>CM035850.1:120336723-125220473 GCA_020510985.1 Pholidichthys leucotaenia | reverse complement strand
GAGTGAAGTTTAGCCTGCCAGCAAACAGAAACAGTGAACTGTTGGTCCCAATATTAGTGAGCACTGACCACCTTGCAAGACCAATAATAGGATTCAGCGTTATTGAAGAACTAGCCCAGATCACCACATCAACTGACAGATCAAATTAAAGCAGATTTGTGCACAGTCTAGGGTCTATGTTGGATGTTGGACACAAAAAGGCAAAAGCAATATATTTGGTACTGAGAAGGCCAAAAAGCTGTTCAGAAAGCCAGACAGCAAGGCTGGGAAGACAAGATGTAATCATCCCAAAGCACCAGTTCGTAAAAGTGGCTTGTGGGAGGCTAAATAAGAATATATTAAAGGAGCAGTATGCATTATTGGAACCAAATGAAGATACACCCTGGCCTGCTAGACTACAGGTAAATCAGCAATTAATACAGCTGCCCGGTGAAGAAAAAGCAATGATTTCAGTCACAGCTGAAAATAATACAGAAACTGATATCAGACTACAAAGCAGAACTATTTTTGGCCTATTGTATGCAGGAGATGCTGTAAAGAATATTGAAGAAAAAGAAACATCCATAGTTTTTGGGCTACAAAATGAAAATGAGGATGTGTGCAGTAAAAACAAACTGAAGTTATGTCAAGAAGCAACACTTGAGAGTAAAGACAAAAGTAGAACTGAAAAGCAACTCTGGGATCCACCAGTGGATTTCTCTCACTTAACAGCAGAGCAACAACACAAGATGAGACAGATGTTGAGGGAAGAGAGTGAGGTGTTTGCCAAGAATGACTGGGATACTGGATGCATTCCTGAGCTGCAAATGGTGATACTGTGGAGGCACAAATAAGTTCAGGCGAGATGTGACGAGCTGGAAGGTTTCAGAGTTTTATTTCCTCCATCATCATGAGACACACTGTAGCACTGTGCGCTGTGCTGTGTGTGCTGTGTGTGTGTGCGTCCTGTGTGTGCTCCTGTGTGTGCTCCTTTGAGGCATGTATAGTAAGCTCTTTTATACAGACAAGAGAGAATGCATGGCACATCTGCATATTGATATACATATCAGTCAATACATATCAATCGCGTGATTAACTGGCGCTCGGACTTCCTCTCCTTAATCCAAGGATGTATAACAATAGTCCATTGTTCTGATTGTCTCCTAGGGGCTCTCTGTCTGTATGCAAATTGTTCTGCTTCCTGCCGCCTAGCTGAGTGTGAAGGTTGAATGTCCATGTAGATTGTAGTGGGTCACCACAGGGCTCCCCCCAGAACACTCAGCAGGGGTTGTGACCTCCCCTCCCCCCGTCATTTGGTTCCAGCTTCAGGTTCCAGCACGTTGAACAGCAGTGGATCGTGGGCGCATGGGCCGGTGTGTTTCGTGCGTAATGGAACAAGACAGCGATCGGCTGGCTTTAGGGAGTGAGGTGCGGGAAAAGCGCTGTGCAGGGGGAGGGGGAGGGGGGAGTAAGCAAGTGCCAGCCCGGGACGTCAAAGGTGTCTGGGCCGTGCAAAAATTGCGTGTGGGTCCACGATGGTGAGGGACTTTCCCATTAAATGTGGTGGAGATCCACAGCGGCTGTGAAAATAACATTTTATCTGACTCCTCCCGCGGCTCGATCAAGCGAGGATGTGGTGAAGGCGAGCGGCCAAATTCCCCGAGGATGTGTAGTGGCTGTGAAACAACTGCAGCTGTGTGAGGGTGTGAGGCGATTTGGCTTTAGGTGCGGGAGCAGCCCTAAAGTCATCGGGGAAAGCAATCGGCTAAATTCCCCTTGTGCGCCGTGGCTGAGAAACCCATACAAAATCCTGTGTGCGGGCTGCACGTATGCTTCCGGTGCTTGAGCAGCCCTGAAGGTTCCGAGGGTGGCGATTGGCCGTTTTTCTCGGGCATGTGCAGCGGTGGAGGACGCTGTATCAGTCTGTGGAGCTGGTTCGTCTCTGTGCCTGGTGTGCGCTTGGCGCCGTGACCACATAACTTGCAGTTGCGCTGTCCTCGTAATCCTGCAGTGTGCGTGCGGGGCTTCTGTGCATGGGAGGTCTGCTGTCCTGAGTTTAGTCAGAGTCGGGGAGCTCGGTGGAAATCAACGCAGTCGGCGTTGATGATTGTCCCCGTTCAGGCTGCTTCCTTTGTTTGCTCATGTCATTCATAGTGTGTTTTGGTCCCAGCGCTGTGCTCCGGTGAGGATGAAGAGGTTGCAGGCGTTCTCTGGTCCTGTGGGATCCATAGCACGGTGGGAGGGAGCAGACGGTCATTCTCCCTCATCAGGTCACCATGTGTGGAGGTAAAAGATCAGGCGAGGGGCGCACCATGACGCGTGCTGGGGCTTCCTGTCCGGGTCGTCTCCGGGGTGTTCGCCTTGTGTTCCATTCTTCGTCAAGGGTCACCAGTGTGGAGGAACAAATAAGTTCAGGCGAGATGCGACGAGCTGGAAGGTTTCAGAGTTTTATTTCCTCCATCATCATGAGACACGCTGTAGCGCTGTGCACTGTGCAGTGTGTGCTGTGTGTGTGTGTGCGTCATGTGTGTGCTCCTTTGAGGCATGTATAGTAAGCTCTTTTATACAGACAAGAGAGAATGCATGGCACATTTGCATATTGATATACATATCAGTCAATGCATATCAATCGCGTGATTAGCTGGCTCTCGGACTTCCCCTCCTTAATCCAGGGATGTATAACAATAGTCCATTGTTCTGATTGTCTCCTAGGGGCTCTCTGTCCATATGCACATTGTTCTGCTTCCTGACGCCTAGCTGAGTATGAAGGTTGAATGTCCATGTAGATTGTGGTGGGTCACCACAATACGTCTCAAGGATGACATTCCAGTCACAAGGACATACAACTCTATCCCCCATCATCTATATCAGGAGGTAGAGAAACATATTCAAGACTTACTCAGTAGAGGATGGATCCAAGAGTCAGCCTCTTCCTATTCATCACCAATAGTCATAGTAAGAAAAAAAGACTCTTCTATTCGACTCCGTGTAGACTATCGACAGCTAAATGACAAAACACACCCAGATCGACACCCCATCCCAAGAATCCAGGAAATTTTGGAGGAAACTTATGGTTCACTGTGCTCGATCAATGTAAAGCATACCATCAAGGCTTTGTCAGCGAAGAGAGTCGAGCTTGCACTGCTTTCATCACACCCTGGGGATTATACGAGTGGCTCCAAGTTCTATTTGGACTGTTGAACGCCCCAGCTGCTTTTCAGAGGTATGTGGAAAGTTGTCTTGGTGACCTAAGAGATGAGGTATGCATGCCTTACCTTGATGACATTTTGGGGTTTAGTAAAGATTTTGATTTGCATGCGGAGAATATGCGAAAGGTGCTACAGCATAAAAAAAACAAAAACAAAAAGCTGTGGAATTAAACTTAGAACAAAAAATGTGACTTCTTTAAGCGAGAAATATGCTATGTTGGCCAAGTCATCTCAGAGGAAGGATACTGAATGAACCCAAAGGAAGTAGAAGCCGTTCAAGCACTGAAAAAAATAAAACTGAGAACAGTCAGAGAAGTGAGCTCACTTGTTAGCTTCCTAGGCTACTACAGATCATTTATTGCAGATTTTTCAAGAATCGGTAAGCCCCTTTACGAGCTACTGACTCACCCAAAGACTGAGAAAAAATAAGCAAAGAAGGGTCAAAGTGGTCGATCAGCTCAGCTGCCTCCATCTCAGCCAATAGAATGGACAGCGTTACACCAGCAAGTGTTGGAAAGACTTGTAGATACACTGTCAGACCCCCCAGTGATGGCTTACCCTGATCTTGAAAAGCCATTTGTGTTATATATAGATGTGTCTGAGGAGGGTCTTGGGGCTGTACTATATCAGCCTCAAGGGGAGCACTGAGAGTGATAGGCTATGGCTCGAGAACACACTCCAGCAGAAAAGAATTACAGACTGCATTCAGGAAAACTGGAATTCTTGGCTCTCAAGTGGGGTGTAACAGAGATTCAGTGATTACCTCTTCCATGCGCCCCGTTTTACAGTGTACAATGGTGTGAAAAAGTGTTTGCCCCCTTCCTGATTTCTCTTTTTTATGTTTGTCACACTTAAATGTTTCAGATAATCAAAAAAATTTAAATATTAGACAAAGATAACACAAGTAGCAGTGTTATCTTACTTTATTGTTTATTATTAAGGGTAAAAAAAAATAAATCCAAAACTACATGGCCCTGTGTGAAAAAGTGATTGCCTCCCTGTTAAAACATAACTGTGGTTTATCACATCTTTGGAAAGCCGAGTTCAATTTTGTAGCCATTTCTAAACCTTTGGACTCCAACGAGCCACAGTGAGAGCCATTATCCACAAATGGCAAAAAACATGAAACAGTGGTGAACCTTCCCAGGAGTGGCTGGCCGACCAAAATTACTTCAAGAGCGCAGTGATGACTCATCCAAGAGGTCACAAAAGACTCCACAACATCCAAAGAACTGCAGACCTCACTTGCCTCAGTTAAGGTCAGTGTTCATGACTCCACCATAAGAAAGAGACTGAACGAAATGGCCTGCATGGCAGAGTTCCAGGACAAAAACCAGTGCTGAGCAAAAAGAACATAAAGGCTCGTCTCAGTTTTACCAGAAAACATGTTGATGGTCCCCAAGACTTTTGGGAAAATACTCTGTGGACTGACAAGACAAAAGTTAAACTTTTTGGAAGGTGTGTGTCCCATTACATCCGGCGTAAAAGTAACAGCATTTCAGAAAAGGAACATCATACCAGCAGTAAAATATGGTGGTGGTAGCATGATGGTCTGGGGCTGTTTTGCTGCTTCAGGACCTGGAAGAACTTGCTGTGGTAAATGGAACCATGAATTCTGCTGTCTAGCAAAATATCCTGAAGGAGAATGTCCGGCCATCTCTTCGTGACCTCAAGCTGAAGCGCACTTGGGTTCTGGAGCAGGACAATGATCCCAAACACACCAGAATGTCCACCTCTGAATGGCTTAAGAAAAACAAAATGAAGACTTTGGAGTAGCCTAGTCAAAGTCCTGACCTGAATCCGATTGAGATGCTGTGCGATGACCTTAAAAAGGTGGTTTATGCTGGAAAACCCTCCAATGTGGCTGAATTACAACAATTCTGCAAAGATGAATGGGCCAAAATTCCTCCACAGCGCTGTAAAAGACTCATTGCCAGTTATCGCAAATGCTTGATTGCAGTTGTTGCTGCTAAGGGTGGCCCAACCAGTTATTAGATTTAGGGGGCAATCACTTTTTCACACAGGGCCATGTAGGTTTGGATTTTTATTTCCTTTAATAATAAACACCTTCATTCAAAAACTGCATTTTGTGTTTACTTGTGTTATCTTTGTGAAATATTTCAATTTGTTTGATGATCTGAAACATTTAAGTGTGACAAACCTACAAAAAAATGAGAAATCGGGAAGGGGCAAACACTTTTTCACACCACTGTATAGCAACAACAACCCCTTAACATATGTAATGAAGACAGCAAAACTAAATGCAGTGGGACATCGTTGGATGTCAGACCTGGCGGATTTCCGCTTCACTCTGAAGTACAGACCAGCAAGTGTTAACTGAGATGCAGACTTCCTATCCCATCAACCAGCAGAGATGGATGAAATAATGAAAGCATGTACAGAGCAGTGTAACCCAGATGATATTGCATCAGTTGGAGAATTCTTGTGGGCTCAGGACAAAGGTATTACTGACTGTATTTCAGCTATTACATGTAATGCCAATGTTTTACATGAATTGGCACCTGAATGTGAAAACACAATTCAACCAATACCTGTTGAAAGTATTCAAGTAGCTCAGAGAGACGATGAGGTGATACACAAAGTAATCACTCTGAAACAGCAGAATGAGCATCTGGAATACAAAAACAAGAGAGTCAACAACAGTGAAACGCTTTCTAAGGGAATGGCCTCGTCTTTATCTAGATAAAGATGGAATACTGTGGCGGAAAACATCCTTCCGAACACAGTTGGTTGTTCCTGAAAAACTGAAATCTCTGATTTACCAGCAGCTGCATGAGGAAATGGGTCACTTAGGAGCTGACAGAATGGTTTTGTCATAACCCGAGTGTCGGTTCTGGCCACACTCGGGTCTCATATCTTTTTGTTCCCTGGCTTTGGCAGCTGAGGGTTCCTTCCAGCTCCTCGGGCTCTTATTGTGAAGGCGCCCGGGGGAGCTCCCTGCTGTCAAAGTCAGCTGCTGCTCTGCTGTCATTAGCAGCAGCTGTGCCGCGTTGGGGTCATTAGCCGCCAGAGATATAAGCGGGTGCTAAATGTCCTCCAGCGCGGCAGTCTCTGTTATATCCTGTTATGATCACCTGCTATGCTCTTCTGTGGTGTTCATCTACGTTCCGATTGTGCTCCTGTTATTCTCAGGTATGTTCCTTTGAGACTTTACTCTCACTGTTGTCGTCTGGCGCATCGGGTGTTCCCCGGCTCAGACGTCACCCAGCCACTGTATGTGTTCTGTGAGTGTTCTGCCTTATCCTCAATAAATTACCACTGCAAACTCTCTGGTGACTGAGGCGTCTTGTGACGGTCCGTGAGGGCCGTCGTGACAGTAGACTGCCGCCTAACGCCCGGAGAGGAGGCGTTGTTTCGAGACGCCATTCACCGTGTAGTTTGCAGTAGTGGACTGTTAATTCCTACCTGTCTGAGTGTCTGCAGCGGGGAGTATGCCGTCATCCAGGGGCCATTGTCGGCGCCTTGGCAGGCAGCAAGCAGAGCTCCTGAAGGAGGTCGACTACACCATCTTCACCGCTACGCTGTTGGACGCTCCCAGCGACGTTTGTAGACACCTGGACCTAGCCGAGGAGATTCTGGATTCTCTTCCCCGCTTCACCGATCATCCAGAGGTAAGTGTGAGGAGAGATGACATCGCCACCCAACGTGAGAGACTCCGAGGGCTGGAGGGAAATCCTGGCAGGGAGCCGAAGCGGAGGAGACGTCGCCCCTCGCTTCGGGATCCCGCTCCTGCCTCCGTTCCGGCCCGGGAGTTCGCACCACCTGGAGGGTTTTTCCCATCGGGCATGTCGTCACTCGGGATTCCCCCAGAGAAGCTGCAGATGACAGCAGACGAGATCTGGGACCGGGTGGCTGCTGCTTGCTCCGCTAAAAATCCTCCAGCGTGTATGAAGCATGTGGTGGCGGCGGTCAGACTGGTGGAGAGGAATCCAGCGCTGCGTGAGTTTCCTGAGTTCGCCGACTTGCTTGCCGCTGTTTCTGTGCAGGAACAGCGATTTCCGGACCTCACCTTCGCCTCTCCCGCTACAAGGAACCGTCGTCACTCCGGCTTCCAACCTCGGCTAGAGCCCCGTCTGGATGCTGTTCCGGGTCGCCGCAAGGGCTCAACCCCCCACACAGCTGTCACTCCTGCACCTCGTCAGAGGGGAATCCCCGCAGCCTCGTCTTCTCCCGGGCCCTCGCCCGCTGTCCCGTCAGCGCTCCATGCCCGACTGACCCCGGCTGTCGCCCCCTCCTCCTCGTCGCCTATCCTGGCTGCTGTGTGTCACGAGAGCTCCGTTTCGGCGAGCTTCATCCCGGATCCGCCTCGAGTGGCCTCATCTCGTCTTCCCAGAGGGCCCTCTGTCGCCATCCAGCGGGGAAAGGAAGGAATGACGTCCCCCACAGCGGAGACCATCTTACCCTTAGGGGAAAGGAGAGTGCATGATAATTTCTCTCCTCTTGACATTGTTGTGCCTTGTCTGACTCCTAGGGGTGGAGTTCGGGGTATGCAGCCCCCCGAGCTCCCTCCACCCGCTGTGGATGAAAGTATTAACCCTGCTTCCTCTGTGTCTCCCTCCGCTGAGCGGTCCTCGACGTCAGGCCAACGTCGCTGGATGAGGAGGGGGCCTACAGTTCTGGAGAGCCTGGTTCCGGTTCCGCAGCCACGCCATGGGCGGAGGAGGAGAGCGGACTGCAGCGTGGAGCCATCGCCGATGAAGAAGCGTCCCCGGGGTTCCACGGAGGAGCGGTCCGGTCCAGCAGGGCGAGATTCTCCTGCCACCACGCCGTGCGGGCCACTGGCGTGGACATCGGTGCCGGAGGACCCTCTGGCTGCACGCACCATCATGCCAGCTGCGGAGCCCGACGCAGCTGAGTGGGAGCCTGATGACGACCTCCTGACATCTGAGCCCGGATCTTCGCAGTCCTGGACGGCGTCAGAACCCGAGCTCAGGCAAGTGCTCTACTTTGTCTTTCTTTTTCACCTCTTAGAGCATTTTTGCCTGTCTCAAGGGGAGATGAGCCGGGTGCAGCTGCCCGCTGCGTCCGAGCTTATCTCACCGGGTTCTGGCGCTGCCGGTGATCCTGATCCCGGGTTTTCTCTCTCTTTCGAGCCTTCTCCCAGGGTCGCCGGCGAGGGGCTGCTTTCGCCTGCTGCGCCAGAGGTTCCGGTTTCGGGGTTGGAGGTCGAGTTTGGTGCCACGCTGACCCAGTCGGGGTCCGTCGCGGGTTCGGCTCCGGAGGCCCAATCGGGGTCCGTCGCGGGTTCGGCTCCGGAGGCCCAATCGGGGTCCGACGTGGGTGCAGCACCAGCAGGTCGTGGATTCGGTGAGGGAGCTGCAGGTCCCCGGCCACCAGATGCTGGACAGACTCATTCCCCTCTTCACCCTCATCTCCATTGTCATCCTCCTCGTCTCCCTGAGGCGCACTGCCCATGTTCACCTGGGGCCTTTGGGGTTCCAATTGCTTCGCCCGGTTCTCCCTCATCTCTCCCCTTTTCAGCGGAACCGCCGGCTACTTTGACTCAACGGTTCTGGTGGGCTAGCAATGCGGGTCGGCCGCCCGAAAGACTGTCTTGCCAATTTGGCTCTCTGGGTCGGCCTCCCGACATTTTGGACTCCCTGTGTGGCGACGTGGTCCGGCCGCCTGAGATTCTCTGCTTCCGAGCATGGGACCGGGGTAGGCCGCCCGAACTGTTCTTTCTCCCCCTGCCTGTTTTGTGGCCTCCTGTTGCCGGTCGGCCCCCCGAACTTTCTGCCTCCGCCCCTCTGGGTCAGAACTACACTCTTCCCGGGGTTTCTGTTTATGTCTGTGAGACTGTTGGGGTGGGGTGGGGGGGGGGGGGGTTGATCTGTGATTTTTGTGGCTCACTCCTTTCTTGTTCCAATGTTTGGTGGTCCTTTCCCTCCACCTTATGGCAATTCGTTGTTTGCCCATATATATACAGTATATTGCCTGTGGTTCTGTTCTTGTTACCCACGTTTAAGGGATTATGGTTTTTTTTTTTCTCTATAGCCTTGTTGGTTGTTTGTCTCTCTCCCTCCTGCCAGCGCCCCGTCCACCCACCCTAGGGGGGTGGGGGTGGGGGGCTTGGGTGTTACTCTGGCCGCTCAGAGCTCGGCCTTGAGGGGGAGGTACTGTCATAACCCGAGTGTTGGTTCTGGCCACACTCGGGTCTCATATCTTTTTGTTCCCTGGCTTTGGCAGCTGAGGGTTCCTTCCAGCTCCTCGGGCTCTTATTGTGAAGGCGCCCGGGGGAGCTCCCTGCTGTCAAAGTCAGCTGCTGCTCTGCTGTCATTAGCAGCAGCTGTGCCGCGTTGGGGTCATTAGCCGCCAGAGATATAAGCGGGTGCTAAATGTCCTCCAGCGCGGCAGTCTCTGTTATATCCTGTTATGATCACCTGCTATGCTCTTCTGTGGTGTTCATCTACGTTCCGATTGTGCTCCTGTTATTCTCAGGTATGTTCCTTTGAGACTTTACTCTCACTGTTGTCCGTCTGGTGCATCGGGTGCTCCCCGGCTCAGACGTCACCCAGCCACTGTATGTGTTCTGAGTGTTCTGCCTTATCCTCAATAAATTACCACTGCAAACTCTCTGGTGACTGAGGCGTCTTGTGACGGTCCGTGAGGGCCGTCGTGACAGGTTTCACTTAGCCAGAGAAAGATTCTTTTGGTCAAAAATGAGAGAGGAAATATAACATTATGTGACAAAAGTGTGCCATTATTTGAAACAGAGAAAGCCAAATAGAAAAACAAAGACACCACTGCAAATGATAACGGCATCAACGCCTTTTAAAATGATCTCCATAGATTATCTGCATCTGGAGAGGACGAAGGGTGGTGTGGAATACATTCTGGTGATAGTTGACCGCTTTACAAAGTTTGCACAGACTTACGCAACACCAAACAAGTCTGACAAGACAGCTGCACGCAAGATCTTTGATGAATTCATTTTAAGATACGGCTTCCCCGCCAAAATTCACCATGACCAGGGAAGAGAATTTGAAAAGGAGTTATTTAAGAAACTCTAGAGCTACAGTGGAAAGCATTCCAGGACGACACCATATCATCCCCAGTCCAACCCAGCAGAACGTTTTAACAGGACACTACTGAGCATGCTTCGGACACTCGAAGAGGCCCAAAAACCAAACTGGAAAGATTATTTGAACAAGGTGGTTCATGCATACAATTCCGCAGTCCCTGAATCAACTGGATTTACCCCTTTTTTCTTGCTTTTTGGAAGAGAGCTAACTTTGCCCATTGATCTGATGTTCCCCAGACAGCACATTTGTCCACAGTCATATGCAGGATATGCTGAGAAATGGCGAAAGTCAATACAGGAGGCTTACCACATTGCTCAGGAGAACATGAAAAAAGCTGGTGAACGAGGACAAAAACAGTACAACCAGATGGCATGGAGTTCTGTTCTTGAACCTGGAGACCATGTACTAATCCAGAATCTATTAGAAAGAGGCGGTCCAGGAAAAATTTGTGCCTACTGGGAAAACAAAGTGCATGTGGTCAAAGAAAGAAGAGGAATGAATGGTCCAATGTATGTGATGGAACCTCTCGATGGAGAAGGAAGAGAGAGGATCTTTCACAGAAACCTTTTGTTACCCTGTCCCTACCTTGTTGATGGGCAGAACAAACACCTGAAATAAATAAATAAAGACCATACAAGACAAAAGCAATTCAAACAAAAGCCACAAGCAAAAGCTCAAATTTTCCTGGAGAACTCACAGTTCAAGTGAAGAAGAATATGCTGTGTGGATGCCTGGACAGACCCAAAACACCTACCTTAATCCGCATGCCCCAGTCTTCAAACCTGTGACAAAAAGACATTCCAGAGTAGAAACTCAGGCTGAGGTGCTCAGAAACCAACCACAAGATGGACAGGATGCTACTCAGGATGGAGGTCAAATAGAAGATGCAAAATTTCAAGAGGAGGACACGCAGGAGCAGGAGGCAAGCCAAGACTCTGAAATCCAAGAAGTCGAATCTCAGACTGATGAGGATGCAGTCTCTAGAGAAGATGAGCAAGAGCATCAGAGGGTCAGGCACTCTACAAGAAGACGCCAAGATGTATCTTTACCTGTGATGAGTTAGGGAAACCTAGTGTCACTCACTTTAGAAAACTAGAAAAGCACTCGGAGAGCGCAGACCTCCGCCAAGCGCCACAGTTCCCCCCATACAGTGTTTGTGTGTACGTTTTCAGATTCTTTGACCACGAAAACATATGACTAGCAATTGGATTGACAATGATAGGATTAGAGGTTCAGTAGTTATTCACGAAAATGGCATTTTCCGTAATGGCGGCCACAGTTCCGCCCATACAGTGTTTGTGTGTACGTTTTCAGATTCCTTGACCATGAAAACATATGACTAGCAATTGGATTGACAATGATAGGATTAGTGGTTCAGTGGTTATTCACGAAAATGTCATTTTCCGTAATGGCGGCCACAGTTCCCCCCATACAGTGTTTGTGTGTACGTTTTCAGATTCCTTGATCATGAAAACATATGACTAGCAATTGGATTGACAATGATAGGATTAGTGGTTCAGTACTTATTCAGGAAAATGGCATTTTCCGTAATGGCGGTTTTCTTCTGGACGGTGATCCAGATCATCCCCAAAATTTAATCAGTTCTTCTTTGTACCATTTCCAACAACGCCTGAAAGTTTCATCGAAATCCATCCAAAACTTTTTGAGTTATCTTGCTAACCAACAGACAGACAAACAGACAAACCCCGGCAAAAACATAACCTCCTGGCGGAGGTAATAAAGGGTTACATAGACAGTTCTTTGATTAAATGCTAAGAGTTAATGCTAATCTGATAGTTAATTTTTGTTTGAAATGACTAGTTGTGTATGTGAAGACAGTTGCTCTAATTCAATAGTCTGTTTTTCAGAAATTAATTTCTTGGGACTAAATTTAAATTGGATATCAGAATACTACACATATGAAGATAAACTGGTTTATTTACAGAAGATCATGTGTTGTTGTATGACAGAGCAACAGTAAAAGTCTATAAATAAGAGTACTACACGCCAAAGCATGTACAATGTTAGTACGCATTAAGCATGGTTGAATGGTAGATATTGCCATGTGACTTAATGGACTTGGGAGGCCTACCAATGTACCGATAGATTAAGACAAGACAACCAAGAAGGAAAAAGAAAAGTCATAATCTATCCTGCAGTCATGTTGTTGTAGTTGCAAGATGTGTAGATAATTGTTTGGGTAAGATATTTATCTGTATACTGGTCAGTTATTATGCACAATGGTGTTCAAAAAAGTATTAAAGGAAACTCTAGAGGTTTAACTGTGTACGCTAGACCCCATATACTTAGAGGAAAAAAAAAATGTTTTTGTTAAAATTCTTTTTTTTTTTTAATGGGGGAGGGTGTAGTGCAGTGAAGTTATGTTTTTATATACTCCTTGCTTTTTGTTCATATGTCCAGTTGAAAAAATTTTGCCTCTAAAAAGTGTAATATTATTTTTGCAGACTGTGACTCTTTCTGTCTGCATATTTTGTATTGCACTTGCCCTTTAAGAAGTGAACGCTGTCCCTTTAAGAGACACAGCAGCAAGAGCAGAGTGTGTGTATGTAAAAAGAAAAAAAAAAACGAGAAGAGAGAAACAAAACTTTGCTTCTGTTGAACTGGGGGCATTTTTATAAAAATAAAGTTGCTAGAAAAGTAGATGACGTGTTTTTGGTTGTTCATTTTAAGGGTGCAACAGCAGCATCATGCTTTGGGGCTGTTTTTCTTTAGCTGGAACTGGAGCCTTAGTCAAGGTGGAGAGGATTATGAACAGTTCCAAATACCAGTCAGTGTTGGCACAAAACCTTCAGGCTTCTGCTAGAAAGCTGAAGATGAAAAGGAACTTCATCTTTCAGCACGACCCAAAGCACACATCCAAATCAACAAAAGAATGACTTCACCAGAAGAAGATTAAGGTTTTGGAATGGCCCAACCAGAGTCCAGACTTGAATCCAATCGGACATCTGTGCGGTGATCTGAAGAGGGCTGTGCACAGGAGATGACCTCACAATCTGACAGATTTGAGGTGTTTTTGCAAAGAAGAGTGGGCAAATATTGCCACATTGAGATATGCCATGCTGATAGACTCCTACCCCCAAAAAACTGAGTGCTGTAACAAAAGCCAAAGGTGCTGCAACAAAGTATTAGTTTAAGGGTATGTATATTTATGCAACCAGGTTATTGTAAGTTTTTTTTTTAATTTTTCCCCTTAAAATATTTTAGCTTGTTTTTCAATTGGGTTGTACAGGTTATAGGTCACATTAATGGTGGAAAAAGTTTTGAAATGATTTATCTTGGTCTCATTTTTTTACATCACAAAAACGTGGCAACTGAACAGGGGTGTGTAGACTTTTTATATCCACTGTAGATAGATGTTTCAAAAATTATTGTGATGGTACATCTGTCTCTCTGTGTTGGCCCTGCGATGGACTGGCGATCTGTCCAGGGTGGACCCTGCCTCTCACCCAAAGATGCTGGGATAGGCTCCAGCACCCCCACAACCCGAAAAGGGTTAAGTGGAAGAAAATGGATGGATGGATGGTACATCACCCTTTGATCGGGTGAATGTCACTTCCACCATGAGCTGAGTTGCATTGCCTGCAACAGCTCTGTGGTCAGTAGGAACATTGAAAAAACTACAACTATGGTGGTTGTGACCCGAGTCCCAACAGCCAGTCACATGGCACAACTGTAGCCACCAACAACAAAGCACACTGAGATTGTCTTTTGGGACCGTCAGGAATCTGAAACTCAAGACTCACAAAATAATAGTACTCTGTTAGGTTCGTACCTTAATAAGATTCGAGACACAAAATGTGTTCAAAGTTTTTACTTGTACAAGGAGCAACACGCCTCTGATTACAGATGGGAAATGCGCGCTGCCATACAAAGCCAGCACGTCCCTTTTATACTGAGCAGGTCAGACACAGGAAACATCTACTGCAACTTTATGGGCACCTTTGTGGTGACTGATAAGACCGTGAAACAGTCAGGCTTTGTGGTGACTGATAAGACCGTGAAACAGTCAGGCTTTGTGGTGACTGATAAGACCGTGAAACAGTCAGGCTTTGTTGTGTAACACAAAGACAACTCCATGTCAGCACATGACTTCTTGCACACCAGTTTCTAAACTTTAAGTAAATACAGATTATTCCAGTCTGTTGAGGTATGTCTGTTACAGGGTGAGTTAAACCTTCCTGATGCAGCATTGTTGCAGCCATTGTAAGGGAAAAAATACAGAAAAGTTCAGCTAAAAACTAATTATGAAATGATAACATATTTGTACATATATACAATTTCTGACAATTTCCTCCTGTTTATCAGTTCATAATTTTTTATCACATACAGACATCAGAACAATGTAACTTCAAAAGATTTTCTACATTGTCTTCATAGAGTATCATTTCCAAATTTAAACAGGAGCACAATTATCATTGTTATTCACCTCTTCGGTATTTAAAGGAGTGTATTGGTCTTGGAACATTTGTTGTATCATAAATGTATGTTGAGACAGAGCGCGAGACATCATTGATTTGACACAGGGAATCACAACGCAACATGACAGAAACATGCATATCATTATTATAATAAAAGGCATAAAGGCTTTAAGAAGCACCTGCCACCAACTTCCTGTGAATAACCAGTCTAACCAACCAGATTGTAGCTTCTCATCATAATCATTCATGATTGCCTGCTGCACTTGTTCCATGACGGTAATAGCGGTATCCATACTTTCAGAGACAGAGGGAATGTAAGTGCAACAGGACCCGTTAAACATAGCACATACACCTCCTTGGACGGCTAAAACTAGGTCCAATGCTATTCTGTTTTGCATAACCATAACTCTAGTCTGTTCAGTTACACTGGATAAAACCTTCAAAGCAACAGTAGTGGCATTAACAAACGTTAACAGTCTGTAGTTCATTTCTTCAAATTTTGTCATTAACTGGCCAATTCCATATGGGGCGAAAATTGAATGTCCAACCTTGTCACCCAGTGTCCATAATTTATATTTCTGTGGGACAGTAAGTCCAGCAGCACTAAAAAGGGACTGAATACTTCTTTTCTTCTTAGCTTGTCCTGAGGAGTTGTCATCAGAGTAGAGAACAAATGATCCATCAGTAACAGTCACTGGGGCACAAATTCCTCCCCAATTGGGAGGTAGTTGAGCGTAGAGTTTAGAACCATATAACCAATGAACTTCTTTGATAACATAGGTGCCATTACTTTGAACTGTGCCCGTAATGCTAGTCTTCCTGACAGTGTAATTTTGTGATCTATACCTTGGACTAGGTAATATAGGTGTAAAAGAACAATCTGTTGATCCGCTGCACTGTGAGGTACAAGGTAACAACACTGTTAAACATTGTCGTGGAAGAAGTTTCCCCAACGCCATGGTACCATTTGAATACACACATGCTGGGAAAGTCACATTTTTCTTTGTAAAGGCAAATCTAGTTAATGGTTGTGTTACATTCATAGCCATAATCTGATCAGGACATGTCATTTGATAAGAGGTGTTATCATGATTTTTCATGGTAATATCGGGTAGGAATCCCCAGGCTGAAATCTCTAGTATACAGTCAGACACGTTTATAGGAAAGGGTTCAGCCTTTAGGATTGGTCCCTTAGTGGTTAAAGGCAACAAAGAACAAGCCCAACAACTGCCGTTTCCTCTTGTCAGATGAGCATTGAGGAACATATACTGATACCACTGATTAGTCATAAACAGTGTTTCTGTGACATGTTCCTCTATATTCCTATTATCTCTTCTCAAGGGTGGTGAGGTGATAATGATGAGGACCAATAGCGGGATGCTCAAGAAGGTCAGAGTCAGTCTCAGGATTACCATGGTGCCTGATTCCCCTGGGAGTGTGCCTATAGACTCAGGTCACTGTCTTCACCGGGTTTGAGACGAGTCTTATCCTTAAAAGGACTAGACTCCCCTTTGTAACCGGACTTACCCTAGGGGTGGCTGGAGGTCACCAAGGGGCACCTGAAGTCTTTTAACATGTGACAGATGAATCCAAGAAGGTCTTTCAGCAATCCTCACTGCGGTAGGTGTGGTCAATAATACTTGGTATGGTCCAAGCCACCTCACGGAATTCCAATTCTGTCGGTGATGGTTCTTTATGAAGACATAATCACCAGGCTGGAGGGAATTTTCTGCGCCCTCCTGTGGAGTAGAGAAAGATCTGACAGATTCAACATAATCTTTCATTTGTTTACATTCTTTCAAATGCTCTCCAAGAGTCTTATAAGGGTTAGTGGCAGTTAATGGGAGTAGGTCAGGTAAAATATAGGGCCTATGAAAGGCGCATTCAAATGGAGATAACCCACTCTTCTTTTCTGGGATGGTGTTAATGGCTAGCTTCACTACAGTTAATGCTTTAGGCCATGAAATTCGTTGGTCATGCATTACTTTGTTTAGCATTTGCTTAACAGTACCATTTTTCCTTTCCACTAGGCCTGCACTTTGTGGGTGATAAGCAGTGTGAAACTTCAGCTGTGTTCCAACGGCAGAAGTAAGATCCTTAACCATTTGTGCTGTGAAGTGTGTGCCATTATCTGCATAAATGGTCTCCGGTATTCCAAACGTGGGAAATATGTTGTTTTGTAAAACTTTGCAAACAAATTTAGCATCTGCCTTTGCTGTAGGATGAATTTCTGTCCATTTAGTATAGGTGTCAATGAGGACCAGACAATACTGCAGTTGTCCCACTTTAGATAGTTCAATAAAATCCATACACCATTGAGAAAAGGGCATTTTAGGTGGTGGGAAACTACCATGTCTCGTCCTCATTGCACCTTGTGCATTGTTTTGTATGCAGATTAAACATTATTGGCACACTTTTTTCATTTCTTTCAAAATTCCTGGGCAGAAAAAATGTTTTTCAGCCTGTGCCTTCATTCCTCCTGTGGACACATGGCCACTGCCATGAGTCAAGATCGACAGCCAGCGATACAAGGAGGGAGGAAGGATTATTTTACCATCAGTAGTGCAATAAATTCCATTGTTTGAAACAATTGCTCCAGGGGGCATAGTCATTTCCTTCTGTGCGTCAAGCAACACAGTAATATCTACATTGTTAGGTGCTGTGAGGTATATTGTTGCTCCGTGTCCCTCAGCAGCGCACCGGGCCACATGGTCCGCCAATGCATTACCTTTGGTTAATAAATCACTACCCCTTGTATGCGCTGGGCAGTGAACAATAGACAATGACTTTGGCAATTTCAAAACATGTGTCAAAATCTGTAAAAGATCACTATGTTGTGTTGGTTTGCCAGTAGATGTTTTAAAACCTCTAAGCTGCCATAAAGCTGTGAGTATGTGCAGCATTAAATGCATACTTGCTGTCTATACAGATAGTGACATCAATGTTCTTTGACCATTTTAAAGCAGCAATCAGTGCCAACAGTTCTGCTTTCTGAGCAGAAGCTGGTTGAGGTACGTTTTCAACAATCAAAACTTCAGTTAAAGTAGTTACAGCATACGCAGTTGATGTGGATCCGTCTGGCAGTTTCACAGATGAACCATCGGTGAAAAGCCAGAGGGAGTCAGGGCGTAATGTTTGTGACAAATCAGGGCGTGGGAGAAATTCCTTCAATGATTGCTGCACACAATCATGGTCTGGTGCATCAGTGGTGTCACTACTAGAGGGCAGCAGGGTAGCAGGGTTCAATGAAGTACATCTAACAAATGTGAGGTGCGGCTGAGACAACAGTGTCATAGTATAGCCTAAACACCTAGCATTTGATAGCATAGTCTGTCCATGTTCTGATAGAAGCATGTCAACAGCATGTGGCACATGTACAATCAAAGAATGATATAAAACAATGTCTAAAACAACATTTACAGCGTCAACGGTTGCGGCAACAGTTTTCATGCATGGTGGGAGACCTGTAGCGACTGGATCTAACTTTCTAGAATAATATGACAAAGGCTTATAATCTCCTGCATGTATTTGAGTTAAAACTGCTGACATATGTCCGTTTACTACATCACAGAAGAGATGAAACGGCTCTTCATAATTTGGAATATGCAGGGCACACACAGTTGAAAGCATAGTTTTCAAAAAATCAATAGCTGCCACATGCTCTGCATTAAGCTGAATTTTTGAGTGTAGATTACCCTGGGCCCCCCGAAGTAGTGCATACAATGGTGCAGTGTGTTGGGAAAAATTTGGCAACCATTGCCTGCAGTAATTCAGGGTGCCTAAAAGAGACATAAACTCTTTTTTTGTTTGTGGCAAGGGTAAATTTTGTATTGCACTCACTCTATCCTTTTCCAACATTTTACCCTCAGATGTTAATGTATGTCCAAGAAATTTAACATCCTTTTTGCAAAACTGTAGCTTTTTCTTGCTGCCCTTCAATCCATTTTCGGAGAGGAAGTGGAGCAAGGCAATGGTATCTTGTTTACACTGTGCCTCGCTTGAGGATGCAACCAAAATATCATCTACATAAAGAAGAATTTTAGATCCTGCAGATGGAACAAACTTAGCCATCAATGATGACATTTCTTGGGAAAAAATAGTGGGGCTCTCACAATATCCTTGGGGCAATCTAGTATAAGTGTATCTTTTACCATCAAATGTAAATGCAAACCAAAACTGACTGTCTTCATGTATTGGTATGGTAAAAAATGCATTGCTGAGATCTATAACAGAAAATATTGATGAATCATGTCCTACAGTATTAAGCAAAGTATGTGGATCTGGGACCAGAGGAGCCCTGGATACCACTGCAGCGTTAACTGCTTGTAAATCCTGCACTAACCTCCAGCCAACACTAGGTGGAGCCTTTTTAACAGGGAATAATGGAGTGTTCACTGGAGAGTCAGGACATGGAACTATCACACCACTCTTTAAAAGGTCAGCAATGACTGGTCTAATTCCCTCGAGAGCTTCAGGCTTCAGTGGGTACTGTCTTTTATAAGGAAATCCTCTCCCATTTGACTTTATTATTACGGGAGTAGCATTTTTTAATTTACCAACGTCTGCATTCCCTTTGGACCACAATGTGTCCGGCAGAAATTGCATTTCTCAAGTCACAAATATGCGTTCAGGATCTGGAATCACCCCTAACACATTGGGTGGGTATTCGCTGCCACATAAATATTGGATATCAAAAGTCACCTCCATGGTCATGTACATATGAGTAGAGTACAGTTTAGTTGAGGGAGAATACATTATCCCTTTGGTTGCAGTAGACTGCCAATCACTAGCTTTTTGTCCTTTTTCTACCACATGACCTGCATCAGCCCAAAAATAATCCGCAGGTCCCCATAGGGACATATGTGGTGGTGTGTCACCAGAAAATAACAAGTGCACAGGAGGAGGGAGTGAGATCTCCAATGCTGCCACTCCCTCCTCCGTAAAATATAATTTGTGGGAAGTGACAGTAATGCGTGGGAGCTCATACAGTTTTTCAGCAAGAGGGCAATCAAATGGTTGATAACAGTGCACATATTTCATAGTTACATGCAGAGGTTTCGGACCGTGCAGATCATGTATCACATTAGATGGCAGCACACTAGACAAATGTCTGGCACTTTCAATACAAATTGCAGTTTCGGTCGCACTCCCATCTTTTAAACTGTAACAGTACAAAGTCCCACATCCATGTTCATCAGGTTCTTCACTGTCCACAAAAAGGGTATTTACCCTTCTGAGGACAGTGTAATCATCCTTACTTTTATCAGGACCCAAGGTGATATCAAGTTTAAATAATGCATCTCGTCCTAATAGATTAACTGGGCAGGAGGGTGCCACCACTACCTCTGTAACATACATAAAACCCGTAGAGGGATCTGTTAATGTAACAGGGCCATATAAACATTCAGTTGTGGTGCCACCACCCGCATTTTGGACTCTAATCGTCTCACCAGTGGGTTTGGTCCCAGGGGGAGCCTTACGGACAGTCGTTTTAGTAGCTCCTGTGTCACAGAGGAACTCAACCTCTTTACCATTAATTAACAGCGTTATTGTTGGAGCAGATGTTGTACTACAGTACATAGTTATCGTGGATAAGTCCAACACATCGTTTTGGGGTCGAAACAGTACATCAGTCAGTCTGCGTTGTTGGTCACTTATAGTCTGTCGGTCCTGGGGGGAGAGCTTGTCACAGTCGGTTAGTCATGCTCTCCAACCCCCCTGTCCTTGGCCCCCTGAGGGCCCTGTCACTGGTGGCTGTTCCTGAAAATTTCCTCTGCCTCTTCCTCGTGACAGGCTATTAAACCTTCCTCGTCCCCTATTTCCACGTGCCCTACCATAATTCCCCTGTTTCTGGTTCATAGGGCATTCACGCCACCAATGCCCTGGTTGGCCACAATTAAAACATACATCCTGGTTTTCTCCATTTCTAACATTACCTTGCTGTCTGGCTTTGAATCTTGCTGCCCCCCTGCACCATTCTAGCTACATATACTTGTCCTTCCTGTTCCTCAGCACTAAAGTGAAGGGGAATTCGCTTAGTTGTTTTATTCTTTACCTTTGCATCTGCCACATGAAAAACATGTTGTTTAAATTGTTCCAAGGTACAGGTTCGTAATGTAACACACGATACCTTGATAGCTTCTTTCAAATCAGTGGGTAGAGTATCCAGGAAGGTGTGTTTAAACAACAATAGGTCTTGGTCATTCCCTTCGAGATCTACTGTTACAGTAGAGGTGTAAACCTTAATGAAACGATGCCAATATTCCTGAATATCCTCATTTGGTTTTATGCGAAGCATTGATATATCAGACATGGTTGTAACTGGTTTAAAGTGTGCCCTAACAGCCTGACATATCTGAGCTACTGCTACTCTTAAATCTGCTCCGTGCCTCACAGGCTCAAAAGTCGGGTCCCATGTATGTTTCTTTAAATCATCACAAAACATATCAAATTTTCTCCCAAGCACCACTTTAAAAATTTTTAATATCTCTTCAGGACTCGGAGCATACATTTCAAGAATGTTATCAATTTCTTCCACAAAACCATTTATATCCTCCTCAGGCCTTGGGATAGCTTTGGCTGTCTGATGCATTTCTGCTAAGGTCCATGGTTTGTAAACTGTTACAACTTGGACCTTCTTTCTCAAAACCTTGACCTTTTTCCCATCCTTATCTTCTATCTCAGTCTCTACATTAGCTGACACAGGTTTTTGTACATATGGATAATTTCCCATTTCAACTCCCTCAGTTTTTGATTTAAAATCCTCCTCTACTTGCTGTGCTTCTTTCAAAAGTTTACTATATAGACCCTCCTTAGGATCAGTATTAGGATAGGGTGGTGGTGGTTCGGAACCATTCGCTGAACCATCAACGCTAATTTGGGAATTTAATTCAGCATTGTTTGTTTTTATTTTCAATTTATTCTTTTTTTTTTGCTTCATCTGCTTTATTTTTTGCGTCTGCAGCCGCATTTGCCCAAAGATTCGCGCATCGAAGTTCAGAATGTGGGGGATTCCCTTTTTTATTATTTTTTTTCCCCTTAGACGTCATTTCTATCGTTTTTACCAAAACTTGACATTCATCCACTTTAAGTGTAGGTTTAAATGAAAAATCCTTTTCCCATTTATTTAAATATTTCTCCGGATCCTTTACTTGTTCTCCTTCTTTTAGTTTATCATTATAATTCTTTACTGTTCTACGAGCTACATCCTCCCTCCTTTTCTGTTTACTCTTCTGTCTATCCGGTTTTCCAGTACAATTGCCCATTTTACTTGTAGTCATGAAACGCCGTCACACTACCTCATAAAATTATTGCATTCACCTTTTGAATGGAACTAGATGCTCACACAATAATTTTAACCACCAGGAAAAGTACAGGGCGTCACCTTATACTACCATTACTCGCATTTAGCTGACCTGTGGTTTTCAACAATGACAATTACTTTCCGCGATCAGACAAATAATTTTCACTTACTTTTCAGACTCTGTGCGGATGACCGTCACCAGACAGAGTTAGGACTCCGACGAGGCTCACAGAGTTCCCTCAAGGCGGGTTTTCAAAGCTGACTATAAGTCAGACCATGCGCATGGTTTTCAACCTGGAGTCTGTCCTGGTCCTCACCCAGTCTGGATATTGGTCATCTGGGTCACGGCACCACGCATGTCAGGAATCTGAAACTCAAGACTCACAAAATAATAGTACTCTGTTAGGTTCGTACCTTAATAAGATTCGAGACACAAAATGTGTTCAAAGTTTTTACTTGTACAAGGAGCAACACACCTCTGATTACAGATGGGAAATGCGCGCTGCCATACAAAGCCAGCACGTCCCTTTTATACTGAGCAGGTCAGACACAGGAAACATCTACTGCAACTTTATGGACACCTTTGTGGTGACTGATAAGACCATGAAACAGTCAGGCTTTGTGGTGACTGATAAGACCGTGAAACAGTCAGGCTTTGTGGTGACTGATAAGACCGTGAAACAGTCAGGCTTTGTTGTGTAACACAAAGACAACTCCATGTCAGCACATGACTTCTTGCACACCAGTTTCTAAACTTTAAGTAAATACAGATTATTCCGGTCTGTTGAGGTATGTCTGTTACAGGGTGAGTTAAACCTTCCTGATGCAGCATTGTTGCAGCCATTGTAAGGGGAAAAATACAGAAAAGTTCAGCTAAAAACTAATTATGAAATGATAACATATTTGTACATATATACAATTTCTGACAGGGACTGAGTTCATAGTCACCATAATTGTAGTTTTTTCAGTCTTCCTACCAGGAACAAGAAAGTCACATAATGCTGGTTTAAGTAAAACAGATCTGATTTGATTGGAAGATAAAGCTTTTATTAAGAATATGATCATTTTTTCACTTATTTTTTAGGGTCAAATTGTTGTGCCTCAGAAGAGTGATAAAATAATACATGACAAAACAACAATTAAAATAAAGAGGATGAGGGCTGAGCCGATGAGGATGTAAGACGTGCCTTACAGTTGCTCCGCCAGATCTGTGACTTTTTTCCATTTTTCTGCACCAAAATGCAGAAATTCATCTGCTCCGTTTTGTAATAGTTTTCAATTCAGCTTGGAGTTACAGTGATCCCTCGCTACTTCGCGCCTCACCTTTCGCGCCCTCAGTGCATCGCGGATTTTTCAAAAATATTCATCAAAAATTCAAAATTGAGAAAAAATGGGCGGGCGCTAGCAGAAGGCAGGGAGACTACATTAGAACATCAGGTATCAACACGGAGAGCCCGCACAACTCAAAATCCACCTCTCTGTTCGCTGTTCTCGTGTTGGCTCAGCTCGGGAATCTCGCAAGCTGATTGGCCGAGACGTTTTACCCAGCTTCTCTCCCTGCTGAGCGCCCATACCCAGCGAAGGAAGACCGCATTCATTGTTCTTTATCGCTCGTGTTGCTTAGTCTCGCTGCGTGGAACTTTTCGCTGTTCTCTTGTGCCTTTTTGTGCGAAATAGTCTTCCCGTCGAGCCACTACGCCGCCTCCTGCAGCTTCTCCAGCTCTATCGAAAGCTGCCCTCGACGATCCTGCGCCTCTAGCACCTGACAATGAGGCGTCACCTGAGGAGCAGTAAAGCTCTCATTAACCTGTGCAGTAAATCATCTTCATCTTGAGTTACGTATCTTGTTATAAGAATAAAAGAGTTCTAAAAACATATTTATGTACACTTTATTTACATCTACGTATGTATGTACACTTACACACACACACACGTATCATATGAGAGAGAGAGTGAGAGAATGAACGTATGTATTATTTATGGGTGACGTCATTAGGGGTGACACTACTTCGCGGTTTTTCACTTTTCGCGGTCGGTTCTGGAACCCATTAACCGCGATAAGTGAGGGATCACTGTATTATATAAAGCAATATCAATGGCAGGACGGACTAAATCTGATGCTAAAGCAGGCCATGCGAGGCCTCCACAATCGCCTGACTCTTGACCCCAGTGTTCAACGTGAAAGTCAAGATGCTAATGGTGCGATGTTGCTACAAATGAAGCAGATGTTGGACGAAATGCGTTCAGATATTGTCACTAAATTTGACGCAATCGTATCCGAGACAGTTAAAAGGGAAATTACGGCTGCATTGATACCTCTGGAAAACAAAATCATCTCGCATGGCGATACGATGGCTGACCTCGAGCGCTCGGCCGATGATCATGATGCTAAAATAATTGAGCTGCAAGCTAACGTTAGCACGCCAACTACCCTGGTGGATTCTCTTTCCAAAAAATGTGAGGACCTGGAAGGACAATCAAGTTGGAATAACATCCGCCTGATAGGTGTACCAGAGGGCTCGAAAGGTGCTCGGCCCACCGAGTTTACAGCAAAACTCTTACAAGACTTGCTTGGGCTGGATGAGATTTTCTGGCCAGGGCCCACCGGATCCTGTGCCCCAGACCGGGAGACAGAGAGCCTCTTCGTCCCTTTGTCATTCGGGCTAATTTGTTCCAGGTTTGTAACCAGATCCTTCGCCGAGCCAGTGAACTCTCAAATTTCCTACATGGGTAAGAAGATTTCTATTTTTCCAGACTTCACTCCGACTGTGGCTAAAAAACGAGCAGCATTTGCTAAGGTAAAGAAGGAACTGCACTCCTGCCCAAATGTTGTTTGGTCTAATCTACCTAGCTACACTGCCAATCACTCTTCACAGTGGTCAGACCTACGGTTTGACGACCCGGCTGCTGCAGCAGACTTCACTGACAAAAACATTAAAAAAAGCTGTTAATCCAGACTTGATTTAGCCATCAGGCTAATTTACTAGCCAGCAGCTACAACTACATTTCCCATGATTCCAGGAGTACTCAGAATCAACATCAGCGGTACGTCAGTGATGGTGACTTGAGTATATCACTGCCTTTCGTTTTATGAGACTATCTGCCCATTTTACTCCTACACTGGATCTTTAACTTAACTTTTTTTGGTATTGTAGTATTTGGTATTTTTCTTTTTTGGCTTGATCACAGTTTTCTATTCATTTATATTGTGGAGAGATGAATAACTAGGCCAAGCGTTCACAGTGTAAGGGACTTTATTCTCACTCCATCTCTCTCACATCCACCAGAGTCAAAAGAATTAAACACACAGGTTGCAATCACTCCCTTTTATCACCCCACACCTCCACTACGAGAGGTGCTGCATTTACATATTAATCCCCCATTATTCTCTCTGTCCCCCAGCACCTTTGAGCCGCTAAGCCGTTCAGTCTGAGGGAGAAACTACTGTGTCCCCCCCCCCTCCACCAGAGTCTCAGACTGAGCCTTAACCTCCATGTCCTTTGGGCTTCAGCCTCCGCCCATATCTGCTGTAACGGGGAGTCTCCGGCTCCGAGGCACTGCTGTGCCGGTGGGGGGTTCCTGGGGGTATGTCCGTCTGTGGGGGGACAATGGGGGGGGGGACCTTCAACATGCTCATGAGACTGGTTTGAAGAGTCATTTACCTGAGGAGTTCTCAGTGGGGGTCTTCTGCGCCGAGGAGCTCGGGCCAACACCACCTGTTCGTCTGCTAAAACAAAGGTGGGCTGTCTATGCAGACTGTTTCCCTGCGTCCCCCCAAGTCTAACATAAAATGTTTGTCCCTGGGTTCCAGCACTCTGAATGGGCCATCGTAGGGCGGGCGCAAGGGGGTCCGGTGGGCATCATACCTGACAAATATGAACGCCGCATCCTTCAAGGTCTTTGGCACAAAAGCGCATGGAAAACAATGGTGGACCAGACCGGGTACCGTCCCTACCACTGCGCTATGCGGTGAAAGCGGGGATGGATCGGTGTTCGGTGCGGGGCTGTCCGGCAAAAATTCCCCTGGGAGCCGCAGCGGCTGGGAAAAAACCAGCTGTGCTGGGGAGGCTGCAAATCCTCCTTCGGTACTGAACGCAACCCTAATAGAACCCACGGCAACCGGTCCACCCAATTTGCATCTGTCAGCGAAGCCCTGAGCACTGCTTTAAACGATCTGTGGAAACACTCGCATAACCCATTGGCCTGGGGGTTGTACGCGGTCGTGCAATGGATTATGATGCCCAGACTCCAGGCCATGGTGGACCAGAGGTCGGAAACAAATTGCAGGCCCCAATTGGACGTGATATCCAAAGGGGCGCCAAAATGTGCCACCCATGTCATCAAAAAAGCGCGTGCAACTTCTGCGGACACGGTGGAAGCTAGCGGGCCTGCTTCAGGCCAGCGCGTGGTGCGGTCCACCACTGTCAGGAGGTGCGTGAACCCCTGCGATGGCAGGAGGGGGCCCACGAGGTCCACGTGAACGTGGGACCTAGCCAGGACATGGAACGGCTCCAAGGGGGCCTTTGTGTGCCTGTGCACTTTGGCTTGTTGGCACACTATGCAGGCTGCAGCCCACTCTTTCACCTGTTTGCGTAGGCTCAGCCAGATGAACTTCGCTCCCACCATTTTGACTGACGAGTGCACTCCTGGGTGCGCCAGGGAGTGAACCGACTCGAAAACGCAGTGGCGCCAAATGCGTGGGACCACTGGGCGCGGGTGGCCTGTGGAGACATCACAGATTAGGGGGGAGCCCCCGTCTTGCAGCACTCTGCTCTCCAGCCTTAACCCTGTTGGACCAGACTGGAGCGTGCAAACGTCCACATCGCCAATCTGCTCCGCGGCCATGGCCGTGTAATCTATCCCTACGTAGAGTGGGGCCACTAATGCGCATGAGAGGCAGTCCGCCACCATGTTGAGTTTACTGGTCACATGCTGAATGTCGGTTGTAAACTCCGAGATCGCGGCCAGCTGTCCCTGCTGCCGGCACGACCATGGTTCCAAAACCTTGGCCATCGCGTACGTTAGCGGCTTATGGTCCATGAATGCAGTGAAAGTGCACCCTTCCAGCCACAACTGGAAGTGGCGTATGGCCAGGTGGAGAGCCAGTTACTCTCTGTCGAACGCGCTGTATTTACGCTCACTGTCGCGCAAAGACCTGCTAAAAAAGGCGAGCGGCTGCCAAGAACCGGTGATGTATTGCTCCACGACAGCCCCTATGGCCACGTCTGAGGCGTCGGTAGTGAGCGCTATCCGAGCCACCGGGTCCGGGTGCGCCAGCAGTGCGGCGTTTGCCAGGGCTGTTTTAACCTCAGAGAACGCCTGCTCCCGCTCAGGAGTCCAGTCGACTCTGTCTGCTGGTTTCCGTTTCTTGAGCGCGGCTTACAACGGTTGCATGAGCTGAGCTGCGCGGGGGAGGAAACGGTTATAAAAGTTAACCATCCCCAAAAACTCCTGCAGCGCCCTGACCGTCTGAGGCTGGGGAAAATCTGCCACTGTGCCCACTTTGTCCGGTAAGGGTATCGCGCCCTCCGGTGAGATGCGGTGGCCCAAAAAATCGATTACCGTTACCCCGAACTGGCACTTCGCCGGGTTGATTATTAATTCGTGCTCCTCCAACCTCTGGAAAACTGTCCTGAAGTGGGCTACGTGTTCATCCTCGGACGCGCTGGCCACCAGGATGTCATCCAGGTAGACAAACACAAATGGCAGATCGTGCAACACCGCATCCATCGTGCGTTGGAAAGTCTGCACCACGCCTTTTAACCTGAAAGGCATGCATAAAAACTCAGAAAGACCAAACGGGGTTATTACTGCCGTTTTAGGTATGTCCTCAGCGCGCACCGGGACCTGGTGGTAACTGCGGACCAGGTCTATCTTGGAAAAAATGCGTGCCCCGGTGAGGTGAATGGAAAAATCCTGTATATGGGAGATCGGGTACCGACGAGTAGTCCGTGTGCACACAAAAAATCAGCGCCCAAAATGGGGAAGCTGCATGCTACTATGACGAATGTCCATTGGTATGTACGGCCGTGCAAGGATACAGTCAGTGTCCTCTCACCAAAAGTCTTAATGTCTGAGCCGTTTGCGGCCGTCAGTTCGGGGCTGCTAGTTCCAGCCGGTCGGCATAGGACGGCAGGATGAGGCTCTTTTGGGAGCCGGAGTTCACGAGGAACCGTCTTCCGGAGCATGAGTCTGTCATATAGTGCAGCTTGCTTGCTTCGCCAGCAGTCGCAGCTACTACCGACTGCCGGTCCTTGCATTTCCTGAGCACTTGAATTTGCATGGTGGCAAGCATCGGCATGCATCTTCTCCAAAACAGCGGTGGTAGAAACAGAGCGTGTCTCTCCGGTGCTTCTTGGCCTCCGCTGCCGCCACCGTCGCTGGCTCCTCACCATATACCATTTTGTCTTTGAGCTGCTAATTATATACATTTTGCATTTGGTGCACTTTATTTTTATTTTTGATTACACTTGGCCACATTTCAATGGTTTGCATGTAGTTCCCCAGTGTAAGTGGAACATGACAGCTAGGCTAGTTTTTGGTGTGATAGTTATTTTGTTCTGGTGGGGGGTGGGTGGATGGGTGGGGGGTGTCAAGGCGCATAACTTAGTTGGGGAGATGCTTCTGCTACGTTTTGGGGGTTTGGGGGTTTCTGGGGTGTTTTTGTGTCTTTTTATTTTCTCATCCAGCCGTCATTTTCAACATACCTCTTCTAGCTTTTTTCCCCACTAGTTTTACTTGATGTCAGTGGCTCACTCCAATTACTTGCCACTGTCAGGCTGGGAGAATATTAAGTTCATAAGTTTTAACTGTAAAGGACTTAATCCAATTAAGCACAGTAAGGTTCTACACCAACATCTTGGTGCTCAGGTAGTTTTTTTTTTTTTTTTTTTTTTTTACAGGAGACGCACCTCAGAATCTCTGACCATCCAAAGCTGAAGAAAAACTGGGTGGGACAGGTCTATCATTCGTCCTTCTCAGGCAAATCTAGAGGTATAGCCATTCTGTTTCACAAATCTATTTCGTTTTCACACTCTGGCACCATATCTGATCCAAACGGCAGGTTTGTTGTGGTCACAGGTAATATCTTTGGTATGCCTGTCATTCTAGCCAACGTCTACGCCCCAATTATGATGATTCTTTTTTTTTTAAACACTTGTTGTCTTTGATTCCAGATATGTCCTCACACTTTCTGATACTAGGGGGGACTTTAATTGCTGGATTGGTCCTCAATTGGACCACTCCTCTTCAAAAATCTGTAACCCTTCCAAATCAGCTAAGGTAATACAATCTTTTATACAGGAGTTCGGGGTCTCGGACGTCTGGCGTTGTCAAAGCCCACAAAAAGAGAATACTCTTTTTTTCCCCATGTTCATCATATATTTACTCAAACAGATTTCTTTTTAGGTGACAGACTCCTCTCTTTAGTTTCTGACTGTAAATACAAAGCCATCATTATTTCAGACCATGCTCCAGCTTTGATGAACATACACTTTAAAAACATACCCAATAATTTCTCACCATGGTGTCTTAACACTCGCTTACTTTTAAGTGAAGACTTTGTTAATTTTATTTCCCAACAGATTGACTTTTTTCTCAGTCTAAATAAACCCCCCGATGTGTCTGCCTCTCTATTATGGGAAACTTGAAAAGCATATACAGTATAAGAGGGGAAATAATTTCTTATGCAGGACATGAGAAGAGAGTTAGGAAGCAAAAAGTAGCCGATTTAACACATCGCATAGCTAAACTTGATAATCTTTATGCTACCTCTCCCTCTCTCCATATCTACAAGGAGCGTCTTTCCTTACAGGCTGAATTTGATGTTCTTACGTCTCACCGTACCACGGAACTTTTACTGCAGTCGCATTCCAACTTTTTTGAACATGGGGGACAAGGCTGGTAAATTTTTGGCCCACCAGATTTGTCAGGCATCATCTCACCAAATTTCTAGTCTTCAAACTGAAACAGGCATCACTTTCAACCCTTTAGAAATTAATAAAGCATTTGAAGAATTTTATTCATCTCTTTACTCTTCAGATAGGACCTCTGCTACTTATGATCTTGATGATTTTTTTCAATGATCTAGACATACCAACCATTAACCTAGACCAAGCTAACGATTTAGAGAGACCCATCTTGCTTTCTCAACTTAGTGCGGCTATGTCATCCCTACAGAATAGTAAAAGTCCTGAACCAGATGGCTTTCCATCTGAATTTTACAAAAAATTGTGGCATAAGTTTGGGGCTTTGCTATTAGACATGTTTAATGAAACTTTTCGCCTTGGCCATCTTCCACAAACTCTTAATCAGGCTTCCATTTCGGTGCTTCTTAAAAAAGGCAAGGACCCTCTACTTTGCTCGTCATATCACCCCATTAGTCTGCTGAATGTAGACTTTAAGATATTATCTAAGCTTCTTGCACTACTACTAGAACCTGTTCTTCCATCTATTATATTACCTGACCAAACTGGATTTATTAAAAATAGACATTCTTTAATCTCAGACGCTTGTTTAACATTATTTATAACACTCACATAACAGATACTCATGAAGCTTTAATTTCTTTAGATGCCGAGAAGGAGTTTGATAGATTAAAGTGGAATTTCCTGTTTTACACTTTAGGTAAATTGGGCTTTAAGACTGATTTCATATCATGGATTAAATTATTGTATTCCTCCCCGCAGGCCTCTGTTACAACCAATAATACTCAATCTGACTACTTTCACATCTCTCGCTCAACTCAGCAGGGCTGTCCTTTAAGTCCCTTACTTTTTGCAGTTGCAATGGAGCCCCTAGCAATAACACTCCAAACTCATTCGCAGATCTCGGACATCTCTCAGAACGGGGTTGAAATTAAGGTTTCCTTTATGCAGATGACCTCCTTTTATACGTTTCAAATTTACTATCCTCTGTTCCAGCTGCTCTCACTAATTTTCAGTCATTTGGTCGAATATCTGGATAAAAGCTAAATCTGAATAAGAGTATAATTTTTCCTGTTAATAAGGCAGCTATTGAGTATCCCGTTATCGGCCTTTCCTTTTAAAGTTGCCAAGCACAATTTTATTTACCTTGGTGTACAGGTCACTTTAAAATTTGATGATCTCTATAAAGCTAATTTTGGACCCCTTCTATTAAAAATCCAGGAGGATTGTGAGCGTTGGTCTCTACTTAATTTATCCTTTGTGGCACACATCAACTGTGTCAAAATGAACATTCTTTATATATTTATTTCAATGTATACCCCTGTTCCTTCCTGCATCCTTCTTCTGTAAAGCATCTTAGGGTTTATTTGGAATGGAAAAGTTCCCAGGCTACCTAAACAATACCTACAAAGACCCAAGCATATGGGGGGATGGCTCTGCCTAATTTTAGATTTTACTATTGGGCTGCTAACATTAGAACACTAAATTATTGGCTTCAACTTGATGACTACTCGCCACCCCCATGGTTTGTGATTGAAGTAAATTCTGCCCATCCTGTATCCTTAAAGGCACAGTCCCTACACTAAAAATGTGATTGCTAAATCATCTTTACGGATCTGGGCTCAGTTTAAACGCTATTTTGGTTTGCAGTCCTTTTCTACCCTTGCTCCTTTAACAGCCAACCATGTTTTTTCTCCTTCTTTAATAGATGGGGCATTCACCTTGTGGTCAAGCCATGGCATTAACGCAATTAAACACATATCTAAATAACATTTTTGCATCCTTCCAACAACTTTCTGAGAAATTCTCTCTGCCCAAGACCCACTTTTTTTTTTAGATATTTACAGGCCCGAAATTTTGTAAGTAATATTTTTCCTACATTTCCCAATCTTCCTGAAACTATGGCCTTAGATTCTTTTTTTGAACCACTCTCCTCATTAAAAGGAGCTATCTCACTATTTTGTAACTACACCAACCTGCTGTGCATGGAACCTTTACATTTTTTAAAAGCCCGCTGGGAGGAGACTTCCGGTTATGGCTGCCACGTAGGACGGACGTGTCTCGCTCTGCTCTGCTCCTGGAGAAAAAAATCGGCAAATAACTCTCTCATTTGGGACAGAACGTATCCCAGCATTTGGGCGAGGATATGTCGGCGAAGCCTAAGGCTGGAAAACCAGGAAAAGGAAAAAGCGAGCCGCCGAAACAGTCCAAATTAACGGACTTTCAGGTCTGTGACGCAGCAAACAAGGCTCCATATATGGCGGAGGAGGCTGGCGGCGGCGCGATTTCTGCGGGGAATGGCGCAGATGCGCTGATGGCTGCCATGAGTTCAATGAGAGCGGACTTTTCCTCTAGATTTGATGGGATTATGACAGCGCTGGAAGGAATAAGAAAGGAATTGGGTGACTGTGTAGAACGAACAGCGCAGATGGAGCTCCGTCTCGCTAGTGCTGAAGATGACGTCACCCGTCTTCAATTAAAGGTGCGCACTTTGGAAAAAAAAAATAAATCTCTGGAAGATAATATTCTGGATTTGGAATCTCGGTCGAGACAGAATAATTTGAGGTTGGTGGGTCTTCCAGAGGAATCAGAAGGTCGGGACGTATGTTCCTTTCTGGAAAAGTGGATTCCGGAGGTGCTGGGCAGCGAGGAGTTGCAATCAGCAGTGGTTCTGGAAAAAGCACATCGTATTGGCCCACGGAGAGATAAGGGACCGCCGAGGACCTTAATTATGAAGTTTCTTAGCAACAGAGACAGGATGAAGATCTTCAACGCTGCACGTGCTAAAGGAGAGATTAAACACCAGGACCAGCAGGTGCGGTTCTACCCAGATTTGGCCACAGGAATCCAGCAATTGAGGAAGCAGTTTGATCCCGTACGTAAGGAGCTGCGCAACCTTGGGATTCGTCATGGTGTAATCTATCCTGCGAGACTGCTGACCACGTATGAGGGCAGAACCCACATCTTCAAGACCCCAGAGGAGGCGCAGGAGTTCATCAAGAAGATCAAAGAAGAAGAAGAGACTGGTGGGAGCTAAGCATGAACAAAATATAAGGTAGAATAATTAAGCATTTGCACAGGCATCTGACTGACTTGAAGTAAATAGTAAGTTTACAAAATATAGATTGTATTATATATTAAAAAAACAAAACAAACAAAAAAAAACTATGATGTACAAAGTTGTTAAAAATTTTGGAGTTAAGTTGGAAAACTACAGAGGAGAGTTAATGTTACGTCATTAAAAGCAGTAGAGTTAGGGTGATTGGGAGGATGAAGAAGGAGTGGCTTAGGCTGTTCCCCGTGGGTGTGGAACAGTCGATGGCTATATCGGGAGACAGAATTTTTCTTTTGATTTTGGGGGGTTTGCCACAAGTGTGGGAAGGGGAAATTTGTTTGTGTGTAGTTTGTAGGATGAATGTTCAACCACTCATGTTTTTGCTTCTCTGTATGAGCATGTTTACACTGCAAGGTAATCCCAAACTCTCTATTGATCATGGACCAAAGTGTTAACCTTAATTTAACTTCATGGAATTGCAGAGGTCTACAAAATTTAAAAAAACTTAAACAAGTTATGAATAAAATAAAGGACATGGGTTCAAGAATTGTGTTTTTACAAGAAACTCATCTGATAGAGGAGGATGTTAAAAGAATTAGGAGTAGATGGCAGGGAAGTGTATTCACCTCTTCATTTTCATCCCGAGCCAGGGGAGTTATGACTCTCATACATAAATCAGTTCCTTTTCAAGTGAAAAATGTAATTGGAGACAAATTTGGAAGATATGTAATCATTCAAGGTTCTTTGCTATTAGAAAATATAAATCTTGTGAACTTATATGGTCCCAATATAGATGATCAGAAGTTCTTTGCTAATTTATTTCTCATCTTATCATCACTTACAGGGCAACATATAATAGCAGGGGATTTTAATTGTACATTGAATCCAGGTGTGGATAGATCAACAGGCCTGGATTGTACGCACATTGGATATAGGATGACTATTAATCATTTTATGAAAGAATTGAGATTGTTAGATATATGGAGAGAAATGAAACCACAAGTTAAAGCCTATTCTTGTTATTCCAGTACCCACAAGACATTCTCTCGTATTGATTATTTTTTGATTTCCACAGAATTAAGGTCCAAGATTCAAAACTGCTTTTATGATAACATCGTGATCTCTGATCATGCACCCTGTTGTCTAATATATGTAGATAAAAAATTGACAAAGGAATCAGGTAGATGGCAATTTCAGCATAAATGGCTTCAGGATGAGGAATTTGTCAAGTATATAGAAAAACAGATAGACGAGTTCTTTGACATCAATACTACACAAACATCAGCATGTGTAAAGTGGGAGGCTTTCAAAGCTTTTATTAGGGGACATATTATTAGTTATACAGGATCAAAATCTAAGAAGACTCGAGAGGAGAGAGCTAAATTGGAACATAAAATAAAAAATCTTCAGGAAAAAGTGTATGCAGGAAGTGACCCAAGGTTGGAGAATGAATTACTGATTTTGAGAGCTGAATACGACAAAAAATCAGCGAATAGAGCTGCCTCGAGTCTTCTAAGATTGAAACAATCTTTTTATGAACAAGGTGAAAAATCAGGAAAATTATTAGCATGGCAGATTAAACAATTGGAAATTAAAACACCAATTACCAGTATTATAAGTAATGGACAGGTAGTTATAGATCCTTTAGAAATTAATAGAGCCTTTAGAGATTACTATGAAAAATTATATGATACCAAAAATGAACCTGATTTAACAAAACTAAATGGGTTTTTGAACGAACTATCTATACCGTGTATTCCAAATGAAAACAGGGAGATATTGGAGTCTAAAATTAGTCAAGAAGAAGTTGGGCTAGCCATTGATAATATGAAATCAGGAAAAAGTGCAGGACCAGATGGTCTTCCAGTTGACCTTTATAAAAAATTTAAGAATAAATTAATAAAACCTTTTTTGGAAATGGTTTTAGAAGCATTTCAAAATAATAATTTACCATCATACATAAATAATGCCTTAATTATACTGCTGCCAAAACCAGGTAAGCCCTCTAATAAATGTGAAAATATGAGACCAATAAGCCTATTAAACGCCGACCTTAAGATAATCTGTAAAATTTTAGCAAGACGAATACAAGAAATTTTACCAAATATTATTAATCGAGATCAGAATGGCTTTATAAAGGGTAGACAAGGCTTCCATAATGTAAGAAGACTATTTAATATTATTTATTTTAATAAAGAAGCACCGGATACAGCTCTCCTATCATTGGACGCCGAAAAAGCCTTTGATAGAGTTGAATGGCCCTTTCTTTTTGAAGTCCTACAAAGGTTTGGACTTGGAAATAATTTCATAAAATGGGTTCAAATAATATACAATAATGCTACAGCAGAAATCCTAACAAATAACAATATTTCAAAACCAATAAAAATCAATAGAGGATGTCGACAAGGCTGTCCACTTTCACCTTTACTGTTTACTATGGCAATTGAACCTTTAGCGATAGCGATACGTTTACATTCACAAATATATGGAATTAAAGTTGGACCAACAGAACATAAAATCTCCCTGTACGCCGATGACATAATTTTGTTTATGTCGAATCTAAAAAAATCAATTCCAACCTTGTTGAATTTAATAAAGAATTTTGGGGAAATATCAGGATATAAAATAAATAAAACTAAATCTTCAATATTAATGCTAAATGAGACCCAGAGAAATTACCCAGCCCCTGAGGTAAATCAATTCAATGTTGTTAATCAGTTTAAATATCTAGGAATCCAAATTATGCCTAAGCTAGAATCAGTCGCCAGTGTCAACTATGAAGCCTTAATGTCAGATATCAATGAGTTAACTCAGAGATGGATGTCACTACCAATGTCGATGATCGGGAGAATCAATATACTTAAAAGTAATATTTTACCTAAAATACTTTATTTATTTCAATACATTCCCTTATCACCACCTTTAGATCTATTCTCAAGAATAAAAAAAAAGTTAGTGGAATTTATATGGAACAACAGGAGGGCTAGATTACGTTTGTCTTTATTATATTTACCATTTGATCGTGGAGGTCTGAAATGTCCAAATTTTATGTTGTATTATTGGTCGGCACAACTGAGGTCTATGACATATTATTTTTCATCAAATGATCTCCCTCACTGGACTGAAATGGAATCATACAATTTACCTTTACCTCTTCCCATATTCATATACTCAGATTCGGCAAAAAAATTACAAAAACAAGTTAAAAATCCATTTGTAAAGCATATGATCAAAATATGGTGTGAAGCTAAAAACTATTTAAAAGAACCACAGTTATTGTCACAATTTAGTCCAATATGGGGTAATCAATATTTTAAACCAGGGAGAGCGGACGCTGTATTTAAAGTATGGAATTTAAAAGGGATACAAAAGATTCAGGATTTATATTTGCCATGTGCAGACAACATAATGTCTTTTGAAGAGCTGAGGATCAAATTTAATCTCAATAGAACACATTTTTTTAAATATCTTCAACTTAGAAACTTTATTCGATCAAATCAAAATAAAGCTCTCACTCGACCTATTTATTCATCCTTGGAAAAAATGATGATGAAAGATAGTAAAAGAAAGGGTATTATTTCAGAGTTTTATAACTCACTGACACTATCTTCAAGTGAAAATTCACTGAAAAGATTAAACTACTGGAAAGAAGATCTGCAAATTGAAATTTCAGAGGAACAATGGGAATTGGCTTGTACAGAAGCTCAAACCAAATCAATAAATGCACGCCTTAAATTGATACATTTCAAATGGTTAATGCGGATGTATGTTACACCGGAGGAGTTAAATAGATATAACAAAAATATACCAGATACATGCACAAAATGCATGGAAAGTAAAGGAACCCTATTTCATTGTTTATGGGAATGTAGATTAATAAGAATGTTTTGGGAAGAGGTGAGGGTAACAATTGAAAAAATAATCTCAAAACAAATCATATTGAATCCTAAACTGTTTTTGTTGGGTCTGTACCCAGAAAAGCATAATTTTAATAAAAGTGAAAGAACATTCATAGACCTCAGTTTGCTTAATGCCAAAAAATGTATTGCACTATTATGGAAAAAGACTCATAGACCAGATGTGACTCAGTGGTTAAGACAGATGTTAACAAACCTTCCATTAGAAAGAATAACATATATACTAAAATCAAAGGAAATTGTGTTTGAGAATATATGGAGACCTTTTATTGATTATGTAAAAAATTTAAACATAACTCTTGAAGAAGAAGGTGAATGATGTGTGTGGACCTTGTAAATTCCAAACTGGTGAACATAATATGTATACTTATGTATTGGATTGTCTAGACTAAACAGAGGAGCATTGTTGAAGACTTGATTTTGTTGGTGGTTGTTGGTGTTTTTAGTGCATTTTTTTTTTTTTTGTAGTACTTTAGTGTTAGTGTTTGATTGTTTGTATCATGTTTGTTAAAAAAAAAAAAAAAAAAAAAAAAAAGGTTCAATAAAGATATTGTGGAAAAAAAAAAGCCCGCTGGGAGGACGACTTGGGTATGTCAATATCCACTTCAATTTGGTGAGATTCTGATGCGTGTCCATAAATTATCCCTTTGTGCCAGACAACTTCCTACAGTTTAACGTGCATCGTGTCTACCTCACTAAAGTTCACCTTTCCAAGATGTTTGAAAATGTTTCACCTCTTTGTAATCGCTGTCAGCAAGCCCCAGCCAGTTTAATACATATGTTCTGGCTCTGCCCCTCCCTATGTACTTACTGGACAGAAATTTTTGCCTCACTATCCAAGATCCTGAAGGTAGACATCCAACTGGATCCTCTTAGTGCCTTGTTTGGCATTTTCTCGGCCTTGTCTTCTCTGTCAGCTGCCAAACGGGACATAGCCTTTATTTGACTCTCCTGACTAGGAGACCAGTTGTAATTAAATGGAAATCTCCAACGCCTCCATTACACACTCATTGGATTAAAGCTTCACTTTATTTTCTTAAATTGGAGAAGATTAGATTCTCTCTCAGGAATTCTTCGGAGAAGTTCTGGAATATATGGGGGCCTTTTTTTGACCCGATGGAGACACAGACTGTCCATCCCTGTCTGACAGTTTTGATCTAGGTCTGATCTAGTTTTCCTTCTCTTTCCCACTGCCTCTCTTGGATAAAGCGTGGTTGAGATGGCTACTCTTGGTTTCCTTTTTTCAACTCTGTTTGGTGTGCTGGCTGAATATAATATATTGTGGTGACCCACTACAATCTACATGGACATTCAGTCCTCACACTCAGCTAGCCTGCACTAAGCAGAGGACAATTTGCATACAGACAGAGAGCCCCTAGAAGACAATCAGAACAATGGACTATTGTTATACATCCCTGGATTAAGGAGAGGACGTCCGGGCACCAGTTGGTCACGCGAATGATACTGTATGTATTGACTGACATGTATATCAATATGCAAATGTGCCATGCATTCTCTCTGTTGGTATAACATGTATAAAAGAGCTTGCTATACATGCCTCAACAGCACAGCACAGCACAGCACTGTAGCGCACAGCGCTACAAGTGCGTCTCATGATGTTGGAGGAAAATAAAACTCTGCTACCTTTCAGCTCGCTGCATCTCACCTGAACTTATTTTTCCTCCACACTGGTGACCCTTGAAGAAGAATGGAACACGAGGCGAACACCCCGGAGATGACCCAGACGGGAAGCCCCAGCAGCATCATGGTGCGCCCCTCACCTGATCTTTTACCTCCACACTGGCGATCTGACGAGGGAGAATGACCGTCTGCGCTCTCACCGCGCTGTGGATCCCAGAGGACCAGACAACGCCTGCAACCTCTTCATCCTCACCGGAGCGCACTCCCTGTAGCGCACAGCGCTTGGACCGATATGCACCATGAACAGCAACACGAGCGAACGAAGGAAGCAGCCTGAACAGGGACAGTCATCGACGCCAGCTGCGTTGATTTCCGCCAACCTCCCCAAACCTGACTAACCTCACAACAGCAGACCTCCTGCGCACAGAAGCCCTGCATGCACTCCGCAGGATTACGAGGACAGCGCAACTGCCAGTTATGTGGTCACTGCGCCAAGCGCGCGCCACGCACGGGACAAAACCGGCTCCACAGACTGATACAGCGTCCTCCGCCGCTGCACATGCCCGAGAAACACGGCTGATCGCCATCCTCGGAACCTTCAGGGCTGCTCACACACCTGAAGCAGACATGCAGCCCGCACACACGGGACAAAACCAGCTCCACAGACTGATACAGCATCCTCCGCCGCTGCACATGCTCGAGAAACATGGCCCATCGCCACCCTCGGAACCTTCAGGGCTGCTCATGCACCTGAAATGGACGTGCAGCCCACACACAGGACTTTGTATGGGTTTCTCAGCCACAACGCACAAGGGGAATGTAGCTGTATGTGGGGAATGTAGCTGTAGCATCATCTCACTTTGGCTCAGCAATAATTATTCTTCTGCTTAAAGACATTTTGTTTCACCCAGGAGTAAGACAAAGAAATGGATTTTCTCCCCCAGGCCACAGCTGAAATCCCATTCCTTTGTTAAAACCAGCCTAAGGAATTTCCCCAATGTCCGGCTTTGCTTTTATTGCCCCCATAAACATGCAACAGACCTGGCCAAACATGGATCCACAGCTCAATAAAATTTCCTTAAACTCTGGGACATGCTGGATTTAACCAGTGAATTTTAAAGTACATTATTACAAACTCAATTCTAAACCTTCTTCTTTTCAGAACTATGAAAAGCAAATGGACTCTGATGTTTTAATGTGGAAAATCAATAATATGTGTGAAATGCATTAATCTGTGATTTTATATATATATGCATGTTAAAATTGTTTAAATGAATGTTTATTCCTGCATGTTGATTTAGAAGCACTGCTTATAATTTATACTAATCACTAAAGTTATCTTAGTTTAAGACATAAAGGAAAAAGCATATTCTCTAAAACCATGTGACTCCAGCAGCCAATCTCTGCATGACAACAATTCTTCATCCCATTGGTCCCTTGTAGACTGTTTGTTCATTGGACTGAAAGTTCATCAGGCCTCCCACGAAGGACTCTCATTGGCTGAGATTCCGGTCAGTCCAGAAGCCCGCGATAGCTCAACAGAACTTATATAAAGGAGAGGGACCCCTGCTTCAGCCTCTTTTCTCTTCGCCCCTTCTCGCCTCTGATTCATTTTTTTTTTGGACGGTCGTCTCTCTCTATTGTCTACACACAGCAAGGAAGAACAAAGGACCGTCTGAACAAAGACTCTACCACGTGCCGCTTTTCTGAACACAGAGCAGATAACTCGTAATTTGTTTATGCAACTTTGTATTTTAATGTCTTTTCTTTTTCTCTTAAGTGCCTAGGAATTCCTATTTCTTTGAGCTCAATTCTTAATCGGAGTTAAACTCCAATTTTTACTTATCTCTTTTTCTTTGTTAAACCTTTGGAAAGGTCAAGATCCAAGATGGCGACCGGGATGGCCACACTGTCTCAGTGCTGAGACTAAGCCACTGCTTTTTGCCAATAAAATAACCAACCTACAGCGATCGGCGCTCGTGGCGGACACCCACGGGCTGAATTCCCACCACCGTAAGAAAACCGCTGGAATACCCCCTTTAATCCGGTAGAGCTGCTGCTGCTACCCGAAGCGACTGCAAAGCTAACGCTAATGCTAATTAGCTTAACGCTGGCCCAGTTGTGCCACCTAACTCAGACATGAAGTGTCTCAGCCTCCGATGAAGACTTACCGGAGGAACTAACCGAGGCGGCAGCTGAGCACGAGAGCGAGCCGGATCGAAGCTCGGGAGCGACGTTGGTGAGAGACGGGGGCCACCTGGCCCACCCAGGCAGACGGCAAAGCTAACGCTAATGCTAGTTAGCTTAACGCTGGCCCAGTTATGCCACCTAACTCAGACATGAAGTGTCTCAGCCTCCGATGAAGACTTACCGGAGGAACTAACCGAGGCGGCAGCTGAGCGCGAGCGCGAGCCGGATCGAAGCTCGGGAGCGACGTTGGTGAGAGACGGGGGCCACCTGGACCACCCAGACAAACGGCGGCAGGCAGAGGTGAACAGCGGCGGTGATCAGTGGAATACGGCTGCGCCGGCGGTGCGCAGCATAACCGCCCAGGCAGACGGCGGCAGGCGGCGGTGAACAGCAGAGCTGTGCAGCGTAACTTGGCGGAGAAGCTGTGCAAGAGCTCGGTTGCGGCGGCGGCGAGCGGAGGGTCCAGCAGCGGGCTAGTTGTGGCCTAGCCGGATTCTCTGTTTACTTCTATCCACAGACTGAAGATGGCTGCCACCGGATTAAAAAGTGGGCTGATGGGCATCACTCATAAGCCTTCTCTGATCATCTATTTCCTCTTCGTTTTGTCTTTGTGTGTCTGGACCTGCAACAAGAAGGATTTTCCGGCAAACTCTACTAAAGGTGAAGTTAAAAAGTTTTATTTATATGGATTTGGGCATGGACATCTCACCCTATACTCCATGTGGTCTTTAAAAGCCCTGAGGAAAAGCTTTCAAAATAAAGCAAACATGGCTGTTAAGCAAAAATCACAATATGGCAGAGGGTACACAGTTAAAGTTCTGCTATTTCTGCTACTTCTGGCAGGAGATATTCACCTTAACCCTGGACCTGCCACTACTAAACAGCAGACCACTGGGTTAGCACAAAACCGAGCTGTACAAAAGCAAAAACAACATTTATTATTCCAAACTGTTAATCATGCTCGAGTTCTTTGGGACACCAAGGCTAAACCAAAGGGGATCCTCGGCGGACATTTAAACATACGGAGCATAATTCCCAAAAGAGATGAGATTTCGGTGTTGCTGTTGGACTCAAATCTGGACTACCTTTGTCTCTCAGAAAGCTGGCTACACAGGAACATAGACACTAGTATGATCGATATTGCGGGCTATCAGTGTTTTAGAAAAGACAGGCAGGTAGGGAGGGGAGGAGGTGTTTTAATTTACATCAAAGAGAAATATAAATGTCAACTGGTTGATCTGAATACTTCACTCGAATGTTTAGCTGTTAATGTATGTCTCTCTCCGGTAATGAATTTCAACATTGCAGTAGTGTACAACCCACCGTCACACAATTCTTCCTTTTATAATGAATTAAGTGATCTGGTTAAACAACTTGAGAAGAACAGAGAAACAATAATTCATGGTGACTTTAATATTAACTGGTCTGATAAAAAGGACAAACAGAAACTGAAAAGCCTCATGACTAAATTTAATTACCAACAAATGATCAAAGGACCCACCAGGATAACCAAACAATCCAGAACACTTATTGACATGGTATTTACTAATAAACCAGAACGAATAACCAGAACCTACAATCTTGTAACTGGTCTCTCAGATCATAACATGGTTCTTGCTGTCAGAAAACTTACTAAAAAGCGACTACAGTATTTTGGGGGAGTCGATATTGACAAATCAAATTTTATTATTCCCAAATCAAAAAATGAGGAGTTTGAACATTACTTAGAGAATCAAAATTGGGAGCAACTCATGTCAATACATGAAGTAGATGATTGTTGTAATTTTATAACTGCAACAATCACAAAGACTATAGAAAAATTTACAAAGCAAATTAAAAGTAGACAACAGAAGATTAGCCTACCATGGTTAAATAATGAAATAAGAAAACTTATGAAGAGGCGAGACTATGCTTTGAAAACATCATTAACCTCTAAACTACAAAATGATCATCTTGTGTACAAAAGTTTAAGAAATAAAGTGGTACATGAGCTGCGAAAATCAAAAGTATCTTATTACAATAAACTGATAGATCATGCAAAGGGTAACAACAATTCCCTATGGAGGCATTTAAATAACTTAACTAATAAAAAAAATGATCAGAAGGGGGTAAAGGAACTTAGAATCAATGGCAAGACCGTCAGTGACAAGGCTACTTTGGCAAATGAATTTAATTCATACTTTGTGGGCTCTGTGGAAGACTTAACAAAAATTTTTGTGCTGCCAAATGTGCTCAACAACACAAATTCCATACTTCCAACAGATTCTTTTCACATCGATGAGGTAAATGAGGAGTTAATTGCTGGTATTGTTAAAACACTGTCAAACTCAAAAACTAATGATATCTACAATATGAGCACCTCCTTTCTCAAAATGCACAGCAAAATATTAATCAAACCACTGACTCATCTCATTAATCTCTCCATTAGGTCTAGTACATTTCCATCTGGCTGGAAAAAAGCTGTCGTCATACCAGTTCATAAATCAGGCAGTAAAGACGATATGTGCAACTACCGCCCAATCTCTATCTTACCAGTCCTGTCTAAGGTTCTTGAAAAAGTTGTAGCTACACAGCTGATGGACTACTTACAAGACAGTCAACTCCTTCATCCACATCAATTTGGTTTTAGACCAGGATACTCAACAGAAACAGCAAATTGTTGCCTTATTGAAAACGTCAAACAGTCCTTGGACAGGGGTAATGTGGTAGGAGCTGTTTTTCTAGATCTCAAAAAGGCTTTCGATACTGTAAACCACAGTTTGCTTTTATCCAAAATGGTATCTTTTAACTTCTCCCCAGATACATTAGAATGGTTTGCATCTTATCTCCAGAATAGAGAACAGTGTGTAAAAGTTCACCAGGATAAATCCTCATTTTTAAACAACCGCATGGGTATCCCACAAGGGTCCATTCTTGGTCCATTACTTTTCAGCATTTTTATTAATGACTTGCCGTTACACTGCTCAGCTGCAACATGCCAACTTTATGCAGATGATGCAGTTATTTACACAGCTGCCAAGACTCCAGCACAGGCTGCAGATGTACTGTCTACAAGTATGGTTGATGTCCAAGAGTGGCTCCACCAGAACCATCTATTGCTGAACCTTCAGAAAACAGTCTCAATGTGCTTTTCAATCAAAAAATGTAACCTGCAACGTTTTAAAGTTAATATACATGATCATGACATCAGTTTAGCTACAGAATTCAAATACCTTGGCATTGTACTAGATCCTCAACTCAAATTTAATCTTCATATAAAGAAAATTTCAAAAACAGTAAAAAAAAATCTGAACTGCTTTAAATTAATTAGATATTACATACCTTACGAAGCAGCTGTACTGTATATGCATTCTATGGTTTTTTCTCATATATCATACTGTTTGACAGTCTGGGCTCAAGCAGCCCCTTCCACAATAAGACATATAGGTTCATTATATAATCAAACCCTAAAAATCTTGGACCAAAAGCCCATTAGGTGGCATCACTGTAATGTTTTAAAAAAGTACAACCTATTGAGTTTTGAGAGTTTCATTGACCTCTGCTTTCTGAAATTAACGTTCAAATGTCTCCATAAATCAGCACCCGAGCCACTTGCTGGTTTCATCCAAAGACAGGACAGCAGCAGAGCCACCAGGAGTTCTGTTAACAATAACTGTAAAACATTCCACCGCAGAACCACATTTGGACAAACAGCTTTCTCTATAAAGGGCAGTCACATCTGGAACACAATGCCAAATGAAATTAAAATAATAACGGACTTTAAAACATTCACTAAAAAGGTTAAAAACTGGCTGAAAAATAAACAAGAATGTACTCATGTATGAATTGATTGTCTACAAGGTGAGAGTGAATGAAGGGAAGGAATGAATGTGTTTGTTTATAGTGAGTGACGAAGGGAGGGAGGCCTGAAATAGGCAAATGTGAGTCAGGTTGTTATATTGGTGTATGTATAGTATTTATAATATTTAATTGTTTATAGTGAGTGATGAAGGGAGGGAGGCCTGAAATAGGCAAATGTGAGTCAGGTTGTTATATTTGTGTATGTATAGTATTTATAATATTTATAATATTTATAATTGTGTATTTATAATCTTTTTGCATTGATGTATGTGGTTATTGTGTATTTTCTTTATTTCTTTCCTTTTCTTTACTTGATTCTCTTTTCTAAAGCCCATCCAGGGACAAGAGTTGCAAATTAGCTAATAGCTATACACTCCATGTGCAACACATCAGATTGATTGTCATTGATGAATTGTCTATGTTTATTGCACTGTCCCTGTCAAATAAACTAATCATAATCATAATCACAAACTTTCTGTAAAATCACGTTTGTTTAATTTTAATGTAAACTTTAATCTTGACTTTATTTTTATAATATTTTTCTTGACCAAGCCCCCACCAGAAGCTACTATTTTTATCTAAAGTCCAAAGCTTTTTAATTTGAGATCGGATTAGATATCCTTAATTAATTATTATCGAAGGCCTCTTAGAAGACGCAGCTCTCCACATCACTGAGGAATCAACGCGCAGCTGTTCATCACACGCTGAAGAAGCGTCGTCATCATCTGGCTCCAAACCCAGTTTCAACTGTGGGTCATACAGCCCAGAATCCAGCCTCTTTAACCGCTTGAATTTAAAGGTCGAAATGTGGACCCTGAAAATATCTGTGGGCAGATATTAACGTCCACGAAATCTTGGGCTGAGGACGACGAAAGAACCATCATCACCGAGGGATCACGTGAGCTGTAACTTTAATTCATCTGCTGAATTAAAACGTCTGAAGTTCGGTAATAATTTGTATATCTAATCAGATGCAAATTAAGAAGCCCTTAACATAACTCTTCTTTTTATTAAAATTCAGTTTTTATTTTCTTAAGATTAATCCAGGACTTTTTCATATAATTAGTAAACTTTCTCCATAAATTTGCGTTGTTTCCATAATCTGTTAACTCAAACTGACCCTGGTTACGAAAATATTGACATTGTTAATCTATCATTTACAAGATTGATTTTATGATTAATGAAATTACTGCAATTCTGTTAATCACTTTGTTTAATAAATATGTGAAAATGAGAGAAGTTGTTGAGAATTTATTTCGTTCTGAGTCTGTTGAAGCACAGGTATCGAATTCACGGAAAATTTTTGAGACTGATTATTGATTAATTTATTGAGTGATTAAACAGGTATAAAGTGAAATTAAAGATTAAATTGCTTCTTAGAGATAGGAGCTGGTGCCCCACGAGTGTTATTAACTTCTCTGATGTATATGAAACGAGATCTGATCTCAGATTCCAATACATCAATATAAATTAAATAATTCATACCTGATCATATTTATTATTTATTAATATTCCATATTTTACCCTACATAGCCGATTGCTGTCCCCGATGGCTTTAGGGCTGCTTCCACACCTAAAAGCCAAACCACCTCACACCCTCACACAGCTGCAGTTGTTTCACAGCCGCTACACATCCTCGGGGAATTTGGCCGCTCACCTTCCCCATATCCTCGCTGGATCGAGCCGCGAGAGGAGTCAGAGATAAAACTTTTTTTTTTTCACAGCCGCTGTGGATCTCCACCAGGTTTACTGGGAAAGTCCCTCACCATCGCGGATCCACACGCAATTTTTGTGCGGCCCAGACACCTTTGACGTCCCGGGCCGGCACTCACTTACTCCCACCCCCCTCCCCCTCCTCAGCGCTCTTCCCGCAACTCACTCCCTAAAGCCGGCCGATCGCCATCTTGTTCCATTACGCACGACGCACACCAGCCCGTGCGCCCACGATCCACAGCCGTTCAACGTGCTGGAACCCGGAACAGAGCACACTGTTTTTTTCCCACTCCTCCCCTGACCCCCTCACGGACTGACATGCCCTCCGACAGTTCTACTGGAGCTGGAGCCAAACGGTGGGGGGGGGGGCACAACCCCTGCTGAGTGTTCTGGGGGGAGCCCTGTGGTGACCCACCACAATCTACATGGACATTCAATCCTCACACTCAGCTAGCCTGCACTAAGCAGAGGACAATTTGCATACAGACAGAGAGCCCCTAGAAGACAGTCAGAACAATGGACTATTGTTATACATCCCCGGATTAAGGAGAGGACGTCTGGGCGCCAGTTGGTCACGCGAATGATATGTATTGACTGATGTGTATATAAATATGCAAATGTGCCATGCATTCTCTCTGTTGGTTTAATATGTATAAAAGAGCTTGCTATACATGCCTCAACAGCACATCACAGCACAGCACTGTAGCGCACAGCGCTACAAGTGCATCTCATGATGTTGGAGGAAAATAAAACTCTGCTACCTTCCAGCTCGCTGCATCTCGCCTGAACTTATTTTTCCTCCACAATATATAATTTTTGTACATTTTCTTAAATGTATTTGAAAATAGGGTTTTTTCAGGTGTTTTGTTTTTGGTGGGGGGTATGTTCAGAAAGTTTACTCTGTGGGTTTTGTTTCTTTTTTGGTTTGATGGTTTTCTGCATACTTTTTAAAATTGTAACATCGTCACATGTCAAAATTTTACATTTTAGTATGCTGCATTACCTGTTGTGGCTTGGTTCAAATATGGATTATATTGAAAAACTAACCAATAAAGTTTAAAAAAAATAAAAAGGATTAAAAAGTCTACAAACACATTAATATAAATCACAATTTCTACCAAGGCTGTTATATTTTCACCCAAGTTTGCGTGTGTATTTTAATTTCTCTTTGAATGTGAACCATAACCTGTACAAGTAAATAAAAAAAAACATTTTTTTTTTTTTGGGGGGGGGTGGCATAAACATGCATGCCTTTCAAAAAATACTTTGAAGAAGTTTATGTTCGCTATATTCTGGTTTACAGCAGTCCTTAAAGCAACACTATGTAAGATTTTCATCTTAAAATAAAATTTCTGGGAACTTCCAGTCTGGACGCCATGGTGATAGCAACTTAACGCTGAAGCTCCCAGACCCAATCCAAGGAAAACATCTTCAAAATCAGACTTAACGGATTTTTGGAAGAATAAAAATCAAAAGACAAAAACACCATGCCTAACCAAAAACAGAAGAAACTGACATTCCCCAGGTCAGGACGCGCAGCGGCCACAGAATCTGAACCGGAGGACCTCTGTTCAGAAGACGAGGAGCTGGACCTAGCTAACAAAAAGGTTAGCTTGAAATCGCTATTTGATGAATTACGACGATTTCGGGCCGAATTTCATGAATTCAGAGAGGAACTAAAAAGGACGAACAGCAGAATGGACCAGGCCGAAAACCGAATCTTGGAAGCTGAAGAAAGAATAAAAGTGCTTGAAGATTCTATGCTGGATTTACACAAAAAACAGTCAAGGCTGGAGGCTAAGCTAACCGACCAAGAAGGAAGACAAAGACGAGACAACATCAGAATTCACGGTCTGAAAGAAGGAGCTGAAGATAGTTTCAACACAATGGCGGAATGCGTGGAATCCCTATTGAGAGAGAAGTTGGATATTCCACAAACCACCGATTTGAAGATAGAAAAGGCCCATCGTACATTAGCCGCAAAGCCAGCGGCAGAAGCGCCCCCACGTTCGGTGGTGGTAAGATTCTCCGATTTCAAAATAAAACAAGAGGTTGTAAGACGGGCTTGGCAGAAAAAAGGATTTATGCATCAAGAGAGAAAAGTCTTCGTGGAGCATGATTACGCCCCGGAGGTTCTTAAAAAGCGACGGGAATATAACAGCGCCAAAAAGGTTCTACGGGAACAGAATCTACACTTTCAGACGCCATTTCCTGCGAAGTTAAGGGTCTTTTACGGTGAAGAGTCATGTCTCTATAATTCAGCGGAAGAAGCAACAATTGACATGGCGAGAAGAGGGCTCCCGGTATCGGTGTTTAAACCCGCAGCAGATCTGAGCCAGAGGATCAGAGCTCAAACGTGGTCCACTCAGAGACCTTCAAAATCCACGGGCCAGCAGCGGGAAACCCAGCCTCAGAGCTACAAAGATAAGCTTTCCAGTTCCAGGAAGGAATAGCGACCTTTTTGTTTTTTTTCTTTTCAGTCATTCTGCACTTCCATCCCCCCTCCTACAAGGTAACAAACATTAAAGGAGATGCAGAATCAGCATGTGGTAAAACCTTTCATGGAGCAGTTATAGCATTAGAAACAAATGTCTTCTTAATTTAAAGGAAAAAAAAAAATCTTGTTAAAATAGAAATGTAACAATGACCCACATGTTCTCCCTACACTAACAAATACTGTATTAGAGTGAATGTTTGCTGTGATGGGGGTGGGAGGGTGCACACAATCTCATAGGGTATAGGCATAAAAAAAAAAAAAAAATCATTACAAATTCGGATTGGGATCTGAAATTCACGTTAAAAACATGGGACAACTTACAGGGGTAAGAGAGGGCCCTCAACACGTAACAGAGTTTGAGGAATTTCCCTCAGAGCCTACACTCCATCAGGGCTCTTACAGGGTCTTTAAAGAGACCCCAGCTCAGGAAGTTTTTTTGACAGTTTTTTGTTTTAAAGTTTCGTACACTATGTTCTTAATGTTTTTTATGTTCTTAATGTTCTTTCAGTTTCTGAGTAGCAAAAAAGAGGGCCACCACACTGTTATACTAAATAAGAAAATACAATGGAGAAACAGGGTGTAACCAAAATAGCCTCATGTAATGTAAAAGGGATCCTGAATCCAGTTAAAAGATCCAAGATTCTACGCAAAATGAAAAAAGACAAAGCAGAAATAATATTTTTACAAGAAACCCACCTAACAGACGTGGAACACACTAAACTCAATAGACAAGGGTTTAAAATGATCTCTTCATCTTCATATAAGTCAGGGAGGAGAAGGGGAGTAGCGACATTGATATCAACCAAAATTACATTTGAAAAAAAATCAGAACATAAAGATAAAAAAGGGAGATACAATTTGGTAATTGGGCGGCTAGAGGGAGAAGATATCACCCTGCTGAATGTATATGCACCACCAGGGGCTAAATGGAAATTTTATAAAAATGTATTCGACCTAATGATAACTAAAGCCCAAGGTTTAGTGATATGTGGTGGAGACTTCAATCTAAGAATGAATCCATACTGGGATGCAACAGGTAATTCTTCACATCAAAATAACACTCAAAATAGGAAAACTCGGATGCTATTCAAAGAAATGGGAATCTGTGACGTATGGAGGGAATTCAACCCCAATGTAAAAGATTATACTTTTTATTCAATGCCACATTCATCTTACTCAAGGATTGATTACTTTTTTATGTTTAATAGAGACATTGGAAGAGTAAAAACATGTAAAATAGGACTGATGGATCTCTCTGACCACAGTCCGATCTATATGGACTTAAACATCCAAAAATACACAAATAATACTTTTTCCTGGAGGTTGAATTCAAATGTCCTGAAAGGACCACTGAAAGATGAATTGGAATCAGATATTCTCAGATATTTGGAAGAAAACGATAATGGAGAAGTATCCCCTTTAATACTGTGGGATGCGTGCAAAGCTGTAATAAGGGGAAAAATTATTGCAAAACTGGCAACCCAAAAGAAACTGAGACAAGAAAAACTAATCATACTAGAGTCAGAACTCAAGAACCTAGAAAAAGAACACAAAGACAACACTCATTCTAATGGCTCGCTCAAGATTAAAGAAATTAAAAATCAAATAAATGAGATCTACACAATAGAAATCCAGAAGAAACTTACATTTCTGAAACAAAAACACTATGAAGCAGGCAGTAAATCGGCAAAATTACTAGCCTATAAATTGAGGAAAAAACAAACAGAAAGAGCAATCTACAAAATCAGAGACCCAGTATCAAAGGAAATAAAATTCAGAATTCAGAATATTCTTAAAAGCTTCGAGAATTACTATAAGAACTTATACTCCCACAAAAAACATAAAAACGCATCCGAGACATTCCTAAACACATTAAACCTTCCCCAACTTACGGAATCACAAAATAAAACACTACTGTCAGAAATACAACCTAAAGAATTGGAAAAAGCAATTATGAAACTTAAAGCTAACAAATCCCCAGGAGCAGATGGCTATACAGCAGAATGGTACAAAACCTTTAAACAGCAACTATCTCCTCTCCTCCTGAAAACATTTAACTATGTCCTCCACACAGGGGAAATCCCCCCTCCTGGAGAGAAGGGGTCATTGCAGTTATACCTAAACCTGAAAAGGATAAACTAGAATGCTCCAACTACAGACCAATCACTGTATTAAATCAGGACTATAAGCTTTTTACCATTATCCTTGCCAAAAGGTTAGAAAACATACTGACAGACTTAATTCACTTAGACCAAACAGGTTTTATAAGACAAAGACAGACACAAGACAACATTCAACGCAGTTTACACATAATTCATCATATAAAAAAATATAACTTAAATGCAGTCATATTGGGATTAGATGCTGAAAAAGCATTCGATTCGGTTGACTGGTCTTTCCTATATAGAATCTTATCCAGTTTCAATTTTCATAACAACTTCATTAGAACTATACAGGCATTATATAAAAAACCAACAGCTAAAATAAGGATTAACGGTAATTTATCATCATCTTTTGAGCTGGAAAGAGGATGTCGTCAAGGCTGCCCCCTGTCTCCACTGCTCTTTGCAATCTTCATAGAACCTCTGAACCAATGGATAAGACAAAATCAAGAAATTCAAGGTATTACACTTGGTCAGAAGGAACATAAAATAGCACTCTTTGCTGATGACATTTTAATATACCTAGGGCAGCCGGACACTTCTTTACCAGAACTAATCTCCATTTTTTCAGACTATGGAGATTTATCGGGGTACAAATTAAACATGCATAAAACCCAAGTTTTAACATTCAACTATGACCCAAATCATTATTCACTAAGTGAACTCAAAACTAACTGGGAGTTGGAATCTATGAAATATCTAAGATAAGATAAGATAAGATAAGATAAGCCTTTATTAGTCCCACAACGGGGAAATTCCAGGATTGCAACAGCGCAGGGATAGCAACACTCAGAGCAACAATCAGAAGGCAAGAAAAAAACAAGCAAGCAAGAGCGGCTAATATACATATGTACATATTACTATAAAATAAATATATACACACACACACACAGACACACAGTGCAGAGCATTGTAGCTGGATGGAATAAATATATGAGTATATGAACACACAGTGCAGGGAAAAGCCAGTGTGAACACACAGTGCAGAGCATTGTAGCTAGATGGAATAAATATGTAAATATATAAACACCCACAGTACGGAGCATTGCAGCTAGGTGGAATAAATATGCAAGTATATAAACACACACAGTGCGGAGCAATGTAGCTAGATGGAATAATATGTAGATATATAAAAACACAGTGCGGAGCATTGTAGCTAGATGGAATAAATATGTAAATATATAAACACACACAGTGCAGAGCATTGTTGCTAGATGGAATGAAACAGCATAACCGTCTACTTAGTTATCCTACATGGTATGATTATGTGCCCATACATATTCTCACCCTCCATAGCGACCGGTATGTTCCTAGTTGTATGCCGGAGGGGACCATTGTGTAAGTCTATTGCATCTTTTGCATTCAAAAAACTATTAGTTTGTTACGTCTTTTTGCTATCTCTGCGAGCAGCCCTGCTTAGGTTGTACAGTCTGACAGCCGTTGGTAGGAAGGACCTACGAAACCTCTCGGTTGTGCACCTGGGATGATGTAGTCTGCTGCTAAATGAGCTCCTCAGTGCATCCAGTATGTCCTGCATAGGGTGGAACTCGGACTCCAGCAGAGATGACAGTTTAGCCACCGTCCTTCTCTCTCCTATCTCCTCCATCGGATCAAGGCGCTGCCCCAGGACAGAGCTAGCTTTCTTAATCAGTTTGTTCAGTCTCTTCCTATCGGCTGCAGTAATGCCACTGCCCCAGCAGACCACTCCAAAAGTGATGGCTGATGCCACCACCGTGTCATAGAATGACTTCAGCAGCGCCCCTTGTACACCAAAAGACCTGAGTCTCCTCAGCAGGAACAGCCTGCGCTGTCCCTTCTTGTAGAGTGCGTCAGTATTGTGTGACCAGTCTAGTTTATTGTTCAGATGAACACCCAGGTACTTATAGGATGTCACCATCTCGATGTCTGTTCCCTGTATATTTACTGGTGCTGTGAGGGGCTGCCCATGCCTGCGGCAGTCCACCACCAGCTCCTTAGTTTTCCTCGCGTTGATCTGGAGGCAGTTCCGATGGCACCAGTCCACGAAGTCCTGGATAAGCCCTCTGTACTCAGCTTCATCTCCATTGGAGATGAGGCCAACGATTGCAGAGTCGTCAGAGAACTTCTGTAGATGGCAGTGTGTTGTGTTGTGTGAGAAGTCTGCAGTATAAAGAGTGAACAGGAAGGGAGCCAGCACCGTTCCCTGGGGGGCCCCCGTGCTACTGATGATCGTGTCGGACACACAGTCCCGGGTTCTTACAAACTGAGGCCGGTTCGTGAGGTAGTCCAGGATCCATGATGACAGGTGCTGGTCCACCCCTGCTCGCAGCAGCTTGTCCATCAGGATCATCGGTTGGATGGTGTTGAAAGCACTGGAGAAGTCAAAGAACATGATCCTCACCATATTCCCGGGCTTCTCCAGGTGGGACAGAGAACGGTGAAGGAGGAAGATCACCGCATCCTCCACCCCAATGCCATGCTGGTAGGCGAACTGGAGTAGATCCATCGCTGGTTCCACCAGGGGGCGGAGGTGAGCAAGGAGCAGTCTCTCCAGGGTCTTCATCAAGTGGGACGTCAAGGCCACCGGTCTGTAGCTGTTCAGGTCTTTGGGGTGGGAAGTTTTTGGTACAGGTACCACACAAGATGTTTTCCACAGCTGTGGTACCCTCCCCAGTTTCAGGCTCATGTTGAAGATATACGTCACAATCCCACACAGCTGGTCTGCACAGGACTTGAGGAGCTTTGCGCTGATGCCGTCCGGTCCCGGCGCCTTCCTCGCTTTGATCTTCCTCAGCTCCGTCCTCACCTGGGTCTCGGTCAGGGTCAGGATGGGGGGCTGTGTGTTGGGAGTGGGGGGGTGTTGGTGGAGTGGGGAGTGGGCAGCAGGACTTGATTTCTTTAGAGGCAGCAGTGGTTGTTGTGCAGACAGGGGGGAGGGCGGTTGGTCAAATCTATTGAAAAACAGATTCAGGTTGTTCGCCCACTCCCTGTCCCCCGTGGCCTGGGGGGAGGTATTCTGGAGCCCTGAGATGGTTTTGAGGTTTCTCCAGACCCCGCTGATGTCGCTCTGTTGCAGCTTGTCCTCCATCTTCTTCCTGAAGCTGTCCTTGCCTTCTCTGATCTTTCTCCTCAGCTCCCTCTGTACGGATATCTGGGGGTCAATATCCCGAAACAACTCAACAAAATTATAACACTAAACTATGATCCACTGGTGACAAAAATAAAATCTGACCTAGCAAGATGGAATATGATACCATTCTTAGGTACAGCACAAAGAATTGAAGCAGTCAAAATGAATATACTTCCACGTCTTCTATACCTTTTCCAAACAATACCGGTAGAACCTCCCAAAAAAACATGGCAGGAGCTGGACAGAAGGATCTCAAGATTCATATGGCAGGGCAAGAGACCTAGAATCAGATATAGAACCTTACAGCTAAACAAAGACAAAGGTGGGCTCACGCTGCCAAATATCAGGGACTATTTTAAAGCCGCACAAATTAAAACTTTAGTAGAGATATGTAACCCAGTCTACACTGCACAATGGAAGGAGATTGAATGCCAAATAACAAGTGACATCCCCCTACAGGCGATAATAGTAGTAGTAGATTAGTTTATTTGACAGGGACAGTGCAATAAACATAGACAATTAATCAAAGACAATCAATCTGATGTGTTGCACAGAGAGTGTATAGCTATTAGCTAATTTGCAACTCTTGTCCCTGGATGGGCTTTAGAAAAAAGAATCAAGATAAAAATATACACAATAACCACATACATCAATGCAGAAAAATTATAAATACACAATTATAAATATTATAAATATTATAAATACACAAATATAACAGCCTGACTCACCTTTAACATAAATATTATAAATACACAAATATAACAGCCTGACTCACATTTAACACATATAACATAACTCACATTTGCCTATTTCAGGCCTTCCTCCCTCCGTCACTCACTATAAACAAACACATTTATTCCTTCCCTTCATTCACTCTCACTTTGCAGACAAATAATTCATACATGAGTACATTCTTGTTTATTTTTCAGCCAGTTTTTAACATTTTTAGTGAATGTTTTAAAGTCCGTTATTATTTTAATTTCATTTGGCATTGTGTTCCAGATGTGACTGCCCTTTATAGAGAAAGCTGTTTGTCCAAATGTGGTTCTGCGGTGGAATATTTTACAGTTATTGTTAACAGAACTCCTGGTGGCTCTGCTGCTGTCCTGTCTTTGGACGAAACCAGCAAGTGGCTCGGGTGCTGATTTATGGAAACATTTGAACGTTAATTTCAGAAGACAGAGGTCAATGAAACTCTCAAAACTCAATAGGTTGTATTTTTTTAAAACATTACAGTGATGCCACCTAATGGGCTTTTTGTCCAAGATTTTTAGGGTTTGATTATATAATGAACCTATATGTCTTATTGTGGAAGGGGCTGCTTGAGCCCAGACTGTCAAACAGTATGATATATGAGAAAAAACCATAGAATGCATATACAGTGCAGCTGCTTCGTAAGGTATGTAATATCTAATTAATTTAAAGCAGTTCAGATTTTTTTTTACTGTTTTTGAAATTTTCTTTATATGAAGATTAAATTTGAGTTGAGGATCTAGTACAATGCCAAGGTATTTGAATTCTGTAGCTAAACTGATGTCATGATCATGTATATTAACTTTAAAATGTTGCAGGTTACATTTTTTGATTGAAAAGCACATTGAGACTGTTTTCTGAAGGTTCAGCAATAGATGGTTCTTGAGGAGCCACTCTTGGACATCAACCATACTTGTAGACAGTACATCTGCAGCCTGTAATAGGGAACAATGCCTTACCTAAACTCTTGAATAACACTAACCCGTGGATAGAGACCCCGCTAAAAATTTGGTTTAAGATAGTCAGAGAGAATCAAGCTAAAGAGCCCTATCGACTTCTGCAATGGATTGCCTATGATCAAGACTTTACCCCCAATAAAACAGACACTAGATTTAAAGAGTGGAAAGAGAAAGGGCTGATAAAATATTACGATTTTTTTAAGGGGCAAACTTTAAGAAGTTTTGAAGATTTGAAAAAACAAGGTCTAATAAATCAAGATCTTTACAGGTTCTTTCAGCTTAGACACCACATAAACAATATACTTTAAAAGGAGGATTTGGAAAGGGCCCAGTCAGGTGTTCTGAAGGTCTTCTTAATGGCATATAAAGGGATCCCAGGGATCAGATACACTTCTAAAATATACCAAGGTCTTCAAGACTTAAAAGGACACAACACATCATATATAAAAGAGAGATGGGAAAAAGAGGGGAATTTCACTTTACAATTGGAAATATGGGGAAAGCTAAATAAACAGCAATGGAAAAGTACCTCATCCCTGCAGTGGAGAGAATTTGGATGGAAAAATTTGGTAAGATTTTTCAGAACACCTGCACAAAACAAATTTACCCATAAGGGGTTGTAACTGTTGGCGCTTGTGTGGTGAAAAGACTGCAAATCATTTTCATGTGTTTTGGTCATGCCCAGTTATCCACCAATATTGGACCAATGTACAGACAATATTGGGGAAAATATTCAAAATAACAGTTCCCTTTTCTTTTGTAACTTTGTATTTGGGTTTACTACCGGACTCACTGGAAAGACGAGGAGATAAATACTTATTCAATGTTTTAATATTGGCAAGTAAAAAAGCCCTAACTAAAAAATGGATGTTGAAGGATTGTCCTACACCTGAAGATTGGATTAACGTGATTCAAGACATTTACTCGATGGAAAAGTTGACATTCGCACTGAGACAGGACATGGATGGGTTCATGAACTTTTGGCAACCCTGGATTGCATATGTGTCTTCCATTAGATCTAATCTTTGACAAATACCATTTCAATAATGGTCCCGCTCTTTGTTCCAACGCTACTCAGATGCTCTTTTACTTTTAACTACTTAATTTTCTGTTTGTTTGTTTTTTGCTGTTCTGTTTGTTTGTTTGTTCTTTTTTTTATTTTATTCTCTTTAATTTCACTTTTTCTTTCACTTTAAAAAAAAAGGGGGTGTTGTAATAATTATCCTACCAGTGTTGTCAAATAGCAAAAAATAAGGGAACATGTGATGAAAATGTAAACAATGCAATGCTGTAATGACCTGTATACCCTTTACAAAAACTTAAATAAAAAAAATAAAATTTCTGGAATAATTTTGATGGTTTATCAACCTTTGACTGGCTGAATGTCACTGAAAGCAACACTATTCTTTTCAAGTAGGAACACTGAAAAAACTACATCTATGGTGACAATGACTTTCGTCCCAACAGCCAACTTTAGCCAACAACAACTGAGCACCCTGTGATGGGCTGTCAGGACTGAAGTCACAGTTGCCATAGTTGTAGTCATTTCAGTTTTCCTACCAAGAACAGAGCTGTTGCAGGGAATGTTGGCCCACTCAGGCTATGGTGGAAGTGATATTCAAATGGTCAAAGGTTGATGAAACATCAAAATAATTTTGGACATTATTTTCAGGTGAAAATCTTACATAGTGTTGCTTTAAACCAAAGCTCATGTGGGCACCTGCCTCATCACTATGGCGGAATCTCAATCTCCTCCCTAAACTCTTAAACCCTGAGCCCTTGTAGACTTAGGCTGCCACCATCAGTAGTGCTCAAGTCTGTGAGAGGATGTCATGGCTCAAAATGGTAGAAATGAGACACACTTCATGTTACCTTGGCAACACTAAGTTTTTTATTGAACATTATAAGAATTTGGAAACAAAAATTGTTTAGACAATATAAAATAAGCCACTGGAAAAAATAATATTAAAGGATAAAAGAATATGATGCTGAAAGTTCAATGCTGTGTGTGTGTGTGTCTGTCCAAGGTCTTTAGGGCTTTTTTTCAGTCTATCACTTTTTAAAATAAAATACCACTTCTATTTCATAATGTTGAGTTCTTGCCCGTTTATATTTATGAATTTAATATTTTCTTTGTCCTTTCTGCTGCTTCTTTTTGGGGTCAGCACAGTATATCATCACCTGATATTGTGCATTGGTGTATAAGGGCTGAAAAAGTACAGTGCAAATGAGTTTATACAATGTTACCTCCTCATTTCACATAGTGGACATCCCAAGGCTTCAGAAATTGCAGTGGTTGCTTTACTGGGGGTGGGGCTGGGTGCAAGTGGACCCTATCTGGCTCCCAGACTAATAAATGAGTTCTGCAATTGCACGTGATTACAATACTAACATCAACCAGTCATAACTAAATTACTTCTGACTAGGGCCTTCATGTCAATATTTAATATGTTCATTATGGAAGTTAAATATATCAATACTGTGTAGTGAAATTAAGGGTTTTTATAGGTAATTTAATATTGGTACACATAATGTAAATATAAATGTGAGTAGGAATGAAGATTTACCTTCATCACACTCAATTCCTCGTTAGGGCACCATCCATGTTTTATAGAGGTGGAAACTCTTATGAACAATGACTTAAGCTTAAGAATTTAGTAATTGGTAAGTTAAGCCTTAGTTAATTCTATTGACAATATTTGATCAGTCTCATAATAAACCCTTGTGTGAGTTCTTGCTCTGATGATCAAGAAAATGGACATGAAATCAAACAATAACTCCCATGTGTCTTTCAATGATTTAATAAGAAATGTCAGAATAGGTTAACATATGTGGATAACTTTAAAACAGAGAATTCACATGTATCATGGGCATCATAGACTGTTACTGAGTTACTTATGAATCAAGCATTTGTGGAATCATATGAAGCATAGTTTAATTTGTCAGTATACTGGAAATTGGAAAACCATAAAATAGCATTGGTTGCAAAAGGTGGATGCAATTTTATGAGGAAAATGATAATTAACTTTATAAAAATTTAGAAAATTTTTTACTCTGAAAAATAACGTAAATTAATGAAAGATGACATGCATTTTGAGATTTTCATGGGTGTTTGCATAAAATTAGGTTCAAAGAGCTTATACCAGGAATATTCTGAAGACAAGTGTAAATTACATAACAGACTGTCAGCCACAGAAACTTTGCGTCCCCGTGGGTAGCAGGCAGTCCACTTTCTGTTCAACTGGACCAGGAGGGGTTCTGTTGGGAGGCTGGCAGACAGACTCCTTACCACCGTTATGGCCTCCTCCCAAGATCACAAAGCCTGTTCCAGCAAACTGGGCGAGGTCCTCTCTTATGCATTGAAGAAGGAATTGGTTTATTCTGCAAAGTCTCATCAGAAAGTCAAATTAGATCACAAACTCGTTTCTTCCGATGTTGGTGGTTTAAATGAGTTGGTTTAAGCTTTAAAAATTAAAATCTTCTTGCATGATGATTTAAAGAAAAAGAATAAAATAAGAAAAATGAATTTTAAAGAAAAGAAACAGGATTTACACAGAGCATGACAGGCTCTGGGCCCTTCTTAAAAAGATGGGAGAAAAATTGAAGGAGCAGAGAAAGCTGCTCACAGCTTGACCAACGCCCCAGAGCAGACTCAACAAAGAGCAATAAAAACTTAAGTTTTCTCTAGTGTTGCAGTTATATTTGAGCTTTTTCCAACATGGATCACAAACTCGACCTAAAAAGGGAAATGCAATGAAGCTTTGAACTCTATTGGTCAGTTAAAGTGCAGCTATGGACTCCTGCAGAACAGAGGTGAGAGGAGGGGGAAAGGGAGACATTTGATCTGAGAGTGAGACCCCCCCTTTAAGACATGTTGCTGAATAAAGCATAAATTCCTTAAACTTTAGTGACTAATATATTCTACTCAATAAAGGAGCATAAAATGCATCTACATCTTCTGTAATTAACTTGTGACAATAAGCATGCAAACAATTTCTTCCTGAAAATAGTAGAACATATCAAATCAAATCATATCAATAAAAGCATTTGAAACCCATATTGTCCATCCCAGAGTTCAACCAGGTCTTTGTTGGCAGATACTGTCTTAAGAGAAAGAATATGAATTATTTCATAGTCCATAAGGCATAAATTCCACTGCAAAGGAAAAAGTTAAATATGTCTGATTTGTCCACCAGATGGCACAGTGAAACTGGTTGTTTACTGGAAAGTCTTGGCTTCCAACGTCTTGACTATGTCGATCATAAAACTGTCAATTAGAACATTCCTTTGCCAAAGAGTCTTGGAGAAAGGGATTAACTTCCACTTTATGGCCGATGGATAGGGTTACAGCTCTAGTTCTTGGGTGAGAGATGCAGTCTCAAAAGCCAAACTTTTGAGTTGAAAAAAAATTTCTTCAAAGAATAATTTTATAAATTGGAACTCAAGGTCACGCTACAACTGTCACTATCAAAAATGTGAAAAATAATCCAATCATATTGATCTTTAACTTTATTGTACATTCTGGGGAAACAATGGAACTGTACAAAAGAACAACTACTCTAAGTATTGTGAAAAGGCAGCCATATAACTGGTGAACAAAAGAACCTGTATTTATTGTGTACACATCTTAGCACCTGCCATCAATAAAGCTGAATTTACCTGAAGGGAGCAGGGAATGGCATGTGTGAATACAACACCATGCGCTGACAACCATAATGTGACTTGATTTTATGTCTTTACATAAGTTTTCAAAGGGCAAACATTTCATCTTTCCAATTTTATAGTTTTCTCTTAATGTCAGATTTTTATGAAGCCAGACTAGCATGTTTAGTTTGTGAGGTTTCAAGCTGGAGCAAGACACTGCTCCCGAAGCGCTGAAAACTTAGATGTGACAGAAGTGGCAGGAATACAAACTATTGATACTACTTTAAAAATAAAAATTAGGAAATATTTGAAATTGCAGTCAGCGCTAGTACAGTGACAATTTTGCTTTAACAATAAATCTAAACCCTAGTGTAGCACATGCTATTACAACTTACAGGGACTACTGCTAAATATTTCTTGCTGATTGGGGCCTGTAATGCCTTTATCACAAATTTGAGACTTTTCTCCATATACACTGAAAAATTTCCTTATAAATTATGATATTTCACTTGCAACTTTGCAATGTTTCCTTTGAAACATTACTATTCTTAATAATAAATTTGCTGCTTTTTAACGGTAAATCTGCAGCTTTTTTTCACCCACAAATTTGTACGATGTTGATATTTTTGTCACTTTTTACATATAAATCTCTTAGGTTGTTTTCAGAGTTTTTTGCCGAGCCCACAGGGAGCCAGTGATTATGGGCAAAAGGTGCATATGTGGCTCTGGAGCTGCAGGTTGCAGATCCCTGGCTTAGAGTGGATCATCTTGTCTTGTGGCTGTGTGCAGTCAGACGTGTTCGTTTTGGCCGCATGCCTTATGTGATGTCATACCCTCGCACTGCAGGAAAGTGCAATGTTGTTTTATTCTGCTGGTTGTAAATATTAATTTTTGCAGTTGCCAATAAATAATTTTGATTGCTTTATGGTATGCTGATAGTGTGCCATTATTATCGTGCATCTGTACTGAAAACACATTCGGTGCAATCATATGATTTCAGTTTCACCAATGCTGTTTTTTTTGCAAAATTACATTTAATTATTGCAGGATAATTGAGAATCATCTTTGACAGGCTTCCTCAGAACAGCTGGTTTCAGTGCATGTCTCTCTAAATGCCCAAGAGCTTTAGTTAACGCCACCCTCTCTCTTGTCACTCATGCTAATCATAGCTGGCTAGCTTCCAACTCCGACAGTGAGTTTGAGCCAAGTAATGTAAATTAGTCTTAAAGAATGAATGAAATAATGCATCACTGGTGGACAGGAGCCAGTGGTTGATGGGATATGACCGGTCCTTGGAGTGCAATAAGCACAGAAACATTCACAAATGGTGGCCCAAGGCAGCTAGTAGAATAATTTCACCATCTTATTCCTGGGGGTTGTGCTGTAGAAATGATTATAGGTACAAGTTCTGGTGTGGGGCGGAAGTGTTAGTGGTCAGCAGTGGCGGAGTAGTGGGCCATTGAAAATAGCGTTTGAGAATTTTTCAACTTCAATTTAATGCATAGCCCACGTAAGTGTTTTGCAGTCAAGTGACTGTTTATTCCCAAACTTGTTTTTGTATTTTAGACTGTCTTTGCATAGTACTGGTACTTGTTTTGTTCGTGGTTGTACTCCACCAAGCAAAGCTAAATTTGTAGCTTCAACCGCAAGGTGTAGATCACTAAACCTAACAAGGACTGTTCATGTGATCGGTGGTACAGACACAAGTGCACCAGGTATGTTTTCTTGTATGCATGTCAGATCTGACATTTATGTGCGATGTGTGAACATATTACCAAGTGCAAAGCTGCATAAAGTAAAAAAAAAAAAAAAAGTTAGTTTGCATCCTAATGCATGTACATTGCAAGAACAGAAATTTGTTCTTTTTCTTGGGGTGACAAGAACAAAGTTCTTTCTGGTTAGGACATTTCATACTTCAAATGAAACTCAAGTGCAGAACTCCTGGGAAATTCAAATTTCTGACCAATCACAGTAGTTGTCGGACACCACACAAGAAAAAAAAAAAACTGTAGTACCCTAAATCATCAGTGACTGTGGAAACTTCACACTGGACTTCAAGCTACTTTGATTCTGTGCCTCTCTACTCTTCCTCCAGATGCTGGGACCTGGATTTCCAAATGAAATGCAAAATTCATTTGGAGCCTATCCGCCAATATGTCATTGACTTGAAGCAGCTAGCCAGCGAGTGTCATTTTGGACCACTGGAAGATGAAATTGTTCGCCATCAACTAGCAGAGCACGTGTGTAATGCTGAGCTACGTGCCAGGCTATTAATGGTGCCTAATGAATTAATGTTAGCTAAAGCTATGGAGCTAGCTCTCCGGTGGGAAGCTGTTGCTAAGCTAGCTGAATTGCTTTAGCTAGCTAAATTGGTGCCGGCCACAAAAACAGCCGGAGCCACTTCCCTCAGCTAATGTCGCGGACCCTGATAGTGAGGATAGCTCGGATGAAGATTTTTGGGAAGTCAATGCTGCCACCCAAAGGTCTGCCCCAGGAAAACCCCTTTGCAAGGGTTGTGGGTCCGCGACGCACCAGCAAAGCTAAGAATTGCCCGGCTAGAGGGAAACATTGTGGTAAATGTGGAAGCTGGAATTATTGCACCAGGGTGTGCCGTTTGTTTTGCCCGGGGAACCCACAGGAGAAATCACCCCACCCACCTCCGACGGACACTGGGAGTGAACAGTATGAAGCGCTAACGGACGCCACAGCAGTCAAGTCGACCCAGGGTCAGTACCCATGCCAATGAGCGACACCATGCTAGCTCCAGAGGCCTCCGGTACTTGGCCATGGTTGACGGGGGGGGGGGGGGTTCTGCAGCTACAACCGTGAACACTACAACGTTTATAGAAGAGGATGGGGCCAGACCGTCGAGCATGGTGTTACCGCATGCTCAGCAGTAACACATCGGGCCGAGTAAATTCCACTCCGGGTTATGGACTTGGTGCGGGTTCAGGGTGTAGGATGTCCACGGCGAAGATGAACCGAATGGCAGCCACAAAAACATTGAGGGTGTCTGTGCATTGTGGCTAAGCTGGGCGCAGCGTGCTTCAGGTTGTCTGATGGCTCATCAAGGCACACCAATCAGCTTCGGTGTGTCCGGGAAGACGCTCCAGGTGGCGAGGCTGGACGAGAGTAGTGATGGCGGTGTGGAATCTAGGCTCCATCATCCAGAGGGTCGGCCATCGTTCTGGGGGTCTGCAGTCTCCAGGGGCGCACCTTCTGAGGGGCTGCCCTGGACCCCCCATGCAGGTTCCAATTTTTTCACCCCAATGACTGTGTGGTAGCACCATGTTAATAGTGCTGATGATATTATGTTTATGTCTGTTGTAAAATGGGATTATTTTGTATGTTTTATTTAGTTTAGGAACACAGCAGTAACTTTTAGTTTAATGGAATTTTTAGTTTATCAGGTGGCAGAATAATCCACTGTGCCATGTGGGCAAGACGGTAGTCCACCAGTCTGCCCTATTTTAGGTTTTGTTCTGTGAATGTGTTAAGCCATTTAGATAGATAAGTTTCCGTTTTGTTACTGCTTAATTCAGGTTCAAAATTGGGGAGGGCTTTGTGTGTGTGGTTTTGGACTTTAAGGGAGGGAGGAAATGTCGTGTTGGTGTTTGGGCACCTTATTGTGAAGTGTGGCGTAGTGGCGAGCACTTCCTGTCCTGCAACTGCACTGCCCTAGAAATAGAGGACGTCCATCTTATGGGCTCTTAGCCGGATGCCTCTGCTGGTGCCTGCCGTGTGTAACTGCTATGTATACAGTGGGGCAAAAAAGTATTTAGTCAGCCACCAATTGTGCAAGTTCTCCCACTTAAAAGATGAGAGAGGTCTCCAATTTTTATCATAGGTATACCTCAACTATGAGAGACAAAATGAGAAAAAAAAAATCCAGAAAATCATATTGAAGGATTTTTAATGAATTTATTGGTAAATTCCTCTGTAAAATAAGTATTTGGTCAATCCCAAAAGTTCATCTCAATACTTTGTTATATACCCTTTGTTGGCAATGACAGAGGTCAAATGTTTTCTGTAAGTCTTCACAAGGTTTTCACACACTGTTGCTGGTATTTTGGCCCATTCCTCCATGCAGATCTCCTCTAGATCAGTGATGTTTTGGGGCTGTCGCTGGGCAACACGGACTTTCAACTCCCTCCAAAGATTTTCTATGGGGTTGAGATCTGGAGACTGGCTAGGCTACTCCAGGACCTTGAAATGCTTCTTATGAAGCCACTCCTTCGTTGCCCGGGCGGTGTGTTTGGGATCATTGTCATGCTGAAAGACCCAGCCATGTTTCATCTTCAATGCCTTTGCTGATGGAAGGAGGTTTTCACTCAAAATCTCACGATACATGGCCCCATTCATTCTTTCTTTTACATGGATCAGTTGTCCTGGTCCCTTTGCAGAAAAACATCCCCAAACTATAATGTTTCCACCCCCATGCTTCACAGTAGGTATGCTGTTCTTTCTCCTCCAAAGATGACAAGTTGAGTTTTCATCAAAAAGTTCTATTTTGGTTTCATCTGACCATATGACATTCTCCCAATCCTCTTCTGGATAATCCAAATGCTCTCTAGCAAACTTCAGATGGGCCTGGACATGTACTGGCTGAAGCAGGGGGATACGTCTGGCACTGCAGGATTTGAGTCCCTGGCGGCGTAGTGTGTTACTGATGTAGCCTTTGTTACTTTGGTCCCAGCTCTCTGCAGGTCATTCACTAGGTCCCCCCCGTGTGGTTCTGGGATTTTTGCTCACCGTTCTCGTGATCATTTTGACCCCACGGGGTGAGATCTTGCGTGGAGCCCCAGATCAAGGGAGATTATCAGTGGTCTTGTATGTCTTCCATTTTCTAATAATTGCTCCCACAGTTGATTTCTTCACACCAAGCTGCTTACCTATTGCAGTTTCAGTCTTCCCAGCCTGGTGCAGGTCTACAATTTTGTTTCTGGTGTCCTTTGACAGCTCTTTGGTCTTGGCCATAGTGGAGTTTGGAGTCTGACTGTTTGAGGTTGTGGACAGGTGTCTTTTATACTGATAACGAGTTCAAACAGGTGCCATTAATACAGGTAACGAGTGGAGGACAGAGGAGCCTCTCAAAGAAGAAGTTACAGGTCTGTGAGAGCCAGAAATCTTGCTTGTTTGTAGGTGACCAAATACTTATTTTACCGAGGAATTTACCAATTAATTCATTAAAAATCCTTCAATGTGATTTTCTGGATTTATTTTTTTTCATTTTGTCTCTCATAGTTGAGGTATACCTATGATGAAAATTGGAGACCTCTCTCATCTTTTAAGTGGGAGAACTTGCACAATTGGTGGCTGACTAAATACTTTTTTGCCCCACTGTATACAGTAGTTTAATGAAGCTTTGTTCGCCAACCATCATCCTGCCTCATCCTTCACCCAGGTATTTCCATACATAAGTTACAATTAGTTTTAGATTCATCTTGGTTAAGTCAAGATGATGGGGCATTCACACACACAGCTAGACCCTTTGGACTACTGCGCTCGTTTGTGTGTCTTTTCTGCATTTTTTTGTGCTCCTTCTGTGACGGACTAATTACCTACAGCCGCCAGGAACTTACAGGCATCGGTCGCCAACTTACCTTCGACATCTCCAGCGCTCATTCCAGTAATCACCACCACATCCCTGAGATTGCCAGACCCCTGGGCACTCTGTGGTTCCTTATGCACCGCAATCGGCGTAGACAACGGGAGAGAAAGCAGAAACGAGGTTGCAGGGCTGGCTTCTGTGCCCAGCTGCACAAACTACGTACCAAACCACTGTTACCTTCAATTTTTCTCACCAACACCAGATCCCTCACCAACAAAATGGATGAACTGCGATCAGCGACTGCCTACAATTGCTACGTCCGGGACTGTTGTATTCTGATTGTGACCGAGTCATGGCTGCTCCCACATATTCCTGATGCTGCTGTGGAATTACCTGGCCGAACTACACACCGTTTCGACCGCAACACTGATTCTGGTAAGGAAAGAGTTGGAGGGCTCTGTGTTTATGTGCTTCAGACTTGGTGTAATAACAGCAGAATAATTCAAAGCCACTGTTCACCGGACTGAGAGGCCATGTCCTTCCTGTGTAGGCCTTTTTACCTGCCCCGCGAGCTAAATGCAGTTATTGTAACAGCGGTTTACATTCCTCCAGATGCTAATGTTAGCTTAGCATTCAATCACCTCCAGCACAATGTCAGCAGGCAGCAAGAGATCACCCCGACGCAGTCCACATTATTGCAGGGGATTTTAACAAAGCATGCTTAAAGACTGTACTCCCCAAATTCCACCAACATGTTACAAGTCACAAGAGGGGAAAGAACACTGGATCATGTTTACAGCAACATTAAGCACGCCTACAGAGCCACCCCCCTCCCCCACCTTGGACAATCGGACCAGCTCTCTCTGCTTCTAATACCTGCTTACATCCCTCTCAGGAAACGATCATCCCCAAACAATTAAAACTTGGCCTGAAAATGCTGTCCTCCAAGTTACAAGACTGCTTTGCCTGCACAGATTGGAGCATCTTTGAACAGCAAGACCTGGATTCCTACACCGAGTCTGTCCTTTTCTACATCAAATGCTGTGTAGAAAATATGACAGTCACCAAACACACCCTGGGTCTTTCCAAACCGCAAACCCTGGATGACCAGTGAAGTCCAGGCTCTGATCAGAGCCTGCAACTCAGCCTTCAGACAGAGCAACAGCTCTGTACAGCACTGTCAGATGTGGAGAGGCATCCAGGCCCTCACCAACTACAGGGGACTGGACCGGGACTGGACCAGGCCGGGACTGGACTGGGCCTGTCCACCCCCCCCCCCCCCGCCAACATCAGACAGCAGCCTCACTCTGGCAGAGGAGCTTAACAGCTTCTTTGCCTGGTTTGAGCACTCGTCCCCCCCCCCCCCCCCGTACAAGTGCACGAGGTGAGGAGGCAACAGTGCAGTGAACCCCCACAGAGCTGTGGGTCTAGGTGGCATCCCAGAAGTGGTGGTCAAAGCATGTGCAGACCAGCTGGCAGGGATCCTCACCAAGCTGTTCCACCTCTCTCTGACGCACACCTCCATCCACTTCTGCCTCAAGACCTCCACCATTATCCCCATCCCCAAAAAGTCCACAATTGGCAGCCTGAACAACTACAGACCCATAGCATTCACGTCTGTAGTCATGAAATGTTTTGAGCAACTGGTGTTCCAGCACATCAGGGACCGTCTTCCCCCTCCTTCAACCCTCACCAGTTTGCCTACAGGGAGAACTGGTCTACAGAAGATGCCATTGCCACCACTCTCCAGAGCACTGAGCCACCTGGAGAACCCAAGAAGCTACGTGAGGATGCTCTTTGTGGACTACAGCTCAGCTTTCAACACCATCATCCCGAACATCCTGATCAACAAACTGCACCTCCTCCAGAACCCCCCCCCCCCCACCTGCTCCTGGATTAAAAAAAAAAAAAAAAACCTCACCAACCACCCACAAAAAGTCAGACTCTGCCCCCACCATTCCCCCACACTGTCTCTTAGCACTGGCTCCCCCCAGGGCTGTGTGCTAAGCCTTCTACTGTACTCCCTGTACACCTATGACTGCGCTCCAACCCACCCAACTACCGTCATCGTGAAATATGCAGACGATACCACCTTGGTTGGGCTCATCACCAATGACGATGAGAGGGCATACAGGGCAGAGAGAGAATCTGCTGCTGGTGCACCAAGCAAACAACCTGAAACTGAATGTCCCAAAATACCAAAGCATTCATACTGGACTTCAGGAAGAACAGATGGGATCACCTCCCCTCATAAATGGTGACCATGTGGAAAATGCCCCTGACTTCAGGTTCCTAGGCACCCACATCTTCTCTGACCTTTCCTGGACTATCAGCACCAAGGCCCTAGTGAAGAAAGCCCAGCAGCAGCTGCACTTCCTCCGTGTCCTGAGGAAGAACAACCTGGACCAGAAGCTGCTGCTGGCCTTTTATTGCTGCTCAGTGGAGAGGATGCTCACCTACTGTCTGGGTGTGTGGTACGCCGGCTCCACGGCCGAGAACAGAAAGGCTGTGTAGAGGGTCATCAACACTGCCCAAAAATTTATTGGCGGCCCTCTGCCCTCCCTGGAAGACATCTCCAGACCCTCCCGTCTCAGAAGGATCAAGGCCATGACAGGAGACCCCTCACATGCCACCCACCACCTGTTTGACCTGCTTCCCTCTGGATGACTGTTCAGATTGAGCAGGTCCCACATCTCCAGACTGAAATTCTCTTCCCCTGAGCCATCCAAACTGCAAGCAGCCCCCACCCCCTCCCTCTGATCACCCACATGCTCAGAACTGAGGACCTTTTTAATTATCACAACTCATCTGTCTTTGCACTCCTCACTTTCATGTATATTGACCCATCCGTGAAACCACTACTGTGTATATTTTCCATAATCCTTGAGCCATTTTACTCAGTTGTGTGTTCAATTGTGTGTCTGCACTCTGATGTACATAGTTCCACTCACATAGCCGCTACCACACCCACGTACATTTCCATAATCCTGGGTCATTTTTATTATTTATTTTTATTTCTATTGTGTGTTTAATCACGTGCTCTGTAACCATGTTTTATCTAATCCTTTTCCCTTACTTTATAGCACAGTAGCCTGGTGGAGCACCCACAATTTCGTTGTACTGTACTATATTACAATGGCAATAAAGCCTGTTCCATTCTATTCATCTTGACCAATTTTCTAAGGGGAGGATGGCATTTAATTCTGAGGTACGTTCTTTGAGGTGACCAATGCAAAGGGACATCATGGCTTCCATCTTCAACCAAGTTCACTAAAACCTTATTTGTCCAAGTTGTAAGTAACAGTGTAATTGGGGTGGTGATATCAAACATTAACCAAGGATAGAAGACCATCATCTGCATAAAGGAAATTTCATGTACAGCATCTTCAACATTAAAGCCATTCATTGCTGCATAAGTTCTAAGCTCTCCTAAAGGCTCAATAGCCAATATAAACCAGAGGGCTCAAGGGGCATCCTTGGTGGGTGAATTTGGCAACAGCTGCTTTACAAGACAATTTACCTACTGTGAATTTTTTTTTTCCCACAATATCTTTATTGAACCTTTTTTTTTTAACAAACATGACACAAACAATCAAACATTAACACTAAAGTACTACAAAAAAAAAAATGCACTAAAAACACCAACAACCACCAACTAAATCAAGTCTTCAACAATGCCCCTCTGTTTAGTCTAGACAATCCATTACATAAGTATACATATTGTGTTCACCAGTTTGGAATTTACAAGGTCCACACACATCATTCACCTTCTTCTTCAAGAGTTATGTTTAAATTTTTTACATAATCAATAAAAGGTCTCCATATATTCTCAAACACAATTTCCTTTGATTTCAGTATGTATGTTATTCTTTCTAATGGAAGGTTTGTTAACATCTGTCTTAACCACTGAGTCACATCTGGTCTATGAGTCTTTTTCCACAGTAGTGCAATACATTTTTTGGCATTAAGCAAACTGAGGTCTATGAATGTTCTTTCACTTTTATTAAAGTTATGCTTTTCTGGGTACAGACCCAACAAAAACAGTTTAGGATTCAATATGATTTGTTTTGAAATTATTTTTTCAATTGTTACCCTCACCTCTTCCCAAAACATTCTAATTATTCTACATGCCCATACACAATGAAACAGGGTTCCTTTACTTCCATGCATTTTGTGCACGTATCTGGTATGTTTTTGTTATATCTATTTAACTCCTCCGGTGTAACATACATCCGCATTAACCATTTAAAATGTATCAATTTAAGACGTACATTTATTGATTTGGTTTGAGCTTCTGTACAAGCCAATTCCCATTGTTCCTCTGAAATTTCAGTTTGCAGATCTTCTTTCCAGTAGTTTAATCTTTTCTGTGAGTTTTCACTTGAGGATAGTGTCAATGAGTTATAAAACTCTGAAATAATACCCTTTCTTTTATTATCTTTCATCAACATTTTTTCCAAGGATGAGTAAATAGGTCGGATGAGAGCATTATTTTGATTTGATCGAATAAAGTTCCTAAGTTGAAGATATTTAAAAAAATGTGTTCTATTAAGATTAAATTTGATCCTCAGCTCTTCAAAAGACATTATGTTATCTGCACATGACAGATACAAATCTTGAATCTTTTGAATCCCTTTTAAATTCCATACTTTAAATACAGCATCCGCTCTCCCTGGTTTAAAATATTGATTACCCCATATTGGGCTAAATTGTGACAGTAAGTGTGGTTCTTTTAAATAGTTTTTAGTTTCACACCATATTTTGATCATATGCTTTACAAATGGATTTTTAACTTGTTTTTGTAATTTTTTTTGCTGAATCTGAGTATATGAATATGGGAAGAGGTAAAGGTAAATTGTATGATTCCATTTCAGTCCAGTGAGGGAGATCATTTGATGAAAAATAATATGTCATAGACCTCAGTTGTGCCGACCAATAATACAACATAAAATTTGGACATTTCAGACCTCCACGATCAAATGGTAAGTATAATAAAGACAGACGTAATTTAGCCCTCCTGTTGTTCCATATAAATTCCACTAACTTTTTTTTTATTCTTGAGAATAAATCTAAAGGTGGTGGTAAGGGAATGTATTGAAATAAATAAAGTATTTTAGGTAAGATATTACTTTTAAGTATATTAATTCTCCCGATCATCGACATTGGTAGTGACATCCATCTCTGAAGTAGCTCATTAATATCTGTCATTAAGGCTTCATAATTGACACTGGCGACTGATTCTAGCTTAGGCACAATTTGGATTCCTAAATATTTAAACTGATTTACAACAGTGAATTGATTTACCTCAGGGGCTGGGTAATTTCTCTGGGTCTCATTTAGCATTAATATTGAAGATTTAGTTTTATTTATTTTATATCCTGATATTTCCCCCAAATTCTTTATTAAATTCAACAAGGTCGGAATTGATTTTTTAAGATTCGACATAAACAAAATTATGTCATCGGCATACAGGGAGATTTTATGTTCTGTTGGTCCAACTTTAATTCCATATATTTGTGACTGTAAGCGTATTGCCATCGCTAAAGGTTCAATTGCCATAGTAAACAGTAAAGGTGAAAGTGGACAGCCTTGTCGACATCCTCTATTGATTTTTATTGGTTTTGAAATATTGTTATTTGTTAGGATTTCTGCTGTAGCATTATTGTATATTATCTGAACCCATTTTATGAAATTATTTCCAAGTCCAAACCTTTGTAAGACTTCAAAAAGAAAGGGCCATTCGACTCTATCAAAGGCCTTTTCGGCGTCCAGTGATAGGAGAGCTGTATCCGGTGCTTCTTTATTAGAATAAATAATATTAAATAGTCTTCTTACATTATGGAAGCCTTGTCTTCCCTTTATAAAGCCATTCTGATCTCGATTAATAATATTTGGTAAAATTTCTTGTATTCGTCTTGCTAAAATTTTACAGATTATCTTAAGGTCGGCATTTAATAGGCTTATTGGTCTCATATTTTCACATTTATTAGAGGGTTTACCTGGTTTTGGCAACAGTATAATTAAGGCATTATTCATGTATGATGGTAAATTACTATTTTGAAATGCTTCTAAAACCATTTCCAAAAAAAGTTTTATTAATTTATTCTTAAATTTTTTTATAAAGGTCAACTGGAAGACCATCTGGTCCTGCACTTTTTCCTGTTTTCATATTATCAATGGCAAGTCCAACTTCTTCTTGACTAATTTCAGACTCCAGTATCTCCCTGTTTTCATTTGGAATACACGGTATAGATAATTCGTTCAAAAACCCATTTAGTTTTGTTAAGTCAGATTCATTTTTGGTATCATATAATTTTTCATAGTAATCTCTAAAGGCTCTATTAATTTCTAAAGGATCTATAACTACCTGTCCGTTACTTATAATACTGGTAATTGGTGTTTTAAATTCTAATTGTTTAATCTGCCATGCCAATAATTTTCCTGATTTTTCACCTTGTTCATAAAAAGATTGTTTCAATCTTAGAAGACTCGAGGCAGCTCTATTCGCTGATTTTTTGTCATATTCAGCTCTCAAAATCAGTAATTCGTTCTCCAACCTTGGATCACTTCCTGCATACACTTTTTCCTGAAGACTTTTTATTTTATGTTCCAATTTAGCTCTCTCCTCTCGAGTCTTCTTAGATTTTGAACCTGTATAACTAATAATATGTCCCCTAATAAAAGCTTTGAAAGCCTCCCACTTTACACATGCTGATGTTTGTGTAGTATTGATGTCAAAGAACTCATCTGTTTTTCTATGTACTTGACAAATTCCTCATCCTGAAGCCATTTATGCTGAAATTGTCATCTACCTGATTCCTTTGTCAATTTCTTATCTACATATATTAGACAGCAGGGTGCATGATCAGAGATCACGATGTTATCATAAAAGCAGTTTTGAATCTTGGACCTTAATTCTGTGGAAATCAAAAAATAATCAATACGTGAGAATGTCTTGTAGGTACTGGAATAACAAGAGTAGGCTTTAACTTGTGGTTTCATTTCTCTCCATATATCTAACAATCTCAGTTCTTTCATAAAATGATTAATGGTCATCCTACAACCATTGTGCGTACAGTCCAGTCCTGTTGATCTATCTATACCGGGATTCAATGTACAATTAAAATCCCCTGCTATTATATGTTGCCCTGTAAGTGATGATAAGATAAATAAATTAGCAAAGAACTTTTGATCATCTATATTGGGACCATATAAGTTCACCAAATTTATATTTTCTAATAGCAAAGATCCTTGAATGATTACATATCTTCCAAATTTGTCTTCAATTACATTTTTCACTTGAAAAGGGACTGATTTATGTATGAGAGTCATAACTCCCCTGGCTCGGGATGAAAATGATGAGGTGAAAACACTTCCTTGCCATCTACAGTCTTGGCAGCACAGTTTTACCCTCGGCCGGAGGATCGCGGGGATCATGAGATCGTGGGTTCGATCCCAGCCCCCGACCAACAGTGAGCTGTGTGGAGTTTGCATGTTCTCCCCGTGTTGCGCGGGTTTACTCCAGGATTTCTCCGGTTTCCTCCCGCACACCAAAAACATGTAGGTTTAGGGCGCTCGCGCACGCAGCGACCAGCAGCTGGTGGCTTGTCACCAGACTGCAAACCAAGTCTACCTACGGGTACAAATAAGTAACAAAAAAAAATAAAAAATAAAAAATCTACTAATTCTTTTTACATCCTCCTCTATTAGATGAGTTTCTTGTAAAAACACAATTTTTGAACCCATGTCTTTTATTTTATTCATAACTTGTTTAAGTTTTTTTAAATTTTGTAGACCTCTGCAATTCCATGAAGTTAAATTAAGATTAACGCTTTGGTTTATGATCAATAGAGAGTTTGGGATTACCTTGCAGTGTAAACATGCTCAAACAGGGAAGCAAAAAAATGAGTGGTTGAACATTCATCCTACAAACTACACACAAACAAATTCCCCCTTCCCACAATTGTGGCGATCCCCCCAAAATCAAAAGAAAAATTCCGTCTCCCGATATAGCCATCGACCGCTCCACACCTACGAGGACCAGCCAAAGCCACTCCTTCTTCATCCTCCCAATCACCCTAACTCTACTGCTTTTAATGACGTAACATTAACTCTCCTCTGTAGTTTTCCAACTTAACTCCAAAATTTTTAGCAACTTTGTACATCATAGTTTTTTTTTTGTTTTTTTTTTAATATATAATACAATCTATATTTTGTAAACTTGCTCTTGCTTCAAGTCAGTCAGATGCCTGTGCAAATGCTTAAATATTCTACCTTATGTTTTGTTCATGCTTAGCTCCCACCAGTCTCTTCTTGGATCTTCTTGATGAACTCCTGCGCCTCCTCTGGGGTCTTGAAGATGTGGGTTCTGCCCCCATACGTGGTCAACAGTCTCGCAGGATAGATTACACCATGACGAATCCCAAGGTTGCGCAGCTCCTTACGTACGGGATCAAACTGCTTCCTCAATTGTTGGATTCCTGTGGCCAAATCTGGGTAGAACCGCACCTGCTGATCCTGGTGTTTAATCTCTCCTTTAGCTCGTGCAGCGTTGAAGATCTTCATCCTGTCTCTGTTGCTGAGGAACTTCATAATTAGGGTCCTCGGTGGTCCCTTATCTCTCCGTGGGCCAATACGGTGTGCGCTTTCCAGAACCACTGCTGATTGCAACTCCGCGCTGCCCAGCGCCTCCGGAATCCACTTTTCCAGAAAGGAACATGGGTCCCGACCTTCGGATTCCTCCGGTAGACCCACCAGCCTCAAGTTGTTCCGTCTCGACCGGGATTCCAAATCCAGAATATTATCTTCCAGACATTTATTTTTTTTTTCCAAAGTGCGCACCTTTAATTGAAGACGAGTGACGTCATCTTCAGCACTAGAGACACGAAGCTCCACCTGCGCCATTCGTTCTACACAGTCACCCAATTCCTTTCTTATTCCTTCCAACGCTGCCATAATCCCATCAAATCTAGAGGAAAAGTCCGCTCTCATTGAACTCATGGCAGCCAACAGCGCATCTGCGCCGTTTCCCGCAGACGCCGCACCGCTGCCAGCCTCCTCCGCCATATATGGAGCTTTATTTGCTGCGTCACAGACCTGAAAGTCCGTTAATTTGGACTGTTTCGGCGGCTCACTTTTTCCTCTACCTGGTTTTCCAGCCTTAGGTTTCACCGACATATCCTCGCCCAAACGCTGGGATACGTTCCGTCCCAAATGAGAGAGTTATTTGCCGATTTTTTTTCTCCAGGAGCAGAGCAGAGTGAGACGTGTCCTTCTCACGTGGCAGCCATAACCGGACACCTACTGTGAATTTTTAACAGCAAAAAAAAGAAAGGCAATTTAACCCTCAAGTGTTTTTAGAGAGTCCAGAGATACAGACCCTTAGTCATGAGCTAGTTGTAGCTAGTCAGAAGCTTCTTAACATTGAAGTAATCTGTTTAAAAAAATCCTCTGAGCACGCTTTACCAATAAAGTCAGTCATGACTAAAGGATTAATGTCAACATTTTGGCCAAAAATTTTGTAGAAGTTTTATGCAACTATAAACACTGTCAAAAAGATCTTAAGCATTAAGTCAGTTAAAATGTATCCGAGAGGATTTTAAATTCTGGACTTTGTAAGGAGCCAGCAGAAAGAAGTGAAATAGGAAAAATGCCAGTCCCTTTTAAAACCCACCACTGCATTCAGGATCATACATAAAATCTAAAGTTAGTCATTCAGCAGATATGCGACATGTTCACATCAATGCTGAAATGACAAAAATTGAAGTTTTGAAGTTTGTGCATTATACATCCTCCCATGGCCAACAGTAAATGACTTAAAACTTTGTTTTGCCACAGTAAAATATGACTAAAGGGATAAGGATTTGGATTACCCCCCCCCCCACACACACACACACACACACACATACACACACAAAGACAGCAATTCCATTCCATTATCAAAAGGAAAAACTGAATAGACCACTTGATATCAAGTCACATTGACACTTTAGAGTTAAACACAACACTTTTATTTTTGGTTTCAACAAAATAGTGGAAGAATTGATTTTCATACTGAACAGCCATACCAGTGGTTGAAGTTGGACCACAATTTTAACTTTGCCATCAGTTTCACCACCGTACTTATGAGCAATTTTTTTGTTTGCTTTTTGAGCTGTTGTCTACCAGCTTGGCTGCTACTGCAGGAGGAGTACTTGGCAATCTTCTGATACTGACTGCCAAGTGAACCACCATTGCATCTGTACCCTGGTGACAGCCTTTATGGCCCAATGAGGCACTGACACCAGGCGGACCACCGATACATGAGGAAAGTTGACTGCTGCCAAAGGGACAAGGTAGGCATCCACTGCATGAAGCAGCATTGATCAATTTAGTAGTAGAGGCGGTGGGAGCTGAAGGAGTGGTGGAGGCTGGAGTGATGGGGCTAGTTAAGGATTGGCACCAGGTGGGCCACCAATACATGAGGAAAACTGAATTCTGCCAATGGGACCAGGTAGGCCAACACCTAATGAGGCACCAAGTGGGCCACCACTGCATGAAGTAGAAGGTTGTGGATGAGTTGTTGTGGTGGTGGTGGTGGTGGTAAGGGCTGGAGGAGTTGTAGTCATGGTGGTGGTGATAGGGGTTGTAGTTGTTGTAGGTCCCATTGAGGGATTGGCACCAGGTGGGCCACCAGCACATAAGGAAAGTTGACCATTACCAGTTGGACCAGGTAGGCTGACACCCACTAAGGCACCAGGTGGGCCACCACTGCATAAAGCGGCAAGTTTTGTAGGAGTAGCAGGGCTTGCCATTGCCGTCTTAGTCATTGTGGGGGCTGGAGTTGTTGCCGCTGTAGTCATTGTGGGGGCTGAGGTTGTTGCAGTTATCATGGGGGCTAGGCCTGTGAAGTCCATTGAGGGATTGGTACCAGGTGGGCCACCAGCACATAACGAAAGTTGACTGCTGCCAATTGGACCAGGTAGGCCAACACCCACTAAAGTACCAGGTGGGCCACCACTGCATAACGTGGCAGGTTTTGTAGGAGTAGCAGGGCTTGCGGTTGCAGTCGTGGCGACAGTTGTAGAGGCTGGAGTTGCTGCAATCGTGGCGACGGTTGTAGAGGCTGGAGTTGTTGCAGTTGTGGCGACTGTTGTAGAGGCTAGAGTTGTTGCAGTCGTAGTAGGGCCCATTGAGGGATTGGCACCAGGTGGGCCACCAGCACATAAGGAAAGTTGACTGTTGCCAGTTGGACCAGGTAGGCCAACACCCATTAAAGCACCAGGTGGGCCACCACTGCATAAAGTGGCAGGTTTTGTAGGAGTAGCAGGGCTTGCAATTGCAGTCGTGGCGACGGTTGTAGAGGCTGGAATTGTTGCAGTCGTGGCGACGGTTGTAGAGGCTGGAGTTGTTGCAGTCATGGCGACAGTTGTAGAGGCTGGAGTTGCTGCAGTCGTAGTAGGGCCCATTGAGGGACTGGCCCCAAGTGGGCTACCAGCACATAAGGCAAGTTGACTACTGCCAATAGGACCAGGTAGGCCGACACCCAGTAAGGCACCAGGTGGGCCACCACTGCATGAAGGAACAGTATTTGTACTCAAAGTACGGGTTTTTGTAACTGTGGTGGATATACGGGTTGTGGTAGCAGGGACGTGAGTTTGCTTTGTTGTGTATAAAATTTGTGAATACAGTTGTATGGGAGCCATCAGCAATGATAGTTTTTTAAATAAGGGCAATGTTTCAAACAGAAAATCCTCATCTGGTCTACCCTGCAAGAGTTGACTGCTATGCCAGTCCTCTGAAGGGTCACAGCACAGTGGTCCATAGCATAGTGGGTCATCTTGATCCGAAACATCACAACAGGCAATGTCATCATCCAAACGGTCATAGCAGAATGGGCCATTAGTTGAAGGGTCACAGCAGTGGAGGCTATCCTCAACAGGGTCACAACAGTGTGAGGTGTCTGACTCACTAGTAGGCGTCACCATTGAGTTTCTGTCACCCTCTTCTCTTGATCGTGGCCCTTCTGAATCATGATCATTCCAGTCCGAGACAGAATTCGAGTGAGGAAGCCAACCATTTCCTTTATCAGCAGTAAAACAAGCTGCCAGCATTGTGCACATCTCACCAGTTGAGTCAAAATAAACAATTTCAAAAACTGAATCCTGAAAAAAAAAAAAAAAAACACCTTTGTATTCTTCCAAGTCATGGCAGAATTAATTGTGCCTTAGACATTACCTTGTCATTTGGTGTAGTTATCTTGACAAATAATCCACCAGGATTTGTTGTAATTGTCTTCTCAACAGCATCTTTACCCACAGCCTTCACCTTATGTACTCTTGCTCCCACAGGTAGTTTAACTGTAACATCTGTGCTTCTGCAAATCACTGCTGGTCGCACCTGATAGTAAGGTTTCCTGTAGGTGGCCACAGCAGTCATGGTGGCCTGCAGTAAGTGGTCATAGTAGCTCAATTTCAACAGGTGAAACCATGTTCCATTTGAAATCTAAGAAGAGTGGGCAACAAGTTTAGTTTGGTTAAATCACTGAAGTGGCTGTCCTGAAAAGTTACACTGTTCAGGCTACATACACTTCAGTCAAACAATTAAGCTCTACCATGGTGTAGGTAGAAAAGGAATAGAGTAGGGGTGATCTTGAAGGGAAAGTATTAGAAGTGTTCAGGAGGTGAAGAGGGAGTCAGACAGAACCATGAGGGTGAAACTAGAAACCGAAGGTGTACTGTTGAACATTAGTGCATATGCCTCAGAAATTGGATATGAGGTAGAAGAGAAAAGAATTCTGAAGTTGGACCAAGTGATAGAAAGTGTTCCGGGCATTTATTTTTTTTTTTTTTGGGGGGGGGGTGACGAATGAAGTTTGCCATGTCAGCATGGCCTTTTCATGGCAAAAAGAATAAAACCAGCACAAGAATTGATTTAAAAATATTCTATACAGAAAACTAGATAGAAAAACAAGATGCTTCAAATGTATGCATTTTAAAAAACCTATGACTTTCTTTGGTGGTGCCTTATTAAAAATCTCTCAACAACTTGAGTATAAAAACATTGTGTTCTTGTCTTAAGAGCAGGACAGTTGAATAAAATGTGTTATGCTGATAACACACCTGCAGAACTCACAAGATGGTGAGACAAACCCATGAGTGTGCCTTCAATGGCCAATATGGCATCTGGCGTTTGTTTGGAAGTGGTATACAGTGGGGCAAAAAAATATTTAGTCAGCCACCAATTGTGCAAGTTCTCCCACTTAAAAGATGAGAGAGGTCTCCAATTTTCATCTTAGGTATACCTCAACTATGAGAGACAAAATGAGAAAAAAAAAATCCAGAAATCACATTGAAGGATTTTTAAAGAATTTATTTGCAAATTATGGTGGAAAATAAGTATTTGGTCAATAACAAAAGTTCATCTCAATACTTTGTTATATACCCTTTGTTGGCAATGACAGAGGTCAAACGTTTTCTGTAAGTCTTCACAAGGTTTTCACACACTGTTGCTGGTATTTTGGCCCATTCCTCCATGCAGATCTTCTCTAGAGCAGTGATGTTTTGGGGCTGTCGCTAGGCAACATGGACTTTCAACTCCCTCCAAAGATTTTCTATGGGGTTGAGATCTGGAGACTGGTTAGGCCACTCCAGGACCTTGAAATGCTTCTTACGAAGCCACTCCTTCATTGCCCGGGCGGTGTGTTTGGGATCATTGCCATGCTGAAAGACCCATCCACGTTTCATCTTCAATGCCCTTGCTGATGGAAGGAGGCTTTCACTCAAAATCTCACGATACATGGCCCCATTCATTCTTTCCTTTACACGGATCAGTCGTCCTGGTCCCTTTGCAGAAAAACAGCCCCAAAGCATGATGTTTCCACCCCCATGCTTCACAGTAGGTATGGTGTTCTTTGGATGCAACTCAGCATTCTTTCTCCTCCAAACACGACAAGTTGAGTTTTTACCAAAAAGTTCTATTTTGGTTTCATCTGACCATATGACATTCTCCCAGTCCTCTTCTGGATCATCCAAATGCTCTCTAGCAAACTTCAGACGGGCCTGGACATGTACTGGCTTAAGCAGGGAGACACGTCTGGCACTGCAGGATTTGAGTCCCTGGTGGCGTAGTGTGTTACTGATGGTAGCCTTTGTTACTTTAGTCCCAGCTCTCTGCAGGTCATTCACTAGGTCCCCCCGTGTGGTTCTGGGATTTTTGCTCACCGTTCTCGTGATCATTTTGACCCCACGGGGTGAGATCTTGCGTGGAGCCCCAGATCAAGGGAGATTATCAGTGGTCTTGTATGACTTCCATTTTCTAATAATTGCTCCCACAGTTGATTTCTTCACACCAAGCTGCTTACCTATTGCAGATTCAGTCTTCCCAGCCTGGTGCAGGTCTACAATTTTGTTTCTGGTGTCCTTTGACAGCTCTTTGGTCTTGGCCATAGTGGAGTTTGGAGTCTGACTGTTTGAGGTTGTGGACAGGTGTCTTTTATACTGATAACGAGTTCAAACAGGTGCCATTAATACAGGTAACGAGTGGAGGACAGAGGAGCCTCTTAAAGAAGAAGTTACAGGTCTGTGAGAGCCAGAAATCTTGCTTGTTTGTAGGTGACCAAATACTTATTTTCCACCATAATTTACAAATAAATTCTTTAGAAATCAGACAATGTGATTTTTTGAATTTTTTTTCTCATTTTGTCTCTCATAGTTGAGGCATACCTATGATGAAAATTGGAGACCTCTCTCATCTTTTACAGTGGGAGAACGAACACAATTGGTGGCTGACTAAATACTTTTTTGCCCCACTGTAAGTGTTCATGATTTATTGTAGGTTAAATTTCATGCAATTTATTTGTTGTACAACTGCCCCATTCAGACTGTCACTTCTATAAAATATAGGAGGTTAATAGAGGTCTGAGATCTGAGGCTGGGATCTGAGTGTGACTTCTTGGTCAAGGGCTCTCTTGGCAGCACTGCCTGCTCATTGCCTGAAAGGCCAACATGGCTGAGGATTCAACAGAAGATGTTAAAATTATGTTCCTGTACAAAAACTCTCTAAAATGCAAATGATAATGGGGTGATCAGTCTTTAGAGAACCTAATGATTGAAAGCAGGATCTGGAGTCGATAAAAATTAGGAGTTCTGTTTTGTTCTTTCAATGTATTCTACTGCTAAAAGCAAAGCACAAGCCTCCACTGTAAAAACTGAACACTGTTTGGGAATCTACAAACCATACTACGTCCAGTAGCAATCGCAGCCGATACTCAGCCATCCATTTTAAATTTATCTGAGTATATATGCAGTATAAACAGGAAACCGGTTTTTAGGCAAGTGCCTGCCTTCTTGTTCTAGCTCAGATCCAAAATGATATGTGGTTTGCTCAAATTCCATGGAGAAATCGAACAAAAATGTGCCTGTGTCATGTGGGTCATATCATGTTTAGTTGTGAGGTTCTACACGGAGACCAAAGGGAGTGATGCTTTTTGGTCTGACCCAATACAGCTACAGAAACCGAGGGTGAAGGCTGCAGAGTAGGCTGGATTTCTTTGGTTTGAATCCAATTTAACTGTATAACCCAGCCACAGAGGGTTCACAAGCCAGTGTACTCCTAGTGCCGGTCCCAAGCCCGGCTAAATGGGGAGGGTTGTGTCAGGAAGGTCATCCAACATAAAACCTTTGCCAAATCAAACATGCATATCATGACGAATGAGACTTTGCTATTGGATCGGTCGAGCCCTGGGTTAACAACAACCGCCACCAGTGCCGTTAACCAACAGAGTGTCGGTGGAAATTGGGTTACTGTTAGTCAAAGATTGAGGAGGAAGAGAGAAGGAAGCCGTGTTAGGAGGGAGAGAGAGGGAAAAGGAAGGTAGAAGTGTGGAGGTGAGAATAGGGATGTTAAATGTAGGGACTATGACTGGTAAAGGCAGAGAGAGGAGAATGATGGAGAGAAGAAAGGTAGATATACTGTGTGTTCAAGAAACCAGATGGAAGGGAAGCAAGGCTAGGAGCATTGGAGGTGGATTTAAAGTGTTCTACAATGGTGTGGATAGGAAGAGAAATGGAGTAGGAGTAATTTTGAAGGAAGAGCATGTCAAGAGTGTTCAGGAAGTAAAGGGGGAGTCAGACAGAATCATGAGTTTGAAGCTGTAAGTCAAAGGTGTGATGCTGAATGTTGTCAGTGCATATGCCCCACAAGCTGGATGTCAGGTAGAAGAAAAAGAGGAATTCTGGAGTAAGTTGGATGAAGTGGTACAGAGTAGTGATTGGAGCGGACTTTAATGGACATGTAGGTGAAGAGAACAGAGGTGATGAGGAGGTCCTGGGTAGGTATGGTCTTAAGGAGAGAAATGTGGAAGGACAGATGGTTGTGGATTTTGCTCAAAGGATGGAAATGGTTGTAGTGAACACATACTTCAAGAAGAGAAAGGAACATTGGGTGACTTACAAGAGCGGAGTAAGGTGCACACAGGTGGACTACATCTTATGGAGAAGGAGAAATCTGAAAGATAGACTGCAAGGTGGTGGCAGGGGAGAGATGTAGTTAGACAGCATCGGATGGTAGTCTGTAGGATCACTTTGCAAAGCAAGAAAACAGTGAAGGCAGAGCCAAAGATTAAGTGGGGGAAGTTACAGAAAGAAGATTACACAGAGTTCAGGAAGGAGTTGATACAGGCTCTGGGTGGTAGGGAAGAATTATCAGATGACTGGGAAAGTCTCTGGATGTCTCTGTACATTGCTACATTCATCCTTCCCTCTATCCCGACGAGTCTCCCAGTTCCTGCCACTGAAAAACATCCCCACAGCATGATGCTGCCACTACCATTGGCATGGTTATGAGCAGTGCCTTGTTTCCTCCAAACATGACACCTGGCATTCACGCCAAAGAGTTCAATCTTTGTCTCATCAGACCATGCCTTTTGACGAACACCAGGCGGGCTGCCATGTGCCTTTTACTAAGGAGTGGCTTCCGTCTGTCCACTCTACCATAAAGGCCTGATTGGTGGATTGCTGCAGAGATGGTTGTCCTTCTGGAAGGTTCCCCTCTCTCCACAGAGGAACACTGGAGCTCTGACAGGGTGACCATCGGGTTCTTGGTCACCTCCCTGACTAAGGTCCTTCTCCCCTGATTGCTCAATTTAGATGGCCGGCCGGCTCTAGGAAGAGTCCTGATGGTTCTGAACTTCTTCCATTTACAGATGATGGATGCCACTGTCCCCTCATGGATCATCACCTTATCGTGGTGGGGGGTTTGCGTGCCCCAGTGATCCCAGGAGCTATGTTGTCTGGGGCAATTTGCCTCTAATAGGGTCACTCAAGACAAACTGGTCCTGGGTGAAGGGCCAGACTAAGAGCGATCCAACAGACTCATGATAAATTCTAGATCAAGGATTCAGTGTACCCCGCCCGGTATGGGGTTACTGGGGCCCTACCCTGGAGCCAGGCCTGGGGGAGGGGCTCGATGGCTAGCGTCTGGTGGCCGGGTTTCCACCCATGGGACCCGGCCGGGCTTAGCCCGAAGGAGTTACATGGGTTCGCCCTCCAGTGGGCTCACCACCTGCAGGAGGGATCATGGGGGTCCAGTGCTATGTGGATTAGGTGGCGGTCAAAGGTGGAGACCTTGGCGGACTGATCCCAAGCTTTCTAAACTGGCTTTTGGTACGTGGAATGTCACCTCTCTGGTGGGGAAGGAGCCTGAGCTGGTGTACGAGCTTGAGAGATACCGGCTAGATATAGTCAGCCTCACCTCAACACACAGCTCCAGTTCCGGAACCAGTCTCCTGGAGAGGAGCTGGAGCTTGGCCTTTTCTGGAGTTGCCCCGGGCGAGAGGCGACGAGCAGGGGTGGGTATTCTTGTATCCCCCCCCCACCTTGCTGCCTGTATATTGGAGTTTTCCCCGGTGGATGAAAGGGTTGCTTCCCTGCGCCTTCGGGTTGGGAAACGGGTCCTGACCATCATTTGTGCCTATGCACCAAATGATGTTTCAGAGTACCCACCCTTTTTGGAGTCTCTGACTGGGATGCTGGAGGGTGCTCCCGATCTGAATCAGAGTGGTGTTCAGTTATTGGACTTCTGTGCTAACCACAGTTTGTCCATAACGAACACCATGTTCTAGCATAAGGGTGTCCATATGTGCACCTGGCACCAGGACACCCTAGGTCGCAGGTCGATTATCGATTTTGTTATCATGTCATCAGACCTGCGACCGTATGTCTTGGACACTTGGGTAAAGAGAGCTGCAGAGCTGTCAACTGATCACCACCTGGTGGTGAGTTGGATCCAATGGCAGGGGAGGAGGCCATTCAGACCTGGTAGACCCAAACGTATAGTGAGGGTGTGCTGGGAACGCCTGGCTGAGGCCCCTGTCCGGGAGGTCTTCAACTCCCGCCTCCGGAAGAACTCTGACCACATTCCGAGGGAGTCTGGAGACAGAGTCTGAATGGGCCATGTTCTCCACCTCCATTGCTGAAGCAGCGGCCCAGAGCTGCGACCGCAAGGTGGTCGGTGCATCTCATGGTGGCAACCCCCAAACCAAGTGGTGGACACCAGTGGTGAGGGGGGCCATTAAGCTGAAGAAGGAGTCCTATCAGGCTTGGTTGGCTTGTGAGACTCCCGAAGCAGCTGAGGTGTACCGGCAGGCCAAGTAGAGTGCAGCTCGGGTGGTTGCTGAAGCAAAAACCCGGGTATGGGAGGAGTTCGGTGAGGCCATGGAACAAGACTTTTGGTCGGCCTCGAAGAGATTCTGGCAAACTGTCCGGCGGCTCAGGAGGGGAAAGCAGCTCCCTGTCCACACTGTATGGTGCGGATGGGGCGCTGTTGACTTCGACTGGGGATATCGTTGGGCGGTGGAAGGAATACCTTGAGGATCTCCTCAATCCCACTGATACGCCTTCCGCAGAGGAAGCAGGGCTTGTGGATGAGGGGGATGACTCGCCTATCACAGGGGCTGAGGTCGCCAAGGTGGTTAAAAATCTCCTTGGTGGCTGGGCCCCAAGGGTGGATGAGATTCGCCCTGACTACCTCAAGGCCCTGGATGTTGTAGGGCTGTCATGGTTGACACGCCTCTGCAACATTGCGTGGAGGTCGGGGGCAGTGCCTTTGGCATGGCAAACCAGGGTGGTGGTTCCTCTCTTCAAAAAAAAAAAGGGGACCGGAGGGTGTGCTCCAACTTTAGAGGGATCACACTCCTCAGCCTCCCTGGGAAGGTCTATGCCAAGGTACCGGAGAGGAGAGTCCGGCCGTTGGTCAAACCTCAGATTCAGGAGGAGCAGTGTGGTTTTCATCCTGGCCATGGCACATCGGACCAGCTCTTTACCCTCTCGAGAATTCTCGAGGGTTCGTGGGAGTTTGCCCAAGAAGTTTACATGTGTTTTGTGGACCTGGAGAAGGCATTCGACTGTGTCCCTCGTGGTTTTTTGTGGGGGGTGCTTCGGGAGTATGGGGAATCGGGCTTATTGTTACAAGCTATTCGGTCTCTGTACGACCGTTGCGAGAGTTTGGTTCGTATTGCCAACACTCGGTCAGACTCATTCCCAGTGAGAGTTGGACTCCGCCAGGGCTGCCCTTTGTCACCGATCCTGTTCATAATTTTTATGGACAGGATTTCTAGGCGCATCCAGGGAACACAGGGTGTCATGCTTGGTGACCACAGGATTTCTAGGCACATCCAGGGAACACAGGGTGTCATGCTTGGTGACCACAGGATCTCATCTCTGTTGTTTGCAGATGATGTTGTCCTGTTTCCTTCATCCAGCAATGACCTATAGTTCCTGCTGGGACGGTTTGCCGCTGAGTGTGAAGCGGTTGGGATGAGAATCAGCACCTCCAAATCCGAGTCCATGGTCCTCAGCCGGAAAAAGGTGGATTGTCCTCTCTGGGTTGGGGACAGACTCCTGCCACAAGTGAAGGAGTTTAAGTATCTTGGGGTCTTATTCACGAGTGAGGGGAGAATGGAGTGAGAGCTTGACAGACGGATCGGAGCAGCATCTGCAGTGATGCGGATGTTGTACCGGTCTGTTGTGGTGAAGAGGGAGCTGGGTTCTAAGGCAAAGCTGTCGATTTACCAGTCAGTCTACATTGCTACTCTCACCTATGGTCATGAGCTTTGGGTAATGACTGAAAGAAAGAGATCGCGGATACAAGCGGCTGAAATGAGCTTTCTCCGTAGGATTGCTGGACTGACCCTCAGAGACAGGGTGAGGAGCTCAATCATCTGGGAGAGGCTCAGAGTCAAACCGCTGCTCCTCCACATTGAAAGGAGTCAGTTGAGGTGGTATGGGCATGATTAAGATGCCTCCTGGACGCCTCCCACTTGAGGTGTTTCGGGCATGTCCCACTGGGACGAGACCCGGGGTAGAACCAGGACTCGGTGGAGAGACTATGTCTCCCAGCTGGTCTGGGAACGCCTTGGTATCCTCTCTGAAGAGCTGGAGCAGGTGGCTGGGGAGAGGGAAGTCTGGGCTTCTCTACTTGAACTGCTGCTTCTGCGACCCGGACCTCCAGAAAAGCGGTAGAAGATGGATAGATGGATGGATGCCACTGTGCTAGTTGGGACCTTCAAAGCAGCAGAAATTTTTCTGTACCCTTCCCCAGATTTGTGCCTCCAGACAGTCCTATCTCGGAGGTCTACAGACAATTCTGTTGACTTCATGCTTTGTTTGTGCTCTGACATGCACTGTCAACTGTGGGACCTTATATAGACAGATGTGTGCCTTTCCAAATCATATTCAGTCAACTGAATTTAGCACAGGTGGACTCCAATTAAGCTGTAGAAACATCTCAAGGATGATCAGTGGAAACAGGATGCACCTGAGCTCAATTTTAAGCTTTAGGGCAAAAGCTGTGAATATTTACCTCCGCCAGGAGGTTATGTTTTTGCCGGGGTTTGTCTGTCTGTCTGTTGGTTAGCAAGATAACTCAAAAAGTTTTGGATGGATTTCGATGAAACTTTCAGGTGTTGTTGGAAATGATACAAGGAAGAACTGATTAAATTTTGGGGATGATCCGGATCACCGTCTGGAAGAAAAACGCCATTACGGGAAATGCCATTTTCGTGAATAACTACTGAACCACTAATCCTATCAATGTCAATCCAATTGCTAGTCATATGTTTTCATGGTCAAGGAATCTGAAAATGTAGACACAATAAATGTAGGATTAATATTTATGATGTAAAACACTGTATGGGGGAACTGTGCCACTTGGCGGAGGTCTGCGCTCTCCGAGTGCTTTTCTAGTTATATAAATGTGATTTCTTAGTTTTCTGTTTTTAATAAATTTGCAAAAATCTCAAAAAATATTCACATTTTCATTATGGGGTATTGTGTGTAGAATTTTGAGGGAAAAATGAATTTAATCCCTTATGGAATAAGGCTGTAACGTAAAATGTGGAAAAACTGAAGCGCTGTGAATGCTTTCCAGATGCACTGTGTATATTTTTATACACACACAAATAAAATTTTAATAAAAATATAAGTAAAACCAAATTCTGAAAGGACATTCAGTACACAAAATACAGTGGTGTAAAAATGTGTTTGCCCCCTTCTTGATTTCTCATTTTTTTGTATGTTTGTCACACTTAAATGTTTCAGAGCAAACAAATTTAAATATTAGACAAAGATAACATGTAAACACAAAATGCAGTTTTTAAATTGTGTTTAAGAAGTAAAATAATCCAAACCTACATGGCCCTGTGTGAAAAAGTGATTGCCCCCTAAACCTAATAACTGGTTGGGCCACCCTTAGCAGCAACAACTGCAATCAAGAATTTGCAATAACTGGCAATGAGTCTTTTTACAGCGCTGTAGAGGAATTTTGAACTGCTCATTTTTGCAGAATTGTTGTAATTCAGCCACATTGGAGAGTTTGAGCATGAACCACCTTTTTAAGATCATGCCACAGTATCTCAATCAGATTCAGGTCAGGGCTTTGACTAAGCCACTCCAAAGTCTTCATTTTGTTTTTCTGCCATTCAGAGGTGGACATTCTGGTGTGTTTGGGATCATTATCTTGCTGCAGAACCCAAGTGCGCTTCAGCTTGAGGTCACGAACAGATGGCCGGACATTCTCCTTCAGGATTTTTTGGTAGACAGCAGAATTCATGGTCCCATTTACCACAGCAAGTCTTCCAGGTCCTGAAGCAGCAAAACAGGCCCAGGCCATCACACTACCACCACCATATTTTACTGTTGGTGTGATGTTCCTTTTCTGAAATGCTGTGTTACTTTTACGCCAGATGTAATGGGACACACCTTCCAAAAAGTTCAACTTTTGTCTTGTCAGTCCACAGAGTATTTTCCCAAAAGCCTTGGGGATCATCAACACGTTTTCTGACAAAACTGAGACGAGTCCTTATGTTCTTTTTGACTCAGTGTTTTTTGTCTTGGAACTCTGCCATGCAGGCCATCCCTCCCCCCCCCCCCCCAGTCTCTTTCTTATTGTGGAGTCATGAACACTGACCTTAACTGAGGCAAGTGAGGCCTGCAATTCTTTGGATGCTGTTGTGGGGTCTTTTGTGACCTCTTGAATGAATCGTCGCTGCACTCTTGGGGTAATTTTGGTTGGCCAGCCACTCCTGGGAAGGTTCACCACTTTTCCATGTTTTCACCATTTGTAGATAATGGCTCCCACTGTGGTTCACTTGAGTCCCAAAGCTTTAGAAATGGCTTTATTGTAGGGAGCTTGGAATGAGGAAGCGAAGTGATTTTATAAATCAAGTTTTATTATCAGCTTCCAGTCCCTAACATGTCTCATCTCGATGCAGAAGCAGAATGAAGAGACTGAGCGCAGTCAGACCTTCATACTTATACCCACACACAACAAAAGACATTGCATATCAAAGCCGACATCCCGCATCAGCGTAATCCCTCGCCATTGTCCTCTCTCTCCTCCACCTGACCCTGGGGCGTCAGGAAGTTCGTTCCGGTCTCCACCGCTGCGTCTCCGTCTGCTCCTTGATCTTCGCCGGTGGTCGAGACCTCTTGTCCTGCTCTGAGACGTGAGGTCATTCTACATATGCAATCTCTAAACATTCCTCTTATGTCTATACATATGTAGGCATGGATATATGAATAATATAAGCCACAGCCCCCCCCCCCCAAACGTCTAAGAAAAGGACAATCAAATTAAGTTTATAGCTTAAGATAACATCCATGACATACCGTTATTCATCTTAACAGGAAAAAGGAAAAATATCTTCAGCAGTCATGTTAACCTTCAAGCTATGCAGCATGTCCAAGATGGCGCCCACAGCGGTCGACATGGTGCTTCGCTGCGCTCTTTGTTTGTTTTTGTTTGTCAATTGTGTGTCTGCTTGCACTTATACCCGTGAAGAACTTTTAAATATCAGGACTTTCACCCCCACGGACCTCCTCCCAGTTTTTCTAGCCCCTGCCGCCGATCTGGTTTATTGTTTGGCTCGGAAAGTGAGACGGCGGAAGAGAGGAAGACGAGCGGGCGCTCTCGTGCGACTTCGCAGGAGAGGCTCGCGAACGGCGCTGCCTGGCATATTTCTGTCCAATACCAACTCTCTCTCTAACAAGGTGGATGAACTGAGACTGCTGATGCGTTTTAAGGACCTCGCCTCCTCAGCTGTCCTCTGCTTTACTGAGACCTGGCTCCGGGAAAATATACCGGACAGCGCGCTGCGCCTCGACGGCTTCCAGCTCTTCCGTGCTGATCGTGACACAGAGCTTTCCGGCAAGACCACAGGAGGCGGAGTCTGCTTCTACATCAACTGCATCTGGTGCTCTGATGTAACGGTAATTTCCAAACACTGTTCTCCTGCCTTGGAATTTCTTGTTATCAATTGCAAGCCTTTTTATTCCCCGCGGGAGTTTGCTTCTTTTATAATGATCGCTGTGTACGCCCCTCCCGACGCGGACACGCGCGAAGCTCAGCGCGTGCTCGCGGATCACATTCAACACACAGAGCGGAGTTTTCCAGACTCGCTGATTATTGTGGCTGGCGACTTTAATCAGTGCAATCTGAGCCACGATCTCCCCCGCTACAAACAGTTTATTAAATGCCCCACCAGAGGATTAAACACACTGGATCACTGTTACACCACAGTGAAAGACGCATATCGCGCTGTCCCTCGAGCTGCGCTGGGATTATCTGATCACGTGATGGTTCACCTCATTCCCACATACAGACAGAGATTGAAGCTCACTAAACCTGTTGTGAGCACTACGAAGATACGGACCAGTGATGCTGAGGAGAAGCTGGAAACGTGCATGGAAATATCTGACTGGGGCATGCTTAAAGGAGCCACGCATGATCTGGATGAGTACACGGATACTGTGAACTCATATATCCACTTTTGTGAAGAGAACATTCTTCCATCACGCACCAGGGTGAGTTACTCTAATGACAAACCCTGGTTCACAGCTAAGCTCAGACAGATCAGGAAGGAGAAGGAAGCAGCGCTGAAACGTGGAGACAGGGACTGCTACAGGGAGGTTAAATACCGGTTTAACAGAGAGCTGAAGAGGGCTAAATCTGTGTACTCAGAGAGACTCCAGCAGCAGTTCACTGCTAATGATTCGGCTTCCGTGTGGAGAGGACTGAGGCAGATCACCAACTATCGGCCTCAGGCTCCTAAAGGTCAGGATGACAAAGCCCTTTGTCAGAGACTGTCCCAACACTATGCCCGTTTTGACACCTCGTCATCTGTGTCCAACTCCCCCCCTCCCTCCAGCTCCACAGCCTCCACATTCCCTACTTCATTTAAGGCACCCCCCCCTCCTCCCCCCCTCCCCTTATCATCAGTGAGCAGGATGTGCTCAAACAGTTCTCCAGACTGAACCCGCGCACGGCCCCCGGCCCAGACGGCGTGTCTCCCTCCACCCTGAGACTCTGTGCGAAACAGCTGGCTCCTGTATTCACAGACATTTTTAACACCTCCCTTAAGTTATGCCACGTGCCATCCTGCCTCAAATCCTCCACCATCATCCCTGTCCCCAAGAAGCCACGGATCACTGGACTTAATGACTACAGACCTGTAGCGCTCACCTCTGTAGTCATGAAGTCCTTTGAGCGCCTGGTCCTGTCCCACCTCAAGTCCATCACCACCCCTCTCCTGGACCCGCTGCAGTTTGCCTACCGAGCCAACAGGTCTGTAGACGATGCAGTCAACCTGGCCCTCCACTCCATCCTGCAGCACCTGGACTCCCCGGGAACCTACGCCAGGATCCTGTTTGTGGACTTCAGCTCCGCATTCAACACCATCCGCCCCGCTCTGCTCCGGGACAAGCTGTCCCTGCTCAACGTGCCTGACTCCCTCTGCAGGTGGATCATCGACTTCCTGACGGACCGGAGGCAGCATGTGCGGCTGGGAAAGACTGTCTCAGACTATACTAGCATCAGCACCGGATCACCCCAGGGCTGTGTACTTTCCCCCCTACTCTTCTCCCTTTACACCAACTCCTGCACCTCCAGCCACCAGTCTGTCAAGCTGATCAAGTTTGCGGACGACACCACCCTCATCGGGCTCATCTCCAACGGCGACGAGTCCGCCTACAGGAGAGAGGTGGCCCAGCTGGCGTCCTGGTGCAGCAATAACAACCTGCAGCTGAACGCTCTGAAGACAGTGGAGATGATTGTAGACTTCAGGAAAGTCACTACTCCTCTGCCCCCCCTCACCCTCTCAGGCTCTCCCATCACCACTGCTGATTCCTTCCGCTTCCTAGGCACTACCATCACCAGGGACCTCAAATGGGAGCTGACCATCAGCTCACTCATCAAAAAAGCCCAGCAGAGGATGTTCTTCCTGCGGCAGCTGAGGAAGCTCAAGCTACCCACCAAGATGTTAGTGCAGTTCTACACAGCCATCATCGAGTCCATCCTCACCACCTCCATAACCGTGTGGTACGCAGGAGCCACTGCCAGGGACAGACTAAGGCTGCAGCGCGTCGTGCGCACTGCTGAGAAGGTGATCGGCTGCAAGCTCCCATCTCTCCAGGATCTGTACATCTCCAGGACCCGGAGGCGTGCTGGCCGGATCATAGCCGATCCCTCACACCCTGGTCACGTACTGTTTGCCCCCCTCCCCTCTGGTAGAAGACTTCGGTCCATCCAGACTAAAACCTCCCGTCACATGAACAGCTTCTTCCCCTCTGCCATTAGACTGCTGAACACTAAGTGACTCTCGTGCACCATGTACAGCAGCTCAACCAGACTCATGTCAATCATCACTGTTTTCTTCCTGCATTACCGACTGCACTATATAGTTCTCCACAGTATCTGCTGCTGGCTAATATATATTTTAACTGTTGACCAGTATCACTTAATCTTATCCTACACTTTATTACATGTATAGTTTATTTCTCTTATCTTATCATGTTTAATGTTGCAGCATTGTACCGAGACAAATTCCTAGTTTGTGTACTACATGAACAATGGCAATAAACCTGATTCTGATTCTGATTCTGATCCTGTTAAAAATTCAGTGGTAACAACAACAGTATAGTTAATGTCACAAGTCAGCCTTAAAACTGCAACGGCACAATCCGACAGCATAGTTAACAACTCTTTGTCAATTTTACATCAGTCTATGTGTCGTCTGGGTTTTAATCTTCTCCCGAATCTGCTGTAGGCCCGCTTTGGCGTCCTGGCGGGTCCGTCCTGTAAGGGCTCTGCAGCCTGGGGAGGAGAGTGGTTATTTGGTCCCTGCGGGGGGGCTGAGTCGTTTCTCTTAGGGGGTCTACCCCGTCGAGGTGCTCTCGCCACCCGTGCAGGCTCGTCGCTCAACATGAAAGCAGGTTTAAGTCTGTCAATGCTGACTGTTTCTTTTCTGTCCCCTAAATCAAGCACAAAATGCTTATCACCAGGTTCCAGCACTCTGAATGGTCCATCATATGGTGGGCGGAGGGTTGGTTTTAAAGCTTCGTGTCTAACAAAAACGAACTCGGCATTTTTCAAAGCTTGGGGGACAAAAACCAGCGGAAAAGAGTGATGTACGGGTCCGGGGAGCATGTCCGGTCCCGTGCTGCTTAGGGGCCTCAGGGCTGGTAGGTGTCCGGGCTCTGGATGTTCTGGTAAGAACTCACCCGGGAGCCTGAGAGGTTGTGCAAAAACTAATTCTGCTGGGGAGGTATCTAGATCCTCCTTAGGCGCAGAATGCAACCCTAATAAAACCCAGGGAAGTTTATTCACCCAATCTGTATCCGTAAGTGAGGCCCTGAGGGCGGCCTTTAAAGACCTATGAAAACGCTCGCATAACCCATTAGCCTGAGGGTGATACGCGGTGGTGCGATGAATTGTCGCCCCTAAGCTGCTGGCCATGGCTGACCACAGCTCCGAGACAAATTGGGGCCCCCTATCGGACGTGATGTCCGATGGGACGCCGAAACGCGCCACCCAGTTTGTTAAAAAAACGCGAGCGACTTCCGCGGCTGTGGTTGACGCCAGCGGGACCGCTTCTGGCCAGCGCGTGGTACGGTCTACCATTGTTAACAGGTGTGTGAACCCTTGCGACGACGGTAGTGGGCTCACGAGGTCGACGTGTACGTGGTCAAACCTCCTGGCTGGGATTCGGAAAGGTTCTAGAGGAGCTTTTGTGTGTTTGTGGATTTTGGCACGTTGGCAAGACATGCAAGTCTTTGCCCATTCCTTTACATTTTTACGCAGGCCTGGCCAAACAAACTTCTCCGCGACCATTTTAACCGAGGCGCGCACCCCTGGGTGCGTGAGGGAGTGAACTGAGTCAAAAATGCGGCGGCGCCACGCGGCTGGAACTACCGGGCGAGGTCGGCCGGTTGACACGTCACAGATTAGGGGGGGAACACCATCACGCAAACCCCTTTCCTCCAGGCTTAACCCTGTTGGTCCAGAATGGAGCGCGCGCACGTCCGCGTCACTGCTTTGCTCCGCTGCCATGGCCGCGTAATCTATCCCTACGTGGATTGGGGCCACGTACGCGTCCGCGTTGGCCATGAGCTCTGCGGCTGCAGTAGTATAATCTGCTTCCTCGCGCTCTGACGATGTCACGGCGCGGGAGAGGCAGTCTGCTACCACATTAAGTTTGCCTGCCACATGTCGAATATCTGTGGTGAACTCTGAAATTGCGGCTAGTTGTCTTTGTTGCCTGCCTGACCATGGTTCTGAAATTTTAGCCATCGCAAAAGTGAGTGGTTTGTGGTCTACAAAAGCCGTGAACCGCCGCCCTTCCAGCCAGAACTGGAAATGGCGGATGGATAAATGGAGCGCTAGCAGCTCCCTATCAAAAGTGCTGTATTTGCGCTCGGTTTGGTTTAAGGATTTGCTAAAAAATGCTAGCGGTTGCCAGGTTCCGCCAACATGTTGTTCCACGACTGCCCCTATGGCCAGGTTTGACGCGTCAGTGGTCAGCGCTATGCGGGCCAAGGGATCGGGGTGGACCAACAATGCGGCATCCGCTAGCGCTCTTTTCACTTCTGCGAAAGCGCGTTCCCGCTCAGGGGTCCATTCGACCGCGTTGGAGGGCTTTTGTCTTCTGAGCGCGGCATACAGGGGCTGCATGAGTTGAGCTGCGCGGGGGAGAAAACGGTTGTAAAAATTCACCATTCCTAAAAATTCTTGTAACGATCTGACCGTTTGTGGTCGGGGGAAATTTGCTACCGCGCGCACTTTGTCTGGCAATGGAACTGCCCCCTCTGGTGAAACTCTGTGTCCCAAAAAATCAATCTGTGACACGCCGAATCGGCATTTGGCTGGGCTGATTATTAACCTGTGCTCTTCTAGCTTCTGAAAAACCGTAGTGAGGTGCTGTTCATGTTCTTCCTCTGACGAGCTGGCTACAAGAATATCGTCGAGGTAGACGAACGCAAAGGGGAGGTCGCGTAATACAGCGTCCATCATACGCTGAAAGGTTTGAGCAGCGCCTTTGAGGCCAAACTGCATTCGCAAAAATTCAAAAAGACCAAAAGGGGTTATTACAGCGTCCTCCGGTTGGACCGGAACTTGGTGGTAGCCGCGGACCAGGTCTATTTTAGAAAAAATGCGCGCACCCGCCAGATGTAGTGAAAAATCTTGGATGTGAGGGATGGGGTAGCGGTCATGCGCTGTCGCATTGTTTAATCTGCGGTAATCACCGCAAGGTCTCCAAGAACCGTCGGTTTTTGGGACCATATGTAGTGGCGATGCCCAAGGGCTTTTCGAGCGCCGAATAATGCCCAGTTTTTCTAGGCTGGCAAACTCCTCGCGTGCTATGGTGAGCTTGGTCGCATCTAAGCGCCGAGCTTTGGCAAAAACCGGTGGGCCTGTTGTGGGGATGAAGTGTTCAACCCCGTGTTTCGCTACTGTTGCTGAAAATTTGGGAACTGAGTGCTGGAAATTGGGTGAGGAGTTGGTCAAACTTACCTCCTGCTGTGGTGACGCTGGCCTGCACGGGTGGTGGAGAGACTCGAGCTGAGCAGGGGATAGAAGAAAATGCAAGATCGACCAACAACCCATGTGCACATAAGAAATCAGCGCCCAACAAGTTAAAACTCACCGTCGCTATAATAAATGTCCACCTATAGTTGCGGCCGTGAATGGACAGAGGCAGGTTTCTTTCACCGAAAGTGTCGATGATCGAGCCGTTAGCTGCCATCGCTCCGTTTCCCCAGGGTCCTGTTGCCCGGTCTGCGTTGGACGGGGTGATGAAGCTCACCTGAGCTCCGGTGTCGATGAGGAACTGTCTCCCGGAGCGTCCGTCAGTCACGTAGAGCAGCTTGTTTGTCTCGCCGAGAGCCGTAGCTGCTAACAGTTCCGGGCTTTGGCGTTTCCCGCTCTTGAAATTGCAGGGGGGTACGCATTTGTACGCTCTCTCGGCGAAACGTTGATGATAGTAGCAGAGGTCATTCCGCTTGCTGCGCCTTGGTCGCGTCGCTGCCATGGTGCGCGGGTTCTGCTCCGTCGTCTGTGACTCTCCGCTGCTCTGGGCTTCCGCGCCGAGATCTGCAGATGCTGCTGTGGCCATCTGTTCGCCCCAGGAGTTGATGAGAATGGCTTTTTTGAAGCCATTCTGTAGCATTTGGGGTGGGGGGGGACTGAAAAGTTCATCGTGGTCAAATTTGACCACGTGGTTTATTTTTCAACATAGTCTGCCCTTCTTCCATCAGTGTTGCAGCGCTTGGATTCCTGCGGTTGAAAAATAAACTACATTTGGTCAAATTTGACCACAAACTTTTCAGGCCCCCTGTAGCATGTGGACTTGGAGGGTTTGGACATTGGGGCTCGCCATTTCCGGCGTCATGACGTAGGTGATTGATGACGCTGGGCGGCGCCACCATTTTGTATATAGTTAAGTGTAAATAATAAATGATCGTTTGGTGCAAGATGGCTCACAGCTCACTTATTTCAGACATAACAAATGGCAACGAAGGTAAAACACTCACTCATAGAGCTGGTGAAACCTTTCCTCACCTCACCGGGGGCACCACTGATCCCGTGGTGCTGCTGGTTCTACATGTTTAACCCCCTGCACTCCAGTCAATTTTCCTAAAAACGCCAAAAAATAATGTGCCCAAAGTAAATCGAAAGCTGTTCTTCAACCCTTTGCAGCATCTTCATGGGGTTGGTCTCATTTAAAAGAAAACACTTTGAATTTTTTGGCAAAACAGTCATAATCTCTCTAAGTGCTCCGGCCACTGAGTTACAGTCATCTAAACATAGTGAACTTGAAGAAAATAAATTTGGCCTGGGTGTTTTTTTTGGATACAAATGCTTGCAAATAACACACAGCTTCAGATCCGGGCTGGAAAATGCAACAGAAATGTAGAACCAAGTGTTATCCAGCTGAGGTCCAAATTTTGTAACAATACCACAAAAAATGAATATATTACACAGCTTTATACTCAGGTACTTCCCAGGCGTTTTGGAACTGTGCCAAATTGTGCCAAATGGCACAGTTTGGAAAAACGTCTGTAACTTTTGAATGATTCAATGTAGAAGCTTCATTTTGGGCTCTAATGAAAGGTCACACTCAGGGCTGTCTGTGTGTGTGTGGGGGGGGGGTTGTCTCCCCCCCCGCTACAGAGGACGGCCATCGGCCATCGCTACATGACGGAATAGACTCATATGGCTATGTGGTGACCGCTGCACAGTCACTGCGGCTTCCCCCCGGACCGCTACAGAAAAGAAGCGGGGGGGGAGGGGCGTTCATGGTCCGGACACGGCGAATTAACCGTTTATCGCGGCGCACACACTTCGGTAAATTACAGCTGTGCGGCGCACGAAGTACGATCGGTCAAAAGTCATTTTGGATTACAATTTTCAGGGATAAATAATAATTTAGCTTATAACACCTTACCTCTTCACAGCAGCAGAGTCCTGGCGAACTTCTCTTCCTCACTGTCAGACGAACGCGACGCTGGTCCGCTCGTGGTTCTGGTCTCGCGATCCGATCAAAACATAATTCCATTATTGTGGTTTTGTGCTTCCATGATTGCGGTTTTTGGCGAACGATTTTTCAAAACAAATAACAGTAGTAATTAAAAAAAGACTGGCGAAGGCGTGTGTATCACTCAGCCTCCGTCGGTCTATGACCATGGAAGAAATCATAACGTCTACTCTGCTGGAACCAACACAAAATGAGCACCACCTGTGGCCGAACATGCCGATCTGCGAATGGCTCTCCCTGTCACACAGGTTGCATTTGTGGATGGTCTCCGTGCTGCTGAGTCTGTGGGGTTCTTCCTGCGAGTCCTTTTTTGATCCGCTGCAGCAGCCAGTCTTCACCCAGCCTTAAAAAAAACAGCTCGCGAACTTCTCTGCTTCAATTGGCTCACTGCATTCACAGCGTTGGGAGGCGGGTCCTTCTGGCTAGGTTTTCATTCATTGGTTCTTCAAGGTTTCAGAAACCCAATTCAAGGCTCTTATTAGTCGAATGAGAGGTCAATCAGATAAACTAATCTGTTCGCGGCTGCGTCTGCAGCTTTTATTTTCAGTGCCCGCTTGGACGCCATACACCACCTACATCACAATCTCCATCAGGATCTCCATCATGTGCTCTAGGACGCAGAGACTTGCCCGTCCGCGGTACAACGGAGTGCAAGAGGTTAAAGATTATGTCGGCGTGGCTGGCCTGAGTGACGCTGATGACGAGAAGCTGAAAAGCTGAAGAGCGTGTTGGTTCTCAGTCTAGGCTTCACACTCTGGGTCAAGTGGACTCACTCGGCGAATGCGTGACACTGATGGGGAAATATTACAGCGACGCGAGCAATGTTACAGCCTGAAAAGTCATCTTTTTCTGCCACAAACATGTGGGTGAGTCAACTCAACGCCACGCCACAGAACTCCGAGTCTTGGCGAGCACGTGGGCCTTTGGACCCTTAGAAGATGAGCTAACCCATGACAAGCTAGCAGAAGGCACAAACAAGTGCTAAGAGAAGCGCTAATGCTAAGAACAAACTATCTCAAGCCAAGTGAAGTAGTGAGGATGGCAAACCAGATGGAGGCGGCCTCCCAGCTAGCGGAACAGCTAACAACACCTAGCCGACAGGCCCCTCAACCGACCCCATGGGAGAAGGCCGTTAGTAACACCATTAGCCGCTCCAAATACATAACCACGGAGCAACATGAAGAGGCCGAGCGGAACACGGACCAAAGCAGGTGAGTGGCCATCGTGTACAGACCGCGGTTCATCCAAACACCAAGCCCACTGGCACTGCTAGAGGGAAGAGATGTCTCTGCTGCAAACAAGCTAACCACTTTGCCAAGGTCTGCCGTTCGAGCCCCGTGAAAAAACAAAGTCCGCCCATCAGACCCAGCTATGGTCTGCAAAGTGGGCACTAGGAATTGGCTGCTCAAATGGCGCATCGTCCAGCTGGAGGGTGTTGACGTGCAGCTTTTATTGGAATCAGGTGTTTCACGGGCCCTACTAAATGTAGCCACAGTCAGAAAGCTCTTCCCCAAAAAGACCATTACGATGAAGGCAATCTGTTCAGATATGGGCATGTCAAGATCGGCACGGTAGGGACAATTGGCTTTTCAGTGACCTGCGGGCCCCAAAACGATCCCATTGTTGACCTTTCAGGTGACCTGCCCTGAGGCTAACCTGTTGGGAATTGACCCATTAGACAAATTGAGGTTTTCCATCACAGACCCAGTGGGCTCCATCATCCCAATGATCTCGTCATCCTGGCAGTGCTATTGGCCAGCACCCTTTATGGGACTAGGGTGCATTGCCACTTTCAACCACCCAATCCAGAAGTGGCGCCCAAAATTCAACCCCTCTGCCGACTGCCCCTCGCCCTATGAGATGACGTTACAGAGCTTAAACTCTTGGATGCCGGCATCATCGAGCAGGTTGATGCATCCCCATGGATTTTGAACTTTGTTGTGGAAAAGTCAGGCAGCATACGACCATGCGTCGACCTCCGGCTGGTTAATAAGCCAATCATCCCAGATAAATATCCCCTGCCCACGATGGAGGAGTCAACGGCAACCTTCAGCGGTTCAAAAATTCTCTCAAAGCTGGACCTCCCAAGGCTACTTGCAGGTACCAGTCCACCCCGACAGTCGTAACCTGACAGCCTTCGTTACACATGTAAGGGTTTTCCAGATACACGCGTATGCCCTTTGGCCCTAGCTCTGCCCTGAGCCGCTTTCAGAAAATTATGGCCACCATCCTTGCCGGCCTCAAGGGAGTAGTTGTGTATCTAGATGACATTGTGGTGCATGGTGTAACACAGACCACCCACAACGCCTGCCTCAAAAAGGTCATGGAGGTACTGGCAAGCCACAACATCACACTCAATGAAGAGAAATGCATCTTGGCAGCAGAGACTATTGAGTTTGTGGGGTTTCAGCTGACCACTGAGGGCCTGAGCCCCCTGCATTTGAACATGGAAGTGGTCCTGCAGCTACCCGAGCCTACAAGCCCCACACAAATCTCATCTTTTCTGGGCATGGCAAACTACTATGGACGCTTCATCCCTCACTACTCCAAAGCGATATAACCACTGCATGCCCTTCAGAAACAGGACGTGCCATTGGAGTGGACCCCAGCATGTTCAGCCGCCATTGAACGACTGAAGACACAGCTCACCTTCCTACCTGTGCTGGCCCACTTCAACCTACAAAGCCCTATCTTCATGACATCTGACGCATCTGGCTTTGCAGTAGGAGCCATCCTGTCACAGCTTCAAGGTGGAACTGAACATCTAGTGGCGTTCGTGTCGAGGCCACTCACACCAGCCGAACAGAAGTATTCGGTGGGGGAGAGGGAGGCGCTGGCATGCGGAAGTTGGAACATGTACCTGTAAGGACGACACTTCACTCTACAAACAGATCACAGGGCCCTCACAGCACTGCTGGAAACATCAGGGTTGAGACAAGTCTCTGCGCATCTACAGGTGAACTGAAAGACTGAGCATATAACTTCACTACCCAGATCACGCCAGGCAGAGAGAACATGCTGGCAGACCTTTTGTCCCAAGCCACACCTAAAACCAACCTGAATGATGATCAAGACCCCTGGAGATTGAGCTGATCAACATGTTACATGGGCCTCTTCAGAACACAGTCCCTCTCCAGGAGCTCCAGGCGGCGTCAGAACAGGACCCGACTAACACAGCTCTGTTCATCCATGAGGGCTGGCCTGCAGCGATACTGGGAGAGCTGGCACCGTTTCACAGAGTCAAGGACAACCTGGCATGCTGGAAAGACATTTGCGTGGCAAGAGGACACTGCACAATAAACATTGAAATGCTAGAAGGTCGCCTCTTGACTATGCTGGGCGAGGGTCACCTGGGCAAGGTCAGAGTGAAGCAAGGGTACAGGGGCTTGGTCTGGTGGCCAGGCATCAACAAAGACACAGAAAATCTGATGAAAGACGGTGTGCCCTGCCTGGAAAGTGGAAAATCTAGAGTGCCCCCACCCCCACTACCATACCCATCAGCCCCTTGGAAACCTATTCAACTTGACATATGTGGCAAACTACATACTGCTCTTGTGCACCAACGGTTCCTGTTGGTAGCCTATGACTTCCATTCAAAATGACCAGAGGTGATGCCCACCGGCTCGGTCACAACTGACATGGTCACCGACTTTCTCACCTCCATCTTCATTCGCTGGGGTGTACTAGAGGCCATTACTACAGACAACAGCCCACAATTTGATCAGGTTCCAGTACATCTCCATCAACAATCACAAATCACGCACCACCCCTGTATCACACGGTGTCCCTCAAGGCTCTGTGCTCGGTCCAACCCTTTTCACTCTCTACATGCTTCCGCTTGGTCACATCATCCGTCAACATGGTCTTCACTTTCACTGCTACGCCGACGACACCCAGCTGTACATCTCCTCTAAATCCATTACCCCCGCCATTCTTTCCACCATCACCAACTGCCTTGCAGACATAAAAACCTGGATGACTAACAACTTTCTCAAGCTAAACAGCAATAAAACAGAAATCATCATTTTTGGACCAAAATCTCTTTTCCCCTCTTCCCAGAACTTTTCATTCCAAATCGATGGTCATTCAGTCACCCCCTCCCCCCTGGCCAGAAACCTCGGCATTATCATGGACCCCACCCTCTCCTTCAAATCTCACATCAACCATATCACCAAAACATCATTTTTTCATCTCCGTAATATTGCACGTCTCCGTCCCACCCTCTCCCCCTCTGCTGCTGAAATACTCATCCATGCCTTCATCACCTCCAGACTCGATTACTGTAACAGCATTCTGTATGGACTTCCTTCCACCATCCTCCAAAAACTACAGTATGTCCAAAACTCAGCTGCCCGCCTACTTACTCACTCCCGCTTCAGAGACCACATCACTCCTCTCCTCCGTCAGCTCCACTGGCTCCCCATTCAACAGCACATCAACTTCAAGATCCTCCTCATCACCTATAAAGCTCTTCATAATCTCGCCCCCTCATACCTAACTGACCTTCTGTCACGTCATTCCCCCACTCGCCTCCTCCGCTCTGCTGACACTCACCTTCTCACCCCTATCACCAAGGCAAAACTCTGCACCATGGGTAATAGATCATTCGCCATCGCCGCACCAACCCTCTGGAATTCCTTGCCCCTTCACAGCCGGTCTGCCAACACACTTGCTTCCTTCAAAAGTCAACTCAAAACCCATCTCTTCAAATCTACCTACGAAAACTGACTGCTTTTTCTACCTATGTGTACCTACCTTGTCTGTTTACCCGTTCTTTGTATGTTTGTCCCTATGCTGCTTTGTAATGCGTCTTTGAGCATGTAGAAAAGCGCTATATAAGACTGATGTATTATTATTATTATTATTAATTCATCTCAGCGGGTTTTGAAGCATTTGAGTGAGAGGCATCAAACACAAAGACTGTGTGGGGGGAGGGATTCAACAAAACCCTAAGAAAAAGGGCTCAGAGCACACCTGGCAGACAGACTCCAATTCTCAGCCGCACTACAGAGTACCCTGCTGCACTATAGATCAACACCTCACGCCACGACGGGCTGCTCGCCGGCAGTGTTGATGTTGGGATGTGAAACGTACCTTCCTACGCCCCCCAAAGGGAGCCATTTCAGCAGAGAATCCATCACTGAGGGGGACGGTGGTCAAGTAGCAATGACAGATGAAACTAAGGTTTGACAAGAAACGTCAGGTGAGGCAGCCCGGACTCGCAGTGCCGGACTGGGTCAGAATCAGGTGCCTCAACCGCATCCACAAGCTGCAGTCGTTTGGGACAACACCGTTGCAGATCACAGCACAGCTGGGTCCAGCCTCTCTGATGGGTCACAGTGGCATGCCAGCCACCTCCAAAAATCTTCACCAGCTCCAACCCCAGATCAGAGGACAGCCACGGACGTGATGGATCTAGGTTGGGACTTTGCCGACGCAGGACCTGCGGCCCCCTGGGAACATTCGCCAGAGCTGGCGGTGGTGCTGCACCCCGAGCGGCGCTGGACCAGAGTCCAGCAGAGACCCTGACATGTGAAAGATTTTAGAGTGGACCTTTAATTAGTTAGGGCGTGGTCGGTCAAAAAGTGACAGATAACTCACTCCATTACCCTGGCAGTCTACCCAGGTGCCCAGATAGGCAAATTATGTTTATGGATTCTGGGGTTTCGGAGGGGGGGGGGGTGTAAATGTAGCATGTTGGCTGGGGGGTGGTCTTTGGGGCTCACCATAGCCGGCGTCATGACGTAGGATGATGCTGGGCAGCGCCACCACTTTGTACATGGTTAAGTGTAAATAAAAAGTTGTTCGGTGCAAGACAGCTCACAGCTCACTTATTTCAGACATAACACCCCCCTCGTAGATTTACCTCAACGCTTAGTTAGGGTCATTGTCCTACTGCATCACCCAACTTCTGAGCTTCAGCTGGCAAACAGCCATCCTGACATTCTGTAGAATACCTTGATAAACTTGAGAATTCATTTTCCCTCTCTAATGGGGAGCAGTCCAGGCCCTGATGCAGCAAAGCAGCCCCAAATTTCGGGGGGGGGGAAGCTGGTAAGTTCATAGGCTGAAAAGTTCATAGTGGTCAAATTTGACCAAATGTGGTTTATTTTTCAGTATCATCTCCCCTTTGGTCCACACACTTTCATCGATGTTGCAGATTGGGTCCCTGCAGCTGAAAAATAAACCACATTTGGTCAAATTTGCCCTCCGTGAACTTTTCAGCACCAACCCACCCCACTCCCAGTATGATGCTCCCACTTTATTTTTCACTGTTGGGATGATGTTTTCATGTTGGTATGCGATGCCCTTTTTGATGCCATAAGGTGCATCTCATTAAATTAGAATGTTATCGAAAAGTTGATTTCAGTAATTCTAAAAATGAAACTCATCGATTCATTGCACAGTGTGATATATTTTAAGTGTTGTTGTAATTTTGATGATTATGGCTTACAGCTCATGAATATCCCAAATTCAGTTTCTCAAGAAATTAGAATATTACATAGTTTTTTTGTTTGTTTGTTTTTTTAAAAAGCCTTAATAGAAATGTTGGCCGACTGAGAAGTATGTCTATGTATATGCTCAGTACTTGCCCAGGGCTTCTTTTTCTTGAATTACTGCATCAATGCAGTGTGGCACAAAGGCAATTAGTCTATGGTACTGCTGAGGTGTTATGGAAGCTCAGGCTGCTTTGATAGCGGCCTTCAGCTCGTCTGCATTGTTGGGTCTGGTGTCTTAAATCTTCCTCTTGACAATACTCTATACCAGGGGTCACCAACCTTTTTGAAACCAAGAGCTACTTCATGGGTATCGAGTCATGTGAAGGGCACCAGCTTGACACACTCCTCTAAAATAACAAATTGTGTGTATATATATATATATATATATATATATACTGTATATACAGTATATATATATACTGTATATATATATATATATATATATATATATATATATATATATATATATATATATACCGGGGCAGACCCAGGACTCGGTGGAGAGACTATGTCTCCCAGCTAGTCTGGGAACGCCTTGGTATCCCCTCTGAAGAGCTGGAGCAGGTGGCTGGGGAGAGGGAAGTCTGGGCTTCTCTGCTTGAACTGCTGCCTCCGCGACCCGGACCTCCGGAAAAGCGGTAGAAGATGGATGGATGGATGGATGGATATACACACATACACACACACACACACATAAATAATTATCAATAACTTAGAGTGGGTAACAGACAAGATCAATATTCAACACTTTATTTTTATTAATCTCAGCAATTGTTCAGATGATCACTTCTACATTTCATTAAAAAAATGTCCAGTTTTCACCAGTCCCTTTTAACCATAAAAAACTAAACCCTTTTAATTCATGAACTATGTTGAACCATGTTTGAAAAAGTTATGCAACATTTAAGAAAAATCAACTTTCATATTAAATAAATCTTCTCACATTTTTAACTGAACAAATCTGCTGCAATTCTGCTCAAAATCTGTTACATTTAATAAACACACTTTTGTGTGTTCTTCTTCACTGGAATTATATCCATACAGTTCTTGCCAAGAATCATGCTTGAGTAATAACCAGCACTGTCCTTTCATGAGAAGAAGCTAAACAGCGCTGAGAGTGCTTATATGCACGGTGGAGCAGTGATTAGCACCGCGGCAGCACAGTTTACCCTTGATCGCGGGGATCGTGGGTTCGATCCCTGCCCTCGGTCAACAGTGATCTGCGTGGAGTTTGCATGTTCTCCCCGTGTTTGCGTGGGTTTCCTCCCACATGCCAAAAACATGCAGGTTAGGGAGTTAAGGGGCGCTTGCGACCGGCAGCTGGTGGCTTGTCACCGGACTGCAGAACAAATCTACCTACGTATACAAAAAAAAAGAGTGGGCAGCAGTTTCATGACGCGTTGAAGTGCCGCTTCGCCGTCGCCTCGCAAATGAAACACACGCAGCTTCCTTTCACGGTAGTAAAAAAGAACTCTTCCTCCCGCTCACTTTGAAAATGATAAATTTTCTGTCTTTTTTGGGGGGCTAGGAAACAGCACTGCGTTCACCATCTTCACTGCCCGCTAGCTTACGCTCCAGCGCGAAGGTTTTGTCATGCGCACAATACTGACCTTTGAACTAGGTCAGAGTTCACCTTAACTTTACGTATAATAAACATATTTTCATTTTTTTTATTTTTAAGACATTGTCATTTTAAAATCTATATAAATGCAAGTGTGATTTTAAAAAATAGCGGCAGAAAAAATTACATCTTCGATGCAGCTCACTTGCGAGTTGTGCTATTTTTAGAACAGGCCTGCAGGCGACTCATGTGGTCCCTGCGGGCGACACGGTGCCCGCGGGCACCGCGTTGGTGACCCCTGCTCTATACATTCTGAATAGGGTTTGGTCAGGAGAGTTTGCTGGCCAATAAAGCACAGTGATACCATGGTCATTAAAGCAGGTTTTGGTACTCTTGGCAGTGTGGGCAGGTGTCAAGTCCTGCTGGAAAATGAAATCAGCATCTCCATAAAGCTCGTCAGCAGAGGGAAGCATGAAGTGCTCTAAAAAGGTCCTGGTAGACAGCTGCACTGACTTTGGATTTGATACCAGGACTTGGCACCTACCCACACTGTCAACAGTACCAAAACCTGGCTTAATGACCATGGTATCACTGCGCTTGACTGGCCAACAAACTGACCACCCCATAGAGAATCTATGAAATATTGCCAAGTAAGATCAGACACCAGGCTCAACAATGCAGACAAGCTGAAGGTAGATATCAAAGCAATCTGGGCTTCCATAACACCTCAGCAGTGCTACAGGATGATCACCTCCATGCCACGTCACATTGATGCAGTAATTCATGCAAAAGGAGCACTGACCAAGTACTGAGTGTGTACATGGGCACACTTTTCAGTCAGCCAACATTTCTATTAAAAATCTTTTTTCCCCCAATTAATTTTATACAATATTCTAATTTTCTGAGAAACCAAATTTGGGGTTTTCATGAGCTACAACTCAACCATAAAAATTAAAAGAAACGAACACCTGAAATATATCACTGTGTAATGAATCTATGTAAGACAAATTTAATTTTTTGAATTACTAAACTAAATCAACTTTGATGATATTCTAATTTATTGAGGTACGCCTGTAATGCCAATGGCATAGTTTGCAAATAGTCTGGACCTTAATCCCATTGAAAATCTATGCTGGAAATTGAAGAAAATGATCCATGATAAGACTCCAACCTGCAAAGCTAATCTGGCAACAGCAATAAGAAAAAACTTGGAGCTGGACTGATGAGGAATACCATTTATCAACAGTCAAGTCCATGCCTCAAAATTCAAGCTGTGATAAACAGAGGTGGTGCAACCAAGTACTAGTGGTGTCCCTCCCCCCCCCCAAATAATTCCATAATATTTTCCTCAGAGTTGAGAGACTCTGCATTCCTTCTCTGCTTGACTTAAAAAATTGCAATTGACAATAATAACTTTAACCTTTTTAAATTATAAGTTTCTTAAAGCCAGAATAATAATTTTGTGACATGACTGATTAGTTCATTTTACAAAATTAAACTGAACATCCTCCAAGAGTGGTGATTCCATTGTTTTTGCCCAGGTTGTACATGCTAGCAATTTTGCCGTGTAGTCCACCCTGGATTTATGAATGCAAACTGGCCATGATTTCTGTCTGCAGTACAATTATCTTTATTGCAATTTGTCTTGAGATAGATTCATTTCTGGATTTGTATATTGCTTGAGTCAAACTCACCTTGCAGAAGCAGCTCAGCATGTCGGATGAGCAAAAAGCGAAGCAATAATGAGGAGCTGCTGCAGCTAAACTGTGGCCTTCCTAAATCCGAAGCATCCACACCTTTAGAAACAAACAAAGACCAAGTCTTAGATGAGCTATGGGTTACTGTCATTAACAGAAAAGTATGCATTCACATTTTTCCCTAAACAAATACAACATTTGCAAGTTTGATAAATCTGACATTCAAAGAGTTTATATTAGGATTCACAACATTTGGCTAATGTTTTTTAAAGACTTATAAAGGCTGAAACTAATAGGGCCAACCTTCATTAAGTGTTTTAACTAGACTGAAGCAGTAAATGCACATGCAAATAATGCTGGAACATTCACATTATCAAAATTATCACTGCAATTAAACAAGTTTCTGTAAACAAGATGAATTTAAATGAGTAAAAAGAATTTCTGCAAAGTGTAAGGCCAAAGACCATTGCATTTCTAGCCAAAAAGACACTTGAGAGTAGCCTTTTAAGGGCTTCTAGTGCTCTCATTGTCTTGCCAATGAGCAAAAGATGTATTCCCCATGTAAACATGCTGACATTGTGTGCTGTTGCATTTAAGTCGTTAAGATATTGTAACGTCGGGGCCATGTTAAGGGGGGCAGGGGTTTCCCAGCATGCTTTGACAATTGAAACGTTACTGTGTGTGTGTAGTAAATGTTATTACTGAGCTATTCTACTGCTGTGTAATTATAACTGCGTTATAATTACCCAACAGTATTTCATAGGCAAGATTTATCATGTGTGTGTGTAACCATGATTCAAACAGGGGTCTGGGAGAATGACCTCCCCTCCTGCCTGTGCTCAGAGTGTGTGTAAAATAAATCCCGTTGATCACAACCATCTTGCTCCATTTTCTTTGTGTGAACCCTGCATACGTCACACTGGTGTCAGAAGTGGGCATGGAGCAAATGGAAGCTAGGATCAGAATGGAGATCCAGCAGCTGGAGCAGGCCATTGCTCAGCTGATGATGGACGATGGGACCGAGGCACCACCACCGGGAGCCCGGAGCCGGGACGAACGAAGCAGCGGACCTGACGGGGCCAGCGCACCCCGCCTCCTGTCTTTTTCAAGACAGAGCGGGCAGAACAGAGCAAACGTTCCACCCTTCTCAGGACAGGACGGGCTGGCGACCCCACGGTGATCAAGGGTGGCGATCGATCAGGAAACGACCACCCCACCTGTTCGACAGCGGGCTAAGATTCCCCGTTTCAACGGCGAAGCCACACTGGACGACAACCTGACACAGGTCGAACTGACCGCAGCGCTGAACGGCTGGTCGCCAGAGGAAACCGCCATACAGGTCGCGCTGGCCTTGGAAGGGAAAGCCCTCTGCACGCTCTCTGATCTCCGGCCCGAGGAGCACCACAGCTGGCCAGCACTACAAGGGGCGCTCCAGAGACGATTTGGGAGAATAGCGGACGCTGAGCACGCCCAAGAACAACGGACCCGCCGCCGCCGGAACCACCAGGAAAAACTAGGAGCCTATGCTGCAGACATATGGCTGTTAACCTGGCGCAGCTACCCAGCCCGGCCCAGCTCCAGAGCCACGTACGGCTCCACGCCGTGAGCGACTGGAGGACTGCAGTGGCAGAAGCAGAGCGGGCAGAGCCGCTAATAAATCGCACAACTGAAGCGCCAACGCACAGCCGAAGAACCTACCAGGCTACGATGGAGAGCGAGGGGGAGGAGGAGGAATTACGGCAGACCACGGCGGCACGACCACGGAGAAGATGGCCTCGGCGGCGCGAGGAAGGGTGCTTCCGCTGCGGAGAGATGGGACACATCGCACAATACTGCCCCGCACCCACCCCACGACAAACTGGCCCCTCGCCGGCATTAAACTAGAGCGAGGTGACGTGAACGGGGACAGGCCACCTCCAGCAGATGTTTCCCCCGAGGAGCCGGCACCGCGCGTGGGCCGAGTTGGACACTCTCCAGGGATGTATCTACAGTGCAGCTTGGGGAAGACGTCGATCCGGGCCCTGGTTGACACCGGCTCTACAATCTCCTTGGTTCGACCCGGTGTGCTGCCGGGCACAAGCAAGACGGCTCCGCGGGGGTGGGAACCCACCGAGCGCTGCATCACCACAGCTACTGGTGAGCGCGCCCGACTGAAGGGGCGGAGAGTGCTGGTGGTGGGGGTGGCCGGTCAGAACACGAGACACCCGTTCTGGCTGGCTGACATCCAAGACCCCTGTATTATTGGACTAGACCTGCTCACAGCCTGGCGTGCCAAGATCGACACCGCCGGACCTTCCCTCCAGCTGGGAAACCGGACCATCACGCTCCACAGCAGAACCCAGGGAAGGAACACGGGGGCACGCACAATCGAGGGATCGCCAAGACAGACCGGACCAGGCAGGACACCGCGAGGACTGGACACGATGACGTCACCAGCGCGGACAGAGGGAGCACGAATGCACACAAGGACAGCAAGGGGAGGGGTCAACGTATCAGCAGAGACGCAGCAGGCGGTGGAGGAATTATTTCAATGGAGCTGCAGCGGGCTGGACCCGGAACAGAGACGCCAGCTGCGGGAGCTATTGGACTATTACGTGGGTGTTTTCGCCGCAAAGGATGAGGAATGCGGCCGGACCGGGTTGGTGCAGCATGAGATCGACACCGGTGAGGCCAGGCCGATTCGACTCCACCCACGCCGGCTGCCCTTTTCAAGGCGGGCAGCGGCAGAACAAAAAGTGCGAGAAATGCTGGAGGCAGATGTTACTGAGCCCTCCAGTAGCCCCTGGGCGGCGCCTGTGGTGCTGGTCAAGAAGAAGGACGGGTCGTAGTGGTTCTGCGTGGATTACTGGCGCCTGAACGACGCCACCAGGAAATATTCCTACCCCCTGCCCCGCATCGATGACGCACTGGACCACATCGCAGGCTCCAGCTGGTTCAGCTCTCTGGATCTACGCAGCGGCTATTGGCAGGTAGAGCTGTCACCTGAGGCCCGCCAAAAAACAGCCTTCTCCATCGGGCAGGGACTGTACCAGTTTAAAGTGATGCCGTTTGGACTCTGCAACGCTCCGGCCACCTTTGAGCGCTTGATGGAGCGAGTGCTGGCTCACGTGCCCCAGAGTTGCTGCGTTGTTTACCTGGATGACCTGCTGGTGCATGCAGCTGATTTTGACAGCGCCCTGTCAAATCTCCGAGAGGTGCTGGGAGCCATCCAGCAGGCGGGGCTACGGTTACACCCTAAGAAATGCCACCTGTTCCGGCGGGAGACCACCTTTTTGGGCCACATCGTCAGCGCAGCGGGGGTCGCCACCGACCCGGAAAAAGTGGCAACAGTGAGAGACTGGCCAGTGCCACGGAACATTGGAGAACTGAGAAGTTTTCTTGGATTGGCCTCCTATTATAGGAGGTTTGTGAAAGACTTCGCCACCATCGCCAGCTCGCTGCATCAGCTGACGCAGAAAGGACGCGCATTTCAGTGGAGTGACAGCTGTGCTGCTGCTTTCTCCCAGCTCCGCGCAGCGCTCATCAGAGCCCCCGTCCTGCAATATCCCGACCCGAACCGCCCTTTCATTGTGGACACGGACGCCAGCAACCAGGGCATCGGGGCGGTGCTATCCCAGGAGGGAGAACACGGAGAGCAGGCAGTCGCTTTCTTCAGCCGCACTCTCAGCAGAGCCGAGAGAAATTACTGTGTGACTCGCAAAGAGCTGCTGGCTGTCATCCAAGGACTGCGTCATTTCCACCCGTATGTGTACGGGGGGAGGTTCCAGCTCAGGACGGACCACGCTTCCCTGACCTGGTTGTTAAACGTCAAAGAACCGGATGGACAGTTGGCGAGGTGGCAGGAGGCACTGCAGGATTATAATTTCCAGATTGTGCATCGGGCAGGCCGCCTCCATGCCAATGCTGACGCGCTGTCTCGGCGCCCCTGTGCGACAGAGGAGTGTCGTCACTGCCAACGGGCTGAAGATCAGGACCAAATCGCCCCACGGGCTGCCGCTCTCCGAGCTGCTGCGAGCAGGAATCACGCAGCAACGCACAGCCCCTCCTCAGATGATCAGGCAGTTCTCCCCAGCGATGACGTCTTGGCACGCAGCAGCTGCAGAGCGAGCAGGACAGAGACCCGGTCATTTCGCCGGTTCGGCAGTGGCTGGACGCAGGACAGCGGCCCGCCTGGGAGGTTGTGTCACCGCTGGACCCAGAGACTAAGGCCCTGCACTCCCAGTGGGCCAACCTCCGCTGCCACGAGGGCGTGGTGTATCGACAGTGGCAGACTCCAGCTGGGCAGCGGCACGTCTGGCAGCTGCTGGTTCCTCGTCGACTCCGGCCCAAAGTACTCCAGCTGGTTCATGGGGCGGTAGGAGCGGGCCACTTCGGAGTGACAAAGACGCTGCAGCGCCTTCGGGCCCAGTTCTACTGGCCCGGTTGTCATCAGGACGTGGAGCTCCACGTTCACCGCTGCGACACGTGCACAGTTCAGAAGGGACCAACTCAGCGATCCCACGCTCCCCTGCAGCAGTACCGGGTGGGAGCGCCGATGGAGCGAGTGGGAGTGGACATCCTGGGCCCTTTCCCGACCACGGACCGGGGGAACCGCTACATGCTGGTCGCGATGGATTATTTCACTAAGTGGCCAGAGGCGTACGCGGTCCCAGACCAAAGCGCCACGACGACGGCATCAAAGCTGGTGGATGAAATGTTCTGTCGGTTCGGCGCACCGGAGGAGCTGCACAGCGATCAGGGTCGGAACTTCGAGGCGGAGGTCTTCGGAGAGGTCTGCAAACGGCTGGGCATCCGGAAGACCCGGACCACCCCGCTGCATCCACAGAGCGACGGCCTGGTTGAACGATTCAACTGGACCCTCACCACCCAGCTCGCTATCCTAGTGGACCAGCGACAGCGAGACTGGGACCTGCACCTGCCTTTTGTTTTGTGGGCGTGCTGGACGGCAGCTCAGGAATCTACTCGGTGCACCCCTGTGGCGCTGATGTTTGGACGCGAGCTGCGCACACCGGTGGATTTGGTATTCGGTTGCCCCCCTGAGCCGGAGGTGGAGGGAAAACCCGGGTTGGATTATTTTTTTTGTTTGAAAGAACGTCTCCACACGGTGCACGAGCTGGCTCGAGAGGCCCTGGCAGCGGCAGGGGGTCGGCAGAAGCGAGCGTATGACTCCCGCTGCCAGGGGAGGGACTTTGCACCGGGAGATCGAGTCTGGGTTTTCTGCCCTGAGAGGAAGAGAGGACGATCACTGAAGCTGGCGAGCCAGTGGTCGGGGCCATGCGTGGTCCTGGAGAGACTGTCAGATGTGGTGTACAGGGTGAGGCTTAGAAAAAGGGACCGGGTTGTGGTCCTTCATCGTGACCGTCTCGCCCCGTATCGGCCATCTGCACCGCTGGTGGACGAACCGGAGCTTCCATCCCGGCCCGATACCCCGACCGAGACCCAGATGGACACTAGGGGGCCTGTACGTGTTGGCCGCCAGCGCCGAAGACTGCCCCGACACCTGGATGAGTTTGTATTGGACTTTTAAATTGGACTTTAATTTTTCTGGGGACAGAAACCAGTCCGGGGGGGGGGGGGCAGTGTAACGTTGGGGCCATGTTAAGGGGGGGCAGGGGTTTCTCAGCATGCTTTGACAATTGAAACGTTACTGTGTGTGTGTAGTAAATGTTATTACTGAGCTATTCTACTGCTGCGTAATTATAACTGCGTTATAATTACCCAACAGTATTTCATAGGCAAGATTTATCATGTGTGTGTAACCATGATTCAAACAGGGGTCTGGGAGAATGACCTCCCCTCCTGCCTGTGCTCAGAGTGTGTGTAAAATAAATCCCGTTGATCACAACCATCTTGCTCTATTTTCTTTGTGTGAACCCTGCATACGTCACAATATTGTTGCAAAGGGATGAAAACCACTTATGTCCAGAAATTATACTTTTCAGGAAATGGGGGGGGGGGATTGTTAGTCTGATAAAGACTGTTGACTAGATGTCAAGTTTTTCTTGGTTAGTTTATACCCTGCACCAACAGTCAAAAGCGAACGTGCACAGTCAGTATTAAAAAGTAAAAATCAAATGTGGAGGTAAGTGGTATTCATTCTACAATATATTAGTCAAGTCTGGTTATTTGTGATATCAGGTAACATGGGACAAATAAGATTTTGCATCTCGTGATCTTCAGGTATTGGTAGCCAGCCACATAACATGTTACTACATTGTTGCTACAAATGTTCTTTATATGAAAGTCATAATTGTTTGCGACACCCACTAATGCGTGGTCGCCAGTGGGGTATTATAATTTAGTTGGGTTTTTTTTAAATTAATTTAATTTTATGTTTTATTTCGATGCCTACATCTACTTGCAATGTAAGGAGACCCATTAACACAGTTTAATCAGCCAGCTATTTCCAGAACAGTAGGGAGCAGTATAAGGCAGTGACAGCAGCAGCAGTGCTTTGGCATAATGGCCATTTTACCTTCATTGCTATCAGAGCATTGAAAGAGAACCGAGAGAAGAAGTAACTCCCTGATCTAGCTAGAGGGGGACCAGATAGAGTGCTATAGACATCATGTAGACATGGAAATCTCATTGTTTGAAGAAGAAGAAGATTGTTCAGAACTCCTAATAAGAACTCCTTATACAAAGATATAGAGTGAAGAAGATGAAGAGGTTGCCAACAGAGAAGAATTCTGACTTTTGATACATAGAGTGATGTTTACTGAGTGAAGTATGTGGTGGTAAGGACTACAGCTCCTGACCAGATAGAGTGATGATATAGAGTGAAGTATGTGGTGGTAATGCACCTGTAAGCTGGTTGCCAACCGCCAATCAAATCTAAGAAGAAGAGCATTGAAAAAACACAAGTTACATCGCTGCCTCATTCTTATTTCTGCCATTTTCCAGATTTGTAAAGTGCAAAAATGCTCCCAATCACATTGGTTTATGGGCTGACAAAACGTGTGGGATTGTGAGCAAGTGGATTGTGTTGTAATGTTACAAACTGCCATGCAAGTTGAAAGAGTACTCTACGTTCAGAGCAGTGGTAATGGCGGTGATGCTAACAAGCAAACTGTGGCTACATGATTAGCTTTGGGACGTGCCTTTTGGTTTGCATGTTTAGTTAATACTGAAACCAACTACACTTAAGTTTACACTTTTGGGGTACAATATGGTTTTAAGTTGTCTTAATGGAAGATGAGCTGTGCTTTGGTTGTTGGGTGACTTTGTATATTTTATTTGGTTAAGTGACTGTACATATTTCCTGGTGTATTTCAACACACACACACACACACACACACACACACACACACACACACACACACACACACACACACACATCTATAGTACCAATTTCATTTGGTGTTCAGTTCATGTTTATTTCTTCCCCTAGCGCCTATTATAAACTAACCAGTAGGGTTTTAATAAGAAAAGATTTTCTAAAAAAAATATTTGTGGTTGTGGCGGTTCGTTTAACCCCCACAACAGTTTAAGGACACTCAGCTCTCTTGTCTCTGTTTTTCCCGCTGCACTACTGAGATGTAATGTGCCATTCATGTGTTGTGATGCCATGTGCCACGCATGTATTTGTGATGCAATGTGCCATGCATGTATTGTGATGTAATGCGCCATTCATGTATAGTGTCATGCGTCTTGTCCTTACTGTGCTTCTTCTGAGCATCTTACATGTGTAGATGTGCTTTGGTGAAACCCCCACAAACAGACTGGTCAAACACAGCGCTCGGCTAGAGCAAATAACAGAACAGTGAAATGTGTATTAATGTCTACAGGCAGCCCCGCTTCGTCTGGCTCACTTCTGTGATGTTAATGTTGCCTTTCATGCAAATGTCTCATGCCTGTCCTGTTATCTCTTTGATCAGACCAACTGCTGTGAATGCTTTGATGTATTGTTGTAGTTGGGTGTATATATACTGCATTGTAACCATGCTCTCACTCTCTCAATCTCACTTCAGCAACCGCTGCAGCAGGACACACACATTTGGTGTCCCCCTGTAGAGAGCGTGGGCTCGCTCCCGGCGCGCATGCACGGCGCCGGGAGAGGAGCCTGTGACGGCGGTATGATATAATTAAACTTCCTTAAAACCACAGCATCGCCGCTTTTATTTTTTATCATGCCGCTTCACTGGTGACCCCGGACACGCACACGCTTTGTGCGAAGCAACCTTCTGAGCTGGACAGCTGCACTGGTGACCCGTTCTTCAGGATGAGATCTGCACGTCTGAGATCTGCTCATCCACGCTGGACCGGCTGCGCTCGCAGCTCCTCCACACGAGAGCGCAGGCACCTCATCCCTTCTCCACGACGGCGTCCTCCATGGCCGGCGGAGAACGCAACACGTGGACTTGAACGCACCACGCCCGAGCCTGAGGAACAAAGATCGTCTATTCCCTCCCGCCGCTCCAACGCATCTGCACGAGCCTGAGGGACAAAAGATCGTCTATTTCCTCTCACCGCTCCAACGCACCATGGCCAAGCTGCAGCCACAGCTCAACCTGGATTTTATCGGCGCCGTCTGCGCCGATCTCCGCCAAGATTCTGCACCCTGACTCGCCACTCCAGCGGCCCACCCAAGCACGGAACCCCCGCGCGCACACTGGGGAGTTACGAGGACGGCGCATCACGCACGGGACAATAAAGGCTTCAAGAGACCGCTATCGTCCTCCGCCGCTGCACATGCCCGAGAAAAACGGCCGATCGCCACCCTCGGAACCTTCAGGGCTGCCCGTTCACCTGAAGCAAGTACGCAGCTCGCCACTGGATTTTTTAATGGTCTCAGCCACGGCACAAAGGGATTTCAGCCGTCAGCTGTTCCCGGGGGGCTTTGGGGTTGCTCCTGCACCTAAAGCCAACACGCCAGTCCCTCTGCTTTTGATTATTTTTTCTTACAGCCGCTCCTGCTTTTCTTCATGGCCACGAGAGGAGTCAGAGACTAATTTTTCTTCTTGTGATCTCCGCACGCGCAACGGGACAGCCCCTCGACGTTGCGGAGCAGCAAGCAATTTTTGAGCGGCTCGGACGTTTTCACCGCCCCTGCTGGCACACACTACCCCTCCCCTCCCTCCCCCTCCGCCTGCAGCGAGCTTCTCCCACAGCTCGCTCACACAGATGGATTATCGAGGTCTCGGCCCCCTGCCGTGCCCTCTGGGGGGGGAGCGTGTGGCGGTTCGTTTAACCCCCACAACAGTTTAAGGACACTCAGCTCTCTTGTCTCTGTTTTTCCCGCTGCACTACTGAGATGTAATGTGCCACGCATGTATTTGTGATGCAATGTGCCATGCATGTATTGTGATGTAATGCGCCAATCATGTATAGTGTCATGCGTCTTGTCCTTACTGTGCTTCTTCTGAGCATCTTACATATGTGGATGTGCTTTGGTGAAACCCCCACAAACAGACTGGTCAAACACAGCGCTCGGCTAGAGCAAATAACAGAACAGTGAAATGTGTATTAATGTCTACTGGCAGCCCCGCTTCGTCTGGCTCACTTCTGTGATGTTAATGTTGCCTTTCATGCAAATATCTCATGCCTGTCCTGTTATCTCTTTGATCAGACCAACTGCTGTGAATGCTTTGATGTATTGTTGTAGTTGGGTGTATATATACTGCATTGTAACCATGCTCTCACTCTCTCAATCTCACTTCAGCAACCGCTGCAGCAGGACACACACATTTGGTGTCCCCCTGTAGAGAGCGTGGGCTCGCTCCCGGCGCGCATGCACGGCGCCGGGAGAGGAGCCTGTGACGGCGGTATGATATAATTAAACTTCCTTAAAACCACAGCATCGCTGCTTTTATTTTTTTATCATGCCGCTTCAGTGGTCACAGTTTAAAGTGATATAGTGATTCATGTGAATGTGTTGCGAGAATTGTCTCTATACTCATGCCAAATGGACATTCATCATATAGCATAGTAATGTAAATAACAGGTAATTTGGGAAGAATATGTTTAATAAAGAATTGCTATCAGAGCGTTGAAGGAAAACGCAAGTCACGTCTCTGCCTCATTCTTATTTCTGGTATTTTCCAGTTTCCAGGGTTAGACGATAGTCAAATATAACTTTACATGGTCACAGCCTTGGGACCTGTAACAGTTTAATGGGGGCTCATCTGGGATCAACGCCATCAGTGCATCATGGGTCGTCAGTCCAGTGATCATTGAACCTGTGGACCACGTGCAAAGACGTCAGAGCAGAGGGGCTGAGTGTGCCAAGCAGTCCCATGTCCGTCAGCCTTCAGGGAATGGGATCCAGTGTGTCCAGCGGTCCAGAATGTCTGTCTACCATCGGAGAGAGGGGCTGAGAGTGCCAAGCAGTTCCACGTCCATCAGCAGTCAGAGTGAGGGACTCAGTGTGTCCAGTGGTCCAACGTCTACCTATGTATAGTCCAAGCAGGGTGGTCATCGTCAGCAGAACATCTGACAGGTGGCAACCATGACAACCAACGCCCGAAGGGAATTGGTCTGGTCGATAAAGAAGGGGCTGTCGCGCCTTTCTGCGGACCAGATCTTTGAGGTTGCAAGAGCCATCTCAGCGTCACCTCAAGGGGGACCACCTAAGTGGGATAAGTGTGATGAAGATGAATGTTTTGACTATGTTTGCTCTTACATGTCCTCCCCATCTCTATTCCAGTTAGAGGATGAGGGGATGTCCCAGTTATGCAATTTGAATGTTGATGTCATTGATGAGATGATGAGGTCACTGACAGTGTTGAAATGGTAGAGGAAGGGGCAGGTGCTATGACTCACTCACAACCAAATTTAACAACGAAAACCATAAGTGCTACTGACACACAGGCTGACGTGCACATTTACCTATGATGTGGCTTCCAAGGATGCAGTTCCTGAACTACACCTTAATAATGGCCATAGTATCTTACCCCCTTCGCCTGCCAGTGACCATGTTGATTATAACAAATCCAGCAGCAGACACATCACTCAGCCAATCCATTCAGCTGCTGAACAGTCACCTTCTCGGAGGGCTGAGAGTCTAGTGACTCTCAGAGATTTAGCCTTGCTTCAGAGAAGAGTTTAAAGTGCACGGGGGTCAGATCGGTGATAACTCAGCAGACATTAGCTATGGTTGACATAACGTTCGGCTCAGGAGACGCACACACACAGGCTCAGAGTAGTTCAAACTGTTTATTAACAACAGGGATGTTTGGGTGCGTGTCTGCGGAATGTTAATGTGTTGGTGGTGGCGTCTGCTTCGGACCCAGAGGCAGGAGACCGTTCAGCCGGCAACCCTATGGGAGAAATTGGACACAGGGTGATGAGCACACACCAACACAGGAGGAGAATAGGCGAGGGAGAGAAGCTTACTTGTTTGGGCAGATGACTGGCGCTTCAAGGATGGAAGCCCGGGAGACAGCCACCTGCAGGGCTCGGTGCAGCAGCGAGGAGAGACGAGGGACGGGGTTGTCCGCCGCCGAGGAATCCACCTGTGCACAGGGGAGCAGACTGGAGAGATGAGGTAAGTGAACTTCTTACCGGTAAAGAGGATGCTGAAGAGAATGTGGTAGAAGTCCATGCAAGGAAAATGAAGTCTACGGCTTCAGGCCGAAGCTCAGGGCGAGGCGGCTTTTATCCTTCGCCGCTGACGAGTAGCAGGTGCGTGAGCAGGTGGCGCCGCTGATGAATGGCGCGGCGTGACAGTACTCCCCCCTCTAGCAGCGCCTCCTGGCGATGGCTTATCCGGGTGCGCTCGGTGGAAGTCCGCGATGAGCGATGGGTCCAACACAAACGACGGGGGCACCCACTGTCGATGCTCGGGCCCATAGCCCTCCCAGTCCACCAAGTATTGCAACCCACGACCCCGGCGCCGGGAGTCCAGGATGGAGGAGGCGGACCAGGCCGGATGGCCACCAATCATCCGGGGCGCGGGTTGTGCTGCAGGAGGAGGGCAAAGGGGGTCAGTAACCGCCAGTTTCACCTTCGACACGTGGAAAGTAGGATGAATGCGGAGGGAGGGGGGAATAGCCACGCGCACAGCCACCGGGTTGATGATCCGGGTGATGGGGTAGGGACCCATGAAGCGCTGTGCCAGCTTTCTCCTCTCGCCTTTTAGAGTGACGTCCTGGGTGGAAATGTAAACAAGCTGCCCAACTCTGTACGCCGGGGCAGGTCTCCTACGCCGGTCCGCCACAGTCCTGTTGCGCTCCGCTGTGCGCAATAGCGCATGGCGCGCGGCAGCCCAGGTGGAGCGGAACTGCCTGAGATGGGCCCTAACTGACGGGACAGTTACCTCACTCTCCTGCTCCGGAAACAGCGGGGGGTCGTAACCCAGGGACGCTTTGAAGGGGGACATCCCTGTAGCAGAAGAGCGAGTGGTGTTGTGGGCATATTCAACCCAGGCAAGATGGTTGCTCCAGGACGCGGGTTTGGATCTGGACACACAGCGGAGCGCAGCCTCCAGCTCCTGGTTGGTCCTCTCACACTGCCCGTTGGATTGGGGGTGATGGCCAGAGGAGAGGCTCACCTTGGCTCCGATGGCATTGCAGAAAGACCTCCAAACCTCAGATGAAAACTGGGGGCCCCGGTCCGAGACCACGTCCACCGGAATCCCATGCAGCCTGACCACGTGTTGGACGAGGAGGTCCGCCGTCTCCAGGGCAGTAGGGAGGCCTCGCAGGGGGACGAAGTGCACGGCCTTGGAGAAGCGGTCCACGATGGTCAGGATGGTGTCATAGGAGTTGGAGATGGGGAGTCCGGTGACGAAATCCAGAGCGATGTGCGACCAGGGCCTGCCAGGGACGGGCAGGGGCTGGAGCAGACCCGCTGGAGGGGCATTTCCCGACTTGCAGGTGGCACAGATTGGGCAAGCCCGGGCGTAGCGGGCTGCATCCCTCCGCAGGCCTGGCCACCAAAAGGACCGTTGGAGGAGATCTATCATCCGGGAGGTGCCAGGGTGACAGGTGAGCTTGGAGGTGTGGAGCCAGTGGATGACCTCTCCTCGGACCGCGGATGGCACGAACAGCCTCCCCTCCGGTCCGCCGCCAGGGTCAGGTTCCACCTCCTGTGCCTTCCGGATCTTGCTCTCAATGTCCCACGAGATGGCTCCCACGACGCACGACCTGGGCAGGATGGAGTGGGGCGCCTCCTCCGACTCCACGGGGGCGAACTGCCTGGAGAGGGCGTCAGGCAGGACGTTCTTAGAGCCAGGCCTGAAGGTGATGGAAAATTGGAACCTGGCGAAGAACAGGGACCAGCGCGCCTGGCGGGCGTTCAGGCGCTTGGCAGACCGTAAGTATTCCAGGTTCTTGTGGTCCGTGAGGACCACAAACGGCAGGCTTGCCCCCTCCAACCAGTGGCGCCACTCCTGCAGGGCGAGCTTGATGGCCAAGAGCTCTCTGTCCCCCACATCATAGTTTCTCTCCGCCGGGGACAAGCGCCGGGAGAAGAAGGCGCACGGTCGCTTGGCGCCATCGTCCGGTGACCGCTGGGACAGCACTGCTCCCACTCCCGTGTCCGAGGCGTCTACCTCTACAATGCACTGCAGCGCGGGGTCGACCTGGCGAAGGACCCGGGAGGAGGAGAATTCCGCCTTCAGCGCCTCAAAGGCGGCAGCGACCTCTTCGGTCCACCGGAACGGGACCTTCGGGGACGTGAGGCGGGTCAGTGGTCCAACGATGGCACTGAAGTTGGGAACAAAGCGGCGGTAGAAATTGGCGAAGCCAACAAATTGCTGCACCTGCTTCCGGGATGCAGGTGTAGGCCATTCCACCACCGCCTTTACCTTCTCTGGGTCGGGGAGCACCTTATCGTGGGCGATGATGAACCCCAGGAAGGACGTACTCCTGGCGTAAAATTCACACTTTTCTGCCTTAACGTACAGACGGTTCTCCAGCAGCCTTTGGAGGACCCGCCTCACGTGGACCTGGTGCTCATCCCTGGACTTGGAGAAGATGAGGATATCGTCCAGGTAGACGAACACGAAAAGGCCAATGAAGTCCCGGAGGACGTCATTAATGAGGCGCTGGAAGACTGCAGGAGCGTTGGTCAACCCGAACGGCATCACCAGATATTCAAAGTGGCCGTTCGGGGTACGGAAGGCCGTTTTCCACTCATCTCCCTCCCGGATCCGGACGAGGTGGTAAGCGCTGCGTAGGTCCAGCTTGGTGAACCAGGTCGCCCCCTGGAGGGAGTGGAAAGCAGTGTCCATGAGAGGCAGGGTGTAACGGTCCCTCTCCGTGATATTATTGAGGGCCCGGTAGTCGATACAAGGGCGGAGGGACCCATCCTTTTTCCCCACGAAGAAGAACCCTGCCCCCACGGGTGACGATGATGGGCGGATAATCCCAGCACTTAATGATTCCTTCAGGTAGGCGTTCATCGTCTCCTTCTCCGGCGCAGACAGGCTGTAAAGGCGACCAGAAGGTAAGGGAGCCCCCTGGCGGAGGTTGATGGCGCAGTCATAGGGCCGATGAGGGGGAAGAGACATAGCTTTCGCTTTGCTGAACACCATACCCAGGTCGTGAAATTCTGGGGGCACCAGAGACAGGTCCGGGGGTGCAGCGTCCGTCGCAGGGGGAGGAGCGGACGGAGAGCAGGCAGCGGACTGAAGGCAGGTGCCCATACAGAACGTACTCCATGCCGAGATCCCAGCTGATTTCCAATCCAGGACCGGATTGTGAAGGCGGAGCCAGGGATACCCCAGGATGACGGGCGACACAGAGTTGGGAAGGACGTAAAAGGTCATCTCCTCCCGGTGGTTTCCCGAGATGATGACCGGTAGGGGAACAGTTTGATGTGTCACTCTCCCGAGGGTGGCACGGGAGAGGTGGATCAGGGAGATGGGAGTGTTGAGTGCCTGGCAGCGGATGCCCAATCGGGTTGCCAGGCTTTGTGAAATGAAGCTGCCTTCTGCGCCCGAATCCACCAGTGCGTGGGTGAGGTGCCCAGTAGGGTTATGGCAGAAACGGATGGGCAGCTTCAATTGAGTAAGTGATCCTAACCGATTGACATCCGCGAGGCTTCCAACAGTGACTCGCGGACCCCACCGACTGGCTTTCCGTGGACAACGCTCCACGGTGTGTTGGTCGCCTCCGCAATACATGCAGAGGCCCAACTCACGGCGGCGTTGTTTCTCCACAGGGGAAAGTTTAGTCCAGCCCGTCACCATCGGCTCCGACTCCTCGGGGCGCGATGCTGGCGGCGCCGCCAGGGGGCGAGCTTGGAACAGGTGCGGCGAGGCTCCACGAGGGCGAGAAGAAGAAGACCTCCGCCCCGAGGAGCGCTCGCGCAGCCTGTTATCCAAACTTATCGCTAAGGATGTCAGCTCCGCTAGCGTCCCAGGGATATCCCGACCAGCCAGTTCATCCCTCAGATCACTATTGAGGCTGCGGAGGAACAGGCCACAGAGGGAGCGTTCCTCCCAGCCCAATTCCTCCGCCGCTACCCGGAAGTCGACCGAGTGGTCCGCTGCCGACCGGCTTCCCTGCTGGAGAGCGAGAAGCCGATCGACCTGGACCGTTTCGGTTTGTGAGTGGTCAAAGACCTCCAGAAAGCGCCTCACGAATTGGTCATAGGTGAGGGTGGCATAACTGGGCCTCGCCATTACGGCGTAGGTCCAGGTTAACGCACGCCCCTCCAGAAGATTCCCTATGTAACCAATTCGACTGTGATCCGAGGGAAAATCTCCGGGCACACGGTGGAACACGGACTCACACTGCATAATAAACCCCCGCGCTCCGCCGAGCTTACCGCTAAAGCGGGCGGGGGTCGGAATCGGCGTGAGCCGAACCGGTGCCACTGGAGCCGGCTGGACGGCCGCTGGAACAGCAGGAGCCGCGCCACCCTGGCGAGTCGGGAGGAACGGCTGTTGGGGATCCAAGCGGTTCAATCGGTTAGTCAGTTCTAATAATTGATTAAGAACCACCTGTTGCTGATAAACAATCTGATCCACCCGAGCCTCGAGGATGGTAAACCGGTGTGCGAGCCCGCCGTCCGCCGAGCCGCTCTGCTGAAGCCGTACTGACATAACGTTCGGCTCAGGAGACGCACACACACAGGCTCAGAGTAGTTCAAACTGTTTATTAACAACAGGGATGTTTGGGTGCGTGTCTGCGGAATGTTAATGTGTTGGTGGTGGCGTCTGCTTCGGACCCAGAGGCAGGAGACCGTTCAGCCGGCAACCCTATGGGAGAAATTGGACACAGGGTGATGAGCACACACCAACACAGGAGGAGAATAGGCGAGGGAGAGAAGCTTACTTGTTTGGGCAGATGACTGGCGCTTCAAGGATGGAAGCCCGGGAGACAGCCACCTGCAGGGCTCGGTGCAGCAGCGAGGAGAGACGAGGGACGGGGTTGTCCGCCGCCGAGGAATCCACCTGTGCACAGGGGAGCAGACTGGAGAGATGAGGTAAGTGAACTTCTTACCGGTAAAGAGGATGCTGAAGAGAATGTGGTAGAAGTCCATGCAAGGAAAATGAAGTCTACGGCTTCAGGCCGAAGCTCAGGGCGAGGCGGCTTTTATCCTTCGCCGCTGACGAGTAGCAGGTGCGTGAGCAGGTGGCGCCGCTGATGAATGGCGCGGCGTGACAATGGTAACATCTGCAAACAGATGAGGGATTGAGAGAACACCACACAGAGAGTCAAGTCATTCGAGCAGTGATGTGGGTTATAAAGCCAGGTCACTTCAAAGACATGTTGATCAGCAAAGATGAGATGACAGTAACTGAGTTGAAGAGTTTCCTACAGTCTCATATGGGGGAGAAGGGCACAACAGAGCTTTTCCAAGAACTGATTACAGCCAGACAATTAGAAACCGAAACACCACAACAGTTCCTACATAGGATGGTGGGGCTTAAGCAGAGGGTCATTTTCGCATCAAGGCAAACCAATGCAGAAATTAAGTAGGAGGCACATACAGTACAGAATGTATTCTTGCACACAGTCTACCAGGGGCTAAGTGACAAACACGATGACATTAGGAGGGAGTTAAAGCCTCTTCTCTCGAACCCATCAGTTGCCGATGAAGCTCTACTGAGACAAGTCATCAAAACCACCAGCAAGGAGAGTGAAAAAATATGTCGCCAAAGCCATTTATGCCGAAAGTGGTGAGGCGAGCTCAGAAAAGGCAGGTGACAGTAAAGAGGACTTTCCCCGTAAAGATAGAGATGATGAAACGCAAAAGCTGGCCACACAAGTACAGGCACTGACATGAATGGTGGCATCATTAAAACAGTTAAAGCTGCTGCCTGATACAAGCCCAGAAATCTCAACAGTCATGTCACTGTGCCGGTACACACACAAAACAGCCACCACAGAGAAAGGGGAAACCATATAGCTGTCCTTCCTGCATTGAACAAAACCGGCCAGACTGCCATCATTGTTTCGCATGCAGTGGAGAGGGACACCGTGCAGCGGGGTGTCAAAGAAGACGGGAGCCGGTGGGAAACCAGCAGCGGTCACAGACAAGGGGTGACCTGTGACCAGCACCCACACCCAGTCCCAGCCAAATGTTAACCACACAGATCAAATATCACACAGCCACCTTACCGTTCCCCCTGACACACCAGCCATTAACAAGCCCATATGAGAGACAGTGGCACAGTTAATTGGGAAAAAGTGTTTACTAAAATGTATGAATGGTTATGCAGTTACTGCTCTGTTTGACACAGGTGCCCAGGTCAGCCTGATTGATCGAGCCTGGAGGCAGAGATACTTACCCCATCAAGAGATCCATCCATTAAATGAGCTGATAGGCGATTATGATCTCAATATAGCAGCCAGTGGAGATGCCATCCCCTATTTATCCCCCTATATCCCCCTGTTTCTTTTCTCTAAAGCCCATCCAGGGACAAGAGTTGCAAATTAGCTTAATGCTATACACTCTCTGTGCAACACATCAGATTTTCTTTTTTGTCTATGTTTATTGCACTGTCCCTGACAAATAAACAAATAAATAAAATAAATAAAATGATGACTTCCGGTTATGGCTGCCACGTAGGACGGACGTGTCTCGCTCTGCTCTGCTCCTGGAGAAAAAAAATCGGCAAATAACTCTCTCATTTGGGACAGAACGTATCCCAGCATTTGGGCGAGGATATGTCGGCGAAGCCTAAGGCTGGAAAACCAGGAAAAGGAAAAAGCGAGCCGCCGAAACAGTCCAAATTAACGGACTTTCAGGTCTGTGACGCAGCAAACAAAACTCCATATATGGCGGAGGAAGCTGGCGGCGGTGCGATGTTTGCGGGGAATGGCACAGATGCGCTGATGGCTGCCATGAGTTCAATGAGAGCGGACTTTTCCTCTAGATTTGATGGGATTATGACAGCGTTGGAAGGAATAAGAAAGGAATTGGGTGACTGTGTAGAACGAACGGCGCAGATGGAGCTCTCGCTAGTGCTGAAGATGACGTCACCCGTCTTCAATTAAAGGTGCGCACTTTGGAAAAAAAAAAAAAAATCTCTGGAAGATAATATTTTGGATTTGGAATCTCGGTCGAGACAGAATAATTTGAGGTTGGTGGGTCTTCCAGAGGAATCAGAAGGTCGGGACGTATGTTCCTTTCTGGAAAAGTGGATTCCGGAGGTGCTGGGCAGCGAGGAGTTGCAATCAGCAGTGGTTCTGGAAAAAGCACATCGTATTGGCCCACGGAGAGATAAGGGACCGCCGAGGACCTTAATTATGAAGTTTCTTAGCAACAGAGACAGGATGAAGATCTTCAACGCTGCACGTGCTAAAGGAGAGATTAAACACCAGGACCAGCAGGTGCGGTTCTACCCAGATTTGGCCACAGGAATCCAGCAATTGAGGAAGCAGTTTGATCCCGTACGTAAGGAGCTGCGCAACCTTGGGATTCGTCATGGTGTAATCTATCCTGCGAGACTGCTGACCACGTATGAGGGCAGAACCCACATCTTCAAGACCCCAGAGGAGGCGCAGGAGTTCATCAAGAAGATCAAAGAAGAAGAAGAGACTGGTGGGAGCTAAGCATGAACAAAATATAAGGTAGAATAATTAAGCATTTGCACAGGCATCTGACTGACTTGAAGTAAATAGTAAGTTTACAAAATATAGATTGTATTATATATTAAAAAAACAAAACAAAAACAAAACAAACAAAAAAAAAAACTATGATGTACAAAGTTGTTAAAAATTTTGGAGTTAAGTTGGAAAACTACAGAGGAGAGTTAATGTTACGTCATTAAAAGCAGTAGAGTTAGGGTGATTGGGAGGATGAAGAAGGAGTGGCTTAGGCTGTTCCCCGTGGGTGTGGAACGGTCGATGGCTATATCGGGAGACAGAATTTTTCTTTTGATTTTGGGGGGTTTGCCACAAGTGTGGGAAGGGGAAATTTGTTTGTGTGTAGTTTGTAGGATGAATGTTCAACCACTCATGTTTTTGCTTCTCTGTATGAGCATGTTTACACTGCAAGGTAATCCCAAACTCTCTATTGATCATGGACCAAAGTGTTAATCTTAATTTAACTTCATGGAATTGCAGAGGTCTACAAAATTTAAAAAAACTTAAACAAGTTATGAATAAAATAAAGGACATGGGTTCAAGAATTGTGTTTTTACAAGAAACTCATCTGATAGAGGAGGATGTTAAAAGAATTAGGAGTAGATGGCAGGGAAGTGTATTCACCTCTTCATTTTCATCCCGAGCCAGGGGAGTTATGACTCTCATACATAAATCAGTTCCTTTTCAGGTGAAAAATGTAATTGGAGACAAATTTGGAAGATATGTAATCATTCAAGGTTCTTTGCTATTAGAAAATATAAATCTTGTGAACTTATATGGCCCCAATATAGATGATCAGAAGTTCTTTGCTAATTTATTTCTCATCTTATCATCACTTACAGGGCAACATATAATAGCAGGGGATTTTAATTGTACATTGAATCCAGGTGTGGATAGATCAACAGGACTGGATTGTACGCACATTGGATGTAGGATGACTATTAATCATTTTATGAAAGAATTGAGATTGTTAGATATATGGAGAGAAATGAAACCACAAGTTAAAGCCTATTCTTGTTATTCCAGTACCTACAAGACATTCTCACGTATTGATTATTTTTTGATTTCCACAGAATTAAGGTCCAAGATTCAAAACTGCTTTTATGATAACATCGTGATTTCTGATCATGCACCCTGTTGTCTAATATATGTAGATAAAAAATTGACAAAGGAATCAGGTAGATGGCAATTTCAGCATAAATGGCTTCAGGATGAGGAATTTGTCAAGTATATAGAAAAACAGATAGACGAGTTCTTTGACATCAATACTACACAAACATCAGCATGTGTAAAGTGGGAGGCTTTCAAAGCTTTTATTAGGGGACATATTATTAGTTATACAGGATCAAAATCTAAGAAGACTCGAGAGGAGAGAGCTAAATTGGAACATAAAATAAAAAGTCTTCAGGAAAAAGTGTATGCAGGAAGTGACCCAAGGTTGGAGAATGAATTACTGATTTTGAGAGCTGAATACGACAAAAAATCAGCGAATAGAGCTGCCTCGAGTCTTCTAAGATTGAAACAATCTTTTTATGAACAAGGTGAAAAATCAGAAAAATTATTAGCATGGCAGATTAAACAATTGGAAATTAAAACACCAATTACCAGTATTATAAGTAACGGACAGGTAGTTATAGATCCTTTAGAAATTAATAGAGCCTTTAGAGATTACTATGAAAAATTATATGATACCAAAAATGAACCTGATTTAACAAAACTAAATGGGTTTTTGAACGAACTATCTATACCGTGTATTCCAAATGAAAACAGGGAGATATTGGAGTCTAAAATTAGTCAAGAAGAAGTTGGGCTAGCCATTGATGATATGAAATCAGGAAAAAGTGCAGGACCAGATGGTCTTCCAGTTGACCTTTATAAAAAATTTAAGAATAAATTAATAAAACCTTTTTTGGAAATGGTTTTAGAAGCATTTCAAAATAATAATTTACCATCATACATAAATAATGCCTTAATTATACTGTTGCCAAAACCAGGTAAGCCCTCTAATAAATGTGAAAATATGAGACCAATAAGCCTATTAAACGCCGACCTTAAGATAATCTGTAAAATTTTAGCAAGACGAATACAAGAAATTTTACCAAATATTATTAATCGAGATCAGAATGGCTTTATAAAGGGTAGACAAGGCTTCCATAATGTAAGAAGACTATTTAATATTATTTATTTTAACAAAGAAGCACCGGATACAGCTCTCCTATCATTGGACGCCGAAAAGGCCTTTGATAGAGTTGAATGGCCCTTTCTTTTTGAAGTCCTACAAAGGTTTGGACTTGGAAATAATTTCATAAAATGGGTTCAAATAATATACAATAATGCTACAGCAGAAATCCTAACAAATAACAATATTTCAAAACCAATAAAAATCAATAGAGGATGTCGACAAGGCTGTCCACTTTCACCTTTACTGTTTACTATGGCAATTGAACCTTTAGCGATAGCGATACGTTTACATTCACAAATATATGGAATTAAAGTTGGACCAACAGAACATAAAATCTCCCTGTACGCCGATGATATAATTTTGTTTATGTCGAATCTAAAAAAATCAATTCCAACCTTGTTGAATTTAATAAAGAATTTTGGGGAAATATCAGGATATAAAATAAATAAAACTAAATCTTCAATATTAATGCTAAATGAGACCCAGAGAAATTACCCAGCCCCTGAGGTAAATCAATTCAGTGTTGTAAATCAGTTTAAATATTTAGGAATCCAAATTATGCCTAAGCTAGAATCAGTCGCCAGTGTCAACTATGAAGCCTTAATGTCAGATATCAGTGAGTTAACTCAGAGATGGATGTCACTACCAATGTCGATGATCGGGAGAATCAATATACTTAAAAGTAATATTTTACCTAAAATACTTTATTTATTTCAATACATTCTCTTATCACCACCTTTAGATCTATTCTCAAGAATAAAAAAAAAGTTAGTGGAATTTATATGGAACAACAGGAGGGCTAGATTACGTTTGTCTTTATTATATTTACCATTTGATCGTGGAGGTCTGAAATGTCCAAATTTTATGTTGTACTATTGGTCGGCACAACTGAGGTCTATGACATATTATTTTTCATCAAATGATCTCCCTCACTGGACTGAAATGGAATCATACAATTTACCTTTACCTCTTCCCATATTCATATACTCAGATTCGGCAAAAAAATTACAAAAACAAGTTAAAAATCCATTTGTAAAGCATATGATCAAAATATGGTGTGAAGCTAAAAACTATTTAAAAGAACCACAGTTATTGTCACAATTTAGTCCAATATGGGGTAATCAATATTTTAAACCAGGGAGAGCGGACGCTGTATTTAAAGTATGGAATTTAAAAGGGATACAAAAGATTCAGGATTTATATTTGCCATGTGCAGACAACATAATGTCTTTTGAAGAGCTGAGGATCAAATTTAATCTCAATAGAACACATTTTTTTAAATATCTTCAACTTAGAAACTTTATTCGATCAAATCAAAATAAAGCTCTCACTCGACCTATTTATTCATCCTTGGAAAAAATGATGATGAAAGATAGTAAAAGAAAGGGTATTATTTCAGAGTTTTATAACTCATTGACACTATCTTCAAGTGAAAATTCACTGAAAAGATTAAACTACTGGAAAGAAGATCTGCAAATTGAAATTTCAGAGGAACAATGGGAATTGGCTTGTACAGAAGCTCAAACCAAATCAATAAATGCACGCCTTAAATTGATACATTTCAAATGGTTAATGCGGATGTATGTTACACCGGAGGAGTTAAATAGATATAACAAAAATATACCAGATACATGCACAAAATGCATGGAAAGTAAAGGAACCCTATTTCATTGTTTATGGGAATGTAGATTAATAAGAATGTTTTGGGAGGAGGTGAGGGTAACAATTGAAAAAATAATCTCAAAACAAATCATATTGAATCCTAAACTGTTTTTGTTGGGTCTGTACCCAGAAAAGCATAATTTCAATAAAAGTGAAAGAACATTCATAGACCTCAGTTTGCTTAATGCCAAAAAATGTATTGCACTATTATGGAAAAAGACTCATAGACCAGATGTGACTCAGTGGTTAAGACAGATGTTAACAAACCTTCCATTAGAAAGAATAACATATATACTGAAATCAAAGGAAATTGTGTTTGAGAATATATGGAGACCTTTTATTGATTATGTAAAAAATTTAAACATAACTCTTGAAGAAGAAGGTGAATGATGTGTGTGGACCTTGTAAATTCCAAACTGGTGAACATAATATGTATACTAATGTATTGGATTGTCTAGACTAAACAGAGGAGCATTGTTGAAGACTTGATTTTGTTGGTGGTTGTTGGTGTTTTTAGGGTATTTTTTTTTTTTTTGTAGTACTTTAGCGTTAGTGTTTGATTGTTTGTATCATGTTTGTTAAAAAAAAAAAAAAGGTTCAATAAAGATATTGTGGAAAAAAAAAAATAAATAAAATGATGGATGGATGGAAGTGATTGTCAGCCTGCCTGGTGGCGATAACCCAAACTACTCCATCAAAGTCCCATTCCTTGTGAGTCGAGTCGACCTCCTGAGACCCCTGCTGGGCTTTAACGTCATCCAGGAAATCATCCTGAGTGAAGGGGATGAAACTGAACGCCCACCTATCTTATGCAACCTTCTTAAAGGAGCCATGCAGATTGAAACTGACAAAGTTGAGGCAATAGTCAGCTTCATCCAGACCGAGAAAAAGACTGACAAGTGTGAGCAAGTGGCAGCGAAAGTAGGCCATTGTGGTGTTGTTGTCCACCCAGGCCAAATTGTCCACCTAAAGTTGAGATGAGATGAGATGAGATGAGATGAGATTCAACTTTATTGTCATTACACATGTATAATACAAGGTAACGAAACGTGACTTGGCATTTGGGCACGCTCTGCAGAGCGCATCCAAGGCCGGGGCAGCCGCTAGGCGCCAGTCCCTGCCAGTTTCACCCATTCCCTTGCCCTCTCTGAAACCTGCCCTGATGATCCACAGCTTGAGCAGCTGGATATGGGTGACGGTGTAGTTGAAGTGCACCACACCGAGAAACCATGTTGAAATTCCTGTGGGCAACGCAACCAAGCATGATTTATGTCTAGCCAGCCGCACAGCCCTGGGCAGCATCTAACTGATTGACATAATAACTGAAACAGACCAGGTAAACAGTGCTCAAGTGAATGAAGTTGGCACACCCTCCTCAACCAATCAACATTGTGGCATCCACCAGTTGACACTGCCCACTTGCATGAGGAAGAACAGGCAGTAGTAAAGCAGTTCTATGAAGAGTCCAATCCATTCTCTCGTGATGATATCGGCTGTGTCCCAAACCTTCAAATGACCATCATGATGAAAGATGACATTCCAGTGCAACGTTCATATGCAGCCACACCGAAGCCACTCTATAAAGAAGTTAAGGAATACATTCAAGACCTGCTGGCTAAAAAGTGGATTGTGAAATCAAAGTCACCTTATGCTGCGCCAGTGGTGTGTGTGCGCAAAAAAGATGGAACGTTGAGGCTCTGCGTTGATTACCGCCTCCTCAATCGCAAGACAGTTCCTAAGAGACACCCACTTCCACAGATCCAAGACTTAATGAACACACTGGGGGGGGGGGGGGGGGGGGTACTGCTGGTTCTCTTATCTTGGACCAGGGAAAAGCATATCACCAGGGGTACATCGCGGAGGGATCCGGACACCTGACAGCGTTCATCACCCCCTGGGGCCTCTATGAGTGGGTCTGCATCCCCTTCGGCCTCTCAAATGCCCCAGCTGCCTTCCAGAGGTGTATGGAGGTGGTGTTGGACTCCACATGGGATGAATGCTGCCTCCCTTACCTGGATGATATACTCTTATGCCAAATCCTTCGAGGACCATGTGGAGGGATTGAGGTGGGTCCTGAGGGCTCTCCAACAGCACGGCATCAAACTCCGGCCCACCAAGTATGAGTTATTCAAGAGTGAGGTGCGGTATGTCGGGAGACTCGTCTCAGCTGACAGGGTGAGAATTGACCCCAAAGACCTAGCAGCCATCCAAACATTGAGAGAGAGAACCCCAAGCACTGCGGGCGATGTCAGGAAGCTGATGGGCTTCTTAAGTTACTACAGGGCCTTTGTGCAGGACTTTGCCAGAATAGCAAAGCCGTTGTATGACCTCTTACAAGTGAAGGCAAGCCAGGCCACTCAACTGCCACTCAAGATCAGAAAAGGGAAGGGGGGCCAGCTGTCCTCGAGCACATCAAGGGGTCCTTGACCATCTAATAAATATCTTGCAGATACAAGCGGCTGAAATGAGCTTTCTTTGTAGGATTGCTGGACTCACCCTCAGAGACAGGGTGAGGAGCTCAGCCATGTGGGAGAGGCTCAGAGTCGAACTGCTCCTTTTCCACATTGAAAGGAGCCAGTTGTCTGATCAGGATGCCTCCTGGACGCCTCCCACTTGAGGTGTTTGGGGCACGTCCCACTGGGAGGAGACCCTGGGACAGATCAAGGACTCGCTGAAGAGACTATGTCTCCCAGCTGGTTTGGGAACGCCTTGGTATCCTCTCTGAAGAGCTGGAGCAGGTGGCTGGGGAGAGGGAAGTCTGGGCTTCTCTGCTTGAACTGCTGCCTCCGTGACCCGGACCTCTGGAAAGGCAGTAGAAGATGGATGGATGGATGGTATTAAACCAGACCATCAATGATGGAGTAGCTCATTTTGGTCTGACAAAATCACCCAAAGAGTGCTTACATCTCCTGACCTTTGACCTCAACCTGGATGCAAACCTACCCATAGGCATAAATCAAATTTCATCCTAGTCATCATGAGCCTTTTTTATATTGTGTTACATGACAGAATTAAAGGCATCTGAAGCACCAATTTTAAATCTGCAACTTTTTTCTAGTAAATTTGCAACGTTTTTAAAAATTTAAATCTACAACTACTCCCCTGTAAATGTGCTTCTTTTTTCTTGTGAAACTGCAATTTTTTCCTCATAAATTTGTAACCTTTTTCCTTTAATTCCACAATTTTTTTTCTCATAAATGTAAAACTTTTTTCCTCATAAATTTCCACCTTTTTTATTGTGAAGCGGCTGCCGTGTGAATGTTTTATTTTTTAAATGTGGGAGGGAGCCGGACTGCCGGACAAACTCACACAGCAGGTAGAGAACATTCAAACTTCACCGCGCTGCCCTATTTTTTCATGTCAGTTAATGGCTGTTTTCCAGTAAATTTCAATTCAACCTTATTTGGATCACGCCCAATCACTACAAAAATTATCTCAAGGCACTACATACATAAGGCTCAAATCATAAGTAATTCAGAGAAAACCCCAATGATCGAACAATCCCCTGTGAGCAAGCACTAGGCGACAGTGGGAAGGAAAAACTCTCTTCAAGGAAGAAACCTCCGGCAGAACCAGGCTAGTGGAGGGGCAGTCATCTGCCACGACTGGTTGGGGGGGTGGGGGTGGGGGAATAGGGAGCAGCCGAAAGTGTGTGTTGGGGGGGGGGGGGGGGTACCGGACTGCCAGAGAAACCCACACAGCACAGATGAACAAATTCCACCATGCTGCCCTGTTTTTCTGCTGTCACACACACTTTCAGCTGCTTCATATTTGGACTTTCTATAAATGCATCAGCATAAATCAGATTTGTCAATGTGTAATTAAAGGCCACCTTTCATTCTTTCTCTAACTTGCATCTTGCCATTGTATCTGATTTATTTTCATTAATTGCTCTCACTTTTGAATGCATTTCCTTTTCTGTTTGCATTATGGGAATGCAGTGAAATACGCTAAAGCACAATTTAAATATGCAAACTTCCAACTCTGTACCTGAATTGTCAGACACATTTCTATTGGTAAATCATGGGCAAAACACCAATTATAGAAATAGGCAATTTTACAGCCTGTGTGCAACCCCCCCCCCCCACACAGAAAAAAAAAATATCCTTACTGTTTACAATTTACAATTAAAATGTTAAACTGCACAGTCATGTGTTGACATGAAAAGAGAATGTTAGCTGCACACCTACCACAAAGAAAAAAAACACTATGTGGCATCTCCGAGGAACACATATTTCAAGATGCCATCAGGTGCTTTTTATATAGATTATTTTAATTATTTCATACATTTTTGTTTTTCCAGTATATTGTCATAAAAAAATCAGTGGCATCATGTGCGCTTTTGATCCATTGTTTACTCATGAAAACACATTTTTACTTTTTGAAAAGTATACCTGTCAAAACCGTGGCACCCAGTTATAATGCAATCTTTACGCCTAAATACAATTTAAACAATCTTGCAGGAAAATTAACAGTTCATATCAAAAATTACAGTAAATATGGGCATTTCAATGAACTCAACCTCTGGAGCCAACCTCCAATGACCATTAGGGGTGAGAATTGTAAGATGCCCCATGATATGGACTTCAAGACCGACCTGCGCTTCCAGAGCTCCGCCGTCATGGCTCTGCAGGAGGCCAGCGAGGCCTACCTGGTGGGTCTCTTCGAGGACATCAACCTGTACGCCATCCACGCCAAGAAGGTCACCATCATGCCCAAAGACATCGAGCTGGCCTGCCGCACCCGCGGAGAGAGAGCTTAGACTTTCTGCTGCACATCCACCAACCACAATGCTCCGCACTGTGTGTCTATATATATATATATATATATATATTTATAGTAATATGTACATATGTATACTAGCTGCTCTTGTTTTTTCTTGCCTTCTGACTGTTGCTCTGAGTGTTGCTATCCCTGTGCTGTTGCAATCCTGGAATTTCCCCATTGTGGGACTAATAAAGGCTTATCTTATCTTATATGGCATTGTGATGTTGTGAGGGTTCACACAAGAAAGGAGAGATGACTGTGATGAAACAGGCTTTATTTAATTACACTTCCTCAACACAGACAGGAGGGGAGGTCATTCACACAGACCTCCGTCTCACTAAGGGTGACACAAATGCAAGATCAGTCACTGCTCTGACTCTTCTTATAACACTGCTGTGCACAGCAGTAACACTTTAGAACACACGAACGATAACACCCACTGCCCCCCCCGGATTGGTTTCTGTCCCCAGAATAATAAAAGTCCAGCTCAAAAGTCCAATAATGCAGGGGTCTTGGATGTCAGCCAGCCAGAACGGGTGGTTTGTGTTCTGGCCGGCCATCCCCGCCACAAGAACTCTCCGTCCTCCCAGTCTGGCGCGCTCACGGGTAGCTGTGGTGATGCAGTGCCCGGTGGGTTCCCACCCCTGCGGTTCTGTCTCGTCTGTGCCTGGCAGCACACCGGGTCAGACCAGGGAGATGGTAGAACTGGTGTCGATCAGGGCCCAGATTGGCGTGTTGTCCAGGCTGCACTGTAGGTACATTCCTGGCGAGTGTCCAATTTGGCCCACACCCAGTGACAGTTCATAGGAGAAAATGGCTGTGGGAGGCGGCAGGACCCCGTCCACGCCACCATGCTCTAGTTTAATGTTGGGGAGGGGCCAGTTTGTTGTGGGGTGGGTGCCAGGCAATACCGCGCGATGTGTCCTGGCTCCCCACAGTGGAAGCACCCCTCCTCACGCTGCTGTCTTCTCCGTGGGCTCGCCGCCGTGGTCTGGCACAGCTCCTCCTCCTCGCTCTCAGCCGTGGCCTGGAAGGCTCTTTGTCTCGGTGCCGATGCATCAGCTGTACAATCCATTAGTGGTTCCACCCACTCCGCTTCTGCCACAGCTATCTCCCAGCTGCTCGCGGCGTGAATCTGGATGTGGCTCTGGAGCTGGGCAGAGAACCTGAATGAAGTTCCGGAGGACGAGCTTCTCCACTACCTCTGGCTAGAAATCCGGGTAGCTACGCCGTGTCAGCAACCGTATGTCCGCTGCGTAGGCTCCCAGGCTCTCTCGGCTGCCTCGCCGGCGACTGGCCAGCTGTTCTTCGGCGTGCTCAGTGTTGGCCGCTCTCCCAAACTGCCTCCGGAGCGCTCCTTGCAGCGCTGGCCAGCTGTGGCGTTCCTCGGGCCGGAGATCGGACAGCGTGTGGAGAGCCCTTCCCTCCAGGGCCAGCGCGACCTGCATGGCGGTCTCTTCAGGTGGCCAGCCGTTCGACGCAGCAGCCAGCTCGACCTGGACCAGGTAGTCGTCCAGCAGGGTTTCACCGTTAAAGCGGGGAACTTTGGCCCGCTGCCGGATGGGTGACGGACGTTGTGAGGGTTCACACAAGAATGGAGAGATGACTGTGATGAAACGGGCTTTATTTAAAACACACTTCAACACACTGGAGGGGAGGTCATTCACACAGACCTCCGTCTCACTAAGGGTGACACAAACGCATGATCAGTCACTGCTCTGACTCTCCTTATAACACTGCTGTGTCATTATAATGCAGTTATAATGACACAGCAATAACACTTTAGAACACACCAACGATAACACCCTTTGAATCCTCCGCTGCCAAGGCATGACGGGAGAATCCCCGCCCCCTTAACACAGCCCCGACGTTACAGTATTATCCTTCCATCTTCTACTGCTTAGTCCTTTTCGGGTCGGGGGGGGGGGTGGCTGGAGCCTATCTCAGCATCTTTGGCCAAGAGGCAAGGGACACCCTGGACAGATCGCCAGTCCATCACAGTGATATGGTATTATGATCTTGCAATATGTTGAGTATTGCAATGTATCTTGTGATTTTCTGTCCTGATCTTTGTCTTGTCAAACTCCCAGCAGTGTTTCTTGAGTCACACCTTTGCTGTGCTGACAGTGAGCATTTAGCATCATGTGGTTGACTGAAAAGTCAGTTTTTATTACCCTAGTTATTACTAATTGTACCCAAAAAGCTGTGTTTGTATTTGCAACATTTATTATTAATACTGTGACGTAGTGGGGGTTCACACAAGAAAGGAGAGATGACTGTGACGAAACAGGCTTTATTTAAAACACACTCCCTCAACACAGACAGGAGGGGAGGTCATTCACACAGACCTCCATCTCACTAAGGGTGACACAAATGCATGATCAGTCACTGCTCTGACTGTTCTTATAACACCGCTGTGTCATGATAAACACAGCAATAACACTTTAGAACACACGAATGATAACACCCTTTGAATCCTCCGCTGCTAAAGCATGCCGGAAGAATCCCCGCCCCCTTGACACAGCCCCGACGTTATAATACCTAATTATTAACAATAAATTATTTAAAAACTAGAAAAGCACTCAGAGTGCATACCTCTGTCAAGGCTCCTTCCGTCCCTCATGGATCACTTCCAAAATGCAATGGGTTTGTCTGTAGCCGAAGAACCACCTCTGGTGAAAATTTCATCCAAATCCATCCAGTAGTTTTTGTGTAATCCTGCTGCACAAATACAAACAAAGCCCTTGGTGGAGGTATGCACTCTCATGCTACGTGTCCATCTAGGCGTCTGTTCCCAGTCAGTTTGATGAGCTTTTTCTGTCTCCCCCAACTCGCTCTGCTTTCACCGACCGGCAGGGCTTACACGTGATTGGTGGCCACGACTCCTGGTGGGTGGGCTGCCCTAGTCTGTTCACGATGCTTCCGGACGTTAAAGTTCTGCCTATATCTTCAAAAGGAAAAAGCGAAACACGTTTCTGAAAATGGTCGAAGCGAGAAATATATGTGTAGTTGCCAAATATGTTTACTTTTTACCAACAACCACTATTTTAAAAACCACGTGAAGCAATCGGCTCCACGTGCCTGCTCCTCATTTGCGTATTATGGATGTGAGCGGGGGTTCAGGAGGAGGAGGAGGAGCGGGGCACAGACAATGAATGGGAAGCGTGAAAATGCACGCCTTGGTGGACACGTACCTTTAGATAATCACCAAAATCTAATCATCTGTTCCCCATGCTGTTACACACGTTTCCTGAAAATTTTATCAAAATCCGTTCTTAACTTTTTGAGTAATGTTGCTAACAGACAAACCAACCAATGCTTGCAAAAACATTACCTCCTTCCTTAGTGGAGGTAATAAAGAGGATGCAAGGGATAGGGTGAGATGGAGTAAATTAATCTACTGTGGCGCCCCCTAAAGGCAGCAGCCAAAAGAAGAATATAATTAGAATACTACGATACTTGCGTCTCTGAATCGATACAAAACTGCAGACACCAAGTATCATGGTGCTACACTGTGAACCCCCCCACCCCCACCCCGTAGCTTTCGTTAGAGGAATTGCAGTTTCTGGTGCTTCAGGGTTACGCAATGTGGAAATCACACACTCTTGTTATCAATACAGTTTTATTCATGTATTAATGTGTTATTTTTAAGGCGACATGTATAGCGATGGCAGGCGAAGACACAGGGCTCCAGTTTCACAGTTTGGCTTTGTTCATGCGGCCCATCAGCTTCTCCAGCTTGATGGCAAGTGTCATGTCACCTTTGATCTTCAGTTTCCCCGACATGAATGCCATTGTGGGCTTCAGCTTCCCTGTAACGACACAGTAGCAATTTCAGCACAAACCGGCAGCAAAATCAGTGTTGCTTGCATCGTTACCATGGTGACAACTCACCTGAAAACATCTTGCTGAAGTCGCTGGAGTCCATCTTCATGATGACATCAGCTTTGACAGGCGGCTGGCCCTGGCCCACACTGCCAGAGCCACTCTTCAGATCCAGAAACCAAACACCTTCGTGTTCACCTGTCAACATGGTTGTAAATGGGTTCATATCACAGACACGCCCACAAGATGACCTTATATGACATTAGTATGCTCATTACCAGACAGGTCGAACTGATAAATGCCCTGAGTCGACTTGACAACATCTTCATTGATGGTGCTTTTGATGACATCAAATGTGTTTTCTATTGGTCCACCGGAGGGGGGTGTGGCCGATGACGATGGTGGTTTAAAGGCTGGTGTTGCTCCTTGCAATCAAGATAACAGGTTAATTAGTTAGCAGCATTAAGGAAAAAGTAGTCAGTGGATTCAATGACATGTTTTTCTGTCTACATGCAAGTGGCCAGCAAAACAGGAGTAGCACTACACTGTGGAAACTATGTGGAAATAGGCCACAGTTCACCTGCGGCTCCCAACTCTGGGCTAACATGACAAGGAGGATTTGATTTTCAACCGTTGATGCAAAAACTGTCTGGTTTCACCTGACTGGTCCCCCCAAAAATGGCCAATTTTTTGGACAACTCAGGTGAAATTGGACAGTTTTCTTCAGCGCCGTATAGATATGAGAGTTGCGACACACTGAGCTCGGTGCTGCTCGGTCACATGGTTCATAAGATCGCCAAATACTTCCAAACAACAGCCTTTCTATAATGGGGTGTGAATGGCAGCTGTGACAATCTACGGCATTAACGGCATTTTTTAGCCATATTAGGTAAATATTCAGAATACCTATCGGTACATTGTTTAAACTTATAATGAACAGATTTAAATGGATGGATGATATAAAGAGCAGCTTTAAAAAGATGTCGGAGTATGTTTTGGAGGGAAGAACTGCTGATTGACACAGATGAAAGCTGCAGTGTAAATATCACTGCCTAGCTGTGTAGGCTTACCTTATATTATGGCTTCAGTACACTGATTACTGCATTATCAACTCCTGAATATAGTGAGTTATTTTGCATGCAAGATTAGACAAAATTATCTGAATTGAAATAAAAAAAAAACCACTGCTGTCAGTGAGTTTAATGCGATTTAGCCAAGTCAGGGGCGCACTTCACTCCTGTACAGTTAACCTTTCAAGCTAGGAAAGAGTTTCTGTGTGGAATGTAAATATAACACATTAGTGCCTCCCAGTCAATTTGAATATTGAGGAAAAGTTTTTTTTAAATCATTCAAAAAAAAAAAAAAAATAAAAACTTTCATATCTTCAATATTCTTTAGAGGCACAAGGAAATATGTCAAGCCATTTGTATTCAATTTTGATTAGTTTTTGAAATTAAAATACAAATCAAGATTTTCTATTTACTGAGATGTACTAGTACATGTTTACATGAATTACACTGTACTCTCAAAACTAGTAACTAAGCACGGTGGAAAAAACACTAAATAAGAGGCCTTTGTAACACAATGTAGTCAAAGTGCAATAGTAGTAGTAATAGTAGTAGTCATTGTAGTACAAATGTCATTAAATTGTATTTTCTTAAATAAAAATCTATAAAAATGCAAAGACATGCTCTTGTTTTCTCATTATTCAATCTCTGAACTTCTGCCTGACAAAATACTGTCGGCTAATACCAGTGAGCAGCATGTTGGCACTCCTGCCTCCTCTTCCAGGTGGTGACTGGGGTTACATAGTTGAATTTATTAAATAGATAATAACAGCATGAAAAGCAAGCCTTTTTCTATTTTTTTAAAAATTCATCCATACTGTAACATCACATAATTGTGGAAAATTAATATTTTCCTTAAATGTTAGAGGGTTTAACTTCATAAATTGTATTTTGATGTCAAAAACGCGAGGAAAACTAAGGAGCTGGTGGTGGACTGCCGCAGGCATGGGCAGCCCCTCACAGCACCAGTAAATATACAGGGAACAGACATCGAGATGGTGACATCCTACAAGTACCTGGGTATTCATCTGAACAATAAACTAGACTGGTCACACAATACTGACGCACTCTACAAGAAGGGACAGCGCAGGCTGTTCCTGCTGAGGAGACTCAGGTCTTTTGGTGTACAAGGGGCGCTGCTGAAGTCATTCTATGACACGGTGGTGGCATCAGCCATCACTTTTGGAGTGGTCTGCTGGGGCAGTGGCATTACTGCAGCCGATAGGAAGAGACTGAACAAACTGATTAAGAAAGCTAGCTCTGTCCTGGGGCAACGCCTTGATCCGATGGAGGAGATAGGAGAGAGAAGGACGGTGGCTAAACTGTCATCTCTGCTGGAGTCCGAGTTCCACCCTATGCAGGACATACTGGATGCACTGAGGAGCTCATTTAGCAGCAGACTACATCATCCCAGGTGCACAACCGAGTGGTTTCGTAGGTCCTTCCTACCAACGGCTGTCAGACTGTACAACCTAAGCAGGGCTGCTCGCAGAGATAGCAAAAAGACGTAACAAACTAATAGTTTTTTGAATGCAAAAGATGCAATAGACTTACACAATGGTCCTCTCCGGCATACAACTAGGAAAATACCGGTCACTATGGAGGGTGAGAATATGTATGGGCACATAATCATACCATGTAGGATAACTAAATAGACGGTTATGCTGTTTCATCCCACCTAGCAACAATGCTCTGCACTGTGTGTGTTTATATATTTACATATTTATTCCATCTAGCTACAATGCTCAGCACTGGGTGTGTTTATATTTATATATCTATATATTTATTCCATCTAGCTACAATGCTCAGCACTGGGTGTGTTTATATTTATATATCTATATATTTATTCCATCTAGCTACAATGCTCCGCACTGTGTTTTTATATATCTACACATTATTCCATCTAGCTACATTGCTCCGCACTGTGTGTGTTTATATACTTGCATATTTATTCCACCTAGCTGCAATGCTCCGTACTGTGGGTGTTTATATATTTACATATTTATTCCATCTAGCTACAATGCGCTGCACTGTGTGTTCATATATTCATATATTTATTCCATCCAGCTACAATGCTCTGCACTGTGTGTCTGTGTGTGTGTGTGTGTATATATATATTTTATAGTAATATGTACATATGTATATTAGCTGCTCTTGCTTGCTTGTTTTTTTTTCTTGCCTTCTGATTGTTGCTCTGAGTGTTGCTATCCCTGTGCTGTTGCAATCCTGGAATTTCCCCGTTGTGGGACTAATAAAGGCTTATCTTATCTTATCTTATCTTATCTTAAAATAACGAAATCCTAAAATGTTCACAGATCAGGTTCTGCATGATTTTCTGTGCAGCTGATGGGTGCACAAATCAAGCTGAGAACGTGATCCAGATGTTTGGGTTCCCAGCAGACACAGAACGGAGAAAAAATGTCAGACAAGTTAGCAGAAACATCATTACTTTAATGAAAGATTACAACAGAAAACTTTATGCAGTAGATTTATTTCAACAAAACATTCCCATCTTCAAGGTCAAACATGTAATGTGATTTTTATGACTGCACATAAATTATGATTATTTTTTTTTAAATGTTGAAGTAAAAAAATGATATTAATGCAGAAATTAAACTTCATGAATGTGCAGGCCCATTCTAAGAGGTAGTAATTCACAAGAACCAAAACTGACAAACACAGACTGAGGACTGATGCTGTCCTCCCACACACAAGACGAGGACGAGTCAACAGTGACCATGGTTTCATGGACATGAATAAACCGGTTATGATTGGATTTCTGGGGTTATCTGATTATTCAAGTGGCCATGCACAGTGATATAAAAGTCTACACACCCCTGTTCAAATGCCAGGTTTTTGTGATGTAAAAAAATGAGACCAAGAGAAATAATTTCAAAACTTTTTCCACCATTATTGTGACCTATAACCTGTACAACCTAATTGAAAAACAAACTGAAATCTTTTAAGGGGGAAAATAAAAATAAAAAACTTACAATAACCTGCCTGCATAAATATGCACATCCTTAAACTAATACTTTGTTGCAGCACCTTTGGCTTTTATTACAGCACTCTGGGCCATTCCAAAACTTTAATCTTCTTCTGGAGAAACCATTCTTTTGTTGATTTGGATGTGTGCTTTGGGTCATTGTTATGCTGAAAGATGATGTTCCTCTTCATCTTCAGCTTTCTAGCAGAAGCCTGAAGGTTTTGTGCCAACACTTACTGGTATTTGGAACTGTTCACAATTCCCTCCACCTTGACTAAGACCCCAGTTCCAGCTGAAGAAAAATTTTAAATTAAATTAAATTAAATCACCCTTATTGTCATTCAACTGTACAACCAATCATGCACAGCAGAATGACATTGTGCTTTACCTATCTACAGTGTAAATCACACACACCCCAAGTGCAGAATCAGAGGGTCGCTGCCATGCAAGGCGCCGCCACAGAGTTCCGTCCTCCATTCCATTTATTGCTGAGCACCAAGCTGGATGGCAGGAAGTTCCACTTTTATATGGTCTTCGGCATGACCCGGCTGGGATTTGAACCCCTGCCTCCCGGGTGTGGGGCAGATGCTCTACCAACTGAGCCACCACTCCGGTAAAACATCCCCAAACCATGATTTTGCCACCACCATGCTTCACTGTAGGTACGGTGTTCTTTTGGTGATGAGCAGTGTTGTGTTTGCACCAAATATACCATCTGGATTTATGGCCAGAAAGTTCAACTTTGGTTTCATCGGACCATAACACATTTTCCTACATGCGTTTGGGAGATTTCAAATGGCTTGGATGTTTTTCTTCATAGGGCTTCCGTCTTGCCCCCCTACCCCATAGCCCAGACATATGAAGAAGATGGGAGATTGTTGTCACATGTACTAAAACAGCCAATCCTTGCCAGAAATTCCTACAGCTCCTTCAATGTTGCGCTCAGCCTCTTGGCAGCCTCCCTCACCAGTTTTCTTCTCATCTTTTCATCAATTTTGGAGGGACGTCCAGTTCTTGGTAATGTCACTGGTGTGCCATATTTTCTCCACTTGATGACCATCTTCACTGTGTTCCATGGTATATTTAATGCCAAGGAAATTCTTTTGCACCCTTCTCCTGACTGATACCTTTGAACAACGAGATCCCTCTGATGCTTTGGAAGCTCTCTGTGGACCATGGCTTGTGCTGTAAGATGTAACTACAAAAATGTCAGGAAAAGCCCACTAGAACAGCAGAACGTCATTTGAGGTTAATCAGAGCCACTGTAAATGGTGACAGGTGTGTGCTGACTCCCATTTAACATGAATCTGAATGTGATTGGTTAATTATGAACACAGCCACATCCCCAGTTATAAGAGGGTGTGCATATCTATGAAATCAGGTTATTGTAAATTTTTTATTTTTCCCCTTAAAAGATTTGTTTTTCAATTGGGTTGTACAGGTTATAGGTCACATTAATGGTGGACAAAGTTTTGAAATGATTTATCTTTGTCTTAATTTTTACATCACAAAAACCTGGCATTTTGAACAGGGGTGTGTAAACTTTTTATATCCACTGTAACTATGGTTGTTTATTCAAGTGGTTAACCCTCCAATAATCCATTTAATCAGTGCATGTAAACACAACAAAACTGATTATTGCCATTATCAGTTTATTCCCTGTAATTGGTTTATTGTGACTATGTAATCAGGGTCATGACATGTGTACCAGAACCTCTACTGCATGTGACAACAGACCACATTTAGTCTTCTCCAAATAACTTTGGTATGAATATGAGTCACAAATAACCAAAATATTTGAATTCAATGAACGTCACACCCTCCTGTCCTGTAACAATAACACGTCCATATTGTCATTTCAAAGGTCAAAAACTTTAGAATTAATTTAGTTCCGTGTCAGTCATTTAAATGTTTCTACACAATACTGTGTTCCATTTTACTCTGACAGCTTAATCATCATCAAACCAGAGTTCCTTCATCACTCCACTGTTCCAACTGCCCCACAAACCCTTACTGTGATATCATGGCTTACAGTAGTGAAGACTCCACCACCCCCGATGGTCAATGCTCCAGTCTCCAACGATCCTCTATCAGCTGAAACTCCACCAGCCCTGATGGTCACTGCTCCAATCTCCAACAACCCTCTACAGCGGCAGAGAAATGACAGAAAATTTTTTTAAAAATGTGTCGCTGTGCCTTAATATTTAATGACTTCTGCCCAAAAAGGAAGCCATTATCAGGGCTGACATTGATGATGACTCTGGAGGATGTAGTATTTGGTAATTTCCTACCTTGTTCCACATTTCCTCCTTGTAGAAAACAGGTTTGCTGGTAAACATGTCAGTCTCTCATGGGTTCATGTTTCCTCTATAAAAAAGTACAACAATTTCATTTTTGTAAGCAGTCTTTTAAATCCACCATACCATAGTCCTGCAGTTATGCTGCTAATGCTCCGACAAGACATTGAACAAGATAAGTCACATCTGCTCTGTCACAGGTTTTCATGTCATGTTCCATCATGTAATGCTACTACCCATCTCTAATTTCTCTCAGAAACTGTGCCTTCACCGATTAACTGTACAACATACAGTATCTTTGAAATAAGGGTTGACCTGACTACCTAGTTGAGCTAGCACAGGCTAATAATAATTGCAAGTTTATGAGCTTTTACTGCACATAAACAAGAAAAAAAAAAGCTGGCAAAATAAAACTAGATCAGACTACAGAATCTACATGTTAACTTAAGTGGTAAAATGACCAAAACAATGGCCATTTATTAACTTACCTGGGATTATTAAGCAGATGCTCCGTGAAATGAATGGCGATCTAAGAAGAAAGATCCACTGTTTGGAACTATTTGCCACTTCATGACCCACATGACCTCCGCCTTTCACAGCTTCTATAGAAGTCTGCCGGAGTGATGCAACTCTCATATTATACGGTGCTGGTTTTCCTGAATTGGGCAATTTTTTTCCCCGTCACACCTGGAGTCCTACAGAACCCCAGTTGAAATTCCAAGGAACCATGTCTCAGTGAGTGCCATAACAATGAGTTTTATTTCTAGCCAGCCACGAAAGCAGGTGTTTTTCCACTGATGAGCAGTCGGAAGGAATTAGTGAAATCACCTGAATCAGTGTACTCCTCCTTCTTCTTCTTTCAATATTTCATTTCTGAAAAGAAAACAGGACAACCAGAAATAGCCATTAAATGGTTTTGGTCTTGTCAAAATAAAACCAGGATTAAGCCATAATGGTATAACGGATCTGATTTCATGAGTTTTGTTTTTATTGTTATGGTCACAGGTTTGGACCTACTTATTGTGTTTTCTAAAGTATCAGATTCAGGTGCCAGTAATGTTTGTTTTAAGGAATTATCACAATGACTTTTCAATAAATGAACACAACACACATTGTAAAGGCAGGTGTTTATTTGTAACTTCTGGCTCCAACTTCCGGCTTTGACCAAAACAATAAAACAAAACAAAAAAACTAACCAATGAAATCAGATCCATTAGCTCATTATGGCTCAATCCCAATTTTATTTTGACAAGGCCACAACCATATAATGGCCATTTCCGGTTCTGTTTTTTTGCTTTTTTTCATAAATGAAATATTGAAAGCATGAATGCTACATGGATTTACCTATTGAAGAGGTCTTCATTATTACCTTTAAATGATCTCATAAGAAATACATCATTGCCTTCCAGTTGAAGTATCTCAGCAGTGAAATCTGTGTGCCTTCACAGTCCATTGTTAAAACTGATTTTGAAAATATTCTTTTAAAGATAACTCATTGGTCTGTGTTGCTCAATTCCCTTAATCTCCAGTATCAATCATTAAAATTAAGGTGCTCCCACATATTAGTTTTGTGAGCTCAATGCTGCCTTTGTCACCCAGATCATTTTTGGGTTAGATAATGTGCGGTGACTAAATGTATCTGGAATTGGAAACATCCCCATATTAGGTTATCTACTATGACCAGAAATGGATGGGATGGGGTCTTTTGCTCTCAAAATTTAAATTATACCATTGGGTATTTACATTACGCTCTATGGCCAAGAGGTCTAGTGAAATGATGAGGCATGGCGTACCCCGGAACAGCATCTTGTTCTCCATTTAAGCTTCATGAATTTGTATTTTCTAATACCTATTTAAACCAATGTAATATTCATTTTGGTCCGATTCTATCATATTCAGTTGTAGCCTGGAGAGCAGTAGAAAAACACTGGTCTTTCATCTGACTGGAGCCGATATTCATCTATTTTCAATAACCACGGACTTCATATCGATAAACATCCAATTACAGTGCATCTGGAAAGTCTTCACAGCTCTTCATTTTTTCCACATTTTGTTATGTTACAGCCTTATTCCAAAATGGAATAAATTCATTTTTTTCCTCAACATTCTACACACAATACCCCATAATGACAACATGAAAAAAATCTTTGAGATTTTTGAAAAATTTATTAAAAATAAAAACTAAGAAATCACATGTACAAAAGTATTCACAGCCTTTGCTCAATATTTTGTTGATGCCCCTTTGGCAGCAATTACAGCCTCAAGTCATTTTGAATATGATGCCACAAGCTTGGCACACCTATCTTTGGGTAGTTTCACTCATTCCTCTTTGCAGCACCTCTCAAGCTCCATCAGGTTTGATGGAAAGCGTCAGTGCACAGCAATTTTCAGATCTCTCCAGAGATGTTCAATTGGATTCAAGTCTGGGCTCAGACTGGGCCACTCAAGGACATTCACAATGTTGTCCTGAAGCCACTCCTTTGATAACTTGGCTGTGTGCTTAGGGTCGTTGTCCTGCTGAAAGATAAACCATCGCCCAATCTGAGGTCAAGAGTGCTCTGGAGCAGGTTTTCATCCAGGATGTCTCTGTATATTGCTACATTCATCTTTCCCCCTATCCTGACTAGTCTCCCAATCCCTGCTGCTGAAAAACATCCCCACAGCATGATGCTGCTACCACCATACTTCACTGTAGGGATGGTATTGGCCTGGTGATGAGCAGTGCCTGGTTTCCTCCAAACATGATGCCTGGCATTCACACCAAAGAGTTCAATCTTTGTCTCATCAGACAAAGATGAGACAGCAGCAATTTTGTTTCTCATGGTCTGAGAGTTCTTCAGGTGCCTTTTGGCAAACTCCAGGTGGGCTGCCATGTGCCTTTTACTAAGGAGTGGCTTCCGTCTGGCCACTCTACCACACAGGCCCGATTGGTGGATTGCTGCAGAGATGGTTGTCCTTCTGGAAGGTTCTCCTCTCTCCACAGAGGAATGCTGGAGCTCTGACAGAGTGACCATCAGGTTCTTGGTCACCTCCCTGACTAAGGCTCTTCTCCCCTGATCGCTCAGTTTAGACAGCTGGCCAGCTCTAGGAAGAGTCCTGGTGGTTCCGAACTTCTACCATTTACGGATGATGGAGGCCACTGTGCTCACTGGGCCTTCAAAGCAGCAGAATTTTTTCTGTACCCTTCCCCAGATTTGTGACTCAAGACAAGCCTGTCTCGGAGGTCTACAAACAATTCCTTTGACTTCATGCTTGGTTTGTGCTCTGACATGCACCGTCAACTGTGGGACCTTATGTAGACAGGTGTGTGCCTTTCCAAATCATCAGAATCAGAATGAGATTTATTGCCATTGTTCATGTAGTACACAAACTAGGAATTTGTCTCGGTGCAATGCTGCAACATTAAACATGGAGTAGCACTAAAGATAAAAATAAAAAACTATGCATGCAATAAAATGTAGAATATGAATGAGTAATACTAATCTATGCAATTTTTAAATATATTAACAAGCAGCAGATATTGTGGAGTTCCACATAGTGCAGTCGGTAGTGCAAAAGAAAACAGTGATAATTATCATGAGTCCGGTTGAGCTGCTGTACGTAGTGCACGAGAGTCTAATAAGTCACTTAGTGTTCAGCAGTCTGATGGCAGAGGGGAAGAAGCTGTTCATGTAGCGAGAGGTTTTAGTCTGAATGGACCGAAGTCTTCTGCCTGAGGGGAGGGGGGCAAACAGTGCGTGTCCAGGGTGTGAAGGGTCGGCTATGATCCGACCTGCACGCCTCCGGGTCCTGGAGATGTACAGGTCCTGGAGGGATGGGAGCTTGCAGCCGATCACCTTCTCAGCAGCGCGCACAACGCGCTGCAGTCTTAGTCTGTCCCTGGCGGTGGCTCCTGCGTACCATACGGTGATGGAGGTGGTGAGGATGGACTCGATGATGGCCGTGTAGAACTGCACCAACATCTTGGTGGGTAGCTTGAGCTTACAAGAGCAGCTGAACTTTATTTAGCCCTGTCTAGGAAAGGCAGCTGATAAATGACACTTATCTCACTTATTACTCTCGTGTGCCCTCTGCTTTACTGAGACCTGGCTCAAGGAAAAGACTCTGGACAGCGCGCTCCTCCTCGAGGGATTTCAGCTGTTCCGTGCTGACCGCGACACAGGGCTCTCCGGCAAGACCATAGGCGGAGGAGTGTGCTTCTACATCAATAACAGCTGGTGCACCGATGTGACTGTGATCTCCCAATACTGTTCTCCTGTTCTGGAATATTTATTCATCAATTGCAGGCCATTTTATTCTCCACGTGAGTTCGCTTCATTTATTCTGGCTGCTGTTTATGTCTCGCCCGACGCGGATGTGCGCGAGGCTCAGCGCGCACTCGCGGATCACATTCAGCAAGTGGAGTGGACTTTCCCGGATTCTCTGGTTATTGTGCTTGGCGACTTTAACCAGAGTAATCTGAGCCATGAACTTCCACGGTACAAACAGTTTATTAAATGCCCTACCAGAGAGAAGAACACGCTGGATCACTGTTACACTACAGTTAAGGACGCGTATCGTGCTATTCCCCGCGCTGCGCTTGGACTATCTGATCACGTGATGGTTCATCTGATTCCCACATACAGGCAGAGATTGAAGCTCACAAAACCTGTTGTGAGCACTACGAGGAAATGGACCAGTGAAGCTGTGGAGAAGTTACGCACGTGTTTGGATATAACTGACTGGGACATGTTTAAAGAAGCTATGCATGATCTGGACGAGTATACGGACACTGTGACCTCATATATCCACTTTTGTGAGGTGTGCATTCTTCCATCGCGCACCAGGGTGAGTTACTCTAATGACAAGCCCTGGTTCACAGCTAAGCTCAGACAGATCAGGAAGGAGAAGGAAGCGGTGCTGAAGGGTGGAGACAGGGACTGCTACAGGGAGGTCAAATACCGGTTTAGCAGAGAGCTGAGGAGAGCTAAATCTGTGTATTCTGAGCGACTCCAGCAGCAGGTCACTGCTAACGACTCTGCTTCTGTGTGGAAAGGACTGAGGCAAATCACCAACTATCGGCCTCAGGCTTCTAAGGGACAGGATGACAAAGCTCTTTGTCAAAGACTGTCCCAACACTATGCCCGTTTTGACACCTCATCAGCTGTGCCCAATACCCCCCCTCCCCCCTGTGTCACTGCCTACATGGTCCCCACTTCATCAAGGGCGGTTCCCCTCTCCTCTCCTCTCCCCCTGCCCTTGCCATCAGTGAGCAGGACGTGCACAGACAGTTCTCTAGACTGAACCCGCGTAAAGCCCCCGGTCCGGATGGCGTGTCTCCCTCCACTTTGAGACACTGTGTGGAGGAGCTGACTCCTGCCTTTACAGACATTTTTAACTCCTCTTTGGAGTCATGCCACGTGCCAGCCTGTCTCAAAACTTCTACCATCGTCCCTGTTCCCAAGAAGCCACGGATCACTGGACTGGATGACTACAGACCTGTAGCGCTTACCTCTGTAGTCATGAAGTCCTTTGAGCGCCTGGTCCTGCCCCACCTCAAGACCATCACTACTCCCCTCTTGGATCCGCTGCAGTTTGCCTACAGAGCCAACAGGTCTGTGGACGATGCAGTCATTTTGGCCCTTTATTCCATCCTGCAGCATCTGGACTCACCGGGAACCTATGTAAGGATCCTGTTTGTGGATTTCAGCTCTGCATTTAATACCATCCGCCCTGCTCTGCTCCAGGACAAGCTGATCCAGTTTAACGTGCCTGACTCCCTCTGCAGGTGGATCATTGACTTCCTGACGGACCGAAGGCAGCATGTGCGGCTAGGAAAGACTGTCTCGGACTCTGAGCATCAGCACCGGATCACCCCAGGGCTGTGTACTTTGCCCCCTGCTCTTCTCCCTGTACACCAACCGCTGCACCTCTAGCCATCAGTCTGTCAAGCTGATCAAGTTTGCGGACGACACCACCCTCATCGGGCTCATCTCCAATGGCGATGAGTCTGTCTACAGGAGGGAGGTAGCCCGGCTGACATCTTGGTGCAGCCACAATAACCTGCAGCTGAACGCTCAGAAGACTGTGGAGATGATTGTGGACTTTAGGAAAGTCACAGCCCCTCTGCCTCCCCTTGTCCTTACAGATTCTTCTATTACCACTGTGGATTCCTTCCGTTTCCTGGGCATCACCATCACCCAAGATCTCAAGTGGGAGCCGACCATCAGTTCCCTTATCAAAAAGGCCCAGCAGAGGATGTTCTTTTTGCGGCAGCTGAGGAAGCTCAAGCTGCCCACCAAGATGTTGGTGCAGTTCTATACGGTCATCATCGAGTCCATCCTCACCACCTCCATCACTGTGTGGTACGCTGGAGCCACTGTCAGGGACAGACTAAGACTGCAGCACGTTGTGTGCGCTGCTGAGAAGGTGATCGACTGTAAGCTTCCATCTCTCCAGGACCTGTACATCTCCAGGACCTGGAAGCGTGCAGGTCGGATCACAGCCGACCCTTCACACCCTGGATACGCACTGTTTGCTCCCCTCCCCTCAGGCAGGAGACTACGGTCCATTCGGACTAAAACCTCTCGCTACATGAACAGCTTTTTTCCCCTCTGCCATCAGACTGCTGAACACTAAGTGATTTATTAGACTCTTGTGCACTAGGTACAGCAGTTCAACTGGACTCATGTACAATCATCATTCTTTTTTTCATTGCCGAACTGTATTATGTGGGACTCCACAATATCTGTTGCTTTTAATATATTTAAAATTGTATAGAATAGCATTATTTATTGTTATTCTACTTTTTATTGCATGCATAGTTTTTTTTATCTTTTGTGTTAATTTATGTCTAATGTTGCAGCATTGCACCAAGACAAATTCCTAGTTTGTGTATTACATGAACAATGGCAATAAATCTTATTCTGATTCTGATTATAGGTCACTAATGGTGGAAAAAGTTTTGAAATGATTTATCTTGGTCTCATTTTTTTACATCACAAAACACTGGCATTTGAACAGGGGTGTGTAGACTTTTATATCCACTGTATGTATACATGCGATTTCTTAGTTTTTTTATTTTTAATAAATTCACAAAAATCCCCCCAAAACTTTTTCATATTGTCATGTATTGTGTGTAGTATTTTGAGGAAAAAATGAATTTAATCCATTTTGGAATCAAGCTGTAACAAAACAAAATGTGGAAAAAGTGCTGTGAATACTTTCCGAATGCACTGTAAATTTGGTTACTGTTGACAATGGTACGACAAGGGGATTCATTCTCTAAGCGATGTTTTTGGAGACAGGTTTATATTCCTTTGAGGAGCTCAGTGAAGTTTAATCTGCAACACTCTTATTTGCAGCTGAGGACTGCAATGAAAACTGATGGTACGCCATGGCAGGCTCCACTTCAGGAACACCCTTTGCTTAAGCTTTGTTTGGGATTTGGGGAAACAAGATTTGTTTCTAAGTTGCATTTTGGAAAAGACATATTTGCCATTGCCTGTAGATTTACTTTGGTGGACAGATATCCCTGACTTTAGTCCAAATTTAGATGTTCATGTGGTTTGGGAGATGGTCAAACAGTCTTCTATGAATCCTGATCATCAGCAAATGCATTTAAATTTTATACAAAGAACATACGTATATCATTCCATGCAGACTTTATAGTATGAAGCTCAAGTCAGACCCAAACTGTACATTGGGATAATGGGAACCTTTTTTCATATGATCTGGGAATGCTCTGAAGTGTTTGCTTTGTGGCAAATGGTTAGGGATACTCTGTCATAGTACACATCCCTGTTCCACTGTCCCCATCTGTTTTGATTTTAAATGATTTACAGCAGCTAAGAATGCATAAAGACCATGAACATGTGTTTTTAGCTGGTTTGATAGTGGCTAAAAAACTGATTGCTACTAGGCAGAAACACCAATATTTACTTACTCGGCAATAGTGGCTGCTCACATTTATTGATGTTTTTTTATTTTGAGCTTTCTGTTGCTCATTTACATGAAGCTGAAGAAAACAAGATCAAACACTGGACTCTAACATTGGGAGAACTGAAAAGCTTATTGTGATAAGTGATACCCCTTGTTATTGCTTTCTTTGTTTTTTCCCCTCTTCTTCTGGACCTGGTTGTTAAATTGTTTGTTTTGTGTAATCCTCATTTAGTCTTTAAATGTATGTGCAATATGTTTAAATATTAATGAATAATAAAAAATCTGATCATCAAAAAAACAAATGTAAGACACCCTACTGTCTGTCATCAGCTCAGCATGTGTGTGAGAAGCCGTGAGAAGCCGTTATACATGTCACCTTCTGAAAGCTGTGGGTGTTTGCATTCCAAGCTTTAGAAGACAACAGTAGTAAAACTATCAATAACACTTATTCTCTGGCTTATTTTTGATTTGATTTACATTAACTTTTTTAGAGGAGTGGACTGTGGGACAAGGAACAGTGAATCAAATCAATTCCTGGAACTTGGAAACAAAATAATTTGTAATTATTATTATTATTATTATAGTAAGTGCTTTATTTATAGTACTTACCATGTCTCTCCATCTTTTCAACCAGTGACTCAGGCATTTCATCCAGGAAGAAATCGGGCAGCAGGGGGTGACCTGTTGACCAATCAGCCCATTATTAGTACCGTATGACAGTGTGTGGGGAAATTTAAAGCAGTACTTCAGTTCTTTTGAAGTGGAGTTATATGAAATGCTTCTGATTAGTCAAGCAATTACCTTAATTAGTTGGTGGTCTGGCTTCTCTCCTTTTAGAGAATGAAGGAACACAGCAGAGCACACAGTCAGGGCTGCAGTGGAGTGTAATGGACTCGTGTTTAGAGCCAATTTCCACTGTCTAAAAACACTGAAACTTAAACGTCAACACCATCTCAAACTCATATCTGCATCAGACAGCGCTCTACTTTAACAGCATATTTTCAGTCAAGAACATCTGTGTGCAACGCAGCATTGCACAGTGGCTGCCGCTGTATCTCTGCCAAGCTGCTCCATAGGGGAGTCGCAACAGAGCGGTATCCAATAATGCAATGCTGCTTAGCAACACAGATGTTCTTTGGTTGAAAATATAGTGCTGAAATGAAGTGCTGTAAAGTGGCATGAATTAGTTTGAGATGGCGCCCTCTAAAACTGTACTGAAGTTTTTGACATTTTGACAGTTTATTCTAAACATGAGTCCATTACACTCCACTGCAGCCCCGATTCTGCACTCAGCTGTCCTCCCTCATTCACTAAAAGAAGAGAAGTCAAACATCCAACTAGTTAAGGTAACTGCATGACTACTCAGAACCATTTCACATAACCCCACTTAAAAAGAACCAAACTATTACTTTAAGCCTAATAAACTGTATGTAAAAGATGGATGTAGCTTCCTTGTCTCAGTAATGAAGTTAATGCAGAAACAGCTTAGTTAAATCGGCATTCAATCTAAAACCAAGCAGGTGGCAGCACCTGTGGCTGCAAAAGAAATTGATGCATTCTTCCTTTAACTGCAAGTTTTACTTCATATGAGATATAAAAAGGATGTCTTTATTAATCATGGCCTCTATTAGAATGGCACTTCTAATTGGCTCTTTCACCCTAACATGTCTTTGAAGCTTGTAAACTAATGGGTGGCATCATTTTGAGTCCATAATTAGACTTTAGTTAGTGGTAGATCAGTTAGCATATAGCTACCTGGCTGGACTGCGTATGGGTCAAAGTCTCGGATCCCCTGGTCTCTGAGGACATCCTCATCAACCAAGAAGTGACCCGTGTAGTCCTTCGGGTGGGACAGGATGGCGTAGGCGGCATCTGCCATGATGTCAGCGGTGCGGCACTGTTTACCAATACCCTCCCCGCCCAGCATGTCCATGGCGGCTGTCTGGATTGCTATGGCAACAATGCACACATTGAGTGCGAGCAGAGTCAGGATCACAGCTAGCTAACACTGACATGCTAGAAGTTATATGCTGACCAGTTTTAGGCCAAAGGGCGTTGACAGCAATTTGTCCTCTGAACTCTTCAGCCATTCCCAGGACACACATGGACATGCCATACTTAGCAATCGTGTACGCTTTTAAAAGAGAAAAGAAAAAGAAAAGTATTAATGGGGTAAAGATGCCTGTTGGGATACCTGGACAGCTGGGTGCTATAGTTACCAGTGTGGTTCTTGAACCAGACGGGGTTGAGGTTGAGTGGAGGCGACAGGTTGAGGATGTGGGGACTGCGACTCTTCAACAGATGAGGGGCGACCAATTTTGACCTGAGACACATGAACAGAATCGGTAGCCACACATGAGCACATGCCACGCAGACACATTAGTGTTTTTCTTTAAAGACCAGCCTCTGTAATGAGAGTTGTTGACCATACACCCGTCCTTCCTGATGAGCACATGTGAAACTTATCTTCCCCTGTGGTCTACTTAGGGAACACAGAACCTAAGGGCCTCTCCTAGTCACACCACATACATATGCTCCCAGTTCTTGTTATAGAAGGCCAGACTGTTGCTGTCTTGAGATGGATTTCTTTATTTGCATCTCTCTCCATCTTCCATGTTAATCTTCAGTGGTATACAGTTGGATTTTTTTGATTTTGATTTGATTTTGTATACTTTATTATGCCTCGGTGAAATGCAGGCATACAGTAATCGGTTATGGCGTCTGTGTGTGTGTGTGTATTTGTCCATCTGTCTGTCCGCCTCTCTGTTTCAGCTCACCCGGTCAAAATTAAGTGGAACTAAAGGCTTGTATCATTGTATCACCCTATTTTCTCGATTTTTAGCTTGCCAGATGCTTTGATTTTGTAATAAACACAAAAATAGCTCACCTTTACTGTCAGTGGAACAATGCTGCACATGCGCCCGGAAACTCCCACCAGAGGAAAGTACTGAGCAATCCACCAATACTGGGTGAACAAATGTCCATCTTTTTGCCCATCCATTTTCTTCCTCTGCCACTAAACAGCAAAAGCTCCTGTTCGTCTTGATTGTCATTGTATTCACGTACCTCCATTGCTTCCGCGTTTTAAAACGTCTGCCACCGTGCTCTTCTTTGTGTTTGGACTGCAGCTGCTCAAATCAGGTTGGTGGCTCTTTGCTGCTGCTGACAGTACAGGCATGTGAACTGCAGATTATCTTCACTGCACATGCGTGTACTCCAAAACTACTGGATGGATTTGGATTAAACTTTTACCAGAGGTGGTACTTGGGCTAGAGAAGAACCCATAACATTTTGGTGATGATCCGAGAACGCATACCTCCGCCAAGGCTCTGGCACTGAGGCATCAGCACCTTGGTGCTTTCATTAATCCCAGAGGGAAATTCAGGGCATCCACCTGGATGGATGAGGCAGCCACGGTACGGCGCCATTCCCTTCACCATTCACACAGACATTCACACCTAAGGCCACTTTAGAGTCTCCAATTAACCTAACTTGCATGCATTTAGCCTGTGGGAGGAAACCTGACTATCCGGGGTATCCAGATCATCACCAAAATATAATGGGTTCCTCTCTAGCCCAAGAACCACCTCTGGTGAAAATTTCATCCAAATCCATCCAGTAGTTTTTGTGTAATTCTGGTGCACAAATACAAACAAAGCCCTTGGTGGAGGTATGCACTCTCAGATCATCACCAAAATCTAATCATGTGTTCCCTGTGCCATTACACACCTTTCCTGAAAATTTTGTCAAAATCCGTTCATAACTTTTTTACGCTACAGTGATATTATATCATCAAAGTAGGGCATCTAAGTAGAACCATCCAGTGGTGATTTCCTCATCTCAAACAATTTATTGAAATAAAAGCCAACAACAGTGATGGATATACCACAACAAAAAATGTCAATGTCTCAATAACTAGTCATGTGCCCTTGAGCATCAATTACAGCTCGACAATGACGTCTCATGCTGTTCACAAGTCGACTTATTATCTGCCGAGGCATGGCATTCCACTCTTCTTGAAGGGCGGCTCTCAGGTCACTGAGGTTGTGAGGTGCAGGGTTACGAGCCTCGACACAGCAACTCAGCTGATACCCTTGGTTTTCTATGGGATTCAGGCCTGGACAAAGTGCAGGCACTCCATTTGAGGTGCCCCAGCCTCCAGCAACTATTCCCTAATGATACAACCTCAATGAGCTGGAGCACTGTCGTCCATGGAGATGAAATTAGTCCTGTGTTGTTCATGCAAGGGCACAATGATTGGATTAATGATGTTATTCATGTAGTATTGGCTTGTCACTGTACCATTCACAAGGTGTAGAGCAGTTCTGTATTGACTAGACACACCTGTCCAGATTGTAATACCAACACCACCACCACCACCATCAAAGGCTCATCTGGTGACAACAGTGGCTGATGCATAGTGCTTTCCTTGATGACTCCAACATCGTTGGCGGCCAACATTTCTACTCAACGTGAATCGACTTTCATCAGAGAACAGCACTGAGGGCCACTGGTCCGTGGTCCAGAGTAAATGCTCCCTGGCCCATGGAAAACGATGCAGCCTGTGTCTGCTGGTGTGGTCAGGTACCCTTGCAGGTCGTCTGGCACGCAAGCCACGCAGATGTGAACAGTTCTGAATGGTCTGACGTGACACTTGGGTACCTCTCACCTTCCTTAAATGTGCCTGGACTTGAGTGGCATTCATCATCCGGTTATGCAGGGCAAGCAGTCATCAGCGTGGGATGTGGGCAAAGGACGTCCACTTCTATGCCTTTCTGTGACTCTTCCAGTCTCTCTGCATCTCTGTTGCAACCTGCTGATGACACACTGACACTCAAAGCTCAGTGGCCACTTCCCTCTGAGAACATCCTGTTTGAAGCCTCACAGTGGCGAGGTATTGTTGATCAATTGTGAGGTGTCTTGGTCTCATGATGTCAAAATGTGAACAGCACGATGAAGAGGACTGTTTAAATACTAATTCTAATTGAACCAGAAAATGTATTGGTCAATTCATGGATCGGACACCTGTTGTGAATTTTGCCTTTAAGCACCTTGTTAGAGAACAGCACGTCATGCAACAAGTATTGAAACACTGAACAGTTGGACATGTGCATTCAAAACGTTAGACAAGGTCAAACTAAGTTCACCTGTAAAGGTTATAGTGCATTTTAGGTGCATCCTGAAATTTCACCCAAAAGCTGAATATCCCTAACTTTTTGTGAGTAGTGCATGTGTGCTGAAATGGATCTTCATTCTGAGATCCATTTCAGTTCAAAAGCACGGCAAATAACGTCTGATCTTTTTTGGAAATCATAAGTTGGATTGGTCTTCAGTTTTCTATAGAAATTTCCATCAGTCAGTTGTCAGCAAGCTTCTTCTTTATAATCGGACATATTCTGAATGACAATTGCTCCTCCCTCATCAGCCGGCTTGATGATAATCTCAGTGTCTTTGGTCTCACTTGTTAAAGTGAAAACTGCACACGTCTTCATTTGTATTTAATTTTATTTTGTTAATTTGCACTTTTTAAAATTAATTTACAACTTTTTAAAGAAAAATTAGCCATTTTTCACTTAAATTTGTAACTTATCTCATAAGTTTTATTGCTCTCAAGTCCTGATTTTTTTTTCTTCTCCCAGATATGAAGTAAATTTACAACTCATTTCCCGAAAAGTAACAATTTTTTCTATGTAAATTTGCAACATTTTTCTCTTAAATTTGCAACTTTTTCTTCTAAATTTGTCTTTTTTCCCTGGTAAAGTTGTAAGTTTTCTTAAAAATATATCTTGTGTCAGGTCAGGCATTGGTTTGCTTGCTACCGCATAACCATGAAAACCGCTACTTCCCGTCTCATGGGTTGGGCCGTCGGCGACTCAACCGGCAACCCCGCCCTTCCGAAGTCGTGGAGGGTGAAACTGGGCATCCTGGCAGAACTAAAAACAATATCTGTCACAGGTCTGTGGTGGACCACTCCCAGTTACACAGGGTGAAACTGGACATCCTGGCAGAAAAGCACATCTGTCGCAAGGTCTGTGGTGGACTTTTGCCAGCCGTGCATCGTGACATGCACTACACAAAGAGCAGAGATAAACAAACCTATCATCTGGTCAGTCACCGCAACAGATACTGGAGTCAGTTTGTCTTGGCCTGTCCTTGCCACTGATAATACCTTTATCTGCCAAGAATGTGCCGCTAGTCCAGCAAAAGCTAGCAGTACTCAAATACTTTGCAAGCAGTTTCATGAAATGGTCAGTCAGAAAGCAACTCATATTGGCTTGCACTTCGCCCGGGTTGACAAGGTCGGGAGTTCCTGGTGACGCAGGGCGAGGGACAGAGCTGCGTGGAGGAGTCTGATCAGACCTAGATGAGACAGTCATTGTCGCCCCCGACAGACTGCTATGATAACATAAGCCTTTATTAGTCTCACAATGGGGAAATTCCAGGATTGCAACAGCACAGGGATAGCAACACTCAGAACAATAATTTAGAAGATATGATGATGTATGTGTGCTACCTACTGTACACATTTACATATGTATACAACTGTTTTAGTTGCTTCCTAGTGATTTTTCTTTACCAAAATAGTTGAACATCATTTGTATTTTACACAACACATACAGTTTTTGGTATATATATATATAAAATAATCGTGTATGGAGATACTGAATAATTATATCGAAATATGATTTTTTGACCCGTATCGCCCAGCCCTACTTGAGTTTGGTGCTCAGCATAAATAGAATGAGGAAAGGAAAGTTGGTTACCCAGCCCCAGGGGAAAGCACAAACCAGTGTACTCCTAGTGCCCATCCCAAGCCTGGGTAAATGAGAAAGTTTGTCATCCTTCCTGAATTCCAGAAACAGATAGTGTTGTTGAATTCCAGAATTTAGATATTTAACAAAACATAGCTGCATTTGCTACCTTATTTTTTAGCACTCGTTGACAACAGTGCTGCTTCTATGCTTTGGCTGTCCTGAAGAGCCATAACTTATGACCAATCGGAGCGCGCTGCGAGTGGACTGCTAGTATGTTGCTCACCACCCCCAGAGGAGCCAGAAATAAGCCCTGCACCTGTATGCCACTATATGCAATTATCATTCTGCTTTGATGCAGAAGCCTGTATCTCCATGCATCTTAGAACTGAGAAATTTTCACAGCTCTAGTAAAGGTTTCGCTACACCTGACTGAATGATAACCCTTATGTGGTCTGTCTGCACCTGAATTTCAAACCAACATGGCAGTAACTCTAAGTTTCTTAGACCAGTGTTTTTCAACCTTTTTTAAGCCATGGCACATTTTTTACATTGACAAAATCATGGGGCACCACCAACCAGAATGACACAAAATGACACTCTATAGCCTAACACAGTAAAAATAATAAAATATAGTTAGTAATACAGTTTCTAAATGTATTTATACTCATTCAATGTGAACCCTGGGCCTGTTTAGATGAACACAAAGCTGATATCCTGGCAGGAATGGAAGAAAGACACACACAGAGCTCTTCCTCAACAGCTCTCAGTCTCTCTCCGTTTTTAGTTTTTATCACAGTCAAGCTTGAAAAGCTCAGCTCACACAGATATGTCGTGGAAAATGGGAGCAATGTTGAAATAGCTTTGTTGGCCAGAATGGGGAACTCCTTGGCAGCAGTCAACCAAAAACTGACCAAAGGAAGATCAGCAAAGTTTAGCTTTAAACCATGATCTTGTTTCAGTTCAATGAGCTCCTCTTGCTCCTGTAAAGTCATGTCGTTTCCAACAACTGATGCTGAGCTGTATGGGTTCCTAACCCAGTCAAGGCATTGTGTGAAGTCTGAAGAGAAATAAAATAACAACTTCTCCTCAAGAGTTTTCAAATGTGTGCCAATCACCTGGCACAGTGCAGCAGTGTTAACATCATGCCGTTTCTCGGTGAGTGGGAACATCTCAAGGTTGCCACGCTGCACATGTTGTTGTTTATTTATAAATTTTACTGTTTACATGGATCCTGAAAAAGCTGATCTGATTAGGACGTGCGTTTTCATTTGTCACAGGTTTGAACGGAATAAATCATTTTGACATGCGCAGGTCGACATTTCGACATTCAAAAAATAGTAGAAGAAGAAGCAACTTCCGGTGTTAGCGAGCCCCGCTTCGTGTCGAAATGGACCTGTATCGTGTTATTCAGACTGTACTTTTGCTTCTGCTAGTCTCCATAATGAAGCTACAAGTACATACTTCTGCATATGACGAAAAGCGGGAGACAGCAGGACGATACAGACCAGTTTTGTTTTACTCCCGCTATGTTTTCCGCGAGCTGCTGCTAAGGCGGAAATACATCACGTCGACGTGCGGCTGGTGTACAGAAATGCGCAGTAAACATATTTTCTGCCCTGTGTTCGGAATAAGTGTTTTCATGCGCACCATTCGGATTAACAATCAGCATAACCCACCCCTCTCAATCAGAATGAAATTTTGATCCGAATGAGCGTGATCGGGTTAGAATATTCAGATTGCCGTGTTTACATGAATCATTTTTATTCCGATCAGGCTTTTAATCCGGTTACTTGTGTCCATGTAAACATAGCCACTCACTCCAGTAATTAAGTTAAATTGGATAATTTCCCACGGCACACCTAACGATCTCTCACGGCACACTAGTGTGCCGCGGCACATAGGTTGAAAATCACTGTCTTAGACAACAAAAGCAGAATCCAACATTATTTTCGATGAACAAAAGGTAATTTAAAAGTTGTCATCAATTTCCTTAATTTACATAAAGAAATCTCAACCCCTGCTTAAAAGGAAGATTTTTCAATGCAGTTCCCCTAGTGTTTTATGCTGTGCTGAAGTATGTGCACTTGTTTTCACCGATGCCACACAACAATGTTTATCAAAGACAGAATGTGTACCTCTGCAATTATGGCATGAATAATGTTTTCTCGTCTTCCCCTCTCTGACATGATGGGTAGAGCAGCTCCTGCTTCTTCCATTTCAGATAGTGAATGGTTCTGCTCAACTGGCTCTACCCACAGGTATCATCTTCCTGTCTATGTAATTTCTAACACTGCCGTTCAGTTCCCACAAGGAAATGGTGTATACTTCAAGACATCCAAGTGTATCATGGTCACAGCATGTAAATTATAGGAAAAAGCAGTTTTTACTTACCCCATCTGAACACTAATTTTTACATTATGTGCTTGTAAAATAGGTAGGGAAAATTTTTATAGACTTCAATATAAGGGCTTAAAAGAAAAATAGGGCCTTGGGGGCCTTTTAAGAACTTTCCAGCACAGACTGAAGGACTGGCTGTCATTTTCAATGGTAACAATTAATAAATATGGATAAACAAATTTTAGACTTCATAGTGCTCTGTGGACAGGTCAGTGTTAAACTGTAATTCTCTACCCTTCCCTTTATCCGTTACCTGTAACGAGACACCTGAGTGTTAAACAAACAAACCATTATAAGAAAATAAATGTGGCCCTCATACGTCAAGTATGTTCCTCGCAGGTTGATCCCCAGCATCAGATCCACCTTCTTCATCGGAGTGACCAGAGTCCCTGTCAGACTAATGGCACTGGCATTATTCACCAGGATGTCAATACCTGCCAATCAGATGCAAGAGGAGTAATGACATACACAGCTGTCCTCAAAGAAAGCTGCTGTTCACATGCCTTAACTGTGGCACCATCTAACCTCCAAACGTGTCCACGGCTTTCTGAACGGCTTCTCCAATCTGCTGCTCATCGCGAATATCCACGACACATGGCAAAGCTTTGCCTCCTGCCGCCTCCACTAAAACACAACAAAATCAATTAAACTCCTGTTACAATCATGTGTTCCCTTCTTAGTCTAACACCTCTATGAGCACTTTACCCTCCTGTGCAGCGGTGTAGATGGTCCCTGGCAGTTTGGGGTGGGGCTCGGCAGTCTTGGCTGCAATCACAATGTTGGCGCCATCTCTGGCAGCTTTCAGAGCGATGGCTTTACCAATGCCTCGACTTGCTCCGGTGATGAAGAGTGTGCAGCCAGCTAGCTTTCTGAAAGCACACAGACAAAGAGTTGGACAGTCTCCTGTCTGGAACATATTACTTGTAGTCAGAACCTGTCATCTGTCCCTGTGGGTGGGGGAGGAAAAGGCTTGATTATTTAAGCATGGGGGATGAGTGGTTAGCACTGCTGCCTCATAGCCACAGGGTCAGGAGTCAAAACCAGGTTGAGCCCATCTGTGTGAAGTTTGCCTATTTGTCTTTGCTTGTGTGGCTTTCTTCCCACAATCCAAAGACACCCACCCCCCACCTTCGTGACAGTGCACTGCATGACAACAGCCACTCCCTTCCAGGATGTTAACACTGAAGCTTCAAGAAACATTGTTTTATTGTGAATGACTTTCTGTGTTAAGATCAGAAGGTGCCCAATTAGGTGCCACGGAAGGTTAAGACCCTGCAGATTTTCTTTCTAGCCAGTCTCTTCCAACAGGTGGTTTCACTGAATTCCTTCCCACCGGCTGCTGACCAGTGAAAACACTTACAGTATAGTGACTGGCTGAAGGAAAACCTGTTGTGTCTTAGCCTTCCATGGCACATGACTGGACATGATAATGAAGTTGACTTTGTTTATTTTTGTCTTATTTTATGGATATATCATTTAAGTTTTTTGTTTCACTTTCACTGTTTTTACTCTTATCACCATTATTAGCTGTGGCCATTTAAATTATATATATATGTATATATATATATATACAGTATATATATATATATATATATATATATACAGTATATGCCCATTATACAGTTGCAAGAAAGTACATGAACCCTTTGGAATTACCTGGTTTTCTCCATTAATTTGTCATAAAATGTGATCTGATCTACAGTACATCTAAGTAAAAACAATAATTTCCCATGGGGAAAAGAGTTGAGTTGACATGGCATGGCATGGCATGGCATGACATGACATGACATGACATGACATGACATGACATGACATGACATGACATGACATGAGTTGAGATGAGATTTTATTAGTCCCACAATGGGGAAATTCCAGGATTGCAACAGCACAGGGATGGCAACACTCAGAGCAATAATTTAGAAGATAAGAAAATAAGAGCATTGAAGATACATATGTACACATAAATATATACACACAGTGCGGAGCATTGTAGCTAGATGCAATAAACAGCATAACCATCTATTTAGTTACCCCACATAGTATGAATATGTACTCATACATATTGTCAGCCTCCATAGCGACTGATACTGTCCTAGTTGTATGGGACCATTTTGTGTAAGTCTGTTGCATCTTTTGTATTCAATACTACTAGGTTGTCATGTTTTTTTGCCATCTCTGCGAGCAGCCCTGCTTAGGTTATAAAGTCTGACAGCCGTAGGTAGGAAGGACCTGCGAAACCTCTCTGTCGCGCACCTAGGATGATGTAGCCTACTGCTAAATGAGCTCCTCAGTGCGTTCAGTATGTCCTGCATAGGGTGGGACTCGGACTCCAGCAGAGATGGCAGCTTAGCCACCATCCCTCTCTCTCCTATCTCCTCCACTGGGTCAAGGCACTGCCCCAGGACAGAGCTAGCTTTCTTGATCAGTTTGTTCAGTCTCTTCCTATCGGCTGCTGTAATGCCACTGCCCCAGCAGACCACTGCAAAAGTGATGGCTGATGCCACTACCGAATCGTAGAAGGTCTTCAGGAGCACCCCTTGTACACCAAAAGACCCGAGCCTCCTCAGTAGGAACAGCCTGTGCTGTCCCTTCTTGTAGAGTGCATCGGTATTGTGTGACCAGTCTAGTTTATTGTTCAAATGAACACCTAGGTACTTGTAGGGTGTCACCATCTCAATGTCTGTTCCCTGGATGTTTACTGGTGCTGTGAGGGGTTGTCCTTGCCTGCAGCAGTCCACCACCAGCTCCTTAGTTTTTCTAGCGTTGATCTGGAGGCAGTTCCGATGGCACCAGTCCACGAAGTCCTGGATAAGTCCTCTGTACTCAATTTCATCTCCACTGGACATGAGGCCGACGATCGCAGAGTCGTCAGAGAACTTCTGTAGATGGCAGTGTGTTGTGTTGTGTGAGAAGTCCACAGTATAAAGGGTGAGCAGGAAGGGGGCCAAAACCGTTCCCTGGGGTGCCCCCATGCTGCCGATGATCATGTCGGACACACAATCCCGGGTTCTCACAAACTGTGGCCGGTTTGTGAGGTAGTCCAGGATTCATGATGACAGGTGCTGGTCCACCCCTGCGCACAGCAGCTTGTCCCTCAGGATCATCAGTTGGATGGCGTTGAAAGCACTGGAGAAGTCAAAGAACATGATCCTCACTGTGTTCCCAGGCTTCTCCAGGTGGAACAGGGAACGGTGAAGGAGGAAGATCACTGCATCCTCCACCCCGATGCCATGCTGGTAGGCGAATTGGAGTGGATCCATCGCTGGTCCCACCAGGGGGCGGAGGTGAGCAAGGAGCAGTTTCTCCAGGGTCTTCATCAGGTGAGACGTCAGGGCCACTGCTCTGTAGCTGTTCAGGTCTCTGGTGTGGGAAGTCTTTGGTACGGGTACCACACAAGATGTTTTCCACAACTGTGGTACCCTCCCCAGCATCAGGCTCAGGTTGAAGATGTGCTTTATTTAACCCCTTGCACTCTGGTCAATTTTCCTAAAAACGCCAAAAAATAATGTGCCCAAAGTAAATCAAAAGCTGTTCTTCAACCCTTTGCAGCATCTTCATGGGGTTGGTCTCATTTAAAAGAAAACACTTTGAATTTTTTGGCAAAAAAAAAAAAAAAGATCTCTCGAAGTGCTCCGGCCACTGAGTTACAGTCATCTAAACATAGTGAACTTGAAGAAAATAAATTTGGCCTGGGTGTTTTTTTGGATACAAATGCTTGCAAATAACATACAGCTTCAGATCCGGGCTGGAAAATGCAACAGAAATGTAGAACCAAGTGTTATCCAGCTGAGGTCCAAATTTTGTAACAATACCACAAAAAATGAATATTTTACACAGCTTTGTTCTCAGGCTGTTCCCAGGCGTTTTGGAACTGTGCCAAATTGTGCCAAATGGCACAGTTTGGAAAAACGTCTGTAACTTTTGAATGATTCAATGTAGAATCTTCATTTAGGGCTCTAATGAAAGGTCACATTCAGGGCTGTGTCTGTGTGTGTGTGTGTGGGGGGGGGGTGGACAAACCCCCCCCCCCCCCGCTACAGAGGACGGAGATCCGCCCTCGCTACACGACGGATTACACTCGGATGTGGCGATGTTTCCACAGCAACGCTGTCACCGCGGCCCCCCCCCTCTTGCTACTGTGTGTGTGGGGGGGGGGGTGTGCCCCCCCCTTCCCTCGCTACAGCGGACGGAGATTGGCCATCGCTACATGACGGATTACACTCGGATGTGGCATGTTTCCACAGCAACGCTGTCACTGTGGCTCCCCCCCACCCTCCCACGACAGAATCGTAGCGGTGGGGGGCACGTTCACGGTCCAGAGGCGGCGAAGAACCGTGTAACGCGGCGCATGCACTTCGGACATCGTGCGCCGCACAGTTGTAATTTACCCATCAGTCAAAAGTCATTTTTGATTACAATTTTCAGGGCTAAAAAATAATTTGGCTTATAACACCTTACCTCTTCACAGTCACATTGTCCTGGCCAACTTCTCTTCCTCATTGTCAGACGAACGCAACGCTGGTTCTGGTTTCGCGACCCGGTCAAAACATAATTCTATGATTGCGGTTTTGGCGAATGATTTACGACCTTCGTTGTCGGCCTCCATCGGTCTATGATGACTATATAGGAGAATCCTAAACACTCTGCTGGAATTAAAAAAAAAAAAAATAAAACACTGCCTGTGGCTGCTGAAGCAGTCTCTCTTCACCCAGCTTTAGACAAAACAGCTCAGCGAACTTCTGTGCTTCAATTGGCTCGCAGCCGTTGGGAGGCGGGTCCTTCTGGCTAGGTTTTCATTCATTGGTTCTTCAAGGTTTCAGAAACCCAATTCAAATCTCTTATTAGTCGAATGAGAGGTCAATCAGATGAACTAATCTGTTCGCGGCTGTGTCTGCAGCGCCACACCACCTACATCACCACCATCAGGATCATGCGTCCGAGTCATGCGTCCGGCATCGTGCGCCCTAGGACGCAGAGACTTGCCCGTCCGCGGTACAACGGAGCGCAAGAGGTTAACACCACACAAGCAATTATAATATTTCATGTCTATTGCAAACATCCATTAAACATTCACAATGCTGGTGGAAAAAGTAAGCGAACCCTTGGATTTAATAACAGTTTGAACCTTCATTAGCAGTAATAACCTCCAACAAATGTTTCCAGTAACTGCTGATGAGACCTGCACAACATTTAGGGGGAATTTTGGACCATTCTTCCTTACAAAACTGCTTCAGCTCTACCATATTCTTAGCATGTCTGGCATGAACGGCTCTCTTGAAGTCATTTCACAGCATCTCTATTGGATTCAGATCTGGATTCTGACTGGGCCACTCCAAATGGTGGATTTTCTGTTTTTGAAGCCATTCTATAGTAAATTTACTTTGATGTTTTGGATCATTTTTCTACTGCATCACCCAACTTCTGAGCTTCAGATGGCAGACAGCCACCTTAATATTACTACTTGACAAGTCATTTTCCCCTTGATAATGGCAAACAGTCCAGGCTCTGAGGCAGCAAAGCAGCCCCAAATCAAGATGCTCCCTCCACCGTACTTCATTCATTGGGATGATGTTTTCACATTGGTATGTCGTGCCCTTTTTTTATGCCATGCATACAGTGGGGAAAATAAGTAATTAACACATCAACATTTTTCTCATTAAACATATTTCTGATGAAAGCACTGACCTGATATTTTCACCAGATATCAGTAACAACCCAAGCAATCCATACATATAAAGAAATCAAGGCAACTGTGTTCACAAAACAAGTTATATTTAATAAAGTTGAATGACAAAGGAAATAAGTATTGAGCATGCTTGGTGAAATTAATTTAATATTTAGCAGAAAAGCCTTTGTTGGTAATAACAGCTTCCAGACGCCTCCTGTATGGAAAAACTAGGTGCAGGCATTGCTCAGGACTAATTTTAGCCCATTCTTCCACACAAATTGTCTTCAAATCTTGAAGGTTTTGTGGGTGTCTTCTATGAACTCTGATCTTCAGTTTGTTCCAGAGATTTTCAATTGGATTCAGGTCAAGTGACTGACTGGGCCATTCTAGCAGCTTTATTTTCCTTCTCTGAAGCCAGGTGAGCGTTTCCTTGGCTGTGTGTTTGGGATCATTGTATTGTTGAACTGTCCACCCTCGTTTCATCTTCAGCATCTTCGCAGATGGCAACAGGTTCTTATCAAGGATGGCTCTGTACATTTGTCCATTCATCTGGGATTAGGGTTAGGGTTTGTATTCTTATTATCTTATTTACTATTGCTCTGAGTGCTGCTATCCCTTTGCTGCTGCAATCCTGAAATTTCCCCATTGTGGGACTAATAAAGGCTTATCTTATCTTTCCTTCAATTATATGAAGTCTGCCTGTACCATGTGCTGAAAAACACCCCCACACCATCATGCTCCCACCTCCAATCTTCACTGTTGGTATGGTGTTTTTGGGCTGATGTGCAGTGCCATTTCTCCTTCAAACATGCTGTGTGTTGTGGCATCCAAAAAGTTCAATTTTCATCTCATCTGACCACACTATATTCTCCCAGTGTTTTTACTGGCTTGCCCAAATGTTGTGCAGCAAACTTTAAACGAGCTTCAACATACTTTTTCTTCAACAAGGGAGTCTTGCGAGGTGAGCGGGCATACAGCCTGTCAGTTGAGTGCATTACTTATTGTTTTCTTTGAAACAGCAGTACCTACTAACTCCAAGACTTTCTGGAGCTCTCCATGAGTGGTCTTTGGCTCTTGGATAACTCTTCTGATAATTCTTTTTTGACTCCTCTGTCAGAAATCTTGTGAGGAGCCCCTGGTCATGGCCGATTTATGGTAAAATGGTGTTCTTTCCACTTCCAAATGATGGCTCCAACAGTGTTCACTGGATCATTCAGCAGTTTAGAAATGCTGCTGTAACCAATGCCATCATTATGCTTTGCAACAATAAGGCTGTGACTGTCTAGAGAGAGTTCTTTGCTTCTGCCCATAATGAATTCTTTACAGTGTGACAATCTAATATTCACAGACCTTTTTAAAGGCCATCAGTCAGGACTTAACCACCTGGAATTAATTTCACTGGTGGGGGATGGGATGGATTCCTAAATTCTGATGGATTTAAGCTGGTTTCATGGCTTTCTGTGCCTTTTTGCACTTCTTTTCTTCATGTGTTCAATACTAGATGCAAGATGGGGCCAGTGTGTGTGGCTGACCGTCTACTTCTGTCATTTCTGTGTTTATTTTTATGTCCAACCCTCTTCATTCAACAAATCAAGTCACTGCTGGTGTATGATCACCAAACTCTCCTGGATTTCTGGTCTTTTGTTAAAGACCTAGCCTCATCTAATTTTAATGGACAGAAAATTTTGCCCCCTGTTTTATCGGGAGTTCCCACTCACCTGTACTGGGCTTCAGTTCCATCCTCCCGCCAGAAGCGTCACTGTCGCTGTGGTGAACGTGCTGGTCAGCTGGTCAAGCTCAAACTCTGCCTGGCGTGCTCCTCTTCTGTTTCCCGAGCAGAGTATGGATTATCTTCTCCCTTGTTTGTGCCTTAGCACTCCTTGGATCCAACTGATGCCTGCCTAGTACCTGTGACCGGCTTGGATGAGGTGCCCCAGCCCCGCCGCCCCTGCTCTCCCCGGCTTCACCAGCACAGCGTGAACCTCGGGAACCTGCGGCCGCTGTGTCGGACTCCTCAGTCTGCTCCACCACCCGCCCCAACTCCTTCCAGGATTGGCCTGGTAAACGCCAAATCACTGGTAAACAAAACTTTTATCCTGAGGGATTTCTTTACCTCCCGTGGTCTGGATTTCCTCTGCATATGTGAGACTTGGTTGAGTGTCGGTGACTGTAGTATTTTTTCTGAACTTTTACTGGCTGATTGTTCTTATTTTAACTCCCCGTGGATGTTGGGTCAAGGGGGAGGAACAGCAACATTTATAGAAATGATTTTAAATGTAAGCAGTTTGTTTTTTTTGTTTTTTTAATTATTTTTGAAATGACTTTATTTGAGGTGGGTCGCTCTGACCCGGTGCTGGTCACTGTCATTTACCGACCCCCCAAATACAATAAGGATTTTATGAATGACTTTGCCGATTTTCTGGCAGAAATTATGCCAAAGTATGACCAAGTCCTTACTGTAGGAGATTTTAATTTCCATGTGTGCTGTCCAGGTAAGCCACTGGTGAATGACTTTTTAAACCTTGTTCATTCTTTTAGCCTGGAACACTTTTTACCTGGTGGACCTACACATGAACACAGACACACTTTAGACCTTGTTTTCTCTCATGGTTTGTCTGTTTCTAACCTGGAGATTGGTGATGCTGCATTTTCTGACCATATGCCAATTTTATTTGATGTTGGTCTATCCTGCATCAGAGTTCAAACCTGTGCTCCTGCTCGCCACTGTAGAATTTTTAACCCCTCCACTGCTGGCCAGTTTTCTGCTGCTTTTACCCAGCTCTGTGCTCCCTTGGATTTTACTTTTTTTGGATACAGAGAACCTCAATTCCTGGTTTCATTCCTCTTGCCAAACCATCCTGGACTCTGTGGCTCCATTAAAAATTAAGCAGCCCAGAGCCAAGCGTGAACCGTGGTTAAATGACAGAACTCGGGCAGCCAGACGGGAATGCCGCAAAGCTGAGCGCAGGTGGAAGAAGGACAAGTCGCAGGTATCATTTCAAATCTTAAAGGACTGTTGGCATCTCTACCAAAATTGTGTTAAAGAGGCTAAAAGGGAACATCTATCTAATATTATTGCAGCAAACTGTCATGATCCACGTGTGTTATTTAAAACTATTGATTTTGTTCTTAATGCCTCACAATCTGTCAGTATGGAAGTGTCTTCTGTAACATGCAGTGACTTTTTGCATTTTTTTATTGATAAGGTCACCACCATTAGGGGTCTTATCCCAGCTCCTGCCTCTGACCCCTCTGTACCTGTCCCTTGCTCTGCTGTTTTTAATCAGTTTGAGCCTGTGACCTTGCAACAATTACAGGATGTGGTTGATCATATTAAGCCCTCAGGTTCTCCTTGTGATGCCCTCCCTCCTCAATTTTTTAAAGAAGTTTTTCCTAGCATAGGTCAATCAGTTTTGACCATTTTAAACAACAGTTTAACTTCTGGTGTGGTTCCTGCAAATGTTAAGCATGCAGTAGTTAAACCCCTAATTAAGAAATCTGGTCTTGATCACACTGTGTTGGCTAATTTTCGGCCAATCTCCAAGCTGCTTTTTATTTCAAAAATATTGGAGAAAATAGTTTATTTCCAGTTGAATGATTTTTTGGATGAACATGATATTCTGGAGGTGTTCCAATCTGGTTTTAAAACCCTACATAGTACAGAGTCAGCACTATTAAGGGTTTTTAATGACATCCTTTTGATGTCTGATTCTGGTGATCATGTGGTTCTTGTTTTGCTAGACCTAACCGCTGCTTTTGATAGAGTGGACCATGAAATCTTAATTTCTCGCCTGCAGTATTTTGTGGACATTTCTGGTGCTGCACTGGAATGGTTTAGGTCCCATCTAACTTATAGAACCATGTGTGTAAGCCTTGCTGGTTCTGAATCCTCCTCTGCTTCCCTGTCATGTGGGGTCCCACAGGGCTCAATTCTAGGGCCTCTGCTCTTTTCACTTTATCTGCTTCCACTGGGTTCACTTCTTAGAAAGCATGGCATCTCCTTCCACTGCTATGCTGATGACTGTCAGGTTTATGTTCCAATAAGGCAGAAGGAGCATTTCTCAATTAAATCACTTCTTGAATGCCTTGATGACATTAAAGATTGGATGGCAGTGAACTTCCTAAGTTTTAATGAAAAGAAGACAGAAGTGATTGTGTTTGGACCCAGTGGCTCTTGTGAGTTCCCTCCTGTTGACTTGGGTCCCTTGACAGGGTTTGTCCAACCTACTGTCACTAATCTGAGTTTTAAGCTGGACAGTGATTTTAGACTGGATTGTCAAATTGCTGCAGTAGTGAAGTGAAGCTTTTTTCCTTTAAGGCAACTGGCAAAGGCTAAACCCATTCTCGCTAAACCCGTCGCTACTACCGATTGGATGGTTTAGTGAGGTCCTCGGATCGGCCCCGCCGGGGTCGGCAACGGCCCTGGCGGAGCGCCGAGAAGACGATCAAACTTGACTATCTAGAGGAAGTAAAAGTCGTAACAAGGTTTCCGTAGGTGAACCTGCGGAAGGATCATTAACGGTGGAGCGGAGAGTCGCCGCCCGGCCGCCGGGGCCGGAGGGGCTCCCCGCCGCCCTCCGCTGTGAACCTTCGCCCGCCGAGGGCCGCTTTCTCTCCCCTCCCCCCGCGTGGGGGAGGCGGGGGGAGCGTCCCGAGGCTCTGCCCGGCCCTCCGTCCCAGTCCCTCCGCCGGGAGGGAAGGAGGAGGGCCGGCCGGCGCGGCGCCCCGGCCGCCGCCGGCCCCCCTCCGAGCCGACTCCGTCTCGGCGGTCCCTCCCGGGGGCTGACGGGTGCCCGTCGTGGAGCCGGCTGGGGGCCGGCGGTCCGGCGCGCCCGCCGCCGCGGAACTCCGACCTAAGCGCCGCGCGCGGCCTCGCCCCGGCCGTCACGCCGCGTGCCTCCGGGTACCCAACTCTCCTCCCTCCTCCGGCGGGAGCACGGGGCATATTATTCCATCTAGCTACATTGCTCCGCACTGTGTGTGTTTATATACTTGCATATTTATTCCACCTAGCTGCAATGCTCCGTACTGTGGGTGTTTATATATTTACATATTTATTCCATCTAGCTACAATGCTCTGCACTGTGTGTTCATATATTCATATATTTATTCCATCCAGCTACAATGCTCTGCACTGTGTGTCTGTGTGTGTGTGTATATATATATATTTTATAGTAATACGTACATATGTATATTAGCTGCTCTTGCTTGCTTGTTTTTTTTTTGTTTTTTTTTTTTGTTTTTTTTTTTTCTTGCCTTCTGATTGTTGCTCTGAGTGTTGCTATCCCTGTGCTGTTGCAATCCTGGAATTTCCCCGTTGTGGGACTAATAAAGGCTTATCTTATCTTATCTTATCTTATCTTAAACAGCACTTTGAGACAGTAATCCATGCCTTCATCACATCTCGGCTGGATTACTGTAATGCACTTTATTTTGGAGTTAGCCAGTCTTCTCTCGCACGTCTCCAGTTGGTTCAAAATGCTGCTGCACGTCTTTTAACTGGAACACGTAAGAGGGACCACATTACACCTATTTCAGCTTCCCTCCACTGGCTGCCTGTGTACTTTAGGGTTCATTTTAAAATTCTTTTATTTGTTTTTAAATCATTGAATGGCCTTGCCCCGCCTTACTTCTCTGAGCTTCTTCACTTTTACACTCCTGCTCGGTCTCTCAGGTCAGCTGATCAGTTGCTCCTGGAGATACTAAAATCAAAGAGGAAGCTCAGAGGGGACAGAGCTTTTTCTGTTGCTGCTCCTAAGCTTTGGAACAGTCTTCCTTTGCCTATTAGACAGGCACCTTCACTGTCCACTTTTAAATCTTATCTTAAAACTCATTTTTACTCCTTGGCCTTCAACCCAGCTTAAGACATTGACTGTACTTGTTTTATTGCTTTATTATATGATTGTCATTTTTATTTGTTTCATACCTTTTTAGTTGCATTTGATTGTCTTTTATGTCCTTTTCATTTTATCTATTCCTGATGTACAGCACTTGTATCAGCTGTAGTTGTTTTTAAAGTGCTTTAGAAATAAAGTTTGCTTGATTGACTTATTCCCTGTGTTATTCCACTTTATTAAATATAACTTGTTTTGTGAACACAGTTGCCTTGATTTCTTTGTATGCATTGATTACTTGAGTTGTTACTGATATCTGGTGAAAATCTCAGGTCAATGGCTCCATCAGTAATATGTTTGAGAAAAATGTTGACGTGTTCAACACTTATATTTTACCCGCTTTAGCTCTGCATGTTCTTCCTGAACAATTCAACCTTAGTTTCATCAGTTCATAAAACACTTTCCCAGTAGATGTGTAGTGTCAGGGTACTTTTTGGCAAACTTCAATGATGGTTTTTGGAAAGCAGCAGCTCCCTCTGTGGACACCATGCCTGTTCATTGATTTACATACAGTAGACTTATGAACAGAGATATTAACCAGTTCCAATGATTACTTCAAACTTTTAGCCATTACTCTAGGGTTTCTTTTTATCTCATTGCACATTCTGCACTGCGCCTTTGAAGTCAACTTGGCTGAATGCCCATGTTTAGGGAGAGTAGTCACAACAAATTGTCTCTATTTGTAGACAATTTCCATTACATCCAGCCAAACTGAGCTCACATGTAACCCATCCAAAACATTTAAACCAACATGAGCAGAACCTTCAGTTGTTTTGAGCAAGAAGTTTTATTTTGAAAGTGCGTTTCCTGATATGTCACTGTGAACTTGACAACCGTTTCCCCCACCTTTTAGAAAAAAGTAAAATTTCTGTTAAAAAAAATCGTCTTCAAATAAAGTAAAACACGCTGACACTGTAATGGCCTATTGCTCAGCAAATAAAATCAAACATGAAAATTTGCATGACAAAATTTGCTGCAACCAAACTGCCATAAAATTTCAGACTATTTCAAAGTGTCCTGGTTAAAGGTCACATAACCAGGGCAATAGAAGGGAACCGTGAAAAACATTGTTAGAAGACTAAAAATTCGGCTTAAATAAAAATAAATTTCTAAACTTGTAATTTGATAAAATGAGGATTCATGAGTGAGTTGTTTCTCCATCACAGTCCACACAGTTTTTTCGATGCCGTGTGCATGCGGATTGTAAAACTCCGACATCAGTCCATTCAACCTTAAAAGTCACACGGAACAACGTTTAAACCGCGTGGACGTTTTGTATGAATGGATTTCAGAGAACAAAGCCATAAGCCTGAGAGTAGCCGTCACCAGACTCTATTGGAATACATCTGAATTTTCAAATACCTTGCTCTGTGGTCACAAGATACCAGAAAAGTTACATGACTGCAAATGTTTTCACACCACAAACGTCCATCGTTTAATTCGGGTACAATGAAGACCCGCAATAAAAAACCGTTCAGTCCCCAAAACACGTACTTTCTCCCGGGGCTCCAACTCACTTCACAACGGACGTTTGGGGTGCATGTGCCGGAGTGTGAGGTCAGACTCACCCGGTGTTCTGCAGCATGATCGCGGTTTTGGGGCAAAAGAGCTGAGACTGGTCGCATAGATTTGAGCCCAAAGTGGACGCAAGTTGTCTTCCTCACCTTTCACCCACTTCACGGTGAGGAGCGCAGCAGGACGTTACACAACACGCACTTCCGGTCTGATCCACCAAACACCAAACGTTACAGAAATATATTCCATATTATTTCTATATTTACACACGTCACATCCACCTTATTCCTGGAAGTGCCGCTGTGGGAACGATTATGGGCGGAGCTTTTGGTTTCAGCTGCCCAAGTGTTAAATCTCCTTTTTCTTTTAGATTTGATTGGCGGTTGGCAACCAGCTTACAGGTGCATTACCGCCACGTACTTCACTCTAGTCTACAGTATATCATCACTATCTGGTCAGGAACTGTAGTCCTTCTATCATCATTGCTGTGTCAGTCAGTAAGAGTGGAGAAGCAGGGGCATTTAAAATAGCGTTTTTAAAAGTTTTTCAAATTCATTTTAATGTATAGTCCACATACGTGTTTTGCACTCAACTGGCACCTAATTTCAGCTCTTCTAGTTTCTGTATTTTTTGAATGTTTTGGTGTAGTTCTGGTACTTGCTGGTGTTTGTGGTTGTGCCAATAGACTGGATAAATGGAGGCTTCTCACCACACGGTGACAGACGACATCCAAGCACGGTGCTGTGGCGTACATCTGCTCTAAGGTAAATTTGATTATGTGCAACATATTTTAACAAAATGCAGCCGACTTTATTGCGATGGAGACGTGCTGGTCTGAATGCGCGCCGTGACATTATGAGCACAGGCAATGAGAAGCCATAAATCACGACTCTTTGTTTGGTAGGGCAAGTCCAGGGAAAACACCATGAGTGCCTGGTATCATTGGAAAGCTTAGAAATCGTACTTTCTAAAAATACCTATGTTTTTGCGGAAGACGTAACTCCCCACCGATTGAGTTTTCAATCTAGCTAAAATATAAACAAATCGTCTTTTTCTGGGTCAGTTTTTGCACACTTCCTACAAATTAAATATCATTTTGAAGGTCTTTCAATACAGAATATGGAAATAACGTTACATCAGTTTTGAAAATGTCTTCAAAGTGACTCATTTTGCCAGTCGGGTCATCTGTTTACAGCGTTAGCATCTTAGCAGTGGCACTAACTAACGGAGCTACTATTTACGAGGCTGTGGTGCACATATGTAGTTTCACGGGCTCACATGTGTATGACTGTTCATATGCTCTCATGTATATTCCTGTGTGCTTATTTTGGCTTCACGTCTGAAGAGGAACAAAAGGTCTGGACCTCCTAGGGACAAGAGGAGGATGAGAGAGTTGGCCTTTTGATATGCAGAGAGATGGACATGAATGATTTCCTAACCACCCAGGTTGGGGTGGAAGCGAGAGGAACTGCAGGGGGGATGCATTGTGTTTGGGATTTAAAGACAATGGGATTTTGTACTTTGATGTCAGGGGTATAAGACTGGCAGATGTTGGGGGTTTTCCTCCTTCTGCTTTTGAATGTTGGAGAGTGTGTTGTGAATAAAAATGGAACCTGAGAAATAACTCTGCCTCATCCTTTCCACACAATCTCCACACTGGTGACCTTAAGACGTATTATGGCCGGAGACGATTCTCCTGCACCAGACTCATCAGGAGCCAGCCAAGCTAATGCAGCTATCACAGTCCAGCTTCCGGACTTCTGGCAGAACAGTCTGCGCTCCTGGTTTAACGCAGTCGAGGCACAGTTCCATCTTCGGAAGGTTTCGGCAGACGCCACGAAGTTCTACCATGTAGTTGCAAAGCTGGACAGCCACACAGCCCAGCGTGTAGAGAGCCGGATCAACCACCCGCCAGACGACGACAAGTACAGCACTTTGAAGGCTGCTCTCATCCGTTTTTTCACCCCCTCGCTGGGGGAGCAAGCAGAGAAGCTCCTGGTGTTGACTGAGTGTGAAGTTGACAGACCTGCAGACCTGATGGCGAAGATGCTGAGTGTGATGGCTTTATTTTCGCCCACCTTTTCCTAAGGACACTACCGCCAGCGGTGAGAGTTACCCTGGCCAGTTCACAGCTGCTGGCCCACCGAGACTACCACGAGCTGGGCCAGGAGGCGCAACGACTCGTCGACGCCCATAGACGACACACGGCCATGGCCGCAGCAGCGGAGCTGGGCACAACATCCGGAGATGGCGGGGGGCCAGAGGCTGCAGCACCAGACTCACCGACGACGGCAGCGGTGGAGGCCAGGAGGCGCGGAGCGGACAACGTCCTTTGCTTTTACCATCGCCGTTTCGCCGAGAGGGCACGCAAGTGCATTCCACCGTGCCAATTCAAGCGCTCGGGAAACGCCAAGACCGGGAGTCGGTAGCAGCTGCGGCTCTCGGTGAGGAGAACAAGCTGCTCTACTTGAGGGACGCGTGATCGGGGAGGCACTTCCTCGTGGACACAGGCTCCCAGCTGAGATTCATCACACCTTCCTACGCTGACTGGCTGGCGTCTTCCAGTGGCCCTGTGGTGTCAGCAGTGAACGGCTCGGCGATTAAGACCTTCGGAGAGAAGACCCTGTCTCTGTCTTTACACGGCCACACATTTGAGTGGACTTTCGTCATAGCGGCAGTCAATTTCAACATGTTAGGTGCTGAATTTTTGTGCTCACATGGTTTGTTGGTCGATCTTGCTAACAGACGCCTGGTTAATGCACTCTCTTTTTCTTCTATTCCCTGAACAGCGCGAGTGGCCCCGCCAACAGCACAAGCCAACGTCACAGCTGCAGGTGGTAAGTTCCACACACTCCTCACTCGGTTTCCAGCACTCATGGTGCCAACGTTTTCGGCGACCGTGGCTAAACACGGGGTGGAGCATTTTATTACTACCACCGGACCGCCCGTTTTTGCAAAAGCTCGGCGCTTGGATTCAGCTAAACTGGCCATAGCGCGCAAGGAGTTCGCCAACCTGGAAAAATTGGGCATCATCCGACGTTCAAAGAGCCCTTGGGCTTCACCGCTTCACATGGTCCCTAAAACTGATGGCTCGTGGCGGCCGTGCGGTGATTTTCGCAGGCTGAACAATGCTACAGCACACGACCACTACCCAATCCCACATATCCAGGATTTTTCAGTTCATTTGGCGGGGACTGTGGTCTATATTAACCATATATTCCATAACTACATATGTTGAAGCATGTGGAAATGTTTGGTAATTACATATGTAAAGAACTTCACACCTCTGAAAGGACAAAGGACTCTCACCCGCCGAGCGAAGAACAAAGACATTCCTGGACGCGGCGGAGGAGACCGGAGGAGCCACCCTCACCCCCCGAGGAGAGGAAATACCAAGACAATGGGGGGATTAAGATAATGAGGGATGTCAGCCTTTGTTATGCATGTCTTTTGTTGTGTGCATGTATAAAATCAGTGAGTGGGAGAAATTCTGTCTCTTTTCCCTTCTGCCACTCTCTGCACCAGATGAGACTTGTTAGAAGAGCTGAATATTAAAGCTTTACTTATAAACCAAATCGCCTCTTCATTTCCAAGCTCTTCTACACTGGTGACCTTGACGCGAGTATGGACCTGAGGCGTTCCCCCGCAATCGACTCATCCGCGGTGACCCAGGCAGACGCCAGCCACCACGCAGACGAGGGAGGAGATGGACAACTGTTCCCCCCGGCAGAAGAGATTGAGAGGGCTCAACGGAGCACCAGCACTGCCGTGAGAGCCAAGGCAAGGCACTCTCACCCGGCGGGCACAACAGTGATGGTGTGCACGAATGCCGTCGCTGTCCAGCTGCCAGACTTCTGGCAAGAAGACCCTGCCTCTTGGTTTCAGCAGGCTGAAGCCCAATTTACACTGGCGGGCATCACGGCTGATGACACCAAATTTTATCATATCGTCTCCAAACTCGACGCCCCACTTCGAAGTGTGTGCGGAGCATGATCCGGCGACCACCGGCCCGGGACAAATACGAGACGCTCAAAGCAACCATCGTGGTGAACTACGTCCCATCAGCGGAAGAGAGAGCCGAGAAGATCCTGGCGGTCTACGGCCACAGAGGGGGCAAACCGAAAGCCCTCATGGAGGATTTGCTACAGCTCAAAGAAGAGGACAATGACAACTTCCTCTTCCAGTTTATTTTCCTCAGCACGCTGCCGCCACACATGAGAGGGACACTCGCCAGCATGAAGTGCAACTACCACCAAGACTTCCGCGTGCTGGCCAACGAAGCTCACCGGCTCGTCAACGCCTGCAAGGAGCTGACACCCACAGCAGCATCCACAGACCTCAACGCTGACGCCCCGAGCCACGAGAAGCCACAACCCACGGAGCAGACCCAGCCCACGGTGACAGCGACACGGCCAAGACGTAACAGACGGAGCGATGTTTGTTATTACCACCACCGCTTCGCTGAGAAGGCTCACAAATGTGTTCCCCCCTGCAAATTTAAACGCCAAAGCCGAGAGCCCTTAACGGCAGCGGCTCTCGGCGAGAAAAACAAGCTGTTGTACGTGACGGATGGACACTCAGGCAAGCAGTTCCTCATCGACACAGGAGCCCAGCTGAGTTTCGTCATGCCCTCCCACGCAGATCGAGCCACGGGCACCCGGGGCAACGGAGCCGTGGCAGCCAACGGCTCTAGCATCGACACGTTCGGCGAAAAGAGCCTGCACCTCCTCATCCACGGCCGCAGCTACAGATGGACATTTGTTGTAGCGGCGGCGAGTTTTAACTTATTAGGCGCAGATTTTTTGTGTGCACATGGGTTATTAGTGGATCTAGCAAATAGGCGCCTGGTTAATGCACTGTCCTTTGCTTCTATTCCATGCTCAGCCCGAGTTTCTCCGCCACCTGTGCAGGCCAACGTCACCACAGCAGGAGGTAAGTTTGAGCAACTCCTCACCCAATTTCCAGCACTCACAATCCCCAAATTCTCAGCCACTGTGGCTAAACACGGGGTTGAACACTTCATTCCCACAACGGGACCTCCCGTTTTTGCCAAAGCTCGCCGCTTAGACGCGGCCAAGCTCAACATAGCATGGGACGAGTTTACAACTCTTGAAAAACTGGGCATTCTTAGACGCTCGAAGAGCCCCTGGGCCTCACCACTTCACATGGTTCCGAAATCCGACAGTTCTTGGAGACCGTGCGGAGATTACCACAGATTAAACAACGCTACAGCGCACGACCGTTACCCAATCCCTCACATTCAAGATTTTTCACTACATCTAGCGGGTGCACGCATTTTTTCAAAAATAGACTTAGTCCGCGGTTATCACCAAGTCCCAGTCCGAGCAGAAGACGTTCCTAAAACAGCGGTAATAACCCCTTTCGGCCTTTTTGAATTCCTGCGAATGCCTTTCGGCCTCAAAGGCGCTGCTCAAACTTTTCAACGAATGATGGACGCGGTCCTACGCGACCTCCCTTTTGTTTTCGTCTACCCCGACGACATGCTGGTAGCCAGCTCGTCTGAGGAAGAACACGAGCAGCACCTCACTACGGTTTTTCAGAGGCTAGAAGAGCACGGGCTAATAATCAATCCAGCCAAATGCAAATTCGGCGTGTCACAATTGATTTTTTAGGACACAAAGTCTCTCCGAAGGGGGCAGTTCCACTTCCAGACAAAGTTCATGCGATAGAAAGTTTTCCACGGCCACAAACGGTCAAATCGCTACAGGAATTTTTAGGGATGGTTAATTTTTACAACCGCTTCCTCCCCCACGCAGCTCAGCTCATGCAGCCCCTATATGACGCGCTCAAAAAAAAGAAAGCTTCCAACGCGGTCGAATGGACCCCGGAGCGCGAACGCGCTTTCGCGGAAGTTAAAAGCGCCCTAGCTAACGCCACATTGTTAGTTCACCCAGATCCCTTGGCCCGCATTGCACTAACCACAGATGCTTCAGACCTAGCTATAGGGGCAGTTGTAGAACAACTTGTCAGCGGGGTCTGGCAACCTTTAGCATTCTTTAGCAAATCGCTAAACCAAACTGAACGCAAATACAGCACTTTTGACAGAGAGCTGCTAGTGCTTCATTTATCCATCCGCCACTTCCAGTTCTGGTTAGAAGGGCGGAGTTTCATGGCTTTTGTAGACCATAAACCGCTCACCTTTGCTATGGCTAAAATTTCAGAACCATGGTCAGGCAGGCAACAAAGACAGCTAGCTGCGATTTCAGAGTTCACCACAGACATTCGACACGTTGCAGGCAAACTTAACGTAGTAGCGGACTGTCTCTCTCGCGCTGTGACACCACCAGAGCGTGGGGAGACAGATTATACTGCCTCAGCAGCAGAACTCTTCACTAACGCAGACACATACGCAGCACCTATCCATGCAGGGATAGATTATGCAGCCATGGCGGAGGAACAAAACAGTGACGCGGACGTGTGCGCACTCCTGTCTGGACCAACAGGGTTAAGGCTGGAGAAAAAGGGTTTACGCGACGGCGTGCCCCCCCTAATATGCGATGTTTCAACCGGACGACCTCGCCCGTTAGTACCAGCTACATGGCGCCGCCGTATTTTCGACGCAATTCACTCCCTCGTGCACCCAGGTGTGCGCGCCTCGGTTAAAATGGTCACCGAAAAGTTTGTGTGGCCAGGCCTGCGCAAAAACGTAAAAGAATGGGCAAAAACTTGCATTTCCTGTCAGCGCGCCAAAATACACAGACACACAAAAGCCCCTCTGCAGCCTTTTCCAATCCCTGCTAGAAGGTTCGACCACGTTCATGTCGACCTCGTGGGGCCACTACCTTCCTCCCAAGGTTTCACACACCTGTTAACAATGATAGACCGCACCACACGCTGGCCAGAGGCAGTCCCTCTAGCGGCAACCACAGCGGAGGAAGTCGCTCACGTTTTTCTGACAAACTGGGTGGCACGTTTCGGCGTCCCATCGGACATCACATCCGATAGGGGGCCTCAATTTGTCTCAGAGCTCTGGTCAGCCATGTCCAACAGCTTAGGGGCAACAATTCATCGCACCACCGCTTATCACCCTCAGGCTAATGGGTTATGCGAGCGTTTTCACAGGTCTTTAAAGGCTGCCCTCAGAGCCTCACTAGCGGACACAAATTGGGTAAATAAACTTCCCTGGGTTTTATTGGGGTTGCGTGCTGCACCTAAAGAGGATCTAGACGCCTCTCCCGCAGAATTAGTCTTTGCACAACCTCTCAGGCTCCCAGGTGAAATTTTACCAGAGAACCCAGAGCCAGGGCGCCTTCCAGTCCCAAGGTTTTTAGGCAGCAACGGACCAAACTCTCTCCCCGGTCCAGCTCATCACTCCTTCCCACGGATTTTTGTCCCTCAAACTTAAAAAAATGCTGAGTTCGTTTTTGTTAAGCATGAAGCTTTAAAACCAACTTTGCGCCCAGCATACGATGGGCCATTCAGAGTGCTGGAACATGGTGATAAACACTTTGTGCTTGATTTTGGGGATAGAAAAGAAACAGTCAGCATTGACAGACTTAAACCTGCCTTCTTGTTGAAAGACGAGCCTGCACAGTTGGCGAGAGCACCTCGGCGAGGTAGACCCCCCCAAGAGAAAAGACTCAACCCCCAGGCAGGGAACAAATAACCTCTCTACTTCCCACACTGCAGATTCCTCACAAGAAGGTCCCAGCAGGACGCCTAAACCAACCTACAGCAGTTTTGGGAGAAGATTAAAACCCAGACAGCACAGGGACTGATACCAACCACTCCACAATTATTCACTAATTGTGCTGCAACAGTTTAGGACTGACTTATGATTTTACTATGCTGTTATGTTTACCACTGAACTCTCTTAGGAGCATGGCTGCTGGAAAGTTTCTTCCGTGGCAACAGATGTAACACCTAGTATGTCATAATAACTATCTTAGACTGTGAACCTTTCTGTTGTCCTTTCTTAGTTGTTTTGGGGGCCTGTGGTCTATATTAACCATATATTCCATAACTACATATGTTGAAGCATGTGGAAATGTTTGGTAATTACATATGTAAAGAACTTCACACCTCTGAAAGGACAAAGGACTCTCACCCGCCGAGCGAAGAACAAAGACGTTCCCGGACGCGGCGGAGGAGACCGGAGGAGCCACCCTCACCCCCCAAGGCGAGGAGAGGAAATACCAAGACAATGGGGGGATTAAGATAATGAGGGATGTCAGCCTTTGTTATGCATGTCTTTTGTTGTGTGTATGTATAAAATCAGTGAGTGGGAGAAATTCTGTCTCTTTTCCCTTCTGCCACTCTCTGCACCAGATGAGACTTGTTAGAAGAGCTGAATATTAAAGCTTTACTTATAAACCAAATCGCCTCTTCATTTCCAAGCTCTTCTACAGGGACGTGCATTTTTTCTAAGATAGACCTGGTACGCGGTTATCGTCAGGTCCCAGTCCGCGCTGAGAACATACCCAAAACAGCGGTAATAACTCCTTTCGGGCTTTTTGAGTTTTTGCGCATGCCGTTTGGGCTTAAAGGCGCAGCGCAGACTTTCCAACGCATGATGGACGCGGTGTTGCGCGATCTCCCTTTCGTGTTCGTCTACCTGGACGACATTTTGGTAGCCAGTGCGTCCGAAGACGAACACGAAAACCACCTCACGGCAGTTTTCCGGAGGTTGGCGGAGCATGGGCTAATAATCAACCCAGTGAAGTGTTAGTTCGGGGTGGCCCAGATTGAATTTTTGGGGCATCGCGTCTCTCCCGAAGGAGCAGTCCCTCTGCCTGACAAGGTGCGTGCAGTGGCAAATTTTCCCTAGCCACAAACGGTCAAAGCATTACAGGAGTTTTTGGGAATGGTGAATTTTTATAACCGTTTCCTCCCCCGCGCGGCGCAGCTCATGCAACCATTGTATGCTGCGCTTAAAAAACAAAAACCCGCAAATAAAATCGAATGGTCTCCCAAGCGGGAGCGCGCATTCTATGAAGTCAAAACAGCCTTGGCAAACGCTGCGTTGTTAGCGCATCCAGTCCCAACGGTCCACATGGCGCTCACTACTGACGCGTCAGATGTGGCCATAGGAGCGGTTGTTGAACAGTATGTGGCTGGAGCCTGGCAGCCACTCGCGTTTTTCAGCAAGACTTTGCGCGATAGTGAGCGAAAATACAGCACATTCGACAGGGAGTTGTTAGCTCTCCATTTGGCTATTCGTCACTTCCAGTTTTGGCTGGAGGGACGCCGTTTCACCGCGTTCGTTGACCACAAGCCGCTGACTTTTGCGATGGCCAAGATTTCGGAACCTTGGTCGGGCCGGCAGCAGAGACAGCTGGCCGCAATTTCGGAGTTCACTACCGATATCCAGCATGTAGCGGGTAAACTTAACGTAGTGGCAGACTGCCTCTCACGTGCCGTGGCTGCTCCAGTCCGCATAGAGGTAGATTTCGCAGCTGTTGCCGTGGACCAGGGTAGCGGCGCAGAAGTGCACACGGCCCCAGTCCGCGTAGGGATAAATTACGCAGTCATGGCCGCGGAGCAGGGCGGCGACGCGGACGTGCGCGCGCTCCAGTCTGGACCAACAGGGTTAAGGCTGGAGGACAGGATGCTGCAAGATGGTATGCCCCCCCTAATCTGCGATGTTTCCACCGGGCGACCCCGTCCGGTGGTTCCGGCCTCGTGGCGCCGCCGCGTTTTTGACTTGATCCATTCGCTGGCGCACCCGGGGGTGCGCGCTTCGGTCAAAATGGTAGGGGAGAAATTTGTATGGCTGGGCCTGTGCAAGCAAGTTAAAGAGTGGGCGGCAGCCTGCATGGCCTGTCAGCGGGCCAAAGTGCATAGACACACGAGAGCTCCTTTGGAGCCGTTTCATATTCCAGCTAAAAGGTTTGATCATGTCCATGTGGACCTCGTAGGCCCCCTACCGCCCTCGCAAGGGTGCACACATCTTCTGACAATGGTTGACCGCACCACGCGCTGGCCAGAAGTTGTTCCCCTGTCATCAACCACAGCTGAGGAGGTGGCGCGCGCTTTTTTAACTGCATGGGTAGCGCGTTTTGGAGTTCCGTCGGATATTACATCTGACAGAGGCCCACAATTTGTTTCCAAACTTTGGTCAGCGATGGCCCGCAGCCTGGGGGCAACGATCCACCGCACGACCGCGTATCACCCGCAGGCTAACGGGTTATGCGAACGCTTTCACAGGTCGCTGAAGGCGGCTCTCAGAGCGTCGCTTACGGATGCAAATTGGGTTGACACGCTACCATGGGTTCTATTGGGGTTGCGTTCTGCACCTAAAGAGGATTTAGACGCCTCCCCAGCGGAGCTAGTGTTCGCACAGCCACTTTGGCTGCCTGGAGAATTTCTCCCTGACAACCCAGCGCCAGAGTTCTCCTCGGCTCAGTGGTTGCAGAATAGCATGGACCCGAGTGTCCTACCAGGCCCCGTTCACCACAGTTTTCCGCGTGTTTTTGTGCCTAAAGCTTTAAAAAATGCGGAGTTTGTTTTTGTCAGACATGATGCCACCACACAGCTCTGCGACCGCCTTACGATGGACCATTTAGAGTGCTAGAAACAGGTGATAAGCATTTTTTGCTAGATTTGGAGGGCAGAAAGGAGATGATTGGCATAGACAGACTCAAACCTGCTTTTGTGATGGCTGACGAAGCTGTGCAGTTGGCGAGGCCCCTGCGATGGGGTAGACCCCCTAGAGAGCATTCCCCAGTACACCCACAGAGATTGACTAACAGTTTTAATCCCCAGACAGCAGCTCCACAGCAGGAGGACGCCGCGGAAGAGGTTAAGCCCGCCTGCAGCAGATACGGCAGACGGTTGAGACCAAGACAGCATGTGGACTGATGTATGGCGATTTTATTATGACATGCAATCTGTGTTAGTTTGTTCCGTCTTAGACGTTTGGGGGGGGGGGGGGTTATATGTGGTGCATATATGTAGTTTCACAGGCTCACATGTGTATGACTGTTCATATGCTCTCATGTATATTCCTGTGTGCTTATTTTAGCTTCACGTCTGAAGAGGAACAAAAGGTCTGGACCTCCTAGGGACAAGAGGAGGATGAGAGAGTTGGCCTTTTGATATGCAGAGAGATGGACATGAATGATTTCCTGACCACCCAGGTTGGGGTGGAAGCGAGAGGAACTGCAGGGGGGATGCATTGTGTTTGGGATTTAAAGACAATGGGATTTTGTACTTTGATGTCAGGGGTATAAGACTGGCAGATGTTGGGGGTTTTCCTCCTTCTGCTTTTGAATGTTGGAGAGTGTGTTGTGAATAAAAATGGAACCTGAGAAATAACTCTGCCTCATCCTTTCCACACAATCTCCACAAGGCCACTTTTTAAGGTCATCTTCCCATCCCTCGATAGTCATAGGAAGTGGTATGATTATATTACTGTTTTGAGGTGCGAGAGGCCGTGTTCCTGCATTTCTGATGCCGAAGTCATTGTTTTTGAACAAGGAAAAGTGTCCCGTTTCAGTGACAACCATATGTTCTAAACTAGTACCGGAAGTTGCTACCATAATTCACGCAAGGCATCATGGGGCCTAGGAATAAGGTGGATAGGTTAAAAAAAATGGAGAAAATATTTTCAAACTCGTACTTCACTTTTGGCAAGTGCGGTGCAAATGTCTGATTTATTTTTGCTCAATGTATAGTACAGATTATGACAAAGATGTATATTGTGAAGAAAGGAATAGGCGAGGCAATGAGCTGAACGACACAAGGCTTTATTCTTTCTCCAGCAACATAACAGCCAACAGCGGAACAGGACTACAGTGCTACAGCGCTCCTGGGTCTCTAACTAACTAACTAACTAACCTGCACTTATATAGCGCTTTTCTAGTCACAAAGACCACTCAAAGCGCTTTCACTAGTACTAACCCTCTATTCTAAGGGCCTATAGGAAACAGATATCTAGGGACAATTTAGAACAACCAATTAACCTAACATGCATGTCTTTGGATTGTGGGAGGAAACCGGAGCCCCCGGAGTAAACCCACACAGCACAGGGAGAACATGCAAACTCCATACAGAAAGGTTTCAACCCCTGCCAGCCTGGAGATTCGAACCAGGAACCTTCTAGCTGTAAGGCAACAGTGCTAACCACTGCACCACCGTGCTGCCGCATTCCCCTCTTATATCTTTAATCCCATGCATCAAGACCTTGAGGTTCCGACCATCATACATTGTTGTTTAACAAAGGAATGTGTGGCACAATAACATAACATACACTGGTGCCACTTTCACACCTTTCTTCTCTCCGCATCTCCGGTCACTCTTACTCTCCTCGGGGGGGGGGGGGGGGGCATAGAACCAACAGTCCCGTCTGATGCCCCCTGGTGACACCTCTTCATTTGGTCTATTGTCCTCCTCTTTCCCCCTGCCTCTCTGGGTGAAGAAAACCCCCACACTGTGCCCTCCCCGCTGCCCCCCCCCCAACACCCAGAAGGGGCTCTAACCCCCCCCCCCCCCCCCCCCCCGTCCTTTGGGCTCGAGCTGGTGCCATTAGCAGCTGTAGTGGGGGGTTGCCAATCCAGTAGAACCATCCTGCTGGTGAGGTGTACTGGAGGGCACATCAGTCTGTGGAGGGAAAGGGGAGGGGGAGAAAGCACATCAGCTTCGCGAGTGCCGGGCCCTGCTGAGGAATCACCAACCTGCGGAGCCACCAACGGTGGGCATTTACGCCGAGGTCCAGTGTGCATCGTGCCTGCCGAAGACAAAACCGGCCTTCTGCAAGCTTCTTGGGATGAATGTGCAGGGAAAACAATGGTGGGCCGGGCTGGGTCGCTCCCAGCCTCCGTCTGTATAAAACTTGCACGGGCGAATCAGCCTTAGCGCGGGGTTTTCCGGTAGAAACTCTCCGGGGATCAGCAGTGGCTGAGAAAAAATGAGTTCTGCTGGGGAGGCTGCTGGGGAGGCTCCCAAATCCTCCTTAGGTGCGAAGTGCAGCCCTAAAAGAACCCAGGGCCGGCGGTCGACCCAATTTGTGTAAAAATTGCACGGGTGGATCAGCCTCAGCGCGGGGTTTTCCGATAGAAACTCTCCAAGGATCAGCAGCAGCTGAGAAAAAATGAGTTCTGCTGGGGAGGCTCCCAAATCCTCCTTAGGTGCGGAGCGCAGCCCTAATCTGGGGAGGCTTCCAAATCCTCCTTAGGTGTGGAGTGCAGCCCTAAAAGATCCCAGGGCCGGCGGTTCCTGGAGCAGGCTTGTCGCCTGTTGCGTGGCGCGCGCGTCTGGCGCCGCGACCACATAGTAGCATTTTGTGTCATCCATTGTTATCCCACGGAGTGCGAACTGGGCTTCTATGTGCGAAGACCACGCTGTCAGGTCGTGAAGTCAGAAGTCTGGGAGCTTGACTGAAACAGCACACGCGGCACTGGTGCTCTCCCTCCAGGTAGTCTCCGGGGCGGTGCTCGGCTCGCTTTCCATGGCATGTCTTGGGGTCACCAGTGTGGCTCGCTCTCCATGGCACATCAGGGTCACCAGTATGGCTTGCACTCCATGGCACGTCAGGGTCACCAGTGTGGAGAAAGGAAGAGGCGAGGCAACGAGCTGAACGACACAAGGCTTTATTCTTTCTCCAACAACATAACAGCAAACAGCAGAACAGCGCTACAGTGCTCCTGGGTCTCTGTGCATTCCCCTCTTATATCTTTAATCCCATGCATCGAGACCTGGAGCTTCCGACCATCATACACTGTTGTTTAACAAAGGAATGTGTGGCACATTAACATAACACACCGGCGCCGCTTTCACACATTTCTTCTCTCTGCGGCTCCGGTCATTCTTACTTTCCCCGGGGGACGCATAGAACCAACAGTCCCGTCTGATGCCCCCTGGTGACACCTCTTCATTCGGTCCATTGTCCTCCTCTTTCCTCCTGCCTCTCTCGCTCGTCGGCCTCTGTTGGTCTATGATGACCATGGAAGAGAATCCTAAATGTCTACTCTGCTGGAACAGCACCGCCTGTGGCTGAACAGGCCGATGCGCACCGGTGTTCTACCTTCCAGCGTTGGGCGTTGGTAGGATTCAAGCCTGGGCAGGAAAATATGGAGGACAAGATGTTACCCATGCAGCATGTCCCCCCTCTCCACATCACTGATGAATCCAAAGGAACAGCAGGGCTGCTATAGTTTGGCACCAGCACCGTCGCAGGAGCTGCCAGAACGATGTTGAGCACAACAGAGAACTGCCTTAGGGGCTCCGACTCCGGATTTTTCCTCAGGGTTGACTCCCGAGGCCTTTCCCGTGACCGGGTGTGCCGCAAGGCAGCGGAGGTTTGAAATCAGGGTTTACCTTCCCCTAGATGGGCTACCTTCCCAGGTTGACGAGCCACCATCTACCCGAAGCATCTGGTTTTAAGGCGCCAGAGATCCGCCCTCGCCCCTTCTCTTATTAGTAAAAGCAGTTCCGCCGGGCTTAGAGACTAAACCACACGGGCAGGCTAGGAGTTGGACTTAGTTGTCAGAGGCTTTTCGAGACGCACGCCGTAAGGAGTATTTTATGAGCACTAGGAGCTTAACCCCAGTGCCGCTCCTGGCTATGACAACCTTGGAACCTGCCTCTCTGGGTGGAGAAAACCCCTACACCATGCCCCCACAATATGACAATATACAATATTATGTTTTTTTTAATATAATTGGTGTACTAAAATATAATCCCAGTGGGTATGCACCAATTGTAAAATTTTAGGCCAATACCAGTTCCAGTGTTTAAAATAATAAATTGGCCAGTAGCTGATATCAATTGTTTTGTTTGTTTTTGTAGCAGCTGTAGATTTACTGTTGTCATTTAAGGGGAAAATCAGTTCCACACCACGGCAACACACCAAATAAATTTCATCATTGCCATGACAATGCCGTAGGCCAATATTAGTCAACATAGTGAATACTGACTGACACAGATATCAATCGATAAGTGCAAGGAATCGCTGTGTGTGTGTGTGTGTTCCTCATATATCTCTCAAACCATTCATCAGACTGACCTCAGATTTTAGAAGTGCTTTGCTGAGGTTACGAGGGTGTGCATCCCTGAGACGGGAGTTGCTCAGTCAAAATATGTAATTTTTAGCTATAAAGGTTTAGCCACTGTTCTGTCTCCTCATGCTCTGGCTTCTAGAAGTGTGGGCGGGGTTTCGGACTGATTCCGTACTGATTGGATAATACACGGCATTATTGTTATGTCCACAAACCTGGTGATGAACGAGGCGGAGAGAGTGGCAACGTCAACACAACTTTATTATATATAATGTGGAACAGGACACGGCATGCACCTGCGGGGACATCCGGCACAACAGGAAGAGTCACTGCGGCTCACCCCGCTATATAGAAGGGTAGCACTGACATCACACGGGTCACGTGTCTTTTGTTTACTGCACCATTTTGGACAGCAACGAACAGTCAAATCACCAACAGCAAGCATGAATGAGTGTAATCAACGAGATAAATGGCTACACACAAATCAACACTGTGGTCCACCGACGAGGTGCAGACTTTTCTGTGCTTGGTAGCTGATTAAAGAAATCCAGAGGGAGCTGGACGGAGTGACCTGAAATGAATTCACGGCCACGGCGGAGGCAGACAGGATGCATAGTGGCATAGACCTGACCACGGCATCATCATTGTTCTAAACAGTGATAGAGGATGGTGAGTGATGTGATATTATGCATCTTTGCCGTTATTTATCCCAGTGGTGGAAAGCTCACTTTGAACAAACAACACTGTTGTCTCCTGTATGCAGACTATGAGCTAATTAACACAAACAGCACACATATTTTAGTACCTAATAGCGATAACTTGGCGTGATTACAATGTAGTACGGGGGACTTATTAGTGCTAACTAGTATTAGCAATCATTAGCTTACCTTCATATGTGATCTAGTTCGTATCCTCACATCTTCCGCTGCTCCATGGCTTCCTGAACTCTCCAGTACTTTTCCAGTGTTTCGTCTCACCGCCTGGCTCTCCTTTTTTTGCCTTTACACTGACAAAAAGCCAGCAAGCAGCAGGCTCGCCTCGATATCCATCTTGTGTTTTTCTTGTCACATACAAACGATGTCATGGGAATGTCGGGCCGCCTTGCTGTAAAGATCTCACTCACTTCAGGTGGTATTCAATTGTAATGGAAAACGAACAACACCGTGGCGAGTTGGCCTGAGCATGTGCTAGTGGAATTATTATTATTCTCAACACAGGGTTCACGCTATTTGCCATCCAAAATGGCAGAAAAACAATGTGGCACGTGACCACTGACGTCACGTGCAACCCCTCTATAGGTCTGTGCGGTGACACAACAGGAAGTTGCCGTCACCACACTGCACTTCACAACAAGTGCCACCATCACATTCCTCCCGCCTTTTACAAAGTCCAAAACCTACTCATACAATTCAAACCCACCCCAATTTGGAACCCGAATCACACACCAAATAACGTAAACTGAAATTACTAAAGGCCTAACACATTCACACAAAACAACCTAAAATAGAGCTGGTGGGTGGACTACCACATGACCCGCATGGCACGGTGGATTATTTTGCCACAGAATTAAACTAAAAAGTCTTTATTACAACTAAAAAATATCTGCCGTGCTCCTAAGCTAAACACAATGAACTATAAACAAAGAAAAGCTGTCACAGCACAGTCACTTGGGTGGGAAAGGTGAAACTAGCATGGGGGGGGGGGGACCAGGGCAGTCCCTCAGTGGGTGCGCCCTGCACGCAACAGGCCCCCGGAGCGATTGCTGATGATCTGAACCGCAAAGCCTGGATCCCAAACCACCTTCACCGACTCCCGTCCAGCCTCGCCACTTGGAGCATCATCCTGGGCACGCCGTAGCTGGTTGGCATGCCTCCTCGAGCCGTCGGACAACCGGAAGCACGCCGCTCCCAACTTCATCACTGTCCGCAGACGTGCTTGATGTTTCGCTGGCTGTCGTCTGGCCCATCTTTGCAGTGGTCGTTCATAACCCGAAGTGGAACCTTACTCGGCCTGATGTGCTGCTGCTGAGCACACGGCTCATGCTTGTCGGTCTGGCCCCGTCCTCTTCTATAAATGTTGTAATGTTCACCATCATAGCTTTAGACCCTCCACCCAACTGCGGCCAAGTACCAAAGGCATCTGGGGTTAGCATGGTGTCGCTCATCGGCACGGGTACCGACACTGAGCGAGAACTGGCCGATTTGAAAGCAAAGGTGTCCGTTAGCTCTTCGTCCCAAATCATGTCTTCTTCAATCACCAGAGCCCGCGATCCCCAGTGACCACAACCAGAACATTCCTTCCCAGTGCTGTCTGTTGGGGGTGGGCAGAGTGATTTCTCCCATGGGCTCCCCGGGTCAGACAAATGGCACACCCTAGCGTAGCGATTTAAGTGTCCACATCTACTACAACGTTTTCCTCTTGCTGGGCACTCCCTCGCTCTATGGTAGAGTGTTGTGGACCCACAACCCCTGCAGCGGGGGTTCCCCGGGGCAGACCTTCAGCTGGCAGCATTGATTTCCAAATAATATTCGTCCAAGCTATCCTCACTATTAGTGTCTGCAACATTAGCTGAGGCGGGCGGCTCCGGCGGCTTCTGTGACTGGCGCCAGTTTAGCTCCAAAGCTAGCTTGTCAACGGCCTCCAACTGGAGAGCTAGCTCAAAGGCTCTAGCTAATGTCAAGTCATTAGGCGCCATTAATAGCCTAGTACGCAGCTCAGCGTTGCACGTGTGCTCTGCTAGTTGGTCACGCACCATTTCGTCTCCAAGCAGCCCAAAATGACACTCGCTAGCTAGCTGCCTCAAATCAATGACATACTGGCAGATAGGCTCACCGACACATCGGCGTCTCTGGCAAAAGCGAATTCTCCAAACAGTCACGCTGTCTGGGGTGGAGAAATGATTAGCTAGCAGCTCCATGACATCTTTGTTTGAGCCCGATGCGCCAAGCATCCGTAGGACCCTCCGGCCTTCAATACCCAGGTTGTACACAAGGAGCACACTTGTCCTCAACTAATCGAGCTTCTCGAGATCCAGCACCGTAATGTACGTTTGAAAGGCCTCCAACCAACGCTGCCATGGCACCGGTGACTCACCCGGGAGCTCAAGGAAGGGACGGAGTGGTGTAATGCATGCCTCCATACGTTAATCCTCAGTCGCCAAATGTTATGTCCACAAACCTGGTGATGAACGAGGTGGAGAGAGTGGTAACGTTGAACACAGCTTTATGATATATAATGTGTAAAAGGACACGGCATGCACTTGCGGGGACATCCGGCACAAGAGGAAGAGCCATGGCAGCTCACCCCACTATATAGGGCAGTGCGGTGACGCGACAGGAAGTCAGCGTCACCACACTGCACTTCACAATCAGTGCCACCATCACAATTATGACCAGTCACCACAGCGCTCCATGAGCAAAACAAGGAAGTGACAAGCAACAAATTTAACCAGAAAAAGGTAATACTGAAGATTCAATGCTTAAAAAATTATACTATAATGTTGCTGTGATTGCATAGTTCTAAAGGACAATTTGACATATGTGGAGAACACGAGGTGTGTTGAGGAGCACTGACGGGGTCCCGGGGTCTGGCAGGGAACCCTGGTGTTGGAAAAGCAACAGCCAGACTGGCGGACCGCAGTCCTTCGCAGGCAGGCAAACCTAGCCTGCAGCAGTGGAAGGGAGTACCAGCTGCTGCTTCACTTATGTGCCACTGCTCTCCTTTGCCAGACCGTGGGTTCCCGATGGCTCTCCTCCTGGTGCTGGTGTGCTCGCACAGCTATCTATAAAGTAAAAGTTAATAATAATACTGCCATGATTGTGGAGCGGAATGGCCAGATCAATTGCATATCATATGCGGACACATACACATGCTTTGTCTAACAAACAGGACACAAAAACGCCCAAATAGCAAGATAAATCATTTTTTATTTATTGACAAATGGGCAACACTGATGCAACAGCTGCAGCCAAATGGGTCATTCTGCTGTGTATAATAATCTTGGGTGTTTTGGACTTATTGCTAAAATACAGTATAAAAGGATGCACTACAGTGGGTCTCAAATATTTGTAAATGTATCCTGTTGTAGTACTGCATGAATTTATTGACGACAGACTGTAAACTACACATATAAACTAAAACAATTATAATGGTGATTGAACAACCTAACAAGTGACCTGACAAACAAATAAACAAGGGTTCTTAAACAGTCGCTAATATTGGATGTCCCATTCATTTTCAGTAATTCTGGAATTAATATTCACACAATCAAATAAATCTTAGTGGCATTCAGTCCCTTTGATATTTGTCAAAGTCTAACATGTGGGATTGCCTACATACAGGCTACACCTCTTTGTATTTCACTTTCAAGCAAAGCCTACATTTGGGCCTGTAAAGCCTAATTGGCCTACATGTTTTCAGACAAGAATACTTGCGTTCTACGGGCATGCACCAATATTGGTGTGTCCCAAAATCACAAATATAGTGGTGTGAAAAAGTGTTTGCCCCCTACCTGATCGCTCATTTTTTTGTATATTTGTCACACTTAAATGTTTCAGATCATCAAACAAATTTAAATATTAGACAAACACAAGTAAACACAAAATGCAGTTTTTAAATGAAGGTGTTTATTATTAAGGGAAAAAATCCAAACCTACATGGCCCTGTGTGAAAAAGCGATTGCCCCCTAAACCTGATAACTGGTTGGACCACCCTTAGCAGCAACAACTGCAATCAAGCATTTGCGATAACTGGCAATGAGTCTTTTTACAGTGCTGTGGAGGAATTTTGGCCCACTCATCTTTGCAGAATTGTTGTAATTCAGCCACATTGGAGGGTTTTCGAGCTTGAACCACCTTTTTAAGGTCATGCCACAGTATCTCAATCGGCTTCAGGTCAGGACTTTGACTAGGCCACTCCAAAGCCTTCATTGTGTTTTTTCTTAAGCCATTCAGAGGTGGACTTGCTGGTGTGTTTTGGATCATTGTCCTGCTGCAGAACCCAAGTGTGCTTCAGCTTGAGGTCACCAACAGATGACCAGACATTCTCCTTCAAGATTTTTTGGTAGACAGCAGAATTCATGGTTCAATTTACCACAGCAAGTCTTCCAGGTCCCGAAGCAGCAAAACAGCCCCAGACCATCACACTACCACCACCATATTTTACTGCTGGTATGATGTTCCTTTTCTGAAATGCTGTGTTACTTTCACGCCGGACGTAATGGGACACACACCTTCCAAAAAGTTCAACTTTTGTCTTGTCAGTCCACAGAGTATTTTCCCAAAAGTCTTGGGGATCATCAAGATGTTTTCTGGCAAAACTGAGATGAGCCTTTATGTTCTTTTTACTCAGCAGTGGTTTTCATCTTGGAACTCTGTCATGCAGGCTATTTTTGTCCAGTTTTTCTTATGGTGGAGTCATGAACACTGACCTTAACTGAGACAAGTGAGGCCTGCATTTCTTTGGATGTTGCTGTAGGGTCTTTTGTGACCTCTTGGATGAGTCGTCGCTGTGCTCTTGAGGTAATTTTGGTCGGCCGGCCGGCCACTCCTGGAGAGGTTCACTAATGTTCCATGTTTTTACCATTCGTGGATAATGGCTCTCACTGTAGCTCACTGGAGTCCTAAAGCTTTAGAAATGGCTTTATAACCTTTTCCAGATTGACAGATCTCAATTACTTTGTTTCTCATTTGTTCCTGAATTTCTTTGGATTGCAGCATGATGTGTAGTTTTTGAGGAACTTTTGGTCTACTTCACTTTGTCAGGCAGGTCCTATTTACAGTGGGGCAAAAAAGTATTTAGTCAGCCACCAATTGTCCAAGTTCTCCCACTTAAAAGATGAGAGAGGTCTCCAATTTTCATCATAGGTATACCTCAACTATGAGAGACAAAATGAGAAAAAAAAATCCAGAAAATCACATTGAAGGATTTTTAATGAATTAATTGGTAAATTCCTCAGTAAAATGAGTATTTGGTCACCTACAAACAAGCAAGATTTCTGGCTCTCACAGACCTGTAACTTATTCTTTAAGAGGCTCCTCTGTCCTCCACTCGTTACCTGTATTAATGGCACCTGTTTGAACTCGTTATCAGCATAAAAGACACCTGTCCACAACCTCAAACAGTCAGACTCCAAACTCCACTATGGCCAAGACCAAAGAGCTGTCAAAGGACACCAGAAACAAAATTGTAGACCTGCACCAGGCTGGGAAGACTGAATCTGCAATAGGTAAGCAGCTTGGTGTGAAGAAATCAACTGTGGGAGCAATTATTAGAAAATGGAAGACATACAAGACCACTGATAATCTCCCTCGATCTGGGGCTCCATGCAAGATCTCACCCCGTGGGGTCAAAATGATCACGAGAACGGTGAGCAAAAATCCCAGAACCACACAGGGGGACCTAGTCAATGACCTGCAGAGAGCTGGGACCAAAGTAACAAAGACTACCATCAGTAACACACTACGCCGCCATGGACTCAAATCCTGCAGTGCCAGACGTGTCCCCCTGCTTAAGCCAGTACATGTCCAGGCCCGTCTGAAGTTTGCTAGAGAGCATTTGGATGATCCAGAAGAGGATTGGGAGAATGTCATATGGTCAGATGAAACCAAAATAGAACTTTATTGTAAAAACTCAACTTGTCGTGTTTGGAGGAGAAAGAACACCATACCTACTGTGAAGCATGGGGGTGGAAACATCATGCTTTGGGGCTGTTTTTCTGCAAAGGGACCAGGACGACTGATCCGTGTAAAGGAAAGAATGAATGGGGCCATGGATCGTGAGATTTTGAGTGAAAACCTCCTTCCATCAGCAAGGGCATTGAAGATGAAACGTGGCTGGGTCTTTCAGCATGACAATGATCCCAAAGACACCGCCCGGGCAACGAAGGAGTGGCTTCGTAAGAAGCATTTCAAGGTCCTGGAGTGGCCTAGCCAGTCTCCAGATCTCAACCCCATAGAAAATCTTTGGAGGGAGTTGAAAGTCCGTGTTGCCCAGCGACAGCCCCAAAACATCACTGCTCTAGAGGAGATCTGCATGGAGGAATGGGCCAAAATACCAGCAACAGTGTGTGAAAACCTTGTGAAGACTTAGAGAAAACGTTTGACCTCTGTCATTGCCAACAAATAGTATATAACAAAGTATTGAGATGAACTTTTGTTATTGACCAAATACTTATTTTACTGAGGAATTTACCAATTAATTCATTAAAATCCTTCAGTGTGATTTTCTGGATTTTTTTTTTCCTCATTTTGTCTCTCATAGTTGAGGTATACCTATGATGAAAATTGGAGACCTCTCTCATCTTTTAAGTGGGAGAACTTGCACAATTGGTGGCTGACTAAATACTTTTTTGCCCCACCGTAAGTGATGTCTTTATTGAGAACAGGTGTGGCAGTAATCAGGCCTGGGTGTGGCTAGAGAAATTGAACTCAGCTTTCCAAAGATGTGATAAACCACAGTTAATTTATGTTTTTAACAGGGGGGCAATCACTTTTTCACACAGGGCCATGTAGGTTTGGATTTTTATTTATCCTTAATAATAAATACCTTCATTTAAAAACTGCATTTTGTGATTATTTGAGTTATCTTTGTCGAATATTTAAACTTGGTTGATGATCTGAAGTGTGACAAACATACAAAAAATTGAGAAATCAGGAAGGGGACAAACACTTTTTCACACCATTATACATGGAATTCATTTAAAAAAAATGTATTTAAAGTAAATATCCATCCATCCATTTTCTACCACTTTTCTGGAGGTCCGGGTTGCGGAAGCAACAGCCCAAGCAGAGAAGCACAGACTTCCCTCTCCCCGGCCACCTGCTCCAGCTCTTCAGAGAGGATACCAAGATGTACTCAGGCCAGCTAGGAGACGTATTCTCTCCAGCATGTCCTGGGTCTGCCGCCGGGTCTCCTCTCAGTGGGACGAGCCTGAAACACTTCAAGTGGAAGGCGTTCAGGAGGCGTCCTGATCAGATGCCCAAACCACCTCAACTGGCTCTTTTCGATGTGGAGGAGCAGCGGTTCTACTCTGAGCCTCTCCTGGATGACTGAGCTCCTCACCCTATCTCTAAGGGTGGGTCCAGCAATCCTACAGAGAATGCTCATTTCAGCCGTTTGTATCCGCAATCTCATTCTTTTGGTCACTACCCAAAGCTCATGAGCATAGGTGAGGGTAGGAACGTAGAGTGATCGGTAAATCGACAGCTTTGCTTTAGAGCTCAGCTCCCTCTTCACCACAACAGACTGGTACAATGTCCGCATCACTGAAGAGGCTGCTCCAGTCCATCGGTCAGTCTTCTCGCTCCATTCTCCCCTCACTCGTGAATGAGACCCCGAGATACTTAAACTCCTCCAATTGGGGCAGGAGCTTGTCCCCAACTTGGAGAGGACAATCCACCTTTTTACGGCTGAGCACCATGGACTCTGACTTGGAAGTGCAGATTCTCATCCTGGCCACTTCATACTCAGTAGCAAATCTTCCCAGCAAGGCCGATTATTGCTCGATGAAGCCAACAGGATGAAATCATCTGCAAACAGCAGAGATGAGATCCTGTGGTCAACAAGTATGACACCCTCCGATCCTTGGCTGCGCCTCAATATCCTATCCATAAAAATTGTGAACAGGATCGGTGACAAAGGGCAGCCCTGGCGGAGTCAAACTCTCACTGGAAACGAGTTTGACTGGGTGTTGGCAATACGAACCAAACTCTTGCAACGGTCGCATAGGGACCGGATAGCTCGTAACAGCGAGCCCAAAACCCCATACTCCCGCAGCAACCCTCACAAGAAACCAGGAGGGACGCAGTCGGATGCTTTCTCCAAGTCCACAAAACACATGTGGACTGGTTGGCCAAACTATCACAATCCCTCGAGGATTCTCGAGAGGGTAAAGAGCTGGTCCAATGTGCCACGGCCATGACAAAAACCACATTGCTCCTCCTGAATCCAAGGTTTGACCAGCAGTCAGACTCTCCTCTCCAGTACCTTGGCATAGACCTTCCCAGGGAGGCTGAGAAGTGTGACCTGCCTAAAGGTGGAACACACCCTCTGGTCCCCCTTTTTAAAAAGAGGAACCACCACCCCAGTTTGCTATGCCAAAGATATTGTCCTCGACCTCTATGCAATGTTGCAGAGGTGTTTCAGCCATGACAGCCCTACAACATCCAGAGCCTTGAGGTACTCAGGGCGAATCTTGTCCACCCCTGGGACCCGTCCACCAAAGAGTTTTTTAACCACTTCGGCAAACTCAGCCTCTGTGATGGGCGAGTGGTCTCCCTCATCCTCAAGTCCTGCTTCCTCTGTGGAAGGCGTGTCAGTGAGATTGAGGAGGTCCTTGAAGTAATCCTTCCATTGCCCGAAGATGCCCCCAGTCGAAGCCAGCAGCGCCCCATCGGCACCATACACAACGAGGACAGGGAGCTGCTTCCCCCTCCTGAGCCGCCGGATAGTTTGCCAGAATCGCTTTGAGGCCGGCCGAAAGTCTTGTTCCATGACCTCAATCAAACTCCTCCCATACCCGAGTTTTTGCTTCAGTAACCACCCAAGCTGCACTCCGCTTGGCCTGTCGGTACACCTCAGCTGCTTCAGGAGTCCCACAAGCCAATCAAGCTCGATAGGACTTCTTCTTCAGCTTGATGGCCCCACTCACCACTGGTGTCCACCACTTGGTTCAGGGGTTGCCATCACGAGATGTACCAACAACCTTGCGGCCACAGCTCTGGGCAGCTGCTTCAGCAATGGACGTGGAGAACATGGCCCATTCAGACTTCATGTCTCCAGACTCCCTTGGAATGTGGTTGAAGTTCTTCTGGAGGTGGGAGTTGAGCTCCCAGACAGGGTTCTCAGCCAGATGCTCCCAGCACACCCTCACTAGACATTTAGGTCTACCAGGTCTGAGTGGCATCCACCCCTGCCATTGGATCCAACTCACCAACAGGTGGTAATCAGTTGATAGCGCTGCACCTCTCTATACCCAAGTGTCCAAGACATATGGTCACAGGTCTGATGACACAATAACAAAATTGATCATCAACCTGTGACCTACGGTGTCCTGGTGCCAAATGCACATATGGACACCCTTATGCTTGAACATGGTGTTCGTTATGGACAAACTGTGGTTAGCACAGAAGTCTAATGGCTGAACAACACTCGGCTTCAGATCGGGCAGGCCGTTCCTCTCAGTCACACCCCTCCAGGTTTCACTGTCATTGCCCACATGCACATTGAAGGTCCCAGTAGGACAATTGAGTCTCCAAGAGGAGCACTCTTCAGCACCCCAGTCAGAGACTCAAAAAAAGGTGGGCACTCTGAACCATCATTTGGTGCATAGGCACAAATGACGGTCAGGACCTGTTTCCCAACCCAAAGGTGTAGGGAAACTACACTTTCACCCACTGGGGAGAACGCCAATGTCAAGGCAGCAAGGTGGGGGGATACAAGAATACCCACCCCTGCTTGTCACCTCTTGCCTGGGGCAACTCCAGAGTAGGCCAAGCTTCAGTCCCTTTCCAGAAAACTGGTTCCAGAACTGGAGCTGGCATTGAGGAGAGCCCAACTATATCTAGCTGGTATCTCTCAACCTTGTGCACCAGCTCCAACTCCTTCCAAACCAAAGAGGTAGTGTTCCATGTCCCAAAAGCCAGTTTCAAAAGCTGGGGATCAGACCGCCAAAGTCTCTGCCTTTGACCGTCACCTGATCCGCATTGCACCGGACCCCCATGGTCCCTCCTGCAGGTGGTGAGCTCACTGGAGGGCAGACCCATGTAGCTCCTTTGGGCTGAGCTCGGCCGGGTCCCATGGACAGAAACCCGGACACCAGGTGATAGCCATTGAGCCCCTGCCCCAGGCCTGGCTCCAGGGCGGGGCTCCGGTAACGCTATACCAAGCAGGGTACACTGAATCCTTGATTTTTTGGTCATCATGGGAGTCTATTGGATCGCTTTTAGTCTGGCCCTTCACCCCGGACCAGTTTGTCTTGAGAGACCCTACAAGAGGAAAATTGCCCCAGACAACAGCTCCTGGGATCACTAGGACATGCAAACTACCCACCACGATAAGGTGGCGATCCATGGGGGGTAAAGTAAATATCTGATATAGAAATATAACTGGGGGCAGTGTGGTGGCGCAATGGTTAGCGCTACGGCAGCACAGCAACTCACCCTTGGCCGGGGGATCCTGGGTTCGATCCCAGCCCCCTGACCAACAGTAATCTGTGTGGAGTTTGCATGTTCTCCCTATGTCTGCGTGGGTTTACTCCGGGATTTCTCCGGTTTCCTCCCACATGCCAAAAACATGCAAGTTAGGTTAACTGGCATCAACTGGGGATTCTAAATTGTCCGTAGGTATGACTGTGAGAGTGAATGGATGTCTGCCTCTCTGTGTTGGCCCTGTGATGGACTGACGATCTGTCCAGGGTGTACCCTGCTTCTCGCCTCAAGATGTTGGGATAGGCTCCAGCCCCCCCCCCCCCCCCCCATGACCCAAAAAGGATTAAGCGGAAGAAGATGGATGGATAGAAATATAACTGAGTAGTGTGTGTAACACAATTTGTGTAAATATGCCTTTCAAATTTGGAATCTTGTCTTTTAGCATATCTTAGTATTTTTCATGCTGTGGTGGACACACATACGGGACCTGTTTTGTGACTCACATTTTAGGTCACAACAAAGGCAGGGCAGCTCCCTTAGTGATTACAGGAAGCTGCAAGAATCATAGCTTTGGTATGCAAGGCTTGAGACTGTGGGGGGTTTAATTAAAGGATTAAAAAGGGGATGCATTGGAGACAGTGGAAGTGATACAGTGGGGTAAAAAAGTATTGTGACGTTTGCGGGATTCACACAAAGAAAGAGGAGCAAGATGGTTGTGATGAACAGGCTTTATTTACACACCACCGACCCCCAACTTACTTCTGAGCACAGAGAGGAGGGGAGGTCATTCTCCCAGACCTCCATTTCAATCATGGTTACACACACGATACATCTTGCCCTAATCCTGCTAAACACTGCTGGGTCATTATAACGCAGTTATAATGACACAGCAGTATAACTCAGTAATAACACATTTAATACACACACACAGTAACGTTTTCAAACTGGCAAACTAACTAACTAACTAACCTGCACTTATATAGCGCTTTTCTAGTCACAAAGACCACTCAAAGCGCTTTCATTAATACTAACCCTCTATTCTAAGGGCCTATAGGAAACAGATATCTAGGGACAATTTAGAACAGCCAATTAACCTAACATGCATATTTTTGGCATGTGGGAGGAAACCGGAGAAATCCCGGAGTAAACCCACGCAACACGGGGAGAACATGCAAACTCCACACAGATCACTGTTGGTCGGGGGCTGGGATCGAACCCACGACCCCACGATCCCCCGGCCAAGGGTAAACTGTGCTGCCACAGTGCTAACCACTGCGCCACCGTGCAGCCAAAGCATGCTGGGAAATCCCTGCCCCCCTTAACATGGCCCCGACGTTACACTGCCCCCCCCCGGACTGGTTTCTGTCCCCAGAAAATTCAAAGTCCACTTTCAGAAATCCAACACGAGTCAGCCCGGTGCCGGGGCGGCATGCAGGGCCATCCAGTGTCCATCTGAGTCTCGGTCGGAATATCTGGTTGGGGTAGGGTTCCGGTTTGGCCACCAGCGGGCGGATGGACACATCTGACAGCCTCTGTAGGACCACACACAGTCCCTTCCCTGGCAGCGGGAGTCCCATGCCCGCTCCGGCCGACTCCCACCGCTGCCAGGTCTCCCAGGCGGCCGCTGGCCCTTGCCGTGCCTGGAAAATGGCCGGATCTTCGTCCTGCTCGCTCCGCTGCGTCGCTGCTGCGCCGAGGGCCTCCGTGACGTCACTGAAAAGGAAAACATCTGCGGGTGGCGGTAGGGAGTCCCATGACTCCCACCACTGCCAGGACCTCCCAGGCGGCCGCTGGCCCGCGTCCAGGCATCCAGCCCCTGCCGAGCTCCGGAAAAGACCGGATCTGTCCTGCTCGCTCCGCTGCTGCTGCGCTTCAAAGGCCTCTGTGACGTCACTGCCGGGGGAAGCATCTGCAGGAGGCGACTTTTCCTCCGTCCATGCCACCTCACTCTAATTTAACGTCGGCGAGGGGCCAGTTTGTCGTGCGCTGTGTGCGGGGCAGTACCATGCGATGTACCCTGGCTCTGTGCAGCGGAAGCCCCCCTTCCTCGCGTCGCCACGGCTGTCTCCTTCGTGCACGCGCTGCCCTAGCTCCTCCTCCCACTCGCTCTCAGCACGGTGGTTTCCTCCGATGACCAGTCGTTCAGCGCGGCAGCCAACTCGACCTGGGCCAGGTGGTCATCCAACAGGTTCTCGCCGTTGAAGCGGGGAATCTTGGCCCGCTGCTGGACGGATGGGACGGTCATCTCCCGGTCAATCGCTGCTCCTAATTGCTCTGGAATCGCCAGCCCATCCTGCCCTGAAAAGGGCGGGAAACGGGGCTGGTTTGCTCTGCTCAGTCTCGTCGGGTCCGCTGCTCCGTCCATCGTGGCGAGCCTCTCCGGGGGTGCCGGCGTCTCAGCTCTACGCTCTGTTCCCAGCCGAGCGATGAACCGCTCCGGCCGTTGGACCTCCGCCTGGATCCTCATCTTGCTCCATCCCCACTCCTGACACCCGTGTGACGTATACAGGGTTCACACAAAGAAAGAGGAGCAAGATGGTTGTGATGAACAGGCTTTATTTACACACCACCGACCCCCAACTTACTTCTGAGCACAGAGAGGAAGGGAGGTCATTCTCCCAGACCTCCGTTTCAATCATGGTTACACACACATGATACATCTTGCCCTAATCCTTTAATACACACACACAGTAACGTTTTCAAACTGGCAAAGCATGCTGGGAAATCCCTGCCACCCTTAACATGGCCCCGACGTTACAGTATTTAGTCAGCCACCAATTGTGCAAGTTCTCCCACCTAAAAGATGAGAGAGGTCTCCAGTTTTCATCATAGGTATACCTCAACTATGAGAGACAAAATAAGAAAAAAAATCCAGAAAATCACATTGAAGGATTTTTAATGAATTAATTGGTAAATTCCTCGGTAAAATAAGTATTTGGTCAATAACAAAAGTCATCTCAATACTTTGTTATATACCCTTTGTTGGCAATGACAGAGGTCAAACGTTTTCTGTAAGTCTTCACAAGGTTTTCACACACTGTTGCTGGTATTTTGGCCCATTCCTCCATGCAGATCTCCTCTAGAGCAGTGATGTTTTGGGGCTGTCACTGGGCAACACAGACTTTCTGTCATGCGCTGGCCCTCACGAGCCAGCCATAAGACGCACAGAGTCACCAGTGAGTTTTCAGTGAGTTTATTTACGGTGAAAAGGTGTTAACACAAGCTGCTGAGATAATGACAAGAGTCTACACAGAACAGGAGGCATAGGGCTATACAGCACACTATAGGTCCAGGGCAGGAGACAGTCACACACAGGCAGGCTTGGTAATAATAACACACGGGCTGCTAAGGCAGGGACTTACAGATCAATTCACGCCGGGAGGAATAAGGCTAATACAGCTCACTTACTGGTACCGGGGAATGACGGTCAAGCCCAAAGCAGCCGAGGTGTGAAAACAGTCCAGGCATCCGCAACGTGACGGTGGGTGAACAGGTAAGTGATCAGGTTAGTAACCAGTTAAGCGACCAGGTTGGCAACCAGACACTGCCGCGCCCTACCGACGCCAGTGCTGGGCTTAAATTGACGAAGCACTAATGACGCTGATGACACTCAGCTGACTGACCGTTGACAGGCGGAAGCCCCACCGAGCACTTTCACAATAAGAGCCCGGAGAGGCCAGAATACCGCCCGCAGCTGTCAAGGCCGGCAGCGAGACATAACTTTAACCCGAGCGCGATCAGAACCGACGCTCGGGTCATAACACTTTCAACTCCCTCCAAAGATTTTCTATGGGGTTGAGATCTGGAGACTGGCTAGGCCACTCCAGGACCTTGAAATGCTTCTTTTGAAGCCACTCCTTCGTTGCCCAGGCGGTATGTTTGGGATCATTGTCATGCTGAAAGACCCAGCCACGTTTCATCTTCAATGCCCTTGCTGGTTGAAGGAGGTTTTCACTCAAAATCTCACGATACATGGGCCCATTCATTCTTTCCTTTACACGGCTCAGTCGTCCTGGTCCCTTTGCAGAAAAACAGCCCCAAAGTATGATGTTTCCACCCCCATGCCTCACAGTAGGTATGGTGTTCTTTCTCCTCCAAACACGACAAGTTGAGTTTTCATCAAAAAGTTCTATTTTGGTTTCATCTGACCATATGACATTCTCCCAGTCCTCTTCTGGATCATCCAAATGCTCTCTAGCAAACTTCAGACGGGCCTGGACATGTACTGGCTTAAGCAGGAGGACATGTCTGGCACTGCAGGATTTGAGTCCCTGGCGGCGTAGTGTGTTACTGATGTAGCCTTTGTTACTTTGGTCCCAGCTCTCTGCAGGTCATTCTCTAGGTCCCTCCATGTGGTTCTGGGATTTTTGCTCACCGTTCTCGTGATCATTTTGACCCCACGGGGTGAGATCTTGCGTGGAGCCCCAGATCGAGGGAGATTATCAGTGGTCTTGTATGTCTTCCATTTTGCAATAATTGCTCCCACAGTTGATTTCTTCACACCAAGCTGCTTACCTATTCAGATTCAGTCTTCCCAGCCTGGTGCAGGTCTACAATTTTGTTTCTGGTGTCCTTTGACAGCTCTTTAGTCTTGGCCATAGTGGAGTTTGGAGTCTGACTGTTTGAGGTTGTGGACAGGTGTCTTTTATACTGATAACAAGTTCAAACAGGTGCCATTAATACAGGTAATGAGTGGAGGACAGAGGAGCCTCTTAAAGAAGAAGTTACAGGTCTGTGAGAGCCAGAAATCTTGCTTGTTTGTAGGTGACCAAATACTTATTTTACTGAGGAATTTACCAATTAATTCATTAAAAATCCTTCAATGTGATTTTCTGGATTTTTTTTTTCTCATTTTGTCTCTCATAGTTGAGGTATACCTATGATGAAAATTGGAGACCTCTCTCATATTTTAAATGGGAGAACTTGCACAGTTGGTGGCTGACTAAATACTTTTTTGCCCCACTGTATCATGGAGAGAAAATGCATTGTGACTTTCTTCATAATGCAAGGTGGTTTGTGAGACATGTGACCTGTGAAGTGTAAGAGTCCTGATATTTAAGGACGAGAGTTTACTGTGTGGATCTCTTTTTTTCTGCTTTGAGATGATGGTGTTGTGAATAAAGCTGACTTGAGAGAGAACTCTGCCTCGTCATTTTCACATCACCACAATGTATTTATTTCATGGCTTGCTTTTTATGCATCTAAAAACAATCATTTTACATTTCTTCATGTGTCTTCTACTCAAAGATTGTTTCACCTGTATCTAATATTACTTACTTGATCTGTTGTATGGAAACATTGCACATTTGACTACATAAATATACAATATAGGTCAAGCTTATTATACTCTACTTCCTATGTAAGACATGTATCTGGTGAATATATCAATATATTCCATTTTATTCTGAATAGCATTTGGCCTTGTTCATTTAAAATATCATTGCTTCATGTGTCTTTGCCAAATCCATTTTTATGTATGCTATTTTGAGTGAGGACACTTAATTGAAATTTGTTTTGCATTTCAACTTGATCTTACTGTACTGCACTACTAATAATACTGCAATTTTGCCAGTGTTAATGATTCTTTTTGGTACAGTGAATATAAAAGCATTATATTGTCATTCATAACTCAGATGGTTTAATTATAATATGACTTACCGTGATTATTACTACCTTTATTTTTATAATCTGGGGCGTGTCCTAGTGCCGCCATGTTGTGTCATGACGTCACCAAACAGGAAGTGAGCTCGCGGCTCTCCATGGTGGCTGCCTGGCTGCGGAGGCTCGCGGACCAACACATCTCGTCTTCTTGTGCTCCTCTTCCTCTTGGACCATGGACGGGTGAGCGCGGGAAACCCCTCCCGAACCCCTCCGAACTGCCCCGAACCTTCCCGCCGTTGTCCCCCCCCCCCTCCGTTTCCTTGGTGACAGAACCGCGCCCCCTCCCCGTTTGTTTGTTTTTGTGCACTTGTTTATTTGCGTGGTGGTCTACTGCTTCGTCTTTTCGCCCGGCCGTCGCGCTTTTTTCCGCTGGCGTTTCTGCTTTGTTTTGCGGTGTATGTTGCAAGCGAACGCTGACGACAGCGGCGGGGTTTTGTCGGCGGAAATCCCGCGATAAGTGCGTGTTCACGTTCAGGATTGTGATTTATTTTCGTTTCTTTAACTACAGTATTTGTTTATTTTTTGGACACTAAAACGTCACAAAAAATAAAAATTACAAACAACAGGGAGCTTCTTGATCTGAACACAGACGATTTTTAATTAAGTTTGCTCAAAATACAGAAACAGATTTTACAGTAAGTAGGACAACATAGCATGACAAAAGCAGCATAAAGAGATCCAGGATTACTAAAGCCAGGCTTGACGTAGGTTAGTTTGTGCGCCGCTGTCTGGATTATAGAGATCTTTAATCATGCCGCCTCTGCTTCCACACACAGGACCTTAAATCTGAAAAAATCTCCATTGAAATGAATGGCAAGAGCATAACTATCTTTTGATCCCGATCGAATTTTGCCATGAGTTACACATATGTCAATTTAAAAGATAATTTTCCACGTAAATAATGGTGTAGGTTGTTGTCTGTTAAGGTATAAAGTTGTGATAATATGTAAATTAAAAAAACTACTAACACAATCTCACGTAATTGCGTCGTGTTCAAAGTACGCCTAGGGGGAAGTAACTAACACTCCTCTGGATCAGCTGCAGCTCTCAAAATACAAAACAATACAGTTGTGTCGTTTTTCTCCTCTTTGGATCCTTCTTTCATCCATCAGGAAACAGGAGGTGAGCTTGGAGAGGGAAACCTCCATGATCATGCTTCGTGATGTGGGATGATGGGAGATGTAGTTCGCTAAGTGTGTTCACAGAACTAAATATTACTCTGTTATTATACAACCGCCAACAACTTTAATTACATGGAAAATTATCTTTTAAATTGACAACCATCACATGTGTAACTCATGGCAAAATTCGATCAGGATCAAAAGATAATTTTGCTTTTGCCATTCATTTCAATGGAGATTTTTTTCCAATTTATGGTCCCATATGAGGAAGTAGAGGCGGCGGGACTTAGGCTCTCTGTTGAGTTATATGGCCAACAGTAGTGACAATGTCACGACAGGTTTAAAGGGGTAGTTTAGCTCTTTTTAAGTGGGGTTATGTGAAATCCTTCTAAGCACTCATGCAGTTACCTTAATTCATTGGTGGTCTGAACTTCTCTTCCTTTAGGCTGTAGACATATCAAACTAATGATTGACCATCTGGCAAGTTTGAGGCATCTGTGAATCTACTCTGTTTGGTGTGTCCAGCATAATTTGCTTTGTGTGTGTGTGTGTGTGTGTGTGTGTGTGTGTGTGTGTGTGTGTGTGTGAGGTTAACAATGAAAGAAATCACTCTGATTAGCTGTTGAACATAGTGAATGAGGAAGCAGTGGTGCAGGACATACTTGCTTGTTTGCCATTGGTTGTTGATGTCCTGGTGTGTGCAAATGCAACTTTTCTAAGTCTACGGGCTTGCCAGAGGGGACACACCGGGACGTTGTTCATCAGGTTTTGTCAGGCTGATGTGTCTACAGCCTTGGAGAACAAGGGAGGACAGCTGAGCACACAGTCAGGGATGCAGTGGAATAAAATGGACTTGTGTTTAGAACCAATTTTCACAGTCCAAAAATATTGAAAACTTCAAAAAATCACTGCAGTTTAAGAGAACGTTATCTCAAATGAATTCAGACTGTATGACATCTGTATCAGACAGTGCTTTACTTTAGCACTATATTTTCGACTGTTTAATAGTCGCATCAGTCTCTCGACTTTTTTTTAACTTTATTTTTCTTTGTGGCAGACTTGAGTTGTGGCATTGTTCATTCATTGTTCATTTTTCTTTAAAGGTCCCGTATTGTGCAAAATGGTGCTGTTGTGGGTTATAATCTCATAAAATACATCCATGGTTCACATGCATACTGTTGTGTATCAAAACACTAATTTAGAAAAAGAAGAAACACACACTGCCTTTATTTAGTTAAGTTCTCAAAGAACTATTTGGGTTTTATCATGTCCCAAACCACCAAGCCACTCCTTCCATTCCCTAATGTACAGTGCAACCGGAAAGTTTTCACAGCGCTTCACTTTTTCCACATTTTTTGTTACAGCCTTATTCCAAAATGGATTAAATTCATTTTTTTCCTAAAAATTCTACACACAACACCCCATAATGACGATGTGAAAAAAGTTTTTTGAGATTTTTGCAAATGTATTAAAAATAAAAAAAAAACTAAGAAATTATATGTGCGTAAGTATACACAGCCTTTGTACAATACTTTGTTGATGCACCCTTGGCAGCAATTACAGCCTCAAGTCTTTTTGAATATGATGCCACAAGCTTGGCACACCTATCTTTGGGCAGTTTAGCCCATTCCTCTTTGCAGTACCTCTCAAGCTCCATCAGGTTTGATAGGAAGTGTCAGTGCACAGTCATTTTCAGATCTCTCCAGAGATGTTCAGTTGGATTCAAGTTTGGGTTCTGGCTGGGCCACTCAAGGACATTTACAGAGTTTTCCTGAAGCCACGCCTTTGTTATCTTGGCTGTGTGCTTTGGGTTGTTGTCTTGCTGAAAGATGAACCGTCGCCCCAGTCTGAGGTCAAGAGCACTCTGGAGCACGTTTTCATCCAAGATATCTCTGTCCATAGCTGCATTCATCTTTCCCTCTATTCAGACTAGTCTCCCAGTTCCTGTCACTGAAAAACATCCCCACAGCATGATGCTGCCACCACCATGCTTCACTGTAGGGATGGTATTGGCCTGGTGATGAGCAGTGCCTGGTTTTCTCCAAACATGACGCCTGGCATTCACACCAAAGAGTTCAATTTTTGTCTCATCAGACCAGAGAATTTTGTTTCTCATGGTCTGAGAGTCCTTCAGATGCCTTTTGGCAAACTCCAGGTGGGCTGCCATGTGCCTTTTACTAAAGACTGTCTTCCATCTGGCCCCTCTACCATATAGGCCTTATTGGTGGACTGCTGCAGAGATGGTTGTCCTTCTGGAAGGTTCTCCTCTCTCTAACAGAGGAACGCTTGAGCTCTGACAGAGTGACCATTGGGTTCTTGGTCACCTCCTTGGCTAAGGCCCTTCTCCCCCGATCGCTCAGTTTAGACGGCCGGCCAGCTCTAGGAAGAGTCCTGGTGGTTCTGAACTTCCTCCATTTACAGATGATGGAGGCCACTGTGCTCATTGAACCTTCAAACCAGCAGAATTTTTTCTGTACCCTTCCCCAGATTTGTGCCTCGAGACAATCCTGTCTCAGAGGTCTACATACAATTCCTTTGACTTCATGCTTAGTTTGTGCTCTGACATGCACTGTCAGCTGTGGGACCTTATATAGACAGATGTGTGTCTTTCCAAATCATGTCCAATCAACTGAATTTACCACAGGTGGACTCCATTTAAGCTGTAGAAACATCTCAAGGATGATCAGTGGAAACAGGATGCACCTGAGCTCAATTATGAGCTTCATGGCAAAGGCTGTGAATATTTATGTACATGCAATTTCTTTTTTTTCCACAATATCTTTATTGAACCTTTTTTTTTTTTTTTAACAAACATGATACAAGCAATCAAACACTAACACTAAAGTACTACAAAAAAAAAAATGCACTAAAAACACCAACAACCACCAACAAAATCAAGTCTTCAACAATGCTCCTCTGTTTAGTCTAGACAATCCAATACATAAGTATACATATTATGTTCACCAGTTTGGAATTTACAAGGTCCACACACATCATTCACCTTCTTCTTCAAGAGTTATGTTTAAATTTTTTACATAATCAATAAAAGGTCTCCATATATTCTCAAACACAATTTCCTTTGATTTCAGTATATATGTTATTCTTTCTAATGGAAGGTTTGTTAACATCTGTCTTAACCACTGAGTCACATCTGGTCTATGAGTCTTTTTCCATAATAGTGCAATACATTTTTTGGCATTAAGCAAACTGAGGTCTATGAATGTTCTTTCACTTTTATTAAAATTATGCTTTTCTGGGTACAGACCCAACAAAAACAGTTTAGGATTCAGTATGATTTGTTTTGAGATTATTTTTTCAATTGTTACCCTCACCTCCTCCCAAAACATTCTTATTAATCTACATTCCCATAAACAATGAAATAGGGTTCCTTTACTTTCCATGCATTTTGTGCATGTATCTGGTATATTTTTGTTATATCTATTTAACTCCTCCGGTGTAACATACATCCGCATTAACCATTTGAAATGTATCAATTTAAGGCGTGCATTTATTGATTTGGTTTGAGCTTCTGTACAAGCCAATTCCCATTGTTCCTCTGAAATTTCAATTTGCAGATCTTCTTTCCAGTAGTTTAATCTTTTCAGTGAATTTTCACTTGAAGATAGTGTCAATGAGTTATAAAACTCTGAAATAATACCCTTTCTTTTACTATCTTTCATCATCATTTTTTCCAAGGATGAATAAATAGGTCGAGTGAGAGCTTTATTTTTGATTTGATCGAATAAAGTTTCTAAGTTGAAGATATTTAAAAAAATGTGTTCTATTGAGATTAAATTTGATCCTCAGCTCTTCAAAAGACATTATGTTGTCTGCACATGGCAAATATAAATCCTGAATCTTTTGTATCCCTTTTAAATTCCATACTTTAAATACAGCGTCCGCTCTCCCTGGTTTAAAATATTGATTACCCCATATTGGACTAAATTGTGACAATAACTGTGGTTCTTTTAAATAGTTTTTAGCTTCACACCATATTTTGATCATATGCTTTACAAATGGATTTTTAACTTGTTTTTGTAATTTTTTTGCCGAATCTGAGTATATGAATATGGGAAGAGGTAAAGGTAAATTGTATGATTCCATTTCAGTCCAGTGAGGGAGATCATTTGATGAAAAATAATATGTCATAGACCTCAGTTGTGCCGACCAATAATACAACATAAAATTTGGACATTTCAGACCTCCACGATCAAATGGTAAATATAATAAAGACAAACGTAATCTAGCCCTCCTGTTGTTCCATATAAATTCCACTAACTTTTTTTTTATTCTTGAGAATAGATCTAAAGGTGGTGATAAGGGAATGTATTGAAATAAATAAAGTATTTTAGGTAAAATATTACTTTTAAGTATATTGATTCTCCCGATCATCGACATTGGTAGTGACATCCATCTCTGAGTTAACTCATTGATATCTGACATTAAGGCTTCATAGTTGACGCTGGCGACTGATTCTAGCTTAGGCATAATTTGGATTCCTAAATATTTAAACTGATTTACAACATTGAATTGATTTACCTCAGGGGCTGGGTAATTTCTCTGGGTCTCATTTAGCATTAATATTGAAGATTTAGTTTTATTTATTTTATATCCTGATATTTCCCCAAAATTCTTTATTAAATTCAACAAGGTTGGAATTGATTTTTTTAGATTCGACATAAACAAAATTATATCATCGGCGTACAGGGAGATTTTATGTTCTGTTGGTCCAACTTTAATTCCATATATTTGTGAATGTAAACGTATCGCTATCGCTAAAGGTTCAATTGCCATAGTAAACAGTAAAGGTGAAAGTGGACAGCCTTGTCGACATCCTCTATTGATTTTTATTGGTTTTGAAATATTGTTATTTGTTAGGATTTCTGCTGTAGCATTATTGTATATTATTTGAACCCATTTTATGAAATTATTTCCAAGTCCAAACCTTTGTAGGACTTCAAAAAGAAAGGGCCATTCAACTCTATCAAAGGCCTTTTCGGCGTCCAATGATAGGAGAGCTGTATCCGGCGCTTCTTTATTAAAATAAATAATATTAAATAGTCTTCTTACATTATGGAAGCCTTGTCTACCCTTTATAAAGCCATTCTGATCTCGATTAATAATATTTGGTAAAATTTCTTGTATTCGTCTTGCTAAAATTTTACAGATTATCTTAAGGTCGGCGTTTAATAGGCTTATTGGTCTCATATTTTCACATTTATTAGAGGGCTTACCTGGTTTTGGCAGCAGTATAATTAAGGCATTATTTATGTATGATGGTAAATTATTATTTTGAAATGCTTCTAAAACCATTTCCAAAAAAGGTTTTATTAATTTATTCTTAAATTTTTTATAAAGGTCAACTGGAAGACCATCTGGTCCTGCACTTTTTCCTGATTTCATATTATCAATGGCTAGCCCAACTTCTTCTTGACTAATTTTAGACTCCAATATCTCCCTGTTTTCATTTGGAATACACGGTATAGATAGTTCGTTCAAAAACCCATTTAGTTTTGTTAAATCAGGTTCATTTTTGGTATCATATAATTTTTCATAGTAATCTCTAAAGGCTCTATTAATTTCTAAAGGATCTATAACTACCTGTCCATTACTTATAATACTGGTAATTGGTGTTTTAATTTCCAATTGTTTAATCTGCCATGCTAATAATTTTCCTGATTTTTCACCTTGTTCATAAAAAGATTGTTTCAATCTTAGAAGACTCGAGGCAGCTCTATTCGCTGATTTTTTGTCGTATTCAGCTCTCAAAATCAGTAATTCATTCTCCAACCTTGGGTCACTTCCTGCATACACTTTTTCCTGAAGACTTTTTATTTTATGTTCCAATTTAGCTCTCTCCTCTCGAGTCTTCTTAGATTTTGATCCTGTATAACTAATAATATGTCCCCTAATAAAAGCTTTGAAAGCCTCCCACTTTACACATGCTGATGTTTGTGTAGTATTGATGTCAAAGAACTCGTCTATCTGTTTATCTATATACTTGACAAATTCCTCATCCTGAAGCCATTTATGCTGAAATTGCCATCTACCTGATTCCTTTGTCAATTTTTTATCTACATATATTAGACAACAGGGTGCATGATCAGAGATCACGATGTTATCATAAAAGCAGTTTTGAATCTTGGACCTTAATTCTGTGGAAATCAAAAAATAATCAATACGTGAGAATGTCTTGTAGGTACTGGAATAACAAGAATAGGCTTTAACTTGTGGTTTCATTTCTCTCCATATATCTAACAATCTCAATTCTTTCATAAAATGATTAATAGTCATCCTACATCCAATGTGCGTACAATCCAGTCCTGTTGATCTATCCACACCTGGATTCAATGTACAATTAAAATCCCCTGCTATTATATGTTGCCCTGTAAGTGATGATAAGATGAGAAATAAATTAGCAAAGAACTTCTGATCATCTATATTGGGACCATATAAGTTCACAAGATTTATATTTTCTAATAGCAAAGAACCTTGAATGATTACATATCTTCCAAATTTGTCTCCAATTACATTTTTCACTTGAAAAGGAACTGATTTATGTATGAGAGTCATAACTCCCCTGGCTCGGGATGAAAATGAAGAGGTGAATACACTTCCCTGCCATCTACTCCTAATTCTTTTAACATCCTCCTCTATCAGATGAGTTTCTTGTAAAAACACAATTCTTGAACCCATGTCCTTTATTTTATTCATAACTTGTTTAAGTTTTTTTAAATTTTGTAGACCTCTGCAATTCCATGAAGTTAAATTAAGATTAACACTTTGGTTTATGATCAATAGAGAGTTTGGGATTACCTTGCAGTGTAAACATGCTCAAACAGGGAAGCAAAAACATGAGTGGTTGAACATTCATCCTACAAACTACACACAAACAAATTTCCCCTTCCCACACTTGTGGCAAACCCCCCAAAATCAAAAGAAAAATTCTGTCTCCCGATATAGCCATCGACCGTTCCACACCCACGGGGAACAGCCTAAGCCACTCCTTCTTCATCCTCCCAATCACCCTAACTCTACTGCTTTTAATGACGTAACATTAACTCTCCTCTGTAGTTTTCCAACTTAACTCCAAAATTTTTAACAACTTTGTACATCATAGTTTTTTTTTTTGTTTGTTTTGTTTTTGTTTTGTTTTTTTAATATATAATACAATCTATATTTTGTAAACTTACTATTTACTTCAAGTCAGTCAGATGCCTGTGCAAATGCTTAATTATTCTACCTTATATTTTGTTCATGCTTAGCTCCCACCAGTCTCTTCTTCTTCTTTGATCTTCTTGATGAACTCCTGCGCCTCCTCTGGGGTCTTGAAGATGTGGGTTCTGCCCTCATACGTGGTCAGCAGTCTCGCAGGATAGATTACACCATGACGAATCCCAAGGTTGCGCAGCTCCTTACGTACGGGATCAAACTGCTTCCTCAATTGCTGGATTCCTGTGGCCAAATCTGGGTAGAACCGCACCTGCTGGTCCTGGTGTTTAATCTCTCCTTTTTTAGCTCGTGCAGCGTTGAAGATCTTCATCCTGTCTCTGTTGCTAAGAAACTTCATAATTAAGGTCCTCGGCGGTCCCTTATCTCTCCGTGGGCCAATACGATGTGCTTTTTCCAGAATCACTGCTGATTGCAACTCCTCGCTGCCCAGCACCTCCGGAATCCACTTTTCCAGAAAGGAACATACGTCCCGACCTTCTGATTCCTCTGGAAGACCCACCAGCCTCAAATTATTCTGTCTCGACCGAGATTCCAAATCCAAAATATTATCTTCCAGAGATTTATTTTTTTTTTCCAAAGTGCGCACCTTTAATTGAAGACGGGTGACGTCATCTTCAGCACTAGCGAGACGGAGCTCCATCTGCGCCGTTCGTTCTACACAGTCACCCAATTCCTTTCTTATTCCTTCCAACGCTGTCATAATCCCATCAAATCTAGAGGAAAAGTCCGCTCTCATTGAACTCATGGCAGCCATCAGCGCATCTGCGCCATTCCCCGCAAATATCGCACCGCCGCCAGCCTCCTCCGCCATATATGGAGTTTTGTTTGCTGCGTCACAGACCTGAAAGTCCGTTAATTTGGACTGTTTCGGCGGCTCGCTTTTTCCTTTTCCTGGTTTTCCAGCCTTAGGCTTCGCCGACATATCCTCGCCCAAATGCTGGGATACGTTCTGTCCCAAATGAGAGAGTTATTTGCCGATTTTTTTTTTTCCAGGAGCAGAGCAGAGCGAGACACGTCCGTCCTACGTGGCAGCCATAACCGGAAGTCGTACATGCAATTTCTTAGTTTTTTATTTTTAATAAATTTGCAAAATCTCAGAAAAAAACTTTTTTCATGTTGTCATTATGGGGTATTGTGTGTAGAATTTTGAGGGAAAAAATGAATTTAATCCTTTTTGGAATAAGCCTGTAACATAACAAAATGTGTAAAAAGTGAAGCACTGTGAATACTTTCCGGATGCACTGTAAATCATCTAGGATTGCCAAAATTATTTCTTTTTTTTAGAGAATTTTTACTTCAAGGTCAAAAGTTTACATAGATTTCCTTAGTATTTGGTAGCATTGCCTTTTGTAGTGGTCTGGACAGGGCTTCAGCCTCAGTCAACGCTTTGTTCCTTTTTGGACTCATCGTTATTGTCATTACAGCACGGTGGTGCAGTGGTTAGCACTGTTGCCTTACAGCTAGAAGGTTCCTGGTTCAAATCCCCAGGCTGGCAGGGGGTGGAACCTTTCTGTATGGAGTTTGCATGTTCTCCCTGTGCTGCGTGGGTTTACTCCGGGGGCTCCGGTTTCCTCCCACAATCCAAAGACATGCATGTTAGGTTAATTGGTTGTTCTAAATTGTCCCTAGACATCTGTTTCCTATAGGCCCTTAGAGTAGAGGGTTAGTACTAGTGAAAGCGCTTTGAGTGGTCTTTGTGACTAGAAAAGCGCTATATAAGTGCAGGTTAGTTAGTTAGTAATTACTAATATCATCTGTGTTCCCACTTTTCATCATTTCGGTTTTATTTGTGGTGACAGCACTTTCAGGTACTTCTGCTCCTCATGAGTTGCACTTTGAGTTGTTAATTATTGACAGCTGTTTTTGATTGTGGTAATCACCACCTGCCCTACATATCCTGCACTCGCCTCACTTTCAGTGTGGCGATCTACTGTGAAGAACACTGTTAAGTTTACTGTTAAGATGATGGTTAATTTGTTTGTTGGATTACTGTCAGCTTTTTCCACTTTGTTTGGCACAGCATTTACTATTTCCAAGTTGCTTAGGGTTTAGGTTCTTTCTCCGTTTATCCTGCAGTGCGACTTTGTTATTTTTTCCAGCCTCGTGCTGCATTTTGTGTTTTTTCTGCAATAAATTATGTTTCCTTTTTGCCTGGTGAGTGGGACCTCTCCTTCATCCCGAAGAAGCAGCCATGACACCTTTAAACTATGACTTGAGTCAAACGTTTTGGGTATCTTTCTGCAAGCTTCTCACAATAGTTTGCTGGAATTTTGGCCCATTCCTCCTGACAGAGCTGGTGTAACTGAGTCAGGTTTGTAGTCCACGTTGCTTGCACACGCCTTTTCAGCTCTGCCCACACATTTTCTATGGGATTGAGATCAGGGCTTTGTGATGGCCACTCCAAAACATTGACTATGTTGTCCTTAAGCCACTTTGTAACTAATTTGGTAGTATGATTAGGGTCATTGTCCATTTGGAAGACCCATTTGTGCCCAAGCTTTAACATCCTGGCTGATGTCTTGAGATGTTGCTTCAATATTTCCAGATAATGTTCTTTCCTCATGATGCCATCCGTTTTGTGAAGTGCACCAGTCCCTCCTGCAGCAAAATACCTCCACAACATGATGCTGCCACCCCTGTACTTCAACGTACATGAACGTGGCACCTTCAGACATCTGGAAATTGCACCCAAGAATGAACCAGACTTGTGGAGGTCTACAGTTATCTTCCTGATATTTTGGATGATTTCTTTTGATTTTCCCATGATGTCACAAGGAAGCAGTGTGTTTGAGGTGTGCCTTAAAATATATCTGCGGGTGTGCCTCCAATTAACTAAAATGTTGTCAATTAAAATATCAAAAGCTTCTAAAGTCATGACATCATCATGTGGGCTTTCCCAAATTGTTTAAAGGCATGGTAATCTTAGTGTATGTAAAGTTCTGACTTTGAGGAACGTGATAAAAAATTCTCTAAGAAATTCTTTAAAAAATAGATATAATTTTGGTAATCCTAACTGACATAAAACCAGAAAAATTTATTCTGATTTAATGTCGGACAGTGAGGGGAAAAAAGGTTATGTGTCTTTTTATACAGTGTAAACTTCTGGTTTCAGCTGTATTATATGGTATCGCAATACTTAAGCTGGGTTCACTCTACAGTTTCTGGACCAACTTTTACAGATGTTTTGAAAAATCAGAGAAATTAGTCCAAACATCGGTGAAATTGCGTTCATGAACAGTTTTTTTTTTTATTAATCCAGCACACACCAACTTTTACGAACCTTTACGAACTTTTGCTAGTATTTGCCAGCTTTGCAAACTTTTGCTAACTTAGGCTAGCATATGTGTAGCTGTTGCCAATTTAGGTTAACTTAAGCAAACAAATACTCAGCGCAGGTCAGCTGACATCAGCGTTAGGTGACGCTCATACAAAGATCAGCATTTGTGGGGGCTTCTTGCCATTCTGGACCTGCTTTTGGAGTGAACACATCTCCCTTGGGCATACATTTCAGTATTTATTTTTGTTTTATATTCCTATGTAGTCACGTCTCCATGCCCCTTTCCCCTGTTCATTCATTCATTCATTCATTCATTCATTCCTCTAAAAAATAATACAATAATGCTTATTTATGGACTCTAACAGTAAGTCCGTAATTAAAATGTGAATGTGGATCTCATAAGAAAAAAACTGTTTTGTGTATCATCATATAAATAAAATAACGGGTGATTATATTTTGACTGTGACACCCCTCTCCATTAAAATAATATAAAATCCCATTAAATGTCATTTACTTTTTGATGCTACATCAGCACTGTTTGATTCCCCACATGGAAGCCGAACCAATAAATTGTGGAGGATGATTACGCATGGAGCAGAAAATTAAGAACAGTAAATTTCGCAATGAGATTTTTTTTTCTTTTGGGCTGTCACATTTTTGGGGGATTATATATATTTTTCTTTTTTTTTTTTTTTTTTCTTCCACCAGCATTTCAGTCAACATTTGCCAATGGAGCTTAACTTAGGCCAACTTCGGTGAACTCTGCATAACTTAGCTCAGCGCTCAGGAACTTTGACATACTGAGTACAACTTTCATCAACGTGTATTTCCAAATGCCAGCAAATTTTTAGTATCTTGAAAATTTTCAAAGAACACAACCGCCAGCGTTTGCCAACTAACACCAACGATCATTAACTTTTACCAACAAAGCCAGACGTTTACCAAAACGGCAGTAAAAGTTGGTCCAAAAGTTGTAGTGTGAATCCACCCTTAAGGAATCATAGTACAGTGGTACCTCTACTTACGAATTTAATTCGTTCCGGAAGAATTCTCGTAACGTGAAAAATTCGTAAGTAGAGGCGCGTTTTACATGTAAATGCCGTAATCCGTTCCAAGCCTCCAAAATTCGGGCATAAATTTTTTATAAATCGTAAAAACGCATCAAAACATGTAACAAATACATGTTACAATTAGATTACTGCACAATAAACATAAAATGAGAGTTTAAAATGAGAGAAAGAATAATAAAAGAGAAAGAATAATAAAAATTATGTTCATTTACCCTTTAACTGCTATCGTCGTCGACGTCGTCACCTTTTGCCTTCTTTGGTTCATGTTCTGATCCAAGGACGTTTGCTTTTGTCGGCTTGTAAGTGCTTCGTTTTATTTTAATACCGTGCTGATCGTTGATGTATTACGGCCATATTCTTTGGCGAGATCAACCAAACGCATAAAGTTTTGGAAAAAAAAAAAAACTTCGTGGCCAATGGGATACCAGGAAGATGCTAGGCGATAGCCAATGGCAGAGCAGCTACAGGTATGTTTACGTTCGGTAAACTACGGAAGCTGCGAGGAGCGCGTACTTTTTTGCCTTTCATATCCTGAAATTTCGTTCGTAACTAGAGGCAATATTTTCCCGTTGAGGCGTCTCGTAACCTGAAAATTCCGTATGTAGAGACGTTCGTAAGTAGAGGTACCACTGTATTGTGATAGTATGGTATCATGAGGTCCCTCACGATTCCCACCCCTAATGTAAATATTATGATTGTTTTGTACCCATAAATTTTTTTGCAAATGTAATGTAAAGGGCTGGTGGCTGCTGTCCACAAGAAATTGAAGAAATCATGCATATGTGTTGAGAGTACCTGAGGAAAGACTGCAATGTATGCTACGACATGTGTCTAGATGTTTGGCTAGTAACTGTTGTGGTATATAGCATAAATGGAACATTAATAAATGCTGTGTCGCAGTAAGTTAATCCTTGGCAGCATGGACACACATACTCATTGTGGCCAGATTTTTGCAAATACATTGTTTTTTTTTTGTTTTTTTTTTCCACAATATCTTTATTGAACCTTTTTTTTTTTTAACAAACATGATACAAACAATCAAACACTAACACTAAAGTACTACAAAAAAAAAAAATGCACTAAAAAACACCAACAACCACCAACAAAATCAAATCTTCAACAATGCTCCTCTGTTTAGTCTAGACAATCCAATACATAAGTATACATATTATGTTCACCAGTTTGGAATTTACAAGGTCCACACACATCATTCACCTTCTTCTTCAAGAGTTATGTTTAAATTTTTTACATAATCAATAAAAGGTCTCCATATATTCTCAAACACAATTTCCTTTGATTTCAGTATATATGTTATTCTTTCTAATGGAAGGTTTGTTAACATCTGTCTTAACCACTGAGTCACATCTGGTCTATGAGTCTTTTTCCATAATAGTGCAATACATTTTTTGGCATTAAGCAAACTGAGGTCTATGAATGTTCTTTCACTTTTATTAAAATTATGCTTTTCTGGGTACAGACCCAACAAAAACAGTTTAGGATTCAATATGATTTGTTTTGAGATTATTTTTTCAATTGTTACCCTCACCTCTTCCCAAAACATTCTTATTAATCTACATTCCCATACACAATGAAATAGAGTTCCTTTACTTTCCATGCATTTTGTGCATGTATCTGGTATATTTTTGTTATATCTATTTAACTCCTCCGGTGTAACATACATCCGCATTAACCATTTGAAATGTATCAATTTAAGGCGTACATTTATTGATTTGGTTTGCTTCTGTACAAGCCAATTCCCATTGTTCCTCTGAAATTTCAGTTTGCAGATCTTCTTTCCAGTAGTTTAATCTTTTCAGTGAATTTTCACTTGAAGATAGTGTCAATGAGTTATAAAACTCTGAAATAATACCCTTTCTTTTACTATCTTTCATCAACATTTTTTCCAAGGATGAATAAATAGGTCGAGTGAGAGCTTTATTTTGATTTGATCGAATAAAGTTTCTAAGTTGAAGATATTTTAAAAAAATGTGTTCTATTGAGATTAAATTTGATCCTCAGCTCTTCAAAAGACATTATGTTTTCTGCACATGGCAAATATAAATCCTGAATCTTTTGTATCCCTTTTAAATTCCATACTTTAAATACAGCGTCCGCTCTCCCTGGTTTAAAATATTGATTACCCCATATTGGACTAAATTGTGACAATAACGCAAACACATTGTTGCTCTATTTATAACAAGTATATCCAGCAGTCACTGAAAGGCCAGCACCACCAGAATCATTAAATAAGTGTATGTCAGACTAATGAATAAATGGGTTGATGGATGATTTGGGTGTATTTAGACATCAGTGACTCATCATCAGTGTGTTTGTCTCCAGGAGTCAGAGTTCAGCCGCTCTGCGAACATGAGCTCCTCTCACTTGTCCACAGGTGAGTCTCTCTCTCCCCACTCTGTCTTGCTTTCTTTCTACTTAAACCCCTCCTCCTCTGATCCACCTGTGTATTTTTGTAAATTTGCAGTGGATGGCACGGATAGGCTGTGTGTTTCTGAGCGTGCTCAGTGCATCCCGTCCCGGGTCCTTCACCTGCGTCAGCTTCCCGTGGACGTTTCTGAACAAGAAGTGCTTGCTCTGGCACTTCCTTTTGGCCGAGTTAGTCAGCTGATCACGTTAAAGGCCAAGAACCAGGTAATGGCTAACTGCAAATCATTGACAGCTTGCATTTTTTCCCTAACATTTACTTATGTTTGTTTTATGTTTTGCTTACAAGTTTTGTTTTATTATTAAAAGGTGAAATATTCCATCTCTGCAAGGGTAAACTGGCTAGAATCAGTTCCAACGTACATGACAGTTTCTTAAAGATGCACTCTGGTGGATATACACCACGTTCCATATTATTATGCAAATGATTTGTCTCTGATTTTCCTAAATAGTTGATTTAAATGACAGTCAGTATAGTTTTCAAGTCGTCAGCCGTTAAGAGCATAATTTAAATTTTATTGAACAAATCTCCCAATGATGAAAAATGAAAATGGAAAAAAAAACAAACCTCAAAATCCACTGTTCCAAATTATTGTGCACAACAAAGTTTAAAAACATTGGTTGTAAAGAACTGAAAATGTCATTTGTTGAATTTGCAGCATTAGGAGGTCATATTTACTGAAATCAAAAGCTATTTCAATCAAAAACATCTTAACAAGCCAAGTTACATGTTAACATAGGACCCCTTCTTTGATATAACCTTCAAAGTTCTTGCATCTATTGAGCTTGTGAGTTCTTGGAGAGTTTCTGCTTGAATTTCTTTGCAAGAAGCCAGAATAGCTTCCCACAGCCTCTGTTTTGATGTGAACTGCCTCCCACCCTCATAGATCTTTTGCTTGAGGATGCTCCAAAGGTTCTCACAAGGGTTGACGTCAGGGGAGGATGGGGGCCACACCATGAGTTTTTCTCCTTTTATGCCCATAGCAGCCAATGATGCAGAGGTATCCTTTGCAGCATGAGATGGTGCATCGTCATCCATGAAGATAATTTTGCTACGGAAGGCACGGTTCTTCTTTTTGTACCATGAAGAAAGTGGTCAGTCAGAAACACTATATACTTTGCCAAGGTCATTTTCACACCTTCATGTACCCTAAAGGGGCCTACCAGCTTTCTCCCAATGATTCCAGCCCAAAACATGACTCCGCCACCTCCTTGCTGACGTCGCAGCCTTGTTTGGACATGGTGGCCATCCACCAACCATCCACTACTTCACCCATTTGGACCATCCAGGGTTGCACGGCACTCATCAGTAAACAAGACCGTTTGAAAATTAGTCTTGATGTATTTCTGGGTCCACTGCAACCATTTCTGCTTGTGAGCATTGGTTAGGGGTGGCTAAATAGTCGGTTTATGCACAACGGCAAGCCTCTGGAGGATCCAACACCTTGAGTTTCGTGGGACTCCAGAGGCTCCAGCAGCTTCAAATACCTGTTTGCTGCTTTGTAATGGCATTTTAGCAGCTGCTCTCATAATCTGATGAATTTGTCTGGCAGAAATCTTCCTCATTATGCCTTTAACTGCACAAACCCATCTGTGCTCTGAATCATCCACAAATTTCTTCAGAGTACGATGATCACGCTTAAGATTTCGTGAAATATCTAATGCTTTCATACCTCATCCAAGGCATTGCAATATTTGACGCTTTTCGGCAGCAGACAGATCCTTTTTCTTTCCCATATTGCTTGAAACCTGTGTCATGCAGGCTACTGCACGGTGGCGCAGTGGTTAGCACCACAGCAGCACAGTTTTACCCTCGGCCGGGGGCTCGCAGGGATCATGAGATCATGGGTTCGATCCCTGCCCCCGGCCAACAGTGATCTGTGTGGAGTTTGCATGTTCTCCCCATGTTTGCGTGGGTTTACTCCGGGATTTCTCCGGTTTCCTCCCACATGCCAAAAACATGCAGGTTAGGGAGTTAAGGGGCGCTTGCGCACGCAGCGTCCGGCAGCTGGTGGCTTGTCACCAGACTGCAGAACAAATCTACCTACGGGTACAAAATAAGTCCAAAAAAAAAAGCTTAATAATGTGGAACATCCTTCTTAAATAGTTTTCCTTTAATTGGGCTCACCTGGCAAACTAATTATTACAAGTGTCTGAGATTGATATCAGTGATCCAAAGAGCCCTGAGACACAATACTATCCATGAGTTTAATTGAAAAACAAAAAACTGAATGTTTATGACACTAAAATCCTATTTGCATAATAATTTGGAACATGGTGTAATTCTTATAAAAAAATCTCTATTGTCTAAAATGGTACCTTATCCCCTTTTTTCCCAAAAAAACCTTTCATCATCTTACAGTTTCGTGTCACAGCCTTTTCACTTTACTGCCTTCTTCAAATGCCAGATTCTGTGACTAGGCCCGCCCACATACCACAAGGCTAATAGTGGCTAGTGTTACATTAAACAGATTAAATCCTGTGATAAAAAAGACTTACCAGTTGAAGGACATGCCCAGTTTTAGGCACAGTAGCCCAGAATAATGACTGAAAACTGTGTTTGTCCTTAAAAGCAGTTTAATGGTAAAACTCATCTTTAAGGTGAATATGACTATCATTTCATGAAAACAAATATTTTTAAAAAATAATACATCAACAAAGTGTCTACAAACATGCAGAATTAAAGACTTTACAGTCTTCAACAAATTATTACATTGATGGAAAAAAAATATATATTTTTTTAATTTTTACGGGTCCAAAATAATACAAATATTTACATCCGAGCAGCTGAAGGTAAACACGGCAGCCCAGTCAGGACATCACAGCCAATAGCATCACTAGCTCGATGTTATGTGCCATCACCTTGTTTTAGGTTGTTGGGTTGCCAGGTAGTAAATTATTCAGATAAATGTCTGAGTTTGAAGGCAGACGTCAGTTTTCCAATCATCCTGAAGTATGACATGACAAACAAATCGTTCTGCTTTTGATGGCCAATGTCTGCTGAAGAATCGCAAAGGGCTGAAACGTCATGCTGAGGTGACCACTTTTCTTCTTAACAGGTAAGGTAACCAGTACTAACCATGATGCTAACTGGCTCCATTTGTCTTCTACTATTAATCTGGTGGTTAGGGTCACGGGTGGGGGTGGGGGGCAGCAGTCTAAGCTCCATGTAACTGGCTAAATTTACTTTCTTACATGTTCATATTATTATGAGTGTGTGATAATATCAGCCAATATATGGTGTGGAATAGTCCCCACTAACTGCTCCTTACCAAGCAGCAAAGTATCACAGGTTCGTGATTTGTTCAACATTTGGATCTGTGACAGCACATAGTAACTGTGCTAGCAGTCATGTTTTCCATAAAGTTTTTAGTAAATTATCAGCTTTGTTGTGCAGCTGTTCATTCTTATAATTTAGTGTGCAGTAACAAAAATAAATGTTACAGTTATTTATTATTGTTACAGTTCAAGATAATAAGATAATCCTTTATTGATCACCATGAGGGAAATTCAGGTTAAAAACAGGTTAAGTTCTAATAGTAGAGTAAACAGGTCTTAATTTATTTTCTTACGAATGTTACTGTACAGCATTAGTCACCTGAAACTTGAGTATTTGAAGTAGCTGTAATTATGTAGAAATTTATGTGGGATTTTTGGCTATCCAAGAAATAAACCATAAAACTTTTTCACCCTCTGTAAGGACTTCCTCCATCATGAGGTAAATAAGCACAAATGGGTGTTTGGACAATGCTGTCATGGTGCAGCAGAGAAGAGCTCCACCAAACAATGACTGGAGAGAGGGTCAGCAGCTTCTGAAGCCCTCACTGATGTGATGGACCAGTGGGTGTTATGGACAGAACATCAACATCTGACCTTTAGGTGAGTATGATGGAAATTTTTAAATGTAAAATGCCACAAAAAGGACTATTAATATGACTGTGTTCTCATAGATCAACATTTAAAATCCACATTCTGATGATGTCAGCAGAAGCTTCTCCTCCACCCCACCTGTGCAGGCCTGGACTCGATTAGCAGCTTAGGACGACATCTATCAGAGGGACTGTCCAGTCAGGAAGACAGGCTTACACAGCACACCATTGTAAGTTATCCTATCAAAACATTTTACACGCAATAATGTATCAGCCCAAATTCTTTGTTTTGAATTTTTTTTTAAATGTGTTTGGTTACAATAGAAATGGAATAGAATAGGCTTTATTGTCATTGTACAGTTGTACAGCACAACAAAATTGTGGGTGCTCCACCAGGCTACTGTGCAATAAAGTAAGAGAGAAAGATTAGATAAAACATGGTTACAGAACACACAATTAAACACATGACCGAAATAAAAATGGCCCAAGATTGTGGAAATATACACAGGTATGGTAGTGGCTTCAGAGATGGAACTACATACATAAGAGTGCGGAATGCAGAACACACAATTGAACACACAATTGAGTAAAATGGCCCAAGGATTATGGAAAATATACATGGTAGTGGTTTCATGCATGGGTCAATTTATATGAAAGTGCAAAGACAGGCGTGTTATTGTGATAATTAAAAGGTCCTCAATTCTGTGCATCTGAGGGTTCGGAGGGAGAGGGGTGGGGCCTGTGACTGTTTGCAGTTCGGATGGCCCAGGGGAAGAAACTGTTTGTCAGTCTGGAGGTGTGGGACCTGATTGATCTGAACTGTTGTCCAGAGGGAAGCAGGTCAAACAGGTGGTAGGCGGGATGTGAGGGATCTCCTGTGATGCCTTGATCTTTCTGAGACAGGAGGGTCTGGAGATGTCCTCCAGGGAGGGCAGAGAGCCACTGATGATTTTTTGGGCAGTGCTGATGACCCTCTGCACAGCCTTCCTCTTCTCGGCCTTGGAGCCGGCATACCACACACCCAGACACTAGGTGAGCACAATCTCCACTGAGCAGCAGTAGAAGGCCAGCAGCAGATTCTGATCCAGGTTGTTCTTCCTCAGGACACGGAGGAAGTGCAGCCGCTGCTGGGCTTTCTTCACCAGGGCTTTGGCATTGACAGACCAGGGGCCTCATGAGCAAAGACTTGTGTGGATTTCCTACTGAAAGATGATGTGCATTTAAATCAAGAAAACGCCGCAAGCAAAAAAAAAAAAATAAAAATCCAGATGTATGAAACGGTGCGTGTGCAGGAATCCAAGCACATTTCCTTTGTACATCCCAATCTACTTGAAATTGAACGCACGTGAGGAAATACTGGACTCCTCCCTTGGCATGCCTCCATTTGAATATGCAATTAGATGCAAATAGATATATACAAGCACTGCACATTTGATTTGATTCTCCTGTATCCACGATCAAAAATAATGGATTTAATGGAATTTCACGGACTGTGAGTTGGAGGGTTTCCTGAATGAGGTTGAGGCGTGTAAAAACGTTTTGTTTGGCATGCTGTCATCCGGCATTAATGCCGGATATAGGTAATTCAATAGCCTGCTCACAGCCCTATAAGATCAGTTTACTGTTTTCCTTTATTCAGATAAGGATGAGAAGGAGATGTTTATTTAGCCTTGACACGTTTTGACTGCTGTCTGCAGTCGTTGTCAGAAGCTAGGGATGAGCCAGTCTGATCCGCCGTATCGGTATTGGGTTTGATCCAGGCAAAATGGCTGGATTGGTATTGTTAAGGAATAAAAGTAATTTACCGATCCGATACATTAATGATCTTAAAATAAATGCACAATCATGTTCTCAGCCGTGCGGCTTCTGTAAACAAAAGCGATGTATCAAATCACTGGAGCCTGTCTGTGGGACTTGTCTCAGTATGTTGCTGTGTGGTACCAGCATTTACAATTTTACACCACCCCAACTTGATAAAACACTTGCAAAAGTATCACAGTTAAAGAGTATGCTGAATTCTGTCAAGAACTGAGCAGAACCAAGTGTGTTGTGCAGCAGCAGCCGCTGTTTTACTACTGGAATATGCTAAAAGTGAAACTGAAAGTAAAAACCAGAGGAGCAGGAATGAAGACATAACATGGGCTTACCTTTAGATGGACAGTTACAGCTGATGAGAGGTAGGTGACAGAAACATAAATAGCAAATTATAACCAGTGAATTGGAAGGCAGACTAACAAGGCTACATGAAATGGAATAGGAATGACTTCAAAATAAGAGCAAACCTAAAAACTATGGACAGAGAATAAACTACTAAATAAACTGAGGACAAGGAGAATATTTATGATAATAATGATAATAATAATAATAATAATAATAATGGATGAAAAATACAACTTGGGTTAGTTCCTTATTTCAGATCTCCAGCATTTTTTACCGGAGTAGTGGCTTAGTTGGTAGAGCATCCACCCCACAACCAGGAGGCCGGGGTTCAAATCCCAGCCACGTCATACCAAAGACCATATAAAAATGGTACTTTCTGCCTTCTAGCTTGGTGCTCAGCATAATGGAATGAGGAAAGGAAAGTTAAAGCACAGAGCTACTAGAGGACTGACACCCCCCCCTTCCCCCCCCCACTGTAGCTTTCACTGCTCACAGTAGCTGTGTGGCCTAGGGTCAGTGAAACGGAGATAGATGCCGCCCCGTACACCACAAGTGTGGAAGGGATTAACTTAACAGCATTTTTTTACCTCATGCACAGTGGCACTTCGAATTTCATCTGAATGTTTATTTAAATACTCAGCTTTAAAGTTTTGCAATAAACTTGCACTTAAAACTTCAGAATACACGTTTACATAGTGCTGACCGGAGAAATGCTGCCAGTGTTGCAAAGTTTAAAATTTTAAATAAACAGCAGTATTGTTGAACTGAGTCAAATTTGTAATATATTCTAACTTTTAAATTTATGCTTTTATATGTGTGTAAAATGCAGCCAGTTATTACCAAAGTATATTCTGTACTGGGCAGCACGGTGGCGGAGTGGTTAGCACTGCGGCAGCACAGCAACTCACCCTTGGCCGGTAGATCCTGGGTTCGATTCCAGCCCCAGACCAACAGTGATCTGTGCGGAGTTTGCATGTTCTCCCCGTGTCTGTGTGGGTTTACTCCGGGATTTCTCCGGTTTCCTCCCACATACCAAAAATATGCAAGTTAGGTTAATTGGCATCAAACTGGGGATTCTAAATTGTCCTTAGGTATGACTGTGAGAGTGAATGGTTGTCTTTCTCTCTGTGTTGGCCCTGTGATGGACTGGCGATCTGTCCAGGGTGTACCCTGCCTCTCGCCCAAAGATGCTGGGATAGGCTCTAGCTCCCCCCGCCCCCCCCCAACGACCCAAAAAGGATTAAGCGGAAGAAGATGGATGGATGTTCTGTACTGTTGTTTTAAATAAGAGAGACAGTATCGGGTTTGGATCGGTATCGGCCGATACTCAAAGTCACAGCATCGGTATTGGTATCGGTCTGGAAAAAGTGATATCGGCTCATCCCTATCAGAAGCGTCAGCTGATCGCTGTGATTTGTGACCAGCCGGGTGGATCAGCTCAACAGTAATGAAAACAGTATTGAAAAAGAAGACAATATGAACCTATTTACTGGGTAGCTACAGTCACCTGTTAGTTGAAAGCAGATCATATTAGACTAAGTACATATTTTATGTCCAAAATGCAAATCTCATCCTTTATATACTTGCCTCCATTAAAAACGCACGGGTCAGATTTCTGGGCATAACCAGGGATACATTTATTTGTTTTATTCCAGGAAATACATTATCGAAGAACGACTTTATTAACCCCACGTGAATTAATTTTGAACAAATTTGGATCAATTTAAGACATTTATTTAGTGCATTGCATACAACCACTCGAAATTCAGAAGTGTCATGAGTCAATACTGGGTGTGTCCACCTCTGGAATTCACACAAGCAGTACATCGACGACGCATGGAGCTGACGAGCCTCATGATCCTGTCCTGAGGGATCCTTTCCCATTCCTCCTGTATGGCCTGGACGAGTTCATGCTGCGTACGTGGAGCTGGTTGACGTTGGGCAATAGCTGTCTTAAGCTGGTCCCAAAGATGCTCTCTGACACCCAGACGACTGATTGTTGTGCGATGACAGCGCATTTGCCGGGCAACTGCACTATGACTGAGACCCGCCCTTAACATGCCAATGGCACGTTTTCTCTGCTGCGTCGTGAGTCTCGGCATTTCGAGCTGGATGAAACCTTTTGGCGTTTTTTATACTGGCCTTATATAGGCTATTCACCACAACTCAAAATTTCAGTCAAGCATGACTCTGAGTATGGGATTCTGCTCAACACTCAAATTTTAAGGTGTGGCCTATACACAGAATTCTGTAACTTAGAAAGAAAAACAAAACACCCTAGCAATCAGACCTCCCATTTCTAAATCAAAATATACAAAATAAAAATTGGGAATACCATTAATGCACATTGTACCATATGTGTATGGGGGGTGCGTTTCTAATGGAGGCAAATATAGTTATATACAACTTACATGGATTACACACATTACTGTTGTAAATGAATGAAGTGCGCCGGGGAAAGGGTGAAACCGTTGCATTTCAGACTTTACGCATGTGTTTATTGACATAACTACTGTACACACAGAGGCAATTGGGGGCTTGGTAGAATGCTGTGAAACTGTAGTTTAATCAGCAAAAAAGAAAGTCACTTACTCAAACCACTGAGTTGTAATGAAACCTTTAAGATGGGGTGATATTTGGGGACGCACAAGCGCCTTGCGCATGAGGTGGGTTATTTAGGACAATTACATAAATTTACTCACCAAGAAGCCACCCATCCACACAGTGCTAGCTTGTTTGATTTAAACAGTGCTGTCCATTAGAATCATTAGGAAAACTGGCTCTCGCTGCAAATTGCACTTTGGTGTTGGCCTGTTCAACTGCATTGTATGGGAATATATGTACCTGGGTGACAGCCGGATAATGCCATCCCACACAGCTGGCATAGCTTGGCTCAGGTTCGACTGGGAAATTCCTGATTGGTCTCCCAGCTCCCTCTGGAATGCCCCTGTTGCCAGGAACCCCAGTGTTGTCAGCACCTGCACTGGGACGGGCAGCACACGGCTTATCACTGTGTCACACTCCACAGTGTTTCCTCTGGCTTAAAGACCTTGGCGCGGTGGCAACATATTTTTCCCGGGGGGGGGGGGGTGGCAGTAAACATACCGGAATATGTTTATTTTATACTATTTATTTCTTTTTAAAATTTTGCACAGTAACATTGCATATGAAACTTACCATTTGAAGTATTGTACAACCGAGGCTTGAATATTGGGCTAGTTGGGGTCCCACCCAGACATCCTGTGTTTCGACTTTTTAGTGGTGGTTAACCTCTCTCCTTCCTCTGCCTGAACACTTTCCTCTCCTTGGCTCCTCTCTTCTGTCTCATCTTGCCCTCTCTGAGCTCTGTCTAATTCAGGTTCTCTCTCTGTCTATGGTGGTATACAAACAGGTTAAAAAATATCAAGTGTCATGTTTTGTCCTGTAGGATTTTTTTGTCATGGTTTACATAAATGACAAAAATATGTGTATTTTTTGTATTTTTATTCTAGTGTTTCTTTTTTCCATTTAGAGAGTAGGGAAGGGAAAGAAACATTCATAATAGTAATGTACTCATGCATACTTCAATTATTTGATCAGGTGGGTATAGTAACCAGAAATTCTACTCATGTAAAAGCATCCATCCATCCATCCATCGTCTACCGCTTTTCCGGAGGTCCGGGTCGCGGAGGCAGCAGTTCAAGCAGAGAAGCCCAGACTTCCCTCTCCCCAGCCACCTGCTCCAGCTCTTCAGAGGGGATACCAAGGCGTTCCCAGACTAGCTGGGAGACATAGTCTCTCCACCGAGTCCTGGGTCTGCCCCGGGGTCTCCTCCCAGTGGGACGTGCCTGAAACACCTCAAGTGGGAGGCGTCCAGGAGGCATCCTAATCAGATGCCCATACCACCTCAACTGACTCCTTTCAATGTGGAGGAGCAGCGGTTCTACTCTGAGCCTCTCCCGGATGACTGAGCTCCTCACCCTATCTCTGAGGGTGAGTCCAGCAATCCTACGGAGAAAGCTCATTTCAGCCGCTTGTATCCGCGATCTCGTTCTTTCGGTCATTACCCAAAGCTCGTGACCATAGGTGAGAGTAGGAACGTAGATTGACTGGTAAATCGACAGCTTTGCCTTAGAACTAAGCTCCCTCTTCACCACAACAGACCGGTACAACGTCCGCATCACTGCAGATGCTGCTCCAATCCGTCTGTCGATCTCTCGCTCCATTTTCCCCTCACTCGTGAACAAGACCCCAAGATACTTAAACTCCTCCACTTGGGGCAGGAGCCTGTCCCCAACCCGGAGAGGACAATCCACCTTTTTCCGGCTGAGGACCATGGACTCGGACTTGGAGGTGCTGATTCTCATCCCAGCCGCTTCACACTCAGCGGCAAACCGTCCCAGCAAGAGCTGTAGGTCATTGCTGGATGAAGCCAACAGGACAACATCATCTGCAAACAACAGAGATGAGATCCTGTGGTCACCAAGCATGACACCCTCCATTCCCTGGCTGCGCCTAGAAATCCTGTCCATAAAAATTATGAACAGGACCGGTGACAAAGGGCAGCCCTGGCGGAGTCCAACTCTCACTGGGAATGACTCCGACCGAGTGTTGGCAATGCGAACTAAACTCTCACAACGGTCGTACAGAGACCGAATAGCTCGTAACAACAAGCCCGATACCCCATACTCCCGAAGCACCCCCCACAAAAATCCACGAGGGACGCGGTCAAATGCCTTCTCCAAGTCCACAAAACACATGTAAACTGGTTGGGCAAACTCCCACGAACCCTCAAGAATTCTCGAGAGGGTAAAGAGCTGGTCCGATGTGCCACGGCCAGGACGAAAACCACATTGCTCCTCCTGAATCCGAGGTTCGACCAACGGCCGGACTCTCCTCTCCAATACCTTGGCATAGACCTTCCCAGGGAGGCTGAGGAGTGTGATCCCTCTAAAGTTGGAGCACACCCTCCGGTCCCCTTTTTTGAAGAGAGGAACCACCACCCCGGTTTGCCATGCCAAAGGCACTGCCCCCGACCTCCACGCAATGTTGCAGAGGCGTGTCAACCATGACAACCCAACAACATCCAGGGCCTTGAGGTACTCGGGGCGAATCTCGTCCACCCCCGGGGCCCGGCCACCAAGGAGATTTTTAACCACCTTGGCGACCTCAGCCCCTGTGATAGGCGAGTCATCCCCCTCGTCCCCAAACCCTGCTTCCTCTGTGGAAGGCGTATCAGTGGGATTGAGGAGATCCTCGAAGTATTCCTTCCACCGCCCGACGATATCCCCAGTTGAAGTCAACAGTGTCCCATCCGCACCATACACAGTGTGGACGGGGAGCTGCTTTCCCCTCCTGAGCCGCCGAACAGTTTGCCAGAATCTCTTTGAAGCCGACCGAAAGTCTTGTTCCATGGCCTCACCGAACTCCTCCCATACCCGGGTTTTTGCTTCAGCAACCACCCGAGCTGCACTCCGCTTGGCCTGCCGGTACACCTCAGCTGCTTCGGGAGTCCCACAAGCCAACCAAGCTTGATAGGACTCCTTCTTCAGCTTAATGGCCCCCCTCACCACTGGTGTCCACCACTTGGTTCGGGGGTTGCCACCACGAGATGCACCGACCACCTTGCGGCCGCAGCTCTGGGCTGCCGCTTCAACAACAGAGGTGGAGAACATGGCCCATTCAGACTCCATGTCTCCAGACTCCCTCGGAATGTGGTTGAAGTTCTTCCGGAGGTGGGAGTTGAAGACCTCCCGGACAGGGGCCTCAGCCAGACGCTCCCAGCACACCCTCACTATACGTTTGGGTCTACCAGGTCTGAATGGCTTCCTCCCCTGCCATCGGATCCAACTCACCACCAGGTGGTGATCAGTTGACAGCTCTGCACCTCTCTTTACTCGGGTGTCCAAGACATACGGTCGCAGGTCTGATGATACGATAACAAAATCGATCATCGACCTGCGGCCTAGGGTGTCCTGGTGCCAGGTGCACATATGGACACCCTTATGCTTGAACATGGTGTTCGTTATAGACAGACTGTGGTTAGCACAGAAGTCCAATAACTGAACACCACTCGGGTTCAGATCGGGCAGGCCGTTCCTCCCAATCACCCCCCTCCAGGTTTCACTGTCGTTGCCCACGTGCGCATTGAAGTCCCCCAGTAGGACAATGGAGTCTCCAGGAGGAGCACCCTCCAGCACCCCAGTCACAGACTCCAAAAAGGGTGGGTACTCTGAAACATCATTTGGTGCATAGGCACAAATGATGGTCAGGACCCGTTTCCCAACCCGAAGGCGCAGGGAAGCAACCCTTTCGTCCACCGGGGAAAACTCCAATATAGAGGCAGCAAGGTGGGGCGATACAAGAATACCTACCCCTGCTCGTCGCCTCTCGCCCGGGGCAACTCCAGAAAAGGCCAAGCTCCAGCCCCTCTCCAGGAGACTGGTTCCGGAACCGGAGCTGTGTGTTGAGGTGAGGCCAACTATATCTAGCCGGTATCGCTCAATCTCGTACACCAGCTCAGGCTCCTTCCCCACCAGAGAGGTGACATTCCACGTACCAAAAGCCAGTTTAGAAAGCTTGGGATCAGTCCGCCAAGGTCTCCGCCTTTGACTGCCACCTAATCCACATAGCACCGGACTTCCATGATCCCTCCTGCAGGTGGTGAACCTACTGGAGGGCGGACCCATGTAACTCCTTCGGGCTGAGCCCGGCCGGGTCCCATGGGTGGAAACCCGGCCACCAGACGCTAGCCTTCGAGCCCCTCCCCCAGGCCTGGCTCCAGGGTGGGGCCCCGGTAACCCCATACCGGGCGGGGTACACTGAATCCTTGATATACAATTTATCATGAGAGTCTGTTGGATCGTTCTTCGTCTGGCCCTTCACCCAGGACCAGTTTGTCTTGGGAGACCCTATCAGAGGCAAATTGCCCCGGACAACATAGCTCCTGGGATCACTGGGGCACGCAAACCCCCCCACCACGATAAGGTGACGATCCATGAGGGGAGGCATGTAAAAAGGTTTGAGGTTTTTCTCAGAAATTTACAACAATTTTCTTATAGTTTTCTACTTTTCTCTGTAAATCTAAAGTTGAAACCATGTTCCTCAAATCTGTAATTTCCTCTTGTAAAATTGACTTTTCTTGTACATTTCAAACTTTATTATAAATTTGTGGATTATTTTATGACTATTTTTTGTCTGTTTTTTTAAAATAAAGTTCCTGGTTTTTTTTAGATAAATTTGAAACAGACTGTGGTAACTTTTTTTACTTTTTCCTTATAACAATTTACATTTTTGACCATAATTTTGCAGTCAGAACAGAACAATAATTTAACTCTGATTACAAAGAAAAAATATTAATAAAATTGTATTTTAATGAAATAAATTAACTTAAATGACCAAGGATGCCATTATTTCTGTTATAATATTTCTTTATATTTATAGTTTGTTTGTTTGTTTTTTTTTAGAAATCCCACCACCCAGACAGCAGGAAAAGCCTCCCTTATTTTGAAATCAAATGTTGACACGTTTAGTTTGTCTGAAGGCTGCTGACGGATTAAAGTTATTGACTTCGTGAATTTCGGTCATCTTAACCTGCCAGGTACATAATAGGGAACTGTAGCGGGCTCTAAAGACATAATTCACCACAATATGTGTTCATATACAGAATGATCTGCTTAGGCAGTTATAGTTGTGCTCTCAGGCTTTCTCATCAGGCACCTCTCTAGGCAGCCGCTGAAGGACCTCAGTTTAAGAATGAAAATAGAGCTCGCGTTTGTAGCTGTTACTTTTTGTCACTGCTGCTGGAGAATAAAAACGGCATGCTTGCTCGTGCGAGAAAAGAGAGAAGTTGCCAGTCTCATAACTTAATATTGTAGTAGCTGGTGAAATATATCCTCTGCAGTTCATCAGTCTGCCTCGCCTTTCCCATCATATGAAGCCGGCTGCATATGAATTCTAACCATATCTCTTCCATTATTGCTCTTGTTTCCAGCAGGTTAAAACCATGATAAATGCCTCCAGTGTTTACATACCTCTTGTGATTTTTTTTCCCCACGTTTAAAGTACTTTAACAAACTCATGTTTCTGTCGGACAGTAGTGCTTAGCAAGACACTGCCTGCTGACTGACTGGAAAACTTGCGTGGGCGGGGCGCTTCTAAAGTCCGCGCGGATGACGGCCACGTGCGTTGTTCGTGTGCGCGCTTGCGGAAAGTCATTGCTTCATATATTTTTCTTAATAAATTCATATCTCCTTGGCGCGGCGGTAAAATTTCTGGCGAGGGCGGCCAGCCACCGAGAAATGTTACCAGAGGAAACCCTGCTCCAAGAGCAGCCTTGCTCTGAGCACAGTTCCACAAGGATTGCCTGTGGAAACCTAAACCGGCTGACAAGCCAGTCGTCATCCTGAGCTAGAAAATCTTCTCTGTCTCGAAAGACCCGTTCTCTTCTCACTGTGCAATTTGCAATATCCTTTAATAATGCTAACACCATTGTTGTTAGAGGCATTTTCTGCACTTTGCACTTGCTTTTATATCCACTCATCTAATTGTGCACACTTGGATGTTTGTTCATCATGTGTCTCTGGTGTGTGAAATAATTTTCACGTCATTACACAGGTCAACACTAAATTTATTGTCTAAGTTTTTTTAGCTGACTTAGGACAGTGTTGATGTGCTGAATCCAAAAATCACATTGGTTTTGCTCAGTCAGGTCAACTTTTTGAACTATGGCCACATGTTGTTTTTTACGTTTTTGTTTACATGTACAGGTGTTTTTGCTTAATATGATGCAAAATTGTTTATTTCTTGAACTCTGAAGAGTTTGCATGCGCCAATTTATGACATGATGTCATAAATTGTCATGGTGGCTAATTACTGTTGGACTCTGAAGAGCGACATCCCTGCCGCTGAGCATTCTAGAGCAGGGGTGTCAAACTCATTCCATGGAGGGCCAAGACCCTGCAGGTTTTACTTCCACCCAGTCTCTTCAGCAAGTATTTTCACTGATCAGCAATCAGTAGGAAGAAATTCAGAGAAATCACCTGTTGAAGACACTGGGTGGAAGTAAAACCTGCAGGGTCTTGGCCCTCCATGGAATGAGTTTGACACCTGTGTTCTAGAGGTTCGAATAAATGGAAGTTGAAGCTCGGAATTTTGAACAATGATGACATAACATTCAATTTGCATGTACTTACCTTTATCAATGTCTACTATTCAATTTACAGTAATCAAAGTTTGTAACATTTAACCCCTTGCACTCTGGTCAATTTCCCTAAAAACGCCAAAAAAATAACGTACCCAAAGTAAATCAAAAGCTGTTCTTCAACCCTTTGCAGCATCTTCATGGGGTTGGTCTCATTTAAAAGAAAACACTTTGAATTTTTTGGCAAAACAGTCATAATCTCTCCAAGTGCTCCTGCCACTGAGTAACAGTCATTTAAACATACTGAACTTGAAGAAAATAAATTTCGCCTGGGTGTTTTTTTGGATACAAATGCTTGCAAATAACACACAGCTTCAGATACTGGCTGGAAAATGCAACAGAAATGTAGAACCAAGTGTTATCCAGCTGAGGTCAAAATTTTGTAACAATACCACAAAAAGTGAATATATTACACAGCTTTTTTCTTTGGCTGTTCCCAGGTGTTTTTGAACTGTGCCAAATTGTGCCAAATGGCACAGTTTGGAAAAACGTCTAACTTTTGAATGATTCAATATAGAAGCTTCATCTTGGGCTCTAATGAAAGGTGAAGGGCTGTGTGTGTGTGGGGGGGTTGTTTATTCATTCATGAATGAATGAATGAACAAACAAGCCCCCACACACAAAGAAGCATGCCACATAAAAAATGTGTGGCTTTTTTTTCCAAGAAAAAAATAACCTACAGTGCACTAAAAATTATACTAAAATATTTGTAATGTAGAAGATAACTCCCCCCCCCCCCCCCCCCCCCAGCTACAGAGGATGGACATCGCCCATCGCTACATGATGGAAAGCGGTGACGGTGCGCCACGGTCTACTATGCACAGTTGGACTAAAATATCCGTAATATATCTGCAATCCGCTACAGAAGAGTAGCGGGGGGGGGGCGTTCACAACATGACGGGGGGGCCGTTCGCAACATGACGGACCTGGACAATTTTCAGGGATAAAGAATAATTTAGCTTATAACACTTACCTGTCCACAACAGCAAAGTTGCTGGCGAACTTCTCTTCCTCATTGTCAGACAAACATGACGCTGGTCCGCTTGTTACGGACTCGTGGTTCTGGTCACGCGACCCGGTCAAACCATAATTCCATTATTGCGGTTTTGTGCTTCCATGGTTGTGGTTTTGGCGAACGATTTTTCAAAACAAATAACAGTAGTAAGAAAAAAAGACTAGCGAACGCCTGTGTGTCACCCAGCCTTACACAAAACAGCTTTCGAACTTCTGTGCTTCAATTGTCTGGCTGTATTCGCAGCCGTTGGTAGGCGGGTCCTTCTTGCTAGGTTTTCAGTCATTGGTTCTTCAAGGTTTCAGAAACCCAATTCAAGGCTCTTATTAGTCGAATGAGAGGTCAGTCACATCTAAACCAATCAAAGCACTCCTTTGGCTTTCTGTTCGTGGCTGTGTCTGTAGTGGAAGAACGGAAATGCAGCTTTATTTTTCAGTGCGCTCTAGGACGCAGCGCCCTCGTGCACCCTCGTGCGCCCTCTTGCGCTCTAGGACGCAGAGACGTGCTCGCCCGCGGTACACCGGAGTGCAAGAGGTTAATCAATAAATTGTGTTAGAAAACGATGCTTTCTCTTAAAAATCTATTTCGGATGAGAAATATTAACAAAAATCAACCGATAATGTCACAAAAATGTAATTGATTTAGTTAGAAGATCAGATTTTTTATAAATCAACTTAGCATAAAAACCTGACCTGATCGAGAGAAACGGATGTCATTTTTGGATTCAGCGATGCAGAATTGTCTTAAATCAGTTGAAAAAACACGGACAACTTACAAAAAAATTATTTTTGTAACCCTGTGTTATCAGTCTCCCAACATTACTTCTAAGTGTCGCCAACGGACCAATAACAGTAGAAGGGTATGTACACCAGCCGTGAAGTTGCGTGGGGCTGCGCATATTTCCACGGTCATTTCATTCTTGATAGATCTGAAATTTTCCATAGAAAAGGACGTACGCCATGTTTTTGTGCATAAGTACCCTTTGTACATGATGAGGCCCCACTAGAGGTCACTGGAGATGTGGGTGCCCAGGAACCTGAAGGTGGGGATGGTTTCCACGTGATTGCCATTTACTGGGGGTGGGGTGGGGGGGATGTCCTGTCTGTTCTTTTTGGACATTCAGTTTCAGGTTGTTTGCTTGGCACCACAGCAGGAGATTCTCTACCTCCGCTCTGTATGCCTTCTCATCGTCATCAATGATGAGCCCAACCAAGGTGGCATCGTCCGCATACTTCACGATGACGGTGGTTGGGTGCGTTAGAATACAGTCAAAGGTGTACAGGTATGGCATTACATTTGCACCTGATTTCTGAGTAAGGAAGTGGAGATTTTGAGCAAGGAGTTAGAGATTTTGAGCGAGGAATTATCAATTTTGAGCACAAAAGTGTGTTTTTTGCTAGAACTTAAGATCATAAAGTCGGCGCTGACAATATATTTTCCTCAGATTTCCTCTCTGCTCGCTTGCGTCCTCTCTCTCTTGCTCGCTCACCTTCTCACTCTCCTCGCACTCAACTCTACTGTGCGCTCGATTGACATGGCACAGCGCTAGGAATGTGCCTCAATTTCAACCAGTCAGGAGTCAGACAGGGTGAATTATGATTGGCTGGTTCTTCCACCAATAGAATGCGCACACCTTATAATCTTAGGTTCTTGCAAGAAACATGCTTTTTTTTTTTTTGCTCAAAATTGATAATTCCTCACTCAAAATCTCTAACTCCTTGCTCAAAATCTCCATTTCCTTGCTCAGAAATGAGGCACAAATCTAACGCCATATAGAGGGAGTACAGTAGAGGGCTTAGCACACAGCCCTGGGGGGAGCCAGTGCTGAGAGACAGAGTGGAGGAGTGGTGGGGGCCGAGTCTGACTGTTTGTGGGCAATTGGTTTTTTAATCCAGGAGCAGGTGGTGGGGCATCTGGAGGAGGTGCAGTTTATTGATCAGGATGTCTGGGATGATGGTGTTGAAAACTGAGCTGTAGTCCACAAAGAGCACCCTCTCGTAGCTCCTTGGGTTCTCCAGGTGACTCGGTGCTCTGTGGAGTGTGTGGCGATGGCATCTTCCGTAGACAGGTCTCCCTGTAGGCGAACTGGTGAGGGTCAAAGGAGGGGGGGAAGACAGTCCCTGATGTGCTGGGACACCAGTCGCTTAAAACACTTCATGACTACAGACAAGAAGGAAGGGAGGGAGGGCCACCCTAGGAGGGGATTTTTTAAAAAAATGTTTTACTGTTTTTGAAATATTAAGGATACTAGTGTTTTTTAATATTTAGAGAGAAAAGTAGTGAGTAATATTTATGGATTATTTTGGCAAATGTAGATGCAGCAGATATTTGCTTTTGTTTCTTTCTTTTTTGAATAGCTTCTCAAGAAAACAGTCAAAATTTGGCAACTAAAATGTCTTATACTTTTCATTTTTATTAAAAACATAACCTGGCTGCGCACTTGGTGTTCCAAGAATGTGTAATTACAAATGTTGTTCCTCTTCTTTAATCAGGTCCAGTCTTGCACAGCACACACCATCCATCTTCTTTGGCTTTTCTGGGGGTCCAGCAGTCTAATAAAAGAAGCCCAGATTTCCCTCAACCCAGCCACCTCTTCCAGCTCTTCAGAGAGGATGCCAAGATGTTCCCAGACCAGTTGGGAGACATAGTCTCTCTAATGTGTCCTGGGTCTGCCCCGGGATCTCCTCACTCCTTCCACAACACACATAAAAAGTAATTCCATTTCTTGCCACGCTTTCCTTCACCAGCAGTATATTGTAATTCACATTGTGTAGACCAAGAAAACTCTTTGCAGCACTGCTGTAGTCCTAAAACTGTCTAGTAGTTCACATACTGTCATGTTTTAATGCTGTTAGTCTGTGATGACACTTTCTTAGAGACTGTCCTTTTTACATCAACAGTTTGTACCTGACTATAGTAAAAACAAAAGGTCAACACTGACTATGGAGACAACAAAAGGTTTCCAGAGTGTGTCCTAATCCTGATTTAATTAATTTCTCTATTGCTCTCCCAGATCTGCCCCATGGATCCTGCATCTGGACTGTTTATTTTTTAAATAAATATTATTTTTCCCCAAATAAATTCCTGTTTGTTATATGTTGACTCACTTGATTTGACCTGCAAGGGTACCTGACAACATCACCAGGTACAGGCGTCATCGTCTTGCATGGGCCAGAGAGCATTTATGCTGGACAAGGGACCAGTGGGCCTCAGTGCTGTTCTCTGATGAAAGCCGATTCACGTTGAGCAGAAATGGTGGCCACCAGCAATGTTGGAGATGTCAAGGAGAGTGCTATGCATCAGCCACTGTTGTCACCAGACGAGCCTTTGGTGGTGGTGGTGCAATCTGGGCAGGTGTGTCTAGTCAATACAGAACTACCCTACACCTTGTGATTGGTACAGTGACAAGCCGATATTACCTGAATAACATCATTAATCTAGTCATTTTGCCCCTGCATGAACAACACAGACCTAATTTCATCTTCATGGACAACAATGCTCCAGCTCATTGAGGTCACATCATTAGAGAACGGCTTCTGGAGGCTGGAGTACCTCAAATGGAATGCCTGCACTTTGTCCAGACCTGAATCCCATAGAAAACCTATGGGATCAGCTGAGTCGCAGTGTAGAGGCTCATAACCCTTCGCCCCACAACCTCAATGACCTGTGGGCCGTCTTTCAAGAAGAGTGGAATGCCATGCCTCAACAGACAACAAGTCGACTTGTGAACAGCATGAGATGTCGTTGTCAAGCTGTAACTGATGCGCAAGTGCACATGACAAGTTATTGAGACATTGACATTTTTTGTTGTAGCATAGCCACCACTGATGTTGGCTTTTGTTTCAATAAATTGTTTGAGATGAGGAAATCACCATTGCATGCTTCTACTTAAATGCCCTACTTTCATGATATAATATCTCTGTAGCGTGAACTTTTTACATTTTCCATCAATTTCATCCAAAAGCGAAATATCCCTAACTTTTTGTGAGTAGTGTGTGTGACTCTGTGTGTCTGTGTGTGTGTGTGTGTACAAGCCTGTCTGTCAAAATTACAGATAAAACAGTGTAGTGCAACCTCTGATATATAAAGTATTGAGGCTTTTTCAGGTCTTCCACTCAGATGCAGTTCTTTTTTTCCCCCCAATCATGTTTTCATTGATTTTCTCCGTCAATTTGGCCAGTTGTACATGCATATTCATATCAATCTTCCAAGTTTCAAATTTCAAGGTACATGACAGACCATGGTAATGACAACAAAACTGAACCATTAATAAAATAAAACGATTAAAATAAATAAATAATAAATAAATAAATCACGGCAGTACTTAATTTATAATTAAAAACACATAAGACTCACACTAAAATCCACCTATTGTATCTCAGTTCAGATTAAAATCAGGGCACAGTCATACTTCCAAAGACTCTTCTATATCTCCATTTTTTATGAAATCCAGAAAGTTCTCTCAGACACTGTAAAATTCGAAGTATTTTTTCTTCATTACGTATGTGAGTCTCTCAAGCGCCAACTTGATGTCAGATTTTTTTTTAACCATAGTCTGACAGTGGGGGCTTTGGCATTTTTTCAACAAAGAGCAATTGACCGTCTGGCTTGAAGTAAACACAGGTCAATCATCTTCTTTTCCTTCTTAGACAAGGTACAAATACTAAGTAAGCACAGCTTAGGACAAAGGGCTACAGATGATGATGCCATTTGAGATGTAAAATGCATTACAGAGACCAAGAAAAGTTGCATTTCTTTACAATCCCCAAAACAGTGGTACAAAGTCCCCTTATGTGTATTACATTTATAACAAAGATTTGTGATATTTGAGTTATAACTATGTAATTTTTGTGGAGTTATATGGATTTCCATTATCCAGTTGTATTGTATTAGTTTCAGTCTAGTATTAAAGGTGCACTCTGGCGGCTCTAAAACAACCTCAAAAACAAATGTTTATTGCCCAAAATAGTATATTGTGTCTTTTTAAACACAAAAAAACTTTCATTGACTTAGAATTGCTTGGAAAGAGATTTTAAAATCTTTCACCTACTTAAGTATGCGTGGATCTATGAATACAGGTACTGCTCAAAAAATTAGAATATCATGAAAAAGTTCAATATTTTTGGTCACTCATTTCAGAAGGTGAAACCTATATATTGTATAGATTCATTACACAGAGAGTGAAATATTTCAGGTGTTTATTTATTTTAATTTTGATGATAATGGCTTACAGCCCATGAAAACCCCAAATTCAGTTTATCAAAAAATTAGAATATTACATAGAATTAATTTAAAAAAATAGTTTTTTTAATACAAATGTGGACCGAATGAAACGTATATCCATGTACACACTCAATACTTGGTTGGGGCTCCTTTTGGATTAATTACTGTATCAATGTGGCGTGGCATGGAGGTGATCAGCCTGTGGCACTGCTGAGGTGGTGTGAAGGCCCAGGTTGCTTTGATAGTAACTGACATAACGCACGGCTCAGGAGACGCACACACACAGGCTCAGAGTAGTTCAAATAGTTTATTAACAACAGGAATGTATGAATGTATGTCTGCGGGATGTAAATGTATTGGTGGCGGCGTCTGCTTCGGGCACAGAGGCAGGAGACCGTACAGCCGGACAACCCTATGGGGAAAGCACAAGGAGAAGGGTGACGGGCACACACCAATACAGGAGATATGAGGGCGAATGAGGAGCTTACTTGGTTGGGACAGATGACTGGCACAGCAAAGGACGAGGTCCGGTAGACAGCCACCTGGAGCGCCCGATGCAGCAGCGAGGAACAGGCGATGGAGAGGCGTTGTCCGCCGCCGGGGAATCCACCTGTGCACAGGGGAGCAGACTTGGAAAGGAGGTAAGGTCTTCTTACCAGAATGATTAGTCGAGGATGAAAAGAACACAGCGATGCGTAGGGAAGTCTGACGGCTTCAGGCCGAAGCTCAGGGCGAGGCGGCTTATATCCCTCGCCGCTGATGACGAGCAGGTGTGTGAGCAGGTGGCGCCGCTGATGAGCGGCGCGGCGTGACAATACTCCCCCCTCTAGCAGCGCCTCCTGGCGATGGCTTTTCTGGGTGCGCTCGGTGGAAATCAGCGATGAGTGACTGGTCCAACACAAACGACGAGGGTACCCACTGTCGATGTTCAGGCCCATAGCCCTCCCAGTCCACCAAGTACTGCAACCCACGACCCCGGCGCCGGGAGTCCAGGATGGAGGCGACGGACCAGGCCGGATGGCCATCAATCATCCGGGGCGCGGGTTACGCAGCATGAGGAGGGCAAAGGGGATCGGAGACTGCCATCTTCACCTTGGACACGTGGAAGGTGGGATGGATGCGGAGGGAGGGGGGAATAGCTACACGCACAGCCACCGGGTTGACGATCCTGGTGATGGGGTAGGGACCCATGAAGCGCTGTGCCAGCTTCCTCCTCTCGCCCTTTAAGGTCACGTCCTGGGTCGACACGTAGACTTGTTGCCCAACTCTGTACGCCGGGGCAGGTCTTCTGTGCCGGTCCACCACGGCTCTGTTGCGCTCCGCTGTGCGTAAAAGCGCATTACGCGCTGATGCCCAGATGGAGCGGAACTGCCTGAGATGCGCCCTTACCGAGGGGACAGTTACCTCACTCTCCTGTGCCGGGAACAGCGGGGGGTCGTAACCCAGGGACGCCTTAAAGGGAGACATCCCTGTAGCAGAAGAGCGAGCGGTGTTATGGGCGTATTCAACCCAGGCGAGGTGGTTACTCCAGGACGTGGGTTTGGATGCCGTTACACAGCGGAGCGCAGCCTCCAGCTCCTGGTTGGTCCGCTCACACTGCCCGTTGGATTGGGGGTGATGGCCGGAGGAGAGGCTCACCTTGGCTCCTAAGGCGTTGCAGAACGATCTCCAAACCTCAGAGGAAAATTGGGGCCCCCGGTCCGAGACCACGTCCACCGGAATCCCATGCAGCCTGACCACGTGTTGGATGAGGAGGTCCGCCGTCTCCAGGGCAGTTGGGAGACCTCGTAGGGGGACGAAGTGTACCGCCTTGGAGAAGCGGTCCACGATGGTCAGGATGGTGTCATAGGTGTTCGAGACTGGGAGACCGGTGACAAAATCCAGGGCGATATGCGACCAGGGCCTGCCAGGGACGGGCAGAGGCTGGAACAAACCCGCTGGAGGGGCATTACCCGATTTGTTGGTGGCACAAACTGGACAGGCCCGGGCGTAGCGGGCAGCATCCCTCCGCAGGCCCGGCCACCAAAAGGACCGCTGGAGGAGGTCAATCATCCGGGAGGAGCCAGGGTGACAGGTGAGCTTGGACGTGTGCAACCAGTGGATGACCTCCCCTCGAACCGTGGATGGCACGAACAGCCTCCCCTCCGGTCCGCCGCCAGGGTCAGGTTCCACTTCCTGTGCCTTCCGGATCTTGCTCTCGATGTCCCAGGTGACGGCTCCCACGACGCACGACCTGGGTAGGATGGTGTGGACCGTGTCCTCCGACTCCTCAGGGGCGAATTGCCTAGAGAGGGCGTCGGGCAGACCGTTCTTGGAGCCAGGCCTGAAGGTGATGGTGAATTGGAACCTGGCGAAGAACAAGGACCAGCGCGCCTGGTGGGCGTTCAGGCGCCTGGCAGATCTAAGGTACTCCAAGTTCAGAATCAGAATCAGCTTTATTGCCAAGTATATTTACAAGTAAACACACAAGGAATTTGACTTGACATTGGGCGCGCACATTAGGCGCATCCAATGACACGGCAGCCATAGAGGCGTCTGTCTGCAGTGGGGGTAAAGGGGGGAAGGGGGGGGAACACAATAGGCAGAGAGAAAAAACATAGTTATCAGAATCACGCTCGTATAAGCTCATATAAGCTCATGAGCCAAATTTTGATTACACAGAAAAAAACCCTCTATGCACATTAGCAGACAATAGATACAGTCACACAGCAGAGGGAGGGAGAGCAGTGTGTGTATATATGCATGTCATTGTGTAGTGTGAGTGTAACAGTTGTTAGTGAGCAGCAGCGGGCGCCTCCAGGCAGTGGATAGATGTTATAATCATGTGACTTATAAACAAGTCAGAGATCAGAGTCTGTCTCTCTTTTCCTCTTCCTTGCAGAAGGCACATGGGCAATGTCCTTGAGAGACCAATCCGCTGACGACAACAACTGATTGTTGATGTATGGGTAGACATAAGCCACTTCTTCGGCGTTATCTTCATCGAGGAGGAATGTAAACAAAGGCACCAAAACACAAGGTCAAATCTGCACAGTGCACTCAGAGAATAAAAAAATTCTCTCTCTTCGATTCTGTGCTTCAATTTCATACAGGCTTGAATCATACTTTAGATCATTCTCTGGAGAGCACTCAGCGATCCACAGATGTTATCCACCTACCGAAACATAGGTAAAACATGTCCAGAGAGTTCGTTCCCTCTTCAATGCATGCCAGATAGTAAATTCCATGTTAATCCTGCCGCTGACAGTCAGTGCTCCCCCCAGCTGGACGAATTGTTGAATTTGTTAAGGGAGCTACGCCGGGGTCCGCATTTGATTAGCTCACCCAGATAATTTCGATACACTAGGAAAACTCCAGGGGCCAAACAGAAGATCCTGTGATCAGTTCAATCTCAGTCGAATCACACAGACACATGAATTCCAATACCATGAGTCTCCCTTGGGTTCCCCCTGACCCGATCTTCTACTTTTTAAAGTGGTGACAATCGCATATAAGCCGCTTTCCAGATCCATAATTTCCATTTGGATTAAGATTCAGCCAGGAGAAGAGTGACATTGCAAGCTGGGATCAGAAGGGAGAGGATTAGGAGGGAGAGGGAAGAAAAGCGTCTGCTCTCTCTCAGAAGCGGAAGTTCTTGGCAGGTCCGCCCCCTCTAGCCAGTGACGCCACTCCTGTAGCGCGAGCTTGATGGCGAGGAGCTCTCTGTCACCCACGTCGTAATTTCTCTCCGCCGGGGACAAGCGCCGGGAGAAGAAGGCGCAGGGCCGTTTGATACCGTCGTCTGGCGACCGCTGGGATAGCACCACCCCCACTCCTGTGTCCGAAGCGTCCACTTCCACGATGCACTGCAGCGCAGGGTTGACTTGGCTAAGGACCCGGGAGGAGGAGAACTCCGCCTTCAGCGCCTGAAAAGCAGCCGCGGCCTCTTCGGTCCACCGGAACGGAACCTTAGGGGACGTGAGGCGAGTCAGCGGGCCGACGATGGTGCCAAAGTTTGGGACAAAGCGGCGGTAGAAGTTCGCAAACGCAACGAACTGTTGCACCTGCTTCCTTGATGCAGGTGTAGGCCATTCCACCACCGCCTTCACCTTCTCTGGGTCCGGAAGCAGCTGGTCGTGTGAGATGATGAACCCAAGGGAGGATGTTGTCTTTGCATAAAATTCACACTTTTCAGCCTTCACGTATAACCGGTTCTCCAGCAGCCTTTGGAGGACCCGCCTCACGTGGACCTGGTGCTCGTCCCTGGACTTGGAGAAGATGAGTATATCATCCAGGTAGACGAACACAAAGAGGCCGATGAAATCCCGGAGGACGTCGTTTATGAGGCGCTGAAAGACGGCTGGAGCGTTGGTCAACCCGAACGGCATTACCAGGTATTCGAAGTGGCCGTTCGGGGTACGGAAGGCTGTTTTCCACTCACCTCCCTCCCGGATCCGGACGAGGTGGTATGCGCTGCGTAGATCCAGCTTGGTGAACCAAGTCGCCCCCTGGAGGGAGTGGAAAGCGGTGTCCATGAGGGGCAGGGTGTAACGATCCTTCTCCGTTATGTCATTAAGAGCACGGTAGTCAATGCAAGGACGGAGGGATCCGTCCTTCTTGCCGACGAAGAAGAATCCTGCCCCCACGGGTGATGACGATGGGCGGATGATCCCAGCACTCGGCGACTCCTTGAGGTATGTGTTCATTGTCTCCTTCTCCGGCGCCGACAGACTGTAGAGCCGTCCAGAAGGTAAGGGCGCCCCCTGGCGGAGATTGATTGCGCAGTCGTAGGGCCGATGAGGAGGGAGAGACATCGCCTTGGATTTGCTGAATACCATACCCAGGTCGTGAAATTCCAGTGGCACCAGGGACAGGTCCGGGGGTGCAGCGTCCGAAGGAGGGGGAGAAGCGGACGGAGAGCAGGCCGCGGACTGAAGACAGGTGCCCATGCAGAACGTGCTCCATGCCGACACCCCGGCGGACTTCCAATCCAGAACAGGGTTGTGGAGGCGTAGCCAGGGATACCCCAGGATGACGGGCGACACAGAGTTGGGCAGGACGTAAAAGGTCATCTCCTCCCGGTGGTTTCCAGAGATAATAACCGGGACGGGGATGGTCTGGTGTGTAACTCTCCCAAGGGAGGCACGAGAGAGATTGACCAGGGAGATGGGGTTCCTGAGTGCCTGACAGCGGATGCCCAATCGGGTTGCCAGGCTTTGTGAAATAAAGCTGCCTTCTGCGCCCGAATTCACCAGTGCATGGGTGAGATGCCCAGTGGGGTTGTGGCAGAAACGGATGGGCAGCTTCAATTGAGTGAGAGAACTTAACCGGTTGACGTCCGCGAGGCCACCTACAGTGACTCGCGGACCCCGCCGACTGGCTTTCCGTGGACAAAGCTTCACCGTGTGTTGGTCATCTCCGCAATACATGCAGAGATCCAACTCACGGCGGCGTTGTCTCTCCGCAGGGGAAAGCTTTGTCCAGCCCGTCACCATCGGCTCCGACTCCTCGGGGCACGATGGTGGCGGCGCCGCCAGGGGGCGAGCTTGGAACAGGCGCGGCGAGGCTCCACAAGGGTGAGAAGAAGACGACTTCCGTCCCGAGGAGCGCTCGCGCAGCCTGTTGTCCAAACTGATCGCTAGGGATGTTAGCTCCGCTAGCATCTCAGGGATATCCCGCCCAGCCAGTTCATCCCTCAGATCATCATTGAGACTGCGGAGGAAAAGGCCACAGAGGGAGCGTTCCTCCCAGCCTAATTCCTCCGCCGCTACCCGGAAGTCGACCGCGTAGTCCGCTGCCAACCGGCTTCCCTGCTGGAGGGCGAGAAGCCGATCGACCTGGACCGTCTCGGTAAGAGAATGGTCAAAGACCTCCAGGAAGCGTCTCACGAACTGGTCATATGTGAGGGTGGCATAACTGGGCCTCGCCATTACGGCGTAGGTCCATGTTAATGCTCGCCCCTCCAGGAGATTCCCGATATAACCAATTCGGCTATGATCTGAGGGAAAGTCCCCGGGCACACAGTGGAAAACGGACTCACACTGCATAATAAACCCCCGCGCTCCGCCGAGCTTACCGCTAAAGCGGGCGGGGGTTGGAATGGGCGTGAGCCGAACCGGTGCACCCGGAGCCTGCTGGACGGCCACTGGAGCAGCAGGAGCCACGCCACCCTGACGAGCCGGGGGGAACGGCTGTTGGGGGTCCAAGCGGCCCAACCGGTTAGTTATATTTAACAACTGATTAAAAATCACCTGTTGCTGATAGGCTATCTGATCCACTCGAGCCTCGAGAGTGGAAAACCGGTGTGCGAGCCCGCCGTCTGCCGAGCCGCTCGGCTGAAGCCGTACTGACATAACGCACGGCTCAGGAGACGCACACACACAGGCTCAGAGTAGTTCAAATAGTTTATTAACAACAGGAATGTATGAATGTATGTCTGCGGGATGTAAATGTATTGGTGGCGGCGTCTGCTTCGGGCACAGAGGCAGGAGACCGTACAGCCGGACAACCCTATGGGGAAAGCACAAGGAGAAGGGTGACGGGCACACACCAATACAGGAGATATGAGGGCGAATGAGGAGCTTACTTGGTTGGGACAGATGACTGGCACAGCAAAGGACGAGGTCCGGTAGACAGCCACCTGGAGCGCCCGGTGCAGCAGCGAGGAACAGGCGATGGAGAGGCGTTGTCCGCCGCCGGGGAATCCACCTGTGCACAGGGGAGCAGACTTGGAAAGGAGGTAAGGTCTTCTTACCAGAATGATTAGTCGAGGATGAAAAGAGAACACAGCGATGCGTAGGGAAGTCTGACGGCTTCAGGGCGAGGCGGCTTATATCCCTCGCCGCTGATGACGAGCAGGTGTGCGAGCAGGTGGCGCCACTGATGAGCGGCGCGGCGTGACAGTAACCTTCAGCTCGTCTGCATTGTTGGGTCTGGTGTCTCTCATTTTCCTCTTGACAATACTCCATAGATTCTCTATGGGATTTAGGTCAGGAGAGTTTGCTGGCCAATCAAACACAGTGATGCCATGTTCATTAAACCAGGTTTTGATACTTTTGGCAGTGTGGGGGGCTACCAAGTCCTGCTGGAAAATGAAATCAGCTTCTCCATAAAGCTTGTCAGCAGAGGGAAGCATGAGGTGCTCTAAAATTTCCTGTTAGATGACTGCGCTGACTTTGTTCTTGATAAAACACAGTGGACAAACACCAGCAGATGACATGGTTCCTCAAATCATCACTGACTGTGGAAACTTCACACCAAACCTCAAGCAACTTAGATTCTGTGCCTCTCCACTCTTTCTCCAGATTATGGGACTTTGATTTGCAAATGAAATGCAAAATTTACTTTTATCTGAACAGTGGTCATCTGCTGGTGTTGTCCACTGTGTTTTATCAAGACCAAAATCAGCACAGTTGTCTACCAGGAAATTTAAGAACATTTCATGCTTCCCTCTGCTGACAAGCTTTATGAAGCAGTTGATTTAATTTTCCAGCAGGACTTGGCACCCCCCACACTGCCAAAAGTATCAAAACCTGGTTTAATGACCATGGCATCACTGTGTTTGATTGGCCAGCAAACTCTCCTGACCTAAATCCCATAGAGAATCTATGGAGTATTGTCAAGAGGAAGATGAGACACCAGACCCAACAATGCAGACGAGCTGAAGGCCACTATCAAAGCAACCTGGACTGTCATAACACCTCAGCAGCGCCACAGGCTGATCACCTCCATGCCATGCCACCTTGATACAGTAATTAATCCAAAAGGAGCCCCGACCAAGTATTGAGTGTGTACATGGACATACTTTACAGTCGGTCCACATTTGTATTCAAAAACTATTATTTAAAATTAATTTTATGTAATATTCTTCATTTTTTGAGAAACTGAATTTGGTGTTTTCATGGGCTCTTACATTTCAAGTGTTTATTTATTTTAATTTATCACTCTCTGTGTACTGTATCTGTATAATATATGGGTTTCACTTTCTGAAATGAGTGACCAAAAATAATGAACTTTTTCATGATATTCTAATTTTTTGAAATGTACCTGTATTCTAATTAGTGGCCTGCATGGCTTGATTGGTTGCCGCGCTCCTGACGTGCAGTGCTTGCACGTGATTGGCCACCACGCTTCCGATCTGCACTGCTCGCATGTGATTGGTTGCACGTCTCCTGATGGGTGGGCTGCTAGTCTGTTCAAGACGTTTCCGGACGTTAAAGTTTTGCCTATATTTTCAAAAGTAAAAAAGCGAAACATTTTTCTGAAAACAGCTGAGGCAAGAGAAGAATGTGTAATTGCCAAATTTGTGCTTACCTTTTACCAACGACCAGTACCCCATCCGCCTGCGACTGGGGGGGGTTGAATGTGTCTGCTCTCAGCTCACAGTGTGGTGCCCATCCACTGAGACCGTGGTCTGGCACAGCCACATTCAAATCACCCCCCCCCCCCCCCCACCTCTCTCCGCTCTCTCTGCTGCTACCCCTGCACATGATTGGTCGCCTCCTCCTCCACTGCTTTGCTGTGCAAAACGGATGCCTTTTGCCTCAATCCTGCTGCTTCTCAGCTCCTCCCTCTTCCTCCAAGGTACCCAAGAATATCCGTCTGATTGGTTAATGTTATAACCAGTCAGGCTAAGCAGGAATACTGACGTAGCTAGAAACACTCTGTCCAAATCTGCCTTTTTTGGTGGGGTTGGAGCTAGGGATGGGCGGTACCAGCATTTTTCCTTTCGATACAATATCATTAATTTATGGGACTTTTTGCTTTGCTTTTTGCCTCTTATAGGAAAATCACATGATTGCGGTTTCATTAGCAACTTTATTGTAAGGGCAATATGAAATATGAATAAAACTCATGAACATAAATACTTGAAAGAAATGCTTATAAAATGATAATAAAACAAAACAATGAGCAAAGTAAATAAAAAAAAATGATTTTTTTTCACTTATAATAAAAGTAATTAAGACTTAAAATGAATGCAAAATTAATTCCATTTGTTAATTTGGTGAAGATTCTCAGTCATCCAAGCAGGTAAGTATGCTGTATGAAAGCTCAGTCAAATCAGCTGGATTCAAGTATTTTTTACTTCTTAAATGTTTCACCATTCATCCAAATTCTGTGGTAATACCAAGCAGCATATATGTGTATTTTTTCACAATGCAATGTTTTTTTTTTTGTTTTAATTGAATTTTATTATTTTATTTTATTTTTACATTATTATTTTACGAACTTAAATAGTGCTTATTACATAGTGCTTATTTTGTTTATTTTTCAAAATTATTCTGCTTGGTATCACCATAGAATTTGGATGAATGGCGTAACATTTCAGAAGTAACACTTCTGGTGCTGGCGACGCTGCTGAGCTCACTCTGCACGGAGTGAGTGCTTAGCTGAGCAGTGTGCAGTGAGTCTTCGGCTCTGAGATCTGATAGGCTGCCATAATCATGTGGCACAGCAGACCATCTCTAAAACATGCCTGGGTTGGTTTTTCACCTGTTTTCACACATAAATTTAATGCCTAAAATTCTCAGAAGTGAAAACAAATTGCACGTTTTGTGTTAACACGGTGGTATCGCAATATTTAAAAAAGGTATTGACTCCAAAGTATGGACCAGCTGGTATCGAAGTGTCAATACCTGTGTATCGATATACCCATCCCTAGTTGGAGCTTAAGTAGATATCAACAGCAGAAAAACACGTACTTGGGAGTTTGGAATGATTTTACTCTTGATACAGTGGATATAAAAAGTCTACACACCCCTGTTCAAATGCCAGGTTTTCGTGATGTAAAAAAATGAGACCAAGATGGCTCATTTCAAAACTTTTTCCACCATTAATGTGACCTATAACCTGTACAACCCAAGTGAAAAACAAACTGAAATCTTTTAAGGGGAAAAATTAAAAATAAAAAACTTACAATCACCTGATTGCATAAATATGCACACCCTGTTATAACTGGGGATGTGGCTGTGTTCAGAATTAACCAGCCACATTCAAGCTCATGTTAAATGGGAGCAGGCACACACCTGCCACAATTTAAAGTGCTTCTGATTAACCCCAAATGAAGTTCAGTTGTTCTAGTAGGCTTTTCCTGACATTTTTGTAGCCACATCTTACAGCACAAGCCATGGTCTGCAGAGAGCTTCCAAAGCATCAGAGGGATCTCATTCTCCAAAGGTAACAGTGAGGAGAAGGGTACTAAAGAAATTCCAAGAAATTAAATATACCACAGAACACAGTGAAGACAGTCATCATCAAGTGGAGAAAATATGACACTACAGTGATATTACCAAGAACTGGACATCCCTCCAAAATTGATGAAAAAATTTAAAGAAAACTGGTCAGGGAGGTTGCCAAGAGGTCGACAGCAACATTGAATTTGCTGCAGGAATTTCTGGCAAGTACTGGCTGTTTAGTACATGTGACAAGAATCTCCCGACTTCTTCTTATGTCTGGGCTATGGGGTAGGGTGGCAAGACAGAAGTTTTATCTTACGAAGAAAAACATCCAAGCCTAGCTACATTTTGCAAAAACACATTTGAAATCTGCCAAATGCATGTGGGAAAATGTGTTATGGTCTGATGAAACCAAGGTTGAACTTTTTGGCCATAATTCCAAAAGGTATATTTGGTGCAAACACAACACTGCTCATCACCAAAAGAACACCATACCTACAGTGATGCATGGTGATGGCACCATCATGCTTTGGGGCTGTTTTTCTTCAGCTGGAACTGGGGCCTTAGTCAAGGTGGAGGGAATTATGAACAGTTCCAAAAACCAGTCAGAGTTGGCACAGAACATCCCGGCTTCTGCTAGAAAGCTGAAGATGAAGAGGAACTTCATCTTTTAGCACGACAGTGACCCAAAGCACGCATCCAAATCAACAAAAGAATGGCTTCACCAGAAGAAGATTAAGGTTTTGGAATGGCGCAGCCAGAGTCCAGACCTGAATCCAATCGAACATCTGTGCGGTGATCTGAAGAGGGCTGTGCACAAGAGACGCCCTCGCAATCTGACAGATTTGGAGCGATTTTGCAAAGAAGAGAGGGCAAATATTGCCACATCAAGATGTGCCACACTGATAGAAGCCTACCCAAAAAGACTGAGTGCTGTAATAAAAGCCAAAGGTGCTGCAACAAAGTATTCGTTTAAGGGTGTGCATATTTATGCAGCCAGGTTATTGTAAGTTTTTTATTTTTCCCCTTGAAAAATTTCAGTTTGTTTTTCAGTTGGGTTGTACAGGATATCGGTCACATTATTGGTGGAAAAAGTTTTGAAATGATTTATCTTGGTCTCAATTTTTTACATCACAAAAACCTGGCATTTGAACAGGGGTGTGTAGACTTTTTATATCCGCTGTATAAGTGAACGCCATTTACCATTTTTACCATTGCCATCATAATCAATTACCCTACAGAATGGTCCATGGAATCCCATGAAGTCCTTTTCTATTGTTGAATCAATAATGTTATCATATTGTGTTCTGAGTTTTGGACACCAACGTTATGGAAAGGTCAATGAAAAAAAAAAACAACTAAAGTTGGGAAATGTGGCATTTACAAACTGTAGTACTGTTTCATTTAGGTCTGATAAGATTCCTCCATCATTGTCGCCCCCGACAGACTGCTATGATGATGACAGCCCATCATAATAACAGTAGGTTATTATGTACCTGTGCCTAAAATAACCACAAAAACAACAAAAAAATTGACATTATGTTAGTATATATGCATGATAGTCACTTTGACAGCTGTGTTGAAAAAGCAGTTTGGACAGCCTGTTATGAATGCACATGGTCCTGTGAGCAAACGGCCTATAAGCTCCACTGAGAGTGGGTTCACTAAACATTGAATGGGACCAAACGGCACCGAACGGGACACCAAACCCCTAGAAAACGTCCAAATAATAAATTAAATCATTTTTATTGGACACCAAAAGCCCATTATAAATCATTTGTATTTTAATATTTGACAAATGGTCATTGTTGTATTAACTAACGTTGCACACAGTGCCAAAATAGTGCATTAAATTATATCCAATGGGACCAAGTGAACTAACGGGACACTTTTACAGATATCTGAGACCCACTGTAATCCTTGTCAAGGTTGTGAAGGTCATGGGATCGAATCTACCCCTGACCATCGTGGGTTTGATCCCACCCCTTGACTATCGGTGACCCCTCTGTGTGGAGTTTGCATGTTCTCCCTGTGTCTGCGTGGGTTTACTCAGGGTACTCTGGTTTCCTCCCACAGGCCAAAGACATGCAGGTTAGGTTAATTGGCATCAACTGGGGATTCTAAATTGTCCTTAGGTATGACTGTGAGAGTGAATGGTTGTCTGTTTCTCTGTGTTGGCCCTGCGATGGACTGGTGATCTGTCCAGGGTGTACCCTGCCTCTCGCCCAAAGATGCTGGGATAGGCTCCAGCCCCCCCACTACCCGAAAAGGATTAAGCGGAAGAAGATGGATGGATGTATTCCTTGTAATTTAATTTAATCATTTTACCGTTATTTGTGTCCCGTTCTTGTTTTAGTCCCTAAGGGGACATTAACTATAGTTATGTCATTCGCTGTGTTATAAATTATAAATATAATCTTTCAGGACTTATATTCATATTAGTGTTATATGTTACACTTTGGGGAATGGAAATATGGTAAATAATTATTTGGAAGTCTGACTACTGTCATGCTTTTTCAGCATCAGCTTGGGTGCAGTTGCAGAGCAGCGCCTCCAGGGGGAGACGTGGTACAATGGACGCTCATGGCAAACGCTTTAGATTATTGTGTTTTTGAGTAGAAAAATATCAATTTGCAATACTGGACAGTGTTTAAAAACAATAGCATTAGAAATGAAATCATGCAATTTGTTATTTGAGCGTTTTTGTGTTCGGTGCCGTCCGTTGTTGAGTGAAACCCCACGGAGAGGCAAAAATAAGGCTTTACCTGCTGTGCCAAGAAAAGCCTGTCTGCCGTGCAAAGCATCCCCCTTCACCTCCAGTACCATACACCTCCGTTTCCCCGTCCGACGGCACTCCATAGTGAGTGTATCATGAAGAGAGAGCAGCACAATCTGTCCCGTTTCCCTGTCTAACTAAACTCCACTAGTGTGGAGAGAGAAGGGAGAGAGCAACGGAGTATGCTTGATTTCTTCCGCAGCGTACACCTCTAGAGGGTTATATGAGCAGATTAAAGAAATGTGAATATAAGTAAATGTAAATATAGTTTTGGTGTCCCAACACCCAGCAATATCCTGTACTGTCATCTTCCCATCAGTTCACAATGCCTGTATTGTGAAGAGAGACCCGCGGATCCTAAACTCTACAGACTATATCAGATGCGCTTGATTCCTCCCCCGGCGTACACCTTCACTGGTAAAGGTTGGGTAAAAAAAGTTCACCTTTGACCTCTTTTATGGTCAAAAGGTCAGTGAAACTATGTCAGGGTCACTGTTCAGTTATTGTGGCATCACCATGCAAGCGATGAGAGCCTGTGGCCAAGTGCTTCTGAGTTAGTTGAGCGACAAAGTTGCCACATACATACCCACACCGCAGAATCTCACCTACCTACCTACATACAGTACCTACATACATACATACAGTGGGGGAAATAATTATTTGATCCCCTGCTGAATTTGTAAGTTTAGCCACATACATAGAAATGAACTGTCAATAATTTTTTATATAGTAGGTTTATTTTAACAGACATAAGATCAACAAAAAAATCCAGAAGAAAATGCTAAATAAGGGTTATAAATTAATTTGCATTTGATCGAAGGAAATAAGTATTTGATCCCCAAGCAAAACATAGCTTAGTACTTGGTGGAGAAACCCTTGTTGGCATCACAGAGGTCAGATGTTTCATGTAGTTGGTCATCAGGTTTGCGCACATCTCAGGAGGGTTTCTGGTCCACTCCTCTTTACAGATACTCTCCAAATCCCGAGGGTTTTGAGGCTGTTGCTTGGCAACTCAAAATTTCAGATCTCTCCACATATTTTCTATGGGATTAAGGTCCAGAGACTGGCTAGGCCACTCCAGGACCTTAATGTGCTTCTTCTTGAGCCACTCTGTTGTTGGCTTGGCCATATGTTTTGGGTCATTGTCATACTGGAAGACCCATCCACGACCCAACATCAGTGTTCTGGCTGAGGCCAGGAGGTTCTCATCCAAGATTCTACGGTACATGGCCCCGTTCATCAGCCCCTCAATGCAGTGAAGTCTTCCTGTACCCTTAGCAGAGAAACAGCCCCAAAGCAGAATGTCTCCACCTCCATATTTGATAGTGGGGATGGTGTTCTTAAGTCCACCGAGAGCAGGCTGGCTTTGTGACGGGGATCAATGGCGAATGGGATGCTGCACCAGATTTCCTCTGTTCTTTGCACCCAGGAGGGACTGAAACAGAGAGCCACAAATCTTGGCAGACCCCTGCACGAGACATGAGACCGTCAATTGGCGAAAGCAACAGGAGAGGGAGCCCTCCATCTCTCCACGGGCTGGGAGCGACTTCCACACCACTGTTAATGTTCCTTTTATGAAAGTTTGCACAGCCATCATCCTCTTTTCGTGAAGTTTCAAACCCATCCATGTCTGTGTGTTGCATCCATTGCACTACATTAAACCATTCAGCTGATTTTTCATCCCAGCGTTATATCTTCTCCTTTCTCTCTAAAATAACTAACTCTGCACCAACTGTGATTGATGTCTTCCTTATTACCAAGCAGCAGTACTATTGCGTGCATTTTCGCTCACCCGCACATCCTTTGACCAGCGCAAAACCCATCTTAAACAAGCCACCATGATCAGAATTCACTTTAGATAATGAACCTCTGTGCATTAAAGGGATGGGCAAGAGAGCTTTGGATCGGATTATCCAAAACACACCTCTGAATAAATTAGACCAGCCTTTTTGCACCATTTGCCTGGCGGAAAATTCGTTTATGCGCTGCTGTGATAAGGAAATGAACTTGGAAACTCCCATAAACATGTTATACTTCAGTGAGAACTGATTATAGACCACGTCCTTGTAATACGGCCCATTGTGTTAATCAATACCACCAAACAGCAGCATTAAAATATAGATCGATCATTACAATATTTGCAGTGTGGACATTAATATCAAATAACATCTGACAAACTATCATTTTTTAAAATCAGTCAATAAATTGCAAAGGACAGTCCGAACTCTGTGAAAACATCACAGGAAAAACTAGAAAAGCACTCAGGGAGCGCATATCTCCTCCAAGGCTCCTTCCGTCCCTCATGGATCACCTCCAAAATGTAATGGGTTTGTTTTGGAGGATTCTTGCTAACACACTGAGAAGATAAGAGCTTTGGTGGAGCTATGCGTTCTGCGATCATCACCAAAATGTTATGGGTTCCTTTCTAGCCCAAGAACCACCTTTGGTGAGAATTTCATCCAAATCCATCCAGTAGTTTGAGTATTCTTGCTAACACTGTGTGCGAAGATAAGAGCCTTGGTGGAGGTATACATTCTGGGATCATCACCAAAATGTTATGTGTTCCTCTCTAGCCCAAGAACCACTTTTGGTGAAAATTTCATCCAAATCCATGCTGTAGTTTTTGTGTAATCCTGCTGCACAAATACAATCAAGGTCCTTGGTGGAGGTATGCAGTCTCGGATCATCACCAAAATTTACTGGGTTCATCCTTGGCCCAAGGGCTACCTCTGGCGAAAATTTTATCAAAATCCATCCAGTAGTTTTTGCGTAATCCTACTAAAAGATGGATAGACAGAGACAAACCATATAATCTAGAAGAGAACATAGTAATTTTAAAGTGGTGTGCATATGACTCACATTTCACTCCAAATAAGTCAGACACAAGATTTAAAGTTTGGGCAAGCAGAGGGATAATAGCCATATGTAAGATAATGAAAGATGACACACTACTTGGTTTTGAAACACTTAAAGGGAAGTATCAGTTGGAATCACAAGACTTCTTTCGCTACTTACAGATGAGACACTTTGTAAATAACAGGTTAAAATGTATAGCAGAATCATGTAAACCATTGCTAAATTTATTTAAAAGGGCATATAATTCAAATAAAGATAAAAGCTTAATTTCAGGTTTATATAAAGGTCTTATAAACCTGAAAAGACACTCAACTCTATATGTTAAAACAAAGTGGGGAAAAAGAAGGAGGAATAGAAATATCGGAAGAGGAATGGACATTAATATAGTCAAATCAATGGAAATGCAGTAGTTCACAGAGCTGGAGGGAGTTTAGCTGGAAAAGCCTAATTAGATACTTTATCACACCTTCCCAGAAGGCTCAGTACAAAGGGAACTCCCCAACTTGTTGGAGAAAATGTGGTACTACAAATTTTTATTTATTTGTTTATTTGTCAGGGACAATGCAATAAACATAGACAAAAAGGAAAATCTGATGTGTTGCACAGAGAGTGTATAGCATTAAGCTAATTTGCAACGCTTGTCCCTGGATGGGCTTTAGAGAAAAGAAACAGATAAAAAGAGAAAAAAGATGAAGAAAAAACAAAATGAAAACAGTATAAACAATATCCACATACATCAATGCAAACAAAATTATAAATACACAATATAAAAACCTGATTCACATTTGCCTGTTACAGTAAAATGCCTGTTACACATTTGCCTTCCCATCTTCACTCACACCCTGCAGACAATCATTTCATACATGGGTACATTCTTTTTTACTTTTCAGCCAGTTTTTAACCTTTGTAGTAAATGTTTTAAAATCTGTTATTATTTTGATTTCATTTGGCATTGTGTTCCAGATATGACTGCCCTTTATAGAGAAAGCTGTTTGTCCAAATGTAGTTCTGCGGTGGGATATTTTATAGTTATTGTTAACAGAACTCCTGGTGGCTCTGCTGCTGTCCTGTCTTTGGATGAATCCAACAAGTGGCTCTGGCGCTGATTTATGGAAACATTTGAAAATTAATTTCAGAAAACAGAGGTCAATGAAACTCTCAAAACTCAGTAGATTATATATTTTTTTAGAATATAACAATGATGCCACCTAATGGGCTTTTTATCCAGAATTTTTCGAGTTTGATTATATAATGAACCTATATGCTTTATTGTAGAAGGAGCTGCTTGAGCCCAAACTGTCAGACAGTATGATATATGCGAAAAAACCATAGAATGCATATACAGTACGGCTGCTTGGTGTGGTATGTAATGTCTAATTAATTTAAAGCAATTCAATTTTTTTTTTTTTTTTACTGTTTTAGAAATCTTCTTTATGTGAAGATTAAATTTGAGTTTAAGATCTAGTACAATGCCAAGGTATTTTAATTCTGTAACTGAACTGATATCTTGATCATGTATATTAACTTTAAAATGTTGCAAGTTACATTTTTTGATTGAAAAGCACATTGAAACTGTTTTCTGAAGGTTCAGCAGTAGATGGTTCTGGATGAGCCACTCTTGGACATCAACCATGCTTGAAGACAGGACGTCTGCAGCCTGAGCTGGGGTCTTAGCAGCTGTGTAAATACTGCACCATCTGCATAAAGTTGACATGTTGCAGCTGAGCAGTGTAATGGCAGGTCATTAATAAAAATGCTGAAAAGTAAAGGACCAAGAATGGACCCTTGTGGGATACCCATACAATTATTTAAAAGGAAGGATTTATCCTGGTGAACTTTTACACACTGTTCTCTGTTCTGAAGATAAGATGCAAACCATTTTATTGTATTGGGAGAAAAGTTAAAAGATACCATTTTGGATAAAAGCAAGCTGTGGTTTACAGTGTCGAAAGCCTTTTTGAGATCCAGAAAAACAGCTCCCACCACATTACCCCTGTCCAAGGACTGTTTGACATTTTCAATAAGGCAGCAGTTTGCTGTTTCTGTTGAGTATCCTGGTCTAAAACCAAATTGATGTGGATGAAGAAGTTGACCGTCTTGTAGATAGTCTATCAGCTGTGTAGCTACAACTTTTTCAAAAACCTTAGACAGGACTGGTAAAATAGAGATTGGGCGGTAATTACATATATCGTCTTTACTACCCGATTTAAAAACTGGTATGACGACAGCTTTTTTCCAGCCAGATGGAAATGTACACAGGGATGGCAATTTTCCGCCGATCCGCGGATTTCCGCCGATTTTATCATCTATGTCATAATTTTGTACCTTTACCTTGTTCTCAATAAAGTTTGGAAAAAAAAAACATACGCGCTCGGCGCTTCCCCGAAGTCTCGCGATAACCCGGATGTACTCAAGCTACTGCTGTATTGTAAACAGCCCTGCAATTGGATAGTTGCAAACGATTGGACCAATCAAATGGCTCGTATGCTTTGTCAAAAATTCATTTCGGCTTGTTCTCAGGGATGTGATTTTTCTGGTAATTCACCGAATTCCGCTTTATTTTTATATTATATGTACGTTAAGTACGTTAGCGGCTTGTGGTCCACGAACGCAGTTAAAGTGTGCCCTTTCAGCCAGAACCGGAAGTGGCGTATGCCAGGTAGAGAACCATGTTCTGTCGAACACGCTGTATTTACGCTCACTGTCGTGCAAAGACCTGCTTAAAAAAAAGGTGAGCGGCCGCCAAGAACCGGCAACGCATTGCTCCACGACGGCCGCTATGCCCATGTCCGAGACGTGGGTAATGAGCGCTGTTTTAACCTCAGAACGCCTGCTCCCGTTCAGGAGTCCAGTCGACTCTGTCCGCTGGTTTCCGTTTGAGTGCAGCGTACAGCAGCTGTTTGAGCTGGGCTGCGCGGGGGAGGAAAATGAGCTGCTCAAGACTCAATGGAGATTGAAACTGGTGATCTGAAATAAATGCTGAAATTATAAAAAGTAATGGTATGTTGGAATTTTATTTCTATTATGGAATAGATAAAATTAACTGATTTTGATTTGATCAAGTGTTAAAGCATGTGATGGATAATGCTTGTTGGAATATTTACCTCCGCCAAGGAGGTTGTTTTCATCGGCGTTGGCTTGTCTGTCTGTTTGTTAGCAAGGAAAAGTGATGGACGGATTTTCATGAAATTTTCAGGAAAGGTGTGCAATGGCACGGGAAACAGATGATTAGATTTTGGTGATGATCTGAGAGTGCATACCTCCACCAAGGGCTTTTTTGTATTTGTGCAGCAGGATTACACAAAAACTACTGGATGGATTTGGATAAAATTTTCACCAGAGGTGGTTCTTGGGCTAGAGAGGAACCCATTATATTTATATATACATTAGAAGTGACTTGGTGACCAGTGTAAATAGTGTAAAAAAACTCTAATAGAACTGTTAAATATGTTGGACTAAAGACAGTGAGACAACATTGAAGAAAAAGTAAGTTAACTTTTCATTAAATTTAATGATTTATCCAAGTCTAGTATTTCATTTTTTTTAATCGTTTTTTTCAGTCTAAATTACTTCTGTTTTACTGAAAACCTCCCAGCTTCAGGGGGGCTGTGCCCCCCCGCCCCCGTAAGTCAATCGACCAAATTAGATTTCAGCTGAAATCAGAATTTCCTGTTGCCATCCCTGTGTACAGGACCTAAGGGAGAGATTAATGAGATGAGTCAGTGGTTTGATTAATATGTTGCTGTGCGTTTTGAGAAAGGAAGTGCTCATATTGTATCATTGGTTTTTGAGTTTGACAGTGTTTTAACAATGCCAGCAATTAATTCTTCATTTACCTCATTAATGTGAAAAGAAACCGTTGAAAGTATTGGTTTAGTATTGTTGAGCACATTTGGCAGCACAAAGTTTTTTGTTAATTCTTCCACTGACTCCACAAAATATGAATTAAATTTATTTGCCAATGTAGCATTATCACTGATGGTCTTGCCATTAATTCTAAGTTCCTTTACCCCCTTCTGATCATTTTTTTAATTGGTTAAGTTATTTAAATGCCTCCATAGGGAACTGTTGTTACCCTTTGTATGTTCTATCAATTTATTGTAATAAGATGCTTTTGATTTACGCAGCTCTTGTACCACTTTATTTCTTAAACTTTTGTAAACGAGGTGATCATTTTGTAGTTTAGAGGTTAATGATGTTTTCAATGCAGTCTCGCCTCTTCATAAGTTTTCTTATTTCATTATTTAACCATGGCAGGTTAATCTTCTGTTGTCTGCTTTTAATTTGCTTTGTAAATTTATCTATAGACTTTGTGATTGTTGCAGTTATAAAATTACAACAATCATCTACTTCATATATTGACATGAGCTGCTCCCAATTTTGATTCTCTAAGTGATGTTCAAACTCCGCAGTTTTTGATTTGGGAATAATAAAATTTACTTTGTCAATATCAACTCCCCCAAAATACTGTAGTCGCTTTTTAGTAAGTTTTCTGACAGCAAGAACCATGTTATGATCTGAGAGACCAGTTACAAGATTATAGGTTCTGGTTATTCGTTCTGGTTTATTAGCAAATGCCATGTCAATAAGTGTACTAGATTGTTTGGTTATCCTGGTGGGTCGTTTGATCATTTGTTGGTAATTAAATTTAGTCATGAGGCTTTTCAATTTCTGTTTGTTCTTTTTATCAGACCAGTTAATATTAACCCTCAAGCGACCGAGTGGGGTCATTTACGACCCCAGCCATATAATTTAATGTGCCGTCTCTTTATTTTTTATCCAAATTTTCTTTCCTAGCATGAATTTGTCAGTCTACTAATCCTACACACTTTCATAGTTTTTTGCAGGGATCAACCAATTGGTGTGGCATAGACATCGCAAACTCTTGTGGGGTCATTTATGACCCCGAAGAGAAGCACTGGTTTTTATAAATTTTATTCAAATGTTCCACTTCTAATAGTTAGTTAGTTAATCCCTTCACACCTGAAGGTGTATATGGGCGGCGCCTATCTCCGTTTCTCTGACCCTAGGCCACACAGCTACTGTAAGTAGTGAAAGCTACAGCGGGGGGTCAGTCCTCTGGTAGCTCTGTGTGTAACTTTACTTTCCCCATTCCATTATGCAGAGCACCACGCTAGAAGGCAGAAAGCACCATTTTTATATGGTCTTTGGTATGACCCGGCCGGGATTTGAACCCCTGCCTCCCGGGTGTGGGGCGGATGCTCTACCAACTGAGCCACCACTCCGGTTTCCACTTCTGATCAGTACTTTATATTGTATTGCAGTGAACCATGGCTAACAGACCTAGGATAGCAAGATTTACATTTGTCTGTTTGTCTGGATTTGTCTGTTTGTCTGTTTGTTAGCAAGATAACTCAAAAAGTTATGGACGGATTTTCATGAAATTTTCACAGATTGTCAGAAATGGGGTATCCTACAGATGATTAGATTTTGGTGGTGATCCGGATCACCGTCCACAAGAAAACCGCCATTACGCAAAATGCCATAATAGGTATCATGATCATCATCGTAACTACAACTAGAAAAGCACTCGGAGAGCGCAGACCTCCGCCAAGCGCCACAGTTCCCCCCATACAGTGTTTGTGTGTACGTTGTCAGATTCCTTGACCATGAAAACATCTGAGTAGCAATTGGATTCACAATGATAGGATTAGTGGTTCAGTAGTAAAAGCATTACCTCCTTGGCGGAGGTAATAAACTGAAGTGTTGGTGTTGTGTCCATGTCCTGCATCTGCAAACTCCCAGGCTGGGGGTGTTGCAATTGAATGAATTAATCTTTATTTCGAATAGATTAAGAGTACAGGTTAAAAGAAAGTGAATAATATAACAAAAGGGGGTAATAAAAACCAACAAGGTCAAATTAGACAATAGCTCCTCTGATTATACAGTTCAACATAAGTTATCCGAAATAAGTGATGGCTGAATCTGCAGCTTATATTGCCCACCCATGTTCCATCCAAGAATTCAAAAGAAAAAACAAAAGAAGTCATGACACAACTGCGTACAACCCACAGGCCAATGGGTTATGTGAGCGTTTTAGATCACTGAAAGCAGCACTGAGGGCTTCACTGACGGATGCCAATTAGGTAGATGGGTTGGCGTGGGTTTTATTCAAAAATCAAACGTTTATTTCAAACTCAGGGTTCATATTAAATGCAGAACTAAAAGGAGTAGAAAATAAATAAATAAATAAAAGTATATACAGATCAGCAGACAGTCGGCGGTCTTGTAACAACAATAACATACAATACTGGACTCAGTATAAAATGGAATGCCACCACTTCCAAATGCTGAAGTGTGAGTGACGAGTTGACAATTGCTGATATAAGATGATTGTTACATGGCAGCAACCTTCTCATCAAACTGTAAACATTGTTACGTATCAACTCGCCAAAAGACGGAATGTTCACAGACACAAACATCTTGCTTGCACTCGACCTTCGTGGTACATCTAATCTTTATCTTTATTGGGGTTGCGCTCCGCGGCCAAAGATGATTTGGAAAATTCCCCGGCAGAGAGCTTCTTTTTGCGGAGCTACTATGGCTGACCGGGGAATTTCTGCCAAATAATCTAGCGGCGGACAGCTGCCCGTCTGAGCTTTTGCAGCGTTGCGCAAACACAGGCACACAGCACGCTGCCGAGCAGCTCGTTTTTGCGCAGCGCCTATGGCTGGCCGGGGAATTTCTGCCAAATAATCCGGCGGCGGACAGCTGCCCGTCTCAGCTTTTGCAGCGTCGCGCAAACACAGGCACGGTGTTTTCCGCGTGCTTTTCTGCCTAAAACGTTGAAGAAGGTGGAGTTTATGTTGGTCAGACACGATGACCAGCGGCCTCCATTGCGCCTGCGCACATGTTGAAAATAGCCGTATGTCACAGTGTTAAAGAATGCTTTAAAAATTTCCTGTATCCAGACGGTGATCCGGATCATCCCCAAAATTTAATCAGTTCTTCCTTGTACCATTTCCAACAACGCCTGAAAGTTTCATGCAAATCCGTCCAAGACTTTTTGAGTTATCTTGCTAACCAACAGACAGACAGACAGACAGACAGACAAACAAACAGACAAACCCCGGCAAAAACATAACCTCCTCCTGGCCTTTTCGGCCTGGCGGAGGTAATAATAGGTATCATCATCATCGTGATGATGATATGATGACTATGATGATGATGATGTTCCAAGAGTGAACTGACAAGGACTGTCTAAATAAATGTAATGTTGTTCTTACAGTCTGCGTTTTGGTTATTTCTTGCAATAAAAGTATTATTAGCAAACACATTTTACATTAGATCATTATAAAATACCTGTCTTAAATACAGGGAGTAGTTTTGGTATGATAAACCTCCAACCAGCCATTTATAATAAGGATCCCTGTACAGAGCACAATGGGGTCATAAATGACCCCACTTGGTCATTTCAGTCCGTAAAATAGCTTGGTTGCTTGAGGGTTAAAGTCACCATAAAATATTGTTTCACTGCACCTCTCAAGTTGTTTAACCAGATCACTTAATTCATTATAGAAAGAAGAATTGTATGACGTAATGCAAATCATTATCATATATTTTGGCTCTGTCATGTTATTCAAAATTATTGGAAGGAAATTCATAAAGCTATACAAGATATTTTTGGATGTCAGTTACCACTGGAAAGCAAAACTCTATTCTTTGGGCTTGTGCCCGCAGATTGGTCAAAGAGGGACATATATTTATTATGTATTCTACTGATTGCAAGCAGAAAGGCAATTACAAAAAAATGGCTTTCACAGGAGAGCCCATCTCTTGATTTGTGGATGGACATTACAATGGATATTTATAAGATGGAGAAAATAACAGCTTATGTCAATTACAAAAAGGATTTGTTTATGTCACAATGGGAAAAATGGACTAAATATGTAACACCACTCAGGCCGGACTTTCAATTTACAGAACTGATATAGCAGACCTTGTTAATATACTGTTTATACAAGAGTGTGTACATTAACACTTACTCCCTATATGCAGATGTTTAAGCTGACCTTCCCTTTTTTTTTTCTTTTTTTCTTATTTCTTTTTCATTCAAAAAAAAGGGATATTCAAATGTAATTATCAAATGAAATGATGGCTTAAACCTACTTTCTAAAGAATGTCAATAAAGAGAAAATGACAGAGACAAACCACCCCGATTACATCACCTCCTTGGCGTCGGTAATAAATTTGAGTGAGTTTATGTCAGTATGATTTTGATGAGTCTGATGCTTAGAATATGAATTTGAAGCTGTAGCAGTCAGACATCTGTCCTCCTAGTAAATTTCTGACCTTTTTCTACTGGTGAGACTTCATGTAACTTCATGAGACTTTTTTTCCTTGAGATTTTTTTCTCATCAGTTTTCTTTTTCTTTCCCGTTTTTTTTTTTTTTGTTTTTTTTTCAAGGGAAAACGGGTAGTTTCCATTTAGGTGAAGGCCATCAGCAACTAATAATGATGTAACGCAGTTGTTTATAGGATTATTAAAGGCTTTACTCTTTTGATTCTGTCAGGCATTTTTAGAGATGGCATCAGAGGAAGCAGCCGTTACCATGGTGAACTATTACGCCTCAGCTACACCCACTATCAGGAACCAGCCAGTCTTCATTCAGTACTCCACCCACCGTGAGCTCAAGACTGACAGTCTGCCCAATCAGGTGAGAGCAGAGGCTTGGCCGACACCTATTTTATTGATTATTTATGTCATCTGGGCAAAATTTGTTTCCAAGAAAACAGTTGAAACATTTCAAAGCCTTTTTCTTGATTGTTTTGTTGACAGCGAGCTCCGGCTGCACTGCAGGCCATTAATGCTGTGGCAATGCATTCTGGGAGTATGGCGTCAGGGGGAGAAGGTCGGGGCTTAGCTCTGGGTCAGAGTCCTGTCCTGAGAATCATTGTCGAGAATTTATTTTACCCAGTCACTCTGGAGGTCCTGCAGCAGGTCTGTTTGATTTACTTGCGTATTTATTGTCATCTTTTTTGTAGTTTGTTCAGGGATTGTGTTGTAAATAAAGTTTGCATCTTTTCCTCCACAGATCTTCAGTAAGTATGGCTCCGTGTTGAAGATCATCACATTCACCAGAAATAACCAGTTCCAAGCTCTGCTGCAGTTCAGCGATGCTGTTCACGCTCAGCACGCAAAGGCCGTGAGTCACATGCACACACATACATACCTTAGAGTTTTAAATTCATTCAGTCAAAATTAAGGCCTTAATTACCTTTAAAACAACAATTAATCTTTCAATCTACACTTCAGAGATCTTAAAAATGCCACAGATGTGATAAACGTGACAGCTGTGTTTTCTTGCATTTATGGGGCGAAATCCTCATGAATTTTGTGACTGTAGTTGTTTTTGTATTTTCATATAAAGTAAAAAGAGTGAAATGGACAGCAGTGATTTGTCATAAAATTGTCACATAAATTGTCAAATTTTTCTTGTAAATTTGCAACTTTTTTTAGTACATTTGTTTTTTTTTTAATTATTATACACCTGTCTTTAGACAGGACGTATTATTATGATGACGTCTCTCCGTCCATACAAGTTTGTCCATCTGAAGGCCCATCCACATCACACATGATAAAGACATTGATAACTATAAAATTATAGTTCTAAAAATCATTCTAACTCAAGTTGGTAGCAGAGTCCAGACTCATGGTTACCGCTGCATTGTGGACTCTGCCATCCACTTGAGTTTGAATGATTTTTCAAACTGTAATTTTATAGTTATCGTTATCTTTAGCGTGCGTGGTGTGGACGGCCCTCAACTCCTCCTACAGTTTTCAAGCGAGGACTTTTTCATTTCACACAGTGTTTGTACATCTATATTGATGATATGCATATTGTAGGGCAAGGGTCATCAACTACATTTATCCAAAAGCCAGAATTTTTCTCAGCAGACACTGTGAGGGCCAGCTGCTCTCATAAAATAAATATTCTAGCCCAAGTAGTAGATTAGTATTTGGCATATAAATTTTCCTTCCAAATTTATGTTACTTTTTTAGACGAGTATGCGTAACAGCGAGAAAGCATGTAGTTAAAACTTATTTGGGATGTGATTATATTCTTAACAGTTTGAGGGATTTTCCTCATAAATTTATGACAAATTTCTTGTAAATTAAGGACTTAATTTTTTTGTAAATTTGACTTTTGTCACTTAAATTGCAAACTTTTTTCCTCATTATTTGTTTTTGCCGATGTATATTTAGGACTATTGTACATTTGAGATTTGTTCTCAAAGGAGGTTTGTAAGGGGTTTTCTCATAAATTTCAGACATTTTTCTTGTAAATGTATTACTTTTCCCCTCATCAATCTGTGGATTTTTTACTAAATTTCTGTTTATTTTAAAATGAATTTACTATGTTTTCCCTAACAAATTTTAAAAGCTTGTGGTAAAATTGTGACTTTTTAACATAAAATGTATTCGGAAAGTATTCACAGCACTTCACTTTTTCCACATTTTATGTTACAGCCTTATTATGCCTTGGTGAAAACGGAGGCATACGGTAATGAGTCAGTGTGTGTGTGGGGTTGGTTGTATCCGTCCATCTGCTACCAGCTTTGCAGCTTGCCCAGTCAAAATTAAGTGCAACTAAAGGCTTGTGTCATTGTATGGCCATTTTTTCTTGACTTTTAATTTGCCAGAATTTCAAGATAAGGCTTTGTTTTTGAAATAAACACAAACTTAACTCACCTTTAACGTCAAGGCAAGGCAAGTTTATTTATATAGTACATTTCGTGTACAAGACAATTCAAGGTGCTTTACTTAAAAGCATTAATGCATAAGAGCAAGTTGCAGAAGGAATACACAAGAATTAAAAAAGCAAACTCAGAAGTAAATTAAAGAAAAACAAAAGCAGGATAAAATAGAATACCACAGAAATAAAAATTTACAGTGCATTGTAGATAAACAATTGTTCTACTGAAAGGCCACGGCAAATAGGAGAATTTTTAACCTGGATTTAAAGCAGCTAAGAGTTTCAGCAGCGCTGATACTTTCTCTGAGTTTGTTCCATATGTAAAGGGCATAAAAACTAAACGCTGCCTCACCACGTTTGGTTCTAACTCTGGGCATAGATAGTAGGCCTGACCTTGATGATCTGAGGGCTCTGGGTGATTCATAATGGACTATCCATCCATCTTCTTCCGCTTAATCCTTTTTGGGTTGGGGGTTGGGGGCGGGGGGGGGGGGGGCTGGAGCCTATCCAAGCATCTTTTGGGTGAGAGGCAGGGTACACCCTGGTGCCAGTCCATCGCAGGGTCAACACAGAGAGACAGACAACCATTCATTCTCACAGTCATACCTAAGGACAATTTAGAATCTCCAGTTGATGCCAATTAACCTAACTTGCATGTTTTTGGCATGTGGGAGGAAACCAGAGAAATCTCGGCGTAAACCCACTCAGACACGGAGAAAACATGCAAACTCCACACAGATCACTGTTGGTCAAGGGCTGGGATCGAACCCAGGATCCCCCAGCCAAGGGTGAGTTGCTGTGCTGTCACAGTGCTAACCACTCCGCCACCACGCTGCCCTCATAATGGATTAGCAGATCTGAAATATATTTTGGCCCTATACCATTCAGAGCTTTATAAACCAACAGCTGTATTTTGAAGTCTATTCTTTGACAGACAGGAAGTCAGTGTAAAGATCTGAGAACTGGAGTTATATGATCTACTTTCTTGGTCTTAGTGAGGACTCGAGCTGCAGCATTCTGAACCAACTGCAACTGTCTGATGGACTTTTTGGGGAGACCTGTGAGGACAGCATTACAGTAGTCCAGTTTACTGAAGATAAATGCATGGACAAGTTTTTCTAGAGCCTGCTGAGACATCAGACCTCTAATCCTCACTATGTTCTTTAAGTTATGATAGGCTGATTTCACTACTGTCTTAATATGGCTGTTAAAATTCAGGTCTGAGTTCAGAACCACACCCAGATTTCTGCCTTGACTGTTTTTAGCATCATTGATTGCAGCTGAGTACTAACTTTGAGTCTTTCTTCTTTGGCTCCAAAAACTGTTATTTTGGTTTTGTCCTCGTTTAACTGAGAAAGTTCTGGCACATCCATCCTTTAACTTGACCAGTGTATTTGATTAGGGTTTTAACTGCACCATAGTCTCCTGGTGAGACGGTTATGTAGATTTGTGTATCATCTGCATAATTATGGTAATACAGTGGGGCAAAAAAGTATTTAGTCAGCCACCAATTGTGCAAGTTCTCCCACTTAAAAGATGAGAGAGGTCTCCAATTTTCATCACAGGTATACCTCAACTATGAGAGACAAAATGAGAAAAAAAAAATCCAGAAAATCACATTGTCTGATTTTTAAAGAATTTATTTGCAAATTATGGTGGAAAATGAGTATTTGGTCACCTACAAACAAGCAAGATTTCTGGCTCTCACAGACCTGTAACTTCTTCTTTAAGAGGCTCCTCTGTCCTCCACTCGTTATCTGTACTAATGGCACCTGTTTGAACTCGTTATCAGTATAAAAGACACACAGATCGCCCCAAAGGTCTCCCGAGTCGGCGGACGGAGCCTCTGTTTACAGCAGGAGACGTTACAGCAGGAAGAGCTAGTGCTAGCTAGCACTCAACCGCCACCCGGTGCTAACGGAGGAACTCGACATACCGGTAACTGTAGCGAAAACGACGCGGGTGCCGGGCTGGAGTTTAGGCGGCGTGCAAGAAATATAAGACAGAATAATAAAGAGCGATGGCAAGAACCAAGCAGACCGCCCGTAAAATCTACTGGAGGAAAAAGCCCCCCAGGAAGCAGCTAGCCACCAAGGCTGCTCGGAAAAGCGCTCCGGCCACCGGCGGAGTGAAGAAGCCTCACCGTTACAGGCCCGTGGCTCTGAGAGAGATCCGTCGCTACCAGAAATCCGCGGAGCTGCTCATCTGTAAGCTGCCCATCCAGCGCCTGGTGAGGGAGATCGCTCAGGACTTCAAGACCGACCTGCGCTTCCTGAGCTTCGCCGTCATGGCTCTGCAGGAGGCCAGCGAGGCCTACCTGGTGGGTCTCTTCTTCGCTAAGAGGGTCACCATCATGCCCAAAGACTTCCAGCTGGCCTGCCGCATCCGCGGAGAGAGAGCTTAGACTTTCTGCTGCACATTCACCAACCATAATGCTCCGCACTGTGTGTCTATATATATACAGTATATACAGTATATACAGTATATATATATATATATATATATATATATATATATATATATATATACAGTATATATATATATATATACAGTGTATATATATATATATATATATATTTATAGTAATATGTACATATGTTTACTAGCTGTTCTTGTTTTTTCTTGCCTTCTGATTGTTGCTCTGAGTGTTGCTATCCCTGTGCTGTTGCAATCCTGGAATTTCCCCATTGTGGGACTAATAAAGGCTTATCTTATCTTATCTTATCTTAAAAGACACCTGTCCACAACCTCAAACAGTCAGACTCCAAACTCCACTATGGCCAAGACCAAAGAGCTGTCAAAGGACACCAGAAACAAAATTGTAGACCTGCACCAGGCTGGGAAGACTGAATCTGCAATAGCTAAGCAGCTTGGTGTGAAGAAATCAACTGTGGGAGCAATTATTTGAAAATGGAAGACATACAAGACCACTGATAATCTCCCTCGATCTGGGGCTTTACGCAAGATCTCACCCCGTGGGGTCAAAATGATCATGAGAACGGTGAGCAAAAATCCCAGAACCACATGGGGGGACCTAGTGAATGACCTGCAGAGAGCTGGGACCAAAGCAACAAAGGCTACCATCAGTAACACACTACGCCGCCAGGGACTCAAATCCTGCAGTGCCAGACGTGTCCCCCTGCTTAAGCCAGTACATGTCCAGGCCCGTCTGAAGTTTGCTAGAGAGCATTTGGATGATCCAGAAGAGGATTGGGAGAATGTCATATGGTCAGATGAAACCAAAATAGAACTTTTTGGTAAAAACTCAACTTGTTGTGTTTGGAGGAGAAAGAATGCTGAGTTGCATCCAGAGAACACCATACCTACTGTGAAGCATGGGGGTGGAAACATCATGCTTTGGGGCTGTTTTTCTGCAAAGGGACCAGGATGACTGATCCATGTAAAGGAAAGAATGAATGGGGCCATGTATCGTGAGATTTTGAGTGAAAACCTCCTTCCATCAGCAAGGGCATTGAAGATGAAACGTGGCTGGGTCTTTCAGCATGACAATGATCCCAAACACACCGCCCGGGCAACGAAGGAGTGGCTTTGTAAGAAGCATTTCAAGGTCCTGGAGTGGCCTAGCCAGTCTCCAGATCTCAACCCCATAGAAAATCTTTGGAGGGAGTTGAAAGTCTGTGATGCCCAGCGACAGCCCCAAAACATCACTGCTCTAGAGGAGATCTGCATAGAGGAATGGGCCAAAATACCAGCAACAGTGTGTGAAAACCTTGTGAAGACTTACAGAAAACATTTGACCTCTGTCATTGCCAACAAAGGGTATATAACAAAGTATTGAGATGAACTTTTGTTATTGACCAAATACTTATTTTCCACCATAATTTGCAAATAAATTCTTTAAAAATCAGACAATGTGATTTTCTGGATTTTTTTTTTTCTCATTTTGTCTCTCATAGTTGAGGTATACCTATGATGAAAATTGGAGACCTCTCTCATCTTTTAAGTGGGAGAACTTGCACAATTGGTGGCTGACTAAATACTTTTTTGCCCCACTGTATAGTTTGTGTTTTTTTATGATTTGAGCTAGTGGGAGTGTATAGATGTTGAAAAGCAAAGGTCCCAAAATAAAACCTTGGGGAACTCCTCAGGTTATTTTTGTTCACTCGGACTTGTAGTTACCTATTGACACAAAATAGTCCCTGTCTTTTAAATAGGACTCAAACCAGCTAAATGCTGTACCAGAAAGTCCCACCCAGTTTTTTAGCTGGTCTAGTAAGATGTTATGGTCGACCGTGTCGAATGCAGCACTGAGGTCCAGTAGAACCAAGACTGAAATGTTGCCATTATCTGTATTAGAGTGGATGTCACTAAGGACCTTAACTAGAGCTGTCTCAGTGCTGTGGTGTGGCCAAAAACCTGACTGGAAGACATCAGAACAGTTATTTAATGTCAGGAAGTTGTACAATTGTTGAAAAACAGCTTTTTTTAAATTATTTTACTAAGGAAGGGGAGGTTTGATATGGGCCTATAGCTGTACATGAGTGAGGTGTCTAGGTTGCTCTTTTTTAGAAGTGGCTTGATAACAGCTGCTTTTAAGCACTGAAGGAAGACACCTGAATGCAGAGACATATTTATGATCTGTAGTAGATCTGAGTCCATACAATATGAAACGTCAATGGAACGGTATTGTAATAACTATGCTGAGCCACTAGATGCAGCAGTACAAGTCCCAACATTCCTCACCCGCAAACAGTCGTAGTGAACTGCACATGCACCTGGAAACTCCCGTCAGAGGGAAGTACTGAGGAATCCACCAATACTGAGTGAACAAATGCCCGTCTGTTTTCTTCCCCTGCCACAAAACAGCAAAAGCTCCTGTTTGTCTTGATTGTTTTTGTATTCACGTGCCTCCATCGCTTCCGCCATTTAAAATGTCTGCCACCGTGCTCTTCTTTGTGTTTGGAGTGCAGCTGTTCAAATCAGGTTGGTGGCTCTTGGCTGCCGCCGACAGTATGGGCAGGTGAACTACAGATTATTTTCACTGCGCATGCGTGTACTTCAAAACTACTGGATGGATTTGGATGAAATTTTTTACCAGAGGTGGTCTTTGGGCTAGAGAAGAATCCGTAACATTTTGGTAATGATCCGAGAATGCATACCTCTGCCAAGGCTCTGGCACCGAGGCATCAGCATCTTGGTGCTTTCATTTCAAAATGGATTAAATTAAATTTTTTCCTTAAAATTCTACACACAATACCCCATAATGACAGTGGGAATAAAAGATTTTTTGAGATTTTTGTAAATTTATTAAAAATAAATAAGAAATCACATGTACAGTGGGTATAAAAATTCTACACACCCCTGTTCAACTGCCAGGTTTTTGTGATGTAAAAAAAACCAAACAGACCAAGATAAATCATTTCAAAACTTTTCCACTATTAATGTGACCTATAACCTGTACAACCCAATTGAAAAACAAACTGAAATCTTTTAAGGGGAAAAATAAAAACTTACAATAACCTGGTTGCATAAATGTGCACACCCTGTTATAACTGGGGATGTGGCTGTGTTCAAAATTAATCACAATCAAACTCATGTTAAATGGGAGTCAGCACACACCTGCCACCATTTAAAGTGTCTCTGATTAACCCCAAATAAAGCTCAGCTGTCCTAGTAGGCTTTTCATGACATTTTTGTAGTCACATCTTACAACACAAGCCATGGTCCACAGAGAGCTTCCAAAGCTTCAGAAGGATTTCATTGTTCAAGGGTATCAGTCAGGAGAAGGGTACAAAAGAATTTCCAAGACATTAAATATACCATGGAACACAGTGAAGACAGTCACCATCAAGCAGAGAAAATATGGCAAAACAGTGACATTACCAAGAACTGGACGCCCGTCCAAAATTGATGAAAAGACAAGAAGAAAATTGGTCAGGGAGGCTGCCAAGAGGCCGAGTGCAACATTGAAGGAGCTGCAGGAATTTCTGGCAAGTACTGGCTGTTTAGTAAATGTGACAACAATCTCCTGTCTAGGGTGGCAAGACAGAAGCCTTATCTTACGAAGAAAAACATCCAAGCCTGGCTACATTTTGCAAAAACACATTTGAAATCTCCCAAGCACATATGGGAAAATGTGTTATGGTGCGATGAAACCAAGGTTGAATTTTTTGGCCATTATTCCAAAAGGTAGATTTGGCTTAAACGCAATGCTGCTCATCACCAAAAGAACACCAAACCTACAGTGAAGCATAGTGGTGGCAGCATCATGCTTTGAGGCTGTTTTTCTTCGGGCTGTTTTTCTTCAGCTGGAACTGGTGCCTTAGTCAAGGTGGAAGGAATTATGAACAGTTCCAAATACCAGTCAGTGTTGGCACAAAACCTTCAGGCTTCTGCTAGAGAGCTGAAGATGAAGAGGAACTTCATCTTTCAGCACAACAATGACCCAAAGCACACATCCAAATCAACAAAAGAATGGCTTCACCAGAAGAAGATTAAGGTTTTGGAATGGCCAAGCCAGAGTCCAGACCTCAATCTGATCGAACATCTGTGGGGTGATCTGAAGAGGGCTGTGCACAGGAGATGCCCTTGCAATCTGACAGATTTGGAGTGTTTTTGCAAAGAACAGTGGGCAAATATTGCCACATCAAGATGTGCCATGCTGATAGGCTCCTACCCAAAAAGACTGAGTGCTGTAATGAAGGCCAAAGGTGCTACAACAAAGTATTAGTTTAAGGGTGTGCATATTTATGCAAACAGGTTATTGTATGTTTTTTGTTTTTCCCCTTAAAAGATTTCAGTTTGTTTTTCAATTGGGTTGTACAGGTTATAGGCCACATTATTGGTGGAAGAAGTTTTGAAATGATTCATCTTGGTCTCATTTTTTTACATTTCTTCATAAGATAAGGCTTCCATCTTGCCACCCTAGACGGGAGATTGTTGTCACATGTACTAAACAGCCAGTACTTGCCAAAAATTCCTGCAGCTCCTTCAGTGTGTCGGCATCTGTTTGAAACCTTGGTCACTCTTACACGTATTGGTTGTTCTATCTGTTTTTATTTCTTTTATCTACTCCGTTTAAAATTTTTAACTCTTTTTTTGATATTAACTTTCTATTTAGTGATATTAACTATTTAAACTGGAGCTAGAACTTTATTGATCAGCTATATTGATCATACAGTTCCCAACGGCTGGACCGTTTATGTTTTTAAAGTCAAAGATGGATCTAACAGTGCCTGGGGGTGATAAAATTCTATTGCAGAAAGCACAAAAGAAAATTGCTGACCTGGAGGAGGATATCTGACGACTCTGATGAACTGCAGCAGACAAACATGCTCCTCTCCAACTTCACCGTACGTCTTCCTCTGTTGTCACAGACGATGAGTGTTTTAGCAGCCTAGGAGTCCAAAAAAACTGCCTTGAGTGACTCAGCCCTCTGAGACACAGTCGCCTGGGACCCCTCCACCTGTCCACGGCTCTCGTCCTGCTCAACGCCGAATCAGATGGCCTGGTCTGAAGTGAAGGTCCGGGGAAGGAAAACGGCCTTAGATGCGTCAACCACCAGCCCCTCCTCTGCCCGTCTCCAACTGCTATGAGGCTCTGGCAACGGCTGATAATCCACCTTCCACCGATGTTTCACCTTCACCGGTTCCAGTTCGCCCGGGCTCCGCTCGGCGCATAGCCCCCAGTGATGTCGCACCCATCCCTTCGCTGGAAGACCCGGCGGCCTTTGCGCCGCTGAGGGCTGGGGCAGCTGGCGTGGCCCCAGCCGAGCCACAACGGCTCCAGCCCCATTCTGGAGAGTCCTGTGCCTGACATATGATCCTGAGGGAGGCTGTTTGCTGGCACTCCGGGAGGGCACACTGCACGGAACAGTTGGGGAATCCCTCCTCCGTTTCTGGCGCCATTTCGCTGCCCTGCTCGTCGACTGGTGAGGTAAGGGGCCCTACCTGCTCCAACGACGGGGCCCCACTCTGCCACCACCTCACGGCATTGACTCTCGCCGAGGGACCCTGCAACCACCAACATCCTGCTCGCTTTTTCCTCCAACCACGATGATCGTCGGTGACTCCATCATCAGGCACATCAGGTATTTTAACTCTATCACTCACTGTTTCCCAGGAGCTACTGTCCCTGACCTGTTAGAAAAGCTTCCGGATCTGCTGCAGTCACAACCTCCCTCCATCACATGGATTATTATTCACCTAGGGACTAACGACACCACCCGTAGACAGTCTGAAATCACTAAAAATGACTTCTGTGAACTTTTTAATATTTTATCAAACGAGTTTTGGCGTGCTTGCTTACACCTGCTTTCTACAGGCATGCAGAAATACTTGCTTATACTTGGTTTCTACGGGCATGGATGGGTATGCACTAGTTTTATTAAACAGCAGAAAATCTGTTTTTATTTCTGGCCCCATTCCCACACTGCGCCATGGATCAGACTGTTTTAACTGTGTTCTTGCCCTTTCAAGTTGGCTCAAGTCCGTCTGCAGCAGCAACAACATTAATTTTATTGACAATTTTAACTTGTTTTGGGGCCGCCACACTCTATATAAATCTGATGGCATACATTTAAATGCATCAGGTAGCCGGCTTTTAGCAGCAAACCTGATGCATATCATTCAAACCACAACACGCAATTGACTGTTTACATCCCACGACCCCTCCCCTCTGGATCCACTCACATCTCTGACCCCCAGTAAGACTATCCAGCACCAGTCCCATTTTTGTCAGCTTCCATCATCTGGTCTGGAAATTCACTCACTACCCACCTTCCCCATTATGACAGTGATCACGGACAGACCTCCATCCATAAAACATACAGTTCCCAAGAACTCTCGCCCACGCTGCCTACGTTCTGTGGATCAGTCTCCAAACAATAATCCACAGAAAACAAATTACCCATCCATAAATAACTCACCACCTACCTCTAAATATAGCTCTTTTACACATACGTTCTCTTGCCAACAAGACTTTCATCATCAATGACCTGATTTTAGATAATAAAATTGACGGTTTATTTTTAACGGAGACGTGGCTTGGCACGGATGCACCAGCGGTTCTCACTGAGGCCTCCCCACTAAATTTTAGTTCAGTTTTTTTTCATAAGAAAGGGCAGGAAGGGTGGGGGTACTGCATCATTTTTTTCTTCCTCACTTGCAGTAAAGCAAATTTTACTTGATCAATATACCGCATTTGAGCACCACACTTTTGTCTTTAGCAGCCCCGCAATTTTATGTGTCACAGTTGACAGACCACCCAAATACTGCCCTGTTTTTATTAATGAGTTCTCTGGGTTTTTACCAATAATCCACTCCTCATATAATTTTATTCTCATTTCTGGTGATTTTAATCTACACACTGATAAGCAGGGCGACCATATGTCAGAAGACTTTAATGACCTGCTCATGTCCATGAATTTTACTCAACACATCATGCAGCCGACTCACAACGGGGGACGCACTCTGGATCTTGTCATTAGCCATGGCCTGCCCACGAGTGTGTCCTCTGTTGTTGACTTGGCTGTATCTGATCATTACTGTGTGTTTTTAACATCACTGGTTTTATGCAACAGGAAACCTCAGTGTGAACTGTGAGGAAGCTCCATCTGACACCTGAAGTGGCTGCTGATTTTATTAAACTCTTGTGGAACACTCCCCCAGTTATTTTACCTGCATCGTGTGATTTTATTGTTGATAATTTTAACAGTAAATTAAGATCAACCATTGACAGAGTTGCCCCCATAGTCACAAGGACAGTTAGGAATAAACCAAAGCCTCCATGGAGAAATAACCAAATCCAAAAACTGAAAAGAGAGTGAAGGATGGCGGAGAGGAAATGGAGGAAAAACAAATTAACTATCAATTGCCAAGTACTACAGAATAAATTAAAAATATACGATAATGCAGTCAAGACATCGAGAACAGAGTATTTTGCCAACATGATCTCAACCCATAACAATAACCTGAAAGTCCTTTTTGCAACCATTGATCATTTAATCAACCCGGATTTTAATAAAAACACAAACCTGCCATCCAACTCTCTATGCGAGAGTTTTGCAGACTACTTCAGGTGCAAGGTTGATTCTGTTAGATTTAACATTTTATCTGACCAGAAGACTGCTTTTAATGGAATCTTGGACTCACCTTTAGCTGAGGAAACACTGGACTCTTTTGCCCTGGTTGATGCTAAGATGCTTGGTAGAGTTTTCTCCCAGGTAAACTTGACCTTCTGCCTTTTAGATCCGATTCCCACATCACTTTTTAAAACATTTTATGGATTCTTCGAAAATGAGATTTTAAACATTATAAATTGCTCTCTTCAGACTGGTGTTTTCCCTGCTTTTTCCCTGTTTTTAAGAACAGGCTCAAGACCCACCTTTTTAATTTGGCTTTTAATAAACCTGTTTAACTATTACTGAAGTATAGTCATTTATGTTCCATTGTTTTATGTTCTTGGCTCCATTTGTTCTTAGATTTTCTCATCTTCTTATTGATGTGTTTAGTTCAGTTTTTAAGTATGGGTTTTTAGTTCCTGTTTTTATGTGTGTTTATTTTTGTACCTTTTTAAATTTTAGCTTTTAACAAACTATTCAACTATTATTGAAGTAGTCATTTGTGTTCCATTGTTTTACATTCTTCTTAGCTCCATTTGCTTTTAGATTTTCTTATTTTGATGTGATCTTAGCTCAGTTTTTAAGTACGGGTCTTTAGTTCCCTTTGTTTTATGTATTTTTAGTTTTATCTTGTATTTTATGTGTTTTAGCTCCAGTGCTTCCTCAGTGGGGCCCCTCATGCCGGATGCTGCCTGGCCCATCTGCAGGGGTGCTGGTCTCGTTGGTCACTCTAGCTTGGGTGGGTGGGGGCTTTATACCACTGCCTACAGCTGTGGTACGGGCCCCAGCCTGTCCTAGTTGGGGCAGCCTTTGTGGCACGTTCTGTGGTTACGGGCTGTGTGGTGTCCCGGCATGGGGAGCTCCACAGGATGATTGCTCCTTCACGTGGTGCCTCGGTGCTGAGCAATGTCTCTTTTATTTTATATGTGTGTAAGAGAAGTAGGGGGTGATGTATGTGCCCGTGTGTGTGTTTGTGGGTATGTTTATGGGAAGGTTGGAAGGGATGGGGATGTATCGTGTAAGTTATGTAACTAAATGTGTCTACTGTTTTTATCTATGCAAAGCATTTTGCGCAGCATCTAATGTTTAAAAAGTGTTATACAAATAAAGTTTGATTGAATGTTGCTGTTGGCCTCTTGGCAGCCTCCCTGAACTGTTTTCCTCTTGTCTTTTCATTAATTTTGGAGGGACGTCCAGTTCTTGGAATGTCACTGTTGTGCCATATTTTCTCCACTTGATGATGACTGTCTTCACTGTGTTCCATGGTATATTTAATGCTTTGGAAATTCTTTTGTACCCTTCTCCTGACTGATACCTTTGAACACTGAGATCACTCTGATGCTTTGGACATTTTGACAGGTGTGTGCTGACTCCCATTTAACATGAGTCTGAATATGATTGGTTAATTCTGAACACAGCCACATCCCCAGTTATAACAGGATGTGCATATTTATGCAACCAGGTTATTGTAAGTTTTTATTTTTTTATTTTTCCCCTTAAAAGATTTCAGTTTGTTTTTCAATTGGGTTGTACAGGTTATAGGCCACATTAATGGTGGAAAAGGTTTTGAAATGATTTATCTTGGTCTCATTTTTTTACATCACAAAAACCTGGCATTTGAACAGGGGTGTGTAGACTTTTTATATCCACTGTACATGTGATTTCTAAAGGTGCGTTCACACCAAACGCGAATGGGCGGATTTTTCGCACGGCACAATTACATTATGACTCAATGTAAACATGCAAACAGACATGAATTCCCCTTCTGAGATGCAGACAGGCAAAGTTATCTTTATAAATTCTGCAGCTGTGTTCAATCTGCTGTGCAAATTCCCAAAATAACATCATACTTAGGTTTACATTATCCGATGGAAGGCTCACCTGAAAAAGTTGTCCCTGGCTCCAAAACTTCACAAGATGATGGTTGTTTCCGTTGCTAGCTTGCTAGCCTTGTTTAGCACGTCCGTGGCAGGAGTCCGTGGGTAAATAACTCCGAAATCCCGATTCAGCTGAAGAGCTCCCGGTCCTCCTGTCTCCAGGTGAGAGTCTCATTTTCAAACTAGTTTACTCTGCAATGGCGATACTTTTACTCAGGTGACGGCAGAATCTCAAAGCTAGCAGCTAGCTAGCTAGCTAGCCTCGGATGCAAACATGTGAATATGCAATTTCGCGTGTACTCGCTGTTATGTAGGAATAATGGAGGACGGACAGTTTCTGTTGAACATAGGACACATTTTATTGAACTCCACACTGGTATATATATCCCTAATCGTAGCCCACCTGACGTCACTCAACCTCCCACCCCGGTTGAGCTACGGCAAGCCCCAGAGTACAATTCTCATATGTAACACCCCCCACCCCCCCTTACAAAGTTCCAGGCCCCCAGTCGAATAACCCAGCAACTAAAGAACGTAGTGTACAAATAGCATCATCTTTCACCCCTCTTTTTGTTTTTTGTTTTTTTTACATATGTACATGAAAACTATAAATAAACAAACACCTTGGGTGTCTGAGCAGACTATCAGAACACCCTGCCAAGTTGGAGCGGATTATTCTGCCGCTAGACCCAACTGACATTAAACACAGCAGTTCATGTAACATAGTCCTCCAGGTACCCAGGCCTCCAATGGATTCTAGCCGGGCATCCACCAGGAGGGGACCCTGCACCTGGCACTGTCGGCCTAAGTTGTGCACCCTCATTGGGCAGGACCCCCCAGTCCCAGCTCTCACTAAAGCGTCCCGCTGCAGGCTCGGTCCCCTGCCTCGGTGGTGACTTCCTCAGTCTACTGGTGTGGCACCGAGACCCATCATGCAGTTCAAACGTGTCCAGGCTCCTTTTCCTAGTGATTCGCCGTGGTCTCATCCACGGTGGTTGTAGGTTATGAGAGCGGACAGGATGCTTTATCCACACCTGATCCATCTCCTTCAGTCCATGGTCCCTCACCCTGTGTTTCCGGTCGAACCTCTGCTTCATTCTGCGTTGTCGTCTGGCAACCCGGCCCCATACTGTCTCCGTGTCTTCCCGAGAACTCGTCGCCGAAGGTCTCCGCTGCCTCACTGGCAAAGGCAACTCACGCCCTAGCATGAGAGCCACCAGGGAACTGCCTGTAGTGGCATGAACAGACGCCCTGCAGAGCAGCAGCGTGTTATGTAGGGCATCTGTGAATGCAAAACCATCCGCCAGGTGAGCTTTCAGTCCATTTTTCAATGTCTTATTAAAGTCTCAACCCCACCGTTGGCCTGAGGGTTGGAGAACGCCGTCTTCACATGTTACACGCCTCTGCTGCTCAGAAGCTCCTCAAATGCTCCTGAGACAAACTGCGGGCCGTTGTCCGTTGTAACCGTTCCCGGGGTCCCCCACCTAGCAAATAGGGACACCAGGAACCCCGTGACCACCTCCGTCGTGACAGAGTTGGTTGGTAGAACCTCCAGCCATTTCGAGAACACATCATAAGCCATGAGCAGGAACCGGCTACTGTAAGGAGCCACATGTAACTCGCCACAGATATCCAACTCAGCGTGCCTCCAAGGTCCTTCCGGATACGGCCCGGCCGCAGTGGTGGAGGAGGAGGTCCGCTCATCTTGCCGCTCTCCAGACATGATACGCTGTGTTTCACCATGGCCTCAATGGCCTTATCAATACCCGGCCACCAGACAGTCTCTACTGCGCTGCTTCACCTTGACCACCCCCAAATGACCCTCGTGCAGCATCGTCAGGACACATGCCCTCAGGGATGACGGGATCAGGGGCGCATTGTCCTCTGGCCACACACACCTCATTCCAGTGGCTCAGTTTCATCCTTGAACCGGTGATAAGGCGCTAATTCGCCCTTCACCCTCTCTGGCCAGCCCTCCCTGATCGCTAAGTGCAGTTCCACTATCACTGGGTCCCCCTCCGATGCCTCCCTGAGTTCCTGAGGAGATACTGTTCTATGGATGGCTCCGTGGAGTGTGTGGACAAGGTCCGCCTCAGCTGGATCAGTGTCGCTGACATCAGGTTGAAATGAATTGACTGTGGCGCGAGACAAGAGGTCTGCCACCATGTTCTCTTTGCCCGGGGTGAACTTGATGGTGAAATGTAGCTCTCAGTCTTCAGACCAACTTTGGATAATCAGCGGCTCTGTGTCCCCGAAACGATGTTTCCAGCTAATCGTGAGCGCACCGTTTACATCCCGTAGGATGAAGTGGGCGCCCCGTAAGGTAAATTGTCCACCTCTCACTAGCCAAACGCAGGCCACGCCCCACTCACCCACATCGTATATGTTGCTATGCTGCCGAGAGAGTACCCCGTGACGCGAACGCCACCGGTGCTCTGTGCCATCCTGCACCTGCGACATGAATGCCCCCAGCGCCGAACCTGATGCGTCGCAGGTCACAGTGGTCTCCCGGTTGGGGTCGAAATGGGCCAAAACCAGTGGAGAGGTGAGCTGCCACTTCAACCTGGAGATCGCCGCTGAGCAGGCTGGGGTCCACACCCCACTGGCGCATCCAGCTTTAACAGTGCTCATACGTCTCTATAGTATCTGAATATCGAGGGATGACCGTCCATAAAAGGTTGACCATGCCCGAGAAACGACGAGATCTGAGCAGGCTAGGGAGGATCCAGAGCGCAGAACTCTTCCACATTTGAGTGCAGTGGTTGAAGCCTACTTCCTGTGAGCCGGAATCCCGCAAACTCTATGGTGTCCACTGCGAAGATACACTTCTCGCCATTCAGGGTAATCCCGTAATCTTGGAGTTTCGTCAGGACCCTCTCCACCTTTCGTCGTGTTCTTCCTGCGACACGTCATGCTCCACGATTCATCTAGATAGGCACCACGCCCTTGAGGTCCGGCCAACATTGTCCGACATCACCTTCTGAAAAACAACTGGGTGCAGAGCTCGAGGCTGAACGCATCCGGGTATAACCTAAGACCCCCAGTGAGTCACAAATGCCGTCAGGTTTCTGCTGTCTGGTGGAGTGGGCACCTGCAGATAGCCTTGGCAGAGTCCATTTTTGTGAAGACTTAGACCCACTGAACACCACCGTGAGCTCCTTCATGGTTGTGAGGGGTACCTGTCCGAATGACGCCTTGTTTACCATCCGAAGGTCTATGCACGGTCAATGCCCCTCCCCCCCCCCACTTTTCTTGGCCACTACCATGTTGGAGATGCCTCGATGAGGCATCCACCTTCTTGATGAGTTCCAGACTCCAGCAGCGTTGAACAGCTCTGCCTAGACCTCACCTGCAGCGCCAGGGGTAGTCGCTGTAGTGGCTGGATTCTCTTCGGTGCCACGCTTTTGTCGATGAGTAGCTGTGGTGAAAAGCATCTATGCGGCCTAGGCCCATAAACAGCGCAGGCCAGCGAGGTGCCAATTTGGGTGCACCGTCAACACGGTCAAGCCCTCTGGGTCCCTAATGGAGAAACCCAGCACCCCCAGCAGGTCGATTCCCAACAGGTCCATCCCATTGACAGCCACCTGGAAGGTGAACCGGACACCGTCTTTGACCCACAAGTCACTGAAAATTCCGCTGTTCGCACCATCTCATTTTCTGCATGTCCGTAGTCGAACATCTTCACTGCTCCCAGGCTAACAATCTTCACGGGGAACAGTCTCCTCAACGTGGCCAAATACAGAATAGATTTACCCGCCCCCAAATCCACCATCAGGGGAACGTCAACCCCGTCGAGCTGGAGCACATACCACTTTAGCAGTCCTTTCCCCATGCATGCTACACACACTGCCTTGTCACTGCTGGGCTCCACCATCCCTTGGCTAGGGGCTAAAGCGTGTGTCCTTATCCGCCTTTTCTTCTTCTTCTTCTTAGCTCGCTTTCGGGGTCTTGTTAGCATACTAACTGTCCTCTCCAGCGGGACACCACAAACAATCGGCTTCTCGCTAGCTGGTGCCATTAGCTTCTGCAGGGCTGGGGATTTTCTTTGCTTGACTAAATCCAACATGCCATCTAGGGACAGAGTTTCCCAGGTTAACCTTAGCTTGATTTTTAGCCACTTGTTGCTAGTGCTGTGAGCTAGCTTGTCTCTCACTAGCTCTTCTTTGATGGGCCCAAAAGTGCATGCTCTCGCTAGGCTACGTAATTCCAAAGTGAATGCTAATGTGGACTCACCCGCTTGCTGTCGACGGTCAAAAAATCTATACCTCCTTTCGGTGATTGTAGAACTGTCATTGTCCATTTGGGCCAGCCCGTCTTCCAGCGAACCGGTACCACACAGCCCGAAGAACACGCGTTGTCCTTCAGCGCCAAGATAGTGCACCAACAGGCTCCTCCGTCTCTCCTCACTTATGTCACCAAGCCCGGCTGTTGTTACATACACCTGGAACATGGACTTCCAGCATGCCCATGGTATTGCTGGTGTACCTCGGTCTTGCAGGAATGGAGGTGGCTCCCTGACGCACGTGCCCATTTTTTCTCATCGCCAAATGTTATGTAGGAATAATGGAGGAGGGACAGTTTCTATTGTTGAACATATTGAACTTCACACTGGTATATATATCCCCAGCCGTAGCTCGCTTGACATCACTCAACCCCCCACCCCGGCTGAGCTACGGCAAGCCCCAGATTACAATTCTCATATGTAACACTCTCCTCTTTCCATTCACTTTGTATGGATTTGCGCCGCCCATTCGCGATTGGTGTGAACACACCTTTAGCTTTTTATTTTTAATAAATTTGCAAAAAATCCTCAAAAACTTTTTTACATGTCATTATGGGGTATTGTATGTAAAATTTTGAGGAAAAAAAGTTAATTTAATCCATTTTGGAATAAGGCTGTAACATAACAAAATGTGGAAAAAGTGAAGTGTCTGTGAATACTTTCCGGATGCACTGTATATCTTAAACAATTTGCAGAGTGAGAATTGAAACAATAATTTCAACCCATGATTCTCAAAAAATAAAATAAAAATATAACTAAATTTCATAAATTTAGTTCCTTAGAACTCATAGATATATATAGCATTGAGTCCTACAATTTGGAAATGTAATTATTAATAATTATTCAACTAAGTTTAAACCTTATTAATAACACTTGTAATACCTCGTAACTCTAGTTGCGGTACCATCCACGTTTTATAGAGGCGGAAACTCTTATGGACCAACTTAAGAATTTGGAAATTAATAAGTTAAGCATTAATTAATAATGCAATTAGCAATGTTGGATCAGTCTCGTAGTCTGGAGGCAGAGTTCTTGACATTGAATTGTTACAGTAATGGACAAGGAGAAATCACACCTTCTAGCTTTTTTAACTCCTCTTTATTAAACTCACAGGCATGACACAAACATAAGGTGTTTAAGGTCAGATGAATTAAACATGGCAATAATTGGGGTTACTTGAGAGAGAAGTTCTCTCACGTGTGAGAGAACACTCACACGTGATCTGCATTGTTGTTTATGCAAATCCGACGGCGAACACTGGGACAGCGCGTGACGTCATCCATTCATTAACCAGCAGGCTGCAGACAGAACACCCAGATGCTCTTCTCCTCATCTCAGGCGATTTCAACCATGTTTCACTGTCTCCCATTCTACCCACGTTTACCCAGTATGTTCACATGCCACTACTAGAGACAATAAAACACAGGACTTATTCTACGCAAACACGAAGGAGGCGTATCACCTCATCACAACTCCGCCAAATCGGGAGATCCGGATCACAACTTGGTTCATCGTCCGGCCCGTGTGTACAAACCCCCCTAGTGTACAGACACCTCCGGCCAATGCGCTCAGGGATGTTATGGTCTGGAGAGGCAATGGACACTCTAAAGGGCTGTTTTGAAGCTCACCGCCTGGAAGCAGCTCCTGAGATCCACATGGTGAGGACATCGATGGCCTCACTCACACCTTCCGGGCTTACCTCAGCTTCTGTGTGGACAAATCCGTTTCCCACCAAGACCATACGGTGTTGCTCAATACAACCAAACCCTGGATCAACCCCTGAGATATAAACACTTCTGAGAGAGAAGAAGAGGATCTTCAAGTTGGGGAACAGGGAGATGCTGAGTCCGTACAGAGGGAGCTGAGGAGAAAGTTCAGAGACGGCACAAGACAGCTTCAGGAGGAGATGGAGGACAAGCTGCAACAGAGCGACATCAGCGGGGTCTGGAGAAACCTCAAAACCATCTCTGGGCTCCAGAATACCTCCCCCCAGGCCACGGGGGGCAGGGAGTGGGCGAACAATCTGAATTTGTTTTCAATAGGTTTGACCAACCGCCCTCCCCACTGACTGCACAACAACCACTTGCTGCCTCTAAAGACATCAAGTCCTGCTGCCCACTTCCCCACTCCACCAACACCCCCCCACTCCCAACACACAGCCCCCCATCCTGACCCTGACCAGGACCCAGGTGAGGAGGACGGAGCTGAGGAAGATCAAGGCGAGGAAGGTCGTCGGACCGGACGGCATCAGTGCAAAGCTCCTCAAGTCCTGTGCAGACCAGCTGTGTGGGATTGTGATGTACACCTTCAACCTGAGCCTGAAGCTGGGGAGGGTACCACAGCTGTGGAAAACATCTTGTGTGGTACCTGTACCAAAAATTTCCCACCCCAAAGACCTGAACAGCTACAGACTGGTGGCCTTGACGTCCCACTTGATGAAGACCCTGGAGAGACTGCTCCTTGCTCACCTCCGCCCCCTGGTGGAACCAGCGATGGATCCACTCCAGTTCGCCTACCAGCATGGCATTGGGGTGGAGGATGCGGTGATCTTTCTCCTGCCACCGTTCTCTGTCCCACCTGGAGAAGCCCCGGGAATGAGGTGAGGATCAATGTTCTTTTTGATTCTCCAGTGCTTTCAAACACCATCCAACCGATGATCCTGAAGGCAAGGCTGCTGCGCCGCAGGGTGGACCAGGCACCTGTCAATCATGGATCCTGGACTACCTCACGAAATCGGCTCAGTTTGTGAGACCCCGGGACTGTGTGTCCGACACGATCATCCGTAGCACGGGGGGCCCCCCAGGGAAACGGAGTTGGCTCCCTTCCTGTTCACATCATTATACTGCGGGACATCTCACACAACCACAACACACTGCCATCGACAGAAGTACTCTGATGGACCTCTGCGATCGTGGTTTTGGGCCTCATCTCCAATGGAGATGAAGCTGAGTACAGAGGGCTTATCCAGGACTTCGTGGACTGGTGCCATCGGAACTGCCTCCAGATCAACGCGAGGAAAACTAAGGAGCTGGTGGTGGACTGCTGCAGGCAAGGACAACCCCTCACTGCACCAGTAAATATACAGGGAACAGACATTGAGATGGTGACATCCTACAAGTACCTGGGTGTTCATCTGAACAATAAACTAGACTGGTCACACAATACTGACGCACTCTACAAGAAGGGACAGCGCAGGCTGTTCCTACTGAGGAGACTCAGGTCTTTTGGTGTACAAGGGGCGCTGCTGAAGACATTCTATGACACGGTGGTGGCATCAGCCATCACTTTTGGAGTGGTCTGCTGGGGCAGTGGCATTACAGCAGCTGATAGGAAGAGACTGAACAAACTGATCAAGAAAACTAGCTCTGTCCTGGGGCAGCGCCTTGATCCGGTGGAGGAGATAGGAGAGAGAAGGACGGTGGCTAAACTGTCATCTCTGCTGGAGTCAAGTTCCACCCCTATGCAGGACATACTGAATGCACTGAGGAGCTCATTTAGCAGCGAGACTACAATCATCCCAGGTGCACAACCGAGAGGTTCGCAGGTCCTTCCTACCAACGGCTGTCAGACTGTACAAGCCTAAGCAGGGCTGCTCGCAGAGGATAGCAAAAAGACGTAACAACCTAATATTTCTTTTCTTTTTTTTTTTTTTTAATGCAAAAGATGCAATAGACTTACACAATGGTCCCCTCCGGCATACAACTAGGAAAATACCGGTCGCTATGGAGGGTGAGAATATGTATGGGCACATAATCATACCATGTAGGATAACTAAGTAGACGGTTGTGCTGTTTCATCCCATCTAGCAACAATGCTCTGCACTGTGTGTGTTTATACATTTACATATTTATTCCATCTAGCTACAATGCTCCGCACTGGGTGTGTTTATGTTTATATTTATATATCTATATATTCATTCCATCTAGCTACAATGCTCCGCACTATGTGTTTATATATCTACATATTATTCCATCTAGCTACATTGCTCCGTACTGTGGGTGTTTATATATCTACATACTTATTCCATCTAGCTACAATGCTCCGCACTGTGTGTTTATATACTCATATATTTATCCCATCCAGCTACAATGCTCTGCACTGTGTGTCTGTGTGTATATATATATATTTATAGTAATATGTACATATGTATATTAGCTGCTCTTGCTTGCTTGCTTTTTTTTCTTGCCTTCTGATTGTTGCTCTGAGTGTTGCTATCCCTGTGCTGTTGCAATCCTGGAATTTCCCTGTTGTGGGACTAATAAAGGCTTATCTTATCTTACTTGATTGCATGAAATATGAACATACCATACACTTAGGATCACCATATTATTCTCATGATTAATCTGGGGTACCCAAAGCTCTGATCTTTGCAGTCTCTTAGCTTAAAGAAAATTTACGCAGTTCTAAATAAAAGTTACAAAGATTTAGTGTGGAATTTGGATTCGCAGGGGTTTCAAGAAAAAAAGGAGGGGGAGAGAGAGGATACGCAGGATCAGGGATGTATGGAAGACTAAGCATCATCTGGGTCTAACTGACTGGCTTGTAACTGCTTTCTAATGGAGCAAATTTAAATCTGACCACCACAACAGATGACGTGAAAGAGGTGAGTGCCTACTGTGGAGATGAAAACCTGGTGAGGGTTACTTCAGGCCGAGGGGAGGTGGTCCTCCTCGGTGCCTCATGGATTCATTCCTAGGTCACTCAAGGCAGGCTTGCTCTGGGGAAAGTGGGGAAGACCTGGTCGGTTGGTCTCAACCCACCGATATGCTGGCTGAATGGCAGCTGGTCTGAATACAGGCTGATATGCGTAGTTTCCCTCTGGTCGGTGGCAAAGCTAGGCAAGTTATTAAAAAAAAAAGTCAAAAACTACTCAGGCTTTATCCCTGGATCTACCAAAGGTGAACTTCTACGGGAAAACATGAACTACAAAATCTACAAAACAGTAACTAGAAAACGGCAGGCAGTCGCCTGGGCAGGAAAAACTATAAAAGAGAAGGAGAGATGCAGAGAGAGTGTGGCAAAGGACGGGGGAATCGCTGCTATCGCTGCTGCAATCCATCCAGCCCTCACCCACCTGGACTCAAAAAACTCCTAGGTGCAAATGCTGTTCTTGGACTTTAGTTCAGCATTCAACACAATCATCCCCAGCACCTGATACAAAAACTCAGACACTTGGGACTCAAACCTCTCTCTGTAACTGGGTGCTGGACTTTCTCACAGGGAGGCCACAAAGCATGCGGGTTGGCAGCAACACCTCCCAGACCATCACACTGAGCACAGGAGCCCCACAAGGGTGCGTGCTCAGCCCGCTGCTCTTCACCCTGCTGACCCATAACTGCGTATCAGCCTACAACACCAACCACATCATCAAGTTTGCGGACGACACGATGGTGGTGGGCCTCATCACCGACAACGAAGAGGCCAGCTACTGAAATGAGGTGAGCCAATTGGTCCAGTGGTGTAAAGACAATAACCTCTTCCTGAACATGGGGAAAAACCAAGGAGATTGTGGTCGACTTCAGGAAGGGGTCACACACAGCACCCCTCTCTGATCATCAATGGTGCAGCTGTGGAGGAGGGTGAGAGCAGCATCAAGTTCCTGGGGGTGCACATCTCTGAGGACCTCTCCTGGTCCAGCAACACCACATCTCACTGGCCAAGAAGTCCCAAACTCACCTCCATTTCCTCCGCAAACTGAGGGGAATGCACGAGTCCCACCCCATCATGTGTTTCTTCTAACGGGGGCACCATTGAGAGCATCCTGACACTGCATCAACGGTGTGGTATGGAAGCTGCATCGCCGCCTGCCAGAAGACACTACAATGCACAGTGAAAGCAGCCAGCGAGGATCATCGGTGCCCCTCTGCCCCCCCTCTCAGACATCTACCTCACCCCGCAGAGCCATCAGGATCACAGGCGACAACCAAACACCCCTCACACTCCCTCTTCAGCCCCCTGGCCTCGGGAAAAGATACCGAAGCCTCCAGGCCCCGCTTCGCAAGACTGTTTAACAGCTTCGCTCGTCAGGCCCATCAGGACCCTGAACTCTGTGCACTTCCTCCCCCCCAGACAGTAACATAATCACCTGCACAATAACTACCTCAGCTGTTGGCACAGAAAGACTGGCACACACCAACAGTAATATTTTGCTGCTGTATGTCTTTGCACATTAACCGCAACCATTTGCACAAATGCCAAATCTGCTGCTGTCTGTCACTGCAATACTGATCACGTGCAGTCTTATCTGTTACTATCTGCACCTACACTACCGCATTGAACTGCAACTACGGGTATTCATGTCTAGTTGTCTGTATATAGGATTGCTGGGTTTTATCATCGTTAATCGTTTATCTCTATTTGCACTATGGGAGGTCTCGGTCTTTCTTGTTGCCATTTGCACTACGGGTTGCATTACTGTACATAGACTGCTGTTGTTATTGTTTCCTTTTTTCCAGCCTTATTCCTTTTCCTTTTATATTATGCACACCAATGAAGAGAGAGAAACGCCATTTCAATTCTCCTGTATGTCCTGCACGTATAGTAGTATTGACAATAAAATCTTTGAATATTGAATCTTAAAATCAATTAAAATGACCAAAGATACAGTCCTTTCTTTTGTAATTTATAAGTTTTTATGCCTAAACTCCCCACCACCTTGTGAAAACCTCTCATTTTTTAAAACCTAAAGTATTGGCAGCAGCTATGCATTCTCTACTATACAGAATAATTTCAAAAAGACCCCAAAATACTCAGCATTTTGTGTAATAATAAAAGCCAAATCATGGTATACTTGTAGTAGAGCTACAGCCACCCTGTCGCCTCACATTCTTCCGCTATCCAGGAAGGGAAGGGTTAGTAATCTGATGCTGCATTCATTTACACTCAGAAATTTGACTATCTGTTGGAACGTTTCATAAATATACTGGACATTAATGAAACAAAGTTTGAACTAAACTATTCCAGAATTCAGCAATATTCTGGGGGCCGGATGGAAAGCTAAGGTGGGCCGGATGCGGCCCGTGGGCCGCCAGTTGACGTTCATTGTTGTAGGGGTTAAATGATTTTCTGAAATGTTCTCTAAAGTGTTCAGCTTTGAATTGTACATTGTTTACTTTGCTTAATCTCCTTGCAAATACATGTTATTTTTAGTTTTTATAACTGATAAATTGAATCTTGAATTTGTAATCAATCTTCTGGTTGTTGGGTGTGCTATTTATATACTATCGATAATGGCTGTGGATGGACAGATAATGAATGTACTGGTGTGGACTCTTACAATTTTTCTTCCTGTAAATCTGCAAGCTTTTCCCTGACAATGAGAGCCTAAGTTCACGCCCCCTCTACTTCCACATATGGACCTTAAATTGAAAAAAATTCTTCATTAAAATGAAAATCAAAGAGAAATTATCTTTTGATCCCGATCAGATTTTGCAACCAGTTACACATGGATGATTGACAAACTTAAAAGATAAAAAGTTTTTGTTTCAACGACTAGCGGACAACAACTCCCATCCATCCCACATGACTAAACTGTAATTTGCGTTTAGTGATGTGGGATGATGGGAGTTGTTGTCCGCTAGTTCTTTAAACAAAAACTAAATATTATGTTTGTTATTATATGACAGCTGACAACTTAAATGAATTTACCTTTTAAATTGACAAACATCATATGTGCAACTCTTGGCAAAATTCCATCGGGATCCAAAAGATAATTTTGCTCTTGCCAATTCATTTTAAGGGAGAATTTTTTCGATTTCAGGGTCCCATATGTGAAGTAGGGGGGGTGACTTAGGCTGTCTATTGCAACTTTTTCTCTAAATTTGCAACGTTTTACCTTAAAGATTTTTTTTTTTTTTTTAATTCTTGTAAATTTATTACAGTTTCCTTGTAAATTAGCATTTTTTTTCCTCACAAAAACTGTAACTTTCTTGTAAATTGGCTACTTTTTTCTTGGAAATTTGAAAAAAATTATTGTAAATTTGTAACTTTTTTTTCTGGATAAGTTGCTGCTTTTGCTTGCGGGGTAGGGACATGTTTAATGTATTTTACTTGAATTATCTAGTAGCAACATGGCTCCTGGGGAAGTTCAAATTAATTTGAGCTGGAATAATGACCCAAATTCTGAGTAATTTCAGTTTCAGTAAATATTTGGACAAGGCTGATTGTAATGTAGTCACAGACATTTTGCCTTCTTGCAAATGCAAGGTCCCCAAATTTGGTCAAGTGGCCTTTAAAAGCTCTTCAAAGTCAAATTTAACTTCCAAAAACAGGCACACGGAGGGACAGACATATGTGGAGTGTGTGGCGGTAATGCACCTGTAAGCTGGTTGCCAACCGCCAATCAAATCCAAAAGAAAAAGAAGAAGAAATTTAACTTCCTTGTAGCTGCAAAAACTCTGCACACATTTAAAGAAGTTGTAGGTGGGAGGGGCTGTCAGTACTTTGGTCTAATTAGATAACAGTGTTTTATTTATTTGTTTATTTTTGGTTGTCTTTAGTCTCTGGATGGTCAGAACATCTATAATGGCTGCTGCACTCTGAGGATTGACTTCTCCAAACTCAGTGCTCTCAATGTGAAATACAACAATGACAAGAGCCGCGACTTCACCAGAGCTGACCTGCCAAGTGGAGAGCTGGAACCTGCTGCTGCCGCTGCCTTTGGTAATGTCCAATGCTATGCTGACCAGGGTCATGTTTGAGGATGCAGGTTTAGTGAAAACTCAGAATTACTTGTCTGTGAGTTGAAGGAAAATGAGTTTCTGGTTTCAAAAAGCCACTTCAGCTCAACTGTTGTTGTTGGCAAGCTCTATAGCGACGAAAGATGGAGGGTGCATTCACTGCTCCTCTTGGGCATTTAAAGGTCTTATGAAACGATTTTGACATTTTTTAGCATGCCGTGTAAACGCAAAAGTCGTTGTCGATGATCAATATAATATTTACAAGTGCGCCTGCATAACATAGTTATCATCAAAAAACCGCAGCCGCTGACTGGACTGTGGTGCCGCCCACCAAATGAAGGAGAACGCTGAAATGACATCAGCAAGAGAACAGACGCCGGTGTTGTTGAATGGAATGCCAGCAGCTTTGTAGCTCACAGGTTCTCTGGTTTCTTGTTTTAGTTTTACGGCTATGCCTTTACGTTGTGTCACAGGCTTAGATAAACAGCAGGCCGTGAAAGACCACATCACACACTTCAGCTCCAACTGTCATAAGCCTCCTCATGCACTTTTACGCAGCGCACGGAGGAGGGGAAGGATGAATGGATTTATGCGCAGGATTCACCACAGCACATGTATTGAACATAAGACTGATGACAACAGTTCCCAAAAAGGTGAAGACTTACAAAAATAAACAGAAACATTTACAGTTGGCGTTTGGGGCCGACATCGCCCAGCTAACGCATGGAGAGGAGACGTGTTAACCACAGTTGTGCCCCAGGGTCAACATCGCTTCAAGGGGCGCAACAGAACCACGGCTGTGTGGAGTGGCTAACACGTCGTGATAGTGTTGGCAATATTGGCTGGCTGACAACACGGCAGATGATGCACACAAAACATGAACACCTGACTGTCAGAAAGAGAGGGCACGTGGTCAGACTGGCGAATCTTGGACAGCGCCCACCTGAAAGTGGGTCAAAATGGCTGCCTAACAACCGCCAGCCAGAGCGGCGGCTACAGGCATGGAAAAGAAAAGGAACACAGACATAAAAACAACAAGAACTCAAAAGATAATACATAATAAACCCGATGCCTGAGCCACAGAGAACGGTCAGAACCGAGCCTACAGGATAACACGGGCTCGGTTTGTGACACCAACTGACTATATTGTATTCATTGCCACTAATTTGGACTTTTTCCTGTTTTAATAATTAATTTAATATTTTTGATAGCTATAGTACATGTGTGCTATACTAGTTATGAGTATTGTTTTTTTCTTGTGACCAAACTCTTGAAAAATGAGGACTATCAGTTGCTTCTATTGCTTTTATTATTATTGAAAATAACATGCCAGTTGATACAAGACAAAAGCAGTTAATAAACAATGATAAACAAAATTACATTTTTTATGAGACTTAAATAATAGGGAATACATTATTTTTAAGGATATTGCCATCAGTAACACAGAGAATAATTTAATTTCTAAAGGGGTTTTACAGATAATTGAACTTTAAAATGATAAGTTATGGCCACGAGTATGCTCTAATTTAATAAAAAAAATTTATATTGTATTTGCAAAATAAAAAAAAAAAATTCTGTCTCTTGTTCAAATATCCAGGATTGCATACAACGTCCAAATGATGACAACAGTTATGAGATTTTCAAGTATCACACTATAAATATTTAGTGATTTTATTTTCTTGTAAAAATTGACAACAGTTGTGGTCAGATAAACATTTATTGAATGAAAAACAATACCATGAAAACATAAAGGTAGTTAGTCAGCATAAGTAAAACCAACATATTGTCCCTCTTGTCATGGAAAGGTCTGTCTGATCTTGTGAGTGACACAGGCAGGTATTGGCACGCGGACTTTCTCACCAAGGTGAGAAAGCACCATCGGATGAACTGTCTGTAAGCTGTATATCGCTTCCAATTGTTCCCATAAGCCACATTCACATAATGTTTATAGGTGAAGTAGGCAACTTCCAACACATCTTCATTCAGACACACCGCGGGGAAGTTGTGATGACCAGTGATACACTTAGCACAATCCGGAATTTTCTGCTTCACCTTGTCCTGCTCCTGACAGCAAATGCTCTCCTCCTCTGTGTCATGCTCACACACAGACCACACTGGCACCTGCAAAAATAAAAAAAAAACAGTATCTTTGATTTGTTTACTTGGGGGGGGGGTGTTGAAAGTATCAGGTAGATGTTTCAATTTTGTTATAAATACACTGCTATGATTTTATTGAAAAATCTTTTTTTTTAAATAAATTTTAAATAAAATTTTATATAAAAAAATTTATTTATTTAAAATTATTTATGAACAAATAATTTGTTGAATTATCTGTAACAAAAGCATACCACTCGGGGTTCTCCTGCCGTGTGTTTGTCGCTGCTGCTGCACTGGCCATGTGTGCCTCACCACCGTCACTCTCTGAGTCTGACTCGCTTGGCACGATGTCCGCTTGGCACGGCTCAGACCTATAAGGTCTGATGCCCCCAGATTCTTCATTGTCATCCCATTCTTCTGAACTATAATTGTCTGAAGATTGGACAACACAAACCAATTCCAGACTACATGTGCTGGAACCATCGTCGATGTTTTCTACCGCTTCCATCCTGCGTGTACAATGGACAGCCAAGCGCTGTGTTCTCCCGATGATGTCACAACATGGCCGGGGGGGTTTTCCAGCCACTGACACAATTGGTGACGTGGCGCTCATGAAAACGTTGGATATTCACGTGAAAAAAAGCCCGTTTTACTTAGAACTGCACAGACCCACCTATTTTGTCATATTGAAATTATGTGTTACAAAATTAGATGCAGTCAAAATTGTGTCATCAGACCTTTAAAGAAACATGAACTGAAGTGAACTGTTCTGAGGAAGGCTGCAAATGATGATTCACAATGATGCTGCATTGATTAAATAATTAAAAGGAATTTGGCCAAAAGTATGTTGCAAACATTTCATTAGACGCTCTCCAGTGGATATAAATCCCCTATAAAAACAAATCTTGTTTAAAATCGTATCTTATGCCCTTTTTTCTACAAAATAACCTTTCATTGTCTTACAGTTTAGTGACAAAACCTTTTCACTTTTCCTTCTTTCAAATGCCAGGATCTGTGAATAGGCCCACTCACATCCCACAGCGCTAATAGTGGCTGGCGCTTCATTAAACAGAATAAATCCTGTGACACAAAGACTTGCCAGTTGAAGGACATGCCCAGTTGTATGCATAGTGGCCCAGGATAATGACTGAAACTGTATCAGTCCTTAAAGCAGTTTAATGGTAAAACCCATCTTAATTTGGGTCAGGGTTTCAAAGTAACTATCCAGAAACACCAACTGGCCCTGGAGGCTAACTTCAGTCTTTAGTTCCCCCGAGGACTTGCTCAACACTATGGACCTGTTTAATTGATGTCACCAAAAACATTCCGTCTAAACTTTCCTTTTTCCAAGAAGAGGAGCTTAAGTGAAATTTCACAGCCAAAAAACAGACATGACACATCTGAGTGATATTGATGATTTTGATGCTCTTGATATGTCTTGTAAGTCATAAAAACATGTTGCAGACATGTTAACAAGGAAACAACTTGTCATTTTAAGACCTGTATGAATTGTCAGCATGTGGAAAAAGTGCAATAAATGGGACCTTTGTAAATGTACTAAATTTCCTGTCCACCACAATACGTCATGCACTGTTTTTCTCTCCATGAGGTGTCCACCTCGTTGCCCTGTGTCCTGCACTCTCATTGGCTGTAGTTCCCTTGTGATTAGCCCAGATATTTGGCATGCTAGATGCAGTATTTGGTCAGAACCTGTGAGGAGTCTGCAGCCTTCTTTAACATGGTCTTTGTGAAGTTTGCACTTGGATGACAGGTGACATGGGTTTTCCCTCTGATCAGGACTTTTTGGAGGCCATGTAAATGCTTGTGCAAAATCACAGCACATGTAAAGCATTACTGTTCAAGTGGTCCTTTGTGATATGCATATTGCACATGTTGATGGCACTACTAGTACATACCCGTAAATACCCGTAGAAACCAAGTATAAGCAAGTATTTCTGCATGCCCATAGAAAGCAGGTGTAAGCAAGCACATCACCGCTCATTCAGTGATGCCTGCCTTTGATCTTTGATGATGTCATAGGGAGTCCTTTGATCTTCCTTGTCTGTCGTACCCTCAACCCTGTTCAGGAAGAGGAGCATCCATGTAATGATAAACTTTACCTTGTATACGTATGGCTGGGTTGAAGCCAGGCATAGGGATCTCCTTAATGCCAATACTTGCCATTGCCAGTGCAGTTGTTTTGATTGTTTAATAAAGTTTTGATGCATCGCTGAGCCTATGATGTCAGTATGACATCATATAGACACCACAGTCATAGACACAAGAATCACGAGGAGGGCTCTTTTGTCTTTTTAAATAACACAGGATTAAGTCATAAAATTTAGGGGTCGGGCTCAGATGACATAACGTTACACACTCTTGTACAGTAGGTGGCGGTATGCACCTTTCAGTTGTTTGCCATCTGCCAGTAACCAAGAGAAGAAGACGACACTGGCACACGCACGCACGCACGCACGCACGCACACAGAGATTTTCTTGAATCACCATACTATGGTGTCTACATGATGTCATATAGGCATCATGTAGACATCATAGGAACATCATAGGGAATCTTATGATCCTGTAAGCTGGTTGCCAACCGCCAATCAAATCTAAAAGAAGAAGAAGAGAAGCCCTAGTGTGTGCTAGACTTTAATTACCCCAGAGATCAGGTTTCGTCCTTTCTTAATCCTCCTTTTCTGAAACAGTCCCAGTAGTCTGCTCTGTGTACAGTATACCTCCATTGTGACTCACCTGTAATCACTGTGGTTGAACAGTTTCTATTTAGGGGTGTGGCTTATTGTCTTGTGGTAACTTGTCATTGTTGATGTTTCAGGTGTAGCCCTGCCTCCATACGGCCCTGCAGCATTCCCACCCACCTTTCACCAACATGCAGGTGAGCCTGGAAGGGGCGAGCCTTCTCCTGAACTCTAACTGTCACCATTATCTCTTTTAATTTTTTTTTCTTCCCCTTTTTTGTGTAACCTCTTCAGTAGACGGAGCTGAACATTAATATTTCTACCAGTCACATTTTTATCCATATGTCCCATTTGAAATAAAAGTTCTGGCAATGTCCTCAGGTCTGTCTATGGCGGCCGTCCCTGGCTCGTTGGTGTCTCCTCGCGTCTCGCTGCAAGTGGCACCGCCTGCCATCCACTCAGTGCTGCTGGTGTCCAACCTGAACTCAGAGGTCTCTCTCTCTCTCTCTCTCTCTCACACACACACACACACACACACACACACACACACACACACACACACACACACACACACACACACACACACACGGCAACAGCAGCAGACCAATCAGACTGCAGCATTATAAGCTAACTTTTTTTGACACTGTTTGTCCCTACAGAGCGTTTCTCCTCACTGCCTCTTCATCCTCTTTGGTAAGAAAATAAAAATAATAATTTATTTAAACATTTGAAGTTTCTATTTTTTTATGCAACTCCTAAAATCTTGACTCTTCTTTCTTCAAGTTTTCTCTGACTCCAAATCTGATGACTGTGAAATCCCTTGTTATAAATGAGTTTCTGGCCACGTATTCTTCAGGTTAAGCCCCAGTTTTGTGTTTTGTTTTGTTTTTTTCCCCAGGTGTTTACGGAGACGTACAGAGAGTAAAGATTCTTTTCAACAAGAAAGAAAACGCTCTTGTTCAGATGAGCGACGCTACCCAGGCTCAACTTGGTCTGAAATAAATTTCTTTTTTTTCCCCATTTACACGAAAAACATTGGTTTTATTTGATCATACAAATGTTTGTTGAGATATGAAACTAAAGTTTGGAGTCTTAACCATGATTGTAATTAAGAGCCGTAATGTCACATTATACAACAGTTAATTCCAGATGATGGGGATTCCAGGAGTTACTATATTCCCTGATATTCGCAGTCAAGCATTTTACCAAATATGTGCCACTCCACTTCAGCTGTGTTTTAGCAATCTTTAAATTATAGTTATTAATATCAGTGGCTTCTTATAACATGTTAGAATTGTAATACTGTGTTGGATACCTTAATTTCCACAGTGAGGCGCTGTTTCAAAATCCAGACCTCCATGACCCTGAACTCACACACTTGTAAACATCTGGCTAGATATTTCACATCTACAGCCGTGGACAAAATTGTTGGTACCCCTCTGTTAATGAAAGAAAAACCCAGAAAGGTCACAGAAATAACTTGAATCTGACAAAAGTGGTAATAAATAAAAATTCTATGGAAATTAACCAATGAAAATCAGACAATGCTTTTGAATTGTGGTTCAACAGAATTACTTTAAAAAATAAACTCATGAAACAGGCTTGGACAAAAATGATGGTACCCCTAGAAAAGATTGAAAATAATGTGACCATAGGGACATGTTCAACCAAGATGTGTCCTCTAATTAACATCACAGGTGTCTACAAACTTGTAATCAGTCAGTTGGCCTATTTAAAGGGTGACAAGTAGTCACTGTGCTGTTTTGTGACATGGTGTGTACCACACTAAACATGAACCAGAGGAAGCAAAGGAGAGAGAGTTGTCTCAGGAGATTAGAAAGAAAATTATAGACAAGCATGTTAAAGGTAAAGGCTATAAGACCGTCTCCAGGCAGCTTGATGTTCCTGTGACTACAGTTGCATATATTATTCAGAAATTTAAGATCCACGGGACTGTAGCCAACCTCCCTAGACGTGGCCGCAGGAGGAGACGGATAATACGAATGGTAACAAAAGAGCCCAGAACAACCTCTAAACACATTCATGGTGAACTCCAAGGTCAAGGTACATCAGTGTCAGATCGCACCATCCGTCGTTGTTTGAGCCAAAGTGGACTTCATGGGAGACGACCAAGGAGGACACCACTGTTGAAAACAAATCATAAAAAAGCCAGACTGGAATTTGCCAAACGGCATGTTGACAAGCCACAAAGCTTCTGGGAGAATGTCCTATAGACAGACAAGACAAAACTGGAACTTTTTGGCAAGGCACATCAGCTCTATGTTCACAGATGCAAAAATGAAGCATACCAAGAAAAGAACAGTGTCCCTACTGTGAAACATGGAGGAGGTTCTGTTATGTTCTGGGGCTGCTTTGCTGCATCTGGCACAGGGTGTCTTGAATGTGTGCAGGGTACAATGAAATCTCAAGACTATCAAGGTATTCTAGAGAGAAATGTGCTGCCCAGTGTCAGACAGCTTGGTCTCAGTCACAGGTCATGGGTCTTGCAACAGGATAATGACCCAAAACACACAGCTAAAAACACCCAAGAATGGCTAAGAGCGAAACATTGAACTATCCTTAAGTGGCCTTCTATGATCCCTGATCTAAATCCTATTGAACATCTGTGGAAGGAGCTGAAACATGCCGTCTGGAGAAGGCACCCTTCAAACCTGAGACAACTGGAGCAGTTTGCTCATGAGGAGTGGGCCAAAATACCTGCTGAGAGGTGCAGAAGTCTCATTGACAGTTACAGAAATCGTTTGATTGCAGTGATTGCCTCAAAAGGTTGTGCAACAAAATATTAAGTTAAGGGTACCATCATTTTTGTCCGGGCCTGTTTCATGAGTTTGCTTTTTTTTAAATAATTCTGTTGAACCACAATTCAAAACTATTGTCTGATTTTCATTGGCTAATTTTCATAGAATTTTTATGTATTACCACTTTTGTCAGATTCAAGTTATTTCTGTGACCATTGTGGGTTTTTCTTTCATTAACAGAGGGGTACCAACAATTTTGTCCACGTCTGTATTTGCAACAAAATAGACAAGCTAGAGTTGGATTTATGATCTCGAGTAGCTAACCCTAATAACTTTGTGGTGATGGACTCTTTGTTTCATCTGAAAATGGCAAGAAAAAGTGAGCAAAATGAGCAAAGTGCACAGAAAGTAACGTCAATACACCAAAGCTAAATCACTGTTAGCCTTTAACCGCTATCCGCATCAGATCAACTATTAAATAGAGGAACAGTCAACAAAATGGACAAGCGTAAGTTTTATTTACCATCCTGATTGGAGACTCATAATCCCTATGTGGTGATAAACATAGCTGCCTACAGGACCCCCTCAAGGCAGCTAACAAGCTATAATGCTGTTGGTGCAAGTCACATGACGCACAAACCCTACTCAGCAGGTGAAGGTATGTATTGACTTCTGCACTGGACAAAATTTAATTTCCTTACATGTGTGTGAAAGGATAATAGTCCAGTTATTTTCTATATTATGCTTATTGAGGTGCTTAGCAACAGTTAACTGGGTACATTCAGAAGAGACTGTTTTTGTCAGCGGAGCAAAATAACTTTTTGATAGTGGTGTCGGCGTTATCGTGTTAATCGCCCGTTAACACTTCGCCTCCGTTAACGGCGACAAATTTTGTGATCCCAGTTAACCGCGGTTAACAGCAGAAACCGCAAACAGTACTTTTTTGGCCTAGCTGCACCCCGTACTGAAGCTGCTCTGCAGCCATAGACACAGGCCGCACCATATAGACATTATGAAGTCAAACAAGCTGGATCACAGCCATGGAAATCCCCAAAACACTGTCATGTTTAAGTTTACAACATTGTCTGCCAGAGCTCTCACCTGGATAATTGACACAGCCTCCTCCAAAAAACTTCATCTGGATGTCAGTTGTTGTTTTTCTTTGGAAGCCCGCTAGCAGTATAAACAGCTACGTGCTACAGATGTAGCAGCTGCCAGCAGCTGATGCGGACAGGCACTCTGCTTGTTTCATCCTCATAGCTTTGGGTCCAACTGTCGGCAGGTGGGTAGCAGTCTAAAATTCTCAAGCTGTGTCTGTAATGTCCATTCACTCCCACGCCCTGTTTTTGCGATGCGGTTCATGACGTCACGGGTGAGACAGTTGTTTATGTTTACAATTTTTCTACTAAAAGGGAAATTGTGTCTGTTGTGACACACGAGGTCCATTGTTTTGTGTTGAGCTGCTTAAAAGCGGTGGATGTTTGCTGTGGGAGTGTACTGTAGATGCTGAGTTGAGTTGCAGTGATGTTACTGAGCCCTGGCATTCTGTCTGCACATGCAGTAGTGCTTTTGAGGATTTTCTGGAGAATATTCTGGATCATTTTTGTCATTTTGGATATGTTGAGAGTTTAATAAACCTGCAAGTGAAGAAAGAAGGCATATTTGTCCACTCCCATGGTTATAACAGTCTGAGAAACTTGAAAAATGACCAACTTAAGGTACACTGTATCTGAATGGAAAAACATGATTAATGCATTATTAATCGCTATTACCTCAATATTCCAAAAGATTATTTGCGATTAAAAAAAATTAATCGTCTGACACCACTACTTTTTAAACATAAAAATCATAATATCTTATTACTGGTGTCAGTTAATTAACTGTACTTATGAAACTGCTGTATAAAAGCAGTATTACAGTCTTCGACCCTCCACTTCGCATTGGGCCTGCGACCGAATTGCCACACTGATATATTCACTGCTAAAGTTTGACCTCCAGTGTAATGCTGAAATGGCAAAACAAAGTTAAGTAGTTTTTCGATAATATCCTCGTAAGTTTATAGAAATTACAATTAAATGTGACATGCTGTTTAAAACACTTTGTTAAAGTGGCACACCGGTGAAAAGCAAGTTTTTTTTTTGTCTGTAAAATGTTTTTTTGATTTACAGGACATATCAAGAGCGAAATAGCTCTTATGTGTCATGTCTGTTTTTTCTGCTGTGTAAGTTCAATTAAGCTCCTCCCCTTGGAAAAAGGCAAGTTTAGACAGAGCGTTTTTGTGATGTCACTATAACTGGTTGACCAATTAGGACTAAGCACTGGCTGTTCAAATCTGCCAGTTTGCAGACTTCTGTGTCCTGGTGGACGGGGTGTGGGTGGGCCTAAATAGATCCTGGCATTTGAAGGAGAAGGGAGACCTGCTGTCCACACCCCACTCCACCCCACTCCACCAACACCCCCCCACTCCCAGCACACAGCCCCCCAACCTGACCCTCACTAAGACCCAGGTGAGGACGGAGCTGAGGAAGATCAAGGCGAGGAAGGCCTCGGGACCAGACGGCATCAGCGCAAAGATCCTCAAGTCCTGTGCAGACCAGCTGTGTGGGATTGTGGAGCACATCTTCAACCTGAGCCTGAAGCTGGGGAGGGTACCACAGTTGTGGAAAACATCTTGTGTGGTACCTGTACCAAAGACTTCCCACCCCAAAGACCTGAACAGCTACAGGCCAGTGGCCCTGACGTCTCACATGATGAAGACCCTGGAGAGACTGCTCCTTGCTCACCTCCGCCCCCTGGTGGGACCAGCAATGGATCCACTCCAGTTCGCCTACCAGCATGGCATTGGGGTGGAGGATGCAGTGATCTTCCTCCTTCACCGTTCCCTGTCCCACCTGGAGAAGCCCGGGAATGCGGTGAGGATCATGTTCTTTGACTTCTTCAGTGCTTTCAACACCATCCAACCGATGATCCTGAAGGACAAGCTGCTGTGCGCAGGGGTGGACCAGCACCTGTCATCATGGATCCTGGGCTACCTCACTAACCGGCCACAGTTTGTGAGAACCCGGGATTGTGTGTCCGACACGATCATCGGCAGCACGGGGGCCCCCATGGAACGGTTTTGGCTCCCTTCCTGTTCACCCTTTATACTGCGGACTTCTCACACAACACAACACACTGCCATCTACAGAAGTTCTCTGATGACTCTGCGATCGTCGGCCTCATCTCCAATGGAGATGAAGTTGAGTACAGAGGACTTATCCAGGACTTCGTGGACTGGTGCCATTGGAACTGCCTCCAGATCAATGCGAGGAAAACTAAGGAGCTGGTGGTAGACTGCCGCAGGCAAGGACAACCCCTCACAGCACCAGTAAACATCCAGGGAACAGACATTGAGAGAGTGACATCCTACAAGTACCTGGGTGTTCATCTGAACAATAAACTAGACTGGTCACACAATACCGACGCACTCTACAAGAAGGGACAGCACAGGCTGTTCCTACTGAGGAGGCTCAGGTCTTTTGGTGTACAAGGGGTGCTCTTGAAGACATTCTACGACACGGTGGTGGCATCAGCCATCACTTTTGGAGTGGTCTGCTGGGGAAACGGCATTACAGCAGTCGATAGGAAGAGACTGAACAAACTAATCAAGAAAGCTAGCTCTGTCTTGGGGCAACGCCTTGACCCAGTGGAGGAGATAGGAGAGAGAAGGATGGTGGCCAAACTGTCATCTCTGCTGGAGTCCGAGTCCCACCCTATGCAGGACATATGGATGCACTGAGGAGCTCATTTAGCAGTAGACTACATCTTCCTAGATGCATGACTGAGAGGTTCCGCAGGTCCTTCCTACCTACGGCTGTCAGACTGTATAACCTAAGCAGGGCTGCTCGCAGAGATCGCAAAAAAAAGTGATGACCTAATAGTATTGAATGCAAAAGATGCAACAGACTTACATAAATGGTCCCCTCCAGTATACAACTAGGACAATATCAGTTGCTATGGAGGGTGACAATATGTATGGGTACATAGTCATACCCTGAAGGGTAACTAAATAGACGGTTATGCTGTTTAGTCCATCTAGCTACAATGCTCCGCACTGTGTATATATATATATATATATAATGTATATATATATATATATATATATATATACATATATATACATACATACTTATGTGTACGTATGTATATTCACTGCTCTTATTTTCTTATCTTCTAAATTATTGCTCTGAGTGTTGCTATCCCTGTGCTGTTGCAATCCTGGAATTTCCCCATTGTGGGACTAATAAAGGCTTATCTTATCTTAAAAGATTTTTACAAGTAATTGTAAGACAATGAAAGGCTTTTTTTTGTGGAAAAAAGGGCATAAGATGCTATTTTAGGCAATGTAGATTTCTTTTTAAGGGGATTTATATCCACTGCAGTGCATCTTTAAAGGGGTCATAGTGAAATTATGAAAATTTCACTTTTTCAGTGCTTTTGCACATCTGTTTGCATGTCTGCAACCCTGTCATTTTGTTACCACTATTGTCATTAAACAAGCGGTTTTGATTTTGCTCTGGCTGTAACATGAGAACTGGAGCTCACCTGAATGATACCACCCTCTGAGCTTCACCTCCACCCATTTTAACAACAGTGGGAGGATCCCCACGAGAGTCTAACGCAACACACTGACCATGCTACTACCAAGTTAGCTTAGCAAGAACGTTTTTTATGCCTACTCCCTATATCTGGGGTGGGCAGTTAATATCACTCAGGTCTTTCTAGTTTACTTTTTTAGTATATTTTGGCCCTGATAACCCTGCAAATCTTATTAATAGTAACGCTAACTCCCCTTTAGGTAGCAGTGTTACCAGTTCAGTCGTTCAGTTGTTTCTGTGCTTATTGTAGCCCAGGAACCATTCCTGTCTAATAAACAACTTACACCATACACCCCTTTCCCCATTAATGCTTCATTTCATCCTTTTCATTGACGCATTCTATACCTAAAATATATTTACATTTTAAAAGTTTTGTTCAATTTGAATTTAAAAGATTTTCTTTTGTCTGTTTTTTTCTTTCCTCTGTTCCTTAGCAATGAGTCACCTGAATGGGCAGCGTCTCTATGGTAACGTAATCCGCGTCACGTTGTCCAAGCACCCGGTGGTGCAGCTGCCTCGTGGAGGGGCGGGGCAAGAAGAGCAGGCACTGACTCGGGACTTCTCAGGCTCCGCCCTTCATCGTTTTAAAAAACCTGGATCCAAAAACTTCAACAACATTTTCCCTCCGTCGGCGACGCTGCATCTCTCAAACATCCCGTAAGACTTCCCCCCTTTCTCCCTCTGTCAAATATGCAGATCTGCTTGTTCATTTATACAACATTATTATTAATTATGATGGCGACATGTATGAACCTCCACCTTTAGTCAAATTCGTCACAAGCTGGGACAGAGTTTAGTTGTACCAGGGCAGTATCACAGGGGTTCTGCAGACCCCATTTCCAGTGAAGTTGGGATGTTGCGTAAAACATAAATAAAAACAAAATACAATGATTTAAAAATCCTTTTCAACCTATATTTAATTGAATACACAACAAAAACAAGATATTTAATGTTCAAACTCATAAACTTTGTTTTCTTGCAAATCTTAACTTATTTTGAATTTGATGCCTGCAACATGTCCGCAAAAAGCTGGGACGGGGCAAGAAGAGACTTGTACAGTGGGGAACTTAAGTATTGAACTTGTCAACATTTTTTTCATTTAACATATTTCTGATGGAGCCAGTGATCTGAGATTCACCAGATATCAGTAACAACCCAAGTAATCCATACATACAAATTAATCAAGGCACCTGTGTTCCCAAAACCAGTTAGAATTAAATTATCACAGAAATAATAAAAACTCATGGTCGAATTTACAATTGGCAGTTTTGAATCTTGTGAAGATGTCGCTCTCATCCACTGACGTTACGCCCTGGCCAATCAGTGGCCTGCAATCTGTTGCCATCACATTTTCATCTCAACTCGGCATGGTTGGAACCTCACTCGAGTAGGTACCAAAACAGTACCAGGTACTAGGTAGTAATGGAAAACCCTACAAACCGAGTAGAGTCAAGGGGAGTCGGGCTGAGTAGGTGCTAGTGGAAAGGGCCATAAATGATGAAATCCTAAAGACCTTGCAATTGTACGCTGAGAAATGTTCTTAAACTGTTGGACTATTTGCCTACACAGATGTTCACAAAGTGGTGAACCTCGCTCCATCCTTGCTTGTGAACGACAAAGCCTTTCAGGGATGCTCCTTTCATACCCAATCATGACACTCGCCTGTTTCCAATTAACCTGTTCACCTGTGGAATGTTCCAAAAAGGTGGTTTTTGAGCATTTTGCACCTTTCCCAGTCTCTTGTTGCCCCTGCCCCAGCTTTTTTGGAATGTGTTGCAGGCTTCAAATTCAAAATGTCTGAATATTTGCCAAAAAAAAGTGTATCAGTTTCAACTTTAACTATCTTGTCTCTGTAGTGTTAGTTAATCCCTTCCACAGTATGTGGAGCACCATGTGGTGTATGGGGCGGCGTCTATCTCTGTTTCGTTAAGTTAATTCCTGTAGTGTATTCAATTGAATACAGGTTGAAAAAGATTTGCAATTCATTGGATTCTGTTTTTGTTTAAGTTTTACATAATGTCCCAATGTCATTAGAGTTTGTATTTATTTTCATTTTCAGACTGTGTTAAAGTCCTTCACCATATTCTTTGAAACTCTGAGATCTTGAGGTCATGTAGCCTGGGAACACCACATTTCTTTGAGTGGAATCCAAATCTGCTTTCTTACCCAGGGGCAGCCACCCTCCTTAATCTGGCCCAAGTCATAAGTATTTTACTTGTTAGTATGCTTGTAGCATTTCAGTGTCAAAATCAAAACTAGTATTTAAGGAATAGTTCAATTCTTTTAACATGGGGTTTTGTGAAATACTTCTCAGTAGACAAGTAATTACCTTAATTAGTGGGTGGTCTGGCTTCTCTCCTTTTAGAGCATGGAGGACATCTGAACACACAGTCAGGGCTGCAGTAGAGTGTAACGGATTCATGTTTAGAGCCAATTTTTGCCATCTTAAAATACTTATAAAAAAAAAAACTTGAAAAAGTACCACATTTTGTGAAAATGCTATCTTAAAGATATTCATACTGCTTAGTTTGAATCAGATTGAACCTTATTTTCAACCAAAGAACATCTGTGTCGCTACGTAGCATTGTGCTGTCAGTCTGGCACAACAACTACTATATCGAGTTATCAGATAAAAATGATTATCAGGTATACTTTCATGTTCTCCCTCCTCAGTGCTCAAATCAGTTTATTATTATTATACCAGTAGCATAAATAAACAATAATATAGTTCATCATCAGAATCAGATTTATTGCCATTGTTCATGTAGTACACAAACTAGGAATTTGTCTCGGTGCAATGCTGCAACATTAAACATGATAAAATAAAAGAAATAAAAAACTATACATGCAATAAAGTGTAGAATAAGAATGAGTAATACTAGTCAAAGCAGTTTTTAAATATATTAGCGAGCAGCAGATATTGTGGAGCACCACATACTGCAGTCGGTAATGCAAAAAGAAAACAGTGATGATTGACATGAGTCTGGTTGAGCTGCTGTACATAGTGCACAAGAGTCAATAAGTCACTTAGTGTTCAGCAGTCTGATGGCAGAGGGGAAGAAGCTGTTCATGTGATGGGAGGTTTTAGTCTGAATGGACCAAAGTCTTCTACCTGAGGGGAGGGGGGCAAACAGTACGTGACCAGGGTGTGAAGGATCGGCTACAATCCGGCCTGCACGCCTCCGGGTCCTGGAGATGTACAGGTCCTGGAGAGATGGGAGCTTGCAGCCGATCACCTTCTCAGCAGCGCGCACGACGCGCTGCAGCCTTAGTCTGTCCCTGGCAGTGGCTCCTGTGTACCACACGGTTATGGAGGTGGTGAGGATGGACTCGATGATGGCCGTGTAGAACTGCACTAACATCTTGGTGGGTAGCTTGAGCTTCCTCAGCTGCCGCAGGAAGAACATCCTCTGCTGGGCCTTTTTGATGAGGGAGCTGATGGTCGGCTCCCACATGAGGTCCCGGGTGATGGTGGTGCCCAGGAAGCGGAAGGAATCTGCAGTGGTGATGGGAGAGCCTGTGAGGGTGAGGGGGGGCAGAGGGGTTGTGACTTTCCTGAAGTCCACAATCATCTCCACTATCTTCGGAGCGTTCAGCTGCAGGTTGTTGTGGCTGCACCAGGACGCCAGCTGGGCCACCTCTCTCCTGTAGATGGACTCGTCGCCGTTGGAGATGAGCCCAATGAGGGTGGTGTTGTCCGCAAACTTGATCAGCTTGACAGACTGGTGGCTGGAGGTGCAGGAGTTGGTATAAAGGGAGAAGAGTAGGGGGGAAAGTACACAGCCCTGGGGTGATCCGGTGCTGATGCTAACAGAGTCTGAGACAGTCTTTCCCAGCCGCACATGCTGCCTCCGGTCCGTCAGGAAGTCGGTGATCCACCTGCAGTGGGAGTCAGGCACGTTGAGCAGGGACAGCTTGTCCCGGAGCAGAGTGGGGTGGATGGTGTTGAATGCAGAGCTGAAGTCCACAAACAGGATCCTGGCGTAGGTTCCCGGGGAGTCCAGGTGCTGCAGGATGGAGTGGAGGGCCAGGTTGACTGCGTCATCCACAGACCTGTTGGCTCGGTAGGCAAACTGCAGTGGGTCCAGGAGGGGAGTGGTGATGGACTTGAGGTGGGGCAGGACCAGGCGCTCAAAGGACTTCATGACTACAGAGGTGAGCGCTACAGGTCTGTAGTCGTTAAGTCCAGTGATCCGTGGCTTCTTGGGGACAGGGATGATGGTAGAGGATTTGAGGCAGGTCGGCACGTGGCATAGCTTAAGGGAGGTGTTAAAAATATCTGTGAAGACAGGAGTCAGCTCTTTCGCACAGTGTCTCAGGGTGGAGGGAGACACGCCGTCCGGACCGGGGGCCTTGCACGGGTTCAGGGATCATGATAATTTCTGGGGCAATTTATCATCCTAAAAAATGTATTGTAGTTACAGACTAGCATCTGTGATGGTATAGAGAGCCCAAGTCATGCCCCCTGTATTTCCTCATATGGGACCTTAAATCAGAAAAATTCTCTTGAATTGAATCGCAAGAGTGAAATTATCTTTTATCCCAATTGAATTTTACTATGATTTACACATATGATGTTTGGCAGTTTGAAAGATAATTTTCCATGTAATTAAAGTTGTTGGCTGTCATATAATAACAGAGTAATATTTAGTTTTTGTTTCAACGATTAGCGGACAACAACTCCCATCATCCCACATCACTAAACACGATCATGGCAGGAGATTACCAAAACCTCACCTCCTGTTTCCTGACCGTTGAAAGAAGGATCCAAAGAGGAGAAAAACAACGCAATGATATTGTTTTGTATTATGAGAGCAGCGGCTGATCCAGAGGACTGTTAAGTTACTTCACCCTGGATGCGCTTTGAAAAGATGACGTAAGCTCCGTCCATCTGTGTTTGTAGTTTTTTAATTTACGTATTTTCATAACCTTATACCTTTTTTTTTTTTTTTTTGTTACTTATTTGTACCCGTAGGTAGATTTGGTTTGCAGTCTGGTGACAAGCCACCGGCTGCCGGTCGCTGCGTGCGTGAGCGCCCTAAACCTACATGCTTTTTTTGGCATGCGGGAGGAAACCGGAGAAATCCCGGAGTAAACCCACGCAAAACGGGGAGAACATGCAAACTCCACACAGCTCACTGTTGGTCGGGGGCTGGGATCGAACCCACGATCTCATGATCCCCGTGATCCCCCGGCCGAGGGTAAAACTGTGCTGCCACAGTGCTAAACCACTGCGCCACCGTGCAGTGGCGCAGTGCCACTACCTTAACAGTTAGACAACAACCTACACCATTATTTACGTGGAAAATTATCTTTTAAATGGACAGACATCATATGTGTAACTTGTGGCAAAACTTGATGGGGATCAAAAGATAATTTTGCGCTTGCCATTCATTTCAATGGAGAATTTTTCCAATTTAAGGTCCCATATATGGAAGCAGAGGGGGTGTGACTTACGGGGGGGGGGAGGGTGAAAAGTTCATCGTGGTCAAATTTGACCAAATGTGGTTTATTTTTCAACATACAGGTACATCTCAAAAAATTAGAATATCATGAAAAAGTTCAATATTTTTTGTCACTCATTTCAGAAAGTGAAACCCATATATAGATTCATTACACAGAGAGTGAAATATTTCAAGTGTTTTATTTTAATTTTGATGATTTTGGCTTACAGCCCATGAAAACCCCAAATTCAGTTTCTCAAAAAATTACAATATTACATAAAATTAATTAAAAAAAATAGTTTTCCAATAGAAATGTTGGCCGACTGAAAAGTATGTCCATGTACACACTCAATACTTGGTCGAGGCTCCTTTCGGATTAATTACTGTATCAATGTGGTGTGGCATGGAGGTGATCAGCCTGTGGCACTGCTGAGGTGTTATGAAGGTCCAGGTTGCTTTGATAGTGGCCTTCAGTTCGTCTGCATTGTTGGGTCTGGTGTCTCATCTCCCTCTTGACAATACTCCATAGATTCTCTGTGGGGTTTAGGTCAGGAGAGTTTGCTGGCCAGTCAAACACAGTCACGCCATGGTCATTGAACCAGGTTTAGCGACAAAAAATATTGAACTTTCTCATGATATTGGTGGCCTAATGGTTAGGGATGTGGACTGGTGACCAGAGGGTTGCTGGTTCAAACCCTGGATCGGCAGGATCAGATCTGGGCAGGGCAGATAACATAGCAGTGTCTTCCCCACCCTCCTAAACCCCACTGTGGTCCCTTGAGCAAGGTGCTTAACCCCAACTGCTCCGGTGGAGCTGCTCAGTGGCCTAAGGTCAGTCTGTGATTGTACTGGGCAGCTTCCAGGTGTGTGTGTGTGAGTGAGTGAGAGAGAGAGAGAGAGAGAGAGAACAGGGTGTTCTTGAAAAAGAAAGGTTGCCTCTCAATGAACCTTCCCTGTCTAAATAAAGGTTAAATTAAAAAAAAAAATAATGTTCTTCACATTTTGAATACTATATTTTCTTAATTGTCAGATCACATATTGGAATAGGCCCATGTCTGGCTTACATTATTTCCTTGTCTTGCAGGTCTTCAGTGAGCGAAGACACATTAAAAGATTTGTTTTCCTCCAGCGGTTTCACAGTAAAGGCCTTCAAGTTTTTCCAGTGAGTAACAAGGAAAAATATTTATTTTCATTTTTTATATGAGCAACTACATCAGACATTGTGTGTAATTATATTTCAAACCTAAGAGATTTTTCAAAGCTATTTTACAAGTACATGATGGCATAATCGGTATTCAGTTGTTTAAAATTTGCTTCGTCATTTTAGTCTTTAAATGTCTCACAATAGACATATTTTCTCTAAAACGGTGAAGGCTCATCATTATTTACAGAGAAAACCAGAAAGAGGATGCCTGTGTTGAACTGAGGAGGCCAGTTTCTTAGCTGAGGAATCAGCAGCTGCTGCCTTCCATTGCATCAGTGAGAGGAAGACAAGGAGACAAGCTCCTTAACCATCAGGGAATTTGATTAAAAATGTCTAAAAATGACATACTGAACATACACTGAAAGCTTGAACCATTATAAGAGGTGGCAATTGGCTGAAACCTTATGATACAATACAATTTCGATACTTGAATCACAATGCAGTACTATCACAATACTAGGATTCCTTAAGTATTGCAATTTCATGATAGAGTATTGTGATACCATATATCATATTTTTCACCGTTATTAAGCATCACATTGTGTCAACAAAGTAAAACTGCCAATATGTGTTTCATATAATAAGTATTAGGTTTATTCAACTCACCATGGTCGCTTTTGTTTTGGTGGCTGGAGGATCTCAGTCCTCCGTGGGATGGTGTTCTGTTGTGGTCGCATGTGGGTTCACTGCTCTGGAGGTCCACATGTCACAGGTTGGTGCAGTCCTTTCTGTTGCACCAGGAATTATTCAGCTTTGGGCTTCACTTCCCAGTGGAGTTTTAGGACAACAGTGGAAGGCAGATGGGGTCACATGCCTGAGCTCCAGTGTCTTAAATATGTGGCAGGGACCTTCATTTTCTGTGGTACTGTATTGATGCAGGCATTTGTGCATGGGGTGCGTGGTGGATTGTTGTCTTCTTGGCTCGCTCAGAGTTTGGAGGTAGCCTTGTCGGGCTGGTTGTTTATGGAGTTGACTGGGTTTTACCTGGTGGCATTTTGGCTCAACTGTCACCCACTAATACTGCTGCTGTATGGTGTAGATACGGGTCGGCTTGTGTCCCAAGTGGTTTCTTTTGTACTGTAATGTAGGGCAGGGCAATTACAAAATAAAACCAGAACCAACGTTCTGGGTGTAGAACCGACGTAATCCTGCTCATCAAGTTTTTTTGTTTTGTTTTTCCCCTCTCCCTGTTGCGTGTGTGTATGTGAGAACTTTTCATGTACTGCCCCCTTAAGACATGCCTGTGGAGTTGCAGGCGCAGGTACATACTGTAACTCCAGAAGCAGCACAGACAATGCTGTTCAGATGCAGCAGAACACGGGCAGAACACTTAAAGAAGGCTTGTAACAAAAACAAGCGTGGTCTCCATCTTCATAGTATGTGATGATTAACTCTGTTTTCATCTGAAGATGCCAAGAAAAAAGGGAAGTGCGCCGATACCAAGACTGAAAGGAGCCAAAGCTAAGTCGCTGTTAGCCTCTGACAGCTATCCACATCACTTCAACCATTTTACAGAGGGAATGGACAAGCTAAGGCTGTGTTTAAGAACTGACAAAAGACTCATAATAACTGTGTGGTGGTAGCACAATCATGGGTGCGTAAAAGACTCCCCCAATGCAGCTAGCAAGCTAATTGGCCCCCGCACACATAATGTGACCCATAAACATTCAAGAGGTGTGTGTTGTAAACACTGGGCAATGCATATTTTGTGTGTGAAAAGACAATGTACCTCTTCTTTATTATATTACACTCATTTACTACCGCACCATGGTGATATCATACCACACTCTTGTGTGATATTGCTCAATTACGAGCCTTGTCGGCAAGAAGATGGGCGGAAAAAAATTAACCGAAAAAACCCAATCTGAAAACTGACATGAAAGGGTGAATTAACTGTGATGTTGATTAAAGGTCAAATTGCCCAGCCCTACCGTGCTCCTTGTGGGTTGAATGTTTCACTGCAATGTCTTTCCCTTTGTCTTTGTTATAAATTAAGTGTATCCATTTATTCCCCTCGAGGACAAGAGCATTTAAGAAATATATTTGTGTGTGCTGTGGCAGGAAGGACAGGAAGATGGCTCTGATGCAGTTGACTTCGGTGGAGGAAGCCATCGAGGCCCTGATCGCACTGCACGACCACCAGCTGGACCACAACCAGCACCTAAGGGTCTCCTTCTCCAAGTCCACCATCTAACTGCTGACCTCTGGAGTTGCCGCTCGTCAGTACCACGCTTCCGATTGGCCCGCGGTGGACAGGCGGACCAATGGCAGAGCCCCGACACACCAATCTTTCCGTGCCTACAGTCAGCGTGATGTATCAGGCGGGTGAAATCACAGCTGGGGGTTGTCACCATAGCGACAGAGGTTACAGAGCACATTCCGGAGCAGACTGAGTAGCAGTGAATTGTGGGTAACGGTGTCCATAAAGGAGCTTGTGTGAATTTTTGGAACAAAAACAAATCTGCCTTTTAGAATTGTATTTTTTGAAACCATTATTTTTATTTGAATTTAAATATGCATTGCAGACATATGTTCCGTAAATTCTTATTTATTTTTCACCAAAAACAACAACAAAAAAACTAGTTATTCACATTTTTATGTTTAAAATAAAACGCAAGCATTTTTCTCCCTGTTTATTTCCGACTTGTTTTGTTTGCTGTATTAAAAACCTACAGCAGTTCTCTGCTACCTTTGGATTAGCTGGAATTATTACTTCTTTTTGTTTAAATTTTTAGGTTAAAGTGGCTGGGGCAACTTCTTCTGTGCCTTATTTTTTGAATTATTCTGCTGGTTTTTGATTGTTTTTTTTACATGGTGTTGGGGTGGCGGGTCATGTTCATTAGTTGATGTTTTTCATATCATTGGTGGATATTGTGGGAGGGTTTTAAATCATGAATGTATTTATACTGTACATGTAACGTCCCGTTCACCTGTTGTAGCTGTGTGCGCGCGTGTGTATGTATTTATGTGTGTGTATATATATATTATATATAAATATGTTTGTGTGTATTAAGCAGAGCTGCGGTTGGCTGAGCTTCAAATGATCCACCTTCTCTCTCGCTCTTATTAAAATATATTTAATTTAAAGCATGATTTAAAAATTTTCATTTCCTGTTTGTGTCTGGGTTAAGTTCTTTCAACGGGAAAAAAGCCACAAAAACAGGAAGCTGCCGGTTCCCCGTATGCCTTCTGATGTTTGACCTTCCCACCCAAGTCAGCTCAGTCTTTATCTCCCTGCTATTAATCAATCTAGACAAAACACTGCAAAATTGTTGTTTTTTGTAGATTTTAGTTGTGAAATTGGGAAATTTCTTGTACTTTAATTTTTGTTGCTTTTTAGGAGTTAATAAAGTTCAATTCTTTACTTTTTTCAATAATTGGAAATGTGTAATTTATCTAAATCTTTAAGTACAGTGGCTTGCAAAAGTATTGACCCCTGTCAGCTTTTTTCATATTTTGTCATCTTACAGCCTGGAATTAAAATTGATGTTTAGGTGGTTTATATCGGTCGATTTACACAACATGCCAACAACCTTGAAGTTGCCAAATATGTTTTTATTGTGAAGTAAACAAGAAATACAAAAAAAAAAAAGGAAAACCCGAGTGTGCATAACTATTCATCCCCCTAGGACAGTACTTTTTAAAGCCGCTTTTTACAGCAACTACAGCTGCAAATCCCTTTCAAGCTACCCTGGCAACCCAGGCAAACCCAGTAAGATCTGGGTTGCCTCTGTTGTCTAAATAGGGTTATCTGGGCAAACTGATCCTGCAAGCAACATGGGTCATTGCCCACCTCACCTCCGCTCAGCTTACATATGAATAGGACAGTGCAGTTAAACAGCAATGAAGTAGGTGCCACTATCATCACAGTACTGCGACAAAGTGGAAAGGAATCTTTAGCCGCTGCCGAGCTGAGACTAGCCCATCCTGGGAAAAAAAGCTGTGGGAGACATTTTGTTACGTGACAGCCTCCTCTGGAAAAAAAGAAAAAAAAAATCCTGTTTTTTGTGCTAGACAAGAAAAATGACACACACACTGCCCCACCAAATTAGTGCAACCGCGCATACACACACACACACACACCATGTCTCTTCATCTGCTTACTGAAAAAATAAATTAATGCATAATCTATATAGTCGTCCTGCACTAATCAAAATTTTTTTAAAAAAATGAAAAAGTAAATATGAAAGCTAATCAGTGCCAATATGAAAAAAATGATTATATAAAATGGCAGCACAGCAACTCACCCTTGGCCGGGGGATCCTGGGTTCGATCCCAGCCCCCGACCAACAGTGGGGGCGTTTGCATGTTCTCCCTGTGTCTGCGTGGGTTTACGCCGGGATTTCTCCGGTTTCCTCCCACATGCCAAAAACATGCAAGTTAATTGGCATCAAACTGGGGATTCTAAATTGTCCTTAGGTATGACTGAGAATGAATGGTTGTCTGTCTCTCTGTGTTGGCCCTGTGATGGACTGGCGATCTGTCCAGGGTGTACCCTGCCTCTTGCCCAAAGATGCTGGGATAGGCTCCAGCCCCCTGCAACCTGAAAAGGATTAAGCGGAAGAAGATGGATGGATGGATAAAATGTCAGTACCTTTTACAACCCTGTCCATTAAATGAAGGACAGTGAGCAGCAACCATTGAACAGATCAGCATATTCCAATCAACCACTGACCCCCACAGAGTTTGACAGCAACAAAATTAAAAGACCTGTAAAAACACCAGTGAGACTCAACTATATTGCCATATAGATCAGTAGCAGGTGACCACGCACAGCATCATCAGCTTCCAGGCTCACTGGTGCATTTGTATGACATCAGCGATGTGAGGACCTTAAAATTTATACACCGGAGAAATGCACTGTTATACGATACGATACAACTTTATTGTCAGTTTTTACTGAAATTCTGCAGGGGATCAGACCCTGGTCTGCTGGTAGTTTGAAAAAGTCATCCAATGTTGCTTAGATGTTAATTTTTGGTAATGGAACCGGTGATTTCAGCTCACCAGTTAGTTTGAAAACAGCAAGGGTTTGTGTCTGAGCTTGGTACATCTAGACTAGCAACTGGGATTTTTGCCCATTTTTCAAAGCAAAACCATTCCAGCTCCAAGTTTGATGGGTTCCAGTGGTGTACAGCAATCTTAGTCATGCTACAGATTCTCAATTGGATTTAGGCCTGGGCTTTGACTAGGTCATTCAAACACTCCAGTGTTGCTTTAGCATTATGCTTAGGGTCATTGTCCTGCTGGAAGGTGAACATCCGTCCCAATCTCAAATTTCTGGAAGACTGAAACAGGATTTCTTGAAGAATTTCCCTGTATGTAGCACCATCCATCCTTCTCCCAATTCTGACCAGGTTCCCAGTCTCTGCCAATGAAAAACATCCCCACAACATGATACTGCCACCACCATGCTTCACTCTGGGGATGATGTTCTTGGGTTGATGAGGTGTTGGGTTTGTGTCAGATACAGCGTTGTCCTTGATGGCTAAAAAGTTTGATCTTAGTCTTCTCTGACCAGAGTACCTTCTTCCATACATTTGTGGAGTCTCCCATGTCCCCTTTAGCAAATGCTAAACTTGCTTTTTTATTCTTTTCTGTAAGCAATGGCATTTTTTTTTTCTGGCCACTCTTCCATAAAGCCCAACTCTGGAGTGTCTAACTAGGAATGGTCATATGGACTCTGCCATGGAGCTTTCCAACTCCTTCAGGATTACCTTTGATCTCTGTTGCCTCTCTGATTAATGCTCTCCTTGTCTGGTTGGTGAGTTTTGGTGGACAGCCCTCTCTTGGCTGGTTTGTTGTGGTGTGACGATGTCTTTAATGGTGTTCCATGGGATCTTCAAAGTTTCTATTTTTTATTATCCTAACCTTGATTTGAACTTCAACACAACTTTGTCCCTGACCTGTTTGGGGAGCTCTTTAGTTTTCATGGTTGTGTTTTTGTTTCACTTTGCTAATTTGGACAATTTTGTGTCAGTCTATTACATAAAATCCTCACCAAAATATCAATTTAAATTACAGCTTGTAACAGACACACAAACAGGAAAAATGCCAAGGGGGTGAATGATTTTACAAGCCACTGTATATTATTAGAAATTATTTTTCAAAATTTAATGGAAAAAAAAATAGGGAATACTACATTGAAAAAAGTGGTGGGTGGTCAGGGTCAAAACAAGCCAAAGTATGCGTGCCTTTGAATTGGACCAACCTATTCTCCCATCTGACATCACTTGCTGTTGGCTTACAGCAGTCATTTGTATGAAAATATTAACATTTGCTGTATACATAATACATTTCCTATAAATGTTTTCATATCAACATGCAAGATACAACATTGTGGTGATCATAACCCCTCTGTAACTTCTTGCTCCTTGGCAAGAAGCTCTTATTTCCCAACTGCTTATGACTGAAGTACAGCAATGTGAAAAAGTGTTTGCCCCCTTCCTGATTTCTCTTTTTTTTGTATGTTTGTCGCACTTAAATGTTTCAGATCATCAAACAAATTTAAATATTAGAAAAAGATAACACAAGTAAACACAAAATGCAGTTTTTAAATGAAGGTGTTTATTATTAAGGGTAAAAAAATTCCAAACCTACATGATCCTATGTGGAAAAAGTGATTGTCCCCCCATTAAAACATAATTGTGGTTTATCACATCTTTGGAAAGCTGAGTTCAATTTCTCTAGCCACACCCAGGCCTGATTACTGCCACACCTGTTCTCAATCAAGAAATCACTTCAGTAGGACCTGCCTGACAAAGTGAAGTAGTCCAAAAGATCCTCAAAAGCTTGACATCATGCTACGATCCAAAGAAATTCAGGAACAAATGAGAAACAAAGTAACTGAGATCTATCAGTCTGGAAAAGGTTATAAAGCCATTTCTAAAGCTTTGGGACTCCAGCGAACCACAGTGAGAGCCATTATCCACAAATGGCGAAAACATGGAACAGTGGTGAACCTTCCCAGGAGTGGCTGGCCAACCAAAATTACCCCAAGAGCGCAACGACAGTTCATCCAAGAGGTCACAAAAGACCCCACAACAACATCCAAAGAACTGCAGGCCTCACTCCAGACTCCACCATAAGAAAGAGACTGGGTAAAAATAGCCTGCTTGGCACAGTTCCAAGCTGAAAACCACTGCTGAGTGAAAAGAACATAAAGGCTCGTCTCAGTTTTGCCCGAAAACATCTTGATGATCCCCAGGACTTTTGGGAAAATACTCTGTGGACTGAGGAGACAAAAGTTGAACTTTTTGGAAGGTGTGCCTCCCATTACATCCGGCATAAAAGTAACACAGCATTTCAGAAAAGGAATATCATACCAACAGTAAAATATGGTAGTGGTAGTGTGACAGTTGAAGGACAATGTCTGGCCATCTGTTCGTGACCTCAAGCTGAAGTGCACTTGGGTTCTGCAGCAGGACAATGATCCAAAACACATCAGCAAGTCCACCTCTGAGTGGCTTAAGAAAAACAAAATGAAGACTTTGGAGTGGCCTAGTCAAAGTCCTGACCTGAATCCAATTGAGATGCTGTGGCATGACCTTAAAATAGCGGTTCATGCTCGAAAACCCTCCAATGTGGCTGAATTACAACAATTTTGCAAAGATGAGTGGGCCAAAATTCCTCCACAGTGCTGAAAAAGACTCATTGTTAGTTATTGCAAATGCATGATTGCAGTTGTTGCTGCTAAGGGTGGTCCAACCAGTTATTAGGTTTAGGGGACAATCGCTTTTTCCACACAGGACCGTGTAGGTTTGAATTTTTTTCCCTTTAATAATAAACACCTTCATTTAAAAACTGCATTTTGTATTTACTTATGTTATTTTTGTCTAATATTTAAATATGTTTGATGATCTGAAACATTTAAGTGTGACAAACTCATCAGGAAATCAGGAAGGGGGCAAACACTTTTTCACACCACTGTAAATGGGAAACGATGATTATTTTTCTCTTCAAACTTTACTTGCATCGCAATCGTAAAAAACAAAGCAAAAAAGCAACTTTATCATTTGCTCATTTTTGTACTAGGGCTGCCTTGAATTCAAGTTTTGGGCTAAGCGATTATCCAGATATTCTGAATCGTCATTCTCCCTCAGTGGACTGCATCTTTTTTCCTCCCAAAACCTGATGTATACATTTGCGACTTCTAATTGTAAGGTACTTTAAGTTTCAAATTTTTCTCAAACTTAAGATATTTTTCCCACTCAGAATTTCAGTTTCTTCCTGCAATTTTGACTTTTTCCTGGGTTTGTGCTGATGTATAAGGATAAGCCATCTTTGTTGTCATTCAGTCCATCCAGCCAATCATGTACAGTAGAATGAAATTGTTTCTCTTATCTACAATGTTAGTCCCATATACAGAATCAGAGGGGTCGCTGCCATGCAAGGTGCCGCCACAAATTTCCCTTCTCCGTTCCATTATTGCTGAGCACCAAGCTGGACAGCAGGAAGTTCCACTTTTTTATATGGTATGGTCTTCAGCATGACCCGGCCAGGATTTGAATCCCGGCCTCCCGGGTGTGGGGCGAATGCTTTACCAACTGAGCCACCACTCCGGCGGTTTATAGAAATTTACTTGTAAATTTGAGGGGTTTCTTTCCAGATTTAGGCATTTTAACTAAAAGTTGATAAATGAATCAACATGAATGAGACGAACACCTGACTATCAAATCTGAAAGCTGAATACTAATGCAGCAAATTAATATCCTGATAACCAAATATTTGGGTACAGCCCTATTTTGCACACCTTTGAATAAATGTGTGTCAGTTTTAATTATTATTGCTTTATTCAGGTCTTATATAAATGAAAATGTGAAAATATTGCAATGGCACATAGAATCGGTTAAGTTCCAACTGCCATTATTTAGGTCAAAAAAGGAAAGTCTGAAGGGAATAATGACCATTTTCTTTTCTTTTACATCATAAGCAAATAACACATACTATCCTGGAACAAGAATTTGAGCTACATTGTTTAATCAAATGTTGATTTCCTGAAATGTGGCACTTTGTTCTCATTGGGTTACAACAGTTCGCTGTATTTCTTGTAGTTTTGTTATCAGACTGAGTCATTAATCAATATTTAAGCTAGCCCACATACACATCTGAGGTCGCCGATTAGATGTGAAACATGGGGAAAAAATTAAAAATGTATTCAGTTTGAATCCCTTGAGAAATAATTGTTAATTTACTGTTTCAGTGATGGTTTTATTTTTGAAATTTTGTGTTTTCTTCAACTTCACAAAACAGAATTTTTGTAATCAACTTTTTTTATGTGAATGTATCAAATGAATGTAAAATAGTCATGGTGCATTGACGGAGCAGTCAGGACATTACTGTTATACTATTCCATGAAATATTTTTTACTACAGAGCAGTGCATGATGGGAGGGGCGGGGCTTTTATTGTGCTTTACTCTGAAACAAGTTTGTTACTTTTTATTTATTCTAAACGTGTGACAGGAAGTTGTAGCATGAATCACTGAATAAATCATTTGACAACCAACAGCTGTGAATGGTCTCAGCATATTAAGCTCACTGTTTCCCGTGCTCCCAGCCAATCACAAAGCAGGACACATTTAGCTACAGCTAAAGAGAAAACATTTATTGTTCCTCAGTTGACATAATCATGAACTGTGATTGGTCAGTTAAATAGACCACAAAGGATAATGGTCATTTAAAAAAAAATTAAAAACACGCAAGTTTTGATGTGATTGAACAACAACTGAGGTTCATCCGACAAAACTGATGTCATCAATCAAACCAGCAGAGGCTACACTAACCGCTATCACAGCTTCAAGAAACACACACACACACACACACACACACACACACACACTTGTGAAAACACAGTGTTCAGACTCTTTAAAACTGTTTAGATTTTTTTAAATACATTTTTTGGTCTTGTGTTCTTTTTTTTCTTTTTTTTTTTTAAACATTGCTTAGTTTTGAAATGTTATGACCAACCTTTTTTCTTTATAGAGAATTTCTTCTTTAAAAAATTCCAAGAAACTTCACCACTCTCATTAGCCACTTATTTTGGTCTCTGTGTTTTTGCTATGGTAACCTACACCCCTTTATACACCCCCAAACACACATTGACAGACTTGCCAAAGAAACATGGAAACAACTTTTGTGATTACAACTTGGTGCCTCCAATTAGGTGAATACAGTGGCAAGAAAAAGTATATGAACCCTTTAGAATTTCCTGGTTTTCTACAATAATTGCTCATCAGATCTGATTTGATCTCCATCCAAGTCCCAAGTATAGGCAAACACAATATGCTTAACCTAATACCACACAATTAGAACATGCCATATCTTTATTGGACAAATCCATTAAATAGTCACAATGCTGGCGGAAAAAGTAAGTGAACCTTTATGCAAATGACATCAGCAAAAGCTAGGAGCCATCAAACCTGGAGTCCAAGCAATGAAACAAGATTGAAGTGAGGTGTAGAGCTAATCTGACTTATCGAAAAATAAACACTCAAACTCTGAATTTACCATTTACAAGAAACATCTACTGATGTGAACCATGCCTCGCAAAAAACCCCAAAAGATCTCTGAAGACCTATGATCAAAAATAGTTGATTTGCATAAAACTAGAAAGGATTGCAAAGTAATCCCCAAGACTTTAGGTACTCACCAGTCCACAGACAAGTTTTCTACACATGGAGACAATTTACTGTGACTACTCTCCCTAGAAGTAACAGCTAAAGGTTTGAAGGAATCATTGGAACTGGTTAACATCTCTGTTCGTGAGTCTACCATATGCTAATCAGTGAACAGGCATGGTGTCCATGGCAGGACACCATGGAGCAAGCAGGTGTTTTCCCAAAAAAATAATTAAAATAAACAAATGTCACTGCACGCCTGAAGTTTGCCAAAGAGCACCTTGACACTCCACAGCGCTACTGGGAAAATGTTTTGTGGACTGATGAAACTAAGGTTGAATTGTTTAGGAAGAATGAAGCATTATGTATGAGATAAAAAAAGGCACCACATACCAACATGAAAAAAACATCCCAACAGTGAAATACGGTGAAGGAACCATCATGATTTGAGGCTGCTTTGCTGCATTGGGGTCTGGACTGCATGCCATCATCAAGGGGAAAATGAATTCTCAAGATATCAAGGTATCCAACAGAATAATGTCAGTGTGGCTGTCTGCCAGTTGAAGCTTAGCAGAAGTTGAGTGGTGCAGCAGGACAATGACCCGAAACACTGAAGTAAATCTACTACAGAATGACTTCAAGAAAGAAAGAAAGAAAGTCCACCATTTGGAGTGGCCCAGTCAGAGTCCAGACTTGAATCCAATAGAGACACTGTGACATGACCTCAAGAGAGCCGTTCACACCAGACATGCCAAGAATATGGCAGAGCTGAAGCAATTCTGGCCAGGTCTAATCAGCAGCTAGTGGAAGCACTCGTTGGAGGTTACTGCTGCCAAAGGATGTCCGAACACTTATTAAATCCGAGAGTTTGCTTACTTTTTCCACAACCCTGTTAATGTTTAATGAATGTGTCCAATAAAGACTTGAAATATTATTGTTTGTGTGGCATTAGGTTAAGCACATTGAGTTTGTCTATACTTGGGACTCAGATGGAGCTCATATCACATTTATGACCAATTACTGCAGAAAACCAGGTAATTCCAAAAAGGTTCACATACTTTTTCTTGCCACTGTAAAAACAATTTATATGACCTCATCAATTCATCAATAAATTAACAGCTGTACATGTTTTAAATTACATTTTTTAAAATACTTTAATTCTAATTGTGCTTATGTGCATATAATTACTAATTAGTGCTTTTTCCAATCACATAAATTTGGTGAATTGAAATAGATGCTTGATAAAAAAAAAAATACCTGACATCACTGCTTCTACTTGTTTTTTTTAAACCATTTACTTTTACTGTCCCTCTGGTTCCTTTAAATTTAACTACGAACATCTTAAAAGTGCTATATAAATTAATACAATTTCAAACTGTAATAAAAAACATGAAAACATTTGTAAACTACAAAACAAAGTATTCTCCGATGCTTTTGTAACATTTTTTACATTTTATTTTTGTAATTACAGCATGTATTGCAAGTTAAAGTGATTACTTGACCTAAATGTAACAATTTGATAATTTTCTGCAAATTAACACTTACCAGTTTAAAGTCAGTTTGGTTACAACTAGAAATGCACCAACTGTGAAATTCTGGGTCGATACTGAATTTTGTTTTTACCGTCATCTAACTTAACTGCAAAAGAAACAAATAAATATAGATTATAAAAAAAATAACTGAACCAAAAGGACTAAAATGGTTCAGTCAAATACAGCCGTGGACAAAATTGTTGGTACCCCTCTGTTAATGAAAGAAAAACCCACAATGGTCACAGAAATAACTTGAATCTGACAAAAGTGGTAATAAAAATTCTATGAAAATTAGCCAGTGAAAATCAGACAATACTTTTGAATTGTGGTTCAATAGAATCATTTTAAAAAACAAACTCATGAAACAGGCCTGGACAAAAATGATGGTACCCTTAACTTAATATTTTGTTGCACAACCTTTTGAGGCAATCACTGCAATCAAACAATTTCTGTAACTGTCAATGAGACTTCTGCACCTCTCAGCAGGTATTCTGGCCCACTCCTCATGAGCAAACTGCTCCAGTTGTCTCAGGTCTGAAGGCTGCCTTTTCCAGACGGCATGTTTCAGCTCCTTCCACAGATGTTCAATAGGATTTAGATCAGGGCTCATAGAAGGCAACTTCAGAATAGTCCAATGTTTTGCTCTTAGCCATTCTTGGGTGTTTTTAGCTGCGTGTTTTGGGTCATTATTCTGTTGCAAGACCCATGACCTGCGACTGAGACCAAGCTGTCTGACAATGGGCAGCACATTTCTCTCTAGAATACCTTGATAGTCTTGAGATTTGGATTTCATTGTACCCTGCATAGATTCAAGACACCCTGTGCCAGATGCAGCAAAGCAGCCCCAGAACATAACAGAACCTCCTCCATGTTTCACAGTAGGAACAGTGTTCTTTTCTTGGTATGCTTCATTTTTGCGTCTGTGAACATTGAGCTGATGTGCCTTGCCAAAAAGTTCCAGTTTTGTCTCGTCTGTCCAAAGGACATTCTCCCAGAAGCTTTGTGGCTTGTCAACATGCACTTTGGCAAATTCCAGTCTGGCTTTTTTATGATTTGTTTTCAAAAGTGGTGTCCTCCTTGGTCGTCTCCCATGAAGTCCACTTTGGCTCAAACAATGACAGATGGTGCGATCTGACACTGATGTACCTTGACCTTGGGAGTTCACCATGAATGTGTTTAGAGGTTGTTCTGGGCTCTTTTGTTACCATTCTTCATCAAGTTTCCTCCTGCGGCCACATCCAGGGAGGTTGGCTACAGACCTGTGGATCTTAACTTTCTGAATAATATGTGCAACTGTAGTCACAGGAACATCAAGCTGCTTGGAGATGGTCTTACACAGTGGGACAAAAAAGTATTTAGTCAGCCACCAATTGTGCAAGTTCTCCCACTTAAAAGATGAGAGAGGTCTCCAATTTTCATCATAGGTATACCTCAACTATGAGAGACAAAATGAGAAAAAAAAAATCCAGAAAATCACACTGTCTGATGTTTAAAGAATTTATTTGCAAATTATGGTGGAAAATAAGTATTTGGTCAATAACAAAAGTTCATCTCAATACTTTGTTATATACCCTTTGTTGGCAATGACAGAGGTCAAACATTTTCTGTAAGTCTTCACAAGATTTTCACACACTGTTGCTGGTATTTTGGCCCATTCCTCCATGCAGATCTCCTCTAGAGCAGTGATGTTTTGGGGCTGTCGCTGGGCAACACGGACTTTCAACTCCCTCCAAAGATTTTCTATGGGGTTGAGATCTGGAGACTGGCTAGGCCACTCCAGGACCTTGAAATGCTTCTTATGAAGCCACTCCTTCATTGCCTGGGCGGTGTGTTTGGGATCATTGTCATGCTGAAAGACCCAGCCACGTTTCATCTTCAATGCCCTTGCTGATGGAAGGAGGTTTTCACTCAAAATCTCATGATACATGGCCCCTTCCATTCTTTCCTTTACACGGATCAGTCGTCCTGGTCCCTTTGCAGAAAAACAGCCCCAAAGCATGATGTTTCCACCCCCATGCGTCACAGTAGGTATGGTGTTCTTTGGATGCAACTCAGCATTCTTTCTCCTCCAAACACGACAAGCTGAGATTTTACCAAAAAGTTCTATTTTGGTTTCATCTGACCATATGACATTCTCCTAGTCCTCTTCTGGATCATCCAAATGCTCTCTAACAAACTTCAGACGGGCCTGGACATAGACTGGCTTAAGCAGGGGGACACATCTGGCACTGCAGGATTTGAGTCCCTGGCGGCGTAGTGTGTTACTGATGGTAGCCTTTGTTACTTTGGTCCCAGCTCTCTGTAGGTCATTCACTAGGTCCCCCCGTGTGGTTCTGGGATTTTTGCTCACCGTTCTCGTGATCATTTTGACCCCACGGGGTGAGATCTTGCATGGAGCCCCAGATCAAGGGAGATTATCAGTGGTCTTGTATGTCTTCCATTTTCTAATAATTGCTCCCACAGTTGATTTCTTCACACCAAGCTGCTTACCTATTGCAGATTCAGTCTTTCAGAATCAGAATCAGAATCAGAATCAGGTTTATTGCCATTGTTCATGTAGTACACAAACTAGGAATTTGTCTCGGTACAATGCTGCAACATTAAACATGATAAGATAAGAGAAATAAACTATACATGTAATAAAGTGTAGGATAAGATTAAGTGATACCAGCTGGTAGCACTGCACCAGGCTGGTTTCCAGCCTGGTGCAGGTCTACAGTTTTGTTTCTCGTGTCCTTTGACAGCTCTTTGGTCTTGGCCATAGTGGAGTTTGGAGTCTGACTGTTTGAGGTTGTGGACAGGTGTCTTTTATACTGATAATGAGTTCAAACAGGTGCCACTAATACAGGTAACGAGTGGAGGACAGAGGAGCCTCTTAAAGAAGAAGTTACAGGTCTGTGAGAGCCAGAAATCTTGCTTGTTTGTAGGTGACCAAATACTTATTTTCCACCATAATTTGCAAATAAATTATTTCCCAGTTTGGGATCAATAAAGTACATCTATCTATCTATCTATCTATCTAATCATACCATGTAGGATAACTAAATAGACTGTTATGCTGTTTCATTCCATCTAGCTACAATGCTCTGCACTGTGTGTTTATTACCTCCGCCAAAGGGGGAGGTTATGTGATCATCGGCGTTGGTTTGTCTGTTTGTTTGTCTGTTTGTTAGCAAGATAACTCAAAAGTTATGGACAGATTTTCATGAAATTTTCAGATTGTCAGAAATGGGGTATCCTACAGATGATTAGATTTTGGTGGTGATCCTGATCACCGTCCACAAGAAAACCGCCATTATGCAAAATGCCATTTTCGTCAATAACTACTAAACCACTAATCCTATCATTGTCAATCCAATTGTTGTGAATCCAATTGCTAGTCATATGTTTTCATGGTCAAGGAATCTGAAAACGTACACACAAACACTGTATGGGGGGAAATGTGGCGCTAAACCGCCATTACGGAAAATGCCATTTTCGTCAATAACTACTAAACCACTAATCCTATCATTGTGAATCCAATTGCTAGTCATATGTTTTCATGGTCAAGGAATCTGAAAACGTACACACAAACACTGTATGGGGGGGAACTGTGGCCGCCATTACGGAAAAGGCCATTTTCAAGAATAACTACTGAACCACTAATCCTATCATTGTCAATCCAAGTGCTTGTCATATGTTTTCATGGTCAAGGAATCTGAAAACGTACACACAAACACTGTATGGGGGGAACTGTGGCCGCCATTACGGAAAAGGCCATTTTCAAGAATAACTACTGAACCACTAATCCTATCATTGTGAATCCAATTGCTAGTCATATGTTTTCATGGTCAAGGAATCTGAAAACGTACACACAAACACTGTATGGGGGGAACTGTGGTGCTAAATCGCCATTACGGAAAATGCCATTTTCGTCAATAACTACTGAACCACTAATCCTATCATTGTGAATCCAATTGCTTGTCATATGTTTTCATGGTCAAGGAATCTGAAAACATACACACAAACACTGTATGGGGGGAACTGTGGCCGCCATTACAGAAAATGCCATTTTCGTCAATAACTGCTGAACCACTAATCCTATCATTGTGAATCCAATTGCTTGTCATATGTTTTCAAAACGTACACACAAACACTGTATGGGGGGAACTGTGGCCGCCATTACGGAAAATGCCATTTTCGTGAATAACTACTGAACCACTAATCCTATCATTGTCAATCCAATTGCTAGTCATATGTTTTCATGGTCAAGGAATCTGAAAACGTACACACAAACACTGTATGGGAGGAACTGTGGCCGCCATTACGGAAAATGCCATTTTCGTGAATAACTACTGAACCACTGCTTGTCATATGTTTTCATGATCAAGGAATCTGAAGACTGTATGGGGGGAACTGTGGCGCTTGGCGGAGGTCTGCGCTCTCCGAGTGCTTTTCTAGTATATTTATTCCATTTAGCTACAATGCTCTGCACTGTGTGTGCTTATGTATTCATATATTTATTCCATCTAGCTACAATGCTCCGCACTGTGTGTTTATATATTTACATATTTATTCCATCTAGCTACAATGCTCCGCACTGTGTGTCTATATACATTTATATTTATATGTACATATGTATACTCGCTGCTCTTGTTTTTCTCTTGCCTTCTGATTGTTGCTCTGAGTGTTGCTATCCCTGTGCTGTTGCAATCCTGGAATTTCCCCATTGTGGGACTAATAAAGGCTTATCTTATCTTAAACATCAGACAATGTGATTTTTCTGGATTTTTTTTTCCTCATTTTGTCTCTCATAGTTGAGATATACCTATGATGAAAATTGGAGACCTCTCTCATCTTTTAAGTGGGAGAACTTGCACAATTGGTGGCTGACTAAATACTTTTTTTGCCCCAGTGTAGCCTTTACCTTTAACATGCTTATCTATAATTTTCTTTCTAATCTCCTGAGACAACTCTCTCTCCTTTGCTTCCTCTGGTCCATGTTTAGTGTGGTACACACCATGTCACCAAACAGCACAGTGACTACTTGTCACCCTTTAAATAGGCCGACCAACTGATTACAAGTTTGTAGACACCTGTGATGTTAATTAGAGGATACATCTTGGTTGAACATATCTCTATGGTCACATTATTTTCAATCTTTTCTAGGGGTACCATTATTTTTGTCCAGGCCTGTTTTATGAGTTTGTTTTTTAAAGTAATTCTGTTGAACCACAATTCAAAAGCATTGTCTGATTTTTATTGGTTAATTTTCATAGAATTTTTATTTATTACCAATTTTGTCAGATTTAAGTCATTTCTGTGACCATTGTGGGTTTTTCTTTCATTAACAGAGGGGTACCAACAATTTTGTTCACGTGTGTATATTCCAAATTTGCAGCTGTAGGCTAATGTTAGTTTCAGGGCAAAATCCACACAATTGGGACATGACAGATAAATACTGGCCATTGCAATTGGTGAATGTCATCTTTTAAGACAATAGGTCGATATCAGTCAACGAGGTGAATATTCGCCTTTACTGATATATCGGTTTAGTTTAAACATTTTAATTTAGCATTTTTTATAATCATCCATTTGGAACATTTTTTTTTTTATTATTACAGATCCTTTTACTGAATTTTTGTTTAAAGGCAGAAATAAGAGTTTTGACATTTCCATTTTCAGTAAAGATCAGGAATTACAAATTTTTCCCCCCATGGTTTTTTTTTTTTTTTTTTTTTAAAGAGTTGAGCCAAAGAAAATGAGCTTTTTCACATTGTTATTTTGAACCTTCATGCGGCACAAGTTTGACATTTTTTTTTTATTATTATTCAGATGCTGAACATAAAGAAGCAAACATCAACATAGAAGCCATTACTGTAGTGACTTATAAGAAGCTCATTATGAGGTAATCCATCTTTGTAACATGACCACTTCCGTACCACTCAAACCGTACCCTGGGCATTTTCTCTAGTTCAATAAACCTGTTAAACATCAAATCAACCCAAGGTAGGTTTGTTAGCCTGGATTCAGACAGCTTCTGACAAACTGGCACCCAAGCTTTTGTTCGATCAAATAAGTGCAGATTTTCAGCCTCTTTCAATCCTTTTTTGTTTGTTTTTTGTTTTGCTTTTTTTTTTTTGCCTTTAATTAAAAAAAAAAAATTCAAGATTTATCTTTTCTTAATCTGAAATAAATCAACAGATTCAGTAACCACTAACTATACATTTTGTTTTCCTACAATGAAGTAAAAATATTTTACTTTGAAAACTGTGTTGATTCAATTGTGTCTTTTTCCACATTTCAGTGAAAAATGAACATGAATACAGAGCTCTTTCATGAGGTTATACGAACATTGTATGAATGTTATGTGGTTGGTCCAGTCATCAGCAGGTAGAACTGATTCTCTGAAGACACTGGATATAAAAGTGTATGCACTCCAGTTAAAATACCAGGATTTTGTGGTGTAAAAATTAGACCATGATAAATGATTGTGAAACTTTCACTACCTTCAATGTGACCTACATCCTATACAGCCGTGACTTTCAACCACTGCACTGTGGCACAGCAGTGTATCCTGAGAGATCATCAGGTGTGCTGTGGGAAATTTCACTAAATTGGTCCAAAAAAAATTATTATTTAGTCGTTGCAAATAACTGTGCCTGCAATGTAGTCGCTCTTCCACATCAGTGGGTGGCGGTATGAATGCAATAATGATGATCTTCTTCACATTTTTTTAATGCAGGTTCTCATCCAGGGTTAGGTTAATGAAACTGCTTAAGTGAAATATTTGGAGGGAAGATTCAGACCCTGAACTGGGCCCTGGACAAAATTCTAATTTAATGAAGGCCCGGGTGGTGGTCACAACAAAGCTAAGATAGTGAGCTCCAGGCAAGTACAGTGAAAGTTATCTTTCATTTGGATTTACTTTCACCAGGGAGCCAACTGCACTGACTGGAAATGTTTTGGAAAAGATAGACACACACTTGATGAGTCAATGGACATAAGTTGACACATGCAACTCTTGGCCAATGTGCATTTTTTTTTTGATTTTGTATACTTTATTGATCCCCAGAGGGGAAATTGAGGGTATCCACCTGGATGGATGAAGCATTTTGTGGATGGAGATGCCATCTGAGCCATTTCAATACTGCTCCCTTTTTTCCCCAACATTTATGTGAGCTGGGCTTTTCAAGCATGACTCATATAAATACTAGAAAAAGAGAGAACTGTTGATGATGAGCTTCATGTTTCCCGCTCTTCAGTTCCTGCCAGGATATCAGCTTTGCATTAATCTAAACAGGCCAGATTTCACACTCACTAACTATTTACATGCTGTAATAGGCTACTAGGTAATAGGCATGCTTTTGTAACATTTTTGGTTGGTGGAGTGCTGCAGGATTTCTTTCAATGTAAAATGATGTGTTGTGGCTCAAAAAGGTTGAAAAACATTGATGTACATTTCTATTGATTTTTTTTTTCAACATTTCATTGCTGAAAGATATAAGTCAGCAGAAGGGTACAAAATAATTCCCCTGCATTACATATATCACTGAACACAAGAAGTGAAGAAAATATTGATGTTGCTAAGAAAAGTGGTGAAAAGATGAGTCGTCAGAGAGGCTGCCAAGAGGCACAGCAACACTGAAGAAGCTGCAGGAACTTCTGGCAATTACTGAACTGGACTCCATGTGCCAATTTCTTGGATGCTCCATAGGTTAAGAGTATGCGGTAAAGGCCAAAGAAGAACATCCAGGGATGGCTACATTTTGAAAATAAATAAATAAAGTCTTACAAAAGCCTGTAGAAAGTTGTGTTATGGTCTGGTGAAACCATGGGTGAACTTTGTGGCCACAATTCCAAAAGGGTTAGCATAAAAACAACACAGCGCATCCCTAAAAGAATACCATACCACCAATGAAGCTTAGTAGTGGCAGCATCATTCTTTTGGGTCACTTTAGCTGGAACCAGCGCTTTAGTCAAGATGCAGGGAATTACGAAAAGTTCCAAATGCCAGTCAGTTTTGACAGAAACCTTCAGGTGTCTGCTGGAAAGCCAAAGATGAAGAAGAATGTCACCTTTCAGCATAACAATGACCCCAAGCATATATGGAAATCAACAAAACAATGGCTTCACCGGAAGAAACCTAAAGTTTTGGAATTGGCCCAGCAAGAGTCCAGACCTATAGAAAATCTGTTTGGTGATCTGCAGAGTGCTGTGCACAAGAGATGCCCTCACAATCTGACAGACTTGGGGCACTTTTGCAAGGAGTGGGCCAATATTGCCTAGTCAAAGTGTGGCATGTTGACAGACTCCACCCAAAAAGACTGCTGGAATTAAATCAAAAGGTGCTTAAACAAAATATTACTTGTGCACACTTATACAACTAGCTTACTGTATATTTTTCATTTTTTATGTTTTTTCCTTAAGTTGTTTATTTTTCACTTGAACTGTACAGGTAATAGGTCACAAATATTGGAAAAGTCTGGAAATTATTGATGGTAGTCTCATTTTTTACATCACAAAACCTGGCATTTTAACAGATGCGTACACTTCTTATATTCACTGTAGGGATGTCAGCTGAAGCTAAGAGGTGACAAAGAAACTATTAAATCTGGTTTAATGCATCACCAAGACAACCACGTCAATTAAAAACAAGCTGGGTGTAAAGTGGGGACACCTACCTGGAACCATATAGTAACAGCCTCAATTTTTTGTGTGCCAAAAAACAAAGCTTATGGCCACAAATGACTTTCAAAGTAAAACATTAGCTGCTGTTTAGGTAATTTTTTCTCCCATTATTATATATATATATATATATATATATATATATATATATATATATATATATACAGTATATATACACACAGTATATACGTATATATATATATATATACATATATATATACGTATATATGTATATACACACAGACACAGATATGAGAAAGAGGATTCTCTCTCTCTTGATGGGCTGATCCAGATGACTCAGTGTAATGCATCATTCCTCTTACTGGCTTGTTTCAGCTTTTTTTTTTTTTTTTTAGCACCAAAAGGAACATAAATAGTTAAAAAATATACACAAGCACACACGCGCGCGCACACACACACACACATTTACACTCTTCAGTTTTCTCTCAAAAAAAAGTCAGTGTTTTTCTCTCCTTCCAGAGAGAGGGAAGGTAGCCCATTACTGTTGTAGCTACACATCGAGGATCTCTTCGGCAGTGCCTCCACAGCGCAACCGGTAGCGTCCGGTCCTCCAGCTTATGGTGGGGTCCCACAGGGCTGACAGGAAGATCTGGACTGCCATTGACTCCCTGATGAACCAGGCAACAGCGAAGTCCAGCTTCGAGAAGCACAGAGGGCCACCCTGTGGTGGAACCAGTCAGTCAATCAATAATCACCCAATGGAGATGAGCAATGTAAGCCTGTTTTTTTATTTGTAAAAATCTTCCTTGTCTTTAGCTTGATTTTGCTGACTTTCATGCCTCTCCTCTTTACTGTATACCTTCACCTTTCCAGGTTCCCATCCACCTGCTCCCTACTCTCACTACAAATCACAATGTCATCTGTAAACAGCATGGTCCACGGAGAATCCTGCCTAACCTCGTCTGCTAGCCTGTCTATCACCATGACAAATAAAAGGGGCTCTGAGCTGAGCCCTGATGTAATCCCACCCCAACCTTAAAGCCATCAGTCACTCCTACAGCACACATCACCACTGTCCTCATACTTGACCTGTACCACTGTCACATACTTCTCTGCCACTCCTGACGACCTCATATAGTACCACAATTCCTCTCTTGGCACCCTATCATATGCTTCCTCTTCAAGCAAACAAAGTACCTGTAGTATTCTTTCTTGGCATGAAACCGTACTGTTGCTCATCGATTCTAACCTCTCTTCTTAACCTGGCTTCAACAATTCTTTCCCGTATCTTCATAGTGTGGCTGGTCAACTTCATCCCTCTGTAATTATTTCAGCTCTGAGCATCTTCTTTGTTCTTCAAAACTGGCATGAGTACAATCTCTCCACTCCTTAGGCATCCTGTCATTCTCCAAGATTGTGTTAAATAATCTGGTTAAAAAGTCTCCAGCCATCTTTCCTAAACATCTCCATACCTAAACAAGTAGTATGTCATCTGGGGCATTCTATTTTTCATCCTCTTCATACAACCCCAATTCCGGTGAAGTTGGGATATTGTGTAAAATGTAAATAAAAACAAAATACAATTATTTAAAAATCCTTTTCAACCTATATTCAACTGAGTACACTACAATGGCAAGACGCCTGAGGTGAGGGGGGCCATCAAGCTGAAGAAGGAGTCCTATCGAGCTTGATTGGCTTGTTGGACTCTTGAAGCAGCTGAGTTGTACAAGCAGGCCAAGCGGAGTGTAGCTTGGGTGGTTGCTGAAGAAAACTCGGGTGTGGGAGGACTGTGGTGGGGCCATGGAGAAAGACTTTCATTCAGCCTCAAAGACATTCTGGCAAACTCTCCGGTGACTCAGAAGGGGGAAGCAGCTCCCTGTCCACACTGGGTATGGTGCAGATGGACAGCTGCTGACTTCGACTGGGGATAGTGACAGTAGAAGGAATACTTCAAGAATCTCCTCAATCCCAGTGACACGCCTTCCATAGCAGAAGCAGAGCCTGAGAATGAGGGGAATAACTCTCCCATCACAGGGGCTGAGGTCGCCAAAGTGGTAAAAAAAAAATCTCTTCGGTGGCAGGGCCTCAGGGATGGATGAGATTTGCCACTAGTACCTGAAAGCTCTGGATGTTGTGGGCCTGTTTTGGTTGACACACCTCTGCAGCATCACATGGAAGTCAGGGACAGTACCTTTGGCATGGAAAACTGTGGTGCTGGTTGCCCTCTTCAAGAAGGAGGATCGGAGGGTGTGTTCCAACTTTAGGGAAATCACACTCCTCAGCCTCCCCAGGAAAATCTATGCCAAAGTACTGGAGTGGAAAGTTGGTTGAACTTTGGACTCAGGAGGAACAATACGGTTCCCATCCTGGTCGTGGCACATCGAACCAACTCTTTACCCTCTAAAGGATCTTTGAGGGTTCATGGGAGTTTGCCCAACCAGTCTACATATGTTTTGTGGACTTGGAGAAAGCATTTGACCGCGCCCCTCATGGTTTTTTATGGGGGGTGCTTCGGGAGTATGGGGTATCGGGCTCATTGCCACGAGCTACCCGGTCTCTGTATTGCAAGCCATTGCAAGGGTTTGGTTCGTATTGCCAACAATCAGTCAAACTCGTTCCTAGTCAGAGTTGGATTCCGCCAGGGCTACCCTTTATCATTGATCCTGTTCATAATATTTATGGACAGGATTTCTAGGCACAGCCAAGGAATGGAGGGTGTCACGTTTGGTGACCACAGGAACTCATCTCTGCTGTTTGCAGATGATGTTGTCCTGTTGGCTTCATCAAGCAATGACCTACAAGTCTTACTGGGACGATTTCCTACCAAGTGTGAAGCAGCTGGGATGAGAATCAGCAACTCTAAGTCTGAGTCCATGGGGATCAGCCGGAAAAGGGTGGTTTGTTCTCTCTGGGTTGGGGACAAGGTCCTGCCCCAAGTGGAGGAGTTCAAGTATCTTGGGGTCTTATTCACAAGTGACGGGAAAATGGAGCAGGAGATTGACAGTCGAATTGAAGCAGCATCTGCAGTGATGTAGATGTTGTACTGGTCTGTCACGGTGAAGAGGAAGCTGAGCTCTAAGCCAAAGCTGTCGATTTACCGCTCAATCCATGTTCCTACCCTCACTTTGTCATGAACTTTGGGTAATGACCAAAAGCATGAGATTGCTTTTACAAGTGGCTGAAATTAGCTTTCTCTGTAGGATTGCTGGACTCACCCTTAGAGATAGGGTGAGGGGCTCAGTTGCCCGGGAGAGGGTCAGAGTAGAACCGCTGCTCCTCCACATCGAAAGGAGCCAGCTGAGGTAGTCTGGGCATCTAATTAGGATGCCTCCAACTTCAGGAGTTTCAGAACATGCTGGGGAGACTATGTCTCCCAGCTGGTCTGGGAATGCCTTGGTCTCCCCTCTCAAGAGCTGGAGAAGGTGGCTGGAAGAGGGAAGTAGGAATGAGAGGTGAGGAGGCTCCCACAAGTCTGAGTATCTCTGCTTGGACTGCTGCATCAGACACCTGGATCCCCAGAAAAGCGGTAGAAGATGGATGGATGGATGGACAAAGACAAGAGATTTAATGTTCAAATTGATAAACTTTGTTTTGTTGCAAATATTCACTCATTTTGAATTTATTGTAACATATTCCAAAAAAGCTTGGTCAGGGGCATGTTTACCACTGTGTTATATCACCTTTCCTTTTAACAACAATCAATAAGTGTTTAGGAACTGATGACACTAATTGTTGAAGCTTTGTATGTGGAATTCTTTCTTGCTTGATGTACGACTTCAGTTGCTCAACAGTCCGGGGGTCTCCGTTGGGTGTGTATTCTGCGCTTTATAATGTACCACAAATTTTCAAAGGGAGACAGGTCTGGATTGTAGGCAGGCCAGTCTAGTACCCACACTCTTTTATTACGAAGCCACGCTGTTGTAACGTGCAGAATGTGGCTTGCCATCATCTTGCTGAAATGAGCAGGAACGTCCCTGAAAAAGATGTTGCTTGGATGGCAGCATATATTGCTTCAAAATCTGCATGTACCATTTAGCATTAATGGTGCCTTTGTGGGCACCCAGCACAATGCAGACTGATAATATTCACACTCAACAGGGACTGCATACGAACAGAGAGCCCTAGGGGGACAACCAGAACAATGACTATTGTTATTCATCCCGGGAGTAAGGAGAGGAGTCTGGCGCCAGTTAATCATGCGATTGATATGTATTGTCTGATATGTATATCAATATGTAAATGTGCCATGCATTCTTCTCTTGTCTGTATAAAAGAGCTGACTTTACATGCCTCATGACAGCGCACTCAGGAGAGCACACACACAGCTCACAGTGCTGCAGTGTGTCTCATGATGATGGAGGAATAAAACTCTTAAACCTTCAGCTCGCCGTGTCTCGCCTGAACTTATTTTGTTCCTCCACACTGGTGACCCTTGACGAAGAATGGAACACGAGGCGAACACCTCGGTGATGACCCGGATGGGAAGCCTCAGAATGTGTCACGGTGCGTCCCTTGCCTGATCTTTTACCTCCACACTGGTGACCTTACGAGGGAGAATGACCGTCTGCTCCCTCTCACCACGCTGTGGATTCCAGAGAACGGGGATCGCCTACATCCTTCGCATCCACACGGAAGCGCGCGCGCCTCGTCCTCTCTCCACGATGGCGACCTCCAGGGCCGGACGGAGGATGCAGCGCTTGGACCGAGACGCACGAGGATCAGTGACACGAGCAACACACAGAAACGGCCTGAATGGGGACAATCATCGACGCCGACTGTGCTGATTTACACCGAGCTCCCCAACTCTGACTAAACTCCGGACAGCGGACCTCCCGCATACAGAAGCCATGCGCACACCCTGCAGGGTTACGAGGACAGCGCAACTGCCAGCTATGTGGTCACTGCGCCAGGCGCGCGCCACGCACCAGGGACAAACCGGCTCTACAGACTGATACATTGTCCTCCACCGCTGCACATGCCCGAGAAAGACGGCCGATCGCCACCCTCGGAACCTTCAGGGCTGCTCGCGCACCTGGAGCAGACGTGCAGCCAGCACACAGGACTTTGTATGAGTTTTCCAGCCACGGCGCACAAGGGGAATTTAGCCAATTGCTTTCCCCGATGACTTTAGGGCTGTTTCCCGCACCTAAAGCCAAACTACCGAGTCCCTGACACAGCTTCAGTTTATCACAGCCACTGCGCATCCTCGGGGAATTTGGCCGCTCGCCTTCCCCACATCCTCACTGGACCAAAACACGAGAGAAGTCAGAAATATAATTTTTTCACAGCCGCTGTGGATCTCCGCCACGTTTAACGGGAAAAGTTCCTCACCATTGCAGATCCACATGCAATTTTTGCGCGGCCCAGACACCTTTGACATCCCGGGCCGGCACTCGCTTACTCCCACCCCCTCAACCTCCTCCTGCACAAGAGCTTTTCCTGCACCTCACTCCCAAAGCCGGTCGATCGCCATCTGGTTCCATTACGTACGACTGCACACCGGTCCGTGTGCCCACGATCCACGGCCGTTCAAAGTGCTGGAACTCGGAGCGGAGCACACTGCCCTTTTCACCCCTCCCCGGTCCCCCTCATGGACTGACATGCCCTCCGACAGTTCTACTAGAACTGGAGCCAAATGACCGGGGGGGGGGGGGGGTCACAACCCCTTCTGACCGTTCTGGGGGGAGTGTTGTGGGCACCCAGCGCACGTGTGGGCACTCAGCACAATGCAGACTGATAATATTCACACTCAGCAGGGATTGCATATGAACAGAGAGCCCTAGGGGGACAACCAGAACAATGACTATTGTTATTCATCCCCGGAGTAAGGAGAGGAGTCTGGCGCCAGTTAATCACGCAATTGATATGTATTGTCTGATATGTATATCAATATGTAAATGTGCCATGCATTCTCTCTTGTCTGTATAAAAGAGCTGACTTTACAAGCCTCATGACAGCGCACTCAGAGGAGAGCGCACACACAGCTCACAGCGCTGCAGTGTGCCTCATGATGATAGAGGAATAAAACTCTTAAACCTTCAGCTCACCGTGTCTCGCCTGAACTTATTTTGTTCCTCCACACCTTCACAGATGTGCAAGTTACCCATGCCATCCACAGTAACACACCCCCATACCATCAGAAATGCTGGCTTTTGAATTTAACCGTGATAACAATCTGGATAGTCCTTTTCCTCTTTAGCCTGGAGGACATGACGTTCATGATATCAAAAACGAGTTGAAATGTTAACTCATCAGACCACAGCACACTTTTCCACTTTGCATCAGTCCATCTCAGATGAGCTTGGGCTCAGAGAAACTGGCAGTGTTTCTGGGTGTTGTTGATATGTAGATTTCGCTTTGCATGGTAGTTTTAACTTGCACTTGTAGATGTAGCGACAAACTGTGTTCACTGACAATGCTCTTCCAAAGTGTTCCTGAGCCCACGTTGTAATATCCTTTACAGAATGATGTCAGTTTTTTATGCAATACCACCTGAGGGATCAAAGGTCACGAGCATTCAATGTTGGTTTTCTGCCTTGTCGCTTAAGTGGAGGAATTTCTCCAGATTCTCTGAATCTTTTGATATCATAGACTGTAGATGATGAAATCCCTAAATTCCTTGCAATTGTACATTGAGAAACATTCTTAAACTGTTGGACTATTTGACCATGCAGTTGTTTACAAAGCGGTGAATGGGGATGCTCCTTTTATACCCAATTATGACACACTCCTATTTCCAATTAATCTGTTCACCTGTGGAATGTTCCAAAAAGGTGTTTTTTGAACATTCCTCAACTTTCCCAGACTTTTGTTACCCCATCGTAGCTTTTCTGAAACAGGTTACAGGAGTCAAGTTCAAAATGAGTGAATATTTGCAAATAAATAAATAAAGTTAATGAGTTTGAACACTATCTCGTCTCTGGAGTGTATTCAATTGAATATAGGTTGAAAATGATTTTTTAAATTATTGTATTTTGTTTTTATTTACATTTTACACAATGTCAGAACTTCACCAGAAACATATCAATGCAACATAACTTTCTAAGCTGTAGTGGGCCCTGCTGGGTGAATTTTTGGCGGTGCTGCAGCAGGAGCATTTCCTTTTTTCTCCACACCTAGCAACAATGACAACCAACATGGGGACAGCAGAATCGAGAGTAAGGCAGAAAGGATTTTTTTTTTTTTCTTTCTTTCTCCTGACATAATTGCTGCATTAGCTCTTGTTCCTTGATTTCAGTGTACAGGCACCAGTGCTCCGTAGGGTTGCCATGATACTAGAATTTCAAACTTGATACAGATACAAAGATCAGTATCTGATAATACCATTTTCACAAGTGCATGGGGAAAAAAGAGAATTTTAAGAAAAATACATATGTTCGTATAAAGATTAGAACAAAAAAGAAAAACTCCACTATATAAGTTCTCAAGAAATATTTAACTGATGTGTCAAAACTTGACCTTCATCTGGTAATTTTGTTTTTTAAGGGGTTATTTAATCTCAAATCATCAATTTTGATGAAATTTTCTGTTCCACCACCTCTGATTTGCCTAACATGTCCAAATATACTGTATAATTATCGCAGTGAAATTTTTGTTTCTTATATCAAATATTTTTCAGTATCTGAGAATTGATCTTTATGACAATCCCAGTGGTTGAACAACCGGTATCCTGATTTAGCCATGCAAAAGATCTGAATTGTTTTTGTGAGGAAAACAGTGCTATGAAGTATCAGTTTTGTTTTTTCTTTTTTGGGGGGGAGGGGGGGAATCACACTATGCGGGAGACAATTAGAAAGTAAAATCAAAGTTTGTGAATTTCCAACCTGATTGCTGACTTTTAAAAGATAAAAAAAAGTACTGATTTTGTTCGTAGATAAAGCGGCTTCAAAATGCAAATTTAAACGTGGTGAACCAACAGAACTTGTCTGTCGCCTTTAAAAAAAAAGGTAAACAAGCTTTCAGTTTTAAAAGGGTATTGTTAAACTTGAGTACCTGAACTCCAGTCAGCTGGATGTAGTCGGATATAAACCAGGCCAGGCAATGACACATGAAGAACACCATCATGTCCCATCTAGAACACACACAAAAGGAACAAGTTATTAAGACATCAAAAAACCATATACTGTAGCCTCAAACATTTTGAAAAAAAAAAAAACCTGACAAGACAGAAAAACCATTCTTAACATTAATGAAAGTTGTCTTGCCCCTTTGTTTGATTCTTAAAATCTTGTTTCTTGTACCATCCCATCTGGTGTTGCCTTGTTTCTCTCTGTTTGGCTGTATACCTGAACACATGATGAGCCGCCCAACCGATGATGAGGCTGGCCAGGAAGCACTCGGAGATGGGCTCCAACACAGTGCCAGGAAGCATGTTGATCCTCAGCTTTGTCCACCTGCCAACGGAACTACATTAACATCATCTTACATTTGCAAACATAATAAAACAAACTGAATGGAGCCGCACAAAACTAACACAAGCAGTTCCTCATGACATTGATTCAACAGAGCAGAAACAGAACAAAAGTTTAAAAAATATTTAGGCAATATTACCCGATTTGGAGATGTATCATGATACTTGGCACTTGCTATGATGCACCGATCCCTAAACACGTCTGCCAATCTTTTATTAATTATATATCTATATGTAAATGTTGCAAAATCTTGTGTATTAACTAATTGTGTTTTCAGTCCACTAGATGGCGCTAAGTAAGCATCCAATCAGGTGAAGTCGTAGCTCGTCTCACGAGATTTGCAGCCAAGTGTACATGTACATGAAGAGAAGAATTTATTTTGATGTTTTGTCATTATTGATGTGCTTATGTCCGTCAGGTAAGGCATTGGTTTGCTTGCTACTGGATAACCATGAAAACTGTACCGGTACTACCTGTCCCATGGATTGGGCCGTCAGCGACTCAACCGGGAACCCCGCCCTTCCGAGGGCATGGAGGGTGAAACTGGGCATCCTGGCAGAACTAAAAACAAAATCTGTCACAGGTCTGTGGTGGACCACTCCCAGCTACACAGGGTGAGACTGGACATCCTGGCAGATAAGCACATCTGTCGCAAGGTGTGTGGTAGACTTTTGCCAGTCGGTGCATCGTGACATGCACTACCACAAAGAGCAGAGATAAACAAACCTATCATCTGGTCAGTCACTGCAACAGATACTGGAATCAGTTTGTCTTGGCCTGTCCTTGCCACTGATAATACCTCTATCTGCCAAGAATGTGCCGCTAGTCCAGCTCAAATACTTTGCAAGCAGTTTCAAGAAATGGTCAGTCAGAAAACAACTCCTATTGGCTCAGACGTCGCCCAGGTTAACAAGGTTAGGAGTTCCTGGTAGCGGAACGTGAAGGACAGAGCTACATGGAGGAATCCCATCAGACCTAAATAAAACAGTCATTGTCGCCCCCGACAGACTGCTATGATGACGATGTACAAGTTAAGAATCAGAAAATCTCAAATGTCGGGCCCTTTTTTGGGACGAAAGACCTTGACATGACACACAACCCACAAGGAGCACTACACGAAAAAACAAACAAACAGAATTCCTAACACTCGGGCCAACACACTCCTTTCAGAGCATTCAGCAACAGGAGCGTTAGCAACGGCTAAGCTAAAAACACTCTAGCATGAGTGGCGCCAACCCCAGTGAACAGCCAACTCCAGACAGCTCCCCATGCAGCAAAACCACCTACAAAATTAGTGAGCCAAGTGAACAACACAGTCTACCGCCCTCCCTGTGTGCAGAGATGTGTCTCCACAGAAAATGAAGACCCCTGGAATATGAGAATGTGGGCAGCGAAATAACCACAGCAGCACACCATCCTATGGAGGACTAAGAGCCTGCAGCCACGGTGAGTTGAAAAGAGTAAAATCTTACATGAAATAGATACTGGTAGTTGTATTTTGGGAATACAATTTGATGTTGAAATGGGAGGAGGGATGTATGGTGTCAATGAATCGTGATAGAATTGCAAAGTAACCCAAGTATCATGATCTCAATCGCTTTGTGAGGTCCCTCGCGATTCCCACCCCTTCTTTTTGAAGTATACCTTGGGTCATTGTCCTGCCGTAAGATCAGTGACCTCTGAAGGACACCCAGCTTTCTGACAGTGGACCCTACACTGAATCCCAGAATTTTTCAGATTTCCTAATGCCATGAACAGGCAAGCCATCCAGTGCCTGAAGCCAGAAAGCAACCCCAAAATGTCAGTGAACCTCCATCGTGCTTCAGTAATGCAACTGTCATAATTATTAAACTGGACTGCAAATCCAAATATCTACCCATTTCAGCTGAGACTGTGTTTAAGTCTTGTTGCAGCCATTGGCCTGATGTAGGAAACATACCGACTCTGGATTAGAACATCAAACAACCCAACTACAAAATGCACTGACATAGGAAAGAAAACAGTTAAACCAGAAAAGCACCTGATACTTTAAAGTTCACATTAAAATATATAAAATAGTTACATTAACTTTCCTGAAACTTAAGTCACCTGATCATGCGGGACTGGAACTGGCCAATGGAATATGACCCAGAATTCTGCAGTGCCACCTGTGTCGCCATGGAGAACTTCCAGCCTCTGAGGAAATAAAAGTACAAACATGAAGCCATGAACTTAAAAACCACATAAAGTGGGCGCTAATGGTAATGAGCTAACCTATCGGCAATAGCTTTAGCCATGAAGTAATCCTCGGCAATGTACTGTGCAAAGGCGACCAATCCACCGGCCTGATCCAACACATCCTTCCTCATCAGACATGACATCCCCGTCACGCACTTTATCCCCGTAACATTAGCGGAGATGTAGGAACGGGGGTGGGAGGTTCCAAAATACACCTAGACAGATCTGTGTTAGCTTCTGTAATTATTCTTTATCATCAACAAGTTAGCCAAGCACAACCAACACAAGCAGTGATCGTTCACAGTATAACACTTTTAGTAACTGAGTATTAAAGGAGATCTATGCAAAGTTCAAAAAATGTTTGCACTTAGCCCCATGTGTTTATTAAGTGAACTGCAGACCCAATCTACCTGCTCATGGTGAAGTGTATGCTCTTACTTCCCTGTTGGTGAAGAGTGAGGAAGAATATAAAAACACTATCATTGATGCTGCATTGTCTTTCTGATGGACTAGTCGGCTGGACAATATATTTATGTTGTTTCAAGCAAAGTGTGGATTTTCATTTAAAAAAAATGCACAGACATTACCTTGAAAGGATTCAGTAAGTTCCTAAAAGCATATATGCACTGCCAATGAACATTCAATGTGACTTAATTTTTTAAAAAAATTTGACAAAAATCTAATTTTAAACAATGAACACAACTAAGGACAACATGTGTCTCGAGATCAGCAAGAAGCTCCACAACGATGATGGTGTGTCGCTAATGTTTAGGAAAAAATTTTGTGGGCACAGAAAAGCACTAACATTAGCAACAACAGCTAGCATATACAGTAACTAAACTTAGATATGAGGTCTCCAAGACTGAACTGGAGATGCTTGTCTATGCTTTCTTTTAATTGGACTACAGCAGTTCTTGCTATTCAAGTTGAAGTAGAACATTTATTAATCATCTCCAGTCAGTCCAGAATGCTGCAGCCATGTTCTTCACACACTCTCACAGACGTAAGCAACTTTGTTGGTACCCTTCCACAAAAAAACACAAATAACTTCAACCTAATGAATGTTTAATGGTATCCCTTATTGTTTATATTTTTTATTGTTTTATGATATTTAGATTTTGCTTTTGATCACTGATTCAGTTGAATGTGTTATGCATTTACACAAAGTAAAATGCATGGCCAAAACAGATCGTACCCTTAATTCCATATTTTGTGGCACTACCTTTTCCAGCAATCACTGCCAACGAGCAATCTTAATTAGTATCACAGGTACCTTCAAGCTTTTCATCAGCCATTCAGCCTAGTTAAAAAGAAAAACAAAAAAACATGCTACTGTGTAGTTTGGCATCATTGTGTGTACCATGCTGAGCATGGACCAGAGAAAGTAAAAGGAGAGACCTGTGTGAGGAGCTCAGAAAGAAGGTTACAGATAACCATGTTAAAGGTAAAGGCTATCAGACCATCTCCAAGCAGCATCATGTTCCTGTGACCACAGTTCCCAATATTAAAAAAAAAAGTATAAGGTTTGTAGGACTGTTGCCGCCCTCCCTGGACATGGACACAAGGGGAAATGCAACCCCAGATTGATCAGAAGGCTAGTATAGGAAAGCATCCTAAATCATTCAAGCTGAACTCCAAGGTCAAGGTACGTCACTTTCTGATCACACCATCCGTCACATTTTGAACAACAATGGACTCCATGGAAGAAAACCAGGAGGGCTCTACTATTGACAGAAAAACATTTTTTTTAAAAAGCCAGCCAAGTGCATGCTGACAAGACCCAAAGTTTCTGGGAGAATGTCTTTGGACTGATGAGACAAAACTGGAACTTTTTGGCCAGTCATATCAGCTCTACGTTTATAGGGAAAAAATGAAGCTTTAAAAGAAAATAATACCTACTAGGGATGTTAATGATTAATCAACTTTAGATTAATTGTTTTTTTTTTCCACAATATCTTTATTGAACCTTTTTTTTTTAACAAACATGATACAAACAATCAAACACTAACACTAAAGTACTACAAAAAAAAAAAAAAATGCACTAAAAACACCAACAACCACCAACAAAATCAAGTCTTCAACAATGCTCCTCTGTTTAGTCTAGACAATCCAATACATAAGTATACATATTATGTTCACCAGTTTGGAATTTACAAGGTCCACACACATCATTCACCTTCTTCTTCAAGAGTTATGTTTAAATTTTTTACATAATCAATAAAAGGTCTCCATATATTCTCAAACACAATTTCCTTTGATTTCAGTATATATGTTATTCTTTCTAATGGAAGGTTTGTTAACATCTGTCTTAACCACTGAGTCACATCTGGTCTATGAGTCTTTTTCCATAATAGTGCAATACATTTTTTGGCATTAAGCAAACTGAGGTCTATGAATGTTCTTTCACTTTTATTAAAATTATGCTTTTCTGGGTACAGACCCAACAAAAACAGTTTAGGATTCAATATGATTTGTTTTGAGATTATTTTTTCAATTGTTACCCTCACCTCTTCCCAAAACATTCTTATTAATCTACATTCCCATAAACAATGAAATAGGGTTCCTTTACTTTCCATGCATTTTGTGCATGTATCTGGTATATTTTTGTTATATCTATTTAACTCCTCCGGTGTAACATACATCCGCATTAACCATTTGAAATGTATCAATTTAAGGCGTGCATTTATTGATTTGGTTTGAGCTTCTGTACAAGCCAATTCCCATTGTTCCTCCGAAATTTCAATTTGCAGATCTTCTTTCCAGTAGTTTAATCTTTTCAGTGAATTTTCACTTGAAGATAGTGTCAATGAGTTATAAAACTCTGAAATAATACCCTTTCTTTTACTATCTTTCATCATCATTTTTTCCAAGGATGAATAAATAGGTCGAGTGAGAGCTTTATTTTGATTTGATCGAATAAAGTTTCTAAGTTGAAGATATTTAAAAAAATGTGTTCTATTGAGATTAAATTTGATCCTCAGCTCTTCAAAAGACATTATGTTATCTGCATATGGCAAATATAAATCCTGAATCTTTTGTATCCCTTTTAAATTCCATACTTTAAATACAGCGTCCGCTCTCCCTGGTTTAAAATATTGATTACCCCATATTGGACTAAATTGTGACAATAACTGTGGTTCTTTTAAATAGTTTTTAGCTTCACACCATATTTTGATCATATGCTTTACAAATGGATTTTTAACTTGTTTTTGTAATTTTTTTGCCGAATCTGAGTATATGAATATGGGAAGAGGTAAAGGTAAATTGTATGATTCCATTTCAGTCCAGTGAGGGAGATCATTTGATGAAAAATAATATGTCATAGACCTCAGTTGTGCCGACCAATAATACAACATAAAATTTGGACATTTCAGACCTCCACGATCAAATGGTAAATATAATAAAGACAAACGTAATCTAGCCCTCCTGTTGTTCCATATAAATTCCACTAACTTTTTTTTTATTCTTGAGAATAGATCTAAAGGTGGTGATAAGGGAATGTATTGAAATAAATAAAGTATTTTAGGTAAAATATTACTTTTAAGTATATTGATTCTCCCGATCATCGACATTGGTAGTGACATCCATCTCTGAGTTAACTCATTGATATCTGACATTAAGGCTTCATAGTTGACACTGGCGACTGATTCTAGCTTAGGCACAATTTGGATTCCTAAATATTTAAACTGATTTACAACATTGAATTGATTTACCTCAGGGGCTGGGTAATTTCTCTGGGTCTCATTTAGCATTAATATTGAAGATTTAGTTTTATTTATTTTATATCCTGATATTTCCCCAAAATTCTTTATTAAATTCAACAAGGTTGGAATTGATTTTTTTAGATTCGACATAAACAAAATTATGTCATCGGCGTACAGGGAGATTTTATGTTCTGTTGGTCCAACTTTAATTCCATATATTTGTGAATGTAAACGTATCGCTATCGCTAAAGGTTCAATTGCCATAGTAAACAGTAAAGGTGAAAGTGGACAGCCTTGTCGACATCCTCTATTGATTTTTATTGGTTTTGAAATATTGTTATTTGTTAGGATTTCTGCTGTAGCATTATTGTATATTATTTGAACCCATTTTATGAAATTATTTCCAAGTCCAAACCTTTGTAGGACTTCAAAAAGAAAGGGCCATTCAACTCTATCAAAGGCCTTTTCGGCGTCCAATGATAGGAGAGCTGTATCCGGTGCTTCTTTATTAGAATAAATAATATTAAATAGTCTTCTTACATTATGGAAGCCTTGTCTACCCTTTATAAAGCCATTCTGATCTCGATTAATAATATTTGGTAAAATTTCTTGTATTCGTCTTGCTAAAATTTTACAGATTATCTTAAGGTCGGCGTTTAATAGGCTTATTGGTCTCATATTTTCACATTTATTAGAGGGCTTACCTGGTTTTGGCAGCAGTATAATTAAGGCATTATTTATGTATGATGGTAAATTATTATTTTGAAATGCTTCTAAAACCATTTCCAAAAAAGGTTTTATTAATTTATTCTTAAATTTTTTATAAAGGTCAACTGGGAGACCATCTGGTCCTGCACTTTTTCCTGATTTCATATTATCAATGGCTAGCCCAACTTCTTCTTGACTAATTTTAGACTCCAATATCTCCCTGTTTTCATTTGGAATACACGGTATAGATAGTTCGTTCAAAAACCCATTTAGTTTTGTTAAATCAGGTTCATTTTTGGTATCATATAATTTTTCATAGTAATCTCTAAAGGCTCTATTAATTTCTAAAGGATCTATAACTACCTGTCCGTTACTTATAATACTGGTAATTGGTGTTTTAATTTCTAATTGTTTAATCTGCCATGCTAATAATTTTCCTGATTTTTCACCTTGTTCATAAAAAGATTGTTTCAATCTTAGAAGACTCGAGGCAGCTCTATTCGCTGATTTTTTGTCGTATTCAGCTCTCAAAATCAGTAATTCATTCTCCAACCTTGGGTCACTTCCTGCATACACTTTTTCCTGAAGACTTTTTATTTTATGTTCCAATTTAGCTCTCTCCTCTCTCCTCTTCTTAGATTTTGATCCTGTATAACTAATAATATGTCCCCTAATAAAAGCTTTGAAAGCCTCCCACTTTACACATGCTGATGTTTGTGTAGTATTGATGTCAAAGAACTCGTCTATCTGTTTTTCTATATACTTGACAAATTCCTCATCCTGAAGCCATTTATGCTGAAATTGCCATCTACCTGATTCCTTTCTCAATTTTTTATCTACATATATTAGACAACAGGGTGCATGATCAGAGATCACGATGTTATCATAAAAGCAGTTTTGAATCTTGGACCTTAATTCTGTGGAAATCAAAAAATAATCAATACGTGAGAATGTCTTGTAGGTACTGGAATAACAAGAATAGGCTTTAACTTGTGGTTTCATTTCTCTCCATATATCTAACAATCTCAATTCTTTCATAAAATGATTAATAGTCATCCTACATCCAATGTGCGTACAATCCAGTCCTGTTGATCTATCTATACCTGGATTCAATGTACAATTAAAATCCCCTGCTATTGACTTCCGGTTATGGCTGGCACGTAGGACGGACGTGTCTCGCTCTGCTCTGCTCCTGGAAAAAAAAAAAATCGGCAAATAACTCTCTCATTTGGGACAGAACGTATCCCAGCATTTGGGCGAAGATATGTCGGCGAAGCCTAAGGCTGGAAAACCAGGAAAAGGAAAAAGCGAGCCGCCGAAACAGTCCAAATTAACGGACTTTCAGGTCTGTGACGCAGTAAACAAAACTCCATATATGGCGGAGGAGGCTGGCAACGCTGCGATATCTGCGGGGGGATGGCGCAGATGCGCTGATGGCTGCCATGAGTTCAATGAGAGCGGACTTTTCCTCTAGATTTGATGGGATTATGACAGCGTTGGAAGGAATAAGAAAGGAATTGGGTGACTGTGTAGAACGAACGGCGCAGATGGAGCTCCGTCTCGCTAGTGCTGAAGATGACGTCACCCGTCTTCAATTAAAGGTGCGCACTTTGGAAAAAAAAAATAAATCTCTGGAAGATAATATTTTGGATTTGGAATCTCGGTCGAGACAGAATAATTTGAGGCTGGTGGGTCTTCCAGAGGAATCAGAAGGTCGGGACGTATGTTCCTTTCTGGAAAAGTGGATTCCGGAGGTGCTGGGCAGCGAGGAGTTGCAATCAGCAGTGGTTCTGGAAAAAGCACATCGTATTGGCCCACGGAGAGATAAGGGACCGCCGAGGACCTTAATTATGAAGTTTCTTAGCAACAGAGACAGGATGAAGATCTTCAACGCTGCACGAGCTAAAAAAGGAGAGATTAAACACCAGGACCAGCAGGTGCGGTTCTACCCAGATTTGGCCACAGGAATCCAGCAATTGAGGAAGCAGTTTGATCCCGTACGTAAGGAGCTGCGCAACCTTGGGATTCGTCATGGTGTAATCTATCCTGCGAGACTGCTGACCACGTATGAGGGCAGAACCCACATCTTCAAGACCCCAGAGGAGGCGCAGGAGTTCATCAAGAAGATCAAAGAAGAAGAAGAGACTGGTGGGAGCTAAGCATGAGCAAAATATAAGGTAGAATAATTAAGCATTTGCACAGGCATCTGACTGACTTGAAGTAAATAGTAAGTTTACAAAATATAGATTGTATTATATATTAAAAAAACAAAACAAAAACAAAACAAACAAACAAAAAAAAACTATGATGTACAAAGTTGTTAAAAATTTTGGAGTTAAGTTGGAAAACTACAGAGGAGAGTTAATGTTACGTCATTAAAAGCAGTAGAGTTAGGGTGATTGGGAGGATGAAGAAGGAGTGGCTTAGGCTGTTCCCCGTGGGTGTGGAACGGTCGATGGCTATATCGGGAGACAGAATTTTTCTTTTGATTTTGGGGGGTTTGCCACAAGTGTGGGAAGGGGAAATTTGTTTGTGTGTAGTTTGTAGGATGAATGTTCAACCACTCATGTTTTTGCTTCTCTGTATGAGCATGTTTACACTGCAAGGTAATCCCAAACTCTCTATTGATCATGGACCAAAGTGTTAATCTTAATTTAACTTCATGGAATTGCAGAGGTCTACAAAATTTAAAAAAACTTAAACAAGTTATGAATAAAATAAAGGACATGGGTTCAAGAATTGTGTTTTTACAAGAAACTCATCTGATTGAGGAGGATGTTAAAAGAATTAGGAGTAGATGGCAGGGAAGTGTATTCACCTCTTCATTTTCATCCCGAGCCAGGGGAGTTATGACTCTCATACATAAATCAGTTCCTTTTCAAGTGAAAAATGTAATTGGAGACAAATTTGGAAGATATGTAATCATTCAAGGTTCTTTGCTATTAGAAAATATAAATCTTGTGAACTTATATGGTCCCAATATAGATGATCAGAAGTTCTTTGCTAATTTATTACTCATCTTATCATCACTTACAGGGCAACATATAATAGCAGGGGATTTTAATTGTACATTGAATCCAGGTGTGGATAGATCAACAGGACTGGATTGTACGCACATTGGATGTAGGATGACTATTAATCATTTTATGAAAGAATTGAGATTGTTAGATATATGGAGAGAAATGAAACCACAAGTTAAAGCCTATTCTTGTTATTCCAGTACCTACAAGACATTCTCACGTATTGATTATTTTTTGATTTCCACAGAATTAAGGTCCAAGATTCAAAACTGCTTTTATGATAACATCGTGATCTCTGATCATGCACCCTGTTGTCTAATATATGTAGATAAAAAATTGACAAAGGAATCAGGTAGATGGCAATTTCAGCATAAATGGCTTCAGGATGAGGAATTTGTCAAGTATATAGAAAAACAGATAGACGAGTTCTTTGACATCAATACTACACAAACATCAGCATGTGTAAAGTGGGAGGCTTTCAAAGCTTTTATTAGGGGACATATTATTAGTTATACAGGATCAAAATCTAAGAAGAGGAGAGAGGAGAGAGCTAAATTGGAACATAAAATAAAAAGTCTTCAGGAAAAAGTGTATGCAGGAAGTGACCCAAGGTTGGAGAATGAATTACTGATTTTGAGAGCTGAATACGACAAAAAATCAGCGAATAGAGCTGCCTCGAGTCTTCTAAGATTGAAACAATCTTTTTATGAACAAGGTGAAAAATCAGGAAAATTATTAGCATGGCAGATTAAACAATTGGAAATTAAAACACCAATTACCAGTATTATAAGTAATGGACAGGTAGTTATAGATCCTTTAGAAATTAATAGAGCCTTTAGAGATTACTATGAAAAATTATATGATACCAAAAATGAACCTGATTTAACAAAACTAAATGGGTTTTTGAACGAACTATCTATACCGTGTATACCAAATGAAAACAGGGAGATATTGGAGTCTAAAATTAGTCAAGAAGAAGTTGGGCTAGCCATTGATAATATGAAATCAGGAAAAAGTGCAGGACCAGATGGTCTTCCAGTTGACCTTTATAAAAAATTTAAGAATAAATTAATAAAACCTTTTTTGGAAATGGTTTTAGAAGCATTTCAAAATAATAATTTACCATCATACATAAATAATGCCTTAATTATACTGCTGCCAAAACCAGGTAAGCCCTCTAATAAATGTGAAAATATGAGACCAATAAGCCTATTAAACGCCGACCTTAAGATAATCTGTAAAATTTTAGCAAGACGAATACAAGAAATTTTACCAAATATTATTAATCGAGATCAGAATGGCTTTATAAAGGGTAGACAAGGCTTCCATAATGTAAGAAGACTATTTAATATTATTTATTTTAATAAAGAAGCACCGGATACAGCTCTCCTATCACTGGACGCCGAAAAGGCCTTTGATAGAGTTGAATGGCCCTTTCTTTTTGAAGTCCTACAAAGGTTTGGACTTGGAAATAATTTCATAAAATGGGTTCAAATAATATACAATAATGCTACAGCAGAAATCCTAACAAATAACAATATTTCAAAACCAATAAAAATCAATAGAGGATGTCGACAAGGCTGTCCACTTTCACCTTTACTGTTTACTATGGCAATTGAACCTTTAGCGATAGCGATACGTTTACATTCACAAATATATGGAATTAAAGTTGGACCAACAGAACATAAAATCTCCCTGTACGCCGATGATATAATTTTGTTTATGTCGAATCTAAAAAAATCAATTCCAACCTTGTTGAATTTAATAAAGAATTTTGGGGAAATATCAGGATATAAAATAAATAAAACTAAATCTTCAATATTAATGCTAAATGAGACCCAGAGAAATTACCCAGCCCCTGAGGCAAATCAATTCAATGTTGTAAATCAGTTTAAATATTTAGGAATCCAAATTATGCCTAAGCTAGAATCAGTCGCCAGCGTCAACTATGAAGCCTTAATGTCAGATATCAATGAGTTAACTCAGAGATGGATGTCACTACCAATGTCGATGATCGGGAGAATCAATATACTTAAAAGTAATATTTTACCTAAAATACTTTATTTATTTCAATACATTCCCTTATCACCACCTTTAGATCTATTCTCAAGAATAAAAAAAAAGTTAGTGGAATTTATATGGAACAACAGGAGGGCTAGATTACGTCTGTCTTTATTATATTTACCATTTGATCGTGGAGGTCTGAAATGTCCAAATTTTATGTTGTATTATTGGTCGGCACAACTGAGGTCTATGACATATTATTTTTCATCAAATGATCTCCCTCACTGGACTGAAATGGAATCATACAATTTACCTTTACCTCTTCCCATATTCATATACTCAGATTCGGCAAAAAAATTACAAAAACAAGTTAAAAATCCATTTGTAAAGCATATGATCAAAATATGGTGTGAAGCTAAAAACTATTTAAAAGAACCACAGTTATTGTCACAATTTAGTCCAATATGGGGTAATCAATATTTTAAACCAGGGAGAGCGGACGCTGTATTTAAAGTATGGAATTTAAAAGGGATACAAAAGATTCAGGATTTATATTTGCCATGTGCAGACAACATAATGTCTTTTGAAGAGCTGAGGATCAAATTTAATCTCAATAGAACACATTTTTTTAAATATCTTCAACTTAGAAACTTTATTCGATCAAATCAAAATAAAGCTCTCACTCGACCTATTTATTCATCCTTGGAAAAAATGATGATGAAAGATAGTAAAAGAAAGGGTATTATTTCAGAGTTTTATAACTCATTGACACTATCTTCAAGTGAAAATTCACTGAAAAGATTAAACTACTGGAAAGAAGATCTGCAAATTGAAATTTCGGAGGAACAATGGGAATTGGCTTGTACAGAAGCTCAAACCAAATCAATAAATGCACGCCTTAAATTGATACATTTCAAATGGTTAATGCGGATGTATGTTACACCGGAGGAGTTAAATAGATATAACAAAAATATACCAGATACATGCACAAAATGCATGGAAAGTAAAGGAACCCTATTTCATTGTTTATGGGAATGTAGATTAATAAGAATGTTTTGGGAAGAGGTGAGGGTAACAATTGAAAAAATAATCTCAAAACAAATCATACTGAATCCTAAACTGTTTTTGTTGGGTCTGTACCCAGAAAAGCATAATTTTAATAAAAGTGAAAGAACATTCATAGACCTCAGTTTGCTTAATGCCAAAAAATGTATTGCACTATTATGGAAAAAGACTCATAGACCAGATGTGACTCAGTGGTTAAGACAGATGTTAACAAACCTTCCATTAGAAAGAATAACATATATACTGAAATCAAAGGAAATTGTGTTTGAGAATATATGGAGACCTTTTATTGATTATGTAAAAAATTTAAACATAACTCTTGAAGAAGAAGGTGAATGATGTGTGTGGACCTTGTAAATTCCAAACTGGTGAACATAATATGTATACTAATGTATTGGATTGTCTAGACTAAACAGAGGAGCATTGTTGAAGACTTGATTTTGTTGGTGGTTGTTGGTGTTTTTAGTGCATTTTTTTTTTTTTTTTGTAGTACTTTAGCGTTAGTGTTTGATTGTTTGTATCATGTTTGTTAAAAAAAAAAAAGGTTCAATAAAGATATTGTGGGAAAAAAAAAATCCCCTGCTATTATATGTTGCCCTGTAAGTGATGATAAGATGAGAAATAAATTAGCAAAGAACTTCTGATCATCTATATTGGGACCATATAAGTTCACAAGATTTATATTTTCTAATAGCAAAGAACCTTGAATGATTACATATCTTCCAAATTTGTCTCCAATTACATTTTTCACTTGAAAAGGAACTGATTTATGTATGAGAGTCATAACTCCCCTGGCTCGGGATGAAAATGAAGAGGTGAATACACTTCCTTGCCATCTACTCCTAATTCTTTTAACATCCTCCTCTATTAGATGAGTTTCTTGTAAAAACACAATTTTTGAACCCATGTCTTTTATTTTATTCATAACTTGTTTAAGTTTTTTTAAATTTTGTAGACCTCTGCAATTCCATGAAGTTAAATTAAGATTAACACTTTGGTTTATGATCAATAGAGAGTTTGGGATTACCTTGCAGTGTAAACATGCTCATACAGAGAAGCAAAAACATGAGTGGTTGAACATTCATCCTACAAACTACACACAAACAAATTTCCCCTTCCCACACTTGTGGCAAACCCCCCAAAATCAAAAAAAAAAATTCTGTCTCCCGATATAGCCATCGACCGCTCCACACCCACGGGGAACAGCCTAAGCCACTCCTTCTTCATCCTCCCAATCACCCTAACTCTACTGCTTTTAATGACGTAACATTAACTCTCCTCTGTAGTTTTCCAACTTAACTCCAAAATTTTTAACAACTTTGTACATCATAGTTTTTTTTTTGTTTGTTTTGTTTTTGTTTTGTTTTTTTTTAATATATAATACAATCTATATTTTGTAAACTTACTATTTACTTCAAGTCAGTCAGATGCCTGTGCAAATGCTTAATTATTCTACCTTATATTTTGTTCATGCTTAGCTCCCACCAGTCTCTTCTTCTTCTTTGATCTTCTTGATGAACTCCTGCGCCTCCTCTGGGGTCTTGAAGATGTGGGTTCTGCCCTCATACGTGGTCAGCAGTCTCGCAGGATAGATTACACCATGACGAATCCCAAGGTTGCGCAGCTCCTTACGTACGGGATCAAACTGCTTCCTCAATTGCTGGATTCCTGTGGCCAAATCTGGGTAGAACCGCACCTGCTGGTCCTGGTGTTTAATCTCTCCTTTTTTAGCTCGTGCAGCGTTGAAGATCTTCATCCTGTCTCTGTTGCTAAGAAACTTCATAATTAAGGTCCTCGGCGGTCCCTTATCTCTCAGTGGGCCAATACGATGTGCTTTTTCCAGAACCACTGCTGATTGCAACTCCTCGCTGCCCAGCACCTCCGGAATCCACTTTTCCAGAAAGGAACATACGTCCCGACCTTCTGATTCCTCTGGAAGACCCACCAGCCTCAAGTTATTCTGTCTCGACCGAGATTCCAAATCCAAAATATTATCTTCCAGAGATTTTTTTTTTTTTTCCAAAGTGCGCACCTTTAATTGAAGACGGGTGACGTCATCTTCAGCACTAGCGAGACGGAGCTCCATCTGCGCCGTTCGTTCTACACAGTCACCCAATTCCTTTCTTATTCCTTCCAACGCTGTCATAATCCCATCAAATCTAGAGGAAAAGTCCGCTCTCATTGAACTCATGGCAGCCATCAGCGCATCTGCGCCTCCCCCCGCAGACATCGCACCGTTGCCAGCCTCCTCCGCCATATATGGAGTTTTGTTTGCTGCGTCACAGACCTGAAAGTCCGTTAATTTGGACTGTTTCGGCGGCTCGCTTTTTCCTTTTCCTGGTTTTCCAGCCTTAGGCTTCGCCGACATATCCTCACCCAAACGCTGGGATACGTTCTGTCCCAAATGAGAGAGTTATTTGCCGATTTTTTTTCTCCAGGAGCAGAGCAGAGCGAGACACGTCCGTCCTACGTGGCAGCCATAACCGGAAGTCAACTTTAGATTAATTGTTGATAAGAATTTAGTCAACTAAATTAAATTAGTTGTCTATCCACTGACAACTCAGCAGTCCTTTTCAATGGGTTTTTATTCTATGAAATGTAGTGGCGTTGCTGTCCAGGCACATGTGGTTACCCACTGTCGCCTTTCAACCAAAACAAAGGAAAAGGAGCAGAAGAAGATGCCAAGCCCCCAAAGTCCATGCCCTGTGTAGAGCGAAATGCCTCATCCTTCCGGGGTATGTCGGAGAACCAAAACAAGAATGGCCAGTTCAGATGCATGAGCTTGAAGATCCACCTGCCTGCTCCAAATCAGCAGGGTGGGGAAATGGACTGGAGCAAGGAAAAAGACTACACGGGCACAAAAACCCATTCCTGCTGCCTTCAATTCGCTGCTAGATGGAAAAGGAGACCGGATCCAAGTTACCACTGAGGAAACATTCTCACACACAGTAGTAGAGGAGCCCGACTTGGACTAACAGGACAGGCTGGCGACGGCTTCACACCATATTTACAGTTTATGCGCCATACCAGCCAGAGACGGTCAGAGAGCTGCAGCAGACTCCGGGCGAGCAAATGAAAAAAATGCTCTTAAAATAAACCTCTCACTCTCAGCCACTGTGATATTTGTGTGATTGTGGTGCACACAGTTATCTGCTGCACCTTCAAAATTAATATAATCTGTCAGAATAATGACAGACAGCCTGCTGATTCATTTCCACTCTCTGTCTCTGTGCTGTGACATGATCACTGTGGCACTTCATCGTGTGTTTATCCCCATGGTCATGTTCTAATGTCCACAGGGTGAGGTGGTCAATGGCCCATGTCGCTTGCGGGGTCACTTAGCCAGTGTCAAGTAGCATGCATAACCCTATACAGCGGGAGCTTAGATCGTACTGGGTTTGCCTGGATTGCAGGGGTAATCTGAGAGGGGCTAATGTTTAACATGCAACAGATGATGCAGCTCACAGTTTATTTTCCCAACAAAACAGTCCACTAGTCTCAGTAAATTAGAACACTGTGAAAGTTATTTTTTTGTAATTAAAAAGGATAAACTTTGATATACTTATTACAACAAGTGAAATAATTCAAAACTTTTTGAATAAATTTTATACTGATTATAGTTATTAAAATAACTATAAATCATGACACTTTAATTTACCGTGATGCAACAGCACATAGTACACACTATACAGTACAGAATTAGCTAACTCACAAAAAATGGAATTGTCTGTCGTAAAAAAAAAATGCAGATGGTAAAATAAATCATTGAGGAAAATGATCTGCATATTTTATTCAGTATATTAAAAACAGCAATTAACTTTTTAGGTTATAGATAGAAAGACTGTATTGTACCAAGGGAAATTCAGATTCTCAAGAAAACTGCTCCGTATTAATTAATCGTTAATTGATTGATAAGGTGAAACAACTAATGATTAATGAATTAAACGACAACTTGCATCCCTAATACCTACTGAAACACGGAGAGGGCTCAGTTTTGTTTTGGGGCTGCTTTGCTGCATCTGGCACGGGGGACCTTAAACCTGTTTTTTTTTTTTTTTTTTTTTTTTTTTCTTATGTGGAAGGGTACCAACAAATTTTCCCACATCTGTAGCGCCACATCTGATGTTCACAGGGAACAACACTTAGTAATGTTGTTATAACCCAGAAAGTAAATGATAAATGGCATTCTTGGCTTTTTCTCATCTCTGGATGACCAAAGCCCTTTAAAGATCCTGCTATCTACCTGTTCACGCACACATTCACAGACTGATGGAGGCAGTGCTGCCATGCATGGTGCCGGCCCGTCCCACTAGGGGCAACTCGGGGCTCCGTGTCTTGTTCAAGGCAACAGAGGAAAAGAAGCTTCTTGTTTCTGTTAGTGAACACATTTTCAGGACAGAAGTGATGGATTTGAGTAGAGTAACAAAAAGTTACACAGATCTCCTTTAAAACATCTAGAAGAACTACAAATACGACTACAGATGTTTTTTTAACATTTGAAGTCATATTTACTTACAAAAGTATGATTAGCAAACCTTTTCACTGGGTTGCCTATGGGTTAGCATCATACCTGCTCCAGTGTAGCAGCAAAACCTTGGCGATCAGCAACATATGGCAAACCATGAACCAATCCCACCTTCTCTGTCATCTGATTTGTCAGATCGGTCAGCGTGTCGGGTTTCACTGTTAAATTATCATAAAAATAAGTTGGCAACAATGCAAAACATCTTAACAAAAGTAGTTATCACAGCTGTGAAGTCCAACCTCTGATGCCGCTGTCACAGATCCACACCAGCCCGTATTTGGCTCCCTCATAGCCTGGCATCAGGTTATTGATCTTGGGATTGATTCCAACTTTCTTTCCCCCTGAGAATCACACAACAAACCATGTTGATGCTAGCAGCCAAGTACATACAAGCACCTGCTCAGGAAAAACCCCCCAACAAACTCACCAATGACCAATCGAGCATCTACACTGGGGTATTTTCCCAGCAACTTTTTACAGACATCAATAGCTGGATCGTCTTGATCCTGGATGCACAGCAGAATCTCGTACTGGAAAAAAAAGTCAGATGTTTCAGTTAGACAGTGAAATAGTACTCTAAGCAATGCAGTGGTAGCTGAGGTTATAACGTTAAATGGGACAGCAGTCCAAGATTGCAGCCTCCCCAAGGCCTCTGTACAATTCTGTCCCAAGAGTTTTTCAGCCCACTCATTAGTATTTACAAGTCCGTAATCCGATTGTGCCGATGTCCCACCTCAACTCTCCAATACTGAAGCATGGTCACAAATTCTCCCAAATTCATCTGCCTTATTGTGAAATTTATCCACTTGGCTATGTATGTTCATAGAATATAAGAAGAAACATTTGGACCAACTTGCTGCTGGTGTTAAATGATTACACGTGGCCTTCCTCTCACCTGGATAGATTGTTACATAATTGAATAAAATGTACTTGAAGCACCAATGTTAAGCATAAATGCATTTTTTCTTTACAATTTGCAGCTTTTCTCATAAATTTGTAATCTTTTCCTCATTAATTTACTACATTTATTTGTAAATTTAGAATTTTTTCCTTGTAAATGAACTACTTTTTGCATCTACTTTTCTTGTAAATTTGACTTTGTAAATTTGCCACTTTTCTCATAAATTTGAGTTTTTTCAAGTATATCTGACTTTTTGGAAATTTGCAAGTTTTTATTTAATTGCTTTTCTTTCTCATAAAGGTGTGACTTTTTTTATTGTAAATTTACAGCATTTTCCCCGACAAGTGTACATTCTTTTCCTCGTAAATTTGTGGCTGAATACAATAATCCTGTAATACTGTGACTGAATACAATAATACTCTGGAGAAAATCTGTTTATTGCCCCCCCCCGAACAGGGAATACACAGTCCTCTTCATCATGCTGTTCACATTTTGACATCATGAGACCAAGATGACACCAAACAATTGATCAACAATACCTCGCCATTGCAAGGAGTCAAACAGGATGTTCTCAGAGGGAAGTGACCACTGAGCTTATTTTTTTTTTTTTTTTTGTTACTTATTTGTACCCGTAGGTAGATTTGGTTTGCAGTCTGGTGACAAGCCACCGGCCGCTGGTCGCTGCGTGCGCGAGCGCCCTAAACCTACATGTTTTTTGGTGTGCGGGAGGAAACCGGAGAAATCCCGGAGCCCTTTTCCACTAGTACCCACTCGGCCCTACTCGGCTCTACTCAGCCCGGTTTGTAGCCTTTTCCATTAGTAGTACCAGGTACTAATGGAAAAGTACCTGGTACCTAGTACCAGGTACTTTTTTAGTACCGACTCTAGGCCAGGGTACAGCCGTGCTGAGTCGAGCCGAGAATGTGATGTCAACAGACTGCAGGCCACTGATTGGTCAGGGTGTAACGTCATGAAAGCGTCCGTCTTCTGAAGAATCGCCAAATCGCCATTTGCAAAAGTTCACGGAGTAAACTCGGTCACCGAGTAAACACGAGATTAATAGAGATGGTGTTGTAGGTTTCGCGGAAATCTACACTGTGGTCCAACGAAGAGGAGCGGAGTTTTCTGTGCTTGGTGGCAGATAGTATCCAGAGCGACATGGAGTGACCCCACAATGAAACAGATGGCTGCCCAGCATAGAACCGGACTATGGACAAGCTGAAGATGAAAGTGAGAGAACCATCAGTGGTGAGTGATTTATGATATTGTGCATCTTTTCGCTTATTTATCCTGTTGGTGGTAAGTGCACTTTTTGAGCAATACAACGCTGTCCTGCGCTGGCTAACAAGTGTTAGCTAGTAGCTAGCTAGCTAGTAGCCAATTGCTGATTCGCGCTTGCTTTGTCCGAAGTATTCGCTTGTGAGAGCAAAACGATGAAATATGCTAATCCTGGTTAAAGTCCTGGTTTGTGTACATGTTGCACTTTGGTGCTGTGCATTAAGTTATGTGCAATTTCTTTCTAGAATCTGTTTCCACATGCCAGGGGTTAGCCTTCCTCAGCATGTTGTGCTTATATTGTGGATACAGGTCAAGTGGACCCCAGGATCCAAAATCTTAACATGTTCAAGTGCATTGTCAAACCAGTGATTTATAAAGTGACTCATATAATTTTCTAAAGCGTCAGAATAGACCCACACACCTATTCTGTGGGTTTTCCAAAAAAGGTGTTGGAACAGTGTTTTTGTGCTGTTTCTGTTCCACCATAAATCCCTGGATTGATAATGTTCTTGTACATGGACAGAGTGGATCCTGTGGTGCTCACTAGTCAGGGAAACAAAGCATTTTTGTCACATCCCATCACTGACTTTCACAAGTGTATTTCTCTAATACAGGTACATCTCCAAAAATTAGAATGTCATAAAAAAGTTCAATATTTTTTGTCACTCATTTCGGAAAGTGAAGCCCATATATTATATAGATTCATTACAGACAGTGATATATTTCAAGCGTTTATTTTAATTTTGATGATTGTGGCTTATAGCCCCTGAAAACCCCAAATTCAGTTTCTCAAAAAATTAGAATATTACATAAAATTAATTTTAAAAAATATTTTTTAAATAGAAATGTTGGCCGCTGAAATGTTGGTTAACATGGGCTGTAGCCATAATCTTCAAAATTAAAATAAACACTTGCAATTTATCAGTCCTTGTAATGAATCTATATATGGGTTTCACTTTCTGAAATGAGTGGCAAAAAATATTGAACTTTTTCATGATCTTCTAATTTTTTGAGATGTACCTGTATATGTGCTGAACTTGCTTAAACTAACCACCATCCATTTCTGTCTTTGGTCTAGGCAAGAGGAAAGGAAAAGGAGGCACGACACAACGGACCTTGCCACTGTGGAAAGTACTGAAATCCTTTGCTTTTATAGGTAAAGTGCCAAAACCAAAGCAGCACAATTTCCACCTAATATAAAAGGGACAGAACTGAGATTTATTTGATTGTGTGAATATTAATTACAGAATAATTGAAAATGAATGGCACATCAACCGTAAAATAAACCGCTTGTTAATGTATTCATTTTTTTTGTCAGATCACTTGGTGTGATCCTTTGTGAGTTATATTCATAACTGTATGTTACACTTTGGGGAATGGGAGTTGTTCAGCCATCAATATAATTTAGTTTATACAGACGTGGACAAAATTGTTGGTACCCCTCTGTTAATGAAACCAATGAAAATCAGATAATGCTTTTTGAATTGTGGTTCAACAGAATTATTTTAAAAAACAAACTCATGAAACAGGCCTAGACAAAAATGAGAAAAGATTGAAAATAATGTAACCATAGGGACATGTTCAACCAAGATGTGTCCTCTAATGAACATCACAGGTGTCTACAAACTTGTAATCAGTCGGTCGGTCTATTTAAAGGGTGACAAGTAGTCACTGTGCTGTTTGGTGACATGGTGTGTATCACACTAAACATGGACCAGAGGAAGCAAAGGAGAGAGTCTCAGGAGATTAGAAAGAAACTTATAGACAAGCATGTTAAAGGTAAAGGCTATAAGACCATCTCGAAGCAGCTTGATGTTCCTGTGACTACAGTTGCACATATTATTCAGAAATTTAAGATCCACGGGACTGTAGCCAACCTCCCTGGACGTGGCCGCAGGAGGACACTTGATGAAAAATGGAAGAGACGAATAATATGAATGGTAACAAAAGAGCCCAGAACAACCTCTAAACACATTCATGGTGAACTCCAAGGTCAAGGTACATCAGTATCAGATTGCACCATCCGTCGTTGTTTAAGCCAAAGTGGACTTCATGGGAGACGTCAAGGAGGACACCACTGTTCAACACAAACCATAAAAAAGCCAGACTGGAATTTGTCAAACTGCATGTTGACAAGCCACAAAGCTTCTGGGAGAATGTCCTATGGACAGACGAGACAAAACTGGAACTTTCTGGCAAGGCACATCAGCTCTATGTTCAAAGATGCAAAAATGAAGCATACCAAGAAAAAAACACTGTTGCTACTGTGAAACATGGAGGAGGTTCTGTTATATTCTGGGGGCTGCTTTGCTGCATCTGGCACAGGGTGTCTTGAATCTGTGCAGGGTACAATGAAATCTCAAGACTATCAAGGTATTCTAGAGAGAAATGTGCTGCCCAGTGTAGGGATGGGCATAATTTACCGATTAACCGATAATTGATCATTAAGAATTTCACCGAGGAAGTTCATTTTCGTCGACAAACCGTTTTTTTTTGTTTGTTTTTTTTTAATTTAAGTTTTTGTAAAGGGTATACAGGTCGTTACAGCAATGCAGTGTTTACATTTTCATCACATGTTCCCTTATTTTCTGATATCTGACAACATTGGAAGATTAATTCTTACAACACCCCTTTTTTTTTTTTTTTAAAGTGAAAGAAAAAGTGAAATTAAAGAGAAAAAAAAAAACAAGAAACAAATAACAAAAAAACAACAACAAACAAACCAGTAAAAAACAAACAAAAAGAAAAAGTAAGTAAATAAAGATAAAAGAGCATCTGAGTAGCATTGGAACAAAGAGCGGAACCATTATTGAAATGGTATTTGTCAAAGATTAGATCTAATGGAAGACACATATGCGGTCCAGGGTTGCCAAAAGTTCATGAACACATCCATGTCCTGTCTCAATGCGAATGTCAACTTTTCCATCGAGTAAATGTCTTGGATCACGTTAGTCCAATCTTCAGGTGTAGGACAGTCCTTCAACATCCATTTTTTAGTTAGAGCTTTTTTGCTTGCCAATATTAAAACATTGAATAAGTATTTTTCTCCTCGTCTTTCCAGTGAGTCCGGTAGTAAACCCAAATACAAAGTTACAAAAGAAAAGGGAACTGTAATTTTGAATATTTTCCCCAATATTGTCTGTACCTTGGTCCAATATTGGTGGATAACTGGGGCATGACCAAAAACACATGAAAATGATTTGCAGTCTTTTCACCACACAAGCGCCAACAGTTCAATCCCTTATGGGTAAATTTGTTTTGTGCAGGTGTTCTGAAAAATCTTGCCAAGTTTTTCATCCAAATTCTCTCCACTGCAGGGGATGAGGTACTTTTCCATTGCTGTTTATTTAGCTTTTCCCATATTTCCAGTTGTAAAGTGAAATTCCCCTCTTTTTCCCATCTCTCTTTTATATAAGATGTGTTGTCTCCTTTTAAGTCTTGAAGACCTTGGATACTTTAGAAATGTATCTGATCCCTGGGATCCCTTTATATGCCATTAAGAAGACCTTCAGAACACCTGACTGGGGCCCTTTCCAAAACCTCCTTTTTAAGTATATTGTTTATGTGGTGTCTAAGCTGGAAGAACCTGTAAAGGTCTTGATTTATTAGGCCTTGTTTTTTCAAATCTTCAAAACTTCTTAAGATTTGCCCTTTAAAAAAATCGTAATATTTTATCAGCCCTTTCTCCTTCCACTTTTTAAATCTGGTGTCTGTTTTTATTAGGAGTAAAGTCCTGATCATAGGCGATCCATTGCAGAAGTCGATAGGGCTCTTTAGTTTGATTCTCTCTGACTATCTTAAACCAAATTTTTAGCGGGGGTCTCTATCCCACGGGTTAGTGTTATTCAAAAGCTTAGGTAAGACATTGTTCCCTATTATCGCCTGTAGGGGGATGTCACTTGTTATTTGGCATTCGATCTCCTTCCATTGTGCAGTGTAGACTGGGTTACATATCTCTTACTAAAGTTTTAATTTGTGCGGCTTTAAAGTAGTCCCTGATATTTGGCAGCGCGAGCCCACCTTTGTCTTTGTTAGCTGTAGGGTTCTATATCTGATTCTAGGTCTCTTGCCCTGCCATATGAATCTTGAGATCCTTCTGTCCAGCTCCTGCCATGTTTTTTTGGGAGGTTCTACCGGTATTGTTTGGAAAAGGTATAGAAGACGTGGAAGTATATTCATTTTGACTGCTTCAATTCTTTGTGCAGTACCCAAGAATGGTATCATATTCCATCTTGCTAGGTCAGATTTTATTTTTGTCACCAGTGGATCATAGTTTAGTGATATAATTTTTGTTGAGTTGTTTCGGGATATTGACCCCCAGATATTTCATAGATTCCGACTCCCAGTTAGTTTTGAGTTTGCTTAGTGAATAATGATTTGGGTCATAGTTGAATGTTAAAACTTGGGTTTTATGCATATTTAATTTGTACCCCGATAAATCTCCATACTCTGAAAAAACTGAGGTTAGTTCTGGTAAAGAAGTGTCCGGCTGCCCTAGGTATATTAAAATGTCATCAGCAAAGAGTGCTATTTTATGTTCCTTCTGACCAAGTGTAATACCTTGAATTTTTTGGTTTTGTCTTATCCATTGGCTCAGAGGTTCTATGAAGATTGCAAAGAGCAGTGGAGACAGGGGGCAGCCCTGACGACATCCTCTTTCCAGTTCAAAAGATGATGATAAATTACCGTTAATCCTTATTTTAGCTGTTGGTTTTTTATATAATGCCTGTATAGTTCTAATGAAGTTGTTATGAAAATTGAAACTGGATAAGATTCTATATAGAAAAGACCAGTCAACCGAATCGAATGCTTTTTCAGCATCTAATCCCAATATGACTGCATTTAAGTTATATTTTTTTATATGATGAATTATGTGTAAAGTGCGTTGAATGTTGTCTTGTGTCTGTCTTTGTCTTATAAAACCTGTTTGGTCTAAATGAATTAGGTCTGTCCAGTATATTTTCTAACCTTTTGGCAAGGATAATGGTAAAAAGCTTATAGTCCTGATTTAGTACACTGATTGGTCTGTAGTTGGAGCACTCTAGTTTATCCTTTTCAGGTTTAGGTATAACTGCAATGACCCCTTCTCTCCAGGAGGGGGGGATTTCCCCTGTGTGGAGGACATAATTAAATGTTTTCAGGAGGAGAGGAGATAGTTGCTGTTTAAAGGTTTTGTACCACTCTGCTGTATAGCCATCAGCTCCTGGGGATTTGTTAGCTTTAAGTTTCATAATTGCTTTTTCCAGTTCTTTAGGATGTATTTCTGACAGTAGTGTTTTATTTTGTGACTCCGTAAGTTGGGGAAGGTTTAATGTGGTTAGGAATGCCTCGGATGCGTTTTTATGTTTTTTGTGGGAGTATAAGTTCTTATAGTAATTCTCGAAGCTTTTAAGAATATCCTGAATTCTGAATTTTATTTCCTTTGATACTGGGTCTCTGATTTTGTAGATTGCTCTTTCTGTTTGATGTTTCCTCAATTTATAGGCTAGCAATTTTGCCGATTTACTGCCTGCTTCATAGTATTTTTGTTTTAAAAATGTAAGTTTCTTCTGGATTTCTATTGTGTAGATCTCATTTATTTGGTTTTTAATTTCCTTAATCTTGAGCGAGTCAGTAGAATGAGTGTTGCCTTTGTGTTCTTTTTCTAGGTTCCTAAGTTCTGACTCTAATGTGGATAGTTTTTCTTGTCCTTAGTTTCTTTTGGGTTGCCAGTTTTGCAATAATCTTTCCTCTTATTACAGCTTTACATGCATCCCACAGTATTAAAGGGGATACTTCTCCATTATCGTTATCTTCCAAATATCTGAGAATATCTGATTCCAATTCATCTTTCAATGGTCCTTTCAGGACATTTGAATTTAACCTCCAAGAAAATGTATTAATTTGTGTATTTTTGGATATTTAAGTCCATGTAGATCGGACTGTGGTCGGAGAGATCATCAGTCCTATTTTACATGTTTTTACTCTTCCAATGTCTCTATTAAACATAAAAAAATAGTCAATCCTTGAGTAAGATGAATGTGGAGTTGAGTAAAATGTATAGTCTTTTACACTGGGGTTGAGTTCCCTCCACACGTCACAGATTCCCAATTCTTTTAGTAGCATCCCGAGTCTTCCTGTTTTGGGTGTTATTTTGATGTGGGGAATTACCAGAAGCATCCCAGTATGGATTCAGTCTAAGATTGAAGTCCCCACCACATATCACTAAACCTTGAGCTTTAGTTATCATTAGGTCGAATACATTTTTATAAAATTTCCAGTTAGCCCCTGGGGAGCATACACATTCAGCAGGGTGATATCTTCTCCCTCTAGCCGCCCAGTTACCAAACTGTATCTCCCTTCTTTATCTTTGTGTTCTGATTTTTTTTCAATGTAATTTTGGTTGATATCAATGTCGCTACTCCCCTCCTCCTCCCCTGATTTATATGAAGATGAAGAGATCATTTTAAACCCTTGTCTACTGAGTTTATTGTGTTCACGTCTGTTAGGTGGGTTTTCTTGTAAAAGTATTATTCCTGCTTTGTCTTTTTTCATTTTGCCTAGAATTTTGGATCTTTTAACTGGATTCAGGATTCCTTTTACATTATATGAAATTATTTTGGTTACACCCTGTTTCTCCATTGTGTTGTTTTGTTTAGTATAACTGTGTGGTGGCCCTCTTTTGTGCTACTCAGAAACTGAAAGAACATTAAAAAACAAGAAAAACATTAAGAACATAGTGTAAAAAACTTCAAAACAAAAAGCTGTCATAAGAACTTCCTGAGCTGAGGTCTTTTTAAAGACCCTGTAAGAGCCTTGATGGAGTGAAGGCTCTGAGGGAAATTCCTCAAACTCTGTTACGTGTTGAGGGCCCTCTCTTACCACTGAAAGTAGTCCCATGCTTTTAACGTGAGTTTCAGAACCCAATCCAAACTTGTAATGATTTTTTTTTTTTCCTTTTATGCCTAAACCCTGTGAAATTGTGTGCACCCTCCCACCCCCATCACATCAAACATTCACGCAAAAAACAGTATTTGTTAGTATGAGGAGAACATGTGGATTATTGTCACATTTCTATTTTAACAAGTTTTTTTTTTTTTATTACAAAGACTTATTTGTTTCAAATAATATGATTGCTCCATGAAATGTTTTACCACATGCTGAATATGCATCTCCTTTAATGTTTGTTACCTTGTATGAGGGGGGGGTTGGATGTGCGGATTGATTCAAGAGAAAAAAAAAAAAAGGTCGCTATTCCAACCTGAAAATGGATAGTTTATCCGCGACGCTCTGGTGCTGGGTTTCCCGCTGCTGGTCCGTGGATTTTGAAGGTCTTTGTGTTGTCCATGTTTGCGCTTTGATCTTCTCGCTCGGGTCTGCTGGGGGTTTAAATACCGTTACCGGGAGGCCTCTATTCGCCATGTCAGCTGATGCTTCTTCCGCCGAATTATAGAGACAACGTTTCATCGCCGTAGAAGACCCTTAACTTCGCAGGAAATGGTGTCCTGAAAGCGCAATTTCTTCTCTCTTAACACCCTTTTTCGCGTCATTGTATTCCCTGCGCTTTTTAAGACCTCCGGGGCGTAATCGTGTTCCACGTAGACTTTTCTCTCCTGGTGCATAAATCCTTTTTTCTGCCAGGCCAGTCTTACAACCTCTTGTTTTATTTTGAAATTGGAAATCTTACCAACACCGAACGTGGGGCGCTTCCGCCGCCGGCCTAGCGGCTAATGAACGATGTGCCTTTTCTATCTTCAAGTCGGGTGGTTTGTGGAATATCCAATTTCTCTCTTAGTAAGGATTCCACGCATTCTGCCATTGAGTTAAAACCATTTTCGGTTCCTTCTATCAGACCATGAATTCTTATGTTGTCTCTTCTTTGTTTTCCTTCTTGTCGGTTAGCTTAGCCTCTATAGCTGCTTGTCTTTTGCGTAGGTCTAGCACAGAATCTTCGAGCACTTTAATTCGATCCTCTGTTTTCCAAGATTCGGTTCTCGGCCTGGTCCACTCTGCTGTTTGTCCTTTTCAATTCTTCTCTGAATTCCCGAAATTCAGCCGTAACATCTCAGCGAAATCGTCGTAGCTCCTCAAATAGTGATTTCAGGCTAACCCTTTTGTTAGCTATCACCAGTTCCTCGTCCTTCTGAACGGAGATCTTCCAGTTCAGATTCTCCGGGCCGATACGTGTCCTGGCCTGGAGAATTTCAGTTTCTTCTGTTTTCCTTTAGGACATGATGATTTTGTCTTTTGATTTTCACTCCTCCAAAAATCCGTTAAGTTTGATTTTCAAGGTGTTATCCTGGATTGGGTCTGAGAACTTCAGTGTTAAGCTGCAGTCGCCATGGCGTCCAGACCGGAAGTCCGTTTTTTTTTTTTTAAACAATCCGAGGTTATTAGGCCTAGTGCACGGCCGTCCTCAAACAATGCAATGGCAAAATTGGGCACCAGGGGGCAACATTACACCATCGCCGTACCCTGGCGTGCCTCAGTTGATACATGCGGGCTTCCGTAGGGCAATCGCCAAATCATGAAGCGGTTACGGCGAAGTGTTGCGTGGGACCATTTCAATTTAAAAAATGACCAGGTGTACTGCAATCACTGCAATGCAGCATACAAATATACCTCATCGACAGGGTCCATGGAACACCCCTATTACGCGAAGAAACCGCCAACAGTGGTTGCGCGCTGAGTAATGCGGTCGTGAAGATTCTTTTTTTTTTTTTCAGAAACTTTATTGAGAAAGTCATGAAGATTCGGTGTACACACGTCGAGGGAAGCTGCAGGAGGCGGCGTAGTGGCTCGACGGGAAGACTATTTCGCACAAAATGGCACAAGAGAACAGCAAAAAGTTCTGCGCGGCTAGACTAAGTAAACACGAGCGATAGAGCAATGAATGCGGTCTTCGTTTGTTGGGTGGGCGCTCGGCAGGGACAGAAGCTGGGTAAAAACGTCTCGGCCAATCAGCTTGCGGGGTGAAACGTCTCGGCCAATCAGCTTGCGAGATTCCCGAGCCCGAGCCACACGAGAACAGAGAGAGGGCTCTCCGTGCTGATTCCTGATGTTCTAATGTAGTCTACCTGCCTTGTTACGTACCTAAAAATGTTAATGATTAACCGATTATTAATCATTAATTCTCCCGACGATCGGTGAAGAAAATTTCACCGAATGCCCATCCCTAGCCCAGTGTCAGACAGCTTGGTCTCAGTTGCAGGTCATGGGTCTTGCAACAGGATAATGACCCAAAATACACAGCTAAAAACACCCAAGAATGGCTAAGAGCGAAACATTGGACTATTCAAAAGTGGCCTTCTATGAGCCCTGATCTAAATCCTATTGAACATCTGTGGAAGGAGCTGAAACATGCCGTCTGGAGAAGGCACCCTTCAGACCTGAGACAACTGGAGCAGTTTGCTCATGAGGAGTGGGCCAAAATACCTGCTGAGAGGTGCAGAAGTCTCACTGACAGTTACAGAAATCATTTGATTGCAGTGATTGCCTCAAAAGGTTGTGCAACAAAATATTAAGTTAAGGGTACCATCATTTTTGTCCAGGCCTGTTTCATGAGTTTGTTTTTTAAAACGATTCTATTGAACTACAATTCAAAAGCATTGTCTGATTTTCATTGGTTAATTTTCATAGAATTTTTATTACCACTTTTGTCAGATTCAAGTTATTTCTGTGACCATTGTGGGTTTTTCTTTCATTAACAGAGGGGTACCAACAATTTTGTCCACATCTGTATGTGTAGTTTATAGTCTATCATCAATAAACTAATACAGTATTATAATAGCAGGACACATTACAAATATTTGAAACACATTGTAGTGCTTCCTTTTATATTTTAGCAATACAAGTACAAAACACCACCCACACTTGAAGCCAGGGCAAGAAGAGGCAGCGGTGACAGAGCGGTGGCTAAACTTTTATTGATAAAAATTCCATATTTTGACTGAGCGACTCCATACTCGGTGATGCACACCCTCAGTTAAAGTACTATATTCCATTCAAGTGAATGTATTAATTCATTCTGATTGCTTAGGCCACAGTAAAAACAAATGGATTTTAAATGTAACCCAACCCATGTAAAATCTACTGAAGCGCAACTACATGAAAATTGTGGTTACATACAACAATGAAACAGTTTTTTGTCACATTCTACCACTGGCTTTTAGCAACAAGTGTATTTCCCAAATATGTTTTAAACTTGCATTAATTAACCACCACCCATTTCTGTCTTTTGTCTTGGCAAGAGGAAAACGATCCACCCAAACCAGACTGTGCGGTCACTATTTACAGAGATGCAGGCTGAAAAGCTGCTGAATTGGGACCAGCTTGAGCAGCACATCCCAGCTGCTTCTCAGTGCGGCAGCGTGGCCGGCGTGTGTGACCCATCCTGTTTTTTTTTTTTTTTTTTACAGTTTGAATTTTGCACATTCTGAGTAATCTTGATTTTTGCTGCTGATTGTAATAAACAATTTAGTGACTTATGTGTTTGCATCACGATTTTCTATTTTGTCTGTTAACCACTTGCGCTCCGTTGTTTCCGCGGGCGGGCAAGTCTCTGCGTCCTATGACGCACGAGGGCGCACAAGAGCGCCCTCGTGCGCGCTTGGACGCATGACGCATGATGGTGGTGATGGTGATGTAGTGGCGTCCAAGCGCCACTCAAAAAAAAACTGCAGAGACAGCTGCGAACAGATTAGTTCATCTGATTGACCTCTCATTCGACTAATAAGAGCCTTGAATTGGGTTTCTGAAACCTTGAGGAGCCAATGAATGAAATCTAGGAAGGAGGACCCGCCTACTGTGAACGCAGGAGCCATTGAAGCACAGAAATTCAGGCTGGGTGAAGCGATATTTACTGCTGCAGCAGATGAAAACAAAGGATGCTGGACGAATCTAATACAGACCCAGCAGCATGGAGAACACCCACAAGTGGGACCTGCACTCATTCCAGCAGAATAGACGTTTAGGATTCTCTTCCGTCATCATAGACCAACGGAGGCCGACAACAAAGGTCGTAAATCATTCACCAAAACCGCAATAATGGAATTATGTTTTGATCGGGATCCACGAGCCGAGCAGCGTCGCGTTCGTCTTACAATGGGGAAGAGAAGTTCGCCACGACTCTGCTGCTGTGAAGTGGTAAGGTGTTATAAGCTAAATTATTATTTCTCCCTGAAAACTGTAATCCAAAAATGACTTTTGACCGATCGGTAAATTACAACTGTACGGCGCACGAAGTACGAAGTGCGTGCGCCGCGATAAACGGTTCATTTGCCGTGTTCAGACCGTGAACGCCCCACCCCCACCCCGCTGCAGAAGAGGGGCGGGGGGGGGGGGCGTTCACGGTCCGAACGCCCCCAGTCCACGGTGGGAAGCATATGAGTCTATTCCTTCATGTAGCGATGGCCCTCTTCTGCAGCGAGGAGGGGGGGGGACAACCCCACACACACACACACAGTAGCGAGGGGGGGGCGCTGTGAAAACATGCAAGGAGTGTAATCCATCGTGTGGCGAGGGCCGAACTCCCGTCTCTTATGAAGATTCTACATTGAATTATTCAAAAGTTACAGATGTTTTTCCAAACTGTGCCATTTGGCACAATTTGGCACAGTTCCAAAACGCCTGGGAACAGCCTGAGAACAAAGCTGTGTAAAATATTCATTTTTTGTGGTATTGTTACCAAATTTGGATCTCCAGCTTGATAACACTTGGTTCTACATTTCTGTTGCATTTTCCAGCCGGATTGGACAGCTGTGTGTTATTTGTAAGCATTTGTATCCAAAAAAACACTGTGTCCAAATTTATTTTCTTCAAGTTCAGTATGTTTAGATGACTGTAACTCAGTGGCCGGAGCACGTAGAGAGATTATGTTATATATATTATAAAAATTCAAAGTGTTTCCTTTTAAATGAGACCAACCCCATGAAGATGCTGCAAAGGGTTGAATAACAGCTTTCGATTTACTTTGGGCACGTTTTTTTTTGGCATTTTTAGGAAAATTGCCCGGAGTGCAAGTGGTTAAGGCACCAGTGGGTAAAGAGGCGGCGGCGGCGGCGGCGGCGGCGGCGGTGGCCTCCGTCGGTCTATGATGACCATGGAAGAGAATCCTAAACGTCTACTCTGCTGGAACAGGCTGATGCGCACCGGTGTTCTACCTTCCAGCGTTGGGCGTTGGTAGGATTCAAGCCTGGGCAGGAAGATATGGAGGGACAAGATGTTACCCATGTAGCATGTCCCCCCCTCCTCCACGTCACTGATGAATCCAAAGGAACAGCAGGGGCTGCTATAGTTTGGCACCAGCGCCGTCGCAGGAGCTGCCAAACAATGTTGAGCACAACAGAGAACTGCCTTAGGGGCTCCGACTCCGGATTTTTCCTCAGGGTTGACTCCCGAAGCCTTTCCCGTGACCGGGTGTGCCGCAGGCAGCGGAGGTTTGAAATCAGGGTTTACCTTCCTCTAGATGGGCTACCTTCCCAGGTTGACGAGCCACTATCTACCCGAAGCATCTGGTTTTAAGGTGCCAGAGATCCGCCCTCGCCCCTTCTCCTATTAGTAAAAGCAGTTCCGCCGGGCTTAGAGACTAAACCACACGGGCAGGCTAGGAGTTGGACTTAGTTGTCAGAGGCTTTTCGAGACGCACGCCGTAAGGAGTATTTTATGAGCACTGGGAGCTTAACCCCAGTGCCGCTCCTGGCTATGACAACCTTGGAACCAAAGGGACCAGGGTACCGAAGAGCAATAACTTGCAGACATTACAGTGTAGTACGACGTACTTAAAGTGAACTAGCATTAGCAATCATTAGCTTACCATCATATGTGATCTAGTTTGTATCCTCACGTCTCTGGCTCTATGGCTTCCCAGACGCTCCAGTACTTTTCCAGAGTGTTTCGTCTCGCTGCCTGTACCCTTCTCTGGTGGTCCTTTTTTGGCCTTTACAGTGACAAAAAGCCAGAGACCGAGGAGTCGCCTTGTACAACCGCAATGTTATATTTCGCTTGGGTTGCTTGTTTTACGTCACGGGAGTGTGGCGCCGCCTTGCTGTAAAAAAAATCCCACCCACCCGAGGCGTACCCAACTGTACCCAGCTGCAATGGAAACACAACCGAGCCGAATCAAGCGAGCGCGGATCGGACGTCCTTTGTTTCTACCATCGCCGCTTCGCAGAGAGGGCACGCAAATGTGTACCACCGTGCCAGTTCGGGCGTTCGGGAAATGCCAAGACCGGGGGTCGGTAGCAGCCGCAGCCCTCGGGGAGGAGAACAAGCTGCTCTACTTATCAGACACACGCTCGGGGAGGCAGTTCCTCGTCGACACAGGCTCCCAGTTGAGTTTCATCACACCTTCCTACGCGGACAGACTAGCTGGTTCCGGAGGTCCCTGGGTATCAGCAGCGAACAGCTCGGAGATTAAGACCTTCGGTGAGAAACTCCTGCTTCTGTCTCTAAACACCGTACATTTGAGTGGACTTTTGTTGTAGCAGCAGTAAATTACAATATGTTGGGGGCTGATTTTCTGTGCTCACATGGTTTGTTGGTTGATCTCGCTAACAGGCGCTTGGTTAATGCACTTTCTTTTGATTCTATCCCCTACACAGCGCAAGTGGCCCCGCCTACAGCACTAGGCAACGTCACAGCAGCAAGCGGTAAGTTCCACACACTTCTCACTCAGTTCCCAGCACTCACGGTCCCCACATTTTCGGCAACAGTCGCTAGAGCACGGGGTAGAGCATTTTATTACCACTACCGGACCGCCCGTTTTTGCAAAAGCTCGGCGCTTGGACGCAGCTAAACTAGCCTTAGCACGAGAGGAATTCGCCAACCTGGAGAGGTTGGGCATTATCCGATGTTCAAACAGTCCGTGGGCTTCCCCCGCTGCACATGATCCCGAAAGCCGACGGATCATGGCGACCTTGCGGGGATTTCCGCAGGTTAAACAACGCTACAGCTCATGACTGCTACCCAATCCCGCATATCTAAGATTTTTCCATTCATTTGGCAGGGGCGCGCGTTTTTTCTAAAATAGACTTGGTCCGCGGTTACCACCAAGTCCCAGTGCGCGCTGAGGACATACCCAAAACAGCGGTAATAACTCCGTTTGGCCTCTTCGAGTTTTTACGCATGCCATTCGGACTTAAAGGGGCGGCTCAGACGTTCCAACGCATGATGGACGTGGTGCTTCGCGATCTCCCTTTCGTGTTCGTCTACTTGGACGATATTTTAGTAGCCAGCGCGTCCGAAGACGAACACGAAAAACACCTGACCACAGTTTTCCGTAGGTTGGGAGATCACGGGTTAATAATCAACCCAGCGAAGTGTCAGTTCAGGGTGGCGCAGATCGATTTTTTAGGACACCGCGTCTCCCCCGAAGGAGCAGTTCCGCTTCCTGATAAAGTGCGCGCGGTGGCAGATTTTCCCCGGCCACAGACGGTCAGGGCATTGCAGGAGTTTTTGGGAATGGTGAATTTTTATAACTGTTTTCTCCCCCGCGCGGCGCAACTCATGCAGCCGCTGTATGCCGCGCTCAAAAAAAAAGAAACCCGCGGATAAGGTCGAGTGGTCCCTGGAGCGGGACCAAGCGTTCTCGGAGGTGAAAGCAGCTTTGGCAAGGGCTGCATTGTTGGCACACCCAGGACCCAACGGCCCGCATAGCGCTCACCACTGACGCTTCAGGAGGTGGCCATAGGGGTGATCGTGGAGCAACATGTAGCCGGGGTTTGGCAGCCCCTCGCTTTTTTCAGATCAGGACCTTGCGCGATAGCGAATGTAAATACAGCGCGTTCGACAGGGAGCTGCTCGCTCTCCATCTGGACCATTCGCCACTTTCAGTTCTGGCTGGAGGGACGCTCTTTCACTGCGTTTCGTTGACCACAAACCGCTCACATTCGTGATGGCCAAGGTTTCCGAACCGTGGTCAGGCCGGCAGCAGAGACAGCTGGCCGCGATATCAGAATTTACCACTGATATCCAGCGTGTGGCGGGCAAACGCAATGTAGTGGCAGATTGCCTCTCGCGCGCCGTAGCGGCCCCAGTCAGCGTAGGAATAGATTACGCAGCCATGGCCGCAGAGCAGGGTAGTGACGCGGATGTGCGCGCGCTCCAGTCTGGACCAACAGGGTTAAGGCTGGAGAACAGGGGTGCTGCAAGACGGTATACCCCCGCTAATCTGCGATATCTTCCACGGGTCGGGCCGCGTCCAGTAGTACCAGCTGCGGGGCGCTGCCGCGTTTTTGACTCGATTCATTCTTTGGCGCACCCGGGAGTGCGCGCGTCGGTCAAAATGGTAGGAGAAAAATTTGTGTGGCCGAGCCTCTGCAAGCAAGTGAAAGAGTGGGCAGCAGCCTGCACGGCGTGTCAACGAGCCAAAGTACACAGGCACACGAGATGCTCCTTTGGAGCCGTTTCACATTCTGGCCAAGATGTTCGACCACGTTCATTGTGGACCTCATGGGGCCCCCTCCCGCTGTCACAAGGGTGCACACAGCCTTCTCACAGTGGTGAACCGCACCACGCGCTGGCCTGAAGTGGTCCCGCTGGCATCAGCAACCACGGCCGAGGAGGTTGCGCGCTGCGTTTTTAACAGCTTGGGTGGCGCACTTCGGCGTTCCATCGGATGTTGCGTCCGACAGAGGCCCTCAATTTGTTTCCGAGCTTTGGTCGACAATGGCCCGCAGCCTGGGTGTCACAATTCACCGCACAAGTACTGCGTACAATCCGCAGGCTATACAGGTTATGCGAACGTTTTTCATAGGTCATTGAAAGCAGCTCTCAGGGCGTCACTGACGGTGCAAATTGGGTAGACAAGTTACTGGTGGGTGTTATTGGGTTGCGTTCTGCACCTAAAGAGGACTTAGAAGCCTCCCCAGCAGAGCTCGTGTTTGCGTCAGGGCCCGCTCCGGCTCCCTGGGGAGTTTACCTCCCAGGATAACCCTGTGCCAGACCACCTCCCCGTCTCAGCTGTTGCAAAAGTGACATAGAATCAGCATGCTGCCCGGCCCCGCGCACCACAGTTTTCCGCGCGTTTTTTGTGCTAAAACTTTGAAGAACACAGAGTTTGTTTTTTGTCAGATACGATGCGCACCGAACCCCGCTGCGACCTTGCCTTATGATGGGACCCTTCAGAGTGCTGGAAACAGGGGACAAGCAGTTTTTTGCTAGATTTAGGGGGTAGGAAGAAAAAATTGGCATAAACAGACTCAACCCGCTTTTGTGGTGGCAGATGAGCAAGTGCTGTTGGCGAGGGCCCCCGCAGCGAGGCAGAACCCCCGCGGAGGGCTTCACAGAGTAATGTTTCCCCAAGCCCCCACAGGTGGCTGACAAAAGGTTTCCACCCCCAGACCAGCAAACCCTCAGCGTGACCAGTGCCGCGGAGACGTCCAACCCCAGCTACAGCAGATACGGCAGGAGACAGAAGCCCAGACAGCTTGTGGACTAATGTGTATTGATACTATCACGGCATGCATGTTGTTTTTCCCTTGTTTGTTCTAAAATGCTGGGGGGGCTTTGTGTGGTGGACACACATTCGTGACCTGCTTTTGGACTCACATTTTAGACCAGAGCAAGGGCAGAGCTTCTGTGGTTATTACAGGAAGCTGCAGGAGGGGTAGCTTTGGTATGCAAAGCTTAAGACTGTGAGATACAATTAAAGGATTAATGAGGGGATGCATTGTAGATAGTGGTGTGATATCATGCAGAGAGGATGAATTGTTGCTGTCTTTATAATGCAATGGTTTTGTGAGACATGTGACCTGTTAACTGTAAGAGTCCTGGTATTTAAGGACGAGAGTTCCCTTTGTCGCTCTCTTTATTCTGCTTCGTGATGTTGGAAGATGTGAATAAAACTGACTCGAGAGATAAACTCTGCCTCGTCATTTTCACATTTCCACAGTCTGACATTAAACTGGTCCGTGGCGCAAAAAAGGTTGGAGACCACTGCTTTAAAGGACTGTCTTGAAACCACTGCCTGGGAACAGCTCTGTGATCCACATGGTGAGGACATCAATGCCCTCACTCACACCATCATGGACTACATCAACTTCTGTGTGGACAACACCGTACCCACCAAGACAATACGGTGTTGCTCGAACAACAAACCCTGGATCAACCCTGAGATAAAAACACTTCTGAGAGAGAAGAAGAGGATCTTCAGGTCGGGGAACAGGGAGATGCTGAAGTCTGTACAGAGGTCGCTGAGGAGGAAGATCAGAGAAGGCAAGGACAGCTTCAGGAAGAAGATGGAGGACAAGCTGCAACAGAGCGACATCAGCGGGGTCTGGAGAAACCTTAAAACCATCTCTGGGCTCCAGAATACTTCCTCCCAGGCCACGGGGGGCAGGGAGTGGGCAAACAATCTGAACCCGTTTTTTAAAAGGTTTGACCAACCACCCCCCCCCCCACGACTGCACATCAACCACTGCTGCCTCTAAAGTCATCGAGACCTGCTGTCCACACCCCACTCCACCAACACCCCCCCCCACTCCAGCACACAGCCCCCCAACCTGACCCTCACTAAGGACCCAGGTGAGGACGGAGCTGAGGAAGATCAAGGCGAGGAAGGCTTCAGGGACCGGACGCATCAGCACGAAGCTCCTCAAGTCCTGCGCAGACCAGCTGTGTGGGATTGTGGAGCACATCTTCAACCTGAGCCTGAAGCTGGGGAGGGTACCACAGTTGTGGAAAACATCTTGTGTGGTACCTGTACCAAAGACTTCCCACCCCAAAGACCTGAACAGCTACAGACCAGTGGCCCTGAGGTCTCACATGATGAAGACCCTGTAGAGTAGACTGCTCCTTGCTCACCTCTTCCCCCTGGTGGGGCCAGCGATGGATCCACTCCAGTTTGCCTACCAGCATGGCATTGGGGTGGAGGATGCAATGATCTTCCTCCTTCACCGTTCCCTGTCCCACCTGGAGAAGCCCAGGAATGCGGTGAGGATCATGGTTCTTTGATTCTCCAGTGCTTTCAACACCATCCAACCAATGATCCTGAAGGACAAGCTGCTGTGTCGCAGGGGTGGACCATCACCTGTCATCATGGATCCTGGACTACCTCACTAACCGGCCACAGTGTTGTGAGAACCCGGGATTGTGTGTCCAACACAATTCATCGGCAGCACGGGGGCCCCCCAGGGAACGGTTTTGGCTCCCTCCTATTCACCCTTTATACTATGGACTTCTCACACCAAAGACAACACACTGCCATCTACAGAAGTTCTCTGACGACTCTGCGATCGTTGCCTCATCTCCAACCGAGATGACGCTGAGTACAGAGGACTTATCCAGGACTTCGTGGGACTGGTGCCAAGGCGAACTGCCTCCAGATAACGCGAGGAAAACTAGGAGCCTGGGTGGACTGCCACAGGCAAGGACAACCCCTCACAGCACCAGTGAACATCCAGGGAACAGACACTGAGATGGTGACATCCTACAAGTACCTGGGTGTTCATCTGAACAATAAAGTAGACTGGTCACACAATACCAACACACTCCACAAGAAAGGACAGCGCAGGCTGTTCCTACTGAGGAGGCTCAGGTCTTTTGGTGTACAAGGGGTGCTCTTGAAGACATTCTACGACACGCTGGTGGCATCAGCCATCACTTTTGGAGTGGTCTGCTGGGGCAACGGCATTACAGCAGCCAATAGGAAGAGACTGAACAAACTGATTAAGAAAGCTAGCTCTGTCCTGGGGCAGCGCCTTGACCCAGTGGAGGAGATAGGAGAGATAAGGATGCTGACTAAACCGTCATCTCTGCTGGAGTCCGAGTCCCACCCTATGCAGGACATACTGAACGCACTGAGGAGCTCATTTAGCAGTAGACTACATCATCCTAGATGCGCGACCGAGAGGTTTCGCAGGTCCTTCCTACCTACGGCTGTAGGTACCTACCAACCACCAATCAAATCTAAAAGAAGAAGAAGATTTGAATGGTGGTTGGCAACAAGCCTACAGGTGCATTACCACCACTGACTTGATTATCATCACTGTATATCATCTTCTTCTTCCTGCCTTTGATCTTTGAAGATGTCATAGCGAGTCCTATGATCTTTGATGATGTCATAGTGAGTCCTATGATCATGAGTGATGCCTGCCTATGATGCCTGCCTTTGAGCTTTGATGATGTCATAGCAAGTCGTATGATCTTTTAGCGAATCCTATGGTCGTGACAGACAGACACAAGGTGTCTATATGACATCATATAGGCATCATAGGCACATTATAGGTGAATCCTATGATCTTTAGTGAGTCCTATGGTCGTGACACACACACAGTCAAGACACCATATATAGTGAGTCCTATGATCTTTGAGGATGTCATAGTGAGCCCTTTAATCTTAGCACTTTGTGCCTATGGTGTCTATATGATGTCATCAGCCTATGGGGCTCACTCGCTATGCCATCAGCCTATGGGGCTGATGGCATAGCGAGTCCTATGAAGCCTGCATTTGATCTTTGATGATGTTATAGCGAGTCCTATGATCTCTGATGATGTCATAGTGAGTCCTATGATCGTGAGTGATGCCTGCATTTGATCTTTGATGTCCTATGATCATGAGCGATAGTGAGTGATGCCTGCCTTTGACCTTTGATGATGTCATCACAAGTCCTATGATCGTGAGTGATGCCTGCCTTTGATCACACACAGACACACACAAAATTTTCTGAATCACTCTGTACTATGGTGTCTATATGACGTCATATAGACACCATAGCTCTACATTGTAGAGCTCATAGGAACATCATAGGCGATCCTATGATCTTTTAGCGAGTCCTATGGTCGCTGCACCTCGGACACGGTCCAAGGACGGATAATTTTCTCGCACATAAGGAGTTGTTCAGAACTCCTTATACAAAGATATAGAGTGATGATAATCAAGTCAGTGGCGGTAATGCACCTTTAAGCTGGTTGCCAACTGCCAATCAAATCTAAAAGAAGAAGAAGAAATGCACCTGTAAGCTGGATGCCATCCGCCAATCAAATCTAAAAGAAGAAAAATTTAGTCTGGTAGGTGGCGGTAATGCACCTGTAAGCTGGTTGCCAACCACCAATCAAATCTAAAGGAAGACAAAGAAATTTGAGCAGCTAAATTCTGCTTGAAATTCTTATACTGATCACAAAACAGGAAGGGTTTTCAGCTTTAAAAGTCAAGATGAATACATCACACTTCTCGAGGTGGTTGCGCAATGAGCTGCGTTGGAAGGAAAGTTTTTGTGAAGCAAGTCATCAAAGTCGAGGACATTGAATTTAAAATCCACAAGATCATCCTACTTAACTTAAGCCCTTACTTCAGAGCTCTCTTCTTGCACTGGGCATCATCACAACAAAAGGTCTTCAACATACCAGGAATATCTGCTTCCATAATGGAGCTCATCTTTGAATATGCCTACACTGGGCTTGTAAATGTGACAGTGGAAAACGTACAGGAACTTCTGCTAGCTGCGGATCACCTTGAGGTCATGGACATTGTGCAGATCTGCTGGAACTTCATCGAGAATGAGCTTGCCCCAAAAAACTGCATCAGCATCTGGCAGTTTACTAATGTAATTTTTTGCCCTGAAATGCGGTGCAAGGCCTTTCGTTATATCACTGATCACTTTGTGGATGTCGTTTCCTCTGAAGAGTTCCTACAGTTCTCTGTGGAGGAACTTGAAGATATCCTCAGCCGAGATGAACTCTGTGTGAACCAGGAGAACTCCGTGTATGAAGCAGTGATCAAGTGGCTGCTCCACATGCCTGAAAAGCGAGAGAAACACGCAGTGCGTCTCCTGTCTAAGGTTCGACTGGGACTCATGACAGAAAGTTACATCAGGTTGAACGTGTTGTCCCAGGATCTCGTACGTAATAATCTTCAGTGCCAGTTAATGGTCTATGAGGCGCTCCAAAGCACATGCCTAGTTGGTCGTAACACTTGCATCTGTAGTCCATTCAGCCGTCCTCGCCTTCCGAACGCCATCCTATTAGCCATCGGTGGCTACAGTAATGCCAGTGAAACTAATGGCATTGAGGCTTACGACTTCCAGGTAAACCACTGGAAGGTTGTGACAAACTCTCTCGATTATCCCTGGCACTATCGTGGAGCCGTCTTCCTTAACAGTTTTGTCTACTGTGTTGGAGGCTTTGAAAATGTGGAGTGTTTAAACAGTGTACACAGACTTGACCTTGGCACACGTATGTGGGAAGAAGTGGCGCCTATGCACAGTTGCCGCTCCTATGTGAGCGTGACTGTGCTGAACGGATGCATCTATGCCTTGGGGGGCCGTAACGGCTCTACCCCCCTCAACACTGCAGAATGCTACAGACCCAAAAGTAACCAGTGGAGTTTTATTGCTCCCATGCATGAGAAGAGGAGTAGTGCTAGTTGCACAACTCTTCATCAGAGGATTTATACTTGTGGTGGATCCAATGGGCACGAGCACCTAGAAACGGCAGAGTGTTATAACCCAGAGACCAACCAGTGGACGATGATCGCCCCGATGGGCACCCAGCGTAGTAGGGTCGGAGTCGTTGCATATCAGGATCACGTCTATGCCGTTGGTGGCTATAATGGCATGCGTCTACGCAGCGCTGAAGCTTACAACCCCCTTACTGATTCCTGGCATGCTGTGCCCTCCATGTCAATGCCCCGCAGCAATTTTGGTATTGAGGTGATCAATGACTCCATCTTTGTCGTTGGGGGCTTCACCAGCAGCAACAACTATGATGCTGGTGTCATCGATGTTGAGTTCTACAATGCTATGACCAATAAGTGGTTTAATGCTTGTCGGATGAATATTTTCCGAAGGGGTGTGAGCTTCTGTGTAGTGTCTGGACTCAACAACTTGGAGGAGTACACCATCCCTCGTGAGGCACTGCCACTTGAATATCAAGAGGATGAAGAGGAGTCAGATTGGATACAACTGACATAAATGCAAGTTTTATTTCAGTTTGGGCATGAGCCACTGTACAACATAGTGTACCAATCAAGATCAAGATTTTAAAGGTCCCAATTCAAGAATCATCAGACATTTTTTAAAAAAACTATCCTTGAAATGTACAAAATGTCAAACAAAGCGTAGGAGATAAAACACAAATAGCATATTGGATTTACTCCGGGTGCTCCGGTTTCCTCCCACATTACAAAAAAAAAACCAAACAGCACACTGCCATATTGCTCCATCTATACGCATGGGTTGACATATGAACAATACGGAGCTGGACGTGATAGGACTTGTGACCTATAGAATGGAACGACATTTGTCCAGTGGACAACATAGTGTAGCAGTCAAGACCAAGATTTTAAAGGTCCCAATTCAAGGAACATCACCAGACCTTTTGAAAAAACTATCCGTGAAATGGAAAAAATGTCAAACAAAACGTAGAAGATAGAACAAAAATAGCATATTGGATTTACTCCAGGTGCTGTGGTTTGTTCCCACATTACAAAAAACAAACAGCACATTGTGATAATGCTCCATCTATACACATGGGTTGAGGTAAACTTCTGGCGAACTGTCGGGACACTTTTGGTGAACTGTTTTATTCATCACGCCTCTTTATCTGATACCTCTACTTTTAACAATTGAGTCTGCTGACCTTGAGTTTTTTTTAATCATCTTTTCCTGCCTTGAGCCAGACGCCACTTGCCGCTAGCCGGCTAGCTTGTTTTTACCATTAGCACTACATTTCCCAGGACCTGCAGAAGCTACCGGGACTCATCTGCCATCTAAAGCTAGATTCATGCTGCACCTCTGCTGTCCGCGTACGTGTAACCGGAAACCTCGTGTGACAAAATTTACGTCATCGTCTCCACTCCACTAGTGTCCGCAGTGCTCGATCGCAAATGACCACGTGCAGCCCAAATTGTGCAAAGTGACTAGACGGCCGGGAGCTGCTCTCCTAGTATCACAATATCTGGCCGGGAGGCAGGTCACCCGCTAGGTGGCCTACAATTCAATGCAAAAAATATTTGGCCTTGGTCTTGGATAAATTATTTAAAGATAAAATAATTATTAAAGATGGCTAGGAGGTATAATAAGTAATTATAAATAGTCTTTTTAAGTTTATGTTGTGGTGACCCACCACAATCTACATGGACATTCAGTCTTCACACTCAGCTAGGGCAGGAGGCAGAACAATTTGCATACGGACAGAGAGCCCCTATGTATTGACTGATATGTACTGTATATCAATATGCAAATGTGCCATGCATTCTCTCTTGTCTGTATAAAAGAGCAGACTTTACATGCCTCATGAGCACACACACACAGAGAGCACAGCGCTACAGTGTGTCTCATGATGATGGAGGAATAAAACTCTGAACCTTCCAGATCGCCGTGTCACACCTGAACTTATTTTGTTCCTCCACACTGGTGACCCCAACGTGAGGATAATATTCACGCTCAGCAGGGACCCTTGACGAAGAATGGAACACGAGGCGAACACCCCGGAGATGACCCCGACCGGGAAAGCCCAAGAACGTGTCATGGTGCGACCCTCGCCTGATCTCTTCCTTCCGCACTGGTGACCTGGGAGAATGACCGTCTGCTCCCTCTCACCGCGCTGTGGATCCCAGAGGATCAGAGAACATCTGCAACCTCTTCATCCTCACTGGAGCGCAGCGCTGGGACAAAAACGCACCATGATCGACACGAGCAAACGAAGGAAGCAGCCTGAACGGGGACAATCATCGACGCCGACTGCGCTGATTTCCACCAAGCTCCCCGACTCTGACTAAACTCCGGAGAGCAGACCTCCCGCGTACAGAAGCCCTGCATGCACTCCGCAGGATTACGAGGACAGCGCAACTGCCAGCTATGTGGTCACTGCGCCAGACGTGTGCAACGCACCAGGGACAAACCGGTTCAACAGACTGATACAGGGTCCTCCGTCGCTGCACATGCCCGAGAAAAACAGCCGATCACTATCCTCGGAACCTTCAGGGCTGTTCGCACACCTGGAGCGGACGTGCAGCCCGCACACAGGACTTTGTATGGGTTTCTCAGCCGCGGCGCACAACGGGAATTTAGCAGATTGCTTTCCCCGATGACTTTAAGGCTGCTTCCCACACCTAAAGCCAAACTGCCGAGTCCCTGACACAGCTTTAGTTGTTTCACAGCCGCTACACATCCTTGGGGAATTTGGCCGCTCGCTTTCCCCACATCCTCGTTGGATCGAGCCGCGGGAGTTGTCAGATAAAATGTTTTTTTTCACAGCCCCTGTAGATCTCTGCCACGTTTAACGGGAAAGTCTCTCACCATCGCGGATCCACACGCAATTTTTGCGCGGCCCAGACACCTTTGACGTCCCGGGCCGACACTCGCTTACTCCCACCCCCCTCCCCCTCCTCCTGCACAGCGCTTTTCCCACCTCTCGCCCAAAGATGCTGGGATAGGCTCCAGCCCCTCCGCGACCCAAAAAGGATTAAGTGGAAGAAGACGGATGGATGGATGGATGGAAATATCAAAACCATCACTCCCCCAGTCCTCTCAGTCTCACTCACCAGCATGATGTCTGCCTCCCCTCCCCCACTCTCTGACGACCACACAGATCTTGTGTGCTATTACAACACTACCCTCTCCTCCTGTCTGAATCAGTTAGCCCCCATCAAAACTAAAACAAACAGTCTCCTTCAGTCACACTGCTACCTGGTACACTCCTGAACTCCACACCGTGAAACCCCCTAAGCAACAGCTGAAAAGACTTTACAAGAAGGAAGTGATGATAAAGAGTGAAGTACGAGGAGACGAAGAAGCGTGACGTCTGAAGATAGAGTTGAGGTTCGATTGGACACAGCAATGATGATAGAAGGACTACAGCTCCTGACCGGATTGCGTGATGATATCAAGTGAAGTACGAGGAGACAAAGAAGAGTGATGTCTGAAGATAGAGCTGAGGTTCAATTGGACACAGCAATGATAATAGAAGGACTACAGCTCCTGACCCGATAGAGTGATGATATAGAGTGAAGTGCGTGGCTGTAATGCACCTGTAAGCTGGTTGCCAACTGCCAATCAAAAAGAAGAAAAAGACTTTACAAGAAAACAGACCTAACAGTTCACCTCCAAGCCTACACAGACCACCTCCAACAATACAAGACTGCCCTCAACACAGCCCGGTCCAACTTCTACTATCACCTCATATATGCTGGCTCCAATAACCCCAAAAGACTCTTCTCTACAATTATCATGAATTTGGGTTTGGTGGTCCCAAACCCAGTTCTGACACTGTGGCTATTTTGTCTCTTTACATTGTTTATTTTCCATGAGGCGCTTCAGGGAGCCCTTTGGGTCCTCTGCTCCCTGACAGCTCGGCCACGCCCCTTCCTCCTGTCAGTGTCACCAGCTGTTCCTCATTACGCATGCATACACACACACACACACACACACCTCAATTCATCTCCATTCACATGCTCAGACACTCACTCATGCACACCTGTTTTCTATTCTGTCCAGCCCACGCACATTCACACCGGCGGTCTCTTTCCTCATTAGTATTGTCATTACTTAAGCTCTGTTGGAGTGGGAAGAGATCACCGGATCATTGCGCAATGTACACAGTCGCTGCTCCCTCTGTGTATGTTAGCCTCCACTCCCGACTCTGTACTTTCAGCCTGACTAATTGTCTTCTTCTCACGCTACCTGACAATCGTTTGTTACCTGGCGTGAGCGGCTGTTCCTGCTTCGCCTACCCTCACCGGACGGCACAGACTGCCTCGGACCGTTCCAGCCCATAAGTTTATTTTTGCCTTTCTCTTTGTGCCGTGCAACTGTCCAGCGGCACTAGGCATTCTCTCCCTTGGGTTGTGGAGCGTCCGAGAGGCATCCTTACTCTCCTGGTGTTCTCCATGACTGTGACCTCATCCCTCTTTAATAATCGTAACTGTTTGCTGGACTGAACGTTATTTGTTGTTCAATAAAGTGCACGCAACTAATTCTGCACATGGGTTTTAATTCCTTCCTCCATGCGCTGCGTAATGGCACACGGGGAATCATAACAACAATAAACAAACTTCTCAAACCCATCAACAACACCGCCCCATCGTTCACTGCTGAAAAGTGCAACTCATTCCTGCTCTTTTTCCAAAGATCACCACCATCCACAGCAACCTGACCACCTCCCCTCTGATCCTGACCCCTTCATTAGCTCCTCCCCCCACCTCTATTCAGCTACTGTTTCATTTCCCCCCACTGGCCCCCTTAGAACTCACTAAAATTACCACAGGCCTGAGAAGACCCACATCTGTACTGGACTCCATCCCCTCCGCACTTATCAAGTCCTGCCTGCCATCGCTCTTCCCACTCATCTGCAGCATCATCAATGCCTCCCTCAGCTTGGGCTCAGTCCCTGACCCCCTTGAAACTCACCGCCATCACTCCAATCCTCAAAAAACCCTGACTAACCCCTGACATCATGAATAACTTCTGTCCCATCTCCAACCTGCCCTTCCTGTCCAAAATCATAGAACGTGTTGTTGCCACCCATCTCAAAACCCAACAACCTCTTTGAGGCATTCCAATCTGGATTCCGTTCACAACACAGCACCGAAACAGCCATATTCAAAGTGACAAATGACCTCCTCCTCTCAGCCGACTCTGGATTCCTGAACATTCTCATCATGCGCGACCTCAAAACCGCCTTCGATACAGCCAACCATTCCATTCTCCTCTCCCATCTGGAAACCTGCCTCAATATCACTGGTACAGCTCTCTCCTGGTTCCACTCATATCTCACCACGTCAAAAACTGCACCTTCCTCACAGCCCCCCTCTCCCATGGTGTTCCCCAGGGTTCTGTGCTTGGCCCTCTCCTCTTCATCCTCTATATATTCCCGTTTGATAACATCATCTGCCAATATGGCCTCAACTTCCATTTTTACACTAATGACGTTCAGATCTACATTTCCACTAAGTGCATAACTACAGTAATCTGCTCCATACTGGAAAACTGTTTTTCTGAAATGACTAACACACTGATCACCTAACAATCAGCGTGCAGGCATCACTGAACAAGTGGTGACGTCAAAGATCAAAGACAGGTTTCACCATGGTTTCTGTTGCCATGGTAACCATGTCAAAGATCACAAAGGCAGGCATCACCATGGTTACTGTTGAACTTTCTACGGGCAAGCAGAAATGCTTGCTTAGAGTTGCTTTCTATGGGCATGCACGAGTATGCACTAGTCACTAGTACATACTGTATATGTACATATAGTATACTGTATGTACTAGTCACTAGTACATATACTAGTACATATAGTATATGTACTAGTCACTAGTACATATACTAGTACATACTGTATACTGTATATATACTGTATATATGTACACACTAGTGACTAGTGTGTACATATATACTGTATATATCATCTCATCTCACTCTATAAAAGCAAGAAATCTGTGTGTCTGTCACACTTCATAGGACATCATAGGATGGCCGATGTCTGCCTGAACATCATAGAACATCCTATGAACTCAGGCATAGGACACATAGACAAATGTGCCTTTATGATGTCACACATAGACAAATGTGTCTTTATGATGTCACATAGACCATGTGTTATCATCTCTGCCTGAACATAATAGGACATCCTTTGAACTCAGGCATCATAGGATACATAGACAAATGTGTCTTTATGATGTGTTTTTATGATGTCACATAGACCATGTGTCTTTGAACTCAGGCATCATAGGACACATAGACAAATGATCTCTGCCTGAACATCATAGGACGTCCTATAGAACAAAAACAAATGTGTCTTTATGATGTCATATAGACCATGTGTCTTTGTGATGTCTCTCTGCCTCATCATTATAGCGCGTCCTATGAACTCACGCATCATAGGACGACTCGCCATGCCTACATGGCAGCAAATTTGTATCCTTGACGAATGCCAGTCTACACTACAAATGTGTAAAATGCAAAGCAAAACGCTGATTTTCTCCGAGTGCTCCAGTTTCTTGGTTTCTACGGGCATGCACGGGCCCTCCTGAACAGGGACGAAAGCCACTTTTTCAGGATCGTGCCCATGAACTGGAATTACAACGCACCTATCCCTCAACCAGTGGTCTGAACGAAGAAGAAGACCCACCACATGAAGAGAATAGAACGAGGATAACTGCTGCACGTCAGAAAGGATGCCGTGAACATGAAACACCTCAGGTTCCACCAGTACGCTGCAGGCATGACTGTGAACAACACAGCCATCTGACACAGGAGGAAACCCTTCAACAATGGGCATGCAGAAATACTTGCTTATACTTGGTTTCTACGGGCATGGACGGGTATGCACGGGTATGTACTAGTACTAAGGATTTCAAAATTTAAAACCAGTCCCTGGAAATGGTAAAAAATGAGAGCTTTAATTTGGGAATTGAAATCTGGGATTTTTGCCTGGAATAGCAGCAGGTTGGTAGTCTGGCATGGTGAGAGACATTACAGTGGGGGAAAAAAGGTATTTAGTCAACCACCAATTGTGCAAGTTCTCCCACTTAAAACATGAGAGAGGTCTCCAATTTTCATCATAGGTATACCTCAACTATAAAAGACAAAATGAGAAAAAAAAAATCCAGAAAATCACATTGGACTTCCGGTCTGGACGCCATGGCGACTGCAGCTTAACACTGAAGCTCTCAGACCCAATCCAAGATAACACCTTGAAAATCAAACTTAACGGATTTTTGGAGGAGTGAAAATCAAAAGACAAATTCATCATGTCTAAAGGAAAACAGAAGAAACTGAAATTCTCCAGGCCAGGACACGTATCGGCCGGAGAATCTGAACTGGAAGATCTCTGTTCAGAAGACGAGGAACTGGTGATAGCTAACAAAAAGGTTAGCCTGAAATCACTATTTGAAGAGCTACGACGATTTCGCCGAGAAGTTACGGCCGAATTTCGGGAATTCAGAGAAGAATTGAAAAGGACAAACAGCAGAGTGGACCAGGCCGAGAACCGAATCTTGGAAACAGAGGAACGAATAAAAGTGCTCGAAGATTCTGTGCTGGACCTACGCAAAAGACAAGCAGCTATAGAGGCTAAGCTAGCCAACCAAGAAGGAAGACAAAGAAGAGACAACATAAGAATTCATGGTCTGATAGAAGGAGCCGAAAACGGTTTTAACTCAATGGCAGAATGCGTGGAATCCTTACTAAGAGAGAAATTGGATATTCCACAAACCACCGACTTGAAGATAGAAAAGGCACATCGTTCATTAGCCGCTAGGCCGGCGGCGGAAGCGCCCCCACGTTCGGTGTTGGTAAGATTTTCCAATTTCAAAATAAAACAAGAGGTTGTAAGACTGGCCTGGCAGAAAAAAGGACTTATGCACCAGGAGAGAAAAGTCTTCGTGGAACACGATTACGCCCCGGAGGTCCTTAAAAAGCGCAGGGAATACAATGACGCGAAAAAGGTGTTGAGAGAAGAAATTGCGCTTTCAAACTCCATTTCCTGCGAAGTTAAGGGTCTTCTACGGCGAAGAAACATGTCTCTATAATTCGGCGGAAGAAGCAACAGCTGACATGGCGAGAAGAGGCCTCCCGGTAACGGTATTTAAACCCGCAGCAGACCCGAGTGAGAAGATCAAAGCACAAACATGGACAACACAAAGACCTTCAAAATCCACAGACCAGCAGCGGGAAACCCAGCGCCAGAGCGTCGCGGATAAACTGTCCGTTTTCAGGTTGGAATAGCGACCTTTTTTTTTTTTTTTTTCTCTTGAATCAATCCGCACATCCAACCCCCCTCATACAAGGTAACAAACATTAAAGGAGATGCGTATTCAGCATGTGGTACAACATTTCATGGAACAGTCATAATATTTGAAACAAATAAGTCTTTTTAATAAAAAAAAAAAAAAAAAAAAAAAAACTTGTTAAAATAGAAATGTGACAATAATCCACATGTTCTCCTCATACTAACAAATACTGTTTTTGCGTGAATGTTTGATGTGATGGGGGTGGGAGGGTGCACACAATTTCACAGGGTTTAGGCATAAAAGGAAAAAAAAAATCATTACAAGTTTGGATTGGGTTCTGAAACTCACGTTAAAAGCATGGGACAACTTACAGGGGTAAGAGAGGGCCCTCAACACGTAACAGAGTTTGAGGAATTTCCCTCAGGGCCTTCACTCCATCAAGGCTCTTCCAGGGTCTTTAAAAAGACCTCAGCTCAGGAAGTTCTTCTGACAGCTTTTTGTTTTAAAGTTTTATACACTATGTTCTTAATGTTTTTCTTGTTTTTAATGTTCTTTCAGTTTCTGAGTAGCACAAAAGACGGCCACCACACAGTTATACTAAACAAAACAACACAATGGAGAAACAGGGTGTAACCAAAATAATTTCATATAATGTAAAAGGAATCCTGAATCCAGTTAAAAGATCCAAGATTCTAGGCAAAATGAAAAAAGACAAAGCAGGAATAATATTTTTACAAGAAACCCACCTAACAGACGTGGAACACAATAAACTCAGTAGACAAGGGTTTAAAATGATCTCTTCATCTTCATATAAGTCAGGGAGGAGGAGGGGAGTAGCGACATTGATATCAACCAAAATTACATTTGAAAAAAAATCAGAACACAAAGATAAAGAAGGGAGATACAGTTTGGTAACTGGGCGGCTAGAGGGAGAAGATATCACCCTGCTGAATGTGTATGCTCCCCCAGGGGCTAACTGGAAATTTTATAAAAATGTATTCGACCTAATGATAACTAAAGCTCAAGGTTTAGTGATATGTGGTGGGGACTTCAATCTTAAGACTGAATCCATACTGGGATGCTTCTGGTAATTCTCCACATCAAAATAACACCCAAAACAGGAAGACTCGGATGCTACTAAAAGAAATGGGAATCTGTGACGTGTGGAGGGAACTCAACCCCAGTGTAAAAGACTATACATTTTACTCAACTCCACATTCATCTTACTCAAGGATTGACTATTTTTTTATGTTTAATAGAGACATTGGAAGAGTAAAAACATGTAAAATAGGACTGATGGATCTCTCTGACCACAGTCCGATCTACATGGACTTAAATATCCAAAAATACACAAATAATACATTTTCTTGGAGGTTAAATTCAAATGTCCTGAAAGGACCATTGAAAGATGAATTGGAATCAGATATTCTCAGATATTTGGAAGAAAACGATAATGGAGAAGTATCCCCTTTAATACTGTGGGATGCATGCAAAGCTGTAATAAGAGGAAAGATTATTGCAAAACTGGCAACCCAAAAGAAACTAAGACAAGAAAAACTATCCACATTAGAGTCAGAACTTAGGAACCTAGAAAAAAAACACAAAGGCAACACTCATTCTACTGACTCGCTCAAGATTAAGGAAATTAAAAACCAAATAAATGAGATCTACACAATAGAAATCCAGAAGAAACTTACATTTTTGAAACAAAAATACTATGAAGCAGGCAGTAAATCGGCAAAATTGCTAGCCTATAAATTGAGGAAACATCAAACAGAAAGAGCAATCTACAAAATCAGAGACCCAGTATCAAAGGAAATAAAATTCAGAATTCAGGATATTCTTAAAAGCTTCGAGAATTACTATAAGAACTTATACTCCCACAAAAAACATAAACACGCATCCGAGGCATTCCTAAACACATTAAACCTTCCCCAACTTACGGAGTCACAAAATAAAACACTACTGTCAGAAATACATCCTAAAGAACTGGAAAAAGCAATTATGAAACTTAAAGCTAACAAATCCCCAGGAGCTGATGGCTATACAGCAGAGTGGTACAAAACCTTTAAACAGCAACTATCTCCTCTCCTCCTGAAAACATTTAATTATGTCCTCCACACAGGGGAAATCCCCCCCTCCTGGAGAGAAGGGGTCATTGCAGTTATACCTAAACCTGAAAAGGATAAACTAGAGTGCTCCAACTACAGACCAATCAGTGTACTAAATCAGGATTATAAGCTTTTTACCATTATCCTTGCCAAAAGGTTAGAAAATATACTGACAGACCTAATTCATTTAGACCAAACAGGTTTTATAAGACAAAGACAGACACAAGACAACATTCGACGCACTTTACACATAATTCATCATATAAAAAAATATAACTTAAATGCATTTGGGATTAGATGCTGAAAAAGCATTCGATTCAGTTGACTGGTCTTTTCTATATAGAATCTTATCCAGTTTCAATTTTCATAACAACTTCATTAGAACTATACAGGCATTATATAAAAAAACCAACAGCTAAAATAAGGATTAACGGTAATTTATCATCATCTTTTGAACTGGAAAGAGGATGTCGTCAGGGCTGCCCCCTGTCTCCACTGCTCTTTGCAATCTTCATAGAACCTCTGAGCCAATGGATAAGACAAAATCAAAAAATTCAAGGTATTACACTTGGTCAGAAGGAACATAAAATAGCACTCTTTGCTGATGACATTTTAATATACCTAGGGCAGCCGGACACTTCTTTACCAGAACTAACCTCAATTTTTTCAAAGTATGGAGATTTATCGGGGTACAAATTAAACATGCATAAAACCCAAATTTTAACATTCAACTATGACCCAAATCATTATTCACTAAGCAAACTCAAAACTAACTGGGAGTCGGAATCTATGAAATATCTGGGGGTCAATATCCCGAAACAACTCAACAAAATTATATCACTAAACTATGATCCACTGGTGACAAAAATAAAATCTGACCTAACAAGATGGAATATGATACCATTCTTGGGTACTGCACAAAGAATTGAAGCAGTCAAAATGAATATACTTCCACGTCTTCTATACCTTTTCCAAACAATACTGGTAGAACCTCCCAAAAAAACATGGCATGAACTGGACAGAAGGATCTCTAGATTCATATGGCAGGGAAAGAGACCTAGAATCAGATATAGAACCCTACAGCTAAACAAAGACAAAGGTGGGCTCGCGCTGCCAAATATCAGGGACTACTTTAAAGCCGCACAAATTAAAACTTTAGTAGAGATATGTAACCCAGTCTACACTGCACAATGGAAGGAGATCGAATGCCAAATAACAAGTGACATCCCCCTACAGGCGATAATAGGGAACAATGCCTTACCTAAGCTTTTGAATAACACTAACCCGTGGATACAGACCCCGCTAAAAATTTGGTTTAAGATAGTCAGAGAGAATCAAACTAAAGAGCCCTATCGACTTCTGCAATGGATTGCCTATGATCAAGACTTTACTCCTAATAAAACAGACTCCAGATTTAAAAAGTGGAAGGAGAAAGGGCTGATAAAATATTACGATTTTTTTAAAGGGCAAATCTTAAGAAGTTTTGAAGATTTGAAAAAACAAGGCCTAATAAATCAAGACCTTTACAGGTTCTTCCAGCTTAGACACCACATAAACAATATACTTAAAAAGGAGGATTTGGAAAGGGCCCAGTCAGGTGTTCTGAAGGTCTTCTTAATGGCATATAAAGGGATCCCAGGGATCAGATACATTTCTAAAATATACCAAGGTCTTCAAGACTTAAAAGGAGACAACACATCTTATATAAAAGAGAGATGGGAAAAAGAGGGGAATTTCACTTTACAACTGGAAATATGGGAAAAGCTAAATAAACAGCAATGGAAAAGTACCTCATCCCTGCAGTGGAGAGAATTTGGATGGAAAAACTTGGTAAGATTTTTCAGAACACCTGCACAAAACAAATTTACCCATAAGGGGTTGAACTGTTGGCGCTTGTGTGGTGAAAAGACTGCAAATCATTTTCATGTGTTTTGGTCATGCCCAGTTATCCACCAATATTGGACCAATGTACAGACAATATTGGGGAAATATTCAAATAACAGTTCCTTTTCTTTTGTAACTTTGTATTTGGGGTTTACCTACCGGACTCACTGAAAGACGAGGAGAAAAATACCTATTCAATGTTTTAATATTGGCAAGCAAAAAGCTCTAACCTAAAAAATGGATGTTTAAGGACTGTCCCACACCTGAAGATTGGATTTACGTGATCCAAGACATTTACTCGATGGACAAGTTGGACATTCGCACTGAGACCGGACATGGATGGTGTTCATGAACTTTTGGCAACCCTGGATCGCATATGTGTCTTCCATTAGATCTAATCTTTGACAAATACCATTTCAATAATGGTTCCGCTCTTTGTTCCAACGTCTATACTCAGATGCTCTTTTACCTTTATTTACTTACTTTTTCTTTTTGTTTGTTTTTTTTGCTCTGGTTGTTTGGGTTTTTTTTTGTTTTTTTGTTTCTTTTTTTTCTCTTAATTTCACTTATTTCTTTCACTTAGAAAAAAAAAGGGGGGTGTTGTAAGAATTAATCTTCCAATGTTGTCAGATATCAGAAAATAAGGGAACATGTGATGGAAAATGTAAACAATGCACTGCTGAAACGACCTGTATACCCTTACAAAAACTTAAATAAAAAAAAAAAGAAATCACCATTGAAGGATTTTTAATGAATTAATTGGTAAATTCCTCGGTAAAATAAGTATTTGGTCAATAACAAAAGTCATCTCAATACTTTGTTATAATACCCTTTGTTGGCAATGAACAGAGGTCAAATGTTTTCTGTAAGTCTTTACAAGGTTTTCACACACTGTTGCTGGCATTTTGGCCCATTCCTCCATCCAGATCTCCTCTAGAGCAGTGATGTTTTGGGGCTGTCGCTGGGCAACACGGACTTTCAACTCCCTCCAAAGATTTTCTATGGGGTTGAGAGCTGGAGACTGGCTAGTGCCACTCCAGGACCTTGAAATCTTCTTACGAAGCCACTCCTTCGTTGCCCCGGGCGGTGTATTGGGATCATTGGTCATGCTGAAAGACCCAGCCCGTTTCAATCTTCAATGCCCATGCTGATGGAAGGAGGTTTTCATTCAAAATCTCACGATACATGGCCCCACTCATTCTTTCCTTTACACGGATCAGTCGTCCTGGTCCCTTTGCAGAAAAAACAGCCCCAAAGTATAGTGTTTTCACCCCCATGCTTCACAGTAGGTATGGTGTTCTTTCTCCTCCAAACACGACAAGTTGAGATTTTACCAAAAAGTTCTATTTTGGTTTCATCTGACCATATGACATTCTTCCAATCCTCTTCTGGATCATCCAAATGCTCTCTAGCAAACTTCAGACGGGCCTGGACATGTACTGGCTTAAGCAGGGGGACACATCTGGCACTGCAGGATTTGAGTCCCTGGCGGCGTAGTGTGTTTCTGATGTAGCCTTTGTTACTTTGGTCCCAGCTCTCTGCAGGTCATTCACTAGGTCCCCGTGTGGTTCTGGGATTTTTGCTCACGTTCTCGTGATCATTTTGACCTCACGGGGTGAGAGCTGTGATGGAGCCCCAGATCGAGGGAGATTATCAGTGGTCTTGTATGTCTTCCATTTTCTAATAATTGCTCCCACAGTGATTTCTTCACACCAAGCTGCCTTACTGTTGCAGATTCAGTCTTCCCATCCTGGTTGCAGGTCTACAATTTTGTTTCTGGTGTCCTTTGACAGCTCTTTGGTCTTGGCCATAGTAGAGTTTGGAGTCTGACTGTTTGAGTTTGTGGACAGGTGTCTTTTATACTGATAACGAGTTCAAACAGGGCCATTAATACAGGTAACGAGTGGAGGACAGAGGAGCCTCTTAAAGAAGAAGTTACAGGTCTGTGAGAGCCAGAAATCTTGCTTGTTTGTAGTTGACAAATACTTATTTACCAAGGAATTTACCAATTAAATCATTAAAAATCCTTCAATCTGATTTTCTGGATTTTTTTTTTTCTCATTTTGTCTCTCATAGTTGAGGTATACCTATGATGAAAATTGGAGACCTCTCTCATCTTTTAAGTGGGAGAACTTGCACAATTGGTGGTTGACTAAATACTTTTTTGCCCCACTGTAAGTGGGAATGTTGTCTTAATGGTGGAACACTGGGATGTGGGACAACAGTCTGGGCCAATGGGTAGGTACAGCAAGATGGCAGTTTGTGACAGAGGGGCAGACAAACGAACATCTGGTGTAGGAGGGTATGAGTACTTAGCTTCACCTTTGGATAATCCAGTGTAAAAAACGTCTCCAAGTTGGTGACCAAGTTGGGGTCCACGCCCTTCAGTGGTTTCAGCAATGAAACTCCCATCATCTGCACATATGGCTGCTTGACCTCTGACCTTTTCTTGTGGAGATGAAGGCGCCTGAAAGACACAAGTCACTGGTTAGTTGCCATGCAGCTGTTGACACTCAAACTGATTAAACATTAAGTTCATCAAGTTCGCAGACATCAAGTTTAGTACAAAGAATTATAGAATACTTCTCCACATTCTGCAGATTAGCTTCCAGTAATTTTCCAGGAATGTACACTCAATCGGCCAAAAAAGTGTAGCGGTTTACAAGAATGCATTGCCAAGTGGCTACAAGATCAGAATCCCAGAGAAAATTCCTTGATCACACTAGGCTCTTTTCTGTTAATGAAAGTATCATATGACTTCTTCAGCATTTCAAAGACAGAGTTCTTTAAAACTGGTCATTCAAAGGGGAAGGGGGGGCAATCCTTTAATCTCTTTAACCCGTTGAATTAAATCCCGGAACAACCTAGAACTATTTACACAAGTCTACATTAATTAACTTTCAGATGGATGAATAAATAAGCAGGTCTAAAATGCAAAAATCCTTAAAGATCTTCAAGTCTTTTTCCAGGTCCCATGTGCTGCAGTCCTGCATCATACATACATTCAATCAAAGTTCATCTGGGTTTAACGGTGAAACTACAGTTAAATATTAAGAAATGATTATCAGGAAAAGTGAACTTTCTTACATTTTACACAGTCTGTACAAATAAAAGGAAATATGTGACCTGTGCTGGCAAAATGAGTCGGAATGCGCACCGCGTCATTACAAGCTGCAGGCAGGACAAGTCATAAATCATGACTCTTTCTTTGCTTGCTAGCGGCAAGTTCCGGGAAAAAACCCATGAGTGCCTGGTATCATTGGAAAGCTTAGAAAATGTACTTTCTAAAAATACACATATTTTTGTGGAAGTCCTAACTCCCGACCGATGGAACACGAGTTTTCACCTAGCCAAAATACAAAGAAATTGTCTTTTTCTGTTTTTGCGCACTTCCTACAAATTAAATATCATTTTGAAGGTCTTTCAATATAGAATATGGAAAAAAAACGTTACCTCAGTTTTGATAATTTCCTCAAAGTGACTCATTTTGCCAGCACGGGTCACATATCTCAAGCTATGAGTTATATCTTATAAAATTCAGAAATATGATGCCTCAGATTATTAGAATATTTCATTTCAAGTTTGAGTAAATTACTGTTCAAACAGAATAAATACAGCACATCTCCCTGACCAGTTTAGGGAACACAACCACAATCATAGAAAAGACTAATCACAGAAGGTCATTGCTGAAAAGGCTCCCTGTTCACAGAGTGCTGTATCAAACCATATTAAAGAAGAAAAAATGTGGTAGAAAAAGGTCCACGAGCAACAGGGATGACTGTAGCCTTGCGAGGATTGTCCAGAAAAGTCTATTCAGGCACTTGGGAGAGTTCACATGGTGTGGACTGAGTCTGTGCATCAAGAACTACCACACAAATGACTTAAGAAAATGGTCTACAACTGTCATGCTCCTAAAGGTCCTGTCACACCTTGACAATTTAGGCAATGTTTGCCAAACGTATAAAACTTGCTCTAAAACACTGGCATACACCGAAATTTTCACTTTTGGCCATATCAGAGATCATCCCTGTTCAGCAGAAATGATTCTCCCCTCCTGACCAACCTAACAGAGATGTCAAATCTGTCAAGTTGATCATGCCTAAAACAGCTGATGTGGCACGTCACAAACATCAGATGACAGTTGTCACAACCTGGCTCAAAGGCATGCAAACTGATGGCAATAAAAAAAAAAGTTTATTTTCAATAAAGTGGAAAAAAACAAGATAATACATGGAGTGTGCTTTTGGTGGAACTGCAGCCAAGGGAGAGCAAAGTGGGATTTATCATGGAAAACAGCTGAAAATTTTCAAAGGAGCTCGCCGTACAACTCCGTATACTTAAATTAAATTAAATCACCCTTTATTGTCATTCAACTGTAGAACCAATCATGTACAGTAGAACGAGATTGTGTTTTACCTATCTACTGTGTTAATCACACACACCCCAAGTGTAGAATCAGAGGGCCGCTGCCATGCAAGGCGCTGCCACAAATTTCCCTCCTCCATTCCATTATTGCTGAGCACCAAGCTGGATGGCAGGAAGTTCCACTTTTATATGGTCTTCGGCATGACCCAGCCGGGATTTGAACCCCTGCCTCCCGGGTGTGGCTTAGTTGGTAGAGCTCAGTTGGTAGAGTTACCAGCGTGCTTCAGCGTGCTTCAGCGTGCTTCAGTGTTCTTCAGCGTGCTCTTAACTTATACAAAACTTACCCATAACTGATTCGACATATGCCACCATTTTCTCCAAATTTTTCATACGTTTAGCAAAAGCTGCCAATTCTTCAAGGTGTAACAGGGCCTTAATACTAAGCCACTCCTGGACCAGAGACAACATGAGATGTGTCCTAACTGTTCTAAAGAGAAAAAGAACTGGACTGCTGCTCAGTGGCCAAAATTCCTCTTTCCTTATGAAAGTTTTGCATTTCATTCCATTTGTAAATCAAGATGCTAGTGTTTGGTAGAAGAGTGGTGAGGAAGAGAATCCCAAGGGGTTTAAAGTCCAGTCCTGGCAGCGGAAGGCGAATTACAGAGCTGCATGGAGGAATCTGATCAGACCTAAATGAAACAATCATTGTCGCCCCCGACAGACTGCTATGATGATGATGACGACGATGATGATGATGACGATGATGATGATGATGGTGGTATCCATAGTCTGGGATGCTATTGGGTGCCGTGCCATCTGCTGGTGTTGGTCCCACTAACTATATTGCTGAATTGGCATCACGCAACTTCTGCACTTGAAGCAGTGCCACTGTTACCGGGGGTGGGACAGATCCATGATTGCCGATCAGTTTGGTGGAGACAGAAAGTGGTCAGCAAGTAAAAAGGACAAGCAATTTTTTAACAATAAACTACTAAAACAAAAAAAGTGACAAAGAGCTGGGGCATCACATACAGACTACATAAACTGTTCATGATACAAATCTGTTGGTAAAAAAAGGTTCAGGTGAACAAAATGTACCCCAATACATCATCATCACTCTATATATAATTCAAGAAATCTCTGTGTGTCTGTCACGATCATAGGACTTTGTGTTGCCATGGTAACCATGTCAGAGATCAAAGGCAGACATCATTCATGATCATAGGACTCGCTATGACATCATCAAAGATCAAAGGCAGGCATCACTCACGATCATAGGACTCGCTATGACATCAAAGATCGTAGGACTCACTATGACATCATCAAAGATCAAAGGCAGGCATCACTGAACGAGTGGTGACATCAAAGATCAAAGGCAGGTTTCACCAGGGTTACTGTTGCCATGGTCACCATGTCAAAGATCAAAAGAAGGCATCACCATGGTTACTGTTGCCAAAGTAACCATGCCAAAGACCAAATGCAGGAATGCAGAAATGATTGCATACGTATGCTTTCTACGGGCATGCAGAAATACTTGCTTATACTTGGTTTCTAAGGGAATGCACAGGTATGCACTAGTCATCATATTATTATATTATAATGCAAGGAATCGCTGTCTCCGTGTGTGCGTGTGTGTGTGTGTGTGTGTGTGTGTGTGTGTCTTTATCTATGTGTGTGTGTGTGTGTGTGTGTGTGTTCTGCGCGTATCTCCCCGTTTGTCGGACTGGCCTCAGATTTTATACGTGCTGTGCTGAGGTTACGAGGGTATGCATCCCCGAATTTCAGCCTCCCTGCATATGCGGAAGTTTAGGAGGGGAAATCTTTAATGAACGTCCTTAGGGGAGCTATGGGCATTCATAGTTATGACATCATAGAAGCACAGATGTTGCCATGATTACTGGTGCCAGGCAGACACATCATCAAAGATCAAAGGCAGGCATCACTGAACGTGGTGATGTCAAAGATCAAAGGTAGGCATCACAATGGTTACTGTTGCCATGGTAACTAACTTTCTACGGGCATGCAGAAATGCTTGCTTCCACTTGCTTTCTCCGGGCATGCAGAAATGCTTGCTTATACTTGTGCTTCTACGGGCATGCATGGGTATGCACTAGTTTTAAACAAATGTAAAATAGTTCTGTGTATGAAATAACTTTTTATTTGTGTATTTTTAATGCTCTGTGGAATAGTCGGCTGGCCGACAACGCTGGATGCCAGGCAAGGCACAGACAAGCTGAGACCCAGGAGCTGCATGCCAGGCAAGGCACAGAGAAGCTGAGACTGAATAGGACACACTACTTTAAACCACACCCATTCCAAGCAGTAAATCTGGAAATCTCACTCAGTGAGGCAGAAGGCACTCTATAAATTCAAGAAATCTCTGTCAGTGTGTCAGTCTGTCACCCCATTAAGAATAGGGCACACTAAAGGTCTGATGACACGATTTTGACATTTTTTAGCATGTTGTGTAAACCCAAAAGTCATTGATGATGATCAACATAATATTTACAACCACACCTGTATAAACTAGTTATCATCAAAAAACCGCAGCCGCTGACTGGACTGTGGTGCCGCCCACCAAATGAAGGGTGGCACCACCATGACATAAGCAACAGAATGGACTCCGGTGTTGTTGACTGGAATGACAGCAGCTTTGTAGCTCACAGTTTCTCTGGTTTCTTGTTTTAATTTTATGGCTATGCCTCCGCGTTGTGTCGCAGGCTTAGATAAACAGCAGGCCGTGAAAGACCACATCACACGCTTCAGCTACAACTGTCATAAGCCTCCTCGTGCACTTTTACGCAGGAGGAGTGCACGAGGAGGGGAAGGATTAATGGATTTACGCGCAGCTCTGACCTACTTTCTGTGAGCGCATGCTAACGCTCGCCGGTCCGGCCACGTCCCCTCTCTCATTATCACCAGCTGATTCAAACTCCCGCTGATCATCTTTCCCGGTCCTCGCCCAGGTGCTTCTCATCACACCATCACCAGCAGTGCATGTACTTAGCGTCCGTTTGCCAGTCATGCACTGATGGTCCATAGTATTGTCATCTGTGCTGTTAGTCTGCCAGTATTTTCAGCACTCTCACGACGTGTTAGTCACTCCATGTTCACAGTGGTTCTCATGCGTCCTTGAAGCGATGTCGGCTCTGGGGCACACCTGTGGCTAACACGTCTCCTCTCATTCATTCGCTGGGTGATGCCGGCCCCCGAACGCCATCAGTAAGTGTGTTTGTGTTTTTTGTATATCTTCACCTTTTTTGGGAATTGTCTGTCTTTCTGTATTAAATGTACTGTGGTGAACCCTGCAGGTAAATCCTCGTTATTTCATCCTCCCTCTCCGTGCCCTGCGTAAGAGCGCACGGAGGGTCATGATGAATGGATTTACATGCAGGATTCACCACAGCACATGTATTGAACATAAGAATGATGACAATAGTTCCCAAAAAGGTGAAGACTTACAAAAATAAACAGACACACTTACAGTTGGCGTTCGGGGCTGACATCACCCAGCAAAGGCATGGAGAGAAGATGTGCTAACCACGGTTGCGCCCCAGGGCCGACATTGCTTCAAGGGGCGCAACAGAACCATGGCTGTGTGGAGTGGCTAACACGTCATGATAGTGTTGGCAATATTGGCTGGCTGACAACACGGCAGATGATGCACACAAAACATGAACAGCTGACTGTCAAAGAGAGAGGGCGTGTGGTCAGACCGGCGAATCTTGGACAGTGCCCACCTGAAAGTGGGTCAAAACGGCACATAAACCACATGTACAAAACATAAAAACAACAAGAACTCAAAAGATAATACATAATAAACCCAATGCTTGAGCCACAGAGAATACACTGCTATGATTTTATTGAAAAATCGGGTTTAAATAAATTATCTTTATGAACAAATAATTTGTTGCAATATCTGTAACAAAAGCATAACACTCGGTGTTCCCCTGCCGTGTGTTTGTCACTGCTGCTGCGGCGGGCATGTGTGCCTCTCCACTGTCACTCTCTGAGTTTGACTCGCTAGGTACAATGCCCGCTTGGCATAGCTCAAACCTAAAAGGTCTGATGCCCCCAGATTCTTCACCATTATCCCATTCTTCTGAACTATAATCGTCTTTAGATTGGACAACACAAACCAATTCCAGACTACATGTGCTGGAACCATCGTCGATGTTTTCTACCGCTTCCATCCTGCGTGTACAATGGGCAGCCAAGCGCTGTGTTCTGTCGCTGATGTCACAACATGGCCGTGGGGTTTTCCAGCCACTGACGCAATTTGTGACGTGGCGCTCATAAAAACGTTGGATATTCACGTGAAAAAAAGCCTGTTTGACTGAGAACTGCACAGACCAACCTATTTTGTCATATTGAAATTATGTGTTGCAAAATTAGATGAAGTCAGAATCGTGTCATCAGACCTTTAAACCACACCCATTCGAAGCAGTACCCATGAAGAAAGGCAGTCTACACTACAAATGTGTAAAATGCCAAGCAAAGCACTGATTTTCTGCGGATGCTCCGGTTTCTGGGTTTCGACAGGCATGCACAGGTCTTTCTGAACAGAGTCGAAAGACACTTTTTGCTCAGATCTATTTGCATGATCCTGTCCATGAACTGGAATTACAACGCACCTATCCCTCAACCACTCGTCTCAACAAAGAAGAAGAAGAACAAGAAGACTCTGCGTCGCCATGGTGCCTGTGTCTGTCTGTCACGATCATAGGACTCACAAAAAGATCATAGGACTCTCTATGTGATCAAAAGCTGCCATCACTCACAATCACAGGACTTGATAAAGATCATAGGACTCGCTATGACATCATCATCAAGATCAAAGGCAGGCTTCACTCATGATCATAGGACTCGCTATGACATCAAAGATCAAAGGCAGGCATCATTCACGATCATAACACTCGCTATGGCATCATCAAAGATCAAAGGCAGCCATCACAGAACAAAGGCAGGCATCACTGAACGAGTGGTGACGTCAAAGATCAAAGGCAGGCTTCACCATGGTTACTGTTGCCATGGTAACAGTAACTTTCTACGTGCATGCAGAAATGCTTGCTTAAACTTGCTTTCTATAGGCATGCACGGGCATGCACGGGAATGCACTAGTAGTCTATAATTCAAGAAATCTCTGTGTGTCTGTGTGTCACGATCATAGAACTTTGTGTGTGTCACGATCATAGGACTCGCTATGACATCAAAAATCAAAGGCAGGCAGGCATCACTGAACAAGTGGTGATGTCAAAGATCAAAGGCAGGTTTCACCATAGTTACTGTTGCCATGGTCACCATGTCAAAGATCAAAGGTAGGCATCACCATGGTTACTGGTGCCATGGTAACAGTAACTTTCTACGGGCATGCAGAAATGCTTGCTTACACCCATTTTCTATGAGCATGCAGAAATACTTGCTTATACATGGTTTCTATGGGCATGCATGGGTATGCACTAGTAGCTATAAATTAGAGCTTTTATCAGGAAGGTGGGTCACGCTGACCAGATAGAGTGATGATGTAGAGTGACGTCTGTGGCGGTAATGCACCTGTAAGCTGGTTGCTATCCACCAATCAGGTCTAAAAGAAGAAGAAGAAGAAGAAGGAGGTGGGTCACATCACCAGCAGTGTGTTGAGTCCATGTACGCTCTCCTACACTGCAATATGGTTGTGTTCTTGCATACTGCTTTGTGGTAGTGGAGGTGGCCAATCTAGTGATACAGATCAGTGGCTGTCCACTGTATTTTATCAAGACAAATTTCAACACTGCTGCTTACTAGGAATTTTCGGAGCACTTCGTGCTTCCATCTGCTAAAAAGTTCTATGGAGATGCTGATTTCCTTTTCCAGCAGGACTTAGCACCAGCCCAAAGGCACAGACACATAGCAAGACTACTCTGAAATGGATTGCTGACTATAATATTATTGGGCTTGACTGGTCAGCCAACTGGCCTGACCTTAACCCCACTCCACAGATTCTCTATGGAGCATAGTCAACAGAAAGATGAGAAACTCCCGACCCAACAATACAGAGGAGCTGAAAGTTGTTTTCAAAGCAGCTTGGGCTTCAGTAACGTCAGCAGTGACAAACTGATCATGCCACCTCTACGTCACATGGCACTGATGCATTAATTCATGGTAAAGGAGCCGCAGCCAACTACTGAGCGTATACATTAACTTTTTTTTTTTTTAAATGTGGACATTTCTAAATAAATCCTAATTTTGTATAAATCTAAGGAAATATTCCAAAAATCTGAGATACTGGACTTCTGATTTTCATAAGCTATAACAGTGTTTTTCAACCTTTTTTGAACCACAGCACATTTTTTACATTGAAAAAAAAAAAAAAAACCACAGCACACCACCAATCAAAAATGTAAAAGAAGGAAGATCGTTATTGCGCTCATACTGCCAACAGTGACATGGAAATTACTACATTATTTGCAACAACTAAGGCTGCATTCACACCAGGATAGTCCGGGAGTCTCGGTTTGACTCGGCGGGGAATGGCGAGAATTTTCACACCTTCGTTTGGTTCGGTTTGCATTCACACAGCACTTCACTCAAGTAGACCAAACTGCTTGGACAACGTCACGCATTTACAATAGCTGCTCGTTTGTGGCACTGTAGCAGAAGCCACCACTGACCAGGAAGAAAAAAATCTCGGTGAAGAAGAGGAGAGAAGAGAAGAAGACGGATTTGTCTTATGGATTGGCCAGGATCGAAAAGGGAAATCCGGTGTTATGCCGAGAATTGCTCGCTTGTCAAGAATTGCATCGCTTCCACCCAAACTATAAAATATAACACTACAGCAAGGCTTGTAACCATTTGGGTATTTTTAGAAGTGCCCTTATTACCTATTGTAAATTATCTTTAAATTATGTTTATTCGACGATGGGATGCAATTCTAGGCAAGCGAGCAATTCTCAGCATAACACCGTTCCCTTCAGCCGAGGTGTTTATCCGCCACAAACTAATAAAAATAACAAGCTCCACTGTCTGTATAAACCCCCGTGCCACCATCATGTCACTAAACATTTTAAAAACATCGGTATTCTTGTGTGTAGCCACAAGTAGTTGAGAAATCTGGTCCTCAGACCAAATATCTATCAGAGCCTGCATTTTCCTTACTCCTCACTACTCCAAGTCCAAGAGACATTTTTTTTTAACTTTTCTCCTCGGTTTTCTCCAGTAAAAGTATTTCCTGGATCCGCGCGGTTGTCTTTATTGTTATTTTCTACCCAAAACGGAGGCTGAAGAACCGGAAGCTCTTCAGCTGAATCGGGGTATTGGATTTATTTATTTACCCAGAGATTCCTGTGACGGACGTGCTGCTACGGAAACAATACATCAAGTTTTCAACAGGGATAACTTTTTCAGGTGAGTGGTAACTTCGCCTGTCTGCATCTCACCCAGATGGTGAATTAATGTCTTTTCTAGTGGTGTTGAACGATTAAAATTTCTCATCGCGATTAATCTTTTGGAACGTTGAGTTAACCACGATTAATAACACGTTAATTGCGTGTTTTTCCATTCAGATACAGTGTACCTTAAGTTGGTCATTTTTAAAGTTTCTCATACTGTTATAAACATGGGAATGGACAAATATGCTTGCTTTCTTCACCTGCAGGTTTATTAAACCTCTCAACATATCCAAAATGACAAAAACTATCCAGAATATTCTCCAGAAATAATATTTCTGATGCGCAGCACGTCATTGCGAGCTACAGGCAGGAGAAGTGCAAAAATCATAAATCATGTCTTTGTTTGCTAGCGGCAAGTCCCGGGAAAACCCCATGAGTGCCTGGTATCATTGGAAAGCTTAGAAATTGTACTTTCTAAAAATACATATATTTTTGTGGAAGACGTAACTCCCGACCAATTGAACGCGAGTTTTCAACCTAGTCAAAATATAAACAAATCGTCTTTTTCTGGGACATTTTGGCACACTTCCTACAAATTAAATATCATTTTGAAGGTCTTTCAATACACAATATGGAAATAACGTTACATCAGTTTTGAAAATGTTCTCAAAGTGACTCATTTTGCCAGCACAGGTCATTTGTTTACAGTGTTAGCATCTTAGCAGCGGCGCTAACAAACGGAGCTACTATCACACTCGTGACGACACCCCAATGTGCCACAAAGATAAGATAAGATAAGCCTTTATTAGTCCCACAATGGGGAAATTCCAGGATTGCAACAGCACGGGGATAACTGTTGTAACTGTTGTAACTCAGAGCAATAATTAAGAAGATACGGAAGATATAAATAAGAGCAGTGGATATACATACATACACATCAATAATCAAAAATGGTGCGCGAGTGAATGGACATTCCGAACACAGCTTGAGAATTTTTTTTAGACTGGTAATCATCAACAGTGGAACCTGTGAGGATGACAAGCAGTCCCTCCAGGATTTCGCGGGATGTTTTTATGATTGTTGCGGGCCAAAAAGCCTGAATTCGCGGGAGCTTTTTTAAAAAGTTGCGATGTTTTTAGAGTGTTTTTTGCACTAAAAGTTGTGGGAAGAATTCCAAATTTTAAAGCAGATGCTTTTTTCCAGTTTACTGCAGTGATATTCTATATAACAATACAAGACAAGCACAGGATTGTCAAAAATTTCCTATTACAGTGATCTGTAAATTAAGCAGAAGCTTCTGCTATACAGAAAAACTCTTCTGTGCAACAGCAAATACAAACAACACAATATCCATTACAACAGCTAAATTGCACTGAATGCGTGTTAAAGAGTAGATCTGGAAATTATTGGCAGCATCTTCATTTGAAAACTCCTTATGGCTCCCAACCACTCGGCACCGGGTGGAGAGGAAAAAATAAATCATTTACTTTGTTGCACTGTATTGGTTATTGGAGTCTTGTGTTTTTCTGGAAAAAAAAAATACAGAGAATATTCTCTTCCCATGCCTACCTGTCTGTCTGCTGCATGTCAGTCTTCACACGCACATACACACACATCTTTCATTTACAGCGGGGGAAGGGGGGTGCATTTGTCCGTCCACACCGGAGATTCAGTTTTAAAGCTCACTGACCAAATGCAGTAATGATTTTACCTCTAAAGATGTAAAAATGTTCAAACACTGGCTGTAGTGTAGTGTACTCTCCTCATGCGCGCTCCCGCGACGGGGTGCTTTTGGGCAGGTGCATGTTTTTCAACACAAACCCAGCACTTCGTACACGCGGTCAGGACGGAGACGTGGAGAGGCGTCCACGGGCAGGCTGGGGGAAACGGAGGAAAAGAGTGTTTTTGTAAAATCACACACTCTGTTTGCTGATGTGTTCCGTTATTCACTGTAAACTATAAACTCACTACTCACTGTAAACATGGAAGTGAACACGGTGCAACGATGCTTTTGATTGGTTAGACTGACCGTTTCAGTGCCAGTTAGAGACAAATCTGATTGGAGAAATTGGCGGAAGTTGACAAGGATTGGCCAAAATTGCGGGAAAGTTGTGGTGATTGGACAAAGTTGCAAGGTCGTGCAATAGTTACGCTGATTGGCTGATTTCACGTGAATTGATGCAATCGCAACATCGTGAAATCCTTGAGGGACTGGAAAACAGGCAAATTCCTGTCCATCTCAGCAGATGGACATCAGCTATAACCTAGCATGCAGCTAGTAACTACGAGTTAGCTAGCTTCCACAGAAGAAGAACAACACATCCTGGCAAAGTTTTGGAGGAGGCTGTAACAATTATCCAGGTGAAAGCTCCGACAGATAACGTTGTAAACTTAAACATGACAGCACTTTGGTGATATCCATGGCTGTAATCCAACTTCAGTGGCCAGAGCGGCTAGGCCAAAAAGTACTGTTTGCACTTTCTGCCATTAACCGCGATCACAAAATTTGTCGCCGTTAATGGGGACATCGCGTTAATGGGTGATTAACGCGATAACACCAACACCACTAGTCTTTTCATGTATTTACATTGAGTTATAATGTATTCATGCTGCACGAAAAATTCGCCTGTTCGCATTTGATGTGAAGGCACCTTTACAGTAAACACCACTTTCTCTTCTCACTACGCGTTGCTATGGTTACACAAACGCTGAGGGGCACAGCCACCCTTTGGTCTGCTGGATACTCCGTTTGCATTCACATGGCAAGCGAAGTGCACCAGACTGTGTTTGCAAGCGAACCGAGATCCCCCCTTTTCAGGAGGACCAGACTTCGCTTGTTTGGTGCGCACCAGAGTTCCAACGCACATTCACACAGCACGAAATGAACTATTCATGGAATACACACTTTGGTCCTTTAGTCTGGACCAAACAGTGGCCGTGTGAACATGCCCTAAATTGCTTTTTGACCAATTAAGTGAAATCATACCATTTCCCACGGCACACCTGACAATCTCTCACAGCACACTCAAAACAAGTAAATGTCAGAGAATCAGGGGTGCCTCCAGATATTTCTTCATAAGGGGGGCCACTGAAAATCTTGGGGTGGCACATCAAAATCAATTTAAAACGTAATCACGCTGTGCGTCCATTCACGTTTGGTCTGAACATACCTTGACAGTGTGATAGTAGTAGTAGATTAGTTTATTTGACAGGGACAGTGCAATAAACATAGACAATTAATCAAAGACAATCAATCTGATGTGTTGCACATAAAGTGTATAGCTATTAGCTAATTTGCAACTCTTGTCCCTGGATGGGCTTTAGAAAAAAGAATCAAGATAAAAATATACACAATAACCACATACATCAATGCAGAAAAATTATAAATACACAATTATAAATATTATAAATATTATAAATACACAAATATAACAGCCTGACTCACCTTTAACATAAATATTATAAATACACAAATATAACAGCCTGACTCACATTTAACACATATAACATAACTCACATTTGCCTATTTCAGGCCTTCCTCCCTCCGTCACTCACTATAAACAAACACATTTATTCCTTCCCTTCATTCACTCTCACTTTGCAGACAAATAATTCATACATGAGTACATTCTTGTTTATTTTTCAGCCAGTTTTTAACATTTTTAGTGAATGTTTTAAAGTCCGTTATTATTTTAATTTCATTTGGCATTGTGTTCCAGATGTGACTGCCCTTTATAGAGAAAGCTGTTTGTCCAAATGTGGTTCTGCGGTGGAATATTTTACAGTTATTGTTAACAGAACTCCTGGTGGCTCTGCTGCTGTCCTGTCTTTGGACGAAACCAGCAAGTGGCTCGGGTGCTGATTTATGGAAACATTTGAACGTTAATTTCAGAAGACAGAGGTCAATGAAGCTCTCAAAACTCAATAGGTTGTATTTTTTTAAAACATTACAGTGATGCCACCTAATGGGCTTTTTGTCCAAGATTTTTAGGGTTTGATTATATAATGAACCTATATGTCTTATTGTGGAAGGGGCTGCTTGAGCCCAGACTGTCAAACAGTATGATATATGAGAAAAAACCATAGAATGCATATACAGTGCAGCTGCTTCGTAAGGTATGTAATATCTAATTAATTTAAAGCAGTTCAGATTTTTTTTTACTGTTTTTGAAATTTTCTTTATATGAAGATTAAATTTGAGTTGAGGATCTAGTACAATGCCAAGGTATTTGAATTCTGTAGCTAAACTGATGTCATGATCATGTATATTAACTTTAAAATGTTGCAGGTTACATTTTTTGATTGAAAAGCACATTGAGACTGTTTTCTGAAGGTTCAGCAATAGATGGTTCTTGAGGAGCCACTCTTGGACATCAACCATACTTGTAGACAGTACATCTGCAGCCTGTGCTGGAGTCTTGGCAGCTGTGTAAATAACTGCATCATCTGCATAAAGTTGGCATGTTGCAGCTGAGCAGTGTAACGGCAAGTCATTAATAAAAATGCTGAAAAGTAAAGGACCAAGAATGGACCCTTGTGGGATACCCATGCGGTTGTTTAAAAATGAGGATTTATCCTGGTGAACTTTTACACACTGTTCTCTATTCTGGAGATAAGATGCAAACCATTCTAATGTATTTGGGGAGAAGTTAAAAGATACCATTTTGGATAAAAGCAAACTGTGGTTTACAGTATCGAAAGCCTTTTTGAGATCTAGAAAAACAGCTCCTACCACATTACCCCTGTCCAAGGACTGTTTGACGTTTTCAATAAGGCAACAATTTGCTGTTTCTGTTGAGTATCCTGGTCTAAAACCAAATTGATGTGGATGAAGAAGTTGACTGTCTTGTAAGTAGTCTATCAGCTGTGTAGCTACAACTTTTTCAAGAACCTTAGATAGGACTGGTAAGATAGAGATTGGGCGGTAATTGCATATATCGTCTTTACTGCCTGATTTATGAACTGGTATGACGACAGCTTTTTTCCAGCCAGATGGAAATGTACTAGACCTAATGGAGAGATTAATGAGATGAGTCAGTGGTTTGATTAATATTTTGCTGTGCATTTTGAGAAAGGAGGTGCTCATATTGTAGATATCACTAGTTTTTGAGTTTGACAGTGTTTTAACAATACCAGCAATTAACTCCTCATTTACCTCATCGATGTGAAAAGAATCTGTTGGAAGTATGGAATTTGTGTTGTTGAGCACATTTGGCAGCACAAAAATTTTTGTTAAGTCTTCCACAGAGCCCACAAAGTGTGAATTAAATTCATTTGCCAAAGTAGCCTTGTCACTGACGGTCTTGCCATTGATTCTAAGTTCCTTTACCCCCTTCTGATCGTTTTTTTTATTAGTTAAGTTATTTAAATGCCTCCATAGGGAACTGTTGTTACCCTTTGCATGATCAATCAGTTTATTGTAATAAGATATTTTTGATTTTCGCAGCTCATGTACCACTTTATTTCTTAAACTTTTGTACACAAGGTGATCATTTTGTAGTTTGGAGGTTAGTGATGTTTTCAGTGCATAGTCTCGCCTCTTCATAAGTTTTCTTATTTCATTATTTAACCATGGTAGGCTAATCTTCTGTTGTCTACTTTTAATTTGCTTTGAAAATTTTTCTATAGACTTTGTGATTGTTGCAGTTATAAAATTACAACAATCATCTACTTCACATGTTGCCATGAGCTGCTCCCAATTTTGATTCTCTAAGTAATGTTCAAACTCCTCATTTTTTGATTTGAGGATAATAAAATTTGATTTGTCAATATCGACTCCCCCAAAATACTGTAGTCGCTTTTTAGTAAGTTTCCTGACAGCAAGAACCATGTTATGATCTGAGAGACCAGTTACAAGATTATAGGTTCTGGTTATTCGTTCTGGTTTATTAGTAAATACCATGTCAATAAGTGTTCTGGATTGTTTGGTTATCCTGGTGGGTCCTTTGATGATTTGCTGGTAATTAAATTTAGTCATGAGGCTTTTCAGTTTTTGTTTGTCTTTTTTAGCAGACCAGTTGATATTAAAGTCACCATGAATTATTGTTTCTCTGTTCTTCTCAAGTTGTTTAACCAGATCACTTAATTCATTATAAAAGGAAGAGTTGTGTGACGGTGGGTTGTACACTACTGCAATGTTGAAATTCATTACCGGAGAGAGACATACATTAACAGCTAAACATTCAAGTGAAGTATTCAAATCAACCAGTTGACATTTATATTTCTCTTTGATGTAAATTAAAACACCTCCTCCCCTCCCTACCTGCCTGTCTTTTCTAAAACACTGGTAGCCCACAATATCGATCATATTAGTGTCTATGTTACTGTGTAGCCAGCTTTCTGAGAGACAAAGGTAGTCCAGATTTGAGTCCAACAGCAACACCGAAATCTCATCTCTTTTGGGGATTATGCTCCGTATGTTTAAATGACCGCCGAGGATCCCCTTTGGTTTAGCCTTGGCGTCCCAAAGAACTCGTGCATGATTAACAGTTTGGAAAAATAAATGTTGTTTTTGCTTTTGTACAGCTCGGTTTTGTGCTAACCCAGTGGTCTGCTGTTTAATAGTGGCAGGTCCAGGGTTAAGGTGAATATCTCCTGCCAGAAGTAGCAGAACTAACAGAACTTTAACTGTATATCCTCTGCCATATTGTGATTTTTGCTTAACAGCCATGTTTGCCTTAATTTGGAAGTTTTTGCTCAGGGCTTTTAAAGACCACATAGAGTGTAGGGTGAGATGTCCAAGCCCAAATCCATACAGATAAAACTTTTTAACTTCACCTTTGGTTGAGTTTGTCGGAAAATCCTTCTTGTTGCAGGTCCAGACACACAAAGACAAAACGAAGAGGAAGTAGAGAAGTAGAGAAGGCTTATTAGTGGTGCCCATCAGCCCACTTTTTAATCCGGTGGCAGCCATCTTCAGTTCTTCTTGGAAAGAAGGAAAAGGAAAATCTGTGGATAGTAAAATAAATTCTGCTTATATCGCCAGAATCTGATCCGATCGTCCTCGAATCCAGCTGGGCCTCAGCTAGCCAACTAGCCCCTTCCGTTGCTGGTCTCGTTGCTCATAGTCGCCGTAACTGGTCTCCCGTCCCGCTCCTCCAACCGAGTCTCGTCACACACCGCCGCTGCCACCGAGCTCCGCTGAGGTCACGGTAAATCCTCCGCTAGGCACCGCCACCTACCGTCGTCTGCCTGGGTGAAATCTCTGCTGAGCCCCGTCAACAAATAGCCGCTTGCCTGGTAGTATCTCCGCTGGGCCTCGCAGCTGGGCTTCGATTCAGGCTGGTGTAAGGTGGAATGACTGGCGCCAGCATTAAGCTAACTAGCGTTAGCTTAGCAATCGCTTCGGGTAGTCTCGTCGCACACCGCCGCTGCAGTCACGGTAAGTCCTCCGCTGGGCACCGCCGCCTACCGCCGTCTGCCTGGGTGAAATCTCTGCTGAGCCCCATCAAACAAATAGCCGCCTGCCTGGTAGTATCCCCGCTGGGCCTCGCAGCTGGGCTTTGATTCAGGCTGGTGTTAGGTGGAATGGCTGGCGCCAGCATTAAGCTAACTAGCGTTAGCTTAGCAATCGCTTCAGGTAGGGCACATCAGTGAATCACAAGGAAGCGCTGGAATCGCTGGTCAGTTTACTCACAGTGGCCGGATAAAAGCGATCAAAGGGGTAATCCACCGGAGGTATATCCGATCGCTGTAGGTAGTTATTTAGAGACTGGCGCCAGCATTAAGCTAACTAGTGTTAGCTTAGCAATCGCTTCAGGTAGCATTAAGCTAACTAGTGTTAGCTGAGCAATCGCTTCAGGAAGGCGCAGGAAGTCGCTGGAGAAAGGCGATTAAAGGGCAATCCAACGGAGGTGGCAATTCAGCCCGTGCGTGTTCGCCACGAGCGCCGATCGCTGCAGGCCAGCCACTTTTAATGGCAAAATCAGTGACTTTGTCTCAGCACTGAAAAAGTGTGACCATCCCGGTCGCCATCTTGAGAGAAGATCAAGATCTTGATCTGTCCTACTTTGCTGTATTTTGTTAATATTTGTTAATAATATACAGCACATGTCAATTATTCTTAAACATCTACTACATGTAAATATGACAATAGAAAAACTAGTTATAAAATTATGTTAGACTGTCCAGTGGCAGGGACCAGGGGTGGGGTGGGGGGTGTCATGGCCCCCTTGGGGCACCCCTGCAGTGAATACTAGTAAAGTTTAAAAGGAGTGCACAGGTTATATGGCTGTTGTGAATTATGGCGTATTTAAGGAACATTACATTAAAGTTACATTACACAACCATTGTTAATTTAGTTCTACAAAGTATTTTGAATTAAGTGACAGCATCTATACTGTGTACCACATTCCAGCACCCACACAGATTTACACCAATTAGAACCACAACATCACTTACTTGAAGACTCAAAGTTCAACATTTAGCAGTCCCATGTTAGCAGTGAGTGAGGCTTACTTAGAATGATTAATTATAAATTCCTGAATTCATCAAGTATGAATAGCTGTGCTCTTCAATATGCAAAAAAAGTACAGATAACTTGAAACAAACTTCAAAACCACAATAATCAATGTTCAGTTCTAACTCAAATTAAACTGATATTATGACATTTTACAGTGCATATGAAAATCAGGCATCTGACACTATGCTGATCTTCACTCATCTTTAGATTGTGATGCAAGTTTTGAGGGGGGGGGTTGAGTCTGTGTTGCACTGGAAGATCGGGGGCAAGGGGCTGTTGGTGACAAACATCTCTAAAATTTAGACTTCATCATCATCATTATCATCTTTGAAAATACTCTGGTGTCAATCTCAATTTCATTTTAATATTAAGAATGATGTATCAGAGTTTTCTCATGTTGGTGTGGCCCAATATTGTGGGTGCCCTTTTTACTTTTTTAACTTGTGAAAAAATAATTAACTTACAAGAAAACAAAGTCACAAACTATGGATGTTAACAATTAATCGGCTATCAATGAACTGTCAATAGGAATTTAGTCGATTAAACATATTAGTTGTCAATTAATTGAATATCCCACAGTCCTTTTCAACAAGTTTATTCATGAAATGTAGTGGCATCACCAGTCCAGGTGAGGGTGCTATGGCCTACGGAGGCGAGTGTATGGGAAAGATGGTGCTGGAATTGCAAGATAACACGAGAGCAATGCGAGATCCAATGTGTTGGATAAACAAGTCACCTTAAGTTTGTTAAATTTATAACTGAAAAACCTTTTCCTTGACTAATTTTCCTCCGCTGACCCACCCAACTGAGCGGAAAGACCTTGAGTTTACAAACAAGTCTTACTGTCCATGTGTGTGTACCACATGGACGAAAACGAGAAGCACCCCACTTCTACTCCTTCCACCAATACAGCCCAGCCCCGTCAAACTCCACCCAAACAAAACAAAAAAAACTCACAAAAAGTACAGAGTTCATCTTGATTTCCATCAAAAATAAACTCTCCAGCATGGATGCTAGAATAGTGCTAGTGAAGATATTACACAACTAAGTCCAGCAAGTCAGTGAAACTTAGAAATTCATTCAGGATCAGATGGCTACTCTCACATAAGAAAACAGTTGATTTAAAAATCTGTGACAACTCTCACTACATAACAACTCCATTATAAAATATAAAATGATAAGCCATATTCCTGACTTACTTGGCCAAGCCTACTTGGCCGAACCTCGGATTTAGGAGAAGCAATGTGCTTTTCGTCCTGGCAGTGGCACATCGGACCAGCTCTTTACCCTCTCGAGAATCCTCGAGGGTTCGTGGGAGTTTGCCCAAGAAGTTTACATGTGTTTTGTGGACTTGGAGAAGGCAGTCAAACTGCGCCCCTCGTGGTTTTTTGTGGGCAGTGCTTCGGGAGTATGGGGTATCAGACTTGTTGTTATGAGCTATTCGGTCTCTATACAACCGTTGTGAGAGTTTGGCTCGTATTGCCAACACTCGGTCGGACTCATTCCCAGTGAGAGTTGGACTATGCCATGGCTGCCCTCTGTCACCAATCCTGGTCATAACTTTTATGGACAGGATTTCTAGGTGCAGCCAGGGAACAGAGGGTGTCATGCTTTGTGACCACAGGATCTTATCTCTGTTGTCTGCAGATGATGTAGTCCTGCTAGCTTCATCCAGCAATGACCTACAGGTCTTACTGGGATGGTTTGCCACTGAGTGTGAAGCAGCTAGGATGAGAATCAGTACCTCCAAGTCCGAGTCCATAGTCCTCAGCCGGAAAAAGGTGGATTATCCTCTCCGGGTTGGGGACAAGCTCCTGCCCCAAGTGGAGGAGTTTAAGTATCTTGGGGTCTTATTCACGAGTGAGGGGAAAATAGAGCGAGAGACTGACAGACGGATCGGAGCAACATCTGCAGTGATGCGGATGTTGTACCAGTCTGTTGAGGTGAAGAGGGAGCTAAGCTCTTAAGGCAAAGCTTTCGATTTACAAGTCAATCTACATTCCTACCTACCCTCACCTATGGTCATAAGCTTTGGGTAATGACCGAAAGAATGAGATCGCGGATACAAGCGGTTAAAATGAGCTTTCTTCGTAGGATTGCTGGACTCACCCTTAGAAAAAGGGTGAAGAGCTCAGTCATCCGAGAGAGGCTCAGAGTAGAACCACTGCTCCTCCACATTGAAAGGAGCCAGTTGAGGTGGAATGGGCATCTGATCAGGATGTATCCTGGATGTCTCCCACTTGAGGTGTTTCAGGCACGTCCCACTGGGGGGGAGACACCGGGGCTGGCCGAGGACTTGCTGGAGAGACTGTCTCCCAGCTGGTCTGGGAATGCCTTGGTATCCACTCTGAAGAACTGGAGCAGGTGGCTGGGGAGAGGGAAGTCTGGACTTCTCGGCTTGAACTGCTGCCTCCGCTATCCGGACCTCTGGAAAAGCGGTAGAAGATGGATGGATGGATGGATGGATGGATGGATGGATGCCATACTCTTCCTGCAGTCCCACATTATGAGAGACAGTCTCATCTTGTCTGACATCCTGGAACAAAATCATCATGAAAACCCTGAGAAACCCTGCTCCTTAACACCAGCAAAACCAAGGAGCTCATAGTGGACTACAGGAAGGAGAGGGGAGAGACACATGACCCCATCCATATCAATGGCATAGCTGTTGAACGTGTCCCCAGCTTCAAATTCCCAGGGACCCACATCTCGGAGGACCTGTCCTGGTCAGTTAACACCACCAGCCTGATCAAGAAGGCCCATCAGCGCCTCTTCTTCTTGAGGACACTGAAGAAGAACCATCTGTCAACTGACATCCTGGGCAATTTCTACCGCTGCGTGATAGAGAGTACTCTGACCAACTGTGTCACAGTCTGGTATAGGAGCTGCTCTGTCGCTGACCGTAAGGCGCTGCAGCGGGTGGTGAAAACCGCCCAACGCATCACAGGGACTCCACTTCCAGTTATAGAGGACGTCTACAGGAAAAGATGTCTGCGCCGGGCACGCAGCATTCTTAGGGACTCCAACCATCCTGCTCATGGACTGTTCCAGCTTCTCCCCTCCAGAAGGCGTTTCAGAAGCCTTCGGACTAGAACCAGCAGGTTTAGGAACAGTTTCTTTCCAACAGCTGTCACGTTATTGAACTTAGTTCCCCGCTGACTCTCTTACCATCATCTCTTACCATCCTCACCTGTACATAACTGCCCATCTAACTTATTGTACATTATTTGCACATAACAGTACTCTTAACTTTCTGCACTGCTGCATATATTTGCATATATTTGCTTAAATTGCACATACTGTTAATTACCGTATATACTGCACTGCTGTCCTTTGCACTTCTGATTGGATGCTAAACTGTGTTTCGTTACCTTGTATTCATACATGTGTAATGACAAAGTTGAATCTAATCTAATCTAATCTAATCTAAACTGATGACTGAATTCATTACCACACAACTTAAAATTTCCACCGACATTATTAAAAACATTACTTTTCACTGTGTCTGCCACACTGGGGAAAAATGCCCAAGACTGACAGTAGCAAAACTTCAAACAAAAGGTTCTGGCTCATAAAAAGGAAACTGCTTAAAGGAATCAACTTTGGATTAAATTATCAGTTTCCATGACAAATAACAGACAGACAAAAGCCAAAACAATAATTCCCGCTAGGAAACAAAAACTGTAAGAAGGAAAAAGGGCCATCATCTGTTGACAAACTGTAAACTTCTGACTTTATTATGTAGGCTAATCCTGTGAGTGAGTGAGTGTTCTTGTTTAGTGCCATGTCAGCATCTATGACTATTTCATGGCAAAAACAGAACTAATAAGAAAATTCAGTTAAAAATAAATGAAAGAATACATCGAGCGAGATAGATATGTAGATAGAATAAAATAGAAAAATTAAATAAGATGCTTCAGATGCACATGTGCTAGAAACCCTAAAATTGTCTTTGGCGGTACCTTATTAAAAATATCCTTCAGTGACTTTTGAGTATAAAAACGTTGTCTTGTTGTCATGAGAGCAGGACAGTCAAGTAAAATGTGATTTACTGATAAATAAACCTCCGCAAAACTGACAAGATGATGGGGCTTCACCTTTTAATAAAAAGCTGTACGTGAGCCTAGAGTGGCCAATACGGCATCTAGTGTACACTATCTCATCATGTCGGTTTTGAAAGTGATACAAGTGTCTATGGCTTATGGCAGGTTTAATATCATGTAGTTTATTTGCAGTGCATGTGTCCCATTCAGTCTGACACTTCTTTAAAATATAGGAGGTTATTAGAGGCCTGAGGTCTGAGGTTGGGATCTGGCATTGGGTGACTTCTTGGGTAAGGGCTCTCTTGGCAGCATTGTCTTAGGCTAATCCTGTATAATATTCTTTAAATTTTCTGTTGATAATTTGTTGTCATGGTGCTAGTGTTTCCCCTCCAACAGATGAGCCAATGTACAATTTATTTTCACGTTAAAGTAGCCGACATATTTTATCAAATTTTCTATGCAGAATTTTTTTACATTGTTTTTTTTTTCACAAAAAATGCCAATGTCTGAACTGTATCCCAAATGGTCCAATAAATTGTTAATTAAGGAATGTGGCATGCATTTTTTTTCTGCATATCACAATGTTTACATGTTTATGTAATTGGTAGCCTAGTGGTAGAGCATTCACCCCACAGCCAGGAGGATGTGGGTTCAAGCCCCAGCCGGGTCATCCCAAAGACCAAGAAAATGGTACTTTCCACTTTCTAGCTTGGTGCTCAGCATAACTAGAACAGAGAAAGGAAAAGTTGGTTATCCAGCCACAGGGGGAGAACAAAACCAGTGTTCTCCAAGTGCTGGTCCCAAGCCTGGGCAAATGGGGAGGGTTGTGTCAGGAAAGGCATCCGACATGAACTCCTTGCCAAATCAAATACGAAGACCCATGATCTGCTGTGGCAAGCCCAAATAGGGACCATCGAAAAGCTATTGATACCAGTGGAAATTCAGATTCTCAAGAAAATTACGACTTATGAAGTAATTGTTGATCCTTCGATTAGGTAAACCAACTAATAATAAGCTGCATCCATATCACAAACCTGTAAGAAAAAAAACTGCAAATTTATGAGAAGAATGGCTGCTTTTGTAAGAAGAAGATAGATTGTAGTAAATTTTCAACTTTTTCCACATAAATTTGCAACGTTTTACTCAAATGTGACACTTGCTTTCTCATTAATTTACATTTTTCCCTTGTAAAATTGTGACTGTTTCCTTGTACATAATTGGATTTTTGTTCTTATGAATTTGCATGGTTTTTGTCCTAACTCATTTTGTTATAAATTTATAACTCGTTTTGTACATGTCTTTAAAAAATAAAATTCGGACTTTCTCCTTATAATTTAGTTAACTGACAGCAAGGTTACACTTATGAGAAAAACATGGCAATTTATGTGAAAATAGTAACAAATTTAATATTAAAAAAAACTCATCACATTGGCAGAGGTAAAAGTTGTTACTCACTACACAAGTAACTTTTAAAAGATGTTTTGAGATGCTTACTCATGTAATGTTTTGGCTGATTACTTTTAAATGTGTGGGCAGCTCGGTGGAACGGTGGCCAGCACTGTGGCAGCACAGCAAGAAGGTCACAGGACTGATTCTATCCCTGACCATCGTGGGTTCGATCCCACCCCCTGACCATCGGTGACCCTTCTGTATGGAGTTTGCATGTTCTCCCCGTGTCTGCGTGGGTTTACTAGGGGTACTCCGGTTTCCTCCCACAGGCCAAAAACATGCAGGTTAGGTTAATTAATATTACACAAGAGAGAGTACGGTATCAATGAATATAGTAACTGCGGGTGTGATACTCTAATGCGAGGACATTAGAGTATCCCACCCGCAGTTACTATATTCATTGATACCGTACTCCCGCTCATGTAATACTGCTTTAATACAACAGTTCTGGCAAGCACAATTTATTAAATGACAGCAATACTAAACAAAATATTATGATTTGTTTGTTTAACCAGTTATCTTGCGCAGCTGAGGAAAAAATAGTCCCTTCTAAATGTAGCCAGTAACTGTTGCCAAACATCTCAATCAGCATGAAGATGTCTATTGTCATTTCATACACATGTAAACAAATTAAATATTGTCAAGTGCAAAAGTAATGTGTTTACAAAACATACACCAGTTGAGTTGGTACTGCAGAAGACCCGAGATCAAAGCCAATGTCGGTAGCTAGCCTGTGGCTAGTAGTTAGCATGCTAGTGATTTAGCATACTTCGCTTTTCTTCACATTTTCAGATGATGGATGGATGGATGGATGTACTTTATTGATCCCAAACTGGGAAATTGCAGATGGTTTGTTAATCAAGACAATAAATCCAACTTTAGCACTGTCAATTTTTTTAAACAGATGTGAAATAACTTTGATGTTTATACAAGGGCAGACTGTAAGCTGACTGAATAAAGCTTTTTTCAAAAGGGTGGGGCTTCTGGGTCAGGTAAGAAATCTTATCAGTGCCTCACTAAGGAAATTAAGGTATTCAAAATGGTATGGGAGTTCTTAGTGAGCGTTAACTGACAGTAAATTAGTGTTAGTAATTAACGTTACATGAACACCTTTGAAGCGGAGTGATACATATCCAGTGAAAGTTGGAGTGCAATTATTGTGGATTTTAGTAACTCCTGGAATCCCTATTGTCCAATCAAATTGCTCTGCCGGAACTCACTGTTGTATAATTGGCATCACCTGGGAATTCTAAATTGTCCTTAGGTATGTATGTGAGAATGAAAGGTTGTCTGTCTCTGTGTTGGCCCTGTGATGGGCTGGCGATCTGTCCAGGGTGTACCCTCGGCTCCAGACCCACCCCGACCCAAAAAGGATTAAGCTGTAGAAGATGAGTGAATAGACTCATGTACTTCAGTAAACTAGCGCATACCTGTGCATACCCGTGCATGCTCGTAGAAACCAAGTATAAGCAAGTATTTCTGCATGCCCATAGAAAGCAGGTGTAAGCAAGGATGTATGCAAACACGTCAGCACTCGTTCAGTGATTCCTGCCTTTGATCTTTGATGGTGTCATAGCGAGTCCTATGATCTTTGATGATGTCATCGCGAGTCCTATGATAGTGAGTGATGACTGCCTTTGATCTTTGATGATGTCATAGTCAGTCCTATGATCGTGAGTGATGCCTGCCTTTGATCTTTGATGATGTCATAGCAAGTCCTATGATCTTTTCACAAGTCCTATGATCATGATATCGTGACAGATTTCTTGAATGTCATAGCGAGTCCTATGATCATGAGTGATCATTGCCTTTGATCTTTGATGATGGCATAGCGAGTCCTATGAGCTTTGATGGTGTCATAGCGAGTCCTAAAAGAAGAAGAAAGATATATGCTGTGTTTGAAATATTCACTCGTTCCCCAGATAGTGTAGTAGATAGTGAATCAGCCATTTTGTAGTGCTGTTCGAAATCTTAACTGAAAATTTCATTCACTATATAGTACACTCAAATTATCCCACAATGCAATTTGAAAAGTAGTGTACAGCGGATGGTCACTGCATTAGCCAATTAGCCAATATACCCCATAATGCAATGCGCAGCCAAGGGAGCAATGCGAGAAGAGCTTCACATCACAACATAAACTACCTTAAGGTATTTATATTTATTACTTCAGCAAAAACGATTTAATACATATTTACTACAAATTACATGCAGGTATTCATTTTTTTTACCACCATTTGTCTGTTACCTTTGACTCACATGATGACGTCATTAACGCTGTTAATTTTATTGTTATATTGAGTTCACTGTATAGTCCACTATATCTAAATTCACTATATAGCGAGTGAGTGAGTGAGTGAGTGAGTGAGTGAGTGAGTGAGTGAACATTCCGAACACAGCCATAGAGTGAAGACCTGCCTTTGATCTTTGATGTCATCACTCGTTCAGTGATGCCTGCCTTTGATCTGTGATGCCTGCCTTTGATCTTTGATGATGTCATAACGAGTCCTATGATCATGTGTGAGCCTGCCTTTGATCTTTGATGATGTCATAGCGAGTCCTATGATTGTGAGTGAGCCTGCCGTTGATGATGTCATAGCAAGTCCTACAATGGTTGGTTTAAAAACTGTTTCTATGATGCCTGCCTTTGTCACATAGGAACATTTCACACATAAGGAGTCGTTATACATAGGAACATCATAGGACATCATGCAGACATCATAGGAACATCAAAGGCGGTCCTATGAGCTTTTGGCCGTGACAGACAGACACACTGACACACAAGAGAATTCTTGAATTTAATATATAGAGTGATGATGATACTTTCATAAGGACATTTACCTTGGTGGCAGTAAGACCAGCAGCACCTCGGACACAGTCCAGGGACGGATAATTTTTTCACACGTAAGGAGTTGTTCAGAACTCCTTATATAAAGATATAGAGTGATGACAATCAAGTCTAAGGCGGTAATGCACCTGTAAGCTGGGTGCCAACCGCCAATCATCATCACTTTATAATGCAAGAAATCTCTTGTGTGTCAGTGTGTCCACGATCATAGGACCGCCTATGATGTCTGCATGATGTCCTATGATGTTCCTTTGAACACAGGCATCATAGGAGTCGCAATGCTGTCATATAGACAATAGGACTTGCTAAAACATCATAGGATTGCCTATGATGTCTACATGATGCCTACATGACGTCACATAGACACACCATAGTATAGACTCGCCGATGATGTTCCACAAGATGGACAGCAATAGAGTGAGAACTGCTGCATGTCAGAAAAGATACTGTGAAGATGCAACACTGAGGTTCCAGCAGTACATCACAGCCATGACTGTGAACAACACAGCCGTCTTGAGACAGGAGGAGACCCTTCAGCAATGGGCATGCAGAAATACTTACTTATACTTGGTTTCTACAGGCATGGACGGGTCACGATCATAGGGCCGCCTAGCATGATGTCCTATGATGTTCCTTTGATCTCAGGCATCATAGGAATCGTGATGCCGTCATATAGACAATAGTTGACTCACTAAAACATCATAAGATTGCCTATGATGTCCGTATGATGTCTACATGATGCCTACATGATGTCACAGACACCACAGTATAGACTCGCCGATGATGTTCCATGAGATGGAGAGCAATAGAGTGAGGAGAACTGCTGCACGTCAGAAAAGATGCCATGAAGATGAAACACCTGAGGTTCCAGCAGTACATCGCAGCCATGACTGTGAACAACACAGCCGCCTGAGACAGAAGGAGACCCTTCTTCTTCTTCTCTCGATTACTGGCAGATAGCAAACAACTGGAAGGTGCATACCGCCACCTACTGTACAAGAGTGTGTAACATTATGTCATCTGAGCCCGACCCCTAAATTCTATGACTTAATCCTGTGTTATTTAAAAAAGAGAAAAGAGCCCTTCTCGTGATTCTTATTGCCTCTCCATCTGTTCCCAGAATCCCAGTTAAATCCCAATCCCTACCGGTCTCTCGAACTTCATTTTCCATTATCTGTCTTTCATTTCCGTATGTGACAGTGTAATAAGATGTGCTCGACATTTTCTTTTACTCCACATTCTCTACATATGTCACTTTCGCTTTTCCCCATGGTGAATAAAGTGACGTTTAAATCTGTATGATCCAGTCTGAGTCTTGCCATAATGATGTCTTCCCTCCTTTTGGTTGTTATGAAATTCTTTATTGCAATAGATCTTTGTATTTTGTAATACGATCTACCTTTATGATCTTCATCCCATCTTTTTTGCCATAGCTCAGTTCCTTTTTTCTTAATTATTGCTTTCCCTTCACCTTTTCCAAGAGACAATGGTATAGTTATCTCTTTTCCAAGAGCACTTTTTGCTAATTTGTCTGCACAGTCATTCCCTTTCAACCCTTCATGTGCAGGAACCCAACAAAACTGATCTTGTCCACCATCCCTGTGTACCCTAAATAAATTGTGATATAGCTCAATCACCAAGTCTTCCCTTGTAGATTTTAGTGTCTGTATGGTTTTTAGCGCTGCAAGTGAGTCCGTGCACACCACCACCCAGTCTGGTCTGACCTCCTCCACCCACTGCAAAGCAATAATTATTGCCACCCATCTCTGCTGTAAACACGGATTTAACTGGGATTCTGGGAACAGATGGGGATGGAGAGGCACTAAGAATCACGAGACGGGCTCTTTTCTCTTTTTTAAATAACACAGGATTAAGTCATAGAATTTAGGGGTTGGGCTCAGATGACATAATGTTACACACTCTTGTACAGTACGTGGCGGTATGCACCTTTCAGTTGTTTGCTATCTGCCAGTAACTGAGAGAAGAAGAAGAAGAAATACTTGCTTACACTTGGTTTCTATGAGCATGGACGGCACTCAAGAAACCCCATGGCTAATGCTGTGCAGTAACATCCATCCATCCATCTTCTACCGCTTTTCCGGAGGTCCGGGTCGCGGAGGCAGCAGTTCAAGCAGAGAAGCCCAGACTTCCCTCTCCCCAGCCACCTGCTCCAGCTCTTCAGAGAGGATACCAAGGCGTCCCCATACCAGCTAGGAGGCATAGTCTCTCCACCGAGTCCTGGGTCTGCCCCGGGGTCTCCTCCCAGTGGAACGTCGCACGTCCCTGTGCAGTAACATTAGTAAGAAAATAAACCTGTTTATTATTACCTCCGCCAAGGAGGTTGTTTTCATCGGCGTTGGTTTGTCTGTTTGTTTGTTTGTTAGCAAGATAACTCAAAAAGTTATGGACGGATTTTCATGAAATTTTCATAGATTGTCAGAAATGGGGTATCCTACAGATGATTACATTTTGGTGGTGATCCGGAAAACCGCCATTATGCGAAATGCGATTTTCCTGTATAACTACTGAACCACTAATTCTATCCATGTGAATCCAATTGCTACTCATATGTTTTCATGGTCAAGGAATCTGAAAACGTACACACAATATATGTAGGATTAATATTTATGATGTAAAACACTGTATGGGGGGAACTGTGGCGCTTGGCGGAGGTCTGCGCTCTCCGAGTGCTTTTCTAGTTATTATTGTTATTATTTATTAAGACCTGTTTATTCTATTATTAGAACTTAAAACTATTTTAACCTCAATTTCCACCATGGTGATCAATAACGTTTTACATCATTATCTTAAACTGTAATAACTAACTAACCTGCACTTATATAGCGCTTTTCTAGTCACAAAGACCACTCAAAGCGCTTTCACTAATACCAACCCTCTATTCTAAGGGCCTATAGTTAGTTAGTTAATTCCCTTCACACCATGTTGATGTATGGGGCGGCGCCTATCTCCGTTTCTCTGACCCTAGGCCACACAGCTACTGTAAGTAGTGAAAGCTACAGCAGGGGGTCAGTCCTCTGGTAGCTCTGTGTGTAACTTTACTTTCCCCATTCCATTATGCGGAGCACCACGCTAGAAGGCAGAAAGTACCATTTTTATATGGTCTTTGGTATGACCCGGCCGGGATTTGAACCCCTGCCTCCCAGGTGTGGGGCAGATGCTCAACCAACTGAGCCACCACTCCGGTTCTAAGGGCCTATAGGAAACAGATATCTAGGGACAATTTAGAACAGCCAATTAACCTAACGTGCATGTCTTTGGATTGTGGGAGGAAACTGGAGCCCCCGGAGTAAACCCACGCAGCACAGGGAGAACATGCAAACTCCACACAGAAAGGTTCCAACCCCTGCCAGCCTGGGGATTCCATGATAATAATAATAATAATAACAATAAACAACTGTAACTTTTTTCACTGTACGCCAAATTATAACACTGAGCAGCTGCACATCAAAGATCGGGCATGGACGGGTATGCACTAGTCCAATCTAAAAGAAGACTTTGATTTTAGTACAACTTCTGGCAAATGTGCCCACTTCTTGTGACCCAAGTTGAAAAATGTATCTAAAATCCAACAATTCAAGAGACCGTACGGAATACAGATCAAGCGCTGAATTAAAAATAGACTCACAGCAAAGCAACTCGACAATCTAATGCGGTGCTCATAATCTAAGCGACTGACAACAGCGGAATAAGCTTTAAATGAGCGATTTTTGACTTAAGAAGAAACAGGAAATTGGTGACGTGATTAAATTTGACTGAACCCATAAGGGTACGTTAAAAAGTGATCAGAGCGGAGAAACCCACTTCTTCCTTGTTCTGAACGGCCTACGGTGGCTAATGTTAAAGTGAAAGATTAGTTATGGTACCCCACAGATTAGCTGCACCCACTTCACCGATAAGTAGCTAGCGTTAAACCATACATATCTACACGGTGAGCCAGGAAAACACCCTTCACCGAGCCATGCACCAGCCATGACACCTTCGTTACTGGGAGACCACAGCAATTGGACAATTTAACACATAAGCTACACAATCAACAGCTACCACTGCTGACCTACAGACAGCAGCAGCACCCTGTTGTCCGAGCTTTAGCGGGACGCGTTAGCCGTTAGCCAGGCAGGCTAGCCCGGCCCCGGATCACTCACACGTAGATGATGGACATGAAGTGCATGAGCCACAGCACGAGGAAGAGGATGAAGCCGAACACCGCGAAGCCCTGCAGGGCCAGGTCCAGCAGAGCCATGGCGGCCAGCGGGAGGTACCAGGGAGGAGGGCCGCTTCGGGGATCACACACAGGCAAGTGATGGAGGCGACCAGCTGACCGGCCTGGGAGAGTCCGTCTCCGATAACGGCTGACTCCGCTCGATTAGGCCGCCGATCCCGGCCTCTGGATGTGAGCGGAGGAGGTCGGGAGGGAGTCCGGCCACGAGCTCCGCTGACAGGGACTCGGAGACCAGTTTTGGTCCGGTGGAGTCACGGTCTGAGGTTCCAGACGTTTGACAGTCAGCAGACCTACCAACTGACGGTCAGCTGACCAACAGTGTGAGTCAACTTCCTGTGTTTTTCAATTTAAAAGCTTTTAAATTTATGTCAGTTTTATTGAGTAGGTGAAAAACTTTTCGTTAAATATCATTTGTAATTTCTGTTCTAATCGAAACCTGACTGAATTACCTAAAATCTGAGCTGCAGGCATGAAAACGTTCATATGAGTCAGCACTACACTGAAGCTTCTTCTTCTTCTTCTTCTGTTAGATTTGATTGGTGGTTGGCAGCCAGCTTACAGGTGCGTTACTGCCATGTACTTAACTCTATATCATTCCTGAAGACATCACTCAATAAATTCAAGAAATCTCTGCCTGTCAGGCAGTGTGTGTGTGTGTGTGTCACAACCAAAGATCATAGGACCACCTATGATATGTCTGCATGATGTCCTATGATGTTCCTATGTATCACGACTCCTTATGTGTGAAATGTCCTATGATGCTCCTACGTAACAAAGGCAGGCATCACTCACGATCATAGGACTTGCTGTGACATCATCAAAGATCAAATGCAGGCATCATAGAACTGGCTATGCCGTCATCAAAGATCATAGGACTCACTAATAGGACTCACTGTGACATCATCAAAGATCAAAGGCAGTCATCACTCACAATCAAAGGACTCGCTATGACGCCATCAAAGATCAAAGGCAGGCATCACTCACGATCATAGGACTCGCTATGACATCATCAAAGATCAAAGGCAGGCTTCACAGGTCAGAGGCATCACTGAACGAGTTGGTATGAGATCATAGTACTTGCGATGCCATCATCAAAGATCAAAGGACTCACAATGACAGCATCAACGATCATAGGACTCAACTATGACAGCATCAAAGATCATCTGACTCGTGACATCATCAAGGCAGGCATCACTGAATGAGTTGTGACGCCCTTGCTTACACCTGCTTTCTATGGGCATGCAGAAATACTTGCTTATACTTGGTTTTTACAGGCATGCACAGGTAGGCACTAGTATCAATAATTACTACTACCAAAACCTAACATTAACTTTAACCCAAACATGTAATGACTGTTATGTCCATAACACGAGCTTCAATAAACAGGCTGGAGGTGCAGTAGAACGTAGCTTTATTCTGAAACCCACAATATGATACAGGCGCTCCCTATAAGCAGATGGTCTGGTCAAGAAAAGACCATGGCTTCTTCTTCTTCTTTTAGATTTGTTTGGCAGCTGGCAACCAGCTTACAGGTGCATTACTGCCACATACTTCACTTTATAGCACTCTTCTTCTTCTTCTAGAGCTCATTGCCGGCTAGCAACCAGCCCGCAGGTGCACCACCGCCCCACTAGGTTGGAGTGTGGATAACAGAATGGCAGGGAAAAAAAAAAACCTGAAAGAATGAATGAATGAATTTATTTATTTCGGATAGTACAGTACAGGTTAAAAGAAACTGTATAATATAACAGCAAGGTCAAATTAGACAAAGACTCCTACTATACAGTTCCACATGAGTTATCCAAAATGGGTGATGGCTGAAGCCGCAGCTTATATTGCCCACCCATATTCCATCCAAGAATTCAAAAGAGAAAAAAGAGAAAACAAGACAAGAGCGATTACAATTTAAAACAAAGCTAAGACAAAATGTGACTGAGAGAAAAAAAAAAAGAAAACTAAGCTAAGCTAAGTTAAGCGGTTACTATTCAAAACAAATCTAAGACAAAATGTCACAGGAAAAAAAAAAAAAACTAAGCTACAACACAACACAGGCTGGATATGTCAATCCTTATGTGAGTTTACATGTCGTCTTGTAAATATGTTTGGAGTATTTCTTCCTTTAGTTTTTGTTTAAATTGTCCAAGCGTTGTACATGATTTTAGTTCAGGTCCAAAATCGTTCCATAATCTGACTCCTTGTACTGAAATACAGTGTTGCTTGGTGGTTGTTCTCACTGTAGGCTTTTGAAATATACATGTTACTCTGAAGTGATATCGTTTCTCCCTTGTTTGGAACAACTTTTGGATATTTGCGGGCAGTGATAAATTCTTCACTTTGAACATTATTATTGCGGTTTTAAAGTCAACCAGATCTTTCAACTTGAGAGTTTTTTGTTTAAGAAAAAGTGGGTTTGCTGGTTCCCTGTAAGCTGCTTTGTTTATTATTCTAATAGCTCTCTTTTGAAACATAAAGAGTGGATATATGTTTGTTTTATATGTATTTCCCCATACTTCATGACAATATGTCATGTATGGGAGTATTAATGAATGATACAAGGTGTATAGTGTGGGTTGATTCAGCAAATATTTCACTCTGTGTAATATTGCAATTGATTTGGATACTTTACCTTTAATATAATTAATATGTGACTTCCAACACAGTTTGTTATCAATTATTACTCCAAGGAATTTAGTTTCAGATACCCTTTCAATCTCTACACCATTTACACTGAGTTTGGGTACTGGGTTGTTGTGATGGTTGTTAAAGACTATAAATTTTGTCTTACTTAAATTGAGCGTTAATTTGTTTGAATCAAACCACAGTTTAAGCTTTCCTATGTAGCGGCATGAAAAAATAAGCAGCTATGCTGTGGTTTTAAGCAGGTTTTATTAATCATACCGCCGTCACGGGAACTCGGCTCCAGCCCATAGCGTGAGCAGGCTGAAGCCGAATTCCTCAGGCTCTCAGTGAAGAAGAAGAGAGGTGGACACGTGTGTGTCTACCAGTTGCAGGATCAGAGTGAGAGAGAGAGATTGCGTTACAGAGTTGCACCTTAAATACTTGACCATAACAATACATCAAAGGGACATACCCCACAGTTAGAATGATCAAAGCAATAACCGAACAGGCAGGAGGTATTTGCATTTGTAAGACATACATCACAATGGGCAGATTAGCTAGACCTCGCTCCAAGTGTCAGACAAAGAGGCTAACAAGCACATCTACATATTGATCTGAGTCTCTAGGTCACAGTAAGGGCAAAATACATGAACACTTTAACTTCAAGGCTGTAAACTCAGCATGCAGCGGAACAAACCCCAGGAGTGCGAGCTGACTGTCTCTGTGTTCTGTTTGTGTGTTGTGGGGGGTTTAATCAAACCGCTACACCTAATTCCTTTCCGAGTGTATCCAGAAGTTGTTCCAAATTGTTTCCACTGCATAGCAGATTAGTGTCATCGGCAAACAATATTAAGTCCATTTTTTCTGAAACTTTACATATATCGTTTATATACATATTGAATAATAATGGTCCCAGAACTGAACCCTGTGGGACTCCACAGGTGACCTTCAGCAACTCTGAGTTTTTGTTGCTAACACATACATACTGATATCTATTCTTTAAGTAACTACTTAACCAGGACAGTGCTACCCCTCTAATACCACAATTTTGTAGTTTCTTTAATAATAAATTATGATCTACTGTATCAAATGCTTTTTTAAGATCTAGGAATACTCCAACTGAATACTCTTTATTTTCAATGGCTGTTGATATTTTTTCTGTAAATTCCATTAGGGCATATGCAGTTGTCCTCTTGTGTCTGAACCCATATTGCTGCTCACATAATAAATCATTCTTCAGTATGAAGTTGTCAATTCTCTCATAGAATATTTTTTCAAGTATCTTGGAAAATTGCGGTAATAGTGAAAATGGTCTATCGTTTGAGAGTTCCCCTCTGTCGCCAGTCTTGTATATCGGAATTACTTTAGCTATTTTCATTGCATTGGGAAATATACCTGATTGGAGAGACAGGTTACAGATATACGTCAGTGGTTTTACTATGCATTCGATAACAGTTTTGACTAGTAGCATGTCAATACCATCACAGTCAGTAGATGTTTTACTTTTGAACGATTTAACAATTTCAATGACCTCTCTTTCGTCTGTGTTCTTTATGAAGATGGAGTCTTTTACAGCAGTGTTATTGCATATTGTATCGCCTGTAGGCACTGTAGTGGGTATTTCTCGGGCCAGTTTAGGTCCAATGTTAACAAAAAAAATTATTAAATTCATCTGCAGGTGAAGCTATATTCACACTCTGAGTCGTTTTATTATTTTTTGGAATATTAGTTGGGTAGCTTGTATTTCTGCTTTTATTTCCAAGGATACTGTTGAGTATTGTCCATGTATTTTTAATATTGTCTTTGTTTTTCGCCAGTTCTTTACTGTAATAGTCTCTTTTACTACATCTTATTATATATGTTAACTTATTTTTGTATGTTTTATACCGCTGCTCTGCTTCTTTTGTTCTTTTCTTTAGGAGAGCTTTATATAATAAATTTTTCTTTTTACACGCCTTTTGTAGTCCTTTGGTTAACCATGGCTTATCAGCAAATTTGTGTTTAAGCTTTTTTTTTTACTAATGGGCAGTTTTTTTCATAAAGAGTGGTTACAATGTTTATAAATGTGTCATAGGCTTCATTTACATCTGATACATAGACTTCTGTCCAGTCTTGCTTCAGCAAGTCCTCTTTAAGAGAACTGATTGCATTTGGTGATTTGTGTCTGAACGATTTTGAAATTTTTTCTGCGTTGGGCCCCGTGTGACCAAGGATAAGTGCAAAGGTTGGCAAGTGGTCACTTATATCATTTATCAATAATCCACTTTCTATTTTCTTATCGAAAACATTGACAAACAGGTTGTCAATAAGTGTAGCAGAGTGAACTGTGATTCTACTGGGATGTGTTATTGTGGGATATAGACTCATGCTGTACATAGAGTTCATGAACTCTGTAACTACATTTTGTTGATGTGGATTCAGTAAGTCAATATTGAAATCTCCACAAATTGCTACCATTTTCTTACTAGTAATATTATTGTACAGCTCGACTAATTTATCTCTGAATGTCTCAATGCAAGTTCCCGGCGTTCTATATATGCAGCTTATGATTAGATTTTTTGTTTTGTCTAGGTCAATCTCAACAGTAACACATTCCAAAATCCCTGGTAGTGCTAAGGACATTTCATTTACAAGCTTACACCTGTACAGGTCATCAATATACAGTGCAACACCACCACCCTTTTTTTGAGATCTGTTAACCACTTGCACTCCGTTGTTCCGCGGGCGGGCAAGTCTCTGCGTTCTAGGGCGTACGAGGGCGCACGAGAGCGCCCTCGTGCGCGCTTGGACGCATGACGCATGATGGTGGTGATGGTGATGTAGTGGCATCCAAGCGCCACTCAAAAAAAAACTGCAGAGACAGCCGCGAACAGATTAGTTCATCTGATTGACCTCTCATTTGACTAATAAGAGCCTTGAATTGGCTTTCTGAAACCTTGAAGAGCCAATGAATGAAAATCTAGGAAGGAGGACCCGCCTACTGTGAACGCAGGAGCCAATTGAAGCACAGAAATTCAGGCTGGGTGAAGAGAGATTTACTGTTGCAACAGATGAAAACAAAGGACGCTGGACGAATCTACTACAGACCCAGCAGCATGGAGACCACCCACAAGTGGGACCTGCACTCATTCCAGCAGAATAGACGTTTAGGATTCTCTTCCGTCATCATAGACCGACGACAAAGGTCGTAAATCATTCACCAAAACCGCAATAATGGAATTATGTTTTGATCGGGATCCACGAGCCGAGCAGCGTCGCGTTCGTCTTACAATGGGGAAGAGAAGTTCGCCACGACTCTGCTGCTGTGAAGAGGTAAGGTGTTATAAGCTAAATTATTATTTCTCCCTGAAAACTGTAATCCAAAAATGACTTTTGACCGATCGGTAAATTACAACTGTACTGCGCACGAAGTACGAAGTGCGTGCGCTGCGATAAACGGTTCATTTGCCGTGTTCGGACCGTGAACGCCCCCCCGCTCCTCTTCTGCAGCGGGGGGGGAGGGGGCGTTCACGGTCCGAATGCCCCCGGTCCGCAGGGGGAAGCGTATGAGTCTATTCCTTCATGTAGCGATGGCCGTCTTCTGCAGAGGGGGGGGGGGACAACCCCCCCCCCACACACACACACACAGTAGCGAGGGGGGGGGACAACCCCCCCACACACACACACACAGTAGCGAGGGGGGGGCGCTGTGAAAACATGCAAGGAGTGTAATCCATTATGTGGCGAGGGCCGAACTCCCGTCTTTTTTAGCGGGGGGGGGGACAACCCACACACACACACACACACACACACAGCCCTGAGTGTGACCTTTCATTAGAGCCCAAAATGAAGATTCTACATTGAATTATTCAAAAGTTACAGATGTTTTTCCAAACTGTGCCATTTGGCACAATTTGGCACAGTTCCAAAACGCCTGGAAACAACCTGAGAACAAAGCTGTGTAAAATATTCATTTTTTGTGGTATTGTTACCAAATTTGGATCTCAGCTTGATAACACTTGGTTCTACATTTCTGTTGCATTTTCCAGCCGGATCGGACAGCTGTGTGTTATTTGTAAGCATTTGTATCCAAAAAAACACTGTGTCCAAATTTATTTTCTTCAAGTTCAGTATGTTTAGATGACTGTAACTCAGTGGCCGGAGCACGTAGAGAGATTATGTTTTTTTTGCCCAAAAATTCAAAGTGTTTTCTTTTAAATGAGACCAACCCCATGAAGATGCTGCAAAGGGTTGAGTAACAGCTTTTGATTTACTTTGGGCACGTTATTTTTTGGCATTTTTAGGAAAATTGCCCAGAGTGCAAGTGGTTAATATAAAACATCTGATATCCCTCTATTGCCATCAGGGGAGCCAGTTCTTCATTAAGCCAGGTTTCAGAGACTGCAATAGCTGTGAATTTTCTGTCTAGCTGTTTTAAATAGTCCTGAATCTGTGGAAAGTTTTTGTTAAGACTTCTGCTATTGAAGTGTATTATTGACAGTTTACCATCTAATTGCACTTGACTTTTGAATTGTTTTTCAGTGTAATATTCACAGTGGTTATGAATATTATTGAAAAAGTGGTTATCAGGATCAATATAATTCTCCATCTCTTGTGGTTTATGTTCAGCATAATGGTATATTTTCAGAGTTTGAGTTTCCTCATTCGGTGTCAAATGACTTCCTCCAACTGGGGATAATTGATGTCTATTCGAGTCGGTCATAAGTTTTTGTTTATTTTGCTTATTTTTTTAAAGTACTTTGGCATGGTGTATCAAAAGAACTATTCTTATCATGTGTATGAATATGGATTATCATTGGCTCATAATTTTCTTAATCAGTGTTCATCTGTATTTATCTAAGTCAGTAGCATCTCTGATCATTACACTCTTTGCTTGCTCAGGTGATCCATTTAGTTTAATCCAAATTCTACAATTTCTTGTCCAGGTTGCTTGTATCTTATTTTGTTTTTTTAGCATCCGTGCCTGTCGTGCTAATTCAGCGTTTTTTTTTGTCAGGTGTTCATTTAGGTAAACTTGAGTATCCTTTAGCTTTTTGGCCTGCCTCAGTATGTTGTTCTTTACCCTTCTGTTCACAAAGCGCATCACAATTGATTTCTTTGTTTTGTTATCTTTCTTCGGTAGAGCATAACAGGCTGAGATTGCATTGGCTTCTACCTTAATGTCTTTATTATTAAGGAACTGAAGCACTTGATTTTCTAAGGACAATGATTCACTCATGGGTGCATCTTCACCATTCAGTCCTGTTGCGGCATGGGCGTATGACTGATATCTGATGTCTAGTCCACTTATAACTAGGTCATCAATACGAGAACCTTGTTCAAGATCATCGACGCGTTGCTCCAAAAGACGCCCATGTTGCTCCAGGTCCATAATTTTTTTTGTCTTTTTCTTGAATTATTAAATGTAGGGCTTGTACCTGTTCTATTAGGCCTATTATTTTGTCCTGCTGGCTAGTCAATTTGGCCAATTCTTCTGACATAAAGTTCAGAGATTTTTTGATTTCTTCCATTTCCTCTTTCTTTTGTGGCATCTTACTGACCTGTGAATAGAAATAAACAGAGAATCCGGCTAGCCCTCAACTAGCCCGGCCGCTGCTGGACTCGCCGCACCGAGCTCCTGCAAGCTCCTCCGCCGCACCGAGCTCCTGCACGGCTCCTCCGCCAAGTAACGCTGCACAGCTCCGCAGATCACCGCCGTCGATCGCCGCCGCCTGCCGCCATCTGCCTGGCCGGTTATGCCGCACACCGCCGGCGCAGCCGAACTCCACCGATCACCGCCGCTCGCCGCCGTCTGGCTGGGTGGCACCTCCGCTAGGCCCCGTCACCGACCGCCGTCAGTCTGGTAGTTCCTCAGCTGGGCCTCGCAACTGGGTTCCGACTCAGGCCACTGTCCTGCTGGGTCCAGGTGGCCCCCGTCTCTCACCAACGCCGCGCCCGAGCTCCCAACCGCCGTAAGCCCTCACCGGGGACTGAGCCGCTTCGTGTCGGAGTTAGATGGCGCACTGGGGCCAGCGTTAAGCTAACTAGCATTAGCTTGGCAATCGCTTCGGGCAGAGCGCAGCAGTTCTACCCGATTAAAGGGGCATTCCAACGGGATTCTGACGGAGGTGGAAATTCAGCCCGTGGGTGTCCGTCACGAGCGCCGATCGCTGTTGGTTAGGTACTTTTAATGGGGAAATCAGTGAGTTTGTCTCAGCACTGAAAAAGTGTGACCATCCCGGTCGCCATCTTGTTTTTTTTTTTTTGTTTTTTTTTTTTTTTTTTACTAAACTAACTAACTAAATTCTTTTAATTAATCCAGTTGCACTTAAATATCTAAATAGACCTACTATGGCGCATATTTAAGGCGCATATATTGTATTCATATCCCCCGCATTCACCTAGTAGGAATGACGGTGCATATTCCAGAAGCTTCACGTCTTAAGGACCAAAGAGGACCTGACCCTGCGAGGACCTACGGGAGGTGTGAAGTTGGCCTTGCAGGAGAGGTGAAGCTGGAGAGAATGCCCCAGCAGGAGCCCCAGACGCTAGAGGGTCAGAGGACAATGGAGACGCCAAGGAGCCTCGGGCGCTGGATGTTTACCTAAGACTGTGGGTTGGGGATGTGTGATTTGATGTGGGAGGATTTTGTGTCTGGTGAGACTATAAGAGCTGTGTTGGATGATTGCTCTACCTCTTTTCCTGAGATCCTGTTCTTGTTAGAGGATGTGACCTTGCAATAAACCAACCCTGAGAAATAAACTCAGTCTCGTTTGTGAAAGTCATCCTCTACACTGGTGACCTACGACAAACCATGGCCGGTGGCGACGGTTTTTCCGCACCGGACTCTTCAGGGGCCAACCGGGTTAACGCAGCTACCACACTACAGCTGCCCGATTTCTGGCAACATAACCCGCGCTCCTGGTTCACCACTGTGGAGGCGCAGTTCCACCTTCGGGGAATCTCAGCGGACGCAACGAGGTTCTACCATGTCGTTGCGAAGCTGGACAGCCTCACAGTGCAGCGGGTGGAGAGCCTGACCAACCGCCCGCCCCAAGACGACAAGTATGGCGCACTGAAAGCCGCCCTCATTCGAGCCTTCACTCCCTCGCTGGGAGAGCGAGCAGAGAAGCTCTTGGCACTGACAGAAGGGGAAGCGGACAGGCCGGCAGATCTGATGGCGAAGATGATGAGCCTGAGAGGCGAAGATGACGACAGCTTTATCTTCGCCCACCTCTTTCTCAGAACGCTACCGCCAGCAGTGAGAGTCACCCTGGCCAGCTCACAGCTACTCAACAACCGTGACTACCACGAGCTGGGCCAGGAGGCGCAGCGGCTCGTCGACGCCCATAGATGCCACGCAGCCACAACGGCAGCAGCAGAGCTGAACGCACCCCCGCGAGACGAGGGGAAACCAGAGGCTGCAGCACCGGACCCACTGACGTCAGCAGCGGCAGAGGCCAGGAGAAGCGGAGCTGACAACACCCTCTGTTTCTACCATCGACGCTTCGCCGAGAGAGCGCGCAGATGCATCCCACCGTGCCGATACAAGCGCCAGGGAAACGCCAAGACCGAGAGCCGGTAGCAGCTGCGACTCTCGGCGTGAAGAACAAGCTGCTTTTCGTGACAGACGCAAATTCAGGGAAGGAATTCCTGGTGGACACAGGCTCCCAGCTAAGTTTTGTCAAGCCTTCCTATGCGGACATGCTGACGCCTGCCAGCGGACCCCTGGTGTTAGCGGTGAATGGCTCCACGATCAAAACCTATGGGGAGAAGACGCTCCTCCTATCCCTCCACGGCCGTACCTTCGAGTGGACCTTCGTTGTAGCTGCAGTTAGCAACAACATGCTAGGTGCTGACTTTTTATGCTCAAACAGTTTATTGGTTGATCTTACTAATAGACGTATTGTAAATGCACTGTCTTTCCACTCTATCTCCTGTACAGCTCAGGTGGCCCTGCCTTCTGCACATCCCAATGGCACAGCTGCGGGTGGTAAGTTTCATGCACTACTCAATCAGTTTCCAGCACTCACGGTCCCAACATTTTCAGCGTCGGTTGCCAAACACAGGGTCGAGCATTTCATAACTACCTCTGGCCCCCCTGTTTTTGCAAAAGCTCGGCGCTTGGACCCAGCTAAACTGGCCATCGCGTGCAAGGAATTCGCCAACTTGGAAAAACTGGGCATTGTTAGACGCTCTAACAGCCCTTGGTCGTCACCCCTGCATATGGTCCCCAAGGCTGACGGCTCGTGGCGCCCTTGCGGTGATTTCCGCAGATTAAATAATGCTTCAGCACACGACCGCTACCCGATTCCGCACATCCAGGATTTTTCGGCACATTTGGCGGGGGCGCGCATCTTTTCCAAAATAGATTTGGTGCGCGGTTATCACCAAGTCCCAGTCCGCGCGCAAGACATACCCAAAACGGCAGTTATAACCCCGTTCGGGCTTTTCGAGTTTTTGCGCATGCCTTTCGGCCTCAAAGGCGCCGCTCAGACGTTCCAACGCATGATGGATGCAGTATTGTGCGGCCTTCCTTTCGTGTTCGCCTATTTGGATTATATTTTGGTAGCCAGTGCATCCGAAGTCGAACACGAACGCCACCTCACAGCCGTTTTTCAGAGGCTGACAGAACACGGACTGATAATTAACCCAGCGAAATGCCAATTCGGGGTAGCACAAATCGATTTTTTGGGGCACCGCGTGTCTCCAGAAGGCGCGGTCCCGCTGCCTGATAAAGTGCGCTCGATAACGGATTTCCCCCAACCGCAGACAGTTAAAGCACTGCAAGAATTTTTGGGGATGGTCAGTTTTTATAACCGCTTCCTCCCCAACGCGGCACAGCTCATGCACCCATTGTACGCGGCACTAAAGAAGCAAAAACCTGCAACTAAAGTCGAGTGGTCCCCGGACCGGGAGCGCGCTTTCTCCCAGGTCAAATCGGCCCTCGCGAACGCTGCATTATTGGCACACCCGGTGCCAGCAGCTCGCATGGCGCTAACCACAGACGCTTCCGACGTGGCAGTGGGGGCGGTTGTCGAGCAACTGGTAGCAGGGAGCTGGCAACCACTTGCGTTTTTCAGCAAAACATTGCGCGATAACGAGCGTAAATACAGCGCGTTTGATAGGGAGCTTTTAGCCCTGCATTTGGCCATCCGCCACTTCCAGTTCTGGTTGGAAGGGCGCCGTTTCACTGCGTTTGTAGACCACAAACCATTAACATTTGCAATGGCTAAAATTTCAGAGCCTTGGTCGGGCCGACAACAGAGACAGCTGGCCGCGATTTCGGAGTTTACCACTGACATTCAACACGTGGCGGGCAAACACAATGTAACCATAATGTATAAGCATCCCATAATGTATAAGCATAATGTATAAGCATCCCAAAGTGATAAAGCAAAATATTGGTAAAACTCAAATTAAACATAAAGCCTCTAAATTGAATGATTTGGCCTCTGTTCCTCCTCATAATTTAAAAATTAAATGTGGTTTATAAATATTAGGTCTCTAACTCCCAAGTCTCTGTTAGTCCATGATCTGTTAATTGATCATCAGATTGATTTAATTTCCCTTACAGAGACTTGGTTAGGGCAAGAGGATTATGTTGGTTTAAATGAATCAACTCCCTCTGGTTATTTAAACTGTCAAAATCCCAGAAGTTCTGGTCGTGGAGGAGGAGTAGCAACAATTTACCATTCCAAATTACTAGTTAATGTAAAGCAAAAAACATGTTATAATTCCTTTGAGGGCCTGGTCCTCAGTGTTGGGCACTTTAGCAATTTCAGGTTAAACCCAATTTTATTTGCCATAGTTTATCGTCCCCCATCAACCTATTCAGAATTTTTATCCGAATTTGCTGATTTCTTAGCTGATTTAGTGCTGAAATCTGATAGAATAATTATAGAAGGGGACTTTAATATACATGTGGATGTAGATAGTGACTGCCTTAATGTGGCTTTTAATTCAATATTAGACTCGATTGGGTTTTCTCAGAAAGTAGGAAATTCTACTCATTACCTCCAACATACATTGGACCTTGTTCTGACATATGGCATAGAAATAGAAAATCTTGCAGTGTCTCCTCATAACCCTGTACTGTCAGACCATTGTCTGTTAACCTTTGATTTTACTATTTCTGACTATTTGGCTCCTAAAGAAAAATATTATCACAGTAGATGCCTCTCAGATGATGCTGTTTCCAAATTTATGCAGATTGTTTCCTCTATGCCATGTGTCAACACAACGGAAATAAGCTATAGACAGCTTGCTCCTTCTGTAATTGATAACATGGTGGATAGTGTTTCAGCTTCTCTGCATCAGGCTCTAGACTTGGTGGTCCCCTTAAAAAAGAAAAAGTCTAATCAGAGATTTTTAACTCCTTGGTTCAACACAGAAACTCGTAGCTTAAAACAGAAGACTCGTCAATTAGAAAGAAAATGGCACTCTACTAATTTAGATGAAATCTATTTAGCTTGGAGAAATCATCTTTTAATTTATAAAAAATCTCTTAGAAAAGCTAGAACGAGTTATTTCTCTGCATTAATAGAAGAGAACAAGAATAATCCCAGGTTTCTTTTCAGTACTGTAGCCAGGTTGACAAAGAGTCAGGACTCTGTCAATCCTAGCATCCCCTTAGAGCTTACTAGTCAGGACTTTATGAACTTTTTTAATAATAAAATTTCATCCATCAGAGATAAAATCAATCAGATTCTTCCCACAGTTAACTTAAATACTGTAACTATTACAACTCCTTCTATTGATGTCTGTCTTGATGAGTTTACTCCAATCGACCTTTGTGAGTTAGACAAAATAGTTTCCTCATCCAAACCTTCAACTTGTCTTTTAGACCCTATTCCTACCAGGTTATTTAAAGAAGTCTTCCCACTTATTGGTAGCTTTATTCTTCATATAATCAATTCTTCATTAACTTTAGGCCATGTACCGCAGGCTTTTAAAACAGCTGTAATTAAACCCTTACTCAAAAAGCCAACGCTAGATCCAGGAGCTTTAGCTAACTATAGACCAATCTCTAATCTCCCTTTCATTTCAAAAATCTTAGAAAGAGTTGTTGCTACGCAATTATTTGACCACCTGCAGGGAAATGGTTTACTTGGAGAGTTTCAATCTGGGTTTAGAATCCATCATAGTACTGAAACAGCCTTAGCGAAGGTCACTAACGACCTCCTCATTGCATCTGATAATGGACTAGTTTCTGTACTTGTCCTTTTAGATCTTAGTGCAGCTTTTGATACTATTGATCATAATATTCTACTTGATAGATTAGAACACTATGTTGGACTTAATGGAACTTCGTTGCAGTGGTTTAGATCTTATTTATCTGATAGGTTCCAGTTTGTTCATGTAAATGATGAGTTTTCTTTCAGCTCAAAGCTTAGTCATGGAGTTCCACAGGGATCTGTGCTAGGTCCTACTCTTTTTAGTTTATATATGCTTCCGTTAGGCAACATTATTAGAAAGCACTGTATACATTTTCATTGTTATGCAGATGACACACATATTATACCTGTCAATGAAGCCAGATGATACTAATCAATTAGCCAAGTTAGAAGTCTGTCTTAAGGAAATCAAAGCTTGGATGACTTGTAATTTCCTGCTATTAAATTCAGATAAGACTGAAGTCATTCTTGTTGGTCCAAAAAACCTTAGAAATTCCTTTCCAAATCAAACTTTCAGTTTGGATGCAGTTACTCTTTCTCTTAATAGCTCTGTGAGGAACCTTGGAGTTATTTTTGATCAGGATTTGTCCTTCAATTCACATATTAAATTTGTTTCTAAGACTGCCTTCTATCATTTGCGTAATATTGCCAAGATTAAGAGCATCTTGTCTCAGAGTGATGCTGAGAAGCTGATCCACGCTTTTGTTAGCTCGAGATTAGATTATTGTAATTCTTTATTATCAGGCTGTCCTAAAACATCTTTAAAAAGTCTTCAGCTGATCCAAAATGCTGCAGCAAGAGTTTTAACAGGTACTGGAAAGAGAGATCATATCTCTCCGGTTCTGGCCTCCCTTCATTGGCTTCCCATAGAATTTAGAATTAAGTTTAAAATCCTTCTTCTTACTTACAAAGCTTTAAACAATCAGGCTCCTTTTTATTTAAAAGATCTGATACTACTGTATCATCCTAACAGAGCACTACGCTCCCAAAATGCAGGATTACTTGTAATACCTAGAATCTCCAAAAGTACAATGGGAGGCAGAGCCTTCAGTTATCAAGCTCCTCTCCTGTGGAATCAGCTGCCAATCTGGATTCGGGAGTCAGACTCGATCTCTGTTTTTAAGAATAGGGCTAAAACCTACCTTTTTGATATAGCCTACAATTAGGGAGGGATCATGTGTTTCTGAACCCTCCCTTAGTTATGCTGCTAATAGGTTTAGTCAGCCGGGGGACCTCCAGTAATGCACTGGGCCTCACTCCTTTCCTCACTCTCTATGAAATATTTTTTTTTTTGCTGGTCATTAACATTTGTTTGTTCTCTCCCATAGATTGAGTCCCCATCGTGCTGTTTGCTCTCTACATGTCTGTTCTTTTCTTCTTCTCTATCCCCTCACCCCCCAGCCAGTCACAGCAGATGACTGCCCCTCCCTGAGCCTGGTTCTGCTGGAGGTTTCTTCCTGTTAAAAGGGAGTTTTTCCTCTCCACCGTCGCCAAGTGCTTGCTCACAGGGGATCGCCTGATTGCTGGGGTCTTTCTGCAACTGTGGGGGTCCCCCCTTCAGTTGATAGTGCTATGAGATGACTGTTGTTGTGAAATGGCTCTATATAAATAAAGTTGAATTGAATTGAATTGAATTGAAGTTACTGACTGCGAGAGCTTAGTCTCTGCTATTAGATTAGCAGCTGATGGGAGTAGACGAAAAGAGTTAAAAATATGGGCTTATTGAAGCAGAAAAATGGCTTCAAGTTGCAAGGAAGCGTCAGGCTGATTTAGACCAGGTGATAGAGAACAGAAAAAAAAAACAACAGAACTCCAAGGACTCAGACATTTACAAGAAAAAAGATTTGACTGATATGTATCCTATCTCTCCCACTTTCTGAGGTGAAGATGATTACAGGGCCCAGGGACGGTTCCTCAACCCTCCTCCTCTCTACCCCAGTCTTGAGACGGGGGTGGTCCCCACGGCTCCAAGTGTGGATTCCCCTCGTCCTCCTCCCCCTCCCTCTCCTGCTGCTGCTGCTGGTCTTCACTCCTCACAACTTAGACTGTGACGTCAAACTGAAAGTTAAGAAGGACTGGGGTTCCAGAGAGCAGCCACCAAGGGTCGCCAAAGAGCTAAGTACCTATGCACCCTCTCGCTATACAATTCCAAACACACACCCACCTTCATCTACAGTCAAATCCATAAAAACTGAACAGTATGATGGGTATAACATCACAGACCAGTACCCCATGATTGAGCTTTCTAATCCAGCTTATACAGGTCCACCTACAGATGGTAGTCAGGCAGAAGCCATTCAACGCCAACCCACAATTCTGCTCTATCGACCTTGAATTGATGCAGATTTTTCTGAAGCAGTTAAAGAAATTCCACACCCCAAAGACACACCTACACAGTTTTTTGAAGGGATGGCAAACCTCCTTGAAAGTTTTAAATTAAATGGCCAAGAGACAGAGAGGGCCTATAGAAGAATCCTAAAAGGTTATCGGTGTGCAGTTTCGGGTGATTGGAACCCAAAAGATGACAGAGGTCATATCCTGTCACCAACAGATGCAGAATTACATCGACATGTGACTCAATTAAATGAACGCATTGGAATCAAGTGGAGACTAAAACATGACTGGAGTGCTATACAGAACACAACACAGGACAAGACAGAAGGCATTGAAGCCTATAGGAGCAGATTACAAAATGTTTTTGACAATCATTCCGGTTTGAGTAAACCTGATGGAGATACAGGGTCAGAACCCTACTAGCAACATTTGAAAAGTGTGTTTCTGCAGAACATACACCCACATTTGGCACAATACATACACAAACACCTGGTGACATACCGCACATGTGCATTTACAGATGTGCTGACTTATGCCAAACATGCAGAAAGATTGTTGGAGGACCGGCTACAGAGAGAGAAGAAATCTAAGGTGAAGCCAACTCCAGTCTATATAATTGCTGATCCTCTGGGGGAGGCCTCAGCTTCCCCCACTTCTGTATTTTTTCAGGGTCCACCACGTGGCGGAGGAAGGAGGGGCCTCAGAGCTGGGGCTGGCTTCCCGCGACGGTGGGACCATGACGTTTGTTGACGTTGTGGACAGCAGGGCCACTGGAAAAAGGATTGCCTTGTGCACCCGCTGAGCTGGGAGGAGGGGAGGGGAGTGCGTGCCACCCAGCCACTACGACAGGAACCAAGACATCCCAACATGTGACTAGCCGAACCGAAGCTAAGTACAACAGATGACAGTGACAATGCCACAGTTGACATTTTTCATTTGCCTGACTTTGACCTAATAATGACACTAGAGTGTTTACCAGAGAGTACGTTAGAGGTTTATGGGGCTCCACTGAGGTTTCTTTGTGACACAGGTGCTTGCAGATCAGTTATTTCAGGGCTGGATGTTGAGGGGTTCCAAAAATCAGAACACACAGTAATTGTTAAATCAGCAAACGGTAAACTGAAAACAGAATATCTCTCTGAAATTGTAAAAGTATGAGATCCTGTCACAGGGGACATTGCAGAAGGTTCATTCATTTTATCACAAGCATGTCCCATTAATGGGACATGCTTGTGATAGAAAGATCATTCAAATCATTCAAATGAAATTTGAATCATTTGAATGAAAGATCATTCAAATGTTCAAATGATCATTGTGATAGAAAGATCATTCAAATGGCTTGTGGGACAATTAATTAATTAATTAACCTATTGGGCAGAGATTTGCTTACAACTCTCAATATCGCCATAATTCCGACAGAGGGCGGTATGAGAGCATCACACTTTCCACATGTGACAGAAGCTAAGGTACTGCAGGGTTTTGCTATGCCAAGGTACTCATACTCACTCCGCTTGGTACCGGCCAGACCAACCAGGGAGACAGAGAACCTGGCAGCAGCGACCATGCACCACTTTAAAACACAGATTCCTACAACAAAGCAGGCCACAAATTAATACCATTGCAACATGTATGACAGACATCTGAGTGGCCCAGATGACAAATCTGAGAAAACATTCTTTGCAAACTGTCAGGAATCTGGAAACTCAAAAAAGTGATCGTATATTAGTTCGTTACCTCAATAAACATTTGAGACACAAGAATATTCTTTTAAGAGTTTTACTTGCACAAGGAGTATGAACCTCTGGTTACAGGAAGTAGGTACTGGAGGTAATCCTCACAGTTCAGACATTTTATACACAATAGTTGCATGGTCAAACAGATAAAACATACAGCAGTTGCATGGTCAGATAGATAAAACATGCTGACACTGAAGAAAGGGGAACAGTTTCATTTTATCAGAGTGCTTCCTGTGCTCTAGGGAGTAACAGTTCCATGTTATCAGAGTGCGTCCTGTGCTCTAAGGAATCACAGTCTCTACGGCAGGTGCAGGCATGTGTTTTTTAAGATAAATCTACCATGAAAGGAGAACTGGAATTTCAACATAATTAAAAATATAAAAAACAATTTTTAGTCTTCATGCATCATGTACAGAACCTCTAGCACACAGACAGTTTTAGTATTTTTCAGCAAATAGTTACATATACACTTCATTGAATTACAGTGATCCCTCACTTATCGCGGTTAATGGGTTCCAGAACCGACCGCGAAAAGTGAAAAACCACGAAGTAGCGTCACCCCTAATGACGTCATCCATAAATAATACGTACGTTCATTCTCTCACTCTCTCTCTCTCATATGATACGTGTGTGTGTGTACGTGTACATACATACGTAGATGTAAATAAAGTGTACATAAATATGTTTTTAGAACTCTTTTATTCTTATAACAAGATACATAACTCAAGATGAAGATGATTTACTTCACAGGTTAATGAGAGCTTTACTGCTCCTCAGGTGACGCCTCATCGTGAGGTGCTAGAAGCACAGGATCATCGAGGGCAGCTTCCGATAGAGCTGGAGAAGCTGCAGGAGGTGGCGTAGTGGCTCGACGGGAAGACTATTTCGCACAAAATGGCACAAGAGAACAGCAAAAAGTTCCACGCTGCGAGACTACGTAACACGAGCGATAAAGAGCAATGAATGCGGTCTTCCTTCCCTTCATGGGCGCTCGGCAGGGAGAGGAGGTGGGTAAAACGTCTCAGCCAATCAGCTTGCGGGGTGAAACGTCTCGGCCAATCTGCTTGCGAGATTTCCGAGCAGAGCCAACACGAGAACAGCGAACAGAGAGGTGGATTTTTTGAGTTGTGCGGCTCTCCGTGTTGATACCTGATGGTCTAATGTAGTCTCCCTGCCTTCTGCTAGCGCCCGCCCATTATTTCTCAATTTTGAATTTTTGATGAATATTTTTGAAAAATCCGCGATGCACTGAGGGCGCGAAAGGTGAAGCGCGAAGTAGCGAGGGATCACTGTATATAAAATGATAATATGTATGCACATATGTACAATTTTCTGACAATTCCCTCCTGTTTATCATTTTATCAATTTTAATCACATGCAATCATCAGTACAATGTATCTTCTCATGATTTTCTACATTGACATCATTGAGCATCACTTCCAAATCTAAACAGTGGTTTTGTCATCACAATCACCATCACTTTGTTGTCTTAAGGCAGTATATTGTACAGGAACTTCTCTTTGGAGCATAACAGATTGTAACATGAAAGTGTGTTGAGCAAGAGCTCTACTTATCATGGACCTTATACAGGGAATGACACACATGAATAGTACAAAGAATAGAATCAATACAACTATTACTGGGGTTAACCATTTCAAAAGAATCTGTCATCAAGTTCCACCTTGAAACCAATCCCAGGAGCCCCAACCGTTATCTTCATCTAACCCATGCTGTAAGTGTAAAAGATCATTCAAATGGCTAATTTTTGTTCTTCATTTAAAGCTGTGAATCCTTGCTCCATCAATACAGTCAGATTTTCCATTGTCCATGCTAATGCATTTATGTGGTGTATAGCTAGAGCACTGCCATATATTGGAAAAAGAGTACCCAGAGGATCTTCAGGTCGGGGAACAGGGAGATGCTGAAGTCCGTACAGAGGGAGCTGAGGAGAAAGATCAGAGAAGGCAAGGACAGCTTCAGAAAGAAGATGGAGGACAAGCTGCAACAGAGCGACATTAGCGGGGTCTGGAGAAACCTCAAAATCATCTCTGGGCTCCAGAATACCTCCCCCCAGGCCACGGGGGGCAGGGAGTGGGCGAACAATCTGAATCTGTTTTTCAATAGGTTTGACCAACCGCCCTCCCCCCTGACTGCACAACAACCACTGCTGCCTCTAAAGACATCAAGTCCTGCTGCCCACTCCCCACTCCACCAACACCCCCCCCACTCCCAACACACAGCCCCCCATCCTGACCCTGACCAAGACCCAGGTGAGGACGGAGCTGAGGAAGATCAAGGCGAGGAAGGCGTTGGGACCGGACGGCATCAGTGCAAAGCTCCTCAAGTCCTGTGCAGACCAGCTGTGTGGGATTGTGGCGTACATCTTCAACCTGAGCCTGAAGCTGGGGAGGGTACCACAGCTGTGGAAAACATCTTGTGTGGTACCTGTACCAAAAACTTCCCACCCCAAAGACCTGAACAGCTACAGACTGGTGGCCTTGATGTCCCACTTGATGAAGACACTGGAGAGACTGCTCCTTGCTCACCTCCGCCCCCTGGTGGGACCAGCGATGGATCCACTCCAGTTCGCCTACCAGCATGGCATTAGGGTGGAGGATGCGGTGATCTTCCTCCTTCACCATTCTCTGTCCCACCTGGAGATGCCCAGGAATGTGGTGAGGATCATGTTCTTTGACTTCTCCAGTGCTTTCAACACCATCCAACTGATGATCCTGAAGGACAAGCTGCTGCGCGCAGGGGTGGACCAGCACCTGTCATCATGGATCCTGGACTACCTCACGAACTGGCCTCAGTTTGTGAGAACCCAGGACTGTGTGTCCGACACGATCATCGGTAGCACAGGGGCCCCCCAGGGAATGGTGTTGGCTCCCTTCCTGTTCACTCTTTATACTGCGGACTTCTCACACAACACAACACACTGCCATCTACAGAAGTTCTCTGATGACTCTGCGATCGTTGGCCTCATCTCCAATGGAGATGAAGCTGAGTACAGAGGGCTTATCCAGGACTTCGTGGACTGGTGCCATCGGAACTGCCTCCAGATCAACGCGAGGAAAACTAAGGAGCTGGTGGTGGACTGCAGCAGGCATGGACAACCCCTCACAGCACCAGTAAATATACAGGGAACAGACATTGAGATGGTGACATCCTACAAGTACCTGGGTGTTCATCTGAACAATAAACTAGACTGGTCACACAATACTGACGCACTCTACAAGAAGGGACAGCACAGGCTGTTCCTACTGAGGAGACTCAGGTCTTTTGGTGTACAAGGGGTGCTGCTGAAGACATTCTACGACACGGTGGTGGCATCAGCCATCACTTTTGGAGTGGTCTGCTGAGGCAGTGGCATTACTGCAGCCGATAGGAAGAGACTGAACAAACTGATCAAGAAAGCTAGCTCTGTCCTGGGGCAGCGCCTTGACCCGGTGGAGGAGATAGGAGAGAGAAGGACGGTGGCTAAACTGTCATCTCTGCTGGAGTCCGAGTTCCACCCTATGCAGGACATACTGAATGCACTGAGGAGCTCATTTAGCAGCAGACTACATCATTCCAGGTGCACAACCGAGAGGTTTCGCAGGTCCTTCCTACCAACTGCTGTCAGACTGTACAACCTAAGCAGGGCTGCTCGCAGAGATGGCAAAAAGACGTAACAACCTAATAGTTTTTGAATGCAAAAGACGCAATAGACTTACCCAATGGTCCCCTCCGGCATACAACTAGGAAAACACCGGTCGCTATGGAGGGTGAGAATATGTATGGGCACATAATCATACCTTGTAGGATAACTAAGTAGACGGTTGTGCTGTTTCATCCCATCTAGCAACAATGCTCTGCACTGTGTGTGTTTATATATTTACATATTTATTCCATCTAGCTACAATGCTCCGCACTGGGTGTGTTTATATTTATATTTATATATCTATATATTCATTCCATCTAGCTACAATGCTCCGCACTGTGTGTTTATATATCTACGTATTATTCCATCTAGCTACAATGCTCCGCACTGTGTGTGTTTATATATTTACATATTTATTCCATCTAGCTACAATGCTCCGCACTGTGTGTTTATATACTCATATATTTATTCCATCCAGCTACAATGCTCTGCACTGTGTGTCTGTGTGTATATATATATATATATATATATATATATATATATATATATATATATTTATAGTAATATGTACATATGTATATTAGCTGCTCTTGCTTTTTTTTCCTGCCTTCTGATTGTTGCTCTGAGTGTTGCTATCCCTGTGCTGTTGCAATCCTGGAATTCCCCCATTGTGGGACTAATAAAGGCTTATCTTATCTTATCATAACACCTTTAAAATCATTAATTCTCTGTTTCCCAGATAGTTTACCTACTAATTGTTGCATGTCTATTTTTGTACTTCTTTTTGTTCTGGTGTGTACTTCAGTTTGTTCATGGTGATAATAATGAGAGTAAGATGTTTTCATGTGATGTGTAAGATTTGATCTTATGCTAATGTGTGGGAACAAAATAGCCATGTAACATTATGGTGAAAAACCCAAGTTGAAATTGTTTTTACTACAATTTTTACGAAAACAGATTGGTGAAGTAAACAGTGTAGGATTTACTTTCATTCAAGGCTTCTTAACTGTATGCAAAGAAGTTCCAATCCCAGTAGTATTAAATATTCTAATCTTAGACCCAGTGTAATCAGTAACAGTGACATTCAGTCTATTAAGATACCATTCTGACAAATTCCCCACCAACCAATGTCCAACATTATTGCTTGTATTAAGTAGACTGAGACGAGAGTTCATCGCTATTGTCGCTCCGGCCGTTTCCTCTTCACTTAGTGGAACAGGAATCATGGGTATTGCAGTCTTGTGTGAATGGGGTAGCAATGAACACACATAGCAAGAAGTACTGATTCCCAGTCCTCTCACCGAAATCACCATTGTTTGGTACCACAGGTTATGCGTATAATCCACGTATTGTTCATTGTCCGTGCTTCGTGGGCTCCTTGTCCTTGAATCAGAAAGGGTCCACCACCCTACTCTCATGAGAAGTGCGGAACACAGATTCATCAGTACTTTTGGTGCCATGTTTCCACCTGAGAGAGTACCCATCCGGGCCCTTATCTTCACCAGGGTTGAGACGATCTCGGTAAACCGAGGGGGCGTTGCCCCACACACTTGGAAGTGCGTATCCCCTTTGTAGCTGGACTTTTTTTTTCCACAATATCTTTATTGAACCTTTTTTTTTAACAAACATAACACAAACAATCAAACACTAACACTAAAGTACTACAAAAAAAATGCACTAAAAACACCTACAACCACCAACAAAATCAAGTCTTCAACAATGCTCCTCTGTTTAGTCTAGACAATCCATTACATAAGTATACATATTATGTTCACCAGTTTGGAATTTACAAGGTCCACACACATCATTCACCTTCTTCTTCAAGAGTTATGTTTAAATTTTTTACATAATCAATAAAAGGTCTCCATATATTCTCAAACACACTTTCCTTTGATTTCAGTATACATGTTATTCTTTCTAATGGAAGGTTTGTTAACATCTGTCTTAACCACTGAGTCACATCTGGTCTATGAGTCTTTTTCCACAGTAATGCAATACATTTTTTGGCATTAAGCAAACTGAGGTCTATGAATGTTCTTTCACTTTTATTAAAGTTATGCTTTTTTGGGTACAGACCCAACAAAAACAGTTTAGGATTCAATATGATTTGTTTTGAAATTATTTTTTCAATTGTTACCCTCACCTCTTCCCAAAACATTCTAATTATTCTACATTCCCATAAACAATGAAATAGGGTTCCTTTACTTTCCATGCATTTTGTGCATGTATCTGGTATGTTTTTGTTATATCTATTTAACTCCACCGGTGTAACATACATCTGCATTAACCATTTAAAATGTATCAATTTAAGACGTACATTTATTGATTTGGTTTGAGCTTCTGTACAAGCCAATTCCCATTGTTCCTCTGAAATTTCAGTTTGCAGATCTTCTTTCCAGTAGTTTAATCTTTTCTGTGAGTTTTCACTTGAGGATAGTGTCAATGAGTTATAAAACTCTGAAATAATACCCTTTCTTTTACTATCTTTCATCAACATTTTTTCCAAGGATGAATAAATAGGTCGAGTGAGAGCATTATTTTGGTTTGATCGAATAAAGTTCCTAAGTTGAAGATATTTAAAAAAATGTGTTCTATTAAGATTAAATTTGATCCTCAGCTCTTCAAAAGACATTATGTTGTCTGAACATGACAAATATAAATCTTGAATTTTTTGGATCCCTTTTAAACTCCATACTTTAAACACAGCATCCACTGTCCCTGGTTTAAAATATTGATTACCCCATATTGGACTAAATTGTGACAGTAAGTGTGGTTCTTTTAAATATTTTTTAGTTTCACACCATATTTTAATCATGTGTTTTACAAATGGGTTTTTAACTTGTTTCTGTAATTTTTTTGCCGAGTCTGAAATATATGAATATGGGAGAGGTAAAGGCAAATTGTATGATTCCATTTCAGTCCAGTGAGGGAGATCATTTGATGAAAAAATAATATGTCATAGACCTCAGTTGTGCCCGACCATAATACAACATAAAATTTGGACATTTCAGACCTCCACGACCAAATGGTAAATATAATAAAGACGAACGTAATCTAGCCCTCCCGTTGTTCCATATAAATTCCACTAACTTTTTTTAATTCTTGAGAATAAATCTAAAGGTGGTGGTAAGGGAATGTATTGAAATAAATAAAGTATTTTAGGTAAGATATTACTTTTAAGTATATTGATTCTCCCGTCATCGACATTGGTAGTGACATCCATCTCTGAAGTAACTCATTAATATCTGTCATTAAGGCTTCATAATTGACACTGGCGACTGATTCTAGCTTAGGCACAATTTGGATTCCTAAATATTTAAACTGATTTACAACATTGAATTGATTTACCTCAGGGGCTGGGTAATTTCTCTGGGTCTCATTTAGCATTAATATTGAAGATTTAGTTTTATTTATTTTATATCCTGATATTTCCCCAAAATTCTTTATTAAATTCAACAAGGTCGGAATTGATTTTTTAAGATTCGACCATAAACAAAATTATGTCATCGGCATACAGGGAGATTTTATGTTCTGTTGGTCCAACTTTAATTCCATATATTTGTGACTGTAGACGTATCGCCATCGCTAAAGGTTCAATTGCCATAGTAAACAGTAAAGGTGAAAGTGGACAGCCTTGTCGACATCCTCTATGATTTTTATTGATTTTGAAATATTGTTATTTGTTAGGATTTCTGCTGTAGCATTATTATATATTATCTGAACCCATTTTATGAAATTATTTCCAAGTCCAAACCTTTGTAAGACTTCAAAAAGAAAGGGCCATTCGACTCTATCAAAGGCCTTTTTTGGTGTCCAGTGATAGGACAGCTGTATCCGGTGCTTCTTTATTAGAATAAATAATATAAATAGTCTTCTTACATTATGGAAAGCCTTGTCTTCCCTTTATAAAGCCATTCTGATCTCGATTAATAATATTTGGTAAAATTTCTTGTATTCGTCTCTTGCTAAAATTTTACAGATTATCTTAAGGTCGGCATTTAATAGGCTTATTGGTCTCATATTTTCACATTTATTAGAGGGTTTACCTGGTTTTGGCAACAGTATAATTAAGGCATTATTCATGTATGATGGTAAATTACTATTTTGAAATGCTTCTAAAACCATTTCCAAAAAAGGCTTTATTAATTTATTCTTAAATTTTTTATAAAGGTCAACTGGAAGACCATCTGGTCCTGCACTTTTTCCTGATTTCATATTATCAATGGCTAGCCCAACTTCTTGTAGCTGGACTTTTACTCACTGAAACAAGTCAGTTCACTTACAGGCACCCGTAGTCTTTTAACGTGTGAAAGGTGAATCCAAGATGGTCGTTCAGCAATACGTATTGCAGTGGGAGTGGTTAACAGTACCTGAAAAGGTCCAAGCCACCTTAGTGAGTTCCAGTGTTGTGGGTGGTGGTTCTTTATGAAGACATAGTCTCCAGGTTGTAACGGGTTATCCGCTCCTTCCTGTGGAGCAGAGAGAGCTCTGACAGAATCAATGTATTCTTTTGTATTTAAGCATTCTCTGAGATGTTCACTAAGATTTGTGTATTTGTTAGGTGTGGTTATTGGTGAGAGGTCAGGCAATACATAAGGACGGTGAAAAGCACATTCAAAAGAATCAGAATCAGAATCAGAATCAGAATCAGGTTTATTGCCATTGTTCATGTGATACACAAACTAGGAATTTGTCTCAGTGCCATGCTGCAACATTAAAAACATAATGAGAAAAAGGGATAAACTAAAAAACTAAAGGACTAGAAACGTGCAATAAGTGTAGAAAAATAAGTAATAATAAGTAATAATAATAATAATAATACTAGTAATAATGAGTAGTACTAGTCAAGGCAGTTTTAAAAATTAGCATGTAGCAGATTATGTGAAGTACCAACATAGTGCAGTCAATAATGCAACAGAAAAACAGTGATGATTGACATGAGTCTGGTTGAGCTGCTGTACATAGTGCACGAGAGTCAAAAGTCATTTAGTGTTCAGCAGTCTGATGGCAGAGGGAAAAAGCTGTTCATGTGCCAGGAGGTTTTAGTCCGAATGGACCGAAAGCCTTCTCCTGAGGGGAGGGGGGCAAACAGCACGTGACCAGGATGTGCAGGCTTCGGCTATGATCCGGCCAGCACGCCTCCGGGTCCTGGAGATGTTACAGGTCCTGGAGAGATGGGAGCTTGCAGCCTATCACCTTCTCAGCAGTGCGCACGACGCGCTGCAGCCTTAGTCTGTCCCTGGCAGTGGCTCCTGCGTACCACACAGTTATGGAGGAGGTGAGGATGGACTCGATGATGGCCGTGTTAGAACTGCACTAACATCTTGGTGGGTAGCTTGAGCTTCCTCAGCTGCCGCAGAAAGAACATCCTCTGCTGGGCCTTTTTGATGAGGGAGCTGATGGTTGGCTCCCATTTTGAGGTCTCGGGTGATGGTGGTGCCCACGATGCGGGAAGGAATCTGCAAAGGTGATGGGAGAGCCTGTGATGGTGAGGGGGGGCAGGGGGGATGTGACTTTCCTGAAGTCCACAATCATCTCCGCTGTCTTCAGAGTATTCAGCTGCAGGTTGTTGTGGCTGCACCAGGACACCAGCTGGGCCACCTCTTCCCTGTAGGCGGACTCGTCACCGTTGGAGATGAGCCCGATGAGGGTGGTGTCGTCCGCAAACTTAATCAGCTTAACAGACTGGTGGGAGGAGGTGCAGGAGTTGGTATAAAGGGAGAAGAGTAGGGGGGAAAGTACACAGCCCTGGGGTGATCCAATGCTGATGCTAACAGAGTCTGAGACAGACTTCCCCAGCCGCACATGCTGTCTCCGGTCCGTCAGGAAGTCGGTGATCCACCTGCAGAGGGAGTCAGGCACGTTGAGCAGGGACAGCTTGTCCTGGAGCAGATCGGGGCGGATGGTGTTGAATGCGGAGCTGAAGTCCACAAACAGAATCCTGGCGTAGGTTCCCGGGGAGTCCAGGTGCTGCAGGATGGAGTGGAGGGCCAGGTTGACTGCATCGTCCACAGACCTGTTAGCACGGTAGGCAAACTGCAGCGGGTCTAGGAGGGGTGTGGTGATGGACTTGAGGTGAGACAGGACCAGGCGCTCAAAGGACTTCATGACTACAGAGGTGAGCGCTACAGGTCTGTAGTCGTTAAGTCCAGTAATGGACTTAACGACAATCAAAAGGTGACAAAAGGTGACAATCCTGTCTTTGTGTCTGGTATAGAGTTAATCATTAGTTTGAATGTACCATTTTTCTTTATACAAAGCCTGTACTTTGTGGGTGGTAGGCACTATGAAATTTGATCTTACTTCTTACAGCTTCGGTTAAGTCTTGAACTGTTTGTGCTGTAAAATGAGTTCCATTGTATGCATAAATCAGTTCTGGAACCCCAACAGCAGGAAAAACATGATTCACTAGAGTTTTACACACAAATGCGGCATATGCTGAGGATGTGGGATGAATTTCTGTCCACTTTGTGAAGGTGTCAATCAACACCAAGCAATATTGTAGCTTTCCATTGCTCCTTGAGCATTATTTTATAAACAAATGATGCACTTTTGGCATGTTTTTGTTACTTCTTTCAAAATATTAGGACAGTTTTTCCAGCATCCTCATCATTCCCTCCTGTTGGCACATTGATAGTCCATGTGCCACCAGGGCAGCCCATTTGTATAACGTGGGTGGCAGAACAATTTTCCCATCAGGCACGCCACATGTAACAGGAGGGAGATCCATATTATGTTAACAGTCTTTTAAAACATCAACATTATTAATAAAACAGACGGTTCCTAAAAGATCAGTAGCAGTACAGTGAGCAGCGATATCAGCCAAGCGATTACTGCAGCTAAACAAGTCAGGGCAGTGAATAACTGCCACATAACGTGGTAGTGTAGGAGTCAAGAATTGAGGAGACTGGATGATTTTCCAGAATCTGCTTTAATTCTCATCCATCCTACGTCCTCTCTCGATCGGAGTGAAAAGAGACAGGACGCAGTCACACACATACATTTATACACTCATCTCTACAAATACATCACACAAAAGTCACAATACTCAGCTACATCCTTTCATTTGTAATAGAACACCCAGAGTCCTTCTATTCTCCTCTCTGACCCCCAAAGGTCAGGCTGGGTAATCTTCTCCTCTCTCCTGAGTCCCCAGGGGGTGCAGACACATCTTCCTCTTGAGGCGTGAAGTCAATACACATGGCTAGCTCAAAGTCTCTCTTGGCTGAATTCAGCCAGCCACATGTGAGTCACATAGGTTATAATTATGGGCTCCACAGTAGCATCAAAACATTACGTAGCTGCAATAATTGCTATCGATATTTTACTGGTTTTCCTGTGGAGGTGACAAACCCCCGCAGGTTCAAGGTAGCGGTATGCAGGTGGCATGCGTTATAAGCATATTTACTGTCTGTACAGATAGTTACATTTAGGTTAGTAGCCCATGTAAGTGCTGTAATCAAAGCCAATAGTTCAGCCATTGGAGGTGATGCAGGTTGTGGAATTTTTACACAATCAGGACCCCAGACAATGTAGTTACAGCATAAGCAGTGGATGTTGACCCATCAGGTCTTTTTTTTTTTTTAAAGATGAGCCATCAGTAAATAGTCACAAGGAATTTGGTACAAGCTTAATGTGTGGCTGTGATAACAAGGTTATAGTGTATGACAACAGTCTAGCTGGTGACAATATGGAATGGTTGTCCTGCTGTGAAACCCCCTCCACGGCGTGGGGAATGTGTAGAATAATAGAGGGCATGATCTTATTATTCGTATTATCCCATGAATAATAAGAAAGTGGTCTGCATTTCCCAGCATGTATTTGAGTTATAACTGCAGCCATATGTTTATCCTGGGCATCACAGAAAATGAAATGAGTCCTATCACAAAATGAAATAAGTCCTATCACAATTTAGCAAGGCTAACGCACATAAGCATCAATAAGCTCTTTATGTTCAATCCTCAATTCTAAGTTGGAGGCTGGTGGAACGTTTGAATTTTTCAAAATGTCATACAGTGTAGCAGTTTTTTCCCTTTTTTTCTTTCTCCTTTTTCCTCTTCTTTAGAAAGAAAATGTCAGAACTCTGTCCCCTGATTGCTGGAGTCTTTCTGCAAGTATGGGGATTCCCCCTATAGTTGAAAGTGCTATGGGGTGTTTGTTGTTGTGAAATAGCGCTATATAAGTAAAGTTCAATTGAATTCATTATCAATCATTTATTGATAATTTTTATGTATTACCTATTTTTCTAAGGATTGCTAATTATTTGCTAATTAATTTCCTTGATATCTCCTGTTTTGATACATGGAGACGCACATGCAGCAAAGTTACAGGGTATTTGCTTGATTCCTTTACTGAAAGAAAGTGTGCTATCATTTTTAACTTAGATGAAAATGTGTGGGTAGTCCAGTTCCTTCAAAAATAAGATTTCAATAATCATAGCTTCTTTTGACTTCTCTTGAACTAGTTTACAGATTCCATTTAAGAAAAACAAAATAACTATCTGTACATTTTCAATATGCTTCAGCATTGATAAATAAGATCAATTTGTCCAGTTGAACACAGATGGGTTGAATTTGAACAAATGAATAAAGATTGCGTCACACTCTTTCAGTCAACGGAAAGGTGGACCTTTTGCCTAATTAGAATTTGATTTAAATTTTTACCAGGAATGCCTCATTTTATATATTCCTTGGTAAATTATGGGGTGAATGTAGTTTACCCTGACCCAGCTTGGCCACCGCCGAATCAGGAAAACACATTCCTCATTACTGTCACATTTCTGAAATATGATGTTACCACACCATTATGTGGTGAGTAATATCAGTATAAAATCATATAAACAAAGTTGCTGTAACTGCTGAAGAACGCGAGTTTGAGTTCGAGGAAGTTGAGAGTCGCCGTGCCAAGAGGAAGAAGAGGTCCTACGCTGATGCACTCCAATCATCTGACAACCAACCGACTGCCAAGCAGACCACGAACCAGCTACAGGTCGTCAACAAGACACGCCCCCACTCACAGTTACGCGTTGTACCGAAGTCTGGTAGGAGGGCTGGCGGTCATCAGGGTCAAGGTCAAGGTCATAAGAAGCACCAAGTCTTCATCAGTCGACTCGACCCCACCACCAGACCCCATCATGTACGCTCCTATATCAATATTCATGTTAAATTAAAAGACAATCTCAAGATTGAGCAACGAGAAACCAAGTATGATGGTTATGCCTCCTTTAAGATTACATGTCCTGCCAGTTGCAGCAAGAAGTTGCTTGAAAAAAATGTGTGGCCATCTGGTTTATACCTTCGACAGTTCTTTGAGAGGAAATGATCTACATGTGATTGTCACTATTGTGTTTGTCATTATATTCATTCAGTAGTAGGACCAACCTTAGAATATGTTCATTCAACTGCCAGAATGTAAAAACTTCATCTAATGAGATCTCCAGTTTATGTGATAACCATGACATTGTGTTGTTGCAGGAACACTGGTTGTTCGAAAACGAATTGTCTATTCTGAGCAGATTACATGGTGACTTTATAGGACAAGGTGTCTCTTTTATGGATACAGAAGAACGTGTTATCTTAGGTCGCCCCTATGGCGGCGTCGGTATCCTATGGCGGAAGTCACTTGCGAACAGTTGTGTTGTGAAAACTTACTAGTGCGTAAGAGTTACAGGTATTGAAGTCAACCTAGGTGACTTTCACTGTCTTATATTGTGTGTATATTTCCCCTGTGACAGTGTTGAAAACTTGGATGAATACTTGCACTGCCTGAGTCTTGTTAAACGTATCACTGAGGATTTTCCAACTCCATATGTGTTCACAATTGGTGACTTCAACGCCAATACAGCACGCTCAAGTTGTTTTGGAAATGAACTGGTGTCTTTTTGTGAGAGTTACCCCTTACACATCTCGGACAGGATTATCTTACCAGGTGATACCTTTACTCATGTTAGCATGGCTCATGGCTCTACATCATGGCTTGATCACTGTGTGACTACATCCTCAGGCCATGATAACGTGTCCAATATCAAAGTTCTGTATGACTATGTGAGTTCCGATCACGTACCTTTATCTATGGATATTGTGGTATCTAGTGCTGTAAGTAGCCCCCGGGGAACTCCCTCAGCCACAACGGGCAGTAGGACATACAAATGGTGTGATGCCACAGAGTCAGACCTGTCCAGATATAAGAAACTTACTCGCAGGAAACTCTGTGACATCCGTGCTCCTATGGACGCCATCAGGTGTCACGACCGTAATTGTGCGGCACACAGGGACGATATCAACAGGTTTTACAGTGATATTGTTGATGCTTTAAATTATTGCGTGAGTGAATGCATTCCTAGCCACAGTGCAGCCACCCAATATAACATCCCAGGCTGGAATGATGTTGTTAGCGAGGCTCACACAGCTGCTCGGGATGCTTTTTTGTGGTGGAGGAGTAATAGCAAACCACGTTCTGGTCCAATATTTGAGAACATGAAAAATTGTAGGGCTAGGTTCAAATATGCTCTACGAGCATGCAGGCGCAATGAAGAAAGTATCAAATGTGACCAGCTAGCTAGTCACATGAGTGAACTGAACATGGTAGAATTCTGGAAACAAATGAAGGCTATGAGCTCCCACCGGTCTGTTAGATCAAACACTATTGATGGTGTGACTGGTGATGCTAATATTGCTGAAAAGTGGAAATGTCAATATGAAGCTATTTTCAACTCAGTCAAGAATGTTTCAATGAAGGATTCTGTTATGCACGATATGCGCCTGTATAACGACATGTTCGATGCCTCTGATATTTCTGCTGTCACTCCTGTTGAAGTTGCTTCCCTGATCAAAGCTCTCAAGAAAGGCAAATCAGCCGGCCCTGATTGTCTCACCAGTGAATGCCTCATCAATGCTGACTTCAATTTGTGTATTCTGTTGTCATTGTGCTTTAACTGTATGTTTGTTCATGGTTACATGCCAGATATGTTGATGGACTCTGTTATTATTCCTTTGGTGAAAAACAAGTGTGCCAGTCTGTCTGACATGAACAACTACAGACCTATAGCTATTGCAAATGTTATATCTAAACTGTTAGAGGGTCTAATCCTGAACAGAATTGAGGATTATTTGTGGACAAACGACAATCAGTTTGGTTTCAAGTCAGCTCTTTCAATTGACAAGGCTGTTTACCTACTCCACGAATTTGTTGACTACTTCAGAAGCCAATCCACTAGTGTCTATGCCACGTTCCTAGATGCCAGCAAAGCCTTTGACAGGATCAACCACTGGTGTTTGTTCAGAAAACTGATCGACCGAGGCATTCCTATTTACATTGTTGGCATCCTGTTATACTGGTACAGAAGGCAGTCTATGGTTGTTAGATGGGGCAATGTCACCTCATCCAAATTTCATGTGACCAACGGTGTTAAACAAGGTGGTATACTGTCACCCTTGTTGTTTAATGTCTATGTTGATGACCTTAGTGTACTGTTGAACAATACTAATGTGGGCGGCTCCTTTAACGGTGCACTGTTAAATCACATTTTCTATGCTGATGACCTCTGTTTGTTAAGTTTGTCTACTGCAGCGATGCAACATCTCCTTTCGGTATGTGAAAAATTTGGTGAAGAAAATGACATCTTGTTCAACTGTACTAAATCTATGTATATGGCTTTCAAACCGAAGGATGTCAATACGTCGAATCCTGCTATGCCACTTTGTGGTCATAGCTTGAACTTTGTTGAAAAAGTCAAATACCTAGGTGTGTGGATTGAATCTGATAAGACCAATGTTGACTGTAACAGGCAACTCAGGAAACTATATGCTCAAACAAATTTACTGTTGCGAAATTTCCACAGATGTTCTCCTGATGTCAAATGTATGTTGTTCAAGACCTTCTGTACCTCAATGTACTGCTCGCCTTTATGGTTTAATAGCAATGTTGGTGTCAGGAACAAAATCCGCATTGCATATAATAACTCCCTAAGAAGGTTGCTAGATGTACCACGAAGGTCGAGTGCAAGCAAGATGTTTGTGTCTGTGAATATCCCGTCTTTTGGCGAGTTGATACGTAAGAATGTTTACAGTTTTATGAGAAGGCTGCTGGCATGCAACAATCATCTTATATCAGCAATTGTCAACTCGTCACTCACACTTCACTCCAGCATTTGGAAGTGGTGGCGTTCCATCTTATACTGAGCCCAATATTGTATGTTATTGTTGTTACAAGAGCGCCGAGTGTCTGCTGATCTGTATATACTTTTATTTATCTATTTATTTTATATTCGTTTTAGTTCTGCATTTAATATGAACCCTGAGTTTGAAATAAATGTTTGAATTTGAATTTGAATTTGAATAAACATTACATTTGTAAAGTCAAAGTTATTTGAATCAGTACACCTTATGTTGTCTACAATGTCATACAAAGTCATACTTGGCTTCAAAAAATGCTTATCAATTTAAGGATCCTTTCTCCAAGACCTTTGTCTGATAATCCATTGCCTCTGGCAGATCATATGCACAGACACATTAATTATCAATCTCTTTTGAACCTCTGTGCTCTAAATCATGTGATATAGGGTAAACATAAAACCTTCAGTGATTAGGCAATATTAAATGACATCATAATATGATCATAGTATGGCCTGTAGTCACGTTGTCACATGTCAGTCCTTTTTCCTATAAAGTGCACTGTCATGTTTCAGTCAAAGAAAAAGGTCAGTAATGCGTCAAAATTACTTTTTTTAAAAAAAATATGTAAACAGTTTATCACGTATGCAACATTAATTAAAACCCCACAAAGTTAGATTGAAAAAATAAAAACCCAAAACCTTGTAAAAATACCCATATTTAGACTACTTTTTTCACACAGATCAACCACACACACAGAGAGAAGATTGTTATTATTTCCACAAGGTCGAAGCATCCTTCCATTTTCTCTACACTGCCATAACACAAAACTAGTCGACTCCTTTTGCTCAAGGCCACTATTTTCAGATACCTGTAATCTTAAACCTTTCTCTGAAGGATAACAATTAGACAATCAATCCTTTTATGCCAAAAATTACAACACTTCAAAACCTGCTCCTTCCACCTCCGCAGAGAACTCTCATCCCTTTTTCCTATGTTGGAGCATATTACAAAAATTACAGAAAGACAAAACAACCCAAACTGTAGCTGCCTCTATCTAAGACTCACACACACAAAAATAAAATAACTGTGTTTCTCATTGTCCATTTTAACGTTATCCGGTTCTGTTGCCACTTAACCTGACCGTCTTTAGATCTTATAGTCTAGTATCAATATCTTATAACATAGAATAAAGTTATTATTATGATTTTATTTACTTCCTCCTTTTCCCAACCTCTTGGGCTTCTTTTAATAATTTGCTGTATGGACCCTCCTTAGGATCGCAGCATTGATAAGCTGGGGGAGGATTATCTTTTCCATTTAATAATGGTTCAATGCTCAGTTGGTTTTGATATTTATCTTTTCTGTTTTTATTTTTATTTTAGTTGTAAGTTTTACTGTCGACGCCAAGACTGCGCATTCATCCACATCCAGTGTGGGTTTAAAGGAATAATCTTTTTCCCATTTGTTTAAATACTTTTCAGGATCCTTTATCTGGTCTTTTTCTTTTAACCGGTCATTGTAATTTTTTACCGTTCGACGCGCTGTCTGTTCTTTTTCCTGCTGTTTGTTTTTTTTTGTTTATTTTCTTTCTTCCCCACACAGTTACCCATTTTTCCTTTTTTTAAAAAAAAAAATTTTTAACCCTTGATAATTCCACAGGAATTAAAATGTTTTACCAGGAAAAGCGAGGACGCCGCCTCACTACCATTACGTTATAAAACGACCCGGTAATTAATTTTTCCTCTTTTTTTGTCCCAGACCGGGGATTTCAACCCAAACAAAACTTTTTCCTCGTTGCAACTACTCGTGGTCCCGGACCACTTCCGCGCGCTTCACTGTTTACGGTCCCCGACCGGGTTGTACAACCAAACTGTTAAAACTCACTTAGTATTATACTCTTCTGTGGCACATATGTTTGGTTCATATTTCCCACAAGAGTGTGGCACATATGTCTGGTCATATTTCCCACAAGAGTGTGGCACATATGTCTGGTTCATATCTCCCACAAATGTATGGCTTATGTGGATTGGGGCTTCACGTCTGGAGGAACCAAAAGTCTGGATCGACAGGGGGCTGACAGGAGATGTCGAGGAGGTGTGAAGTCGGACCCTTGTCTCAGAGAGGAGCCCTGGGGGGGTTTCCCGGAACACCAGAGAATAAGAGACAATGGTGAATCTTCAGAGACTTGCATTGTGATTAGAAGGTTTGCAGAAGCACCATGTGGACTTGAGTTCTTAATCCCGGATTAAGACTCAAGAAGAGTGGATTAAGAAGAGGATTAAGAAAGATGGTGGATGTATCATGATTCTGCCTCCTTTCGTGCGTTTTGAGAATGTTGGATGATTGTGTTCTTGCAATAAAGCCGAACCTGAGTAATACACTCATGTCTCGTCATTGAACAACATCTTCCCACACTGGTAACCCACGACAAAGGGATGGAGCAGAGAGAATTCTCCCAGAGCGAGCTCATCAGAGGCCAGCCTGATGGCTGCCTCCACGTCTCCGGCTGCCCGATTTCTGGCAGCAACAGCGCCGCGCTCCTGGTTTAGCGCGGTCGAGGCGCAGTTCAAAAAACCTCCGGATAATCTCAAAGGATGAAACGAGGTTCTAACCATGTGGTGGCGATGCTGGACAGTCACACGGTCCAGAGGGGTGGAAGACCTGGTTAGAACCTCGCCACCGGGATCACCGACTAGTACAGGCGCATTGAAGAGGCGCTGATCAGCCATTTCAACCCCTCTCGGTGCAACAGCGAGCAGAGGGGCTCCTAGAGTTTGACGGAGTCGGAGAACGACAGACCGGCAGAGCCTGATGGCGAACATGCTGAGAATGAAAGACTCCGAGATGGCGAATTTATTTTCGCCCAAACCTTTTTCCTCCAGACTCTGCTGCCAGCAGTGAGAGTGACCCTGGCAGACTCAACCCCGATTGGCCAAGCGGGACTACCAGGGGCTCGGCAAGGAGGGCGCAGCGACTCGTCGACGCCCACAAGCGGAGCTCGGTTTCGGCCGCTGCAGCTGAGTAGAGGAACGGCGCCCGGAGATGGTTTGAGCCAGTGGTGGGCGGCGGCAGACGAACGATGACGGCGGCGACAGGCGTCAGGCGACGCGGAGCTGAAGACGGCCTGTGTTTCTACCACCGCCGTTTTGGGCGGAGAGGGCACACAGATGTCTCCCCATCCGTGCCGCTTCAAGCGTCAGGGAAACGCCAAGACCGGGGGCCGGTAGCAGCTGCGTCCCTCGGAGAAGAAAATAAGCGGCTTTACCTGGGACAGACGCACACTCGGGGAAACAATTCCTCGTGGACACGGGCTCCCAGCTGAGTTTCGTCACGCCTACCTACGCGAACGGCTTGATGCCGTCTAAAGCTCCCTGGGTGTCAGTATCAGCAGCGAATGGCTCAGCGATTAAGACCTTCGGTGAGAGGAACCATGCGTCTGTCCTTACAGGGCCTTTCATTCGTGTGGACCTTTATTGTAGCGGCAGTCAGTTTTAAACATGTTAGGGGCTGATTTTTTGTGCTCACATGTTTATTGGTTGATCTTGCTAATAGACGTCTGGTTAATGCACTTTCTTTCATTCTATTCCCTGCACAGCTCGGGTGGCTCCGCCAACTGGCACACACCAACGTCACAGCTGCGGGTGGTAAGTTTCATGCTCTGCTCACCTTCACTTTCCAGCACTCACAGTCCCCAAAGTTTTCGGCGACAGTGGCCATACACGGGGTGGAGCATTTTATCACCACCACTGGGCGCGCCTTTTTTGCAAAAGCCGGCGTTTGGACTCAGCTAAACTGGCAATAGCGCGCGAGGAATTTGCCACCTGGAAAAACTGGGCATAATTAGACGCTCGAACAGCCCCTGGGCTTCCCCGTTTACACATGGTCCCAAGGCTGATGGCTCGTGGCGACCTGTGTGGCGATTTCCGCAGGTTGAACAACGTCTCCGCACACGACCGCTACCGCAATTCGCACATCCAGGATTTTCTGTTCATTTGGCGGGGGCGACGCATTTTTTCTAAAATAGACTTGGTGCGCGGTACCATCAAGTCCCCGTGCGCACGCAGGATATTTCCCAAAACCGCGGTAATAACTGCCGTTTGGCCTTTTTGAGGTTTTCCTGCGCATTGCCCGTTTGGTGTTAAAGGGCGCCACGCAAACTTTCCAACCTGCATGATGGAATGCTGTTTTACGCGACCTGCCTTTGTGAGTTCGTCTATTATTAGACCGACATATTGGTAGCCAGCACGTCCGAGGACGAACACGAAAACCCCCTCACAGCGGTTTTTTTTTCGGAGACTGGGCCAGAGCACGGTTGATAATTAACCCCGCGAAAAGTGTGCCAGTTTGGGGTGGCGGCAAACGCAATTTTTTGGGGCATCGCGTTTCACCAGAAGGAGGCGGTTCCCTGCCAGGAAGAAAGTGCGAGCGCAATCACAGATTTCCCCCGACCTCAAACGATAAAAAGCGCTGCAGGCAGTTGCTAGGAATGGTTAATTTTTACAACCGGTTCCGTCCGAGCGCAGCACGCTTATGCAGCCACTGTACGCGGCACTAAAGAAACAAAAACCCACGAATAAGGTCAAATGGTCTCCGGAGCGGGAGCGCACTTTCTTCCCAGGTCAATCAGCCCTTGCAAGCGCCGTTTTGTTAGCGCCCCCGGTTCCAACAGCCCGTTTGGCGCTCACCACCGACGCTTCGGACCTAGCTGGGGGGGGCAGTCATTGAACAGTGTGTGGCACGAGGGACCTGGGCAGCCCGCTCGCTGTTCTTTAGCAAAACCTGCGCGATAACGAGCATAAATACTAGCGCGTTTGACAGGGGAGCTTTTAGGGGCCCTACACTTGGCCATCCGCCATTTCCAGTTCTGGCTGGAAGGGCGTCGTTTCACCGCTTTTGTGGACCACAAACCGTTAACTTTTGCGATGGCCAAGATCTCAGAACCTTGGTCAGGCCGACAACAAAGACAGCTAGCCGCGATATCGGAGTTCACCACTGATATCCAGCATGTCGCAGGCAAACACAATGTAGTGGCAGACTGTCTCTCACGTGCTGTGGTAACGCCAGGCCACATGGGGGCAGACTCGGTGGCTGTGGGCCAGGGCAGTGACGCGGGAGCACGCGCAGCCCCGGTTCACGTAGGTTTGGATTATGCAGACATGGCTGCGGAGCAGGTTGGTGACGCGGATGTGCGCGCGCTCCAGTTTGGACCAACAGGGTTAAGGCTGGAGCACAGGGTGTGCAGCAAATAGGTATGCCCCCCTTAATATGCGATGTCTCCACGGGTCAGCCTCGTCCCGTGGTTCCAGCCGCGTGGCGCCCGCCGCGTTTTTTGACTCGGTCCATTCGCTGGTGCACCCGGGGGTGCGCGCATCGGCCAAGATGGTGGGGGAGAAATTTGTCTGGCAGAGGTTGCGCAAAGAGGTCAAGGAATGGGCAGCAGCTTGTGTAGCGTGCCAGAGGGCTAAGATACACAAGCACACGAGGGCCCCTTTGGAGCCTTTTCACATCCCGGCTAAGCGGTTTGATCATGTGCATGTTGATCTGGTGGGCCCGCTTCCCCTCGTCGCAAGGGCAAACACACACCTTTGACGATGGTGGAGACCGCACCACACAACGTTGGCCGGAAGCGGTACCTCTGGCGTCAACAACGGCGGAAGAGGTTGTGCGCGCGTTTTTAACAGCTTGGGTCGCGCGTTTTGGAGTTTCGTCAGATATAACGTCAGACAGAGGCCCTCAATTTGTTTCCGAACTCTGGTCGTCTATGGCCCGCAGCTTAGGGGTGAAGGTACACCGCACTACCGCGTATAACCCGCAGGCCAACGGTTTATGTGAACGCTTTCATAGGTCATTGAAAGCAGCCCTCAGAGCATCGCTCACGGATACAAATTGGGTAGACAAACTGCCATGGGTTTTATTGGGGTCGCATTCTGCACCTAAGGAGGATTTGCAGGCCTCCCCAGCGTTGTTAGTGTTCGCACAACCTCTCCGTTTGCCGGGGGAATTTCTTCCGGAAAATCCTGCGCCAAATTGCCCCCCCCCGCTCAGCTGTTGCAGAGCGGCACAGGATCAAACACGCTGCCTGGTCCAGTGCATCACAGTTTTCCACGCGTTTTTGTGCCAGACGCTTTGAAAAACGCAGAGTTTGTTTTTGTTAGACATGATGCACAACGCCCAGGGCTGCGTCCGCCTTACAATGGACCGTTCAGGGTGCTGGAAAAAAATGAGAAGCATTTTTTGCTAGATTTGGGGGGCAGAAGGGAGCTAATTTGCATAAACAGACTCAAGCCCGCTTTTGTCCTGGCTGATGAACGCGTGCAGTTGGCGAAAGCCCCCCGCCGGGGCAGGCCACCGAGAAGGCATGCTCCAGAGCTCCCACAGAGATGTGCTAACAAATCTAATCCCCAGGTGCGAGGAGACACTGCAGACGCAGCGAAGCCGGCCTACAGCAGATTCGGCGGGAAGCTAAGACCTAAGAGATTGAGGGATTGATTGTTGGTTATGTGGTAATGTTTTTCCTGTTATGTATTTATGAGTATGTTTGTCCCATGCAGACGTTTGGCACATATGTGGCACATATGTTTGGTTCATATTTCCCACAAGAGTGTGGCACATATGTCTGGTCATATTTCCCACAAGAGTGTGGCACATATGTCTGGTTCATATCTCCCACAAATGTATGGCTTATGTGGATTGGGGCTTCACGTCTGGAGGAACAAAAAGTCTGGATCGACAGGGGCCGACAGGAGATGTCGAGGAGGTGTGAAGTCGGACCCTTGTCTCAGAGAGGAGGCCCTGGGGGGTTTCCCGGAACACCAGAGAATAAGAGACAATGGTGAATCTTCAGAGACTTGCATTGTGATTGAATGTTTGCAGAAGCACCATGTGACTTGAGTTCTTAATCCCCCGGAGGTATAAGAGTGTGATGTATCATGATTCTGCCTCTTCTTGCTTTTTGAGATGTTGGATGATTGTGTTCTGCAATAAAGCCGAACCTGAGGAATACACTCATGTCTCGTCATTGAACACATCTTCCACACTTCTCTCATTTATGAGCAACACTCACTTGTTTATTTTAAAAGACTCTTGTGGCTCTTTATTGCATTAGTCACTCGTGGTTGGATTATGGGGGTCTTGTAATGCATTGAGGATAAATCCTTTTTCTTTTTAATCACGTTACTCACTCAGGGGTGTATTAGGAGGGTCTTGTAACATATTTAAGAATATATCCTGTTTTACATTACTCACTCAAGGCTGGATTAGGAGGGTCTTCTAAACGCATCTGAGAGTATAACTTTTATTAAACTCACTTACGGTCCCAGACCGGGATATAGGAAACTCACTATATCCTTTTCACTTTTAATAATAAAAAGACGTCACTTACTTTATGACTCTACTAGCGAGGATGACCGTCACTAGACAGAGCCAGGATGTCAGCTTCCTCCCTGGCGTTCCCTGAAGGTGGGTTTCCAAAACTGACCGTTGGTCAGACCATGCATGGATTTTCAACCCGGGGAAGACGTCTCTCCTGGCCCGTCTAGCTGTTGGTCATCCGGGTCACCGGCACCAAGTATATCAGGAATCTGGAAACTCAAAAAAGTGATCGTATATTAGTTTGTTACCTCAATAAAGATTCGAGACACAAGAATATTCTTTTAAGAGTTTTACTTGCACAAGGAGTACGAACCTCTGGTTACAGGAAGTAGGTACTGGAGGTAATCCTCACAGTTCAGACATTTTATACACAATAGTTGCATGGTCAAACAGATAAAACATACAGCAGTTGCATGGTCAGATAGATAAAACATGCTGACACTGAAGAAAGGGGAACAGTTTCATTTTATCAGAGTGCTTCCTGTGCTCTAGGGAGTAACAGTTCCATGTTATCAGAGTGCGTCCTGTGCTCTAAGGAATCACAGTCTCTAAGGCAGGTGCAGGCATGTGTTTTTTAAGATAAATCTACCATGAAAGGAGAACTGGAATTTCAACATAATTAAAAATATAAAAAACAATTTAGTCTTCATGCACCATGTACAGAACCTGTAGCACACAGACAGTTTTAGTATTTTTCAGCAAATAGTTACATATACACTTCATTGAATTATATAAAATGATAATATGTATGCACATACGTATGTACAATTTTCTGACACAAACCCATTGTTAGATCAAAATTGTATTCATTGAGACTGAATCAATAATCAATAGGCGGTTTCCAAGTTTTGAGCCATTTATTTATCTCTCTGATCAGAGGAGGAAAAACAGTCACAGCAAGGAATGTCTCATAGCCTGTTCACACGTTCTCCCTAACATGCATTGAAAAGGTGTGGCTCTTTATACCCCAGGCAAACAGTCCTTGAGCTTATCAATGGCCTGAAGACAGCTGGAGCCATCTCCCTCGAGACTCTAATCTATGGATGACTCTAGACTTTCTGTCTCCTCATACCACCTTCTGTCGGAATTACGGCAATATTAAAGCAGACGGACAGTGACATATTTTTATTGAACCAATCAACTGATTGTATGAAAATATTCTATTCTGTCTATTCCCGCAATTTAATATGTGTCACCAGCTTCCATAAATGACCTTATTTGCTCATAGCCCAGCCTTCACTTAGTGAGGCTGCAGTACCACCATCTCTCGATAGGTGCGGGCATTAGTGACGTCCCCACAGCAATACAAAGAAAATGGCAGAACGAGAACAAAGTGATTCGGACAGCGATTATTTTGTCGAGTTTGACGACCACAATATAAATGATGACATTGAAATGAGGAATCGGATGATGGAAAAGTTTTGGGTGGTGCGGAGGGGGGTATTCAGCCTTATTTGTGGGAAAGAAGTGAGGGTTATGTTGCCTGCCTGTGCGGTGAGCCTCATCAGAGAAACATTCCCATCTGATCACTACAAGGGATTTTGCCTACCAAGATTAGATTTGTGAACAATGATATTTAAATAAAGTTTTGTAAAATCATATATTGAGTTTATTAATGTTCATGTCAATGTTATAAATCTCATAGTTCAGCATTCATCAAAGTCGCATGTCATATACATTTGAATAATTTGAACACTAAATTCTTCTCAATTTGAAAAGAAATATTACATACTATACCACCTTTGTATGAATGTTTGAAAACACAGCAGAAATATACAAAGAAATACAAAAATCAATGGAGTATCACTACAGATAAAGAAAATAACTAGTTTCCAGATATAGCAATTATTATATTCCAATAAATAACATTTCACAGTTATAATGGGCACCATTTTATGGTAGAAAATTGGGGTTCCATTTTTAAAAGCACATTTCTCTTACAATCTTAGGCTTATATTTGTTTTTCTTAGCAAATATGTTGCTTCCCTAAAAATTGAAAGCTGAACTGTTATTGGTAATTGGTAATTTCTTCTACTTTTACATGTTTGATTTTGAAAATAATCCATTGCTTGGAATTCATTTAAAATGTTTAGTAAACATTTGCTGTGAATATTAAAAATACAAAACATAGCCTGTTTACTTCTCGTTTTCTGACAGCTGATCGCATCGGTAGATCACTCTTGCTTTTCACGCCACTGTCACTGACACTTGTCTCAGAGTCAGACTTGGGAATCGAGGGATATATAGTTGGAATAGCCGTTTTCTTTATCACCAATCTTTTTGCAAATTTCATTTCAAATTGCATCTTATTCTCGAAATCGCTGTAAACGAAATGTCTACTGTACATGTAGGGCACTAACGAGGTGCAGGTGTGCGCGCAGCTGAGGCAGATGCCTGAGAGCGGCGAGCCGTGACACCTGCAAAATATATGTGGACAAGAAAGACTGACAAACCTGGGTACTATTTCACTGCAGTCTGCTTTAATAGAGAAGCTGAAGCAATAGGGAACACTGTATGTCTCTGTAATTGAGAACTTTGCTTCTAAAAAACACAGGAGGATGGACTTCCAATATAAGTAACCGGTGAGTTAAACTGTCTTTCTTCAGCATGTTTTTCCCCCCTAACCGTTCTTATGATCATGAAAATATTTGGTAATTCCGAGAAATATCCGTAATCGCCGATTTTAAAACGTAAACATCAAGTGTTGCATGAAGCAAAACACAGCAGGTATACCATCGCACCCGTAGACAACACAACGCCAAACCATATTAATTCGATTCCTGAAATCCTAATCTTCATAAATAATCTATTTGTAATCCACAAGTATTCCGAGAAATATCCGTAATCGCCGATTTTAAGACGTAAACATCAAGTGTTGCATGAAGCAAAACACAGCACTGGCCGCCGATCGTGTGCGTGTGTTTGCCGGTGGTGATGTCACACAGTCAGTGGCCATCTTAGCCGCTGATCGCTTGGCTGGGTCAGACAGCTCTCAACGACAGCATACTTCAAGAGCGCATTGTCACCTTATGCGACATTCGTTGACACCAAAACATGTGCGGTTCGACTTAGCTCGTCTCAGACAACAATTTGAGATATGAATTAGCGATATTGAATTTTCGTCTGTCTGTCTGCTTTAAGAGTTGTGAGCAAATCCCTTCCTAATAGGTTAACTGGACACACTTGTGACAAAATGAATGAACCTCCTGCACTGTCCCCTGTGACAGGATCCTTTACTGTTACAATTTCTAAAAAGGTATTCCTTTTGGAGTTTACCATTTGCTGATTTAATAACCACCGTGTGTTCTGATTTTGTGAACCCCCCAACATCATGCCTGAAATGACAGATCTGCAAGCCCCGGTATCGTAGAGAAATTTCAAAGGAGTTCCCTGAACTTCTAGAGTAACCTCTGGTAAACACTCTAGTGTCATGATTAGGTCAAAGTCAGGTAAATGAAATATGTCAACTGTGTCATTGTCAGTTTCAGTAGCCGTACTTAGCTTTGAATCGGTTAGTCACATGTTGGGATGTGATAAGTCCTGTTGTTGCTGTGGCTGCTGAGCAGGGCATAGTCCCCTCCCCTCTCCCAGCCTCTTGAATGTGCAGGGCAATGCTTTTTCCAGTGGCCCTGTTGCCCACAGGAATGACAAAAGTCACGGTTCCACCATTGGGGGTTTGCAAGCCCAGCTCCATGGCCCCTTCTCCCTCCTCCATGCCAGGGACCCTGGAAAAATACAGAAGTGGGGGAAGCAAAGGCCTCCCCCTGAGGGTCAGCAATTACATAAACAGGAGTGGGCTTTGTCTTAGCCTTCTTTTCTTCCCTGTCCACACGTTCCTCTTCCAATCGTTCTGCATGTTTTGCATAAGTCAGTACATCAGCAAATGAACATGTATGATATGTTACAAGATGTTTGCCTACATACTGTGCTAAATTTGGATGCATGTTCTGTAGGAATACACTTTTCAAATGTTGCCAATAGGGTTCTGAACCTGTGTCTGTGGTGGGATTTTCCAAACCAGAATGATTGTCAAAAACATCCTGCAATCTACATCTATAGGCTTCAACACTTTGTCTTGTGTTGAGTGGTATTCTGAATGGCTGTCCAATCATGTTTTAATCTCCACTTGTTGTTATGACTTGCTGCTCATCAGCGGCGCCAGCCGCGCGCACACCTGCTCCTCGTCAGTGGCGAGGTATTTAATCCACTCTGCCCTGGGCTTCGGCCTGAAGCCGTCTCTCTACTTCGGCCCCTTTGCTACTACGGATCTCAAACCTACTAGCGAAGATATCCTGGGTAAGCTCCCCTTACCTCTCTCCTCTAGCTTTCCCCTGTGCACAGGTGGACATCCCCGGCGGCGGACTTCATCACCTCGCCGTTGGCTCTACGCTGCTGCCACAGGTACCGCAGGTCGCTGTCTCCCGGGCTCCGCCCTTGTCGACGCCAGCCACCTGTCACAACCAAGTAAGCCAGCTATCATCATCTTTTCCCTGTATTGGTGTGGTGCCCGTTACCCTTCTCCCTCTGCTCTCTCCCACAGGGTTGTCCGGCTGTACGGCCTCCTGCCCCCGTGCCTGACGCAGACGCCACCACCAATACATTCTTATTCCACAGACACGCAGCCATACAGTTCCCTGTTGCTAATAAAGCTGTTAAATCTATCCCGAGCCTGCGTGTGTGTCTCCTGGGCCATGCGTTATGTCAGTACGGCTTCAGCAGAGCGGCTCGGCAGACAGCGGGCTCGCACGCCGTCTTTCCACCCTCGAGGCTCGGGTGGATTCGATAGCCTATCAGCAACAGGTGATATTAAATCAATTAATTAACATCACTAACCGATTAGACCGCTTAGACCCCCAGCAGCCGTTCCCCTCGGCTCGTCCGGGTGGCGTGGCTCCTGCAGCTCCGGTGGCCATCCAGCCTGCTCCGGGTGCGCCAACACGGCTCACACCAATCCCCACTCCTGCTCGCTTCAGCGGTAAGCTGGGTGGAGCTCGGGGTTTTATTATGCAGTGTGAGTCCGTGTTTCTTCGCGTTCCCGGAGATTTTCCCTCAGACCATAGCAGAATTGGCTATATAGGAAATCTCCTTGAGGGTCGTGCGCTTACCTGGGCTTACGCCATTATGGTGAAGCCCAGCTACGCTACCCTCACCTATGGCCAGTTCGTGCGACAATTTCTGGAGGTGTTCGATCATTCGCGTTTGGACAGTGTCCAGGTCGACTGTCTTCTCGGACTCCAACAGGGGAGCCGATCGACGGCCGAATACGCGATTGACTTCCGGGTTACTGCGGAGGAAGTTGGCTGGGAAGAGCGCGCGCTCTGCGGCATCTTCCTCCGCAGTCTAAACTCCAGTCTGAGGGATGAGCTGGCTGGACGGGATACCCCGGAGACGCTGGCGGAGCTGATTTCTCTCACCATCAGCTTGGATAACAGGCTGCGCGAGCGCACCTCCGAGCGGAAGCAGTCTTCTCGCTCACGGGGTGTCTCTGCACGTCTGCCCCAAGCTCGCCACCTGGCGTTACCGCCGCCGGAAGTCTCTGAGGAGTTGGAACCAATGGTGACGGGCCGGACAAAGCTCCCCCTGGCGGAGAAACAGCGCCGTCGTGACCTGGGCCTCTGCATGTATTGCGGAGGTAGCCAGCACACGGTGGAGAATTGTCCGGAGAAGCCAAACGAGGTGGTCCGCGAGTCACTGTAGGGGGCCTCGCGGACGCTAATCGGTTAAATCCCCTCACACATTTGACGCTGCCCATCCGCTTCTGTCACAACCTCACTGGGCATCTCACACATGCACTGGTGGATTCAGGCACGGAGGGTAGCTTTATTTCACAAAGCCTGGCAACCCGACTGGGCATCCACTGTCACCCCCTCGATACTCCTCTTGCCCTGGTTAATCTCTCCTGAGTTTCCCTGGGAAAGGTAACTCACCAAACATCCCCTGTCCCGGTGATCATCTCTGGAAACCATCGGGAGGATATCTCCTTTTACGTCCTGCCCACCTCAGTAACACCTGTCATCCTCGGTTATCCCTGGCTCCGCCTCCACAACCCCGCCTTGGACTGGAAGACTGGGAAGGTTTCAGCGTGGAGCACTTTCTGCATGGGTACCTGCCTCCAATCCGCGGCCTGCGCCCCGTCCTCGCCTCCCACAGCTCAGGACACCGCGCCCCCGGATCTCACCCTAGTGCCCTCAGAGTTCCACGACCTGGGTGCCGTTTTCAGTAAATCCAAGGCGATGTCTCTACCTCCTCACCAGCCCTACGACTGCGCCATTAACATCCGCCAGGGGGCGCCCTTACCCTCAGGACGCCTCTACAGTCTGTCAGCGCCGGAGAAGGAGGCAATTGAAAGCTACTCTGAAGGAGTCGCTCAGTGCTGGGATCCATCGACCGTCCTCCTCTCAGTAGGTGCAGGGTTCTTCTTCGTTGGAAAGAAGGACGGATCTCTTCGTCCTTGTATCGACTATGGGCTCTAACGATATCACGGAGAAGGACCGGTACACCTGCCCCTTATGGACACTGCCTTCCCACTCCCTCCAGGGGGGACCTGGTTTACTAAGCTGGATCTCCGCAGCGCTTACCACCTCGTCGGATCTGGGAGGGAGATGAGTGGGAAAACCGCCTTCCGAAACCCCAAACGGGCATTTTGACTATCTCAGTGATGCGTTTGGGTTGACCAACGCTCCAGCGTCTTTCAGCGCCTCATCATTGACGTCCTCCGGGACTTCATCGGCCCTGTTCGTATTCGTCTACCTGGGACGACATTCTCATCTTCTCCAGGTCCAGGGAATGAAACACGGGTCCCACGTGAGGCGGGTCCTGCAGAGGACTGTGGAGAACCGTCTGTACGTCAAGGCGGAAGAAAAAAAAAAATGTGAATTCTACGCCAAAACAATTCCTTCCTGGGGTTCGTCATCTCCCATGACCAGTGCTTCCGGACCCAGCGAAGATCAAAGCAGGTGGTGGAATTGGCCACACCAACTCTCGAAAGCAAGTTCAGCAGTCATCGGGTTCGTCCAATTTTCTACCGCCGCTTTGTCCCGAACTTTGGAGCCATCGTCGGACCCCTGACCCGCCCTCACCTTCCTAAGACCCCCGTTCCCGGTGGATACTGAAGAGGCCGCTTCGGCCTTCCAGGCGCTGAAGACGGAGTTCTCCTCCTCCCGGGTCCTCAGCCAGGTCGATCCCGCGCTGCAGTGCATTGTGGAGGTGGACGCTTCGGACACGGGGGTGGGGGCGGTGGCGGTGTTGTCCCCAGCGGTCCCCAGCCAATGGCAGTCAAGCGACCCTGCGCCTTCTTCTCTCGGCGCCTGTCCCCCGGCGGAACGTAATTACGACGTGGGGGACAGAGAGCTTTCTTGCCATCAAGCTGCCCTTCAAGAATGGCGTCACTGGCTGGAGGGGGCAGCCGTGCCTTTTGTGGTCCCTCACTGACCACAAGAACCTGGAGTACCTGAGATCTGCCAAGCGTCTGAACGCCCGCCAGGCGCGTTGGTCCCTGTTCTTTGCAAGGTTTTAAGTTCAGCATCACATATAGGCCTGGCTCCACAGAACGGCCTACCCGATGCCCTCTCCAGGCAATTTGCCCCGGAGGCCGCAGACGACGTTGCTCATACCATCTTGCCAGGTCGTGAGCGTGGGGGCTGTTACATGGGACATAAGAAGACAAGATCCGGAGGAGCGCAGGAATCGGAACGGACCCCCTGAGCGGCGGACCGGAGAGGGAAGCTCTCTCATGCCTCTGCCATCCGGGGGGACGTTATACACTGGCTCCATACCTCCAAGCTCACCTGCCAATCCTGAGCCTACGCGAATGATCGACCTTCTCCAGCGAGCCCTTTTGGTGGCAGGTCTAGCGGAAGGATGCCGCCCGTTACGCCCGGGCCTGCCCGTCTGTGCTGCCAATAAGTCAGAGTAACGCCCCCCCCCCCCTGCGGGTGCTGCTCCAGCCCTGCCCGTCCAGTGGTAGGCCCTGGTCGCCAATCGCTCTGGACTTCTTCACCGGGCCTCCCTGTCTCCAACAACTTTGACACAGTTCTGACCATCGTTGACACGTTTTTTCCAAGGCCGCCACTTCGTGCCCTACGTGGACTTCCCTCAGCCTTGGAGACGGCGGACCTCCTCATCCAGCACGTGGTCAGACTGCATGGAATCCCGGTCGACGTGGTCTCCGACCGCGGCCCCCAGTTTTCTTCGGACGTCTGGAGGTCATTTTGCAACGCCCTGGGAGCCAAGGTAAGCCCTTCCTCCGGCCATCACCCCCAGTCTAACGGGCAGTGTGAGCGGACAAACCAGGAGTTGGAGGCTACGCTCCGCTGCGTACCTTCATCTAAACCCACGTCCTGGAGTTTCATCTCGCCTGGGTGGAGTACGCCCCACAAACACCTCTCGCTCATACGGCCATCGGGATGTCGCCCCTTTAAGCATCCTAGGGCTATGATCACCCCTGTTCCCCCACGCAGGAGGGCGAGTTGGCTGTTCCCTCTGTCCAGGCACATCTGAAGCGGTGCCGTTCCCTTTGGTCACGGCGCGTAATGCGCTTTTACGCACGGCGGAGCGCAATAAGTCTATGGCGGGACCCGACATAGGAGACTCTGCACCTGCCCTACAGGTGGGACAGCAAGTTTGGGTATCCACACGGACGTAAACCTAAAGTGTGAGCGGAGAAAGCTGGCTCAACGGTTCATCGGCCCTTATCCCATAACCAGGATCATCAACCGGTGGCTGTGCATGTGGCTATTCCCTCCTCCCTCCGCATCCATCCCACCTTCCACGTCTCCAAAATCAAACCCGGTGGTCTCTGACCCCCTCTGCCCTCCACCTGCGGCGCACCCCGCTCCCCTAGATGATTGGTGGCCATCCCGGCCTGGACCGTCACTGACATCTTGGGACACCCGACGCCGGGGTCGCGGATTGCAGTACCTGGTGGATTGGGGAGGGCTATGGACCCGAGTCGGATGACAAGTGGGTGCTCATTCCACGCGTGGTGGTGGATCATCCGGACAGACTCATCATTTCTGAGTTTCGTCGAGCTGCACCCGGGAAAAACCATCGCACAGGAGGCGCTGATGCTAGAGGGGGGAAGTACTGTTATGACTTGCCGCTCATCAGCGGCGCCAGCCGCGCGCACACCTGCTCCTCGTCAGCGGCGAGGTATTTAATCCACTCTGCCCTGGGCTTCAGCCTGAAGCCGTCTCTCTACTTCGGCCCCTTTGCTACTACGGATCTCAAACCTACTAGCGAAGATATCCTGGGTAAGCTCCCCTTACCTCTCTCCTCTAGCTTTCCCCTGTGCACAGGTGGACATCCCCGGCGGTGGACTTCATCACCTCGCCGTTGGCTCTACGCTGCTGCCACAGGTACCGCAGGTCGCTGTCTCCCGGGCTCCGCCCTTGTCGACGCCAGCCACCTGTCACAACCAAGTAAGCCAGCTATCATCATCTTTTCCCTGTATTGGTGTGGTGCCCGTTACCCTTCTCCCTCTGCTCTCTCCCACAGGGTTGTCCGGCTGTACGGCCTCCTGCCCCCGTGCCTGACGCAGACGCCACCACCAATACATTCTTATTCCACAGACACACAGCCATACACTTCCCTGTTGCTAATAAAGCTGTTAAATCTATCCTGAGCCTGCGTGTGTGTCTCCTGGGCCGTGCGTAATGTCACTTGTTCCCAATGCGTTCATTTAATTCTTTCACCCGCTGAGCCAATACTGCATCAGTTGGTGATAAAGTTGATCATCATAATCTTTGGGATTCCAATTACCTGAAACTGTACACCAATTAGTTTTCAGAACCCTTCTGTAGGCCCTCTCTGTTTCCTGGCCATTTAATTTGAAACTTTGAAGGAGGTTTGCCATCCCTTCAAAAAACTGTGCTGGCTTGTCCCTGGGATGCACTATTTCTTTAACAGCCTCACTAAAATCTCCATCAGTCCAGGGCCTATAGATGAGCACAGTGGGAATGTTTTTAATAGTAGCTTCAAAGCCGTCGGCCGCTGGACCAACATAAGCAGGGTTAGATAATTCAATCATAGGGAATTGTCTTAATTTTGAATCAGACTTTTCTTCCTTAATGTGTTTATCTAAGGATGAAGATGTGTGTGGTTTTGAAGTGGCATGGCATGAAGGTGCATAAATCCTTATCTCCTTCGCAGATTGAGAAGGTTGATCTCTGGTGCCAAAAATTCTTTGAAGTTTAGGTTTAAAGGGGACCTGTGGTGGTCGTGAAAACGCATTCAACTTGAAAACATTAGGCAAAGTATTCGTTATTTGGGTAAATAATTGTTGCCAGCCATCTACCACCAGAGATATATGCAAATACGGCCGCCGGCATGGCCAGCCAATGAAAACTATGCGCGCCGCCCTGACACATGCGGATGTGACGTCACACCGTTGATACTGAAAAGTCAATACTCAGCGTGTACCAGCGACTAGGGTGCTTTTGTCAGTGTTTTTGTTCTATTATGGCTGAATTGTCGGACTCTGAGGAAGAATTCGGGCAACATGGCTACAGGTTTGAGCCAGAAGGGTCTTCTGAGGGTGAAAGTGACGAAGTTGTCCTCACACACAACGGAATTTCGTCCGAAAGGAAATGTCTGCAGTGAGTGACCTGTTCCGAGATTGTGCAACCACTTTTCCGTGACGATCTTCCGACAAGGTGTGCTGGGTTTGGGTACACAAAAGAAGTGTTTATCTTTGTTTTTTCACTTATTATTGAGACATCCAAAGGCTTTACATTCCGCCATGTTGCGATATCCATATCGCATTGTATGTTTTTGTTGTTACAAGAGCGCCGAGTGTCTGCTGATCTGTATATACTTTTATTTATTTATTTTCTACTTGTTTTAGTTCTGCATTTAATATGAACCCTGAGTTTGAAATAAATGTTTGAATTTGAATTTGAATATCCCGAAAGCCACTGATCAGCCGGGCACTCCAGGCTCAGCCAATATTGATCCAGATTGCGGTATCAACGTTACTAAGTCACAGGAAGCGTCCTGGCAGGCCATGTAGCCGCCAGTATGGCTGCACACATGTTTTGCTGCCATAGCTGAACCAGCACATCGGCAATGGATTTATATTGCATTGCCTTGAACTTGAACTTGAACTTGAACTAGAAAGTGAGACAGGGGCTCAATATAATATCTTTATTTTCACGACCACCACAGGTACGCTTTAACATCCGGCATGTGTTGAGGAGGAGGAGGAGGAGGAGGAGGAGGAGGGGGAAGCCCAGCAGTGGAGGAGGAGGGGTGAGCCGGGTCTGCCGTTGGTGCCGTGGGGGTTGCTGCTGTCTCTGCTTCAAGGCTAGGATACATAGGGGGAGGGGTTTCCCTATGCCTCTGCTCCTGGCCGTTCCTTTCTTCTTCACCTCAGAATTTTGAGAAAGAATGTGCATTAGTCAAATCCTTTTTATTACAAACATCCGAGTCTTTTGAAGTCTGATCTTGTCTGTTTACTGTCACCTTATCTAGGTAAGCCTGGCATTGTCTGGTGACTGTAAGCCATTGTTCGGCTTCAAAGAGTCCATCTTTCAACTCCTTTCGTCTGCTGCCATCTGCCGCTAATTTAAAGGCAGAGATTAAACCCTCGCAGTCTTTAACCCTAAGTTTACCACTGAAATTAAATTTCCTTTTCCATTTTGCCAGAAATCTTGTGCTATTTCTGTCTTTTCTGTTTATAAATTTACCATTTCCTGATAATACAAAAATTTCATTCTCATCTTGCTGTGTTCTGCAACCCTTACAGCAAAATAAGCTATTATTTCTACCTGTCTGAACATTTTGTGGCTGTCTTATGCCTTGCTTGCTATAACAGCAACCCATATTTGAAAGTTTTTTTTTCCCTTTTTCCCAAGTTTTTACGCACAAATCAGTAGCTACACAGCCTTTTCTATTTTTTCCTTCTCCTTCTCTCTCTCTGCCTGTTTCTCTCACCCAAGGACACACACAGAGACACAGACAGATACACACACACAGGGCCCACACAGAAATGCTCTCTTTTTGTGTTATCTCCACAAGGTCAGAGCTGTTCACATACACACACACAATGAAGACTTCAGGTTTATGCCAAAAACTAAAGCAGCGTGAAAATTACTGCAATTAATCTCCGAAACTAGCAACCACACACTACCACTGCAGCGTGAAGCTCCCTTTTTTTTTTTTTACACTGCCGTGAAAACACAACACTAGTCAACTCCTTTTGCTCAAAACTACTATTTTCAAATACCTATAATTTTAAACACTCCTTAAAAGGATAACAATTAATTAACCAACCCTTTTATGCTCTACAAATATCAGAAAAAATCACAAACATCAATTTGAACTCTGTCACTGTTTCACACCGGAGCGAATTTCATGTGACACTGAGACAAAACAAATCAGACAGCAGTAACTTCTATCCAGCGCTTCAACAAATTGACATATAACTCGGCCCAGGAAACATGCATGCAGGCTCAGGTAGATTTGAAAGCTTTATTCAACCAATAAAATGTGTTTGGATGTGTGTATGTGATATGTTAATGTGTTGTGGGTGGAAGATGAAGGCAGGGACAGAGCAGCACGCCGTGCAGCCAGGCAACCCTATGGAAGAGACGAGAGCAGGGAATTAGCTGGGCAAACCACACGGGAAAGTAATAAAGCAATGTGCTTACTTGCAGTGATGGAGGTGGCTGGCGTTGGCAAAGATCCCAAGCCTGGGAGACAGCGCCCTGCTGTGCATCAAACGAGGAGAGGAGATGCAGGGGAACGATGATGGCGAAGGAGAGAATGTCCGCCGCCAGGGAATCCACCTGTGCACAGGAGAAGGCTGAGAGGACAGGTGAGTAAATAGACAGCTTACGTGTCGTAGTGAAGATCAGCAGGCCTGGAGGAAGGAATCTGCTGAGGGTTTGAGCACGTAGAAGGACAGACGGCTCCAGGCCGAAGCTCAGGGCCAGGTGGAATAAATAGTTGCGCGCTAACGAGGTGCAGGTGTGCGCGCAGCTGAGGTGGATGCCCAAGAGCGGCGAGTGGTGACACAAATTTACAAAATAAAATCTACCAGTATTTTCAACATAACCTCTTGCAGTGCCTAGAGTCCCGAAATCGGACAATAAGCACATGCGGTAAAGGCACGACTCTTCCGTGGAAAAAAAACCTTCAGGGTCATGCAACCTTTCCACGAAATGCTAAAAGTCCAGACACCTGGACAATAAGCAGATGTGGCGAAAAAGGCACAAATCTGTCCCTGAAAATCTACTTTTTGGGATCACATAACTCTTCCACAAGACGTCGAGAGCCTAGTTATTTAGACAATAAAGCATCTGTGGTTAAAAGAGCACAAATCTTTCCCTTTTTTTCTTTGCATGCAACTTCCAGACCTTCTCTGCACTGTCAAAAAAGTTCAGAGAGCAGCAAACCCTGGGGTCCTCCTCGGAATCTCGCAATAATGCTCACCGTGGGCAGAGGAAAATTTTGTTCCTCCCCAGGGATATTGCGATTTGGCTCACCATGAGCAGGGGTAACTCAGGATTAGGCTGCAATAATGAACTTAAGCAGTATCCGTGGTGTCCAACCGGTCCAGGCAATCTCACTGGCCATAAACAACTTTAATAACCAACAACTGAAATAAATTACTCACACTTGGTATCCTCCTCTTTGCGTTCTGGTAGACCCATCAGAGCCCACGCTGCTTCCCGACTTCTCCAAGGCTTTATAGAGGGATCCAGCGTCTCTTTTTAGTGCTCCCAGAAGTGTGGGCTCACCTCTTTTGACGTGCACAGTCCAGTCTGGATCTGCCGGAAAACGCCGTGGATTTCTTTATATGGGTCCCTGTTCATTGCGCCAAAATGTTAGATCAAAATTGAATTGATTGAGATTGAATCAATAATCAATAGGCGGTTTCCAAGTTTTGAGCCATTTATTTAGCTCTCTGATCAGAGGAGGAAAAACAGTCACAGCAAGGAATGTCTCAGAGCCTGCTCACACGTTCTCCCTAACATGCATTGAAAAGGTGTGGCTCTTTATACCCCAGGCAAACAGTCCTTGAGCTTATCAATGGCCTGAAGACAGCTGGAGCCATTTCCCTAGAGACTCTAATCTATGGATGACTCTAGACATTCTGTCTGCTTTGATTTATACATGACTCGGTCAGCCTCATTCATTCATTCATCTTCTTCCGCTTAATCCTTTTCGGGTTGCGGGGGGGCTGGAGCCTATCCCAGCATCTTTGGGCGAGAGGCAGGGTACACCCTGGAGAGATCGCCAGTCCATCGCAGGGCCAACACAGAGAGACAGACAACCATTCACTCTCACAGCCATACCTAAGGACAATTTAGAATCCCCAGTTTTGATGCAAATTAACCTAACTTGCATGTTTTTGGCATGTGGGAGGAAACCGGCGAAATCCCGGAGTAAACCCACGCAGACACGGGGAGAACATGCAAACTCCGCACAGATCACTGTTGGTCGGGGGCTGGGATCGAGCCCAGGATCCCCCGGCCAAGGGTGAGTTGCTGTGCTGCCGCAGTGCTAACCACTCCTCCACCGCGCCGCCCTCGGTCAACCTCGGTCAACCTAACTCCGGACATCCTGAACAGAACAGTTTGGTATGATAGAGCAGTAAAACCTTCGTCATTATCTACAATCTTGCTCAGCCTAATCTCACAGTGAAAAACAGACATTCCTTCAGGCTCTGAGACAATGGAAGATCACAGAGAATCAGACATTGGTTCATTATATGCACCAGATATAAATATAATATAAAATAGAATAATACAGCATTAAAATCATATAGAATAATATAATGAAACATGAAAATATCCTATCACCCATCCTCCAGGATAGTCATTAAAAATCTATACTGGTCATCAAAGGGTTATGCAGGGGCTTCTGTGAGATTGTCTGATAAAGATAGCAGACACTTTAAACACTGGGAGTCACCACACATTGCATTGATTAAGCCCAAACACATGCACTGGAAGGATGTAGGCTGATTTGTAAACACAGCAGAACAATGTGATCAATCTTGGAAAAATACACCTGACCCAAGAGTTCAATACTGCCCAAAGCTTGAAACCTGCCATCTTCCTTTAAACTTGGTGGCACAAGTCCAAAAGGACGTCATCATTGATGTCCCAGAATCACCAACATGACTATTTCCCCTGGCAGAAGAAGAGGAAAATGCACTCTCAGAAATTCCAAATTCTTTGTGGTCAACAGGAAAGGCATATGTAGGTGTAATGAAAAATGCAGAATTGGTAACAATAAATGAAAAATCTCATTTTAGGCCTTATCAAAGACAGTATCCTTTACACCTGGAAGCCCAGGAAGGCATTAAACCTGTCATAGAGGAACTGATAAAAGCAGGGGTCATTGTACCATGTCCAAAATCACCATGTAACACACCTTTGTTCCCTGTGAAGAAGGCTGCACCATCTTCCGGCTGGAGGATGGTCCAAGACCTCCAAGAAGTGAATAGAGCTGTTATTCCTAGAGCTGTTACAGTCCCAGATCCTCACACTTTGTTAAATGATCTACAACCACAAATGAAATTTTTCATTGTGATTGACATCAGCAATGCCTTTTTCAGCATTCCCATTCATCCAGATCATCAGTTTTGGTTTGCATTCACATTTGAAAATAAAAGGTACACATTCACCAGGTTGCCACAAGGGTATTGTGAATCACCAACCATTTTTTCACAGGCAATGTCAGCAAACTTGGCACAGTTTGTTCCTCCTCATGGGAGTCAGTTGCTCCTATATGTTGACAGCATTTTGCTGGCATCTCCTGATGAAAACATATGCAAAAAGGACACCATTGCCCTACTGAAATTTCTAGCTGAGCAGGGTCACAACGTCAACAAAGCCAAATTACAATTGTGGAAAACAGAAGTCAAGTACCTAGGCCACATTTTGTCAGCAGAAGGAAAACATGTTGATCCCGCTCGTAAAGAGGCTATTTTGGCAGTGCCAAAACCAATCACAAAAAGAGACATGATGTCATTGATGTCATTTTTGGGAACTCTAAATTACTGTTGCTCCTGGATTGTAAATTATTCATTTGAAGTGCAACCACTGTCTGATCTCGTTTACAAAAAGCCCATGGCACAGGTGGATAAAATTGAGTGGACACCTGAGGCAGAAGAGGCATTTGTCAGGATGAAAAAACTTTTGGTCAGCACTGCCGTTTTGGCACTCCCTGACTGCAAGAAACCATTTATTCAAATGGCAGATTGTAGGGAGGGACACATGACGTCAGTGCTCCTTCAGCCAAGCGGTACAAAAATGCATCCAGTGGCCTACTACTCCACAAGGCTTGACCCTGTTGCATGGGGCCTGCCTCTGTGTTGCAGGCCGTAATGGCTGCATCAATGGCAGTTCAAGTATCAGCAGGGATTGTTCTTTTCCATCCCTTGACTCTAAAGGTCACACATGCAGTGTCAGTCATTTTGTCCCAGAGCAAAATATCAGTTCTCTCCCCATCCAGACACCTTGCATGCATGACAGTGTTACTGTCACAGCCACATTTAACTATTGAGTGTTGCACAGTAACAAATCCAGCAAGCTTCATACCAATTTCCACAGAGGGTGAACCTCATGACTGTTTGGCAGAAATTGAAAATGAAACACTACCACGTCCTGATTTACAGGACACGCCTTTGGATGATTCAGATCTCACACTTTTTGTAGATGGATCATCAAAACGTGACTGTGATGGATCAAATCTGTCTGGCTATGCAGTTGTCACTCATGACACTGTTTTGAAAGCCCAAAAACTTCCATCATATTACTCAGCACAAGCAGCAGAGCTGATTGCTCTGACTGAAGCATGCAAATTAGGCCAAAATAAAAAACTCACTGTTTACACTGACAGCCAGTATGCATTTTCAACCATTCATCACTTTGCGCAGCAGTGGAAAAACAGAGGCATGATCACATCAACAGGAAAGCCAATTCAGCATAAACATCTTATTTTGGAGCTGCTCGAAAGTGTCAAACTTCCATCACAACTGGCCATATGTAAATGTGCAGCACACACAAATGGCACTGATCCAGTTTCTTAAGGCAATCACTTTGCAAATCAATCAGCAAAAGCTGTTGCACAAGGCTTAATACCTGTGATGACTCGCTCTGCCATTATCTGCTACAGCTGCGCGCAGACCTGTTCCCCATCACTCTCGGGCTATATAACCTGCTCTGCCTGCAAGACCGGCATGGAGCCGTCTGTCTCCCTGGCTTCGTGAAGCTCTGCGCTCTTCATTCCAGCCAAACATTTAGCCCTTGCCATCCCTGCCGTTCTGGCCTCAACGTGGGAGGATTTTCCTCTCCTCCAAGTAAGCTCATTATTCTTCTTACCTGTTCTGCGTTATCCCCTGTGCACAGGCGGAACTCCCAGGCAGCGGAATCCTTTCCTCCAGGCGGCGGACTTCGCCTACCTCTCTCCTTCGCACCGTCTCTCTTCAGCAGCGCTGGGTGGCAGACGCTGTGCTTCGAGATTGCCTCTGGGCCGACCTTCATTCTCCACCGCAGCTGTAACAGTAAGCCTCAGTAACTTCTCCCATACTCTTCAGTGAGAAACTGCGCTAATACTGTGCCTCTGCTCTATTCTCAGGGTTGCCAGATCGCACGGTGCTCTGCTCACTCCCAGCTGTACGAGTCCACTGATCCTCGCACTTACATCCACATTCACTATACATACACGCACTCACACACTGACATTATTACAATAAACATCATTGAATCTACTCTTGAGCTTGTGTCTGTTCTCTGGGTCAGCCAATTATGTCAATACCAACACAAAACAAATCTGATTCCATTTTGACACTGACAGAGGAGTTGTCACATGATATTCTCATTGAGGCACAAAAAGCAGCACCACAAGCTGAAATCTACAGGTGGATAAAAAAAAAAGGAAGCCACTTTTGATGACACCTCAAAGCTCTATAAATGTAATAAAAACAAGCCCATTCTGCCACACAAACTGTTTCATCAGGTCTCCACCTTGCTGCATGGTGTCTCGCATGTAGCAAAGGGGGGCATGGTTTCTACATTAAACAAAACCTTTACTGCCTATGGGTTTAGCCAGTTTGCCACTCAATTCTGAAAAAAAAAATGCCTGATTTGTGCAAAAAAACAATGCACAAGGAAATTTCAGACCTGAAAGAGGCACTTTTCCAGCCTCCACTTATCCATTTCAGGACATTTGCATGGACTTCATTGAGTTAAATTAGTGTGAAGGCAAGAAATACTGTTTGGTTATTTGTGATATGTTTTCCAAGTGGACAGAAGCTTTTCCTTGCACCCACCCAAATGCAATCACAGTGGCCAAGAAATTGCTGGCCGAAATTATACCTAGGTTTGGAATACCTGAGAAAATTTACTCAGATAATGGTACACACTTTGTAAATCAAATCATATCACACTTAGGCACAGCACTCAACATTAATTTAAAAAATCATTCAGCCTATCACCCACAATCTGCAGGATTGGTGGAACGCACAAACAGAACCATTAAAGAAAGGCTTAGAAAAACAATGGCAGAAACAGGGCAAAATTGGATATACTGCCTCCCATTAGATTTTTCTACGTGAGGATAATTCCCACCAAAGGGGGGTTGTCTCCCATATGAAATCATGTATGGCAAACTATACTTGCTCCCACCTTTAAGACCATTCAACTCAAGTGATGAGGTGTGTTTAGCTGATTACATGAGAAGGATGCTGACTAACAGAAATGTTATTGCTGCTACTCTCCCCAGGAGGGTTCATGAGGAAGCTGCACCAATCTTGGCCAAACCAGGGGACCTCGTCCTTATCAAGGTCATCAAAAGGAAGAATTGAACTTCTGGTTGTGACATGTAGGGTGAGGACGCATAGGTGAAGGCTCCCAGTTCGTTTTTTTGCTATCTTCCTTTTAAAAACTATCTTTCTGCAAGAATTTCAACATATTCATCACTGCTTGATTTAGTTAAGCCTACTCCTTATAAAATGAGCAACTCTAAGAACACGAAATAAGCGAATAGTGGACAAACTCCGGCCACTCATGCTGCAGCGAAGTTAGCATCCTTTGCTAACAACTCTCCGACAACTGCAAAAACTTCCGCAATCTCCGAGGAGCCAGCTCCAGCTGCGGCAGTGGCTATGGATCAACTGTCAGCTGAATTCGCAAAACAGAGAACCTCACTCAAGGAAGATGTCTCCTTCCTGATTCAAGAAGCCATTAAACCACTACAAGCTTCACTGGACTCACTACAGACAACAATGAACTCTTTTCAGAACCGTCTCACCTCCGTGGAGTCTGTAGCTGGTGACAACTTTGAACAGTTAACGGCAGCGGAGTCCACCATCAAAGCACTCCAGAACCAAAATCAGTCACTTCTCTGGGACCAGATCGCGACCTCGAGAACCGCTCACAGAGAGCTAATCTCCGTATATTAAATATCCCTGAAGGCAGTGAGGATGGCAAGGACCCCCCTAAAGTTCATATTGGAGGCACTGATGCAAGCCATGGGTCCCGATGTTTTTCCTGCACCGCCTGAACTGGAGAGAGCCCACCGGACCCCGACCTCCAGATCTGGCCAGAGATCATCCCCCTGCACATTCCTGGTGTGCTTCTCCATATCCAACAGAAAGAAGCTGCACTGCGCTGGTCCACGAAATCACTAGCTTAAATACCAAGGTGGCCACTCTGAGGGTCTATCAAGATGTCAGCCCAGTGCTCGCTAAAAAGAGGGCCGCATTTAACAGCGTTAAACAAGTCCTGTACCAGAGGAACATCAGATTTCACCTACTGTACCCAGCCTGGCTGTGCGTCATGTGCGGAGACGACGTGCTAACCTTTGGCTCACCCGATGAAGCTCAGAAGTTCCTAGTTCAGAGGTTTGGCAAGGAGTAGGCCTACATCTGCCAAGTTTTGGTGTGTACAGCCTGGAAATGATTAATCATCTGAAACTGTGACAGGCGCCTTCATGGCTGCCGCGTCATTGGAATGCGCTTATAGAGCGCGCCCAATGTCAAGTCAAATTCCTTGTATGTTTATTTTGTAAACATGCTTGGCAATAAAGTGATTCTGATTCTGAAACTCAAAGACGTGTATGTTCACCGATTTAATCTACTTTGTTAACCAGTGGTCCTCGGACCCAAGGTATGGTCACTTACTGATGTCACTTTTGTTTCCCGTCAATGTTTCTGCTTTGTATATTTTCATATGCATATAGGTATGTGTGTATGTGTATATGTATATATGCTCATCTGTTTCATAGACGTTATATTATTCTACTATTTTATTTTAGTTTCTACCTTGGTGTTAACAGGCTTTAACTCTCTTTAAGGCTTTAAGGCTCTTGTTAATATATTTAAAAATTGCATAGATTAGCATTACTTATTCTTATTCTACCTTTTATTGCATGCATAGTTTTTATCTTTAGTATTACTCTATGTTTAATGTTGCAGCATTGCACCGAGACAAATTCCTAGTTTTTGTGTACTACATGAACAATGGCAATAAATCTCATTCTGATTCTGATTCTGATTCTTAATACATCACCAGTCGCTGGGAGACCTCATGGGTAGAAGTATCAAGCTTGCCTCAGAGAGAGGGACAAGTATAGGCTTAGTTTTAGTTTCAGTTCTGTTTTTGTTTTGTATGTGGGACAGGGTTAGTGAAGGGGACACCACCACAGTTTTGCAACATATGTCCGCCTTTGTTCACTTTAGAGAAGAAACGAACAAAGCTATACATTTGTTGCCTTATTTCATTTCTACTTTTATTTTTTATTTTTTTCAATTAACTCTTTTTAGTTTAACATGGAGCATGGTATTGCTGCAAAGAGGGCTGCTATACGATTCATTAGTTGGAATGTAAAAGGTTTAAATGGTCCTGTTAAAAGAGCCAGAATATTCAATCATCTTAAAGGCGTCGGCCGGATGAAATTACAATATCGCTAAATCATATCTTAAATTTGTGTGTGAGACGAGCTAATTTGAACCGCACATGTTTTGGTGTCAACAAATGTCGCATAAGGTGACAATGCGCTATTGAAGTATGATTTCCTTGAGAGCTGTCTCTCTGCCAAGCGATCAGCGGCTAAAATGGCCACTGACTGTGTGACGTCAGGTCAGGGAGCGACCTGAGTAGGAGGAGGAGCACGCTGAGGAGCACGCGGTGAGTGTTTATGAACTTCCCCTGCCTGGGAAAATCAGAACCGCATGGGTGAATTTTGTTCAGAAAACGTGAAAAAATTGGAATTATGTCGCAAAATCACCCAACATGTGCATTAGACATTTTGTTGACAGCGATTTTGAGAATAAGATGCAATTTGAAATGAAATTAGCAAAAAAGATTGCTGATAAAAAAAATCGGCTGTTCCAACTATATATCCGTTCATTTCAAAGTCCCACTCTCAGACAAGTGTCAGTGACAGTGGCGTGAAAAGCAAGGGTGATCTACCGATGTGATCTGCTGTCAGAAAGATAAGTAAACAGGGTAATTTTTCTTTTTTAAATATTCACTGCCAATATTTACTAAAATTATTTACAAGCAATGAATTTCATTGCCTTAAAGTCCTCGGACGGTGACATTTTTTTATTGAATCAATAAACTGATTGTATTAAAATATTCCATTCTGGCCATTCCCGTGATTTAAAATGTGTCACCAGCCTCCATAAATGACTTTATTTGTTAACAACTTATCAAATATTAGAATTTTAGGGTATTCATACTAATCAAATATGAAATATTCAGTGCTGTATAGGGAGGTGGTTGTGCCTGTTTGCTCAAGTTATATTTCTATATATGTAATCCAATTTGACACCTCTGGAATGAAATTATGTTGATCTACTGTTTTTGCAGATGTTATCCACTGTCACTCAACCTTCAAATACTGTGGATTTTTTTTTTAATTTGATTATTCAGCAATTGTCCTCATTGCAGTCATCCATGTGAGGTAACAAGTCACACTAAAGGCTCTCTGTTGGTGATCAAACAACATTGTCCACATTGTGTTGAGGATCTATCCTGGCACAGCCAGCCGATGATCAGGGACATCCCAGCTGGTAACATACAGCTTTCATCCGCCATTCTCTTCACTGGTGCGTCATATGTCAAGGTCCTCAGAGTTCTAAATGCAGCCGGTATCGTTGGAATTTCCACGACCACTTACAAGGAGCTTTCGATTTCTAATTTTTATTAAATTAATTTTATTTCAGAATATGTGGATGATCTGATGAATACTCTTTTCGACAAAACCTTGGTTGATCCAACCCACTTATTGGAGCAGTGGCACTCTGTACAAGCCAGAGTTCCAGCAACATTGAGTGCCAAATTTCAGCGTCCCATCAAAGCTGATGCTGTTGAGCAACATGTATCTAGATTTTCAAAATCAAACATGTAAAAGTAGAATAAATTTCCAATTAGCAATGAAAGTTCAGCTTTCAATTGTTAGGGAAGCAACATATTTTGCTAAGACAAAAAAATATAAGCCTAAGATTTTTAGAGAAATGTGCTTTTAAAAATTGCACACAAATTTTACACCATAAAATGGTAGAAAAATTACTCTAATGTATATGAGATCCGACTTTGATGAATGCTGAAATATTAGAATTATAAAATTGACATGCACATTAATAAACTCAATATATGATTTTAAAAAACTTTATTTAAATAACATTGATCACAAATCTAATCTTGGTAGGCAAAATCCCTTGTAGTGATCAGATGGGAATGTTTCTCTGATGAGGCTCACAGCACAGGCAGGCAATATCACCCTCACTTCTTCACCTTCAATACCTCCTGGCAGCACCGAGATTCAGTTGATGTTGGCATAATGTTGCATTTCTCACAAGTGCACCTGTTAAAAAAAATGGTATAATCAGATGCTTATAATAAACTAATGGCTCGTGGGAGTGCTATATAAATTGGTCTATGAAGTTTGATTAGAAAATATTTAAAACATGTAAAAAATTTTGAGCAGAAAGAGAATGTTTATAAGTCGCCAAGTAAGGCAGCGAGGGAAAAATTGGCAGTTTTATTTTGATAATTAAGTGTGTGACCATGCATATCGCCTAAAAAAAAAATTTCAAAGCATATTTTACCAATATAAATCGGCGAGCCTCTCGTTCTTGCCTCTCGTCCTCTCGTTCTGCTCCGGTCGCTGTTTCGTCCGCGTCTTACGCCGCACCCTCGGGCTTGAACAAATACAGCTGAATAACCCCATCAGCACCACCCAAAACTACTTCATCATCAGATTCGTCAGTTTCAATATCATCACTTATATTGCGGTCGTCATACTCGATAAAATAATCGCTGTCCGAATCACTCTGCTGTCGTTCAGCCATTTCTGCAGGCCGGTGATCATCCATTTCCTGCAGCCATTTCCTGTTTCTCCCTGACCTGACGTCACTGCTGCACGCCCCTATCGAGAGATGGCGGTACTGCAGCATCACTAAGTGAAATATGGGCTATTAACAAATAAAGTCATTTATGGAGGCTGGTGACACATTTTAAATCACGGGAATGGCCAGAATGGAATATTTTCATACAATCAGTTTATTGGTTCAATAAAAAAATGTCACCGTCCGAGGACTTTAAGTACTTAAAATGTGATGTCGCATTTCTTCAGGAAACCCACCTGTGGGTCAAAGATCAAGTCAGACTTAGAAAAGGATGGGTGGGTAATGTATTCCATTCTAATCTTAATTCTAAAACGTGGAATTGCCATATTGATTCATAAAAAAATCCAGTTTAACGCAAACACTGTCATCTCTGATCCACAAGGAAGATTTGTAATGGTCTCTGGGCTCCTCAACCATAAGCCTGTGGTTTTGGTCAATATCTATGCCCCAAATTGGGATGATGATAAATTTATGAGGAAAATAATCTCATTAATTCCTGATCTGAACTCACAACAATTGATTTTTGCTGGAGATTTAAACTGTGTCATAAATCCAACACTAGACCGTTCTAATCCCAAATCTATAAATCTTTCCAAAAAAGCCAAGCTACTGTCAGATTACATGGACCAGATAGGAAGTGTTGATCCTTGGCGTTTTTTTTTTTTTTTTTTTTATTTCCGCAAAGTAAATCCTTTTCTTTTTTTTTCCTCTGTACATCACTCATATAGTAGAATAGATTATTTCTTTATTGATCGGGCTCTTCTCCCCTTTGCCACAAAAGCTGAATACTCAACTACAGTGGTACCTCTACTTACGAATTTAATTCGTTCCGGAAGAATTCTCGTAACGTGAAAAATTCGTAAGTAGAGGCGCGTTTTACATGTAAATGCCGTAATCCGTTCCAAGCCCCCAAAATTCGGGCATAAATTTTTTATAAATCGTAAAAACGCATCAAAACATGTAACAAATACATGTTACAATTAGATTACTGCACAATAAACATAAAATGAGAGTTTAAAATGAGAGAAAGAATAATAAAAGAATAATAAAAGAGAAAGAATAATAAAAATTATGTTCATTTACCCTTTAACTGCTATCGTCGTCGACGTCGTCACCTTTTGCCTTCTTTGGTTCATGTTCTGATCCAAGGACGTTTGCTTTTGTCGGCTTGTAAGTGCTTCGTTTTGTTTTAATACCGTGCTGATCGTTGATGTATTACGGCCATATTCTTTGGCGAGATCAACCAAACGCATAAAGTTTTGGAAAAAAAAACAAACTTCGTGGCCAATGGGATACCAGGAAGATGCTAGGCAATAGCCAATGGCAGAGCAGCTACAGGTATGTTTACGTTCGGTAAACTACGGAAGCTGCGAGGAGCGCGTACTTTTTTGCCTTTCGTATCCTGAAATTTCGTTCGTAACTAGAGGCAATATTTTCCCGTTGAGGCGTCTCGTAACCTGAAAATTCCGTATGTAGAGACATTCGTAAGTAGAGGTACCATTGTATAACTGAATCAGATCATGCCCCTGTACTATTAGATCTTGCTTTTCCGCTTTACAATTTGGAATGCCCTTTTTGGAAATTAGACAGGGGTCTTCCGGCTGATGAGGCCTTTTGTGAAATGATATCCCGAAAAATTGATGACTTTATTGAATTCAACAAAAAAGATAATATTTCCCCTTCCCTCCTCTGGGAAACACTAAAAGCTGTTATCAGGGGTGAGATTATAGTGTACACTGCTAAGATAAATAAGATGAAAAGAATTAAACAAGAGGAACTCATTAAATCAATATCCATGGTGGATGATCAGTACTCTGTTTCTCCCTCCCCTGAACTCTATAAAAGAAAGTTGGACCTTCAAACACAGTATGATTTATTATCAACTGAAAAGACGTAACGTCTCCTGTTAAAATCACGGGGTTATGTCTATGCAGATGGCGACAAAGCTGGCCGTTTATTAGCACACCAACTCAAGTGCTGCTCAGTCTCTCAACATCATCATCATCATCATAGCAGTCTGTCGGGGGCGACAATGACTGTTTCATTTAGGTCTGATCAGATTCCTCCACGCAGCTCTGTAATTTGCCTTCCGCTGCCAGGAACTCCTGACCTTGTTAACCCGGGCGATGTCTGAGTCAGAATGAGTTGCTCTCTGACTGACCATTTCATGAAACTGCTTGCAAAGTATTTGAGTACCGCTAGCTTTTGCTGGACTAGCGACAGATCCCTCAAATATGGAAAGATAATGGGGAACAAACTATTGACCCAGAAGAAATTAATGAAAAATTCACTTTGTTTTATTCAAATCTATGTATGTCAGAGATGACAAGTGACAGTACAAACATGGAACATTTCTTCAATAATCTCCGGGCTCCTTCTATAAATACATTACATAGAACTGAGACTGAGCTTCCACTAAAACGTATAGAAATCATTAATGCAATAAAGGCAATGCAGAATGGCAAGGCTCCCGGCCCTGATGGGTACCCTATAGAGTTCTTTAAAAAGTTCTCTAATAAATTATCTAATATCTTACTTGATATGTTTAATGACTCTTATGTCCCAGGGTCACTTCCACTGACACTGACTGAAGCGTCAGTTACTCTCTTGCTGAAACCAGGTAAAGATAACACAGAATGTTGGCTCATTATCGACCCATCTCCCTCCTAAACAGTGATGTGAAGATCTTAGCCAAAGCCCTTGCCTTGTGCCTAGAAACCACAATGCATGATGTGATTTCAGCTGAAAAGACTGGTTTTATTTTGGGGCGTCATTCATTTACAAATATTCGCCGGCTTCTTAATGTTATTCACTCACCTGGGTCCAGTGTAGTACCTGAGGTGGTTATTGCACTGGACGCAGAAAAGGCATTTGACAGGGTAGAATGGGGATATTTATTTGCATGTTTAAAGAAATTTGGTTATGGCCCTAACTTCATCTCATGGAGGTTAAACTCTTATATACCTCACCCAAAGCCTCTGTAATTACAATGGAAAGCATTTCACAGTATTTCCAGCTGTCAAGGGGCACCCGTCAGGGATAACCTATCAGCCCCATTACTATTCGCCCTGGCCATAGAGCCTTTATCCATAACACTCAAATCATTGCCATCAATAGATGGAATCTGGGGGGGGGGGGCACAGAGTTTCTCTATATGCAGACAATTTATTAATGTATGTATCAGACCCCGTTTTCAGTGCTCCTCATATTATCCAGGCTAATAGATTTGGCACATTGTCTGGATTTAAACTGAACTTAAACGAATGTTATCCTCTTAATGATCTGGCTCTTCAAATACAGGACAAAGCCCTACCATTGCAAATGTCCAGAAATGGCTTTAAATACTTGGGCATAAATTCAAAATGGATGTACTTCCCAAATTTCTTTAACTGTTTCAGTGTATCCCACTTTATCTCCCTAAATCTTTCTTTAAATCCACTGAATAAGTCCTTACTTCATTATTTAGGGATGGGAAGAACCCTAGAGCACGGCTAGAACTGTTACAGTGGCCTAAATGCAAGGTGGCTTGCGCTTCCAAATTTTTGTTATTATTATTGGGGCCTCAAACATTCAGAAAATCATGCATTGGCTTCTCTTCTCCTGGTACAGACTGTGTCAATCTCAAGCTGCATCTTGCATTTCAACATCTCTTAGAGCCCTGGTTTCCTCCAGTCTTCCCCTCTCTATCTCACAATATACTACTAATCCAATTGTGATAAATACCCTTAAAATATGGTTTCGATTTAGATAGAACTTTGGGTTCAAAAATCTTCTTCATCTAAGTCCTATAACACAATAACCACCTTTTTCCCCCAGCTAGATTAGACTTTGAATTTACTCTTTGGCAAAGACAAGGCATTTATAAATTTAAAGATTTAAAGATTTGTATATAAACAATATTTTTGCAAGCTTTGATGATTTATCTCAAAAATTTGGCCTTCCTCGGGTCCAGCTTATTTCGATATTTCCAAGTTTTGCCACTTCCTTCAGCATCATGATCCTAACTTTCCATATATATCATCAATTTCTGGCTTAGACGATCTGCTTGAAAATCCTTTCAATTCTAAAAGACTCATTTCAAGAATTAATAACTGTATAACATCTTTTAAAAACACAGCCCTTGAAAAGTCATGGCAGACTGGATGGATGAATTGGGAGGCGACTGGAGGAGGACAATTTGGGACAGCGCTCTACAAAGAGTGAAATACAGTATTTCCCTGTGCCAACTTAAGCATAATACAATTCAAGGTTTTGCATCGCATCCATTTCTCTAAAGCAAGACTGGCTAAAAATATATCCTAACATAGATGACAGCTGTGGACAGGTGTTGAACACTCCTGCTGATTTAACCCCATATGTTTTGGTCATGCCCAGCCCTGACAATGTGCTGGTCTACAATTTTTAAAACACTGTCAGAGGCACTTAATATTTCTCTCCAACCCAGTGCAGCAATGGCTATCTTTGGTACCACAGATAGAAGACATTCTACAATGAGGACAAGACATAAAAACATCATTGCTTTTACAACGCTGCTTGCACGGAGAAGAATATTATTACATTGGAAATCTAAAAACCCATCCAACGTGTCTCTGTGGTTTAGTGACCTAATGCAATTCATACAGTTAGAGAAAATAAAATATACTCTCAGGGGATCAAGGGACAAATTCTTTTCTGTGTGGGACCCAGGTGTGTTGACATATTTGAGTAAACTTAAAACCGTACCCACTTAGCAGCCCTCGTGCATTTGCACTTGTGTTATTTGTCCATGTGAACCATAGTGTATAGCGCACAGCTTCAGCAGTGGTGAACCTATGTACTGTATATGCTTTCCTTTTTTTTTTTGTTTTGAGTGGTGTCTTGCATGTTCTTGGAGGGGTGGGGGATGGAATTATTGGGGGGAAAAATAATGATAATATGTGAGCATTGTTCTGAGGGACTTCTCTGATTGTTACTGTATGTATATATACACACCCTGTAATATTGATGCTCAATAAAAAAAAAAAAACTTATACAAAAGGAAGAATTAAGATAAGATAAGATAAGATAAGATAAGATAAGATAAGCCTTTATTAGTCCCACAACGGGGAAATTCCAGGATTGCAACAGCACAGGGATAGCAACACTCAGAGCAACAATCAGAAGGCAAGAAAAAAAAAAAAAAACAAGCAAGCAAGAGCAGCTAATATACAATACAATATATACAATACAATATATATTAAACTGATTTGCTCTGGCAAGGACCACATAGAGTTGTCTTGTCAATGCCAACAGCCGTGAAAGTTGAAGGACGGGACTCTTGGGTGCATTTAACACATTGCAAACTTTACCCCACTCAGAACTCACAGCCAGAGACTGTTTAATATACACTACAAACCTTATCTCATTAAAGATCTTCAGCAAGTGACTGTTTAATTGTTTACTTATACAAGTGTTGGCTGATGGTGTTCCCAGTGTCCAGCAATGACTTAAGATAGCGAAACAAGTGTTTGTTTATCATGGAGAGACAAGAAGCAGGAGAAAGATGGTCAATAATCAAATGGTGTGGTGGTTGTTGTTGTTTCCTTAGCATCATCATCCTTGTGGTGACATTTTTTCTTTGGTTTCGTTTTGCTGCTCAACAACCCATACACTGTAGGGCTAGAGATATTACACACACTCAACATGACTGGTTGGAAATTCAAGGGCATCAGGACCATGATTATGCTGCCAATATCTGGTAGAGATATGCTAACTACACAGCTAGGTCAGCTAATCGCTCTGTTATGTTTGTTCCTTGGTGCCACTATCAACTGGGCAGACTTCTGTTACGGCTAGAGCAATGGAGCCATCACAAGCTGTCTGCTTCTTACAGAAGGCCATGTACAGAGATTACACAAGAAAGATTATTCTGAATTGCACTTGTAAGAACTTTCATCACTCCACTGATCAGGGAAGCTATGACACCCCTTTCTCTGTAAGGCCGAGGTTAGTTTCATCAGAGAACTTCTTCTTCTGTTTGAAGGGAGGTGGCAATAACCCTCTGGGCAACTTACCCCTTTCTCGGTGTGCAGCGGTGTACAGTGTATTTTGCCCCTGTACTGCCAACACCCTGACCAACAAAGTGGGCAGGTGGTGCCTGCAAATTTATCGTTGTCATTATGGACCTGTCACCCTGCAAGAGCTCTGGAGTGCTGCTATCTGCAATTTTCACATATATGGCGCACACATGGTGACAGGGGGTTGGTGGCTGTGTGGTCATAGGGCGTATTCCCATTTGCCTATGGGTTGGACAGGAGTTTGTGCCCCTGTCCTTGTGACTGATCATACCCTCATTATGTCAGCAGGCCAGGTGGACAGGGTGAAAAGAGATGCTTACCTACCACAGGATGCCACTTTTGCACCGTATGATTCTATCTGGGGTACAGATGTGTCAGAGCAGTTCAAGATACAGACTACAGGACAAAAGGTTCTTCAGTCATTGTTCCCTTGGGTGGGAGTGGCAAAGAACACTTTGTGGGTTGAAACCCTTAATTACAGACTACAGTCTTTTGTGAATTTTTCCTTAGCTGCTTGGAGAGGTGAAAGGGAAGAGATGACAGCCATGAGACTATTGGTGACACAAAATAGAATGGTACTTGATCAGTTGACTGCCGGCCATGGGGGCGTGTGCGCTATTGTGGGTCAATACTGTTGTACTTTTATTTGTGTGAATAATGCAGATGGACATGTTATTGCTTCAGCCATATGCAATCTTACCGCTTTACAAGCTGCTGGGGCTAAGGATAATGTTACTGATGCACAGCATTGGATGAATTGGTTGTTTTCCTCCTGGAGGAGTCTCGTTATAAACCTGATGGTGATTTTTGTGGTGATAGTTTTGGTTTTTTCATGTGCCATTCCCTGCATCCGCGATATGATGATGAGACTTGTTCATGTGAACTTGGTGATGTATCATAAGGCCACAGCTGGGGATGATGGGGAAACAACACCAACTTAAAATGTCTTTTCATGAGTACAGGTATGACTGACATGCAGAAAACCGAGAGGAGATGCATGCTCATGATGTGAATTAGAAATGTACTATTTACAAAAGCAAATTTGAAGTTCTGAGATATTGCCTTTCATTATTGTTTGGGGGGGGGGGGGTCATTTCACTTTGTTTTTATCACTGTATTTGTAATCACATTGTTAATCACTATTTACTCACTATGCATGTCACGCTGTGCCGCTCATCAGCGGCGCCAGCTGCACGCACACCTGCACATCATCAGCGGCGAGGGATTTAAGCCGCCTCGCCCTGGGCTTCGGCCTGAAGCCGTCAGACTTCACTCGCTGGATTGCTGTGAGTTACCTCTTACTCCCCAGCAAGCATCGCGGTAAGAAGCCCTTACCTTTTTCCCTTTCAAGTCTGCTCCCCTGTGCACAGGTGGATTTCCCGGCGGCGGACCATTCCTCTCCGTCTCCATTCCCTCGCTGCTGCACCGGGCTCTCCAGGTTGCTGTCTACCGGACCTCGTCCTTGCTGTGCCAGCCACCTGCTCACTCCAAGTAAGCTCCTCTCCAACTTTTACATCTCCTGTGTTGGTGTGTGCCCGTCACCCTTCTCCCTGTGCTTTTCCCATAGGGTTGTCCGGCTGTACGGTCTCCTGCCTCCGTGCCCGAAGCAGACGCCACCACCAACACATTTACATCTCGCAGACACACATTCATACACCCTTGTTGTTAATAAAGCTATTTGAGCTACTCTGAGCCTGCGTGTGTGTCTCCTGAGCCGTGCATTATGTCAATGCAGTTTTATTGTTATGATTGTTGCTCTGTTTCCTGATTGTTTAATTACACTTTTACTCATTAAGACACTAACATTCTGTAGAGTTTGGATCAAACTAAATGGAACACCTGAGGAAGCAAAGAGTATAATAATCAGGGATGTTCCTCACTTAAATAAATACAGATGAACAATGATTAAGAAAATTAAGAGACTATAAAAATCCATATCCACACACACGGCAAGAATAGTTCTTTTGACATACCATGTCAATTTACTTAAAAAAAAATAAACAAAACAAACAAAAAACTTATGACTGACTTGAGCAGACATCAATTATCCCCAGTTGGAGGAAGTCATTTGACACAGAGTGAGGAAATTCAAACTCTGAAAATATGCCATTATGCTGAACATAAACTACAAGAGATGGAAAATGATATTGATCCTGATAACCACTTTTTCAATAATATTCATAATCATTGTGAATATTACACCGAAAAGCAATTCAAAAGTCAAGTGCAACTAGATGGTAAACTATCAATAATAAGATAAGATAAGATAAGATAAGATAAGATAAGATAAGCCTTTATTAGTCCCACAACGGGGAAATACAGTAATACAGTACACTTCAACAGCTGAAGTCTTAACAAAAACTTTCCACAGATTCAGGACTATTTAAAACAGCTAGACAGAAAATTTACAGCTATCGCAGTCTCTGAAACTTGGCTTAATGAAGAGCAAGCTCCCCTGATGGCAATAGAAGGATATCAGATGTTTCATATTAACAGATCTCAAAAAAAGGGTGGTGGTGTTGCACTGTATATTGATGACCTGTATAGGTGTAAGCTTGTAAATGGAATGTCCTTTGCACTACCAGGGATTTTGGAATGTGTTACTGTTGAGATTGACCAAGATAAAACAAAAAATCTAATTATAAGATAAGATAAGATAAGATAAGCCTTTATTAGTCCCACAATGGGGAAATTCCAGGATTGCAACAGCACAGGGATAGCAACACTCAGAGCAACAATCAGAAGGCAAGAAAAAAACAACATCTAGTAAACATATGTCCATATTACTATAAATGTATATATATAGACACACAGTGCAGAGCATTATGGTTGGTTGGTGAATGTGCAGCAGAAAGTCAAAGCTCTCTCTCCGCGGATGCGGCGGGCCAGCTGGAAGTCTTTGGGCATGATGGTGACCCCCTTAGCAAGAAGAGACCACCAGGTGGGCCTCGCTGGTCTCCTGCAGAGCCATGACGGCGAAACTCAGGAAACGCAGGACGGTCTTGAAGTCCTGAGCGATCTCCCTCACCAGGCGCTGGACGGGCAGCTTACGGATGAGCAGCTCCGTGGATTTCTGGCAGCGACGGATCTCTCTCAGAGCCACGGGCCTGTGACGGCGAGGCCTCTTCACTCTGCCGGTGGCCAGAGCGCCTCTCCGAGCAGCCCTGGTGGCTAGCTGTCTCCTGGGGGGCTTCTTCCTCCAGTAGATTTTACGGGCGGTCTGCTTGGTTCTTGCCATCGCTCTTTATTATTCTGTCTTATATTTCTTGCACGCCGCCTAAACTCCAGCCCGGCACCCGCGTCGTTTTCGCTACACCTCCCGGTATGTCGAGTTTCCCATTAGCACCGGGCGGCGGCCAAGTGCTAGCTAGCACTAGCTCCTCCCCGCTGTAGCGTCTCCCGCTGCAAACCGTGGCTCCGTCCGCCGACCCGGGAGACCCCCAGGGCGATCCGTGCGTCCGTGATATATATACAGAGTGAAAGGTGTAGAAAGAAGAAGGAAGGTTAAAAAAAAAAAGGCTGTTGCAACGGGCAGCCTACTCGTGTGGCGCCACCGGTCCGGCGGAACCGGAACCGGAAAAGTTATAAGTTGTATATATAGAACGCCGGGAACTTGCATTGAGACATTCAGAGATAAATTAGTCGAGCTGTACAATAATATTACTAGCAAGAAAATGGTAGTAATTTGTGGAGATTTCAATATTGATTTACTAAATCCATGTCAACAAAATGTAATTACAGAGTTCATGAATTCTATGTACAGCATGAGTCTATACCCCACAATAACCTACCGGAGTGGTGGCTCAGTTGGTAGAGCATCCGCCCCACATCTGGGAGGCAGGGGTTCAAATCCCAGCCGGGTCATGCCGAAGACCATATAAAAGTGGAACTTCCTGCAGTCCAGCTTGGTGCTCAGCAATAACAGAATAGAGGAGGGAAATCTGTTGCGGCGCCTTGCATGGCAGCGGCCCTCTGATTCTGCACTGGGGTGTGTGTGATTGACACTGTAGATAGGTAAAGCACAATCTCGTTCTACTGTACATGATTGGTTGTACAGTTGAATGACAATAAGGGTGATTTAATTTAATTTAATTAATTTAATTTAATTTAACACATCCCAGTAGAATCACAGTTCACACTGCTACACTTATTGACAACCTGTTTGTTAATATTATTGATAAGAAAATAGAAAGTGGATTATTGATAAACGATATAAGTGACCATTTGCCAACCTTTGCACTTATCCATGGCCACACGGGGGCCAATACAGAAAAATTTTTAAAATCGTTCAGATACAAATCACAAAATGCAATCAGTTCTTTTAAAGAAGACTTGCTGAAGCAAGACTGGACAAAAGTCTATGTATCAGGTGTAAATGAAGCCTATGACACATTTATAAACATTGTAACCACTCTTTATGAAAAAAATTGCCCATTAGTAAAGAAAAAGCTTAAACATAAATTTGCCAATAAGCCATGGTTAACCAAAGGATTACAAAAGGCGTGTAAAAAGAAAAATTTATTATATAAAGCTTTTCTAAAGAAAAGGACAAAAGAAGCAGAGCAGCGGTATAAAACATGCAAAAATAAGTTAACATATATAATAAGATGTAGTAAAAGAGACTATTACAGTAAAGAACTGGAGAAAAACAGAGACAATATTAAAAATACATGGACAATACTTAATATTCTTGGAAATAAAAACAGAAATACAAGCTACCCAACCAATTTTTCAAAAAATAATAAAACAACTCAGAGTGTGAATGCAGCTTCACCTGCAGATGAATTTAATAACTTTTTTGTTAACACTGGTCCTAATTTGGCTCGAGAAATACCCATTACGGCACCCACAGGTGATACAATAAACAAAAACACTGCTATAAAAGACTGCATTTTCATAAAGAACACAGACGAGAGAGAGGTCATTGAAATTGTTAAATCGTTTAAAAGTAAAACATCCACAGACTGTGATGGTATTGACATGCTCTTAGTCAAAACTATTATTGAATGCTTAGTGAAACCACTGACGTATATCTGTAACCTGTCTCTCCAAACAGGTATATTTCCCAATGCAATGAAAATAGCTAAAGTAATTCCGATATACAAGACGGGTGACAGAGGGGAACTTTCAGACTATGGACCAATTTCACTATTGCCGCAATTTTCCAAGATACTTGAAAAAATATTCTATGAGAGAATTGCCAACTTCATACTGAAGAATAATTTATTGTGTGAGCAGCAATATGGGTTCAGACACAAGAGGACAACTGCATTTGCTCTAATGGAATTTACAGAAAAAATATCAACTGCCGTTGAAAATAAAGAGTATTCAGTTGGGGTATTACTGGATCTTAAAAAAAGCATTTGATACAGTGGATCATAATTTATTATAATTGTGGTATTAGGGGAGTAGCACTGTTCTGGTTATGTAGTTACTTAAAGAATAGATATCAGTATGTATGTGTTGGTAACAAAAACTCACAGTTACTGAAGGTTACTTGTGGAGTCCCACAGGGTTCATTTTTGGGGCCATTGTTATTCAATATGTATATAAATGATATATGTAAAGTTTCAGAAAAAATGCATTTAATATTGTTTGCCGATGACACTAATTTATTATGCAGTGGAAGCAATTTGGAACAACTTTTGGATACACTTGGAAAGGAATTAGGAAAGCTTAAACTGTGGTTTGATTCAAAGAAATTAGCGCTCAATTTAAGTAAGACAAAATTTATAGTTTTTAACAACCATCACAACAACTTAGTATCTGAACTCAGTATAAATGGTGTAGAGATTGAAAGGGTATCCAAAACTAAATTTCTTGGTGTAATAATTGATAACAAACTGTGTTGGAAGTCACCTATTAATTATATTAAAGGTAAAATATCCAAATCAATTGCAATACTACACAGAGTGAAATATTTGCTGAATCAACCCACACTATATACCTTGTATCATTCATTAATACTCCCATACATGACATATTGTACTGAAGTATGGGGAAATACATATAAAACAAACATATATCCAGTCTTTATGCTTCAGAAGAGAGCTATTAGAATAATAAACAAAGCAGCTTACAGGGAACCAACAAACCCGCTTTTTCTTAAATTAAAAGCTGTCAAGTTGAAAGATCTGGTTGACTTTAAAACTGCAGTAATAATGTTTAAAGTGAAGAATCTATCACTGCCTGCAAATATCCAAAAGCTGTTCCAAATAAGGGAGAAACAATATCATTTCAGAGGAACATGTATATTTCAAAAACCTTCAGTGAGAACTACCACCAAGCAACACTGTGTTTCAGTGCAAGGAGTCAGATTATGGAATGATTTTGGACCTGAATTAAAATCATGTACAACGCTTGGACAATTTAAACAAAAACTAAAGGAAGAAATACTCCAAACATATATACAAGATGACATATAAAATCACATAAGGATTGTCATATCCAGTCTGTGTTGTGTTGTTGCTTAGTTTTTTGTTTTTTTGTCACATTTTGTTTTAGCTTTGTTCTGAATTGTAATCACTCTTGTTTGTTTTTCTTTTGAATTCTTGGATGGAATATGGGTGGGCAATATAAGCTGCGGCTTCAGCCATCACCCATTTCGGATAACTTATGTTGAACTGTATAATCAGTAGCGATAGTCCTTCTTTGTGCAATGGGATGATTCATGTGTTTATACGGGTCATCATCATATATTAAGCTATGATGTATATAGGTTCTATAGTCGTGTTAGGTTCTTTTCACTTTCCATGGGTAATCCCTTTGTCTGTCGTGTGTGTTTCTGTTGTTTGGCTGTCAACTGTCATGCTGCTGTTACACTGTAATTTCCCAGTTTGGGATCAATAAAGTACATCTATCTATCTATCTATCTATCTATCTATCTATCTATCTATCTATCTATCTATCTATCTATCTATCTATCTATGATTGATTGATTGATTGATTGATTGATTGAAAAATTCATAGATTTAAGCTGCTAACACACATACACTACCGTTCAAAAGTTTGGGGTCACCCAGACAATTTTGTATTGTCCATGAAAAGTCACACTTTTATTTACCACCATGAGTTGTAAAATGAATAGAAAGTATAGTCAAGACATTGACAATGTTAGAAATAATGATTTGTATTTGAAATAATTTTTTCCTTCAAACTTTGCTTTCGTCAAAGAATCCTCCATTTGCAGCAATTACAGCATTGCAGACCTTTGGCATTCTAGCTGTTAATTTGTTGAGGTAATCTGGAGAATTCTGACGCAATGAGCAAACACATTGTACCATTAGAACACTGGAGTGATAGTTGCTGCAAATGGGCCTCTATACACCTATGTAGATATTGCACCAAAAATCAGACATTTGCAGCTAGAATAGTCATTTACCACATTAGCAATGTATAGAGTGTATTTCTGATTAGTTTAAAGTTATCTTCATTGAAAAAAACAGTGCTTTTCTTTCAAAAATAAGGAACTTTCTAAGTGACTCCAAATTTTTGAATGGTAGTGTATATCCTCATCACATAAATACACACACACACACACACACACACACACATATATATATACTGTATATACTCAATCCATATTATCTTTTGTCATATAATCATTTTATTGTTCTTTATTGTGATTTTGCTAGTTTTTACACTTTTCCTTATACAGCTATACACTAACTTACCTCATTAAATTGCTGCTAATCTGCTAACACACATAACAACAAATAGATACTCACATACACATATCACACATATCATTTTGTAATTGATCATCATTACTGACTTTACTTTTTCTTTATTATGATTTTGTTTGATTATTGATTTCTTTTATTGAACAAAAGGTTTTATTGTTCCATGCTCCCCAGGAAATGAAACATTCTCAGCGGCGCCTGGGAGTGGCAGTGGGGTCGATGGCCGACTTTCCTCATTAAAAAGCAAGTTAGGATCTTTTGCAATAAAATGCTTCTTGCATAAAACGCACCAGAACTTAGCAAGCTGCCCAATGAGGTTTAATAGGCCATAATGTTTCATCTCTGATGCTTTTTTAAAGCATCGCAGGTGGGGGTGGGGAATGAAAGAATAATTTCATGTTTCTCTTTATTATTCTTTCATATTTTATGTCTGATATGGTTTTGGTGCGTTGTATGAGCCATTATTCTCTATGTGACTTTCATGTCTCAGAGTCTGGGTGCATGTGCGTGTGAATGGATGTGCATGCATGTGAGGGCAGGTCAGCATAGACTTAAAGGATGGCCTAGGCTACACTGATAATCTCTTTGTTTTATTGACCTGCTCTGCTAAGTTTCTGTGACCGAGGGATGTAATCTCCCAGTTTATGTAGACTAGATTTATAGACACTTAGCCTGTCTCCAAAGATGCCACAAGGGCATCTCCCTCTTTGTTTATCTATCCTTAGAGTTATAAAAATACCAAGCTCAGAATGCATGGTCAGAAGAGGTGCATGAACGACTCTGTGGACGGTTGAATGTACTTTTTATCCTGGCCAGAGAAAATAAATGACTCATAACTCAGAATCCGCCTATTGAATTTTTGACTCAGTCTCATTCAATTCAATTTTATTCTATCAGGTACCCAGGGTAAGGCAGCCCAAACAGCACAAAACACGATGTTAAACAGATGGTATAAGCTCTTTGTAATGTTGTTCATATTATTAATAAGACCTATTATTGTGTGATGTGGGTTGTGGCTCTACCTTTCCGGTTCTGCCACCACCCTGGGTATAAAAGGCTGATGCGGAAGAAGAGTGATGATTTAGAGTGAAGTGTGTGGTGGTAATGCATCTGTAAGCTGGTTGCCAACCACCAATCAAATCTAGACGAAGAAGAAGACTGCACTGTCTCTTTGACCTCACCTCTGCCTAGACGGGAGTGCCTTTGCATCACTGAGTCATTCAATAAAGTCACGTTCTACTGCACCTCCGGCCTCGTTATTGGAGTATTGGTTATGGACATAACATTTGGCGACGAGGATAAAGACATGGATAAAGGAATTTCAGGCATTCTGCCTTTTTTGGAGCTTCCCGGTGAGCCGCCAGTTTTGTGGGAGAAGTGGTTTGCCGCATTCGAGAATTATCTGGTGGCACTGAACCTTGGTGAATTAGAGAAATTGCCCGCACTGACATAACGTTCGGCTCAGGAGACACACACACACAGGCTCAGAGTAGTTCAAACTGTTTATTAACAACAGGGATGTTTGGGTGCGTGTCTGCGGAATGTTAATGTGTTGGTGGTGGCGTCTGCTTCGGACCCAGAGGCAGGAGACCGTTCAGCCGGCAACCCTATGGGAGAAATCAGACACAGGGTGATGAGCACACACCAACACGGGAGGAGAATAGGCGAGGGAGAGAAGCTTACTTGTCTGGGCAGATGACTGGCGCTTCAAGGATGGAAGCCCGGGAGACAGCCACCTGCAGGGCTCGGTGCAGCAGCGAGGAGAGACGAGGGACGGGATTGTCCGCCGCCGAGGAATCCACCTGTGCACAGGGGAGCAGACTGGAGAGATGAGGTAAGTGATCTTCTTACCGGAGATGAGGATGCTGAAGAGAATGTGGTAGAAGTCCATACAAAGGAAATGAAGTCTACGGCTTCAGGCCGACGCTCAGGGCGAGGCGGCTTTTATCCTTCGCCGCTGACGAGTAGCAGGTGCGTGAGCAGGTGGCGCCGCTGATGAATGGCGCGGCGTGACACGCACAAGTAATATTGGTCCATAATCTTGGCATGGAAGGACAAAGTATTCTCAGCACATTAGGTGAGAGCGACAGATTTGGGGACGTGGTTGAGCTAATGGCACACTACTTTTGCGCTCCTGAGAACATCATCGTCCAGAGGATTCAGTTCCAACAGTGCCACCAGTGGGCTGGAGAGTCGGTGCAGCGATATGTTGCACACCTGCGCCAGCTGGCTGGGAACTGCCAGTTTGGGAATTTAGTGTCACGGGACCTCGGTGAGAGAACGACGTTAAGGCAATCTGAATCACAATCAGCGGTGCAGGCTGTGGACCTGGGTAGCAATGATAGCGTGGAAGACAAAGAAGAATATGCTACAGCTATTAAAATAAGGTCCGCCCTGGGATCGCCAAAATGTTTGGGCTGCGGATCTACCAAGCACCAGTACAAGGCAAGAGAGTATCCAGCAAGGGGCAACCGCTGTGGCAAGTGCGGACTCCTACATCATTTTGCCAGGGCCTGTAAAAAATTTGAGTGAGGGGAACGACAATGGGAAGTCCCCCGCCATGACTCCTACGGTTATCCACACCGTCTCCCCAAGCACAGAGGGCTATATGTATTTAATGGTCGAGTTGGACGGCGTGGAAGTGCCGTTATTGGTGGACATGGGCACGGTGAGGTCCATGTTGAATTGGCCTACTGTGAAGAGTTTTTTCCCATACCACTGTGTGAGAGGTCTGTTGACACCATTTTGTGGACATGACGGTAATAGACTGTCCGTCGTGGGTTCACTGGAGTTGACGGCGAGGTGCAAGTCAGCGGAGGTGTCCAGCCTGCAGTTTGTGGTGACCGTCAGTGGGTCGAATGTGATGGGCTGTGACCTCTTTTATGGACTGGGCTTCTCAATCACCAGCAACATCGGAGAGGAGTGGTCAGGCTGTGGTTTGTGGGACCGGCTGAATTGTTTCCTTCACCTAAGTGTGATGTATTAAATATGATATATTTCATATTGTTGTGCATTGTGGGTGGTGGCGGAACCGGAAAGGTGAAGCCGCCACCCTGGGTATAAAAGGCGGATGCAGAAGAGGCATGGTGTCTTTACGACCAAACCTCTGCCTAGACGGGTGCGCCTTTGACACACTGTGAGTGCATCAATAAAGTTACGTTGTACTGCACCTCCGGCCTCGTTATTGGAGTATTGGTTATGGACATAACATTTGGGAACGAGGATAAAAGTATGGATAAAGGTGTTTCTAGTATTCGGCCATTTTCGGAGCTCCCGGGCGAACCGCCAGTTCCCTGGGTGAGGTGGTATGTAGCATTCCAGAATTATTTGGTGGCCTTAACTCTTGGCGAATTGGAGAAACTGCATGCATGAGCGATACTGGTCCATAATCTTGGCATGGAGGGGCAACGCATTCTCAGCACACTGGGTGAGAGTGATAGTTTTGAAGACGTGGTTGGGCTAATGCCGCGCTACTTTCGTGCTCCGGAAAACATCATAGTCTGAAGGATTCAGTTTCGGCAGCACTGCCAGCGGACTGGAGAGTTGGAGCAGTGATACATCGCAGACCTGCGTCAGCTGGCTGGGGAATGCCAGTTCAGGGCGTTGGAAGAAAAAATGGTCTGTGATCATTTGGCGGAGCACACGTTATGTTCTGTGGCATGGTCAAGGCTCCTCACACACTCCGGTGAATTGATGTTAGCCATGGCAGTTGAGATAGCTCAACAGTTTGAAGCAGCGGAGAAACTATCAAAGGACCTTGGAAAGAGAACTGCATTGAGGCAAGCTGAATTACAGTCTGCGGCGCAGGCTGTGGACCCGGATAGCAATGATAGCGCAGAAGACACGGAGGAATACGCTACCGCTGTTAAAATAAGGTCTGCCCCAGGATCACCAAGATGTATTCAATTCAATTTTCAATTCAACTTTATTTATATACCACCATTTCAAAACGCAGTCATCTCATAGCACTTTCAACTGTCATGAACTGGGTTTGGACTTTTTCCAAACCCAGCTTCATGGCGTTGTCTGCCAGTTTATGTTTTGGTCTCTCCTCACTCATTTTGTGACAGGCAGCTGTCAGGGAGCCTTCCGGGGTTTGCCCTGCCCCCTGTCAGCTGACAGCCATGCCTCCCTCTCCTGTCAGTGCTTGACAGCTGAATGCCATTATTGTCTGCGTCTACTACTCAGCTTAGCCCAATGCACATGCACTCACACACACCTGTGCTCACTCAGTTCAGCCCACATACTCACGCACATGCACGCACTCGCTCACACCTGTGCTCACTCAGTCCTACCCACACTCACACACACACTCTCTCACATACATACATGCACACACTCACCCGCACCTGTGCTCATTTGGCTCGTTATGTTGTCATTATTTAAGCTCTGTCTGTTCTGCTTTATCTCACCGGTTCATTGGATTGTCACCCCTACTCCAGAGCACTGACCGCTCTGTCGAGATTCTGTAAGTACTGTTTCCCCACTGTTCTGCAGTCACGTTTGCGAACGCCTTGGGTTTTTCTCTATTATCCCCCCCGCTCCTCAGTCATGTCTGAGAGCGCTTTGGGTCTTATCCTCTTACTCTCCAATGAACCATAGAGTAGTTTTGTTTGTTCTCTGTTCTACCTGCTCTGTTCACTCGTTGGAGCTTTTGTTATGACTTTTGTGTTCAATAAATATGCACAACACTACCCTGCATTTGCATTTTTGTCTCTCCTGCCCAAGATGGGCAGGAATTCATGACATCAACTGTAGGGGAAACCCCGACAACTGCAGAAAGACCCCAGCAATCAGGCGATCCCCTGTGAGCAAGCACTTGGCAACAGTGGAGAGGAAAAACTCCCTTTTACCAGGAAGAAACCTCCAGCAGAACCAGGCTCAGGGAGGGGCAGTCATCTGCTGTGACTGGTTGGGGGTGAGGGGATTGAGAAGAAGAAGAAGAAAAAAACAGACATGTGGAGAGCAAACAGCACAACGGGGACTCAATCTATGGGAGAGAACAAACAGATATTAATGACCAGGAAAAATATTTCATTGAGAGTGAAGAAAGGAGTGAAGCCCAGTGCATTGTTGGAGATCCCCCAGCTGTCTAAACCTATTCGCAGCATAGCTAAGGGAGGGTTCAGGCGCACATGACTCCTCCCTAATTATAGACTATATCAAAAAGGAAGGTTTTAACCCTATTCTTAAAAACAGAGATCGAGTCTGACTACCGGATCCAGATTGGCAGCTGGTTCCACAGGAGAGGAGCTTGATAAATGAAGGCTTTGCCTCCCATTGTACTTCTGGAGATTCTAGGTATTACAAGTAATCCTGCATTTTGGGAGCATAGTGCTCTGTTAGAACAATAGGGTGGTATCAGATCTTTTAAATAAAAAGGGGCCTGATTATTTAGAGCTTTGTAAGTGAGAAGAAGGATTTTGAACTTAATTCTAAACTCTATGGGAAGCCAATGAAGGGAGGTCAGAACCAGAGAGATATGATCTCTCTTTCTATTACCTGTTAAAACTTTTCTGGATCAGCTGAAGACTTTTTAAAGATGTTTTAGGACAACCTGATAATAAAGAGTTACAATATTCTAATCTAGAGCTAACAAAAGCGTGGATTAGTTTCTCAGCATCACTCTGAGACAAGATGCTCCTAATCTTGGCAATATTACACAAATGATAGAAGGCAGTCTTAGAAACAAGTTTAATATGTGAAGTGAAAAACAGATCTTGATGAAAAATAACTCCAAGGTTCCTCACAGAACTATTAAGAGAAAGAGTAACAACATCCAAACTAAGAGTTTGATTTGGAAAGGTATTTCTAAGGTTTTTTGGACCAACTAGAATGTCTTCAGTCTTATCTGAATTTAATAGCAGGAAATTACAAGTCATCCAAGCTTTGATTTCCTGAAGACAGACCTCTAACTTGGCTAATTGATTACTCTCATCTGGCTTCATTGACAGGTATAATTGTGTGTCATCTGCATAACAATGAAAATGTATACAGTGGTTTCTAATAATGTTGCCTAGCGGAAGCAAATATAAACTCAAAAGAATAGGGCCTAGCACAGATGCCCGTGGAACTCCATGACTGAGCTATAAGTTGGAAGAAAACTCATTACTGACATGAACAAACTGGAACCTATCAGATAAATAACATGTAAGCCACTGCAACGAAGTTCCATTAAGTCCAACACAGTGCTGTAATCTATCAAGTAGAATATTATGATCAGTAGTATCAAAAGCTGCACCTGAAAGGACAAGTACAGAAACAAGTCTGTAATCAGATGCAATAAGGAGGTCATTAGTGACCTTCACCAAGGCTGTTTCAGTACTATGATGGACTCTGAACCCAAACTGAAACTCTTCAAATAAACCATTTCCATGCAAGTGGTCAAATAATTGAATAGCAGCAACTCCTTCTAAGATTTTTGAAATGAAAGACAGATTAGAGATTGATCTATAGTTAACTAAAACTCCTGGATCAAACGTTGGCTTTTTGAGTAAGGGTTTAATTACAGCAGTTTTAAAAACCTGTGGTACATAGCTTAATGTTAATGAAGAATTGATTATATGAAGAATAGAGCTACCAATAAATGGGAAGACTTCTTTAAATAACCTGGTTGGAATAGGGTCGAAAAGACAAGTTGAAGGCTTGGATGAGAAAATTATTTTATCTAACTCTAAAAGGTCAATTGGAGAAAACTCATCCAAACAGATATCAATTGAAGGAGTTGTAGTAGTTAAAGTATTTAAGTTAACAGTGGGAAGAATCTGACTGCTTTTATCTCTGATAGATGAAATTTTATTATTGAAAAAGTTCATAAAGTCCTGACTAGTAAGCTCTAAGCCTTAGAGCTTACTAGTCAGGACTTTATGAACTTAGAGTCTAAGGGAATGCTAGGATTGACAGAGTCCTGACTCTTTGTCAGCCTGGCTACAGTGCTCAAAAGAAACCTGGGATTATTCTTATTATGGAATAATAAGATTTTGTTATTTTATTATGGAATAATAACTTGTTCTAGCTTTCCTTAGAGATTTTTTTATAAATTAGAAGATGATTTCGCCAAGCTAAATAGATTTCATCTAATTTAGTGGCGCTCCATTTTCTTTCCAATTGATGAGTTTTCTGTTTTAACCTACGAGTTTCTGTGTTGAACCAAGGAGTTAAATCTCTGATAAGACTGTTTCTTTTTTAAAGGGGCCACCATGTCTTGAGTCTGATGCAGAGAATGTCATGGTCCGTGTGCTGACTCTGTCTGCACTCGGGCTGTGCAGTAGTTCTCCGTTCTCCCCTCTGGCGCACCTCTAGACTTTTATTGTGACAGCGTCTCGGCGGGGCTTTCGGCTGTCAGTGGAGCCCCGCTGGATGGCCTGATTCCAATCAGCTGATGATCCTTTATCAGCTGATTAATCTGTTTAGCACTATTTAAGGGAGCAGCTCTGTTTGCTCGGGGCTGCGTCCTTGCCTGCCTTCCAGTCTTGCTTCCCTAACCCCGAAGTCAGTTCTTCCCAGCGTTCAGGTTCCGTCCTCGCTGATTATATGTAAGTGCCTTGTCTTTATTTGTGTTTGCCCCACGAGGCTCATTATTGTTTCATTCTGTCTTTATTTAATAAACATACAAACTCAACAGCTGCCTGCAGCGTCTCATTGATGGCTCATGAGAGCCATCCATAACAGAGAAGCTGTAACACTATCTACCATGCTATGAATTACAGAAGGGGCAAGCTCTCCATAGGCTCCATAGGGGGAGAAGAGGAAGGAGCGTCTGTAAACGTCACGTCGCTGTCATATCCGGCTCTAGGGAGCCGGGCAATCAGAGCCAGGGACAAGCCAGTGAGTCGAGATGGTTTATTTTGGGTAAGGGATAAGGGATGAGGAGAGCACAGATACTCATGCAGAGGTACACTCACAGGTTGCACAGCGCAGAGGTAAGCAGCTCGTACCGGACGTGGGGGTAGCAAGACGTACATCCTCACAGCGGGATACAAACACAGGAATGCTGCAAGGGGAGTTGAGGCTGACACCAGACGAAGGGGCTTCAGCCTAGCAGTGCTTATGTCGCAGCCCCGAGTCATCGAGGCTGCTCCTATTTATCCTCATTGGCAGCGCCCCAGCTGATGAAGACTAATTGGCCCCAGCCGTCCATAATGCTGCCAGCTGGGGCCAGCTGAGACGCCGCTCAATGGGAGGCAGGGATGAGGGAAAACATGGGCTCAGTGCCGAGACGGCATCTCAACCCATGGTGACAGAGCCCCTCCCTCAAGGTCGGGCTCCTGAACGACCAGGAACATCCCAGCCCCCCCCCACCCCCCACCTAGGGTGGGAGGAAGGGAGGCGGACCGGAGGGGAAGAAGCCAAGGGAAGGACAACACCAATGGGGCAATGTAGGGTAGCGGGAAAGAAAAACCCAAATACAATACTGACAAAACTGAATAATTAACCCAGGAACAGATGGGGAGAAGAACTGGGTCAACACGCCGGTTACATACTACCCAGAGAGTACCAACCATGCGTGACCCAGAGCAAGAAAAAAAAAAGAACCACCAAAAAGGTACAGGGCAAAAAATGCTGAGTATGGTCAAATAAAGGGAAAACACAATACACAGCACCAATATAAGTACATACACACAGTCACCAAGAAAAGTGACTGGAACAAATGGACAATTACAGAGCATGGTGTTACGGAAAACAAGGCACATGACTCTATAATGAACCAACAGGGCATAAAAAAGAAACACTGAGTGCAGGCAAAGAAAAACCCACACACATGAATATATAAATACCCACAGTCACCTAAAGAAATGAAAGTGACTGGAATGAATGGGCAACTGCAGAGTATGGTCTGAAAGGGAACAAAACATAACTCTACAATGCAAAAACGAGACTAAAAACATGGTACAAAAAATAAAATGCTGGGTACGAGGGAAGGAAAACGCACAGCACTATAAATACACATCCACCAACAGGACAGACATTACACCCGAGTGACCTTAATAACAAAAGAAAAAGTGACACCCGAGGTGAATGGCAGGCAGAGTCCAAAAATGGCCGAGATGGCTCCGGAGATCTCCCCGCCCATTGTCCAGCTGGCGAATCAGGGAAGAAGTGTTCGGACGGCGAACTCTGGACCCAGATCCCAGGAATCCAGTCCACCGGCAGCCGAACCAGGCTGCCCAGAGGGAAACACAGACCAGTGGGGGGAACCAGATCACCGAACCGAAAGTTTTGCGGGTCGGGTCGTCGACCCGCATCACTCAACCACCAGGACCGTTGAGACGGACGAAGGGTCAGAGCGGATCCCGGTGGAAGAGGCTCAGGGGAGAGCCGATGACGAGGGCGGCGGGCCTCAGGGAAACGGCCACCTCCTCACCGGACCTGGACAATACTGGGGCAGCACCCACGTCGGACCCCGATCGGGCCTCAGGCGAACCCACGTTGGACCCCGACTGGGTCTCGGGCGATCCCACGTTGACTACTGCACCAGAACCGACCTCCAACGTTGAACCCGGACCCTCCAGCACCACGAGGAACAGCAACTCCTTGCCGGTGACCCTGGAAGAAGGCTCAGAAGAGAAAACAGAACCGGGATCAGGATCACCGGCAGCGCCAGAACCCGGCGAGACGAGCTCAGACGCAGCGGACGGCTGCACCCGGCTCGTCTCCCCTGGAGATAGGCTGAAGTGCTCGGGGATAAAAAGAGAGAAAAGAAAGGAGAGCACTCGCCTGATCTCGGGTTCTGACGCCGTCCAGGACTGCGAAGATCCAGGATCCGTCGTCAGGAGGTCGTTGTCAGGCTCCCATCTAGCCGCGTCGGGCCCCGCAGCCAGCACGATGGTCAGCGCAGCTTGAGATCCCTCCAGCTCAGGTAACCCCGCCGACGATCCACTCGGCGTGAAGCCAGAAGAATCTCGTCCCGCTGGACCGAACCGCTCCTCCGTGGAGACCCGGGGACGCTCAGTCGTCGGCGGAGACTCCACGCAGCAGTCAGTCCCCCTCCTCCGTCCGCAATGTAGCTGCGGAACCACAGGCCCTCTCCATATCCCACCACGTTGACCCGGAGCCGGGGACCGCTCGGCGGAGAGAGACACAGAGGATGCGGGATTAGGAATACAGGTTACAGCAGGTGGGGAGAGTTCAGGGAGCTGCGAACCCTGAACTTCTCCTCCAGGGATGTGACAGAGCAAATCATTAAGCAGGTGTGAAAAAACAATGACTTGCCTGCCCCCTGGAGGTTGAGTATCGCCTGCTGTAGTGGAATCTGCTTCTTCCTCTCCCCGCCCGGCGATAACGGAGGACCCCCCGGGAATTCGTCTGAGGGTCGCTCGCGTTGTCTCCAGCAGAGAGCTCACCAGGCCGGAATTCCAGGCACACACAGCGGTCAGGAAGCGCGTCGAGGAGGAGGGGAAAACAGCCGGGGTGAGCCAGCCCGAATGTCCAGGAATGACAGCGGGGGAACGAGGCTCAGGGGACGGGGCTGTAGAATCTCCACACTGACGAGGCGAAGGGATGACAGCTGCGTGGGAGGAACGGTCCTGACGATGACCCAGAACTGGATCCGGACGAGGTTCGTGCAGAGGTGACTCGGCGATGTGATGACGACTACTCCCAGGGGACGAAGCGAGGGGGAAACCCAGGATTCGCCGCTCCAGATCGGAGATCGAGACGAGGAAGGCGTCGAGCACGGGAAAGCTTCGTAGCCCTGAAGTCCTCACCATCAATCTCACTGCCGCCGCCACATGCCTGAAGGTGGTGACAGGAAACACAGTAGAGCTCGCGACAGCCACTCGACCCCGGACATAACTGCTGTCAGCTGCGGCTCCTTGAAGGGAATCCCGAGTGACGTGGCGCAGGTCGGGGGAAGTCCTCTGGTTGGCGCGAACTCCCGGACTGGAATGGCGGCAGGAACGGGACTCCGAAGCGGGGAAAGACGTCGCCCACTTCGACTCCCTGCCGGGATTTCCATCCACCCCGTGGAGCTTCTCTCGCTGTGTACCTGCAGCGTCTATCCTGGCACTGTCCTCCAGATGGTACAGAGAGTGAGGGTGACAGTCCAGGAGTTCCTCAGCACGGCCCGGATGCCAGCGTCTCGCGTTGGAGACGTCGTGCAGGGTGAAGAACGTCCCGTCGACAGCCTCCGAGATGGACCTCAGCTCGTCGCCCTGGCGCCGGAAGTGACTCCTGGGAAACGGCATGCTAGCAGCGCTGACACCCGGACAGAAAGGTACATTTCCACAGCGACTCACGGCCGCCGGCAACTCTTCTGGCTGCGACATACTGTCATATCCGGCTCTAGGGAGCCGGGCAATCAGAGCCAGGGACAAGCCAGTGAGTCGAGATGGTTTATTTTGGGTAAGGGATAAGGGATGAGGAGAGCACAGATACTCATGCAGAGGTACACTCACAGGTTGCACAGCGCAGAGGTAAGCAGCTCGTACCGGACGTGGGGGTAGCAAGACGTACATCCTCACAGCGGGATACAAACACAGGAATGCTGCAAGGGGAGTTGAGGCTGACACCAGACGAAGGGGCTTCAGCCTAGCAGTGCTTATGTCGCAGCCCCGAGTCATCGAGGCTGCTCCTATTTATCCTCATTGGCAGCGCCCCAGCTGATGAAGACTAATTGGCCCCAGCCGTCCATAATGCTGCCAGCTGGGGCCAGCTGAGACGCCGCTCAATGGGAGGCAGGGATGAGGGAAAACATGGGCTCAGTGCCGAGACGGCATCTCAACCCATGGTGACAGTCGCTATCAAAGCATTATCCTGTCTGTTTTTGTTTGTTTTATTAACTCTGTTTTATTTTTATTAACTCCATTTTTATTTTTTTTCTCTCTTTTACTGATATTAACTTTTTACTTAGTGTTAGCTTAGTAAATACAAAAGCCCGATCAGGCACACAGGTGAATCAGACCCCGGGCAGGGCTGTTCACCAGGTTAGGCTAACCTGTTTTAGCTAGCTAGCTAGCCACTTCTCGTCTGGAAAGCCATGGCTCCATCCCCAAAGTGTGTCAGCTGTGTGTCCCTCTTTAAGAAGGTTTCTGAGTTGGAATTGAGACTCTCCAACCTCTATAAGATTTGGGAGGCTGAAGACCACCTAGATAGCATTATTTTTGGGCGAACATCGGCCACCGTGACCGACTCTCAGCTAGCAGAGATGGCTACTTACCTGGGTGAAATTAGCACATCGCTATCCACTTCCACCTCTGCTCCGGTCTCCTCAGCTGTCCAGAACCCCAGCAATAAACACTGGCTTCAGCTAAGAGCCAAACCCAAATCCCCGGGTGGTTCTTCTCAGCCTCAGTGCGCGCCCTGGGCCTTGGTTGAGCCAACTAGCAAACGTCGGGGATTGACCAGACATGGCTGCGCCTCCTCTCTTCTCCTTTTGCTGGAAAATAGATTTAATATCCTTTCCCTGGAAGATTTCCCCCACCTGGATGTCAATCATCCTCCTATGGCCGCCCCTCCTCCTTCAGCAGCGGCCCAAATCCGCAAGCCCCGGATTAAAACTACTTTAGGTGTGCCAAACTATATACCAGCTCCAAAAAGAAGAGAGCGCATCACCCCGCCATCACTACAACAACAACGGCAAAATTATCCACTATTTCAGAAGCCACCGACAAAGCAACCCCCCCCAGACGACGCTGGTAATTGGTGACTCAATAATGAGGAACATCAGAAGCAGGTACTGTGTCACTAAATTTTTTCCTGGGGCTAAAGTGTCAAACACTGAGGCTCTTACCCCTGACGTATTAAATGAATACCCCCACGCTAAAACTGTCATTGTGCATGTTGGATGCAACAATATCCCATATGAAGCATCGGAGATCTTAAAGAGAGACTTCAGGAGCCTTCTGTCCACTCTTATGAACTGTGGCAGACGTGTGTTTATTTCTGGGCCACTGACCCCTTTCAGAAGAGGTTGCAATCATTTTAGCAGAACTCTCAGCCTTAATACCTGGTTGTGTTCTACATGTCCTACTTTTAACATTGGTTTTGTAGATAATTTCAACCTGTTTTGGAACTGCCCATCATGTATGAGGCCAGATGGCATCCATCCAAATAGACTTGGTGCACGTGTTTTAAGGGACCATCTGTTCTATTCCATTCAGCGTTTTTTAGTACAGTGACTGAAATCTGGTGCGTGAACTCATCCTGAAGTTCCTGGGTCTGCCAACCAGCCCTCCTTTGCTTTCACTTCTCATATAAATCCTATTAATTCAAATAATTCTCACTGTTTAGATCAGTCTTCAATTCATAACCCCATAGAGATTGTGTCTGTCTCCCGTTACCCAAAACATTATAACCCAAGACAAATACGACATAACTTGATAAATACACGCCTCTCTGCAGCTCCTCCTCATCCGCCACCCCTCAACTTAGACCCTGTCTTCCCCATCAGAGAATCTTTGTCTACTTCCTCCAAAGTTAATAAAAATATAATGTATAAGCATCCCAAAGTAATTAAACAAAAAGTTGGTAAAAATTCAAATTAAACATCAAGTCTCTAAATTAAATGATTTGGCCTCTCTTCCTCCTCATAATTTAAAAATTAAATGTGGTTTGTTAAACATTAGGTCTCTAACTCCCAAGTCCCTGCTAGTCCATGATCTGTTAATTGATCATCAGATTGATTTAATATCCCTTACAGAGACTTGGTTAGGGCAAGATAATTATGTTGGTTTAAATGAATCAACTCCCTCTGGTTATCTAAACTATCAAAATCCCAGAAGGAGTTAGACACCTAATGTTTAACAAACTGCATTTAATTTTTAAATTATGAGGAGGAACAGAGGCCAAGTCATTAAATTTAGAGACTTCATGTTTAATTTGAGTTTTACCAACTTTTTAATCACTTTGGGATGCGTATACATCATATTTTTATTTACTTTGGAGGGAGCAGACAATGATTCTCTGATGGGGAGACAGGGGCTAAGCTGAGGGTTGGCAGATGAAGAGGAGCTGCAGAGAGGTGTGTAAGACTGTGACTCTGCTTCCTGGTCCCAACTCTGAGTTGTCAAGGTTTTGGAAATTTGGATAAAAATGATGCCAGATTGTAAGATAAAAGAGACGCACCATCCAAAGTGAGATGGATGCCGTCTCGTCTAATAAGACCAAGTTTTCCCCAAAATGAGTTCCAATTGTCTATGTAGCCCACATTGTTTGCAGGACACCACACAGACAGCCAGCAGTGGAAGGATGTCATGCGGCTAAACATGTCATCACTGGTCAGATTGGGGAGGAGCCCAGAGAATACTACAGAGGCAGACATCGTTTTGGCAAAGTTACACACTGATTCCACACTAAGATTTGTAACTTCCGACTGCCGGAGTCGGATGTTGTTGATGCCGTTGTGGATAACAATTGTGGAGTATTTACAGTTACTTTCAGTCAGCATTTTCAAATATGACTTGATGTTGCCTGTTCTGGCCCTGGGAATGCATTTGACTATGGCCGCTGGAGTCTCTAGGTTCACATTTCTAACTATAGAATTGCCAATAATCAGAGTTTTTTCCTCAGCGGGTGTGTCGCTGAGCGGGGATGTGGTGATCCGCTCTTCCTGCCTGTTGCCTAATCCTCCACAGCTGCGTGCACACCCACTCTCCTCATCAGCCTGACTACTTAAGCCGTGCTGCCCTCTGGTCTGTACAGCGTCGTCGAACTCCCTGGTCTGGCAAGACCGCTATACTACTTCGTCGTTGTCCTGAGATTCCTTCTCTACTTCGTCGTTCCCCTGGGAATTCCAGCTCCCCAACGCCAAGTAAGCCCCCTTCATCCTCATTACCACGCATTACCACACCTCATTACACTCTGCTCCCCTGTGCACAGGTGGAAATCCGTGGTGGCGGACCTTCTCCTCCTGGTGGCGGACTGGGCGCACCCTGCACTTCACCAAGTCCTCCTTTCATTCCCTCTGCAACCGAGGCTGAAGACACTGTCTCTCTGTGCTGCTCACCAACTTGCCTACAGTAAGACTGAACATTACTGTACCATCTCTCCAGAGTGTTGGCACTAACCTCCCTTGTCTCTGCTCTTCCCTAGGATTGCCAGTCTGTACGGTGCTCTGCTTGCCCCGGCTGCAACATTCATACACTCACGCACACACTCATACATACACAGCACAATAAAGATAATTGAGTTTATTTCTGAGTCTGTGTCTGCTTCCTGGGTCTTGAATCATGTCAGGGGAAAAGCAATTAGAAACATGAACAGGTTGGTTGTTGTTAGAATAATTTTGAGCTTAAATTATTTAAAGTCAAAAAACCAGGCAGAAAGTTGGATTTATGTACATTTATTATAAAAATAGATATCCAGTGTAACCTCAATGGCCATTTGAGGGAGAGATTACAAAGCATGGCATTCAGGCACATCTAGAATCTCCAAATAATTCATTCTTTAGGTCTGATATATATAGGTAGGAGAAAGGTGGAGGAGGAGGAGGATAAGGGGAGGAACAGAACGGGACAGTCTTGATAATCAAAGCTTATCCGGGGAAACGTCACAGACAATCTGGAGACACGAGGTCCATAAAACTAACAGAATGTCCATATAGCTAATCTATACAACTGATCTATACAGGCTGAGGAGTTCCTGTGACCCAAAACAGGACATGTCAAAGAGACTATCAGAGTAGCTTAGATCATTCCTAACGTATGTACTGATCCTGTACTGAATTCTCTGAAGGCCAATAATTGCTCACAGAAACATGCCAAGAATATATGAACTTATCCTATATGGATTGCACATATAAACATTAAAAATGGCATATGAAGGGACTTCCGGGAAGATGGCGGAGAGACATAACGCTTAAACAGAGAGCTCTCCCTAGCCGGATTAAAAATCATCGGTAAATGGCCAACTCGACATAAGCGGATCAATAAACTAAGGGATGAAAACACGAAGGAGCCGGGCACAAGGACAAAAGCAGAGTAAAATTAAAGAATTCCTCTTCAACAACGCAGGAGAAACCGCTGAACACGGGGCCCAAAAAAACGAGGTGACTGCAGCAGAGAAAATGGAGGACACAAAACTCGATATCATGAACACTGGCATCGCCAGTTTGGGTAAAGAGTTGAGAGACTTCAAACGGCAGCTACAACAGGATTTAGCGGCTCTTAAGGAGGAGCTGAAAAAAGAGATTAAGGAGGAAATTATGGGCCTCCGAAGAGAAATGGAGTGCAAGCTAGCAGAAAACATGGAGGAGCTGCGCTCCCAGCGGGCGTGTATGACAGAAGCGCAGGCCCGAATATCAGAGCTGGAAGATTGGAATAGCGAGGCAAGCGAACAGCTGCAGACCCTGACGGCACAAATGCAGAGGATGCAGGAGAAAGTAACCGACTTGGAGAGCAGGTCCAGACGGGGCAATATACGCATCTTCGGGATCCCGGAGGGCATTGAAGGCAACTCGATGACGAAATTCATGGATCAGTTCTTAAAAAAAGAGCTGGAACTGCCCAGCGAAGCGGATCTGCAGATTCAACGAGCGCACAGAGCCTCGGCACAGAACCCGAACCCACGCTCTACACCCAGGTCAGTTGTGGTAAACTTTCTGAAATATGATGTAAAGGAAAGAATCCTGACACGAGCGTGGAAAAAAAAGATACGAATCGGCGACAAGCAGATATTCTTTGATCATGACTACCCGGCAGAAATTGTGCAGCAGCGGAAGAAATATGCCAACATTAAAAAAACGGTGAAAGAAAAAAAAATTAGATTCCAAACGCCGCTAACGAAGATGAGGATTCATTGGGAGAACGGCGTAAGAACCTACAACACAGCCAGAGAGGCAGCGCAGGACATGATGGAGCGGGGCCTTGAGGTGTACGTGCCGGAGGAAACGGTAGGAGCAGCGGAGGCCCTGAACGCACCACGACAGCCGGAGTGGAGGCGAGTGAACGGCAAAAGACGGGGGGAGACGTGGCGCAGCGGGCCCTGGAAAGACTACAAGGCTTTCAACTGAAAGCCTAGATTATAACAAAGATTAAGAAAGACACAGAAGAAATGAAGGCCAAGAAGACAACGTAAAAGAGAAACAGACGGCTAGGAGAGGTTTAAGTGATATTTGTTGGACATTTCTAGACTAATGACTATTTCTTGGATAGTAAATACAGGTCTAGGGAGGGCCCTACACTCGGTGAGGACAATCCCTCCACCCACCAACAGGGACCAGTGGGCAGAAGAAAGGCCCAAAGTACGGAGGTCGAGATTTTTTAATGTGTTTTTATATAAATATGTGTTATTTTTGTTGTTAAAGGGGCTAGGAGCACAAGTTAAAAAAATGGAAAAACATGATTATGGGTAAAAATCTTAAGATAATAACACTAAACGTGAATGGTCTGAACTCACCTGTTAAAAGGGAAAGAATAATAAGAAAATTCAAGAAAGAAAAAGCCGAAATTATATTTATGCAAGAGACACATTTGAGCAAGACAGAACATGTGAAACTAAAGAGATTTGGCTATAAGAACTCCTACTACAGTTCATTTAAGGGAGGAACTAAAAGGGGGGTTATGATACTAATCTCAAATAAAATACAGTTTGAATGTGAACAGGAAATCCAGGATAAAGAAGGCAGGTATGTAATAATAAAGGGTAGCATAGATGGAATGCAGATCACATTAGTGAACATCTATGCCCCACCAGAAAGTGACAAGGGTTTTTTTCAACATCTGTTTGATCTCATAGCAACACACAGTGAAGGAGTCCTAATTTGTGGAGGAGACTTAAATGCTGTCATGGATCATGAAATTGATACAACAAGTGTTAAGAAGACAAAAAAACATGTAACAAAATTCATAAGAACCTCACTGGCAGAAATGGGTATGGTAGACATTTGGAGGGACCTGCACCCACTTGAAAAAGACTATACACATTATTCAGCAGTCCATAAAGTACACTCTAGAATAGATTACTTCCTTATGAATGAAGATGACAGACACAGGGTGAGAAATTGTTGGATTGGAGGGGCAGAAATATCAGATCATAATCCTATATACATGGAAATAAATTTAAACAATAGAAAACGACAAACAACATGGAAACTTAATGTAGGACTGCTAAATGATGATAAAATGAAAGAAAGAATAAAAGTAAACATAAATGAATATATCCAAGAGAATGACAATGAAGAAGTGGACCCAACAATACTATGGGATGCACTAAAAGCCGTGTTAAGAGGTAAATTAATTGTTGAAACAGGAAAAGCAAATAAGACTAAACTGGAAGCATATGAACAAAGATGTGAGAGACTGAGGGAATTAGAACATAAATATCAAAGCACAAATGACCCAAAAATATATCAAGAAATTAAAGAAGAAAAAATAAAGATAAAAGAAACACAAATGGATGAAATTGAAAGGAAAAATAGATATCTAAAGCAAAAATATTATGAAACGGGACCAAAAGCCACAAAACTGCTGGCAAAACGGTTAAGAAAACAACAAACAATGAATAATGTATATAAGATTAAAGACCCCACCACAAATAAAACCACAGTTAACCCAGAAAACATCGAAGAAATATTCCATAATTTCTACCAAGAACTATACTCGCAACCTGAAGAAACAAATACTAAAGATATTAAAAAATTTCTATGCACATTGGACTTGCCATCAATAGGAAATCAACAAAATGAAAAGCTAACAGCAGAAATAACAACACAAGAGATTAGAGATGTGATTAAGTCACTTAAAAACGGTAAATCACCAGGTAGTGATGGATACCCATCTGAGTTTTATAAACTGTTTATAGAAGAACTCACGCCACAGCTTCTAAAGTCATTTAATTGGACGTTGAACAACAACAAAATACCTCCATCATGGAACGAAGCCATTATTTCAGTCATTTTAAAGCCAGGGAAAGATAGAGAACAATGCGGAAACTATAGGCCAATCTCTTTATTAAATGTGGATTATAAAATATATACAACAATTATATGTAAACGAATAAAGACATTCTTGACGGAATTGATAGAAGATGATCAAACTGGTTTCATAGAGGGACGCCAAACACATGACAATATCAGGAGAACAATACATATAATTAATCAAATACATAAAGAAAAGAAAAGCGCAGTAATAATGAGTTTAGACGCAGAAAAAGCATTTGACAGGGTTAACTGGAAATTCCTATATAGTGTGCTGGAACGCTTTGGATTTAACGAAAAATGAGTACAATGCATAAGGACGCTGTATCAAGAACCTGTGGCAAGAATCAAGATAAACGGTAGCTTAACAGACAAAGTAAATATACAAAGATCAACTAGGCAGGGATGCTGCTTATCGCCCACCTTGTTTGCTCTGTTCATAGAGCCACTGGCTCAAGCGATACGACAAAATAAGAAATTAAAAGGTGTAACAATAAAGGGGGCGGAACACAAGATTGGGCTATTTGCAGATGATATTATAGTTTACCTTGAACAACCAGATGAATCAATAATGGAAATGATGAACTTGATAGAAAATTTTGGAAAATTATCAGGATACAAGATAAACATAACAAAAACACAAATACTGACATTCCACTATAACCCTCTAAACCAGATAACTGATAAGATCAAACTAAACTGGAAACAAAAAGAAATAAAATACCTTGGAGTGAACATACCTAAAGATCTAAGCAAAATCTATAAAACAAACTATGATAGGTTGGAACAAGAAATAAAAAAAGATATTGATAGATGGTCAATCTTAAATATGGATCTGAATTCAAAAATTGAGACAGTCAAAATCAGCATACAACCTAGATTACTTTACCTCTTCCAGGCTATACCAACAGAGATTCCAGATGCCCAATTCTCAAAGTGGGACAGGATGATATCGAGATTTGTTTGGGGAGGTAAAAAACCAAGAGTGAAATATAAAACTCTCCAGTTACCAAAAGAGAAAGGAGGCATGGGCCTACCGAGTCTAAAGGAATATTACTACTCAGCACAAATAAGATATATCATATGTTGGTGCGACGAGGGATATGAGGCAAAATGGAAAGAAATGGAAAAGGAAATTGAGGGACTCCCAGTACAAAGCATAATAGGAGATAAAGATGCATATAAGCAAATCAAACAAATAGACCCAATCACTAAATTTACTTTAGAACTGTGGTATAAAATAGTACAAAAGTATAATATAAAGGAAGACATAAAACTATTGAAATGGGTAGCATTTGACAGTCAGTTTGAACCGGCAAAACAAGATAGGGGATACAAAAATCTGGTGAACAAGGGAATCACAGCATGGGGCAATATCGGAAAAAAAGATCTCGGGAGCTTTGTAAACATCAGGAGAAAATTTAAACTAGAAAGATCGGAATTCTTCAGATATCTGCAGATGAGAGACTATTATATGAAGAAGATTAGGCATAACCTCCAAACAGATGTGAGCGAGATTATACAATTCATTTTAAGCTCATATACAGGAAATAAAACAAGAATTATTTCAAAGCTATATCAGAAACTTATGGCAAACAATCATTCAAGTAACTATATAAAGGAGAAATGGGAGAAAGAGCTCAATTTAAACATAACAGAAGAAAGCTGGCAGGAAATATGGAAAACACAACACACGTCAACAAATTCAAGAACATGGAGGGAATTTGGATGGAAAAACCTGATTCGCTTTTTCATTACACCACAGATTCAAGGAAAGTATACAAATACCCAGTCTATATGCTGGAGGGGATGTGGGGCTCAAAATGCAGACCACTCGCATATGTTTTGGAAATGCTGCAAAATCTCATCATTCTGGAAATCTATACATGTGACAATACAGAGGATATTAGGATATAATATACCAATGAACTGTAACTTGATGTACCTATGTGATCTTAAAAGAGACAATGTTATACAGGCTGAGGACAGATATCTAGTTAAAATCTTGTTGATTGCATGTAAAAAAACAATCACAAAAAAATGGCGATCAGAAGTTCTTCCTGACCAAGAGCAATGGACTGACATTATTGAGGACATACGTATGATGGAAAAACTAACATATCGACAAAGAATGCAAGAAGGACTATGGGGAAAAAAATGGCGGAAATGGACACACTACAAAGTGCAACAACGAGACAGATATTGAAAGAATAACCAAAGACGCTGGAAAAACCAGAAGAATTAAGAGATGGAAACTGAAAACTTGATGCTCCAACATTTGTCGTCCCCCCCTTTTTTTTTTTTTTTTCTCTTTTTCTTTTTTACTCTAGCCCCTTTGTTTGTTTTTTTTAAATGTAGACTGTGATCTGAATGCAATATATATAATGAAAAATGAATAAAAATCTTAAGTTACAAAAAACATGGCATATGAAAGGCATGATACTTCTCAAATATAATAATACATTATTAGTGACAATAATAATGTAGATAAAATGGGATTTTTCTATCAGTTGTGAACCAGAGGCTTGCGACTATACTTCCTTTTCACCATCACCCACCCATTCTCCTGGCTGATCAGGAAAGGTGGAAGCTGGGGGATGACTAGCAGGCCGCCCTAAGCTTGGGTGCTCCGCTGCAGCTAAGGGGAGTCCGTCATTATTAACTGGTGCTGATAGTGTTTTAATGCAGCAGAGCTGGGATTCCAAATCGCACAACCTCGCTTCAAGCACCTCAAAAAGACAACATTTATTACATTTACCATTATCACTAAAAGAGGCAGAGGTGTAACTAATCATCTGACACAGAGAGCACACCAGAGGAGAAGGGGAATAAGAGCTAGTAGCCATAGCTAGTAGCTAACCTGAAGCTAACACAAACACCAATGAAAGGTGAACAGAAGGCTAAAGAGGGTGATTAGGTGACACTGAGTGCGCACACAAGTGCAAGAGGCTTGTTAAACAGAAGTGAGAGGTGACGGTAGATGGGAAAAAAGCAATTAAAACACAATTAAAGGCAATGATCCTAAGGAGAGTGAGGAGAGCTAACCACAGAGCAAACCAGACCAACAGCCAGCAACACAGGAAGTGACGATATGTTACCACAGGAAGCGTCCAATCCACCCCATGGGTGCATGGGCTGTGGGTACACCAAGCACCGATACAAGGCAAGAGCGTGTCTGGCGAGGAGCAAATGCTGTGGGAAGTGTGGACTCCTACACCATTTCACCAGGGCCTGTAAAAAACTTGAAGGAGGGGAACAGTGACGCGAAGTGGATTCCCCTGCCACAACTCCTATGGTTGTTCACACCATCTCTCCGAGCACAGGTGGGCGGATTTACTGTGATGTAATGCTGGACAGCACGGAAGTGCTGTTGTTGGTGCACACGGGAGCAGCGGTTTTCATGTTGAACTGGCCTACTGTGAGAAATTTGTTCCCGTATCACTGAGTGAGAAGACTGTTGACGCCATATTGTGGCTACGTAGGTAATAGACTGGCCATCGTGGGTTCAATGGAGTTGACGGCGAGCTACAAGTCGGCAGTGATGTCCAACGTCCACGGCCTGGGCTTCATGATCACCAGTGGCATCGGAGAGGAGTGGTCGGGTTGTGGTTTGTGGGACCAACCGGTTCCAAGTGCAGTGGACGATGCAGTATGGGACAAAGACTGGCCTGGTATTCTGGGAGATGGACAGGACCAATTCCATCCAGGGCCACTGCGGGAGGGTTCCGGTGCCAGAGCCGAAGTTACCCTGGATGTGGGAACTGGGCGGCACGGTGGAACGCCCGTGACGGTGGATGGAGCTGAGAGGATAGCTCCCTCTGCTTCCAGAATTCGGCCTGGAGGTACTGAGAAGCAAGGGGCTGCAATGGCTTTGCCAGCATTCGAAATGAAAGAGAATGGGACAGGACCGGCTTGCACTGTGGACAGACGTGCCACACGGCAACAATGGAGGCCGAGTTGGACTTTGCATGGGGTTGGTGGAGCGCTTCGACCCAGAGAGAAAGCCCGGTCTAGACATTGTGGATGTTTGAAGCTGAGTCGAGCTCCCCTGCAGGTCGCTGACATGGTTCGACCCAGGGAGGAGGCTAGGCTAAGGGGGGTCCATGACAAAAGAAAACGATGAGATGGCCAGGGGCGGCTGCAGATGGTGGCTGTTCAGGAGAATGGTTACCTCCAGCTGTCCGATGACTCATGGAGACACCCCATTGAACTGCGGCATGCCGGCGATGAGAAGGAGGTGTCGAGACTCCAATGTGGCTCGTCACCAGGGGCGAAGAGACGAAGACACTCTGGGCGGGATCTGCCAGATGGGTCTCCGGGGAATGGCTTCTCCATCAGGACTGTATGGTAGCAAGGGGGTGATGGGTTAAATTGCAAGTTGTATTGTGAGTTGCCTAAGCTACGTAGTCAATATGTTCCTTATATTGAGTGCTATATGAGTTGTCTATGTAAAAAACTAAACAAGCAAAACAAACAAACAAACAAAAAAACCAAGTGATGTTTAAAGTGTATGTATTACTATGTGGTTTGCCCGAGTTATGAGGGTGGTTTTGTTGGGTGTGCCAATAGCACTGTGTGAACGTAAATATTGACTGTTTGTTGAATGGGAATTTGCCTGTTTGTATAAAAGGTCATGGGATTATTTTTTAGTTATATTAGGAACATAGCAGTTTTTATTTTTTTATGGACTATATATGATAGATGATAGATAGTTTATTTCGAACACAAAAAATATAACAAAAAAACAAGCAAATAGCAAATGCAATAAAGTTACAGTATACACTGTTCGAAAGGGAGAAGGAAGAAGTGAACACTTATTAATTCCAACTCCTTTTTTCCATCGTTACACCCATGTGAATTTTATACAAATTACTACCTTTAATACCCCAAGTAAACAATTTACTGTATTTTTTACAGATCAACATTAACACCTGTCCATTCTAACATACAATGAAGTCTATATTTCAAAACCAGTCTCAAATGACACAGATACACACAGTGCTGTCCCACCCACCATTCCATAGTGTCCCATAATGTCCCAGAGTGAACATAATGAATCATACATATAAATTCTACCCTTCTAACATATATCCTTTCAACAAATGGTGCTTATACCTCTTTTTAAATTGATTTCAGCTTGTACATAGTTTCAGTTCCGGCTCCAGACTGTTCCACAAATCCACCCCACAGACAGATATGCACATACTTTTCTTGGTTGTACGTATCCTGGGTTTTGTGAAGTTTAAGTCTCCTCTCAAATTATGATCATTGTCTCTTTTTTTTAAATATTTTTTGTATATTAGTTGGGAGTTGATTGTTAATTGCCCTGTACATTACTTGTGCTGTCTTAAATTTAACTAAATCGATGAACTTTATGACATGTGACTTCAAGAACAACGAATTGGTATGGTCTCTATATCCTGCATTGTTTATTATCCTTATAGCTCTTTTTTGTAATGTGCATATTGCTTGTAGGTTGGTCTTGTAGGTGTTTCCCCAGACTTCTACACAGTAGTTAAGATAAGGTAAAAACAGTGAATTGTACAATAAGACCAATGATTTATAGTCCACGATGTGTCTTGTCTTCCCCAGTATGCCTATACATTTTGCTAATTTAGCCCGGATGTGACTGATGTGAGGTTTCCAGCAGATTTTACTGTTTAGCGTCACCCCCAGAAACTTATTTTCCTGTGCTGTTTGTATTCTGGTATCATCTATTGTTATCATTATTTCATGATTTATTTTATAATTTCCAAACAACATAATCTTTGTTTTTTTTAGATTTAGAGATAATTTATTTTTGTTGAACCACTGCGTTAATTTTTCCATTTCAGTTGTGACCACCTCTAAAACCTGCTGCAAATTCTCACCAGTGCAAAGGATATTTGTGTCATCCGCAAACAAAATAAATTTCAGAATTTTTGATACTTGGCATATGTCATTTATATACAAGATAAAGAGTTTGGGTCCCAAAACTGACCCCTGGGGCACACCACAAGTGATGTCCATGCAGGGTGATTTGTGCTCTCCAATTTGTACAAATTGTTGTCTGTTACTTAAATAACTTTCCACCCAACTCAGTCCTACCCCTCTTATCCCATACCTTTCCAGTTTCCTTAGAAGTATTCTGTGGTCAATGGTGTCAAAAGCTTTCTTTAAGTCTATAAATACTCCTACAGCAACCTTTTTTTTGTCTATACAACTAGTAATTTCTTCTATAAGTTCGATCAGTGCCAAAGATGTAGATTTATCTGCTCTAAAACCATACTGGCTATCTGTAAGGAGGTTGTGTTTTTCAATGAAATCATCCAGTCTCTTAGTGAATATTTTTTCAAGTATTTTGGAGAATTGTGAGAGTAAAGAGACTGGCCTGTAATTTGTGAAACAATGGCTGTCTCCTGTTTTGTAAAGAAGTGTTACTTTTGCTATTTTCATTTTGTCTGGAAATGTACCAGTTTGAAATGACAGGTTACAGATGTGGGTGAGTGGCTTAACAATTCCCTCAATTACTTTTTTCACTATTGTCATGTCAATTTCATTCCAGTCCGTTGATTTTTTGTTCTTAAATTTACTCACAGTCTCGATAATTTCCTTTTCAGTAACTGCACCCAAAAAGATTGTGTTTGGGTTTCTATCCTCTATTTCATTCACAGACCCACTGTGGTTTGTTTCTGGAGTCACTATTGATTTTGCTAATTCAGGACCAACGTTTACAAAAAATTTATTGAAACCACTGACCACATCTTCCATATTATTAATCAAACTGTCGTTTTCGATAAAATATTCTGGATAATTTGCATACTTAGGACGATTACTAATAATCCCCTTGAGTACTTGCCATATTCCTCTTATGTTATTTTTGTTATCCTCTAGTATTCTGTTGTAATATTCTTTCTTACAGGTCCTCATTATAGTGGTAAGCTTATTTTTATATCTTTTATATTTGATCTCAGCTTCCACCATTCTGCATTTAATGAATTGTTTATATAATGTATTCTTCTTTTTACATGCATTTATTAACCCCTTGGTGATCCAAGGAATATTTTTTTGTTGTTGTCTGTCACTGTATTGTTTTATAGGACAGTATTTATTGTACAATGATTGAAATATTTGTAAAAATTTATCATATGCTCCATTTATGTCATTTTCATCATAAACTATCTTCCAATCTTGTATTAATAATTCCTTTGTCAGTAAATACATTGATTCTTCGGTTCTTATTCTTTTATATTTAATATTTTTGGTATACTTTTTCTTCCTATAATCACATTGATAGACAACAAAAATCGGCAGGTGGTCGCTGATATCATTCAATAAAAGCCCACTCCTGATATTATTTTCCATAATGTTTGTGAATATGTTATCTATTAGTGTGGCACTGTGCGGCGTGATTCTGCTAGGTCCTGTAATTGTTGGATGTAAGCCCATACTGTACATTGTGTTGATAAATTCTTCTGTCAAACTATGTTGTTTTGAGTTCATCAGATCTATATTTAAATCACCACAGATGAACATAACTTTATGAGTTAGTTTTGCGTACATTTTTTCCATCCAGTCCTTAAATAAGTCAGTGTTTGATCCAGGTGTTCTATATACACACTTCACTTTTCTATTTATATAATTTAATTCATAGCCATCCATGGTAAAATCCACTCCTTTCTCTTCACTGAGCCACGTCTCTGATATTGCCACAATATTGAAGGGCTCTTTAAACTGATTTAAATAATCTTTAATGTTATTAAAGTTTGCATTGAGACTTCTGCTGTTGAAGTGGATCATAGAAATATTGAAATCAGATGTGACCATTGTGTTAAACTGTTCATCTGTGTAATAATTACAGTCATTATTGACTGAGTTAAAAAGATTATTATCAGGGTCTATGTCATATTCTACGTCCTGTGGGTTGTGCTCTGTGTATTCAAAAACTTTCAGTTCCTGTTGTTCCTGTTTGTTGATTTTTTGATTCATACTGTAGAATGTTTTGTTTCAGATGAGTAAAATCCTTCAGTGTCCTATATTTGTCTGAATTGTTGCTGTGCCTCCAGATCGTATTTGTATGTATATATACAGTATATATATATATATATATATATATAGATAGATAGATAGATAGATAGATAGATAGATAGATAGATAGATAGATAGATAGATAGATAGATAAGTGACTAACTGACTTTTGACTCTCGTGCACTATGTACAGCAGCTCAACCAGACTCATGTCATTCTTCACTGTTTTTCTGTTGCATTATTGACTGCACTATGTGGTACTTCACATTATCTGCTACATGCTAATTTTTTTAAACTGCCTTGACTAGTACTACTCATTATTACTAGTATTATTATTATTATTATTACTTATTATTACTTATTTTTCTACACTTATTGCACGTTTCTAGTCCTTTAGTTTTTTAGTTTATCCCTTTTTCTCATTATGTTTTTAATGTTGCAGCATGGCACCGAGACAAATTCCTAGTTTGTGTATCACATGAACAATGGCAATAAACCTGATTCTGATTCTGATTCTGATTCAGATAGATAGATAGATAAAGACAGCAGAATAATCCATCTAGCCGTGTGGTGGTGGGACAGTAGTCCACCTGTCCCCCTCTAGTTTTCGTTGTTTTTGTGTGCATGGATAGGCCTATATATATTGTGTTCATTGTTAGTGCATGATTCAGGTTGCAAATTTGGGAAGGACTAATTGGTGTGCTTTGGACGTTTCTACGGGGAGAATATGTGATGTATTAAATATGATATATTTCATATTGTTGTGGGTGGCGGCTCCATCTTTCTAGTTCCGCCGCCACCCTGGGTATAAAAGGCGGATGCTCCTGACCAGATAGAGTGATGATATAGAGTGAAGTACGTGGCTGTAATGCACCTGTAAGCTGGTAGTCAACCGCCAATCAAATCTAAAAGAAGAAGAGGTCACAGTCTCGTTCCGACCAGACCTCCGCCTAGAGGGGAGCGGCTTTGACACATTGTGACTGCATCAATAAAATTACATTCTACCGCACCTCCAGCCTTGTTATTGGAGTACTGGTTATGGACATAGCACTAAGGACCACAGTTTGAAAACACATTCCATGGTAAAAGGGCCGATAAGGATCACATTTCGTGCCAGGAACAGATTCTTTTACGAGTCAAAAGTCCCGAAGCTTCTGCCCCAACCAGGCAGTTTTATGTTTACAGTACTCTGTGAAATACCCCAGATCCTTTGACTGCATTCCACGAGTCGCTAGGAATTATCCACAATTATCACACCTACCACAAATAAGACAAAATTATTTTCCTTCATAACCAGAGAATCTTCCTTAATTCTGCTGCATGCACTGCAAGTCTGCACACTTTCCCTGTTCGAGTCCACTCCCACTTTTGTAGCTGGCACCTTTTTCGCAGCTTCTGCATATGTTAATCTCTGGAAGACTTTCACCTGCTGAATTTCTGCTGCTCTTTTGCTGTCTTCACAACCTCAATATGCAGAGCTATGTTTATCACCGCAGCTTTAATTTGGCTCCTCTTTCACACTTGCTATATTCATGTTCACCGGGGCATCTGGCACATTGTTTTCTACCTTTGCATATCGCTGCTACATGACCAAACTTTTGACATTTGAAACATCTGAGTGGAGGAGGAACGTAAAGTCTGACTTCATAGCTCATATAGCCAATATACACCTTACTTGGCAGTCTTGTTTCATCAAATTTTAACATTACTGACAGACTATCACATTTTTCACCATTTCTATTAGTTTTCAATCTTTGTGCTTCTGCCACTTTTGCTCCAGTTAAGTTTTTCATTATTTCATCAGTTGAAACAGCCATTGAGATGCACAATATCACTCCTCTCATTGCCTTATTTCCTTCCAATACTGAACACTGCACACCTTTCCCCTCCATCTTATTGACTCTGATTGCTTTTCCTTGTTGAACACTATCTTTACATGTAACTAGTAAGGAACCACTACGAAGAATTCTTGCATTTAAAACTTTTCCAAGTAACCCATTAATTGCATTTGTGAGCTTAATTGGGTTCCACTCATGAAACAATGCTCCTTCCTGAGTAAGTTTAATGATTACTTGACACTCCTGTATATTCTGGGATTGTTCATCTTTTGATTCATCAGCACTTGATAACACTCTTGATTGATTTTCATTATGTTTACGTTTGCTTCTTTTAGGCTCCACCGAACTCCAAACATCCTCTTTCCCTCTTCCTACCTCCATTCCTCCTCTATTCCAGATGTATCATCACTCTATCCTCCCTGCTGAGTCTGTAAAGCTACAGACATGGACAAAATTGTTGGTACCCCTCTGTTAATGAAAGAAAAACCCACATTGGTCACAGAAATAACTTGAATCTGACAAAAGTGGTAATAAATAAAAATTCTATGAAAATTAAACAATGAAAATCAGACAATGCTTTTGAATTGTGGTTCAACAGAATTATTTTAAAAAACAAACTCATGAAACAGGCCTGGACAAAAATGATGGTACCCTTAACTTAATATTTTGTTGCACAACCTTTTGAGGCAATCACTGCAATCAAACAATTTCTTTAACTGTCAATGAGACTTCTGCACCTCTCAGCAGGTATTTTGGCCCACTCCTCATGAGCAAACTGCTCCAGTTGTCTCAGGTTTAAAGGGTGCCTTCTCCAGACAGCATGTTTCAGCTCCTTCCACAGATGTTCAATAGGATTTAGATCAGCGCTCATAGAAGGCCACTTTAGGATAGTTCAATGTTTCGCTCTTAGCCATTCTTGGGTGTTTTTAGCTGTGTGTTTTGGGTGATTATCCTGTTGCAAGACCCATGACCTGCGACTGAGACCAAGCTGTCTGACGCTGGGCAGCACATTTCTCTCTAGAATACCTTGATAGTCTTGAGATTTCATTGTACCCTGCACAGATTCAAGACACCCTGTGCCAGATGCAGCAAAGCAGCCCCAGAACATAACAGAACCTCCTCCATGTTTCACAGTAGGGACAGTGTTCTTTTCTTGGTATGCTTCATTTTTGTGTCTGTGAACATAGAGCTGATGTGCCTTGCCAAAAAGTTCCAGTTTTGTTTTGTCTGTCCATAGGACATGCTTCCAGAAGCTTTGTGGCTTGTCAACATGCAGTTTGGCAAATTCCAGTCTGGCTTTTTAATGATTTGTTTTCAACAGTGGTGTCCTCCTTGGTCGTCTCCCATGAAGTCCACTTTGGCTCAAACAACGACGCATAGTGCGATCTGACACTGATGTACCTTGACCTTGGAGTTCACCATGAATGTGTTTAGAGGTTGTTCTGGGCTCTTTTGTTACCATTCATATTATCCATCTCCTCCTGCAGTCACATCCAGGGAGGCTGGCTACAGTCCCGTGGATCTTAAATTTCTGAATAATATGTGCAACTGTAGTCACAGGAATATCAAGCTGCTTGGAGATGGTCTTATAGCCTTTACCTTTAACATGCTTGTCTATAATTTTCTTTCTAATCTCCTGAGACAACTCTCTCCTTTGCTTCCTCTGGTCCATGTTTAGTGTGGTACACACCATGTCACCAAACAGCACAGTGACTACTTGTCACCCTTTAAATAGGCCGACTGACTGATTACAAGTTTGTAGACACCTGTGATGTTAATTAGAGGACACATCTTGGTTGAACATGTCCCTATGGTGACACTATTTTCAATCTTTTCTAGGGGTACCATCATTTTTGTCCAGGCCTGTTTCGTCAGTTTGTTTTTTAAAATAATTCTGTTGAACCACAATTCAAAAACATTGTCTGATTTTCATTGGTTAATTTTCATAGAATTTTTATTTATTACCACTTTTGTCAGATTCAAGTTATTTCTGTGACCATTGTGGGTTTTTCTTTCATTAACAGAGGGGTACCAACAATATTGTCCATGTCTGTATAACAACTGGAAAAGATGAAGAGGAAGAAGAAGAAGAAGAGTAATATAAAGTGAAGTATGTGGTGTTAATCAGAATCAGAATCAGAATCAGAATCAGCTTTATTGGCCAAGTATGCACAACACATACAAGGAATTTGACTTTGGCTAAAAACTTGCTCTCGTTGTTCAGATGGAGGATTTAAATAAGGATTCAATGACAACAGAGTATGTACAGTAAATTACAGTCTGTCCACGTTTCTATAAAAGGATGCAAATATATACAGGAATATATGCAGTTATTTACTCAGACTAACCACACTTTGCAGAAATATATGAAAAAATATACAGTCACACAGTATTTCAATGTGAACTCAGATTCAGTGATATAATGTGAATGAAGTAAAAAGCAGTGTGAGAGTTATGTGCAATGTAATAATGGATGAAAAGTCATGAGTACAGCAACAGGTAGGACTAGGTGAATGTTAGGAGTTCATCAGAGTGATGGCTTGAGGAAAGAAACTGTTCCTGTGATGGGTGGTTTTGACCTTCAGTGATCTGTAACAACGACCAGAAGATAGAAGTTCAAACAGTTTGTGGCTGGGGTGTGATAGGTCAGCACAGATGTTTCCCGCCTGTTTCCTGGTTATGGACCGATATAAGTTCTCAATGGAGGGTAGGTCGGTACCAATGATCCTCTCCGCAGACTTAATGATCCGCTGCAGTCTGGTCTTGTCCTGTTTAGTGGCAGATCCAAACCAGACAGTGATGGAAAAGCAGAGGACAGATTGGATGATGGCGGTGTAGAAGACAACCAGCAGCTCCTGAGGCAAATCAAACTTCTTGAGCTGACGCAGAAAAAACAACCTCTGCTGGGCCTTTTTCCGGACAGTGTCTATATGGGAGGACCACTTCAGGTTCCGGGAGATTGTGGTACCCAGAAACTTGAAGGAGTCCACAGTGGACACTGTGCTGTTGAGGATGGTGAGTGGGGGAATGAAGGGGGGGTGTCGCCTGAAATCCACAGTCATCTCCACCGTTTTGGCTGGGTTAAGTTCAAGATGGTTCTGGCTGCACCAGAGGATCAGCTGCTCCACCTCCCGCCTGTATGCAGACTCATCATCATCCCGGATCAAACCGATGACTGTGGTGTTGTCCGCAAACTTCAGGAGCTTCAGCGAAGGGTCCTCTGAGGTGCAGTCGTTGGAGTAGAGGGAGAAGAGCAGTGGGGAAAGGACACATCCTTGGGGGTGGCCAGTACTAATTTTTCGGGAGCTGGATGTAAATCTCCCTAGCTTCACCTGTTGCCACCTGTCAGTCAGAAAGCTGGAGATCCACTGGCAGGTGGAGGGGGGCACCTTGAGCTGGAGGAGTTTCTGATGAAGAATGCCTGGGATGATGGTGTTGAACGCTGAGCTGAAGTCGACAAACAGGATCCTGGCGTACATCCCTGGGGAGTCGAGGTGTTGCAGGATGTAGTGTAGTCCCATATTCACTGCATCATCCACTGACCTGTTTGACCGGTGGCAAACTGCAGTGGGTCCATCAGGGGGCCTGTGATGACCTTCAGGTGGTTCAGCACCAATCTCTCCAAGGATTTCATGACCACAGAGGTCAGGGCAACAGGTCTGTAGTCGTTTAATCCTGTAACAGAGGGTTTCTTGGGAACTGGAATGATGATGGAGCGTTTGAAGCAGAAAGGCACTTCACGCAGCTCCAGTGATCTGTTAAAGATCCGGGTGAAGATGGGGGCCAACTCGTTGGAGCAGACTCTCAGGCAGGACGGAGACACACCATCAGGTCCTGCAGCCTTCTTGATCTTTTGTCTCTGAAAGACCCGGCGCACCTCCTCTTCACAGATCATTAGTGCTGGTGGGAGGTCAGAGTGGAGGAGGGATGGAGTTCCTGGGGCTGCAGATAATCCTTTTGTGTGGGTGGGAGGTGAGAACTGTAGGTTCTTTTCAAACCTGCAGTAAAAGCTGTTTAGGTCGTTAGCCAGCTGGAGGTTTTCCACAGGGTGGGGGGATGGTCTCCTGTAGTTGGTGATATTCTGCAGGCCTCTCCAGACAGAAGCAGAGTTGTTGGCTGAGAAGTTTTTTTGTAACTTCATACTGTAGCTCCTCTTAGCAAGCCTGATCTCCTTCGTCAGCATGTTTCTGGCCCGCTTGTACAGAGTCCAGTCACCAGTCCTGTAGGCCTCCTCCTTGGTCTGACGTAGCTGCTTCAGTTTAGGAATGAACCAGGGTTTATTGTTGTTGTATGTGCAGAAGGTCTTGGTCTGCACACACATGTCCTCGCAGAAACAGATGTATGACATCACAGTGTCAGTGAGTTCATTTAGGTTAATATCTGCAGCTTCAAAAACACTCCAATCTGTACAGTCAAAGCAGGCTTGTAACTTCAGCTTTGATTCCTCAGTCCATTTCTTCACAGTCCTTACAACAGACTTGGAAGTTTTTAGTTTCTGTCTGTATGTTGGAATAAGATGGAGCAGACAGTGGTCAGAAAAACCCAGAGCTGCACGGGGGACGGCATGATAGGTGTTTCTTAAAACTGTGTAACAGTGGTCAAGTGTATTTGTGTCCCTGGTGGGACATTTAATATGCTGTCTGTATTTAGGAAGCTCATTTGTGAGATTAGCTCTATTGAAATCACCCAGAATGATAAGCAGAGAGTCTGGATGTTTTTCCTCCATGTCTGCTATCTGATCAGCGAGGTGCTGCAGTGCCTCCATTGTACAAGCAGCAGGCGGGATATAAATTCCGACCAGAATAAACGAGGAGAACTCTCGCGGTGAATAAAAGGGTTTACAGTTTATGAACAGTGACTCTAGGTTAGGGCTACAAAACTTCTTCAACACTGTGACATCAGTACACCAACCTTCGTTTATGTAGAAGCAGATTCCACCACCTTTAGTCTTTCCAGAGAATTCTCGGCTGCGATCAGCACGAAACAGTTGGAATCCGTCCAGGCGCACCGCGCTGTCCGGGATGTGTTCACTCAGCCAGGACTCCGTGAAACAAAGGGCGCCAGATCTGCTAAAATCCTGGTTTTTGTGAGTCAGGAGCAGCAGTTCATCCATTTTGTTCGCCAAAGAGCGGATATTTGCTAGATGGATCGATGGGAGCGGCGTGCGAAATCCTTGTTTCTTCAGCCTGACTAGCGCACCGGCACGTTTACCACGCCGCCTTCGTTTCCGGCCAGCGCCAATAGCCGCTGCTCCCACAGCTAAGATCGACTGAAAAAACTTCAGATCAGCAGCAGAAACTGGCGGAGAAGTTGCATTGGGAGGTAGTCTGAGTGAAAGTAGTTCCTCCCTTGAATAGGTGACTCGGACAGAAGAGCAGAAGTCCAAAAAAACACACAAAATTATCAAAAACATCAGAGAGCAGAAGCCAGTGGCTGCCATCCGCGGCGCCATCTTGGATTTTTTTTTTTTTTTTCAAGATCACCGCTGGACTCAAACAAGACTGCCAAGTAAGGTGTATATTGGCTACATGAGCTATGAAGTCAGACTTTATGTTCCTCCTCCACTCAGATGTTTCAAATGTCAAAAGTTTGGTCATGTAGCAGCGATATGCAAAGGTAGACAACGATGTGCCAGCTGCCCCGGTGAACATGAATATGGCAAGTGTGAAAGAGGAGCCAAATTAAAGTGCTGTAATTGCGGTGGTGAACTGTGATATCCTACCGTGTAGCAATGATCACACTTGAGTTATTTCTTTGGCTAACTCTGCCATTTATTCTGCAACACACATAATAAGACTGAACATGGATTCTGCGCGGGGTTTTCACACTCTTGTTCTAATGTGTCCCCTTAATAGTAGTGCTGAACAATACAGGTAGTTCCCCCTAGAGGCATGTGCCAGTAATGTTTTAAATTAGACTTGCAGTCTACCACATCCCTCCCCTCTAGATTAAACTACTTTTAATTACACTAGCCAATTATGCTAGACATCCTGGAACTCCCATTTAACCCTAAACAATCACAGCTACTTTTAACTTCTTAAACACATGTGCCATACACATAATTTCTCTCTCTTTTTTTTTTTTTTCACATGTATAACACACAGAACAGTCTAACTGGGGAATTGGTTTGACTACCGCATCCCAGTGAGGTTCCAGGACGCATTCTTGTCCTGTGGCTGGGGAACTCACTACTGACTAAGTATAGTCCTTCAAGTAGTCTGGAGCTTTCCTAGCTCGCTGAGATCTTCTCACGGCGGGTGAGCCAACTGCAGGTGAAGACTCAGACTGCTCCACTGTTTCGGCTGCTGCAGTGCTGCCCGTAGAATCTGCAGAGACGGTTACCTCAGGTTTCACCTGAAGTGGTGGTTCGTTGATGCTCTCCTCAGGATGGGTGTCAGACAACACCTCTGGTGCCATCGGCAGGGGAATGGAGCTCCTACCATGAACTTGGTCGATGTGTCGCCTCACCATTTGTCCATGGCCTAATGTCACCTTGAATGACACAGGGCCTGTCTTTTCTGTTATTTCTCCTGGTACCCAGGCTGGTCCTGAGCCAAAGTTGCGGGTGTAGACCACGTCTCCTTCTCTCAGTATTCTCTCTCTAGCATGCATGTCATGATAACCTTTTTGTTTCTCTTGTTTGTCATGCACTTTGTTTCTGAAGTCTGGATGTATTAAGTCAAATGTTGACCTCAACTTTCTTCCCATCCATGGACCTGCGTAGTCAATGTGAATTCTTCTCCATGGTTTATCTGGAACTTCCCAGGGATGTAGTGGGGCTGCTGGAGGACTGTTCCTGTTCTCCTGGCATGCCGCACATGACTTCACAAGCGCCTCCACCTCTGCATCCATGTTGGGCCACCACATGTAACTCCTCGCCAACGCTTTCATGCGAGTGATGCCAGGGTGTGCTTGGTGTAGTTGTTGCAGTAAGGCATTCCTACCAGGTGGTGGAACAACCACGCGTCCTCCCCACAGAATACAACCTTCCTGGGTGCTGAGCTCATCCTGTCGTCGGGCATAGGGAATGAACTCAGGACTGTTCATCTTCGGCCATCCTCGCAAGATGTATTCTCGCACTCTTGCTAGAACAGGGTCTTTGTCTGTCCACTTCTTTATTTGTTGTGCGTTCACCAGGGGCACGCCGATATCTTCAAACAATAGCACTCTCTCCTCCTCCTCAGGCGTGCTGTCTCTTCCTCCATCCAAGGGTAGCCTACTCATCGCGTCAGCATTCGTATGGTCCCGTCCGGCTTTGTAAACGATGGTGTACTCATACGCTGCTAATGTAACGGCCCATCTCTGAATTCTCTGAGATGTCATCTGGGGTATGGCTCTCATTTCACTGAACAGTGAAATTAGTGGCTTGTGGTCAGTCACTATAGCGAACTGTCTCCCGTACAGGTATTTGTGGAATTTTTTTACACCAAATACTACTGCAAGGCCCTCCTTGTCTAGCTGGGAGTAGTTTTTCTCAGCTGCACTAAGAGTTCTTGAGACGAACCCTATGGGTCTCTCTGAGCCATCTTCCATGCGATGAGAGAGTACAGCTCCCACACCGTAGGGTGATGCGTCACACGCCAGGATGAGTGGTTTGTTTGAATCATAGTGCACTAACACACTACAGGACTGAAGTAGCGCTTTGGACTCTTCAAACGCCTTCTGCTGCTTGACCCCCCATGACCATTTTTCTTCCTTCTTAAGTAAGGTATGTAGTGGTGCCAGCAGCGTGGAGAGCTTTGGGAGGAACCTATGGTAATAGTTCAACAAGCCCAGGTAGGCTTTTAACTCAGTAACATTTTGTGGCTCAGGCGCCTCCGCAATGGCTTCCACTTTGTCTGTTAGAGGGTGTAGACCACTGGCGTTGATCTTGTGGCCTAGGAACACCACCTCTTTTCCCATGAACTCACACTTGCTTCTTTTCAACCTCAGACCGCTTTTCTCCAACCGTTGAAGCACTTCCTCCAGCGTTTTCAGATGTTCTTGTTCATTTGGTCCTGTACAAAGGATGTCATCCAAATAAATGGCAACATTCGGAATTCCACCTAGGATGCCCTCCATAGTTCTCTGGAATATAGCAGGACTGGAAGCTACTCCAAATGGTAAGCGTGTGTAGGTATATAAGCCTTTGTGTGTATTGATGGTTACATACTTCCTTGATTCTTCTTCCAGGACTACTTGTTGGTAGGCGTGACTCATGTCTAATTTCGTGAAGTGTCGGCCGCCGTTCAGCTGTGCGAAGAGGTCCTCCACTTTAGGAATTGGATACTGATCCACCCGTGATGCTCGATTGACAGTGAGATTGTAATCTCCACATATTCTAATGGAGCCATCCGGCTTTCTCACTGGGACTATGGGCGCCGCCCATTCTGCAACCTGCACTGGCTCAATGATCTTGTCATCCAGCAGCCTCTGTAGCTCGCTTTCAACCAGTGGCTTGACTGCATAGGGCACCGGTCGGGGTTTGCAGAATCGTGGTTGGGCCTCCTTGTCCACATTAATCTTTGCAGTGACACCTTTTAGCTGTCCTAAGCCTTCTTTGAACACCTCAGCGTGTCTTTCGAGGATCTCCTCCAGCTGCAATTTGGGCTGAGATTCCACTTTATTCACCAACTGATCAATCATGGCCAGTTCTTGTAGCCAACTTCGCCCTAGTAGATTTGGTCCTTCGCTCCCAACTACTACTACAGGTAAGTCCTTTTCTTTGTTTTCGTGCTGCACCTTCACTTGTGCCATGCCTAGCACGTCTAGCTTCTCTCCTGTGTATGTTTTTAATTTTAATGAACAGGGATTTAATTCTGCTGTGTCTGTTTTCTTCCACAGTTGTGTATATTGCTGTTTACTTAATATGGTTACTCCACAGCCTGTATCAACTTCAAATGTTACTTTCATTCCATTAACATTCATGGTACGCGTGATGGGCGCTACCTTGGTCAGCTCCTCTGACGTGTTGTAAATTGTGTGAAAACCCATGTCTTCTGTATCACTTTCTCCCTCCCCTCTCAGTTGATTCGCTTGCTGTTCCTTTCCTGGGCCCTTGTTTTCATACTTTTGCCCATTAACTGTCGCTTTCAGCACCTGTGCGCTGTCCACCTTTATTCTACATGCTTTCTTAATGTGCCCTCGCTTGCCACAATTATGACACAGCTCAGTGGCAAATTTGCACTCGGCGGCATTGTGCTGGCCTTTGCAGCGATAACAACTGGGGAATTTGTGCTGATTTTTGTCAGTCGACACTTTGTGGACACCTATTTGGGTCTTAGGCACACGAACATGCGTTGCTGTGTCCTCTGCTAGTTTCCTTTGCATTTCTCTCACATCTTTAGATGCTGTTTCCATCGCTTGGCATAATTCCAAAGCCTTTGCAAAAGTGAGTTTTGTTTCAGATAAAAGTCGCCGTTGCATTCGGTCATCATTCACTCCACACACAAGTCTGTCTCTTAACATTTCTTCCAATGAGTCTTTGTAGTCACAGTGCAGTGTTAATTTCTTCAATTCTGCCACATACTCTGCTATGGACTCAGTGTTCCTCCTTATGCGTGAATTAAATTTAAATCGTTGCACGATTTCACTCGGTTTGGGGCTGAAGTGCTTCTGAAGCTCAGCAGTAAGCTGGTCGTACGTTTTATCTTTCGGTAATGCAGGGCTTATTAAATTTCTCAACAAGCTGTAAGTAGTTGCACCAACTCCACTCAACAGTACAGCCTTCCGTTTGTCTGGCTCCTCAATCTCATTAGCTTGGAAGAAAAAGTCCAACATTTCACTATATTCTTCCCATGACTGAGTCGAGTTATCAAAAGGGGTTACCGTTCCGATTACAGCCGCCATTGCTCGTCGTGGTGGGGAAACCTCGTTTTTCCTCCTCTGAACTTGCACTCGAACTACTGGAGTCACTTGAGTTCGCCACACTTGCAATGTTCTCTGTTTCTCGCCGCTAATTTTTTTCTTTTAATCCTCGTCGCCAATTGTGTGATATCCTACCGTGTAGCAATGATCACACTTGAGTTATTTCTTTGGCTAACTCTGCCATTTATTCTGCAACACACATAATAAGACTGAACATGGATTCTGCGCGGGGTTTTCACACTCTTGTTCTAATGTGTCCCCTTAATAGTAGTGCTGAACAATACAGGTAGTTCCCCCTAGAGGCATGTGCCAGTAATGTTTTAAATTAGACTTGCAGTCTACCACATGAACATAGCTCTGCATATCGAGGTTGTGAAGCCAGCAAAACAGCAGCAGAAATTCAGCAGATAAAAGTCTCCCAGGGTCTAAAATATTCAGAAGCTGCGAAAAAAGGTGCCAGCTACAAAAGTGGGAGTGGACTCGCACAGGGAAAGTGTGCAGGCTTGCAGTGCATGTAGTAGAATTAAGGAAGATACTTTGGTTTTGAAGGAAAATAAGTTTGTCTTATTTGTGGTAGATGTGATAAACTGCACTGTGCAGACTTCCAAGAAAACAGAAAAAATCAAAATCTTGTATCTTGGCATTAAGAGGGTACAGTGGGAAGCAGTTCAAGACTTGTTAAGTGGGGGATCTTTAAGTTCAATGACATCATGGGCTGGTAGATCAACTGCCAATCAAGTCTAAAAGAAGAAGAAGAAGAATGAGATGAGACACAGATACAGACTACAGCTAGAAGAATAATAATGAGATGAGACACAGATATGAGATAAAAAAAAAGAAGAACGTCACAAAGCTATGAGGAAAATGCCATAAAGCTATGAGGAAAACGTGACAAAGCTATGAGGAAAACGTCACAAAACTCTGAGGAAAATGTCACAAAGCGATGAGGAAACGTTACAAAGTTATGAGGAAAACGTCAAAGCTATGAGGAAAATGTCATAAAGCTATGACGATAACGTCACAAAGCTATGAGGAAAACATCACAAAACTTTGAGAAAAATGTCACAAAGCTTTGAGAAAAACATCACAAAGTTATGAGGAAAAACAGACACACAGATAGAGAGGCCGGTAGCGAATGGGATTTAACTGGGATTCTGGGAACAGATGGAGATGGAGAGGCAATAAGAATCACGAGAAGGGCTCTTTTCTCTTTTTTAAAAAACACAGGATTAAGTCATAGAATTTAGAGGTCGGGCTCAGATGAAAGATGATGTTACACATTCTTGTACAGTAGGTGGCAGTATGCACCTTTCAGTTGTTTGCTATCCGCCAGTAACCGAGAGAAGAAGAAGAAGACAACCGCCAATCAGGTCGAAGTTGTTCAGCACCTGACCAGATAGAGTGATGATATAAAGTGAAGTACGAGGACGGTTCAAAGAATAAAGAGGGCTCTGTCAGAGTTGGCGTACACTGTACATTCCAGAGTTTAAAGTGACCATCGCAAAAACACTCTCCAACAATACATCCGTGTTTACAGCAGAGATGGTGGTAATAATTATTGCTTTGCAGTGGGTGGAGGAGGTCAGATCGGACCGGGTGGTGGTGTGCACGGACTCACTTGTAGCGCTAAAAACCATACAGACACTAAAATCTACAAGGGAAGACCTGGTGACTGAGCTATATCACAGTTTATTTAGGGTACACAGGGGTGGTGGAGATGTTCAGTTTTGTTGGGTTCCTGCACATGAAAGGTTGAAAGGGAATGACTGTGCAGACAAATTAGCAAAAGTGCTCTTGGAAAAGAGATAACTATACCATTGTCTCTTGGAAAAGGTGAAGGAAAAGCAGTAATCAAGAAAAAAAGGAACTGAGCTATGGCAAAAAAGATGGGATGAAGTTCATAAAGGTAGATCATATTACAAAATACAAAAATCTATTGCAATAAAGAATTTCATAACCAATAGGAGGGAAGATATCATTATAGCAAGACTCAGACTGGATCACACAGGTTTAAAAGGCACATTATTCACCATGGGGAAAAGCAAACGTGACAAATGTAGAGAATGTGGAGTAAAAGAAAATGTCGAGCACATCTTATTACATTGTCACAAATACGGAAATGAAAGACAGATAATGGAAAATGAAGTTCGAGAGGCCGGTAGCGAATGGGATTTAACTGGGATTCTGGGAACAGATGGAGATGGAGAGGCAATAAGAATCACGAGAAGGGCTCTTTTCTCTTTTTTAAATAACACAGGATTAAGTCATAGAATTTAGGGGTCGGGCTCAGATGACATAATGTTATACACTCTTGTACAGTAGGTGGTGGTATGCACCTTTCAGTTGTTTGCTATCGGCCAGTAACCGAGAGAAGAAGAAGAAGAAGAGACGAAGAAGAGTGATGTCTGAAGATAGAGTTGAGGTTCGATTGGACACAACAATGATGATAGGACTACAGCTCCTGACCAGATAGAGTGATGATATAGAGTGAAATACGTGACAGTAATGCACCTGTAAGCTGGTTGCCAACCGCCAATCAAATCTAAAAGAAGAAGAAAAACCAAAATGAGATTACAACCTAAAGAATACATAACAGAAACTACAGAAATCAAACACAACAAAAAAATGGCAAACAGAACCTAAATACAGGAAACAGATACTGATCAATACAAAGATAACGGAGGGTGGTAAGGAACATACAAGACATATAACAATATGATCAATTTGAATACACAGGGAAATCATAAAACGGAGTTTGGGGGACTCCAGTACATGACACAACCATGAGCATTTGAGCTCATGACCAGTAAGATAATGAAGGCTATTGATGATAAACTGGAACCGTTAGCCATGACTGTTCTTTCTCATGCCAACGAGCTGAAAGCGGTCATTAACCGTCTGGATGAGCTAGAGGCTAGGACGCTACAGATGGAAACGGCTAACGAGCCGTTGGCTAACATGGTCCCAGCTTTGGAGAATAAAATAAAATCCCTCTCTGAACATATAGACGACCTGGAGAACAGAGGGCGGCGAAAGAATATACACATCGTCAATTTGTCAGAGAACATGGAAGGCGGGAATGCTTTGAGCTTCTTTGAGCATTGGCTTCCAGATTTTCTTAATATGGACACGAAGGATGGCCGGGTTTAGCTAGAGAGGGCTCACCGCTCCCTTGCACCGGCACCCGGCTCTAATCAGCGACCTCACCCAGTCATCCTCAGATTCCACTCGTTTCCTGACAAGCAGAGAGTGATGGCGGCAGCGCGATGTAAAGCAGGCAACGGCGACATTACCTTGACCGAGAGAAAAATATCCTTCTATCACGATCTTTCTGCTGACGTTCTTCGTAGACGAAAGGAGTTTAATGAAGCCAAGCAACGCCTGAGAGAATTGGAGCAGAATATTCCATGCTGTTCCCTGCAAGGCTGCAAGTATCCTTTAATGGCACTAAGAAAACTTTTCTCTCCCCGACTGAAGTAATGTCTTTTGTATCCAGTGTGACAAATCAGGGAAGATGAGAAAGTGGACCTTAAGGTTGGACAGTGTATTTATAATTATCCATCTCTGTGCCTTATTACGACTCTCTGTGTGTGATATGTGGTTTAAATAATAGACACAATTCTTTGTGTTTAATACATATGTTAATCCGCTAATCCATCTAAGGAGAAAACTATCGAATAGGACTTAAACCTATGTTTAAATGCATTGCTTGTTCTTAATATTAAGGGGCGTTTTAGTGGCTCCCTGCCATCTGGATTATCACTTACCCCCTCTTCCCTTTTTTTTTTTTACTATTTATTCTTTTTTTTTGCATTGCTTTTTTTTTTTTGTATTGCCCCCCCCCCCTCTTCTTGCTCTTCTTGCATCATCCTAGGTGCACAACCGAGAGGTTTCGCAGGTCCTTCCTACCAACGGCTGTCAGACTGTACAACCTAAGCAGGCCTGCTCGCAGAGATGGCAAAAAGACGTAACAACCTAATAGTTTTGAATGCAAAAGACGCAATACTAACTACTAACTAACTAACTAACTAACCTGCACTTATATAGCGCTTTTCTAGTCACAAAGACCACTCAAAGCGCTTTCATTAATACTAACCCTCTATTCTAAGGGCCTATAGGAAACAGATATCTAGGGACAATTTAGAACAGCCAATTAACCTAACATGCATGTTTTTGGCATGTGGGAGGAAACCGAAGAAATCCCGGAGTAAACCCACGCAACACGGGGAGAACATGCAAACTCCACACAGATCACTGTTGGTCGGGGGCTGGGATCGAACCCATGATCCCACGATCCCCACAATCCCCCGGCCAAGGGTAAACTGTGCTGCCGCAGTGCTAACCACTGCGCTAACGCTAACCACTGCAATAGACTTATACAATGGTCCCCTCCGGCATACAACTAGGAAAATACCGGTCGCTATGGAGGGTGAGAATATGTATGGGTACATAATCATACCATGTAGGATAACTAAGTAGACGGTTGTGCTGTTTCATCCCATCTAGCAACAATGCTCTGCACTGTGTGTGTTTATATATTTACATATTTATTCCATCTAGCTACAATGCTCCGCACTGTGTGTTTATATATCTACATATTATTCCATCTAGCTACAATGCTCCGCACTGTTTATATATTTACATATTTATTCCATGTAGCTACAATGTTCCGCACTGTGTGTTTATATACTCATATATTTATTCCATCCAGCTACAATGCTCCGCACTGTCTCTCTCTCTCTCTATATATATATATATATATTGTGGAAGGCACGAAATAACTCAGGCAGGACACGGCGAACTGAAGTTTAAAAGGGTGTTTTATTCATCCTCCATCACGAGAGTTCACCCCAGCGCTGTGGCAGCGCGCTGGAGTGATCCCTCCATCTCTAGTAGCAGCAAGTATTCAGAGTGGTCAAAAAGAGAGAATAAGAGAGAGAGCAAGCGATATGCAGTTGACTTATATACCCAGCTACAGACAATACATGCACAGCAGTAAAGCATGGACATTTGCATTAGAGTCACACATATCAATAGCAGGATTACTGGCGCCGGGATTAGACAAAGAGAAGCTGCCTATTGATATCAGTCCATACATCTCACTGTTCTGCTAATTGCTCCAGCTGAGCGCTCTGCTTGACCCGTAGGCTGTGGGGGTTACCCACACCACTCCCCCCCAGAGGGCTCAGCAGGGGGCTGAGGCGTCGATCATCCGGCTTTGGAAGCAAGCTGCGGGAAAAGCTCTGTGCCAGAGGAGGGGAAGGGAGGGGGTGGGGGTAGCAAGTGCCGGCCTGGGACGGCAAAGTTGTCCAGGCCGCGCAAAAATTGCATGTGGATCCACGATGTTGAGGGGCTGTCCCGTTAAACGTGGCGGAGATCCACAGCGGCTGCGAGAAGAAACATTTGTCTCTGACTCCTCTCGCGGCTAAGTCCTGCGAGGATGCGTAGCGGCCATGAAGAAAAACAGGAGCTGAAGCTGTGCGAGGGACTTGGCGTGTTGGCTTTAGGTGAGCGCGCGCAGCCCTAAAGCCCTCGGGGACAGCTGACGGCTGAATTCCCATGTGCGCCGTGGCTGAGAACCATACAAAATCCTGTGTGCGGGCTGCGTGTCTGCTTCAGGTGCGTGGGCAGCCCTGAAGGTTCCGAGGATGGCGGTCAGCCATGTTTCTCGGGTATGTGCAGCGGCGGAGGACAATGGCAGTCTGTGGAGCCGGTATTGTCCCATGCATGGTGCGCTGTCCTCGTAACCCCCCGGTGTGCGTGCGGGGGTTCGGTGCATGGCAGGTCCGCTGGAGCGAGGCGAGTCAGGGTCAGGGAGCTTGATGGAAATCAGCGTCGTCGGCGCCGATGGTCTTCCCTGTTCGGGCTGTTGCTGTCGTTCGCTCATGCCGGGTCATGGTGCGTTCTGGTCCACGCGCTGCGTTCTCCGTCCAGCCCTGGAGGTCGCCGTCGTGGAGAGAGGACGAGGTGCGTGTGCGCTCGTGTGGATGCGGAGGAGCGGTGAGAGGGAGTAGACGATCTTTGTCCCTCAGCCGGTCCCAGCGTGGATGTCCAGATCTCAGGCGAGGGTCACACAATGACGCATTCTGCAGCTTTCCCAGTCGTGGATGATCTCCGGGGGAGTTCGCCTGGTGTTGGTTTTGCGCCGAGGTCTCCCACTTGGCAGAAGGGAGGGCAGTCCATTTGCGTCAGGCAGCTGCGTTCGTTCGTCGTCAGAGTCACTGCCGGGGGCTGCGTTCGTTCGTCGTCAGCGTGTTCTTTCTTTCGGGGTCACCAGTGTGGAAGGCACGAAATAAGTCAGGCAGGACACGGTGTTTTACTCATCCTCCATCATGAGAGTTCACCCCAGCGCTGTGGCAGCGCGCTGGAGCGATCCCTCCGTCTCTAGTAGCAGCAAGTATTCAGAGTGGTCAAAAAGAGAGAATAAGAGAGAGAGCAAGCGATATGCAGTTGACTTATATACCCAGCTACAGACTGCGGCGGATGATAAAATAAGGCAGCGAAGTGAGGGTTTTAAGTAGGTTTATTATCATACCGCTGTCACGGAGCTCGCCCCATGGGTGAGCCCGGAGGCTCTCCAGCAAAGTGTGCAGATGAGCAGTCGTCAGAGTGAGAGAGTGACTTACAGAATAATGCAGCTAGGTATGGGCATTTGCATTTGAGAGACACACATAACAATAAGGAGATTGCTGGCTGTAATTCGCCTCCGCTTCGGAGCTGTGGGACAAAAGAGGTTACAAGGCACATCTACATATTGTTATCAGTCATTGGATCACAGTAAGGGCAGGAAGCATGAACAATGCATGAATGGCACATTAACATCACAGTACTGAGCCGGAAAAAGCCAGAAGAAGCGGAGCTGCCTGTTGACATTAATACACACATTTCACTGTTCTGTTAATTGCTCTAGTCGAGCGCTGTGCCTGACCCAGTCTGTTGTGGGGGTTACGCCACACGCTCCTGTAATGTTCTCCTGGAACATGTAATGACGAGGCGCACACACCGGGTGTCAGTTAGAACTTTTTACTTGTCACTTCAAGTGCAACTAACAACTAACCACACATTGGCACATGTACATCTCCTTTTATAGTTGGGTCATGGCCGGGGTCATACTGCCCTCTAGTGGTGACTCCATATGAACTTCACATATCAATACATCTCCCTTTTTTTTTTAAGTAAGGTCATGTCCAACTATAAACTTTTTCTCAAATTTCTATATACAAAATAAACTCCATTTCTATTTACATTTTTTTTCCAACCTTGTACACTGAATCACAAGTTCAATTTTTTTTTCTCTGTTTACAATTCAACATCAACACATTTTTTTCCTCTGTTTACAATTCATCATCAACACTTTTTTTTTTTTCAGTACTCCTTACATTTCCTCAATCAATCTTTTCGGTTTCACAATTTGCCTTTGTGATCTTCTGATTTGTGTCACCTCAGTCTGTTCGTTATTGTCTGTCTCTAAGTTTTGGTTCTCAGTCATTTCTGGTTGTTCGGTTTGGCTGGAAATTAGCATGTCGCTTGTTTCACTGTCTGTGACTCTCATTTTTGTCTGAGGCACTTTCAGTAAGTGACGTCAGTTTCGCCTCATTGTTTTCCCATGCTCTGTGATGACTTCATATGATCTGGGAGTTGTTTCTTTAACCACTTTTGCCAGCGGTCCCCATTCTCCATCACATCTCACTCGCACTATGTCCTCATGTGCAAGTGGTCTCAGAGGTCGTGCTGTTCTGTTGTACAGTTCAGTTTGCCTCTCATCACGCCTCACATCTCTCTTTTCCATCACTTGAGATGCTGATGGAAGTCGCGTTCTGAGTTTTCTGTTCATGAGCATTTCTGCTGGGGACAGTCCATTCTCCAGTGGTGATGCTCGGTAATTCAGGATCGCCAGATGTGGGTCTTCTGCATTGTCTGCAGCCTTTTTCAATATGCGCTTCACTATTTGCACCCCTTTCTCTGCTAACCCATTTGACTGTGGGTACAGAGGGCTTGAGGTCACGTGCTTGAACCCATATGTGTCTGCAAATTCTTTGAAGCACTGACTCGTGAATTGTGGTCCGTTATCACTTACAACAGTCATTGGAATTCCATGGCGTGCGAACATTGTCTTTGTATGTGCAATCACCTTTTCTGCTGTTGTGCCACTCAACCCTGCAAACTCTGGGTAGGTGGAATGATAGTCCATGACTAACAGATAGTCCTTGCCCTTAAGCTGAAATAGATCCATGCCCACTTTTCTCCATGGCCCTTGAGGCTTCTCATGGGGCCTCATAGGCTCGTTTGGCTGTTGATACCTGTGGCGCTGGCAAATCTCACAGCGCTGCACATATGCCTCAATGTCCTTGTGCATGCTGGGCCAATACAAAACATCACGTGCACGTCTTTTGCACTTTTCAATACCCAAATGCCCCTCATGCACTAATTTAACCATTTCTGATCTCATGGAGGTAGGTATGACTATCCTTGTACCTTTTAACAGAACCCCATCTAACACAGACAGTTCACCTTTAAAGTGTTGGTAAGGCTTGTCAATCATATGCTAATCAATGCTCTGCACTGTGTGTCTATATATATACATTTATAGTAATATGGACATATGTTTGCTAGATGTTGTTTTTTCTTGCCTTCTGATTGTTGCTCTGAGTGTTGCTGTCCCTGTGCTGTTGCAATCCTGGAATTTCCCCATTGTGGGACTAATAAAGGCTTATCTTATCTTATCTTATCTTATCATAACCTGTCCTGGCTGATGTATCTGTTCCATTACTCTTTTTAGTTTCTCATCTTTTTGTGTTTCTTTCACTATCTTCGTCCATTTTGCATCTGACACTGGCATGTGTGCCTTAATAGAGTCTGCATGTATTTGCACAGCTTCCTCTGTTGTGCTGCTGGTGTTGCACAAGCTAGCCCTACTCAGCGCATCGGCTACAATTAGTTGCTTGCCTGGTGTAAACTCAAATTTCAAGTCATATTTCTGTAATCTTAACATTAGACGCTGGATGCGCGGTGGTGCGTCACCCAGTGGCTTCTGTGAGATCGCAATCAGTGGTTTGTGGTCTGTTTCTAGTATTACTGACCTTCCATACACATATTCATGAAACTTCTCACATCCAAACACTGCACCTAGAGTCTCTTTCTCTATTTGCGCGTAATTTTTTTTTTCTGCGCTTGTCATGGTGCGCGATGCGTATGCGACTGGATACCACTCTGTGTCATGTTTTTGCAATAGCACAGCTCCTAGGCCGGCTTTGGACGCATCTGTGGACACTTTTAGCAGTTTGTCCTGATCATAGAATTTTAACACTGGCTCCTTTATTAGACTGCTTTTGAGCCACTCCCATTCTCTGGCATGCTCTGCCATCCACTTCCACATTGTATTGGTCTCTAACAAGCTTCTAAGAGCTATTGTGTTAGCTGATAAATTTGGGATAAATTTTCCCATGTAATTGACTAGCCCTAGGGCTCTTTGCAAGTCATTTTTGTTCTGCGGTACTGGCAGCTCTGCTATGGCCCGCACTTTTTCCGGATCTGGTTGCACGCCTGCCCCAGATAATTTTTCTCCCAGGTATGTAATCTCCTGTACCCCGAATTGGCACTTACTCTTATTCAGTTTCATACCTGACTTTTGCGCCTGTGTGAGAACTCTAGCCAACCTTTCGTCGTGCTCCTCTTTTGTTTTTCCCCAGACTACCACATCATCAAGAAAAACTCCCACCCCTTCTATTCCGTCAAACAGTTGCTGCACAGTTCTATGGAAAATTTCAGGGGCTGAGCTAATCCCGAACGGCATTCGTAGAAAGCAATGCCTTCCGAATGGCGTATTAAATGTGCACAATTTAGCGCTTTCCTCGTCGAGCACTATTTGGTAAAACCCAGATTTGGCATCTAATTTTGTGAAGTAATTTGCTCCACTCATTGTGCTGGTTATGTCAGAATTTGTTGGTAGCCTGTAATGCTCCCGCTGTATTACTTTATTTAGATCTTTTGGATCTATGCACAATCTCAAATCTCCATTTGGCTTCTCCACTATAACTAGTGAGTTAACCCATTCAGTTGGTTCTTCTATTTTTCTGACCACTCCGTCTGCTATCAGTGAGTCTAGTGTTTCCCTCAGCCTCTTTTTAAGAGCTATTGGCACTTTTCTTGCTGCATGTATGACTGGCTCTGCATTCTCTTTCAGCCTAATTTTTTGTTTGCCTGGTAGGCGGCCTATTCCTTTGAACACCTCTTTGTATTCTTTCACCCAGTCAGTGTGTTTATGCTTACTTGTTGTAGCCTCTGTATTTTCTCGTGCTGTCACTTTGTCTGTATCAATGACATTCACCCTTTTGATCAGACCTAGCTGATCGCATGTTTTTAAACCCAAAATTGCTTGTCTATTTCCATCAACAAGTACAAACAATGCATTCACTGTTTTACCTTTGTTTGACAGTGTAACCCTGCACATTCCCTTAGTGGGTATTGGCTTATCGTCATATGTTCTCAGATTAATCTTTTTATTTCTTATTTTCGGCTTGTTTTTCAGTCTTTTAAATTCTTTCATTGGCAGGATGTTTACCTGCGCACCTGTGTCGAGCTTCAGTGACATGTCTGTGCCATTCATCTCCAGGCACACTATCCATTCGTCAGCGCTCGTCTCTCCCTCGATGGCGTCCACGTAAAACTGATCCTCTTTGCTGTCACTCTTTTTCTCCACGAGTTGCACCCTCCTCTTTGAGAAGCAGGTCTTTGCGAAGTGATTTTTTCCGCCACACTTGCGACATTCCTTCCCGAATGCTGGACACTGTTTCAGCGCGTGTTGCCTTCCACACCGCTCGCAGTTCCCGCGCGCGCGCTCTGGGTTTGCCTCCCTTTTTCTTGCCTGCAACATTCCTTTCGGCTTCGCGCGCTGCACTGCACCGACCTCAGCAGTCTCTTTTTCCTTGCTGCTAAAAGTCTTTAATTGTGCCTTTATACTCTCAGACGCTTGGCAAATCTGTATCGCTTTCTCCAGCGTTAAGTTAGTCTCTTTCAGTAATTGCATCCGCAATTTGTTGTCTTGGGCCCCTATTACAATTTGGTCCCGTATCATTGACTCACTCAATGTTCCAAAGTTGCATGACTGACATTTCAACCGTAGGTCTGTGACATACAGCTCGATGGACTCTGACTCTTTCTGGAGTCTTTTTCTGAACACATACCTCTCGTACGTTTCATTCTTTCTCGGTGTGCAATAATCGTCAAACTTCTTCATCACGGCGTCGAAGTTGCCTTTTTCTTCTTCCGTGAAGATGAATGTGTTAAACACATTTAGCGCCGCTCGCCCTGCTACTGTTAGCAGTAATGCTATTTTCCTCTCCTCGTCACGGAGACCGATAGCAAGCGAATAAAGTTCAAAACTCTGTTTGAATACTTTCCAGTTCTCGTTGACGTTACCGGTCAACTTTAACTCGTCCGGCTGTCGAAGAGCGTTCATCTTCGCCGTCGGTTCGTAGTTTTCTCCTGGTACCATGTAATTTACTCCTGGTACCATGTAATGTTCTCCTGGAACATGTAATGACGAGGCACACACACCGGGTGTCAGTTAGGACTTTTTACTTGTCACTTCAAGTGCAACTAACAACTAACCACACATTGGCACATGTACATCTCCTTTTATAGTTAGGTCATGGCCGGGGTCATACTGCCCTCTAGTGGTGACTCCATATGAACTTCACATATCAATACAGCTCCCCCCCAGAGGGCTCGGCAGGCGGCCGAGGCCTCGATAGTCCGGCTTTGGCAGCGAGCAGGGAAAGCTCTGTGCAGGCGGAGGTGGAGGGGGGTGGGGGGTAGTAAATGCCGGCCGGAGACGGTGAAATCGTCTGAGCCGCACAAAAATTGCTTGTGGGTCCGCGATGTTGAGGGGCTGTCCCGTTGAACGTGCGGAGATCCACAAGAAGAAAAATTAGTCACTGACTACTTTCGCGATTAAGTCCTGCAAGGATTAATAGCGGCCGTGAAGAAAAAAGGAGCGGCGAGGATTAACAGCGGCCATGAAGGGGCGGCTGTAAGAAAAAAACAAAAGCAAAGGGACTTGGCGTGTTGACTTTAGGTGCGGGCACAACCTTAAAGTCCTTGTACGGTGACATTTTTTTATTGAACTAATAAACTGATTGTATGAAAATATTCCATTCTGGCCATTCCCGTGATTTAATATGTGTCACCAGCCTCCATAAATGACTTTATTTGGTAATAGCCCATCTTTCACATAGTGATGCTGCAGTACCGCCATCTGTCGATAGGGGCGGGCAGCAGTGACGTCAGCACAGGAAGAAGTGAGGGTGATATTGCCTGCCTGTGCTGTGAGCCTCATCAGAGAAACATTGCCATCAGATCACTACAAGGCATTTTGCCTACCAAGATTAGATTTGTGAAAAATGATATTTAAATAAAGTTTTGTAAAATCATATATTGAGTTTATTAATGTTCATGTCAATTTAATAATTCTAATATTTCAGCATTCATCAAAGTTGCATGTCATATGCATTTGAATCATTTTTCTACCATTTTATGGTATAAAATTCGGGTTCCATTTTTAAAAGCACATTTCTCTTAAAATCTTAGGCTTATATTTGTTTGTCTTAGCAAAATATGTTGCTTCCCTAACAATTGAAAGCTGAACTTTCATTGCTAATTGGAAATTTCTTCTACTTTTACACGTTTGATTTTGAAAATCTAGATACATGTTGCTCAACAGCATCAGCTTTGATGGGACGCTGAAATTTGGCACTCAGTGTGGCAGGAACTCTGGCTTGTACAGAGTGCCACTGCTCCCATAAGTGGGTTGGATCAACCAAGGTTTTGTTGAACAGAGTATTCATCAGATCATCCACATATTCTGAAAAAAATATATTCAATAAAAATTAGACATCCATTTGACTACAGTACAAATTTGACCCAAATTAACATAATTTGATAAAAGCTATGAAATGTGAAAGTTGAATGAAGACCAGCCCTCCACCCACTGTAAATATCATATACAAGCCTAGAAAATGATACTAATATTTCTTATACTCCCCGAAAGTTGGATTAACTTTCTTTGCTTGCAGTGTATATCTGCCTTTTTTGGGTCATTTTGGGTAATTTGGGGTATTTTATCACAATGATTTATTTTTGGACATATAAGTGATCTGTCTATCAGCAGAAACTCTATGTAATTGGCACTGTTATTATAATTGCATTTCATATTTTTGGTCACATATTGCATCTCCTCACCTTGTCAACATTCCAAGGAATGAGAAGTGTACACTCTTTGGTGCAAAATGAATAATCAGACTGTGGAAAGCCTCCACATTTGAAGTTTGCTGCCCTGGACTCAGCTTTCGCACATCCCTGAGGACCCGTGTTTTGTTGATCATATCAACAACTTTTTCACAGCCCTTTGTCCCTGAAATAAATAAATTGTAGGTGTGAGATATGTGACTAAAAATGATGAAAATCAATGGGATAATAACTTTTATATATATATAATACATGCACTGTTGTTTCATTGTGTGAAACTGTTTTTTGTGTTAGGTTGCAGTCTCTCAGGAGCTGCGGGATCGTATGTAGTGCTCGCATCTTTGTATTTGTACTACGCAGGTGTGCGCGCAGCTGAAGCCGCTGATGAGCGGCGAGTCGTGACACAAATTGCATCTTATTCTCGAAATCGCTGTCAACGAAATGTCTACTGCACATGTTGGGTGAGTTACCGACATCATTCCAATTTTTTCGCGTTTTCTGAACGAATTTCACCCATGCCGTTCTGATTTTCCCAAGGACTGGAAATTCAAAAACACTCACCGCATGCTCCGCTGGTATAACGTCGCACCCGTAGACAACACAACGCCAAACCATAATTAATTCAATTCCTGAAATCCTAATCTTAATAAATAATCTATTTGTAATCCACAAGTACTCCGAGAAATATCCGTAATCGCCGATTTTAAAACGTAAACAACAAACAATGTCCGCCGAGCGTGTGCGTGTCTCTCCCTGTGATGATGTCACACAGTCAGTGGCCATCTTAGCCGCTGATCGCTCGGCTGAGCCAGACAGCTCTCAAGGACAGCGTACTTCAAGAGCGCATTGTCACCTTATGCGGCATTTGTTGACACCAAAACATGTGCGGTTCAAATTAGCTCGTCTCACACAAAAATTTAAGATATGATTTAGCGATATTGGATTTTCGTCCGGACAAGGCCTTTAAAGCCTTCGGGGACCACAGACTGCTGAATTCCCGTTGTGCGCCATGGCTAAGACCGTTAGAAAATCCAGTGAGCAAGCTGCGTGCGTGCCTCAGCTGTACGAGCAAGCCTGAAGGGCCTGTGTGCAGCGGCGAAGGAGGAAGGCGGTCTGTGGAGCCGTATGTGTCCCGTGCGTGGTGCGCCGTCCTCGTAACTCCCCGGTGCGTGTGCCGGGGTTCCGTGCGTGGGTGGGCCTGCTGGAGAGGGAGAGTCAGGGTCAGGGAGCTTAATCATCCCTGTTGTAGTTGTTGTAGATGGGTCATGGTGCGTTCAAGTCCACGCGTTCTCCGCCGGCCATGGAGGTTGCCGTCGTGGAGAGAGGACAAGGTGCGTGCGCTCTCGTAAGGAGACACAGAATCGTGTGTCAGAAGCTGTGAGAGCGGCCAGTCCAAGCGTGGATGTGCCGATCTAGGCGTGCAGATCTCACCATGAAATTTTCCGCAGCTGTCCCAGTCATGGGTGGGCTCCGGAGAGTTTTGCCTGGTAACTCTGCGTCAAAGTCTCCCTGAAGCAGAAGGGAGGGCAGATAATTTGCGTCAGGCTGCTGCGTTCGCTTGTCGTCGGAGAATCACCACCGGGTGCTGCGTTCGTTGCCATCAGGACACCAGCGTGGCTGTCCAGACCAGAAGGTTGCGTTGCACAAAGCGTGTGCATTTTCGGGGTCACCAGTGCAGCGGATGATAAAATAAGGCAGCGAAGTGAGGGTTTTAAGTAGGTTTATTATCAAACCGCCGTCACGGAGCTCGCCCCATGGGCGAGCCCGGAGGCTCTCCAGCAAAGTGTGCAGATGAGCAGTCGTCAAAGTGAGAGAGTGAGTTACAGAATAATGCAGCTTATATACCCAACTACAGACAATACATGAAAGGCATTCACAGCAGTAGGTATGGGCATTTGCATTTGAGAGACACACATAACAATAAGGAGATTGCTGGCTGTAATTCGCCTCCGCTCCGGAGCTGTGGGACAAAAGAGGTTACAAGGCACATCTACATATTGTTATCAGTCATTGGATCACAGTAAGGGCAGGAAGCATGAACAATGCATGAATGGCACATTAACATCACAGTACTGAGCTGGAAAAAGCCAGAAGAAGCGGAGCTGCCTGTTGACATTAATACACACATTTCACTGTTCTGTTAATTGCTCTAGTCGAGCGCTGTGCCTGACCCAGTCTGTTGTGGGGGTTACGCCACACAGACAATACATGCACAGCAGTAAAGCATGGACATTTGCATTCGAGTCACACATATCAATAGCAGGATTACTGGCGCCGGGATTAGACAAAGAGAGGCTGCCTATTGATATCAGTCCATACATCTCACTGTTCTGCTAATTGCTCCAGCTGAGCGCTCTGCTTGACCCGTAGGCTGTGGGGGTCACCCACACCATATATACTTATATGTACATATGTATACTTGCTGCTCTTGTTTCTTTTTTTTCTCTTGCCTTCTGATTGTTGCTCTGAGTGTTGCTATCCCTGTGCTGTTGCAATCCTGGAATTTCTCCATTGTGGGACTAATAAAGGCTTATCTTATCTTATAAGGGATGTGTTCCTCAAAGGTAGAACACGTCTGTCTAAAACTGAAGACTGTTAAGTTTATCCAGCACAGGTATCAGATGATTGAGACTCAGTTATAAAAACAAACAAAAAACAGTGATTCTGTTCCATTTAAATGTATCAGGAAAAATAATTCTGATTACGAGGGCTGCTCATTAAAGATTTCCCCTGACTCATTTCCCATGGACTGAGGGGAATGAAACTTGGCACAGTTAATAGTCTTTCTCTACATAGGTACCACCAAGGGTCACACACTTCTCCCATGGCTTTATGCAGCTGTGAAAACCTCGCCTGTAGAAGTCTGCAAGTTGCATCAGAAGCCATGACTTGATCTCAGAAATCAGCATTTCATTGTCTTGGAATTGCTTGTCCTGGTGCATGACTTCCTGGTTGTCAAAAGGTGGAAGTCAGGTGATGTGAGGTCGGGGGAGAAAGGGGGATGACAGATTTCATAGCTGTAGGACCGTGGTTCTGTTTGGGCAACATGCCAGTTTTTAACTAGGGCACTGTCTTGCAGGAAGTGGACATCTTTGGTCAGTTTTTTTGGTTTATTTGTCAGGGACCATGTACAGAAAAAAACATTATACACAGGGTAAAGATGCTCCGTACCAGATTATAGCATTCTCACTAATTTCCATCTGTAGTCCCTGAGGCAGGCAGCAAGATATTAAAAGAAAAACAGCACATATAGAAAACAGTACAGGTTGGGTGTCTGAAACTGTTGACCCTGAAACAAGCAGGGAGTAAGTTTAAAAGTAATAAAAAGATAAGAGAGACAGCACACATAAAAAACAATTTAAGAGTATAATTTCAACTCCCTTTTTAAGGGAGAGAGTCGATGCTGGCAGGCTCGATTACTTAAAACCCATTTTTTAGTCTCTGTGGTAAAGTCCCTGTAATTTGTTCTGGTCTTCAAAGCAGTGAGGAGCTTGTTCCATTCCGTTATAGCTTTGTATGACAATGCTGATTGTCCAAAAGCAGTTTTACGTAGGGGGATGCAACAATGCCACCTAGAGGACGTCCTTGTTACTCTGGTATTTTGTTCAGAAGTCAGGTACACAAAAGTCTTAAGGGGTGGGGTGCAGAACCATGGATAATTTTAAAGAACAGCCAAATATTTGCATACATGATCATATTTTCAAAGCTTAACAGCTTGTGTTTGGCAAGTATACCACAATGGTGATACTGCCGTGTCTTCTTATCCAGAATTTTGATGGATTGTTTATACAGGGATTCCAAGGGTTTCAGAGACGTACTGTTGGCTTGTGACCAGCAAGAGATGCAATAGGAGAAATGTGCCAAAATCATGGCATTCGGAAAGGTTTTTGATCCTTTTAGAGTAAGTTTCTGATGCAACGAAAGTTTGCAAGGTTACACATAGAGCAAGACGGCTTCTTGACCACTGTGTCATGTTGAACACAAGAGGACTGAATCTTGTAACTTTATTTTTGACTTTTCTCTCAAGTCATACAATATAAATGAAGTTAGTGCCTCCAAAGACTCATTTTGCATCAAGCTTATTGCCAGGACAGAGACATTTAACAGTAGCAGTATTATGGATCAGTCAATACGGCCCCAACAACTAGAAGGTCGTGGGTTCAAGCCCCAACTGGGTCATACCAAAGACCATATAAAAATGGTACTTGCTGTCTTCTAGCTTGGTACTCAGCATAATAGATTTGGGGGAAGGAAAGTTGGTTACCCAGTCACAGGGGGGTACAAGCCAGTGTACTCCCTGTGCTGGTCCCAAGCCCACATAAATGGGCAGGGTTGCATCAGGAATGACATCAGTCATAAAAATCCTTGCCAAATTGACATGCGGATCACTGCAATATCAGGTGGTGATATGCTGTGGTGACCCTGAAAGGGAGCAGCTGAAAGAAGATGAATATAGAGAAGGCTGCTGTTACAGCAGGGTACACCCTGGACCAATCACCGGTCCATGACAGGGCCAAAATTAGAATATTTTGATTTGTAATTTAATTTCAGAAACTATAATCAAAGTTAAATCAAAGTGTCTTGAAACATTTAAGGAAAGAGTCTGGAACACACTGTCCAATTTACAGCCTTTGTTGGTGCAAAGACTAACAGTTCGACACCGTGTGTGCCTTCTTCAGACTCATATAACTGAACAAAATGGTTGCCATTAAACAAAATATTTCTCAGTCACTTTAATCAATTCTGAATTCACAAAGCTATCATCTTTTTGAGTTCTACTGCAAAAACAATCACTAACTTTTTCAGAATAATGAACTTACAAAGATGCACCGGTATGTGCAAGCATAAAAAAGTCCAGTCAGGGAAGTTAGCAGCTACACAATCTTAGCTGGATTGCTGTTGCTATGTAAACAAAGGAGATAATGGCACATTATTGTGATGTCAAACCTCAGCAAAGGTGGCGCTCAATCTGATGTTGCAAACGAAAACCTCCAGTTTTCCTGTCCAAATTCAAATGTCACCCAAACAGTCAAGGGAAAATTTTCACTCTCGGAGTTTTTCCAAATGTTTTTTTAGTGCCCAAAGATTGTTTGCATGTGGTTGAAATAAACAAACAAACAAAAAACCCCAAAAAACGTTAGGTTAAATCGGGATTTTGGTATCTGTCTCTGATAAGAATGTAGACTAAAGGGAGTAGAAAGTGCTTTTTTCACACGGATATCTGATGTTTTCATGAGCGCCACGTCACCAATTACGTCAGTGGCTGGAAAACCCCGCTGCCATGTAGTTCCGTCATCGACAGAACACAGCGACGATGGTTCCAGCACATGTAGTCTGGAATTGGTTTGTGTTGTCCAATCCTCCGACGATTATAGTTCCGAAGAACTGGATGACAATAAAGAATCTGGGGGCATCAGACCGTATAGGTTTGAGCCGTGCCAAGCGAATCACACTCAGAGAGTGACGGTGGAGAGGCACACATGCCTGCCGCAGCAGCAGCGACAAACACATGGCAGGGGAACATCGAGTGTTATTGCTTTGTTACATATATTGCAACAAATTATTTGCTCATAAATATAATTTATTTAAAACCGATTTTTCAATAAAATCATAGCAGTGTATTCTCTGTGACTCAGGCATCAGGTTTATTTTGAGTTCTTGTTTTTGTTTTGTACATGTGTTTTATGTGCGTTTTGAGCCACTTTCAGGTGGGCACTGTCCAAGATTTGCCGGTCCGAACACACATGCCCTCTCTGACAGTCAGCTGTTCATGGTTTGTGTGCATCCTCTACCGTGTTGTCAGCCAGTCAATATTGCCAACACTATCATGACGTGTTAGCCACGCCACACAGCCATGGTTCTGTTGCGCCCCTTGAAGCGATGTTGGCCCTGGGGCGCAACCGTGGTTAACACGTCTCCTCTCCATGTTTGCTGGGTGATGTCAGCCCCGAACGCCAACTGTAAGTGTTTCTGTTTATTTTTGTAAGTCTTCACCTTTTTGGGAACTGTTGTCATCATTCTTATGTTCAATACATGTGCTGTGGTGAATTCTGCGCCTAAATCCATTCATCATGACCCTCCGTGCGCTCTTACGCAGGGCTGACATCGCTTCAAGGACGCACGAGAACCACAGCGAACATGGAGTGACTAACACATCGTGAGAGTGCTGAAAATACTGGCAGACAAACAGCACAGATGACTGGCAAACGACACGCACGCTGGTGATGGTGTGATGAGAAGCACCTGGGCGAGGACTGGGAAACATGATCAGTGGGAGGGGAATCAGCTGCTGATAATGAGAGAGGGGACATGCCCGGACTGGCGTGCGATCAGAGAAAGTAGGTCAAAGCTGCGCGTAAATCCATTAATCCTTCCCCTCCTCGTGTGCTCCTCCTGCATAAAAGCGCACGAGGAGCGCAGGAGGCTTATGACAGTTGGAGCTGAAGCGTGTGATGTGGTCTTTCACGCCTGCCGTTTATCTAAGCCTGTGGCACAACGCGAAGGCACAGCCGTAAAATTAAAACAAGAAACCAGAGAAACTGCGAGCTACAAAGCTGCTGTCATTCCAGTCAACAACACCGGAGTCCGTTCTGTCGCTTACGTCACGGGGGTGCCACCCTTAATTTGGTGGGCGGCACCACAGTCCAGTCAGCGGCTGCGGTTTTTTGATGATAACTATTTTTATGCAGGCGTGGTTGTAAATATTATATTGATCATCGACAATGACTTTTGGGTTTACACAACATCCTAAAAAATGTCAAAAACGTGACATCAGCAATTTAAGCATTTTCCCACTAGTGAGGAAATTACATTTGCTTATCATCTAGTTGTTTTACGTACAACTTGATTTAGAATCCTGTTGAATAAGATAAAAAACATGACGTCTGACAAAAAAAGCACAGGTTTATAAATAAAGACAGACTTTATTCATTTATTGTTTTCTGTGGATGATGATGTCACTGGTTGAAGAGTCCCCTTAGCTGACCACAAACACTCGGCGTTCTCCTTCCAGGTCACCTCCTGCGTGTCGTAGACTTCCTATCAAACAGTTACATGGTCAACTAGAAAGCACTCATATACTCATTTGAATAATTCTACAATTTACACTACCTGTCAAAAGTTTGGACACACCCACTCACTGAAATATAATGTGAAGGTGTGTCCAAACTTTTGACTGGTAGTGTCTGAAAAACAAAGACAGCCCAACAAAGAAAAATGCAAAAATGCAGATTCAGTTTAGTGTGTAATATTCCTTTACAGTTCAATAGAGACGAATAAAAACCAAGTTACAAAAAGAAAGTCGACATGCCGACAAGAAAATAACATTCTTTTTTTGGCTTTGTCAATACACTTCCATTTTCATTTTGAAATCTAAAATGAAGTTTGTTGCCCTTAATGGTAAGGTATCTGTGCATTAAATTAAAAACCAATGTTCAAGGCCCCGTCCACCAGACATTTGGATCAGTCAGAACTGCTTCTGAATCTTACCACTAATTTCCACCAGATGTAATGCATTACGTCCCAAATGCGACCTGCTAAAAACAACGTGCCTATTTTTGACAAGATGCTGGATTAATCATGTCAGGAAGTGAAGTTATCTTGTGATCTCTTGCTGTATCTTACAAGCAGAAAAAGTTCAAACCACACTGCAGCTGGAATGCAACATGACAGGAGAAATTAAGACGGTACCTTCTTCCATATTGGCAAGTTCGCCTTCAGTTGACTGATACAGTGCTGGATCGCCTGCTGGCCATCATGGCGGTGAGGGGATGAGATTGCCATGGCAACACTGGCCTCACCCACTTCTACCCACCTGAAGGGAGAAGATTACATGTAAGTTTGGCCTTGGCCTTTTAGCCATTGTATAAGAATGAGGATGGCGAGGCCTTGTTAGGTTGCCGCCATCAGCATCTCACCCAAGCCTGTGGTGGACACAGATGTGTGTCACGCTCGGCCAGCACGCTCTGATGTCAGCACACAGCTTGGTAAACTCTGAGTGGGCCATGGGCTCGTACGCTTCGTACTCCAGACCAACCACCTTCCTGCCATCATGCTCGTCTTCACGGGTCGTACCTGCACATAAACGCAACCACACACAGTATCAGTATCAAGCGACTTTACAGTATTTCCATCTTATTAATTTAGGACTTCCCTACTGGATGATTTGTGCCATATATCAGGAGAAATAAAGGCTCTACACTGAAAATAAGAACATCTGAATGGAAACCGCCTTATTTAGGCAGCACTTTTGTACAGTGGTTAGCACTGTTGCCTCACAGCTAGGTTCCAAGTTTGAATCCTCAGACTGGCAGGGGTGGGAACCTTTCTGTGTGGAGTTTGCATGTTCTCCCTGTGCTGTGTGGGTTTACTCCGGTGGCTCAGATTTCCTCCCATAATCCAAAGACATGCATGTTAGGTTAAGTGGTGATTCTAAATTGTCCCTAGGTATCTGTCTCTGATACGCCCTTAGAATAGAGGGTTAATGAAGCCACTAGTTAAGCGCATTGAGTGGTCTTTGTGACTAGAAAAAGCATTATACAAGTACAGGTCCTTATCCATTAATTTGTTATGCCTCGGTAAAAATGGAGGCATACGGTAATCACTCAATGCGTCTGTGTGTGTATCTGTCTGTCCACCTGTCTGTTTCAGCTCGCCCAGTCAAAATTAAGTGCAACTAAAGGCTTGTGTCATTGTATGGCCAACTTTTCTTGACTTAATTTGCCAGAATTTCAAGATAAGGCTTTGTTTTCAAAATAAACAAAAAAAGTAGCACACCTTTACTGTTGATGCAGCTGAAACATCATTGTAATACCTATGTCGGCCCAGTAGAGGTGGCAGTGCGCCTTTATTACAGCCCCACTGAGCACTTCAAATAGTCGCAGTGAACTGCACTTGCGCCCAGAAACTCCCGCCAGAGGGAAGAACTGAACAATGCATCGATATTGGGTGAACAAATGTTTGTCTTTTTGCTCATCTGTTTTCTTCCTCTGCCACTAAACCACAAAGCTCCTGTTCATCTTGTCATTGTATTCACATACCTCCATCACCTCCACCATTTAAAAGGTCTGCCACCGTGCTCTTGTGTTTAGATTGCAGCTGTTCAAATCAGATTGGTGGCTCTTGGCTGCCACCGACAGTATGGGCATGTGAACTGCAGATTATTTTCACTGCACGTGTGTACTCCAAAACTACTGAATGGATTTGGATGAAATTTTTTACCAGAGGTGGTCCTTGGGCTAGAGAGGAACCCATAACATTTTGGTGATGATCCCAGAACGCATACCTCTGCCATGGCTCTGGCACTGAAGGTGCGTTCACACCAAACGCAAATGGGCAGCGCAAATCCATACAAAGTGAATGGGAAGACGTGCAGTCGCGCGTTCATGTCAGAGACTAGCTAGCTAGCTAGCTGCTAGCTTTAAGATTCTGCTATCACCGAAGGAAAGGTATCATCATTGCAGAGTAAACTAGTTTGAAAATTTGACACACTCACCTGGAGACAGGAGGACCTGGAGCTCTTCAGCTGAATCGGGATTTCAAAGTTATTTACCCACGGTTTCCTGCCATAGACATACTAGCAAGCTTGCAAAGTAGCAGCGTAAACACCCATCAGTTTGTGAAGTTTTGGAGGCTTGAGACAACATTTTCAGGTGAGCCCCCAGTCGGATATTGTAAACATAAGCATGACGTTATTTTGGGAATTTCCACAGTAGGTTGAACACAGCTGCAGAAGTTTTAAAGGCAACTTCGCCTGTCTGCATCTCACTCAAAAGGGGAATTCATGTCTGTTTGCGTATTTACATTGAGTTATAATGTAATCGTGCCGCACGAAAAATTCGCCCATTCGCATTTGGTGTGAACGCACCTTGAGGCATCAGCACCTTGATGCTTGCATTAACTGTAAGGTACATTTTTTTTCTATGAAAAAACGCAGCACAACATCACATTTTACTAGACACCTGAATGGAGTACTTGAAATGTTGCTATCCCTGTGCTGTTGCAATCCTGGAATTTCCCCTTTGTGGGACTAATAAAGGCTTATCTTATCTTATCTTATTTTCCTCATAAATTTGCTGCTTTCCTTGCAAATTCAAGATTTTTTTTACTGGTAACGTCTTTGTAATTTTATTTTTCCCTTAAATTTACAACTTTTTTTTTCTTTATGTGGCCTACGTTGACCTCAAAGCGGCCTTCGATTCCCGAGACAGGAACACCCTCTGGCAACTCCTCCGCGGCACTGGAGTCCCGTCCAAGTACATCAACATTCTCCAGGACCTCTACTCCCAACACCACGTGCAGGGTACGCACCGAGGATGACATGTCAGACTTTTTAGTCAACACCTCAGGAGTCCGGCAGGGATGTGTTGCTGCGCCAAACCTCTAATGTTGCAGTTGACTACTGAGTCAAGAACGCCATGGAATGCTGCCCCAATCTCAGAGTTGACTTCCACTTCCACTTCACAGACCTGTGCAACGTGGACGACAAGGTGCTTTTTGCCACGCGTACAGACATCGGTGAGGCACTGGAGCTGCTTGCAGAGGAAGCATTGCCCCTGGGCCTTACCATCAACTGGGCAAAGACAAAGATCCAGTCGCTGTCAGATTTCTTGCCACCACCACCACCACAAGTGGTGGTGAGAAAATTACAGTGGTTAGCACTGTGGCAGCACAGCAACTCACCCTTGGCCATGGGATCCCTGGTTCAATCCCAGCCCCTGACCAACAGTGATCTGTGTGGAGTTTGCATGTTCTCCCCGTGTCTGCGTGGGTTTACTCCGGGAGTTCTCCGGTTTCCTCCCACAGGCCAAAAACATGCAGGTTAGGTTAATTAGAGACTCTAAAAGTGGCCCTAGGTGTGAATGTGTGTGTGAATGGTAAAGGAATAGTGCCATACTGTGTCTGCTTCATCCATCTAGGTGGATGCCCTCAATTTCCCCTCTGGGGATCAATAAAGTATACAAAATCAAAAAAACAAAAAAACAAAAAAAAAACAAAACAAAACATGCCGTCTGGAGAAAGCACCCTTCAAACCTGAGACAACTAGAGCAGTTTGCTCATGAGGAGTGGGCCAAAATACCTGCTGAGAGGTGCAGAAGTCTCATTGACAGTTACAGAAATTGTTTGATTGCAGTGATTGCCTCAAAAGGTTGTGCAACAAAATATTAAGTTAAGGGTACCATCATTTTTGTCCAGGCCTGTTTCATGAGTTTGTTTTTTAAAATAATTCTGTTGAACCACAACTCAAAAGCATCGTCTAATTTTCATTGGTTAATTTTCATAGAATTTTTATTTATTACCACTTTTGTCAGATTCAAGTTACAGTATTTCTGTGACCATTGTGGGTTTTTCTTTCATTAACAGAGGGGTACCAACAATTTTGTACACGTCTGTAGGAAATTTTTGACAATCCTGTGCTTTTCTTGTATTGCTATATAGAATATCACTGCAGTAAACTTAAAAAAAAGCATCTGCTTTAAAATTTGGAATTCTTCCCACAACTTTTAGTGCAGAAAACACTCTAAAAACATTGCAACTTTTTTAAAAAGCTCCCACGAATTCAGGCTTTTTGGCCTGCAACCATCATAAAAACATCCCGCAACATCCTGGAGGGACTGGTAAATTTAAATGCTGAAAAACAAGATCTACTCTTCTTTTAAGCTGAGCCAGCTGCTGACAAAAACCTGTCATCACTGCCAACACCACCTCGGGGAGTGAGCTGACGGTGTCAACTTTTTAAAAATGTGTTAACTGGCCCACATTAATTGAAAAAGTGAATTTGTTAATTAACCCAGCCCTTAAGCAGGACTGCATTTCATAATGGGCAATGATGCACCATTGAACTTAATTATTGGATAATTTATCACGCATATAATAAAAAATAGAGAAAATATATGCTCTCTCTCCATTCAAGTAAAATAAGGTCCTTGAAATAAAATACACAGAAACAGAGCAATGAGATGACTGTGCATGTTAAAATAATGTACTTCATTCATTCATTCATTCATCTTCTTCCGCTTAATCCTTTTTCGGGTCACGGGGGGACTAGAAAAAAAATCCCCCACACAAAAAGAGTAGTATCAATTTCCCTTCACTGTCATTATAAATTTTAAACAATATGAGTGTTAATAATAATAATAATGATAATAATAATAATAGGTCCAAGAAAACCCAGCTACTGGGGAGCACAAGCCAGTGTCCTCCTAGTGCTGTTCCCAAGCTTGGGTAAATCGGGAGGGTTGGGTCAGGAAGGACATCCGCTGTAAACTCTTTGCCAAATTAAACATGCAGATCATGACGAATGTGACTCCCATACCAGAGCAGTCGAGACCTGGGTTAAGAATGGCTGCCACCGGTGCTGTTAACACACATGGTGTAGGTGGAAATTGGGCTACTGTTGGTCAAAGATCAAGGAGGAGGAGAGGGGGAAGGCGTATTAGGAGGCAGAGAGAGAAAAGGAAAGGGCAGATGCTGTCAACTTTGTCAGAATGAGCTAAAAATATATCTACAGTATATCCAGCCCATCATTGATCGAGTAGCTCATTGACGCCTGATGAAGCCACCCTAAGAGTGCTCAGATCTCCTGACCTTTGACCTTGACCACAGCCTGGATGCAGACCCACCTGAGGATCATGTGTGTGAATTTGCATCAGGGCCAAAAAAATAGCGATTCCTGTGATGGACAGCACGCCATTGGATTAGCTCATCTCAAGAAATGATCTTTATTGCTAAATCGATATAGTAATTATTGGGACAGAGCTAGAGATACTTTTGAATATTTGCGTCCCCATCTTTTCATTTTTACAATTTGACAGTCCCACTGTGCTCCTCTCATAGCGAGCAGTAATCAGTACAGTTTTTCCTGAATGTAGAAAATTACATGATTCGATAAAACTCAGGCTGTAACTTGTTACCTCCTCCATCATTATTGTTGGTAAGAGGTGTCCTTTATACTGTAACATTTTTCTGACAAGCTTTTGATCCCGAAAACTCTGTCAATATATTACTATCCAACTCCAATCTGCTGCTGTGATGACCAACAGTCAATCAAACTGTCACCAGTCTTCCACCTTCAAATTTATTTTGTATCATAGCATTTTTTTTAAATAACAGACCGACATTCTGAGAGGTCAGACGTCTTGGATAAAGGCGAATTAAGTCCTTAATAAATAATCTGAACCTATGAACACTGAAATGGCACCACAGGAAGAGCAGCTGACAGCGTCGACCACATCCTGCACAGACAGCCAATCACGGCTCAGCTTGAAGATGTCTCTCGGCTTCTCTGCCATCCCTTAAAAACATATTGGATACATGTCAGCTATACAAAATCCTGCCGACTGCGATTTGTGAATAAAAGTGGAGTGATTCTGATCAATCTTTTACCGTCTCTCCCTCTTTAGCCTTTTATCCTCCACTGAGCGGTGGCACGACAGCGACCTCGTCTCCGTCTCTCAGAGTCACCACTTGGTCGCCAATGGCAACGTACTGCTGACGCACTGCCAACACAACACGGTCCTGTAGCTCACCCAGTCTGAACACAGGAGACAGAAACACGTGTGTTAGGCTTGGCCCACAGCAAAATGTGCAACATAGAAAAAAAAAAAAATCAGAGCTTTATCAGTTTGTGTTGGAGTACAGCAATGTGAGTGAGACAGCACATCGCACGGTCCAGTATTGCTGAATTTTGTCATGATCCTGGGCACGAGCAGGGGCCATGCCCAGTCTCCTGTTGTAGTTTAGTCTTTTTCTGTTTATTTCCTTGTTCATTTGTATCCGTTGTATTCGTAGTCGTCTTTATTGTCCTGTTTATTTATAGTGTTATTTTGTGGTTATGGTATTGTTTTTATTTTATGGGGGTTCTGTTATTTTAGTCTGCATTCTTTGGTTTCTTACTTGTTTAATAGTTATTTCTCTACTGGTTGTTTCTGTTTACTCTGCCATGGGATCATTATTTAGTATCCCGGCCCGTGGAGTCGCTGTGACAGCTCGTGCATCATTTCCAGCTGCCTTCAATTTGATATCTTCCCCACTCATGATCCCACAGCTGTTTTCATTTATGTTGGCATTATTTAAGACTGAGGGATAGATTTTTGCCTCGCAGCGGTCTTGTGTCTCCAGACGTTGTCACATCCCTCGCTCTGTTGACAGCTTTCACGTCTGTGTTGTTTTCCCCGGTCTTCCCTGTAAGTGTATTTATGTTTTCGTTTGTCTCTCAGTGAATAAATGTGCTAAGCTCACTGTCTGCGATTGGCATCCTCTACTTGGCCTTATTAAAGGTGATTCATGACAGATTTTGCAGAACAAACAAGAAGCAGTATCTGTGAAAACAAGCCAACATATGACTGACATGCATTCAGTCTCTCCCACATATCAATGCAGACTCCCCCGTGTTTTTTTTTTTTTGGGGGGGGGTAGCTTTGTCCATTTATGTGCATTTCATCACAACTGGCAACAGCTCATACTATATAGAGGTTATGCTTCCGACAACGCTAATAAAGTTGCTAACGTCAGCTACTAGGTTTCCGCGAGCATATGACTGGAAATCCTCTATGTTGGACTTCTTCCCTAAGATGGGACTCTCCTCCGGGTCAGTCTTCTCCCAGAGATACAGCAGTAGGAAACTAAGCTAGGCTAAGTTAAGATAATACAGTATACAAACAAACAAACAATTTTTAAGATGACTTACAAGATTCTTTCAAATCCCTTTACTACAGAAACATGTTATCTTAAAAATAAACTATAAGGCATTAGAAAAATCCCCTTTCTAGCAAGCTGTTAACCCTTATTGTGGCATGATTTCATGGAGAGATAGCGCCCCCACTGCCATAGTCGCAGTGCTGCGCCTGTCATGTGATGTTATATAACGTGGCCAAAAACTCCCCAGTTGATTTAAGTTGTACAAAGCATTCCACGTCACAAGGTGGCAGACACGTATAACTTACTGCGCTTGCCTTAGAGGACTCATGGCGGACATAGAACCATCCTGAAACCTCACCAGAGAAGAGAGTTTGTAAACAAATCTAGATCTTACTCAATCGCAAGACTGAGGAGGCATTTGCTTCCAAATTTGCCAACTATGATTCTAAAAAGAGTATTTAGCTTATGAAGGTAAATATCTACATTTTGTTATAACAGAGGGTGGGCAAAGCTGGTTGATGTTCACCTGCTATCGATGCCATCGCCATGTGACTGGGTAGAACAATCATGCCGGTTCCATGTCGTCATATATGATAAATAGTGGCGGAATAAAGGCGAAATTGAGGTGGAATAATCATATCAGTTTCTGGATGTGTGAGAGAAAGCCAAAATGACCGACAGAAGACAAAATAATGACCAGGATGCCGCAAAAAGGACGAAGCGAGCCGCGTGGCCAGTGGTAAGTCTGACGAATGTCTTTTGTTTGTTTACATTGTACTGATTTTCTGGTTCATATACTTTGAAGATAAGATAACAAAATGCCCAAAACAAAAAACGGTGACAAAAAACAAAACCATTATTTGTGTAAATATGTCCAAAGTCCACTTTTGACTGCAAGTTACGTAATTCGATATGGCTGCCATGGCATTATGCAAACTAGAAAAGCACTCGGAGAGCGCAGACCTCCGCCAAGCGCCACAGTTCCCCCCCGTACAGTATTTGTGTGTACGTTTTCAGATTCCTTGACCATGAAAACATAGGTCTAGCAATTGGATTCACAATGATAGGATTAGTGGTTCAGTAGTAAAAGCATTACCTCCTTGACGGAGGTAATAAACTGAAGTGTTGGTGTTGCGTCCATCTCCTTCATGTGCAAAGTCCCAGGCTGCAAGCGTTTTCATAGATCACTGAAAGCAGCACTCAGGGCTTCAGTGACGGATGCAAATTGCGTAGACAGGTTGCCGTGGGTTTTATTGGGTTTGCGCTCCGCGGAAAAAAAGAGGTTTTTGAATCTTCCCCGGCAGAGAGCTGGTTTTTGCGCAGCCCCTATGGCTGGCCGGGGAATTTCTGCCAAATAATCCGGTGGCGGACAGCTGGCCGTCTTAGTTTTTGCAGCGTAGCGCAAACACAGGCACGCTGCCGGGCCACCACTGTTTTGACGGATGCAAATTGGGTAGAGAGGTTGGCGTGGGTTTTATTGGGTTTGCGCTCCGCGGAAAAAAAGTGGATTTGAAGCTTCCCCGGCAGAGAGCTGGTTTTTGTGCAGCCCCTATGGCTGGCCGGGGAATTTGTGCCAAATAATCCGGCGGCGGACAGCTGGCCGTCTCAGCTTTTGCAGCGTGGCGCAAACACAGGCACGCTGGCGGGCCCTGCCCACCATAGTTTTCCGCATGCTTTTGTGCCTAAAACTTTGAAGAAGGCGGAGTTTGTGTTCGTCAGACACAACGACCAGCGCCCTCCATTGCCCCTGCACACATGTTGAAAATGGCCGTATCTCACAATGTTAAAGAATCCTTTTAAAAATTCCTGTATCCAGATGGTGATCCGTATCATCCCCAAAATTTAATCAGTTCTTCCTTGTACCATTTCCAACAACGCCTGAAAGTTTCATCGAAATCCGTCCAAAACTTTTTGAGTTATCTTGCTAACCAACAGACAGACAAACAGACAGACAGACAGACAAACCCCGGCAAAAACATAACCTCCTCCTGGCCTTCGGCCTGGCGGAGGTAATTAGATGTGTAAATTTACTCCTATCTCAAACTTTGGATCATATTCTACATCTTTCTAATCGACAGTAAGCCATTATCTCTTACCACTTTCAAGTTACAGCCTTGGAAATCTGACATCTGAACTGAATAGTTTCTTGAAAAAAATCTTGACCACTAGGGGCTTATGGCGCAACGGAGCGCCTGTGGCAGTCATTGGGTTATTAATATTTTGGCTGCTAGACTGGCTTCATTTGAAGGAAACCAATCACTTAATCAGAGAGAGGTTTAACTACCCTGTTTTTATTTGACAAGTCTTTGAAAGAGACACACCCACCACTAAGTGCAGAATATCAAAGGTTTTGTTACTTCAGATGATAATGAAACTTCTGGTCACTTAAAGGCAGGCCAGTAAGCAAGCTTTTAAGCTAATTTAGTAATTTACTTCACAGTACATTACAAGGTCACTGCTGAATTAACTGAGAAATTGGAGATGCTAGTAATCATGAAAATAAAGTTGAAACCAGAAGTTTACATACACTGTATAACCCCCCCACACCACCACCACCTGATGTTAAATCAGACTGAACTTTTACTGTTTTAAGTCAGTTAGGATCACCAAAATCATTTCTATTTGCTAAATAATTTTTATTAGCTAAATATTTCTTAGAGAATTTTTTATTACTTTCCTCAAAGTCAGAAGTTTACAGACAGTGGTGTGAAAAAGTGTTTGCCCCCTTCCTGATTTTTCTTTTTTTTTTTTGTAGGTTTGTCACACTTAAATGTTTCAGATCATCAAACAAATTTAAATATTAGACAAAGATAACATAAGTAAACACAAAATACAGTTTTTAAATGAAGGTATTTATTATTAAGGGAAACAAAAATCCAAACCTACATGGCCCTGTGTGGAAAAAGTGATTGCCCCCTAAAACTAATAACTGGTTGGGCCACCCTTAGCAGCAACAACTGCAATCAAGCATTTGCAGTCACTGACAATGAGTCTTTTACAGTGCTATGGAGGAATTTTGTCCCACTCATCTTTGCAAAATTGTCGTAATTCAGCCACATTGGAGGGTTTTTGAGCATGGACCGCTACTTTATGGTCATGCCACTGCATCTCAATCAGATTCAGGTCAGGACTTTGACTAGACCACTCCAAAGTCTTCATTTTGTTTTTCTTAAGCCATTCAGAGGTGGACTTGCTGGTGTGTTTCGACCATTGTCCTGCTGCAGAACCCAAGTGCCCTTCAGTTTGAGGTCACGAACAGATGGCCGGACATTCTCCTTCAGGATTTTTTGGTAGACAGCAGAATTCATAGTTCCATTTACCACAGTAGAGTTTTCCAGACTGATAGAGCTCAATTACTTTGCTTCTCATTTGTTCCTGAATTTCTTTGGATCGCAGCATGATGTCTAGCTTTTGAGGATCTTTTGGTCTACTTCACTTTGTCAGGCAGGTCCTATTTAAGTGATTTCTTGACTGAGAACAGGTGCGTGAGTAATCAGGCCTGGGTGTGGCTAGAGAAATTGAACTCAACTGTCCAAAGATGTGATAAACCACGGTAAATTTATGTTTTAACATGGGAGGAGGGGGGGCAATCACTTTTTCACATAGGGCCATGTAGGTGTGGATTTTTTTTTACCCTTAATAATAAACACCTTCATTTAAAAAGTGCATTTTTGTTTACTTGTGTTATCTTTGTCTAATATTTAAATGTGTTTGATGATCTGAAACATTTAAGTGTGACAAACATACAAAAAAAGAGAAATCAGGAAGGAGGCAAACATTTTTTCACACCACTGTACACTGAGATTACTATGTCTTTGAACAATTTGGGAAAGCTCAGATGGTGATGTCATTTCTTTGGAAACTTGTGATAAGTTACTTGACAAGATTTGAGTTAATTGGAGGCACACCTTAAACACACTGCTTCCTTGTGTGACATGTGAAAATAAAAACAAATCAACCAAGACATCAAGAAGAGAAGTGTGGACCTCCACAAGTCTGGTTCATTCTTGGGTAGAATTTCCAGATGCCTGAAGGTGCCACGTTCTTGTGTTCAAACAACTATACAGAAGTATAAACACCATGGGAATGTCTAGTCATCATAGTGCTCAGGAAGGATATCTATGTCCCAGGGATGAAAATATTTTTGTGCAAAATGTGCATATCAACCCCAGAACAAAAGCAAAAAACCTTGTGAAAATGCTGGCTGAAGCTGGTAAAAGAGTGTCATTGTCCACAGTGAAACGAGTCCTGTACCGACATGGGCCGAAGGGCCACTCGGTGAGGAACAAGCATTACTCCAAAAGCAATATAAAAAAGCCAGATTACAGTTTGCAAATGCACATAGGGACACAGAGCTTAATTTTTGGAGACATGTCCTGTGGTCTGATGAAACTAGAATTGAACTGCTTGGCCATGATAACTTTTGTTACCTTTGAAAAAGGGGGAAGCTTGCAAGTCTGAGAACACCATCCCAACTGTGAAGTACAGTGGTGGCAGCATCATATTGTAGGGGTGTTTTGGTGTAGGAGGAACTGGTGCACTTCACAAAATAGACATCATGAGGAAAGAACATTATGTGGAAATATTGAAGCACCATCAAGCCAGTCAGGAAGTTAAAGTTTGGGTGCAAATGGGTCTTCCAAATGGACAATGACTCTAAGCTTTCCACCAAATTTGTTACAAAATGGCTTAAAGACAACAAAGTCAATGTTTTGGAGTGGCCATCACAAAGCCCTGATCTCAGTTCCATAGAAAATTTGTGGGCAGAGCTGAAAAGACGTGTGTGAGCAAGGCAGCCTACAAACCTGACAGCCCACAAACTGTATGACTTAGGTCATACAGTTTAAAGGCAATGAAAGCAAAGAGTAAGGAAATCTATGTAAACTGATTTTGAAGAAAGTAATAAAAATTTATCTAAAAAATTAGCAAATATAAAAATAATGGCGGCTGAAATGAACTTTCTTCGTAGGCTCGCTGGACTCACCCTTAGAGATAGGGTGAGGAGCTCAGTCATCCAGGACAGGCTCAGAGTAGAACCGCTGCTCCTCCACATTGAAAGGAGCCAGTTGAGGTGGTATGGGCATCTGATCAGGATGCCTCCTGGACGCCTCCCACTTGAGGTGTTTTGGGCATGTCCCACTGGGAGGAGACCCCGGAGCAGACCCAGGACTCGCTGGAGAGACTATGTCTCCTAGCTGGTCTGGGAATGCCTTGGTATCCTCTCTGAAGAGCTGGAACAGGTGGCTGGGGAGACGGAAGTCTGGGCTTCTCTGCTTGAACTGATGCCTCCGCGACCCGGACCTCCGGAAAAGCTGCAGAAGATGGATGGATGGATGGATATAAAAATAATTTAGCAAATAGAAATAATTTTGGTAATCCTTACTGACCTAAAACAGGAAAAGTTTAGTCTGATTTAATGTCAGTGAGGAAAAAAAGGTTATGTGTCTTTTTATCGTATGTAAACTTCTGGTTTTAACTGTAGGTCCGGTGTACTGTGACTTTGGCATTAAAAACTATTTGGGGTTATAGCCAGAGAGAAGAAGAGGGATAACATGTCATGTACTTCATTTGGAATGATGTAGTTAGAGGGAATGAGCTCACATAAGTGAACAATAGAGCTGGCTCCTGGTTAACCCCTTGCACTCTGGTCAATTTCCCTAAAAACGCCAAAAAATAACGTACCCAAAGTAAATCAAAAGCTGTTCGTCAACCCTTTGCAGCATCTTCATGGGGTTGGTCTCATTTAAAAGAAAACACTTTGAATTTTTGGCAAAACAGTCATAATCTCTCTAAGTGCTCCTGCCACTGAATAACAGTCATCTAAACATACTGAACTTGAAGAAAATAAATTTGGCCTGGGTGTTTTTTTGGATACAAATGCTTGCAAATAACACACAGCTTCAGATACTGGCTGGAAAATGCAACAGAAAGGTAGAACCAAGTGTTATCCAGCTGAGGTCAAAATTTTGTAACAATACCACAAAAAATGAATATATTACACAGCTTTTTTCTTAGGTTGTTCCCAGGCGTTTTTGAACTGTGCCAAATTGTGCCAAATGGCACAGTTTGGAAAAACGTCTAACTTTTGAATGATTCAATATAGAAGCTTCATCTTGGGCTCTAATGAAAGGTGAAGGGCTGTGTGTGTGTGTGTGTGTGTGGGGGGGTGTTTATTCATTCATGAATGAACAAACAAGCCCCCACACACAAAGAAGCATGCCACGTAAAAAATGTGTGGCTTTTTTTTTACAAGAAAAAATAACCTACAGTGCACTAAAAATTATACTAGAACATCTGTAATGTAGAAGATAACAACTCCCACCCCCCCCATTACAGAGGACAGACATCGCCCATCGCTACATGACGGAAAGCGGTGACGGTGTGCCGCGGTCTACTACGCACAGTTGCACTAAAATATCTGCAATATATCTGCAATCCGCTACAGAAGAGTAGCGGGGGGCGTTCACAACATGACAGGGGGGCTGTTCGCAACATGACGGACCCGGACCAGAGCGGTCCGGGTCCGTCATGTTGCGATAACGCACAGTTGTAATTTACCGATCGGTCAAAAGTCGTTTGGATTACAATTTTCAGGGATAAAGAATAATTTAGCTTATAACACTTACCTGTCCACAACAGCAATGTCACTGGCGAACTTCTCTTCCTCATTGTCAGACGAACATGACGCTGGTCCGCTTGTTACGGACTCGTGGTTCTAGTCACGCGACCCGGTCAAACCATAATTCCATTATTGCGGTTTTGCGCTCCATGATTGCGGTTTTGGCGAACGATTTTTCAAAACAAATAAGAACAGTAGTTAGAAAAAAAGACTGGCGAACGCCTGTGTGTCACCCAGCCTTACACAAAACACCTTTCGAACTTCTGTGCTTCAATTGGCTGGCTGTATTCGCAGCCATTGGTAGGCGGGTCCTTCTTGCTAGGTTTTCAGTCATTGGTTCTTCAAGGTTTCAGAAACCCAATTCAAGGCTCTTATTAGTCGAATGAGAGGTCAATCACATCTAAACCAATCAAAGCACTCCTTTGGCTTTCTGTTCGCGGTTGTGTCTGTAGTGGAAGAACGGAAATGCAGCTTTTTTTTTTCAGTGCGCCCTAGGACGCAGCACACTTGTGCGCCCTAGGACGCAGAGACGCCCGCAGTACACCGGAGTGCAAGAGGTTAACAGCCTTTTTTGTAAATTAATACAAGACAGAATGATAGGAAGATCTTCTGTGTGCCACAAGCCGTCTCCTCTTGTTTTAATGTGACTGAATGTTGTGTTTTATTGTCTTTTCGTTGCATTCGAGCTAATGCTGCCACTTGTTTTTTTTGTCACTCATTGACATCATGTAGACACCCTTTTTACAAGAGACTGTTTGGGCAAAGACAAAACTCTGTGAACTAAGGAGAACTTTCAGTGTGGGACCGGGGAAATCTTCCATAATGACTCATGGTCAGACTAGACTTTAAAGTTGACAAACCAGACAAACAAGACTTCTCTCTTCCAGCAGCTCACTGAATTATTGTTTTGATTATGTGGCAATCCACTCACTACATACTCATCTGTCTTTGGAGCCCCCCCCCCCCCCACACACACACACACCTACATTCAAACACAACAGGAACTGCCTGGGTGTGTGGTATGCTGGTTCCACAGCTGAGAACAGGAAGGCTGTGCAGAGGGTCATCAACATCACCCAAAAAATTATTGGCGGCCCTCTGCCCTCCCTGGAGGACATCTCCAGATCCTCCTGGCTCACAAAGGCCATCACAGGAGACCCCTTACATCCTGCCCACCACCTGTTTGACCTGCTTCCCTCTGGACGACGGGTGAGATCAATCAGTTCCCACATCTCCAGACTGAAACACAGCTTCTTCCCCTGGGCCATCCAAACTGCAAACAGTCAGAGGCCTCACCCCCCTCCCTCTGAACGCTCACATGCACAGAACTGAGGACCTTTATCACAATAACGCCTGTCTTTGCAGTCCGCACTTTCATGCATATCCGTGAAACCACTACCATACCTGTGTGTATATTTTTCCATAATCCTTGGGCCATTTCTGTGTTCAATTGTGTGTTCTGCACTCCGCACCCATATGTACATAGTTCCACCCGCGAAACCACTACCATACCTGTGTATATGCAGGGATGAGAATGGGGTTTGGGAAAAAAAGAGGAAACTAAGCCGGGGGTCTTGGGGGACGCAGGCCCCCCAGAAGCTAACGAAATCTGGTGTTTTAGAATGCTCAAATGTGGTCTTATATTTAAAGTTAGAAGTAAGTACAAATGCATTTATAGTTTACCATCTTAATCTGCTGCTGCATCACGTGTAAATTTATGATATCTGAATGGTATGTTGATGTAATAATACTAAATTATATTTTACTACTATTTAATATGTTTAGAACTGACACAGAATTACATTTACGTAGTTCTAGAACAGACAAAATAATTTAACCAAGTAAAATAAATTATAAATATTAACAAAATTCCATCACCAAGTCCATCACCCATTTATTAAAATATACTGACATTCTGCAAACATTTTGATTTATTAATGTGTGCATTTATTACTGTTACTAGGAATATAAAAAAGTTGCATTTTAGTATATTTTAATATTTGAAAGATAATCTAAGAAATAAGTAAAACCTAAAAGATGTTTAATATTTTTATGCAATGACCATAAAGAAATTACACTACCGTTCAAAAGTTTGGGGTCACTTAGAAATTTCCTTATTTTTGAAAGAAAAGCACTTTTTTTCAATGAAGATAACTTTAAACTAATCAGAAATACACTCTATACATTGCTAATGTGCTAAATGACTATTCTAGCTGCAAATGTCTGGTTTTTGGTGCAATATCTACATAGGTGTATAGAGGCCCATTTCCAGCAACTATCACTCCGGTGTTCTAATGGTACAATGTGTTTGCTCATTGCGTCAGAAGGCTAATGGATGATTAGAAAACCCTTGTGCAATCATGTTAGGTCTGCAATGCTGTAATTGCTGCAAATGGAGGATTCTTTGACAAAAGCAAAGTTTGAAGGAAAAAATTATTATTTCAAATACAAATCATTATTTCTAACCTTGTCAATGTCTTGACTATATTTTCTTTTCATTTTACAACTCATGGTGGTAAATAAGTGTGACTTTTCATGGAAAACACAAAATAATTGTCTGGGTGACCCCAAACTTTTGAACGGTAGTGTATGTTTACTAATAAAAGCAAAGATATCTTAGGAAAGGCAACCCATCACCACCCATGACAAAAAAACTTACACATGCATTATGTAACTCCTCCTAGTGAAACAAAAAATGATAAATTATATTCAAAATTCTTTGCATTTCAAATTGTGAGAAAATATGTAATAACATTTATCTATTAACAATCGATAATCAGCATTCAAATATGCAATTAGTGTTTCAAAACAGTCATGATGTCACAACTTACACATGCTATTTCATAACAAATTCATTACGCGAAAATTCTCAAGTACATTACTTATAACGAGAAAAAAATCTTACCTCGGAATGTGTCTTCCGATCACTAATTGCTGTAATTGAGGCCGATTGTGATGAACTTTGATTGACTGGCATCTGAATTTAACCGTGTCCATCGATCGTTTTGAATGCAGCACGAGCGAGTAGTTCGATCTCCTTGTAGCCACAATTTTGAGATTTTTCTGTTTTGAACAGTGTTCAACTAAGGCAACACAACCACGAAATCGTTGCAATAAACACACTGGGCTTTCCCTGGTACTTCGCATTTCGCTATGAAGTTGGCCATTTTTTCAACCACAACTTCGGTATTTTTACCGATCTTTACAGTCATTGACAGTTTTTTCGAGCCATTCCCAACGAAACTTGTTCCTTATCCCTTTGTCGATTTATAAAATTCTTGTTTTGTTGTCTTTCGTGAGTTTTAGGTTCACCATTTTCACGAAATCGGGAAAACTCAGTTGATTGAACTGTCCGCCATTTGCATTTCGCTCCGCGTGTTGGATATGACAAAGGAATAACAAAATCGCCGATTGGTTGCTTCAATAAGTATCAGCCAATCAGTGGCCTTGTTACATTACATTACTGATCTCGCTGGGTAGCGCGTTCTGCGTGGTGGATTTTAGCAGCCGATCGAAAATACGACTCGCTGCTCATAACAGACCTCACCGCCCCCCCCCCAAAAAAAAATTCTCCTCGAATTTAGACGATTCACGAGAATGACCCTAGACATGATCAAATCCGAGGAATTCCGCAGATCCGCGGAGGATTCTCATCCCTGTATATGTCCATAATCCTGGGCTATTTTTATTTTCAGTCATGTGTTTAATCGTGTGTTCTATAACCGTGTTTTATCCAATCCTTCTCTCTTACTTTATTGCGCAGTAGCCTTGTGGAGCACCCACAATTTTGTTGTACTGTACAACTGTACAATGACAATAAAGCCTATTCTATTCTATAACAGATTGTAAATATTTAACATATTTGATATTCATGAGAATGCAGTGACTACAAAATGTTTCAAAGCAGACTGGATCACTGGCAACACCCTTCATATCACAGGAAAATCTGACAAAGATAATCGGTGGGTACTGCCATGATGACTGGAACTTCCTACCCTGACTTGACTCAAAATCAGATTATCTTGTGGTGTGCTGCTTTAGCTGGCACTGCTTCAGCATGGCCATATGCAGCGTATTTTGATACTATGTGTTTCTACCTCACGTGTCTCTGTAGCAGCAGCTGCCACAGGTCACGGCTGCTGATTGGAGTTGGTATGGCAACAAGCTCCTCTTCCTTCACTCCAGTCAGCTCAACGCTCTTAGCGAAGTACAACACTGACACCTGAGGAGGAAAACACCCAAATAAAAAATGCAATTAAAAAAATAATTGCTCAAAAATGAGTATTTTTTACATCATTTAAATTGACTTTTGACGTTTAATTTCTCAACATGAAGTAATATACAGTATTTCACACACACACACACACACACACACACACACACACACACACACACACACACACACACACACACACCTCAAAAAAAGTTAGGGTTATTCAGCTTTCAGGTGAAATTTCAGGATGCACCTAAAATGCACTATAACCTTTACAGGTGAACTTAATTTGACCTTCTCTAACCTTTTGAATGTACATGTCTAACTGTTCAATGTTTCAGTACTTTTTGCATAACTTGCTGTTCTCTAACAACGTGCTTAATGGTAAAATTCACAACAGGTGTTTGATCCATGAATCAACCAATAAATTTTCTGGTTCAATTAGAATTGGTATTTAAACAGCCCTCTTGCATCATGCTGTTCACATTTTGACATCATGAGACCAAGATGATGCCTAACAACTGATCAACAGTACCTCACTATTGCGAGGCTTCAAACAGGATGTTCTCAGAGGGAAGCGGCCACTGAGCTTAGAGTATCACAGAGTGTCATCAGCACGTTGCAACAGCGATACAGATAGACTGGAAGAGTCACAGAAAGACACAGAAGTGGAAGTCCTTTGGCCACATCCCACACTGATGACTGCTTCATTGTAAACAATGCCCTGCTAACCGGATGATGAATGCCACTCAAGGGAGGTGAGAGGCACCCGAGTGTCACATCAGACCATTCAAAACCATTTACATCAGCGTGGTCTGCATGCTAGACAACCTGCAAGGGTACCTGACCACACCATCAGGCACAGACATCATCATTTGCATGGGTCAGGGAGCATTTACGCTGGACAAGGGACCAGTGGGCCTCAGTGCTGTTCTATGATGAAAGTCAATTCCCACTGAGCAGAAATGATGGCTGCTGTGGCGGTTTGGGAAAACCCCCACAAACAGACTAAGGACAGACAACTCGCTACTCCTGGTTTTTTCCGCTACACTACTGTGATAATGTCACCTTTCATGCATTGTGTTCAGGCGTCCTGTCCTTACTGTGACCTAGAGACTCAGATCAATGTGTAGATGTGCCTGTTAACCTCTTTGTTCTGCAGCTAGAGCAGAGTCTAGCAAATCTGCCTATTGTGATGTATGTCTCACAAATGCAAATATCTCATGCCTGTTCTGCAGTCCCTTTGATCAGACCTACCGCGGTGACACTGCTTTGATGTATTGTTTGAGTTGGGTATGGAGTTTTTGCATATGACGTCAGGGGGCGTGCCGCACTGGCCCGTTAGAGTGTGCCGCCATATTGGATGGCAAGAAACAGCAGCAGCAGGGTGAAACAAACCACATAGCTCACGTGTATCTACAAACTCCGCAAAATGGTGTACTCCTGTTGTTCCCCCTGATAAGGGGATAAGCGGGGAATTAAATGGCCGGTGTGAAATGCAAAAAAAAAAAAAAAAAAAAGTTGGATTTTTGAATAATTACCTTCACTGACGTAATCTCTCGCTTTGTCATAACGGGCTGCAAGGTGGAGCAGTGGTTTAGCACTGTGGCAGCACAGTTTACCCTCGGCCGGGGGATCGCGGGGATCATGACACCGTGGGCTCGATCCCAGCCCCCGACCAACAGTGAGCTGTGTGGAGTTTGCATGTTCTCCCCGTGTTGCGTGGGTTTACTCCGGGATTTCTCCGGTTTCCTCCCGCATACCAAAAACATGTAGGTTTAGGGCGCTCGCGCACGCAGCGGCCGGTGGCTTGTCACCAGACTGCAAACCAAATCTACCTACGGGTACAAATAAGTAACAAAAAAAAAAAAACTTTGTGGTTTGGGGGCGCCTCTCTGCTTGCTACGATGCACACATTAAAGGGGAGAAAACTATTGTACATGTGCATAAAATCAGGTACGTTTTAACGCGGCGCGCCGTGGAGAGCCTTTAAAAAAAAAAAAAAACACGCAGCGCGCTTCACTCACCTCTGAGTGAGGAGCTGCTGTTGTTTTCCGACTCGTTCACCAGCCAAGACTTCACATCATCCACATCCCTTTCCGCTGACACGTTTTCCAATATTTTTTCCTCCTGCTCCCCTTCGTCTTTGAAAGATATCATCTCATCGTTTGCCCCCAAATCATCCCCGCTGAGCAGATTACTGGCAGTCATTGTTCTGCTAATTGCTCCAGCTGTTACCCCACACCCGCCACCTCCGTTCAACTGAGGCATTTCAGCACACCAGAGGAGCGCACGGGAGCAAGATTAAAAACACTTGTCTGCTGTTATGACTGCTGACAATGACTCCACTGAATGTGACACAGACATCGCAGACACAGTTTCAGAGGCCATAGTGTCAGTTGTTGAAGAGGATGATAGGATGTTATTATGTCAGATTGTGACTGTGTGTTCTCCTCACTCATTCTGATCGCTAAACAGTACAAGTTACGCCTGGGTTGTCACAGTGCAACTGCTGCTCTTGCCATCCAAGATGGCGGCACCTACGGCGTGTTTATGTTTACCCCCACGAGTCACGTGAATTTTACGAGCCTACGCAAAAACTCCATAAATACTGCACAGGTTCTGTAACACCTCCTCTATCTCTCAACCTCTGCTGTAGGACACACACGTGTCCACCTCTCCTCTCCTTCTCTGAGAGCCAGAGGATCCCCATCCAGCCTGCACATACATGGGCTGGAGAGGGGATCCCGTGACGGCGGTATGATAATAAAACTCTACTTAAAACCTCCAACAACGCCGCTTTATTTCATGCCGCCGCAGCCGCCAACAATGCTGGAAGCATCAAGAGGGCCTTTTCCACTAGCACGCTTTAGCGCGACACGGGACGGCTCAGCACGCTTTGTACGCTTTTCCACAAGCCCCAACACGGTTTAACAGCCGTGATTCTCAGCCCCGCTGAAGGGCAGGGTACAGCAGTGCTGAGCTGTGCCGTGTTGTGACGTTAACAGACTGGTCGCCGCTGATTGGTCAGGTCGTAACCGGCGCTGATTGGTCAGGTTGTAACCGCCCCTCTCCTCCTCCTCTTCTACCAAATCTTCACGACCTTCTCAATAAAGTTTTTGAAAAAAAAAAAAAAAAAAAAGAATCTTCACGACCTACTCAGCACGCAACCACTGTTGGCGGTTCCTTTTGAGTGTATTGCTGTGCTATTTTTCGTTTATTCTCTATCAAAAATGGCTTCGCGTGATAAGGGTGTTCCATGGAGCAGTAAGGAGGTGCAGTGTCTGTTCACTGCGTTGTCAGACGAACGTATTCAGCGCGAGTTAGACGGAGCCGCCCGGAATGAAAAAATATACCGGGAGGTCTCGACATCGGAGTCCTTTAACGGTGAGTTTTAATTTTTTTTTATTGTGCGTTTTTTCGCAAATATATTCGGTAAGACGCTCAGTTTATTTATGCAATAAAAAAGCTGTTCATTTGTGGATGGATCGCTGCTTTATTGCAGCACAATGCGGACTAAAGCTTTTATTGTAATTATTCATGTGAACAATACGCTGAAATAAGCTTATGTATTCTTGTTAAAAACTATTGTCTTTTCTGTATATATTTCGTGCTGTATTTTATTGTGTGCATTTTCCTTGTAGAATCATCCCACGCGTCCGCCGCGACAGCCCGTCCGGATTATTCAACCGAGCTTTCCTGACCCACAGCTGGTAGAGACGGCTTCATTCTACTGAGCCTCAGCACTCAGTGGTCGGCGTGTATAAAATGTCGATTAACCTTCATGTTGTGTTGCAAAGTATTTTTTTATTTTAATATTTTGTATATAATAAAATGGAATTGTTTTGGAAAGTGTGGTTTGTCTGTTATAACACTGAATTATAAAACAGTATAATTACATAGAAATTCCATTGCCTAGTCTGATCAAAATGATACTGAGGGTCAACCATTGTAAAGGTAATGTAATTTTTAACTAGACCAAAAAAGAAATCTTTTTGTACGCTTTCTGTTCTTTTTATTGAAATATCATAAAAAATTAGCACCAAGTCAAAGGTACAAGTTGAATGTTCTATCGGCATTCCAAATTCAGAGATTTACAATACTTTAGAAGGAGTGTAGCATCATCTAAATGGAAAATAATAATACTGTTGTTCCAAACGTTGACCTGAAGGTGAAAAACATGAATTTTTTTAATTCAGTACATCCAAAATGCCCTAGGATGTGGTGTAGTCCAGTGTGCCACCGTCTCATTATTTAATACGAATAAAAACAAGTTTCAGCTCATTATTTCTAGGTCATTTGGCAGTTAATTCAAAACAAAAGTGACTTGTGTTGTTGCAGCTTAATTATGAGATAAAATTAATTGTGAGATAAAACCACAGAGCGTGCAAGGCAATAATCCTTGGATCCTCCATTTTTTGTCTGGTGTAAATAAGGACTCAGTCCGGTGCATAACATCATGGGAGTGTGGCCCCGCCTCGCTGAGAATCTGCTGCTGCCCCGCAACACTGTGCTAATGGAGACAGAAGCGTTCCGAGCTGTACTGAAGTGAATCGAGCCGTACCGAGGTGTGCTGGGCTAGTGGAAAACAGGCTAAGGAGAACACTATGCATCAGCCACTGTGATCACCAGACAAGTCTTTGGTGGTGGTGGTGTTACAGTCTGGGCAAGTGTGTCTAGTCAATACAGAACTGCCCTACACCTTGTAAATGGTACAGTGACAAGCTGATACCACCTGAATAATACCATTAATCCAGTCATTGTGCCCCTGCATGAAAAACACAGGCCTAATTTCATCTTTATGGACGACAGTACTCCAGCTCATCGAGGTCGCATCATTAGGGAACGGCTGCTGGAGGCTGGGGTACCTCAAATGGAGTATCCTGTACTTTCTCCAGACCTGAATCCCATAGAAAACCAATGGGATCAGCTGAGCCGCCATGTAGAGGCTCGTAACCATGCACCCCACAACCTCAATGACCTTCAAGAAGAGTGAAATGCCATGCCTCAGTAGACAAAAAGTCGTCTTGTGAACAGCATGAGACAGCATTGTCAAGTTGTAATTGATGCTCAAGGGCACATTACAAGTTACTGAGACATTGACATTTTTTGTTGTGGTATACCCACCACTGTTGTTGGCTTTTGTTTCATTAAATTGAGATGAGAAATCAGCATTGCATGCTTCTACTTAAATGCCCCCCTTTCATGACATAATATCACTGTAGCGTGAACTTTTTACATCTTCCATAAATTTCACCCGAAAGCCAAATATCCCTAACTTTTTGTGAGTAGTGTATATACAGTGGTGTGAAAAAGTGTTTGCCCCCTTCCTGATTTCTCATTTCTTTGCATGTTTGTCACACTTGAATGTTTCAGATCGTCAAACAAATTTAAATATTAGATAAAAATAACCCAAGTAAACACAAAATGCAGTTTTTAAATGAAGGTGTTTATTATTAAGGGAAACAAAAATCCAAACCTACATAGCCCTGTGTGAAAAAGTGATTGCCCCCTAAACCTAATAAACTAAATAAACCTAATAACTGGTTGGGCCACCTTCAGAGCAGCAACAACTGCAATCAAGCATTTGCAATAACTGGGAATGAGTCTTTTACAGTGTTGTGTGGCAATTTTGGCACACTCATCTTTGCAGAATTGTTGCAATTCAGCCACATTGGACAGTTTTTGAGCATGAACCGCCTTTTTAAGGTCATGCCACAGCATCTCAATCAGATTCACGACAGGACTTTGACTAGGCCACTCCAAAGTCTTCATTTTGTTTTTCTTAAGCCATTCAGAGGTGGATTTGCTGGTGTGTTTGGGATCATTGTAATGCTGCAGAACCCAAGTGCGCTTCAGCTTGAGGTCACGAACAAATGGCTGGACATTCTATTTCAGGATTTTTTGGTAGACAGCAGAATTCATGGTTCCATTTACCACAGCAAGTCTTCCAGGTCCTGAAGCAGCAAAACAGCCCCAGACCATCACACTCTAATTCTTGATTATCCATCGATCCGATGACGACCGTCCCTCATGTGTTAAGTCCTCTTCTTGCATGCGCATGGAGATGGCTGTTCAGGCCAATCCTCGATCGGCAAACACAGCTGCAGTAGGGGCAAGGAATCTGCCCAGGTAATGACACCTTTTTCGTGCCTGTGATTCAACTGCATCAGCTCGCCTCTTCTCTTCAAAGTAATCTCGCGCCTGGGTAGTGAGGGCGCGCCAGCCTGGCCTGTCCATAGCCCGCAGCTCTAACTGTTTTGGAAGAATGCCAGTGTATCTGATGTTGAGCTTCATGCAGTCTTTGAATCTTTTGCGTGGTCTGCCTTGGTTCCGCTTCCCAGAGCAGAGTTTGCCGTACATGAGCTGCTTGAGCAGCCTGTGGCCAACAGTCACATGACCAACCCATCAGAGCTGGGCTTTCAGAGTCATGGCCTCAATGTTGGTCATCTCAGCTCTGTCCAGGACCTCAAGGTTTGTGACCCGGTCTTGCCAGTGAATGTTCATGGTCATCCGTAGGCTTCTCATGTGGAACTTCTCCATCTGCTTCAGGTGTTTTTTGTACACGGTCCACGTCTCACATCTGTAGAGAAGGCTGGTGAGGACAACGGCCCTGTACACTTTGAGCTTTGTGGACAGCTGGATGTTGTACTGGTTCAGGACGCGAGCTCGGAGATGACCGAGAGCTTGACTGGCCTTGCAGATTCTGGCATTGATCTCCTTATCCTGGCTGCCGTCGTTGCTGATGGTGCTACCGAGGTACTTAAAGCCATCTACCATCTTCAGTTGGGTACCCTCGATGGGGATGGAGGGGGGGAGGGACAGTGGAGGTGGGTGCTGGTTGGAACAGTACCTCTGTCTTGCTGAGGCTGATGGTGAGACCAAAAAGGCAGGAGGCTTCTGCAAACTTATTCACGATGATCTGGAGGTCAAACTCCGTGTGGGCCATGAAGGCACAGTCGTCAGCGAAAAGCACTTCCAGGACGATCTTTTCTGCGACCTTGGTCTTAGCCTTCAGTCGGCGGAGGTCAAACAATGAACCATCAAGTCTGTAATGCAGGTATACCCCAAGGTCTAAGTCCCTGATGGCATGGTTGAGGACGCAAGAGAAAAAGAGGTTGAAGATGACTGGGGCCAGAATGCACCCCTGCTTGACGCCGTTGCTGATGTTGAATGGCTCTGATACCTCTCCACCTGAGAGAACCTACCCAGTCATGTTGTCGTGAAACTGGCGTATGAGGTTTACAAACTTGTCTGGCCATCCAAGCTTGGATAGGATGATCTAGAGGCCCTCCCTGTTCACTGTGTCAAAGGCCTTAGTCAGGTCGATAAAGACCACATATAAATCCATGTTTTGCTCTAGACATTTCTCCTGCACCCGGCGGACGGAGAAGATCATGTCCACGGTGCTGCGGTTTGGGCGGAATCCACACTGTGTTTCTGGCAGTTTTCCTTCAGAGATGTTGTTGATCAGTCGGTTGAGGAGGACCCGGGCCAGTATTTTTCCGGCGATAGATAGAAGGGAGATACCTCAATAATTGCTGCAGTCAGACTTACTACCCTTATTCTTGAACAGGGAGACGACAGTGGCATCCCTGAAGCCTTTGGGCAGTTGTTCTTCATCCCAGATGCTGGTGAGGAGGGAATGGAAGGTTTCGAGGGCTACAAGACCGGCTGATTTGAATATTTCCACCAGGATTCCATCCATCCCAGGTGCTTTGCCTGAATTGGCCCGCCTAATCGCGTTCAAAACTTCGTCCATTGTAGGGGGGAGGTCGAGGCAGTGGACGGTGGGTTTTTGTGGGATCAGATCAAGGGCGTGGGGGTCTACAGTGGAGGGCCTGTTGAGCAGGTAGCTGAAGTGCTCTCTCCATCGTGCACTGATGCTGCTCTTCTCTTTCAGCAGAGTTGAGCTGTCTGCTGACAGGAGTGGGGTAGTACATGGCTTGGCAGGTCCATATACTTACTTCCTTGATGATGCTGAAGAACATCTTGGAATTCTGCGTGTCAGCGTGTCTCTGCACCTCATCTGCCTTCTTCTCCCACCATTCATTCTGCATCTTTCGCAGCGCTGCTTGTGCCTGTTTCTGGAGGTGATTGAAGCAATCACGCTTGGAAATGGAAGCAGGGTCATTCTACCACTCAACAAAGGCCTTTGGGGCCGATGGTGGTTTTTGCTGACTCCGTCACCAGTGCTCTAATCTGTTCCCACCTTTGTGTTGGACAGCCAGTCGGGTCCATGGGCAATCAGTCGGCCGTCCAGATCTTCTGCAAATTCACTACGTCGTTGAGGTTGTTCAAGTTTGGCGACGTTGAACGCTGGCCTGATGACTTTCGGCGTCTTGCGGTGTGTTGGGGCAATATGCAGGGATAGGATGGATCTGACTAGACGGTGGTCCGTCCAACACTCTGCTCCGCGCATGGCCCTGGTGATCCTGACATCACGGATGTCTCTCTGACAGCAAATGGCAAAGTCTATCAGATGCCACTGCTTGGATCTTGGGTGCATCCATGTTGTCTTGTATTTGTCTGCTTGCTGGAACAGTGTGTTTGTGATAGTGAGGTGGTTTTCAGCACAAAGACGTTGGAGTTTAATTTTCCAGTGCCGTGTGTCCCCAGCACGCCTTTCCAGTTACAGCAGTCTGTTCCGACTCTGGCATTGAAATCACCTAGCAGAATGAATTTGTCATTGGGAGGAGCGTCCTTCACGAGGGTACTGAGCTCCTCATAAAAGGCTTCCTTTACTTCATTGCTGCTGGTGAGAGTTGGGGCGTATGTGCTGATGAGGGTAACGTGCCAGTTACAGTTGAGGGAAAACGCAGTTTCATCAGCCGTTCATTAACTGACGTTGGTAGGTCAGGAAGTTGCTTGAGAACCAATATCTTGATAGCCAGTCCTACTCCATAGAGCCTCTCTTCATCTTTGGCCTTACCTTTCCAGAAGAAGGTGTAGCCACCTTTTAGTTCGGCCACAGATCCTTCTTTGGCTAGTCTGGTCTTGCTGAGGGCCGTGATGTCAATGCGGCCAGTTCCCTTGCAATGAGGGCTGTTCTTCTCTCAGGCCTCGAGGAGGGCTCTCTGTCCATGAGCGTGCGTACATTCCACGCACCAAGAATTATATGTAGTTTTGAGGACTAAGACACACGAGGAAAACCTGTGCAAGAAAGTGTTTTAAAAGTGGGAAAGTCGAAGCACAGGGGCAAGCCCACTCTCTCGGCCTCAAAAGCCAGGATCTGGTGGTACGAAAAGAGCCGTCATGACCAGGGACTTCCTCGGCTGCAGTGAATGACCACGACGTCTATAGTGCCTTGCCGCACCACCACCATATTTACCTCCGCCAGGCCGAAGGCCAGGAGGAGGTTATATTTTTGCCAGCGTTTGTCTGTCTGTTTGTCTGTCTGTCTGTCTGTTTGTCTGTTGGTTAGCAAGATAACTCAAAAAGTTTTGGACGGATTTCCATGAAACTTTCAGCCCTTGTTGGAAATGGTACAAGGAAGAACTGATTAAATTTTGGAGATGATCCGGATCACCGTCTGGATACAGGAATTTTTTAAATGATTCTTTAACATTGTGAGATACGCCCATTTTCAACATGTGTGCAGGGGCAATAGAGGGCGCTGGTTGTCGTGTCTGATGAACACAAACTCCGCCTTCTCCAAAGTTTTAGGCACAAAAGCACGCAGAAAACAGCCACAGTGCCTGTGTTTGCGCCACGCTGCAAAAGCTGACACGGGCAGCTGTCCGCCGTCGGATTATTTGCCAGAAATTCCCCGGCCAGCCATAGGGGCTGCGCAAAAACCAGCTCTCTGCCGGGGGGACGCTTCCAAATCCTCTTTCTTCCGCGGAGCGCAGACCCAATAAAACCCACGGCAACCATTATCGCACCTTCTTTTGTCCTGCGCCTCCGGAACAGAGAGGAATGCCGGCGCCAGTAATGCTGCGCCTGATATGTGTCACTCTAATGCTAAAAGTGACTGCATCAGGGATTTTCCACCTGAAGTCGCACTTTGCTACACAGCGCCACAAAAACTGTGTAGCCAAATTCGATCGATGGATGAACATTTTCAGCCAGTGACAGAACCGACGCCTTCCAAATCCAATGCATCACTAGCAGAAGTGATGTTTTATCATTTTGTGGCAGAGCACAATCTACCCCCATTGGTGGCAGATCACTTCAGTGATTTGGTGCCAACATTGTTTCCTGACAGCAACAGCACTCAATTTTTTTGTGCTACTTGGCTTATTATTTTCACATTACCAAAAAGTTATGGCTCAACATTGTGTCCATATAAGTGTACATTTGAATAAATATGTTTGAAATAGTTCATGTTGCAGTTGCTGTTTGCTTAGTTTTTGTTTGTTTGTTTGTTTTTGCTTCAGTTTTCTTTCATCTGCCGATAAATACAGTTTTTAAGTACTCAGTACAGGTGTGAAAGCCCCCCCCCCCAATAAGGGAGGCATGAGGTATGCCTTGACAGGTCGCAGCCTGGCACTTTGCAGATGGAGGAGATGGACACAACAGCAACACTTCAGTTTATTACCTCCGCCAAGGAGGTAATAAACTGAAGTGTGAATGCTTTTACTACTGAACCACTAATCCTATCATTGCCAATCCAATTGCTAGTCATATTGTAACGTGCTGCTCGACATGGCGACGTCCCACCGGGAGATTCGAACTCACGCCTCCCGCTCCGGAGTCCCGCACCCTACCTGTGTCGCCAATAGGGTCAACCCACTTGGCAAGCCAAGTAGGGTGCTCATATTGAGTTCGCTACACTATGTTTTCATGGTCAAGAAATCTGAAAACCTACACACAAACACGGTATGGGGGGGAACTGTGGCGCTTGGCGGAGGTCTGCGCTGTCTGAGTGCTTTTCTAGTTTACTGTTGGTATGATGTTCCTTTTCTGAAATGCTGTTACTTTTATGCCAGATGTAATGGGACACACACCTTCCAAAAAGTTCAACTTTTGTCTTGTCAGTCCACAGAGTATTTTCCCCAAAGCCTTGGGTATCATCAATATGTTTTCTAGCAAAACTGAAACAAGCCTTTATGTTCTTTTTGCTGAGCAGTGGTTGTCGTCTTGGAACTCTGCCATGCAGGCCATTTTTGCCCAGTCTCTTCCTTATGGTGGAGTCATGAACACTGACCTTACCTGAGGTAAGTGAGGCCTGCAGTTCTTTGGATGTTGTTGTGGGAGGTTTTTGTGACCTCTTGGATGAGTTGTCGCTGCGCTCTTGGGGTAATTTTGGTCGGCTGTCCACTTCTGGGAAGGTTCACCACTATTCCATATTTTCATCATTTGTGGATAATGGCTCTCACCGTGGTTCGCTAGAGTCCCAAAGCTTTAGAAATGGCTTTATAACTTTTTCCAGACTGATGGCTCTAAATTACTTTGTTTCTCAATTGTTCCTGAAATTCTTTGGATCGCAGCATGATGTTGCGCTTTGGAGGATCTTTTGGTCTACTTCACTTTGTCAGGCAGGTCCTATTTAAGTGATTTCTTGATTGAGAACTGGTGTGTCAGAAATCAGGCCTGGGTGTGGCTAGAGAAACTGAACTCAGCTTTTCAAAAATGTGATAAACCACAGTTAATTTATGGTTTAACGGGGGGGGGGATCACTTTTTCACACAGGGCCATGTAGGTCTGGATTTGTTTTGACCCTGAGCCATAAACACCTTCATTTAAAAACTGCATTTTTTGTTTACCTGTTACCTTTGTCTAATATTTAAATTTGTTTGATGATCTGAAACATTTGTTTGTCACATTTAAATGTGTTAGATCATCAAACAAATTTAAATATTAGACAAAGATAACACAAGTAAACACAAAATGCAGTTTTTAATTGAAGGTGTTTATTATTAAGGGTAAAAAAAATTCCAAGCCTACATGGCCCTGTGTGAAAAAGTGATTGTCCCCCTGTTAAAATATAAAATAACTGTGGTTTGTCACATCTTTGGAAAGCTGAGTTCAATTTTCTAGCCATCTCTAAAGGTTTGGGAGCTTTGGGGCAGGCTAGTCCAGTAAGCTGGACTAGCCTGCCATAATTTCGATATCCAGCTTCGATATCGAAATTGTGGCAGGCTAGTCCAGGACTAGCCTGCCATAATTTCGATATCCAGCTTATTTTTTCCCATTAAAATCTGATGTGTTTTCAAAGTGTTCCCTTTATTTTTTTTGAGCAGTATATAATGCCAGCTACTGGGGACAAAGATGAATTGCCGGGTTTTAGGAGCTTAGGCAAATATCTAATAAGCCAATCAATTTATCACCCTGAATCTCTGCCAATAAAGTGGTGGATGGCAGTGTGACCAGGTTGACACTGCAAGTAGTGGAGTTTAATTATTTAACACCTTGCACTCTGGTCAATTTCCCTAAAAATGCCAAAAAATAACGTGCCCAAAGTAAATCAAAAGCTGTTCTTCAACCCTTTGCAGCATCTTCATGGGGTTGGTCTCATTTAAAAGAAAACACTTTGAATTTTTTGGCAAAACAGTCATAATCTCTCTAAGTGCTCCGGCCACTGAGTAACAGTCATCTAAACATAGTGAACTTGAAGAAAATAAATTTCGCCTGGGTGTTTTTTTGGATACAAATGCTTGCAAATAACACACAACTTCAGATCCGGGCTGGAAAATGCGACAGAAATGTAGAACCAAGTGTTATCCAGCTGAGGTCAAAATTTTGTAACAATACCACAAAAAATGAATATATTACACAGCTTTGTTCTCAGGTTGTTCCCAGGCGTTTTTGAACTGTGCCAAATTGTGCCAAATGGCACAGTTTGGAAAAACGTCTGTAACTTTTGAATGATTCAATATAGAAGCTTCATCTTGGGCTCTAATGAAAGGTGACACTCAGGGCTGTGTGTGTGTGTGTGGGGGGGGGGGTTGTCCTAAGAAGTTATAAAAGTGAAAACAAAAGCCTATTTGCTAACTATATAGTTGATACTTATTTATTTATTTTTGTATACTTTATTGATCCCCAGAGGGGAAATTGAGGGCATCCACCTGGATGGATGAAGCAGCCACGGTACGGCACTATCCCTTAACCATTCACACACACATTCACACCTAGGGCCACTTTAGAGTCTCCAATTAACCTAACCTGCATGTTTTTGGCCTGTGGAAGGAAACCGGAGAAATCCCAGCGTAAGATGCGGGGAGAACATGTAAACTCCACACAGATCACTGTTGGTCAGGGGCTGGGATCTAACCAGGGATCCTATGGCCAAGGGTGAGTTGCTGTGCTGGCACAGTGCAAACCACTGCGCCACCGCACCGCCCAACGGTGGGCGGTGAATGGGTGCTGAACGGGCGCTGAACGTTACCAACAGTATCTGGTTTGAATCAATTAGAGGTGTGGGCTATTAAATGCTCTTATGACCCCAAGCATTAGGACAAAGTCAGAAGGATTTGAAATAAAAAAAAACCCAAAATAGACAAACAAAAAAAACCCCTGAAACTAGGGCCCTATGGATGTATTTTTTCTTTAAAATGAATGTGTTTTCTTCTTTTGATTTTTTATTTTTCTCTTCTTGACATACCTTTTTGCCAGTTTTGAATTTTAGTAATAATTCTGTGGCTCATATTTTACATTTTATTTCCACTTTTTTTGTTGAACTTGTGACTTTATTTAAAGTCCAAGGATGCAGAAATTCATATGGCCCTACAAATCTAAGCAGAAAACATGTTTTATTTTATTTTATTTTGGTTTATTTTGTTTTATTTTAGGTTCAGTTTAGTTCATTGTGGTTCATAAAGCAAACATAATAATATCATTTATCAAGGTATATATTACAACATAATTTACCCTTTTCGTTGTACTTAATAATCTTATAATTCTACACGTTTTTTTTCAAGGAATCACATATTTTAATTGTATTAAGACAGAAGACACTTAATGTTTGAAGAATAAAAGTTATTGGAGATTAACAATTATTGATATACAGTGGTGTGAAAAAGTGTTTGCTCACTTCCTGATTTCTCTCTTTTTTTGTGTGTGTGTTTGTCACACTTAAATGTTTCAGATCATCAAATACATTTAAATGTTAGACAAAGATAACACAAGTAAACACAAAATGCAGTTTTTAAATGAAGGTGTTTATTATTAAGGGGATAAAAGATCCAAACCCACATGGCCCTGTGTGAAAAAGTGATTGCCCCCTAAACTTAATAACTGGTTGGGCCACCCTTAGCAGCAACAACTGCAATCAGGCGTTTGTGATAACTGGCAATGAGTCTTTTACAACGCTGTGGAGGAATTCTGGCCCACTCATCTTTGCAGAATTGTTGTAATTCAGCCACATTGAAGGGTTTTCGAGCATGAACCGCCTTTTTAAGGTCATGTCACACCATCTCAATCGGATTCAGGTCAGGACTTTGACTAGGCCACTCCAAAGTCTTCATTTTGTTTTTCTTAAACCATTCAGACTTCCACCTCTGAATGGCTGGTGTGTTTTGGATCATTGTCCTGCTGCAGAACCCAAGTGTGCTTCAGCTTGAGGTCACAAACAGATGGCCGAACATTCTCCTTCAGGATTTTTTGGTAGACAGCAGAATTCAAGGTTCCATTTACCACAGCAAGTCTTCCAGGTCCTGAAGCAGCAAAACAGCCCAAGACCATCACACTACCACCACCATATTTTACTTTTAGTATGGTGTTCCTTTTCTGAAATGCTGTGTTACTTTTATGCCGGATGTAATGGGACACAGACCTTCCAAAAAGTTCAACTTTTGTCTCGTCAGTCCACAGAATATTTTCCCAAAAGTGTTGGGGATCATCAAGATATTTGCTGGCAAAACTGAGATGAGCCTTTATGCTCTTTTTCGCTCAGCAGTGGCTTTCATCTTGTAACTCTGCCATGCAGGCCATTTTTGCCCAGTCTCTTTCTTATGGTGGAGTCATGAACACTGACCTTAACTGAAGCAAGTGACGCCTGCAGTTCTTTGGATGTTGTTGTGGGGTCTTTTGTGGCCTCTTGGATGAATTGTTAATTAATTTAATGACCTTTTTAACAGATTGGTAAACACAGGAAAAAAACAAAACTGAAGAAAGCTAAATACTGACATAAAAAGTGAGTATATTATGGGTAAATGAAATCTAGGAAATTATTGGTTTAAACATTCATGTCTGAAGAAAATGCAGACCAAGGGTTCATCAAGCAGGTAATTGTCTATTTTTCTTTGATCTGAACTCTTACTGGTTATATGAACACTGACTGAAATCCTGAGCTTAATCTGCCACCTTTAATCCATCCCGTCATAGACACAACTAATATGTGAATGATCACTAATCTATACGCTTGCCTGGTCATGCCTACCGTTGAAACATAACATTGCTTGCACAATAACCCATTTCAAATGAATTGGGTTTAGACTGTATACAGGTAAGTGGTAAGTGTTTGGAGATATGGTTGTTTTTGCTTTGCTTTCTCTATAGGTAAAAACAGTAAACAAAGTAAAACTAAGAAGATGTGTCTTCTATTGGTGAGTTAAATCTTAATTTCTACAAGATTAAAGTGAGAGCAGACAGAAAATCAAAGAAATATGATTTAACAACGTTAAATGCTCTTGTCTTAATCCTAATGATCTGTTATCTATTATGCACTCTGAGTTACACTTTTTGTCTGGAAAAGAGTGATACAAATATAGCCTTGATTGATTGATTAACCGATATGATCTGATAATACATTTGCAAATCTGGTCAAGTTTGGAGTAAAGCCTGATTATCGGCTTAATGAGTGTGTGTGTCAAGAGGAGTGACCCTAGCACACTACACTGAAGGACCAGGAGACTTGCTGAAGAAACTGAATGACTAATCAATGTGCAGATTAATTTGTCATATATTGCACTGATGCACAATTTATTTGAAACTAAGAGAATAAAAGGAGTCCTGTCTGCTACTGTTTTAATCAATTTGGAATTTTATGATTGTAAGAAAAATAAAACAAAACACCAGTGGATTTTGCAAGCAAGACTTATATTCTTTTTTCCTTCCTCTCAGGTGGAGTGTGGAAGGAGACTGAGGCAGATAAGGAGGAGCCCAGATTGCCATCGTGGGGACATTGTGAAGATGCTGATGGCTTCATTTCAACGAGCAATAATTCGAGTGTGACTATATAACAGAAAGAGGATCATCTGCCTGAAACCACACCACAAAGGTCCTGTCAATGGCTTTCACACCTGTCAGGGTTGCAGAAAGATCCACAGCGGGGAATCAACCATTGCAAAAAGGTCCTGAATCCAGGACTCATCAACAATGCCCACTAACCGCTAGTGAACTCTTTTGCTGGTCACCTGGCGAGGTGATGGAAGCAGTGGGACAAAGAATTGTTAAAAACATGGTTTTCAAAGTCATAACTTGTAACCACCTTTCTTTTATGATGCCTTTTGGGCAAATAAAAGGGGGTTAATGATGGAAAAATTCTATGTTACACTGAGTTATATGAATTTTTATGAATATGAATTTTTCTTTAAAAAGCTTAATGTGTATACCTAGGAAATCCTGTTACCATATTTGGAGTTGTTGAGTAGTGGAAAAAATAGATTGAAGGATGCTGATGTGACTGTGAATGTTCAGTTCTATCACTGACTGTTCAGTTTATCACTAGTGTTTTCTGCATGGACCCAGCAGATACAATCTTAGTCATGAATGAAATAATCAAGAGGCTCAGCAAACTTCATCATTTGAGTCATAAATGAACTATCAAGAAGTGACCTCACCCCAATGGCCCCTTGAATATATATAGACAGAATCACTCTTAGTTAAGCCAATGCACTGCAGCAGTCTGTGAAAGCTGTACTCTATATTGTCTTCTGCTGATCAGTGCATATTAAATTTGATGAAACTTTGATCCTGCCTGATTTCTGATAAGAAATTTTTCCAACATCACACATAACTTTAATGCATACAACGCAAAAAACAAAACAACACAAACTTTAATGCGTAAATCTCTCAGAAGTGAAAAGAAATTGCACGTTTTGTATCAACACAGTAGTATCATGATATTTTAAAAAAGTATTGATACCAAAGTATCGAGATACCTAGCAAGGAATGGTTCTTCAGCAGTTAGCTCTGTTGGCTAATAACTACCTAGCATGATTTCGCCTGTGATTAAAACGGTGATGCAGCGGGTAAAAGGTGATCAGGCAAAATGAATTAGGAGAAACAGGGCGGTAAAACACTTAACAGTCAAAAAGTATCAATACCAAAGTACGGACTACCTGGTATCAAAGTATCGATACCTAGTGGCCCCATGTGGAATAGTGTGTACAGCCCCATGTGGAATGGTGAGGGCACTACATCAGAATAATAACAACTGCGGTAGAAGTGAAAACTTTTATTAATAATAATTACATATTGATAGAAAAATTCCATATTATCCACATTATTATTATTAGTAATGTATTATTGTACTTGAGAAGTATTATGCCTTTCATATGCCATGTTTAACGTTTATATGTGCATTCCATGTAGGATAAGTTCATATATTCTTGGCATGTTTCTGTGAGCAATTATTGGCCTTCAGAGAATTCAGACTGAGGATCAGGACATGCGTAAAGGATGATCTAAGCTACACTGATAATCTCTTTGACATGCCCTGCTTTATTCTGTGTTCCAGGAATGCACAGGAACTTCTAGTTTAGATTAGATTCATAGGCTCCCTGGTTCCAGAATGTCTGTGATGTTTCTTCATTTGCTCATCACCCAGGATAAGCTCACATATGTCATGCTGACCTGTTTATCACGACTGCCTTTCTCTCCCCCTTTCTCATATCACCCCTCCCTTTTCTTTTACCCATAAAAACCAAACCTAAAGAGTGTACCTTCAGAGATTCTATGTGTGTGTGGAAGGCCATGCTTTGTAATCTCTCCCTCAAAATGGCCATTTGAGGTTAAATCTGAACTGTAACTTTTCTTTTATTTCTTTTTATAGTAAATGTACCTAAATCCAATATTCCGCCTGATCTTTGACTTTGAATAATTTAAACTCAGAATTATTCTAGCACATATTTTTAAATGAACTAGGAGAAACAGGGCGGTAAAACAATGAGCAGTCAAAAAGTATCGATAGCAAAGTATTGACTACCTGGTATCGAAGTATTGATACCTCGTGGCCCTGTGTGGAATAGAGCATACAACCCCATATGGAATGGTGAGGACACTACATCAGAATAACAACAGTGGTAGAAGTGAAAACCTTTATTAACCTTTTAGCTGTCAGATTTCACGTGCCCCTAGTGGGGCAGCGCCGCGACTGCACCTGTCAACTGATTTTGACATCCCTTTAACTCCCTAGCTGTACCAGGACTTGTACTGATCATGTCAGTTCAGAAGGTGGCAGGCACGCGTTGGAGGACTCATGGATGACACATAATACACCCAAGAAGAAGAAATCCTTCTTCTTCTTCTTCTTTGTTTTCCTCCTTTGAGCTCACAAAGCAAATATGGCCACCATGCACAGTCATGTACCGTCACATAACCACGTCATACTTGAAAAATTGCTGTGGAATACAAACGAAATTTATGTGGGATAATCACAAGAGTGTCTAGATGTGGGAGAGAGGGCAACTGACTGACAGAATGGAAGATACCGACCACGATGGATGAAAACGGACTGACCAATACAGTGACTGAGCCACGTGGCCAGTGGTAAGTGACAAACGTCTTTGTTTACATTGTACTGATTTTCTTGATCATATTCTTTGAAGATAAGCTGACAATGTACTCCTGTACAAAAAGCTGTGTCAAAAGACTGAACCAGTCTTTGTGTAAATATGTCCAAAGTCCGCTTTTGACTGAGTTATGTAATTCAATATAGCTGCCGTGGCATTATGTAAATTAGGTGTGTAAATTCACTCCTACTTGAAATGTTGGATCATATTTTACATCTTTGTACCGTATTTTTTGGACTATAAGGCGCACTTAAAATCCTTTAACTTTCTCAAAAATCGACAGTGCACTTTATAATCCGGTGCGCTTTACGTATTAATTCTGGTTGTGCTTACTGACCTCGAACCGATTTTATGTGGTACACGGCGCTCAAAAATCTGTCAAAAATGTTTTAGTACGACTTTGGTAAGCTACGAAGCCGAACCGCTTGATGGATTGTCGGAGCATTACGGTAGTCAGGAGCCTCGCAGAGTAATATGTGCTTCAACATAATGGCCGGATGGCTTTTTCCACAAATCTCCATCCCTATTGATCTGCCACTCCATGCGCGCCCATCTCACCGATACTGTCAAAACCCAAGTGAAGCAAACTAATTCGGAGCTTGCCATCATTCCGGGTGGATTAACCAAAGAACTCCAACCGCTATATTGGTGTCAACAGGTCGTTCAAAGTTAAATTGCTAGCGAGTTACGCCACTATCTGCCAATGGATTGTGGATCGAAACTGCTCCTGTTTAGCTGTAATTAATATTCAAAAATGATATTTTTGGGACGAAAGAATTCAAGTGTCCCGGCATTTGTCTGCATTGTTTACTTCTCGGGGCTGCCGCCGGAGAACGAGCTGTATCGAGTACCGAGCGAGTATCCTGGCCGCTATGGTGATGTAAACAGCCACAGACCGAAAAACGTACATTTGCTCGTGGAACAGGACATTCACACTCGCAGACAATCGCGCTATATGTGTCTATAATGACTATAGATAGGATTTTCTTTCCATGCACGCAAAAAAAAAAAAAAAAAATTTCCCAGCTCCGACTACCTCGTGAGGTAGTCGATACCCAAAAGCCGATGGTGTATAGAACACGTATATTAGGATTTGTATGTGAAATTTCGGCATCGAAACTGCTCCCGTTTAGCTGTAATTAAATATTCAAAAATGATATTTTTGGGACGAAAGAATTCAAGCATCCCGGCATATGTTTACTTATCAGGGCCGCCGGCGGAGAGTGAGCCGTATCGAGTACCGAGCGAGTGCCCAGCGAGTATCCTGGCCAATATGGCGATGAACAGCCACGGACTAAAAACATTCCACCTGCTCGTGGAACAGGTCATTCACACTCGCAGACAATCGCGCTATATGTGTCTATAATGACTATAGATAGGATTTTCTTTCCATGCATGCAAAAAAAATTTTTTTCCCGGCTCTGACTACCTCACTTTAATGCGCCTTATAATCCGGTGCGCCTTATGTATGAAATTAGAGTCTAATTTCATACATTCCATCAAATAGACCGTAGACTATTCCATCAAATAGACCGTTCATTGATATTGTGCCTTATAATCCGGTGCGCCTTATAGTCCCAAAAATATGGTAATTGACAGTAAGTCATTATCTCTTGCAACTTTCAAGGTATAGCCTTGGAAATCTCACCAGAGGATCTGAATATTTTATTGACAAAAAATCTATACCACTCTTGACCATTACGGGTTATGTCGCCAAACGGCGACTAGGACAGTATTACATATTTTTTCTGAACACCTCTATACTCAGGGATGCACGTTTAAAATCTGAAGCCAGACTGACAAGCGGTTCAAGAGATATGTGTGAGACAGACAGACAGGCACAAAAACACACAGACAGAGATTTCCTGCATTTATAGATAGCTATTTACATTTCCTATGTTTGCATAACATATTCAGTGTCATTTTAATAAGACCGCGTGTCCACAGGGAAAGTAAAAATGCTCTCAATCTGTTTTCTTCAGCACTTTTTATGTGCTTATTAAAAAAAAAACACTTTGCCTGGTATCCTGGCAGCCGATTGACCTGTCACTCAAAGTGTACCGGGGCTTTCAGATTTGTAACCCATACTTGCAAAATGAGTCACTTTGAGGACATTTTCAAAACTTATGTAACGTTATTTCCATATTATGTATTGAAAGACCTTAAAAATATTTAATTTGTAGGAAGTGTGCAAAAACGGACCCAGAAAAAAGATGATTTGTTTATATTTTGGTTTGGTTGAAAACTCACGTTCGATAGGTTGGGAGTTACATCTTCCGCAAAAACATACAGAGGGGTAAAAAAGTATTTAGTCAGCCACCAATTGTGCAAGTTCTCCCACTTAAAAGATGAGAGAGGTCTCCAATTTTCATCATAGGTATACCTCAACCATGAGAGACAAAACGAGAAAAAAAAATCCAGAAAATCACATTGAAGGATTTTTAATGAATTAATTGGTAAATTCCTTGGTAAAATAAGTACAGTATTTGGTCAATAACAAAAGTTCATCTCAATACTTTGTTATATACCCTTTGTTGGCAATGACAGAGGTCAAACGTTTTCTGTAAGTCTTCCCAAGGTTTTCACACACTGTTGCTGGTATTTTGGCCCATTCCTCCATGCAGATCTCCTCTAGAGCAGTGATGTTTTGGGGCTGCCGCTGGGCAACATGGACTTTCAACTCCCTCCAAAGATTTTCTATGTGGTTGAGATCTGGAGACTGGCTAGGCCACTCCAGGACCTTGAAATGCTTCTTACGAAGCCACTCCTCTGTTGCCCGGGTGGTGTGTTTGGGATCACTGTCATGCTGAAAGACCCAGCCATGTTTCATCTTCAATGCCCTTGCTGATGTAAGGAGGTTTTCACTCAACATCTCACGATACATGGCCCCATTCATTCTTTCCTTTACACGGATCAGTCGTCCTGGTCCCTTTGCCGAAAAACAGCCCCAAAGCATGATGTTTCCAGCCCCATGCTTCACAGTAGGTATGGTGTTGTTTCTCCTCCAAACACGACAAGTTGAGTTTTTACAATAAAGTTCTATTTTGGTTTCATCTGACCATATAACATTCTCCCAATCCTCTTCTGGATCATCCAAATGCTCTCTAGCAAACTTCAGACGGGCCTGGACATGTACTGGCTTAAGCAGGGGGACACATCTGGCACTGCAGGATTTGAATCCCTGGCGGCGTAGTGTGTTACTGATGGTAGCCTTTGTTACTTTGGTCCCAGCTCTCTGCAGGTCATTCACTAGGTCCCCCCGTGTGGTTCTGGAATTTTTGCTCACCGTTCTCGTGATCATTTTGACCCCACGGGGTGAGATCTTGCGTGGAGCCCCAGATCGAGGGAGATTATCAGTGGTCTTGTATGTCTTCCATTTTCTAATAATTGCTCCCACAGTTGATTTCTTCACACCAAGCTGCTTACCTATTGCAGATTCAGTCTTCCCAGCCTGGTGCAGGTCTACAATTTTGTTTCTGTGTCCTTTGACAGCTCTTTGGTCTTGGCCATAGTGGAGTTTGGAATCTGACTGTTTGAGGTTGTGGACAGATGTCTTTTATACTGATAACGAGTTCAAACAGGTGCCATTAATACAGGTAACGAGTGGAGGACAGAGGAGCCTCTTAAAGAAGAAGTTACAGGTCTGTGAGAGCCAGAAATCTTGCTTGTTTGTAGGTGACAAAATACTTATTTTACTGAGGAATTTACCAATTAATTCATTAAAAATCCTTCAATGTGATTTTCTGGATTTTTTTTTTTTCTCATTTTGTCTCTCATAGTTGAGGTATACTTATGATGAAAATTGGAGACCTCTCTCATCTTTTAAGCAGGAGAACTTGCACAATTGGTGGTTGACTAAATACTTTTTTGCCCCACTATATGTATTTTTTAGAAAGTACGACTTCTAAGCTTTCCAACACCAGGGACTCATGGGGGTTTTCCCGGGACTTGCCGCTAGCAAACAAAGAAAGAGTCATGATTTATGACTTCTCGTGTCTGTAGCTTGTAATGACGCGGTGTGCATTCTGACTCATTTTGCCAGCACGGGTCACATTTTGCTCTGAAACGCTCCACTCACTGGAATAAATCACATCAAACTGGTAAGAAAATACAAGTCCCTCCAAGCTTTGGCTGTTAAATATTGATCATGGTGTACTTTTAAGCCGATTGTGACCAGCTGGTGAGAGAGGTGTGCAGCTGATGAGCGCTGCAGCGCTCAGAAAGTTGAACTTTTTTCAGCTCTCAGCGCCATGAGCACAGTGCTGACTGCTGAGAGCGTTTTTGCGCTGAGAGCAATGAGTGCACTAAACGCTGGACTATATAGAAACGCTTCATAGGCACGGATATCTGCCCTGTGAGTGTTGGGCAGGTACTGCGGGACTGTCCTGCAGCACTTGCATGACATGCATGCAAAAACCCAGAGAACTCTGGCCAAAAACTCGCTGAAGGTGTGTTCACACTGAATACGAAGGGGCGACACGAATCCATACAAAGTCAATGGGAAGATGCGAGTACGTGCAAATTTTCATCATTGCGCGTTCGTCTGTTAGACGGAGTAAAATTATCACCATTGCAGAATAAACTAGTTAGAAAATAAAATTCACTCACCGGGAAAAAAGGAGGACCAGGAACTCTTCAGCTGAATTGGATTTTTGGAGTTATTTCCCCATGGTTTCTGGCCACGGATGTCCTAGCAACCTAGCATGCTAGCAGCGAAAACACCCATCTTCTGTGAAGTTTTGAAGGCTAACGACGACATTTTCAGGTGAGCCCCCGGTCGGATAATGTAAACCTAAGCATGACGTTATTTTGGGAATTTCCACAGCAGGTTCAACACAGCTGCAGAAGTTTTAAAGTCAACTTTGCCTGTCTGCATCTCACTATTCATACAGTTAAGCCCAGAAATATTTGGACAGTGACACAATCTTCATGATTTCGGCTCTGCATGCCACCACATTGGATTTGAAATGAAACAACTACAACGGAATTGAAGTGCGGACTTTAAGGTTTAATTCAAGGGGTTGAACAAAAATATATGATTAAACATGTAGGAATTGTAGCTATTTTTATACAAACGCTCCTCATTTCAGGGGCTCAAAAGTAATTGGACAAATAAACATAACCCTAAGTAAAATGTTACTTTTCAATATTTTGTTTAGAATCCTTTGCAGGCAATGACTGCCTGAAGTCTGGAACCCATGGACATCACCAAACGCTGGGTTTCCTCCTTTGTGATGCTTTGCCAGGCCTTTACTGCAGCTGTCTTCAGTTGTTGCTTGTTTGTGGGTCTTTCTGCCTTAAGTTTTGTCTTGAGCAAGTGAAATGCATGCTCGATTGGGTTGAGATCTGGTGATTGACTCGGCCATTCCAGAATATTCTACTTCTTTGCTTTAAAAAACTCCTGGGTTGCTTTTGCAGTATGTTTTGGATCATTGGTGAAGCGCCGTCTAATCAACTTTGCTGCATTTGGCTGAATCTGAGCAGAAAGTATATCCCTATACACTTCAGAATTCATCCGGCTGCTTCTGTCTTTGGTCACATCATCAATAAACACAAGTGACCCAGTGCCATTGGAAGCCATGCATGCCCATGCCATCACACTGCCTCCACCATGTTTTACAGAAGATGTAGTACTTTGGATCATGAGCTGTTCCAATTCTTCTCCAAACTTTCTTCTTCCCATCATTCTGGTACAGGTTGATCTTAGTCTCATCTGTCCAAAGAATGATGTTCCAGAACTGGGCTGGCTTCTTTAGGTGTTTTTTGGCAAAGTCAATTCTGGCCTTTCTATTTTTGAGGCTGATTAATGGTTTGCACCTTGTGGTGAATCCTTTGTATTTACTCTCATGAAGTCTTCTCTTTATGGTAGACTTAGATACTGATACACCAACTTCCTGGAGAGTGTTCTTCACTTGAGTGGATGTTTTGAAGGGGTTGTGAAAGGATTCCGCCATCATCCACCACTGTTGTCTTCCGTGAACGTCCAGGCCTTTTTGAGTTCCCAAGCTCACCAGTGCACTCTTTTTTTCTCAGAATGTACCAAACTGTTGATTTGGCCTCTCCTAACATTTCTGCTATCTCTCTGATGGATTTCTTCTTTTTTTTCAGCCCCAGGATGGTCTGTTTCACCTCCATTGAGAGCTCCTTTGACCGCATGCTGTGTGTTCACAGCAACAACTTCCAAATGCAAACGCCACACCTGGAATCAATTCCAGACCTTTTAACTGCTTAATTGATGACAGGTTAACGAGGGAAGAGCCCATGCAGCCTTGTTATTTTTTTTGCAGCCTTCTGAGTCAATTGTCCAATTACTTTTGGTCCCTTGAAAAAGAGGCGGCTACATATTAAAGAGCTGTAATTCCTAAACCCTTGCTCCAATTTGGATGTGAATACTCTCAAATTACAGCTGAGAGTCTGCACTTTAAGCCCATATTGATTATATAATTGTATCCTGAATATGTTTTCGTAAACAGCTAAAATAACAAAACTTGTGTCACTGTCCAAATATTTTTGGGCCTAACTATCTGTTGTCGTGTTTACATTGATTTATAACTAGTACATACCCATGCATGCCCATAGAAACCAAGTATAAGCAAGTATTTCTGCATGCCCATAGAAAGCAGGTGTAAGCAAGGGTATACCTGCCTTTGATTTCTGATGGTGTCATGGTGAGTCTTATGATCTGTGATGATGTCATAGCGAGTCCTACGATCATGAGCCATGCCTGCGTTTGATCTTGGGAGGTGTCCTTTGTCCTATGATCTCTGATGATGGCATAGCGAGTGCTATGATGCCTGCATTTGATCCTGGTTTAAATTAGTGTGTCCTATAGGCTGTCCTATGATGCAGACTTCATAGGGACAGCATAGGAGCATCATAGGCTGGCCTATGATGTCCTATGATCGTGACACAGAGACACACAGAGATTTCTTGAATTTATAGATGCATGCAATCATGGCAACATTATAGTATAATTTTTTAAGCATTACATCTTCACTGTTCTTTCTTTTTTGTCAGATTTGTCGCTTTTCACTTTCTTTTTTTGTTTGCGAAGCATTGAAGCGGAAGAAGATGGATGGGTGGATGACTCCCTCCCTTAAATGGGATTTGAAACTGTACTCTTCTTTGGTGGTGATGGTCTTTATGATATCATAAAGACAGGAAGGCAGGCATCCGGTGACGAGTATCTCTTCTTTGGTGAGTGATGGTCTATATGACATCATAAAGACATCAAGGCCGGCATCAATGTCCTATGAAGCAGACATCATCGGCACGTCATAGGCTGTCCTATGATCATGACAGACAGACACACAGAGAGTTCTTGGATTTATAGAGACTAGTACATACCCGTGCATACCTGTCCATGCCTGTAGAAACCAAGTATAAGCAAGTATTTCTGCATGCCCGTTGCTGAAGGGTCTCCTCCTGTCTCAGACGGCTGTGTTGTTCACAGTCATGCCTGCAGAGTACTACTGGAACCTGAGGTGTTTCATCTTCACGGCATCTTTTCTAACGTGCAGCAGTTCACATTCTATTGCACTCCATCTGGTGGGTTTTCTTCGTCGTTCAGACCACTGGTCTGTGTGTGTGTCTGTCATGTTTATAGGACATCACAGGACGGCCTATGATCTCTGCCTGATCATCATAGGACATCCTATGAACTCAGGCATCATAGGACTTGCGATGCCGTCATAAAGGTATGATGTCTATATGACGGCACATAGACAAATGTGTATTTATGATGTCATATAGACCATCACTCACGATGCCTAGACTAATGTGTCTTTATGATGTCATATGGCTCAAAATTGGCAAGGTGAATAAGTCACAGGGCCAGTCTTTACAGCGCGTTCGTGTTTTCTGCACAACAGATTTCTGCAGCCATAGCCAATTCTACGTTGCCGTGAGCAGAGTATCCAGGTCAAGCAGTCTTCGTATTCCTGCTCAAGATGAAGAAACTAAGCAAAAGTGTCGCTTTCTCAGCAATGTCGTTTTTGGAGGTGCTGACACAGTAAAAATGTGTAACCTTGACGAATGCCAGTCTATATTACAAATGTGTAAAATGCCAAGCAAAGCGCTGATTTTCTCCGGGTGCTCTGGTTTCTTGGTTTCTACGGACATACGCGGGCCTTCCTGAACAGGGTCGAAAGCCACTTTTTCAGAATCGTGCCCATGAACTGGAATTACGATGCACCTATCCCTCAACTAGTGGTCTGAATGAAGAAGAAGACCCACCAGATGGAGAGCAATAGAATGAGGATAACTGCTGCACATCAGAAAGGATGCCGTGAACATGAAACACCTCAGGTTCCACCAGTACGCTGCAGGCATGACTGTGAACAACACAGCCATCTGAGACAGGAGGAGACCCTTCAGTGGTCTGAACGAAGACGACCCACCAGATAATGTCTATATGACGGCACATAGACAGAGCACATGACTCCCTACAAGACATATACTGTATATACACACAGGTAAGCAACATAACACAGAACAGTGACAGGCAGGAGAAGAAGTAACAAGCAGGGGCAAACAGCCTCAGATGGCAGGGCATATTTTATGTGATTTTTATGTTTTGCTGCATACAAAAGCCGTCACATGTGATTGCTACTTAGTGCTGTGTTGCTATACCAACTGTCCTGTAACTGGCAAGAATTCTGTTCCAATGCATCCCCTCTATGGGCATGCATGGGCTTCTACGGGCATGCACGGGTATGCACTAGTATAGAGTGATGATATTCCTTGTCTCCAGGGCATGGGTCCCAGCCCACATCCTTGCTTTAAGTTGGGATTTTCTGTATTTCACCTTATTATTATTATCCTGGGTTGCTATTATTGTCATTATTTTTCTATCATGCATATTTATTTCTTCATTGGTCTTCCTCTTCGTTTATCAGCATTATTATTATCGTCATTATCATTATTGCCTTGGTCTTGTCTCCCCTCTGGTCCCCTGTGTGTGATTGTCTGTGCAGCCCTGCCCATCCCGTTTTCTGTAACCTCATAGCAAGTCCTATCTTTTAGCGAGTCCTATGACTGTGACATCATGACATCGTGACAGACAGAGATTTCTTGAATTATATATAGAGTGATGATGATATTCCTTGTCTCCAGGGCATGGATCCCTGCCCACATCCTCACTTTAAGTTGGGATTTTCTTCTTATTATTATCCTGGGTTGCTATTATTGTTATTATTTTTCTGTCATGCATATCTATATTTATTTCTTCATTCTGTCCAGGGTGTACCCTCCCTCTCACCCACAGATGCTGGGATAGGCTCCAGCCCCCCCCCCCCCCCGGCAACCCGAAAAGGATTAAGCGGAAGAAGATGGATGGATGGTCGGTCTTCCTCTTAGTTTATCAGCATTATTGTCATTATCATTATTGCCTTGGTCTTGTCTCCCCTCTGGTCCCCTGTGTGATTATCTGTGCAGCTCCGCCCATCCCGTTTTCTGTAACCATGCCCTGCCGTCTTCTGTTTGCCCCTGCTTGTTACTTCTTCTCCTGCTTGTTACTTTGCTGTGTTATGTTGATTACCTGTGTCTATATATGATGTGCTCTGTCTATGTGCTGTCATATAGACATCATATCTTTATGACGGCACTGCGAGTCCTATGATGCCTGAGATCTGTGCTCTGTCTATGTGCCGTCATATAGACATCATATCTTTATGACGGCACTGCGAGTCCTATGATGCCTGAGATCTGTGCTCTATCTATGTGCCGTCATATAGACATCATATCTTCATGACGGCATCCACATCTTTATGATGGCATTGCGAGTCCTATGATGCCTGAGATCACAGGATCATCAGAGGACATCTGGCAGACATCATAGGCTGTCCTATGATGTCCTACAAACGTGACAGAGATTTCTGGATTTATAGAGTGATAAGATATATGTAGATATGACGGCATCGCGAGTCCTATGATCCCTGCGACGTCACCTGTCTATGTGACATCATATAGCCATCATCTCTTTATGACCGCATCGCGAGCCTTATGATGCCTTAAGATCATCATAGGACATCATGCAGACATCATAGGCCGCCCTATGATGTCCTATGATCGTGACACACAACAGATTTCTTTATAGATATACAGATAGATGTAATCATGCCGCGCGAAAAATTCGCCTGTTGGCGTTTGGTGTGAACGCACCTTGAGGGTTTGTGCAACATTACTGCAACATTTGGGAGACTCCAAGTGAAAATTGTCGCAAATTCTTAGATTTGTCTGTTTTCTTGTTTTTTAAATCTCAAACTAGTTGCGAGCTGTCTCAGCCCAGTGAGATACTAGTTATTTTTTTAAATGGCCATGGGCTGCAGTGCCTTCTGCTCCTCTCCTAAACTTTCTCAGGCAACAAATAAGCATGGAGCTTCCTCCTGCAACTCCACGTCTCTGCTCGCAGGCCAACAGATGATAAATATGAAAATTAAATCATTAATGACAACGCCTCCCTCCAAACAGCCAATCAACCATCAGTGCTTCAGTTTCCTCTGGATCTTTGTGTCATGCTTATCACACACCGGCACGTCACCGTCCTTAGTGACATCACTAAGCACAAACCGAAGACTCACATGACTCACCTGCGCCGTCATGAATGAACGTGAAGCCTCCGAACATCTGTGAGGAAACTTTTAGGAACCGAACCGAAGTACAAGCCACACAAGCCTCCACTGAGACGACACTGACTGTGCGCATGTGCGGAAGCACGGCTACTTCCTGCCTAATTCTTTCAAAATAAAAGCACAGGACAGTTGCACATAACCAAAAATGTAGGTTGTATCCATGTATTTAAATTTAGACATCCTTAAGAACATATATATGAAGTTTTAGATCCAATAGTATTTCTGTCAACTTAAGCTATACAAGTTAAGACAACGAGGTGAAGAGATATTACTATAATGCAAACATTTATTCAAATAATTAAAGAAACTAGACAGAAAGATAGAGACAAACTTCGATAAGATTAGTTTGAATTCAGGGAATATGTATGTAGTTCAGTTGTTTTTTTTATTTTAATGAATACAGGCCAGTTTAATCTGTTGTAAAGGGATAAAAATAGAGGCATATGTGTGGATGGAAGAAATAGGAGATTAAAATTGTATCCATAATGATACATACAACAGCAAGGAAGCACTGTAAATTAAATATCATATTTCTGTTGTGCAAGTTAGATATTATTTTTAAAGGGTTTTAATTTGATTTTTTCTGACATAAGTGTTGGGGTGGAAGAACACACTGAAAAGAAAAAGAAAAAAAAACAACTAGTCTTTATTAAAATTTTGCAGCATGTCCACTGTAGTAGACAACAGGACTTGAGTTGCTCTCAATCAGGAAAAAAAAAAAATTAAAAGTTGACTATGCACAGAGTCTATAACTACACTGTCACCAGCAGATGACCTCTTTTCAGATGAAAGCAAATTTTGTATTTCATTTGGAAATCAAGGTTCCAGAGTCTGGAGGAAGAGTGGAGAGGCACAGAATCTAAGTTGCTTGTGGTCCAGTGTGAAGTTTCCAGTCAGTGATGATTTGAGGAACCATGTTCTCTGCTGGTGTTGGTCCAGTGTTTTATCAAGTCCAAGGTCAATGCAGGTGTCTACCAGGAAATTTTAGAGGACCTCATGCTTCCCTTTGCTGACAAGCTTTCTGGAGATGCTAGTTTCATTTTTCTAGCAAAACTTGGCACCTGCTCACACTGCAAAACCTGGTTTGATGATGGTATCATTGTGCTAATGTATTGGACCGAAAACTCTCCTGACCTAAACCCCACAGAGAATCTATAGGGTATTGTCAAGAGAAAAATGAGAGACACAAGACCCAACAATGCAGACGAGCTGAAGGCCACTATCAAAGCAACCTGTTCCTCCACACACCTCAGCAGTACCACAGACTGATCGCCTTCATGCTATGCCACATTGATGCAGTAATTCATGCAAAAGGAACCCTGACCAAGTATTGATACATGGACATACTTTTCAGTCGGCCAACATTTCTATTAAAAATATATATTTTTTAAATTAATTTTATGTAATTGTTATGTCTGGAAATGAGAGCGGACATGTCCACATATTGAGGTTAACTTTATTGAAGTGTTAGCTTAGCCAGATGGTACAGAACAGTGGGTAGCTGGTAGTAGGTAGGGTGGCAAGACAGAGGGCTGGCCCTGTGCAGCCATATAATATACCCCTGACGTGCTGATGTCACACACGTGTACATGCTACTGCAGCATTATGAGTCATCTAGTTTTCCATACACTACATTTACTCTCCCCTTGAGAAGCTTAGAACATTAGCTTGTTTAGCTAACTTAGCAGGAACATGCTGGCATAAGAACAAACAGCACTTGTTAGCTTGTCAAATTAATGTAAAGCTAAAACACACATATGACTAGGCCAAACGGGCCAGTATAAAGACTAGCGTGTTGGCTAAAGTAAAACTGAGCATGCATAACTGGGCCAACATACAGAACCACCTAAGGCACATTTCCAACCATAACATTTCTAACTGGGCAACCAGGTAGACTGCCAGTGTCCCCACATGGTCATGTGGGTTATTCTGCCACTAAACAGATCATGAACTGACTATCAATGTATTTAAAGTCAGTAACATAGCCATCAACATGAATAGGTCTCCATCGGACTCGTACTGGGTGGGGTCAGGCTGCACTGGGCCAGGTGGTTCAGGCGGATGCCCCACTGGAGCTACAAACTGTTTGTCAGCAAAGTCCCAGTCTGAGCGGTCCGGCTTGGTCGCGGTCTGTTGATCAGGAGTGGGGGTGGTGTTATCCTTTTGCGATGGCTGGTGCACTGTCGTCGCCCATCAGTCAGAAGAAAGGTGGCTGGTCCTAGCAAAGCGGTGATCCACATCAGTATTAGCCAGAAGGACTGCAGCTTGTACGAGCAATCGGGTTGACATACCGGGACCCAATTGAGCACCGTGAGTGGAGGGCACTCTGCTCGGCGTTCCTTCTTCATGAAGTGTTGTTGTTGCTGTGCAACACTGTTGTTAGGGGAAAGTACCACCGCTGGAGTGTCATCTGATGGAGGACATGGCCGGTTCTATTCAGCTATGGCTTGCAACTCCTGCAGTGATGCGGCAGCTCGAAAAGGCTCGTGCTGTGTGAGGTGCTTCTGCCGTTGCTCTTATGTCCCGCTGCCGGGAAAAGGCACCATTACTGGGGTATCATCTGGTGGGTCGTCTGGTGGAAGATGTAGGGGCAGGCCGGTCGGCAACCTGAGAACGCTCATGCTGTGTAGGGACCAGCTCCGGGTCCTGTGTGGATGCTGTCTGGAGTTCCCGTGGTGGCTCTGGGTACTGCTCGATGTGCGGTGTGGAGTATGGAGTGGTTGCGTCCACGGGGCCTGTGATGGAGAAGCTCAGCTCGCGGAATAAGTCCTACCCCAGGATATTATCACCATGGTGTGTCACCTGGAACAGGAATGCTGAGAGAGTTCTGTCACCGTAGTGCACTGAGAAGGTGGTGCTTCTGCTGCTCTTGGAGCATCAGTTGTCCAGCAGTTCCACTGCATCTGGTTGTCATGGAGTAAGTCTTCTAATTGTGGCTTTGTTTATCAGGGACCTTGAGGCAGTGGTGGCTAGCACCATTGATATACTGACACCGTCCAGCTTCACTATACACCGCTGTGCTGACCAGTTCTTGGGTCCCACAAAATTGATACTGTCCATGCTGGATGTGGGGTCAAAGGGCTGAGCAGCCGGGGCTATGGTTTGTACCATTGTAGCTGAATGTGGATAGCGCAGGTCGGGGCCTGCTAGCTGCAATGCTAACTGGGCAGCCGCTTCTACTTCTAGCTGGGATGCTAAGCCTATCCTCATCGCCAAATGTTATGTCTGGAAATGAGAACGGATACATCCACGTGTTGAGGTTAACTTTATTGAAGTGTTAGCTTAGCCAGATGGTACAGAACAGTGGTTAGCTGGTAGTAGGTAGGGCGCCAAGACAGAGAGCTGACCCTGGGCAGCTGTATAAAATGCCCCTGACGTGCTGACGTCACACATGTATACGTGCTACTGCAGCGTAATACGTCATGTGGTTTCCCATACACTACAGTAATATTTTAACTTTTCAAAGAAACTAAATTTGGGGTTTTCATGAACTATAAGCCATAACAATCAAAACGAAAAGAAATAAACACTTGAAATATATCACTCTATGTGTAATGAATATATAATATATTCATTCATTCATTCATTCATCTTCTTCCGCTTAATCCTTTTCGGGTCGCGGGGCGGGGGGGGGGGGGGGGGGGGGCTAGAGCCTATCCCAGCATCTTTTGGGCGAGAGGCAGGGTAATATACAATATAATGAGTTTCATTTTTTGAATTGAATTACTGAAATAAATCAACTTTTCAATGATATCCAAATTTATTGAGATGCACCTGTACGTTGGCTTGCTTGCTTTCGCCAGCTTGAACCTACCCTTTGCCGGATTTGTACATAAGCCACAACATCTAAAACCTTTACCTTGTCTTGGACTTCCTTCCATGCCTCTCCCCAGTTTCTGCCATCCCCTCCTCACTTGGATTCATCTACCTGCACCCACTGCAACCAAGTAAGCCACAACTCAGTATGCAATATCAACTAAATCATCACAGGAAAAGACTGAGGACATCTTAATATCGACCGCAATCATCACTCTGCCTTTCCTGGTCCTTCCTCTGTCCCCACCTGCAAGAATCTACCTCAGAGTTCTTGCCTTCGCACTACAGCCATTCCCCCATCTCCTATAAGTGGACAAATTATCACACTCTACAACTATTCACCATTATTTTTTATTCATGTCCTCCTCTCAAAGAAGTTGAAATGGCCACCATAATTTCACCTCACAATAAGCAGCCTCACTTTTGCTCATCTCACCTGGTTAATATTTGCCACCTCCCCTTCTCCACCCCTGCAGATCAGAAAACATCACAATATCTCCACTACAAGTAGAAATAAAAGTAACCAGAAAAGCACTCATAGAGAGTGTATATCTCCGCCAAGGCACCTTCCGTCCCTCATGGACCACCTACAAAATGTAATGGGTTTATGTGTAGGCCTAGAGGCACTTCTGGTGAAAATTGCGTCAAAGTCTGTCCATTAGTTTTGGAGTATCGTTGCTAACACACTGTGAGAAGATAAGAGCCTTGGCGGAGGTATGCATTCTCAGATTATCACCAAAATGCAGTGGGTTCTGTTATGTCTGGAACTGGGGTCAAGGAGGAGAGCAGTAGTGGAGCTGAACACACATTAATTGTATGCGTTAATTGTTATGCGTGGTCAGGCACAGTGCACCTGACCACGTATACAGCTGCAAGCAGAGGCAAGGCGGAAGAGACCCCCACACACACCTGCAGCCCTTCTTATATGCACAGGGTTGGCGGAACCGGAACATGGAGCCACCACCCCGTGCCACGCAAATAAGAGCTCCAAATATAGCACAATATGAACAGTAAATAACTACACTACATTTCCCTCCCCACCGTAGAAAAATCAGCCCACCCCAATTTGGATCCCAAATTATCCACTAAGCATAGCTGTACTAAAATCACAAAAGGGGCCTATGGCATTCATACAAAGTAACTAAAATTTGGGCGGGACGGGTAGACTATCGTCCTACCCCCCCACACGGCAAAGTGAGTTATTCTGCTGCCTATGACATATAAAAGTCCTGCTAAAAAAAAAATTACTGCAGTGTCTCCTACTTAAACAGAACACCAAAATAATCCCAGAACTATAAATACATATTAACAACTTGTTAAGTATTTATTCTATGTTCATATTGTTCATGTTGGAGCTTTTATTTATGTGGTACGGGATGGCGGACCCGGTGTCCGGTTCCCCCATCGCCGGTGGTATAAAAGGAGCTGCTCGTAGAGGGGCGGCCTCTTCCGCTTTTCCTCTGCCAAGCGGCTGCATGTATGGTGGGGTGTACAGAGCGCAGCTTATTTAATAGTGTTCAGCTCCACTCCTGGCCTCATCTTTATGTATGAGTTACGACATAACATTTGGCGACGAGAGGTAAACTCATGGAGGCATGTGGAACACCAATTCGTCCATTCCTGGAGCTCCTGGGGGAGCCACCTGTACCGTGGCCTCATTGGTATGAGGCTTTCCAGACATACATGGTGGCGCTGGACCTGGGAAGAATGGAGAAGCTGCGAGCTTGTGCATTATTAGTACACAACTTGGGAATGGAGGGACAAAAAATTTTGGCCATGCTTGGAGATGCGGACACATAAGTGACATGTTTACACGCTGTCGAGTTAGTGCTACAGCTAGAAGCAGCAGATAAGCTAACTCGGGAACTAAATGAGCGCCTTTCGCCAGGAGGTTCAAGATCCCCCATGGCCGTACAGGTAATGGACCCGGACAGCGATGGGAGCATCACGGATGACATGGAAGAGGCCAGCGCTGTACGGATGAGGTCTGCCCCAGGGAAGCCTAGGTGTATGGGTTGTGGGTCCACGAAATACCGTCTTAAGGCCAGAGAGTGTGTGGCAAGAGGAAAGTGCTGTGGAAATTGCAGCCGTTTCCACCATTTCGCAAGGATGTGCCAGTCAGCTGGACAAGAGAGCACGTGCAAGACTTCAACTTCTCCCGGTCCAACGATGGTACACATGGTGTCCCCAAGTACCTGTGGGGTACTCACGTGCTGCACGGTGATTCTGGATAGAGTTCCAGTACCGATGTTAGTCGACATGGGAGCGGAGAGTTCTGTGCTGAATTGGGCTACAATAAGACAGTGCTTTCCCCACTACAGGATTGGAAATTTCTCAGCACCGCTTTGTGGCTATGGAGGAGGACGGTTGACCGTGGTGGGTACCATCACGTTGATGGCTCGGTACAAGTCGGCGATGATGGCCGCTGTGGAGTTCATCATGATGGCCTATGGCTCTAACATCATGGGCTGCCACATATTCTATGGCCTTGGATTCTCCATCAGGAGTGGCGCTGGGGAAGAGTGGTCAGGTGGCAGACTGTGGGACCAACCGGTTCCGAGGGTCTGGGACAATGCAATGTGGGATGAACCATTGCTGGGTACTCCAGAAAGTGGACAGGATGCATTGTGCCCAGGGTCGCTGCGAGAGGACCCCGGTGCCAGTATCCGAGCTGCCCTGGAAGTGGGCGCCGGGCGGCATAGGGGAGGACCTGTGACTGTTTGTGGACTGTTTGTGGACTTCAGCTCTGCATTCAACACCATCCACCCCGATCTGCTCCAGGACAAGCTGTCCCTGCTCAACGTGCCTGACTCCCTCTGCAGGTGGATCACCGACTTCCTGACGGACCGGAGGCAGCATGTGCGGCTGGGAAAGACTGTCTCAGACTCTGCTAGCATCAGCACCGGATCACCCCAGGGCTGTGTACTTTCCCCTCTACTCTTCTCCCTTTACACCAACTCCTGCACCTCCAGCCACCAGTCTGTCAAGTTGATCAAGTTTGCGGACGACACCACCCTCATCGGGCTCATCTCCAACGGCGACGAGTCCGCCTACAGGAGTGAGGTGGCCCAGCTGGCGTCCTGGTGCAACAACAACAACCTGCAGCTGAACGCTCTGAAGACAGTGGAGATGATTGTGGACTTCAGGAAAGTCACAACCCCTCTGCCCCCCCTCACCCTCACAGGCTCTCCCATCACCACTGCTGATTCCTTCCGCTTCCTAGGCACCACCATCACCAGGGACCTCAAGTGGGAGCCGACCATCAGCTCCCTCATCAAAAAGGCCCAGCAGAGGATGTTCTTCCTGCGGCAGCTGAGGAAGCTCAAGCTACCCACCAAGATGTTAGTGCAGTTCTACACAGCCATCATCGAGTCCATCCTCACCACCTCCATAACCGTGTGGTACGCAGGAGCCACTGCCAGGGACAGACTAAGGCTGCAGCGCGTCGTGCGCACTGCTGAGAAGGTGATCGGCTGCAAGCTCCCATCTCTCCAGGATCTGTACATCTCCAGGACCCGGAGGCGTGCTGGCCGGATCATAGCCGATCCCTCACACCCTGGTCACGTACTGTTTGCCCCTCTCCCCTCAGGTAGAAGACTTCGGTCCATCCAGACTAAAGCCTCCCGTCACATGAACAGCTTCTTCCCCTCTGCCATCAGACTGCTGAACACTAAGTGACTTATTGACTCTCGTGCACTATGTACAGCAGCTCAACCAAACTCATGTCAATCATCACTGTTTTCTTCCTGCATTACCGACTGCACTGTATGGTTCTCCACATTATCTGCTGCTCGCTAATATATTTAAACTGCTGACTAGTATTACTCACTCTTATTCTACACTTTATTGCACGTATAGTTTATTTCTTTTATTTTATCATGTTTAATGTTGCAGCATTGCACCGAGACAAATTCCTAGTTTGTGTACTACATGAACAATGGCAATAAATCTGATTCTGATTCTGATTCTGATTCTGACCTGCAGCGATGAGTGGGGCCCAAGCGATTGTCTCAGATGTCCCCGGACCACGGCCGTGGAGGACTGGTGAACACGGGACCACAGGGGTAGGGTCAACAGTGGATCTACAAGCAGTCAGGGCAGAACCAAGTGGCACTGGAAGAGCAAGTGCAAGATGGAAACACCACAGGCTGTGCAAGGCCTCACTTGGAGTCGCAGACTGGGTTCGGGATCGGGTAGAGGCGAGGTCCAGGTGGGTGAGACAGAAGCGGAACATGGAGCGGTGCCAGGGTCGGCTGCAGGTGATGGGTGAGCGGCACGAATATCTGCTGCTGTCGGATGGCTCGTGGCACCATCCCAGTGAGTTACGGCGTGCCCCAAAGAAGATGAGTGGGCATGACTCCAGACGGTTGGAGCACTTGGAGGTGTGGAGGAGAAGACGCTCCGAGGCGGAGGCGACCAGCTGTGGTCTGGGAAATGGACTGCCGCCAGGGGCGGACTGATGGTGAAGGTCTGGGTGGAGGGGGGGCATAAGTCATCCTCACCGAGTCATGGGTGTGTTCTAGTTGTTCTAATTGTTCTGTGTTAATAGTTTTGGGGATTATTTTAGTATGGTATATAGGAGACATGGCAGCGTTTTCTTTTATGGACTTTATTAACATAGGAGGCAGAATAACCTGCCTCACCGTGTGGGGGGTAGGATGGCAGTCAACCCGTCCCCCCGAATTTTAGTTTTTTTGGTGATTTTAGTTTGTTTATGTTTATTGGATGATTCAGGTTCCAAATTGGGGTGGGTTGATTGTGTGTGTGTGTTTTGGTCTTTCTGCAGGGGGGTGGGGGTGTTTAGTATTTATTCTATGTTCATATTGTTCATGTTGGAGCTTTTATTTTTGAGGTACAGGATGGCAGCCCCTGTGTCCGGCTCCACCATCTCTGGTGGTATAAAAGGGGCTGCTGGTAGAGGGGCGGTCTCTTCTGCTTTTCTTCTGCAAAGCAGCTGCATGTATGGTCAGGTGTACAGAGCCCAGCTTATTTAATAAAGTAGTGTTCAGCTCCACTCCTGGAATTGTCCTTGTTTACGAGTTATGATATAACGCAACTGTCAACACATACACATCCATGGTTCAGTGAGGATGACCTGTGCCCCCCCCAGATCCTTCACCATCCAGTCCATCCCTGGAGGTAGCACGCTTCCCTGGCCACAGCTGGTCACCCCAGTCCTGATGCACCTTCTCCTCCACTCCTCTGAGCCCTCCAATCATCTGGGGCCATGCCCAACTGCCTTCTTTGGGGCATGCCGTAACTCATTAGGATGGTGCCAAGAGCCATCTGACAGCAGAAGATAACCATTGTGCCGCTCGCCCGTCACCTGCAGCTGGCCCTGGTACTGCTCCATCTTCCGGTTTTCTCTCACCCCCCTGGACCTCGCCTCTGCCCGAACACAGTCTGCGACTCCCAAGCGGGGCCCTGCACAGCCTGTGGTGTCTCCGCCTGGCACTTGTTTTCCCATTGCCACTCGGTCCTGCCCTGACTGCTTGTAGATCCGCTGCAAACCCTGCTGATGTGGCCCTGTGTTCACTGGCCCACCACAGCCGTGCTCCAGGAACACCTGTGACCATCTTTTGGGCACCACTTGCCGCCACAGGCTCTTCCCCATGCCGCGCAGTACCCTCGTCCAGGGTGACTCAGACACTGGCACCGGGGCCCTCCCACGGCGACCCTGAGCGTGACAAGGCCTGTCCACTTTCCGGAGTGCCCAGCAATTGTTCATCGTACACAGCTTTGTCCCGAGCTCTCGGAATCGGTCGGTCCCACAGTCTGCAGTCCAACCACTCTTTCCCAGTGCTGCTCCTGATGGAAAACCCGAGGCCATAGAATAAGTTACAGCCCATGATGTTTGTGCCACGGGCCGTCATGACAAGCTCCACATCAGCCATCTCCACAGACTTGTACCAAGCCGTCAGTCTGACGGTACCTAGTGTGGCCAACCGTCCTCCTCCATAGCTGCAAAGTGGCACTGAGTCACCTCCAATTCTGTAGTGGGGAAAACATTCTCTAACCGTAGCCCAGTTAAGCAGCGAACTCTCCGCCCCGTGTCGATCAGCATTGGTACAGGTACTCCGTCCAAATCTTCCATGCAATGTGCACGCCCACTGGTACTTGGGGACACAGTATAAATCACCGTCGGGGCGGGAGGAGTCTAGCTCTTGCGCAAACTATCTTGTTCCGCTGACTGGCACATCCTCGCAAAATGATGTAGATGGCCACAATTGCCACAGCACATTCCTCTTGCCGCACACTCTCTGGGTTTGTAGCAGTGTTTCGTGGACCCACAGCCCATACATCTGGGGTTCCCTGGGGCAGACCTCGTCCGTACACCTCAACGGTCCCATCACTGTCAGGGTCCACTACCTGTATAGCCATGGGGGATTGTAACTCTCGCGGTGACAGATGCTTGCTCAACTCCCGAGTCAGATTATCCGCTGCCTCCAGCTGAAGGGCCAACTCAATAGCCCCAGATAGTGTCAATTCACCAGGAAATATGAGCAGCTTAGACTGGACCGCAGCACAGTTAGCATGTTCCACCAACTGATCGCAAACCATCTCTTCCTCCAACAGTCCAAATCAACACTCAGCAGCCAGCTGCCTCAAGTCTGATATAAACCGCTGGATGAGTTCACCAACCTGTTGGTGGCGCTGTTGGAATTTAATCCTCCGGACGATGACGTTGTCCAGTGCCCTGAAATGGCGCGCCATCAGTTCGACCACTTCTTCATAGCTGTCTGCATCACCAAGCATGCCCAAAATCCTTTGTCCCTCCTTTCCCAAGTTGTGCACAGGTAACGCATGCTCCCTCAGCTTCTCCATCCTTCCCTGGTCCAACACCACTATATACATTTTAAAGGCTTCATACCACCAAGGCCACAACACCGGCGGCTCAACTGGGAGCTCCAAGAAAGGTCAAATTGGTGCTCCACATGCTTCCATGGCTTTTCTTCTCGTCGCCAAATATTATGTCTTGAACTGGAGTCAAAGAGGGGAGCAGTAGTGGACCTGGACACATGTTTATTGTAATACAGGGTGCAGTGCACTTGACCACACATACAGCCACAAGAAGAGGCAAAGGCGGAAGAGACCCCCCCCCCCCCCAACTTCAGTCCTTCTTATATGCATGGGGTTGGCAGAACTGGAAGATGGAGCCACCATCCCATGCCACACAAATAAGAGCTCCAAATATAACATAATATGAACAATAAATAACTACACTACAGGTTCCTGTCTAGCCCAAGAGCCACCTCTGGTGAAAATTTCATCCAAATCCATTCATTACTTTTTTAGTTACTTTGTTAAAAGACTAACAAATAAACTTACACTGACAAAAACATAACCTCCTTGGCAGAGGTAATAACCTTGCACTTGACTCTGTGTTCAATGTGGTCTCTGCAACAAGGTTTCTGGTCTGATGCCATGTCACTGTGTGGACAGATCTCTACCAGGGTTGCACATCTGGGGGCAGATTTACTAAGGTAGTGCAAATTAGCGTGCAAATTAGAGTACACAAATTAGGGAGTGGCCAATTTTTGCCAGTTTTTGTTACTAACAACACGCAAAATTCTGAACACAGACACAATCACTTCATTTCAATAATGACCACCCTGTTGTATAGTTATATATATGGTTCATGCTATATGTGCTTTTATTTGTGAGGCACAGTGTGGTGGCTCTGGATTCCGGTTCTGCCACCACCCATGCCTATAAAAGGGCTGCAGGCAGGAAGGGCAGTCTCTTGGCCATCTCCTCTGCCTGGCACCTGTGTGTGGTGCACCTGTGTTAACCATTAATAAATGTGTGTTCTGTTCGACACCTGGCCTCATCCTTCCAGCTCCAAACTCAGACACAACATTTGGCAACAAGGATTAAAGAGGATTAAGAAAGCATGGAAGCATGTGGGTTTCAAATTCGGCTGTTTGTGGAGCTCCCGGGTGGGCCACCTGTTCCCTGGCTGAGGTGGTGCGCTGCCTTCCAGACGTGCGTGGTGGCGCTGAACCCGGGAAGAATGGACAAACTGTGGGCACGCACGTTGTTGGTGCATAACTTAGGAATGGAGGGGCAGCAAATTTTGAGCACGCTCGGCGACTCTGTCAGCTTCGATGACGTGGTTGGGCTGATGGTGCCCCATTTTCATGCCCTGGATAGCATCATCATTCGGGGAAGCAAGTTTCGGCAACACCGTCAACAGGTGGGTGGGCCTATTCAGCGGTTCGGAGCCAACTTGAAACTGTCACGAGTCGAGCCGGCTTGGCCTTCCCTGGCTCGGTCTCGATTGCTCTGTGGGTTTTGGCTTCACTGTTTATGTGTATTTTGTGCATTTATCCCATCACCTTAGCCACTGCCTGACCAGCAGCTGTTAGTCAGTTTCTGTGATTTTTTTTCCCCACGCTGCTGACAGTCTGTCGGTCCAACCACGCCCCCTCGCTCTCCTTAATTCCTCCAGCTGTTCCCAGCCCCGGTAATTATCTTTCCCGCGCCTCGCCCAGGTGTTCCCAATTTGTGTGGCCAGTGGCACTTGGATTTAAGCAGCTCTTCCCTAGACAAACATCGCTGGGTCATTATACGAGTCACACTACCGTTCTTCGTGGTGTAACCGCCAGTCACCGCAGGGTTATACTCGCCGAGAGAACTGGACTTTTTGGACTGCTCCTATTCGTGAGTAAACTGTTAGCGTTTCTCCTTGTGGTTAGCTGCTACGCTGGACCAGGAGCGTTTCTCCCCTGCAGCATAACTGCTATGCTTAGGTGTCTGCCCTGTTTACGTTCCCCCCGAGTAGTTACACTCCCCGTAGTCTTCCCTGCTCTCCCGAGCACATCCATATTGTTTTGTAACCTACTTGTTCATCCTTATTTGTGAACTGTCTGTCAATAAATGTGGGTTTGGTGTGAACCTGCGATTAAATCCATCCTTCCTTCTTCTCCACCGTGCGCAATGGAAGAGTGCACAGAGAGTTTATGACAGAAACTATGGGATAGTGAGTGTCAGTTCGGACCGTTGGAGGAGGAGATGGTTCGCGACCAGCTGACAGAGCATTTTAACCCTTTAACTGCCCAGATTAAATGGACGAGTCACGTGCCCCCAGTGGCACAGCGCAGCAACTGCACATGTCAACTTATTGACGTCTCCCGGCTCTACTGAGAATTTGTACTAATCTCTATTGATCTGACAGTTTAGAAGGTGGCAGACATATGCCGAAGGAATCATGGCTGACATGGAATATAGCAAAGAAGAAGTCCTCATTATTATTCTTCCTTTTTCTGCTTTGAGCTCACACACCAATGTGGATGCTGCCATGTTTGGTCATCGCTGCCATGATGATGACTGAAACTGCATGAAACGGGAAAAATAGCTGCATAATACAAACAAAATTCACATGGGATAATCATAAGAGTTTGTAGATGTGGTACACGGGTGTAAATTACTAAGTAAATGTGTTACATCGACCACGATGGACGTAAAACTGAGCTACCAGTACCAAGGTGGCGGTGCCCACAGGTGGCATGGATTCCCACAGGAATAATGCACTAAACAGAAAAAATAGCCTCGTAATACAAACGAAATTCACGTGGGGTAATCATAAGAGTTTGTAGATGTGGTACACGATGTAAATGGCTAAGCAAACACACAAACATCGACTACGATGGACAAAAACGGACTGGTCACGTGGGCGGGCGAGCCCCCCCACCCAGCAACAGGTAAGAGAAATATATGTTTTTTCTGGCATTTTATTGATTTTCTGGTTCATATACTGTACTTTCAAGATTAAATAAAAACATACCCCTGTAGACAAATCGGTGTCAAAAAAAACTGGACCATTCTTTATGTAAATATGTCCAAAGCCCACTTTTGATTGAGTTATGTAATTTATATAGCTGCCACGACATTATGCAAATTAGATGCGTAAATTTATTCCTATCTGAAACTTTGGATCATATTCTACATCTTACTAATTGACAGTAAGCCATTATCTCTTGTAACTTTCAAGTTATAGCCTTGGAAAGCTTAACTATTTTATTGAGAAAAATGTTTACCACTCTTGACCACTGGGGGGGCCTTGAGTTGCCTTGCGTTTCCCCAGGCGCCACATGGCACCTAGGGCAGTTAATTAACAGTGCTGAGATGAAGTTGGAGCTGCTCACTTTACTGGGTGACTCAACGCTAGCCAGAGCCATTGAGTTAGTGCTTCAGTTGGAGACAGCAGACAGGCTAGCTCTGGAGCTGAGTGAGCATTTGTCACAGTGACAGCTGAAGTATCCCTTTACCACATGAGTAGCAGACCTGGACAGCGATGGGAGCGTGAAAGAAGATGTGGGAGATGCCAGCGCTGTGGAATTGAGGTCTGCTCTGGGGAAAGCCCATACATATGGGCTGTGGGTCTGCAAAGTACCGCTTCAAGGCCAGAGACTGCTTGGCAAGAGTGAAGCGCTGTGGCAGGTGTGGCCGCATGAACCACTATGCAAGGGTGTGCCGCATATTCGAGCGAGGGAGCCCGCAGAAGAAATCAACCCCTCCCACCCTGACGGTTGTCCACTCTGTGCCCCAAACACCAATGGGTATACATTCTGCATGGTAGAGCTGGGTGGTGTGGAGGTGCCGTTGCTAATCAACACGGGGGTGGTGGACACCCTGCTGAACTGGGCTACAGCGAGACAGCTCTTCCTGCACTACAGGATTGAAGAGTTGCCCAGCATCCCAGAAAGTGTTCGAGCCTTGTCTTGCTCAGGGTCACTGCAGGAGGGCCCCAGTGCCAAAGCCCAAGTCGCTCTGGATGAGGGTACTGGGAGGCACAGCGGGGCACCTGCAACGACGAGCGACGCCAAGGAGTTGGTCCCAGTTGTTCCTGGAGCTCGGCTAATGTGGGCTGGCAAACACAAGTCCACAATGGCAAGGACCACAGTGGACTTAGAAGAGGTAGGGGCAAGACCAATAGGCACGGAGGGACTGCATGCCAAGCAGAGACTCTGCAAGCTGAATGGAGCCCCTCTGGGAGTTGCGGACTGGATCTGGGCTCCAGAGGAGGTGAGATCATGGCGTACCCGGGAGAAGACTGTGGGAAGTGGGCCTGGACGAGCGGAGCATTTGATGGTGAGGAAGAGGAGGCGCACCGGGATCGAGGCAACCAACTGCAGCCCGGGAGACATTCCACCTCCATGGGTGGACTAATGAAAGGATGGTCCAATGGGCCACGGGGTTATTTTCTCCTGCCGTGTGTATTATAAGTTAACTGTTATGCATGTGTTCAGAGTAATTTGTTGTTTCTATGTATGCAGTTTTGGGGATTAATTTGTGTGTTTAATTGTAGTCTAGGAGACATAGCAGTATTTTTTTGTTTGTTTATAGATTGACTTTCATTTATTACAAGCGGCAGAATAATCTGCTTTGCCATGTGGGGAGGGATGGCAGTCCACCCGTTCCCCTGCTTTTATTTGTGACGCACAGTGTGGTGGCTCTGGGTTCCGGTTCCGCCACCACCCGTGCCTATTAAAGAGCTACAGGCAGGAGGGGTGGTCTCTTGGCTATCTCTTCTGTCTGGCAGTTGTGTGTGGTGCACCTGTGCTAACCATTAATAAACATGTGTTCTGTTCGACATCTGGCCTCGTCCTTCCAGCTCCACACTCAGACATAACACACCCATCCACCAGAGAGCAGGCAAAATTGCGCACAGGGACATCTGATGAGGAAGCAGGCCATCAATAAAGGCACAGCCAGTGTGGAGGAGCAAAATAGTTTTTTTTAAGCTTTTTTAAAGCTTTTTTTTAAGCACAAACCCCAGTCATTTATTTAATATGCATAAATTAAGGACCACTCATGAATAAATTGATTATTTGACCAACGTGTTTATTTTATTAACACAAGAACCATCAAGATGGTCTGATGGAGACTCTAGGGTTTTATTATATGAATAACTTTGTTTTAACAAAATCTACAGTTCTCCCAGTTCACAACTTTTTATAAATGCCATTGAGCTACAATGTTGCAATTCTGGGGAACGTTTATAGATCTGTGCGCTCTTTTTGTTAATGATCTCGGTGTGGGAGACCCATGCTGAGGTATTCATCTCAGACTGAAAGGCATGGAGATGCAGTAGTTTCCTCTGACGGAAGAGCATGGAGCTCAAAGGGCTGGGGGACAAAGGGAATTGTTATGGGGGAGTGAATTGTAATGCAAGACCTCAGGTAGCAGGGACGTGTGAGTGTTGTGATATAAAAGAGAGTCTCTACTACATGAGGTTAATGTTTCTGATTCTGGAAGATGTGAGAGAGTGAATAAAGTTCATCTGCTCGGAAAGCTCGGTCTGGTTATTCCTTTCTTCACACTGGTGACCCTTGATGAATAATGGAACACGAGGTGGACACCCCAGAGATGACCTGGACGGGAAGCCCCAGCAATGCGTGCACCGTTTTGGTCAAACTACCAGACTTTTGGCTGCACAACCCGAATTCTTGGTTCCTTCACACCAAGGCCCAGTTCGTGCTCCGGGGAATAACGGCAGAAGACACCAGATATTACTACGTGGTCACAGCGCTGGACGCTCGCACAACTCAGCAGATAGCAAGCCTGCGCCAACAGCCCCCAGCCTGCGACAAATACGGGGCTCTCAAAACCGCGCTGACCCGGTGCTACATGTTCTTGGACTGCAAGAGAGCGGAGAGGCTTCTGACGCGCTCCAAGTTAGGAGACGGGTCAGCGGTCGAACTGATGGAGAAGATGTTGGCATTGATGGGCACGGACTACGGGCATTTTCTATTTGCCCACCTTTTCCTCCAGAGCCTCCCAACGGTGGCCAGAGCGGTCCTTGCCAAGTCGGCGCTGCTGGCCGCGCGTGACTACCGTGCGCTAGCCCAGGAGGCAGAGCGGATCATCCTTACCACCAGAGCCCTCACAGTGAATGCAGCGGTGTCGGAACCCAGCGAGACGGCCAGTGGAAGCGAGGAACCAGCGAGTGTAGTGGCAGCGGGGGCCAGGAAGTGCCAGAGAGACACACTCTGCTCCTACCACCGCCGTTTTGGAGAGGACGCACGTGATGTGTGCCACTGTGCCAATTCAAGCGTTCGGGAAACGCCAGGACCGGCAGCTGGTAGCGGCTGCGACCGCCGGTGAAGAAAGCAAGCTGCTCTACGTGACAGACTCATGCTCGGGGAGACAGTTCCTCGTGGGCTCTGGCTCCCAAAAGAGCCTCATCCTGCCGTCCTACACCGACCAGCTAGCGGGAACTAGCAGCCCCGGCCGCAAACGGCTCAGACATTAGGCCTTTTGGTGAGAGGACACTGACTGTATCCCTGCACGGCCATATGTACCAATGGACATTCATCATAGCAGCATGCAGTTTCCCAATCTTAGGCGCTGATTTTTTTGTGGGCACACGGACTACTAGTCGATGTTGCTAACAGACGCCTGATTAATGCAATGTCTTTTGATTCTCTCCCCTGTACAGCTCGAGGAACCGGGCCAACAACGCTAGCCAACGTCACAGCTCCAGGTGGTAAGTTCCACACACTGCTCACCCAGTTCCCAGCACTCATGGTCCCGACGATTTCGGCGGCCATCACTAAACACGGGGTGGAGCACTTTATTACTACCACCGGGCCGCCCGTTTTTGCATGACCTCGGCGCCTGGACACAGCTAAACTGGCCATAGCGCGCGAGGAGTTTGCCAACTTGGAAAGGTTGGGCATCATCAGATGATCAAACAGCCCATGGGCATCCCCACTACATATGGTTCCTAAGGCCGAGAGATCGTGGCGACCTTGCGGAGATTTCCGCAGATTAAACAATGCCACAGCGCACGACCGCTACCCGATCCCCCATATTCAGGATTTTTCAATTCACCTCGCTGGGGCAAGTATTTTTTCTAAGATAGACCTGGTCCGTGGTTACCACCAGGTCCCGGTGCACGCAGAGGACAGACCTAAAACGGCAGTAATAACCCCGTTTGGTCTGTTTGAGTTTTTATGCATGCCTTTCGGGTTAAAAGGCGCAGCACAGACATTCCAACACATGATGGATGCGGTGTTGTGTGATCTGCCATTTGTGTTCGTCTACAGAAAAACAGAGAAACAATAATTCATGGTGACTTTAATATTAACTGGTCTGATAAAAAGGACAAACAGAAACTGAAAAGCCTCATGACTAAATTTAACTATCAACAAATGATCAAAGGACCCACCAGGATAACCAAACAATCCAGAACACTTATTGACATGGTATTTACTAATAAACCAGAACGAATAACCAGAACCTATAATCTTGTAACTGGTCTCTCAGATCATAACATGGTTCTTGCTGTCAGGAAACTTACTAAAAAGCGACTACAGTATTTTGGGGGAGTCGATATTGACAAATCAAATTTTATTATTCCCAAATCAAAAAATGAGGAGTTTGAACATTACTTAGAGAATCAAAATTGGGAGCAGCTCATGTCAATATATGAAGTAGATGATTGTTGTAATTTTATAACTGCAACAATCACAAAGTCTATAGAAAAATTTACAAAGCAAATTAAAAGCAGACAACAGAAGATTAGCCTACCATGGTTAAATAATGAAATAAGAAAACTTATGAAGAGGCGAGACTATGCGTTGAAAACATCATTAACCTCTAAACTACAAAATGATCACCTTGTGTACAAAAGTTTAAGAAATAAAGTGGTACATGAGCTGCGAAAATCAAAAGTATCTTATTACAATAAACTGATAGATCATGCAAAGGGTAACAACAGTTCCCTATGGAGGCATTTAAATAACTTAACTAATAAAAAAAACAATCAGAAGGGGGTAAAGGAACTTAAAATCAATGGCAAGACCGTCAGTGACAAGGCTACTTTGGCAAATGAATTTAATTCATACTTTGTGGGCTCTGTGGAAGACTTAACAAAAAATTTTGTGCTGCCAAATATGCTCAACAACACAAATTCCATACTTCCAACAGATTCTTTCCACATCGATGAGGTAAATGAGGAGTTAATTGCTGGTATTGTTAAAACACTGTCAAACTCAAAAACTAATGATATCTACAATATGAGCACCTCCTTTCTCAAAATGCACAGCAAAATATTAATCAAACCACTGACTCATCTCATTAATCTCTCCATTAGGTCTAATACATTTCCATCTGGCTGGAAAAAAGCTGTTGTCATACCAGTTCATAAATCAGGCAGTAAAGACGATATATGCAATTACCGCCCAAGCTCTATTTTACCAGTCCTGTCTAAGGTTCTTGAAAAAGTTGTAGCTACACAGCTGATAGACTACTTACAAGACAGTCAACTTCTTCATCCACATCAATTTGGTTTTAGACCAGGATACTCAACAGAAACAGCAAATTGTTGCCTTATTGAAAACGTCAAACAGTCCTTGGACAGGGGTAATGTGGTAGGAGCTGTTTTTCTAGATCTCAAAAAGGCTTTCGATACTGTAAACCACAGTTTGCTTTTATCCAAAATGGTATCTTTTAACTTCTCCCCAGATACATTAGAATGGTTTGCATCTTATCTCCAGAATAGAGAACAGTGTGTAAAAGTTCACCAGGATAAGTCCTCATTTTTAAACAACTGCATGGGTATCCCACAAGGGTCCATTCTTGGTCCTTTACTTTTCAGCATTTTTATTAATGACTTGCCGTTACACTGCTCAGCTGCAACATGCCAACTTTATGCAGATGATGCAGTTATTTACACAGCTGCCAAGACTCCAGCACAGGCTGCAGATGTACTGTCTACAAGTATGGTTGATGTCCAAGAGTGGCTCCTCCAGAACCATCTATTGCTGAACCTTCAGAAAACAGTCTCAATGTGCTTTTCAATCAAAAAATGTAACCTGCAACGTTTTAAAGTTAATATACATGATCATGACATCAGTTTAGCTACAGAATTCAAATACCTTGGCATTGTACTAGATCCTCAACTCAAATTTAATCTTCATATAAAGAAAATTTCAAAAACAGTAAAAAAAAAAATCTGAACTGTTTTAAATTAATTAGATATTACATACCTTACGAAGCAGCTGTACTGTATATGCATTCTATGGTTTTTTCTCATATATCATACTGTTTGACAGTCTGGGCTCAAGCAGCCCCTTCCACAATAAGACAAATAGGTTCATTATATAATCAAACCCTAAAAATCTTGGACCAAAAGCCCATTAGGTGGCATCACTGTAATGTTTTTAAAAAAATACAACCTATTGAGTTTTGAGAGTTTCATTGACCTCTGTTTTCTGAAATTAACGTTCAAATATTTCCATAAATCAGCACCCGAACCACTTGCTGGTTTTGTCCAAAGACAGGACAGCAGCAGAGCCACCAGGAGCTCTGTTAACAATAACTGTAAAATATTCCACCGCAGAACCACATTTGGACAAACAGCTTTCTCTATAAAGGGCAGTCACATCTGGAACACAATGCCAAATGTAATTAAAATAATAACGGACTTTAAAACATTCACTAAAAAGGTTAAAAACTGGCTGAAAAATAAACAAGAATGTACTCATGTATGAATTGATTGTCTGCAAAGTGAGAGTGAATGAAGGGAAGGAATGAATGTGTTTGTTTATAATGAGTGAAGAAGGGAGGGAGGCCTGAAATAGGCAAATGTGAATCAGGTTGTTATATCTGTGTATTTATAATATTTATAATATTTATAATTGTGTATTTATAATCTTTTTGCATTGATGTATGTGGTTATTGTGTATTTTCTTTTTCTTTTTTTACTTGATTCTCTTTTCTAAAGCCCATCCAGGGACAAGAGTTGCAAATTAGCTAATAGCTATACACTCTATGTGCAACACATCAGATTGATTGTCATTGATTAATTGTCTATGTTTATTGCACTGTCCCTGTCAAATAAACTAATCTATCTATACCTGGATGACATCCTGGTGGCCAGCGCGTCCGAGGACGAACACGTAACCCACCTCACAATGGTTTTCCGGAGGTTAGAGGAGCACGGGTTAATAATCAACCTGGCGAAATGCCAGTTCGGGGTGACGGGGATCGATTTTTTGGGACACCGCATCTCACCGGAGGGAGTAATACCCTTGCTGGACAAGGTGCGCACAGTGGTGAATTTTCCCCGGCCTCAGACGGTCAGGGTGCTGCAGGAGTTTTTGGGGATGGTTAACTTTTATAACAGTTTCCTCCCCTGCGCAGCCCAGCTCATGCAGTGATTGTACGCTGCGCTCAAGAAACGAAAACCGGCGGACAGAGTCGACTGGACTTCTGAGCGGGAGCAGGCGTTCTCTGAGGTTAAAACAGCCCTGGCAAATGCCGCACTGCTGGTTCAGGTTCAGGTTCAGGTTCAGGTTACTTTATTTGTACCCATAGGTAGATTTGTTTTGCAGTCTGGTGACATCCATATTTACAAGCCACTAATTACATTCAACATAGACACAAACACAAGCACACATGAAGCTGACTATAAACATGATAAAAATACTCAAGGCTCCATCAAACAGGGTATAAAAAGACAAAGAGATGAGGGAGAAACCAGAGGTAAGACAGAAGGGTCATATTAAAGTTAAAAGTTAAAAACTAGTCAGAGGTTAAAAAACTCAAAGGTCTAAAACCCAATAAAATATTTAGAACCCAAGTGACATCATACAAAATAAGTAAATATAAAATATGTACAATATATTTTTATAGCTTGTTCAACTCTTTGACAGCAGCAGGGACAAAGCTGTTTTTGTAGCGCTGGGTTTTACTTTTTGGGACAGCAAACCTCCGTCTGGAGGGAAGAAGCTGAAAGTTGCAGTGTAAAGGGTGGGAGTCATCATTTAAAATGGAGGCAGCCATCCTCTGTACTTGTCTGGTGCACAGGGATGTCAGGCTCAGCTGTGACTCACCAAGCAAACAACTGGACCATCTAACTACCTGATCCAAGGATTTCCTCTGTTTCAGTTTTATCTGACCAAACCATGACACTAAAGAAAAGGATAAAACAGATTCAATAAAAGCCCGATAAAACATTGTCATTATGGTTCGGTCAATTTGGAAGCGTGCAAGTTTCCTCAAACAATGCAAATTTTGCTGACCCTTTTTGCACACCCTTTCACAGTTCACTTCAAAGTTTAAATTACTATCAATAATCGTCCCAAGATATTTGTACGATTGTACACATTCGGTGGTCTGGCCTTTTAGTATGGTGACTTTGTGCCTGGGAGTTTTCCTCCTAAAGTCAATAATCATATCTTTCGTTTTTGTTGTATTCAGCTGCAGGTAGGAATCCTCACACCAGTGAACAAAATCATCAACTACTGGGCCATGGCCACTCTCACCATCCTGGAGGAGACTGACAATGACTGAGTCATCAGCATACTTTATAATGTGTCTGTTGTCATGTCTGCTCCGACACATGTTTGTGTACAGGATGAAGAGTAGTGGTAACAACACACACCCCTGAGGAGAGCCAGTAGAAGAGCACTTTAGGTCAGACAATGTACCGTTGACCCTTACTCTCTGCGTCCTGTTGGTTAAGAAATCCAGAATCCAACCCACCAGATTATTGCTCAAATCAAATTGTTGCAGGAGCCTTTCAACTAAAATATGAGGTTGGATTGTATTAAAGGCGGAAGAAAAGTCCACAAATAAAAGCCTGGCATGTGTCCCATTAAAATCCAGATGTTTAAAAAGCATGTTAAACAGAGTGACAGTGGCATCCTCCACTCCTCTGTGAGGCCTATAGGCAAACTGCAGAGGATCCAATGCATGTTCAGTCTGCCTTAGGACCTCACATCTGACCAGTTTTTCAAAAATTTTCATTAAAATTGAAGTCAAAGCAACTGGTCTAAAGTTGTTTACCGTTTTAGGACAGCTGGATTTTGGAACGGGAACAACCACGGCTTCTTTCCAGATCTTAGGCACATGTTGTGTCTGCAAGGACTTATTGAAAATGTAATGAAATATAGGACTCAGTTCATGTGCACAGGACTTTACCAAGCGCCCACATATATTATCAGGGCCCTGACTTTTGTTCACTTTTACAGCGCAGAACTCCCTTTTAATATCCTGCACCTCAATATTAAAGTGCTGATTGTCTTTGAGTTTCTGTTTCAAATCTTGGATTTCTGTGCTGAAATCAAAGAAGTCAAAACGACCATAAAAACAATTAAGAGCATTAGCCAGCTCTGTGTCTGAACTAAAACCATCTAACAACACACGATTACTGCGCTCTGTGCTCTGAAGGCCTGCAATAGTTTTCATACTGGCCCAGGCTGAACCAAGTTTCTTTGTTGCCATCTTGCTTTCCAACTCTGATTTATAATTCTGTTTTGCTCTTAAAATTTCGGACTTCAGCTCCTTTGTGGCAACCTGTAGCTCAGAAACAGACCCCTGTTTAAAGGCAAGTGCTTTCCTCTGTAAGCAGAATTTAACTGATTTAGTAACCCATGGTTTGTTGTTGGGATATATTTTGACACGTTTACGTGGAACAATCTTATTTTGACAGAAAGCCATGTATGAGCATGTGAGCTCAGCCAGAGAGTCCAAGTCATCCCCGCAGGCCAGTTTGAACATCTCCCAGTCTGTACAGTCAAAGCATTCCTGGAGGCTGTGCTCTGAATCTTCTGTCCACACATCAATGTCTCTCATCTCCACCTTGCCTCTTCTGAGAGCAGTTTTATATGTGGGCAGCAAATGTACACAGTTGTGATCTGAGGATCCTAAAGGAGGAAGGGGGAGTGATTTATAGGCCCTCTCTATGGATCCATAGCACAGGTCCAATGTCTTTTTTTGCCTGGTTGGGCAGGAGACATACTGATAAAAGTTTTTTAAGTGTCTTCTTTAAAGAAACATGGTTAAAATCCCCAAGAATGAAGTTTGGCGCCTCTGGAGAAATTGATTGCAGCTGCTGGATCACATCAAAGATGGTTCTGGAGGCGGAGTCAGCGTCTGCCCTCGGATGAATGTATACGGTTGTGATGAAAAGCTGGGGGAACTCGCGAGGCAAATAAAAGGGGCATAGTGACACAGACAGCAGCTCCACATCGGGTGTACAGATGCGCTTTCTGACCGTGACAGATGTGCAGTACTGCTTATTAATGTATAAACATACGCCGCCCCCCTGACGTTTCCCCGTTACCTCTTCCTGCCGATCCGAGCGCAGCGGGGCTCCAAAGCCGTCAATCCACAGGTCTGCATCTCGGTCATGCGCAGTAAGCCAAGATTCAGTGAAAGCCATGACGCAGCAGTTCTTGAAGTCCTTCTGGGTCTGACAGAAGTCGCCTGGGTCTGGGTGCTGGCGCACCCGGACCCGGCGGCTTGGCTAGCGCTCTCTACCGACGCCTCAGACGTGGCCATAGGGGCCGTCATGGAGCAATGTGTCGTCGGTTCTTGGCAGCCGCTTGCCTTTTTTAGCAGGACAGTGAGTGTAAATACAGCGCATTCGACAGAGAGTTACTGGCTCTCCACCTGGCCATACGCCACTTCCAGTTCTGGCTGGAAGGGCGCACCTTCACTGCGTTCGTAGACCACAAGCCGCTAACGTACGTGATGGCCAAGGTTTTGGAACCATGGTCGGGCCGGCAGCAGAAACAGCTGGCCGCGATCTCGGCGTTTACAACCGACATTCAGCATGTGGCCGGTAAACTCAACATGGTGGTGGACTGCCTCTCGCGCGCATTAGTGGCCCCAGTCTACATAGGGATAGATTACACGGCCATGGCCGCAGAGCAGATTGGCGATGCAGACGTGTGCGCGGTCCAGTTTGGACCAACAGGGTTAAGGCTGGAGAGCAGAGTACTGCAAGACGGGGGCCCCCCCCAATCTGTGACGCCTCCGCAGGATGCCCGTGCCCGGTGGTCCCATGCGCTTGGCGCCGCCGCGTTTTTGAGTCGGTTCACTCCCTGGTGCACCCAGGAGTTCGCCTGTCAGTCAAAATGGTGGGATCGAAGTTTGTCTGGCCGAGCCTGCGCAACCAGGTGAAAGAGTGGGCTGTAGCCTGCATAGCGTGCCAATGAGCCAAAGTGCACAGGCACACAAAGGCCCCCTTGGAGCTGTTCCATATCCCGGCTAAGAGGTTCGACCATGTTCACGTGGACCTCGTGGGCCCCCTCCCACCATCACAGGGGTTCATGCACCTCCTGACAGTGGTGGACCGCACCACAGAAGCAGTCCTGCTAGCTTCTACCGTGTCCGCAGACGTGGCGCGCGCTTTTTTGACAACATGGGTGGCACGTTTTGGCACCCCTTCGGACATCACGTCCGATCGGGGCCCTCGGTTTGTTTCCGACCTCTGGTCCACGATGGCCCGGAGCCTGGGCATCTCAATTCATCGCACGACCGCGTACAACCCACAGGCCAATGGGTTATGCGAGCGTTTCCACAGTTCACTGAAAGCAGCGCTGAGGGCATCGCTTACGGATTCAAATTGGGTGGACCGGTTGCCGTGGGTTCTATTAGGGTTGCGTTCCGCACCAAAAGAGGATTTGGCGGCTTCCCCAGAAGAGCTGGTTTTTTTCTCAGCCACTGCGGCTCCCCGGGGAATTTTTACTAGATAACCCCACGCTGAACACCCATCCATCCCCGCGTTCACGGCATAGTGCAAACGCAGGGACGCTACCTGGCCCGGCCCACTACTGTTTTCCCCGCGCTTTTGTGCCAAAAACCTTGAAGGATGCAGCATTCGTGTTTGTCAGGCACGATGCCCACCAGCCCCCATTGCACCCACCCTACGATGGCCCGTTTAGAGTGCAGGAACCCGGGGACAAACATTTTGTGTTAGACATGGGGGGTCGCTGGGAGAGAATCTGTATAGACAGGCTTAAGCCCGCTTTTGTTGTGGCAGACGAGCAGGTGGTGTTGGCCCGAGCTCCTCAGCGTGGAAGACCCCCCCTGAGAACTCCCCAGGTAAACGATTCATCAGAGCAGTCACACGAGCATGCTGAATGTCCCCCCCCATTGTTCCCCCACAAACGGACACACCCCTAGGAACCCCCCACCGGCACAGCAGCGCCGCAGAGCCAAAGACCCCCCCCCCCCGTTACAGCAGCTATGGGCGGGGGCTGAAGCCGAGAGGACGTGAGGGTTAACACTCAAGTCTGAGACTCTGGGGGGTGCGGTGTGGGGGACCCATGCTGTGGTATTCATCTCAGATTGAAAGGCATGGAGATGCAGTAGTTTCCTCTGACGGAAGAGCATGGAGATCAAAGGGCTGGGGGACAAAAGGAATTGTCATGGGGGAGTGAATTGTAATGCAAAACCTCAGGTAGCAGGGACTTGTGAGTGTTGTGATATAAAAGAGAGTCCCTACTACATGAGGTTAATGTTTCTGATTCTGGGAGATATGAGAGAGTGAATAAAGTTCATCTGCTCGGAAAGCTTGGTTTGGTTATTCCTTTCTCCACATCATCGTGTGTATTCCTCCTATATTGTGCATCTGTCACGAACTGGGTTTGATGGTTCCAAGCCCAGTTCTTTGATGCTGTGGCTGTGTGCTCCCTTGTGTAGTTTTGGCTTCCTGCTAGCCGTTAGCCACGCCTTCCCCTCTTGTCAGTGATACCAGCTGTCTGTCATTTATCATTTGTGTTTACTCCTCTTTGTTCATGCACGCACACACACTTACATGCTCACCCTCATTCCTACTCTCATGCACACTTTGTGCACATGCATACACACACCTATTCATTCTCATTCACATGCTCAGACACCCTCGCATGCACCTACCTTCACTCACACACACCCACGCACTCATTACACACACCGGCATGCACTCAGCTGATTAGTATGTTGCTGTATTTAAATCTGTGTTCACTGATGTGCATTGCCGGATCATTGTTTGTTCCACACAGTGTTTGTTCCCCTCGGTGTAGAACTAACTGCTTGAACTGCTGTAGTTGGATCGTTTTTTCCACCAGCCTGCTCACTGCCGTCTTTGTTCCACTGGGACAGCTACCTGGGACTGTCTCAGACTGCTCCAGCTCTGTAAGTTTTTCCTATATTTGCCCACGCCAAACCAGTTCCATCTGGAAGCGTCCTGAGTTCCTCTGTTTTCCCTCCGCTCACAGTTTCCGCCTGTAGCGCCTGGGCCATTTCCTCCATGTTCTATTTTTCCACGAGCTGTAGAGCGTCCGGGCAGTCTTCCTTGTTTGCTAGTGTCAGTCATTGCTGTATATTGGACACTCTCACGTTTTTCACGTTTCTCACGTTTTTCACGTTTTTCTCCAACAGCAGGGCCTAGCACAGATCCCTGTGGAACTCCATGACTGAGCTTTGAGTTGGACGAAAACTCATTACTGACACGAACAAACTGGAACTTATCAGATAAAAATCTAAACCACTGCATCAAAGTTCCGTTAAGTCCAACAAGAGTGTTCTAATCTATCAAGGAGAATATTATGATCGATTGTATCAAAAGCTGCACTAAGGTCTAAAAGGACAAGTACAGAAACAAGTCCATTATTAGATGCGATCAGGAGACCATCAGTGACCTTCACTAAGGCTGATTCAGTACTATGATGGATTCTAAACACAGATTGAAACTCTTCAAATAAACCATTTCCCTGGAAGTGGTCAAATAATTGCGCAGCAACAACTCTTTCTAAGATTTTTGAAATGAAAGGGAGATTAGAGATTGGTCTAGAGTTAGCTAAAACTCCTGGATCCAGCATTGGCTTTTTGAGTAAGGGTTTAATTACAGCAGTTTTAAAAGCCTGCAGTACATGGCCTAATGTTAACGAAGTATTGATTATTTGAAGAATAGAGCTACCAATAAATGGGAAGACTTCTTTAAATAACCTGGTAGGAATATGGTCTAAAAGACAAGTTGAAGGCTTGGATGCGGAAATTATTTTATCTAATTCTAAAAGGTCAATTGGAGTAAACTCATCCAAACAGATATCAATTGAAGGAGTTGTAGTAGTTAATATATTTAAGTTAACGGTGGAAAGAATCTGACTGATGTCATCTCTGATAGATGAAATTTTATTATTGAAAAAGTTCATAAAGTCCTGACTAGAAAGCTCTAAGGGAATGCTAGGATTGACAGCATCCTGACTCTTTGTCAGCCTGGCTACAGTGCTGCAAAGAAACCTGGGATTATTCTTGTTTTCTTCTATTATTACAGAATAATAACTTATTCTAGCTTTTCTAAGAGATTTTTTATAAATTAAAAGATGATTTCTCCAAGCTAAATAGATTTCATCTAGATTAGTGGAGCACCATTTTCTTTCTAATTGACGAGTCATCTGTTTTAAGCTACAAGTTTCTGTGTTGAACCAAGGAGTTAGAAATCTCTGATTAGACTTTTTTAAAGGGGCCACCGTGTCTAGAGTCTGATGCAGAGAAGCTGTAACACTGTCTACCATGCTATCAATTACAGAAGGAGCAAGCTGTCTATTGCTTATTTCCGTTGTGTTGACACATGGCATAGAGGAAACAATCTTCATAAATTTGGTAACAACATCATCTGAGAGACATCTACTGTAGTAATATTTTTCTTCAGGAGCCAAATAGCCAGAAATAGTAAAATCAAAGGTTAACAGACAATGGTCTGACAGTACAGGGTTATGAGTATACACTACCAGATTTTCTATTTCTATGCCATATGTCAGAACAAGGTCCAACGTGTGGTGGAGATAATGGGTAGAATTTCCTACTTTCTGAGAAAACCCCATTGAGTCTAATATTGAATTAAATGCCATATTAAGACAATCACCATCTACATTTACATGTATATTAAAGTCCCTACTATAATTATTCTATCTGATTTCAGCATTAAATCAGCTAAGAATTCGGCAAATTCGGATAAAAACTGTGAGTAGGCTGAGGGAGGACGATAAACTATGGCAAATAAAATTGGGTTTAGCCTAAAATTGCTAAAATGCCCAATACTGAGGACCAGGCCCTCAAAGGAATTATAACTTGTTTTTTTGCTTTACATTGACTATTAATTTGGAATGGTAAATTGTTGCTACTCCTCCTCCATGACCAGAACTTCAGGGATTTTGACAGTTTAAATAACCAGAGGGAGTTGATTCATTTAAATCAACATAATCCTCTTGTCCTAGCCAAGTCTCCGTAAGGGATATTAAATCAATCTGATGATCAATTAACAGCTCATGGACTAGCAGAGACTTGGGAGTTAGAGACCTAATATTTAACAAACCACATTTAATTTTTAAATTATGAGGAGGAAGAGAGGCCAAATCATTAAATTTAGAGACTTGATGTTTAATTTGAATTTTACCAACTTTTTGTTTAATCACTTTGGGATGCTTATACATTATATTTTTATTTACTTTGGAGGGACCAGACAATGATTCTCTGATGGGGAAGACAGGGGCTAAGTTGAGGGGTGGCAGATGAAGAGGAGCTGCAGAGAGGCGTGTAAGACTGCGACTCTGCTTCCTGGTCCCAACTCTGAGTTGTCAGTGTTTTGGAAATTTGGATAAGAATGATGCCAGATTGTTAGATAAAAGAGACATATCATCCAAAATGGGATACATGCCATCTCGTCTAATAAGACCAGGTTTTCCCCAAAATGAGTTCCAATTGTCTACGTAGCCCCCATTGTTGGCAGGACACCACACAGAATATAGTCATCTATCAGATGGCTATATTCTAAAAGATCCTGCACAAGTCTTATGTTGTTATGTATAGATCGCTTGCTAACAAACCCTGTTTTAGTACCAATGATTATTTGAGCTATTCCTTTTTTTAATCTGTTGGTATATATGTAGGTAAATATTTTGTAGTCATTGTTGAGAAGTGATATTGGACGGTAATTTTCTAATATTTTGCCATCTTTGCCCGGCTTGGGTATGAGTGTAATAATACCTTGTTTCATGCTATTTGGTAGTGAGAAGTTAGTTGTGGTTTCCTTAAATACGTGAAACAGAAGATTTCTAAGATCACCCCAGAAATGCCAATAAAAATTGGACGTCAACACATCTGGACCAGGAGATTTATCTGATTTAAGACACATAACTGCTTTGTCTAGCTCATCTATTGAAATATCCTTTTCACAACTATCTCTGAATTCATCTTTAATTTTTGGAATAAATTCTTTTATTTTGTTCTATGGAAAAAGAAGAAGTGTCCAGGTTTTGATAGAATGTACTTATTTCTTTAGCAATTAAAGTTGAATCTAAACATTCTATATCATTGATGATGAGTGATTTAATGGAGTTCCTCTCCTGTTGCTTCCTTTACAGTCTGCAGAAATATGCTGAATTTTTCTCTCCTTCCTCCCACCATTTAGATCTTGACCTGATATAAGCTCCACTGGCTTTCCTTTCATAAATTCTATCCAGTCTATTTCGGTTCCGGTTCCGCCGGACCGGCGGCGCCACACGAGTTGGCTGCCTTTTGCAACTGCCCTTTTTTTTTTTATCTTCCTTCTTCTTTCTACACCTTTCACTCTATATATATATCATGGACACACAGATCGCCCCAAAGGTCTCCCGAGTCGGCGGATGGAGCCACTGTTTACAGCAGGAGATGATACAGCAGGGAAGAGCTAGCTAGCACTCAACCGCCACCTGGTGCTAACGGAGAAACTCGACATACCGAGGAACTGTAGCGAAAACGACGCGGGTGCCGGGCTGGAGTTTAGGCGGCGTGCAAGAAATATAAGACAGAATAATAAAGAGTGATGGCAAGAACCAAGCAGACCGCCCGTAAATCTACTGAAGGAAAAAGCCCCCCAGGAAGCAGCTAGCCACCAAGGCTGCTCGGAAAAAGCGCTCCAGCCACCGGCGGAGTGAAGAAGCCTCACCGTTACAGGCCCGGTACCGTGGCTCTGAGAGAGATCCGTCGCTACCAGAAATCCACGGAGCTGCTCATCCGTAAGCTGCCCTTCCAGCGCCTGGTGAGGGAGATCGCTCAGGACTTCAAGACCGACCTGCGCTTCCAGAGCTCCGCCGTCATGGCTCTGCAGGAGGCCAGCGAGGCCTACCTGGTGGGTCTCTTCGTGGACACCAACCTGTGCGCCATCCACGCCAAGAGGGTCACCATCATGCCCAAAGACATCCAGCTGGCCCGCCGCATCCGCGGAGAGAGAGCTTTTATATATATATATTTATAGTAATATGTACATATGTATACTAGCTGTTCTTGTTTTTTCTTGCCTACTGATTGTTGCTCTGAGTGTTGCTATCCCTGTGCTGTTGCAATCCTGGAATTTTCCTATCGTGGGACTAATAAAGGCTTATCTTATCTTATCTTATCTTATCCAGTGTAGATTGCGGGGAAGAGAGTTTAATTTTATCATTGTCTGTTAATATGTGGACACTTGGTAAAGTCCTGTGCACATGAACTGAGTCCTGTGTTTCACTACATTTTTAATAAGTCCTTACAGACACAACACGTGCCTAAGATCTGGAAAGATGCTGTGGTTGTCCCTGTTCCAAAATCCAGCTGTCCTAAAACGGTAAATGATTTCAGACCAGTTGCTTTGACCTCAATTTTAATGAAAATTTTTGAAAAACTGGTCAGATTTGAGGTCCTCAAGCAGACTGAGCATGCATTGGATCCTTTGCAGTTTGCCTATAGGCCTCACAGAGTAGTGGAGGATGCCACTGTCACTCTGTTTAACATGCTTTTTAAACATCTGGATTTTAATGGGACACACGCCAGGCTTTTATTTGTGGACTCTTCTTCCGCCTTTAATACAATCCAACCTCATATTTTAGTTGAAAGGCTCCTGCAACAATTTGATTTGTGTAATAATCTGGTGGGTTGAAATCTGGATTTTTTAACCAACAGGACACAGAGAGTAAGGGTCAATGGTACATTGTCTGACCAAAAGTATTCTTCTACTGGCTCTCCTCAGGGGTGTGTGTTGTCACCACTATTCTTCATCCTGTACACAAACATGAGTCGAAGCAGACATGACAACAGACACATTATAAAGTATGCTGATGATTCAGTTGTAGTCAGTCTCCTCCAGGATGGTGAGAGTGGCCACGGCCCAGTAGTTGATGATTTTGTTCACTGGTGTGAGGATTCCTACCTGCTGCTGAATACGACAAAAACTAAAGATATGATTACTGACTTTAGGAGGAAAACTCCCAGGCACAAAGTCACTGTACTAAAAGGCCAGACCACTGAATGTGTGCAATCCTACAAATATCTTGGGACGATTATTGATAGTAATTTAATGTCATGGCGGCCTCCGGGCCGTCATTGGCGTCATCAACTCCAGCTGCGCACAGACCAACAGGTGTTAATCAACGGCTGTTAAAAGCCAGCGTCGCTGACAGCCCGGCACGGAGTCGTCTGTCCTCCTCGTCGGAGAATGAGCCTGAACTCCGCTCTCTGGTCTCGTCAGGATTTTCTCTTGTCTCGTCTGGAACCTCTCCTGTCTCGTCAAGAACCTCTCTTGCTTCATCAACGACCTCTCATCAGAGTCAGCCAAGTAAGAGAACAATCTGCTACTCAACCCCTTGTCTATACCCCTGTGCACAGGTGGACCTCCTTGGCGGCGGACCTGCGTCCCCAGCTGACGGGGTAACGCCATCACGCACACGTAGCGCTTCGCTACCACCACGTCTACCGGTACGTCTTGCTCCTCAAATTCCAGAACTGTTGTTGTATCAGATGCAGGAGTATTGGCCACCGCTATCAGTGGAGTCACTGTCATCAGCATCAGCTATATTATCATCACCACGTTCTGTGGAATCACTCACCTCGTCGTCGTCGGGATTATCATCGTCCCAGTCTGTGGAGTCACAGCCGGCGTCATCAGAAGGACTACCCTCGTCACAGCCACGGGTGGTATCTCCAGCACGTTCACGGACACCTTCACCTCCACGTTGCACGGCCGCTGGATCTCAGCAGGACGAAACCTGTGCTGCACCCAAGTAAGCCTCTCTATCTATAGCTCGTCACAAGTGTGGGACAAAAGTAATTGTTTCTGCTTGTATGTTCCAGGGTTGCCGGGTCTCCGTCCAGGGCGCTCAGCTCCAGTGACCAGAACACTATCCACGCACTCACACTCGCACTACACACTCTCACTCTTAAATAAAGATTATTGTCACTATCTGCCCGTGTCAGTGTCTGTCTCCTGGGTCCTAAATCATGTCAGTACGACTCCGTCACGTTGACCCAGCGGACAGTTCACTGTCGTGCCAAATCAACACTCTTAGCGCCCGGGTAGATTTACTAGCTTACCAGCAGACAGTAATCTTAAATCAACTAACCTTAATTAATGGTCGGCTGGATCGTCTGGAAGGACACCAGACGTTTTCCCCGACCGCAATTATCTCAGCCCCTGCAGGCTTAGCGTCTGGACAAGCTAACACCTCCTCGTCCTCTCGCCTCACCTCTATTCCCACACCTGCCCGGTTCAGCGGAAAACTCGGGGAAGCTCGAGGATTCCTATTACAATGTGAGTCAGTTTTTCTTCGCGTTCCGGGGGATTTCACTCTTGATTCGAGTCGGATAGGCTATGTCATAAACTTGCTGACAGGAAGAGCCTTAGACTGGACGTATTCAATCATGGCTAAACCAAGCTATCCCCTGCTTTCTTATCAGGAGTTTGTGACTGAGTTTATGTCTGTGTTTGACCATACAGATAGGGGTGAGGTGTTGACAGAACGGCTGCTGAGCTTACAACAGGGAAAAAGATCAGCTGCTGAATACGCTATTGACTTCCAGGTTCTGGCTGCAGAGATTGGGTGGGGGGAGCCATCACTGTGTGGTATTTTCCTACGTAGCCTTAACGATGAGCTAAAGGATGAGTTAGCGGCACGGGACAAACCGGACAATTTGCGGGATTTGATTGCCCTAGCGGTTAGTCTTGATAGCAGATTAAGGGAGCGGGCGGCTGAACGGCAAACTACTTCCCGTTCGGTTAAACTCCGCCCTTGCGTCCCTAACTCTCCTCTCCTCACTCTACCCGCGTCAGAGGAATCCCCGGATCAGGAAGCTATGATCATTGGCCGGTCTAAAGTGTCAGCAGCTGAGAAACAACGCCGCAGGGATCAGGGCCTTTGTTTCTACTGTGGGAAAGAGTCACATGGGGTGTCCGAATGTCCCAATAAAGTTAAAAGGGAAGGCCCGTGGGTCACAGTAGGGGGATTCACGGGCAAGAACTCAGAAGAACTCAGAAGAACCCCTTACTTGTTGTCGATTACCTCTCAGACTTATCCACACACATACAGAACACTCCACACTAGCGTTAGTAGATTCTGGAGCTGAGCAAAATTTCATTTCTAGAGACCTGGCAACCCGGATGGGCCTTAGCTGTCAGACTCTAGACCCCCCTGTTAAACTGATCACCCTGTCTAAGGCATCTTTGACCACCATAGATCATCAGACGGCCCCCGTGTCAATTATTGTATTAGGAAATCACAGGGAGGAAATTCAGTTTCTAGTGCTGCCCGTTTCTTCTTCGCCTGTTATTCTGGGATACCCCTGGCTGTGCCTACATAACCCCACCATTGACTGGCAAGCTGGGAGAGTAACGGCATGGAGTACGTTTTGCCTTAGCGCCTGCCTCCAATCAGCGGCGTGCGCCCCATCCGTTAAGGTGCCTCTGCCTGATTCATCCCCACCGGATTTGTCCAAGGTGCCAGAGGTCTATCACGATTTGGGGCAAGTGTTTAGCAAGTCTCGGGCGTTGTCCTTACCCCCCCATCGTCCGTATGACTGCGCGATCAACCTGAAGGCTGGGGCCCCTCTTCCTGCTAGCCGCCTTTACAGCCTATCAGCCCCGGAGCGCGAGGCCATGGACACGTACCTCAAGGAGTCCTTGGCCTCTGGTATCATCCGCCCGTCGTCTTCGGCAGTGGGAGCTGGATTTTTTTTTGTTGGAAAAAAGGACGGTTCACTACGCCCCTGCATCGACTTCCGGGGACTGAATGAAATAACAGTTAAAGACAAATATACTCTGCCCTTGATGAACACTGCTTTTGACTCCCTCCAGGGGGCATCCTGGTTTACTAAATTGGACCTTAGGAATGCCTACCATCTAGTGCGCATAAGGGAAGGAGATGAGTGGAAGACGGCTTTTCGGACCCCCAGCGGACATTTTGAGTATCTGGTAATGCCGTTTGGGTTAACTAACGCTCCAGCCGTCTTCCAGCGTTTGATAAATGATGTACTACGGGATTTTCTGAACTCGTTTGTTTTTGTTTATCTTGATGATATTCTCATCTTCTCCCGCACACTAGAGGAACATCGGGTGCACGTCCGCAGGGTACTACAGCGCCTCCTGGAGAACCAGCTGTTCGTCAAGGCTGAAAAATGTGAGTTCCACACTGATCAAACCTCCTTCCTTGGGTTTATTATAGCTCGGAACCAGGTGCTCCCTGACCCAGCCAAGGTCAAGGTGGTTGTGGATTGGCCTGCACCCACCTCCAGAAAGCAGCTTCAAGGTTTCCTGGGGTTTGCTAACTTTTATAGGAGGTTCGTGCCAAATTTTGGTAATATTGCTCGTCCTTTGACTGCTCTCACCTCTCCTAAGACCCCGTTTTGCTGGAGTAAGGAGGCAGCCGGAGCGTTTGAGAAGCTCAAAAGGGAGATCGCCTCGGCCCGAGTCCTTACTCAGGTGGACCCGAAGCTGCAGTGCTTGGTGGAGGTGGACGCTTCTGATTCGGGAGTTGGAACAGTACTCTCCCAATGATCTCCTGAGGACGGTAAGATTTGCCCTTGTGCTTTTTTCTCTCACCGTCTCACCCCTGCAGGGAGGAACTACAGCATCGGAGACAAGGAGTTACTGGCAGTGAAACTCGCCTTGGAGGAATGGAGACATTGGCTGGAGGGGGCTGCTCAGCCGTTCGTGGTTTGGACTGATCACCGTAACCTGGAGTACCTCAGGACGGCTAAGCGCCTGAATGCACGCCAGGCTCGCTGGTCCCTCTTCTTCGGCCGGTTTAACTTTACCATCACGTACCGGCCGGGAAGCAAGAACGGTAAGCCGGATGCCCTCTCATGGCAGTTTGACGCACCATCCTCTGAGGACCAGGAGACCCCTATCCTGCCGCCTTCCTGCGTTGTGGGCGCCCTGTCCTGGGGAATCTGCAACACGGTTCGCCAGGCTCAGAAGACCGAGCCGGATCCCGGGGGGGGGGGCGCTTGTTTGTTCCACGCGCTATCCGAGGCAAGGTGATTGAGTGGGGTCACGCTTCCAAGTTGGTTTGTCATCCTGGAGTGGGTCGGACTGTGGATCTCCTCCAAAGGACCTTCTGGTGGCCAGGGTTACGGAAGGACGTTGTAGGTTACATCCGGGCCTGTGCTCAGTGCGCCACCGGGAAGACGACATCATCCCCCCCGGCGAGCCTGCTACATCCGTTGCCGGTTCCTTCACGCCCCTGGTCTCACGTAGCGATGGACTTTGTGACTGGTTTACCCATTTCAGATGACTACACCACGGTTTTAACCATCGTGGACCGGTTCTCGAAGGCAGCCCATTTTGTGCCACTTTGGGGTTTGCCTTCGGCCCAGGAAACTGCGGATCTCCTTGTGCAACATGTGGTCCGTCTTCATGGCATCCCTGCTGATATTGTGTCAGATCGAGGACCTCAGTTTGTATCACAAGTTTGGAAGGCTTTCTGCGCGGCACTGGGAGCCACAGCCAGCCTCTCCTCTGGTTATCACCCTCAGAGCAATGGCCAGTGCGAGCGGGCTAATCAGCAGCTGGAGGCCGCCCTTCGCTGTGTCATCTCCTCCTGCTCATCCTCCTGGAGCAAGTTCCTGCCTTGGATTGAGTACGCTCACAACGCCACGATCTCCACGGCTACGGGCGTCTCCCCATTCAAGGCATCATGCGGGTTTGATCCTCCGCTGTTCCCGGAGGAGGAAAAGGAGGTAGCGGTTCCTTCAGTCCAGGCACATATCAAGCACTGCCGGCGAGTTTGGCTCCTCGCTCGTCAAGCCTTGCTGAAAACTACCAAACGCAATATCCAGGTGGCCAACTGGCATAGGAGACCCGCCCCGGACTATAAGGTGGGTCAGAAGGTCTGGTTGTCAACCCGGAATATTGGTGTACCGGCCGAAAAACGTAAGCTCACTAAGCGCTTCATTGGCCCCTACACCATTAATCGTGTTATTAATCCTGTGTCTGTGCGCTTGTCTCTCCCCTCTTCGATGCGTATCTGCCCCACCTTTCATGTCTCCCAGGTCAAACCGTATGTCTCTGATCCCCTGTGCCCTGCTCCCGCGGCTCCCGCACCCCCGAGGATGATCGATGGCCATCTGGCCTGGGGGGTGACTGCCATCCTGGATGTCCGCAGGCGGGGTCGTGGTCTTCAGTATTTGGTGGACTGGGAGGGCTTTGGACCGGAGGATCGTTCTTGGATTCGCCCAGCGTTGATCCTGGATAAACAGCTGATTCGCGATTTCCATCGGGCGAATCCAGGTAGGATTGGGCAGGTGCCTGGAGGCACTGCTAGAGGGGGGAGTACTGTCATGGCGGCCTCCGGGCCTTCATTGACGTCATCAACTCCAGCTGCGCACAGACCAACAGGTGTTAATCAACGGCTGTTAAAAGCCAGCGTCGCTGACAGCCCGGCACGGAGTCGTCTGTCCTCCTCGTCGGAGAATGAGCCTGAACTCCGCTCTCTGGCCTCGTCAGGATTTTCTCTTGTCTCGTCTGGAACCTCTCCTGTCTCGTCAAGAACCTCTCTTGCTTCATCAACGGCCTCTCATCAGAGTCAGCCAAGTAAGAGAACAATCTGCTACTCAACCCCTTGTCTATACCCCTGTGCACAGGTGGACCTCCTTGGCGGCGGACCTGCGTCCCCAGCTGACGGGGTAACGCCATCACGCACACGTAGCGCTTCGCTACCACCACGTCTACCGGTACGTCTTGCTCCTCAAATTCCAGAACTGTTGTTGTATCAGTTGCAGGAGTATTGGCCACCGCTATCAGTGGAGTCACTGTCATCAGCATCAGCTATATTATCATCACCACGTTCTGTGGAATCACTCACCTCGTTGTCGTCAGGATTATCATCGTCCCGGTCTGTGGAGTCACAGCCGGCGTCATCAGAAGGACTACCCTCGTCACAGCCACGGGTGGTATCTCTAGCACGTTCACGGACACCTTCACCTCCACGTTGCACTGCCGCTGGATCTCAGCAGGACGAAACCTGTGCTGCACCCAAGTAAGCCTCTCTATCTATAGCTCGTCACAAGTGTGGGACAAAAGTAATTGTTTCTGCTTGTATGTTCCAGGGTTGCCAGGTCTCCGTCCAGGGCGCTCAGCTCCAGTGACCAGAACACTATCCACGCACTCACACTCGCACTACACATTCTCACTCTTAAATAAAGATTATTGTCACTATCTGCCCGTGTCAGTGTCTGTCTCCTGGGTCCTAAATCATGTCATTTAAACTTTGAAGAGAACTGAAAGGGTGTGCAAAAAGGGTCAGTAACATTTGCATTGTTTAAGGAACCATAATGACAATTTTTTATCGGGCTTTTATTACCTCCGCAAGGAGGTAATGTTTTTGCCGGGGTTTGTCTGTTCGTCTGTCTGTTTGTCTGTTTGTTTGTCTGTTTGTCTGATGGTTAGCAAGATAACTCAAAAAGTTTTGGAAGGATTTCGATGAAACTTTCAGGCCTTGTTGGAAATGGTACAAGGAAGAACTGATTAAATTTTGTTGGTGATCCGGATCACCGTCCAGAAGAAAAACGCCATTACGGAAAATGCCATTTTCGTCAATAACTACTGAACCACTAATCCTATCATTGTCAATCCAATTGCTAGTCATATGTTTTCATGGTCAAGGAATCTGAAAACGTACACACAAACACTGTATGGGGGGAAATGTGGCCGCCATTACGGAAAATGTCATTTTCGTGAATAACTACTGAACCACTAATCCTATCATTGTCAATCCAATTGCTAGTCATATGTTTTCGTGGTCAAGGAATCTGAAAACCTACACACAAACACTGTATGGGCGGAACTGTGGCCGCCATTACGGAAAATGTCATTTTTGTGAATAACTACTCAACCAATAATCCTATCATTGTCAATCCAATTGCTAGTCATATGTTTTCGTGGTCAAGGAATCTGAAAACATACACACAAACACTGTATGGGCGGAACTGTGGCCGCCATTACGGAAAATGTCATTTTCGTGAATAACTACTCAACCAATAATCCTATCATTGTCAATCCAATTGCTAGTCATATGTTTTCATGGTCAAGGAATCTAAAAACGTACACACAAACACTGTATGGGGGGAACTGCAGCGCTTGGCGGAGGTCTGCGCTCTCCGAGTGCTTTTCTAGTTGAATCTGTTTTATCCTTTTCTTTAGTGTCATGGTTTGGTCACATAAAACTGAAACAGAGGAAATTCTTGGATAAGGTTGTTAAATGATCCAGTCGTTTGCTTGGTGAGTCACAGCTGAGCCTGATATCCCTGTACACCAGACAGGTACAGAGGATTGCTACCTCCATTTTAAATGATGACTCCCACCCTTTGCACTGCCACTTTCAGCTTCTTCCCTCCAGATGGAGGTTTGCTGTCCCAAGAAGTAAAACCCAGCGCTACAAAAACAGCTTTGTTCCTGCTGCTGTCAAAGAGTTGAACAAGATGTAACAATATATTGCACATAATTTAGTTACCTATTTATTAATTTTATTTTATATTTACTTATTTTTGTAGGTTTTTTATTTGGGTTCTAAATCTTTTATTGGGTTTTAGACTTTTGAGTTTTTAACCTCTTTGACTAGTCTTTAACTTTTTAATATGACCCTTCTCTCTTATCTCTTTGTTTTTTCTCTTATCTCTTTGTCCTATGTCCTGATTGGTGGAGCCTTGAGTACTTTATCGTGTTTATAGTCAGCTTCATGTGTGCCTGTGTTCGTGTTCATGTTGAATGTAATTGGGGTTTGTAAATATGGATGTCACCAGACTGCAAAACAAATCTACCTACAGGTACAAATAAAGTAACCTGAAGCTGAACCTGAACCTAATAGTGGCTTTATAGAATTGAGAGTATTTCTTTTGTGATATGTTCTTCCTCCTGGACATTTATAGTCTGAATGTATTTACTAAAGGAGATTGAAAATTGACAGATTTTATATTTTAAGAATTCCCATTTCTGAGTATATGATATTATAGAGTCATTTTGTAAAGTATGTTGTACAGTATGTTGCGCCTGTTGGGGCGCCATACAAGGCGCCCCAACAGGCGCCTTGTATGGCGACGCGTCATTGGATGCGCCTAACGTGCGCGTCTTATGTCAAGTCAAATTCCTTGTGTGTTTACTTGTAAATATACTTGGCAATAAAGCTGATTCTGATTCTGATTCTGATTCAGTGGGGAAAAAAAGTATTTAGTCAGCCACCAATTGTGCAAGTTCTCCCACTTAAAAGATGAGAAAGGTCTCCAATTTTCATCATAGGTATACCTCAACTATGAGAGACAAAATGAGAAAAAAAAAATCCAGAAAATCACAATGAAGGATTTTTAATGAATTAATTGGTAAATTCCTCAGTAAAATAAGTATTTGGTCAAAAGCAAAAGCTCATCTCAATACTTTGTTATATACTCTTTGTTGGCAATGACAGAGGTCAAACGTTTTCTGTAAGTCTTCACAAGGTTTTCACACACTGTTGCTGGTATTTTGGCCCATTCCTCCATGCAGATCTCCTCTAGAGCAGTGATGTTTTGGGGCTGTCGCTGGGCAACATGGACTTTCAACTCCTTCCAAAGATTTTCTATGGGGTTGAGATCTGGAGACTGGCTAGGCCACTCCAGGACCTTGAAATGCTTCTTACGAAGCCACTCCTTCGTTGCCCGGGCAGTGTGTTTGGGATCATTGTCATGCTGAAAGACCCAGCCGTGTTTCATCTTCAATGCCCTTGCTGGTGGAAGGAGGTTTTCACTCAAAATCTCACGATACATGGCCCCATTCATTCTTTCCTTTACACGGATCAGTCGTCCTGGTCCCTTTGCAGAAAAACAGCCCCAAAGTATGATGTTTTCACCCCCATGCTTCACAGTAGGTATGGTGTTCTTTCTCTTCCAAACACGACAAGTTGAGTTTTTACCAAAAAGTTCTATTTTGGTTTCATCTGACCATATGACATTCTCCCAATCCTCTTCTGGATCATCCAAATGCTCTCTAGCAAACTTCAGACGGGCCTGGACATGTACTGGCTTAAGCAGGGGGACACGTCTGGCACTGCAGGATTTGAGTCCCTGGCGGCATAGTGTGTTACTGATGTAGCCTTTGTTATTTTGGTCCCAGCTCTCTGCAGGTCATTCACTAGGTCCCCCCGTGTGGTTCTGGGATTTTTGCTCACCGTTCTCATGATCATTTTGACCTCACAGGGTGAGATCTTGCTTGGAGCCCCAGATCGAGGGAGATTATCAGTGGTCTTGTACAGTATGTCTTCCATTTTCTAATAATTGCTCCCACAGTTGATTTCTTCACACCAAGCTGCTTACCTATTGCAGATTCAGTCTTCCCAGCCTGGTGTAGGTCTACAATTTTGTTTCTGGTGTCCTTTGACAGCTCTTTGGTCTTGGCCATAGTGGCGTTTGGAGTCTGACTGTTTGAGGTTGTAGACAGGTGTCTTTTATACTGATAATGAGTTCAAACAGGTGCAATTAATACAGGTAAGGAGTGGAGGACAGAGAAGCCTCTTAAAGAAGAAGTTACAGGTCTGTGAGAGCCAGAAATCTTGCTTGTTTGTAGGTGACCAAATACTTATTTTACCGAGGAATTTACCAATTAATTCATTAAAAATCCTTCAATGTGATTTTCTGGATTTTTTTTTTCTCATTTTGTCTCTCATAGTTGAGGTATACCTATGATGAAAATTGGAGACCTCTCTCATCTTTTAAGTGGGAGAACTTGCACAATTGGTGGCTGACTAAATACTTTTTTACCCCACTCTATGAGGTCCTTGACATTTTTACAGTACTCTTTATATTTTAAGAGACTGGCATTAAATTTCCAGTATCCCTTTCCCCTTACCGTCTGTACTAGAGGTATTACTGTCAGATCAATACAGCAGTGATCAGTAAGGGGTGCCGGGGATATTTCACAGTTGGATATTTGGTTACACATTGTGTCTGCTACTAACCAATAGTCTAATCTGGATTTGGATGAGGTGTGTGGTTTAAACCAGGAAAATTGTTTGTGGTGTGTATGTTTTTCTCTCCAAGCATCGTGAAGGCAAAATGAGTTACTAAACTCAGCCACTGTAGTATTCAGATGCAGGCTTGCAAATTTAGTGGGGAACCTGTCACTCCATTCATCTACTACCATGTTCCAGTCACCACCTATTAATACATTCTCTGTAACATATTTTTTTTGAGATATAGAACAGAATCTTTAACTTCTATCAAAAGTTTTCTATTTTGCGCTGTGATACAGTAGCCATAAATATTGCCAAGGATTAACATAGAGTCATCTATTCCCAACACACAGAATCCAGTGACCATTATCACTGGATAAGCTTGAAATTACTGTCCCTGGGCAGTTATTAAGCAGAACTGCGACACCTCCTGACCTGGATGTGCTACGTGAAAATGCAATCTTATCTCCCCATTGGTTTGTCCAAAACTTTTCATCTGCATTATTAGACTGGGTTTCTTGCAGTAGTACACATTGTGGGCTTTTACTTTTGCAATATAAAAAAACAGCTTTTCTTTTTACATTGTCTTTTAGATCTTGAGCGTTCAAAGTTAGAAGTTTAATCTTGCTTTTTAAAAAAACAAAGTAAAAAGATGATAACAGATAGGTGAAATAAAATAATTAAATGAAGTGCAAAGTACAATAACAATCTAATCTAACTCAAAGCTTTCCTCCTTTAGAAGCTTAAACTTGAGGCAGGTCCCTTAAAATAGGTGCGGAGAAAAAAAATTGTCCTCAAAGAGAGTATTAAATCTAAATAGAAGATTTAAGCCATTTGCATAATGCTGTTATACCTCCCCTTATGTATCTTTTAATTTATTTTGGGCACATTTCACACAGTAAAGGGAGGTATTACACAAAGCTGCAGGTTCAGGGCTCCTTTATCTTTTAATAAGTAACTAAACATATTACTCTGTGTTAACTCACTAGAAAGACAAACATGCTATCTAAACCATGAATCCAATAAAAGGTGACTAAGCTTTTACTGTGTGTCCATCAATTGCTGCGATGTGGCCTTTATAAAAAGTCACCTTACCCAGTGATCTGGCTTGTTGGATTTTCAGCCTCAGCTGTTCTCTCGCCTGTCGATCCTCCTTAGTGAAATCCTGCACAAAGCGAAGTGCTCTATTCTTGCACAGTGGGGAGTCTTTGGTTGCCTTCAATACCTCATCTTGGTGAAGTCTCCTCACGAACTGCATGATAATCTGCCGGCTTTTTCCGCCAACTTTCCGCTCCACATGATGAACTGATTCAACAACATCCCCGATCTTCTCGCTCCATTGTGGGAAGATTTGCAGGAGAAGCTCCTTGGTTTTCCTTCTGACATTTTCTCCCTCTTCCTCCTTCTTCCCAGAGAGTCTCAAACTCCAGCGGTGTTTGTATCTCTCCATCTCGAGTATCTTTTCTTTCAGATCGGCATTTTCATTTTTCAGGTGTAGATATTCTTTGTCCATCTTCTCTATTTTGGACTGGCATTTGGTGATTTCCACAGAATTTTGTTCCACTCTTTGGATCACTTTGGCAAACATATCAGAGTTCTCTCATAGTTGCTTTCCGAAGTCCTTCACCTTATTATCCAGATTTCGTATGGCAGCTAGCACATCAGCAAGGGAGGGCTCAGCTGATGTAGCCTGCTTTTTGGCTGGCAGGAGTTTAGTTGGACTAACGTTTAGCAGGCGTCTAGTATTGTGAGTATTAGGCTTACTTGAGTTTGAAGTATTCATCGGCGTGGAGGCAGCAGTTGTAGCAAAGCTGTGGAATGCTAGCATGTTTCCCACGCCACCTGCGCCCGGTTGTTCTGAGCACTTGGCACCGTCGTGTTTTTGAGTCGGTCCACTCCCTTTCGCATCCGGGAGTGCGCACTTTGGTGAAGCTAGAGGGGGCAAAGTTCGTCTGGCCGTGCTTGCGCAAAGACGTGAAAGAGTTGGCTGCAGCTTGCATCGCGTGCCAGCGGGCCAAAGTGCACAAGCACACCAGAGCCCCCCCTTGAACTGTTCCAAATCCTGGCTAGGAGGTTCGACCATGTCCATGTGGATTTGGTGGGACCCCTCCCGCTGTCACAAGGTGTCACTTACCTTTTGACGGTCGTGGAAAGCACCACACACTGGCCTGAAGTAGTCCTGCTGGCTTCTACCACGTCAGTGGAAGTGGCTAGCACTTTTTTATTGGCTTGGGTTACACGTTTCGGATCAGACATCACATCCGACAGGGGTCCACAATTTGTCAGAACTCTGGTCCGCGATGGCACAGAGCCTGGGGGTTGTATGCGATAGTGTGGTGAATTTTAACCACACTACCGCATACAACCCCCAGGCTAACGGGTTATGCGAGCGTTTTCATAGGTCGCTTAAAGCAGCGCTCAGAGCTTCACTCACAGACACAAATTGGGATGACCACCTGCCCTGGGTTCATTTAGGGTTGCGTTCCGCACCTAAGGAGGGTTTGGTAGCCTCCCCAGCAGAACTTGTTTTTTCTCAGCCACTGCGGATCCCCAGAGAGTTTTTACTGGAAAACCCCGCGCCCGAGGCTGACCCGCCTGCGCAATTTTTACACAGTACGGAGGTTTTGAGAGTACTGGGCCCGGCCCACCATTGTTGTACCCGCACATTCATCCCAAAAAGCTTGCAGAATGCCCGTTTTGTTTTCATCAGGCACAATGCGCACTGGACCCCACTGTGCCCACTGTACAACGGACCGTTCAGGGTGTTGGAACCTGGGGCGAAGCATTTTGTGTTAGACTTGGGGGGACGTAGGGAGACCGTCTGCATTGACAGGCTGAAGCCCGCTTTTGTGTTGGCAGACAAGCAGGGGGTGTTGGCCCAAGCTCCCTGGCGCGGATGCCCATCGTTGGTGGATCCGCAGGTTGGTGATTCCTCAGCCGGGACCTGCACTCGCGAAGACAATGTGTCCCCCCCCCCTTCTCTTTTTCCCTCCACAGACTGATGTGCCCTCCTGTACACCTCGCCAGCAGGGCAGTTCGACTGGACCGGCGACCCCCTGCTACAGACGCTATGGACACCAGCTCAAGCCCAAAGGACGGGGGGGTTAGTGCCCCTTCTGGGTGTTTTTGGGGGGGGCTGTGTAGGGGCACGGTGGGGGTTTCTCCACTCAGAGAGGGCAGGGGGAAGGGGGGACAATGGACCTAAGGAGGAGGTGTCACCAGAGGGTATCAGACGGGACTGTTGGGTCTATGTGCCCCCCGGGGAGAGTGAGAGCTGCCGGTGCCACTGAGGGTAGAAGGGTGTAAGAGCGGCCCTGGCGTAATATCATGATAATGTGCCACACATTCCTTTGTTCAAACAACGTGTATGGTCGGAAGTTCCGGGTCTTGATGCATGGAAATAAGGAGATATAAGTGGAATGTAAAGAGACCTGGGAGCGCTGTTTGGTGTACTTCATCTTGGAGAAAGAATAAAGTTTCTGTGTCGTCCAGCTCATAGCCTGCCTCCTTTCTCCACAGTATGCCATTTTTTTTTAAATATAATCTCTATTTTTGGTAAATCTGAGGAAATTTGTTGGCAGCCTCGGTCTGCTGGCATTTTTTAAAAGAACTTACATTTTTATCGTCAGTCCTCTCCGACATCTCTCAGAACAGCTTTAGCTGACAAACCAATCAGGTGGCGGTAGGTGACCGCATACACCAATCACGTTTGACTTAATCAGGACCCCCCCCCCCCCCCCGCGCCTCCAGGGTAAAAAAAAAAAGAAAAAATCAAAATGCAGCCGGTCTGACATGAATATTAATTTTCAAGAATTTAACTAGCTTACAAGAAAACATGCATTGATTGTTGAAAAGCAACCAGACAAGTGCAAAATTATAGAGCATAATACATTTATATGCCTAGATTCATTACCTCACAGACTATCACATGCATTTTCAGGTTTATTCTGTGAACAAAATATATAATACCATTAAGAACAATGTATCACAACATCCTTAGGAAATCTGGTATTTATTTGTAATATACTATTACACCAGCATTACTTCTTATATTTAGATCTGATCAGAATGTTAAAATAAACTAGTTTGTCCCACTTTTATGTCTGCTGCTCAATTTCTTGCTTTGGTATGGGCCAGTCTTTATTTATAACATGTCAATTATGTCAAGTCAGACACGTGTTTTCATTAGCTAGCATGAATATCAAGGACAGGCATGGAGTGCTGTTTGCATGTTACAAGCTCTTTAGAAAATATAATTCAATTTTCAGACAGGAGTTGGAAAAAAATTGTGCAGTGTTCAAATCTTGATACAAAGGAAAGTAAAATAGTTGAAAAAGCAATAGAAAAATATAATTTGCATAATACCCACCCTTCAGATGTATCAGTTAACATAGGCTATCATAGACAATGCTACATGCAGTATGCTAATACAAGAAATATTGAAAGAGCCCAAGAATGGACACAAAAATCAGTACACACAAGTGATGGCGAGTATTCATTTTTAATCTGATGAAATCCATCTGAACTGATCATGTACATTAATGAGTGTAAACATTAATAGTCAATTTGAAAGGTGACTTGCATGAAAAAAATTGTTTAAAGTGAGGAGGAGTTTGCGCAACACGTCGGCCTCGCTCTCTCGTCTAAACTCCTCCTGGATCCAGCAGCAAGACATCGTCAAGATGGCTGGAGGAAGAGACAGATGCAGTGGATGACCATGACTTTGTGTGCCTCATCGCGCTCTTCGCAGTCCACAACACGTTGCAGCGATCACCATCCAGCTTGCTGAAGCATCTGATGGTCCAAAGCTTTCTGCCGAAGGCTGACTTCCATGCTGGCTAGGCAAGCCCAGAAGTGGCATGCTCACAAAAAGGATTGCCGGGACTGATGCCGAGTTGACCGGCAGAACCGCCGAGTGTAGTGACCTAGGCCGTATCCCCCGTCAAGGGAGGCTGAGGGTGTGCCAACACTTGCCCAAGGTGTACACCCAGGCTAGTGGAGGGAAGGAGGTGCCTTACCTCTCCATTCTAGACTGGATTCAAGCAAGGTCTAGCCACTGCCCCAATAGTCAGTTTAAGACAAGACAGAAAGATCCAGACAGGTCCAGGAGTGTATCAGGAATGTCTGAGCAGCTGGAGATACCTGTAGAACAGAATAGACAATGTTAACACAATGTAGTTATCTTCAGAATGAACACATATGCAGTAAATATATAGTTGTCCCAAATTAAGCATCCCACCCAATTTTGTCTCCTTTACAATATTTTAGATGAAGAACCAGATACTTCCGCTACAAATTGTCAAATGCGTGTGTCTTACCGCAGCGCATATGGGAATTGAACATGAAAACCAAATGCAGGAGTAAGTTGAGTGTGTTTTATTAACAAAATGTATGGGTGTACAACATACAAACAATGGAAGTCACTGTCTTACAAGGGCGAGTGCCAGGATGCTCAACAGCTCACGGGAAATGGAGGAAAAGAACCCAGGACACTTCCAGATGGAAGTGGATAGCGTGGGCCACAATGGAAAAAACTTACTGAGCTGGAGCAGTCCGAGGCAGTCCCAGTTAGCCATCCTAGCGGAACAAAAGAACAGCAGTAAGCAGGCTGGTGGAAAAACAATCCTTGACAGCAGGCCTAGTGGTCTAGTTCAATGGTGAGGGAACAAACACTGTCTGGAAACAATGACCCAGTAATGCACATCAGTGAACACGGAGCTAAAATACTACCACTGATTGATCAACTGAGTGCATGCCGGTGTGTTTAATGAGTGTGTGGATGTGTGAGCATGTGAGTGAGAATGAATGGTGTGTGTGTGTGTGTGTGCAGAGACATAATGTGTGTCAGTGAGTGAGTGTGCTGAGTGAACACAAATGACAAACAGCTGTGGCCCTGACAGGAGGAGGGGGCGTGGCTGTCATCTGTCAGGAAGCAGGTGAAATCCAAGGCTCTCAGCAGCCTGACAAACGGACCTGACAGACGACAGACACAAAAGAAATAATAAAGTGAACTGAGCCACGTCATAGAGCAGGATAGGAAAAAACTTAAAACCCAGCTCATGACACAAATCCCCAACCAAACCGGGTTCTCCGGTAAACAAAAACAGAGGTTCTCGTCCACCTAAGAAGAGCACCACATCTGTTCCCAAGCCAATGCATCATATGCAGAAGGGAAAAGTATACAACTCAAAAATATAATCGAAAGAGGCAAAGAGAGGAACTTCATTCATTCATTCATTCATCTTCTTCCGCTTAATCCTTTTTTTGGGTCGCGGGGGGGCTAGAGCCTATCCCAGCATCTTTGGGCGAGAGGCAGGGTACACCCTGGATAGATCGCCAGTCCATCGCAGGGCCAACACAGAGAGACAGACAACCATTCACTCTCACAGTCATACCTAAGGACAATTTAGAATCCCCAGTTTAAGCAATGAAAATACAACTGTCCAACAAAGAACATTGCCTGTCAGTACAGACACTGGGAAAAGCTTTCAACTACTCCCAAAACAGTATGAGGCCATTGAAAAATTAACTTGTGTTCTGTATGACCTCAAAGGCTCCAAGGATGTGAATTACACAAGATGCCAACTGTTTAAGAGTGGCAGGTGCACAGACAGAAGTCTTCCACCAAACAGAGACTCACTATAAACACATTCAGTGAACAAACTACCAGGCAGCCATCTATGGAAGATGCCTGCAGAGTCAGCCAGACATACCAATGGCCCATGGTTGGAAGATTAAGAGAGACTCCTTTGAGATCGACTAGATGACTCTTCCCCCTGCACCTCTCAGCATTTTGGAGCTTGTATACTGCTCCTGTAAAAAACACACCATGTGAAAGGGAGATGCACATGCAGACAGAATGAGCTTCCATGCACTACCGTGTCATTGCTTGGACTGTGAGAACATTTCTGACTAGGCCACATAGATACACACGCTGTGTGTTCTGTATATACTTTTGGGTGTTGTATGTTGCAATGAGTTTTCTTGTTTTGCTTCACTTGTTCTTTGTTTGTTGGTGATTTTCTGGTGATTATAACACCAATAAAAATGTTAAAAAAGTGTATAATCCACCTTTTTCAGCCGGAAAAAGGTGGATTGTCCTCTCTGGGTTGGGGACAGGCTCCTGCCCCAAGTGGAGGAGTTTAAGTATCTTGGGGTTTTATTCACGAGTGAGGGGAGAATGGAGCGAGAGATTGACAGACAGATCGAAGCAGCATCTGCAGTGATGTGGACGTTGTACCGGTCTGTTGTGGTGAAGAGGGAGCTGAGTTCTAAGGCAAAGCTGTCGATTTACCAGTCAATCTACATTCCTACTCTCACCTATGGTCATGAGCCTTAGGGTAATGACCGAAAGAACGAGATCGCGGATACAAGTGGCTGAAATGAGTTTTCTCCGTAGGATTGCTGGACTCACCCTCAGAGATAGGGTGAGGAGCGCAGTCATCTGGGAGAGGCTCAGAGTAGAACCGCTGCTCCTCCATATTGAAAGGAGCTAGTTGAGGTGGTATGGGCATCTGATTAGGATGCCTCCTGGACGCCTCCCACTTGAGGTGTTTCGGGCATGTCCCACTGGGAGGAGACCCCGGGGCAGACCCAGGACTCGGTGGAGAGATTATGTCTCCCAGCTGGTCTGGGAACGCCTTGGTATCCTCTCTGAAGAGCTGGAGCAGGTGGCTGGGGAGAGGGAAGTCTGGGCTTCTCTGCTTGAACTGCTGCCTCTGTGACCCGGACCTCCGGAGAAGCGGTAGAAGATGGATGGATGGATGGACAAAGAGTTGAGTGTCTGTAATGTCTGTAAAAATGTCTGTAATGTCTGTAAAAATCTGTAAGAAAAAAGTAATGATTTTTTTAAAAACTAAAAAACAGCCACATTTCCTTTTGGAAATAGTTTCAAATGTACAATAAAAATCAGAGTTATGAGACAGGGAAATACAATATTATGAGGAAAAAGTAGCTAATTTATGCGAAAAAGTAAAATTTAGAATAAAGAAAGTTGTGTGATGGCACTGTGTGTGGGGTTCTCCACCCAGAGTCGGAAGCTGGGGGGGTGGTGGTTCAGGAGACACGGGTTCGCTAGAGGAAGAGAGGGTGTGAGAAGCAGGGCTGGTGTTGTATGATGTTAATGTGCCAGGCATTATTTGTGCACTCAGTGTACTGTCTGTGGTTCCCTGGGTCTCATGGGGCAGAATTAAAGGGTATAAAAAGGAGGCGCCAGAGACCCTGGGAGAGTATTTTCTGTACTTGATGTTGGAAGGTGAATAAAGTTTGTGTGTCGTCAAGCTCGCTGCTCGTCTGCTTTCATCTTCCACAGTAGCACATTTAAAAGGAAAAAACAATGCACAATTCTGTCAGAAAAATGTTAATGTTGCTTGTTTTTATTATAATACAGTTAAATCTGTTCGTTATAAGTTTAACAATATACCTACCGATAGGGATTTTGAATATTTACCTAATATGGCTAAAAAATGTTTTTATGCCCCAGATCGTCACAGCTGCCATTCACACACCATTATAGAAAGGCCGTTGTTTGGAACTATTTGGAGCTCCATGAACCACATGACCGGGCAGCAGTGAGTTCAAGGCATGTCGCAACTATCATACTAAATGGCTATGCACATTTGCAGATCAGACACGTCAGTGTCATGTACGTGTACCGCAGCACACAGGTGAAAAGATTTGAGCCCAATTGCTGGTGAAGTGAACGTGTTTACTGAACAGAAAGTAAACATACAAAGTGTCCACACTCCCATACCTGGTTGGGTCCCCGAGCCTCGAGAGCCTCATCCACATAGCTCTGAATGACGTCAGCTGCACATTCCTCCTCCAAACTGGGTCTACCCAGTGCCAACCCTCCCCTCCTCATGCGAGATCGACAACCCGGAAACATTGCCAGCTCCAAACAGGTAAGAAGAAAACACACACAAAATGAGATGGAAAAAAATGACATGCTACTTCACTGCTGAGCTCTTCTGGTGGCGGCATACTGTCATGTACGTGCGCCACAGCGCACAAGTGAAAAGATTTGAGCACAATCGCTGATGAAGTGAACATGTTTATTGAATAGAAAGTAAACATACAAAGTGTCCAGTGAATACAGTTCAGGATGGGTAATGATTAAGATGACTGGCTATGAACTCCGTTGGCAAGCCCCATGCGCTCCCAGACGGAACTGGGCAGTGGAGAGGAAGGGCTAATAATAAAGAGGAGGAAGACTTACATGAGGGTTGGAGCGCTACTAGGCTCTGGAAACAACAACACCATCAAAAGTCCAAAAAGAGGAGAAACCAACTGTGAGTGAGCCAGAACATCGAATGTTGACTAATGCCGCCACACCGAGTACTCACACTCTCATCCATAAGTACCCCATGTACTAATGAGTGACAAGTGGATGCAGCCGTGCGGCGGCAGCCAGTGCGTGAGTGAGTGTCAGCCAATGTGAGTGTGTGTATGTGACTGTGAGTGGAGACCGGTGTGTGTGTGTGCTGAGTAATACATGTGAGTGCATGTATGTGTGTGCGTATGAAAGTGAGAATGAATGTGAGTGTGTGTGCATGTATGAGAATGTGTTCTGAATGATGCATGCATGTATGGGTGCGTGCATGTGTGTGTATGTAAGTGGGTGAGAGTGCAAAGAACCAGGAAGTGGACAAATGACAGTGGATGCAGGCAGAGAGGAGGAGGCGTGGCTGAAGGCTGGCAGGGAGCCCAGAACCCAGAGGGTCCACTAACCTGCCAGCTGAAAATTAAGACACCAATCAGAGAAACTATAGCCACAAATCATGGAACGAGGTTGAGATACCAACCCCGTCCATGACAGCCAGAAGTGTTGCAAAAGTCACATGTACTTTGACAGCCAAATGAGACACAGCTGTGGTCTTTTCAAGCTGTTTTTAATTAAGTACACAAATGCAAAATCTTTTTATACATTTGTGGATCTTTTTCCATATCTGTGAATCTGTGTACACATTTGCAAATATTTTGTACACATTTGGGGAACTGTACATGCATTTGTAGATCTGTGCGTACGCTTACAAGTAGTTTTGCAACAATAATAGTTCCATAGGTCCAGCTGGACCCCAAGGTTTTTGTTAGAAAGTTGAAATTAACATGTTTTTAAATGTTATTTTCCATGCGTTTGCACTAGTTTTATTTATTTATTTTTTATCACATAGACATGTAGGTACTGTAATAAAAAGGGATGTCTTCAAAAATAAAATAAAATATCTGAAGAAACTACTAGAATGAGGAATACAGCTAGGCAGGAAAATCTACAGTGTAACACAAGGTCAAAGAAGAAGAAATACTCAAAGGCTCAGAGTGAGCTACAGAAGTACACCAGAGAGATGAAGTCCAACTGGTAGGATGAAAAAGCAGAGGAACTTCAAACTGCAGCAGACAGGAAGGACATGAAAACATTCTTCACAGGTTTGAGAGAAATCTACGGACCTAAACCAAGAGGATTAATCCAAGTAAAAGCTATGGATGGTGAAATGGTTTTGCAGGAGAAAGACAAGATCCTGGACAGATTTGCAGACCACTTTGACCAACTACTAAACAACCCTGGAGATCTCACTGAAGAGGCTAAAGAAGCTCTAGTGCAGCTGTGTCAAGTCTGGATGAACTACCAAATTTTGATGAACTAATGTCAGCTATCAGGACAACACAGGATGGTAAAGCTCAAGGAAGGGATGGAATTCCAGCAGAAGTGTGGAAATTTGGTGGTGTTCAGCTGACCAACTGCCTGTACAAGCTCATCCAAGACATATGGGATGCCCAGAAAGTACCTCAAGACTGGAAGGATGCAAATATTGTGCCTTTGTTCAAGAAAGGTGACAGGAAAGACTGTGGAAATTACCAAGGTATATCACTGCTAGCCACTGTTGGTAAGATTCTCTCACGTGTACTACTGAACGGACTCAATGAACACATCTCGCAGAATGTACTACCAGAAACCCAGTGCGGCTTTAGAAGTGGAAGAAACACAATGGACATGATTTTCTGCTTGAAACAGGTTCAAGAAAAGTGTATCGAACAGAGCATGCCGCTTTATGTAGTCTTCATAGACTTCAGTAAAGCCTTCGATACTGTTTCGCGGCAAGGACTTTGGCAGGTACTCAAGAAATATGGTTGTACAGAGAAGTTTGTCAGCCTGATCGAGGCACTCCATACAGGTATGCAAGCAAACGTGACAATGAGTGGTTCAGTATCTAAAGACTTTTCAGTAAGCAATGGGGTGAAACAAGGGTGTGTGCTGGCACCTACTCTCTTCTCGCTATATCTGGCAGCCATGCTTGAGGTGGCCTTCAAAGACACTTCAGAAGGAGTATACATTCAAAACAAGAAAAGAAGCAGACTTGTTCAATGTGGCACAGTTTAAAGCCAAGAGTAAGACATCGATAAAGGTAGTAAGAGAAATGCTCTTTGCCGACGACACTGCTCTAGTTGCACACAGTGTGGAAGATATGCAATCTTTAGTGGAGAAATTTGCAAGAGCAGCTAGCCAATTCAGCCTCCAAATCAACATCAAGAAGACAGAGTGCCTTTATCAACCGCCAAAGTTCCAATTATCAACATCACTACCAGAAGAGATCAGCATTGGTACAGAGCCACTAGTCAAGTGCAAGACTTTCAAGTACCTAGGTAGCACTGTTTCAGAGAATGCTAGGCTGGAGGATGAACTATCTCTCAGAATGGGAAGAGCGAGTGCTGTGTTTGGAAACTTGAGGGAGAGACTGTGGAACAATCAACATGTGTCTATCTGTGTGAAATGCAAAGTGTACAGAGCGACAGTACTTGCTACTCTATTGTACGGTGCTGAAACTTGGACTGTCTACAGAGTGCAGGTGAAGAAACTCCATGCGTACATGATGAGACACCTTCGAGCCATAATGAACATCTCATGGAAAGACAAGATAACCAACATAGAAGTGTTGAAACGAGCTGGTCTACCATCAGTGGAGGACATGCTAATACAAATGAACCTGAGATGGCTCGAACATGTTGAGAGGATGGACCACCAGTGTCTCCCTCAGCAGTTACTGTACTCAAAGTTATGCGAGGGCAAACACAATCAGGGCAGACCAAGGCTCAGATTTAAAGACACTGTAAAAAGAAACTTGAAGAAGTTGTACATAGACAGGAGTTCCTGGCAGTGGAAGGCTAAGGACAGAGCTGCGTGGAGGAATCTGATCAGACCTGAATGAAACAGTCATTGTCGCCCATGACAGACTGCTATGATGACGATGATGATGATGAAATGCTCCACTTGCTTTGTAGATTGCTTTTACAAGCAATCGGAAGAATTCTCACTTGGGCCCTCCAAGATCCTCTGCTTCTTCATTGTTGTCTTCATCACTAGTAAAGGTGACATACAGTGTATCCGTATTCTCAGTAAATCTTCATCTACTGAACTGTCGGAGTGCAGTTGTCCACACATCCCCTTGGCTGATATAGATTGGTTTGTGTCCCGCTGTGACAACCCTCTCACTGTGTGCCTTCACACTTTCTGTAATTTCCTCTCAGGCCAAAGTTTTTGCAAACCTTAAAAGCAAAAATATTATAATTATTATCAAAACAAGATAATCCTGTCTTAATGAGAAGGACACAGCACTACAAGTTAAAAATGAGCTATACAAATATACCTTGAATCTTGTAAGGACTGCACAGGTTCTTCTAAAAGACTGTGTCTGATGGCCTCCTCGATGGCTTCATCTTCTTCAATATCAATAGGACAAGAAATAAGAGACACAAGAATGAAAAATAAGACACACAAGGGTGGTGAGCCTTCTCCACCCCTCTGGTGGAGAAGGAGCCTGAGCTGGTGCACAAGGTTGAGAGACACCGGCTAGATATAGTTGGGCTCACCTCAACGCATAGCTCTGGCAGTTTCCTGGAGAGGGGCTGGAGCTTGGCCTACTCTAGAGTTGCCCCGGGTGAGAGGCAACGGGCAGGGGTGGGTATTCTTGTATCCCCCCACCTTACTGCCTCAACATTGGAGTTCTCCCTGGTGGAAGAAAGGGTTGTTTCCCTGCACCTTCGGGTTGGGAAACAGGTCCTGACCATCACTTGTGCCTATGCACCAAATGAGGGTTCCGAGTACCCACCCTTTTTGGAGTCTCTGACTGGGGTGTTGGAGAGTGCTCCTCTTGGTGACTCCATTGTCCTACTGGGGGACTTCAATGCACATGTGGGCAACAACAGTTAAGCCTGGAGGGGCGTGATTGGGAGGAACAGCCTGCCCAATCTGAACCAGAGTGGTGTTCAGTTATTGGACTTCTGTGCTAACCACAGTTTGTCCATAATGAACACCATTTTCAAGCACAAGGGTGTCCACATGCGCACCTGGCACCAGGACATCCTATGTCGCAGGTCTATGATAGATTTTGTTATTGTGTCATCAGACCTGCGTCCATATGTAACCCATATGTAACCTTTTTTCTTGTAATCATAATATTGATCATATATGACCAGTATTCTGACAATCAATGGTTTTTTTGCTCCTTCCTATTGTATTATCCATTCTTCCCTATGCATCCTGTACCCATCTGATGACAGGCGCGTTCACAGATGCTGCCTTGTCACCGGAAATGCAGGTCGTTTTCTGTGTCAAGTCAAATCCCTCGTATGTTATCAGTTGTCATATCTGTTAATGTACTTGGCAATAAATCTTTTCTGAGTTCTGAGTTCTGAGTTCTGCCTTACGTTAATTAGGTAAGGGAAATTATTAAGCGTAGACCAGTTGCTAGGTTCGTAAGGATTACAATAGGGAATAAAAATGAGTGTGGAATGAAATAACTGGAGTCAAGAAATGAGCAATTCATGGCTGTTATTGTTAAAGATAAAGAGAACAAAATATACAAACAATTTACAAATATACAAATATAACAACGGCCGGCATGAAATAAAACCCAAAAAAATGTCTTACTGAGCTCAGTGTTTGTTTGTCTTCTTGTTTTAGTCGTTTGACCAGTCAAGATATCTTGTGTTTCCAAGTTCAGGTTTCTTTTCCTCTTTTAAATCGGCGGCTTGAGTTGTTACCACTTTGAATTTGGTGCACTGGAGAGAGGAAGGATGTTCTTCAATCAAGATCTCGGTTCAGTCTCGGTTCAGGTCTCGGGTCAGGCTCGTCATCTCCATTCGGAGAGAATCCAGGATCCAGAAGGTTCTTAATCGGCAACCAAAAAAAAAACCTAGCCTGCACAACGATAATGATATTATTGTATACAGCTAAAGTAATTCACTTTTCAATCTCTTCTCATATAACACCATAGCTTAGTGTTTAAATTCTTCTCTCATATTACTATTGTTACAATCCAGTAATATAGTAATATCTTACATCTCACATTTCACATCTTACATGCATGTTTGTTTGTTTTATTTAACTCAAATTCCCTCTGGTAGTACATGAAATACTTTTTTTTTTCTCATGTAACCAAATAAATGAATTTCTCTTTTTTATCTCTACATCATTTAACCATGAAGTTATGATTAATCTTTTTAACCTTTCTTTGTAAATCATGAAATGAAATACAATTAATTTATCACATAACCAGGGAATATACTGTCCCATTACTTCCAATATTCCCTTTTAAAATCAGTAAAACCCTGTCTGAGCTACTGGGTTTAGCATAACCTATGAATTTACATAGGAACCAACCAAATGTGCTTTTAGCATCAAACTACACATTACATTTGACAGAAATAGTGCAAAAGAACTAAAAGTACTTCAGCATACTGTTGTGAACTGAAATCACATTTAGGAAAACCATACAGACACAAAAATAGCCTTTTCCATTGCTTTTAAACAGGAAAAATCCACTTACGATTAGCATTAGCATAATGCTAACATTAGCATGGCGTTAGCATGCTTCATTTAGTACACACTCTGTTTTCACTCACCAAGATGAGGTATCAGCATGAACACAGCAAAAGTCACAGCCTCACAGCCTCTCAAGCTCATGCTCCCATCAACTTAAGACAATAAAGGTTTCAAATTAGCGTTTGGAGAATGTTTAGATCCATTTATAGCACCTTTCAGTAGTAACTCACCAAGAAGACCCACAGGCCTCCACACAGATCGTCCACAGCCTCTCTCGTCCGCTCTCAGATCACAAAAGACCGAAAACCCGGGTGCGCACCTCGGCACTCTGCTCGGAAGGCGGGGCTAATATCGCTCTTAACGATTGAAAAGACCGAGATCGCCCAACGTGACCATGAAACGGGAATTTAAAAGTTGGATAACGAGAATCACACTTCCTCTTCCCAAAATAATTGTTTTTCAAAATAAAATCACACAATTGTATTAATACAAATGAAATCTGAGAAAAAGGGTCATTTTCTCAGCTGAGTTGCACTCTCCCGCGCTAATTATCATGCACGTCCCGTTGCATGTGTAACCAAGATTGTCCATCGTCAGTATTTAGAAACTCTGAGAAGGCTGTATTCAAACCTTGAAAAAGGGACTTAACAACAGTCACTAGAGGATTTCCTAATTCAGGATACTCTAGTCTTTTTGGAAGTTGTCTGATTCTTTCAGATCGTCGTATTGGTTGAATTGTAATGTGGTCATTTTTGTCCATGTTATCAGGTAAATCATTTGATTGGTGTTCTTGTCCCTCGACTGAATTGTCAGAAGTTTCTTCTAGTATTGTTGCTGTTTCATTTTCCACAGGTTTGTCATTCTCAGTATTGTCTCCATCCAGTATCATTTCCACAGGTGAATTATAGGAAAGTTCATTCTCATTTGCATTATGCTCCCTATCCGGTTCTGCATTGGCAGTGGTTTCAGGTAAGTCACAATCAGGTGGGTTTGTCATTTCCGGTGTTTGCAAAGGTTTTGGATAATATGCACAGTAGTAAATCTGGTTATCTCCTCACGTGGGGAATCCTCAAGCCACGGAATCAAAAATTCATTTTCAATTTCAGTTAACTCTTCATGATCATTGTTCTCTGCAACAGTTGTTTGGCGTGTCTTAGGACGGTGAATAGGCTCTGGCTCAGGTGTTTCTGCTGTGGCAACAGGGAGGAAACTGCAGGGAAGCAAAAGGTCTCTGTAAAGTTCTTGAGTGACCTTGCTTTGACTCGGGTTTAACCGTGTAAATGGGTAATTTACCTGCATTTTTGACTACCACATGAATGTCGGCCTCCCATTTAACAGCAAGCTTATTTTTTCCACGCAGTCTCACATTTCTAACTAAAACCCCATCCCCAGGTTCAAGTTCAGAAACAGTGATTTTGCGGTCAAACCTGGCCTTGTTCTTGTCTGCAATCCTTTGTGCATTTTGTGAAGCTAACTTGTAGCTTTCGTCGAGCCTTTTCTTGAGATTTTCAACGTATTGCTAGTGAGTAACTTTCTGATCTTTGTTGAGAGGAAGTCCAAACACTAGATCAACTGCCAATCTGGGTTTTCTACCAAACATTAATTAGTAGGGAGTAAACCCGGTTACATCACTACGTGTGCAGTTGTATGCATGTACTAATGGCATGACATAGTCTTTCCAGTGGGACTTTTGTTTGGACTCAAGCATTCCTAACATACTCAGTAGCGTTCGGTTGAATCTTTCAGTGGGGTTATGCCTGGGGTGGTATGGGGTTGTTCTTATTTTCTTTATGCCTGAGATCTCACAAAGGTCTTTTATTAGTTTTGCCTCAAAATCAGGACCCTGATCACTGTGCAGGCACTCAGGTATACTGTAGTGAATGATGAATTGACCCCACAGGCACCTGGCAACCGTTTTGGACCTTTGATTTGAGGTAGGCAACGCAAGGGCAAATTTAGTAAAATGATCAGTTATTACGAGAATATTGCTGGTATTGCTACTGTCTGGTTCCAGACTGAGAAAGTCCATGCAGACTAGCTCTAAAGGTCGTGTGGTGGTTATGTTGACCAGGCTAGCCGCTTTTTCAGGAGGACTCTTCCTTCGTATGCACCAATCACATGTTTTTACCTTTTGCTCGACATCTGTTGCCATACGTGGCCAATAGAATTGTGTTCTGACCAGATCAAGGGTTCTGTCAATACCTAAGTGGACCATATCATTGTGCAGACTTTGGAGTACGGGAGCTCTGAGCTCCTCGGGAAGAGCGAGCTGGTGGGTCACTTGGTCTCCATTTTGTCTTTTTCTGTACAACACTTCATTTTACATCTCCAATTTATGGAGTTCTCTGAGTAAAAGAGGGAGATCTGGGAGTTCTTCTCTAGCAGTCGGTGGGGGTGTTTGGCCATGTTCGATTTGTTCAATAACTTGTCTGATTGTCGAGTCCGCTCTTTGTTTGTCTTTGATTTCTGTTTGAGACAAGACAGGGATAGTTGGTAAGCCATTGTCTTGCTCCAAAACATACAAGTCTGGGATTGCGTCAGCTGAGATGGTAAGTGACTCTACAAGTGTAACACCACTATCCTGATTGTCATCATGGATTTTAACAAGGCGGTTTTGACAGATGGCTTGGACAGCTTCATCATTTACAATCTCTGTGGTGTCACTGTCAGCTAGGTGACGCTCTACAAAGCGGCTTACACGCTCCTGCTCTTTCCTGGACTGGACATCATTAACGAGTTCACCATGAGGACATCTAGACAACTCATCTGCGTCTAGGTTTTGGTTGCCTGCTCTATACTGTAACTTAAAGTTGTAGTTAGACAAAGCTGCAAGCCACCTGTAGCTTGTGGCATCTAATTTAGCAGAGGTCAATATGTAGGTGAGTGGGTTACTATCTGTAACTACCGTGAACTGACCACCATACAAATAGTCGTGAAACTTTTCAGTTACTGACCATTTTAGAGCTAAAAACTCATTGATAACCCGCGACTGGCAAAAGCTATGGCCCTAAGCTGACCGTCCTGCTCCTGATAGAGTGCTGCACCTAAGCCAGTGGTACTAGCATCGGTATGGAGTACGTAAGGCAGCTTCGGGTCTGCAAAGCCTAAGATAGGAGCTGATGTTAACTTTTCGATGATGGAGTCGAAAGCTTTTTGACAGTCTGTGGTCCATCGACTCTCAAATGGCAGTTTGGGATCAAAGTAGGTTTGGTCAGTGACTTTGGATTTTGACCTTTTGTTGAGTGGCGGGTAACCGCGTGTGAGGTCATTAAGAGGGCGTACTATAGACGAGTACCTTTCAATGAAGCGTCTGTAGTACCCTGAGAACCCTAAAAAGGATCTCAGTTCCTTGACATTCTTAGGCCGTGGCCAGGTCTTAAGGGCCCGAATCTTTTCGGGATCTGTCTCAGCACCGCTTTCGGAGACTACATGACCTAGGTACCGGACTGTTGTTTGAAAAAATTTACATTTTTCCGGCGATAACTTTAGCCCATACTCTTTAAGACGATGGAGTACCTGCATGAGTCGCCGTTCATGTTCTTCCAAACTATTTGAAAAGATGATGAGATCATCTAGAAAGACTAGCACCTCATTTAAGTTCATGTCACCGACGCAGCACTCCATGAGCCGCTGAAAAGAGCTTGGGGCGTTGGTTATGCCCTGCGGCATGCGGTTGAACTCCCAGAATCCAAGGGGTGTTACAAAAGTGGTCTTTTCTTTGTCTGCTTCTTCTACCTCAATCTGGTAATATCCAGACTTAAGATCGACGACTGTAAACCACTTGGATCCTGTGAGCGCCGAGAACGTCTCCTCTAGATTTGGGAGAGCGTAAGAGTCTTTTCTTGTTTGCAAATTGAGTTTGCGAAAGTCTATACATAGACGCACATCATTGTTTCGCTTCCTCACCACGACAATGGGGGACGAGTAGGGAGACTGGGACTCTTATCACACCTGCAGCGAGCAGCTCTTGAAGGTGTTTATGCACTGCCTCAAGGTCTTGAGGGTGTATAGAGCGTGCACAGTGCTTAAAGGGAGTCGGATCGTGAAGACTGATGGAGTGTTTCACTTTGCTCGTACACCCAAAGTCCAAATCATGGAAAGCGAATACTTCCGGGATGTCATTTAGTTGTTTGGTTATTCGCTCTTTCCACTCCTGTGGAATCGGTGAGTCACCAAAGTTGAAATTCAGTTGTGTCTTGTTTGTGGCCGACTCATTTGCACTGACGACATTGTGCTGGGACAGGATACAATGGGAAGCTCCAAGTTCTGCGATGACACACGTGGACGAAATTGTGACATCTTGCTCTGTTTCATTTGTAATCATTACAGGCACTTTGTGTGGAGCTCGGGAAGGAAGTGTTATCAGGCAAGTTTTAACACAAAGGCCACCAGGCAAGGCAGACTGAGAGGGGTGTTCAACTATAGCACAGGTGTCTGAGGTACGGTGAACGTTGGCAGACCCCTCTAAAACTACAGTTTTACCTGCTGGAACTACAGCTGGAGCTTTGCTTGACAAGGTAACTAATCCAATGTTCCCATCTTTGTTCTTTGTATGTCTTAGTTCGAGAGTTTTCAACAGTGTCCTAAAACCGTAAGGGCTAGGTAAGTAATCAGGAGTCTTCATGTCTAAATACTTTCCATAAAGAACATCAAGTGTGTTTGTTCCCACTAACACTGGTGTTTGACTATTAGGATTGGCATCTGGAACAACGAGAGCTAAGGTTGGTATGTCAATCTCTGTGCATAAGAAGTCTTTTGGAAAGGTAATACACATCTCTATATTACCTAAATAGGGGATGGGCTGACCTGCAGTGCCCTCTACTTCTAAAAGGTCATAGAGTGGTATAAGGTTTTGATCGGGAAAGTTCTGTTTGTAAAATGACTCGGTGACTGTAGTCACTTGTGACCCTGAGTCAAGAAGACAATGCACGTTAACATCAGAAATGCTAACTACAGCTGTGCATTTGGAGCCAACTAACCCTTTTGGTAGACTATACTTAGGTGGGTTAGTAACAGATTGCTTAAGGCTAGCGCGTTGCTTGTACTTAGTGGGACATGATTGTCTGGCTACAGTCTCCATTTGCCCCATCATAGAGACTGTTCTTAGTTTAACCCGGTCTTTATTAGCTGCGGGATTTCCAGACCCCCATCTCTTTTGTTTCTCTTTAAACAGCTTACGCTTTTCAGTAACTAAAGCTGGGTTTGGTTCGTTTTCGCAGTTCGGCTTGATGTGGCCATCCTCTCCACATTGGAAACAGTACCATGGTTTGGGTGGGGTACTTTGAGTTTTGACCGTTTGTTCTGTGGGTTCCTTTGTCACTTTATTCGACTTTCATTTCTCTTTTGGCTTTGTACTGGGTGTACTTTTTGAGTTTTGAGCTTTTGGTTTTGCAGTTAGTTTTGCTAGTTGAGTTTGAATTTCTGCAACTAGTTTTGAGAGTTCTTGAATTGAGTTTAACGTGATATTGTTCTCATTTTCATCTGAACTGCATTGCACAGTTTGCATGTGGGATGCCACTTTTTGTTTTGAACTGCTCAAATGTTGTCTCATTCGCAAGTTTTTGGCAGCATTTTGGTCTTCTTCAGTACGTAGCAAGAGAAGCAAATCAGGAAAAGTTGGGGGATTTGTTCGTTTTTGTTTTAACTGGAGTGCAGTTAAAAGGGAATCATCCCAACAACCTCGACAAAACTGTGTGACAAGCAGCTTGTCAAAATCCTGGCTTGAAGCACCACCACGCTTCACAGTGTGAGTCAAAGCTACTTGAAGACGTTGTAGATATGATGAGGGTTTCTCACCTGTGTTTTGGAAGGTGTCAATAAACTTGGCGTAAAGCTCTCCACCATCTTGAACTGTACCATAAGCAGAATCTAACAGCCGAAGGTATTCTGAGGGTGAGCTGCTGGGGTTCAAGTACTTGACTACATCAGCTGCTGGGGGTAAAAGAGACTCAAAGATCTTTCGGGATTGTTGCAATTTGGACATAGCAGGATCAGTCAAGATTAATTCTACACTGGAGCGCCAAGTATCATTCATTCATTCATTCATTGGCTCCATCGATCTCGAAAGATCATGGGGGGGTTTTGTGCCTTGGGTCATCATTCAGGGAGCTGCACTGTCGGGCGTGGCTGTAGAGGCCGATACGGGATCTGTAGATCCTGCCGCAGCCACTGCAGATAAATTCTTCACAGTGTAGTGGGGGTCTCGACAGTCTCCTCTGTCTGCGGAGTCTCTTCTCCCCCCAGCGAGTGTCTCTTCTCTCCTCTGCTGTTCGGATGACATCCTGGGTGGTGGTCCGCCAGTTGGAGCGGACGGAGGCGGTTGACTCCAGGTCGGAGGGGTTGAAGCCTCCAGCCTTGAGGTTGCGCTTGCAAACATCCTTGAATCTGAGAGTCGGGGGTCCCTTTGATCTAGTTCCAGTAGCCAGCTACCCATACAGTAAGTCTTTGGGGATGTGGCCATCCTCCCTTCGGTTGACGTGGCCAAGCCATCGCAAGCGTCTCTTTGTCAGGATGGCAAACATACTGGGCACATCTGCTCTGGCCAGGACGTCGATGTTGGAGACACGTTCCTGCCAAGTGATGCGCAGTAGTCTGCGAAGGCAGCGTTGGTGGAAGGCGTTCAGCCGGCGTTCCTGGCAGGAGTAGAGGGTCCATGCTTCACTGCCGTATAGGAGAGTACTCAGTACGCAGGCCATGTAGACTCTTATCTTGGTGTTGGTGGTTAGCATAGAGTTGTCCCAGACTCGCTTCGCCAGACAGGCCATCACCGCCGATGCCTTGTCAATACGGGCATTCAGTTCAGCGTCTAGGGAGAGAATGCTGGAGATGATCGACCCGAGGTAGGTGAACTTGTCCACCACCGCAAGTGTGTGGTCGCCGATGTTGATACTGGGAGCACTGCTGACATCCTGGCCCATGACCTCCGTCTTTTTAAGGCTGATGGTGAGGCCAAACTCAGAGCAGGCACAAGCAAAACAGTTGATGAGACGCTGGAGCGCTTCCACGGTGTGGGCAACAAGATCAGCATCATCAGCAAAGAGCAGCTCCCTGATTAGAACGCTCCGCACCTTGGTCTTTGATCTGAGGCGTGCCATGTTGAAGAGGCCTCCGTCGCTCCTGTTGTGGAGGAAGACACCGTCTTCAGAGTCCCGGAAGGCGTAGCACAGAAGCAGGAAGAAAAAGATGCCAAATAGGGTAGGAGCCAGAACACAACCCTGCTTCACACCGTTCTTGATCGGGAAAGGGTCTGAGGATAATCTATCAAACTGGACAATGCCGTTCATGTCCTGGTGGAACGACTTGATCATGCTCAAAAGCTTGTTGGGACATCCAATTCGTTGGATGAGGGCAAACAGTCCATCCCTGCTGACCAAGTCAAAAGCCTTGGTCAGGTCGATGATGGCCAAAAAGAGGGGTTGTCTCTGCTCCCGGCACTTTTCTTGCAGCTGCCTCATAGAGAAGACCATATCTATGGTTGACCTGGTTGCTCTGAATCCACACTGTGCCTCTGGATACACACGTTCGGCAAGTAGTTGTAGTCTGTTGAGGACGACACGGGCAAAGGCTTTGCCAACTATGCTTAAGAGTGAGATACCACGATAGTAGTTACAATCGCTCCGCTCCCCCTTGTTCTTGTAGAGAGTGATGATTTTGACATCACGCATATCTTGGGGCACAGCCCCTTCCTCCCAGCACTGCAGCAGGAGCTCATGGAGGTGTTTCAAGAGCGAGCTCTCCTTTGCGGTTTTGACGATTTCAGGGGGGATGTTGTCACTGCCTGGAGCCTTGCCGTTTGAGATGGAGTCTATCGCCTTGCTGAGCTCCTCGATGGTGGGTGGAGCGTCAAGCTCATCCATGACTGACAGTAGAGGGGTGTTCTCAAGGGCCGTGTTCGAGACGGTGGTTACTCTTGAGTAGAGCTCTTGGTAGTGCTCAGCCCATCTCTCCATTTGTTTACCGCGATCCTTGATGACATCTCCTGCAGCTGATTTAAGTGGGGCGGTCTTGGTGACACTGGGACCGAAAGCCTTCTTCATGCCTTCGTACATTTTGCACACGTTTCCGTGATCTGCAGAAAGCTGTATGTCCTGGCAGAGGTTAAGCCAGTAGTCGTTGGCACATCGCCTTGCAATCTTTTGTGCATTGTTCCTTGCAGCGCGCAGTGTAGCAAGCGTCTGCACAGAGGACTCCTTCTTGTGGGCAATTAGGGCTGCACGTTTGGCGGCGATTGCAGGTTCCATCTCAGCGGCTCCAGCTTCAAACCAATCCGCACTCTTCCCCACCTTTTTCCCAAAGGTACCTATGGAGGTCTCAAACACAGCCTCACGGATGTGGTTCCACCTTGCAGAAGCACAGTCAGTGGGACAGTCCGCCAGGGCTTCATTTATGACTTTAGCATAGCGTTCCCGCAGTTCAGGTACTGTAATCATAGCTGTGTTGATGCGGGGTCGGGGTTTCTGCTTGGAACGGTTGACACGTCTGAGGTAGAGACGTACCTTGGTGGCGACCAGGGAATGGTCGATGTCACAGTCAGCGCTGTGGAAACTGCGTGTGACCAGCACTCGGTTCAGCAGGGATCTCCTGGTGATGACGAAGTCCAGCTGATGCCAGTGGCGAGGATGTCTCCAGGACACTCGGTGACAAGGCTTGGTGGAGAAGAATGTGTTGGTCAGACAGAGGTCATGAAAGGAACAGAGTTCAAGAAGGCGTTGACCATTCTTGTTGAGCTTGCCGATGCCGACGCGGCCAATGCAGCGGGGCCAGGAGTCATGATCTGCCCCTGTCCATGCGTTAAAGTCACCGAGCAGAAACAGGTGCTCCTTGGCAGAGATCTGCTGGATCCTGGTTTCGAGCGCCTCATAGAATGCATCTCTCACCTCAGTTGAAGAGCAGAGCGTCGGAGCATAGGCGCTAAGGATATTAGCTGGTCCAGAGGAGGTTATGAGACGGAGAGAGAGGACTCGTGGAGTGCCTGAAGACGGCGGTTCAATAGAGGACAGAAGGGAGTTTTGAACAGCGAATCCAACACCGTACAGGCGATGCTCGTCAGGCTCCTGTCCCTGCCAGAAAAACGTATAGTTCTTCTCCTTCAAGCTGCCGCTGCCCGGGAGTCGCGTCTCTTGCAGTGCTGCAATGTCAATATTGAGCCTCTTCAGCTCACGGTCGATGATAGCAGTTTTCCTGGTGTCGTTGATTTGCTGGAGGTCATCAGAGAGGCCAGGACACATTGTTCTGACATTCCAGGTTGCCAGACTCAGCGCTGGCGGCTTTGGTTTCTTGATATTAGCTGGTGCAGTGATTACAGTCCGTGATTCAGCTTTTGGCCTACACTTCAAGCACCCTTTGAAGTAAGTGGACCGTGACGGGCCAGCATCTTACTGACTGGGGGCTGCCCAGCTAAAGGCGGGCGGTAGCTGGCCAGTAGGACACGACGATCCCTCCCACCATCGGGAGACAGCCCTAGGCGCCCGAGCTTATGCCAATTTGCTCTGGACTTTTAACCAGTAACTGCGTCTCCCCGTTTTGAGCTGCTGCAAAAGGCGGCACTGGAGTGACATCTCCAGGGCACAGGCCAGGGCGAAGTTGTGGAGAAACTGAGATGCCCAGTTGACAGATCCTCCTTCTCGGCCTTGCTGGTAGTGTCCAATAGAAGGGACTAGCCAATACAGTTGGTACCAACTTGGCTACAGGAGTTGCTGGGAGGTCCTGCTACGCGAAGACCAACCGCCTTCGGGGCTCCACTCCGGATTTTCTGTAGGGGTTGTCTCCCTTAGCCTTTGTCACTCCCGTGACGACCACAAGGCAGTGGTGCTATTTGCCCATAGCTGGGGGTTGTTTTGTGTGGCACCAGGGCGTGTCCACGCGCCGGTGGGCCTGCGTGCCACACATTTGGGCCCAGCCCAAGGGGGACACACCTCCTCCCTTAATGCGACAGGTTGTACTGGGCTACATCATACCAGTAGAGGAGAGAGAAAACTTCCTCTCCCACCTCACCAGTAATAATAATAATAATAATAATCTAGCTCATAAGTTGGTCGGAGGTCTTTGCCAGAAAAAGCTCCAAGCTTTTGTGAAAACGGCTGCACGGAAAAATCTTCCCTTTTTACAATGTGCTCAACTACCACACGTTGCACTTCTGGGGGATTTAAATCATGTGCAGAAATGGTGGGCATACTTCGAGCTAGGGTGCTCGCAGTATGATTTGACTGGTCATACTGGGCATACTGGGCATACTTCGAGCTAGGGTGCTCGCAGTATGATTTGACTGGTTAGTTGGTTGTGCACCTTGAATACTGGACTCAGCTGCAGAAGGCTGAAGTTAAGGTTTATCCAAGGAAGCTTCAGGTAAGTTATCAGGTAACTTAACTTGCTCTGATTGATCATTTTCAGATTCTTTGATTGACTCAGAAATCTGTGATATCATGTCTTTCAGGACATCTGCAAAATCTCTGCTACTCATCTTCGCTAGGTTTTTAATGTCAGTGAGATATAACTTGGTCGTATGGTTCCCTACACGGTGCGTATAAACACTGGCAAGAGATTGTATCATATAGCTGACTCCACTATCAGATACATGAGTACATGGCAATGGGTCAAGAGCTTCAAAAGCAATACCCGAGTGATACTCTAAAATAGCACTCTGGGAAGACTCAAACTTATTATCTTTTATGACTCTTGAAATCGATCCATACCATTTCAAAAACTCAGTCACTTCATCAAGTTGCTCATCTCCAGTGATTTCACTCACTATCACTGCATTTGGAATTTTCCCAGATTCACGTTCAACAATATCCATTTTGGGTACGTTATAGGCTTGAAATAACATAAGGGAGAGAAGAAAAAGGCTCCTGGCTGGGCTCGCTACTTCTTATTGTAACCCTTGCCTTACGTTAATTAGGTAAGGGAAATTATTAAGTGTAGGCCAGTTGCTAGGTTCGTAAGGATTACAATAGGGAATTAAAATGAGTGTGGAATGAAATAACTGGAGTCAAGAAATGAGCAATTCATGGCTGTTATTGTTAAAGATATAGAGAACAAAATATACAAACAATTTACAAATATACAAATACAACAACGGCCGGCATGAAATAAAACCCCAAAAATGTTTTACTGAGCTCAGTGTTTGTTTGTCTTCTTGTTTTAGTCGTTTGACCAGTCAAGATATCTTGTGTTTCCAAGTTCAGGTTTCTTTTCCTCTTTTAAAGCGGTGGCTTGAGTTGTTACCACTTTGAATTTGGTGCACTGGAGAAAGGAAGGATGTTCTTCAATCGAGATCTCGGTTCAGTCTCGGTTCAGGTCTCGGGTCAGGCTCGTCATCTCCATTCGGAGAGAATCCAGGATCCAGAAGGTTCTTAATCGGCAACCAAGAAAAACCTAGCCTGCACAGCGATAATGATATTATTGTATACAGCTAAAGAAATTCACTTTTCAACCTCTTCTCATATAACACCATAGCTTAGTGTTTAACTTCTTCTCTCATATTACTATTGTTACAATCCAGTAATATAGTAATATCTTACATCTCACATTTCACATCTTACATGCATGTTTTTAACTCAAATTCCCTCTGGTAGTACATGAAATACTTTTTTTTTTCTCATGTAACCAAATAAATGAATTTCTTTTTTTATCTCTACATCATTTAACCATGAAATTATGATTAATCTTTTTAACCTTTCTTTGTAAATCATGAAATGAAATACAATTAATTTATCACATAACCAGGGAATATACTGTCCCATTACTTCCAATATTCCCTTTTAAAATCAGTAAAACCCTGTCTGAGCTACTGGGTTTAGCATAACCTATGAATTTACATAGGAACCAACCAAATGTGCTTTTAGCATCAAACTACACATTACATTTGACAGAAATAGTGCAAAAGAACTAAAAGTACTTCAGCATACTGTTGTGAACTTAAATCACATTTAGGAAAACAGGAAAATTCCACTCGCGATTACCATTAGCATAATGCTAACATTAGCATGGCATTAGCATGCTTCATTTAGTACACACTCTGTTTTCACTCACCAAGATGAGGTATCAGCATGAACACAGCAAAAGTCACAGCCTCATGGCCTCTCAAGCTCGTGCTCCCATCAACTTAAGACAATAAACGTTTCAAATTAGCGTTTGGAGAATGTTTAGATCCATTTAAGATAAGATAAGCCTTTATTAGTCCCACAATGGGGAAATTCCAGGATTGCAACAGCATAGGGATAGCAACACTCAGAGCAACAATCAGAAGGCAAGAAAAAACAACATCTAGTAAACATATGTCCATATTACTATAAATGTATATATACAGACACACAGTGCAGAGCATTATGGCTGGTGAATGTGCAGCAGAAAGTCTAAGCTCTCTCTCCGTGGATGCAGTGGGCCAGCTGGAAGTCTTTGGGCATGATGGTGACCCTCTTAGCGAAGAAGAGACCCACCAGGTGGGCCTCGCTGGTCTCCTGCAGAGCCATGACGGCGAAGCTCAGGAAACGCAGGACGGTCTTGAAGTCCTGAGCGATCTCCCTCACCAGGCGCTGGACGGGCAGCTTACGGATGAGCAGCTCCGTGGATTTCTGGTAGCGACGGATCTCTCTCAGAGCACGGGCCTGTGACGGCGAGGCCTCTTCACTCTGCCGGTGGCCAGAGCGCCTCTCCGAGCAGCCCTGGTGGCTAGCTGTCTCCTGGGGGGCTTCTTCCTCCAGTAGATTTTACGGGCGGTCTGCTTGGTTCTTGCCATCGCTCTTTATTTTATAGCACCTTTCAGAATTTATAGCACCTTTCAGTAGTAACTCACCAAGAACACCCACAGGCCTCCACACAGATCGTCCACAGCCTCTCTCGTCCGCTCTCAGATCGCAAGAGACCGAAAACCCAGGTACGCGCCCCGGCACTCTGCTCGGAAGGCGGGGCTAATATCGCTCTTAACAAATGAAAAGACCGAGATCACCCAACGTGACCATGAAACGGGAATTTAAAAGTTGGATAACGAGAATCACACTTCCTCTTCCCAAAATAATCGTTTTTCAAAATAAAATCACACAATTGTATTAATACAACTGAAATCTGAGAAAAAGGGTCATTTTCTCAGCTGGGTTACACATATGTCTTGGACACTTGGGTAAAGAGAGGTGCAGAGCTGTCAACTGATCACCACTTAGTGGTGAGTTGGATCTGATGGCTGGGGTGGACACCACTCAGAACCGGTAAACCTAAACGTATAGTAAAGGTGTGCTGGGAATGTCTGGCTGAGGCCCCTGTCCAAAAGGTCTTCAACATCTACCTCCAGAAATAACTACTGCATCGTGCATTGCTTGTTTGAATGTGATTTTTTGGACAGCGGCAAAAATCATGAAGACAAGAGCACCTCAGGGTCCTGTCTCCAACACACCCTGTAGTTGAAGTACTGGAGTTACCGCCACTGCTTTATGAAAATGAGCCTTTTTTTCTTTAATAGAATCAGCAGTTCATGCCTGTAGGAAGACCCGTGTTATGCCGAGAATTGTTCGCTTGCCGAGAATTGCATCACATCTGCCAAAACTATAAAATATGACACTACAGCCAGGCTTGTAACCATTTGTGCATTTTTAGAAGTAAAAATTGTTATTTCTTCTTGTCAGTAATCTTTAACTTATGTTTATTTGCCAGACATTTTAGTGTTTCAAAGAGGGTTAGAAATCATAGTGATCCAACTCCACGTTTTATAATCTTCAGAGTTGAGATTTTGCATTTATGCATTGTCGGTAAAAAGGGTAAACACTTTTTCAAAGTATTTTCAAAGTATATAGTTGTATTGACTTTGACTCACACTAAACACCTGCTTGCAACGATGGGATGCAGTTCTTGGCAAGTGGGGAATTCCTGGCATAACACCGGAGCTCCGCACAACTGTCACAAACGCACACGTTGAGACAGAGCTGCAGTGAGTTTCTCACAGCTTCCATCGTTTGCCACATAACTTATGAACTCTGTTTAAATTACGAGACCACAGGGTCCTAAAAACATTTGCAATAGTACTGCATATCCCGGTGTTGAGCTATCCACCATCACCGCAGGGGAAATTCCTCCATCATGACAGCCCTATGAGTAAGAGTACAAAAGCTCCCACTTAAAAAAATACTTGAGTAATGACTTAGTCTTGAAAGTTTGAGGTTTTTCTCCTACATTTATAACCATTTTCTTGTAGTTTTCTGCATTTTATTCTGTAAATTTGTTTTTACCTAAATTTGCAACTACAGTGGTGTGAAAAAGTGGTTGCCCCCTTTCTAATTTCTCATTTTTTTGTATGTTTGTCAAACTTAAATGTTTCAGATTTTCAAACAAATACAAATATTAGACAAAGATAACACAAGTAAACACAAAATGCAGTTTTAAAATGAAGGTGGTTATTATTAAGGGTAAGTAACATAAATTAACTGTGGTTTATCACATCTTTGGAAAGCCGAGATCAATTGCTCTTGCCACAGCCAGGCGTGATTACTGCCACACCTGTTCTCAATCAAGAAATCACTTAAATAGGATCTGCCTGACAAAGTGAAGCAAACAAAAAGATCCTCAAAAGCTAGACATCATGCTGTGATCCAGAGAAATTCAGGAACAAATGAGAAACAAAGTAATCGAGATCTATCAGTTTGGAAATGGTAAATGGTAAATGGCATTCACTTATACAGTGCTTTTTCTCATCTCTGGATGACCAAAGCCTTTTACAGATCCTGCTATCCACCCATTCACGCACACATTCACACAATGATGGCGGCAGAGCTGTCATGCACACACAGGCATTAGCCTGGCCAACAGGAGCAACTGGGGGTTCGGTGTCTTGCTCAAGGACACTTCGACATGCAGACTACATGGGTCATGGGTCTGCCTGCAGACCCATGGCCCTCCATTCAGAAAAAGGTTTTAAAGCTATTTCTAAAGCTTTGGAACTCCAGCAAACCACAGTGAGAGCCATTATCCACAAATGGCGAAAACATGGAACAGTGGTGAACCTTCCCAGGAGTGGCCGGTCGACCAAAATTACTCCAAGAGCACAGTGACAACTCATCCAAGAGGTCACAAAAGACCCCGCAACAACATCCAAAGAACTGCAGGCCTCACGTGCCTCAGTTAAGGTCAGTGTTCATGACTCCTCCATAAGAAAGAGACTGGGCAAAAATGGCCTGCATGGCAGAGTTCCAAGACGAAAACCACTGCTGAGCAAAAAGAACATAAAGGCTCATCTCGGTTTTGCCAGAAAACATCTTAATGAGCCCCAAGACTTTTGGAAAAATACTCTGTGGACTGACGAGGCAAAAGTTGAACTTTTTGGAAGATGTGTGTCCCATTACATCTGGCATAAAAGTAACACAGCATTTCAGAAAAGGAACGTCATACCTACAGGAAAATATGGTGGTGGTAGTGTGATGGTCTGGGGATGTTTTTGCTGCTTCAGGACCTGGAAGACTTGCTGTAGTAAATGGATCCATGAATTCTGCTCTCTACCAAAAAATCCTGAAGGAGAATGTCCGGCCATCTGTTTGTGACCTCAAGCTGAAGCACACTTAGGTTCTGCAGCAGGACAATGATCCAAAACACACCAGCAAGTCCATGTCTGAATGGCTTAAGAAAAACAAAATGAAGACTTTGGAGTGGCCTAGTCAAAGTCCTGACCTGAATCCAATTGAGATGATGTGGCATAACCTTAAAAAGGTGGTTCATGCTCGAAAACCCTCCAATGTGGCTGAATTACAACAATTCTGCAAAGATAAGTGGGCCAAAATTCCTCCACAGCGCTGTAAAAGACTCATTGCCATAGCTTTTGAGGATCTTTTGGTCTACTTCACTTTGTCAGGCAGGTCCTATTTAAGTGATTTCTTGACTGAGAACAGGTGTGGCAGTAATCAGGCCTGGGTGTGGCTAGAGAAACTGAAAGCTTTCCAAAGATGTGATAAACCACAGCTAATTTATGTTTTAACGGGGGGGGGGGGGGGTTTTCACACAGGGCCATGTAGGATTGGATTTTTTTTTTACCCTTAATAACAATCACCTTGATTTAAAAACTGCATTTTGTGTTTACTTGTGTTATCTTTGTTTAATATTTAAATTTGTTTGACGATCTGAAACATTTAAATGTGACAAACATACAAAAAAATGAGAAATCAGGAAGGGGCAAACACTTTTTTCACAACACTGTTTTCCTCGTGTAATTTCTTCTTACAAAATTACGAGTTTTTGTACATTTCAAACTTTGTCATTAGTTTGTGGATTATTTTATCTTTTTTTGTCTATTTCTATAATGAAATTGCAGTTTGTGGTAAAGTTTTTATTTTTTCTCATAATTTAAACTCATTCTTTCATCTTCTTCTGCTTAATCCTTTTCAGGTCGCGCGGGGTGGGGGTGGGGGGTGGGGGCTGGAGCCTATCCCAGCATCTTTTGGGCGAGAGGCAGGGTACACCCTGGACAAATTGCCAGTCCATCGCAGGGCCAACACAGAGAGACAGACAACCATTCACTCTCACAGTCATACCTAAGGACAATTTAGAATCCCCAGTTTTGATGCCAATTAACCTAACTTGCATGTTTTTGGCATGTGGGAGGAAACTGGAGAAATCCCAGAGTAAACCCACGCAGACACAGGGAGAACATGCAAACTCCACACAGATCACTGTTGGTCAGGGGCTGAGATCGAACCCAGGATCCCCTGACCAAGGGTGAGTTGCTGTGCTGCCACAGCGCTAACCACTGCTCCACTGCGCCGCCTCGTAATTTAAATTTTTGATCATAATTTTGCAGAGCCAGAAAAAAAAAATCTCTGAATCTCTGAAATCAGATTTTTTTTTCCTCATAATTTAAACTTCTGATCATAATTTTGCATAGCCAGAAAAAAACAATTTCATGTCTGATTTCAAAGAAATATATAAGCATTAATAAAATGATATTTAAAGCGACACTCAGAATCAAGCTTTTTCTGTTGTTTTTTCTGTAACATGTTTTTTGTGACTTACAAGACCTATCAAGAGCAAAATCTCACCACAATCCCAAGTCTGTGTTTTTCTGCTGTGAATTTCCTGCTTGGAAACACCTCCCTGAAACGAGCAACTTTGGACAGACCGTTTCTAGCTATGTAAGTATTCCTGCTTAGCCGGATTGGTTATAACATTAACCAATAAAACAGATACTCTTGGCTACCTCGGGGGAAGAGGGAGGGGCTGAGAAGCAGCAGGATTGAGGCAGATGAGGATGAAGGTGTATGGTCTGCACAGCAAAGCAGTGGAGGAGGAGGCGACCAATCACATGCAAGCACTGCAGGTCAGGGAGAGCAGAGCGGGTTGGGGTAACAGCAGAGAGAGAGATTGGAGAGAGGCGGGGGGCAATTTGAATGTGGCTGGGCGAGACAAGCCACATTCAAATCAAGCTACTCTCGGTTCACTTCACTGGTGGACGGTGTGGTGCGCAGGTCTCGCCGAGCTACGGAATGTGAGCTGCCCAGTGGGCCATTTTTGGTAAGCAGAACTTACCCTGGATCCCCGCAGTTGTCGGCGGACGGGGCACCACGATGTCTTACTGAGCGCGGCGCCTGTCTAATGTGGCCTTCCAGCTGTGGAAAGCTGCAGTCTGGTACTGGTGTATTGGATCAAGGAGCGACACTGTTTACTGGCGATTTTCAGTGGTGCCAGCTAGTTGACAGCAGCTTCCTGTTGACAACTTTATTGTTACTATGACAACTGTAGCCGCTTTCCATTGTACGCACCATGCGACAGAGTCACACGTTGATCTGAAACACCGGCGGTGCACCTACATGTGCTTTTATTTATCTATCAATCTACTCAGAATGACAGTTGCTACTCTGCACAGAGTAAACTAACGTCTCTGTGGAAAATGGAGTTTAACTTGCTGGTCTCAGTAATGAAATGCTGGTGGTGAGGCTGGGAGTGACCGTGGGAAGCGCTGGCGGGTTACACTGTGAGGTGGATGCCTTAAACAAGAGCCCACACTTTAACTGGAGCCCCTGACACTTATTAGCAATTGTAGGGATTTATAGAGTGGTCAGTTTTTTTACGGTCACCAGAAAGTACATTAGAAAAGTCCTCACCTTAAGCTAGCATAGGTATTGGTGTATTGGATCAAGGAGCAACACTGTTTACTGGCAATTTTTGTATATAAATTTTTTCTTATGTATGGTGCAATACTAAAGCATAAAGAAAATATAAAACAGCAAAATGAACATTAACTTATACACCCCCTGATATACTCATCACTTTTTATTACAGTATTTACACGTCTATGTGATAAAAAAAAAAAGTAAAACCAGTGCAAACGCATGGAAAATAACATTTAAAAACATGTTAATTTCAGCTTTCTAACAAAAACCTCGTGCTCCAGCTAGACCCCACTTTATAAGTTGATGTATTTGCAAACGGCTAAAACTATTTATTACATATGGAAAACAGCAGCAAGATGGCAGCCTGGGGTTTACCGGGGAAGAGAGGGGGTGGGCGGCCCACCTTTCCAGTGGTAATGCCAACCAGGGTATTAAAGCCACAGCGGGAGGGGATACTTCCTCTTTTCGCCGTGGACACCTGGATAGAGCGCTGTAGCCACGTCATTGTCCGGCGCATCCAGTTTCGACAGCACCACCAGCAGACAGGAGAGTCGATGAAGAGGTTTGTGGCAGACCTACGTCAGCTGGCAGTGGAATGCAGTTTTGGAGCCCTACAGGATGAGATGATTCAGGATCAGCTAGCGGAGCATGTGCGCTGTCCTGCTGCCCGGTCATGACTCCTAACTTTTTCGGGTGAATTGAAGTTGGCCGACGCTATCGAGATTGCGCAGCAGTTTGAGGCGGCTGAAATAATAGCGAGGGACCTCGGTAGAGAGTCATCCTCTTCATTAACTGAGCCTCAGTTAAAGGTGCTGACAGTGGATCCTGAGCATGAAGACGACGTTGAGGGTGAGGAACACACCTCCGTTGCCAAGATGAGGTCCGCCCCGGCTGTGGGTCTGCTAAACATAAATCCAGAGAGTGTCCGGCGAAAGGCAGGCACTGTGGTAAATACAGCTTGCTGCACCACTTCACGAGGTCCTGCAGGAACTTTGAGCGTGGGAAACGTGGACAGGAAGCGAACCCCTCCACGAAGACTCCCACTGTTATTCACACAGTGGCACCGGAGATTTACTACACAATATTGCTGGATGGAGTTGGGGTGTCGATGCTGGTGGATACTGGAGCAGCAGCTTTGGTGCTTAACCGTCAAACAGTGGAGTTGGTTTCCCCGGCACCGCATCCAGAAAACATTGGTCCGTTTTATAGATAGATAGATAGATAGATAGATACTTTATTTCGAACAAAAAAGTATAACAAAAACAGAACAAATGACAAATGCAATAAAGTAACAGTATGCAGTGTTTGAAAGGGAGAAGGAAGAAGTGAACACTTATTAATTCCATCTCCTCTTTTCCATAAATACACTCGTGTGAATTATATACAAATTACCACATTTAAGACCCCAAGTAAACAATTAACTGTATTTTGTACATATCAACATTAACACCCATCTATCCTAGCATACATTGATGTCCATACATCAAAACCAGCCTCAAACAACACAAATATACACAGTGCTGTCCCACCCACCATTCCATAGTGTCCCATAGTGTCCCAGAGTGAGCATAGTGAATCGTACATATAAATACTACCCTTCTAACATATATCCTTTCAGCAAATAATGTTTGTACCTCTTTTTGAATTGATTTCTGTTTGTACATAGTTTCAGTTCCGGCTCCATACTGTTCCACAAATCCACCCCACAGACAGATATGCACAGACTTTTCTTGGTTGTTCGTATCTTGGGTTTTGTAAAGTTTAAGTCTCCTCTCAAATTATGATCATTGTCTCTTTTTTTAAATATTTTTTGTATATTAGTTGGGAGTTGATTATTAATTGCCCTGTACATGACTTGTGCTGTCTTAAATTTAACTAAATCGATGAACTTTATGACATGTGACTTTAAAAACAACGAATTGGTATGGTCTCTATATCCTACATTATTTATTGTCCTTATAGCTCTTTTTTGTAATGTGCATATTGACTGTAGGTTGGTCTTGTAGGTGTTTCCCCAGACTTCTACACAGTAGTTAAGGTAGAAACAGTGAATTGTACAGTAAGACCAGTGATTTATAGTCCAAGATGTGTCTTGTCTTCCCCAGTATGCCTATACATTTTGCCAACTTGGCCCGGATGTGACTGATGTGAGGTTTCCAGCAGATTTTATTATCTAGCGTCACCCCCAGAAACTTATTTTCCTGTACTGTTTCTATTCTGGTATCATCTATCGTTACCATTATTTCATGATTTATTTTATAATTTCCAAACAACATAATCTTTGGTTTTTTTAGATTTAGAGATAATTTATTTTTGTTGAACCACTGCGTTAACTTTTTCATTTCAGTTGTGACCACCTCTAAAACCTGCTGCAAATTCTCACCAGTGCAAAGGATATTTGTGTCATCCGCAAACAAAATAAATTTCAGAATTTTTGATACTTGGCATATGTCATTTATATACAAAATAAAGAGTTTGGGTCCCAAAACTGACCCCTGGGGCACACCACAAGTGATGTCCATGAAGGGTGATTTGTGCTCACCAATTTGTACAAATTGTTGTCTGTTACTTAAATAACTTTCCACCCAACTCAGTCCGACCCCTCTTATCCCATACCTTTCCAGTTTCCTTAGTAGTATTCTGTGGTCAATGGTGTCAAAAGCTTTCTTTAAATCTATAAATACTCCTACAGCAAACTTTTTTTTTTATCTATACAACTAGTAATTTCTTCTATAAGTTCAATCAGTGCCAAAGATCAGAATCAGATTTATTGCCAAGCACATTTACAAGTAAACAAGTAAACATACGAGGAATTTGACTTGACATTGGGCGCGCACGAAAGATGTAGATTTATCTGCTCTAAAACCATACTGGCTGTCTGTAAGGAGGTTGTGTTTTTCAATGAAATCATCCAGTCTCTTAGTGAAGATTTTTTCAAGTATTTTGGAGAATTGTGAGAGTAAAGAGACTGGCCTGTAATTTGTGAAACAATGACTGTCTCCTGTTTTGTATAGAGGTATTACTTTTGCTATTTTCATTTTGTTTGGAAATTTACCAGTTTGAAATGACAGGTTACAGATGTGGGTGAGTGGCTTAACAATTCCTTCAATTACGTTTTTCACTATTGTCATGTCAATTTCATTCCAGTCTGTTGATTTTTTGTTCTTAAATTTACTCACAGTCTCGATAATTTCCTTTTCAGTAACTGCAGTCAAAAAGATTGTGTTTGGATTTCTATCTTCTATTTCATTTACAGAACCACTGTTGTTTGTTTCTGTTGTCACTATTGATTTTGCTAATTCAGGACCAACGTTTACAAAAAATTTATTGAAACCACTGACCACATCCTCCATATTATTTATCAAATTGCCATTTTCAATAAAATATTCTGGATAATTAGCATTCTTAGGTCGATTACTAATAATCCCATTGAGTACTTGCCATATTCCTCTTAAGTTATTTTTATTATCCTCTAATATTCTGTTGTAATATTCTTTCTTACAGGTCCTCATTATATTAATAAGCTTATTTTTATATCTTTTATATTTGATCTCAGCCTCCACTGTTCTGCACTTAATGAATTGTTTATATAATGTATTCTTCTTTTTACATGCATTTATTAGCCCCTTGGTGACCCAAGGGATATTTTTGTTTTGTTGTCTGTCACTGTATTGTTTTATAGGACAGTTTTTTATTGTACAATGATTGAAATATTTGGAAACATTTATCATATGCTTTATTTATATCATTTTCACCATAAACTATCTTCCAATCTTGTATTAATAATTCCTTTGTCAGTAAATACATAGATTCTTTGGTTCTTATTCTTTTATATTTAATATTTTTGGTATACTTTTTCTTCCTATAATCACATTGATAGACAACAAAAATCGGCAGGTGGTCACTGATATCATTCAATAAAAGCCCACTCCTGATATTATTTTCCATAATGTTTGTGAATATATTATCTATTAGTGTGGCACTGTGTGACGTGATTCTGCTAGGTCCGGTAATTGTTGGATGTAAGCCCATACTGTACATTGTGTTGATAAATTCTTCTGTCAAACTATGTTGTTTTGAATTCATCAGATCTATACTGAAATCCCCACAGATGAACATAACTTTATGAGTTAGTTTTGCATACATTTTTTCCATCCAGTCCTTAAATAACTCAATGTTTGATCCATTGAGAATATAGAATATAGCTAACTACTATATTCTTCACATTGTCCAGACAGATTTCTATTGTAACACATTCAAATAAATCATCCACAGTTACTGACAAATTTTCAACAACCTTGTATTTCAAGCTCTTGTCAACATAAATTGCAACTCCTCCTCCTTTTTTCACTTTTCTCTTTATATAATTTAATTCATAGCCATCCATGGTAAAATCCATTCCTTTCTCTTCACTGAGCCACGTCTCTGGTATTGCCACAATATTGAATGGCTCTTTAAACTGATGTAAATAATCTTTAGCTCTGAAGACAGTGGAGATGATTGTAGACTTCAGGAAAGTCACTACTCCTCTGCCCCCCCTCACCCTCTCAGGCTCTCCCATCACCACTGCTGATTCCTTCCGCTTCCTAGGCACTACCATCACCAGGGACCTCAAATGGGAGCTGACCATCAGCTCACTCATCAAAAAAGCCCAGCAGAGGATGTTCTTCCTGCGGCAGCTGAGGAAGCTCAAGCTACCCACCAAGATGTTAGTGCAGTTCTACACAGCCATCATCGAGTCCATCCTCACCACCTCCATAACCGTGTGGTACGCAGGAGCCACTGCCAGGGACAGACTAAGGCTGCAGCGCGTCGTGCGCACTGCTGAGAAGGTGATCGGCTGCAAGCTCCCATCTCTCCAGGATCTGTACATCTCCAGGACCCGGAGGCGTGCTGGCCGGATCATAGCCGATCCCTCACACCCTGGTCACGTACTGTTTGCCCCCCTCCCCTCTGGTAGAAGACTTCGGTCCATCCAGACTAAAACCTCCCGTCACATGAACAGCTTCTTCCCCTCTGCCATTAGACTGCTGAACACTAAGTGACTCTCGTGCACCATGTACAGCAGCTCAACCAGACTCATGTCAATCATCACTGTTTTCTTCCTGCATTACCGACTGCACTATATAGTTCTCCACAGTATCTGCTGCTGGCTAATATATATTTTAACTGTTGACCAGTATCACTTAATCTTATCCTACACTTTATTACATGTATAGTTTATTTCTCTTATCTTATCATGTTTAATGTTGCAGCATTGTACCGAGACAAATTCCTAGTTTGTGTACTACATGAACAATGGCAATAAACCTGATTCTGATTCTGATTCTGATTCTGATTTAATGTTATTAAAGTTGGCATAGAGGCTTCTGCTGTTGAAGTGGATCATAGAAATATTGAAATCAGATGTGACCATTGTGTTAAACTGTTCATCCGTGTAGTAACTACAGTCATTATTGATGGAGCTAAATAAATTATTATCAGGGTCTATGTTATACTCTATGTCCTGTGGGTTGTGATCTGTATATTCAAAAACTTTCAGTTCCTGTTGTTCCTGTTTGTTGATCTTTTGTTTCATGTTGTTAAATGTCTTGTAGCAGATGAGTATATCCCTTCAGTGTCCTACAATTGTCTGTTGTTGCTGTGACTCCAGTTCATAACATTCATCATGGGATGCAACATGTTTTACGACTTGGGTTTCTCCATCACCAGCGACACTAGTGAGGAGTGGTTGGGCAGTGGTTTATGGCTCCAACCTCTACCGGTGGTGGACAATGACGCGGTATGGGACACCAAGTGGTCCGAAGTGGATGAGGACAGCGAGAAGAAACGTTGGGGAGCGCCTCCCCGGGATGGACCCAATGCCAGAGCTCAAGTTACCTTTGGTGTGGGAGCTGAGCGGCACAACAGGGCCCCCGGGTTGGATGACGGCACCAGGACATCAGCGCTGAAGAGCTCCGGGGCTGGACAAACAGGTGCGCGCTTAAAATGCACCGAAAGATGGCCTTTGAAAAGGGCTTCAGGCCGGGCTGGACGATGGACCAGCTCTAAATGGGAAGCTCCCCCACGGGATGAGGATCTGAGGAGACCTAGAGCTCCCCTGGGTGTTGGTGATGGGGTTTGCCCCAGGGTTGCAGCTTGGTTGAGGGGATTCTGCAAGCATTGTGGGCGATATGATGAACAGAGATGGCTCCAGGTGAGAGCGAACCAGAATGACAGCCATCCGGGCCTGTCAGATGAGACATGGAGGCACCCTGATGGGCCGCGTCGGGTGGTTATTTATTAGTTCTCTACATACTGTTTTCCCCTATTAGTGCATGAGTGGGGTGATAAATTTGGGCTGGCCAATTTGCATGCTTGAATCTTTTTCGGGAGGGGGGGGAGAATGTTATATATGGAAAACAGCAGCAAGATGGCGGCCTGGGGTTTACCGGGAAAGAGAGGGGGTTGGCGGCCCACCTTTCCAGTGGTGACACCAACCGGGGTATAAAAGCCACGGCGGGAGTGGATGCTTTCTCTTTTTGTCATGGACACCTGGATAGAGCGCTGTAGTCACCAGCTGTGCTGTTCTGTGTGAGTGTTAATAAACTCTGTTCACTGTCCTCCACTCTGTTCCTTATTTTGTATAATTATGGACATAACACTATTGTGTCATAAATGAAAGTTGCATCATAAAAGAATATATTTTCATTAAATGAGATGCTAATTTCTCAACTTTTTGATGCTTTATCTACCACGGTAGAGCTTACTTTGGTACCTTGCATCTTATTTGCTCAGACATCAGAAACTAAACAAAGGAGACAGATCTTACAGCACAAGTAGAACACACTGGTTATAAACTTCACCAAAGAATTGTTGTATCATATTTAGATGCATACATATTAATCTGTCCTTCCATAAAATGAGTGGGGTCCAACCGGTCCCCAAGTGCATTTTTTTTTAATGAGACAATTTATCACTGTGCACATCAAATTTAAACTGACCAATATGTAGTACACATGTAGACTGACAACTACCTAAAAGGAAAGACCGTTAGCATTACTCTTTGAAAAAATATCAACAAATAAACACATCTGGGGTACAGTTGGACCCCAGGTGTACTGAAGAGGGATTTATACTAGCGTCTTGTTATGAAAATTTATTTGGCTTGTCCCTGGGTCCTGAAATAATTAACATCAAAGATCTGCAAAAGTTGGAGAGCCTTTATTTTCTGCATGCAGGAGAAGAGTGAATCAGGGAGGGAGTCAGTCAGCACTGCTCTGCTCTGAAATGGGGAGCAGGTTTTTTATAACCTGAGCAGGACGCTCACCACATTGCCTTACTTAGAAACACATCAGATAGTGTATAACCTTGACATACCAACAGTCTTCATGCTGCACACAGAAGGAAGACAGTATTTCAGCTTCTTAAAATCACACCCTAATAAAGTCTGCTAAAGATTATTTAGTGACATATCAGAATTTCTGGCGTAGAAACAGAATAAAGCAGCACACTAACAGTAATATCAGTACATTTCCACTTCATTTCCCCTCTTCTGATCATATATGATCATATACTGTATATACAAGAACGTCAATGTAAAACATTCACTGTTGTACCCCATTATACAGTTTTAACAAGAGCATCATAAACATTAACGTGAAAAATTGGCAATGTGTAAGGGAACACAAGATGCTGTTTTTTACGAGCACAGATACTCTGTGGGCAAGCAAAATAAGTGGAAAGAGGGGAGTTGGGGCTGTGGGTCAGGGTCAGATATGGTTAGGGAGGAGTGGTGTAGTACATTAACAGCAAACATTTAAATTTACACGCTAGCATTATCATAGCCATCAGGGAAAGGGAGGTGTGACATATCTAGGACAGTGTGATTCAACAGTTTCTGGTGGATGGTGTCTGAAGCCTGTTCAGCTGTGGGGAGAGCTGTGTAATGCATCATGTTAATAGCAAACATTTTTGACATCATATTGTGGATAAATGGAATCAAGCAGCAGCCACAAAACAACAAAATTAACAGAATCATTAACAGTATCATACCTTTCTGCATCAGCCATTCCCTCCAGCCTCCACTGGTAAGCCAGGGCCATAAATCCCAGCCAGAGGATCTAGTCACATCTTGCTGTAGCTGTCATGAAAGTAGGTCATTCAAATGGCTCACAACATGTGTCATGTTATCACCTTGATCAGGTATGTACGTGCAACAGTCCTGACCTATTATGTGACACGCTGTCATGCGGTGACCCTCGCGGATCACCATAAGACACCAAGAGTCCACCAGTGAGTTTTGCAATGATGGTAATTTAATAACAAAACAAGACAAGACACAAGGCCATGAGTGACTAAGGGCAAAAACACACACTAAGCGATACAAGGGCTCGTAGGGCTAACCCCAGCCACTACGAGCTAAACTATGACAAGACAAGAAAGAACACGAACCTGACATGAAGGTCTAACGAGGCATCACGAGGATTGTTTAATGATACTCCTGCAATTTAACTGCCGTCAGTGCCCGCCTTATAAAGGCGAACACTAACGAGCAGTGATGACAGACAGCTGACTGATTTTGACAGTCAGAAACCCCACCGAGTGCCTTTACAATAAGAGCCCGGTGAAGCCAGAATATAACCCACAGCTGTCAAAGCCGGCAGCGAATATACATAGCCCGAGCGCAGACAGGACCGGCGCTCGGGTCGTAACAGTACCCTCCCTCCGAGGGCGGGCTTCCAGAACGCCCATAGACCACCCTGTCCCCCCCACCCTCTCCAGGGTGGGCGGATGGGGGCAGGTCCGGAGGGAGAAAAAGACCAACACAGAATCAGTACAGGAAAAAGACACAAATCCAGACCAGACAGGGCAAAAAAAACTTAACACAGTACAATGACAAAAAATACCAAATATTCAAATCAGATAAAATACACACGGAGGAAAATAAGGCAATTGTAGGACATAACACAAATTGCCAAGGATCCCCAAATAACAGTTACAGAAACAGCACAGGACAGCAAGAGAAAATTAAATCTTTGCCCACATGTTACACAAGAAAATGGCTTCCCACCTGTGTGAATTCTCATGTGAATTTTCAAATAACCAAATACAGAAAAAACAGAGCAATTACTGGCTCATACCTAACTACACACAAAACAAACTAGGGCAACTTCAAGACATAACAAATACCCGCAGACACCCAAATGGCCATAACACAAAGCATACAGGATAGCAAGGGAAAAAAAACCCCAGAACAATCACTGGGACAGATCATCACCAGAAAATGACCACTACCTCCCCGACAGTTTATGCCGACCGGCGGAGACCAGGCGCCATAGGAACAGTTCAGGTGGTCTCCCCACGTCCAACGGCCGGCGGGTGGTCATGGGAGGTGGAACATGACCAGGCGGCTCACCACAGTCCAATGCCCAGCATGTCCGCTCCTCAGGTGGCCGAACCAGGTCACCCAACGAAACACATAACACGTCGGGTGGCCGACCTGGGGCGCCGAACCAGCGAAGCAGTCCCTCAGGCGGCCGACCCATGTCCCTCAGCCACCAGTCCAAGGGAAAAACAGCCCGCGGCGGCCTCCCTGACGAGGACAAAACTCGGGAGAGCCGGGGCGAGCGAACAGGAACCCCCACGGCCCCCGGCGATGATGCACAGGGGCGGTGACTCAGTAGAGGGGAAAGAAGGCAAGGATGAGCCTGTAATCCGTCCAACGGCGAAAGGTCTGCAGCTCCTCCCCTGTCCGCATGACAGTATACTCCTGCCAGACGTCTAAACGGAGACACCACACCGAGACGCCTTTTTCACCGGGGGTTTTTGCTTTTTTTGGATGTTTGTTCTTTTTCTGTCTGGGTACGGTGTGCTGGAGGAATGCCGTCGCAGAGGGGCCGCGCTCGGAGTCCGAGCCACGAGCTGGTGGACGTCCTAGAATACGTGGATGAAACGCTCATCTCTGCTTCCCTCCTCGACTACAACAGCGAGGTACGCTGGTACCTGGACTGCGCTGAGGATGTGCTTAATCATCTTTCTCCCCGCTACGCTGACCACCCTGAAGTCGGCGCAAGGAGGGATGACATCGCCGCACAGCGCGAGATACTCCGTATGGTGGAGGAGGACTATGGCAGGAAGCAGCGGAGGAGGCATCCTCACTCCCCGTGCTGGGATCCCACTCCTGCCCTTGACCCGGTCCAGGAGTTTGAGCGATCTGGGGGCCGACGACGATGTCGGCGCCATGGCCCAGGCAATCCTCAGCAGAATCCCCGGCTGGACCCGCTGCCGGAGAAGCCCGTCAGCGAACCTCTGAGAGCGGTTCCACCTCGTCCTTCCAGGGGGCCCTCTGTCGCCATCCAGCGGGGAGAAGGAGGAACAACGTCCCCTACAGCAGGAACCATCTCTTCTCCGGGAGAAAGGCAAGTGCATGTTAATTTATTACATCATGATTGTAACCTGCCTTGTCTGACTCCTGGGGGCAGAGTTCGGGGTTCGCAGCCCCCCGAGCTCCCTCCACCTGCTGTAGAGATAATGACTAAACCTGCTGCCTCTGTGTCCCCCCCTGTTGAGCAGTCCGCAACTCCAGGCCAATGTCGTCGAATGAAGAGGGGGCCTGCAGTGCTGGAAAGCCTGGATCTGGCCCTGCAGCCACGTCGTGGATGGAGGAGAAGAGCGGACTGCGGCCCGGAGCCTGAGCCAACGATGAAGCATCCCCAGGTCTCCTCGCCGGAGCGGTCCGAGCCAGTGGGTCGAGTATCCTCTGCCCCCACGCCAAACGGGTCATCGGTGTGGATAGCAGCGCGGGAGGAACCTCAGGCTGCAGACGACATCTTGCCAGCTGCAGAGCCCAACGCAGCTGAGTTGGAGCCTGCTGATGAGAGTCGCCGCCCTGAACCTGGATCGTCGAAGTCCTAGGTGGCAACAGAACCCGAGTGCAGGCAAGTGTTCCCTCTTGTATCTCTGTCCCCTGTTTTGGAGCATTTTTGCCTGCCTCTCGGGGAGGAGAGTGAGGAGCAGCCGCCTGCTGCACCCGAGCTCGTCTCGCTGGGTTCTGTTGCTATCGGTGATTCTGATCCCAGTTTTCTTGTTGTTTGTGAGCCTCGTTGCAGTGTCACTGGCATGGAACCAGTTGGAGCCACTGGGTTGGAGGTCCCAGGTTCGGGGATGGAGATCGTCAGCGGAGCTGCACCGACCCAGTCGGGGTCCATTGAGGGAGCTGCTGTGGCCCAATCGGGGTCCGACGTGGGTGCACCAGAGGCCCAATTGGGGGTCCACTACAGGTGCGGTTCTGGCCCAATCGGGGTCCGACGTGGGTGCACCAGAGGCCCAATCAGGGTCCACCGCAGGTGCGGTTCTGGCCCAATCGGGGTCCGATGTGGGTGCAGCTGGGACCCAATTGGAGTCCAGCGGAGGTGCAGCGCCAGACGGGGGAGGAGCTCTCGGTGTGGCGTCTCCGTTTAGACATCTGGCAGGAGTATACTGTCATGCGGTGACCCTCGCGGATCACCATAAGATGCCAAGAGTCCACCGGTGAGTTTTGCAATGATGGTAATTTATTAACAAAACAAGACAAAACACAAGGCCATGAGCCGCTAAGGGCAAAAACACACACTAAGCGATACAAGGGCTTGTAGGGCTAACCCCAGCCACTACAAGCTAAACTATGACAAGACAAGAAAGAACACGAACATGACATGACGGTCTAACGAGGCCTCACGAGGATTGTTTGACGATACTCCTGCAATTTAACTGCCGTCAGTGCCCGCCTTATAAAGGCGAACACTAACGAGCAGTGATGACAGACAGCTGACCGATTTTGACAGCCGGAAACCCCACCAAGCGCCTTCACAATAAGAGCCCGGTGAAGCCAGAATATAACCCACAGCTGTCAAAGCCGGCAGCAAATATACATAGCCCGAGCGCGGACAGGACCGGTGCTCGGGTAGTAACACACACCCCTCCTTGTGCTGCCAAGGTTTTATCTAAATCCAGCCTATTTTGTAACACGACATTCCGCATAGCTCACATTTCAATTGTCATTGCTGATAATCCCATTTCCGTCAATGCGGTGAGATTTTCTAAATCAATAGCTAGTCTGTCAATGTTATGTGCATTATTTACAGTACCCCAAGAAGGTATTAATGCACCAAAGAGTTTCACTCCCGGATGCATTCTAACCCTATCTGTCCATGTCTCTTGTCTTCAATGGTGATGCTTCTTTTCACTTCCGCCCTCCCAAGAGAGCAGACGCTTTTTTCTTCTCTCCTGCTGACTTTTCCTCCCCTCCTACTACTGGATCCCAGCTTGCTGTTGTTTGTCTGCGTCTAACTGCGACCGCCGAAAAGAAATTATGGAGTTAATAAGCTGGGCTTTGAACACAATTGACACTATTTTTTCAACAAGGAAAAGTGCTCCGGGGGAAGCTGTCTGCCCCGCTGGAACGGCTCCAGTGGGCTATCTATGTGACACAGGTAATTGGAAAATGCTGTGTCTCTCTAATCTCTCTATCGAAGATATTGAAGATTTGTTTATCTTCGTAATCTTGGTGATTGGGATAATTCTGATTGGGACGGGAATTGTCTTGGTTTACCGCAAATTGCTGAAGATGGATTCAACCTATCAAAATGCTGGCCAGGCGAGGTGCATCCAACAAATTGAGAAACTGGAGAAGACCCTGATAGCGACTACTGGAGAACTGTCTCGTAAGGTGGATTACATCATGGGTTCGCTCAGGTCTTTCCACGATGAATTCAAAGCTGCGCAATGAAGGATTAATGTACTGAATCTACAGAAGAAATACAAGTCTTCTCTGTGATCAGTCCTATTTGGCATTATTATTTCCCCATGAAAATTCCTCCTGGCTGTCTGCAGACTGTGTTTTTTCAAAATCATGAGCACAAGGCCTTGGACAGCCAGCTGCAGCGCCAGATAAGACTGGGCGCCAGACAGACAAAACATCTTCTGCCAAGGGTCCTTGGGTCTCTCTTATTATCATCAACACTGCTCAACACCGCACACACATTGATTCATGAACTGATTAAAGATATACTGTACACTGCTCTCTTGTGTCTTGTGAAATTCTGAGTTGTTGCTCTGTGCTATTGAGAGATTTTTTTTCATTGTAATCATAATCTGCTTAAAAAATAAGCTGTATTCTGATAACGAAGTTTTTTTTTCTCCTCCCCCCTTGTGTCGTTCCCTCCCTTCCCCTCCCTTCTTATCTATCTCTGTTTGATGAGGCGCCTATTATGGCTGCCGTGTCGTTGTGTCGCGCGTATGCGCACCAATGTCAAGTCAAGTTCCTCGTGTGTTTTTTACATGCTTGGCAATAAAGTTTATTCTGATTCTGATTCTGATTCTGCTGGTGTGGTGGGAAGTAATGTGAATATGAATAGTGGGTGTGATAAGTGAGATTAGTCATGATGTGCATGGTTGGAATCAGCTTAGTCATGTAATATATACGGCACCATCCCGGCAGTAAATGCTTATAAACTTGTGACCCACACATCCAAACATGGGCTGTGAGGCTGCCATAGCCATCTGAGCTAGGGAAAAACAATTGAGGGTTATCAGAACATTGGCTTTTATTCTGATGTCCACACGTGGCCCTCGGTAGAGTGAGGTTTGGAGTTGTGAAAAATGGCACCCTCAGTGTATTTAAACATGGGTTACCAGTCACATGAAAACCACAGGTGGCATTAAGGGTTGTCTCACACCGTTGTGTAGTGCCCAAATATGTAGACCCATTGTGATTACACTTAAGGTGAAAGCATACTGGGGCTGTAAAAAGTGTGGGGTTGGCAGTGAATAGAGGCTTCTGAGCCTTCTTGTTTATGCATGTTACACTGTGAACCCTGACCTGGCGGAAAGCGAAATCTATTACACTGACATTTAACCACTTACAGTATTCTGTTGTATTCCCTGCAAGTTCAACAGTAAACCCCTTATCACATTCAGTGTCATTGTGGTGCACCTTTTCAATTGCAGTCTGCACTAACAATGCTCCCATCATTTCTGATCTGTTTAGAGGATAAGGAATCATAGGCACAGAGTGAGTAACATGATGTGGTAGATATGTGCAGACATAACAAGACCCAGTCACATTTGCTTTTCTAACTGACAAACACACCACACTGATACCATGCATTGTTGTCATATGTGTCACTGGAATAGTTGTCAAAGTTATACTCCAGGGGGCTTGCCTCGCATCTTGTCCGGAAAGGATTGTTTGGTGGGGTAGAACAGTGCATCAATAGGTATATGATTACCCCAAGCAGGAAAGTGATAAGAAAGCACACCCACACCGTGTCCATTTTGGTCCAAAACTGACAGCACCACTGGCGTCTTCGGTGGTGTTCCTCTTCAGCAGCCTGACGCTGCTGTCAGTCTGAATTGTCCGTCATATCAGTATCAGTATAAGTGTGCATGTGTGCTGTATGTTTCTGCTGAGCAGTGTTCGGCGTACACTCAGGTTGTTTACGACGGCTGTCAGGTGCAGTGTTATGTAATCTTCTGTCTTCACATGGCTTGGTTATTTCTCATCCTAGTCTACAACATAGGGTGGTGATTGTGGCTAATCACTTACTTCTGCTTCTCGTCCTCGTCTGGTCTGGATTCTTCTGGCTTGACTGCTGGGGCCTTCCTGCAGTGTGTTGCGTGGACCCACGTTGCCCTTTCTGCAATCTTCACAGCTGTGAATGTCGTCAGCAGGACTTGGTAGGGGCCCAACCACCGTTTGCTATGCCAGTTCTTTCTTTTGAAGCTTTTGATCATCACCCAGTCGCCAGGCCTTATGTTGTGGAGAACACCCTCAGCAGGTTTGGGTAGCCAGCTTTCACCTGTTGAGAGATGTTTTGCAATTGGCAGGACAGAGCAGAGCAATAGGCTAACATGGTATTTTGAAGATGTGATGTGGTTAGTGAGGGTGCAGGTCTCTTTTCCATGGAGAAACCTAAAGTTGTTGGACGAGCAAACAGGATTTCAAATGGAGACATGTTTTGCCTCTTTCTAACTCACATGTGCATGTACATGAGTGCTAATGGGAAGCACTTAGTCCAGGGCAGGTCAATTTCATCTTCAAGTTTTGCCAGTTTATTCTTTAGAGTGCCATTTTCACGCTCGACAGTGCCACCTGACTGCGAGTAGTAGGCACAATGTTTTCTCAGGTCAAAACCCAGTGTAAGGCTCAAATCAGTTATAGCTTCATGAACAAAATGTCTACCATTATCACTGGAGATTTTCTCAGGTATTCCGCATCTGGGAATGATTTCTGACAACAGTGCCCTAGCTACAACTGTGCTAGTGGTGTGTTTAGCTGGGAAGGCTTCTACCCATTTGGACCACATGTCAACCATTATCAAACAGTACTTTTTACCCTCTGCTGGTGAGAGTTCAATGAAATCCATCATCAGGTGCTGGTAAGGACCTGTGGGAGTTGGATGAGCAGCTGGAATCTGTTTGGAGAGTCTGTGAGCATTGTTAGCGGCACAGATTTGACATTTTTTTTGTAAAAATTGTCAGCATAAACAGTGAAACCAGCAGTAAACCAGTTAGCATGAAGTGGTTGTATCAATTTTGTTACATGATCTCTTCCATGTGTCAACTTAGAAAAATGATGGAAAAAATGAGCTGGAAGGCAAGGGAGAGCATTTGGGCCTCTCCACACACCAGCCTGGTCTTTATAGCATCCTTTCTTTGTCCACTTCTGGTATTCCTGTGGAGAGGAAAATGACTGCATGGGCAGAAGGGAATCAATAGGTGAAGGGAAAGGGACACTAAGAGGAGGGGGGAGAAGGTAAATGAACAGCAATGAGCAACAGAGCTGCAGCCTTTGCGGCAGCATCTGCATGGGCATTTCCTTTTAATATCAAGTCTAAGGATGAAGTGTGAGCAGCATATTTGCATACTGCTACAGAGGAGGGAAGAAAAATAGCTTCAAGAAGCCTGGAGACATAAACAAAGTTTTTTACAGGTGTACCTGCAGATGTGAGAAAGGTGCGCTCACACCAAAAGGTGCCAAAGTTGTGGACAAGACCAAAGGCATAGTGAGAGTCAATGTAAATGGTGACAGATTTACCAGAGGAATATGTGCATGCCTCCGCCAATGCAACAAGTTCAGCAGCCTGGGCAGAAAGATAGGATGGCAAAGAGCCAGACAGCAATGTGCAGTGATCATCACAGACTGCTCAACCAACCTTATTATGGCCCACAGACAGATCAACAGCAGCAGAACCGTCAACATAAAGAACAAGGTCAGGATTAGTCAGAGGCGTGTCCAAAAGATCCGCTCTAGGACTCGTAACTAGTTGAACCAGTGAAAGACAATCATGATCACAATCACTGTCCTCCTCACAGGAGGGGGTGGAAAGATGTGAAGCCGGCTTCACTGACTGAGCACAGCATTTGACGGTGAGATTTGGTGACTCAAGGAGGCTGGAGTGATATCTGAGCCACCTAGTATAGGAGAGATGGGAAGACTTTTGCTCTATTAGAAGGAGAGCAACTGCATGAGGAACAAATAGAGTGAGAGGAGAGTACAAGACTATGTCACGTGATGCTTCCACAGCTCTTTCTGCCACAACCACAGCATGGAGGCACAGTGGAAGGCCTGCAGCAACAGAGTCAAGTTTGCATGAATGGTATGCAACAGGCTGAAGTTTGTCTCCATGAGGCTGCAGGAGAACAGAGGTCATGCATCCGGACTTTTCATCAACATACTGAACAAAAGGTTTCAAGGGGTTAGGGACAGAGAGAGTGGGAGGAGATAGGAGAGCCTTCTTCATGTTATCAAAGGAATCATTAGCAGCAGTTGTCCACTCAAGTGGAAAATGTGAGGGACCTTTTGATGGAATGATGTCACGCATTGGTCTTTCAATGCATGAGAAATCAGGAATGAAAGAGCAGCAATAGGAGGCCATGCCAAGAAAAGAAAGGAGCTTCTTTTTGGTTTTTGGTTTGTCCATGTGGCAAATTGCATCCACATGTTTGGGAGAGAGAGATTTGCTCTGAGCAGAGATTTGGTGGCCCAGGAATGTGACCATTGGTTTACAGAATTGCAATTTGGGTTTGGAAGCTTTGTGGCCTTCTGCAGCTAGGTGACACAAAAGCTTCAGTGAGTCAGATTGGCATTGTGGTTTGTTTGGCACACACAACAAGAGGTCATCAACATACAGTATTGAATCAAAACAAAACCTTCTGTCAGCTGAAGAGAACTCAGGGAATCTTTGAGAGCTGCACTGTAAATGGTTGGGTTTTCACAGTAGCCTTGGGCTAATTTAGTGAAAGTGTAGAGTGCCCCATTGAATTGGAATGTGAACCAAAACTGCATGGTGTGCTGCACGGTGGCACAGTGGTTAGCACTGTGGCAGCACAGTTTACCCTTGGCCGGGGGATCGCGGGGATCGTGAGATCGTGGGTTCGATCCCAGCCCCCGACCAACAGTGATCTGTGTGGAGTTTGCATTTTCTCCCCTTGTTGCGTGGGTTTACTCCGGGATTTCTCCGGTTTCCTCCCACATGCCAAAAACATGCAGGTTAGGGATACAGGGCGCTCGCGCACGCAGCGACCGGCAGCTGGTGGCTTGTCACCAGACTGCGAAACAAATCTACCTATGGGTACAAATAAGTAACAAAAAAAAAAAAACTGGGAGTCTTTATGGACTGGGACACTGAAAATGCATTGGACAAGTCCACTACTGTAAAGCTGGTGGAGTTTGGTGGAATTTGGCTCAAAATGGTGTGAGGGTTAGGAACCACAGGCATGTGCTGAGCAACTGCAGCATTCACTGCCTAGAGATCCTGAACAAACTGCTATTCAGCAGGTTGACCCTTGTCTCTGATCTTTTTTACAGGAAAAATTGGGGTGCTCACTGGTGAATCAGAAATTGAGACAACAATACCTTCTTTCAGGAAAGACTCAAAAACTGGGGTGATACCATCACCCACTCAGACCTTCATGGTATCACTCAGACCTGATGGTCTGAGTGGGTACTTCGAACATTTGGGTCTGAAATCAGACTTGGGAGTTTTTTACCACAGGAGGGCAGTTTCTTATTAGCCCAACATCATACTTGTGTGCAGCCCACAGGGATGATGGAACACATGAAAGTATGGAATCAGGGTCTTCCGGCTGAATGGGTTGAGTGACAGAGCAAACTCATCTGTACTGCCTGTTCTCATCTATCGTCTGTATGAAATGTTCACAAGGGAGTGAGACTGCACGAAACATCTGCAGAGATGGTGAAAACAAGACGGCATTCAGGCCTAAGTGAGAGAGTGGCCTTGACGATTCCCAATCATCAGCATGAAACACAGCCAGAGCTTGTGGACCCATGGCACGCCATGCTGAGGATGGGGTTTTTGTAAGTGAAATGTGCGGGTGGCTGCTGGGAACTGAAAACAAACTGTTCATAACAGGTGCAAGGTTAATCAACAAGAAGCTGAAATCAGTATTCCAAATGATGTGGGAGCTTTGCAATGGAGTGGGTTTAATTTGTAACCACTTGCTCTCATAATGTGTCAGGCTCCTGTGAGAGATGTGATGTGCAGTGTGTTCTGTGTTGAGGCATGGAAACAGTAGAATTTGGAGATAAGCCCCTCCACCAAGTTTTATAACGTCAGAGCTCTGTTTTTCATCCGACAATGTCCACTCATAAATGTACAGTGATGTTGGAGTTTTTACAAAAATCAAATCAGGGGTCTCTATCTTTGTCCGGTGTGGTGTGCAGGTGACTGAGAGAGACAAACTGCACATTAGGTCTCTACCTAACAGATTAAAGGGACATTGTGGTGAAAAAAGGAACTTGTGAGTGAAATCACGTCCATCCACTACACATGACAGTAGCTCAGTGAAAAACTCATGTGTGAAACCTCCACTTGCCACTTGTGATGTGAGTGAGCAGGAGGTAAGGGGGGGCTTTAGGCCTGATGATGATGACAAAACTGAGTTAGTTGCCACAGAATCTACCATAAAATCTATCAGCTTCCCTGAAATTTTTACTGGCAAAATAGGCAGATCCCTGAAGTCAGAGGTTGAATACTTAGCTAAGGTGGCATAAATATGAGTGTGGTGGTATGTGTGTGTATGTGTGGCTGCAGCGGGTTTTTTATTAGCAAGCTCATGTACGGCGTCTGCTGGGGGTGAAAGTGAGGGGGACACGCATGTACCAGTCTTAACTGCCTGGCGTCACTGTTGCTGCTGTTGTATCAGCCCCTGGTCTTGTGATTGTGAATGGGGCTATGGCTGTGGTGTGAAATGCTGCTGCCAGACCCGGCGACCTCCACGCTGAAAATTGCCTCTGCCCCTTCCTCTGCTGCAGAAGGTATTCCTGGCCTTCACTGGGCAGTCCTTTGCCCAATGTCCACCTTGTTTACAGTAGTTACAGCTGGAGAGCTGTGGGAATTCTTTCACCAAATGTCCTTCTTCCCCATAATAGTGACATTGGTTCGGGCCAGCCGTAGCCCCGGGTGGGGGTGAGTTTGGGACCCATTTGGCCATGGTCAGAAGTGCTTTCTCCAAGTTGTCCTCCTTAGCCTTGGTCTTCTTCTTTGTGGCACTCTTGGCCTTTCTGTGATAGTGTTCTGCATGGCGCAGTGTTTCCTGTGATGTCTGGGTTTCCCATCCTATGCACGTCTGTTTCACATCTGCAGCTAGGCTGGGAAGAAGACCCGCCATAAACCACATGTTCAAATGTGTGCCGTATGCTCCCGTGTCTTTCATGTAGTCCTCAGGGTGAGGAATGGTGGCTGCGCCATTAAAGACTTTTCTCAGTCTATGGAAGTAGTCCCCCAGGGTCTCATCATCTTTCTGTTTGCAATTCGACACCTTAGCCAAGTCAGAACATTTTGCACAATTGCAAACGATTGCTCTCGTCAAGTGTTCAAGTGCCCCTTTGCAATCTTTATTCTTGCCATCGCCATCCGTGCCCCAATCAAGATCGGTCGGCTGGACATCCTCCTCCATTATGGGCATTAGCTTTGTCATATTAGTGGGGGTGCACTTCTGTGCCATGATCTGTCAAAGCTCATGGAAAGTTGACCGATGAGTTTGGCAAAATGCCAGCAGCTGTTTGCAGAAATACAACGGATCATTTTCCAGCTGGGGAAGTGTTGCTGCAAATTTGGGTATGTCTTCAGGCACCCATGGCCTGAATACAGCCTGGGGACCCACCGGGCCCATTACTTCTACCATCGGCACTGTCAAATCAATTTGTTCATACTTCATTTTTTCTCATTTTCTTGACCCTGACATCACACCGTCAAGAATAGAGGACAGGCCAAGACTGCTTAATTCCCTCCCTCCCTTATGGTGCCTTGCCTTTGTCAGTGTCCCCTCCTTGGTTTTGTCGTCCTCTTTCATTATCAGCATAGCAGGGGGAGCGTCATCTTCTGGCAAATCCACAGCACAAGTAGACCGAGGCAGTGCTGGGTACAATGCTACCGTAAAAGGGTTAGTAGGATTGGAGGTAGGGGGAACCGGATGGTCACGTTCGTAGGGAGGGGGAAAGGGGTCCCCACCAGAATGTAAAAATTGTTGTTGATGTGCTCGGTGTTCCCAATCTTTCTTTGCCTGTTCATTCTTTTGTCTACCTGTTTCTTGCTTATTCCTTCGCTTCTTAGCTTCAACTAACCACATTTTGGCCACGCCCTTCTCTGACTGTAATTGCATCATTTTTTTCTCTGTCTTTCTTGCTCTGTTTCTTACATGTCTGAACTTTCTGAATTTCAACATTAATCTTGTCCCTCAAAGTAGTAATCACTTCAAAAGAAAATGAACCCCCCGAAGGAAATCCACTTTTGCAGATCCATTTTCCCCAAAACTCAACACTGTCAGGACCATAATTATCAGTCATAAATTTCCCCTTAGGACCTTCCAGGTCTTTGGGAGACTGCTTTCATTTAGCAGTCCCCATCACTGGTTTCAAATTTGACCACCATGCGTCCAGGCAACTGATGTTATATACAACTAAACAATCAGTCCTGCCATAGAGTTAACCCACCGGACTTCACAGAAACGGTCCTGCCACAGGAGAATATCCTGTCGGACCTCACAGACATAGAACAACAAAAGGTGAGATAAATAACTGATTTAATTTAACTATATCATGTATCACAGAAAAAGATATTTAAATTTCACTGACGGAGATCTGGAGGCTGCGTCTTTTGAGAATCCATTGCCACTCCCCTCCTCCCACCGAGTCCCCGTCACTAACGCGAGTGGAAAGGATCAGACAAAATTTGTGTCTAAGAGGATCAGTCCACGGCCGAAGAAATGATTGCGGTCTAGGATCCCACTTACTGACACCAAGATGTTATGGAAATTTATTTGCCTTGTCCCTGGGTCCTGAAATAATTAACATCAAAGATCCTCAAAAGTTGGAGACCCTTTATTTTCTGCATGCAGGAGAGGAGTGAATCAGACGGGGAGTCAGTCAACACTGCTTTGCTCTTAAATGGGGAGCAGATTTTTTATAACCTGAGCAGGACGCTCACCACATGGCCTTACTTAGTAACACATCAGATAGTGTATAACCTTGGCATACCAACAGTCTTCATGCTGCACACAGAAGGAAGACAGTATTTCATCTTCTTAAAATCACACCCTAATAAAGCCTGCTAAACATCATTTAGTGACATATCGGAATTTCTGGCATAGAAACAGAATAAAGCAGCACACCAACAGTAATATCAGTACATTTCCACTTCAGTCTGATTAGCACCCAGTCATGTGCGGTAGCTAATAACAGTATGAGTGGGTGCTGAAAAGTTCATAGGATGACCAAGATGCAGTGGTTTATTCTATCCATTCTCTTGACAGTTCTCTCACTCTCAGCTCTGCCGTCTTGTTCCTCGGCCACTGAAGCACAAATACTAACTGGCACAGCACCTACGAGCATAACTCCTTCTTGGCAGCCATGAACTTTCCACCCCCCCCCCCCCCACCTACCTACCTACCTACCTTGTGAATGTGTTTGGAAAATAAAATAAAAACTTTTTAACTTACCATTAATGGCGTGGACGTTCCTAGTGGAACTGCACCTTGAAGGACACCTGCCATCACAGCTTGTTCAATATCTCCCAGTTGCAGTAAGTTTGCCGCCATACTTTCCTGACATCTGTCATGCGTCTGTAGAGTGGGCACTCAGGAGGCATGGTTAATTTGCATATTTTCTAAATATTTAGCAAAATACTTGGTGAGACATTTAATATTTAGATTTAAATAAAATATTTAGATATCCACTTTATTCCTAGGCCCCATGATGCCTTGCGTGAATTATGGTAGCAACTTTCGGTACTAGGTTAGAACGTATGGTTGTCACTGAAATGGGACACTTTTCCTTGTTAAAAAATAATGACTGGCATCAGAAATGCAGGAACACGGCCTTTTGCGCCTCAAAACCAGTAATATAATCATACCACGTCCCACGACTATCTAGAGATAGGAAGATGATCTTAAAAAGTGGCCTGGCAGACTGTAGCTCCGTTTGTTAGTGCCGCTGTTGATATGCTAATACTGTACACAAATAAAAGCTCTGAGATATCAATGTATCCACATAAAGTTGGCTGCATTTTGTTAAAATATGTTGGACATAATCAAATTTACCTCAGAGCAGATGTAGAGTCTAGTCAGAGCCACAAAGAACCACAACATCGTGCTTGGGCGTTTTAAATTCAGGGTAAAATGTCATATCTGTGACATTCATACAAGTGAAAACATACCTGGTATCCTTTAGTTTTCAGTGCATGATCTACTCATTGCTGTTGAAGCCACAGATTTAGCTGTGCTTATAAGTGAAGAGCCTCACACCATGAACAGCAACAAGTACCAGAACTACGCAAAAACATTCAAAAATACAAAAACTACAAGTGCTGAAATTAGCTGCCTTCTGAGAGCAAAACATGTACACACGTGAACAAAATTGTTGGTATCCCTCTGTTAATGGAAGAAAAACCCACAATGGTCACAGAAATAACTTGAATCTGACAAAAGTGGTAATAAATAAAAATTCTATGAAAATTAACCAATGAAAATCAGACAATGCTTTTGAATTGTGATTCAACAGAATTATTTAAAAAAAACAAACTCATGAAACAGGCCTGGACAAAAATGATGGCACCCTTAACTTAATATTTTGTTGCACAACCTTAGAATAGTCCAATGTTTCGCTCTTAGCCATTCTTGGGTGTTTTTAGCTGTGTGTTTTGGGTCATTATCCTGTTGCAAGACCCATGACCTGTGACTGAGACCAAGCTGTCTGACACTGGGCAGTACATTTCTCTCTAGAATACCTTGATAGTCTTGAGATTTCATTGTACCCTGAACAGATTCAAGACACCCTGTGCCAGATGCAGCAAAGCAGCCCCAGAACATAGCAGAACCTCCTCCATGTTTCACAGCAGGGACAGTGTTCTTTTCTTGGTAAGCTTCATTTTTGAGTCTGGGAACATAGAGCTGATGTGCCTTGCCAAAAAATTCCAGTTTTGTCTCGTCTGTCCATAGGACAGTCTCCCAGAAGCTTTGTGGCTTGTCATCATGCAGTTTGGCAAATTCCAGTCTGGCTTTTTTATGATTTGTTCTCAACAGTGGTGTCCTCCTTGGTCGTCTCCCATGAAGTCCACTTTGGCTCAAACAATGACGGATGGTGCGATCTGACACTGATGTACCTTGACCTCGGAGTTCACCATGAATGTGTTTAGAGGTTGTTCTGGGCTCTTTTGTTACCATTCGTATTATCCGTCTCCTCCTGCGGCCACGTCCAGGGAGGTTGGTTACAGTCCCGTGGATCTTAAATTTCTGAATAATATGTGCAACTGTAGTCACAGGAACATCATGATGCTTGGAGATGGTCTTATAGCCTTTACCTTTAACATGCTTGTCCATAATTTTTTTTTCTAATCTCCTGAGACAACTCTCTCCTTTGCTTCCTCTAGTCCATGTTTAGTGTGGTACACACCATGTCAACAAACAGCACAGTGACTACCTGTCACCCTTTAAATAGGCCGACTGACTGATTACAAGTTTGTAGATACCTGTGATGTTAATTAGTGGACACATCTTGGTTGAACATGCCCCTATGGTCACATTATTTTCAATCTTTTCTAGGGGTACCATGATTTTTGTCCAGGTCTGTTTCATGAGTTTGTTTTTTAAAATAATTCTGTTGAACCACAATTCAAAAGGATTGTCTGATTTTCATTGGTTAATTTTCATAGAATTTTTATTTATTACCACTTTTGTCAGATTCAAGTTATTTCTGTGACCACTGTGGATTTTTCTTTCATTAACAGAGGGGTACCAACAATTTTGTCCACGTGACTGCCGGTAGACCCTACACGGTTGACTGGGTTATTCTGCCACTGTAGTCAACTGTGCTCTGTCCAAACATTGCAAAACAGAGTCATTATTGCAGTTTGACTTCAGGGTCCTCTGGCAAGCCTGCGATGGGCACGGCCCTGGATGCACTGGCTGCAGCGCACCTGGGTGTGCTGTCTCATAAGCAAAGTCCCAGTCCGGGTCCCACACTGGCTGGATCAATTCCAGCGTCGCAGCTTGGTTTGGGGCAGCTGCTCTTACCCTTCACAGATGGCTGGCATGCCATCTCGAACCACTGGCAGAAATGCCAACCCTCACACTTGGGAAAGTGGAGTAATGCCGAGTAATACCGTAGGTGCAAGGTGGGGGTAAGCGCGAGAGGGAAAAAATTTTAAAATTACCATTAAAATAAGCCATTTCCTGCACTTTCTGGGCACATCTAACAAGATAAGATACAACACAAAATTAACATTTTTGTTGGAATATTTACTATAATTTGGTTTAACATTCTAATTCATTAAGTCTTTGGTCACAACATTTATAAGAGACATGCACAAATAGTAATTAGGTTCATCTTAGCAATATAAAACAAAATATAGACTAAGAACCCAAAATAAAGAGAGCATCTACAGCTCTCAATAATCACAACTACATCAGTCAATGTCACTAGCATAGATATTTCTGCTTGAAGTTAGTGTGTTCATGTGAAGAATGTAAAGAATGATCACAAGAAGTTCCATGACATCCACAAATTCTTGTTAGCTTCTAGAAATTGAAGGAAAAGAACACAATGTTGACAGCTACACTACATCAAACTTTTAACAGTCACTGCTATATCACAACATAATGTGGTCACAGCCTTCACTTTCAAAACGAGTCCCTATGTGCACACTCAACAATTACAAACTACATTGCAATGTGCAGTCATTGTTCTAAGCTGTACAAACACTTTGATGGTCCATCCATGTCAAATTATTTATTTAGCATGCTATGGGTTGCACTTTTCGCATTTTTCAGCAGCTGCTTAGGTAGTTCGGCGGAAAATGCTCTTTCACTAAGGCTGAGCATTGCAACTTTGTGGGTGACAAGTGCACTCAAGGTTGGAGTTGCCATATCTGGTTGAAATTTGGTTTTTGATTTCGTCACAAAGCTGAAGATCCTTTAACAATCTGTATTCAAATGGAATATCACAAGGATTGACAGTATGACCCTTGACCCTTGGTGCTTCAATTACATGCCAAAACTAGCAAAATTTATCATGCTAATAAATTTAAACTGAATATTTCATTCTCACCTGAAAATATTTTCTCCAGTGCTCCTTTCAGCACACTCTGTCAGTGTTAGCATTGTTGTCACAATTTTCTCAAGTTTTTCATCAAAATATTTGACAACGATAGGATACAGTTTGGTATCGGCATAGTCGCTGGATCCATCTGTAGCAATGCTGAAGGGGGCAGACTTGATCCGATCTGTGATTTCTTTCTCGTCACTGTCAGCAAGACATTTCACAGTTGCTGATGATTTAGTTCTAGCACATGCATATTTCTTTGTGATGTCCAAATCAGGAAATATTTGTCTGAACATTCTTCCCAATGAATCGGAAATCGATAAAGGCACATTGTTCTCAATGAGAAATTTGGTGAATATAACTTCTGAACTTATCACCGCTTCTTCGTCCTTTGGCGTTACAAACATTGATTAGATCTTCTTTTGATTGGAATTGTCTATTAACTTAGCCAAGTCCACGTGTTTTTTCCAACTGACATGACGATGAAGATCTCCGATGCCTCCATGAGAAACTAGAACGTCCGTTCTGCACACTTGACAAAAAGCATAAGTTTCACCGATTTTCGATGCAGTAAAACACGGATATGTCTTCCGATATTCCTCTTTGAACCTTTGGTTGTGTGCATTTACTCTTTGTTTCTTCTTCGGCGGCGTGGTAGCCTCCGCCATTTTTCTTTGTTTACATATGGGTTCTCTTATGCATTCGGAAAACATCGATAAACCTCGGCACACTGATGGGCAGTTTATACCCTCGAGGCCCTATCATACGCGGACATTCAAAATGCTCTTAGCTCGTCGATGTCGGCTTATTTTATCCACCGTCAAAATTTATTTATTTTTGACAAAATAAAAGCGGAGTTTTTCACAGGTAAAGCGGAGGGCGGCTTTTATGTCTGGAAATCGGAGTAACTCCGCCAAAATCAGAGTGATTGGCATCTCTGCACTGGCCATCTGGAAGGTGGCTGCGACCAACTGCGCGGTGATCATCATCGGTGGTGACTGGACCGTTTGTGGGTCCAGGCGTTCGGATCGGCGGACCTGAACCCAGTCAAACACTGCGAGTGGTGATCTGTTCGGCTGCACTCTGTGCTGCTGCTCTCTCATCCCGGATACTGGTTGCTGTTGTGGCGGTGTGCCGTTCAAACCAGTGGCAGGACGTGCACTGCATTGGTGTTGCTCTACTGGGTCCTGCTCGGCCACAAAGTCTCTCTCCTGCAGCACTGCGGTGGCTCCCTGAGGCTTATGCTGGGTGAGGATCGGAGACGAGTCTGCATTATTCCCTCTCTCTCCTGGTGCTGGTTGTGGTCGTGGCGGTGTCTTGCACTCATCGGTGACAGGACACGTGCTAGGTTGTCGTTGTTCTCCAGGGTTCCTCTTGGCCACAAACTCTCTCTCCTGCAGCACTGCGGTGGCTCCCTGAGGCTTATGCTGGGTGAGGATCGGAGACGAGTCTGCATTACGCCCTCTCTCTCCTGGTGCTGGTTGTGGTCGCGGCGGTGTGTTGCACTCATTGGCGACAGGACACATGCTAGGTTGTTGTCGTTCACCAGGATTCCTCTTGGCCACAAACTCACTCTCCTGCAGCTCTGTGGTGGCTCCCTGAGGCTTATGCCGGGTGAGGATCAGAGGAGACTCCGGTTTGTGCCTTCTCTCCATGTTCCGTTCTCCTAGAGTGCACCTTTCTGAATGCCATGATTTTGACACATTTCTCCTATTGCATTTTATGCTGGTTACAAGCCAATAGTACGACTCTAAAACCCTTGGGATTCCTGTATAAACAATCCATCAAAATTCTGGATAAGAAGACACAACAGTATCACCATTGTGCTATACTTGCCAAACACAAAATGTTAAGATTTGAAAATATGATCGTGTATGCAAATATATGATTGGTTTTTAAAATTATCCATGGTTCTGCACCCCACCTCTTAAGACTTTTGTGTACCTAACTTCTGAACAAAATTTCAGAATAACAAGGACCTCCTCTAGGTGGCATTGTTGCATTCCCCTAAATAAAACTACTTTTGGACAATCAGACTTCTCATTCTGTCATGACTGATATAGTAATTCAGCCCACGTGCGAGATGCAGCAACAAAGAGACAATCAAACAATAATACACGTTTGAGGTTCTTGTCAAATGCATGCGTCTTTGCGCAGCGCATATGGAGATTGAACATGAAAACCAAATGCAGGCTTAAGTTGAGTGTGTTTTATTAACAAAAATGTATACAACATACAAACAATGAAAGTCACTAGCTAACAAGGGTGACTGCCAGGACGCTCAACAGCTTGTGGGAAAATGGAGCAAAAGAACCCAGAACGCTTCCAGATGGAACTGGATGGTGTGGGCCAAATAGGAAAAACTTATTAAGCTGGAGCAGTCCGAGGCAATCCCAGGTAGTCGTCCCAATGGAACGAAAAACAGCAGTAAGCAGGTTGGTGGAAAAACAATTCTCGACAGCAGGCCTAGGGGTCTAGTTCAACGCTGAGGGAACAAACACTGTCTGGAAACAATGACCCGGCAATGAACATCAGTGAACCTGGAGGCTCATCAGGCTGGGGAGGTGCAGCACCTACGGGGGTCCCGGGTCGGAACGAAACCCCCACCTTGACCTCCACCGGGGAAGCTGGACTCCCATCGTTGTCTGTGGGGACCCCAGACGGCATTGACTGCTCTCCGGCGACCCTAGGAGGAAGCTCAGGAATCACAGGAGAGGGAAAATGGTTAGGGTCGCTGGCAGCGGTGGAGCCTGGCGAGGTGAGTTCAGATGCAGCTGAGAGCTGCACCCGACTCTCCTCATCAAGAACCAGACAAGACCTCTCTAAAACTGATATAAGAAAAACTAGAGAGAGAACTTGGCTGCACTCAAGCTCCACCACTGTCGAGGACTCTATCGATCCTGATAGACTTAGACTTAGACTTAGACTTAACTTTATTAATCCCTTTGGGATAACTCCCTCTGGGAAATTTAAAATTTCCAGCAGCACGTAAAAGGAGCATACAGATCAGAAAAGCAAAAAAGCAAAAAATAAACACTTAACATAATATATACAATATAAATATAGGGCTGAATATGGCTTGTACAAATATGGTTAAGTTAAAGTTGTTACACTATGAATGCCCTACTGTCCTCTGTACTCTATGTCCCCCCCCCCCCCCCAAGTGAGGAGTTATAGAGTGTGATGGCATGGTGGACAAAAGAGTTCTTGAGCCTGTTGGTCCGACACTTGGGAAGGAGCACTCTTTCACTAAACAGGCTCCTCTGGTCACTGATGACGGTGTGCAGAGGGTGGCTGACATTGTCCTTTATATCCAACAGTTTATCCAGAGTCCTCATCTCTGCTACCGTCACCAGTGTATCCAGCTTCGCGCCAACCACAGAGCCGGCCCACCTGATCAGTTTATCCAGTCTGGACGCATCCTTCTTGGATATACTGCCCCCCCTCCCCCCCAGCACACCACGGAGTAAAAGAGGACGCTGGCAACCACAGACTGGTAAAACATCCACAGAAGTTTGCTGCAGATGTTGAAGGACCACAATCTCCATAGGAAGTACATCCTACTTTGTGTCTTCCCATACAAATGGCTAATGTATGTTGTCCAATCCAATTTATTGTCCAACCACAACCCAAGATATTTGTATGAATCCCAGCTTGCTGCGTCTGAGTGAGTGTGTGCCGTTCTCCTTCTCGCTGATCTCAACCCAAACGGAAAAATGGATCCTATAAGCTGGGCTTTAAATGCAATTGACACCACCTTTTCAAACAGAAAATTGGGCCCAGGGGAGCCCAAATGCCCCGCAGGCACTTCAGCTGCGGGTTATGTGAGAGACTCATGGGATAATTGGAGACTCATGTGTCTGTGTGATCTTTCCATCGAAGATGTGGAAGATTTATATTTATTCGGCTTCATGGTCACAGGATTCCTACTGATTGGCCTGGGGGTCTTCCTTGTGTATCGTAAATTTAAAAAACTGGAAGGAGCTAATCAAAAAGCGGACCCGGCAAAGCTTCTCCATCAATTTGACCAGCTTGGAAGAGCGCTGATGGCGGCGAATGCTGAACTGAATCGGAAGGTTGGTTACATCTCGGAGTCGCTGAATGTTCTTCAAGGAATGAATTTAAAGCCAGTGAATGTTTGAATTGTGAAGCACAGAATCGCATGAGAGAAGAAAATTCTACACTCTAAAGCCTGTTTTCCACTAGCCCAGCACACCTCAGTACGGCTCGATTCACTTCAGTACGGCTCGGAATGCTTCTGTCTCCATTAGCACAGTGTTGCGGGGCAGCAGCAGATTCTCAGCGAGGCGGGGCCACACTCCCGTGATGTTACGCACCGGACTGAGTCCTTATTTACACGAGACAAAAAATGGAGGATCCAAGGATTATTGCCTTGCTCGCTCTGTGGTTTTATCTCACAATTAATTTTATCTCATAATTAAGCTGCAACAACACAAGTCACTTTTGTTTTGAATTAACTGCCAAATGACCTAGAAATAATGAGCTGAAACTTGTTTTTATTCGTATTAAATAATGAGACGGTGGCACACTGTCCAACACCACATCCTAGGGCATTTTGGATGTACTGAATTAAAAAAATTCATGTTTTTCACCTTCAGGTCAACGTTTGGAACAACAGTATTATTATTTTCCGTTTAGATGATGCTACACTCCTTCTAAAGTATTGTAAATCTCTGAATTTGGAATGCCGATAGAACATTCAATTTACATATACTTGTACCTTTGACTTGGTGCTAATTTTTTATGATATTTCAATAAAAAGAACAGAAAGCTTACAAAAAGATTTCTTTTTTGGTCTAGTTAAAAATTACATTACCTTTACAATGGTTGACCCTCAGCATCATTTTGATCAGACTAGGCAATGGAATTTCTATGTAATTATACTGTTTTATAATTCAGTGTTATAACAGACAAACCACACTTTCCAAAACAATTCCATTTTATTATATACAAAATAATAAAATAAAAAAAACCTTTGCAACACAACATGAAGGTTAATCGACATTTTATACACGCCGACCACTGAGTGCTGAGGCTCGGTAGAATGAAGGCGTCTCTGCCAGCTGTGGGTCAGGAAGGCTCGGTTGAATAATCCGTGCGGGCTGTCGCGGCGGACGCGTGGGATGATTCTACAAGGAAAATGCACACAATAAAATACAGCACAAAATATATACAGAAAAGACAATAGTTTTTAACAAGAATACATAAGCTTATTTCAGCGTGTTGTTCACATGAATAATTACAATAAAAGCTTTAGTCCGCTGTGTGCTGCAATAAAGCAGCGATCCATCGACAAATGAACAGCTTTTTTATTGCATAAATAAACTGAGCGTCTTACCGAATATATTTGCGAAAAAACGCACAATAAAAAAAAAAAATTAAAACTCACCGTTAAAGGACTCCGATGTCGAGACCTCCCGGTATATTTTTTCATTCCGGGCGTCTCCATCTAACTCGCGCTGAATACGTTCGTCTGACAATGCAGTCAGCAGACACTGCAGCTCCTTATTGGTCCATGGAACACCCTTATCACGCGAAGCCATTTTTGATAGAGAATAAATGAAAATAGCACAGCAATACACTGAAAAGGAACCGCCAACAGTGGTTGCGTGCTGAGTAAAGGCGGTCGTGAAGATTCTTTTTTTTTTTTTTTTTTTCAAAAACTTTATTGAGAAGGTCGTGAAGATTTGGTAGATGAGGAGGAGGAGAGGGGCGGTTACAACCTGACCAATCAGCGCCGGTTACGACCTGACCAATCAGCGGCGACCAGTCTGTTAACGTCACAACACGGCACAGCTCAGCACTGCTGTACCCTGCCCTTCAGCGGGGCTGAGAATCGCGGCTGTTAAACCGTGTTGGGGCTTGTGGAAAAGTGTACAAAGCGTGCTGAGCCGTCCCGTGTTGCGCTAAAGCGTGCTAGTGGAAAAGGCCCTTAAGTGTCTGTGCAGATTCGGCCTTGATCGGCGCCCCTGGACAATTCACTCCTCCAGAGTGGAGATAAGCGGATGTGAGAGCTCGCTCTGCTTAACCCAAACACTGCTGCTGCTGTGCAATAATCAGAACTCTCCAAGGACAGCGTTCATGAGACTAACATGGAGTTTTTACCATCTGGCATGAAGAAGAGATTAACTCTGGGACATGACTATCTGTGTTTATAAACATGAATATAACATCTATCGTTGCCTAGGAGACTATTTTTGTTGTACTCCAGTAACTGATACACCCATACTGCACACACAGATATCACAAACTGATACACACACACTGTCTCTCTCTGCTGTCTTTGTTTTTGTGAGGTTTGATTGTCTGCTCTGTGCCACAGAGAGGTTTTTTTCATTGTAATCATAATTCTGCTTACACAATTATAAGCTGTATTTTGATAATGAAGTTTTTTTCTCTCCGCCCATTGTGTCATTCCTTCCCTTCCCTCTTATCCCCCCTTATCCCCCACTGTTTTGATGAGGCGCCTTGTCATGGCTGCCGTGCCATTGTGATGCGCTTACATTGCGCGCCAATGTCAAGTCAAGTTCCTTGTGTGTTTCTAACATGCTTGGCAATAAAGCTTTTCTGATTCTGATTCTGATTCTGAATCCACAACCTCCACCTCAGCTCCCTCTAACAGGACTGGTTGAGTTCTTGGTCTGGACCTCCCAAAATCAATAACCAGCTCCTTCGTCTTAGAGGTGTTGAGCTGTAGGTGGTTGGTGTGGCACCATGCAGCAAAGTCCCCTACCAGTCTCTGGTACTCCTCCTCTCTATCATCCCTGATACACCCAACAATGGCTGTGTCATCAGCATACTTCTGGATATGACACAGCTCCAAGTTGTAGCAAAAGTCCGAGGTGTACAGAGTGAAGAGAAGAGGGGCCAATACTGTGCCCTGGAGGGCTCCAGTGCTGCAGACAACTGTGTCAGACGTAATGTCCTTCAGCCCAACATATTGTGGTCTGCCAGTGAGGTAGTCAGAGATCCAGTCCACCAGGTGGGAGTCCACTCCCATCTTGCTCAGTTTATCCCGAAGCAAAGGGGGCTGAATGGTATTGAAGGCACTGGAGAAATCCAAAAAGAGGATCCTCACTGTGCCACTTCCCTTATCCAGATGGGAGTGGGCTCGATGACGCAGGTAGAGGATGGCATCCTCCACACCAACACCTGGTTGCTACGCAAACTGCAGGCGACCCTGGGCATGTTGCACCTGGGGTCTGAGGAGGCTGAGGATGAGCCGCTCCAATGTCTTCATCAGATGTGAGGTGCGTGCCACTGGTCGGAAGTCATTCAGCTCGCTAGGCCGGTTCTTTTTCGGAACTGGAACGATGCGGGATGTCTTCCAGAGAGTGGGCACTCTCCCAGTCTGCAGGCTGAGGTTGAAGATCCATTGTAGTGGTTCCCCCAGTTCTGCAGCACAGGTCTTCAATACTCTTGGACACACTTTGTCCGGGCCTGCAGCTTTCCTGGGTCGGAGCTTCCTCAGCTGCCCTCTGACCTGTTCTGTGGTAATAAATGGCAAGGGTCGTACTGATGTGGGGGGGGGGGGGTGCAATATTTGGGGGGAGGTGTGTAGAGGGGAGGGGGGGCATGGCTGTAATGAGGATGGGGGTGGGGGTGGGAGAGGCAAGGGCAAAGGCTGGTTGAACCTGTTGAAAAAAATCGTTCAGTTCATTTGCCCTCTCTATTGTCCCCTCAACAACTCTGGTCTTTGTGTTGAGACCTGTAATGGTCCTCACACCTTCCCAGACCTCCTTCATGTTGTTTCCCCTCTGCTTCTGCTCCACCTTTCTCCTGTAGCTGTCCTTGGCTTTCTTCACACAGTGTTTCACCTTCTGCTGTGCTGCCTTCATGGCCTCCCTGTCTCTGCTCCTAAAAGCAGCCTTCTTCTTGCTGAGGACCATCTTGACTTCCCATGTTACCCATGGCTTGTTATTAGGGTAGCAATGGACAGTCTTGACAGGGGAGACCACGTCTGTACAGAAGTTCACGTAATCCGTCAAACAGTGTGTCAACCCCTCTATATCCTCACCATGCGGGTCCATCAGCACATCCCAGGCTGTGGTGTTAAAACAGTCTCTCAAGGCACTTTCCTTCTCAGGGGACAATCTCCTGACTGATTGAGTTGTCACAGGTTGCTTTTGTACCAGGGAAATATACAGTGGCTGTAGGTAAACCAGGTTGTGATCAGACTTCCCTAATGGGGGAAGGGGAGTTGCTCTGTATGCATCCCGTACATTAACATACAGCAGATCAATTGTCCTGTTGTTTCTAGTCGGACAGTCTACAACTTGATTAAAAACAGCCAAAGTAGCATCCAAGGTTACATGGTTAATGTCCCTAGAGATGATCATGAGTGCCTCAGGGTGCTGTGTCTGCAGCCTTGCTGTGACTGAGTGGATTTTTTCACAGGCAATGGCTGCGTCCGCTCTCGGAGGGATGTAAACACAGATGGTGATCACATGACTTAACTCTCTCGGCAAGTAATATGGCCGCAGGCTAACAGCTAGCAGCTCGAGATCCCGGCAACATGAGACTGTCTTTACGGAGATATGTCCTGGGTGACACCAGCGGTTGTTAACATACGTGATGAGTCCCCCACCCTTTCTTTTCCCGCTAGCTTTAGTGTCTCTGTCGGCTCTCACAACAGTGAATCCTAGCAGGTCCACGTTAGCATCTGGTACTAGGGGGTTCAGCCATGTCTCCGTAAAAATGAACAAGCTGTTGTCAATGTGGACAACTCATCGATCTTGTTCGGCAGTGAATTCACATTGCCCATGATGACGGAGGGAATCGACAGTTTGAAGCGCCTCCGTTTTTTCGCTAGCTCAGCCTTTAGCTTAGCCCGGCCTTGCAGCCCCGTGGTCTCCTCCTCAGTTCCGCCGGGATAGGATGTCGTATCCCGGCTCGTCCCTTTATTCGCAGAGCAAGCAGTTCCTCCAGTGAATAAGTGAAGAGACTGGCTCTTTGTTGCATTTCAAGGTTATAAGTATCCATAGGATGTCTAAACACACAATCTCATTCGTAAGAATGGGAAAAAGAAGTTAAAAGATGTTAAAAGGAGCTAAATACTGAGCTACTGGAAAGGTTAGCTTTTGGTGAGTGGAGATGTGGCAGGAGAGCACGCGCAGTCCCAGCGACACACCTGCACGATGGCAGCAACCTGAACAGGGAGAAAAAGCACACAGGTTAATAATTTTCTTCCAGCAGTGTGAACACGACTTGCTGTCTTTACGGCAGTATACCCAGACAAACCAGCATTGAATCACTGAAGGATGCCATCTTAAGAACACTGGCTGATGAGAGGGCACAGGTGTGTCCTCTCACTCAGGTGTGCTGATGAGCTGAGGAGAGATGAACGGGAAGGAGGGGGTGCACTCTTGCTGTCCATGACAGCCCCCCCCCTTCTAGGAGCGCCTCCTGGCCGTCCATAAGGTTTGTTGGGATGGGCATGGTGATTTGATCGGAGCATCTTTTTGTCCAGGATCCAGGATGTGGGAACCCAGGAACGTTCCTCTGGGCCATAGCCCTCCCACTTGACCAAATACTGGAGACCCCGGCCTCGACGGTGAACATCCAGGATCCAGTGGACCGTGTGGGCAGGGTGGCCGTCGATAATCCGGGGAGGAGGAGGCAGCTTGGGGGCGCAGAGGGGACTGACCGAGAGGGGCTTTATGGGACACATGGAAGATCGGGTTCACCCGTAGGGTCGGTGAAAGTTTAAGCCAGACCAAAGCATTGTTGATGATTATGGAGATCGGAAAGGGCCCCAGGAAGCAAGGAGACAGCTTCTTCGATGTCATCTTCAAGGGGACCTGACTGGCTGCCAACCAAACCTGCTGCCCCATGGTGTACTTGGGGGGCAGGCACCCGTCATCTGTCAGCCGTAGTGTGGTTGTGCTCAACAGAGCGGGTGAGGGCGGCACGCGTGGATCTCCAGAGACACTGGCAGCGGAAAGCATGAGCCCCCATGGAGGGAATTGCGACCTCCCTCTTGGTCATCGGTAGCAGCAGAGGCATGTATCCCAGCGATGCCTCAAATGGAGTCAGACCGGTTGCCGTGGAAATAGCCGAGTTCATGGAATACTCCACCCAGGTCAAGTGCGTGCTCCAGGAGGATGGATGGTCGGCTGCTACACATCGCCTTGGAGAAACAGTCCACGATGGTCAGGATAACTGTTTTTCCATGGGAGGGGGGAAGTCCAGTTACAAAGTCCACAGCGATGTGAGACCACGGGCGACTGGGGATGGGAAGGGGATGGAGAAGTCCAGCCGGGGGGGAGGAGTCAGACTTGCCCTGGACACAGGTCTGGCAGGCCCGCACATACTCCCGCACATCTTGCCACAGCGTGGGCCACCAGAACACCCACCGAATAAGGTCCGTAGTGCGGGGGATCCCAGGATGACAGGCGAAGCGGCTGGTGTAACCCCACTGGATGACGTCACTGCGGAGGGCAGCAGGGACGTACAGGCATTTCCGGGGGTACCCTGATGGCACAGGCTCCTGGGACTGGGCCTGACGGACCCGCCGCTCGATATCCCACGTAAGGGCACCAAGGACACAAGTAGAGGGAAGAATGGATTGGGGGTGGGAAGGGGGCGCTATCTCCTTGGAATTGAAGTGGTGCCATAGCGAGTCCAGTTTGGTGTTCTGAGAGCCAGGCCGGTAAGTGATGGTGAAATTGAACCACTGAAAAAACAGGGCCCAACGAGCCTGCCTGGTGTTAAGTCAGTGGGCCGACCGCAGTTACTCTAGGTTTCTGTGTTCGGTCCACACGGCAATGGGGTGAATAGCCCCCTTTAGCCAATGTCTCCATTTCTACAGCGCCAATTTAATGGTGAGCAGCTCTCTGTCCCCCACATCGTAATTGCTGGCCAAGACAAATACACGCACGAGTTGAGCTTCTGGTCAGAGGATGTGCGCTGTGAAAGGACAGCGCCCACCCCAGAATCAGATGCATCCACCTCGAGGACAAACTGGAGCTGCGTGTCGACCTGGGCCAAGATAGATGTGTCAGTGAACAGGCCCTTTAATTTGGAAAAGGCCTGCTCAGCTGCCTCGGTCCACCGAAAGGGGACGTTAACGGAGGTCAGCTGCGTCAAGGGCAGTGCTACTCCACTATAGTTCTGGATGAACCAGAGATAAAAGTTCGCAAACCCAAGGAAACGTTGATGGTCCCTGCGGGAGTGGGGTGCTGGCCAATCGAGCACTGCCCTCACCTTGGCCGGGTCGGCAATCAGTCTCCCTTCAGCCACTGTGAAGTCCAAGAAGGTGGTAGATGTTGTGGAGAACTCACACTTCTCGGCCTTAACGTAGAGCTGGCTCTCCAAGAGCCGTTGTAGGACTGCTCTTTCATGGACTTCGTGTTCCTTTGGCGAGTGGGAGAAAATGAAAATGTCCTCCAAATAGACAAACACAATTTGATAAAGCATGTCACGGAGGACGTTGTTAATCAACCTTTGGAAGACAGCGGGGGCGTTGGTGAGCGGCATCACCAGATACTCAAACTTCCCCAGGTGGGTTTTAAACGCTGTCTTCCACTCGTCCCCCTCACGAATGCAGATCAGATGGTACGTGCTGCATAAGTCTAATTTGGTGAATACCCATGAGCGCTGAAGGAGCTCAAATGCGTAATTCATCAAGGGCAGAGGATATTTGTCCTTCACTGTAATAGCGTTGAGCTTGTGATAGTCAATACACAGGTGCAGCAAGCCATCCTTCTTACCGACAAAGAAGAACCCGGCCCCGAGAGGGGCTGAAGATGGCCGAATAAGGGCGGCATTCAGCGATTCCTTAACATACTTCTCCATTGCCTCCCTCTCCGGACCAGAAATGCTGTAGAGCCGGCTGGACAGTGGCTTCGCCCCTGGGATGAGGTCCACAGCAGAGTCATAAGAGGGGTGAGGCGGAAGCGACAGCACTCTTGACTTACTGAAGACCTCTCCCAAATCGTGGTATGCCCGGGCAACGAGGCTGAGGTCCGGCAGCTCGACCGGAGGGAGAGAGACAGGGAGAAACGGAGCACATTCAGTTGAGCGGAGACAGTTGGCCAAACAAAATGGTCTCCAGGAGGAGATGGAATTACACCCCCAGTTAATAATGGGGCTGTGCGTCTGGAACCAAGGAAAACCTAGGCTCATCGGAGAAGATGAAACTGGGAGAACTAGGAATGTGAGTTCCTCCCGATGATTCCCAGAATGGAGGATGGCGACCGGCACCGTGTGTTCGGCGACTACCGCAACCTCCCGGCCAGATATGGTGGTGATCCGTTGGTGATGGGGCAATTCAAGTGTGGGAATACCCAGGTACCGAACGAACCAGGCCGACATGAAATTGCCCTCTGCCCTTGAATCCACTAATGCTATGACCCTCCTCTCAACCCCCGGCAGTTGCATGAGGGCCCGGGGGAGTTAATTTGGTCCCGCCCGCCAGACTCCCCACGATTACTGACAAGCTGCGTCTTTTGGCCGCTGGGGGCACTTGTCCTGACTGTGCCTCAGAGAGGCACAGTACATGCTCGCTCCAGTCCTCCTCCTTCACCGACACTCATCGTTGGTTAATTGAAACCGACTGAGGTCCATCGGCTCGGGAGGTAGACCGGCCCTCCCAGTGTCAGTCCCCACAGAAGGCACCCACTCAGTGGGCGGGTGAGAGGAGGCCTGTTGCTCCTTCTCGGGCTCATGGTAGTGGTTGTCCAACCCCACAGCCTGATCAATAAGACCAGAGAGTGTCGGGAACAGCATAAACTGTCAGGTCATCGCGGAGGTGGGCGTTTAACCCATGGAGGAAAACGTTGCGTAACGCAACCTCGTTCCACCCCAAGTCCACCGCTTCGACCCGAAACTCCACCGAGTACTCGGCCACAGACCAAGCACCCTGGCGGAGAGTTATAAGGTGGCTCATAATGTTCCCTTGCCTCTCAGTGTGGTTGAAAGTGTGGGAAAAAGCGACCACAAATTGCTCAAACGTATAGTTTCACCCCTCTGGGCTGTCTGCTGTGCTCTCCCCAGGGCCCCCCCCCAACCTGCTCCAAATACATCTGTACCTGGTGGAGAAATTCCTTACACTTCCCCACCTCCCCTGCGTACGGGGCAGTTGTGGGATCGGAGGTGGTACGGCGCACCGGTTGTTGAACAATGGGAGCAGGCTGAGGAGGAGGAGCCGGAGGAGCTGCCACGGCCAAATGCCGTGTGATGGTGTCCAATTGCTGCATCATGGTTTGCAGCTGCTGGCCCATCACGTTTATCTGTTGCTCGGTCGCCTCTAGGTGATCCAGAGAAGATTGTCCCGCTGCTGCACCTGGTGAGCCGAGGTTCAGGCTGGCTCATTCTGTCATGACTGATATAGTAATTCAGCCCACGTGCGAGATGCAGCAACAAAGAGACAATCAAACAATAATACACATTTGAGGTTCTTTATTAAATAACAAAAATCCTCGCATAGCTACAGAACAGTCACTCGCCAGAGGAAGGAGCCTGTGGAGAGAAGACGAGAGCTGTGAGAGGAGGAACGGAGTAAGGGGAAATAGGCAAGACAAATTACCACTTACGTGGGCTCCGAGGGAGCACCGGCAGGACTCCTGCGGGGAACAGACGAGCCAGCAGGGTGTAGGGAATGGAGCTGGTGGTGCCTGACTGGGTGGAGGTTAGCTTTTGGTGAGTGGAGATGTGGCAGGAGAGTGCTCGCAGTCCCAGCAACACACCCGCACGATGGCAGCAACCTAAACAGGGAGAAAAAGCACACAGGTTAATAATTTTCTTTCACCAGTGTGAACAAGACTTGCTGTCTTTATGGCAGTATATCCAGACGAGCCAGCATTGAATCACTGAAGGATGCCTCCTTAAGAACGCTGGCTGATAAGAGGACGCAGGTGTGTCCTCTCACTCAGGTGTGCTGATGAGCTGAGGAGAGATGAACGGGAAGGAGGGGGCGTGCTCTCGCTGCCCATGATGCATACAAAGCTATAGCACCCTGCTTGTTTCAGAGACAACAGATTCTAAAATCCAACCTGAATTGCTTTCTATGTGTGCTGTTTTTCTTTTAATATCTTCTTGCCTGCCTCAGGGGCTACAGATGGAAATTAGTGAGAATGCTATTGTCATGTTCTGGCAAGCGCGCTCTTCCCCCGCCCGTTCGGCTCAACTCAATCATTTCCACCTGCGTAATGGGACGCACCTGCTCCTTTGACTCGCCAGCGCTTAAATAGATCTTCTCTTCAACGCTTGGGCCCTGGCTCGTTGAGTAAACTACCTGCTACAGCAGTAAGTTTTGTTTTTTCACTTATTTGGAAAAATCCTTGTAATATTCTGCTTACCTCTTACAGGTTGCTACCTCCTCTGTGGTGTGTCTCTCGGGGTAGTTGCGCACTCACCTGCCTCACCATCACCATCACATCAGCAACCGTCTTCACCTGGTCAGACTCCTCACCCAGCCCTACTCCTGCCATCCTGCTTTGCTACAGGTTTGCCGTAAGTGCTGGGTTCTTCTGCTGGGTTCTCTTTTCTCTCCCACGTGAGTGTAGTCTCATTGTCCCATTATTTTGTCTCCCTCCTAATCCTCTGCTCTCATCTCTTTCTCAGGCTGTGTTTTCACTTGGTGAATGCCGTTTTTCCTTCATGGAAGCATTCTTTTGCATTAATAAAATTAATTCAGATTTGCTCTCTGTGTCACTGTGTGTTCCTCTGTTGCTATTCCCTGCACGTGAGCTGTCGATTAATTCCAATCATGACAGCTGTAATCTGGTACAGAGCATCATTACCCTGTGTTTAATGTTTTTTTTCTGTACATGGTCCCTGACAAAAAAAAAAAAACAAAACAAAAAAACCCCCGATAAACTAAACTAAACTAAGTTAGCGGTGTCAACCCTCGAGCGGCTGTACCCACGTGTGGGTGTGATGCGCTCTGGTGATCAGTAGTCAAACAGAGTCCCTGGTTATCGTGAACGGTAAAGCCTAATTCATAAAAAATGTCGCACCCCAGGATGTTGTCTCTGTGTGTGGCTACCTGGAAGGTGAACGCTGGGAGGTCTCTTGACCAATAACAAATCATCAGCATTATGGTTCCTACGAGGCTGATACGAGTGTGCCCATAATCATAAAGCTGCGCTGCATTCTTCCTGATGGGATAGCTAGGGAAGAATTTCTTTACTGTGAACCAGTTCATCATGGACCTCACAGCGGCGGCGTCCAGTAATAATGGCAAGCTACATTGTCAAGCCTCACCATGCATCATTTGTACGCTGCTTTGCTGGAGACCACTGCATGGATGGTGGTTGTCGCTGGTGATTCAACTGAACTAGGTGGCAGGCTTGTTGTCAGTGGTGTTGAGCGGCACACTTTGGCGCAGTGATTAAGCTTGCCACATCGTTGGCATCGCTGCTCCCTGACCAGGCAGGAATGCACTCTTGTTTGGTGCATCAGGGAACCGCAGTTATTGTGTGTTTAGTGTCTCATGATGTTCCATTGTCCCGAAGTGTTCACCTTGGCGTCCTCAGAGAAGGCTGCGGTGTAACTGGGTTCTTCTGCCGGGGTAACTGCTTGTGTTAGTGGGGTCCATTGTTGTGGGTGACCTAGCTGCAATGTTAGATTGTCGGGAGCCTCTTGCTGAAACGCTAATTCCACCACCTTCACGAGCGGCAGGTCGTCTGGTACCATCAGCAGCTTTGCCTGCAGCCGTGGGTTGCTGGTGTGTTCCGCTAGCTGGTCCCACACCATTTTGTCCTCAAGTTGGCCAAACCTGCATTTGCTTGCCAGATAGCAGAGGTCTGTGATGTACTGCTGGGTCACATCTCCTGCTCCCTGTCGGCGCTGGCGGAACCTTATCTACTAGCATGCTCTCGGGCGTTGTGAAGTGTTTGGCTAGCAGTGCAATGGACTCCTCATATGTGTCCGCTTGTCCCAATAAACTAAAAACCTGCTGTCCCTCGATACCCAGGCTGTGAATCAGGAACGCCCGCAGCTGCACCTTACTGACTCTAGCTAGGTCCATAGCTGACACGTACATCCGGAATGACTCAAACCAACAAGGCCATGGGATGGGCAGCTCACCTGGAGATGTGAGGAATGAGGCAGGGATTTTTTTTTTTATTTTTTTTTTTTTGTTACTTATTTGTACCCGTAGGTAGATTTGGTTTGCAGTCTGGTGACAAGCCACTGGCTGCTGGTCGCTGCGTGCGCGAGCGCCCTAAACCTACATGTTTTTGGTATGCGGGAGGAAACCGGAGAAATCCCGGAGTAAACCCACGCAACACGGGGAGAACATGCAAACTCCACACAGCTCACTGTTGGTCGGGGGCTGGGATCGAACCCACGATCTCATGATCCCCGCGATCCCCCGGCCGAGGGTAAAACTGTGCTGCCACAGTGCTAAACCACTGCGCCACCGTGCAGCCCAAGGGATGCCAAGCATGCTTCCATGTCGATGTTGTTAAAAGTTCTCCTCATCACCAGTGTTATGTCTGGAAAACAGGGAAAGCAGAGGCAATGGCTGTGCTGAACAGTAGCTCTTTATTGAAGAGACTAGGACCACGTGTAACACACAAACAGGCTAATATGCTAGCTAACTGGGAGTACGGGCAGGTGTATGTTATAGAGGTGGAGTGCCACAAAAGCCTAGGCTGCCGGCAACAGTCCCCTATTATAGGCACAGCGTGAGATGTCATCTGTGACTGCACCATCACGTCCATGCTGCTTGTTGTTAATATGGGAATATATAACAGTACCTTATGCCCATTTTTCTACAAACAAACCCTTTCATTGTCTTACAGTTTTGTGTCAAAATCTTTTCACTCCCCCAGTTCAAGTGCCAGAATTGGTGACTAGGCCCAACCCACATACCACAAGGCTAATAGTGGCTAGCGCTACATTAAACAGCATAAATCCTGTGATTAAAAAAAATCTTACCGGTTGAAGAACATGCCCAATTGTATGCACAGTGGCCCAGGATGATGACTGAAACTGCATTATCCTTAAAAGAAGTTTAATGGTAAAACCCATCTTAATTTGGGTCATTTCCAAAGCAGCTAGTAATTTTTTTTTTTTTAAATGATAACTAGCCTGGAGGATAATTTCATTTAGGCCAGAGAGTCCTGACTGGTTCAACACTACGAACATGTCAGCGCCATGCATAATTACATCACCAAAAAATGCTTCAAACTCACCTTTTTCAAGGGGGTCTAGCTTAAGTGAAACTTTAAAACAAAAATGGGACTGTGGAGAAAGGGAGCAGGTGAGGCAACAAGCTGAATGACACAGAAACTTTATTCTTTCTCCAACATACAGTACAGCAAAAGATCTCCCGGGTTATGTTAGGATAAAAATTCTGTAAAAACCATCTAAGTCTACTCTTCAAAGATTGTCTATGTGTGTAGATGGTTTACCCAGATTCGTTTTCAAGGAAGAGATTAGTTTACTTCGAACACGTATTTATTTAAGCAAGTTGAATATAGTAGGTTACAGCGCTGGGTCAAACATTCTCTCCCTGACAGCAACAGATCGTGTCAGTTCATGAAGTCTGACTAACTATGCTGGCCCTGACCCAGAATATTTATACACAAATGAACAAAGAAGAAAGCATGCATTATCAAGATGACAGTCCAGGTGCATGGTCCACGGGAGGGTTCGTTCCTGGCGCCGAGTGTATCCACTGAAGGCCACTTCACCTCTCAGGTCAGAGTAGGCCAGGCTCAGCCATTCCTTATCACAACTGTGCCTCCTTCTCATAAATCCCAGGCATTTGTTATCCTTTGTGGTGAGACAAAGGTCCACTATTTTGCAGAGAGTGAACCACACACTTGCCAATATATATTCCATTATGGTATATTGGTTATTTTACCTAGACATAAGTGGAGTACAAATATTTTGAGTCACACAAATAACTGTTATATGGTTATATTGATCACTTTATCCCATCAATTTCCCCCTTTTGGTCTCATCCATAATGAGACCAATAACTCAAACCCTTTAGGCCCTCAAAGGCACGTCACATTCCTCCTCATTATCATCTTTGTCCGATTCCATTTCAATTGCAATTGATCCATCAGGTTTTAATAATGGCATTTGATATGGAGGAGGTTGTTTACTTTCCAATGCAGTGGTGATGACCCTGAGGCAAAGAGATCGAATAGAAGATACACGACAGCATCCACAAAAAGCAAAAATCGCAATAGCACACACAATAGATATGATTATAGAGAAAATCACATTTTTCCATTTTCCAAGCATTCTCTTCAGCCATCCATCCAGGGGATTATTTATGCCAGAGACCATTCACCATACAATCACACAGTTATGCAATTACACAGTTCACTAATTACTGATTATGTGATGATTATGATACTTATTAGCAAACAGATAAAAACCTTTAAGCAATTAATGCCTACAAAACACTCTTATTGTATAAAAAGTCACTGGTTACTGTCCTTTAAGTCCTTTCTGATGTTATCCAATATTCTTCCTGGTTCCTCAGCAGGTGTGCACATGCTCCAGTGATACCATGTGTCCCCTTTACCTTTTAACCTCACTGCATGTGAAGTTCTTTCCACCACTTGAAATGGTCCTGTCCACCTTGGTTCTGACCACTTCCTCTTTATGCACTTCAGGAGAACCCACTCTGTTATGATTGGTTCCATGGGTTTTAAATCACCTCCTGGCTTCTTCTTTTCCTGTACCTGTTGTGAGAAAGCTGACACAAGAGCTCTTAGCTGGTCATAAAATGGTTTATAGCCCATCTTGAGCTCTTCTTCCTCACACAGCTGCAATCGTGCTCCCGGTCCCGGGAACTAACGACCTGTTAAAAGTTCATAAGGAGTAAAACCTGTTAAGCTGTTAACAGAACTTCTAACCGTCAATAGGGCAATAGGCAAAGCATCCAACCAGTTCATTCCTGTCTGGCTACAGATCTTAGCAAGCTTCACCTTAATATTTTGGTTCATCTGCTCAACCTTACCCTGAGATTGAGGGTGATAAACTGTTCCAAATGAATGTTTTAGACCTAACATTTTTTCCACTTTTTGTAGGTCTTGATTTTTGAAATGTGTTCCATTATCTGATCTAATTCTCCTAGGAAATCCGTAAGTAGGGATGTATTGATTTATCAAAAATTTGAACACTGTTTTACTGTCTTCTTTCTTTGCAGGATAAGCTTCAGGCCATCCTGTAAATGTGTCCACTGCCACTAGGAGATATCTGTATCCCCTGATTCTTCCCACCATGTCAGTGTAATCTATGATTATCTCCTGACCTGGCAAAGTAGGCAATGGAAAATGACCTTGATGAACTTTGACCGTCTGTTTTGGATTGTGAGAAACACAAATGGCACAACTTTTTACAAAATTTTGTATCATATCAGGGAGGAAGGGATGCCACCAGTGACTCAAATGTCTGTTCATTTGTTTAGCTCCTACATGTGCTAACCCATGAGCTTCATGTAACACATTTTCTCTTATTCCTGGGGGTAACACTTGTCTACCATCCTGTGCTCTCCGCAACCCTTCTTTTTCTGTGGCGCCTCTCTGCTTCCACACTGTTTTTTCTTCAGGAGACGCTTTTCTCTGTTCGTCTATTAACATATTTACATCAGTCTGTGGCAAAATGTCCTGAACCTCCTTGCCTGTCTGTGTCAACATTAACGATGGCTGATATCCTGCTGCCTTTTTTGCTGCTTTGTCTGCCTCATGATTACCTCTGGCCACATTTGTTTCTGTTTTGTTGTCATGACCTTTGCACTTAACCACTGCTACCTCTTGTGGTAACATTATCCCTTCTGCTAATTTTTTCATTTCTGTTTCATGCTTTATAGGAGTCTGAGAGGTTGTCAAAAACCCTTGTCTAATCCATTGTACTAATTCTGTGTGGATTGACCCGACAACATAAGCTGAATCTGTATAAATAGTGACCTTTTTTTCCTGCTGACTACTCCAGTGCTTTGATCATAGCTGTCAATTCGGCCAACTGAGCTGATTGTCTGTCCTGCAATGTCCCATTTAGCACTTCCTCAAATCCGTCAGCTTTTTGTCTCACAACTGCATATCCTGCCTTCAATCCTTCTGTGGGGTGACGAAAACAACATCCATCTGTAAACAAAACTTCATCTGGGTCAGTCAGTGGTGTCACAGATAAATCTATTCTCACTTTCACATCTTTTCTGACCCCTTTTTCACATTCATGTGGTTCCCCATCCAACATCTGATCTGCCGTGTTTATTCCTTCATGTGTGAATGTGATGTGCGGTGCTGATAGAATTTTTTCCATTCTTGTCTGTCTGATTGAGATCATAGTGAATTCTGCAGAATTTACATATGACATCATGCTATGTGTGGTCAGGACAGTCAATGGATGTCCCATAACCACATGAGCTGTTTTTTGCAAAATTTTTGCCACTCCTGCAGCATGACGTGTGCATGCTGGTTGCCTTTTTTCCACTGGGTCTAATATTATGCTGACATAGAGGAGTATCTTTCTCTCTCCCCCTTTTTTCTGAAACAGAACACCATTTACTGTGTGTTCTGCTTCAGAAACATCCAAGTAGAAACGCCTGTTGTAATCAAGTATTGCCAAATCAGCTGCATGTGAGAGTTCATTTTTCAAAGCAATGAATGCTTCCTCAGCTTCCTGTGTCCACAGTAGCTGTGCAGCAAGATTTCTCATGCCTTGTTCATTAACCAGTGCACGCAATGGTTTTGTCCTTTCGCTGTATTGTGGTATGTAATGTCTACTGAACCCTGTTAGACCCAAAAATGATAACATTTGTTTTACTGTGCATGGTTTGGGGTGATGAAGGATGGAATCTCTGTGTGACGCAGAAAGGCCAGAACCTGTGGGTGTGATAACACGGCCCAAAAAGGACACATAGCGCCTTGCACACTGTAGCTTTTGCCTTGACACTTTAAATCCACATTCAAACAATCTCAACAACACGCTCTTTGTAGCTTCCAGACAACTGTCAGGATTTGGTGCTGCTATCAATATGTCATTTACATACTGTATCAGAATTACGCCTGGTGGAAGAGGACAACCTTGCAGTTGTTCCTTCAAAACCTGATTGAAAATACCTGGTGACAAAATGAACCCCTGTGGTAGCCAGGTGTAGCACAGCTGTGTGCCCTTGTAGGTGAATGAGAAGAAATCCCTGCACTCCTCTGCTAAAGGAAGACAGAAAAATGCATTAGCCAAATCAATACATGTAAACCATGAATGTTGTGATGTGAGAGCAGATAAAGCAGCGTATGGGTTTGGCACAGGTACTGTGGGGGTGGAAATCCGTGAATTGACACGCCTCAAATCATGGGCCATTCGGTATTTACCGGTGTTTTCCTTTTCAACTGGGAGAATAGGAGTGTTCCAGGCAGAGTGAGAATTTTCTAATACCCCTGCCTGAAGCAGCCCTTCACTGGTGTCAGTAATGCCCTCCTCTGCCACAGGCTTATGAGCGTACTGACTTTGCCAAATAGGTTCACCTGGTAGGATCTGAAATGAGATGGGAGAAATATTAACACATTTACCAACGTCTGTGGTACCCTGTGACCATAAATTTCATGGCAGTGAATTCAACATGTCCGCTGCTGATTCATGATCCGTACGTTCCCTACCATGCTCTCTCTCAATTTGTTGGTGTTCAAACAAAAGCTCATCAGTTGTATCAATTTGGATGCGATAGGCCTGATATTTTGCAGAATATTCAACATTTGGGATCTGTGTCATCTGCCAATCAGTGGCTTCAGCCAGTGTTTTAACCATAGGCCCTAACTCTTTTTCTTGGTGATTAGCATGTATGAGCAAGGTAATGTGTGGAGCTGATTCCTCTGACATTTCATACCACTGTAATTGCTCTGCACTTAATACAGCATCTGCGGCGACACCCACTTGTCCTACATACAAAAACCGAGATTTGATGGTCCAAGTTTGACCATCCAGTTGGGAGAAAAATCTATCATGATAAACATCATCCGAATTTCTGTCATAATACAGAGTGACATGTAGGGGATCAATGGGAGGTGTGTAGGGTGCAAGAAGAGCAATTCACGGCTTCCAGGCCATGAACACTGGCAACACGCCAGTCTGTGAGGGCGAGTCAGGCGATAACAGGCCCCAATAAATGTCAGCCCAGGTATTTGGTGCTTGTGGTGTCACATCAGGTTTCAACAGCATTTGTCCATGCACAGAGAGTCCTTGCACTGAACAGTTCACAGCAACACCATTAGGAAATGACAAGATGACTCCATCGGCCGAGCACAGCACAGATGCCCCCAGTTTAATCAGCAGGTCTCTCCCCATCAAGTTTGTGGGAGAGTTTTTTGAGCAGGCATAACGTTGTTTCACAGTTTGACCAGCAACACAAGTGTCCAAAGGTTTTGTCACAGGCAGTCTTTCAGGAACCCCAGAGAAACCAATAACCTCCACAGCTTTAGCCGATAACAGTGTAGGCTCAATGTCACAGTTCAAAGTGGAATAGGTTGCCCCCGTATCAACCAGAAAAGGCAGGTCACAGTCCATAACCTTCAGTGTGACCATTGGATCTGCCATTCCCACGTCACTTTTTCTCTGTGGGCCCCGTCATTGTTCCTCATATTGTGTGAGGTACACTTCCCCCGCAGTTGAAGTGTATGCTGGATATTGGCCAGCAGGTGGAGCTGCCGCTGCATAAGGTGCTTGATGTCCTGCACTTGCTGGTGCCACTGGTGGTGGGTAAGGATTAGTCCGGCAATCCTTCCTCCAATGACCATTTTGACCACAGCCATAACATGCATTCAGGCCCATGACCTGTCGACCCTGAAAGCTTCTCACACCCCGCCTTCCATGAGACACCCCCGATAATAATTAAAACCACGTGGTACACCCTGGAAATATGGTGTTTGGGGTGTCCAACCAGTGGGTGCCGGGTACACAGGGGCAGGTGAAGCTGCCATTCCCGGTGTGGGCGTTGGCCCTGAGGGTATTTCCGGAGCCTGCTGTACCAACTGCTTAGCTGGTTTGTTTGCCGTTGTAACCTCAGCTATTTCTTGTTTTGCCTTTTGTAACTGCAATTTTAACAGTTGCAGTTCTTGATTATCTCTGTCAACCTTTTCTTTTTCTGCTTTTTCCTGTTCTTTACGCATGTGATGTGTGAAGTGCCTTTCCCACAATTCCACAGAACTACTGGGAATATCAGGGTTACTGTCCATGGCCTCTCTCACTGCCTGAGGCACTCCTTTTAACACTGCTTGCCTGAATACGTCCCTTTGAAAATCAGATGTATTAGGATGAGTGCCAGCAGCTGCTGTCCACTCCATTTTACATCTACTGATAAATGCCATAGGAGACTCATTCTCCTTAACTGAAAAAGTTAAAGCTCTTAAAGCTCCTGGTGGAATTGGAAATTTGTGTCTCATTGCTGTGCCTAAGGCTGATGCTACAGGGGTGAAAGGTGCTGAATCTGAAATTGTTTGGGTTCCTGCCAATTGTTCAATTTGAGAGACCTCCACAACACTCAATTGTCACCCAAGCAAAGCTCTGAAATCTCCCATTACCACGGTAACTCCTTGAGTTAACTGATCAAATTTTGTCATCCACTGACCTCCACCCTCACAGGGCGGGGGCATTTTTTCTGAAATGCCATTTATGTCTGTCCATGAGAATGGCTGATATGTTCTACCTCTGCTTTTCATTACCAGTGGTGCCTGTGTGTGAATGCGGTGCTCTGTGGCCTGTTGTGTGTTTCTATGTGCAGCTGAATTAAGACGGCAGCCTGTATAAGGATCATATTCATCACCATCCCAAACCCTGTGACACAAATCTCTATTTCTGAAACTGTAAGGCCTGCGTCGCACGTGTTTCTCCTGATCTCCTAATTCTCTCCTGTCCTCATCTGTCATTCTAACCTCTCCTATCAGTTGGTATGCTCTATTTTCCTGCAGTGGTCTGCCTTCATGTTTTTGTGCATTATTTATTTTTGTAAGAGCTGCAGTCATAGCATCTGAACTTTCTCTCCTCTGCCTGCTCTTAAAATCATCTTGACCATAAGGGATAGATGAAGCAAATACTGTAGGGGAAAGGAGATGTATTTCCTCACTGTCTGCGTGTTCACTCCACTGACCACAGTCATCTTTTGGACCCCTGTAGCTTATCAGACTGTACCTTCATCATTTGCTGCACCTGATTCCACACTACCTGTATTAGACCATAAACTATGCTGAAAATCCTGTGTTTGTCTCTGCAAATTAGTTATACCAGCTTCAACATTCTGCAGCTGTTCTCCCACATTCTTTTCCAACCGTAGTCGTTCAAGCTCTTCCTGCAACTTTTCCATCTCACGTCTGTCTGCCTGCATTTCCTGTTTCTGACTTTCCAGCAAACCTTTCAACTGTTCACATTCTTCCTGTGATGTCACCGTCTCAACTTCCACTAATCCTTCTTTAAGTTTAACCAAAGGCATCTGATTAACACAATATGGCAGTGGGGGCAATTCCCCCTTTAAGTCTCCCAAATTAGGGTAGAGAGACAGCACCTCTCCCTTTTGTTTATTCAGCTGCTTATCAACCATTAAATCTTTATTCTTTTCCACCTCACGCTCACACCCCACTGGGCCAACCACTGTTGAATCATGCCTCAAACCACTGTTTGTCTGCATTTTCATCATGTGCTGATTCTGCTCCTTATCAGACACCTGTGCGTTAATCAATTTCACACCATCCATTGCAGCAGAGCATGTAACCAAATTATGAATCAGCCTGCGCTCACGTTCACAGTCCTCAATATGATGCTTATGTCTCTTTTTCACCAAAAATCCTGTGACAGCCATATCTTTCATAGCTTGTATGCCATCCAACCTTTTTTGTTCCAAGTCCATTAACAACTGAGTCAAACTGTCCTCCTTATTTGAATTTAGAATGCCTTCTTCCACCAATTTCTGATACAATTTATCACATTCTGCTTTAACCTCACTTCTGTCTTTGGGTGATATACCACTGAGCATTTGAGTCACTGTTGAATCCCACTGTTGTTTCATATTTTCTTTACGGGAGTCACTCTCTGCAAATTCACACTTCTATTTTTTCTACAGGCCAAATCTGCCTCTCCCCCGCCCCTGAGGCAAAAGGAGACACACACACAGAGAGAGAGAGAGAGAGAGAGAGAGAGAGAGAGAGAGAGAGAGAGAGAGAGAGAGAGAGAGAGATTTGATTTTTAAAAGATCTTTAATAAACACACTTGTCCATCATTCAATACAATTTCTATGTCATGCTATATTACACAGAAAATTATTCCCCCAAAAAACGCCCCCCAAAAAGCTGTCCATCACGAACTAAACAGAGGACATCCTCCAGGGACCAGAGGGTCCTGAAACCTTCCACATCCCCATTCCCCATAAAAAACTGAAAGTCCAGCCTGATTCTGGCTTTAAGTAGCCTCACAAATAAAATTTTGACATCAACATCATTCTCAAGCTTTCTTCTCCGGCTTACATAAATAGCCAACTTTGCCTGCCCTAAAACAAAGTTCAGTAGTTGACACTTCTGCTTAAAACGACGATTGTACATAAAACCACAAATGAAAACCTGCTTAGAGAAAACTTCCTTAAAAATGTGAAAAAGTTCTGTGAGAAGTTCAAAGAGACCACTCAGACGCTGACATTCAGTAAAACAATGAAAAACTGTCTCCCTAGAGGAACAAAAAACACACTGATCACTGACACTGCTGTTAATCACAGAAACAAAAGCATTGACAGCTATAATGCCATGCAGAACCCTCCACTGTAAGTCTCCATGCCTCTTAGGGAGAGGGGCTTTATAAAGAGCCCTCCAGGCAGGCCGATGCCCTTTTCCTAGTCTAAAATAGGCTCTCCATGGAGTGTCCACACAGGTGTTCAATCTGTCTTTGTTGAGTGCCATCACCACCAGTCTGTAGAGTGCCTTACCACTGGCTCCTCCAAAGTCCACACCAGTGGGAGCACAGAATGCCAGTAAGGAGCAAGGAGAGACGTCAAAGTCCATACAAAGCGTGAGAGAGGGAAAAGGGTCCGTGCTTTCTGGCTGCAGCGTGCCATTGCCAAAGTCCATGAGTAGGGAGCGCTCTAGTCCATGAAGCTTCTGTTTCCAGTGTGCAAGAAGGCCATTGATGAAACGATTTGATCTGACACCAAGATGAGCTGCTAAAGCTGAGGCGTTGTTGAGGCCAGGACCAGACAGTTCCACCACTTGCTTCAGAGTGAGAACATTCCTGGAACACAGCCTATCAAGGAAGGTCCTTCCAACTCCCGGCAGGACAGCAAGGCGACCACCAAAAACCAGCGGCTCCCTCAACAACCAGTGGAGGGAAACGCACGTCCCTCTTTGTTTTTTAAAAAGAGTCCATACTGAAAAAAGACTGCGGTAAAAACTGGGCAAAGACAGTGCACTAGAGTTCTTAAAATCCATTAAAAACACAGGGAGGTCTAGCCCAAGCCCAAGGACTCTCTGTAAGATAACACAGGCCAAAGGCCTCCATACCAGGTCCTGGGGGCCCGTCAGCAGTCTCTGTATGAAAGTCAGTCTAAAAGCAGTACCTCTACTAGCTAAATGAATCACTCCTTGCCCCCCTTCCTCTTTGGGAAGAAATAACAGGGCTTGAGGGACCCAGTGGAGTCCATCCCCCCCAAAAAAGTCCACCATAACAGACTGGATTTTTGACAACAAACCAGCAGGGGGGTCCATGCACATGAGGCGGTGCCACAGGGATGAGGAAACAAGATTATTTAAAATGAGCACTCTTCCTCTAAAAGATATTCTTGGCATTAGTCACTTCCACTTGTTTAGTCTCCCCTTGATTTTCTCTATGAAACTCATCCCAATTTTTTTGCTCAAACTGTTGATTTCCAATAAAGACACCAAGATACTTAAACCCTCCTTTTTTCCAAATCAGCCCACCAGGCAGCGTAAGCTGATTTTCTAGGTTCTCCCCCACCATCAGAACCTCGCTTTTTCCCCAGTTTATTTTTGCAGAGGAAAGTTGGCCAAAAAGATTGACGCTCCTAACCAAAACGTCAATGTCACTCTGCTTGTTCAGCAGAATGACTACATCATCTGCATAGGCCGACAGCTTGAACGTGGTGTCACAGCCAGGAAAAGTAACTCCTGATAGGTTCCTTCTCAAGCAGTGAAGCAAAGGCTCTATGGCGAGGGAGTACAGCATCCCTGAGAGAGGGCAGCCCTGCCGGACCCCCCTCTGGACTTTTAAAGGGGCAGACAGGCCCCCATTTATCTTCAGCACACTCTCAATGTCACTGTACAAGACCCGTATCCTGGCTATGAAGCCTGGGCTGAACCCAAAAGCTGCTAAAACTGTCCATAAATATTGGTGTTCAACCCGGTCAAACGCCTTTTCCTGGTCAATTGAAATCAAACCAGTTTCTACTGCCAATGAACCAGAGACCTCCAAAACATCCCAAATTAAAGTGACGTTGTCACTAATCAGCCTGCCAGGCACACAGTAAGTCTGGTCTACAGGAATGAGCTCGCTTATCACCTTTCTCAGTCTTCGAGCCAGAGCTTTTGAAAGAATCTTATAGTCCGTGCAGAGCAGAGAGACTGGCCTCCAGTTCTTTAGGCTCTGTAGGTCCCCTTTTTTCGGCAACAGTGTGATGATGGCCCTCCTGCAGGTCGTGGGAAGGGTCCCCCTTTTCAAGCTATCTTGGAGAACCTCCAGCAGGTCTGGACCAAGCAGGGGCCAGAATTCCTTAAAAAAGTCCACAGAGAGACCATCTATGCCTGGTGATTTTCCATTCTGGAGGCTCATTAGCGCCGTATGCAGCTCAGACAGAGACAGTGGAGCATCCAAGACGGCAACAAGGTCCTCTGAGAGCACTGGAAGACCATCAAGGAAAACCTGGCCCAGTGACGTGTCTTCCCTCCACTCTGCTCTAAACAATTCACTGTAAAAGCTAGCAGCGTATTTCCTGATCTCTGCTGCTGTGGAGATTGTTCTCCCGTCATTGTCCAACAAGGAGTGAATGAGTTTTCTCTGTCCATTTTTCCCCTCCAGTCCAAAAAAAGTACTGGGAGGGCGAGTCCATCAGAGCTACATCCATGTAGCGTGAGCGGACCAGAGCACCCTGTGCGGTGACCCCTAGCAGGCTAGCCAAGGCTGACCTTTTTGACTTAAGAGCCTCTAAGTGCTCTTGTTTTCCTGTAGAACTGAGCAACTCCTCTAGCTCTACCACCTCAGTCTCCAGAACTTTCAAGGATTGGGTCAAGCTACAAGTGACATTTTGAGTGTACTGTTGGCAGAGTTGTTTTATCTGTGCCTTACCAAAATCCCACTACATTTGGAGAGAACTAAAAGAAGGTTTTTGTTCCCTGTGTGACTTCCATACATCATGAAAAACTCCTTTAAAAAACACATCATTTAAAAGTGTATTATTAAAATGCCAAAAAGCACTCTTACACTTTACATTTTCAATAAAAACAGAACAAAACAGCAGGCAGTGATCAGTGAAACCAACAGGACAGATACAACTATTTTTAAAAACACTCATTTGATGTTTAAACCCATAAAAATGGTCTAACCTTGCCATAGATAAAAGGTTATCTTTAGCATGGCTCCAGGTGTATTGCCTTTGGTCCCCATGATGTGATCTCCACACATCGGCCATTTCGTGTGTCTTCACCAGTTCCCTCAGCCTATTGGCAGAAGCAGGGTGAGGCTCCTGATGGTTCCTGTCTAGTCTGTGGTTTAATGTACAGTTAAAATCACCCCCCAGAAATAAAAAACTATTTGGATTACAGGATCTAACCATATCTGATAGCACATTAAAGACCCTGATCCTCTCTGCTCTCTGTGTTGGCACATACACGTTTATAAAAACCAAGTTCACGTTTTCAAACTGTACCTTTAGCAAGAGTACATGTCCTTTCACCACCTCTTCTACCTCATAAGAGACAGGCACACAACCCCTAGAGAAAAGTACAGCCACCCCTCCACTGTTATTGGATTTGTGGCAAAAAAAAATGCAGCCATCCCACTCTTTTCTCCACTGGCTCTCAATGTCTACAGTGCTGTGAGTCTCCTGGACCATCAGCATGTCAAGTTTCTTTAAATTAAAAAGCTTGTATAAAGAGGCCCTTTTTACATCATCCCTGGCCCCATTTATATTAAGAGTGCCAATTCTAAGGTGGGGCATTAAAAAGGATAAAAATAAGGTACAGTAAAAAAACACACACATAGCATAAAAGGGAAGAAACAAACTAAGAGTCAACATGACTGTTAGTAATTTGTGATTTCAGTTTAACAACCAGTTTCTTTAAACGATATATTTCCTGATCAGTGAAAGTCTCATTCCCATCATTCAGTTTCATAAACTTGCGAGCTGATGCCACAAATAACTCCAGATCTGGAAAGTAATTTTCCACTTTCACAGCTCTGCTCCCCTTAGTCACCTGGAGAAATTTCCTAATTTTGGTAAAACAATAGGAGCTTTGCTCCTCCTGCGTCTGCATCAGTTCAGACTCAGCTCCACTTTCCTCAGAAGCGCTCTCATCCAGTATTTCTAAATTCCCAACCCTACTAGATTTAGCAGAGCTCTGCAAGTTTTCAGCACTTTTTCTTTTTTGTGCAGCTTTAAAAGGATCCTCCTCAACAAAATTACATTCCTGCATTTCTTCGTCAAATGCAACGTTTGTCATGCAGTGTTTACTCTGAGTGTCTGCCACAGCCTCAATCCACTCCTCCCCCGCCTGCAAAGTCTGTTCATTCACGTTCTTTCGTTTAACTGCACTCATTTCGCCCTCCACCTCTTTACTCCGGGTGACAGGCTCGTCACAATGATCGGAGCTGCCGCAAGACAGAAATTCCCCACCATCACTGTTTGGGGGGGCAACTACCGCGCCTGCCGCGGCCACCCCAGCAGAGGCGGCTGCAGCCGCGGCCGCCCCAGCACAAGCGGACGCGGACGCCCCCGCAGAAGCAGAAGCAGAAGCGGACGCGGCCGCGGGGGGGCTACAGAAATTCCCCACCATCACTGTTTGGGGGGGCAACTACCGCGCCCGCCGCGGCCACCCCAGCAGAGGCGGCTGCGGCCGCAGCCGCGCCCGCCCCAGCAGAAACAGACACCGCAGCGGCATCCGCCGCACCACATGTAGCGCTACCCTCCGGACCACCAGAAACAGCGGCGTCGCCTTTCTTACTGCCAGTGTTCTTTGTGTTCACCTTTTCAGGACATGATCTAATGAGATGGCCCTCTGCACCACACGCAAAACACTTCATGGTTTCGGATGTTGCAAAGACTAAGTAGCTGAAGCCCTCAATCCTGAAGTTAAAAGACACGTTCAGTTCTGCAGAGCTGTCTTTTAACACCATAAAACACTGCCTCCTGTGACACACGACATGCTTCAGCAGGGGTGATTTACTACCCAGAGAGACCATTCTGATGGGGGAAACAACTTGGCCAAAACGGGACAATTCTCTTATCAACTGATCGTTTTTAATGAAAGGAGGAGTGTTTGAGATGGTGATCCTCCTGGAAGGGTTCACCAGTGGTAGAACAGGAGTAAAAGTGTCATTTATGACAACTCCCTGTTCCACCACCTGATCAGCTTTTTCAGTTGAATCCAGAAAGATGACAATTGCGTTATTCATCCTTGACGCTGACTTTATACCGTCATGCCCAACCACCTGTCCTACAGCGAGGCCGGCCTCTTCCACAGAACAGGGAACTGTCGGCAGGATTCTCACGCCATGTCGCCGGGTCAAGCGCTCAAACTCCACACCACCGTCAAACACCGGCATGATGCCGGCCGGGAAAAACGGGCAGCAGAAGCTACCGTTCCCCGACACACTCACTCCAACACTCACACCCCAGCACACACACACTCAAACCACTAAATAAAACACACACACCTCAACACACACGATAGAGAAAAGTTAGAAAAAAACAAAGTTTAGAGTACTCACTCAACGCCACTCCACACCCCTGCTCCCACAAACGCTCACGCGTGCGCACGAGAGAGAGAGAGAGAGAGAGAGAGAGAGAGAGAGAGAGAGAGAGAGAGAGAGAGAGAGAGAGAGAGAGAGCCTCGCCCACCACCTTTGGGAGAGCGAGAAATATAGAAAGAGAGAGAGGGAGAGAGCTGCTCCTTCAGCAGCCCCTCCTTTCACATTCCACAACTCTGTACTGTTCACGCTTCTATTTTTTTTTTTTTACAGAGCAAGCCTGTCGCTCATTTCTTCCCTTGCTAAGTAGAGAGAGAGAGAGAGCTGCCGTTCACCCCCCCCCCCCGCTGATGGGAGAGAGAACCGCCGCTTGCCCCTCTGTTGCCCCCTTTTTTTTTTTTTTTTTACTGAGTGTTACCTTCACACTCACAGTGTTACCAATATAAAACAAACAGCAATTGAAGCAGTGATTAAATAGTATTGTGGGTGCACTAAGTCCAGGGAATTTCACCCCGTTTATGATTAACGTCTTAATCAAAGTGCAACCAAACTGTTCGAGGGCGCCACTTCCTCGGGGCATTACCCCAATTCTCGCCTTCCCGTCGGATGGCGACAGATACTCTCCATTGCGCTGGACTTTTTTGGAGTACTAAACCGAAGGCGTCACCTATAAGACCCAGGTTTTCTAGCCTTCATCAAGGCTAAAGGAGTCCAACCCAGTTCCTGTCCTCACAAGTCATGGACCAATTTGCTCAGTCCGTGAACCTGTAGTCAGGCCGGATGACCATGAATAAATACGCAGCGATATCATCCGGGCGGGGGGGCCTTTCACCTCCCCGGTCTTACGGTCTTTCTTTCACCACTCTCTCAGTCTTACAGTGGTCTTACAGTCTTTCTTTAATCAAATAAGCATTCATCTTTCTTTAACCAAGCAAGTATTCATCAAAAAACATTTACTATATTCAGCTGCTTTAAACTAGGACACACACCAAACCGCTTGACAACACAGACTTTGGTTATAGCCAATAGCAGAACTTTGATATAACAGGCGTCTGCTTACCTCTTTTTTCAGGCCGGCCTAGTGTTGTCAGTCAGTGATGCAGGTCCGTTGTCCAGGCAATCAAAGATCCAAATCACATGATAATCTCCCCCTTTCACCGGACGAAGCCCCCAAATTGTTAGGATAAGCTTCAGTAAAAACCATCTAAGTCTACTCTTCAAAGATTGTCTATGTGTGTAGATGGTTTACCCAGATTCGTTTTCAAGGAAGAGATTAGTTTACTTGGAACACGTATTTATTTAAGCAAGTTGAATATAGTAGGTTACAGCGCTGGGTCAAACATTCTCTCCCTGACAGCAACAGATCGTGTCAGTTCATGAAGTCTGACTAACTATGCTGGCCCTGACCCAGAATATTTATACACAAATGGAGGAGCCTTTGCCAGGGAACGTCACTTCCTTGTGGTAACGTATCGTCACTTCCTGTTTTGCTGTCTGCCTGTGTGGTTTGCTCTCCAGCTCTCTAGCCACTAGCTATGGCTACTACCTCTCTTTCCTCTCCTCTGGTGTGCTCGCTCTGTCAGATGTTTAGCTACACCTCTGCCTCTTTTAGTGATAACGGTAAATGTAATAAATGTTGTCTTTTTTTGTAATAAATGTTGTCTTTTTGAGGCGCTCGAGGCGAGGTTGTCTGATTTGGAATCCCGGCTCCGCTGCATTGAAACACCGTCTGCGCCAGTTAATCTCGACGGACGCCCATTAGCTGCAGCGGAGCTAGCTAGCTTAGGCCCCCCTGTCAGCGGTTCCCCGGCTCTCCTCAGCAGCGAGGAGACTGGGTGGGTGACGGTGAGAAGGAAGCCTAGTCGCAAAGCCCCGGTACACCACCAACCTGTTCACGTTTCTAATCGTTTTTCCCCGCTCAGCGACACACCCGCTGAGGAAAAAACTCTGATCATTGGCGACTCTGTAGTCAGAAACGTGAACCTAGAGACTCCAGCGGTCATAGTCCAATGTATTCCTGGGGCCAGAGCAGGCGACATCGAGTCAAATTTGAAAATGCTGGCTAAAAGTAACTGTAAATATTCCACAATTGTTATTCACGCCGGCATTAATGACATCTGTCTCCGGCAGTCGGAAGTCACGAAACTTAATGTAGAATCGGTGTGTGAGTTTGCCACAACGATGTCTGCCACTGTAGTATTCTCTGGGCCCCTCCCCAATCTGACCAGTGATGACATATTTAGTCGCTCGTCATCCTTGAACCGCTGGCTGTCTGTGTGGTGTCCTAAAAATGACGTGGGCTACATTGACAATTGGAGCTCTTTTTGGGGAAAACCTGGTCTTATGAGACGAGACAGCATTCATCCCACTTTGGATGGTGCTTCTCATTTATCTAACAATCTGGCGTCTTTTTTATCCAAATTTCCCAAACCATGACTACTCAGAGTTGGGACCAGGAAGCAGAGTCGCAGTCTTACACGCCTCTCTGCAGCTCCTCTTCATCCGCCACCCTTCAGCTTAGCCCCTGTCTTCCCCATCAGAGAATCGTTGTCTGCTCCCTCCAAAGTGAATAAAAATATAATGTATAAGCATCCCAAAGTGATAAAGCAAAATATTGGTAAAACTCAAATTAAACATAAAGCCTCTAAATTGAATGATTTGGCCTCTGTTCCTCCTCATAATTTAAAAGTTAAATGTGGTTTGTTAAATATTAGGTCTCTAACTCCCAAGTCTCTGTTAGTCCATGATCTGTTAATTGATCATCAGATTGATTTAATTTCCCTTACAGAGACTTGGTTAGGACAAGAGGATTATGTTGGTTTAAATGAATCAACCCCCTCTGGTTATTTAAACTGTCAAAATCCCAGAAGTTCTGGTCGTGGAGGAGGAGTAGCAACAATTTACCATTCCAAATTACTAGTTAATGTAAAGCAAAAAACATGTTATAATTCCTTTGAGGGCCTGGTCCTCAGTGTTGGGCACTTTAGCAATTTCAGGTTAAACCCAATTTTATTTGCCATTGTTTATCGTCCCCCATCAACCTATTCAGAATTTTTATCCGAATTTGCTGATTTCTTAGCTGATTTAGTGTTGAAATCTGATAGAATAATTATAGTAGGGGACTTTAATATACATGTGGATGTAGATAGTGACTGCCTTAATGTGGCTTTTAATTCAATATTAGACTCGATTGGGTTTTCTCAGAAAGTAGGAAATTCTACTCATTACCTCCACCATACATTGGACCTTGTTCTGACATATGGCATAGAAATAGAAAATCTTGTAGTGTCTCCTCATAACCCTGTACTGTCAGACCATTGTCTGTTAACCTTTGATTTTACTATTTCTGACTATTTGGCTCCTAAAGAAAAATATTATCACAGTAGATGCCTCTCAGATGATGCTGTTTCCAAATTTATGCAGATTGTTTCCTCTATGCCATGTGTCAACACAACGGAAATAAGCTATAGACAGCTTGCTCCTTCTGTAATTGATAACATGGTGGATAGTGTTTCAGCTTCTCTGCATCAGGCTCTAGACTTGGTGGCCCCCTTAAAAAAGAAAAAGTCTAATCAGAGATTTTTAACTCCTTGGTTCAACACAGAAACTCGTAGCTTAAAACAGAAGACTCGTCAATTAGAAAGAAAATGGCGCTCTACTAATTTAGATGAAATCTATTTAGCTTGGAGAAATCATCTTTTAATTTATAAAAAATCTCTTAGAAAAGCTAGAACGAGTTATTACTCTACATTAATAGAAGAGAACAAGAATAATCCCAGGTTTCTTTTCAGTACTGTAGCCAGGTTGACAAAGAGTCAGGACTCTGTCAATCCTAGCATCCCCTTAGAGCTTACTAGTCAGGACTTTATGAACTTTTTCAATAATAAAATTTCATCCATCAGAGATAAAATCAATCAGATTCTTCCCACAGTTAACTTAAATACTGTAACTACTACAACTCCTTCTATTGATGTCTGTCTTGATGAGTTTACTCCAATCGACCTTTGTGAGTTAGACAAAGTAGTTTCCTCATCCAAACCTTCAACTTGTCTTTTAGATCCTATTCCTACCAGGTTATTTAAAGAAGTCTTCCCACTTATTGGTAACTTTATTCTTCATATAATCAATTCTTCATTAACTTTAGGCCATGTACCGCAGGCTTTTAAAATGGCTGTAATTAAACCCTTACTCAAAAAGCCAACGCTAGATCCAGGAGCTTTAGCTAACTATAGACCAACCTCTAATCTCCCTTTCATTTCAAAAATCTTAGAAAGAGTTGTTGCTACGCAATTATTTGACCACCTGCAGGGAAATGGTTTACTTGAAGAGTTTCAATCTGGGTTTAGAATCCATCATAGTACTGAAACAGCCTTAGCGAAGGTCACTAACGACCTCCTCATTGCATCTGATAATGGACTAGTTTCTGTACTTGTCCTTTTAGATCTTAGTGCAGCTTTTGATAGTATTGATCATAATATTCTACTTGATAGATTAGAACACTATGTTGGACTTAATGGAACTTCGTTGCAGTGGTTTAGATCTTATTTATCTAATAGGTTCCAGTTTGTTCATGTAAATGATGAGTTTTCTTTCAGCTCAAAGCTTAGTCATGGAGTTCCACAGGGATCTGTGCTAGGCCCTACTCTTTTTAGTTTATATATGCTTCCGTTAGGCAACATTATTAGAAAGCACTGTATACATTTTCATTGTTATGCAGATGACACACAATTATACCTGTCAATGAAGCCAGATGATACTAATCAATTAGCCAAGTTAGAAGCCTGTCTTAAGGAAATCAAAGCTTGGATGACTTGTAATTTCCTGCTATTAAATTCAGATAAGACTGACGTCATTCTTGTTGGTCCAAAAAACCTTAGAAATTCCTTTCCAAATCAAACTTTCAGTTTGGACGCAGTTACTCTTTCTCTTAATAGCTCTGTGAGGAACCTTGGAGTTATTTTTGATCAGGATTTGTCCTTCAATTCACATATTAAATTTGTTTCTAAGACTGCCTTCTATCATTTGCATAATATTGCCAAGATTAGGAGCATCTTGTCTCAGAGTGATGCTGAGAAGCTGATCCACGCTTTTGTTAGCTCGAGATTAGATTATTGTAATTCTTTATTATCAGGCTGTCCTAAAACATCTTTAAAAAGTCTTCAGCTGATCCAAAATGCTGCAGCAAGAGTTTTAACAGGTACTAGAAAGAGAGATCATATCTCTCCGGTTCTGGCCTCCCTTCATTGGCTTCCCATAGAGTTTAGAATTAAGTTTAAAATCCTTCTTCTCACTTACAAAGCTCTAAACAATCAGGCTCCTTTTTATTTAAAAGATCTGATACTACCGTATTATCCTAACAGAGCACTACGCTCCCAAAATGCAGGATTACTTGTAATACCTAGAATCTCCAAAAGTACAATGGGAGGCAGAGCCTTCAGTTATCAAGCTCCTCTCCTGTGGAATCAGCTGCCAATCTGGATTCGGGAGTCAGACTCGATCTCTGTTTTTAAGAATAGGGCTAAAACCTACCTTTTTGATCTAGCCTACAATTAGGGAGGGATCATGTGTTTCTGAACCCTCCCTTAGTTATGCTGCTAATAGGTTTAGTCAGCCGGGGGACCTCCAGTAATGCACTGGGCCTCACTCCTTTCCTCACTCTCTATGAAATATTTTTTTTTTGCTGGTCATTAACATTTGTTTGTTCTCTCCCATAGATTGAGTCCCCATCGTGCTGTTTGCTCTCTACATGTCTGTTCTTTTCTTCTTCTCTATCCCCTCACCCCCCAGCCAGTCGCAGCAGATGACTGCCCCTCCCTGAGCCTGGTTCTGCTGGAGGTTTCTTCCTGTTAAAAGGGAGTTTTTCCTCTCCACCGTCGCCAAGTGCTTGCTCACAGGGGATCGCCTGATTGCTGGGGTCTTTCTGCAACTGTGGGGGTCCCCCCTTCAGTTGATAGTGCTATGAGATGACTGTTGTTGTGAAATGGCGCTATATAAATAAAGTTGAATTGAATTGAATTGAATTGAAAATGAACAAAGAAGAAAGCATGCATTATCAATATGACAGTCCAGGTGCATGGTCCACGGGAGGGTTCGTTCCTGGCGCCGAGTGTATCCACTGAAGGCCACTTCACCTCCCAGGTCAGAGTAGGCCAGGCTCAGCCATTCCTTATCACAACTGTGCCTCCTTCTCATAAATCCCAGGCGTTTGTTATCCTCTGTGGTGAGACAAAGGTCCACTATTTTGCAGAGAGTGAACCACACACTTGCCAATATATATTCCATTATGGTATATTGGTTATTTTACCTAGACATAAGCAGAGTACAAATATTTTGAGTCACACAAATAACTGTTATATGGTTATATTGATCACTTTATCCCATCAGTTACTGTGCATTCCTCTTTTATATCTTTAATACCATGCATTGACACCCGGAACTTCCAACCATAATACATTGTTATTTAGAACAAAGACCTGTGTGACACATTAACATCATAACGCCGGCGCCGCTCTCACACCCTTCTCTCTTCCAGCGGATCCAGTGGTTCCTCCTCTCCCCAGGGGTGTATAGTCAATACTGTCCCGTTTGAGACCCCCCGGTGGCACTTCCTCCTCCGGTCCATTGTTCCCCCTTACCCCAACTGCTTTCTCTGGGTGGAGAATCCCCACACCATGCCCCCACAGGACATTTGATTGATTTTGCTCTTGATATATCTTGTAAGTCATAAAAACATGTTACGGACATGTTAGCAAGAAAAAAAACACCTCGATTTTTGGTGGAGTGTTACTTCAGCTTTTGTCAAGTAAACATCAAAAGTAAAAGGGGATGAATTGACAGTTTGAGTTTGTCCCTTCAGGGCTACCATAGTGTTTGTTTTACTCCCTTTTTTTGTACCATAGACTGTATAAATTGTGTATCCTCTGTCCTTGAATGTGGAGAAAAATGGAATACAGTACAAGCCAACACTATGGCCTCTCAGCTCTTATTATTAATATTATAAGTTATTACCTTTAAGTTACTACTACTTAAAGGTGAGACTTCCGGAAGATGGCGATCCGGACCAGTTCGCTCTTCTAAACCCGCATTCTCCAGCCCCGAAACTTGGACAATAACTCATATTCAGACTGAAAACATTTTCAGAGCTGACAGCTTCAAAGCAAGTAAGTTCAATTGGTGATTTTGAACGCAAGTTTCTGTCACAGGAAACTAATCAAATCCGACTAATATGTCCGGCGGGAAAACGAACGCTAAGCTAACAACAGCTACTACTGACCATGACTACACCCCGATGGAAACCTCTGTTAGTAGCGGTCCTGGTAAGAGAAAAAGTTCTCCCGTCACTCCAACTAAGTCCTCTGCTCCGCCACTTTCCAAGATGAAAACCGCCCAAGAGCAATCTTACGACAACTTGGTAGATGCTATCACAAAACTAACCACCAAAGTTGATGATTTTGGAGCGCAGTTAAGGGAGACCGCCACAATGGTAGCCAGCATCACCCGTCTTGTTGAAATTAATACTGCTGACATCAAAAATTGCCAGACCAAACTACAGAGCTTTGAGAGAGACATCCCCAAGCTTATACAAGAAAACGAAGAGCTAAAGGAAAGGATTACTGAGCTGGAGAGGTACAAGAGGCGCTGGAACCTTAAAATACACGGGATCAAAGAAAAGGATAACGAAATGATCCGTGAGGAGGTAATCCACATTCTGTCAGAAATTGCACCGCAGTGGGCAACGACCATGGGCACTATTGTTGATAATGTCCACCGCCTGGGAAAACGTGAAAATGGGAGAAACCGCCAGGTTATTCTTCAGTTTGTCATGAGATACCACTGTGAAGAAATTTGGAGGCTGACCAAAAACTCCAAATTCTGCAGAGTAGCCGGGATCCGATTCAAGCAAGATTTCTGTAAAGCCGACAGGGATGCCCGCGCAGCAGCATGGCCACAGATGGAGCAAGCCCGTGCAGCTGGGAAAAACGTCTGGTACAAAGGCCATGTGGGATACATCGATGGTAGAAGAGTCAGCATCTAAGGGTCTGGTTCACAACTATGGCTGAACAAGCACTTTGACTCTTTAATGTTCTGTACATGTTGCTAAGCTACTTCAATGTTTACTTTATAGGGAGTCATTTCATAGTCCCCTTTTGAAGTACGCTGTGTTCCTGGCAGCTGGCATTTGGATATGTTTACATGCTACTTTTACTCAGGTTCCTGAATCCTTTTTTTTTTGAAGGGTAGATTTATAAGGCAGCTCCTTTTCAATGCCATTTTGATAATTTGCATTACATATTTTCGATAATTTTATAGATTTGGTTTTTGGATTCTGTCATAACAAGCGTGCAGCTTGGGGGAAAAGGAGGAAGGGAAAGGGGAAAGAAAAGGGAAAAAAGGAAAAGAAGGAGAAGGAAAAAAGAGGAAGAAAAAGGAAAAAAGGGAAGGGAAAAAAAAGGGGAAAAAAGTTATGAGTTAAAACATATATTTAGCAATTTAATCAGGGGCTTTCTTCAAGTGTACTTGGTCCAAAGTAACAACCTAAACCGTTTATCTACTTGTTATTTTTATTTTATTATTATTTTAATTTTTTCCTTATTCTTTTTCATCCTTTATGTCTTTTATTACAACCTTTTCTTTTGCATCACTTAATGCTAGGGGTTTACGAGACTCTATAAAAAGAAAGGCTACATTTCTATTCCTTAAAAATGAAAAAGCACATTGTTATCTTATTCAGGAGACTCACAGCAACAATACAGATGAAAAAATGTGGACAAATCAATGGGGAGAAAAAATATACTATAGTCATGGCACAAATAGATCAGCAGGGGTCGCCATACTCCTAAATAACTTTCCTGGGAAAGTAGTTGCAACCAAAAGAGATGACACAGGACACTGGATTATTTGCGTTTTTGAAATACACAAACAATTCTTGATTCTTGTTAACATTTATGGATTTATTAACCACAGTCAGAACAAACAATTAATTACAGACGTGACTAACATATTGAAGGAATTATCCCAAATATATATCAATCCTGTTTTTGTGTTGGGTGGCGACTACAATATGGTTATGGATGAATGGCTTGATAGGCAACCTTCAAGATTTCCTAATCATCAGTATAATACCACTTTACTAGACTTCTGTAACACATTTCAGCTTAGTGACATATGGCGTGCGTTAAATCCAGATACTCAAACCTTTACTTGGTTTAAACCTGATGGCACCATTAAATCGCGATTAGACTACTGGCTTATTTCTGAATTCCAACCTAATATAGACATAAATACCTCAATTTCTGCAGCTCCGCTTACAGATCATTGTATGATCAAGTTAACCATAACTCCCACTAGTGCAGTCAGAAGAAATAAAGGCTACTGGAAATTTAATTCAAATCTTCTAAAACATGACCCTTTCTGTCAGGATGTTAAAAGGACAATCGACAGTATAACTAAAGATACATTATTGTCAACTTACAGGGAGAAATGGGAATTTCTTAAATTTAAAATCCGTCAGATTTCCATTTCATACAGCAAAGTCATAAGCCGAGCCAATAAACAAAAAGAAATGGATATTGTAAAAGAGATCCATTTAATATGCAACAAACATTCCTTATGTGAAGAGGACAAACAAAAACTGATTTTATTGCACTCTTCCCTAGATAACATCTATATTAATAAAGCCAAAGGAGCATATATTAGGTCAAGAGCGAAATGGATAGAGGAGGGAGAGAGAAGCTCAGCATACTTCTGTAGGCTTGAGAAAAGAAGACAAGAACGAAATGCCATTAAGTCTCTTATAATTGATGGTAAAGAATGTACTGATTCTGTGAGGATCTCTAAAGAAATATTTAAATTTTACAGTGAATTATACTCCTCCTCTTACTCGCATACTAATGCAGAGGGTTTCTTTGAATCCATTTCAGGACGGATACCGAAAATTGATGAATATTTTAGAAAATCATGTGACGCAGAGATCCAAATGGAGGAAGTTGAGAAAGCTTTAAAATCCTTAGCTCTAGACAAATCACCTGGCTCAGACGGCTTGACAGCCAATTTTTACAGGCACTTCTGGATTAACCTAAAAGACTTATTTTTTAATATGTTAAAGGAAATCCGTGCTACATCAGTTTTACCAAATACTATGAAACAAGGAGTCATCACATTAATTCCCAAACCTGGCAAGGACCCAAAATTGATTGATAATCTCAGACCAATTACTTTACTTAATAATGATTACAAAATTTTAACACATATTTATGCCAACAGACTCAAAACTGGCATCACTGATCTTATCTCAGAGACACAATCAGGTTTTATTAAAGGGCGCTCAATACACAACAATATACGCCTGGTATTGGACTTACTTGACTATAGGGACCTAATTGACGAGGGGTTTATTTTATTTTTGGATTTTTTTAAAGCTTTTGATATGATTGAACACAAATTTATGTTTAGGACCTTAGAGCTTTTTGGTTTTGGGGAGCACTTTTTAGACTTTATAAAACTAATTTACACGGATACCAACAGCTCAGTTCTATTACCACATGGTACCTCCCCTAGATTTTCAATAGGCAAAGGAATAAAACAAGGCTGCCCGGTTTCGCCTCTGTTGTTCATTGCAGCAGCTGAAATGCTCTCAATTTTTATAAAAAACTCTGACTTTGATAAATTAACAGTATTTGGAAAACAACTAACAATCAGCCAACTGGCTGACGACACAGCCATATTCATGCACAACTCTGATCAAGTCCCTAAAATTCTTAATTATATACATGTTTTCTCTAAAGCCTCTGGGCTTAAACTGAATCTAGGTAAATGTGAATTATTACCTATTCATGATTGCAGTCTATCAGCCATTCATACCATTCCCGTCAAACAAACAGTGAAATATTTGGGCATGCATATCACTAAAGATGTTGATCAATTAGTCAAGCTCAATATATGGAATTGCTTGGAGAAATCAAAAACTTATCTCAACTCCTGGTCTCAAAGAGATATTTCCATCATAGGAAGAACATTTCTGACAAAAATGGAATGCATCTCCCGATTTATTTATCCAGCCCATTCATTACCAATGCCCAAAGATGCCGTTAAAGCCATCAACCAAACCATTTTCAATTATATCTGGAAAGGGAAAACACATTATATTAAAAAAGGTACCATGATTCAAGAATATGAGGAAGGTGGTGTTAAAGCAATAGACTTTGAATGCATTAATGGCACCATCAAAATTAACTGGCTGAGACAATTTATTAAACAACCCAAACATTTCTGGTTTCATATTCCCAATGAAATTTTTGCTAAATTTGGGGGCATTGAATTCCTGCTCAGATGTGACTATGACCTAAAAAAGCTCCCCTATAAACTCTCCTCATTTCATCAACAGGTCTTACTATATTGGAGATTGATTTATAAACATAATTTTAGCCCTCATATGACCCCTCTGTGGAATTGTAGATATGTACTATATAAACACAAATCAATATTCCTACAAAACTGGCAAAATAAGGGCATTTGGTCTGTACTACACTTATTAGACGGCACAGGGAATATTTTAACTTTTGAGAACTTCTGTGCTAAATATAACATAAATGATAAACGAGAATATAACCAAGTAATGGAGGCAATACCTCAGACAGTTATACTAATGGCCTCAACTTTAAATAGATTTGGCTCTTGCCCAAACCTCCCTTTGCTTTTGGTGAATGGTTTCCGCCTAGATGACTCAAAATTAAACAATTTAACGATTAGGAAAATATTTAATAAAGAAATCTTCCCAGCAACAGTTTCTAGAGCTGCTATTCTTAATTTTTTCTCCAAAAAAGAAGCTCAAATTCTAAGATCTAAATTCTTTAAATTTCCTATTTCACCGAAAGCAAAAGAGATCCACTATAAAGTTTTAAATGGAATTTATCCTTCTGCTGAGTTTCTAAGTAAACGCTTTGGCTTTGAGAACAATAACTGTTCCTTTTGTAATGAACATATAGAAAGTACAGATCACATTTTCTTTTACTGTATGTACACCATTGCGTTTTGGGATGATTTTCATCACTGGTTATCTAAACATGTACCAACCCCTGTTTTTAACTGTCAGAATATTTTGTATGGCTTTATTATTAAGAACTCATTGCATGATATGTCTATTAACACCCTCGTAATCTTGGGAAAATTTTATGTACACAAAAATAGATTTTTAAAATGCAAGCCAAATTTTAATGTATTTCATAAAGAACTCTGCCTTTTTTTCTCATCACTGAAACACATGAAGAAGCGGAATGCTGTGAAACTCCACTGTTTGGTCGATGATCGGAAACTCATGGAAAACCCCTAGAACTCTGGACACTCTGGACTGAAAAGAACCCCCCGTTTCTCTTTTTGTCTACTTTTATTATACTTTTAGTTATTTTATCTTATTATTATTTACTATTCTTATTAAAAAAAAAAAAAAAAAAAAACTACTTAAAGGTAGTAGTACTTCCGGTCTACTTCCGGTACTTCTACTTCCGGTACTTCCGGTGCTGCACTTGTAATGCTTGATATGAGCCGAGAATTTTAAGCAAAACCATCAAAATAAGGACTTCTGTTGGCTACCAACAAACGTGGGGAATACCCTTACGACCCAGTGCTAACCTGGTGAAGGTTCTGGCAGATCTGGCTCCGTTTCGCCCCGTTTCCGACCTCTAAAGGCTCGCCTCTGATGCTAACCCAGATGCTAACCCAGAGTAACTGCAGCAGTGAGAAGGTATTCTTTACATCTGGCCATCTGGAGCCGAGGAGAGAAGGATTTAAAAGGAGGACGAACCAACCGAGGCGGCGATTGGGAGCTCGGGCGCGGCGTTGGTGAGAGACGGGGGCCACCTGGATCCAGCAGGACAGTGGTCTGAACCGGTGCCCAATTGCGAGGCCCAGCCGAGGAACGACCAGACCGACGGCGGTCGGTGACGGGGCCTAGACGGGGCCCAGCGGAGGAGCCGCCTAGCCAGACGGCGACGAGTGGCTGTGATCGGTGGATTCCGGCTGCGCCGGCGGTGCACGACATAACTGGCCAGGTAGACGGAGGCAGGCGCCGGCGATAGACGGCGGTGATCTGCGGAGCTGAGCAGCGTCACTCGGCGGAGAAGCTGCGCAGGAGCGGCGGGTCCAGTAGTGACCGAGCTAGTTGAGGCCTAGCCGGATTCTCTGCTTATTTCTATCCACAGGTCAGTAAAATGCCACCCAAAAAAGAGGAAATGGAAGAAATTAAAAAAACTCTGAACTTTGTGTTAGATGAACTGGCCAAAGTGACTAGCCAGCAGGACAAAATATTAGACCTAATACAGGAGGTACAAGCCCTACATTCAATAATAAAAGAAAAAGACAAAAAAATTATGGACCTGGAGCAACACGGGCGTCTTTTGGAGCAACGCGTTGAGGATCTTGAACAAGGTTCTCGCATTGATGACATAGTTATAAGTGGACTAGACATCAGATATCAGTCGTACGCCCATGCCGCTACAGGACTGAGTGGTGAACATGCTTCCATAAGTGAATCAATGTCCTTAGAAAACCAAGTGCTTCAGTTCCTTAATGATAAAGACATTAAGGTAGAAGCCAATGCGATCTCAGCCTGTTATGCTTTACCGAAGAAAGATAACAAAACAAAGAAATCAATTGTGATGCGCTTTGTGAACAGGAGGGTGAAAAATGACATACTGAGGCAGGCCAAAAAACTAAAGGAAACTCAAGTTTACCTAAATGAACACTTGACAAAAAAAAAACGCTGAATTAGCACGGCAGGCACGGATGCTAAAGAAACATAATAAGATACAGTCAACCTGGACAAGAAATTGTAGAATTTGGATTAAACTAAATGGAACACCTGAGCAAGCAAAAAGTATAATGATCAGAGATGCTACTGACTTAGATAAATACAAATGAACACTGACTATGAAACACAGAGTGAGGAAACTCAAACTCTAAAAATATGCCACTATGCTGAACATAAACCACAAGAGATGGAGAATGATATTGATCCTGATAACCACTTTTTCAATAATATTCATAACCACTGTGAATATTACACTGAAAAGCAATTCAAAAGTCAAGTGCAATTAGATGGTAAACTGTCAATAATACACTTCAATAGCAGAAGTCTTAACAAAAACTTCTCACAGATTCAGGACTATTTAAAACAGCTAAACAGAAAATTCACAGCTATAGCAGTCTCTGAAACCTGGCTTAATGCAGACCAGGCTCCCCTGATGGCAATAGAGGGATATCAGATGTTTAACATTAACAGATCTCAAAAAAGGGTGGTGGTGTTGCACTGTATATTGATGACCTATATAGATGTAAGCTTGTAAATGAAATGTCCTCAGCACTACCAGGGATTCTGGAATGTGTTACTGTTGAGATTGACCTAGACAAAACAAAAAATCTAATCATAAGCTGCATATACAGAACGCCGGGAACTTGCATTGAGACATTCAGAGATAAATTAGTCGAGCTGTACAATAATATTACTAGTAAAAAAATGGTAGCAATTTGTGGAGATTTCAATATTGATCTACTTAATCCACATCAACAAAATGTAGTTACAGAGTTCATGAACTCTATGTACAGCATGAGTCTATATCCCACAATAACACATCCCAGTAGAATCACAGCTCACTCTGCTACACTTATTGACAACCTGTTTGTCAATGTTCTCGACAAGAAAATAGAAAGTGGATTATTGATAAATGATATAAGCGACCACTTGCCAATCTTTGCACTTATCCATGGCCACACGGGGCCCAACCCAGAAAAAATCTCAAAATCGTTCAGACACAAATCACCAAACGCAATCAGTTCTTTTAAAGAGGACTTGCTGAAGCAAGACTGGACAGAAGTCTATGTATCAGATGTAAATGAAGCCTATGACACATTTACAAACATTGTAACCACTCTTTATGAAAAAAACTGCCCATTAGTTAAAAAAAAGCTTAAACACAAATTTACTGACAAACCATGGCTAACCAAAGGACTACAAAAGGCGTGTAAAAAGAAAAATTTATTATATAAAGCTTTCATAAAGAAAAGGACAAAAGAAGCAGAGCAGCGGTATAAAACATACAAAAATAAGTTAACATATATAATAAGATGTAGTAAAAGAGACTATTACAGTAAAGAACTGGAAAAAAACAAAGACAATATTAAAAATACATGGACAATAATCAACAGTATCCTTGGAAATAAAAGCAGAAATACCAGCTACCCAACTAACACTCCAAAAAATAATAAATCGACTCCGAATGTGAATATAGCTTCACCTGCAGATGAATTTAATAATTTTTTTGTTAACATTGGACCTAAACTGGCCCGAGAAATACCCACTACGGTGCCAACAGGTGATTCAATATGCAATAACACTGCTGTAAAAGACACCATCTTCATAAAGAACACAGACGAAAGAGAGGTCATTGAAATTGTTAAATCGTTCAAAAGTAAAACATCTACTGACTGCGATGGTATTGATATGCTACTAGTCAAAACTGTTATCGAATGCATAGTGAAACCACTGACGTATATCTGTAACCTGTCTCTCCAATCAGGTATATTTCCCAATGCAATGAAAATAGCTAAAGTAATTCCGATTTACAAGACAGGGGACAGAGGGGAACTCTCCAACTACAGACCAATTTCACTATTACCGCAATTTTCCAAGATACTTGAAAAAATATTCTATGAGAGAATTGACAACTTCATACTGAAGAATGATTTATTGTGTGAGCAGCAATATGGGTTTAGACACAAAAGGACAACAGCATATGCCTTAATGGAATTTACAGAAAAAATATCAACAGCCATTGAAAATAAAGAGTATTCAGTTGGAGTATTCCTGGATCTTAAAAAAGCATTTGATACAGTAGATCACAATCTATTATTAAAGAAACTACAAAATTGTGGTATCAGAGGGGTAGCACTGTCCTGGTTAAGAAGTTACTTAAAGAATAGATATCAGTTTGTATGTGTTAACAACAAAAACTCAGAGCTACTGAAGGTCACCTGTGGAGTCCCACAGGGTTCAGTTTTGGGACCATTATTATTCAATATGTATATAAATGATATATGTAAAGTTTCAGAAAAAAATGGACTTAATATTGTTTGCTGATGACACTAACCTGCTATGCAGTGGAAACAACTTGGAACAACTTCTGGATACACTCGGAAAGGAATTAGGAAAGCTGAAACTGTGGTTTGATTCAAACAAATTAACGCTCAATTTAAGCAAGACAAAATTTATAGTCTTTAACAACCATCACAACTACCCAGTACCCAAACTCAGTGTAAATGGTGTAGAGATTGAAAGGGTATCCGAAACTAAATTCCTTGGAGTAATAATTGATAACAAACTGTGTTGGAAGCCACATATTAATTATATAAAAGGTAAAGTATCCAAATCAATTGCAATATTACACAGAGTGAAAAATTTGCTGAATCAACCCACACTATACACCTTGTATCATTCATTAATACTCCCATACATGACATATTGTAATGAAGTATGGGGAAATACATATAAAACAAACATATATCCACTCTTTATGCTTCAAAAGAGAGCTATTAGAATAATCAACAAAGCAGCTTACAGGGAACCAACAAACCCACTTTTTCTTAAACAAAAAACTCTCAAGTTGAAAGATCTGATCGACTTTAAAACCGCAATAATAATGTTCAAAGTGAAGAATCTATCACTGCTCGCAAATATCCAGAAGTTGTTCCAAACAAGGGAGAAACGATATCACTTCAGAGGAACATGTATATTTCAAAAGCCTACAGTGAGAACAACTACCAAGCAACACTGTATTTCAGTGCAAGGTGTCAGATTATGGAACGATTTTGGACCTGAATTAAAATCATGTACAAAGCTTGGACATTTTAAAAAACAACTAAAGGAAGAAATACTCCAAACATATTTACAAGACGACATGTAAACTCACATAAGGATTGACATTTCCAGCCTGTGTTGTGTTATAGCTTAGTTTTTCTTTTTTCTCTGTGACACTATGTCTTAGATTTGTTTTTGAATAGTAACCGCTTAACTTAGACTAGCTCAGTTTTCTTTTTCTCTCAGTCATATTTTGTCTTAGCCTTGTTTTAAATTGTAATCGCTCTTGTCTTGTTTTCTCTTTTTTCTCCTTTGAATTCTTGGATGGAATATGGGTGGGCAATATAAGCTGCGGCTTCAGCCATCACCCATTTCGGATAACTCACGTGGAATTGTATAGTAGAAGGAGTCTTTGTCTAATTTGACCTTGTTGTTATATTATACAGTTTCTTTTAACCTGTAATGTACTATCCGAAATAAATAAATTCATTCATTCATTCATTCATTCAAAGTTGAATGAGTATATAACAAAGACTATCAAAACTTGGAAAGGAATTTGTGAAAATGTAGGAATAAAATAATGAAAATGGAACAAAATGATTAAAACCTGGGAATGAATAACATCACATGCTCATGAAATTACATTTATTTTGTTCAGCTACGGAAAAACACGGCACTGGGCGCATGTGCACGCAGCGACCGGCAGCAGGTGAAAAAAGTTCAATGTCTTTTTCTCTGTTTTTCTGCACTTTAATGTGTTTTAACGAAATTCTCTGTGCTGTTTTTGTCCTTGAATGTTTGTGGACTATATAATGAACAGCTCCCTGGTTCCATCAGTATGGATTTCCTTCTTGTTTTGGCACTGTCGTTTCTTTCTTACCGGCTCTTTGTCTTGGAGGTAAGCACGATCGCGATCATGCCGGGAAGAATGCAGTATTCCAGAGACATGTTACTGCATTTAAACATGGATAATCCACTGTCTGTGTTTGAGTCTGTGCCGCAACTGCCGGACTTTATATTAAGAGATTTTCATGGACACAGCGATGAAAAGAGAGACAAGAGGAGGAAACGCAGAAAGCGTGGAGGCGTAAGATTAAACCTGAGGAGGCATCAGCTTAACCGCATTCCTCTTCCTTCTATTATTATGGGGAACATACAATCCCTGAGAAATAAAGTGGATGAAATTCAAGGAAATGTACGATATCAGAAGGATTTCAAGAACTGCTGTGTCATGGCTTACACAGAGACGTGACTTACGGTGCATGACTGGGACCCGGACCTGTGGATTGACGGCTTTGGAGCCCCACTTCGCTTGGATCAGCAGGAAGCGGTAATGAGGAAATGTCAGGGGGGCGGCGTATGCTTATATATTAATAAACAGTACTGTACATCTGTCACGGTCAGAGAGCGCATCTGTACACCGGATGTGGAGCTTCTGTCCGTATCTCTATGCCCTTTTTATCTGCCCCGCGAGTTCCCCCAACTTTTCATAACAACTGTGTACATTCACCCGAGAACAGATGCTGCCTCTGCCTCCAGCACCGTCTTTGATGTGGTACAGTGGTTGCAGTCGATTTCCCCTGTTGCATCTAAAATGCTTTCACTCCCAGTTCTTTTATACGAAGGCCAAATAACCAGACTGAGAGATGAAATATACTTTCACTTATTTTACTGAAATTGAGGTATGGTACAGGCAGTGCTGGAACCCAGCTCTTAAACCATTTTTTAAGAGTGAACTCCAGAATTCTGGAACTTACAGTTTTTATAAGACCTCACTGCACCCTAAGCTCACCCACTCTTCTCACACAAAAAGGAGGCGTTTGTCCCTCATTGAATCTGTACTCTTTCATCTATGTGTTAGGAACAGCTGCGAGCTGACCCATTCTATTTGATTTCAGCAAATGTCATGTAGTGTATGCGTGAAAGTGTGACCTCAAAGGTGTAGCATGTGTAGAGGGTTGGAAATAGTTAATAGTTATGTAAGAGGTGAAGAAGACATTTGGATAAGAAAATTTAAGAAAAACAGGCACCCCTACAATTTTATGTTATTCCTTAATTGTTTATTTTTCTACAATGCATTTGTAATCCACCTGGTTCCATTATAACTCATGTGAGTTGAGTGCAGTTCCATACGCTGACCAATAGATGGCGCATGTCGCACAGTGATAGAGAGTAGACTCACGCACTGGAGTACGAAGAATAAAACTCCTTGTGTGAAATAACGAAACGTGTTCTGCTGATTCTCTATCACAGGTTGGAGAGTTAACTTCCACATGCACGTTTCCTCCTCCTGGGACGCTACCCAGGGGAGCAACAATTTTGGGGGCTCGTCCGGGATTAGCGCCACCTACTGGTCTGGCACTAATCATTGAAGAACCAAGGGATGCTGACCACCTGTTCCTGAGCCATTGACCTAAGCGACTGACTACAGGAGACCACAGCCATGTCTGCTCCACATGACCTGAGATGGGAAATCCAGCAAGAGCTTCGCCAGCTGACCATTGCCCGCCGCAGAAACGTTCTTTACAAGCTGGCTGAGTCGTTCAAGGATGAGGTGGGAGAAGATTTGCCAGGCGCAGAATCGACCGAAGTGAAACTCTTCGACTTCATTGTTGACTCGCTGAGAAGTCCACAACTGAAGAGCCTTGAGGACCAGGGGATGTCCCGCCTGCTTGCTTTCCGTGACCTCATCATTGAACTACAACGGCCCACAGCAGCTGGAGAAGTGGATGCAGAGGTGTCACCCGACGATGATCCGGTCATAGTGGTTCCTGTGACCACTGGAGCTGCAGCACCATCAGGGAAGAACCATCCGACATCACCATCTGTAGTTCCTGACCCAGGGTTAGTCAGACTGACTGAACTTACGTCACTGTTGCCACGTAGAGAGTACAAGATTTATGGTGGTCAAATCTCTGATTTTGATTCTGACTTGAGTTACAATAACTTGTGCAAACAGCTTGATGAAGGGCTAAATGAAGGGTTCACAGAGGCTGAGGTTATCAGAACGGTGTTTAAGATAATTAAGCCTGGTACCTTTAAAGATATGCTTGTAACCAAAGATAGCCTTACTGTAGTTGAGTTAAAACGTTTCTTAAGGACACATCTACGCAAGAAAAGCAGCACTGAATTATTTCAGGAGCTGAGTAATGCTAAGCAAAATGACAAAGAGACACCACAACAGTTTATGTATAGACTAATGGGGCTAAAACAGCGTGTGCTGATTGCAACTAAAAACAGTAGTGGGTTTCATTATGACAGCGAGTTGGTACAAGGTGTGTTTATCCATTCATTGTATCAGGGTTTGAATGAAAAATACTCTTATGTCAGGAGAGACCTTAAACCTCACATCTCAAACACGAGTGTCACAGATGACTCCATCCTGGAGCTCATAGCAAATTCTGTTAGTGAAGAGACAGAGAGATTAAGTAGGTTGGGACAAAGTCATAAACAGAAAGTCACCAGTGTTAATGCGGCACAGGTAGAGACAGATCAAAGCTCTATTAAAATGCACACTGAAGTCCAAGCTAATCGTGTAGCTATCCAGGAGCTGACAGCACAGGTCTCCTCCCTAACCAAGAGTTTAGAAAAGGCCCTAACCCCAATGGTAAATACAGTAAACACCAGTCCCACAGCACCTGTCCCTAAACAGCCAGCACTGAAACCTGCAGTGAAAGGAAAGTGCCAAAAGTGTATCACCCAAGAGACTGAGCGCTGCGCACACTGTTTTCGATGTGGAGAGGAGGGGCACAGAGCAATAGGTTGCCTTCAGAAAAGCAATGTGTCGGGAAACTGGAGGAGGTCGCTGGGGAGGGACCACCAGTGACTGAACCACCAGCAGAGTCCCACAACACTAAAAGACGGAACTCCAAACAGACTACTGCCAAGTCCCAAAAGTCACCCAACACAAAGCGTGTGGCACAGCTCATTGGCGGTAGGTGTATGATCAGTTGCCAGTTAAATGGAGTAAACCTACAGATGTTATTGGACAGTGGGGCACAAGTAAGCATTGTTGAAAAGTCATGGGTACAAGCAGCCTTACCAAATGTGAAAATACAGCCACTCGAGAGCCTACTCCCAGGCCATCCACTCGAAATCACCGCAGCCAATGGAACGGATGTTCTGTTCGAGGGGTGGATAGATGTCCTGCTCGAGATCACAAGTTCACAGTATGGTTCTGTATCCTTGTATGTTCCAATGCTTGTCAGTCAGCAGCGTTTAAGCACTCCGCTGCTGGGCTTTAATGTGATCCAAGAGATAATAATGGCAAACGGTGAACAAAGTGACGATATTAGCTTAGTGGGCTTACTGTCAGAGACCTTAAAGGTCCAGAAAGGTAATGTTGAATCACTCATCTCTGTTGTCCACGCCAAGTCAATAGAAAATGAACCAGAAAGTCCAGTGGTGAGAGTTGGAAAAAAGGACTCACTGTTCACAGTAGCCAAATCTGTATGGTAAAATGTCACATCAGAGCATTCCCTGGAGGAGGAGAAATGTTGTTCGAGCCAGCTGTGAAATGTAACTTACCGGATGGGTTGGAGTTATTCCCAGCTCTTATTGATGTACCCGCTGGTGCTTCAAAAACTGTCAAAATCCCAATCCAAAACTCAACAAAGCACAACATTTTTCTAAATCCAAAGACTGTTTTAGGACTTATTTCAGAGATCACTGAATACAAACCTGTAAATGTTTGTTCCAGTGCTGAAAATGCAACCAAAACTACAGACAAGCCATTTTGTCACTCTGCTCAAGTGACATGTGACAGTCAAGGTGAGGGTGAAGAAACATTAAGCACTGCTCCCTCACACCTGAGATGGCACCCTAATGTCAATTTAGACCATCTCTCAGAGGGTGATCGGGAGGTGGTTCGGCAGATGCTCTATGAACAGTCTGATGTGTTTGCTCATGATGAAGGAGACATTGGATGTATTCCTGGACTACAGCTAAAAATCAACACCACTGACAACACACCCGTGCAGAAAAGTTACAACTCCATTCCAAGACCACTGTATAAAGAGGTGAAGGAGTATGTTCAAAACCTTTTAAGCAGGGGCTGGATCAGGAAATCAGTGTCAAACAACTCGTCGCCAGTAGTGTGTGTGCGTAAAAAGGACAATACTTTGCGCTTGTGTGTTGATTTTCGTGAGCTGAACCGAAAAACCATACCTGACAGGCATCCGTTACCACGGATACAAGATCTACTGGACAGTCTTGGGGGTAACTCCTGGTTTTCCATATTGGATCAGGGAAGTGCCTACCATCAGGGTCTTGTAAGTGAGGAGTCAAGACATTTAACTGCTTTTAGCACACCCTGGGGACTATACGAGTGGGTGCGGGTTCCATTCGGGTTGTCAAACGCACCGGCCGCATTCCAAAGGTGTATGGAGGGGGTGTTAGAAGGGATCAGAGACGAGTGTTGCGTGCCTTACTTGGACGATGTACTGTGTTACTCCAAAACCTTTGATGAGCACGTAGAACACCTTAAACAGGTTTTGTGCAAAATGCGACAACACGGCATAAAACTTCGGCCAGCCAAATGTGAACTGTTCAAAAACCAAGTACGCTACCTGGGTAGGCTAGTGTCGGGAGAAGGAGTCCAGATTGACCCAAAAGACTTGGATGCTGTGTTCGCTCTGAAAGACAAGAACCCTCGCACAGTCGGAGAACTCAGAACGTTACTGGGTTTTCTCAGTTATTACCGATCATTTATTCAAGATTTTTCACGTCTGGCGAGACCCTTGTTCGAACTCCTCCAGAGCACTAATGAAACAAGCAATGACAATAAACCAGCACCAAAAAGGAGTAAAGGACAAACAAAGAAAGGAGACAGAAACCAGCTTCCTTCTCGCACACCAATAATATGGACCAGTGAACATCAGGAAGTTGTGTCAAGATTTGTGGACATTCTGACTAATCCTCCCATTCTAGCCTATCCCAATTTGGACCTTCCATTTGTATTGCATACAGATGCGTCAAACAAAGGCCTGGGAGCCGTCTTGTATCAAAAACAAGAAAACAAACTTAAGGTGATTGGCTATGGATCCAGAACTCTCACACCGGCCGAGAAGAATTATCACTTACATTCCGGTAAACTAGAGTTTCTAGCTCTCAAGTGGGCCATCTGCGACAAATTCCGTGACTATCTGTATTATGCACCAACTTTTACTGTCTATACAGATAACAATCCTTTAACCTATGTCCTCAGTTCAGCCAGGTTGAATGCAGTGGGTCATAGGTGGGTCGGGGAGTTGGCTGACTTCCATTTTGATATCAAGTATAGGCCAGGGAAAAGGAATGCAGATGCAGATATGTTGTCCAGACACCCATTAGATCTGCAAGAGCAAATGAATGAGTTCACAGAGACAGTTTTACCGGAAGTAGTGTCCGCAGTGTGGCAAGGGAGCAAGGCAGCACAAAACAGTGATGTGCCATGGATAGCTGCGTTACAACTGAGTTCTAATGACAACAATGTGCCAACTGACAGTGTTTTGAGCATGACGCCTAAAGACATCAATGCTGCTCAACAAGACGATGAGTCAATTAGAGAAGTAATCTCACTCAAACTCAAAGGATGGACACCAAACGATAAAGATAGACGGACAATGAGTAAACGGACACGGAGACTACTGTATGAGTGGAACAAGTTGGAAGTTGACAATGGATTATTGTACAGAAAGACAGAGCACAGCAAACAACTTGTCCTACCTGAACAGCTAAAGCCGATGGTGTTAAAGAGTTTACACAATGACATGGGTCACATAGGGTGTGATAAGGTGATACATCTGGCCCATGAGCGTTTCTATTGGCCATGTATGCAACAAGATGTTGAAGATTATGTAACAAAAAAATGTCCGTGCATCAAACAAAAACGCCCAAATGTTCCCCAGAGAGCTCCAATGGGCTCTATCACAACCAGTGCTCCCTTTGAGTTAATCTCCATCGACTACTTACACCTTGAGCCAAGTAAAGGAGGGTATGAGTACATCCTTGTACTAGTGGACCATTTCACTCGTTTCGCACAGGCATACCCTACAAGGAATAAATCAGGCAAAACAGCTGCAGAAAAGATATTTCAGGATTTTATTCCTCGTTTCGGGTACCCTGAGAAGTTGCATCACGATCAGGGACGTGAGTTTGAAAACAGTCTCTTCCACAGATTACAACAACTGTCTGGAATTTCTCACTCACGAACCACTCCATACCATCCGCAGGGCAACCCCGTGGAGCGCCTGAATCGTACACTACTCCAAATGCTTCGTACCCTACAGGAGGAGAAAAAAAGTGAATGGAAGGATCACCTACCCCAAATTGTACATGCTTACAATTGTTCAAGACACGAGTCAACAGGCTATTCTCCATTTTTCCTCTTATATCATTATACATTATATCATTTATCCTCTTATATATTCCTATATCATCATTTCTCGGCGCCACACCAGTAGGCTGCCTTTTGCAACAGCGGCTCGATTCCGAGTTTTTTTTCCCTTCCTCTCTCTTTTGATCACTTTTTTTTTTCACCCCACTTATATCACGGACACACAGATCGTCCCAAATGTCTCCTGAGCCGGTGGACGGAGCCACTGTTTATAGCAGGATACGATACAACAGGGAAGAGCTGCTAGCATTTAACCGCCACCCGGTCCCACTGGAAAAACTCGACATACCGAGAGAATTGAGGCGAAAGCGTCGCGGCTGCCGGGCTGGAGTAAGGCGGAGGACAAAAAATATAAGGTACAGACCCTCCCTTCCATCTGTTGTCATGGGAAATGTACGGTCGATACTGGGAAAGTTAGATGAGCTAGCGGCTATCTCCCGTTATGATAGCACTTACCGGGAGTGCTCTCTCCTTTTGTTTACTGAGACGTGGCTAACTGAACTAGCAGCAGATGCTAACATTGAGCTGGAGGGTTTTCACATGATACGAGCTGACCGAACACCAGAGAGTGGCAAAACTAGGGGCGGTGGAGTGATAATGTATGTTAACAACAACTGGTGCAGACCGGGACATATCACTGTTAAACAACGACACTGCAGCAAAGACATTGAGTTGCTAGCTGTTAGCATGAGGCCTACATATCTCCCGAGAGAACACTCACACGTGATCTGCATTGTTGTTTATGCAAATCCGACGGCGAACGCTGGGACAGCGCGTGACGTCATCCATTCAGTAACCAGCAGGCTGCAGACAGAACACCCAGATGCTCTTCTCCTCATCTCAGGCGATTTCAACCACGTTTCACTGTCTCCCATTCTGCCCACGTTCACCCAGTATGTCACATGCCACACTAGAGACAATAAAACACTGGATTTGTTCTACGCAAACACGAAGGAGGCGTGCACCTCATCACAACTCCCCCCACTTGGGAGATCGGATCACAACTTGGTTCATCTCCGACCGGTGTACAAACCCCTAGTGCACAGACAACCTCCGGCCATGCACACTGTGGAGTTATGGTCTGAGGAGACAATGGACACTCTAAAGGACTGTTTTGAAGCCACTGCCTGGAAGCAGCTCTGCGATCCACATGGTGAGGACATCGATGGCCTCATTCACACCTTCACGGGCTACCTCAGCTTCTGTGTGGACAAATCCGTTCCCACCAAGACCATACGGCGTCACTCAAACAACAAACCCTGGATCAACCCTGAGATAAAAACACTTCTGAGAGAGAAGAAGAGGATCTTCAGGTCGGGGAACAGGGAGATGCTGAAGTCCGTACAGAGGGAGCTGAGGAGAAAGATCAGAGAAGGCAAGGACAGCTTCAGGAAGAAGATGGAGGACAAGCTGCAACAGAGCGACATCAGCGGGGTCTGGAGAAACCTCAAAACCATCTCGGGGCTCCAGAATACCTCCCCCCAGGCCACGGGGGCAGGGAGTGGGTGAACAACCTGAATCTGTTTTTCAATAGATTTGACCAACCGCCCTCCCCCCTGTCTGCACAACAACCACTGCTGCCTCTAAGAAATCAAGTCCTGCTGCCCACTCCCCACTCCACCGACACCCCCCCCCCACTCCCAACACACAGCCCCCCATCCTGACCCTGACCAAGACCCAGGTGAGGACGGAGCTGAGGAAGATCAAGGCGAGGAAGGCGTCGGGACCGGACGGCATCAGCGCAAAGCTCCTCAAGTCCTGTGCAGACCAGCTGTGTGGGATTGTGACGTATATCTTCAACATGAGCCTGAAACTGGGGAGGGTACCACAGCTGTGGAAAACATCTTGTGTGGTACCTGTACCAAAAACTTCCCACCCCAAAGACCTGAACAGCTACAGACCGGTGGCCTTGACGTCCCACTTGATGAAGACCCTGGAGAGACTGCTCCTTGCTCATCTCCGCCCCCTGGTGGAACCAGCGATGGATCCACTCCAGTTCGCCTACCAGCATGGCATTGGGGTGGAGGATGCGGTGATCTTCCTCCTTCAACGTTCTCTGTCCCACCTGGAGAAGCCCGGGAATACGGTGAGGATCATGTTCTTTGACTTCTCCAGTGCTTTCAACACCATCCAACCGATGATCCTGAAGGACAAGCTGCTGCGCGCAGGGGTGGACCAGCACCTGTCATCATGGATCCTGGACTACCTCACGAACCGGCCTCAGTTTGTGAGAACCCGGGACTGTGTTTCCGACACGATCATCAGTAGCACGGGGGCCCCCCAGGGAACGGTGCTGGCTCCCTTCCTGTTCTCTCTTTATACTGCGGACTTCTCACACAACACAACACATTGCCATCTACAGAAGTTCTCTGATGACTCTGCGATCGTTGGTCTCATCTCCAACGGAGATGAAGCTGAGTACAGAGGGCTTATCCAGGACTTTGTGGACTGGTGCCATCGGAACTGCCTCCAGATCAACGCGAGGAAAACTAAGGAGCTGGTGGTGGACTGCCGCAGGCATGGGCAGCCCCTCACAGCACCAGTAAATATACAGGGAACAGACATCGAGATGGTGACATCCTATAAGTACCTGGGTATTCATCTGAACAATAAACTAGACTGGTCACACAATACTGACGCACTCTACAAGAAGGGACAGCGCAGGCTGTTCCTGCTGAGGAGACTCAGGTCTTTTGGTGTACAAGGGGCGCTGCTGAAGTCATTCTATGACACGGTGGTGGCATCAGCCATCACTTTTGGAGTGGTCTGCTGGGGCAGTGGCATTACTGCAGCCGATAGGAAGAGACTGAACAAACTGATTAAGAAAGCTAGCTCTGTCCTGGGGCAACGCCTTGATCCGATGGAGGAGATAGGAGAGAGAAGGATGGTGGCTAAACTGTCATCTCTGCTGGAGTCCGAGTTCCACCCTATGCAGGACATACTGGATGCACTGAGGAGCTCATTTAGCAGCAGACTACATCATCCCAGGTGCACAACCGAGAGGTTTCGTAGGTCCTTCCTACCAACGGCTGTCAGACTGTACAACCTAAGCAGCGCTGCTCGCAGAGATAGCAAACAATGACTTGCCTTTAGAAGAAGAACTGCCTGCAAAAGAAAAGACAAAACAGAAACGGAAGAAGAGGACAGAGACAAATCCTAACAGTGACAACACAGACAATGACAGCTCGGAGGAAGAAGAGGAAAATACTTACCGCTACAACCTCCGTAGCCAAATCCCATGTTACAGACCCGTAAATCGTCAGCAAAATGCCTCAAATCTCCCAGACCAAAACACTCAGCAACCAGTACCTGTCATGCCAGAGCAAAATCCTCAAAATCAGCAAAGGCTTCGAGCGACAGCTAGAGAGTTCTGCCCACCAGTAAGGCAGGAACTGGTCCCCGTTCAGCGGGATGCTGAGGAGCAAATGGATGGACCAGCTTTGCTGCAGGAAGAACGTCAAGGACAAGTGGAGGTGATGGATAGAGAACAGGAGGAACTGAGAAGGTCACAGCGGAGAGCAAGGCCAGTAGAGAGACTGACCTACGACGTCCTGGGACAGCCATCGTACCAGCCTTGGACTGCAGACGTAAGACCTGTCCTACTCCCTACCCCTGTGCCGCTAACTCAAAACTATATGCCATTCCACTACCTCACCCAACCTCAGTCCCATGGTTATAATTGGTACACTCTCATGCATTAAGTCACCCTAGAACATGAAATGTCGGGAGACATTTATTTGAAGTGGGGGAGAGTGTAGAGGGTTGGAAATAGTTAATAGTTATGTAAGAGGTGAAGAAGACATTTGGATAAGAAAATTTAAGAAAAACAGGCACCCCTACAATTTTATGTTATTCCTTAATTGTTTATTTTTCTACAATGCATTTGTAATCCACCTGGTTCCATTATAACTCATGTGAGTTGAGTGCAGTTCCATACGCCGACCAATAGATGGCGCATGTCGCACAGTGATAGAGAGTAGACTCACGCACTGGAGTACGAAGAATAAAACTCCTTGTGTGAAATAACGAAACGTGTTCTGCTGATTTTCTATCACAGGTTGGAGAGTTAACTTCCACATGCACGTTTCCTCCTCCTGGGCCGCTACCCAGGGGAGCAACACATGCAAAGCAGGCAGAAAAAGGAGTGTGAAAAGCAATAAAGGAAACAAGCAATAAAGGAAGTGTGATAACATTTGCACAGAAACAGACATCCTAAGAAAGACAGATGCAGTTAAAGATTTTAACCGACACGCCAGAGGCTCCAAATTTTATCCTTGGGGATTTTAACCATGTGTCTCTAAAGAAGACACTTAAAAACTTTTATCAGTATGTCTCCTGCCCAACCAGGCAAAAAAAGACATTGGACCTGTGCTACGGATCCATAGAGAGGGCCTTTAAATCTCTTCCCCTTCCTCCTTTAGGATCCTCAGATCACAACTGTGTACATTTGCTGCCCACATATAAAACTGCTCTCAGAAGAGACAATGCAAAGACCAGAGACATAGACGTGTGGACAGAGGATTCAGTGCACTGCCTCCAGGAATGCTTTAACTGTACGGACTGGGAGGTGTTCATGCTAGACTGCGGAGAAGATTTGGACTCTTTAGTGGACGTGACATGCTCACACATGGCTTTCTGCAGGGACATGATCGTAAACGTGTCAAAATATATCCCAACAACAAGCCATGGGTTACAAAATCAGTTAAATCCTGCTTACAGAAGAAAGCACTTGCCTTTAAACAGGGGGTTGTTTCTGAGCTGCAGGTTGCCACAAAAGAGCTGAAGTCCGAAATTTTAAGAGCAAAACAGAATTATAAATCAGAGTTGGAAAGCAAGATGGCAACAAAGAAGCTTGGTTCAGCCTGGGCGAGTATGAAAACTATTGCAGGCCTTTAGAGCACAGAGCGCAGTAATCGTGTGTTTTTAGATGGTTTTAACGCATACTTAGAGCTGGCTAATGCTCTTAATTGTTTTTATGGTCGTTTTGATTCCTTTGATTTTAGCACAGAAACTCAAGATTTGCAACAGAAACTCAAACACAATCAGCACTTTAATATTGAGGTGCAGGGTGTTAAAAGGGCATTCTGTGCTGTAAAAGTGAACAAAAGTCAGGGCCCTGTTAATATATGTTGGCACTTGGTAAAGTCCTGTGCACATGAACTAAGTCCTGTGTTTCACTACATTTTTAATAAGTCCTTACAGGCACAACATGTGCCTAAGATCTGAAAAGATACTGTGGTTGTCCCTTTTCCAAAATCCAGCTGTCCTAAAATGGTAAATGATTTTAGACCAGTTGTTTTGACCTCAGTTTTAATGAAAATTTTTGAAAACCTGGTCAGATTTGAGATCCTCAAGCAGACTGAGCATGCATTGGATCCTTTGCAGTTTGCCTATAGGCCTCACAGAGGAGTGGAGGATGTCACTGTCACTCTGTTTAACATGCTTTTTAAACATCTGGATTTTAATGGGACACACGGCAGGCGTTTATTTGTGGACTTTTCTTCCGCCTTTAATACAATCCAACCTTCATATTTTAGTTGAAAGGCTCCTGCAACAATTTGATTTGAGTAATAATCTGGTGGGTTGGATTCTGGATTTTTTAACCAACAGGACACAGAGAGTAAGGGTCAATGGTACATTGTCTGACCAAAAGTGTTCTTCTACTGGCTCTCTGCAGGGGTGTGTGTTGTCACCACTACTCTTCATCCTGTACACAAACATGTGTCTGAGCAGACATGACAACAGACACATTATAAAGTATGCTGATGATTCAGTTGTTGTCAGTCTCCTCCAGGATGGTGAGAATGGCCACAGCCCAGTAGTTGATGATTTTGTTCACTGGTGCGAGGATTCCTACCTGCAGCTGAATACGACAAAAATTAAAGATATGATTATTGACTTTAGGAGGAAAACTCCCAGGCACAAAGTCACTGTACTAAAAGGCCAGACCACTGAATGTGTGCAATTCTACAAATATCTTGGGATGATTATTGATAGTAATTTAAACTTTGAAGAGAACTATGAAAGGGTGTGCAAAAAGGGTCAGCAACATTTGTATTGTTTAAGGAAACTTGCACACTTCCAAGTTGACCGAACCATAATGACGATGTTTTATCGGGCTTTTATTGAATCTGTTTTATCTTTTTCTTTAGTGTCATGGTTTGGTCAGATAAAACTGAAACAGAGAAAATCCTTGGATCAGGTTGTTAGATGGTCCAGTCATTTGCTTGGTGAATCACAGCTGAGCCTGACATCCCTGTACACTAGACAGGTACAGAGGATTGCTACCTCCATTTTGAATGATGACTCCCACCCTTTGCACTGCCACTTTCAGCTTCTTCCCTCCAGATGGAGGTTTGCTGTCCCAAAAAGTAAAACCCAGCGCTACAAAAACAGCTTTGTTCCTGCTGCTGTCAAAGAGTTGAACAAGATGTAACAATATATTGCACATAATTTAGTTACCTATTTATTAATTTTATTTTATATTTACTTATTTTTGTAGTTTTTTTTTTATTTGGGTTCTAAATCTTTTATTGGGTTTTAGACTTTTGAGTTTTTAACTTCTTTGACTAGTCTTTAACTTTTTAATATGACTCTTCTCTCTTCTCTCTTTTTTTTCTCTTATCTGTTTGTCCTATGTCCTGATTGGTGGAGCCTTGAGTACTTTTATCGTGTTTATAGTCAGCTTCATGTGTGCCTGTGTTTGTGTTCATGTTAAATGTAATTGTGGTTTGTAAATATGGATGTCACCTGACTGCAAAACAAATCTACCTATGGGTACAAATAAAGTAACCTGAACCTGTGGAGAGAGGAATAACCAGGCAGAGAGGTCCAGATCATATCAGGCTTTATTCAACACTCTCTCCATTTCTCTAGAAACACAAGCAACAAAAGAGGAACAGATCTCAGGCACCTCTGCTCTTAAACAATACCACTTGGTCAGCCTTCTCTGTGTGCTGCATTAACATCAAAGCCTTTGTAATTCCCATTCTCTTTGTCACGGTTCACATCAACGCACCACCCCATATCCACACACAAACCCCCCATGTCACCATGGGATGAGACGCCGGGTCGGCGCTCAGACCATGCCCCTTCTCATCCCTGCCTCTCATTGGGCAGCATCCCAGCAGGCTCCCAGCTGTCAGTGTTAAGGGATGGCTGGGGCCAATTAATCCTCATCAGCTGGGGTGCTGCTAATGAGGATAAAAAGGAGCAGCTTCGACTATTCGGGGCTGCGACTTAAGCACTGCTAGGCTGGAGCCCCTTCGTCCGGTGTAAGCCCCTGACTCATCTTGCAGCATTGCTCGTAAGTGTTTCCCGTAAGGAGTAATTGAGCCTTTGTACCCCCATGTCCGGTGCTAGCTCTCTACTCACCTTACCGTATCACTTGGGAGTGTCATCTTGAATGAGTACCTGTGTATTGGAGTCCTTATGCCCAGTGCCAGCTCTCTGGCTGCTTAACCCGTGAGTGTTACCCGCTGTGAGTTCTCATGCTGTTACCCCTACGCCCGGTGCCAGCTGTTAACTCTGGTGCTGTACTGCTCGTGAGCGTTACTCTGTATGAGTGTCTGTGCTTTCCTTATCCCTCACCCCTGTCATCAATAAAACATCTCAACTCACTGGCTCGCCCTTGGCTCTCATTGTGTGGCTCCCCAGAGCCCCACGTAACACCCCATGACGATCCCTTTTGTCTTTTAAGTCTGAGTGTAAATATACTGAGGTGGATTCCGACACCCCCCCCCCCCCCCCCAGACTCAGACTGAGCCTTGACCCTCATGTCCTCTGGGCTTCAGCTTACATCCGCAGCGGCTGTAACGTGGGGTCTGCGGCTTCAAGGTTGGGGGTGCGTCCGTCTGTGGGGGGACATTGGGAGGGGGGAAAACATCATTAGCATGCCCTTGTGACTGATCTGATGAGTCATTTACCTGGGGAGTTCTCAGTGGGGGTCGTCCGCGGCGAGGAGTTCGGGCCAACACCACTTGATCGTCTGATAACACGAAAGCGGGCTTAAGCCTGTCTATACAGACTGTTTCTCTGTGACCCCCAAGTCTAACACAAAATGTTTCTCCCCGGGTTCCAGCATGCTGAACGGGCCATCGTAGGGCGGGCGAAAGGGGGTCCGGTGGGCCTTGTGCCTGACAAATACGAACGCCGCATCCTTCAAGGCCTTTGGCACAAAAGCGCGTGGAAAACAGTGGTGGACCGGACCGGGTACCATCCCTGCCACTGTGCTACATGGTGAAAGCAGGGATGGATCAGTGTTCGGCGCGGATCTGTCCGGCAAAAATTCCCCTGGGAGCCGCAGCGGCTGGGAAAAAACCAGCTCTGCTGGGGAGGCTGCCAAATCCTCCTTTGGTGCTCAATGCAACCCTAATAGAACCCACGGCAACCGGTCCACCCAATTTGCATCCGTAAGCGAAGCCCTGAGCGCTGCTTTAAGTGATCTATGGAAATGCTCGCATAACCCATTGGCCTGTGGGTCGTGCAATGAAGTGAGACACCGAGGCTCCAGGCCATGGTGGACCAGAGGTCGGAAACAAATTGCGGGCCCTGATCGGACATGATATCCGAAGGGGCACCGAAACGTGTCACCCATGTCGTCAAAAAAGCGTGTGCAACTTCTGTGGACGCGGTGGAGGCTAGCAGGACTGCTTCGGGCCAGCGCGTGCTGCGGTCCACCACTGTCAGGATGTGCATGAACCCTTGCGATGGCAGGAGGGGGCCCACGAGGTCCACGTGAACGTGGTCGAACCGCTTAGCCGGGATATGGAACGGCTCCAAGGGGGCCTTTGTGTGCCTGTGCACTTTGGCTCGCTGGCATGCTATGCAGGCTGCAGCCCACTCTTTCACCTGTTTGCACAGGCTCATCCAGACGAACTTCGCTCCCACCATTTTGACTGACGTGCGCACTCCTGGGTGCGCCAGGGAGTGAACCGACTCAAAAACACAGCAGCGCCAAGCGCATGGGACCACCGGGCGCGGGCGGCCTGTGGAGACGTCACAGATTGGAGGGGCCCCCATCTTGCAGTACTCTGCTCTCCAGCCTTGACCCTGTTGGTCCAGACTGGAGCACACAAACATCTGCATCGCCGATCTGCTCAGCGGCCATGGCCATGTAATCTATCCCCACGTAGACTGGGGCCACTAATGCGCGTGAGAGGCAGTCCGCCACCACATTGAGTTTACCGGCCACATGCTGAATGTTGGTTGTAAACTCGGAGATCACAGCCAGCTGTCTCTGCTGTTGGCCCAACCATGGCTCCGCAACCTTGGCCATCGTGTACGTTAGCGGCTTGTAGTCTACAAATGCAGTGAAGGTGCGCTCTTCCAGCCAGAACTGGAAGTGTTGTATGGCCAGGTGGAGAGCCAGTAACTCTCTGTCGAATGTGCTGTATTTACGCTCACTGTCGCACAAAGACTGTCATGTATTTTGGTTTACTGCGGCACCCGTCGTAGTGCCTTTGCTGAAATGCATTATGGGTAATGTAGTGTATGTTGAGTGTGTTGTTGTTGGCTGTGTGTCTTGAGTTGCTGCTCGCTAATAAAACGTTAACGGTACGTCGATGGTCCGAGCATTATTTGTTATATCAAGTAGTGTAAAGGGCGAAGATATAACAAAAAGTGGCGACGAGGACGTCTGGACCGACGCTGCAGTCCGCGACGGAGGAGAGTTTTTTTTGTCGTTTTTTTTTTTCCCGCCGCTACTTCGGGCTGACAGGGTGATACACCGCGCCACTGTGCTGAGGTGGATGCTGCGGGCTGTCTGCTAAGCGGGAAGGAGCGGAGCAGTGGAAACCGTTAAGGAAAAAAAAAAAAAAAAAAACTCAGTGAGTAATGCCGGAGGGAAGAAACGACGTTACAAGAAAGGAGCCGCGAGGGAAAGAGCGACATTCAACCAGGAGTGTTAAAATGGCTGGAGTCATTGGCTCTATCGGGCCCTTTGATGAGAGCGCGGAGCAATGGAGCTCCTATGCAGAGCGCTTTGACTATTTTGTCGCGGCCAATGGAATAACGGATGAAAAGTTAGTGCCTACTTTTCTGAGTGTGATGGGTCCCAAGACATTTAACCTACTACGTAACCTCCTACAGCCAGTAAAGCCAGGCTCTAAAACCTACAAAGAACTGGTGGACACACTGACCCACCACTTCTCACCCAAGCCGCTAGTGATTGCAGAAAGATACAGGTTTCACAGACGTAACCAAGAAGAGGGTGAGTCTGTTAACATGTTTGTTGCAGCACTACGCAAGTTAGCCGAACACTGTGAATTTAAAGATGTTTTAAATGACACATTAAGAGACAGGCTTGTGTGTGGACTACGAAATGAAGCAGCACAGAAGAAGTTACTCACAGAAAGTGATTTGACGCTTGAAAGAGCCATTAACACTAGTGTGATGATGGAGATGGCTTCCAAAGAAGCACACCAACTGCATGCTACAGGCAGAGTACATAAGCTCAACAGTGGTAAAACCAATGCAACAGGGCCATGTTTCCGCTGTGGCAAGGTGGGACACCTTCCTAATGACTGTTGGTACAAAGAGATGGACTGTAACAACTGTGGAAAAAAAGGCCACGTGGAGCGGGCATGTAGAAGCAAAAGGAGCAAAGACAAAGGCCCAAAGACGAGGAATAAAAGTGACATGGTAAAATACAAAAAGAAAAGAAATGTTCACACAGTTAAACATGGCGAGGACAGAGTGAGCGACTCCTCAGAGGAAGAGGTGTCAACTGCAATAAATACTGTCCGGATTATGAATGTGAATGAAGGCTCAGAAGGCTTTTGGACTAAACCAAAAGTGGAGGGACATTTTATTAAAATGCAGATAGACACCGGATCAAAGGCATCACTTGTGTCACATGGCATTTACAAGAAGTTTCTGAAACATCTTCCACTCCGACCTTCAGACACCGTCTTCAGGGCGTATACTGGACACCGAGTGCCCATGAAAGGGATGACAGAGGTAACTGTTCAGTACAATGGCCAAACTGCTGAGCTTCCAGTTTATGTTACCAAGAACAACTGTCCAGCTATAATGGGGCGTGTGTGGCTAAAGAAAATCCAACTTGACTGGCAAGAAGTAAGGAAGCTGTCACACAGTTCCACTCAGCTGCAGGCCATACTAGAAAAGCACAAAAAGGTTTTTCGTGATGAGTTAGGCAGTATGAAAAAAATTATAGTGAAGCTGCATGTCAAACCTGACAGTAAACCAGTGTTCATGAAAGCCAGGCCAGTGCCGTACGCCATCAGACCAAAGGTGGAGGCTGACTTGGATGCACTGGTCAAGAATGGAGTTCTGGAGCCTGTGACAACCAGTGAGTGGGCCACGCCCATAGTTCCAGTACCCAAAAAGGACGGAGGAATCCGAACCTGTGGAGACTTTAAGGTAACAGTAAACCCTGTACTAACAGCAGAGCAGTATCCCCTTCCACTGATTGATGACTTATTTGCGGGGCTGAGTGGGGGACAAAAGTTCAGCAAAATAGATCTCAACCAAGCTTATTTACAAATGCATGTAGACGAGCAGTCACGTGAAATGCTGACTATCAACACCCATAAAGGACTCTTCAGATACCGCCGACTGCCTTTTGGCATCACATCTGCTCCAGCACTTTTTCAGCGAGCTATGGATCAAATCCTGAGTGGATTACCAGGAGTGCAGTGCTACCTGGATGATATCCTGTGTACAGGAGCAGAGGATGAAGAGCATCTGCGCAACTTGGATGCAACTCTCAAGAGACTGGAGGAATATGGATTGAGAATCCGCAAGGATAAATGCGAGTTTTTCCAGTCATCCGTGGAATACTTAGGTCATGTGATCGATGCTAAGGGACTACACACTGCACCATCGAAAATCACAGCCATTGTGGATGCACCTCCACCCCAAAATGTCAGTCAGCTGAAGTCTTTCTTAGGACTGCTGAACTATTATGGATGTTTCATACCAAACTTGGCATCACTATTAAAACCACTGTATAACCTGCTGCGCAAAGAGGAAGCATGGAGGTGGACAGCAAGCTGTCAGGAAGCTTTTCAGAAGGCAAAGGATGCGCTGACTGCATCAGAGGTTCTGACCCACTTCAACCCATCACTTCCGATCCAGCTTGCCTGCGACGCCTCTCCTTATGGCGTAGGGGCGGTGATTTCTCACGTAATGCCAGACGGTGAGGAAAAGCCAATCGCTTTTGCGTCAAGGACATTAAACAAGGCAGAAGCTAACTATGCTCAACTAGAAAGAGAGGCTCTGAGCATTGTGTTTGGTGTGAGAAAATTCCACCAGTACTTGTACGGAAGGAAGTTTACACTTTTTACTGACCACTGACCTCTCACAACCATCCTTGGACCATACACAGGAATACCATCTCTTGCAGCGTCCCGACTGCAGAGGTGGGCGTTGCTGTTGTCAGGACACTCCTATGACATCAGGTATCGAAAGTCAGACTGTCATGGTAATGCAGATGGGTTATCCAGATTACCACTTCCTGCCATGAAGCCAGAGTCAAGCACTGTGGACATCTTCTACTTCACAGAGGTAGAAAACGCACCTGTTTCAGCTGTGCAGGTGAAAAAGGGGACTAGAAATGACCCTGTGTTGTCTGCAGTCATGGACTTGGTCATTAAAGGACAACCTGCGGGTGATGACGCAACCTTGAAGCCCTTCCTTGGGAAGTGGACAGAATTGTCTGTTCAGTCGGGTTGTTTGCTGTGGGGGAGGAGAGTGATTATTCCCCTGTCATGTCGAACAAAAGTGTTACAGCAGCTTCACGCAGGACATAGTGGAATCGTGAGAATGAAAGAAATAGCGAGAAGCTATTTTTGGTGGCCAAACATTGACAAGCAGATTGAAGAAATAGCCAAAAGTTGTTCATTGTGTCACAAGGTACGGAACAACCCACCATTGGCTCCTCTCCATCCCTGGGAGTTCCCACAGGAGCCATGGCATCGTGTGCACATTGACTTTGCAGGTCCGTTTGAGGACAGAATGTTTCTCGTTGCTGTGGATGCACACAGTAAATGGCCTGAAGTGGCTATTATGAGGTCAACCACCACAGAGAAGACCACAGAAGCATTAGCAGAAATGTTTAGCCGTTTTGGGTCTCCTATACAACTAGTTTCTGACAATGGACCTCAGTTAGTTTCACAAGAAATGGATGCTTTTCTACAAGCTAATGGAGTGCAGCACATTAAATCAGCTCCATACCATCCTGCGACGAACGGCCTTGCAGAAAGGTTTGTGCAGACAATGAAACATGCATTGAAAGCATCACAAGGTCAAGGAACACTGCATCAGAGGCTGCACAAGTTCCTGCTAAACTACCGCAACACTCCACATGCAATCACAAAGACAACCCCTGCTAGTCTGATGTTCAAGAGAGATCTGCGCACTACCTTTGACCTTTTGAAACCCTCAGGATTAAAGGACACTGTGCAAAAGCAACTAGAGAAACAAATTATGCACAGAGGACATCGGGCAAAGGACAGAGCGTTCACGTCAGGAAAATCTGTGCTGGCCAGGAACTACAGAGGTGAACCTAAGTGGGTTCCTGCAACTGTTATCGCACAAACTGGACCAGTCTCATATACAGTTCAAACCACTGGCAGTGTTTGGAAAAGGCACGTGGATCAACTCCTGCAGACACCACCAGCGCCTGCAGAACCGTCTTTTGGATATCCTAACGATCCACCTACACCAGTGCAGAACTCAACCACTTCAGAGACCGGAGTTCCAGCTGGAGATGTGACATCTTCTTCTGCATCAGCACCAGAAGCAATTTCACATTAGAAAGAACTCATTAGAAAGAACTCAGACTCATGTTCCTGTAGAGCGCCGATACCCTACCAGGGAGCGACGACCTCCTGTCCGTCTGAGTTATTAGACTAGATAGCAACTGACCCACATTTATGGGGCAGAATAATCCCCAGGGGTACAGTTATGGGATGAGGTAGTCTACCCTCACTCCTAAGGTAGCATAATAATTAAAGAAAAAAAAATGAGACAAACAAAGACACAAGAACTGCAGCAGACACTTGATATCTCCAGTAGGACATCTATTGTAAGAGGGGAGGAGATGTCATGTATTTTGGTTTACTGCGGCACCCGTCGTAGTGCCTTTGCTGAAATGCATTATGGGTAATGTAGTGTATGTTGAGTGTGTTGTCGTTGGCTGTGTGTCTTGAGTTGCTGCTCGCTAATAAAACGTTAACGGTACGTCGATGGTCCGAGCATTATTTGTTATATCGAGTAGTGTAAAGGGCGAAGATATAACAAAGACCTGCTAAAAAAGGCGAGCGGCTGCCAAGAACCGGTGACGTGCTGCTCCATGACGGCCCCTATGGCCACGTCCGAGGCGTCGGTAGTGAGCGCTATCCGAGCCGCCGGGTCCGGGTGCGTCAGTAGTGCAGTGCTCGCAAGAGCGGTTTTAACCTCGGAAAATGCCTGCTCCCACTCAGGAGTCCAGTCGACTCTGTCTGCCGGTTTCCGTTTCTTAAGCGCGGCGTACAATGGCTGCATGAGCTGGGTTCCGTGGGGGAGGAAACGATTGTAGAAGTTAACCATCCCCAAAAACTCCTGCAGCGCCCTGACTGTCTGAGGCCGGGAAAATTTTGCCACGGCACACACCTTGTCCGGCAAGGGTATCTCGCCCTCTGGTGAGATGCGGTGGCCCAAAATATCGATCCCCACCATCCCGAACTGGCACTTCACCAGGTTGATTATTAACCCGTGCTCCACCAACCTCTGGAAAACTGTCCTGAAGTGGGTTACGTGTTCGTCCTCGGACGTGTTGGCCAAGAGGATGTCGTCCAGGTAGATGAACAAAAACGGCAGATTGCGCAACACCGCATCCATCATGTGCTGGAATGTCTGCGCCGCGCCTTTTAACCTGAAAGGCATGCGTAAAAACTCAAACAGGCCAAACGGGGTTATTACTGCCGTTTTAGGTATGTCCTCAGCGTGCACTGGGACCTGGTGGTAACCACGGACCAGGTCTATCTTGGAAAAAATGCGTACCCCGGTGAGGTGAACGGAAAAATCCTGAATATGAGGGATGGGATAGCAGTCGTGCGCTGTGGTGTTGTTTATTCTGCGGAAATCTCCGCACGGTCGCCACGATCCCTCGGCCTTAGGAACCATATGTAGTGGGGATGCCCATGGGCTGTTTGAGCGCCTGATGATGCCCAACTTTTCCAAGTTGGCAAACTCCTCACGTGCTATGGCTAGTTTAGCTTCGTCCAGGCGCCGAGGTCGTGTGAAAACAGGCGGCCCCGTGGTGGTAATGAAGTGCTCCACCCCGTGTTTAGTGACGGTCGCTGAAAACGTTGAGACCGTGAGTGCTGGAAACTCGGTGAGCAGTGTGTGGAACTTACCCCCTGGAGCTGTGACGTTGGCTAGTGTTGTTGGCCCGATTCCTCGAGCTGTACAGGGGAGAGAATCAAAAGACATTGCGTTAATCAGGCGTCTGTTAGCAACATCGACTAGTAGTCTGTTTGCACTAGGGATGGGCATAATTAACCGATTAACCGATAATTGATCATTAAGAATTTCACCGAGGAAGTTCATTTTCGTCGACAAACCGTTTTTTTTTTTTTTAAACAATCCGAATGTAGGTTATTAGGCCTAGTGCACGGCCGTCCTCAAACAATGCAATGCATTTAACTGTGCCACTGGCAAAATTTGGGCACCAGGGGGCAACATTACACCATCGCTGTACCCTGGCGTGCCTCAGTTGATACATGCGAGCTTCCGTAGGGCAATCGCCAAATCATGAAGAGGTTGCGGCGAAATGTTGCGTGGGACCATTTTAATTTAAAAATGACCAGGTGTACTGCAATCACTGCAATGCAGCATACAAAAGAAAAAAGTAAAAGAAAGAAATATATGTTCCGTTATGTGTCCTGTATGTGTCTCCCGTTATTGTCTGGCTCGCAACTTGAAGCCTCCTTCATTTGCGCAATGTGCATGTGTTCACGTTTTACTGCAAACTTGTCTTGTTAATAAATTCATCCTCGAAGAAAAACACTCTGTATTTTTTTATTATTATTCTCAATACATAAGAGTACAGTGATCCCTCACTTATCGCGTCACCCATAAATAATACGTACGTTCATTCTCTCACGCTCTCTCTCATATGATACGTGTGTGTGTGTGTAAGTGTACATACATACATAGATGTAAATAAAGTGTACATAAATATGTTTTTAGAACTCTTTTATTCTTATAACAAGATACGTAACTCAAGATAAAGATGATTTACTGCACAGGTTAATGAGAGCTTTACTGCTCCTCAGGTGCTAGAGGCGCAGGATCGTCGAGGGAAGCTGCAGGAGGCGGCGTAGTGGCTCGACGGGAAGACTATTTCGCACAAAATGGCACAAGAGAACAACAAAAAGTTCCACGCGGCTAGACTAAGCAACACGAGCGATAAACAGCAATGAATGCGGTCTTCGTTTGTTGGGTGGCCGCTCGGCAGGGAGAGAAGCTGGGTAAAACGTCTCGGCCAATCAGCTTGCGGGGTGAAACGTCTCGGCCAATCAGCTTGCGAGATTGCCGAGCCAACCAGAGAGGTGGATTTGAGTTGTGCGGCTCTCCGTGTTGATACCTGATGTTCTAATGTAGTCTACCTGCCTTGTTACCTACCTAAAAATGTTAATGATTAACCGATTATTAATCATTAATTCTCCCGACGATCGGTGAAGAAAATTTCACCGAATGCCCATCCCTAGTTTGCACACTAAAAATCAGTGCTTAAGATGGGGAAGCTGCATGCCGCTATGACAAATGTCCATTGGTATGTACGGCCGTGCAAGGATACAGTCAGCATCCTCTCACCAAAAGTCTTAATGTCTGAGCCGTTTGTGGCCATCAGCTCGGGGCTGCTAGTTCCCGCCAGCTGGTCGGCGTAGGATAGCAGGATGGGGCTCTTTTGGGAGCCGGAGTCCACGAGGAACCGTCTCCCTGAGTGTGAGTCTGTCACATACAGCAGCTTGCTTGCTTCACCGGCGGTCGCAGCTGCTACCGACTGCCAGTCCTGGTGTTTCCCGAACGCTTGAATTGGCACGGTGGCATGTATCGGCATATGTCCTCTCCAAAACGGCGGTGGTAGAAACAGAGCGTGTCTCTCCGGTGCTTCTTGCCCCCCGCTGCAGTCACCATCGCTGGCTCCTGGCCTCCGCTGGCCATCTTGCTGGGTTCTGACGCTGCTGCGTTCACTGTGAGGACTCTGGTAGAGAGGATAATCGGCTCTACCTCCTGAGCTAGCGCACGGTAGTTGCGTGCAGCCAGCAGCGACGAATTGGCAAGACCGCTCTGGCCACCGTTGGGAGGTTCCGGAGGAAAAGGTGAGCAAAGAGGAAATGCCCGTCATCTGTGCCCATCAATGCCAACATCTTCTCCATCAATTCGACTGCGCACATGTTGCTGGCACTTCCCATCCAGGTCATCTCTGGGGTGTTCGCCTCGAGTTCCATTGTGCATCAAGGGTCACCAGTGTGGAGAGAGGAATAACCAGGCAGAGAGGTCCTGATCATTTCAGGCTTTATTCAACTCTCTCTCCATTTCTCTAGAAACACAAGCAACAAAAGAGGAACAGATCTCAGGCACCTCAGCTCTTAAATAATACCACTCGGTTAGCCTTCTCTGTGTGCTGCATTAACATCAAAGCCTTTGTAATTCCCATTCTCTTTGTCACTGTTCACATCAACACACCACCCCCACACCCACACACAAACCCCCCATGATGATCCCTTTTGTCTTTTAAGTCTGAGTGTAAATATACTGAGGTGGATTCCCACAGCACTGGATTTTTACCTCCGCCAAGGAGGTTATGTGATCATCGGCGTTGGTTTGTCTGTTTGTTTGTTTGTTTGTTAGCAAGATAACTCAAAAAGTTATGGACGGATTTTCATGAAATTTTCACAGATTGTCAGAAATGGGGTATCCTATAGATGATTACATTTTGGTGGTGATCTGGATCACTGTCCAGAAGAAAACCACCATTACGGAAAATGACATTTTCGTCAATAACTACTGAACCACTAATCCTATCATTGTGAATCCAATTTGTGAATCCAATTGTTAGTCATATGTTTTCATGGTCAAGGAATCTGAAAACGTACACACAAACACTGTATGGGGGGAACTATGGCACTAAACCGCCATTACGGAAAATGCCATTTTCGTCAATAACTACTGAACCACTAATCCTATCATTGTGAATCCAATTGCTAGTCATATGTTTTCATGGTCAAGGAATCTGAAAACATACACACAAACACTGTATGGGGGGAACTGTGGCGCTTGGCGGAGGCCTGCGCTCTCCGAGTGCTTTTCTAGTTTTCTTATGTTTTTAAGCTGTCGTGAACAAATGGAGAAAAGGACTACAGTCACTGATCACACATAATACTAAAAATTAGAACTGTTCAGAGCTACAAAAAGCACATTTAACAATTTTTAAACTGTATTCATAGTTTGAAGTTGTTTCCCCATGTTCTCAGGCATCAAATAACTCCCAATAAAATGCGTTTGTGTACAGGAGCTTGTGTGGCAAAAAAACCCCCCAAAAAACAAAACACTTTTAACCATTCATGTATGACTTGTGCAGAAAGTTTAAAAATGGAGGCATGTGTCAGTTAAGTGCTGAACAGGTTTCCTCACGTTTTTACACTACTCTCTGGGTGTGTCATTGCAGATGGGCACAGTCTGCTTCCTTCTTTACCTCTAGTCTGCAGGCACTATGTCATGAATGAAACTCTGGAGACATGGGTCATGAAGACATGAGATTCATAAAACTAACAGAATGTCCATCTACCACTGATCTGTACAGGCTGAGAAGTTCCTGTGCATTCCTGTGACCCAAAACAGGTTATGCCAAAAAGATTATAATAAATGGCTTAGATCACTCCTTATGCATGTACTGATCCTGAGTCTGAACTCACTGAAACTGCTCACAGAAACAGGCCAAGAATATATAAACTTATCCTATGTGGAATGCACATTGAAACATTAAACATGGCATATGAAAGGTATAATACTTCTCAAATATAATAATACATTATTAATATCAATAATAGTATAGATAATATGGAATTTTTCTATCAGCCGCTCATCCCATGACGCCGTTGGTTCAACATGTATAAAGATTATGTCGATGCAGCTGGCCTGAGTGACGCTACTCACGAGAAGCTGAAGAGCGTACTGGTTCTCAGTCTAGGTAAAGAAGGATGGCGCATGCTCCACACTTTGGGTTAAGCGGACTCATTCGGCAAATGTGTGACTCTGATGGAGAAATATTATAATGTTACGACCCGAAGAATCGTCTTCTTCTACCACAAACAACATGTGGGTGAGTCAACTCAACATTATGCTACGGACTGCCGAGTCCTAGCGAGCACATGCGCCTTTGGACCCTTAGGAGACAAGCTAATCCGTGACAAGCTAGCCGAAGGGCACAGCACAGAGAGTGAATGCAGCACAGAGTGTGAATTCGGCGCAAAGGGAGAACACGGCACAGAGAGCGAACATACCACAGAGAAAGAACAGCATCCGGACTCGCCTCAGTTCCTCGCCCAGCGTAAGCCTCTTGGAGCTGCAGCAGAGTTGCAGGAGAGGGGGCCCACATGTATTGGGAACCCCAGGACACAACAACCCGGCGCAGGTTCTACCAACAAGGATGGCGACATATCGCCACGACCACACTTCCTAGGAGAAGGGGAGAACAAACTGGACTCATCTCCGATCCTCGTCTGGCATAAGCTCCAGGCAGCCACCGTGGAGCTGCAGAAGAGAGAGTTCGATCAAGATGAGACACAGCATTGGAGCCGACCCAGCTGGTGTGGGATCCTGGCTGGGACATTGTTGATGAGCGTGCCGTGGCTCCAGTGGGATGGTGCCGCTGTCTGCTGCAGACAGCACCTCCAAGAGCGCGTCCACCACGAGCTCACCTCAGGGCCCCTTGAGCTGAACTGCTTTCCTCAATGAAAGGACTGTTTAGCTAGGAGCACGGCTGCCAGTGAATAGTGGCATAATAAACCACTCAGCTGCGCTGAGCTATGCTGTAGTCTACCTGCTGGCCCCAGCTGGTTTTGGGGTTCTTTACTGTAACAAATTGGGGTGGATCAATTCGTATATGTGTGTTCTGTTTCTCCAGCGGTGTAGTAATGCAGTATTGTGTTGTAAATTAAATATTATTTTCATGTTGCTTTACAACATTTAATTATAACCAATTTTGCAACTGTTTCTTGTGTTGGTCTGAGGAAGATATACTCTAAACAACCACATTTCCCCATAATCTAAATCAACTAAAGGGGTCATTTACTGCACTTTTCCTGCATGTTGACAGGCCTTAATGAAACGTTTGTGACATATTTTATCAAATTGCCTTTGATTATTTAATTACTGCAGCATCATTGTGAATCATCTTTTATGGCCTTTCTCCTAACAGCTCGTTTCAATCTGTAGTGGGGTGGGGGTGGGGGGAAAAGATCGATACAGCATAATATCATGATCCTTTGTGGTGGCGATACTGTATTGATTCAGAGACACAAACGTGATTCTTTATTAAAAATATTAATAAATGTTGCCAATACAAACTTTAGATACCAGAGTATTAAAAACCAACACTAGATGGCGCTAAATGCTCACAGTCTGGTTAGGTCAGTACAGCAGAGGAGAGACTCCTGAGGTCTTGCTGGGAGTTCGAAAAGACAAAGACTGGGACAGGAAATCACAATATGTATCACAATACTCAGCATATTGTAAGATCATTATTGTATTGCATTGCAGCCCAAGTATCGTGATATGGTACGAGAGGGAGAGAGAGAGAGAGAGAGAGAGAGAGAGACTTTGACTTTTAAAATAAGCCTTTATTGCACACTTCAAAAAAATGTAAGCACACCAACATCATTCCACCAAGTGCGTCACATTGGAAAAAGTGCAAACTGAAGTGTTCCCCCCCACACACAACACAGAGCATCAGTTTCCCCATCTCAGATGGATTGAAGTCCTTAGACCATGTGGGTCTTTCAAGCAAGTCTGCTGTGCAGCAGGCTCGTCCAAAGTGTAGAAAGAAAATGGTTGGGCGTCCATGCCCTGCAGGTAAAGATCCAGTTCCGTGACAGTCAATTACAGTCAATTAGAAACGTCATATACAAGTCTGATCAAACAATACCCCAAAAATGTGTAAAACAGGCAGAGGAACGACCGCCATTCATTCCTCCTGTTGGGCGCGCTTGACCCCCGTTCTCCCTGCTGCTTTACGCAGCGCTGTCAGGTGTTTCTTGAGGCAAAAACGTTTCCTTTCATCCAGGAGGTCAAGACCAACCTGCCTTCTTAGCACATCAACAAACTTAATGAATTTATCAGTGTCATTGAAGTAGTCGGTGACCTTAATGGCTTTATTATAGGTTTCATCCAGAAAAGCATTTATTTTTTCCAGTGAATACAAACTCGTGTTTGTACTGCAGTTTGCCTCAATAGACTCAGTATTAGACACAGTGTCGTTATCAGATTCCATTTCCTCGTCAGCACGATTCAGCTGACTGTTTGGTTCTCCTGGGCCAGGGGAGTCATCATGGGCCACATTTTCCTGGACGCCACCCACAGCAGCTGACTGTCACCGTTCCATCCCCTGCAGTGTAACAGTAGCAGCCTCCGGAAGCACAGCCACTGATGTCACACAGCGAGATTCTGACGCACCATCAGGTCGGTGCTCTGTCTCCTCCTCCGAAACGGTAGCAACTGCCAGAGGTACAGCTGCTGACGTCACACAGCGAGATGATTGTGACGCACCATCAGTGACCTTTTTGGTGCCATCGCCATCAACGAGAGAGAGAGAGACTTTGACTTTTAAAAAAGGCTTTATTGTACAATTCAAAAATGCATCAACACCAATATCACGGCCCCAAGTGTGTCACATCTCAAAAGTGCAAACATAACTCATCCCCCTGACCCACAGAACACAAAACGTTCCCTACTGTCCATCTAATGGTGAATGCCTCCAAATTGTCCACCATTTGGTAGTAAGAGAACTCCACCTGAAGTCTGAATTTCAACAAGGCCTTGAAAGCAGACACAGGATCCACATTGCCAGCGTTGGTATTCCGATTTTTTCTTGTCAGCCAGATGGCAAGTTTAGCAGTACCAGATAGTAAGTTCATCAAAGTGTGGGCAGACTTCCTTGCCACTTTATACTTTGGACCGTAAATGAACAAACCAAAAGAGAAACGTTCACCCAAAGCCTGAAACCACTCCCGCAAAAGATCAAAAAGGCTGTAGCTGCCATACGGAAAACATAATGACTAGCATCTTAGATAAGAACAAAGAGCAGAGTTTCCTTGGAGATAACAGGAAGTTGTGAAAGTGTGATCTTTTGTGTGTCAGAGACTGCTTGGAGGATCCTTTGTGTTTCAGAGACTGCGAGGGGGATGTTAAGGGATTAAGGAAGTGAATGCAATGTGACCTTTGTTGTGAATGCAATGTGAACTTTGATGTGTAGAAGCGGTTGTAGGAAGACCGAATATTTAAGAGAAGAGTTTTGTCTGAGATGTTCTCTTTCTACTATGCTCATGTGTGAGACGTGTAATAAACTGCCTGAGACAAATCTGCCTCATCATTTACACACTCCACACTGGTGACCCAAGACGAAGCATGCAACATGCAGAGAATTCCCCGGAGCCAGCCTCATTGGGAGACCCCAGCCAAGTGTATGCCGTTACAATCCAGCTACCCGATTTTTGGCAGCACAATCCGCACTCCTGGTTCCACCTGGTTGAGGCGCAGTTCGTCCTCCAAGGGATATCGGTGGATGACACGAAATTCTACCATGTGGTCGCAAAGCTCGACACCCACACGGCTCAGCATGAGGAGAGCCTGCTGGATCAGCCACCAGCCAGCGACAAATATGGCGCGTTGAAGGCCGCACTCATCCAGCACTACACACTCTCTGTTGAGGAGAGAGCAGAGAGACTCCTGGTGCGGGCCGGGTTAGGAGATTGCACGGCTATCGACCTGATGGAGAGGATGCTGAGATTGAAGGGCTCGGACGATGACCACTTCATTTTTACCCACCTCTTCTTCAGGAACCTTCCGTCAGTGACGAGAGCGGCCCTGGCCAGTTTGCCGTTGCTGGCCAAGCGGGACTACCGTGCGCTGGCCCGGGAGGCACACCGGATCATCATGGCCAGCAGAGAGCTCGTGACCACGGCGGTAGCGACGGAGCTCGGCGCGACGGCCAGAGATGGCGAGGATCCATTGACGGCGGCAGCAGAACCACCGACGACGGCGGCGGCGGGGGCCAAGGAACGCGGAGGAGACACCCTTTGTTTCTACCACCGCCGCTTTGCAGAGAAGGCACGCAAATGTATACCACTGTGCCAGTTCAAGCGCTCGGGAAACGCCAAGACCGGGGGTCGGTAGCAGCTGCGGCCCTCGGGGAGGAGAACAAGCTGCTCTACTTGACGGACGCACGCTCGGTGAGGCATTTCCTCGTGGACACCGGCGCCCAGTTGAGTTTCATCATGCCGTCCTACGCCGACCGGCTGGCAGGATCCAGCGGCCCCGAGATGGCAGCAGCAAACGGCTCGGAGATTAAGACCTTTGGTGAGAGGACTCTACTTCTGTCGCTACACAGCCGTGCATTTGAGTGAACTTTTGTCATAGCAGCATTGAATTTCAATATATTGGGGGCTGATTTTTTGTGCTCACATGGTTTGTTGGTTGATGTCGCTAACAGGCGCCTGGTTAATGCACTGTCCTTTGATTCTATCCCCTGTACAGCTCGAGCGTCCCGGCCAACAGCACAAGCCAACGTCACAGCTGCAAGCGGTAAGTTCCACACACTGCTCACTCAGTTCCCAGCACTCACGGTCCCGACATTTTCGGCAGCCGTCGCTAAACATGGGGTGGAACATTTTATTACCACCACCGGGCCACCCGTTTTTGCAAAACCTCGGCGCTTGGACGCAGCTAAACTGGCCATAGCGCACGAGGAGTTCACCAACCTGGAGAGGTTGGGCATCATCAGGCGTTCAAACAGCCCATGGGCTTCCCCGCTACACATGGTCCCTAAAGCTGACGGTTCGTGGCGACCTTGCGGGGATTTCCGCAGGTTGAACAACACCACAGCGCATGACCACTACCCAATTCCTCACATCCAGGATTCTTCCGTTCACTTGGCAGGAGCGCGCGTTTTTTCTAAAATAGACTTGGTCCGCGGTTACCACCAAGTCCCAAGTGCGCGCTGAGGACATACCCAAAACAGCGGTGATAACTCCATTTGGTCTATTCGAGTTTTTGCGCATGCCATTCGGGCTTAAAGGGGCTGCACAGACGTTCCAACGCATGATGGACGTGATGCTGAGCAATCTCCCTTTCGTATTCGTCTACCTGGACGATATCTTGGTAGCCAGCGCGTCCGAAGACAAACACGAAAACCACCTCACGGTGGTTTTCCGGAGGTTGGGAGAGCACGGTTCAATAATCAACCCAGCGAAGTGTCAGTTCGGGGTGACGCAAATTGATTTTTTGGGGCACCGCGTCTCTCCCGAAGGAGCGGTTCCGCTGCCTGACAAAGTGCGCACGGTAGCAGATTTTCCCCAACCACAAACGGTCAGGGCCTTACAGGAGTTTTTGGGAATGGTGAATTTTTATAACCGTTTCCTCCCCCGCGCAGCGCAGCTCATGCAACCACTGTACGCCGTGCTCAAAAAGCAGAAACCTGCAAATAAGATCGAATAATCCCCGGAGCGAGAGCGGGCGTTCTCGGAAGTCAAGGCAGCCCTGGCAAACGTTGCGTTGTTGGCACATCCAGACCCAACGGCCCGCATAGCGCTCACTACTGACGCGTCAGATGTGGCCATAGGGGCGGTCGTGGAGCAGCGTGTAGCCGGGGCTTGGCAGCCGCTCACCTTTTTCAGCAGGACTTTGCGCAATAGTGAACGCAAATACAGCACGTTTGACAGGGAGTTGCTGGCTCTCCACTTGGCCATTCGCCACTTCCAGTTCTGGCTGGAAAGGCACTGTTTCACCACGTTCGTTGACCACAAGCCACTAACATTCGCGGTGGCCAAGGTTTCAGAACCGTGGTCGGGCCGGCAGCAGAGACAGCTGGCCGCGATCTCAGAGTTTACTACCGATATTCAGCATGTGTCGGGTAAACTGAATGTAGTGGCAGACTGCCTCTCACGCGCCGTGGCGGCCCCGGTCCGCGAGGGGATAGATTACACAGCCATGGCCACGGAGCAGGTTAGTGACGCGGATTTGCGCGCACTCCAGTCTGGACCAACAGGGTCAAGGCTGGAGAGCAGGGTGCTGCAAGACAGTATGCCCCCCCAATCTGCGATGTCTCCACTGGGCGACCGTGTCCCGTGGTACTGGTCGCGTGGCGCTGCCGCGTTTTTGACTCGGTTCATTCTTTAGCGCACCCGGGAGTGCGCGCGTTGGTCAAGATGGTAGGAGAGAAATTTGTGTGGCCGAACCTTCGCAAACAAGTGAAAGAGTGGGCAGCAGCCTGCATGGCGTGCCAACGAGCCAAAGTACACAGACACACGAGAGCTCCCTTGGAGCCGTTTCACATCCCGGCTAAGAAGTTCGACCATGTTTACGTGGACCTCGTGGGCCCCCTCCCACCATCACAGGGGTGCACGTGTAGAGGGTTGGAAATAGTTAAGTTATGTAAGAGGTGAAAAAGACATTTGGATAAGAAAATTTAAGAAAAACAGGCACCCCTACAATTTTATGTTATTCCTTAATTGTTTATTTTTCTACAATGCATTTGTAATCCACCTGGTTCCATTATAACTCATGTGAGTTGAGTGCAGTTCCATACGCCGACCAATAGATGGCGCATGTCGCACAGTGATAGAGAGTAGCCTCACGCACTGGAGCACGAAGAATAAACTCCTTGTGTGAAATAACGAAACGTGTTTTGCTGATTCTCTATCACAGGTTGGAGAGTTAACTTCCACATGCACGTTTCCTCCTCCTGGGCCGCTACCCAGGGGAGCAACAATTTTGGGGGCTCGTCCGGGATTAGCGCCACCTACTGGTTTGGCACTAATCATTGAAGAACCAAGGGATGCTGACCACCTGTTCCTGAGCCATTGACCTAAGCGACTGACTACAGGAGACCACAGCCATGTCTGCTCTACATGACCTGAGATGGGAAATCCAGCAAGAGCTTCGCCAGCTGACCATTGCCCGCTGCAGAAACGTCCTTTACAAGCTGGCTGAGTCGTTCAAGGATGAGGTGGGAGAAGATTTGCCAGGCGCAGAATCGACCGAAGTGGAACTCTTCGACTTCATTGTTGACTCGCTGAGAAGTCCACAACTGAAGAGCCTTGAGGACCAGGGGATGTCTCGCCTGCTTGCTTTCCGTGACCTCATCATTGAACTACAACGGCCCACAACAGCTGGAGAAGTGGATGCAGAGGTGTCACCCGACGATGATCCGGTCATAGTGGTTCCTGTGACCACTGGAGCTGCAGCACCATCAGGGAAGAACCATCCAACATCACCATCTGTAGTTCCTGACCCAGGGTTAGTCAGACTGACTGAACTTACGTCACTGTTGCCACGTAGAGAGTACAAGATTTATGGTGGTCAAATCTCTGATTTTGATTCTGATTTGAATTACAATAACTTGTGCAAACAGCTTGATGAAGGGCTAAATGAAGGGTTCACAGAGGCTGAGATTATCAGAACGGTGTTTAAGATAATTAAGCCTGGTACCTTTAAAGATATGCTTGTAACCAAGGATAGCCTTACTGTAGCTGAGTTAAAACGTCTCTTAAGGACACATCTACGCGAGAAAAGCAGCACTGAATTATTTCAGGAGCTGAGTAATGCTAAGCAAAATGACAAAGAAACACCACAACAGTTTATGTATAGACTAATGGGGCTAAAACAGCGTGTGTTGGTTGCATCTAAAAACAGTAGTGGGTTTCATTATGACGACAAGTTGGTACAAGGTGTGTTTATCCATTCACTGTATCAGGGTTTGAATGAAAAATACTCTTATGTCAGGAGAGACCTTAAACCTCACATCTCCAACACCAGTGTCACAGATGACTCCATCCTGGAGCTCATAGCAAATTTTGTTAGTGAAGAGACAGAGAGATTGAGTAGGTTGGGACAAAGCCACAAACACAAAGTCACCGGTGTTAATGCGGCACAGGTAGAGACAGATCAGAGCTCGATTAAAATGCACACTGAAGTCCAAGCTAATCGTGTAGCTATCCAGGAGCTGACGGCACAGGTCTCCTCCCTAACCAAGAGTTTAGAAAAGGCCCTAACCCCAATGGTAAATACAGTAAACACCAGTCCCACAGCACCTGTCCCTAAACAGCCAGCACTGAAACCCGCAGTGAAAGGAAAATGCCAAAAGTGTATCGCCCAAGACACTGAGCGCTGCACACACTGTTTTCGATGTGGAAAGGAGGGGCACAGAGCTATAGGGTGCCTGCAGAAAAGCAATGTGTCGGGAAACTGGAGGAGGTCGCTGGGGAGGGACCACCAGTGACTGAACCACCGGCAGAGTCCCACAACACTAAAAGACTGAACTCCGAACAGACTACTGCCAAGTCCCAAAAGTCACCCAACACAAAGCGTGTGGCACAGCTCATTGGCGGTAGGTGTATGATCAGTTGCCAGTTAAATGGAGTAAACCTACAGATGTTATTGGACAGTGGGGCACAAGTAAGCATTGTTGAAAAGTCATGGGCACAAGCAGCCTTACCAAATGTGAAAATACAGCCACTCGAGAGCCTACTCCCAGGCCATCCACTCGAAATCACCGCAGCCAATGGGACGGATGTTCCGTTCGAGGGGTGGATAGATGTCCTGCTCGAGATCACAAGTTCACAGTATGGTTCTGTATCCTTGTATGTTCCAATGCTTGTCAGTCAGCAGCATTTAAGCACTCCGCTGCTGGGCTTTAACGTGATCCAAGAGATAATAATGGCAAACAGTGAACAAAGTGACGTTATTAGCTTAGTGGGCTTACTGTCGGAGACTTTAAAGGTCCAGAAAGGTAATGTTGAGTCACTCATCTCTGTTGTCCACACCAAGTCAGCAGAAAATGAACCAGAAAGTCCAGTGGTGAGAGTTGGAAAAAAAGGACTCACTGTTCACAGTAGCCAAATCTGTATGGTAAAATGTCACATCAGAGCATTTCCCGGAGGAGGAGAAATGTTGTTCGAGCCAGCTGTGAAATGTAACTTACCTGATGGGTTGGAGTTATTCCCAGCTCTTATTGATGTACCCGGTGGTGCTTCAAAAACTGTCAAAATCCCAATCCAAAACTCAACAAAGCACAACATTTTTCTAAATCCAAAGACTGTTTTAGGACTTATTTCAGAGATCACTGAATACAAACCTGTAAATGTTTGTTCCAGTGCTGAAAATGCAACCAAAACTACAGACAAGCCATTTTGTCACTCTGCTCAAGTGACATGTGACAGTCAAGGTGAGGGTGAAGAAACATTAAGCACTGCCCCCTCACACCTGAGATGGCACCCTAATGTCAATTTAGACCATATCTCAGAGGGTGATCGGGAGGTGGTTCGGCAGATGCTCTATGAACAGTCTGATGTGTTTGCTCATGATGAAGGAGACATTGGATGTATTCCTGGACTACAGCTAAAAATCAACACCACTGACAACACACCCGTGCAGAAAAGTTACAACTCCATTCCAAGACCACTGTATAAAGAGGTGAAGGAGTATGTTCAAAACCTTTTAAGCAGGGGCTGGATCAGGAAATCAGTGTCAAACAACTCGTCGCCAGTAGTGTGTGTGCGTAAAAAGGACAATACTTTGCGCTTGTGTGTTGATTTTCGTGAGCTGAACCGAAAAACCATACCTGACAGGCATCCGTTACCACGGATACAAGATCTACTGGACAGTCTTGGGGGTAATTCCTGGTTTTCCATATTGGATCAGGGAAGTGCCTACCATCAGGGTTTTGTAAGTGAGGAGTCAAGGCATTTAACTGCTTTTAGCACACCCTGGGGACTATACGAGTGGGTGCGGGTTCCATTCGGGTTGTCAAACGCTCCGGCCGCATTCCAAAGGTGTATGGAGGGGGTGTTAGAAGGGATCAGAGACGAGTGTTGCGTGCCTTACTTGGACGATGTACTGTGTTACTCCAAAACCTTTGATGAGCACGTAGAACACCTTAAACAGGTTTTGTGCAAAATGCGACAACACGGCATAAAACTTCGGCCAGCCAAATGTGAACTGTTCAAAAACCAAGTACGCTACCTGGGTAGGCTAGTGTCGGGAGAAGGAGTCCAGATTGACCCAAAAGACTTGGATGCTGTGTTCGCTCTGAAAGACAAGAACCCTCGCACAGTCGGAGAACTCAGAACGTTACTGGGTTTTCTCAGTTATTACCGATCATTTATTCAAGATTTTTCACGTCTGGCGAGACCCTTGTTCGAACTCCTCCAGAGCACTAATGAAACAAGCAATGACAATAAACCAGCACCAAAAAGGAGTAAAGGACAAACAAAGAAAGGAGACAGAAACCAGCTTCCTTCTCGCACACCAATAATATGGACCAGTGAACATCAGGAAGTTGTGTCAAGATTTGTGGACATTCTGACTAATCCTCCCATTCTAGCCTATCCCAATTTGGACCTTCCATTTGTATTGCATACAGATGCGTCAAACAAAGGCCTGGGAGCCGTCTTGTATCAAAAACAAGAAAACAAACTTAAGGTGATTGGCTATGGATCCAGAACTCTCACACCGGCCGAGAAGAATTATCACTTACATTCCGGTAAACTAGAGTTTCTAGCGCTCAAGTGGGCCATCTGCGACAAATTCCGTGACTATCTGTATTATGCACCGACTTTTACTGTCTATACAGATAACAATCCTTTAACCTATGTCCTCAGTTCAGCCAGGTTGAATGCAGTGGGTCATAGGTGGGTCGGGGAGTTGGCTGACTTCCATTTTGATATCAAGTATAGGCCAGGGAAAAGGAATGCAGATGCAGATATGTTGTCCAGACACCCATTAGATCTGCAAGAGCAAATGAATGAGTTCACAGAGACAGTTTTACCGGAAGTAGTGTCCGCAGTGTGGCAAGAGAGCAAGGCAGCACAAAACAGTAATGTGCCATGGATAGCTGCGTTACAACTGAGTTCTAATGACAACAATGTGCCAACCGACAGTGTTTTGAGCATGACGCCTAAAGACATCAATGCTGCTCAACAAGCCGATGAGTCAATTAGAGAAGTAATCTCACTCAAACTCAAAGGATGGACACCAAACGATAAAGATAGACGGACAATGAGTAAACGGACACGGAGACTACTGTATGAGTGGAACAAGTTGGAAGTTGACAATGGATTATTGTACAGAAAGACAGAGCACAGCAAACAACTGGTCCTACCTGAACAGCTAAAGCCGATGGTGTTAAAGAGTTTACACAATGACATGGGTCACATAGGGTGTGATAAGGTGATACATCTGGCCCGTGAGCGTTTCTATTGGCCATGTATGCAACAAGATGTTGAAGATTATGTAACAAAAAAATGTCCGTGCATCAAACAAAAACGCCCAAATGTTCCCCAGAGAGCTCCAATGGGCTCTATCACAACCAGTGCTCCCTTTGAGTTAATCTCCATCGACTACTTACACCTTGAGCCAAGTAAAGGAGGGTATGAGTACATCCTCGTACTAGTGGACCATTTCACTCGTTTCGCACAGGCATACCCTACAAGGAATAAATCAGGCAAAACAGCTGCAGAAAAGATATTTCAGGATTTTATTCCTCGTTTCGGGTACCCTGAGAAGTTGCATCACGATCAGGGACGTGAGTTTGAAAACAGTCTCTTCCACAGATTACAACAACTGTCTGGAATTTCTCACTCACGAACCACTCCATACCATCCGCAGGGCAACCCCGTGGAGCGCCTGAATCGTACACTACTCCAAATGCTTCGTACCCTACAGGAGGAGAAAAAAAGTGAATGGAAGGATCACCTACCCCAAATTGTACATGCTTACAATTGTACAAGACACGAGTCAACAGGCTATTCTCCATTTTTCCTCTTATATGGCAGAGTCCCAAGGTTGCCTGTAGATCTACTATTGAACCAGACAAAAGACACTGACACACACAGCCATCAAACCTACGCTAAAAAATGGGCTGATAGGATGCGTGCTGCTTACAAAATCGCTGCAGAAAACAGTCAAAAGTCTTCAGGTAAAGGCAAAAAGCAGTACGACAAACGCTTAAAAGGTGTCACACTCCAACCAGGCGACAGGGTGTTGGTCAGAAACCTCTCTGAAAGAGGAGGCCCAGGGAAACTGCGCGCTTACTGGGAGTCAGCAGTACATCGCGTAGTTGAGAGAGTGGGAGATGGACCAGTCTATAAAGTACAAGCAGAGAGAGGCAGCCAAGTGATGCGAGTGTTACACAGAAACCTGCTGTTGCCTGTAAATGACTTGCCTTTAGAAGAAGAACTGCCTGCAAAAGAAAAGACAAAACAGAAACGGAAGAAGAGGACAGAGACAAATCCTAACAGTGACAACACAGACAATGACAGCTCGGAGGAAGAAGAGGAAAATACTTACCGCTACAACCTCCGTAGCCAAATCCCATGTTACAGACCCGTAAATCGTCAGCAAAATGCCTCAAATCTCCCAGACCAAAACACTCAGCAACCAGTACCTGTCATGCCAGAGCAAAATCCTCAAAATCAGCAAAGGCTTCGAGCGACAGCTAGAGAGTTCTGCCCACCAGTAAGGCAGGAACCGGTCCCCGTTCAGCGGGATGCTGAGGAGCAAATGGATGGACCAGCTTTGCTGCAGGAAGAACGTCAAGGACAAGTGGAGGTGATGGATAGAGAACAGGAGGAACTGAGAAGGTCACAGCGGAGAGCAAGGCCAGTAGAGAGACTGACCTACGACGTCCTGGGACAGCCATCGTACCAGCCTTGGACTGCAGACGTAAGACCTGTCCTACTCCCTACCTTTGTGCCGCTAACTCAAAACTATATGCCATTCCACTACCTCACCCAACCTCAGTCCCATGGTTATAATTGGTACACTCTCATGCATTAAGTCGCCCTAGAACATGAAATGTCGGGAGACATTTATTTGAAGTGGGGGAGAGTGTAGAGGGTTGGAAATAGTTAAGTTATGTAAGAGGTGAAAAAGACATTTGGATAAGAAAATTTAAGAAAAACAGGCACCCCTACAATTTTATGTTATTCCTTAATTGTTTATTTTTCTACAATGCATTTGTAATCCACCTGGTTCCATTATAACTCATGTGAGTTGAGTGCAGTTCCATACGCCGACCAATAGATGGCGCATGTCGCACAGTGATAGAGAGTAGCCTCACGCACTGGAGCACGAAGAATAAACTCCTTGTGTGAAATAACGAAACGTGTTTTGCTGATTCTCTATCACAGGTTGGAGAGTTAACTTCCACATGCACGTTTCCTCCTCCTGGGCCGCTACCCAGGGGAGCAACACACGCACCTTCTGATAATGGTGGACCGCACTACGCGCTGGCCGGAGGTGGTTCCACTGGCATCAACCACAGCCGAGGAGGTGGCGCGCGCGTTTCTAACAGCATGGGTGGCGCGTTTTGGAGTCCCATCGAACATTACATCCGACAGAGGCCCTCAATTTGTTTCCGAACTGTGGTCAACAATGGCCCGCAGCCTGGATGTCACAATTCACTGCACAACCGCATACAATCCACAGGCTAATGGGTTATGCGAACGTTTTCATAGGTCATTGAAAGCGGCTCTCAGGGCGTCACTGACGGATGCAAATTGGGTAGACAAGCTACCGTGGGTTTTATTGGGGTTACGTTCTGCGCCTAAAGAGGACTTGGAGGCTTCCCCGGCTGAGCTCGTTTTTGCGCAGCCACTTCGGCTGCCCGGGGAGTTTCTCCCAGATAATCCTGCGCCGGGCAGCTCCCCGTCTCAGCTGTTGCAGTGTAGCACTGACACAGGCACGCTGCCGGGCCCTGTCCACCACAGTTTTTGTGCCTAAAACTTTGAAAAATGCAGAGTTTGTTTTTGTCAGACACGATGCACATCGCCCCCCACTGCGCCCACCTTATAATGGACTGTTCAGAGTGCTGGAAACAGGGGACAAGCATTTTTTGCTAGATTTGGGGGGTAGGAGGGAAAAGGTTGGCATAAACAGACTCAAACCCGCTTTTGTGGTGGCGGACGAGCAAGTGCTGTTGGCGAGGGCCCCTCAGCGTGGAAGACCCCCACGGGGAGCTTCCAAGAGTAAAATTTCCCCAGAACACCCGCAGGGACTGACAAAAGGTTTTCACCCCCAGACAGCAGCTTCCCAGCATGACAGCGCCGCGGAGGCGGTGAATCCTGGTTACAGCAGATACGGGAGAAGACTGAAGCCCAAGCAGCATGTGGATTGATGTGTAATGATTCTGTCACAGCATACAGACTGTTATTCTTTTGTTCGATCCAATATGCTCGGGAGGGGGGGGGGGTGTAGCTGCCATACTGAAAACATAATGACTAGCATCTTAGATAAGAACAAAGAGCAGTTTCCTTGGAGATAACAGGAAGTTGTGAAAGTGTGATCTTTTGTGTGTCAGAGACTGCTTGGAGGATCCTTTGTGTTTCAGAGACTGCGAGGGGGATGTTAAGGGATTAAGGAAGTGAATGCAATGTGTCCTTTGCTGTGAATGCAATGTGAACTTTGATGTGTAGAAGCGGCTATAGGAAGACCGAGTATTTAAGAGAAGAGTTTTGTCTGAGATGTTCTCTTTCTACTATGCGCATGTGTGAGACGTGTAATAAACTGCCTGAGACAAATCTGCCTCATCATTTACACACTCCACAAGGCCAGATAAACGAAAACATTGAACAAACAAATGCTCCAGGGTCTCAACTTGGGAACAAAACAAACATCCCGCCCCCCCCACAGTTGGATCCAGGCATGCTCTGTATTTATCTGTAGCTATTGCCCCATGCACAATCCTCCACTGGAGATCTGCTGTCCGTTTCTCAATAGGGAGCTTGTACGTGCACCGCCAGCTGCCTTTCGGGGAGACCTCTGGCCCCAAAAAACCTGTTCACCTCGACTCTGTCACGTCCATCAGAGAGTGCAGATTCAGAACCTCCACACAGATGTGATACACCGACCTCGTCCCGACAAACTGGAAAGAGAGAGAGAGAGAGAGAGAGTGTTTCTTTACTGTGGTGGTGCATGGAGACTCTGGCTCCTGGACTACGCCCATCTGATTGGTGAATTTCAGTTTCAGAACGCTACCCCATTTTGATGGGTGAAAATTGTATTATGATTCAAAAGTTGCAGCAATATCAACCTGATAGTATAAAACCTTTGAACAAAATGGTACTTTATTCAGTATATTCTAAGATACGTTTTATTCTTACTTGAGGGTGATTACTATAAAGAAAAAACTGTACTTTTACTCAAGTGCATTTAGTCATATTCTGAGTTAGTTTTGATTTCCCTGATTTAAATTGATTGCGTCCAGCTTTTCACTCATTTTCAGTTGCTGACATTTTTTAATTCAATTGAAATTATTGTACTTCTGGAATAGGAAATACTTAATATTATACTATTTACTCTTTACATCCTTTTTATGTGATCTGAACTATACTGAGAGGTAGGGGTGGAGAAAAAAATCAGTGCATCATAATATCACGATACTTTGTGGTGGTAATACAGTATCAGTTCACAGACACAAGTATCGTGATACTTTATTAATAATATTAAAAAATGTTGCCAACACAAACATACCTGTTTTTAGGTACCAGAGTAATAAAAACCAGTTTACTATTTAGTCCACTAGATGGTGTTAAATGCTCACTGTGTTTAGGTCAGATGAGCAAAAGAGTGACTCGATCTAGGCGCGAGTTGAACAAAACAAAGATCAGGATCGCAATATAATATGGTAATAGTCAGCAAGATCGTGATAGTATCACACTGTGCTGCCTCTGGTGATTCCCACCCCTACTGAGAGACATTTAAAAATGTATCAATTTCAGAAAGTGGTGTAAGTTGTCAGTGAATAAACTGCAAATGAAGATGCACTTCATGTTTATTAGCTCATGGTTAGTGCACAAATTCAGACCATTTGGACGTACAGATATGCAACAAAACTTAATCATTAATCATTTCTTTTATTTTTTCCTTCATTAATATTGTGTGATCTCCATTTGCTGCCTGCAAACCCTCAACTCTGAGTGGGACCGATGCCACAAAGTTTTCAATTTGACACTGAGGAATGTGGTCCCATTCATTGAGCAGCACCGCCTCAAGCTCAGCATGATCTGCAGTCGTAGCATCGACTGATTCAGAACATCCCAGAGGTATTCTGATGGGAAGTTTTATGCGTTGAGATAACAGAGGTTATTTTATTGTACAGGATTTTGTTTCCTTTGTATGTTGTGTTTTTAATGTCTCTTATTAGAGGGTACACTGTTATGTATGGTAAAATACCTTGGGTGAAGAATGAGGCAAGATGGCTGGAAAAACACAGCGTTATTGATGTTAGGGAACAGCAGTTACACAGCAGGCACCTGGCAGAGGGACCAGTCAAAGAGACCGCAGTATGGATGCCCTCTGCTTTATATGGGGTGGTGCAGTGGCGTGACGGGAAGTGCACATCACTACACCGAACTGCACAATAATGTGCCGTTTCACAATATAACATTCTCCCCCCCTTTAGAAAGTCCAAAACTATCCACACAATTGGACCCCTCCCCCCAAATTTGGAACCTAAATCACACACTAAAATAATGAAAAACGATGCACTGAAATGACCTAACACATTCACACAAGTAACCTAAAATATGGCTACCGTACAGCCCACACAGCAGGGTGGACTATTCTGCCACCCATGTCTAAATAAAAGTCCATACAAAAAGTAAAATAACACGCTGTGTTCCTAAACTAAACAAAATACACAAAATAATCCCCTATTACAACACACACACACACACACACACATATATATACTGTACAGTATATATATATATATTTTTATTTTTTTTTAAATTATTTACAGCACTGTTCCTTGGGTAGGAGGAGTAGAACCGGCATGGGGGGGCCCAGGGCAGCCCCTCAGCAAATGAGCCCCTGGAAGCAGCAGACCCCCGGGACAATGGCCGATCTTCCGGACGATGGAGCCTTGCTTCTTCACTACCGACTCTGGCTCTCGTCCAGCCTCGTCAGCTGGAGCCTCTTCCCGGACACACCGAAGCTGATTGGCGTTCCTCGCCGAGCCATCGGACAACCTGAAGTATGCTGTGCCCAGCTTAGCCACTACGCACAGACACCCTCAATGTTTAGCTGGTTGTCGTCTGGCCCATCTTTGCCGTGAACGTTCTTCACCCTGAACCCAACCCAAGTCCAAAACCCTCAGTGGGGCCCGGCTTGGCCTGAAGTGGTGCCGCTGAGCATGCGGTTCCTCCATGCTCATCGGTCTGGCCCCGACCTCTTCTAAAACTGTCATAGCATTCACCATCATAGCTGCAGACCCTCCATCCCCCTGCGGCCAAGCTCCAGAGGTATCTGGGGCTAGGACATTGGTGTCACTTGCTGGCGCAGGCACCTCACTGCCATGCTTGGTACCCCCCTCTACCATATCTCGAGCGCCGGCACTGAGACCCTCCTGCAGTGAACCTGAGTGAAGCTGGTCCTGCTTGACCGCCGTGGTGTCTGTTATCACTTTGTCCCACATAACGTCCTCATCAACCATCGGAACTGGAGGGGTCCATTGGCCACAACCCAACCATTCGTTCCCGGCGTCATCTTTTGTGGCAAAACCCAGTCCGTAAAACAAATCACAGCCCATGACGTTATCGCCTCCGGCTGTCATGTGGAACGTGAAGTCAACCATCTTCGCAGACTTGTACCAGACCGTTAACACCAAAGTCCCAACTGTGCACAGCCTGCCACTTCCATAAACATACAATGGCGCCAGGTTACCTCTAATCCTGTAGTGGGGGAAAAACTTCCCCACCGTGGCCCAATTCAGCAACCACCCCTCCGCTCCCATGTTGAGCAGCAACGGCACCTCCACGCCATCCAATTCCACTGTGCAAAATGTGTACCCATTTGTGCTGGGGGACGCCATATGGATGGTCACTGGGGGTGGGCGGAGTGATTTCTTCTGTGGGCTCTCCAGTTCAGATACACGGCACACTCTAGCATAATGGTTCAAGCGTCCACATCTGCTACAATGTTTTCCCCTGGCCGGGCAGTCCTTAGCCTCATTGTGGTGCGTTGTGGACCCACAACCCTTGCACAGGGGTTTTCCTGGGGCAGACCTTTGGCTGGCAGCATTGGCTTCCGTAGTATCGTCGTCCAAGCTATCCTCGCTATCTGAGTCTGCAACATTTGCCGCAGCAGGAAGTTCCGGCAGCCGCTGTGACTGGCGCAAGGTCAGCTCAAAAGTTAGCTTGTCTGTGGCCTCCAGCTGGAGAGCTAGTTCAACGGTTCTGGCTAATATTAAGTCACTGGGTGCTTTGAGTAACCTAGCCAGCAATGCGGCGCTGCATGTGTGCTCTGTGAGCTGGTCATGTACCATTTCATCTTTCAATGGTCCAAAGCGATACTCGCTAGCTAGCTGCCTCAAGTTGGCAACAAACTGATGAATAGGCTCACCTACTTGCTGATGTCACTGCCAAAAATGAATCCTCCGGACAGTCATGCTATCCGGGGTGTGGAAATGGTTGGCTAGCAGCTCCACAAAATCTTCAAAACAGTCCGAAGCTCCAAGTGTGCGTAGGACTCGCTGGCCCTCAATACCCAGGTTGTGAACAAGTAGGGCACGTGCTCTTAGCTTGTCGAGCTTACCAAGGTCCAGCAGGGTGATGTATGTCTGGAAAGCCTCAAACCACATAGGCCAAGGCACCGGCGGTTCACCCAGGAGCTCGAGAAAGGGGCGAAGTGGTGTAATACACGCCTCCATGAGTTAATTCTCAATGGCCAAATGTTATGTACGGTAAAGTACCTTGGGTGAAGGATGAAGCAAGATGGCTGGACGAACACAGCTTTATTGATGTCAGGGAACAGTGGTTACACAGCAGGCACCTGGCCAAGGGCACTGGTCAAAGAGGCCGCAATATGGATGCCCTCTGCTTTATATAGGGTGGTGCAGTGACATGACGGGAAGTGCACGTCACCACACCACACTTCATATGTGCCATTTCACAATATACCATACATGTCAAAAGTTTCATATTTTTTTCTCTAAGCTAATATGTTAAATTGAAAAACCTTCTACAGTCATGTGAAAAAAAAATTAGGACACCCTGTATAAGCCTGTGTATTTTTTTAAATATTTGGACATATGGATATTTAATATCATTGTTAAAAATACTGGGAGATTCATGTAATACAACTAAACAATTAAAAATGAATTAAAGACTTTTTCCAAATTTTCTGTAAAATGTAGTTCTAAACAAATAGAAAGGAATAAAATAAGGGGGTGTCCTTTTTTAGGACACCCCCACATTAATCCCCACTTTAAATGGCAAAAATAAATGTTAAAGAAATGCAAATAAAAACAAAAACAAGGTTAGAAATAGATATGTGAACATTTCTTAATAAAGAACTGAGTATCTGTGGTGGACTTTTGCCAGTCAGTGCATCGTGACATGCGCTACACAAAGAGCAGAGATAAACAAACCTATCATCTGGTCAGTCACTGCAACAGATACTGGAGTCAGTTTGTCTTGGCCTGTCCTTACCACTGATAATACCTCTATCTGCCAAGAATGTGCTGCTAGTCCAGCAAAAGCTAGCAGTACTCAAATACTTTGCAAGTAGTTTCATGAAGTGGTCAGTCAGAAAGCAACTCATTCTGGCTCAGACGTCGCCTGGATTAACAAGGTCAGGAGTTCCTGGCAGCGGAAGGTGAAGGACAGAGCTGCGTGTAGGAATCTGATCAGACCTAAATGAAACAGTCATTGTTGCTGCCGACAGACTGCTATGATGATGATGATGATGATGATGATGATTTAATGGGGTGTCCTAATTTTTAAACATGACTGTATGAGAATAAAACTCACATGTAACAAAACAAATTTACTCGTAAGGGGTTGAATTGTTGGCGCTTGTGTGGTGAAGAGACTGCAAATCATTTTCATGTGTTTTGGTCATGCCCAGTTATCCACCAATATTGGACCAATGTACAGACAATATTGGGGAAAATATTCAAAGTAACAGTTCCCTTTTCTTTTGTAACTTTGTATTTGGGTTTACTACCGGAATCATTGGAAAGACGAGGAGAAAAATACTTATTCACTGTTTTAATATTGGCAAGTAAAAAAGCTCTAACAAAAAAATGGATGTTGAAAGACTGTCCTACACTTGAAGATTGGATTAACGTGATTCAGGACATTTATTCGAAGGAAAAGTTGACATTTGCACTGAGACAGGACATGGATGGGTTCTTGAACTTTTGACAACCCTGGAACGCATATGTGTCTTCCATCAGATCTAATTTTTGACAAATACCATTTCAATAATGGCACCTCTCTTTGCTCCAACGCTACTCAGATGCTCTTATATTTTTCTGCTCTTTTGTTTTTGTTTTTTTGTTTTTTTTGTTCTTCTTTTAATTTCTTTTTTTTTCACTTAAAAAAAAGGGTGTTGTAATAATTTTTTTTCCAATGTTGTTAAAAAACAAAAAAAGGGGGAATATGTGATGAAAATGTAAGCAATGCAATGCTGTAATGACATGTATACCCTTTACAAAAACTTAAATAAAAAAACAACCCCCCCCAAAAAAAATAATAAATTGTGGATTAAAAAAGTGCAAATTTATGAGGAAAAAAAGATGCAAATATACCTTTCACAATAAACTTTTTGTAAGGCCTTTCCTACTTTTGCTCATGTAACTTTTTTGTGACTATTCTTGCATTTACTTGGGTAATTAATTTCAAGGGTAATGCTGCTTTTACTCAAGTATATTTTACAGCTGCTCTACCCACCTCTGAGATAAGGCGACAGTTGTGAGATTCGTTACTTTGCAGTGTGTTTTGTTAGCAGGGATTGGCATGACATCACATCCTCATTCTTATGTGCTTTTAGGTATTTCCTGTTAGTCATATAATTGTAGACTGGTGCATGCAGTCCTGAGTGTGGCTGCAGCTGAGTCTAACATACTCCGTGCAGGTCTTCACTGTAACTGTGGAGTCTTTATCCTTTTCTTTGTAAACTTTGGTCACCGCACAGTAAGTAAAGCTGCTGTTTCTCACATCCTCTCTCTGTCTAACTTACTTTTGGTGCATTTAAACAGAGCTGGCAAAACACGCTGCATAGTTTCTAGAGATAATGTCTGTCACATGTGCAGTAAAAATCCTTGGGGAAAGTGAAAGGAAATGAAAGAAATCATTGACGATGTTGGAAAATGCATGCTCTTAAAACAAAGTCCATCAGACAGCAGAAACACTTGGTGAAGGGAGTAACACACTAACGTGCTCTTAATGCTTTAAAACTTTTGTGACTGCAAAGTTAAAATAAATCATTTTAGTTTAGTGCATTTATGTGCCAGCTCAACTGTTCAGTAGGTGTTGTAATAAACACTTATTTCACATTAACTCCTGACTTGTTATCAGACCACTGAAATGTGCATGACTTCAGTTTTGTCGTGTGATTTTGAATATTGATTCAGTTCATTTCAGATCACAAATTTACTGCTAAAATCCAAAAAGGTGACACTAAAATGAAGATATATATTTAAACACACACACACACACACACACACACACACACACACACACACACACAAACCTGAGTTGCAAGTTATTTAAAACATTTGTTTTGATTCAACATAATCCAAAGACGCCATTTGAAACACAAGAGTGGAAAGGCTGGAAAAGGTTGTGATGCCTTAGAAGAATTACTAGTCAGTAGTGTGGTTGATCAAACGGGGTGGCTCCATTTCAAATCACCAGGAATTCAGGAAAAATCAGAACCAGATTTTTTCTGGTTTTCAAAAATGTAAACATATGGGATGCCTTTTACATACTTTGCAAGGTTACAACACTGAGAAAAGGGCCAGAAATTCAAAATGAAGCAAACAAAAGGCCATCTTTGAGAGTTTGTAATTTACACAAGTGTGCCAAGTTCTTGTCATTTATGGTGCAATAGACATGTGAACTCAACAATCACATTTATCACTGTTACAGGAGAATCACAATCAGTTTTGAAGTCTGAGGTCAAAATTTTTGAAAAAAAAAAAAAAAGAAAAAACTGAAAATCTTGAAAAAATTTAATTTTTAAAAATCATATGTTTAGCTATGTGGAGATAATTTGACACAAGTCTGGTGTGTTTAAGACTGCTTCCAGAGTTGTGAATTTTTAAAACCTATACCAAATATATTTGTAAGGCTACAGATTTCATTGTTGCTAAACTCTTAATGTTGATTTCAGACTATTACCCTCTTCTAGGTCAAAGTCACCATCTAAACATTTAAAAAAAAAAAATACTGGTGGCTGCCAGTGGTACCCCTCAGGCTCTTTCTTTGTTGTTGAGATGTAGTTTATTTGGCATTTTGAGCTTGACATTTGACCTTGCTGTACAAAGTTTGGTGACCTTAGCTTTATTTATTGTATTGGAATAAAATGGTCTATAGTTTTCCTAAAAAGTATTCCACAATATTTTGGTATGAAAGCATTCATTGCACTTTTCTGCCTTGGGCCACAGCTGAAGAACACTTCAAAATTAAATTTGTTTTCACTTAGAGTGATAGCATCTATGGCCTCATTAACACCTGCTACTGAAATGCATTTTTACCTCCGCCAGGCCGAAAAGGCCAGGAGGAGGTTATGTTTTTGCCGGGGTTTGTTTGTCTGTCTGTTTGTCTGTTGGTTAGCAAGATAACTCAAAAACTTTTGGACGGATTTCCATGAAACTTTCAGGCGTTGTTGCAAATGGTACAAGGAAGAACTGATTACATTTTGGGGATGATCCGCATCACCGTCTGGATACAGGAATTTTTTAAAGCATTTTTTAACGCTGTGACATACGGCCATTTTCAACATGTGCGCAGGCGCAATGGAGGGCGCTGGTCGTCGTGTCTGACCAACACAAACTCCGCGTTCTTCAACGTTTTAGGCACAAAAGCACGCGGAAAACACTGGTGGCCTGGGCCCGCCAGCGTGCCTGTGTTTGCGCGACGCTGCAAAACCGGACACGGGCAGCTGTCCGCCGCCAGATTATTTGCCAGAAATTCCCCGCCCAGCCATAGGCGCTGCGCATTTGGCAGAAATTCACCGGCCAGCCATAGGCGCTGCGCATTTGGCAGAAATTCACCGGCCAGCCATACGCGCTGCGCAAAAACGAGCTCTCTGCCGGGGAAGCTTCTAAATTCTGTTTTGCCGCGGAGCGCAACCCCAATAATATAATATAAAACCCACGGCAACCTGTCTACCCAGTCAGCATCCGTCAGTGGAGGAGATGGACACAACAGCAACACTTCAGTTTATTACCTCCGCCAAGGAGGCAATGCTTTTACTACTGAACCACTAATCCTATCACTATCAGATTGATCGTCATTGATTCATTGTCTATGTTTATTGCACTGTCCCTGTCAAAGAAACAAATAATCATTGTGAATCCAATTGCTAGTCATATGTTTTCATGGTCAAGGAATCTGAAAACGTACACACAAACACTGTATGGGGGGAACTGTGGCGCTTGGCGGAGGTCTGCGCTCTCCGAGTGCTTTTCTAGTTGCAGTTGGATTACTAATGGTATGCCTTGGTCTGTCAGAATCTGTCTTCAATGCATTTTGAGTGTATTTACACCTTCATATGATCAAGCAGGGTTTCCTCTTGTAGCATTTCTGTGTGGCAGCCCGCCTCCCTAAGGAAGTTTGCTGCCACGCCTATAATATATTAATTTAAGAAAAATTAAATATGAAAGAAACACTCCGCAAGCGCTCATACGAACAATGTGTGTGACTGTCATCTGCACGGAAGCGCCCCGCGTGACCGTTTCTGCAGGAAGAGCGTGTCTCTCTAGCGTTGTTGTCCGAGAGAAGCACGAGCTTATTAAAGTACTTTAAACACGGAAAAGTACAAAAAATAAGCAGAGGAGGAATTTATGGTGGTTTTAACCCGCCGGTAACTGGAACAACAATGAGGAGTCGCTTAGCTAACAGGTCTGGTTAGGCTTCATTGCAGGGAAAGGCAAGTGTGACTGATGAATCACTGAGGATTTACTTCGCCAGCTACTACAATATTAACTAATAATTTATGTTCATTATTATGTACCTGGCAAGTTAAGATGAAATTCACGAGGTCAATGACTTGAATCCGTCAGCAGCCTTCAGACAAACTAAATGTGCCAACATTTGGATTTCAAAATAAGGGAGGTTTTTCCTGCTGTCTGGATGGTGAGGAGATTTCTAAAAAACTATAAATACATAGAAATATTACAACAGAAATAACTGCATATTTGGTCATTTAAGTTAATTTCTTTCTTGAAATATAATTTCAATAATTGTATTTCTTTGAATTCAGAGTTATTGTTCTGTTCTGGCTCTACCAAATTATTGTTAAAAGTTTAAATTGTATAAGGAAAAAAGTAAAAAATTTGCCACATTCTGTTTCAAATTTATTAAGAAAACCCCAGCAATTTTATAATAATCTGCCTTTGTCCATCAGACAGGCCTCTTCGCTGTCAAACTTGTAAAACTCCTCTTAAAACCCATTTTTGTTCTCTGGATTTTGACCCAGTTTGAGACATTGATTTTATTTGTTCTTATTGTCTCTATTGTATGACTATTGTTTTGTTTGTGCTGTTTTGTACTTTAGCTGTATTTTATTGTTTTTATATTTTATTTATCGTTGATGTACAGCACTTCGTGTCAACTGTCGTTTTTAAAGAGCTTTATAAATAAAGTTGGATTGGATTAAAAAAGATAAACATTAACCATAAAATAATCGACATTTATTATAGTCTCAAATGTACAAGAAAAGTCATAACTTTACAAGAGAAAATTACAAATTTGAGGAAAATGGTTGCAAATTTAGATAAATTTACAGAGAAAAGTAGAAAACTATAATTAAATTGTTATGAATTTTAAAGTAAAACCTTAAACCTTCAAGACTGAAGTCATTACTCAAGTTTTTAAGTAGGTGCTCTTTGTACCCTTAACTCAACTAGAAATTTTTGGTTGTCTACTTTTAATTATTAATTTCAAAGCACTGCTTTTACATGAATAGAATTTCTGGCTACTATACCCACCTGATCATATAATTTTATAATTTAAGTTTGTGTGAATAAATTACTATTATGAATGGTTTTTTTCCCCTTCCCTTTCATACTCTTTGTCAATGGATAAAAGAAACACTAGAATAAAAATACAAAAAAAATACACATTTTAGTTATTTATGTAAACCATGAAAAAAAAAAATCCTGCAGGACAAAACATGACACTTGGTATTTTCTAGCCTGTTTGTATACCACCATAGAGAGAGAGAACCTGAATTAGACAGGGCTCAGAGAAGGAAAGATGAGACAGAAGAGAGGAACCAAGGAGAGGAAAGTGTTTAGGCAGAGGGTCCAGGAGAGGTGAGAGCAGAGGGAGGAGAGAAGGATGACACCAGTAAAAAGTCCAAACACGGGACATATTGGTGGGACCCCAACTGGCCCAATATTCCAACATTTAAGCCTTGGTAGTACAATACTTCAAATGGTAAATTCCATTATGCAATATTAACTGTGCAAAATTTAAAAAATAAAAATAAATAGTGTAAAATTAACATTTCCGGTTACAATCGTGTCATGTATTAAACCCCTAGTGCACAGACAACCTCCGGCCATGCACACTGTGGAGTTATGGTCTGAGGAGACAATGGACACTCTAAAGGACTGTTTTGAAGCCACTGCCTGGAAGCAGCTCTGCGATCCACATGGTGAGGACATCGATGGCCTCATTCACACCTTCACGGGCTACCTCAGCTTCTGTGTGGACAAATCCGTTCCCACCAAGACCATACGGCGTCACTCAAACAACAAACCCTGGATCAACCCTGAGATAAAAACACTTCTGAGAGAGAAGAAGAGGATCTTCAGGTCGGGGAACAGGGAGATGCTGAAGTCCGTACAGAGGGAGCTGAGGAGAAAGATCAGAGAAGGCAAGGACAGCTTCAGGAAGAAGATGGAGGACAAGCTGCAACAGAGCGACATCAGCGGGGTCTGGAGAAACCTCAAAACCATCTCGGGGCTCCAGAATACCTCCCCCCAGGCCACGGGGGGCAGGGAGTGGGCGAACAACCTGAATCTGTTTTTCAATAGATTTGACCAACCGCCCTCCCCCCTGTCTGCACAACAACCACTGCTGCCTCTAAGAAATCAAGTCCTGCTACCCACTCCCCACTCCACCGACACCCCCCCCACTCCCAACACACAGCCCCCCATCCTGACCCTGACCAAGACCCAGGTGAGGACGGAGCTGAGGAAGATCAAGGCGAGGAAGGCGTCGGGACCGGACGGCATCAGCGCAAAGCTCCTCAAGTCCTGTGCAGACCAGCTGTGTGGGATTGTGACGTATATCTTCAACATGAGCCTGAAACTGGGGAGGGTACCACAGCTGTGGAAAACATCTTGTGTGGTACCTGTACCAAAAACTTCCCACCCCAAAGACCTGAACAGCTTCAGACCGGTGGCCTTGACGTCCCACTTGATGAAGACCCTGGAGAGACTGCTCCTTGCTCATCTCCGCCCCCTGGTGGAACCAGCGATGGATCCACTCCAGTTCGCCTACCAGCATGGCATTGGGGTGGAGGATGCGGTGATCTTCCTCCTTCACCGTTCTCTGTCCCACCTGGAGAAGCCCGGGAATATGGTGAGGATCATGTTCTTTGACTTCTCCAGTGCTTTCAACACCATCCAACCGATGATCCTGAAGGACAAGCTGCTGCGCGCAGGGGTGGACCAGCACCTGTCATCATGGATCCTGGACTACCTCACGAACCGGCCTCAGTTTGTGAGAACCCGGGACTGTGTTTCCGACACGATCATCAGTAGCACGGGGGCCCCCCAGGGAACGGTGCTGGCTCCCTTCCTGTTCACTCTTTATACTGCGGACTTCTCACACAACACAACACATTGCCATCTACAGAAGTTCTCTGATGACTCTGCGATCGTTGGTCTCATCTCCAGCGGAGATGAAGCTGAGTACAGAGGGCTTATCCAGGACTTTGTGGACTGGTGCCATCGGAACTGCCTCCAGATCAACGCGAGGAAAACTAAGGAGCTGGTGGTGGACTGCCGCAGGCATGGGCAGCCCCTCACAGCACCAGTAAATATACAGGGAACAGACATCGAGATGGTGACATCCTACAAGTACCTGGGTATTCATCTGAACAATAAACTAGACTGGTCACACAATACTGACGCACTCTACAAGAAGGGACAGCGCAGGCTGTTCCTGCTGAGGAGACTCAGGTCTTTTGGTGTACAAGGGGCGCTGCTGAAGTCATTCTATGACACGGTGGTGGCATCAGCCATCACTTTTGGAGTGGTCTGCTGGGGCAGTGGCATTACTGCAGCCGATAGGAAGAGACTGAACAAACTGATTAAGAAAGCTAGCTCTGTCCTGGGGCAACGCCTTGATCCGATGGAGGAGATAGGAGAGAGAAGGACGGTGGCTAAACTGTCATCTCTGCTGGAGTCCGAGTTCCACCCTATGCAGGACATACTGGATGCACTGAGGAGCTCATTTAGCAGCAGACTACATCATCCCAGGTGCACAACCGAGAGGTTTCGTAGGTCCTTCCTACCAACGGCTGTCAGACTGTACAACCTAAGCAGGGCTGCTCGCAGAGATAGCAAAAAGACATAACAAACTAATAGTTTTTTTTTTTTTTTTTTTTTTTTTTTGAATGCAAAAGATGCAATAGACTTACACAATGGTCCTCTCCGGCATACAACTAGGAACATACCGGTCGCTATGGAGGGTGAGAATATGTATGGGCACATAATCATACCATGTAGGATAACTAAATAGACGGTTATGCTGTTTCATCCCACCTAGCAACAATGCTCTGCACTGTGTGTGTTTATATATCTATATATTTATTCCATCTAGCTACAATGCTCTGCACTGGGTGTGTTTATATTTATATATCTATATATTTATTCCATCTAGCTACAATGCTCAGCACTGGGTGTGTTTATATTTATATATCTATATATTTATTCCATCTAGCTACAATGCTCTGCACTGGGTGTGTTTATATTTATATATCTATATATTTATTCCATCTAGCTACAATGCTCTGCACTGGGTGTGTTTATATTTATATATCTATATATTTATTCCATCTAGCTACAATGCTCTGCACTGGGTGTGTTTATATTTATATATCTATATATTTATTCCATCTAGCTACAATGCTCTGCACTGGGTGTGTTTATATTTATATATCTATATATTTATTCCATCTAGCTACAATGCTCTGCACTGGGTGTGTTTATATTTATATATCTATATATTTATTCCATCTAGCTACAATGCTCTGCACTGGGTGTGTTTATATTTATATATCTACATATTATTCCACCTAGCTGCAATGCTCCGTACTGTGGGTGTTTATATATTTACATATTTATTCCATCTAGCTACAATGCTCTGCACTGTGTGTTCATATATTCATATATTTATTCCATCCAGCTACAATGCTCTGCACTGTGTGTCTGTGTGTGTGTGTGTATATATATATATTTTATAGTAATATGTACATATGTATATTAGCTGCTCTTGCTTGTTTTTTTTTTTTGTTTTTTTTTTCTTGCCTTCTGATTGTTGCTCTGAGTGTTGCTATCCCTGTGCTGTTGCAATCCTGGAATTTCCCCGTTGTGGGACTAATAAAGGCTTATCTTATCTTATCTTATCTTATGTTTTCTGCCCCCCCCCCGGAAAAATATGTTGCCACCGCGCCAAGGTCTTTAAGCCAGAGGAAACACTGATCAAGTGCTGACTGTAATGCGATCAGAAAAATCACATTCCAATACCAGCTGCAAATGGGCTTAGCTCTGTGAAAACTACAATAATGCTGAAGATAATTATGAGTTTTGGACAAACACAGGCTGCCATCCCGACCACTCTGGCTAACATTAGGAAGCAGAAGTGATTGATCAAGTAGTTGTGTAAGGATGAGAGTGATGGACCTCACACATGTTTCATAAAGACACCCTTGCATGACAATGTACGAGGGCTGCTCATTAAAGATTCCCCCTGACTCATTTCCCATGGACTGAGAGGAGCCAGACTTGGCATAGTTATTAGTCTTTCTCTATATAGGTACCTCCAAGGGTCACACACTTCTCCCATCGCTATATGCAGCTGTGGAGACCTCACCTGTAGAAGTCTGCAGGTTGTGTCAGAAGCCATGATTTGACCTCAGAAATCAGCATTTCGTTGTCTTGGAAGTGCTTGCTCTTCAAAACGTTCATGGTTGGAAAGAGGTGGTGCAACAGACCAGAATTCATCCCTGTCCATTTTTCCCTTTGGGTAGTTCCTGACTCAGCCAAACTTAACCCCGGGGTAATTGTAGGCTTGGCGAGTTTTACCCCCAGGGGTAAAACTGGCATAGCCCATTTTTCACTACCCAAGGCCAGAATCCCCCCTTCTCTAAATGTATATTCTAACAACTAACACAACAGTAAAATACATAAAACAGTACTACCTACTTCTGCTTCTTTTTATTTCCTTTTGAATTTGTATTACATTCGCATATACAGTAGGTTACATTTGTTTATTTCCCCTGCAAAATAGCATATTAAATGGTTGCATTTGTCATAAATCACATTTATGCTTATTACAGTTTTTACTCAGCTCCAATACAAAAATGTAAATATTCAGGTTTGTTTTTAAAGTATATTCAGAAAGTTAATCTGTGCTAAAAACTAAGTATTTTTACTACTACTACTACTACTACTACTAATACTAATACTACTACTACTGGGGCAGTGGTGGCCTAGATGCCTGATCAGAGTCCCCCCAAGGGGAAAACGTATGCGTCCTATAGTCTGCATTTGCGTACACAGCAGTATTCAGAGTGGTTTTTGAGCCACTGCAGCTGCCACTCAGCAACCGCGTTTTATGCATGCGCAGTGAAAATAATTTGCAGTTCACATGCCCGTACTGTCGGCGGCAGTCAAGAGCCACCAAACTGATTTGAACAGTTGCAATCCAAAAACAAAAGAAGAGCATGGTGGCAGATGTTTTAAAAATTGGCAGACGCGATGGAGGTATGTGAATACAATGACAATCAAGACAAACAGGAGCTTTGCTGTTTAGTGGCAGAGGAAGAAAACAGACGGGCAAAAAGATGGACATTTGTTCACTCAGTATTGGTAGAGTGCTCAGTACTTCCCTCTGGTGGGAGTTTCTGGGCACATGCGGAGTTCACTGCGACCATTTGCGTACTTATACGTGTGTTCACGTTTTGGGGTTGCATGCGCTCGGTCAGCACTCACCCTCTGCGTAGGGTTTCGGCACAAATGCGTCCACTGCGCTCGTTCACGTACCAACGCGTTTTTGCAACCATGAAATGGGCTTAATGCTTAGGGTTGTGGACTGGCGATCGGAGGATCGCCAGTTCCATCCCTGGACCGACAGGATCAGATCTGGGTGGGACAGATGACATAGCAGTGTTTGCCCCACCCTCCTAAACCCAGTTGTGGTGTCCTTGAGCAAGGCCCTTAACCCCAGCTGCTCCAGTGGAGCTGCTCAGTGGCCACAGGCCAGCCTGTGGTTGTGCTGGGCTGCTTCCAGGTGTGAATGTGTGTCTGCGTGAATGCAAACAGGGTGTCCTTGAAAAGGAGAGGTTGCATCTCAGTGGACCTTCCCTGTATAAATAAAGGTTAAAATAAATAAATAAAGACTACTACCTCTGCAATAGGTAATGTGCACCTAATTTAAAATAACATAGTCTTCATCTTTTCATGTGTTCAGTGTCTGTTTTCACTTGCACGTACATCCGCTCAACTCCAAAATGGTCAGAGTTATTCTCAAGGTATATGCCAGTCTCTGTAGTATCCTACAGATTAAAGAAAGCTGGGTAAGTGAGCCGCTGTATGTTTGGACCTGCTTTGGAGTATACAGTGATATCAGTGCCAAGGAGTGATGTTGTTGCCCAAACACCAGCCTCTGTCCATAGCACTTGAAGCCATATACCAGGGGTGGACAGCAAGGGCCATTCCACGATGGGGCATCCTCCCCATAAGTCTCTTTCATCTCATCGAACGTCTCCTATGGTGTGTGGCCTCTCATGCACAGGAACCTGATGACCGCTCTGCATTCATCTGGCTCCATTATCGCACCTCACTCCCTCCACCTTAGCTCCTGGAAAAGAGAAACTCTTAGGAGTATGTGTTATTTTACATGTGCATTTTCAGCCTGCTACAATAGGTCAGGGGAAACCTTTAATGAGCCATCCTCATCATCAGAAGATGACACCAACCAAACCAGTCATGGCAGACAGCTGCAGGCATGTGGAGATACCGCAGTGCGGAAAACCAAATTATAACAGAGGCCTGCTCAGTTTACAGAGGGAACCGTGCTTTTCTAACATGTTAACACTGAAGCCATTAACATTTCTGTCACACTTTCTCACTCATTGTGAAGTAAAGAAACATAACGGTAAACTAGGTGCAATACTTGCATTTTAATTTTGTCCACAGATGTTTGAAATTGAAGCCAAAGAACTTGTCAACACTATAGGTTGTGGAGAGCTCATTGCTAATAAGAATGTATTCTGCGACATGGATCTGCTCACTCTGGTCAGAATCACAGAGGGAGGATTATGGCAGGTGCCCAAGTACAAAATCTTGACCTACAGCCTTTCTGATCTGACGGATGAGAAAGGATTCGATCCAGGTACGTAATCTACTGCACACACATGCATGCATACAGAGGGAGAAAAAAAAAAACAACAACAAAATGTCAACTCCCAATAGTGTGGAGATTTCTTGACAACCCTTAACCTGTTGAAGATCAAAGTGAGCTAACGATATCCCATACTGTAGATGACCTGATGAAGAGAGGAGAAGATACCAGTTAAATGAAGCAGAATAAACTGTGTTCAAGTGTAAAATATGTTCTCATCTCCTCCCAGGGTTTAAGGAGGAGGAGGTGCTCAGTAATTACAAGAGGTCCGAGAAGAGGGGTGGATCCGGATCAGTAGCGGGAGGATACTGTGACATGGTTGATGCTGGAGTCACTGCATCCTTTGATATTGTGGATGGAATGAGTCAGCCTGTCAACATAATGAAGAAGACAGTCAACTTCACACAAGTAAAGGAAGCATTCCATGGCAGGTATATCTTACGTTGTGTTAGGACCTGGGCACAGGGGGTGGTTAGAAAAATTTCTGACATTTTCTTACATTTTCTCATAGATTTGTGAATTTTTTTACTCCCAAATTTATGTCTATTAGAAAAGAAAAATGCTGTATTTTTTCCTAATGAATTTGAAAATATTTGTGTTAAAATGGACTTTTTCCACATATATTTGGATTTATTTGGGTTCAATAGAAATAAAATTATGAATAACACTATATTTATTGAAGTAAAAGTCACTAAATTGACTAAAGATGAAATCATGTCTGTTTATTACAGTATAAACAATCACTTTTCCAACCAGTTTTCAAATAGCTGAAATCTAAAGTAACTCAAAGAGGACAAGCAAAGGCACTTGAGTAAGAATATATATTAATGTACTTAAGAGTAAAAAGTATCCTGCAATAAAAATACTAACAAAAGTACAATTTTGTGAAGAAGTTACTTAAGTACATGTACTTCAGTAAATGTAATTAGTTACTACCCTCCTCTGATATGTAGTAACTCAGGAGCACACTGAGGTGTGAACTGCGCTAAATAAAACAGGGAGGTCTAGTGTTATACTGAAATCTGTAACCTCTCAGAATCTGGTATCTTTTCGCCAGCATTATAATTATTTGAACATTAAAATAGCCATTTTTGGGAGCTACTATGTCCTCATCTCACATTAAACTAGAGACATCTATTTTTATTTTTCGACCACCCACATGCAGACAGTGTGTAACAACAGTCACAAATTCTGATGAGTCACAGATTTCCATGTAACTGTGCCAAGGGAAACAACTTCTCATATTTACTATTTTTGTTCTCGCAACAAAAACACCCAACCAATAAGTGGGAGGACGTTCTCACATGATGTGAAGTGACACATTTTGCTTGACTTAGCTTTTTCTCTGTGTGAAAAGAACCAAACCAAGGAGGTGATTTTACAAAGTTGGAGGCCACTCAGAGAGCGCATACCTCTGCCAAGGCTCTATCTCTCAGAATGTTGAGGTTTTTGTTTGTCTGTTAACAGGATTACACAAAAACTACTAGACAGATTTTGATTTCTGGATCACTTTTTCCACTTTCTTTAAGCTGGTTAGATAGGGCCTTGGGGAAGGTATGTGCTCTGCACCATCGTCTTCTGACATGAAGAGGATAAGCAATGCTTGACTCGGTTCTCTCTTTTTTATTCGTACACTCTCATATTTATTGTGGAGTTATTGAGGAGAAAGCACATGATTTTCCCCACATTCACCTTCATTCTTTGATGGTCTGGTCCAGGATTCCCCCCGCATGGATTTTTAACCTCCGCCAAGATTTTTATCTACTGCCGATATGCAGTGGCAGAGCAAAGTTTGGGTGAACAACAGCCGTGGTGGAGGTATGCACTCTCTGAGTGCCCTCTAGTTTACTTTTGATGTTAATGCCACACTGTACTTGACTGTGGTGATGTGTGGATAAGAGCACACATAAGAGAAGAACTGGTTTGGGGCCTTTAATTATTTATTTATCTATTTTTTTCTCAATTAATACAAGACAGAAGGATAAGACTAGCTCTCTGCAACGCAAGCAGACACTGTGTACTGCTGTGACTGAACACTGTGTGTTTTGGGGGGTTTCTACTGCATTCACCCTAATGCTGCCACTCAAGAGTTTTGTAACTGCCATGAGTTCTGTTCCATGACATCATGCACATTCCCTCTATGGTTAATGTGGCATTTTGACCTTGACCTTGCAATCCTAAAACAGCCACAATTCAGGGTCACAGAGTGAACCTGTGTACAAAGTTTAGTGACCCTAGCTTTACTCATATACTAATAGTGCATAGGGAATTGTAACCTTGACTTGTGACCTTTTGATCCCAAACTTATAGACAGAAGGACAGGATGTCATAATCAATGTTTGTCCCAAGTTGGGTGACCTTATATTTACTTGTTCTATAGTACTAGTGCAAAGAGAATGCCAACCTTGACCTTTGACCTTTTGACCCCAAACCCATAGTCAGATGTCAGGGTCTAAGCCATCAAAGATTCATCTAAAATGCAACTTTGGTATTGATTTGAAAAGCCTACATCCTTTCTTTCTCTAGTTATAACATTCACAAGATGTAGGGAAAAACTGACATCTGACTTCGACCTGAGAGTCACAGGTCAACAAATTCAAACTCGTCTGAGATTTTTCTGAGATACAACTATAGTATCGATTTGAAAAGCCTACATCATTTCTTTCTCTAGTTATTGTATTCACAAGATAGGTGTTGACACTGCTGCTGATACCACTGACGCCCATCCACCCAGTGGTGTGACAACAATACCTCTTCAGCCTTTTCGAGGCTGAGGGATGAAAATGATGAATTCCACCTGTGTACAAGCGAGTGTGTTTATGAGAAGTGAAGATGCGGACAATTGACACTCTAAGGCTGTGTGTCCACCAAATGTGTTTTTTGTCGCCTGACCACCCTGAACATCTTTTTTCAGCGTTTGTTTGCTGTGCTCTGGGAAAAAAGTCTGTGCCCTTTATCCCAGCAACAGCTTGTCACTCACAGCTCAGCACTTCTGCTTTTCCTATGGTCAGACTTTATATTTTTTAATAGCAGTCTCTAAATAACAATGGACAGGAAACATATACTGGCATTGGTCGCAGCTCTGGATGCAAAATATGATGATACGGAAAACAGGAGTCTAAGTACAAACTGTACCGACGTCTTAAGTCCCGCCCTTCCTTATTCTGATTGGCTGCTTAGAAAGGTCTGACATTGACGAGCTCAGCGGCTTTCTGAGTTGAAATTTTTTCAACTCTGAGCGCCCTGAGCGCCACGACAAAAAGCAGCCACCACTGAGAGCATTCCAACGCCGAGGGCGCTCAGCGCTGTAGATGCTGGACTACATAGAGAATCAATTGAAAATAGTCGCCCACAGCGGAAAAAATGTGTTTGGTGGACATGCAGCCTAATAGTGCATATTTCACTATATAAGATAAGATAAGATAAGATAAGCCTTTATTAGTCCCACAATGGGGAAATTCCAGGATTGCAACAGCACAGGGATAGCAACACTCAGAGCAACAATCAGAAGGCAAGAAAAAACAACATCTAGTAAACATATGTCCATATTACTATAAATGTATATATAGTATAGACACACAGTGCAGAGCATTATGGTTGGTTGGTGAATGTGCAGCAGAAAGTCTAAGTTTTCTCTCCGCGGATGCAGCGGGCCAGCTGGAAGTCTTTGGGCATGATGGTGACCCCCTTAGCGAAGAAGAGACCACCAGGTGGGCCTTGCAGGTCTCCTGCAGAGCCATGACGGCGAAGCTCAGGAAACGCAGGACGGTCTTGAAGTCCTGAGCGATCTCCCTCACCAGGCGCTGGACGGGCAGCTTACGGATGAGCAGCTCCGTGGATTTCTGGCAGCGACGGATCTCTCTCAGAGCCACGGGCCTGTGACGGCGAGGCCTCTTCACTCTGCCGTAATAATGGCATTGCCTTCGGATTAAATTGATTAGAATAACATATTAATACATTTATAATTATAACTTGAATCAAAGTTTATAATCATGTCAGCTAATTGTTAAGTCAAGTGTTTTACCTTTTAAAAGTCATTTAGGCGAATAAAATATAGAACTATTTTTTTTTTTAATTTTTTTTTTTGTTACTTATTTGTACCCGTAGGTAGACTTGGTTTGCAGTCTGGTGACAAGCCACCGGCTGCTGGTCGCTGCGTGCGCGAGCGCCCTAAACCTACATGTTTTTGGTGTGCGGGAGGAAACCGGAGAAATCCCGGAGTAAACCCGCGCAACACGGGGAGAACATGCAAACTCCACACAGCTCACTGTTGGTCGGGGGCTGGGATCGAACTCACAATCTCATGATCCCCGCGATCCCCCGGCCGAGGGTAAAACTGTGCTACCACAGTGCTAAACCACTGCGCCACGGTGCAGCCACGGTGTAGCCAGTATTTTGTAAAAACTGTTGTTAGCATAACAGCAAACTACTTGTCCATAACTATCACAACTGGTCAAAAGTGCTCCTAAATTTTGTTTGTACTGGTACAAAATTTCAAATTGCTAAGAAATTAGTGAATGCCACAACTTCATTTACAGTAAATTGATCATATGTCACATTTTCTATCAAATTTGTTAGAACATATGGTACTTGCACAAGGACCAGTATTGTCTTCTCAGTAAAACTTACATCACACATCCTGTATGCGCTGAACACTAAAGTAACATTTCTGGGATCCAGAAAGCTTATCTGCCTTCACTTTCTGGTTTTACTGTGGTAATGCTTTCTGTTTTAGGACTGCAAAAATGGACATTCTGGACACACTGAGATTGAAGGACGGCGATAAGTTGGGATACATTTACCAGAGGATTTACAACAACCGCCCAGTGGAACTCAGTAGAAAGTCTAATATGGATGGATCTGTTTCAGCCTCCTGTAAACAGTTTTTGAAGGTGCTGGTGAAGGTGAGTGAATCTACAGACCGATCCAGCAATGATTTGTGTCATCTTGTGGCTCTGCCAATACAGCAGTAGCCAATGGCAGATGATTAGAGTCTGCTGCTGCTGTCTGACAGTTGAATTAGAAATATTAAGCAGGGGCCACCAGTTCTGCCCCCTTTACACAGGAGTCAAGATCACTGAGGGATCATTGAGCGATGAAAATATGGCCAGATTTCTCAACTACCTTTCAGTAAGTGCCCAGCAATTGCCAATATCTCTGTGATCACTCAAGGATCTTCCACAGTGTTCTCAAAGTTTTGACTTAGTCCAAAACACACTTTTTGAAGCTTTAGAAGATTGTTGAGCAATCGGGTGAATTTTTGATCTTTCAATAGTCAATCAGAAATCTCTGTGCTGTGAAAAAGGGCCCTTACTAGTATCCAAGTAAGTGTTCTTCACTACTTAATTCTACCACATTACTGTAAACTGTTTCATGTCACTGAAATCCCACAACCCATTGCTTTGTTTGTGGTTCTGATTGAGGTTGCCCTTGCATAAGCAATTATTTCTAAATTCGCTCTTGTATTAAGATAAGATAAGATAAGATAAGCCTTTATTAGTCCCACAATGGGGAAATTCCCGGATTGCAACAGCACAGGGACAGCAACACTCAGAGCAACAATCAGAAGGCAAGAAAAAACAAGAACAGCTAGTAAACATATGTACATATTACTATATATATACTGTATATATAGTAATATGTACATATGTATACTGTGTGTCTATATATATATATATATAGACACACAGTGCGGAGCATTATGGTTGGTGAATGTGCAGCAGAAAGTCTAAGCTCTCTCTCCGCGGATGCGGCGGGCCAGCTGGAAGTCTTTGGGCATGATGGTGACCCTCTTAGCGAAGAAGAGACCCACCAGGTAGGCCTCGCTGGCCTCCTGCAGAGCCATGACGGCGAAGCTCAGGAAGCGCAGGTCGGTCTTGAAGTCCTGAGTGATCTCCCTCACCAGGCGCTGGATGGGCAGCTTACGGATGAGCAGCTCCGTGGATTTCTGGTAGCGACGGATCTCTCTCAGAGCCACGGGCCTGTGACGGTGAGGCTTCTTCACTCCGCCGGTGGCCGGAGCGCTTTTCCGAGCAGCCTTGGTGGCTAGCTGCTTCCTGGGGGGCTTTTTCCTCCAGTAGATTTTACGGGCGGTCTGCTTGGTTCTTGCCATCGCTCTTTATTATTCTGTCTTATATTTCTTGCACGCCGCCTAAACTCCAGCCCGGCACCCGCGTCGTTTTCAGAACTCTCATTACAGAAGAGTTATTATGTGCGACCACAGCAGCCCCGGCCTAGATAATATGTTAGCCTATTAACATTAGCTAGCTGAAAACATTACTGTTGCATGGTAAGTGTGCCTTAAGGTTATAGAGACAATGTTCTGACCTCCTGGCCTGTAGGTGTCACACTTACTCTTGCACTAACTGGTTGTTGGAGACATGTTATATCAACCCAGTCATGCTACTGACTGTGACATCTTTACTGGCCATAGATATAGAAGAAGAATCAGTGCGAGGACTCATCTGGTGCTGTCTCATCTGGTAGTGTCCAGTCACTGAGTAAGAGGACTAGGTTTCATCATGCTGAGTTGTGTAACTGTCTAAACTGAGACGTGAGTTAACACATATGCTACTGCAAAGACCTAGCAAAACAGGAGCCCAGAGAAAGTATTTAGGGCTATTTTAGACCCCAGTTTGAATGAGTGATTACAGTGAATGAGGAGGGCCAATTGCACTCATGTGTGATTGCTGACACCTGCGCCGGCGTCTGTAAACGTCTTGTCATGTCAAAGTGTTATCTTGTCCGCTTCTGTTTGTTTTTATTGATTTCGGGTTTTTTTTTTATCTCTTTTTACTAATATTAGTTTTTGCTTGGTGTTAGCTTAGTGTTGGCCTAGCAAAAAGCCCGATCATACACACGGGTGGATCGGACCCCCGGCTGGGCTGTTTACCAGGCTAGGCTAACTTGTTTTTAGCTGTTTTTGGCTGGCTGGCTATCCACCTCTCGTCTGGAACGTTATGGCTCCATTCCCGACATGTGTTAGCTGTGTGTCCCTCCTTAGGAAGGTTTCTGAGTTGGAAGTGAGACTTTCCAACCTCTATAAGATTCGGAAGGCTGAAGACCACCTTGACACCATTATTCTCGGGTGAACAATAGCCCCAGTAACTGACTTGCAGCTGGCAGAGACGGCTACTTACCTGGGTGAATTCAGCGCATCGCGATCCACTTCCACCGCTGCTCCGGTCTCTTCAGATGTCCATGACTGTCATGAATGGCTCTCGCAAGCCATAAAGGAGACGCTATATGTATTGATATGTGAAGTTCCTATAGAGTCACCACAAGAGGGCAGTATGACCCTGGCCATGACCTAACTATAAAAGGAGTTGTACTTGAGCCACTGTGTGGTTAGTTGTTGGTTGCAGTTGAAGTGACAAGTAAAAAGTTCTAACTGACACCCGGTGTGTGTGCGCCTCGTCATTACATGGTACCAGGATAAAACTACGAACCGACGGCGAAGATGAACGCTCTTCGACAGCCGGACGAGTTAAAGTTGACCGGTAACATCAACGAGAACTGGAAAGCATTCAAACAAAGTTTTGAACTTTATTCGCTAGCTATCGGTCTCCGTGACGAGGAGAGGAAAATAGCATTACTGCTAACAGTAGCAGGGCGAGCGGCGCTAAATGTGTTCAACACATTCATCTTCACGGAAGAAGAAAAAGGCAACTTCGACGCCGTGATGAAGAAATTTGACGATTATTGCACACCGAGAAAGAATGAAACGTACGAGAGGTATGTGTTCAGAAAAAGACTTCAGAAAGAGTCAGAGTCCATCGAGCTGTATGTCACAGACCTACGGTTGAAATGTCAGTCATGCAACTTTGGAACATTGAGTGAGTCAATGATACGGGACCAAATTGTAATTGGGGTCCAAGACAACAAATTGCGGATGCAATTACTGAAAGAGACTAACTTAACGCTGGAGAAAGCGATACAGATTTGCCAAGCGTCTGAGAGTACAAAGGCACAATTAAAGACTTTTAGCAGCAAGGAAAAAGAGACTGCTGAGGTCGATGCAGTGCAGCGCGCGAAGCCGAAAGGAACGTTGCATGCAAGAAAAAGGGAGGCAAACCCAGAGCGCGCGCACGGGAACTGTGAGCGGTGTGGAAGGCAACATGCGCCGAAGCAGTGTCCAGCATTCGGGAAGGAATGTCGCAAGTGTGGCGGAAAAAATCACTTCGCAAAGACCTGCTTCTCGAAGAAGAGGGTGCAACTCGTGGAGAAAAAGAGCGACAGCGAAGAGGATCAGTTTTACGTGGACGCCATCGAGGGAGAGATGAGCGCTGACGAATGGATAGTGTGCTTGGAGATGAATGGCACGGACATGTCACTGAAGCTCGACACAGGTGCGCAGGTAAACATCCTGCCAATGAAAGAATTTAAAAGACTGAAAAACAAACCGAAAATAAGAGATAAAAAGATTAATCTGAGAACATATGACGATAAGCCAATACCCACTAAGGGAATGTGCAGGGTTACACTGTCAAACAAAGATAAGACAGTGAATGCATTGTTTGTACTTGTTGATGGAAATAGACAAGCAATTTTGGGTTTAAAAACATGCGATCAGCTAGGTCTGATCAAAAGAGTGAATGTCATTGATACAGACAAGGTGACAACACGAGAAAATACAGAGGCTACAACAAGTAAGCACAAACACACTGACTGGGTGAAAGAATACAAAGAGGTGTTCAAAGGAATAGGCCGCCTACCAGGCAAACAAAAAATTAGGCTGAAAGAGAATGCAGAGCCAGTCATACATGCAGCAAGAAAAGTGCCAATAGCTCTTAAAAAGAGGCTGAGGGAAACACTAGACTCACTGATAGCAGACGGAGTGGTCAGAAAAATAGAAGAACCAACTGAATGGGTTAACTCACTAGTTATAGTGGAGAAGCCAAATGGAGATTTGAGATTGTGGATAGATCCAAAAGATCTAAATAAAGTAATACAGCGGGAGCATTACAGGCTACCAACAAAATCTGACATAACCAGCACAATGAGTGGAGCAAGTTACTTCACAAAATTAGATGCCAAATCTGGGTTTTACCAAATAGTGCTCGATGAGGAAAGCGCTAAATTGTGCACATTTAATACGCCATTTGGAAGGCATTGCTTTCTACGAATGCCGTTCGGGATTAGCTCAGCCCCTGAGATTTTCCATAGAACTGTGCAGCAATTGTTCGACGGAATAGAAGGGGTGGGAGTTTTTCTTGATGATGTGGTAGTCTGGGGAAAAACAAAAGAGGAGCACGACGAAAGGTTGGCTAGAGTTCTCACACAGGCGCAAAAGTCAGGTATGAAACTGAATAAGAGTAAGTGCCAATTTGGGGTACAGGAGATTACATACCTGGGAGAGAAGTTATCTGGGGCAGGCGTGCAACCAGATCCGGAAAAAGTGCGGGCCATAGCAGAGCTGCCAGTACCGCAGGACAAAACTGACTTGCAAAGAGCCTTAGGGCTAGTCAATTACATGGGGAAATTTATCCCAAATCTATCAGCTAACACAATAGCTCTTAGAAGCTTGTTAGAGACCAATACAATGTGGCAGTGGATGGCAGAGCATGCCAGAGAATGGGAGTGGCTCAAAAGCAGTCTAATACAGGAGCCAGTGTTAAAATTCTATGATCAGGACAAACTGCTAAAAGTGTCCACAGATGCGTCCAAAGCCGGCCTAGGAGCTGTGCTATTGCAAAAACATGATACAGAGTGGTATCCAGTTGCATACGCGTCGCGCACCATGACAAGCGCAGAAAGAAATTACGCGCAAATAGAGAAGGAGACTCTAGGCGCAGTGTTTGGATGTGAGAAGTTTCACGAATATGTGTATGGACGGTCAGTAATACTAGAAACAGACCACAAACCACTGATTGCGATCTCACAGAAGCCACTGGGTGACGCACCACCGCGCATCCAGCGTCTAATGTTAAGATTACAGAAATATGACTTGAAATTTGAGTTTACACCAGGCAAGCAACTAATTGTAGCCGATGCGCTGAGTAGGGCTAGCTTGTGCAACACCAGCAGCACAACAGAGGAAGCTGTGCAAATACATGTAGACTCTATTAGGGCACACATGCCAGTGTCAGATGTAAAATGGACGAAGATAGTGAAAGAAACACAAAAGGATGAGAAACTAAAAAGAGTAATGGAACAGATACATCAGCCAGGACAGGTTATGATTGACAAGCCTTACCAACACTTTAAAGGTGAACTGTCTGTGTTAGATGGGGTTCTGTTAAAAGGTACAAGGATAGTCATACCTACCTCCATGAGATCAGAAATGGTTAAATTAGTGCATGAGGGGCATTTGGGTATTGAAAAGTGCAAAAGACGTGCACGTGATGTTTTGTATTGGCCCAACATGCACAAGGACATTGAGGCATATGTGCAGCGCTGTGACACTTGCCAGCGCCACAGGTATCAACAGCCAAAGGAGCCTATGAGGCCCCATGAGAAGCCTCAAGGGCCATGGAGAAAAGTGGGCATGGATCTATTTCAGCTTAAGGGCAAGGACTATCTGTTAGTCATGGACTATCATTCCACCTACCCAGAGTTTGCAGGGTTGAGTGACACAACAGCAGAAAAGGTGATTGCACATACAAAGACAATGTTCGCACGCCATGGAATTCCAATGACTGTTGTAAGCGATAACGGACCACAATTCACGAGTCAGTGCTTCAAAGACTTTGCAGACACATATGGGTTCAAGCACGTGACCTCAAGCCCTCTGTACCCACAGTCAAATGGGTTAGCAGAGAAAGGGGTGCAAATTGTGAAGCGCATACTGAAAAAGGCTGCAGACAATGCAGAAGACCCACATCTGGCGATCCTGAATTACCGAGCATCACCACTGGAGAATGGACTTTCCCCAGCAGAAATGCTCATGAACCGGAAACTCAGAACGCGACTTCCATCAGCATCTCAAGTGATGGAAAAGAGAGATGTGAGGCGTGATGAGAGGCAAACTGAACTGTACAACAGAACAGCACGACCTCTGAGACCACTTGCACATGAGGACATTGTGCGAGTGAGATGTGATGGAGAATGGGGACCGCTGGCAAAAGTGGTCAAGGAAACAACTCCCAGATCATATGAAGTCATCACAGAGCATGGAAAAACAATGAGGCGAAACCGACGTCACTTACTGAAAGTGCCTCAGACAAAAATGAGAGTCACAGACAGTGAAACAAGCGACATGCCAATTTCCAGCCAAACCGAACAACCAGAAATGGCTGAGAACCAGAACTTAGAGACAGACACTAACGAACAGACTGAGGTGACACAAAGGAGATGCTCACAAAGGCAAATTGTGAAACCGAAAAGATTGATTGAGGAAATGTAAGGAGTACTGAGATGAATGAAAAAAAAAAAAAATGTGTTGATGTTGAGTTGTAAACAGAAATGGAATTATTTTGTTTATTGAAATTAGAGAAACAGTTTTAAGTTTATAGTTGAACATGACCTTACTTGAAAAAAAAGGGAGATGTATTGATATGTGAAGTTCCTATAGAGTCACCACAAGAGGGCAGTATGACCCTGGCCATGACCTAACTATAAAAGGAGTTGTACTTGAGCCACTGTGTGGTTAGTTGTTGGTTGCAGTTGAAGTGACAAGTAAAAAGTTCTAACTGACACCCGGTGTGTGTGCGCCTCGTCATTACACTATAGGCGACTAGTGAGTTTGCGTAACTTTATTAACAAAGGAACAGAATACACAAATGGCAAAGTAAAGAGCCACGAGGGGCAAAAATACGCACATACACAAGGTAGAGCTCCAACTAGGGTGAGAGGCTAGGAAGTGCAGCGAGGAAGAAACCCACGCTGAGTGGTAACACTTACAGGTGGGTGAGGAGCAGAAACACCGAGAGAACTGGAGTTGGACGTAGGAACTCCAGTCGTGGAAACACGATGTACGTCTTTCCTCTGTCTAGGTCGCAGCGAGGAGTGATTCTCAGCTGCTCCCTTAAATGAGGGACAGAACCCAATCAGGAGCGGAGAAGGTAATTGATAATAATAACAGACAGCTGTCCCAGAGCAGCTGGGCTTGACAGCCGGAAGTCTGAGATGCTGTCAAAGCTACGAGCCTCGGAGGAGGCCGTAAGACCAGGCCCGGAATGGGATGGAGCTGGAGCAAAACTGGACAACCTGAGCGCGGATAGCAATCAGCGCTCAGGCGTGACAGTACTCCCGCCCCCCAAGCCGCGCCTCCCGGCGTGGGCCTACCCCCTCCCTCAAACAGAAGGCCACCAGGGCCGACCCAGGGAAGGTGGTGGGGGAACTGGCCAGGGGGGAGAGAAATGAGAAAGGGGAAGAGAAGAAGAAAAAAAAAAAACATAGGGAGAAACCCAGGTACAATGGAATAAACGACATAATAAACATGCTGCCCGACAGGCCACAAAATACAGACATACTCAAGACCACATAACACTGGGAAAAGGGAAAAAGAAAAATTCAGTATTACAGAGCAGGCAGACAGATCCTTCCAATCAGCAGAGAAAAAAAAGGCGAACCTGGAGGCCTAACTCAGAACATAGTAAAGTATGCCACATAGACAGTCTTAAACAAAAATAACCATCACCCCCTCTTCTGCAATGACCAAACGGTTGATACAAATAACCACAGAAGGCAGGGCAAAAGGGAAAAACCACAATGAACTCAGGGTGAGGACAAGACAAAATTCATGTCCCGAAGGTCATAGAAGACAAATTAATTCTGTAAACATGAGGTTAAAGTAGGTTCTCACTCATGCAAACCCGGCCAAGACAGATCAGTACACTGAGAAAACAATCTGGGAGTAACTCCAAGAAATTGAGCCTGGTATTGCAAATTGACATACTGATACAAAAAAAAAATCAGTTCCTCACTCACATCGTATTGGCACTACAGACGTCATAATCAGTCTGGAGGAGGGTATGAATGCAGATAAGTTAAATTACTCAGAATGAGGCCAGGCAACATGAAGCAAAAATACTACTTTAAGGGCCAACTTAAATTAGAATAAATACTATCCGTCCTATGGGCAAAATAGGACATCGGAAACAGTTCTTCCAAAGAAAATTTAGCTGGACTGATACCACAACAAAAATGCTTGCAAAAAAAAAAAAACTTCAGTGTTCCAAATAGAAACAAATAAAGGAGGACAATCCAAACACAAAACTACTAACAGTCAATCCTTCCTGGGATGCCAGCAGGTGGAGAGGGGCAAGAGATGACAGTTCGTCCAGCGGGCGACCCAGACCCGGATTCCACCTGGCCAGGAGCAACATCCACAGTTCGGGTGGCCTTCCCGAGTCCCAGGCTTGGGAACACAGTATCTCAGGAGGCCCACCCAGATCACCGAACCAACCAGATGGTTTCGCAGGCGGTCGTCCCGCGTCCTCAGACCACCGAGAGCAGAGGGAGAAGCTTAGGTGCGGCTTCCTCACCGAGGGGGAAAAGGCAGATCTGCGGGACAGGAGGAAGGTGGCCCGGATGAGGGGAACCCCAATAGCACCCGGAGGAGAGAAGACGGAAGCAAGGGACGGAATCAGCCCAACCTCCGGGGAAAACGATCCTCCAGTTCTCTCACCGGCCTTTAACCGGACTGGCGCAGCACTCCCGGTGGGCCCCGATTGGACCGGCACAGCATCAGAGGCAAACTTCGTGCACAGAACCGGAACCTCCGTGGTGACAACCAGAGCGGATTCGTCTCCGGTGACCCTGGGGAAAGGCTCAGAGGAACAAAAGGAACCGGGATCAGGATCACCGGAAGTGCTAGAACCCAGCGAGACAAGTTCGGATGCAGTGGGCGGCTGCACCCGGCTCGCCCCCCCAAGAGACAGGCAAAAATGCTCAATAATGGAAAAGACAAAGACAATACTGAGCACTTGCCTGATCTCGGGTTCCGACGCCATCCAGGACTTCGACGATCCAGGTTCAGTATGCAGGCGTTCGTCTTCCGGCTCCCACTCGACTGCGATGGTCTCCACAGCCGGCATGATGGTTACCACAGTCTGAAAGTCACCTGGCGCCGAAGTCCCCGTCGAAGGCTCGCACGGCATGGTGGCAGGGGATCTGGGTTCTGCTGGGCCGAACCATTCCTCCGTGGAGACCCGGGGACGCTTTGTCGTCGGCGCAGGTTCCCAGTGGCAGTCCGACCTCCTCTTCTGCCCACGACGTGGCTGCGGGGCTGGAATCAGGCTTCCCAGGGCCACAGGCCCCCTCCTCATCCGGCGGTGTAGTCCCAGAACTAGGGAGCGCTCAGGGGGGAGAGACACAGAAGGCGCAGGTTCATATCTTATGTCTGCAGCAGGTGGAGAGAGCTCAGGGGACTGTGAACCCAGAACTCCACCTCCAGAAATCAAACAAGGCAATTCATCAATTAGAGGAAGAGAATGAAAAGGCACTTGCCTGATTCCCAGAGAACCGGTGGAACCCGCCGCAGTGGACTTGAGTCTTCCCTTCCCCCGCTGGATGGAAGTGGAGGACCCCCTGAGAAGACGAGGAGGAGCCTCTCGCACTGGATCAGGACCGGGGGCACCCGGAGACGGACTCATGCTCTTCACAGCAGCTGGAGTGAGCGTCGAAGAGGAGGAAGAAACGGCCGAGGCGAACCGGGAACCCGAAGCTGACGGGACAGCGGGGAGAGATGACCCCGAAACGGCTGATTTACCTCTTCGGCGAGACACGGAGGCAATAGCTGGCAGGGAGATTGAGTTCGTGCGACTACCCGGAGCTGGATCCGGACGGGGTTCTCGCTGAGGTGTCTGAGAGGGTTGGGAGCGACGTCTTCTGGCCGAGGGTGAGGCGAATGTGAGATTAGGGAAACGCCGCTCCTGCGCAGAAACTGAAGCAAGCAGGTCAGCGTATTCCGGATAATCATGCAGCTCAGGGTTCTTCTCTACCAGCCTGACTGCCGCTGTCACATGCTTCATAATTGCAGTGGGATGGGCGGCGGAGTGAGCAGCAGCCACTCGGTCCTGAATGCAGATTGCTGTCACCTGTATTCTCTCCGGGGGAATCCCGGGTGACGTCACTGCTTCATGAGGGTGACCCCGGGGTGGTGCGAACTCCTGGGCTGGATCGGAGGCTGGAGCCGGATCCCGAAGCGAGGAGCAATGGTGCCTCGTCTTCGGCTTCCTGCCGGGGTTTTCCTCAAGCCCACGGAGTTTCTCCCGGAGCGCAGAGATGTCTGCCCTCCTCGCCTTAACTTCGGAATGTTGGAAGTAGCGAGGGAGGCCATTAATAATATCCTCAGCGAGGTCCAGGTGCCGGCGTACGTCCCTGGGAGTGTCATAGAGGCCCGCAGTGAAAAGCGTCCCATCCACATAGTCCAGGGCTTCTGTGAAATCGTAGCCTGGGCACCGCACGCGCCTCCTGAAGGACGACATAACTCCAGCTCGCCAGTACCCAGAAGAAGAGTAAGACAACAAGTCCAAATTAGCTAAACTCACGGTCTCCGGCGTCTCAGTCTGGCTGCGACCTACTGTCATGAATGGCTCTTGCGAGCCATAAAGGAGACGCTATAGGTGACCAGTGAGTTTGCGTAACTTTATTAACAAAGGAACAGAATACACAAATGGCAAAGTAAAGAGCCACGAGGGGCAAAAATATGCACATACACAAGGTAGAACTCCAACTAGGGTGAGAGGCTAGGAAATGCAGCGAGGAAGAAACCCACGCTGAGCGGTAACACTTACAGGTGGGTGAGGAGCAGAAACACCGAGAGAACTGGAGTTAGACGTAGGAACTCCAGTCGTGGAAACACGATGTACGTCTTTCCTCTGTCTAAGTCGCAGCGAGGAGTGATTCTCAGCTGCTCCCTTAAATGAGGGACAGAACCCAATCAGGAGTGGAGAAGGTAATTGATAATAATAACAGACAGCTGTCCCGGAGCAGCTGTGCTTGACAGCCAGAAGTCTGAGATGCTGTCAAAGCTACGAGCCTCGGAGGAGGCCGTAAGACCAGGCCCGGAATGGGATGGAGCTGGAGCAAAACTGGACAACCTGAGCGCGGATAGCAATCAGCGCTCAGGCGTGACAATGACCACAGCAATAATCACTGGCTTCAACTTGGAGCTAAACCCAAAGCCCCAGGTGGTTTTTCTCATCCTCAGTGCGCGCCCTGGACCATGGTTGGGTCAACTAGTAATCATCGACGATCAACCAGGCAAGGCCGCATCTCTTCTCTTCCCTTGCTTTTGGAAAACAGATTCGACATCCTTTCTCTGGAAGATTTTCCCTACCTGGACACAGACCATCCGCCCATGACCGCCCCTCCTCCTCCTTCTCCTCCTCCTTCAGCGGCGGCTCAAACCCACAAACCTCGGATTAAGACTACTTTAGGTGTGCCAAATTACACACCAGCTCCGAAAAGAAGAGAGCGCATCACCCCGCCATCACAACAACAACATCGACAAAATTATCCACCACTTCAGAAACCACCGACAAAGCCCCCCCAGATGACGCTGGTAATTGGTGACTCGATTATGAGGAACATCAGAAGCAGGTACTGTATCACTAAATTTTTTCCTGGGGCTAAAGTGTCTGATATTGAGGCTCTTACCCCTGACCTATTAAATGAATTCCCCCACGCTAAAACTGTCATAGTTCATGTTGGATGCAACAACATCCCTGATGAAGCGTCGGAGATCTTAAAGAGTGACTTCAGGAGCCTTCTGTCCACTCTTATGAACTGTGGCAGACGTGTGTTTATCTCTGGGCCTTTGGCCCCTTTCAGACGAGGTTGTAATTATTTTAGTAGAACTCTCAGTCTTAATACTTGGTTGTGTTCTACATGTCCTACTTTTAACATTGGTTTTGTTGACAATTTCAACCTGTTTTGGAACTGCCCATCACTTATGAGACCAGATGGCATCCATCCAAATAGACGGTGCACATGTTTTAAGAGACAATCTGTTCTATTCCATTCAGTGTTTTTTAATACAGTGACTGAAATTTGGTGCATTAACTCACTCCAAAGTTCCTGGGTCTGCCAACCAGCCCTTTTTTGTTCCAACTTCTCATATTAATCCTATTAATCCACATAATCCTCACTGTTTAGATCAGTCTTCAGTTTGTAACTCCATAGAGATTGTATCTGTCTCCCGTTACCCAAAATATTATAACCCAAGACAAATACAACACAACTTGATAAATACACGTCTTTCTGCAGCTCCTCCTCATCCACCACCCCTCAACTTTGCCCCTGTCTTCTCCCTTAGAGAACCTTTGTCTACTCCCCCTAAAGTTAATAAAAATACAATGCATAAACATCCCAAAGTGATTAAACAAAATGGTAAGGCATTTTGGAAGGCCGAAATTTTAAGATCAAAACAGAATTATAAATCAGAGTTGGAAAGCAAGATGGCAACAAAGAAACTTGGTTCAGCCTGGGCCAGTATGAAAACTATTGCAGGCCTTCAGAGCACAGAGCGCAGTAGTTGTGTGTTTTTAGATGGTTTTAATTCAGACACAGAGCTGGCTAATGCTCTTAATTGTTTTTATGGTCGTTTTGACTCCTTTGATTTTAGCACTGAAACCCAAAATTTGAAACAGAAACTCAAAGACAATCAGCACTTTAATATTGAGGTGCAGGATGTTAAAAGGGAGTTCTGTGCTGTAAAAGTGAACAAAAGTCAGGGCCCTGATAATATATGTGGGCGCTTGGTAAAGTCCTGTGCACATGAACTGAGTCCTATATTTCATTACATTTTCAATAAGTCCTTACAGACACAACATGTGCCTAGGATCTGGAAAGAAGCCGTGGTTGTGTCCATTCCAAAATCCAGCTGTCCTAAAACGGTAAACGACTTTAGACCAGTTGCTTTGACTTCAATTTTAATGAAAAATTTTGAAAAACTGGTCAGATGTGAGGTCCAAAAGCAGACTGAGCATGCATTGGATCCTCTGCAGTTTGCCTATAGGCCTCACAGAGGAGTGGAGGATGCCACTGTCACTCTGTTTAACATGCTTTTTAAACATCTGGATTTTAATGGGACACACGCCAGGCTTTTATTTGTGGACTTTTCCTCCGCCTTTAATACAATCCAACCTCATATTTTAGTTGAAAGGCTCCTGCAACAATTTGATTTGAGCAATAATCTGGTGGGTTGGATTCTGGATTTCTTAACCAACAGGACGCAGAGAGTAAGGGTCAATGGTACATTGTCTGACCTAAAGTGCTCTTCTACTGGCTCTCCTCAGGGGTGTGTGTTGTCACCACTACTCTTCATCCTGTACACAAACATGTGTCGGAGCAGAGATGACAACAGACACATTATAAAGTATGCTGATGACTCAGTTATTGTCAGTCTCCTCCAGGATGGTGAGAGTGGCCACGGCCCAGTAGTTGATGATTTTGTTCAATGGTGTGAGGATTCCTACCTGCAGCTGAATACGACAAAAACTAAAGACATGATTATTGACTTTAGGAGGAAAACTCCCAGGCACAAAGTCACCGTACTAAAAGGCCAGACCACCGAATGTGTACAATCCTACAAATATCTTGGGACGATTATTGATAGTAATTTAAACTTTGAAGAGAACTGTGAAAGGGTGTGCAAAAAGGGTCAGCAACATTTGCATTGCTTGAGAAAACTTCCACGCTTCCAAATTGACCGAACCATAATGACAATGTTTTATCGGGCTTTTATTGAATCTGTTTTATCCTTTTCTTTAGTATCATGGTTTGGTCAGATAAAACTGAAACAGAGGAAATCCTTGGATCAGGTAGTTAGATGGTCCAGTCGTTTGCTTGGTGAGTCACAGCTGAGCCTGACATCCCAGTACACCAGACAAGTACAGAGGATGGCTACCTCCATTTTAAATGATGACTCCCACCCTTTGCACTGCAACTTTCAGCTTCTTCCCTCAAGACGGAGGTTTGCTGTCCCAAAAAGTAAAATCCAGCGCTACAAAAACAGCTTTGTTCCTGCTGCTGTCAAAGAGTTGAATAAGTTGTAACAATATATTGCACATAATTTAGGTACCTATTTATTAACTCCATTTTATATTTACTTATTTTTGTAGGATGTTATTTGGGTTCTAAATATTTTATTGGGTTTTAGACCTTTGGGTTTTTAACCTCTTTGACTAGTTTTTAACTTTTTAATATGACCCTTCTCTCTTACCTCTGGTTTTTCTCTCATCTCTTTGTCTTTATACCCTGATTGATGGAGCCTTGAGTATTTTTATCATGTTTATAGTCAGCTTCATGTGTGCCTGTGTTTGTGTCTATGTTGAATGTAATTGTGGCTTGTAAATATGGATGTCACCAGACTGCAAAACAAATCTACCTACGGGTACAAATAAAGTAACTTGAACCTGAACCTGGTAAAACCCAAATCAAACCTCAAGTCTCTAAATTTAATAATTTGGCCTCTGTTCCTCCTCATAATTTAAAAATTAAATGTGGTTTGTTAAATATTAGGTCGCTAACTTCCAAGTCTCTACTAGTTTATGATCTATTAATTGATCATCAGATCGATTTAATATTCCTTACAGAGACTTGGCTAGGGCAAGATGATTATGTTGGTTTGAATGAATCAGCTCCCTCTGGTTATCTAAACTATCATAATCCCAGAAGTTCTGGTCATGGAGGCGGAGTAGCGGCAATTTTCCATTCTAAATTACTAGTTAATGTAAAGCAAAAATCATGTTTTAATTCCTTTCCTTTGAGGGCCTGGTCCTCAGTATGGGGCATGTTGGCTATCTTGGCTTGAACCCAATTTTCTTTGCCATAGTTTACCGTCCTCCCTCAGCCTACTCAGAGTTTTTATTCGAATTTGCTGAATTTTTAGCTGATTTAGTGCTGAAATCAGAATAATTATAGTAGGAGATTTTAATATACATGTTGATGTACATGTAGATAGTGACTGTCTCAATAAGATAAGATAAGATAAGCCTTTATAAGATAAGATAAGATAAGCCTTTATTAGTCCCACAACGGGGAAATTCCAGGATTGCAACAGCACAGGGATAGCAACACTCAGAGCAACAATCAGAAGGCAAGAAAAAAAACAAGCAAGCAAGAGCAGCTAATAAACATATGTACGTATTACTATAAAATATATATATATACACACACACACAGACACACAGTGCAGAGCATTGTAGCTGGATGGAATAAATATATGAATATATGAACACACAGTGCAGAGCATTGTAGCTAGATGGAATAAATATGTAAATATATAAACACCCACAGTACGGAGCATTGCAGCTAGGTGGAATAAATATGCAAGTATATAAACACACACAGTGCGGAGCAATGTAGCTAGATGGAATAATATGTAGATATATAAATATATAAACACACCCAGTGCTGAGCATTGTAGCTAGATGGAATAAATATGCAAATATATAAACACACACAGTGCAGAGCATTGTTGCTAGATGGAATGAAACAGCATAACCGTCTACTTAGTTATCCTACATGGTATGATTATGTGCCCATACATATTCTCACCCTCCATAGCGACCGGTATGTTCCTAGTTGTATGCCGGAGGGGACCATTGTGTAAGTCTATTGCATCTTTTGCATTCAAAAAACTATTAGTTTGTTACGTCTTTTTGCTATCTCTGCGAGCAGCCCTGCTTAGGTTGTACAGTCTGACAGCCGTTGGTAGGAAAGACCTACGAAACCTCTCGGTTGTGCACCTGGGATGATGTAGTCTGCTGCTAAATGAGCTCCTCAGTGCATTCAGTATGTCCTGCATAGGGTGGAACTCGGACTCCAGCAGAGATGACAGTTTAGCCACCGTCCTTCTCTCTCCTATCTCCTCCATCGGATCAAGGCGCTGCCCCAGGACAGAGCTAGCTTTCTTAATCAGTTTGTTCAGTCTCTTCCTATCGGCTGCAGTAATGCCACTGCCCCAGCAGACCACTCCAAAAGTGATGGCTGATGCCACCACCGTGTCATAGAATGACTTCAGCAGCGCCCCTTGTACACCAAAAGACCTGAGTCTCCTCAGCAGGAACAGCCTGCGCTGTCCCTTCTTGTAGAGTGCATCAGTATTGTGTGACCAGTCTAGTTTATTGTTCAGATGAATACCCAGGTACTTATAGGATGTCACCATCTCGATGTCTGTTCCCTGTATATTTACTGGTACTGTGAGGGGCTGCCCATGCCTGCGGCAGTCCACCACCAGCTCCTTAGTTTTCCTCGCGTTGATCTGGAGGCAGTTCCGATGGCACCAGTCCACGAAGTCCTGGATAAGCCCTCTGTACTCAGCTTCATCTCCATTGGAGATGAGGCCAACGATCGCAGAGTCATCAGAGAACTTCTGTAGATGGCAGTGTGTTGTGTTGTGTGAGAAGTCCGCAGTATAAAGAGTGAACAGGAAGGGAGCCAGCACCGTTCCCTGGGGGGCCCCCGTGCTACTGATGATCGTGTCGGACACACAGTCCCGGGTTCTCACAAACTGAGGCCGGTTCGTGAGGTAGTCCAGGATCCATGATGACAGGTGCTGGTCCACCCCTGCGCGCAGCAGCTTGTCCTTCAGGATCATCGGTTGGATGGTGTTGAAAGCACTGGAGAAGTCAAAGAACATGATCCTCACCATATTCCCGGGCTTCTCCAGGTGGGACAGAGAACGGTGAAGGAGGAAGATCACCGCATCCTCCACCCCAATGCCATGCTGGTAGGCGAACTGGAGTGGATCCATCGCTGGTTCCACCAGGGGGCGGAGGTGAGCAAGGAGCAGTCTCTCCAGGGTCTTCATCAAGTGGGACGTCAAGGCCACCGGTCTGTAGCTGTTCAGGTCTTTGGGGTGGGAAGTTTTTGGTACAGGTACCACACAAGATGTTTTCCACAGCTGTGGTACCCTCCCCAGTTTCAGGCTCATGTTGAAGATATACGTCACAATCCCACACAGCTGGTCTGCACAGGACTTGAGGAGCTTTGCGCTGATGCCGTCCGGTCCCGGCGCCTTCCTCGCCTTGATCTTCCTCAGCTCCGTCCTCACCTGGGTCCTGGTCAGGGTCAGGATGGGGGGCTGTGTGTTGGGAGTGGGGGGGTGTTGGTGGAGTGGGGAGTGGGCAGCAGGACTTGATTTCTTTAGAGGCAGCAGTGGTTGTTGTGCAGTCAGGGGGGAGGGCGGTTGGTCAAATCTATTGAAAAACAGATTCAGGTTGTTCGCCCACTCCCTGCCCCCTGTGGCCTGGGGGGAGGTATTCTGGAGCCCCGAGATGGTTTTGAGGTTTCTCCAGACCCCGCTGATGTCGCTCTGTTGCAGCTTGTCCTCCATCTTCTTCCTGAAGCTGTCCTTGCCTTCTCTGATCTTTCTCCTCAGCTCCCTCTGTACGGACTTCAGCATCTCCCTGTTCCCTGACCTGAAGATCCTCTTCTTCTCTCTCAGAAGTGTTTTTATCTCAGGGTTGATCCAGGGTTTGTTGTTTGAGTGACGCCGTATGGTCTTGGTGGGAACGGATTTGTCCACACAGAAGCTGAGGTAGCCCGTGAAGGTGTGAATGAGGCCATCGATGTCCTCACCATGTGGATCGCAGAGCTGCTTCCAGGCGGTGGCTTCAAAACAGCCCTTTAGGGTGTCCATTGTCTCCTCAGACCATAACTCCACAGTGTGCATGGCCGGAGGTTGTCTGTGCACTAGGGGTTTGTACACCGGCCGGAGATGAACCAAGTTGTGATCCGATCTCCCGAGTGGGGGGAGTTGTGATGAGGTGTACGCCTCCTTAGTGTTTGCGTAGAATAAATCCAGTGTTTTATTGTCTCTAGTGTGGCATGTGACATACTGGGTGAACGTGGGTAGAATGGGAGACAGTGAAACATGGTTGAAATCGCCTGAGATGAGGAGAAGAGCATCTGGGTGTTCTGTCTGCAGCCTGCTGGTTACTGAATGGATGACGTCACGTGCTGTCCCAGCGTTCGCCGTCGGATTTGCATAAACAACAATGCAGATCACGTGTGAGTGTTCTCTCGGGAGATATGTAGGCCTCATGCTAATAGCTAGCAACTCAATGTCTTTGCTGCAGTGTCGTTGTTTAACAGTGATATGTCCCGGTCTGCACCAGTTGTTGTTAACATACATTATCACTCCACCGCCCCTAGCCTTGCCACTGTCTGGTGTTCGGTCAGCTCGTATCATGTGAAAACCCTCCAGCTCAATGTTAGCATCTGCTGCTAGTTCAGTTAGCCACGTCTCAGTAAACAAAAGGAGAGAGCACTCCCGGTATGTGCTATCATAACGGGAGATAGCCGCTAGCTCATCTAACTTTCCCAGTATCGACCGTACATTTCCCATGACAACAGATGGAAGGGAGGGTCTGTACCTTATATTTTTTGTCCTCCGCCTTACTCCAGCCCGGCAGCCGCGGCGTTTTCGCCTCAGTTCTCTCGGTATGTCGAGTTTTTCCAATGGGACCGGGTGGCGGTTGAATGCTAGCAGCTGTTCTCTGCTGTATCGTATCCTGCTATAGACAGTGGCTCCGTCCACCGGCTCAGGAGACATTTAGGACGATCTGTGTGTCCGTGATATAAGTGGGGTGAAAAAAAAAGACGGATCAAAAGAGAGAGGAAGGGAAAAAGACTCGGAATCGAGCCGCTGTTGCAAAAGGCAGCCGACTCGTGTGGCGCCGAGAGAAAAAAAAAAAAAAAAAATGACTTATGGTATAGAAATAGAAAATCTGGTAGTGTCTCCTCATAATCCTGTACTGTCAGACCATTGTCTGTTAACCTTTGATTTCACTATTTCTGATCATTTGACTCCTAAAGAAAAATATTACTACAGCAGATGTCTTTCAGATGACGTTGTTACCAAATTTTTGCAGATTGTCTTCTGTATACCATGGGTCAACACAATGGAAATAAAAGATGGAGAGCCTGCTCCTTCCGTAATTGATAGCATGGTAGATAGTGTTACAGCCTCTCTGCATCAGACCCTAGATTTGGCGGCCCCTTTGAAAAAGAAGAAGTCTAACCAGAGATTTCTACCCCCTTGGTTTAACACAGAAACTCATAGCTTAAAGCAGAAGACTTGTCAATTAGAAAGAAAATGGCATTCTACAAATTTAGATGAATTCTATTTAGTGTGGAGAAATTTACAAAAAATCTCTTAGAAAAGCTAGAACAAGTTATTACTCTGCATTAATAGAAGAGAATAAGAATAATCCCAGGTTTCTTTTCAACACTATAGCCAGGCTGACAAAGAGTCAGGACTTGGTCAATCCTCGCATCCCCCCAGAGCTTTCTAGTCAGGACTTTTTGAACTTTTTCAATCATAAAATTTTATCTATTAGAGATAAAATCAGTCAGATTCTCCCCACCGTAAACTTAAGTACAGCAACTACCACACCTCCTTCAACTGATATCTGTTTTGATAAGTTTACTCCAATTGACCTTTTAGAGTTAGATAAAATTATCTGCTCATCCAAGCCTTCATCCTGTTTTTTAGACCCTGTCCCTACCAGGTTATTTAAAATAGTCTTCCTGTAGGGAGTTTGAAATGAAGAAGCGATGTGATTTTATAAATCAAAGTTTAATATCAGCTTCACCTCCCTAACATGTCTCATCTCGGTGCAGAAGCAGAATAAGAGGTCGAGCGCAGTCAGACCTTCATACTTATACCCACACTCAACAAAAGACATTGCATATCAAAGCCGACATCCCGCATTAACATAATCCCCCCCCATTGTCCTCCGTCTCCTCCACCTGACCCTGGGTGGTCAGGAAGTTCGATCCGGTCTCCACCGCTGCGACTCCGTCTGTTCTTTGATCCTCGCTGGCGGTTGAGACCTCTTGTCCTGTTCTGAGGTGTGAGGTCGTTCCACATATGTAATCACTAAACATTCTAATATGTCTATACATATGTAGGTATGGAGTATATGATTAATATAAGCCACACTTCCCAATTACTGGTAGCCGTATTCTTCATATAATTAATTCTTCTTTAACTTTGGGTTGTGTACCGCAGGCTTTTAAAATTGCTGTAATTAAACCCTTACCCAAAAAGCCAACGCTCAATCCAGGAGTTTTGGGTAACTATTGACCAATCTCTAATCTGCCTTTCATTTCAAAAATCTTAGAAAGAGTTGTTGCTGCGCAATTATTTGACCACCTGCAGGGAAATGGTTTATTTGAAGAGTTTCAGTCGGGGTTCCGAGTTCATCACAGCACTGAAGCAGCCTTAGTGAAGGTCACTAATGACCTCCTCATCGCATCTGATAATGGACTCGTTTCTGTACTTGTCCCTTTAGATCTTTGTGCAGCCTTTCATAAAAGCAATCATGACATTCTACTTGATAGATTAGAACACTATGTTGGACTAAATGGAACTTTGCTGCAGTGGTTTAGATCTTATTTGTCCGATAGACTTCAGTTTGTTCACATCAGTGATGAGTTTTCTTCTAACTCTAAGCTCAGTCACAGAGTTCCACAGGGATCTGTGTTAGGCCCTACTCTTTTTAGTTACCTCCGCCAGGCCGGAGGCCAGGAGGAGGTTATATTTTTGCCAGCATTTGTCTGTCTGTCTGTTTGTTTGTCTGTCTGTCTGTTTGTCTGTTGGTTAGCAAGATAACTCAAAAACTTTTGGATGGATTTCAATGAAACTTTCAGGCATTGTTGGAAATGGTACAAGGAAGAACTGATTAAATTTTGGGGATGATCCGGATCACCGTCTGGATACAGGAATTTTTTAAATGATTCTTTAACATTGTCAGATACGGCCATTTTCAACATGTGTGCAGGCCCAATGGAGGGCGCTGCTCGTCGTGTCTGACGAACACAAACTCCACCTTCTTCAAAGTTTTAGGCACAAAAGCATGCGGAACACAGTGCTGGGCAGGGCTCGCCAGCGTGCCTGTGTGCCTGTCTTTGCGCTACGCTGCAAAAGCTCAGACGGGCAGCTGTCCGCCGCCGGATTATTTGGCAGAAATTCCCTGGCCAGCCATAGTAGCTGCGCAAAAACAAGCTCTCTGCCTGGGAAGATTCCAAATCCTCATTTGCCGCGGAGCGCAACCCCAATAAAACCCACGCCAACCTGTCTACCCAATTTGCATCCGTCAGTGAAGCCCTCAGTGCTGCTTTCAGTGATCTATGAAAACGCTCGCATAACCCATTGGCCTGTGGGTTGGACGCTGTTGTGTCATGATTTCTTTTGTTTTTTCTTTTGAATTCTTGGATGGAACATGGGTGGGCAATATAAGCTGCGGATTCACCCATCACACATTTCGGATAAATTATGTTGAACTGTATAATCAGAGGAGTTATTGTCTAATTTGACCTTGTTGGATTTTATTACCCCCTTTGTTATATTATTCACTTTCTTTTAACCTCTACTCTTAATCTATTCGAAATAAAGATTAATTCATTCATTCATTCAATTGCAACGCCCACAGCCTGGGACTTTGCAGATGCAGGACATGGACACAACACCAACACTTCAGTTTATTACCTCCGCCAAGGAGGTAATGCTTTTACTAATGAACCACTAATCCTATCATTGTGAATCCAATTGCTAGTCATATGTTTTCATGGTCAAGGAATCTGAAAACGTACACACAAACACTGTATGGGGGGGAACTGTGGCGCTTGGCGGAGGTCTGTGCTCTCCGAGTGCTTTTCTAGTTTATATATGCTTCCGTTAGGCAATATCATTAGAAAGCACTGTATACATTTTCAATGTTACGCAGATGACACACAATTATACCTGTCAATGAAGCCCGATGATTGTAATCAATTAGCCGAGTTAGATGCCTGTCTTAAGGAAATCAAAGCTTGGATGACTTGTAATATTCTGCTATTAAACCCAGATAAGACTGAAGTCATTCTTGTTGGTCCATAAAACCCTAGAAATACCTTTCCAAATCAAACTCTTAATTTGGATGCCGCTACTCTCACTCTGAATAGTTCTGTGAGGAACCTTGGAGTTATTTTTGATCAAGATCTGTTCTTTAATTCACATATTAAATTTGTTTCTAAGACTGCCTTCTATCATCTGCACAATATTGCCAAGATTAGGAGTATCTCGTCTCTGAATGATGCTGAGAAACTGATCCATGCTTTTGTTAGTTCTAGATTACATTATTGTAATTCGTTATCATCAGGTTGTCCTAAAATATCTTTAAAAAGTCTTCAGTTGATCCAAAATGCTGCTGCAAGAGTTTTAATGGGTTCCAGAAAGAGAGATCATATCTCTCCGGTTCTGGTCTCCCTTCATTGGCTTCCCATAGAGTTTAGAATTAAGTTTAAAATCCTTCTTCTCACTTACAAAGCTCTTAATAATCAGGCCCCCTTATATATAAAAGATCTGATAATACCCTATCATCCTAAAAGAGCACTACACTCCCAAAATGCTGGATTACTTGTAATACCCAGAATCTCCAAAAGTACAATGGGAGGCAGAGCTTTCTGCTATCAAGCTCCTTTCCTGTGGAACCAGTTACCACTCTGGGTCCGGGAGTCAGACTCGATCTCTGTTTTTAAGAATAGGGTAAAAACCTTCCTTTTCAATATAGTCTACGATTAGGGAGGGATCATGTGTCTCTTAACCCCCTTTTTGTTTTGCTGTTAATAGATTCAGACTGCCGGGTGACCTCCAATAATGTACTTGGCTTCTCACCGTTAATGTTTGCTCTCTTTATGTCTGTTCTTTTCTTCTTCTCTATCCCCTCACCCCCAGCCAGTTGCAGCAGATGACTGCCCCTCCCTGAGCCCAGTTCTGCTAAAGTTTTTTTCCTGTTAAATGGGAGTTTTTCCTCTCCACCGTCGCTAAGTGCTTGCTCACAGGGGATCGTCTGATTGCTGGGTCTTTCTGCAATTGTGGGGTTTTCCCTACTTTTGATAGTGCTATGAAATGACTTCTGTTGTGATATGGTGCTATATAAATAAAGCTGAATTGAATTGAATTGAATAGAAATAGGGGAACTTAATACTTAAAAGCTTGATAATGTGTTTGCCATCAAAATAGCCAATTCTGTTACACTTTCATAATGCGCTTCATTAGAACATCATTTCATACCGAAAACATCCTCTCATACATGCCAGCATGGTGTCTCTCCAGAGAAACTCCCATAATTCAACGCTGTCAATTTGCCCATTAAATACAACCTACACACAGCCAACAGAGCACACACAATAGCCACACATCTGACCTGGCAACCCACAAACAGAGGAGCTCAATTGCTGTCTGTGGAGGCCAGTTAGCTGTTGTGAAAATGTCGGGACAGGACGGTGCTCAGCTGAGAAAACCACACACGAATCGTTGGACCAAGAAGGTTTTATTTCTCTGAGAAATTACAACCTCCTTGGTCAGACTCATCTAAAACTACATACACGCACACACACACACACACACACACACACACACACACACACACACACACACACACACACACACACACACACACACTTAAATTATACAGTCAGAGCTGGGTAGTCAGAAATTGCAGCAAAGTAAAAGTAATGTTACCTTATTATGGTATTAGTTGCTCAAGTATAAGACTAGTGACCCAAATAATTAGTTGAGTAAGAGTAAGAAAGTATCTACTTAAAAAGTTACTTGAGATGTGATTTTATTCTTGACAGTTTGAGAAGTTTTTCTCCTATTTTTTGACAGTTTTCTTCTAAATTTACTACTTTTACCTTGTAAATTTGCAACTTTTCTCCACATTCTGTTTTTGCCCTTGTAAATTTCAATTCAACTTTATTTATTTATATAGCGCCATTTCACAACAACAGTCATCTCATAGCACTTTCAACTGTACGGGGGACCCCCACAGTTGCAGAAAGACCCCAGCAATCAGGCGATCCCCTGTGAGCAAGCACTTGGCGACGGTGGAGAGGAAAAACTCCCTTTTAACAGGAAGAAACCTCCAGCAGAACCAGGCTCAGGGAGGGGCAGTCATCTGCTGCAACTGGCTGGGGGGTGAGGGGACAGAGAAGATGAAAAGAACAGACATGTAGAGAGCAAACAGCACGATGGGGACTCAATCTATGGGAGAGAACAAACGGATGTTAATGACCAGCAAAAAAAAATATTTCATTGAGAGTGAAGAAAGGAGTGAGGCCCAGTGCATTACTGGCGGTCCCCCGGCTGACTAAACCTATTAGCAGCATAACTAAGGGAGGGTTCAGAAACACATGATCCCTCCCTAATTGTAGGCTATATCAAAAAGGTAGGTTTTAGTCCTATTCTTAAAAACAGAGATCGAGTCTGACTCCCAAATCCAGATTGGCAGCTGGTTCCACAGGAGAGGAGCTTGATAACTGAAGGCTCTGCCTCCCATTGTACTTTTGGAGATTCTAGGTATTACAAGTAATCCTGCATTTTGGGAGCGTAGTGCTCTGTTAGGATAATACGGTAGTATCAGATCTTTTAAATAAAAAGGAGCCTGTTTAGAGCTTTGTAAGTAAGAAGAAGGATTTAAACTTAATTCTAAACTCTATGGGAAGCCAGTGAAGGGAGGCCAGAACCGGAGAGATATGATCTCTCTTTCTAGTACTTGTTAAAACTCTTGCTGCAGCATTTTGGATCAGCTGAAGACTTTTTAAAGATGTTTTAGGACAGCCTGATAATAAAGAATTACAATAATCTAATCTCGAGCTAACAAAAGCGTGGATCAGTTTCTCAGCATCACTCTGAGACAAGATGGTCCTAATCTTGGCAATATTATGCAAATGATAGAAGGCAGTCTTAGAAACAAATTTAATATGTGAATTGAAGGACAGATCTTGATCAAAAATAATTCCAAGGTTCCTCACAGAGCTATTAAGAGAAAGAGTAACCACATCCAAACTGAAAGTTTGATTTGGAAAGGCATTTCTAAGGTTTTTTGGACCAACAAGAATGACTTCAATCTTATCTGAATTTAATAGCAGGAAATTACAAGTCATCCAAGCTTTGATTTCCTTAAGACAGGCTTCCAACTTGGCTAATTGATTACTATCATCAGGCTTCATTGACAGGTATAATTGTGTATCATCTGCATAACAATGAAAATGTATAAAGTGCTTTCTAATAATGTTGCCTAACGGAAGCATATATAAACTAAAAAGAGTAGGGTCTAGCACAGATCCCTGTGGAACTCCATGACTAAGCTTTGAATTGAAAGGAAACTCATTATTGACATGAACAAACTGGAACCTATCAGATAAATAAGATCTAAACCACTGCAACGAAGTTCCATTAAGTCCAACATAGTGTTCTAATCTATCAAGTAGAATATTATGATCGATAGTATCAAAAGCTGCACTAAGGTCTAAAAGGACAAGTACAGAAACCAGTCCATTATCAGATGCGATGAGGAGGTCGTTAGTGACCTTCGCTAAGGCTGTTTCAGTACTATGATAGATTCTAAACCCAGATTGAAACTCTTCAAGTAAACCATTTCCCTGCAGGTGTTCAAATAATTGCGTAGCAACAACTCTTTCTAAGATTTTTGAAATGAAAGGGAGATTAGAGATTGGTCTATAGTTAGCTAAAGCTCCTGGATCTAGCGTTGGCTTTTTGAGTAAGGGTTTAATTACAGCCGTTTTAAAAGCCTGCGGTACATGGCCTAAAGTTAATGAAGAATTGATTATATGAAGAATAAAGCTACCAATAAGTGGGAAGACTTCTTTAAATAACCTGGTAGGAATAGGGTCTAAAAGACAAGTTGAAGGTTTGGATGAGGAAACTACAGTGGGGCAAAAATGTATTTAGTCAGCCACCAATTGTGCAGGTTCTCCTACTTAAAAGATGAGAGAGGTCTCCAATTTTCATCATAGGTATACCTCAACTATGAGAGACAAAATGAGAAAAAAAAATCCAGAAAATCACATTGTCTGATTTTTAAAGAATTTATTTGCAAATTATGGTGTAAAATAAGTATTAGGTCAGTAACAAAAGTTCATCTCAATACTGTGTTATATACCCTTTGTTGGCAACGTCGTCGGCCTCCGTCGGTCTATGATGACCATGGAAGAGAATTCTAAATGTCTACTCTGCTGGAACAGCACCGCCTGTGGCTGAACAGGCCGATGCACACCGGTGTTCTACCGTCCAGCGTTGGGCGTTGGTAGGATTCAAGCCTGGGCAGGAAAATATGGAGGACAAGATGTTACCCATGCAGCATGTCCCCCCTCTCCACGTCACTGATTAATCCAAAGGAACAGCAGGGCTGCTATAGTTTGGCACCAGCACCGTCGCAGGAGCTGCCAGAACGATGTTGAGCACAACAGAGAACTGCCTTAGGGGCTCCGACTCCGGATTTTTCCTCAGGGTTGACTCCCGAGGCCTTTCCCGTGACCGGGTGTGCCGCAAGGCAGCGGAGGTTTGAAATCAGGGTTTACTTTCCCCTAGATGGGCTACCTTCCCAGGTTGACGAGCCACCATCTACCCGAAGCATCTGGTTTTAAGGCGCCAGAGATCCACCTTCGCCCCTTCTCCTATTAGTAAAAGCAGTTCCGCCGGGCTTAGAGACTAAACCACACGGGCAGGCTAGGAGTTGGACTTAGTTGTCAGAGGCTTTTCGAGACGCACGCCGTAAGGAGCATTTTATGAGCACTAGGAGCTTAACCCCAGTGCCGCTCCTGGCTATGGCAACGAAAGAGGTCAAATGTTTTCTGTAAATCTTCACAGAGTTTTCACGCACTGTTGCTGGTATTTTGGCCCATTCCTCCATGCAGATCTCCTCTAGAGCAGTGATGTTTTGGGGCTGTCGCTGGGCAACACGGGCTTTCAACTCCCTCCAAAGATTTTCTATGGGGTTGAGATCTGGAGACTGGCTAGGCCACTCCAGGACCTTGAAATGCTTCTTACAAAGCCACTCCTTCGTTGCCCGGGCGGTGTGTTTAGGATCATTGTCATGCTGAAAGACCCAGCCACGTTTCATCTTCAATGCCTTTGCTGATGGAAGGAGGTTTTCACTCAAAATCTCACGATACATGGCCCGTTCATTCTTTCCTTTACACGTATCAGTCGTCCTGGTCCCTTTGCAGAAAAACAGCCCCAAAGCATGATGTTTCCACCCCCCATGCTTCACAGTAGATATGGTGTTCTTTGGATGCAACTCAGCATTCTTTCTCCTCCAAACACGACAAGTTGAGTCTTTACCAAAAAGTTCTATTTTGGTTTCATCTGACCATATGACATTCTCCCAATCCTCTTCTGGATCATCCAAATGCTCTCTAGCAAACTTCAGATGGGCCTGGACATGTACTGGCTTAAGCAGGGGGACACGTCTGGCACTGCAGGATTTGAGTCCCTGGCGGCGTAGTGTGTTACTGATGGTAGCCTTTGTTACTTTGGTCCCAGCTCTCTGCAGGTCATTCACTAGGTACCCCCGTGTGGTTCTGGGATTTTTGCTCACCGTTCTCGTGATCATTTTGACCCCACGGGGTGAGATCTTGTGTGGAGCCCCAGATCGAGGGAGATTATCAGTGGTCTTGTATGTCTTCCATTTTCTAATAATTGCTCCCACAGTTGATCTCTTCACACCAAGCTGCTTACCTATTGCAGATTCAGTCTTCCCAGCCTGGTGCAAGTCTACAATTTTGTTTCTGGTGTCCTTTGACAGCTCTTTGGTCTTGGCCATAGTGGAGTTTGGAGTCTGACTGTTTGAGGTTGTGGACAGGTGTCTTTTATACTGATAACGAGTTCAAACAGGTGCCATTAATACAGGTAATGAGTGGAGGACAGAGGAGCCTCTTAAAGAAGAAGTTACAGGTCTGTGAGAGCCAGAAATCTTGCTTGTTTGTAGGTGACCAAATACTTATTTTCCACCATAATTTGCAAATAAATTCTTTAAAAATCAGACAATGTGATTTTCTGGATTTTTTTTTCTCATTTTGTCTCTCATAGTTGAGGTATACCTATGATGAAAATTGGAGACCTCTCTCATCTTTTAAGTGGGAGAACTTGCACAATTGGTGGATGACTAAATACTTTTTTGCCCCACTGTATTTTGTCTAACTCACAAAGGTCGATTGGAGTAAACTCATCAAGACAGACATCAGTTGAAGGAGTTGTAGTAGTTACTGTATTTAAGTTAACTGTGGGAAGAATCTGATTTTATCTCTGATGGATGAAATTTTATTATTGAAAAAGTTCATAAAGTCCTGACTAGTAAGCTCTAAGGCAGGGGTGTCAAACTCAAATTCACAGTGGGCCAAAATTAAGCAGTGAAGTAAAGTCACGGGCCAAACTCAATATTTATTGAAAAATTAACTGCAACTGATATGTAATGTTTAACCTTTTCATATGGAAACAAACTTTAGTTTTGCTTAAACACAGAATCTGGAACAACCAAAGTTTGATATTACAAACACATGAGAAATTAAATTTGAAATAAAAGACACATCAGTGGTATTCATTTCTTATTTAAATAAATAAATAAGTATGTCTCTCCCCGTATCCTTTCAAGTTCCTTTTTAAAGTAAATCTTTTTCAAAGCCAACAACAAAAGAACCAAAAATAATAATGTCATTCAATAAAAATCCAACATTTCAACTATTAACAGACCATGCCTTGCAGTAGAAAAAGTGCATAAATAACAGATATATTCAAGCTCAGTTTGCTACACTCTGATTTACTCTGCACATTGGTCTAAGCCAGATACCTGGCATCTTTTCTTAGCTGCAAGTTCATCAATGTCTGGGGTCAGGCTCTGAGCTGAGGAAAACCTCAGGACGGAGTGAAGGTGTTCATCAGTGAGTCGACTTCTGTGAGGTGTTTTGTTCACCTTCATCATAGAGAACAGTTGTTCACATAGATATGTGCTGCCGAACATTGAGAGCATCTGAGCAGCTTGGGTGCGTAATTGAGGCATTGTGTCGGGGAGGAAACATGGAAACCGCGCAGCACCAACAGAGTCATATTTTGATTTGAGCATGTCATTACATTGGAGTTCAATTAGCTCCATTTGGAGGCTGGTTGGTGCGCTTTCCACGTCGATCGCAAACGGGTTACTGAGCAGTTCAAATCTCCCTTTCTGAGCCTCAAAGTCGGCAAATCGCCGGGAAAACTCGGCGCTGAGCGCGTTGATTTTTTCAGCAAACTGTGCGCTAGGCAGCACGGCAGGAGAAATTTGCTCTGCCATGGTTTGGCAGCACGGAAAATAACCCAAGTTTCCTTGCAGCATCTGAGTCTTCCACAGACACAACTTAGTTTTAAAGGCCCTCACTGCTGCGTACATGTCTGTGATGATGTGGCCCCGTCCCTGAAGCTGCAGGTTAAGCACATCGAGATGGCTCACAATGTCAGACAGAAATGCAAGCTCACACAGAAACTTTTTATCTCTCAGCTCTGTTGTGTCCTTCCCTTTGTTTTCCATAAACTGACAGATTTCCTCACGTAGCTCAAAACATCTGTTCAGTACTTTTCCTCTGCTTAGCCATCTCACCTCTGTGTGATAGGGCACATCTCTGTATTCCGAATCCAACTCCTCCAGAAAAGACTTGAACTGCCGGTGATTCAAACCTTTTGCTCTTATGAAGTTGACTACTCGTTTTATAGAGCTCATAACATGTTCCATTTGCAGAGCTTTGCCACAGAGCGCTTCCTGATGTATGATACAGTGATAAACTGTAAGTTCACCTGCATCTTCCTCCCGCATCTTCTCCTGAATCCTGCCGACCAATCCACTCTTTTGACCGCACATCGCGGGCGCACCATCTGTCGTCAGTCCCACAAGTTTATCCCAAGGCAGGCTCATTTCAGTTATACATTTGGATACCTCTTCAAAGATATCTTTTCCTGTGGTGGTGCCATGTATTGATTTTAATCCTAAAAGTTCCTCTGTGACGCACAGGCTCGAGTCTACTCCACGGATGAAGATTGACAGCTGGGCAGTATCAGACGTGTCGCTGCTCTCATCCACAGCAAGGGAGTATGCAATAAAATCTTTTCCCTTTTTTATTAGTTGTTCATGTAGATTAGTGGAAAGCTCACACACGCGCTCAGCCACGGTGTTTCTGCTCAGGCTCACATTTAAAAATTCTTGCTTTTTATCTGGGCACACGATGTCGCAAACTTTGACCATGCACTTTTTGACAAACTCTCCCTCATTAAAGGGCCGGGCTGATTTTGCTATCTCTGCTGCCACAATAAAACTGGCCTTTACAGCAGCTTCACTTTTTGATTTTGCTTTCATGAACATAGTCTGCCGGCAAACCAGACTTCTTTTCATCTCCTCCACCTTCTGCAGCTTCTGCTTTACGTCCAGGTCCTTGTACTTTTCATAATGTTTTGTTTCATAGTGTCTTCTTATGTTATATTCTTTCATTACAGCCACGTTCGCTCCGCACACAAGACAAACAGGTCTGTCCTTTATATTCGTGAACAGATAATCTGCCTCCCACCTGTCTTGAAAGCTCCTGTTGTCCATCTTTCGTTTGGCCATTTTTGTGGAGGGTGAAATTAATTTGTCTGATGTGACTGGAGCATGGTTGTCAATGACTGTCAACAGAAAAAAGGAGCGCTTGCCGGTTTCGACTGCGCGCCAACATACTAGCAAAGCATTGTGGGATTTGTAGTATTAGCGGTACAGTATATACCGCGGGCCAGCTCTAATGCACATTTGATATGATCTCGCGGGCCAATTATAATTACACTGCGGGCCAAATTTGGCCCGCGGGCCTGAGTTTGACACATGTGCTCTAAGGGAATGCTAGGATTGACTGAGTCCTGACTCTTTGTCAACCTGGCTACAGTGCTGAAAAGAAACCTGGGATTATTCTTGTTCTCTTCTATTAATGCAGAATAATAACTCGTTTTAGCTTTTCTAAGAGATTTTTTATAAATTAAAAGATGATTTCTCCAAGCTGAATAGATTTCATCTAAATTAGTGGAGCGCCATTTTCTTTCTAATTGATGAGTCTTCTGTTTTAAGCTACGAGTTTGTGTGTTGAACCAAGGAGTTAGAAATCTCTGATTAAACTTTTTCTTTTTTAAAGGGGCCACCAAGTCTAGAGTCTGATGCAGAGAAGCTGTAACACTATCCACCATGTTATCAATTACAGAAGGAACAAGCTGTCTATAGCTTATTTCCGTTGTGTTGACACATGGCATAGAGGAAACAATCTGCATAAATTTGGTAACAGCATCATCTGAGAGGCATCTACTGTAATAATATTTTTCATTAGGAGCCAAATAGAAATAGTAAAATCAAAGGTTAACAGACAATGGTCTGACAGTACAGAGTTATGAGGAGACACTACAAGATTTTCTATTTCTATGCCATATGTCAGAACAAGGTCCAACGTATGGTGGAGATAATGAGTAGAATTTCCTACTTTCTGAGAAAACCCAATCGAGTCTAATATTGAATTAAATGCCACATTAAGGCAGTCACTATCTACATCTACATGTATATTAAAGTCCCCTACTATAATTATTCTATCTGATTTCAGCACTAAATTAGCTAAGAAATCAGCAAAGTTGGATAAAAATTCTGAGTAGGTTGATGGAGGACGATAAACTATGGCAAATAAAATTGGGTTTAACCTAAAATTGCTAAAGTTCCCAATACTGAGGACCCGGCCCTCAAAGGAATTATAACATGTTTTTTGCTTTACAGTAATTAATAGTTTGGAATGGTAAATTTTTGCTACTCCTCCTCCACGACCAGAACTTCTGGGATTTTGACAGTTTAAATAACCAGAGGGAGTTGATTCATTTAAACCAACATAATCCTCTTGCCCTAACCAAGTCTCTGTAAGGGATATTAAATCAGTCTGATGATCAATTAACAGATCATGGACTAGCAGAGACTTGGGAGTTAGAGACCTAATATTTAATAAACCACATTTAATTTTTAAATTATGAGGAGGAACAGAGGCCAAATCATTCAATTTAGAGGCTTCATGTTTAATTTGAGTTTTACCAATTTTTTGCTTAATCACTTTGGGATGCTTATATATTATATTTTTATTTACTTTGGAGGGAGCAGACAATGATTCTCTGATGGGGAAGACAGGGGCTAAGTTGAGGGGTGGCGGATGAAGAGGCGCTGCAGAGAGGCGTGTAAGACTGCAACTCTGCTTCCTGGTCCCAACTCTGAGTAGTCAAGGTTTTGGAAATTTGGATAAAAAAGATGCCAGATTGTTAGATAAATGAGACGCACCATCCAAAGTCGGATGAATGCTGTCTGGTCTCATAAGACCAGGTTTTCCCCAAAATGCGCTCCAATTGGCAATGTAGCCCACGTTGTTTGCAGGACACCACACAGACAGCCAGCGGTTCAAGGATGACGAGCGGCTAAACATGTCATCACTGGTCAGATTGGGGAGGGGCCCAGAAAATACTACAGTGGCAGACATCGCTTTGGCAAAGTCACACACCGATTCTACATTAAGTTTCGTGACTTCCGACTGCCGGAAACGGATGTCATTAATGCCAGCGTGAATAACAATTGTGGAGTATTTACAGTTACTTTTAGCCAGCATTTTCAAATTTGACTCGATGTCGCCTGCTCTGGCCCCAGGAATGCATTTGACTATGACCGCTGGAGTCTCTAGGTTTACGTTTCTGACTACAGAGTCGCCAATGATCAGAGTTTTTTCCTCAGCGGGTGTGTCGCTGAGCGGGGAAAAACGATTAGAAACGTGAACAGGTTGGAGGTGTACTGGGGCTTTGCGACTAGGCTTCCTTCTCACCGTCACCCACCCAGTCTCCTCGCTGCTGAGGAGAGCCGGAGGACTGCTAACGGGGCCTATGCTAGCTAGCTCCGCTGCAGCTAGGGGACGTCCGTTGAGAGTAACTGGCGCAGACGGTGTTTCAATGCGGCGGAGCCGGGATTCCAAATCAGACAACCTCGCCTCGAGCGCCTCAAAAAGACAACATTTATTACATTTACCATTATCACTAAAAGAGGCAGAGGCGTAGCTAAACATCTGACAGAGAGAGCACACCAGAGGAGGAGAGAAAGGAGAGCTAGTAGCCATAGCTAGTGGCTAACCTGAAGCTCAGTAGAGTGAGGAGAGCAAACCACACGAACAGACAGCAAAACAGGAAGTGACAATACGTTACCACAAGTGACGTTCCCAAGTCCCGGAAAGAATAATTTCAGACTATTGTACAAATTTAAGACTATTGTACATTTGAGACTTTATTCCCATAAAGGTGTGAGGTTGTTCTCATAACTTCCAGACATTTTTCTTGGAAATTTATTGTTTTTTCCCATCAATGTGTTTTTTTAACTCTTAATTTTGTCTCTATAATGAATTTACGTTTTTTTTTTTTCTTGAAAACCTTGTGGTAAAATTGTAACTTTTTCCACAAATATTTGAAGATTAATTTGCAGAGCCAGAACAAAAGAATAAATTTACCTCTGATTTTGAAGAAATAAGATTATAACTAAAAACATCTTTCATTCAATAAAATCATTAAAATGACCAAAGATGCAGTTGCTTCTGTTGAAATATCATGTTATAATAATTTTTATTATCCCCAGCCCTACCCCTTGGTCAAAACCTTCTAAATGTTGGCTGTTATGCATTCTGTCTCTGAAAAAATTAATTCAGACAGGCCCCCCCAAAAATTCACCATGTTGCACAATAATCAAAAGCCAAAGTCGGCATCATAAATCCTAATGTGAATTAAACGCACGGGCTGCCTTTGGAGCAGCTGCTGCAGGCGGCCTGGTCCACTCAGTCTTCCTGCTGTGTGAGTGGGTGAGTGGGTGGGGGTGAACCAGTGCTGTGATACTGCATTCATTTATAATCAGAAATCTGACTTTTAGTAAATATACATTATTAATTAATAAAACAAAGTTCGATACCAAAAGCTTAGTCTGGGGCTTTGGGGGAGCACAATAACTCTTTTTTTTTTGGGGGGGGTGGGGGGGGGGCGATCCATGAATGACCCCAAATGGTGCTGACCCTGGACTCCATGCGCTAATCCTAAGCCTGAGTAAATGGGGATGGTTGCGAATGGAAGGACATCCGGCGTAAAATCCTCGCCAAAGCAATATGGGAACCCATGTGTCAGGGTGTGAGTTGAGCCTTCTGTGTTATTAATTATATTTTTCTGTTTCTGGACTTGAGTCAACTCACGCTGTCACCCTTAGTTCTCCTTTTTGAGTTTTTTGTATTTATTTTCTGTGTTATTATCATGTCTTTGGCTTTGTGGTTATTCCTGTCCTTGCACTAGTGCGTTAGTGTCATCATTTGTATTATTTTATCTGTATCTCATCCTGTAACTCATTTGGATCGCCATGTTGGTTTGTGCTTTTATTTTGACAGTGTCCCTTGTTTACTTTTTCTTTCTCTTAGCTTAGTTTCACAGTTGTCCACAGCTGTTTGTTATTTTGAGTTAATTCTCCTTGCTCTTGGGTTTTGATTTTCCACAGCTGTTTACTATGTTATTAATTACGTCTTGTCCTATTTAAGGGGATGACGCGCCGAAGTTAGGCGCGACGTCCTATTTTGTCATGCCGGCATGGACCACACACTTCAGCCTGTCTGTACACAACCTGTGTTCACCGCTGTTGTCTGTAAGTTGCTCTTCCTGCTCCCTGTGAAATTATTCTTTAAGTTTAAAATAAATTGTGCAAACCTGAGTCCAGCGTTTGGGTCTGAGTTCCGCCGTGGAGGGGCTCATCTTATGACACCATGATCCACTGTGGGGACCCCAAACAGGGAGCAGCCAAATGTGTGTGTAGGTTGTGCTCATTAGGTTGCTTTGTGTATTTCACATTCAGTTTGTTTTTCAAATTGAAGTTTGCCACTGCTGTTGGAGCACCCAAAAATTACACGTATACCACCAGGTTTCTGTGACAGTTTAGTGATTTTTTTTTTTTTTTTTTTTTTGTCTTATGGCTGCTCCCTTTCGGGGTGAACTACAGCTTTTCATCTCCTTATATCACGATGGTCCACATGTTGATTTGGCAAGGATTTTTTTCGCCGGATTCCATTCCTGATGCAACCCTTCCCATTTATCCGGGCTTGGGACTGGCACAGGGAGTACACTGGCTTGTGCTCCCCCTGCGGCTGGCTAACTAACTTTCCTTCCTCCATTCTATTTTTGCTGAACACCAAGCTAAAAGGCAGGTTGTACCATTTTTAAATGGTCTTTGGCATGACCCGGCTGGGACCTGAACCCACGACCTCCCGGTTGTGGGGAGAATGCTCAACCTCTAGGCCACCACTGTGGTAGTGAATAGATGATGAATAAAAAGAACATTTTAAAGAAATTGTACAGCTTGTTTGTCTCTGAAAGACACCCACGCAGTAATGATGTCTTTTCTTTTTGCGGTGTTTGCCCAGATTTTTCTGTAAGCTCTGAAAAACCAGCCAATGAACTGCTGATGTGAATAGAAATGTTTTGGTACAGAATTTGGCTGACAGATATAGATGTTTGATTTATTAGGTTCGCCAAAGGGAACTGTTACAACTCTCTGATGAGATAATCAAAATTAATGCAACTTGTTCATCAGGGCAGAAGGATGGTGGACACAAGCTTCACTGTGAAGGAAAACTCCACCTATGCTTACGGCCTCTGTGAGATAACAATAAAGGATAACAAACTTGGTAAGACCACAACACTTAGATTGATGCACATTTATGTGTGTTACTGACGGTAATTTTCTTTCTTCTCTTGTTCAGAGCTCTCACCTCAAACCTGGACACATAAACGCAAATCACTTGGTAGGTCACTAATATGTCTGAGCCATCTTCACCATTTAAAAACAATGTGATACAACTTTTCCTTTGTCTCTCACACTCAGTGTTAATGATACAAATATGAACAGCTGTCATACTTTATACTGTCATTGGAAACTGTAAAAAATTATTGTTTTTCTCAATCAAACAGTGTTTCCCTCAGAACAAGATCATACAGTTGAAACCAGAAGTTTACATACACTATAAAAAGACACTTAGCCTTTTTTCCTCTCACTGTCTGACATTAATTCATACTAAACCTTTCCCGTTTTAGGTCAGGTTGGATTACCAAAATTATTTCTATTTGCTAAATAATTTTTATATTTAATAAATCATTTTTCAAGATTTTTTTATTACTTTCTTCTAAGTCAGAAGTTTACATACATTTCCTTAGTATTTGGTAGCATTGTCTTTAAACTGTATGACTTGGGTCAAACATTTTAGTTTCCTTCCACAAGTTTCTCACAATAGTTTGCTGGAATTTTGGCCCATTCCTCTTGACAGAATTGGTGTAACTGAGTCATGCACACATCTTTTCAGTTCTGTCCCCAAATTTTCTATGGGATGGAGATCAGGGCTTTGTGATGGCCTCTCCAAAGCATTGACTTTGTTGTCCTTAAGCCACTTTGTAACTAATTTGGTGGTATGCTTAGGGTCACTGTCTATTTGGGAGACCCATTTACACCCAAGCTTTAACTTCCTGGCTGATATCTTGAGATATTACTTCAGTATTTACACATAATGTTCTTTTCTTATGACACCATCTAGTATTTTGTGAAGTGCACCAGTCCCTTCTGCAGCGAAACACCCCCACAACATGATACTGCCACCCCCGTAACTTCACAGTTGGGATGGTGTTCTCAGGAATGCAACTTTCCCCCTTTTCCTCCAAATGTAAAGATGGTCATTATAGCCAGTCAGTTCAATTTTAGTTTCATCAGACCACAGGACATGTCTCTAAAAAATAAGGTCTTCATCCCTGTGTGCATTTGCAAACTGTAATCTGACTTTTTTATGCTGCTTTTGGAGTAATGACTTCTTCCTCACTGAGTGGCCTTTCAGCCCGTGTTGGTACAGGACTCGTTTCGCTGTGGATAATGTCACTCTTTGACCAGATTCAGCCAGCATCTTCACAAGTTCTTTTGCTTTTGTTCTGAGGTTGATGCACACATTTCACACCAAAACACGTTCATCTTTGGGACACAGAATGTCTGTTTACACATTACGCTGTTTTGTGAATGAAAGTGAACCTGTAATCATTTGACATTTGATCCTCGGGATAGGAGCATACCAAATTAATCACACCTGTGGATGCACACCTTATATATACCCCTTGCATCCACCCATTCTTTCTCTTTCTAACGACTGGGAGGAGACTGCCTCCACCGACGAAGGATAATGAATGGTTACAGGTTCACTGAAATGAAATAAAATGTGCTTTATGGATGAAAATGAACCTGTAACCACGTGGGAACCGTATACTAAATGAGTCCTGAGGAAAATGGAGGTAGCGTCACCCACAGGTCGAAGGAGCACAATGCCCCAACACGCCATAAAGCATAAACACAGTAGATGAGCTTGGCTCCCTTATTGTACTTACCTGAGTACTTACTGTACAAGTTAAACCGGTTCCTCCAGGTAACCGTAATTGAAACAGGTTCAAGTTACTTTATTTGTACCCGCAGGTAGATTTGTTTTGCAGTCTGGTGACATCCATATTTACAAGCCACTAATTACATTCAACATAGACACAAACACAGGCACACATGAAGCTGACTATAAACATGATAAAAATACTCAAGGCTCCATCAATCAGGGTATAAAAAGACAAAGAGATGAGGGAAAAACCAGAGGTAAGAGAGAAGGGTCATATTAAAAGTTAAAAACTAGTCAAAGAGGTTAAAAAACTCAAAGGTCTAAAACCCAATAAAATATTTAGAACCCAAGTGACATCCTACAAAAATAAGTAAAAATAAAATGAAGTTAATAAATAGGTATCTAAATTATGTACAATATATTTTTACAGCTTGTTCAACTCTTTGACAGCAGCAGGGACAAAGCTGTTTTTGTAGCGCTGGGTTCTACTTTTTGGGACAGCAAACCTCCGTCTTGAGGGAAGAAGCTGAAAGTGGCAGTGCAAAGGGTGGGAGTCATCATTTAAAATGGAGGTAGCCATCCTCTGTACTTGTCTGGTGTACAGGGATGTCAGGCTCAGCTGTGATTCACCAAGCAAACGACTGGACCATCTAACTACCTGATCCAAGGATTTCCTCTGTTTCAGTTTTATCTGACCAAACCACGACACTAAAGAAAAGGATAGGATATACAAACCCCTTTGAGCACAAGACACATGTGCCGGCTCACATGAGGTAGACTAAGATGTAACTTAAGACCCAGATGAGTTGACTCCTTTATTGTACTCAACTGGATACCTACAAGTTAAGCTGGTTCCTCCAGGTAACCGGAGCTGAACAAGAAACATTCTGAACACAAGGTACACCTGCCGGCTCAAACGAGGGAAAATCTAAGATACAACTTAAGAATCTGCTGCGACCCCCAGAACAGATGAGGGGATGACTGACGAGGCCAGATTAAGCCTACAGAAGCAGGTGAACATTGAGGAAGAAGCCCAGCCAGTGGCTGCGTATACATCCTCCAGGGGTGAGCCACTAAACAATGCCCATATAGTGACCATTCCCCGAGTCGAGTGAACCACTAGCCTATCTGATGGTTCCACTCCAACCTGTACCTATGCAAAAGCAATCAGGTCAACTATCCAATGGGACAGGCACTGCTTAGAGATAGGCCTGCCCATTGTGGATTCCCCATAGGACACAAAAAGCTTGTCTTAAGAATGGACAGACCTCGTACGGTCAACATAAAGCTTAAGGGCCCTTACTGGGCACAAACTATGGAGCCTCTCAGCCTCTGAAGAGGTGTGCAGGGGAGGGTAGAAGGCCTCAAGCACAAGAGGACAGGAAACAAACTCACTAGCCAACACCTTGGGTTGAAAAGCTGGGTTGGGCCGCAGGTGAACCATGTGATCACCATCAAACCTAAGGCATGCTGTGTCCACGGAGAGCAGCTTCAGTTCGCCGACCCTCTTGGCTGAGAGAATCGCCACGAGAAAAGCAGTCTTCCAAGAGAGAAGACGAAGGTCAGCACTGGGGAGTGGCTCAAAAGAGGGTAAGCATAGAGCCCTAAAAACTGTCTGGAGATCTCAAGTAGCCAGCAACAGACGCCAAGGTGGACGGCTCTGTTTCACGCCTCTCAAAACTGCTTAGCCAAGGGATGCACCCCAGGAGACAAGCCGTCACATTTCTCATGAACAGTTGACACCATCGCCAGGTAGCCCCTGATATTTGACTCCACCCAACCTAGGGCAAAGAGGTACAGGAGAAAAGACAAGATGACAGAGATGTGACATGTCAAGGGATTCTCTCCCTTGGTCCGACACCAGTTCGAAAACACTCTTCACTTTCCACTGTATTGCAGCTGGGTAGACGGGGCCCGTGAAGGCCACATGCTGTCTACAGCCTCTTTCTCCAAGCCAAGTTTATACAGTTGCTCCCGTTCAAGGGCCATATATGAAGCCTCAAGAGCTGGGGATTTGGATGCCAAATCCTGCCCTGTGCCTGTGAGAGCATGTCCCGCCTGACTGGGAGAGGCCAAGGACGTCTTTCCAACATCTTGTGGATCTTTGCCATCCATGGTCTTTGTAGCCAATTCAGGCTATCAGAATTACTTGAATAGACAGTCACCTCACCTTTGTGAGGAAAGCCGGCCGAAGAGGCAGTGGCAGAAAGGCAAACAGTTTCACTGGAGGCCAGGCAACACTCAAAGCATCTGTACCTAGCAGACCTGGCGGGCCGTACATCAAGCCCGGAGAGTGCAGTGGGAGTTCTCCGCTGTCACAAATGGGTCTGCTTCCGCCTGACCAACCCGAAGCCAGATCTACTCAACTGTCTCTGGATGCAGTCGCCACTCGCCAGGATGGGGACCCTCTCGTGACAGCAGATCTGCTGCTATGTTCTGGGGCCCCGGCAGGTGAAAAGCCCTCAGGAACATACCTTTGGCCTGAACCCACAAGAGTAGATGGCATGCCCTCGCATGGGGAGAGGGGAACCTCAGACCGCCCTGCCAGTTGATATATGACACCACAGCTGTGCTATCCCTTCGCACCAGAACTTTTCTGCCCTGAATGACCGGAAGAAAATGCCCCAGAGCCAACGTACTGCCTCCATCTTGAGATGATTTATATGCCAAGACTGCTGAGCCAGAGTCCAGTGCGCCTGAACAAACCTGCCCTCCCAATCTGCACCCAAGGCTGTTAGGGAGGCATCGGTTGTAATAGTCACCCCGCAACCGTCTTGGCCCAGGGAATACAATCTCGGACTGCTGAGGAGTGTCTCCACCACCTGAGAACCATGAGGCCCTTTTCGAAAAGAACTAGCCTCCTCCCTTTGTCTATGGGCAAAGCCACCTTCTTAAGCGTGAACACCCCTGAAGGAGACGAGTATGTCAAAGACCCAGTGGCACCACCTGCGCGGCTGCAGTAAAGAGACCTACGATCTTCTGGCACTGCTGCAATGAGACAGTCCTCTGTGAAATGCAGCTCCTGATACAGTACATTGCCTGATAGTATGCCTTTCTCTTTGGAGTCAGGGATGCCCTCATGGCAACTGAACCCAGGGTGAGCCCTAAGTACTCAACAACCCTGGTGGAACAAGGCAGCCTTTCATCGCATTCAAATGCAACCCAAGTGCCTCCAGGTGAGCCAATATGGACTCCGTATTGCTCCTCGCTACGGCTTCTGATGGCGCACAAACCAGCCAGTCATCCAGATAATTGAACTTGAATGCCCCTCTGCCTCAGTGCGCGAGTGCAGTGTCCATGCACTTGGTGAATGCCCAAGGACAGGGACAAGCAGAAAGGGCAGGACGTCATAACTGAAGGCTGTCCTGAAGGAACCCTGAGGAACTTCCTGTGGCCGGATTTATGGGAATACGGAAATCAGCATCTCAAAGATCCATTGCTGTGAACCAATCACCTGGCCCTATAGCCTGAATAATGTCATCAGCCAGAGCACCAGACAAGGGAGCACCTTGAGATACCTGTTCAACCCTCTCAGGTCCAAAACCGGACGAAAACCCCCAATTTGTTTAGTTAGTTAATTCCATCCCACAGCATGTGGGACACCGTACAGTGTATAGGGTGGCGCCTATCCCGTTTCTCTGACCTTAGGCCACACAGCCACTGTAAGTGTGGAAAGCTATAGTGGGGGGTCAGTCCTTCGGTAGCTCTGTGCGTCACGCACCAGTCCACTTGGAGACAAGGAATAGGCAGTGTAAAAAGCCTTGCCTCTTTTCTCCTGGAGACAGAGACCATATTGCGCTTTCTCCCAGCAGTGCAGAGACCTCGCTGGCCAGAACCGCGGAAAGAGTGTCCTCCTTACTTCTGCTTTCAAAACCCCTTGAAGTTGGGGAATGAGATTTGAATTGTAGGTGGTATCCACACTCCAGTGTATCAATCACCCATGGACATGAGGTCCACCAACGCCAACACATAAGATGCACTGCGGAGAAGGCTGATGTCAGAGGAAACATACCGTGAGAGACCCTGGTGGCGCTTGGCAGGACCACAGCCTACACGCTCCCGAGAGTACAGACGTGAGTGCTGCTCAACCTGCACCCGCTGCAAAGAGGCCCTCTACCTCAGGTGACCCAAGCTCTGAAAGGAACCTGTGAAACTAAACCGTTGTGGGTTCTCATACCCCTCAAGAGGTCTCCGGACACTCGACCTGGGTGGTCTTGGTTGATGAAAGGACTGCATGCACAGTGTCACCTTCTGCACCTTGTCCGACACCGCCTCTGCTGCGGGCCCACGGACCTCACCAGACGCGACCGCAGCCTCCAAAACAGCAGCCTTGTCCGTATTCGCCAATCCAGACTAGCTCAACCACACATGCCGCCAGCCATGGTTAGCTGGCCAAGGAATTCCCAAGAGCTGTAGCCTGAAAGCTAGCCCCTCGAATCACAGTGTCCACAATCCTTACCAACTTTGGTAGAAGGTCAGTTCTGCTTTTGACTCTAGGTCCCTTATCAGACCTTCTCAATCCACTAAAAGAAGTGTATTAGCATTTGCCAGCCTAGAGGCCATAGCCAGCCTGGTAGGCGCTAGCCACTAACCCATAGTGGTACAACACTTGTCGTTAGGGTGGCATATAGACTTTCTGGAGCCACAGCTGGAGCTGCTGGTCATACCCAAGTTATCAGAGGCCGTGAGGGACACTGCATCAGGATGCAGTCCCAGGGCACATATGGGAGCCTGGAGCAGCATACCCAAGAGGCGATGTTGATTTGCCACCATATGTTCGATGGTCTTATGCATCTCCTCCAATTGCCTCTACATGAAGTCCACCCGTGGGTCGCGTAGCTGGCTTTCTTCAATCCGCTTCCTGCTGGTCTTCCCAGTTCCACCTGGAGCAGCTAAAGCTGGAAGAATAGAGCCCTGGGCTGGTGGCATATCAGTGTCCGGGCTATTTTCTCCTCCTTCAGTCCCCGCAGAAGCCAATATTCCTCCAGGAGAACAACAGGAGAGAAAACAAGACAGTGATTCTCATTATTATTATTACTGTTACTTTAAACAGGCCAAAGGGCTGTTCCATGAGGTACAAGGGCACTAATCATAAGACAACATAGAAATATAAGATTTCAGTTCCCACTGAATGCAGTACAACTCCCTCACAAAAGGTGGCGAGAGTGCTCGGTACCCAGACAAAGAAGACGTCTCCTTTTTTTAAGAAGACGACTGTCAGTCGAGAAAAAAGAAACGATACAGAACTAATGGCAAATTTGTTCCATGCTGTTAACTGTTAAGCAATTCTTCCTTGACGAAGGCAAAAATGTATCACATAATCCTTAAGCAGATAAAGCATATTGCGTGCTGTTAAGCTGTAAAACAGTTCTTCTGCCTGAAGAGAAGGCACAAAATACATCACAAACCTTAAGCAGGTAAGGGTAGCACATACCTCACCCTGCTAAACTGTAACAGTTCCGGCTGAAAAGAAGGTAAGCGTATATTACATACCTCAAGCAGGCACGAACAGTGTGCGTCATGCTACACAGTTGCTGCAAACCTTCTCTCATTCAGCAGAAAAACACAACAATTTTTTGACACGGCGATGGGGTACACAGGGCAAAGTAGCCCAAACAGCACAAAATGCAATGTTAAACAAACGGTAAAAGCTTTTACGGACCAGGAGGATAGAAAGAGGATGAATGTGAGGATGCAATATATATAAGGTGTGCATCCACAGGTGTGATTAATTTGATATAATGCTCCTGTCCCAGATCAGATGTTACAAGTTTACAGGTTCGTTGAAATGAAATAAAACCTGTCTCCTTCATGAGCGGTATGATGGCTGGACATTCCCATGGTGTTTATATTTGTGTACAGTTGTTTGACCGGATGAACATGGCACCTTCAGGCATCTGAAAATTGTACCCAAGGATGAACCAGGCTTGTGGAGGTCCACAATTCTCTTTCTAATATCTTGGCTGATTTCTTTTGATTTTCCCATGATGCCACACATGGAAGCAGTTTGTTTGAGGTGTGCCTTAAAATCCATCCACAGGTGTGCCTCCAATTAACTCTGATGTTGTCAATTAATCCATCAGAAGCTTCCAAAATCATGACATCATTATCTGGGCTTTCCCAAATTGTTGAAAGACAGTAATCTTAGCGTATGTAAACTTCCGGAGTGGTGGCCTAGTTGATAGAGCATCCGTTCAAGTCCCGGCCGGGGCTTACCAAAGACCATATAAAAATGGTACAATAATAATAATAATAATAATAATCCATTAATAATAACGATATAATAGAATGGGGAAGAAGTTGTTTGTGGCGGCGCCTTGTATGGCAGCGACCCCTCTGATTCTACATGTGATTAACATTGCAGATAGGAGAAACGTAATTTAGTTCTGCAACATGGACTGAATGCCAATAATGCTGGCTTCTTTTTCTTCTTCTTCTTCTGACTTTGAATAAAGTAATGAAATATTCTCAAAAAATATTTAGCAAATGTAAAAATCATTTAGTCAAAGAGAAATAATTTTGGTGATTCTAACTGACGCATAACAGGAAAAGTTTAGTCTGATATAATGTCAGACACTGAGAAAAAAAGGTTATGTGTCTTTTTATCCCCCTTATTCCTGGGGGTGCCGCTGTAGGTATCGGCTGACCTAGTGTTAAATCAGTCAGTGAGAGTGAAGTAGCAAAGGCATTTAAAATAGCATTTTTAAAAGTTTTTCAAATTTATTTTAATGTATAGTCCACATACGTGTTTTGCTCTCAAGTGGCACATAATTTCAGCACTTGTAGTTTTTGTATTTTTGAATGTTTTTGCGTAGTTCTGGTACTTGCTGCTGTTTGTGGTGTGATGCTCCTCACAGATAAGCACAGTTAAATCAGTGGCTTCAACAGCGATGAGTAGATCATGCACTGAAAACTAAAGGATTGTTCGTGTGATCGGTGGTACAGACACAGCAGCACCGGGTATGTTTTCACTTGTATGAATGTCACAGATCTGACGTTTTACCCCGAATTTAAAATGCCCAAGCATGGTGTTGTGGTTCTTTGTGGCTTTGATTAGACTCTACATCTGCTCTGAGGTAAATTTGATTATGTCCAACATATTTTAATGAAATGCAACCTACTTTATTGCTGTGGAAACATTGAACCGTGTGAAACATTAATATATCTCAGAGCTTTTATTTGTTTACAGCGCTAGCATGTTAGCAGCGGCGCTAACTAATGGAACTACTCTCCACTGAGCTACTGGCCACTTTTTAAGGTCATCTTCTCATCCCTCCATAGTCGTGGGATATGGTATGATTATATTACTGTTTTTGAGGTGCAAAAGGCGGTGTTCCTGCATTTTTGATGCCGAAGTCCTTGTTTTTTTTTAACAAGGAAAAGTGTCCCATTTCAGTGACAACAACACGTTCTAAACTAGTACCGTAAGTTGCTACCATAATTCATGCAAGGCATCATGGGGCCTAGGAATAAGGTGGATACAGTGTATGTAAACTTGTGGTTTCAACTGTATGTGTTTGTAGTGGAGTGTGTAGTGGAGAAAGGTGCAACTACAACATACTTTCATCAGTTTAGTATCAGTAAATATATTTCTGTCAGACATATTTTTCCATATATATCAAAAGTCAAGTTTAGTAGTTTTCTGGACACAATAGTAGAACTGTCATCAAATTGAATGACAGCAATAGGGTGGTCCACTCCTGGTCTGGGCCATAGGCAATGCTAGAGCAATGCTAAAGCAATGCCAAATGTGCTGCTAAAGATGTATAATATCCATCCATCCATTTCCTACCGCTTTTCTGGAGGTCCGGGTTGTGGAGGCAGCAGCTCAAGCAGAGAAGCCCAGACTTCCCTCTCCCCAGGAACCTGCTCCAGCATTTCAGAGAGGATACCAAAATGTTCCCAGGCCAGCTGGGAGATGTAGTCTCTCTAGCATGTCCTAGGTCTGTCCTGAGGTCTCCTCCCAGTGGGACGTGCCCGAAACACCTCAAGTGGGAGGTGTCCAGGAGGCATCCTGACCATATGCCCAAACCACCTCAGCTGGCTCCTTTCGATGTGTAGGAGCAGCGGTTCTACGCTGAGCTTCTCCAGGATGACTGAGCTCCTCATCCTATCTCTGAGGGTGAGTCCAGCAATCCTACGGAAAAAGCTCATTTCAGTCGCTTGTATCCACGATCTCATTTTTTCGGTCATTACCCAAAGCTCATGACCATAGGTGAGGGTAGAAATGTAGATTGACCGGTAAATCGACAGCTTTGCTTTAGAGCTCAGCTCCCTCTTCACCACATCAGACCGGTACAACGTCCACATCACTGCAGAGGCTGTTCCAATCCGTCTGTCAGTCTCTCGCCCCATTCTCCCCTGACCCCTGGGTAGTGTACAACCCACCGTCACACAACTCTTCCTTTTATAATGAATTAAGTGATCTGGTTAAACAACTTGAGAAGAACAGAGAAACAATAATTCATGGTGACTTTAATATCAACTGGTCTGATAAAAAAGACAAACAAAAACTGAAAAGCCTCATGACTAAATTTAATTACCAGCAAATCATCAAAGGACCCACCAGGATAACCAAACAATCCAGAACACTTATTGACATGGTATTTACTAATAAACCAGAACGAATAACCAGAACCTATAATCTTGTAACTGGTCTCTCAGATCATAACATGGTTCTTGCTGTCAGGAAACTTACTAAAAAGCGACTACAGTATTTTGGGGGAGTCGATATTGACAAATCAAATTTTATTATCCCCAAATCAAAAAATGAGGAGTTTGAACATTACTTAGAGAATCAAAATTGGGAGCAGCTCATGTCAACATGTGAAGTAGATGATTGTTGTAATTTTATAACTGCAACAATCACAAAGTCTATAGAAAAAATTTTCAAAGCAAATTAAAAGTAGACAACAGAAGATTAGCCTACCATGGTTAAATAATGAAATAAGAAAACTTATGAAGAGGCGAGACTATGCACTGAAAACATCACTAACCTCCAAACTACAAAATGATCACCTTGTGTACAAAAGTTTAAGAAATAAAGTGGTACAAGAGCTGCGAAAATCAAAAATATCTTATTACAATAAACTGATAGATCATGCAAAGGGTAACAACAGTTCCCTATGGAGGCATTTAAATAACTTAACTAATAAAAAAAAACGATCAGAAGGGGGTAAAGGAACTTAGAATCAATGGCAAGACCGTCAGTGACAAGGCTACTTTGGCAAATGAATTTAATTCACACTTTGTGGGCTCTGTGGAAGACTTAACAAAAATTTTTGTGCTGCCAAATGTGCTCAACAACACAAATTCCATACTTCCAACAGATACTTTTCACATCGATGAGGTAAATGAGAAGTTAATTGCTGGTATTGTTAAAACACTGTCAAACTCAAAAACTAATGATATCTACAATATGAGCACCTCCTTTCTCAAAATGCACAGCAAAATATTAATCAAACCACTGACTCATCTCATTAATCTCTCCATTAGGTCTAGTACATTTCCATCTGGCTGGAAAAAAGCTGTCGTCATACCAGTTCATAAATCAGGCAGTAAAGACGATATATGCAATTACCGCCCAATCTCTATTTTACCAGTCCTATCTAAGGTTCTTGAAAAAGTTGTAGCTACACAGCTGATAGACTACTTACAAGACAGTCAACTTCTTCATCCACATCAATTTGGTTTTAGACCAGGATACTCAACAGAAACAGCAAATTGTTGCCTTATTGAAAACGTCAAACAGTCCTTGGACAGGGGGTAATGTGGTAGGAGCTGTTTTTCTAGATCTCAAAAAGGCTTTCGATACTGTAAACCACAGTTTGCTTTTATCCAAAATGGTATCTTTTAACTTCTCCCCAAATACATTAGAATGGTTTGCATCTTATCTCCAGAATAGAGAACAGTGTGTAAAAGTTCACCAGGATAAATCCTCATTTTTAAACAACCGCATGGGTATCCCACAAGGGTCCATTCTTGGTCCTTTACTTTTCAGCATTTTTATTAATGACTTGCCGTTACACTGCTCAGCTGCAACATGCCAACTTTATGCAGATGATGCAGTTATTTACACAGCTGCCAAGACTCCAGCACAGGCTGCAGATGTACTGTCTACAAGTATGGTTGATGTCCAAGAGTGGCTCCTCAAGAACCATCTATTGCTGAACCTTCAGAAAACAGTCTCAATGTGCTTTTCAATCAAAAAATGTAACCTGCAACATTTTAAAGTTAATATACATGATCATGACATCAGTTTAGCTACAGAATTCAAATACCTTGGCATTGTACTAGATCCTCAACTCAAATTTAATCTTCATATAAAGAAAATTTCAAAAACAGTAAAAAAAAATCTGAACTGCTTTAAATTAATTAGATATTACATACCTTACGAAGCAGCTGCACTGTATATGCATTCTATGGTTTTTTCTCATATATCATACTGTTTGACAGTCTGGGCTCAAGCAGCCCCTTCCACAATAAGACATATAGGTTCATTATATAATCAAACCCTAAAAATCTTGGACAAAAAGCCCATTAGGTGGCATCACTGTAATGTTTTAAAAAAATACAACCTATTGAGTTTAGAGAGCTTCATTGACCTCTGTCTTCTGAAATTAACGTTCAAATGTTTCCATAAATCAGCACCCGAGCCACTTGCTGGTTTCGTCCAAAGACAGGACAGCAGCAGAGCCTCCAGGAGTTCTGTTAACAATAACTGTAAAATATTCCACCGCAGAACCACATTTGGACAAACAGCTTTCTCTATAAAGGGCAGTCACATCTGGAACACAATGCCAAATGAAATTAAAATAATAACAGACTTTAAAACATTCACTAAAAATGTTAAAAACTGGCTGAAAAATAAAACAAGAATGTACTCATGTATGAATTATTTGTCTGCAAAGTGAGAGTGAATGAAGGGAAGGAATAAATGTGTTTGTTTATAGTGAGTGACGGAGGGAGGAAGGCCTGAAATAGGCAAATGTGAGTTATGTTATATGTGTTAAATGTGAGTCAGGCTGTTATATTTGTGTATTTATAATATTTATAATATTTATAATTGTGTATTTATAATTTTTCTGCATTGATGTATGTGGTTATTGTGTATATTTTTTATCTTGATTCTTTTTTCTAAAGCCCATCCAGGGACAAGAGTTGCAAATTAGCTAATAGCTATACACTCTATGTGCAACACATCAGATTGATTGTCTTTGATTAATTGTCTATGTTTATTGCACTGTCCCTGTCAAATAAACTAATCTACTACTACTACTACTCATGAATGAGATCCCAAGATACTTTAACTCCTCCACTTGGGGCAGGAGCATGTCCCCAACCTGGAGAAGACAATCCACCTTTTTCTGGCTGAGGACTATGGACACGGACTTGGAGGTGCTGATTCTCATTCCAGCCACTCCACACTCAGTAGCAAACCGTCCCAGCAAGACCTGTAGATCATTGGTCGATGAAGCCAACAGGACAACATCATCTGCAAATAGCAGAGATGAGATCCTGTGGTCACCAAGCATGACACCGTCCGATCATTGGCTGTACCTAGATATCCTGTCCATAAAAATTATGAACAGAATCGGTGACAAAGGGCAGCCCTGGCGGAGTCTAGCTCTCACTGGAAACAAGTTTGACTGGGTGTTGGCAATATAAACCAAACTCTTGCAACGGTCATATAGGGGTCGGATAGCTCGTAACAACAAGCCTGATACCCCATACTCCCGCAGCACCTCCCACAAAAGACCATGAGGGACGCAGTCGAATGCTTTCTCCAAGTCCACAAAACACATGTGGACTTATTGGGCAAACTCCCACGAACCCTCAAGGATTCTCAAGAGGGTAAAGAGTTGGTCCGATGTGCCACGGCCAGGACAAAAACCACTTTGCTCCTCCTGGATCCGAGGTTTGACCAGTGGTTGGACTGTCCTCTCCAGTACCCTGGCATAGACCTTCCCAGGGAGGCTGAGGAGTGTGATCCCCCTAAAGTTGTAACACACCCTCCAGTCCCCCTTTTTTAAAAGAGGAACCACCACCCCGGTTTGCCATGCCAAAGGCACTGTCCCCAACCGCCCTCCACGCAACATTGCAGAGGCGTGTCAACCATGACAGCCCGACAACATCCAGGGCCTTAAGGTACTCAAGATGAATCTCGTCCACCCCCGGGGCCTGGCCACCAAAGAGTATTTTAACCACTTTGGCAACCTCAGTCCCTGTGATGGGCAGGTCATCCCCCTCATCCTCAAGCCCTGCTTCCTCTGTGGAAGGTGTCAGTTGGATTGAGGAGATCCTCAAAGTATTCCACCGCTTGATGATGTCCCCAGCTGAAGTCAGCAGCACCTCATTCACACCATCCACAGTGTGGACAAGGAGTTGCTTCCCCCTCCTGAGTCACCTGGCAGTTTGCCAGAATCTCTTCGAGGCTGACTGAAAGTCTTGTTCCATGGCCTCACCAAACTCCTCTCACAACCGAGTTTTTGCTTCAGCAACCACCCGAGCTGCACTCCGCTTGGCCTGCCAGTACACCTCAGCTGCTTTGGGAGTCGAAGAAGCCAACAAAGCTCGATAGGACTCCTTCTTCAGCTTGATGGCTGCCCTCACCACTGGTGTCCAGCACTTGGTTTGGGGGTTGCCACCATGAGATGCACCAACAACCTTGCGGCCACAGCTCTGGGTGGCTGCTTCAACAATGGAGGTGGAGAACATGGCCCATTCAGACTCCATATCCCCAGACTCCCTCGGAATGTGGTCGAAGTTCTTCTAGAGGTGGGAGTTGAAGACCTCCCAGACAGGGGCCGCAGCCAGATGTTCCCAGCATATACGTTTAGGTCTACTGGGTCTGAGTGGCGTCCACCCCTGCCATCGGATCCAACTCTCCACCAGGTGGTGATCAGTTGACAGCTGTGCACCTCTCTTTACCTGAGTGTCCAAGACATGTGGTCACAGGTCTGATGACACGATGACAAAATTGATCATCGACTTGCAACCTAGGGCATCCTGGTGCCAGGTGCACATATGGACACCCTTATGCTTGACCATGGTGTTTGTTATGGACAAACTGGGGTTAGCACAGAAGTCCAATAACTGAACACCTTCTGGGCTCACATCGGGCAGGCCGTTCCTCCCAATCATGCCCCTCAAGGGTCACTGTCATTGCCCACGTGTACATTGAAGTCCCCCAGTAGGACAACGGAGTCTCCAAGAGGACCACTCTCCAGCACCCCAGACAGAGACTCCAAAAAGGGTGGGTACTCTGAACCATCATTTGGTGCATAGTAACAAATGATGGTCAGGACCTGTTTCCCAACCCGAAGGCACAGGGAAACTACCCTTTCATTCACTGGGGAGAACTCCAATGTCGAGGCAGCAAGGCGGAGAGCCACAAGAATACCCACTACTGCCCATCGCCTCTCACCTGGGGCAACTCCAGAGTTGGCCAAGCTCCAGCCCCTCTCCAGGAAACTGGTTCCAGAACCAGAGCCATGCGTTGAGGTGAGCCCAACTATATCTAGCCGGTGTCTCTCAACCTCGTGCACCAGCTCCAGCTCCTTCCCCACCAGAGAGGTGACATTCCACGTCCCAAAAGCTAGTTTTGAAAGCCGGGGATCAGACCGCGAAGGTCTCTGCCTTTGCCTGCCACCTGATCCGCAGAGCACCGAACCCCCATGGTCCCTCCTGCAGGTGGTGAGCCCACTGGAGGGCGGACCCATGTAACTCCTTTGGGCTGAGCCCAGCCGGGTCCCATGGGCAGAAACCCGGCCACCAGGCACTAGCCATCGAGCCCCTTCCCCAGGCCTGGCTCCAGGGCGGAGCCTCGGTAACCCCATACCGGGCAGGGTACACTGAATCCTTGTTTTTTTATTCATCATGGGAGTCTGTTGTATCACTCTTAGTCTGGCCCTTCACCCAGGACCAGTTGTATTATATATACAATATAATATGCTTCTACAAGTGAGTCACTTCAGGATTACACTCTGCGGAAAGTGCCATTTCTTGGCCTATAGTGGCCCACATTTGTTTTGGGATATCTGGGCCAAATTTGGTATTTAACATGGTGGCCACTTGAGTCTCATCCCTTTTCTGTCTGGGCCACAGGAGGCCAACAGAGCCGTATCACTGCTAGAGGTGGCCTACGTCAGGATCCTGCCTCCTCGCTATCTGATCAGAATATTTAATGTGTTCTCAGAATTTTTTTTTTTTTGAGGGAGTGGGGATTTAATAGTCAACACTCTGATATTTGTTAAATTTGAGCTCCAGTTTGATCATGCTCACATTTAATCATCTTGATGCTTGTTTTCAGTTCGGTATCTTACCGACAGCACAGACGTGGACTCCTCCGAGATCCTACAACAAGTAAAGAATGGTATATATGTGGCCAAAATGGTGTTTAATCATTGAATTCTCTCTCTTTAGTCATGAGCTCTACATTATTTAAAAAAAATCCTTGAAAGTGGCAGATATAAAGCCAAATCAACATATCAAATGTTGAAGTTGAGAGACTAAATGCATTCATTCATTTGTTTTTGATGTGCACTATTGTCACTGTGCTGACTCTTTTTCACTTGCAGAACTGAAGATAAAGGAAGGAGCTCTGAATCCATTGGCTGTTCTTTCAAAAAACACTCGATGCGATCTGCTGACAAAGCTCAGAGAAATCGTGGAAGACGAGGAAGCTTGCTCTCTGCTTGTAAAAACGGTAAGGAAGAATATTTACAGCAGTCTGTGTCCTCTTATATCCCAACTTCTTACTGCAGACTGGAAATTAGAGGACAAGTGAATGCATTTGATCTGATATTTTGCTTAACTTCTGCATCATGTCTTCATTAAGATGTAGGGTTGCAGTGGCCCTCGAAATTTGAAGGACCTTGTGGAATTTTGGTCACAGTTTTTTGACATCTGCTTATTTCTTGTTTTCCTCATTGTTAACTGTGGATCCCCTTGGGAGACATTACAAAAAAGTCTATTTTGAGAGCCATGGTCATGCATTCCCACATTTTGGTTATTTTGTTTCTAAGTTTATTTCATTCTCACATTTGGTTGTCTTGAATAGGATAAGTTAATAAACTTAAAATTAGCAGAAAGCTTTATTTTGAAGTAAGCACTTAAATTTCTTAATGTATTTAAGTGTTGCTAATAGGAGCACATCAGTACAGTGGTGTGAAAAAAGTGTTTGCCCCTTTCTCAGATTTCTTATTTTTTTTATGTATGTTTGTCACACTGAAATGTTTCAGATCATCTAACAAATTTAAATATTAGACAAAGATAACACAAATAAAACACAAAATGCAGTTTTTAAATGAGGGTGTTTATTATTAAGGGTAAAAAAAAATCCAAACCTACATTGCCCTGTGTGAAAAAGTGATTGCTCCCTGTTAAAACATAAATTAACTGTGGTTTATCACATCTTTAGAAAGCTGAGTTCAGTTTCTCTAGCCACATCCAGACCGGATTACTGCCACACCTGTTCTCAATCAAAAAATCACTTCAATAGGACCTGTCTGACAAAGTGAAGTAGACCAAAAGATCCTCAAAAGCTAGACATCATGCTGTGATCCAAAGAAATTCAGGAACCAAGTGAGATAAGATAAGACAAGCCTTTATTAGTCTCACAATGGGGAATTCCAGGATTGCAACAGCACAGGGATAGCAACACTCAGAGCAATAATTAAGAAGATAAGGAAAATAAGAGCAGTGAATATACATATGTACACATCAATTATAAATATATATACACAGTGCGGAGCATTGTAGCTAGATGGAATAAACAGCATAACCGTCTACTTAGTTATCCGACCTACATAGTATGAATATATGTACCCATACATATTGTCACCCTCCGTAGCGACTGATACCTGTCCTAGTTGTATACTGGAGGGAACCATTTGTGTAAGTCTATTGGTCTTTTGCATTCAATACTATTAAGTCGTCACATTCTTTTGCTATCTCTGCGAGCAAGCCCTGCTTAGGTTATACAGTCTGACAGCCGTAGGTAGGAAGGACTTGCGAAACCTCTCGGTTGCGCACCTAGGATGATGTAGCCCTACTGCTAATGAGCTCCTCAGTGCGTTCAGTATGTCCTGCATAGGGTGGGACTCGGACTCCAGCAGAGATGACAGTTTAGCCACCATCCTTCTCTCTCCTATCTCCTCCACTGGGTCAAGGCGTTTCCCAGGACAGAACTAGCTTTCTGATTAGTTTGTTCAGTCTCTACCTATCGGCTGCTGTAATACCACTGCCCCAGCAGACCACTCCAAAAAGTGATGGCTGATGCCACCACCATGTAGTAGAATGTCTTCAGCAGCGCCCCTTGTACACCAAAAGACCTGAGCCTCCTCAGTAGGAACAGCCTGCGCTGTCCCTTCTTGTAGAGTGCGTCGGTATTGTGTGACCAGTCTAGTTTATTGTTCAGATGAACACCCAGGTACTTGTAGGATGTCACCATCTCAATGTCTGTTCCCTGTATGTTTACTGGTGCTGTGAGGGGTTGTCCTTGCCTGCGGCAGGTCCACCACCAGCTCCTTAGTTTTCCTCGCGTGATCTGGAGGCAGTTCCAATAGCACCATTCCACGGAGTTCTGGATAAGTCCTCTGTACTCAGCTTCATCTCCATTGGAGATGAGGCCGACGATCGCAGAGTTGTCAGAGAACTTCTGTAGATGGCAATGTGTTGTGTTGTGTGAGAAGTCCGCAGTATAAAGGGTGAACAGGAAGGGAGCCAAAACCGTTCCCTGGGGTCCCCCGTGCTACCGATGATCATGTCGGACACACAATCCCGGGTTCTCACAAACTGTGGCCGGTTAGTGAGGTAGTCCAGGATCCATGATGACAGGTGCTGGTCCACCGCTGCGCACAGCAGCGTGTCCTTCAGGATCATTGGTTGGATGGTGTTGAAAGCACTGGGAGAATCAAAGAACATGATTCTCAACGCAATTCCCGGGCTTCTCCAGGTGGGACAGAGAACGGTGAAGGAGGAAGATCACTGCATCCTCCACCCCAATGCCCGTGCTGGTAGGCGAACTGGAGTGGATCCATCGCTGGTCCCACCAGGGGGCGGAGGATGCAAGGAGCAGTCTCTCCAGGGTCTTCATCATGTGAGACGTCAGGGCCACTGGTCTGTAGCTGTTCAGGTCTTTGGGGTGGGAAGTCTTTGGTACAGGTACCACACAAGATGTTTTCCACAACTGTGGTACCCTCCCCAGCTTCAGGCTCAGGTTGAAGATGTGCTCCACAATCCCACACAGCTGGTCTGCACAGGACTTGAGGAGCTTCGCGCTGATGCTGTCCGGTCCTGACGCCTTCCTCGTCTTGATCTTCCTCAGCTCCGTCCTCACCTGGGTCTTAGTGAGGGTCAGGTTTGGGGGCTGTGGTGCTGGGAGCGGGGGGGTGTTGGTGGATGTGGGGTGTGGACAGCAGGTCTCGTTGACTTTAGAGGCAGCAGTGGTTGTTGTGCAGTCGGGGGGGAAGGCAGTTGGTCAAGCCTATTAAAAAACAGGTTCAGATTGTTCACCCACTCCCTGCCCCCCGTGGCCTGGGAGGAGGTATTCTGGAGCCCAGAGATGGTTTTAAGGTTTCTCCAGACCCCGCCAATGTCACTCTGTCGCAGCTTGTCCTCCATCTTCTTCCTGAAGCTGTCCTTGCCTTCTCTGATCTTCCTCCTCAGCTCCCTCTGTACGGACTTCAGCATCTCCCTGTTCCCCGACCTGAAGATCCTCTTCTTCTCTCTCAGAAGTGTTTTTATCTCAGGGTTGATCCAGGGTTTGTTGTTCGAGCAACACTGTATGGTCTTGGTGGGTACGGTGTTGTCCACACAGAAGCTGATGTAGTCCGTGTGATGGTGTGAGTGAGGCCATCGATGTCCTCACCATGTGGATCGCAGAGCTGCTCCGAGGCAGTGGTTTCAAAACAGTCCTTTAGAGCGTCCATTGCCTCCTCAGACCATAACTTCACTGTGCGCATGACCGGAGGTTGTCTGTGTACTAGGGGTTTGTACACCGGCAGGAGATGAGCCAAGTTGTGATCGATCTCCGAGGTGGGGGGAGTGGTGATGAGGTGTACGCCTACTTAGTATTTGCATAGAATAAGTCCAGTGTTTTATTATCTCTTGTGTGGCATGTGACAGAGAAACAAAGTAATTGAGATCTATCAGTCTGGAGAAGATTATAAAGCCATTTCTAAAGCTTTGGGACTCCAGCAAACCACAGTGAGAGCCATTGTCCACAAATGACGAAAACATGGAACAGTGGTGAACCTTCCCAGGAGTGGCCAGCTGACCAAAATTACCCCATGAGTGCAGCAACGACTCATCCAAGAGGTCACAAAAGACCCCGTAACAACATCCAAAGAACTGCAGGCCTCACTTGCCTCAGTTAAGGTCAGTGTTCTTGACTCCACCATAAGAAAGAGACTGGGCAACAATGGCCTGCATGGCAGAGTTCCAAGACGAAAACCACTGCTGAGCAAAAAGAACATAAAGGCTCGTCTCAGTTTTGCCGAAAAATAGCTTGATGATCCCCAAGACTTTTGTGAAAATACTCTGTGGACTGATGAGAGAAAAGTTGAACTTTTGGAAGGTCTGTGTCCAATTACATCCGGTATAAACGTAACAGAGCATTTCAGAAAAGGAACGTCATACCAACAGGAAAATATGGTGGTGGTAGTGTGATGGTCTGGGGCTGTTTTGCTGCTTCAGGACCTGGAAGACTTGCTGTAGTAAATGGAACCATGAATTCTGCTGTCTACCAAAAAATCCTGAAGGAGAATGTCCGGCCATCTGTTCGTGACCTCAAGCTGAAGCGCACTTGGGTTCTGCAGCAGGACAATGATCCAAAACACACCAGCAAGTCCACCTCTGAATGGCTTAAGAAAAACAAAATGAAGACTTTGAAGTGGCCTAGTCAAAGTCCTGACCTGAATCCGATTAAGCTGCTGTGGCCTGACCTTAAAAAGGCATTTCATGCTCGAAAACCCTCCCATGTGGCAGAATTACAACAATTCTGCAAAGATAAGTGGGCCAAAATTCCTCCACAGTGCTGGAAAAGTTTCATTGCCAGTTTTCCGCAAAGGCTTGATTCCAGTTGTTGCTGCTAAGGGTGGCCCAACCAGTTATTAGGTTTAGAGGGCAATCACTTTTTCACACAGGGCCATATAGGTTTGTTATCTTTGTCTAATATTTAAATTTGTTTAATCTGAAACATTAAGTGTGGCAAACATACAACAAAAGAGAAATTATGAAGGGGGCAAATACTTTTTCACACCATTGTATGCGTATGCAGTACATACACATTCGTATATTGGGCAATATTTTACAGTTTAAAGCTTTATAATGATTCTTGATGCTGTTGCTGGAGGTGTCAGTTTTATTTTCTGTACTTTGGGTTGTTGACTCCTTGAACTCCGGTTAATTTCCCTAAAAACGCCAAAAATTAACGTGCCCAAATTAAATCAAAAGCTGTTCTTCAACCCTTTGCAGCATCTTCATGGGGTTGGTCTCATTTAAAAGAAAACACTTTGAATTTTTTGGCAAAACAGTCATAATCTCTCTAAGTGCTCTGGCCACTGAGTTACAGTCATCTAAACATAGTGAACTTGAAGAAAATAAATTTGGCCTGGGTGTTTTTTTTGGATACAAATGCTTGCAAATAACACACAGCTTCAGATCCGGGCTGGAAAATGCAACAGAAATGTAGAACCAAGTGTTATCCAGCTGAGGTCCAAATTTTGTAACAGTACCACAAAAAATGAATATATTACACAGCTTTTTACTCAGGTAGTTCCCAGGCGTTTTGGAACTGTGCCAAATTGTGCCAAATGGCACAGTTTGGAAAAACGTCTGTAACTTTTGAATGATTCAATGTAGAAGCTTCATTTTGGGCTCTAATGAAAGGTCACACTCAGGGCTGTCTGTGTGTGTGGGGGGGGGTTGTCCCCCCCCTCGCTACAGAGGATGGACATTGGCCATCGCTACACAACGGATTAGCCTCATGCGGCTCCCCCCCCCCCCCTCGCTACAGAAGAATAGCTGGGGTGGGGGTGGGGGCGTTCACGGTCTGGACGCGGCGAACAACCCCTTGTACCGCGGCGCACAAACTGCGCAGCGCCGCGCCACACAGTTGTAATTTACCGATCGGTCAAAAGTCATTTTGGATTACAATTTTCAGGGATAAATAATAATTTAGCTTATAACACCTTACCTCTTCACAGCAGCAGAGTCCTGGCGAACTTCTCTTCCTCACTGTCAGACGAACGCGACGCTGGTCCGCTTGTGGTTCTGGTCTCGCGACCCGATCAAAACATAATTCCATTATTGCGGTTTTGTGCTTCCATGATTGCGGTTTTTGGCGAACGATTTTTCAAAACAAATAACAGTAGTAATTAAAAAAAAGACTGGCGAAGGCGTGTGTGTCACTCAGCCTTCGTCATCAGCCTCTGTCGGTCTATGACCATGGAAGAAATCATAGCGTCTACTCTGCTGGAACCAAAACAAAATAAGCACCGCCTGTGGCCGAACATGCCGATCTGCGAATGGCTCTCCCTGTCACACAGGTTGCATTTGTGGATGGTCTCCGTGCTGCTGGGTCTGTGGGGTTCTTCCTGCGGGTCCTTTTTTGATCTGCTGCAGCAGCCAGTCTTCACCCAGCCTTAAAAAAAACAGATCGCGAACTTCTCTGCTTCAATTGGCTCACTGCATTCACAGCGTTGGGAGGCGGGTCCTTCTTGCTAGGTTTTCAGTCATTGGTTCTTCAAGGTTTCAGAAACCCAATTCAAGGCTCTTATTAGTCGAATGAGAGGTCAATCAGATGAACTAATCTGTTCGCGGCTGTGTCTGCAGCTTTTATTTTCAGTGCGCGCTTGGACGCCATACACTACCTACATCACAATCTCCATCATGCGTCCTAGAGCGCACGAGAGCGCCCTCGTGCACTCTAGGACGCAGAGACTTGCCCGTCCGCGGTACAACGGAGCGCAAGAGGTTAAACTGCAGAGGTCAGCGCTGCTTCAACAGAAGGGTACAACATCTGGCAGGTATTTGTTGTAGTGATGGCTGACATGAATGAGTGGCTTGTAGTGTCAAAACTGGGATTAATAACTGAATAGTAGCTAAGTACCTAAAATGTGTGAATGGGGATGAAAGGTGTGAATGAAAAAGTATTTCCTTCCCTGAATTACACATCATGTTGTGTCAAAATGGGATTCTACCCAATCTGCAGTTGCAGAACGCAAGTATACAGCTCTGGAATAAGTTAATAAGAGACCACTACAAAATCTTTGCTATATTAGCATCTCTAAATGTGTGGCAGCCATTCAATTTGAGTGTTGACTTCCAACACAAGGACACTTCAATCTACTTAAGGAGGTACTGATTAGGTGATTATATGAACACGGTAAGATGCATGAAGGCTTTGAATAATAATCAGAGTTATTACACAAATACAGAATTGAGTTCTTCCTATTCTAAAACTTAAGTAGTGTTTGAGAATGAGCATAAACTTGTTTTCTTTGCATTATTTGATGTAAAAAGCAAATCTACAAGTAATACATGTGCATCTCAATAAATTGGAATATCAAAAAGGAAATTTATTTCAGTAATTCAATTCAAAAATTGAAATTCATATATTATGTAGAATAATATATGAATTTCAATTTTTCATGGAAAAATTCATGTATTATGTAGACCTCCTCATGGATCGTCACCTTATCGTGGTGGGGGGGTTTGCGTGCCCCAGTGATCCCAGGAGCTATGTTGTCCGGGGGCCAATTTGCCTCTGATAGGGTCTCCCAAGACAAACTGGTTCTGGGTGAAGGGCCAGACTAAGAACGATCCAACAGACTCTCATGATAAATTGTATATCAAGGATTCAGTGTACCCCGCCCGGTATGGGGTTACCGGGGCCCCACCCTGGAGCCAGGGCCTGGGGGAGGGGCTCGAAGGCTAGCGTCTGGTGGCCGGGGTTTCCACCCATGGGACCCGGCCGGGCTCAGCCCGAAGGAGTACATGTCCGGTGTCCCTGCCCTCCAGTGGGTTCACCACCTGCAGGAGGGATTCATGGGGGTCCGGTGCTATGTGGATTAGGTGGCGGTTCAAAGGCGGAGACCTTGAGCGGACTGATCCCAAGAAATTCTAAATGGTGTTTTGTGTACGTGGAATGTCCACCCTCTCTGGTGGGGAAGGAGCCTGAGCTGGTTGTACGAGGTTGAGCGATATCCGGCTAGATAATAGTCGGCCTCACCTCCACAACAGCTCCGGTTCCCGGAAGCCAGTCTCCTGGAGAGGTGTGCTGGAGCTTGGCCTTTATTCTCTGGAGTTGCCCCGGGCGAGAGGCGAAGAGCAGGGGTGGGTATTCTTGAATCGCCCCACCTTGCTGAAATCTATATTGGGGTTTTCCCTCGGTGGACCGAAAGGGTTGCTTCCCTACGCCTTACTCTTGAGGAGTATTGGGGGGGGGGAAACGGGTCCTGACCATCATTTGTGCCTATGCACCAAACATGATGTTTCAGATGTACCCGTCCCCTTTTTTGGAGGTCTGGTGACTGGTGTGCTGCGAGGGGTACTCTCCTCCTGGAGATCTCCATTTGTCCCTACTGGGGGACTTCAATGCGCATGGTGGGCAACGACAGTGAAACCTGGGAGAGGGGTGATTGGGAGGAACGGCCTGCCCGATCTGAACCCGAGTGGTGTTCAGTTATTGGACTTCTGTGCTAACCACAGTCTGTCCATAACGAACACCATGTTCAAGCATAAGGGTGTCCATATGTGCACCTGGCACCAGGACACCCTAGGTCGCAGGTCGATGATCGATTTTGTTATCGTATCATCAGACCTGCGACCGTATGTCTTGGACCCCCGAGTAAAGAGAGGTGCAGAGCTGTCAACTGATCACCACCTGGTGGTGAGCTGGATCCGATGGCAGGGGAGGAAGCCATTCAGACCTGGTAGACCCAAACGTGTAGTGAGAGTGTGCTGGGAGCGTCTGGCTGAGGCCCCTGTCCGGGAGGTCTTCAACTCCCACCTCCGGAAGAACTTCAACCACATCCGAGGGAGTCTGGAGACATGGAGTCTGAATGGGCCATGTTCTCCACCTCTGTTGTTGAAGCGGCGGCCCAAAGCTGCGGCCGCAAGGTGGTCGGTGCATCTCGTGGTGGCAACCCCCGAACCAAGTGGTGGACACCAGTGGTGAGGGGGGCCATTAAGCTGAAGAAGGAGTCCTATCAAGCTTGGTTGGCTTGCGGGACTCCCGAAGCAGCTGAGGTGTACCGGCAGGCCAAGCGGAGTGCAGCTCGGGTGGTTGCTGAAGCAAAAACGCGGTATGGGAGGAGTTCGGTGAGGCCATGGAACAAGACTTTCGGTCGGCTTCAAAGAGATTCTGGCAAACTGTTTGGCGGCTCAGGAGGGGAAAGCAGCTCCCCGTCCACACTGTGTATGGTGCGGATGGGACACTGTTGACTTCAACTAGGGATATCGTCGGGCGGTGGAAGGAATACTTCGAGGATCTCCTCAATCCCACTGATACGCCTTCCACAGAGGAAGCAGGGTTTGGGGACGAGGGGGATGACTCGCCTATTACAGGGGCTGAGGTCGCCAAGGTGCTTAAAAATCTCCTTGGTGGCCGGGCCCCAGGGGTGGACGAGATTCGCCCTGAGTACCTCAAGGCCCTGGATGTTGTTGGGTTGTCATGGTTGACACGCCTCTGCAACATTGCGTGGAGGTCGGGGGCAGTGCCTTTGGCATGGCAAACCGGGGTGGTGGTTCCTCTCTTCAAAAAAGGGGACCGGAGGGTGTGCTCCAACTTTAGAGGGATCACACTCCTCAGCCTCCCTGGGAGGTCTATGCCAAGGTACTGGAGAGGAGAGTCCGGCCGTTGGTCGAACCTCGGATTCAGGAGGAGCAATGTGGTTTTCATCCTGGCCGTGGGACATCGGACCAGCTCTCTTTACCCTCTCGAGAATTCTTGAGGGTTCGTGGGAGTTTGCCCAACCAGTTTACATGTGTTTTGTGGACTTGGAGAAGGCCATTTGACCGCGTCCCTCGTGGATTTTTGTGGGGGGTGCTTCGGGAGTATGGGGTATCGGGCTTGTTATTACGAGCTATTCGGTCTCTGTACGACCATTGTGAGAGTTTGGTTCGTATTGCCAACACTCGGTCGGAGTCATTCCCAGTGAGAGTTGGACTCCGCCAGGGCTGCCCTTTGTCACCGATCCTGTTCATAATTTTTATGGACAGATTTCTAGGCGCAGCCAGGGAATGGAGGGGTGTCATGCTTGGTGACCACAGGATCTCATCTCTCTTGTTTGCAGATGATGTTGTCCTGTTGGCTTCATCCAGCAATGACCTACAGCTCTTGCTGGGACGGTTTGCCGCTGAGTGTGAAGCGGCTGGGATGAGAATCAGCACCTCCAAGTCCGAGTCCATGGTCCTCAGCCGGAAAAAGGTGGATTGTCCTCTCCGGGTTGGGGACAAGCTCCTGCCCCAAGTGGAGGAGTTTAAGTATCTTGGGGTCTTGTTCACGAGTGAGGGGAAAATGGAGCGAGAGATCGACAGACGGATTGGAGCAGCATCTGCAGTGATGCGGACGTTGTACCGGTCTGTTGTGGTGAAGAGGGAGCTTAGTTCTAAGGCAAAGCTGTCGATTTACCAGTCAATCTACGTTCCTACTCTCACCTGTGGTCACGAGCTTTGGGTAATGACCGAAAGAACGAGATCGCGGATACAAGCGGCTGAAATGAGCTTTCTCCGTAGGATTGCTGGACTCACCCTCAGAAATAGGGTGAGGAGCTCAGTCATCCGGGAGAGGCTCAGAGTAGAACCGCTGCTCCTCCACATTGAAAGGAGTCAGTTGAGGTGGTATGGGCATCTGATTAGGATGCCTCCTGGACGCCTCCCCACTTGAGGTGTTTCAGGCACGTCCCACTGGGAGGAGACCCCGGGGCAGACCCAGGACTCGGTGGAGAGACTATGTCTCCCAGCTGGTCTGGGAACGCCTTGGTATCCCCTCTGAAGAGCTGGAGCAGGTGGCTGGGGAGAGGGAAGTCTGGGCTTCTCTGCTTGAACTGCTGCCTCCGCGACCCGGATCTCCGGAAAAGCGGTAGAAGATGGATGGATGGATGGATATTATGTAGATTCATTACACACAGTTTGATATATTTTAAGTGTTTATTTCTTTTAATTTTGATGATTATGGCTTACAGCTGATGAAAACCCCAATTTAGTTTCTCAAAGAATTAGAACATTACATAAGATCAATGTTTTAAAAAAAAAATTATTTGAAATGTTGGCTGACGTTGGCCTTCTCTGGCCCATGGTGTAATACTTTTCAGTCAGCTGACATTTCAATTAAAAATCAAGTGAAATGATTATAGATTATGCCAAAACTAGTGATACCTTCAGACAATAGTATAATCACAAATGTTAGATGACTGCACTGACTTCTGGACTTGATAAAACACAGTGGACCAACAGCAGCAGATGAAATGGCTCCCCTAATCATCACTGACTGTGGAACCTTCACACTGGACCGAGCAGCTCTGATTCTGTGCCTCTCCACTCTTCCTCCAGACTCTGGGACCTTGATTTCCACATGGCAGGACATGGCACCTGATTTGGGAAGCCATGTCATCTGCTGGTTTTGGTCCACTGTGTTTTAACAAGTCCAAAGTCAGCGCAGTTGTCTACCAGGAAATTTTTAAAGCACTTCATGCTTCTCTCTGCTGACAAGCTTTATGGAGGACTTGGCACCTACCAATGAAAAAAATGTGCATTTAATCATGATTAATCATGATACCACTCTTAAAAGTTAATTTTATAAAGGTTAAATTGGCACTTTATTAATCAGAAATGTGTGTATTCATCTTTATTTTAAACCTTTATTTAAAAAAAACGGTTTGGTTAGGTTTGCGCTTTATACCCAGTAGGGAATCATGATTGTTGGGTTTAAAAAACCTATTGTCTTCAATCAAAAATAATTGAAATCAATATTTTTTTATTATGGCATGAAAAAAAATCTGGAATTTTATTTTTAGGCCATATTGCCTAGCCCTACTTCAGAGGATAAACTACTGCATGTTGTCATTACTGATAGTGAGTAGGTTGGCTTCTAGTTGCCTCTGCTGACATCAGAACCAGACTGCTGTTTTTCAGGAGGAGCTGACACCAACCACACATCTGTCATATCTGTTTACTGAATCATTTCTCAGCATACTAATTAACTGCTCTTGTAACCCTAGGAATTGCACTTTAGCAATCTCCTTTGTAATATCACTGATATTAAAAACTTTGCCCTCTCCCTCTAGTCTTTACAAACACACTTTAGGTTATCCTTCATGAAACTAAAGCAATCCACCACTTAATGACAGTCTAATCACTCTGTATATAATTCAGGAAATCTCTCTGTGTGTCTGTGTGTCTGTCTTTCACAACCATAGGACTTGCTAAAAGAGCATAGGATCGCCTATGATGTCAACATGATGTCTATATAATGTCATATAGATACCACAGTATAGAGTGATTCAAGAAAATCTGTGTGTCTATATGGGATCAAAGGCAGGCATCATTCATGATCATAGTACTTGCTATGACATCATCAAAGATCAAAGGCAGGCATCACTGAACGAGTGCTGACATGCTTGCTTACACCCTTGCTTACACCTGCTTTCTATAGGCATGCAGAAATACTTGCTTATACTTGGTTTCTACGGGCATGTAAAGGTGTGCACTAGTAATAATAAGTAATAATCTTGTCTTTCTGCTAGATGGATGAGGGGAGTGGTGGTGTGTTCGAGTGTCCACAGTCTGAGGTGGTCACCTTATTCTTGGACCTTCTGAAAGAGACACCTTCCACCATGTCCACACCCTTCATAAAGATACCTGATGAAGTTGCAGGCGCCGTTGAGCTGCTGGTCACTGCCTTAGATCGTAAGTCAGCTTGACTGCACTCCGACTTATAACATTAAGTCAAGTGTGCTAAGGCCATGGGATATGGGATAATGTTACAATGACCTGTAAGGAATTATTAATATACTGTGTCAGAACTTTGTAGTCTATAATTTCTTAAACACAGAAAAAAGTCCAGGATGTACTCTGCCTCTTTCCCAAAGATGCTGGGATCGGTGCCCTCACACAACCCATAAAGGATCAGAAGATGAATGATGCTGCTTACTATATGATTTTTTTTAACACCCTTAAAAAGGCAGCTTTTCATCTTTCACTTCTCAACCAAATCCAGAGATTTTTACACGTTGGGCAAAGCGTCTTTTCAACATTTTTTCAATCAATTTGTGCTGGGAGGGAAAGCAGTCCCTGGATTTGTCTTTATTGAAAAAAGATGTGGTAAATTCAGCTTGTTGTTTTCTCCCCATTGCCTGCAATATCTTCTTCTTCTTCTTTTAGATTTGATTGGCGGTTGCCAACCAGCTTACAGGTGCATTACTGCCAGGTCCTTCACTCTATGTATATCATCACTCAATATCAATTACAGCACTCTCCCAATCATTGCCTGCGATATAACATTTGACTGCACTTTTATGACTGCAGCAATATAGAGATTTCTCAAATTGCTGGTGGGTGGGTCTTGGCTGAGATGTCAGATAAAAGAGCTGCGTCAGGGGGTTATCTGAGTGATACGCATATTCTCTGAGGTACAGACCACTCAGAGGTTCATAAGCCTGAAAACAGATCTGTCTTCTTTGTGCATGTGGTAGGTGAAAAACAGACAAACTTCTTACATGTAAAACAAAGTGTTTCCTGGGTCTTTATGTTTCTGCAGTTCTACCAGGTGACATGGCATCACTCCTGACCAACTGCAGTCCAGATACCCTGAGTGTCCTAAATCAGCTGGTGGGTTAGTCTTTTATTTCTTTATTTAGTCAACCTTATTCTGTTGAACCACGAAACAGCCACAGGTGACAGTCTGAACAGAGATTTGAAGTTACTGTACTTCAGTAGAATTTGAATATTTCTCTGACAATGTTTTACTTTTACACCTTATATTCTAATAAATATCTGTACTTTCCACTGCTTACAGTACATTTACAAAACAGGCCTTTTACGTTCACAATGCATGCCACGCTTGTGAACCATCCATTGCAGCAGATCTCACTACAGCCTTGTAAACCTTCCCTCCTTCACTCTAGCTGCTGTTCTTCTGTCCCGCATCACCCCGACACTTGGCTCCACCTGTTCCACCCTGCCTTTTCTTTTTCACCTCTCTTTTATACTGTCCATTGCTTTAGATGGTTGACCCCAGATATTTAAACTCTTCTACTTTCACTACCTCACACTCTGTCTACATGAGTGAAATATTAACAAACAAATTCCAGAAGCAAGTTCATCCACATCTGACATTAAGAAGAAATAAAAATGCAAGCTACTAGTGCACTTCTGCTAGCAGTACAGCTACCTCCTGCAGGTGCGTAGTTGGGGGGACTGAGGGGGCTGCAGCCCCCCTCCCCCCCCAAAAAAAAAGAAAAAATGGGGAGAAAAAGAAAAGAAAAATGTAAATAAAGAGCAGGTTTTGAGTAGCTTGCATTGAAAATGTTAAGAAATCTGTAGTTGGCAGGGGGCTGAAGCTAAAGCTTTTCCCCGGGCGAACACTCTGGGTGTTCAGAATGGTGGTTGGGATTAAGCCCCCCCCCCCCCCGCCCTTCACAAATTCCTGGCTACGCCACTGTGACGACTATCCGGCAGCTGCAACATATCTGTCTGGAGAGTGACAGCAAGAGTCCACTATATTTCATTTGATAGGGACTCAGAATTGCTCTCCAGTCCATGGGCCTCTACTTTCCTTGTTGTTTACTTGTGTAGGGAATGTGTGCATTTTCACCATCTCTGATGAATTGTGTCATCCATGTGTTATTATTTAAAATGTGATTTAAAACAGCCTACATCTCTGCTTCTTCAGGTGGACAAACTGAAGGGTGACGGAGAGGTTCAGCTCCCTGAGCCACTGCCCCTCCCCCTACGGGAGGAAGGAGAGATGCACTGGCTTGTCCAACTCCTCCGTTTGACTGATCACACTTCAGGAGAGCTGAGCCATTGCTGGGACCAGCTGGATTTATCCCCTGAGGTCCTGCTGGAGGTTCTGTGCCTCTCTGTGCGGGGACTGAATCTGATGCAGCCTGGAACACCCTCTTAATTATCAGCTGCTCAGAGCGTCATTCCTGCAGTCAGTCTCAGTAAATGATGTTCGCTGGTTTGCTCACTGTTGCAATGTTGTTCACCACTGCAATGTTTATAGGTTAAATACTGTAATGAATAACAGTGTACAAACACTTCTAGTGTATTGTGTGTAGTATTTTTATGTGTTTCTGGAATATTCTATGTGAACATTTGAGTCCAGTGTTTTCCCACTATGTCAGAGTTCCCATTTAATGTAGTTTCCCCCACCACTGGGCAGTTGTGGTTTCAAGCCTCAGCTGTGTCATACCAAAGACGGTACTTCCCACCTTCTAGGTTGATAAAGGACAATTGTTTACTGTAAGAAAAGTCCTGGTCCCAAGCCCAGATAAATGGGGAGGGTTATATCAAGAAAGGCAAGGAATTTAACAATTCTTGCCAAATCAAATATGGGCCCATGGTCCGCTGTGGTGATCCAGAATAGGGAGCAGCTGAAAGTGTGTGTACATCATACCTTCTTTTTTTTTTCATTCATTCATCTTCTTCCACTTAGTCCTTTTTCGGGTCGCGGGGGGCTGGAGCCTATCCCAGCATCTTTGGGCGAGAGGCAGGGTACGCTCTGGACAGATCGCCAGTCCATCGCAGGGCCAACACAGAGAGACAGACAACCTTTCACTCTCACAGTCATACCTAAGGACAATTTAGAATCCCCAGTTTTGATGCCAATTAACCTAACTTGCATGTTTTTGGCATGTGGGAGGAAACCGGAGAAATCCCGGAGTAAACCCATGCAGACACGGGGAGAACATGCAAACTCCACACAGATCAATTGTCCCTAGATATCTGTTTCCTATAGGCCCTTAGAATAGAGGGTTAGTATTAATGAAAGTGCTTTGAGTGGTCTTTGTGACTAGAAAAGCGCTATATAAGTGCAGGTTAGTTAGTTAGTTAGTTAGATCACTATTGGTTGGGGGCTGGGATTGAACCCAGGATCCCCCGGCCAAGGGTGAGTTGCTGTGCTGCCGTAGTGCTAACCACTCCGCCAACGGGCCGCCCCTTCTTCTTTTTTTTTATTTAAATTTTTATTTATGACAGCTTAACATTGTTAACAGCCCAAATAGCACTGTGTGAATTTTTAACATTAGTATAAAAAGAAGGGGATTGAAAATTATAATTATGATATCAATTAACCATTATCAATTTGAATGCAGTATTTTTTAATCCTACATATAAAATTTGTAAAGTCAGCTAATATTATAGGGTCATCAGAAAGTAATATGTAAAAACTGCATGTGAGAATCTGAACTGTGAAAACTTCACAGAAGAATTAAAGTTATTAAAGCAAAGATGTGATTTTGATGTGTCTGATATTTCGTGAAACTGTGACACACATTCTACTCTCATCTCCCACACTTTGGTCACAGCTCTACCATTAGAAAACATCAACTATTTAGTCATTCAGCATTACAATTATGTTGGCAATTAACTGACTATCCACCACCGATGCTGTTAACCAACAGCGTGCCGGTGGAAATTGGGCTACTGTTGGTAAAAGATTGTGGACAAGGAGAGAGGAAGACATGTTTGGAGGCAGAGAAAGAAAAGGAAAGACTAGGAAAGGAAAGGTTCTCTTGTGAAGGTGAGAGTAGGGACTTTAAATGTAGGGACTATGACTGGTAAAGGGAAAGAACTAGCTGAGGTGATGGAGAGAGAGAGGTTGTCAAAACACTGCGTGTTCAAGAAACCAGATGGAAGGGAAGCAAGGCTAGGAGTATTCGAGGTGACTTCAAACTGTTCTACCATCATGTAGATAAGACGAGAAATGGAGTAGGGGGTAATCTTGAAGGAAGAGTATGTGAAGAGTGTTCAGGAAGTGAAGGGAGAGTCAGACAGGATCGTGAGTTTGAAGCTATGAGGTGTAATGTTGAATGTATGAAACGTATGCTGCACAAGTTGGATGGCAGGTAGAAGAGAAAAAATAATTCTGGAACAAGAAGAAGAAACTTTATTGTCATTGCACACCAAGATACAATGAAATTCTGTTTAGCAGCAATCACTCAGTAGCAGCTATAATGTAAAGCATATATTAAAACTAGAAAAGCACTCGGAGAGCGTAGACCTCCGCCAAGCGCCACAGTTCCCCCCATACAGTGTTTGTGTGTACGTTTTCAGATTCCTTGACCATGGAAACATATGACTAGCAATTGGATTCACAATGATAGGATTAATGGTTCAGTAGTTATTGACGAAAATGGCATTTTCCGTAATGGCGGTTTAGCGCCACAGTTCCCCCCATACAGTGTTTGTGTGTACGTTTTCGGATTCCTTGACCATGAAAACATATGACTAGCAATTGGATTCACAATGATAGGATTAGTGGTTCAGTAGTTATTGACGAAAATGACATTTTCCGTAATGTTGGTTTTCTTCTGGACGGTGATCCGGATCACCACCAAAATCTAATCATCTGTAGGATACCCCATTTCTGACAATCTGTGAAAATTTCATGAAAATCTGTCCATAACTTTTTGAGTTATCTTGCTAACAAACAAACAGACAGACAGACAAACCAATGCCGATGAAAACATAACCTCCTTGGCAGAGGTAAAAATTAACTAGAAAAAGGTTTCTAATTTTTGAGAGAAAATTCACCAATGTAACAGAAAAAAAGTCACAAATTTATTGAGATAAAGTTGAAGAAAATGTTAATTCTTTTACATCTTCAACTGCTTAATTCTTTAGGGTCACCGGGGATGGGGTGGGGGTGGGGAGTGGCTGGACCGTATCTGATCACATAACCTCCTTGGCGGAGGTAATAAAAAAAAAAAAAAAGAATCCTTTAAAAAATTCCTGGATCCAGACGGTGATCCGCATCACCACCAAAATGTAATCATCTGTTGACATAATGCACGGCTCAGGAGACACACACGCAGGCTCAGGGTAGACTTAATAGCTTTATTAACAACAAGTGTGTATGAGTGTGTGTATGCGAGATGTAAATGTGTTGGTGGTGGTGTCTGCGTCAGGTACGGAGGCAGGAGGCCGTACAGCCGGACAACCCTATGGGAGAAGCAAAGGGAGAAGGGTAACGGGCACCACACCAACACGGGAGATATGACAATGATCACAGGCTTACTTGGTTATGGCAGGTGGCTGGCACAGCAAGGGAGTAGCCCGGTAGACAGCGACCTGGAGCGCCCGATGCAGCAGCGAGGAGGCGGTGGCAGAAGGAAGTGGTCCGCCGCCGGGAAATCCACCTGTGCACAGGGGAGCAGACTGGAAGGAGAAGGTAAGCGATTCTTACGTGTATTCTTGCTCGACGAAAGGGATTCCTTGCAGCAAGGGAAGCCAACGAAGACAGACGGCTTCAGGCCGAAGCCCAGGGCGAGGCGGCTTAAATCCCTCGCCGCTGACGAGGCGCAGGTGTGCGTGCAGCTGGCGCCGCTGATGGGCGGCGAGGCGTGACATCTGTAGGATACCCCATTTCTGACAATCTGTGAAAATTTCATGAAAATCCGTCCATAACTTTTTGAGTTATCTTGCTAACAAACAAACAGACAAACAAGCAAACAAACAAACCAACGCTGATGATCACATAACCTCCCCCTTTGGCGGAGGTAATAAATAAGTAAGTAATATGTTAAAATCAACATATATATAGATTACATAAAAACCAACTAACAATGTAGTGTAGTGTAAGCTGGATGAAGTGGTAGAGAGTGTTCCTAGGGGTGAGAGTGGTAACTGGAGCAGACTTTAATGGCAGCCCAATGTCACCTAAAACATGGACAAATAACATGATCTGTCACTCAGAGAAAATGTGCATGATATATGAGAAAAAACATTTTTCACGTGCACAAGATATGCAGCAATTGCACTGTTGAGAACTGTTTTTCTGCTGCTTACTCTTAAGTTTAACCATTAGCGGAGATGACACCTAACCCAAATGTTTTTCCTAATCTTAACCAATCATGGGGTGAGTGCCTAAACGTAAAATAAAATGTCAAAGTGATAAATGGTGGGATGCAAATGTAATAACACAAAATATTGTCACCACCAGCTCCACATATACAATGCGTCAGTCCTCTCCATCCTACTCTGTGGGTCAGAGACATGGCCACTGAATAAGACTCTGGCCTTGAGAATAGATGGGTTTGATAGTCGGGCCATCAGAACCATTGAGAACATCAGGTGGCCCCAGCTCCGATACTCTGGCTAGAGTAACGGAGCAGAATGATGTGTGCTCCAAGCCCACACACATCAGCCAGCAGCATCCCGCCTTATTGCACAGTGGTGCATACGCTGGTTTGGCCATGTCTTCCGCCTCCCACCAGAACACTCAACAAAAGCCATCCTCATGTTCAACCCCAGGGCACTCAGGATGGAAAAGACCTTGGGGAAAGCCACTCACCAGATGGTTCAATGTTGTGGAAAGAGACCTCCGACAGCTTGGAGTCAATGTTGATGACACCGAGAAGCTGGCCCAAAACTGGCAATGTTGTCACGCACTGGTTAACCTGATTGGCTCTATGCATGGTGATGGCCACCTAGCCTACACCCCTCATGAGTACTCAGGTCAGTCAGTCAGCAAAATATTGTAGCCTTCTGGGTGAATGCAGCCGCAGGAGCTAATGGGAAATGGGAAATGTTAGAAAATATGCATGTTCTCCTTAGACTGTTAGTTTACTGTGTGGTACTGCTGTGCATATATCAAAGCTGTTTCTGTTGGGATATTTGGAACTTTTTGTCACCACCACCAGTGTACGTGGTATAGTGGGATAGACACCCCTGTCACCCCAGTTGCACAGATGTGTGAAACGGATGTTGTCCTGGGAACCGTGAATGTGTCATGGATGGCCCTCGCGGACCACTAATGAGACGCTATAGGCAGCCCATGAGTTTGCATATTTATTAAGGAAGGACACACAATACAAAATAATGAGCCACATGGGCCAAAACTGTCATGCGGTGACCCTCGTGGATCACCATAAGACGCCAAGAGTCCACCAGTGAGTTTTGCAATGATGGTGATTTATTAACAACACAAGACAAGACAAGACTATGAGCCGCTCAGGGCAAAAACACACATTAAGCAATACAAGGGCTCGTAGGGCTAACCCCAGCCGTTACGAGCTAAACTATGACAAGATCAAAAGGACACGAACCTGACATGAAGGTCTAATGAGGTTTAGACGATATCTGACGATGTCCGACGTTTTGACGATACTCCTGCGATTTAACTGCCGCTAGTGCCCGCCTTATAAAGGCGAACACTAACGAGCAGTAATGACAAACAGCTGACCAACCTTGACAGGCGGAAGCCCCACCGAGCGCCTTCACAATAAGAGCCCGGAGAGGCCAGAATACAACCCACAGCTGTCAAGGCCAGCAGCGAGCTGTGCGTAGCCCGAGCGCGGACAGAACCCAGCGCTCAGGTCGTAACAAAAACACAAACAAGAGTACAACTAAGACACTGTAGCGAAACACTCAGGATAACGAGTAAACTTACTGACAACATGGAGAATGAAGAAAGTGACTGGAGCCGGGGAATAGGGACTCAGGAATATGGCAAGTACTCAGTGGGATTATTAGTAATCGACTTAAGAATGCTAATTATCCAGAATATTTTATTGAAAATGGCAATCTGATAAATAATATGGAGGATGTGGTCAGTGGTTTCATTAAATTTTTTGTAAACGTTGGTCCTGAATTAGCAAAATCAATAGTGACACCAGAAACAAACAACAGTGGTTCTGTAAATGAAATAGAAGATAGAAATCCAAACACAATCTTTTTGGGTGCAGTTACTGAAAAGGAAATTATTGAGACTGTGAGTAAATTTAAGAACAAAAAATCAACGGACTGGAATGAAATTGACATGACAATAGTGAAAAAAGTAATTGAAGGAACTGTTAAGCCACTCACCCACATCTGTAACCTATCATTTCAAACTGGTAAATTTCCAAACAAAATGGAAATAGCAAAAGTAATACCACTATACAAAACAGGAGACAGTCATTTCACAAATTACAGGTCAGTCTCTTTACTCCCACAATTCTCCAAAATACTTGAAAAAATCTTCACTAAGAGACTGGATGATTTCATTGAAAAACACAACCTCCTTACAGACAGCCAGTATGGTTTTAGAGCAGATAAATCTACATCTTTGGCACTGATCGAACTTATTGTGTTATGACCCGAGCGCCAGTTCTGATCGCGCTCTGGCTAAGTTATGTTTCGCTGCCGGCCTTGACAGTTGCGGGCTGTATTCTGGCCTCACCGGGCTCTTATAGGTTTTTTTTTTTTTTTTGTAGGCCTTAGTTTAGTCATAGTCAAGTCAGGTCAGAGCAATTTTAGATTGCTCCATGTTTTTTTTTTTTTTTGTAAGCCACAGCCTATCTATAGCTAAGCTATGTCTGAGCAATTTTAGATTGCCTCATGTTTTTTTTTGAAAGCCACGGTTTAGTTATAGCCAAGTTGTGTCAAAGCAATTTTAGATTGCTCCATGTGTGTTTGCATGTATTTCTTGTTTTGTTTGTGCTTAGGTTGCCTCATGTTTTTTTTTGAAAGTCACGGTCTAGTCGTAGTCACGTTATGCCAAGCAATTCTAGATTGCTCCATGTGTGTTTCCATGTATTTTTTTTTGTTCCATAGTTATCATGTATTTAGGTTGTTTGGGAGTACGATTTTGGCATGTTAAGTTTGGGTTTTTGAAGAGATCCTTACTTTGAGTTCTTTACCACGTGGGATTATGTACTTTGGAATTAGACGGGTTGTCTGTTGTCCCTGTGGGAAGACGTTCGGTGTCAGGTACTTACGCTCTTTTTGGTTTTGTATCCCTTGTATTTTTAGTCATGTCTTGTTTTTTCTGGTTTCGTCATGGTTCTGGGGGAAATTGATGTATTCTTTTTCCTTTAGTTTAGGGTTGGTTTCTCTCCCTCCGCACCTGTCCCCCAACCTCCCACCCTGGGGGGGCGGGGGGGGCAGGGTGGTTCCTTGGGGCGTTCGGAGTCCGCCCGTGGAGGGAGGGTACTGTTATGACCCGAGCGCCGGTTCTGATCGCGCTCGGGCTAAGTTATGTTTCGCTGCCGGCCTTGACAGTTGCGGGCTGTATTCTGGCCTCACCGGGCTCTTATTGTGAAAGTGCTCGGTAGGGTTTCCACCTGTCAACGGTCGGTCAGCTGTTTGTAATTACCGTCGTTAGTGCTTCGCCTTCTTAAGCCCGGCACTGGCGGCGGTAAGACGCAGCAGTGTCAGTCGTCCTACGTCTGAGCTACGGATGCCTTGGACTGTTACCTACCTCGTCTGCCTGTGGTTGACCGTCGCTTCCCCAGGACCAGTAAGTGAGCTGTTAGCCCTACCCCTCCCGGTGTGAGTAGACCTCTGTGTGTCTCTGCCTCAGCAGCCTGTGTAGCCAATTACTCCAACAACCATTGCCTGTGTATGACCGTCTTCTCCTAAGGACCTGTAAGAGAGCTGTTTAGCCTTACGCCTCCGGATGTGTATAGACTTATGTGTCATTGCCCCTGCATCTTGTGTTGTTACCTTTTCACCGTAATAAAACTCACTGAAAACTCACTGGTGACTGTGTGGCGTCTTATGGTGGCTCGCGAGAGCCACCGCATGACATATTGAAGAAATTACTAGTTGTATAGATAAAAAAAAGTTTGCTGTAGGAGGAAGGTTGTACAGTCTGACAGCCGTTGGTAGGAAGGACCTGCGAAACCTCTCGGTTGTGCACCTGGGATGATGTAGTCTGCTGCTAAATGAGCTCCTCAGTGCATTCAGTATGTCCTGCATAGGGTGGAACTCGGACTCCAGCAGAGATGACAGTTTAGCCACCGTCCTTCTCTCTCCTATCTCCTCCACCGGATCAAGGCGCTGCCCCAGGACAGAGCTAGCTTTCTTGATCAGTTTGTTCAGTCTCTTCCTATCGGCTGCAGTAATGCCACTGCCCCAGCAGACAACTCCAAAAGTGATGGCTGATGCCACCACCGTGTCATAGAATGTCTTCAGCAGCGCCCCTTGTACACCAAAAGACCTGAGTCTCCACAGCAGGAACAGCCTGCGCTGTCCCTTCTTGTAGAGTGCGTCAGTATTGTGTGACCAGTCTAGTTTATTGTTCAGATGAACACCCAGGTACTTATAGGATGTCACCATCTCGATGTCTGTTCCCTGTATATTTACTGGTGCTGTGAGGGGTTGCCCATGCCTGCGGCAGTCCACCACCAGCTCCTTAGTTTTCCTCGCGTTGATCTGGAGGCAGATCAACAATTAGAATCTACAATTAGATTATTGTAACTCTTTATTATCAGGTTGTCCTAAAACATCTCTAAAAAGTCTTCAGTTGATCCAAAATGCTGCTGCAAGAGTTTTAACAGATACTAGAAAGAGAGATCATATCTCTCCGGTTCTCGCCTCCTTCATTGGTTTCCCGTAGAGTTTAGAATTAAGTTTAAAATCCTTCTTCTCACTTTTAAAGCTCTAAACAATCAGGCCCCTCTTTTATTTAAAAGATCTGATATTACCCTATTATCCTAACAGAGCACTACGCTCCCAAAATGCTGGATTACTTGTAATACCTAGAATCTCCAAAAGTACAATGGGGGCAGAGCCTTCAGTTATCAAGCTCCTCTCTTGTGGAACCAGCTGCCAATCTGGATTCGGGAGTCAGACTCGATCTCTGTTTTTAAGAATAGGAGTAAAACCTTCCTTTTTGATATAGCCTACAATTAGGAAGGGCTCATGTGTTTCTGAACCCTCCCTTAGTTATGCTGCTATTAGGTTTAGTCAGCCGGGGGACCTCCAATAACTGCACTGGGCTTCACTCCATTCTTCACTCTCAATTATTATTTTTTTTTTTTTTTTTTTGCTGGTCATTAACATCTGTTTGTTCTCTCCCATGGATTGAGTCCCCATCGTGCTGTTTGTTCTCTACATGTCTGTTCTTTTCATTCTCTCTATCCCCTCACCCCCCAGCCAATCACAGCAGATGACTGCCCCTCCCTGAGCCTGGTTCTGCTGGAGGTTTCTTCCTGTTAAAAGGGAGTTTTTCCTCTCCACCATCGCCAAGCGCTTGCTCATAGGATATCGCCAGATTGCTGGGGTCTTTTTGCAATTGTGGGGGTTTCCCCTACAGTTGAAAGTGCTATGAGATGACTGTTGTTGTGAAATGGCGCTATACAAATAAAGTTGAATTGAATTGAATTGAATGTCTACCAGAATTGTGGAATAGTGGTACAGCATCCGCTCCACAGCCCAGAGGTTGTGAGTTCAAGACCTGGCTGGGTCATACCAAAGACCATATGAAAATAGTACTTCCCACCTTCTAGCTTAGAGCTCAGCATAATAGAATAGGGGAAGGAAAAGTTGTCTGTGGCATCCTCTTGCATGGCAGCGGCCTCTCCGATTCTGGATGTGATTATCATTGTAGATAAGAGAAACATAATTTTGTTCTACTGTACATGATTGGCTGCATGGATTGAATGACAATAAATTTGGCTTCTTCTTCTGACAGACTGCAGGTAGTGGTGGGGACACTGAGCCTTGTTGGTTGTCTTCATGGTTCAGCCTCTTTAAAAGTGTCAGGGTGCATTGTTAAATGTGGCACCACTTTATTGCAGACGGAGCACATGGTTCTGAGTGAAAAATGGCACCACACTATGCTTCTTTTTCTCTCTCAGTGATCCATGCTGCTGAGGGCCACGCTGAGCAGTGGAGCAAGGATTGATGCAGTGCTGGACTGAGGCTGAGCAGCTAGTGAGCCTTCGGCTCTGACATATCAAAGGCTAGCATACACGGAAGATCATTTAAAATATGCCTGGGCAGGTTTTCGCACATAAATTTAATGCCTAAAATGCTCAGAAGTGTAAACAAATATTGATATTAATATTGATACCAAAGTATAAAACTCCCAACCCTAGCCCATAGCATTTGCATACTTTGCTCTGTGAGGAATTGGCTATGAGTATAACAGAGAGACAGCTCAGGTTGAGTAGTCTGGAGACACAGTAGGATGTTTTGGACATGTGCAGAGGAGGGACAGTGGATATTAGTGCAGGGCAATTTGACCTTAAATCAGCATCATGGTTAATTACCTCCGCCAGGCCGGAGGCCAGGAGGAGGTTTTGCCAGCGTTTGTCTGTCTGTTTGTTTGTCTGTCTGTCTGTTTGTCTGTCTGTTGGTTAGCAAGATAACTCAAAAAGTTTTGGACGGATTTCAATGAAACTTTCAGGCGTTGTTGGAAATGGTACAAGGAAGAACTGATTAAATTTTGGGGATGATCCGGATCACCGTCTGGATACAGGAAATTTTTAAAGGATTCTTTAACATTGTGAGATACGGCCATTTTCAACATGTGTGCAGGCCCAATGGAGGGCGCTGCTCGTCGTGTCTGATGAACACAAACTCCGCCTTCTTCAAAGTTTTAGGCACAAAAGCACGTGGAACACAGTGGTGGGCAGGGCTCGCCAGCGTGCCTGTGTGCCTGTGTTTGTGCTACGCTGCAAAAGCTCAGATGGGCAGCTGTCCGCCGCCGGATTATTTGGCAGAAATTCCCCGGGCAGCCATAGTAGCTGCGCAAAAAGAAGCTCTCTGCCGGGGAAGTTTCCAAATCCTCTTTTGCTGCGGAGCGCAACCCCAATAAAACCCACGCCATCCTGTCTACCCAAATTGTATCCATCAGTGAAGCCCTCAGTGCTGCTTTCAGTGATCTATGAAAACGCTCTCATAACCCATTGGCCTGTGGGTTGTACGCTGTTTTGTCATGATTTCTTTTGTTTTTTCTTTTGAATTTTTGGATGGAACATGGGTGGGCAATATAAGCTGCGAATTCAGCCATCACACATTTCGGATAACTTATGTTGAACTGTATAATCAGAGGAGTTATTGTCTAATTTGACCTTGTTGGATTTTATTACCCCCTTTGTTATATTATTCACTTTCTTTTAACCTGTACTCTTAATCTATTCCAAATAAAGATTAATTCATTCATTCATTCAATTGCAACGCCCGCAGCCTGGGAGTTTGCAGATACAGGAGATGGACACAACACCAACACTTCAGTTTATTACCTCCGCCAAGGAGGTAATACTTTTACTACTGAACCACAAATCCTATCATTGTGAATCCAATTGCTAGTCATATGTTTTCATGGTCAAGGAATCTGAAAATGTACACACAAACACTGTATGGGGGGGAACTGTGGCGCTTGGCGGAGGTCTGCGCTCTCCGAGTGCTTTTCTAGTTGAACCTGTCATGTCAGGGATTTTTTTTTTTTCTTCATTTCTTCTCCCTCATAGTTCACTGATATGGCTCGTAATTAAGCAATATTATATAACAATAAAAATAATAATAATACATCAGTCTTATATAGCGCTTTTCTAAATACTCAAAGACGCTTTACAAAGCAGCATAGGGACAAACATACAGAGAACGGGTAAACAGACAAGGTAGGTACACATAGGTAGAAGAGGCAGTCAGTTTTTATAGGTAGATTTGAAAAGATGGGTTTTGAGTTGACTTTTAAAAGAAGCAAGTGTGTTGGCAGACCGGATGTGAAGGGGCAAGGAATTCCAGAGGGTTGGTGCGGCAATGGCGAATGATCTATCACCCAGGGTGCGGAATTTTGTCTTGGTGATGGGGGTAAGAAGGTGAGCGTCAGCAGAGCGGAGGAGACGAGTGGGAGAATGACGAGACAGAAGGTCCGTTAGGTATGAGGGGGCAAGGTTATGAAGAGCTTTATAGGTGATGAGGAGGATCTTGAAATTGATGCGCTGTTGAATGGGGAGCCAGTGGAGCTGACGGAGGAGAGGAGTGATGTGGTCTCTGGAGCGGGAGTGAATAAGTAGGTGGGCGGTTGAGTTTTGGACATACTGTAGTTTTTGAAGGATGGTGGAAGGAAGTCCATACAGAATGCTGTTACAGTAATCAAGCCTGGAGGTGATGAAGGCGTGGATGAGTATTTCAGCAGCAGAGGGTGAGAGGGTGGGACGGAGGCGTGCAATATTACGAAGATGAAAAAATGATGTTTTGGTGATATGGTTGATGTAAGATTTGAAGGAGAGGGTGGGGTCCATGATAATGCCGAGGTTTCTGGCCAGGGGGGAGGGGGTGACTGAGTGACCATCGATTTGGAATGAAAAGTTCTGGGAAGAGGGTAAAAGAGATTTTGGTCCAAAAATGATGATTTCTGTTTTATTGCTGTTTAGCTTGAGAAAGTTGTTAGTCATCCAGGTTTTTATGTCTGTAAGGCAGTTGGTGATGGTGGAGAGAATGGCGGGGGTGATGGATTTAGAGGAGATGTACAGCTGGGTGTCGTCGGCGTAGCAGTGAAAGTGAAGACCATGTTGATGGATGATGTAACCAAGCGGAAGCATGTAGAGAGTGAAAAGGGTTGGACCAAGCACAGAGCCTTGAGGGACACCATGTGAAACGGGGAGGTCTGCTCTGTAAATTCTGACCTGACCTTTCCAATGTTCATAGATAGTTAACAGCCTTTTCTCTCTTTTAGTCTGTTCATCCTTTTGATATAACAGCATTTTCTCTGTAGGCACACTAGGCCTTTCTGATCGCCTTGGTAACGTTTCATTAACTGTTTCCTCTCGTTGTTCCTTTTCATTTATCTGTTCTGATTTAATATCTTCCATTTTGAGAGCAATTGCTTGTCACCGTATCCTTAGACCGTTGCTGTAGCTCGCTGCTCCGCATCGTTTCCGTGCCGTTCCTTGAAATCGCAGGCAGCTCTTTGTAGCATGTTGGGTGAAGCATCTCCTCTTGGCTTGAGGCTCCTGCTTCGATCAGGCGACAGGCTTTCACTTCTCCCGGAGGCAAGCTCTTACTGTAGCATACCCCCCCCCCCCGAATGAAGGATGACACTTTACTGATGATTTTATAGGTTTAATGGCAGTAAACCCTCAAATTCACCGTAAGAGGTGGGAACCACACAGAAAAACAATGTATAAGCTAAAATCCATACTCTTACAACCGTTAGCTGAAAATAACCTTAACTCTGACAATAAATTCTACAAAATATACATATATGTTAACACAAAGATTCAAATTGTCATATTTACATATTAAACATACCTTGTGCCTCTGTCAAGGGGGCTGCTAATAACAAATACATTTTTATATTCTGTCACAACCTTTTCTTCCCCATCTTTTGCTGCCGTTAGCTTGCTCACGCTAACGGTTATAACAGGAAGTTCCTTCAAAATAAAAGCACCGAATATCAAACAGGAAGCTAACCGTAGCTGATAGTACATAAAAGTAATAAGCTCCAAAATAAAATATAAGCAAATGAAGAAATGTACATAGGGTTATTTACAGACAATTTCAACCTGTTTTGAAACCTCCCATCATTTATGAAGCCAGATGGCATCCATCCAAATAGACTCGGTGCACATGTTCTAAGGGACAATCTATTTTATTCCATTCAGCATTTTTTAGTAGAGTGACCGAAAGCTGGTATGTTAACTCTCCCCAAAGTACCTGGGTTTGCAAACCAGCCCTTTTTTGCTTCCGCTTCTCATATTAATTCTATTAATCCAAATAATTCTCACTGTTTTAGATCAGTCTTCAATTCATAACTCCATAGAAATTGTGTCTGTCTCCTGTTACCCAGAACATTTTAACCCAAGACAAATACAACAAAACATGTTAAATACATGCCTCTCTACAGCTCCTCTTCATCCGCCACCCCTCAACTTAGCCCCTGTCTTCCCCATCAGAGAATCATTGTCTGCTCCCTCCAAAGTTAATAAAAATATAATGTATAAGCATCCCAAAATGATTAAACAAACAGCTGGTAAAACTCAAATTAAACATCAAGTCTCTCAAGTTAATTATTTGGCCTCTCTTCCTCCTCATAATTTAAAACATTAAATGTGGTTTGTTAAATATTAGGTCTCTAACTCCCAAGTCGCTGCTAGTCCATGATCTATTAATTGATCATCAGATTGATTTACAGACGTGGACAAAATTGTTGGTACTCCTCTGTTAATGAAAGAAAAACCCACAATGGTCACAGAAATAACTTGAATCTGACAAAATCAGAATCAGAATCAGAATCAGAATCAGCTTTATTGGCCAAGTATGCACAACACATACAAGGAATTTGACTTTGGCTAAAAACTTGCTCTCGTTGTTCAGGTGAAGGATTTAAATAAGGATTCAATGACAACCAGAGTATGTACAGTAAATTACAGTCTGTCCACGTTTCTATAAAAGGATGCAAATATATACAGGAATATATGCAGTTATTTACTCGGACTAACCACACTTTGCAGAAATATATGAAAAAATATACAATCACACAGTATTTCAATGTGGACTCAGATTCAGTGATATAATGTGAATGAAGTAAAAAGCAGTGTGAGAGTTATGTGCAATGTAATAATGGATGAAAAGTCATGAGTACAGCAACAGGTAGGACTAGGTGAATGTTAGGAGTTCATCAGAGTGATGGCTTGAGGAAAGAAACTGTTCCTGTGACGGGTGGTTTTGACCTTCAGTGATCTGTAACGACGACCAGAAGATAGAAGTTCAAACAGTTTGTGGCCGGGGTGTGATGGGTCAGCACAGATGTTTCCCGCCCGTTTCCTGGTTATGGACCGATATAAGTTCTCAATGGAGGGTAGGTCGGTACCAATGATCCTCTCCGCAGACTTAATGATCCGCTGCAGTCTGGTCTTGTCCTGTTTAGTGGCAGATCCAAACCAGACAGTGATGGAAAAGCAGAGGACAGATTGGATGATGGCGGTGTAGAAGACAACCAGCAGCTCCTGAGGCAAATCAAACTTCTTGAGCTGACGCAGAAAAAACAACCTCTGCTGGGCCTTTTTCCGGACAGTGTCAATATGGGAGGACCACTTCAGGTTCCGGGAGATTGTGGTACCCAGAAACTTGAAGGAGTCCACAGTGGACACTGTGCTGTTGAGGATGGTGAGTGGGGGGAATGAAGGGGGGTGTCGCCTGAAATCCACAGTCATCTCCACCGTTTTGGCTGGGTTAAGTTCAAGATGGTTCTGGCTGCACCAGAGGATCAGCTGCTCCACCTCCCGCCTGTATGCAGACTCATCATCATCCCGGATCAAACCGATGACTGTGGTGTCGTCCGCAAACTTCAGGAGCTTCACCGAAGGGTCCTCTGAGGTGCAGTCGTTGGAGTAGAGGGAGAAGAGCAGTGGGGAAAGGACACATCCTTGGGGGGCGCCAGTACTAATTTTTCGGGAGCTGGATGTAAATCTCCCTAGCTTCACCTGTTGCCACCTGTCAGTCAGAAAGCTGGAGATCCACTGGCAGGTGGAGGGGGGCACCTTGAGCTGGAGGAGTTTCTGATGAAGAATGCCTGGGATGATGGTGTTGAACGCTGAGCTGAAGTCGACAAACAGGATCCTGGCGTACGTCCCTGGGGAGTCGAGGTGTTGCAGGATGTAATGTAGTCCCATATTCACTGCATCATCCACTGACCTGTTTGACCGGTAGGCAAACTGCAGTGGGTCCATCAGGGGGCCTGTGATGACCTTCAGGTGGCTCAGCACCAATCTCTCCAAGGATTTCATGACCACAGAGGTCAGGGCAACAGGTCTGTAGTCGTTTAATCCTGTAATAGAGGGTTTCTTGGGAACTGGAATGATGATGGAGCGTTTGAAGCAGGAAGGCACTTCACGCAGCTCCAGTGATCTGTTAAAGATCCGGGTGAAGATGGGGGCCAACTCGTTGGAGCAGACTCTCAGGCAGGACGGAGACACACCATCAGGTCCTGCAGCCTTCTTGATCTTTTGTCTCTGAAAGACCCGGCGCACCTCCTCTTCACAGATCATTAGTGCTGGTGGGAGGTCAGAGTGGAGGAGGGATGGAGTTCCTGGGGCTGCAGATAATCCTTTTGTGTGGGTGGGAGGTGAGAACTGTAGGTTCTTTTCAAACCTGCAGTAAAAGCTGTTTAGGTCATTAGCCAGCTGGAGGTTTTCCGCAGGGTGGGGGGATGGTCTCCTGTAGTTGGTGATATTCCGTAGGCCTCTCCAGACAGAAGCAGAGTTGTTAGCTGAGAAGTTTTTTTGTAACTTCACACTGTAGCTCCTCTTAGCAAGCCTGGTCTCCTTCGTCAGCATGTTTCTGGCCCGCTTGTACAGAGTCCAGTCACCAGTCCTGTAGGCCTCCTCCTTGGTCTGATGTAGCTGCTTCAGTTTAGGAATGAACCAGGGTTTATTGTTGTTGTATATGCAGAAGGTCTTGGTCTGCACACACATGTCCTCGCAGAAACAGGTGTATGATGTCACAGTGTCAGTGAGTTCATTTAAGTTAATGGCTGCAGCTTCAAAAACACTCCAATCTGTGCAGTCAAAGCAGGCTTGTAACTTCAGCTTTGATTCCTCAGTCCATTTCTTCACAGTCCTTACAACAGGCTTGGAAGTTTTTAGTTTCTGTCTGTATGTTGGAATAAGATGGAGCAGGCAGTGGTCAGAAAAACCCAGAGCTGCACGGGGGACGGCATGATAGGCATTTCTTAAAACTGTGTAACAGTGGTCAAGTGTATTTGTGTCCCTGGTGGGACATTTAATATGCTGTCTGTATTTAGGAAGCTCATTTGTGAGATTAGCTCTATTGAAATCACCCAGAATGATAAGCAGAGAGTCTGGATGTTTTTCCTCCACCTCTGCTATCTGGTCAGCGAGGAGCTGCAGTGCCTCTGTTGTACAAGCAGCAGGCGAGATATAAATTCCGACCAGAATAAATGAGGAGAACTCTCGCGGTGAATAAAAGGGTTTACAGTTTATGAACAGTGACTCTAGGTTAGGGCTACAAAACTTCTTCAACACTGTGACATCAGTACACCAACCTTCGTTTATGTAGAAGCAGATTCCACCACCCTTAGTCTTTCCAGAAAATTCTCGGCTGCGATCAGCGCGAAACAGTTGAAATCCGTCCAGGCGCACCGCGCTGTCCGGGATGTGTTCACTCAGCCAGGACTCCGTGAAACAAAGGGCGCCAGATCTGCTAAAATCCCGGTTTTTGTGAGTCAGGAGCAGCAGTTCATCCATTTTGTTCGCCAAACTGCGGATATTTGCCAGATGGATCGATGGGAGCGGCGTGCGAAATCCTCGTTTCTTCAGCCTGACTAACGCACCGGCACGTTTACCACGCCGCCTTCGTTTCCGGCCAGCGCCAATAGCCGCTGCTCCCACAGCTAAGATGGACTGAAAAAACTTCAGATCAGCAGCAGTAACTGGCGGAGAAGTTGCATTGGGAGGTAGTCTGAGTGAAAGTAGTTCCTCCCTTGAATAGGTGATTCGGACAGAAGAGCAGAAGTCCAAAAAAACACACAAAATTATCAAAAACATCAGAGAGCAGAAGCCAGTGGCTGCCATCCGCGGCGCCATCTTGGATTTTTTTTTTTTTTTTTTTTTTTTTTTTACCACCAAAAGTGGTAATAAATAAAAATTCTATGAAAATTAACCAATGAAAATCAGACAATGCTTTTGAATTGTGGTTCAACAGAATTATTTTAAAAAACAAACTTATGAAACAGGCCTGAACAAAAATGATGGTACCCTTAACTTAATATTTTGTTGCACAACCTTTTGAGGCAATCACTGCAATCAAACAATTTCTGTAATTGTCAATGAGACCTCTGCACCTCTCAGCAGATATTTTGGCCCACTCCTCATGAGCAAACTACTCCAGTTGTCTCAGGTTTGAAGGGTGCCTTCTCCAGATGGCATGTTTCAGCTCCTTCCACAGATGTTCAATAGGATTTAGATCAGGGCTCATAGAAGGCCACTTTAGAATAGTCCAATGTTTTGCTCTTAGCCATTCTTGGGTGTTTTTAGCTGTGTGTTTTGGGTCATTATCCTGTTGCAAGACCCATGACCTGCGACTGAGACCAAGCTGTCTGACACTGGGCAGCACATTTCTCTCTAGAATACCTTGATAGTCTTGAGATTTCATTGTACCCTGCACAGATTCAAGACACCCTGTGCCAGGTGCAGCAACGCAGCCCCAGAACATAACACAACCTCCTCCATGTTTCACAGTAGGGACAGTGTTCTTTTCTTGGTATGCTTCATTTTTGCGTCTGTGAACACAGAGCTGATGTGCCTTCCCAAAAAGTTCCAGTTTTGTCTCATCTGTCCATAGGACATTCTCCCAGAAGCTTTGTGGCTTGTCAACATGCAGTTTGACAAATTCCAGTCTGGCTTTTTTATGATTTGTTTTCAACAGTGGTGTCCTCCTTGGTCGTCTCCCATGAAGTCCACTTTGGCTCAAACAACGACAGATGGTGCGATCTGACACTGATGTACCTTGACCTTGGAGTTCACCATGAATGTATTTAGAGGTTGTTCTGGGCTCTTTTGTTACCATTCGTATTATCCGTCTCTTCCATTTTTCATCAAGTTTCCTTCTGTGGCCACGTCCAGGGAGATTTGGCTACAGTCTCATGGATCTTAAATTTCTGAATAATATGTGCAGCTGTAGTCACAGAAACATCAAGCTGCTTGGGGATGGTCTTATAGCCTTTTCCTTTAACATGCTTGTCTATAATTTTCTTTCTAATCTCCTGAGACAACTCTCTCCTTTGCTTCCTCTGGTCCATGTTTAGTGTGGTACACGCCATGTCAACAAACAGCACAGTGACTACTTGTCACCCTTTAACTAGGCCGGCTGACTGATTACAAGTTTGTAGACACCTGTGATGTTAATTAGAGGACACATCTTTTCTAGGGGTACCATCCTTTTTGTCCAGGCCTGTTTCATGAGTTTGTTTTTTAAAATAATTCTGTTGAACCACAATTCAAAAGCATTGTCTGATTTTCATTGGTTAATTTTCATAGAATTTTTATTTATTACCACTTTTGTCAGATTCAAGTTATTTCTGTGACCATTGTGGGTTTTTCTTTCATTAACAGAGGGGTACCAACAATTTTGTCCACGTCTGTAATATCCCTTACAGAGACTTGGTTAGGGCAAGATGATTATGTTGGTTTAAATGAATCAACTCCCTCTGGTTATTTAAAGTATCAAAATCCCAGAAATTCTGTTCATGGAGGAGGAGTAGCGACAATCTACCATTCTAAATTACTAGTTAATGTAAAGCAAAAAACATGTTTTAATTCCTTTGAGGACCTGGTCCTCACTATTGGGCATGTTAGCAATCTTAGGTTAAACCCAATTTTCCTTGCCATAGTTTATCCTCCTCCCTCAGCCTTCTCAGAGTTTTTATCTGAATTTGCCAAATTCTGAGCTGATTTAGTGCTGAAATCAGATAGAATAATTATAGTAGGGGATTTTAATACACATGTAGATGTAGATAGTGACTGTCTTAATAAGGCATTTAATTCAATATTACACTTGATGGGGTTTTCTCAGAAAGTAGAAAATTCTACCCATTATCTCCACCACACATTGGACCTTGTTCTGACATATGGCATAGAAATAGAAAATCTGGTAGTGTCTCCTCATAATCCTGTACTGTCAGACCACTGTCTGTTAACTTTCGATTTCACTGTTCCTGACTATATGATTCCTAAAGAAAAATATTACTACAGCAGATGTCTTTCAGATGATGTTGTTACCAAATTTATGCAGCTTGTCTCCTCTATGCCATGTGTCAACACAACGGAAATGAGCTATGGAGCGCTTGCTCCTTCTGTAATTGATAGCATGGTAGATAATGTTACAGCTTCTCTGCATCAGACTCTAGACTTGGTGGCCCCTTTAAAAAAGAAAAAGTCCCATTATGGGTAACCCCCACAACAGCCACGGACAAGCAGAGCGCTCAGCGGGAGCAATTAACATAGCAGTGTGATCTATGGACTGATAACAATATGTAGATGTGCCTTGTAACCTCTTTTGTCCTACAGCTCCGGAGCAGAGGCGAATTCCGGCCAGTCTTGCTGTTGTTATGTATGACTTCCTACTCGGTACTCAAATGCAAATGTCCCATGCCTTCCTGCAGTCTCTTTGATGATAACATGCCTTTCATGTATTGTCTGTAGTGGGGTATAAATACTGCATTGCTCTGTAACGCTCTCTTTCTCTGACCACTGCTTCTGACGACACGCATTCTGTGTCTCCTCACGAGAGCCTGAGGACCCGCTCCAGCCCGCCCGCACAGGGCTGGGGTGAGTTCTATGATGGCGGGATGAATGATAATAAACACCCTCAAAAACTCTCAGTTCGCCGCTTATTATTCTTCAGCCACATTGGTGACCCCGAGAAAGCACACGCTTTGTGCCACGCAACCTTCTGGTCTGGACAGCTACACTGATGACCCGACGACCACGAACGCAGCACCCGGCGGTGATTCTCCGATGACAAGCGAACGCAGCAGCCTGACGCAAATAGACTGCCCTCCCTTCTGCTACAGGGAGATCTCGACACAGAGCTACCACCAGGCAAACTCTCCGGAGCTCATCCATGACCGGGAAAGCTGCAGAAAGCGTCATTGTGCGATCCCCGCCTGAGATCTGCACATCCACGCTGGAACCGGCCGAGGGACACAAAACGCCTACTCCCTCTCACCGCTCCAACGCATCGACACGAGCCCGAGGGACTGAGATCGTCTCCTCCCTCTCACCGCTCCAACGCACCATGACCCGACACAGCGAACGACGCAACAGTTTACAGGGATGACCATCGGCGCCGACAACGCTGATCTCCAGCAAGCTCCCTGACCCTGACTCGCCTCTACAGCGGTCCTGTCATGCACCGAACCCCGCACGCACACCGGGGGGGTATGAGGACAGCACACCACGCACGGAACAATACCGGCTCCACACAGACCGCCATCGTCCTTTGCCGCTGCACACAGAACCTTCAGGGCTGCTCACACACCTGAAGCACGCACGCAGCTCGCTCACAGGATTTTCTAATGGTCTCAGCCACGGCGCACAAGGGAATTCAGCCATCAGCTTTCCCCGAGGACTTTAGGACTGCCCGTGCACCTAATGTCAACACGCCAAGTCCCTCACTGCTGCGGCTCCTTTTTTTCTTCATGGCCGTGAGAGGAGTCAGTGACTAATTTTTCTTCTTACAGCTGCTGTGGACCTCCGCACGTTCAACGGGACAGCCCCTCAACATCGCGGATCCACAGGCAATTTTTGCGCGGCCCAGACAATTTCGCCGTCCCGGGCCGACACTTGCTACCCCCACCCCCTCCCTCCACCGCCACCTGCAGCGAGCTTCCCCCGCAGCTCGCTCCCAAAGCTGGACTATCGAGGCCTCAGCTTCCCGCTGAGCCCTCTGGGGGGGAGTGTATGGGTAACCCCCACAACAGCCACGGACAAGCAGAGCGCTCAGCGGGAGCAATTAACATAGCAGTGTGATCTATGGACTGATAACAATATGTAGATGTGCCTTGTAACCTCTTTTGTCCTACAGCTCCGGAGCAGAGGCGAATTCCGGCCAGTCTTGCTGTTGTTATGTATGACTTCCTACTCGGTACTCAAATGCAAATGTCCCATGCCTTCCTGCAGTCTCTTTGATGATAACATGCCTTTCATGTATTGTCTGTAGTGGGGTATAAATACTGCATTGCTCTGTAACGCTCTCTCTCTCTGACCACCGCTTCTGACGACACGCATTCTGTGTCTCCTCACGAGAGCCTGAGGACCCGCTCCAGCCCGCCTGCACAGGGCTGGGGTGAGTTCTATGATGGCGGGATGAATGATAATAAACACCCTCAAAAACTCTCAGTTCGCCACTTATTATTCTTCCGCCACACCATCAGAGATTTCTAACCCCTTGGTTTAACACAGAAACTTGTAGCTTAAAAGAGAAGACTCGTCAATTAGAAAGAAAATGGCGTTCCACTAATTTAGATGAAAACTCTTCAGCTTGGAGAAATCATCTTTTAATTTATAAAAAAATCTTTGAGAAAAGCTAGAACAAGTTATTATTCTGCATTAATAGAAGAGAACAAGAATAATCCCAGGTTTCTTTTCAGCACTGTAGCCAGGCTGACAAAAAGCCAGGACTCTGTCAATCCTTGCATTCCCTTAGAGCTTACTAGTCAGGACTTTATGAACTTTTTCAATCGTAAAATTTCATCTATTAGAGATAAAATCAGTCAGATTCTTCCCACCGTTAACTTAAATACAGCATCTACTACAACTTCTTCAATTGATATCTGTTTGGATAAGTTTACTCCAATTGAACTTTATGAGTTAGATAAAATAATTTCCTCATCCAAGCCTTCAACTTGTCTTTTAGACCCTATTCCTACCAGGTTATTTAACCCTCCTGTTGTCCTCGGGTGAAAATGACCCGCCACTGTGTTAAAAACCAAAAAAAAATCCCCCTAAACAATATTTTTTCAACTTAAAATTTTATGACTTTTCCTAGATTGACCCCAGCATTAGGATAAGTGAATTGTTGCCTTTATTCACATTTCCATGTAAGCTGTACAAAAAAAGGTACAAAGGTCGTCTTCGGGTCAAAATGACCCGACAGTCAAATTGAGTTGAAATCACAGTCACTGAGTTATTTACACACCACAGAATGTGAGAATGTTTTAGTTCTGTCTCAGATCAATCAGTAGCAGATGTAAACAACACAATAGCAGACGTAAACAAGACAAGACAGGTGGCCTTCTCGCGGACTGCAGTGCCTTTGATCGGTCTCAGATCAATCAGTAGCAGACGTAAACAAGACAAGACAGGTGGATTTCCAGAGGTTATAAAGGTGCTGCAGATGACGGTACCCTGAATTCTCTCTGTGCTGAAGCCATGAGTGTGCGTTATACCATCGAACAGGCTATAGAGCTGATTTTTTTCAGATGTCCAGCAAGACAACTCTGATTCAGAAGAGGAAGTGGAGGATGTATCAGAAGAAGAAGATAGGGAGGAATACAACCCAGAGCATGATGAATCATCTTCAGAAGAAGAAGAAGAAAACCCTGAAGCTGAAAGAGAGACTTTCCTTTTAACAAACAAGAAACAAGAATGTAGTACTTCTGAGCACACAGCACAAAGACGCTGCCATTAGCGATCGTGAGGACAGAAAGCCAGCCATCATCCTAGACTACAACTGCAACAAAGGAGGTGTGGACAACCTAGATAAGGTGATTGGGACATACAGCTGCAGAAGGATGACTGCCCACTGGCCCCTGGTCATCTCCCACAACATCATTGATGTTTCCTCCTACAATGCCTTTGTGATTTGGAGAGAGCTCAACCCGACCTGGATGCCTTGTAAGCAGAACAAGAGGAGGGTGTTTCTGGAGCAGCTAGGAAAGGCACTTGTAACTCCACTCATTGAAAGAAGGAAGCATGTCCCCCGCACAGAAGCCCCTGCAGCAATTGTGAAAGCTATTCAGAGTGCAGGAACTCCTGATCAACCTGAGGATCCAGCTGCCACAGCCGCTGCCCCAGCTGGGGCAAGTAAGAGGAAGAGATGTCAGTTCTGCCAGCCAAAGAAGGACTGTAAAACACATACAGTGTGCTGCAGGTGTAAGAAAAAATATCTGCAAAGGCTGTGCACTTGCATACTGCCCTACATGTGCTAATTAGTTGAATGAGTTATGTTGTTTTTCACATTTTTGTATTAATCAAAAGAAACTGAATCATTGGGATGAATAAAAATGCATTCAAAACTCATTTTTGCACATTTCTATTCTTTCTTATACAGGTGAAGAGAGAAAACTCAGGTATTCACACATTTTGTGGTGAATGACAAGTTGTTTCTTCAAGCAAAATAAAATTTGGTGTTTAAAATTCAATTAAGCTGCTTATATTGGGGGTTTAGTGAAGACGGGTCATTTTGACCCGGAGGACACGGGGTGTATACAGAATATGAGGACAACAGGAGGGTTAAAAAAGTCTTCCCATTTATTGGCAGCCGTATTCTTCAAATAATCAATTCTTCTTTAACATTAGGCCATGTACCGCAGGCTTTTAAAACTGCTGTAATTAAACCCTTACTCAAAAAGCCAATGCTGGATCCAGGAGTTTTAGCTAACTATCGTGTAACAATATGGTGATTAATAATTATGATCAGGTATAAAAATTATTTAATTTATATTAATGTATTGGAACCTGAGATGAATTCTCGGTTCACACACACAGGAAAAATTAATAACACTTGTGGGGCACCAGCTCCCCTCTCTAAGGAGCAATTTTAATCTTTAACTTCTTTAACCTCTTTAATCACTCAATAAATTAATTAATAATCAGTCTCAAACTTTTAGTGAATTCGATACTAGGGACTTTGACCAGACTCAGAATGAATTAAATTCTCAACAACTTCTCTCATTTTCGCATATTTATTAAATTAAATGATGATTAAAAGACATTGCAGTGATTTCATTAACCATAAATTTAAACTTGTAAATGATAGATTAACACTGTGAACGTATGCACAACCAGGGTTAAAATGTGAGCTAAATTTAAATCAGTTTGAAGTTAACAGATTATGGAAAACATAGCGCAAATTTATGGGGAAAATTAAATTAATTATGTGGAAAATTCTGGATTACTCTTAAGAAAATAAAAATGGGATTTTAATGAAAAGAGGAGTTATGTTAATGGTTCTTTAATTTGCATCTGATTAGATATTAAATTATACCCAAATCTCAGACGTTTAACTCAGCAGATGAATCATAATATGGCTCACGTGACTGGCGTGATGGTTGAAGTTGAGTTCATCCGTCATGCTTATGAAGCTTTCGTGGATGTTAAGGGGAAATATCTGCCCGCAGATATTTCAGGGTCCACAGTTAGACCTTTATAGTCAAGCGGTCAAACAGGCTGGATTTTGACTGTATGACTCACAGTTGGAGCTTAGGTCGAACAAAGATGGCGATGATGGTTCCTTCAGCGCTGGGTAACGAGGCGGCGTCTTCTTTCTTCTCCGTTGGCAAGCTCTTCCCAGGGAGTTCGAGGATTATTTGTAATATCTAATCTGATATCAAATCAAAAAGAGTTTTGGACTTTAGAGAAAAGAACTTCTGATGTGGGATTGGTCAATAAAAAAATTATAAAAATAGAGTCAAGATTAAAACTTAAATTAAAATTAAAACGGTGGTTTTACAGAAAGTGTAACAGGTGAAAAATTATAGAAATGGAGATGTTAAGGATTGGAGTTTTTAACTCCTAATTAGAATTGAGCTCAAGAAAGAAAGAATTAATTCCCAGACTTTTAAAGAAACATTAAGATACAAAGAGGTTACAAAAAAAAAAAAAGATATGTCAGGCTCTGTGATTGTAGAAAAGAAACACGTGGGAGAGGGCTTCTTTGTTCTCCTAAATGTTCTTTTTTGTGTAGACAAAGTGAACAGGACAATAAGAGAAAGAGACAAGAGCATGAGGTGAAGATGCAATTCCCTTTTTATCTGTGGACAATTTTTGTGGGCTTTTCTGGATTGACAGGAGCCCAGCCAATAGGCTTCCTTTGTGGGCGGGCTTTATGAACTTTAATCCAATAAACAAACAGTCTTTCGTCTGAATCTTGAAGAGAGCTGTTGTCAAGCAGAGATTGGCTGCTGGCGGTCACATGATTTGAGATACGTTTCTACAAATCTTAACACAAGTTTTAATACTGGAATATTCCTCTAGACCTTGTATATAACATTAAGCTAACCTTAGTGATTCATGCAATTTATAATCAATGCTGCTAAATTAACATGCAGGAATTTGAATTTAAATGAATTTAAATGAATAAACATTCATTTAAACATTTTAACATGCACATATCTAAAGTCAAGGCTTTATATATTTCAAACCCATTACTGATTGTCCAGATTAGAACATCAGAGTCCATTTGCTTTTCATGGTGTCGTGAAAAAGAAGAGAAATGTTGAGAATTGAGTCTTAACAAAGATGATTAAAAAGATTCACTGGTTAAATCCAGCATGTCCTGGAGTTGCCAGTAGAGGGCTATGTTGAGCTGTGAATCTTTGTAGGCCATGAGGTACTCCAGAGTTCTGTTCTATGTCTCCAAGTTTATTGGGCCCTAAAATTTCAAGAGGAAGTGCATTAGGGTGAATTCATGGGACTGGTTTTAACAAAGGAATGTGACTTCAGCTGTGGCCTGGGGTAAAAGAGCAGTTCCTGGCTGTCCTTTTCCTGGGTGAAACAATGTCTTCAATCTGAAAAATAATTCTTATTGATGAGCCAAAGTGAGATGATGCTACAATCAACCAATCTCTAATCTGCCTTTCATTCCAAAAATCTTAGAAAGAGTTGTTGCTACACAATTTTTTGATCCCTTGCAGGGAAATGGTTTATTTGAAGAGTTTCAATCTGGGTTTTGAATCCATCATAGTACTGAAACAGCCTTAGTGAAGGTCACTAATGACTTCCTTATCACATCTGATAATGGACTTGTTTCTGTACTTGTCCTTTTAGACCTTAGTGCAGCCTTTGATACTATCAACCATAATATTCTACTTCATAGATTAGAACACCATTTTCCACAAGTATCACCTTAGCTTTACTTACTTTTACTTTACTCAGTTTCTCGCTCTTTCCACAGTACCCTACACGCTTTAACCGATACGATTTTCATGCCAGTTTAGGGGCAGGGGACAAGCGAGAAAAAGCGAGGTGTGATTTTTCATCAATCGACTGCTAGCCGCTGATTGGTCAGCGCGTAACGTCACAGAGAGCGTCCGTTTTCAGTTTTCTGTTGAAGCTGCACGACCGCCATTTGTAATCGGTCACGGAGTGAATATGATATTAATAGAGACAGCGTTGTAGGTTAGGTTTTGCGGAAATCTACACCGTGGTCCAACGAAGAGGTGCGGGGTTTTCTCTGCTTGCTGGCAGATCCACAGTCAGAAGAGTGATCCGGACCCTACAGATGACTGCGTAGAATAGAACCGTACTACTGACAAGCTGAATACGAAGTTGAGAGAACCATCCATGGTGAGTGATTTGTAATATTGTGCATCTGTTTGCTTATTTATCCTGTTGTTGGTAAGCTCACTTTTGAGCCATACAGCTGCGTTCTGTGCTGGCTAACTCGTTGTAGCTAACGAATTTTGGCTAGTAGCTAGATAATACCAACTGTTGATTCGCGCTTGTTTTCTCCTAAATATTCGCTTGTGAGAGCAAAAGATGACATATATCAATCCTGGTTATAGTCCTGGTTTTTGTTTTGTATTGCACTTGGTGCTGCGCATTAAATTGTGTGCAATTTAATGCCGTTTTTTGCTGGCTAACTCGTTTTAGCTAACGAGTTTTGGCTAGTAGCTAGATAATACCCACTGTTGATTCACGCTTGTTTTCTCCTAAACATTTGCTTGTAAGAGCAATATGCTGAAATATATCAATCCTGGTTATAGTCCTGGTTTTTGTTTTGCATTAAATTGTGTGCAATTTAATGCTAGAATGTGTTTCCACATGCCAGGGTTAGCTTCCCTGTTTATAGTGGATACTGGTGACATCACAGGAGCCGAAATCTCAAACAATATAAAAGGGCTTTTTCAAACCAGTGATTTATAAAGTCATTCATGTAATTTTCTAAAGCGTCAGAAAGAGAAATCCATATATTATATCATTCATTACACAGACCATGATATATTTCAAGCATTTATTTATTTTAATTTGGGTGATTATGGCTTATAGCCCCTGAAAACCCCAAATTCCATTTGGCAAAAAATTAGAATATTACATAAACTTTAAAAAACTTTAAAAAATAGTTTTTAAATAGAAATGTGGGCCGATGAGGTGTTGGTTAATATGGGCTGTAGCCATAATCATCAATATTAAAATAAACACTTTCAATATATCACTGTCCCTGTAATGAATCTATATATGGGTTTCACTTTCTGAAATGAGTGACAAAAATATTGAAGTTTTTCATGATATTCTAATTTTTGAGATGTGCCTGTATAAGTGTTGAACTTGCTTGAAAAAACTAAACACCATCCATTTCTATTGTTCGTCTAGGCAGGAGGGAATCAGCCGCTCAACAACGGACGTCGCCACTGTGGAAAGTACTGAAATCCTTTGCTTTTATAGGTAAGTGTCAAAACCAAATTAGCACAATTTCCACTTAATGTAAAAGGGACTGAACTGAGATTTATTTGATTGTGTGAGTATTAATTACAGAATAACTGAAAAAGACTGGCGCATCAACTGTAAAATAAACCACTTGTAAATGTATTTATTTGTCAGATCACTTGTGTGATCCCTTGAGTTATGTTCATAACTGTATCTTTTGGGGAATGGCAGTTGTTCAGTCATCAATATAGTTTAGTTTATATGTGTAGTTTATACTCTATCATCAATAAAGTCATGCAGTAACAGGACACATTTTAGCAATGCAAGTACAAAACACCACCCACACTTGAAGCCAGTGCAAGAAGAGACACTTTTACATTCCAGACAAACTTTTATTGATAAAAACTCCATATTTTGACTGAGCTACTCCATAATCTGTGATGCACACCTTCAGTTAAAGTACTAGATTCCATTCCACTGAATGTATTAATTCATTCTGATTGCTGAGGCCACAGTAAAAGCAGATGACTTTAAATGCAACCCAGCCCTTGTAAAATCGACTTTACATCAGTGCAGCTATATGAAAATTGTGGTTAAATACAACAACAAAGTACTTTATTGTCACATTGGAATCGGAATGGCTGCTGTTTGGTTTTTCTTTTGAATTCTTGGATGGAATATGGGTGGGCAATATAAGCTGCATCTTCAGCCATCACCCATTTCAGATAACCTATGTTGAACTGTATAATCAGAGGAGTTATTGTTTAATTCGACCTTATTAAATTTTTTTCCCCCTTTGTTATATTATTGTATTTTCTTTAAATCTATCCGAAATAAAGATTCATTCATTCACATTCCACCACTGGCTTTTAGTAACAAGTGTATTTCCCAAATATGTTTTAAACTTAATTTATTTAACCTCCACACATTTCTGTCTTTTGTCTAGGCAAGAGGTAAACGATTGATCCACCCCAAACTGGACCTTGCGTCACTATTTACAGAGATGCAGGCCTAAGATCTGCTGATCTGAGACCAGTGTGAGCTGTACATCCCAGCTGCTGAGTGACCCAGTCTGACAGTTTGAGTTTTGCACATTCTGAATAATCTGGAATTTGCTGCTGATTGTAATAAACAATTTAGTGACTTATGTGTTTGCATCATGATTTCTATTTTTGTCTTTTAATACACTGGTGGGAAAAGAGTCAATAGTACAAACCATTAATGGGTGACCTTGAAAATAATGACTCATTTTTAAGACATTTATGTCACATGGTGGTAACCTTCACATATAAAAAGACATCTGCAAAAACTTCAGAGGTTTGTCAGTGCAATACTACATGAATGCATGTATAGTACATTGTTGATGCAGAAAATATATATTTCTACAGTATATGTATCGAGTAAATCAAGCATTTTCCATGTAACCTTGTGACTGCATTATTTTAATTGCTTTTAATGCTAGATCAAGTTTGTTTTGGCCTAAAATGCATCATAACTGTCAAATACATCTTATTATACCGAACTCAGTAATGTTTACTTTTGAATATACATTTTGTGGCTAATATAGTTATTAACCTGGCGATCGAGTTGTGTCAGCTGATCATTTTTTGCTATGACAACATCTCAGACTCAGTGCAGCTGAAGCAGGTACGTCCATGATGTCTCAACAGTCCAGGATTTTCACGCAGATCAGAGCAATTTTTTTTCCCACAATATTTTTATTGAACCTTTTTTTTTTTTTTTACAAACAGCACACACAGTCAGACACTAACACAAAAGTAATTTAAAAACTAAACAAAATGACAAAAAAAGGTTAAAAAAACAGAAACCATTAACAAAAACAAGTCAACAATGTTCATCTGTTTAGGTAATCTATTACATTAGAATACATAATATACATTCACCAGCTTGGAATTTGCAAGGTCCACACATATCATTCACCTTCTTCAGAAGTTATGTTTACTTAATTTACATAATCAATGAAAGGTCTCCATATATTCTCAAACACATTTCCTTTGATTTCAGTATGTATGTTATTCTTTCTAGTGGAAACCAAAAGTGAGTTGGTTGTAGTCATTTTTCTAAGGTGTTTTGACGTGTAATTACCCATCCCTGAACACATATGCCTTATAAATATCAAGAGATGGGAAAATGATACTCAAATGACACTCAACATGCAAAATGGTGCTACAGTTGGATTGCTTTTCTTTAAAATTTTTAAAGTTATTTTGTAAGTAAAAGTGGGCTAGGATTAACTGGAAATATAACAAGTTTCCACATATAATTCCAAGGTCAATTGGCAATTCAATCAAACCAAAAAGGAGTTGTTCAGCTGCTGCATTTTTCTGCAGTCATTTTCTACGGTGTTTTAGCGTGTAATTTCCCATCCCTGAACACATATCCCTTAAAAAGAACTATCAATGGGAAAATGATACACAAAAACAAGAATTTTACTACAGTTGAATTGGCTTTTTTTTAAAGTAATGTGACGTTTGCAAGGGTTCACACAAAGACAATGGAGCAAGATGGTTGTGATGAATAGGCTTTATTTACACACCCCCGACCCCAACTTGCTTCTCAGCACAGACGGAAGCGGGGGTCATTCCCCCAGACCCCTGTTTGAATCATGGTTACACACACATGATACATCTTGCCCTAATCCTGCTAAACACTGCTGGGTCATTATAATGCAGTTATAATGACACAGCAGTATAACTCAGAAATAACACATTTAACACACACAGTAACGTTTCAAACTGGCAAAGCATGCTGGGAAATCACTGGCCCCCTTAAAATAGCCCCGACGTTACACTGCCCCCCCCTGGACTGTTTTCTGTCCCCAGAAAATTCAAAGTCCACTTTCAGAAATCCAATGCGAGTCAGCCCGGTGCCAAAGCGGCATGCACGGGCCATTTGAGTCTCGGTCGGAGAATCTGGTTGGGGTAGGGTCCCGGTTTGGCCATCAGCGGGCGGATGGACACATCTGACAGCCTCTGTAGGACCACACACAGTCCCTTCCCTGGCAGCGGGAGTCCCAGGCCCGCTCCGGCCGACTCCCACCGCTGCCAGTTCTCCCAGGCGGCCGCTGGCCCGCATCCATGCGTCCAGCCTTTGCCGCGCCTGGAAAGTGGCCGCATCTTCGTCCTGTTCGCTCCGCTGCGTCGCTCCTGCGACTCTGACCTCATCTGCCGGGGGAAGCATCTGCAGGAGGCGGCTTTTTCCCCGTCCACGCCACCTCGCTCTAATTTAGCGTCGGCGAGGGGCCAGTTTGTCGTGCGCTGTGTGCGGGGCGGTACCATGCCATGTACCCTTCCTCGCGCCGCGGCCGTCTCCTCCGTGGACACGCCGCCGTGGTCTGCGGTAACTCCTCCTCCTCCCCCTTGCTGTCAGCCGTGGCCTGGAAGGTTCTTGGTCTCGGCGTTGACGCTTCAATGCTGTGATTCATCAGCGGCTCCACCCGCTCTGCTTCTGCCCCTGTAGTCTCCCTCATGCACGCGCTGCCGTGGCTCCTCCTCCCACTCGCTTTCAGCGCGGCGGCCAGCTCGACCTGGGACAGGTGGTCATCAAACAGGTTCTCGCCGTTGTAGCAGGGAATCTTGGCCCGCTGCCGGATGAATGGGACGGTCACGTGCCGGTCGATCACCGCTCCTGATCGCCCTGGAATCGCCAGCCCCTCCTGCCCTGAAAAGGGCGGGAAACGGGGCTGGTTTGCTCTCCTCGGCCCGTGGGGTCCGCTGCTCCGTCCCTCGCGGCGAATCTCTCCGGGGGCCGGCGCTTCAGCTCTACGCTCCGTCCCCAGCCGAGCGATGAACCGCTCCGGCCGCATGACGTCCGCCTGGATTCGCATCTCGCTCCATACCCACTCCTGACACCAGTGTGACGTTTGCAAGGGTTCACACAAAGACAATGGAGCAAGATGGTTGTGATGAATAGGCTTTATTTACACCCCCCCGACCCCAACTTGCTTCTCAGCACAGACGGAAGCGGGGGTCATTCCCCCAGACCCCTGTTTGAATCATGGTTACACACACATGATACATCTTGCCCTAATCCTGCTAAACACTGCTGGGTCATTATAATGCAGTTATAATGACACAGCAGTATAACTCAGAAATAACACATTTAACACACACAGTAACGTTTCAAACTGGCAAAGCATGCTGGGAAATCACTGGCCCCCTTAAAATGGCCCCGACGTTACAGTAATTTAAATTATTTTGTACGTAAAATAGGGCTATGATTAATTGGAAATATAACAAGTATCCACATATAAGTTCTTCATATAAGTTATAAGGAAGTTCTGCAACCACTGTGTGCTTGAGAAGCTGGGGACAACATTCTCCCACCACTGCGAGCTACGGTTTACTGCCCAGGTCCATGGTCTGCAGCGTTGATTTTGCAACAACGCAGCCAACTAGAACACACACACAGCATACATATTAATACTGATAACCTGGCGACATCAAAATGCTGTACACAACAATGACATGATGATAAAATGACAATAGAAAGCATTAAATTACCAAAAACTTTTTCCTCGTGTGCCTGATGTGCTGGGTAATTAAGCTCTCTGCTTCATATTCCCCAATGGCAACAACGAGTCTTTGGTACTGCTCCAACGTGTGTTCTCTCAATGCACGTCGACTTCTCCTGTAAAACTCTCTTCTCCACTTAAAAACATTCATTGTGTTCAAAAGCCAGAGAAGAACCAACGTGGAAATCCTCCGCTCGTAATCCGCCATTTTCTTTGTTGTGAAGACGTCGGTCGCCGGAGATGACGTCAGCAGAGTATGGGGCCGCCTCAAACCCGCCCACTACAGAGTTTACGCGGCTTTACAGGGTTGTAATGGGTGAACAACCCAGGGAGAAAGAAGTAGTGGAGAATCGAAACAAGTAAAAAAGAACTGTGACTATGGAAAAGAGCCACATGTTGGACTTAATGGAACTTCACTGCAGTGGTTTAGATCTTATTTGTCTGATAGGCTTCAGTTTGTTCATGTCAATAATGAGTTTTCTTCCAACTCAAAGCTTAGTCATGGAGTTCCACAGGGATCTGTGCTAGGCCCTACTTTTTTTAGTTTATATATGCTTCCATTAGGCAACATCATTAGAAAGCACTGTATACATTTTCATTGTTATACAGATGACACACAATTATACCTGTCAATGAAGCCAGATGATAGTAATCAATTAGCCAAGTTAGAAGCCTGTCTTAAGGAAATCAAAGCTTGGATGACTTGTAATTTCCTGCTATTAAATTCAGATAAGACTGAAGTCATTCTTGTTGGTCCAAAAAACCTTAGAAATACCTTTCCAAATCAAACTCTTAGTTTGGATATGGTTACTCTTTCTCTTAATAGTTCTGTGAGGAACCTTGGAGTTATTTTTGCTCAAGATCTGTTTTTTCAATTCACATATTAAAATTTGTGTTATGGCCTGAGCATCGATTCCATCCGCGGTCGGGTTGTCCAGTATTTTCCTTGTTTTATCCCATTTCAAGCCTTGTTATTGTGGCCTTTGTCTGAGCTCTTATTTTGACAGCGTCACGACAGGACTTCCGGCTGTCAAAGACGAATTGCGTGGTGACAGCTATTTGTCATTTCATTTAATTACATTCCCCTTTTCTGATTGGTGCTGTGTCTTCCTACCTGTATCTTACCTATATCTTGGTTTCTCTTGTTTCCTTACCAGGAAGGACGTTATGTATATTTTGGTTTATTTGATTCACTGCGCTTGAGAGTATGTTCTGCCTTTGATTTTCTGTGTTTAAGTCTCACCATTTTATTATCTTTGTTGCCCTTTCTTTGTGGGTTTTTTTTTTTTTCCCCTCTTGGTGTAGTATTTTCCTTTTTTTTTTTTGGTTCGCTCCCTCCTGGCCTGTTTCCCCCTCTGCCCTCCCTGGGTCGGCCCTGGTAGCCTTCTGGTTGGGGGGGGGGGGGACTTGGATGTTACGTTTCCGCCTGGAATGTGCCTTTTGAATGGGGGGTACTGTTATGGCCTGAGCGCCGATTCCATCCGTGCTCGGGTTGTCCAATATTTTCCCTGTTTTATCCCATTTCGAGCCTTGTTATTGTGGCCTTCGTCTGGGCTCTTATTTTGACAGCGTCATGACGGGACTTCCGGCTGTCAAAGCCGAGTAGTGGGGTGACAGCTGTTGGTGATTTCATTTAGTTACATTCCCTTTTTCTGATTGGTGCTGTGTCTTCATTTAAGGGAGCAGCTGAGGCTTACTCCTCACTGCGACCTTCACAATGTTGGACTGGAGTTCCTAACCCTGACTTCAGTCTCCTTTATGGTTCATCATTGCCAGTAAGTGTTATTCATCCTCTTAGCCTATTGTCTAAGTCGTTGTTCATGTTTTGCCCCACGTGGCTATTTATTTTGTCAGTCTTGTTTTTTACTAATAAATATGCAAACTCACTGGTTGGCCTATAGCATCTCAATGTTGCCCCACAAGGGACATCTATGACAGTAGGTCACAGCCAAATGAGACACCGGTCACCGTGAGTTTGTTTTTTTGGGCTTGTAGTTTTTTCCCTTTTTTCCCTGTTCCAGCATGTTGGGAAATGGCGTCGCCAGGAAAGGGCTATTCCTTGGACTTGGGCTACGAGCTGATCATAGCTCTCAGAGAGGTAGACTGCTTCCTCGCCAACGCTCGTAGGCCCTTCACTTCCTTCGACGAATGCTGGTACTTGGACCTCGCAGAGGCGGCAATTAAATGCAATCCTCACCTTGCTGATCACGCTGAGGGCAGGGAGAGGATGGCTGAAATCACGTCGCTTTGGAGGGGGATCCGTGTGCCTGAGAAGAGTTCCAGCAGGAAGCCATAGCCAGAGCCGACGGTGAGGCTTTTCCGCTCCTCGCCTTGGGATCAGGTTCCTGCCACCCATCCAGCCTAGGGTTCTACATCACCGAAGGGCCGTCTCCGTCCGCAGCAGAGGAAGAGTACAGTTGGAACCCTCCGTGAAGAGACACCGTGGGCAGCTGAGCTCATCAGGGGTCGTTTGGCTGAAGCACACTCTTCCTCCCATCCCAGCCAGATTCAAGGGAATGTGGTGGCGGCAGCTAGACTGGTGAAGATCAATCACGAACTTTATGATTTTCCCGAGTACGCCAAGCTGCTAGCCTCTGTCTCTGCACAGCAGCGGCGTTTCCCAGATCTGACCTTAGCCTCGCCCTCTGCCGGTAGACGTCGTCACCCTGATCACAATCAGCCTCAGTGAGATCCCCGTCCAGATCCTGTTCTGGGCCGCCATGAGAACTCTGCCTCCCAGCCAGCTGTTTCCCCTGCATCTCAACGGAAGGGACAGACAGCAGCCTCAGCCTCTGGGTCATCCGTTCCCTCTGCTCTGTCAGGTCCTCATCCCCAGACTGCCTCGGCTGCTCCTCCCTCCTCCTCGACGCTCTCTCCAGCTGCTGTGAGCTCAGGGAGTCCTGCTCTGGCTGCGCCTGTCACCAATCCGATGCGAGCGGCTCCTCTTCGTCTTCCCGGGGGGCCCTCCATCACCGTCCATAGGGGAAAGGGGAGAACCAAGCCCGCTACAGCAGTCACCATCGTTCCTCTGGAGAACAGGCAAGTGCTGTTTCATTCTCTCACTCCATATAATGAATTGCCTTGTCTGACTCCTGGGGGTGGAGTTTGGGGTTCACAGTCCCCTGAGCTCCCTCCACCTGCTGTAACCATAAATATTGAACCTGCATCCTCTGTGTCTCCTTCCCCTCTCTGTGAGTGTCCCCCGGTGCCAGGAATAGACTGCCAGATGAAGAACGAACCTGCGGCCCTGGAGACCCTGGTGCCAACCCTGCAGCCATGTCACGGGCAGAGGAGGAGGGCGGACGGCTGCTTGGAGCCTGCGCCAATGATGAAGCATTCCCGGGTCTCCGTGGAGGAGCGTTCCGACCCAGCAGGTCATGGATCCCCTGCCCCCACGCTGTGCAGGCCTTCGGCATGGACTTCTGCACCAGGGAGTCCCCAGACTGTGACTACCATCATGTCAGCTGCAGAGCCCGCTGCAGTCGAGTCGGAACCAGGAATGGACCTCCAGATCATTGAGCCTGGATAGTCGGAGTCCTGGACAGCGGTAGAGCCCGAGATCAGGCAAGTGCTCTATTTTGTCTTTCTTTTTTCCGTTCTGGAGCATTATTGCCTGTCTCTCGGGGAAACGAGCAGGGTGCAAGCGATTGCTGCATCCGAGCTTGTCTTGCCGGGCTCTGCCGCTGCCGGTGATCCTGATCCCAGTTTTCTTTGTTTCTCTGATTCTTCTCCCATGGTCACCGGTGACGAATCATCTCCGGTCGTCATCATGGAGGCTCCAGGTTTGTGCTCTGAGGTCATCCCTGGTTCTGCGCAGCCTAGTCGGGGTCCATCGTGGGTGCTGCTCCGGCCTAGTCAGGGTCCGTCATGGGTGCAGCGCTGGCTCGGTTCGAGGTCGGTGAAAGAGCTGGAGATCCTCCGCCATCTGACGCCGGACTGGCCCCTCATCTTTCCCCCAGTCTTCCTCCACCGGGTGCCGCTGGGGTTCCCCGTATTCGGCTCGGCTTCCCCTCGCTATCCCTGTTGGTAGGGAGGCCACCGCCGAGTTCTCCCCTCCGGTCCTGGTGGCCTAAGGACGTGGGTCGGCCCCCCGGGAGACTGCTTTGCCGGTTCGGCGTTCTGGGTCAGCCGCCTGAGGCACTGTTTCTCCGGCCGGGGGCCGGGGACTGGGGTAGGCAGCTCGAACTGCTTTTTTTCCTTCCAGCGATTTGGATGCGGTAGACCGCCCAAATGGCCTTTTTTTTCTCTCCGTGTTCTACCTGCTGGCATCCCTGTAAGTTGTTTCTTTTCCTGTAAGTTTGAAGGGATGCTCCTTTTTTGTCTTTGCCTGGTGCCTTATTGTATGAGACTGTATCTGTAGTTTTGCTGACCTACTCTGTAGCGTTTGAGGATTTTTTTTTTTCTTCCCCTTAGTGGTTATATGGTACTTGTATTTTTTTTGTAATGTACCTGTATCTTGGTTCTCTTATGAGTTTTGTTTCTCCCCTTGGTGGGTATATGGTACTTGTGTATTTTTTTTTTTTAAATGTACCTGTATCTTGGTTTCTCTTGTTTCCTTACCACGAAGGACGTTATGTATATTTTGGTTTATTTGATTCACTGGGCTTGAGAGTATGTTCTGCCTTTGATTTTCTGTGTTTAAGTCTCACCATTTTATTATCTTTGTTGTCTGTTCCTTGTGGGGGTTTTTTCCTCTTGTTGTAGTATTTTCCTTTTTTTGGGGGGGGGTTCTCTCCCTCCTGGCCTGTTTCCCCCTCTGCCCTCCCTGGGTCGGCCCTGGTAGCCTTCTGGTTGGGGGGGGGCGGGGGGCTTGGATGTTACGTTTCCGCTTGGAATGCGCCTTTTGAATGGGGGGTTCTGTTATGGCCTGAGCGCCGATTCCATCTGCGCTCGGGTTGTCCAGTATTTTCCCTGTTTTATCCCATTTCAAGCCTTGTTATTGTGGCCTTCGTCTGGGCTCTTATTTTGACAGCGTCACGACAGGACTTCCGGCTGTCAAAGCCGAGTAGTGGGATGACAGCTGTTTGTCATTTCATTTAATTACATTCCCCTTTTCTGATTGGTGCTGTGTCTTCATTTAAGAGAGCAGCTGAGGCTTACTCCTCACTGCGACCTTCCCAACGTTGGACTGGAGTTCCTAACCCCGACTCCAGTCTCCTTTATGGTTCATCATTGCCAGTAAGTGTTATTCATCCTCTTAGCCTATTGTCTAAGTCGTTGTTCATGTTTTGCCTCACGTGGCTATTTATTTTGTCAGTCTTGTGTTTTACTAATAAATATGCAAACTCACTGGTTGGCCTATAGCAGGGGTGTCCAACCATGTGCCATGGAGAGCCAAGACCCTGCAGGTTTTACCTCCAACCAGTGTCTTCAACAGCAGATTTCTGTGAACTTCTTCCCACTGATTGCTGATAAGTGAAAACACCTGCTGAAGAGACTGGGTAGAAGAGAAAACCTGCAGGGTCTTGGCTCTCCATGGCACCTGGTTGGACACCCCTGGCCTATAGCGTCTCAATGTTGCCCCGCAAGGAACATCCATGACAATTTGTTTCTAAGGCTGCCTTCTATCATTTGTGTAATATTGCCAAGATTAAGAGCATCTTGTCTCAGAGTGATGCTGAGAAACTGATTCATGCTTTTGTTCTCTCTAGATTAGTTTATTGTAACTCTTTACTATCGGGTTGTCCTTAAATGTCTTTAAAAAGTCTTCAGTTGATCCAAAATGCTGCTGCAAGAGTTTTAGCAGGTCCTAGAAAGAGAGATCATATCTCTCCAGTTTTGGCCTCTCTTCATTGGCTTCCCATAGAGCTCAGAATTAAGTTTAAAATCCTTCTCACTTACAAAGCTCTTAACAATCAGGCCCCTTTTTATTTAAAAGATCTGATACTACCCTATCATCCTAATAGAGCATTACACTCCCAAAATACTGGATTACTTGTAATACCTAGAATTTCCAAAAGTACAACGGGAAGCAGAGCCTTCCGTTATCAAGCTCCTTTCCTGTGGAACCAATTACCAATCTGGATTCGGGAGTCAGACTCAATCTCTGTTTTTAAGAATAGGGTAAAAACCTTCCTTTTTGATATAGCTTACAATTAGGAGGGATCATGTGTCTCTAAACCCTCCCTTAGTTATGCTGCTAATAGATTTAGACAGCCGGGGGACCTCCAATAATGTACTGGGCTTCTCCCCTTTAATGTTTGCCATCTACATGTCTGTTCTCATCTTCTCTATTCCCTCACCCCCCAGCCAGTCGTAGCAGATGACTGCCCCGCCCTGAGCCTGGTTCTGCTAGAGGTTTCTTCCTGTTAAAAGGGAGTTTTTCCTCTCCACCGTCGCCAAGCGCTTGCTCACAGGGGATCGCCTGATTGCTGATTTCTGCAATTGTGGGGGTTTCCCCTACATTTGAAAGTGCTGTGAGATGACTGTTGTTGTGAAATGGCACTTACAGACGTGGACAAAATTGTTGGTACCCCTCTGTTAATGAAAGAAAAACCCACAATGGTCACAGAAATAACTTGAATCTGACAAAAGTGGTAATAAATAAAAATTCTATGAAAATTAATCAATGAAAATCAAACAATGCTTTTGAATTGTGGTTCAAAAGAATTATTTTAAAAAACAAACTCATGAAACAGGCCTGGACAAAAATGATGGTACCCCTAGAAAAGATTGAAAATCATGTGACCATAGGGACATGTTCAACCAAGATGTGTCCTCTAATTAACATCACAGGTGTCTACAAACTTGTAATCAGTCAGTCGGCCTATTTAAAGGGTGACAAGTAGTCACTGTGCTGTTTGGTGACATTGTGTGTATCACACTAAACATGGACCAGAGGAAGCAAAGGAGAGAGTTGTGTCAGGACAATAGAAAGAAAATTATAGGCAAGCATGTTAAAGGTAAAGGCTATAAGACCATCTCCAAGCAGCTTGATGTTCCTGTGACTACAGCTGCACATATTATTCAGAAATTTAAGACCCACGGGACTGTAGCCAACCTCCCTGGACATGGCCGCAGGAGGAAACTTGATGAAAAATGGAAGAGACGGATGATACGAATGATAACAAAAGAGCCCAGAACAACCTCGAAACACATTCATGGTGAACTCCAAGGTCAAGGTACATCAGTGTCAGATCGCACCATCCGTCGCTGTTTGAGCCAAAGTGGACTTCATGGGAGACGACCAAGGAGGACACCACTGTTGAAAACAAATCATAAAAAGCCAGACTGGAATTTGCCAAACTGCATGTTGACAAAGCCACAAAGCTTCTGGGAGAATGTCCTATGGACAGATGAGACAAAACTGGAACTTTTTGGCTAGGCACATAGGCTCTGTGTTCACAGACGCAAAAATGAAGCATACCAAGAAAAGAACACTGTCCCTACTGTGAAACATTGGAGGATGTTCTGTTATGTTCTAGGGCTGCTTTGCTGCATCTGGCACAGGGTGTCCTGAAACTGTGCAGGGTACAATGAAAATCTCAAGACTTTCAAGGTATTACTAGAGAGAAATGTGCTGCCCAGTGTCAGACAGCTTGGTCTCAGTCACAGGTCATGGGTCTTGCAACAGGATAATGACCCAAAACACACAGCTAAAAAACACCCAAGAATGGCTAAGAGCGAAACATTGGACTATTCTAAAGTGGCCTTCTATGAGCCCTGATCTAAATCCTATTGAACACCTGTGGAAGGAGCTGAAACATGCCGTCTGGAGAAGGCACCCTTTAAACCTGAGACAACTGGAGCACTTTGCTCATGAGGAGTGGGCCAAAATACCTGCTGAGAGGTGCATAAGTCTCATTGACAGTTACAGAAATCGTTTTGATTGCAGTGATTGCCTCAAAAGGTTGTGCAACAAAATATTAAGTTAAGAGTACTGTGGCGTAAACATTATGTAGCTCACATATTCCTTGGCAGAGATCCAGACATGAGGGAACTTGGAGCTCGCACTGTGTATTGACATCACGCCTCATACGGACATTGAGTCTGGACCCCCCTGCGGACTAGAGACGAAGTGAGAAGATCTGAGAGTGGACCTGAAGAGACGGTCTGACTCCTAGGGTCAGACAGAGATACCGAGAGGACAATAGGAGGATTAGATTATGAATGGAATTCTGTGTTTGATGTGAATGTGTTTTGTGTCTGGTGTTACAGTATAAAGGTATGTGGTTTACCTCAGCTAACCCTCTTCATTCCCTGACTGAGAGAGGAACTGTAGGCTTGAGATGGAATAAACCAATACTGAAAAATCATTCAGTCTCTTCATTTCGAGTTTCCTACATTGGTGACCCACAGTGAGAAATATGGAAAGGCTAAACTCCATTAGACTCCCCGAGTTCTGGCAAGAGGACCCGCACTCATGGTTTCCAACACGTGGAATCACAGTTCGTGCTTAACGGGGTATCAGAGGATGACACTAAGTTCCACAATGTCATCGCAAGACTCGACAGCCGCACAGCCCGGTGTGTGCGGAGGCCTGGTGCAGCAGCCGCCCGCTGCTGGCAAATACGACGCCCTGAAAGCCGCCCTCATTTGGAGCTTTGTGCCATCGGCCGAGGTGAGGGCCAGAACACTGCTGGACCTGCGCAACAGAGGAGGACGCAGGCCCGACGTCCTCATGGAGGACATGCTGCAGATGATCGGGGCAGGCAACGATGATTTTTATTTAAACACATCTTTTTGAGGAACCCTTCCAGCGCACATGAGAGGCTCCCTGTCCAGCATGGGTCGTGTGGACCAGCAGGACTTCCGCGCGCTGGCTTTGGAAGCAGAGCGACTCCCTGGATGCATGCGGCAAACAGGAGACGGCAGCGGCAAGCAGCGGACCTCGGCGCGGCAAGCCCAGGGCAATGGAGAAACCGGTGGCAGCAGAGCCGACCCAGCGACAACAGCGGCAGCGCGATCCCGGAGCAGAGGAGAGAACGAGATGTGCCTCTACCATCGACGTTTCGCGCACAAGGTGCACAGATGCGTCCCAGCCATGCAACTTCAGGAAGCAGGGAAGCGCAAAAGAGCCGGAGGTCGTTGGCAGCTTCGACCCTCGGCGAACGGAACAAGCTGCTCTACCTGACGGACGCGAGCTCCGGACGGCGATTCCTCGTTGACACCGGAGCACAGAGGAGTTTCATCACCACGACCTACATGGACCGGGCGGAGCCGGTCCCCGCGGAGATGGAGCAACAGCCGCAAACGGCTCGTCGATCAAGACGTTTGGCGAAAGAACTCTGCGCCTGTCCTTGCACGGCCGCAACTATGAATGGACCTTCACAGTAGCGGCGGTGAGTTTTAACATGTTGGGCGCCGACTTTTTGTGCTCACATGGCTTGTTGGTAGATCTGGCTAATAGACGCTTGGTTAATGCACTCTCTTTTTGTTCTATTCCCTGTGCAGCGCGAGTGTCCCCGCCGTCAGTACAGGCCAACGCCGCCGCAGCAGGAGGTAAGTTCCACACTCTTCTAAACCAGTTCCCAGCACTCACAGTTCCCACGTTTTCAGCTAAGGTGGCGAAGCACGGGGTGGAGCACTTTATAACCGCAAGTGGTCCACCAGGTTTTTGCGAAGGCTCGGCGCCTGGATGCAGCTAAGCTCTCTATTGCGCGTGAGGAGTTCGCCAACCTGGAAAGGTTGGGCATAATTCGCCGCTCGAAGTCCGCTTGGGCTTTCCCCCTCCACATGGTCCCTAAGGCGGACGGCTCGTGGAGACCGTGCGGTGATTATCGCAGGTTAAACAATGCCACAGCACAGGACCGCTACCCAATTCCGCATATCCAAGATTTTTCGGTGCATTTGGCCAAGGCACGAATTTTTTCTAAAATAGACCTGGTCCGTGGTTATCACCAGGTCCTGGTCCGATCAGTGGACATTCCCAAGACAGCGGTAATAACCCCTTTTGGGCTTTTTGAATTTTTACGCATGCCTTTTGGCCTTAAAGGCGCTGCGCAAACTTTCCAATGCATGATGGATGCCGTTTTGCGCGACCTCCCTTTTGTTTTTATCTACTTAGATGATATTTTAGTCGCCAGCGCCTCTGAGGAGGAACACGAGAGTCACCTCAGAACTGTTTTTCAGCGGTTGGGAGCGCACGGGTGATAATCAACCCAGCCAAGTGCCATTTCGGCGCAGCACAGATCGATTTTTTGGGGCACCGCGTCTCCCCAGAGGGTGCAATTCCGCTGCCCTCCGAAGTACGCGCGGTGGCTGAGTTTCCCCAGCCACAAACGGTAAAAGCGTTGCAGGAATTTTTAGGCATGGTAAACTTTTACAACCGTTTTCATACCTCAAGCGGCGCAGCTCATGCAACTGTTGTATGTCGCGCTAAAAAAACAAAAGCCCTCCAATGCGATTGAGTGGTCCCCGGAGCAGGAGCGCGCATTCACTGAGGTTAAGAAAGCCACTAGCGAACGCTGCACTGCTGGCTCACCCAAGACCCAGCAGCCCGAATAGCGCTAACCACAGACGCGTCAGATGTGGCCATAGGAGCCGTGGTAGAACACGCAAGTCAACGGGGCTTGGCAAACCACTCGCTTTTTTAGCAAGGTCCCCTACGCGACGCAGAGTGAAAATATAGCGCGTTTGACAGGGAACTGCTAGCGCTCCACCTGGCCATTTCGCCATTTCCAGTTCTGGTTGGCAAGGGCGATGTTTCACCACGTTTGTTGACCACAAACCGTTAACCTTTGCAATGTCCAAAGTCTCTGAGCCATGGTCAGGCCGACAGCAGGGCAGCTGCCGCAATTTCAGAATTCACCACCGATATACAGCATGTAGCCGGTAAATTTAATGTGGTGGCGGACTGCCTCTCGCGAGCGGTAACAGTGCCTGTCCGCGCGGATGGGGGCTGTAGCTCCGCAGACGCGGAGCGCGGTAACAGCGCGGACGCGCACGCAGCTCCGGTGCACGTAGGGATAGATTATGTGGCCATGGCAGCAGAGCAGGGCGAGGACACAGACGTTGCGCGCGCTCCTGTCTGGACCAACAGGGTTAAGGCTGGAGAACGTAAAATTTAAAAACTGGTTCACCCCAGCTTATTGCGATGTATCCACCGGGCGACCTCGCCCAGTGGTACTCTGGCCACGTGGCGCCGTCGCGTTTTTGACGCGGTTGCACTCCCTAGCACCACCCGGGAATACGCGCTTCGGTGAAAATGGTAGCAGAGAAGTTTGTTTGGCCGAGCCTGCGCAAGCACGTGAAGGAGTGGGCCGAGAGCCTGCATGTCCTGCCAGCGGGCCAAAGTTCACAGACACACAAAAGCCCCTTTAGAACCTTCCACATCACGGCTAAGAGGTTTGATCATGTGCACGTTGATCTAGTGGACCCCCTGCCGCCCTCGCAGGGGTTCACACATCTCCTGACAATGGTGGACGGACCACTCGTTGGCCGGAAGTGGTCCCATTGCAGTCTACCACAGCAGCAGAGGTAACTCGCATTTTTTTAACAGCCTGGGTAGCGCGGTTCGGAGTCCCGTCGGACATTACGTCCGACAGGGGTCCGCAGTTCGTTTCAGAGCTATGGTCAGCCATGGCCAGCGGCTTAGGGGCAACAGCTCATCGCACACCGCTTATCACCCACAGGCCAACGGTTTATGCGAGCGTTTTCACAGGTCGTTGAAGGCAGCCCCTCAGAGCGTCGCTCACGGGTACAAATTGGGGTAAACAAACTACCATGGGTTTTATTGGGGTTTGCGTTCGGCACCCAAGGAGGATTTAGATGCCTCACCTGCTGAATTAGTGTTTACTCAACCTCTCAGGCTGCCAGAATTCCTGCCAGCCTATGCAGCCACCTGAGCTCCCCCCCGGTGCGGGGACCTCTACGCGCACGGAGGCAGAAATGCTCCTGGGCCCCACTCATCACACTTTTCCGCGGGTTTTTGTTCCGAAGGCTTTGCAAAACGCAGAGTTTGTTTTTGTCAGGCACGACGCCCAGCGTCACAGTCTCTGCCCACCTTATGATGGTCCATTCCGAGTGCTGGAAACGGGGAGAAATATTTTGTACTGGACTTGGGGGGCAGGAAAGAGACAATCAGCGTTGACAGATTAAAGCCTGCTTTTGTGTCGCGTGACGAACCTGTGCGGCCGGCAGGGGCGCCTCGGCGCGGAGGCCTCCCAAGGGACAGCCCCCTAGTTCCCCAGCAGGGGGAAAATAACCCTTCTCCCCCTCATTCCACAGGCGCACAGCAGGACGGCACAACACAGGCTGCGAGCCTGCGTTCAGCAGATTCGGGAGGAGGTTGAAGCCTAAGCAACGGGCAGAGTGATATGTATTTGATCAACCCGTGTAAATTGTGCTGTAGATCCTACAAAGGGGGGGGGGGGGGGTGATTTAGGGTGTAATGTGTATGATTTAAGGGTGTATGTGTATGACTGTCCATTATTGACTTAAGGTTGGTTGTATGTCCGTTCTTGGGCGTTTCGGGGGGAGTGATGTGGCGTAACATTATGTAGCTCACATATTCCTTGGCAGAGATCCAGACATGAGGGAACTTGGAGCTCGCACTGTGTATTGACATCACGCCTCATACGGACATTGAGTCTGGACCCCCTGCGGACTAGAGACGAAGTGAGAAGATCTGAGAGTGGACCTGAAGAGACGGTCTGACTCCTAGGGTCAGACAGAGATGCCGAGAGGACAATAGGAGGATTAGATATGAATGGAATTCTGTGTTTGATGTGAATGTGTTTTGTGTCTGGTGTTACAGTATAAAGGTATGTGGTTTACCTCAGCTAACCCTCTTCATTCCCTGACTGAGAGAGGAGCTGTAGGCTTGAGATGGAATAAACCAATACTGAAAAATCATTCAGTCTCTTCATTTTGAGTTTCCTACAGTACCACCATTTTTGTCCAGGCCTGTTTCATGAGTTTGTTTTTTAAAATAATTCTGTTGAACCACAATTCAAAAGCATTGTCTGATTTTTATTGGTTAATTTTCATAGAATTTTTATTTATTACTGTGGAGCCCATAGCTATAACCTATGTGACTCACATGTGGCTGGCTGAATTCAGCCAAGAGAGACTTTGAGCTAGCCATGTGTATTGACTTCACACCTCAAGAGGAAGATGAAAGATGTGTCTGCACCCCCTGGGGGACTCGGGAGAGAGGAGAAGATTACCCGGCCTGACCTTTGGGGGTCAGAGAGGAGAACAGAAGGATCTGGGTGTCTATTACAGATGAAAGGATGTAGCTGAGTATTGTGACTTTTGTGTGATGTATTTGTAGAGATGAGTGTATAAATGTATGTGTGTGACTGCGTCCTGTCTCTTTTCACTCCGATCGAGAGAGGACGTAGGATGGATGAGAATTAAAGCAGATTCTGGAAAATTATCCAGTCTCCTCAATTCTTGACTCCTACAATTGGTGACCTACGCATGAATCTGAGCACGCCGAGGCGGAGGACAGCCTCGTGATCGATATGGAAGAGCTGGGAGACAGCCGCTCAGACCCGGATTCACCGGGGAACTGCCCAGCAGGGGCACAAGACTGATTAAGCTCCCCGAGTTCTGGCAAAAGACCCGCACTCGTGGTTCCAGCATGTGGAGTCGCGGGGTTCCTGCTCGGGGGAGTTTCAGCGGATGACATTAAATTCCCTAATGTCATCGTGACGCTCGACAGCCGCACAGCTCGGTGTGTGCGGAGCATGGTGCAGCAACCACCCGCTGTCGGCAAATATGACACGCTGAAAGCCACCCTCATCAGGAGCTACGTGCCGTCGTCTGAGGCAAGAGCCAGGCAGCTACTGGACCTGCGCGACAGAGGTGGACGCAGGCCGACTGTCCTCATGGAGGACATGCTACAAATGATCGGGACGGACAACGACGCGTTCCTTTTCAAGCATATTTTCCTGAGAACCCTCCAGCGCACACGAGAGGTTCCCTGTCCAGCAGATGTGTGACCCAGCAGGACTTCCGCGACCTGGCCCAAGAGGCGGAGCGGCCTCCTCAACGCCTGCGATGGAACAAGAGGCTTCCGTGGCAGCGGCAGACCTCGGCGCGGCGGCCCGGGGGGCAGTGTGGAGCCAGAGACAGCAGTGACCACCTCAGCGGCGACAGCCAGCGGCGAGATTCCGTGGCAGGGAGATGACGGCCTCTGTTTTTCCCATCGACGTTCGCTGGGAAGGCGCACAAATCCATCCCTGCCCTGCAAGTTCAAAAAGCAGGGAACGACCGGGCCAGGAGCCCGTAATAGCAGCTTCGCTCTCGGCAAACGGAACAAGCTGCTTTATCTGACAGACGCGGCTCCGGGCGGCAATTCCTAGTGGACACCGGAGCCCAGAGGAGCTTCATCACTGCCACTATGCTGATCGGGTCGCGGGACCCCGCGGAGATGGAGAGCGACAGCGGCCAACGGCTCCAGCATCAAGACGTACGGAGAGTGAACCTTGTCTCTGTCTTCCACGGCCGCGCCTATGAGTGGAATTTCATCGTGGCGGCAGTGAGCTTCAATATGTTAGGTGCTGATTTTCTGTGTTCACATGGTTTGTTAGTTGATCTGGCCAACAAACGACTAGTAAATGCATTCTCTTTCTGTTCTATCCTTGTGCAGCTCGGGTGTGCCCGCCCGCCAGTACAGACCAACGTCGCCAAGCAGTGGTAAGTTTCACAGCCTTCTACACCAATTTCCAGCACTCACAGTTCCTACTTTTTCAGCTAAGGTGGCAAAGCACGGGAGTGGAGCACTTTATTACCACGAGTGGTCCACCGGTTTTGCAAAAGGCTCGGCGCTCTGGATGCAGCTAAATTCTCCATTGCGCGCGAGGAGTTCGCAACCTGGAAAGGTTGGGCATAAATTCGCCGCTCGAAGAGGCGCCTGGGGCTTCCCCCCTCCCGCATGGTGCCCTAAAGCTGACGGCTCATGGAGACCTTGTGGCGATTACCACAGGTTGAACAATGCCACAGCGCAGGACCGGTACCCGATTCGCATATCCAGGACTTTTCAGTGCACTTGGCGAAGGCGCGAATTTTTCTAAAATAGACTGGTCCCACGGTTCTCACCCAGTCCTGTTCCGACAGAGGACATCCCCAAAAATGCCGTAATAACCCCATTCGGGCTTTTTGAGTTTTTACGAATGCCTTTTGGCCTTAAAGGCGCCGCACAAACCCTTCCAACGGATGATGGGATGCAGTGATTGCGCTGACCTTTCTTTCGTTTTTGTCTATTTAGACGACATTTGATAGCCAGCACTCCGAGGAGGAGCACGCACAACACCTCACGACAGTTTTTTTCAGAGGTTAGGAGAGCATGGGTTGATAATCAACCCCAGCCAAGTGCCCCATTTTGGCGTGGCACAAATCGATTTTTTAGGGCACCGCGTTTCCTTGGAGGGAGCAGTTCCTCTGCGGCCAAAGTACGCGCAGTGGCAGATTTTCCCCAGCCTCGAATGGTAAAAGCGTTGCAAGAATTTTTGGGGATGGTAAATTTTTATAACCGTTTCATACCCCACGCAGCGCAGCTTATGCAGCCCTTGTACACCGTGCTCAAAAAGCAGAAGCCCTCCCATGTGATTGAATGGTCCCCGGAGCGGGAGCGCGCATTCACAGAGGTTAAACGAGCACTGGCAAACGCGGCACTGTTGGCCCACCCAGACCCGGCAGCCCGCATAGCGCTAACCACAGACGCATCAGATGTGGCCATAGGGGCCGTAGTAGAACAGCAGGTTGCCGGGGTTTGGCAACCACTCGCATTCTTCAGCAGATCCCTACGTGAGGCTGAGCGAAAATACAACGCGTTTGACAGGGAGCTGCTGGCGCTCCACTTGGCTATTCGCCATTTCCAGTTCTGGCTGGAAGGGCGGCATTTCACCGCGTTTGTCGACCACAAACCGCTCACTTTTGCGATGTCCAAAATTTCAGAACCGTGGTCAGGGCGGCAACAGAGACAGCTGGCCGCAATTTCTGAATTTACCACCGATATTCAGCACTTAGCCGGTAAAATCAATGTGGCGGCAGACTGTCTGTCACGCGCAGTAAACAGCACCCGTCCGCACGGAAACGGATTGCGCGGCCGCTTACCCAGAGCGCAGTAACAGCGCGGACACGCGCGCGGCTCCGGTCCACGTGGGAATAGATTATGCAGCCATGGCGGCGGAGCAGAGCGAGGACGCGGACGTGCGCGCGCTCCTGTCTGGACCAACAGGGTTAAGGCTGGAACGCAGAAGTCTACAAACCGGTTTCCCCCCGCTTATTTGCGATGTATCCACAGGGCGACCGCGCCCGGTGGTGCCAGCCGCGTGGCGCCGTCGCGTTTTTGACGCCGTGCACTCCCTAGCGCACCCAGGGGTGCGCGCTTCGGTGAAAATGGTGGCGGAGAAGTTTGTTTGGCCGAGCCTGCGCAAGCACGTGAAGGAGTGGGCTAAAACCTGCATGGCTTGCCAGCGGGCTAAAATTCACAGGCACACTAAGGCGCCCTTAGAACCGTTCCACATTCCAGCTAAAAGGTTCGATCATGTGCACGTGGACCTCATGGGCCCCCTGCCCACTTCACAAGGGTTCACGCATCTCTTGACAATGGTGGACTGAACCACTCGTTGGCCGGAAGTGGTCCCGTTAACATCGACCACAGCGGCGGAGGTGGCACGCGCTTTTTTAACAGCCTGGGTAGCGCGGTTCGGTGTCCCGTCAGATATTACGTCTGATAGGGGATCTTAATTTGCGTCGGAACTGTGGTCAGCAGTGGCCAGCGGCTTAGGAGCGGCGGTACATCGCACGACCGCTTACCATCCCCAGGCCAACGGTTTATGCGAGCGTTTTCACAGGTCTTTGAAGGCAGCCCTCAGAGCGTCACTGACGGACACAGATTGGGTAAACAAACTACCATGGGTTTTATTGGGGTTGCGTTCGGCACCCAAAGAGGATCTAGATGCCTCACCAGCAGAACTGGTCTTCGCACAACCGCTCAGGCTGCCAGGCGAGTTTTTACCCGACCACATGGCACCAGGGCCCCCCCCGATCCGGGGGTCTCTGAGTAGCACGGGAGCAGAAATGCTCCCGGGCCCCGCTCATCACTCTTTCCCGCGTGTGTTCATGCCCCAGGCTTTACGAGACGCAGAGTTTGTTTTTGTCAGGCACGATGCGCAGCGGCATAGCCTCCGCCCACTTTACGACGGTCCATTTCGAGTGCTGGAAACCGGGGAGAAATATTTTGTGCTAGATTTGGGGGGCAGGAGGGAGACGATCAGTATTGATAGATTAAAACCTGCTTTTGTGTTGCATAACGAGTCTGTACGGCCGGCGGGCGCGCCTCAACGCGGCAGGCCTCCGAAGGGGCGGCCCCAGGACCCCCCACGGGGGGCAAATAACCCTTCTCCCCCTCACTCCACAGATGCACAGCAGGACGGCCCAACACAGAGCAGGAGACCTGCATACAGCAGATTCGGGAGAAGATTGAAACCTAAGTTGCATGCAGAATGATGTGTTTTTTGGTCAGGTTGTTTAGGTTGCTGTGAGATTCTGTTGGGGGGGTGACGTGCTGTATGACTGTTGTACGACTGTATGTGGGTGCCCAGTCTTTTGCGTGGAAGGGGGGAGTGATGTGGAGCCCATAGTTATAACCTATGTGACTCACATGTGGCTGGCTGAATTCAGCCAAGAGAGACTTTGAGTTAGCCATGTGTATTGACTTCACACCTCAAGAGGAAGATGTGTCTGCACCCCCTGGGGATTCAGGAGAGAGGAGAAGATTAACCGGTCTGACCTTTGGGGGTCAGAGAGGAGAACAGAAGGACTCTGGATGTTCTATTACAGATGAAAGGATGTAGCTGAGTATTGAGACTTTTGTGTGAAGTATTGTTAGAGATGAGTGTATAAATGTATGTGTGTTGACTGTGTCCCTGTCTCTTTTCACTCCGATCGAGAGAGGGACGTAGGATGAATGAGAATTAAAGCAGATACTGGAAAATCATCCAGTCTCCTCAATTCATGACTCCTACAATTACCACTTTTTGTCAGATTCAAGTTAATTTCTGTGACCATTGTGGGTTTTTCTTTCATTAACAGAAGGGTACCAACAATTTTGTCCACGTCTGTAAATAAAGTCGAATTGAATTGAAAATGTGTTTGCGATTGGGATGCCGTGCCCACCCACAGGATGACGTCAGACGGGCACGGACCACTCTGTATATGGTTGAGTGTTCTGCTTAATAAAGTTCAGCTCAGCAGCTAATCATCTTGGTTTCAGTGGTTTAACTTGGGAGGAGGTGAGGAGTGGGCTCAGTAGCCAGACAAGTCAGGATCAAGCATTGACTGGAAAGGAATTGTGAAGATGGTTATAGTGATTCAATGGAATGCAAGAAGTTGGTGGCAAATGGGCAGGAATTTAAACGATATATTGAGGAACTTTCAGACAAACCAGATGTCATTTGTGTTTCAGGAGACGTGGTTGAAACCTAATCTGGATTTTAAAATAGTGGGATATGTGTCTATTCGGAATGATAGGAAAGAGGGAATGGGAGGTGGGTGTGCAACTTTTGTGAGGGAGGGAATTCAGTTTAGAGAGGTAGGTAAAGGGGATGAGCTGGAATACGTGGTATCTTGAAATTTGACTAAAGAGGGAGAAATTAGGAAGTCGTTAATTTGTACAATCCTTGTAAGGAGACTGACATTGAGTCAGATATCTCAGATGGAGGGGGATAGATGGGAGCAGGGGTGGTAGTTTTGTGGGGACTTTAATGCCCATAATGTGTTATGGGGGGCAAATATTACGGACAGAATGGTGAGATTATTGAGAACTCTTGGAAGAGAAGAAGCTAGTTGTGTTGTGAATAATGGTAGAGCAACTAGAATGATGTACATACGGGGAGTGGTTCAGTTCTTGATTTGACATTGGTGACTAAGTAATATTGCAAGTGTGTGTGAGTGGGAGGTTTTGGAGGAGGTCTTCAGTGGGAAGTGATCATTTTCCATATGATTGTAATCTTTTCATTTCAGTGAATAGGGTAAGTGGTCACAGGGAAGGGAGGTGGGTTTTTAGCACTGCTAATTGGAATTATTTAAGTTTATTTGTGAGAGAGACCTTCCCCTAGTAGAGGTCAGTGAAGACATGGAAAGCATGGAGAAAGTATTAAAAACTATTTTTCTGGAAGCAGCCAATCAGTCAATTTCTAAAAGTAAAGGGAAAAGATTAAAAGAAAGCAGTGCCTTGGTGACAGAGGAGTGCACTAGAGCAATTAAGAGAGGAATAAGAGCTTAAAGGTCCTAAGGAGAACTCAAATTGGCCAAACTTGATTAATTATAAGAGAGCACTGGCAAAAGCCAGGAAACTATCCGAGGGCCAAGAGAGAAAGCTGGCAGAGATACTGTAGCACTGTAGGTAGATCAACAGCCAGTGGGAGATGTATGGAGCATGATCAAGGCTATGAGGGGAGTCAGGAGGGAATGGCAGTACCCAACTATAAAAGTGGGGGAGAGATTGCAATAACTGATGGGGAGAAGGCAGCAATGATAGCAAAGAGCCTGACTCAAATTCATAGCTCAGGTAATTTGACTGAAGAGGGTAAAAGAGGAAGAAGTAAGACGAGTTTAGCACACCCTGGGGTTTTGGAGGAAAGGTGTGATTTTAGTAGCCCGTTGGATTCTCCTTTCACTTTAGATGAAATAGAAAGAGCAGTAAACAAATCAGGATTAACATCCCCTGGGAAAGATAGTATCTGTTACATCATGGTGAAACACTTAGGGACTTTGGCAAGGAGGAAACTATTGGAAGTTTACAACAAAGTGTGGGAAAAGGGAAAGCTCCCAACTGCATGGAAAGAAGCTGTGATTGTTCCTATTAGGAAACCTGGAAAGGATCCCTCAGACCCAGCGAGTTACAGGCCTATAGCCTTAACGTCGCATTTGGGGAAAATAATGGAGAGAATGATCACAGATAGGATTGTTTTCTATCTTGAAAGTAGTGGGAATTCTTTCACCACATCATAGTTGGATTTAGAAAAGGAAGGGGAACTATGGATCCTGTGTGTGTTTGGAGACTGAGGTACGTAAGCTCAGGTAAACAAAGAGTCGGTAATTGCGGTGTTCTTTGACGTGGAAAAAGCGTATGACATGTTGTGGAAGGAGGGGCTGATGATAAAAGTTAAGTATGTTAGGAATATCTGGGAGAACATATTAACTGGATAAAAGGATTTTTGTGTTAATAGGACATCCAAGTTAGAGTGGGTAGAGCCATGTCAGATAGTACTGGTGGAAAATGGCATCCCCCCAGGGTAGTGTTAAAAGGCCCAGTCCTTTTTTTCTATTATGATAAATGAAGTTTTTTCTGTTGTGAACAATGACATTGGCCGTTCTTTATTAGCTGATGATGGGGCATTATGGAAAAGAGGGAGTAATTTTAAGTATATAAGAGGGAAAATACAAGAAGCGATAAGTGCAGTGGAGGGTGGTCATATTCCTGGGGGATTTAAATTCTCTGTTGAAAAACAAAGGTGGTGGTGTTTACAAGGAAAAGGGTAGGCTGGATGCCCAGTTAACACTGTACGCTCAGAATTAGGAACAAGTCAAAGTTTTAGGTTTTCTGTGGCATCTGGTTTGATGTTACTCTAACTTGGAGGAGCATATTCAGAAGGAGTCAGCTAGTGCAAAAAAGTACTGAATGTGATGAGGGTGTTTGACATGGAGTTGAGTGGGGTGCTAGTAGAACGCTATGAAAACATTTATGTTGCTTTAATTAGGTCTGTATTGGATTATGGGTGTTTGTATATGGATCTGCTTCCAAAACCACGTTGAGCAAGTTGGATGTCATCCAGGCCCAAGCACTGAGGATCTGCTGTGGGGCTTTTAAAAACAACTCCTGTTGCTGCTCTCCAGGTGAAATGGGGGAAATGCCATTATTATCTGGCGTAAAGCAGATGATGATGAGTTACTGGGTCATTCTGCAGGGGCACGCGCAAAGAAACACCCTACAGTCAGAGTGTTTGTTGCCTTGTTGGGAGGGGGAAAGAGGTAAAGGGGAGAATTTTGCATTTTACGCTGGGAGAGTGCCAGGGATATGAAGTTTATGTGAGAGAACAGTATATCCATCTAGTTCCTTTGCCAGTCACTCCTCCTTGGTTTTTCTAGCCAGTGTCAGTTGATTTGTTTTTTTTGGAAAAGATGCGAGGGTGCAGAGAATTGGAAACACTGCAATTTTAGTAGAGATCGGTTGGTACAATATATCATTCCCTTACCCCAGTATTCACAGATGGATCAAAGGACCCTGACACGGGCTGCACTGGATTTGCTTTCCATATCCCTGCCTTAAAAATATCTGATAGTAGAAGAACATCTTCCCATCTGTCTGTATATACAGTCGAATTGTTGGCTTTGGTGCTGCATTGCAGAGGAGTGAGGAGCTGATGTCAAGGGTTTAGTCCTTTGTTCGGATTCCAGTGCAGCCTTGCTGTCAATAAAATCAGGGTCATCTGATAGCAGACAGGACTTGATTTATGAGTTATATGAGACTTTATATAGACTCGGAACAAAGGGGTGGCTGTGATGTTTATGTGGGTTCCAGCTCACAGGGGGGTTAAGGGAAATGAGGTCGCAGATAAATTGGCTAAACAGGCTCTGGGACACTGGGAGGTGCGGGATATTTCACTGAGTAAATCTGAGGCAAAAACGCTGATTAAAGAGTGTATTAGGCAGGAGTGGCAGCATAGGTGGGATACAGGGGAAACAGGGCGACATTTGCATGCTATCCAGAGTGCGGTTGGAGTTAAGGGCAGATTGGGACAAGAAACACAAAGGAAGAGAATATTTTGTCTAGGATAAGGATGGGACACACTAGGCTAAATAAAACTTTGCATCTGGTAGGTAAGCACCCGACAGGGATGTGCTATTATTGTGAGAGAGAGGAAGAAAGTGTCGGAGCATGTCATTTTCCACTGCCAGAAGTATACCCAGGAGAGAGAGACAGATTAGTGGAGGGAATTAGAGGATAAGGGTGGGTGATGTTAACCTAAGCATGATGGTGGGAGATGGGGTAAGAAAGTTGTTGGTCTTCCTTAAAGATACGGGATTAATTAATAGAATATAGTGGGGTTTTTTTTTTTTTTTTTTTTTTTCTTTCCTCCCTTGGGGTATAATGTCTGGCCCACACTCCAACGTGGATGCGGTAATAGCGCCTTTAAGTGGGGTGCCCCCGCCAAAAAACAGAAGAAGAAGAAGAAGAATAAAGTTCAGCTGGATGTCTCAAGAAGCTCCCCGCCTCGTGTCGTTTCACGATATAACACTCAGTTTCATTTTTGTTCTGCGTACAGCACTCGATCACTCACAGTAAGTTAAACTTCCTTTTAAAAATCTAATCCCTTTCCAACTGGTGCTCTTTTGTCCTTTTATACTAATCTGGCAAAACACACTAAAGTTTCTGGTTTAGTTTCAGTTGATTATGTAGCTGATCATCTTCAGAACGGTTGTATAAACACGGAAAAACTGAGTCTGAATTAGGAGAACTTGTACCGTTTCTTTTTCAAGACGTCAGTGTGTTCAGTCACGTTCGCTTCTTTCCATCACAGCAAAAGTCTCCATGCAGTCTATGAAGATGTAATTAAAAATACCGTACAAGAGTATCTTCAGTGTATTTTAAAGGGAGTGTCTATTGGCGTCTACAGATAAGGAAGAGTTGACCAATCCCACAAAATCTTCTCAGATCAGCTCACGTTCGCTGCAGCTGTGGTGTAGGGCAGGGGCGTAGCAAGCTTTTCACAAGTGTGGGGGTTGTGGTTTGACTAACCGGGGAGGAGGTATTTGTTACAGTATGTCTGCAAAATGACCAAGGAGGAGGTGAGTCTTCATGCAGCTAACACTCTCAGCTTTATTCCAGCAGCCTGGGTTTAGATACAGATGGGCTGTGCCTCACGCCACCGGGGGGGGGGGGGGGGCGGACACTCCCATACACACTCATACCCCACACACCACAGTATTTACAGGTACATCTCAAAAAATTAGAATATCATGAAAAAGTTTGGTATTTTTTGACCCATGTATTATGTAGATTGGTTACACAGAGAGTGATATATTTCAAGTGTTGATTTTAATTTTGATGATTATGGCGTACAGCCCATGAAAACCCCAAATTCAGTTTCTCAAAAAATTAGAATATTACATAAAATTAATTAAAAAAAATAGTTTTAAATAGAAATGTTGGCCGACTGAAAAGTATGTCCATGTACACATTCAATACTTGGTCGGGGCTCCTTTTGGATTAATTACTGTATCACTGTGGCGTGGCATGGAGGTGATCAGCCTGTGGCGCTGCTGAGGTGTTCTGAAGGTCCACGTTGCTTTGATAGTGGCCTTCAGCTCGTTGCATTGTTGGGTCTGTGTCTCTCATCTTCCTCCTGACAATACTCCATCGATTCTCTATGGGGTTAGGAGCGTTTGCTGGCCAATCAAACACAGTGATGCCATGGTCATCTCATGAAAATATCTTTTTTTTTCTAGTAAAGTTGGGACTTCTTAAATTGTAAATTAGCATCTTTTCATATTTTGTGCTTTTATTCTTGCAAATTTGTACTGAAATTCAATTTACACTGTATACTACATTTATGAACGCCCCCTTGTTAAAAAAAAATACACCTCTTTCACAACCTGTAGCAAAAAACAAAACAAAAATGTAGTTATTTTTATCCTAAATTTGTTTCATTGCTCACCTTTGAAGCTTTCAACGTACTACAGGATTTCTCTTGAAAAAGGTGTCAAGTCTTCTCTCCTGACTTTTTCTTTCTGCATCTTAATGATACTGCATGAAAAAAAGACAGTTGTGAGCTTGATTTGTTTTTATTTAACCAGGCAGGACTGATTAAGAACACATTCTTATTTACAACTGTGGCCTGGGTGGAAGGGGCAAGGGACAACTCCCATTCATACCTTCTCAGCTGATGCCATTTAACCCAACCTGCATGTTTTTGGCCCCTGTGGGAGGAAACCGTGACATGGGTCTGACTGACAGAACTGTGAGACTGCTAAATTTTGCTTACCTGCACTAGCACATCCACAAAAACAATATTTAGTTTTAAATCAGCCACTCTTGGATGCATATACAGTGGTGTGAAAAAGTGTTTGCCCCTTCCTGTTTTCTCATTTTTTTTGTATGTCTGTCGCACGTAAATGTTTCAGATCATCAAACAAATTTAAATATTAGACAAAGATAACACAAGTAAACACAAAATGCAGTTTTTAAATGAAGGTGTTTATTATTAAGGGAAAAAAGATCCAAACTACATGGCCCTGGGTGAAAAAGTGATTGCCCCCTAAACCTAATAACTGGTTGGGCCACCCTTAGCAGCAACAACTGCAATCAAGCGTTTGTGATAACTGGTGTGGCAGGGTGGTGGGCTTTTAACAAAAAGCACAACAATGCCACCTTGGGAATTTCGCCCCAGGAAATAGTTTTCTACTATTTATAAGTGTAGGTTAGTTAGTTAGTTAGTTACCCAAGAACTGTAAGGTCACATAGGTTCGTTACACACATGGAGTCATAGATGTGATTCCATTAGTAACAAATCATTTTTATTAAACAATTAAAAAGAACAAAGCAATCATAAGTTCCTAATTAAAACCATAACAGCTCGTTGCCTAAATGAGTTTTAGCTTAAAATAAATTTCTACTAAGCAAATGCTTGCTAAGGACAAGGGCTTGCCGGGAGGCTAGTCGGGGAAGGGGGGAAAAAAAGGGGTTTTAAACTAAACACCACGTGACTGCACACCAACCAGATAGACCACCCTGCTTGCACTTCAGAGGGGAATCTGGGGGGGGACACCACCGGGTACTGATGGCCAAATGAGGCTTTCTGGAGGACTTGAGGCCTTTTATCAAATGCTCATATACGTAGACAAGGCCTCAGGTGAGACTTCATTTTCTCTACCCGGCCATCTAGTGGACAAAACGTATACAACATGGAGATTTTTACAAGGGTATTATTGGTTTAATGTGTATTTTTTTTTCATGTCTTTTAAGAAATATCAATGATCATAAGGCAAAAAATAATAAAACTGAGGGGACTACAGTGAATGTGCTTGCGCTACTTATCCATTTTTTTTTAAGAAATAATAACTTTTCAACAGTGTGTGGACTAAGGCAATTTTTTTGAGATTATTTCTCCAGCTTTGGAGAATACTCTGTCAGAGCACAGAGGATGCAGGTGTGCAAAGGGAGGCTACTGAAAGTTTGTACAGTGTAGGATAGACACATTTCTGTCTCTCCCAGTGCATTCATCTCTGTCCTTATTGTCATGTAGGGCACAATACTGCCTCAGCATAATGATCCAAGCTCTTTGAAACACAACAGACACTTCACTGTGCAAATAAAAATAAATTATTAGAATGGCTCAGCTGGGACTTGAACCCCAGCTTACCAGTTGCAGGACAGATATTTTACCTCTAAGCTACTACTTAAGCAAGGGTAGTTGAGGCTTTCTTGAACACTTGAGCCTTTCATCAAAATGATTCCTTTCGACAAGGCCTCATGTGAAACTTCATTTGCTCTACTCGGCCATGTAGTCGACAAAGTATACAGCGTGCAGATTTTTACAAGGGCATTATTGGTTTAATGTGTATTTTTCAATTTCAATAAATGTGCTGTCTTTTAAGAAATATCAGTGATCATAAGGAAAAAAAAAGAAATAATAAAACTGCGGTGATTCCAGTGAATGTGTCTGTGTTACTTCATGTGCTTGTACTACTTATCCATTTTTATTTAGAAATAATAAAATTTCAACAGTCTTACACTGTCTTTCGCAGTATATTCAACTCTGACCTTATTCTCATGCAGGCACAATAGCAATAGTGCCTCAGCATAATGATGCGTAATAATGATCCAAGCTCTTTGAAACACAGCAAACACTTCACCTTGCAAATAAAAATAAAGTGACAAGAATGACACAACTGGGATTTGAACCCAGGCTTCCTGCTTGTAGTATAGATGCTTTACTGCTAAGCTATCACCTCAGCTGCATTAAATGGCCATTATTTGTGGAAAATGCATTAATGGGAGAAATGCGCTCAAAATGTTCCTAAACGGGAGAAGTCCATCTTTTTGCTGTGGCCTCCATCTGAAAATTGGCTGTGACAAATCCCTTACACAGTCAAACATGACCACACAAAACGTGAGGGACGGGGATTTCCATTGGGTATTGCTGCTCACTTTATTTCATGTTGCATGCAAACTCATGAACAGCTTCCTGACCCAGTCACATGGTCCAACGTCAACACATACGTGACAATACACACCTCGAAATGCGCTTCACCAAATATTTCCTGGATAAGCTCAGAGCACCCCTCGAAGCTCTGGAGCCTGCCGTTCCATCACTACCACTGGGGGAACTGGCTGCCACACACTTCAGGCCCACAGCTCCTGTCCTGCAACAAGAAATTTATTCAATATTACACCATAAAAAAGGACTAAAACTCGGGGCAATAAAAGCAAAGTTGTTGATCATTAAAAAGGACAAATATAACAAATTTACAAACAAAATAAAATAAACCCAGTTAATGGGATAAAACAAAGCACTGCACAGTGTTCTAATTCGCTTGTGTCCTTATAAAATTTTAAATGGATAAAAAAAGGACAACAAGAGTATACCAAATGAGAAACTGTCAAAATAGACAGAAACAAACAAAACATTACAAGATAAACAAGACCAGATAAAACAAGACCAACTGTCACAGTAGACAAGCTGTCAAAATAGACAGACGGAACAAGGCAGCAGTTTTGGGTGCGAGTGATGGCTGCTGGAAACGAGCCACACACTGCGGCGCTGATTTCCTAAAACAAAAAAACAATTTCCATTAGGGCAACATAAATCAGACTGCTAATGAAAGATAATTGGGAGCAGCATACATACTGAAACACGTAGGTTTGCCTACACAGTTGGATGTGGGAGGTACAGTGGCTCGACCATGAAGGCACAAAAAGCTAGTGGAAGCAGAGAAATCACTTAATATACACCCACAGCACACAAACGGTGGTCAGCGACTTAAACTGCCTACCTTAACAAGGGAGAGCTGACCCGAGCAGAGCAACGCCACCGCACAACAGGGCTCACAGCCAATGTACTGCAAGCACAGCAAAAATGTGAACCCAGATGCCAGTCGTCAGCAAAGCACAAAACGTGAAAGACTTACCTTGTTTCTTATTTAGAGAAGCACACCAAAAGAACCTCACAGACCAGCAAGCAACTATCCCAAGAAGGCGGAAGGAAGCAGCCCACTGGTGAGGGCTGGCACCTAAATACGCCACGTTCGTCTACAGCATCACCCAACAATTAAAGAGCCATGACAGACAGGGGTGTAGAGAGGGAAAGAAAAAGAAGGAAGGAAGATCCCTCCTGCTACACTGGCAAGTCTTTTACAACACTGTGGAGGAATTTTGGCCCACTCATCTTTGCAGATTTGTTGTAATTCAGCCACACTGGAAGGTTTTCGAGCATGAACCGCTTTTTTAAGGCCAGGCCGCAGCATCTTATTCAGATTCAGGTCAGGACTTTGACTAGGTCACTCCAAAATATTCCTTTTGTTTTTCTTAATTCATTCAGAGGTGGACTTGCTGGTGTGCTTTGGGTCATTGTCCTTCTGCAGAACCAAAGTACGCTTCAGCTTGAGGTCACGAACAGATGGCCGGATATTCTCCTTCAGGATTTTATGGTAGACAGCAGAATTTATAGTGTATGTTTGTCACACTTAAATGTTTCAGATCACCAAACAAATTTAAATATTTGAGGAGGAATAAGATCAGGCGAGATGCTACGAGCTGGAAGGTTGCAGGATTTTATTACCTCCAACATAATGAGACGCACATCGTAACTCGGTGAGCTACTGTGCTGTTGAGACATGTTACCCAAGCTCTTTTATACAGTGATACAGCAAGAGAGAATGCATGGCTCATTAGCATATCAGTCAATACACATGATTAGCATGACCAACTGGTGCCCGGATGTCCTCTCCCTCATCCTGGGGATGTATACACAACAGTCCATTGTTCTGATTGCCCCCAGGGGCTCTCTGCATGTGAATTGTCCTCTGCTTCCTCCAGACCTGCTGAGAGTGAGGAATGTCCTTGCAGAGTGTGGTGGGTCACCACAGGGCTCCCCCCCAGAACATTCAGAAGGGGCTGTGACCCCCCCCCCCCCCCCCCCCCCCCCCCGGTCGTTTGGGCTCCAGCTCCGGTAGAACTGTCCTGCTGTAGAGGAGTGTCGGAGGGCATGTCAGTCCGTGGGGGGAACGGGGGAGGGGTGGAAAAGACAGTGTGCTCCGCTCCAGGTCCCAGCACGTTGAACGGCGGTGGATCATGGGCGCACGGGGCGTTGTGCGTAATGGAACCCACCAGCGATCGGCCGACTTTAGGGAGTAATGTGTGCTGTGGAGGAAGAGGGGGAGGGGGGTGGGAGTAAGTGAGTGCCGGCGCGGGACATCAAAGGTGTCTGGGCCGCACAAAAATTGCGTGTGGATCCACGATGGTGAGGGACTTTCCCGGTCAACCTGGCGGTGATCTGCAGCGGCTGTGAAAAAATTAAGTCTCTGACTCCTCTCACAGCTCGGTCCAGCGAGGATGTGGGGAAGGCGAACGGCCAAATTCCCAGAGGATGTGTAGCCGCTGTGAAACAACTGCAGCTGTGTGAGGGACTTGGCGGTGTGGCTTTAGGGGCGGACGCAGCCTTAAAGCCCTCGGGGACCGCAATCGGCTAGACTTCTGTTGTGCGCCGTGGCTGAGAAACACATACAAAGTCCTGTGTGCGGGCTGCACATCTGCTTCAGGTGCGTGAGCAGCCCTGAAGGTTCCGAGGATGGCGATCAGCCGTGTTTCTCGGGCATGTGCAGCGGCGGCGGACACTGTATCAGTCTGTGGAGCCGATTTGTCCCTGTGCGTGGCGCGCGCTTGGCACAGTGACCACATAGCTGGTAGTTGCGCTGTCCTCGTAATCCTGCGGTGTGCGTGCGGGGCTTCTGTGCGTGGAAGGTCCGCTGTCGTGAGGTGAGTCAGGGTTGGGGAGCTTGGTGGAAATCAACACAGACAGCGCCGATGACTTTCCCCGTTCAGGCTGCTTCCTTCGGTTCGCTCGTGTCGTTGTTCATGGTGCGTGTTGGTCCCAGCGCTGCCACTGATCCTTGTGAGTGTGGATGAAGAGGTTGCAGGCGTGTTCGCTTGTCCTCTGGAGTCCACAGCGCGGTGAGAGGGAGCAGACGGTCATTCTCTCGTCAAGTCACCAGTGTGGAGGGAAAAGATCAGGTGAGATGCTACGAGCTGGAAGGTTGCAGAGTTTTATTTTCCTCCAACATAATGAGACGCACTTTGTAGCTCTGTGTGCTACTGTGCTGTTGAGACATGTCACACAAGCTCTTTTATGCAGTGATACAGGAAGAGAGAATACATGGCACATTAGCATATGAGTCAATACACATGATTAGCATGACCAACTGATGCGTGGATGTCCTCTCCCTCATCCTGGGGATGTATACACAACAGTCCATTGTTCTGATTGCCCCCAGGGGCTCTCTGTATGTGAATTGTCCTCTGCTTCCTCCAGACCTGCTGAGTGTGAGGAATGTCCTTGCAGAGTGTGGTGGGTCACCACATATTAGAACAAAGATGACACAAGTAAACACAAAATGCAGTTTTTAAATAAAGGTGTTTATTAAGGGGGGGAAAAAAATCCAAACCTATTTGGCCCTGTGTGAAAAAGTGATTGCCCCCTAAACCTATGGCAAAAAAGATGGGATGAAGATCATAAAGGTAGATTGTATTACAAAATACAAAAATCTGTTGCAATAGAGAATTTCATAACAACCAAAAGGAGGGAAGACATCATTATGGCAAGACTCAGACTGGATCACAGACACGTTTAAATGGCACTTTATTCACCATGGGGAAAAGCGAAAGTGACAGAAACACAAACCAGCCAGTGTCATGTTTCAAGCAACAGGAGGGGGGGAGGAGCATGCAAGGAGGTCAGAGAAACTGAGTGGCGTTTGTGGAAAACTGGAAAAACTGTGTGCGTTTAGCCCCCTCCCCTTGAAAACTGAGTGTGTTAAATCCCCCACAGGTGCGACACCCATGGTGTAGGGCAGGGGTTCCCAACCTTTTTTGGGTCGTGACCCCATTTTGACATCACAAATATCTCGCAACCCCAGAGACATTTTTTTTGCTATAATTATTTTTTGATCATGTTTGTTATACTGTCTTACAAATACAGAGTAGCCAGATTAGTGCACAACGTGTCATTTTATTTTCTCTGATCAGGATGTACAGTTAGTGCAAATTGTATTTAAAAGGCTTAAAATTAATACTGAGCAAACAATTTCTCAAACAATGAATTGTGGAAAAAAAAAAAGCTGCAGCATCTTAAACTGGCCACAGTGAACATTTGAAAGATGGACAGTATCATAGTGCTTCAGTTTCAGCTTCAGTCATGTCTTTTATATATTATTATCCTCTCAACTCACCACATTTAATGGGATGGCTGAGCCTGCACACCTCGCTGCAGCTTTTCAAAGTTGGGTGCTGTAGTAGACACAGCGCATCTCATCTCTGACGTAACATCCAGTCGGGAACGGTACTTTGACTTCATACACACAAGGGCACTGAATCCAGCTTCACACAAATATGTGCTTCCAAAAGGAACCAACATTTTTAAAGCACACAGTGAGATCTCTGGGTACTCATCTCTTGCTCCAAACCAGAATTCGTCCACGGCCACTCGCGAATGTATTCCCTGATGCGTTTTGTCACATGACAGTTCAATCAGCTGTTCAACAGCGGTGGCAGGCAGGTCCACTGCGCCTGCATCACAGTGAAATGGGTCCCTCACCCAGTCAAACTTTGACATATTCACATCTGGAAAATAAGTGGCGAAGTGCTCTTCCAGGCGTTTCAGGTGGCCGCATATCTCCTTTGTGCAGCACTTATCGATGCTGTTGTCTTTTAAAAACTGACTCAGCTTGGGGAAAGGGGTGAAGTTTGCCTTTAAAAGGCTTTCTCTCCAGTATGTGAGCTTTCCCCTGAATCCATCAATACGATCACTCATCTGCATGACATTCTTGGTTTTTCCCCTGCATGCTTGTGTTAAGTTCGTTTAGTTTTCCAAAGATGTCCGTTACATATGCAAGGAGGCACATTTTCTGCTGGTCACACAGAAAGTCGACAAAATCAGTTTTTTCCACATCCATGGAAAATGCCAACAGTTCGTTTCTCAGCTCGAAAACCCGCTCCAACACTTTATCTCTGGACAACCACCGTGCCTCTGTGTGAAACAGTAAATTTTCATATTCAGAGCCCATGTCGACGCATAGTTTTGCAAACAGACGTGCGTGCAGAGGATGTGGCTTGATGTAGTTAACCATAGTTACGACCTGCTGCAGTACGTCTGCGACGGGCGCACTCAGTTCTTTAGATGCCAGCTGTTCACGGTGAATCATGCAGTGATTCCATATTGCAGATGGGGCCCGCTGGGTGACAAGTGTCCGCAAACCACTTTTCCATCCCGCCATAGACGGAGCCCCGTCTGTGCAAAATCCCACCATACGCTCCCAGGGAATTCTGTTTTTCTCCATAAAATCGGCAAGGACATCGTACATTGCTTGAGCAGTCTCATGTTCAGGAAGAGGGAGACAGTACAAAATATCCTCATGAATTGCATTCTCCTGCATGTAACGAACAAATGTCAAAGCATGAGCATTTCTTCCTTCTGTGCTAACATCCATTTGAAGAGCATAGGCTGGGGAATTGCAAAGTTTTTCTGTCAGCGTGCTCTCTTGGTCATCGGCGATTGCATCAATCCTTCTTTTCACTGTATTATCAGACAGAGGTATCGTCTTCAGTTTTTGAGCTTCTCCCTCCCCGCACATCGTTTTTACCATTTAAGATAAGATAAGATAAGATAAGCCTTTATTAGTCCCACAACGGGGAAATTCCAGGATTGCAACAGCACAGGGATAGCAACACTCAGAGCAACAATCAGAAGGCAAGAAAAAACAAGCAAGCAAGAGCAGCTAATATACATATGTACATATTACTATAAAATATATATATATACACACACACACACAGACACACAGTGCAGAGCATTGTAGCTGGATGGAATAAATATATGAATATATGAACACACAGTGCAGAGCATTGTAGCTAGATGGAATAAATATGTAAATATATAAACACCCACAGTATGGAGCATTGCAGCTAGGTGGAATAAATATGCAAGTATATAAACACACACAGTGCGGAGCAATGTAGCTAGATGGAATAATATGTAGATATATAAATAAAAACACAGTGCGGAGCATTGTAGCTAGATGGAATAAATATATAGATATATAAATATAAACACACCCAGTGCAGAGCATTGTAGCTAGATGGAATAAATATATAAATATATAAACACACACAGTGCAGAGCATTGTTGCTAGGTGGGATGAAACAGCATAACCGTCTATTTAGTTATCCTACATGGTATGATTATGTGCCCATACATATTCTCACCCTCCATAGCGACCGGTATGTTCCTAGTTGTATGCCGGAGAGGACCATTGTGTAAGTCTATTGCATCTTTTGCATTCAAAAAAAAAAAAACAAAAAAAAACTATTAGTTTGTTACATCTTTTTGCTATCTCTGCGAGCAGCCCTGCTTAGGTTGTACAGTCTGACAGCCGTTGGTAGGAAGGACCTACGAAACCTCTCGGTTGTGCACCTGGGATGATGTAGTCTGCTGCTAAATGAGCTCCTCAGTGCATCCAGTATGTCCTGCATAGGGTGGAACTCGGACTCCAGCAGAGATGACAGTTTAGCCACCGTCCTTCTCTCTCCATTTCGATGGCAGCTGGCAATATTAATGTCTCAGCGATAGTATGCGGCTTCATAGCCCTAGCAATGAGATAGCTCACCTCAAAAGATGCTTTCAGGGCCCGCTCACTAACAGTCACAGCTTTTTTAAAGTACACTCGCTGCTTGTTCAACTCGGCGTATTTATTTTTGAAAAAAGATATCGGCTTGCCGACATGTTCTCTGTGTGTTGTCTCAAAATGCCTTTTGAGTTTGTTGGGTTTCATGCTCTCCGCAGACAGGACACTACCACACAGCAAACACTTTGGCCTCTCGTCATTGTGTTCAATGACACTCGTAAATCCATATTTCAGGTAGCTTTCATCATATTTTCTCTTTTTCCTCCTGGAACTGTCTTCACAGGGGCAGGCGGACGAAGAAATCTCTCCATTTTTCCCTACTGACTAGGTTGTGTTTACACAGTTAGCAGGAACTCAAATAGGGGTCACGTGATCGCCGCCGTCAATCAAGATGTGCCAGCTCTGATATTTTTATATACTACATTTTATTTGAACTGATTTATATTGAAAGTGAAAGAATATAGTTCTTTAAGAGTGTGTGTGGAGCTTTAATCAAAATTTTTAAAAGAAGAATAATTAGTTGAAAAACATTTTTTTATCAATTATTAGACATTTAAAGCGACCCCATTTGAATTCCACGCGACCCCAAGGTTGAAGACCCCTGGTGTAGGGGAAGAGTGTGGTCTTCCTCTGCTCAGAGGGGGAGAGTGACAAACTGAGAGAGCTGTTACAGTGGCTGGTTGCCAACCGCCAATCAAATCTAAAAGAAGAAGAAGAACGCATTACTGTAACATCACTACTTTTGCAGTAACATGCTCTATAACAAAATTACTGTTTAAAAATTCTGTAATGTGTTACAGTTACTGAAAGTTGATCAGATGTGTTACTCATTACTTGTTTTATTAATATGGATAGATATTTTTAGCACAAATAAATGAATATACAAACGGACCCTACTGTAGCTGAAACACAGCTGTCAGTCAACGTGACCTGTTGCAGAGAGCTGAGTCTTCACTACTGAGCGGAGGAAAAGATGAAGCCATTTTCTTTTTGTGGAAATAGATTTTTTCTTTTGTCGCGGTTAAGGACAAAAGCATATTGGTGGGTTGGAAGCTAAGTGCCAGTTGAGACCTACTGCAATCTTCAGAAGTGCCTGAAAACAGCAACAAAGCCGACAGAGGTATTGCTGCGTAGCGGCTAACTATGCTAACAACACCGTGTTAGTGGATCGACACTATCTCAACAGCCACAGCTAGATTTCAAGCACAGGTATGCATCTGGACAGTTTGTGACCCAGCAAGAATTAAACCTGATTGCCAGATACGTTGTTACAGACTGAAGACGTGATAAGTGACTTTCCATCAGACAGCTGATACTGTGATCCACTGAAGTTAAAACACATTTACTTGCTACCTGGATAAAGATTTTTCAAAAAATGGATTTTGATCTCCAAAAGGAATTTGAGGCACTGGATCATGTCTCTGTCACAGCAGACATTTGGACTGTGGATAATGGCCATTTTCTTTGGATTACTGCACATCAGATTAAGTCCATATCATAAAGATAAGATAAACATGGACAGCTTTATACAATGTTGCCAACTCTCACTCCAAAATGAGGACATTACTGGCAATATCAAAGTCAAGTCAAAGTGCCTTTATTGTCATTCCGTTGCTAAAAAACAATACAACGAAATTGAGATACTGCTCCCTAAAACAAACTATCACAGTCACAGTTCACTCGTGCATTTAACATTCTCATAATTACAACAATAAGTAATGCTTAAAACAATAATACCTAAAAAGTTAAATACAATATGTACATAGCAATAATAAAAACATACTGAGCGATAAATAAGTAAGACCAGCTTATACACACAAGGTTATTGCCACAAAATAACCTAACATAAAATAACATGGAAAATACTTTCGGTTCCTGTAGGGTGAGGACGCACAGGTAAAGGCTCCCAGTTCGTTTCTGTTTAAAAGGCAGTTAAACGCAGTTAGAACGCAGTTTGGAGCTGGCGTTTTGAGCTTCTTTTTTTTTTTTTGTTGCTGCTGCTAGAGAGTGAACCTGCTCGTGAGAAAAAAGGTGAAATTGCCAGTAGTGGCTGGTGAGGCAATCGGGCCCCTTGCGCTCAGGGAAAACAAAGGGATTTCTCCCACGTGTGTTTTTTTTTCCTACAATCAAAATCAGCGATCATCGGCCGGGATAATGGGTCCCAAGAGAGCTCTGCAGAATGAGGAGGTGGATGAAATTAAAAAAAAGCGCTGGATTTCTTGGCGGAAGAGATTTCCGCTGTAAAGACGCAGCAAAGAAGCATCCTGGACCTAGTAGAGGAAATAAAAGCACTGTGGAGCCAGAACGCTGAGAAAGACAAGAGGCTGGCATATCTGGAGAGAATGGCGGAAATGGAGCAGAACACTCGGGTGAACGACGTGATCATCACGGGGCTCCACATTAAACCCCGATCATACGCGAGAGCAGTGGCCGCAGACAGCAGTGGAAGTGAGCTGGAAGAGGAATCCGCTGAGCAACAAGTGTCGGCCTTCATGCAGTCGAAAGGAATTCAGCTGGACTGCAACAACATTGAGTCCTGCCACCCTCTGCCCAGGAAAAACGGCGACAAACCGGCTGTGATCATGAGGTTTGTAAACAGAAAACACAAGACTGCGCTACTGAAACAAGGTAGGAAGCTGAAAGGAACGAACATTTACATAAACGAGCACCTCACGAAAGAAAATGCAGAAATAGCCAGGAAAGCAAGATGCATGAAAAAGCAGAAAAAGATTCAAAACACCTGGACATCAAACTGTAAAATATACATCAAATTAAACGGATCACCTGAAGAAGCCAAGGTCATTAACATCCGTAATATTATGGAACTGGACAAATATCAATGAATATTATGAACTGGAGTCACAGCAACAATTCAGACAACTGTAGGACACTGAAGGATTTTACTCATCTGCAACAAAATATTTAACAACATGAATCAAAAAATCAACAAACAGGAACAACAGGAACTGAAAGTTTTTGAATACGCAGATCACAACCCACAGGACGTAGAATATAACATAGACCCTGATAATAATTTATTTAGCTCCATCAATAATGACTGTAATTACTACACAGATGAACAGTTTAACACAATGGTCACATCTGATTTCAATATTTCTATGATCCACTTCAACAGCAGGAGTCTCTATGCCAACTTTAATAACATTAAAGATTATTTACATCAGTTTAAAGAGCCCTTCAATATTGTGGCAATATCAGAGACGTGGCTCAGTGAAGAGAAAGGAGTGGATTTTACCATGGATGGCTATGAATTAAATTATATAAATAGAAAAGTGAAAAAAGGAGGAGGAGTTGCAATTTATGTTTACAAGAGCTTAAAATACAAGGTTGTTGAAAATCTGTCAGTAACTGTGGATGATTTATTTGAATGTATTACAATAGAAATCTGTCTGGACAATGTGAAGAATGTAGTAGTGAGCTGTGTATATAGAACACCTGGATCAAACATTGACTTATTTAAGGACTGGATGGAAAAAATGTATGCAAAACTAACTCATAAAGTTATGTTCATCTGTGGGGATTTCAATATAGATCTGATGAACTCAAAACAACATAGTTTGACAGAAGAATTTATCAACACAATGTACAGTATGGGCTTACATCCAACAATTACTGGACCTAGGAGAATCATGTCACACAGTGCCACACTAATAGATAACATATTCACAAACATTATGGAAAATAATATCAGGAGTGGGCTTTTATTGAATGATATCAGTGACCACCTGCCGATTTTTGTTGTCTATCAATGTGATTATAGGAAGAAAAAGTATACCAAAAATATTAAATATAAAAGAATAAGAACCGAAGAATCAATGTATTTACTGACAAAGGAATTATTAATACAAGATTGGAAGATAGTTTATGATGAAAATGACATAAATAAAGCATATGATAATTTTTACAAATATTTCAATCATTGTACAATAAATACTGTCCGATAAAACAATACAGTGACAGACAACAAAAAAAATATTCCTTGGGTCACCAAGGGGTTAATAAATGCATGTAAAAAGAATACATTATATAAACAATTCATTAAATGCAGAACGGTGGAAGCTGAGATCAAATATAAAAGATATAAAAATAAGCTTACTACTATAATGAGGACCTGTAAGAAAGAATATTACAACAGAATACTAGAGGATAACAAAAATAACTTAAGAGGAATATGGCAAGTACTCAATGGGATTATTAGTAATCGTCCTAAGAATGCAAATTATCCAGAATATGTGCTCCACAATCCCACACAGCTGGTCTGCACAGGACTTGAGGAGCTTTGCACTGATGCCGTCCGGTCCCGACGCCTTCCTCGCCTTGATCTTCCTGAGCTCCGTCCTCACCTGGGTCTTAGTGAGGGTCAGGTTGGGGGGCTGTGTGTTGGGAGTGAGGGGGTGATGGTGGAGTGGGGAGTGGGCAGCAGGACTTGATGTCTTCAGTGGCAGCAGTGGTTGTTGTGCAGTCGGGGGGAAGGGCGGTTGGTCAAACCTATTAAAAAAACAGATTCAGATTGTTCGCCCACTCCCTGCCCCCCGTGGCCTGGGGGGAGGTATTCTGGAGCCCAGAGATGTTTATAAGGTTTCTCCAGACCCCGCTGATGTCGCTCTGTTGCAGCTTGTCCTCCATCCTCTTCCTGAAGCTGTCCTTGCCTTCTCTGATCTTTCTCCTCAGCTTCCTCTGTACGGACTTCAGCATCTCCCTGTTCCCCGACCTGAAGATCCTCTTCTTCTCTAAAGGATGAGATTTGCATTTTGGACACAAAATATGTACTTGTCGATTCTAATATGATCTGCTTTCAACTGACAGGTGACCTTGGCTACCCACTAAATAGGTTCATATTGTGTTCTTTTTCATGACTGTTTTCCTTTATTCAACCAGCTGATCCACCTGGCTGGTCACAAATTGACTGATTTATTCATCGTTTAAAATAACATTGTATAAAAGATACAACATACAGTGGGGCAAAAAAGTATTTAGTCAGCCACCAATTGTGCAAGTTCTCCCACTTAGAAGATGAGAGAGGTCTCCAATTTCCATCATAGGTATAACTCAACTATGAGAGACAAAATGAGAAAAAAAAAATCCAGAAAATCACATTGAAGGATTTTTAATGAATTAATTGGTAAATTCCTTGGTAAAATAAGTATTTGGTCAATAACAATAGTTCATCTCAGTACTTTGTTATATACCCTTTGTTGGCAATGACAGAGGTCAAAGGTTTTCTGTAAGTCCACAAGGTTTTCACACACTGTTGCTGGTATTTTGGCCCATTCCTCCATACAGATCTCCTCTAGAGCAGTGATGTTTTGGGGCTGTCGCAGGGCAACACGGACTTTCAACTCCTTCCAAAGATTTTCTATGGGGTTGAGATCTGGAGACTGGCTAGGCCATTCCAGGACCTTGAAATGATTCTTATGAAGCCACTCCTTTGTTGCCCGGGTGGTGGGTTTGGGATCATTGTCATGCTGAAAGACCGAGCCACGTTTCATCTTCAATGCCCTTGCTGATGGAAGGAGGTTTTCACTCAAAATCTCACGATATATGGTCCCATTCATTCTTTCCTTTACACGGATTAGTCGTCCTGGTCCCTTTGCAGAAAAACAGCCCCAAAGCATAATGTTTCCACCCCCATGCTTCACAGTAGGTATGGTGTTCTTTCTCCTTCAAACACGACAAGTTGAGTTTTTACCACAAAGTTCTATTTTGGTTTCATCTGACCATATCACATTCTCCCAATCCTCTTCTGGATCATCCAAATGCTCTCTAGCAAACTTCAGACGGGCCTGGACATGTACTGGCTTAAGCAGGGGGACACGTCTGGCACTGCAGGATTTGAGTCCCTGGTGGCGTAGTGTGTTACTGATGGTAGCCTTTGTTACTTTGGTCCCAGCTCTCTGCAGGTTATTCACTAGGTCCCCCCATGTGGTTCTGGGATTTTTGCTCACCATTCTCGTGATCATTTTGACCCCACGGGGTGAGATCTTGCGTGGAGCCCCAGATCGAGGGAGATCATCAGTGGTCTTGTATGTCTTCCATTTTCTAATAATTGCTCCCACAGTTGATTTCTTGACACCAAGCTGCTTACCTATTGCAGATTCAGTTTTCCCAGCCTGGTGCAGGTCTACAATTTTGTTTCTGGTGTCCTTTGACAGCTCTTTGGTCTTGGCCATAGTGGAGTTTGGAGTCTGACTGTTTGAGGTTGTGGACAGGTGTCTTTTATACTGATAACGAGTTCAAACAGGTGCCATTAATACAGGTAACGAGTGGAGGACAGAGGAGCCTCTTAAAGAAGAAGTTACAGGTCTGTGAGAGCCAGAAATCTTTTTTGTTTATAGGTGACCAAATACTTATTTTACCAAGGAATTTACCAATTAATTAATTAAAAATCCTTCAATGTGATTTTCTGGATTTTTTTTTCTCATTTTGTCTCTCATAGTTGAGGTATACCTATGATGAAAATTGGAGACCTCTCATCTTTTAAGTGGGAGAACTTGCACAATTGGTGGCTGACTCAATACTTTTTCCCCACTGTATATCTACAGAACAGTAGCCCACCTGACATCATCCGACCTGCCGTCAGATGTCGGCTACGGCAAGCCTCAGTGTCCCCCCCCCCAAAAAAACCCTCACATACTACAGTCTGGACCATAGTCTTTGGACACTAATTGCAGGAGGTTCTTTAATCACTAAATCACTGGGCTGACAAGCAATCGCTATGGGATGACTCGCCAGGAACTCCTGTGGATGTGACCCCAGATCTGCGTTCACACCACACTAAAGCAGAGCAGACAGTGAATCCCCTACTGGACCTCACTGTTTAGCCTACCTGGAGAAATTACCAGTGATCTAACTAACTGCATGGAAAACAGTTACCTGTATTTACCCAGTGACACACATAAAAAATGGACAAATCCGCCCAAACAAACAAACTCAAACAGACTGTGTTAAATCAACTAATGAGCCCTCATTTGTCACACCACAAATGGTTTACAAGCTCAAAAAACCCAACCGGATTCAGACAAGTGAAACAGACAGTCCCTGGCTCAAAAACTTGACGAGCCCCCATGTGTCACAAGCCTGGCTCACTGGCTCGGACATAAAAGGGAGACCACACTCAGGAGCCATTTCAAAAATAATTTATTTTATTATAGAGAAGCAATCAAAGAAAGTGTCTGTAATAATCAGTGGTGTGTGCCTGTGCATGGGATGCGTGAAACAAACAAAAACAGCAGACAGTCACTTGCCAGTTCAGTGACCACACGCCTCTGTCAAGGGCTGCAACCATGCCCAGCGGCCAACCCAGAAACCATAAAGCCTCCACAGGCTGCAAACAATAGACAGGACCACCAGCACAGCCCCAACCGAGCAACAGACAGAACCAGAACAGTAGGCAGAGTAGAACACCAGGAAGGCGACCGGACTCCAGCGGGAGCAGAAGTGTGCCCCTGACGAGTATACAGAGATCTCTTTTATAGCCACCTCTCAGCCAGGGGCAGTCCTTCACAGCTCCACCTACAACACAAAAGAAAATACAGAGAGCGGTCCAACTCCAGAAAGGAGCGGGCCGTAACACATGTAAGGATACGGAGCCCAACAAGGATGCCCTCGAGCCCTCTTTGGCTTGTATTGCCTATTGAGCCTTTAGCAGAACTTATTAGAACTTCTGCAGCAATTAAGTGCTTCAAAGTTAAAGGTTCTGAGCACATAATCTTGCTTTGTGTGGACAGTGTTCTCTTCTACTCAGTAAAAATAATACAGGATTTGTTAAGTCATTCACATTTTGCATCACATTACACCCAAAGTGTAGGGAAGTAATTGTAGTAGTAAAGTAAGTACATGTTTGTGTTTTGTGTTTACAGATGCTTGAGACGTACACCAAAGCACTTGTCAAAAAGACAGGCGCTCAAAATTTCTTCCCTAGAAAGGATTTAACTAAAGAAGCAAACCTGCTCACTCTGGTCAAAATCAAGCAGAGATCCCGGAACACATTTTTATACCCGGTGACAACAAAGGTCGAGATCATTCAGAAGGACCTTCCTAGTCTGATCGGAGAGGACGGATTCAGTCCAGGTGTGTAAACTGATTTTTTTTCTCTCTCTCTCTCTCTCTCTCTCTCTCTCTCTCTCTCTCTCCTAAACTGATAAGCACTCCTGCTTCTTGAAGCAGAACAATTATGTCACCCCTTGTGTTTAATACTATGTTTACTCCTTACCATAGTCTATGATGAGGAGCTTGTGGTCAGCAATTTCAAATGGAGCAAGGGGAGGAAGAGAGCTGGCAAGGTGGCAGGAGGATATCATGAAGTTGAAACTGAAGTCACTTTATCGATTGATGCTGTGGATGGAATGAAAAATTCTGTGGACATAATGAAGAAGACAGTGAACATTGACAAACTCGAGTGGTATGTCTCACTTTATGTTAGGACCTTGGCTCAATCAAGTTTTAAGTTTAAAAGGAAAAATATATTAAGTTCTTGGTGGATAAAGTTAGTGTTGTAGTCAAGACCAGACCAAGACCATAGCGTACAGAGACCAAGGGCCATATTACAGTATATCATGAGTATTAGGAGTTCCTGGCAGCGGAAGGCGAAGGACAGAGCTGCGTGGAGGAATCTGATCAGACCTAAATTAAACAGTCATTGTCGCCCCCGACAGACTGCTATGATGGTGGTGATGATGATGATGATTGTAGCTCCACAAATCAGGTGCCCAGTCCTGTCTGTCGGTAATGAATCTATATAATATTGTGGTGGCACTGAGTGGGAAGTTCTCCACCCAGAGTCGGAAGCCGGGGTGGAGATGGAACAGAGAACTGAAGGAGGATGTGGCACCGGGGGGTTTCAGATGAAACAGAATGGACTAGCGCACCCTGGGGAGTCAGAAGACACCGGAGTTTGCTAGAGTATGAGAGGGAGTGAGAAGCAGGGTTCGTGTTCTGTAATGTTAATGTGTCAGACAGGCTTTGTGCACTGTGTGTATTGTCTTTGGCTCCCTGGGTTTCATGGGGCAGAAATAAAGTGTTATAAAAGGAGGTGCCCAGAGGTCCCGGGAAGAGTTTTTTCTGTGTTTTGTGTTGGAAGGTGAATAAAGTTTGTGTGTCGTCCAGCTCGCTGTCTCGTCTGCTTTCATCTTCCACATTGGTGAACCTAAGACGTGCAATGGAGAATGAGCTGAACACCGCCCAGGAGACAACCCAGAGGGAGAACATCAGTGTAGCATGCGCTGTCACAGTCAAGCTCCCAGACTTCTGGCTTCACAATCCGACCGCTTGGTTTCTACATGTGGAAGCCCAATTCGCACTCCGCGGGAGCTCCACGGATGACACCAAATATTATCATGTGGTTGCTTTGCTGGATGTGAGTGCCACACTGGATGTGCGTGTCTCCAGGAGCCGCCAGCCCAGGACATACGACACACTCAAGCAGATGCTGCTTCAACGATATATCCTGTCGGACAGTGAGAGGGCAGAGAAACTTCTCATGCGCTCACAGTTGGGTGACAGATCAGCTGTGGAGCTTATGGAGAGCCCGTTTGCACTGAGGGGGAAGGATGATGAACCCTTCCTGTTCTCCCACCTCTTCCTTAGGAACTTCCCAGCTACAGCGAGGGCGATCCAACTCACCAGAACAGAGCTCTCACTGTGCACGCAATGACACCAGCAGCCATGAAGGACTCCAGCAAGGTCGAGGAGCCATTGGAGGTGGCTGGGACGGATGCCAAGAGACGCAGGAACGGGACGTTCTGTTTCTTTCACAGTCGGTTTGTCTTGAATGCCCAATGCTGTCTGCCGCCATGCCAATTCAAGAAGCCAGGGACACGGCACGGCCAGCAGTCAGTAGCAGCTGCGACCACTGGCGACAGGAACAAGCTGCTTTTCATCATAGACGCACGTTCGGGGAGACGTCTCTTGGTGGACTCCGGCTCCCAGAAGAGCCTCATTCTGCCGGTCAGTGCAGACAGGTTGGCAGAAGGCTGCGACCCCGAGCTTTCAGCCGCCAGTGAATCCAACATCAGGACGTTTGGTGAACGAACGTTGACAGTATGCTTACACGGACGCAATTACCAGTGGGACTTTGAGGTAGCTGCATGTTCGGTCCCCGTTTTAGGTGCTGATTTTTTTTGTGCTTACGGATTATTAGTCGATGTTGCCAACAGACGTTTAGTGGATGCTGTTTTCTTTTCCTCCTTGCCCTGCACAGCTCAGGGAGTTGGGCCAACAACATATGGTAACGTTATAGCTCCAGGGTGTAAGCATTTGCTTTCACAGTTCCTAGCACTCACGGTTTCGACTTTTTCTGCTACAGTAACCAAACACGGGGTCGAGCATTTCATAACAACAAAAGGTCCGCTGGTGTTTGCGCGCCCTCGGCGCCTGGACGCGGTTAAGCTGGCCAGCGTGTGCGAGGAGTTCGCTAACTTAGAGCATCTGGGCATTGTTAGGCACTCCAACAGCCTGTGGGCATCTCCGCTACACATGGTGCCCAAGGCCGATGGGTCGTGGCAACTGTGCGGCGATTTCCAGCACTTGAACAGTGCCATGGAACACGATCGGTATCCCATTCCGCACATCCAGGATCCAGGATCTGGCCGGGACGCGTGTTTTTTTTCAAAAGTGGACCTGGTCCGCGATTACCACCAGATCCTGGTGCACGTGGACGACGTTCCCAAAACAGCTGTAATAACTCCTTTTGGCCTTTTCGAGTTTTTACGCATGCCATTCAGGTTAAAGTGTGCGGCGCAAACCTTCCAAAAAATGGACGTGGTGCTCCATGACCTGCCTTTCGTTTTTGTCTACTTAGATGACATTTTGGTGGCTAGCGCGTCCGAGGAGGAGCACCTCGCCCATCTCAAACTAGTTTTCCAGAGGTTGAAGTGCCAGTTCATTGTGCCAGTGATTGATTTTTTGGGTCACTGCATTTCCCCGGAGGGCGCGATTCCGCTGCCTGACGAGGTGCGCGCTGTGTTGGATTTTCCACATCCGCAGACCGTGAGGGCCCTACAGGAATTTTTGGGCATGGTCAACTTTTACAACCGTTTCCTCCCCTGAGCAGCCCAGCTGCTGCAACCATTGTACACCGCACTCAAAAAAAAAAAACGCGGAAAACATTGACTAGACCCCCAAGCGAGTCCGGGCTTTCTCAGACACCAAAACAGCGCTCGCTAATGCTGCCTTGCTGGCCCACCCTGCCCCGTCAGTGTGAATAGCACTCACCACAGACGCATCTGATGTTGCCATAGGGGCAGCGGTGGAGCAGTACGTCTCTGGTTCATGGCAGCTGCTGACATTTTTCAGCCGAACTTTGTTCAAAGACGAACGCAAATACAGTACGTTTGACAGAGAGTTGTTGGCCCGCCACCTGGTGACGCACCACTTCCAGTTTTGGCTAGAAGGGCGTGAGTTCACTGCGTTGGTTGATCATAAGCCACTAACGTATGCAATGTCCAAAGTCTCGGAACCGTGGTCGGCCCGGCAGCAATGACATTTGACCACAATCGCGGAGTTCATGACCGACATTCAATACATAGCCAGTAAGCTTAATGTCGTGGCCGATTGCCTGTTGTGCACGGTCGTCTCCCCGGTCTTCATGGGGAATAGATTTCCCTGCCATGGCCACGGAGCAAACCGGGGACGTGGACATTTGCGCGCTCCAGTCTGCGCCTACTGGGTTAAAACTAGAGAGCAGGGTGGTGCAAGAAGGGTGCCCCTCCTTGCTCTGCGACGTCTCCACCAGTCGCCCACGCCCGGTGGTTCCGAGCTCTTGGCACCGCCACATTTTTGAGTCGGTCCACTTCCTTTCACATCCCGGCATGCGTGCCTCGGTTAAACTGGTGGAGGCGAAATTTGTCTGGCCTCACTTGCGCAGGGACATGTAAGAGTGGGCTGCAGTGTGCGTTGCGGGCCAAAGGGCAGAAGCACACCAAAGCCCCCCTCGAGCCATTCCAAATCCTGGCTTGGAGGTTCGACCACATCCACATGGATTTGGTGGACTCCCTCCCACTGTTGCAAGGTTTCACGCACCTTTTGACAATCGTGGACCGCACCACGCATTGGCCTAAAATGGTCCCGCTGGCTTCCACCACGTCCACGGAAGTGGCTTGCGCTTTCTTTTCGGCTTGGGTTGCACGGTTTGGATCCCCATTGGACATCACTTCCAACAGGGGTCCGCAGTTCATTTTGGAACTCTGGTCCGCGATGGCCCAGAGCCTGGGGGTCAAAATCCACCGCGCTACTGCGCACAACCCCCAGGCTAACAGGTTATGCAAACGTATTCGTAGGTCGCTTAAGGCAGCACTCAGAGCTTCACTCACATATGTAAATTGGGTCGACCACCTGCCTTGGATCTTGTTAGGTTTGCGCTCCACACCTAAGGAGAATCTGGCAGCCTCCCTGGCAGAACTCATTTTTTCTCAGCCGCTGCCCGGGGAATTTTTACTGGAAAACCCCGCACCCGGGACTGACCTGCCTGTGCAATTTTTATACAGTACAGAGGCTGCTAATGTGCTGGGCCCGGCCCACCATTGTTTTCCCCACACCTTCGTCCCGAAGAGCTTACAGAGTGCCAAGTTCATTTTTGTCAGGCACGATGCACACAGAACCCACTGTGCCCACCATACGACAGACCGTTCAGAGTGCTGGAACCTGGGGCAAAGCATTTTGTGTTAGACTTGGGGGGCTTAAGGAGACCATCTGCATTGACAGGCTGAAGCCCGCTTATGTGTTGGCAGACGAGCAGGTGGTGGCCCAAGCTTCCTGGCGCGGATGCCCACCGATGTTGGTTTCGCAAGTTGGTGTTCCCTAGGTAGAGAACTGCACTCGCGAAGCTAACCTGTTTCCCACCCCCCCACACCCTCTTCCCCTCCACAGACCAACGTGCCCTCCCGCACACCTTGCCAGGAGTGCGCTTCGACCGGACCGGCGACCCCCCCCCCCCCCCCCCCGCTACAGCTGCTATGGGCGCCAGCTCAAGCCCAAGAGAATGGGGAGTTGGTTCCCTTTCTGGGTGTTTGGGATGGGGGGAGCTGTGGGGTGGCACTGAGTGGGGGGGTTCCCCACCCAGAGTCGGAAGCCGGGGGGGAGATGGAACAGAGCACTGAAGGAGGATGTGGCACATGGTCTCAGATGTAACATAAAGAACTAGCCGCATTGCGGGGAGTCAGGAGACACCAGAGTTCACTAGAGTATGAGAGACAGTGAGAAGCAGGGTTTGTGTTCTGTAATGTTAATGTGCCAGACAGGCTTTGTGCACTGTGTGTATTCTCTTTGGCTCCCAGGTCTCATGGGGCAGAAATAAAGTCATTAAAGAAGGCGCCCAGAGACCCCGGGAAGTTTTTTTCTGTTTTATGTTGGAAAGTGAATAAAGTTTTTGTGTCGTCCAGCTCACTCTCATCTGCTTTCATCTTCCACAATATGAGTTTCATTTTTTGATTTGAATTGCTGAAATAAATTAACTTTTTGATGATATTCTAATTCATTGAGATGCACCTGTAGTCTTTTCAGATCTTGTCTTGGTCTTGGTCACCTCTGGTCTTGGTCTAGTCTTGGTAGGGTCTTGGCTACAGCACTAGCTAATCCATCCATCCTTGCATATAGTGGTGTGAAAAAGTGTTTGCCCCCTTCCTGATATATCATTGTTTTATATGTTTTCATTCATTCATCTTCTTCCGCTTAATCCTTTTCGGGTCGCGGGGGGGGGGGGGGGGGGGGGCTGGAGCCTATTCCAGCATCTTTGGGCGAGAGGCAGGGTACACCCTGGACAGATCGCCAGTCCATTGCAGGGCCAACACAGAGACAGACAACCATTCACTCTCACAGTCATACACAGTCATACCTAAGGACAATTTAGAATCCCCAGTTTGACACCAATTAACCCAACTTGCATGTTTTTGGCATGTGGGAGGAAACCGGAGAAATCCCGGAGTAAACCCATGCAGACATGGGGAGAACATGCAAACTCCACACAGATCACTGTTGGTCGGGGGCTGGGATCGAACCCAGGATCCCCCGGCCAAGGGTGAGTTGTTGTGCTGCCACAGTGCTAACCACTCTTTCACCGCGCCGCGGTGGAGGAGTGTTTGTCACACTTAAATGTTTTAGATCATTAAACAAATTTAAATATTAGACAAAGATAACACAAGTAAAAACAAAATGCAGTTTTTAAATGAAGGTGTTTATTATTAAGGGTAAAAAAAAATCCAAACCTACTTGACCCTGTGTGAAAAAGTGATTACCCCCCCATGTCAAAACATAAATTAACTGTGGTTTATCACATCTTTGGAAAGCTGAGTTCAATTTCTCTAGCCACACCCAGGCCTGATTACTGCCACACTTGTTCTCAATCAAGAAATCACTTAAATAGGACCTGCCTGACAAAGTGAAGAAGACCAAAAGATCCTCAAAAGCTAGACATCGTGCTGCGATGCAGAGAAATTCAGGAACAAATCAGAAACAAAGCAATTGAGATCTATCAGTCTGGAAAAGGTTATAAAGCCGTTTCTGAAGCTTTGGGACTCCAGCGAACCACAGTGAGAGCCATTATCCACAAATGGCAAAAACATGGAACAGTGGTGAACCTTCCCAGGAGTGGCCGACCGACCAAAATTACCCCAAGAGCACAGCAACAACTCATCCAAGAGGTCACAAAAGACCCCACAACAACATCCAAAGAACTGCTGGCCTCACTTGCCTCAGTTAAGGTCAGTGTTCATGACTCCACCATAAGAAAGAGACTGGGCAAAAATGAGCTGCATGGCAGAGTTCCAAGACAAATACCACTGCTGAACAAATGGAACATCAATTCTCGTCTCAGTTTTGCCAGAAAACATCTTGATGTTCCCAAAGACTTTTGGGAAAATACTCTGTGGACTGATGAGACAAAACTTGAACTTTTTGGAAGGCGTGTGTCCCATTACATCCTGCATAAAACTAACAGCATTTCAGAAAAGGAATATACCAACAGTAAAATATGGTGGTGGTAGTGTGATGGTCTGTTGCTGTTTTGCTGCTTCAGGACCTGGAAGAGTTGCTGTGGTAAATGGAAGCATGAATTCTGCTGTCTACCAAAAAATCCTGAAGGAGAATGTCCGGCCATCTGTTCATGACCTCAAACTGAAGCGCACTTGGTTCAGTAGCAGGACAACGATCACACACCAGCAAGTCCACCTCTGAATGGCTTAAGAAAAACAAAATGAAGACTTTGGAGTGGCCTAGTCAAGGTCCTGACCTGAATCTGATTGAGATGCTGTGGCATGACCTTAAAAAGGCGGTTCATACTCGAAAACCCTCCAGTGGGGCAGAATTACAACAATTCTGCAAAGATGAGTGGGCCAAAATTCCTCCACAGCGCTGTAAAATACTCATTGTCAGTTATTGCAAACGCTTGATTGCAGTTGATGCAGCTAAGGGTTGTCCAACCAGTTATTAGATTTAGGGGGCAATCACTTTTTCACACAGGGTCATGTAGGTTTGGATTTTTTTTTACCCTTTATAATAAACACCTTCATTTAAAAACTGCACTTTGTGTTTACTTGTGTTATCTTTGTCTCATATTCAAATTTGTTTGATGATCTGAAATATTTAAGTGTGACAAACATACAAAAAAAAAAACAAATCAGGAAGGGGGCAAACACTTTTTCACACCACTGTACATCCATCTTCTAGGGCTCTGGGTCACAGGGGCCAGGCAGAGTAGCCCGGATCCACTGGACCACTCTTGGTCTGGCCCTTCACCAAGGACCAATTTGCCTTGGGAGATCCTATCAGGGGCAACCCCCCCCCCCCCCCCCCACACACACACACACACACACAACACAGATCCTAGTATCACTGGGGCACTCAAACTCCTCCACCACAATAAGGTGGTGATCTACAGAGGGAAACACTAGCTAATGTATTGGTAGCCTAATTGTTAGGGATGTGGTCTGGTGAGCGGAGGGTTGCGGGTTCGATCCCTGGACCAGCAGGATTAGATCTGGGTGGGACAGATAACATAGCAGTGTTTGCCCCACCCTCCTTAACCCCGCTGTGGTGCCCTTGAGCAAGTCCCTTGACCCCAACTGTTCCAGTGGAGATGCTCAGTGGCCACAGGTCAATCTGTAGTTGTACTGGACAGCTTCCTGGTGTCGATGTGAACAGGGCATCCTTGAAAAAGAGAGGCTGCATCTCAATGGAACTACCCTGTATAAATAAAGGTTAAATAAAAAACATGGACAAATGTATCTCAAAACGTGCTTTTAAGAACTGTCATCCTTTCACTGACATTCTTTCAGAAGACACAGCTGTCTCCACACAGGCCAATATCATTTTACTTGCTTTCACACATTATTTCATTCAGCTCATGTTTTAGCTGGTTTTAGCTCTATATTAATTTTTAAACAAAAAACAATATTAAAATGAATTCTTGGTTCAATTTCAAACAAAATGTAATAAAATCCTAAAAATGTTTTACAGGAGAACGCAAACTAATTTGTATTGCATTTAAAAAAAAAAAAAAGATTAATATCTAAAAAAACAAAATTTCACAAAAAGTCCACCTCTATACAATTTTACTATAACTATGGGCATGGGGTCAAAACGTCAAAGGTCAAAATGACATATAAACTATATCTCAACAACAATGAGACCTTGGGTCACCAAACTTTGTACACATGTTCATCCTGACCTCTGATTATGGGTTTGGGGTCAAAAGGTCAAAGGTCACAGTTAGCTTACGATATGCCCTATTACTATAGAATGAGTGAAGCGAGCGTCACCAAACTTGGTACACAGGTTCACCCTGTGACCGTGAACTATCAACATGCCTTTGGGATCACAAGGTCAGACATCAAGGTCAAAATACCATATAAACTACATCTTCACAGCAAAGAAAAAGACTGAAGGGTACCACTGGCAGACGCCATTATTTTTTTTAACCAGCTTGTTTAACACAATCTTGGAAAGTGAAAGGATGCCTGAGTTTATGTTTATTAGGAGGAAAAGTAATGGAGGAAAAATGTAATAGTACTTCCAAGAACAATGGTGATGCTCAGAGCTGTAGTAACTACATAATCAGCCACATTATGTATATATGGAAAAGAGTTTTTGAAACCAGGTTAAGATGAGAGGTGGTGATCAGTGAGCAGCAGTATGGTTTCATGCCAAGGAAGAGTGCCACAGATACAATGTTTGCCTTAAGAATATTGATGGAGAAGTCCAAAGACATGCATAGGTTAATTGGTCATTCGACCCCATAACCTCAATGACCTGAGGGTCGCCCTTCAAAAAGAGTGGAATGCCATGCCTCAGCAGACAATAAGTCAACTTGTGAACAGCATGAGACATCGTTGTCAAGCTGTAATTGATGCTGAAGGGCACATGACAAGTTATTGAGACAATGACATTTTTTTATTGTGGTATATCCACCACTGTTGTTGGCTTTTGTTTCACTAAATTGTTTAAGATGAGGAAATCACCATTACATACTTCTACTTTAAACTACTTGCATTTTTATTGACTTTGTGCTGCATGAAAAATTTGCTTCGCATTTGTGCGTTCAGGCCAAACGCTCAGACCAAATTTGCTTCGCAAAGTGAATTTTTCACACGGCGCAAATACAAAGTCAATGGAAAGAGGTGCGAACGTGAATCTTGTGCATTCATGCATTCACGTCTGAGGGCTAGCGCTAGCTAGTAATGGCCTTGAGATTCTGCCCTCATTGGAGTAAGAGTACCAACATGGGAGAATAAACTAGTTTGGAAATGAGACTGACACTCACCTGGAGACAGATGGACCCGGGAGCTCTGCAGCTGAATCGGAGTGTCTGAGTTTTTTTTACCCATAGACCCCTGCCACAGATATGCTAACAAGGCTAGCAGGGTAGCAATGTAAACAACCCATCATCCAGGTGAAAGTTTGGAGACAGGGACAGTTTTTTCAGTTGAGATCCCTGTCACATAATGTAAACCTAAGCATGATGGTGTCTGGGGATTTCCACAGCAGGTTGAACACAGTTGCAGAAGTTATAAAGACAACTTCGCCTGTCTGCAACTTACTCAGATGGTGAATTCATGTCTATTTGCATGTTTACATTGAGTTAAAATGTAATCGCGCCTCGCAAAAAATTCACCTGTTCATGTTTGGTCTGAACTCGCCTTTAAATCAGGTCACATTTTATAACAAATTAATGCAGAACACCTGGAAATTCTAAAGGGTTCAGCCTTTTTATTGAACTGTCTTTACTGGTGAAAGGAGTTTAAAATATTTTTTACAGTAATCATGTGATAGATGCATTTTAGAATAGTAAAACCCATGAGCACACCATTTTGTGTGTTTACAAAGTTCTCTTCACACGAAGTCTGCAATGTTAGGAAAACCAGTTGCACTAAAATGCTGAACACCAAAGCAGCAGAAAGAGAGTTTTCTGTGAGCCAGACAGAATAACTGTCTCCAAACTGATTTCACTGTGATTTATATTTTCTGTGTTAGGAAAGTTAGAAAGGACGTCTTGGACACACTGGGACTGAAGAACGACGATAAACTGGCATTCATTTACCAGATCATGTACAGTACCGTTCCTTGGGAACTCTCTAAAAAGTCTAATACAGAAGGGATCTTTAAAGCGTCTCTGAAGAAGCTACTGCACATTTCTGGAAAGGTGAGTGAATCTATAAACATTAAAAAAAAAAAAAAAAAAGCAGTTCTGGGCTGAATTTTACTCAGTAATGCTGGAGCTGTGCTGGAAGGATATCAGTGTTTATATGTGAAATCTGATCTCAGATGATGAAACTGAGCTGCTTTTGTGACAGTTTTCCTCAGTGTACCAGCTACAGCACCTGCCAGACAGTTGGGTTAACGATGTGGAAAACTGGTCAGAGCTCTTCTCTGGGCTCAGTCTGTCTCTTCATGTGACTCCCATCCAGAGATATAAAATCCTAGATGCAGAAAGTAAACAGCTCAGCTTTACCGACAAATAGGTGAGCTCATTAGCCTGGTTAGGCAATGGCTAGAGCAAATATGGGATAGGACTTTCTGTAGCCAGGATTTTGCACCTCTGACCCATCTTTTATTCACAGAAGCTTCAAGCATGATGTCTCCTCATTTCTCTGTGGCCCGGGACACACCAAGCCAGCTTTGATAAAACCTGATGATCAACATCCTGCCATGCCCCTTTTGTCGACTTGGTTGGCATAAAAAGTTGCCCTTGGATGCATTGGGAGGACTAGAGCCTATAGCAAACAAGCATTTATGTTTTGCACCTTTCTCTTCTTGTGCATTCATTCGCTAATCAGTGTGATGTCTTTCACTGGTAACTCATACCAATTCAGCATATTGACTCAATAAAAAAAAAAAAAACAGACAAGGTTTGTTTTGTGTCAGTAGTGCTCACCGATGCCTTGAACCTTGCCAGATGACTGATCATATGTTTGGTGTGTCCCAGGCCCATGCTTCACATGTTTTGCTGTGTCTGACTGCTCTCTCTATATTAATCTTCAGTACCTATTAAAAATATTCACTCCCTTGGATGTTTTTCCCTTTTATTACTTTTGAAAATTGTCAGCTTAATAAAAACTGGTCAGGCAAATGACTACGAAAAACTTTACAAGTGCAGTAGGTAAGAACCCGAGAAAGCCAAAAAACTGCCTGAAGCTTAAAAACAAAACTATCTGTACAAGAACAAGCAGTCCACCACTGTATTAGACCAATGCAAACTATTTTCCTCCTCTGCTGTTAAATAATAGTGAAGACAAATGGTGGGGTCAACAATGCAGCAAATTCATGTTGAGCAGAGATACATTTCAAGGGTATGAGCATATATACCAACTCCAATTCCAAAGAAGTTGGAATGTTATGTAAAAAGTAAATAAAAAACAGATTACAATGACTTGCAAATCTTTTTCAACCTATATTTATCTGTATACACTACAAAGACAAGGGTGTAACGTATAAAAGGAGCATCACCAAAAGGTTCAGTAGTTCACAAACCCGAACCATTTTGTGAAAAACTGCATGGGCAAAATAGTTCAACAGTTTAAGAATGTTTCTCAGTGTACAATTGCAAAGAAGTTAAGAATTTCATCATCTACAGTCCATAATATAAAAAGATTCAGAATCTGGAGAAATTTTTGCACGTAAGCAGAAGACCAACATTAAATGCCCTTGACCCTCAATCCCTCAGGCGGCACTGCATTAAAAACCAACATCATTCTGTAAAGGATATTACCACGTTTGCTGAGGAACACTTGGGAAAACATTGTCAGTTAAGACAGTTTGTTACAGTCAACACAGTACACCTACAAGTGTAAGTTAAAACTCTACCTTGCAAAGCGAAAGCGATATATCAGCAACACCTAGAAATGGTGCTGGTTGCTCTGGGCTCAAGCTCATCTGAAATGAACTGACTCAAAGTGGAAAAGTGTGCTGTGGTCTGACGAGCATGTTTCACATTGTTTTTGGAAATCATGGACATCGTGTCCTCCAGGCTAAAGAGGAAAAGAACCATCCAGATTGTTATCACTTAAGTTCAAAAGCCAGCATCTGTGATGGTATGGGTGTGTGTTAGTGCCCATGGCATGGGTAACTTGCACATCTGTGAAGGAATTATTAATGCTGAATTGTACATACAGATTTGGAGCAACATACAGTGGGGAAAAAAAAAGTATTTAGTCAGCCACCAATTGAGCAAGTTCTCCCACTTAAAAGATGGGAGAGGTCTCCAATTTTCATCATAGGTATACCTCAACTATGAGAGACAAAATGAGAAAAAAAAAATCCAGAAAATCACATTAAACGATTTTTAATGAATTAATTGGTAAATTCCTCGGTAAAATAAGTATTTGGTCAATAACAAAAGTTCATCTCAATACTTTGTTATATACCCTTTGTTGGCAATGACAGAGGTCAAACGTTTTCTGTAAGTCTTCACAAGGTTTTCACACACTGTTGCTGGTATTTTGGCCCATTCCTCCATGCAGATCTCCTCTAGAGCAGTGATGTTTTGGGGCTGTCGCTGGGCGACATGGACTTTCAACTCCCTCCAAAGATTTTCTATGGGGTTGAGATCTGGAGACTGGCTAGGCCACTCCAGGACCTTGAAATGCTTCTTACGAAGCCACTCCTTCATTGCCCGGGCAGTGTGTTTGGGATCATTGTCATGCTGAAAGATCCAGCCACGTTTCATCTTCAATGCCCTTGCTGATGGAAGGAGGTTTTCACTCAAAATCTCACGATACATGGCCCCATTCATTCTTTCCTTTACACGGATCAGTCATCCTGGTCCCTTTGCAGAAAAACAGCCCCAAAGTATAATGTTTTCACCCCCATGCGTCACAGTAGGTATGGTGTTCTTTCTCCTCCAAACACGACAAGTTGAGTTTTTACCAAAAAGTTCTATTTTGGTTTCATCTGACCATATGATATTCTCCCAATCCTCTTCTGGATCATCCAAATGCTCTCTAGCAAACTTCAGACGGGCCTGGACATGTACTGGCTTAAGCAAGGGGACACGTCTGGCACTGCAGGATTTGAGTCCCTGGCGGCATAGTGTGTTACTGATGTAGCCTTTGTTACTTTGGTCCCAGCTCTCTGCAGGTCATTCACTAGGTCCCCCCATGTGGTTCTGGGATTTTTGCTCACTGTTCTCGTGATAATTTTGACCCCACGGGGTGAGATCTTGCGTGGAGCCCCATATGGAGGGAGATTATCAGTGGTCTTGTATGTCTTCCATTTTCTAATAATTGCTCCCACAGTTGATTTCTTGACACCAAGCTGCTTACCTATTGCAGATTCAGTCTTCCCAGCCTGGTGCAGGTCTACAATTTTGTTTCTGGTGTCCTTTGACAGCTCTTTGGTCTTGGCCATAGTGGAGTTTGGAGTCTGACTGTTTGAGGTTGTGGACAGGTGTCTTCTATACTGATAACGAGTTCAAACAGGTGCCATTAATACAGGTAATGAGCGGAGGACAGAGGAGCCTCTTAAAGAAGAAGTTACAGGTCTGTGAGAGCCAGAAATCTTGCTTGTTTGTAGGTGATCAAATACTTATTTTACCGAGGAATTTACCAATTAATTCATTAAAAATCCTTCAATGTGATTTTCTGGATTTTTTTTTCTCATTTTGTCTCTCATAGTTGAGGTATACCTATGACGAAAATTGGAGACCTCTCTCATCTTTTAAGTGGGAGAACTTGCACAATTGGTGGCTGACTAAATACTTTTTTTCCCCACTGTATGCTGCCATCCAAGCAATATCATTTTCGGGGACGTCCCTGCTTATTTCATCAAGACAATGCCAAGCCACTGTTACGGATCCCTCCTCCATAAGGAATTAGTCAGTGGTGCAGTTCCTGACACCTTAAAGTACACCTCCACTACTAACTCAATGCTAGTGCTTGGCTCAGTTGTTAGACTGAGAGGTTTTCAGATCAGTGTCATGGGTTCAAATCCCGGCCTGGGATGTAGGTGTATGTCTGCCTTGCTTGTGTGCAGAAAAGACTTTGTAGGTAGGCGTATGTCTAATTTGCCTAAGGGTGAAAATGACTGGGTCAGTCCACCTTGACGAGAGGGTCGAAATGGACACATTCTGTACATGTTAGAAAAGCGTAGCTTCATAGTATAAGAGTGTGAGTACTAGACTGGCCTGCCTACAGTCCAGATCTGTCTCCCATTCAAAATGTGTGTTGCATTATGAAGTACAAAATATGACAACAGAGACTGGACTGTTGAGCAGCTGAAGTCATACATCAAGCAACAATGAGACAGAATTCCACTTACAAAGCTTCAACAACTATGGCCCTTTTCCACTAGTACCCACTCAGCCCTACTCTACTCTACTCACTTCGCTTCTGTTTCCATTGCAGTAGGGTACACCTGGGGTGTGTGGGATTTTTTTACAGCAAGGCGGCGCCACACTCCCGTGACATAAAACACACAACCCAAGCAAAACATAACACTGTGGCTGTACAAGGTGACTCCTCGGTCTCTGGCTTTTTGTCACCGTAAAGGCCAAAAAGGACCACCAGAGAAGGGGACAGGCAGCAAGACGAAACACTCTGGAAAAGTACTGGAGCGTTTAGGAAGCCATAGCGCGGAAGACGTGAGGATACAAACTAGATCACATATGACGGTAAGCTAATGATTGCTAATGCTAGTTTGCTTTAAGTCCGCCGTACTACATTGTAATGTCTGCAAGTTATCGCTATTGGGTACTAAAATTGGGCTGCACGGTGGCGCAGTGGTTAGCACTGTGGCAGCACAGTTTACCCTTGGCCCGGGGATCGTGGGATCGATCCCAGCCCCCGACCAACAGTGATCTGTGTGGAGTTTGCATGTTCTCCCCATGTTTACGTGGGTTTACTCCGGGATTTCTCCGGTTTCCTCCCACATGCCAAAAACATGCAGGTTAGGTTAATTGGAGACTCTAAAGTGGCCCTAGGTGTGTGTGTGTGTGTGAATGGTTAAGGGATAGCGCCGTAGCGTGGCTGCTCATCCATCCAGGTGGTGGATACCCTCAATTTCCCCTCTGGGGATCAATAAAGTATACTAAATCTAAAAAAAAATAAAAAAATAAATATGTATGCTGTGTGTGTGTGTGTGTGTGTGTGTGTGTGTGTGTGTGTGTGTTTCAGATGGCTCTGTTGTGGGAAAATTACCGCTTTAAACCGTTGGTCTGGGCATTCAAGACAGCCCGTCACTGATGTCACCCCATCTTCACAAACGATCAGTGGTTATAGAACTTAAGAAGGTCTGTAGAAATGTTTAGCTTCCTGTGCAACAAATTGCTCTGATCTGCGTGAAAATCATGGACAGACTGTTGAGACGTCATGTACCTGCTCCAGCAGCACTGAGTCTGTGGTGGTGTCGTGGCAAAAACTGTTCAGCTGACACAACTTGATCGCCAGGTTGTAGTTATGGGGTTATATTAGCCACAAAATTTATATTCCAAAGGTAAACAGTACTGAGTTAGGTATAATAAGATATATTTGACAATTATGATGCATTTTAGGCCAAAACAAACTTGACCTAGGATTAAAAGCAATTAAAATAATTTAGTCACAAGATTACATGGAAAATACTTGATTTACTGGATACCTGTAGATACTGTAGAAATATTCTCTGCATCAACAATGTACTACACATGTATTCATTTGTATTGCACTGGGAATTTTGACAAACCTTTGGAATGTTTGCAGATGTGTCTCTTGTTTTATGTGTGAAGGTTACCACCAAGTGACATAAATTAAATACTAAAAGATTGGAAAAGCTGTCTAAGAACAATCCAACAGTTTGAGAAATCACTTTTGGTTTGGTGTAAGTCTGTCAACAGAATTATGAACCATAAAGTAATTTGTGTTAAAATGTTAAATCCCATTAAACACTAACCCAGGGGTGTCCAATCATGTGCCATGGAGGGCCAAGACCCTGCAGGTTCTCTCTTCTACCCAGTCTCTTCAGCAGGTGTTTTCACTGATCAGCAGTCAATGGAAGAAATTCAGTGGACTCTGCTGTTGAAGACACTGGTTGGAGGTAAAGCCTGCAGGGTCTTGGCCCTTCATGGCACATGATTGGACATTAATGTTGATGCTAATATGACCCGAAATTCCTCCATATACTGGTACTATCACTAAAGTGTGCAGTGACTTCTGCACTGGCACATCCAACAATACAGTCTTCAATAAATAAAATAATTGTTTTGGCTACTTTTTCTTAAAAATGCGCCATTATTTTCAAAGTCTCTGATAAATGGTTTGTACTGTTGACTTTTCTCTTACCAGTGTCTTAACACACAAAATAGAAAATCATGATGCAAATACAAAATCACTTAATTGTTTATTATAATCTGCAGCAAATCCAGATTATTCAGAATGTGCAAAATTCAAACTGTAAAAAAAAAAAAAAAAAAAAACTTAGGATGGGTCGCACACACTGGCCACGCTGCCTCACTGAGAAGCAACTGGGATGTGCCGCTCACACTAGTCCCAGTTCAGCAGATCTTCAGCCTGCATCTCTGTAAATAGTGACACAAGGTCCGGTTTGGGTGGATCGTTCTCCTCTTGCCTAGACGAAAGACAGAAATGGGTGGTGCAAGTTTAAAACATATTTGGGAAACACACTTGTTGCTAAAAGCTAGTGGTGGAATGTGACAAAGTGCTTTGTTGTATTTAACCACAATTTTTATGTAGCTGCGCTTGAGTAAAGTAGATTTTACAAGGGCTGGGTTACGTTTAAAATTATTTGTTTTTACTGTGGCCTCAGCAATCAGAGTGAGTTAATACATTCACTTCAATGGAATATAGTACTTTAACTGAGGGTGTACATCACTGAGTATGGAGTCGCTCAGTCAAAATATAGAATTTTTAATCAATAATAGTTTAGCCACCGCTCTGTCACCGCTGTGTCTCTTCTTACCCTGGCTTGAAGTGCTGGTGGTGTATGTACTTGTATTGCTAAAATATAAAAGGAAGCACTACAACGGGTCTCAAATATTTGTAACGTGTCCTGTTACTGCATTAGTTTATTGATGATAGACTATAAACGACACATATAAACTAAATTATATTGGTGACTGAACAACTCCCATTCCCCAATTCCCCCATTTAACCAACATTTCAACAGCCAATATTTCTATTTAAAAACTATTTTTTAAAATTAATTTTATGTAATATTCTAATTTTTTTTGAGAAACTAAATTTGGGGTTTTCATGGGCTGTAAGCCATAATCATCAAAATTAAAATAAATGCTTGAAATATACAGTGGGGCAAAAAAGTATTTAGTCAGCCACCAATTGTGCAAGTTCTCCCACTTAAAAGATGAGAGAGGTCTCCAATTTTCATCATAGGTATACCTCAACTATGAGAGACAAAATGAGAAAAAAAAAATCCAGAAAATCACATTGAAGGATTTTTAATGAATTAATTGGTAAATTCCTCGGTAAAATAAGTATTTGGTCATTCCCAAAAGTTCATCTCAATAATTTGTTATATACCCTTTGTTGGCAATGACAGAGGTCAAATGTTTTCTGTAAGTCTTCACAAGGTTTTCACACACTGTTGCTGGTATTTTGGCCCATTCCTTCATGCAGATCTCCTCTAGAGCAGTGATGTTTTGGGGCTGTCGCTGGGCAACACGGACTTTCAACTCCCTCCAAAGATTTTCTATGCGGTTGAGATCTGGAGACTGGCTAGGCCACTCCAGGACCTTGAAATGCTTCTTACGAAGCCACTCCTTCGTTACCCGGGTGGTGTGTTTGGGATCATTGTCATGCTGAAAGACCCAGCCACGTTTCATCTTCAATGCCCTTGCTGATGGAAGGAGGTTTTCACTCAAAATCTCACGATACATGGCCCCATTCATTCTTTCCACATGGCCCCATTCATTCTTTCCTTTACACGGATCAGTTGTCCTGGTCCCTTTGCAGAAAAACAGCCCCAAAGTATGATGTTTCCACCCCCATGCTTCACAGTAGGTATGGTGTTCTTTCTCCTCCAAACACGACAAGTTGAGTTTTCATCAAAAAGTTCTATTTTGGTTTCATCTGAGCATATGACATTCTCCCAGTCCTCTTCTGGATCATCCAAATGCTCTCTAGCAAACTTCAGACGGGCCTGGACATGTACTGGCTTAAGCAGGGGGACACGTCTGGCACTGCAGGATTTGAGTCCCTGGCGGCATAGTGTGTTACTGATGTAGCCTTTGTTACTTTGGTCCCAGCTCTCTGCAGGTCATTCATTAGGTCCCCCCATGTGGTTCTGGGATTTTTGCTCACCGTTCTCGTGATCATTTTGACCCCACGGGGTGAGATCTTGCGTGGAGCCCCAGATCGAGGGAGATTATCAGTGGTCTTGTATGTCTTCCATTTTCTAATAATTGCTCCCACAGTTGATTTCTTGACACCAAGCTGCTTACCTATTGCAGATTCAGTTTTCCCAGCCTGGTGCAGGTCTACAATTTTGTTTCTGGTGTCCTTTGACAGCTCTTTGGTCTTGGCCATAGTGGAGTTTGGAGTCTGACTGTTTGAGGTTGTGGACAGGTGTCTTTTATACTGATGAGTTCAAACAGGTGCCATTAATACAGGTAACGAGTGGAGGACAGAGGAGCCCCTCAAAGAAGAAGTTACAGGTCTGTGAGAGCCAGAAATCTTGCTTGTTTGTAGGTGACCAAATACTTATTTTACCGAGGAAATTACCAATTAATTCATTAAAAATCATTCAATGTGATTTTCTGGATATTTTTTTTCTCATTTTGTCTCTCATAGTTGAGGTATACCTATGATGAAAATTGGAGACCTCTCTCATCTTTTAAGTGGGAGAACTTGCACAATTGGTGGCTGACTAAATACTTCTTTTCCCCACTGTATTACTGTCTGTGTAATGAATCTATATGATATATGGGTTTCACTTTCTGAAATGAGTGACAAAAAAGATTGAACTTTTCCATGATATTCTATAGGCTCCAGCCCCCCCGCAACCCGAAAAGGATTAAGCGGAAGAAGATGGATGGGATGGATGATATTCTAATTTTTTGAGATATACCTGTATTAGGGAAATACACTTGTGAAAGTCAGTGGTGGGATGTGACAAAAATGCTTCGTTTCCCTAACAAGTGAGCACCCCAGGATCCACTCTGTACATGTACAAGTACATTTTCAATCCAGGGATTTCTGGTGGAACAGAAACGGCACGACAACACTGTTCCAACACTTTTTTTTTTTTTTTTAAATCCACAGAATAGGTATACGGATCTATTATGAGGCTTTAGAAAATTATATGAATCATTTTATAAATCATTGGACAGTTTTGCCAAAATTTCTTCGAGGCTGACTGAAAGTCATGTTCTGTGGCCTCACCGAACTCCTCCCACACCCAATTTTTTTGCTTCAGCAACCACCTGAGCTGCACTCCGCTTGGCCTGCCGGTACACCTCAGCTGCTTCAGGAGTCTCACAAGCCATCCAAGCTTGATAGAACTCCTTCAGTTTAAAGGCCCCTCTCACCACTGGTGTCCACCACTTGGTTTGGGGGTTGCCACCATGAGATGCACCGATAACATTGCGGCCACAGCTCTAGGCAGCCACTTCAACAATGGAGGTGGAGAACATGGCCCATGGCCCATGGTCCATATCTCCAGACTCCCTTGGAATGTGGTCGAAGTTCTTCCGGAGGTGGGAGTTGAAGACCTCCCAGACAGAGGCCTCAGCCAGATGTTCCCAGCACACCCTCACTAAACGTAATGTAATTTAATCAAAATATATATTATAAAATTGCATAAATCAGCAGCCCCTTTAACCTGCATGTGCTATTCAACTCACTGCTTATCCAAAGTGAGGACACAACAATTCATGTAGACTGTAGATTCAATCTGACCAAGGGCCAAATCCCAGGTGGTCTGTTCAAACTGCAGACACAGTTTAGAGGGTTTTCCAGGGTTATTTTATGGGTTTGAAAGTGGCTTTATTGTGAGACTACAAGCAATTATTGGCTCACCCTCTGCTGAATTAGGCCACTCACTTTAACATGGGACAAAGTAGGTGCCACTATACCTACATCACTGCATATCTGAGCAGCTAAGATGAGAGTGACTCCATGTATCCATGTAGACATGTTCAACAGGTGTACACAGACAAAACATTTTTTTCACCATGATTCCATTTATAAAAGGGGAAAATATCCAAGATGATCAGTAATTTTTATAGGCATTGTATATAGACTGTAGACTCTGCAGATGTGTATTTGATGAAATACAGTATCTGGGAATTTAAAAAAAGATGTGATTTGTGCCATCAGGGCAGTGAAGAGGAGACTGAGGAATTCACTGTACCAGAAAACAAAACCCTTGCTTATGAACTTAAGGAGATAAAAATAGAAAATGATAAATTCAGTAAGTCCTCAACATTCAGTTTAATCTGTGTGGGATTGTATGTTTTACTGATTATAATGTCTTTATTTTCTGATTCAGAGATCGTAGGACCCTGGCCTCTGGAACAGAAATTTTGGGGTAGGTATATTTTTCTACATTTAGAAACCATAAACGTGATGCCCCCCCCCCCCCCAAGACTATAAAATGTGGTGGCTGACAGTAAAGAGATGACTTAATGGCAGTCACATAATGTTTCTCACAGAATAAGATTGTATTTGTGGCAGTGTGTGTGTGCACCCTAATAGAAGTTCAGCTCATATCTGCTTACTTGGATCATCATTCCAAAGATATTGTTGCCCCTGGTTACATAGTCACAATAAACTGATCACTGGGAATAAACTGACAATGGTAATAATCAGTTTTGTCATGTTTACATGCACTGAATAAATTGATTATGGGAGGGTAAACCAGTTGAGTTAATGACCCCAGTTTCATAGCCTTTCTCGGATTACTTTGTTTACATGGCCATTTGAATAATCAGATAACTCCAGAAATTCAATCATAACCGGTTTATTCATGTGCATGTAAACATGGTCATTGTTTTATGCCTTGTAGTTTTTAATCTTCCTCTACCATGCTTTCTGGTAGAAAGGATCAGATTTCTGCCTCAAGCGTTAGGTTTTCTAGCTGACCATGCCTTATGATCTGCACCTGTAAGAAGTTCAAAAGCAAATCCTTTTTTGCTAATGTCTAATCTTATGCTTTCATTTGCTCATTGTCTTAACCAAGACACTTGTAGAATCTCCCAGCAACTCTCATATCCAAGACTGCTTTTTGATCTAAGTGATCTAATACCAGTGTCTCACACATTGCAACAGGCAAGACAAAAGTTCTCAGCCCTTTCAGTAGTATGTGTCTTGACCTTTCCAAAGCTTCCATCATCCACTGAGAGCCTTCAAGGCCAATGATCAGGACAATGTATTCCTATTGCTGTATCTCTATCCCTTTCCTACATATTTCACATACTTTTGGTGGAATGACACATTTGCAGCCTGGACTCTGTGCACCCCTGAGGCAGTGTCATTGGAGAAGATGGCATACAGATGCTGAGTGAATGTTTCAGGCAGCAGAAATTTAATGAGGAGGAGGATCCATCATGAAGGACAAGAACAGGCACAAAATACAAGATTGATAGTGGCGAAGGTCTATCACACCAGCAAGACCCCAGGTACAGCTGTGAAAGATGTCCTCAAAAGAGTCCAGCACATAACAGCAGGTTGTAAGATGCAGGGAAGTATGGCTAATGTAGTATACAAGAGTCTGTGCAGAATACGGGCTGGAAGTGTCACAGTCCAAATGGAACACACCACCAAAGATTACTGAGAATGGTTGAGCTAAAACCCTGTGGGACTTCCACATCCAGATGGATAAACGGGTGATGGATGGTTAGTGGTGGTTGACAAACATCAGTGAAAAGCAGTTGTGAGAGATGTAGGATATATAGAGTGAATGAGCATAGAGTAATGATATAGAGTGAAGTATGTGGCGGTAATGCACCTGTAAGCTGGTTGCCAACCACCAATCAAATCTAAAAGAAGAAGAAGAAGAAGAAGAAGACTGCAAAATAAGGAAGAAGAAACGCAAGAAGCTGAAAAAATACCAATGACCTAAGGAGGAGCTGGAAAAGTTGTGGAAAGTGAAGGGAACAGTGGTACCAGTGGCAATTGGAGCATCTGGCACTGTGACCCCTAAACAGATGACTGTGAAGGACCCTCAGACTCTAAGGCCTCTGGCAGAAGACTCAAATTTGAAGGAGAACACACAAGAACATTTTGACTATTCCTATTGCAGGTCCTATGGAGTCATCCCAGAAACTGTGGGGAACTCACCCATAATATATTAAAAATACTTTTGGACTATTACTGTATCAAGTAGATCTGTCTTGTTTAGTAGATTTTATGTGCACATAGAATAATTATCAATAATTCTTAAATTGAAAGATTATATTGGGAGTTGCAGAGACGTTACTCTGAAATCTCTCTGAATATATTAATCACTTTTAATCATGTTTTCAGCTAAGTATGTCAGTGACAACCCAGACGGGGACTCGTGTGAGAGCCTACGGAAGGTAAAGGAAGGTATGTGCATGTCGGAAAGGGTGTTGAGTCTTTGACAGTCTTCTAATCTTCTTGATCATTTGCCCAAAATGTGAAGAAAACCAAAATATACAGTAGTCAATGTAAAATTATTTATGGCCTGTGTTTCAGATTTTTTTTGCTTATTATATGTAGCTAAAACCTCATGAGATGCATTTTAGGGTGGAAGAGTGACACTATGCTTTTCTCAGTGCCACTGTCTCCGAATTATACATCATACAGGTGTATCTCAATAAATTAGACTATCAAAAAAGGTAATTTATTTCAGTAGTTCAATTCAAAAAGTGAAACTCATACGCAACATAGATTCATTACACACAAAGTGATATATTTCAAGCCTTTATTTCTTTTGATTTTGATTATTAAGACAGCTAATGAAAACCCAAAATTGAGTTTCTCAATAAATTAGAATACAGTGGTGTGAAAAAAGTGTTTGCCCCCTTCCTGATTTCTAATTTTTTTGTATGTTTGTCACACTTAAATCTTTCAGGTCATCAAACAAATTTAAATATTAGACAAAGATAACACAAGTAAACACAAAATGCAGTTTTTAAATGAAGGTGTTTATATTGAGGGTTAAAAAAAATTAAAACCTAAATGCCCCCCCCCCCCATTTAAAACATAAATTAACTGTGGTTTATCACATCTTTGGAAAGCTGGTCAATTTCTCTTGCCACACCCAGGCCTGATTACTGACACACCTGTTCTCAATCAAGAAATCACTTAAATAGGACCTTTCTGACAAAGTGAAATAGACCAGAAGATCCCCAAAAGCTAGACATCATGTTGTGATCGAAAGAAATTCAGGAACAAATGAGAAACAAAGTAATTGAGATCTATCAGTCTGGAAAAGGTTATAAAGCCATTTCTAAAGCTTTGGGACTCCAGCGAACCACAGTGATAGCCATTATCCACAAATGGCGAAAACATGGAACAGTGGTGAACCTTCCCAGGAGTGGCCGACCGACCAAAATTACCCCAAGAGTGCAGCAACGACTCATCCAAGAGGTCGCAAAAGACCCCACAACAACATCCAAAGAACTGCAGGTCTCACTTGCCTCAGTTAAGGTCAGTGTTCATGACTCCACCTTAAGAAAGAGACTGGTCAAAAATGCCCTGCATGGAGAGTCCAAGACAAAAACCACTGCTGAGCAAAAAGAACATAAAGGGACGTCTCACTTTTGTCAGAAAGCATCTTGATGATCCCCAAGACTTTTGTGAAAATACTCTGTGGACTGACGGGACAAAAGTTGAACTTTTTGGAAGGTGTGTGTCCCATTACATCCAGCGTAAAAGTAACAGAACATTTCAGAAAAGGAACATCGTACCAACAGGAAAATATGTTGGTGGTAGTGTGATGGTCTGGGGCTGTTTTGCTGCTTCAGGACCTGGAAGAGTTGTTGTGGTAAATGGAAGCATGAATTCTGCCGTCTACCAAAAAATCCTGAAGGAGACTGTACGGCCATCTGTTGGTGACCTCAAGCTGAAGTGCACTTGGGTTCCGCAGCAGGACAGCGATCTAAAACACACCAGCAAGTCCACCTCTGAATGGTTCAAGAAAAACAAAATGAAGACTTTGAAGTGGCCTAGTCAAAGTCCCGACCTGAATCCAATTGAGATGCTGTGGCATGACCTTAAAAAGGCGGTTCATGCTCGAAAACCCTCCAATGTGGCTGAATTACAACAATTCTGACTCATTGCCAGTTATCACAAATGCTTGATTGCAGTTGATGCTGCTAACGGTTGCCCAACCAGTTATTAAGTTTAGGGGGCAATCACTTTTTCACACACAAGGCCATGTAGGTTTGGATTTTTTTCCCTTAATAATAAACACCTTCATTTAAATACTGCATTTTGTGTTTGCTTGTGTTATATTTGTCTAATAAATTTGTCTGATGATCTGAAACATTTAAGTATGACAAACATACAAAAAAATGAGAAAGAAATCAGGAAGTGGGCAAACACTTTTTCACACCACTGTACATAAGATCAATTTAAAAAAAAATTTTTTTAATAGATATGTTGGTTGACTGAAAAGTATGTCCATGTACACACTCAGTACTTGGTCGGGGCTTAATTTCCATGAATTACTACACTAATACAGCTTGGCATGGAGGCAATCAGCCTGTGGTACTGCTGAGATGTTATCGAAGCCCAGGTTGCTTTGATAGTGACCTTCAGCATTGTTGGGTTTGTTGTCTCTCATCTTCCTCTTGACAGTACCCCGTATGGGTTTAGGTCAGGAGAGTTTGCTGGCCAATCAAACCAGTGATACCATGGTCATTAAACAAGGTATTGGTACTTTTGGCAGGGTGGACAGGTGCCAAGTTCTACTGGAAAATTACAAATCAGTATCTCCTTGAAGCTTGTCAGCAGAGGGAAGCATAAAATGCTCTAAAATTTCCTGGTAGATGGTTACACTGACCTTGGACTTGTTTAAACACAGTGGACCAACAGCAGCAGATGAGATGGCTTTCCAAATCATCACTGACTGTGGAAATTTCACATTGAGCCTCAACCAACTTGGATTATGGGCATCTCCACTCTTCCTCCAGACTCTGGGACCTTGATTTCCACATGGCAGGACTTGGCACCTGATTACCGCATTGATGCAGGAATTTATACAAAAAAGCCCGACCAAGTATTGACTATATACATAGACATACTTTTCCATTGGCCAACATTTCAATTAAAAATATTTTTTTATTATCCTTGAGCCCTTTGGGTGAAGACCGATCCCACTTTTGTGAAATCAACTTCTACAGTTTTGGCCCGATTGTTTTGAAACTTAGTACCATGGTTAGATATACAGTGAGGATGCGCATATTGCAATTTGGTTCTGATCGGATGATTTTTGCAGGAGTTGTAGCCCCTGACCAATGACCTCCTGTTTCACCTCACTTCATAGACAGTAACTGTCTTGTGAAACCAACTCCTCCTACAGTTTTGTTCTGATTGTTTTGAAACTTGGTGCCATGGTTTGATATACTCTGATGATGCGCATATTGCAATTTCACTCTCATCGGGTGACCTTGAGGTCAAAGGTCAGGTCAGATTTTTCGCTAAATGTTCTAAACACAAAAACTACTGAAAGAAATGATGTAGACTTTTCAAATTGATACAGTAGTTGCATCTAATACACATCTTGGACGACTTACACCCTCACCTAACTAAGGGTTTGGGGTCAAGGGGTCAACGGTTCAAAGTTAATTAACACTGCAGTTACACTATGGTACATGCTACATTTACTATTACTATAAAACAAGTAAAGCTGGGGCCACCAAACCTGGTGGTTCACCAGGTTTGGTTCCAAGGTTCTACAGGTTCACCTTGGAATCCTGACCTCTGACTATGGCTTTGGGGTCGAAAGGTCAAAGTTAACATTCCCTATGCCTTATTACTGTACAAGTAAAGTTAGAGTCACCAAACATGGTACACAGGTTCACCCTGTGACCCTAAAGTGTGACTATGGTTTTGGGATTGCAAGGTCAAAGGTCAACCTCAAAATGGCTTATAAACTATATCTCAACAACAAAGAAAGCTCGGTGTCATGGTCCATGCGCTGACTCTGTCCGCGCTCGGGTTGTCCTGTGGTTCCTGTTCTCTTCTCAGGCGTACCATATGGCTATCAGGGCTTTTATTCTGACAGCGTCATGGCGGGCTTCCGGCTGTCAAAGCCGAGTCACGTTGTGACAGCTGTTCAGCATTTCTCCTGATTACATTCTCCATTCATTGGAATGTCATGGGTATTTAAGAAAGCAGCTGAGGCCTGCTCCTCGCTGCAACCTCGTCGATCACCCGTCAATCATTCGTCAAACATCCCTTCATCAATCATTCGTCACAGTAAGTGTAAATCCTGAGACTCTGTTGACAGTAGGTCACAGCCAGAAGGAGACGCCGGTCACCGTGAGTTTGCTATTGGACTTGAGTTTTTTTTCCCTTCTCTGGGGGTTAGTACTGCTCAGTATGTCCGCTTTCGAGCGTGGGTATTGCCCCAAGTGGCTCCAGGAGGTAGATGGCTATCTGACAGAAACCTGTCTCCTCATACTCACCTAGGCGGCATACGAGCCCCTAGGTCTCGCTCAGAGGGCTTTGTTAAAATACCATCTCACCTCCTTTCCGGAGGGAAAGGAACGGGTGGCATGGATTGTGACACCACGTGAACTGATAGAGGGAGCGCTCCAGAGGGCAGCCTAGGAACCCTCACCGCCTTCCCCGAGTACGGGGTTCCCGACGAGGGAGGAGGTTCATGGACTGGAGGGAAACCCCGGCAGGAGGCCGACGGTGAGGCATCTCCGCTCCTCGCCTCGGGAGTCAGCTCTTGTCACCCGTCCAGCCCAGGTGCAGTGTTTCCCTGACTTCACCTTCACCTCGCCCTCTGCCGGTAAACGTCATCACAAAGCCCACGGCAAGCCTCTGCGAGAACCCCGTCCGGATCCAGTTCCGGATTACTGTTGGAACTCTGCCTCCCAGCCAGCTGTTTCTCCTGCGTCACAACGGGAGGAGAACCCAGCAGCCTCCGCCTCCGGGTCATCTGCCCCTGCTGTTCAGTCAGCTCCTTGTTCCCGGATCGCCCCGGCTGTTACGCCCTCCTCCTCAACGCTCTCTCCAGCTGTTGTGAGCTCCACGAGTCCTGCTCCGGTGATGCCCGTCATCGATCCTGATCGAACGGCTCCTCCTCGTCTTCGCGGGAGACCCTCCATCACCATCCAGCGGGGGAAGGGAAGAACCAAGCCCTCTGCAGCAGGTTCCATCGGTCCTCAGCGGAGCAGGCAAGTGCGTTTTCATTCTTTTCCTTCACTGAGTGAATTGCCTTGTCTGACTGCTGGGGGTGGAGTTTGGGGCTCACAGTCCCCTGAGCTCCCTCCACCTGCTGCAGTGATTAATTATGAACCTGCTTCCTTTGTGTCTCCTTCCCCCGAGCGTTCGTGGCTCCAGGTCTACGCCGTCGGACAAGGAAGGAACCTGCGGCCCTGGAGTACCTGGTTCCGGCCCTGCAGCCACGTCATGGGCAAAGGAGGAGGACAGACTGTCATTTGGAGCCTGCACCAACGAGTAAGCGTCCCCGGGTCTCCACGGAGAGACAGTCTGACCCGGCAGGTCACGGATCCCCTGCCATCACGCCGTGCGGGCCCTCGGCGTGGACGTCAGCGTTGGGGGGTCCTCAGACTGTGGAAACTATCATGCCGGCTGCAGAGGCCGCCTTAGCCGAGTGGGAGCCAGAGGATGTCCTTCTTCCTACTGAACCCGGATCGTCAAAGTCCTGGACGGTGACAGAACTCAAGATCAGGCAAGTGCTCTATTTTGTCTTTCTCCTATCAATTCTAGGGCATTTTTGCCTGTCTCTCGGGGAGACGAGCCGGGTGCAGCCGTCCGCTGCATCCGAGCTTGTCTCTCTGGGCTCTGTCGCTGCCGGTGATCCTGATCCCGGTCCCAGTTGCCGTTCTGGAGGTTCCAGGTTCGGGTTGGGAGGTCGTCTCTGGTGCTGCCCTGGTCCAGTCGGGGTCCGTCGTGGGTGCAGCCGCGACCCAATCGGGGTATGTCGTGGGTGCAGTCGCAATCCAATCTGGGTCCATCGAGGGTGCAGCACGGTCTCGTTTGGGATCCGACTGGAGGGCAGTGACGGTTCTTGTGGAGGTTTTTTTTTTTTTTTTGGACTTATTTTGTACCTGTAGGTAGATTTGTTCTGCAGTCCGGTGACAAGCCACCAGCTGCCGGTCGCTGCGTGTGCAAGCGCCCCTTAACTCCCTAACCTGCATGTTTTTGGCATGTGGGAGGAAACCGGAGAAATCCTGGAGTAAACCAACGCAAACACGGGGAGAACATGCAAACTCCACACAGATCACTGTGAGTTTGGAGGTGGAGCTGCAGATCCTTCGCTGAGCGACACCGGACTGGCCCCTCACCCTTTCCTCGTTCTTCTTTTCCTTCCATCGGGGGCCGCTGGGGTTCTCCGTTATCGGTCCGGCCCTCCCTCTTTCTCCCTCTCTATAGGGAGGCCGTCTCCGAGTTCTCCCCTGCGGTCCTCATGGCTGAATGACGCGGGTCGGCCGCCTGGGAGACTTCTTCGCCCGTTTGGCGTTCTGGGTCGGCCACCCGACCAATTAGACTTTCTGTTCGGCGACCTGATCCGGCCGCCAGAGGTACTGTTTTTCCTGGCCTGGGAGTGGGGTAGGCCGCCTGAACTTTTTCTTTTTCCCCTGTCTGTGATCTGGACGCTGGACGCAGGAAGATCCCCTGAATTATTTGTTTTTGTGCTTTTGTGCTCTGCCTGCTGTCATCCCTGTGTTTTTTTTTTTCTCTCTACCTGCTCTTCTGTAATTTTAGGGATGCGCTGGTGTTTTGTAATTGAACTGTGTATTTCGCCGCTCTTTAGCGCGTTTTTTTTTCTCTCTCCTCTGTAGTTTGAGGGTTGTTTTCTTTGTTGCCTATGCCTGTTATCTGGACTATTGTGAACTGCATTTATCGCCGCTCTGTTGCATGTGCTTCTTTTTTTTTCTCTCCTCCTCTCTTGTGTTATTTATGCAACATTGAAGTGTGTTTATCGCTGTCCCTTGGCAGAAGTGTTTTTTTTTTTTCTCTCGCTCTGGTATTATGGGGTATGCTGCATTGTTGTGCCTGTATTTGAGTTTCCTGTATTCTCCTGTGGGTTGTGAAGATGTTTTTTCTTTTTTGCTTGTGACTATTGGATTGATCATGGTGTTCTGTTTGTAGCCTGTTCTTTTTCTCTTTCTCTGTTATTATGCTGGTTGGTTCTGGCCCTCCGAGCCTGTTTCTCCCCACCCCCCTCCCTAAGGCGGCCTTGTTGACCTTCTGGGTGGGGGAGGGGGCTCGATGTTACACGGCGCCTGGAATTCGCCTCGTGAACAGGGGCAACAGTCATGGTCCGTGCGCTGACTCTGTCCGCGCCCGGGTTGTCCGGTGGTTCCCGTTCTCTTCTCAGGCATATATATATATATATATATACAGTATATATATATATATATATATATATATATATATATATATATATATATGGCCGTCAGGGCTTTTATTCTGACAGCGTCACCGCGGGCTTCTGGCTGTCAAAGCCGAGTCACATTGTGACAGCTGTTCAGCATTTCTCCCGATTACATTCTCCATTCATTGGAATGTCATGGGTATTTAAAGAAAGCAGCTGAGGCCTACTCCTCGCTGCGACCTCGTCGATCACTCGTCGATCATTCGTCAAACATCCCTTCATCAATCATTCGTCACAGTAAGTGTAAATCCTGAGACTCTGTATTCCTGTGCCTGAGTCATAACCTTAGTTGTGTTTTTGCCCCCCGTGGCTCATTATTTTGTCGTTTGTCTTAAAGCCCATCCAGGGACAAGAGTTGCAAATTAGCAAATAGCTATACACTCTTTGTGCAACACATCAGATTGATTGTCATTTGATTAATTGTCTATGTTTATTGCACTGTCCCTGTCAAATAAACAAATAATCTTCTGTTAATAAATTATGCAAACTCATAGGCTGGCTTTCGGTGTCTGATTGATGGCTTGTGAGAGCCATCGTTGACACTAGGGTCATCAAACTTGCTACACAGGTTCACCTTGGGATCCTGACCTCTGCCTATGGGTTTGGGGTCAAAAGGGCAAAGGTCAAGGTTAACATTCCTTATGCCTTTTTACTGTATGAGTAAAGCTAGGGCCACCAAACTTGGTACACAGGTTCATCCTGTAACCCTGAAGTGTGACTGTAGTTTTGTGATCTCAAGGTCAAAGGTCAACATCAACATGGCTTATAAACTATATCTCAACAACAAAGAAGCTAGGGTCACCAAACCTGGTACACAGGTTCACTCTGAGACCATAATCTCTGACTACAGGTTTGGGGTCAAAAGGTCAAAGGTTCAGGTTGGCACTCCCTATTATCGCTTACTAAAGAACGTGTAAAGTTCTCTAGGGTCACCATACTTGCTACACAGGTTCACCTTGGGATTCTGACCCACAACTATGGGTTGTATATTTTGTTGTATATTCGTGGATAGGTTCCAAGGTTGTCATAGCCAGGAGCGGCACTGGGGTTAAGCTCCCAGTGCTCATAAAATGCTCCTTATGGCGTGCGTCTCGAAAAGCCTCTGACAACTAAGTCCAACTCCTAGCCTGCCCGTGTGGTTTAGTCTCTAAGCCCGGCGGAACTGCTTTTACTAATAGGAGAAGGGGCGAGGGCGGATCTCTGGCGCCTTAAAACCAGATGCTTCGGGTAGATGGTGGCTCGTCAACCTGGGAAGGTAGCCCATCTAGGGGAAGGTAAACCCTGATTTCAAACCTCTGCTGCCTTGCGGCATACCCGGTCACGGGAAAGGCTTCGGGAGTCAACCCTGAGGAAAAATCCGGAGTCGGAGCCCCTAAGGCAGTTCTATGTTGTGCTTAACATCGTTCTGGCAGCTCCTGCAACGGCGCTGGTGCCAAACTGTAGCAGCCCTGCTGTTCCTTTGGATTCATCAGTGACGTGGAGAGGGGGGACATGCTGCATGGGCAACATCTTGTCCTCCATATCTTCCTGCCCAGGCTTGAATCCTACCAACGCCCAACGCTGGAAGGTAGAACACCGGATCACTGGAGAGGACACTCCAGCTTCGCCTTTGGCGTAGACAAAACACGGGGAATGACAGTTACCGGTTATAAGCCACTGCTCAATTGGCGTACAGCGTGGCGCCAGGGGTTGTTCCCGATGGTGGGAGGGATCATCAGATCTCACTGGACAGCTACCGCCCGCCTCAAGCTGGGCAGCCCCCAGCCAATAAGGTGTTGTCCCGCCACAGCTTGCTTTCCTCATTGGGTGCATGGGGATAAGGAGAAATCCAAACAGCAGGCTGAGAACCTTCGCACCAGGCAAGACAATAAAACAAAAGAGACCAGCTCTAAAACTGGGAACTTGGAACGTCCGCACTATGATGACAGGACTCGCTGCTAACCTCAAGGACATCAACGACACCAGGAAGACTGCCATCATCAATAATGAGCTGAAGAGACTGGGAGTGGATATCGCCACTCTCCAGGAAACACGGTTAGCTGATGCAGGCACACTGAGAGAGAAGGACTACACGTTCTACTGGCAGGGAAAGGGCAGTGACGAACACAGGGAACACGGAGTGGGCTTCGCAGTGAAGAACACTTTGCTGAAGATGGTGGAACCGGGCAACACTGGCTCTGCACGACTCCTCACCCTCCGCCTGAACACCACTGAAGGCCCAGTCACCCTCGTCAGTGTGTATGCCCCAACACAGACAGCCACACCAGAGGCAAAAGACGAGTTCTACGAGAATCTCGCAACAACTGTCAGAATCATCCCCAACTCTGAACAACTCATTCTCCTTGGAGACTTCAATGCCAGAGTGGGTGCTGACCACGACTCCTGGCCCTCCTGTCTTGGACCTTTTGGCGTGGGCAGAATGAACGACAACGGACAGCGGCTGCTCGAGTTCTGCACATATCACGATCTGTGCATCACAAACTCGTTCTTCAAGACCAAGCCCCAACACAAGGTTTCCTGGCAACATCCGCGCTCAAAGCACTGGCACCACCTAGACTTGATCCTGACCAGGCGCACCTCACTGAAGAACGTGCTAATCACTCGTTCGTTCCAGAGTGCAGATTGCGACACAGACCATTCATTGGTGTGTTGCAAGATCAAGCTGCAGCTGAAGAAATTCCATCGTGCTAGACAACCTGGAAAGGCACGGATTGACACCAGCAAGATGGCCCAACCAGAACTTGTTGAGCAGTTTGCCTCCACCTTTGAGAAGGAACTTGGTGTACCACAAGGAGGAGAATCTGCAAAGCAGAAGTGGGAAGAGCTGCGAAACACCATCTACCGCACAGCCTTGGCTACCTTTGGGAGGAAGACCTCGAAGTCACAGGACTGGTTTGATGCCAAGTTGACCGAGATGACCCCCGTCATTGAAGCCAAGCGCTCAGCACTTGCTGAGTACAAGAAGTACCCAAACGAGAAGAATCTCCAGATTCTCAGGGCTGCGAGAAGCAAAGTTCAGCAGACTGCTCGGCGCTGTGCCAACGAGTACTGGACTCAGCTCAGCCAAGACATTCAAACCACTGCCATAACAGGGAACATCCGTGGTATGTACGATGGCATCAAGAAAGCACTTGGTCCAGCTCAGAGCAAGACGGCCCCCCTCAAATCTTCCACTGGGGAGATGATCACAGAGAAGAACAAGCAGATGGAGAGATGGGTGGAACACTACTCCGACCTCTACTCTAGACAGAACACCGTGACACCGTCAGCCCTTGATGCCATCGACTGCCTGCCATCCATGGACGAACTTGACGCCGAGCCAACCATCGACGAACTCAGTAAGGCCATTGATAGCTTGGCCGCTGGCAAGGCACCCGGCAACGACGGCATACCCCCTGACCTGATCAAGCACTGCAAGACCGCCCTACTGCTGCCATTGCATGACGTCCTCTGCCAGTGCTGGAAGGAAGGTGCCGTACCACAGGACATGAGGGACGCCAAGATCATCACCCTCTACAAAAACAAAGGGGAGAGAAGCGACTGCAACAACTACAGGGGCATTTCCCTCCTCAGTGTTGTTGGCAAAGTCTACGCACGAGTTGTTCTCGTTCGTCTACAGAAGCTTGCCGAACGTGTCTACCCCGAGTCTCAGTGTGGCTTCCGCGCTGAGCGATCGACGGTAGACATGATATTCTCCATCCGCCAACTCCAGGAGAAATGCAGAGAACAGAACATGCCTCTGTACATCGCCTTCATCGACCTCACCAAAGCGTTCGATCTGGTCAGCAGAGAGGGCCTTTTCAAGATCCTGCCAAAGATAGGATGCCCACCAAAGTTGCAAAGCCTCATCGAATCGTTTCACACCAACATGCAGGGGATAGTGCAGCACGATGGCAACGTCTCAGAGCCATTCAACATACGCAGCGGAGTGAAACAGGGCTGTGTACTTGCGCCAACCCTCTTTGGGATTTTCTTTGCTATGCTCCTGAGGCATGCCTTCAGCACAGCAACAGAGGGAATCTACCTGCACACAAGATCTGACGGCAGGCTTTTCAACCTCGCCCGCCTGAAAGCCAGAACCAAAGTACGCGAGGCTCTAATCAGAGACATGCTGTTCGCAGACGATGCTGCAGTCACAACCCATACACAGCAGGAGCTTCAGACCCTGATGGACCGCTTCTCCCAGGCATGCAAGGACTTCGGGCTTACCATCAGCCTGAAGAAGACAAACGTCTTGGCGCAAGGCACGGAAGCACCACCAACCATCACCATTGATGACTACAAGCTGGAGGTCGTGAATCAATTCACGTACCTGGGGTCCACGATCAGCAACAACCTCTCCCTTGATACAGAGATCAACAAGAGGATTGGAAAATCAGCCTTCACACTCGCTCGCCTCACCACACGAGTGTGGGAGAATCCCAAACTCTCTGTCAAGACGAAGATGGCAGTGTACAACGCCTGCGTCATCAGCACACTGCTCTATGGGAGTGAGACGTGGACAACATACGCCCGGCAGGAAAAGAGATTGAACTCCTTCCACTTGCGCTGCATTCGCCACATCCTGGACATATCCTGGCAGGACAAAGTGCCCAACACAGAAGTTCTGTCCCGCGCCGGCCTTCCCTCCATGTTCACTCTACTCAGGCAGCGCAGGCTCCGCTGGCTAGGCCACGTTCACCGTATGGAGGATGGCAGAATCCCCAAAGACGTCCTCTATGGAGAACTGGCAACTGGCAGGAGAGACGTTGGCCGCCCACAGCTGCGCTTTAGAGACGTCTGCAAGAGAGACATGAAGGCCCTGGATATCAACACAGAGCGCTGGGAGGACCTTGCAACGGACCGCTCCAAATGGAGAGGCACCCTGACCAGACAGCTCAAGGCGGGTGAAGAGAGACTGACTGCTGCAGCAGATGAAAAAAGGACCCGCAGGAAGAACCGCCACAGACCCAGCAGCACGGAGACCACCCACAAGTGTGACCTGTGTGACAGGGACTGTCATTCGCGCATCGGCCTGTTCAGCCACAGGCGGTGCTGTTCCAGCAGAGTAGACGTTTAGGATTCTCTTCCATGGTCATCATAGACCGACGGAGGCCGACGATTTGTGGATAATGGGCTTATCATAATTTGGTTTTGCCACAGTAATTATATTGAAAAGTTGAAAACTGCTCTCTGTCAGTAAGTATTGGGATCTTCAAAGAAAACGGAGGCAGGGGATATTGCGCTCGTCTCAGAGTGCTCTTGTTAGAACTGTTGATAATATGGGAATGCCAAAATAAAGAGGTAAATTAGCCTTGTCCTTTTAGCAGAGTTAGTGATTTTGTGCACTTCCTCAACACTAGAATACATACTGTCATTTTTTTGCTGAAAAAAATCCTTTTCCTTTTAAAAAATGAGAAAAGAGGATATTGGAGACAACTGTCTGCACTGATGTGCTGAGAGTCCTATAATAAAAATTATTTTTTTTAATCCTTACATGGGCAGAGATCTCAACCCCCCCTCCACCCCAACATTTGAAACATACTACGCCCTCGATGTAATCCCACTTCCACTTTGAATTAATCTGTCACTCCTACAGCCCACCTCACTACGGTCTCACTGTTCTCATACATGTCCTGCACTACCCTCACATACTTCTTTGCCACTCCTGATTTCCTCATACAGTACCACATTTCTTCGCTTGGCACCCTATCATATGCTTTCTCTAGATCCACAAAGACAGTGCAACTCCTTCTGACCTTGTCTATACTACTCCCTCAACACTCATAAAACATCTCATCAATACTCCTAAATCATCTGTAGTACTCTTTTTGGCATGAGGCTGCACTGGTGCTCACTGATTATTACATCCCTCTCTTCTTAACCTGGCTTAAACAACTTTTTCCCATTTCTTCTAATTGTGGCCGACTAACTTTATGCCTCTGTAGATACTAAGGGTCCATCTCAATTTTCATTTGTACCCCTACCTCTTCACCCCTGTGAATTGGGAACACACCCCTTCAGGGCTGTGTTGCATCATTGGTAGCTGCTGATGACCTTAACCTAAATGGACACTACCTGTTTTCACCAGAAAAAGAAGAGAAAGAAAAAGAAAATTGATGAGAAAAAGTCTCAGCTGAAGGAGAAAAATGGCTCAAATTTACATTATAAAGTCTAAATAGTAGAAAAAGTCAGAAATTTACTAGAAAGAAAGCTGTAAATTTACAGAGGAAAATTTTATCCAGCAAAATGCACATTCAAAAGAAAAAACTTGCAAGAGAGCTGCAGTTTAAAAAAAAGTTCAAGATAAAAAACAAAACTGTACAGCAGACAATCTGGTCTCATTGAGTCCAAAAGACTAGACCAAAGGGTCTGCAACCTTTGCCAACCAAAGAGCCATTTTACCAGTCTCTGACTAAAATATAAGTGGCTGAGGGCTGCAATGGCAATTTGACCTTTAAAATAAACATTATGCTGCTTATAATGTTTTTTATATATACAGTTAGGTCCAAAAATATTTGCACAGTGACACAAGTTTTGTTATTTTAGCTGTTTATGAAAACATATTCAGGATACAATTATATAATCAATATGGGCTTAAAGTGCAGACTCTCAGCTGTAATTTGAGAGTATTCACATCCAAATTGGAGCAAGGGTTTAAGAATTACAGCTCTTTAATACGTAGCTGCCTCTTTTTCAAGGGACCAAAAGTAATTGGACAATTGACTCAGAAGGCTGCAAAAAAAAAATAACAAGGCTGCATGGGCTCTTCCCTCGTTAACCTGTCATCAATTAAGCAGTTAAAAGGTCTGGAGTTGTTTCCAGGTGTGGCGTTTGCATTTGGAAGCTGTTGCTGTGAACACACAACATGCGGTCAAAGGAGCTCTCAATGGAGGTGAAACAGACCATCCTGAGGCTGAAAAAAAGAAGAAATCCATCAGAGAGATAGCAGAAATGTTAGGAGTGGCCAAATCAACAGTTTGGTACATTCTGAGAAAAAAAGAGTGCACTGGTGAGCTTGGGAACTCAAAAAGGCCTGGACGTCCATGGAAGACAACAGTGGTGGATGATCACAGAATCCTTTCCATGGTGAAGAACAACCCATTCACAACATCCACTCAAGTGAAGAACACTCTCCAGGAAGTAGGTGTATAAGTATCTAAGTCTACCATAAAGAGAAGACTTCATGAGAGCAAATACAAAGGATTCACCACAAGGTGAAAACCATGAATCAGCCTCAAAAATAGAAAGGCCAGAATTGACTGCCAAAAAACACCTGAAGAAGCCAGCCCAGTTCTGGAACAGCATTCTTTGGACAGATGAGACTAAGATCAACCTGTACCAGAATGATGGGAAGAAGAAAGTTTGGAGAAGAATTGGAACAGCTCATGATCCAAAGCACTACATCTTCTGTAAAATGTGGTGGAGGCAGTGTGATGGCATGGGCATGCATGGCTTCCAGTGCCACTGGGTCACTTGTGTTTACTGATGATGTGACAAAAGACAGAAGCAGCTGGATGAATTCTGAAGTGTATAGGGATATACTTTCTGCTCAGATTCAGCCAAATGCAGCAAAGTTGATTGGACGGCGCTTCACCAATGATCCAAAACATACTGCAAAAGCAATCCAGGAGTTTCTTAAAGCAACGAAGTGGAATATTCTGCAATGGCCGAGTCAATCACCAGATCTCAACCCAATCGAGCATGCATTTCACTTGCTCAAGACAAAACTTAAGGCAGAAAGACCCACAAACAAGCAACAACTGAAGACAGCTGCAGTAAAGGCCTGGCAAAGCATCACAAAGGAGGAAACCCAGCGTTTGGTGATGTCCATGGGTTCCAGACTTCAGGCAGTCATTGCCTGCAAAAGATTCTCAACAAAATATTGAAAAGTAACATTTTACTTAGGGTTATGTTTATTTGTCCAATTACTTTTGAGCCCCTGAAATGAGGAGCGTTTGTATAAAAATAGCTACAATTCCTACATGTTTAATCATATATTTTTGTTCAGCCCCTTGAATTAAACTTTAAAGTCTGCACTGCAATTCCGTTGTAGTTGTTTCATTTCAAATCCAATGTGGTGGCATGCAGAGCCCAAATCATGAAGATTGTGTCACTGTCCAAATATTTCTGGGCCTAACTGTACATAGCTCTGAATATTATGTGGCATTAATGAATTCATACTACAACAGTAGAAAAAATGTCACGTTATATATAGCTTCATTTAGGAAATGAAAGTGTTAGAAATATATTACAAATTGTTTTGTGCTGAAAAATAAATTTCTGAATATCTGACCATAATTTTTTGTATAGTTTTTTTAATTATCAGCACATTTAGAAATTGTATAAATCTGAAAAAATATCATCCATCTCCTACTTTCAACAGTGATCACGGCTTTAGTTCCTGATATTTTGATTAATTAGAGATGAAAGTTTTATTTAGAAGAAGCTGCTTTTCATCCTTTTAATGTTTCTTCATAATGCTCCTTATTCAGTAGTATAACACAACATAACAAAAATATTTTTTTAAGTTGTCTGTGTTTTTTCAACTGATTTAAGACAATTTTGCACCACTGAATCCGAAAATGACATCCATTTCTCTTGATCAGGTCAGGTTTTTATGTTAAGTCATAAACAGTTGTACAGCAGCTGTACAGGTGTACTGTAAATCGAAGAGTAGACATTGATAAAGGTATGTGCATGTAAATTGAATGTTACATCATCATTGTTCAAACTTCAGAGAATTTCAAGAAATAAAAAAGAATTTTACATCATATAAAGCGAAAATGCCCGTACATGTAAACAAAAACGTAAAAAAACATCTGGCCATAGTTCAAAAAGTTGACCTGAGTGAGCAAAACCAATGTGATTTTTGGATTCAGCACATCAAAATTGTCCTCAATCAGCTAAAAGACAATAAATTTGGCGTTGACCAGTGTAATATAAATCTGTATCCTTCATCTGTTCTCCAGACTTTCAATTTGACAACTAGTGGATTGGTTGTCTGATATTCTTCTTTATTTTGGAATAAAACAAATAGAACACAAAGTAACTTTCTAAATAATATAACTTTAAAAATCATTTGGTGCAAATCAAGTCAATTAGAAATAATTACAGCAGATTTGAAAAAAGTTTAAAAAGTGTCTTCTTCCGCCGAGGTAAATATTTGTTGATATTTATTTGATAAAAAAAAATGTGTGACACTAATAGACAATTTACACATATTGGGTGGGGGGTGAAAATTTATTGGCTGACTAAGAAGGAGTTATGCTACAGCAATGAACCTAGTCATGCATTAAATTCCACCTTTTCTGATGCTAACTGCATTGTTTCTTTTCAGATCCACTGACATTGGAGACTATGGTGAAAAATAAACCACATTTGGTCAAATGTGACCACTGCATCATGGTCAGCCTATGAACTTTTCAGCCCCCCTCACTGTTCAAAACCCCACAGATAACAAACTAGCAGTTATCCTGCAGAGAAAAAGCTGAAAAACGTCCATAAACTAAATGGCTCGTCTCTACATCACTGTCACAGAATCTTCTCTCCTGTTTTTCACTCATTTGAATTCCTTTTACTTTTACATACCGGAGTGGTGGCTCAGTTGGTACAGCATCCGCCCCACACCCGGGAGGCAGGGGTTCAAATCCCGGCTGGGTCATGCCGAAGACCATATAAAAGTGGAACTTCCTGCCGTCCAGCTTGGTGCTCAGCAATAATGGAATGGAGGAGGGAAATTTGTGGCAGCGCCTTGCATGGCAGCGGCCCTCTGATTCTACACTTGGGGTGTGTGTGATTAACACAGTAGATAGGTAAAACACAATCTCGTTCTACTGTACATGATTGGTTGTACAGTTGAATGACAATAAGGGTGATTTAATTTAATTAATTAATTCATGCCTTACCGAGAGTGGTAGGAAGCTGCTGCTGTCCATGCTTCTCCACATGCACTGAGGAGAGGCTAAGCATCTCTCTGTGCAGCTGCAGTCAGATGTGATATTCAATTCAATTCAACTTTATTTATATAGCGCCATTTCACAACAACAGTCATCTCATAGCACTATCAACTGTAGGGAGGACCCCCACAGTTGCAGAAAGACCCCAGCAATCAGGCGATCCCCTGTGAGCAAGCACTTGGCGACGGTGGAGAGGAAAAACTCCCTTTTAACAGGAAGAAACCTCCAGCAGAACCAGGCTCAGGGAGGGGCAGTCATCTGCTGCGACTGGCTGGGGGGTGAGGGGATAGAGAAGAAGAAAAGAACAGACATGTAGAGAGCAAACAGCACGATGGGGACTCAATCTATGGGAGAGAACAAACAAATGTTAATGACCAGCAAAAAAAAAATATTTCATAGAGAGTGAGGAAAGGAGTGAGGCCCAGTGCATTACTGGAGGTCCCCCGGCTGACTAAACCTATTAGCAGCATAACTAAGGGAGGGTTCAGAAAACACATGATCCCTCCCTAATTGTAGGCTATATCAAAAAGGTAGGTTTTAGCCCTATTCTTAAAAACAGAGATCGAGTCTGACTCCCGAATCCAGATTGGCAGCTGATTCCACAGGAGAGGAGCTTGATAACTGAAGGCTCTGCCTCCCATTGTACTTTTGGAGATTCTAGGTATTACAAGTAAACCTGCATTTTGGGAGCGTAGTGCTCTGTTAGGATGATACGGTAGTATCAGATCTTTTAAATAAAAAGGAGCCTGATTGTTTAGAGCTTTGTAAGTAAGAAGAAGGATTTTAAACTTAATTCTAAACTCTATGGGAAGCCAATGAAGGGAGGCCAGAACCGGAGAGATATGATCTCTCTTTCTAGTACCTGTTAAAACTCTTGCTGCAGCATTTTGGATCAGCTGAAGACTTTTTAAAGATGTTTTAGGACAACCTGATAATAAAGAATTACAATAATCTAATCTCGAGCTAACAAAAGCGTGGATCAGCTTCTCAGCATCACTCTGAGACAAGATGCTCCTAATCTTGGCAATATTACGCAAATGATAGAAGGCAGTCTTAGAAACAAATTTAATATGTGAATTGAAGGACAAATCCTGATCAAAAATAACTCCAAGGTTCCTCACAGAGCTATTAAGAGAAAGAGTAACTGCATCCAAACTGAAAGTTTGATTTGGAAAGGAATTTCTAAGGTTTTTTGGACCAACAAGAATGACTTCAGTCTTATCTGAATTTAATAGCAGGAAATTACAAGTCATCCAAACTTTGATTTCCTTAAGACAGGCTTCTAACTTGGCTAATTGATTAGTATCATCTGGCTTCATTGACAGGTATAATTGTGTGTCATCTGCATAACAGTGAAAATGTATACAGTGCTTTCTAATAATGTTGCCTAACGGAAGCATATATAAACTAAAAAGAGTAGGGCCAAGCACAGATCCCTGTGGAACTCCATGACTAAGCTTTGAGCTGAGAGAAAACTCATCATTTACATGAACAAACTGGAACCTATCAGATAAATAAGATCTAAACCACTGCAACGAAGTTCCATTAAGTCCAACATAGTGTTCTAATCTATCAAGTAGAATATTATGATCAATAGTATCAAAAGCTGCACTAAGATCTAAAAGGACAAGTACAGAAACTAGTCCATTATCAGATGCAATGAGGAGGTCGTTAGTGACCTTCGCTAAGGCTGTTTCAGTGCTATGATGGATTCTAAACCCAGATTGAAACTCCTCAAATAAACCATTTCCCTGCAGGTGGTCAAATAATTGCATAGCAACAACTCTTTCTAAGATTTTTGAAATGAAAGGGAGATTAGAGATTGGTCTATAGTTAGCTAAAGCTCCTGGATCTAGCGTTGGCTTTTTGAGTAAGGGTTTAATTACAGCCGTTTTAAAAGCCTGCGGTACATGGCCTAAAGTTAATGAAGAATTGATTATATGAAGAATAAAGCTACCAATAAGTGGGAAGACTTCTTTAAATAACCTGGTAGGAATAGGGTCTAAAAGACAAGTTGAAGGTTTGGATGAGGAAACTATTTTGTCTAACTCACAAAGGTCGATTGGAGTAAACTCATCAAGACAGACATCAATAGAAGGAGTTGTAGTAGTTACAGTATTTAAGTTAACTGTGGGAAGAATCTGATTGATTTTATCTCTGATGGATGAAATTTTATTATTGAAAAAGTTCATAAAGTCCTGACTAGTAAGCTCTAAGGGGATGCTAGGATTGACAGAGTCCTGACTCTTTGTCAACCTGGCTACAGTACTGAAAAGAAACCTGGGATTATTCTTGTTCTCTTCTATTAATGCAGAGTAATAACTCGTTCTAGCTTTTCTAAGAGATTTTTTATAAATTAAAAGATGATTTCTCCAAGCTAAATAGATTTCATCTAAATTAGTAGAGCGCCATTTTCTTTCTAATTGACGAGTCTTCTGTTTTAAGCTACGAGTTTCTGTGTTGAACCAAGGAGTTAAAAATCTCTGATTAGACTTTTTCTTTTTTAAGGGGGCCACCAAGTCTAGAGCCTGATGTAGAGAAGCTGAAACACTATCCACCATGTTATCAATTACAGAAGGAGCAAGCTGTCTATAGCTTATTTCCGTTGTGTTGACACATGGCATAGAGGAAACAATCTGCATAAATTTGGAAACAGCATCATCTGAGAGGCATCTACTGTGATAATATTTTTCTTTAGGAGCCAAATAGTCAGAAATAGTAAAATCAAAGGTTAACAGACAATGGTCTGACAGTACAGGGTTATGAGGAGACACTACCAGATTTTCTATTTCTATGCCATATGTCAGAACAAGGTCCAATGTATGGTGGAGGTAATGAGTAGAATTTCCTACTTTCTGAGAAAACCCAATCGAGTCTAATATTGAATTAAAAGCCACATTAAGGCAGTCACTATCTACATCCACATGTATATTAAAGTCCCCTACTATAATTATTCTATCAGATTTCAGCACTAAATCAGCTAAGAAATCAGGAAATTCGGATAAAAATTCTGAATAGGTTGATGGGGGACGATAAACTATGGCAAATAAAATTGGGTTTAACCTGGAATTGCTAAAGTGCCCAATACTGAGGACCAGGCCCTCAAAGGAATTATAACATGTTTTTTGCTTTACATTAACTAGTAATTTGGAATGGTAAATTGTTGCTACTCCTCCTCCACGACCAGAACTTCTGGGATTTTGACAGTTTAAATAACCAGAGGGGGTTGATTCATTTAAACCAACATAATCCTCTTGTCCTAACCAAGTCTCTGTAAGGGAAATTAAATCAATCTGATGATCAATTAACAGATCATGGACTAACAGAGACTTGGGAGTTAGAGACCTAATATTTAATAAACCACATTTAATTTTTAAATTATGAGGAGGAACAGAGGCCAAATCATTCAATTTAGAGGCTTTATGTTTAATTTGAGTTTTACCAATATTTTGCTTTATCACTTTGGGATGCTTATACATTATATTTTTATTTACTTTGGAGGGAGCAGACAACGATTCTCTGATGGGGAAGACAGGGGCTAAGCTGAGGGGTGGCGGATGAAGAGGAGCTGCAGAGAGGCGTGTAAGACTGCGACTCTGCTTCCTGGTCCCAACTCTGAGTAGTCAAGGTTTTGGAAATTTGGATAAAAAAGATGCCAGATTGTTAGATAAATGAGAAGCACCATCCAAAGTGGGATGAATGCTGTCTCGTCTCATAAGACCAGGTTTTCCCCAAAAAGAGCTCCAATTGTCAATGTAGCCCACGTCATTTGCAGGACACCACACAGACAGCCAGCGGTTCAGGGATGACGAGCGGCTAAACATGTCATCACTGGTCAGATTGGGGAGGGGCCCAGAGAATACTACAGTGGCAGACATCGTTTTTGCAAAGTCACACACCGATTCTACATTAAGTTTCGTGACTTCCGACTGCCGGAGACGGATGTCATTAATGCCGGCGTGAATAACAATTGTGGAATATTTACAGTTACTTTTAGCCAGCATTTTCAAATTTGACTCGATGTCGCCTGCTCTGGCCCCAGGAATGCATGTGACTATGGCCGCTGGAGTCTCTAGGTTCACGTTTCTGACTACAGAGTCGCCAATGATCAGAGTTTTTTCCTCAGCGGGTGTGTCGCTGAGCGGGGAAAAACGATTAGAAACGTGAACAGGTTGGTGGTGAACCGGGGCTTTGCGACTAGGCTTCCTTCTCACCGTCACCCACCCAGTCTCCTCGCTGCAGAGGAGAGCCGGGGAACCGGTGACAGGGGGACCTAAGCTAGCTAGCTCCGCTGCAGCTAAGGGGCGTCCGTCGAGATTAACTGGCGCAGACGGTGTTTCAATGCAGCGGAGCCGGGATTCCAAATCAGACAACCTCGCCTCGACCGCCTCAAAAAGACAACATTTATTACATTTACCGTTATCACTAAAAGAGGCAGAGGTGTAGCTAAACATCTGACAGAGAGAGCACACCAGAGGAGGAGAGGAAAGAGAGCTAGTAGCCATAGCTAGTGGCTCGAGAGCTGGAGAGCAAACCACACAGGCAGACAGCAAAACAGGAAGTGACGATACGTTACCACAAGGAAGTGACGATCTCAGCGTGATATAGTCACGCATGGTTGACAACATAATAAATAATTTAAAAAAATATATATTTTACATTCATAAAGGTATGCATTTCCATTGAGAAATGTATCCAATTGCAATAAGCAATAATTAAAAAAATAAAATAATTAAAATGAGCTTCATTAATTTCCGTGTGTTTTGAGATATAACTGCAGGGAGCTGCAGCATGGGGGCTGAAGGGCCGTGGGTTGCCGACTCCTGGACTAGACCTTAAAATAAATAATATAAAATATAAAATAATACTTCCATGAAATGGCTACATATTGCAACAGTATGTAATTGAATAAGGTAAAAAAAAAATAGAAATCATAGATAAATGAAAGTTCAAATCAGAAGAAGCTTATTTTTTTTACAGCAATATATAATTAATTAAAGTGCAGTCACTTTTTTTCTCTATTGTTAAAAAAAAAACACATTTGTGCAACTGTGGACAATAAACAGGAGCTTCCTTGCTGTAAAAATAATCACACTTAATCGCAGAGATAGAAGCTGATGTGGGGAGGAGCACAGAGTTTACTGCCTACTAACCACTGGGTGGACCGCACGGGAGGGAGGGGCAGTTGCCTTGGTGATCTGATCTGAGAGTGGGAGCCAGTCTGTGTGTCGCCAGCTCCTCTGTTTCTTCAAACTGGCCATGAAATGATCCCGTCATGGATGGAGATAGGTTTCGCTGGGGGCCTGGTACAGGAGAAGCCTCGGACAAGGGTTGGTCTACCCCCCTGCCCCACAGTTCTTCCCACCGCAGCCCAGCAGGGAGAAATGCCATAGTGGGTGGGACAACAGAGCACAACCTCTGCTCTAGATATATCCAGCATTTTCTTTTTTCTTTGTGTTTAAAAAAAAATCACACAAGACCATCCATATAATGACACACATTCCCATAGGTCAGACTACATTAACCCCTTGCACTCTAGTCAATTTCCCTAAAAACGCCAAAAAATAACGTATCCAAAGTAAATCAAAAGCTGTTCTTCAACCCTTTGCAGCATCTTCATGGAGTTGGTCTCATTTAAAAGAAAACACTTTGAATTTTTTGGCAAAACAGTCATAATCTCTCTAAGTGCTCCTGCCACTGACTAATAGTCATCTAAACATACTGAACTTGAAGAAAATAAATTTCGCCTGAGTGTTTTTTTGGATACAAATGCTTGCAGATAACACACAGCTGTCAGATACGGGCTGGAAAATGCAGCAGAAATGTAGAACCAAGTGTTATCCAGCTGAGGTCAAAATTTTGTAACGATACCACACAAAATGAATATATTACACAGCTTTTTTCTTAGGTTGTTCCCAGGCGTTTTTGAACTGTGCCAAATTGTGCCAAATGGCACAGTTTAGAAAAATGTCTGTAACTTTTGAATGATTCAATATAGAAGCTTGATGTTGGGCTCTAATGAAAGGTGACACTCAAGGCTGTGTGTGTGTGGGGGGGGGGGTGTTTATTCATTCATGAATGAACAAACAAGCCCCCACACGCAAAGAAGCATGCCATGTAAAAAATGTGTGGCTTTTTTTTACAAGAAAAAATAACCTACAGTGCACTAAAAATTATACAAAAATATCTGTAATGTAGAAGATAACAACTCCCCCCCCCCCCCGCTACAGAGGACGGACATCGCCCGGTACGCCGCGGTCACGGTGCGCCACGGTCTACTATGCACAGTTGTACTAAAATATCTGCAATCCGCTACAGAAGAGTACCGGGGGGGGGGGGGGGCGTTCAGACGTGGCGCACAAACCGTGTACCGCGGCGCACGGAGTCCGGTTCGTGCGCCGCGGCCTACTACGCACAGTTGTAATTTACCGATCGGTCAAACGTCATTTTGATTACAGTTTTCAGGGATAAAGAATAATTTAGCTTATAACACTTACCTGTCCACAACAGCAGTGTCACTGGCGAACTTCTCTTCCTCATTGTCAGACGAACATGACGCTGGTCCGCTTGTTACGGACTCGTGGTTCTGGTCACGCGACCCGGTCAAACCATAATTCTATTATTGCGGTTTTGCGCTTCCATGATTGCGGTTTTGGCGAACGATTTTTCAAAACAAATAAGAACAGTAGTAAGAAAAAAAGACTGGCGAACGCGTGTGTGTCACCCAGCAGCTAAAAACAAAACAGATTTTGCAAGGGAGGCACGCTTTCGAACTACTGTGCTTCAATTGGCTCGCTGTATTCGCAGCCGTTGGTAGGCGGGTTCTTCTTGCTAGGTTTTCAGTCATTGGTTCTTCAAGGTTTCAGAAACCCAATTCAAGGCTCTTATTAGTCGAATGAGAGGTCAATCAAATCTAAACCAATCAAATCACTCCTTTGGCTTTCTGTTCGCGGCTGTGTCTGCAGCTTTTTTTTTTTCAGTGCGCCCTAGGACGCAGAGACGTGACCGCCCGTGGTAGCAGGGAGGGTACGGCAAGCACAAAGGGCCAAATACACACACAACATCCCCCCCCTTTAGAAAAGTCCAAAGCCACACACACAATTGAAAACCTCCCCAATTTAGGACCTGAATCATGCACTAAAGTAATGGGGAATCATGTATCATAATGGCCTATCATATTCGCACAAAACTAAAATTGAGTTGGTGGGTGGACTGCCACACAATCTGTACGGCACAGTGGATTATTCTGCCAATTATTAAACTAAAAGAACTCCATTGATAAACTAACTGCCGTGTTCCTACTCTAAGCAAAGCACAGAAAATAATCCCCAAACACACACACTTGACATTCATATGTACATCCAAAACTATCTTTTTTTTCAAAACACATGCAAACATATATACAATTAGTATTATTACTACTATTTAACACCACATGTACATATGAAAATTTTAATTATTTTCAACACCACATAAACATATTTACATTCGGATTTATCAAGTTATAATACTGTCCACGGGCAGCAAAAGGTAGAACTGGCTCGGAGGCCCAGGGAAGCCCCTCGGTATGCGCACCCCTGGAAGCAGCCTGTCCCCCGGGTCGAAGCCGACCCCACAGGCGAGAGTGTCTCTTTTCCTCATCATCGACTGCTTCTCTCGTCCAGACCCGCCATCTGGCACCTCCTCCCGGACACACCGCAGCTCGTTGGTGTACCTCCTCGAGCTGTCAGACTGCTGGAAACAAGCTGCACCTCATTTCGCCCGCCTTCACTGGTGCTTCTCGGCACGCAGTCTCTCCGTGCCGGTCGATCCGTTCGCTTTCAAACTCGCTGCAGACATTGCCGTTGCAGCCCCAGACTCTCCGGCTCCCTGTGGCCAAGCTCCGGGGAAAACTGAAGCTTGCTCGTCGGTGTAACTCGACCCGGGCGCTTCGCCATTATGCCCAGGACTCTCGTCCAAGGCCCCTTGAGCTCTAGCACTGAGGTCCTCCCGGGCCGACCCTGAGCGAGGCTGGTCCCGTTCGACCTGTGTGGTGCCCAGCAAATCCCTAGTCTGCTCACGCTCAGTGTCCATCTTTGCATGCAGTTCATCTCGGGCACAAGGAGAGTCCAGCACCTTCTCGCCGTCATCCGAGGTGCTCCACTGCGTTGCCTCTGCACCCAACTGTCGCTGCTGTTCCCCGGGGTTCTCAGCCTGCTTGCACCCCTCCTCCCACTGCTCCGAGTCCTGCCGCAGGAAAACTGAGTTGAGTCCGGTCACTGCTCTCCCTCTATGCTGTCTACACTCACTGCGCTGTCTTCACCACCAGTTCTGCGGTCACACACCGTGCTGAGCTCCTCGGCTGGCTTGCCATCTTTGGTGACTGGGGGCTCCCCCACTCGTGGCTCCGGTTGAACCTCAATATTCAGCTGGTAGCTTGTAGCTTGTTTTTTGGTGCGCACCTAGCTTTGTGGCTAACTTCGCAGTTGCCACTAACTGGGCTGCTAGCTTCCCCAAGCTAGCTAGCTTAGCTTCTTTTGGCGCCAACAGCTTCACCACCCACAGCCTCGTTCTTCTTGTATGTTCGACAAAATGTTTGGCCAGCCACCCGACAGCATCTGCATAAGACTCCATTTCTCCCAACATGCAGAGAATTTTCCGACCTTTTACGCCGAGATGGTGGATCATGAGTGCTTGTCTCGTCGAGTCTACTGAGGCCCAACATTGTATCCCTCACACATGGCCAACCAGTTAGGCGACACAATTGATGGCTCTCACGGATAATAGCCCATACCCCTCCATAGTTTCTCCTCATCGCCAAAATGTTGTCTCAATAATGGGAGACCAGAACCACGAACTGCACTTTATTGAGAACACACAACTATATATATACGTATATACTGTATATATATATATATATATATATATATATATATATATATATATATATATATATATATATATATATACACAGTGGGGCAAAAAAGTATTTAGTCAGCCACCAATTGTGCAAGTTCTCCCACTTAAAAGATGAGAGAGGTCTCCAATTTGCATCATAGGTATACCTCAGCTATGAGAGACAAAATGAGGAAAAAAAATCCAGAAAATCACATTGTCTGATTTTTAAAGAATTTATTTGCAAATTATGGTGGAAAATAAGTGTTTGGTCACCTACAAACAAGCAAGATTTCTGGATCTCACAGACTTGTAACTTCTTCTTTAAGAGGCTCCTCTGTCCTTCACTCGTTACCTGTAGCAATGGCACCTGTTTGAACTCGTTATCAGTATAAAAGACACCTGTCCACAACCTCAAACAGTCAGACTCCAAACTCCACTATGGCCAAGACCAAAGCGCTGTCAAAGGACACCAGAAACAAAATTGTAGACCTGCACCAGGCTGGGAAGACTGAATCTGCAATAGGTAAGCAGCTTGGTGTGAAGAAATCAACTGTGGGAGCAATTATTAGAAAATGGAAGACATACAAGACCACTGATAATCTCCCTCGATCTGGGGATCCACGCAAGATCTCACCCCGTGGGGTCAAAATGATCATGAGAACGGTGAGCAAAAATCCCAGAAACACACGGGGGACCTAGTGAATGACCTGCAGAGAGCTGGGACCAAAGTAACAAAGGCTACCATCAGTAACACACGACGCTGTTAGGGACTCAAATCCTGCAGTGCCAGACGTGCCCCCCTGCTTAAGCCAGTACATGTCCAGGCCCGTCTGAAGTTTGCTAGAGAGCATTTGGATGATCCAGAAGAGGATTGGGAGAATGTCATATGGTCAGATGAAACCAAAATAGAACTTTTTGGTAAAAACTCAACCTGTCGTGTTTGGAGGAGAAAGAACACCATACCTACTGTGAAGCATGGGAGTGGAAACATCATGCTTTGGGGCTGTTTTTCTGCAAAGGGACCAGGACGACTGATCCGTGTAAAGGAAAGAATGAATGGGGCCATGTATCGTGAGATTTTGAGTGAAAACCTCCTTCCATCAGCAAGGGCATTGAAGATGAAATGTGGCTGGGTCTTTCAGCATGGCAATGATCCCAAACACACCACCCGGGCAATGAAGGAGTGGCTTCGTAAGAAGCATTTCAAGGTCCTGGAGTGGCCTAGCCAGTCTCCAGATCTCAACCCCATAGAAAATCTTTGGAGGGAGTTGAAAGTCCGTGTTGCCCAGCGACAGCCCCAAAACATCACTGCTCTAGAGGAGATCTGCATGGAGGAATGGGCCAAAATACCAGCAACAGGGTGTGAAAACCTTGTGAAGACTTACAGAAAACGTTTGACCTCTGTCATTGCCAACAAAGGGTATATAACAAAGTATTGAGATGAACTTTTGTTATTGACCAAATACTTATTTTCCACCATAATTTGCAAAGAAATTCTTTAAAAATCAGACAATGTGATTTTCTGGATTTTTTTTTTTCTCATTTTGTCTCTCATAGTTGAGGTATACCTATGATGAACATTGGAGACCTCTCTCATCTATTAAGTGGGAGAACTTGCACAATTGGTGGCTGACTAAATACTTTTTTACCCCACTGTATATATATATATATATATATATATATATATATATATATATATATATATATATATGTATATATACTGGCCGCAGCCCACCTGACATCACACCGCAGGGCGGGCATGGCAAGCCCAAAGGGCCAAACACACACGCAACACAAAGGGCCAAATGCACAAACAGCAATATGTTTTTTTTTTTCATGCTGTTGAACTTGAAGTAGAAAACAACTGGGAGTCAGCTTTTTACTTTTAAATAAGCTATAGAAAAACTAAATTAAACTAAATTGAACATTTTAAAGCACACAGCTTCATTTAAACGCATATAAGTTTTATGAAAAGGCATTATGGGATCGACCAGCTAAAAAGATGACAAATGACTAAATCAATAACTTTGGTCAAATCTCAAATTTATGTTTGACTGAAAACAAAACAACCATGTGCAATGACAACATTGAAACATCTAAATGAAAAAGGTTAAATTAATATTGCTGTACATGATTTTCACAGTGCTGTCGTTTTTTTTCATCTGCAGAACTGATGAAGAATGAAGGACTTCTGAATCCACTGGCTGATCTTCCAACTCGATGTGATCTCTTGAAAAACCTCAGAGAAATCATAAAAGACAAAGCTCTTACTCTGTTGGAGGAAACAGTAAGAAGAATATTTACAACAGTCTGTGTCCTCTGATATTTCAGCTTCTTATTGTACACATTGGCCCACATTTATCAAAAGTACACTACCGTTCAAAAGTTTGGGGTCACTTAGAAATGTCCTTATTTTTGAAAGAAAAGCACTTTTTTTCAATAAAGATAACTTTAAACTAATCAGAAATACACTCTATACATTGCTAATGTGGTAAATGACTATTCTAGCTGCAAATGTCTGGTTTTTGGTGCAATATCTACATAGGTGTATAGAGGCCCATTTCCAGCAACTATCACTCCAGTGTTCTAATGGTACAATGTGTTTGCTCATTGTGTCAGAAGGCTAATGGATGATTAGAAAACCCTTGTGCAATCATGTTAGGTCTGCAATGCTGTAATTGCTGCAAATGGAGGATTCTTTGACGAAAGCAAAGTTTGAAGGAAAAAATTATTATTTCAAATACAAATCATTATTTCTAACCTTGTCAATGTCTTGACTATATTTTCTATTCATTTTACAACTTGTGGTGGTAAATAAGTGTGACTTTTCATGGAAAACACAAAATAATTGTCTGGGTGACCCCAAACTTTTGAACGGTAGTGTATATAGAAACTGACGCACATTCAGGTGTAGAAATGATCATACATCAATGTGGTCCACGTGGCATATACAGTGGTGTGAAAAAGTGTTTGCCTCCTTCCTGATTTCTCATTTTTTTGTATGTTTGTCACACTTAAATGTTTCAGATCATCAAACAAATTTAAATATTAGACAAAGATAACACAAGTAAACACAAAGTGCAGTTTTTAAATGAAGGTGTTTATTATTAAGTAGGGATGAGAATCCTCCACGGATCCGAGGAATTCCTCGGATTTGATCATGTCTAGGGTCATTCTCGTGAATTGTCTAAATTCAAGGAGAAAATTTTAGGGGGGGGGGGGTCTGACGGCGAGTCGTATTTTCGATCGGCTGTGAAAATCCACCGCGCAGAACGCGCTACCCAGCGAGATCAGTAATGTAATGTAACAAGGCCACTGATAGGCTAATACTTATTGAAGCAACCAATCAGCGATGTTGTTAGATTTCCTTTGTCATATCCGGATAACACGCGGAGCGAAATGCAAGTGGCGGACAGTTCAATCAGTTCAGTCAACTGAGTTTTCCCGATTTCGTCAAAATGGTGAACCTAAAACTCATGAAAGACAACAAAGCAAGAATTTTAGAAATCGACAAAGGGATAAAGAACAAGTTTCGTTGGGAATGGCTTGAAAAAACTGTGTCAATGACTGTAAAGATCGGTAAAAATACTGAAGTTGTGGTTGAAAAAATGGCCGACTTCATAGCGAAATGCGAAGTACCAGGGAAAGCCCAGTGTGTTTATTGCAACAATTTCTTGAGTTATGGATCTCGTGGTTGTGTTGCCTTAGTTGAGCACTGTTCAAAACAGAAACATCTCAAAATTGTGGCTACAAGGAGATCGAACTACTCACTCGGTGCTGCGTTCAAAACGATCGATGGACACGGTTAAATTCAGATGCCAGTCAATCAAAGTTCATCACAGTCGCCCCCGATTACAGCAATTAGTGATCGGAAGACACATTCCGAGGTAAGATTTTTTTTTCTCGTTTAAGTAATGTACTTGAGAATTTTCGCGTAATGAATTTGTTATGAAATAGCATGTGTAAGTTGTGATGGCATGCCTGTTTTGAAACACTAATTGCATTTGAATGCTGATTATCGATTGTTATGTTATTACATATTTTCTCACAATTTGAATTTTGAATATAATTTATCATTTTTTGTTTCACTAGGAGGAGTTACATAATGCATGTGTAAGTTTTTTTTTTGTCACGGGTGGTGATGGGTTGCCTTTCCTAAGATATCTTTGCTTTTATTAGTAAACATAATTTCTTTATGGTCATTGCATAAAAATATTAAACATCTTTTAGGTTTTACTTACTTTCTTAGATTATCTTTCAAATATTAACCTGTTGAACTCTGTTCAACTTCTCTAAAAACGCCTAAAAATAAAATGCCCAAAGTAAATCAAAAGCTGTTCTTCAACCCTTTGCAGCATCTTCATGGGGTTGGTCTCATTTAAAAGAAAATACTCTGAATTTTTTGGCAAAACAGTCATAATCTCTCTAAGTGCTCCTGCCACTGAGTAACAGGAAAGTTCGCCTGGGTGTTTTTTTAGATACAAATGCTTGCAAATAACATACAGCTGTCAGATACTGGCTGGAAAACACAACAGAAATGTAGAACCAAGTGTTTTCAAGCTCAGGTCAAAATTTTGTAAAAATACCACAAAAAATGAATATATTACACAGCTTTTTTCTGAGGTTGTAACAAGGCTGTGTCTGTACTTGAAGACCGGAAATACAGCTTTTTTTTTTCAGTGCGCACTGAGACGCAGAGACGTGACCGCCCGCTGAATTCACAAGAGTTCAAGGGGTTAAAATATACTGATATGCAACTTTTTTATATTCCTAGTAACACTAACAAATGCACACATTAATAAATCAAAATGTTTGCAGAATGTCAGTATATTTTAATAAATGAGTGATGGACTTGGTGATGGAATTTTGTTAATATTTATAATTTATTTTTCTTGGTTAAATTATTTTGTCTGTTCTAGAACTATGTAAATGTAATTCTGTGTCAGTTCTAAACATATTAGATAGTAGTAAAATATAATTTAGTATTATTACATCAACATACTATTCAGATATCATAAATTTAATACATATGTACTGTGTTTCACTTTATTTTGTGGTTGAAAAAATGGCCAACTTCATAGCGAAATGCAAAGTACCAGGGAAAGCCCAGTGTGTTTACTGCAACGATTTCTTGAGTTATGGATCTCGTGGTTGTGTTGCCTTAGTTGAACACTGCTCAAAACAGAAACATCTCAAAATTGTGGCTACAAGAGATCGAACTACTTGCTCGATGCTGCATTCAGAACGATCGATGGACACGGTAGATGTCTGGTGGGGAAAAGTCTTCACAACAAACAACTATCCAGCTCTCTCTAGAATGGCTATGGTGTCTCTAAGCTGCTTCCATGGGCCTAGAGTTGAGTCATCATTCAACACCATGGGAGATATCATTGACATAAGGTCAACTAGAATGAACATTAACACATTCAGCTCAATTCAAACTGTGAAGTACAGTCTCAAGGCTAGAGACACATCATCACTTGATTTCTTCAAGAAACATGATGTCAAGCACTCCAAAATTGATGAAAGGCTGTGTGTCAACTTCAAAAATGCAGCAAGTGCCTCGGCGGCGGCGGCGGCGGCCTCCGTCGGTCTATGATGACCATGGAAGAGAATCCTAAACGTCTACACTGCTGGAACAGCACCGCCTGTGGCTGAACAGGCCGTTGTGCGAATGGCAGTCCCTGTCACACAGGTCGCACTTGTGGGTGGTCTCCGTGCTGCTGGGTCTGTGGGGGTTCTTCCTGCGGGTCCTTTTTTCATCTGCTGCAGCAGTCAGTCTCTCTTCGCCCACCTTGAGCTGTCTGGTCAGGGTGCCTCTCCATTTGGAGCGGTCCGTTGCAAGGTCCTCCCAGCGCTCTGTGTTGATCTCCAGGGCCTTCATGTCTCTCTTGCAGACGTCTCTAAAGCGCAGCTGTGGGCGGCCAACGTCTCTCCTGCCAGTTGCCAGCTCTCCGTAGAGGATGTCTTTGGGGATTCTGCCATCCTCCATACGGTGAACGTGGCCTAGCCAGTGGAGCCTGCGCTGCCTGAGTAGAGTGAACATGGAGGGAAGGCCGGCGCGGGACAGAACTTCTGTGTTGGGCACTTTGTCCTGCCAGGATATGTCCAGGATGTGGCGAATGCAGCGCAAGTGGAAGGAGTTCAGTCTCTTTTCCTGCCGGGCGTATGTTGTCCACGTCTCACTCCCATAGAGCAGTGTGCTGATGACGCAGGCGTTGTACACTGCCATCTTCGTCTTGACAGAGAGTTTGGGATTCTCCCACACTCGTGTGGTGAGGCGAGCGAGTGTGAAGGCTGATTTTCCAATCCTCTTGTTGATCTCTGTATCAAGGGAGAGGTTGTTGCTGATCGTGGACCCCAGGTACGTGAACTGATTCACGACCTCCAGCTCGTAGTCGTCGATGGTGATGGTTGGTGGTGCTTCCGTGCCTTGCGCCAAGACGTTAGTCTTCTTCAGGCTAATGGTAAGCCCGAAGTCCTTGCATGCCTGGGAGAAGCAGTCCATCAGGGTCTGAAGCTCCTGCTGTGTGTGGGTTGCGACTGCAGCGTCGTCTGCGAACAGCATGTCTCTGATTAGAGCCTCGCGTACTTTGGTTCTGGCTTTCAGGCGGGCGAGGTTGAAAAGCCTGCCGTCAGATCTTGTGTGCAGGTAGATTCCCTCTGTTGCTGTGCTGAAGGCATGCCTCAGGAGCATAGCAAAGAAAATCCCAAAGAGGGTTGGCGCAAGTACACAGCCCTGTTTCACTCTGCTGCGTATGTTGAATGGCTCTGAGACGTTGCCATTGTGCTGCACTATCCCCTGCATGTTGGTGTGAAACGATTCGATGAGGCTTTGCAACTTTGGTGGGCATCCTATCTTTGGCAGGATCTTGAAAAGGCCCTCTCTGCTGACCAGATCAAACGCTTTGGTGAGGTCGATGAAGGCGATGTACAGGGGCATGTTCTGTTCTCTGCATTTCTCCTGGAGTTGGCGGATGGAGAATATCATGTCTACCGTCGATCACTCAGCGCGGAAGCCACGCTGAGACTCGGGGTAGATACGTTCGGCAAGCTTCTGTAGACGAACGAGAACAACTCGTGCGTAGACTTTGCCAACAACGCTGAGGAGGGAGATGCCCCTGTAGTTGTTGCAGTCGCTTCTCTCCCCTTTGTTTTTGTAGAGGGTGATGATCTTGGCGTCCCTCATGTCCTGTGGTACGGCACCTTCCTTCCAACACTGGCAGAGGACGTCATGCAATGGCAGCAGTAGGGCGGTCTTGCAGTGCTTGATCAGGTCAGGGGGTATGCAGTCATTGCCGGGTGCCTTGCCAGTGGCCAAGCTATCAATGGCCTTGCTGAGTTCGTCGATGGTTGGCTCGGCGTCAAGTTTGTCCATGGATGGCAGACAGTCGATGGCATCAAGGGCTGACGGTGTCATGGTGTTCTGTCTGGAGTAGAGGTCGGAGTAGTGTTCCACCCATCTCTCCATCTGCTTGTTCTTTTCTGTGATCATCTCCCCAGTGGAGGATTCGAGGGGGGCCATCTTACTCTGATCCGGACCAAGTGCTTTCTTGATGCCATCGTACATACCACGGATGTTCCCTGTTATGGCAGCGGTTTGAATGTCTTGGCTAAGCTGAGTCCAGTACTCGTTGGCACAACGCCAAGCAGTCTGTTGAACTTTGCTTCTCGCAGCCCTGAGAATCTGGAGATTCTTCTCGTTTGGGTACTTCTTGTACTCAGCAAGCGCTGAGCGCTTGGCTTCAATGACGGGGGTCATCTCGGTCAACTTGGCATCAAACCAGTCCTGTGACTTCGAGGTCTTCCTCCCAAAGGTAGCCAAGGCTGTGCGGTGGATAGTGTTTCGCAGCTCTTCCCACTTCTGCTTTGCAGATTCTCTTTCTTGTGGTACACCAAGTTCCTTCTCAACGGTGGAGGCAAACTGCTCAACAAGTTCTGGTTGAGCCATCTTGCTGGTGTCAATCCGTGCCTTTCCAGGCTGTCTAGCATGATGGAATTTCTTCAGCTGCAGCTTGACCTTGCAACACACCAATGAATGGTCTGTGTCGCAATCTGCACTCTGGAACGAACGGGCGATTAGCACATTCTTCAGTGAGGTGCGCCTGGTCAGGATCAAGTCCAGCTGGTGCCAGTGCTTTGAGCGCGGATGTTGCCAGGAAACCTTGTGTTGGGGCTTGGTCTTGAAGAACAAGTTTGTGATGCACAGATCGTGATATGTGCAGAACTCGAGCAGCCGCTGTCCGTTGTCGTTCATTCTGCCCACGCCAAAAGGTCCAAGACAGGAGGGCCAGGAGTCGTGGTCAGCACCCACTCTGGCATTGAAGTCTCCAAGGAGAATGAGTTGTTCAGAGTTGGGGATGATCCTGACAGTTGTTGCGAGATTCTTGTAGAACTCGTCTTCAGGCGGAGGGTGAGGAGTCGTGCAGAGCCAGTGCTGCCCGGTTCCACCATCTTCAGCAAGGTGTTCTTCACTGCAAAGCCCACTCCGTGTTCCCTGTGTTCGTCACTGCCCTTTCCCTGCCAGTAGAACGTGTAGTCCTTCTCTCTCAGTGTGCCTGCGTCAGCCAACCGCGTTTCCTGGAGAGTGGCGATATCCACTCCCAGTCTCTTCAGCTCATTATTGATGATGGCAGTCTTCCTGGTGTCGTTGATGTCCTTGAGGTTAGCAGTGAGTCCTGTCATCATAGTGCGGACGTTCCAAGTTCCCAGTTTTAGAGTTGGTCTCTTTTGTTTTATTGTCTTGCCTGGTGCAAAGGTTCTCAGCCTGCTGTTCGGACTTCTCCTCATCCCCATGCACCCAATAAGGAAAGCAAGCTGTGGTGGGACAACACCTTATTGGCTGGGGGCTGCCCAGCTTGAGGCGGGCGGTAGCTGTCCAGTGAGATCCGATGATCCCTCCCACCGTCGGGAACAACCCCTGGTGCCGCGCTCTACGCCAATTGAGCGGTGGCTTATAACCGGTAACTGTCATTCCCCATGTTTTGTCTACGCCAAAGGCGAAGCTGGAGTGTCCTCTCCAGTGATCCGGTGTTCTACCTTCCAGCGTTGGGCGTTGGTAGGATTCAAGCCTGGGCAGGAAGATATGGAGGACAAGATGTTGCCCATGCAGCATGTCCCCCCTCTCCACGTCACTGATGAATCCAAAGGAACAGCAGGGCTGCTACAGTTTGGCACCAGCGCCGTTGCAGGAGCTGCCAGAACGATGTTGAGCACAACATAGAACTGCCTTAGGGGCTCCGACTCCGGATTTTTCCTCAGGGTTGACTCCCGAAGCCTTTCCCGTGGCCGGGTATGCCGCAAGGCAGCGGAGGTTTGAAATCAGGGTTTACCTTCCCCTAGATGGGCTACCTTCCCAGGTTGACGGGCCACCATCTACCCGAAGCATCTGGTTTTAAGGCGCCAGAGATCCGCCCTCGCCCCTTCTCCTATTAGTAAAAGCAGTTCTGCCGGGCTTACCACACGGGCAGGCTAGGAGGTGGACTTAGTTGTCAGAGGCTTTTCGAGACCCACGCCATAAGGAGCATTTTATGAGCACTGGGAGCTTAACCCCAGTGCCGCTCCTGGCTATGACAACCTTGGAACCAGCAAGTGCCTACAGGCATGAAAAGGAAGAAAAAAGGAAAGAGAAGGAAATGAAACAGAAAGAACTCGATCTTCAACATGATTCTGTGGCAAGCAAGGCAGCCATGAAAAAGAAGAGAGAAGCTGCATCTAAACAGGCACTGCTTGCCCACAGAAAATCAGAGAAGAGGAAGGCTACAGAACGGCTCCAGGCTTTGGTAGCCAAGAAGAAAAAATTGCACAATTAGATGTGAAGAATACGTTGACTTGTACATAAGTTCATAGAGTAGTAGCACAGACATGTAAATATGGAAGTGACATTTTCTGTTTCTCAATAAAGTGTGACAATGAATCAAAACAGTATTGAACATGATTACACATGTGATGCAGCAGCAGATTAAAAAGATAAACTATAAATGCATTTGTACTTACTTCTAACTTTAAATATAAGACCACATTTGAGCATTCTAAAACACCAGATTTTGTTAGCTTGCGTCCCCCAAGACCCCCAGCAAAGTTTCCTCTTTTTTTCCAAAACCCCATTCTCATCCCTGATTAAGGGGGGAAAAAAATCCAAACCTACATGGCTGTGTGTGAAAAAGGGATTGCCCTCTAAACCTAATAACTGGTTGGGCCACCCTTAGCAACAACAACTGCAATGGCGCAGTGGTTTAGCACTGTTGACAGCACAGTTTTACCCTCGGCCGGGGGACCGCGGGGATCATGAGATCGTGGGTTCGATCCCAGCCCCCGACCAACAGTGAGCTGTGTGGAGTTTGCATGTTCTCCCCGTGTTGCGCGGGTTTACTCCGGGATTTCTCCGGTTTCCTCCCGCATACCAAAAACATGTAGGTTTAGGGCGCTCGCGCACGCAGCGACCAGCAGCCGGTGGCTTGTCACCAGACTGCAAACCAAGTCTACCTACGGGTACAAATAAGTAACAAAAAAAAAAAAAAAAAAAAAAAAAATCAAGCATTTACAATAACTGACAATGAGTCTTATACAGCACTGTGGAGGAATTTTGGCCCACTCATGTGGGCAGTGCGGTGGCGGAGTGGTTAGCACTGCGGCAGCACAGCAACTCACCCATGGCTGGGGGATCCTGGGTTTGATCCCAGCCCCCGACCAACAGTGATCTGCGTGTAGTTTGCATGTTCTCCAAGTGTCTGCGTGGGTTTACTCCGGGATTTCTCCGGTTTCCTCCCACATGCCAAAAAACATGCAAGTTTGGTTAATTGGCATCAAAATGGGGATTCTAAATTGTCCTTAGGTATGCCTGTGAGAGTGAATGGTTGTCTGACTCTCTGTTAGTCCTGTGATGGACTGGTGATCTGTCCAGGGTGTACCCTGCCTCTCGCCTAAAGATGCTGGGATAGGCTCCAGCCCCCCCGCGACCCGAAACGGATTAAGTGGTAGAAGATGGATGGATGGATGGATGGATGGAAAAAGATAACACAAGTAAACACAAATGCAGTTTTTAAATGAAGGTATTTATTATTAAGGGTAAAAAAAAAATCCAAACCTACATGGCCCTGTGCAAAAAAGTGATTGCCCCCCCTCCCCCCGTAAAAACATTAATTGTGGCTTATCACATCTTTCGAAAGCTGAGTTCAATTTCTGTAGCCACAGCTAGGCCTAATTATGGTCACACCTGTTCTCAATCAAGAGAACTGGGACTCTCTTTGGGACTCCAGCAAACCACAGTGAGAGCCATTATCCACAAATGGTGAAAACATGCAATAGTGGTGAACCTTCCCAGGAGTGGCCGGCCGACTAAAATTACTACATGAGCGATGACTCATACAAGAGGTCACAAAAGACCCCACAACAACAGCCAAAGAACCGCAGGCCTCACTTGCCTCAGTTAAGGTCAGTGTTCATGACTCCACCATAAGAAAGAGACTGGGCAAAAATGGCCTGCATGGCAGAGTTCCGAAACGAGAACTACTACTGAGCAAAAAGAACATAAAGGCTTGTCTCAGTTTTGCCAGAAAACATCTTGATGATGATCCCCAGGACTTTTGGGAAAACACTCTGTAGACTGACGGGACAAAAGATGAACTTTTTGGAAGGTGTGGGTCCCATTACATCCGGCGCAAAAGTAACACAGCATTTCAGAAAATGAACATCATACCAACAGTAAAATATGGTAGTGGTAGTGTGATAAATAAATCCACTGTTTTATTGTCTATGGTGTGGCATGTGACATACTGGGTGAACGTGGGCAGAATGGGGGACAGTGAGATATGGTTAAAATCTCCGGAGATGAGGAGGAGAGCATCTGGGTGTTCCGTCAGAAGCCTGCCAGTGACTGAGTGGATGGTGTCACACGCTGCCCCAGCGTTCGCCGTCGGATTTGCATAAATAACAATGCAGATCATGTGTGAGTATTCCCTCGGGAGATACACAGGCTGCTTGCTAACAGCTAGCAACTCCATGTCTTTGCTACAGTGTTGCTCTTTAACCGTGATGTGTCCTGGTTTACACCAGCTGTTATTGACATACATTATCACTCCTCCGCCTCTTGCCTTCCCGCTGTCTGGTGTCCGGTCTGCCCGTATTGCGTGGAAGCCCTCCAGTTCGATGTTAGCATCTGTTGCTAGTTCTGTTAGCCATGTCTCAGTAAACAACATCATGCTAATCTCTCTGAAGACGCTCTCGTAGCGGGACATGACCGCTAGCTCGTCTGTCTTATTGAGTAGTGATCGTACGTTCCCCATAATAACGGATGGGAGGACGGATCTGTACCTTATATTCCTCGCCCGCCGTCTTACTCCAGCTCGACATCCATGCCGTTCCGTCTAAAAAGGGGCCTGATTATTTAGAGCTTTGTAAGTGAGAAGAAGGATTTTAAACTTAATTCTAAATTCTATGGGAAGCTAATAAAGGGAGGCCAGAACCGGAGAGATATGATCTCTCTTTCTAGTATCTGTTAAAACTCTTGCTGCAGCATTTTGGATCAGCTAAAGACTTTTTAAAAATGTTTTAGGACAACCTGATTAAAGAGTTACAATAATCTAATCTAGAGCTAACAAAAGCGTGGATTAGTTTCTCAGCATCACTCTGAGATAAGATACTCCTAATCTTGGCAATATTACGCAAATGATAGAAGGCAGTCTTAGAAACAAGTTTAATATGTGAATTAGAAAACAGATCTTGATCAAAAATAACTCCAAGGTTCCTCACAGAACTATTAAGAGAAAGCGTAATCACATCCAAACTAAGAGTTTGATTTGGAAAGGTATTTCTAAGGTTTTTTTGGACCAACTAGAATGACTTCATTCTTATCTGAATTTAATAGCAGAAAATTACAAGTCATCCAAGCTTTGATTTCCTAAAGACAGGGCTCTAACTTGGCTAATTGATTACTACCATCTGGCTTCATTGACAAGTATAATTGTGTGTCATCTGCATAACAATGAAAATGTATAGGGTGCTTTCTAATAATGTTGCCTAGCGGAAGCATATATAAACTAAAAAGAATAGGGCCTGGCACAGATCACCTGTGGAACTCCGTGACTGAACTTTAAGTTGGAAGAAAACTCATTATTGACATGAGCAAACTCAAACCTATCAGATAAATAAGGTCTAAACCACTGTAACGAAGTTCCATTAAGTCCAACAAGGTGTTCTAGTCTATCAAGTAAAATATTATGATCGACAGTATCAAAAGCTGCACTAAGGTCTCATAGGACAAATACAGAAACAAGTCAATTATCAGATGCAATAAGGAGGTCATCAGTGACCTTCACTAAAGCTGTTTCAGTACTATGATGGATTCTAAACCCAGACTGAAACTCTTCAAATAAACCATTTCCCTGCAAGTGGTCAAATAATTGCGTAGCAACAACTATTTCTAAGGTTTTTGAAATGAAAGGGAGATTAGAGATTGATCTATAGTTAGCTAAAACTCCTGGATCCACCCTTGGCTTTTTAAGTAAGGGTTTAATTAATTAAGTTCACGGTGGGAAGAATCTGACTGATTTTATCTCTGATAAATTAAATTTTATTATTGAAGAAGTTCATAAAGGCCTGACTAGTAAGCTCTAAGGGAATGCTAGGATTGACAGAGTCCTGGCTTTTTGTCAGCCTGGCTACAGTGCTGAAAAGAAACCTGGGATTATTCTTGTTCTCTTCTATTAATGCGGAATAATAACTTGTTCTAGCTTTCCTAAGAGATTTTTTTTTTTTTTTTATAAATTAGAAGATGATTTCTCCAAGCTAAATAGATTTCATCTAATTTAGTGGAGCGCCGTTTTCTTTCTAATTGATGAGTCTTCTGCTTTAAGCTACGAGTTTCTGTGTTGAACCAAGGAGTTAGAAATTTCTGATAAGACTTTCTTTTTAAAACGGCCACCATGTCTAAGGTCTGATGCAGAGAAGCCATCACACTATCTACCATGCTATTACCGTAATTTCCGGACTATTGAGTGCACCTGAATATAAGCCGCACCAACTAAATTTAAAAAGAAAAAAAAATTGTACATATATAGGCCGCACTTGTCTATAAGCCGCAGGTGTCACGTTGTAACATGAGATATTTACACAGAAAGATGGTACACAGAAAGATTTTTTTTTAATTTTTAGTTAAATAAATGCTTTTTTCCGAACAGTGCCTGTAACACGGCAGTAACACGGCAGTGAAACGACTGTCGGCAGTAACACGGCTGATTTTAAAAAATAACCAGCCTGCCAGAAAAGTCATTGATCGCTATCTTCATCTTCCTCCTGCACACTAAAACCACTGAAGTCGTCTTCTTCTGTGTCGGAATTGAAAAGCCTCAGAATGACTTCGTCAAACACTTTCTCAGTCTCTCTTTCGTTGTCGCTCTCAATGTCACTTTCGTCTCGAGGCGAATTTGTGCTTGTGCTGTCCTCTTCATCACGCAGCAGTCCAGCCTTTCAAAACCCACTGGTGATTGTGGATTTTTTCACACTGTTCCACGCTGTCAGGATCCACTGGCAGACTTGAGCAAAAGTTACTCTTTGCATGCAGCCAATTTTGGTGAATGATTTTTTGCCGCTAGTCATCCAAGCCTCCCAATCAACTCGGAGTGCCACTTTAAATGCACGATTCACACTGATGTTGAGTGGCTGCAAATACTTCGTTGTGCCCCCAGGAGTCACAGCTGGAATTGAGTTTGTCCTCTTGATGGCTGCTTTCACAGAATCTGTTATATGTGTGTGCATGATGCGCAAAATGACTGTTCAAAGCAGTAAAACTAGCGTTAAAACTAGCGTCTTCCTCGGCGCATTGTCTCTTCCACCAGTCTGTCTTGCTCTTGCGCATCCTGCTAGAGCACCCCCTGGAGGCCGTTATCCCATAAAAATCTATGGATTAGCCGCATCGTTGTTTAGGCCGCAGGGTTCAAAGCGTGTGAAAAAAGTAGCAGATAATAGTCCGGAAAATACGGTAATTACAGAAGAAGCAAGCTCTCCATAGCTTATCTCTGTTGTGTTGACACATGGCAGAGAGGAAACAATCTGCTTAAATTTGTTAACAGCATCATCTGAGAGGCATCAACTGTAGTAATATTTTTCTTTAGGAGCCAGATAGTTAGAAGTAGTAAATTCAAAGGTTAACAGATAATGGTCTGACAGTACATGGTTATGAGGAGACACTACCAGCTTTTCTATTTCTATGCCATATGTCAGAACAAGGTCCAACGTGTGGTGGAGATAATGGGTAGAATTTCCTACTTTCTGAGAAAACCCCAAGTCTAATATTGAATTAAATGCCATATTAAGGCAATCACTATCTACATCTACATGTGCTGTATATTAAAGTCCCCTACTATAATTATAAAATCTGATTTCAGCACTAAATCCGCTAAGAATTTGGCAAAGTTGGATAAAAACTCTGAATAGGCTGAGGGAGGACGATAAACTATGGAAAATAAAATTGGGTTTAACCTAAAATTACTAACATACCCAATACTGAGGACCAGGCCTTCAGCTCCAACTGTTGTAAGCCTCCTTGTGCGCTCCTCGTGCACTTTTATGCTGGAGGAGCGCACGAGGAGGGGAAGGATTAATGGATTTATTAACATATAACATGTTTTTTGCTTTACAATAACTAATAATTTGGAATGGTGAATTGTTGCTACTCCACGACCAAAACTTCTGGGATTTTGACAGTTTAAGTAACCAAAGGGAGTTATGAATGAATGAATTTATTTCGGATAATACAGTACAGGTTAAAAGAAACTGTATAATATAACAACAGGGTCAAATTAGACAAAGACTCCTTCTACTAAACAATTCCACGTGATTTATCCGAAATGGGTGATGGCTGAAGCCGCAGCTTATATTGCCCACCCATATTCCATCCAAGAATTCAAAAGAAAAAAGAGTAAACAAGACAAGAGTGATTACAATTTAAAACAAAGCTAAGACAAAGTGGGACTGAGAGAAAAAAAAAAGAAAACTAAGCTAAGCTAAGTTAAGCGGTTACTATTCAAAACAAATCTAAGACAGAATGTCACAGAGAGAAAAAAAAAACAAAAAAAAAAAAACTAAGTTACAACACAACACAGGCTGGATATGTCAATCCTTATGTGAGTTTACATGTCGTCTTGTAAATATGTTTGGAGTATTTCTTCCTTTAGATTTTGTTTAAATTGTCCAAGCGTTGTACATGATTTTAATTCAGGTCCATAATCGTTCCATAATCTGACTCCTTGCACTGAAATACAGTGTTGCTTGGTGGTTGTTCTCACTGTAGGCTTTTGAAATATACATGTTCCTCTGAAGTGATATCGTTTCTCCCTTGTTTGGAACAACTTTTGGATATTTGCGGGCAGTGATAAATTCTTCACTTTGAACATTATTATTGCGGTTTTAAAGTCAACCAGATCTTTCAACTTGAGAGTTTTTTGTTTAAGAAAAAGTGGGTTTGTTGGTTCCCTGTAAGCTGCTTTGTTTATTATTCTAATAGCTCTCTTCTGAAGCATAAAGAGTGGATATATGTTTGTTTTGTATGTATTTCCCCATACTTCATTACAATACGTCATGTATGGGAGTATTAATGAATGATACAAGGTGTATAGTGTGGGTTGATTCAGCAAATATTTCACTCCGTGTAATATTGCAATTGATTTGGAAACTTTACCTTTAATATAATTAATATGTGACTTCCAACACAGTTTGTTATCAATTATTACTCCAAGGAATTTAGTTTCAGATACCCTTTCAATCTCTACACCATTTACACTGAGTTTGGGTACTGGATTGTTGTGATGGTTGTTAAAGACTATAAATTTTGTCTTACTTAAATTGAGCGTTAATTTGTTTGAATCAAACCACAGTTTAAGCTTTCCTAATTCCTTCCCGAGTGTATCCAGAAGTTGTTCCAAATTGTTTCCACTGCATAGCAGATTAGTGTCATCGGCAAACAATATTAAGTCCATTTTTTCTGAAACTTTACATATATCGTTTATATACATATTGAATAATAATGGTCCCAAAACTGAACCCTGTGGGACTCCACAGGTGACCTTCAGCAACTCTGAGTTTTTGTTGCTAACACATACATACTGATATCTATTCTTTAAGTAACTACTTAACCAGGACAGTGCTACCCCTCTAATACCAGAATTTTGTAGTTTCTTTAATAATAAATTATGATCTACTGTATCAAATGCTTTTTTAAGATCTAGGAATACTCCAGCTGAATACTCTTTATTTTCAGTGGCTGTTGATATTTTTTTCTGTAAATTCCATTAGGGCATATGCAGTTGTCCTCTTGTGTCTGAACCCATATTGCTGCTCACATAATAAATCATTCTTCAGTATGAAGTTGTCAATTCTCTCATAGAATATTTTTTCAAGTATCTTGGAAAATTGCGGTAATAGTGAAATTGGTCTGTAGTTTGAGAGTTCCCCTCTGTTGCCCGTCTTGTATATCGGAATTACTTGATTAGTAACTACTAGATTTTAATTAATTCATTAAAAATCCTTCAATGTGATTTTCTGGATTTTTTTTTTCTCATTTTGTCTCTCATAGTTGAGGTATACCTATGATGAAATTTGGAGACCTCTCTCATCTTTTAAGTGAGAGAACTTGCACAATTGGTGGCTGACTAAATACTTTTTTACCCCACTGTAGCGCTTTTCTAGTCTCAAAGACCACTCAAAGCGCTTCACTAGTACTAACCCTCTATTCTAAGGGCCTATAGGAGACAGGTATCTAGGGACAATTTAGAACAACCAATTAACCTAACATGCATGTCTTTGGATTGTGGGAGGAAACCGGAGCCCCCGGAATAAACCCATTCAGCACATGGAGAACATGCAAACTCCACGCAGAAAGGTTCCTACCCCTGCCAGCCTGGGGATTGGAAGCCGGAACCTTCTAGCTGTTAGGCACCAATGCTAACCACTGCACCACCGTGAGTTAAAGAAGGAAGAATGTTGCACAGAGTTCAGGAAGGAGCTGAGACGGGCTCTGGGTGGTAGCAAGAATTGCCAGATCACTTGGAAAGTTTGGCAAAAGTAATGATGGAAATGATGAAAATGATATCTTTTCATCTGGCTATTACACACCCATCATTTTTTTTGCCTAAATAAATGAAATTAAAACAGCTCACCACTGATAAATCTAATAACTAGAGCACACTCAGAGAGTGCACACCTCCTCCAAGGCTCTTGGTGGAGGTATGCACTGTCAGATCATCACCAAAATTTAATCATCTGTTCCCTGTGCCATTACACACCTTTCCTGAAAATGTCATTAAAATACGTTGATAACTTTTTGAGTAATTTTGATAACAGGCAGACAAACCAACACCGGCAAAAACATAGCCTCTTTGGCGGAGGTAATAATAATAATAATAATAATAATAATAATAATAATAATAATAATAATAAACGATAATCACTTGTTCTTGTCAGATGTATGCAGCCAGTGAAGGAGAGTTTGAGTGTCCAGAGTCTCAGGTGGTCTCCTCTTTCTTGAAGCTTCTGAAGGAGACACCTTCCAACATCTCCACCTCTACCATAAAGATACCTGTGGAAGTTGCGGCCCCTGTTGAGATGCTGGTCACTTCCTTGGACAGTAAGTCATCTTGACTGCATTCCCATCTTTATAACATTTCATCTTTATGAACTCTTGATGAGTAAGTTCCTGTTTTGTTTGTTGCTCAGCTTCTTTTTGACACATGCAGCTTCTTGTGTTTTTTTCTCCTTCTTTCCTCGCTTCCCGTGACTTACATGTGTATCTCACCGTGTGCTGGAGCAGAGGACTGTAGTTTTTTGTATTATTTGTAATTATTATACAATAATAAAATACTGAAGAGACTCAAAGTATTTTCATTTTGGCAAAAAAAGACACAATACCGATATACACTGTGACAACTACAACAGGTAGCACTGCAGTTGTACTTGTCCATTTTTAATGTATTGTGATTCTTGGACAATACTGTTTCTTTAAATGGGTCACTGGTTGAAAAATTGGGTTTTTTGCAGGTTTTAACCTTCTGAAATACATCTATTAGTCACATGATTATTGAAAAAAATATCAAAATGTTCATTCAGGGACCCCATGCTTCCTGGAAAACCTGGAAAATGATTGATCAATTTTCCAGTCATGGGAAACATATGGAAATCAGAAAAAAAGAGTCAAAGCTCCTGGAAAAGCTCAAGTTGTCCTAGAAAATTATTTCCCCTCCCTGTTTCTCTCTGCCTTGTGAATGCAAACAGGTTTAAACTTGCTCAGGCATGCTGTCTTCAATGGGCATCATTGAGGCACAGCTCTGTTCTGCTTCCACAGATATGAACACTAGATTGCCTTGGCTGTTGCTAGCATTGGAGTGAATGCGACAATGGAGACGCCATTGTGATACGTGTAGCCACTCCTATTTAGTGCATTAACGTCAATCGGGGCCATGCTCTACCCAGAATTAAATCACCATAAACCCATTTGTGTTTTTTTAACTAACTGGTTCTTGTCAGACATGTATTTATGATTGAGTTATGAATCAAAGAGCTTGGTGATTGAATAATGATGTGTTTGTAGGTGTTTACCATCTGAAATGTGTCTGTTGGTCATGTAATCATAGAAAAACATATCAAAACACTCCTCTTAAAAGGTGTGGGGGGGGTTTTAATCTCATTTTTCTCTCCAAGAAACGGCTTTGACTCTTCTGGGGTTTTTCCTCTATGTCAAGAAATGTGAAACGTCACTGAAAGGTAAATGTCACTAGTCTTGATGCAGTTGAAACCAGATATTTACATACACTGTATAAAAACACTCATAACCATTTTTTTCTCACTGTCTAACATTATATCAGACTAAATGTTTCCTGTTTTAGGTCAGTTACAATCACCAAAATCATTTCTATTTGCTAAATATTTTTTGACTGAATGTTTTTTTTTAGAGATTTTTTTATTAATTTCTTCAACACACACACACACACACACACACACACACACACACACACACACACACACACACCACTGATATTTACAGACCCATTTATTTTCTTTAAATAAACTTTTGGTTAATTGGCGCCTCGTGTGGTTTCCCTTTTTGTCCAGCCTTGAGCCGGGTTGTGACAAAATGGGGGCTTAGCCATCCATTTGAACTCGGTCTTTCTGTTTCAGCATTAGGATCATTTGTGACAAAGTTTGAACCCGGACCCGTTTGCTCGTCCGGTTGTTTGGACCCGATCTGTTTGTTTGAGCTTAGACCTACTTGTGACAAAATGGGAGCTGTTTGAATCTGGACCCATTCAGTCATCTGTCCGTTTAACTGTGAGCTCACTGGTGATAAAATAGGCGCTTGTCTGTTTGCCTTGTAGGTTTGTCCATCTGTTTGCTCCTGAACTGAGTTCGCGGGCGGTGCGGTGGTGGAGTGGTTAGCACTGCGGCAGCACAGCAACTCACCCTTGGCCGGGGATCCTGGGTTTGATCCCAGCCCCCGACCAACGGTGATCTGTGTGGAGTTTGCATGTTCTCCCCGTGTCTGCATGGGTTTACTCCGGGATTTCTCCGGTTTCCTCCCACATGCCAAAAACATGCAAGTTAGGTTAATTGGCATCAAAACTAGTGATAGAACATAGATTGACCAGTAAATCGACAGCTTTGCCTCAGAGCTTAGCTCCTTCTTTACCACAATGGACCAGTGCAACGTCCGCATCACTGCAGATGCTTCGATCTGTCTGTTAATCTCTCGCTCCATTCTCCCCTCACTTGTAAATAAGACCCCGAGATATTTAAACTCCTCCACTTGGGGCAGGAGCTTGTCCCCAACCTGGAGAGGACAATCCATCTTTTTCCGGCTGAGGACCATGGACTCGGACTTGGAGGTGCTGATTTTCATCCCACCTGCTTCACACTCAGCGGCAAACTGTCCCAGTAAGACCTGTAGGTCATTGCTGGATGAAGCCAACAGGACAGCATTATCTGCAAGCAACAGAGATGAGATCCTGTGGTCACCAAGCATGACACCCTCCATTCCCTGGCTGTGCCTAGCAAGCCTGTCCATAAAAATTATGAACAGGATCGGTGACAAAGGGCAGCCCTGGCGGAGTCCAACTCTCACTGGGAATGAGTCTGATTGAGTGTTGGCAATACGAACCAAACTCTCACAACGATCATATAAAGACCAGATGGCTCGTAACAAGCCCAATACCCCATACTCCTGAAGCACCCCCCACAAAAAACCACAAGGGATGCAGTCGAATGCCTTCTCCAGTTCCACAAAACACATGTAAACCGGTTGGGCAAACTCCCATGAATCCTCAAGGATTCTCGAGAGGGTAAACAGCTTGTCCAATGTGCCACGACCAGGACGAAAACCACGTTGCTCCTCCTGAATCTGAAGTTCAACCAATGGCAGGACTGTCTTCTCCAGTACCTTGGCATAAACCTTCCCAGAGAGGCTGAGGAGTGTGATCCCTCTAAACTTTTCTGTGCAGGGAATTTTTAGGGTGTTTAAATCTTTAAATTGTTTTAACCTTGAAAGGTAGCAAACTTTTGTGTAATAAGACAGGGGCTCACATACATATGATAATGCTGGTTAGACAATATTAGATTATGGCAAGCTTGCTGTCAATCATCGTAATCTTATACATGTACAATCTGATTATACCAGGCCCTGGCTCTGATTAGAGAGCATCTGTACTGAACAAACAGCTAACAGAGACACATTCTCATTATTAAATCCTTATATTGTGGGGAATCCACTCAGTATGTTTCCACTCAGACGGAAGGACAAGGGGAATCGTCATGGGGGGTTTGTGTGTTGATCCGGGGGTTGGTGTGTTGAGGCGAACAGTGACAAAGAGAATGGGAATTGCAAAGGCTTTCATGTTAATGCAGCACCACAGAAGGCTGACCGAGTTGTATGTTATAAAAGGAGAGGTGCCTGTGACCTGTGAGTCTTGATGCTTGTGATTCTGGTGAATGTGAGAGAGAGAGATTAATAAAGCCTGTTCTACTCTGGACCTCTCGGCCTGATTATTTCTCTCTCCACACTATATTTATTTCACAGCATTGTTACAATAGTAAAATGTCATGAATGAAATGTTATGCTTTGTTTTTTGTCCTTGCTAATTAAGTGTGACACTGTTATCAATGGGTGTGTTTGCATTATTCTATGATAAATGCATCACAATTTCTAAATTGTCTAAATTAAAGCCATAGACTGTGCATCTTTTAAATCAGACATCTTGGGCTGAATAAAAGAATAAACAGAAGTCTGGGAAAAATGTACAAAATGCAAGGTACAACTGTAGAGAAGAACATTTCTGCACTGCATGGTGGGGCAGGGGAATGCGTTAGTGTATGATATGATAAGTTGTCTGTCATAGTGTAGCAGTTGAAAATAATTTCAAGAAAAGAGTGGGAACCCTGTCATTTTTCTTAAAGACGCACTCCGTTGGATTTAAATCCCCTCTAAAAACAAGTCTACATTGTCTAAAATAGTATCTTATGCCCTTTTTTATCTACAAAAAATCTTTCATTGTCTTACAGTTTCATGTCAAAATCTTTTTACACCCCCCACCACTTTCCCTTTCAAATGCCAGAATTGGTGATTACTAGGCCCAATCATATACCACCAGGCTAATAGTGGCTAACACTACATTATCAAAATGTGAGGGGGGCTGAAACACCTGGTTCACTAATCCACAGTCAATAATATGCACTGCCTGACCACAAAAAGTCACCGCCTGGATTTAACTAAGCAAATATTAGGTAAGAGCCTCCCATTGGTCAGGTCTAGGTTCAGCAACGTTATGTGCCCAAAGAATGAGGTCAGCTGACTACCCAAATATACAGTACTGAATGAGCATGTTATCATGTTATTCCATCAATGGTTTTTTTTATTCTGTGAAGGAACAGACGTTTTCCAAGATGACCATGTCAGGATTCATTGTGCTCGAATTGTGAAATAGTGGTTCAGGGTCTTGCCACCACAGAGTCCAGACCTAACCCCGGTGAGAATCCTTGGGATATGCCGGGGAAGACTTTACGCAGTGGTCCGACTCTCCCATCATCAATACAAGATCTTGGTGAAAAACTAATGCAACTCTGGACAGAAATAAATGTTGCGACATTGCAGAAGCTTACCGAAATGATGCCATAGTGAATGCGTACCGCAATCAAAGCTGAAGTTGGTCCAACAAAATATTAGTGTGACTTTTGGCTAGGCTGTGTATATTCAGGTAGTCAGCTGACCTCATTCACTTCACTTCCGCCCTCCAAAGAGAGCAGACACCTTTTTCTTCTCTCCTGCTCTGACTTATCTCCTCCTCCCCTAACTAACTGGATCCCAGCTTGCTGTCGTCTGTCTGCGTCTTTACTGCTGATTATCGAAAGAAATTATGGAATTAATAAGCTGGGCTTTGAACGCAATTGACACTATCTTTTCAACGAGGAAAAGTGCCCCGGGGGAGGTTGTTTGCCCCGCAGGAACGGCTGCTGCGGGCTATTTACGGGAAACAAGTAATTGGAAACTCTTGTGCCTGACTGATCTTTCCATCGAAGATGTAGAAGATTTGTACGTCTTCGTAGTAATGGTGATTGGGATCGTTCTGATTGGATCTGGGATTGTCCTGGTGTACCGCAAATTGTTTTAGATGGACACAACCTATCAAAATGCTGGCCAGGCGAGGTGCAAACATCAAATTGAAAAAATGGAGAGGACTCTGATAGCAGCAAATGGAGAACTGTCTCGGAAGGTGGATTACATCACGATTACGCTTAGAGCCATTCATGAAGGATTCAACGTCCAGCAATGAAGGATTAAGTACTGAATCTGTAAGAGAATATAAAGTTTTTTCTCTCTGTGATCAGTACTATTCGACGAAATCTGACTCCCTCACAAAAGTCCTCCTGATCATCTGCAGCTTTTGTTTTCAAAACATTGAGCTCACGGCCTTCGGACAGGCAGCTGCATGGCTCAAGGACAATGCCAGCAGCCAGACAAAACATCTCCTGCCAAAGAGTCCTTGTTGTTCTTAACTGATACAAACACCTACTTTCAACATTACACTCATACTGATTCACAAAACTGATGATAAAGACGATTCACTCACTGCTCTCTCTGTGTCCTTGTGAACTTTTTTTGTCTGCTGACTGTGCATTGAGGGCTTTTTTTTTCTTGTAATCATAATATTGATCATATATGACCACTATTCTGAAATCAATGATTTTTTTGCTCCTTCCTATTGTATTATCCTTTCTTCCCATGCTTCCTGTACCCTTCTGTTGACAGGCGCGTTCATAGATGCAGCCGTGTCACCGGGAATGCAGGTTGTTTTCTGTGTCAAGTCAAATCCCTCGTATGTTATCAGTGATCTATTATCAGTTATCTGTTAATGTACTTGGCAATAAATCTTTTCTGAGTTCTGAGTTCATTCTTTGGACACATAATGTTGCTGAGCCTAGACCGGACCAACTGCAGCAAACTGAACATGCTGAAATGAAAGTGTTTCCTGTCTTTATGCTTCTGCAGATCTACCAGGTGACATGGCTTCACTCCTGACCAACTGCAGTCCAGATACTCTCAGCGTTCTCAATCAGCTGGTAAGTTTGTTCAATTGTACTTCTGACAGGAACTAATCAACTTTATTCTGTAGAATCAGTGAGCGGCCACGAGTTACTGAGAACGGTCATCATTGCGTTGAAGTTTGAAATCTGATTTGATGTCGTCTCTGTCTCCGGTTCTCCAGGTGGACAAACTGAAGGGTGACAGCAGGGTTCAGCTCCCTGAACCACTGCCCCTCCCCTTGCAGGAAGAAGGAGAGATGTACTGGGCAGTTACACTCCTGTGTTTAAGCAACGAGACGATGGGAAAGCTGAGTGACTTCTGGGACCAGCTGGATTACCCCCCTGAGATCCTACTGCAGGCCTTGTGCCTCTCTGTGCGGGGACTGAATCTGATGCAGTGAGGAACACCCTGTTAATTATCAGCTGCTCATCAGTTCATCTTCAGTTATAATCAGCGGTGCAAGGAATTCTGTACCTTTAAAAGATACAATGAAATGTCACAAAATGTCAAGCCCCCCCCCCCCCCCCCCCCCCCCCACAAGCTGTAATTTAGACATTGCATTTTGGACTAAATCAGGTCTGTTGGTCCAAGCCTTAATTTCATCCACAAATAGATGCTGAAAATTGGGCTGAGTTAGTCCATCTAATATGGACTTTTTATTTAATTTTATTTTATATTTATTTAACCCCGAAATACGTAGACGTTGAATATTGGGTTGTGTTTATTCTGTCTAATACAGACTGTATTTAAACCAAAAATAGATGTTGAAAATCGGGCTGTGTTTAGTCCATCTACCACAGGCCAAATTTAATCAGAAAAAAGTTCTAGAAAATTGGGCAAAAAATAGTCCATTCATTGTGCTGTTTAGTCTACAGGATTTGGCGCAAATTTATCCTCAAAATAGGTTTTTGGCATTTGGTGATGGTGGTGGAGGTCTGTCTCTCAAATATCAAATACACTTTTACTGCCGCTGGGAGTCTTTGTTAAAAGTGCTTTATAAAAATGCATTTTTTAACAGCTTTTTTTTTTTAAATTTGACATTTGGCATAATGATTGCTACGTAATTTCTGGAACAATGTGAAACCAATGCTAGTGCTATTGTGTTGTATTCTTCTTCTTCTTCTTCTCCTTCTTCGGCTGCTTCCTTTAGGGGTCGCCACAGCGGGTCATCTGCCTTCATCTCACCCTATCCCTTGCATCTTCCTCTGTAACACCAGCCCTCTCCATGTCCTCCTTCACTACATCCATGAATCTTCTCTGTGGTCTTCCTCTTTTCCTTCTGCCTGGCAGCTGGAAGGCCTGGCAGCTCCATCTTCAACAACTTTTATCCAATATATATCCACCATCCCTCCTCTGCACATATCCAAACCATCTCAGCCTTGCGTCTCTGAAAATCTTAGCATCTTCAAGTCTGCCACCCCCAGCTCCAACTCCTGTCTTTTTGTCAGCGCCACCATCTATTTTTCAACCGCAGGGATCCAAGCGCTGCAACACTGATGGAAGAAGTGTGTGGACCGAAGGGGAGACTATGTTGAAAAATAAACCAAATGCCAGGTTTTTGTGATGTAAAAAAATGAGACAAAGATAAATCATTTCAAAAGTTTTTCCACCATTAATGTGACCTATAACCTGTACAACCCAATTGAAAAACAAACAAATTGAAATTGAAAAACAAATTGAAATCTTTTAAGGGGAAAAATAAAAAATCCCTCTCTTTTTTAAACCCAATAGAATCCAAACTCTGCACTAAATTTTTGTAACTATTTTTTTATTAGAACTGCATAAATTTTCTTTAACCTCAGGGTCACTGCACAGATCAGACCTTTAAGTCCTCCAGCTTAATCATGATGATAATATTGGTGATCTTTGGTGTATGGCATGTTCATATAAGATAAGATAAGATAAGATAAGATAAGCCTTTATTAGTCCCACAACGGGGAAATTCCAGGATTGCAACAGCACAGGGACAGCAACACTCAGAGCAACAATCAGAAGGCAAGAAAAAAACAAGCAAGCAAGCAAGCATATTTGATGTAATCAATTAACCACAATTATTGCCATGTTTTATTCTGCTGATCTTAAATGCCTTATGTTTGTGCCACTCCACTGAGTTTAATAAAGAGAAGTTACTAAAGCTCAAAGATGTGATTTCTCGTTGTCCATTATTGTAACAACTCAGTGTCAAGAATTCTGCCTTCAGACTATGAGACTGATTAAATATTACCAAAAAAATCAATAACTAATGCTTAACTTATTAATTGCCAAGTTCTTAAGCTAAGTGTTTTAATAGGGTCCTCGTTAACTCTGTCCCAAAGATGAGTGGTGCCCCACCTAGTGTTAAAACAAGGTATTACAAGTATTAATAAGCTTTAAACTTACTTTAATAATTATTAATAACTATTTACAAATTGTAGGACTTGACACTACAATATTTAAACCATCTTGCACACATAGCAAGATAATTTAATTAATGGATTACATCACAGGCTTATTAAAGCTGAAAATAGACTGTTTGAGACAGAACTTCACGAACAGTTTTTAATGTTGGTGTTGCTGCACATGTGTCAGGGTGGGACATGAAAGCTGTCCATGTTTATCTTAGCTTTATGTTATGGATTCTTCAGATGTGCAGTGATCCAAAGAAAACATTAATTATCCACAGTCAAAACATCTGCTGTGACAAATACATGATCCAGTCTCTCAAATTCCTTTTGGAGATCAAAATCCATTTTTGAATAATTTTTATCCAGGTAACAAGTAAATGCATTTTAATGCCAGTGGATCACAGTCGAGCTGTTTGATGGAAAATCACTGTTATCATGTTTTCATTCTGTAATGACATATCTTGCAATCAATCGGTTAATTCTTGCTGGGTCACAAACTGTCCAGATGCATACCTGTGATTGAAATCCAGCCGTGGATGTTGAGACAAAAGTATTAACACTTTACATCCTGCTGTAAGATCCAGTTCATGGTGTTAGTTGTTAGCATAGCTAGCAGGTACTTAGCACTAGTTTTGTCAGAGCCTGTTGCTGTTTTCAGACACTTCTGAAGAGGACTCCATCAGCACTTAGCTTCCAACCCACCAATATGCTTTTGTCCGTAACAAAGGAAAAATAATCTCTGTATATCCACAAAAACAAAGTAACTTCATCTCTTCTTCCGCTCAGTAATGACAACTCTGCTTTGCAACAGGTCACATCGACTGACAGGTGTGTCAGCGACGTAGAGTCAGTTTGTATTTATTTGCGCTAAAAATATCTATCCATATTAATAAAAATGAGTAATGCATCTGATCAAATTTCATTAACCCCTCGACGCCTGTTGTCGCAAATTTGCATCAAACCGCTTCTGCTCCAAATGCAACCAAAATACCATCTGTATTCCTCCACTTCCGGTTGGAGCACTTCCAACACATACCTAGGAACCTTTTGCAAGCATTAGTTTCTCGTAGGAACGGTCAGAGATGGAGCACCATCCATTTCCTGATTGCTAGGGTTAGGGCAGTCCTTCTCAAATAGTGGGGCGCGCGACGCGATGCCGGGGGGGGGGGGGGCGCGTGTGACCCCGGGGAAGAGGCTTTGCTTTTGCCGTGTAAAGTGTAATTGCACATCCACGGCAGCAGGTGGTACAGTGGCACTCTCATTGTCAAAGTCTGTGCGGGAGTTTAAAACTTTTTAAATTGCTGTCAACAAACCCCTCGAGAGACACCATGGAGAAATATTTAACAGTAACGAAAAGAAAGGCGGAGAGAGACACAGGTAAAGAGACAAATGAAAGTCTCCCAAAAGCTAAGACGAGGAAATATGACGAAGCTTATCTAGCGCTTGGCTTCACTCTGACTACGGTGGGAGACGAGGAAAGACCGGTGTGTTCACTGTGTCTGAAAGTGTTGGCAGCGGACAGCATGAAGCCAAATAAATTAAGACGTCACCTACAGACATTACATCCTCAACACGTTGATAAGCCACTTGATTTTTTTCAGCGAAAACGTGCGGAGTACGGCCAACAATCATCCCGCTTTGTGAACGCTACATCAGTAAACCAGCGAGCACTTTCAGCATCATTTAAAGTGGCGCACCAAATTGCGCAGTGCAAAAAACCCCACACAATTGCAGAGGAGTTGATACTGCCTTTTTCTACCTTTTTCTTCAGACTAAAATGTTAAATATATTGGTACTCCTGTGTTAATGTTCCAGATCAATTTACATTTAATATTATTTATTGATTGAATTATTTTTCTCAGCATCAAATGGTTGAGTTGGTCAAAAATGTTTCTAGTTTAAATAAGGATTGACATATTTTTTATTTCAGGCACTTTGATGCACTTTAAGTTTTTTTTTTCTGTTTTAGACTATAACAGGGTTTCTGTGTGGCAAAATAAAGTTAATATTTGTTGAAAGTTGATTTATATTGCTTTTTTCTTTTGTTAATGTTAAAAAGGATACAATTTTAGGTATACTTATACAATTTTTATAGATGATGATCTTATTTATAGTCACTGCGGCGAGTTGGGGGGGCGCAAAATATTTTCTCTTTCCTAGGGGGGCTTTGCAAAAAATAATTGAGAAGCACTGGGTTAGGGTTAGGTTTAGGGTTATAGTTTTGCAGTCATGAGAGTTGAAAATACTGAAAATAACTTTGTTGCATAAATAAAAGACTCTTCGTACTTGAGATGGGAACAGGTACTTTTTTACCATTTTTTTTTACCATAGATGCCTGTTGTCGCTAATTTGCATCATACCTAAAATTATATCTATTTTATGTGCTATAGTCAAATTAACTTTCTCAACTTAATTACCCTCTGCCAGGAGGTTATGTTTTTGCCGGGGTTTGTCTGTTTGTCTGTTGGTTAGCAAAATAACTCAAAAAGTTTTGGACGGATTTCGATGAAACTTTCAGATGTTGTTGGAAATGGTACAAGGAAGAACTGATTAAATTTTGGGGATGATCTGGATCACCGTCCAGAAGAAAACCGCCATTACGGAAAATGCCATTTTCGTGAATAACTACTGAACCACTAATCCTATCATTGTCAATCCAATTGCTAGGCATATGTTTTCATGGTCAAGGAATCTGAAAACGTACACACAAACACTGTATGGGTGGAACTGTGGCCGCCATTACGGAAAATGCCATTTTCGTGAATAACTACTGAACCACTAATCCTATCATTGTCAATCCAATTGCTAGTCATATGTTTTCATGGTCAAGGAATCTGAAAATGTACACACAAACACTGTATGGGGGGAACTGTGGTGCTTGGCGGAGGTCTGCGCTCTCCGAGTGCTTTTCTAGTTTAGCATCTACTTGAAAGCAAAAACACAAGTGAATTTTTTTTTTTTCATAATTGGAAATAAATTCAGGCGTTAAGGGGTTAACTGTAACACATTACTGAATTTTTAAATAGTAATTTTGTTACCCAACACGTTACTCCAAAAGTAGTGGCATTACTTACTTACTTACTGATCCTCTTCATCCCAGGTGGGACATAAGGCTGCAACAAGCAATCCCCACTTTGCCCTGTCCTTTGCAACATGTTGAGCTTGTCCCCAGGTGTATCCCATCACCTGTAGTTCGGCTTGGACTGCTCTTCTCCAGGTAGTTCATGGTCTGCCTGGCTTTCTTTTCCCTGGTGGTGTCCAGTTTAGAGCAACTTTTGATATTCAGTTATTTGACATTCTTAGCACGTGTCCTAGCCATCTGAATCACCGTTGTTTGAGCTCTATATAAGTTCTTTTAGTATTGCATCTTTTCCAAAGTTCTTCATTTGAAATTTTGTTGGGCCAGTAGATTCTCAAGATCTTGCGGAGACAGGTGCTGCAGAAAGCCTCTATTTTTTGCATATCATTCTGTATGATTCGCCAGCATTCCGATCCATATAACAAAACAGATTTAACATTGCTGTAAAATAAACGGAGCTTGGTTTTTGTGCTGTACTTATTTGACTTCCAGATGAGCTGAAGTTTGGTGAATGCTGCTCTTACTTTTGCTAGTCTTGCTCTGATATCCTTTTTAGTGCCAATGTCTGCGCTGACAATACTTCCTAGGTAGGTGAAATCATCTACATTTCCTATGGGCATGTTGTTGATGGTGATAGGATATTGTATATCTGCATTTATGATCATTGTTTTAGTTTTTGCTACATTTACATTTAGACCCGTACTTTGTGCATATTCATTAAAAATTGTTGTTTTTTCTTGTTGTTGGTACCTAGTTGTTGAGATTTCAACTAGGTTGTCAGCAAAATCAAGGTCTTCAAGCTGGCTGAATAGTGTCCACTGGATACCATTTCTTTCTGATGTCGTTTTCCCTCTGTATCCAGTCAATAACCATCAGGAATAGTATGGGTGACAATATGCAACCTTGCCTCACACCAGACCTTACTTCAAATGACTCAGAGATGGTGTTTCCCATGATGATGCTACATTAAAAGCTAATATAAAAGATCTTTATGAGTGAAGCAATCTTTGATGGAATGCCATATGCCTTTACTATCTTCCACATGGTGTCTCTGTGGACACTATCAAAGGCTTTTCAGAAAAATGTAAAATTGATGAAAAGAGGCATATTCCACTCAATGCTTTGTTTAGTGATGTTTCTTAATGCAAAGATTTGGTCAATACAACCTCTTCCTTTCCTAAAACCAGCTTATTTTTCTCTTAGCTGTCATGAACATGCCTCTACGAGGTGCAGAGGAAGAGAAAAGAGCCCACGCGCTGGATGAAGTTATGTGTTTTAATAATGAAAAAACAAACAGTTCAGGGAATGACAAATATAAAAATGCCGAACAATAAACAGCCCTGTAGTGCCTCAGAGCTGGAAAGGGCTTCTGGAGGGGAGAACAGCAATACAGAGAACAGAAGAATCAGAGGAAACTTACATATGTGTCTAAGAGCTAGGCAGAGCTCCAGAGAAGCAAATGTAGTCTGCAGGAATATTGACTAATGGAGCGACGAAGACAGAACGAACCAACAAATTTTAAATACTGAGTGAATAGACAGCATAAGTGGAGACAGGTGTGTGAGCTGAGCTGCAGGTGAACTGATTACAGGCTGCTCACAGCTGAGGCCGGCCGGCTGTGAATAATGAATGGGAGTGTCTGGAGTGAGAGAGAGGGGCAAAAACAGGAGCAAAGATCCATACAAACATATGAGCAGATAATAAACAGAAATGCAAAGTAAAACAATAAACTGTGTCTGAGCTCCAGATGACAATGGAGTTCAGACATGACATTAGCTTTTTGTTTATAACTTCATCAATCCTTCCCTGTCATGAACTGAGTTTGGATTTTCCCCCAAACTCAATTTTATGACTTTCCTGTGTATTCATATTTATCTGCCATATTGTTATTTCTTGTGAGTTCCATACCGCCTTCCGTTATCCCTGTATTGATCATTATCTGTTGCCTGCATTTAGGTTCTGTTTGCCATTTTCCCGTTGTGACTTATTTCTGCAGTTTTTGATATGTATTATTTAGGATGTCATTTTATTTAGTTTTTCCTGAGTTCTCTTTCTATGTTGACAGCTGTCAGGGTTTGTAGCCTCGCGTGAGCGTGTCCTGCCACCTGTCAAGCTGCCAGCTACCCCTCCCTCACCTGTCACTTCCACCAGCTGAACCCAATGATTAGTTGTTGTTCCTTTCTCCTGTTCAGGCCAGCCCACACCTGTGATTACTTTTGTTATCAGCTCGTTCACTATTTAAGCACTATCAGTTCACGTTATTGTGGCCACTACCTCATTTATGTTGAATTCGGTATCCTTCCCTTGAGTGTTCCTCAGGACATTGATTCTTCTCCAACCTGCCTTGTCTCCTCCTGAGTAATCTGCTCAGGAGCGGTACTCCCTGTAAGTTTCCTTGCGTTTGTATTTTGAGTTTTGCACTTTTGGACTTCAGTTTTTTGTCAATAAATTTTGCTAAAATATCATCCAGGGAGTGCGCTCCTCTTTATCTCTGTGTGCTGCGTAAAGGCGCACATGACAATCCTAGAATTATCTTACAGAACACTTTACGTGGAACAGAGAGGAGGTTGATTCCTCTCCAGTTATCACAGGATTGTAAGTCTCCCTTTTTGGGTAGTTTTACTATGAGACTTTTACTCCAGTCAGATGGGAGACTTTCTTCATCCCATATTCTTTTGAAGAGCTTGTGCAAAACCCTTGTTGATAATGTGATATCTGCTTTTAGCATCTCAGCATGGACTGTATCGATGCCAGCTGCTTTTCCATTCTTTAGGGATATGAGGGCTTTCTGGGTCTTTTCCATTGTGGACGGACTGGCATCAATTTCAGGATCATCGGGTACTGGTGTTCTAGATGCCACTTCTGGTGGATCTTGGCAGTTTAGTACCTCCCTCAAGTGTTCTACCCATCTGCTTGTTCTTTCTCTTGTACTAAAAGCTTTCCCGACATCTTTTATATTTGCAGTCTGAACGTAAGAGGTACCACACAGTTGTTTAGTGATTTTATATACGACACTCATCTCCCCCCCGGGTGGCTGCACGCTCTGCTTCTTCAGCCATATTTTCCACATAGTTCTGTCTAGCATTCCTAACATTTCTTTTAATTTCTTTGTCTTTTACTTTATAGGTGTTTTGGAGTTGCTCCAATAATCTTGAGGACTTCGTATTGAGTATCTTTTGCTTGATTGTCTTCCTCGATTTTATTCCACGTTTCTTCAGAGAGCCAATGTTTGTTTTTCTGTCTGATATCCCAGTGTGTTTTTAGCAGTTTTTGTCATGATCTCCCTGTGTGCTCTTCCACAACGCATGGAGGAGGGGTGAAAGGACGAGGATTTACGCACAGGGTATTACACCACACATATTTATTAAACACAAAGATACTGACATACAGTTTCAACGATAGCTTCCCTTTGAAGCTTAACCCTTTGAGTGTGTAGAATTTTTGCAGGAAAATGCAGAGTTTGACCTCAAATTTTCAAATGACAATAGCTTCAGAACAGTAATAGTTAGAGGCAAAGTCCCAATTACAAAAATGTTGCAGAGGAACCCAAGTGTCTGCCAAGTGAACTTGCATCCATGCATAGTGCATAATTGGACCTAATTTGCATATTGCAACAATCCAAATTTTATTATAACACTATAGCTTCAGAATGATTATAGTTAGATGCACAGTCCTAATTACAAAAGTGTTGCAGAGGTACCCAAGTGTCTGCCAGGTTAACTTGCATCCATGCATTGTGCATAATTGGACCTAATTTGCATATTGTGACAACCCAAATTTTACAGCACTACAGCTTCAGAACGGTAATAGATGCAAAGTGCCAGTTACAAAAATGCTGCAGAGGAACCCAAGTGTCTGCCAAGTAAACTTGCATCCATGCATAGTGCATAATTGGACCTAATTTGCATATTGCACCAGTGAAATGTTCAATACCTTCCAGAAAAAAGTCGCAGATGACAGAGAAGGTTGTGATTTCAGAAATTTTATTTATCAGTGTGCATAACACACATTAGTAATGCATTGGTAAAAAAGTACAAAAAATGTGACATATAATTTTACCATGACAATCAACAAAGCCAATTTTTTATGTTTTTGGTCATTGTGGTCATTTTGTCAGTAACAGTGTCTGCCCTCATTTGTCAAGGTGGCAAAGTTTGAAGTTCTTGAGTGTGTGGTAACGCTCAAATCAAGGCACAGCACACAGTCCTACCCCACACTGAGCACACCTGAAGTGCGTCTGGCGACGACCTTGGGGACAGCTCCAATCCGAACACACTACACAGTCTGGACGTGAAGCAGTTCTTTCGGCCATAAAGTGCCGTTCGGTCAGTTTCTGTGGCATCTCCAAAGCTTGCTGTAAAGGCCTTCCAGCTCTCTTGCCCTCACTTTTCTCATGCCCCTCAAGCAAACCTCTGATGAGTTCCTGAATGGATAGATTCAGGGGCTTGTGTGGACCAGCAGTACACCTAGTGTACAGGATGTGGGAGTTCACAACGCAGATGCTCATGAGTGCGTCGAAAATGCGGCTGTACCATTTCTTGGCTCTGTGTGGAAACAGGTGTTTTCATTCGTTGGTCAGCCCTGTCTACTCTTCTCATGTAGGTGTTATAGCTGTCCACACACGCAGGCTTGTTTATGTCATGGAAACCAGTAGCACTCTCCTTTGTGCGAATGCGTTTCCGGACACAAGTGTTGGCATGGATCGATGAGAGCATGGTGACACGCTTTGTGTCATGCCACGCACAGGCCAGCAGTTTGTCGTGCCACATGAAAACTGGGTCCTCTCCCCTTCTCAATGGCAACAAGGCTGGTCTGAGATCCCTTGGAATACCTACAATAATGGCATGAATAAACTGGCATAAATAAATCGGCATACATAAAAAATGAATAAAAATAAAAACAAATTATCTCTCCTGTTGCTGCTGAGGGTCCCACACAGTCCATTGTCCTTGGCTGTGAGCACCATAGTGATGGCTGGCCCTGTGTAATAGCTATCCATGTACACGTGATGTCCCTTCCCGGTGTATGTCTCTACCAACTGACGCACAACAAGATGAGTTGTGCCCACACTGTCACAGTCATCGCCAGTTTGTGCATTGTACAGTGACCACGGCAACACATAGCCTGTGCTGGCTTCACTCAAGACAAATGCCTTGTACCAATACTTGTCCATTTTTTGGGGGTTATAAAGTCGCAAGGTCAACCTCCCCTTGAATGCAATTGTCATTTCATCCAGGGAGAGTTCCTTGCCTGAAGCATAAGCAGCGGCAAAACGTGGCACTACACAGCCAATGACTGGGCAGATCTTGAAAAGACGATCATGCCCTGGCTGTCCATATTCAACCCAGTTGTCATTATTTGCAAAGTGAAGGCAAGACAGGATGATTGCAAACCTGTCGTATGTCATCACTCTTCCATATGCAGGGGTGAATGTCAGCCAAAACTCTCCCCAGTAGTGCTTCAGTGCAGGCTTCTGCAATATTCCCATGGACAGATGGAGTGCCATGAATGCCTTCATCTCCTCCACAGTTACTGCAGTCCACTTTTGAATTTGGGACCGGGGTTTCAACGCATCGTTAGCTGTTTCTTGGCTTATGACCTGGTCAGTGTACCTGTTTGGGACACACAAAGTTTGACCTCAAAATTAGCGTTGTAAGGCAAATAAAACCCATTTCATGCCACATTTATTTCACACACTGTCACCACATGGCCTTTTTGTCCCTTCATTGCCAAAATTACTAAAAATCGTTCAAAACAAAAAAAACAAAACAATTTTGGTGTCACACTGTCACCACATGGTCCTTTTGTCCCTTCATTGCCAAAATTACTAAAAATCATTAAAAAAAAGACAATTTTTGTTTCACACTTTGTCACCACATGGTCCTTTTGTCCCTTCATTGCCAAAATTACTAAAAATCATAAAAAAAAAAAAACCCCACCAATCTCATGGCACATTTGTTTCACACTAAACTAAAATGAAGCAAATGAAACACAGTTTATGCAACAAATATGTACCTGTTTGTTTCGTCGGTCACAAGCTTCCAGAATTCCTCAGTCCAAAACATCCATCCATCCATCCATCCATCTTCTACCGCTTTTCCGGAGGTCCGGGTCGCAGAGCCAGCAGTTCAAGCAGAGAAGCCCAGACTTCCCTCTCCCCAGCCAACTGCTCCAGCTCTTCAGAGGGGATACCAAGGCGTTCCCAGACCAGCTGGGAGACATAGTCTCTCCACCGAGTCCTGGGTCTGCCCCGGGGTCTCCTCCCAGAGGGACATGCCCGAAACACCTCAAGTGGGAGGCGTCCAGGAGGCATCCTAATCAGATGCCCATACCACATCAACTGACTTCTTTCAATATGGAGGAGCAGCGCTTCTACTCTGAGCCTCTCCCGGATGACTGAGCTCCTCACCCTATCTCTGAGGGTGAGTCCAGCAATCCTACGGAGAAAGCTCATTTCAGCCGCTTCTATCCGTGATCTTGTTCTTTCGGTCATTACCCAAAGCTTGTGACCATAGGTGAGAGTAGGAACGTAGATTGACTGGTAAATCGACGGCTTTGCCTTAGAGCTCAGCTCCCTCTTCACCACAACAGACCGGTACAGCGTCCACATCACTGCAGATGCTGCTCCAATCCATCTGTCAATCTCTCGCTCCATTTTCCCCTCACTCGTGAACAAGACCCCAAGATACTTAAACTCCTCCACTTGGAGCAGGAGCCTGCCCCCAACCCAGAGAGGACAATCCACCTTTTTCCGGCTGACGACCATGGACTCGGACTTGGAGGTGCTGATTTTCATCCCAGGAGCTTCACACTCAGCGGCAAACCATCCCAGCAAGAGCTGTAGGTCATTGCTGGATGAAGCCAACAGAACAACATCATCTGCAAACAACAGAGATGAGATCCTGTGGTCACCAAGCATGACACCCTCCATTCCCTGGCTGCACCTAGAAATCCTGTCCATAAAAATTATGAACAGGATCGGTGGTAAAGGGCAGCCCTGGCGAAGTCCAACTCTCACTGGAAATGACTCCAACCGAGTGTTGGCAATACGAACCAAACTCTCACAACTGTTGTACAGAGACTGAATAGCTCGTAACAACAAGCCTGATACCCCATACTCCCGAAGCACCCCCCACAAAAAGCCACGAGGGTCAAATGCCTTCTCCAAGTCCGAAAAAAGCATGTAAACTGGTTGGGCAAACTCCCACGAACCCTCGAGAATTCTCGAGAGGGTAAAGAGCTGGTCCGATGTGCCACGGCCAGGACGAAAACCACATTGCTCCTCCTGAATCCGAGGTTCGACCAACGGCTGGACTCTTCTCTCCAGTACCTTGGCATAGACCTTCCCAGGGAGGCTGAGGAGTGTGATCCCTCTAAAGTTGGAGCATACCCTCCGGTCCCCTTTTTTGAAGAGAGGAACCACCACCCCGGTTTGCCATGCCAAAGGCACTGCCCCCGACCTCCACGCAATGTTGCAGAGGCGTGTCAACCATGACAGCCCAACAACATCCAGGGCCTTGAGGTACTCAGGGCGAATCTCGTCCACCACCGGGGCCCGGCCACCAAGGAGATTTTTAACCACCTTGGTGACCTCAGCCCCTGTGATAGGCGAGTCGTCCCCCTCGTCCCCAAACCCTGCTTCCTCTGTGGAAGGCGTATCAGTGGGATTGAGGAGATCCTCAAAGTATTCCTTCCACCGCCCGACGATATCCCCAGTTGAAGTCAACAGTGCCCCATCCGCACCATACACAGTGTGGACAGGGAGCTGCTTTCCCCTCCTGAGCTGCCGGACAGTTTGCCAGAATCTCTTCGAGGCCGACCGAAAGTCTTGTTCCATGGCCTCACCGAACTCCTCCCATACCCGGGTTTTTTCTTCAGCAACCACCAGAGCTGCACTCCGCTTGGCCTGCCGGTACACCTCAGCTGCTTCTGGAGTCCCACAAGCCAACCAAGCTTGATAGGACTCCTTCTTCAGCTTAATGGCCCCCCTCACCACTGGTGTCCACCACTTGGTTCGGGGGTTGCCACCACGAGATGCACCGACCACCTTGCGGCCGCAGCTCTGGGCTGCCGCTTCAACAACAGAGGTGGAGAAGGCTAGCGTCTGGTGGCCAGGTTTCCACCCATGGGACCCGGCCGGGCTCAGCCCGAAGGAGTTACATGTGTCTGCCCTCCAGTGGGCTCACCACCTGCAGGAGGGATCATGGGGGTCCGGTGCTGTGTGGATTAGGTAGCGGTCAAAGGCGGAGACCTTGGCGGACTGATCCCAAGCTTTCTAAACAGTCCAAAACAGCGACACAAAATCAATGGCAGGCACAGATGACAGGTCCTTCTCTCCACGATATCCAACTGGCTGTTCAAATGCTTTCAGCCACAGCTGATAAACTTCTTCATCTCTAAGAAGCTCAAAGCCGTCAATGTCCAAACCTCCTGCTGCATCGCCACTACCTGTTGTTCTCCTGCCACTGCGCACATGTGGCGCACATCGATGCGCACCGGCTGTGTGCTCTTGCCCACCCAAACATCGTCCATGGGCTGCTCTGGACCTTTTCACTCCGCGACAGTGGTTTGGCAAAGCAGAACAATCTGCAGATGAGGCTCCTGTGCCATTTTGGGCACAGCTGGACACAGAAAACGCAGCTGCAGCGTCGCGCGCAAGATGTCCATCTCCACTTTCACCAGAACTGCTTGCATCATTGTCCAAAGGCACATAATCAGAGCTGGACTCTAACTCAGATGACGAACTAGGGCTAAGCTCTTCCTCTAAACCAGGAGTGGCGAATACCAGCGCTAAAACCTCTTCAGCTGAGAGCATCTTCCTCGCCATCCTGTTTCCTCCATGTCAAACAGCAGAAAGAAAGGAGGTGGGCTTCAAACGCTGATTTGACCTACTTATTGAATTGGACCGTTTCCAGTTCTTGCAGTAAGTGAAAAGCCACACCTCTAGGCCACTAAGTAGTGTTAAAAAGTTTGTACATTTCAGACTCTATTCAGCTGTACAGGCTTTGTTTGGATTGATCAGCTGACAGTCGCAGTAGTGCAACACACACACTCAGAGGGTTAAGGAGTCCTCAAGGATGTCCAACAGTCTACAGGTGAGGATGACCGGGGAAAACACACAGAGTAGATACTCACAGAACCGGAGCTGTCTGAGTAAGTCCAAAAAAGCACCGAGGGAAACACAGTCCTTTAATGACGTGACTTCATACGGCAAATAACGACCATACGTGACCCAGCAATGCATGACTGGCAAAAGACTCCTTAAGTACACACATTGCTGGGGATGGTAAATTGGTCACACCTGGGCGAAGAGCAGGGAGATGGCAAACGGGAGTGGGAAGAGCTGACAGTAATAGAGAGGGGGTGTGGTCGGACCGGCAGACAGTTAGACAGCGCTCACACCAGCGTGATCCCAAGAGACTGCCTCACTGCTGCCGGCCAGAAAACAGTGGCTATGGGTACGGAAAAGCACACAGAAATACATGCTAACATACATACAACATGGCTCCTTACCCACAGAGAGGCCAGCACACCGAGCCAGGGGAAACCAAGCCGGCTCGGCTCCTGACGGGGCCCCCCCTCCTTTAAGGGGTGGATTCCCAGACACCTAAAGTAACATTCCAGACCCCCCCCCCCGCAACAGGAACAAACAACATGAACCCGGGTGGGAGGTAGGGGGAACAGGAAAGGTGGGAACACAACACCACGCCCAGGGACCACAATTAACCCCCTCCAAGTCCACTGGCGTTGGGGATCAGGGGGCCGCGCAGAGTCCCAGGCCCAGCAGAAGGTCTGGTGGACAGAATCTGGCAGCCTGCCGGAAAACATGGGCCACCAGACCCAGGAAGTCAATCCTTCCGGCGGCCTGCCCCCCCCCCATAAAGCCACCAAGACCGGAGAGGAGCAAAGATGGCCAAGATGGTATCCGGCGGAGGAGTTTAGGTCCCGGCGTCCTCAAGCTGGCTGGCTGCAGCCCCGACGACCTTGACCCGGGAGGGAGTGACACCTGCAGCAGTCCCGACCAGGGGCCTCATAGTACTCGCAGCGGGACCCGACTTGACCAGGACTGCACCCATGGTGGACTCCTGCGGGAGCCTTGCTGCACCTGTGGTGGACCCCGACCGGGCCAACGCTGCACCCACGGTGGCCTCCGGCTGAGGCTCTGCGGCCTCTGGCTGAGGCTCTGCAGCACCTGTGGTGGCCTCCAGCTGTGGCTCTGCAGCACCCATGGTGGCCTCTGGCTGAGGCTCAGCAGCACCCGCGATAGACCCCGATTGGGCCAAAGCTGCACCCACAGGTTACCCTGCGCTGGAGCGTGGCATTCATGTCGGGTCTGAGCAGAAGCGCAGCACCCACGTCTGGCTGATCCTGGGGCGCAGCCCCCATGAGGGTCCAAAGCCAGCCCGCTGCACCCACGGTGACACGGCCTGCGGAGGGGACCACACAACGACCTCAGACATCAGGGGAGCTGGACCAGCGATGTCGTCAGGTGGTGAGACCGGTTCCACAAGGACCACTTGAGATGGTTGTTCCTCTCCAGCGACCCTAGAAGATGGCTCAGAAGCGGGAGAAGAAACAGGGTTGTTAGGGTTTCTGGCAGTGGCAAAGCCTGGCGAGGGAAGTTCAGACACAGCTGCGCCTGACTCTCCTCACCTAGATCCAGACAAGATCTCTTTAAAACTGCTATCAGAAAAACAAGAGAAAAAACTTGCCTGAGCTCGAGCTCCACCGCTGCCCAGGACTCCGTTGATCCTGATGATAAACACTCGGGCCCGGCCTCAAGGAGGTCCAGCTCAGGCTCCCAGTCTGCTGCAGATGCTTCCACAGCTGCCGAGATGGTGTTAGCAGTCCCTTTGTTCCAACACAGGGGACTCCACCGGCATGGCCGCAGGGAAACACCTCTGTGCTGACTCCGGAGCAGGATTCTCCAAAGCCATGGGCTCCTCCACCGTCTGATGGCTCTGGTCCAGGACCGACAGATGCTCAGGAGAATATGGAGAAGACACAGAGGGGGTAGGAAAAGAGTTATAAGCTGCAGCTGGAGGAAGGAGCCCAGTGGACTGCTGTAACTGGGTCCCTTCCCAGGGAGACAGACGAGGTTTATTATAATTTTAAAATTTTTAAATCACCCTTTATTGTCATTCAACTGTACAACCAATCATGTACAGTAGAACGAGATTGTGTTTTACCTATCTACTGTGTTAATCACACACACCCCAAGTGTAGAATCAGAGAGCCGCTGCCATGCAAGGCGCCGCCACAAATTTCCCTTCTCCATTCCATTTTTGCTGAGCACCAAGCTGGACGGCAGGAAGTTCCACTTTTATATGGTCTTCGGCATGACCCGGCCGGGATTTGAACCCCTGCCTCCCGGGTGTGGGGCGGATGGTCTACCAACTGAGCCACCACTCCGGTAATAATAATAATAATCTAAATGAGTTGAAAGAAAAAAAACACTTGCCTATCATCCCGGCCTTTGATGTTAACTGCTGCAGCTGGCAGGCTGTCATCCCTCTCTATGTCCACGGCGATTCGGTCCTCTTCAACGGGTGGAGGAGGAGCTGTCTCCATGGCAACAGAGGTGGGCATTCCCGAGGCAGCCCTAGCAGGCCTCACGACAGCTGGAGGGGAGCTGATGGCTGTCGAAGATGAGGAGGGCTTCTTCCAGCATCTCCTTGCGGGATGACGCTGCTTCTGGGTGGCCGACGCTAATGGCGAAGCAGGAGAGAAAACGGCTGCAGACTGTGGAGCGTGTTCCTGCTTGGGCTCCGCAAGGAACGCTGCTCTCCCCACACCAGGAAACATGCACTGAAGTGCGTAGACTGAAGCGATCAGGTCTGTGTAATGAGGACAACCCTAGAGACCAGGATGTGCTTCCAGGATTCCCTCTGCTGCGTCCAGGCTGCTCCACTTCGCCTTGGGTCCGCTGGCTTTATGGGCCTCATCCATAAAGTCCTGGATAAAGGTCGCTGCCCATTCTTCCTCCACCGTGGGATGCCTCGCCGCTAGTTTCCTCTGGCCGGCGTGGGAGCGGTATGCTGAAGGCATAGTGGGGCAAAAACCGGTGGGTGGAAAACCAATTTGAATAGGGAAAAGGTCTGTGTGGGTGTAACCCGCTAAATCCTCTTGGGCTGGGTCATTCTGTCATGATCTCCCCGTGCGCTCTTCCACAGGGTGAAAGGACGAAGATTTACTTGAAGGGTATTACACCACACACATTAATTAAACACTAAGATACTGACACACAGTTTCAACAATAGTTCCCCTTTGAAGCTTAAGGAGTCCTCAAGGATGCTCAACAGTCTACAGGTGAGGATGACCGGGGAAAACGCACACAATAGATACTCTCAGAACCGTTGCTGTCTGAGTAAGTCCAAATAAGCACCGAGGGAAACACAGTCCTTTAACGACGTGACTTCATACGGCAATTAACGACCGTATGTGCAGTGCAATGACCCAGCAATGCGTGACTGGCAAACGGCTCCTTAAGTACACGCATTGCTGGGGATGATAAATTGGTCACACCTGGGCGAGGAGCGGGGAGATGGCAAACTGGAGTGGGAACAGCTGACAATAATAGAGAGGGGGCATGGTCAGACCGGCAGACAGTTAGACAGTGCTCACACCATTGTGAGCCCGAGAGGCTGCCTCACTGCTGCCAGCCAGAAAGCAGTGGCTATGGGTACAGCAAAGCACACAGAAATACATACTAACATACATACAACGTGGCACCTTACCCACAGAGAGGCCAGGACCGAGACGGGGGAAACGAAGCCGGCTCTGCTCCTGACAGTTTTAATATACAGTAAATGTCTAATGTTCCACTGCTCTTGGATGGTATTTTTACCTCCGCCAAGGAGGTTATGTTTTCATCGGCATTGGTTTGTCTGTTTGTTTGTTAGCAAGATAACTCAAAAAGTTATGGATGGATTTTCATGAAATTTTCACAGATTGTCAGAAATGGGGTATCCTACAGATGATTACATTTTCGTGGTCATCCGGATCACTGTCTGGATCCAGGAATTTTTTAAAGGATTCTTTAACATTGTGAGATAGGGCCATTTTCAATATTTGTGCATGTAAGTCTGCCAAAAATCGTCAGAACACTTGCAAAACAAACAAACAAAAAAAACAAACAGGACAACATGCCCACAGGTTCTATAATATATCGAAGACTGATCCGGATAATGCAATAATTCACCGCCATTATGCAAAATGCGATTTTCCTGAATAACTACTGAACCACTAAGCCTATCCATGTGAATCCAATTGCTACTCATATGTTTTCATGGTAAAGGAATCTGAAAACATACATGCAATAAATGTAGGATTAAGGCGGAGGTCTGCGCTCTCCGAGTGCTTTTCTAGTCTTCACTCTAGCTGTTCTAGAGCATTAAATCTGTTCTTCAGTTCTAATACAAATGCTTTCTGTGTCAATAGCGCTTTAAGACGTAGGATATCAAGCCATTTCCTTCCTCGTGTTTGTTTAGATGTTTTTCTTAGTTTGAGCTTAAGGGTGGCTTGCAACAAACAATGGCCACTGTTGGTGTCAGCTCCTCTCAAAACTCTAACATCTTGCAGAGATCTTTGCCATTTCCTTGGATAATTATATGGTCTATTTGATTTGTTGTTATTCCGTTTGGTGAGTTCCGTGTCAGCTTTTAGATGTTTTTATGTGGAAAGATGGTACCTCCTATTACACAGTTGTTGTTGTTTAGGCAGAAATCTATCAAGTATTCACCATTTTCGTTTCTTATTCCGCAGCCGTGCTTCCCCATAACTTTTTTTTTTTTTTTGTTACTTATTTGTATCCGTAGGTAGATCTGGCTTGCAGTCTGGTGACAAGCCACCGGCTGCTGGTCGCTGCGTGCGCGAGCGCCCTAAACCTACATGTTTTTGGTATGTGGGAGGAAACCGGAGAAATCCCGGAGTAAACCCACGCAACACGGCGAGAACATGCAAACTCCACACAGCTCACTGTTGGTCGGGGGCTGGGATCGACCCCACGATCTCATGATCCCCGCAATCCCCCGGCCGAGGGTAAACTGTGCTGCCGCAGTGCTAAACCACTGCGCCACCGTGCAGCCACTTGCTTTGTGTTGGCATTTTCTGTTCCAACTTTAGCATTCATGTCACTCATTATAATGACCATGTCATGCTGTGGTGTTTTTGAAAAGAGTTTGTAGTTGCTCATAGAATTCCTCTTTGGCATTTTCTTCAGAGTCATTGGTTGGGGCGTTACCTTGTATGATGGTGAGGTTACAAAATTTTGAGTTAAATCTAGCTGTTATTATTCAATTGCTTATTGGCTCCCACTGTAGTAAGGTTTTAGTTGCTTCTTTGCTGATAATGATAGCAATCCCATTGTTGTGATTAACTTCCTGGCCTGAGTAGAGAATAGTATGGCCATTGTTCAATTTCATTTTTCTGCTACCTGTCCATTGACATTCACTAATGCCCAGAATGTCTATTCCATAACGCTGCATTTCTTTGGTTACCTGTGCGGCCTTTGATGCTTCACACATGGTATGAACATTCTAAGCCCCAACTTTGATTTTGCTTTTTGGTCGGAGGAGTCTCTCACGCTGTCTTCTAGCTTCCCTATATGGGCTTTCACTAGGAGATATATCATACTGCTATGCTCTTCATCACAGCTAGAGTCATCCATTGGACAAGTAACAGGGTTAGATTCAATATTGCTTGTTGCAGTTTCTGTAACAGTATGCTGTTTCCTAGGATGGAGTAGTTGGCCCCATGCCAAACCTCCACTCTGGAGGGCCGGATTTTCTCTCTGGGTTATCCTTCCCGTAGATACTTGCAGTTACCATGCTCATGAGTGTCATCTACCCAGATTTTCTGTCAGAGTTAATTCCCTTAGCCTTTGCCTTTCGTAATACTATCACAAAGCAGTGATGCTATTTAACTCATAGCTGGGGACTAGGTTTGCAGGCACCAGGGCATATCCACACACCAGTGGGCCATGGTCACGGGGTTCTTTTCCATCTTCTTCAAATCCCAAAAAAGAATGATGGCAAAGTTGCACAGATGGTGATGAGCTTTTTATTTGCCGGCCTCCCAAGTGCAAAATTATATACAGGTGAGGAGAAAACAAACAGTGGAGACAAATGGAGAAAAACCCAAACAGTCTCTGTACCAACTTGTCCCTTTAAAATGGAGTCCTCTCTTAACTCCTTCTTCAAAATGAGAGAAAACAAGTCTCAGTTACTTACAGACAGCAGACTATATGTTGCCTCCTCAACAACAAACTTCAGACTGACTGCTCAGCCCACAGCAGCCCCATTTTACCAACCAAGCCCCTCCCACTGGGCATATCATTAGTAGAAAAACACACTTCAATAAATATTTCCATAAAACAGTTTACAGTGCCTCATCTCCTAATATATACTTTACACATACATATTTAAATACAAAAATAAGTGTTTCCACACACAATATTTATTAAAATTCATGACCATAATCTCCCTGGGTCACCTGACCAACAGGCGTGTGAAAAAAACGTAGTTAAGCTAACTAACTAACTAACCTGCACTTTTCAAGTCACAAAGACCACTCAAAGTGCTTTCACTAGTACTAACCCTCTATTCTAAGGGCCTATAGGAAACAGATATCTAGGGACAATTTAGAACAACCAATTAACCTAACATGCATGTCTTTGGATTGTGGGAGGAAACCGGAGCCCCCGGAGTAAACCCACGCAGCACAGGGAGAACATGCAAACTCCACACAGAAAGGTTTCAACCCCTGCCAGCCTGGGGATTCGAACCAGGAACCTTCTAGCTGTAAAGCAACAGTGCTAACCACTGCACTCAATTGATTTCATCTGTTTAGCTCATTCGACGTCCGAATCGTGTATGGAGGCAGCTAAGTGGACGGACGCTGGAACAAGTAAAAAATGAGTTTATATCGTATAAAAATACAAGTGTATGTTTTCCAGTGAAGCAGAACAACCAAGTGCCCCCCCCCCTCCGGCTGCGCCACAAAACAGGTAAGGCAAACAAAAACAGATAAACGTTAGATATTTTAAGATAATTTACAAACAGAGAAGTAAATGAGAAAATGTATGGCAGGTGGTTGCGTGTGTGTGTGTCCACATTTTAGACTAGCAAATTACCTACAGTGCATAATTGTGTGTAAATGAGTGTGCCTATAGCCGTTTGTATGAGTGTTTGTGTGTGTGCAGCCAGTGACGAGGCTACTCCGTCACAGCCATGCATGCCATGCATTTAGGGGCCTAGTCTGGCGTTACAGTAACGCGTTAGTCCCAACACTGCTTACAGTACTGGCACAATTCAGTGTCCAACTTTACCCCGACAGTAAACATCTACTGTCACAACAGACACAATTTCCATTTTAGTAGAAAAGTTGTAAACATCAACAAAGAAAGTGGCAGCGCACATGAGGAGTATAATGATAAACTTGCTACACAGTTCACCTTGGGATCCTGAGCTATGGGTTGTATGCAACCATTTTTGCTGTACATTTTTTTCAAGGATGATAGGTTTATCGTAATTTTTTTCTGCCAGAACAATTATATGGAAATTAACATGTGTTTACTCTCTCCCATATTGTGTCCCCGTTGAGCTGTTTGCTCTCTACATGACATGTCTATTTTCTTCTTCTTCTTCTCTATCCCCTCATCCCATCTGCCTTACAGTTAAAAGTGCTATAAGACAACTATTGTTGTGATGATGCACTATATAAATAAAGTTGAGATAAAATGAATTATTTGTCAGACCATACTTGTGCCAAATCTCATTCTCCACCCTTACAAACTCTTTGACTTTAGGTGAGTTCACCGTAAGTGAGTGAGGGGATTTAGGGCTGTCCCAATCTGAAATCAGGAAGTGGCTGACTGCTCACTCGCTGACTGAAATAGTCTCAGAGGGCTGTTGTAGCTTAAAAATATGTTATTTCACCTGCCAAAAATTAATTTAGTGTCTTAATCTGGATTGAAACCGTTTTTATCTCTTAAAAGTTTTTGGTATGTGCCTTCTGGGTTAAATTCTGAAGACAAACATTTCACAGGTTGAACAGAGCAAGTTACAGTACTATATTCACAATTTAACCCTAAAGAACTAAATCAAGTAATTTTTAAAGCATGTAAACTGTTTAAGACCCTTAATCAATTTTTGGCAGGTGAAATACAGAGTTATTGTCTTTTGAGACTATTTGACAGGTTGGACAAAGCAAGTTACAGTACTCTCTTTGCAATTTCACACTGAACAACCAAATCAAGTAATTTTTTGGCAGCGCAAGGCCTCTAACATCCACCAGCTCCGTGATGCCATCATGGAGGAGTGGAAGAGGATTCCACTGGCAACCTGTGAAGCTCTAGTGAACTCCATGCCCAAGAGAGCTAAGGCAGTGCTGGAAAATAATGGTGGCCACACAAAATGTTGACACTATGGGCATAATTTGGACATTTTCACTTAGGGGTGGACTCACTTGTTGCCAGCAATTTAGACATTAATGGTTGTGGCTTGAGCTTTTTTGAGGTGACGGCAAATTTACACTGTTATACAAGCTGTACACTGACTACTTTACATTGTATCAAAGTGTCATGGAAAAGTGTCGGGAAGTTCCCCATTGTGGGACTAATAAAGGATTATCTTATCTTATATCTTCAGCGTTGTCCCATGAAAAGATATAAAATATTTACAAAAATGTGAGGGGTGTACTCACTTTTGTGGGATTCTGTATGATAAGATATGCAGAAGTTGGACTATTGCTGTGCATAAGTTGTGAATGTCAGCAACACACTAAATATTCTATATACGTTACCAATACATTATGTATATATCCAACTCATTATGGATATGCAATGCATATGACCAAAAGTGAAAATTTTGGCGTATACCAGCGTGTTAGACCAATTTTTATACGTTTGGCAAACACTGCCTAAATCGTCAAGGTGTGACAGGGCCTTAAGTCAGCATGCTGGGAATTACCCACAGTTCAGAGTGCCATGCTGGGGTTTCTCAAGGTAAAGCTCCTGATTTGTCACCTGTTCACCCTTGCTCCACCCCATCAAAAAAGAAATAAATAAAAAGAACTTATACTGCCTTGACAAGAATTTAAGATGTTTGTGAAGATAAAAAAAATAACACCAAGACTTCGAATTTCTGCTGAATTACACACCATTTAAGCAATTTCATAAAATTTTTTTAGTTATGTAGCTTGAAAAAAGGCTCCGTGTGCCCCCTCAGCTATTCTGGCTGCCATTCTGCGTGCCACTGACATGATTCAGGATGGCTCGCTTTCCTGTCGATCACTGTCCTTGGTCACAGTGGAATTACCGGCTCGTAATTCCCCCGTTGGCACTCCCCACCCTGCCTTGAAAAAGGTAGAAAGCAGGGTTCACTTGCTCCGTCTCGTCTGCTCTGCTTTGAAAGAGGCAGAAAGCGGGGTACACTTGTTCCTTCTGGTAAGTCGCTCTTGTTCCAACACCGGCATTCATCATGGAGCCTTGCTGCGGTGACCTGATGTATGGCAGCTTCCATGCTGGCAATGAGACTGTCAATCTCCTGCTGATATGCCATTCTTTGGAAATTCCACTTGTGACACCAATGTAATGAGCAGTGGGTTTCAGGCAATAAAGAGGCATCTTATTGCTCCATTAACTTTTATTTCACATATTTTCAACACATCGCACTGGCCAAGGTGAACCCACACTTTCAGTGATGGTTTTTCCCACCAACAACTCCAATAATCCTCCAGTCCAGCCTCATTGAACCACTCCCCTCCAGCCGGCCAATCATGTTCCAGAGGGTAGCCAAGATGCTTATATATACATACACAGTACATCCGGAAAGTATTCACAGTGCTTCACTTTTTACACATTTTGTTATGTTACAGCTTTATTCCAAAACGGATTAAATTCATTTTTTCCTCAAAATTCTACCCACAACACCCCATAATGACAACATGAAAAAAGTTTTTTTTGAGAATTTTGCAAATTTATTAAAAATAAAAAACTAAGAAATCCCATGTACATACTGTAAGTATTCACAGCCTTTGCCATGAAGCTCAAAACTGAGCTCAGGTGCATCTTTTTTCCACTGATCATCCTTGAGATGTTTCTACAGCTTAATTGGAGTCCACCTGTGGTAAATTCAGTTGATTGAACATGATTTGGAAAGGCACACACCTGTCTATATAAGGTCCCACAGTTGAGAGTGCATGTCAGAGCACAAACCAAGCATGAAGTTAAAGGAATTGTCTGCAGACCTCCGAGACAGGATTGTCTCGAGGCACAAATCTGGGGAAGGGTACAGAAAAATTTCTGCTCCTTTGAAGGTCCCAATGAGCACAGTGGCCTCCATCATTCATAAATGGAAGAAGTTCGGAACCACCAGGACTCTTCCTAGTACTGGCCAGCCGTATAAACTGAATGATTGGAGGAGAAGGGCCTTAGTGAGGGAGGTGACCAAGAACCCAATCGTCACTGTCAGAGCTCCAGTGCTCCTCTGTGGCGAGAGAAGAACCTTCCGGAAGGACAACCATCTCTGCAGCAATCCACCAATCGGGGACCGTATGGTAGAGGGGCCAGACAGAAGCCATTCCTTAGTAAAAGGCGCATGGTAGCCCACCTGGAGTTTGCCAGAAGGCACCCGAAGGACTCTCAGACCATGAGAAACAAAATTCTCTGGTCTGATGAGACAAAGATTGAACTCTTTGGTGTGAATGCCAGGCGTCATGTTTAGAATCAAACCAGGCACCGTTCATCACCACGCCAATACCATCCCAACAGTGAAGCATGGTGGTGGCAGCATCACGCTGTGGGGATGTTTTTCAGTGGCAAGAATTGGGAGACTAGTCAGGATAGAGGGAAAGATGAATGCAGCAATCTACAGAGACATCCTGGATGAAAACCTGCTCCAGAGTTTCTTGTACCTCAGACTGGGGTGACTGTTCATCTTTCAGCAAGACAATGACCCTAAGCACACAGCCAAGATGTCAAAGGAGTGGCTTCAGGACAACTCTGTGAATGTCCTTGAGTGGCCCAGCAAGAACCCAGACTTGAATCCAATTGAACATCTCTGGAGAGATCTGAAAATGGCTGTGCACTGTTGCTTCCCATCCAACCTGATGGAGCTTGAGAGGTGCCGCAAAGAGGAATGGGTGAAACTGCCCAAAGATAGGTATGCCAAGCTTGTGGCATCATATTCAAAAAGACTTGAGGCTGTAACTACTGCCAAAGGTGTATCGGCAAAGTATTGAGCAAAAGCTGTGAATACTTATGTCCATGTGATTTCTTAGATTTTTATCTTTCATAATTTTTTTTTAAATCACCCTTATTGTCATTCAACCGTACAACCAATCATGTACAGTAGAACGAGATTGTGCTTTACCTATCTACTGTGTTAATCACACACACCCCAGTGCAGAATAAGAGGGCCGCTGCTATGCAAGGCGCCGCCACAGATTTCCCTCCTCCATTCCATTATTGCTGAGCACCAAGCTGGATGGCAGGAAGTTCCACTTTTATATGGTCTTCGTCATGACCCGGCCGGGATTTGAACCCCTGCCTCCCGGGTGTGGGGCGGGTGCTCTACCAACTGAGCCACCACTCCAATTTACAAAAATCTCAAAAAAAAAAAAAAAAAAACTTTTTTCACATTGTCACTATGGAGTGTTATGTGTAGAATCTTGAGGAAAAAAATAATTTAATCCAATTTGGAATAAGGCTGTAACACAACAAAATGTGGAAAAAGTTAAGCACCGTGAATACTTTCTGGATGCACTGTATACTGAAAGTGTCTCACAGAGTCACAGCAAACCATTTGTTTTTCTTTTTTGTTAGAAAGACCAACAGTCAGACAGACCAACCCTTGGATATGTGCAGACTTGTAGTTTGCATATCAAGCAAACTACAAGTCTGTGCAAGTAGCTCAGAACAGCGGAGGTCTGCGCAGTTGTTGTTAATGTTAATGTTGTTAATTCTGTAGAATATCCTCGCTTGCTTTCCTGTGAATGCAAGAGTAGGTCACTGACTAACTGTACATTATTTCTTCCTCTGTATGATGCTAATCCCTGTTAGAATTTTGTGTTCACAGCTAGTTTAACTGTGTTAAACTTGTGTGCATCCAACTGTGCTTCAGTGTTTTTTTTTAATAGTGTGTTTGAGGCACAGTACCTGCCAGGTATATTTGAGTGCTGCAATTTGAAGTAATTATACCTTACGGTTGGTTATGTTAGTGTTTGACTGTAATTGTTAAATTTCCTCAGTGTATTACAGTGTTAACCACGCTCATTAGCTCATTTATGTAGTACCACAGTTGTCCTAAAGATGGGAGCGTTAGTCAATAGTTGCTATGAAAAATACTCCTGAACTGTCTGTTATATTGCGCTGCTAGTGTATGTAGAATTATTGCCTTATGGCTGTGTTGTGAGACATGTATATGTTGGACACTGCATATGTGATTTAACCTCACGATGAAGGAGAGCCAGCCCCCTGCGGTGCGGAGCCACAGAGCCTGGACCCCCTGCGGAGGACAGGGGACAGAAGACTTCCTGACCGCTGAGGCTCGAGAGGAGAGAAGGGGGAGTTATGTAAATAAAAGGTTAATGAATGTGAATAAAGAGATTTTGATATAGATGTGTGATTTCCCCCGCGAGGGAAATGGTTTGATGTGAGAATGTTTAAAAGGGAGAACTTTGGTGTGTTCATCCTCTTTGTTCGCTGCTCAGGAATGAGAGCAGACAGTGGAATGGTTACTTGAAATAAACTGAAATTAAAGGCAATTCGGTTTCGTTATTCAAGTCTCCCCACATTGGTGACTGACGACGTTGAGAATGAACGAAGAAATTCTCAGGGTCCCGGACTCACAGCGCTCAGAGCTGGCGAGCGCAGTGGCCGTTAAGCTGCCTGATTTCTGGCAGGATAACCCACGGTCGTGGTTTCTGCAAGCAGAGTCGCAGTTCGCGCTCGCAGGAGTAACGGTGGATGACACTAAGTTCCACCATGTCATTGCTAAACTGGACAACAGCACAGCTCGGTGCGTGCAGAGCTTGGTGGAGCAGCCACCCGCGACCGACAGGTACGGCAAGCTGAAATCCACCCTCATCAAGTTTTTCACCCCCTCGGCTGAAGTGAGGGCGAGGAGGATCCTGTCTTTGCTAGACAAAGGTGGACACAGGCCGAGCGCCCTGATGGAGGAGATGATACAGCTGAGAGGGTTGGACAACGATGATTTCATTTTTCAGTTCATCTTCCTCTCCAACCTCCCGGCGCATGCGAGAAGCACACTGGCCGGCAAAAAGTGTCACACCCTGGAGGAGTTCCGGGAGCTGGCCCAGGAGGCAGATGGGATCCTGGACGCCTGCGGCGGGCAAGCAACCACAGCGGCGACCCGAGACAGCGGGGAGCCAGAGGCGGCAGAACCAGACTGGCCGACGACGGCGGCAGCACGGCCGCGACGAGGTGGAGCCAATAGCCCGGCGGCAGAGGCGCGGACACGACACAGCGGAGGAGAAGATCTCTGCTTTTACCATCGGAGGTTCGCAGAGAAGGCACGCAGGTGTGTGCCGCCCTGCATCTTCAGGAGTTCGGGAAACGGCAAGACCGGGGGTCGCTAGCAGCTTCGACCCTCGGAGAACGCAGCAAGCTGCTCTACATCACGGATGCGCGCTCCGGACGAGAGTTCCTCATCGACACCGGAGCACAAGTGAGCTTCATCACCCCAACATACGCGGACCGGGTGGCTGGACCCCACGGTAGCGGAGCTACAGCGGCAAATGGCTCGAACATCAACACCTACGGGAGAAGGACCTTGCCTTTGTGCTTACATGGCCGCACATATGAATGGACTTTTGTAATAGCGGCGGTGAGTTTCAACATTTTGGGCGCGGATTTTTTGTGTTCACACAATCTGTTAGTTGATCTTGCTAATAGACGGCTGGTAAATGCACTTTCTTTTTACTCTCTCCCCTGTTCAGCTCGAGTGTCCCCGCCACCAGTACAGACCCACGTCGCTACAGCAGGTGGTAAGTTTCACACACTCCTCACCCAATTTCCAGCGCTCACTGTGCCCACTTTTTCAGCGACGGTCGCGAAGCACGGGGTGAAACACTTTATCCCCACGTCTGGTCCTCCCGTGTTTGCAAAAGCTCGGCGCTTGGATGCAGTTAAGCTCGCCATTGCGCGCAAGGAGTTCGCCAGCCTGGAGAGGCTGGGCATCGTTCGTAGGTCGAAGAGCCCGTGGGCTTCGCCGCTGCACATGGTACCGAAAGCCGATGGCTCCTGGAGACCGTGCGGGGATTACCGCAGGCTAAACAACGCTACGGCGCACGATCGTTATCCCATCCCGCACATTCAGGATTTTTCGGTGCACCTGGCGGGGGCGCGCATTTTTTCAAAGATTGATCTAGTTCGCGGCTATCACCAAGTCCCAGTCCAACCGGAGGACATTCCTAAAACAGCGGTAATAACCCCGTTCGGACTTTTCGAATTTTTACGCATGCCGTTTGGTCTCAAAGGGGCGGCGCAAACATTTCAGCGGATGATGGATGCCGTGTTACGCGATCTCCCTTTCGTGTTTGTGTACCTCGACGACATTTTGGTCGCGAGTACTTCAGAGGACGAACACGAAACGCACCTCACAGCAGTTTTTAGGAGGCTGGGAGAGCACGGCTTAATAGTTAACCCAGCCAAGTGCCAGTTCGGCGTCGAGCGGATCGATTTTTTGGGTCACCGCGTCTCCCCGGAGGGAGCGGTTCCGTTACCAGAGAAAGTACGCGCGGTAGCGGATTTTCCCAGTCCACAAACGGTCAAATCACTACAGGAATTCTTGGGGATGGTGAATTTTTATAACCGATTCCTGCCCCATGCAGCTCAAATCATGCAACCGTTATATGCCGCGCTCAAAAAACAAAAACCGACCCAGGTGGTCGAATGGTCCCCGGAGCGGGAGCGCGCGTTCACAGAGGTTAAAAAAGCCTTGGCTGACGCTGCGCTCCTGGCCCACCCAGACCCTGCAGCACGTATCGCGCTGATGACAGACGCTTCAGATTTAGCCATAGGGGCCGTTATTGAGCAACAGGTAGCCGGAGTTTGGCAGCCTTTGGCTTTCTTTAGCAAATCTTTAAGCGCGGCTGAACGAAAATACAGCGCGTTCGACAGAGAACTGTTGGCGCTGCATTTGGCTATTCGTCATTTCCAGTTCTGGCTGGAAGGACGGTGCTTCACCGCTTATGTGGACCACAAGCCGCTCACATACGCCATGGCCAAAATTTCAGATCCGTGGTCTGGCAGGCAGCAGAGGCAGCTGGCTGCAATCTCGGAATTTACCACTGACATTAGGCACGTCGCGGGCAAATTCAATGTAGTAGCGGATTGTCTCTCGCGCGCGTTCACAGCCCCAACACGCGCAGAGGCAGAACGGGCCACCGTGACCGCGCCGCAGGAGAGCGGCACGGTGGCGCGCGCAGCCCCGGTGCACGTGGGTATAGATTACGCAGCCATGGCAGCGGACCAGGGGGCGGACGCAGACGTGCGCGCGCTCCAGTCTGGACCAACAGGGTTGAGGCTGGAGAGCAAGTGTTTACAAACCGGTATGCCCCCCCTGATCTGCGACATGTCGACGGGGCGCCCGCGTCCGGTGGTTCCGGCCACGTGGCGCCGCCGTGTTTTTGACTCGGTCCACTCACTGGCGCACCCGGGGGTGCGCGCGTCGGTGAAACTAGTGGCGGAAAAGTTTGTTTGGCCGTGCCTGCGCAAGCACGTGAAGGAATGGGCAAAAACCTGCATTTCCTGTCAACGGGCCAAAATTCACAGGCACACAAGAGCCCCGTTAGAACCGTTCCGCATTCCGGCCAGAAGGTTCGACCATGTGCACGTCGACCTTGTGGGCCCCCTACCGGCATCACAGGGGTTCACGTATCTTTTGACAATGGTGGACCGCACCACACGTTGGCCGGAAGTGGTCCCACTTGCGACGACCACGGCCGCGGAGGTGGCTCGCGTTTTTTTAACGGCTTGGGTGGCGCGCTTCGGGGTTCCGTCGGACATTACGTCCGATAGAGGACCGCAATTCATCTCTGAGCTGTGGTCAGCGATGGCCAACGGCTTAGGAGCCAAAATTCACCGCACTACGGCTTACCACCCTCAGGCCAATGGTTTATGCGAGCGTTTTCATAGGTCTTTGAAGGCAGCACTCAGAGCGTCGCTCACGGATGCAGATTGGGTAAATAAACTGCCATGGGTTTTATTAGGGTTGCGTTCTGCGCCTAAAGAGGACTTAGACGCCTCCCCAGCGGAGCTGGTATTCGCACAAACTCTGAGGCTGCCGGGCGAGTTTTTACCAGAGCACCCAGAGCCCCCACCTCTCTCTGCTCTGGGACCGTTAGCCGGCACGGGAGCAGACACGCTCCCGGGTCCGGTTCATCACGCTTTTCCACGAGTTTTCGTCCCCAAGGCTTTGAAAAATGCCGACTTCGTTTTTGTCAGGCGTGAAGCCCTAAAAGCAACGCTCAAACCACCTTACGAAGGGCCATTTCGAGTGCTGGAGGCAGGTGATAAGCAATTTGTGCTAGATTTTGGAGACAGAAAAGAGACAGTCAGTATTGACAGACTAAAACCTGCTTTTGTCATGAAGGACGTGTCTGTACCGGTCGCAGTGGCGCCTCGACGAGGCAGGCCCCCGCAAAGGGCAATTAATCACTCTCTTCCTCAGTCAACAGAGCCGAAGCAGAAAAGCGCCGCAAGCAAGGCGGGGCCAACTCACAGCAGATTCGGCAGACGGCTGAAGCCCAAGCGGCGCACAGACTGAATGTTGGTGTTGATTATTCAGTAGTGAGTAAGGTGCTATTAAATTTTAGGAATTAGTCTGTTCTTCATCGTTTGGGGGGGGTTATATGGCTGTGTTGTGAGACATGTATATGTTGGACACTGCATATGTGATTTAACCTCACGATGAAGGAGAGCCAGCCCCCTGCGGTGCGGAGCCACAGAGCCTGGACCCCCTGCGGAGGACAGGGGACAGAAGACTTCCTGACCGCTGAGGCTCGAGAGGAGAGAAGGGGGAGTTATGTAAATAAAAGGTTAATGAATGTGAATAAAGAGATTTTGATATAGATGTGTGATTTCCCCCGCGAGGGAAATGGTTTGATGTGAGAATGTTTAAAAGGGAGAACTTTGGTGTGTTCATCCTCTTTGTTTGCTGCTCAGGAATGAGAGCAGACAGTGGAATGGTTACTTGAAATAAACTGAAATTAAAGGCAATTCGGTTTCGTTATTCAAGTCTCCCCACAGCCTATGAGTATACGATGTTTTCTGTTTGAAATTGTGGGTTTTTTTTTTACCCATTCCTTTTAGACCACAACTTTACACCTTGGGTCCATGTGTGTATATATATATGTATATATGTATATATAGTATATATACATATGATGGTTACAGTTGTTAATTATGAGAAATAAAAAAAAAAAATCAATACAATAAGAAGAAAGTGGCTCTGTCAATATTAGAAAATAATCAAGCACTTCTTAAGGTTTAGTGAATTCCAGCAAAACAGTGAGCTAAATACACATTCGTTGTGCTTAAAATGACACATTTAATTTAAATTCAGCCATTTCCATAGTAATAATTCAATGATCAACATAGTGCTGTCACAATATAAGATTTTCACAGCAAGGTTATTTTAGGAAGAAAATATTGCAATAATCGTACAATGACAATGTGAAAAACTACAAAATGATAATCCTATAAGGGAAACTGATCAATATCTTTACCTTTAACACTTTATTATTAATGCATCATAAGCTTGGACATTCTATAACCACAAAATGCACAAACGTAAGATGCACACACCTTGCATATATAAGTTAAGGCCACTTATAAAGTGTGACATTCAATGCACAAACTATCCACTCAAAAATAAACCCTTCTACTGACTGAGCTGTGTAATGTAGTGTAGTTTGTAGACAAATACATTTTGGGGCTTGTTTGTCCTACATTCAGGCACTTTAAACCATGTCCAGAGGGCAAAAAGTTAATACTTTCTATGTAGCACATGGTTGGGATCCAGGGCTATTTTATGAGCAAATTATTCTGACTGTATTGTGAAAACACAGTCAAGTAACTTATAACCAAAACAATCACAGTGTGTGCAAAGCTATCCAAACCTACCTGGCCCTATGTGAAAAAGTAACTGCCCCCAAACCTAATAACTGGTTGTGTCACCCTTGGCAACATTCTCCTTCAGGATTTTATGGTCGAGAGTAGAATTCATGGTTCCATCAATTACGGAAGTTGTCCAGGTCCTGAAGCAGCTCCAGACCATCACACTACCACCACCATGTTTGACTGTTGGCATGCTGTTCTTTCTGTGAAGTGCTGTAATATAATAAATTTTTACTCCAGATACTTCAAGATGCATGCCTTCCAAAAAGTTCATCTTTTCTCGTCAGTCCACAGAATATTTTTGCAAAAGTCTTGGGAATCATCAAGATGTTGTTTGGCAAATGTGAGACAAGGCTTTGTGTTCTTTTTTGGTCAGCAGTGCTTTTCGCCTTAGAACTCTACCATGGATGTCATTTTTGCCCAGTCTTTTTCTTATTATTGAATCATGGACCAGTGTCCAATCTGAGGCAAGTGAGGCATGCAGTTCTTTAGATGTTGTTCTGGGTTTTTGTTTCTCATCTGTTCTTGAATTCCTTGAGCTCATGGCAGGATGTGTTGCTTTTTGAGATATTTTAGCCTTCTTCACTTTGTCAGACAAGTTCTAGTTAAGTGATTTCTTCAACAGGTCTGGCAGTAATCAGGGTTCGCTATACCTAGTGAAATTGAACTCATCCATCCATCCATCCATCCATCGTCTACCACTTTCCGGAGTTCCGGGTCATGGATGCAGCAGTTCAAGCAGAGAAGCCTAGACTTCCCTCTCCCCAGCCACCTGCTCCATCTCGTCTGAGAGGATGCCAAAGCATTCTCAGGACAGCCGGGAGACATAGTCTCTCCAGCATGTCCTCAGTCTGCCCTGGGGTCTCCTCCCAGTGGGATGTGCCCGAAACACCTCAAGCGGGAGGCGTCTAGGAGGCATCCTGATCAGATGCCCAAACCACCTCAACTGGCTCCTTTCAATACGGAGGAGCAGCGGTTCTACTCTGAGCCTCGCCCAGATGACTAAGCTCCTCACCTTATCTCTGCGGGTGAGTCCACTAATCCTACAGAGAATCCTATGGCTTTTTCTCCAAAATTGAACTCAGCTTTCCAAAAAATATGATTAATCAGTTAATTTATGATGCTACAGGGGTGGTTGGTGGGGCAGTTACTTTTTCCACATAGGACCAGATAGGTCTGGATAGCTTTTTTTCCCTTAATAAATGAAATCATCATTTAAAAACTGCATTTTTTATTTATTCAGGTTATCTTTGTTTAATATTAAAATTCGTTTGATGACCTGAAACATTTAAGTGTGAGAAATATGCAAAAATATAAGAAATCAGGAAGGGGGTAAATACTTTTTTCACAGAAATGTATATTGGATATATATGGTCATCTTTTTGTTTCACACATCTAACGTTTTATCAAACATGTCTTGCACAAGAATAATTATGGATTATTATGCAAATTTCAGCTATCATAGAATTGTTTCATAGTTGTCCGTTTCAAGGCAGTCGCTGTGCTAATAGCTTCATACTTAGCCACATTCATTTTTGTTATGTACCTGTTTGGTACTGGCATGTCATGCACCAGGTCGGTGGGTACCTCTCCCATAGCTGCATCATATGATGTGCAGTTGTTACAACGTTCCTGAGCAACTACTCTACCTCGACCAGTGCGTCTGTCAACCAGACGCCGTACTGTGTTACAGCGGCTCTCTGCAGGTAACGCTCCCTCACGACTTCTGTAATAGCTGTCATACGCCTGATGCTCTGCACATGCCCGATGAGCATTTGCGCTTCTAGGATTATCTATCCGTGGTACTCTCCTCTGTAGTTCACTTAATGGAGCGTCTTGCAAATTTACCGGTCGAACATTATTAGGCCTTGCTCTGCGGTTCACCCCATAATGTGCTTCATTTGTCATCAGGTCTCGGACCATAGTATGAGTAACCGACTGATTTGAAGGCAACTCTCCATTTGACACTTTGATCCGTACTGCGTCAGCATTCTTTATGACATCTTTAGTGGCAGCACTCCCGATCTTCTTATTCATGGCATGTGTTTGCTTTGCTGGTTTCCATCTTGAGTATGCTTGTCCTTTTGCATAACCAGCTAGCCCATCAAACACAGGTGTTGCAGCAAGATCGAACCACTGGCCAGGATCCTTAGGATTTTCAATAATTCTTTCAATTTGTGCAAAATAGCCAGCAAAACGGGCTTCCTTATGCACTGCTGAATCAACAACAGTTGTCACAATATCCATAACTGCAGCCCCTCCTATTCCACCAAGAAAAGCTCCAGCTGGGCCAGCAACTATGAATCCACCAACTCCTCCAGCCATGGCTCCAGTTGTTCGTGATGCAGATTTCATTGCTTTATCCCCACCTTTCTTATCTCCACAGTCATAGTGGATTGCTCCTTTCACATGACCGACCACAGGTGTGCCATCAACAAAATCACCAATTGTCTCTAACCCCTCTTTAAATATCTCTTCAGCCTCATCTTCATCACCTGCAATGAGTGCAAGAAGTGTAACAGTCTGTGATACAACAGGGCATTTCCTGAAAAAGTTCTCCTGTGTTTTAGCCGCTCCTTCAATGTCACCACATATAATCAGAATCAGAATCAGAATCAGGTTTATTGCCATTGTTCATGTAGTACACAAACTAGGAATTTGTCTCGGTACAATGCTGCAACATTAAACATGATAAGATAAGAGAAATAAACTATACATGTAATAAAGTGTAGGATAAGATTAAGTGATACTGGTCCACAGTTAAAATATATATTAGCCAGCAGCAGATACTGTGGAGAATATAGCTTGTACCACTGATTTGGCTTGAGAAAGAACTGGAATGGCATCCATCTCAGTAAACCTGTTGAATACAAATACATAATTATATTTTTTATTATTAAAATAGTATTTCATTTTATTTATTTAACCTTTATTTTATCAGGCAAATGCTTGAGATCAAAATGATCTCTTATGAGCACGGCCCAACCAAGATGGCAGTATTTACACAGGACAATAAGTAAAAAATAAAGTATAACCACATCAATAATAAATATCACCACAAATGGCAATCATTGGGTTCCAAGCAGCTGTAGACTTCAAGGGTTTGTACCATTTATGAGCAGCATTTAAAACCTAAGATGTGCTACTCCTTAGATTTTAAAATGTGCAGAAAAGGCATGTTGGATTTTAGAAGAATAAAACTTCCCTGGGAGGTTCTCCAGAATACCTTGTCAACACATTAGCCCACTATACCCAAGGACTGCTTTAGTTCACAGGCTTATTTTCTCAAAACAAATTATTCCATTGGCAAGACACAAACACTGATAGACATTTTGTAAAGATTATTTTTGGCACATGAACAGAACTGCATGAAATCTGATGTGATTGTAAAGAATATAGTTAGGATTGTGAGTGTGAAGTTACATTAAGTTTGGAACATGGCATCAGAAGATAAATCAAAAAATACAGGCCAAAGAGAAATTGTAAAAATACTGGTGGCCACCAGTGGTAACCTTCAACTTCTTTGTTTCTTGTTGAGATGTAGTTTGTATGACAATGGCTATGTTTACATGGACACAAGTAACTGGATTAAAAGCCTGATCGGAATAAAAATGCTTCATGTAAACATGGCAATCTGAATATTGTAACCCGATCACGCTCATTCGGATCAAAATTTCATTCCGATTGAGAGGGGTGGGTTATGCCGATTGTTAATCCGAATGGTGCGCATGAAAACACTTATTCCGAACGTAGGGCAGAAAATATGTTTACTGCGCATGTCTGTACACCAGCCGCATGTCGACATGACGTATTTCCGCCTTAGCAGCAGCTAGCGGAAAACATAGCAGGAGTAAAACAAAACTGGTCTGTATCGTCCTGCTGTCTCCCTCTTTTCGTCATATGCAGAAGTATGTACTTGTAGCTTCATTACGGAGACCAGCAGAAGCAAAAGTACAGTCTGAATAACACAATACAGGTCAATTTCGATACGAAGTGGGGCTTGTTAACACCAGAAGTTGCATCTTCTTCTACTATTTTTGGAATGTCGAAATGTCGACGTGCGCATGTCAAAATGATTTATTCCATTCAAATGTGTGACACATGGAAACGCACGTCCTAATCAGATCAGCTTTTTCAGGATCCATGTAAACAGTAAAATTCTGATCTGAATTGTAATCAGATTGAAGAAATTTTGCCCATGTAACCGTGGCCATTGTGACCTTGACCTTTGATCTCGCAATCCCAAAACCATAGTCAGAAGTCAGGGTGTCAGGGTGAACATGTGCACAAAGTTTAGTGACCCTAGGTGTCATTGTTGTTGATACATAGTTTATAGGGCATTTTGACCTTGACCTTTCACTTTTTGTCCCCAAACCCATAGTTGTAGGTAGGGGTCCCAAGGTGAACCTGGATAGCAATTTTGGAAACACTAGCTTTCTTTGTTGTTGAGCTATACGGGGGCGCTGAAAAGGTCATAGTGGTCAAATTTGACCAAATGTGGTTTATTTTTGAACATAGTCTCCCCTTTCGTCCACACACTTCTTTCATCGATGTTGCAATGCGGTTGAAATATAAACCACATTTGGTCAAATTTGACCACTATGAACTTTTCAGCCCTCCCCCCGTATATAAAATAGCAATTTGACCTTGGCCTTTGACCTTGCAATCCCAAAACCATAGTCAGAGGTCAGGGTCACAGGGTGAACATGTGTACAAACGTTGGTGACCCTAGCTTTACTTGTTCTATAGTAATAGAGCATACAGTAGGTGAAGCTAACCATGTAGTTGTAATTCTGCTGTTTTACCTCAGTTTTTAGGTTCAGATATTTTTGTGGCTCCATGCAGACTTTTATATAAAAATCACTCACAGTGACTATGTTGTACAGGTCCCCGACCCCTGGGCTAACTGGTGTAACAGGCCACCCTAAATCTTTTCCTCACAAACTCCCAATCACTAATCAACAAAGTAGATGAGTTGCAACTGCAGATTACTTTGAACATAAAGACATAAGCTGTGTTCGGAATATCCACTCCCTCCCTACTCGCGGCAGAGCAGAGCTGGGAGGGACAGAGCTGTCAAGAGTATGGATACGATAAACCACATTTGGTCAAATTTGACCACTGTCTCGTGGTCAGCCTATGAACTTTTCAGTCCCCCTTTGTGTGTGTGTGTGTGTGTGTGTGTGTGTGTGTGTCTCAGTGGTGTACCCTCAGGGCCAGCCAAAGCCTTCTCTGCTGGCCTAAACACTATCAGAGTTACATTTACAACCTTTACAACGTATTTGTTCCATGAGGATGTATTAAATTATTCCCTACAGTCTATTCTCTTCATTTTGTAGCTTTTCTCTTGGTTGAACTCCTCCCAGTAGTGTAATGTGTCACGGCTGCTGCATCATCATGCAGCAGACCGAAGAAATTGCACAAGACTACGTGCGAGTGTAGCGTGTAGCTAGGTTTATTAAACAGAGTATGAGATACACACGTCCATGAAAAACATTCAGGCAGAGGATTAGTTAACCAGTGTCCATGAAAACAGTCCGAGCAGGTAAACAACAGATACAGAGGGGAATTAACTCCACAGGCAGTGAAGGGGTTACGTAACGCTTCAGGGTGAAATCTGCCACTGAGGGAAAAGACAACATAACCCCAAAATAAGGACAACTTACTATTAAGTGCCGGAGTGCAGCTGGGCTCTGGACAACACCTAAAGCAATCCACGGAACACCCCGATGGGAGAAAGAGCCTGAGCATCAAATGTTGCACATCACCAATATGGACTGGAGAAAACTCTTGGGCCCAGTAGACTGATGCCGCCGTGCTGAGCCATCACACTGCCACACATTAAATACCCTCATAGACTACTGAGTGGCAAGTGGAAGCAGGTGCGGCGGCAGTTGATGAATAATGAGTGAGTGCACGTGTGAGTAAGAATGGCAGTGTGTGTGTGTGCATGAGTGAGGGGGAATGAAAGTGTGTGAATGTATGGGTGCATGAGTGAACCCCAAGGGATGATGGCAGACAGCTGGTGAGTGTCTAGCAGAGAGAGAGAAGGGGTGCGGCTGTAGGCTGGCCAGGGACACCAGCACGGGGCTCTAACAACCTGCCAGCTGAACACAATAAACAACACTTCAGGAAACCACAGCCATGAGTCATGGGCGGGGCCAAACATAGCCCCGCTCATGACAGTAATGCATGTTAGAGTTTTTTTCTCCAATCATATTTCAGCCATCTGTGTTGCAAGGGTCAAGCAAATCTGCAGTGCGGCTCTGTAGGTTAAGTTAACTGTTAATCTTATCCTGTTGCTTTAACCAATCAAATGTCTTCTGTATGTCCAGGGGTCTTTTGATTTGATGGTTAGACTCCTCCACCTACAATGCAGACAATCCTAGCAAGAAAAATGCCAGTGCAAGGACTTGCTTAAGTAGCTACAATATACTGTATATTGTTTAAATATAATAACTGTTTTTCCACCCACAATGGCTGACAGGGGAGAGGAAAATGATTTGGTCGCTGATATTTTTAAAAAATCAATTTTCCAGACGGACTTTTCAAGAAAAGCTGGTCATTGTGAAGACAGGTCGGCCAACCCTGAAGCTAGCAGGCTCGTCTCAGCCGAGGAAAGGATTTGTCCGTCCATTCCATATCAACAAAGAACGGTATCCTTGGATTACAGCCTCCGAGAAGTGCTGCAAATTATCTTGCTGGGAATGCCTGTTGTTTGCAACCCATGGAGTAGATACTTGGAGCCAGACAGGGTTTGCAAACTTGAGCTGTCTGTCATACCATGATGATCTAGGTAGCTTTCGCCAAACGTATAAAAATTGGTCTAAAACGCTGGGATATGCCAAAATTTTCACCTTTGACCGTATGCATTGCATATCCATAACGACTTTGACATATAATTAAGTAGTAGTAACTTAATCCAACTAATGCTTAGCGTGTTGCCAACATTCACAACTTAAGCGCAACAATAGTCAAACTTCTGCATAGCGCAGTCATGCCAAACTGCCGTTGCCTCCCGATCCATGAATCCTAGTTTGGGAGAAATCATCTCTGTTCAACCCAGATGATTCTCCCCTCCAAACACCACAGCGAGGGTTGTGAACAACCTGGTAGAGCTGTCAAAGCTGTCACGTCAGTTGGGCCTAAAACAGGTGATGTGACACATCAGGAACATCAGATAACAGCTGTCACGATGTGGCTCAAAGGCACGCAAACTGATGGCAATAAAAAAGTTTATTTTCAATAAAGTGAAAAAAATAAAACCAAGATAATACATGGAGTGTGTTTTTGCTGGGAGGCGCAGCCAACAGAAAAGTAAACAGCTGTGCTTTGCGCTTCAGGCAATCAGCTGATTGGGCTGTTTTTATGGTGTTTGGTATGAATGGCACTTAAATCGGGTGGATCACCACTGAAGACCTAGTTGTAAAATACACAGTCTGCCACTGATATATAGTTTACTCAAAGATAATCATACTTATAAGTTAAGGTACTCTGTTGTTCCATGTTCATTGTGTATTAATGAAGCCTACTGGTCACAACTGAAGATGTACTGGCCTATAGGAAACTCAGATGTTTACAACTATAGTGATAAGATAAGACAAGATAAGCCTTTATTAGTCCTACAATGGGGAAATTCCAGGATTACAGCAGCACAGGGATAGCAGCACTCAGAGCAATAGTTAATAAGATAATAAGAACTGGTTAGCCAAAGCAGTAAATGAATATACATATGTACACAGGTATATACAGTGCAGGAGCATTGCAGCTAGATGGAATAAACAGCATAACAGTTTAAGTTACCATGCAGAATATGAATATGTACCCAGACAGTATATTTCGTATTTGAATCAACAGTGTTGTTGTCGCCCTCAGTAATGACTGATTGATATTGTCCTAGTTGTATAATGGAGGGGGAGATTTATTGTGCAAAGTTGTTACATTTTGTACATTCAATATGACTTCTACCAGCAGCCCTGGTTAGGTTCTAAAGTCTGACAGCCGTAGGTAGGAAGGACCTGTGGAACCTCTCCGTCGTGCACCTAGGATGGCACAGCCTACTGCTAAATGAGCTCCTCGGTGTGTTCAGCATGTCCTGCATGGGGTGGGACTCGGGACTTAGCCACCATCCTCCTCTCTCCTATCTCTTCCACTGGGTCGAGGCATTGCCCCAGAACAGAGCTAGCTTTTTTTGATCAGTCTGTTCAGTCTCTTCCTGTCGGCTGCTGTGATGCCATTGCCCCAGCAGACCACTCCAAATGTGATGGCTGATGCCACCACCGAATCGTAGAAGGTCTTCAGGAGTGCCCCTTGCACTCCAAAAGACCCAAGTCTCCTCAGGAGGTACAGCCTGCGCTGCCCCTTCTTGTAGAGCGTGTTGATGTTGTGTGATCAGTCCAGTTTATTGTTCAGGTGAACATCCAGGTACTTGTAAGATGTCACCATCTCAACGTCTGTTGAGGAACCTCAGTCTGCGAGACCCATCTTGCCAGCTGCGGAGCCCGACACAGCTGAGTTGGAGCCTGCGTACGAACTTCTTCGCCCTGAGCCTGGATCGACGGAGTCCTGGACGGCAGCAGAACCCGAGTGCAGGCAAGTGCTCCCTCTTGTGTCTCTGTCCCCTGTGTTGGAGCATTTTTGCCTGCCTCTTGGGGAGGCGAGCGAGGGGCAGCACCTGCTGCGCCCGAACTCGTCTCGCTGGGTTCTGTTGCTGCCGGTGACACTGATCCCGGTTTTTCTCTGTGTTCTGAGCCTCCTTGCAGTGTCACCGGCACGGAGCCAGTTGGGGCCGCCGAGTTGGAGGTTCCAGGTTCGGGGGTGGAGGTCGTCGGCGGAGCCGCACCGACCCAGTCGGGGTCCGTTGTGGAGGTTGCTGTGGCCCAATCGGGGTCCAACGTGGGTGCGCCCAAGACCCAATCGGGGTCCTTCGCGGGAGCTGCTTTGGCCCAATCGGGGTCCGATGGGGGTGCGCCCGAGACCCAATCGGGGTCCTTCGCGGGAGCTGCTTTGGCCCAATTAGGGTCCGACGGGGGTGTGCCCGAGACCCAATCGGGGTCCATCGCGGGAGCTGCTTTGGCCCAATCGGGGCCCGACGTGGGTGTGCCCGAGGCCCAATCGGGGTCCACCGCAGGTACTGTTCTGGTCCAATCGGGGTCCGATGTGGGTGCAGCCGGGTCCTAATCGGGGTCCAGCGGAGGTGCGGCGCCGGTGTGGTCCATGGACGATGGAGGAGCTGCAGTCCCTTCACCGCCTGACCCAGTTTGGGCTCATCCTTGCCTTCTGTCTCCTCTTCAGAGTCATCGCCCCTGCGCATAATCGCCGGGGGCCGTGGGGGTCCCTTTTCGCTCGCCCCGGCTCTCCCTGAGTTTTGTCCTCGCCAGGGAGGCTGCCGCGGGCTGTTCTCCCCCGGTACTGGTGGCTGAGGGACGCGGCCGCCTGAGGAACTGTTTCGCCGGTTCGGCGCCTCGGGTCGGCCACCCGACTTCTTGTGTGTTTCACTGGGCGATCTGGTTCGGCCACCGGAGGAGTGGACTTTCCAGGCCTGGGACTGTGGTAAGCCGCCCGGTCATGTTCCGCCCCCTATGACCACCCGTCGGCCGTTGGACGCGGGGAGACCACCTGAACTGTTCCTGTGGCGCTTGGTCTCTGCCGCTCTGCATGAACTTTGGGGGGGGGGGGTAGAGATCATATCCTTTGTGGTAGTCTAGCCCTGAAATTGTTCTTTTTTTTTTTTTTTCCTGTCCTGTTTTGTATCTGCTTTTTGACTTGAGAGCGTGGTATTTTTGTTTCCGTGCCTGGGCAATTGTGTTCATGTATTTTGGAGGGTAGTCTAGCCCTGAAATTGTTCTGTTTTTTTTTTCCGACCTGTGTTGTATTTGCTTCTTGACCTAAGAATTTGGTATTTTTGTTTTTGTGCCTGGATAATTGGGTTTCACGTATTTTGGAATATAGTCTGGTTCTGTAATTGTTCTGTATTTTTTTTCTGTCCTGTGTCGTATTTGCCTTTTGACCTGAGAATTTGGTATCTTTGTTTTCGTGCCAGTATAATTGTGTTTCATGTATTTTGGGAGTATAGTCTGGCCCTGTAATTGTTCTGTTTTTTTTTTTTCTCTGTCCTGTGCTGTATTTGCTTTTTGACCTGAGAGTGTGGTTTTCTTCTTGTTGTTTTCGTGCCTGGGTAATGGCATTTCATGTATTTTGGAGTATAGTCTGATCCTGTAACTGTTTCATATATTTTGAGTCTTTTTTTTTTCTGTCTGTGCTCTGGTTCTCTATCTGTGGTTTGATCCTCTCCTGCCCCATCCGTCCACCCTGGAGGGGGTGGGGGAGGGTGGGATTGGATGTCTATGGGCGGTCAGGAGCCCGCCCTCAGAGGGAGGGTACTGTCATGACCCGAGTGCCGATCTCGTCTGTGCTCGGGCTATGCATCATCTCTGCCGGCCTTGACAGCTGTGGATTACATTCTGGCTCCACTGGGCTCTTATTGTGACAGCGCTCGGTGGGGTTTCCGGCTGTCAAGGTCGATCAGCTGTTCTGCATCACCGCTTGTTAGTCGCCAGCTTTATTAGCGGGCGCTGACAGCTGGTTGATGCTGGAGTATTGTCATAACATCCTGAGAGATTCCTGGTGTGTCAGCACGCTCATGTCAGGTTCGTGTCTTGTTCATGTCATAGTTAAGGTCATAGTGACTGGGGTTAGCCCTACGATCCCTCGTATTCTTTAGCGTATGTTCATGTCATAGTTAAGGTCGTAGTGGCTGGGGTTGGCCCTATGATCTCTTGTATCCTGTGTAGTGTATTTTTGCCCTCAGTGGCTCATAGCTTTATGTTCTCGTCTTGTCTTGTTAAATAAACATCTATGCTAAGCTCACCGGCGACTTTTGGCGTCTTATGGTGGCCCACGAGGGTCACCGCATGACATATAATAGAGCATTTTTGCTTAGTTTTAGGTGAGGAGAGCCAGCTGCAGCTGCACGCTGTGCCTGAGCTTGCCTCGCTGCGCTCCACCGCTGCCGGCGACCCTGACCCTTCCTCCTCTCTGTCCAAGTCCTCTTACAGGGTTGCTGGAAAGAGTCCAACACCGCTGGATGAGTCCGAGGATCCAGCTCCCCATCTGCCGGAGGCCATAGTTTGGGTTCCGCCTAAGGCTAGGTCTCCGTGGGTGCTGCGTCCCACTCGGGGCCCATCGTGGATGCTGTGCCCCAGCGTCAGTCCCACGTGGGTGCTATGCTCTGGCCTTGGTCCACCATGGGCATCATGCTTCAGCCCAGGGCCCACTGAGGGCGCAGCTTTGGCCAAGCCGGAGCCCACCAAGGGTGCAGCAGTGACCCAGTTGGGTCCCACCACAGGTGCAACCATGGCTCGGTCGGGGTCAACCGGGGGTGCAGCATGGGCCCAGCCGGGCTCCTCCATGGGCGCAACCACAGCCCCGTCGGGGTCTTCCATGGGTGAAACGCAGGCCCAGCCGGGTCTCACCGCAGGAGCAACTCTGTCCCAGGCTGGGACCATCGCTGGTGCAACTCTGTCCCAGTCCGGGTCCACTGTGGGTGCAACTGAGTTCCAGTCCGAAGCTGGGACCACCGAGGGTGCTGCCAGCCAGTCTGAGGACACCAAGGACTCTTATCCCCTTTCTGAAGCCCTCGGGGTGTCCCTTTCTCTGCCGGGGACTGCCATAGTCCACCTGTCCCTGCCACCAGAAGCTGCTGGGGTCCTTCTTCCCTGGTCTGGCCACCCACCTCTTAGCCTTCCAGTGGGCAGGCCACCACCTCGTCCGCCCCTCCAGTCCTGGTGGCTCAATTGTGCGGGTTGCCCACCTGAAGGACTGGGTCTCTCTATGGTGGGGGGGGGGGGGGCTGTCTCCCAGCCCGTCTCGCCAGGCTTGGTGGCTGAACAACTCCGGGCGGCCGCCCGATAGACTATAGCCCCATTTCCACCAGTATCGCCTGGGCTTTACTTTTTTTTACTTGTTTCGGTTTTTCGCCATTTCCACCCAAGTCCTCACGGTTTAACCGTTACGATTTTCGTGCCTGTTCAGAGGCAGGGTACAGCCGAGCGAAAAGCGAGGTGTGAATTGACGTCAATCGACTGCTAAACGCTGATTGGTCAGGGCGTAACGTCACCAAACGCGTCCGTTTGTTTTCTGTTGAAGCTACACGTCCGCCATTTGTAATTTCAGCGAGTAACCGCCGTGACTGGATTCAAAATTGTGTTCTCATATAACGATGTCTACGCGCAAGTTTATTCCATGAACAAACGAGGAGGTGCGGACTTTTCTGTCCCTCGTAGCCGATGACTACATCCAGAGCGAGTTGGTGGGGCAACTTGCAATGAAAAAATATACCAGGAAGTGTCCGGCCTGCTATTATTGGCAGAGATTTTTGGACTCGACACGGCGACGGAATTGGAAAACGGTGACGGTGAGTGTTGTTTTGTTATTGTCCGTCTTCTTGCCTTTCGGTCAAAAGCGCACTTTATTTTAGCAATAAAGAAAGTTGTTTGATTGTGGGCAATTGTGGTGATGGCTAGCCCGCTAATAGCTAGCTACCTCTGTACCTTGCTGCTACCTGGCATCAAGCTGCAGAATCGCGCTTTTATTTCAGTATTCACGTGAACAAAACGCTGACGTAAGCTTATTGTATTCTGGTTAAAAAGTTTTGTGTTTGCGGTACATGTTGCACTTTGTTTGTGAGCGTTATTGTGTGTTTTTTTCCTTCTATACACAGTTTTCAAATCCCTTGGGTCCGCCTCACTGGACTGCCCCGGCATCTCCCAGTCAAGTGCTGGTAAGGCACAACAAACTGAAAATTACCACCCGGTTGTTTTTATATGTGATTGTTTTCTATAGACGCATAACAAGGAATTTAAAATGTCTTTCTACGTTTATAAAAATACTAGATTCAGGGGTGTTCATAGCCACAGTGGCCCAGTGTTATAGGTGTGTTGGTGGTGGAAATACTGTTGTATTTTCACAAAAAAAAAGGAGCACATGTACCGACTTCAAATCAAAATGCCTGATTGAAATTCTTCAAGTCAGCTAACACTATTAACCCATTCTGATTTATGAGGCCACAGTACAAAGAAATTCTTTTAAAAATAACCCATTAAATCAAAATACTTTTTACAATTAATCCTTTTTGAAATGAAGGGGGGCCTAACCACATCACCACAGAAGTTGCTTATAGTCCACTCTACTGAGGGGCAACAACATGACAGTTGAGCTTAAATACAGCAACGAAGCATCCCACCACAGGCTTTCAACAGTTTAATTCCATAATATTTTTTCTGACATGTTTTGATCCGGTGTTATCTAAATACAATGACTTCTGTCTTTCATATAGGCAAGCTGAAAAGGTCCAGCAACATTGCAGACCTTGCATCACTGATGGCCCAGAATCATGCTGAGGAGATGCGGATCCATGAAAGGATGCTCGAACAGCGCGAAAGACACCTGCAGTTAGCCACATTAAGAAGGGATGAGCTGACAGAGACGGCTTCCTTCCACGGAGCCTTCCGAAACCATTTTGGCAGTCTGGTCGAAGTACTGAAAGCTCCCCATTTGTTAACATGTTTTGGGAATATTTGTAATGTAATAAAATGTTAGTCTTTTGGATAAAAGTGTGGTTTGTATATTATAACACTGGATGATAAAGGCGAATAATTACATACACATTCCATTGCCTCATATGACCCTAATCCTGCTGTTCAGCCATAAAGGTGTCAAGATTTTTAATGGTAATGTAATTGTTATTGTTAAATTTAATAAATATTACCACTGCTGTATCCATTGCTCTACATTGGGTACAGTTTTTAAGTAAAATTGTAAGCAGTTGCACAGGTGTAATTTACATTCAGCAGTACACACTGATAAAGGTAAAAGTCGAATTGGGTAAAAGGTAAGTACATGTGAATTGAATGTTATATCGGCATTCCAAATTCTGAGAATTCAAATAAATTATAAGCAGTCTAGTATAATATAAAGCGAAAATACCCATACATGTAAACCCAAATATAACATTTTCGATGTTGTAAACGTTGACATGTATATGATAAACCTATGCGATTGTGATTCAATAGATCCATAGTGATCTTTGGTTTGAAAAAGAAAATTATAATTTGGTGTTGGCAGTGTGACAATGTCAGTGTATTTAGTAGGATTAAAAAAAGTTTCATCATAAAATTTCTAGGTTCATTGGCAATTCCATCAAACCAAAAGTGAGTTGTCTAGCTGCAGCATATTTTTTTTGAGTCATTTCTACGTTGTTTTAGTGTGTAATTAGCCACCACTGAACAGATAACCCTTATAAATAACAATAGATTTGAAAAATGATACACAATGGGCCTAGATTTGGATTGGCTTTTTTTATAATATCAATTATTTTGTAAGTTAAAGTTAACTGGAAGTATAACAAGTTTCCACATATAATTCCAAGGTCAATTGGCAATTCCATCAAATCAAAAGTGAGTTGTCTAGCTGCAGCTTTTTCTTTGCAGTCATTTTCTACGTTGTTTTAGTGTGTAATTAGCCACCACTGAACAGATAACCCTTATAAACCCTTATAACCCAGATAACCCTTATAAATAACAGTAGATTGTACAATGATACTCAAATGATACACAATACAAAAAATGGGCCTAGATTTGGATTGGCTTTTTTTTTAAATATTTTTAATTATTTTGTAAGTTAAAGTTAACTGGAAGTATAACAAGTTTCCACATATAATTCCAAGGTCAATTGGCAATTCCATCAAACCAAAAGTGCGTTGTATAGCTGCTGCTTTTTTTGGGAAGTCAGTTTATCATCAGTGTATCATTATTACACAATATACAAAATGGGTCTAGATTTGGATTGGCTTTTTTTATAATATAAATTATTTGGTAAATTAAAGGGGTTTAGGATTAAGGTTCTGCATAATTTTAAATTACCCCGGTGTTTCATCATTTAATTAACCGTCTGTTAACATTTAACCGTTTTGAACAACAGAGGCGACGTAGTTTAAAAGTGCACAACATTTTATTTAAAAAAGACGTTTGACATATGTATGCACATGAACACTGAACAAATGAAATGATCTCTGAATGATCTCTGCTTCATATGCAGCTGCTTCAGATTCCTCCTGGGCAACCGCTATTCTCCTCTCCTGCTCCAAAGTGTGTTGTCTCAATCCACGTCGTCTTCTCCTGTAAAATTCTCTTGTCTCGTTAAAGACATTCATTGTGTTAAAAACCGTGGAAATCCTCCGCTCGTAATCCGCTATTTTTTCCTGTGTTGTTGAGGAGTCAGTCTCGTCCTTTATACGTCAGCAGTGTAGCGCCACCTCGATCCCGCCCACCCCAGCAATTCTCGGCTTTCCGCGGTTGTGATGGAGGCGCAGCCGCGGGAGAAACAAGTAGTAAAGAAAAGAAAAGAGTAGCGCAGAACTATATAGTGGAAATGTGGCTTATGACATTGGTTTAGGTGACCTTTTTTCCTAGGCAGGCAACCCGACTCACTTTGCCTGGCGGTCCGGCTGGTGTTGGACTTTGGTAGGCCACCTGGCATGGTTCACATGGCCGTTCGTGGGCCCTGGGACATTGGACGGTCCCCTGAACTTGGGGACTCTTGGGGTTTGGGAAGGGTTTAACTTTGGTTTTGGGGTTGGGAATTTTTGTTTTTCCTCGTGTGGTATTGTATGTTCTTCCTTGGTTTAATCCCTCCTGACCTGTTCTCCCCACCTCCCACCCTGTTAGTTGTGTTGGCATTCTGGGTGGGGGGGGCAGGTTTTTCTTGTTTGTGTGTTGATGGTATAGTGGGTGTCTGGTATCCACCCCTTGGGAGGGGGGGGTGCTCTGCCATGGACGGGGTTGTTGTTGTTGTTCCAACCCCTCTCCATGATCTGTGGCTGTAGTCTCCTGATTAATTGTTTATTATTCTCAGCTGGCAGGTTATTAGAGCCCTGAGCCGGGGCTCCCTGCCAGTCTACAGCCACACCCTCTCTTTCTTTGCCAGGCATCCACCAAGCTGTCTATTATTTTCTTTTGTCCATGCACACTTCTCATATCTACTACTACTACTACATGCACTTAAACACACACTCATTCTCCCTCACACTTCTTGCATCATGCAGCATACACGCACGCACACACACACCCTCCTGACACACATTTACACATGCTTACTTGCACACTGACATCCATGCATTATCACATCATGCTTCACCTGCCACCACACCTGCATCCACTTGTCACTCATCTGGTCAGGGTATTTATGGGTGACGGTGTGAGCAGTCGGGGTGGTGGCATTAGTCAGCATTCGATATTCTGGCTCACTCGCAGTTGGTTTCTCCTCTTTTGGACTTTGTTGGTGCCTAGTTGTGCTCCAACCCACATGTAAGTCTTCTTCCACCCGATTAATAGCCCTTCCTCTCCGCTGCCAGTTCTGCCTGGGAGCGCGTGGGGCTTGCCAACAAAGTTTGTAGCCGGACATCTATCATCGATAATCCTGAACTGTTTCCCTGGACATTTTGTGTATGTATGTCTTTCTGTTAATAAAACACGTTAACTTCACCAGTGATTGGGCTCAATCCTTTTCACCTGTGCGCTGCAGTGCACGTACTGTACATGACAACAATGGGAGGCAGAGCCTTCAGTTATCAAGCTCCTCTCCTGTGGAACCACCTGCCAATCTGGATTCGGGAGTCAGGCTCGATCTCTGTTTTTAAGAATAGGGTTAAAACCTTCCTTTTTGGTATAGTCTACAGTTAGGGAGGGATCATGTGTCTCTGAACCCTTCCTTAGTTATACTGCTACTAGGTTTAGACAGCCGGGGGACCTCCAATAATGCACCGGGCTTCACTCCTTTCTTCACTCTCACTGAAATATTTTTGCTCGTCATTAACATCTGTTTGTTAATCCCGTAGATTGAGTCCCAATCATGCTGTTTGCTCTCTACATGTCTGTTCTTTTTGTCTTCTCTATCCCCTCACCCCCCAGCCAGTCGCAGCAGATGATTACCCCTCGCTGACCCTGGTTCTGCTGGAGGTTTCTTCCTGTTAAAAGGGAGTTTTTCCTCTCCACCGTCGCCAAGCGCTTGCTCACATGGGATCGCCTGATTGCTGGGGTCTTTCTGCAATTGTGGAGGTTTCCCCTACAGATGAAAGTGCTATGAGATGACTGTTGTTGTGAAATCTCACTATATAAATAAAGTTGATTTGAACTGAATTAAATTGCTTAAAACAAGTAAAAAGTTTCATAAAGCAAGTGAACATGGGAACAGTTCTGGCTCCCTTCCTGTTCATCCTCTCCACTGCTGACTTTTCACACAACACACCACACTGCCATCTACAGAAGTTCTCTGGTGACTCATCGGCCTCATCTCTGATTGAGATGATGTGGAGCACAGAGGACTTATCCAGGACTTCGTGGACTGATGCCAACAGAACTGCCTGCAGATCAATGTGAAGATAACTGAGGAACTGGTGGTGGACTGCCACAGCCGAGGACAACCCCCCACAGCACCAGTAAACAACGAGGGAAGAGACATTGAGATGGTGACATCATACAAGTAAGCACCTGGATGTTCACCTGAACAATAAACTGGACTGGTTACACAACACCAACACGCTCTACAAGAAGGGGCAGTGCAGGCTGTTCCTCCTGAGCAGACAGTTCTTTTGGAGTGCAAGGGGTGCTCCTGAAGACCTTCTATGATTCGGTGGTGGCATCAGCCATCACATTTGGAGTGATCTGCTGGGGTAGCAGCATCACGGCAGCCAAAAGGAAGAGACTGAACAGGCTTATCAAAAAAGCTAGCTCTGTTCTGGGGCGACGCCTCGACCCAGGGGAGGAGATAGGAGAGAGGAGGATGGTGGCTAAGCTGTCATCTCTGCTAGAGTCCAAGTCCCACCCCATGCAGGACACGCTGAACATGCTGAGGAGCTCATTTAGCAGTAGGCTGTATCATCCTAGGTCAGGGGTTTTCAACCTTGGGTTCACAACCCCACGTGGGGTCGCGTGGAATTCAAATGGGGTCGCCTGAAGTGTCTAATAATTGATAAAAAAAATTACTGATAAAAATTTTTTTCAACTAATTATTCTTTTAAAAATTTTGATTAAAGCTCCACACACACTCTTAAAGAACTATATTCTTTCACTTTCAATATAAATCAGTTCAAATAAAATGTAGTATATAAAAATATCGGCGCCGGCACATCTTGATTGACGGCGGCGATCACGTGACCCCTATTTGAGTTCCCGTTAACTGTGTAAACACAACCTAGTCAGTAGGGAAAAATGGAGAGATTTCTTCATCCGCCTGCCCCTGTGAAGACAGTTCCAGGAGGAAAAAGCCAGAGAAAATATGATGAAAGCTACCTGAAATATGGATTTACGAGTGTCATTGAACACAATGACGAGAGGCCAGAGTGTTTGCTGTGTCCTTTCCCCAAGCTGAGTCAGTTTTCAAAAGACAACAGCATCGATAAGTGCTGCACAAAAGAGATGTGCAGCCACCTGGAACACCTGGTAGAGCACTTAGCCACTTTTTTTCCAGATGTGAATATGTCAAAGTTTGACTGGGTGAGGGACCCATTTTACTGTGATGCAGGCGCAGTGGACCTGCCTGCCACCGCTGTTGAACAGCTGATTGAACTGTCATGTGACAAAGCGCATTAGGGAATACATTCGCGAGTGGCCGTGGACGAATTCTGGTTTGGAGCAAGAGATGAGTACCCAGAGGTCTCACTGTGTGCTTTAAAATGCAATTTCACTGTACAATAACTCACTATGATGTTGTATTCTGGTCATAGCTATGCTGCCACACTGCACCTTACAGACTAACTGGTACCTCACATTTTCACTCTCCTCCTGATAGTCCTTCTTTGTGCTATGGGATGATTCATGTGTTTATACGGGTCATCATATATTAAGCTATGATGTATATAGGTTCTATAGTCGTGTTAGTTTCTTTTTTACTTTCCATGGGTAATCCCTTTGTCTGTCGTGTGTGTTTCTGTTGTTTGGCTGTCAACTGTCATGCTGCCGTTACACTGTAATTTCCCAGTTTGGGATCAATAAAGTACATCTATCTATCTATCTAAAAATGTTGGTTCCTTTTGGAAGCACATATTTGTGTGAAGCTGGATTCAGTGCCCTTGTGTGTATGAAGTCAAAGTACCGTTCCCGACTGGATGTTACGTCAGAGATGAGATGCGCTGTGTCTACTACAGCACCCAACTTTGAAAAGCTGCAGCGAGGTGTGCAGGCTCAGCCATCCCATTAAATGTGGTGAGTTGAGAGGATAATAATATATAAAAGACATGACTGAAGCTGAAACTGAAGCACTATGATACTGTCCATCTTTCAAATGTTCACTGTGGCCAGTTTAAGATGCTGAAGCTTTTTTTTTTCCACAATTCATTGTTTGAGAAATTGTTTGCTCAGTATTAATTTTAAGCCTTTTAAATACAATTTGCACTAACTGTACATCCTGATCAGAGAAAATAAAATGACACTTTGTGCACTAATCTGGCTACTCTGTATTTGTACGACAGTATAACAAACATGATCAAAAAATAATTATAGCAAAAAAAATGTCTCTGGGGTCGCAAGATATTTGTGATTTCAAAATGGGGTCACGACCCAAAAAAGGTTGGGAACCCCTGTCCTAGGTGCACGACGGAGAGGTTCTGCAGGTCCTTCCTACCTACAGCTGTCAGACTTTATAAGCTAACCAGGGATGCTCGTAGAGGTCGTATTGAATGTACTAAACATAACCTTGCACAATAAATCGTCCCCTCCATTATACAACTAGGGCAATATCAATCACTACTAAGGGTAGCAGCAACACTGTTGATTGAAATACGAAATATACTGTCTGGGTACATATTCATATTTTGCAGGGTAACTTAGCAAACCATAATGCTGTTTATTCCATCTAGCTGCAATGCTCCTGCACTGTATATATCTGTGTACATATGTATATTAATTTACTGCTTTGGCTAACCAGTTCTTACTCTGAGTGCTGCTATCCCTGTGCTGCTGGAATTTCCCCATTGTGGGACTAATAAAGGCTTGTCTTATCTTATCGTATCTTAAAATCTTACAGAAAACTGCGCAACAAAAAGAAATTCTTTTCTTGTCAAAATGATCTTGTGAGAGAAAAAGAAGCATAAAGCCTTGATTTAGGATATTTTATCTTACTGAGACTTCCCTTTTTACAGTGTGACAGATACTGCCTTCAGCATAAAATTACATCAGAGAAGTATTCCTGATTCATTGTGTTGTGTGTAGAATGTGGTGTGCATGTGTGTGTGTGTGTGTGTGTGTGTGGTCCTTAGGTCATGCCATACCCGCCCTGTGTGGTGACGTCAGGCAGGCTACGGCCAGACTATATATAGTTCTGTGAGTGTTCAGTAAAGGCTCAGTTCGCTGCATGGCATAACAGACTCCAGTCTCTGATTTATCCAGACATAACATTTTGGCAACGAGATAAAAACCATGGAGGCGTATGGGCTACCTCCACCACTGCCATCGTTTCTAGAGTGTCCCAGGAAGCCAGCAATCCTGTGGCCGGTTTGGACGGCTATACTTGGAGGATACATCGCTGGGCTGGTCCTGGGTAGACTCAACGGAGTTCAAGGAGGAGTGCTGCTGGTCCGTTGTCTCGCCGCAGAGGGTCAGAGAATTCTCGGCATGTTGGGAGACACGGAACATTATGCGGATGCTGTCGGGCGGCTGGCTGGAGATTTTGCCCAACATCCCAGGGACAAGAAGCTGTGGCTGTGGGTAGCGAGACTGTTGGCGCCAAGAGGAGCTACGCTAATTAGCTCGGAGGAGCTAAAGGCTAAGTCTGTGGCAACGGAACGGTTAGCCACAATGCTAGGTGCGCACCACATTCAAGCTACATTCTGTATCCGGGGGGGACCTGAGCCCCTGTTTACTGAAGTCGGCAAACCAGCCGAGGAGGTCAGCACAGTGCATGACCGTAGCACTGGTGGCAGCAACAGCATGAAGGGACAGCAGTGACCAGACTCAACAACTGAACTTTCCCTGCAGCTGGAGTCCGGGCAGCAGGAGAGCGGGAAGAGTGGGAGAGCGGGAGCATGCATGCTGGGAGTCCCGGGAAGCAGCAGTGACAGCCGGGCGCAGTGGCAGCGCAGCAGAGCGCCTGGGACAAGGGTGCTGGGAGCAGCGGCGATGCACATGGGTCGAGGAGTGGCATGATGAGCGAGCTTTGGTTTTCTCTGGAGTTTGGCCACAGGGGGCCAGAGTGTTTGGGGCTACAGCGGGGACAGCTGCAGCAATGGTGAAGGCGGTCAGGGCGGACCAACAGGCACGGAGGGACTGTGTACCAGGCAGCAGCACTGCGGGTCCAGACGAGTGAAGCGGTCAGTGAGGAGAAGAGACATTCTTGTGGGGAGGTCAGATTCGACCCTGAGGGCAGGCAGCTGCCGGGGGCACGCATGCCCTGGGGCTGCCCTGGGCCTCCGGGCCAGTTTTACCTTTGGCTGCCCGTGGACATTGGTGTAACGTAAATAATTTTGAACGTAAATATGTTTATATGGTTGCATGTGTGTGATGTACATATGGATATGTGTTATTTGGAAATTATTTTGTGTATTTAGTGTAGAGACACAGTGTTATATTTTAGTTGTTTTGGGTGAATGTGCTCGGCTATTATAGCTCCCTGTTCCCTGTTGTCCTCTTACTGCATAATTCTGGTCCTAAATTTGGGAGGGTCTCAATTGTGTGTGTGGTTTTGGACTTTCTAAAGGGGGGGGAGAATGTTGTGTGTAGAATGTGGTGTGTGTGTGTGGCCCTTAGGGCTTACCGTTCCCACCCTGTGTGGTGACGACAGGCAGGCTACAGCCAGACTGTATATAGTTCTGTGAGTGTTCAATAAAGGTTCAGTTCGCTGCATGGCATAACTGACTCCAGTCTCTGATTTATCCAGACATAACACAGTGCACCAGAGCAGAAATTGAAAAACCTGCACAGGTTAACATCCCACCTGTCTCCTCCGCAGTCATTGGCAGCCTCCTCCACTCAGTGCTCCAGCTTAGAAAAATCCTTTACACTTTGGGAATTTTTGAGCAATTAATTTTCTCTAAGCTCTTTTCCTCTCAATTATTTTATGAGCGCCACTTTCAAACTTTTTCCAGACATTTTGATCAAACTAATTACTTCTTATCTCTCATTGGTGCTTGCATAGTCACATGTCAAAACAATTCCTCTGATATGCTATTGTTACTGGTATCCAGTGGGGCACTTGTAAATTAGACCAGTCAGCAACCACACATGAATATCAAGTGATGGACATAGATTTTGACCTATTAACAACAATGTGATCTTTTTCATTGGCTCATGATGAGCCCCTGATCTTCGTAGGCCTCTGGGCTTCAGCCCAGCCTAGCCCGTTCATTAAGGCGGCCTTAAATAGACGGGACAATGCACCTCCTGCTTGAGAGAAACATATTTAGCCCAATAAATGGGACATCTCTGCTAAAACAGGACAGTTGGCAACTCTCGTATGTGCATGTGTGTGTGAGTGTGTGTGTGTGGGGGGCAAAGTATGTTGAATATTGACTGTTGGACAACAAACATCTGTTTAAGTTTTTGCTGTACAAGGCTGTATGACCATAAATAGAAACTAGGCTAACAGGCAAAGAGAAAAGTGCAATAGAAAAATAAACCAGTTTGAACTAGAATGCATACAGTAGCAGAAACACTGTGAAAAGAGAAAGATACAGAGAGACCAGTCCATCAAGGTAAGTTGCTTTACTTAGACATTGGGAAGGGTCACATTCAGTTTATAAAAGTCTGTTTTGGTCCTTAAGTTACTGGAAAAAAGATCTAAACTCCTATATCATAGCAGTCTATCGGGGGCGACAATCAGTTTTTTCATGTTCACATGGACTGAATAAACGGATTATTGGAGGGTTAACCACTTCAGTTAATGAGCCTGGCTACATGGCGTTTATCAGATTATTGTGTTTACATGGCCACTTGAATAATCAGATAATTACAGAAATCCAGTCATAACTGGTTTATTTGTGTTCATGTAAACATAGTCATTGACTGTTTCATTTAGGTCTGATCAGATTCCTCCACACAGCTCTGTCCTTCACCTTCCGCTGCCAGGAACTCCTGACCTTGTTAACCTGGGCGACGTCCAAGCCGGTATGAGTTGCTTTCTGACTGATCATTTCATGAAACTGCTTGCAAAGTATTACACTGTTGACAATATTCAGAAGCATGAACAGTTCCTGGTAGATTAAATAAACTGTACACCGCACTGCACTTTGAATACTCTAATAAGTTTCTGAAGATGAAAGTCAGACTCTAGAATCAGTTGCAACCAAGTCTTGTTGAGCTGAAATATTCTTCACTGGAATGAGCTGTATAGAATAGAGGTTTCAGAAGATTCAGATTTGAGATCTTTGATGAAGACAAAAAAAAAATTACATTTAGTCTAATGAAGCTCGATCTCTTGCCTTTAGCAGATATAAGGTGAGGACAGCACAAGTTACAAAAAGAGCAAAGAGACACAAAGAGAGACATCTGTCTAGACATGGATCACCTTCTGTGGCTGCTGCTGTTGCTGTTGTGGAGCTCAGGTAGGAGTTGTAGTTGTCCGATTACACTGGATCAGCAAACAACCACAACTGACACACTGGAACAAAGGACCAAAGGAGAAAAAAATGCTATATATTAAACACATTCCTGTCTAGATTCTAAATTACAACCCCAATTCTAATGAAGCTGGGATGTTGTGCAAAATGTAAATAAAAACAAAATACAATGATTTAAAAATCCTTTTCAACTTCTTCAATTGATTACACTGCAAAGACAAGATATTTAATGTTCAAACTGATAAACTTTGTTGGGTTTAATTTTTGCATATATTAACTCATTTTGAATTTGACATCTGCAGTACGTTCCAAAAAAGCTGGGACAGGGGCATGTTTGCCATTGGGTTACATCACCTTTCCCTTTAACAACACTCAATAAGCGTTTAGGAACTGAGGACACTAATGGCCCTTTTCCGCTAGTACCTGTTTGTGTCATGAATATGGGTTTGGCTGTTCCAAACCCAGTTCGGACTTATTATTTATTTGCCCTGTTTTCTATCTGGCACGTCAGGGAGCTTTTGGCCTTTGCTTCCCGACAGCTCGGGCACGCCCCCTTCTCCTGTCAGTGCCATTAGCTGTGCTCTGTTAATGGGTGTTCCCACACACATACACACGCGCATACACACACTCCATTTATTCTCATTCACATGCACAGACACTCACTCATGCACACCTGAGGTTCACTGTCCAGCCCACACTTTCCCACACCGGCGATCTCTTTCCTCATTAAGTTTATTATTATTTAAGCGAGGAGTTAGTAGGAAGAGATCGCAGCAGCATTCACCCTCATTCATGGCAGCTAGTTCTCCACAGATGTTGTACAACTTTCTTCGTGCATTCAGCCTGACATTTTCAGATGTTCCTTCCTGGATGTTAGCAGCTGACCCAGCTTGTTTCTCCCATCCACCAGACTACACGGGAAGCCCCGGATCGCTCCAGTTCAGTGAGTCATTGCCTTTCTCCCTGTGCTGTCAGCAATTTTGCGGCACTAGGCTTTCCCGTCGCTGGCCTGTAGAGCATCCGGGCAGTGCCCTGTATGTCTGGTGGACATTTTACTCATCATTGCAATTCTCTGTATTTGTGGACATTACTGGACTGGTTATTTTCATTGGGAATATTAATAAAAGTGCACAATCTACTCACACTTTTGGGTTTCTTATTTCCTCCCTTGTGCGCCACATAATGGCGCACGGGGATTTATGACAGTTTGGCCCTGTTCAGTTTGGTTTGGTACGCTTTGTAGGCTTTTCCATTAGGAACTGTAATGGTTTTGGTCCCGATTTTTCGGACCTACTCCAGACTGGTTCTAAGCGTGCCATACTGATCTGAAAATGTAATGTCAAAAAACTGCAGGCCACTGATTGGTCCAGGCGTAACATCATGAAAGCGACATTTTAAGGCTGAATTACAGAATCTCGAACTGCCATTTGCAAAGACTCGTCCATGAGCCAGCAAGCAAGCATCACTATAAACAACAACGATAGAATGGCTTCACAGAAGTCAATCGCGGTCCAGCAGAGTTTTCTGTGCTTTTGACTGATGAGAGAATCCAGAGGGAACTAGACGGAGCCACTTGAAATGAATTTATGGCCACGGGAGAACCCAACTTCAGCAGCTGAAAGCCGTAATATTCGGAAATAGAGGATGGTGAGTGATGTGATATGATGTGATATTATGCATCTTGTGTTATTTATCCCAGCGGTGGAACGATCACTTTGAACAGACAACAACGTTGTCGCTTGTGTGCAGACAATGAGCTAGCTAGTTAGCCATCGCTAGCTCCGTGCTCTACTTGTATTTTGTGCTTGTGTTGACAATAGTTGATGAAATAAGCTAGTTGTAATCCTGGGTAAAAAGGTGATTTTTTTTACGTGTTGCACTTTCGTGCCGTGTACTGTACGTACTTAAGTTGTGTGTATTTTCGTTCTAGAGTCCGACCAGCATCTGCTGTGACACTGGCAACATTTAGCACTACACAGAATGTGTTATGACTGGTAAGTTGCACATCCCATTATTTTTTTAGTAGTGGTGGGCAAAGTACTCAAATCCTTTGCTTTTAAGTTAAAGTGTATAGATAAAGTTCCAAAATTAAAGTAGCACAATTTCCACTTAATATGAAAAGGACTGAGCTGAGATTTATTTGATTGTGTGAGTATTAATTACAGAATAATTGAAAATGAATGGCACATCCAATATTAGCAAGTGCAAAATAAACCACTTGTTTATTTTTTTGTCAGATCGCTTGTGTGATCCTTTGTGAATGACATGGTACAGACCCAGAAAGCAGACACAACTCAGGAAGCACAGTTAACCTTTTATTAATAATAGTGTGAGTGTGTGGATGCGTGTGTGAATGTCTGTAGTGAGTGTGGTGCGTCGTTGAATCAGCTTGGGCCGAGCAGAGCACCGTGCAACCTGGCAACCCTAGGAACAGAGCAGAGAGATAGTTAGGGGTTATCTTGACAGGGGAAGTGCCAGATAGAATTGTCCTTACTTTCTGCTGAGTTGGAGAAGTACATGGGTTGGCACAATGGCCCAGGCCAGGAGGACAATGCCAGTTGCCCGTTGGAGATGTAGCAGGCAGGTGAACGAGGCAGGGAAGTCCGCCGCCGGGAAGACACCGCCTGTGCACAGGGGTAAAGGTTGGGTGAGAGGGAAGGTTCAGGCTTACTTGACTGCCGAATGGTTGGAGACCCTTGGTGAGTGGAAGCGTGGAGGAGGATGAGGCTGGAAGCTCAGTGTGGAGTTTGGCGGGTTCAGTTTCCTCAGGAAGGAAGCAGACGACTCCACGCTGATCCCTGCGTCTCACAGAATATATAGGCAGAGCCAAATGGCAGACAGGTGTGTGCGCAGGTGTGCCTAATTGGCGGCCATGACAGTACTCCCCCCCAGCGTCACGCCTCTCGGAGGTTGATCCATCCTACCTGGGTGCGCCCGGTGGAAGTCCCTGATGAGTTGCTTGTCCAGCACGAAGGAGGGGTGCACCCAGGATCTCCACTCCGGCCCATAGCCCTCCCAATCCACCAGGTACTGTAGACCGCGACCCTGGTGTCAGACGTCCAGAATGGCGTTGACCTTCCAAGCTGGGTTGCCGTCGATCATCATTGGTGGTGGTGGGTCCCTGGTTGGAGGACACAAGGGGCTGGAATCAGAATCAGAATCAGAATCAACTTTATTGCCAAGTATGTTACACATACAAGGAATTTTACTTATCACTAAGGTGCGCTCATGTTAAGCGCTCCCTAATGACTCGGCAGCCATACAGGCGCCTCATTCAGTGGGGGGTAAAGAGGCGGAGGGGGGAAGGGGGTGGCACATTGAGCAGAGAGAAAAAACATAGTTATCAAAATATGGCTTGAGTGAGCAAGATTGTGATCACATAGAAAAAAAACCTCTAAGCACACTTAGCAGACAATACAAATCTACACATTAATAAAGCAAGAGAGAGACCAGTGTGTGTATGTCAGTCATGTGATATCAGTGTGAATGCAGTGTGTGAAGTATCAGTTACTGGTGGACAACAAAAATCCTCTCTCAGGCAACGGCTAGATGTTATGCCTTAGTGTCCTAAAACATAGATAACATGTCCACAGAGTTCATCTCTCTTCAGTTCATGCCAGATGGTAAAATTCCATGTTAGTCACATGGCTGTCCTTGGAGAGTTCAGATTGTTGCACATCAGCAATTGTTTGGGTTAGAGAGAAGAGAAGCCAAAACTCCCTTCTGCTTTATCTCTTCTCCTGGAGGAATGAGATCACCCAAGGACTCCAAATCAAGGTCTGATGAGCACACTTCACTTAGAGCATAGAATTTTCATCTCTCATGCGATTCTGTGCTTCACAATTTACATTCTACATTCACAGGCTTTAAAATCAATCCCTGGAGAGCACCCCTGGAGCAGACAGGCTTGACCTGGGAGACGTGAAAAGAAGGACAGATGCGGGGGGGGGGGGGGGGGAGAGCTAGCCGCACACACACTGGGTTAATTATTTGTGTGAGGGAAAGGGTCCGATGAACCTTTGAGACAACTTCCTCCTCTCACCCTTTAAGTCAGTGTGTTTTGTAGACAGCCATATCTGTTGGCCCACCTGGTAGGTGGGAGCTGGAGCCCTGTGACGGTTGGCCACTGTCGTGTTGCGCTCGGCTGTGCGTTGCAGATTCTCTTGGGTAGTCTTCCAGATCCGACGACACCGCTGCAGGTGGGCACGAACTGAAGGAACTGCGATGTCCCCCTCCTCCTCCGGGAACAGCGGGGGATTGTATCCCAACGAGGCCTGGAAAGGAGGCATGCCTATGGCTGATGAGATGGTGGTGTTGTGCGCATACTCAATCCAGGGAAGGTGGGAGCTCCAAGACGAGGGGTTCTTGGTGGCGACGCACCACAGCGCGGCCTCCAATTCTTGGTTTGCTCATTCACACTGCCTGTTGGTCTGGGTTTGATAGCCCGAAGATAGGCTCGCCGTGGCCCCCAAGGCACTGCAAAACGCCCTCCAGACTTGGTACACGAACTGGGGACCCCGGTCCGAGATGATATCCAAGGGGATGCCATGAAGATGAACCACATGCTGGACTAGGAGGTCCGACAGCTCCTTGGCCATGGGCAGCCCCTGCAGAGGGACGAAATGAGCAGCCTTGGAGAATCTGTCGACCAGTGTTAGAATTACCATGTTGTGGTTGGATGATGGGAGACCGGTGATGAAATCCAGAGCCACGTGGGACCATGGCCTGCCGGGGATGGGGAGGGGACGGAGTAAACCAGCTGGGGGGGCAGAAGACGTCTTCCCGGTGGCACACTGAGGACAGGCCCAGATGTACTCCCTGACGTCCCTCCGCAGCGACGGCCACCAAAATGTCCTCTGGATCAGCTCCACCATGCACCCCTGCCCTGGGTGACATGAGAACTTGGATGAATGACCCCAATGAATAACCTCCCCACCGGACGGCTGATGGGACAAACAGTCTACCCGCTGGCCCCCCACCCGAGTCGGGCTCGTCCTTCAGAGCCTTCAACACCTTGTCCTTGATACCCCAGGAGGTGGCACCTACGACACACGGAGGAGGTAGAATAGGGTGTTCGGGCTTCTCCGTCGTCTCCGAGGTAAACTGGCGGGTCAAGGCATCCAACTTCGTGTTCTTCGACCCGGGACGATAGGTGATGGTGAAGTCAAACCTCCCAAAAAACAAGGACCAGCGGGTCTGGCAGGAGTTCAGACGCTTGGCCGTCCGAAGGTACTCCGAGTTCTTGTGGTCCGTCCATACGATGAACGGCTGGGAGGCCCCCTCCAACCAATGACGCCACTCTTCCAAGGCGAGTTTGACGGCCAACAGTTCCCTGTCACCGATGTCATAATTGCGTTCAGCTGGAGATAGGCGCCGGGAGAAGAACGCACAAGGTCGGATTTTGCCATTCGCCGGAGACCTTTGGACAGGACTGCTCCCACCCCCGAGTCTGAAGCATCTACTTCCACCAGAGAGAGGGGTCTACCTGCGTCAGGATGGGAGAAGAAGAAAACCTGGACTTCAGTTCAGCAAAGGCCGTCGCCACCTCCTCGGTCCACCGGAAAGGAACCTTAGGAGAGGTCAGACTGGTTAGGGGGAGAGCGATCCAGTTATAATTCTGGATGAAGCGGCAGTAAAAGTTAGCAAAACCCAGAAACTGTTGGAGCTGCTTTCTGGATAATGGGGTAGGCCACTCAACCACTGCTTTGATCTTACCCGGGTCGGGGAGGATCTCATTATGAGAGATAATGAAGCCCAGGAATGAAGTCCGGTTGACATGAAACTCACACTTTTCTGCCTTCACAAAGAGTTTGTTCTCCAATAACCGCTGTAGTACCCGCCTCACGTGCACCCGATGCTCCTCCAGGGACTGCGAAAAGATCAGGATGTCGTCCAGATAAACAAACATGAACATGCCCAAGAAGTCCCTCAATACATCATTAATCAGCCTCTGGAAGACGGCAGGGGCGTTGGTGAGCCCGAATGGCATCACGAGATACTCAAAGTGTCTACTCGGAGTCCAGAACGCCGTCTTCCATTCATCGCCCTCCCGGATCCGCACCAGATGATAAGCATTGCACAGGTCCAATTTGGAAAACCAGGAGGTGCCTTGGAGGGAATCAAAGGCTGAATTAATGAGAGGTAGAGTGTACTTATCTTTGACAGTTATGTTGTTTAACTCCCTGAAGTCTATACAGGGTCTCAGTGAGCCATCCTTCTTACTGACGAAGAAAAAGCCCGCCCCCACCGCTGACGACGATGGCCGGATTATGCCTGAGCTCAACGACTCCTTGATGTATTTCTCCATCGCTTCCCGCTCCGGGGCAGACAGGTTGTAAAGCCTACAGGATGGTAAAGGAGCTCCAGCGTGGAGCTTAATGGCACAATCATAAGGGCAGTGGGGGGGAAGGAAAAGGGCTTGTGTCTTGCTGAAGGCGGCCCCCAAGTCATGGTATTCGGGAGGGACCTTATCCAAATCAGGAGGGGCAGGGATCGGGGCACTCAGCGGCATGGAAGGTGAGCATGCAGCGGACTCAAGGCAGGCACTCAAATAAAATGAACTGCAATCAAGGACACTCCCGGACCGCCAGTCTATGGAGGGGTTGTGCAGGTGAAAGCAGGGATAGCCGAGGATAACTGGGGATGAAGAGGTCGGCAGAACATATAACCTCAGCTCCTCCCGATGATTGTCCAATGTAATAATAGACACTGGAGTTGTCCGGTGGGAAACTGTAGCAAAAGAGGCTTTAGAGAGGGTGATCAGTCTCAAGAGGGTTTCCAATAACTGAACCGGGAGCCCCAACCGGGTTGCCAGTTCCCCAGAGATGAAGCTCTGCTCGGCCCCGGAGTCAATGAGTGCCTGTGTAGTGAATTCCTTGTGTTTGATACAGAAACAAATGGGAATCAGAAAGCCAGAGAGGGGTTTTAACTGAGGCGCGTCTGTGAGTCCCCCTACTGTGACCCACGGACTCCCCCTTTTGGCCGTACGGGACATACCTCAAGCTCGATCTCCTCGCTCCCACAGTAAACACATAAGCCTAGCTCCTGCCGTCGCTTTCTTTCAGCAGCAGACAGCTTAGTTCGACCTGTCACCATAGGCTCTGGCTCATCCGAGGAATCTACTGCAGGTAACGCCAATGGGAGGGCTGTAGGGAACGGCAAGACTGACTACCCGAGCGACCAGTCCTACACTCAGCTGCCTGCTCCCTCAGCCTGTTGTCAAGGCTGATAGCAAGCGAAATTAGCTCAGTCAAGCTGGAGGGTTTTTCTAAAGGAGCTAACTCGTCCTGCAGGCTAGGACAGAGGCTTCTAATGAAGATACTACACAATGAGGCATCCTCCCACCTCACCTCTGTGGCTATGACCCGGAAGTCTACGGCGTAATCGGCAACAGCCCTCACCCCCTGTTTTAAATTCAACAACCGGGAGGTAAGCACACTATCACGGTCGGAGTGGTCGAACACCTCCTTAATCTCCCAAACAAACTGTGTGTAAGAGAGAGAAGCGTAGTCAGCCCTAGCCATAACGGCGTAGGCCCAAGCCAAAGTTTGCCCTTCCAACAAATTCACCACATAGACTATACGACTATGGTCAGAAGGAAAATCCCCTGGCACCCGCTGAAACACAATGTCACACTGCAGCAAAAAACCCCAAGCTTCTCCTAATTTACCACTGAAACGGGTGGGAGTAGGTATGGAAGTAAGGCGGAACGGGGAGCCTGATGTAACCTGGCTACTGGCAGGGCTAACAGGTGCAGGGGAGCTAGCGGGAGCTGGAGGGAAGGCCTGTGGGTTAGCTAGGTGGTCCAACCGGTCAGTAACTCGAGCTAGCTGTGTAAGTATAGTTTGCTGCTGGTAGGCTAACTGGTCCACCCGAGCTTCTAAGTTGTTTACCTTGCGCGCAAGCACGCTGTCTGCTGGGTCACTCTGGCAGAGTCGTACTGACATGGTACAGACCCAAAAAGCAGACACAACTCAGGAAGCACAGTTAACCTTTTATTAATAATAGTGTGAGTGTGTTGATGCGTGTGTGAATGTCTGTAGTGAGTGTGGTGCGTCGTTGAATCAGCTTGGGCCAAGTAGAGCACTGTGCAACCTGGCAACCCTAGGAACAGAGCAGAGAGATAGTTAGGGGTTTTCATGACAGGAGAAGTGCCAGATAGAACTGTTCTTACTTTCTGCTGAGTTGGAGAAGTACATAGATTGGCACAATGGCCCAGGCCAGGAGGACAATGCCAGTCACCCATTGGAGATGTAGCAGGCAGGTGAACGAGGCAGGGAAGTCCGCCGCCGGGAGGACACCGCCTGTGCACAGGGGTAAAGGTTGGGTGAGAGGGAAGGTTCAGGCTTACTTGACTGCCGAATGGTTGGAGACCCTTGGCGAGTGGAAGCACTGGAGGAGGATGAGGCTGGAAGCTCAGTGTGGAGTTTGGCAAGTTCAGTTTCCTCAGGAAGGAAGCAGACGACTCCACGCTGATCCCTGGGTCTCACAGAATATGTAGGCAGAGCCAAATGGCAGACAGGTGTGTGCGCAGGTGCGCCTAATTGGTGGCCATAACAGTGAGTTATATTCATAATAGTGTATCTTGCACTTTGGGGAATGGGAGTTGTTCAATCACCATTATAATTTAGTTTATATGTGTAGTTTATAGTCTATAGTCAATAAACTTATGCAGGATTCTAATAACAGGACACATGACAAATAATTGAGAACCATTGTAGTGCTTCCTTTTATATTTCAGCAATACAAGTACAAAACACCACCCACACTTGAAGCCAGGGTGACACAGCGATGGCTAAACTTTTATTGATAAAAATTACATATTTTGACTGAGCGACTCCATGCTCGGGGTTGCACACCCTCAGTTATAGTCCTAGATTCCATTCAACTGAAGGTATCAACTCATTCTGATTACTGGGGCCACAGTAAAAACATATAATTTTAAACATAACCCAGCCCTTGTAAAATCTACTTTACTGAAGATAAGATAAGATAAGATAAGATAAGCCTTTATTAGTCCCACAATGGGGAAATTCCAGGATTGCAACAGCACAGGGATAGCAAAATTCAGAGCAATAATTTAGAAGATAAGATAATAAGAGCAGTGAATGTATACATATATATATATATATATATATATTTATATATATATATATATATATATATATATATATACAGTGCGGAGCATTGTAGCTAGATGGAATAAACAGCATAACAGTCTATTTCGTTACCCCACATAATATGACTATGTACCCATACAGCATGTTATGTATTGAATCAGCCTAGTTGTCACCCTCCATAGTGATTGATATTGTCCTAGTTGTATAATGGAGGGGGACCATTATTGTGTAAGTTTATTGCATCTTTTGCATTCAATACTATTAGGTCGTAACGTTTTTTGCGATCTCTGCGAGCAGCCCTGCTTAGGTTATAAAGTCTGACAGCTGTAGGTAGGAAGGACCTGTGAAACCTCTCAGTCGCACACCTAGGATGATATAGTCTACTGCTAAATGAGCTCCTCAGTGCGTTCTGGATGCATGTCCTGCATAGGGTGGGACTCAGACTCCAGCAGAGATGACAGCTTAGCCACCATCCCTCTCTCTCCTATCTCCTCCACTGGGTTGAGGCGCTACCCCAGGACAGAGCTAGCTTTCTTGATCAGTTTGATCAGTCTCTTCCTGTCAGCTGCTGTGATGCCATTGCCCCAGCAGACCACTCCAAAAGTGATGGCTGATGCCACCACCGAATCATAGAAGGTCTTCAGGAGCACCCCTTGTGCTCCAAAAAACCTGAGCCTCCTCGGTAGGAACAGCCTGTGCTGTCCCTTCTTGTAAAGTGTGTCGGTATTGTGTGACCAGTCTAGTATATTGTTCAAATGAACACCAAGGAGAGAGGTAGGGTTATACTTGTACACACACCTAATCTCATTTTGACAGGTGCCACGCCCCCTTGACCTGACCTGACCTGACCCTGACCCCAGCCCCCGTGACACCACATAATTAGGCTGTCAATCAAAAGTGTTTTGAAAACATGACCTTTGGTCCTAAAACTTCTCATCAAACTGACAGATTGTGATTTTAATCTGTTGCCCATATGTGGTTTAGGGTTAGGATGGGGTTAATGATGGCAGAACTTCTCGTCTGAAGTGGCATGTTCATAGCGGCTTCAATTTGAAAAACAGGTATCAGTCAGAGCGTCTGCAAAAGGATTTAAACACCACTGTCTCAGCCAAAACAGATGAGCTCCACAGATATTGAATGGGGCAGACTGGAAGCTATCATGTTACTCATCCACATTCCAAAGACTGTACACATGCACACTAAATGTCCTTGTGGAGCAAAGTCTGTACACACGCTGCAGGATTTAAGGCAGACGTTTGTGTGACAATACCACAAATGAGACTCTCACAAAAACTGCAACATCATCTTCTGCACATTTAGATCAGGGTTTTAGTGGCACACTGACCGGAGCAAACAGGTCTATTTGATCTTAACACAAAAGCACGCACTCACATTAGTCAGGTGTCTCTCACAGTGCGTCAGTTTGCAGAAATCAAAAACACAGACACACAAACACACACGGTAGTTTCATGTTGATTTTAACATTTGCTGTGTCAGTGTAGAGTTTCAGAGCATATCAGTCAGAGTGTCTCTAAAATATTTTTAAAAGCACAACCACACAAACACACACGCACACATGCGAAGGAAGGGATCTTACAGCGGATAATCTACTCTGTGTTTCATCCACATTCAGAATACTTGCTTTCTACAGACATGGTCTCCACAGATGACAGAAAAAGTAGTCCAGACTCATACAGGATTGACAGACGTGGAGACTGGTTTTAAGAGCAGGATAGATAGCAGAAGATAAAACAGACACATTTGCTGCTGCTGCTGCTGCTGCTGCTGCTGTTGTATAAGCAGAGGAAGATTGCTCATGGCGATTAATTCACATGACTCTTAGTGTTGCAATAGTTTACTTGTTAGGCTGACTGATTTTAGATAGGAGATGCATATAGAAATTCCACTTCTTAAACACATATTTTGCATTTCTGAGTGAGTGTAGGATGTTTGCTGAGTCAGTAGGAGAAAAGGAGCAAATTTGTCTAGGAAAAAAAGTGCTAGAAGGGTGGTGTGAAGCTTTTCTAAGCAGGTGCCACCATGAAACCAAACACCAGTGATAATCCCCATCCCCAACTCTTTCCTCACACACACACACACACACACACACACACACACACACACACACACACACACACACACCATTGTTTTTATGCTGTGGTTCATCAACACTTCAAAGTTTTGTTTTGTTTTTCAACAGGGGCTCTCCCCCCAGTGCAACATACGACTTTAAAAAAAAACTTTCATCTGTATGCTTGTGGTGATTAGAGTTTATTTTGTTCTGATATTGGGAAATCTAACATTTCTCCTATAAAAGCATTTTATATTTTGTGTTTACATTTTTAAATGACCATACAACAGCCTTCTAAGGATTGTCTGCGTGAAACAATTCTGTAAAACATCCCACAACTCGTATGTGATATTTACCAACAGTTAAATTATTTTTATTCAATCAAACCTTTTATCATCTGCTGTGATCTGAAAAAAGTTTTATAACTTTAAGGCAAAGTTTTTTTTTTCAACCACTCATGACAAGTTTAAACCAGAATTTGGAGAGGGTTTTGTGTGAATCAACAAATATCTTGTCAATCTTTTTTTTTTTGTGCTTATAGTATGAATATTTGTTTAAAATCTGAACAGAGGTCCAAGGCTAAAGTGTGTCCAAGGTGAGTGTGTCTTAAATCATGTTCTTTAACTTATATGGATGCCGAGAGAAACGCAACTTCATCTTTCCTGCACTACTGTTGTATGTACAGCAATATGACGATAAAGGCTGATTTGATTTGGTTTGATTTGATTTGAAATCATGGGAGGAAAAAAATAAGCCTTTGAATCATTAAATATAGTTTTGATGACTATCCCAGAGATTTTCTTGTAATGAAATGACGCAAGTTGATAATTTTACAAAGTTGACCATTTCAGGACTTTTTACATAGTATACAGAGGGGGAAATAATTATTTGATCCCCTGCTGAATGCGTAAACTTACCCCCATTACAAAGAAATGAACAGTCCATAATTTGTTATAGTAGGTTTATTTTTAACAGAGAGAGAGACAGAAGATCAACCAAAAAATACAGAAAAAAGTATCAAATAAGGGTTATAAATTAATTTGCATTTGATCAATGGAAATGAGTATTTGACCCCCCAAAATGTGACTTAGTACTTGGTGGAGAAACCCTTGTTGGCAAGCACAGAGTTCAGACATTTCTTGTAGCTGGTCACCAGGTTTGTTCACATCTCAGGAGGGATTTTGGTCCACTCCTCTTTACGGATACTCTCCAAATCCTGAAGGTTTTGAGGCTGTTGCTTGGCAATTCAAAGCTTCATCTCCCTCAGCAGCAGCACCATAACCGTGTCTCCTGGGTCAGAAGGCCGCTTGCATTTTTCAGCGTCAGTCAGTCATTCAAACAGTTTTGTGCTATTTAAAAGTTTTTTTCTGATAATTTAGCACTCCATTCAGTTTTTCCCAATGATCCAAACAATATTTTTTCTCTGACAACACCACATTTCACAAAGGACTAAGCTTCACAATGTAGATTTCTATTTTGATTTTGTACAAAAGCAAAACTTGCAACTTATGTCTATCACAGCACGTGGTTCGCACAGACAGTGCAAATTTTTTGGGTCAACCACCAAACTCCAGAGTAGTTTGTGGTTAATATTTTGAAACAACCTTCATTCTTACAAAAAAAAAACCAAAAACCCAAACAAACAAAAAAAAAACCACCCAAACAATTTTTGATACAAAACAACATCCTCACAGTATTTTACTGACGGGCATATGCAGTCAAATCCTCAAGTGTACAGAAAACAATGCATCTGCATGAACCTTAAGTACTTTGGGGTTTTTTTTAAGAAAACAAGATGCGATAAATTTAGCTTTTAGGTTGGGGATCGTGTTTATAGTTTGTTGGTTTTTTTCCCCTTCAGAAATAAATATTGCATGCCCAACTTTGTCTCTACCTCGAGTTCAACAATTTCTCAGACTGGGGACTTAAGGCCTGAGGTTGTCTATAAAGCGGTTAAGAATCCTTCTGCTTGAAAAATTGTGCCACCAACACATTCTGGCACAGAGATAAACATAAACTGAATTCTGAAAATATCAGTTTAACTAGTATAAGCTTTAACCACTTGCACTCCGGGCAATTTTCCTAAAAATGCCAAAAAAAAAACGTGCCCAAAGTAAATCGAAAGCTGTTATTCAACCCTTTGCAGCATCTTCATGGGGTTGGTCTCATTTAAAAGAAAACACTTTGAATTTTTTGGCAAAAAAAACATAATCTCTCTACGTGCTCCGGCCACTGAGTTACAGTCATCTAAACATACTGAACTTGAAGAAAAAAAATTTGGACACTTTTTTTGGATACAAATGCTTGTAAATAACACACAGCTGTCCGATCCGGCTGGAAAATGCAACAGAAATGTAGAACCAAGTGTTATCCAGCTGAGATCCAAATTTGGTAACAATACCACAAAAAATGAATATTTTACACAGCTTTGTTCTCAGGTAGTTCCCAGGCATTATGGAACTGTGCCAAATTGTGCCAAATGGCACAGTTTGGAAAAACGTCTGTAACTTTTGAATAATTCAATGTAGAATCTTCATTTTAGGCTCTAATGAAAGGTCACACTCAGGGCTGTGTCTGTGTGTGTGTGTGTGGGCGGGGGGTCGTTCCCCCCCCCCCCGCTACCGAGGACCAAATTCGGCCCTCGCTACATGACGGAATACACTCTCTTTTTTTTCCTTGCATGTTTTCACAGCGGCTCCCCCCCCCCCCTTGCTACTGTGTGTGTGTGTGTGGGGGGGGGAACCGTGAACGGACCGTGAACGCCCCCCCTCCTCGCTACAGAAGAGGGCCATCGCTACATGATGGAATAGACTGATATGCTTCCTCTCGCGGACCGGGGAGCGTTCGGACCGTGCCCCCCCCCGTGCCCCCCCCCCCGCTCCTCTTCTGCAGACCGTGAGGGGCGTTCACGGTCCGTTCACGGTTCCCCCCCACACACACACACACAGTAGCAAGGGGGGGGGGGGGAGCCGCTGTGAAAACATGCAAGGAAAAAAAAAAGAAAAAAAAAAAAAAGAGTGTAATCCGTCATGTAGAGGGCCGAATTTGGTCCTTGGTAGCGGGGGGGGGACGACGACCCCCCGCCCACACACACACACACACACAGACACAGCCCTGAGTGTGACCTTTCATTAGAGCCTAAAATGAAGATTCTACATTGAATTATTCAAAAGTTACAGACGTTTTTCCAAACTGTGCCATTTGGCCGTTTATCGCGGCGCACGCACTTCGTGCGCAGTACAGTTGTAATTGACCGATCGGTCAAAAGTCATTTTTGGATTACAGTTTTCAGGAATAAATAATAATTTAGCTTATAACACCTTACCTCTTCAAAGCAGCAGAGTCGTGGCGAACAGCTCTTCCCACGCGTCAGACGAACGCGACGCTGCTCCCCTCGTGGATCCCGATCAACATAATTCCATTACATATTGCCGTTTTGGCGAATGATTTACGACTTTTGTCATCGGCCTCCGTCTATTCTGCTGGAATGAGTGCAGGTCCCACTTGTGGGTGTTTTCCATGCTGCTGGGTGAGCCTGGGTCTGTAGGAGATTAGTCCAGAGTCCTTCTGCAGCAGTAAATATCGCTTCACCCAGCCAGAATTTCTGTGCTTCAATTGGCTCCTGCGTTCACAGTAGGCGGGTCCTCCTTCCTAGATTTTCATTCATTGGTTCTTCAAGGTTTCAGAAACCCAATTCAAGGCTCTAATTAGTCGAATGAGATGTCAATCAGATGAACTAATCTGTTCGCGGCTGTGTTTGCAGATTTTTTTTTCAGTGGCGCTTGGAGGGCACACCACCTACACCATCACCATCAATATCCTTATCATGCGTCATGCGCACGAGGGCGCACGAGCGCGCTCTCGTGCGCCCTCGTGCGTCATAGGACGCAGAGACTTGCCCGCCCGCGGAACAACGGAGCGCAAGTGGTTAAACAACTAAAAATGAACGCTTTAAAAGATCAACATCTTAGCTCTTCCAAAAAGTACTATTGTCTATGTATTTTAATGACTTAAAATACACAGATTCTATGTGTGCTGTTGAATAATTTTCAAATCTCACACCACTAACAAAGCCTCCCCTCCCTACCTTCCCTCAGCAGCATCATAACAGTGTTTCCTGGAGCCAAAAGGCCACTTGCGTTTTTCAGTGTCAGTTGGTCATTCAAACGGACAGTAAAACGTCAAACACAATATTTACCGACGGGTAAATTATTCTATTCAATTTATTTCAAAAACTTTATCATATACAAATGTATTTACCATGGCAAATTCTAATTAAAAAATACTTTATCTTTAAAAAAAATAAGGCAATGGCTTTTACTTTCTTTTCTGAGTTTCTAAGTCGGACTTTTAAAAAACTTTTAATAAAGCATTTGACACGTTAAATCGTGCCATTTTACCATCTACATTAGAAAAATGCGCTATAAGAACCCACCCATCCACTCAGAAAACGCGGGGTCTTTCTATCCGATGAACAGAGAGGGAGAGTTCTCCCTCTATTACGGTCTATAGGTGGGCCCCTACCGTCGACCAATGAAACTACAAGGGTAGAGCGTGTGAAAATTGTATAAATAAGTAGCCTGAAATCTGAAAAATGAAACAAACTTCGGGAAAAAGACAGGAAAAAAACTCCACCATGACTAAGAGCCCAAGCAATCTTCATCTGATCAGCGAGACACCCATCTCCACCTTGCTTGCAGGCCTTGACATGGTTTTTGAGGAAGGTGACCCAATACACATGGCGGATCATCTACCTCCCGTGTTTCTGGATATTGTAAAATTTGGGTTGATAAAATTTCTGGACGTTACCATCGGCATATACGAAGAAGAAATATGCCATGGTTGTCGGCTCAACCACTCAGATCAAATCCACCACGATTGCCCGGTGGAGTCAGAGTATTTCTTTCTGACCCACGCTTCAGTAAATGGAACAGATTTATTTTGTTCTTACAATCACGGTAAAAGTTTAAACAAAAACAAAAAAAAATTCCAATATTGTAAAATACATTTTTTTACACACATCTACATTCTCCATGCATTCGAGTGAAAAAAAAAAAAACCACCACCTAAAAGCAAATTATACAGCGATAAAAGTTGTGTGGTGGATTTGATCCAAGTGGTTGATCCGACAACTGTGGCATATTTCTTCTCTGTATTTGCCGATGGTAACGTCCAGAAATTTTATCAACCCAAATTTTACTATACCCAGAAACACGGGAGGTAGATGATCCGCCGTGTGTATTAGGTCACCTTCTTCAAAAATAACGTCGAGGCCTGTAGAGGGAGAACCATGTGGCGGGTCAGAGGCATATTCTTCAGCATCCATAGAACATATCCACTCTGTTGCAGAAGGAAGGGTTGGTGAAGATGGTTGAGGACAACCCTCGCTATCTGGGGAGCGTGTTTGTGAAGGCGGGTGGTCATCCTCGCTCGATATTTTCAAAGACGATAATTCTTCCCAAGGGCCTCGTTCAAAACACCCTTGGAGAGTCACGCGTGGGTTTCCTCCATTTTGGTTTGCGGTTAGATGAGTGGTCGGCGGTCTTCTTTTAAAATCGTTAGGAGGGGCTGGGTTAGGTGCGGGAGGTCGTGGGAGTTGCGTCATCTAGAAAATCTAGGGTTTTTTTCACCATGACCATATCTCTTGTGGTACGGCTGGAAATGAAATGGGCCTTGAGCTTTTCGCCTTTCTCGTCAACCATTTTGACCCACGCTGTTGTAGGTTATTAAAAAGACTTAAAGGCTTATTTTTTCCTCCCATGATTTAGCCTTGGACCTCTGTTCAAATTTTAAACAAATATTCATACAGTGAGTTATAAGCACACACAAAAAAAAGGTTGACAAGATATTTGTTGATTCACACAAAACCCTCTCCAAATTCTGGTTTAAACTTGTCATGAGTGGTTGAAAAAAAACTCTGCCTTAAAGTTATAAAACTTTTTTTCAGATCACAGCAGATGATAAAAGGTTTGATTGAATAAAAATAATTTAACTGTTGGTAAATATCACGTACGAGTTGTGAGATGTTTTACAGAATTGTTTCACACAGACAATCCTTAGAAGGCTGTTGTATGGTCATTTAAAAATGTAAACACAAAATATAAAATGCTTTTATAGGAGAAAAGTTAAATTTCCTAATATCAGAACAAAATAAACTCTAATCACCACAAGCATACAGATGAAAGTTTTTTTAAAGTCATATGTTGCACTGGGGGGAGACCCCCTGTTGGAAAAAAAAACTTTGAAGTGTTGATGAACCACAGCGTAAAAACAATAGTGTGTGTGTGTGTGTGTGTGTGTGTGTGTGTGTGTGTGTGTGTGTGTGTGTGAGGAAAGAGTTGGGGATGGGGATTATCGCTGGTGTTTGGTTTCATGGTGGCACATGCTTAGGAAAGCTTCACACCACCCTTCTAGCACTTTTTCCCTAGACAACTTGGCTCCTTTTCTCCTACTGACTCAGCAAACATCCTACAGTCACTAAGAAATGCAAAATATGTGTTTAAGAAGTGGAATTTCTATATGCATCGCCTATCTAAAGTCAGTCAGCCTAACAAGTAAACTATTGCAACACTAAGAGTCATGTGAATTAATCGCCATGAACAATCTTCCTCTGCTTATACAACAACAACAGCAGCAGCAAATGTATCTGTTTTATCTTCTGCTATCTATCCTGCCCTTAAAAGCCAGTTTCCACCTCTGTCAATCCTGTATGAGTCTGGACTACTTTTGAATGAATGAATAAGGTTTATTGTCAATACTACCATACGTTCAATACATACAGGAGAATTGAAATTTGACTTGACATTGGGCGCACTCCTTGTAAGCGCATCCCATAGCCGGGGCAGCCCGAAGGCGCCAGTCGAACGGGGGGGGGGGGGGGGGGGGGGGGGGTAAAGGGGGGGAGGATAGGGACAACACAATAGGCAGAGAGAAAAAAGCATTGTTGATCAAAATAAAGCTCATTTTATGACCAAAATTGTGATTACAAGAAAAAAACTCTCAAATGCACAATTAGCAGACAATAGATCACACAAAACAAGTTGAGAGAGTCAGTGTATTGTAAATATGTATCAGTATTTGTGTCAGTCGTGTAATGTTGAATGCAGTAGTGTGGGTGTGTCAATTGCTAGTGAACAGCAGAGGGCGCCTCCTGGCAGTGGATGGATGTTATAATCATGTGACCTAAAGCAAGTCCAGAGTCTCTTCTCTTTCTTGCAAGATGGTAAGTTGACACATGGTACACTGTCCTTGAGTCCAGTCTGTTGAAACAAAAGCAATTGTGTCGATTGTTTGGGTTAGCAGAGCCGCTCCTTCCGCTTATCTTCATCGAGGAGGAATGTAAACAGGACCAAAAAAGACAAGGTCAAATCTGCACAGTCCACTCAGAGAATAGAATTTTCCTCCCCTATGCTATTCTGTGCTTCATAATTTACAGGCTTAAACTTTAAAGTCATTCTCTGGAAAGCACTCAGCGGCTCCAGATGTTGTCCACCTACCGAAACATAGGTAAACATGTCCAAGAGAGTCCATTCTCTCTTCAATGCATGCCAGATGGTAAATCCATGTTAATCCCATATGCCGCTATCCGTGCTCCCCCCAACTGGAGAATTGTTGGGGGAGCTACGCCGGGGTCGGCATTTTGATTAGCTCACCCGAATATAATTTTGATACGCCAGGAACTCCAGGGCCAGACAGAAAAATCCTGTGATCATGCCAAACTTCAGTCGAATCACGCAGGTTCCAATTCTTGGGCTCCCCCCTGGCCCCGTTCTTGTTGAAAAGTGGTGACAATAGCACATTTAAGCCGCTTTCCAAATCCATAATTTCTGTTTAGATTAAGATTCAGCAGAAGAGCGACTAAAACACAACATTGCAAGGTGGAATCAGAAGGGAGAGGATTAGGAGGGAGAGGAGGAAGAAAGTGCGACTGCTCTCTCTGGAAGCCGGAAGAATCTGTGTGTAATCTGTGGAGACCATGTCTGTAGAAAACAAGTATTCTGAATGTGGATGAAACACGGAGTAGATTATAAGATAAGATAAGCCTTTATTAGTCCCACAACGGGGAAATTCCAGGATTGCAACAGCACAGGGATAGCAACACTCAGAGCAACAATCAGAAGGCAAGAAAAAAAACAAGCAAGCAAGAGCAGCTAATATACATATGTACATATTACTATAAAATATATATATACACACACACAGACACAGTGCAGAGCATTGTAGCTGGATGGAATAAATATATGAATATGTAAACACACAGTGCGGAGCATTGTAGCTAGATGGAATAAATATGTGAATATATAAACACCCACAGTACGGAGCAATGTAGCTAGATGGAATAATATGTAGATATATAAACACACAGTGCGGAGCATTGTAGCTAGATGGAATAAATATATAGATATATAAATATAAACACACCCAGTGCGGAGCATTGTAGCTAGATGGAATAAATATGTAAATATATAAACACACACAGTGCAGAGCATTGTTGCTAGATGGGATGAAACAGCACAACCGTCTACTTAGTTATCATACATGGTATGATTATGTGCCCATACATATTCTCACTCTCCATAGCGACCGGTATTTTCCTAGTTGTATGCCGGAGGGGACCATTGTGTAAGTCTATTGCATCTTTGCATTCAAAAAAACTATTAGTTTGTTACGTCTTTTTGCTATCTCTGCGAGCAGCCCTGCTTAGGTTGTACAGTCTGACAGCCGTTGGTAGGAAGGACCTGCGAAACCTCTCGGTTGTGCACCTGGGATGATGTAGTCTGCTGCTAAATGAGCTCCTCAGTGCATTCAGTATGTCCTGCATAGGGTGGAACTCGGACTCCAGCAGAGATGACAGTTTAGCCACCGTCCTTCTCTCTCCTATCTCCTCCATCGGATCAAGGCGCTGCCCCAGGACAGAGCTAGCTTTCTTGATCAGTTTGTTCAGTCTCTTCCTATCGGCTGCAGTAATGCCACTGCCCCAGCAGACCACTCCAAAAGTGATGGCTGATGCCACCACCGTGTCATAGAATGTCTTCAGCAGTGCGCCTTGTACACCAAAAGACCTGAGTCTCCTCAGCAGGAACAGCCTGCGCTGTCCCTTCTTGTAGAGTGCGTCAGTATTGTGTGACCAGTCTAGTTTATTGTTCAGATGAACACCCAGGTACTTATAGGCTGTCACCATCTCGATGTCTGTTCCCTGTATATTTACTGGTGCTGTGAGGGGTTGCCCATGCCTGCGACAGTCCACCACCAGCTCCTTAGTTTTCCTCGCGTTGATCTGGAGGCAGTTCCGATGGCACCAGTCCACAAAGTCCTGGATAAGCCCTCTGTACTCAGCTTCATCTCCATTGGAGATGAGGCCAACGATCGCAGAATCATCAGAGAACTTCTGTAGATGGCAGTGTGTTGTGTTGTGTGAGAAGTCCGCAGTATAAAGAGTGAACAGGAAGGGAGCCAGCACCGTTCCCTGGGGGGCCCCCGTGCTACTGATGATCGTGTCGGACACACAGTCCCGGGTTCTCACAAACTGAGGCCGGTTCGCGAGGTAGTCCAGGATCCATGATGACAGGTGCTGGTCCACCCCTGCGGGCAGCAGCTTGTCCTTCAGGATCATCAGTTGGATGGTGTTGAAAGCACTGGAGAAGTCAAAGAACATGATCCTCACCATATTCCCGGGCTTCTCTAGGTGGGACAGAGAACGGTGAAGGAGGAAGATCACCGCATCCTCCACCCCAATGCCATGCTGGTAGGCGAACTGAAGTGGATCCATCGCTGGTTCCACCAGGGGGCGGAGGTGAGCAAGGAGCAGTCTCTCCAGGGTCTTCATCAAGTGGGACGTCAAGGCCACCGGTCTGTAGCTGTTCAGGTCTTTGGGGTGGGAAGTTTTTGGTACATGTACCACACAAGATGTTTTCCACAGCTGTGGTACCCTCCCCAGTTTCAGGCTCAGGTTGAAGATATACGTCACAATCCCACACAGCTGGTCTGCACAGGACTTGAGGAGCTTTGCGCTGATGCCGTCCGGTCCCGACGCCTTCCTCGCCTTGATCTTCCTCAGCTCCGTCCTCACCTGGGTCCTGGTCAGGGTCAGGATGGGGGGCTGTGTGTTGGGAGTGGGGGGGTGTTGGTGGAGTGGGGGGTGGGCAGCAGGACTTGATTTCTTTAGAGGCAGCAGTGGTTGTTGTGCAGACAGGGGGGAGGGCAGTTGGTCAAACCTATTGAAAAACAGATTCAGGTTGTTCGCCCACTCCCTGCCCCCCGTGGCCTGGGGGGAGGTATTCTGGAGCCCAGAGATGGTTTTGAGGTTTCTCCAGACCCCGCTGATGTCGCTCTGTTGCAGCTTGTCCTCCATCTTCTTCCTGAAGCTGTCCTTGCCTACTCTGATCTTTCTCCTCAGCTCCCTCTGTACGGACTTCAGCATCTCCCTATTCCCCGACCTGAAGATCCTCTTCTTCTCTCTCAGAAGTGTTTTTATCTCAGGGTTGATCCAGGGTTTGTTGTTTGAGTGACGCCGTATGGTCTTGGTGGGAACGGATTTGTCCACACAGAAGCTGAGGTAGTCCGTGAAGGTGTGAATGAGGCCATCGATGTCCTCACCATGCGGATCGCAGAGCTGCTTCCAGGCGGTGGCTTCAAAACAGCCCTTTAGAGTGTCCATTGTCTCCTCAGACCATAACTCCACAGTGTGCATGGCCGGAGGTTGTCTGTGCACTAGGGGTTTGTACACCGGCCGGAGATGAACCAAGTTGTGGTCCGATCTCCCGAGTGGGGGGAGTTGTGATGAGGTGTACGCCTCCTTAGTGTTTGCGTAGAATAAGTCCAGTGTTTTATTGTCTCTAGTGTGGCATGTGACATACTGGGTGAACGTGGGTAGAATGGGAGATAGTGAAACATGGTTGAAATCGCCTGAGATGAGGAGAAGAGCATCTGGGTGTTCAGTCTGCAGCCTGCTGGTTACTGAATGGATGACGTCACGCGCTGTCCCAGCGTTCGCCGTCGGATTTGCATAAACAACAATGCAGATCACGTGTGAGTGTTCTCTCGGGAGATATGTAGGCCTCATGCTAACAGCTAGCAACTCAATGTCTTTGCTGCAGTGTCGTTGTTTAACAGTGATATGTCCCGGTCTGCACCAGTTGTTATTAACATACATTATCACTCCACCGCCCCTTGCTTTGCCACTGTCTGGTGTTCGGTCAGCCCGTATCATGTGAAAACCCTCCAGCTCAATGTTAGCATCTGCTGCTAGTTCAGATAGCCACGTCTCAGTAAACAAAAGGAGAGAGCACTCCCGGTATGTGCTATCGTAACGGGAGATAGCCGCTAGCTCATCTACCTTTCCCAGTATCGACCGTACATTTCCCATGACAATAGATGGAAGCGAGGGTCTGTACCTTATATTTTTTGTCCTCCGCCTTACTCCAGCCCGGCAGCCGCGGCGTTTTCGCCTCAGTTCTCTCGGTATATTGAGTTTTTCCAATGGGACCGGGTGGCGGTTGAATGCTAGCAGCTCTTCCCTGCTGTATCGTATCCTGCTATAAGCAGTGGCTCCGTCCACCGGCTCAGGAGACATTTGGGACGATCTGTGTGTCCGTGATATAAGTGGAGTGAAAAAAGACGGATCAAAAAGAGAGAGGGAGGGAAAAAGACTCGGAATCGAGCCGCTGTTGCAAAGGGCAGCCTACTCGTGTGGTGCCGGGAGAGAAAAAAAAAAAAAATCTTATCCGCTGTAAGATCCCTTCCTTTGCATGTGTGCGTGTGTGTTTGTGTGTCTTTGCTTTTAAAAATATTTTAGAGACACTCTGACTGATGAGCTCTGAAACTCTACACTGACACAGCAAATGTTAAAATCAAAATGAAACTACCATGTATGTTTGTGTGTCTGTGTTTTTGACTTCTGCAAGCTGACACACTGTGAGAGACACCTGACTAATGTGGGTGCATGCTTTTGTGTTAAGATCAAATAGACCTGTTTGCTTCGGTCAGTGTGCCACTAAAACCCTGATCTAAATGTGCAGAAGATCATGTTACAGTTTTTGTGAGAGTCTATTTTGTGGTATTGTCACACAAACGTCTGCCTTAAATCCTGCAGCGTGTGTACAGACTTTGCTCCACAAGGACCTCTACGCAAACACTAAGGAGGCGTACACCTCATCACAACTCCCCCCACTCGGGAGATCGGATCACAACTTGGTTCATCTCCGGCCGGTGTACAAACCCCTAGTGCACAGACAACCTCCGGCCATGCACACTGTGGAGTTATGGTCTGAGGAGACAATGGACACCCTAAAGGGCTGTTTTGAAGCCACCGCCTGGAAGCAGCTCTGCGATCCACATGGTGAGGACATCGATGGCCTCATTCACACCTTCACGGGCTACCTCAGCTTCTGTGTGGACAAATCCGTTCCCACCAAGACCATACGGCGTCACTCAAACAACAAACCCTGGATCAACCCTGAGATAAAAACACTTCTGAGAGAGAAGAAGAGGATCTTCAGGTCAGGGAACAGGGAGATGCTGAAGTCCGTACAGAGGGAGCTGAGGAGAAAGATCAGAGAAGGCAAGGACAGCTTCAGGAAGAAGATGGAGGACAAGCTGCAACAGAGCGACATCAGCGGGGTCTGGAGAAACCTCAAAACCATCTCGGGGCTCCAGAATACCTCCCCCCAGGCCACAGGGGGCAGGGAGTGGGCGAACAACCTGAATCTGTTTTTCAATAGATTTGACCAACCGCCCTCCCCCCTGACTGCACAACAACCACTGCTGCCTCTAAAGAAATCAAGTCCTGCTGCCCACTCCCCACTCCACCAACACCCCCCCACTCCCAACACACAGCCCCCCATCCTGACCCTGACCAGGACCCAGGTGAGGACGGAGCTGAGGAAGATCAAGGCGAGGAAGGCGCCGGGACCGGACGGCATCAGCGCAAAGCTCCTCAAGTCCTGTGCAGACCAGCTGTGTGGGATTGTGACGTATATCTTCAACATGAGCCTGAAACTGGGGAGGGTACCACAGCTGTGGAAAACATCTTGTGTGGTACCTGTACCAAAAACTTCCCACCCCAAAGACCTGAACAGCTACAGACCGGTGGCCTTGACGTCCCACTTGATGAAGACCCTGGAGAGACTGCTCCTTGCTCACCTCCGCCCCTGGTGGACCAGCGATGGATCCACTCCAGTTCGCCTACCAGCATGGCATTGGGGTGGAGGATGCGGTGATCTTCCTCCTTCACCGTTCTCTGTCCCACCTGGAGAAGCCCGGGAATATGGTGAGGATCATGTTCTTTGACTTCTCCAGTGCTTTCAACACCATCCAACCAATGATCCTGAAGGACAAGCTGCTGCGCGCAGGGGTGGACCAGCACCTGTCATCATGGATCCTGGACTACCTCACGAACCGGCCTCAGTTTGTGAGACCCGGGACTGTGTGTCCGACACGATCATCAGTAGCACGGGGGCCCCCCAGGGAACGGTGCTGGCTCCCTTCCTGTTCACTCTTTATACTGCGGACTTCTCACACAACACAACACACTGCCATCTACAGAAGTTCTCTGATGACTCTGCGATCGTTGGCCTCATCTCCAATGGAGATGAAGCTGAGTACAGAGGGCTTATCCAGGACTTCGTGGACTGGTGCCATCGGAACTGCCTCCAGATCAACGCGAGGAAAACTAAGGAGCTGGTGGTGGACTGCCGCAGGCATGGGCAGCCCCTCACAGTACCAGTAAATATACAGGGAACAGACTCGAGATGGTGACATCCTATAAGTACCTGGGTATTCATCTGAACAATAAACTAGACTGGTCTCACAATACTGATGCACTCTACAAGAAGGGACAGCGCAGGCTGTTCCTGCTGAGGAGACTCAGGTCTTTTGGTGTACAAGGGCGCTGCTGAAGTCATTCTATGACACGGTGGTGGCATCAGCCATCACTTTTGGAGTGGTCTGCTGGGGCAGTGGCATTACTGCAGCCGATAGGAAGAGACTGAACAAACTGATTAAGAAAGCTAGCTCTGTCCTGGGGCAGCGCCTGATCCGATGGAGGAGATAGGAGAGAGAAGGACGGTGGCTAAACTGTCATCTCTGCTGGAGTCCGAGTTCCACCCTATGCAGGACATACTGAATGCACTGAGGAGCTCATTTAGCAGCAGACTACATCATCCCAGGTGCACAACCGAGAGGTTTCGTAGGTCCTTCCTACCAACGGCTGTCAGACTGTACAACCTAAGCAGGGCTGCTCGCAGAGATAGCAAAAAGACGTAACAAACTAATAGTTTTTTTGAATGCAAAAGATGCAATAGACTTACACAATGGTCCCCTCCGGCATACAACTAGGAACATACCGGTCGCTATGGAGGGTGAGAATATGTATGGGCACATAATCATACCATGTAGGATAACTAAGTAGACGGTTATGCTGTTTCATTCCATCTAGCAACAATGCTCTGCACTGTGGTGTTTATATATTTGCATATTTATTCCATCTAGCTACAATGCTCAGCACTGGGTGTGTTTATATATTATATATCTACATATTATTCCATCTAGCTACATTGCTCGCACTGTGTGTGTTTATATACTTGCATATTTATTCCACCTAGCTGCAATGCTCCGTACTGTGGGTGTTTATATATTTACATATTTATTCCATCTTAGCTACAATGCTCTGCACTGTGTGTTCATATATTCATATATTTATTCCATCCAGCTACAATGCTCTGCACTGTGTGTCTGTGTGTGTGTGTATATATATATTTTATAGTAATATGTACATATGTTTATTAGCTGCTCTTGCTTGCTTGTTTTTTTTCTTGCCTTCTGATTGTTGCTCTGAGTGTTGCTATCCCTGTGCTGTTGCAATCCTGGAATTTCCCCGTTGTGGGACTAATAAAGGCTCATCTTATCTCTTATCTTATCTTACATTTAGTGTGCATGTGTACAGCCTTTGGAATGTGGATGAGTGCAGTAAACATAGACAATTAATCAAATGACAATCAATTTGATGTGTTGCACAAAGAGTGTATAGCTATTAGCTAATTTGCAACTCTTGTCCCTGGATGGGCTTTAGAAAGGAGAAACAAGTAAAAAGAAAAAAAGGAAAGAAAAAGTGAAAACAGAATAAACAATAACCACATACATCAATGCAAAAATGATTATAAATACATTATAAATACACAATTATAAATATTATAAATATTATAAAGATTATAAATATTATAAATACACAATATAACAACCTGACTCAGATTTGCCTATTTCAGGCCTCCCTTCCTTCGTCGCTCACTATAAACAAACACATTCATTCCTTCCCTTCATTCACTCTCACCCTGCAGACAATCATTTCATACATGGGTACATTCTTGTTTATTTATATAGTAACATGATAGCTTCCAGTCTGCCCCATTCAACATCTGTGGAGCTCATCTGTTTTGGCTGAGACAGTGGTGTTGTTTAAATTCTTTTACTGACGCTCTGACTGATATCTGTTTTTGCAGATTGAAGCCGCTATAAATATGCCACTTCAGACGAGAAGTTCTGCCATCATTAACCCCATCCTAACCCTAAACCACATATGGTCAACAGATTAAAATCACAATCTGTCAGTTTGATGAGAAGTTTTCGGACCAAAGGTCATGTTTTCAAAACACTTTTGATTGACAGCCTAATTACGTGGGGTCACGGGGGTTGGGGTCAGAGTCAGGTCAGGTCAAGGGGGTGTGGCACCTGTCAAAATGAGATTAGGGGTGTGCACAAGTATAACCCTACCTCTCGCCCAGGTACTTGTAGGATGTCACCATCTCAATGTTCCCTGGATGTTTACTGGTGCTGTGAGGGGTTGTCTTTGAAGTGCAGCTACATGAAAACTGTGGTTAAATGCAACAGCTAAGCACTTTTTTGACGCATTCCACCACTGGCTTTTAGCAACAAGTGTATTTCCCAAATATGTTTTAAACTTGCATTAATTAACCACCACCCTTTTCTCTCTTTTTGTCTAGGCAAGAGAAAAATGATCCACTCCAATCCGGACCTTGCATCCCTATTTACAGAGATGCAGGCTGAAGATCTTGTGAACCGGGACCAGCTTGAGCGGCACATCCAGTTGCTACTCAGTGAGGCAGCGTGGCTGGCATGTATGACCCATTCTAATTCTTTTTTTTTTTACAGTTTGAATTTTGCACATTCTAAATAATCTGCAATTTGCTGCTGATTGTAATAAACAATTTAGTGACTTATGCATTTGCATCATGATTTTCTATTTTGCCATTTAACGCCTTAAGGATTACATTTGATTACATGATCTTCTGTGGCTGGTGTTGCAGATCTGCTCCTTTCATGTAATTGGTCAAAAAGTATGGAAAAAACAAAAGAAACCCAGATGTACCAAACATTTCCCATCACTAGGTGGCAGACACATACAGATTGAAGATTCAAGCTTCAAAGGTTTTTGTCACGGTGGCCCTCGCGAGCCACCATAAGATGCCAACAAGTCACCAGTGAGTTTGCAATGATGTTTATTAGGATGAAGGAGCAGAGGTTAACACAAAGTAACAACGTAATGGAAAGGAATGAGTCTCGATGGGCTAAAACACACTATAATGAAAACAGGATCACAACAGGGTAAACTTACATTCGTAGATGATGAATAGACAGCGTCTGAGCCGGGAGATGCCCGATGGGTCAGACAATGAGGAGTTTTGACAGAGACTGCTGCATTGGGCTGCATTCAGTGTCCGCTTAAATGCCGGCCGCTAATGAGCCCTGAATGCAGCACAGCTGGCAGGCTTTGACAGCAGGAAGCTCCTCCAAGCGCTGTCACAATACGAGCCCGGGGAGCCAGAGGGTAATCACTGCTGTCAAGCCTGCAGGAGATAACGTATGACCCGAGGGCGGACAAGATCAGCACTTGGATCATAACAGTACCTCCCCCTCGAGGGCGGGCTCTGAACGCCCAATGACACCCAAGCCCCCCACCCCCCACCCCCCCAGGGTGGGCAGAAGGGGGAACAGGCCGGGGGGAGCGGACCAGCAAAGACCAAAAAAAACCATGATGACAACAGGAGCGCGCAGGCAGACAGAGAAAAAAAAAAACCGACACTCCCATGTATAAATTACAACCAAGGTAGAACGTAAAGGAGACAATCACAGGGCAAAATAACAGCGACCAGGATAATCACAAATACACAAGCCATGGTCAAGGCAGACTGAAAATGAAACAATACAGAGCACGACAACAGAAAATGCCATATTCCCAAAGGTAAAAAAAAGACATACTAACTGTTACAGGCAATGAATTTAAACAGAGGAAAAATGAACAACGAACACCCGCTAGGAGGGGGTGAGATGCAACAATATCATTAGTACTGTGGCATGAAGGCTGATAGTTCGGAGAGCCGCCCTGCATCTAGTGTCCACATCGCAGGCAGGGGGAAAAGAGACAGTTCGGGCGGCCTACCCCAGTCTCATGCCCGGGGATACAGTTCCTCTGGCGGCCGGGCCCAATCGCCGAAAGGGCGGGGAACGTTGTCGGGATGGCCGACCCAGAACGCCGAACCGGCGAAACAAGCTCGCAGGCGGCTGACCCACATCACACGCCCCAGGACAGTAGGGGGAAGTAGAAGGCGGCCTCCCTGGAGAGGGGGAAGACAAGGGAGAGCCAGGCAGAGTATTCGGAACCCCAACGGTCCCCGGTGGAGATGAGCTGTGATGATGATCCTGAGGACGAGGATGATGATGATGAGGATGAGCCAGTCCAGTGTCCGGTGGCAGGGGATCTGCAGCTCCCTTACCGACCTTGACTTCAGCTGGTGCTGCACCCACGATGGACCCCAATTGGGTCACGGCTGCACCAGTGATGGACCCCGATTGGGTCACGGCCGCACCCGCGTCGGACCCCGATTGGGTCACAGCTGCACCTGCATTGGACCCCGACTGGGTCGGCGCCGCACCAGAACTGACCTCCAACCCTGAACCCGAAACCTCTGGCACAGCGACCGGAATCAACTCCGCACCAGTGACCCTCGGAGAAGGCTCAGGAGAGAGAAAAGAACCAAGATCAGGATCACCGGTAGCGACAAAGCCCAGCAAGACGAGTTCGGGCGCAGCGGATGGCTGCCCCTGGCTCGTCTCTCTAAGAGACAGGCAAAAGTGCTCCAGAATAGAAAGGAGAAAAACAAAGTAGAGCACTTGCCTGTACTTGGGTTCTGTCGCTGTCCAGGACTCCGACGATCCGGGCTCAGACGGAAGGAGATCGTCCTCTGGCTCCCACTCAGCTACGTCGGGCTCCGCAGCTGGCATGATGGTGTCCACAGCCTGAGGACCCTCCGGCACTGGCGTCCATGCCAACGACCCGCACGGCGTGGTGGCAGGGGACCCTCGACCCACTGGACCGGACCGCTCATTTGTGGAGACCCGGGGACGCTTCGTCATTGGCGCTGGCTCCACGCTGCAGTCTGCTCTCCTCCTCCACCCATGACGTGGCTGTGGGGCTGGAACCAGACTCTCCAGAACCGCAGGCCCCCTCCTCATCCGGCGACGTTGGCCTGGCGTCGAGGACCACTCAGCGGAGGGAGACACAGAGGAAGCGGGTTTAATAATAGAAGCTACAGCAGGTGGTGGGAGCTCGGGGGACTGCGAACCCCGAGCTCCACCCCCAGGAGTCAGACAAGGCAAATCACAATTATGGGGAGATGAGTGAACTTGTGCTTGCCTGTCTCCCGGAGGCAGGATGGTGCCTGCTGTAGCGGATGTTGCTCCTCCCTTTCCCCGCCGGATGGTGACAGAGGGCCCCCTGGGAGGACGAGGGGGAGCCGCTTGTGATGGATCTGGGACGGGGATCGCAGAAACAGGACTCTGGGCACTCACAGCAGCCGGGGAAGGCGTCGAGGTGGAGGGGGCGACAGCCGAGATGAACCGGGCACGGAGCGCTGACGGACAGCAGGAGAAGATGACCCGGGGGGAGAGGCTGTGGGGATTCCTTCCTGGCGAGATGCCGAGGAAGCAGCTGACTGGGGAATTGAGTCTCTCTGGTGGCCCAGAACAGGATCCGGACGGGGTTCGTGCTGTGGTTTAAAGCTGGTGGGATGATGGCTTCTTGCAGGGGGCGAGGCGAAGGTGAGGTCCGGGAATTGCCGATCCTGTGCGGAAACTGAAGTGAGCAGGTCAGCATACTCGGGAAAGTCACTCAACGTTGGGTTCCTCTCCACCAGTCTGACTGCCGCCGCCACATGCTTAATTATCTGCGTGGAGTGATCAGTGGAACGAGCTGCCGCCACTCGGTTCCGGATGGGAGCAGCTGCGAGTTGTAGCTTCTCCGGGGGATTCCCGAATGACGTCACACTCCGGCGGGGATCACCCCTGGGCAGCGCAAACTCCTGGACCGGAATTGAGACAGGAATGGAATCCGGACATGAGGAGCGAGGATGCCTCCTCTTCGGCTTCCTGCCTTGGTATTCCAGCCCACAGAATATCTCGCGCTGTGCGGCGATGTTATCCCTCCTCGCGCTGACTTCGGGGTGGTCGGCGTAGCGGGGAAGATGATTCAAAACATCCTCAGCACGGTCCAGGTACCAGCGCACGTCACTGTGAAAGTCGAGGAGGGAGGCGGAGATGAGCGTTTCATCAACGTATTCCAGGGCGTCCGCCAGCTCATAGCTCTGACTCCAAGCGCGGCCCCTCCGCAACGGCATGCTTCCAGCACGCAGTACCCAGACAGGAAAGACAAGTCCAAATGCAAAACTCACCAGGAACGGCGTCTCGGTGTGGCGCCTCCGTTTAGGCGCCCTGGCCGCAGTCCACTGTCACGGTGGCCCTCGCGAGCCACCATAAGATACCAACAAGTCACCGGTGAGATTGCAATGATGTTTATTAGGATGAAGGAGCAGAGGATAACACAAAGTAACAAAGTAATGGAAAGGAATGAGCCTCGATGGGCTAAAACACACTATAATGAAAACAGGATCACAACAGGGTAAACTTACATTCGTAGATGATGAATAGACAGCGTCTGAGCCGGGGGATGCCTGATGCGTCAGACAATGAGGAGTTTTGACAGAGACTGCTGCATTGGGCTGCATTCAGCGTCCGCTTAAATGCCGGCCACTAATGAGCCCTGAACGCAGCACAGCTGGCAGGCTTTGACAGCAGGAAGCTCCTCCGAGCACTGTCACAATAAGAGCCCGGGGAGCCAGAGGGTAATCACTGCTGTCAAGCCTGCAGGAGATGACATATGACCCGAGGGCGGACAAGATCAGCAGAACTCTGTTCTCCAAACTAATACCAAGGTAATAGGTACACAACAATACTAATGAGTGTCATGAGCTGAGCACTGGAGGTTTCCGCCATGCTCAGTCTCATGGCTTTTCTCTGTATTTGCATATTTGTTGTATTTTGTGCCTTTTGGTTTTTGTATTTCTTGTACTGTTTCTTATTTTCCTGTTTATGTTATAGTTTTTTGTTATTCTCTTATTTTGTATTAGATTGCATTTATTTCTCAGTCTGTATTTGTTGACATTTTATTCCTTATATCCTCTACTGTTGTGTTCTCCCTCTGGGTTGACAGCTGTCAGTGGCGTTTCCGGATTTTGCTCCTTGTGGGCGGTATCCCTGTCAGCTGTCAGCCCCGGTCTCTTCTCTCTCATTGCTCCCAGCTGGTCCAAATTATTAATCATTGTTACCTTCTTCCCGCTCATGTGATCCACACCTGTCATTACTTGTGTGATTCATTTCTGACCCTATTTAAGGGCGGTTATTTTCATTACTTGTTGACGCAGTCTTGAGTTTCTCCTTTCTTGACTCCACCAGAACGCAGCCCTTATTCTGGTGTGTCTCCTCTGTAAGTTTGCTTGTATGTCGGTTTGGATTTTTTGTTGGAGCAATGTTTGGACTTTGTGTTTTGTTTTTTTAATAAACCTCACAAACTGCAGTCCAGTGCGTGAGTCTCTCCTCTCTGCCCCAAGGGGCAATTCATGACAGAAGACTGCAGCCAATAAGAGACCCAGCTGCTGTGGTTTGTGGGTTTTTTGTTTTCTTTTTTCACTTACCTGTTTGTGGAGCAATCATTATGTCCCCAAGCCCGCTGAACCTCAGCCAACAAAGGAGGATCGGTGGCCGGGACTTCGAGTTTGGAGGAGGAATGGGCTGCTGAATTTGTCCAGAGGTTCGTGGATGAAGCTCTCACCTCCCGCAGCCTTAAGAAGATATGGGAGAGTTTGAACTCAGAGACTGTTATAGTTGATGCACACCCAGGATTGTAGAGGCATTCCCAATTTGCAGAGTTGCTGGCCACACTCTCCATCCTCCAACAATCCTTCTTCGGGCTGATGTGGGGGCTGTCTCCAGTGAGCCTGAAGATGACACAGAAGCACGCTTCGTGGCAGATGCCCTGCTCCACCTCTTGCTCGCCTATTCCTGCTCCAGCTCCATCTGCTCCACGATGCCGCCATCTAGCTCCAGACCGCCAGAAGAATACTCTCGCCTCTCAGGTAGCAACTCCCTCTTCACCGAAGCAGAACACTCCCGCAGCAGTGCCCTCATTGTGTGTTCCACTGAGGTGGACCCCTGTGATATGAACTGCGATTCGAGAAAGAAAATGCACGCAATTTAAAACTTAACACCAAAGTGCAACATGTACACAACACTCTAAAGTTTTTAACCGGAATACAATAAGCGTAATTCAGCGTTTTGTTCGCGCTAATACTTAACACAAAGCAAGCGTGAATCTGCAGTTGGCTGCAAAACAATAGGCAAGCCTCAGTAACAACCATTACCCACAATCTAACAACCTTCCTATTTCTTAAAAACAGTGAGCTTGGCACAGAAAGGATAAATTGGCGAAAAGACGCGCAATATCAAAACAACACTCACCATCCATGGTTTCCAAGGCCGTGGCTGTGACTGTGGCCGTGTCGAGGGCCTATGTCCATAGATCGCGTCCATCTCAGCGAACCACTTCCACTCCTTCCGATCCGCTCCACTTCGAGCATTGTGGTCCTTCACTGCTCGGTAATCGCTTTTCAGCTTTTTCAGCTTCTCCCGACACTGTTTGGCAGTACGGATGTGCCCTTGGGAACCCATCTGCTCGGACACCTGCTGGTATATTTTTTCATTTCGAGTAGATCCGTCCAACTCGCGCTGGATGCGATCGTCGGCTAATATAGAAAGAAAATTGCGCACCTCCTAATATATAATATTAGGAGTATATTATTATATAAGTATATTATACAGTATATTAATATAATATACTGTATTAAAGGGGCGCACTGTGTTCACTGGCTGAACAACTACAAATGGCGGTCGGGGAGTAGATTCAGCAGAAAAAGTCGCTTTTGTGACGTTACGACCTTACCAATCAGCGGCGACCAGTCTCTTAAAGTCATATCACAGCCATACTCAGCCCTACTCAGCTCGGTTAGACCCTGCCCTGGATCAGGTACTAAAAAAGCACCTGCTAACCGGTGCTGGGGCTAATGGAAAATGCTCAAACGCGGGCTGAGTGGTGCGGTGTAGGGCTAAGTGAGGCTAGTGGAAAAGGCCCTTTAGTGTTGGCAAATTTTAGGCCTATTTCCAAGCCGCCATTTCTCCCAAAAATTTTAGAGAAAATTGTCTATATGCAGCTGAAATGTTTTCTGGATGAACACGGTATTTTGGAGGTTTTTCAGTCTGGTTTCAAAGCTCTTCATAGCACAGAGACAGCCTTGTTAAGAGTTTTTAATGATATCCTCTTAGCATATGATTCAGGTGAATATGCTGTTCTTGTGTTGCTTGATTTAACTGCTACCTTTGACACAGTGGACCATCATGTTTTGATTTCCCGTTTGCGCCACCTAGTGGGCATTTGTGGCACTGCTCTCAACTGGTTTAGGTCCTATCTGGCAGAGAGGAGTTTTAAAGTTAGCATCTCTGTGTTTGAATCCTCTTCTGCTCCTCTGCCATATGGGGTCCCACAGGGGTCAGTTCTAGGGTCGATGCTTTTTTCTTTGTACATACTTCCACTGGGTTCCATTTTTAAAAAGCAAGGTATCTCCTTCCACCTGTATGCTGATGACTGTCGGATATGTCCGTCAAAAACAAAAAGCTGCCTCATCAGTAAACCCGCTCCTGGCATGCATTGACGAAATCAAGTCTTGGATGGCCCTAAACTTTCTAAATTTTAATGATAAGAAGACAGAAGTGATGGTGCTTGGACCTAGTGGCCCCTGTGAGTCCCCTCCTGTAAACTTGGGCCCCCTCACTCCTTATGTGAAATCCACAGTTAAGAACTTTGGTTTTGTAATGGACAGTGATTTTAAATTAGACACAGATTTGTTCTGTGGTAAAATCCAGCTTCTTTCATCTAAGGCGTTTAGCAAAAGTAAAACCCATTCTCTCTAGACCGCACCTGGAAACAGTAATCCATGCTTTTATTTCATCTTGGCTGGATTACTGTAACGCACTTTACGCCGGTGTCAGCCAGTCATCTCTTTCGCATCTGCAGCTAGTTCAAAATGTCGCTGCTCGTCTTTTAACAGGTACAAGTAAAAGAGATCACATCACACCGATCTTAGCTTCACTCCACTGGCTGCCTGTGCATTTTAGAGTTCATTTTAAAATTCTTTTATTTGTTTTTAAATCCTTGAACAGTCTTGCGCCGCCTACCTCTTTGAGCTTCAGCGTCCCTGTGCTCCCACCCGGTCCCTCAGGTCAGCTGAACAGCTGCTTCTGGGTGTGCCAAAGGCGAGGCGGAAGCTCAGAGGGGACAGAGTCTTTTCGATCATGGCACCCAGGTTATGGAATGATTTACCCCTGGACATCAGACAAGCACCTTCACTGCCCATTTTTATAACCCGTCTTAAAACACACTTTTACTCCCTGGCCTTCGACCCAGTGTGAGACATTGATTTTATTGAATGAAATGGATTTTTATTTATTTATTTATTTTACCTTTTATTTTATTGTTTCTTTTGACTGTGGTTCTATATTGTTTTGTGTTAGTGCTCTGCTTCCTGCTTTTATGTTTTTATGTGTGTTTTCTTGCTGTATAGCACTTTGTGTAGCAAGTGTTACTTTTAAAGTGCTTTATAAATAAAACTGATTGATTGATTGACTGATTGATCTTTACTCATTCTGTTATTATTGTCACTATGATGATGATACATCATAACATGATGTATTCACGTTACTGGCTCCCAGTCCCCTTACTGAGTCTGTGCAGGTTTTTAGCACTATCCCATTCACTTCCAGTCTGGCTTCTGAACAGGGAGGAGTCTGGCTTCTGAACAGGGAGGTATTCCTCATGTAAATGGGATACCAAAGTATACCAAAAATATTAAACATAAAAAAATAAGAACTGAATAATCTATGTATTTACTGGCAAAGGAATTATTAAAACAAGACTGGAAGATAGTTTATGATGAAAATGATATAAATAAAGCATATGATAAATTTTTACAAATATTTCAATCATTGTACAATAAAAACTGTCCTATAAAACAATACAGTGACAGACAACAAAACAAAAATATTCCTTGGGTCACCAGGGGGTTATTAAATGCATGTAAAAAGAAGAATACATTATATAAACAATTCATTAAGTGCAAAACGGTGAAGTCTGAGATCAAATATAAAAGATATAAAAATAAGCTAACTAATATAATGAGGACTTGTAAGAAAGAATACTACAACAGAATATTAGAGGATAATAAAAATAATTTAAGAGAAATATGGCAAGTACTCAATGGGATTATTAGTAATCGACCTAAGAATGCTAATTATCCAGAATATTTTATTGAAAATGGCAATCTGATAAATAATATGGAGGATGTGGTAAATGGTTTCAATACATTTTTTGTAAACGTTGGTCCTGAATTAGCAAAATCAATAGTGACACCAGAAACAAATAACAGTGGTTCTGTAAATGAAATAGAAGATAGAAATCCAAACACAATGTTTTTGGGTGCAGTTACTGAAAATGAAATTATCGAGACTGTGAGTAAATTTAAGAACAAAAAAATCAACGGACTGGAATGAAATTGACATGACAATAGTGAAAAAAGTAATTGAAAGAAGTGTTAAGCCACTCACCCACATCTGTAACCTGTCATTTCAAACTGGTAAATTTCCAAACAAAATGAAAATAGCAAAAGTAATGCCACTATACAAAACAGGAGACAGTCATTATTTCACAAATTACAGGCCAGTCTCTTTACTCTCACAATTCTCCAAAATACTTGAAAAAATCTTCACTAAGAAACTGGATGACTTCATTGAAAAACACAACCTCCTTACAGACAGCCAGTATAGTTTTAGAGCAGATAAATCTACATCTTTGACACTGATCAAACTTATTGAAAAAATTACTAGTTGTATAGATAAAAAAAAAAAGTTTGCTGTAGGAGTATTTATAGATTTAAAGAAAGCTTTTGACACCAATGACCACAGAATTCTATTAAGGAAACTGGAAAGGTATGGGATAAGAGGGGTCGGACTGAGTTGGGTGGAAAGTTATTTAAGTAATAGACAACAATTTGTACAAACTGATGAGCACAAATCACCCTTCATGGACATCACTTGTGGTGTGCCCCAGGGGTCAGTTTTGGGACCCAAACTCTTTATCTTGTATATGAATGACATATGCCAAGTATCAAAAATTCTGAAATTTATTTTGTTTGCGGATGACACAAATATTCTTTGCACTGGTGAGAATTTGCAGCAGATTTTAGAGGTGGTCACAACTGAAATGAAAAGGTTAATGCAGTGGTTCAACAAAAATAAATTATCTCTAAATCGGAATAAACAAAGATTATGTTGTTTGGAAATTATAAAATAAATCATGAAATAATGGTAATGATAGATGATACCAGAACAGAAACAGTACAGGAAAATAAGTTTCTGGGGGTGACACTAGACAATAAAATCTGCTGGAAACCTCACATCAGTCACATCCGGGCCAAGATGGCAAAATGTATAGGGATACTGGGGAAGACAAGACACATCTTGGACTATAAATCATTGTTCTTACTGTACAATTCACTGTTTCTACCTTATCTTGACGACTGTGTAGAAGTCTGGGGAAACACCTACAAGACCAACCTACAGCCAATATGCACATAACAAAAAAGAGCTATAAGGATAATAAATAATGTAGGATATAGAGACCATACCAATTCATTGTTTTTAAAGTCACATGTCATAAAGTTCATCGATTTAGTTAAATTTAAGACAGCACAAGTCATGTACAGGGCAATTAATAATCAACTTCCAACTAATATACAAAAAATATTTAAAAAAAGAGACAATGATTATAATTTGAGAGGAGACTTAAACTTTACAAAACCCAAGATACGAACAACTAGGAAAAGTATGTGCATATCTGTCTGTGGGGTGGATTTGTGGAACAGTCTGGAGCCAGAACTGAAACTATGTACAAACAGAAATCAATTCAAAAAGAGGTATAAACATTATTTGCTGAAAGAATATATGTTGGAAGGGTAGTATTTATATGTACGATTCATTATGCTCACTCTGGGACACTATGGAATGGTGGGTGGGACAGTACTGTGTACATCTGTAGCACTGTGTACATCTGTATATCTGTGTTGTTTGGGGCTGGTTTTGATGTATGGACTGTATGTATGTTAGGATGGATGGGTGTTAATGTTGATATGTACAAAATATAGTTAATTGTTTACTTGGGGTCTTAATGTGGTATTTTATATATATTTCACATGGGTTGTATTTATTTATGGAAAAGAGGAGTTGGAATTAATAAGTGTTTACTTCTTCCTTCTCCCTTTCGAACACTGTATACTGTTATTTTATTGCACTTGTCATTTGTTTTGTTTTTGTTTTACTTTTTTGTTCGAAATAAAGTATGTATCTATCTATCTAATGGTTCAATAAATGTTCCTGAGGACTAGAAGAGAGTACAATTTTGCTTATTTGTCTACACACCAGAAGGAAGACAGCTGCAGCAACTCGGTCTTTAGCAACAACCTTGTCCCTTTGTTAAGCTGGATTCATTCTGCACCTCTGCTGTCCACGTCCGTTCAACCATGAGGCTTGTGTGATGATAGATAGATAGATAGATAGATAGATAGATAGATAGATAGATAGATAGATAGATAGTTTATTTCGAACACAAAAATATAACAAAAAACAAGCAAATGGCAAATGCAATAAAGTAACAGTATACACTGTTCGAAAGGGAGAAGGAAGAAGTGAACACTTATTAATTCCATCTCCTCTTTTCCATAGATACACCCATGTGAATTTTATACAAATTACCACCTTTAAGACCCCGAGTAAACAATTTACTGTATTTTTTACAAATCAACATTAACACCCATCCATTCTAACATACAATGAAGTCCATACATCAAAACCAGCCTCAAACAACACAGATATACACAGTGCTGTCCCACCCACCATTCCATAGTGTCCCATAATGTCCCAGAGTGAACATAATGAATCGTACATATAAATACTACCCTTCTAACATATATCCTTTCAGCAAATGGTGCTTATACATCTTTTTGAATTGATTTCTGTTTGTACATAGTTTCAGTTCCAGCTCCAGACTGTTCCACAAATCCACCCCACAGACAGATATGCACATACTTTTCTTGGTTGTACGTATCTTGGGTTTTGTAAAGTTTAAGTCTCCTCTCAAATTATGATCATTGTCTCTTTTTTTAAATATTATGATGAAATTTACATCATCATTTCCAGTCCGCAGATGTCCGCAGACATCCACAGAACCCCTCCGCAGACGTCTGCGTGCAGGTCCGCGTGCGGTCAGGCCGCAGTCTGACTACGCGGTCTGACCATGTTGACTGCACATGCTTAAGCATTAACCTCTCATTCACAAGGTAGCACTACACATACATCATACAAGTCAAAGTAGATGAAGAAGACAAAGAGGAAGACAAGAATAAACATACATGAATCGTTTTTCAGCAGCAGCAGCTTGAGCAGAGGTGAGCAGTGAAAAACTGTTATTCCTCCTTTTCCTTGAAATGATGCCATTGTTGTTGCCACAAAAAATGTGTGTCACTCTTGCGTTTATAGCCAGTGAACAAACTGGCATGTAAGCACATTTGCACTACCCATAGGGCTGGGGTGAAACTACAAATAACAGTTGTGCGCATGTGTCAACCACTTGGCCTGGTAGAAGAAAAAATTGTAGCATATACAGAGCCACGTGCGTGCTGGGCTCGTCCAAAGTGGACAGAGGGTTATGTCTGATATGGAGCCAAGGACGAGGCCAGGTGTTGAACCGAACACACATTTATTAAAGAGGCAGCACAACATACCACACATACAACTGTCAGGCAGAGAGGCTGGCAAAGAGACCGCCTCTCCTGCCTGCTGTCCTTTTATACCCATACACTGATTACAGACAGGTGCGGCTCATATAAGCGGTCAATTGGCAGCAACTGTGCACCCCCAAGGAATAGGCAACCGGAAGCTGCACAGCGCTGTCAAAATAAACAGACTGGAAACAGAACATATAATACAGAAAAATACAAAACATCATAGTAAACTACGAAATAACAGAAAATAAGCAATGCAATATTCACCGGGCAGAGAAGCTGGGCACAACTCTAACCCATGCCCCAGGAACATGACAGAGCCCCCCCCCCCCCCCCACAAGGGGTTGACACCAGACACCCCAGGGTAACATCACAAGAGAAACAAACTTCCAGCATACAAACAAATGACCCACCGTGGGGGGGGGGAGGAGGGGGAACCCAGGAATGGAGGGAACCAAACCGTAACAAAAAAGCAAAAGAAAATCAAAAGAAAACACTTATGGGAACACTCAGTCCAAAGGGCAGCATCCGGCACTCAGAACCCGATGACGAATGGGTGAACAGTTCAGGTGGTCTTCCTGAGTCCCACAGCCACCAGCTTGTGTGCTGGAGCGCTTTGGGCAGCGTCCCCATGCCCCAGCACCACTGAAGCAGCAGGGGCAGTTCTGGCAGTCTCCCTAAGTCCCAAGACAACTGGCATCTGTGCTGGGGCACATCGGGTGGACTACCCTTACCTCAAAACCCATAACACTGAAGAGGCTTCCAGTCAGGCGGTCTTCTAAGAGGAAATTTACAGGGAGCGCCCGCAATGGCCCCTGGTGGGCGCTGAGCTGCACCCGCGGTGGCCCCGGGCGAGGGCTGAGCCACACCCATGGCGGGCCCCAACTGGGCCATGGCTGCACCCACGGCGAGTCCCAGCTTGGGACGCAGCACCACTCTCAATGGTCCTGGCTTGGGATTTGGCGGTGCCCACAGTGGCTCCGGGCTGAAGCGTTGCTGCACCTGTGGTGGTCCCGGTCTGGGACATCACAGCACAAATGACGGACCCCGGGGGGGTCATGGCTGAACCCATGATGGCCACCACTGCAGGGGAAGCTGGGCCCGGAGCGACCTCCAGTGGTGAACCTGGCTCTACAGAGGCCTCAGGTGGTGTTGGATCCTCTCCGGCGACCCTGGGAGAGAGCTCAGAGACAGCACAGAGGGAAGAGGGTTCAGGGTCGCTGGCAGCAGCAGAGCCCGGCGAGGCAAGCTCAGGCGCAAAGGGTAGCTGCACCTGGCTCTCCTCAGCAAGAGCCAGGCAAGAATGCTCAAAAACAGAGAGGAGAAAAACAAAAGAGAGCACTTGCCTGAGCTCGAGCTCCACCACCGTCGAGAACTCCGATGATCCGGGTGACGGTGTTTCCTCAGGCTCGGCCCTCTGGAGGTCCAGCTTAATTGCTGACTCTGCTGTGGTGGCCTCCACAGCAGGCATGATGGTAGTCACAGTCTTGTTTACCTCAGGCGACGGCACTCTCGGTGCAGCAGCTGGGGCTTCACTCACCACTGCCCCTGGAGCAGGATCTCCCTGGGCTGCAGACTCCTTCGTTGTCTGGCGGTTCAGTTCCGAGCCCAGCTGGCACTCAGGAAAGACAGGAGGAGACATAGGGAGGATTGGTGAGGTAAAGGTAGCTGCAGCAGGTCATGAGGACTCAGGGGACTGCAAACCCTGAGCCTCCTCACTGGGAGTCAGGCAAGGCATGTTATCATGAGTAGAAGAGGGGAAAAATGACACTTGCCTCCTCTCCTGGTGAAGGGTGTTGTCTGCTGCAGCGGGTGGAACGCCCACACTGATCTTGGCGAGAGGAGCTGACCCAATCATGGCTTCAGATGGTGAACTGAGACCCACAAAAGCTACTGGCTCAGGTGGATCCTCCCCGGTGACCCTGGAAGAAGGCTCGGAAAAAACAAGCAGACAAACAGGGTCAGGGTCACTGGCAGCGGCGGAGCCCGGTGAGGTTACCTCTGGTGCAGCTGATGGCTGCACTTGGCTCTCCTCCCCAAGAGCCAGACAAGACCTCTCCCAATTAGAAACAAAAGGAACAGAAGAGGGAACCTGCCTGAACTCGAGCTCCACCGCCATCCAGGACTCCATCCATCCTGGCAATGTTGCTCTGGGCTCAGTCCTCTGGAGGCTCGGTTGCGACTCTGCTGTGGAGGTCTTCGCATCAGGCGTGATGGTGGAAGCAGTCTTGGTCTTCCCATTTGAAGTGGACCATGCTGGTGGCTCGTCCGGCGTGACAGCTGAGGTTCGGCTCTGCGTTGGCACTGGGTAAGAGTCCTCTAGGACCAAGGGCTCCTCCATCGTCCGGCAGAGTGGGTCAGGATCCAGCGAACACTCAGGAACAGATGGAGGACACACGGAGGCAGCAGGTGAGAGACACACTCATTGGCAGCTGGCGGAGAAAGCCCAGTGGACTGCAAACACTGGGTTCTCTCTCCAGGAAAAAGACAAGACAATTCATCCTTAGGTAATAGAATAGAAGAGTTTACTTGCCTGAATTCCTGGTAGATGATGGAGTCAGCAGCCACTCCGAGGTCTGGCTCTCTCTCCATGAGAGCCTCGGGCACTGTCCAAATAGGGGGTGATGGGGTGGGCCAGGAACAGAGTCGTCTGTGGCGCGAAATCCCAGAGCTCGTCCAGCATAGAACAGCACAAAGCAAAGCAGTACAATGCAGTACCGAGCAGTGTAACAATCCGGCAACTAACAACAGCAAACACGGCTCAAATAATGCAACACATAATGAGGAGAATGATTGCCAGTGTGTGTAGAGTGAGTCCAGCCCTGTGAATGTGTGCATGCATGTATGTGTGTGTGTGCATGGATGAACAGAGAAACAGACACAAACGATAATGACAAACACGTGAGAGGCGCTGGCAGGAGAGGAGTGTGTGGCTGTCAGCTGTCAGAGAGTCAAGGACACCACAGAGGCTCCCAAAGAGCTGTCTGACGGTAAATAAGGGGCAAAAATACACTGAAGATACAGCAGCCACCATGCCATGGAGCTGGGCTGGAAAAGATCCACCCCAGTCCATGACACAACTTGGGCCCAGTCATCATGGAGAGCTCACCCCCTGAGACCTGTCAGGCTGGTCCCAACCCAAGCATTTTCTTCTCTTGGTGCCTGGAGGTGACCAACGTCAACACCGAGACGCCTCTCCCTCTTCATTGGTGTGCCGCAGCCCATTGAGATGTCTCTGTATACCATCAGATGACTGAAGGTAGCCATCCTCCTAAACAGCCACCACCTGCAGCCGCCCCTGGTCCTCCTGTCATTTTCTCCTCCTGCAAACCGCTCTCAACCGGGCCCTCTCCCTGGGCCAGACCACATCAGCGGCCCCCAGAAGAGCCCAGCTAGGCTACCAGTGTTCCTGTGTGGCACGTCATTTCACCGTGCCAGCTGGTCCTGCTCTGCTCGCTTTCATTTAAGACGCTGGTGAAGCCGTTGTGACCCCCTGCTTTCTTGGTACCTCCCAGCTGAACGCCGGAAACAGGATAAGTCATCCACTCGGCTCCATCCGCCGTCACGGGCATCCCACAGCACCGCCCAGTTCCCTCAGCTAGGGCAACTTGGACCCTGGCACAGGCACCCTCCCCCGATGGCCATGGATGGGGTTGGTCCTGCTCATCTCCCACAATACTCGGCCAAGGTTCGTCCCATACTGCATCGTCCAACACTCACGGAACCAGTCGGTCCCACAAGCTATAGCCCGACCATTCCTCTCCACTATCGCTGGTGATTGTGAAGCCAATTCCGTAGAAAAGGTCGCAGCCCATCACAGTTGCTCCACTGGCGGTCACCACAAACTGCAGATTGACTACCTCCACTGCCTTTTATCTAGCCTTCAGTTCCAGCGAACCCACAATGGGCAATCTATTTCCACCATATCCACAAAATGGCATTGAAAGACCCCTCACTCGGTAATATGGGAAAAAGTAGGCCAGTTCAGCACGGACCTCACCTGTGTCCACCAATAATAGCACCTCCTTGCCGTCCAACTTCACTATACAGTATGTACGGCCCTCTGTGCTCGGGGAGATGGTGTGAATCACTGCAGGAGTTGGAGCAGGGGTATCTGCTTTGTGTCGCTGTTCCTCTCTCTTGAACCTATTACAGGCCCTGGCAAATGATGCAGATGTCCGCACTTGCCACAGTGTTTACCTCTTTCCGGACAATCCCTAGCCTTGTACCAGTGCTTAGTGGACTCACAACCCAAATATTTGGGTGATCCTGTGGCGGACCTCATCTTTACAGCTGCAGAGCATTCCTCTTGCTTGCTGTCTTTGCTGTCCGGATCTGCAGCCTGCATCATCGATTGTGAGTCATGGTGGCGTAGCGTAGCTCTCTCACCGAGGTCATGTGATAACTTGTCCGCCGCTTCACACTGTTGGGCTATCTCCACAACCATGGCTAAAGTTAATTCGCTTGAGTATGTAAGCAATCTCGAATGAGCTGACAAACATAGCGTGTGCTCCGCCAGCTGGTCGCGGACCATTTCTTCTTCCAACTCCCCAAGCTGGCAGACCCAGCCAGCTGCCGTAGGTCTGCAACATAGTGCTGCACTGACTCGCCGGCCCGCTGGAGACACTGCCAAAACTGGACCCTCCTGACGATGACGTTTGTAGGCGCATGAAAATGTTGTGCCATTCGCTCAACCATGTCATCAAAGCTATCCCCAGCTCCCAAAATAGAAAGGATACATTGTCCTTCCATACCCAAATTATGGACTAAAATTTCCCCTGCTCGTACCTTCTTCAGTTCGCCAATGTTTAGTGTCACCATATACTGTAGTTCTGAAACGCGGGGAACCACCTCGTCCAAGGCACCAGAGGCTCCCCCGGAGTCTCCAAAAATGGTCAAAAAGATGACACGCCCGCATCCATACTTTATCCTCGTTGCCAAATGTTGTGTCCGTAAAACGTGGCACAATAATGAGGCAAAGGGTGAACTATACAGTACTTTATTACAGGACTCACAGTGTATATACAGACGCCCCCATTAGGCAGGGAGGTGGTCAAGAGACCGCCCTCTACCACACAGCCCTCTTATACCCTGGGTGACGTCACCACCTGTGTAACAAAATAATGTGTCCTATGCACAACATCACAGTAAGGTCACCTAGTGCTACCTTAGCTGTTGGATCACATTTGGGTCTTATTATTTTCTATATACTGTATTTTCTCTACCCTTATCAGGTATCCTCACCTACCACACTTGTCTGCCTTAGGTGCCTGTATTTCACAATTTTGGAGTTCAATGATGTGCCTTTTTAAAAGGAAAAAAATCAGTTTTCAAGTTGAACTTGACATGGTTGTATCAACAACAACAAGCAAGTACAAAGAGTTTACCTTGGTGTTTCTGGGGTCTGTAGACTGTGGCTATGTCCTATCAAAATCCTACTTTTATACTGGTGCTTATTTTCCTCTTTCTCTTCTTCAGGAATCCAGGCTGAAGGACAACATGGTTCAGCAGGTAAAGAAAGAATTTAAGGGAAAATTAAAAAATCATGAGAGCAGAATAAGGAGTAATGTTATTTCAGACCAGTTTTACTGGCCCAATAAAGATAAACAATGGGGAAACAATTTGAGTTTTATTTAAATTTTATATGAAATTTTGGGAAACGTTGGATTTATTGACACTTTTTGTTCACTAAGTACATTGCAAGTATTGAACATTGGCATTCTCAATTAGTGTGTAGTTAGCCGCTCTCGGGGACCACAGTTGTGGGGGAAGGGCCCTAGAACAGGTGGCCTAAAAATTGCCCGCTCCACACACTTGGGACAGGCTACCTTACCTGTCAGGCACTTCTAATCAGCAGTCGCTGAAAGAAGAAAATAAACAATAAAACTACCTGAAACTGGCAACCTGGAATGTAAGGACTCTTTTGGACTTCCATAGAACCTCTGATAGACCACACGGAGAACAGCCTTGATGCTGCAGAGCTGAAACAACATAACCATCGACATTGCACTCTTACTATACACCATCTTTGAAGAAGGATGTCTAACTGTGAAAAAAATGAATAATAAGATGAAATAAAAGGATAGCCACTTCCATGGATCTCCACCTTCTCATCGTGGAGGGGTTTGTGTGCACCTAATGATCCTGGGACTATGGTTACTGGGGAACCTTGCCCCTAGTAGAGTCTCCCAAGGCTTGGGGTGGTCCTGGGTGAGGGGCCAGACCAAGAGTGGTCCAGTGGATCCATATGAAAAAAGTTACAACAAGGACCCAGTGCAACCAAAGGAGGTACGTGTGCCCCCCCTCCAGTGGGCTCACCACCTACCAGAGGGATCATGGGGATCATGGTGCATTGTGAACCAGTCGGCAGTTCATGCTAATCTACTTGGACTGCTGCCCCTGCAAACCCGGATCCCCAGGTAAGCAGTAGAAGATGGATGAAAATTAGAAAATCCATGGTGGGTGATGGACAACAGAGCACAAACTCTGTTTTGGATATGTCCAGAATTTTTTTTTCTTTTTTATGCATTTTGTGTGTTATTGCAAAACGCAGACCATATCATTGTGCATATTCACATCAGTAGTGATGTGGTCAGACTACATTAAACTAGTTGCTGTAAGATTTTCAATGAATGGTAAATACTTACAGTATATTCATATCCATCACTGGATTCTGCAGCCATCTTGATTGAAAATTTACAGTGCTTTATGTGATACCCCTTCGACTGTAGTGTGGTCCTGTTCAGGCTTCCATTTAAGATGTCGTATACCTATTGCTCTTCCCCTAAACCTCAAAGAGAATAGTGACACCCATACACCTACATGTGAACATGCAAAGCAGACACGTAGGAGGTGAATTGGGACACACCCTAAGTTTCACCCACCTTCTCCATAAGGAGATAGAGGACAGCTTTGTGTGGCACTGGACTTCTGGACCTGGATGGCAATCTCCTTAACATCAGCAGATTACAGTCAGCCACCAAACTGTCCGTGGTGTCACGAACCGAGTCAGTGTTGTCCTTAGGCTCGGTTCTGACCATTCTCTGTGGCTCAGGTATCGGGTTATTTATGTATTGTGTTATCTTTTGGGTTCTTGTTGTTTTTTATGTCTTTGTTCCTTTTCTTTCCGTGCCTGTAGCCACGCTCTGGCTGGCAGCTGTTAGGCAGCCTCTTTGACCTACATTCGTGTGGGCGCTGTCTAACACTCACTGGTCCAACCACGTCCCCTCTCTCTTGACAGCCAGCTGATTCCACTCGGTAATTGTCCTTCCTGCACCCTCGCCCAGGTGTACCCAATCTGTTGGCCAGCAATGGTTGTCCCTTAAGTGGCCTTTGCCAGTCAAGCATTGATGGACCATTGTTTCGTCCTATGGATGTACCGTCATGGGGATGTACTTTGCCAGGCCATTTGGGACTAACTCGGACTGCTCCAGTTGTTGTGAGTATAGACAGTGTGTGTTTTCCAGTGTTCTCAACCCAGTGACTGTTAGAGCGTCCTGGAGGACTCCTTGAGTGCCCTGTGCTGTTTGGTTATTTTGTACAGTTGGTTTTTGTTCCTCTTTTGTTCAATAATGTGTTGTGGTGTAACCAGCGTGTAAATTGTTCTTCCTTCCCCCCTCCTCCGTGCACTGCGCAAAAGCGCACGAGGAGGCTCGTGACACATGGAGAGAAGTTCTTGAGCTACAGTATGCAGATGCTTGTGCCCTAGTAGTCCACACCTATGAAGACCTCCAGTCCATAAGCAGCTTGTAGAAGCATACCACAGGAGGGGGGCTGATGGTAAACACTTCCAAAACAGAAGTAATCTGTCAATGGAGTGCCAAAAATTCCCATATGTTACCTGTCTTCATTGTTGCAGGAAAAACAACTTTCAATTGTCCCATCCCTCAAATACCTAGGAGCACTCTCTCTGAAGACAAACGGCACTGTATGAAGAGATTCAAACAACTAATCAGGCAGACGTCATATGCTTGTGGGAGACTCTGGCACAGAGTTTTCCAAAACAGAACACTCCATCTGTACACTTGGGTTCTAGCATATCAGGCCATCTGCATGACTTCCCTCCTCTACAGTTCTGAAGCTCAATAATATACAGCCACCATATCAAGACCTGGAGCATTATTCACATACACTGCCTCCAGCGCATACTGGGGCTAACTTGGTGTGATCATGTGCTCATTCTACAATACTCACAAAAAAACAAACTGGAGTGTTGAGGCCACAATCCCACAGCACCAGGAGCATGTTTAGGACATGTGATCAGGATGCCACCATACACTTGCCCCATCGCATACTGCATGGCCAATGTATCATGGTCAAATGCCTGGCTGGTGGGCAAAAGAATTGATATAAGGACCAACTTAAGATGGCACTAAAGAAATGTAAGATCAGACCAGAGATGAGTGAAGGCCTAAGCGCTGACCATGGCAGTTTGTTGGCAGCTGTGTGTGGAGGAGGTCTGTGCAACGGAGGAGGAAAGGACAGCTAAGAGAAAGAAGAGGAGACAGAGGAGAAACCAGTCAGCAGTCACCACTACCACTCCAACCATCATCAACATTTGCAGCCAACTCTGTAATAGAACCTGTGGATCAGGGTGGGATTGTTCAGCCATCAAATAACTCACCATTAACAGAAGGGGACATCATCATCGGACACATGAATACCAGCAACAAAAGTGAGAATGGTTACAGGGACCTATTTTATACACGTAACAGTGACACACAGGGCTTTTATTGTTGATATTTTGCTTACTGTGCATTAGAATGGAACTGGAGCAATGAGTAAATAAGCAAACAAGGGCTTGGTTCAATGAGGTTTCAATAATTGGAAGTGAGGTAAATGAGTTTTGGCCAGCAGTGGCTGAGGAGGTAGAGCGGGGTCATCCAATAACAGGAGGGTGACTGTTCAAATCCCCAGTCATTCTGCCGTTGTGTCCCTGGGCAAGACACTTTAACCCACCCTTGCCTCCCGTGTCCCTGGAACCTGGGTATAAATGTCATAAATGTTCGGTAGTGGTTGGAGAGGCCGCTGGCACGGATTGGCAGCCATGTTTCCATCAGTCTGCCCAGGGCAGCTGTGGCTGCAGCAGTAAACTTTCTCCTCTTCAACATATGTCCCCAGAGTGAATGAATAATGGACTCACTGTAAGCACTTTGAGATATCACTTGACATGTAAAGCACCATATTAAAATCTAATCCATTATTATTATTTATTGTGTCTTATAAAGCCGTGCTCTAAATAAAGGAATGTCAAGTTGTGCAGTTGAATGTGACATAATCATAGTCACTGTATGCCGAAATATGGGATTCTGCTAATGTGACAGAAGTAGTATACAGAGCAGGAAACTGCCATCGATCTTACCTTCCCTCTCATCCAGGTGCAGATTTTTCCACAGACCATAAGAAGGCAGTCAGTTTTTAAGTTGCTCCACCAGGACGGTCTCAAGGAGGGCACAGAATATGCTGCTGTTTAGTCAGAGCCTTTTCTGCTTCACAGGACAGACATGGACTGAAACGGTTAGCTATGGTGTTAATGTGGGTGGAAGATGTCACATGAGCAGAGGGAGGTAGAGTAGCCAGAAACTGTTCTCAAGATACAGTAGTGTAGAGTTCCCTTATGATAATAATTACTCAAGTATTAGTAAGAGAATAATTATTCAAGTATTAGTAAGAGTACCCACTGAAAAATTGCTTAAAAGAGAGTAATCTACTGTGACGCACTTTGTGATTTGGTCTATCTGTGAAAAGTGCTGTACCAAATAAGCTTTGCTTGCTTGCTTGCGTACTAAAAAAAGTTACTTGAGAAAATAAATCATATTTTTCTTTTAAGTTAGTTACTTTATTGATAATTTTGCGCATTTTTCCATGTACATTTTTTGGCCTTTTTTCAAAGAAAATGTATCGGGTTTTTCCTTGTAAAATTTGAAGTTTTTCCCCTCACAAATGTCCTGATTTTTACAGAATGAATAACATTTAGCATTTGTATATTAATTGTGGAAACTTTTTTCCTCATAATTTTGAGACTTGTTTTCGTGTACATCAGAATTTTTTTCTCATAAATGTGTGACATTTTTCCTAATACATTTTAGACATTCTTTATTTAAATTTGTTACTTTTTTTTTTTTACAAATTTCTGACTGCATTTTGATGACATTATGACTTTTGTAAATTTGTAAATTTTGTCTCATAAACTTGTCTTTTGTCATTAAATTTGTGACTTTTTTATTGTACATTTGAAATTTTATTTTCATAAATCTGAGGGTTTTCACTTACATTTCAGGTAGTTTCTTAAGTGATTACTTTTTTCATGTAAAATTTGACCTTCTTTTCATAAATTTGCAATGTTTTTCTTATAAAGTTGCATTTTTCTTTGTTCCTTTTTAAGCAAAAGAGAAGAGCAATTATTTCAAGACTGATCTCAGTTAAATAAGATTATAATCTTAATAAAATGACCAAAGATAGTCATTTCTAGTAAAAAAAAAAAAAAAAAGTTATTTCAGAATACACAACAACATTTCTAATCAGCAACATCAAAATAACTCAGAGGGTGCTATTACAGCAATCAACAGTGCACATTTGCAGTATGCTTCCGGTTTGGCATCAGTGAATTTGTCATTTTATGCCAATGCATAGTCTGTTTTTCACATTTTGTGCATCACGCCATCTAATTAACTGTGCACTGTGCACCTGCCTTACACTGCAAGGAGGAGACTCATTAAAGAATGGTATGACACCGTTGAAATCTTGATGCATTGGTATTGTTGTGCATTTTATAGCAATACACATTTGAACAGGAAAAGGGAGGTCTGTCATCAGAAGTGCATTGTTAATATTATTGTAGTGGTGAGTTTTGAAATTGCAGAGCTCCTATTGACAGGGGCACATGTGGAAACAGGATGTGCTGGGATTTTCTATTATTTTAATGAAGATAGTTGTAAAAGTTATAATCTAATCACACATTATTTTAAGTATAATATGACGACACGCTGGTGAGGAGCTCAGTCATCCGGGAGAGGTCAGAGTAGAAACCGCTGCTCCTCCACATTGAAAGGAGTCAGTTGAGGTGGTATCTGATTGGATGCCTCCTGGACGCCTCCCACTTGAGGTGTTTCAGGTACGTCCCACTGGGAAGAGACCCCGGGGCAGACCCCAGACTCAGTGGAGAGACTATGTCCTCCCCTGCTGGTCTGGGAACGCCTTGGTATCCCCTCTGAAGAGCTGGAGGCAGGTGGCTGGGGAGAGGGAAGTCTGGGCTTCTCTGCTTGACTGCTGCCTACCGGCGACCCGGACCTCCAGAAAAGCGGTAGATAGAAAGATGGATGGATGGATGGATGAACGACAACGCTTAGTGTTTTTTTATTCCATCCACATCTTAATTTCATTCACAGACTTACAGGAGGAGTTTATAGCATACAGATTAGGCATTAATGTATTTCTATGTTTTTAAGGGAATGAATGAATGAATGAATGAACAGGAAGTGTGAGTGTGTTTCACTTCTAACCACAGACTGTATATTCGGGAGAGGAGAAAAGGCACTCTCCGCTGAGCCTCGGTTATGATAGACTGCATGGCCAGTGTGTGGATGCAGTGCACAGAGGAGGCGTAGAGGGACACTGTCACTCTGAAGATTTTAAACTACAAACCTCTCTTGTGTGACAAAGTATTCTGTCCATGCATTAATCTATTATGGCTGTCATCATATCACACCATATCGCTTGTCTATTCACGCGCCTGTTAAAGTTAAATATGAATTATTTGAATAAACAAGAGAGTTTTTCACTGCACAGATAGGAAAAAACAGTGCATTAGTTTACAAAATGATTCAGTGGATCATCATATTTTCCTGAAGTTTCAAACCCATTCATGTCTGCATGCTATGTAAAACCTATTAAATTCAGCTAACTGTTCCCCAATTGTTCAATGATCTCTTCTTCCCTATCGTCCTCTATAAGATAACTAACTGGGCATCAACTGTGATTAATGCCTGGCTAAATGGCAAGCAACTTTACTATTGTGTGTGTTTTCACTTTGTTGAGTTATGTAACTAGTTACTACCCACCTCTCCACATCACGTCTGTTATTGACAATATGGAACATACTATACATTTAAAATAAGCCCTCATCTGTTCCAACTCTGACTGCCTTAAATTTATACTGAAAGGGATGAGCATGTGAGACTGCAAGTTAACACAAACAAGTGAGCCAAAAAAGGACTGTGGCATGGAGTTGCATCTCCTACATGAGAGACCACTGTTCATCCCCATCCCTACCTTGTTACAAGCGTTTTGTGGATTTTGAGACCCATTCACTTCAATGCTCCCAATTTGTCAGCGGAGTTTATTATAGTCAAAAAGCATCATGGATCCTATACAAAAGGGCACCATGCACTTCTGTCCTGTGAATTACAAGGACCCTGACTGAACAGCAACATACTACACACCTGAGTGAGAATGCAGTGGCTCCACAAAATCAGACATAAAAACTTTACCATGGGAAAATAGTGGCTGTCTTGGGAATTAAGATTTGGTTTTAAACCAAATAGCAATAAAGCTCATTTTTCTACTGATTGACTGGCAGAAACAGTGCCACTAGATATAGTCATAAGCCTGACATATAGTGCTTAATTGGTTTTGAATTACTGCTTGCCTGGCTTTTATTCAGAGTTTGTCAGGTTGGTGAGAAGAAGCAACCACTGTTCAGGAACGCTGCAGTTGAAACATCAAGGAAAGTGGAAGCCTGTGGTTTTCCCTGGCTTAGTACCGTATACGTTGGAACGTCATGGAGAGTTGATACCTGTCCCTGACTGGACCCTGAAGGGAGCAACTATTTTCTGTGAGCATCTAGACTGTGGCTCTGCAATTTCTCTTCGAAAGCGAACACTGTCCTCCAGAAAATCTGTGTGGTGGATCAACCCAGAACGTTTTCATTCTGGATCTGCTCTGACAGAGTGTCTGTTTCCACATCATGCTCATCACATTGTGGATCTAACCTGCTCAGGTAAGCATTTCGATGATATTTTACTATGAATTTTTGTATATAAGTAATATGCCACGTTAGTGTATGGAGTTTTCTCGAAAATCTCACTCAGAATGAAAAACTCTTAGCTTGATTGCTGTCTGAGCTGCTGATCTTTAGTTCTGTTTTTTCTTTCTCCTGGGGCCAGATGGGTTTCATTAATATCTTCACACTCAATTCCACTTACCATGGACATCTCTTGAAAAAGAGAAAACTCAGTCTCTGTCCTTTGTAGATCCACAAAACATTTTTAAGCATTGTGTGTTAAGAGTTACAGATCCTCATGTTAAAGTTTGTGTCAGGAACAAAAAACTAAGGGCCTGATAACATATGGCCCTTTTCCACTAGTGTCAGTTCAGTACGGTTCAGTTTGGTACGGTACGCTTTGTAGGCTTTTCCATTAGGGTGTAGAGAGAAAGAAACAGGCGAGATAATGGGCTGGATCAGCACAGACTTTATTTTCTCTCTACCAGTTGAGTCAGCAAGAATAATCCCCAGGCCACGGGGCCTCTCGCTTTTATACTTTTAATGCCTTGCCCTTACCTAGCGGTCTGGGGACTCACACCACGATACACATCCTATACAAAGTCTGCACGGGGCATTAGCATAACAAAATACATTAACATAACAGTCGCTGGCATCCTGCTTCTTCCTTCTCCCGGCAGCCAGCGTCTGCACCTCTGCTGTCTCATCTAGACCCCCCGGTCAGCCTCTCATCTCCTGGGCCATTCTCTGGGTGGAGGATGTCACACCTATGCCCCCCTCCCCCCCGAACACCCAGAATAGGCCTCAAACCCCCCTGTTTTGTGGGCTTCAGCCGACATCCATAGCGGCTGTAACTGGGGGTGGTGGGGGGTCACTGGCTGTGAGGCACTGCTCTGCCGATGAGGCACTGCAGGAGGCACATCCGTCTGTGGGGGGATGGGGGGGGGACACATCCTCAGAAAGAATTTTTTGTTCCTGCTGATGAGTCATTTACCTGAGGAGTCCCCGGGGGGGGGGGGGGGGCGTTCATGCCGGGGAGCCCAGGCCAACACCACTTCTTCGTCTGCCAACACGAATGCTGGTTTGAGTGTCATGGCGGCCTCTGGGCCGTCATTAGTGTCATTAGCCCCAGCTGCGCACAGACCAGGAGGTGTGAATCAGCGGCTGTTAAAAGCCAGTGTTGCTGACAGCCCGGCATGGAGTCGTCTGTCTTCCTCAACGGAGAATGAACCTGATCTCCGCTCTCTGGTCTCGTCAAGAATATCTCTTGTCACGTCTGGAACTTTGTCTGTCCTCGTCAAGAACTTTGTCTGTCTCGTCAGGAACTTTGTCTGTCTCGTCTGGAACCTCGTTTGTCTCGCCAAGAGCTTCACTTGCTTCATCCAGGAACTCCTCTCAGCGACAAGCAAGTAAGCGCACTGTTGTTACTCAACCCACAAACCTATATCCCTGTGCACAGGTGGACCTCCTTGGCGGCGGACCTGCTTCCCCAGCTGACGGGGGGGTAATGCCATCACGTCTTCATAGCAGTTCGCTACCACACACGTTTACCCGGTACGTCTTGCTCCTCAATTACCAGAACTGTTATTGTATCAGTTACAGGAGTATTGGCCAACGTTATCGGTGTGAATCACTGTCATCAGCATCAGCCTGTATCATCATTGCCACTTTCTGTGGAGTCACTAACCTCGTCTTCGTCTGCATCGTTGTCATCCCGGTTGTGGAGATCACAGCCGGCGTCATCGTCAGGATCATCGTCATCCCGGTCTGTGGGAGTCACAGCCGGTTGCCTCGAAGGACTGTCATTGTCACAAGCAAGGGGTAGTAATCCAGCACGGTCACGGACCGCCTTCACCTCCACGCTGCCCGGCCGCTGGAACTCAGCAGAGCGAAGCCAGTGCTACTCTCAAGTAAGCCTTGTTATCTGCCAGCTCTTTGCTAGTGTGGAGCATTAGTAATTGTCTCTGCTTATCTGTTCCCAGGGTTGCCGGGGTCTCCGTCCAGGTCGCTCGAGCTCCCGTGACACGAACGATATCATCGCCCTCACACTTGACATTACACTCACTTTCAATTAAATAAAGAATTATTGTCACTATCTGCTAGTGTCAGTGTCTGTCCTCCTGGGTCCCGAAACATGTCATTAGAGCCTGTCATTGCAGACGGTTTCGCTGCGTCCCCCCAAGTCTAACACGAAATGTTTCCGCTCCAGGCTGCAGCACTCTGATCGGCCCTTCGTATGGTGGGCCCAACGGGGTCCGGTGTGCATCGTGTCTGACAAACACTTATGACGCATTCCGCAAGTTTTTGGGGACAAATGTGTGGGGGAAAACAGTGGTGGACCAGGCCCGGTACTCTCCCTGGTTCTACGCCATGTAGGGAATTCGGGGGTGTTTGGGCATTGGGTGGTGGGTTGTCGGGCAAAATTCCCCAGGGAGCCGCAGCGGTTGTGAAAACACAAGTTCTGCCGAGGAGCTGCTAAATCCTCCTTCGGTGTGGAACGCAACCGTACCAAAACCCACGGCAGTTGGTCCACCCCAATTGGCATCCATAAGCAAAGCCCTGAGTGCTGCTTTAAGTGATCTGTGGAAACGCTCACATAACCCGTTGGCCTGAGGGTAGTATGCAGTAGTGCGGTGAATGCTGACCCCCAGGCTCCAGGCCATCACAGACCAGAGGCCAGAAATGAACTGGGGGCTCCTGTCAGACGTGATGTCAGACGGAGCGCCAAAACGTGCCACCCAATTGTTCAAAAAAGCGCGTGCGATTTCCGCGGACATGGTGGATGCCAGCGGCACCACTTCAGGCCAACTCGTGGTGTGGTCCACTACAGTTAGGAGTTGCGTAAACCCCTGTGACAGTGGGAGGGGCCCCATCAGGTCCACGTGGACATGGTCGAACCGCTTAGCCGGGATGTGGAAATGTTCGAGGGGGGGCCTTCGTGTGCCTGTGCACTTTGGCCCGCTGGCACGCAACGCAAGCTGCCCACCCACTCTTTCACTGTTTATGTAGACACGGCCAGACGAACTTCGCCCCCACCAGCTTGACTGACACGCGCAATCCCGGGTGCGGTCAGGGAGTGAAATCGACTCCAAAATGCGACGGCACCAAGTGCGCGGGGCGACCAGGCGCAGACAGGCCTGTGGAGATGTCACAGAGTGGGGGTGGGCCCCCGGCTTGCAGTACTCTGCTCTCCAGCCTTAACCCTGTTGGTCCAAACTGGAGCGCGCAAACGTCTGGATCGCCGGCTTGCTCGGCGGCCATGGCAGTGTAATCTATTCCTACGTAGACTGGGGCCACCAGCACACGCGAGAGGCAGTCTGCCACCACATTGAGTTTACCGGCCACATGCTGAATGTCAGTTGTAACTCCAAGATTGCAGCTAGCTGTCTTTGCTGCTGGGCCAACCATAGTTCCGAAACCTTGGCCATGGCGTATGTTAACAGCTTGTGGTCCACAAATGCTGTGAAGCTGCGCCCTTCCAGCCAGACCTGGAAATGGTGTATGACCAGGTGGAGAGCCAGCAGCTCCCTGTCAAATGCGTTGTATTTACGCTCGTTGTCATGCAGGAGACCTGCTGAAAAAGGACGAGCAGCTGCCAAGAACCTGCGACGCACTGCTCCACGACGGCCCCTATGGCCACGTCAGATGCGTCAGTAGTGAGCGCTATCTGTGCCACGGGTCTGGGTGCACCAGTAATGTGGCCTTCGCTAGCGCTGCTTTGGTATCCACAAACGCTTGCTCTTACTCGGGGGTCCAGTCAATGCTGTCCGCCAGTTTCCATTTTTTAATCGCAGTGTACAACAGCTGCATGCGCTGGGCTGTGCGGGGGAGGAAACGATTGTAGAAGTTAACCATTCCTAAAATCTCCTGGAGAGCCCTTTCGGTATGAGGACGCGGAAAATCCGCCACTGCACGCACCTTGTCCAATAACGGGATCTCGCCCTCCGGGTGAGATGCAGTGGCCCAAAAAGTTGATCACCGTAGCTCCGACTGACACTTTGCTGGGTTGATTATTAACCCGTGCTCTTCCAACCTCTGGAAAAACATCCTGAGGTGGGCGACGTGTTTGTCCTCAGACGCACTGGCCACCAGGATGTCATCCAGGTTGACGAAGACAAACGAAGATCGCGCAGCACCGCGTCCATCATGCGTTGGAAGGTCTGTGCCACTCCTTTTAATCTGAGATGGGATGCATAGAAATTTGAAAAGACTGAACGGGGTAATCACTGCCGTTTTGGTTATGTCTTCCGCGTGCACCAGGACCTGGTGGTACCACGGACCAGGTCCACCCTGGAAAAAAATGCATGCCCCAGTCAGGTGGACGGAAACAATCTTGGATATGGGGAATGGGCTAGCAATCATGTGCTGTAGCGTTTGTTTAATTGCGGAAATCACCGCATGGTCACCACGACCACTCGGCTTTAGGCACCATGTGCAGCCGGGGACACCCTCGGGCTATTTCAGCGCCTGACAATGCTAACCTCTCCAAATTGTGTGAACGCCTCACGCCCACTGGCCAGTTTAGCTGCATCCAGGCAGCTAGGGCGTGCAGAAATGGGCGGTCCACTGGTGGTCCATGAAGTGCTCGACCCCCATGCTTAGTGACGGCTGCCGAAAACATAGGAACCGTGAGTGCTGGGAACTGGGTGAGTAGTTGTTGGAACTTATCCCCTGGAGCTGTGATGTTGGCGAGTGTTGTGGACCTGGCTCTTCGAGCTGTACAGGGCAGAGAATCAAAAGACAGAGCATTAGTCAGGCGTCTATTGGAAACATCGACTAATAGTCTGTGCGCACACAGGAAATCTGCACCTAAAATGGGGGAGTTACATGCTGCTATGATGAAGGACCATTGGTAGTTACGGTCGTGCAAACATATGGTCAGTGTCCTCTCAGCAAATGTTTTAATGTCTGAGCCATTGGCAGCTGCCAGCTCGGGGTTGCTACTTCCAGCCAGCCGGTCTGCATTGGATGGCAGGATGAGGCTCTTTTGGGAGCCGGAATCCACGAGGAACTGTCTCCCCAAATGTGAGTCTGTCACATAGAGCAGCCACAGCTGCTACCGACTGCCGGTCCTGGCATTTCCCGAATGCTTATATTGGCATGGTGGCACACATCGCCGTGCATCTTCTCCGAAACTGTGGTGGTAAAAACAGAGCATGCCCTTCCGGTGCTTCTTGGCCTCCGCGCCAGCCACCATCGAAGGCTCCTCACCCTTGCTGGTTGTTTCCCTGGGCTCCAGCGCCGCTGCGTTCACCGCGAAGGTTCTGGTCGCCAGGATAATCCGGTCCGCTTCTTGCGCAGTGAACGGTAGTTGGTGCTCGGCCAGCAGCAGTGAGTTGGCGAGGACCACCCTTGGCCGCTGCCGGGAGGTTTCGGAGGAAAAGATGTGCAAACAGGAACGGCTTGCCATCTGTGCCCAACAACGACAATATCTTCTTCATCACTCGAATGCCGACCCGTCTCCCAACTTGGAGCATGTCAGCAGCCTTTCCGCTCTTCACAGTCCAACAGCGTATAGCGCTGGGTCAGTGCGGTCTTGAGGGGCATCGTATTTGCCATGGGCTGGGGGCCGTTGGAGCAGGCTTGCCAACTGCTGTGTTGTGCGTGCGTCCAGCGCGGGTAATGACGTAGTAATATTTTGTGTTGTCCGCCATCACTCCCCGGAGCGCGAACTGAGTCTCTGTCTGGAGGAACCAAGCCGTCGGGGTCATGTAGCCAAAAATCCGAGAGTTTGACCGATACAGTACACGCGGTGGCTGTCGCTTCCAGATGGAGCCCGTCTCCGGGGTGTTACATCGTATTCCATCATACGTCTCAGGATCACCAGTGTAGAGAGAAAGGAACAGGCGAGACGACGGGCTGGATCAGTACAGACTTTATTTTCTCTTTACCAGTCGGGTCAACAAGAATATTCCCAGGCCACAGGGCCTCTCCTTTTTATACTTTTAATGCCTTGCCTAGCAGCCTGGGGGCTCACACCACAATACGCATCCTATACAAAGTCTGCACGGGCATTAGCATAACAGAGTACATTAACATAACAGTCGCTGGCGTCCTGCTTCTTCTTTCTCCCAGCAGCCAGCGTCTGCACCTCCACTGTGTCGTCTAGACCCCCCCGGTCAGCCTCTCATCTCTTTGGGCCATTCTCTGGGTGGAGGATGTCACACCTATGTCCCCCAAAATGACTGTAACGGTTACCGTCCCGATTTTTCACACCTAATTGAGAATGGTTCTAACCGTCCCGTACCGACACGAAAATGTGACGTAAAAACAGTGCAGGCCACTGATTGGTCCCGGCATAACGTCATGACAGTGGCGTTTGAGGCTGAGTTTAGAGAATCGCGAGCTGCCATTTGCAAAGATTCGTCCGTGAGCCAGCCAGCAAGCAAGCGATATAAACAGCAATGATAGAATGGCTTCACAGAAATCAGACCCACAGAAATCAACACTGCAGTTCAGCAGAGTTTTCTGTGCCTTTCGGCTGATGAGAGAATCCAGAAGGAACTAGACGGAGCCACCCAAAATGCATTTACGGCCACAGGAGCACTGAACTTCAGCAGTTGAAAGCCATGATATTAGGATATTGAGGATGGTGAGTGATGTGACATGATGTGATATTATGCATCTTTTATGTTTTTTATCCCAGCAGTGGAAAATTCACTTTGAATAGACAACAACGTTGTTGCTTGTGTGCAAACAATGAGCTAGCTAGTTAGCCATCAATGCTAACTCCGTGCACCGTGCTCTCCTTGTATTGTGTTGACAATATCTGATGAAATAAGCTAGTTGTAATCCTGGTTAAAAAGGTGTTTTTTTTACATGTTGCACTTTCATGCTGTGCATGTATTTAAGTTGTGTATATTTTCGTTGTAGAGTCCAACCAGCATCTGCTCTGACACTGACAATGTTTGGCACGACACAGCAATATATTATGACTGGTAAGTTGCACATCCTGTTATTTTTTTAGTAGTGGTGGACAAAGTACTCAAATCCTTTGCTTTTTAATGTAAAGTATAGGTATAGTGCCAAAATTAAAGTAGCACAATTTCCACTTAATATGAAAGGGACAGAACTGAGATTTATTTGATTGTGTGAATATTAGTTACAGAATAATTGAAAATGAATGGCACATCCAATAGTAGCCACTGTAAAATAAACCGCTTGTTTATTTGTTTATTTATTTTTTTTGTCAGATCACTTGCGTGATCCTTTGTGAGTTATATTCATAATAGTGTATCTTGGACTTTGGGGAATGGGAGTTATTCAGTCACCATTATAATTTAGTTTATATGTATAGTTTATAGTCTGTTGTCCATAAACTCATGCAGTAACAGGACACATTACAAATATTTGAGACCCATTGTAGTGCTTCCTTTTATATTTTAGCAATACAAGTACAAAACACCACCCACACTTGAAGCCAGGGTGACACAGCGGTGACAGAGCGGTGGCTAAACTTTTATTAATAAAAATTACATATTTTGACTGAGCGACTCTATAATCGGGGATGCACACCCTCAGTTAAAAGTACTAGATTCCATTCAACTGAAGGTACCAACTCATTCTGATTGCTGAGGCCACAGTAAAAAAACAAATGATTTTAAATATAACCCAGCCCTTGTAAAATCTACTTTACTGAAGCGCCGCTACATGAAAATTGTGGATAAATACAACAAAGTACTTTTTTGTCACATTCCACCACTGGCTTTTAGCAACAAGTGTATTTCTCAAATATGTTTTAAACTTACATTAATTAACCACCACCCATTTCTGTTTTTTGTCAAGGGAAGAGGAAAATGATCCACCCCAAATCGGACCTTGCCTCACTATTTACAGAGATGCAGGCTGAAGATCTTCTGAACCGGGACCAGCTTGAGCGGCACATCCAGTTACTTCTCAGTGAGGCAGCGTGGCCGGTGTGTATGACCCATTCTAATTTTTTTCTTTTTTTACAGTTTGAATTTTGCACATTCTAAATAATCTGGAATTTGCTGCTGATTGTAATAAACAATTTAGTGACTTATGTGTCTGCGTCATGATTTTCTATTTTGTCTGTTAGGACACCAGTGGGAAAAGAGTCAACAGTACAAACCATTTATCAGTGACTTTGAAAATAATGGCTTGTGCGGAACACACTCAGTAGTTTTCCCTCAGACTGAAGTGGCAGATCAAAGGTGGGGAGTGTGGAGAGAATAACCAGGCCGAACTTTTCTGAGCAGATGAAACTTTATTGCACTCTCTCTCACATTCAGCAGAATCAGAAAACATCCTCACCAGGTTGCAGGCCCTCTCTTTTATATCACAGCACTAACACTTCTCTGCTACCTGTGGTGCTGCATTAACATATCACTCCCCACACTCCCCACCTTTGATCTGCCACTTCAGTCTGAGGGAAAACTACTGAGTGGGTTCCCCCCCACTCCACAGAGTTTCAGACTGAGTCTTAACCCCCATGTCCTTTGGGCTTCAGCCTCCGTCCATAGCTGCTGAAACGGGGGGTCTTCGGCTCCGAGGCGCTGCTGTGCCGGTGGGGGGTTCCTGGGGGTGTGTCCGTCAATGCCAACATCTTCTCCATCAATTCGACCGCCGACTTGTCTCCTAACTCGGAGCGTGTCAGGAGCCTCTCCGCTCTCTCACAGTCTCAGAGCATGTAGCACCGGGTCAACGCGGTTTTGAGAGCACTGTATTTGTCGCAGGCTGGAGGCTGTTGGAGCAGGCTCGCCACCTGCTGAGTTGTGCGTGTGTCCAGCACTGCGGCCACGTAGTAATATCTGGTGTCATCTGCCGTTATTCCCCAGAGCGCAAACTGGGCCTCGGTGTGAAGGAACCAAGACTTCGGGTCGTGTAGCCAAAAGTCTGGGAGTTTGACTGAAACGGCACACGTGTTGCTGGCACTTCCTGTCCGGGTCGTCTCTGGGGTGTTCGCCTCCAGTTCCATTGTGCGTCAAGGGTCACCAGTGTGGATAGAATAACCAGGCCGAACTTTTCCGAGCAGATGAAACTTTATTCCACTCTCTCTCACATTCACCAGAATCAGAAATCATCCTCACCAGGTTGCAGACCCTCTCTTTTATATCACAGCACTAACACTTCTCTGCTACCTGGGGTGCTGCATTAACATATCACTCCCCACACTCCCCACCTTTGATCTGCCACTTCAGTCTGAGGGAAAACTATTGAGTGGGTTCCCCACAGGCTCATTTTTAAGAAAAAGTAACCAAAAACAATTATTTTATTTACTGAAGGCTGTATTGTTGGATGTGCCAGTGCAGAAGACACTGGACACTTTAGTGATAGTACCAGTATATGGAGGAATTCTGGGCCATATTAGCATCTGTATTTTCTAATAATGGGTTAGGGCAGGGGTGTCTAATCATGTGCCATGGAGGGCCAAGACCCTGCAGGCTTTACCTGCAACCAGTGTCTTCAACAGCAGATTCCACCAAATTTCTTCCACTGACTTCTGATCAGTGAAAACACCTGCTGAAGAGACTGGGTAGAAGAGAGAACCTGCAGGGTCTTGGCCCTCCATGGCATATGATTGGACACCCCTGAGTTAGGGTTTAATGGGATTTAACATTTTAACACAAACTGCTTTGTGGCTTATAATTCTGTTGGCAGGCTTACACCAAACCAAAAGTGATTTCTCAAACTGCTGGATTGTTCTTCGACAGCTCTTCCAGTCTTTTAGTATTTTAATTTATGTCACTTGGTGGTAACCTTCACACATAAAACAAAAGTAGAGACACATCTGCAAAAAGTACAAAGGTTTATTGTCAAAATTCCCAGTCCCATACTAAATGAATACATGTACAGTTCACTGTTGATGCAGAGAATATAGATTTATACAGTATCTACATGTAGTCAGCAATACTCGATATGATATATATCCAGTAAATGAAGCATTTTCCATGTCACCTTGTGACTGCATTATTTTAATTGCTTTTAATCCTAGATCCAGTTGGTTTAGGCTTAAATGCATCATAATTGTTAAGTATATCTTATTATACCTAACTCAGTACTGTTTACCTGTTGAAATACATATTTTACGGCTAATATAACCCCATAGCTACAATGGCACCTGGCAATCACGTTTTGGCATCTGATCATGTTTTGTCATGATACCAGCAGCTGGGGCAGGTACATTCCATGACGTCTCAACAGTCTCTCCATGATTTTCATACAGATCAGAGCAATTTGTTGCACAGAAAGCTAAACATTTCTAGAGAAATTCTGAAGTTCTTTAACCACTGCGCGTTCGTGAAGCCGGGGTGACATCTCATCACTGGGAGCCCTGTGTTGAATGCCTAGACCAACGGTTTGAAGTGATAATTTTGCGACAACAGAGCCATCTGAAACACACACACAGAGAATACATATTTTAGTACCTAATAGCAATAACTTGCCAACATTACAATGTAGTACGGTGGACCTAAAGCAAAGTAGCATTCACAATCATTAGCTTACCTTCATATGTGATGTAGTTCGTATCCTCATGTCTTCCGCTTTATACTGCTCTATATGGTTTCCTAAATGCTCCAGTACTTTTCTAGAGTGTGTCGTCTCGCCGCCTATAGCCTTCTGATCTCCTTTTGCTCTCTTTTTCTGCCTTTACTTTGGCAAAAAAAATGCCAGACACTGCAGTCACCTCGTATCCTGCCATCTTGTGTTTTGCCTGGGTTGCACGTTTTACGTTATGGGAGGTTTGCGCCGCCTCCCTGTTACAAATCCCACCTACATCAAGTGGTACTCTGGTGTAATGGAAACACAAGCGGACCGAACTGAACTGAACTGAACTGTACCGTACTGTACTGGGCCAAACTGACACTAGTAGAAAAGGGCCATAAGATCCCAAAATAGTAGGTACCAAATTAAGTGGGCTTTCTTGAAAATTGTGTTTTTCCTTAGTAAGCATTCTGCATGTGATTTACTAATAAAAAATGCATGTCTGATGATGAGAAGTGCAATCAGGTGGAGGTGGGTGTATTTAAACTGAGATTTACAGTGTTTCATTGCATCACCAGTGACATGATAATGAAAGAGAAAATGTTGTGGCAAGACAAGGGCATTTAATGAAATTAAACTGATTAGAGACAATGGTAAGACATAAGGTAGAGAATGGAGGAAAGATGGCTTTCGATAACACATTGGCAAATGAAACTGATATAGAGGTGGATAGAATTCCTCTAACATACAGTGCAATGAAAAAGTATTTGGCCCCTTCCAGATTCTTATATATATATACATATATATATATGTGTGTGTGTGTGTGTGTGTGTGTGTGCGCGCACACACACACACACACACACAAATTCCATACGACAAAGAAAGCTAAGGTCACTAAACTTGGTACAAATGTTCACCCTGAGACCATGACCTCTGACTATTGATTTAGGGTTAAAAGATCAAAGGTCAAGGTTAGTATTTCCTATGCCTTATTACTATAGAATAAGTAAAGCTAGGGTCATGAAACTTGCTGTACAGGTTCACCTTGGGATCCTGACCTACAACTATTTATGTTGTATATTCATGGATGATAAAAGGCATTCACTTATATAGTGCTTTTTATCATCCCAGGATGACCAAATTGCTTAACAGATTCAGCTATCTACCATTCACATACTGATGGCAGCGAAGCAGCCATGTAAGATGCTGTCCTGACCCACTAGGAGCAACTTGGGGTTCAGTGTTTTGCTCAAGGACACCTTGACATGTAGACAAAGAGAGAGCAGGAACTGAACCACCATCCCCATGATCAGAGGTTGACAGCATTCTACATCTGTGCCATAGCCTCTCCAGTGATAGGCTTATCATAATTTGGTTCTGCCCCAATAATATATGGAAAAACTGTAAACTGCTCTCCTTCAGTGACATATTAGGTTCTTCAAAAAAAAAAACACAGGCCGGGGATGTTGCACTCATCTCAGAGTGCTCTTGTTAAATGATGATTTCATTTATTAAGGGAAAAAGTTATCCAAATCTACCTGGCCCTATGTGAAAAACTAATTTCCCCCTAAAACCTAATGACTGGTTGTGCCACCCTTGGTGGCAACAACTGCATTGTAGATTTTCACCTCTCAGTGTGAGATATGAAGCAGGCAATCATTTTGTGGTCTTAAGGTATGTTCAGACCAAACATGAACGGGCAAATTTTTCGCACAGCATGATTACATTTAACTCAATGTAAACACAGGAATAGACATGAATTCACCATCTGAGTGAATTGCAGACAGGAAAAGTTGTCTTTAAAACTTCTGCAGCTGTGTTCAACCTGTTTTGGAAATTCCCAAAACACCATCATGCTTAGGTTTACATTATCCAATGGAGTCTCACCTGAAAAAATTGTCCTTGCCTCCACAATTTCACCAGGATGATGGGTTGTTTACAATGCATCCAGGAAGTATTCACTTTTTCCACATTTTGTTGTTACAGACTTATTCCAAAATGGAATAAATTATTTTTTTTTCTCAAAATTCTACACACAACGACTTCCGGTCTGGACACCATGGTGATAGCAGCTTAACGCTGAAGCTCCCAGACCCGATCCAAGAAAATACCTTGAAAATCAGATTTAACGGATTTTTGGAAGAGTGAAAATCAAAAGACAGTCATAATGCCTAAAGGAAAACAGAAGAAACAGACATTTACCAGGCCAGCACACGCATCGGCCGGAGAATCTGATCCGGAGGATTTCCATTCAGAAGATGAGGAGCTGAATGAAGCTAGCAACAAGGTTAGCTTAAAAATGGTACTTAAGGAATTAAGACGATTTCGCCGAGAGTGTTGGGCCGAATTTCGTGAATAAAAAGGACAAACAGCAGAGTGGACCAGGCCGAGGACCGAATCTTGGAAGCAGAGGAAAGAATAAAAGGGTTGGAAGATACTGTGCTGGAACTACACAAACGCCAGTCAAGATTGGAGGCTAAGCTAACCGACCAAGAAGGAAGACTAAGAAGAGATAACATAAGAATTCACGCGCTGAAAGAAGGAGTCGAGGACGGTTTCACCACAATGGCGGCATGCGTGGAGTCCTTACTGAGAGAAAAGTTGGATATTCCCCAAACCACCGACTTGAAGATAGTAAGGGCACACCGTACATTAGCCCCTAGGCCGGCGGCGGAAGCGCCACCAAGATCGGTGGTGGTGAAGTTCTCCAACTCCAAAATAAAAGAAGAGGTTGTAAGACTGGCTTGGCAGAAAAAAGGATTTATGCACCAAGAGAGAAAAGTTTTCGTGGAACACGATTACGCTCCGGAGGTCCTTAAAAAGCGTTGGGAATACAACGACGCTAAAAAGATACTACGAGAGAAGAAACTGCGCTTTCAGACTCCATTTCCGGCGAAGCTGAGGGTTTTTTAACGGGGATGAGACGTGTCTCTACAACTCGGCGGAAGAAGCAACCACGGATATGGCGAGCAGAGGACTCCTGGTAACGGTGTATAAACCCGCAGCAGACCCGATCGAAAGAATCAAGGCTCAAACGTGGTCCACACAGAGGCCCTCAAAATCCACGGGCCAGCAGCGGGAAACCCAGCGCCAGAGCTACAAGGAAAAACTGGCCATTTACAGGAGGGAATAACGATATTTTTAGTCAATCTGTGAATCCAACCCTCCTCCTACAAGGTAACAAACATTAAAGGAGATGCAGAATCAGCAAGTGGTAAAGCATTTTATGGAACAGACATAATATTAGAAACAAATAAGTCTTTAAAAAAAACAAAAACTTGTTAAAATAGAAATGTGACAATGAACCACATGATCTCTCCACACTAACAAATACTGTATTAACGTGACTGTTTGCTGTGATGGTGGTGGGAGGTTGCGCACAATTTCATAGGGTATAGGCATAAAAAAAAAAATCATTACAAGTTCGGATTGGGATCTGAAATTCACGTTAAAAACATGGGACAACTTACAGGGGTAAGAGAGGGCCCTCAGCACGTAACGGAATCTGAGGAATTTCCCTCAGAGCCAACACACCATCATGGCTCTTCTAAGGTCACTAAAAAGACCTCAGCTCAGGAAGATCTTTTGTCAGTTTTTTGTTTTAAAGTTTTATATACTATGTTCTTAATGTTTTTTATGTTCTTAATGTTCTTTCAGTTTCTGAGTAGCATAAAAGAGGGCCACCACACTGTTATACTAAATAAGACAACACAATGGAGAAACAGGGTGTAACCAAAATAATCTCATATAATGTAAAAGGGATCCTGAATCCAGTTAAAAGATCCAAGATTCTAGGCAAAATGAAAAAAGACAACGCAGGAATAATAGTTTTACAGGAAACCCACCTAACAGAAGTGAAGCACACTAAACTCAATAGACAAGGGTTTAAAATGATCTCTTCATCTTCATATAAGTCAGGGAGGAGGAGGGGGTAGCGACATTGATCTCAACCAAAATTATATTTGAAACAAAAAAATCAGAGCACAAAGATAAAGAAGGGAGATACAGTATGGTACTTGGGTGGCTAGAGGGAGAAGATATCACCCTGCTGAATGTATATGCACCTCCAGGGGCTAACTGGAAATTTTATAAAAATGTATTTGACCTAATGATAACTAAAGCCCAAGGTTTAGTGATGTGTGGTGGAGACTTCAATCTAAGACTGAATCCATACTGGGATATATCTGGTAATTCTCCACATCAAAATAACACTCAAAGTAGAAAAACTCGGATGCTACTAAAAGAAATGGGAATCTGTGACGTGTGGAGGGAATTCAACCCCAGTGTAAAAGATTATACATTTTACTCAGCACCACATTCATCATACTCAAGGATTGACTATTTTTTTATGTTTAATAGAGACATTGGAAGAGTAAAAACATGTAAAATAGGACTGATGGATCTCCCTGACCACAGTCCGATCTATATGGACCTAAGTATCCAAAAATACACAAATAATACATTTTCTTGGAGGTTAAATTCAAATGTGCTGAAAGGACCACTGAAAGATGAATTGGAATCAGATATTCTCAGATATTTGGAGGAAAATGATAATGGAGAAGTATCCCCTTTAATACTGTGGGACGCATGCAAAGCTGTAATAAGGGGAAAGATTATCGCAAAACTGGCAATCCAAAAGAAACTGAGACAAGAAAAACTAGTCACATTAGAGTCAGAACTTAAGAACCTAGAAAAGGAGCACAAAGATAACACTCATTCTAATGACTCGCTCAAAATTAAGGAGATTAAAAAACAAATAAATGAGATCTACACAATAGAAATCCAGAAGAAACTTACATTTCTGAAACAAAAATACTATGAAACAGGCAGCAAATCGGCAAAATTGCTAGCCTATAAATTGAGGAAACAACAAACGGAGAGAGCAATCTACAAAATCAGAGACCCAGTATCAAAGGAAATAAAATTTAGAATTTAGGATATTCTTAAAAGCTTCGAGAACTACTATAAGAACTTGTACTCCCTCAAAAAACATAAAAACGCATCCGAAGCCTTCCTAAACACATTAAACCTTCCCCAACTTACTGAGTCACAAAATAAAACACTACTGTCAGAAATACAACCTAAAGAATTAGAAAAAGCAATTATGAAACTTAAAGCTAACAAATCCCCAGGAGCAGATGGCTATACAGCAGAGTGGTACAAAACCTTTAAACAGCAACTATCTCCTCTCCTCCTGAAAACATTTAACTATGTCCTCCACTCAGGGGAAATCCCCCCCTCCTGGAGAGAAGGGGTCATTGCAGTCATACCTAAACCTGAAAAGGATAAACTAGACTGCTCCAACTACAGACCAATCAGTGTGTTAAATCAGGACTATAAGCTTTTTACCACTATCCTTGCCAAAAGGTTAGAAAATATACTGACAGACTTAATTCATTTAGACCAAACAGATTTTATAAGACAAAGACAGACACAAGACAACATTAGATGCACTTTACACATAATTCATCATATAAAAAAAATTTAAATGCAGCCATACTGGGATTAGATGCTGAAAAAGCATTTGATTCGGTTGACTGGTCTTTCCTATATAGAATCTTATCCAGTTTCAATTTTCATAACAACTTCATTAGAACTATCCAGGCATTATATAAAAAACCAACAGCTAAAATAAGGATTAACGGTAAATTATCATCATCTTTTGAACTGGAAAGAGGATGTCGTCAGGGCTGCCCCTTGTCTCCACTGCTCTCTGCAATCTTCATAGGACCTCTGAGCCAATGGATAAGACAGAATCAGAAAATTCGAGGTATTACACTTGGTCAGAAGGAACACAAAATAGCACTTTTTGCTGATGACATTTTAATATACCTGGGGCAGCCGGACACCTCTTTTCCAGAACTAATCTCAGTTTTTTCAGAGTATGGAGATCTATCGGGGTACGAATTAAACATGCATAAAACCCAAGTTTTAACATTCAACTATGACCCAAATCAATATTTACTAAGCAAACTCAAAACTAACTGGGAGATGGAATCTTTGAAATATCTGGGGTCAATATCCCGAAACAACTCAACAAAATTATAACACTGAACTATGATCCACTGATGGCAAAAATAAAATCTGATCTAGCAAGATGGAATATGATACCATTCTTGGGTACCGCACAAAGAATTGAAGCAGTCAAAATGAATATACTTCCACGTCTTCTATACCTTTTTCAAACAATACAGGTAGAACCTCCCAAAAAAACATGGCAGGAGCTGGACAGAAGGATCTCAAGATTCATATGGCAAGGCAAGAGACCTAGAATCAGATATAGAACCCTACAGCTAAACAAAGACAAAGGTGGGCTCGCGCTGCCAAATATCAGGGACTATTTTAAAGCCGCACAAATTAAAACTTTAGTAGAGATATGTAACCCAGTCTACACTGCACAATGGAAGGAGATGGAATGCCAAATAACAAGTGACATCCCCCTACAGGCGATAATAGGGAACAATGCCCTACCTACACTTTTGAATAACACTAACCCCTGGATAGAGGCCCCGCTAAAAATTTGGTTTAAGATAGTCAGAGAGAATCAAACTAAAGAACCCTATCGATTACTGCAATGGATTGCCTATGATCAAGACTTTACTCCTAATAAAACAGACATTAGATTTAAAAAGTGGAAAGAGAACGGACTGATAAAATATTACAATTTTTTTAAAGGGCAAATTTTAAGAAGTTTTGAAGATTTGAAAAAACAAGGTCTAATAAGTCAAGACCTTTACAGGTTCTTTCAGCTTAGACACCACATAAACAAAATACTTAAAAAGGAGGATTTGGAAAGGGCCCAGTCAGGTGTTCTGAAGGTCTTCTTAATGGCATATAAAGGGATCCCAGGGATCAGATACATCTCTAAAATATACCAAGGTCTTCAAGACTTAAAAGGAGACAACACATCATATTTAAAAGAGAGATGGGAAAAAGAGGGGAATTTCACTTTACAACTGGAAATATGGGAAAAGCTAAATAAACAACAATGGAAAAGTACCTCATCCCTGCAGTGGAGAGAATTTGGATGGAAAAATTTGCCAAGATTTTTCAGAACACCTGCACACAACAAATTTACTCTTAAGGGGTTGAATTGTTGGCGCTTGTGTGGTGAAGAGACTGCAAATCATTTTCATGTGTTTTGGTCATGCCCAGTTATCCACCAATATTGGACCAATGTACAGACAATATTGGGGAAAATATTCAAAATAACAGTCCCCTTTTCTTTTGTAACTTTGTATTTGGGTTTACTACCGGAATCACTAGAAAGACGAGGAGAAAAATACTTATTCACTGTTTTAATATTGGCAAGTTAAAAAGCTCTAACTAAAAAATGGATGTTGAAGGATTGTCCTACACCTGAAGATTGGATTAACATGATTCAAGACATTTACTCGATGGAAAAGTTGACATTCGCACTGAGACAGGACATGGATGGGTTCTTGAACCTTTGGCATCCCTGGATCGCATATGTGTCTTCCATCAGATCTAATCTTTGACAAATACCATTTCAATAATGGCACCGCTCTTTGTTCCAACGCTACTCAGATGCACTTTTATTTTTATTTTTTTTTTCCTTGTTCTTTTGTTTTGTTTTTGATTTTGTTTTTTCTTGTTTTGTTTTTTGTTTGGGTTTTTTTTTTGTTCTTTCTTTAATTCTCTTTTTCTTTCACTTTAAAAAAAGGGGTGTTGTAATAATTATTCTTCCAATGTTGTCAAAAAACAAAAAAAAGGGAACATGTGATGAAAATGTAAACAATGCAATGCTGTAATGACATGTATACCCTTTACAAAAACTTAAATAAAAAAAAAATCTACACACAACACCCCATAATAACAACATGAAAGTTTTTTTTTTAGATATTTGCAAATTTATTAAAAATAGAAAACTAAGAAATCACATGTACATACATATTCACAGCCTTTGCTCAATATTTTGTTGATGCACATTTGGCAGTAATTACAACCTCAAGTCTTTTTGAATATGATGCCACAAGCTTGGCACACCCATCTTTGGGCAGTTTCGCCCATTTCTCTTTGCAGCACCTCTCAAGCTCCATCAGGTTTGTTGGGAAGCGTCGGTGCACAGCCATTTTCAGATCTCTACAGAGATGTTCAATTGGATTCAGGGGCGAAAATCCCATTTCACTGTTGGGGGGACAATAAATAGGAAAATCTGAGAGCTTAATTTCTGAAGGGGGACATAAAAAATGCCATTTTTGCTGTATTGTCTGATACTTTCTCAAATGTTTTATATAATGATATTAGGTAATTATGTCATTGTTCCTTATTAGTCCATATCCTACAATACCAAAAGTTGTATTGGGTGGTCAGTGTCAATTACACCCTATATGATCTAACAAAATGTCTTTGCTCAGCATGAACACTGGTGTATCCCCACCACAGCAGCCTTACAATAATTTAAAGCTCAAAATAAGTTTGGAAACTAGAAGAAATACCTTAATGAATAACTAAACAACATCAAACTATTCTTCAAAAATATGTATTTATTAACAAGCAGCAACAAAACAAAATGTCAATATGTCTTAAAACTAGGGCTGTGAAACAATAACATTTTTTAAACTGATTAATCACAGTGATACTTGTTATGTCTGGATATCACGAGACGGAGACCTCATTATACTGAACACTGAAGTCCCTTTATTAACATGGAAACCTGAATATATACTACAGCTGTAGTCCGCCTGACGTCATACCCCCCAGCCCCCCGGCCAAGCTCGGGCAAACCCCCAGAGACAAATCTCATACACCACATCCCCCCCACACAAAGCCATAACCCCCCCCCAGAATCTAAACCTGTCACAAACTCCCATGCGCCATTGCGCGGTGCACGAGGGAGGGAATGAAAAACCCAATTGCGGAAGTAGAAAGTGCCATTTTATTAAATATACCAACAAAGTAACAAGTCCAGTTGACCATGAAATACAGGGATGTGCAAATGATTAAAATAAGGCCACCAGACATACAGGGTGCCTGCCAGATGCTCTACAGCCTGGTCAAAAGGAGCCTAGTGCTGCAGCACAAAGGGGAAAGGCGATCATGAGACTTACGGGGCTAGAGCGATCCCGGGGCGATCCGTGCAGTCTGGAGGATGGAGAGAGAAGCTGGGCCAACCGTAACACCAAGGGGTTAACTGAACTCAAAGTGCTGGGCTGAGTACAATGAAGGAAATGATAACTCATACATGGAGAGCTAGCTGCCACGTATGGAGGTGAATGCTCCAACACAATCTCTTTCCATAATTGCAGCGAGCAAATACTCCTGAAGCTAACGAGGAAAGAGATTGCCGGTGCAAGAAAGCGTGAGCTGAACTTGATTGGAACCTGGTGTGTGAGAGAGCGTGTATGAGCGTGAGAATGGGAATGAATGGAGCGTATGCATGTGTGTGTGTGTGTGTGTGTGTGTGTGAACACCCGTGACAGTACAGCTGATGGCACTTGACAGGAGGAGAGGGCGAACCCAAGCTGTCAGGGAGCAGAAGCCCAATAGCTCCCTGAAGCGCCAGGAGGAAAACAGGGCAAAACATAACAATAAGTAGAACTGGGTTTGGGAGCCAACCCCAGATTCATGACAAAACCAGAACCAAACATCGTGTCACCATCATATTTTTTTAAACATATTCATAAATTGACACATAACTATACACATAGGTGTCTGTTGTGATCTCATCAGGCACCTCCCATCTGGCAAACAGTGACGTAAGGAAAGCCGTAACCACATCCGTTATAACTGAGCTGGTCAGTAACACCTCCAGCCACTTTGAAAACAAGTCATAGGCCATGAACAGGAATCGACTGTTATGAGGGGCTGCATGGAGTTCGCCACAGATATCCAGCTGTATGTGTTTCCACGGGCCCTCTGGGTAAGACAATGGTTGCAGAGGTGGAGGTGGAGGTCCACCTGTCTTCCCGCTTTCCAGACATGGCACACAGTGTTTCACCATAGCCTCAACATCTTTATCAATGCCCAGCCTCCAAACTGAGTCCCTGCTGTGTTGTTTTACTATCAGTACCCCCAAATGGCCCTCATGAAGCATCGTTAGGACACGTGGCCTCAGGGACGTTGGGATGAGTGTGCACTGTCCCCTCACCACACACACCTTGTTCCAGCAGCTGAGTTCATTCTTAACCCAGTGGAAAGGTGCTAACTCACCCTGTATCTTCGCAGGCCAACCCCCTCTAATCACTGAGCACAGTTGAGACAGTATGAGGTCTCGTTCTGACTCCGTCCGGAGTTCCTGTAGAGATATCATATCCCAGAGGGCTCCGTGCATCGTGTTCACCAGGTCCGCATCTGTCGGGTCATCCTCAATGCCGCCATCCGGTTGTGCGGAATTAGCTGTGGTGCGGGACAGGAGGTCCACCACAACGTTATCCTTGTCCGGTGTGTACTGGGTGGTGAAATTATAGGCCCTCAGCTGCTCAGTCCACCTGTGGATCCTCAAGGGCCTATGTCCGGAACCCGACATCTCCAGCAACATCGTCAGCGCCCGGTGGTCCGTCCTCAGGGTAAAATGTCGTCCATAAAGGTAAATATGCCACCGTTCACAGGCCCAGACGCAGGCAAGCGCCTCCCTCTCACCTACGGCATACTTTTGTTCGGTGCCGAGAGGGACCTCAACGCGAAAGCCACCAGGCGTTCTGCACTGCCATGCACCTGGGACATGACCACCCCTAACGCAGATCCTGACGCATCACAGGTCATGATTGTTGTCCGCTCTAGGTCAAAATGGGCTAGCACCAGAGGGGAGGTGAGTTGGTGTTTCAGCTTTGCAACCGTCGCCACGCAGGCCGGGGTCCATTGCCACTGTGCATCTTGTTTCAACAAAGCCCGGAGGGGTCCAGTCATTTCCGAGTAGTGGGGAAGGAACAGCCCATAAAAATTCACCATGCCCAGGAACAACGAAATCTGTGCAGGCGTTGATGGATCCAGGAGGCATAGAATTGTCTCTACATTCAAATGTAGAGGCCGCAGTCCTTCTCCCATCAACTGGAACCCCACAAACTCAAGGGAGTCCGCCCCAAAGATGCATTTCTTGCCGTTCAGAGGGACTCCATGGTCTTGCAGCATGGTTAGGACCCGTTCCAACCGCTCATCATGTTTCTCTCGCAACCACAATGTCATCAAGATAGGCCACTACACCATCGAGACCGGCTAGAATCGTGGACATTATCTTCTGGAAACAGCTGGGAGCTGAGCTCAGGCCGAAAGGCATCCGGGTGTACCTAAACACCCCCATGTGAGTCACAAACGCAGTCAGGTTTCTGCTGTCAGGGCAAAGAGGAACCTACAGGTAACCCTGCCGAAGATCCAGCTTCTAACCTCTGAACAACACCGGCCAATGAACATGCCTCTCAGGTTGCACGGTCAGCACTGTTGAGCCCTCGGGGTCTCTGATGGAAAATCCCAATTCGCCCAAGAGATCAATCGCTATCAAGTCTGCCCCCTGGCGTGCAATCTGGAAGGTGAAAGTGGCCACTGTTTTGGACCCACATGCCACCGAAAAGTCAACTGTGCCTGCCATTTCAATTTCGGCATGACCGTAGCCGAACAGTCTCACCGCCCCAGCTTTAATGGACTTATTTGGGAAAAACTTCTTCAGGGTAGCCATGCACAATATGGACTCGCCAGCCCCCGAGTCCACCATAAGAGGAACATCGACCCCGTCAAGCTTAAGTACATACCATCTTAATGGCCCCTTCCTCGCACATGCCACACACACCCGTGTTGTGCCACTGGGCTCCGCCGCCAAAGGACTTGTATTAATGGTGCAGGCCCTGACCCACGCCCCGGTCCGCTGTTGCCTAGAAGTCCGTCTCTGAGCGCTAGTTAGCATGTTAGCGTCCGTGATCTGCGGGAAACCTATCACGGTAGTTTTGTCAGTTGCTAGCGTCGTCAAACTACGCAGTGTTGTAGACTCCATTTGTTTGACCATGTCAAATATATGTTCTAGCAGGACAGCATCTTTAGATAGTCATAGCGTACTCTTTAGCCAAGCATTGCTAGTGCCATGAGCTAGCTTATCTCGAACCATTTCCTCCTCAATAGCCCCGAAGGTGCACTCTTTAGCTAGGCTGCGAAGCTCTATGATGAAGGACTGAGTGGACTCACCCGTTCACTGTTGGTGGTCAAAAAATTTGTACCCCCTCTCCGTGACGGTGGAATAGTCTCCGAAGGTACTGTCCAACAACCTTAGCCCATCTTCCAGCAAACCGTTGCCGCGCAGCCCAAAAAATATCCGCTGTCCTTCATCTCCAAGGCAGTGGACTAACAGGCTCCTTTGTCTTTGACACCGGTCTGGCATCGCTCAGACCGGCTGCAGCCACATATAGCTTGAACATCTCCTTCCAATGGGCCCACGGTATAATCAGTATAATTGGTGTGCCCAGAGACTGTAGAAAAGGAGGTAGTTCCTTAACGCATGCGCTCATGTTTGTCCTCATCGCCAAATATTATGTCTGGATATCACGAGACGGAGACCCCATTATACTGAACACTGAACTCCCTTTATTAACATGGACAACTAAATATATACTACAGCCGTAGCCCGCCTGGCATCATACCCCCCCAGCCCCCCGGCCAGGCTACGGCAAACCCCCAGAGACAAATCTCATACACCACAATGCTGTGGATTAATTTACAGTAATCATGATTAATACTCATCCGTTATTAATTATGTTTCTTTTTGTGGCGGCAAAAGGACTCATGACTGAAGAAATGAACAAATATAGGCAAAAATGCATCAGTTGAGTTTATGTAAAACATACCGGTGTTATGTCGAGAATTGCTCACTTGCTGAGAATTGCATCCTATCAGTCAGAACTATAAAATATAACACTACAGCCAGCCTTGTAACCATTTGTGCATTTTTAGAAGTACCCATTATACATTTTTAGAACTAAAAATTGTTATTTCCTCTTGTAAATTATCCTTAAATTAATTCGCCAGATGTTTTAGTGTTTCAAAGAGGGTTAGAAATCATAGTGATCCAACTCCACGTTTTACAATCTTCTGTGATGAACAGGAAAGTGTGCTCCCCCTCCCCTCCTGTTTCTGTTTTCCTGCTCTGGAGATTGAGCACACCAGCATGATTGTCCACCTGCTGCATCTGATGAGCCAGTGCATTTAAGGCCCAGCGTGAGGGGAGCTCATTGCTGGATCGTCTGGGTTTGCAGTCACGTTTTAAATTAAGCTTCTGCCTCATCATTTGCATTACCTGAACTCATAACTTGTGTCTCCTGCTCCACAGGTTGCTGCCACCTGCAGGTGTGTTCCCTGAGCTGATCACGCTCACCTGACCAGGAAGATCACAACATCCACCTGGGTCTTACCTTCTACCTGTCCCCGGTTGTCACGTCTCGCCGCTCATCAGCGGCGCCAGCTGTGCGCACAACTGCACCTCGTCAGCGGCGAAGGATTTAAGCCGCCTCGCCCTGGGCTTCGGCCTGAAGCCGTCTGTTCACATCGGCATCACTTGCTGCAAGGAACTCCCTTCACCAAGCAAGATACCAAGTAAGGATCTCTTACCTTTTCCTCCCAGTCTGCTCCCCTGTGCACAGGTGGATTTCCCGGTGGCGGACAACGTTCTCCAGCCATCATCTCCTCGCTGCTGCGTCAGGTGCTCCAGGTCACTGTCTACCGGGCTACGCCCTTGCTAACGCCAGCCACCTGCCCAAACCAAGTAAGCCAACAGTCATTATCATATCTCCTGTGTTGGTGTGGTGCCCGTTACCCTTCTCCCTCTGCTTCTCCCATAGGGTTGTCCGGCTGAACGCCTTCCTGCCCCCGTGCCTGACGCAGACGCCATCACCAACACATAACCAGCTCGCAGACACGCACTCATACACACTTGTTGTCAATAAAGCTATTGGATTTACCCTGAGCCTGCGTGTGTGTCTCCTGAGCCGTGCATTATGTCAGTACGGCTTCAGCAGAGCGGCTCGGCAGACAGCGGGCTCGCACGCCGCCTTTCCACCCTTGAGGCTCGGGTGGATCTAATAGCCTACCAACAACAGGTGATTTTAAATCAATTAAGTATAATAACTAACCGATTGGACCGCTTGGACCCCCAACAGCCGTTCCCCCCGGCTCGTCTGGGTGGCGTGGCTCCTGCTGCTCCAGTGGCCGTCCAGCCTGCTCCGGCTGCAACGGCACGGCTCACACCTATTCCGACCCCCGCCCACTTTAGCGGTAAGCTCGGTGGAGCGCGGGGGTTTATCATGCAGTGTGAGTCCGTGTTTCACCGCGTGCCCGGAGACTTTCCCTCTGACCATAGCCGGATTGGCTACATAGGGAACCTCTTGGAGGGGCGAGCGCTTACCTGGGCTTACGCCGTAATGGCGAAGCCCAGTTACGCCACCCTCACCTATGGCCAGTTCGTGAGACTGTTTCTGGAAGTGTTCGATCATTCGCGTACAGAGAGCGTTCAGGTCGATCGTCTTCTCAGCCTTCAGCAGGGAAGCCGGTCGGCAGCTGACTACGCGATCGACTTCCGGGTCGCTGCGGAGGAGGTTGGCTGGGGACAATGTTCGCTCTGCGGCATCTTCCTTCGCAGTCTCAGAGCAGGTCTGAGGGATGAACTGGCTGGACGGGATATCCCGGAGACATTAGCGGAGCTAACTTCCCTTGCCATCAGCTTGGATAACAGGTTGCGCGAGCGTGCCTCGGAGCGGAAGTCTTCTTCTTCTCGCCCTCGAGGTGCCTCGTTTCGCCTGCCCCAAGCTCGCCCCCTGGCGTTGCCGTCACCGGGGTACTCCGAGGAGTCGGAGCCGATGGTGACAGGCTGGACAAAGCTCCCCCCAGCGGAGAAACAATGCCGCCGTGAGTTGGGTCTCTGTATGTATTGCGGAGACAGCCAACACACGATGGAGCTTTGTCCACAAAAGCCAAACGGGGAGGTCCGCGAGTCACTGTAGGGAGCCTTGCGGACGCTAATCGGTTAACTCCCCTCACTCAATTGATGCTGCCCATCCGATTCTGTCATAATCCCACAGGGCACCTCACTCATGCACTGGTGGACTCAGGCGCGGAGGGAGCTTTATTTCACAGAGCCTGGCAACCCGATTGGGCATCCGTTGCCAAACCCTCAAGTCTCCTCTCGCCCTAGTCAATCTCTCCCATGTTTCCCTGGGAAAAGTAACACACCAGACCATCCCCGTCCCAGTAATTATCTCTGGAAACCATCGGGAAGAAATCTCCTTTTACGTCCTACCAAATTCAGTGTCACCCGTCATTCTTGGATACCCATGGCTCCGCCTCCACAATCCTGTCCTGGACTGGAAGTCCGCCAGAGTGTCCGCCTGGAGCTCCTTCTGTATGAGCACCTGCCTTCAATCCGCTGCCTGCGCCCCGTCCTCTCCTCCTACTCCCAAGGATGCCGCGCCTCCGGATCTCACCCTGGTGCCCTCAGAGTTCCACGACCTGGGTATGGTTTTCAGCAAATCCAAGGCGATGTCTCTTCCTCCACACCGTCCCTACGACTGCGCTATAAACATCCGCCAGGGGGCACCCATACCCTCGGGACGTCTCTACAGCCTGTCTGCGCCGGAGAAGGAGGCCATGAATACTTATCTGAAGGAGTCGCTGAGTGCTGGAATTATCCGTCCCTCGTCATCACCATTAGGCGCTGGGTTTTTCTTCGTGGGCAAGAAGGACGGCTCCCTTCGTCCCTGTATTGACTACCGTGCCCTAAATGACATCACAGAGAAGGACCGCTACACCTTGCCCCTAATGGACACCGCCTTCCACTCCCTCCAGGGGGCGACTTGGTTCACTAAGCTGGATCTTCGCAGCGCATACCACCTCGTCCGGATCCGGGAGGGAGACGAGTGGAAGACAGCCTTCCGTACCCCGAACGGCCATTTCGAATACCTGGTTATGCCGTTCGGGTTGACCAACGCTACAGCTGTCTTTCAGCGCCTTATTAATGATGTCCTCCGGGATTTCATTGGCCTGTTCGTGTTCGTCTATCTGGATGATATCCTCATCTTCTCCAGATCCAGGGACGAGCACCGGGTCCACGTGAGGCGGGTTCTTCAGAGGCTGCTGGAGAACCGGTTATATGTCAAGGCAGAGAAATGTGAATTTTACGCCAAGACTACGTCCTTCCTCGGGTTCCTCATCTCTCATGACCAGGTGCTCCCGGACCCAGCGAAGGTTAAAGCGGTGGTAGAGTGGCCCACTCCTACATCAAGGAAGCAGGTACAACAGTTTATTGGGTTTGCCAATTTCTACCGCCGCTTTGTTCCGAACTTTGGAGCCATCGTCGGTCCTCTGACCCGCCTCACCTCCCCTAAGACCCCGTTCCGGTGGACTGAAGAGGCCGCAGCTGCTTTCCAGGCGCTGAAGGCGGAGTTCTCCTCCTCCCGGGTCCTCAGCCAAGTCGACCCCGCGCTGCAGTGCATCGTTGAAGTGGACGCTTCGGACACGGGGGTGGGGGCGGTGTTGTCTCAGCGGTCACCTACCGATGGGATCAAACGGCCCTGCGCCTTCTTCTCTCGGCGCTTGTCCCCGGCGGAACGTAATTACAACGTGGGGGACAGAGAGTTCCTCGCCATCAAGCTTGCGCTTCAGGAGTGGCGCCACTGGCTAGAGGGGGCTGCCCTGCCGTTCGTGGTTCTCACCGATCACAAGAACTTGGAATATTTAAGATCTGCCAAACGTCTGAACGCCCGCCAGGCGCGTTGGTCCTTGTTCTTCGCCAGGTTCCGCTTTAACATCACCTTTAGGCCTGGCTCCAAGAACGGCCTACCCGACGCCCTCTCTAGGCAATTTGCCCCTGAGGCATCGGAAGACGCAGTCCACACCATCTTGCCCAGGTCGTGCATCGTGGGGGCCGTCTCGTGGGACATCGAAAGCAAGATCCGGAAGGCGCAGGAATTGGAACCGGACCCTGGCGGCGGACCGGAGGGGAGGCTTTTTGTGCCGTCCACTGTCCGGGGGGAGGTCATCCACTGGCTTCACACATCTAAGCTCACCTGCCATCCTGGGTCCTCCCGGATGATTGACCTACTCCAACGATCCTTTTGGTGGCCGGGTCTGCGGAGGGACGCTGCCCGCTACGCCCGGGCCTGCCCCGTCTGCGCCACCAGCAAATCAGGTAACGCCCCCCCCCGCGGGCCTGCTCCAGCCCCTGCCTGTCCCTGGCAGGCCCTGGTCGCATATCACCCTGGACTTTGTCACCGGTCTCCCTGTCTCCAACACCTTCGACACAGTCCTGACCATCGTAGATGGTTTCTCCAAGGCCGCTCACTTCATTCCATTATGGGGGCTTCCATCTGCCGTGGAGACGGCGGACCTCCTCATCCAGCACGTGGTCAGGCTGCACGGGATTCCGGTAGACGTGGTCTCGGACCGGGGCCCCCAGTTTTCCTCGGACGTTTGGAGGTCCTTCTGCAATGCCCTGGGAGCCAAGGTAAGCCTCTCCTCCGGCCATCACCACCAATCCAACGGGCAGTGTGAGCGGACCAATCAGGAGCTGGAGGCTGCGCTCCGCTGCGTCACTACATCCAAGCCTGCGTCCTGGAGCACACACCTCGCCTGGGTGGAATACGCCCATAACACCGCCCGCTCTTCTGCTACCGGGATGTCCCCGTTCAAGGCATCCCTAGGCTACGACCTCCCTCTGTTCCCTACGCAGGAGAGTGAATTGACTGTCCCCTCAGTTCGGGCGCACCTCAGGCGGTGCCGCTCCATCTGGTCTTCGGCGCGGAGCGCACTTTTACGCACAGCGGAGCGCAACAAGTCTACGGCGGACCGGCACAGGAGACCTGCCCCTGCCTATCAGGTAGGCCAACGTGTCTACGTGTCCACTCAAGACGTCGTTCTAAAGGGTGAGAGGAGAAAGTTGGCACAGCGTTTTATGGGCCCATTCCCCATCACCAGGATTATCAACCCGGTGGCTGTGCGTGTGGCTATTCCCCCCTCCCTCCGCATCCATCCCACCTTCCACGTATCCAAGGTTAAACTGGCAGTCTCCGACCACCTTTGCCCTCCCCCTGCTGCGCAGCCCGCACCCCGGATGATTGATGGCCATCCGGCCTGGCCAGTCTCTTCCATCCTGGACTCTCGGCGCCAGGGTCGCGGGTTACAGTACCTAGTAGATTGGGAGGGCTATGGACCTGAACATAGGCAATGGGTGCCCTCTTCATTTGTGTGGATCCGTCCCTCATCACTGAGTTCCACCGAGCACACCCGGAGAAACCATCGCCAGGAGGCGCTGCTAGAGGGGGGAGTACTGTCACGTCTCGCCACTCATCAGCGGCGCCAGCTGTGTGCACACTTGCACCTCGTCAGCGGCGAAGGATTTAAGCCGCCTCGCCCTGGGCTTCGGCCTGAAGCCGTCTGTTCACATCGGCATCACTTGCTGCAAGGAACTCCCTTCACCAAGCAAGATACCAAGTAAGGATCTCTTACCTTTTCCTCCCAGTCTGCTCCCCTGTGCACAGGTGGATTTCCCGGCAGCGGACAACGTTCTCCAGCCATCATCTCCTCACTGCTGCCTCAGGTGCTCCAGGTCGCTGTCTACCAGGCTACGCCCTTGCTAACGCCAGCCACCTGCCCAAACCAAGTAAGCCAACAGTCATTATCATATCTCCTGTGTTGGTGTGGTGCCCGTTACCCTTCTCCCTCTGCTTCTCCCATAGGGTTGTCCGGCTGAACAGCTTCCTGCCCCCGTGCCTGACGCAGACGCCATCACCAACACATACCCATCTCGCAGACACGCACTCATACACACTTGTTGTCAATAAAGCTATTGTATTTACCCTGAGCCTGCGTGTGTGTCTCCTGAGCCGTGCATTATGTCACCGGTCCTTGCTGGAGTTCCCTGCCGGACTCCGCCGCTCATGTTCTAAGTGTGCTTTAGTGCATTATTCTCCCTTTGGAGAATCTGTCCCTTATAACCTCTGTCTGGTCTCTCCTGTAGGCTACGTGCGCTCCATGGGGCACCTGTCTTGACTAGAAATTTAAGTTGGCGCTTTTGTGTAAGTGCTTTTGTGTTTTGTTTTCTTTAGTTATTGAGCTTTTATTTTCTGTTGTGTATCTCAATAAAATTGTGAAACTTTTCATTGGTGTTTGAGTGATCATTCTGGCAACTCTGTATTTGAGCCTAACGCTGATCTGAATCATGATTGAATGATCCAGCCAGGATTAAGGCTCAGTGAGCGCTTGGCCAAGTGATCAGTCAGCACTCTGGTGCTTAGAAGCCATGGAACGCCGGGTCATTTTTCTTTTTGAACAGTTAGAGACCGTTACCCAGCAATTGGCCACCATCATCAAGCACCTGGGCCGGCTTCCTGGTGTGGCTCCTCCTCCTGCAATTGCTGCTCCAGCGGTGTCTGCCACCTGCAGGAACATCTCTGTTCCATTGCCTGCCCCCTATAGGGGAGAGGTAGGAGGGTGCAGAGGGTTAATGCTCCACTGCCGGCTATATTTTCAGCAGGTGGAGGGGGAGTAGAGGGATGATGCGGTGAAACTCCATTTCATGAGCTTGTTGCTGCGAGACCAGGCGCTTAAGTGGACACAGTCTGTCTTGAGCCGCCCGGACGGACCCCTATACACCTACCAGTGGTGTGTGCAGGAATTCTCCCAGGCATTTGACCATTCAGAGAGTGAGGGGAACATTGTTAGTCAGCTGTTGGGACTTCGGTAGGGAGGCCGGTCAGTAGCCGGCTTCTCCGTCGAGTTCTGGGTCACTGCGGCCGACTCTGGATAGAATGATGTTGCTCTATGCAGCGCCTTCCTCTGGGGCCTGGATACGCACCTACACAATGAGCTGGCTATCTGCGCTTCTCCCTCCTCTCTGGATGAGATGATTGTGCAGGCAGCGGCCCTTGATAATCGGTTTAGGGACCGTACAAAGGGGCAGGTGGTCACTGCTACCCCATTCGCTTCACGGCCAGATCCCCCGACCTCTCATGCTGTTTTGCCAGCGTTGTTACCAAAGCCGATGTACCTCTGGAGGATCCGTCTGACGCCGGGGAAGCGCTGGCGTTGCAAGGGGGCAGGGGGATGCATTTATTGCAGGGTCCCCAGCCACACAATATTGGAATGCCCGATTCGGCCCGGGAGGCCTGGCCCATCAGTCACCATAGGGGGGCTGGGGGGAGGGTCTTCACCAAATTCACCTAATCATTTTGAACTTCCAGTCCTCGTCGTTACCAGGGGCCGAGTTCAAAACCTCCGCTCTTGTTGATTCGGGAGCAAAGCAAAATTTCATCCAACAGGCTATGGGGCATAAATTACAGATACCCACCACGAATGTTCCAACACCTTTGTCGGTCTCGGTGGTTTCGGGCAGCACCATCGCGGCAATTACTGAACAGACTGAGCCCAATTCGGTCATTCTGTCCAGTAATCACTGTGAGGTTATTCAGTTTTATGTTCTGTCCCAATCTAACACCACTGTGATCCTGGGGAATCCGTGGCTCCACACCCATAACCCTATAATTAACTGGAGTCTGGGCCCCATTTCGTCCTGGAGCCCTTTCTGTCTTTCGTCTTGTCTCCGATCGGCCGTGTGCCTGCCTTCACTTCTGATCTCCTCCCCTTCGGCTGAGCCGGTGGATCTCAGCTCTGTGCCCGAAGTTTAGCATGACTTAGGGGAGGTCTTTAGCAAGTCTAGAGCCCAATCTTTGCCACCTCACTGGGTCAATGACTACGCTATTGATCTCCTCCAGGGGGCGCGGCTGCCATCCAGCCGGCTCTACAGTTTATCTGGGCCGGAGAGGGAGGCAAATTATTCTCTACATTAAAGACTCTCTGAGTGCAGGCATAATCCGTTTGTTGTCCGCTCCACTCAGCATGGGGTTCTTTTTTGTAGGGAAGAAGAATGGGTCTCTGCAGCCGTGCATTGACTACCGTGAGCTTAACACGATAACCCGGAAGGATAAGTATCCGCTGCCACTTATTAATTTGCCGTTTGAACTATTCCAATGGGCGTGTTTTTTCACCAAGCTTGACCTCCGTAATACATATCATTTAGTCCTCATTCGCGAAGGGGACGAGTGAAAGATGGTGTTTAAGACACCTTTGGGCCATTTTGAGTATCTGGTCATGGCAGTTGGGCTGACCAACGCCCCTGCCGTCTTCCAGCGGTTAATTAACGATGTCCTACGAGACATGGTGAATCAGTTTGTATTTGTTTATTTGGACAACATTTTGATTTTTTCTCACACCCTGGAGGAGCATGTAGTCCACGTTCGGTCCATCCTGTAGCGGTTGCTGGAGAGCCAGCTTTTTGCGAAAGCTGAGAAGTGCAAATTTTCCACTCGCTCAACTTCATTTTTGGGGTTCATCATTGCCGAGGGCACAGTAAAGGCCGATCTGATGAAAATTAAAGCAGTGGTAGACTGGCCTACCCCCCAGTCCAGGAAGGATCTCCAATGCTTCCTGGGCTTCGCCAACTTCTACCGCCGATTTATCTGGGATTACAGTAGGATGGCACAACTGCTTATGCAGTTGACGTTGACCAAAAGAATGTTTAAGTGGTCCAGGACCGCTGAACGAGCTTTTGTGACCCTAAAAGGCCTATTCACCAATGCACGCATCCTAGCGCAGGAAGATCCCGCAGCAGAGTTTGTGGTCGAGGTGGATGCTTCTGATTCGAGGGCGGGCGCTGTTCTCTCCCAGCGCTCCGCCTCCAACCAGAAACTCCATCCGTGTGTGTATTTCTTGCGGTGGTTAACACCAGCTGAGAGGAATTATGCTGTTGGGGACCGCAAACTGCTGGCCATTAAGCTGGTGTTGGAGGAATGGAGGCATTGGCTGGAGGGAGCTAACCAACTGGCCATTGTCTGGAACTACCATAAAAATTTAGAATGCCTTCGGTCGGCCAGACAGTTGAATTCTCGGCAGACTCGGTGGGCCCTGTTTTTCAATCGGTTCAATTTATCTATCTCGTACAGGCCAGGGTCCCGTAATGCTAAGGCTGATGCTCTCTCACATCAGTTTTCTCCTGACTCCTCCTCCTCCACCTCCTCCTCCACAGCTGCTGTGTCTCCCGCAGAGACTATTCTGCCCCCACCCCCCGCTTTCTCAGGACACTCCAGTGGGAGATTGAGCAGAGGATCCGGCAGGCACAATCATTGGAACCCATCCCACAAGGAGGCCCACCAAACCAGCTGTATGTCCCCGCGGCGCTATGAGGAGAGGTAATTCAATGGGACATACCAGCTTTTTCGCTTGTCATCCCGGCATCTCCAGAACCATAGACTTATTGCAAAGGTTATTTTGGTGGCCCACACTTGGGAGGGATGTGCGGGAGTATGTGAAGGCCTGTCACACTTGCTCCATGAATAAAACTGACTCCTCCTCTCCTGCGGGTCTCCTCCATCCCCTCCCAGTGCCGGATCACCCATGGTCTCACATCTCACTTGACTTTGTTATGGGTCTCCCTCCATCCCAGGGGAATACCGTGATCCTCACGATTGTCAACCGTTTCTCCAAGGCCATCCACCTCGTTCCTATCCACAAGTTACCATCTGCCACGGAGACGGCCGACCTGCTGACCCAATACGTCATCCAGCTGCACGGTATTCCCATCAACATTGTCTCGGACCGGGGGCCCCAATTCACATCCCAGGTGTGGAAGGTATTCTGTCGCTTCTTGGGTTCGTCTGCCAGTATGACATCAGGATATCACACCCAGAGCAGTGGTCAGGCTGAGTGTGCTAATCAGTCTCTGGAGGCCACCTTAAGGTGTGTAACTTCCTCCAACCCGACCACCTGGAGCGCCCATCTGACCTGGGTGGAATACTCACACAACTCGGTGATCTCCTCTTCCACTGGGCTTACGCCATTTGAAGCGTAGATGGGTTACACTCCACCTTTGTTGCCCATGGCAGAGAGGGGTCTCGCCGTCCCATCCATGGAGGCCCATGCACGCCGGTGTTGCCGTCTGTGGAGGGCCAAGAAGGCTGCTCTCCTTCATTCCGCGGAATGCAATAGGCTGTACGCTAACTGCAGGTGGGCGCCAGAGCCGAAGTACATGGTGGGACAGAGGGTTTGGCTGTCCACTGATCAGATCCCACTGAAGACGGAATCCCAGAAGCTGTCCGCCCACTTTTTGGGTCCTTTTACCATCAAGCGGTTGATCAACGATGTCACCATTCAGTTGGACTTGCCACCCTCTATGCGCATCCATTCTACGTTCCATGTCTCCCAGATTAAGCCCGTCTCCGTAGGTCCCCTCTGCTCTCCTCCGGACCCCCACCGCCCCTCGTATCACTACATACACAGTGGAGAGGATCCTGGACGTACGCCGTCAGGGGCGGGGATGTCAATACCTTGTCCACTGGGAAGGATACGGTCCGGAGGAGAGATCATGGATCACAGGATCACACATCTTGGACAAGTGGATGATTCGGGCCTTCCACCGAACCCATCGATACAAGCCCAGTGGGACGCCAAGGGGTGTCCCTTGGGGGGGGGAGCACTGTGATGATCAGGCTAGCATGCTCCCCCTCCCCTCCTGCTCCTCTTTTCCCGCTCCAGAGATTGAGCACACCTGCATGATTGTCCACCTGCTGCATCTGATGAGCCAGTGCATTTAAGGCCCAGCGTGAGGGGAGCTCATCACTGGATCGTCTGGGTTTGCAGCCATGTTTTAAATTAAGCTTCTGTCTCGTCATTTGTATTACCTGAACTCGTACCTTGCGTCTCCTGCTCCTCAGGTTGTTTCCACCTGCAGGTGTGTTCCCGGAGCTGATCACGCTCACCTGACCAGGAAGATCACAACGTCCACCCGGGTCTTGCCTTCCACCTGTCCCCGGTCCTTGCTGGAGTTCCCTACTGGACTCCGAAGCTCAAGTTGTTAAGTGTGCTTTCCTGCATTATTCTCCCTTTTGAGAATCTGTCCCTTATAACCTCTGTCTGCTCTCTCCTGTAGGCTACGTGCGCTCCATGGGGAACCTGTCTTGTCTAGAAATTTAAGTTAGCGCCTTTGCTTTGTTTTCTTTAGTTTCTTCACTTTTATTTTCTGTTGTGTCTTTCAATAAAATTGTGAATGACATGATTCAGACAAACCCAGATGCAGACATAGACTCAGAATAAACACAATTATCTTTATTGAATGTGTGTGTGAGTGTGTGTGGGAGTGTAAATGAGAATAAGTGCAGGGAAACGAGCAGAGCGAGGACTAGTCTGGCAACCCTAGGAGAAAGGAGAGACAAGAGTATGAGCTTACTGTAAACTGACTGCATAAACAAGTGGTTAATCAGTCTTACTGTGCAGGTGAGTAGTTGAGGCGCTGAAGAACATCCAAGCTGCCCCGTATGCCAGTGCCTCGGTCCATCGCGTGAACATGCTGGTGTAGGTGATTCACGTGCTTCAGAGGAGAATAGTTCATTCATGGAAAACAGGGTTTCCTTAGAGTGTAGGTGAAGGTCCCAGTCCACTGCCAGGAGGAGGAAGTCCACCCAGGGGAATCCACCTGTGCACAGGGAAGATAGCGGGGAGGAGCGGAGAGGAATGATTACTTGAAAAGGCTTACATTGCATTGGGGACACGACACTTTCAGATGATCAAAAGTTGCAGGAAAGATGATGGACACGAGACTCCCTTGCAGAAGGAGAAGTAGACTCTAGAACAGAGTTCTTCCATCCAAGTGGAGCGTTGACGTCTCCGTGCAGAATGATAGACAGCACTTCTTAAGAAGGCTGCCTAATTGAGGGAGCAGGTGTGCGCACAGCTGTGGAGACAATTAGGGCAGCAGGCACACAGAGCGGATCACCACAGTGAAACTTTTCATTGGTACCTGAGTAATCGTTCTGGCAGCTCTGTGTTTGAGCCTAACCCTGATCTGATTCATGACATCTTCAAAGTCAAGATTTTGCATTTATGCATTGCCGGTAAAAAAGGTAATCATTTTTTCAGAGTATTTTCAAAGTATATAGTTGTATTGACTTGACTTACACTAAACACCTGCTTGCAATGGTGGGGTGCAATTCTCGGCACGCAAGCAATTCTCAGCATAGTTGTATTGACTTTGACAGTATGGGGTGCAATTCTCGGCAAACAAGCAATTCTATGAAATATCACTTATGTTCTGTATGTGACTGTTGAAAACATGGACTGATAAATACCTTATTAACCTTTCACTCATTAAGCTTTCAATGCACTTCCGTACCACTCTCTGCCTCTCTGTCAGCGTGAAGGAGCCGCAGCAGCCCCCCCCCCCCGCCCTCCGCGGGAGAGAAACAGATTGGACTAAACCACTGTGAGGATGGGGGGGGGGGGGTGTAATCTTTCAATAGTTATAAATGTCAAACAATGTGTTTTTAAGTCGCACCACTTGTATTGTGCCTTCAATGAACATTACTATGCTGTTCAAATAAAACATGTTAGTGTTTACAATGTGAATTTTTTTGGGGAACAGCTTTATGGAAGGGGGGACATGACCCCTGCGTCCCCCCCCCCCCCCCAGGATTTACGCCCCTGATTGATTTCAAATCTGGGCTCTGTCTGGGCCACTCAAGGACATCGCAGAGTTTTTCTGAAGCCACTCCTTTGATATCTTGGCTGTGTGCTTAAGGTTGTTGTCCTGCTGAAAGATGAACCGTTGCACCACTCTGAGGTCAAGAGCGCTCTGGAGAAGGTTTTCATCCAGGATGTCTCTGTACATTGCTACATTCATCTTTCCCTCTATCCTGACTAGTCTCCCAGTTCTTGACACTGAAAACATCCCCACAGCATGATGCTGTCACTGCCATGCTTCACTGTAGGGATGGTATTGGCCTGGTGATGAGCAGTGCCTGGTTTCCTCTAAACATGATGCCTGGCATTCATGCCAAAGAGTTCAATTTTTGTCTAATCAGACCAGAGAATTTTGATTTCTGAATTTTGAATTTTGATTGATTGAATTTTGAATTTTGATTACTCTCAGACCATTTCTCATGGTCTGAGAGTGCTTCAGGTGCCTTTTGACAAACTCCAGGCAGGCTGCCATGTGCCTTTTACTAAGGAGTGGCTTCCTTCTGGCCACTCTACCATACAGGCCTAATTGATGGATTGCTGCAGAGATTATTGCCCTTCTGGAAGGTTCTCCTCTCTCCACAGAGGAACGCTGGACCTCTGACAGAGTGACCGTCGGGTTCTTGGTCACCTCCCTGACTAAGGCCCTTCTCCCCCGAGCACTCAGTTTAAATGGCCGGCCAGCTCTAGGAAGAGTCCTGGTGGTTCCGGACTTCTTCCTTTTATGGATGATGGAGGCCACTGCGCTCATTGGAACCTTCAAAGCAACAGAATTTTTTCTGTACCCTTCCCCAGATTTGTGCCTCGAGACAATCCTGTCTCAGAGGTCTACAGACAATTCCTTTGACTTCATGCTTGGCTTGTGCTCTGACATGCACCGTCAACTGTGGGACCTTATATAGACAGGTGTGTGCCTTATATAGACAGATGTGTGCCCCCCGAGTGGTGGCCTAGTTGAGAAGTCATCCGCCCCACACTCGGGAGGCCTGGATTCAAATCCCGGCCGGTGCTTGCCAAAGACCATATAAAAGTGGAACTTCCTGCCGTCCAGCTTGGTGCTCAGAAATAATGGAATGGAGGAGGGAAGTGTGGTGGCGCCTTGCATGGCAGCGACCCCTCTGATTCTGTATATCTGATTAAAATTGTAGATAGGAGAAATGTAATTTTGTTCTACTGTACATGATTGGCTGTATGGACTGAATGACAATAAAGGTGGCTTATCCTTTCCAGATCATGTCCAATCAACTGAATTTACCACAGGTGGTCTCCAATTAAGCTGTAGAAACATCTCAAGGATGATCAGTGGAAACAGGATGCACCTGAGCTCAATTTTGAGCTTCATGGCAAAGGCTGTGAATACTTAGGTACATGTGATTTCTTAGTTTTTGTTTTTAATAAATTTGCAAAAAAAAAAAAAAAAACTTTTTTTCACATTGTCATTGTGGGGTATTATGAGGAAAAAAATGAATTTAATCCATTTTGGAATAAGGCTGTAACATAATAAAATGTGGAAAAAGCAAACTGCTGTGAATACTTTCCGGATGCACCATACACTTCTAGCCTGCTAGTCTTGTTGGCACGTCCATGGCAGGAGTCCGTGGGTAAAAAACTCCAACACTCCGATTCAGCTGCGGAGCTACTCAGTCCCGCCAGGATTTCACATGATGTTTTTATGATTGTTGCGGCCCAAAAAGCCTGAATTCGTAGGAGCTTTTTTTTTAAAAAGTTGCAATAAAAGTTGTGATGTTTTGAAAGGTTTGTTTGCACTAAAAGTTGTGGGAAGATTTACAAATTTTAAAGCAGATGGTTTTTTCCAGTTTACTGCAGTGATATTCTATATAACAATACAAGAAAAGCAAGGGATTGTCAAAAATGTCCTATTATACAAGGATTTGTAAATGAAGCAGAAGCTTCTGCTATACAGAAAAACTTTTGTGCAACAGCAAATGCAGACTTTAACACAATATCCATTGCAACAGCTAAATTGCATTGAATGCATGTAAAAGAGTAGAGATTTGGAAATTATTTGCAGCACCATCCATCCATCCATCTTCTTCCGCTTAATCCTTTTCGGGTCGCGGGGGGGCTGGAGTCTATCCCAGCATCTTTGGGCGAGAGGCAGGGTACAACCTGGACAGATCGCCAGCCCATTACAGGGCCAACACAGAGAGACGGACAACCATTCACTCTCACATCCATACCTAAGGACAATTTAGAATCCCCAGTTTTTTGATGCCAATTAACCTAACTTGCATGTTTTGGGCATGTGGGAGAAAACCGGAGAAATCCCGGAGTAAACCCACGCAGACACGGGGAGAACATGCAAACTCCACACAGATCACTGTTGGTCGGAGGCTGGGATCGAACCCAGGATCCCCCGGCCAAGGGTGAGTTGCTGTGCTGCCGCAGTGCTAACCACTCCGCCACCGTGCTGTCCCAATTTTATTTGCAGCACCTTCATTTAAAAACTCCCTACAGTCCCCAACTGCTCAGTACCGAGCGGAGAGGAAAAAGAAGTAATCCATTCTGTTGCTCTGTATTGTCTACGGGAGTCTGTGTTTTTCTGAAAAAAAAAAAAAATTACAGACAATATTCTCTCTCTTTCCATGCCTAACTCCTACCTGTCAATCTGCTGCGCATCTTCACACACAGACCTGTCTCATCAGACACTCATCTTTCATTTACTGGGGGGGAGAGGGGGGTTCCATGTCCAGACTGGAGATTCACAGGTTTAAAGCTCATTGAAAAGATAAAGTAATGATTTTACCTCGAAAAATGTATAAATGTTCAAACACTGGCTGTAGTGTTAGATTTGCTCGTTTGCTTGTGGTTTTACGGCGTCTCTCACGATGGGGTGCTTTTGGGGCAGGCGGCCGTTTCTGAGCACAAACCCAGCACTTCGTAAAAGTGGTCAGGACAGAGATGTGGCAGGATGTCCACTGGCAGGCTGGGGGAGACAGAGGAAAGCATGGTGTTGGAAACCTCGTGGGTGAGTGTATTTTTTTAAATCACACACTCCGCTTCTGCTGATGTGTTCCATTAATACTCACTGTAAACACGGAAGTGAAGGAGGTGCAGCGACGCATTTGATTGGTTAGTCTGAGCGTTTTGAGTGCCACTCGGGGACATATTTGATTGGTGAAATTGGCAGAAATTGACGAGAACTGGCCAAAATTGTGGGAAAGTTGTTGTGATTAGACCAGTGCTTCTCAATTATTTTTTGCAAAGCCCCCCCTAGGAAAGAGAAAATATTTCGCGCCCCCCCCCCACTCGCCGCGGTGACTATAAATAAGATCATTATATATAAAAATTCTATAAGTATACCTAAAATTGTATCCTTTTTAACATTAACAAAAGAAAAAAGCAACATAAATCAACTTTCAACAAATATTAACTTTATTTTGCCACACAGAAACCCTGTTATAGTCTAAAACAGAAAAAAAAACTTAAAGTGCATCAAAGTGCCTGAAATAAAAAATATGTCAATCCTTATTTAAACTAGAAACATTTTTGACCAACTGAACCATTTGATGCTGAGAAAAATAATTAAATCAATAAATAATATTAAATGTAAATTGATCTGGAACATTAACACAGGAGCACCAGTATATTTAACATTTTAGTCTGAAGAAAAAGGTAGAAAAAGGCAGTATCAACTCCTCTGCAATTGTGTGGGGTTTTTTGCACTGCGCAATTTGGTGCGCCACTTTAAATGATGCTAAAAGTGCTCGCTGGTTTACTGATGTAGCGTTCACAAAGTGGGATGATTGTTGGCCGTACTCCGCACGTTTTCGCTGAAAAAAAATCAAGCGGCTTATCAACGTGTTGAGGATGTGATGTCTGTAGGTGACGTCTTAATTTATTTGGCTTCATGCTGTCCGCTGCCAACATTTTCAGACACAGTGAACACACCGGTCTTTCCTCGTCTCCCACCATAGTCACAGTGAAGCCAAGCGCTAGATAAGCTTCGTCATATTTCCTCGTCTTAGCTTTTGGGAGACTTTCATTTGTCTCTTTACCTCTGTCTCTCTCCGCCGTTCTTTTCGTTACTGTTAAATATTTCTCCATGGTGTCTCTCGAGGGGTTTGTTGACAGCAATTTAAAAAGTTTTAAACTCCCGCACAGACTTTGACAATGAGAGCGCCACTGCACCACCTGCTGACGTGGATGTGCAATTACACTTTACACGGCAAAAGCAAAGCCTGTTCCCCGGGGTCATACCCCACATAGCCCCACTATTTGAGAAGGACTGGATTAGACAAAGTTGCAAGGTTGCGCAATAGTCACGTTGATTGGCTGATTTTGCGTGAATTGATGCAATTGTAACATCGCAAAATCTTGGAGGGACTGAGCTACCGGTCCTTCTGTCTCCAGGTGAGTGTCAGTCTCATTTTCATACTAGCTTATTCTCCAACGGTGATGTTTTTACTCCAGTGACAGCAGAATCCCAAGTCTAGCGCTATCCCTCAGATGTGAACACGTGAATGCACAAGATTCACGTGTACTCGGCTCTTTCCGTTGACTTTGTATATATTCGCACTGCTCGTTCGCATTTGGTCTGAATGCATGCACCTTAAGTTGTTTTTTTGTTTTTTTTTGTGGGCTTCGTTAATCAATTTGGTCCATTTTTGTGCATGCTTTGCCCTTTCCATGTGTTGCATGTGTTTTTAGTATGTGCAAACTATGTTTGCAGATGACATTGTAATCTGTAGTGAGAGTAAGGAGCAGGTGGAAGAGAACCTGCAGAGGTGGCGGTATGCTCTGGAGAGAAGAGGAATGAAAGTTAGTAGAAGCAAAACAGAATACATGTGTGTGGATGGGAGGGAGGCAGGTGTAACAGTGGTGATGCAAGGATTAGAGGTAGTAAAGGTAGATGAGGTTCGATACCTGGGATCAACCAGCCGTACAACCTTTTGTACTCTTATTTTCCCCGTTTTGTATATTTGTTTGGAGTTTGGATGTGTTATGTATGAGTATTAGTAAGATGGCAGCTGGGTTGGCCGGGGAATGGACAGGGGTGGCGGACTGCCTTTTCTGGTAGTGACACCACCCGAGGTATAAAGGGCCCAAGCGGAAGAGGCATCTCCTCTTTTGTCGTGGACCCCTGGCATGTGGAGCGAGTCTGTGGGTATTGTTGTTGGTGTGTTGTTAATAAAGCTCTGTTAATAGCACTCCCACTCTGTCATTATTGCCTGAGTTATGGACACGACAGGATGTCTTTTTTGTTTGTTTGTTTTAACCGCAGAGCCTATCTATCTTCCAAAGCAATGGAAAATGTACAAGAGAAGTGAAGAAGAGTGCAAGCAGTGTGGAGTGGGTGGAGACCAGTGTTGGTGTGATTTGTAACAGAAGTTGGATGAAGCTAGAGTAAAAGGAGATATTTACAAGACAGTAGTGAAACCTGCTGTGATGTATGGTTTGGAGACAGTGGCACTGACAAAAAGACAGGAGGCAGAGCTGGTTTTGTCAGAGTTGAAGATGCTAAGATTCATACTGGGAGTGACTAGGAGGAACAGGATTAGAAATGAATATATCAGAGGGACAGCTCAGGTTGAGCAGTTTGGAGACAAAGTAAGAGAGGCAAAGCTGAGATGGTTTGGACATGTTCAGAGGAGGGATAGTGGATAAATTGGACAAAGGATGTTGAAGATGGAGCTGCCAGGCAAGAGGAAAAGAGGAAGACCACAAAGAAGATTCATGGATGTAGTGAAGGAGGACATGGAGAGGGTTGGTGCTACAAAGGAAGATGCAAGGGATAGGGTGAGATGGAGGCAGATGATCCGTTGTGGAAACCCTGAAAGCAGCTGGAAGAAGAATTAAAAGAAGAAGAAACTATTAGTAATTGGGCCCTTAGAGTATACAAGGTCAAGAACTGAGCTGCAGGAAAACAAGTCTATGAAAGATGTAGATGTAGAGATGTAGTATAAATGTTTCTATTGCTGGTTTCTCAGGTTTTTTGTTTTTGTTTTGTTGTTGTTGTTGTTTTCAACCAAGAAAGTGGCAAGAAACTGGAGAAAATTTACAGTATATAGTCATATCTCCAAAACATATTTATCAGGAAATGAGAAAACCCCTGCTTTTTCTGAATTATTAAGTTACAATATGTATTCGGGTTGTGGGGGGCGACCCAAAAAGGATTAAGCGGAAGAAGATGAATGAATGAATATGTATTCACATGGCATTTCCAATGCATGCCATTGGTTTGATATGAGTAAAAAGCTTCCAAAGACATAAAGGTGGACCAATCGACTGAGTTTATTAAAAACAAAAAACTCAAAAGACCAAATATGGGCATATGAGGTTTTCACCCAACAGCAACTATGTTACCAAATTCTTAATAACATTACCCTTCTTTATCTTCCTATGAGACAGGAGCATGATAAAAAAAAAATATCAGTTTAATTTAATATACTATAAAACTACCAACTTATTCATGAACTTGGTAGGATAGTGTCTCTTGGTGCATGAAGTATATTTTTTTCAGAAATAAGACCACTACAGAACTTGACTCTGTCTGCAGCCAACTGGCTTTCCAGTTGTCTAAAAGCTGTCTCCATCTTTCACTTAATGGTTTCTCTTGATTTTGCTTCATTATGTATTTTCTGTCTATGATGTCTTCCTAATTGGCCTTCGCTTTGTTCCCCAGACTCTATCAGGCTGCTGAATGGAACCAGTCTGTGTTCAGGGGCATTGGAGGTGAAGTCCAATCAGAGGTGGTCCTCGGTGTGCGAGGCTGGCTTTGACCAGCAGGATGCAGTGGTGGTCTGTAGGGAGCTTGGCTGTGGGGCTCCATCAGTTATACAGGGGGTGCTCTCCAGAGAAGTGGAGGGCCAAGTGTGGTCCAAAGAGTTCCAGTGTGTAGGTCAGGAGTCTGCTCTTCTGGACTGTAGGAGCGCAGGCTCGGCTAGAAACAATTGTTCAAATGGCAAAGCCGTTGAGATTTTCTGCTCAGGTAGAAGAGACACTGCAACTTTGATTTGATATAAAGTGACTTTTTTCTTTACTGAAGACTAACTGTTTTCTCTTTCAGCACCTGGTGGTGTCAGGTTAGTGGGAGGACCCAGCCACTGTTCAGGAATACTGGAGCTGAAAAATCAGGGGGAGTGGAAACATGTGTATTCTTTTTCCTGGACTTTGAAGGAGGGAAATGTCTTCTGTGAGCATTTAGACTGCGGCTCTGCTGTTTCTGTTCAAAAGGGAACACTGTCCTCAAGGGAATCTGTTTGGTGGCTCGCACCATCCTGCGTTCTTTCTGGATCTCCTATAACAGAGTGTCTAACATCAGATAATTCTGGTGAAATTTTTCTTCTCACCTGCTCCGGTAAGCTTATATAGACTTACATACTTATCAGTCCTTCCAGGATTTTGCAGGCTTTTTTTGTGATTGTTGCAGCACAAAAAGCTTGACTTTTTTGGCAGCTTTTCTAAAAAGTTGCGATAGAAGTTGTAATGTTTAGGCACACTCTTAAATTATACAAAGAGAAATGGGTAGAATAGTCAGAAATTGTAGCAAAATAAAAGCAGTGTTACCTTATGATATTAATTACAAATACAAGAGTAGTAGTGACCCCAAAAATTTTGTTAAGCAAGAGTAAGAAAGTACTGTATCTACTTAGAAAGTTTTTTCTTCTATTTTTTAATGACAGTTTTCTTTTATATTTACTACTTTTCCCTTGTAAATTTAAAAGTTATTTTTTTTCACTTAAGTTTTATACTTTTTCCTCATTATTTGTGTTTTTACCCTTGTAAATTTAGTATTATCATGTACATTTGAGACTTTATTCTTATAAATTTGTGAGCTTTTTTCAAAACTTTTGGACATTTTTCTTTAAAATGTAATACCTTTTTTTCTCATCAATCTGTGGGCTTTTCTTACTCCCAATTTTATCTCTATAATGAATTAATTATGGTTTTTTTCCTGAAAGGTTTGTGCTGAAATTATGGACTTTAAACCCATATCTGAACATTAATTTGCAGAGCCAGAACAGAACAATGAGTTTACCTCTGCTTTTGAATAAAATCACAACTAAAACTATGTTTAATTCAATAAAACTTATTAACATGACCAAAGATGCAGTTGCTTCTGTTGTAATATCATTGTGTCTCTTGCCTTTAGTCTACCTGACTTTCTCGTCTCTCTCCAGACTCTGTCAGGCTGCTGAATGGGACCAGTCTATGTTCTGGCAGACTGGAGGTGAAGTCCACTCAGAGGTGGTCCTCAGTATGTGAATCTGACTTTACCCAGCAAGAAGCAGAGGTAGTTTGTAGGGAGCTTGGGTGTGGCCCTCCTTCACTCTTCCAGGGGGGGCTCTTTAGAGAAGTGGATGCCCAGATGTGGTCCAGAGAGTTCCAGTGTGAAGGCCATGAGTCTGCTCTCCTGGACTGTAAAACCTCAGACTCAGCTAGAAACAGTTGCTCCCCTGGTAAAGCTGTTGGACTCATCTGCTCTGGTAAGACAGGATCTATGCCTTTAATATGATTCATTCTCTTTCTTTTTTACTGACCACTCTTGGGTTTCTGTTTCAGAACTTATCAGGTTGGTGGGACGAGCCAATCGCTGTTCAGGTACACTGGAGTTGAACCATCTTACTATGTGGAGACCAGTTTATGGTATAAACTGGACCCTGAAGGAAGCAACTGTTTTATGTGAACATCTGGACTGTGGCTCTCCTTCTTCTATATTACAAAGACGTTTGCCTCCAGGCAGAAGTACATGGAAGATCCAACCTCAGTGTTTTTATTCTGGGTCTACTCTGAGGGACTGTGCAACATCAGATTTCAAATTCGATATTGTTGACCTCACATGTTCAGGTCAGTTAATGTATAATGGTATTACTGCAAGTGAAGTCTGAACTTTGTGGGACTAAAACCAAAATACTATCATGAAAGATGTGATGGTGTCAAAAGCATTCTTACTTGCCTTGCCAAAGGTAGTAGAAACTGGAATTCAGTGAAGGTGTTTGTGAGTTTGATCCCCTTCACCACTTCTCCCCTTGGTCTCAGTTGATGTTGTTGGCAGGATGGCTGTAAAGTAAGGAGATTGTGTTGTTGGTAGGATTTACTGGTGGTGACATGATCAGACCCGAAAAGGATTAAGCGGAAGAAGATGGATGGATGGATGGATGGATGGATGGATGGATGGACATGGTCAGATGGTCTAAAGGAACCTCAGACATTGGAACTATGTCAAAGTATAAAAGAGAAATTTGTGACATGTGGTTGTATATGTTAGGCATGAGCACCAACTGATCAATCATGCAAATCTAATTGTCAAATTAATCACAGATGTGTGTCCACTTTTCTATTTTACTAGCATGCAAGACTTTAAAAAAATTTCATGTTTCATCGATATACTGTAAAATATATTCCGTCACTGGTTTGAGGGGTATGGGACTTCTGGACATAATTTTAAAAAGGAAAGATCCGAGGTGGACAGAGTAGCCATAAATTTTACTCAAGTAAAAGTATTTTTAACTTATGATGATAATTACTCCAATTCAACTAAGAGCAGTCACCAAAAAAGTTGTGTAAGAGCAAGAAAGGATCGACTAAAAAAGTAATTATAGTTCAATTCAATTCAATTCAATTCAACTTTATTTATATAGTGCCATTTCACAACAACAGTCATCTCATAGTAGTGAGTACTGGCTTCGCTCTCATTGATTTATGACTTTTTTCTTACTATTTTTTTCTTGTAAATTTACATCTTTTTCCTCATAAATCTGACACTGATTACTACCCACATCTATGTAAGAACCCAACATGATTCAAGCTTCATTTTATTGCACATTTTTGTTTGATACACACATGCTCAGGTAGTTTACTGTTTCCACTTTTCAAAATTGTAACTTTACTGTATGTGTCCCCTAAATCTTCAATTGAGTTCAATTCAACTTTATTGATATAGAACCTAATCATAACAAAAAGTCACCTCAAGGCCCTAGATGGCATAAAAGCACCAAACACAACCCCACCCCCCCACCCCACCCCCACACACACTGGTACACTACCATATGCCTCTCAACTGAGGCATTATAAGGCACGAACCGCACAATAAGTAATTAAGAGAATCAATCAAGCAATCCCATATGAGCCAGCATTAGGCAACAGTGAAAAGGAAAAGAAAAGATGAACATATTAGCTGCCCCGCAACTGATTTATGTTGTGTTTGATATTCACTTTCTCCTGCTTTAAAGCTGAAGTTGGCAACTTTTTTTAAAATTACTTTTCTGTCATATTGGCTAAAACTGTCAATACTGTATATTTGGACTGCAGTCACTATTGTAGTCAAGACCATACCAAGGCCAGACTGAACTCAAGATGTACGAACACCAAGACAAGACTGTGGATTGTATTACCACACTCTAGGCACTCTAAGGCATAAAACTCTTTAATGGGAATGTCTAAGCCCATTCTGCGATTACAGTGATAGATAAAACAGACTGCACCGGTGAAAAGCACATATAGGTTTTCCTATGTTTTCAATTATTCAGAGATGTGTTTTGGCTGTAATAAAATAAGCCAATCAGCATGGCTTGACCCTTCACCTTTAACAGGCAGGGGTGCATGGTTTAAGATTGCTCTTATGATTGTGTTTACCTGTGAGGACAGATCGGTTTTCCATTTAAAGGCCTTCCACACCCCATGCTTGATTTATTAAGATCCCAAATAATGGGTACTAAAAATGTGTTTTTTCCTTAGTGGGCACTTTGTACGTGATTTACTGAGTAAAAATTGTTTGAACACCGGTGCAAATGTATGGATGATGGATTTAGCATATTTTACTTTGTGGTTCTGCCTTCAGAGTAAAAAAACTGACCCACAAACACAAGAGGAAGTTAAATCCAATTGAATTAATGGTGTCAGTGGAACAGGCAAATAATCAGCTTAGTGAAATGAAATTGGCAAAATCTCACCATTTTAAGAACAATCGCTATATGGAATGATATTAGATAAGAGAATCAGTGACACCAGGAAAAATAAGAAGGAAAATGAATGCCGCAACAGAGAAAATAAGCACTAACACGGCAGATCTTCTCTTGCATTGGTGATCTGCGGGGTCCTGGTCTGATGTGCTCTGTGGACTTGATAGGCTCTCCATGGTATGGATGAGGAAAAAAACTAAGAACTGACTTAAAAAATGTTTTTGGTTAGTCACAGACGGATTGCCAGAAAATGCAAGATAACAGCAATGCACCAACTTTGCGCTCATCACATTTAAAAATGGCATTTGGATAGTGAAGGTGCAAAGCAAGAAAAATAAACAATGTGTTGCCAAAAACGACTAAATCACTAGTACAAGGTGCAAAGGCTTGTTTTAGACTGTCATAATTGTCATGACGCCGAGCACAGTGTATGCACTGTGCTCATGCTGTCAGTTTATTCCTGTGTACTGTATTTCCTGTATTTCCTCATTTCGGTGTTATTATTTGACCTTATGTTGTTGGATGTTTTATGTGTTTGAATTTGCCATTTCCAGTCTACGCTTTTGTTTTGACAGTGTGCTTTGTTGACTTCCTGTTTTAATTTTCTGTATGATAGAATGATTGAGGCAAGAGTTGGTACAGAGTACTCCAAAATATATCAAGTTGAAAATGGTAACCCCCAAGGCAGTGTGTGTAGCCCTGTTTTGTTTAATATGATGATTAATGATATTTTTGAAGGAATCGATAGTGGAATAGGGAAGGCCTTGTCTGCAGATGATGGGGCCTTATGGATAAGGGGACGTAATCTTGCGTACATTCAGAGGAAAATGCAGGCAGCAATAGACCAGATTGAACAATGGGCAAACCAATGGGCTTTTAAATTATCATTAAAGACACAAATAATTTGCTTTTCTAAAAGTCACAAAGAAATTTCTTTAAAACTTTATGGCCAAAAGTTAGAGCAAGTAAAGGTAGTTTGGTATTTAGATGTGTTGTTTGATGAAAAACTAACTTGGAAGCAGCATATTGAAAAAACTAAGGGAAAATGTAAGAAAATAAATAATATTTTGAGATGTCTGGCAGGACGGGACTGGGGGGCCTCCAGGGCCTCTCTGTTGAGGGTGTATCAAGGTCTAATGAGAGCTACACTAGACTATGGATGTGTTGCATTCATGTCAGCTGCTGATTGTCTCCTGAACCAACTGGACATAGACCAGACCAAAGGCTCTTAGGATGTGTTGTAGTGCGTTTAAAACTTTTCCAGTATCAGCGATCCAAGTAGAGATGGGCGAAATGCCCTTAAGATTATGAAGAACCAAATTAATGCTGGCATACTGGATCAACTTGAAGGGGTATAAGAGGTCACATCCTGCAAAAGCGATTCGTAATGATTGCTGGGAACACAATGAGTCCAACATTGGTAGCTTTGGATGGATAAGTGATGCCATTGCTGAGCAGGCAGGATTAAAATACATAGATTTTAGCCCAATGGCCCTGTGCTCTGTTATTCCTCCATTGCTGTTTGAGATGCCACTGGTAGATTTTGAAATACAACAACTGAGGAGGCAACATAAGCAATCAGCAACAGATTATCCATCCATCCATCCATCTTCTACCGCTTTTCCGGAGGTCCGGGTCGCGGAGGCAGCAGTCCAAGCAGAGAAGCCCAGACTTCCCTCTCCCCAGCCACCTGCTCCAGCTCTTCAGAGGGGATACCAAGGCGTTCCCAGACCAGATGGGAGACATAGTCTCTCCACCGAGTCCTGGGTCTGCCCCGGGGTCTCCTCCCAGTGGGACGTGCCTGAAACACCTCAAGTGGGAGGCGTCCAGGAGGCATCCTAATCAGATGCCCATACCACCTCAACTGACTCCTTTCAATGTGGAGGAGCAGCGGTTCTACTCTGAGCCTCTCCCGGATGACTGAGCTCCTCACCCTATCCCTGAGGGTGAGTCCAGCAATCCTACGGAGAAAGCTCATTTCAGCCGCTTGTATCCGCGATCTCGTTCTTTCGGTCATTACCCAAAGCTCGTGACCATAGGTGAGAGTAGGAACGTAGATTGACTGGTAAATTGACAGCTTTGCCTTAGAACTAAGCTCCCTCTTCACCACAACAGACCGGTACAACGTCCGCATCACTGCAGATGCTGCTCCAATCCATCTGTCGATCTCTCGCTCCATTTTCCCCTCACTCGTGAACAAGACCCCAAGATACTTAAACTCCTCCACTTGGGGCAGGAGCCTGTCCCCAACCCGGAGAGGACAATCCACCTTTTTCCGGCTGAGGACCATGGACTCGGACTTGGAGGTGCTGATTCTCATCCCAGCCGCTTCACACTCAGCGGCAAACCGTCCCAGTAAGAACTGTAGGTCATTGCTGGATGAAGCCAACAGGACAACATCATCTGCAAACAACAGAGATGAGATCCTGTGGTCACCAAGCATGACACCCTCCATTCCCTGGCTGCGCCTAGAAATCCTGTCCATAAAAATTATGAACAGGATCGGTGACAAAGGGCAGCCCTGGCGGAGTCCAACTCTCACTGGGAATGACTCCGACCGAGTGTTGGCAATACGAACCAAACTCTCACAACGGTCGTACAGAGACCGTACAGAGGTCGTACAGAGGTCTCTGTACGACCGTTGTGAGAGTTTTGCAACAGATTATATAGTGCGTAAATTTATAGAACAGAACTTCAGAAACAGGCTGATAGCATTTACCGATGGTTCCAAGGATCCTACAACTAGTCATAGTGGAGCTCTGGTATACATTCCTCAACATAAAATAGCTATCAAAAAAAAGAACCAGTAATCACTTATCTGTATACGCAGTTGAGCTAGTTGCCATTATGTTAGCTTTCCAGTGTTTGGAGATAAATTATTGGAATAATGCAGTCATTGCTTCAGATAGCTGGGCAGCTCTCAAGAGTATTCAGTCACTGCAGTGGTGTAGGCAGGACCTAACTGTAGAAATCTACTCCTTAATGTACAACCGCTACAGTAAAGGTCAATCAATAAACTTTCTTTGGGTTCCAGCCCACGCTGGAATAGAGGGTAATGTGAATATGGATTTTTTAGCAAAACAATCATTAAAATTCGAAGCAATAAATCTGGAAATCTTACTCAGAAAGGCAGAAGGCAAATCAATAATTAAAAATTATATAGAGGAAAAGTGGCAAGAATATTGGGACTCAATAGACTCAGGAAGACATCTTTCTTACATTCAAAAGCGGGTAAACTCTGGAATGGGAGTTGGCAGAAACAGGAAAGAAGAGATACTCATCACCCGATTAAGAATAGGACACATTACTTTAAACCAGACGCTACATAGAGTAGGTAAGCACCCAACTGGCAGCTGTGCACATTGTGGTTCTCCAGAAACAGTTCAGCACATTTTGTTGGAATGTCAGGGATACCAGGAACAAAGGAAACATCGAATTGCAGTAATGGAGAGGGCTAATTTAAGTTTTGTTTTGGAAAACATGTTAGGAACTACAGTCAAAGAAATATATGTAGGTGTTGAAGAGCTTGGAATAACGAGGCGATGTGACTTATAAACCAAAGTTTATTATCAGCTTCGCTTCTCTAACAAGTCTCATCTCAGTGCAGAAGCAGAAGTAGAATAAGAGAGCGAACACATTCAGCTCTACATACTTATACCTACACATAACAAAAGACATGCATATCAAAGCTGACATCCCGCATTATCTTAATCCCCCTCCTTTGTCTTCGTACTCCTCCACCTGACCCTGGGTGGTCAGGGCGATCGATCTGGTCTCCACCGCAGCGCCTCGGATGCTCTTTGATCTTCGCTGGCGGTTGAGACCTCTTGTCCTGTTCTGAGGTGTGAAGTCGCTGTACATATGTAATCACCAAACATTCTCACATGCTTATACATATGTAGGTTATCGGATATATGATTAATATAAACCACAGCCCCCCCCCCAAACGACTAAGAAAAGGACAATAATAAAAAATTCACAGTTTAAGATAATTACTATGACATACTAACTGCTAAACCTCCTGACAAGGAAGAAACTTTCCAGCAGCTATGCTCCTGTAGAGAATTCAGTGGTAATCATAACAGCGTAGTAATATCACAAGTCAGTCTTAAACTGTCACAGCACAATTAGTGAACAACTTTTGAGTAGTTTGCATCAGTCCCTGTGCCGTCTGGGTTTTAATCTTCTCCCAAATCTGCTGTGGGTCCGCTTGGGCGTCCTGGTGGGACCTTCCTGTAAGGAATCTGCAGCTTGGGGAGGAGAGTGATTATTTGTTCCCTGCAGGGGGGCTGAGTCTTTTCTCTTGGGGGGTCTACCCCGCCGAGGTGCTCTCGCCAACCGTGCAGGTTCGTCTCTCAACAAGAAGGCAGGTTTAAGTCTGTCAATGCTGACTGTTTCTTTTCTGTCCCCTAAATCAAGCACATAATGCTTATCACCAGGTTCCAGCACTCTGAATGGTCCATCGTATGGTGGACGGAGGGTTGGTTTTAAAGCTTCATGCCTAACAAAAACGAATTTGGCGTTTTTTAAAGTTTGGGGGACAAAAACCCGTGGAAAACAGTGATGTGCCGGTCCGGGGAGAGTGTCAGGTCCTCTTTAGGCGCAGCACGCAACCCCAATAAAACCCAGGGAAGTTTATTCACCCAATTTGTATCCGTTAGTGAGGCTCTGAGGGCGGCCTTTAAAGATCTGTGAAAGCGCTCGCATAACCCATTAGCCTGAGGGTGATAAGCGGTGGTGTGGTGAATTGTCGCTCCTAAGCTGCTGGCCATGGCTGACCAAAGCTCCGAGACAAATTGAGGCCCCCTATCGGATGTGATGTCTGATGGGACGCCGAAACATGCCACCCAGTTTGTCAAAAAAACGCGAGCGACTTCCTCCGCTGTGGTTGACGCCAGAGGGACCGCTACAGGCCAGCGCGTAGTACGGTCTATCATTGTTAACAGATGTGTGAAACTTTGGGAGGAAGGTAGTGGTCCCACGAGGTCGACATGAACGTGGTCGAACCTTCTAGCTGGGATTCGAAAAGGCTCTAGAGGGGCTTTTGTGTGTTTGTGTATTTTGGCGCGCTGACAAGACATGCAAGTTTTTGCCCATTCTTTTACGTTTTTGCGCAGGCCGGGCCACACAAACTTTTCGGCGACCATTTTAACTGAGGCACGCACACTCGGGTGTGCGAGGGAGTGAACTGAGTCGAAAATACGGCGGCGCCATGCAGCTGGGACTACCGGGCGAGGTCGGCCGGTTGAGATGTCGCATATTAGGGGGGGTACACCGTCGCGTAAACCCCTTTCCTCCAGCCTTAACCCTGTTGGTCCAGACAAGAGTGCGCGCACGTCTGCGTCACTACTTTGCTCCTCCGCCATGGCTGCGTAATCTATCCCTACGTGGATTGGGGCTGCGTATGTGTCCGCGTTGGCGAAGAGTTCTGCTGCTGAGGTAGTATAATCTGTCTCCTCGCGCTCTGGCGATGTCACAGCACGAGAGAGGCAGTCTGCTACCACGTTCAGTTTGCCTGCCACATGTCGAATGTCTGTGGTGAACTCTGAAATTGCAGCTAGCTGTCTTTGTTGCCTGCCTGACCATGGTTCTGAAATTTTAGCCATCGCAAAGGTGAGCGGTTTGTGGTCTACAAAAGCCGTGAAACACCGCCCCTCTAACCAGAACTGGAAGTGGCGGATGGATAAATGAAGCGCTAGCAGCTCCCTGTCAAAAGTGCTGTATTTACACTCAGTTTGGTTTAACGATTTGCTGAAAAATGCCAAAGGTTGCCAGGTTCCGCCAACGTGTTGTTCTACAACTGCCCCTATGGCCAGGTCTGAAGCGTCTGTGGTTAGCGCAATGCGGGCCGAGGGATCAGGGTGAACCAACAATGTGGCGTTAGCTAGGGCACTTTTTACTTCCGCGAAGGCGCGTTCGTGCTCCGGGGTCCATTCGACCGCGTTGGAAGGCTTTTGTTTTCTGAGCGCGTCATATAGGGGCTGCATGAGTTGAGCTGCACGGGGGAGGAAACGGTTGTAAAAATTAACCATTCCCAAAAATTCTTGCAGCGATTTGACCGTTTGTGGCCGTGGAAAACTTTTTACTGCGCGAACTTTGTCTGGAAGTGGGACTGCCCCCTTCGGTGAAACTCTGTGTCCCAAAAAATCAATTTGTGGCACGCCAAATTTGCATTTGGCTGGATTGATTATTAACCCGTGCTCTTCTAATCTCTGAAAAACCATAGTGAGATGCTGTTCGTGTTCCTCCTCCGACGAGCTGGCTACCAGCATATCATCGAGGTAGACGAACACGAAAGGGAGGTCGCGTAATACCGCGTCCATCATCCGCTAAAAGGTTTGAGCAGCGCCTTTGAGGCCAAAAGGCATCCGCAAAAATTCAAAAAGACCGAAGGGGGTTATTACAGCTGTTTTAGGAATGTCTTCCGCTCGAACGGGGACTTGGTGATAGCCACGGACCAGGTCTATTTTAGAAAAAAATGCACGCACCCGCCAGATGTAGTGAAAAATATTGGATGTGAGGAATTGGGTAGCGGTCATACGCTGTCGCATTGTTTAATCTGCGGTAATCGCCGCACGGTCTCCAAGAACCATCGGATTTCGGGACCATGTGTAGTGGTGATGCCCAGGGGCTTTTTGAGCGTCTGATAATGCCTAGTTTTTCAAGGGTGGTAAACTCGTCCCGAGCTATGGCGAGCTTGGTTGCGTCTAAGCACCGAGCTTTGGCGAATACGGGTGGGCCCGTTGTAGGAATAAAGTGTTCAAACCTGTGCTTGGCCACTGTAGCTGAGAATTTGGGAATTGTGAGTGCTGGAAAATGGGTGAGGAGTTGATCAAACTTACCTCCTGCTGTAGTGACGCTGGCCTGCACGGGTGGTGGAGAGACTCGAGCTGAGCAGGGAATAGAAGCAAATGACAATGCATTAACCAAGCGTCTATTTGCTAGATCGACTAATAGCCCATGTGCACACAAAAAATCCACGCCCAACAAGTTAAAACTCACCGCCGCTACAACAAATGTCCATCTGTAGTTGCGGCCATGAATGCAGAGGGGCAGGTTCCTTTCACCATAAGTGTCGATGATGGAGCCGTTGGCTGCCATCGTTCCATTGCCCCGGGGGCCCATGGCCCGGTCTGCGTGGGAGGGCATGATAAAACTCAGTTGAGCTCCAGTGTCAATTAGGAACTGTTTGCCGGTGTGTCCGTCAGTCACATAAAGAAGTTTATTTTTTTCACCGAGAACCGCAGCCGTTAACGGTTCTCGGTTTTGGCGTTTTCCCGAACTTCTGAACTTGCAGGGGGGAACGCATTTGTACGCCCCCTTGGCGAACCGGTGGTGGTAATAGCAGATGTCGTTCCGCCTGCTACGTCTTGGTCGTGTTGCCGCCATGGTGGGCATGCTCTGCTCGGTTGTCTGTGGTTTTCCGCTGCTCTGGGCCTCTGCAGATGCTGCTGTGGCCACCTGTTCCCCGCAGGCGTTGGTGAGTCGCTGTGCTTCCCAGGCCAGCGCGCAGAAGTCCTGCTGGGTGCTGCACCGCATGTTGATCAGCGTCCCTCTCATGTGTGGCGGCAGAGTGCTGAGGAAGATGTGTTGGAAGAGGAAGTTGTCGTTGTCATCCTCCTTGAGCTGCAGCATGTCCTCCATGAGGGCCTTGGGTTTGCATCCTCTGTGGCCGTAGATCGCCAGGATCTTCTCTGCTCTCTCCTCGGCTGAGGGGACGAAGTTCTCGACGATGGTCGCCTTCAGCTCTCTGTATTTGTCATAGGCGGGCGGCTGTTGGATTGTGCTCCGCGCGCATCTTGACGTGGCAGCGTCGAGTTTGGCGACGATGTGATAAAACTTCGTCTCGTCCGCCGTTATGCCCGCCAGTGCAAACTGAGCCTCAGCTTGCTGGAACCACGAGCTCGGGTCTTCTTGCCAGAATTCTGGCAGCTTGACGGTGATGGCGCTTGTGTGGGCCGTCCTTGATGTGTCCGCCGGGTGAGAGCGCCTTTCTTCTGCTCTCACGGCAGGGCTGGTGCTCGGTTGAGCCCTCTCTTCTGCCGTGGGGGAACGTCTTCCATCCGTTCCCCTGTCTGCATGGGCGCCGGCGCTTGCCTGGGTCGCCTCCGATGAGTCAATCATGGGAGAACGTCTCTGTTCCATTCTCACGTCTGGTCACCAGTGTAGAAGAGCTTGGAATAACGAGGCGATGTGACTTATAAACCAAAGTTTATTATCAGCTTCGCTCCTCTAACAAGTCTCATCTCAGTGCAGAAGCAGAAGTAGAATAAGAGAGCGAACACATTCAGCTCTACATACTTATACCTACACATAACAAAAGACATGCATATCAAAGGTGACATCCCGCATTATCTTAATCCCCCTCCTTTGTCTTCGTACTCCTCCACCTGACCCTGGGTGGTCAGGGCGATCGATCTGGTCTCCACCGCAGCGCCTCGGATGCTCTTTGATCTTCGTTGGCGGTTGAGACCTCTTGTACTGTTCTGAGGTGTGAAGTCGCTGTACATATGTAATCACCAAACATTCTCACATGCTTATACATATGTAGGTTATGGGATATATGATTAATATAAACCACAGTAGGTCTATTTAAATTTTTAAGTGCAACTGGATTAATTAAAAGAATTTAGTTGTTTTTTTTCCCTGCCATTCTCTTGTCCACACTCCAACCCAGTAGGTGGCGGTAATGCACCTGTATGCTGGTTGCCAACCGCCAATCAAATCTAAAAGAAGAAGAAGAAGAACTTCCTGTTTTAGCTCAGGTTCACGGTATAGCACAGCTGTCATCATTCTGGTTAATTCTTCCTCGCTCCTGTTCCACACCTGTTCTCATTTGTGGTCATTTCCTTTCCCTTATTTAAGGGGCTCTGCACGATTGTCCGGCATAGCATCTTTCTCAACAAGCAGATGTAAGTTCCTTTTTGCTTCTTTGTACCTTTGTGTTTTTCATGTCAATCCTCTGTATCCAACCGGCATGTGTTCCACGCTTTCACTGGTTGTCCCAGACAAGTGTTCCTCATCTTATTATTACCTCCGCCAAAGGGGGAGGTTATGTGATCATTGGCGTTGGTTTGTCTGTTTGTTTGTTTGTCTGTTTGTTTGTCTGTTAGCAAGATAACTCAAAAAGTTATGGATGGATTTTCATGAAATTTTCACAGATTGTCAGAAATGGGGTATCCTACAGATGATTACATTTTGGTGGTGATCCGGATCACCGTCCACAAGAAAACCGCCATTACGCAAAATGCCATTTTCGTGAATAACTACTAAACCACTAATCCTATCATTGTCAATCCACTTGTTGTGAATCCAATTGTTAGTCATATGTTTTCATGGTCAAGGAATCTGAAAACGTACACACAAACACTGTATGGGAGGAACTGTGGCCGCCATTATGGAAAATGCCATTTTCGTGAATAACTACTGAACCACTAATCCTATCATCGTCAATCCAATTGCTAGTCATATGTTTTCATGGTCAAGGAATCTGAAAACGTACACACAAACACTGTATGGGAGGAACTGTGGCCGCGATTACGGAAAATGGCATTTTCGTGAATATCTACTGAACCACTGCTTGTCATATGTTTTCATGATCAAGGAATCTGAAGACTGTATGGGGGGAACTGTGGCGCTTGGCGGAGGTCTGCGCTCTCCGAGTGCTTTTCTAGTTTCTCATTGTTGTATCCTGCCTTTTGTCTATGTTTAGTAAGCTTGCTCTCATTACACTGTAGTGTTTTTGTGTTCTGCTATTATAAACGTGCAAACTCACAGCCAGCATTTGGTACATTTATCCTGCCCTGAAGGGCTTTTATGACAGAAGGGTGCTGCCAGTGTAGGTCACCAGCAGCTGTGAGTTTGCTGTTTTGCTTTTTCCCTCCCATATTTTTGTTTTTGACTGGGGTTTTTTGGGTGTGATGACCACCTTGGACTTCCATTTATTTAGACTGAGTGAGGAGGAGTGTGGGGTGGAAGAACTCATTGTGAATTTTGCCTCAAAGGCTCGAGCCACCCACACTCCCAAAGTTGCCTTTGGATTTGTGGACAGCATGGCCCGGATGATCGAGGCATGTCCCAGTCTCTGGAGCTACCCGGGTCTTACTGTTCTCCTTGCCACGGTGGTCGAGTCCCAGCAGCAACTCAGTGAGGGGATTAGGGATTCCCCTTTGGTGCAACCTGGTCTGATGAAGAAGCGTTCCCGGGTGCGGAAGGCTCATCCACCTCGCCAGGAGCCAGTGCCCTCACCCATCCACCAGACGGCCCCCGGAGCTCCCAGAAGGACATTGTCTGGCTCTGAAACAGCAGCTGATACCATCATGCCCCGGGAATTCAGGTAAGTACTTATTCATTCTCTTTCTCTTTCTGCTGAAACCTCTTTTTTTTTTTTTTTTTTTTTGTTACTTATTTGTACCCGTAGGTAGATTTGTTTTGCAGTCTGGTGACAAGCCACCAGCTGCCGGTCGCTGCACGCGTGAGTGCCCCGTATCCCTAACCTGCATGTTTTTAGCATGTGGGAGGAAACCAGAGAAATCCCGGAGTAAACCCACGCAACACGGGGAGAACATGCAAACTCCGCACAGATCACTGTTGGTCGGGGGCTGGGACTGAACTCACGATCCCCGCGATCCCCCCGCCGAGGATAAACTGTGCTGCCACAGTGCTAACCACTGCGCCACCGTGCAGCCCGATTGCAACCCTCTTGCCCAATTCCTGGTGGTGAGGCTCAGTCATTACAGCCCACTGAGTACTCACCATCAGCTGCTGCCCCCATTTCCTCACCTGTATCTCCTGTCTCCCTGAAATGTCTGTTGGTCCTGGGAGGGAGCCGTTAGACGACGGAGGGGCCTATGGATCCTGAGGGCCATGGTCCAGCCCCACCACCATGCCCTGCAAGGGGAAGAAGCGCCTTCTGCATCCCAAAAACTGTACTGATGAGAGAGCATCCCCTGGTTTCGGCATTGCGGGACCCGGCACCATCAGTGAGGTGTTCTCTGGCTCTGCTCCTCAGGGCTAGGGGCTTACCTTTATTGAAGTCTGCGCTGACGATCCAGCATCCCCGACATCTCACCAGATGACCTCTGTCGCTCCTGGAAGAACAACATCTGGCTCATCGGCTGCAGCTTCCATCATGCCCCGGGAGGAAAGGCAAGTGTTTTTTCATTCATTCCCTAATAAGAAAGAACTATCTTGCCTAACTCTCGGTGGTGAGACTCAGTTCCTGCAACCCGCTGAGTTCTCACTGCCTGCTGCTGATGTTAATTACTCACCTGCTCCCTCCGTGTCTCTTCCTATTTCCCCTGAGTGTCCGCCGGTCCTGGAATTGAGCCGCCAGATGATGGAGGAGCCTGCGCTCCTGGAGGACTTGGTTCCAGCCCCACAGCCACGACCCAGATGGAGGGAGAGCGCTTCCTGCAACCTGAAGCCTGTACCGATAGCTGAGTGTCCCCTTACTTCAGCTATGCAGGACTTGGTGCCAGCGATGAGACGACCTCCAGCTGCCATGCTGGATGAGTTACCTACATTGGCCACTTTGACTGGAGGTCCTGGGGTCGCACCCACCATCATGCCCGCTGCTGGGGTCACCGCAGCAGGTTCGCTGGAGTCCTGGACTGTGGTGGAGCTCGAGTCCAGGCAAGTGCTCTGTTCTCTTCTTCCTTCTGTTGATTCAGAGAAATCTTCTCTGGCTCATGGTGGGGGGAGTCGGGTGCAGATGTCCTGCTCCTGAGTTCCCCTCACCGGGCTCCACTGCTACCGGTGATTCTTCTTCGGCCTCTTCTCTGTGTTTGTCTTCCAAGGTGACCACGCCGAGTGAGAACGCCCAGATGGAGGGACTCGAGTCTCCCCTGCCTGGATCGCCGGAGTCCTGGACAGTGGTGGAGTCCAAGAAAAGACAAGTGGTCTGGTCTGTTACCACCTCATCAGATCTAGAGATTCCTTGTCCTGCTGGGGGTGGGAAGAGCCAGTCGCAACAGTCAACTGCTTCTGGTCTTTCCTCATCGGACTCCACTGCTGCCGGTGGTAGTAACTCGGTGTATGTTTTTTCTCCCCTGCACAAGTCCTCATCTGGGTCCGCTGATGATTATCTTCCTTCTCCACCCGAGGCCATCGTGGGTTCTTCTCTTTCGCCCAAGGCTGTTGTGGGTTCCTCCCCTTTGTCCGAGGCCATCATGGGTTCCTCTCCTTGGCCTGAAGCCATCGTGGGTTCTCCTCCTCTGCCCGAAGCCGTTGTGGGTTCCCCTCCTCCGTCCGAGGTTGTCGGGGGTTCTCCTTCTCTGTCCTCCTATCAGGGGTCTTTGTGGGTCCATCCTCCCTGCCAGGGGTCTCCGTGGGTCCTTCCTCCCTGCCCAGGGTGTCAGCGGGTCCAGCGCTCCAGTCTGGGGCCTCTGTGGATGCTTCGCCTCCGTCCAAGGCCACCATGGGTGTTACGTCGCCTGTGGTTGCTGCAAGTCCTCTCCCTTCATCTGTGGTCACCACGGGTCCTCTCCCTTCACCTGTGGTTGCCGCGGGTCCTCTCCCTTCACCTGTGGTTGCCATGGGTCCTCCCCATTCGCCAGTGGTCGCCTTTGCTCTGCAGTCATGGTCGGGTGTCAGGTCTCCCCAGCCTCTGACTCTCCTATTCCAAGCTGCTGTTCCTGCGGTCCAGGAGCAACGTGAATACCAACTACCGCCTCCAGGAGGGGGCAGGTCGTGCTCTACAGTCTGGGTGCTTTGGGACGCTGGGAGACCACCTGACGGTCTGTGCCATTTGGTTGGGTGACTTATGGATTCTGGCAGGCCACCCAATGGACTGTTCTCTTTGCTGGGGTGGATCCAGTATGCTGGGAGACCACCTGATGGACTGTGTCGTCTGACTGGGTGTTCTAGGGACTCTGATAGGCCACGGGATCTGTTCCAGCTCGTTATCTGGTGGTTCTTGGACTCTTGCAGGCCACCTGAAATGCCTCATTTGTAGTCTCACCCTTGTGTTCTGTTACCCCTATTCTGTTTAGTGTTATGGGTTAGGAGCATTTTTTGTTGTTTCGGTCCCCCCAAGCCTGGTTTCCCCCACCACCCACCCGGCGTTGTTTATTTGTTTTATTCCGGTTGGTGGCGGGGGGTGTTTCTTTTATGTTTTCTTGTCCTTTTTCTTTGGTGTTACGATGGGGTGTCTGGAGTCCACCCCTTGGGGTGGGGGGTGGGGGTCTGTCATGACACCAAGCACAGTGTATGCACTGTGCTCATGCTATCAGTTTATTCCTGTTTATTTTCTGTATTTCCTCATTTCGATGTTATTTGACCTTATGTTGTTGGATGTATTATGTGTTTGAATTTGCAATTTCCGGTCTATGCTCTTGTTTTGATAGTGTGCTTTGCTGACTTCCTGTTTTTGCTCAAGTTCGTGGTATAGCACAGCTGTCATCATTCTGGTTAATTCTTCCTCACTCCTGTTCCACACCTGTTAGCATTTGTGGTCATTTCCTTTGCCCTATTTAAGAGGCTGTGCACGATTGTCCAGCACAACACCCTTTTCAACGAACAGACATAAGTTTGAGTGTTCCTCGTCTTATTATTTCTTATTGTTGTATCCTGCCTTTGGTCTGTGCTTAGTAAGCTTACTTAAAACAGGTTCCTCTGTCGATACGTAGGGTGATTTAACTCTTAGCATTCCAGCCAATTTCCCTAAACTCAGCATACGCAAAGAGAATCAAATTCTTATTTCAGTGAGTGGCAGTAGAAAATTTGAAACATTCCGCCAGTGGAACACTGGAATTTTAAGAGTTCCGTGGGGGAATGAATGAATGTTATGCTTCTATCACACACTAATCTTGTTTTAGTTGTCTCCAGTGGAACTGCTTCTTCACTCTGTATGTTTGATCAGTATAATCCTTTGAATTGTGTAGTTTCTGAAATGGTTTTAAAAAAAAAATTGGGGAAAAAAATCAGATCCTTGGTTGTGTTTTAATGGTTTCTCTTTGACCTGCCATAGAAATTGAATTGATCAGTCAATGGCTCAGGAGGTAGAGCAGGTCGTCCAATAACCACATGGTTGGTGGTTCGAATCCTGCTCTCCCTGGATATCCTGCCGTTGTGTCCCTGGGCAAGACACTTCACCCCTAATTGCTCCTGGTGGGTCTGGAAGCGCCATTGTTAGGTAGCATGCCGCCATCAGTGTGTGAATGGGTGGATAGCAGGATCTGTAAAGTGCTTTGGTCATCAAGGGATGAGAATAAAAGCGCTATATAAGTGAATGCCATTTACCATTTTACTCTCGTTATACTGTGGTGTATTTGTGTTCTGCTATAATTAAACGTGCAAACTCACAGCCAGCGTTTGGTACCTTTGTCCTTGCCCTGAGTAGCTTTTTTTTTTAGGTTCCAAGGTTGTCATAGCCAGGAGCGGCACTGGAGTTAAGCTCCCAGTGCTCATAAAATGCTCCTTACGGCGTGCGTCTCAAAAAGCCTCTGACAACTAAATCCAACTCCTAGCCTGCCCGTGTGGTTTAGTCTCTAAGCCCGGCGGAACTGCTTTTACTAATAGGAGAAGGGGCGAGGGCGGATCTCTGGCGCCTTAAAACCAGATGCTTCGGGTAGATGGTGGCTCGTCAACCTGGGAAGGTAGCCCATCTAGGGGAAGGTAAACCCTGATTTCAAACCTCCGCTGCCTTGTGGCACACCCGGTCACGGGAAAGGCTTCGAGAGTCAACCTTGAGGAAAAATCCGGAGTCGGAGCCCCTAAGGCAGTTCTCTGTTGTGCTCAACATCGTTCTGGCAGCTCCTGCGACGGCGCTGGTGCCAAACTATAGCAGCCCTGCTGTTCCTTTGGATTCATCAGTGACGTGGAGAGGGGGGACATGCTACATGGGTAACATCTTGTCCTCCATATCTTCCTGCCCAGGCTTGAATCCTACCAACGCCCAACGCTGGAAAGTAGAACACCGGTGCGCATCGGCCTGTTCCAGCAGAGTAGACATTTAGGATTCTCTTCCATGGTCATCAAAGACCGACGGAGGCCACCGAGTAGCTTTTACCTGGAGTGGTGGCTCAGTTGGTAGAGCATCCGCCCCACACCCGGGAGGCAGGGGTTCAAATCCCGGCCGGGTCATGCCGAAGACCATATAAAAGTGGAACTTCCTGCCGTCCAGCTTGGTGCTCAGCAATAATGGAATGGAGGAGGGAAATTTGTGGCGGCGCCTTGCATGGCAGCGGCCCTCTGATTCTGCACTTGGGGTGTGTGTGATTAACACAGTAGATAGGTAAAACACAATCTCGTTCTACTGTACATGATTGGCTGTACAGTTGAATGACAATAAGGGTAATTTAATTTAATTTAATTTTTATGGCAGTAATGGAGACCCAAGACATTAAGGGGTTGTAGCACTGCCACATACTGTATATTGCACTTTATTAATCAACCAAATAGTAAACAAATAATTACCTAATGATATTAAAGGGGTCATTGAATGAAAAATGGTGTGTTTGAAGATTTTAACTGTCTGAAAATAGTCTACTGGTCACCCAATTATCAAAAAAAAAAATTCAAAACAGTCAATTCTTTTAAATTCTCTTCACCAGTCCACAATGTGCCTTGTGTCGCTCTGGCCTGTCACCTGGTGGTTTCGTCATGGTTCCATTGCATGTCACCAGCACCGGCATGCCAGTTGCAGCATCTGCTTGCGCCACAACCCGGGGCTGCTGCCTGGAGCTGCTGGCTTTTACGGCTAGCTCCCTCACCATCCTCTGGTGCTTTCGCCAGCAGCGTGGGGGAGCTTCTTCGTGATGGGCCATCCCCTGGCTGGCCGTGGGAGAGGAGCAGAGCACCATGGAGCAAGACATTGCCCTTTGAGATCCCATGACTTGGCGGCTCAGCTTGGCGGCTCAGCTCAGCCAGCGGCCTCGGTTTGTGGCAATTGGTGGATCACCCGGCCTGGTGCTGCTGATTTGCTGTGGTGTCTCGGCATGGTTGTTGGGGGCCGGAGTGACGCAAAGTGCAAAGCCGGAGTGCAAAGCCGGAGTGACGCAAAACGCACAAATGACTGCAGATTTGTGAACCAGTGCTGCTCATCCAAGGTAGAAGGGGGATAGAAGCTTCTCAGCTAATGGCTAACTGGGATGTGGGGAGGGGGGGAATGAATAGTTGAAGGATGCTTCTTAACGTGACAGGCTTTAAATCATTTCAAAAACAAATTTTCTTCAATAATTTAAAAAATTAAAGAAAATGTGAACTAAATATATTACTGTGGGCGACACACATTGTGAGCTCACGTTGCCACAGAGACAGGACTGCATGTGTATTGAGGGCGTCACGTCTGCAAGGACAGAGGACTCAAATCTGCAGGAGATAACAAGGAAGTGTGAGATTTGTCTCTTTGTCCCACAGAAGATGCCCCGGAGAGGTTTCCGGTTCATCAGGAAATGAGAGACAAGGGTGAAGCTTCAAAGGGATGCTTTGTGACTGTATGTTTACTGAAGACACCTTGTGACTTGGTTTCTGATGCTGGAAACATATAAAAGGGTGCTGAGATATGATTCTGTCTCTTTCCTGCTTTGAGAATGTGAGAAGCTGTGTTCTATCAAATAAAGCTGGTTTACGACTAAACTCAGCCTCGTCATTTGAGCACACCTTCTACACTGGTGACCTACGATGAAAAATGAGCAGACAGAATTCTCCGGAGAGGGGCTCGGCGGAAGCCAGCCTAATGGCCGCCTCCACGATCTGGCTGCCCGATTTCTGGCAGCACAGCCTGCGCGCATGGTTTAGCGCAGCCGAGGCGCAGTTCAACCTCCGGAGAATCTCCAACGACGACACAAGATTCTACCACGTGGTAGCGAAGCTGGACAGCAACACGGTCCAGAGGGTGGAGGATCTGGTTAACCATCCACCAGACAGCGACAAGTACAGCGCATTGAAGGACGCGCTGATCAGCCATTTCACCCCTTCAGTCCAGCAACGAGCAGAGGGGCTCCTGGCATTGACGGAGGCAGAAAACGATAGACCTGCGGACCTGATGGTGAAGATGCTGAGGCTCAAAGACTCTGAGGACGGCAAATTCATTTTCGCCCACCTTTTCCTTCGAACCCTGCCACCAGCAGTGAGAGTGGCCCTGGCAGAGTTGCCCCGATTGGCCAGGCGAGACTACCATGGGTTGAGCAAAGAGGCGCAGCGGTTGGTCGACGCCCACAAGCGGAACGCGGTTTTGGCCGCGGCGGCCAGCCTGGGAACAGCGTCCGGAGACAGTGCAGGTCCAGCAGCCGCGGCGCCAGACGCACCAACGGCGGCGGTGACGGGAGCCAGACGACGCGGAGCGGAGGACGGCCCATGCTTCTACCACCGCCGTTTTGCAGAGAGAGCGCACAGGTGCGTCCCACCGTGCAACTTTAAGCGCCAGGGAAACGCCAAGACCGAGGGCCGGTAGCAGCTGCGAGCCTCGGCAGCGAGAACAGGCTGCTTTACCTGACGGATGCACGCTCGGGGAAACAGTTCCTCGTGGACACGGGCTCTCAGCTGAGTTTCGTCACACCCACCTACGCGGAACGGCTGATGCCTTCTAAAGCTCCCTGGGTGTCAGTGTCAGCAGTGAACGGCTCCACGATTAAAACGTTCGGTGAGAGGACCATGCTCCTGTCCTTACAGGGCCGTGCATTTGAGTGGACATTTATTGTAGCAGCAGTCAGTTTCAACAAGTTAGGGGCTGATTTTTTGTGCTCACATGGTTTATTGGTTGACCTTGCTAATAGACGTCTGATTAATGCACTGTCCTTTCATTCTATTCCCTGCACAGCTCGGGTGGCCCCGCCGACTGCACATGCCAGCATCTCAGCTGCGGGTGGTAAGTTTCACACATTGCTTGCTCAGTTCCCAGCACTCACGGTCCCCACGTTTTCGGCGACGGTGGCTAAACATGGGGTGGAGCATTTCATAACAACCACCGGTCCTCCTGTTTTAGCAAAGGCTTGGCGCTTGGACCCAGCTAAACTGGCCATCGCGCGCGAGGAGTTCACTAATCTGGAGAAACTGGGCATTGTTAGACGCTCCAAGAGCTCTTGGGCTTCGCCGTTACACATGGTCCCAAAGGCCGACGGCTCGTGGCGACCTTGCGGCGATTTCCGCAGGTTGAACAACGTTTCAGCTCATGACCACTACCCGATTCCGCACATTCAGGATTTTTCTGTTCATTTGGCGGGGGCGCGCATTTTTTCTAAAATAGACTTGGTGCGCGGTTACCACCAGGTGCCAGTGCGCGCGCAAGATGTACCCAAAACAGCGGTCATAACTCCTTTCGGCCTTTTTGAGTTTTTGCGCATGCCTTTTGGCCTCAAGGGGGCCGCGCAGACTTTCCAACGCATGATGGATGCAGTTTTACGCGACCTTCCTTTCGTGTTCGTTTATTTGGACGATATTTTGGTAGCCAGCGTGTCCAAGGGCGAACATGAAAAACACCTCACAGCAGTTTTCCGGAGGCTGGCAGAGCACGGATTAATAGTTAACCCAGCGAAGTGCCAGTTTGGGGTGGCGCAGATTGATTTTTTGGGACATCGTATTTCGGCAGAAGGAGCGGTTCCTCTTCCAAATAAAGTGCGTGCCATAACGGATTTTCCGCAACCTCAAACAGTCAAGGCGCTTCAGGAGTTTCTAGGGATGGTTAATTTTTACAACCGGTTCCTCCCAAGTGCAGCACGACTCATGCAGCCATTGTACACCACGTTAAAAAAACAAAAGCCCGCAAATAAAGTTGAATGGTCTCCGGAGCGGGAGCGCGTTTTTGCCCAGGTCAAATCAGCCCTGGCAAACGCAGTTTTGTTAGCGCACCCAGTTCCAACGGCCCGCATGGCGCTCACCACTGACGCTTCCGATGTAGCAGTGGGGGCGGTAGTTGAACAGTTTGTGGCAGGTACCTGGCAACCCCTCGCGTTTTTCAGCAGGACTTTGCGCGATAGTGAACGGAAATACAGTGCGTTTGACAGGGAGCTTTTGGCCCTACACTTGGCCATCCGTCATTTTCAATTCTGGTTAGAGGGGCGACGTTTCACCGCGTTTGTGGATCATAAACCACTAACGTTTGCGATGGCCAAAATTTCAGAACTCTGGTCAGGCCGGCAACAAAGGCAACTAGCCGCAATATCGGAGTTCACTACTGATATTCAGCATGTCGCGGGTAAACACAATGTTGTGGCAGACTGCCTCTCGCGCGCGGTAGCACCACCAAACCCCATAGGGGCAGACTCTGTAGCCATGGCCGCGGGCTCGGGCAGCGACGCGGGAGCGCGCGCAGCCCCGGTCTGTGTTGGGTTAGATTATGCAGCCATGGCTGCGGAGCAGGTTAACGACGCGGATGTGCACGCGCTCCAGTCTGGACCAACAGGGTTAAGGCTGGAGCACAGGGTGCAGCAAAATGGTATGCCCCCACTAATCTGCGATGTCTCCACGGGACGGCCCCGCCCCGTGGTGCCAGCTGCGTGGCGTTGCCGCGTTTTTGACTCGGTCCATTCTCTCGCGCACCCGGGGGTGCGCGCATCGATTAAATTGGTGGGGGAGAAATTTGTTTGGCCCGGGTTGCGCAAACAGGTCAAGGAATGGGCGGCAGCCTGCGTAGCGTGTCAGCGAGCCAAAATACACAGACACACGAGGGCCCCGTTAGAACCTTTTCACATCCCCGCTAAACATTTTGATCACGTGCACGTTGACCTGGTCGGCCCACTTCCGTTATCGCACAGGCACACACATCTTTTGACGATGGTGGATCGCACCACGCGCTGGCCAGAGGCGATTCCTCTGACATCAACCACAGTGGAAGAAGTTGCGCGAGCTTTTTTAGCAGCGTGGGTTGCGCGTTTCGATGTACCGTCGGACATAACGTCCGACAGGGGTCCCCAATTTATTTCCGAGCTGTGGTCATCGATGGCCCGCAGCTTGGGGGTGAAGATTCATCGCACCACCGCGTATAACCCCCAGGCTAATGGTTTATGCGAACGCTTTCACAGGTCATTGAAAGCAGCCCTCAGAGCGTCGCTAACGGATACAAATTGGGTGGACAAACTTCCATGGGTCTTATTGGGGTTGCGTTCTGCACCTAAGGAAGATTTGCATGCTTCCCCGGCGGAATTAGTTTTTGCACAACCGCTCCGTTTGCCGGGGGAATTCCTTCCCGATAATCCCGCACCAAATGGCCCCCCTGCTCAGCCGTGGCAGAGCGGCGCAGGAGCAAACACGCTGCCTGGCCCGGTCCATCACAGTTTACCACACATTTTTGTGCCAAAGGCTTTAAAAAATGCAGAGTTTGTTTTTGTTAAACATGATGCTCAGTGTCCAAGTTTGCGGCCGTTTTATGACGGACCGTTCCGAGTGCTGGAGACCGGGCAGAAGCATTTTCTGCTAGATTTAGGGGGCAGAAGGGAGTTGATTTGCATAAACAGGCTCAAACCCGCCTTTGTTTTGGCTGACGAGGAAGTGCAGCTCGCAAGGCCCCCCCCGCCGTGGCAGGCCGCCAAGAGGACATTCTCCAAAGTCTTCACAGAAAGGTGCTAACAGCTTTAATCCACAGGTGCAGAGAGATGTTGCAGGTGCAGCCAAGCCAGGTTGCAGCAGATTCGGCAGAAAGTTAAAACCTAGGCAGTTGGTGGATTGATTAGCGATGTATGGAGTGTTTTGTGTTTTCCTTTTTTTTTTATGCCATGCAGGTTCTGCCTTACTAGACGTTTGGGGGGGTAGTGTGGGCGACACACATTGTGGGCTCACGTTGCCACAGAGACAGGACTGCATGTGTATTGTGGGGTGTCACGTCTGCAAGGACAGAGAACTCGAATCTGCAGGAGATAACAAGGAAGTGTGAGATTTGTCTCTTTGTCCCACAGAAGATGCCCCGGAGAGGTTTCCGATTCATCAGGAAATGAGAGACAAGGGTGAAGCTTCAAAGGGATGCTTTGTGACTGTATGTTTACTGAAGACACCTTGTGACTTGGTTTCTGATGCTGGAAACATATAAAAGGGTGCTGAGATATGATTCTGTCTCTTTCCTGCTTTGAGAATGTGAGAAGCTGTGTTCTATCAAATAAAGCTGGTTTACGACTAAACTCAGCCTCGTCATTTGAGCACACCTTCTACATTACAAACATTTCATTAAGACATGAATGAGCTATTAAAATGTGGAAAAAGTGCAGCCAATGACCCCTTTATAAAATAAAGTGTAGTTGTCATAGTTGTCATAAATTCCTTAAGTATTCCTCATTTATTTATGATTTTGGAACTTTAAATGCATCATAGTCATTACCAGACCCTGATCAGCTGATTGTCAGCTGATGAGTGAACTCTTAAAAAGACAGCATGGAAACACCAGCAGGGAGGCCATTCTCACAAGGCGCAAACAATGATGCCAGCAGGGAGTCTATGGGACACCTGCAGAACCTTAGGGCGCATTCAGACAGCCACTGTCTGGCTTCCGCGAACCAAACAGTAGCTTCCGTGGATAGTTCGGCTCATTTGGTGCAGTCTGAACGTGCGTTGGAACTCTGGTGCACACCAAACAAGCGAAGTCTGGTCCCCCTGAAAACGGGGGTCTCGGTTCTCTTGCAAATGAAGTCTGGTACGCTCCACTTGCAATGTGAATCCAAACGGAGTATTCAGCCGACTAAAGGGCGGAAGTGCTCCTCGGCGTTTGTATAACCATAACAACATGTAGTCTGAGAAGAGGAAGTGGCATTTACTATGGCACATTTTGGGTAGAATATAACAAAGACAACCACACGAATCCGAGAATTCCTTTTACGGGTGAAGGCTAAGGAGAAAAGTAAAAAAAAAAAAAAAAAAAAGTCTCATTTGTGGCAGACAAACAACCCGGCTGAAAGGAACAGATTTCTGTTTTTGGTCCTGGCCAGTCGATGAGCCTGATTTTTCTTCTTCACCTAGATTTTTTTTCTTCCTGGTCAGTGGTGGTTTCGGCAAAAGAGCCCCAAACAAGCAGTTGTTGTAACTGTGTGATGTTGTCCAGGCAGTTTGGTCCACTGCAGTGTGAATGCAAACCAAACGAAGGTGTGAAAATTCTTGGCATTCCTCGCCCAGTCGAACCGAGACCCCCGGACTATCCTGGTCTGAATGCAACCTCAGACAATACTGGCCCTAAAATTTGAGATTTGGCTATCCACACAAATCCTGACACCTGACTGTACAATAAATCCTCTGCAATGAGGAAGATGTGGTGAGTCTGCATGCTGGTGTGGATGATCCTTTGTTTTCCATCCTTCTATGTTTAAATACTATATTTTTCTGTGCGCAAAGACTTTTCTTTTGTTGATTTATGGATGGTAATGTTTTGCTTTTTCTGTTGGATTATCGAGACTCTATTTTCCTTTGGAAGGTTGTGGAAAGTCTGGCAGACAAAGCAAGTTTATTTACCTGTATGCTCATATTTTGCATGTAACTCACCTTGCAACACACTGAAATAAGTTAAAGGGCAGAAATTTCCACATATCTGTTTTTTTAAGCACAGTTACAAAACCAGATTATCAGAACCTCAGATTTGTTTATTTCAAAAAGCATTTGCAACTCATGTTTAGTAATAGTCTCTTTCGAACAGTTGATTGTTACCGGGTGAAGACCAAGATGACCATATACAGTTTTGGTCTCCACTTGGCCTCTGTCTGTCTGGGTCTTGACTCATCTCAACCCATTAAAGTCTAGGTCTCAATACACTCTGGTCTTGTGTGATTTTGACTACAACACTAACGACAGCACATGAGATTGATATGTGAAAAAAAATCAGTTTTCTGTGGGTCTTCTAAGTGCCTCTACACTGGTTTCAGGGAATCCAGTCAGTCTGAACATGAAAGTCCAATGGGAACTTGTAGAGGTCTGTGCAAATTGTCAGTCACGACTTAAGCCCAATTCATGGTGGCAAAAGCACGTTGGTACGCGAACGAGCGCAGTGGACACATTCATCTGCAAACCCTACGCAGAGGGTGAGCACTGACTGAGCGCATGCAGCCCCCAAAAAAGTGTACGCACATACAAGTATGCAAATGGTCACAGTGAACTGCATGTGCACCCGGAAACTCCCATCAGAGGGAAGTATTGAGCAATCCACCAATACTGGATGAACAAATGACCATCTTTTTGCCCTTCTATGTCTTCCTCTGCCTCTAAACATCAGAAAGCACCTGTTCATCTTGATTTTTTTTTTTTTTTTGTTACTTATTTGTACCCGTAGGTAGATTTGGTTTGCAGTCTGGTGACAAGCCACCGGCTGCTGGTCGCTGCGTGCGCGAGCGCCCTAAACCTACATGTTTTTGGTATGCGGGAGGAAACCGGAGAAATCCCGGAGTAAACCCGCGCAACACGGGGAGAACATGCAAACTCCACACAGCTCACTGTTGGTCGGGGGCTGGGATCGAACCCACGATCTCATGATCCCCGCGATCCCCCGGCCGAGGGTAAAACTGTGCTGCCACAGTGCTAACCACTGTGCCACCATGCAGCCCATGATTGTCATTGTATTCACATTCCTCCATCGCTTCTGCCATTTTAAACGTCTGCCACTGTGCTCTTCTTTTGTGTTTGGATTGCAGTTGTTCATATCAGTTTGGTGGCCTCTGATCCGTCTGTCTCTGTCCCTTGTTCTGCTGTTTTTAATCAGTTTGAACCTGTGACTCTGTCATTGTTAGAGGACGTGGTTGGCCACATTAAGCCCTCAGGGTCTCCATGTGATGCTGTCCCTCCTAGACTTTTTAAAGAGGTGCGTCCTAGTATAGGCCAGTCATTTCTTACCATCTTGAACAGCAGTCTCTCATCTGGTGTGGTTCCTGCAGATTTTAAACATGCAGTAGTGCAGCTTTTGATTAAGAAACTTGGTCTTGATCATACCATGTTGGCAAATTTTAGGCCCATTTCCAAGCTGCCATTTCTCTCAAAAATTTTAGAGAAAATTGTCTATATGCAGCTGAAAGTTTTCTAGACGAACACGGTATTTTGAAGGTTTTTCAATCTGGTTTCAAAGTTCTTCATAGCACAGATACAGCCTTGTTAAGAGTTTTTAATGATATCCTCTTAGCATGTGATTCAGGTGAATATTCAGTTGTTGTGTTGCTTGATTTAACTGCTGCCTTTGACACAGTGGACCATCATGTTTTAATTTCCCGTTTGCAGCATCTAGTGGGCATTTGTGGCACTGCTCTCAACTGGTTTAGGTCCTATCTGGCAGACAGGAGTTTTAAAGTTAGCATCTCTGGGTTTGAATCCTCTTCTGCTCCTCTGCCATATGGGGTCCCACAGGGGTCAGTTGTAGGGCCCATCCTTTTTTCTTTGTACATTCTTCCACTGGGTTCCATTTTTAAAAAGCATGGTACCTCCTTCCACCTGTATACTGATGACTGTCAGATATACAGTATGTCCCTCTAAAACAAAAAGCTGCCTCATCAGTAAACTCACTCCTGGCATGCATTGAAGACATCAAGTCTTGGATGGCCCTAAACTTTCTAAATTTTAATGATAAGAAGACAGAAGTGATGGTGCTTGGACCTAGTGACCCATGCGAGTCCCCACCTGTAAACTTGGGCCCCCTTACTCCATAAGTGAAATCCACAGCTAGGAACCTTGGTTTTATCATGGACAGTGATTTTAAATTAGACACTCAGATTCATTCTGTGGTAAAATCCAGCTTCTTTCATCTAAGGCGTTTAGCAAAAGTAAAACCCGTTCTGTCTAGACTGCACCTGGAAACAGTAATCCATGCTTTTATTTCATCTCGGCTGGATTACTGTAACGCACTTTACGCTGGTGTCAGCCAGTCATCTCTTTCGCGTCTACAACTGGTTCAAAATGCAGCTGCTCATCTTTTAACAGGTACACGTGGAAAAGATCACATCACACCCATCTTAGCTTCACCCCACTGGCTGCCCGTGCATTTTAGAGTTCATTTTAAAATTCTTTTGTTTTTAAATCCTTGAACAGTCTTGCTTCGCCTTACCTATCTGAGCTTCTGCATCCCTACGCTCCCACCCGGTCCCTCAGGTCAGCTGAACAGCTACTTCTGGGGGTGCCAAAGGCGAGGCGGAAGCTCAGAGGGTACAGAGCCTTTTCAGTCATGGCACCCAGGTTATGGAATGATTTACCCCTGGACATCAGATAAGCACCTTCACTGTCCATTTTTAAAACCCGTCTTAAAACACACTTTTACTCCCTGGCCTTCGATCTAGTATGCCATATTGATTTTATTGAATGAAATGGATTTTTATTTATTTACTTTTTATTTTATTTATTTATTTTTTGACTGTGGTTCTGTATTGTTTCTGTTAGTGCCCTGCTTTTATGTTTTCTTGCTGTACAGCACTTTGTGTAGTGAGTGTTGCTTTTAAAGTGCTTTATAAATAAAGTTGATTGATTGATTGGTGGCTTTTGGCTGCCGCCGACAGTGCGGGCATGTGAACTGCGGATTATTTTCACTGTACATGAAAGTTAGGTTAATTGGCATCAAACTGGGGATTCTAAATTGTCCTTAGATATGAATGTGACAGTGAATGGTTGTCTGTCTCTCTGTGTTGGCCTGGCGATGGACTGGCAATCTATCCAGGATGTACCCTGCCTCTTGCCCAAAGATGCTGGGATAGGCTCTAGCCCCACCGCGACCAGAAAAGGATTTAAGCGGAAGAAAATGGATGGATGGATGCGTGAAATGCAGCTTCTCTGAGCAGCAGCGGCAGTGGCTCAAAAACCACTCTAAATACTGCTGTGTACACAAACACAGTTTACAGAAAGCAAACATTTTCCCCTTGGAGGGACTCTGAACAGGCCTTTATGCACACACTGTGGGAGGGACAGGAAGGAGTGTGTGCCAAAGATCATCTTCTGTTGTATTCACTCAAAATTCACTGTTTTTAAGGTTACAAAATTCAGTCTCAAGGTGAAACAATGTGAAACATTTTGTTCATTGAAAACAAAACAGGTATAACTGACTGAAAAGTTTAATGGATGAAATAGATGGTTTTTTTTCTTTCTTTATTAAAAAGCCTTTGGAATAACCAGGTTGGTAGAGGAAGGATGAACTGTTAAAGTACTCAAGTCTCATTTTACATTTTTTAAATTCTCCTCATCCTTTACCACATTAGAATGTTTGCAAATGCTTCGGCCTCCAATTGCTTCAACTTCCAATTAGCTCTGACTTTGTTGTCTCTGTCCAGATTCTTTCAGGCTGTTGAATGGGACCAGTCTGTGTTCAGGTAGACTGGAGGTGAAGTCTAACCAGAGCTGGTCCTCAGTGTGTGAAGCTGACTTTGACCAGCAAGATGCAGAGGTGGTCTGCAGGGAGCTTGGCTGTGGGACTCCTTCAGTCCTCCAGGGGGGGCTCTATGGAGATGTGGAGGCTCCAGTGTGGTCCAAAGAGTTCCATTGTGTCGGTGATGAATTTGCGCTCGTGGACTGTAGAAGCTCAGGCTTGGCGAGAAACAGTTGCTCTCCCGGTAAAGCTGTTGGACTCACCTGCTCAGGTAGAAAAGGAACTACCTCTTTGATTTGATTCAAACTCAAGTTATCCTACTGATGACTCTCCATCTGTTTCAGAACCTGTCAGGCTGGTAGGAGGAGCCAGTCGATGTTCTGGTACACTAGAGATAAAACAAGGAGACTGGAAACCAGTGGTGGGAGGCTTCACACTGAAAGAATTAGCTGTTTTTTGTGAACATCTGGACTGTGGTTCTGCAATATCTGTAGAAATTAAGGATTCCTTACACAGGCCTTCATGGTGGGTCCAAAATAAGTGTTCAAAGTTTGGGTCTGCTCTGAGGGACTGTTTAATACCAGATTTTTCCATGACCCATCAGCATCTCACCTGCTCAGGTAAGTCATCACTGCTCATCTGTGATCTAATCATATTGTAATGAGTGGATGAGAAAGCTATTTAAAAATTAAATGGGCTTAGTAAGTAAAGTTTGTGTGGGTGGGTGGGCCTGGCTGGGCTATGCCACAGATCAGTGGCATTGAATGGCCTTCATGTTTGTTACCTTAATCAAAGACCAAAGCTACAAGCTTTTGATGAAGAAAGCCTGCGCTGCTGCTGCTTAGACATCACTGGCTGTTTAACCAATCAGCATTGCGGGCTAGCTCAGTGACTTTTGATGTGTGCTTGGGTAATCACTTTTGGCTTTGACCATTTATATGAAAAGTCGATGATCTGATGTCCTCATGCTTTTACTGTTTATACAGTATAACAAAGGCACTGGCTTTATCTGAATTTCAACTTTGTTTATACATTCATTTTATTATCGTCAGTGGTCCTATTTAAAAATATGAAATAAAGATTTATTTAGCATATTGACAAGACATGATTTATGGCAAGATTTATCATAAGTTTTAGTAAAGCTATGAGGGGGGAGGGGAGCTGAAAAGTTCATAGGCTGACCAAGAAGGAGTTCCTTCTTTGAGGCTCAAGAAGGGCGCTTCTATACCGCAGGGATCCAAGAGCCGCAACACCGATGGAAGAAGTGTGTGGACCAAAGGGGAGACTATGTTGAAAAATAAACCACATTTTGTCAAATTTGATCACTGCATCATGATCAGCCTATGAACTTTTCAGCCCCCCCCCCCCCCCCGTATATCAGTTTAGGTCACTTCTTTTGAAGCTTCTCATATGCCCCAAATTTCTTCCACTGCATTATTTGTTCCTCTCTTCTTTCTCCAGACTCTATCAGGCTACTGAATGGGACCAGTCTTTGTTCAGGTAGACTAGAGGTGAAGTCTAACCAGAGCTGGTCCTTAGTGTGCAAATCTGACTTTGACCTGCAGGATGCAGAGGTAGTTTGTAGGGAGCTTGGCTGTGGGCCTCCTTCAGTCCTTCAGGGAGCCCCTTATGGAGATGTGGAGGCTTCAATTTGGACCAAAGAGTTCCAGTGTGAAGGCAATGAGACTGGTCTTCTGGACTGTAGGAGCTCAGGCTCAGGTAGAAACAGCTGCTCACCTGATACAGCTGTTGGACTCATCTGCTCAGGTAAAAGAATAACATTTGATTCATATTCACTTTATATACTACTAATGGCTCTCTGGATTCTTTTTTTTAGAACCTTTCAGGTTGGTAGGAGGAACCAATAACTGCACAGGCATACTTGAGTTGAAGCATCAGGGAGAGTGGAGACCAGTGGGCATCTCTAACTGGACTCTGCAGGCAGCAAATGTAGTCTGTGAGCATCTGGACTGTGACTCTGCTCTTTCATTTATAAGTAAAAATGAGTCATTGAGAAATGCTGCATTGTGGATCAGTAACCAATGTGTTCAAGCTGGAGCTCCTTTGAGGGAGTGTGTTACTCCATGGGAATCTTCCTTCCCTGTGAATCTCAACTGCTCAGGAAAGACAATCGGTGGCAAAATCTCTGACATTGCGTATCTCAACAAAACTTAAATGGTTCTCCCTCCTCTGCAAGGGCAGTTACCTGGAGCCCCTTTATGAGATTAATATGCAAAAATTGAATTCAAAATAATTGCTATTAATGTCTTTTTTTAAGAAAACTTCCAACCTGTAGTGTCAGAGGTTTTCTGCTGAAGAAAAATGAAATATTTCACTATTTTTATTTCATAGCTGAACATTCTAGCTTTATAAAACATACTTTTAAAAATTAAATGAACTTATTGTAATGTTACTACTACTACTGCTAGTGCTAATAATAATAATAGCATTCAGATTAACTATATGTTAGTGGCTGTGTACCCTCTCTTTGCCTTGTGTGCAGCAATCAGACATAGACTCTCTGGGGTACCACACTATTTATCTCTGGTAATAAGCATAATCATATGAGGTCTCACAGCTTGAAAAATATTTAAAGCAGTGGCTGCTCATGTCAAATAACAACAGATTAACTGCACCTATTATTTCTCACCTCAAATGTTGTTAGAAACACTTTTCAGTGGTTTGTTTTGAAGATATCAAAGATTACTCACTATCTGCCATCTTATCCAAGAGCTGAAATGCTGTCAAAGACAGTCCATGACTGGTTGCATTGACCAATAGGGGCAGCCTTCGCAATTCCAGCAACATTACCAACGAGAGTCTTTGCAGTAGACCCACTATTTATTGCAGTAAATAACAAATAAAGTATTTAATATTTAAACATATAATGTATAAGATCTGGAAGTGATGTGTTTTAATGCATCTATCTTAACAGCACATTTCTGCTCATAGAAACAAAGAAAATGTTGTCTCTTACACATATGTAAGTGTGGACAGTAAAATGAATCTGAATATATTAGTTTTTTTATAGTAAACTGGTTATTTTAATTTCACTAATTTGAAAAGAATTTAATAATACCTGGTCCCACATTGATTTAACAGTTGGTAGAAAATTACTTCAATTTGGATTTTAAAATATTACTTATCTTCCTCTCCCTATTATCAATAAACACTTTGCTGTAATTGATCATTAATGTAAGGTTCACAACAAAATAAAAATGAATTTAAATAAAAAGCAGCAGTAATGTTGATTATGACGATAACTTTAGCCCATCAGTGAAGTAACTGGGCTAAATAAGCAGCGCGGTGGCGGAGTGGTTAGCACTGCGGCAGCACAGCAACTCACCCTTGGCCGGGGGATCCTGGGTTCGATCCCAGCCCCCGACCAAAAGTGGTCTGTGTGGAGTTTGCATGTTCTCCCCGTGTCTGCGTGGGTTTACTCCGGGATTTCTCTGATTTCCTCCCACATGCCAAAAACATGCAAGTTAGGTTAATTGGCATCAAACTGGGGATTCTTCTAAATTGTCCTTAGGTATGACTGTGAGAGTGAATGGCTGTCTCTCTCTGTGTTGGCCCTGTGGTCGACTGCCGATCTGTCTAGTGTGTACCCTGCCTCTCGCCCAAAAGATACTGGGATCGCCTCCAGCCCCCCCCCCCCCCCCCCGCAACCCGGAAAGGATTAAGCGGAAGAAGATGGATGGACTTCAGAATGCTGGAGGTCAGTCTCATTGCATCAGTGAGGATAACAAAGACTGCCTTGGTGTGAGTGCTGTGGTGCTTTCCACCCTCTAAGCTTGGTGCTCAGCATAATGGAACGGGGAAAGGCGGGCAGTGAGAAGTGGTGACCCCTGTCCTGTATTACTGTAGCTCTGTAAAGCAACCGAGATGTGGTTGCTTGCCTCACAGACGACCAAATAATAATAATAATTTATTGAGATGCACCTGTATAACATTAAATATAAAGTTTACATCTTATCCTTTATACATAAGCTTTTAGCAGGCTATTTTTCAAGAGTATTACAATAAAAAAAAATTAATTCAAGTTCGTAGTATTAACTGTAAAGTTTAAATCTTAAACATTTTGTCTATGGAAAGAATACCAATTTATATTTTTGTAAAGTATGTCACAATCAAAAGACTAAGTACAAGTATGGCGCAAATATATTTAAACTGTGAGGTATACTTGTCAATAAAGCCCAAGTATACTTACATAAGAACACAAAAAGTAAACTGAAAGTATACTTTCTTCTTTCAATTTAGAAACTAATAGCATACCTTCATTAAACTTTTCTTTATAAGAGTACTGTTACTACGTGCAGACATTGGTGAATATCTTAATTCAAAAGGGGTGTGTATGTACAGTCGTGCAAAAATTTGGACACCCCTTTAAATATTCAGTTCTTTATTAAGAAATGCTCACATATCTATGTCTAACCTTGTTTTTGTTTTTAATTTGCATTTTTTAAAATTTATTTTAGCCATTGCAAGTGGGAATGAATGTGGGGGTGTTCTAAAAAAGATGGGGGTGTCTTAATTTATTCCTCACTATTTGTTTAGAATTACATTTTACAGAAAATTTGGAAAAAAAATTAATTCATTTTTAATTGTTTAGTTGTATTATGTGAATCTCCCAGTATTTTTGACATTGATATCAAATATCCATATGTCCAAATATGTGAAAAAACACAGGCTTAATACAGGATGTCGTAATTTTTTCACATGACTGTATGTAGGGGTAATATATAACTGATAGTGAAAAATTATTAATATTAAAACTATTACTTTCAAATGACTGAATACAACAGACCTGGATCAAAGTTTTATTGTGACTCATTCTCTGTAAATGTGTGTTCAAAATTGGACAGTTAGCACAAAACAATTTTAAAGTACAGAGGATTAAAAATCACATGAGATGAAATATTCCTCAACTTATGTTTATTGAAGCATGCAAAGAGTAACACAGCTGCGGGTCTTCGTCCCAGCGCAACCGATCAGAGAAGACCCCGAAAAAGAGTAGAAAAGGGTATATAAAGTCTTCTGGTTCTGGAACGGTCCCAGCAACCACACACAATGGCTATCTTCTTGTTGAGCTGGTCAGGACCGGTTTCTCCAGCAGATGTCTCCTTGCTCTGGCAGGTGTTTCCTGTTGATGTTCTCCATCTCCTTTCGGTTCCTTACAGCAACCCAAAATGAACCTCGTGCCTTCTCTATTTCTCTATATGTAAGCAAAAGCAGTTCTTTGTTGCTAAGCAATAATGGGTGTATGAAGGTGAAGCTAAGGACTACATCCTGTTATGTACGCGTGTAGCAGTGCAAAAATGTTTCTCTATATGTACGCAGGAAGCATTTTTTCATTGCAAGAGCAGTTGGTTGTGTGTGTGTTAACTAAACCACTTCCTGTTATCCATGCAGCAGAAAGCACATTGTGTGACCCATTTTACCTAATTAATACACTTTGAAATAAAACATTCTATCTAACTAAAATATTTTATCACACTCATCTGGGCCACACAATGCAGATACTGATTATATTACTGTGTATACAATGGCCAGTAATGAGAAATAAAAAATGTATCCATGTACAAGTACTTTATAATGGCCAAATTTCAGTTTTGGTCATAATTACCTATTGTATTTAGCAGTTGAAAAAAATTAGGCCTGTCTGAATGTGTAGTTGATGACTTGTTTTATCAATGAAATTTCACATTTAACAACTAGTAAGTTTAAAATAAAAATGGCAATTTTAAATTCTAAAGACACTGGAAATAAATGAATGAAAATGCACTTTGTGCAGTTTTCAGCTTTACTGAGCTTCTTCTCCAGTTGCTCGTTTTAAAACAGGTGTGAGACTAACACCTGCATATTTAGCCACATTTGCTTTTGTTATGTACCTCTTCGGTACTGGCATGTCATGCACCAGGTCGGTGGGTACCTTTCCCATAGCTGCACCATATGATGTGCATGTGTTACAGCGCTTCTGAGCAACTATTCTACCCTGACCAGTATTTCTGTCAACTAGACGCCGTACTGTAGTACAGCGGCTCTCTGCAGGTAACGCACCCTGACGACTTCTGTAATAGCCGTTATATGCCTGATGCTCTGCACATGCCCGATGAGCATTTGCTGTTGTAAGATTACCTTCCTGTGGTACTCTCCTCTGCAGTTCACTTAATGGAACCTTTTGCAAATTTGCCGGTCTAACACTATTGGGCCTTGCTCTGCGGTTCACCCCATAATGTGCTTCATTTGTCGTCAGGTCTCGGACCATAGTATGAGTAACAGACTGATTTGAAGGCAACTCTCCCTTTGACACTTTCATCCGTACTGCGTCAGCATTCTTTACGACATCTTTAGTGGCGGCACCCCCAATCTTCTTATTCATGGCATGTGTTTGCTTTGCTGGTTTCCATCTTGAGTATACTTCTCCTGCTCCATAACCAGCTAGCCCATCAAACACAGGTGTTGCAGCAAGATCGAACCACTGGCCAGGATCCTTAGGATTTTCAATAATTCCTTCAATTTGTGCAATATAGCCAGCAGGACGGGCTTCATTATGCACTGCTGAATCAACAACAGTTGTCACAACATCCATAACTGTAGCCCCTTCTATTCCACCAAACACAGCTCCAGCTGGGCCAGCAACTATGAATCCACCAACTCCTCCAGCCATGGCTCCAGTTGTTCGTGATGCAGATTTCATTGCTTTATCCCCACCTGTCTTATCTCCACAGGCATAGTGGATTGCTCCTTTCACATGACCGACCACAGGCGTGCCATCAACAAAATCACCAATTGTCTCTAACCCCTCTTTAAATATCTCTTCAGCCTCATCTTCATCACCTGCAATGAGTGCACCAAGTGCAACAGTCTGTGATACAACAGGGCATTTCCTCACAAAGTTCTTCTGTGTTTTAGCCGCTCCTTCAGTGTCACCACATACAACTTGTACCAGTGATTTTACTTGAGAAAGAACTGGAATGACATCCATCTCAGTAAACCTGTTGAACACAAATACATAATTATATTTTTTATTATTAAAACGGTATTTCATTTTATTTATTTAACCTTTATTTTATCAGGCAAATGTTTGAGATCAAAAGCGCGGCCCGACCAAGATGGCAGTATTTACACAGGACAATAAGTAAAAAATAAAGTATAACCACATCAATAATATCACCACAAATGGCAATCATTGGTTTCCAAGCAGCTGTAGACTTCAAGGGTTTGTAAAATTTACGAGCAGCATTTAAAACCTAAGATGTGCTACACCTTAGATTTTAAAATGTGCAGAAAAGGCATGTTGGATTTTAGAAGAATAAAACTTCCCTGGGAGGTTCTCCAGAATACCATGTCAACACATTAGCCCACTATACCCAAGGACTGCTTTAGTTCACAGGCTTATTTTCTCAAAGCAAATTATTCCATTGGCAAGACACAAACACTGATAGACATTTTGTAAAGATGATTTTTGGTACATGAACAGAACTGCATGAAATCTGATGTGATTGTAAAGAACATTGTGAAGTTACATTAAGTTTGGAACATGGCACCAGAAGATAAATCAGAAAATACAGGCCAAAGAGAAATTGTAAAAATACTGGTGGCTGCCAGTGGTACCCTTCAGCTTCTTTGTTTCTTGTTGAGATGTAGTTTGTATGACAATGTGGCCTTGACCTTTGATCTCGCAATCCCAAAACCATAGTCAGAAGTCAGGGTGTCAGGGTGAACATGTGCACAAAGTTTAGTGACCCTAGGTGTCATTGTTGTTGAGACATAGTTTATAGGGCTTTTTGACCTTGACCTTTCACTTTTTATCCCCAAACCCATAGTTGTAGGTAGGGGTCCCAAGGTGAACCTGGATAGCAAGTTTGGAAACACTAGCTTTCTTTGTTGTTGAGATATATGGTGTGTGTGGGGTGCTGAAAAGGTCATAGTGGTCAAATCTGACCAAATGTAGTTTATTTTTGAACATAGTCTCCCCTTCGGTCCACACACTTCTTTCATCAATGTTGCAGTGCAGTTGAAAAATAAACCACATTTGGTCAAATTTAACCACTATGAAGTTTTCAGCCCTCCCCCCCTCGTATATAAAATAGCAATTTGACCTTGACCTTTAACCTTGCAATCCCAAAACCATAGTCAGAGGTCAGGGTCACACGGTGAACATGTGTACAAACGTTGGTCACCCTAGCTTTACTTGTTCTATAGTAATAGAGCATACAGTAGGTGAAGCTAACCATGTAGTTGTAATTCTGCTGTTTTACCTCAGTTTTTAGGTTCAGATATTTTTGTGGCTCTATGCAGACTTTTATATAAAAATCACTCACAGTGACTATGTAGTACAGGTCCCCGACCCCTGGGCTAACTGGTGTAACAGGCCACCCTAAATCTTTTCCTCACAAACTCCCAATCACTAATCAATAAAGTGGATGAGTTGCAACTGCAGATTACTTTGAACATAAAGACATAAGCTGTGTTCGGAATATCCACTCCCTCCCTACTCGCAGCAGAGCAGAGCTGAGAGTGAGAAAACTGTCAAGAGTATGGACACAATAAACCACATTTGCTCAAATTTGACCACTGTCTCGTGGTCAGCCTATGAACTTTTCAGTCCCCCTTCGCGCGCGCGTGTGTGTGTGTGTGTGTGTGTGTGTGTGTTTATATATACTGGCTTCCTGTGGTAACATATCGTCACTTCCTGTGTTGCTGTCTGTCTGTGTGGTTTGCTCTGTGGTTAGCTCTCCTCATTCTCCTGAGGATTTTTGCCTTTAATTGTATTTTAATCACTTTTTTCCTTCTACCGTTAGCTCTCACTTCTGTTTATCAAGCCTCTTGCACCTGTGTGCACACTCAGTGTCATCTCATCACCCTCTTTAGCCTTCTGTTCACCTTTCATTGGTGTTTTTGGTAGCTTCGGGTTAGCCACTAGCTATGGCTACTGGCTCTCTTTCCCCTGCTCCTCTGGTGTGCTCTTTGTGTCAGATGTTTAGCTGCACCTCTGCCTCTTTTAGCGTTAATGGTAAATGTAATAAATATTGTCTTTTTGAGGTGCTCGAGGCAAGGTTGTGCGAATTGGAATCCCGGCTCCGCTGCACTGAAACACCGTCAGTGCCAGTTAATGATGACGGACTCCCCTTAGCTGCAGCGGAGCACCCTAGCATAGGGCCTGCTAGCCGTCCCCCGACTTCCACCTCTCCTGAGCAGCCAGGAGAGAATGGGTGGGTGACGGTGAGAAGGAAGCATAGTCACAAGCCCCTGGTTCACCACCATCCTGTTCATGTTTCTAATTGCTTTTCCCCGCTCAGCGACACACCCCCTGAGGAAAAAACTCTGATCATTGGCGACTATATATTCAGAAACATGAACCTAGAGACTCCAGCAACCATAGTTAAATGCATTCCCGGGGCCAGAGCAGGCGACATTGAGTCAAATTTGAAAATGCTGGCTGAAAGTAACTGTAAATACTTAACGACATCCGACTCCGGCAGTCAGAAGTTACAAAACTTAATAAGGATTCGTGTGTAACTTTGCAAAAATGACATCTGCCTCTGTAGCATTCTCTGGGCCCCTCCCCAATCTGACCAGTGATGACATGTTTAGCCGCGTCATCCTTCAACTGCTGGCTGTCTGTGTGGTGTCCTGCAAACGATGTGGGCTACATAGACAATTGGAACTCATTTTGGGGAAAACCTGGTCTTATTAGACGAGACGGCATCCATCCCACTTTGGATGGTGCGTCTCATTTATCTAACAATCTGGCATCATTTTTATCCAAATTTCCAAAACATTGACAACTCAGAGGTGGGACCAGGAAGCAGAGTCGCAGTCTTACACGCCTCTCTGCAGCTCCTCTTCATCCGCCAACCCTCAACTTAGCCCCTGTCTTCCCCATCAGAGAATCACTGTCTGCTCCCTCCAAAGTAAATAAAAATAAGATGTATAAGCATCCCAAAGTGATTAAACAAAAAGTTAGTAAAACTCAAATTCAACATGAAGCCTCTTAATTTAATGACTTGGCCTCTGTTCCTCCTCATAATTTAAAAATTAAATGTGGTTTGTTAAATATTAAGTCTCTAACTCCCAAGTCTCTGCTAGTCCATGATCTGTTAATTGATCATCAGATTGATTTAATATCCCTTACAGACAGTTGGTTAGGGCAAGAGGATTATGTTGTTTGAATGAATCAACTCCCTCTGGTTATTTAAACTGTCAAAATCCCAGAAGTTCTGGACGTGGAGGAGGAGTAGCAACAATTTACCATTCCAAATTACTAGTTAATGTAGAGCAAAAAACATGTTAAAATTCCTCTGAGGGCCTGGTCCTCAGTATTGGGCATTTTAGCAATTTTAGGTTAAACCCAATTTTATTTGCCATTTAATATATACATTGCCATTTAACATACATGTAGATGTAAACAGTGATTGTCTTAATATGGCATTTAATTCAATACTAGACTCGATGGGGTTTTCTCAGAAAGTAGGAAATTCTACCCATTATCTCCAACACACATTGGACCTTGTTCTGACATATGGCATAGAAATAGAAAAGCTGGTAGTGTCTCCTCATAACCCTGTACTGTCAGACCATTGTCTGTTAACCTTTAATTTTACTATTCCTTACTATTTGGCTCCTAAAGAAAAATAGTACTGCAGTAGATGCCTCTCAGATGATGCGGTTACCAAATTTAAGCAGATTGTCTCCTCTATGCCATGTGTCAACACAACGGAGATAAGCTATGGAGAGCTTGCTCCTTCTGTAATTGATATCGTGGTAGATAGTGTTACAGCTTCTCTGCATCAGACTCTAGACATGGTGGCCCCTTTAAAAAAGAAAAAGTCTAATCAGAGATTTCTAACTCCTTGGTTCAATACAGAAACTCGTAGCTTAAAACAGAAGACTTGACAATTAGAAAGAAAACGGTGCTCCACTAAATTAGATGAAATCTATTTAGCTTGGAGAAATCATCTTCTAATTTATAAAAAATCTCTTAGGAAAGCTAGAACAAGTTATTATTCAACATTAATAGAAGAGAACAAGAATAATCCCAGGTTTCTTTTCAGCACTGTAGCCAGGCTGACAAAGAGTCAGGACTCTGTCAATCTTAGCATTCCCTTAGAGCTTACTAGTCAGGACTTTATGAACTTTTTCAATATTAACCCTCTGAGTGTGTGTGTTGCACTACTGCAACTGTCAGCTGATCAATCCAAACAAAGCCTGTACAGCTGAATAGAGTGTGAAATGTACAAACCTTTTAACACTACTTAGTGGCCAAGAGATGTGGCTTTTCACTTACTGGGAGAACTGGAAATGGTCCAATTCAATAAGTAGGTCAAATCAGCATTTGAAGCCCGCCCCCTTTCATTCTGCTGTTTGACACGGAGGAAACAGGATGGCGAGGAAGACACTCTCAGCTGAAGAGGTTTTAGCACTGGTATTCACCGCTCCTGGTTCAGAGGAAGAGCTTAGCCCTAGTTCGTCATCTGAGTTAGAGTCCAGCTCTGATAATGTGCCTTCAGACAATGGTGCAAGCAGTTCTGGCAAAAGTGGAGACGAACATCTTGTGCGTGATGCTGCAGCTGCGTTTTCTGTGTCCAGCCATGCCCAAAATGGCACTGGAGCCTCATCTGCAGATTGTTCTTCTTTGCCAAGCCATGGTTGCAGAGCGAAAAGGTCCAGAGCAGCCCGTGGGCGACGTTTGGGTGGGCAAGAGCGCACAGCCAGTGCGCATCAACGTGCGCCACGTGTGCGTGGTGGCAGGACAATGGGTAGCGGCGATGCGGCAGGTAGGTTTGGACATTGACGGCTGGGAACTTCTTAGAGATGAAGAAGATTATCAGCCTTGGCTGAAAGCATTTGAACAGCTAGTTGGATATCACGGAGAGAAGGACCTGTCATCTGCGACCGCCACTGATTTTGTGTCGCTGTTTGGGACTGAGGAATTCTGGAAGCTTCTGACCAATGAAACAAACAGGTACATATTTGTTGCATAAACTGTGTTTCATTTGCTTTATTTTAGTTTAGATAGTGTGCCACAAATGTGTCATGAAATTGTTTTTTGGGGATTATTTTTACTAATTTTAAGATAAGATAAGCCTCTATTAGTCCCACAATGGGGAAATTCCAGGATTGCAACAGCACAGGGATAGCAACACTCAGAGCAACAATCAGAAGGCAAGAAAAAACAAGAGCAGCTAGTATACATATGTCAGAATCAGAATCAGAATCAGCTTTATTGGCCAAGTATGCACAACACATACAAGGAATTTGACTTTGGCTAAAAAACTTGCTCTCGTTGTTCAGGTGGAGGATTTAAATAAGGATTCAATGACAACAGAGTATGTACAGTAAATTACAGTCTGTCCACGTTTCTATAAAAGGATGCAAATATATACAGGAATATATGCAGTTATTTACTCAGACTAACCACACTTTGCAGAAATATATGAAAAAATATACAGTCACACAGTATTTCAATGTGAAGTCAGATTCAGTGATATAATGTGAATGAAGTAAAAACCAGTGTGAGAGTTATGTGCAATGTAATAATGGATGAAAAGTCATGAGTACAGCAACAGGTAGGACTAGGTGAATGTTAGGAGTTCATCAGAGTGATGGCTTGAGGAAAGAAACTGTTCCTGTGACGGGTGGTTTTGACCTTCAGTGATCTGTAACGACGACCAGAAGATAGAAGTTCAAACAGTTTGTGGCCGGGGTGTGATGGGTCAGCACAGATGTTTCCCGCCCGTTTCCTGGTTATGGACCGATATAAGTTCTCAATGGAGGGTAGGTCGATACCAATGATCCTCTCCGCAGACTTAACGATCCGCTGCAGTCTGGTCTTGTCCTGTTTAGTGGCAGATCCAAACCAGACAGTGATGGAAAAACAGAGGACAGATTGGATGATGGCGGCGTAGAAGACAACCAGCAGCTCCTGAGGCAAATCAAACTTCTTGAGCTGACGCAGAAAAAACAACCTCTGCTGGGCCTTTTTCCGGACAGTGTCTATATGGGAGGACCACTTCAGGTTCCGGGAGATTGTGGTACCCAGAAACTTGAAGGAGTCCACAGTGGACACTGTGCTGTTGAGGATGGTGAGTGGGAGGAATGAAGGGGGGTGTCGCCTGAAATCCACAGTCATCTCCACCGTTTTGGCTGGGTTAAGTTCAAGATGGTTCTGGCTGCACCAGAGGATCAGCTGCTCCACCTCCCGCCTGTATGCAGACTCATCATCATCCCGGATCAAACCGATGACTGTGGTGTCGTCCGCAAACTTCAGGAGCTTCACCGAAGGGTCCTCTGAGGTGCAGTCGTTGGAGTAGAGGGAGAAGAGCAGTGGGGAAAGGACACATCCTTGGGGGGCGCCAGTACTAATTTTTCGGGAGCTGGATGTAAATCTCCCTAGCTTCACCTGTTGCCACCTGTCAGTCAGAAAGCTGGAGATCCACTGGCAGGTGGAGGGGGGCACCTTGAGCTGGAGGAGTTTCTGATGAAGAATGCCTGGGATGATGGTGTTGAACGCTGAGCTGAAGTCGACAAACAGGATCCTGGCGTACGTCCCTGGGGAGTCGAGGTGTTGCAGGATGTAGTGTAGTCCCATATTCACTGCATCATCCACTGACCTGTTTGACCGGTAGGCAAACTGCAGTGGGTCCATCAGGGGGCCTGTGATGACCTTCAGGTGGTTCAGCACCAATCTCTCCAAGGATTTCATGACCACAGAGGTCAGGGCAACAGGTCTGTAGTCGTTTAATCCTGTAACAGAGGGTTTCTTGGGAACCCTTATAATTAATATAAATTATATATATATATATATATATATATATATAGAGAGAGAGAGAGAGAGAGAGAGAGAGAGAGAGACAGAGAGAGAGAGAGAGAGAGAGAGAGAGAGAGAGAGAGAGAGAGAGACACAGTGCGGAGCATTGTGGTTAGTGGATGTGCAGCAGAAAGTCTAAGCTCTCTCTCCGCGGATGCGGCGGGCCAGCTGGATGTCTTTGGGCATGATGGTGACCCTCTTGGCGTGGATGGCGCACAGATTGGTGTCCTCGAAGAGACCCACCAGGTAGGCCTCACTGGCCTCCTGCAGAGCCATGACGACGGAGCTCTGGAAGCGCAGGTCGGTCTTGAAGTCCTGAGTGATCTCCCTCACCAGGCGCTGGAAGGGCAGCTTACGGATGAGCAGCTCCGTGGATTTCTGGTAGCGACAGATCTCTCTCAGAGCCACGGTACTGGGCCTGTAAAGGTGAGGCTTCTTCACTCCGCCGGTGGCCGAAGCGCTTTTCCGAGCAGCCTTGGTGGCCAGCTGCTTCCTGGGGGCTTTTCCTCCAGTAGATTTACGGGCGGTCTGCTTGGTTCTTGCCATCGCTCTTTATTATTCTGTCTTATATTCCTTGCAGGCCGCCTAAACTCCAGCCCGGCACCCGCGTTGTTTTCGCTTCAGTTCCCCGGTATGTCGAGTTTCTCCGTTAGCACCGGGTGGCGGTTGAGTGCTAGCTAGCTCTTCCCTGCTGTATTGTCTCCTGCTGTAAACAGAGGCTCCATCCGCCGACTCGGGAGACCTTTGGGGCGATCTGTGTGTCCGTGATATATATAGAGTGAAAGGTGTGCCGGATCAGAAAGTTATCACCGGATCAGAAAGAAGAAGGAAGATAAAAAGACTCAGAATTGAGCCGCTGTTGCAAAAGGCAGCCAACTCGTGTGGCGCTGGAACCGGAAACCCGCACTGAATTTTTGGCACTGAATTATGGCCATCTTGCGTGCGACGCTGCAGCTGCATTTTCTGTGTCCAGCCGTGCCCAAAATGGCACAGGAGCCTCGTCTGCAGATTATTCTGCTTTGCCAAACTGTGGTCGCGGAGTGAAAAGGTCCAGATCAGCCCGTGGGCAACGTTTGGGTGTGCAAGAGCGCACAGCCAGTGGGCATTGACGTGCGCCATATGTGCGCGGTGGCAAGTCAACAACGGGCAGTGGTGATTGTTTTTTTTTTTTTTTGAATGATTTTTAGTGGTGACATAGTGACATAGTGTGAAACAAAAATTGTTTTTTTTTCTTTAATGATTTTTAGTAATTTTAGCAATGAATGGACAAAGGACCGTGTGGTGACAGTGTGAAACAAAAATTGTTTTGTTTTTTTAAATAATTTTTAGTAATTTTGGCAACCTTGTCATATGAAGGCAGAGACTTAGTGACAAAATGACCACAATGACCAAATATAATAAAATTTGGTTTGTTTGAATATGGAAATTAGGTCCAATTATGCACTATGCATGGATGCAAGTCCACTTGGCAGACACTTGGGTTCCTCTGCAACATTTTTGTAATTGGGACTTTGCATCTAACTATAATCATTCTGAAGCTATAGTGTTGCAATAAAATTTGGATTGTTGCAATATGCAAATTAGGTCCAATTATGCACTATGCATGGATGCAAGGTCACTTGGCAGACACTTGGGTTCCTCTGCAACATTTTTGTAATTGGGACTTTGCCTCTAACTATTACCATTCTGAAGCTATTGTCATTTGAAAATTTGAGGTCAAACTCTGCGTTTTCCTGCCAAAAATTCTACACACTCAAAGGGTTAAAATTTCATCTATCAGAGATAAAATCAGTCAGATTCTTCCCACCGTTAACTTAAATACAGGAACTACTACAACTCCTTCAACCGAAATCTGTTTGGATGAGTTTACTCCAATTGACCTTTTAGAGTTTGATAAAATAATTTCCTCATCCAAGCCATCAACTTGTCTTTTAGACCCTATCATCCAGCGCCTGGGTTTGTCTCTATCTCTGTCTCATTTGGTGCACAATTGGTGGCTGACTAAATACTTTTTTTTGCCCCACTGTACTTTGGGGCTGTTTTTCTGCAAAGGGACCAGGACGACTGATCCGTTTAAAGGAAAGAATGAATGTGTCGTGAGATTTTGAGTGAAAACCTCCTTCCACCAGCAAGGGCATTGAAGATGAAACGTGGCTGGGTCTTTCAGCATGACAATGATCCCAAACACACTGCCCAGGCAACGAAGGAGTGGCTTCGTAAAGCATTTCAAGGTCCTGGAGTGGCCTAGCCAGTCTCCAGATCTCAACCCCATAGAAAATCTTTGGAGGGAGTTGAAAGTCTGTGCTGCCCAGTGACAGCCCCAAAACATCACTGCTCTAGAGGAGATCTGCATGGAGGAATGGGCCAAAATACCAGCAACAGTGTGTGAAAACCTTGTGAAAACTTACAGAAAACGTTTGACCTCTGTCATTGCCAACAAAGGGTATATAACAAAGTATTGAGATGAACTTTTGTTATTGACCAAATACTTATTTTACCGAGGAATTTACCAATTAATTCATTAAAAATCCTTCAATGTGATTTTCTGGATTTTTTTTTCTTATTTTGTCTCTCATAGTTGAGGTATACCTATGATGAAAATTGGAGACCTCTCTCATCTTTTAAGTGGGAGAACTTGCACAATTCGTGGCTGACTAAATACTTTTTTACCCCAATGCATGATGTTTCCACCCCCATGCATCACAGTAGGTATGGTGTTCTTTCTCCTCCAAACACAACAAGTTGAGTTTTTACCAAAAAGTTCCATTTTGGTTTCATCTGACCATATCACATTCTCCCAATCCTCTTCTGGATCATCCAAATGATCTCTAGCAAACTTCAGACGGGCCTGGACATGTACTGGCTTAAGCAGGGGGACACGTCTGGCACTGCAGGATTTGAGTCCCTGGCGGCGTAGTGTGTTTCTGATGTAGCCTTTGTTACTTTGGTCCCAGCTCTCTGCAGGTGTGGTTCTGGGATTTTTGCTCACCGTTCTCGTGATAATTTTGACCCCACGGGGTGAGATCTTGCGTGGAGCTCCAGATCGAGGGAGATTATCAGTGGTCTTGTATGTCTTCCATTTTCTAATAATTGCTCCCGCAGCTGATTTCTTCACACCAAGCTGCTTACCTGTTGCAGATTCAGTCTTCCCAGCCTGGTGCAGGTCTACAATTTTGTTTCTGGTGTCCTTTGACAGCTCTTTGGTCTTGGCCATAGTGAAGTTTGGAGTCAGACTGTTTGAGGTTGTGGACAGGTGTCTTTTATATTGATAACGAGTTCAAACAGGTGCCATTAATACAGGTAACGAGTGGAGGACAGAGGAGCCTCTTAAAGAAGAAGTTACAGGTCTGTGAGAGCCAGAAATCTTGTTTGTTTGTAGGTGACCAAATACTTATTTTACTGAGGAATTTACCAATTAATTCATTAAAAATCCTTCAATGTGATTTTCTGGATTTTTTTTTTCTTATTTTGTCTCTCATAGTTGAGGTATACCTATGATGAAAATTGGAGACCTCTCTCATCTTTTAAGTGGGAGAACTTGCACAATTGGTGGCTGACTAAATACGTTTTTGCCCCACTGTACATTTTATTTTTATTTACTTTGGAGGAAGCAGACAATGATTCTCTGATGGGGAAGACAGGGGCTAAGTTGAGGGTTGGCGGATGAAGAGGAGCTGCAGAGAGGCGTGTAAGACTGCGACTCTGCTTCCTGGTCCCAACTCTGAGTTGTCCAGGTTTTGGAAATTTGGATAAAAATTATGCCAGATTGTTAGATAAAAGAGACACACCATCCAAAGTGGGATGGACGCTGTCTTGTCTAATAAGACCACATTTTTCCCAAAATGAGTTCCAATTGTCTATGTAGCCCATATTGTTTGCAGGACACCACACAAACAGCCAGCGGTTGAAGGATGACATGCGGCTAAACATGTCATCACTGATCAGATTGGGGAGGGGCCCAGAGAATGCTACAGAGGCAGACATCATTCTGGCAAAGTTACTCACCGATTCCACAGTTTTGTAACTTCCAACTGCCGGAGTCGGATGTTCTTAATTCCGGCGTGGATAACAACTGTGGAGTATTTACAGTTACTTTCAGCCAGCATTTTCAAATTTGACTCGATATCGCCTGCTCTGGCCCCGGGAATACATTTGACTATGGCCGCTGGAGTCTCTAGGTTCACATTTCTGACTATAGAAACACCAATGATCAGAGTTTTTCCCCAGCGGGTGTGTCGCTGAGCGGGGAAAAACAATTAAGAGACATTAACAGGTTGGTGGTGAACCAGGGGCTTGCAACTATGCTTCCTTCTCACCGTCAACCACCCATTCTCTCCTGGCTGCTCAGGAGAAGCCGGGGACGGCTAACAGGCCACCCTAAGCTAGGGTGCTCCGCTGCGGCTAAGGGGAGCCCGTCTTTACAACTGGTGCTGACAGTGTTTCAATGCAGCGGAGCCGGGGGCACGTTCAGTTGACAAAACAGTTTGCAACTGGTCGGAACTGTTCGCTAGTTTCCATAACTGAATGACACGGTCACTGCAAACCATTTTCTCTTTGGCCGAACTCTTTTGGAGATGACTTGCATAGCGAACAAAGATGACGGCTAGGTAAGATAGTTTGCAATATTCTTTTGTTTTATTTTCGGAGCAATTCCATCAATTTAAGAGTAGAGGTTACGTCAGCTTGTAAGTAAAACAGTATCACTCATAAAACATTGTTTTTTGCTGGGGGTATAAAGGAGAATTGTTAGGTAATATGAAGATGAAGTAGGCTACAGTCTATGCTGCAGTTACTAGGGTCCTCTACCGGCTGACAGAGGACCATAGATCTACACAATGGGAGCCGAACCGAAAAACTGTTCGCTGAGAACTGTCCATTCATTTAGGTCAGTTCACCTTGCAAACTATGTTTGGCGAACTGTTTTGTCAACTGAACGCAAGACGGGATTCCAAATCACACAACCTCACCTTGAGCACCTCAAAAAGACAACATTTATTACATTTACCATTATCACTAAAAGAGGCAGAGGTGTAGCTAAACATCTGACACAGAGAGCATACCAGAGGAGAAAGGGAGAGAGAGCTAGTAGCCATAGCTAGTGGCTAACCCGAAGCTAACACAAACACCGATGAAAGGTGAACAGAAGGCTAAAGAGGGTGATTAGGTGAAACTGAGTGTGCACACAGGTGCAAGAGGCTTGTTAAACAGAAGTGAGAGGTGGCAGTAGATGGAAAAAAGCTATTAAAATAGAATTAAAGGCAATAATCCTCAGGAGAGTGAAGAGAGCTAACCACAGACCACACCGACAGCCAGCAACACAGGAAGTGACGATACGTTACCACAACAAGTTCACCAGGAACAGAGATCACCAAATGAGTGATATCCACCTTATTTCTGGGGGTGCCGCTGTAAAACGATTATGGGCGGAGCTTCCAGTTTCGGCTGACCTAATGTTAAAACAGTCGGTAAGAGTGGAGTAGCAGAAGCATTTAAAATAGCGTTTTTAAAAGTTTTTCAAATTCATTTTAATGTATAGTCCACATACGTGTTTTGCACTCAAGTGGCAGCTAATTTCAGCACTTGTAGTTTTTGTATTTTTGAATGTTTTTGCGTAGTTCTGGTACTTGCTGCTTGTTATAACAAATAAATAGTGAAGATTAGTTAATTAGATACTACACAAAGTATTTGCATGCACATACAGTATCTCTTAGATCCACACACAGATACCCACACACACACACACACAGACGTGAGTCAAATGCTCTCCCAACCATTCACACATAAACACCAGTTACTTACGCACATAATACATACACACACACACACACACACACACACACACACACACACACACACACACACACAGAGGAAAAGTCTCTGTTCTTGTTTCCATACATGGGCATGTGTAAGGCTGAAGTGAAAACATCGATGCTGAGAGGAGCGGAGACATCTGGACAGGAGGAAGTCATAAAGCCATAAAGGCAGGAACAAGAGGGGAACCATCTGGATGCCAAGAGGACAGTTTGATACAATAGCAAAACAGAGCTGAGGAGAACCATGGCCATCCTTGCATGTTCAATAAACTTAAACTTAGAAATAGTTTCTTTTGTGATTATTTGGTTGATTAACTGAAAAGATTCTGCTAAGTGTCCAAAAAACTAATTTTTACATGCTGTTTGTGGTGTGAGGCTCCTCACAGATAAGCACAGCATGAGTAGATCATGCACTAAAAACTGAAGGATTGTTCATGTGATCGGTTGTACAGACACAGGACAGACATCAAGACAAGAGCCAGTGTGTTTTCACTTGTATGAAAGTCACAGATCTGACATTTTACCCCAAATTTAAAACATCCAAGCACAGTGTTGTGGTTCTTTGTGGCTCTGACTAGACTCTGTCTGCTCTGAGGTAAATCTGATTATGTCCAACATATTTTCGCAAAATGCAGCCGACTTTATTGCGGTGGAAACATTGATATACTGTATCTCAGCTTTTATTTGTTTACAGCGTTAGCATATTAGCAGCGGAGCTAACTAATGGAGCTACTGTCCACTTTTTAAGGTCATCTTCTCATCCCTCCATAGTTGCGGAATGTGGCATAATTATGTCACTGTTTGCGGTGCAAAAGGCTGTGTTCCTGCATTTTGATGCCGAAGTCATTGGTTTTTTACTTCCGCCAAAGGGGGAGGTTATGTGATCATCGGCGTTGGTTTGTCTGTTTGTTTGTCTGTTTGTTAGCAAGATAACTCAAAAAGTTATGGACGGATTTTCATGAAATTTTCACAGATTGTCAGAAATGGGGTATCCTACAGATGATTAGATTTTGGTGGTGATCCGGATCACCGTCCACAAGAAAACCGCCATTACGCAAAATGCCATTTTCATGAATAACTACAAAACCACTAATCCTATCATTGTCAATCGAATTGTTGTGAATGCAATTGCTAGTCATATGTTTTCATGGTCAAGGAATCTGAAAACGTACACACAAACACTGTATGGGAGGAACTGTGGCCGCCATTACGGAAAATGCCATTTTCGTGAATAACTACTGAACCACTGCTTGTCATATGTTTTCATGATCAAGGAATCTGAAGACTGTATGGGGGGAAGTGTGGCGCTTGGCGGAGGTCTGCGCTCTCCGGGTGCTTTTCTAGTTTAACAAGTGTCCCGTTTCAGTGACGACCATATGTTCTAAACTAGTACCAGAAGTTGCTACCATAATTCACGCAAGGTATCATGGGGCCTAAGAATAAGGTGGATATGAATGGTGAAACATTTCAGAAGTAAAAAATACTTTAATCCAGTTGAGAATCTTTGGCAAATTAAGAAATTGAATTAATTTTGCATTCATTTTAAGTCTTAATTATTTTTATTATAACTGGGAAAAAAAATATTTTTACTTTGCTCATTGTTCTATGTTATTATCATTTTATAAGCATTTCTTTCAAGCGTTTATGTTCATGACTTTTAGTCATATTTCATATTGCCCTTCCAATAAAGTTGTTAATGTAACTGCATTCGTGCGACTTTGGGCAAAAAGTATCGGTATCGAAGCAAAAGTCCCATAAATTAATGGTATCGTATCAAGAGGAAAAATGCCCATCCCCATCTCTGATACAGCCGCACCCACATGGCGTCTTCAACCACAAGCTGTGGTAACGGGACAAGAACATCTCTGAATGCTGCTCACATCTCAGCTCTGTTTTCCCTCACCCACCGCCTCTCCTCTGCAGCAGTTAGTCTGACAGAATGAAGTGATCCTCACCTGCCGGGTTGACAAACACCAAAGAAGAGACTTCTCAGACTCTCAGCAGCTCCTCTCTGCTCCTTCAGTCGCTCTTCTTCTTCCGGCTACTGGCTTCTTCTTCTTTTAGATTTGATTGGCGGTTGGCAAGCAGCCTTCAGGTGCATTACCGCCGCTGACTTGATTGTCATCACTACAGCTCTGTGTAAGGAGTTCTCGATCACTGGCTTCAGTCGCTCTGCTGTCAGCACGTTCTTGTGAATCACGTGACCTCAGATAAACTCCTCCTCCTTCCTGCAAGACTCCAAGTCTAGCGGTAGTGATGTTCGATACCACTGATTTCCTTTCCGATCCGATCCGATCCGACCGGTATCGGCGATACCGATACCGATATTTTTTGCGACTACACCTAATATGTCTTTTAAATCTAAAAAAACGCATGACGCACTTACCCAGGCGGAAGAAAAAGTAGTTCCACCAACCGCGTGTCACTTAGACAACATCTCAATAGTTTAGTTACTTTTCACCATGTTTCTGTTAAGGATATACAGTATATATGTATACTCGCTGCTCTTGTTTTTCTTTGTTTTAAGAAAGAATGTTTACAGTTTTATGAGAAGGTTGCTGGCATGTAACAATCATCTTATATCAGCAATTGTCAACTCGTCACTCACACTTCACTCCAGCATTTGGAAGTGGTGGCGTTCCATTTTATACTGTGTCCAATATTGTATGTGTTATTGTTGTTACAAGAGCGCCAAGTGTCTGCTGATCTGTATATACTTTTATTTATTTATTTTCTACTCGTTTTAGTTCTGCATTTATTATGAACCCTGAGTTTGAAATAAACGTTTGAATTTGAATTTACGTCCACCGTACAGAATCACGGCCGCCCATTGGACCGGACGAACCTACAGCTACCAATGGGAGCGCCTCTGACCGTCCGACTACCGGTCGGGAGCCCCCCCTCCCCCCCGGATGTTCACGTCACCTCTACGCCGGAGAGAGGCGGAAGGTAAAATTTAACTATAAAGCCTATCTAATCGTGTACATCGTACGTGTATAAATTAACGTCGTGTAACACCATAGGGTTGTTAAAACTGTGTGTGTGTGTGTGTTGGCGAAGTCAAATTTGAACGGATTCGGTCTACACGTAAACGATCACGTTGCTAAACATTACTCATTAAAAAATAAACATCTTTTATTGAGTACATTTTTATTAATTAATTGACTGGTTTTTTTTAAGCTGGCACACTGTTGTGTTGGCTAAGGCTGTGTGTCTACTACCAAACGCGTTTTTTTCCGCTCTGGGTGACTATTTTCCAAACGGACAGCAGGTATTTACCATTGATATTACTGACGTCATCTCCATCCATCCATCTTCTTCCGCTTAATCCTTTTCGGGTCGCGGGGGGGGGGCTGGAGCCTATCCCAGCATCTTTGGGCGAGAGGCAGGGTACACCCTGGACAGATCACCACTCCATTGCAGGGCCAACACAGAGAGACAGACAACCATTCACTCTCACAGTCATACCTAAGGACAATTTAGAATCCCCAGTTTGACGCCAATTAACCTAACTTGCATGTTTTTGGCATGTGGGAGGAAACCGGAGAAATCCTGGAGTAAACCCACGCAGTAGTGATGTGCGGATCGATCCTGAAATATCGATACCCCCGATACCGGATTTTATGCTCTAGAATCGATACTCAAATCAAAATATCGATACTTTTGATACTTAAGTCATTTGAGGTAAGGTATAAGATAAGAGAAGAGAAGATAAGATAAGCCTTTATTAGTCCCACAATGGGGAAATTCCAGGATTGCAACAGCACAGGGACAGCAACACTCAGAGCAATAATCAGAAGGCAAGGGAAAAACAAGAGCAGCGAGTATACATATATACAGTATATCCTTAACAGAAACACGGTGAAAAGTAACTAAACTATTGAGATGTTGTCTAAGTGACACGTGGTTGGTGGGACTACTTTTTCTTCCGCCTGGGTAAGTGCGTCATGCATTTTTTTAGATTTAAAAGACATAGGTGTAGTCGCAAAAAATATCGGTATCGGTATCGCCGATACCAGCCTGAATTTTACTCAGTATCGGATCGGAAAGGAAATCAGTGGTATCGAACATCACTACCACGCAGACACAGGGAGAACATGCAAACTCCACACAGATCACTGTTGGTCGGGGGCTGGGATCGAACCCAGGATCCCCCGGCCAAGGGTGAGTTGCTGTGCTGCCGCAGTGCTAACCACTCCACCACCGCGCTGCCTGACGTCATCTCTATGTCCAGTATTCTTAAAGTTTCGTTTACCGTTTTCTGTAGCAGGATAAAACAATTTACTCTTATTTGAGCATATTGATGAAGAGAAACGATATTTTACTGTTATATACTCATAATTATCCGCTGATGTGCTATACCAGAAAAATACTTCACCAGTTCAGAGATGTTTCCCTGCCTTATCTAATAATTCATAACAGCAACACTGAAATTTAACTTTAGGAGAGCTGCTTATTTGATGTCATTTAACCAAGTCAAAGAGAGATTGTACTACAGTATGTATTATACAGTATACATCAGGCTCAAACCTCTACTATACTGTATTTTCTCATAAATCTATTCTCACTTTTAAATTTGTTATCTTTTTCAGGGAAATGTACACTACTTTTCACACGAATTTTTAACATTATTCTCAATAATTTGCAGTTTTTCCATTAAATGTGTTTTTTTCCCAGAAATTTTTATGACCATTTCTTGTAAATTTGTTGCGAGAATTTTTTGCATACATTTTCAGCTTTTCTTATAAATGTGTTTTTTTCTACAACTCTTTTCCTCACAAATCTGGCCTCTTTTTACCAAAAGCTTTGAATATTTTGGTCAAGGCATTAAGCTGTGGAAGAAATTGCTGCAGAGACCCCCAGTATATATGGTAAAAATGTGTCATGCAGTACTCGAGTACAGCATCTATACACAGAGCTGAACAGATATATTAAGGAAACAGCGAGTGGTCAGAGCAGAGGTAAACAACAGTAGGTCACAAAATGCTCTGATGTCTGACAGCTGTGTTTTTACCCCAAACTGTTTTTATTTCTTATGTATAGCCGTGGACAAAATTGTTGGTACCCCTCTGTTAATGAAAGAAAAACCCCCAATGGTCACAGAAATAACTTGAATCTGACAAAAGTGGTAATAAATAAAAATTCTATGAAAATTAACCAATGAAAATCAGACAATGCTTTGGAATTGTGGTTCAACAGAATTATTTTAAAAAACAAACTCATGAAACAGGCCTGGACAAAAATGATGGTACCCTTAACTTAATATTTTGTTGCACAACCTTTTGAGGCAATCACTGCAATCAAAACGATTTCTGTAACTGTCAGTGAGACTTCTGCACCTCTCAGCAGGTATTCTGGCCCACTCCTCATGAGCAAACTGCTCCAGTTGTCCCAGGTTTGAAGGGTGCCTTCTCCAGACGGCATGTTTCGGCTCCTTCCACAGATGTTCAATAGGATTTAGATCAGGGCTCATAGAAAGCCACTTTAGAATAGTCCAATGTCTGGCTCTTAGAAATTCTTGCTGTGTGTTTTGGGTCATTATCCTGTTGCAAGACCCATGATCTGTGACTGAGACCAAGCTGTCTGACACTGGGCAGCACATTTCTCTCTACAATACCTTGAAACCTAAAAACTGAAGGATTGTTCATGTGATCGGTTGTACAAACACAGGACAGACATCAAGGCAAGAGCCAGTGTGTTTTCACTTGTATGAAAGTCACAGATCTGACGTTTTACCCCAAATTTAAAACATCCAAGCACAGTGTTGTGGTTCTTTGTGGCTCTGACTAGACTCTATGTCTGCTCTGAGGTAAATCTGATTATGTCCAACATATTTTCACAAAATGCAGCCGACTTTATTGTGGTGGAAACATTGATATTGTGACGTTTGCAAGGTTCACACAAAGAAAGAGGAGCAAGATGGTTGTGATGAACAGGCTTTATGTACACACCACGGGCCTCCAACTTCTTCTGAGCACAGAGAGGAGGGGAGGTCATTCTCCCAGACCCCCGTTTCAATCATGGTTACACACACATGATACATCTTGCCCTAATCCTGCTAAACACTGCTGGGTCATTATAATGCAGTTATAATGACCCAGCAGTATAACTCAGTAATAACACATTTAATACACACACACAGAGTAACGTTTTCAAACTGGCAAAGCATGCTGGGAAATCCCTGTCCCCCTTACCATAGTCCCGACGTTACACTGCCCTCCCCTGGACTGGTTTCTGTCCCCAGAAAATACAAAGTCCACTTTCAGAAATCCAACGCGAGTCAGCCCGGTGCCGGGGCAGCACGCACGGGCCATCCACTGTCCATCTGAGTCTCGGTTGGAGTATCTGGTTGGGGTAGGGTCCCGGTTTGGCCACCAGCGGGTGGATGGACACATCTGACAGCCTCTGTAGGACCACGTACAGTCCCTTCCCTGGCAGCGGGAGTCCCATGCCCGCTCTGGCAGACTCCCACCGCTGCCAGGTCTCCCAGGCGGCCGCTGGCCCGTGTCCATGCGTCCAGCCCTTGGCCGCGCCTGGAAAATGGCCGGATCGTCGTCCTGCTCGCTCCGCTGCTGCGCGTCGCTGCTGCGCCAAGGGCCTCCGTGACGTCACCGAAAGGGGAAGCATCTGCAGGTGGCGGTAGGACACGCACAGTTCCTCCTCCGGCAGCGGGAGTCCCATGCCCGCTCCGGCCGACTCCTACCGCTGCCAGGTCTCCCAGGCGGCTGCTGGCCCGCGTCCATGCGTCCAGCCCTTGCCACGCCATGGGAAATGGCCACATCTTCGTCCTGCTCACTCTGCTACTGCTGCGCTCCGAAGGCCTCTGTGACGTCACCGCCGGGGAAGCATCTGCAGGAGGCGGCCTTTACCCATCCATGCCACCTCGCTCTAATTTAACGTTGGCGAGGGGCCAGTTTGTCGTGCGCTGCGTGCGGGGCAGCAACCGTGTGAAGTACCCTGGCTCTGTGCAGCGGAAGCCCCCCTTCCTCGCGTCGCCGCGGCTGTCTCCTTCGTGCACGCGCTGCTGTGATCTGCCGTAGCTCCTCCTCCCACTCGCTCTCAGCACGGTGGTTTCCTCCGATGACCAGTCGTTCAGCACGGCAGCCAACTCGACCTGGGCCCAGTGGTCATCCAACAGGTTCTCGCCGTTGTAGCGGGGAATCTTGGCCCGCTGCTGGACGGATGGGCCGGTCATCTCCCAGTCGATCGCCGCTCCTAATTGCTCTGGAATCGCCAGCCCGTCCTGCCCTGAAAAGGGCGGGAAACAGGGCTGGTTTGCTTTGCTCAGCCCATTCTGCCTTGAAAAAGGCAGAGCAGTCCCATCAAGTCCGCTGCTCCGTCCATCACTGCGATCCACTCCAGGGGCCGGCGTCTCAGCTCTACGCTCCGTTTCCAGCAGAGTGATGAACCGCTCTGGCCGTTGGACCTCCGCCTGGATCCTCATCTTGCTCCATCCCCACTCCTGACACCAGTGTGACATTTGCAAGGTTCACACAAAGAAAGAGGAGCAAGATGGTTGTGATGAACAGGCTTTATTTACACACCACCCACCCCCAACTTCTTCTGAGCACAGAGGGGAGGGGAGGTCATTCTCCCAGACCCCCGTTTCAATCATGGTTACACACACATGATACATCTTGCCCTAATCCTGCTAAACACTGCTGGGTCATTATAACGCAGTTATAATGACCCAGCAGTATAACTCAGTAATAACACATTTAATACACACACACAGAGTAACGTTTTCAAACTGGCAAAGCATGCTGGGAAATCCCTGCCCCCCTTAATATGGCCCCAACGTTACAATATACTGTATCTCAGCTTTTATTTGTTTACAGCGTTAGCATTTTAGCAGTGGCGCTAACTAATGGAGCTACTGTCCACTTTTTAAGGTCATCTTCTCATCCCTCCATAGTTGTGGAATGTGGTATAATTATGTCACTGTTTGCGGTGCAAAAGGCTGTGTTCCTGCATTTTGATGCCGAAGTCATTGTTTTTTTTAACAAGTGTCCCGTTTCAGTGACAACCATATGTTCTAAACTAGTACCAGAAGTTGCTACCATAATTCACGCAAGGCATCATGGGGCCTAAGAATAAGGTGGATATGAATGGTGAAACATTTCAGAAGTAAAAAATACTTCGGAATCAGAATCAGATTTATTGCCATTGTTCATGTAGTACACAAACTAGGAATTTGTCTCGGTGCAATGCTGCAACATTAAACATGATAAAAATAAAAGATAGAAATAAAAAACTATACATGCAATAAAATGTAGAATATGAATGAGTAATACTAGACAAAGCAATTTTTAAATATATTAGCGAGCAGCAGATATTGTGGAGAACCACATAGTGCAGTCGGTAATGCAAAAAGAAAACAGTGATGATTGACATGAGTCTGGTTGAGCTGCTGTACATAGTGCACGAGAGTCAATAAGTCACTTAGTGTTCAGCAGTCTGATGGCAGAGGGGAAGAAGCTGTTCATGTGACGGGAGGTTTTAGTCTGACAGACGGATACTTGAATCCAGTTGAGAATCTTCGGCAAATTAAGAAATTGAATTAATTTTGCATTCATTTTAAGTCTTAATTATTTTTATTATAATTGGAAAAAATATTTTTACTTTGCTCATTGTTCTATGTTATTATCATTTTATAAGCATTTCTTTCAAGCGTTTATGTTCATGACTTTTAGTCATATTTCATATTGCCCTTCCAATAAAGTTGTTAATGTAACTGCATTTGTGCGACTTTGGGCAAAAAGTATCGGTATCGAAGCAAAAGTCCCATAAATTAATGGTATCGTATCAAGAGGAAAAATGCCCATCCCCATCTCTGATACAGCCGCACCCACATGGCGTCTTCAACCACAAGCTGTGGTAACGGGACAAGAACATCTCTGAATGCTGCTCACATCTCAGCTCTGTTTTCCCTCACCCACCGCCTCTCCTCTGCAGCAGTTAGTCTGACAGAATGAAGTGATCCTCACCTGCCGGGTTGACAAACACCAAAGAAGAGACTTCTCAGACTCTCAGCAGCTCCTCTCTGCTCCTTCAGTCGCTCTTCTTCTTCCGGTTACTGGCTTCTTCTTCTTTTAGATTTGATTGGCGGTTGGCAAGCAGCCTTCAGGTGCATTACCGCCGCTGACTTGATTGTCATCACTACAGCTCTGTGTAAGGAGTTCTCGATCACTGGCTTCAGTCGCTCTGCTGTCAGCGCGTTCTTGTAAATCACGTGACCTCAGATAAATTCCTCCTCCTTCCTGAAAGACCCAAAGTCTAGCGGTGAAAAATGCCTGTCCCCACGGTCTTAAATGGCAGGGTTACGTAAGAGTCTAAAAGTTGCTAAGATTGAATAATAACAAACCACATCCACACAGGTACTCTGTTTGTGAGCTTAAATATTCAACCTCAAAGCCTTTTTTCCATGTTCCCTCTAGTGCAATTCTTTACGTCCACGGTACAGAATCACGGCCGCCCATTGGACCGGACGAACCTACAGCTACCAATGGGAGCGCCTCTGACCGTCCGACTACCGGTCGGGAGCCGCCCCTTCCCCGTCACCCGGATGTTCACGTCACCTCTACGCCGGAGAGAGGCGGAAGGTAAAATTTAACTATAAAGCCTATCTAATCGTGTACATCGTACGTGTATAAATTAATTAACGTCGTGTAACACCATAGGGTTGTTAAAACTGTGTGTGTGTTGGCGAAGTCAAATTTAAACGGATTCGGTCTACACGTAAACGATCACGTTGCTAAACGTTACTCATTAAAAAATAAACATCTTTTATTGAGTATGTTTTTATTAATTAATTGACTGTTTTTTTAAGCTGGCACACTGTTGTGTTGGCTAAGGCTGTGTCTACTACCAAATGCGTTTTTTTCCGCTCTGGGTGACTATTTTACAAACGGACCGCAGGTATTTACCGTTGATATTACTGTGACGTTTGCAGGGGTTCACACAAAAAGACAATGGAGCAGATGGCTCTGATCAACCAGATTTATTTTTCACACACCCCAACCCCCAACCTGCCATTTAGTACACAGAGCAGTGGAGGTCATTCCCCCAGACCTCCGTTTCAATCATGGTTACACACACATGATACATCTTGCCCTAATCCTGCTAAACACTGCTGGGCCATTATAATGCAGTTATAATGACACAGCAGTATAACTCAGAAGTAACACATTTAACACACACAGTAACGTTTCAAACTGGCAAAGCATGCTGGGAAATCCCTGGCTCCCTTAAAATGGCCCCGACGTTACACTACTGACGTCATCTCCATCCATCCATCTTCTTCCGCTTAATCCTTTTCGGGTCGCGGGGGGGCTGGAGCCTATCCCAGCATCTTTGGGTGAGAGGCAGGGTCCACCCTGGTCAGATCGCCAGTCCATTGCAGGGCCAACACAGAGAGACAGACAACCATTCACTCTCACAGTCATACCTAAGGACAACTTAGAATCCCCAGTTTGACGCCAATTAACCTAACTTGCATGTTTTTGGCATGTGGGAGGAAACTGGAGAAATCCCGGAGTAAACCCACGCAGACACAGGGAGAACATGCAAACTCCACACAGATCACTGTTGGTCGGGGGCTGGGATCGAACCCAGGATCCCCGGCCAAGGTTGAGTTGCTGTGCTGCCACAGTGCTAACCACTCCGCCACCGCGCTGCCTGACGTCATTTCTATGTCCAGTATTCTTAAAGTTTCGTTTACCGTTTTCTATAGCAGGATAAAACAGTTTACTCTTATTTGAGCATATTGATGAAGAGAAACGATATTTTACTGTTATATACTCATAATTATCCGCTGATGTGCTATACCAGAAAAATACTTCACCAGTTCAGAGATGTTTCCCTGCCTTATCTAATAATTCATAACAGCAACACTGAAATTTAACTTTAGGAGAGCTGCTTATTTGATGTCATTTAACCAAGTCAAAGAGAGATTGTACTACAGTATGTATTATACAGTATACATCAGGCTCAAACCTCTACTATACTGTATTTTCTCATAAATCTATTCTCACTTTTATATTTGTTATCTTTTTTAGGGAAATGTACACTACTTTTCACACAAATTTTTAACATTATTCTCAATAATTTGCAGTTTTTCCATTAAATGTGTTTTTTTCCCAGAAATTTTTATGACCATTTCTTGTAAATTTGTTGTGAGAATTTTTTGCATACATTTTCAGCTTTTCTTATAAATGTGTTTTTTTCTACAACTCTTTTCCTCACAAATCTGGCCTCTTTTTACCAAAAGCTTTGAATATTTTGGTCAAGGCATTAGGCTGTGGAAGAAATTGCTGCAGAGACCCTCAGTATATATGGTGAAAATGTGTCATGCAGTACTCGAGTACAGCATCTATACACAGAGCTGAACAGATATATTAAGGAAACAGCGAGTGGTCAGAGCAGAGGTAAACAACAGTAGGTCACAAAATGCCCTGATGTCTGACAGCTGTGTTTTTACCCCAAACTGTTTTTATTTCTTATGTACAGCCGTGGACAAAATTGTTGGTACCCCTCTGTTAATGAAAGAAAAACCCCCAATGGTCACAGAAATAACTTGAATCTGACAAAAGTGGTAATAAATAAAAATTCTATGAAAATTAGCCAATGAAAATCAGACAATGCTTTTGAATTGTGGTTCAACAGAATTATTTTAAAAAACAAACTCATGAAACAGGCCTGGATAAAAATGATGGTACCCTTAACTTAATATTTTGTTGCACAACCTTTTGAGGCAATCACTGCAATCAAACAGTTGTCTCAGGTTTGAAGGGTGCCTTCTCCAGACAACATGTTTCAGCTCCTTCCACAGATATTCAATAGGATTTAGATCAGGACTCATAGAAGGCCACTTTAGAATAGTCCAATGTTTCGCTCTTAGCCATTCTTGGTTTTTTTTAGCTGTGTGTTTTGGGTCATTATCCTGTTGCAAGACCCATGACTAGGGGTGGGTTCAATTCAAATTCAATTCAAAAGATCAATATATCGATATGGATCGATCCACGTTTGACTGAGCCGATATCGATCCACAAAATCCGCGGATCGATCTTTTAATATTACTATATTTTAATATAATATTTTTACGTTTGTGAACGTCTGCTGAGTATAATCGGGTCGAAACCGGGTCAGTGAGCCAGGAACAACGGCTGAAAACCATAAACAACCGACGCGCTAACGGAGCTAGCAAGCTGACGGATATGCTAGTTCTTCTTCTGTGGTGTTAAAACGGTTCTCATCCGGCAAGAGTTTCCTTCCACGTGGGCACACGCCTTTCGTGTTTACATGACGCGGAGTTAATAACGTGCGTGTCTCTTAATTTAGCAGCAAAAGTCACCGTAAAGACTGTCCTCAACTGCTTCTTAATATTTTTCATAAAGCGGGGATAAACGGACTTTTAGTCCGTGCAGCACTGTGTTGGAACATAAAGTTGACGACTTATAAACGGAAAATGCACGGAGACTGAAACCCGTGAAGCAGAGGGAGACTTGGAGCTGCTGAGACTGTAAGTACAGTGATCCCTCACTTATCGCGGTTAATGGGTTCCAGAACCGACCGCGAAAAGTGAAAAACCGCGAAGTAGCGTCACCCCTAATGACGTCATCCATAAATAATACGTACATTCATTCTCTTACTCTCTCTCTCTCATATGATACGTGTGTGTGTGTGTGTGTACGTGTACATACATACGTAGATGTAAATAAAGTGTACATAAATATGTTTTTAGAACTCTTTTATTCTTATAACAAGATACGTAACTCAAGATGAAGATGATTTACTTCACAGGTTAATGAGAGCTTTACTGCTCCTCAGGTGACGCCTCATCGTCAGGTGTTAGAGGCGCAGGATTGTCGAGGGCAGCTGGAGAAGCTGCAGGAGGCGGCGTAGTGGCTCGACGGGAAGACTATTTCGCACAAAATGGCACGAGAGAACAGCAAAAAGTTCCACGCGGCGAGACTACGTAACACGAGCGATAAAGAGCAATGAATGCGGTCTTCCTTCCCTTCGTGGGTGCTCGGCAGGGAGAGAAGGTGGGTGAAACGTCTCGGCCAATCAGCTTGCGGGGTGAAACGTCTTGGCCAATCAGCTTGCGAGATTTCCGAGCCGAGCCAACACGACAACAGCGAACAGAGAGGTGGATTTTTTGAGCTGTGCGGCTCTCCGTGTTGATACCTGATGGTCTAATGTAGTCTCCCTGCCTTCTGCTAGCGCCCACCCATTATTTCTCAATTTTGAATTTTTGATGAATATTTTTGAAAAATCCGCGATGCACTGAGGGCACGAAAGGTGAAGCGCGAAGTAGCGAGGGATCACTGTATAATATCATTTGTTTGTTTTAACGTTTGTGTCGTCAATTAATAATTTATCTGGCATGATGGTGGTTTCTTTTACAAACTATGGACACAGACAGAACTGTTGGTTAAGTGCTGTGAATAAATGCAGAATTAAGGTATATTTTATGAGATTATGGACTTCTGCCACTTAAGAGATGTGAAGAGAATAAATCACAATAAAATTAATAAAGGCTGCAGTACAACAAGCTATTTTTACTCAGTAGAACTAAATTGAAATGAACAAACCTTCTCAGGAAATGAATTGAAACCCTTTTCAAACATTGAAAGTTAATTTGTAGTTAAAATATAAAAAAACCCCTAAATTATTAAACCCTACTGTGATGTGGCGATCTAAAAATATGAATGTTAATTTTACTGTGAAATCTGTTCTTTTTATCTGCCTTCAGATGTGTGAAGACTGGAAGCTTCATCCTCACTGAGACCTTCTGAAGGTCAGAGGTCGTCAGTGGAGGAGCATCCCTGCTTCATGTGGATTTCAGCACGGAAGAAGATCTTCAACTTCAAGATTCAAGGAGGTGCTGCCATCATTTTCTCCACACTAACATGCATTCAATGCAATTTAGTTGTTGTAATGACAAATTCTTTTATTTCTTTTTTTAAAGTTCTCAGCAAGAACACAATATTGGTCTTTTTTTTTTTTTACAATTTTACTGAGCATTTAATTCTAAATAAATCACTGTTTAACAGGAAATTTTTGGCAATCCTGTGCTTTTCTTGTGGTGTTACATAGAATAGCATCACTGTAAACTATGGAAAAAGCAGCTGCTTTAAAATCTGTACTTCCTCACACAACTTTGAGTGCAAAAAAACTCTAAAAGTGCCATAACTTTTGGAAAAGCTCCCACAAATCCAGGCTTTTTGGGCCACAACAATCACAAAAACAGCTGACAAAATCCTGGAGGGACTGAAATACAGTGAGATTATGTCTGCATGGTTCATGCATTGAATTAGTTTACTTACTCTGGGTGGTGAACTTGACACGACACACCCTTTGCACTAAAGCACCTGTGAGCACTTTATGAAATGATAAGTTAAATAATAAAAAGTGCATTATTGTAACTGATTTTGGGTCAGTTCTATATGTGATAATTTATGTATTAACAAAGTTAGAAGATTCTTGGTACAATTTGCAGCATTAGGTCTCAAAGATTTTTGTTTCATGGGAAGTAAAATGGCTATTAAAATGGTAATTCCCCAGATTGAATCGGGATCGGATCGAATCGGAATCGAATCGATTCAGAATCTCAAGAATCGGAATCAAATCGATTCTGGAAATTAGGGATCGTTCCCAGCCCTACCCATGACCTAACTAACTAACCTGCACTTATATAGCGCTTTTCTAGTCACAAAGACCACTCAAAGCGCTTTCACTAATACTAATCCTCTATTCTAAGGGCCTATAGGAAACAGATATCTAGGGACAATTTAGAACAGCCAATTAAAAAAAAAACAACCAAAAAAACTTAACATGCATGTCTTTGGATTGTGGGAGGAAACTGGAGCCCCCGGAGTAAACCCACGCAGCACAGGGAGAACATGGGTGGTTTTTTTTGGGGGGGGGGGGGAGTCCAGTGCACTATATCAGGGGTATCCGACTTTCAAGCGCTCTCTCTTTTTCTGTAATTTGCAGATGTCGGTTTTGTTTTTATAATATGCAAGGGAACATAAAAGAGTTTCAGACTTGCATTGCAATTTTAAAAAAAAAATCATTGATTTTGCCGTTAGAATCGAAACTATTGGTCGTGTCCCCTCATTTTTCCCAGTTTTTGTGTGACATGAAAATCGCATCAATTTCAAAGTACTGTAACGTGATCTCTGAGTAACTCTTTCTACTCAAAATGCAAGAGATAACAGAGTTGTAATGCAAATTCAGAATAAAACATTCCCCAATGTGATCGGATCTATGGTTTTTGTACGGCGACCCCTGCAAATTTACTCGTACAATGTAAATTTCCGTGTCCCCAAATTTACGCAGCAACATGCAAGTTATTTGGTAAAGTAACCAGAAAACAGGAAGTGCTGATGCTTTTCACTTTGCATCTTTCAAATTCCAAACCATACATGTAAAAAGGAGATCAGTCTTGTGAAGCTCAGATGTAGAATATTTCAATAAAATCTCAAACATTTATGACACATCGAATATGGTGTCCTTTAAAAAATTTACGTCTTCGGTCTTGGTCGGCCGCGCGCAGCCCCGTCTGGCAAGGTGACCGCCCTGGGAAAGCACTTTTATTTTCTCTACCCCGGATGTGCTCAACCCATGTGGAGAGGATTAACCGTGGTCACTTTATATTGAAGTTATCGAAGGTCCAAACTTCCGTGTCCCGCATTTACGCCTTTTGTGATTTTAACGTCTTATCCAACAAACAGGGAGAATTTGAAGGTATGTATACACGTTATCACATCTTAATATGTCATGAAAATGTAGCTGTTGATGAGTTTTGATGCGTGAAAAATACTGGAAGTGTTGAAGTTGTTTCGTGTAAAACGTGTGCCATTGCAAAGTGCACTGGCACACGGGGAAACAAAAGCCCGAGTGTCCCGTTTACGTCTCCATTTACAAGTAGTTGAAGTGAGCGCTCATCCTCAAGAGTTCCTGAACGCGAATGCCGTTACGAAAATAGTTAATAGTTTCATAAACCTGACACAATTGGATAGTGATTAGTCAATTTCATGTGCAGATTTGATCAATTTTAAATTTTGCCACCAATGTCACACATTGGACCCCTAATAAATAAAAACACCCACATGCAACACTCACACAGGAAGGTTCCAACCCCTGCCAACCTGGGGATTTGAACCAGGAACCTTCTAGCTGTAAGGCAACAGTGCTAACCACTGCACCACCGTGCTACCCACCACCACCACCCAGTCACCACCTGTGACTGAGACCAAGCTGTCTGACACTGGGCAGCACATTTCTCTCTAGAATACCTTGATAGTCTTGAGATTTCATTGTACCCTGCACAGATTCAAGACACCCTGTGCCAGATGCAGCAAAGCAGCCCCAGAACATAACAGAACCTCCTCCATGTTTCACAGTAGGGACAGTGTGCTTTTCTTGGTATGCTTCAGTTTTGCGTCTGTGAATATAGAGCTGATGTGCCTTGCCAAAAAGTTCCAGTTTTGTCTCGTCTGTCCATAGGACATTCTCCCAGAAGCTTTGTGGCTTGTCAACATGCAGTTTGGCAAATTCCAGTCTGGTTTTTTGATGATTTGTTTTCAGCAGTGGTGTCCTCCTTGGTCGTCTCCCATGAAGTCTACTTTGGCTCAAACGACGACGGATGGTGCGATCTGACACTGATGTACTTTGACCTTGAAGTTCACCATGAATGTATTTTGAGGTTGTTCTGGGCTCTTTTGTTACCATTCGTATTATCCATCTCTTCCATTTTTCGTCAAGTTTCCTCCTGCGGCCATGTCCAGGGAGGTTGGCTACAGTCCCGTGGATCTTAAATTTCTGAATAATATGTGCAACTGTAGTCACAGGAACATCAAGCTGCTTGGAGATGGTCTTATAGCCTTTACCTTTAACATGCTTTTCCACAATTTTCTTTCTAATCTCCTGAGACAACTCTCCTTTGCTTCCTCTGGTCCATGTTTAGTGTGGTACACACCATGTCAACAAACAGCGCAGTGACTACTTTTCATACTTGTCACCCTTTAAATAGGCCGACTGACTGGTTGCAAGTTTGTAGACACCTGTGATGTTAATTAGAGGACACATCTTGGTTGAACATGTCCCTATGGTCACATTATTTTCAATCTTTTCTAGGGTACCATCATTTTTGTCCAGGCCTGTTTCATGAGTTTGTTTTTAAAGTAATTCTGTTGAACCACAATTCAAAAGCATTGTCCTGATTTTCATAGAATTTTTATTTATTACCACTTTTGTCAGATTCAAGTTATTTCTGTGACCATTGTGGGTTTTTCCTTTCATTAACAGAGGGGTACCAACAATTTTGTCCACGTGTGTATAAGATTAGTTTATGTCTGTTATTGGAAAATCACAGAGCTCCATTTCTGGGATGAAAGGTGCATAAAAAAAGCATTTTTATACTGTAATAACTTGTTTACCGTAAATTGCCTCCTTTCCTGGTATTTTAGGAAAGTTGTAATTATATTTTATTGAAATCAGTGTTGTAATGATTGATGTTTTTATTAACATGAGGTAATGATTTGAAATGTCTGTCAGATAGCATGGCCGGTCACTGGTGTCCAACACCAGATGTCAGCAGCTGTTTGGAGAGCCAGTAAAGGAGAATTTCCTCCACTGATCCAGACGATGAAACTGGGAATGTGCTGCATTCTGACCTGCCCCACATTACCCTCACCAGTGTAATGGATCACATTTTGCTTTATAGTCATTTAATTATAATATAAAGCATCATAATGTTAAATTATTGTTTCTTTAAAATCTTAGATTTTAGTGAATTGCTTTCTCTGCAATAAATTTTTAACATTATCTGTGTGATCCACATGCATTGGTTAATTTTGTCATAAACAGGAACACAAAGTAATAACAGGATTTCTATGGCAACTTGCAGTGTCTCTGGTTACTAAAAACAAGACATGTTTACATTGGGTTTTTTTACCATTTTGTACGGCTTTCATTTCAGGAGGATGTCTGCAGTCCAAACCCTTTGCCTGGTCTACAACAGCTGGAAAGGGTTTGCTCGGCACTGGTGGAGATTGGCAACGTAGAGGACAACCTGTATCCACCGGGCAGCGAGATATGGTCTTCAGTGTCTGGAATGTGGAGGAGCTCGACAAGCAGCCTCAAGTTTCACCAGCTGCACAGGACACACTGGCTCAGCACCCTCTACCACCGTGCTAAATAGGACAATCTTGTCGATGCTGCTGTCATACAAAGGGTAAAGATGGTCAAGCAATATCCACCAGCCCAGCAAGACATCAGTGCTCACCACAGCCGGCTGGTACACGCTGGAGAAGCTGCTGTTGCCTCAAGGGTCAGTTGCCCAGAGAAGAGCAGGACTTTAAAATAGGGCTGCAACTAACGATTATTTTGTTAGTCAACTAATCATGATTATTTCTGTCACTTCTGTCATCTCTGCTTCCTGTTTGGGGCTCCAGTGCATGTTTAACCTCACCTGTTTAAGTCTGCACACCTAAGAACATCACCTTGTTCTCCGTCTATGCCTTAATAGCTCAACCTCCACACCACAAACCAGCCATCCAAACTCTCCAAGATCCCCTCCATATCCTCTGCACAGCTGCCTCCAGCATCACACCAGCCAGCAGTCCTCCCTCCTCCAGACTACATTGTAATAGAGTATGCTGTAACACTATTATGTAGAGAATATTACTAAAACAACAAGGGATGGAATGATTTCACACTTACTAGGCTCGTATGGTTGTGGGTTATTATAGTTCCAAGTGCACAAACAAATAATGAATATACAACAGTCCTAATTATCCCTTATTTACACACCCATAATGTATTTACACAAGTTATATCCACACCAAAGGGGGGAGGGGCAGTTGCTCAGGGATTTGAACCTCTCAGTCACCCTTCAGTTTGTCCACCTGAAGAAGCAGAAATGTAGGCCGTTTAAAATCACATTTTAAATAACACATGATGACACGGCTTTAGAGATGGTGAAAGTGCACACATTCCCTACTCAAGTAAACAAGGAAAGTAGAGGCCCATGGACTGGAGAGCAATTCTGAGTCCCTATCAAATGAAATATGGTGGACCTTTGCTGTCACTCTCCAGACAGAGACGCTGCAGCTGCTGGATAGTCAACTACCTACTCACGATAAGCAGGAGGTAGCTGTACTGCTAGCAGAAGTGCACTAGTAGCTTGCATTTTTATTTCTTTTTAATATCAGATGTGGATGAACTTCTGGATTTTGTTTGTTAATATTTGACTCATGTAGACAGTGTGAGGTAGTGAAAGTAGAAGAGTTTAAGTGCCTGGGGTCAACCATCTAAGGCAACAGACAGTATAAAAGAGGTGCTACATGAACAGCTTCTTCCCCTCTGCCATCAGACTGCTGAACACTAAGTGACTTATTAGACTCTCGTGCACTACGTACAGCAGCTCAACCAGACTCATGACAATTATCACTGTTTTCTTTTTGCACTACCGACTGCACTATGTGGAACTCCACAATATCTGCTGCTTGTTAATATATTTAAAAATTGCATAGATTAGTATTACTTATTCATATTCTATCTTTTATTGCATGCATAGTTTTTATTTTTATCTTTAGTGCTACTCATGTTTAATGTTGCAGCATTGCACCGAGACAAATTCCTAGTTTGTGTACTACATGAACAATGGCAATAAATCTCATTCTGATTCTGAAAAGAGGTGAAGAAGAAGGATATAAGTGAAGTATGTGGCAGTAACGCACCTGTAAGGCTGGTTGCCAACCGCCAATCAAATCTTAAAGGAGAAGAAGAAAGGCAGGGTGGAACAGGTGGAGACAAGTGTTGGGGTGGATGTGGGGACAGAAGAACAGCAGCTAGAGTGAAGGTATACAAGGCTGTAGTGAGATCTGCTTCAATGGATGGTTCACAAGCGTGGCGTGCATTAACTCATGTAAAAGGCTTGTTTTGTAAATGTACCGTAAGCAGTGGAAAGTACAGACATTTATTACAATATAAGGTGTAAAAGTAAAATGTCAGAGAAATATTCAAGTACAGACACCTGAAAATCTACTGAAGTACAGTAACTTCAAATCTCTGTTCAGACTGTCACCTGTGGCTGTTTCGTGGTTCAACAAAATAAGGTTGATTAAATAAAGAAATAAAAGACTAACCCACCAGCTGATTTAGGACACTCAGGGTATCTGGACTGCAGTTGGTCAGGAGTGATGCCATGTCACCTGGTAGAACTGCAGAAACAAAGACACAGGAAACACTTTGTTTTACACGTAAGAAGTTTGTTTTTCACCTACCACATGCACAAAGAAGGCAGATCTGTTTTCAGGCTTATGAACCTCTGAGTGGTCTGTACCTCAGAGAATATGCGTATCACTCAGATAACCCCCTGACGCAGCTCTTTTATCTGACATCTCAGTCAAGATCCACCCACCAGCAATTTGAGAAATCTCTATATTGCTGCAGTCATAAAAGTGCAGTTAAACGTTATATTGCAGGCAATGGTTATGGTGAGAAAACAAGCTGAATTTACCACATCTTTTTCAATAAAGACAAATCCAGGGACTGCTTTCCCTCCCAGCACAAATTGGTTGAAAAAATGTTGAAAAGACACTTTGCTCAACGTCTAAAAAATCTCTGGATTTGGTTGAGAAGTGAAAGATGAAAAGCTGCCTTTTTAAAGGTGTTAAAAAAAATCATATAGTAAGCAGCATCATTCATCTTCTGATCCTTTTTGGGTTGTGTGAGGGCACCGATCCCAGCATCTTTGGGAAAGAGGCAGAGTACGTCCTGGACTTTTTTCTGTGTTTAAGAAATTATAGACTACAAAGTTCTGACACAGTATATTAATAATTCCTTACAGGTCATTGTAACATTATCCCATATCCCATGGCCTTAGCACACTTGACTTAATGTTATAAGTCGGAGTGCAGTCAAGCTGACTTGCGGTGTAAGGCATTGACCAGCTGCTCAATGGCACCTGCAACTTCAGTTATCTTTATACAAGATATGGACACGGTGGAAGGTGTCTCTAGACTGTGGACACTTGAACATTAGATTAGACAAGATTAGTACTTATTGTATTGTCTGACTCTGTCAGAGTCAATTTTAACACTTTTCCAAATGCTATATAGCTCCACACTCAGAGTCAAAGTGACCCTTTTAAAAGGGTTAAAAAAATTTAACACTGTTCCAGGGTTACTTTTTTTTTTTTAGATTTTTAGATTTAGTATACTTTATTGATCCCCAGAGGGGAAATTGAGGGCATCCACCACCTGGATGGATGAAGCAGCCACGATATGGCGCTATCCCTTAACCATTCACACACACACTCACACCTAGGGCCACTTAGAGTCTCCAATTAACCTAACCTGCATGTTTTTGGCATGTGGGAGGAAACCGGAGAAATCCCGGAGTAAACCCACGCAAACATGGGGAGAACATGCAAACTCCACACAGATCACTGTTGGTCAGGGGCTGGGATCGAACCCACGATCCCACGATCCCCACAATCCCCCGGCCAAGGGTAAACTGTGCTGCCGCAGTGCTAACCACTGCGCCACCGTGCAGTGGTTTTTGACTGGCTAAGAAGAGTTAAAGCAACACTTAAGCGAGTTGACAAGTAAACCCTGCTGAGAGTCATTTTACATCCCAGTAAGTGTTAGTTTGACTAAATTAAGTGTTAGATATTCACACTTAGAAAGGGTTAAAGTTAATCCGTAACACTGGTGAGAGTCACTTTTTACATCCTGGCTAATGTTAATTTGACTAAATTAAGTGTAAGATATTCACACCAACAAAGGGTGCAAAGCACCATACAACGTGGCAACCCTGGAAAGAGACAAAGGCCATTAGTTGCAGCTTAGCTCATAAAGCACTTGGGATGTTACTGTGTTTACTGACAGAGATGGTCGAGCGAAGCCCAGGTAGCGCCAAAGCTGCAGCCAGGAAGATGGTGCCCGCTGGAGGCGGAGGAGCTGGAGGTGAGGAAGTAAGTCCGCCGCCTGGAAAGGAGAGAGGACCACCGCCACGGATCTCCACCTGTGCACAGGGGAAGCAGACAGGGTGAAGGAAAGCATGGTGGCTTACTTGTAATCGGTGGTCCAGGAGACACAGGCCCCGGACAGGGTACAGCAAAGGCTTGGAAGCCGATGAGTAGAAACACAATGCGCTGGGAAGCACGAAGGCAGGCGTAGCAAGATTCTGGGAAGGGAACCAGACAACTCCGCACCGACCACTGGTCCTGATGGAATATATAGGCCGCTGGAGATGGCAGGCAGGTGCGATGATTGGTGGCCATGACAAAATAATTATTGTAAAAATAAATTCCAACAAAAACAATTTGCATGATTCATTTTATTTTTTCACAAATTAAAACACTGTGAATGCTGATATACAAACCTTCATCAGAAACACTATGAACTTTGAATGTCGAATGGTTTCTGAAACTTCAATTCAGACATTCTTAAAATACACTTCGTCTCAGTGTTTACAATTCTGAATGCATAATGCTCATCAAAATGTTTGTAAATAACTTGTGTGCCAACAAATAAACATTGTTTTCCACCAAAAGAATATCACATATTTGACAAAAAACTGGCATGTCTTCTATCACTGTACTGCAAACAAGAAGTCCAGCCCTGGATTCTATACCATTAACCTTAATCCAACTAGATGAGAAAACTTCTTTCGATGAGATCATTTCAAACAAGTCATTGTTGGCCACATTCTCATCTCTGAACACAAAGGACCTAATTGGCCCATATTCATGATGATTGAATGACAGTGTCTCACAGTGATAAGCAATAGCCATCTGGTGCTTTTTAGCAAGTGATTTGGTTACGTTTTTGAAAGAATCTTTGAACAACTTGTGTTTGGCTTCAAACCTCATTGACCGCATAAATAGCAAGGGGCCAATTTTCCTTATAGAAGATGGATCATAAAATGATGCTTAGGTATTAAGTTTTTATGTGGATACAAGTGCTTAAATAATGTGTGGTGGTCAACAATCAAATGCTTTAAATAAACTGTCATACCTCAAATGAGAGAAGGTGAGAAAATTATGTTCATTATTTGAAGTAACATGAGTAACAAGTTCCAGTTTTGGTTGCCTGGAGGAATAATGTCACCAGACAATAGTGGGGTATTTTTGATAAGACACAGTGTTTGAACAGAATTCAAGCCAATGCCATTCCCAGCACCCTCCAAAATAATCTTTGTTGGATGATTTTTTCATTCTAAAAAACCCATAATCAAAACCATAAATCCTGGAAAGCAAGTCTTGTTTTGAGATAAAGTGCTGTGTAAGATAGCCAGACAACAATTTCATCTCATACTGAGCTACACCCTCAAGAAAGTCATGCATGATATCAAATGAGTAGTTATTACATAACATGAAAATACTTCAATGAATTTAGTGCTGAATTTTTTTTTTTTTTTTCAAACCGTACACTGACTTCAGTTGTAGATTTTCCAGGAGGGACTGGCAATGCATTTCAAACAGATCTTGACGAGGAATCACCTTAAGATCATCCTCACTGAACAATGTTTGAGAATCATTCTTATCAATCAAACATAGTCGGCAGAAATAACGACCGCTAAATGACTCATTAAAACCCAGAATTGTGTGCATCCCTAGATTATTTCCGATTATCTGTGAGATTGTACCATAGATTGGTTCAGTAGAAAATGGAAGACTAAGTCCTTGTGTTTCAAGAGCTTTTATATCATTTATTAGTGGTTCCAGTATAGCATCAAAACCATACTTACCGGAGTGGTGGCTCAGTTGGTAGAGCATCCACCCCACACCCGGGAGGCAGGGGTTCAAATCCCGGCCGGGTCATGCCAAAGACAATATAAAAGTGGAACTTCCTGCCATCCAGCTTGGTGCTCAGCAATAATGGAATGGAGGAGGGAAATCTGTGGCGGCGCCTTGCATGGCAGTGGCCCTCTGATTCTGCACTGGGGTGTGTGTGATTGACACTGTAGATAGGTAAAACACAATCTCATTCTACTGTACATGATTGGTTGAACGGTTGAATGACAATAAGGGTGATTTAATTTAATACTTCTACACATTTTGTGTGTGGAAAAAGTGCTACCAAATGTATATTCATTAACATTGGATTAAATTTTGGTGGCAAGTTTTGTATTGTGACGTATGCAAGGTTCACACAAAGAAAAGGAGCAGATAGTTGTGACGAACAGGCTTTATTCACACACACTCTGCGCACAGGCAGGAGGGGAGGTCATTCTTCCAGACCTCCGTTTAAATCATGGTTACACACACATAATAAATCTTGCCCTAATCCTGCCTATGAAACACTGCTGGGTGATTATAACGCAGTTATAATGACACAGCAGTATAATAACTCAGTAATAACATTTAATACACACATACAATAACGTCCTCTGTTGCAAAGCATGCTGGGGAAAATCGCTGCTCCCCCCCCCCCCCCAATACAGCCCCAACATTACACTGCCCCCCTCCTGGACTGGTTTCTGTCCCCAGAAAAATTAAAGTCCAGTTCAAAAGTCCAATACAAACTCATCCAGGTGTCGGGGCAGCCTTTGGTGCCGGCGACCAACACGTACAGGCCCCCTAGTGTCCATCTGAGTCTCGGTCGGGGTATCTGGTCGGGATGAAGGCTCCGGTTCGTCCACCAGCGGTGCGGATGGCTGATACGGGCCGAGACGGTCATGATGAAGGACCACAACCCGGTCCCTTTTCCTAAGCCTCACCCTGTACACCACATCCGACAGTCTCTGCAGAACCACGCACGGTCCCGACCAATGGCTCGCCAGCTTCGGTGATCGTCCTCTTTTTCTCTCAGGGCAGAAAACCCAGACTCGATGTCCCGGTGCAAAGTCCCTCCCCTGGCAGCGGGAGTCATACGCTCGCTTCTGCCGACCCCCTGCCACTGCCAGGGCCTCTCAAGTCAGTTCGTGCACCGTGTGGAGACGTTCTTTCAAACAAAAAAAAATAATCCAACCCGGGTTTTCCCTCCACCTCCGGCTTAGGAGGGGGGTGAATATCAAATCCACCGGTGTGCGCAGCTCGCGTCCAAACATGAGCGCTGCAGGGGTGCACCGAGTAGATTTCTGAGCTGCCGCCCGGTACGCCCACAAAACAAAAGGCAGGTGCAGGTCCCAGTCTCGCTGTCGCTGGTCCACTAGGATAGTGAGCTGGGTGGTGAGGGTCCGGTTGAATCGTTTGATCAGGCCATCGCTCTGTGGATGCAGCGGGGTGGTCCGGGTTTTCCGGATGCCCAGCCACTTGCAGACCTCTCCGAAGACCTCCGCCTCGAAGTTCCGACCCTGGTCGCTGTGCAGCTCCTCCGGTGCGCCAAACCGACAGAACATTTCATCCACCAGCTTTGATGCCGTCGTAGCGGCGCTCTGGTCTGGGACCGCGTACGCCTCTGGCCACTTAGTGAAATAATCCATCGCGACCAGCAGGTAGCGGTTCCCCCGGTCCGTGGTCGGGAAAGGGCCCAGGATGTCCACTCCCACTCGCTCCATCGGTGCTCCCACCCGGTACTGCTGCAGGGGAGCGTGGGATCGCTGAGTTGGCCCTTTCTGAGCTGTGCACGTGTTGCAGCGGTGGACGTGGAGCTCCACGTCCTGATGACAGCCGGGCCAGTAGAACCGGGCTCGAAAGCGCTGCAGCGTCTTTGTCACCCTGAAGTGGCCCGCTCCTACCGCCCCATGAACCAGCTGGAGTACGTTGGGCCAGAGTCGACGAGGAACCAGCTGCTGCCAGACGTGCCGCTGCCCAGCTGGAGTCTGCCACTGTCGATACACCACGCCCTCGTGGCAGTGGAGGTTGGCCCACTGGGAGTGCAGGGCCTTAGTCTCTGGGTCCAGCGGTGACACAACCTCCCAGGCGGGCTGCTGTCCTGCGTCCAGCCACTGCCGAACCCGAGAAATGACCGGGTCTCTGTCCTGCTCGCTCTGCAGCTGCTGCGTGCCAAGGACTTCTGTGACGTCATCGCTGGGGAGAGCTGCCTGATCATCCTAGGAGGGGCTGTGCGTCGCTGCGTGATTCCTGCTCGCAGCGGCCCGGAGAGCAGCAGCCCGTGGGGCGGCTTGGTCACGATCTTCAGCCCGTTGGCAGTGACGACACTCCTCTGTTGCACAGGGGCGCCGAGACAGCGCGTCAGCATTGGCATGGAGGCGGCCTGCCCGATGCACAATCTGAAAATTATAATCCTGCAGTGCCTCCAGCCACCTCGCCAACTGTCCATCCGGCTCTTTGAAGTTTAATAGCCAGGTCAGGGAAGTGTGATCCGTCCTGAGCTGGAACCTCCCCCTCGTACACATACGGGTGGAAATGACGCAGTCCTTGAATGACAACCAACAGCTCTCTGCGAGTCACACAGTAATTCCTCTCGGCTCTGCTGAGAGTGCGGCTGAAAAAAGCGACTGCCTGCTCTCCCTGCTCTCCCTCCTGGGATAGCACCGCCCCGATGCCCTGGTTGCTGGCATTCGTGTCCACGATGAAAGGGCGGTTCGGGTCAGGATACTGCAGGATGGGGGCTCCGATGAGCGCCGCGTGGACCTGGGAGAAAGCAGCAGCACAGCTGTCACTCCACTGAAACATGCGTCCTTTCTGCGTCAGCTGATGCAGCGGGCTGGCAATGGTGGCAAAGTTTTTCACAAACCTCCTATAATAGGAGGCCAATCCAAGAAAACTCCTCAGTTCTCCCACGTTCCGCGGCACTGGCCAGTCTCTCACCGCTGCCACTTTTTCTGGGTCGGTGGCGACTCCCGCTGCGCTGACGACGTGGCCCAGGAAGGTGGTCTCCCGCCGGAACAGGTGGCATTTTCTAGGGTGTAACCGTAGCCCCGCCTGTTGGATGGCACCCAGCACCTCTCGGAGATTTGACAGGGCGCTGTCAAAATCAGCTGCATGCACCAGTAGGTCATCCAGGTGAACAACGCAGCGACTCCGGGGCACGTGAGCCAGCACTCGCTCCATCAAGCGCTCAAAGGTGGCCGGGGCGTTGCAGAGTCCAAACGGCATCACTTTAAACTGGTACAGTCCCTGCCCGATGGAGAAGGCTGTTTTTTGGCGGGCCTCAGGTGACAGCTCTACCTGCCAATAGCCGCTGCATAGATCCAGCGAGCTGAACCAGCTGGAGCCGGCGATGCGGGGCAGGGGGTAGGAATCCTTCCAGGTGACGTCATTCAGGCGCCGGTAATCCACACAGAACCACCATGACGAGTCCTTCTTCTTGACCAGCACCACCGGCGCCGCCCAGGGGCTGCTGGAGGGCTCAGTGATGTCTGCCTCCAGCATTTCTCGCTCTTTTTGTTCTGCCACTGCCCGCCTTGAAAAGGGCAGCCGGCGTGGGCGGAGTCGAATTGGCCTGGTCTCACCGGTGTCGATCTCGTGCTGCACCAAACCGGTCCGGCTGCATTCCTCATCCTTCGCGGCGAAGACACCCACATAACAGTCCAATAGCTCCCGCAGCTGGCGTCTCTGTTCCAGGTCCAGCCCGCTGCAGCTCCGCTGAAATAATTCCTCGACCGCCTGCTGCGTCTCTGCTGACACGTTGACCCCTCCCCTTGCTGTCCTTGTGTGTGTTCGTGCTCTCTCTGCCCGCGCTGGTGGTGTCATCGTGTCTGGTCCTCGCAGTGGCCCGCCTGGTCCGGTCCGTCCTGGTGGTCCCTCGATCGTGCAGGCCCCCGTGTTCCTTCTCTGGGTTCTGCTGTGGAGCATGATGGTCCGGTTTCCCAGCTGGAGGGACGGTCCCGCGGTGTTGATCTTGGCGTTCCAGACTGTGAGCAGGTCTAGTCCAATAATACAGGGGTCTTGGATGTCAGCCAGCCAGAACGGGTGTCTTATGTTCTGACCGGCCACCCCCACCACCAGAACTCTCCACCCCCTCAGTCTGGGCGCTCACCGGTAGCCGTGGTGACGCAGCGCTTGGTGGGCTCCCACCCCCGTGGGGCCGTCTTGTTCGTGCCCGGCAGCACACCGGGTCGGACCAAGGAGATTGTAGAGCCGGTGTCAATCAGGGCCCAGATCGACGTCTTCTCCAAGCTGCACTGTAGATACATCCCTGGAGAGTGTCCAATTCGGCCCACGCGTGGCGCCGGGTCCTCGGGGGAAACATCTGCGGGAGGAGGCCTGTCCACGTTCACGCCACCTCGCTCTAGTTTAACGCCGGCGAGGGGCCAGTTTGTCATGGGGTGGGTGCAGGGCAGTACCATGCGATGTGTCCCAGCTCTCCGCAGCGGAAGCACCCTTCCTCGCACCGCCGCAGCCATCTTCTCAGTGGACGCGCCGCCGTGGTCTGCCGTAATTCCTCCTCTTCCTCCTCGCTCTCAGCCGTGGCCTGGAAGGTTCTTTGTCTGTGCGTTGGCGCTTCAATTGTGCGATTCATCAGCGGCTCCACCCGTTCTGCTTCTGCCACTGCAGTCTCCCAATCGCTCACGGCGTGGATCCGTACGTGGCTCTGGAGCTGGGCCGGGCGGAGACCTTGGATGAAGTTCCGGAGGGCGAGCTTCTCTACCACCTCCGGTGTGAAATCTGGGTAGCTGTGCCGGGTTAGCAGCCGTATGTCTGCAGCATAGGCTCCTAGGCTTTCCTGGTTGCTTCGACGGCGGCAGGTCAGCTGTTCCTGGGCGTGCTCAGCGTCCGCTGTTCTCCCAAATCGTCTCCGGAGTGCTCCTTGTAGCGCTGGCCAGCTGTAGCGCTCCTCAGGCCGGAGATCAGAGAGCGTGCAGAGAGCTCTCCCTTCCAAGGCCAGCGCGACTTGCACGGCGGTTTCCTCTGGTGACCAGCCGTTCAGCGCAGCAGCCAGCTCAACCTGGGTCAGGTAGTCATCCAACGGGGTCTCGCCATTGAAGCGGGGGATCTTGGCCCGCTGCTGGACGGATGGGACGGTCGCCTCCTGATCGATCGCCACTCCTGATCGCCGTGGGATCGCCAGCCCGTCCTGCCCTGAGAAGGGCGGGATGCGGGGCTGGTTTGCTCTGCTCTGCCCGCTCTGCCTTGAAAAAGGCAGAGGGCGGGATGCGCTGGCCCCGTCAGGCCCGCTGCCGCTTTGTTCGTCCCGGCTCCTGGGGGTGGTGTCTCAGTCCCATCGTCCGTCGTCAGCTGAGCAATGAGTCGCTCCAGCTGCTGGATCTCCATTCTGATCCTGGCTTCCATCTGCTCCATCCCACTCCTGACATTAGTGTGACGTATGCAAGGTTCACACAAAGAAAAGGAGTAGATAGTTGTGACGAACAGGCTTTATTCACACACACTCTGAGCACAGGCAGGAGGGGGGGTCATTCTCCTAGACCTCCGTTTAGATCATGGTTACACACACATAATAAATCTTGCCCTAATCCTGCCTATGAAACACTGCTGGGTGATTATAACACAGTTATAATGACACAGCAGTATAATAACTCAGTAATAACATTTAATACACACATACAATAACGTCCTCTGTTGCAAAGCATGCTGGGGAAAATCACTGCTCCCCCCCCCCCCCCAATACAGCCGCAATGTTACAGTATAATAAAATACAGACATCCAATTTTGTGAATTCCATGTTTGGAGCCTAATGGGTTGACTGCTTCGAAATCATCATAATAAATTTGAATCTGTAATGCATATCTTTCTGCTGAAAACAAAGGATGGTTCTTAAAGTAACTTCCATCAAAAAAAAACATTGTATGTGTCAGAATCTGATCTACATCTTGTCTTTAATAAATCACAAATGTTAGGATTTCTACGCATGAATTTCAGTCTCTAAAATTGGCACGTACACAAAAGTATCCTTCACAGGTACTTGTTCATGCATTCCAGAGACTTTATTTCTCCTACTCTCATATCTCATTCCCAGTGGTTTTTCTACTGGTTAAACAACTCCCCATTTTAAGTTACAATATTTATTTCACTTCCATTCTGTGTTCAGATTTGTAAAAGGGTTTTCAAATTTTTCAAAACATTTATTTATGACAGAAATGTTGGGGTCACTTTGCGGTAAAACAGAAATAGCAGCACACTTTGCTTGCGAATGAAGCTCACTAGTTAGTTCCGCCAAGTCTCCTACAATTGAAGATACTAAACTGTTGCTCATCCCACTTCCCTGTAATTTGACCACAAAGGATGCACACATTTCTTTGGTTGGATCTTTACATTGTACTGAAACATTGCTCTCAGGAGAAACGCTGGAAGAACTACATTCATTTAGAGGATTAAACTGGTCCTCACATGCATGTGCTTGTGATGAACTTGCAACTAGCTCACTAGTGGAACACTGAACAGTAGACATTTGAGAAATTTGCTGATCATTGCTATGCACACTATTAAGGTGTTTCTGGAAGCCTGCATAGGTTAAAAACTGATGCCTACAGCCTTGCTGAGAACAAAACAACTTAAACAACTTAAACCTGGGTCCAGGATAATAACTATATTCAACTCTTAAATGTGACATCAACTTTAGACTTCTGGCAAACAGTTTTTTACAGATGAAACACATCAGCATAGTTTTAACCTCTTACAGCATGAGAGTGGCATGGATTGGTTAAGCAGTCTGGCACGCAAGTCTCTCACTCTGGGTGACTCCTTCATTTTCCCTACATCAATGTTATAAACTGTTGTCTGCAAGAATGTGTAGAAATTCACTAATGCAGCCTCATAACACAAATTAAACACAAAATGTGCTTTGAAAAGTTCATCAAATGCCCCAAGGGAGCGGTTTGCCTGGCATGGGATGAGATGCTTATCAATGCTGATGTAGAAGCTGTTGATCTCGCTCTTCTGTCGCCCCACAGCAAGAAGGTACGGGTGCCCACCCTGATGGTTGCGGAGATGCTCCTCCAAACTGCAGCATGACTGGAATTAAGATAAGAAAACCAAAGTTTATGCATGAGAATGAAAGGAAAACTGTAATTTCTCACTGGCAGTGCAAAATAAGAATGCTTATCTTCACCATTTATTTTCCATGTTATTCTCTTTAAACAACTCATATTTTCACATGTAGTTAAGGTGAAGTGAAAATTATTACAACCACCTTAAAAATGTAACTACCTTATGAAAGACTACAAGTCTTTCCATCCCATCACATGCACTGATTTTTAGAGACTTGGGTCCGCCTGATGTTGGTGGAAGGAGATGAACCAACAGATAGAGGACATTTCTTCATGATAGGCTGAGGACAAGATGTAACAAAAATTAACCCAGGTTTCACAATTTGCAGTTTGAATAAACACAGAAAGACCTCATGAGATTTTTAACAATTTACACTCTCCTGTTTGCAGTTATTTCAAAAGGCAGATAATCTTTTAAAAACAAATTAAAACAAACAAATGGATGGATGGGAGCAACTGTCACATAAGTGTACCAAATGCATAAAAAAGAAAACAAAACTCACTTGTTGCCTGGGGATCACTTCTGGGGGGGCTTTCTGATGACTGCAACAAGTAACACACCTCTGGTGTTGAAGTAAGACATTTAGCTTCTTTTATGACATTTGGCTTGAAGAACACATCCCATTTCTGAAGCAGCCTGGAGGACGTCTCATCATCAAATAGGAGTGCAAAGTCTTGGTCCACCTTTAAGAAAGAATATGAGAAACTAACAGGACATGTTTTAAAATTTTAAACTACTCAAAACAATTCATTTAAAACTCACCAGTTCTTTAGTGTCCAGGAATATTGGGAAGGTGGAGAAGATGTCAACACTTTTGCTGGGATCATTAATAAGCTTCTGTCGATGCTGAAAGGTCTGTCTCATCTTCTGGAAAATCACAACCTCTCTGTGGTATGATTGAGCAAAGACATGGCCTCTTGACAAGCATCCCCATGAAGCTGATTCTCAGCCTAAACAGAGCGTTGGGAATTTGGGCCTCTTGGAAAAACATCTATGGGATGACTTGAGTGCAGTGGAGATCCTCAATGACTCTTCCTTTGGACAGTTTTCAGACGCCAAGAAATGTATCTGGTGCTGCTTGCAGCATCATAGAAGTGTTCCCAATAAAAGAAAATATGTGTGCTGTCATACTCAACATAAACATTACAGAGAATTTAAAGTTACCATCATGTGTATTTAAAGTAATCTATAAATGTGTCTGAAAATAAGAATGAACATTACATACATGGCCTTTGTCGGCATATGGATCCTTGAGGGAAGGGAAGAGCGTCACTATCCCCAGAGCAAACTCCTCTCTTACTGCTTTGATGGGAAGGTACCTGATGAGAAAAACGATAAAGAAATATTAATTTATGTAAGCACTAGGGGTGGGTTCAAAAGATCGATTCAATAATCTGGATCGATCCACAAAATCCGCGGATCAATCTTTCAATATAATGCTTTTACATTTGTGAATGTCTGCTGAGTCTGATTGGGTCAAAACCGGGTCAGTAAGCCAGGAACAGTGGCAAAGAACCAGAAACACTCTGAGAGCTAACGGAGCTAAAAGCTAACAAGTTAATGGAGATGCTGGTTCTTCTTCTGTGGTGTTAAAACTGTTTTCATCTGGTAAGAGTTCCCTGTGGTGCATGCGCATGCCTTTACGTCTGTGTTTACATAAGTGGAGTTGCTGACGTGCGTGTCTCTTATCAATAAAAATCATCATAAAGACTGTACTCAACATTTTCCAAATACTTTTCATAAAGTGGGGATAAACGTTTTTGTACTACGTGCAGCAGTAAGTTGTAACATAAAGTGGACGATTGATAAACACTTCAAATGGAGAGCGCACAGAGACTGGCTGAAACTCATGAACAGACAGGGAGACTTGGAGCTGCTGAGATTGTAAGTAAAATATCATTTGTTTGTTTTAACATTTTTGTCGTAAATTAATAACTTATCCGGCATGATGGTGTTTTCTTTTATGGATACAGTAGTCAACTGTTGGTTAAGTGCTCTGAATAAATGCAGAATAAAGGTATATTTTATGAGAATATGGACTTCTAGCACTTAACTGTTAAACAACAACAACTGCAGCAAAGACATTGAGTTGCTAGCTGTTAGCATGAGGCCTACATATCTCCCGAGAGAACACTCACACGTGATCTGCATTGTTGTTTATGCAAATCCGACGGCGAACGCTGGGACAGCGCGTGACGTCATCCATTCAGTAACCAGCAGGCTGCAGACAGAACACCCAGATGCTCTTCTCCTCATCTCAGGCGATTTCACCATGTTTCACTATCTCCCATTCTACCCCACGTTCACCAGTAATGTCACATGCCACACTAGAGACATAAAACACTGGACTTTAATTCTACGCAAACACTAAGGAGGCGTTACTCCTCATCACAACGTCCCCCCACTCGGGAGATCGGATCACAACTTGGTTCATCTCCGGCCGGTGTACAAACCCCTAGTGCACAGACAACCTCCGGCCCATGCACACTGTGGAGTTATGGTCTGAGGAGACAATGGACACTCTAAAGGGCTGTTTTGAAGCCACCGCCTGGAAGCCAGCTCTGCGATCCACATGGTGAGGACATCGATGGCCTCATTCACACCTTCACGGGCTAACCCCCTTCAGCTTCTGTGTGGACAAAATCCGTTCCCACCAAGACCATACGGCGTCACTCAAACAACAAACCCTGGATCAACCCTGAGATAAAAAACACTTCTGAGAGAGAAGAAGAGGATCTTCAGGTCGGGGAATAGGGAGATGCTGAAGTCCGTACAGAGGGAGCTGAGGGAGAAAGATCAGAGTAGGCAAGGACAGCTTCAGGAAGAAGATGGAGGACAAGCTGCAACAGAGCGGACATCAGTGGGGTCTGGAGAAACCTCAAAACCATCTCTGGGCTCCAGAATACCTCCCCCCCAGGGCCACGGGGGGGCCGAGAGTGGGCGAACAACCTGAATCTGTTTTTCAATAGGTTTGACCAACCGCCCTCCCCCCTGTCTGCACAACAACCACGTGCTGCCTCTAAAGAAATCTAGTCCCTGCTGCCCCACTCCCCACTCACCAACACCCCCCCACATCCCAACACACAGCCCCCATCCTGACCCTGACCAGGACCCAGGTGAGGACGGAGCTGAGGAAGATCAAGGCGAGGAAGGCGTCGGGACCGGACGGCATCAGCGCAAAGCTCCTCAAGTCCTGTGCAGACCAGCTGTGTGGGATTGTGACGTATATCTTCAACATGAGCCTGAAACTGGGGAGGGTACCACAGCTGTGGAAAACATCTTGTGTGGTACCTGTACCAAAAACTTCCCACCCCAAAGACCTGAACAGCTACAGACTGGTGGCCTTGACGTCCCACTTGATGAAGACCCTGGAGAGACTGCTCCTTGCTCACCTCCGCCCCCTGGTGGAACCAGCGATGGATCCACTCCAGTTCGCCTACCAGCATGGCATTGGGGTGGAGGATGCGGTGATCTTCCTCCTTCACCGTTCTCTGTCCCACCTGGAGAAGCCCAGGAATATGGTGAGGATCATGTTCTTTGACTTCTCCAGTGCTTTCAACACCATCCAACCGATGATCCTGAAGGACAAGCTGCTGCGCGCAGGGGTGGACCAGCACCTGTCATCATGGATCCTGGACTACCTCACGAACCGGCCTCAGTTTGTGAGAACCCGGGACTGTGTGTCCGACACGATCATCAGTAGCACGGGGGCCCCCCAGGGAACGGTGCTGGCTCCCTTCCTGTTCACTCTTTATACTGTGGACTTCTCACACAACACAACTCACTGCCATCTACAGAAGTTCTCTGATGACTCTGCGATCGTTGGCCTCATCTCCAATGGAGATGAAGCTGAGTACAGAGGGCTTATCCAGGACTTCGTGGACTGGTGCCATCGGAACTGCCTCCAGATCAACGCGAGGAAAACTAAGGAGCTGGTGGTGGACTGCCGCAGGCAAGGACAACCCCTCACAGCACCAGTAAATATACAGGGAACAGACATCGAGATGGTGACATCCTATAAGTACCTGGGTGTTCATCTGAACAATAAACTAGACTGGTCACACAATACTGATGCACTCTACAAGAAGGGACAGCGCAGGCTGTTCCTGCTGAGGAGACTCAGGTCTTTTGGTGTACAAGGCGCGCTGCTGAAGACATTCTATGACACGGTGGTGGCATCAGCCATCACTTTTGGAGTGGTCTGCTGGGGCAGTGGCATTACTGCAGCCGATAGGAAGAGACTGAACAAACTGATCAAGAAAGCTAGCTCTGTCCTGGGGCAGCGCCTTGATCCGGTGGAGGAGAGAGGAGAGAGAAGGACGGTGGCTAAACTGTCATCTCTGCTGGAGTCCGAGTTCCACCCTATGCAGGACATACTGAATGCACTGAGGAGCTCATTTAGCAGCAGACTACATCATCCCAGGTGCACAACCGAGAGGTTTCGCAGGTCCTTCCTACCAACGGCTGTCAGACTGTACAACCTAAGCAGGGCTGCTCGCAGAGATAGCAAAAAGACGTAACAAACTAATAGTTTTTTGAATGCAAAAGATGCAATAGACTTACACAATGGTCCCCTCCGGCATACAACTAGGAAAATACCGGTCGCTATGGAGAGTGAGAATATGTATGGGCACATAATCATACCATGTAGGATAACTAAGTAGACGGTTGTGCTGTTTCATCCCATCTAGCAACAATGCTCTGCACTGTGTGTGTTTATATATTTACATATTTATTCCATCTAGCTACAATGCTCCGCACTGGGTGTGTTTATGTTTATACATCTATATATTTATTCCATCTAGCTACAATGCTCCGCACTGTGTGTTTATATAGCTACATATTATTCCATCTAGCTACATTGCTCCGCACTGTGTGTTTACATATTCATATATTTATTCCATCCAGCTACACTGCTCTGCACTGTGTGTCTGTGTGTGTGTATATATATATTTTATAGTAATATGTACATATGTATATTAGCTGCTCTTGCTTGCTTGTTTTTTTTCTTGCCTTCTGATTGTTGCTCTGAGTGTTGCTATCCCTGTGCTGTTGCAATCCTGGAATTTCCCCATTGTGGGACTAATAAAGGCTTATCTTATCTTATCTTATCTTAAGTGAGAGATGTGAAGATAATAAATCACAACAAAATGAAAATGGCAGAATTAATAAAGGCTGCAGTACAACGAGCCATTTTTACTCAGCAGAACTAAACTGAAATGAACAAATCTTCCCAGGAAATGAATTGAAACCCTTTTCAATAACTGAGAGTTAATTTGTAGTTAAAATATAAACTGTGGAGGAATAAGATCAGGCGAGATGCGACGAGCTGGAACGTTGCAAAGTTTTATTTCCTCCATCAAAATGAGACACACATCGTAGCTCTGAGCTACTGTGCTGTTGAGACATGTCAAACAAGCTCTTTTATGCAGTGATACAGAAAGAGAGAATGCATGGCACATTAGCATCACAGTCAATACACATGATTAGTATGACATTGGTTGGCTCGAGGACACATGCATACATTCCCGTCTGACTGCCTCCTGTGGCTCTTTGTCCATCTGTGCATTGTCCTCTGTATGCTAATTGTCTTCCGTTTCCTCCAGCCCCGCTGAGTGTGAATAACAGTCAATCTGCATTGTGCTGGGCCACCACAGGGCTCCCCCCAGAACGCTCAGAAAGGGCTGTCACCCCCCCCCCCCCCAACCCTAACCCTAACCCTAACAGCTGAGAGGAGCGGTGAAACTGGGCACCTGAGCGACCGGAAGCTCTTCGCTCGGCTGCCCGCTCCCTCAGCCTGTTATTCAAATTGATAGCTAAGGAAATTAGCTCTGTGAGTCTCTCTGGCTTATCTAGGCGAGCTAGCTCATCCCGCAGGCTAGGGCTTAAGCTCCGAATGAATATACTACAGAGCGACGCATCCTCCCACCCAACCTCTGCTGCCACCACCCGGAAATCAACAGCATAGTCTGCGACAGACCTGCCCCCTTGTCAAAGATTTAGCAGTTGAGTGGTTAGCACACTATCACGGTCGGAATGGTCAAATACCTCGTGAAAATCGGAGATAAACTGCTGGTAGGTTAAGCTAACATAACTAGGTTTGGCCATTACAGCATATGCCGGCTATGATCTGTGGGAAAATCCCCCGGAACCCGCTGGAAGACTGTCTCACACTGGAGAATGAACCCACGGGCCTCCCGGAGCTTGCCGCTGAAGCAAGCGGGCGTGGGAACGGGTGTAAGCCGGGCCAAGGGGACCTGGCTAGCCTGGCTAGGAGGAGAGCTAACAGGAGCCGGCATACTCCCGGAGGCTGGAGGAAACGTCCGTTGCCCATCCAGACGATCCAGCCGGTTGTTGATCTGCATTAGCTGACTAAGGATTACCTGTTGCTGGTAAGCTAATTGATCCACCCCAGCCTCTAAGCTGTTAACCTGGCATGCTAGCACGCTGTTCGCTGGGTTGCTCTGACAGAGCCGTACTGACATAATTATCAGACCCAGGGAACAAAAGCTCAGACTCGAGTGAATACAGTTATCCTTTTATTGCTAACAGTGGGTGTATGGGTGCGTGTATGTACAGTGTGTGTTGTGTGTGTGGTGATGAAGAGCTGTACAGGAATCGTGCCTGGGGGAGAGCAGAATGCCGTTCAGCCTGGCAACCCTATAATGACAGAGCATAGATGTTAGCACAGTCCACTGAGCACAGAGCTTGATGATAACAGAAGCTTACTTTGCAGATGGACGTGGAGATGCTCAGGTTGGCCTTAAGGGCTGCGGCCAGGAAGACAGCGTTCTGGGTCCATGCAGAGAATTGGGCAGGTAGCCCTGTAGCGGAGAAGGAGGCCTTGAACCGCCGCCGGGAGGAGTAGATTCCGCCGCCGGAGGAATCCACCTGTGCACAGGGGAAGACGACTGACAAAGGTGGGTAATAATGAGCTTACTTGAAGCAAGGAGGAGATCAGGATCTCAAACGATGAGGCCAGGGATTTGGCTGTTGATGTGAGGCGTATCTGTAGGAGAATGACAGATGGCTCCGTGCCGAGTCACAGGCAGGACCGGTTATAAAGCCCGCTGGAGATTGGCAGCAGGTGTGCGTGCAGCTGTAGCAGATGACGGCCCAGAGGGGGCCATGACAAAATTGGCTTCTAGAGTGGCTTAAGCATGAATAAGTTCTATATCGGCTGTCCTCCACATGGGGACAATGATTGTGACCCTTTATGATGGCCTTTGTGCTGTTAATTATGATACTGTGCTCTCTATAATACGAAAATCCAATGATACAGTATGTCGTAATGAATGCAGTTCTAGTGCAGAAAATCTGATGCTGTGTCCTGTGGGTGCCTTCCAGTGGAAAAGGGTGCTGTTATGAAGTGACCTCCATGCTTCCCTCTACATGACACTTCTCAAGAGTGACCTTTCCTGAACAGAAAATAGGCGGTAGAGATGTTAATGGTACACATGTGAGAAAACATGAAGTGCCCCCGTAGGTGTTCCTGTACTCTATAAAATACATTTTTGTTTCTTGAGTTTATCTTTCTAAATGGTTCCAACCTCCATTTTGTGTGAAATGATGTTGTTCTTTGGTAGAGTGTTCTAGTAATCAAACTAATTACTGTTATTGAGACATGAAGTGGGGCAGCACGGTGGTGCAGTTGTTAGCATGGTGGCAGCACAGCAAGAAGGTCACAGGATCGATTCCACCCCTGACCACTGGTGACCCTTCAGTGTGGAGTTTGCATGTTCTCCCCGTGTCTTCGTGGGTTTCCTCCGGGTACTCCAGTTTCCTCCCAAAGGCCAAAGACATTCAGGTTAGGTTATGTCACGCCTCGCCGCTCATCAGCGGCACCAGCTGCACGCACACCTGCGCCTCGTCAGCGGCGAGGGATTTAAGCCGTCTCGCCCTGGGCTTCGGCCTGAAGCCGTCTGTCTTCGTTGGCTTCCCTTGCTGCAAGGAATCCCCTTCACCAAGCAAGATTTCAAGTAAGGTTCTCTTACCTTCTCCTTCCAGTCTCCTCCCCTGTGCACAGGTGGATTTCCCAGCGGCGGACTACTTCCTCCAGCCACCGCCTCCTCGCTGCTGCATCAGGCGCTCCAGGTTGCTGTCTACCGGGCTACGCCCTTGCTGTGCCAGCCACCTGCCCAAACCAAGTAAGCCTACAGTCATTGTCATATCTCCTGTATTGGTGTGGTGCCCGCTACCCTTCTCCCTCTGCTTCTCCCATAGGGTTGTCCGGCTGAACGGCCTCCTGCCCCCGTGCCTGACGCAGACGCCACCACCAACACATATACATCTCGCATACACGCACTCATACACACTTGTTGTCAATAAAGCTATTAAATCTACCCTGAGCCTGCGTGTGTGTCTCCTGAGCCGTGCATTATGTCAGGTTAACTGGCACTGACATCAACTGGGGATTCTAAATTGTCCTTAGGTATGAATGTGAGAGTGAAAGGTTGTCTGTCTCTCTGTGTTGGCCCTGCGATGGACTGGAGATCTGTCCAGGGTATTCCCTGCCTCTCACCCAAAGATGCTGGGATAGGCTCCAGCCCCCCCACCCCACCCCCACGACCCAAAAAGGATTAAGTGGTAGAAGATGGATGGATGGATGGATGGAGACATGAAGTCACATGATTTCACAGAAACGGACAAAGACTGAAAGTGAAAGCAGTGCTTTAAAGGAACATTTTGGTTTTAACCCATCATTTAAAAGGAACATAATATGGCATTTTTCCACATGTTGACATAGTTCCCAGAGGTGTGACTTGCTTTAAATATTGCAGCACCATTTCCCACCCAAATTAAACACCTGTCTTCACAGGATCTCATTTCAGTGCACATTTCATTAGGTTCTAATGATCCCCAGTATCATGAGTCTGGGCGCAGTGTCTCACAGTGCCCGAACTCCTAATTTATTTCTGAAGTAATATATGTCCATATTATTTTGTTAGTTTCTGGGTTTGTGACTCAGGTACCTCCTCTTCTCCAGACACTCCCACTGGCTGCTCACAGTCTGCTTCCTAGTCATCTCAGCTGTGAGCAGTTGTGTAATTAGGTCCTGCCTGCTCAGCCGCCCACCCCTGCTGCTTATTAATGTGTCTGTTATTTAAGCACCGTCAGCTCATTGTTTCTTTGCGGCAGTCTTGTTTGGATTTGAATGGACTTTATTCCTCCATGTAATCTCCTCTTCTCCTCCAGAGCTGTTGCAGCTCTGGAGTGCCTCTTACTGAAAGTTACCCTTGTTTGCATTTTTGTAATGCCTGCACAGTTTTGGAATTTTCGTTATTAAATGTCAATACTGCAGTTCTACGCCTGGGTCTGTCTTTCTGCCCCGGAGGGGCCATTTATGACAGAAGACTGCAGCCAGTAACAACACCCAGCTGTTGCATTAGTGAATTGTTTTTTGTCCTTTTTGTGTTTTTTCACTAACCTGGTCTGTGGAGCTCATCATGTCCTCGGCTCGCCGGCGTCACACTAACAAAGGGAGATTGACAGCGGGGTCCCCAGGCTTGGAGGAAGAGTAGGTGGCAGACTTTATCCAAAGCTTTGTGGATGATCTCTCGCTGCCCGTGGACCCAAAAAGGCCTGGGAAAGCGTGAATGGAGCTGTGGGCATTGTGGAGGCACATCCTGGCTTGTGGAGATATCCTCACTACACAGAACTGTTATCCACGGTCTCCGCACTCCAGCGATTGTTCCCCGGGCTGAAGATGGGGTTGCCTCCCGCTGAAACGAAACCATCGCCAAGGCATCCTCCTCAGCAGATGTCTGTCTCCTCTCCCAGTTCGCCAGCTCCAGCTTCTGCATCGCCAGGTCCACGGCGGCGCTGTTGTCCCACTCCGGACCTCAGGAGGAATCCCCCCACCTCTTCAGCAGCAGTTTCCTCGACGCCAAGCCCGACAATTCTAGCAGCAGTTCCTTTCACTCTTCTCCTCCCATCAGCCTCCTCTCTCTCCATTGCTGCTGCGACTTCCATCCCCTCGACGTGTCCTCCTGCTGCCGAGAGGTCCTCCATATTTTTCCCAGCTACGTCCGCCTCAGTGACTACAGGGGTGGCTCCTCCACAATCCTCAGAGGGGCCCATGCTCACCATAGCCACGGAGAGGGATGGCTGTTCACCTGCTGCAGCACATAACATCGCACACCGAGAAAACAGGCAAGTTTCATTTCATTCTATGTCAGTTTATGAGGGCGCATACGCACGCAGCGACCGGCAGTGGGTGAAAAAAGTTCTATGTCTGTGTCTCTGTTTTTATGCACTTTAAGGTGTTTTAAAGTGATTCTCTGTGCTGTTTTCATCCTTGAATGTTTGTGGACTATATAACGAAGAGCTTCCTGGTTCCATCAGTATGGATTTCCTTCTTGTTTTTGCACTGTTGTTTCTTTCCTACCGGCTCTTTGTCTTGGAGGTAAGCGCGATCACGGTCACGCCGGGAAGAATACAGTATTCCAGAGGCATGTTACTGCATTTAAACATGGATAATGCAGCATCTGTGTTTGAGTCTGTGCCACAACTGCCGGACTTTATTTTAAGAGATTTTCATGGACATAGCGATTAAAAGAGAGACAAGAGGAGGAAACGCGGAAAGCGTGGAGGCGTAAGATTAAATCTGAGGAGGCGTCAGCTTAACCGCATTCCTCTTCCTTCCATTATTATGGGGAACGTACAATCCCTCACCATCTTTGATGTGGTACAGCGGTTGCAGTCAATTTCCCCAGAGGCTACAAATTTTATCCTTGGGGATTTTAACCATGTTTCTTTAAAGAAGACACTTAAAAAACTTTTATCAGTATGTCTCCTGCCCAACCAGGCAAAAAACGGCATTGGACCTGTGCTATGGATCGATAGAGAGGGCCTATAAATCTAATAATAATAATCTTCCTCCAGGAATGCTTTAACTGTACGGACTGGGAGATGTTCACACTGTCCTGCGGAGATGATCTGGACTCTTCGGTGGACGTGACATGCTCATACATGCCTTTCTGCAGAGATGTGATTGTTCCACGTAAACGTGTCAAAATATATCCCAACAACAAGCCATGGGTTACAAAATCAGTTAAATCCTGCTTACAGAGGAAAGCACTTGCCTTTAAACGGGGAGTTGTTTCTGAGCTACAGGTTGCCACAAAAGAGCTGAATGCCAAAATTTTAAGAGCAAAACAGAATTATAAATCAGAGTTGGAAAGCAAGATGGCAACAAAGAAACTTGGTTCAGCCTGGGAAAGCAAGATGGCAACAAAGAAACTTGGTTCAGCCTGGGCCAGTATTAAAACTATTGCAGGCCTTCAGAGCACTGGGTGAAGAGAGATTTACTGTTGCAGCTGATGAAAAAAAGGACGCTGGACGAACCTGCTAGAGACCCAGCAGCATGGAGAACACCCACAAGTGGGACCTGCACTCATTCCAGCAGAATAGACGTTTAGGATTCTCTTCCGTCATCATAGACCGACGGAGGCCGACGACAAAAGTCGTAAATCATTCGCCAAAACGGCAATAAAGGAATTATGTTTTGACCGGGATCCACGAGCAGACCAGCGTCGCGTTCGTCTGACAATGGAGAAGAGAAGTTCGCCAGGACTCTGCTGCTGTGAAGAGGTAAGGTGTTATAAGCTAAATTTATTATTTATCCCTGAAAATTGTAATCAAAAAATGACTTTTGACCGATCGGTAAATTACAACTGTATGGCGCACGAAGTACGAAGTGCGTGCGGGGGGGAAGCATATGAGTCTATTCCGTCATGTAGCAATGGCAGTCCTCTGTAGCGAGGGGGGGGGACAACCCCCCCCCCCACACACACACAGTAGCAAGGGGGGGGGCGCTGTGACAGCGTTGCTGTGGAAACATGCAATGAGTGTAATCTGTCATGTAGCGAGGGCCGAACTCCGTCCTCTGTAGCGGGGGGGGGGACAACCCCCCCCCCCCCACACACACACAGACACAGCTCTGAATGTGACCTTTCATTAGAGCCCAAAATGAAGATTCTACATTGAATTATTCAAAAGTTACAGACGTTTTTCCAAACTGTGCCATTTGGCACAATTTGGCACAGTTCCAAAACACCTGGGAACTACCTGAGAACAAAGCTGTGTAAAATATTCATTTTTTGTGGTATTGTTACCAAATTTGGATCTCAGCTTGATAACACTTGGTTCTACATTTCTGTTGCATTTTCCAGCCAGATCGGACAGCTGTGTGTTATTTGCAAGCATTTGTATCCAAAAAAACACCGTGGCCAAATTTATTTTCTTCAAGTTCAGTATGTTTAGATGACTGTAACTCAGTGGCCGGAGCACGTAGAGAGATTATGGGTTTTTTTGCCAAAAAATTCAAAGTGTTTTCTTTTAAATGAGACCAACCCCATGAAGATGCTGCAAAGGGTTGAAGAACAGCTTTCGATTTACTTTGGGCACGTTATTTTTTGGCATTTTTAGGAAAATTGCCCGGAGTGCAAGGGGTTAACTTAACTTTTCTTCCGCCTTTAATACAATCCAACCTCATATTTTTGTTGAAAGGCTCCTGCAACAATTTGATTTCAGTAATAATCTGGTGGGTTGGATTCTGGATTTTTTAACCAACAGGACACAGAGAGTAAGGGTCAATGGTACATTGTCTGACCAAAAGTGCTCTTCTACTGGCTCTCCGCAGGGGTGTGTGTTGTCACCACTACTCTTTATCCTGTATACAAACATGTGTCGGAGCAGACATGACAACAGACACATTATAAAGTATGTTGATGATTCAGTTGGTGTCAGTTTCCTCCAGGATGGTGAGAGTGGCCACGGTCCAGTAGTTGATGATTTTGTTCACTGGTGTGAGGATTCCTACCTGCAGCTGAATATGACAAAAACTAAAGATATGATTATTGACTTTAGGAGGAAAACTCCCAGGCACAAAGTCACTGTACTAAAAGGCCAGACCACTGAATGTGTACAATCCTACAAATATCTTGGGACGATTATTGATAGTAATTTAAACTTTGAAGAGAACTGTGAAAGGGTGTGCAAAAAGGGTCAGCAACATTTGCATTGTTTGAGGAAACTTGCACGCTTCCAAATTGACCGAACCATAATGACAATGTTTTATCGGGCTTTTATTGAATCTGTTTTATTCTTTTCTTTAGTGTCATGGTTTGGTCAGATAAAACTGAAACAGAGGAAATCCTTGGATCAGGTAGTTAGATGCTCCAGTCGTTTGCTTGGTGAGTCACAGCTGAGCCTGACATCCCTGTACACCAGACAGGTACAGAGGATTGCTACCTCCATTTTAAATGATGAATCCCACCCTTTGCACTGCCACTTTCAGCTTCTTCCCTCCAGACGGAGGTTTGCTGTTCCAAAAGGTAAAACCCAGCGCTACAAAAACAGCTTTGTTCCTGCTGCTGTTAAAGAGTTGAACAAAATGTAACAATATATTGCACATAATTTAGTTACCTATTTATTAATTTTATTTTATATTTACTTATTTTTGTAGGTTTTATTTGGGTTCTAAATCTTTTATTGGGTTTTAGACTTTTGAGTTTTTAACCTCTCTGACTAGTCTTTAACTTTTTAATATGACCCTTCTCTCTTATCTCCTTGTTTTTTCTCTTATCTTTTTGTCCTATGTCCTGATTGGTGGAGCCTTGAGTACTTTTATCATGTTTATAGTCAGCTTCATGTGTGCCTGTGTTTGTGTTCATGTTGAATGTAATTGTGGTTTGTAAATATGGATGTCACCTGACTGCAAAACAAATCTACCTATGGGTACAAATAAAGTAACCTGAACCTAAACCTGAACCTGAATATGCCTTGCCTGATTCCCAGTAGAGAGACTCAGGTTGTGCAGTCCCCTGAGCTCTCTTCACCTGCTACAATTAATAAATCCTCACCTGCTCTCTCCGTGTCTCCTCCTGTTGTTCCTAAGTGTCCGTCGGCCCCAGAACTGAGCTACCAGACAATGGAGGAGCCTGTGGCCCTGGAGGACCCAGTTCCAGTGCCAGCGGTGATTGGAACCCCAGCTGCCACTCCGGATGAGTCACCAGCGTGGGTCGCTCCACCTGGGGATGCCAAGACTGCAACTACCATCATGCCTGCTGCGGAGGCCTCCACAGCAGAGTTAACAACAGAGCTGGACCACCGAGAGACCGGGCCCGAGACATCATTGTCGTCTGGATCGACAGAGTCCTGGACGGCGGTGGAGGTCGAGCTCAGGCAAGTGCTCTCCCTTTTTTTTTTCTCTAATCTATTCTTGAGAAATCTTGTCTGGGTCTTAGTGAGGAGAGCTGGGTGCAGCCATCAGCTGCACCTGAGCTCACCTTGTTGGGCACCGTCACTGCCAGTAACCCTGACCCTGTTCCGCTGCCTGTCTTTTCTGAGCCTTCTCCCAGGATCGCCAGGGAAGATCTACCCTTGCCAGATGTCTCCGTGGGTCCAGGCTCGCCACCTGAGGTCGTTGCGGGTCCAGCTTCCCCCACAACAGAGGTCGTCGCAGGTGCTCTGTCCCAGCCCAGGACCATCGAGGGTGCAGCTCATCATCTGCCCGAGGCCATCATCTGGGTCCTTCCTCCTCGGTCCGAGTCTCCGTGGGTGCTGCGTCCTGGTCAGGGACCCTCGTGGGTGCTGCGCTCCAGCATAAATCTTAAATGGGTGCTGCATTCCAGTATGGGACCGCAATGGATGCTACGCCCCAGCCTGGGGTCGATCGTGGGTGCAGCACTGGTCCAACCCGGGTCCACCGAGGGTGCAGTGTTGGCCCCGTCCGGGTCCACCAAGGGTGAAGCGTTGTCCCAGTCCGGGCCCACCGAGGATGCAGCTAGGGCCTAGTCCAAGCCCACTGGGACTGCAACCATGCCCCAGCCCAGAGCCACCGCAGGTGCTGCAATACTCCAGCCCGGAGCCACCGTGGGTGCTGCAATGCTCCAACCCAGAGCCACTGTGGGTGCTGCAATGCTCCAGCCCGGAGTCACCATGGGTGTGGCAATGCTCCAGCCCAGAGCCACCACAGGTGCTGCAATGCTCCAACCTGGAGCCACCGCAGGTGCAACCATTTTTCAGCCCAGGACCACCAAGGGCGTCGAGGCCTCCCCTCCTCTGTCTGACACCGTCAGGGTTCCCCCCCACTGCCAGACGCTGTCGTGGGTCCTCTCCTGCCACCAGACACCGTCGTGGTCCCCCCCTTTGGCCCTTCTTCCCCTCATTGGGCCTCCCTGTGGGGGAGCCACCCCGTGGGTCACCCCTTTAGTCTTGGTGGCTAAAGAACTCTGGCCAGCCGCCCAATAGACTGAGCCACTGGGTTGGGTGTCCCATATTCTCCGGCAGGCTACCCGACTCATACCGCCTTGCCGTCTGTTTGGCCTGGGACTTCAGCCGGCCATCCGAATAGCTTAGTTCTTTGGCCTAGTCGGCCCTGGGACTTGGTGTAGTGTGGGTGCGGGTCCTGAGCGGGGTCCATATTTTTTCCCTCCTGACCTTTTTTCCCACCTCCCACCTGGGGTGTTTTTTTTTTCTGTACCCTGTCTTTGGGGGAGGGGGGGTTCTTTTTTGGTGTTTCCTGGGGGTGTCTGGAATTCCGCCCCTTAAAGGGGAGGGCACTGTCATGAGTCTGGGAGCAGTGTCTCACAGAGCCCAGTATTTTTGTAATGTCTGCACAGTTTTGGAATTTTCGTTATTAAATGTCAATACTGCAGTTTAGCGCCTGGGTCTGTCTTTCTGCCCTGGAGGGGCCATTCATGACACCCATTTCACCCCATCTGTCCTCTTTCATCACTTATGAGAGCTTTAGGCTAAAGGTAGTATCTCACTGGGCTGTGACAGCTCACGACTAGTTGGAGATTTAAAAAAAAAAAAAACAACTTGAAGCAAATATATGATTTAGTGTCATGAGTCTGACCCCAGAGCTCAGACTCTCAGTGCATTTTTGAGTATTTTATGTCTGTTATTATTTTCATGGGCAGCACGGTGGCGCAGTGGTTAGCACAGTGGCAGCACAGCAAGAAGGTCATGGGATCGATTCCACCCTTGACCATCGTGGGTTCGATCCCACCCCCAGACCATTGGTGACCCTTCTGTGTGGAGTTTGCATGTTCTCCCCGTGTCTGCGTGGGTTTACTCCGGGCACTCCGGTTTCCTCCCACATGCCAAAAACATGCAAGTTAGGTTAACTGGCATCAAAAACTGGGGATTCTAAATTGTCCTTAGGTATGGATGTGAGAGTGAATGGTTGTCTGTCTCTCTGTGTTGGCCCTGCGATGGACTGGCGATCTGTCCAGGGTGTACCCTAGCTCTCGCCCAAAGATGCTGGGATAGGCTCCAGCCCCCCCGCGACCCGAAAGGATTAAGCGGTAGAAGATGGATGGATGGATGGATGGATTATTTTCATGTCAGTTTCTGTTATTTTTGATTTTGTGACATGAGCCTCCTTCCTCCTCTCCCAGACACACCCACAATCCACTCACAGTCTGTTCCCCAGTTCCCAGCTGTGAGTGATTGTCTATGAGGTCACCTGCTCGCTCAGCCTGCCCACACCTGTGGCTCATTTGTGTGCCATGTATTTAAGCTCTGTCAATTCATTGTTTCACTGCGGCACTATTGAATTGTCTGAAGTAGTTTGAACTTTTCCCTCCGTGTTTTTTCCTCATCTCCTCCAGAGCTAAGGTGGCTCTGGAGCACACCCCTCTGTAAGTTATTCTTGGGTTGTTTTGTTTTTTTTCATTTTTGTGTTGTCTGCACTATTTTTGGACTTTGTTATCTTCGTTAATAAATGTCACAATTACAATTCAGCGCTTGGGCTTGTCTTTCTGCCCCGGAGGGGCCAATACATGACATTTAGTGCTAATTTTCACCCCAAATCATACTAAATTGGCACATTTGCATATATCACACAAATATTGTACAAATGTCACTTAAATTTCCATGAATTTTGGGACAACATTCACCTGGAATTCACATACATGCCATGCAAGTTTTTCACAACATTCCCACAACATGCACTCAACAAAATTGTGCATTTTTTTGCATTTACGAATGTCCCACGATGGCCACGTAAATCACGTGCTACACTCACATAACAGTTATCCACAACAATTGTGAAATCGGTACCATATCTCCCAATTCCAACAGTCATTTTAACATCAGATATCAAGCAAGATCAACCACAGAGAAAAAAAAAATTACAGAGACTACTGGATGAGGAGGCTGCTTTGGATTCCTCTGCATCAGACTCAGCAGGCCCTGGACTGTCTCCACTCCCTCTGTAGGAAGCCCGTGGGGCAGGGACAGAATCCCCCTATCCCTAGCCTTGCATGGTGAAACTGTCAGTCACAGTTGTGTCAGCATGTGCTCGAAAATGACTGGACCATTCATGCCGGTCTCTCAGATGGAATGTCTTGTCCTTTTTGTCTCCATTCAGTCACAATTTAGTTTCATAGGTCCCTAACCCCTCACCAAGTTGTCTAACTTTTATCACACTTTCAGACTGAAGAAACTAATATGAGCAGGGTTCGAGACAGGTTCAAGATGGGTTTGAAACACCTGCAACGACTATGACTATTTTGAGAGGAAAATTGTCACACAAATTGTTTGAACATGCTCAAAATTCCTGCAACATTAGAGTAAGGCCCAGCAGCTCATGAGAGGAAACTGAACCCCCGCAAATGTTTGGAGAGCTTTGGGAACTCTCTCATGAATGCTGTTCTCCATCTAGCTGTTGTTTGAGACTAATTGGAGAACAATGTGACAGAATTGTCCTTTTTTAGTTTTTTTTCCTCTTTTTTCTTTTGTAGGCACTCCCGATTCCCAAATTCATATGCGAAAGCACTGAAAAAGTGAAACTATCATCATATTGTGACGTCTGCAAGGTTCACACAAAGAAAATGGAGCAGATGGCTGTGATCAACCAGATTTATTCTACACACACCCCAACCCCAACTTGCCACTTAGTACACAGAGCAGGGGAGGTCATTCTCACAGACCCCTGTTTGAATCATGGTTACACACACAGATACATCTTGCCCTAATCCTGCTAAACACTGCTGGGTCATTATAATGCAGTTATAATGACCCAGCAGTATAACTCAGAAATAACACATTTAACACACACAGTAACGTTTCAAAATTCACTTAACATGGCCCCAACGTTACACTGCCCCCCCCCCGGACTGGTTTCTGTCCCCAGAAAAATTAAAGTCCAATTTAAAAGTCCAATACAAACTCATCCAGGTGTCGGGGCGGTCTTCGGCGCCGGTGGCCAACACGTACAGGCCCCCTAGTGTCCATCTGGGTCTCGGTCGGGGTATCGGGCCGGGATGGAAGCTCCGGTTCGTCCACCAGCGGTGCAGATGGCCGATACGGGGCGAGACGGTCACGATGAAGGACCGCAACCCGGTCCCTTTTTCTAAGCCTCACCCTGTACACCACATCTGACAGTCTCTCCAGGACCACGCATGGCCCCGACCAATGGCTCGCCAGCTTCGGTGATCTTCCTCTCTTCCTCTCAGGGCAGAAAACCCAGACTCGATCTCCCGGTGCAAAGTCCCTCCCCTGGCAGCGGGAGTCATACGCTCGCTTCTGCCGACCCCCTGCCGCTGCCAGGGCCTCTCGAGCCAGCTCGTGCACCGTGTGGAGACGTTCTTTCAAACAAAAAAAATAATCCAATCCAGGTTTTCCTTCCACCTCCGGCTCAGGGGGACAACCGAATACCAAATCCACCGGTGTGCGCAGCTCGCGTCCAAACATGAGCGCCGCAGGGGTGCACCGGGTAGATTCCTGAGCTGCCGTCCGGTACGCCCACAAAACAAAAGGCAGATGCAGGTCCCAGTCTCGCTGTCGCTGGTCCACTAGGATAGCGAGCTGGGTGGTGAGGGTCCGGTTGAATCGTTCGACCAGGCCGTCGCTCTGTGGATGCAGTGGGGTGGTCCGGGTCTTCCGGATGCCCAGCCGTTTGCAGACCTCTCCGAAGACCTCCGCCTCGAAGTTCCGACCCTGATCGCTGTGCAGCTCCTCCGGTGCGCCAAACCGACAGAACATTTCATCCACCAGCTTTGATGCCGTCGTAGCGGCGCTCTGATCCGGGACCGCGTACGCCTCTGGCCACTTAGTGAAATAATCCATCGCGACCAGCACGTAGCGGTTCCCCCGGTCCGTGGTCGGGAAAGGGCCCAGGATGTCCACTCCCACTCGCTCCATCGGTGCTCCCACCCGGTACTGCTGCAGGGGAGCGTGGGATCGCTGAGTTGGTCCCTTCTGAGCTGTGCATGTGTCGCAGCGATGAACGTGGAGCTCCACGTCCTGATGACAGCCGGGCCAGTAGAACCGGGCCCGAAGGCGCTGCAGCGTCTTTGTCACCCCGAAGTGGCCCGCTCCTACCGCCCCATGAACCAGCTGGAGTACTTTGGGCCGGAGTCGACGAGGAACCAGCAGCTGCCAAATGTGCCGCTGCCCAGCTGGAGTCTGCCACTGCCGATACACCACGCCCTCATGACAGCGGAGGTTGGCCCACTGGGAGTGTAGAGCCTTAGTCTCTGGGTCCAGCGGTGACACAACCTCCCAGGCGGGCCGCTGTCCTGCGTCCAGCCACTGCCGAACCTGCGAAATGACCGGGTCTCTGTCCTGCTCGCTCTGCAGCTGCTGCGTGCCAAGAACCTCTGTGACATCATCGCCGGGGAGAACTGCCTGATCATCTGAGGAGGGGCTGTGCATCGCTGCGTGATTCCTGCTCGCAGCGGCTCGGAGAGCGGCAGCCCGTGGGGCGATTTGGTCCCGATCTTCAGCCCGTTGACAGTGACGACACTCCTCTGTCGCGCAGGGGCGCCGAGACAGCGCGTCAGCGTTGGCATGGAGGCGGCCTGCCCGATGCACAATCTGGAAATTATAATCCTGCAGTGCCTCCAGCCACCTTGCCAACTGTCCATCCGGTTCTTTGAAATTTAACAACCAGGTCAGGGAAGCGTGGTCCGTCCTGAGCTGGAACCTCCCACCGTACACATACGGGCGGAAATGACGCAGTCCTTGAATGACAGCCAGCAGCTCTCTGCGGGTCACACAGTAATTTCTCTCAGCTCTGCTGAGAGTGCGGCTGAAGTAAGCGACTGCCTGCTCTCCATGCTCTCCCTCCTGGGATAGCACCGCCCCGATGCCCTGGTTGCTGGCGTCCGTGTCCACAATGAAAGGGCGGCTCGGGTCAGGATACTGCAGGACGGGGGCTCTGATGAGCGCTGCGCGAAGCTGGCAGAAAGCAGCAGCACAGCTGTCACTCCACTGGAACGGGCGTCCTTTCTGCGTCAGCTGATGCAGCGGGCTGGCGATGGTGGCGAAGTCTTTCACAAACTTCCTATAATAGGAGGCCAATCCAAGAAAACTCCTCAGTTCTCCAACGTTCCGCGGCACTGGCCAGTCTCTCACTGTTGCCACTTTTTCCGGGTCGGTGGCGACCCCTGCTGCGCTGACGACGTGGCCCAAAAAGGTGGTCTCTCGCCGGAACAGGTGGCATTTCCTAGGGTGTAACCGTAGCCCCGCCTGCTGGATGGCTCCCAGCACCTCTCGGAGATTTGACAGGGCGCTGTCAAAATCAGCTGCATGCACCAGCAGGTCATCCAGGTAAACAACGCAGCGGCTCCTGGGCACGTGAGCCAGCACTCGCTCCATCAAGCGCTCAAAGGTGGCCGGAGTGTTGCAGAGTCCAAATGGCATCACTTTAAACTGGTACAGTCCCTGCCCGATGGAGAAGGCTGTTTTTTGGCGGGCCTCGGGTGACAGCTCTACCTGCCAATAGCCGCTGCGTAGATCCAGCGAGCTGAACCAGCTGGAGCCTGCGATGTGGTCCAGCGCGTCATCGATGCGGGGCAGGGGGTAGGAATCTTTCCTGGTGGCATCGTTCAGGCGTCGGTAATCCACACAGAACCGCCACGACCCGTCCTTCTTCTTGACCAGCGCCACAGGCGCTGCCCAGGGGCTGTTAGAGGGCTCAATAACATCTGCCTCCAGCATTTCTCGCACTTTTTGTTCCGCCGCTGCCCGCCTTGAAAAGGGCAGCCGGCGTGGGTGGAGTCGAATCGGCCTGGCCTCACCGGTGTCGATCTCGTGCTGCACCAACCCGGTCCGGCCGCATTCCTCATCCTTCGCAGCGAAAGCACCCACGTAATAGTCCAATAGCTCCCGCAGCTGGCGTCTCTGTTCCGGGTCCAGCCCGCTGCAGCTCCGCTGAAATAATTCCTCCACCGCCTGCTGCGTCTCTGCTGACACGTTGGCCCCTCACCCTTTGCTGTCCCTGTGTGTGCTCGTGCTCCCTCTGTCCGCGCTGGTGATGTCATCGTGTCCAGTCCTCGCGGTGGCCTGCCTGTGTCCGGTCTGTCTTAGGCTATCCCTCGTATTGCAGCGGGCCCCCGCGTCCCTTCTCTGGTGTTCAGCAGTGGAGGCATGATGGTCCGGGGTTTCCCAGCTGGAGGATGGTCCGGCCGGTGTCAGATCTTGGGCTACGCCAGGCTTGTGAGCAGGTCTAATCCAAATATAATACAGGGGTCTTGGGATGTCAGCCAGCCAGACGGGTGGTCCTTATGTTCTGACCGGCCACCCCCACCTACCAGCACTCTCACGCCCTTCAGTCGGGCAACGCTCACCGTACGGTAAGCAGTGGTGACGCCAGCTGCTCCGGTGGTTCCCACCTCCACACCCCGCGGAGCCGTCTTGCTCGTGCCCCGGCAAGCACACTGGGTCGAACCAAGGAGATTTAGAGCCAGTGTCAATCAGGGCCCGGATCGACGTCTTCCCCCAAGCTGCACTGTAGATAGATCCCTGGAGAGTGGTCCAACTCGGCCCAGCGCGCAGGTTGCCGGCTCCTCGGGGGGAAACATCTGCTGGAGGTGGCCTGTCCCCCATTCACGCCACCTCGCTCTAGGTTTAACGCCGCGAGGGCCGGTTTGTCGTGGGTGTGGGTGCGGGGCAGTATCGCGCGATGTGTCCCATCTCTCCGCAGCGGAAGCACCCTTCCTCGCCCGCCGAGGCCTTCTTCTCCGTGGACGCGCCGCCGTGGTCTGCCGTATTCTCCTCCTCCCCTCGCTCTCCATCGTAGCCTGGTAGGTTCTTCGGCTGTGCGTTGCTGCTTCAGCGGTGCGATTTATTAGCGGCTCTGCCCGCTCTGCTTCTGCACTGCAGTCTTCCAGTCGCTCGCAGGCGTGGAGCCGTACGTGGCTCTGGAGCTGGGCCGGGCGGAGACCTTGGATGAAGCTCCGGAGGGCGAGCTTCTCTACTGCCTCCGGTGCGAAATCTGGGTAGCTGCGCCGGGGTTAACAGCCATATGTCTGCAGCGATAGGCTCCTAGTTTCTCCTGGTGGTTCCGGCGGCGGCGGGTCAGTTGTTCTTGGGCGGTGCTCAGCGTCCGCTATTCTCCCAAATTCGTCTCTTGGAGCGCCCCCTTGTAGTGCTGGCCAGCTGTGGTGCTCCTCGGGCCGGAGATCAGAGAGCGTGCAGAGGGCTTTCCCTTCCAAGGCCAGCGCGACCTGTAACGGCGGTTTCCTCTTGGTGACCAAGCCGTTCAGCGCCGCGGTCAGCTCTCGACCTGTGTCAGGTAGTCATCTAATGTGGCTTCGCCGTTGAAACGGGGAATCTTGGCCCGCTGTCGAACAGGTGGGGTGGTCGTTTCCTGATCAGATCGCCACCCTTGATCGCCGTGGGGTCGCCAGCCCGTGCTGTCCTGAGAAGGGTGGAACGTTTGCCTCTGTTCTGGCCCGCTCTGTCTTGAAAAAGACAGGAGGCGGGGTGCGCTGGCCCCGTCAGGTCGCGCGCTTCGTTTCGTCCCGGCTCCAGGCTCCCGGGTGGTGGTGTCTCGTCATCCCATCAATCAGCTGAGCATTGGCCTGCTGCCAGCTGCCGGATCTCCATCTGGATCGCTTCCCATTTGCTCCATGCCCACTCCTGACACCATTGTGACGTCTGCATGGTTCACACAAAGAAATGGAGCAGATGGGCTGTGATCAACCAGATTTATCTACACAAACACTCCAACCCCAACATGCCACTTAAGTACACAGAGCAGGGGAGGTCATTCTCACAGACCCCTGTTTGAATCATGGTTACACACACATGATACATCTTGCCCTAATCCTGCTAAAACACTGCTGGTCATTTATAATGCAGTTATAATGACCCAGCGTATTACTAGAATAACACATTTAACACGCACAGGAAACGTTTCAAAATCACTCATTAACCATGGCCCCGACCGTTACAATATAATCCTCTTTTATGACCAGAGATGTTTGTTAATGTCAGCTCATCTTTATTCCACCTTACTTTTTCTGGTTAAACACAAAAAAAGAAAATTTTTTGTCTTTGTTTTGATTTCCCTGCAGTTCATATATTATGTTGTTCTTTATTTGCCTTGTAAACCTAAGCTCAGTAAACTGTTCTGTAACTCAAGCATCAAGGATTACTGTAATTCAGATATGGAGTCACATGATTTCACAGAAACAGACAAGTACTGAAAGTGAAAGTTCACAGGGGGGTTTCTGGTATTTATAGACACAGGGACATGCTTCTATGAGTGTTTCTATGCAGACAAAAAACAACCGGTGCCAGAGCGAACAAGATGAAGTCTCATGCTCAGTGGATATCAAGCCAACAAAGAGAAATAAGTCAGCCTCTCTGGGAAAATACAGCAATTAGAAGCAAAGCCCACATACTGTAATAATGTGTGATTAACTTCTGTTTTCTCTTCAGTTTAATATTAATACAGCTCTTTGAAAACTATTCATCAAATTGTGATTTTAGATTCTTTCAGAAGGACCCATTTAAAATGTGCTTTGGTGTCTTACATACAGTAAGTTACCACACAATAATGATTTAATAAATTAATAATGTCTACACACCATTTTAAATGGGAAATGTTAACTGTGAAATCTATTCCTCCATCAGAGGCACCGAGTATTTTAGCAGGTGTGAATGTACACCCTTTCATGGAAACTGTATTCCCTGATGGCTGTGGCCTCATTCAGCAGGATACAGTTGCTGTGCCAAAAAAGCAAACTGGTTCAGGAATGGTTTTAGGAGGACAACAATGGAGTTTGAGGTCTTGACTTGGCCTCCAAATTTCACCAGACCTCAATCTAATCCAACATCTGTGGGATGTGGTGGACAAAACGAATCCCTGAGGACACCACCTGACAAATGACAGGACTGAAAGGATCTGCCTGCTGACATCTTGGTATCTGTTACCACAGCCCACCTTCAGGGGTCTAGTGGAGTCTATGCCTCACTAGGTCAGGGCTGTTTTGGCAGCAAAATGGGGACCAACACAAAATTAGGCAGGTGGTCTTACTGTTACGCCTGATCGGTGTACATCAGCACTGAAGGAAATCAGCCACTCACCATGAACATGGCATGCTCATGTAAGGGTCATGGACAGACTCCTTCACAGTCTGTGGGACTTTTGTGGTTGTAAAGTAAAGCTCAAATGCTCTTAACGATGACTGTTTTTTATTCATTTTAGCTAGTTAGCTTCACCGCTAACTACTGAAATAGTTATGAGTCAAAACCACAGAGATGCAACAGGCAGGAAGTCAAGCTGGAAGAGAATATCTGGTAGTGATGGAATAGTCACAAATAATTCATTTGAATGTACTAGTTGTTATGGGAGACCGTACTATACTGAATCACTTACCAAGCCACATACCAAGGAAAAGGTGGAGGAGTTTTACTATATGTTAAAAACACCTTAAAATGTAATCAAAGTGAATGGTCAAAAGATGTAAGTCTAGAATGTGTAGGAGTTAACATTAGTCAGCCAATATGACCTTCTCTGTTATTTGTTTATACCGCAAACTCTCCTCTAAAGCAGACTTTTATAACCAATTTAATGTGCTTCTTAATCAATGCAATCCTAAAAATGAATTAATCTTATTGGGTGATTTTAATATAAACTGGGACAACAAAAAAGACATGAAAACTCTAAAAATCATTACAGATCACTTTAACTTAACTCAGTTAAGAGATAAATCAACCAGAGTCACAAACCAGTCAAAAACCAAAATTGATTTACTTTTTACAAATAGACCTGAAAGAATCTCTCAGACGTATAACCTTTTAACAGGACTGTCTGACCACAATATAATATTGGCAACAAGAAAACTTCCACCAAAACAGCTTTCAAAACCATTTAAAAAGTCATCAGTTAACACAGTAAGTTATATAGTCCTTTTGCATGAATTACTGCATCAGTGTGGTGTGGTATGAAGGTGATCAGCCTGTGGTACTGCTGAGGTGTTAAAAAGGCCCAGGTTGCTTTGATAGAGGCCTTCCGCTGGTCTTCATTGTTGGGTCTGGTGTCTCTCATCTTCCTCTTTACAATACTCCATAAATTCACTACGGAGTTGAAGTCAGGCTAGTTTTCTGGCCAATAAAGCACAGTGATACCATGATCATTAAACCAGGTTTTGGTACTTTTGGCAGTGTGGACAGGCACCAAGTCCTCCTTGGACTAACTGGTACAACCACCATAGCAATCACTCAAAGAGACTGTGAGGTCCTCCACAGACACACCACATTTGCTCAATCTACGCTACGGTGAGGGGCACCAGGATCTGGATTAATATACCACCCGCAATCATAGAACGTACCACACTAAACAGTTTTAAGACTCATTGTAAAAATTGGCTTTTAAACAACCAAACCTGTACTAGTATTTGCTTTGTGGCATGGGCATATACACTACTCACAAAAAGTTATGGATATTTGGCTTTCAGGTGAAATTTATGGAAAATGTTAAAAGTTCATGCTACAGAGATATTATATCATGAAAGTAGGGCATTTAAGTAGAAGCATGCAATGGTGATTTTCTAATCTCAAACAATTTATTGAAACAAAAGCCAACAACAGTGGTGGGTATACCACAACAAAAAATGTCAATGTCTCAATAACTTGTCATGTGCCCTTGAGCATCAGTTACAGCTTTACAACGGCATCTCATGCTGTTCACAAGTCGACTTATTGTCTGCTGAGGCATGGTATTCCACTCTTCTTGAAGGGCAGTTCTCAGGTCATTGAGGTTGTGGGGTGCAGGATTAGAAGAAGAAGTCAACTTTATTGTCATTCAATCCATACAGCCAATCACTTACAGTAGAAAGAAATCACGTTTCTCCTATCTACAATGTTAGAATCAGGAAGGGTTGCTGCCATGCAAGGCACAGCCACAAACAACTTTTCCTCCCCCCATTCTATTTTTGCTGGGCATCAAGCTAGAAGGTGGGAAGTACCATTTTTATATGGTCGCTGGTATGACCCGGCCTGGGCTTGAACCTGTGACCTTCCAGTTGTGGCGTGGATGCTCTATCAACTAGGCCACCACTCCGATTACGAGCCTCTACATGGTGACTCAGCTGATCCCATAGGTTTTCTATGGGATTCAGGTCTGGAGAAAGTGCAGGCCACTCCATTTGAGGTACCCCAGCCTCCAGCAGCTGCTCCCTAATGATGCGACCTTGATGAGCTATAGCATTGTCATCCATAAAGATGAAATTAGGCCTGTGTTGTTCATGCAGGGGCACAATGACTGGATTAATGATGTTATTCAGGTAGTATCAGCTCGTCACTGTACCATTCACAAAGTGTAGGACAGTTCTGTATTGACTAGACACACCTGCCCAGACTGTAACACCAACACCACCAAAGGCTTGTCTGGTGACAACAGTGACTGATGCATAGCACTATCCTTGATGTCTCCAACATCGTTGGTGGCCATCATTTCTGCTCAACATGAATCGACTTTTATCAGAGAACACCACTGAGGCCAGATCCCTTGTCCAGCGTAAATGCTCCCTGGCCCATGCAAGATGATGACACCTGTGCCTCCTGGTGTGGTCAGGTACCCTTGCAGGTCATCTTGCATGCAGACCACGCTGATGTAAATGTTTGTTTTTTTTTGCAATGGTCTGACACTGACACTTGGGTGCCTTCAATTTCTTAAATGTGCCTGGAGTGAATGGAGCAATACCACATACGTTTCCGCAGGACACTGTTCGCAACGACTGCCGGTCATCACAAATGGGATGTGGCCAAAGGACGTCCACTTCATACAATTTCTGTTGACTCTTCCAGGTCTCTCAGTATCTCTCCATGCCACACCTTCTGATGACACTCTGTGAAACTCCTAAGCTCAGTCGGCCACTTCCCTCCTGAGAACATCCTGTTTGAAGCCTTGCAATGGCGAGGTACCGTTAATCAATTGTGAGGTGTCGTCTTGGTCTCATGATGTCAAAATGTGAACAGTATGATGAAAAGGACTATTTAAATACCAATTCTAACTGAACCAGAAATTTTATTGGTCGATTCATGGCTCAAACACCCATTGTGAATTTTGCCATTAAGCACCTTGTTAGAGAACAGCAAGTTATGTAAAAAGTATTGAAACATTGAACAGTTGGACATGTGCATTCAAAGGTAGAGAGGTCAATTAAGTTCACCTGTAAAGGTTATAGTGCATTTTAAGTGCATCCTGAAATTTCACCCGAAAGTCAAATATCTTTTTGTGAGTATATAAGCCCATGTGTCACACACATAAGCCCCACCTCTTGTTTGTTGCTATTGTTTGTTGTTGCTGTGAGGTGCTTGGGTGCATGTGTGTGTGTGTGTGTGTGTGTGTGTGTGTGCATACACAGCATTTCACTTGTGGCATTTGAATGTTTTGTTTTGTAGCACCTTATCATCTGTAGCATATTCACTTTGTACAGTTTTATTGCAGATGTTCTTCTCATGTATGTGTTATCGTGGCACTTACTGTGAAGTGCAGTGTGGTGATGCCAACTTCCAGTCGCTTCACCGCACTGCCCTATATAGAGGGGTGGGCCGCCATAGGCACCCTCTCTTGTGCAGGATGATCCTGCTGGGTGTTTGCCATGTACTGTTCCACCATCTCTTTAATAAAGCAGTGCTCGACATTACCACTCTCTCTCTGCCTCGTTCTTCACCAGGTTTGTGGAAACTAACATTTGGCCGACTGAGGATTAACGTATGGAGATGTGCGTTACACCATACTCCATCCCTTTCTTGAGCTCCCGGACGACCTCGGTGGCCCCCCCCCCCCCCATGCCGTGTTGGTTCGAGGCTTTCCAAATGTACATTCATGCGCTGTGGACCTCGGGAACTCGATAGGATGTGGGCACATGCGCTAATCGTCCACTACCTGAGTATTGAAGGCCTGAGGTCTACGGTCACTCAGGTGTTAAGCAGTGTTCCATCCAGCTCGATAGGCGTTGTGAAGGTGCTGCTTATCGTTCAGCCACCCCAGACAGCATGACTGTTCGGAGAATTAGTTTTTGCAGAGATGCCAATGTGTCGTTTGAGCCTTGCCCACAGTTGTGTCACGATTTGAAACAGCTAGCTAGCGAGTGTCATTTTGGGCCACTTGAAGATGAGATGGTACGCGACCAACTAGCAGAACACACGTGCAATGCTGAGCTGCATGCTAGGCTATTAATGGCGCCTAATGACTTGACGTTAGAGCCGTCAAGCTAGCTCTCCGGTTGGAGGCCGTTAATAAGCTAGTTTTGGAGCTAAATTGGCGCCAGTCACAGAAGCCACCGAGGCCACCAGCCTCAGCTAATGTTGTGGACCCTGATAGTGAGGATAGCTTGGATGAAAATTGTTTGGAAACCAATGCTGCCAGCCGAAGGTTTGCCCCGGGAGACCCCCATTGCATGGGTTGTGGGTCCGTGACACCCCCCCATAAAGTGACAAAATGCCTGGCAAGAGGGAAACATTGTAGTAGATGTGGACGCTTGAATCACTACACCAAGGTGTGCCGTTTGTCTGACCCAGAGAGCCTACAGAAGAAATCACCCTGCCCGCCCCCGACAGACAGCGTAGGAACAAATGGTCCTGGGTTGTGGTCTTCTGGGGGCTTGCAGGCCTCAGTGATCGAAGAGGAGTGGTTCAGAATCAAAGAGCTATCGGACACCCTCACTTTCATGTCAGCTCAGTTCTCGGCTCAGTGTCGGTACCCGTCTGACTAGCGACACCATTGTCTAGTCCCCAGTTACCTCTGGTACTCGGCCGCAGGGGGGTGGGGGGGTCTGCAGCTATGACGGTGAACACTGCATACAATCTTAGATGAGGGCGGGGCAATGACTGACGAGCATGAGTTACCGCTATGCTCTGCAGCAACACATCAGGCCAAATGAGGTTCCACTTTTGGTTATGGACTTGTTTCTGGTTCGGGATGATGAACGACCACGGCGAAGATGGCCCAGACGACAGCCGGAAAGACATCAAGCACGTCTGCAGATAGTGGTGAAGTTGGGAGCGGTGTGCTTAGGTTGTCGGTCGGCTTGATAAGGCATGCCAACCAGCTAAGGCATGTCCAGGAGGATGCTCCAGGTGGCGAGGATAGATGGGAATCGGTGAAGGTGGTTTGGGACCTGGGCTCCGTCATCCAGAAGATCACCCATCGCTCCAGGGGCCTGCTGCCTCCAGGTGCGCACACTGCTGAGGGGTTGCCCTGGGCCCTCCCATGCCGGTTCCACCTTTCCCACCCCAAGTGACTGTGCTGTGACAGCTTTTCCTTGTTTTATAGTCCATTGTTGTGTTTAGTTTAGGAGCACTGGTAGATATTTTTTTTTGTTTGAATAAAGACTTTTTAGTTTACTTCAGTGGCAGAATAACCAACCACGTCATGCGGGTCGTATGGTTGTCCACCCACCAGCTCTATTTTAGGTTGTTTTATGTGAATGTGTTAGGCCTTTGAAAATTTCAGTTTGCATTATTTAGTGCAGAGGTTCCCAAAGCAGGGGGGCCCGAGACATTGCGGGGGTCGCGAGATGATTTTCAGAATCCTCCTGAGGGTATTACACAGGTGACATGTCACTTTAACTGCGCCACAGTAAACATCACAGGTCACACACAGGTCAGTGTGCGCAAGTAGATTTCGGCTGAACAGCTCAAATCAACACACTACGCTTTAAGCCTAGGATAGTATTTTTAAAAATAAAACGTTGGTTAATACTGACCAAAGACAACGCAGAGAGGCTAGCAGAGACAGCAGCAGAGGAGAGTGGAGAAATGCCGTCAGAAACGCCATTGATTGGACTGTTGCGCAATAACCCAAAATGGCGGCACCCACCGACCCAGCATAAAACTTTTCCACAAGAATTTTTTTTTTCTCTGCTTTTGTAATTAGTCATTAACTGACTGTCTGTTTCTAGCTTTCATTTTTTGTACGGACTGGAGGAACTAGATAACTATATTGACAGGTTTTATTTCCATTGCTGTGTCATGGAGCAGTTTCCCATCCCTGCTTTCCCAGTCAAAACGACTGAGACCGGCAGACTCGCCAAAAATAATGCCCGAGAAATCACGAGATGGCTTTGAGGTTAATGACATCCTTTTTTCGATTGAAAATAAACTTGCAGCATGGATAGCAGACTGTGGAGAGTGCAAATAAAGGAACCAGACCTGCACGACAGATGACTTTATTTTTCTCTCTCACTTCATTCATACACAGAAAAAGACTTTTCTCAATACACCGGGGTCTCTCCTTTTATATCACTCCATTCCCCCTCTTGCCTGAAATCTTGCATCACAATACATTCACACATTACAATACGTACTGTCCTCCATTTAATCCCCCACGCTCTGCTGGCAGAGGGAATATTCCCCTCCCCTCTGCTTCCAGTCTGAGATGATTATCCCAGCGTGGGTCCCCTCCCCCCCCCCAAGAGTCTCAGACTGAGTTTCAACTGTCACATCCTTTTGGCTTCAGTCTCCTCCCATATCTGCTGTAACGAGGGTCCTTCGACTCTGCCGCGCTGCTGTGCTGGTTGGGGGCTCTTGGGGGTGTGTCTGTCTGCGGGTGGGCAATGGCGGGGGGGGGGGGGCATTCTACTTGCCCGTGTGGCTGCTCTGCTGAATCTTCTACCTGGGGAGTTCTCGTATTGTGCCTGACAAACACGAATGCCGCGTTCTTCAAAGTTTTTGGCACAAAAGCGCGTGGAAAACAGTGGTGGGTCGGCCCGGTAGCGTGCCTGTATCTGCGCTATGCTGCGAACGCTGAGACAGATAGTTGTCCGGCGCGGGATTATCTGGTAAAAATTCCCCGGGGAGCCGCAGTGGCTGAGAAAAAACAAGCTCCACTGGGGAAGCCTCCAAATCCTCTTTTGGTGCGGAACGCAACCGTAACAGAACCCACAGCAACCGGTCGACCCAATTTGCATCCGTAAGCGAAGCCCTGAGCGCTGCTTTCAGTGACCTATGGAAAAGCTTGCATAACCCATTGGCCTGTGGGTTGTACGTGGTTGTGCGATGAATTGCTACACCCAGGCTATGGGCCATTGTGGACCAGAGGTCGGAAACAAATTGAGGGCCCCTCAGTTTGTGAAAAACAAACTGAGGGGCCCTCTACTATGTGACTATATGTGACTATGTGAAAAACAAGCTGCTCTATGTGACGGACTCGCGCTTGGGGAGATGGTTCCTCGTAGACACCGGCTCCCAAAAGAGCCTCATCCTGCCGTCCTACGCCGACCGGCTAGCGGGAACAGCGGCCCTGAGCTGATAGCCGCAAACGGCTCGGACGTTAGGACTTTTGGTGAGAGGACACTGACTGTATCCCTACACGGCCGTATGTACAAGTGGACATTTGTCATAGTGGCATGCAGTTTCCTGATCTTGGGAGCTGATTTTCTGTGTGCACACGGGTTGCTAGTCGATGTTGCTAACGGACGCCTGGTTAATGCAATGTCTTTTGATTCTCTCCCCTGTACAGCTCGAGGAGCCGGGCCAACAACACTAGCCAACGTCACAGCTCCAGGCGGTAAGTTCCACACACTGCTCACTCAGTTCCCAGCACTCACGGTCCCGACGTTTTCGGTGGCCATCACTAAACATGAGGTGGAACACTTTATCACCACCACTGGGCCGCCCATTTTTGCACGACCTCGGCGCCTAAAGCTAAACTAAAAGCTAAACTGGCCATAGTGCGGGAGGAGATTGCCAACTTGGAAAGGTTGGGCATCATCAGGCACTCAAACAGCCCATGGGCATCCCCACTACACATGGTCCCTAAGGCCGAGGGATCGTGGCGACCGTGCGGAGATTTCCGCAGATTGAATAACGCCACAGCACATGACTGCTACCCGATTCCCCATATTCAGGATTTTTCCATTCACCTCGCCGGGGCACACATTTTTTCTAAAATAGACCTGGTCCGCGGTTACCACCAGGTCCCGGTGCACGTGGAGGACATACCCAAAACAGCGGTAATAACTCTGTTTGGCTTGTTTGAGTTTTTACGCATGCCCTTCGGATTAAAAGGCGCGTCACAGACATTCCAATGCATGATGGATGCGGTGTTGTGCGATCTGTCATCGAGGACGAACACGTAACCCACCTCCGGACAGTTTTCCGGAGGTTGGAAGAGCACGGACTAATAATCAACCCGGCGAAATGCCAGTTCGGCGTGACAGGGATTGACTTTTTGGGGCACCGCATCTCAACGGGGGGAGCGATGCCCTTGCCGGACAAGGTGCGCGCCATGGCGAATGTTCCCCGGCCTCAGACGGTCAGGACGCTGCAAGAGTTTTTGGCGATGGTTAACTTTTATAACCGGTTCCTCCCCCGCGCAGCTCAGCTCATGCAGTCATTGTACGCCGCGCTCAAGAAACGGAAGCCGGTGGACAGAGTCGAATGGACTCCGGAGCGGGAGCAGGCATTCTATGAGGTTAAAACAGCCCTGGCAAACGCCGCACTGTTGGCACACCCGGACCCGGCGGCCCGGATAGCGCTCACTACCGACGCCTCGGACGTGACCATAGGGGCCGTCGTGGAGCAACGCATCACCGGTTCTTGGCAGCTGCTTGCTTTTTTCAGCAGGGCTTTGTGCGACAGTGAGTGTAAATACAGCGCATTCGACAGAGAGTTGCTGGCTATCCACCTGGCCATACGCCACTTCCAGTTCTGGCTGGAAGGGCGCAGCTTCACTGCGTTCATGGACCTCAAGCCGCTACGTACGCGTATGGCCAAGGTTTCAGAACCATGGTCGGGCTGCTGCAGAGACAGGCTGGCCGCAATCTCGGAGTTTACGACCGATATTCAGCATGTGGCCGGTAAACTGAATGTGGTGGCGGACTGCCTCTCACACGCAGTAGTGGCCCCAGTCTGTGTAGGGATAGATTATACAGCCATGGCCGCAGAGCAGATTGGCGATGTGGATGCGTCCAGTCTGGACCAACAGGGTTAAGGCTGGAGAGCAGAGTACTGCAAGACGGCAGCCCCCCCCCCCCCCCAAATCTGTGACATCTCCATGGGACTCCCGCGCCTGGTAGTCCCAGTTGCTTGGCACCACCGAGTGTTTGAGTCAGTTCACGCTCTGGCGCACCCAGGAGTGCGCGCGTCAGTCAAAATGGTGGGAGCGAAGTTCGTATGGCCAGGCCTGCCCAACCAAGTGAAAGAGTGGGCGGCAGCCTGCGTAGCGTGCCAATGAGCCAAAGTACACAGACACACGAAGGCCCCTTTGGAGCCATTTCGTATACCGGCTAAGAGGTTCGACCATGATCACGTGGACCTCCCACCATTGCAGGGGTTCATGTACCTTCAGTGGTGGACCGCACCACACGCTGGCCAGAAGCCAGTCCGCTAGCGGCAACCTCGGTCCATGGACGTGGCACGCACCTTTTGACAACATGGGTGGCACGTTTTGGCATCCCGTCGGACATCACGTTCGATAGGGGCCCGGATGATAAAATAAGGCAGCGAACTGAGAGTTTTAAATAGGTTTATTATCATACCGCCGTCACGGGGCTCCATGAGCGAGCCCAGAGAGGCTCTCCAGCAAAGAGACACAGGATGTGTGTGTCAGCAGCAGTAGTCGAAGAGTGAGAGGGAGATTTACAGAATGTTGCAGCTTATATACCCAACTACAGACAATACATGAAAGGCATTCACAGCAGTAGGTATGGGCATTTGCATTTGAGAGACATACATAACAATAAGGAGATTGCAAGTCAGGATTCGCCTCTGCTCCAGAACTGCAGGACAAAAGAGGTTACAAGGCACATCTACATATTGTCATCAGTGTATAGACACAGTAAGACAGGGAAGCCATGAACACAATGCCATGAATGGCACATTAACATCACAGTAGTGAGCCGGAAAAAGCCAGAAGAAGCGGGCTGTCTGTAGACATTAATACACACATTGCTATGCCTGTCCAGTCTGTTGTGGGGGTTCCCACACGCTCCCCCCCAGAGGGCCCGGCAGGCGGCTGAGGCCTCGATAGTCCAGCTTTGGCAGCGAGCAGGAAAAGCTCTGTGCAGGCGGAGGTGGAGGGGGGTGGGGGGTAGTAAATGCCGGCCAGGGACGGTGAATCGTCTGAGCCACGCAAAAATTGCTTGTAGGTCCGCGATGATGAGGGGCTGTCCCGTTGAACATGCGGAGATCCACAAGAAGAAAAATTAGTCACTGGCTCCTCTCGCGATTAAGTCCTGCAAGGATTAATAGTGGCCGTGAAGAAAAAGGAAGCGGCGAGGATTAACAGCGGCCATGAAGAAAACAGGGGCGGCTGTAAGAAAAAAACAAAAGCAAAGGGACTTGGCGTGTTGACTTTAGGTGCTGGCGCAACCCTAAAGCACTCGGGAACCGCAGACTGCTGAATTCCCGTTGTGCGCCATGGCTAAGACCATAAGAAGATCCAGTGAGCAAGCTGCGTGCGTGCCTCAGGTGTACGAGCAACCCTGAAGGGCCTGTGTGCAGCGGCGAAGGAGGATGGGGTCTGTAGAGCCGTATGCGTCCCGTGCGTGGTGCGCCGTCCTCGTAACTCCCCGGTGCATGTGCCGTGGCTCCATGCGTGGGTGGGCCAGCTGGGGAGGAGTACCAGGGTCAGGGAGCTTAATCATCCCTGTTCATTGTGTTGGAGCGGTGAAAGGAAGTAGACGATTTTTGTCCCTCGAGCTCGTGCAGATGCGTTGGAGCGGTGAGAGGGAGGAGACGATCTTTGTCACTCACTCGGCCATGGTGCGTTCAGTGTCGGGTCACCAGTGTAGCTGTCCAGACCAGAAGGTTGCATTCTCAGGGTCACCAGTGTAACTGTCCAGACCAGAAGGTTGCGTCGCACAAAACGTGCGCTTTCTCGGGGTCACCAGTGCGGCTGTCCAGACCAGAAGGTTGCATCGCACAAAACGTGCGCTTTCTCGAGGTCACCAGCGTAACTGTCCAGACCAGAAGGTTGCGTCGCACAAAGCGTGTGCTTTCTCGGGGTCACCAGTGCAGCGGATGATAAAATAAGGCAGCGAACTGAGAGTTTTAAATAGGTTTATTATCATACCGCCGTCACGGGGCTCGCTCAGAGAGGCTCTCCAGCAAAGAGACACAGGATGTGTGTGTCAGCAGCAGTAGTCGAAGAGTGAGAGGGAGATTTACAGAATGTTGCAGCTTATATACCCAACTACAGACAATACATGAAAGGCATTCACAGCAGTAGGTATTTGAGAGACATACATAACAATAAGGAAATTGCAAGCCAGGATTCGCCTCTGCTCCAGAACTGCAGGACAAAAGAGGTTACAAGGCACATCTACATATTGTCATCAGTGTATAGACACAGTAAGGACAGGAAGCATGAACACAATGCATGAATGGCACATTAACATCACGGTAGTGAGCCGGAAAAAGCCAGAAGAAGCGGGCTGTCTGTAGACATTAATACACACATTGCTGTGCCTGTCCAGTCTGTTGTGGGGGTTCCCACACTACGAAAATTAACCAATGAAAATCAGACAATGCTTTTGAATTGTGGTTCAACAGAATTATTTTAAAAAACAAACTCATTTGTTTATTTTGTTTATTTGTTTATTTATTTATTTCGGATAATACAGTACAGGTTAAAAGAAACTGTATAATATAACAACAAGGTCAAATTAGACAAAGACTCCTTCTACTAAACAATTCCACGTGAGTTATCCGAAATGGGTGATGGCTGAAGCCGCAGCTTATATTGCCCACCCATATTCCATCCAAGAATTCAAAGAAAAAAGAGTAAACAAGACAAGAGTGATTACAATTTAGAACAAAGCTAAGACAAAGTGTGACTGAGAGAAAAAAAAAAAGAAAAAAAAAAAGAAAACTAAGCTAAGCTAAGTTAAGCGGTTACTATTCAAGACAAATCTAAGACAGAATGTCACAGAGAGAGAAAAAAAAAAAAAAAAAAACTAAGCTACAACACAACACAGGCTGGATATGTCAATCCTTATGTGAGTTTACATGTCGTCTTGTAAATATGTTTGGAGTATTTCTTCCTTTAGTTTTTGTTTAAATTGTCCAAGCGTTGTACATGATTTTAATTCAGGTCCATAATCGTTCCATAATCTGACTCCTTGCACTGAAATACAGTGTTGCTTGGTGGTTGTTCTCACTGTAGGCTTTTGAAATATACATGTTCCTCTGAAGTGATATCGTTTCTCCCTTGTTTGGAACAACTTTTGGATATTTGCGGGCAGTGATAAATTCTTCACTTTGAACATTATTATTGCGGTTTTAAAGTCAACCAGATCTTTCAACTTGAGAGTTGTTTGTTTAAGAAAAAGTGGGTTTGTTGGTTCCCTGTAAGCTGCTTTGTTTATTATTCTAATAGCTCTCTTTTGAAGCATAAAGAGTGGATATATGTTTGTTTTGTATGTATTTCCCCATACTTCATTACAATATGTCATGTATGGGAGTATTAATGAATGATACAAGGTGTATAGTGTGGGTTGATTCAGCAAATATTTCACTCTGTGTAATATTGCAATTGATTTGGAAACTTTACCTTTGATATAATTATGTGATTTCCAACACAGTTTGTTATCAATTATTACTCCAAGGAATTTAGTTTCAGATACCCTTTCAATCTCTACACCATTTACACTGAGTTTGGGTACTGGATTGTTGTGATGGTTGTTAAAGACTATAAATTTTGTCTTACTTAAATTGAGCGTTAATTTGTTTGAATCAAACCACAGTTTAAGCTTCCTAATTCCTTCCCGAGTGTATCCAGAAGTTGTTCCAAATTGTTTCCACTGCATAGCAGATTAGTGTCATCGGCAAAAAATATTAAGTCCATTTTTTCTGAGACTTTACATATATCATTTATATACATATTGAATAATAATGGTCCCAAAACTGAACCCTGTGGGACTCCACAGGTGACCTTCAGCAACTCTGAGTTTTTGTTGCTAACACATACATACTGATATCTATTCTTTAAGTAACTACTTAACCAGGACAGTGCTACCCCTCTAATACCAGAATTTTGTAGTTTCTTTAATAATAAATTATGATCTACTGTATCAAATGCTTTTTTAAGATCTAGGAATACTCCAACTGAATACTCTTTATTTTCAATGGCTGTTGATATTTTTTCTGTAAATTCCATTAGGGCATATGCAGTTGTCCTCTTGTGTCTGAACCCATATTGCTGCTCACATAATAAATCATTCTTCAGTATGAAGTTGTCAATTCTCTCATAGAATATTTTTTCAAGTATCTTGGAAAATTGCGGTAATAGTGAAATTGGTCTATAGTTTGAGAGTTCCCCTCTGTCGCCCGTCTTGTATATCGGAATTACTTTAGCTATTTTCATTGCATTGGGAAATATACCTGATTGGAGAGACAGGTTGCAGATATACGTCAGTGGTTTTACTATGCATTCGATAACAGTTTTGACTAGTAGCATGTCGATACCATCACAGTCAGTAGATGTTTTACTTTTGAACGATTTAACAATTTCAATGACCTCTCTTTCGTCTGTGTTCTTTATGAAGATGGAGTCTTTTACAGCAGTGTTATTGCATATTGTATCACCTGTTGGCACCGTAGTGGGTATTTCTCGGGCCAGTTTAGGTCCAATGTTAACAAAAAAATTATTAAATTCATCTGCAGGTGAAGCAATATTCACACTCTGAGTCGTTTTATTATTTTTTGGAATATTAGTTGGGTAGCTTGTATTTCTGCTTTTATTTCCAAGGATACTGTTGAGTATTGTCCATGTATTTTTAATATTGTCTCTGTTTTTCTCCAGTTCTTTACTGTAATAGTCACTTTTACTACATCTTATTATATATGTTAACTTATTTTTGTATGTTTTATACCGCTGCTCTGCTTCTTTTGTTCTTTTCTTTAGGAAAGCTTTATATAATAAATTTTTCTTTTTACACGCCTTTTGTAGTCCTTTGGTTAACCATGGCTTATTAGCAAATTTGTGTTTAAGCTTTTTTATTACTAATGGGCAGTTTTTTTCATAAAGAGTGGTTACAATGTTTATAAATGTGTCATAGGCCTCATTTACATCTGATACATAGACTTCTGTCCAGTCTTGCTTCAGCAAGTCCTCTTTAAGAGAACTGATTGCATTTGGTGATTTGTGTCTGAACGATTTTGAAGTTTTTTCTGCGTTGGGCCCCGTGTGGCCATGGATAAGTGCAAAGGTTGGCAAGTGGTCACTTATATCATTTATCAATAATCCACTTTCTATTTTCTTATCGAAAATAAGTTTGTCAATGTTTTGAAAACATTGACAAACAGGTTGTCAATAAGTGTAGCAGAGTGAACTGTGATTCTACTGGGATGTGTTATTGTGGGATATAGACTCATGCTGTACATAGAGTTCATGAACTCTGTAACTACATTTTGTTGATGAGGATTCAGTAAGTCAATATTGAAATCTCCACAAATTGCTACCATTTTCTTACTAGTAATATTATTGTACAGCTCGACTAATTTATCTCTGAATGTCTCAATGCAAGTTCCCGGCGTTCTATATATGCAGCTTATGATTAGATTTTTTGTTTTGTCTAGGTCAATCTCAACAGTAACACATTCCAAGATCCCTGGTAGTGCTAAGGACATTTCATTTACAAGCTTACACCTGTACAGGTCATCAATATACAGTGCACACCACCACCCTTTTTTTGAGTTCTGTTAATATAAACATCTGATATCCCTCTATTGCCATCAGGGGAGCCTGCTCTTTGTTAAGCCAATTTTCAGAGACTGCAATAGCTGTGAATTTTCTTGTCTAGCTGTTTTAAATAGTCCTGAATCTGTGGAAAGTTTTTGTTAAGACTTCTGCTATTGAAGTGTATTATTGACAGTTTACCATCTAAATGCATTGACTTTTGAATTGTTTTTCAGTTTATATTCACAGTGGTTATGAATATTGTTGAAAAAGTGGTTATCAGGATCAATATCATTCTCCATCTCTTGTGGTTTATGTTCAACATAATGGTATGTTTTTCAGAGTTTGAGTTTCCTCATTCTGTGTCAAATGACTTCCCTCCAACTGGGGATAATTGATGTCTACTTGAGTCGGTCATAAGTTTTTGTTTGTTTTGGTTATTTTTATTAAAGTACTTTGGCATGGTGTATCAAAAGAACGATTCTTATCGTGTGTATGAATATGGATTATCATTGGCTCATAATTTTCTAATCAGTGTTCATCTGTATTTATCTAAGTCAGTAGCATCTCTGATCACTATACTCTTTGCTTGCTCAGGTGATCCATTTAGTTTAATCCAAATTCTACAATTTCTTGTCCAGGTTGCTTGTATCTTATCTTGTTTTTTTAGCATCCGTGCCTGTCATGCTAATTCAGCGTTTTTTTTTGTCAGGTGTTCATTTATGTAAACTTGAGTTTCCTTTAGCTTTTTGGCCTGCCTCAGTATGTTATTCTTTACCTATCTGTTCACAAAGCGCATCACAATTGATTTCTTTGTTTTGTTATCTTCTTCGGTAGAGCATAGCAGGCTGAGATTGCATTGGCTTCTACCTTAATGTCTTTATCATTAAGGAACTGAAGCACTTGATTTTCTAAGGACAATGACTCCCTCATGGGTGCATCTTCACCACTCAGACCTACTGTGGCATGGCGTATGACTGATATCTGATGTCTCGTATTGATGACCTATAACTAGGTCATCAATACGAGAACCTTGTTCAAGATCCTCGACGCGTTGCTCCAAAAGACGCCCGTGTTGCTCCAGGTCCATAATTTATTTGTCTTTTTCTTGAATTGTTAAATTAAGGCTTGTACTGTTCTATTAGGCCTATTATTTTGTCCTGTTGGCTAGTCAATTTGGCCAATTCTTCTGACATAAAGCTCAGAGCTTTTTTGATTTCTTCCATTTCCTCTTTCTTTGGTGGCATCTTGCTGACCTGTAGATAGAAGTAAACAGAGAATCCGGCTAGGCCTCAACTAGCCCGGCCGCTGCTGAACTCGCCGCAACAGCTCCTGCACAGCTCCTCCGCCAAGTAGCGCTGCTCAGCTCTGCAGATCACCCCCGTCATTCGCCACCGCCTGCCGCCGTCTGCCTGGCCGGTTATGCCGCACACCGCCGGCGCAGCCGAACTTCACCGATCACCGCCGCCGCTCGCTGCCGTCTGGCTGGGTGGCACCTCCGCTAGGCCCCGTCACCGACCGCCGTCAGTCTGGTAGTTCCTCAGCTGGACCTCGCAACTGGGTTCCGACTCAGGCCGAAAAACAAACTCATGAAACAGGCCTGGACAAAAATGATGGTACCCCTAGAAAAAACTGAAAATAATGTGACCATAGGGACATGTTCAACCAAGATGTGTCCTCTAATTAACATTACAGGTGTCTACAAACTTGTAATCAGTCAGTCGGCCTATTTAAAGGGTGACAAGTAGTCACTGTGCTGTTTGGTGACATGGTGTGTATCACACTAAACATGGACCAGAGCAAGCAAAGGAGAGAGTTGTCTCAGGAGATTGGAAAGAAAATTGTAGACAAGCATGTTAAAGGTAAAGGCTATAAGACCATCTCCAAGCAGCTTGACGTTCCTGTGACTACAGTTGCACATATTATTCAGAAATTTAAGATCCACGGGACTGTAGCCAACCTCCCTGGACATGGCCGCAGGAGGAAACTTGATAAAAAATGGGAAGATGACGGTCTAATACGAATGGTAACACAGAGCCAACGCAACCTCTAAACACAATCATGGTGAACTCCAAGGTCAAGGTATATCAGTGTCAGATCGCACCATCCGTCAATGTTTGAGCCAAATTGGACTTCATGGGAGACGACCAAGGAGGACACCACTGTTGAAAACAAATCATAAAAAATCCATACTGGAATTTGCCAAACTGCATGTTGACAGCCACAAAGCTTCTGGGAGAATGTCCTATGGACAGACGAGACAAAACTGGAACTTTTGGCAAGGCACATCAGCGCTATGTCACAGATGGCAAAAAATGAAGCATACCAAGAAAAAAACAGTCCTACTGTGAATCATGTGTGGAGGAGTTCTGTTATGTTCTGGGGCTGCTTTGCTGCATCTGGCACAGGGTGACTTGAATCTTGTGCATGGTACAATGATATGCTAAGACTATCAAGGTATATCTAGAGAGAAATGTGCTGCCAGTGTCAGACAGCTTAGGTCTCAGTCGCAGGTCATGGGTCTTGCAATAGGATAATGACCCAAAACACACAGCTAAAAACACCCAAGATAACTATGAGTACGAAACATTGAACTATTCTAAAGTGGCCTTCTATGAGCCCTGATCTAAATCCTATTGAATATCTGTGGAAGGAGCTGAACATGCCGTCTGGAGAAGGCACCCTTCAAACCTGAGACAACTGGAGCAGTTTGCTCATGAGGAGTGGGCCAAAATACCTGCGAGAGGTGCAGAAGTCTCATTGACAGTTACAGAAATCGTTTGATGCAGTGATTGCCTAAAAGGTTTGTGCAACAAATATTAAGTTAAGGGTACCATCATTTTTGTCCAGGCTGTTTCATGAGTATGTTTTTTTAAAATAATTCGTTGAACCACAATTCAAAAGCATTGCTACCCAAAGAACCCGTGTGTTCTTGGAAGCTAGCAAAAGCGGCCATGCGAGGTAAAATAGTCCCTTTACTGTTTGTATAAGAATAAAAAAGAAAAGCATGGTACTAAAGTTAAAAGAGAAAATAAATTACTGGCAGACGACCTGTGCCGTTTGTCCATAGTAACAGGCAATTAACAATCCTGAAAAAATGAAAGCTGGAATTAAAAGAAATTACAAACAAAAGAACGCAGTTTTTAATCAAAGACTGCGTCTGAGAAGTTTAAACACCAGTAATAAATCAGGGCGATACCTTTCAAACCAGCTTAGATTTAACAAGCACACAACAACTAACCACTCTAAGGATTTGACTTGGAAAACCTACCATGAGCTGCAGCAAATAAACTACTGCCTTCAGGAAAGTTTTATGAAACCATCTACTCAATTTCAGATTAGTAAGTCGGTACCGTTTGTCTTCTTTTAATTATTTACCTTTTTGTTCTATTTAAAGACAAAAATCGAAAGAGATGTTTTTACTTCTTAACCTGTTTCACTGTTAAATCACAGCTTGTCAGAAGTGTCAGCTGATTGCTGCCAGGTGTCATTTTATCAGCTGACTTTCGTAGGCGGGGCCAGCCCGGCAGACCTGTCAGATCCACCGAGCCGGCCCCGCTTTCCGCCGTCTGATGGTCTCTGGAGAATGTGGTCCCAGGTGTGGGAAAGCATAAAGGCCCCCTCATCCCGGTTCATGCTATCGTTTCCCTGCTTCCTGATTTCTATGGCCTCCTTGATCCAGCGTTTGTGTCTGTTGCTCGCCGATCCAATAATTTGTGCGTTGTCCAAGTCCATGATGTGATTATTTCTTTTGCAGTGATCTGATGTTGCTGATGTTAATGTTTCTTGTTCTGCCTTTTCTTTTTGTGATCTTGTGAGTCGTCCCTGTGTTTCCTTCTCACATTCCTTCTGGTGTTCTTTTTTCCTTGTGGTGAATGATCTTCCAGTTTCTCCAATGTAGGTTTTGTTGCATGATCTGCATGATATTTCATATATTACATTGCATTTTTTGTCTTGTTCTATTTTGTCCTTGGGGTGTATTAATAACTGTCTTAATTTTTTGTGTGGTTTTACTGCTGTGTTTATTTTGTATTTTTTCATGATCCTTTGAATTGGTTCCATTATCCCTTGGATGTATGGTATAGTTATGACGTCCTTGTTTTTGATTTCGGCTTTTGTTCTGTGTCTTGTTTCCTGTTTGTTTTCTTTGTTTTTGACTTGCTGTTTCCCTTTGTTTATGGCCCATACTGGATATTGGCAGCGTATGAGTGCATGTTTTATGTGGTTTTCCTCCTCTTGTCTGTATTCTTGGTCTGTGATAATGGTGGCCCGTTCATATAACGTCCCGACATCTGATAGTTTGTGTGCTGTGGGGTGTTCTGATGTCCATAGTAGGTACTGATCTGTGTGGGTTGGTTTCCTGTAGAGTATGATTTTTATACTGCCATCTTCGTTATGGTGGATTTTCATGTCCAGAGAGGCTATGGTGCCATTTTCTTCCTCTTCACATGTGAATTTTATGTTCCCAGTGCTGTCCGTGCTATTCAGATGGTCAGTGAGTTCTTGCATGTGTCCTTTCCTTATTTTCTCCAGAATGTTGTCCACGTATCTCTTCCAGAGGGTGGGTTCACATTGTGTAGGTGCTGTGTTGATAGCTTTGTTTTCCAGATCCTCCCTGAAAAAGCTGCTCATGATGGCTAATAGTGGGTCTCCCATTGCAAATCCTTCTTTTTGTCTGTAGATTTTTTTCTCTGTATTGAAAATAGGTGGATTTTGCAACAAATTGTAATAGTTCAGATATGTCGTTAACTGTGAGATTGGTGCGTCTTTTTAGGGTTCTGTCATTTCTGAAGCGTTCTTGCACTATGTGTAGTGTGACATCAACAGGGGACTTTGTTAATAATGAAATAACATCATGTGAAATGAGGATCTCGTCTGATTCTATTTTCATATTTTTAAGTTCTTGTGCCAGCTCTTTTGAGTTTTTGCAGTGGTATTCTGATGGTCCAAGGAGGGGTTTGATGATTTCAACCAGGGCTTTTGATAAGTTGTATGTAACTGATCCGATACTGTCTATTATTGGCCGCAGTGGGATGTCCTTCTTATGTATTTTTGGGGTTCCATAGATCCGGGGGGTGATGCTGGGTGTGGGTATCAGGTGATCATATGCGTCCTTTGTGATTTTTTTTGCTTTCTAATAGGGGTAAAAGAAGGGCTTTTAGCATTTTTTTCTTTTCTTCTGTGGGGCTTGTTTTAATGATTTCATATGTGCTGTTATCTGCCAACATGGTTTCCATCTGTTTTTCATATGCTTCCGTGTCCATTACTACTGTTGTTCTGCCTTTATCTGATGGGAGGATTGTGATTGTTTTATCTTTCTTGAGTGAGTTTAATACTTTTTTCTTCTTCTTTTGTAACATTGTTTTGAGGTAATTTGGCCGTTTTGAGGATTCCTGCAACTGCGTTCCGGAGTGATGCTTTTTCCCCTTGGTCCTGGATTTTTTCGCATGCGAGTTCTGTTGTGAGGATGTATTCTTCATGGGGTATTTTAGTTGGTGTGATGGCGAAATTCAGTCCTCTGCTCAGCACTGTTTTCTCCGTGTCCGTGAGTGTGCGTTTTGATAACTTTTTGACCCACTTAGCGTTCGTTTCCATGTGTGTTTGTCTTCGCTTGCTCTTCCTTTCTGTGAGTTATTTTAGTTTCTTTAAATGGCGGTTTTTCGTTATAATGAATTCCTGTTCGTGTGCGTGTTTTAATTGTGCTTTTAGCTGCTCTTGTGTTTCCTGGTCAGTTGGGTAGTGTTTCTTGAAAATGTCCATTTCCTCCTTAATCTGGTTGTTGATTCTGTCCACTTTGTTTGCCGTCGTTGTTATCCATTCTTTGATCAGGTCTTTCCGTGCTTTATTGATTATTTTCTCTGTGTTTTTGGTTGGGATCAGATTTTTTATGTTGAGGCTTGCTGGTGTGACGTCCTCATCTCTGCAACGGAGGTTAAATCTCAGGTGGTTTCTGTAGCGTGCCCGTGTTTTCTCCAATTTCTCCAGCCGGCGGAAGTCTTTGATACAATTTTGTGCATAACTTCCACGTAATACCACACCTGGGACCACATTCTCCAGAGACCATCAGACGGCGGAAAGCGGGGCCGGCTCGGTGGATATGACAGGTCTGCTGGGCTGGCCCCACCTGCGAAAGTCAGCTGATAAAATGACACCTGGCAGCAATCAGCTGACACTTCTGACCAAGGCTGCAGTGAACAGTCGAAACATGCAAAGAAGGTAAAAACATCTCCTTTCTATTTTTGTCTTTAATAAGAACAAAAAGGTAAATCATCTCAGATTAACCCATCTGACTCAGAGATAAATAAATTTTTGGATGATATTAATTTACCACAATTAAATAATGAACAGATTGCATCTCTGGATGCACCTCTTCTGGTGTCCAAACTCCAGGAGGCACTTAAACACATCCCAAACAACAAGGCTCCGGTACCAGATGGTTTTCCAGTAGAATTTTATAAAGAATTCTGACCTGTGGTGGCACCTACTTTCTTTAAAATGGTGAACCAAATTAAAGAGAATAATGTAATCCCTCCAAATATGAATTTGGCTAGTATCATCCTGCTCCTTTAACCTGGAAAAGAACTTATGCTTCCATCCAGCTACCGTCTCATCTCACTGATGAATGTCGATCTTAAAATAATTTGCAAAGCGCTCGCCAAAAGTCTGGAAAGGATAATTCCGGTTATTGTACACCCAGATCAAACAGGTTTCATCAAGGGTAGGCACTTGGCTAATAATACACGCAGGCTATTTAATTTAATAGACTACTGTGAGATCAGTAACTTAGAAACTACAATTTCATCTCTGGATGCAGAGAAAGCCTTTGACCATGTAAATTGGACATTTCTTGTTCTGGTGTTAAATAAGTTCGGGTTTGGTTCATCTTTCATAAACTGGATTAAAACACTATATAGCTGTCCAGCTGCGTCTGTCCGAACAAATGATCAGACTTCCTGAAGCTTTAATCTCCAGAGAGGTACTAGGCAGGGGTGTCCATTCTCTCCCTCACTTTTTACCATCTTTATTGAACCATTAGCAGCAGCTATACAACAAAATGTTGATATCAGAGATATCTAAACTGGAGAAAAAGAACACAAGATAAGTCTTTGTGCTGATGATGTATTGATTTTCCTTGAAAACTCACAAAGATCTCTTCTTCAGACAGTGGCGCTCACTGATAAATTTTCAACATTATCAGACTACTCTATTAACTGGGGTAAATCAACAGTTTTATCTATAAATTGTAATTTCTCAAATACATCCATTATTCCAATACTGTTATGAATGCCCCTTGCAGGGCATTAATGAGATGTCAGATGCTGAACAGTAAGTTTTGCACGTTTATTCACAAGACAACGAAATGACAAAGTAAACAGCCACGTGGGGCAAAACACGAACATAAGCTGAGACACCAAATAATAGACTAAGAATATACTAGGAGTGGCAGCGAGGACGCAGCCTGCGCTGTACAAAAACACTTACTAAGATATGCAGGAAAAGGGTTCAAGATGCAGGGGAAGACTGGAGTCGGGAATAGGAACTCCAGTCCCTCGTCATCCAGGAGTAGGATTGTGTAGGTCGCAGCGAGGAATGAGCCTCAGCTGCTCCCTTAAATGCCGAACACAAACAAATCAGAAAAGAGGTAAAGTAATTAACAAAAATGACAAACAGCTGTCACGACCCCAGCTCAGCTTTGACAGCCAGAAGTGCAGCTGTGGCACTGTCACAGTAAAAGCCCCTGAGCGGCCCTGATAACAAACCCCCAAATAATATAATGGAAAAGGGGAAATACTGAGCAACCCGAGCACAGACAGGATCAGCGCTCAGATCACAACAGTACCCCCATTCAAAAGGCACATTCTTGGCGTCAAACGCGACACCCAAGGGTCCCCCCAATCAGGAGGCTAACAGGACCGACCCAGGGAGGGCGGAAGGGGAAACAGATCAGGAGGGAGAGAACCCAAAAAAAACCCCACAAAAAGCAATAGCACATCCAGAGGGAGAGGGGGAAAAAACCCACAAGGAACGGATAACAACAAGAGAAAAACATGAAATGATGGGGCTTAAATACAGAAATGACCAAACTAGAAGAACAAGTGAAAACAAAGTGTCAGTACACTTCAATCAGAAGAAAACTCGAGGAATACAGAATAGCAACAAAAATAAATGTATAGTACCGATCGGTACACCGAATAGGGAAAACAAAAAATACAAGTACACTTCACCTTAGAAAATACTCAAAGGAATAAGGAAAACAAGATTACAGGTATACTTCACCTACGAAAATACTCAAACACCACAGAGTAGACAAACAAAAATATATGTACAGTACATGTTGCTCCCCTGGGTAGCGGCCCAGGAGGAGGAAACGTGCATGTGGAAGTTAACTCTCCAACCTGTGATAGAGAATCGGCAGAACACGTTTCGTTATTTCACACAAGGAGTTTTGTTCTTCGTTCAAGTCATTCACATGACCAACATCAACTGACTAGTATTTACTATCAAAGTCCATAGTGTCTCTCTTGTCTGTTCACATCACCATTAAACAAAACACAATCATGTCCATTTATCACAATTTCCGATTTGACATTAACTGTATACTTAACATTCTTAACAAATTACTCTAACATGAAATGAATTATTGGTTTTATCTCCTTCCCATGTATATAGCTTTTAACTTGTTCAAATATTTATATTTTAAACAATAACCCATGAACTTACATTTACATTAATCATTTTAAGCACTGTCATAAATGTACAGCATGTGGTGTTATTCTTAACAATTCACTGACCTGGCTACTGTGTACCTAACACACTTACAATAGTATTCCTGGTATTCGGTAATGCACCCGAAATATGCACATTTGGTGACAAATCAAACCAGTAAATGTCGTACCGTATGAAAACCGTTTCATAACTGTCTTTAAATAAAGTAAGCAAATGGTTCTTAACGTGGGCAGATTTCACTGTTGTGGCACGTCCCATACACTCGATCATTAACATTAGCAGGTTAGCTTATACAACAACACATCAACTTTAACAGAAATACCCTTACAAACCCGCTTTTCGCCTCACACGTATCACAATATAATCTCGGACATCAGAATCAGAATCAGAATCAGGTTTATTGCCATTGTTCATGTGATACACAAACTAGGAATTTGTCTCGGTGCCATGCTGCAACATTAAAAACATAATGAGAAAAAGGGATAAACTAAAAAACTAAAGGACTAGAAACGTGCAATAAGTGTAGAAGAATAAGTAATAATAAGTAATAATAATAATAATACTAGTAATAATGAGTAGTACTAGTCAAGGCAGTTTTAAAAAATTAGCATGTAGCAGATAATGTGAAGTACCACATAGTGCAGTCAATAATGCAACAGAAAAACAATGATGATTGACATGAGTCTGGTTGAGCTGCTGTACATAGTGCACGAGAGTCAAAAGTCACTTAGTGTTCAGCAGTCTGATGGCAGAGGGGAAAAAGTTGTTCATGTGCCGGGAGGTTTTAGTCCAAATGGACCGAAGCCTTCTACCTGAGGGGAGGGGGCAAACAGCACGTGACCAGGATGTGAAGGATCGGCTATGATCCGGCCAGCACACCTCCGGGTCCTGGAGATGTACAGGTCCTGGAGAGATGGGAGCTTGCAGCCTATCACCTTCTCAGCAGTGCGCACGACGCGCTGCAGCCTTAGTCTGTCCCTGGCAGTGGCTCCTGCGTACCACACAGTTATGGAGGAGGTGAGGATGGACTCGATGATGGCCGTGTAGAACTGCACTAACATCTTGGTGGGTAGCTTGAGCTTCCTCAGCTGCCGCAGAAAGAACATCCTCTACTGGGCCTTTTTGATGAGGGAGCTGATGGTTGGCTCCCATTTGAGGTCTCGGGTGATGGTGGTGCCCAAGAAGCGGAAGGAATCTGCAAAGGTGATGGGAGAGCCTGTGATGGTGAGGGGGGGCAAGGGGGGATGTGACTTTCCTGAAGTCCACAATCATCTCCGCTGTCTTCAGAGCATTCAGCTGCAGGTTGTTGTGGCTGCACCAGGACACCAGCTGGGCCACCTCTTCCCTGTAGGCGGACTCGTCACCGTTGGAGATGAGCCCGATGAGGGTGGTGTCGTCCGCAAACTTAATCAGCTTAACAGACTGGTGGGAGGAGGTGCAGGAGTTGGTATAAAGGGAGAAGAGTAGGGGGGAAAGTACACAGCCCTGGGGTGATCCAATGCTGATGCTAACAGAGTCTGAGACAGACTTCCCCAGCCGCACATGCTGTCTCCGGTCCGTCAGGAAGTCGGTGATCCACCTGCAGAGGGAGTCAGGCACGTTGAGCAGGGACAGCTTGTCCTGGAGCAGATCGGGGCGGATGGTGTTGAATGCGGAGCTGAAGTCCACAAACAGAATCCTGGCGTAGGTTCCCGGGGAGTCCAGGTGCTGCAGGATGGAGTGGAGGGCCAGGTTGACTGCGTCGTCCACAGACCTGTTAGCACGGTAGGCAAACCGCAGCGGGTCTAGGAGGGGTGTGGTGATGGACTTGAGGTGAGACAGGACCAGGCGCTCAAAGGACTTCATGACTACAGAGGTGAGCGCTACAGGTCTGTAGTCGTTAAGTCCAGTAATCCGTGGCTTCTTGGGGACCGGGATGATGGTGGAGGATTTGAGGCAGGTCGGCACGTGACATTGCTTAAGGGAGGTGTTAAAAATGTCTGTGAAGACAGGAGCCAGCTCTTTCGCACAGTGTCTCAGGGTGGAGGGAGACACACTGTCCGGCCCGGGGGCCTTGCGCGGGTTCAGTCTGGAGAACTGTCTGTGCACGTCCTGCTCACTGATGACAAGGGGGGGGGGGGAGGAGGAGGAGGAGGAGGGGGGGACCGCTCTTGATGAATTAGGGGCTGAGGAGGCAGTGGAGCTGGGTGGAGTGGGTGAGTTGGACACAGCTGACGAGGTGTCAAAACGGGCATAGTGTTGGGACAGTCTTTGACAAAGGGCTTTGTCATCCTGACCTTTAGAAGCCCGAGGCCGATAGTTGGTGATTTGCCTCAGTCCTCTCCACACAGAAGCCGAGTCATTAGCAGTGAACTGCTGCTGGAGTCTCTCAGAATATACAGATTTAGCTCTCCTCAGCTCTCTGTTAAACCGATATTTGACCTCCCTGTAGCAGTCCCTGTCTCCACTTTTCAACGCTGCTTCCTTCTCCTTCCTGATCCGTCCGAGCTTAGCTGCGAACCAAGGCTTGTCATTAGAATATCTTATCCTGGTGCGCGATGGGAGAATGTGCTCTTCACAGAAGTTGATATATGAGTTCACAGTGTATGTGTACTCATTAAGATCATGTGTGGCTCTTTTAAACATGTCCCAGTCAGTTATTTCCATGCATGTGTTCAGTTTCTCTCCAGCTTCACTGGTCAATTTCTTTGTGGTGGTCACTACAGGTTTAGTGAGTTTCAGTCTTTGTTTGTATGTGGGGATGAGGTGAACCATCACGTGATCAGATAGTCCCAGCGCAGCGCGGGGAACAGCGCGATATGCGTCCTTTACTGAAGTATAACAGTGATCTAGCGTGTTATTTCCTCTGGTTGGACATTTAATACACTGTTTGTAGCGGGGGAGCTCGTGACTCAGATTGCTCTGGTTAAAATCGCCCACCACGATAACCAGGGAGTCTGGAAAGTTCCGCTCCGTAAGTTGGATGTGATCTGCGAGCACGCGCTGAGCTTCGCGCGTGTCCGCGTCAGGAGGGGCGTACACAGCGACGAGAATGAATGAGGCAATCCTAGGACTCTTACAGTTTATATTGCACTCTTGAATTATTAGTATTTACCAACCTGTGCTAGAGAATCGGCAGAACACGTTTCGTTATTTCACACAAGGAGTTTTATTCTTCGTCCTCCGGTGCGTGAGTCTACTCTCTATCACTGTGCGACATGCGCCATCTATTGGTCGGCGTATGGAACTGCACTCAACTCACATGAGTTATAATGGAACCAGGTGGATTACAAATGCATTGTAGAAAAATAAACAATTAAAGAATAACATAAAATTGTAGGGGTGCCTGTTTTTTTTTTAAATTTTCTTATCCAAATGTCTTTTTCACCTCTTACATAACTATTAACTATTTCCAACCCTCTACATACACACGGCAATCCCTTAGCATGAACAGCACAACTATAGGGATGCGGGCAGGTAGAGAGTGAGGAAAAAAGAAAAAAAGCAGTTCCGGCAGTCTCTACTATTACACAGTTTGACAGGGCAGTTATACTTATAACTTGCCAGTTTATATTAATTTAAGACTCGAACACGCAAAAACTTCTGGGGCAAAGATGTTCAGAATGGCTCATTTTGACATCTAGCATTTTAGAACAAATTTCCACAAAGAAACATGATCAGTTTAGCTGTTAACTGCACGTAGAGTTGACATGAAGTAATCCTAGGGGTCCTAGGGGAAAAAAACATTTACATGTGATAACTAAGAAGTGCAACTAGGTCTGAAATTGTCCTATAACAATGGAGATAATGGAGGAGACCATACTCAGCAATCTTGATCAAAATCAATTACTTTGGTCATCCAAAACATCAACAAATCATTGTGAGCTTATTTCCTGGAAGGTCAGGGTCAAGTTAAAAAATCACCATCAGAACACATGAAAAAGTGAAACTCAAATTCCAACCTGAACCAAACAGTAAACATGGTAACGGCATCCTTGCATGAACTGTATGGCTTAGAACACATGTCAGCGGATCAGACTACCCAGGAATTGGCCTCCGCTGCCGATAGGCACGGCATACACAGCGTATGAATTCTTGTTGATTCCACAAACCCAAGAGAAAACAAAAAATACAGATACCCTTTACCTAGGAAATACATACAGTAAGTACCATAGAATAGGCAAACAAAAAAAAAATATATGAATAGAACACACGGCAACCCAGTTAAAGAAAAAGGAATCCCTTCAACCCCACATGGAAAACAGAACTAAAGGAACGCCGGCAGATGGAGAGTGGAGGAAAAAAAAAAGGCAGTTCAGGCAGTCTACCAGCATCCAGAATCCACATAAAACAAAAAAGGAAAAAAGCAGTTCGGGCAGCCTACCCAAGTCCCAGACCCGGGGAAACAGTACCTCAGGCTGCCGGCCCCGGTCGTCAAACCAACAAGGCAATCCTTCAGGCAGCCGACCCAGAATGCAGAACTAACGAGATAGTTTCTTGGGCAGCCGAACCAGGTCGCCAACCCGGCAAGACAGTTCTTCAGGCGGCCGACCCGCATCCTTAGACCACCAGGACCAGAGGGGGAAGCTTGGAGGCGGCATCCCTACCCAGATGGACAGCGGGGGAGAGCCGACCCGAATAAGGGGGACCCCAGCGGCACCCAGTGGGGAAAAATAGGAGGAAAGAGGAGGAACCAGTCCGGCGTCCGGCCGAAGGGAATCCGCAGCTCCCGCACCGGCCTCAAACCGAACCAGCGCTGCACCCTCGATGGGCCCCGACTGGGCCGGCGCAGCACCCTCGATGAGCCCCGATTGCACCGGCGCTGCATCCCCAATGACCTCCGAACACAATCCTGGAGCCTCGACGACGATAACCGGAGCTGATTCGTCTCCAGTGACCCTGGGAGAAGGCTCAGACAGACAAAGAGAACCAGGATCAGGATCACCGGTAGCAGCAGAGCCCGGCGAGACAAGCTCGGATGCAGCAGTCGGCTGCACCCGGCTCACCTCCCCAAGAGACAGGCAAGAATGCTCCAGAACGGAAAGTAAGAAGACAAAATAGAGCACTTGCCTGATCTCGGGCTCCACCACCATCCAGGACTCCGACGATCCAGGCTCAATAATCCAGAGGCCCATTCTGTGTTCCGGCTCGACGGCGGCGAGCTCCGCAGCCGGCATGATGGTCATCACAGTCTGGAAACCCCCAGGCACTGAAGCCAACGCCGAAGACCCGCACGGCGTGGAGGCAGGGGATCTGTGACCTGCTGGACCCAACTGCTCCTCCATGGAGACCCGGGGATGCTTACTCGTCGGCTCAGGCTCCAAACGGCCATTCAGTCTCCTTCTCTGCCCATGATGTGGCCGTGGGGCTGGATGCAGGCTCTCCAGGGCCGCAGGCTCCTCCCTTGCCCGATGGTCAATTCTAGGCACTGGGGGATGCTCAGTGAGAGGGGAAGGAGACACAGAGGTAGCAGGTTCAATGTTAATGGCTGCAGCAGGTGGTGGGAGCTCAGAGGACTGTGAACCCAGAGCTCCACCCCCAGGAGTCAGACAAGGTAACTCATCATACAGAAAGTGAGAATGAAGCAACACTTGCCTGTCCTCCCGAGGGACGATGGTGGCTGCTGCAGTGGGCTTGGTTCTCCCCTTTCCCCTGAGGATGGTGACTGAGGGCCCCCCGGGAAGACGAGGAGGAGCCGCTCTCTCGGGATCGGCAACGGGCGCAGCCAGGGCAGGACTCGTTGCACTCACAGCCGCTGAAGAGGGCGCCAAGGAGGAGGGAGGAGCAGCCGAGGCAGTCCAGGGATGAGGAGCTGACGGGACAGCGGGAACGGATGACTCAGAGGCTAAGGCTGCTGTCTTTCCCTTCCGTCGTGATGTAGGGGCAACAGCTGGCTGAGAGGCAGAGTTCCCTCGACGGCCTGGAACCGGATCCGGACGGGGATCTCGCAGAGGTTGGTTGCAAACAGAGTGACGGTGTCTTCCGGCAGAGGGTAAGGCTAAGTTCAAGTCTGGAAAGCGCCGCTGCTGCGCAGAAACGGAGGCCGGCAGCTTGGCGTACTCAGGATAATCACTAAGTTCAGGATGGATCTCCACCAGTCTGACTGCCACCGCTACATTTTTCAGACTCTTGCTGGGATAAGAGGAAGAGCGTGCTTCAGCCACACGACCCCTGATGAGCTCAGCTGCCCACTGTGTCTCTTCACGGGGGGTTCCGGCTGTCCTCTTCCTCTGCTGTGGACGGAGACGGCCCTTCACTGACGCAGAACCCTGGACTGAATGGGTGGCAGGAACCTGATCCCGAGGCGAGGAGCGAAGATGCCTCACCGTCGGCTCTGGCTTCGGCTTCCTGCCGGAACTCTTCTCAGGCCCACGGATTCTTCTTCGAAGCGCTGTGATCTCAGCCATCCTCTCCCTGCCCTCAGCGTGATCAGCAAGGCGAGGATTGCGTTTAATTGCCGGCTAATTGCCGCGACGTACCAGCAGACGTCATCTGGGATGAAGAGCCTACGAGCACTGGCAAGGAGGTCATCTACCTCTGTGAGAGCCATGAACAGCTCGTAGCCCAAGTCCAAGGAGTAGCCAGGTCTTCATGACGCCATCTCACGAAAACACACTGGTACTTAAAAAAGGGGAAAACTTAAGCCCCCCCCAAAAAACCTCACTGTGGCTGGTGTCTTGTTTGTCTGCGACCTACTGTTATGAATGCCCCTTACAGGGCATTAATGAGACGCCAGAAGCCAAACAGTAAGTTTTGCACGTTTATTCACAAGACGACGAAATGACAAAATAAACAGCCATGTGGAGCAAAACACGAACATAAGCTGAGACACCAAATAATAGACTAAGGATAGACTAGGAGTGGCAGCGAGGACGCAGCCTGTGCTGTACGAAAACACTTACTAAGATATGCAGGAAAAAAGTTCCAAGACACAGGGGAAAACTGGAGTCGGGAATAGGAACTCCAGTCCCTCGTCATCCAGGAGTAGGATTGTGTAGGTCGCAGCGAGGAGTGAGCCTCAGCTGCTCCCTTAAATACCAAACACAAACAAATCAGAAAAGAGGTAAAGTAATTAACAAAAATGACAAACAGCTGTCACAGCAACCGGCTCGGCTTTGACAGTCGAAAGTGCGGCCGTGGCGCTTTCAACAATAAAAGCCCCTGTGCGGCCCTGATAACAAACCCTGGAATAATATAATGGAAAAGAGGGAATACTGAGCAACCCGTGCGCCGAGGTCACTACCTATATCACTAATGAGAAGAGTCGCAACTGCTAAAATGATGGTCCTTCTGAACATCAATTATTTGTTCTCAATGATTCCTACCCAACCATCTATGGCCCGGTTTAAGTCTTTAGACTCAAATACAGGTAAATATTTATGGAAGGATAAACCATCACGGATCAGTCTAAAAACTCTACAGAAAACAATAGATTGCTTAGCCAATAGATTGCAGTTTGTTTCTAAATGGACAAAGTCAACCCTACTAGGAAACCCATGGTTAGATGCTGAACAGGCTCTCTGTGAGTCGCTAAATATCTCTGACTTACCTTTCATGAGCCCCTGTATTAAACGCCATGACTGTTTTAAAAGCATTAATATCAGCTCCCCTCTGACAGCTTGGTGGAAATTTTTAAAAATAACGGGGTCTCCGCTTGTCCCTTGTAAACTCACACCCATTTGGAATAATCCTGGGTAGCGTCATCTTGCTTTGGCTCATCAATAAAATTATTCTTCAGCTTAAAGACATTGTTTCATCCAGGAAAAGGATAGTCAAAAACTGCTTTTTCATCTCAGGACCACAGCTGAACTAACTTTCCTTTGTTAAACCAGGCTCCGGAATTCCTCCTAAAGCATTTCCTCCTGAACATTTTATGGGCCAAGAAAATGTGGACAAAGAACAGACCTTTGTGGAATGCCCCATATGGCCTACAAAATATCCACAGCTCAACACTGCCCTCTACTGGCAACTCTGGGACATGCTGGATTTAACCAGTGAGCTTTTTGACTACAATTCTTGTTACAAGACTCAATTTTCAACATTCTCTTTTTCAGGACACCATGGAAAAGCAAACAGACTCTGATGTTTGATGTGGACAATCAATAATGGGTTTGAAATATATTAATCCTTGATTTTAAATATGTGCATGCTAAAATGTTTAAATGAATGTTTATTCTTGCATGTTAATTTAAAAGCACTAGTTATAAAGTTGCATGAATCACTGAAGTAGGTTAGGTTTTATACAAAGTGTTTAGATGAATTTTCAGTGTTGAGACGGGTGTATCAGATTGCCAAAACGTCCCTAAAGTCACGTGACTGATTGCCGCCAGTCTCTGCTGGGCTCCAGCTCTCTCAATATTATTGGTTGTTACAGACAAAAGCCTGTTTTTTTATTGGACTAAAATTCTTAAAACCCGCCCGCGAAGGAAGACTATTGGTTTGAGCTTTAGTCAATCCCGGAAGCCCACAAAAAGTCGTCTGGAGTTATAAAAATGAGAGACACCCCCTCTTCGCCCTCTTTTTCTCTTTTCCACTTCTTCTCGTTGCTCAATTTTAATTGCATTTTAGACACTGAGGGCTTGGGGGGATGGGGGCCCCGCTGCCTATTGCAGTGGCTAGTGGTGCTCCAACCACCATCCCCCCAATTTTAACTGTATTATGGTAGTCCACACATTTACACACAATCACATCATACAACCGACTTACACCGACCATGATTTGTGCGGGGGGCGTCTTCCCCCTCCCATGTTGCCCTCCTCCTGCTGGGTGCCTGGGGGCCCGACAGGGGGCCTGGGTCCCGTCATGTTGTCAAAATCCCTGGGTGCTGCTGAATGTGTCGATACAAGCAAGGGAGTGACAGAGGGACTGAATAAGAGAGTAAGCAAGTAGTGAGGGAGTGATGAATGGAGATTGTGGTGTCATGTTCGGCGATCCTCGCAGATCACCATAAGATGCCAAGAGTCACCGGTGAGTTTTGCAATGATGTTTTATTTCCAAGACAAGACAGGATAGGATACAAGGCTGTGAGCCGCTAAGGGCAAAAACACACACTTAGAGATATAAGGGCTCGTAGGGCTAACCCCAGCCACTACGAGCTAAACTATGACAAGACAAGAATAAAGACGAACCTGAAATGAAGGTCTTACAGGGTATCACGAGGGTAGGTTGACTTCGGTTGACTTAAGGTCGACTTATGCTCCTGCAATCTAACTGCCGTCAGTGTCCACCTTATAAAGGCGAACACTAACGAGCAGTGATGACAGACAGCTGACCAACCTTGACAGACGGAAGCCCCACCGAGCGCCTTCACAATAAGAGCCCGGTGAGGCCAGAATACAACCCACTGCTGTCAAGGCCGGCAGCGAGCTGTGCGTAGCCCGAGCGCGGACAGAACCCAGCGCTCGGGTCGTAACAGTACCCTCCCTCCAAGGGCGGGCTCCGAGCGCCCACGGACCACCCTGCCCCCCCCCCCACCCCCCAGGGTGGGTGGCTGGGGGTAGGTCCGGAGGGAGAGAGACCAAACCCAGAACCAGTGCAATTACAAAGTCAAAACCCGGCAAGAAGAACAACTAAACACAGGACAATGACAAGAGATACCAAATACTCAGATTAAATTAAATATTCAACTAACAATTACAGGAAATAGCACAGGATATCATGAGAGGGGAAAAAACAGAATTACTGGGTCAGAATAACTAAATACAGGACAGAAAGAGAAAATTAAATCTTCGCCCACGTGTTTCACAAGAAAATGGTTTCTCACCTGTGTGAATGCTCAAGTGAATCTTCAAATAACCAAATACGGGAAAACAGAACAATTATTGACTCATACTAACTAACGCAAAACAAAATAGAGCAATTGCAAGACATAGAGGAACACAGAATATCAAGGAAAAAAACAAAACAAAACAGCACAATAACTGGATTAGGACACCACCAGAAAGTAACCACTACCCTCCCGACAGTTTATGCCGACCGGTGGAGACCAGGTGCCATAGAGACAGTTCAGGAGGTCTCCCCGAGTCCAACGGCCGACGGGTGGTTATGGGAGGCGGAACATGACCGGGCGGCACACCAGTCCAAAACCCAGCACGTCCACTCCTCTGGTGGCCGAACCAGGTCGCCCGGGTGGTCGACCTGGGGCGCCAAACCGGTGAAGCAGTTCCTCAGACGGCCGACCCGCATCCCTCAGCCACCAATCCTGGGGGAAAACAGTCCACGGTGGCCTCCTAACGAGGACAAAACTCGGGAGAGCCGGGGCGAGCGAACAGGAACCCCCACGGCCCCTGGCGATGATGCGCAGGGGCGATGACATTGTAGAGGGGCTAGAAGGCAAGGACGAGCCCGTAATCCGTCCGGCGGTGAAGGGTCTGCAGCTCCTCCACCGTCTGTGGACCACGCTGGCGCAGCATCTCCGCTGGGGCCCGATTGGGTTATAGCTGCACCTGCGTTGGACCCCGATTGGGTCAGAACCACTTCGGTGACTTGCTCAGAACGAGCCGACGCTGCACCCATGATGGACCCCGATTGGGTCATAGCTGCACCCGCGTCGGACCCCGATTGGGTCAGAGCCACTTCAGTGACGAGCTTGGAATGAGCCCATGTTGCACCCGCGATGGACCCCGACTGGATCAGGGCTGCACCAGTGACGATCTCCAACTCCAAACCTGGAACCTCCGGCACAGCGACTGGCACCTGCTCTGCACCGGCGACCTTGGAAGAGGGCTCAGAAGAAAAAAAAAACGTGATCAGGATCACCCGGCGAGACAAGCTCGGATGCAGTGGACGGCTGCACCTGGCTCGCCTCCCCAAGAGACAGGCAAAAATGCTCTAAAACATAGAGGAGAAAGACAAAACAGAGCACTTGCCTGATCTTGGGTTCTGACGCTGTCCAGGACTCCGACGATCCAGGCTCAGGTGGGAGGAGATCGTCCTCTGGCTCCCACTCAGCTGCGTCAGGTTCCGCAGCTGGCATGATGTCGTCTGCATCCCGAGGTTCCTTCCGCTCTGAAGTCCACGCCGATGACCCGTTTGGCGTGGGGGCAGGGGACGCCCGACCCACTGGCTCGGACCGCTCAGGCGAGGAGACCCGGGGATGCTCAATCATTGGCTCAGGCTCCGGGCCGCAGTCCGCTGCTCTCCTCCATCCACGACATGGCTGCAGGGCTGGATCCAAGCTTTCCAGCACTGCAGGCCCCCTCTTCACCCGACGACGTTGGCCTGGCATCGCGGGCCGCTCAACAGGGGGATACACAGAGGCAGCAGGTTTAGTTATAGTCTCTACAGCAGGTGGAAGGAGCTCGGGGGGCTGCTAACCCCGAACTCCGCCCCCAGGAGTCAGACAAGGCAGGCTACAATCATGATGTAATGAATTAACTTGCACTTGCCTTTCTCCCGGAGAAGAGATGGTGCCTGCTGTAGGAGACGCTGTTCCTCCTTCTCCCCGCTGGATGGCAACAGAGGGCCCCCTGGAAAGACAAGGTGGAGCCGCTCTCGGAGGTTCGCTGATGGGCTTTGTCGGCAGCGGGTCCAGCCGGGGATTCTGCTGAGGTCCATTGTGGAGGTGACGGCAGTTTCTGGCAGAGGGCGAGGCAAAGGTAAGGTTCGGGAATCGCCAATCCTGTGCCAAGACCGAGGCGAGGAGGTTGGCAAACTCCGGGAAGTCACTTAATCTGGGATTCCTCTCCACCAGTCTGACTGCTGCCTTCACATGTTTAATAATCAATGAGGGATGAGTTGTGGAACGAGCAGCCACCACTCGGTCCCAGATAGAAGCAGCTGCAAACTGAAGCTTCGCCGGGGGATTCCCAAATGACGACGTTCTCTGGTGGGGATCACCCCTGGGCAGAGCGAACTCCTGGACCGGAGTAGAGGCAGGAATGGGATCCGGACATGAGGAGCGGTGATGCCTCCTCTTCGGCTTCCTGCCGGGATTTCCCTCCAGCCCACGGAGTATCTCGCACTGTGCGGCGAGTTCAGCCCTCCTCCTCATAACCTCCGGATGGTCGTCGTAGTGAAGAGGAAGGTTGTCCAGCAGAACCTCAGCGTAGTCCAGGTGCCAGCGTATGTCGCTGGGGGTCTCGTATAGCGTAGCGGTGAATAGAGTACCATCCACAAACTCCAAAGCCTCCGCTAGCTCCTTGCCCAGGCGCCAACCTCGGCCCGTGGTTGCTGGCATTCTTAAAGCAATTGACATTTGACACCCAGACAGAGAAGAACAATTGTCCAATTTACGCAAAAACTCACGGTAAAAAAGGCGTCTCAGTGTGGCGTCTCCATTTAGACGTCTGGCGGGAACATACTGTCATGTTCGGCGATCCTCGCGGATCACCATAAGACGCCAAGAGTCACCGGTGAGTTTTGCAATGATGTTTCATTTCCAAGACAAGACAGGATAAGATACAAGGCTGTAAGCCACTAAGGGCAAAAACACACACTAAAGGGCCTTTTCCACTAGGACGCTTTAGCGCGACACGGGACAGCTCAGCACGCTTTGTACGCTTTTCCACAAGCCCCAACACAGTTTAACAGCCGCGATTCTCAGCCCCGCTCCAGGGCAGGGTACAGCAGTGCTGAGCTGTGCCGTGTTGTGACGTTAACAGACTGGTCGCCGCTGATTGGTCAGGTCGTAACCGGCGCTGATTGGTCAGGTTGTAACCGCCCCTCTCCTCCTCCTCTTCTACCGAATCTTCACGACCTTCTCAATAAAGTTTTTGAAAAAAAAAAAAAAAAAAAAAGAATCTTCACGACCGCCATTACTCAGCACGCAACCACTGTTGGTGGTTTCTTTTCAGTGTATTGCTGTGCTATTTTCATTTATTCTCTATCAAAAATGGCTTCGCGTATTAAGGGTGTTCCATGGACCAATAAGGAGCTGCAGTGTCTGCTCACTGCACTGTCAGACGAACATATCCAGCGCGAGTTAGACGGAGCCGCCCGGAATGAAAAAATATACCGGGAGGTCTCGACATCGGAGTCCTTTAACGGTGAGTTTTAATTTTTTTTTATTGTGCGTTTTTTCGCAAATATATTCGGTAAGACGCTCAGTTTATTTATGCAATAAAAAAGCTGTTCATTTGTGGATGATGATCGCTGCTTTATTGCAGCACACTGCGGACTAAAGCTTTTATTTTAATTATTCATGTGAACAATACGCTGAAATAAGCTTATGTAATCTTGTTAAAAACTATTGTCTTTTCTGTATATCTTGCACTTTCGTGCTGTATTTTATTGTGTGCATTTTCCTTGTAGAATCATCCCACGCGTCCGCCGCGACAGCCCGTCCGGATTAATTCAACCGAGCCTTCCTGAACCAGAGCTGGCAGAGACGGCTTCATTCAACCGAGCCTTGCTGACCCAGTTTGGGAAGCTGGTGTAGAGGCACTCAGTGGTCGGCGTGTATAAAATGTCGATTAACCTTCATGTTGTGTTGCAAAGTTTTTTTTTTATTTTAATATTTTGTATATAATAAAATGGAATTGTTTTGGAAAGTGTGGTTTGTCTGTTATAACACTGAATTATAAAACAGTATAATTACATAGAAATTCCATTGCCTAGTCTGATGAAAATGATGCTGATCATCCTGTCAGGGGTCAACCATTGTAAAGGTAATGTAATTTTTAACTAGACCAAAAAACAAATGTTTTTGTAAGCTTTCTGTTCTTTTTATTGAAATATCATAAAAAATTAGCACCAAGTCAAAGTAGGTACAAGTATATGTAAACTGAATGTTCTATCGGCATTCCAAATTCAGAGAATTACAATACTTTAGAAGGAGTGTAGCATCATCTAAACGGAAAATAATAATACTGTTGTTCCAAACGTTGACCTGAAGGTGAAAAACATGATTTTTTTTTATTCAGTACATCCAAAATGCCCTAGGATGTAAAAAATAATACAATTTGGTGTTGGCCAGTGTGCCACTGTGTCATTATTTAATACAAATAAAAACAAGTTTCAGCTCATTATTTCTAGGTCATTTGGCAGTTAATTCAAAACAAAAGTGACTTGTGTTGTTGCAGCTTAATTATGAGATAAAATTAATTGTGAGATAAAACCACAGAGCGAGCAAGGCAATAATCCTTGGATCCTCCATTTTTTGTCTCGTGTAAATAAGGACTCAGTCGGGTGCGTAACGTCACAGGAGTGTGGCCCCGCCTCGCTTCTAAAACCTCCTAACACAAACCATCACAGCACAAGCACAACACCGTGCTAATGGAGACAGAAGCATTCCGAGCCGTACTGAAGTGAATCGAGCCGTACCGAGGTGTGCTGGGCTAGTGGAAAACAGGCTTTAGAGATATAAGGGCTCGTAGGGCTAACCCCAGCCACTATGAGCTAAACTGCACGGTGCTAAACTCTTCTGCAGACTAAAGCCTGACTGCAGCTGCACCGTGATGTCCAGTTTTATCCATCATTTTTTCGGCAAGTCAGTGAGGTTCCTTGTTTTACATCCTGACATGATGTTGATATTTCTGTTGTGACATATCGTTTTTTCCAATGGAGACACCGATGCCCCACCGCACCGCAGGACCCTGCAGAAGATTCAGGAAATGCTGGTAAAGGTGGAATATGGCGGAGTCCAGAAATACATGAAGGTTCCACAAAGGAGGAGGAAGCAGATGGGGATGGGGAGGGAGGAGAGAAAAAAAAAATAAATCAGATTAATGGGGAAGAGTACATGAGCTAAACTGCATGTGCAGCCCGTGCACGGTGGCGCTGTGGTTAGCACTGTGGCAGCACAGTTTTACCCTCGGCCAGGAGATTGCAGGGACCGTGAGATCGTGGGTTCGATCCCTGCCCCCGGCCAACAGTGATCTGTGTGGAGTTTGCATGTTCTCCCCATGTTTGCGTGGGTTTACTCTGGGATTTCTCTGGTTTCCTCCCAAATGCCAAAAACATGCAGGTTAGGGAGTTAAGGGGCGCTTGCGCACGCAGCGACTGGCAGCTGGTGGTTTGTCACCAGACTGCAAAACAAATCTACCTACGGGTACAAAATAAGTAATAAAAAAAAAAAAAACAATGACAAGACAAGAATAAAGACGAACCTGAAATGAAGGTCTTACAGGGTATCACGAGGGTAGGTTGGCTTCGGTTGACTTAAGATCGACTTATGCTTCCGCAATCTAACTGCCGTCAGTGCCCGCCTTATAAAGGCGAACACTAACGAGCAGTGATGACAGACAGCTGACCAACCTTGACAGGCGGAAGCCCCACCGAGCGCCTTCACAATAAGAGCCCGGTGAGGCCAGAATACAACCCACCGCTGTCAAGGCCGGCAGCGAGCTGTGCGTAGCCCGAGCGTGGACAGAACCCAGCGCTCGGGTCATAACAGGTGATGGTGGATTGGTTTTGTGTGGTGCTTTGCGTGTCGAGTGGCATCTTGGGGCACCTGCGGTGATCTGCTGATCAGTCGTTCAGGTGGGTGCTGGGGGTGTGGGTCTGCTTCTGTAGCTGCAGCCGCCCTGGGGTGGGTCGGCAGGGTGGTAGCCGCTGGCTTGCGCAGGCGGTCTCTCCAGACCACTGCCAGGCACTGGTGCGCATTCAGGTTTGCTGCATCTGCATCGCCGTTGCCCTAAGAAATAAGGGTGACTGAGGGAGAGAGCACAAATGGATGTGAGTAGGTCAGAGTATGAGTGAGAGTGCATGCATGGGTGAACGTAAGTGGGTGTGGGTGACCCTGAGGGTGAGTGGGAGTGAGATTGAATGGGTACAGGAGTGAGAGAGAATGGGTGGGTCCGGGAGTGTGAGAGTGGGTGAGTGAGAGTGAGGGAATGCATGTGGGTGAGTATGAGAGCATGAGGGTGTGAAGGTGTGGGGATGGGTGTGTCTGCGAGTCGGGAGGTGCTGGATTGAGGGGGTTAGTGCCTCTTGGCTATGTGGGGTCCCTTGGGCGGGGGGACTTCTTTGGGCATGGGAGTCCCTGGGGTGTGCAGAGGTGGTGTTTGGGGGGGGGGAGGGGGGCGGACCGGCTGTGCGGGTGCCTGAGGGGGCTCGAACTTGGGGGCACAGGCTGGTCTCCGGCCCGGGAGGTGGGGGCACTGGCCTCCTGGCGCCTAGGGCCCGGGGACTGGCGTTGGCCCCACTGGGTGGGTTGCTGGTTGGTGGGCCTGGGAGTGTGGGCTCTGCCGATCTGGCATCCCTCGATTGGCTCTTGGCTTTCCTGGGGCTTGCTGACCTTGGGCATTTATGCCCTGTGGGGGTTGGTGGCGCTGCCTTGCCTGCTAGGGGTTCCCGGGAGGGGGGGGATGTGGCGACTGGCCCCCCTCTTTGTATGTTTCCTGACAAACCATTCACATGCACACACTTATTTTGCGCGTGCTCTCATATCAGAATCAGAATCAGAATGAGATTTATTGCTATTGTTCATGTAGTACACAAACTAGGAATTTGTCTCGGTGCAATGCTGCAACATTAAACATGGAGTAGCACTAAAGATAAAAAAAACTATGCATGCAATAAAAGGTAGAATAAGTAATACTAATCTATGCAATTTTTAAATATATTAACAAGCAGCAGATATTGTGGAGTTCCACATAGTGCAGTCAGTAGTGCAAAAAGAAAACAAGTGATAATTGTCATGAGTCCGGTTGAGCTGCTGTACGTAGTGCACGAGAGTCTAATAAGTCACTTAGTGTTCAGCAGTCTGATGGCAGAGGGGAAGAAGCTGTTCATGTAGGGGGAGGTTTTAGTCTGAATGGACCAAAGTCTTCTGCCTGAGGGGAGGGGGCAAACAGTGCGTGTCCAGGGTGTGAAGGGTCGGCTATGATCCGACCTGCATGCCTCCGGGTCCTGGAGATGTACAGGTCCTGGAGGGATGGGAGCTTGCAGCCGATCACCTTCTCAGCAGCACGCACAACGCGCTGCAGTCTTAGTCTGTCCCTGGCGGTGGCTCCTGCGTACCACACGGTGATGGAGGTGGTGAGGATGAACTCGATGATGGCCGTGTAGAACTGCACCAACATCTTGGTGGGCAGCTTGAGCTTCCTCAGCTGCCGCAGGAAGAATATCCTCTGCTGGGCCTTTTTGATGAGGGAGCTGATGGTCGGCTCCCACTTGAGGTCCCGGGTGATGGTGGTGCCCAGGAAGTGGAAGGAATCCACAGTGGTGATGGGAGAGTCTGTGAGGGTAAGGGGGGGGGCAGAGGGGCTGTGACTTTTCTGAAGTCCATGATCATCTCCACTGTCTTCAGAGCGTTCAGCTGCAGGTTGTTGTGGCTGCACCAGGACGCTAGCTGGGCCACCTCTCTCCTGTAGACGGACTCGTCACCGTTGGAGATGAGCCCGATGAGGGTGGTGTCGTCCGCAAACTTGATCAGCTTGACAGACTGGTGGCTGGAGGTGCAGGAGTTGGTGTACCGGGAGAAGAGCAGGGGGGAAAGTACACAGCCCTGGGGTGATCCGGTGCTGATGCTTACAGAGTCCGAGACAGTCTTTCCCAGCCGCACATGCTGCCTCCGGTCCGTCAGGAAGTCGGTGATCCACCTGCAGATGGAGTCAGGCACGTTGAGCAGGGACAGCTTGTCCTGGAGCAGAGCGGGGCGGATGGTATTGAATGCAGAGCTGAAGTCCACAAACAGGATCCTGACGTAGGTTCCCGGGGAGTCCAGGTGCTGCAGGATGGAGTGGAGGCCCAGGTTGACTGCGTCATCCACAGACCTGTTGGCTCTGTAGGCGAACTGCAGCGGGTCCAGGAGGGGAGTGGTGATGGTCTTGAGGTGGGGCAGGACCAGGCGCTCAAAGGACTTCATGACTACAGAGGTGAGCGCTACAGGTCTGTAGTCGTTAAGTCCAGTGATCCGTGGCTTCTTGGGGACAGGGACGATGGTAGAGGTCTTGAGGCAGGCCGGCACGTGGCATGACTTCAGGGAGGTGTTAAAAATGTCTGTGAAGACAGGAGTCAGCTCCTCTGCACAGTGTCTCAGGGTGGAGGGAGACACGCCGTCCAGACCGGGGGCCTTGCGCGGGTTCAGTCTGGAGAACTGTCTGTGCACGTCCTGCTCACTGATGGCAAGGGCAGGGGGGGAGGAGGGGGGGCGCCTTTGATGAAGTGGGGACCATGGAGGCAGTGACGCTGGGGGGAGGGGGGGAGTTGGACACAGCTGACGAGGTGTCAAAACGGGCATAGTGTTGGGACAGTCTTTGACAAAGGGCTTTGTCATCCTGTCCTTTAGAAGCCTGAGGCAGATAGTTGGTGATTTGCCTCAGTCCTCTCCACACAGAAGCAGAGTCGTTAGCAGTGAACTGCTGCTGGAGTCTCTCAGCATACACAGATTTAGCTCTCCTCAGCTCTCTGCTAAACCTGTATTTGACCTCCTTGTAGCAGTCCCTGTCTCCACTTTTCAACGCTGCTTCCTTCTCCTTCCTGATCTGTCTGAGCTTAGCTGTGAACCAGGGCTTGTCGTTGGAGTAACTCACCCTGGTGCGCGATGGAAGAATGCACTCCTCACAAAAGTGGATATATGAGGTCACAGTGTCCATGTACTCATCCAGATCATGCGTGGCTCCTTTAAACATGTCCCAGTCAGTTATTTCCAAGCACATGCGCAGCTCCTCCACAGCTTCACTGGTCCATTTCCTCGTAGTGCTCACAACAGGTTTTGTGAGCTTCAGTCTCTGTCTGTATGTGGGGATCAGGTGGACCATCACGTGATCAGATAGTCCGAGCGCAGCACGGGGAACAGCGCAATACGCGTCCTTAACTGTAGTGTAACAGTGATCCAGCGTGTTCTCTCTTCTGGTGGGGCATTTAATAAACTGTTTGTACCGGGGAAGTTCGTGGCTCAGGTTGCTCTGGTTAAAGTCGCCAACCACAATAACCACAGAGTCCGGGAAAGTCCGCTCCGCTTGCTGAATGTGATCCGCGAGCGCACGCTGAGCCTCGCGCACGTCGCGTCGGGCGGGATGTAGACAGCGGCCAGAATGAATGAAGCAAACTCACGCGGGGAATAAAATGGCTTGCAGTTGATGAATAAATACTCCAGAGCAGGAGAACAGTGTTGGGAGATCACAGTTACATCGGAGCACCAGCTGCTGTTGATGTAGAAGCAGACTCCTCCACCTGTGGTCTTGCCAGAGAGCCCCGTGTCTCGGTCAGCACGAAACAGCTGAAATCCCTCGAGGAGGAGCGCGCTGCCCGGTGTCTTTTCCTTGAGCCAGGTCTCAGTGAAGCAGAGGGCACACGAGGTGGAGAGGTCCTTAAATCGCATCAGCAGTCTCAGCTCATCTACCTTGTTATAAAGTGAGTTGACGTTGGACAGAAAGATACCAGGGCGCCCGCTCGTCTTCCTCTCTTTCGCCGTCTCACTTTTTGGGCTAAAAATTGAGCCAGATCGGCGGCAGGAGCCAAAAAAACTGGGAGTAGGTCCGTGGGAGTGAAAGTCCTGATGTTTAGTAGCTCTTCACGGGTGTAAGAGCAGGCAGACACACAATTGACGAACAAAAACAAACAAAAAAAAGCGCAGCGAAGCACCATGGCGACCACTGTGGGCGCCATCTTGGATCAAAGAGATATATATACACACACATGTATGTATATATATATATATATATATATATATATATATATATATACACACACATGGACGCACACACACAAATTGTCTCTCCTTTAACAGGTGCGGATACCAGACTCATGTTGAGACATCTTCGGTAGAAGAAGCAATTTGTCTTCTGTTTGTTTTAGTTGATGGTTTGTTTGTCTATTTGTCTGTTCCCCTCCCTTTTCTTTCCCCCTCCACACACTTCATTATTCCCCATCCTGCCGGGTCCTCCATGGGTAAAATTATTTAAATAAAGTATTAAAAGTTATTACAGGAGGAGTTTACATCAAAATACAGTACATAGTTAGGTACTGTATAAAGCTCCTTTTGGCAAAGTAAATCTGTTTTGGCACAATAAGGGTAACAGATCTCTGTTCTGCTTACCTAGCTGCCTGACAGGACAAGGGGGGGAAAAAAAGAAAGGCCATGTGGCTTCTATTAATCATATACTCCATACCTACATATGTATAGACATATTAGAATGTTTAATGATTACATATGTGGAACGACCTCACACCTCAGAACAGGACAAGAGGTCTCAACCGCCAGCGAGGATCAAAGAACAGACGGAGTCGCAGCGGTGGAGACCGGATCGAACTTTCTGACCACCCAGGGTCAGGTGGAGGAGACGGAGGACAATGGGGGGGGGATTATGTTAATGCGGGATGTCGGCTTTGATAAGCAATGTCTTTTGTTGAGTGTGGGTATAAGTATGAAGGTCTGACTGCGCTCGACCTCTTATTCTGCTTCTGCACCGAGATGAGACATGTTAGGGAGGTGAAGCTGATATTAAACTTTGATTTATAAAATCACATCGCTTCTTCATTTCAAACTCCCTACAGGCCATTGATTTCTGGTGCGGGGGGAGGAGGAGGAGGACAGCAAGGCTCCATAAGCAGTCGGACCAGCCACTAAGTGTTGCAGGTATCGAGAGGAATATACCCAGTATGGATTCATGCATTGTTATCAGTGAAGTACAACATCCCCACTGTGTAGTGCAGGGCTATTCAATTACAAAATCAGTTGGGCCACAATTTGAAATCAAGACATGTAACTGGGCTGCACGTGTTCAGCCATCCCTTAAATATGACAAATTTCAAACCAACACAGATCAGTACGATGAAAAATTTGCACTTTTAATTCATTGTCTTGGTTTTAAATGTATGCTTGGCACATGACAAAGGCACAAACACAACAACAGTGCTGGGGTTGAGCAGAACTTGAAGTTGTAGAAATATTTTTCTCTTGAACAACAAATACAGTAAATAGAATGAAAAAAATAAAATTCTGTAAATAACCATTTTGGTCACATCTTACTCAGGCATATCTGAAAGTCCATAAAAACTCAATGTGCACTGTTAGCAGCATTAACATTTGTTTCCCTTTTGAAATAAAATATACTACATCCTGGTCATAACTGACCTTAGCACATCACAAAGTGCATTTAGCTGAATAACGCTAACACTAACAGTTCAGTGCACAAACCCCACAAGAAAAGATTGATAATATTAACAAACATTGCACATCCACTATTATGGTTGTTTTGTTTTAAATCACCACATGTGTGAGTAGGAACCTCTTTTATAATTACACATTCTATTATGCACACATATCAGTCAACCAAAAATTTCTAGTTGAGTTAATGATGCAAAGAATACCCACTTAAAAACTTGAGTAATGACTTCAGTCTTGAAGGTTTGAGCATTTTCTTCAAAATTTATAACAATTTTCCAATAGTTTTCCATTTTTTTCTGTAAATTTATCTAAATTTGAAACCATTATCCTCAAATTTGTAATTTCCTCTTGTAAAATTGACTTTTTTTTTGTAGATTTAAGACTTTATTATACATCTGTGGATTATTTTATGGCTAATTTTTGTCTATTTTTTAATGAAATTACTGGGTTTTTATATAAATTTGAAACAGATTGTGGTAAAAATGTAACTTTTTTCCTTATACAATTTAATTTTTAAAAAATATTTTATTTACACATTTTAACAGGCTCATATATAGACACACAAACATACAAAAACATAAACAGACACATACAATTTACATTTTTGGCCATAATTTTGCAGAGCCAGAACAGAACAATAATTTAACTCTGATTTCAAAGAAAAAAATATTTATAAAATTTCATTTAATGAAATTAACTTAAATTACCAAAGATTCATTTATTTCTGTTAAAATATTTCTATATATTTATAAATTTTTAAAAATCTCCTCATCACCCAGACAGCAGGAAAAACCTCCCTTATTTTGAAATCCAAATGCTGGCAAGTTTTGTTTGTCTTAAGGCTGCTGATGGACTTCGTGAATTTTGGCCATCTTAACTTGCTAGGTACATAATAATGAACATAAATTATTGTAATGGCTGGTGAAGTAAATCCTCAGTGATTCAGTCACTCTTGCCTCTTTCCCTGCATATGAAGCCTAACCACACTTGTTTGTTCAGCGACTCATTGTTCCCGTTACCAGCAGGTTAAAACCACCATAATTGCCTCCACTGCTTACATACCTCTTCTGATTTTTTCCATGTTTAAAGTACTTTAATAAGCTCATGCTTCTCTCGGACAGTGATGCTAGCTAGACACTCTGCCTGTTGGCTGGAACTGTCATGCGAGCAGGGTGCTTCTGAGCTCCGTGCGGATGACGGTCACATGCGTTGTTCATGTGTGCGCTTGCAGACCATCATTCCTTCATATTTTTTTCTTAAATTTATATTTCCTTGCATGGCCTGGGCCTGCGGACCACTTGGAGATTGATTCTGGGCCGCATGTGGCCTGGAGGCCGCTAATTGAATAGGCCTGGTGTAGAATGCACCGAGGTGCTTGCACATGAGAGTTTAAAGCCTGTAAAACTGCTCAGACACTTGAAAACTAAGCACCCATCTCTTGCTGCTAAACCAGCGGATTTTTTTCACTAAAAGAAGAGAGAGAGAGAAATGCAAGGCCAAAAGAAAGTCAAACAACAACCACTGCTAAAGCTCAAAGGTGGCATATTTAATTGCACAGGCAATAACGCCACACACAATCAGAGAAACCATAATAAAACCTGCTGCTATCGCTATGAGTCGGACAATGTGTGGCGATAAAAAGGCGCAGGAGCTGGAAGCAGTGCTGCTGTCTGACAGGACCATATTCAGCGCGTCACGGCCATAGCCCAGGACATAAAGTGTCAGCTGATTGACAGAGTAAAGAAAGGGAAATATGCTTTGCAGTTCGATGAATCTACAGATATATCAAACTGTGTGCATGTTTTTTAATGTATCAGTCACCTCTGGGGATAGTGGAGGTCGCCAGTCTCTGTCACCGTTATTTCAGGGGTCGCGGGCTGAAAAGTTTGTGAATCCCTGATGTAGTGTGTGATTCGGGCTCCAAATTGGGGTGGGTTTGAATTGTATGAGTGGTTTTTGGACTTTGTAAAGGGTGGGGAGGATGTTATGGTGGCATTTATTGTGAACTGCAGTGCGGTGATGCCGACTTCCTGTCACGTCACTGCACTGCCCTATATAGCACGGTGGGCCGCCATAGGTACACTCTCTTGTGTGGATGATTCCACTGGGTGTTTGCCGTATACTGTTCCACCATCTCTTTAATAAAGCAGTGTTCGACGCTACCGCTGTCTCCGCCTCATTCAACACCAGATTTGTGGACATAACAGTATGATTGTTTGTTTGTGTGTTTTTGTGACCTGCCGGGGGACTACAGATGCAAATTAGCAGTATTACTAAATCTGGGATACTTACATTTGTATTAATGTTCATTACTATGTAATTTCCCTTTCAAATAAACATTAAAACTAAAATTAAACTAAATTAAACCATAACTGTACTGAATCATTTAAGCTGTTTTTATGCTCCACCCTGAGCACGAGACCCACTTCCTCCCAGTTCAGTAACTTACTAGTACACTACGAAAAAACCCCGCCCATTCCATTCAGCCTATCCTGAGTTCAGTGAACATACTGGTGAGCAGCGAATGAGCCCCACCCACTTGAATCAGTCCCGTAAAGCACTTTGTGTTATGGATGCCCCTTGCAGGGCATCAATGAGACGGCAGAGACCAACCAGTAAGTTTGCTCATTTATTAACAGAAGACCAGGAGGACAAAATAAACAGCCACGTGGGGCAAAAACACGAACGTAAACTAGACACAAGATAACTGACTCTGAAGATTAACTACGAACGGCAGCAAGGTTGGAGCCGGCGCTGAACAGTAAACACTTACAGAAGGACGAACGAAGATGAATCACAAAGGAGACTGGAGTCGGGGATAGGGGCTCCAGCCACGTACACGGAGGTGCATGGAGATGTAGGTTGCAGCAAGGAGTGAACCTCAGCTGCTCCCTTAAATGTAGACCAAAATCCAATCAGAAAAGAGGGAAGTAATTAGTGGGATAACACACAGCTGTCACCATGCCGGTTTGGCTTTGACAGCCGGAAGTCCCACCTTGACGCTGTCAAAATAAAAGCCCTGGAGAAGGCCACATGACAAAACCCAAAATAAGATAGAACCGGGAAAATACTGGACAACCAGAGCGCGGATGGGATCGGTGCTCAGGCCATCACACTTTGGTCATCCAGAGATGAGGAAAAAAGTTCTATATGGGGGAGGGGGGTTGGGCTGAAAAGTTCATAGTGGTCAAATTTGACCAAATGTGGTTTATTTTTCAACCACAGGGAACCAAACACTGCAACGCCGACAGAAGAAGTGTGTGGACCAAAGGGGAGACTATGTTGAAAAATAAACCACATTTGGTCAAATTTTTCCACTATGAACTTTTCAGCCCCCCCTCCTCCCCCGTATAACTGAATACCATTTCCCATTTACTATTTTTCAGTTCAGTGAGTGGTAGATAGTTGGAGCTCCAGTACAGCACTGGGTGATTCTGTGAATGAATATTTCAAACAAGTCTTTTTGGCGTACTACAGTTATACCTGTAACAATGTTGACTCAACATTGCTGCAATGTTCCATTGATGTGGATGTTTGCAACATTACAAGAACATTGTAAGGAGTCTGTTGTGTGGGGATTTGGCCCTTGAGGCTTACCGTAGCTGGCGCCAGGCACACAGCATGGTGATGTTAGGCGGGTTACGGCCAGTATGTACACTACCGTTCAAAAGTTTGGGGTCACTAAGAAATTTCCTTATTTTTGAAAGAAAAGCACTTTTTTTGAATGAAGATAACTTTAAACTAATCAGGAAAACACTCTATACATTGCTAATGTGGTAAATGACTATTCTAGCTGCAAATGTCTGGTTTTTGGTGCAATATCTAGATAGGTGTATAGAGGCCCATTTCCAGCAACTATCACTCCAGTGTTCTAATGATACAATGTGTTGCTCATTGCGTCAGAAGGCTAATGGATGATTAGAAAACCCTTGTGCAATCATGTTAGGTCTGCAATGCTGTAATTGCTGCAAATGGAGGATTCTTTGACAAAAGCAAAGTTTGAAGGAAAACATTATTATTTCAAACACAAATCATTATTTCTAACCTTGTCAATGTCTTGACTATATTTTCTATTAATTTTACAACTCATGGTGGTAAATAAGTGTGACTTTTCATGGAAAACACAAAATAATTGTCTGGGTGACCCCAAACTTTTGAACGGTAGTGTATATTTGAGACTTTGCTCAGTAAAGTTCAGTTCATTGCTTGGCACAACATGGCTCACGTCTCGCTGTTAGTACATAACATTTGGATACTGAGGATTAAACCATGGGGGCGTGTGCAAGACCACCTCCTCCATTCTTGGAGTCACCGGGTGTGCCAGCTACACCGTGGTGCCGCTGGTTGGAGGTATTTGATGTCTACATTATTGCGGCTGGCCTGGGTGACACCGACGAAGAAAGATAGAAGAGCATGCTAATCCATTGCCTTGGCAAGGAAGGTCATTGTGTGTTTCGCGCACTTGGTAGCACTTGCTCTTTGGACAAGTGTTTGTGCATGATGGACGAATTTTTTGTTGATAAGTGTAACATCACGGAGGACGGAGATACAGACGGAGATACAGATTCTTCAACCGCTGTCAACAAGTGGGTGAGTCCACTCAGCACTTTCTTATGGAGCTCCGTAACCTAGTGAGTACATGCGCCTTTGGGCCTGTAGAAGACGAGCTAATTCATGACAAGCTAGCATATAGCACGAGCAATGAGCAGCTAAAGGAGAAGCTACTACTAGATAAGGACAAATTCACTCTAAGTCAAGTTATGCCGATGGCTATCCAAATTGAGTCCACTACCCAGCTAAGAATGCAAGTACTGGCTAATGAACACCTAGCCGTCCAAGTTCCCTCTCCACGTCAGGCCAATAGCAACTCAGCTAACTACTCGGAACGGACCCCCAAAAGGCGGCGGACCATGGCACAGGCTGGAGCGGGAACCCAGGGACTGTGTGGCAACTGTGGCTCTCCTCATCACCGGGCAGGCTCGTCCGCCTGCCCCGCTAAAGAGAAATTGTCCTACAAATGCGGTTGAGCTAATCACCTGGCTAGGGTTTGCACCACCACCAACAAGCCAATGGATTCTGGACTTGTGGGCGTAGCTTCGGTATGTGTAGCAGGCACCAGGAATTGGCTGTTAAAGTGATACGTTTTGCAGCTCGATGGCATCAACGTCCCACTCATGGTAGATTCGGGCACTGGTAAATCCATACTAAATGTGTCCACGGTAAGAAAACTTTTTCCAAAGAAACCTATTGTAGTGTGCACTGTGAAAATGTTTGGCTATGGACGTGCAAAGATTGGCATGGTGGGCATGGTCAGTTTCTCTGTGGTGTGTGGGTCAAAGACTATTCCCATGTTCACCTTTCAGGTCTCATACCATGGGGCTGAATTGTTGGGTATTGACTTATTGGGAGAGTTAGGATTCTCCATTCCGGACCCAACGGGCTCCACGGTGTTAATTGTTTCTCCCGGGTGGCACGTTCGCTGGCCAGCGTTGTTTGCGGGCCTGGGCTCCGTGACAGTTTTCAACCACCGTCCACTCATCGACCCGAGTGTGACGCCCAAAATCCAACCTCTACAGCGGCTACCTCTCGCCCTGTGGGACGACATCACAGCAGAGCTAAATAAGCTACTGAGCGCTGGCATTATCAAGAAAGTGGATGCCTCACTGTGGGTCTCAAATATTGTGGTAGCCAAGAAAAAAATGGGTGGCATCCAACCGTGCGTTGACCTCAGAATGGTTAACAAAGCAATCATCCTGGACAAATACCCAGTGCCCTTGAGAGAGGAACTCACTGCGATATTCAGCGGCTCCACAGTGTTTTCAAAACTGGACCTCTGCCAAGGTTATCTACAAGTGCCCCTCCACCCAGCCAGCCATGACCTGATGGCATTTGTGACCCACATGGGCATTTTCAGGTACACCCACATGCCCTTTGACCTGAGTTTGGCACCAGGTTGTTTTCAGAAAATCATGTCTACGATCCTCACCGGCCTCAGGGGTGTGGTAGTGTATCTGGACGACATTGTGGTCCACACCGTGTCAGGGGTGGCGCACAACGAATGCTTGGAACATGTAATGGAGGTGCTTCTGGAGCATGGGGTTACGCTGAACGGGGAAAAGTGCATTTTGGCAGCTGAATCCATTGAGTTTGTTGGGTTTTGACTGTCGGTTGAGGGCCTGAGCCCCTGCACTCAAACATGGATGTGTTCCTACGACTTCCGGACACCACGACACCTGCACAAATTTCCTCGTTTCTGGGCATGGTGAACTTCTACGGACGTTTCATTCGCCATTATTCAGAGACTACTGAGCCTCTCTGAACCCTTCTGAAGCAGGACACTCTGTGGCAATGGACCCCGGCCTGCTCAGCGGCGGTCGCTAAACTGAAAGCTCAATTCACCTCCCTGCCGGTGTTGGCATATTTTGACCCCAAATGGCCCACTTTTGTGACTTGTGACGCACCTGGTACAGCAGTGGGGGCAGTTATGTCTCAACTACAAAATGATACGGAGCATTCAGTGGTGTTCGCTTTGAGGTCCCTCACATCGGCTGAACAGAAGTATGCCGTGGGTGACAGAGAAGCACTCGTGTGTGTTTGGGCATGTGAACGGAGGTACATCTACCTCTATGGACGCCGTTTCACCCTACGCACGGACCATAAGGCACTGACGTCCCTGCTGGAAACAATTGGCTCGGGACATAGGCCCCTGCAGATCCACAGGTGAGCAGAACGGCTGTGGGCCTACAACTTCACTACTCAGTTCACCCCTGGCAAAGAAAATATAGTGGCGGACCTCCTGTCCCGTGCCATAATCAACACTGTGCAACTCAACGACAGTGATTCCTTGGAGGTGGAGCTGATCAACACACTGCACAAGCCCCTCCGGAACATGGTGTCCCTCCAGAAACTCCAGGCGAAGTCAGAAATGGAACCAACTTTGTTGCAACTGCACTCTTTCATTAGAGGGGGTTGTCCCATGAAAATGCAGGGGGACCTGGCACCTTTTCACAGGTTCAGTGATGAACTGAGTTGCTGGAACGACGTGTGCGTGGCGAGAGGACACTGCATGTTGATTCGGGTGTCACTAAGATTGTGCATTTTGGCTATGCTCCATGACAGGACCACTGCAGATCGTGAAGTGGCTGGGCCCGGACACGTTCTGGCACTTGGACGGGTCACGGTGGCATTCCAGCCACCTCTGGAAATCGTTGCCGGCCCAGGATCCGGGAACTGCAGTGGACAAGATGGACATGGGTTGGGACTTGACTGATGGGACTCTGGGCACTCGGGTTCGGCCAACGGGGCCTGGAGCAGGTCCTCCACCTGTGAGGCACTCAGCTAGGACCCGTCAGAGGCCTAAGCACATACATGACTTTGTGGTCAGACTGAATCTATCTAGCACATGTTGGCCTTGGGTGGCAGAATCATCCACCTCAACACGGGGACATGCTGGCAGTCTACCTAGATGTCCAGTTAGTTCATTGTTTTCATTGTTGTTGCATGTTTAATGTTTGAGTGTTCACTGACTAAATTTAAAGGAGAGTTTGATCTGGTTTTATGGTTCTATGCTTTCTGAAAGGGGGAATGTTGTGTGGGGATTTGGCCTTTGAGGCTTGCTGTAGCCGGTACCTGGAGCACAGTGTGGTGACATCAGGCGGGCTACGGTCAGTATGTATATTTGAGACTTTGCTTGATAAAGTTCAGTTTGTTGCTCGGCACAACATGGCTCACGTCTCACTCTGTTAATACTTAACACAGTCCACACATTAATGGTGTTGCAACATCAATTTATTAGTTGGGAAGAGACAGCAGTAAGTACCTGTGGATTATAGAGAAGGCCAGTGATGGGCAATTGGCGGCCCGCCCCCTCATCCACTGCAGCTTCCCAGTCCATTTCCAAAAGTCAATTATTTATTTATATCACATTTGGAACCACATTCTTAAATACTATTATAGAGTCTGCCAGCAGAGGGGGCACTAATCAAACCCTAAGTGCCATTCTGTGCAAGCGGTAGAGCAAGAGTGAGGCAGCCACAGAGACAGCGGGATCAGCAGTGTGCACCAGAGTGTTCTCAGGTATGTTTTGCATGCTAAGACTGCATTAATAGGCTGTAAAAGGAGGTAAATGTACAAAGTAGGCTGCTTTTAAATAAAAATAAATTGTACAGCTGAGGAGCTGTAGCATTTATTCTTGTTTGGCAGGTGGTCTTATGGAGCTCGGAGGCTTTCCTTAATTGTGCAGAAAAAGATTCAAAGCTTTGACGCTTCTTTCTAAAGAGCATGACTGAAGCACTGACAGACTGTGGTCGTAATGCGCTGATTTTTTTTTTTTTTTATACCAGTGACTCGTAAACTTTTTGTTTAATCCTCATTTTGGGGAGCCAGACATTACCAAGCCCACACAGCTATTTCTCTGCCCCTCCACACTCACAGTGAATCCAAGAGCAAGGTCAGCCTCTTCATATTTCCTTTTCTTCTTGGCTTCTTTTGTTAATTATCATCAGGAATTTTGATGGAGAGAATTTTAGGTCATGATATAATGTTACCCATCCATCCATCCATCCATACATCTTCTACTGCTTAATCCTTTTCGGGTCAGTGGGGGGGGGCGTTGCTGGAGCCTATCCCAGCATCTTTGGGCAAGAGGTACGGTACACGCTGGACAGATTGCTAGTCCATTGCAGGGGAGAATTTTTTCAGTAATAATTTTAGTAATAAAAAAAGTAATAAAAAAAGAAGTAATAATTTTTTCAGCAATTTTAATTCTAGTATGATAAAACACTGAGAAGCTTTTATTTTTATTTGCATTTTCAGTTTTAATTGTGAAACTTTTAACTTTTAAGTTTGCAGGAAATACCCCCCCCCCCTTCCCAAGAGGTTTACATGTAAATGTGGCCCTCAGGAAGTGAAGAAAAAATTGTGTGTTCCTCACTACCACCAAAATTGTCCAGCCCTGGAATAGGGAAACAGAATAGCAAATTTGTAGGATTAAAACATACTGGACTAAATGTATGTGATCTGCTGAGACCTTTTTATTGTTTCGAAAATTAAACTTTAAACACTAGCCTCCATTTTGAAAAGTGTCTGATCTTTTTTTCTAAATAACCATCTTCATAGTGATGTAGATGCCAAAACGAGTGAGTTTTCAGTTCAGTGATCTGCTCCATGATGATGCCTGAGCTTCATTTTTGATTTGATGGGATAAAGTGATCAATATAACCATATAACACTTATTTGTGTGACTCAAAATATTTGTACTCTGCTTATGTCTAGGTAATATAACCAATATACCATAATGGAATATATATTGCCAAGTGTGTGGCTCATTACTTGCAAAAAGAGTGGACCTCTGTCTCAGCACAGAGAATAACACGTCCTGTGTGATCTATGGGAGGAGATGAGGAACCGGTTGTGATAAGGAATGACTGAGCCTGGGCTACTTTGACCTGGGAGGAGGAATGGTCTTCAGTGGATACACTCGGCGCCAGGAACGGACCCTCCCGTGGACCATGCACCTGGACTGTCATTTGATAATGCATGCTTTCACTTTTGTTCATTTTCTGCATAAATATTCTGGGTCAGGGCCAGCATAGTCAGTCAGACTTCATGAACTGACATTGCCTGTTGTTGTCAGGGAAAGAGTTTCTGACCCAGCACTGTAACTACTATATTCAACTTGCTTAAATAAATACATGTTCCAAGTAAACTGATCTCCTCCTTGAAAACGAACCTGGGTAAACCATCTACACACATAGACGATCTTTGAAGAGTAGACTTAGATGGTTTTTACTATTTTTAAATCCTAACAATTTGGGGGCTTCGTCCGGTGAAAGGGGGAGATTATCATCTGATTTGGATCTTTGGTTGCCTGGACAACGGACCTGCATCACTGACTGACAACACGAGCGGCCGCACTGAAAAAGAGGTAAGCAGACGCCTGTTATATCAAAGTTCTGCTATTGGCTATAACCAAAGTTTGTGTTGTCAAGCAGTTTGGTGTGTGTCCTAGTGTAAAGCAGTTGAATATAGTAAATGTTTTTTGATGAATGCTTGCTTGCTTAAAAAGACCGTAAGACCGAGAGAGTGGTGAAAGGCCCCCGGCTCGGGTGCAAGACCCGATTTTGACCAACCAATCACGATTTGACATTGATTTTATATTGATTGATTAGATTGTGATTGCTTGGGACATTAACAGCCAAGACTGGGGAGGTGAAAGGCCCCCCGGCCCAGATGATATCGCTGCGTATTTATTCATGGTCATCCGGCCTGACTACAGGATCACGGACTGAGCAAATTGGTCCGTGACTTGTGAGGACAGGAACTGGGTTGGACTCCTTTAGCCCTGACGAAGGCTATAAAACTTGGGCCCTATATTTTGACACCCTCGGATTAGTACCCGTAAACGTCAGCGCCAAGGAGAAAATCCTTCGCAGTCAACGGGAAGGCGAGAATTTGAGGTAACGCCCCGGGGGAGCGTCGCCCCCCGAACAGTCTGGCACAGGTTGAAGGCTTTTGATTAAGACGTTAATCATAAATGGGGTGAGAGAACCTGTGGCTTAGTGCACCACAGAATATTATTTAATCACCGCTGCTATTGCTATTTGTTTTATATTTGTAAAGCTGTGAGTGTGAAGGTAACACTCAGTTAAAAAGTTTTAAAAAAAAAGAGGCAACAGAGGGGCGAGCAGCGGTTCTCTTTCTCATCAGCAAGGGGAGGGTGAACGGCAGCTCTCTCTCTCTCTCCTTAGCAAGGGGAGAGGCGAGCGACAGGCTTGCTCTGTAAAAAGGAAAAAAATAGAAACGTGAACAGCACAGAGTTGTGGAATGTGAAAGGAGGGGCTGCTGAAGGAGTGTCTCTCTCTCTCTCTCTCTCTCGCTCTCTCTCTCTCTCTCACTCTCCCAAAGGGGGTGGGCGAGGGATAGCTCTCTCTCTCTCTCTCTCTCTCTCTCTTTCTCTCTTTTTGCCTCAGGGGCGGAGGAGAGGCAGATTTAGCCTGTAGAAAAAATAGAAGTGTGAATTTGCAGCACAAGGTTTTCAAGAATGCGAAAGGCAGGGCTGAGTAACTCCCATCGAGCAGGAGGCTGGGAGTTACTTCATCCGAGAGATTATGTAAACGATGTTAATTTATGTAAAGAAAATATGAAAAAACAGTGGGATTCAACAGTGACTCAAATGCTCAGTGGTATATCACCCAAAGACAGAAGTGAAGTTAAAATAGAATGTGGTAAATTGTATCAGAAATTGGTGGAAGAAGGCATTCTAAATTCAAATAAGGAGGACAGTTTGACTCAGTTGTTGATGGACTTGGAACAAAAAAGGTTGGATGGTATACAAGTTATGAAAGATATGGCTGTCACAGGATTTTTGGTGAAAAGGAAACATAAGCATCAGATTGAGGACTGTGAACGTGAGCGCAGGCTGATTCATAATTTGGTGACATGCTCTGCTGCAATGGATGGTGTGAAATTGATCAAGGCACAGGTGTCTGAAAAGGAGCAGAATCAGCACATGAGGAAAATGGAGGCAAACAATGGTTTGATGTATGATTCAGCAGCGGTTGGCCCAGTGGGGCGTGAGAGTGAGGTGGAAAAGAATAAAGATTTAATGGTTGATAAACAGCTACATACACAACAGGGAGAGGTGCTGTCCCTCTACCCTAATTTGGGAGATTTAAAGGGGGAATTGCCCCCACCGCCATATTGCGTTAATCAGATGCCTTTGGTCAAGCTAAAAGAAGGATTGGTGGAAATTGAGGAAGTGACATCACCTCATACATGCTAATCACCAAGAAAAAGAGTTAGGGCCTATGGTTAAAACACTGGCTGAAGCCACTGATTGGAAGATGACACAGATTCCAAAAGTTGAATATTCTGCAAAATATCAGGCCTATCGCATCCAAATTGATACAACTGATGAGCTTTTGTTTGAACACCGACAGATTGAGAGAGAGCATGGCAGGGAGCGCAGTGATCATGAATCAGCAGCAGACATGTTGGATTCACTGCCACCAAATTTATGGTCACAAGGACCCACAGATGTTGGTAAATGTGTTAATATTTCTTCCATCTCATTTCAGGTCCTAGCAGGTGAACCTGTTTGGCAACGTTAGTATGCGCACAAGCCTGCAGCAGAGGAAGGCATCACTGACACCATTGAAGGGCTGCTTCAGGCAGGGGTATTAGAAAATTCTCACTCTGCCTGGAACACCAGTATTCTCCCAGTTGAAAAGCACAACACCGGTAAATACCACATGGCCCATGATTTGAGGCGTGTGAATTCACGGATTTCCAACCCCACAGTACCCGTGCCAAATCCATACACTGCTTTATCTGCTCTCACATCACAGCATTCATGGTTTACATGTATTGACTTGGCTAATGCATTTTTTTGTCTTCCCTTAGCAGTGGAGTGCAGGGATTTCTTCTCATTCACCTACAAGGGCACACAGCTGCGCTACACCCGGCTACCACAGGGGTTCATTTTGTCACCAGGTATTTTCAATCAGGTTTTGAAGGAACAACTATAAGGTTGTCCTCTTCCACCAGGCATAATTCTGATACAGTACGTCAATGATATTTTGATAGCCGCACCAAATCCTGACAGTTGTCTGGAAGCTACACAGAGTGTGTTGTTGAGATTGTTTGAATGTGGATTTAAAGTGTCAAGGCAAAAGCTACAGTGTGCAAGGTGCTATGTGTCCTTTTTGGGCCGTGTTATCACACCCACAGGTTCTGGCCTTTCTGCGTCACACAGAAATTCCATCCTTCATCACCCCAAACCATGCACTGTAAAACAAATGTTATCATTTTTGGGTCTAACAGGGTTCAGTAGAAATTACATACCACAATACAGCGAAAGGACAAAACCATTGCGTACACTGGTTAATGAACAAGGCATGAGAAATCTTGATGCACAGCTACTGTGGACACAGGAAGCTGAGGAAGCATTTATTGCTTTAAAATATGAACTCTCACATGCAGCTGATTTAGCAATACCTGATTACAACAGGCGTTTCTACTTGGATGTTTCTGAAGCAGAACACACAGTAAATGGTGTTCTGTTTCAGAAAAAAGGGGGAGAGAGAGAGATACTCCTCTATGTCAGCATAATATTAGACCCAATGGAAAAAAAGGCAACCAGCATGCACACGTCATGCTGCAGGAGTGGCAAAAATTTTGCAAAAAACAGCTCATGTGGTTTTGGGACATCCATTGACTGTCCTGACCACACATAGCATGATGTCATATGCAAATTCTGCAGTATTTACTATGACCTCAATCAGACAGACAAGAATGGAGAAAATCATCTCAGCACCAAACATCAAATTCACACATGAAGGAATAAGCATGGCAGATCAGATGTTGGATGGGGAACCACATGAATGTGAGAAAAGGGTCAGAAAAGATGTGAAAGTGAGAATAGATTTATCTGTGACACCACTGACTGACCCAGATGAAGTTTTGTTTACAGATGGATGTTGTTTTCGTCACCCCACAGAAGGATTGAAGGCAGGATATGCAGTTGTGAGACAAAAGGCAGATGGATTTGAGGAAGTGTTAAATGGGACATTGCAACACAGACAATCAGCTCAGTTGGCCGAATTGACAGCTATGATCAAAGCATTGGAGTGGTCAGCAGGAAAAAAGGTCACTATTTACACAGATTCAGCTTATGTTGTTGGCTCAATCCACACAGAATTAGCACAATGGGTTAGACAAGGGTTTTTGACAACCTCTCAGACTCCTATAAAGCATGAAACAGAAATGAAAAAATTGGCAGAAGTGATAATGTTACCAAAAGAAGTAACAGTGGTTAAGTGCAAAGGCCATGACAACAAGACAGAAACTAATGTGGCCAAAGGTAATCATGAGGCAGACAAAGCAGCACAAAAGGCAGCAGGATATCAGCCATCATTAATGTTGACACAGACAGGAAAGGAGGTTCAGGACATTTTGCCACAGATTGATGTAAATATGTTAATAGATGAACAGAGAAAAGCGTCTCCTGAAGAAAAAACAGTGTGGAAGCAGAGAGGCGCCACAGAAAAAGAAGGGTTGTGGAGAACACGGGATGGTAGACCAGTGTTACCCCCAGGAATCAGAGAAAATGTGTTACATGAAGCCCATGGGTTAGCACATGTAGGAGCTAAACAAATGAACAGACATTTGAGTCACTGGTGGCATCCATTCCTCCCAGATATGATTTGAAATTCTGTAAAAAGTTGCACTGTTACAGATATCTCCTAGTGGTAGTGGACACATTTACAGGATGGCCTGAAGCTTATCCTGCGAAGAAAGAAGACAGTAAAACAGGGATCAAATTTTTGATAAATCAATACATCCCTACTTATGGATTTCCTAAGAGAATTAGATCAGATAATGGAACACATTTCAAAAATCAAGACCTCCAAAAAGTGGAAAAGATCTTAGGTCTAAAACATTCATTTGGAACAGTTTATCACCCTCAATCTCAGGGTAAGGTTGAGAGGATGAACCAAAACATTAAGGTAAAGCTTACTAAGATCTGTAGCCAGACAGGAATGAACTGGTTAGATGCTTTGCCTATTGCCCTATTGACGGTTAGAAGTTCTGTTAACAGCATAACAGATTTTATGAACTTTTAACAGGTTATCAGTTCCCGGGACAGAGAGCACGATTGCAGCTGTGTGAGGAAGAAGAGCCCAAGATGGGCTATAAACCATTCTATGACCAACTAAGAGCTCTTGTGTCAGCTTTCTCACAACAGGTACAGGAAAAGAAGAAGCCAGGAGGTGATTTGAAACCCACGGAACCAATTACAACAGAGTGGGTTCTCCTGAAATGCATCAAGAGGAAGTGGTCAGAACCAAGGTGGACAGGACCATTTCAAGTGGTGGAAAGAACTTCACACGCAGTGAGGTTAAAAGGTAAAGGGGACACCTGGTATCACTGGAGCATGTGCACACCCGCTGAGGAACCAGGAAGAACATTGGATAACATCAGAAAGGACTTAAAGGACAGTAACCAGTGACTTTTTATATAATAAGAGTGTTTTGTAGTCATTTATTGCTTGAAGGTTTTATCATTTGCTTGCTAATAAGTATCATAATCATCACATAATCAGTAATTAGTGAACTGTGTAATTGCATAACTGTGTGATTATATGGTGAATGGTCTCTGGCATAAATAATCCCCTGGATGGATGGCTGAAGAGAATGCTTGGAAAATGGAACAATGTGATTTTGTCTATAATCATACCCATTGTGAGTGTTATTGCGATTTTTGTTTTTTGTGGATGCTGTTGTGTATCTTCTATCAGATCTTTTTGCATTAGGGTCATCACCACTGCATTGGAAAGTAAACAACCTCCTCCATATCAAATGCCCTTATTAAAACCTGATGGATCAATTGAAATTGGAATGGAATTGGATAAAGATGATGATGAGGAGGACTGTGACGTGCCTTTGAGTGCCTAAAGGGTTTGAGTTATTGGTCTCATTATTGATGAGACCAAAAGGGGGAAACTGATGGGATAAAGTGATCAATATAACCATATAACAGTTATTTGTGTGACTCAAAATATTTGTACTCTGCTTATGTCTAGGTAATATAACCCAATATACCATAATGGAATATATATTGCCAAGTGTGTGGCTCATTACTTGCAAAAAGAGTGGACCTCTGTCTCAGCACAGAGAATAACACGTCCTGTGTGATCTTTGGGAGGAGATGAGGAACCGGTTGTGATAAGGAATGACTGAGCCTGGGCTACTTTGACCTGGGAGGAGGAATGGCCTTCACTGGATACACTCGGCGCCAGGAACGGACCCTCCCGTGGACCATGCACCTGGACTGTCATTTGATAATGCATGCTTTCACTTTTGTTCATTTTCTGTATAAATATTCTGGGTCAGGGCCAGCATAGTCAGTCAGACTTCATGAACTGACATTGCCTGTTGTTGTCAGGGAAAGAGTTTCTGACCCAGCGCTGTAACTACTATATTCAACTTGCTTAAATAAATACATGTTCCAAGTAAACTGATCTCCTCCTTGAAAACGAACCTGGGTAAACCATCTACACACATAGATGATCTTTGAAGAGTAGACTTAGATGGTTTTTACTATTTTTAAATCCTAACAGATTCTACAGATTTATCTGAATATTTAAGCACAATAAAGTGTGTTCTTTAGTTCCTGTGTCAGTCCAGCAGGAGGCATGTGTGATCTGTGCACAAAATTTGTAAGTTGAAACAGTGTTTACAATCGTTTGTAAGACATTACCTTGTCTGGGCATGCTTCCCATGCTGAGTTCGCCCTTTCTTTTTCTTCTCTAGCCTCAGAACTGGGTAGGGTCCTGTAGAAAGAGGGAGGTTCTCTGAGGCCAGGTGATTTATCAGAAGGAAAGTTGAGAGTGAGAACAGGAGAAAGAAGCATCTTCAGTCGTAACACTGTCTGCAGCTCCAGTCTCCCCAGCTCTGCTCAACTTCATATCAACAGGTGAGAATGACTTCATTACATCCAATTAACTGCTGTCAGTAATAGGGAGGAAAATAAAGAGAAGAGTGGGATCTGAACATGAAGTATATCCAGTGTTATGCAAAACTCAGGCCACTGCTTAACAGATTGCATATTGTTTCATTGAAAAAGTTTCAAACAGTCTCTATAGGATATGGAAAATATAGAATATTAAAATTAACATGTAGTTACAGTTTACTGTAGCATGTGTAAAAGTTTGGCCACCCTACATTCTCAATTAAACACACCAGTTACAAAAAATCACTAAAATATGCTGTTTGCCAAGAGGTGGTCATTTGATTTACATCTCACTGTAATTTTGTCAGTAAAGAAACTGCATTTTTATCTGCTGTCTGGTTATATTTTAATGACTTTCACAATAATGTGGAAAAATGAAACCTAATGAACTCTGAAGCCTCAAACACATCATTTTATGACTTCCTATCTAAAACGAGCAGGCATCAGCATCACAGAGAAAAGATAAGTGTTGTTTAATTTCCTCTGTGTTGTTGGCACAATCTCAGAAATTTAGCATGGTGGAAATAAAAAGATGATGGTTAACTGTCCACATGGTCAAATTGGGACATGAATGTTGGGAATTTTTAGGATATTTGAAAAGTAAGCACATTTAAAAATATATTCTTAAATGTCCTTATTACAGAAACATGGCTGAATGTATCAGAAATGACAGGAATAAAAATTGGGTCTTCATCTAGCACAGGGGTGTCCAATCATGTGCCATGGAGGGCCAAGACCCTGCAGGTTTTCTCTTCTACCCTGTCTCTTTAGCAGGTGTTTTCACTTATCAGCAGTCAGTGTGAAGAAATTCAGTGGAATCTGCTGTTGAAGATTCCACTGTTGGAGGTGGAGATGTTGGAGGTCAAGCCTGCACGGTCTTGGCCCTCCGTAGCACATGACTGGACACCCCTGATCTAGCATACTGTTTGAGTGAGAACCTTTCAAAGGAACCATCATTACCGTCATTATGTTAAATATTGGAGATCTGGGCCATTTTTAGAGCTTGTAGCACAAAAACTTCATAAAATCTGCCTGTTCTAATTTTATTTTTTAATTCCACGGGAAATGTTTGCTCCAGTAACACTTCCAAATTTGTGCATGCCATATTAAAGCAGATATTATTGTCCAAAGTTTGAGTAAAAGGCTGAAAAAAAGAAACTGTCATTTCAAAATGATTACACATACAGAATTAATATTTGAGTTTTTCCATAACTTTGGCAAAAGTACACCTGTGAAATCTTTTAGACGAATCTAAGATGATGACCTGAGAAATGTTTCTCAATCTGGGTGATTTTTATATAGACTGACCCTTGTTGCTCTTATACAGTATAGACAGATTTCTACAATGGACACACCTAGGAATCGTTGTTGTGTACTAACTAGCACATTTTTACTAAATTATTTTTATTAAATAAATACTAATTATTGATGAATAGATTTACAAATTATTATCATAAGATAGTGCTAGTTTTTCATGATGGTGCTCTAATATCAATGCCTGGGTCACAGGAAGGTCACAGAGTCCCTAAAACGGAAATGAAAGAAAGGAGAGAGGCCTGATATTCGACTAGTACTGAAACTTGTAGCAGAATACCAGCTGACCTTGCTCTCATAGCTCCAGTAACTCCTCTGAGAGACCATTTCTCACTGTCACTAATGAAAATATTCAGTAGTTTATTCTCTGAAGAGGAGGAAAATATAAGTCTGCACTCATGAGGAACCACAGCCTTATAATTATGAACCCATTAGAGACCAGGAGCAGAGAAGGGTTAGGAGAAATAACCTGAAACTAGAAAAGCACTCGGAGAGCGCAGACCTCCACCAGGCGCCACAGTTCCCCCCATACAGTGTTTGTGTGTACGTTTTCAGATTCCTTGACCATGAAAACATATGACTAGCAATTGTATTGACAATGATAGGATTAGTGATTCAGTAGTTATTCACGAAAATGGCATTTTCCGTAATGGCGGCCACAGTTCCCCCCATACAGTGTTTGTGTGTACGTTTTCAGATTCCTTGACCATGAAAACATATGACTAGCAATTGTATTGACAATGATAGGATTAGTGGTTCAGTAGTTATTCACGAAAATGACATTTTCCGTAATGGCGGCCACAGTTCCCCCCATACAGTGTTTGTGTGTACGTTTTCAGATTCCTTGACCATGAAAACATATGACTAGCAATTGAATTGACAATGATAGGATTAGTGGTTCAGTAGTTATTCACAAAAATGGCATTTTCCGTAATGGCGGTTTGATCCGGATCATCCCCAAAATTTAACCAGTTCTTCCTTGTACCATTTCCAACAATGCCTGAAAGTTTCATCGAAATCCGTCCAAAACTTTTTGAGTTATCTTGCTAACCAACAGACAGACAGACAAACAAACAGACAAACCCCGGCAAAAACATTACCTCCTGGCGGAGGTAATTAATCTTTAGTGTGAAGGGAATCAGTTGGAGGACTATACAGCTATTATGGTGAGTTGTCTAACTTGTGATTAATGTTGGCTTACAATAGTTAATATTGTAAAAAAAAAAATCCTGTAAATTTATCTGTCACATGTAACAGCTTTATTTTAAGTATGACTCTAAAATTGTGGTGAAGTTTAATCTATAGACTGTTATTCACAAGCTCAGTAATTATCAGTTACATTTTAACTAATGTTAAACATGGTTTTCTTGAACTGGGGAAAATATCTGATAAGATGAGATAAGATAAGCCTTTATTAGTCCCACAATGGGGGAAATTCCAGATAGCATGCACATGCTTAAAATATGTCATTTAAAAGCACACAATCATTCCTTTCCTCTTCCATCTTTCCTCTACCTGTTCAGCAGGTCAACCAAATACAGAATCTTTAGCATTGTTAGTCACTGTTGGTGCAGTCATCTTGGAAGAAGAAGAGGAAAATCCGGTTCACTTGACAGAGGAAAATAACACACACATACTGTACACTACCGTTCAAAAGTTTGAGGTCACTTAGAAATTTCCTTATTTTTGAAAGAAAAGCACTTTTTTTTCAATGAAGATAACGTTAAACTAATCAGAAATACATTCTAGGACTTCCGGTTATGGCTGCCACGTAGGACGGACGTGTCTCGCTCTGCTCTGCTCCTGGAGAAAAAAATCGGCAAATAACTCTCTCATTTGGGACAGAACATATCCCAGCATTTGGGCGAGGATATGTCGGCGAAGCCTAAGGCTGGAAAACCAGGAAAAGGAAAAAGCGAGCCGCCGAAACAGTCCAAATTAACGGACTTTCAGGTCTGTGACGCAGCAAACAAAACTCCATATATGGCGGAGGAGGCTGGCAACGGTGCGATTTCTGCGGGGAATGGCGCAGATGCGCTGATGGCTGCCATGAGTTCAATGAGAGCGGACTTTTCCTCTAGATTTGATGGGATTATGACAGCGTTGGAAGGAATAAGAAAGGAATTGGGTGACTGTGTAGAACGAACGGCGCAGATGGAGCTCCGTCTCGCTAGTGCTGAAGATGACGTCACCCGTCTTCAATTAAAGGTAAGCACTTTGGAAAAAAAAAATAAATCTCTGGAAGATAATATTTTGGATTTGGAATCTCGGTCGAGACAGAATAATTTGAGGCTGGTGGGTCTTCCAGAGGAATCAGAAGGTCGGGACGTATGTTCCTTTCTGGAAAAGTGGATTCCGGAGGTGCTGGGCAGCGAGGAGTTGCAATCAGCAGTGGTTCTGGAAAAAGCACATCGTATTGGCCCACGGAGAGATAAGGGACCGCCGAGGACCTTAATTATGAAGTTTCTTAGCAACAGAGACAGGATGAAGATCTTCAACGCTGCACGTGCTAAAGGAGAGATTAAACACCAGGACCAGCAGGTGCGGTTCTACCCAGATTTGGCCACAGGAATCCAGCAATTGAGGAAGCAGTTTGATCCCGTACGTAAGGAGCTGCGCAACCTTGGGATTCGTCATGGTGTAATCTATCCTGCGAGACTGCTGACCACGTATGAGGGCAGAACCCACATCTTCAAGACCCCAGAGGAGGCGCAGGAGTTCATCAAGAAGATCAAAGAAGAAGAAGAGACTGGTGGGAGCTAAGCATGAACAAAATATAAGGTAGAATAATTAAGCATTTGCACAGGCATCTGACTGACTTGAAGTAAATAGTAAGTTTACAAAATATAGATTGTATTATATATTAAAAAAACAAAACAAAAACAAAACAAACAAAAAAAAAAACTATGATGTACAAAGTTGTTAAAAATTTTGAAGTTGGAAAACTACAGAGGAGAGTTAATGTTACGTCATTAAAAGCAGTAGAGTTAGGGTGATTGGGAGGATGAAGAAGGAGTGGCTTAGGCTGTTCCCCGTGGGTGTGGAACGGTCGATGGCTATATCGGGAGACAGAATTTTTCTTTTGATTTTGGGGGGTTTGCCACAAGTGTGGGAAGGGGAAATTTGTTTGTGTGTAGTTTGTAGGATGAATGTTCAACCACTCATGTTTTTGCTTCTCTGTATGAGCATGTTTACACTGCAAGGTAATCCCAAACTCTCTATTGATCATGGACCAAAGTGTTAATCTTAATTTAACTTCATGGAATTGCAGAGGTCTACAAAATTTAAAAAAACTTAAACAAGTTATGAATAAAATAAAGGACATGGGTTCAAGAATTGTGTTTTTACAAGAAACTCATCTGATAGAGGAGGATGTTAAAAGAATTAGGAGTAGATGGCAGGGAAGTGTATTCACCTCTTCATTTTCATCCCGAGCCAGGGGAGTTATGACTCTCATACATAAATCAGTTCCTTTTCAAGTGAAAAATGTAATTGGAGACAAATTTGGAAGATATGTAATCATTCAAGGTTCTTTGCTATTAGAAAATATAAATCTTGTGAACTTATATGGTCCCAATATAGATGATCAGAAGTTCTTTGCTAATTTATTTCTCATCTTATCATCACTTACAGGGCAACATATAATAGCAGGGGATTTTAATTGTACATTGAATCCAGGTGTGGATAGATCAACAGGACTGGATTGTACGCACATTGGATGTAGGATGACTATTAATCATTTTATGAAAGAATTGAGATTGTTAGATATATGGAGAGAAATGAAACCACAAGTTAAAGCCTATTCTTGTTATTCCAGTACCTACAAGACATTCTCACGTATTGATTATTTTTTGATTTCCACAGAATTAAGGTCCAAGATTCAAAACTGCTTTTATGATAACATCGTGATCTCTGATCATGCACCCTGTTGTCTAATATATGTAGATAAAAAATTGACAAAGGAATCAGGTAGATGGCAATTTCAGCATAAATGGCTTCAGGATGAGGAATTTGTCAAGTATATAGAAAAACAGATAGACGAGTTCTTTGACATCAATACTACACAAACATCAGCATGTGTAAAGTGGGAGGCTTTCAAAGCTTTTATTAGGGGACATATTATTAGTTATACAGGATCAAAATCTAAGAAGACTCGAGAGGAGAGAGCTAAATTGGAACATAAAATAAAAAATCTTCAGGAAAAAGTGTATGCAGGAAGTGACCCAAGGTTGGAGAATGAATTACTGATTTTGAGAGCTGAACACGACAAAAAATCAGCGAATAGAGCTGCCTCGAGTCTTCTAAGATTGAAACAATCTTTTTATGAACAAGGTGAAAAATCAGGAAAATTATTAGCATGGCAGATTAAACAATTGGAAATTAAAACACCAATTACCAGTATTATAAGTAACGGACAGGTAGTTATAGATCCTTTAGAAATTAATAGAGCCTTTAGAGATTACTATGAAAAATTATATGATACCAAAAATGAACCTGATTTAACAAAACTAAATGGGTTTTTGAACGAACTATCTATACCGTGTATTCCAAATGAAAACAGGGAGATATTGGAGTCTAAAATTAGTCAAGAAGAAGTTGGGCTAGCCATTGATAATATGAAATCAGGAAAAAGTGCAGGACCAGATGGTCTTCCAGTTGACCTTTATAAAAAATTTAAGAATAAATTAATAAAACCTTTTTTGGAAATGGTTTTAGAAGCATTTCAAAATAATAATTTACCATCATACATAAATAATGCCTTAATTATACTGCTGCCAAAACCAGGTAAGCCCTCTAATAAATGTGAAAATATGAGACCAATAAGCCTATTAAACGCCGACCTTAAGATAATCTGTAAAATTTTAGCAAGACGAATACAAGAAATTTTACCAAATATTATTAATCGAGATCAGAATGGCTTTATAAAGGGTAGACAAGGCTTCCATAATGTAAGAAGACTATTTAATATTATTTATTTTAATAAAGAAGCACCGGATACAGCTCTCCTATCATTGGACGCCGAAAAGGCCTTTGATAGAGTTGAATGGCCCTTTCTTTTTGAAGTCCTACAAAGGTTTGGACTTGGAAATAATTTCATAAAATGGGTTCAAATAATATACAATAATGCTACAGCAGAAATCCTAACAAATAACAATATTTCAAAACCAATAAAAATCAATAGAGGATGTCGACAAGGCTGTCCACTTTCACCTTTACTGTTTACTATGGCAATTGAACCTTTAGCGATAGCGATACGTTTACATTCACAAATATATGGAATTAAAGTTGGACCAACAGAACATAAAATCTCCCTGTACGCCGATGATATAATTTTGTTTATGTCGAATCTAAAAAAATCAATTCCAACCTTGTTGAATTTAATAAAGAATTTTGGGGAAATATCAGGATATAAAATAAATAAAAATTCCAAACTGGTGAACATAATATGTATACTTATGTATTGGATTGTCTAGACTAAACAGAGGAGCATTGTTGAAGACTTGATTTTGTTGGTGGTTGTTGGTGTTTTTAGTGCATTTTTTTTTTTTTGTAGTACTTTAGTGTTAGTGTTTGATTGTTTGTATCATGTTTGTTAAAAAAAAAAAAAGGTTCAATAAAGATATTGTGGAAAAAAAAAGAAATACATTCTATACATTGCTAATGATCAGCGGCGGTGACCAGCGCTGCTCGGCTGCACCGGCAGTGTGCGGCGTGACCACCCAGGCAGACGGCGGCAGGCGGCGGTGATCGGCGGCGGTGATCAGTGGAGCTCGGCTGCGCCGGCGGTGTGCGGCGTAACCGCCCAGGCAGACGGCGGCAGGCGGCGGTGATCGGCGGCGGTGATCAGCGGAGCTGTGCGGCGTTACTTGGCGGAGGAGCTGTGCAGGAGCTCGGTTGCGGCGGCGGTGAGTGGAGGGACCAGCAGCGGCCGGGCTAGTTGAGGCCTAGCCGGATTCTCTGTTTATTTCTATCCACAGGTCAGTAAAATGCCACCAAAAAAAGAGGAAATGGAAGAGATCAAAAAATCTCTGAACTTTATGTCAGGAGAATTGGCCAAATTGGCTAGCCAGCAGGCCAAAATAGTAGGCCTAATAGAAGATGTACAAGCCCTACAATCAATAATTCAAGAAAAAGACAAAAAAATTATGGACCTGGAGCAACGCGGGCGTCTTTTGGAGCAACGTGTCGAGGATCTTGAACAAGGTTCTCGTATTGATGACCTAGTTATAAGTGGACTAGACATCAGATATCAGTCATACGCCCATGCCGCAACAGGACTGAATGGTGAAGATGCTCCCACGAGTGAATCAGTCTCCTTAGAAAATCAAGTGCTTCAGTTCCTTAATAATAGAGACATTAAGGTAGAAGCCAATGCAATTTCAGCCTGTTATGCTTTACCGAAGAAAGATCCCAAAACAAAGAAATCAATTGTGATGCGCTTTGTGAACAGAAGGGTAAAGAATGATATACTGATGCAGGCCAGAAAGCTACAGGGAACTCAAGTTTACCTAAATGAACACCTGACAAAAAAAACGCTGAATTAGCACAGCAGGCACGGATGCTGAAAAAACAAAATAAGATACAGGCAACCTGGACAAGAAATTGTAGAATTTGGATTAAACTAAATGGAACACCAGAGCAAGCAAGGAGTATAATGATCAGAGATGCTACTGACTTAAATAAATACAGATGAACACTGATTAAGAAAATTATGAGTCAATGATAATCCATATTCATACACACGATAAGAATAGTTCTTTTGATACACCATGCCAAAGTACTTTAAAAAAAAATAAGCAAAATAAACAAAAACTTATGACCGACTCGAGTAGACATCAATTATCTCCAGCTGGAGGAAGTCATCTGCCACAGAGTGAGGAAACTCAAACTCTGAAAATATGCCACTATGCTGAACATAAACCACAAGAGATGGAGAATGATATTGATCCTGATAACCACTTTTTCAATAATATTCATAACCACTGTGAATATTACACTGAAAAGCAATTCAAAAGTCAAGTGCAATTAGATGGTAAACTGTCAATAATACACTTCAACAGCAGAAGTCTTAACAAAAACTTTCCACAGATTCAGGACTATTTAAAACAGCTAGACAGAAAATTCACAACTATTGCAGTCTCTGAAACCTGGCTTAATGAAGAGCAGGCACCCCTGATGGCAATAGAGGGATATCAGATGTTTTATATTAACAGAACTCAAAAAAAGGGTGGTGGTGTTGCACTGTATATTGATGACCTGTATAGGTGTAAGCTTGTAAATGAAATGTCCTTTGCACTACCAGGGATCTTGGAATGTGTCACTGTCGAGATTGACCTAGACAAAACAAAAAATCTAATCATGAGTTGTATATATAGAACACCGGGAATTTGCATTGAGACATTCAGAGATAAATTAGTCGAGCTCTACAATAGTATTACTAGTAAGAAAATGGTAGCAATTTGTGGAGATTTCAATATTGATTTACTAAATCCACATCAACAAAATGTAGTCACAGAGTTTATGAACTCTATGTACAGCATGAGTCTATATCCCACAATAACACACCCCAGTAGAATCACAGTTCACACTGCTACACTTATAGACAACCTGTTTGTCAATGTTATCGATAAGAAAATAGAAAGTGGATTATTGATAAATGATATAAGTGACCACTTGCCAAACTTTGCACTTATCCATGGCCACACGGGGCCCAACGCAGAAAAAATTTCAAAATCGTTCAGATACAAATCACCAAATGCAATCAGTTCTTTTAAAGAGGACTTGCTGAAGCAAGACTGGACAGAAGTCTATGTATCAGATGTAAATGAAGCCTATGACACATTTATAAACATTGTAACCACTCTTTATGAAAAAAAATTGCCCATTAGTAAAAAAAAAGCTTAAACATAAATTTGCTGATAAGCCACGGTTAACCAAAGGACTACAAAAGGCGTGTAAAAAGAAAAATTTATTATATAAAGCTTTCCTAAAGAAAAGGACAAAAGAAGCAGAGCAGCGGTATAAAACATACAAAAATAAGTTAACATATATAATAAGATGTAGTAAAAGAGACTATTACAGTAAAGAACTGGAGAAAAACAAAGACAATATTAAAAATACATGGACAATAATCAACAGTATCCTTGGAAATAAAAGCAGAAATACAAGCAACCCAACTAATATTCCCAAAAATAATAAAACGACTCAGAGTGTGAATATAGCTTCACCTGCAGATGAATTTAATAATTTTTTTGTTAACATTGGACCTAATTTGGCCCGAGAAATACCCACTACGGTGCCTACAGGCGATACAATATGCAATAACACTGCTGTAAAAGACTCCATCTTCATAAAGAACACAGACGAAAGAGAGGTCATTGAAATTGTTAAATCATTCAAAAGTAAAACATCTACGGACTGTGATGGTATTGACATGCTATTAGTCAAAACTGTTATCGAATGCATAGTAAAACCACTGACGTATATCTGCAACCTGTCTCTCCAATCAGGTATATTTCCCAATGCAATGAAAATAGCTAAAGTAATTCCGATATACAAGACGGGCGACAGAGGGGAACTCTCAAACTATAGACCAATTTCACTATTACCACAATTTTCCAAGATACTTGAAAAAATATTCTATGAGAGAATTGACAACTTCATACTGAAGAATGATTTATTGTGTGAGCAGCAATATGGGTTCAGACACAAGAGGACAACTGCATATGCCCTAATGGAATTTACAGAAAAAATATCAACAGCCATTGAAAATAAAGAGTATTCAGTTGGAGTATTCCTGGATCTTAAAAAAGCATTTGATACAGTGGATCATAATTTATTATTAAAGAAACTACAAAATTGTGGTATTAGAGGGGTAGCACTGTCCTGGTTAAGTAGTTACTTAAAGAATAGATATCAGTATGTATGTGTTAGCAACAAAAACTCACAGTTACTGAAGGTCACCTGTGGAGTCCCACAGGGTTCAGTTTTGGGACCATTATTATTCAATATGTATATAAACGATATATGTAAAGTTTCAGAAAAAATGGACTTAATATTGTTTGCCGATGACACTAATCTGTTATGCAGTGGAAACAATTTGGAACAACTTCTGGATACACTCGGAAAGGAATTAGGAAAGCTTAAACTGTGGTTTGATTCAAACAAATTAACGCTCAATTTAAGTAAGACAAAATTTATAGTCTTTAACAACCATCACAACAACCCAGTACCCAAACTCAGTGTAAATGGTGTAGAGATTGAAAGGGTATCTGAAACTAAATTTCTTGGAGTAATAATTGATAACAAACTGTGTTGGAAGTCACATATTAATTATATTAAAGGTAAAGTATCCAAATCAATTGCAATATTACACAGAGTGAAATATTTGCTGAATCAACCCACACTATACACCTTGTATCATTCATTAATACTCCCATACATGACATATTGTAATGAAGTATGGGGAAATACATATAAAACAAACATATATCCAGTCTTTATGCTTCAGAAGAGAGCTATTAGAATAATAAACAAAGCAGCTTACAGGGAACCAACAAACCCGCTTTTTCTTAAATTAAAAGCTCTCAAGTTGAAAGATCTGGTTGACTTTAAAACTGCAGTAATAATGTTTAAAGCTAAGAATCTATCACTGCCCGCAAATATCCAAAAGGTGTTCCAAATAAGGGAGAAACAATATCATTTCAGAGGAACATGTATATTTCAAAAACCTTCAGTGAGAACTACCACCGAGCAACACTGTGTTTCAGTACAAGGAGTCAGATTATGGAATGATTTTGGACCTGAATTAAAATCATGTACAATGCTTGGAAGAAATACTCCAAACATATATACAAGATGACATGTAAAATCACATAAGGATTGTCATATCCAGTCTGTGTTGTGTTGTTACTTAGTTTTTTTTTTGTCACATTTTTGTCACGCCGCGCCATTCATCAGCGGCGCCACCTGCTCACGCACCTGACAATCATCAGCGGCGAGGGATAAAGGCCGTCTCGCCCGGAGGCTCGGCCTGAAGCCGTCAGACTTCGTCCCTCACCGTTGTGAGCATACTTCCCTTCAGCGTCACCATTTTGGTAAGAAGATCGCTTACCTCTTTTCTTCAGTCTTCTCCCCTGTGCACAGGTGGATTCCCCAGCGGCGGACATCTCCACTCCATCGCCCAATCCTCGCTGCTGTACAGAGCTCTCCAGGTGGCTGTCTTCCGGGCTTCGCCCCCTTGTTGTGCCAGCTGTCCTGACCCACCAAGTAAGTCCTTCTCTCGCCATAAATCCCTCCTGTGTTGGTGTATGCCCGTCACCCTCTCCCTGTGCTCTCTCCATAGGGTTGCTCGGCTGTACGGTCACCTGCCTCTGTGCCTGGAGCAGACACCATCACCAACACATTTACATCCCGCAGACACGCACTCATTCACTCCTGCTGTTAATAAACTCTTTGAACTACTCTAAGCCTGTGTGTGTGCGTCTCCTGAGCCGTGCGTTATGTCAGTACGGCTTCAGCAGAGCGGCTCGGCGGACGGCGGGCTCGCACACCGGTTTTCCACTCTCGAGGCTAGAGTGGATCAAATAGCTTATCAACAACAGGTGATCTTTAATCAATTATTGAATTTAACTAACCGGTTGGGCCGCTTGGATCCTCAACAGCCGTTCCCCCCGGCTCGTCAGGGTGGCGCGGCTCCTGCTGTTCCAGCGGCCGTCCAGCCGGCTCCGGTGGCACCGGTTCGGCTCACACCGATTCCGACCCCCGCCCGCTTTAGCGGTAAGCTCGGCGGAGCGCGGGGGTTCATTATGCAGTGTGAGTCCGTGTTCCACCGTGTGCCCGGAGATTTTCCCTCGGATCACAGTCGGATTGGTTACATAGGGAATCTTCTGGAGGGGCGTGCGTTAACTTGGACCTACGCCGTAATGGCGAGGCCCAGTTATGCCACCCTCACCTATGACCAGTTCGTGAGGCGCTTTCTGGAGGTCTTTGACCATTCTCAAACCGAGACGGTCCAGGTCGATCGGCTCCTCGCTCTCCAGCAGGGAGGCCGGTCGGCAGCGGACTACTCGGTCGACTTCCGGGTAGCGGTGGAGGAATTGGGCTGGGAGGAACGCTCCCTCTGTGGCCTGTTCCTCCGCAGCCTCAATAGTGATCTGAGGGATGAACTGGCTGGACGGGATATCCCTGGGACGCTAGCGGAGCTGACATCCTTAGCGATAAGTTTGGATAACAGGCTGCGCGAGCGCTCCTCGGGGCGGAAGTCTTCTTCTTCTCGCCCTCGTGGAGTCTCGCCGCACCTGTTCCAAGCTCGCCCCCTGGCGGCGCCGCCAGCATTGTGCCCCGAGGAGTCGGAGCCGATGGTGACGGGCTGGACCAAGCTTTCCCCTGCGGAGAAACAACGCCGCCGTGAGTTGGGCCTCTGCATGTATTGCGGAGGTGACCAACACACTGTGGAGCGTTGCCCGCGGAAAGCCAGTCGGCGGGGTCCGCGAATCGCTGTAGGGAGCCTCGCGGATCCCAACCGGTTAGACTCTCTCACTCAATTAAAGCTGCCCATCCGTTTTTGCCACAATCCCACTGGGCACCTCACCCACGCACTGGTGGATTCGGGCGCAGAGGGCAGCTTCATTTCACAAGGCCTGGCAACCCGATTGGGCATCCGCTGTCAGGCATTAAAACACCCCATCTCCCTGGTCCATCTCTCCCGTGCCTCCCTTGGGAGAGTTTCTCACCAAACCATGCCTGTCCCAGTCATCATCTCAGGGAACCACCGGGAGGAGATGGTATTTTACGTCCTGCCCAACTCTGTGTCGCCCGTCATCCTGGGGTATCCCTGGCTACGCCTCCACAACCCTGTCCTGGACTGGAGGTCCGCTGGGGTATCGGCATGGAGTACCTTCTGTATGGGCACCTGCCTTCAGTCCGCTGCCTGCTCCCCATCCGCGGCTCCCCCTGTGGCGGATACAGCACCTCCGGACCTGTCACTGGTGCCTCCAGAATTTCACGACCTGGGTATGGTATTTAGCAAATCGAAAGCTATGTCTCTTCCCCCGCATCGACCATATGACTGTGCCATCAACCTCCGCCAGGGGGCTCCCCTGCCATCTGGTCGGCTCTACAGCCTGTCGGCGCCGGAGAAGGAGACCATGAATACATACCTGAAGGAATCTCTGAGCGCTGGGATTATTCGCCCATCGTCGTCACCCGTGGGGGCAGGGTTTTTCTTTGTCGGGAAAAAGGACGGATCCCTCCGCCCCTGCATAGACTACCGAGCGCTGAATGACATCACTGAGAGGGACCGTTACACCCTGCCCCTCATGGACACTGCCTTTCACTCCCTCCAGGGGGCGACCTGGTTTACCAAGCTGGATTTACGCAGCGCTTACCACCTCGTCCGGATCCGGGAGGGAGATGAATGGAAGACAGCCTTCCGTACCCCGAACGGCCACTTTGAGTATCTCGTCATGCCGTTCGGGCTGACCAACGCTCCTGCCGTCTTTCAGCGCCTCATTAATGACGTCCTCCGGGATTTCATCGGCCTTTTTGTGTTCGTCTACCTGGATGACATCCTTATCTTCTCCAGGTCCAGGGACGAGCACCAGGTCCATGTGAGGCGGGTCCTCCAAAGACTGCTGGAGAATCGTCTGTACGTGAAGGCTGAGAAATGCGAATTCTACGCTAGGACCACATCCTTCCTGGGATTCATCATCGCTCAGGATCAGGTGCTCCCAGACCCAGAGAAGGTGAAGGCGGTGGTGGAGTGGCCTACTCCCGCATCCCGGAAGCAGGTGCAACAGTTTGTTGGCTTCGCCAATTTTTACCGCCGCTTTGTCCCAAATTTCAGCTCGATCGTCGGACCGCTGACCCGCCTCACGTCCCCGAAGGTCCCGTTCCGGTGGACTGAAGAGGTCGCTGCTGCCTTTAGGGCGCTGAAGGCGGAGTTCTCCTCCTCCCGGGTCCTTCGCCAGGTCGACCCCGCGCTGCAGTGCATTGTGGAGGTGGACGCATCGGACACGGGAGTGGGAGCAGTGTTATCCCAGCGGTCACCTGACGATGGCGCCAAACGGCCGTGCGCCTTCTTCTCCCGGCGCCTGTCCCCGGCGGAGAGGAACTACGATGTGGGGGACAGAGAGCTCCTGGCCATTAAACTCGCCTTACAGGAGTGGCGCCACTGGCTAGAGGGGGCGGACCTGCCGTGACGGACCACAAGAACTTAGAGTATTTACGATCTGCCAAGCGCCTGAATGCCCGCCAGGCGCGCTGGTCTTTGTTCTTCGCCAGGTTCCGCTTCTCGATCACCTTCAGGCCGGGCTCCAAAAACGGCCTGCCTGACGCCCTCTCTAGGCAGTTCACCCCCGTGGAGGCTGAGGAGACGCCCCACACTATCCTGCCCAGGTCGTGCGTCCTCGGTGCCATCTCTTGGGACATTGAAGACAAGATCCGGAAGGCGCAGGAGGTGGAACCTGATCCTGGCGGCGGACCGGAGGGAAGACTGTTCGTCCCATCTGCGGTCCGAGGAGAGGTCATCCACTGGCTCCACACCTCCCGGCTCACCTGTCATCCCGGCACCTCTCGGATGATCAGCCTCCTCCAACGGTCCTTTTGGTGGCCAGGCCTGCGGAGGGATGCAGCCCGCTACGCCCGGGCTTGCCCAATCTGTGCCACCAGCAAGTCGGGAAATGCCCCCCCAGCGGGTCTGCTCCAGCCTCTGCCCGTCCCCGGCAGGCCCTGGTCGCACATCGCACTGGACTTCGTCACCGGACTCCCCGTTTCCAACTCCTTTGACACCGTCCTGACCATTGTGGACCGTTTCTCCAAGGCTGCGCACTTCATTCCCCTGCGAGGTCTCCCTACTGCCCTGGAGACGGCGGGCCTCCTCGTCCAACACGTGGTCAGGCTGCACGGGATTCCGGTGGACGTGGTCTCGGACCGGGGTCCCCAATTTTCATCCGAGGTTTGGAGATCCTTTTGTAACGCCATCGGAGCCAAGGTGAGCCTCTCCTCCGGCCATCACCCCCAGTCTAACGGGCAGTGTGAGAGGACCAATCAGGAGCTGGAGGCTGCGCTCCGCTGTGTTACTAGATCCAAGCCGACGTCCTGGAGCAACCATCTCGCCTGGGTGGAGTATGCCCACAACACCGCCCGCTCTTCTGCAACGGGGATGTCCCCCTTCAAGGCGTCCCTGGGTTACGACCCCCCGCTGTTTCCAGCGCAGGAGAACGAGGTGACTGTCCCCTCTGTTAGGGCGCACCTTAGGCAGTTCCGCTCCACCTGGGCTGCCGCGCGTCATGCGCTTTTACGCACGGCGGAGCGCAACAGGACCGTGGCGGACCGGCACAGAAGACCTGCCCCGGCGTACAGAGTTGGGCAACTCGTGTATGTGTCTACCCAGGACGTCACATTAAAAGGCGAGAGGAGGAAGCTGGCACAGCGATTCATGGGTCCCTTTCCCATCACCCGGATCATCAACCCGGTGGCTGTGCGCGTGGCTATTCCCCCCTCCCTCCGCATCCATTCCACTTTCCATGTGTCGAAGGTGAAACTGGCAGTCACTGACCCCCTTTGCCCTCCTCCTGCAGCGCAACCCGCGCCCCGGATGATTGGTGGCCATCCGGCCTGGTCCGTCTCCTCCATCCTGGACTCCCGGCGCCGAGGTCGTGGGTTGCAATACCTGGTGGACTGGGAGGGCTATGGGCCCGAGCATCGACAATGGGTGCCCCCGTCGTTTGTGTTGGACCCATCGCTCATCGCGGACTTCCACCGAGCGCACCCGGATAAGCCATCGCCAGGAGGCGCTGCTAGAGGGGGGAGTACTGTCACGCCGCGCCATTCATCAGCGGCGCCACCTGCTCACGCACCTGACAATCATCAGCGGCGAGGGATAAAGGCCGTCTCGCCCGGAGGCTCGGCCTGAAGCCGTCAGACTTCGTCCCTCACCGTTGTGAGCATACTTCCCTTCAGCGTCACCATTTTGGTAAGAAGATCGCTTACCTCTTTTCTTCAGTCTTCTCCCCTGTGCACAGGTGGATTCCCCAGCGGCGGACATCTCCACTCCATCGCCCAATCCTCGCTGCTGTACAGAGCTCTCCAGGTGGCTGTCTTCCGGGCTTCGCCCCCTTGTTGTGCCAGCTGTCCTGACCCACCAAGTAAGTCCTTCTCTCGCCATAAATCCCTCCTGTGTTGGTGTATGCCCGTCACCCTCTCCCTGTGCTCTCTCCATAGGGTTGCTCGGCTGTACGGTCACCTGCCTCTGTGCCTGGAGCAGACACCATCACCAACACATTTACATCCCGCAGACACGCACTCATTCACTCCTGCTGTTAATAAACTCTTTGAACTACTCTAAGCCTGTGTGTGTGCGTCTCCTGAGCCGTGCGTTATGTCAATTTTGTCTTAGCTTTGTTCTGAATTGTAATCGCTCTTGTTTGTTTTTCTTTTGAATTCTTGGATGGAATATGGGTGGGCAATATAAGCTGCGGCTTCAGCCATCACCCATTTCAGATAACTTATGTTGAACTGTATAATCAGAAGAGTTATTGTTTAATTTGACCTTGTTGGATTTTTTTGCCTTTGTTATATTATTCTGTTTCTTTTTAATCTTTACTTTTAATCTATCCGAAATAAAGATTCATTCATTCATTAAATTTGCATTCAAAAGACTATCTTAACACTGCATAGAACTTTGAATAGGCCAGATGTGATGTATTATGAATACTAGAAAAGCACTCGGACAGCGCAGACCTCCGCCAAGCGCCACAGTTCCCCCCATACAGTGTTTAACATCATAAATAAAATATTGAAAATGGCCCTATTGTGGGTGACCCCCACAACAGACTGGGACAAGCAGAGCGCTCAGCTGGAGCAATTGGCAGAACAATGAGATGTGTGTATTGATATCAATAGGCAGCCTCCCTTTGTCTAGCTCTTTCCTGCCAGTAATCTTCCTATTGTTATGGGTGACTGTCAAATGCAAATGTCTTCCTGTCAGTAATCCTCCTATTGATGTGGGTGACTCTCAAATGCAAATGTCCATGCCTACTGCTGTGAATGCATTGTCTGTAGTGGGGTATTTAAACTGCATCGCTCTGTAACTCTTTCTCTCTCTCTGACCACTGCTTCTGACTATCTGCTGACGAGAGCCTCTGAGAGCTCGCTCCGGCGCGCCTACACGGCGCTGGAGAGAGTTCTTGTGATGGCGGATGAATGATGAATAAAACCCACTTTTAAACCTTCACTTCGCCGCTTATTATTTCATGCCGCCACACTGGTGACCCGACGACAACGAACGCAGCACCCGGCGGTGATTCTCCGACGACAAGCGAACACAGCAGCCTGACGCAAATGGACTGCCCTCCCTTCTGCTACAGGGAGACCTCGACGCAGAGCCACCACCAGGCGAACTCTCCGGAGATCACCCACGACCGGGAAAGTGGCAGAAAGCTTCATGGTGAGATCTGCACGCCTGAGATCTGCACATCCACGCTGGGACCGGCCGCTCTCACAGCTCCTCCACACGAGAGCGCACGCACCTCGTCCTCTCTCCACGACGGCGACCTCCAGTGCCGACGGAGAACGCAGCGCGTGGACCTGAACGCACCATGACCGAACTACAGCAACAACCTGAACAGGGATGACCATTGGCGCCGACTACGCTGATCTCCATCAAGCTCCCTGACCCTGACTCGCCTCTCAACAGCGGGACACCCACGCACCGAACCCCCGCGCACACACCGGGGGGTTACGAGGACGGTGCACCACGCACGGGACAATACCGGCTCCACACAGACCGCCATCGTCCTTCGCCGCTGCACACAGAACCTTCAGGGCTGTTCACACACCTGAAGCACGCACGCAGCTCGCTCACAGGATTTTGTAATGGTCTCAGCCACGGCGCACAAGGGAATTCAGCCGTCAGCTGTCCCCAAGGACTTTAGGACTGCGCGCACACCTAAAGTCAACATGCCAAGTCCCACACTGCTGCAGCTCCTTTTTTTCTTCATGACCGCGAGAGGAGTCAGAGACTAATTTTTCTTCTTACAGCTGCTGTGGACCTCCACACGTTCAACGGGACAGCCCCTCAACATCGCGGATCCACAGGCAATTTTTGCGCGGCCCAGACAATTTCGCCGTCCCAGGCCAGCACGTGCTACCCCCACCACCGCATGCAGCGAGCTCTCCCCGCAGCTCACTCCCAAAGCCGGACTATCGAGGCCTCAGCTTCCCGCTGAGCCCTCTGGGGGGGAGTACTGTGGGTGACCCCCACAACAGACTGGGACAAGCAGAGCGCTCAGCTGGAGCAATTGGCAGAACAATGAGATGTGTGTATTGATATCAATAGGCAGCCTCCCTTTGTCTAGCTCTTTCCTGCCAGTAATCTTCCTATTGTTATGGGTGACTCTCAAATGCAAATGTCTTCCTGTCAGTAATCCTCCTATTGATGTGGGTGACTCTCAAATGCAAATGTCCATGCCTACTGCTGTGAATGCATTGTCTGTAGTGGGGTATTTAAACTGCATCGCTCTGTAACTCTTTCTCTCTCTCTGACGACTACAGCTTCTGACTACACGCATTGCCTGAGAACTTGCTCTGGCGCGCCTGCACGGCGCTGGAGTGAGTTCTTGTGATGGCGGAATGAAATAAACACCCTTTTAAGCCTCAGTTCGCTGCTTATTATTCCATGCCGCCACACTATCTCGCAATGTTAAATAAAAAAAAAAAAGATTCCTTTAAAAAATTCCTGGATCCAGACGGTGATCCAGATCACCACCAAAATCTAATCATCTGTAGGATACCCCATTTCTGACAATCTGTGAAAATTTCATGAAAATCCATCCATAACTTTTTGAGTTATCTTGCTAACAAACAAACAGACAAACCAACGCTGATGATCACATAACCTCCTTGGCAGAGGTAACTAGAAGACTAGAAATATCAGCAGGGTATACTAGCACTGTTTAACAGACACGCGCATAAAAGACAGCAAAATCGCTCTGATATTTTATGTGTTTACATGATACACCAAGCATGACAAGGCTTGCAATTACACAGCACATGTTCTTCAGAATCTTATTCTCCCTTTAGATGTTTCTCTTTTGTTTTGTCTCTTTAGATGTTTATGTCGCATTGTATAATCCATGGTCCATTTGCCAGGGTTGAAGTGCAGTCGTGCGAACGTCTGCAGCAGTTTACATCGTGTTTACATCTCGCCATGTACACACGCCTCTCTGGGATTTCGCGCGAGAATAGAAACTTCAATACCCTCAATAGCGATAGCGTTAGCTTAGCAAACGCTTCAGGTAAAGCGTAGCAGCGAACCACGAAAAGAAACGCTACTGACGCTACTATGTTCTAAATTTAGATACGATTCCTAGCGATCTCGTGTTTGGAATTGCTTTCGTGTTTTTTTTAGATTTAATGTGGCTTTTAATTCAATATTAGACTCGATTGGGTTTTCTCAGAAAGTAGGAAATTCTACTCATTACCTCCACCATACATTGGACCTTGTTCTGACATATGGCATAGAAATAGAAAATCTTGTAGTGTCTCCTCATAACCCTGTACTGTCAGACCATTGTCTGTTAACCTTTGATTTTACTATTTCTGACTATTTGGCTCCTAAAGAAAAATATTATCATATTAATATATGATATATTAATATATTAATATATGATATATGATATATATATTAATATATATATTAATATACAGTATATCATATATTAATATATATATTAATATATGATATATATTAATATTATCATCTATATAACAGTAGATGCCTCTCAGATGATGCTGTTTCCAAATTTATGCAGATTGTTTCCTCTATGCCATGTGTCAACACAACGGAAATAAGCTATAGACAGCTTGCTCCTTCTGTAATTGATAACATGGTGGATAGTGTTTCAGCTTCTCTGCATCAGGCTCTAGACTTGGTGGCCCCCTTAAAAAAGAAAAAGTCTAATCAGAGATTTTTAACTCCTTGGTTCAACACAGAAACTCGTAGCTTAAAACAGAAGACTCGTCAATTAGAAAGAAAATGGCGCTCTACTAATTTAGATGAAATCTATTTAGCTTGGAGAAATCATCTTTTAATTTATAAAAAATCTCTTAGAAAAGCTAGAACGAGTTATTACTCTGCATTAATAGAAGAGAACAAGAATAATCCCAGGTTTCTTTTCAGTACTGTAGCCAGGTTGACAAAGAGTCAGGACTCTGTCAATCCTAGCATCCCCTTAGAGCTTACTAGTCAGGACTTTATGAACTTTTTCAATAATAAAATTTCATCCATCAGAGATAAAATCAATCAGATTCTTCCCACAGTTAACTTAAATACTGTAACTACTACAACTCCTTCTATTGATGTCTGTCTTGATAAGTTTACTCCAATCGACCTTTGTGAGTTAGACAAAATAGTTTCCTCATCCAAACCTTCAACTTGTCTTTTAGACCCTATTCCTACCAGGTTATTTAAAGAAGTCTTCCCACTTATTGGTAGCTTTATTCTTCATATAATCAATTCTTCATTAACTTTAGGCCATGTACCGCAGGCTTTTAAAACGGCTGTAATTAAACCCTTACTCAAAAAGCCAACGCTAGATCCAGGAGCTTTAGCTAACTATAGACCAATCTCTAATCTCCCTTTCATTTCAAAAATCTTAGAAAGAGTTGTTGCTACGCAATTATTTGACCACCTGCAGGGAAATGGTTTATTTGAGGAGTTTCAATCTGGGTTTAGAATCCATCATAGCACTGAAACAGCCTTAGCGAAGGTCACTAACGACCTCCTCATTGCATCTGATAATGGACTAGTTTCTGTACTTGTCCTTTTAGATCTTAGTGCAGCTTTTGATACTATTGATCATAATATTCTACTTGATAGATTAGAACACTATGTTGGACTTAATGGAACTTCGTTGCAGTGGTTTAGATCTTATTTATCTGATAGGTTCCAGTTTGTTCATGTAAATGATGAGTTTTCTCTCAGCTCAAAGCTTAGTCATGGAGTTCCACAGGGATCTGTGCTTGGCCCTACTCTTTTTAGTTTATATATGCTTCCGTTAGGCAACATTATTAGAAAGCACTGTATACATTTTCACTGTTATGCAGATGACACACAATTATACCTGTCAATGAAGCCAGATGATACTAATCAATTAGCCAAGTTAGAAGCCTGTCTTAAGGAAATCAAAGTTTGGATGACTTGTAATTTCCTGCTATTAAATTCAGATAAGACTGAAGTCATTCTTGTTGGTCCAAAAAACCTTAGAAATTCCTTTCCAAATCAAACTTTCAGTTTGGATGCAGTTACTCTTTCTCTTAATAGCTCTGTGAGGAACCTTGGAGCTATTTTTGATCAGGATTTGTCCTTCAATTCACATATTAAATTTGTTTCTAAGACTGCTTTCTATCATTTGCGTAATATTGCCAAGATTAGGAGCATCTTGTCTCAGAGTGATGCTGAGAAGCTGATCCACGCTTTTGTTAGCTCGAGATTAGATTATTGTAATTCTTTATTATCAGGCTGTCCTAAAGCATCTTTAAAAAGTCTTCAGCTGATCCAAAATGCTGCAGCAAGAGTTTTAACAGGTACTAGAAAGAGAGATCATATCTCTCCGGTTCTGGCCTCCCTTCATTGGCTTCCCATAGAGTTTAGAATTAAGTTTAAAATCCTTCTTCTTACTTACAAAGCTCTAAACAATCAGGCTCCTTTTTATTTAAAAGATCTGATACTACCGTATCATCCTAACAGAGCACTACGCTCCCAAAATGCAGGTTTACTTGTAATACCTAGAATCTCCAAAAGTACAGTGGGAGGCAGAGCCTTCAGTTATCAAGCTCCTCTCCTGTGGAATCAGCTGCCAATCTGGATTCGGGAGTCAGACTCGATCTCTGTTTTTAAGAATAGGGCTAAAACCTACCTTTTTGATATAGCCTACAATTAGGGAGGGATCATGTGTTTCTGAACCCTCCCTTAGTTATGCTGCTAATAGGTTTAGTCAGCCGGGGGACCTCCAGTAATGCACTGGGCCTCACTCCTTTCCTCACTCTCTATGAAATTTTTTTTTTTTTGCTGGTCATTAACATTTGTTTGTTCTCTCCCATAGATTGAGTCCCCATCGTGCTGTTTGCTCTCTACATGTCTGTTCTTTTCTTCTTCTCTGTCCCCTCACCCCCCAGCCAGTCGCAGCAGATGACTGCCCCTCCCTGAGCCTGGTTCTGCTGGAGGTTTCTTCCTGTTAAAAGGGAGTTTTTCCTCTCCACCGTCGCCAAGTGCTTGCTCACAGGGGATCGCCTGATTGCTGGGGTCTTTCTGCAACTGTGGGGGTCCTCCCTACAGTTGATAGTGCTATGAGATGACTGTTGTTGTGAAATGGCGCTATATAAATAAAGTTGAATTGAATTGAATTGAATTGAAAATTGAATTTAAAATTTTTGACTGTGTAGAGGATGCCTTCACAAACGAGACTGAGTTTATTTCTCAGGAAAGGTTTATTGAGAGTCTACATCCTCTATCAAACAAGTATCTCAGCAAAAGAGAAAGAACAATCATTCAACACAGCTCTTATACTCTCCAGAGACACAAAACCCCCCAACATCAAATATTACATTCCCAGCCCACGGTCCTTCAGTAAACATATAGCTTCCAAGGCTCCTTGGCGTCCCTATTGTCTCTCAACTCTTCAGCCTCGGGGGCTCCTGCTGGGACATTCTCTCTGACTTCCCGTCTCTCAAGAAACCACTTCACACCTCCCGAGGTCTCTGCCGGGTCAGGTCTTCTTGGCCGTTTAGACGTGAAGTTTCCAGAGTATGCACCGTCATGCCTACTGAATATATGTGAGGGAAAATGCATACCATACATGCATACTATATATGCGCCCTAAATGCGCGCCATAACTGAATTTTTAGTGAAAAACCGTAATTTTGATTAATAAAGCCGTAACCTGGAGCGGGGTCTTGAAAACCGGAACCATTACGGCAAAACCGGAGTGGTTGGCAGGTATGATGTTGGGGGATTCGTCCTCTTTCTGTTTTTGTATGATGTTGGAGAATGTGAATAAATCTGACTTGTGAAATAAACTCAGCCTCGTCCTTCCACATTCTCCACACCCTTACTTTTCTTCTAACATCTGATTCATTGCACCTTTTAAGTACCTTAGCGCATGTTCAGCTGCTGTCAAGTGCTGTTGTTTTGGCTGTGATGGATGTTGTGACAGCTTGCTTGCAATCCAACTCAAGTCTGGTCTTGTACATGTCATTACATACAGTATCTCACAAAAGTGAGTACACCCATCACATTTTTGTAAATCTTTTATTATATCTTTTCATGGGATAACACTGAAGATATGACACTTTAATGCAATGTAGTCAGTGTACAGCTTGTATAACAGTGTAAATTTTCCATCCCCTCAAAATAACTCAACACACAGCCATTAATATCAACAACAAAAGTGAGTACACCCCTAGTGAAAATGTCCAAATTGTGCCCAATTAGCCATTTTCCCTCCCCGGTGTCATGACTCGTTAGTGTTACAAGGTCTTAGGTGTGAATGGGGAGCAGGTGTGTTAAATTTGGTGTTATCACTCTCACACTCTCGCATACTGGTCACTGGAAGTTCAACATGGCACCTCATGGCAAAGAACTCTCTGAGAATCTGAAAAAAAGAATTGTTGCTCTACATAAAGATGGTCTTGTAGCGGGTTAATTCAACCCCCCTCAACACACAGACAGAACACAGAGACAGTCAGCTCGCACTCCTGGGTTTTCCCGCTGCATGCTGCGTTTACAGCCGTGAAGTTAAAGTGTTCATGCATTTTGTCCTTACTGTGCTTCTTCTGAGCATCTTACATATGTAGATGTGCTTTGAGGTAAATCTCCACAAAAAGACTGGTCAAACACAACGCTCGGCTAGAGCAAATAACAGAACAGTGTAATGTGTATTAATGTCTACAGGCAGACGCGTTTCGTCTGGCTCACTTCTGTGATGTTAATGGTTGCCTTTCATGCATTGTGCTCATGCGTCCTGTCCTCACTGTGACCTAGGGACTGAGATCAATATGTCTCTCAAATGCAAATGTCTTATGCCTGTTCTGTTATCTCTTTGATCATACCAACTGCTGTGAATGCTTTGATGTATTGTTGTGGTTGAGTATATATGCTGCAACTCTGTAACGCAAACTCTCTCTCTCACTCTCAACCTCTGCTGTAGGACACAAGCTTTGTGTTCCTCCTCTCCTTCTCTGAGAGCCGTGGGCTCGCTCTCGGCGCTCATGCACGGCGCCGGGAGCGGAGCTCGTGACGGCAGTATGATAATAAAACTCTACTTAAAACCTCGAACAACGCCGCTTTATTTCATGCCGCCGCAGTCTAGCTATAAGAAGATTGTCAACACCCTGAAACTGAGCTGCAGCACGGTGGCCAAGACCATAAAGTGGTTTAACGGGACAGGTTCCATTCAGAACAGCCCTCGCCATGGTTGACCAAAGAAGTTGAGGGCACATGCTCAGCGTCATATCCGGAGGTTGTCTGTTAGTGCTCAGACCATACGCCACACATTGCATCAAATTGGTCTGCATGGCCGTCATCCCAGAAGGAAGCCCCTTTTTAAGATGATGCACAAGAAAGTCCACAAACAGTTTACTGAAGACAAGCCGACTAAGGACATGGATTACTGGAACCATGTCCTGTGGTCTGATGAGACCGAGATAAACTTATTTGATTCAGATGGTGTCAAGCGTGTGTGGTGGCAGCCAGGTGAGGAGTACAAAGACAAGTGTGTCTTGCCTACAGTCAAGCATGGTAGTGGGAGTGTCATGGTTGGGGGCTGCATGAGCGCTGCCGGCACTGGGGAGCTACAGTTCATTGAGGGAACCATGAATGCCAACATGTACTGTGGCATACTGAAGGAGAGCATGATCCCTTCCTTCAGAAACTGGGCCGCAGGGCAGTATTCCAACATAACAACCCCAAACACGCCCCCAAGACGACCACTGCCTTGCTAAAGAAACTGAGGGTAAAGGTGATCGACTGGCCAAGCATGTCTCCAGACCTAAACCCTATTGAGCATCTGTGGGGCAAAATGTCTTCATGGAGGAGTGGAAGAGGATTCCAGTGGTAACCTGTCAAACTCTAGTGAACTCCATGCCCAAGAGAGTTAAGGCAGTGCTGGAAAATAATGGTGGCCACACAAAATATTGACACTTTGGGCACAATTTGGACATTTTCACAAGGGGTGTACTCACTTTTGTTGCCAGCGGTTTAGACATGAATGGCTGTGTGTTGAGTTATTTTGAGGGGACAGCAAATGTACACTGTTATACAAGCTGTACACTGACTACATTGTATCAAAGTGTCATATCTACAGTGTTGTCCCATGAAAAGATACATTTACAAAAATGTGAGGGGTGTACTCACTTTTGTGAGATACTGTATATCAAACTACCTACCACTTCTCTGTACCACTTAGGATCAACAAATTCACCATCACCATCAAGATTTAACTTCTGTTCACATGGGATTGACCATGTCTTGCAATCAGACATACCTGTCATGAATGAGAGGTGGGACCCACGCGCTGAGCTGTGAGTTTGGGCAATTTATTGAAAAACAAACAAAAAACGTAAAGTTCAACAAAGTGCTCAAAATACAAAAAAACAATGAGGGAGAAAACTTACAAGAATAGCACGCCAGAGCAGAAATAAGCTCTGGTGGAGATGAAGAGAGGCTTGTAGATGATACACTTGATGAGTCAAAGCAGTGGCAAATGGGAATAAAATAACTCCCCTTAAATAGGGTCAAAACCATATACATAAGTGGTGACAGGTGTGGGTTCACATGATCGGGCAAAAAGGTCACAATGAATGAAGATTGGGATCCGCTGGAAAAGATGAGGGAGGAGCGGCTGGACTTGACAGCTGACAGGGCGACACCCACACAGAGCACCAAACTGGAAACGCCGCCTGACAGCTGTCAACCCAGAGTAAGAACACCAAAGGACAAATATAAGGAATAAACATCATCAAGAACAGACTAATAAATAATTACAAATTGAAATAAAACATAAGCGTAACAAAACTGAAGCCTAAACAGAAAAATAGAAAGCAGTACTAAAACTCAAAAGGCACAAAATACAACAAATATACACTGCTCAAAAAAATTAAGGGAACACTTTGAAAACACATCAGATTTTAATGGGAAAAAAAATAAGCTGGATATCTACACTGATATGGACTGGATAATGTGTTAAGAATGAAAAGATGCCACGTCTTTTGATGGAAATGAAAACACTCCAAAACTTAAAGTGAAGAAATTGTGGCAGGCTAGTCCAGCTTACTCAGATTAAAAAGTGTTCCTTTAATTTTTATGAGCAGTATATATAAATACAAGGAAAAAGCCACGAGACTGAGCCTGGCAGAACTTCCAGAGCTCAGTTCGTGACAGAGCCCCCTTCTCAGGGGGTGGAACCCAGACGCCCCAGGGTAACACCAGAAGAAAAAGAGCCTGCCCCCCTCTCCACTAGGGGCACAACAATAACCCACCTAGGGTGGGTGGTGGGGGAACAGGCTAGGCGGGAATGAAACAAAAGCCTGCTCAGGACCCACACCAGTCAAAATCAGAGGCTCAGGTCCCCCAGACCAAAGAGCTGGAAAGTTCAGGTGGGCGACCAAAGTCCCAGGCCTGGCAGACGGCGAGGTGGAATGAGTCAGATGGCCTGCCAGAGAATATGGACCACCCAACCCAATGGCCCAGTCCATCAGGTGGTCGACCAGAGTTCTTCAGCCACCTGAACAGCCGGGGCGGTCCAGGAGGCGGCTGCCCAGCAGGAAGAAACGATGGTGGGCAGGATAGAGAAGTCAGGGAAACCACGGCAGCATCTGGCGCAGGAGGGGAGACCACAACAGCGTCTGGTACAGGAGGGAGAGCCACTACTGCATCTGGTACAGGAGGGAGAGCCACGACTAACTAACTAACTAACTAACTAACCTGCACTTATATAGCGCTTTTCTAGTCACAAAGACCACTCAAAGCACTTTCATTAATACTAACCCTCTATTCTAAGGGCCTATAGGAAACAGATATCTAAGGACAATTTAGAACAGCCAGTTAACCTAACATGCATGTTTTTGGCATGTGGGAGGAAACCGGAGAAATCCCGGAGTAAACCCACGCAACACGGGGAGAACATGCAAACTCCACACAGATCACTGTTGGTCGGGGGCTGGGATCGAACCCACGATCCCACGATCCCCACAATCCCCCGGCCAAGGGTAAACTGTGCTGCCGCAGTGCTAACCACTGCGCCACCGTGCAGCCGACGACCACGACGGCGTCTGGTACAGGAGGGAGAACCACGACGGCGTCTGGTACAGGAGGAGAGGGAACCCGACAGTGTCTAGTGAAGGAAGGGGAGCCACAATGCTCTCGGACAGGCCAGCAGCACCCTCGATGTAACATCATAGCACCCGTGGTGGCCCTGGACTGGGGTGAGGTTGCACCCACGGTGGTCCCAGTTAGGGACAATGCAGCACCCGTGGACACTCCAGACTGGAGCAACGCTGCACCCATGGTGGCTCTGGGCTGGAGCAACGCTGCACCCGTGGTGGACCCAGGCTGGGCCAAGGCTGCACCCGTGGTGGACCCGGGCTGGGCCAAGGCTGCACCTGTGGTAGACCCGGACTGGGACAGCGCACCCACAACGACCTCAACCAGAGGAGGAGCAGCACCCACGGAGATCCCGGGCTGGGACGGAGCATCCTCGACAACCTCAGTGGGGGGAGCTGGACCCATGGCGATCTCGGGTGGCGAGCCTGAGCCCACTGAGACATCTGGCAAGGGTGGAATATCCTTGGTGATCCTGGGGGAAGGCTCAGACAAAACAGGTAGAGAGACAGGTTCAGTATCACTGGCAGCTGTGGAGCCCAGCAAGGTGAGCTCAGGTGCAGCTGACGGCTGCACCCGGCTCTCCTCAGCAAGAGCCAGACAAGATTTCTCCAAAACAGATACAAGAAAAATGAAGGAGAGCACTTGCCTGAGCTCGAGCTCCACTGCTGTCCAGGACTCCGTCGATCCAGGCGACGATGTTTCAGGTGTGGTCGTTCGTAGGTCCAGCTCCAACTCTGCTGCAGCGGCCCCTGCAGCAAGCATGGTGGTTGGTGCAGTGCTGCTGTCCTCCAGCAAGGTAACCCATGCAGGTGGTTCATCCGGCGTGGATTCTGGAGGTGGTTTTCCTGCTGGCGCTGGATCATGAGTCGCTGAAGCCGGGGGACGCCCTTTCGTCGGCACAGGCTTCAGGTTGGAGGCAGCACTGTCCCTCTGTCTGGTTCACAGCTGCGGGGCTGGGACTTGGTCCTCGGGACCCGCAGGCTCCTCCATCACCCGGCGTCTCAACCCTGGGACTGGCAGGCACTCGGGGAAAATAGGAGGAGACACGGAGGGAGCAGGTTAAAGGTGTGTAGCTGTAGCAGATGGTGAGGACTCAGAGGACTGTATGGTCTGCACCTCACCACCGGGAATCAAACAAGGTAATTCATGTTTGAATGATTGAGAATGAAAAAAACACTTGCCTGTGTTCCCGGAGTGTGATGTTTTCTGCTGCAGCTGGTGTGAAATCCACCTTCTCCATGGCTGCAGCTGTTGTGGGCCCCTCAGAGGATCGTAGAAGAGCTACCCTTGCAGACATGGTGGTGGGCGGAGCCGAGTAGGAGGCGACCAGTCCCTCAGCAGCTGAACAAATCACCAAGGAGGAGGAAGAAAGAGCAGCAGTGGTGAGGTTGGCTAACGGTATAACTGGAGAAAAAAATTCAAAGGAAATCACTACGGGAGTTTTCTGCTTCGGTGAAGGAGGGGCTGCTAAGGAGGAGGTGGAGACGTTCTTCTGGCAGTCCAGATGATGGCGTCATGGAGCTGGTGACGCAGATGCTGGGGCCGGAGCTGGCGAACCGGGAGAGGGGAAGGACGTCTGCCACGGAGAGCACCTCCGTGATGGCTTCGGTCCTGCTGGAGGCAGCCCCATCAACAAGGGGAAAGGACCGCTGAAGCTAGGAGACCATGGACAGGAGTTCCGCATATTGAGGGTATTTCCACAGGCCGGGGTAGGCCTCCGGGATCACCACTGCTCCATTCATGCTCTCCCAGGTTCTTTTGGTCCGCAGGTGGCGAGAGCTTCATCCACAAAACTTTGGATAAAGTCAGCAGCCCACTCTTCCTCCAGGCTCGGGGACCTCGCTGCTGATCTCCCTTTAATTGATGGAGGCCGGCGCACCGGGGATATGATGAGCTCCAAAAAAAAAAAAAAAAAAAGGAGAGTAAAAAGAAAAACAAAGAATCCACAAACTCACAGCAGCTGGGTCTCTACTTGCCTGGCCTGGTGAGACCCACGCGCTGAACTGTGAGTTTGGGCAATTTATTGAAAAAATACAAGGAAAAAGCCACAAGACTGACCCTGGCAGAACTTCCAGAGCTCAGCTCATGGCAATACCAAACCTCGCCAGTTCCTTTGCTATGTACTTTGTTTGATTCATGCTTATTTCACCCTCACTTTGTGTAAAATCAATTCCCAGAAAATACTTTAGTTTCCCAAGATCCTTCATTTTGAACTTTGAACATTTCCTTCACATTATTGAGTGAGTAGATGTCTTTTGCTGCAATAATTAGGTCATCAACCCATATGATCAGAATTATCCTCTCATTTTCAGTTTGTTTGTTATAAACACAATGATCTACTGGGTTTTGTTTAAAACCATTTTCACATAGATGGTCATGTAGAATCTTGTTCCAGTTTCTTCTTGACTGTTTTAGACTATACAGTAACTTGTTAAGTTGACACACTAACTTCTCACCTGTGTCTGACTTCACCTCAAATCCTTCTGGTTGTTCTATGTAGACCTCACAGTCAATCAGAGTGTGTAGATAAGCTGTTTTAATGTCCATAAGATGCAGGTGTAGGTCATACTGTGCTACCAGTTGCATTAAAGGTCTGATGACACGTTTTTGACCCTTTTTAGCATGTTGTGTAAACCCAAAAGTCATTGTCAGTGATCAATATAATATTTACAACCGCGTTTGCATAAACTAGTTATCATCAAAAAACAGCAGCCGCTGACTGGACTGTGGAGCCGCCCACCGAATTGAGGGCGGCACCCCCACAACGTAATCGCAGGAACAGACTCCGGTGTTGTAGACTGGAATGACAGCAGCTTTGTGGCTCACAGTTTCTCTGGTTTCTTGTTTTAATTTTACGGCTATGCCTTCGCGTTGTGTCGCAGGCTTAGATAAAGCATATGATGTGTGAAAGACCACATCACAAGCTTCAACTTGAGCCTGCTTGAGCCTTGAGGGGAAGGATTAATGGATTTACGTGCAGCTTTGACCTACTTTCTCTGATCGCACGCCGGTCCGTCCCCTCAATCATTATCAACAGGTGATCAACAGGTGATCATGATCATCATCCCGCTGATCATGTTTCCTGGTCCTCACCCAGGTGCTTGTCATCACACCATCACCAGCAGTGCGTTAATGGTAAACGGCCGCTAAAATGTACACGCACTGCTGGTCAATAGTATTGTCATCTGTGCTGTTAGTCTGCCAGTATTTTCAGCACTCTCATGATGTGTTAGCCACTCCACACAGCCGTGGTTCTCGTGCGTCCTTGAAGTGCTGTCTGCTCTGGGGCGCAACTGTGGTTAATACGTCTCCTTTCCATGTTAGCTGAGCAATGTCGGCCCCGAACGCCTACTGTTTGTGTTTCTGTGTATTTTGTAAGTCTTCACCTTTGAAGACTGTGGTGAATTCTGTGCTTAAATCCTCGTTATTTCATGCGCCCTCTCCCTGCCCTGCATAAGAGCGCACAGAGAGGGATGATTTATGCATAAATAACGAGGATTTACACGAGGATTTCAGTGTAGTATTCACCACAGCACATTTAATATAGAACGACAGACAATTCCCAAAAAGGTGAAGACTTACAAAAATACACAGAAACACAAACAGTAGGTGTTCGGGGCCGACATCGCTCAGAGAACATGGAGAGATGTGTTAACCAAGGTTGCGCACCAGAGCCGACATCGCTGCAAGGGGCACAACAGAACCACGGCTGTGTGGAGTGGCTAGCACGTCGTAATAGTGTTGGCAATATTGGCTGGCTGACAACACAGCAGATGATGCACACAAAACATGAACAGCTGACTGTCACTGAGTCTGACTCGCTAGGCACAATGCCCGCTTGGCACGGCTCAAACCTATATGGTTTGATGCCCCCAGATTCTTCATTGTCATCCCATTCTTCAGAACTATAATCGTCTGAAGATTGGACAACACAAACCAATTCCACACTACATGTGCTGGAACCATGGACGATGTTTTCAACTGCTTCCATCCTGTGTGTACAAAGGGCAGCCAAGCGCTGTGTTCCGTCAATGACGTTACAACATGGCCAGGGGGGGTTTCCAGCCACTGACGCAATGGGTGACGTGGCGCTCATGAAAACGTCAGATATTCGTGTTAAAAAAAGCCTGTTTCACTTAGAACTGCACAGACAAACTGACTTTTTCATATTGTATTATGTGTTGAAAAATTAGAGGAAGTCAAGAATGTGTCATCAGACCTTTAAGGTTCTTACAGATGTCATATTGGCAGTAGGTGAAAAAGTCTCTTTATAGTCAATACCTGCTATCTGACTATAACCCTTAGCAACGTATCTGGCCTTATACATTTTAGTTTTATCTGCATTGTCTTTGGTAGTGTAGCCCTATCTACCCCCCACCTCCCACTGCAGTTTTGCCCTCCGACAGTGTAACCAATGTGAATGTGTTGTTCTCTTTAAGAGAATCCATTTCTTCCTTCATTGCACAAACCCACATTTTTGACTTTGAGGAAGTCATGGCTTCTTTGAAAGTTTGTGGAACATCACACATCATTCTGTAACAGCAGTCAACATCAGCATCATCAAACATTTGATTGTCACATTCTACTTTACATTCATAGTCATTTAAGTACCGAGGGTGCTTCCTCTCTTTTATGGGATAGCGAGTACTATGGCTGTTTTCTCCCTGTCCTATGTGAGTGTCTTTTTCACTCTCTGATGTTTCAGTCAGTGGCTCCGGTGTCCCTTGTGGACTTTGAGTAGTCATTTGGACTTTTGGTATGGGGAATACAAATCTCTTCCCATGAAAATCATCATCACATTTTTCAAAATCTGTTTGAGTCTGACATTTGATTACACTTTTTGTAATGAACTTCATAAGTCTGTGCTTAAGGACTCTTCCTGTATCAGGGTAGTAGACTAGATATGCTGGACTGTTTTTGTCGTATCCTACAAAAATTCCCTTTTCACATCTAGAGTCTAACTTGCTTCTTACTGAGCAGCATCTGAAAGTCATTCACTGAACTCTTTACCATTATCTGACCTAATACATTTGATTTTTCCAGAAGGTGCAGTGTCAGCAATGAATCTTTCAGTAGCTTTTACAGCATCACTTTTTGTTTTCAAAAAATACACAAATAGAGCCCCTGAATGATCATCAGTAAATGCTATGGCATATTTAAATCCATCCTTCACTTCTGGCTCTATAGGGCCAGCTAAATCAGTGTGTACAAGCTCAAGTGCTGTTTTTGCTCTGGTATCAGGATCTCTGTTCCTACTCTGAGCAAATTTACCTTTTGTACAGACTTCAGTTTAGGCTGGATTTGTCAATCTTACCCTTGATCCTCATTGCTTCTGTTACTTTTTCTAGCTTTGACACATCTTCATAATTACAGTGACCAAAAATTCCATGTCACATTTGGTATATCATAACAGCCATGACATTATCATCATTACCTTGTTCACTCACAGGATTCAGATAGTAAAGTCTACCATACTCTTGGATGTCAAACTTGGTACCATTCTCGTGGATAAGCTCTTTGCATCCTTCTTTAAAGTTCACCGCTGCTCCATTAGCTGTAGCTGCTTTCACTGAAAAAATGTCCTGAGGGAACAATGGAATATATAGTGCTTTTGCCAATGTTGCAGTCACATGACGACCCTCGCGGTCCCTCAGGCAGACCTCAGCATCACGTCTCTTCAGTGCAGTTCCACTGGTCCTTTTTCCATCAGCTAGCTCTTGTCACGCGGGGCTCTAGGGAGCCACGCAATAAGAGCCAAGGGCGAGCCAGTGAGTCGTGATGTTTTATTAAAGGTAAGGGGTGAGGGATGAGGAAAGCACAGATACTCGTACAGAGGTACACTCACAAGTTGCACAGCGCAGGAGCAGGGAGCTCGTACCGGACATAGGGGTAACAAGGCATACATACTCTCAGCGGGTAACAATCACAGGAATGCTGTAAGGGGAGTAGAGACTGACACCAGACGAAGGGGCTTCAGCCTAGCAGTGCTTATGTCGCAGCCCCGAGTCATCGAGGCTGCTCCTATTTATTCTCATTGGCAGCGCCCCAGCTGATGAGGATTAATTGGCCCCAGCCGTCCATAATGCTGCCAGCTGGGAGCCTGCTGAGACGCTGCTCAATGAGAAGCAGGGATGAAGGGAAACATGGGCTGAGCACCGAGACGGCATCTCATCCCATGGTGACAGAGCCTCCCCCTCAAGGTCGGGCTCCTGAACGACCAGGAACATCCCAGCCCCCCACCACCACCACCACCACCTAGGGTGGGTGGAGGGGAGGCAGGACCGGAGGGGAAGAAGCAAAGGGAAGGACAACACCAAAAGAATGACAAAAACGGATAATGCAATTACAGAGTATGGATAACAGAACAAACACTACTCCATAATGCACAGACAAAACAAAGAGCAGGACAAGAGTGATAAAAAAAAGAAGACGCTGAGTACAAGTGATAAATAGCAAAAACAATACACAACGCTAAATAGAACAAGAGGTGATCACAGAGCATGGTTGAAAAAGAACCCAAAACACATTACTCCATGAAAGAAAAGCGGGCTAAGACCAGGACAAGAATAATGGGAATGACGTGCACCGGTAAGTAAAAAGATAACAGAACACACGGCGCCAAATGCAAGGAAGGACACCTAGGAGAAAAACGGTGATAGGGTAACAGGACAACAATAAGGTAAAAAGCTGAGTATGGTTAAAAAGGGGAAAACCCAATACACAGCACCAAATATATATACACACAGTCACCCAGAGGAGTGAAGGTGACTGGGACAAACGAACAATTACAGAGTATGGTTGGACGGGAACAAAACACATAACTCTATAACGACAAGGCTAAGAACAAGGCACAAAGAAGGAACATGCTGAGTACGGATAATGAAGAGGGGGAAGAAAAAAAACCCACAATACACAGCACCGTATATATATATCTACACACACAGTCACCTAAAGGAGTGAAAGTGACTGGGACAAACAGACAATTACAGAGTATGGTTTGATGGGAAACAAAACACATAACTCTATAACACACAGACAAAGCTAAAAACAAGGCACAAAAAAGGAAAATGCTGAGTACGAACAATGGAAAACAGCACACAGCACTATGAATATATATTCACCAACAGGACAAAATATTACACCCGAGTGACCTTAATAATAACAAAAGAAAAGCGACACCCGAGGAATATGGCAGGCAGAGTCCAAAATGGCCGAGGTGGCTCCGGAGGTCTCCCCGCCCATTGTCCAGTTGGCGAACCGGGGAAAGGGAAATGTTCGGACGGCGAACTCCGGACCCAGATCCCAGGAACCCAGTCCACCGGCAGCCAAACCAGGCCACCCAGAAGCAAACACAGATCATCGGGGGGGACCAGATCACCGAACCGAAAATCTTGCGGGTCGGGTCGTCGACCCGCATCACTCAACCACCAGGGCCGTTGAGACGGACGAAGGGTCAAAGCGGGTCCCAGTGGAAGAGGCTCAGGGGAGAGCCGACGACGAGGGCGACGAGCGTCAGGCTGCAGGGAAGCGGCCACCTCCTCACCGGACCTGGACAACACTGGGGCAGCACCCACGTCGGACCCCGATTGGGTCTCGGGCGAACCCACGTTGGACGCCGCTGGAGCAGCACCCACGTCGGACCCCGATTGGGTCTCGGGCGAACCCGCATTGGACACCGCACCAGAACCGACCTCCAACGTTGAACCTGGACCCTCCAGCACCACGAGGAATGGCAACTCCTCGCCGGTGACCCTGGAAGAAGGCTCAGAAGAGAAAACAGAACCGGGATCAGGATCACCGGCAGCGCCAGAACCCGGCGAGATGAGCTCAGACGCAGCAGACGGCTGCACCCGGCTCATCTCCCCTAGAGACAGGCTAAAGTGCTCAAAGATATAAAGGGAGAAAAGAAAGGAGAGCACTCACCTGATCTCGGGGTCTGACGCCGTCCAGGACTGCGAAGATCCAGGATCCGTCGTCAGGAGGTCGTTGTCAGGCTCCCATCCAGCCGCGTCGGGCCCCGCAGCCAGCACGATGGTCAGCGCAGCTTGAGGTTCCTCCAGCTCCGGTAACCCCGCCGACGATCCAATCTCGTCCCGCTGGACCGAACCGCTCCTCCGTGGAGACCCGGGGACGCTTAGTCGTCGGCGCAGACTCCACGCAGCAGTCAGTCCCCCTCCTCCGTCCGCAACGTAGCTGCGGAACCACAGGCCCTCTCCTTATCCCACCACGTTAACCCGGAGCCGGGGATCGCTCAGCGGAGAGAGACACAGAGGATGCAGGATTAGGAACACAGGTTACAGCAGGTGGGGGGAGTTCAGGGAGCTGCGAACCCTGAACTCCTCCTCCAGGAATGTGACAGAGCAAATCATTAAGCAGATGTGAATAAACTATGACTTGCCTGTCTCCTGGAGGTTGGATATCGCCTGCTGTGGTGGATACTGCTTCTTCCTCTCCCCGCCCGGTGATAACGGAGGACCCCCTGGGAAACTGTCTGAGGATCGCTTGCGTAGTCTCCAGCAGAGAGCTCACCAGGCCGAGATTCCAAGCACACACAGCCGTCGAGAAGCGCGTTGAGGAGGAGGGGGAAACAGCCGGGATGAGCCAGCCCGAATGTCCTGGAGTGACAGCAGGGAAACGAGGCTCAGGGAACGAGGCTGTGAAAACTCCATGCTGACGAGACGAAGAGGTGACAGCTGCGTGGGGGGAACGGTCCTGGCGGCAGCCCAGAACTGGATCCGGAAGGGGGTCGTGCAGAGGAGACTTGGCGATGTGACGACGACTTCTCCCAGGGGACAAAACGAGGGAGGAACCCAGGAATCGCCGATCCTGATCAGAGACCGAGGCGAGGAGGGCATTGAGCTTGGGACAGCTTCGTTGCTCTGGAGTCCTCTCCATCAATCTCACTGCCACCGCCACGTGCCTGCAGATGGTGACAGGATGCACAGTGGAGCTCGCGACAGCCGCTCGGCCCCAGACGTAACTGCTGTCAGCTGCGGCTCCCTGGAGGGAATCCCGAGTGACGTGGTGCAGGTCGGGGAAAGCCCTCTGGTTGGCGCGAACTCCCGGGCTGGAATGGCAGCAGGAACGGGATCCCGAAGCGGGGGGCAACTTCATCCACTTCGGCTTCCTGCCGGGATTTCCATCCAACCCGCGGAGCTTCTCTCGCTGTGTACCTGTGGCGTCTATCCTGGCACTGACCTCTAGATGGAACAAAGAATGAGGGTGACAGTCCAGGAGATCCTCAGCACGGCCCGGATGCCAGCGTCTCGAGTTGGAGGCGTCGTGCAGGGTGAAGAGCGTCCTGTCGACAGCCCCCGAGATGGACCTCAGCTCGCTGCCCTGGCGTCGGGAGTGACTCCTGGGAAACGGCATGCTAGCAGCGCTGACACCCGGACAGAAAGGTACAATTCCACAGCAACTCACGGCCACCGGCAACTCGTCGGGCTGCGACATACTGTCACGCGGGGCTCTAGGGAGCCACGCAATAAGAGCCAAGGGCGAGCCAGTGAGTCGTGATGTTTTATTAAAGGTAAGGGGTGAGGGATGAGGAAAGCACAGATACTCGTACAGAGGTACACTCACAAGTTGCACAGCGCAGGAGCAGGGAGCTCATACCGGACAAAGGGGTAACAAGGCATACATACTCTCAGCGGGTAACAATCACAGGAATGCTGTAAGGGGAGTAGAGACTGACACCAGACGAAGGGGCTTCAGCCTAGCAGTGCTTATGTCGCAGCCCCGAGTCATCGAGGCTGCTCCTATTTATTCTCATTGGCAGCGCCCCAGCTGATGAGGATTAATTGGCCCCAGCCGTCCGTAATGCTGCCAGCTGGGAGCCTGATGAGACGCTGCTCAATGAGAAGCAGGGATGAAGGGAAACATGGGCTGAGCACCGAGACGGCATCTCATCCCATGGTGACAGCTCCATGAAGTGTTTTTCTGGTTGAAAAGTCTCATCAAATGCCTTAAACTTAATGTCTGTGACTATGTGTGATGTTGCGCCTGTGTCAACCATTAGCCCTTTTTCTTTAAGTCCACGTACCTCGCAGTCACTCATTTTGAATACAAAGGTGTGGTCCTCAGCATCGGCTGCATGTTTCACGTCATCTCTCTTCTTGTGTCGGCAATTTTCGCCTGTGTGAGTGGAACTTTTAAAGAAGCTGCACCACCGTCTCTGCTCTTTTGTCACAGCACATTCTTTGGCTTTGTGTCCCTTCTGGCCACAGTTGTAGCACGTCATCTCCGCACCATTTTTTCCTCTCCCACTCATCCTCATGGCTGCGCCACTTGCTTTCATCATCATATTGTCATCACTCACGTCTGCATTATACATTTCAGTGTTCTCATAACTTCTTAGCTTTGTTTTAAATTCACTGAAAGTCGTCTTCTCATCACCCTGCGTTATGTGTATGGTGAACGGCTCAAATGATGCAGGCAAACCTTTCAGGATCATGGCAATTAATAGGCCATCACTTTACACTTCTTCTGCATTTCTTAGTGCAGTAATAGCAATCTCTGCATGGATAATGTAGTCTGTGATGCTTTCATTAGCGGTTGTCTGGAGGGACGTTAGCTCTGTGTAGAGGCTAATCACGTGTGGTTTTCCCTTACCAGCACAATGATCCCACAGTATCTTCAACGCTTTTCTCCCGTCATCGGCTGCATCTGTCATTATGAGGGATTATCCAAAAACTGTTATCAGATAACAATTTTTGTTATCCAAAAACTGTATTAATTCTGTGTATGCCTCTTCATTTTTTTTTGTAGAGTCTCCATGGTTTTCTTCGTTGTCACCGGAGGTTGGCTCGTTCAATATCGTCTCCTTGAGGCCTAGTAACTTCAGGTGCCCCAAAACTTTGTTTCCCACAGTTTGTAGTTCTTCTCATCCCCGTCGAAACATAATCTCTGCCATCGGCCTCCCAGCTCTCTTCTGGGCCCATAACCTGTTTGTGCAGTCATCTTGGAAGAAGAGGAGGAAAATCCAGTTCACTTCACAGAGGAAAATAACACACACATATGTTCTCTTACGTGGGGTACTGCCAACAACTGAACATGGAGCCCCGTTTATTTTTGCGCACGCTCAGAACATGATGCGTTCAGGGTACATTCAGTATAAAATTTAATCCAATAGCCACTATACTCCCAGCTCTCAGCTAATCTCACATTTTTTGTCCAGTAAAATGAAACAGTCATTGTCGCCCACGACAGACTGCTATGATGATGATGATGATGATGATGATGAAACTCCATTAACTCATCTAAATTATTGGGGAGAGATTATATTCCCACAGCAATGGAGGGAGGCTATCTTTTCCCTCCAGAACTATGTGGTCTTTCTGTTTCTCCTCCGGTTAAATCAGCAGCTGATTCTGGTTTAAACATCAGGATCTGGGCTGTCTCTGGACCTCCACACTTAATCCCCCCACCACCACCACCACCACCACCATGACCAATTTGAAAACTTTACATAATGGTCCGTAATAGAAAAAGTTTATAGTAAGCAGTAATGTAAGTATAGTAATGTCTGGCTCCGCTAACTACAGCTAACTGCTGTAGCTAACTGGTTGTCACAGGCAGATCTTAATAAACTTGAGAAAGAGATGAGATGTACGATCAAGTGCCAGTTGATGATCACTGGTGAAGGGTTCATAAGTTGTGCCAAGGTGCCAAGGCCAAGGTGCCAAGGTGCCAAGGCCACAAGTGCTGGATAATTTGGCCTAACTTGGCTAATCTGTCTTCCAACAAAACAAGTAAAAATAACATCTGGAAGAAAAATATCAAGTGTGTATTAATAAACCAGTTGGAAAAAGGGATATCTAGAGGCATGAGTCAGATACAGCTGTGGACAAAATTGTTGGTACCCCTCTGTTAATGAAAGAAAAACCCACAATGCCATCCATCCATCCATCCATCTTCTACCGCTTCTCCGGAGGTCCGGGTCGCGGAAGCAGCAGTTCAAGCAGAGAAGCCCAGACCTCCCTCTCCCCGCCACCTGCTCCAGCTCTTCAGAGAGGATACCAAGGCGTTCCCAGACCAGCTGGGAGACATAGTCTCTCCACCGAGTCCTGGGTCTGCCCCGGGGTCTCCTCCCAGTGGGACATGCCTGAAACACCTCAAGTGGGAGGCGTCCAGGAGGCATCCTAATCAGATGCCCATACCACCTCAACTGACTCCTTTCAATGTGGAGGAGCAGCGGTTCTACTCTGAACCCTCTCCTGGATGACTGAGCTCCTCACCCTATCTCTGAGGGTGAGTCCAGTAATCCTACGGAAAAAGCTCATTTCAGCCACTTGTATCCGCGATCTCGTACTTTCGGTCATTACCCAAAGCTCATAACCATAGGTGAGAGTAGGAACGTAGATTGACTGGTAAATCGACAGCTTTGCCTTAGAACTCAGCTCCCTCTTCACCACAACAGACCGGTACAACATCCGCATCACTGCAGATTCCGCTCCAATCCGTCTGTCGATCTCTCGCTCCATTTTCCCCTCACTCGTGAACAAGACCCCAAGATACTTAAACTCCTCCACTTGGGGCAGGAGCCTGTCCCCAACCCAGAGAGGACAATCCACCGTTTTCTGGCTGAGGACCATGGACTCGGACTTGGAGGTGCTGATTTTCATTCCAGCCGCTTCACACTCAGCGGAAAACCATCCCAGCAAGAGCTGTAGGTCATTGCTGGATGAAGCCAACAGGACAACATCATCTGCAAACAACAGAGATGAGATCCTGTGGTCACCAAGCATGACACCCTCCATTCCCTGGCTGCGCCTAGAAATCCTGTCCATAAAAATTATGAACAGGATCGGTGACAAAGGGCAGCCCTGGCGGAGTCCAACTCTCACTGGGAATGAATCCGACCGAGTGTTGGCAATACGAACCAAACTCTCACAACGGTCGTACAGAGACTGAATAGCTCGTAACAAGAAGCCCAATACCCCATACTCCCGGAGCACCCCCCACAAAAAACCATGAGGGTCGCGGTCAAATGCCTTCTCCAAGTCCACAAAACACATGTAAACTGGTTGGGCAAACTCCCACGAACCCTCAAGAATTCTCGAGAGGGTAAAGAGCTGGTCCGATGTGCCACTGCCAGGACGAAAACCACATTGCTCCTCCTGAATCCGAGGTTCGACCAACGGCCGGACTCTCCTCTCCAGTACCTTGGCATAGACCTTCCCAGGGAGGCTGAGGAGTGTGATCCCTCTAAAGTTGGAGCACACCCTCCGGTCCCCTTTTTTGAAGAGAGGAACCACCACCCCGGTTTGCCATGCCAAAGGCACTGCCCCCGACCTCCATGCAATGTTGCAGAGGCGTGTCAACCATGACAGCCCTACAACATCCAGGGCCTTGAGGTACTCAGGGTGAATCTTGTCCACCCCCGGGGCCCGGCCACCAAGGAGATTTTTAACCACCTTGGCGACCTCAGCCCCTGTGATAGGCGAGTCATCCCCCTCGTCCCCAAACCCTGCTTCCTCTGTGGAAGGCGTATCAGTGGGATTGAGGAGATCCTCGAAGTGTTCCTTCCACCGCCCGATGATATCCCCAGTCGAAGTCAACAGTGTCCCATCCGCACCATACACAGTGTGGACAGGGAGCTGCTTTCCCCTCCTGAGCCGCCGGACAGTTTGCCAGAATCTCTTCGAGGCCGACCGAAAGTCTTGTTCCATGGCCTCACCAAACTCCTCCCAAGCCCGGGTTTTTGCTTCAGCAACCACCCGAGCTGCACTCCGCTTGGCCTGCCGGTACACCTCAGCTGCTTCGGGAGTCCCACAAGCCAACCAAGCCTGATAGGACTCCTTCTTCAGCTTAATGGCCCCCCTCACCACTGGTGTCCACCATTTGGTTCGGGGGTTGCCACCACGAGATGCACCGACCACCTTGCGGCCGCAGCTCTGGGCAGCCGCTTCAACAACAGAGGTGGAGAACATGGCCTATTCAGACTCCATGTCTCCAGACTCCCTCAGAATGTGATTGAAGTTCTTCCGGAGGTGGGAGCTGAAGACCTCCCAGACAGGAGCCTCAGCCAGACGTTCCCAGCACACCCTCACTATACATTTGGGTCTACCAGGTCTGAATGGCTTCCTCCCCTGCCATCGGATCCAACTCACCACCAGGTGGTGATCAGTTGACAGCTCTGCACCTCTCTTTACCCGGGTGTCCAAGACATACGGTCGCAGGTCTGATGACACAATAACAAAATCGATCATCGACCTGCGACCTAGGGTGTCCTGGTGCCAGGTGCACATATGGACACCCTTATGCTTGAACATGGTGTTGAACATGATGTTCGTTATGGACAGACTGTGGTTAGCACAGAAGTCCAATAACTGAACACCACTCGGGTTCAGATCGGGCAGGCCATTCCTCCCAATCACCCCCCTCCAGGTTTCACTGTCGTTGCCCACGTGCGCATTGAAGTCCCCCAGTAGGACAATGAAGTCTCCAAGAGGAGCACCCTCCAGCACCCCAGCCACAGACTCCAAAAAGGGTGGGTACTCTGAAACATCATTTGGTGCATAGGCACAATTTTTTTTTAATAAAAAACCCACAATGGTCACAGAAATAACTTGAATCTGACAAAAGTGGTAATAAATAAAAATTCTATGAAAATTAACCACTGAAAATCAGACAGTGCTTTTGAATTGTGGTTCAACAGAATTATTTTAAAAAACAAACTCATGAAACAGGCCTGGACAAAAATGATGGTACCCTTAACTTAATATGTTGTTGCACAACCTTTTGAGGCAATCACTGCAATCAAACGATTTCTGTAACTGTCAGTGAGACTTCTGCATCTCTCAGCAGGCATGAGCAAACTGCTCCAGTTGTCTCAGGTTTGAAGGGTGCCTTCTCCAGACGGCATGTTTCAGCTCCTTCCACAGATGTTCAATAGGATTTAGATCAGGGCTCATAGAAGGCCACTTTAGAATAGTCCAATGTTTTGCTCTTAGCCATTCTTGGGTGTTTTTAGCTGTGTGTTTTGGGTCATTATCCTGTGGCAAGATCCATGACCTGCGACTGAGACCAAGCTGTCTGACACTGGACAGCACATTTCTCTCTAGAATACCTTGATAGTCTTGAGATTTTATTGTACCCTGCACAGATTCAAGACACCCTGTGCCAGATGCAGCAAAGCAGCCCCAGAACATAACAGAACCTCCTCCATGTTTCGCAGTAGGGACAGTGTTCTTTTCTTGGTATGCTTCATTTTTGCGTCTGTGAACATACCGCTGATGTGCCTTGCCAAAAAGTTCCAGTTTTGTCTCGTCTGTCCATAGGACATTCTCCCAGAAGCTTTGTGGCTTGTCAACATGCAGTTTGGCAAATTCCAGTCCGGCTTTTTTATGATTTATTTTCAACAGTGGTGTCCTCCTTGGTCGTCTCCCATGAAGTCCACTTTGGCTCAAACAGTGACGGATGGTGGGATCTGACACTGATGTACCTTGACCTTGGAGTTCACCATGAATGTGTTTAGAGGTTGTTCTGGGCTCTTTTGTTACCATTCGTATTATCCGTCTCTTCCATTTTTCATCAAGTTTCCTCCTGCGGCCACGTCCAGGGAGGTTGACTATAGTCCCGTGGATCTTAAATTTCTGAATAATATGTGCAACTGTAGTCACAGGAACATCAAGCTGCTTGGAGATGGTCTTATAGCCTTTACCTTTAACATGCTTGCGTATAATTTTCTTTCTAATCTCCTGAGACAACTCTCTCCTTTGTTTCCTCTGGTCCATGTTTAGTGTGGTACACACCATGTCACCAAACAGCACAGTGACTACTTGTCACCCTTTAAATAGGCCGACTGACTGATTACAAGTTTGTAGACACCTGTGATGTTAATTAGAGGAAACATCTTGGTTGAACATGTCCCTATGGTCACATTATTTTCAATCTTTTCTAGGGGTACCATCATTTTTGTCCAGGCCTGTTTCATGAGTTTGTTTTTTAAAATAATTCTGTTGAACCACAATTCAAAAGCATTGTCTGATTTTCATTGGTTAATTTTCATAGAATTTTTTTATTTATTACCACTTTTGTCAGATTCAAGTTATTTCTGTGACCATTGTGGATTTTTCTTTCATTAACAGAGGGGTACCAACAATTTTGTCCACGTGTGTATATAATCACAATAAAAAAACTGAGGTTAATGGCTTGATAATGGGGTTATCCAGGCCAAAATAAACCAGAATATAGCCCGATAGTGAGATATATAGTCATGTGGCTTAATGAGGTGGGAAAACAGATGTCTAGTGGATGATTAGAATATATAGGAAATAGCCATAAAAACTGTAGTCACTCCACTCATGGTACGTGTCCACTGATTTAATCTTTTTTCCACTTCCCATTGATTGTGTATTGGAAACGCAGCAGAAAGCATTTGGGTGTGGAGCGATCGAAAACCATGCTGTGGTTTGCAGAATCTTACGTGCATCCCCTACAGTGCTATGTGTCCACTGGTCAGGATTTTTCAGAAAGGAATCTGGATACCGCAACCTGTGAGGTGCGGAAAAGGGGCGTGTAGCATAGTTCTTGGCTAGGCAGAGTCGAGCAATGTGGGAGAAAATACTGGAATAGTCGTTATTAACCATGAGCAGATTGTTTTTAATAGTGCTGGAATATTTGCGCTACAAAAGGCGACTTTGTCGTCATCGTCGACGCCAGTTTTGGGTTCACCCAATCCTACAGACCCGCACAATGCATGTTGAATTTGACTGCCTGGTTCGTGAGCTTCGGCTGGATGAGCCCATGTTCTACTGCTCTCCATGCCTCGTTCCTTTGTATGTTGTTTCTATATGATGGCAAGGACTGGTCACATAGTATCGGTATCTTCATGTCTTCACAACAACAGGAAACATACAGATCTGCTTCTCTTTCCTTCCCCCCTCCCCTCTCATCTTCTCCTCCAGCTGGCTGGTTCACTGGATTGGTCAATGGGTCCATCCATGGGCGGTCTTCAGCTCTCTGCTGCTACCGGGCAATATGGTGTCCTTGGTCTCCATATCTTTAAAACAAACCAGCGAAAAGTGTTTCTAACATAATTTCATGCGAGGAATAGTAGGTTCAGTTAATGAATCCGTCATTATTTGACATCAAAAACCGCTGGTTTAAAAGTTCAGGACGAGAGTGCTGCCTCCAGTTCATGACCATACGGAAAACATCATGACTGATCGTCCTGAGTATGCAAATGAGCTGTAGGAGACATACGGGAGATTCTGTACACCACAGTATGGTTTTTGACCACTCCGCACCCAAACGCTTTCCACTGCGTTCCCAATACACAATGAATGGGAAGCGGAAAAACGACAGAACCAGTGGACACGTACTATCATTTGCATACTCAGGACGATCAGTCATGATATTTTGAACCGGAGGCAGCACTTTCATCCTGAACTTTTAAACCAGTGGTTTTTGATGTCAAATAATGGATTCATTAAATGAACCTACTATTTCTTGCACAGATGTTAGAAACACTTTTCACTGGTTTGTTTTAAAGATGTGACTCGTCGACCAATCCAGTGATCCAGCCAGTTGGAGAAGACAAGAGGGGAGGAGGAAAGAGAAGCAGATCTGTACGTTACCTGTTGTTGTGAAGATATGAAGGAGAAATTAATAACCGCTGTTTCAGGCAACCCAATACTATATGACCAGTTCTTGCCGTCATATAGAAACAACATACAAAGAAACGAGGCGTGGAGAGCAGTGGAACATGGGCTCATCCAGCTGAAGCTCACCAACCAGGCAGTCAAATTCGACATGTATTGTGCTGGTCTTGATAGAAAAATCTGTATTAAGATGAAACTTAGTCAAAAAACCAGGCAGGATCAAAAGTTTAAGTAAATTTATTCTCTGTCCAGGAGAACGATACAGAGGATGGCCCCAAAGTTCATTCACACACCATTCTAACCATCACACACACTATCCAGTCTTTTTAAGGCTGTGTTATCTGTCGGGAGTTGGAGAGAACGTCCTTGGCAGTTAGGCTCAGTACATCTGTTCACAAACAGGGTGTAAGATTATCTGTGTCCCAGGAACCAGGAGCCAACACATCTCTCAGTCATACAGGAAACTTACAAGATGAACCCAAAAGAAACGATAAACAGTAGGACAGCTGCATCAGCTTTCTGTTAACCCAGGCTCACTCACACCGACTCAGGGGCATTGTCAAGGCCATATGATCAGACATTAAAATGTTGAGTATCAGACATTAAAACATTCCACAAATATAGCAGTAAATATAGAATTATTCTTTCATTGCCCCCTTTGATGCTAAAAGCATCAGAGATGAACTGTTATGGCATCTAAAACCCCATCAGGCAGCCTCACTAAGCTCCAATGCACTGTTATGCAACAGCATTTTTATGCAACAGACCCTAACTAGCTATCGATGGGGAAAGTCAACCACCGGCCCTGTCTGCGCCCCAGGCACCGGTTTAACATTTCATGCCTTGAGGAGAACAATCAGGTCTTTTGATCAATAAAGAGAAGAAATGAAAGAAATGAAATAAAAACAAATAATAAAAACAAAATTATAATAAAGAAAAGTAAAATGATAATGATGAATAATAGCGATGATATGATGAGGATATATGTGTTAGCAGCAATTCAAAAGATATGAGGTTAGTTTAAGGGATAAAACAAAACAATGGAAAACAAAACAGTATAAATGTGTAAAACAAGACCATAATAATGTATTGATATAATAATGTTACGATAATGAGTAAAATGATGCAAATAAAAAACAAAATGAAAGTAATATAAAAACAAAATGAAGCCAAAACAAAAATAAGTAATAAAAACAATGTTTCAAACTTCATAAATGTATTTGCAAATCAGCTTCTCTCGGTTTTCTGCATGTCAGTCATACTTTTACTCTGTATTTGAGTCATGGAGAGACACCTTGTGCTGGTACTGTTTTTTCATCATTCTCATCATCCCCGGTAATTGCGTCATGGTACATTACTAAGTTAACATGAACAAGTCTCATCATCATACTACGGATGCAGGGAATGACACAGGAAAAAAACAAAAATATCACTACAAAATCATTATCAAATTTGTGATGAGGCTTCTCCATGAAGAGAATAACCAACTCAACCAGTTCTATGCATCAGTAACATTATTCTTTGCCGCAGCAGCCTGTAAGGCAGTGAGGTTGCATATGGCCAAGGCAATAATATTACCATCTGCCTCATTTTCAGGAAAAAAAGTACAACAATAATCACCTACAACAGCACACACGCCCCCATGGGCGGCACTTAGTTGATCAAGAACCATTCTATTTTGTGTTAGAAGTCTAAAAGCAGTCATTTCCTCCTTTATACCAGAAAAACCAGATAAAGAAAAATTTACAAATGATTGTAGCCTATAATTCTTTCAATCCACAAGGTGTTCTTACCCATTCCCACCCAAGGAAACAGTGAATGAAGGACCTTTGACCCTGTGCTTTTTATCTTAAATTCCTCTGGTACATCTGTGCCCAAAATAGCATCTTGTGGTGCAAAGGTGGCATCATGTGGTGAAAAGGCATCTCTCTTTACCCTGCCCACCTGGCCTGCCAACATAATGAGCATATGGTCAGTCACAAAAACAGGGGCACACACCCCCACCCACTTCATGGGCAGGTGTGAGTATGCCCAATGGCCACATAACCCTGTCACCATGTGTGTGCCATATTTCTGAGAGTTGCAAATGGCAGCACTACAGAGCTCTTGCAAAGTGACAGTTCCAGAACGGCAAAGAGGATCTTCAGGACATCATTTGCCCACTTTGTTGGTCAAGCAGGCAGCAGTACAGGGGCGAGACTCACTATGCACCGTTGCACACTTAGAAAGTGGTAAGCTGCCCAGAAAGACATCACTACTCCCCTTTAGAAAAAAGGAGAAATTCCCTGGTGAGATTAGCCTTGCTTTCAGAGTAAGGGGTGTCATCATGTTTCCGGTCAGTGGAATGATAAGTGTTGTGACAGGTGTGATTCAAAATAATATTTGCTGTGTTATTTCTGTACATAGCCTCTTGTAAGAAACAGCCTGTGGTAGTTCCATTATTTTAGCAGTAACAGATATTTGACCAGCTGATAATGGCATTAAGGAGCAAACATAACAGTTGGAATGATTGGCTGATTTAGCTGTGTAATTAGCATACCTCCACCAGACATTGCCAGCATAAACATGATTGTGGTGACCTGGACCTTCCAGCCATTCATGGTGTGCGTGTGTGTGTGTGTGTGTGTGTGTGTGTGTGTGTGTGTGTAACATATCTTGCTCTGTGATGAATGGATAGTGGTATGTTTAAGAATAGTTAGTTAGTTAATCCCTTCACACCTGAAGATGTATATGGGCGGCGCCTATCTCCGCTTCTTGTTTAAGAATAACCAAAGTAAAAGTGTATCCACGAGAATGATAATGACGTAAAAGCAGCCACACCATTTGCATCCTTCAGTTGCCAACCTTCTTTCTCTTGCATTTTGTCTCTCCATGATAAATAAACAAAAAAATCAAAAAGTTAAACACAAAATAAGCAATTTATCTTTTGTTCATATAAAAGACAAAAAATAAAATAGAAAGGAGATGTCTTTACCTTCTTTACATGTTTCAACTGCACTGCAGCCTTCATCAGAAACATTTACATTTTCTTTACATTGAAACATGTAAAGAAGGTAAAGACATCTCCTTTCTATTTTATTTTTTGTCTTTTATATGAACAAAAGACAAATAATTAAAAGAAGACAAAATGAACCTATTTGACCTACAAAATAAGCAAAAATGATGATAGCAATGAAGTCAACCAGTTAAGCAGTCAGTTGTTGAGGATCCCCTTGTGTGTGTGTGTGTGTTTTTGTTTTCAAAGTTCTTTCGTGCCCACTTTTTCGATCCCTCACAAGATGATCAGCAAGAGTTCTTCAGTGGGCACCGCTGGTGAGCCAATATTTGTAATAAGGATTACGATAGAAACAGTGTCACTGTGGAGATGAGGATAAACAGTCTCGCCAATAGAATGAGGATTAGTTACTTTGTTGTTGAGGGTTTTGCACAGGTTAAAGTTTGCAATGAGTTAAATGCACCCAAGAGTCACATCCTTCAAATTTCACAGCTGTTGGTGTCGCCAAGATAACTTTGTGTGGTCCTTGTCAGGGAGTATCGGTACAGTTTTTCTTTATGATGACCAGATCCCCTGGTTTGGCCAAGATGGGTGCTTCCCCATGGTTCCTCCGTCACATGGTCCTTCCTGGGAATGGCAGCATGGATAATATCTCTATCAGTTGACATTCTATGCATGTAATCAATTAAACACCCTTCCTCATCATCTAAGTTAAATGGCCATAATGGTGGGAGTCAGCAGGGTTTCATTCATTATTTTCCCCATTTTTTGTCACTATTTTCCTAAGCCTTCTTTAATAATCCTATTTGGTCGTTACGTTAATCCTACAGATTGTGGATGGTAGGCTAAATGGTTTTTCAGGTAAATGTTGAGTGCTGTACCTACGTGTGATGTAATTTAATTTACAAAATGTATTCCATTATATGAGTAAATCATTTCAGTTATTCCAAATCATTGCATTATTTCAGTTAAGGGTTTCTTTGCTACCGTAGTAGCATTTGGATGAATGCAAGGGAAGGTCTCTGTCCATTAAATATGTCAATAATCACCAAACAATATTTCTTCCCTTCACATTTATTTAGTTCAGTGGAATCCGTGCAAAGGTTTTGAAAAGGATAAGTTGATGCAGGGAAGGTCAAATTATTTTTGCCTTAACCCTTTGAGTGTGTGAATTTGCGTGCCCCTAGTGGCAGAGTGCAGCACTGCGCCTGTCGTATCACTCTGACATGACCGGCTGCATTGGAGATTTGTACTGATTTGTACTGATTTGCCAGTTTCAAAAGGTGGCAGACATCCGTTGAAGGACTCAATGGATGACATGTAATACACCAAAGAAGAAGAACTCCTCATTTCCTTTTCCTGTTTATGGTATTTTAGCCCAGAAAGCTAATATGGCTGCGATCGGTAACCGTCACTTTGTCGGCTTTGTACGCGGAAAATAGCCACGGGATACAAGTAAAATTTATGTGGGATAATCATAAGACTTTGCAGATGTGGTCGAGTCTTTAAATGACCGACAGAACGCAAAATAATGACCATGATGGGTGAAAACGCAGCAACCACGCCAGCCAGCCAGCCAGCCAGCCTCCCTTTGTCAAAAGTGAGAAATTTCTTGATTTTTTTAATGTACTGATTTCTTGTTCATATACTTTGAAGGTAAGATGATGAGGTACCGCTCTACAAAAAAATGGTGTCAAAAGACTGAACCATTCTTTGTGTAAATACGTTCAAAGTCCAGTTTTGACTGAGTTATGGATTTTAAAGAGGTGCTGTGACATTATGCAAATTAGATGCATACATTTATTCCTATCTGAAACTTTGGATCATATTTTACATCTTTCTATTAGACAGTAAGCCATTATCTCTTATCACTTTCAAGTTATAGCCTTGGAAATCTGAACTATTTTATTGACAAAAATTTTTTACCACTGTTGACCACTAGGGGTTATGTCGCAATTCGGCGACAGACACACACAGAGTTAAGTTCACTTAAGCATTGTTTTCTTCTTACATAATTGAGTAATAATTATTTTGTTTTTGTAGCAAATTTTAGATTGAGTAGCAAATTATTTTTACTAACCATACTGTTATGTTTCAGGACCCAAGAGACAGACACAGACACGGGCAGATACAAAATAGTTATTCTTTATTGTGAAGTGTAAGTGAGTGTAGTGCTAGTGTGAGTGCTGATATCGTGGCCTGGTCACCGGAGCTGAGCGATACAGAGGACGACCTGGCAACCCTAGAACACACAAGCAGAAACCGTTAAGACTGTTCAGCACAAAAGGACAAGTGCAGGTGTGCAGCTTACTTTAGGTTGTCTCCAACTGTATCTAGCCGTTCTCCGATGTCCGCTTGCTGTGGTGACTCTGGTGCTTGAAGCTGTGACGGTGATAACGCCACTAACCGTGGAGGAGTTCGTGGTGAGAGCAAAGACTGCACTGACAGCTGTGACGTTGACTGTTCCCGTAGCCGTGACAGTGATAATGTCCGTAACTGTGGAGACAATGATTCCTGTGACTGAGGGAGTGACAGTACCTGCAGTTGCAGTGGAGAAAGTTCCTGGATCAGCGAAGGCCAGGAGGAGCTCCGGAAGGGAAAGGGTAATTCTCTGTCCGTTGGAGATACCGGTCCGCCGCCTGGGAGGTCCACCTGTGCACAGGGGTAAATATTAGGCGTAGACAGGCAAATAGCCTTCTTACGTGGTAGGTCTTGTCGTGGTAGTCTTGGCTTGACTATGAGATGAGGCTCTGACTCCGTAGACCAGGAGGAGCTCCGGGAGCGTACTGGTCCGCCGCCTGGGAAGCCCACCTGGGCACAAGAGTTAAGGTTTGGTGTAGAGAAGCAGATAGTCTTCTTACGTGGTAGATCTGGTCGTGGCGTTCTTGACGTGGCTGTGGAACGAAGCTCTGGCTCATACTCTGACGAGGTAGACAGATGACTCCGTGCCGAGCTGTCCATGACGCTGGCTTTTAAGAGCCGCTGATTAACACCTGTTATTCTGTGCACGGCTGGAGCTGATGAGCTGGATGATGGCCCAGCGGCCGCCATGACACATACATTATTAATTATTTTACTACTATAATTTACTACTAATCATAATGTTGCTAATTCTATTTTTTTACTAATGTCTAATCACCACCCCCCCGATACATGAGAAACCCCATGTAGCAGAGTGGAGGCCTGCTGAAACAGTTTGTGCCATGTGATAAGTTTTTTTCTTTCAGTGTTGAAAGAAGTGATGCTGTGGTGTGATTTCCTATATGACCTTGTGTAGCTGCTTGTGGTCTTCCTCAGAGATTTGATCTGTGCCATTAATATGTGTTGCACATTTGTATAGGGCTAATTTAGATGAAACTTTTATACAATGTAACATTTTTAAAATGAGGTCTTTGCAATCATGCCTCTTTTCTTCCACTTTTTTTATTAAGTTATTGATAATAGAAAATGCACACAGGCTGTCACTATACATCGTGAGTGCTTTCCCTTGGCCTAATTTACAAATTTATGTAATCATGTTACCCTGCAACTTTCAATTGTTAAATGAGGCTGTGATAATAATACTGTTATGCATGCAAGGTCTGTGGAAGAGATGAGGGATGTGGACTACATTCTGCACAAGGAATGTTTTTTTTATCATTTGGATCTGGGCCACTCAGATGTCCATCATACATCCCCAAAAAAAAATATTAGTTTGTGGCCTACTGTGTAGTGGAAATTTTGGACTTATAATATTGTACAGCCTTCGTGTGCAGGCGAGCCGTCGCCGCGCCTGGCTCGGCCGAAAACCAAGCACTGCGAGTACCTTAACACAGCGAAATCATACAACACATTTATTCCTGTCACATGTGGGAAATGTGATGCTGTCATGCCGTTGTCAGGTAGGAAGCTTTATGGAAATGTCTCAGACCTACAATGTCACTTCAGGTCAACACTGCATTGTTAACATCAAGTCAAGGTCAGGTAAATGGTAAATGGTAAATATTGCCTATCCCTTGTACCGTGCCATTAAGCCTATTCCATTGCCTTTTTAAAAGAAAATTTCACAGAATATAAATTGTTTAAATGGGAGACTCAGACTTGAACTTTCTGAGCTCCTTTTCTAGGTTAAAATTTAAGTATTCTAGTATTTAAGGATGAACTTGTTTTATTTGCATTATTTGATCCAAAAATGCATCAAAAGCAACATCTTTTCATCTTTTTGGATAATTGTTATTTAGATTAGATTAGATTCAACTTTATTGTCATTACACATGTATGAATACAAGGTAACGAAACACAGTTTAGCATCCAATCAGAAGTGCAAAGGACAGCAGTGCAGTATATACAGTAATTGACAGTATGTGCAATTTAAGCAAATATATGCAAATATATGCAGCATTGCAGAAAGTTAAGAGTACCGTTATGTGCAAATAATGTACAATAAGTTAGGTGGGCAGTTATGTACAGGTGAGGATGGTAAGAGATGATGGTAAGAGAGTCAGCGGGGAACTAAGTTCAATAACGTGACAGCTGTTGGAAAGAAACTGTTCCTAAACCTGCTGGTTCTAGTCCGAAGGCTTCTGAAATGCCTTCCAGAGGGGAGAAGCTGGAACAGTCCATGAGCAGGATGGTTGGAGTCCCTAAGAATGCTGCGTGCCCGGCGCAGACATCTTTTCCTGTAGACGTCCTCTATAACTGGAAGTGGAGTCCCTGTGATGCGTTGGGCGGTTTTCACCACCCGCTGTAGCGCCTTACGGTCAGCGACAGAGCAGCTCCCATACCAGACTGTGACACAGTTGGTCAGGGTGCTCTCTATCACGCAGCGGTAGAAGTTGCCCAGGATGTCAGTTGACAGATGGTTCTTCTTCAGTGTCCTCAAGAAGAAGAGGCGCTGATGGGCCTTCTTGATCAGGCTGGTGGTGTTAACTGACCAGGACAGGTCCTCCGAGATGTGGGTCCCCAGGAATTTGAAGCTGGGGACACGTTCAACAGCTATGCCATTGATATGGATGGGGTCATGTGTCTCTCTCCTCTCCTTCCTGTAGTCCACTATGAGCTCTTTGGTTTTGCTGGTGTTAAGGAGCAGGTTATTGTCAGCGCACCAAGTAGCCAAGTGCTCAACCTCTGCCCTGTAATCTGACTCATCGTTGTCCCTGATGAGTCCGATCACCGTGGTGTCATCTGCGAACTTTATGATGGAATTGGATCCATACATAGGCCTGCAGTCATGGGTGAAGAGGGAGAGAGGAATGGGCTGAGCACACAGCCCTGTGGTACACCAGTGTTGAGTGTGATGATGGAAGAACGGTTGGGGCCTGACCTAACATGCTGGGGTCTGTTGGTCAGAAAATCCATGATCCAGTTGCAGGTGGAGGTACTGATTCCCAGGTCCCCAGGTTTAGTGATCAACTTGGAGGGGATAACTGTGTTGAATGCTGAGCTGAAGTCAACAAACAGCATTCTTACGTAGGTGTTCTTGTCATCCAGATGTGAGAGTACACGGTGCAGCGCTGTAGAAACCGCATCCTCTGTACTCCTGTTGCTCCGGTAGGCAAACTGGTGAGGGTCCAGTGTAGGGGGCAGGCATTTTTTGAGCTGTGCCAAGACCAGTCGCTCAAAGCACTTCATGACTATGGGCGTCAGTGCCACAGGGCGATAGTCATTTAGGCACGATGGTGTTGAATGTTTCGGCACTGGTACTATAGAAGTGGTCTTGAAGCATGCTGGTACCACCGCCTGGGCCAGGGACAGGTTGAAGATGTCCGTGAAGACCCCTGCCAGCTGCTCAGCGCATGCCCTCAGCACACGCCCCAGAATGCCGTCAGGGCCAGCAGCCTTACATACGTTGATATGACTCAGTGCGTTACGGACGTCGGTGTGAGTGAGTGTGAGGTGGTGGAGGTCGTCAGAGGGTGGGAAATTGATATTCTTTTCATTACTGTCCTTGTCAAAACAAGCATAGAAGTCATTTAGCTCATTGAGAAAGGACACAGTCATGGCTATAGGTATGGAGTTGCAGGGCTTATAATCAGAGATAGCTTGAATGCCCTGCCACATGCGTCGGGGGTCAGAGTCCCCAAAATGTTCCTCCACCTTCAGCTTGTAGCTGTGCTTGGCCTTCTTGATGCCCCTCTTCAGATCTGCCCTGGATGAACTGTAGGCCTCTGCGTCACCAGATCTAAAGGCATTGTTACGTGCCTTTAGCAGAAGCCGCACTTCTCTGTTCATCCACGGCTTCTGATTTGGGTATGTGGTGATCTGTCTTTTCGTGGTGACACTGTCAATAGTGGTGTTGATATGGTCCAGGACTGAGTGGGTGTAAGATTCGATGTTTATGTGGGAGCCACAGGTAGCCTGAGAGGTGAACATACTCCAGTCTGTGTTCCTAAACTTTTCCTGGAGTACAGAGTCAACCCCCTCTGGCCACACTTTGACTGTCCTCACTGATGGCTTTACCCGGTTGATGAGCGGTACATACTTGGGAGTAAGGAACAAAGATAAGTGATCAGACTGACCTAGGTGGGGGAGGGGAGTTGTTGTGTAGGCTCCTACAATATTGGTGTAAATGTGGTCCAATGTTTTGTCTCCTCTTGTGTGACAGGAGACATGCTGGTAGAATTTAGGAAGCACTGTCTTGAGGTTAGAGTGGTTAAAATCACCCGCCACAATAAATGCTGCCTCTGGGTGTGCAGTTTGTTGTTTGCTAATAGCTGCATGTAGTTCTTTCATAGCAAGCTTAGCATTAGCATCCGGAGAGATATAAGCAGCTGTTATGATGGTACAAGTGAACTCGCGTGGCAGATAGAAAGGTCTACATTTAACCATGAGAAACTCCAGGTTAGCTGAGCAGTGTCTCCCAACAGTGACAGAGTTCGTGCACCAAGCCTTGTTAATATAAATGCACACTCCCCCACCTCTGGTCTTACCGGAGTCATCAGCTGCTCTGTCTGCCCGGAGAGTGTGTAGGCCGGCTAGCTCGATAGCATTGTCGGGTATTCCACTGTGTAACCACGTTTCCGTGAAAATCATGATATTGCAGTTCATAAGTCTCTTATTGTTGGTGATCCGAAGCCATAGCTCATCCATTTTGTTCGCCAGTGACCGTACATTAGCGAGGAAAATACTGGGTAGAGAAAGCCGGTGCGGTGTTAGCTTTAGCTTAGCTCTTAGCCCTCCACGCTTCCCCCGCCTTTGTTTATGATCTCTACACCTCCTGCGAGCACTTCCGGTCGGCCGGGTAGCTTGACTAGCATCGGGTGTTCTCCGGAGCTCAGGGATGAGACGTAGGTTGCTGATAAAAAGATTGTTATCGTTGTTTTGTAATCCAATGTCCAAAAGCTCATTTCGGGTGTAAGATATGAAAGTGAAGCTGTTCTGAACGAACAGACCCGAAATGAGCAGAAATAACACTGCTAATCCGCAAAATCTGAAGAGACGCTGAGCCTCGCGTTGTGCACACACCGCCATCTTAGCGTTAATATTTATATTATATTATATTTATAGCGTTATTTCCTGTAAATAAATACTTTAAATGATATTTTGACTTTGAATTGTGGTGTGTTGTTTTCAATAGGTTAGAGAATAAATGAAATGGTTCTTTTTACTCAAGCACACATATATAAATAGTGAAACAGAAAAAGTGATGATTTTATAGTATTCCAGTAGTGATTTGCATAGCTGCTTGTCCTCATAAAGCCCCTTACCCATACACTGTCTATTACAACCTCAACTTTCACAGTCTGTCATTTATTTAAATTTACAAGACAATAAACCAACCAATTTATCATTTTAATACCAACAGAATCAAATCTAGTCAGAGAGCCCAACATTGGAACTCCTTTCTTCTGTTTGTATTTTTTGTAATTTTTCAATCTTTCAGAAATTTGCCGTTTTGTCATTAACAGCACAAAGATTTAAAAAAAAAGGTTTTAAAAGCACATAATCATTCATTAAGAGTGACATTTCTATTTAAAAGAGAACAATAATATGGCAAAGAAACATTAAAAAAACATTTGATCATTAGTAGCCTTAGATAAATCATATGTATAAGCAACATTTTCATTATTACATCGTTTGTGGTTTGAATCGTCACATATAAGATGTATTCAAAACTTTAATCACTGAGTATTATTTAATGACAACATTATTCCATAATCTTCAGTTTAATTCATCATATTGATGATGATTGCAGAGATGGATATGTGTGTACTTTTACTTAACTCTTTGGGTGCCCCGGTGCGGCCACTGCAGTTAGAGGGGTGGAGGCAAGCAGAGGCGAGGTGACGTCAGCCGCTGGAGTCCTGTGGGATGGGACTGAGCAGCGGAAGAGCGCGAAGGAGGAGGAGGGACCAAAGTGCGGCCCCCTGCCCTCAAGCCAGACTCATTATGCAGGAAAGAAAAGATACACATTTTGGTCAAGTTTGTTACTTCCTCTTACTATAGTTAATCTCTCAGATTTATCATGAAGTCTTTGTCTCACCGTCCAGTCTAAGTCAGCCTGTCACCCTTTTTTCTCCCTTATACATCTTAGCCACTGTTGCCCCTCAGTTAGAGAGATGACGCAACTGCGAGCTAAAAAAAAAAAAAAGTACAGACTACAAAAAATCATATGAAATAACCTAATGCTGTTTACCTGCCTTCAAGCATCCCAAACAAAGAGGAAAAAATAAAAATTTCTTTGTACTGCTGGCAGGCAATTTTACCCAAATAAGCAAAAATTCTGGCAACTAATAATGGCTCAAAAATAAAAAAGATATCTACCAATAAAGCAACATTAAATTGCTTGACACAAATAATTTTCACAAAGCCAGCAAAAAAGGAGAAACCTCACAAAAACAAAAAACCTCATAACAAAAGGATTTATTGCCAAAGCAAGCATCTATACATTTTAATCTTATCAAAATTCCCCGTTTAGTGTGACTTTATCACAGCTTCAGCACAAAACAAGTTAGTATTCTCTCACACACGTAACATAGCAAGCTCAAATGAATACTGCAGCAATTACCCATTTTTTCCTCATAAACGCAGAGCAGCCTCGTGGCAGCACACACATACACACACAGCCAGCTCCTTTCTCTCACCCACAAACAGTAATTAACTAATTAATTAATGGTGGTCCCTCGATCTCGAGGATGACATGCATGTGGACACGAAGATGGTTCTGCTGACCAAATCTGGACTTGCAGAGCCTGGAACAGATAGGGCACAGAAATTCCACTGTTGTTACAGGGCTGGATGCTGCTCTGTGGCGACGTTCTCTGGCAGCCTGTGCCTGGTTGTGGCACTCCTCCTCTAGTGAGGTTGACGCTCTTTATATGAAAGCACGCCAGCGCTGCCTGTCTTGTGCTTTGAGAACAAGTTCAGCGGGGGAGATGTCACACCACTTGAGGCTGTCTTTTAAGGCATTTTTGTAGCATTTGCAGGGGCGACCTCATTTTCTGTGCCCCTGCAGAAGCTCACCAAACAGCAGCTGCTTTGGGATGTGGTGGTCCTCCATCCTGATGACATGGCCTGTCCAGCAGAGCTGTGTCTACAGAAGCATTGACTCAATGGGGACAGACCTGGCTCTGTCAAAAACTTCTGTGTTGGTGACCATGTCCTGACATCACATTCTAAGGATGGAGCATAAAGCACATTGATGGAACTTCTCCAGCTGTTTCAGATGTTACCGATAAACCATCCATGTCTCACAACCGTATAGAAGTGAGGTAAGGATGACAGCATTGTACACTTTGAGTTTTGTGGCCAGGGTAACATTGTGATGGTTCAGTACCCTGTTGCAAAGTCCGAGAGCTTGGCTTGCTTTGCTGATTCTGGCTGAGATCTCTTTGTCCAGAGAGCCATCACTGGATATTATGCTTCCGATTTATCTGAAGCTGTCAACAGATTTCAGCTCTATGTTGTCAATCACGATAGTGGGCTATGGAGCATTCGAGTTTGGTGCAGGCTGGAATAGCATCTCAGTTTTTCTCAGGCTAATGGTGAGACCAAACTGCTTTGAAGCCTCAGAGAACTTATTCAGCATAGTCTGCAGATCCTCTGGCTTGTGAGCCATCAGCGCACAGTCATCTGCAAAGAGAGCTTCCTGGATGAGAATGGTGAGCGTCTTTGTTTTTGCAGTCAGTCTGCGCAGGTCGAACATGGACCCGTCATAACGGTAGCGAATGTACACACCCTCTTCTAGGTCCTGCACTGCTTGCCTGATGACACAGGTGAAGAACAAATAGAACAGGACGGGTGCCAGAACGCAGCCTTGTTTCACCCCGGTGAAAATGTCAAAGGGTTCTGAATGTTCACCACTGGAGAGCAGCTGCCCAGTCATACCGTCATGGAAGAGCGTGATGATCTGGATGAACTTGCATGGACAACCAAAGCGAGCAAGCACTGACCAAAGGGCATCCCTACTGACAGAATCAAATGCCTTGGTCAGATCGATGAAGACAGAGTAGAAGTTGAGATTTTGCTCTCGGCATTTCTCTTGTACCTGCCTCACTGTAAATATCATGCCGACTGTGCTGCAACCCGGGCAGAATCCACACTGAGCCTCTGGTAGGTTGGTCTCTGACAGCATGATGAGTCTGTTCAGGATGATCCGAGCGAAGATCTTGCCTGCAACTGACAGGAGTGAGATGCCCCTGTAGTTTCCACATTCGGCTTTGCTGCCCTTGTTCTTGTACAGCGTTACAATCAAAGCATCACGGAAGTCTTCTGGCATCTTCTCTTGCTTCCAGATAAACTGCATTATGTCATAGAAGACTTCAGTAGCTCCTGGACCAGCAACTTTATAGATCTCTGCTGTAATGCCATCCTTTCCAGGTGCCCAGTCGGAGTTCATCTGATTGATGGCCTTGGTAAGCTCCTCAATTGTGGGAGATTGGTTGAGTTCTTCCCTGACTGGCTGTCGAGGGATTTGGTCCAGAGCTGTAGGACTGACTGTCGATGGCCTGTTTAGCTGAGTTTTGAAGTGCTCAACCCATCGATTCCTCAGGCCCTCCTGGTCCTTGATCAGCGTGGACCCGTCTGCTGACAGCAAGGGGGTGGGTCCCGACTTGGAAGGTGCATAGATGGTTTTCAGGGCACTAAAGAACTGTTTGGAATTGTGGGCATCAGCATCGTTCTGAACCTCTTCTGCTTTCTTATCCCACCACCTGTCCTGCATTTCACGCAGCTGTTTCTGGCCCCCCCCCCCCACCTTTCAGGTGTTTGTACCTATTGACCTTGCAGGTGGAACTGGAGTCATTCTGCCAGGCCACATAGGCATTGTTTTTCTCTTGCAGGAGCTGGGTGATCTGTTCATCGTTCTCAACGAACAAATCCTGGTGCATGTGCTGTTTTGGACCGAGGTTGGTCTTGGCAGTCTCGGTGACAATGTTCTTAAACTCTTGCCACTTCTCCGTGCTGTCCTCAGCAGATGGTGCTCCTGCCTTGAGGTTCTCATCTAGCGCTGCCTGGAACTGCTGACGATGTAGGTCATGTCTCAGTCTCGCAGTGTTAAATACAGCCCTAACGGTCTTGGAATGCCGTCGCTGCATGGGTGTGATATGTAGCTGGAGGATTGCTTGTACAAGTCTGTGGTCGGTCCAACATTCAACGCCTTTCATGGCTCATGTGATCTGTACATCTTGTATGACTGTCTGCCTGACTATGATGTAGTCTATCAGGTGCCACTGCTTAGATCTTGGATGCATCCAAGTGGTCTTAAACTTGTCGACTTGACGAAAGAAGGTGTTGGTAATGCACAGCGCATGTTCCGCGCATTTGCTAAGGAGGAGCGGGCCATTGCTATTCTTGTTTCCCACGCCATGGGGGCCTAGTACACCTCTCCAGTTGTCTCTCTCCTTTCCGACTCTAGCATTGAAGTCACCCAAAATCAACAGCTTGTCACTGGCAGGGGTGAACTTTATGAGCTGGTCAAGGTCATCATAGAATTGCTCCTTGGCTTCATCAGTGCTGGTAAGTGTAGGGGTGTAGGCACTGATGATGGTTATATGGCACGATTTGTCCAGTGGGAAATGAAGCTTCATAAAGTGCTCGTTGATCCCGACAGGTAGACAGGGAATGGACTTTGTCAGACTGGTTCTGGCAGCAAGCCCCACTCCATGTATTCTGGCTTCAGTCTCGAGCTTTCCTTGCCAAAAGAGGTGTAACCATCCCCCAGTTTCTTTCAGCATTCCTTCATCAGCAAATCTTGTTTCACTTAGTGCAGCGATGTCAATCCAGTAACACCCTAGCTCCTTTGCAACCAAGGCTGTTCTCTCTGGTCTTGCAGTGTTGTCCTTGTCTAACAAGGTGCGGATATTCCATGCTCTGACTAGAAGTTGTTTATGCTTGAGATTCTTTGTTGTTCAACCGCTTGGAGGATGATCCATCAACCACGGTAAGCTGACCAGATAGTGTAGGGCAAGCAATTTTTGGGGTACCCTTTCTAACACCCTTCCTCATGCGAGGGTGGACAGTGCTCTCCTAAATAGGCTGCCCAGTCACCCTGGATGCTGCCGAACGTCTCTTTTGCCCAGGTGTTGAAGACGAGCAACCACTGGTCCAAGGGCCGCCTACATGCAGGTTTGTGGCTACGACTGCCAGTGATCATCTCCACCATCTCCACCTGTCGCTTCACCACTCTCCCATTGCCACAGGACTTTTGGAAAAGGAAAGATATAGGCTGCACATAGAACCTGTGCGGGAGGGTTTTTAAAAAGTGGTAGAGCCATTGCACGGGGGCAATCCCATTCTCTCAGCCGCAGAAGTCGGGTTCTAGTGGTACAAGGTATCGTCACAACTGGAGGCTTCGCTGGCTGCAGTGGATGACCATAACGTCTTTGGTGCTCTGTCACGCTCTTTCCACTCCACAGTGCACTGCTGCATCACCTTGTAAGTCATTGAATCATTAAGATTTCTTCCGCCTGGTCCGCCGAAGCAGTCTTTGCTTGTCATTCGGGTGAGCAAGCCCCTAGATGGCTGCCAGCCAAGAAATCATCAGTCTGGATCATTAGAAGTAGTACACGAGTAAAGCAAATAGAAGCATGGAAGTCAGAATTCACCTGTCTACTCCTGTACCACAGTACAGGGTTATGCCATTCCCGCCAGCAAGGGGGTCAGAGGCCCCCTCGTCAGCACCGGTGAAGTTTTGACCTTTCCTGGAGGCAGGCACCTTTAACCCTACCTACCTGCAATCATCTAGCCCTAGTAGACAGGGAATTCATCGAAAAAGAGGGGAAGGTAAGAGCACAGCTGAAAGTATGAAGACAGTGAGGAATCAGACAGCTAGGGAGGTAGAGGGAGCTGAACTCCTCACTCTGGTGAAGGACCAGCCCATCATCGATGGGCATACACAAACAGTAGCAAACTCAGATTAACGCACACGCACGCACACACACACACACAATGTCAAAGCGTGAGACAGCAGCACTTATTTTAAACTGATCTGGCAACCCGGACAACAGCAACTCAAAAGCACTTATTTTAAACAAATGTGGCAACCCAATTCTCTCACCAGGAATTTATTGCCATGAAAACACATTGATCATCCCCATATTAATCACTTACAAACCTTTCAAACACAAATTTAACATTCCTCGTGAAGCAGCAATCACGTCACTGTCCTTTTACACTTCACAATAACAAGAAAAACAACAACAGCTCCAACTTTGGTCGCACATTGTGATTTCCACATTCGCGGGATCGACTTTTTCGCTCTCTTTATCTCACCAAAATAAGCAGTGAAAACATTAAATGGGACACGAACAAACACACAAGCAATTGGACAAACAAACTGCAGTTTTTATTTGATGTATTTATTATTCTTTGTTATAATTCGTACTTATTTTACCACGTATATATTTTAAGAAATTAATCTCATTTTATTTCAGGTCTATTTTGAATTATGCCTTAAGGTATTAGACACTAGTGTTCTTTATCTGTCTTTTTACAGTTAACCCCTTATACCAATGCTTACTTGTGATGTTTGATAATATTCTTACTCGGTATTTTAATCGACACTTACTACGATGTTATGGAGATCTCATGTCGATTTTTCTCATGCGTTTTACTGTACCAGGTCCACTTTGTGCAATCTACAATACGTATTGTTCTTCGCGGTCTCAAACCGGGACCACTAAGCTTCTATCTGGTCCGAACCGAACCCTTGTTCGAACTTCTGCGATATCAAATGCTTAGTTTATCACTTCTTATGCGTACCACTGGGACTCTAACCCAGCGTCCAAAAAACAACATTAAATTTACTTACAATGATCTGCCTGGAGGGTAGCCCCATCACTCATCCGCTCCCAGCACCCTCCGGACCGCATGCCTCCACTGCAGCCAAACCAAGCCGTTGGACTCAGCGTGGGAGGTCTTTTCTTCTCAGCTGTGCACTGCTGGGATTGGGCCGGAGCTGACGGGAGCAAAAAATGAGATCTTGGGGCCCTGTTCGGATGCGCCAAAATGATAGAAACATCTGTATTAAGATGAAACTTAGTCAAAAAAACAGGCAGGATCAAAAGTTTAACTAAATTTATTCTCTGGCCAGGAGAACGATACAGAGGATGGCCCCAAAGTCCATTCATGCACCATTCTAACCATCACACACACTGTCCAGTCTTTTTAAGGCTCTGTTATCTGTTGGGAGTTGGAGAGACATTCTAACCATCACACACACTGTCCAGTCTTTTTAAGACTCCGTTATCTGTTGGGAGTTGGAGAGAACGTCCTTGGCAGTTAGGCTCAGTACATCTGTTCACAAACAGGGTGTAAGATTATCTGTGCCCCAGGAACCAGGAGCCAACACATCTCTCAGTCATACAGGAAACTTACAAGATAAACCCAAAACAAACGATAAACAGTAGGACAGCTGCATCAGCTTTCTGTTAAGCCAGTCCCACTCACACTGACTTTGGGGCATTGTCAAGGCCAGATGCTCAGACATTAAATCAGACATTAAAAGGTAGAGCATCAGATATTAAAATATTCCACAAATATACTGTAGCATTAAATATGGAATTATTCTTTCAGGTCTGTAGGATTGGGTGAACCCAAAACTGGTGGCGATGACAACAAAGTCGCCTTTTGTAGTGCAAATATACCAGCACTATTAAAAACAATCTGCTCATGGTTAATAATGACTATTCCAGTATATTCTCCTGCATTGCTCGAATCTGCCTATCCGTTTCACCCCCCTTTCTGCAACTCACAGGTTGCGGTATCCGGATTCCTTTCTGAAAAATCCTGACCAGTGGACACATAGCATCACGGGAACATGTCCACTCCCACTGTTATAAAAATGAGTGGAGACAAAGTTTAATTGTCCTAATACAAGTTTACCAGTGTTGGTTACGGGACACACTGAATGTGGGGGAAAAAAATCTAGTTATTTCGCTTGGTCTCATTTTTTGTAGGAGGTGTAGCTACGCTCTGGTCCTGATCACTGAGCTCTGACTGTTTATTCCAGCTTTGTCTTGCTTTGCCCTGCCGCCAATCTGTAAGAAAAAAATCATTTGTCTCTGTTTTTGTGTCCACAGAGTTTCCTTGACCACAGCTGACTGATTCACAATCCAAGCAAAATGGGTAATTCAGTCAGTTCGGGAAAAAAACTCAATAAAAAGACCACTGCTATTTCTACAGCAATGTACAATCTTAGAGTTCATGCAACTGTATTCATTGACCTGTTTGACAGCAGAGAATCAAGGATGAGCAGCATTGTTGAAGAGTTTGAGAATATTGCTGCAAAAGTCAAAAGAATGCACCAGGACACAGATGAAAAAAGAAAAACTGGAGCCATTACTGCAGGGATAGGTATTGGAGCCTCACTCCTTGCTGCTCCATTCAGTGGGGGATTGAGTTTAGTTGGTGCTGCGGCTGGCTTATACGGCACTGCTGTTGTTGGTACAACAAATGTAGTCAAAATGGTGCTTGAGGATGGAAGCGCAGAGAAAGTTAAAAAATGGGCAAATGAATTTCTTGAGCTAGTTAAACCACTGAGGAAGGAGCTGGACGACATAAAGAGGGCCTGTCAGGAGTTGCAGAAAGGATCGGCTGACTCGAAGGCTAGAGTCGCTTTTGTTAAAATGAATGAGTTTCAGAGGTTGGCCGGGAACATGCATGCCGACAGGCATCAGAACATTCTCAATGCCTTCCAAAATGTGATCAAACTGACAAAGATGAGTGGAGGCATTTTGGGTATATTGGAAACACTTGTGCCTGAGATTGCTGAGCTGGTGAGTGTCATTGTGAAAATCCTCAATTTCACTCCCAGCCCCGACGACGACAGAAATTTTCAAAATTCCATCACTGAAGTGGCTAAGCAGGGTCAAAAAGTCATTGATCAGTGTAATGAAATTAAGGAACAGCTCAACGACCTGAGATTTAACTGAGAAAACAGGTCCAGGATGCCTGACAACACCATATGAAAGGGCATGGTTTGATAGAGTTCAATGCTTACCCAAATATTCTCTGATAATATAGAAGAAATGCTTTAGCTTTTTTTTTATAATTGAAAGAAGCCTGCAGGTTGAAATTTCAATATTTTTTTTTATTTGAAAAGTCACTGCTGGTTTTTACTGTACAACATAATGACAGAAATTGAAATAACAGGCTACATATAAAGAAAAATCAAATAAAATAGACTACAGAATAAAGCTGGACAGTGCGGTGTCGCTTCCATCCATTGTGCAAAAATGAAGCTCACACTTCCAGAATTTTGTTCACTATGATCTTGTGTTGTTGGTATAATTTGCAGCCACCGGGGAAGCCATGCCATGGTGTTGTGTTCCCATGCAGATACAGTCCCATGCAGATACAGACTTTCAGTCGACCTAATTGATTTTTAAAGCATCAAATGACAAATTAAAACAAAGCCATTCAAGAAATGAACACTTCAACATACATGAGCAATATAACAACCGCCTTGTAGGACAAAAACCATCTTTGAGAAAAATGTATTCAAAGAGTAGTTGTTTCATATGTGAAAATTAGTTTTTAATGCTAGAAAGCAGTGCCTTTTGTGGAGGTGAAAAGATGGGATTTCACTACTGTTCCTGTCACCTAAAACTTGGTGGTGTGCGTGTTCATTATAGACTAGAAGTTAAAATCTGTAAAGACATGATGGAGTTCAGAACGGGATGTGAGGACTGTATCAGCAGAAGCTGATTTTGATAAAATTGCCAAAACAAGCAGTGATCGACAGACTTACTCTGGGAAAACACAAGTAAGTCATTTGATCGCTTTGAAATTTATGGTTTTTCAGAGACAGAAGTGACTGTGGGGACATAATAAAGTGACCGGCCACTTCCTGTAGATACATGTTAGCCTAGCTTTATTCATTTGCTGTTAGCCTGCAAATCCATCATCTGTTGAACCACGCTAAAGTTTTGATTTGACCACTACTTTTGTAAAGTTGCTAAAATCAGACAAATTCTTAGCATGGAAGTGACACCTTTGTGGTCCAACATTTTTTTCTTTTCCTGGAGTCACTTCTGTTGTGTTGTATTTGCAGTGCACTTCTGTTTGCTAGTGTTGTGACTTTATACATTTGTGTCTGATTTTGCTGTCAGTTTGCAGTTGTTTCCTTAAGCTACAGTATGGTAAGATGAAGTGCACTGAGCCCTCTAGGCCACCTTCGGCCAGAACATACGATTTATAGCTGTTCATCCAGAAAACCTTTGATTGTACGCAACACATTTCTGACTGTGTGGCAGAACCTCATTGTGTGTCATTACAGGCTAGCTGTATTTAAGCTATTACAAAACGATGTTAAATCTTGTATACATCTATGCAGTATATACAGATTGATTTGCTTCATTTTCTTATAAATTCATTTACTGGCATCACCATTTTGTAAGCTAGTTTTTAAACTGTGTAATGCTGGTGGTGAATATAAATTCAGCTAACCATGTAAAAAAAAAAGCTGATTTTTGTTTTCATTTTTCAACTTTATTGCTTTTTCCTTAAATAATGAATGTTCTGGAGTTGAGAGTAGTACACAGACTCTGGCTTAGATTTCCAAGTGAACGCTGAGCTGTAGACATCTGCCCAGTGCATTTTGAAATGACCATGTCCTATTGGAAATAGTGTTCTTGTGCAAAATTCTAGACTTCCTTCATACAGTATTGTTCAGTAATGCTTATAACTAAGCTATATTTCATTAATTTCCAATAATGGAGAGTTATTTACTTTTTGTTCTGATTTGATACTCTGACTGTTGTCTAGAGTGTGTGATGGGAGAAAAATGCATAGCAATGATGATCAGACAATTGACTGAGTTTAGATGGCGTCTGCCTAAAGTGCTCACGATTGCAGCAGTATCAGTTTCCCAGGCTTTCAGGGATCGGTGTAAGCCATAGTTGATTTTACAAAGAACTCTGTGTACTTCATCTTTCATGTTGTGTTACTTTTCTCACTTGGATATGTTTAACCAATTATATTTACATTGTGGAAGTTATTCTTGACCAGACTATACCTAATAACTGCACTAATTATGTTACTTGTCGTTGTATCTGTATTTCTGCAATTCTGCTCATAAAATTACAATAATCAACTCAGACTTGGCTCCATTCTTTCTCCCCAGCATTTTCATGTCAATGTAACTCCTGCAAAGTCTGACGTCTCACAGCATACCGCTCTTTAAACAATGACTTCATCGTCACCAAACCTGGCTTTGACTGGTGGAATGAAACAATGTCCAAAATTTCAATATATGCCTGTGTATTTACTGTGAGGTAATGACTGTCATCTTCCCTGGTCCTTCACCTGACATGTCACCCCATATCCTTAATAACTGGACATTTGCTTGTTTTCTTCATCTCAGTCTTCCATCAACTTTATGTTCCATTAGAACAGTACCAAATTAAACTATTACACGAGAGGGAATGCGGTCTAAATTAATATCACTGTGGTGATTAGGTAGTATTCTCGATGAAGCAAAGGGCCGAAGACATCCAAGCAATGATATATTCATGCTACTCCACAACCTTAAGTGAAATATTGCTTTGATGCAGTTTCACAAGCACAGTATATAAAATGACAGCAGTACAGGATAAAATATGATTTTTGTTTGTTTAACCGGTTATTTTGCTCTGCCAAGAAAAAAATAGTCCCTTCTGAATGGACCTAGTTAACTGTTGTTAAGCACTTCAATTACCATTTTATAGAAAAGATTAGGCCTGTTGTTATTTTACACATACATAACCAAATTAAATATTGTCCAGTGCAGAAGTTTTATATACATTCCGGTAATGTGTTGAGCAGGGTTTGTGAGTCAGTGTCTTCAAAAAAATTGAAGAAACTGGAGAATGTTCAGGTACAGGGACTAGACTAATAAAAATGAGTGAAAAAAACAGCTGATGTCCAAAGAAGAGCCAAAACTACTTCAGAAAGCCTGGAGACCTTTTGCTCAAGACCACTTTAAAACTATAAGAAAGTCTGTCTCCTTGAAAGCAAAATATGAGGGGTTTCCTATTACTTTTGCAAATGACTGTACTAAATGTTCTACAAAGTACAAATGATCCAACAAACATGTTTCATAGGAACTGCAACTGAAACAAATTTGCAGAAAGATAAGCGGTCAAACATGTCTGTATTTCATGTGAATGGAAGCTGAAAAATGATTATATTAGTGATTGAAGCAACCAAAGTTGAACTGCTGACCTTTGGGTGTGGAAACATGGAAATGTTTGCCGAGCTGCCAGAGCCTCGTGATGTTTATCATTATATAATAAGCAGGATAGGAGTTGGCTGCAAACAGGAAATCCAACCTCTGAGTTAAAATATATCTTGGTGTTGTATAATGAAACATTCCAGCTGTGCCGTTTTCTGGACTGTAATATCCTTGATTGCTCACTGCCTCTCCTCTGTCTTAGTCCCTTCCACCTTTTATTTAATGTCACATTTGACAAAATGCCAAGGAAAGCTGGAAAAATGTGTGCAGTTCTTGGATGCTCCAGTGCTTTCACACTAAATGAACTGGACCAAGGTTTGATCCCGACCAAGATCATTTTTTTTTTTTGTTGGACCAAATTTTGGGTCTTTGGTCGGGATCGTGGTCCAGCGAGGTTTCACGCCTTAAATTTTGATTGGGATCAAACTGAAAAGTTCAAAAGTCCGGACCAAATGGGTTAGGTGTGGAAGCCCCCTGAGCACAGTTTACAGATTCCTTGAGTGTTCAGAGGACAAAGATGCTCGATAGAAGCGGGTCAACAGTAAAGATTTTGTTCCCAGTAATAGCAAAATGATGAGCAAGCAGCTACATAACTTATGGAACAGTAATGATTTTAGCACAGCTCAGCTAGCTCGTGCTGTGGGCTAATATACTCTCAGGGGGCTGTGGTGGTTGTGCATAATAACGCTTCGTTTTTGTGAAATTTAAAATTAATTGCTCAAGCTAGAGCAACCCACAGAAAAAAAAAATATCAAGGAAGCAGAACAATGACAGCAGCCTTGCATTTCACAGGACTCACAAGATTAATATTACATCTTCATCACTGTGGATGGAATAGTTACTGCATGACAACTAAGGGTGCTTTCACACCTAGAGGCTTTAGTTTGTTTCAAACTCGAGAACATGGTAATCGCACTCAGGTGTGCACCAACACAACCGTACTGACACCTCCTGAAAGAGGTGGTCTCGATTCGAATCAAATGGTGAACTCTGCAGGTGAGAAAGTGACCGCACTAAAACAGGACCAGCGGCAAATTGTAGAACATTTTATGCCACTGTACATACCTGATGGATCTTTGAAAATATTTGTGGCTGACTATGTCCCGTTTCTGGAGGATTAATGAACGTTAACATGTTATTTTCCATCTGTAGCTGCGCTTCATTTTCAAACTGTACGATTTGCCAAAAGTGGTATATGCATGTATGGTGGTGTGAAAAAGTGTTTGCCCCCTTCCTGATTTCTCATTTTTTGCATGTTTGTCACACTTAAATATTTCAGATCATCAAACAAATTGAATTAGATAAAGATAACACAAGTAAACACAAAGTGCAGTTTTTAAGGGTGAAAAAGTGATTGCCCCCCTTGTTAAATGGCATTCACTTTAATAGTGCTTTTTTTCTCATCTCTAGATGACCAAAGTGCTTTACAGATCCTGCTATCCACCCATTCACATAATGATGGTGTCATGGCTGCCATACCCCGGCACTGGCCTGACCCACCAGGAGCAACTGGGGGTTCAGTGTCTTGCTCAAGGACACTTCGACATGCAGACTGCAGACAGAGCGGGAATTGAACCCCTGACCCTTTGATCAGAAGTCAGCCACATTACACCTGCGCCACAGCAACCCACATAAATTAACTGTAGTTTATCATATCTTTAGAAAGCTGAGTCCAATTTCTCTGGCACACCCAGACCTGATTATTGCTACACCTGTTCTCAATCAAGAAATCACTTAAGTAGGACCTGCTTGACAAAGTGAAGTAGACCAAAAAATCCTCAAAAGCTAGACATCATCCAAAGAAATTCGGGAACAAAGGAGAAACAAAATAATTGAGATCTTATCAGTCTGGAAAAAGGTTATAAAGCCATTTCTAAAGCTTTGGGATTCCAGCAAACCACAGTGAGCACCAATTGGTGAAAACAAATGGTGAAAACATGGAACAGTGGTGAACCTTTCCAGGAATGGCCAGTCGACCAAAATTACCCCAAGAGTGCAGCAATGATTCATCCAAGAGGTCACAAACAACTCCACAACAACATCCAAAGAACTGCAGGCCTCACTTGCCTCAGTTAAGGTCAGTGTTCATGACTCCACCACAAGAAAGAGACTGGGCAAAAATGGCCTGCATGGCAGAGTTCCAAGAGGAAAACCACTGCTGAGCAAAAAGAACATAAAGGCTTGTTTCAGTTTTGCTAGAAAACATCTTGATGATCCCCAAGACTTCTGGGAAAATATTCTGTGGACTGACGAGACAAAAGTTGAACTTTTTGGAAGATGTGTGTCCCATTACATCCGGCTTCAAAGTAACACAGCATTTCAGAAAAGGAACATCATACCAACAGTAAAATGTGGTGGTGGTAGTGTGATGGTCTGGGGCCATTTTGCTGCTTCAGGACCTGCAAGACTTGCTGTGGTAAGTGGAACCATGAATTCTGCTGTCTACCAAAAAATCCTGAAGGAGAATGTCTGATCATCTGTTCGTGACCTCAAGCTGAAGCGCACTTGGGTTCTGCAGCAGGACAATGATCCAAAACACATCAGCAAGACAACCTCTGAATGGCTTAAGAAAAACAAAATGAAGGCTTTGGAGTGGCCTAGTCAAAGTCCTGACCTGAATCTGATTGAGATGCTGTGGCATGACCTTAAAAAGGCGGTTCACGCTCGAAAACCCTCCAATGTGGCTGAATTACAGCAATTCTGCAAAGATGAGTGGGCCAAAATTCCTCCACAGCGCTGAAAAAGACTCATTGTTAGTTATCGCAAACACTTGAATGCAGTTGTTGCTGCTAACGGTGGCCCAACCAGTTATTAGGGGGCAGTCACCTTTTCACACAGGACCATGTACAGTATGTTTGGATTTTTTTCCTTACTAATAAACACCTTCATTTAAAAACTGCATTTTGTGTTTACTTGTGTTATCTTTGAATTATTATTTCAAATACAAATCATTATTTCTAACCTTGTCAATGTCTTAACTATATTTTCTATTCATTTTACAACTCATGGTGGTAAATAAGTGTGACTTTTCATGGAAAACACAAAATAATTGTCTGGGTGACCCCAAACTTTTGAACGGTAGTGTATATATATATATATATATATATACAGTATATATATATATATATATATATGTGTGTGTGTGTGTGTGTGCATGTTTTCCATGAAAAGTCACACTTATTTACCACCATGAGTTGTAAAATGAATAGAAAATATAGTTAAGACATTGACAAGGTTAGAAATAATGATTTGTATTTGAAATAATAATTTTTTCCTTCAAACTTTGCTTTCGTCAAAGAATCCTCCATTTGCAGCAATTACAGCATTGCAGACCTTTGGCATTCTAGCTGTTAATTTGTTGAGGTAATCTGGAGAATTCTGACGCAATGAGCAAACACATTGTACCATTAGAACACTGGAGTGATAGTTGCTGGAAATGGGCCTCTATACACCTATGTAGATATTGCACCAAAAACCAGACATTTGCAGCTAGAATAGTCATTTACCACCATTAGCAATGTATAGAGTGTATTTCTGATTAGTTTAAAGTTATCTTCATTGAAAAAAACAGTGCTTTTCTTTCAAAAATAAGGAAATTTCTAAGTGACCCCAAACTTTTGAACGGTAGTATATATGTACTGTGGGGCAAAAAAGTATTTAGTCAGCCACCAATAGTGCAAGTTCTCCCACTTAAAAGATGAGAGAAGTGTCCAATTTTCATCACAGGTATACCTCAACTATGAGAGACAAAATAAAAAAAAAAAAATCCAGAAAATCACACTGAAGGATTTTTAATGAATTAATTGGTAAATTCCTCGGTAAAATAAGTATTTGGTCAATAACAAAAGTTCATCTCAGTACTTTGTTATATACCCTTTGTTGGCAAAGACAGAGGTCAAACGTTTTCTGTAAGCTTTCACAAGGTTTTCACACACTGTTGCTGGTATTTTGGCCCATTCCTCCATGCAGATCTCCTCTAGAGCAGTGATGTTTTGGGGCTGTCGCTGGGCAACACAGACTTTCAACTCCCTCCAAAGATTTTCTATGGGGTTGAGATCTGGAGACAGGCTAGGCCACTCCAGGACCTTGAAATGCTTCTTACGAAGCCACTCCTTCGTTGCCTGGGCAGTGTGTTTGGGATCATTGTCATGCTGAAAGACCCAGCCACGTTTCATCTTCAATGCCCTTGCTGGTGGAAGGAGGTTTTCACTCAAAATCTCACGATACATGGCCCCATTCATTCTTTCCTTTACACGGATCAGTCGTCCTGGTCCCTTTGCAGAAAAACAGCCCCAAAGTATGATGTTTCCACCCCCATGCTTCACAGTAGGTATGGTGTTCTTTTTCCTCCAAACATGACAAGTTGAGTTTTTACCAAAAAGTTCTATTTTGGTTTCATCTGACCATATGACATTCTCCCAATCCTCTTCTGGATCGTTCAAATACTCTCTAGCAAACTTCAGACGGGCCTGGACATGTACTGGCTTAAGCAGGGGGACACGTCTGGCACTGCAGGATTTGAGTCCCTGGCGGCGTAGTGTGTTTCTGATGTAGCCTTTGTTACTTTGGTCCCAGCTCTCTGCAGGTCATTCACTAGGTCCCCCCATGTGGTTCTGGGATTTTTGCACACCATTCTCCTGATAATTTTGACCCCACGGGGTGAGATCTTGCATGGAGCCCCAGATCGAGGAAGATTATCAGTGGTCTTGTATGTCTTCCATTTTCTAATAATTGCTCCCACAGTTGATTTCTTCACACCAAGCTGCTTACCTATTGCAGATTCAGTCTTCCCAGCCTGGTGCAGGTCTACAGTTTTGTTTCTGGTGTCCTTTGACAGCTGTTTAGTCTCGGCCATAGTGGAGTTTGGAGTCTGACTGTTTGAGGTTGTGGACAGGTGTCTTTTATACTGATAAGGAGTTCAAACAGGTGCCATTAATACAGGTAACGAGTGGAGGACAGAGGAGCCTCTTAAAGAAGAAGTTACAGGTCTGTGAGAGCCAGAAATCTTGCTTGTTTGTAGCTGACCAAATACTTATTTTACTGAGGAATTTACCAATTAATTCATTAAAAATCCTTCAATGTGATTTTCTGGATTTTTTTTTCTTATTTTGTCTCTCATAGTTGAGGTATACCTATGATGAAAATTGGAGACCTCTCTCATCTTTTAAGTGGAAGAACTTGCACAATTGGTGGTTGACTAAATACTTTTTTGCCCCACTGTATATATATATATATATACTGTATATACTACCGTTCAAAAGTTTGGGGTCACCCAGACAATTATTTTGTGTTTTCCATGAAAAGTCACACTTATTTACCACCATGAGTTGTAAAATGAATAGAAAATATAGTCAAGACATTGACAAGGTTAGAAATAATGATTTGTAATAATAATTTTTTCCTTCAAACTTTGCTTTTGTCAAAGAATCCTCCATTTGCAGCAATTACAGCATTGCAGACCTAACATGATTGCACAAGGGTTTTCTAATCATCCATTAGCCTTCTGATGCAATGAGCAAACACATTATACCATTAGAACACTGGAGTGATAGTTGCTGGAAATGGGCCTCTATACACCTATGTAGATATTGCACCAAAAACCAGACATTTGCAGCTAGAATAGTCATTTACCACATTATCAATGTATAGAGTGTATTTCTGATTAGTTTAAAGTTATCTTCATTGAAAAAAAGTGCTTTTCTTTCAAAAATAAGGAAATTTCTAAGTGACCCAAAACTTTTGAATGGTAGTGTATATATATACATACACACACACAGTCGTGAAAAAATTATTTCACCCTGTGTGTGTGTGTTTTTTTTTAACATATTTGGACGGTAAATGGCACTCACTTATATAGTGCTTTTATTCTCATCTCTTGATGACCAAAGTGCTTTACAGATCCTGCTATCCACCCACTGATGGCGGCATGGTATCTAACATGGTGCTTCCAGACCCACCAGGAGCAACTGGGGATGAAGTGTCTTGTCCAGGGACACAACGGCAGGATATCCGGGGAGAGCGGGATTCAAACCACCAACCATGCGGTTATTGGACGACCTGCTCTACCTCCTGAGCCACTGCTGCCCCTAAGCCATTGACTTAATGTCAGGGGCCACTTAATGTCAATGTTAAAAATACTGGGAGATTTGTGTAATACAACTAAACAATTAAAAATGAATTAAAGACTTTTGTCAAATTTTTTTCAAATTTTCTGTAAAATGTATTTCTCAACAAATGTGAGGAATAAATTAGGACACCCCCCATCTTTTTTAGGACACCCCCACATTCATTCCCACTTAAAATGGCTCAAATAAATCTTTAAAAAATCCAAATAAAATCAAAAACAAGGTTAGACATAGATATGCGAACATTTCTTAATAAAGAACTGAACATTTAATGGGGTGTCCTAATTTTTTCACATGACTATATTGCTCTTGGCTTGATATGCTGTTGGTTTTGATACAGAGCAAGTTTATTTAAGTTTATCACAGTTCTAGGTTATAATATGTTGTACTTTGTTCTGAAGGGGTCTTACTTTGTGAAAGGGAGATGTTATGGGGTTTAGCGGAGCGATGATATGGGTTATCTGTTAGTCAGACTGGGGCGGCTACGTGACTCTGGAAGTGGTCACGTAGTGGTTACTGCTTACACGTAGCTGGTGTATGTTCTTCAATACAACAGTCTGTGCTTGATACGAATGTCTGTCATTCTTCACAATATTGAGCATCGAACACCCCACAGAGAATCTATGGAGTATTGTCAAGAGGAAGAGACACCACACTCAACAATGCAGACGAGCTGAAGGCCACTATCAAAGCAACCTGAGCCTCCATAACTCCTCAGCAGTACCACAGGCTGATCACCTCCATGCCGCACCCCACTGATGCAGTAATTCATACAAAAGGAGCCCCGACCAAGTACTGAATGTGTACTTGGATATACTTTTCAGGCAGCCAATATTTCTATTAAAAATCCATTTTTTAAGATTAATTATACGTAATCTTCTAATTTTTTGAGAAACTGAATTTTGGGGTTTCATCAGCGATGAGCCATAACCATCAACAGAGACGTGGCTAACAGGACTAGCAGCAGATGCTAACATTGAACTGGAGGGTTTCCATGCAATACGGGCAGACCGAACACCAAACAGTGGGAAGGCACGGGGCGGTGGGGTGATGATGTACGTCAATAACAACTGGTGCAGACCGGGACATATCACTGTTAAACAACAACACTGCAGCAAAGACATCGAGTTGCTAGCTGTTAGCATGCGGCCTACATATCTCCCAAGGGAATACTCACACGTGATCTGCATTGTTATTTATGCAAATCCGGCGGCAAACGCTGGGACAGCGCGTGACGTCATCCATTCAGTAACTGGCAGGCTGCAGACAGAACACCCAGATGCTCTTCTCCTCATCTCAGGCAATTTCAACCATGTTTCACTGTCTCCCATTCTACCCACGTTTACCCAGTATGTCACATGCCACACCAGAGACAATAAAACACTGGACTTATTCTACGCAAACACTAAGGAGGCGTACACCTCATCACAGCTCCCCCCACTCAGGAGATCGGATCACAACTTGGTTCATCTCCAGCCGGTGTACAAACCCCTAGTGCGCAGACAACCTCCGGCCACGCGCACAGTGAAGTTATGGTCTGAGGAGGCAATGGACGCTCTAAAGGGCTGTTTTGAAACCACCGCCTGGGAGCAGCTCTGCGATCCACATGGTGAGGACATCGATGGCCTCACTCACACCATCACGGACTACATCAGCTTCTGTGTGGACAACACCGTTCCCACCAAGACCATACGGTGTTGCTCAAACAGCAAACCCTGGCTCAACCCTGAGATAAAAACACTTCTGAGAGAGAAGAAGAGGGTCTTCAGGTCAGGGAACAGGGAGATGCTGAAGTCCGTACAGAGGGAGCTGAGGAGAAAGATTAGAGAAGGCAAGGACAGCTTCAGGAAGAAGATGGAGGACAAGCTGCAACAGAGCGACATCAGCGGGGTCTGGAGAAACCTTAAAACCATCTCTGGGCTCCAGAATACCTCCCCCCAGGCCACGGGGGGCAGGGAGTGGGCGAACAATCTGAATCTGTTGTTCAATAGGTTTGACCAACCGCCCTCCCCCCTGACTGCACAACAACCACTGCTGCCTCTAAAGACATCAAGTCCTGCTGCCCACTCCCCACTCCACCAACACCCCCCCACTCCCAACACACAGCCCCCCAACCTGACCCTCACTAAGACCCAGGTGAGGACAGAGCTGAGGAAGATCAAGGCAAAGAAGGCGTCAGGACCGGACGGCATCAGCGCAAAGCTCCTCAAGTCCTGTGCAGACCAGCTGTGTGGGATTGTGTAGTACATCTTCAATCTGAGCCTGAAGCTGGGGAGGGTACCACAGCTGTGGAAAACATCTTGTGTGGTACCTGTACCAAAGACTTCCCACCCCAAAGATCTGAACAGCTACAGACCAGTGGCCCTGACGTCCCACATGATGAAGACCCTGGAGAGACTGCTCCTTGCTCACCTCCACCCCCTGGTGGGACCAGCGATGGATCCACTCCAGTTCACCTACCAGCATGGCATTGGGGTGGAGGATGCGGTGATCTTCCTCCTTCACCGTTCTCTGTCCCACCTGGAGAAGCCCGGGAATGCGGTGAGGATCATGTTCTTTGACTTCTCCAGTGCTTTCAACACCATCCAACCGATGATCCTGAAGGACAAGCTGCTGTGCGCAGGGGTGGACCAGCACCTGTCATCATGGATCCTGGACTACCTCACAAACTGGCCTCAGTTTGTGAGAACCCGGGACTGTGTGTCCGACACGATCATCGGTAGCACGGGGGCCCCCCAGGGAACGGTTTTGGCTCCCATCCTGTTCACCCTTTATACTGCAGACTTCTCACACAACACAACACACTGCCATCTACAGAAGTTCTCTGACGACTCTGCGATCGTTGGCCTCATCTCCAATGGAGATGAAGCTGAGTACAGAGGGCTTATCCAGGACTTTGTGGACTGGTGCCATCGGAACTGCCTCCAGATCAACGCGAGGAAAACTAAGGACCTGGTGGCGGATTGCCGCAGGCAAGGACAACCCCTCACAGCACCAGTAAATATACAGGGAACAGGCATTGAGATGGTGACATCCTATAAGTACCTGGGTGTTCATCTGAACAATAAACTAGACTGGTCACACAACACTGACGCAGTCTACAAGAAGGGACAGCGCAGGCTGTTCCTACTGAGGAGACTCAGGTCTTTTGGCGTACAAGGGGCGCTGCTGAAGACATTCCATGTCACGGTGGTGGCATCAGCCATCACTTTTGGAGTGGTCTGCTGGGGCAGTGGCATTACAGCAGCCGATAGGAAGAGACTGAACAAACTGATCAAGAAAGCTAGCTCTTTCATGGGGCAGCGCCTTGACCCAGTGGAGGAGATGGGAGAGAGAAGGATGGTGGCTAAACTGTCATCTCTGCTGGAGTCCGAGTTCCACCCTATGCAGGACATACTGAACGCACTGAGGAGCTCATTTAGCAGCAGACTACATCATCCTAGGTGCACAACCGAGAGGTTTCGCAGGTCCTTCCTACCTACGGCTGTCAGACTGTACAACCTAAGCAGGGCTGCTCGCAGAGATAGCAAAAAGACGTGACAACCTAATAGTATTGAATGCAAAAGACGCAATAGACTTACACAATGGTCCCCTCCGGTATACAACTAGGAAAATACTGGTCGCTATGGAGGGTGAGAATATGTATAGGTACATAATCATACCATGTAGGATAACTAAGTAGACGGTTGTGCTGTTTCATTCCATCTAGCTACAATGCTTTGCACTGTGTGTGTTTATATATTTATTCCATCTAGCAACAATGCTCTGCACTGTGTGTGTTTATATATTTACATTGTAGCCGCACATGTGACTTACTTTTTGCCTCACATCTTAGATAAGAACAAAGGGCACAGTTTCCTTGGAGATACCAGGAAGCTGTGAAAGTTTAATCCTTGGTATGCAAGAGACGGCCTTGGGGGGATCCTTTGTGTGCCAAAGACTGTGAGGAGGAGGTTATGGGATTAAAGAGGAAATGCATTGTTACTTGTGATTCGAATGCAATGTGACTTGTGAGCTGTGAGAGTCCTGGATATATAAGGGACGAGTTTCTTCTGTGAGTTTCTCTTTTCTGCCATGCTCTTGAGATAGAATGTGTAATAAACTGCTTGAGACCAACTCGCCTCATCATTCACAAATTCTACAACATATTTATTCCATCTAGCTACAATGCTCCGCACTGTGTGTGTTTATATATCTACATATTTATTCCATCTAGCTACAATGCTCCGCACTGTGTGTTTATACATTCATATATTTATTCGATCTAGCTACAATGCTCTGCACTGTGTGTTTATATATCTACATATTATTCCATCTAGCTACAATGCTCCGCACTGTGTGTTTATTTATTCATATATTTATTCGATCTAGCTACAATGCTCTGCACTGTGTGTTTATATATCTACATATTATTCCATCTAGCTACAATGCTCCGCACTGTGTGTGTTTATATATCTACATATTTATTCCATCTAGCTACAATGCTCGGCACTGTGTTTATATATTCACATATTCATTCCATCTAGCTACAATACTCCGCACTGTGTGTTTATATACTCATATATTTATTCCTTCAGCTACAATGCTCCGCACTGTGTTTATATATTTATATATCTATTCCATCTAGCTACAATGCTCCGCACTATGTGTCTATATATATATATATATATATATATATATATATATATATATATATATATATATATATATATATATATGTATACAGTATATATATATATATATACAGTATATATATGTTTATATATTTATATGTACATATGTATACTCGCTGCTCTTGTTTTTTTCTCGTCTTCTGATTGTTGCTTTGAGTGTTGCTATCCCTGTGCTGTTGCAATCCTGGAATTTCCCCATTGTGGGACTAATAAAGGCTTATCTTATCTTATCCTATTTTAGCCCATTCTTTCACACATTCTGTCTTCAAATCTTGAAGTTTTCTGTGGGTGTCTTCTATGAACTCTGATCTTCAGTTTGTTCCATGGATTTTCAGTTTGATTCAGTTCAGTTCAGGTGACTGATTCTAGCAGCTTTATTTTCTTTCTCTGGGGCCAGTTGAGAGTTTCCTTGGCTCTGTGTTTGGGATCATTGTCTTGCTGAAATGTCCACCTTCATTTCATCATCAGCATCTTGGCAGATGGCAACAGATTCTTATCAAGGATGTCTCTGTACATTTGTCAATTCATCTTTCCTTCAATTATATGAAGTCTGCCTGTACGGTGTGCAAAAAACACCCCCACACCATGATGGGATGTGCAGTGCCATGCTCCTCTAAACATGCTGTGTGTTGTGGCATCCAAAAAGTTCAATTTTGGGCTCATCTGACCAGACTATATTCGCCCAGTATTTTACTGGCTTGCCCAAATGTTGTGCAACAAACTTTAAATGAGCTTCAACATGCTTTTTCTTCAACAACAGAGTCTTGCAAAGTGAGCAGGCATACAGCCCATGTCGGTTGAGTACACTACTTACTGTTTTCTTTGAAATAGCTGTACCTGCTAACTCCAGGTCTTTCTGGAGCTCTCCATAAGTGATCTTTGGCTCTTGGATAACTCTTCTGATAATTCTTTTGACTTCTCTGTCAGAAATCTTGCAAGGAGCTCCTTGTCATGGACAGTTTGTGGTAAAATGATGTTGTTTCCATTTCCGAATGATGGCTCCAACAGTGCTCACTGGAACATTCAGTAGTTTAGAAATGCACCTGTAACCAGTGTCGTCATTATGTTTTGCAACAATAAGGTTGCAAAGGTCTAGCGAGAGGTCTTTGCTTCTACCCATCGTGAGTTCTTTGTGGTGTGACAATCTGTGGTTTCCTGGCAACATCCGCGCTCAAAGCACTGGCACCAGCTGGACTTGATCCTGACCAGGCGCACCTCACTGAAGAACGTGCTAATCACCCGTACATTCCAGAGTGCAGATTGCGACACAGACCATTCATTGGTGTGTTGCAAGGTCAAGCTGCAGCTGAAGAAATTCCATCATGCTAGACAGCCTGGAAAGGTACAGATTGACACCAGCAAGATGGCCCAACCAGAACTTGTTGAGCAGTTTGCCTCCACCTTTGAGAAGGAACTTGGTGTACCACAAGAAGGAGAATCTGCAAAGCAGAAGTGGGAAGAGCTGTGAAACACCATCCACCGCACAGCCTTGGCTACCTTTGGGAGGAAGACCTCGAAGTCACAGGACTGGTTTGATGCCAAGTTGACCGAGATGACCCCCGTCATTGAAGCCAAGCACTCAGCACTTGCTGAGTACAAGAAGTACCCAAATGAGAAGAATCTCCAGATTCTCAGGGCTGCGAGAAGCAAAGTTCAGCAGACTGCTCGGCGCTGTGCCAACGAGTACTGGACTCAGCTCAGCCAAGACATTCAAACCGCTGCCATAACAGGGAACATCCGTGGTATGTACGATGGCATCAAGAAAGCACTTGGTCCGGCTCAGAGCAAGACGGCCCCCCTCAAATCCTCCACTGGGGAGATGATCACAGAAAAGAACAAGCAGATGGAGAGACGGGTGGAACACTACTCCGACCTCTACTCCAGACAGAACACCGTGACACCATCAGCCCCTGATGCCATCGACTGCCTGCCATCCATGGGTGAACTTGACGCCGAGCCAACCATCGACAAACTCAGTAAGGCCATTGATAGCTTGGCCGCTGGCAAGGCACCCGGCAACGACGGCATACCCCCCGACCTGATCAAGCACTGCAAGACCGCCCTACTGCTGCCATTGTATGACGTCCTCTGCCAGTGCTGGAAGGAAGGTGCCGTACCACAGGACATGAGGGACGCCAAGATCATCACTCTCTACAAAAACAAAGGGGAGAGAAGCGACTGCAACAACTACAGGGGCATTTCCCTCCTCAGCGTTGTTGGCAAAGTCTACGCACGAGTTGTTCTCGTTCGTCTACAGAAGCTTGCCAAACGTGTCTACCCCGAGTCTCAGTGTGGCTTCCGCGCTGAGCGATCGACGGTAGACATGATATTCTCCATCCACCAAATCCAGGAGAAATGCAGAGAACAGAACATGCCCCTGTACGTCGCCTTCATCGACCTCACCAAAGCGTTCGATCTGGTCAGCAGAGAGGGCCTTTTCAAGATCCTGCCAAAGATAGGATGCCCACCAAAGTTGCAAAGCCTCATCGAATCATTTCACACCAACGTGCAGGGGATAGTGCAGCATGACGGCAACGTCTCAGAGCAATTCAACATATGCAGCGGAGTGAAACAGGGCTGTGTACTTGCGCCAACCCTCTTTGGGATCTTCTTTGCTATGTTCCTGAGGCATGCCTTCAGCACAGCAACAGAGGGAATCTACCTGCACACAAGATCTGACGGCAGGCTTTTCAACCTCGCCCGCCTGAAAGCCAGAACCAAAGTACGTGAGGCTCTAATCAGAGACATGCTGTTTGCAGACGACACTGCAGTCACGACCCACACACAGCAGGAGCTTCAGACCCTGATGGACCGCTTCTCCCAGGCATGCAAGGACTTCGGGCTTACCATCAGCCTGAAGAAGACTAACGTCTTGGCGCAAGGCACTGAAGCACCACCAACCATCACCATCGATGACTACGAGCTGGAGGTCGTGAATCAGTTCACGTACCTGGGGTCCACAATCAGCAACAACCTCTCCCTTGATACAGAGATCGACAAGAGGATTGGAATATCAGCCTTCACACTCGCTCGCCTCACCACACGAGTGTGGAAGAATCCCAAACTCTCTGTCAAGATGAAGATGGCAGTGTACAACGCCTGCGTCATCAGCACACTGCTCTATGGGAGTGAGACGTGGACAACATACGCCCGGCAGGAAAAGAGACTGAACTCCTTCCACTTGCACTGCATTTGCCACATCCTGGCCATATCCTGGCAGGACAAAGTGCCCAACACAGAAGTTCTATCCCACGCCGGCCTTCCCTCCATGTTCACTCTACTCAGGCAGCACAGGCTCCGCTGGCTAGGCCACGTTCACTGTATGGAGGATGGCAGAATCCCCAAAGACGTCCTCTACGGAGAACTGGCGACTGGCAGTTCAGGCCCCCCTGAAGAGGGAGCCGAAGAGGGAGTGTAGGAGGCTTTTCCTCGGGGAAAAGGTCCCGAAGCTTCCGGGCCCGCTCCACAAGACTGCTGAACAGCTTCGTTCATCAGGCCATCAGGACCCTGAACCCCCCCCCCCCCCCCAAGACGGTAACACAAATACTCACACAATAGCTACCTCAGCCTCCAGAAGGAACCTCGATGGTATCAGGCAGCGGGGACAGAACTTCAACGGCGCCAAGCAGTGAAGAAGGAACCTTGATGGCGTCAGGCAGCGGAGAAGGAACCTCGACGGCATTTGGCAGTGGAGCTGCACCCTTGGTAGCTCCAGGCTGGAGTAGAGCTGCACCCTCCTTGGCTCTGGGTTGGAGCGGAGCTGCACCCTCCATGGCTCCAGGCTGGAGCAATGCAGCACCCACGGTTGCTCCGAGCTGGAGCAGTGCAGCACCTGCGGTGGCTCTGGGCTGGAGCAATGCTGCACCCATGGTGGACCTGGACTGAGCCAAAGTTGTACCCTCGGTGGACCCGAACTGGGCCTCGGCTGCACCCTCGGTGGACCCGGACTGGGCCAATGCTGCACCCTCAGAGGCCCTGGGCTAAAATGGTGCACCTATAACGATTTGTATGTCGAGGGAACTGGCACCCTCAAAGACCTCAGCTGGAGGGGAAGCAGCACCTACAGAGGTCCTGGGCTGGGACAGAGCACCCGCTACGGCCTCAGTGGGGGGATCTGGACCCACTGCAATTTGGGATGGTGAGCCTGGATCTATGGAGACATCTAGTGGTGGATTCCCCTCGGTGACCCGGGGAGAGAGCTCAGACAAACGATACAATAGACACAGGGTCAGGATCACCGGTGGCGGTGTAGCCTGGCGAGGTGAGCCCAGGTGCAGCTGACGGCTGCTCCTGGCTCTCCCCACCTAGAACCAGGCAAGATATGTCAAAAGGGGTAACAGAGAGAAAGGAGTGCACTTGCCTGTTCTCAAGCTCCACCGCCATCCAGGACTCTGATGAACCAGGCAACAATGTTTCAGGTGTGGTCTTTCGGGGTCAAGCTCCAATTCTGTTGTGGCGGCCCCCGCAGTAGGCATGGTGATTCGTGCAGTCCTGGTCTCTTCCACTGAGGTAACCCATGCATGCGGTTCAACCAGTGTGGACTCTGGGGGTGATTTCCCTGCTGGCGCTGGATCCAGAGCAGCTGAAGCCAGGGGACACGCTCCCATCAGCGCAGACATCAGCTCAGTACCAGTGCCTCCTCTCTGACCAGACTGTGGCTGCATTGCTGGGGCCAGGTCTTCCAGGCCCACAAGCTCCTCTGTCGTCTGGCGGCTCAACGGGCACTCAGAATAATTGGGAGGAGACACAGAGAGGGCAGGTAAAAAGTTTACAGCTGCAGTAGGCGGTAAGAGGTCAGAGGACTGTATGGTCCCAGTGTATTCCACTGGGAATCAGACAAGATAATCCATGTTTAGATAATTGAGAATGAAAATACACTTGCCTGTTTTCCCCAGACGTGATGTTTTCTGCTGCAGCTGGCGTTAGGTCAGCCTCCTCCGTGATCAAAGTAGATGTTGGCCCCTCGCAAGATTGTGGAGGAACAGCCCCAGCGGGTACGGAGGTGGGTGGAGTTGGAGAAAAAGCAATCGACCTCTCAGCAGTGGGAAAGAGCAACGCCATTTACGTGAGATAATAGGGAGAACTGGCAGGGACCCCAGCGGGGAAGAGACAAACCAGCAGGGTGAGGTTGGTGGAGGTGCTGGTGCCTGACCAGGTGGAGTATGGTTGCAGTTGAGCGAGGATGATGAGGCAGGTGAGCGCACGCAGTCCCTGTAGATGCACCCGCACAGTGGCAGCAACCTGGAGAAGAGAGAAAGAGACAGGTGAGTATAGAAACTTCACCTAAAGGCATAAACGATACTTGCTTCTTTGGATTCTGCTAGGCAGTATACCCAGATGAGCCAGCATCAAAGCACTGAAGAGCTGATCCTTTTAAACGCTGGCAGATGAGAGGCAGTAGGTGCGTCTCCTCACCCAGGTGCGTTAATCACCTAAGGGGAAACAAACAGGAAGGGGCACGCGCTCACCAACCATGACAGTGCCCTCCCATCAAGGGATGCTTCCTGGCGGTCCATTAGGCTTCTCCGGATAGGCTCGGTGGTAGGCCCGGAGCATCCCTTTGTCAAGGACATGTGATCTGGGGATCCAGGAGCATTCCTCCGGGCCATAGCCCTCCCAACGGGCCAAATATTGTAGGCCCCAGCCCGGACAGTGAACATCCAGAATACATTGAACAGTAAAGGCGGTGTGGCCATCGATCATCCAGGGAGGAGGAGGCGGCTTCAGGGGAAGGCAGAGGGGGTCTGACCAAGAGGGGCTTAATATGGGAGACGTGGAAAGCCGGGTGCACCCGCAGGGACCATGGGAGCCTCAGCCGGACCGTGACATCATTAACCACTCTGGAGATGGGATAGGGTCCCAGGAAGTGGGGAGACAGCTTCTTTGAGTCCATCTTCAATGGGACCTGGTCCGCCGCCATTGAGACCTGCCGCCCCACGGTGTACTTCAGAGCAGGGACCCATCTCCTGTCGGCCACCAGGCGGTTGCGCTCAGATTAGCGGGCCAGGGCGGCATGGGTGGACCTTCAGACACATCGGCAGTGGTGAGCATGGGCCACCACGGACAGCACCGCAACCTCCCTCTTGGCCATGGGCAATAAGGGAGGAGTGTACCCCAATGAGGCTTCACGGCCGAATTCAAAGCGTACTCCACCCACGTCAGGCGCGTGCTCCAGGAAGAGGGGTTCTCGGCTCTACGCACCAGAGAGTGCTCCAAGGACTGGTTGGTGCGCTCGACCTGCCGCCCGTTGCTCTGAGGATTGTTGCCGGAGCAGAGGCTGACGGTGGTCCCGAGAGTCCACTTGAAGGCCCTCCAGACCTGGGATGTAAATTGGGGACCCCGGTCAGACATGATGTTGAGAGGGATGCCATGGAAATGGATGACGTGAGCAGAGAGAAGGTCAGCAGACTCCAAGGCCGATGGAAGCTTAGGGAGGACAACCAGGTGAACAGCCTTTGAGAAGTGGTCAACGATGGTGAGGATGACCAACTTCCCGTGGGAGAGGGGGTGTCCGGTAATAAGGTCCAAGGCAATATGAGACCAAGGACGGCCTGAGATAGACAGGGGATGGAGGAGTCCAGCAGGAGGGGAGGAGTCAGACTTGCCCCGGACACAGATCTGACAGGCCTGAACATACTTCTGCACATCCCACCGCAGCATGGGTCACCAGAACACCCGCCGAATAGGATTGGTGGTGCGAGTGATCCTAGGGTGGCAGGCAAAGTGGCTAGTGTGGCCTCAGTGGATGACGTCGCTTCAGAGGGAGGCAGGGACATACAGGCAGTTCCGGGGGTACCCCATTGGTTCAGGCTCCAAAGACTGGGCCTGACGGACCCTCTGCTCAATATCCCACGTAAGGGTTCCAAGGACGCATGAAGAGGGGAAAATAGGCTGAGGATGGGATGGGGGCACTACCTGCTTGGAATCAAACTGGCGCGATAGCGCATCCAGTTTGGTGTTCCGGGAACCAGGCCGGTAGGGGATGATAAAGTTGATCCTCTGAAAAAATAAAGCCCAATGAGCCTATCTGGCATTAAGTCGGCGGGCCAACCGCAAATACTCTAAGTTTTTGTGGTCGGTCCACACGACAATGGGGTGAGTAGCCCCCTCTAGCCAATGTCTCCATTCCTCCAATGCCAACTTAATGGTGAGGAGCTCTCTGTCCCCTATGTTGTAATTTCGCTCGGCCGGCATGAGCCGCCGAGAAAAAACCCACAAGGATGGAGCCTCTGATCGGAGGGTGTACGCTGCGCAAGGACAGCGCCCACCCCTGAATCAGAAGCATCCACCTTGAGGACAAACTGGAGCTGGGTGTCGACCTGAGCCAAGATGGGTGTTTCTGAGAACAGGCTCTTTAATTTGGTAAATGCCTGTTCAGCTGCTTCAGTCCAGCGGAAAGGGACCTTAACAAAGGCCAGCTGTATGACAGGCAGTGCAATCCCACTATAGTTCCTGATGAACCTGCAGTAGAAATTCACAAACCTGAGGAAGCGTTGAAGCTTCCTATGGGAGTGGGGAGTTGGCCAATCAAGCACTGCCTTCACCTTGGCCGGGTCGGCAATCAGTCTCCCCTCAGCCACTATGAAACCCAAGAAGGAGGTGGAACTGGTGGAGAACTCACACTTCTCGGCCTTAACGTAGAGCTGGTTCTCCAAGAGCCGCTGTAAAATGGCTTTTACATTGGCTTCATGTACCTCTGGCAAGCGGGAAAAAAATCAAAATATCATCCAAGTAGACGAAGACAAACTGGTTAACCATATTGTGAAGGACATCATTTATGAGCCGCTAGAAGACGGCGGGGGTATTAGTGAGCCCAAATGGCATGACCAGGTATTCAAATTGCCCCTGATGTGTCCTAAACGCCGTCTTCCACTCATCCCCTTCGCAAATACAGACTAGGTGGTATGCGTTCGGAAGGTCTAACTTGGTGAAAACCGGTTAGTGCTGGAGGAGCTCGAACGCGGCATTGATCAAGGGCAGAGGATATTTGTCCTTAATAGTAATTGCGTTCAGCTCCCGGTAGTCTATGCACAGGCACAGTGAGCCATCGTTTTTCCCAATGAAAAAACCCTGCTCCAAGAGAAGCCGAAGATGGCAGAATAAGGCCAGCGTTCAACGAGTCCTTTATGTGTCTCTCCATCGCCTCTCTCTCTGGGCCAGAAATGCTATAAAGCCGGATAGACAACAGCTTTGCCCACGGGATGAGATCCACAGCACAGTTGTAAGAGCAACGGGGCGGAAGTGACAGTGTTCTCAACTTGCTGAAGACCCCTCCCAAATCATGGTAATCCCGGGGAACAAGGCTGAGGTCAAACGGGCTCCAGGAGGAGATGGAGTTTTGGCCCCAGTTAATAATGGGGTTATGCCTCCGGAGCCACGGATAGCCAAGGACCATCGAGGAGCATGAATTTGGAAGAATTAGGAACGAAAGTTCCTCCCTATGGTTCCCCAAAAGAAGGATGATGATAGGTGCCGTGCATTGGCGTTGGCCTCGTGGCCAGATATGGTGGTGATTCTTTAATGATTGGGCAATTTAAGAGTGGGAATACCCCTGCCCCATTTAAGCTAGGATGAAATAAAATTCCCCTCTGCCCCCAAATCCACTAGCGCCATAGTCCTCTCAACCCCCGGCAATTGTACAAGGGCCGAAATAGAGAAATTGTCGGGGGTAAAAAGTTTGGTCCTACCCGCCAGACCCCCCGCGGTTACTGATGGGCTGTGTCTTTTGGCCGCAGGTGGCACTCATTCAGATTGTGTTTCATCGAACCACAATACATGCACGCACCAGCCCTCCTTCTTCACCTGCTCTCCTCGTTGGTCAGCTGGAACCAACTGAGCTCTATCGGCTTGGACCAGCGCCACCTGTGTTAGCAGCTGTGGTGAGCACCCGCGCGGCAAGCAGGCGAGAGGAGGACTGCCGCTCCTTTGCACGCTCTTGATAGCGATCGTCTAACCCCATGACATGATCAAATAGCCCATCCAAAGTGTTGGGAACTGCATGAACCGCCAGGCCGTCACAGAGGTATTCGTTCAAAATGAAGAGGAATGCGCTGCATAAGGCAGTCTCATTCCACCCCGATTCCGCCGATTTGACCCAGAACTCCACTGAGTACTCGGCCGCCGACCGGTGGCTCATGATGTTCCCTTGACTCTCAGTATGGTCAAATGTGCGAGCGAAGGCGACCACAAATTGATCAAACGTGTACCCAGCCCCTTTGGGGCGTTCTATCATGGACTGTGCCCAAGTGAGGACCCGGTCCCGTAACAATAGGGTCATTAAGATGAATTTTCGTGGTGTCCCCCGGGTACTCCCCCTGACCTGTCCTAAATACAGCCGCACCTGGCAAAGAAATTCCTTACACTTCCCCACCTCCCCCACGTACGGGGCAGGTGTGGGAACGGAGGTGGTACGGCGCACGATAGCTTGAACAACAGGGGCAGCTGGAGGAGGAGGAGCCAGAATAGCCAAATTTTGGGTGAACGTGCCCAATTGCTGCGTAATGGTTTGCAGCTGCTGGGTTAACACAGTCACCTGCCTCTCGGTCGCATCTAAGCACTCCAGAGGAGATTGCCCTGATGCTGCTGCACCTGCTGAGCCGAGATTCTGGCTGGCTCATTCTGTCATGGTTATTAATAAAGACAGCCCACGTGCACAATACAGCAACTAAGGAACAATCAAAACCACAAAACACATTTGAGGATTTATTGAATTTCAAAAGGTCAGAAGCACAGCTACGAAAAATGTCACTTGCCAGAGGAAATAGCCTGTGGAGAGAGAACGAGAGCTGTGAGAGGAGGAATGGAGATCGGGAAAATGGGCGAGCCAAATTGCCACTTACGTGAGATAATAGGGAGAACCGGCAGGGACCACAGCGGGGAAGAGACAAACCAGCAGGGTGAGGTTAGTGGAGCTGGTGGCGCCTGACCAGGTGGAGTATGGTTGCAGTTGAGCGAGGATGATGAGGCAGGTGAGTGCACGCTGCCCCCGTAGACGCACAGTGGCAGCAAACTAGAGAAGGGAGAAAGAGACAGGTGAGTTCGGAAATTTCACCTAAAGGCATAAACGATACTTGCTTCTTTGGATTCTGCTAGGCAGTATACCCAGACGAGCCAGCGTCAAAGCACTGAAGAGCTGATCCTTTTAAACACTGGCAGATGAGAGGCAGTAGGTGTTTCTCTTCACCCAGGTGCGTTGATCACCTGAGGAGAAACAAACAGGAAGGGGGGGGGGGCGCTCACCAACCATGACACTTTTTTACTCTTTGCTCACAGCAGGAGTGTCCCGGATATCTCCCAATACTGGATCAGTTGCAATCCTCACCTGCTTTTCAAGAAAACTGACTATGCCTTTAAATGTAGCTCTTTTATCATTCTCTTGAAAATCACAGATCACTGTTCTCCATTTATCCCTCAGCCTGTAGGGTAGTTTTTTAACAATCAACAGCATGTTAGCAGGCATCTGACGCTCATTCATGTAATTGATGTCTTCCATGGCATTACAGCATCCTCTTAGAAAGAGTGTACACCTGAAGAGCCTTTGTGCCATCAGTTTTTATTGATGACCATGAAAGTACTTTCTCCATATAAGCTGCAGCAATCTTATGCTCATTCCCAAAATGCTCTTTCAACAGTGATTTAGCTTTATGGAATCCTCTATCCGAGGCCATATGCAGACAGCTTCTGACAAGTTCTCTTGGTTGACCTCTCATGTACTAATGGATGGATGGATGGATGGATGGATGGATGGATGGATCGATCGATCGATCGATGGACAGACTTTATTGATCCCAAACTGAGAAACTGCAGCGTAACAGCAGCATGACAGTAGACAACCAAATGACAGAAACACACGCATGACAAAGAGATTACCCATGGAAAGTAAAACTAATGCTACTATAAAAGCCTATATACATCAGCTGAATAGATGGTGACCCATATAGATACATGAATCATATCCGCTGCACAATGCAGGACTATCAGGAGCAGAGTGAACTGTGAGGTACCAGTTAGACTGTAAGGTGCAGTATGGCAGCAAAATTATGACCAGAATACAACATCGTAGTGAGTTATTGTACAGTGAAATGGCATGCGGCAGGAAAGATTTCCTGTACCTCACCATTGGACAGCAAAGCTGTAGTAGGCTACTGGAGAAAGTGCTCTGCTGTCTGTCCAGTGTGTGGTGGAGGGGGTGATCAGGATAGTCCATGATGGATCGCAGTTTATTTAGTGTCCTCTTCTCCACCACTGTCTCAAAGGTCTCCGGCCTGACACCAATTACAGAACCAGCCCTCTTGATAATCTTGACAAGTCTGTTGGTGTTGCTGGCCCTGATACTGCTACCCCAACAGACAGCAGCAAAGAAGATGGCGCTGGTGACAATGGTCTGGTAGAAAAGCTCCAGCATCCTGCTGCACACGTTGAAGGATCTCAGCTTCCTCAGGAAGTAGAGTCTGCTCATCCTCTTCTTGTGCGCAGCATCGGTGTTGGATCTCCAGTCCAGCCAGTTGCTGATCTTGACACCCAGATATTTGTCATCCTCAACCACCCCTACATCCTCCACCCTAATCTACAATGGCTGAGAAGGTGTCCTCTTCTTCCTGAAATCAATCATCATCTCTCTGGTCTTGCTGATGTTCAGCCTCAGGTGATTCTGCTCTGTCCGCACCACAAATCCGTCTACCAGTGCCCTGTACTTCCCCTCCTCTCTCCCTCCTATACACCCAACAACAGCTGAGTCATCAGAGAATTTCTGCAGGAGGCATGACTCGGTGTTGTACTGAAAGTCAGTGAAGAGACGTGAAGAGAAAAGGTGAAAGCACAGTCCCCTGTGGAGCTCCCCTATCACTAACCACCATGTCAGACAAGACACTGCCCAGCCAAACAAACTGTGGCCTGCCTGTCAGGTAGTCAGTAGTCCAGGAGATCATAGAACTGTCGACCCCCATCACTCGCAGCTTCTTACCCAGCAGCAGTGGCTGGATAGTGTTAAAGGCAATGGAGAAATCAAAAAATGTGATTCTCACAATGTCTCCTCCACCATCCTAGTGCAGATGGGCTTGTTGCAGCAGATAGATGACAGTGTCTTCAACTCCTAAATGGGGCTGATATGCAAACTGCAGAGGGTCCAGCCACATCTTCACCTACAGCCTTAGGTGGGCTGAGACCAGTCTGGAGAGAATGCCAGCCTCCTCAAATAATCAACTGGCAGAATTCAATTGTCTCTGGTCCCTGTTTATTAATTCTATAATCTGAGGGGTGGCGGGTGGTGTTTGCTCTCCTTGGTGCCTCTGGCGGCTGGCTGCACCCCGATCGCGGGGGGCTGGTGTCCGGGGGGCCTGTTCCGGGGTGGCTGTGTGTCTTGCCCGGGGGGGTTGGTGGGGGGGGATGCAGGGGGGGCCGGGGGTGAGCTGTGGCCACCGGCCGGCTGGCCTCACCTCCCGGGGGGGTCTGGGTCTGGCCCTGGGCCCCTGGTGCTGGGGGGGGGCATTCCCCCCTGGGCTGGGGCCAGGTGTGCGCCGGTGGTGCGGGCTGACCCTGGTGCATCCTTGCGGGTGTTGTGTCCTCCCTGGGGCCCTGGTGGCACCCTGGGGCAGGTGCCTGCGTCTTGGATCACCCTCCCCATCCATTGGGGCCTGCATGTGTGTGTGTGTGTGTGTGTGTGTGTGTGTGTGTGTGTGTGTGCATATGTGAGAGTGGGTGTGAGTGGGACCGTGTGTGTGAGCAGGTGAGGAAGTGGGTGTGTGTGTTGTGTGTGGGCATGTGGGGCCGTGCGTGGGTGTAGGTGGGCATGTGTGATGGTGAATGTGCTTGCATGTGTGAACATTAGGGTGGGCGGGTGTGTGTGTGTATGGGTGCAGTTACCTGCCGGTGCATGTCTGTGGGTGGAGGATGTGTGTATGGGTAGGAGAACTTTGTTGGGTGGCAGGGGTGGGGCAGTCTATCTAGTGGCATGGGAGTTGGTGAATCGGGGCCTGCTTGTCCTGGCTGCCCTGCTGTTGTGTCACGGGGAGGGGCGCTTTGTCGCATTGCCCCTGGTGTCATTGGAGGAGGGTGTGTGTTGGTGCTCAGGGGCAGTTGGGGGGGCCATTGGCGCGGGTTGGTGGCTGTGTTTCTGTCGGGCTGCTCTGGGGTGGCTGTGGCTGAGGGGCGGCCTGCTGCTGTCAGTGGGTGGTTGGTGGGCTTCTGTGGGCTCTCGGGGGTGTCGCTTGGCATGTGGGGCGCCATGTGGGTCCGGCCTGTTGTTCACTATTGTGACTATTGTTGTTGTGCATGTCTGTGTGTGCAAGATGAGTGGGAATGGGTATCGCTGCCCCATCATGTTTGTGGTGCTGGGAGCACCGGGACGCAATGGTGGTGGGTCCTGGGTTGCTCGCACTGGTGACCCTCGCCCTGGGTTGGGATTTGGGGGTGGCCTCATGAACCAGTTTGCGAGCTGGCTTCTGGTGGGGGACGGCCTCCCAGTCTTATTCCCCGCCCTCCCCCTCCCCCTGACTCTGGGTGGAATATACATCTTCTTGGATACATTTAGGGCTTTGGGGTGGGGGTGTGCCGCACTGTGTCGGCAAAGGGAATACCTCTGCTGCAAGGTGGGGCTGCTCTCATCTCAATTTTAATTGCATTTTAGACACTGAGGGCTTGGGGGGATGGGCTATTGCAGTGGCTGGTGGTGTTCCAACCACCATCCCCCCAATTTTATCTGCACTATGGTAGTCCACACATTAACACACAACCACATCATATAACCGACATACATATACCATGTTTTGTGCAAGGGGGAGGGCACGTGGGGGTCTTCCCCCACCCCTGTTATCCTCCTCCTGCTGGGGGCGTGGGGGCCCGGTGGGGAGCCTGGGACCCGTCATGTTGTCAAAATCCCTGGGTGCTGCTGAATGTATAGATACAACCAAGGGAGTGGGAGCGGGACTGAATATGAGAGTAAGTGAGATTGAGGGGGTGATGAATGGAGGTAGTGATGTTGGGTCGGTTTTGTGCGGCGTTTTGCGTGTCGGGTGGCATCTCGGGTTGCCTGCGGTGGTCTGCTGATCAGTTGCTCAGGTGGGCGCTGGGGGTGGGGGTCTGCTTCTGTGGTTGCGGCTGCCCTGGGGTGGGTCGGCGGGGGGGGGGGGCGGGGCGCTGCTGGGCGCTGGTGCATGTTCAGGCTCACTGCATCTACTTCGCAGCCGCCTTAAGAAATCAGGGTGAATGAAGGGTGAGATTGAATGCATACAGGAGTGAGAGAGAATGGATGGGTCCGGTTGAGTGAGAGTGAGGAAATGCATGTGGGGTGCATGTGGGAGCATGTGGGTGTGAAGGTGTGGGGATGGGTGTGTATGTGAGTCGAGAGATGCTGGATTGAGGGGGTAGTGCCTCTTGGTTATGTGGGCTCCCCTGGCTGGGCGGGTCTTATTTGGGCATGGGGGTCCCCATTGTGTGCAGCGGTGGTGCTGGGGAAGGGGGACCCACTGTGGGGGTGCCTGGGGGGGGGCTCGCACCGGGGGATCGCAGGCCGGTCGCTGGCCCGGGGGGTGAAGTTGCTGGCCTTCTGGCGCCTGGGGCCTGGGGGCGGGCATTGGCCCCACTGGGGGGCTGGGGGGTTGGTGGGTCCGGGGGGGGGGGCCTGGTGTCCTGGCCTCCCTCGATCGTCCCTCTGGGGGTGGATACCTGGCTTTTCTGGGGCTTGCTGACCTTGGACATTTGTACCCTGTGGGGGTTGGTGGCGCTGCCTTGTCTGCTTGGGGTTCCCAGGGGGAGAGCTGCTGTGACCGGCCCCCCTCTTCGTATGTTTCCTGACAAATCACTCACATGCTTATACTTATTTTGCGCACACTCTCATATATACGCACAGAGACGCCCAAGTGTCTCTCCTTTAACAGATGCGGAAACCAGACTCGTGTTGAGACATCTGCGGTGGAAGAAGCAGTTTGTCTTCTGTTTGTTTTAGTTGTTGGTTTGTTTGTCTTTTTGTCTGTTCCCCTCAATTTTCTTTCCTTCTCCAAACAGTTCCTTTCCCTATTCCCCATCCTGTTGGGTCCTCCATGGGTAAAATAATTAAAATAAAGTATTAAAAGTTATTACAGGAGGAGTTTACAACAATATACAGTACAAAGTTAGGTACTGTATAAGTTCCTCTTGGCAAAGTAAATATGTTTTGGCACAATAAGGGTGACAGATCTCTGTTCTGCTCACCTAGCTGCCTGACAGGACAAAGGGGAAAAAATAAATTAATAAAATAAAATAGAAAAAACTTGGTCCAGTCGTTAATACAAATCTTCCTACCGAACCCTGGTCAAAAAGAGACACACTATACGTATACCAGAATAAGCAGATAAAAACACAAACGGCATGAGAGAGTTGCTGCTGGTACAGGCGCCCTACTTCCGGCACCATTAAAAAAAAAAAAAAACTGTACTGTTCAAGATAATAAAGACAGTCTGTGGGATTTGCATTTTTATTTTCAGTGGTATTGTCAAAAGACTCCCCAAACATATGATATTGCAATGGATCACCATCAAAAACTGGAATCTCTTTCTTGGGCATAGAAGAAACACACTGTTGCTGAATTAACAAAGTGTAGAGGATGCCTTCACAGACGAGACTGAGTTTATTTCTCAGGCGAGGTTTATTCAGAGTTTACATCATCTAACAAGAAGTGTATCTCAACAAAAAGAGGCAGAACAATCTTTCCTCGCGGCCATGGCTGCATAATCTAACCCAACGCAGACCGGGGCTGTGAGCGCTTCCGCGCCGCAAGCCTGGCCCGAGTCTACAGCCACCGAGTCTGCCCCCTGGGGGCCTGGCAGTGCAACTGCGCGCGAGAGACAATCTGCCACTACATTGTGTTTACCCGCCACGTGTTGAATGTCGGTGGTAAACTCCGAAATCGCGGCCAGCTGTCTCTGTTGTCGGCCCGACCAAGGCTCTGAAATTTTAGCCATTGCAAAAGTTAATGGTTTATGGTCTACAAATGCGGTGAAACGGCGCCCTTCCAGCCAGAACTGGAAGTGGCGGATGGCCAAATGCAGGGCTAAAAGCTCCCTATCAAACGCGCTGTATTTACACTCGTTATCGCGCAATGTTTTGCTGAAAAACGCAAGTGGTTGCCAGCTCCCTGCTACCAGTTGCTCGACCACCGCTCCCACTGCCACGTCGGAAGCGTCCGTGGTTAGCGCCATGCGAGCTGCTGGCACCGGGTGTGCCAATAACGCAGCGTTCGCGAGGGCTGATTTGACCTGTGAGAAAGCGCGCTCCCGGTCCAGGGACCACTCGACCTTAGCTGCAGGCTTTTGTTTCTTTAATGCCGCGTACAATGGGTGCATGAGCCGTGCCGCGCTGGGGAGGAAGCGGTTATAAAAATTGACCATCCCCAAAAATTCTTGCAGTGCCTTAACTGTCTGCGGTTGAGGGAAATCCGTTATCGCGCGCACTTTATCCGGCAGCGGGACCGCGCCTTCCGGAGACACGCGGTGCCCCAAAAAATCGATTTGTGCTACCCCGAATCGGCATTTCGCTGGGTTAATGATCAGCCCGTGTTCTGTCAGCCTCTGAAAAACGGCTGTGAGGTGGCGTTCGTGTTCGGCTTCGGATGCACTGGCTACCAAAATATCATCCAAATAAGCGAACACGAAAGGGAGGCCGCGCAGCACTGCATCCATCATGCGTTGGAACGTCTGCGCGGTGCCTTTGAGGCCGAAAGGCATGCGCAAAAACTCGAAAAGCCCGAAAGGGGTTATAACTGTCGTTTTGGGTATGTCTTGCGCGCGGACTGGGACTTGGTGATAACCGCGCACCAAATCTATTTTGGAAAAGATGCGCACCCCCGCCAAATGTGCCAAAAAATCCTGGATGTGCGGAATCGGGTAGCGGTCGTGTGCTGAAGCATTGTTTAATGGGCGGAAATCACCGCAAGGGCGCCACAAGCCGTCAGCCTTGGGCACCATGTGCAGGGGTGACGACCAAGGGCTGTTCGAGCGTCTAACAATGCCCAGTTTTTCCAAGTTGGCGAATTCCTCGCACGCGATGGCCAGTTTAGCTGGGTCCAAGCGCCGAGCTTTTGCAAAAACAGGGGGGCCAGAAGTAGTTATGAAATGCTCGACCCCGTGTTTGGCAACTGACGCTGAAAATGTCGGGACCGTGAGTGTTGGGAACTGGTTGAGTAATGCATGAAACTTACCACCCGCAGCTGTGACATTGGGATGTGCAGAAGGCAGGGCCACCCGAGCTGTGCAGGAGATAGAGTAGAAAGACAGTGCATTTACAATACGTCTATTAGCAAGATCAACTAACAAACTGTTTGAGCATAAAAAGTCAGCACCTAGCATGTTGTTGTTAACTGCGGCTATGACGAAGGTCCACTCGAAGGTGCGCCCGTGGAGGGACAGGAGGAGCGTCTTCTCCCCATAGGTTTTGATCGTGGAGCCGTTCGCCGCTAACACCAGGGGTCCGCTGGCAGGCGTCAGCGTGTCCGCGTAGGCAGGCTTGACAAAACTTAGCTGGGAGCCTGTGTCCACCAGGAATTCTTTCCCTGAATTCGCGTCTGTCACGAAAAGCAGCTTGTTCTTCGTGCCGAGAGTCGCAGCTGCTACCGGCTCTCGGTCTTGACGTGTCCCCTGGCGCTGGTATCGGCACGGTGGGACGCATCTGCGCGCTCTCTCGGCGAAGCGTCGATGGTAGGAACAGAGGGTGTTGTGAGCTCCGCTTCTCCTGGCCTCTGCCACTGCTGACGTTAGTGGATCCGGTGCTGCAGCCTCTGGTCTCCCCTCGTCTCGCGGGGGTGCGTTCAGCTCTGCCGCTGCCGTCGTGGCTGCGTGCCGTCTATGGGCGTCGACGAGCCGCTGCGCCTCCTGGCCCAGCTCGTGGTAGTCCCGGTTGTTGAGTGGCTGCGAGCTGGCCAGAGTGACTCTCACTGCTGGCGGGAGCGTTCTGAGGAAGAGGTGGGCGAAGATAAAGCTGTCGTCATCCTCGCCTCTCAGGCTCATCATCTTCGCCATCAGATCTGCCGGCCTGTCTGCTTCCCCTTCTGTCAGCGCCAGGAGCTTCTTCGCTCGCTCCCCCAGCGAGGGAGTGAAGGCTCGAATGAGGGCGGCTTTCAGTGCGCCATACTTGTCGTCTTGGGGCGGGTGGTTGGTCAGGCTCTCCACCCGCTGCACTGTGAGGCTGTCCAGCTTCGCGACGACATGGAAGAACCTCGTTGTGTCCGCTGAGATTCCCCGAAGGTGGAACTACGCCTCCACAGTGGTAAACCAGGAGCGCGGGTTATGTTGCCAGAAATCGGGCAGCTGTAGGGTGGTAGCTACGTTAACCCGGTTGGCTCCTGAAGAGTCCGGTGCGGAAAGCTCGCCGTCACCGGCCATGGTTTGTCGTAGGTCACCAGTGTAGAGGATGCCTTCACAGACGAGACTGAGTTTATTTCTCAGGCGAGGTTTATTCAGAGTTTACATCCTCTAACAAGAAGTGTATCTCAACAAAAAGAGGCAGAACAATCTTTCCTCACAGCTCTTATACCCCCAGAGACACAAAACCCCCAACATCAAATATCACACCTTCAACCCACAGTCCTTCAGTAAACATATAGCCTCCGAGGCTCGTTGGCTTCTCTATTGTCTCTTCCGCCTCGGGGGCTCCTGCTGGGACATTCTCTCTGACTTCCCGTCTCTCCAGAAACCACTTCGCACCTCCCGAGGTCTCTGCCGGGTCAGGTCCTTTTGGACGTTTGAAGTCTCCAGAGTATGCACCGTCATGCCTACTAAATACATGTGAGGGAAAATGCGTACCATACATGCATACCATATATGCGCCCTAAATGCGCGCCATAAAAGCAGTGATTTCATTTTGCTTTTCCGTTATGGAAAATAAATTGCGCTTCACACAGTAGCAATCACCATTGCTATTGTGTGAAACAGGAGGTGCACCGAGAGATGTCTCTTGAGTTTGATCACTGGTGATGGTCTGAAACATTGTGGGGGCTGTGGTCAGTTGTGGATATTGATTTACAGCTCTACCAGAAGGCATTATTTGTGAACTGACAATGTTGGGATTTGGGAAATCTTGTGAAGCAGTAGTTGGGAATTGAGGGACAAAAGAATCAGCCTTGACGTTGAGAGTTTTCTTTTCCTTTTGACCTTTGTCAAAATAAGATTCCATACCATCCGAAATTTTGGACAAAATACTTTTCACACTGGATCCTTCTGATGCTCTGAGAACTCTCATTTTAGCCATTGTAGCAGCAATGTCCGTTTCCATCTCAAATTTCTCCTTTTTTCCTCCTCAGTGGTTCCTGTCTCAGTCTGTCTCAGTCTGTCTCAGACTCTGTTAGCATCAGCATTGGATCACCCCAGGGCTGTGTACTTTCCCCCCTACTCTTCTCCCTTTATACCAACTCCTGCACCTCCTCCCACCAGTCTGTTAAGCTGATTAAGTTTGCGGACGACACCACCCTCATCGGGCTCATCTCCAACGGTGACGAGTCCGCCTACAGGGAAGAGGTGGCCCAGCTGGTGTCCTGGTGCAGCCACAACAACCTGCAGCTGAATGCTCTGAAGACAGCGGAGATGATTGTGGACTTCAGGAAAGTCACATCCCCCCTGCCCCCCCTCACCATCACAGGCTCTCCCATCACCTTCGCAGAGTCCTTCCGCTTCTTGGGCACCACCATCACCCGAGACCTCAAATGGGAGCCAACCATCAGCTCCCTCATCAAAAAAGCCCAGCAGAGGATGTTCTTTCTGCGGCAGCTGAGGAAGCTCAAGCTACCCACCAAGATGTTAGTGCAGTTCTACACGGCCATCATCGAGTCCATCCTCACCTCCTCCATAACTGTGTGGTACGCAGGAGCCACTGCCAGGGACAGACTAAGGCTGCAGCGCGTCGTGCGCACTGCTGAGAAGGTGATAGGCTGCAAGCTCCCATCTCTCCAGGACCTGTACATCTCCAGGACCCGGAGGCGTGCTGGCCGGATCATAGCCGATCCTTCACATCCTGGTCACGTGCTGTTTGCCCCCCTCCCCTCAGGTAGAAGGCTTCGGTCCATTCGGACTAAAACCTCCCGGCACATGAACAGCTTTTTCCCCTCTGCCATCAGACTGCTGAACACTAAGTGACTTTTGACTCTCGTGCACTATGCACAGCAGCTCAACCAGACTCATGTCAATCATCATTGTTTTTCTGTTGCATTATTGACTGCACTATGTGGTACTTCACATTATCTGCTACATGCTAATTTTTTAAAACTGCCTTGACTAGTACTACTCATTATTACTAGTATTATTATTATTATTACTTATTATTACTTATTTTTCTACACTTATTGCACGTTTCTAGTCCTTTAGTTTTTTAGTTTATCCCTTTTTCTCATTATGTTTTTAATGTTGCAGCATGGCACCGAGACAAATTCCTAGTTTGTGTATCACATGAACAATGGCAATAAACCTGATTCTGATTCTGATTCCTCCTTCTCTTCTAAAACATGCTTATCCTTAAGCATTTGTTGGCACACTATTGGAGCAGCAACTTCAGCCTCTGCCTTTATGTGTGCAGATGATGTACTTGAAGCTCTGGAGCCTGTACCAGTAGAACCTCTTTTACTTCTTCGGCTACCAACATTTGACACACTGTCACCAGGTTGTATTTCATCTTGTATGTCAGATGGTGCATTAACTAAATTGGATGAAGGAACCATACTCTGACTATCAGGGAGAAGAATTTTATTCTCTTCAGCAGGTGGATCCTCAGGTAAAGCAGGACAGGTGTTTGATTTTGCAGCAGTTGGTAAATCACCAAACACATTAACAGTTTGCAGAGAGGGCCTGTTAGTTTCAGAAAGCCACTGTTGAACATCCTCTGCAAAATCCAGTGTATTGTGTTATATGTCCAAAACATTCACTTTGTGCTTCTTGCTCCTTCTCTGGTATTAAAGCAATGACTGACTCGTGCTGTTTTTGCATTTCCATGCAGTTGTTTCAGTTTCACCAATTTAAGATGAACATCTTTTGCATTTTCATCATTTTCATCAAGTCTTTAATTTCATGCGTGAGCCTTTTAATTTTTCTCACAATTGATTGATGTTCCTTTTGTAGATTTTCCATTTTTTGAGATAAGGCCTTGGCTGTAATTTTAGCACACCTCTTTTCTGGCATTTCATCATTCATCCCTTTTACATCACTCATTTTATTATTTTTCAGTATGCACAATACAGCTGAAACAGATCAGCAGCTCCAACTTATCAGCGAGAATCACTTTCACTTCAGCAACTGCAGCCACAAAGCAGTCAAAAACAGCCCAAAACTCCACTGACCATTCCTACTGAGCACACACATCACAAGCCAAATGTAAAGCCCCCATTGGACAAGCGGCGCTTTAACCAAACAATCTGCATTCCATCTCATTAACACAGAATGATAAAACACAAGCAGGCCTATCGCTTCTGTCGGCTGTGATGTGCGGCTGTCAAACTGGTACTCGCCGTGGATGCAGGCAGTGGATTTCCAAGGAATCAAGGTGGGAGTGCAGTGCCGATTCCAACAATATCCATTCATTCAAAAGCACTCCGACATCCAAAGGTCCACTGTCATCACGTCCTGGATGTGGCTATTTTCTGTTGACTAGATTGCAGCCACTTCAATCCCCCAAAAGCCACTTGGAGGTTGAATTGACTGGAGTGGTGGCTCAATTGGTAGAGCATCCGCCCCACACCCGGGAGGCAGGGGTTCAAATCCCGGCCGGGTCATGCCGAAGACCATATAAAAGTGGAACTTCCTGCCGTCCAGCTTGGTGCTCAGCAATAATGGAATGGAGGAGGGAATTCTGATTCTGCACTTGGGGTGTGTGTGATTAACACAGTAGATAGGTAAAACACAATCTCGTTCTACTGTACATGATTGGTTGTACAGTTGAATGACAATAAGGGTGATTTAATTTAATTTTAATTGGTCTCGTCTCCTTGACGCACCTGTAAAAAATCCAGGCCAAATCCATAATGTTCATTTCTGCAGTTTATTAAAATACATGGCCGACAAACGGGACTAAGACAACATAATCAAAAAATACTGAACCAAATAAGTGCAACAAAACTAACAAAAATAAAAGGAAAACAAACAAACAAATGAACGGTCAGCAGAAAATATCTGAGCACGCTTCACCCTCCATCAGCCATTAAATTCGTGCAGGTGCACAGGTGAAAGAAATAAGCAAAACCACACCCTCTCCTGTACCACCGACCAGAAATAGCAAACAATTACGTGACAACAATTCAAAACAAAATCACAGTTTGGTTCTTACATCCATGGTTTAACTCTTGTCACCAAATTTTATGTCCGGAAACTGGAATGACCAACGGAGAGATGAGCTGTGCTGGAACTCAAACTTTATTACAACAAGTTATTAGTATAACAGTACAGGCAGGTTGCTGTATAATGTATGCCGTGTTGCGAAGAGTCGAGAGAGCCGAAAGAGGCCTAAGATGACCAACTCTCACTATTTATCGGCTCAGCGTGATGATGTCACCACACGGCTCTGTCATCACAATTAATTGATTAACCCTGATTAACCCTTTAACCCATTTACCCTTACATTACATGTTCCAAAACTCATTTGGGAAATTAACAAGTCTGGCACAATACAAAATGAGAGACAACTTTGACAGCAGCAAAGTCAAGGAACTATGGAAGGCATGAGGACAAAACTAGACAAGCTCAGTCAGAAATGACAGTGGCTAAACACAAGTACAGAAAAGCAAATTACTACTGATAATGTAAAATTTAATTAAAATCTTACCCTTGGTGTTTATTGTGCCCCACCAGAATTTCTGTTTGAGAAAAGCCAGTGGCCCTGGGAAGTCTGTCAAGTACCATAATTAGTAGGTAGTCTGGCTTCTCTACTTTTAGGGATTGAGGGAGGGCAGCTGATCACACAGTCAGGGCTGAAGTGGAGTGTAAGGGACTATGGAGTTGGATATTTAATTTCACAATTGGGGGAAAAAAATATTGTCTCAATAATGAATATTGATGGGGACTTTATAAGTTTTATTGTAAATACATATAGAGGAATCCCTTATTTCTATTGTATTAACTACAGAATTTCTGGATTTTTATCACTTTGTCTTAAATCCTAAATAGATAGACAGATAGATAGATGTACTTTATTGATCCCATACTGGGAAATTACAGTGTAACAGAAGCATGACAGAAGACAACCAAAATGACAGAAATACACACAGCATAACAGAAAAAGGAATTATCCAGGAAAAGTAAAAAACTGCCTAGATAACTTTATATACGTTGCAGATGATGACCTGTATAGATACAGGAATTGTACTTGCTGTACAATGCAGGACTATCGGCTGCAGGGTGAAATGTGAGGCACCAATTAGACTGCAGTATGGCAGCATTATTATGACCAGAATTCAACATTAGAGTGAGTTATTGTACAGTGAGATGGCATGTGACAGGAAAGATTTCCTATACTTGACCGTTTGGCAACAAAGCTGCAGCAGTCTGCTGGAGAAAGCGCTCCACTGTCTGTCCAGTGTGCGGTGGAGGGGGTGCTCAGGGTTGTCCATGATGGATAACGGTTTGTTCAGTGTCCTCCTCTCCACCACTGTCTCAAAAGTCTCCAGCCTGAGACCAATTACAGAGTCAGCCTTCTTAATAATCTTGTCAAGTATGTTGGTGTCGCTGGCTCTGATACTGCTACCCAAACAGACAGCATCAAAGAAGATGGCGCTGGCAACGACAGCCTGGTAGACAAGCTCCAGCATCCTGTTGCACACATTGAAGGATCTCAGCTTCTTCAGAAAGTAGAGTCTACTCATCCCCTTCTTGTATGCAGCATCATTGTTAGATTTCGAGTCCAGTCCATTGCTGATCACAACACCCAGGTATTTGTAGTCCTCCACTACCTCCACATCCTCTCCCCTAATCCGCAGTGGCTCTGAAGGCGTCCTCTTCTTCCTGAAGTCAATCACCATCAATCTGGTCTTGCTGACATTCAACCTCAGGTGATTCTGCCCGGTCCACTGCACAAATCCATTGACCAGTGCCCTGTACTCCCCCTCCTCTTCCCGTTTTATACACCCAACAACAGCCGAGTCATCAGAGAATTTCTGCAGGAGGCATGACTCGGAGTTGTACTGAAAGTCCGTGGTGTATAAGGTGAAGAGAAAAGGAGAAAGCACAGTCCCCTGTGGAGCTCCCGTAACACTAACCATCACATCAGACAAGACACTGCCCAGCCGGACAAACTGTGGCCTGCCTGTCAGGTAGTCAGTAATCCAGGAGATCACAGAGCTGCCAACCCCCATCCCCCACAGTTTCTCACCCAGCAGTGGCTTGATGGTGTTAAACACACTGGAGAAATCAAAGAACGTGATTTTCACAGTGTTTCCTCCACCATCCAGGTGCAAATGGACTCGTTGCAGCAGGTAGATGACAGCGTATTCAACTCCTAAATAGGGCCGATATGCAAACTGCAGAGGGTCCAGCCACATCTTCACCTGAGGCCTCAAATGGGCTAAGACCAGTCTCTCCGGGACCTTCATCACATATGGTGTGAGGGCAACTGGTTGACAGTCATTCAGGTCCGATGGAGACAACTTCTTGCGGACAGAAACCAGGCATGACATCTTCCACAGCACCAGTACGTGCTCCAGACTCAGGCTAAGGCTGTACAGGTGTTTCAGTACCGCAGCTAGCTGGTTGGCACAGGTCGTCAGGATCTTGGAGGAGATGGCATCAGGGCCCGCAGCCTTCTGCTGACGGAGTCTCTACAGCTATTTCTTAACCTGGTCTGTAGTCACAGTGATGGGGGGTTGGTGCTAATGTCCTCGGAGGAGTGGGGGGGGGGTACTGCACAGGAGGGGGGAGGGGGAGGGGTGTGTGGGGGTCTGGCTGTGTTGTGGGAGTGACAGAAGGTGAGTTGAACCTATTAAAAAACGGATTCAGCTCATCATTCAGCTCATCAGTGCTGTCTATATCAGAGATAAAAGTTTGACTTTTGTAACAAGCAAGACTGCTTAACAATTAGTCCAAAATTAAGCAGGTTACGATAAATGATGTGGCTACACTTAATTTCTTCATAGGCACACCACAACCTCCGGCACCAGCTAGTACTTAGCTACCAGAGCACTAAACTAACACACAATAAAAAATTCAACTGCAAATTAATGAAGAGATTATATAGCCTGATTACAACTGTAAACCTGTTTTATTGTAGCAATATCTGCACGTGTTTGACACATCCTTCCTTTTAAGACAGTATTTACAAAGGAGTTTCTTACACCCTGCACATCACAATTGTCTGTTTTTCCAGGTAAAGAAGACGAATTCATGAGCGAATAAAAAAATACTGAAACTTCAAAAACTTCACTGCAATTCAAGAAAGTACAATCTCAAGTTGATTCATAGCACTTCACAATAGAGTACTGTTTTTTCAATTAAAGACAGTCTATGACGTTGCTCAGTATTGTTTGTCATGATTGTAGTAATCAGCTCACGTGCTCAATGCAGCAACAAGAAAGAGCAATCAAACCACTACACATGTTTGCCCGCACAATGGCAGCAACCTGAAGGGAGAAAAGAATACACAGATTAGTAGCGTTTCCACCTGTGTGAATCATGTACTTGCTTGTCCTATTACAGGCAGTATACCCAGACAAGCCAGCGTTGAGTCACTGAAGGGCGCTTCCTTATAAATGCTGGCTGATGAGCGGGAGCAGTCTTCTCACTCAGGTGCATTGATGACTTGAGGAGGGATGAACGGGAAGGAGGGGGCGCGCTCTCGCCGCCCATGACTGGGGCCCCCCTTCTAGGAGTGCCTCCTGGCAGTCCACAGGGCTTCTCGGGATGGGCTCGGTGGTAGGCCCGGAGCATTTCCTTGTCCAGAACACGGGACGTGGGGACCCAGGAGCATTCCTCCGGGCCATAGCCCTCCCAATCGATGAAGTATTGCAGGTCCCGGCCTCAACGGCGAACATCCAGGATCTGACAAACCGTGTAGACAGTGTGGCCATCGATCATCGGCTTCGGGGGGGTGGTGGCAGAGGTGGCTGCCCAAGAGGGGTTTAATGTGTGACACGTGGAAGGTCGGGTTCACCTGTAGGGTTGGTCGTAGCTTAAGTTGTACTGAGGCATCGTTGACCACTCTGGAGATCATGAAGGGTCCTAAGAAGCAAGGAGACAGTTTCTTAGACTTAACCTTCAGAGGAACCTGACTGGCTGCCAACCAGACCTGCTGCCCCACGGCATACTTGGGGCAGGGACCTGTTTTCTGTCGGCCATGGCCTGGTTGTACTCAGTAGAGTGGGCGAGGGTGGTGTGCGTGGACCTCCAGAGGCGCCGACAGCGGTGAGCGTGGACCCCCACGGAGGGAAGCGCTGCCTATGGCCTCCCTCTCGGCCATAGGCAGCAGCGGTAAGTGTTATTCCTCCTCAGAGTTTATGGTCCAGTGTCTTTAGCCTTAGCCTCAGTCTGTGTTCGTGTTTTTGCCCCACGTGGCTATTTATATTGTCATCATTACCTTTTGTTAATAAAACCTGCAAACTCACCGGTTGGCCTATAGCGTCTCATTGATGCCCTGCAAGGGGAACCCATGACATTTTCGCACTCCTGAGAACGTTATTGTCGTGTCCCCGTGCGCTTTTATGCTGTGCATGGAGGACAAGAGACGGATTCACGAGCAGGGTTTCACCACAGACACATTTATTAAAGTAAAGTTCCCAAAAGTGTAGAAATACAAAGGCAAGAGAACAATCTTACTGAAGCGCACAACAAGGCGTGATGGAGAATGTAACTACTGAGGGGAAAGCCACAGCATAACGTGGCCAGCGATAACACATGAGCAACATGAGACAAGAACAATAATCCAGCAGTGAGTGAATGAGCACAAGCAGACTAAATACACAGGCAAATGGTTCAGTGATAAGATGCACCTGAGCGGGGAAACAGGACGGGTAATCAAGGAACAGGGATCAGCTGTCAAGGTTTGACAGGAGAAGGGGGCGTGGCTGACAGGAGACAGGAGACAATAAGGCCAAAGCCCCTGACCGTTGCCAATCACAAAATAAAATACAAGCAAAGCTAAAAACAGACTAAAGAATAACTACCAAAAGCTCTTGAGATAATAAAATAACCAAAAATATGAACAGACAAATAAAAGCACCAAAATACGACAGAACATGGAAACACCAGTAAAAATAACGACAAGACTATATGGAACTCAAAAGGATACATGAAGCACAGATGACTAAGAAACAGAAAACCGCCATAAAGCCGGGCTCGGGAGGAGCCCAAGCCCGGTTCATGCCAGTTATAGTCCAGCGTATTAGGTTTCGGCAGCGCCACCAGTAGATGGGAGAGTCGGTGCAGCAATATGCTGCAGACCTGCGTCAGCTGGCGGGGGAGTGCCAGTTTGGAGCCCTGGAAGATGAGATGGTCCGTGACCAACTAGCGGAGCACGTCCGTTGTTAAGCAGCTCGGTCAAGACTATTAACCTACCCGGGTGAACTAACGTTGAACACTGCTATTGAGCTTGCCCAACAGTCTGAAGCAGCCAAAGCATTGGCGAAGGGTTTCGGTAAGAGGACCACACCGACCTGCGATGAACCAGAGGTGAGAGCGCTGGCAGTGGACCCCATAAATGAAAACAGCGATGAAGACGAAGAATATGCCTCCGCTGTAAGAGTTAGGTCCACTCTAGGAACTCCGAAATGTTACGGCTGTGGGTCTGCCAGGCACCGTTACAAGTCGAAAAAGTGTCCGGCAAAGGGCAGGCGCTGTGGAAAATGCGGACTGTTTACACCATTTCACCAGAGTTTGCAAAAATTTTGAACGGAGAAAACAACGGGAAGAAGCAGGACCTTCCACAAAACCCAGACAGTCATCCATACAGTCTCGCCGAGCACAACTGAAGGCATCTACTGTGACGTGTTGCTGGATGGGAACGGTGGAACGGTGGAACGGCACCAGGGAACGGTGCTGGCTCCCATCCTGTTCACTCTTTATACTGCGGACTTCTCACACAACACAACACATTGCCATCTACAGAAGTTCTCTGATGACTCTGCGATCGTTGGTCTCATCTCCAACGGAGATGAAGCTGAGTACAGAGGGCTTATCCAGGACTTTGTGGACTGGTGCCATCGGAACTGCCTCCAGATCAACGCGAGGAAAACTAAGGAGCTGGTGGTGGACTGCCGCAGGCATGGGCAGCCCCTCACAGCACCAGTAAATATACAGGGAACAGACATCGAGATGGTGACATCCTATAAGTACCTGGGTATTCATCTGAACAATAAACTAGACTGGTCACACAATACTGACGCACTCTACAAGAAGGGACAGCGCAGGCTGTTCCTGCTGAGGAGACTCAGGTCTTTTGGTGTACAAGGGGCGCTGCTGAAGTCATTCTATGACACGGTGGTGGCATCAGCCATCACTTTTGGAGTGGTCTGCTGGGGCAGTGGCATTACTGCAGCCGATAGGAAGAGACTGAACAAACTGATTAAGAAAGCTAGCTCTGTCCTGGGGCAGCGCCTTGATCCGATGGAGGAGATAGGAGAGAGAAGGACGGTGGCTAAACTGTCATCTCTGCTGGAGTCCGAGTTCCACCCTATGCAGGACATACTGGATGCACTGAGGAGCTCATTTAGCAGCAGACTACATCATCCCAGGTGCACAACCGAGAGGTTTCGTAGGTCCTTCCTACCAACGGCTGTCAGACTGTACAACCTAAGCAGGGCTGCTCGCAGAGATAGCAAAAAGACGTAACAAACTAATAGTTTTTTTGAATGCAAAGATGCAATAGACTTACACTATGGTCCTCTCCGGCATACAACTAGGAACATACCGGTCGCTATGGAGGGTGAGAATATGTATGGGCACATAATCATACCATGTAGGTTAACTAAATAGACGGTTATGCTGTTTCATCCCACCTAGCAACAATGCTCTGCACTGTGTGTGTTTATATATTTACATATTTATTCCATCTAGCTACAATTCTCAGCACTGGGTGTGTTTATATTTATATATCTATATATTTATTCCATCTAGCTACAATGCTCCGCACTGTGTTTTTATATATCTACATATTATTCCATCTAGCTACATTGCTCCGCACTGTGTGTTTTTATACTTGCATATTTATTCCACCTAGCTGCAATGCTCCGTACTGTGGGTGTTTATATATTTACATATTTATTCCATCTAGCTACAATGCTCTGCACTGTGTGTCTCTGTGTGTGTGTGTATATATATATTTTATAGTAATATGTACATATGTATATTAGCTGCTCTTGCTTGCTTGTTTTTTTTCTTGCCTTCTGATTGTTGCTCTGAGTGTTGCTATCCCTGTGCTGTTGCAATCCTGGAATTTCCCCGTTGTGGGACTAATAAAGGCTTATCTTATCTTATCTTATCTTATGGCGTGGAGGTGTCACTGATGGTGGACACTGGAGCGGTGGCCTCAGCGCTGAACTGGGCAACGGTACGAAGTTTATTCCCACACTACCGCTAAAGGGACCCGAAGGAGCCATATTATGGTTGTGGTGGCATAAAGTTGGCGATTATGGGCTCCCTTGAACTAACAGCGAGTTACAAGTCGGCGGTGATGAAGGGAGTCTCAGTTCATAGTGACAGCTACCGGGTCCAGCGTCCTAGGCTGCGACATGTTCTATGGCTTTGGATTCTCCAATTTTGGATTTTGGATCACCAATGACGCCGGAGAGCAATGGCCAGGAGGTGGATTGTGGAGCCGGCCTCCTGTGCACGTGGAGGATGACGCAGTGTGGGACATTGATTGGCCTGGTGTGTCTGTGGGTGTTCAAGTCCAGCATCGAGGTGCGTTGCCTTTGGGGAGTCCTGATGCCAGTGTCCCAGTTACCCTGGATGTGGGAATGGGACGGCATGGCGGGACCTCCGGGGCGGCGACTGGAGCCAGGGTGGTGGTTCACTCGTCTTCTGGGGCAGGTCTGGGTGGCACCAGTGGGCGAGGAGCTGCAGTGGCTGTGCTAGCGCAGAGAATTAAAGATGAAGGAGCGAGACCAGAGGGCGCCATACTAAAAAAACGTGCCGACCATCGACATCGATGGAGGGCTTCGGACCGGACCGGTGGGTCATCCCGTCTGAGTATAGAGGCCGACACACGACATGGTGGATTGCAGAAGCAGGATAGAGCTCCCCTGTGCATCGGTCATGAACTCCGCCCTAGGGTAGAAGCTTGGCTGAGGGGCGTCCATAAACGTCGTGAGCAACGAGATGACCAGGGGTGGCTGAAAGTGGTGTCTGCCCGAGAGGATGGCTATCTAGGACTGTTGGATAAGTCGTGGCGGCATCCCAATGAGCTGCAACGCGTGGTGAGAAAGAGGTGGCGGCGCAGGTCATCTCCTGAGGCTAGGAAGGGGGGGCGCCCAGAACAGGATCCACGAGTTGGTAATCCAGGGGGTGGTTCCTCCACTGTGTGAAGTGACTGAGGTGGGTTCCGTGTGATATTTTACTGTTAATCTTTGAAGCTTAATTTTTTTGTGTGTGTGAGTTCAAATAGTTTTCCCCCAGGTTTGTATTGTAGATAGTTCCCACATGTACCTATTCGGATGTGCCCTCTGTGTGTGTGTGTGTGTGTGTGTGTGTGTGTGTATTGTACAAAAAATTGAGAGAAAAGAGGGAGTTAGTGTGAATGGCGAAGGAAAACCCAACACTGGTTTTGTGATTGTATATTGTGGTGATGCACCCATGTTGTGGGGTGGGGGCCGCCATTAGGGTGTGGTGTCTATTTGTTGTATATTTCTTGTTAAATATATATCTAATCAAATGCTCTGGGATTGTTTTAATCTTTTTTAGAAACACAGCTATTTTTATTTTGGACTCTTTAGGGGAATGAGGCGCCAAAATAATCCGCCTGGCCGCATGGGGCCACCAGCAGTCTACCTGGTCTAGTTTCTGTTGGGGGAGTGGATAGGTTTGTATTTTACTTTTGTATATACTGTATGTTTTGATTGTTAGTTTGTTATAAATTTTGGGAGGTCCTAATCAGTATGTCTGGCATTTTCTACAGGGGGGAGAAATATTATATAATAATATTAGTTAGCAAGTAGTAAGATGCGGCGGGGATTATCGGGGTTTAGAGGGTGGTGGCGGACCGCCTTTCCGGTGGTGCGTCACCAGGGGTATAAGAAGCAAGGGCGGAAGAGCCTCCATCTCTTTGCCGTCGACCCCTGGCTAATACGGAGTACTATTGGCTCTGTGTGAGTTATCACTGCATTCATTAATAAACCTTCTTTATTGCACCAGACATAACAGGGTGGTTGTGGTGTCTGATGTTTGTCTCCGGTGTCTGTCCAGCAGGGGGCGTGAGCCGTGTATGGTGGAGTTGGACTTATGCACGAAGTCCCACACAAATACATTGGAGGTTTGTTTTTTTTATGACACTACCTTTTTAGGGCATGGGGGCGATCTCAGAAAGACCGTCCAACATTTTCCCTGCTAGACTGCGCCACTCTTGATCTGCCTGGGACTCTGTAAGGAGAAGGAGGAGTTTCTCTGAGGTCACGTGGTTTATCAGCAAGCGAGTTGGGAGCAGAAGAGCAGATGATGGTCAGAAGAGAAGCTGCTGAACCTCACAGCGACAGGTGAGACTCTCCTCATTACATCCAGCTGATACACACAGACAAGAAAGATCTGAATAACATTTGTTCGGCCTTCCAGTTCTTTCTGTCCGTTGCAAGAGGCTGTAAGTGAATGCACCACGTAGGTCTTTAACAGGACGGAACCACGCAGTTTAACTGAGAGTTTTTTGTTTCTTTTCTGAACGGTCCTCTAAAATGATTCATGCTGATAGTTGAAGTAGAAAGTGAAAAACTGTCAAATAGAAAAAATCGATTAAAAAAAACTGACATTCTGTTTGAGCCTGTTTGCATTTCATACATATTTTCTCATTTAACGTGTCCTAACTACTCATTTAGCATGTGCTTTAAAGTTTTGACATCCTCAAATGTAGTTTTAAAAGACTAAGCCTTCCCTGTGTTCTACAGCTCCTCAAGCATGCTGACAGTGAAGTTCTGACTAAAATATTATAATAATTACGAGGCCTCTAATCTGATTGGTGAAGTTTTTTTGAGTAGGCCAATCACAAGAAAGGAGGCAAAGTGGATTTGTTTTAGTAACTTAGGGCATTTTTATTATGTTGCTTCTAAATGTCCACATATAAACAATTTCACATGCGCGCACACAGAACACACGGACACATTTTTCCTAGTTCGCTGCTTCTTCTTTTTCCTCATTGTGCAAGAACTTCAGTTACACAAACATCAGTTTCGGGGTGCCCCTCTACTGGTTGGTAATTGTATAACATATATCTCTCCCCACAAAGATATGCTGTCAATAAACAGATATTTCTTTTAAAAAAAATAAAATGCAACTTCCTTCAATAACCAAATTAAACGGGGAGTTATTTTGCCTTCTGTATGTACTTTAAGTTGAAAACTATAGCTCAGAGCTCAACCAATTTAAAAAAACTATATTTCAATGTCATGTTTATACTACAAGTGGAAAAAATACCACACCATATACCTAGAAATTTCAGTTTTTACAAAATCTCAGTTTAAATGTGTAATAGCTGTTTTTTTAATAATGGATTGCATTTATATAGCACTTTTCATGACAAACAGACACTTTACAGTGAGTCCATTATTCATTCACTCCACAGACAAGACAGTGGTAAGCTACCTCTGTAGCCACAGCTGCCCTGGAGCAGAGTGACGGAAACATAGCTGCCAGTCCCATGCCAGCAGCATCTCCGACCACCACCAAACATTTATTCACATTCATACATCAGTGGACATGAACCATAAACACTCGGAGGCAAGATGGGTAAAGTGTCTTGTCCACGGACCACAACAGCAAGGTGGGGTCAGTGGGATTTGAACCGCCAACCCTCCGGTTATTGGGCCTCCTGCTCTACTCCTGAGCCCACTACAGCCGCATTTTAGTATCTCTTTGAGAAATAATGTACTTTGAGCTAGAAATGCAACTACACTGCAAAAAGTCAAATACAGACCGTGGATAAAATTGTTGGTACCCCTCTGTAAATGAAAGAAAAACCCACAATGGTCACAGAAATAACTTGTCACTGTGCTGTTTGGTGACATGGTGTGATCACACTAAACATGGACCAGATGGAGCAAAGGAGAGAAGTTGACTCAGGAGATTAGAAAGAAAATTATAGAACAAGCATTTAAAGTAAAGGCCTATAAAGCCATCTCCACTCAGCTTGATGTTCCTGTGACTACAGTTTGCACATATTATTCAGAAATTAGATCCACGGGAACTGTAGCCACCTCCCTGGACGTGGCTGCAGGAGGAGACGGAAATACGACAATGGTAACAAAAGAGCCCAGAGACAACCTCTAAACACATTCAAGGTGAACTCCAAGGTCAAGAACATCAGTGGGTCAGAACGCATCCACCGTCGTCCGTCGTTTGAGCCAAAGTGGACTTCATGGGAGACAACCAAGGAGGACACCACTTTGAAAACAAATCATAAAAAAGCCAGACTGAATTTGCCAAACTTGCATGTTGACAAGCCACAAGCTTCTGGGAGAATGTCCTATGGACAGACGAGACAAAACTGGAACTTTTTGGCAAGGCACATCAGCTCTGTGTTCACAGACGCAAAAATGAAGCATACCAAGAAAAGAACACTGAACACTGTCCCTCCTGTGAAACATGGAGGAGGTTCTGTTATGTTCTGGGGCTGCTTTGCTGCATCTGGCACAGGGTGTCTTGAATCTGTGCAGGGTACAATGAAATCTCAAGACTATCAAGGTATTCTAGAGAGAAATGTGCTGCCCAGTGTCAGACAGCTTGGTCTCAGTCGCAGGTCATGGGTCTTGCAACAGGATAATGACCCAAAACACACAGCTAAAAACACCCAAGAATGGCTAAGAGCCAAACATTGGACTATTCTAAAGTGGCCGTCTATGAGCCCTGATCTAAATCCTATTGAACATCTGTGGAAGGAGCTGAAACATGCCGTCTGGAGAAGGCACCCTTCAAACCTGAGACAACTGGAGCAGTTTGCTCATGAGGAGTGGGCCAAAATACCTGCTGAGAGGTGCAGAAGTCTCATTGACAGTTACAGAAATCGTTTGATTGCAGTGATTGTCTCAAAAGGTTGTGCAACAAAATATTACTGTCTTGTTTTATTTTATTTTATTTTATTTATTTTATCTTATTTTATCTTATTTTATTTTATTTTTGATGGACCATGAGTCTGGAATAAAGTCATTGATTGATTGATTGATTGATTAAGTTAAAGGTACCATCATTTTTGTCCAGGCCTGTTTCATGAGTTTGTTTTTTAAAATAATTCTGTTGAACCACAATTCAAAAGCATTGGCTGATTTTCATTGGTTAATTTTCATAGAATTTTTATTTATTACCACTTTTGTGGTAATAAATAAAGACAGTGTACGTCAGAACACTCTCCACCACACCACAGAGGTGTGGTGGAGAGCGTTCTGACGTACTGCATTGCTACATGGTACTCCAGCTGCAGTATGTCAGACAAAAAAGCCCTGCAGAGGATAGTTAAGGGAGCTGAGAGGGGTAACTGGAGTCTCCTCCCCTCTGTCCAAGAACTTTTCAGAACCGTTGCAGGAGCAGGGCACTGAACATTGTCAAGGACCGTTCTCACCCTCTGCATAAACACTTTGAACTTCTTCCATCTGGTAAACGATTCCGGAGCATCAGAGGCAGAACCACCAGACTGATCAACAGCTTCCTTCCACAAGCTGTTAGGATGTCTGAACATTTTGATCCGGAATCTCTCATACACACTACAGCACCTACGGACATTATGTATATTATTTGTATATTCTGTTCAGGTCGGGGAACAGGAGAGTGCTGAAGTCCGTACAGAGGGAGCTGAGGAGAAAGATCAGTAGAAGGCAAGGGACAGCTTCAGGAAGAAGATGGAGGACAAGCTGCAACAGAGCGAATCAGCGGGGTCTGGAGAAACCTCAAAACCATCTCGGGGCTCCAGAATACCTCCCCCCAGGCCACGGGGGGCAGGGAGTGGGCGAACAACCTGAATCTGTTTTTCAATAGATTTGACCAACCGCCCTCCCCCCTGTCTGCACAACAACCACTGCTGCCTCTAAGAAATCAAGTCCTGCTGCCCACTCCCCACTCCACCGACATCCCCCCCACTCCCAACACACAGCCCCCCATCCTGACCCTGACCAAGACCCAGGTGAGGACGGAGCTGAGGAAGATCAAGGCGAGGAAGGCATCGGGACCGGACGGCATCAGCGCAAAGCTCCTCAAGTCCTGTGCAGACCAGCTGTGTGGGATTGTGACGTATATCTTCAACATGAGCCTGAAACTGGGGAGGGTACCACAGCTGTGGAAAACATCTTGTGTGGTACCTGTACCAAAAACTTCCCACCCCAAAGACCTGAACAGCTACAGACCGGTGGCCTTGACGTCCCACTTGATGAAGACCCTGGAGAGACTGCTCCTTGCTCATCTCCGCCCCCTGGTGGAACCAGCGGATGGATCCACTCCAGTCGCCTACCAGCATGGCATTGGGGGTGGAGGATGCGGTGGATTCTTCCTCCTTCACCGTTCTCTGTCCCACCTGGAGTAGCCGGTAAGATGGTGAGGATCATGTTCTTTGACTTCTCCTAGTGCTTCAAACACCATCCAACCGATGATCCTGAAGGAGCAAGCTGCTGCGCGCAGGGGTGGACCAGCACCTGTCATCATGGATCCTGGACTACCTCACGTACCGGCTCAGTTTGTGAGGAACCCGGGACTGTGGTTTCCGACACGATCATAGTAGCACGGGGCCGCCGCCAGGGAACGGTGCCTGGCTCCCTTCCTGTTGCACTCTTTATGACTGCGGACTTCCTCACACAACACAAAACATTGCCGATCTACAGAAGTTCTGCTGGATGACTCTGCGATCGTGGTCTCATCTCCAACGGAGACGAAGCTGAGTACAGAGGGCTTATCCAGGACTTTGTGGTCTGGTGCCATCGGAACTCCTCCAGATCAACGCGAGGAAAACTAAGGAGCTGTGGTGACTGCCGCAGCATGGCAGCCCCTCACAGCACCAGTAAATATACAGGGAACAGACATCGAGATGTGACATCCTACAAGTACCTGGGTATTCATCTGAACATAAACTAGACTGTCACACAATACTAACCACTCTACAAGAAGGGACAGCGCAGGCTGTTCCTGCTGAGGAGACTCAGGTCTTTTGGTGTACTAGGGGCCTGCTGAAGTCATTCTATGACACGGTGGTGCATCAGCCATCACTTTTGAGTGGTCTGCTGGGGGCAGTGGCATTACTGCAGCCGATAGGAAGAGACTGAACAAACTGATTAAAAAGCTAGCTCTGTCCTGGGGCAGCGCCTTGATCCGATGGAGGAGATAGGAGAGAGAAGGACGGTGGCTAAACTGTCATCTCTGCTGAGTCCGAGTTCCACCTATGCAGGACATACTGGATGCACTGAGGAGCTCATTTAGCAGCAGACTACATCACTCCCAGGTGCACAACCGAGAGGTTTCGTAGGTCCTTCCTACAACGGCTGTCAGACTGTACAACCTAAGCAGGGCTGCTCGCAGAGATAGCAAAAAGACGTAACAAACTAATAGTTTTTTGAATGCAAAAGATGCAATAGACTTACACAATGGTCCTCTCCGGCCATACAACTAGGAACATACCGGTCGCTATGGAGGTGAGAATATGTATGGGGCACATATCATACATGTAGGATAACTAAATAGGACGGTTATGCTGTTTTCATCCCATCTAGCAACAATGCTCTGCACTGTGTGTGTTTATATATTTACACTATTTATTCCATCTAGCTACAATGCTCAGCCACTGGGTGTGTTTATATTTATATATCTATATATTTATTCCATCTAGCTACAATGCTCCGCACTGTTTTATTATATATCTACATATTATTCCATCTAGCTACATTGCTCCGCACTGTGTGTGTTTATATACTTGCATATTTATTCCACCTAGCTGCAATGCTCCGTACTGTGGGTGTTTATATATTTACATATTTATTCCATCTAGCTACAATGCTCCGCACTGTGGGTGTTTATATATTCATATATTTATTCCAGCCAGCTACAATGCTCTGCACTGGTGTCTGTGTGTGTGTGTGTGTATATATATAGTTATGTAATATGTACATATGTATAGTAGCTGCTCTTGCTTCTTGTTTTTGTCTGGCCTTCTGATTGTTGCTCTGATGTGTGCGAGCCCTGTGCGGTTGCAATCCTGGAATTTCCCGTGGTGGGACTAATAAAGGCTTATCTTATCTTATGCTTATTATAGTTAGTTAGTGTTTCTTGTATGTCTCAGGGATGTGTGAATGGATGTGGTGGGGTGGGGGGTGAAGATATGGTTGTGTGGTCTTAAATCATGTTCTTTACTTATGGATGCCGAGAGAAACGCAATTTTCATCTTGACTGCACTAAAGGTTGTATGTACAGCTGTATGACAATAAAGGGTTGATTTGAGTTGTCAGTGGACAAATCAAATCATCCTTTATTAATCAAATTTTATGAGTGTTGATTTAATCAAATCAGACACTCCTCAAGTGAAGAGTTAAAGTATCTTGGGGTCTTGTTCACGAGTGAGGGGAAAATGGAGCGAGAGATTGACAGACGGATTGGAGCAGCATCTGCAGTGATGCGGGACGCTGTACCGTCTGTTGTGGTGAAGAGGAGCTTAGTTCTAAGCAAAGCTGTCGATTTACCAGTCAGTCTACGTTCCTACTCTCACCTATGGTCACGAGCTTTGGGTAATGACCGAAAGAACAAGATCGCGGATACAAGCCAGCTGAAATGAGCTTTCTCCGTAGGATTGCTGGACTCACCCTCAGAGATAGGGTGAGGAGCTCAGTCATCCGGGAGAGGCTCAGAGTAGAACCGCTGCTTCTCCACATTGAAAGGAGTCAGTTGAGGTGGTATGGGGCATCTGATTAGGATGCCTCCTGGACGCCTCCCACTTGAGGTGTTTCAGGCACGTCCCACTGGGAGGAGACCCCGGGGCAGACCCAGGACTCGGTGGAGAGACTGTGTCTCCCAGCTGGTCTGGGAACGCCTTGGTATCCTCTCTGGAGAGCTGGAGCAGGTGGCTGGGGAGAGGGAAGTCTGGCTTCTCTGCTTGAACTGCTGCCTCCGTGACCCGGACCTCCGGAAAAGCGGTAGAAGATGGATGGATGGATGGATGGATTGATTTGTCAGAAGTAACAGGCGGCTGTGGCGCATGTGTGGTGTGGCCGACTACTGATTGGAGGGTCAGGGGTTCGATTCCCACTCTGTCTGTAGTCTACATGTCAAAGTGTCCTTGAGCAAGACACTGAACCCCCAGTTGCTCCTGGTGGCCAGGCTAGCGCCTGTGCGTGTATGGCAGCTCTGTCACCATCAGTGTGTGAATGTGTGTGTGAATGGGTGGATAGCAGGATCTGTAAAGCACTTGGTTATCCAGAGATGGAAAAAGCACTATATACAGTAAGTGAACCCATTTAATTAGCAGCCTCCTCCACTCGATGCTCCACTTAGAAAAAATCCTTTACACTTTGGGAATTTTTGAGCAGTTCATTTTCTCTAAGCTCTTTTCCTCTCAATACACTGGTCAACACCAAATTTGTTGTCTTTTTTTTTTTTTTTTTTTAGCTGGATTAGGACAATTTTGATGTGCTGAATCCAAAAATCACATTGGTTTTGCTCAATCAGGTCAACTTTTTTGCACTATGGCCACATGTTTTTTACGTTTTTGTTTACATGTACGGGTATTTTTGCTTTAAATGATGCAAAATTCTTTTTTTTGTCTTGAAATTTCTCTGAATTTTGAACAGTGATGACATAACATTCGATTTACATGTACTTACCTTTATCATTGTCTACTATTCAATTTACAGTACAACTGTACAACTGCTTACAACTTAGCATAAAAACCCTACCTGATCGAGAGAAACTGATGTCATTTTTGGATTCAGTGGTGCAAAATTGTCTTAAATCAGTTGAAAAAACACAGACAACTTACAAAAAATTATTTTTATGTTGTGTAATTTTATGAGCGCCGCTTTCAAACTTTTTTCTGGACATTTTGACCAAACTAATTACTTCTTACCTTTCATTGGTGTTTGCATAGTCACATGTCAAAATAATTCCTCTGATAGGCTATCGTTACTGGTACCCATCTGGGCACTTATAAATTAGACCAATCAGCAGCCACACATGAATATCAAGTGATGGACATAGAATTTGATCATTTAACAACAACGTGATCTTTTTCATTGGCTCATGATAGGCCCTGATCTTCGTAGGCCTCTGGGCTTCAGCCCAGCCTAGCCCGTTCGTTAAGGTGGCCTAGAGTGGACAACGCACATCCCGCTCGGGTGAAACATATTTATCCCAATGAACAGGAAGTCCCGGCTAAAACAGGACAGTTGGCAACGCTAGAGTGTGGTCAACCTCTGATTGGAGGATTGGTGGTTTGCTTCCTGCTGTTGTCGACATGCCCACACAAATTTACTTGACATGAGATGGAATTGAGAATTAAAATTAAGAGGTTAGCCTTAGGATTTGGCAGAGGGTGAGGTTGAAAAGGTAATAAATAGATATTTATGAAAGAAATAATGGGTTAATATGAGAAACATGCTATCTTAGCCACCCCCCCAAGCAATCGTAAAAGCATTAAGATGTTGCAAATACAAACTTGCCTATTTATGTAGATACCAGTGTCAAAAACCAGTTGACTTCTCAGTCCACTAGATGGTGCTAAATCCTCACTGTCTGGTTAGGTCAGCACAGTGAAGTAGTGACTTAAGAGAAGTGGCTGGGAGCTGAACAAGGCAAAATCTGGATGTGAAATGGCAATATATGATATCACAATAGTCAAGTTTAACCCAAGTTTAACCCCTTGCACTCCGGGCAATTTTCCTAAAAACGCCAAAAAATAACGTGCCCAAAGTAAATCGAAAGCTGTTCTTCAACCCTTTGCAGCATCTTCATGGGGTTGATCTCATTTAAAAGAAAACACTTTGAATTTTTTGGCAAAAAAAACATAATCTCTCTACGTGCTCCGGCCACTGAGTTACAGTCATCTAAACATACTGAACTTGAAGAAAATAAATTTGGCCACGGTGTTTTTTTGGATACAAATGCTTGCAAATAACATACAGCTGTCCGATCCGGCTGGAAAATGCAACAGAAATGTAGAACCACGTGTTATCAAGCTGAGGTCCAAATTTTGTAACAATACCACAAAAAATGAATATTTTACACAGCTTTGTTCTCAGGCTGTTCCCAGGCGTTTTGGAACTGTGCCAAATTGTGCCAAATGGCACAGTTTGGAAAAACGTCTGTAACTTCTGAATGATTCAATATAGAAGCTTCATTTTAGGCTCTAATGAAAGGTCACACTCAGGGCTGTGTGTGTGTGGGGGGGGGGGTTGTTCCCCCCCCCCCCGCTCGCTACAGAGGATGGACTTCGGCCATCGCTACACAACGGATTAGCCTCATGTGGGTGATGTGGACAGCAGCGCAATCACCGCACCCCCCCCCCCCCCTCGCTGCAGAAGAATAGCGGGGGTGGGGGGGCGTTCACAGCCTGTACGCGGCGAGCAACCCCTTGTACCGCGGCGCACGAACTTCAGACTTCGTGCGCCGCACAGCTGTAATTTACCAATCGGTCAAAAGTCATTTTGGATTACAATTTTCAGGGATAAAAAATAATTTAGCTTATAACGCCTTACCTCTTCACAGCAGCAGAGTCCTGGCCAACTTCTCTTCCTCACTGTCAGACGAACGCGACGCTGGTCCGCTCTGGTTCTGGTCTCGCGACCCGATCAAAACATAATTCCATTATTGCGGTTTTGTGCTTCCATGATTGCGGTTTTTGGTGAACGATTTTTCAAAACAAATAACAGTAGTAATTAAAAAAAGACTGGCGAAGGCGTGTGTGTCACTCAGCCTTCGTCGTCAGCCTCCGTCGGTCTATGATGACCATGGAAGAAATCATAACGTCTACTCTGCTGGAACCAATACAAAATAAGCACCGCCTGTGGCCGAACATGCCGATCCACAAATGGCACTCCTTGTCACACAGGTTGCATTTGTGGATGGTCTCCATGCTGCTGGGTCTGTGGGGATCTTCCTGCGTCCTTTTTTGATCCGCTCCAGCAGCCAGTCTTCACCCAGCCTTAAAAAAAAACAGCTCACAAACTTCTCTGCTTCAATTGGCTCACTGCATTCAAAGCGTTGGGAGGCGGGTCCTCCTTCCTAGGTTTTCATTCATTGGTTCTTCAAGGTTTCAGAAACCCAATTCAAAGCTCTTATTAGTCGAATGAGAGGTCAATCAGATGAACTAATGTGTTCGCAGCTGTGTCTGCAGCTTTTTTTTCAGTGGCGCTTGGACGCCAACACCAACTACATCACCACCATCAGTATCTCTATCATGCGTCATGTGTCCGAGAACGCACAAGTGCGCTCTCGTGCGCCCTAGGACGCAGAGACTTGCCCGCCCGCGGTACAACGGAGTGCAAGAGGTTAACAAATCCTGACGTGATTCAGACCAATGCAAATTTACTTGGGTGTGAAAACACCCCAAGACATACAGTGGTGTGAAAAAGTGTTTGCCCCCTTCCTGATTTCTCATTTTTTTGTATGTTTGTCACACTGAAATGTTTCAGATCATCAAACAAATTGAAATATTAGACAAAGATAACACAAGTAAACACAAAATGCAGTTTTTAAATGAAGAGGTTTATTATTAAGGGTAAAAAAAAAAAAAAAAAAAAAAAAAGAATCCAAACCTACATGGCCCTGTGTGGAAAAAGTGATTGCCCCCTAAACCTAATAACTGGTTAGGCCACCCTTAGCAGCAGCAACTGCAATCAAGCGTTTGTGATAACTGGCAATGAGTCTTTTACAGCGCTGTGGAGGAATTTCGGCCCACTCAACTTTGCAGAATTGTTGTAATTCAGCCGCATTGGAGGGTTTTCGAGCATGAGCCACCTTTTTAAAGTCATGCCACAGCATCTCAGTCGGATTTAGGTCAGGACTTTGACTAGGCCACTCCAAAGTCTTCATTTTGTTTTTCTTAAGCCATTCAGAGGTGGACTTGCTGGTGTGTTTTGGATCATTGTCCTGCTGCAGAACCAAAGTGCGCTTTAGCTTGAGGTCACGAACAGATGGCCGGACATTCTCTTTCAGGATTTTTTGGTAGACAGCAGAATTCATGGTTCCATTTACCACAGCAAGTCTTCCAGGTCCTGAAGCAACAAAACGGCCCCAGACCATTACACTACCACCACTGTATTTTACTCTTGGTATGATGTTCCTTTTCTGAAATGCTGTGTTACTTTTATGCCAGAAGTAATGGGACACACATCTTCCAAAAAGTTCATCTTTTGTCTCGTCAGTCCACAGAGTATTTTTCGAAAAGTCTTGGGGATCATCAAGATGTTTTCTGGCAAAACTGAGACAAGCCTTTATGTTCTTTTTGCTCAGCAGTGGTTTTCCGCTTGGAACTCTGCCATGCAGGCCATTTTTGCCCAGTCTCTTTCTTATGGTGGAGTCATGAACACTGACCTTAACTGAGGCAAGTGAGGCCTGCAGTTCTTTGGATGTTGTGGGGATTTTTGTGACCTCTTGGATGAGTTGTCGCTGCACTGTTGGGGTAATTTTGGTCGGCCGGCCACTCCTGGGAAGGTTCACCACTGTTCCATGTTTTCACCCTTTGTGGGTAATGGCTCTCACTGTGGTTTGCTGGAGTCCCAGAGCTTTAGAAATGGTTTTATAACCTTTTCCAGACTGATGGATCTCAATTACTTTGTTTCTCATTTGTTCCTGAATTCATCGGATGATGTCTAGCTTTTGAGGATCAGTTAATTTACAGTTAACTGATCCTAAACAGTTAATTTATGTTTTAATGGGGGGAGGGGGGGTCACTTTTTCACACAGGGCCATGTAGGTTTGGATTTTTTTTTACCCTTAATAATAAACACCTTCATTTAAAAACTGCATTTTGTGTTTACTTGTGTTATTTTTGTCTAATATTTAAATTTGTTTGATGATCTGAAATATTTAAATGTGACAAACATACAAAAAAATTAGAAATCGGGAAGGGGGCAAACACTTTTTCACACCACTGTACATACTGTACACAGTGGTCTTGGTCTAGGCTTAGTCTCTGCCTGTCTTAATCTAGGTCTTGACTTGGTCTTGGTCTGGTCTATATGTGGTCTTGACTACAACACTGATATGCGTAGTATACTGATGTCTCTGTTTGTATGTCCACAGAATCTGTGATCACAGCAGCTGTTGGTCAGACTGCCCAGAGAAAAACATTTCAGCACGTACACTTTGGAAAAACTCACCAAAATGGCCGCTGAGGTTTCTAAATCAATGTACAACCTTCAAGTGCACTCAACTGTATTCAGTGACCTGTTTGACAGCAGAGAAGCAAAGCTGAGAAAAATTGTAGGAGAGTTTGAGAAGATTTCTGAAGAAGTGAAAAACCTGCATGAGACTGAAAAAACGCTGAAAACAGCAGGTGCTACTGCTGCAGGTGTTGTAGGACTCGGAGTCTCAATTGTTGCAGCGCTGCTTGGACATGTGGGTTTAGCTGCTGGAGCTGCTGTAGGTGGAACTGCCGTTGCTGGTTCATGTATGTCAAACATAAAGACAGTGAGTGGGAGGGCAAAGAAGGTTCAAGAACTGGGGGAAGAATTCATGGAGATTGTTGAACCAATAAAGAAGGAGCTGGAAGATATAAAGAAAGCATGTGAAGAGCTGGAGCAAGAACCAGTTAAAACGGACGAACAGCCAGAGACATCCCTCACACAAGTGTCCACTCTGAAGGAGAGGAGTTCAGGAGTCCTGGGTGCATTTAAACAAAGGAGGATGGGGATAAATGAGCTGAAGGTGCTCGTTGAGAAAGCCGGCAAAGTCTCCCCGTCCCCTGAAGATGACGTGAAGTTCAAAGAGTCCATCCAGCAGACGGCTGTTCAGAGTCAGAAGGTCATTGACGGATGTCTTAGTTTGAAGGAGGAGCTCTCGACTTTGGTCCTGTGAAGGACTGCTGATCAGTCCAGGGCACACCCACCTCTCACCCAGTGACAGCTTGTGACGAGGGGTGGGTTTCAGTATTGATTATTTGATATAGAATTAGTTTTATTTGAATAATCTGGTATTGATTGATAAAATGAAAATTGATTTAAAAATGCCTTTTCACATGTGAAACTTGCATGAGGTTCACAAGATGTCTCTCATGTGACTGAACTCTCACTTTCACATATTCATATATCTACTTCACCAAGTGAGAGAGTTCCTGATACAATTTACCACACTAGGTCTTTGAGAAATTCTTTCATAATCAGGTGGAATAGGTATTATAACAGGAATGACCCTGACTGAATCGATATTGAATGGCAAATCAACTTGAACCAGGATGTTGTGAATCTGAATTGAATTGATTCTGGAAATCTTTGATACCCGGCCCTACTAGTGACCACAGGTTTGATAAGTAGTTACGAGAAACTTTTTTTTTCCCCTTGAAGGCTTAAATGAGGTCAGCTATGGAATACATATCAGTCAAAATTAGGATTGGACATCTGAGAAAATGTCACTTAATTTTTTTATTTTCACAACTATTTTCAAAAAATTTAAAGGTCCCATATTGTGCATTTTCTAGAGTTTAAGTTTGTGTTGACCTCTTCATGGGTATGATGAGACGAGATGATGAGATTCAACTTTATTGTCATTACATATGTCAGTGGGGCAAAAAAGTATTTAGTCAGCCACCAATTGTGCAAGTTCTCCCACTGTAAAAGATGAGAGAGGTCTCCAATTTTCATCATAGGTATACCTCAACTATGAGAGACAAAATGAGAAAAAAAAACAAAAAAAACCAGAAAATCACATTGTCTGATTTTTAAAGAATTTATTTGCAAATTATGGTGGAAAATAAGTATTTGGTCACCTACAAACAAGCAAGATTTCTGACTCTCACAGACCTGTAACTTCTTCCTTAAGAGGCTCCTCTGTCCTCCACTCCTTACCTGTATTAATGGCACCTGTTTGAACTCGTTATCAGTATAAAAGACACCTGTCCACAACCTCAAACAGTCAGACTCCAAACTCCACTATGGCCAAGACCAAAGAGCTGTCAAAAGGACACCAGAAACAAAATTGTAGACCTGCACCAGGCTGGGAATGACATGTTTTGGGACCCAGGAGACAGACACTGACACGGGTAAATTAGTGAACAATAATCTTTATTATAGTGAAAGGGCGTGTAGTGCAAATGTGAGAGCGTGGATAGTATCCTGGTCACTGGAGCTGAGCACTCTGGACGGAGACCCGGCAACCCTGGAACATATAAGCACAGACAATTACTTTTGTCCCACACTAATGACAGGCTATCAGTAGTGAGGCTTACTTGGGAGAAGCACAAGTTACGTCCTGCTGAGAACCAGCGGCCGTGCAACGTGGAGGTGAAGGCGTCCGTGAACGTGCTGAGGCTTCCACCTGTGACTGTGGCGAGGACAGGTCTTCCAGAGACTCCGGCTGTGACACCACAGACCGGGACGATGACAAACCAGCTGATGACAAGACCAGTGATTCCACAGAATGTGGTGACGATGATAATCCAGCTGATGACAAGACGAGTGACTCCACTGAGCGTGGTGACCATGACAATCCAGATGATGACGAGGTGAGTGATTCCACAGAACGTGGTGACGATGACACGACAGATGACGATGACACAAACTCCACCGGTAACGGTGGCCAGTACTCCTGTAACTGATACAGTAACAGTTCAGGAATTTGTGGAGCAAGACGTACCGGTAGTCGTGGCGGTAGCGAACCGCTACGTGAGCGTGTTGGCATTACCCCGTCAGCTGGGGACGCAGGTCCGCCGCCAAGGGGGTCCACCTGTGCACAGGGATAGAGGTTGGGTGTAGAGTAACAAACAGCTCTCTTACGTGCTTGACTTCGAACAGAAGTCCTAGGCGAGGCAGGAGAGGTCCTTGACGAAGCCAGAGAGGTTCCTGACGAGACAGATCCTGACGAGGCAGCTTTTGACGAGACAGTTTTTGACGAGACAAGACAATACCTTGACGAGGCCAGAGAGCGGAGTTCTGGTTCTTTCTCTGACGAGGAGGACAGACGACTCCGTACTGAGCTGTCAGCAACGCTGGCTTTTAACAGCTGCTGATCAACACCTGTGGATCTGTGCGCAGCTGGAGATAATGATGCCAATGACGGCCCAGAGGCCGCCATGACAGTACTCCCCCCTCTAGCAGTGCCTCCAGGCACCTGCCCAATCCTACCTGGATTCGCCCGGTGGAAGTCGCGAATCAGCTGCTTATCCAAGATCAACGCTGGGCGAATCCAAGACCAATCCTCTGGTCCAAAGCCCTCCCAGTCCACCAAATACTGAAGGCCCCGACCCCGCCTGCGAACATCCAAGATGGCAGTCACCCCCCAGGCCGGATGGCCATCGATCATCCTTGGGGGTGGGGGTGCCGCGGGAGCAAGGCACAGGGGGTCAGAGACGTACGGCTTGACCTGGGAGACATGAAAAGTGGGGCAGATACGCATCGAAGAGGGGAGAGACAAGCGCACAGACACAGGGTTAGCAATCCGATTAATGGTGTAGGGACCAATAAAGCGTTTAGTTAGCTTACGCTTTTCAGCCGGCACACCAATATTCCGAGTAGATAACCAAACCTTCTGACCCCCCTTATAGTCCAGGGCGGGTCTCCTATGCCGGTTGGCCACCTGGATGTTACGTTCAGTGGTCTTCAACAAAGCTTGGCGAGCGAGGAGCCACACACGCCGGCAGCGCTTAATATGTGCCTGGACTGCGAGGCTTTAAAACGGGGAGACGCCCGTGACCGTGGAGATCGTGGCGTTGTGAGCGTACTCAATCCAGGGCAGGAACTTGCTCCAGGAGGATGAGCAGGAGGAGATGACACAACGGAGGGCGGCCTCCAGCTCCTGATTAGCCCTCTCACACTGACCATTACTTTGGGGATGATAGCCAGAGGAGAGGCTGGCAGTGGCTCCAAGTGCCGTGCAGAAGGCCTTCCAAACTTGAGATACAAACTGGGGTCCTCGATCAGACACAATATCCGCAGGGATGCCATGAAGCCGTACCACGTGTTGCACCAGGAGGTCCGCAGTCTCCTGGGCCGAAGGCAGACCCCGAAGTGGCACAAAATGGGCTGCCTTCGAGAACCGGTCAACAATGGTTAATACTGTGGAGTAGTCATCTGAAGTGGGTAACCCAGTCACAAAGTCCATAGCTACATGAGACCAGGGGCGTGAAGGAACAGGTAACGGATGAAGTAAGCCCGCCGGGGGAGATGACGTCGTCTTCCCGGTGGCGCACTGAGGGCAGGCCCGGATATAGCCAACAACGTCCTTCCGCAACCCTGGCCACCATAAGGTCCTTTGGAGGAGATCCACAGTCCGACCCACTCCAGGATGACAAGCCAACTTGGAAGCGTGACCCCACTCAATCACCTTGCCTCGGACGGCGCGTGGAACAAACAGGCGGCCCCCCCCCCCCCAGGGTCCGGCTCAGTCTTCTGGGCCTGGCGAACCGTCTTGCAGATTCCCCAGGACAGGGCACCCACGACGCAGGAAGGCGGCAGGATAGGGGTCTCCTGGTCCTCGGAGGATGGGGGGTCAAACTGCCGGGAGAGAGCGTCCGGCTTACCGTTCTTGCTTCCCGGCCGGTACGTGATGGTAAAATTAAACCGGCCGAAGAAAAGGGACCAGCGAGCCTGGCATGCATTCAGGCGCTTAGCCGTCCTGAGGTACTCCAGATTACGGTGATCAGTCCAAACCACGAACGGCTGAGCGGCCCCCTCCAGCCAATGTCTCCATTCCTCCAAGGCCAATTTCACAGCCAGTAACTCCCTGTCCCCGATGCTGTAATTCCTCTCTGCAGGGGAAAGACGATGAGAGAAAAAAGCACAAGGGCAAATCGTACCATCCACAGGAGATCGTTGGGAGAGTACTGCTCCAACTCCCGCATCAGACGCGTCCACCTCCACCAAGCACTGAAGCTTCGGGTCCACCTGGGTAAGGACTCGGGCCGAGGCGAACTCCCTCTTGAGCTTCTCAAAAGCATCGGCTGCTTCCTTACTCCAGCAGAATGAAATCTTAGGGGAGGTGAGAGCAGTCAAAGGACGAGCAATATTACCAAAGTTAGGCACGAACCTCCTATAAAAAATAGCAAACCCCAGGAACCCTTGAAGCTGCTTTCTGGAGGTGGGTGCAGGCCATTCCACCACTGCCTTGACCTTGGCAGGGTCAGGAATCACCTGGTTACGAGCAATAATAAATCCTAAGAAGGAGGTCTGATCAGTGTGAAACTCACACTTTTCGGCCTTGACGAACAACTGGTTCTCCAGGAGGCGCTGTAATACCCTACGGACATGCACTCGATGTTCCTCTAGTGAGCGGGAGAAGATGAGGATATCATCAAAATAAACGAAAACAAATGAGTTCAAAAAATCCCGTAGTACATCGTTAATCCAATGCTGGAAAACGGCTGGGGCGTTAGTCAACCCAAACGGCATTACCAGGTACTCAAAATGACCGCTGGGGGTCCGAAAAGCCGTCTTCCACTCATCTCCTTCTCTAATGCGCACTAGATGGTAGGCATTCCTGAGGTCCAGTTTAGTAAACCATGATGCCCCCTGGAGGGAGTCAAACGCAGTGTTCATCAAGGGCAGTGTATATTTATCCTTGACCGTTATTTCATTCAGCCCCCGGAAGTCAATACAGGGGCATAGTGAACCGTCCTTCTTACCAACAAAGAAAAAACCGGCCCCCACGGCCGAAGATGACGGGCGGATGATACCAGAGGCCAAGGATTCCTTAATGTAAATATCCATGGCCTCGCGCTCCGGGGCTGACAGGCTGTAAAGGCGGCTAGCAGGTAGTGGGGCCCCAGCCTTCAAATTAATGACGCAGTCATACGGACGATGGGGGGGTAAAGACAACGCCCGAGATTTGCTGAACACTTGCCCCAAATCGTGATAAACCTCAGGTACCTTAGATAAATCCGGTGGAGATGAATCGGGCAGAGGCACTTTCACGGATGGGGCGCACGCCGCTGATTGGAGACAGGCACTAAGGCAGAACGTACTCCATGCCGTTATTCTCCCAGTTTGCCAATCAATAGTGGGGTTATGTAGGCGCAGCCAGGGATATCCCAGAATAACGGGCGAAGAGGAAACGGGGAGCACTAGGAACTGAATCTCCTCCCTGTGATTTCCTGAAACAATAACGGACACAGGCGCTGTCTGAAGGTTAATGGTAGTCAACGACGCCTTGGACAGGGTAATCAATCTGACAGGGGATTCTAAAGTCTGACAACTAAGGCCCATCCGGGTTGCCAGGTCTCTAGAAATGAAATTTTGCTCAGCTCCAGAATCGACTAACGCTAGTGTGGAGTGTTCTGTGTGAGTATGAATGAGTCTGAGGGGTAAATGACAACAAGTAAGGGGTTCCTCTGTATTCTTGCCCGTGAATCCCCCTACTGCGATCCACGGGCCTTCCCTTTTAACTTACTAGGACATTCAGAAATCTCATGTGACTCCTTCCCACAATAAAAACACAGGCCTTGATCCCTACGGCGTTGTTTCTCAGCTGCAGACACCTTAGAATGACCAACAATCATGGCTTCCTGATCCGGGGCCTTCTCTGACGCGGGTAAAGTGAGAGGAAGAGAGTCAGTGACACGAGGGCGGGGCTTAACCGGACGGGAAGTAACTCGCCGACCAGCCGCCCGTTCCTTTAGCCTACTATCGATACTAACTGCTAAAGCAATTAAATCGTGCAAGTTATCTGGTTTATCCCGTGCCGCTAACTCATCCTTTAGCTCGTCGTTAAGGCTGCGTAGAAAAATACCACAAAGAGATGGCTCCCCCCACCCAATCTCTGCGGCTAAGACCCGGAAGTCAATGGCGTAATCTGCAGCTGATCTCTTTCCCTGCTGTAGGCTTAAAAAACGTTCTGTCAACACCTCTCCCCTATCCGTGTGATCAAATACAGACAGAAACTCAGTCACAAACTCCTGGTAGGTAAGCAAAGAATAGCTAGGTCTAGCCATGATCGAATAAGCCCAATCCAAGGCTCTACCAGCCAGCAAATTTATGACATGGCCTATCCGGCTAGAGTCGAGGGAAAAATCCCCAGGCACACGCAGAAAAACTGATTCACACTGTAAAATGAATCCTCGAGCTTCCCCGAGTTTTCCGCTGAACCGGGCAGGTGTTGGAATAGGAGTGAGGCGAGAGGACGAGGAGGTGTTAGCTAGTCCTGGCGCCAAGCCTGCAGGGGTTGAAGTACTTGCGGTCGGGGGAAACGTTTGGTGTCCCTCCAAACGGTCCAGCCGACCATTAATTTGAGTCAATTGATTCAAGATTACTGTCTGCTGGTGGGCTAGCAAATCTACCCGGGCGCTAAGAGTATTAATTAAGCGCGACAGTGAGCTGTCCGCTGGGTCAACGTGACGGAGTCGTACTGACATGTTTCGGGACCCAGGAGATAGACACTGACACGGGTAAATTAGTGAACAATAATCTTTATTATAGTGAAAGGGCGTGTAGTGCAAATGTGAGAGCGTGGATAGTATCCTGGTCACTGGAGCTGAGCACTCTGGACGGAGACCCGGCAACCCTGGAACATATAAGCACAGACAATTACTTTTGTCCCACACTAATGACAGGCTATCAGTAGTGAGGCTTACTTGGGAGAAGCACAGGTTACGTCCTGCTGAGAACCAGCGGCCGTGCAACGTGGAGGTGAAGGCGTCCGTGAACGTGCTGAGGCTTCCACCTGTGACTGTGGCGAGGACAGGTCTTCCAGAGACTCCGGCTGTGACACCACAGACCGGGACGATGACAAACCAGCTGATGACAAGACCAGTGATTCCACAGAATGTGGTGACGATGATAATCCAGCTGATGACAAGACGAGTGACTCCACTGAGCGTGGTGACCATGACAATCCAGATGATGACGAGGTGAGTGATTCCACAGAACGTGGTGACGATGACACGACAGATGACGATGACACAAACTCCACCGGTAACAGTGGCCAGTACTCCTGTAACTGATACAGTAACAGTTCAGGAATTTGTGGAGCAAGACGTACCGGTAGTTGTGGTGGTAGCGAACCGCTACGTGAGCGTGTTGGCGTTACCCCGTCAGCTGGGGACGCAGGTCCGCCGCCAAGGGGGTCCACCTGTGCACAGGGATAGAGGTTGGGTGTAGAGTAACAAACAGCTCTCTTACGTGCTTGACTTCGAACAGAAGTCCTAGGCGAGGCAGGAGAGGTCCTTGACGAAGCCAGAGAGGTTCCTGACGAGACAGATCCTGACGAGGCAGCTTCTGACGAGACAGTTTTTGACAAGACAGTTCTTGACGAGACAGACTCTGACGAGTCAGTATTAGACAAGACAGTTCTTGACGAGATAGTTTCTGACGAGACAAGAGAATACCTTGACGAGGCCAGAGAGCGGAGTTCTGGTTCTTTCTCTGACGAGGAGGACAGACGACTCCGTACTGAGCTGTCAGCAACGCTGGCTTTTAACAGCTACTGATCAACACCTGTGGATCTGTGCGCAGCTGGAGATAATGATGCCAATGACGGCCCAGAGGCCGCCATGACAGGGAAGACTGAATCTGCAATAGGTAAGCAGCTTGGTGTGAAGAAATCAATCGTGGGAGCAATTATTAGAAAATGGAAGACATACAAGACCACTGATAATCTCCCTCGATCTGGGGCGCCACGCATGATCTCACCCTGTGGGGTCAAAATGATCACGAGAACGGTGAGCAAAAATCCCAGAACCACACGGGGGGACCTAGTGAATGACCTGCAGAGAGCTGGGACCAAAGTAACAAAGGCTACCATCAGTAACACACTACGCCGCCAGGGACTCAAATCCTGCAATGCCAGATGTGTCCCCCTGCTTAAGCCAGTACATGTCCAGGCCCATCTGAAGTTTGCTAGAGAGCATTTGGATGATCCAGAAGAGGATTGGGAGAATGTCATATGGTCAGATGAAACCAAAATAGAACTTTTTGGTAAAAACTCAACTTGTCGTGTTTGGAGGAGAAAGAATGCTGAGTTGCATCCAAAGAACACCATACCTACTGTGAAATATGGGGGTGGAAACATCATGCTTTGGGGCTGTTTTTCTACAAAGGGACCAGGACGACTGATCCCGTGTAAAGGAAAGAATGAATGAGATTTTGAGTGAAAACCTCCTTCCATCAACAAGGGCATTGAAGATGAAACGTGGCTGGGTCTTTCAGCATGACAATGATCCCAAACACACCGCCCGGGCAACGAAGGAGGGGCTTCGTAAAAAGCATTTCAAGGTCCTGGAGTGGCCTAGCCAGTCTCCAGATCTCAACCCCATAGAAAATCTTTGGAGGGAGTTGAAAGTCCGTGTTGCCCAACAACAGCCCCAAAACATCACTGCTCTAGAGGAGATCTGCATGGAGGAATGGGCCAAAATAGCAGCAACAGTGTGTGAAAACCTTGTGAAGACTTACAGAAAACGTTTGACCTCTGTCATTGCCAACAAAGGGTATATAACAAAGTATTGAGATGAACTTTTGTTATTGACCAAATACTTATTTTCCACCATAATTTGCAAATAAATTCTTTAAAAATCAGACAATGTGATTTTCTGGATTTTTTTTTTTCTCATTTTGTCTCTCATAGTTGAGGTATACCTATGATGAAAACTGGAGACCTCTCTCATCTTTTACAGTGGGAGAACTTGCACAATTGGTGGCTGACTAAATACTTTTTTGCCCCACTGTATGTGTAGTATTATCGACCAAAATCTTTTCCATAGTTTTACAGGCCTTGAAAATCTGGAAGAGTTTGTTTATTTTTTGTTTTGTTTTGTTTTGTTTTTATCCTGCGCAGTAATATGAACAAGCACATAATCTGGTTAGGTGAAGTTTTTTTTGTTTTGTTTTGTTTTTTAGTTGGCCAATCACAATCAAGGAGGCAGTCAGGATTTGGACAGCTTGGTGGAACAGTGGTTAGCACTGTGGCAGCACAGTAACAAGGTTGTGGGTTTGATCCCACCCCCTGACCATCAGTGACCCTTCTGTATGGAGTTGGCATGTTCTCCCCGTGTCTGCATGGGTTTACCCCGGGTACTCTGGTTTCCTCCCACAGGCCAAAAACATGCAGGTTAGGTTAATTGGAGACTCTAAAGTGGCCCTAGGTGTGAATGGTGAAGGGATTGGCGCCACACCGTGGCTGCCCCATCCATCTAGGTGGATGTCCTGAATTTCCCTCTGGGATTAATAAAGTATACAAAATGAATAAATTTAAAAAGGATATGTTTGTTTTGTTAACTTGGAGAAGTGAAGGCAGGGCTTGTTGGTTTGTTACATAACACCAAGGAAGTGTGATGATGTCTGATTGTTTCTCTAAGGACGTAACTAAATAAAGGCAGTCTGTGTTTTCTGGGAATAATGTTTTATTTTATATTTTATCAGTTTACATGTGACCCATGGTCATATTTTAGGTTAAAACCCTTCTTGGCTTGGCTTTGTGAACAAAGATTGTTGAAGGTTCTCACCAACATTGTTTGCGAGCTCGCTAATGGCTCACTAGTCCAAAACAAGATTGGCAAACTTGACCACAGCGATTTCAGGTGTAGGACTGGATGGGGTTTAAAACCCACAGAACATTTTTTCACAATATGGGACCTTTAAGAATTGAACTGGTGAATAATGAGTCTCTCCATATACTGTCTATTAAAGATGACATGACCTTACTTATAGCCATTGTAGAAGAGTGAAACTCTACTTCCTGGATTTTGAGCGATACCATCTTGCACTGGTGATGTCATTGGAGTCTGCTGTAGTGACAGGGAAGCAGAAACACTGAGTTGATGTCCTACTCAAGGCAGCGTATTACAGTCTGTGCAGCAGCTTATTGGCAGAACCCTCAAAGACGACTTGCCTGAGCTCCCTTTTTTACATAGCATCATGTAATCATGTCCAAACAAATCAGGAAAAACAACCACATGAATATACATCAACCCACAAAGAAACCATCTTGGAAAAATGGATTTTTAGTTTTCAGTTTGACAGAAAGCAGCACACAGTAATGGAGTTTAATGTGCACTGCTGAAAACCACCAGAGGGTGATTTTGACGTGTGGACTTGCCTGTTCAAGTTTTTGTGACGTCAGTCTTTAATAATATACAGTTTATGTCTCTCAAACTGATATATGTATGTTATTGTTGATAGTCTGATGTCGATGTGAGGCTACATAAACACCATGAAGAAATGTAATGTATGTGTGCCAATATAAATAAATGATACATGGACAACTCAAGTTTTCCTTATTTTATCTTTATTATATTTTATTCATTATTTTGTTTATATAACAAAACATTTTTAGAATTTCATGTTTCTACTCTAAGGTTGGTGAACAGCAAAATTTTTACATGTATTGAGAGTGAAGAAAGAAGTGAAAGCCCAGTGCATCATGGGAGGTCCCTCAGCTGTCTAAACCTATAACAGCGTAATTAAGGGAAGGTTCAGCGTCTCCTGATTTAACCTTAACTATAAGCTTTACATTATAGAATGGTGAAAGGAAAGAAGGCACACAGCGGTACCAGAAGACTGAATCTTCCACTGCTTGGAGTAGCTGTGTGACCCTGGGTCACAGAAAATGGAGATGGGTGCCGTCTGCTTTACCACATGTTGTGGAAAGGAGTTAACACCAGAGGTGGATAGAGTAAACAGAAATTGTACTGAAGTAAAAGTAGCATTATTATATGCTAATAAATACTCAAGTATAAGTAAGAATAGTCACCAAAATAGTTACTTTCGGAGTAAAAATATTAACTAAAAAAGTTACTTGAGTAATAAGTACTGAGCAGCCTCAGCAGTTTGTAAGGGTTTCTTTAAATTTATGTTTTTCTCATAAATGTACTGCTTTTTCCTCTTAAATTGTATTTTTGACACAGTCTGAAAACCTGCAATTTTCACAGAAAAGATCCAAAATCCTAGTAAGAAGATAAAATAAACCTATATTAGTCCCACAACGGGGAAATTTCCAGTATTGCAAAAGCAAAGGGATAGTAGCACTGCAAGAAGTTAAAAAAGGAAAAATAGTTTTTACATTAAAAAAAATAGGTAATCTAGTATTTACAGCACTAGCAAGTGGTTAAATTATTTAATAATTAGTATATTTCACAGTTGAATGAGTACAGTGTTGTTGCTACCTTCAATAATAACAATATGATCAGTGGACTGGAACAGAACATTCCTTATTTGTACAAAGTAGTGTTATGTGTGGTCTCTATGAGCAGCACAGATTGTAAAGTCTGACAGCAGCAGGTAGGAAGGACCTGCAAAACCTCTCCCTCATGCACTTTGGATGGAGCAGTCTGCTGCTAAACGAGCTCCTCAGTGCACTCAGCGTGTCCCGCATGGGGTGGGATTTGGAGTCTAGCAGAGATGACAACTTAGCCACCATCCTCCTCTTTCCTATCACCCCCACTGGGTTGAGGTGGCGCGCCAGAACAGAGCTGGTCTTAAACAGCCTGTTCAGTCTCTTCCTGTCAGCAACTGTGATGCTGCTTCCTCAGCAGACCACTCCATACAGGATGGCTCATGCCACCACAGAGTCGTAGAAGGTATTCAGGAGTGCCCCCTGCACTCTAAGAGCCAAGTCTCCTCAGAAGGAATAACCTGCTCTGGCCCTTCTCGTAAAGTGCATTTGTGTTGTGTGGCCAGTCCAGTTAATTGTTCAGGTGAACATCAAGGTACTTGTAACATGTCACCATCTCAAAAATATACACATCTCCAATACATGTACAAACACTGTGTGAATGAAAATGGTCAGAAATCTTTAGAGACAGGCGTATAAAAATGTAACCAGCATCCACAAAGATGTTACACATTTACAAGAAAAAAGTAGAAAATTTGCAAGAAAAAAAATATCACAAATTAATGAGAAAAAAAGTTGCAAATTTCTATGAAAAAAGGTCATAAACTTATGAGAAAAATGAAAATTCCAAAAAGTAGCAAATTTACCAGAAGTCACAAATTTATGGCGAAAAAAAAGAAAATTTGTAAGAAAAAAAATCACAAATTTATGAGTAGAAAAAGCTGTATAAGTACAAGAAAAAGTTGGACATTTCTAAGAAAAAAGTCAAAACATTTGAGGAAAAAGCAGCAAATTTACAAGAAAATTCACATTTATCCCAAAAATTGATTTAAAATTGAAGCGGAAAAAGTCATAAATCTATTAGAAAATCATTTATATTTAAAAGAAATGTTTAAAATAATTACAAGAAAATTCTCACTTGCTGATGAGAGTAAAGTTGTTACTACTTGAGTAACTTCAGACATTTTCTTACTTTTACTCATTTAAATTTTTGGTGGCAACTTTTACTTGTACTTGAGTATTTAAAATCATAAGATAATGCTACACTGACAGGAGTACATTTCCTGACAACTCAACCCTCCTCTGCATAAACACTCATAAAAAGTTGACGTGATGTCAGTCAAACAATTATAAAAAATGACAATTATGCATTGAAAAATAAAGCTAAGGCAATTCAAATTCATAGAATCAGGATAATGATTAAGAAAGCTAGCTCTGTCCTGGGGCAGCGCCTTGATCCGATGGAGGAGATAGGAGAGAGAAGGACGGTGGCTAAACTGTCATCTCTGCTGGAGTCCGAGTTCCACCCTATGCAGGACATACTGAATGCACTGAGGAGCTCATTTAGCAGCAGACTACATCATCCCAGGTGCACAACCGAGAGGTTTCGTAGGTCCTTCCTACCAACGGCTGTCAGACTGTACAACCTAAGCAGGGCTGCTCGCAGAGATAGCAAAAAGACGTAACAAACTAATAGTTTTTTGAATGCAAAAGATGCAATAGACTTACACAATGGTCCCCTCCGGCATACAACTAGGAACATACTGGTCGCTATGGAGGGTGAGAATATGTATGGGCACATAATCATACCATGTAGGATAACTAAGTAGACGGTTATGCTGTTTCATTCCATCTAGCAACAATGCTCTGCACTGTGTGTGTTTATATATTTGCATATTTATTCCATCTAGCTACAATGCTCAGCACTGGGTGTGTTTATATATTTATATATCTACATATTATTCCATCTAGCTACATTGCTCCTGTGGTAGACTGCAAGTCTAAAATAGAACATTACTGGCACATGCCTCTAGGGGGAACTACCTGTATTGTTCAGCACTACTATGAAGGGGACACATTAGAATAAGAGTGTGAAAACCCCGCGCAGAATCCATGTTCAGTCATATTATGTGTGTTGCAGAATAAACGGCAGAGTTAGCCAAAGAAATAACTCAAGTGTGATCATTGCTACACGGTAGGATATCACACAATTGGCGACGAGGATTAAAAGAAAAAAATCAGCGGCGAGAAACAGAGAACATTGCAAGTGTGGCGAACTCAAGTGACTCCAGTAGTTCGAGTGCAAGTTCAGAGGAGGAAAAACGAGGTTTCCCCACCACGACGAGCAATGGCGGCTGTAATCGGAACGGTAACCCCTTTTGATAACTCGACTCAGTCATGGGAAGAATATAGTGAAATGTTGGACTTTTTCTTCCAAGCTAATGACATTGAGGAGCCAGACAAAAGGAAGGCTGTACTGTTGAGTGGAGTTGGTGCAACTACTTACAGTTTTTTGAGAAATTTAATAAGCCCTGCATTACCGAAAGATAAAACGTACGACCAGCTTACTGCTGAGCTTCAGAAGCACTTCAGCCCCAAACCGAGTGAAATCGTGCAACGATTCAAATTTAATTCACGCATAAGGAGGAACACTGAGTCCATAGCAGAGTATGTGGCAGAATTGAGGAAATTAACACTGCACTGTGATTACAAAGACTCATTGGAAGAAATGTTAAGAGACAGACTTGTGTGTGGAGTGAATGATGACCGTATGCAACGGCGACTTTTATCTGAAACAAAACTCACTTTTGCGAAGGCTTTGGAATTATGCCAAGCGATGGAAACAGCATCTAAAGATGTGAGAGAGATGCAAGGGAAGCTAACAGAGGACACAGCAACGCATGTTCGTGTGCCTAAGACCCAAGTAGGTGTCCACAAAGTGTCGACTGACAAAACTCAGCACAAATTCCCCAGTTGTTATCGCTGCAAAGGCCAGCACAATGCCGCCGAGTGCAAATTTGCCACTGAGCTGTGTCATAATTGTGGCAAGCGAGGGCACATTAAGAAAGCATGTAGAATAAAGGTGGACAGCGCACAGGTGCTGAAAGCGACAGTTAATGGGCAAAAGTATGAAAACAAGGGCCCAGGAAAGGAACAGCAAGCGAATCAACTGAGAGGGGAGGGAGAAAGTGATACAGAAGACATGGGTTTTCACACAATTTACAACACGTCAGAGGAGCTGACCAAGGTAGCGCCCATCACGCGTACCATGAATGTTAATGGAATGAAAGTAACATTTGAAGTTGATACAGGCTGTGGAGTAACCATATTAAGTAAACAGCAATATACACAACTGTGGAAGAAAACAGACACAGCAGAATTAAATCCCTGTTCATTAAAATTAAAAACATACACAGGAGAGAAGCTAGACGTGCTAGGCATGGCACAAGTGAAGGTGCAACACGAAAACAAAGAAAAGGACTTACCTGTAGTAGTAGTTGGGAGCGAAGGACCAAATCTACTAGGGCGAAGTTGGCTACAAGAACTGGCCATGATGGATCAGTTGGTGAATAAAGTGGAATCTCAGCCCAAATTGCAGCTGGAGGAGATCCTCGAAAGACACGCTGAGGTGTTCAAAGAAGGCGTAGGACAGCTAAAAGGTGTCACTGCAAAGACTAATGTGGACAAGGAGGCCCAACCACGATTCTGCAAACCCCGACCGGTACCCTATGCAGTCAAGCCACTGGTCGAAAGCGAGCTACAGAGGCTGCTGGATGACAAGATCATTGAGCCAGTGCAGGTTGCAGAATGGGCGGCGCCCATAGTCCCAGTGAGAAAGCCGGATGGCTCCATTAGAATATGTGGAGATTACAAACTCACTGTCAATCGAGCATCACGGGTGGATCAGTATCCAATTCCTAAAGTGGAGGACCTCTTCGCACAGCTGAATGGCGGCCGACACTTCACGAAATTAGACATGAGTCACGCCTACCAACAAGTAGTCCTGGAAGAAGAATCAAGAAAGTATGTAACCATCAATACACACAAAGGCTTATATACCTACACACGCTTACCATTTGGAGTAGCTTCCAGTCCTGCTATATTCCAGAGAACTATGGAGGGCATCCTAGGTGGAATTCCGAATGTTGCCATTTATTTGGATGACATCCTTTGTACAGGACCAAATGAACAAGAACATCTGAAAACGCTGGAGGAAGTGCTTCAACGGTTGGAGAAAAGCGGTCTGAGGTTGAAAAGAAGCAAGTGTGAGTTCATGGGAAAAGAGGTGGTGTTCCTAGGCCACAAGATCAACGCCAGTGGTCTACACCCTCTAACAGACAAAGTGGAAGCCATTGCGGAGGCGCCTGAGCCACAAAATGTTACTGAGTTAAAAGCCTACCTGGGCTTGTTGAACTATTACCATAGGTTCCTCCCAAAGCTCTCCACGCTGCTGGCACCACTACATACCTTACTTAAGAAGGAAGAAAAATGGTCATGGGGGGTCAAGCAGCAGAAGGCGTTTGAAGAGTCCAAAGCGCTACTTCAGTCCTGTAGTGTGTTAGTGCACTATGATTCAAACAAACCACTCATCCTGGCGTGTGACGCATCACCCTACGGTGTGGGTGCTGTACTCTCTCATCGTATGGAGGATGGCTCAGAGAGACCCATAGGGTTCGTCTCAAGAACTCTTAGTGCAGCTGAGAAAAACTACTCCCAGCTAGACAAGGAGGGCCTTGCAGTAGTATTTGGTGTAAAAAAATTCCACAAATACCTGTACGGGAGACAGTTCGCTATAGTGACTGACCACAAGCCACTAATTTCACTGTTCAGTGAAATGAGAGCCATACCCCAGATGACATCTCAGAGAATGACATCTCAGAGAATAGCTGCACGGTGGCGCAGTGGTTAGCACTGCGGCAGCACAGTTTACCCTTGGCCGGGGGATTGTGGGGATCGTGGGATCGTGGGTTCGATCCCAGCCCCCGACCAACAGTGATCTGTGTGGAGTTTGCATGTTCTCCCCGTGTTGCGTGGGTTTACTCCGGGATTTCTCCGGTTTCCTCCCACATGCCAAAAACATGCATGTTAGGTTAATTGGCTGTTCTAAATTGTCCCTAGATATCTGTTTCCTATAGGCCCTTAGAATAGAGGGTTAGTATTAATGAAAGCGCTTTGAGTGGTCTTTGTGACTAGAAAAGCGCTATATAAGTGCAGGTTAGTTAGTTAGTAGTTAGTTAGAATTCAGAGATGGGCCGTTACATTAGCAGCGTATGAGTACACCATCGTTTACAAAGCCGGACGGGACCATACGAATGCTGACGCGATGAGTAGGCTACCCTTGGATGGAGGAAGAGACAGCACGCCTGAGGAGGAGGAGAGAGTGCTATTGTTTGAAGATATTGGCGTGCCCCTGGTGAACGCACAACAAATAAAGAAGTGGACAGACAAAGACCCTGTTCTAGCAAGAGTGCGAGAATACATCTTGCGAGGATGGCCGAAGATGAACAGTCCTGAGTTCATTCCCTATGCCAGACGACAGGATGAGCTCAGCACCCAGGAAGGTTGTATCCTGTGGGGAGGACGCGTGGTTGTTCCACCACCTGGTAGGAATGCCTTACTGCAACAACTACACCAAGCACACCCTGGCATCACTCGCATGAAAGCGTTGGCGAGGAGCTACATGTGGTGGCCCAACATGGATGCAGAGGTGGAGGCGCTTGTGAAGTCATGTGCGGCATGCCAGGAGAACAGGAACAGTCCTCCAGCAGCCCCACTACATCCCTGGGAAGTTCCAGATAAACCATGGAGAAGAATTCACATTGACTACGCAGGTCCATGGATGGGAAGAATGTTCCTGATCATAGTTGACGCATACTCAAAGTGGATCGATGCATATTCTGTGAGTAGCTCTACTTCTACTGTTACCATTGAATGTCTTAGAAAGAGTTTCAGCCAACATGGGCTACCTGAAATCATAGTATCAGATAACGGTACATGTTTTACGAGTGAACAGTTCCAAGAGTTTTCTGAAAAGAATGGCATACGTCACATCACGACTGCGCCATACCATCCTTCTTCTAACGGCTTAGCCGAGAGGGCCGTGCAGACGTTCAAGTCACTCATGAAAAAGATGACAGGAGACTCTATTGAAACCCGAATGTCGAGAGCTCTGTTCAGCTATCGAATAACACCCCAATCTACAACTGGCAAGTCACCAGCTGAGCTGTTGTGTGGAAGGAAGTTGAGGTCAACATTTGACTTAATACATCCAGACTTCAGAAACAAAGTGCATGATAAACAAGAGAAACAAAAAGGTTATCATGACATGCATGCTAGAGAGAGAATACTGAGAGAAGGAGACGTGGTCTACACCCGCAACTTTGGCTCAGGACCAGCCTGGGTACCAGGAGAAATAACAGAAAAGACAGGCCCTGTGTCATTCAAGGTGACATTAGGTCATGGACAAGTGGTGAGGCGACACATCGACCAAGTTCGTGGTAGGAGCTCCATTCCCCTGCCGATGGCACCAGAGGTGTTGTCTGACACCCATCCTGAGGAGAGCATCAACGAACCACCACTTCAGGTGAAACCTGAGGTAACCGTCTCTGCAGATTCTACGGGCAGCACTGCAGCAGCCGAAACAGTGGAGCAGTCTGAGTCTTCACCTGCAGTTGGCTCACCCGCCGTGAGAAGATCTCAGCGAGCTCGGAGAGCTCCAGACTACTTGAAGGACTATACTTAGTCAGTAGTGAGTTCCCCAGCCACAGGACAAGAATGCGTCCTGGAACCTCACTGGGATGCGGTAGTCAAACCAAATCCCCAGTTAGACTGTTATGTGTGTTATACATGTGAAAAAAAAAAATAAAAAAAAATTATGTGTATGACACATGTGTTTAAGAAATTAAAAAGTAACTGTGATAGTTCAGGGTTAAATTGGAGTTCCAGGATGTCTAGTAATTGGCTAGTGTAATTAAGAGTAGTTTAATCTAGAGGGGAGGGATGTGGTAGACTGCAAGTCTAAAATAGAACATTACTGGCACATGCCTCTAGGGGGAACTACCTGTATTGTTCAGCACTACTATGAAGGGGACACATTAGAATAAGAGTGTGAAAACCCCGCGCAGAATCCATGTTCAGTCATATTATGTGTGTTGCAGAATAAACGGCAGAGTTAGCCAAAGAAATAACTCAAGTGTGATCATTGCTACACGGTAGGATATCACAGCTCCGCACTGTGTGTGTTTATATACTTGCATATTTATTCCACCTAGCTGCAATGCTCCGTACTGTGGGTGTTTATATATTTACATATTTATTCCATCTAGCTACAATGCTCTGCACTGTGTGTTCATATATTCATATATTTATTCCATCCAGCTACAATGCTCTGCACTGTGTGTCTGTGTGTGTGTGTATATATATATATTTTATAGTAATACGTACATATGTTTATTAGCTGCTCTTGCTTGCTTGTTTTTTTTTCTTGCCTTCTGATTGTTGCTCTGAGTGTTGCTATCCCTGTGCTGTTGCAATCCTGGAATTTCCCCGTTGTGGGACTAATAAAGGCTTATCTTATCTTATCTTATCTTAATCCAGCTGTTAAAGCAGCGCTATGTAACTTTCTTGTTCCAAGTAGGAACACTGAAAAGACTACAACTATGGAGACTGTGACCTGACTGGCTGTAGGGACTGTGGGCATTGCAGACCCACGCAGGCTATAGGCAAAGTAAAATTCATCTGGTCAAAGGTTGACGTACCATCATCATCATCATCATCATCACTCTTCACTCTATAAATTCAAGAAATCTGTGTCTGTCTGTCTGTCAAGAGTGATAATACAGAGTGAAGTACATAGGACGGCCAATGATGTCTGCCTGATGTCCTATGATGTTCCTATGATGTTGGTGTTTATAGGACCGTTTACTTGATGTGTATATGACGTCACATAAACCGAACTCTATATGACGTCAGATAAACCGTAAGGCTGCTCTTCCTATGATCTCAGAAGGATGTCTATATGACGTCAAGCAGAGCGCAGGACTCGCTAAAAGACATACACATAGACACAGGTAAGCAACATAACACAGAACAGTAACAAGCAGGAGAAGCAGTAACAAGCTGGGGCAAACACAGACGGCAGGGCAGGGTTTCAGAAAACGGCATGGCCGGGGCTGCACAGATAATCACACACAAGGAACCAGAGACCAGACCAGACCAAGGCAATACATTCAACAAATCTCTGTCACTTTGTGTGTAAATCTGGGACTCGCGATGCTGTCATATACACAAAAGGACGATGCCGTCATATACACAATAGTACATAGCACTTTAAATCACACCCATTCGAAGCAGTAAATCTGGAAATCTTAAAAAATATCACTTTATAAATTCAAGAAATCTGTCAGTTTGTGTGTAGATCTGGAAATCTAACTCATCGCCCGATTAACAATAGGACACACTAAACCACACCCATTCGAAGCAGTACATCACAATGTCTGTGTGTCACGATCACAGCACATCATAGGGTGGCCTATGACGTCTGAATGATGTCCTGTGATGATCCTATGATATCAGGCAACTTAAGACTCGCAATGCCGTCATATACACAATAGGACTGGCTAACTGTGATGTAGGCATGATGTCCTATGATGCCTGCCTTGTCTGTATGATGTCATATAGACCATTTTTCACCAAAGAAGAGATACTCATCACCCGATTACGAATAGGACACAGCACTTGAAACCGAATGGGAGTTGCTAGAAACAGGAAAGATGAGATACTCATCACCTGATTAAGAATAGGACACACTAATTTAAACCACGATCAAATGCAGGCATCATAGGACACACTATGCTATTATCAAAGATCATAGCACACAGGACATCTTCAAAGATCAAATGCAGGCATGACTCACAATCATAGGACTTGCTATGACATCATCAAAGATCAAAGGCAGGCATCACTGAATGAGTGCTGACATGCTTGCTTACATCCTTGCTTACACCTGCTTTCTATGGGCATGCAGAAATACTTGCTTATACTTGGTTTCTATGGGCATGCACAGGTATGCACGGGCATGCAGGGGTATGTACTAGTCAAAATAATTTTGGAAACCTTATTTTAAGGTGAAAATCTTAAATAGTGTTGCTCTGAAATCAGTCCAATTAGTTTTATATTTATCCTTTATATGGAAATTAATCTGGCTTGCTTGTTAAGTTTATTTCTTTAATAAAGCTGAAAGAGGGATCAGATACATTTTACGTATGAGTTTCACTGTTATTATGGTTATTATTAATTACTCCTGCAAGTTTAACAACCAAACACATGATGATCTTTCAAATGTGTGACTGAAGGAAATAATTTCACTGAGGAAAGTATGAAGATGATCCATTTTAGTCAATTTTTTTAGTTATTTGATGAATTGTAGACACAGATGAGTGGATCTCCTTGTGTGTGGGCTGCTTCCCGTCTTCTTTGTCCTCTGGTCTCGGTTGTCTGTGTCTTCTGTCAGTGGACTGGCTGGTTTGGGGTCTGGGAACAGGATCTACGAAGGAGTGTGTTCGGGGAGGGGGTGCACTGTGCTGCTGGGGTTCCCTCAGATCACTGATTGTCTGCTCCAAAAATGAAAAAGAAAAACAAATTGTTGTTTAGAATATGTCCCTGTAAAGACGTGTTCAGATAATAAGATGAGATGCTTAGAAAATACTGCAATGACAACTACAACTTAACACAACTTCATAAAAATGGCAGCTTTCAACTTGTTTTCTTACTTGTTTAGTTGGTATTCAGTAGATGCTGTGGTTGACTGATGTCCACTCTTGAGCTGCCAAACCACAAGAATCCTGTCCTGACATGAGGAAAAAAAGAACACATTTTGTTCAGTGTCGCCATCATCACCTAAATCCAGTATGATCTTATTTCCTGAGTCTGCTATGGCTCCGCGTCACTGCAGTTAGCAGTTAGTGTTCAGTATCAGGAACTTACTTCATCACCAGTCGCACTCGCTCTACTGTGTGTTTTCCTCATCTGTCCCTCTGGTCTGGTCCTGATTGGTCACGTCTTCTGCTCCGGTCCTGGTTGGCCACATCTTTCACTGCATCTTCTGAAGTTCACTTAAGGAGAAAATATGAAAAGAAAAACAATGATTCCGATACTTCAGAGCAAAACAGATGCAAGAAATGAAAACTACCAAAACTGTTGGTACACTGAGAAACATTTTACTGACCTTTTCCATGACTGGCAGCAGGTGAAGGGTAGGAGTTGTTCTCTATTTGTGTCAGGGTTGGTGTTCTGTCATCACTGGCTCCATCAGGAGGGGCCCACAGGGCCCAGATGGTAGATTTGACACAGAGGAACAACAGGTGGGTAATCAAGGAAAATCAACTTGGATCAGCTCTAACACATCATAACACTCCAATTAATGTCTAGATTTAAGCCCCACCCACATACAGACAAAACACCAACCACTCTCTGTTGTTTTACGTCACTAGAATATAGTGTAGAAATTACAGACAACATGATCACAGCCAACTGCCCCATGGGCTGCATGTGTCAGTAAAGATTAGTATTTAATTGTGGTGTCAAAGTGATTGTGTTAGCCATGAGGAAATGCAATGCCCCCCTTAACGCCGAAAATTTTTTTTGCTCACAGTTAATTGCAGCAAACAAAAACTGTGGGGCAGAAAGAAAAAAGTGGAACTTTTGAAACTCAGTTATTGTTTCCAGGGGGACAATCTCTGTGTGTGAAGGTTTGGACATGACTGTGCTTATGTCCTCACTTTATGTTCATATTTGTTTTTCTGTTATCTTCAGGACATAAGTTCAGCCATGTCCTCGCCTTTTGTTATTAGTTTTCTCTGTACTGTAATAGTCATTTGTATTTTGGTCCTGGTGTGCCCTGTCTGTTAACCCCTGCCCGTCCTGCGCTGTCTCCATTGCCCTTGATTGTTTCCCACTTGTCCTGTGCTATCTTGATTACTCCCCTGTCTATATATGTGCGTGTGCGTGCACTTAGTCTGCTTCATGTGTGTTGTCCTTGTCGGTTCTGTGTGATTACACACCCACATCCTGTTTTTGTGTTTTCCAGCTCGTGTGTTGAGTGTTATTTTGTATTTAATAAATCTGCAAACTAGAGTTCTCGTGTCAGCGCCTCACCCCCCCGGCCCTCCATCTTGCCTCCGGCTCCAGCCCCCATAGCTCCCCATCAGGTGATCTCCGCAGCCACCCAGAGCTTCTCGCCTGACTCTTTAGCGGCAGCAGAGCGGGATACAAGGCAAGTACCTTTTCACTTTTCAACCACCATTTATGAGAGGTGTTGCCTTGTTCACAGTGGTGAGACTTGGCAGAAGCTGCCCACCACTGCCGAGTCTTCACCACCTACCTCTGCTGTAAAATTTGCTGCCGCTTTCACCTCATCATTCTCACACGCTTCTCCTCTCTCCTCTTCCTCAAGTACCACGATGGAGGGTCTGGACCAGTTCTGGGAACTGTGCCTGGTCACCAGCCAACTGACTGAGTGCTACAGACTCTACTGTCAGGGGGATGAGTGGCAGGATTTGATGTGGAGAAGTGCTTGTCTGACAGCAGCATCCAAACCCCACCTGTGGGAGGACTTTTCCCCCTACCTCAGAGAATTTGTGCTCTCCGACAAGCTCTCCTCCGCACCAGAGGTGGACGGATCATTTGCTTCCGGCACATCGGTGATAGAGGCCTCCTGTTCAGCCAGGGCTCTCCACCTCTCTTCTATGCCATCGGCACCTGCTCCACCAACCATCGTGCCTGCTGTTCCACTGGGTTCCACTACAGAGTTTGTTTGTGATCCGGTCGATGATTCGTCCTCCCCAGCTGAGGTCGCTGTGCCGGGGTGGACCTGAATGCATCTGGGCTTTAGGATCTTAAACCATTGCCGTTTGGAGCCACCACTGATCTTTATGTTACATTTGGGCTCACCGCTGAACAGCCTACCCCATTGTCTGCTGTTGAGGCCAGAGAACCTCCACCCATTGTTCCAGAGGCTAGTGAGAGGCCACCCATCATTCCAGAGGCTGGTGTGCATTCGCCGTTTGTTCCAGAAGCCAGCGCGCATCTGTCATTTGTTCCAGAGGTCACCAAGCATACGCCATTTGTTCCAGAGGCCGCCACGCATACACCATTTGTTCCAGAGGCCGCCGCACATACACCGTTTGTTCCTGTACTCAGTGCACCCCAATCAGTGGCTCCTGAGATCAGTGCGCATCTGCTGTTTGTTCAAGAGGATGACACACATCCGGTGTTTGCTCCAGAGGCCGGCATGCATCCGCCGTTTGTTCCTGTACTCAGTGCACCCCAATTATTGGCTCCTGAGATCAGTGCACATCCACCATTTGTTCCAGAGGCCGGTGTGCACCTGTCGTTTGTTCCAGAGACTGGTGCACATCCGCTGTTAATTCCAGAGGCTGGTGTGCATCCGCCATTTGTTCTTGTACTCAGCACACCCCAACCATCAGCTCTTAATGTCAGTGTGCGTCCACCGTTTGTTCCAGAGGCCTGCGCACATCAGCTGATTGTTCCAGAGGCCGGAGTGCCCCTGTCATTTGTTCCTGTACTCAGCGTACACCAAGCCATCAGCTCCTGAGATCAGTGTGCATCCCCCATTTGTTGCAGAGGCCGGCACGTATCCGCTTGTTTGTTCCAGAGGCCACTGGATACGTGCCGGCTCCAGCCACCTTAGCTCACCATCAGGCGATCTCCGCAGCCACCCAGAGGTACTTGCCTGGCTCTTCAGCGGCAGCACCTGCTGCCTGCTTCGCCTCGCTCCTCTTCCCGAGCACCATGATGGAGGGTCCGGACCAGCTCTGGGAACTGTGCCTGGCAAGTGCTACACACTCTACTATCGGAGGGATGAGTGACAGGATTCAGCGTGGAGAAGTGCTTACCTGCACACATCCACCGTTTGTTCCAGAAGCCAGTGCACATTCGCCATTTGTTCCTGTACTCAGCGCACTCCAATCATCGGCTCCTGAGATCAGTGTGCATCCACCGTTTGTTCCAGAGGCCAGAGCACATTCAGCGGTGTGTATCCATCATTTGTTCCAGAGCCCGGCAAGCATCCGCCGTTTGTTCCAGAACGCATCCGCAGTTTGTTCCAGAGGGAAGGAGCGCCCCGCTGTTTGTTCCTGTACTCATGGCACATCCACCATTTGTATCTGTACTCAGTGCACCCCAACCGTCAGCTCTTGAGATCAGTGCGCATCCGCCATTTGTTCCAGAGTCTGGCACACATCTACCGTTTGCTCCAGAGGCTTGTGCGCATCCGCCGTTTGTTTCAGAGGCCAGCGCGCATCTGCCATTTGTTCCTGAGACTGGCGCGCATCTGCCATTTGTTCCAGAGACTAGCGCGCATTTGCCATTTGTTCCAGAAGCCGGCGCGCATCCGCCATTTGTTCCACAGGCTAGAGCGCCCCCACCATTTGTTCCTGTACTCAGTGTACCCCAACCATCAGCTCCTGAGATCAGTGCGCATCCGCCATTAGTTTCCGAGGCTGGCGTGAATCCACCATTTTTTCCAGAGGCCGAAACACATCCAGCGTTTGTCACAGAGGCCGGCATGCATCCGCCATTTGTTCCAGAGGCTGGCACGCATCCATTGTCTTTTCCTGTATGCAGCGCACCCCAACCATCGGCTCCTGAGATCAGCGCGCATCTGCTGTTTGTTCCAGAGGCCAGCATGCATCCGCTGTTTGTTCCAGAGGCCGGAGCGCCCCCCACCATTTGTTCCAGAGGTTGGAGCACCTCCACTATTTGTTCCTGTACTCAGTACACCTCAACCATCGGTTCCTGAGATCGCTGTGCATCCACCGTTGGCTCCATAGAGTGCTGCGGAGGTCAACGTGCCCTTGCCATATCTCACTGAGACCAACATTTGCCTGCTGTCAATGGTTGTTGAGCTTGCAGCGATCCTGCTGCAGTCTTCTGAGCTGGAGTATCCCCTGGTGTTTTCCCCGGAGTTAGAAGCCCCTCTGGTAGCTTTTTCAGAGGTCAGCGAGCCGCTATCAGCCACTGAGAGCGATGCGCTCCAGCCGTCAGCCCCGCCGTTTGTTCCAGAGTCTGGCACACATCTACCATTTGTTCCAGAGGCCGGTGCACATCTGCCGTTTGTTTCTGAGGCCACCACGCATATGCCGTTTGTTCCAGAGGCCGCCGCGCATCTACCACTTGTTCCTGTACTCAGCGTACCTCAATGATCGGCTCCTGAGATCAGTGCACCTCCGCCGTTTGTTCCAGAGGCTGATGCGCATACGCCATTCGTTCTAGAGGCTGGTGTGCATTCGCTGTTTGTTCTTGTACTCAGGGCACCCCAATCATCAGCACCTGAGATCAGTGCACCTCCGCCATTTGTTCCAGAGGCCGCTGCGCATACGCCATTTGTTCCAGAGGCCACCGCACATCCGCCGTTTGTTTCAGAGGTCTGCGAGCTGCTATCAGCCACTGAGAGCGATGCACTCCAGCCGTCAGCCCCTGAGGTCAACACCCCACTATCATTGGTTCCTGAGTTTGGTGCGCTGTTGACACCAGCCCCGGAGGGCTGTGCTCTGCTGTGACCTATCCCCGAAGTCAGCGCGTCCCCGTCAACAATATCTGCAGTTAGTGCGCAACAACTGTCTGTTCCTGAGTTCAGCGCACTCCTGTCAGCCGTTTCTGAGGGCAGCGCACCGCAGCCATCTGCTACAGAGCTAAAAGCATCTTCATTACTGGCTCCGGAACTAAAAACGCCCCTGCCATCTATTTCTGAATTAAAAACTCCTGTATTACTGTCTCTCAAGCAAGGGGTTCCCCTGTTTTTTCCCTGAATTAAATGCTCCGCTGTTATATCCTGAGTTTAAAGTGCCCCTACCATCATCTTTCAACTTATCGTGCTCCCCAGTCTGGTGGTCCAGGGACACCGGTCGACCACCCGACTTGCTGTGTACTCTGATCTGGGGGTCTATGGGCATGGGTGGGCCCCCTAACCCACTTTATTTTGTGATCTGGTGGCCTAGTGTCAGTGGCAAGCCGCCCTATCCACCCTGCATGCTGGTCCAGTCGTCATGGGACTTGGACACCCGACCCCCTTGGGCTTGGGTTTTTGGGCTCTGAACTTTGTTTTACCCTGCTACTTTTGTTCACAATTATGGCAGTGAATGTAAGGTTTGTCCAGGACACACTCAGAGGGGACAACGTGACAGAGATCCGCATGAAGTTCATTAAAAGGATTGAGGAAATCTCCCAGAGGGAGACAAGAGAATGCTTTTGACCCTCAGAAGGGCTAATTTAAACAGGGAAGTCTTTTATAATAAGACCTAATAGATGAGGAGCATCATCCATAAATCAGAATGAGTGGCAAAACTCAACAGGATTCTGCTGTGCTTTATGAATTGATGAGAACATAAGAGGCCTGTGTAAACACTATAAATATCTTAATCATTTCTGCAAATTATAACTGCCAGTACCTACATCTTCATCTTACTGCATCTGTTCTTGTTGTAAAAGCATGGCAGAAATTTCAGAGTGATCGGGATTAATGGGGAAACCAACTAAACATTTTGAACATATTGTTTTCCCAAGAAACCTCGGCTGTGGAAGATTTAAATATAATCCACTACTTATATATTTAAAATGACAATTGATGTTTTTGCTCCGTCTCTTAAGTCACAGTATGTGAAAGTACAGGTGTAACCTGGCTCTAAATGTCTGTGTTTCAGTTCTTGGGTTAAAGGATCGTTTGAGATATTAGACGCTTTGATGTTGTATTACGTAGCCTGTATTTCATTTCATTTCATTAGTATTACCCCCGATGGCCTGAATTGTGATTGAAGTCTAGGTAGCTGACTATGTGCTTTTTTACCTGTGGTAACCATAGCAAAGCATAGCATAGCATAGCAGTCTGTCGTGGGCGACAATGACTGTTTCATTTAGGTCTGATCAGCTTCCTCCATGCAGCTCTGTCCTTAGCCTTCCACTGCCAGGAACTCTTGTCTATATCCAGCTTCTTCAAGTTTCTTTTTACAGTATCTTTAAATCTGAGCCTTGGTCTACCCTGATTGCGTTTGCCCTTGCATAACTGTGAGTACAGTAACTGCCGAGGGAGACACTGGTGGTCCATCCTCTCAGCATTTCCAAGCCATCTCAGGTTCGTCTGAATTAGCATGTCCTCTATTGATGGTAGACCAGCTCATTTCAACACTTATATGTTGGTTATCTTGTCTTCCCATGAGATGTTAATTATGGCTCAAAGGTGTCTCATCATGTACGCATGGGGTTTCTTTACCTGCACTCTGTAGACAGTCCAAATTTCAGCACTGTACAATAGAGTAGCCAGTACTGTCACTCTGTACTCCTTGCATTTCACACAGATAGACACATGTTGATTGTTCCACAGTCTCTCCCTCAAGTTTCCAAACACAGTGCTTGCTCTTCCCATTCTGAGAGATACTTCATCCTCCAGCCTAGCATTCTCTGAAACAGTACTCCCTAGATGCTTGAAAGTCTTGCACTTGACTAGTGGCTCTGTACCAATGCTGATCTCTTCTGGTAGTGATGTTGATAACTGGAACCTTGGTGGTTGATAAAGGCACTCAGTCTTCTTGATGTTGATTTGGAGGCTGAATTGGCTAGCTGCTCTTGCAAATTTCTCCACTAAAGATTGCATATCTTCCGCACTGTGTCCAACTAGAGCACTGTCATCGGCAAAGAGCATTTCTACTATGTTTATTGATGTCTTACTCTTGGCTTTAAACTGTGCCACACTGAATAAGTCTGCTTCTTTCTTTGTTTGAATGTATACTCCTTCTGAAGTGTCTTTGAAGGCTACCTCAAGCGTAGCTGCCAGATATAGCGAGAAGAGTGGAGGTGCCAGCACACACCCTTGTTTCACCCTGTTGCTTACTGAAAAGTCTTTAAATACTGAACCACTCATTGCCACGTTTGCTTGCATACCTGTATGGAGTGCCTCGATCAGGCTGACAAACTTCTCTGTACAGCCATATTTCTTGAGTACCTGCCAAAGTCCTTGTCGTGAAACAGTATCGAATGACATAATATTGGGCCCAGGGAACACACACACAGGCTCGAGAGAGATTTAAGAGCTTTATTCAGTAACAGCAGGTGTTTGGATGCGTGAGCGTGAGGTGTGAATGGGTCATTGGAGGACAGGGAGCGCCAAGGGCGGAATAGTGTGCCGTGCAGCCAGGCAACCCTAAGGGCAGAGCAGAGACAAGGGTGAGCACAATTCTTCACCGAGCAGGGTAAACACATAAAGTGCTGCTTACTTGCAGATATCGAGGTGGCAGGCGTTGGCAAGTAGGAGACTCCTGCCTGGAGGACAGCGCCCAGATGTGCACTCGGCGAGGCGAGGATGGGGAGGACGAGGACGAGGCGAAGGAGGGAATAATCCGCCGCCAGGAGGATCCACCTGTGCACAGGGGAAAATACTGGAGAACAGGTAAGAAGGAACACAGCTTACGTGTGTGAGGAGCGATGGCGCAGGCCGGGGAAAAACGGTCCTGCGCTAGAGTAGGGAGCGTAGAGGATCAAACGGCTCCAGACCGAGGCTTTGGTCAGAGCGGGTTAAATAGCTGGACGCTGATGAGGCGCAGGTGTGTGCGCAGCTGAAGCAGATGACAGGCGAGAGCGAGTTGTGACAGTACTCCCACCTCGAGCAGCGCCTCCCGGTGCTGGCTTACCTGGGTGCACCCGGTGGAACTCCGCGATAAGTTGTGGGCCATACCCCTCCCAGGGCCATACCCCTCCCAGTCCACCAGATATTGTATCCCGCGACCCCGGCGTCGGGAGTCCAGGATGGAGGTGACCCCCCTACGCCGGGTCGCCATTGATCATCACGGGAGGGGGAGGTGCCCTAGGAGGAGGACAGAGTGGGTCAGAGATCACAGGATTAACTTGGGAGACGTGGAACGTAGGACAGACACGGAGGGAGGGAGGAACAGCCAAACGCACAGCCACCGGGTTAATTACCTTAGTCACCGGGAAGGGACCGATAAAGTGTTGCGCCAGCTTCTTCTTCTCCACCTTCAACTTGATGTCATGGGTCGATAACCACACCTGCTGGCCCACCTGGTAATGAGGAGCGGCTCCCCTGTGGCGATTAGCTGCGTTGGAGTTGCGTGTCGCGGTGCGTAATAGCGCCTGGCGCGTCTTGGTCCACAGATGCCGGCAGCATCTGAGATGCGCCGGAGAACAATGGGGGATCATACCCGAAAGACGCCCAGAAGGGGGACATCCCGATGGCCGATGATAAGGTGGAGTTATGGGCGTACTCCACCCAGGGCAGATGGGTGCTCCAGGAAGATGGGCTCGAGGAGGTGACGCAGTGCAACACAGCCTCCAGCTCTTGGTTGGTGTGCTCGCACTGCCCATTGGACTGTGGGTGGTGACCAGAGGAGAGAATCACCGTGGCCCCCAGGGCATTGCAAAAGCATCTCCAGACCTTGGACACGAACTGAGGCCCCTGGTCGGAGACGACGTCAGCCGGGATCCCATGTAGCCTGACAACATGCTGAACTAATAGGTCAGCAGTCTCCCGCGCCGTAGGGAGGCCGTGGAGCAGCACAAAATGGGCAGCCTTAGAAAACCAGTCCACGATGGTCAGGATGGTGTTGTACGAGTTGGAAGTGGGGAGACCGGTGATGAAATCCAGGGCTACATGAGACCAGGGCCTACCGGGGACCGGTAGGGGATGGAGAAGCCCCGCTGTTGGGGGAGTTTGAGGTCTTGTTCGTGGCGCACTGGGTGCAGGCACGGACGTAGTTGGCACCGTCGTTCCGCAGTCTGGGCCACCAGAAGGATTGCTGGAGAAGATCCACCAGCCGGGAAACTCCAGGATGACAGGCGAGCTTAGACATGTGTGCCCAATGGATGACGTCACCCCAGACAGACAATGGCACGAAGAGCCTCCCAGCTGGGCCGCCACCAGGATCAGGTTCGGCTTCTTGCGCTCTCCAGACCTTGTCCCTAATGGACAAAGAAACGGCCCCCATGATGCAAGAGGTCGGCAAGATGGTGTGTTCTTCCTCCTCCGGAGCCTCAGGAGCAAACTGTCTGGACAGCGCGTCGGGTTTACCGTTCTTGGAGCCCGGCCAATAGGTGAGCATGAATCTGAAGCGGACGAAGAACAGAGACCAACACGCCTGGCGGGCATTCAGACGCTTGGCCGTTCTAAGGTACTCCAGATTTTTGTGGTCCGTCCAGACCACAAAAGGCTGCGCTGCCCCCTCCAGCCAATGACACCACTCCTGCAGCGTGAGTTTCACTGCCAAGAGTTCCCTGTCACCGACGTCATAGTTCCGCTCTGCTGCAGACAGGCATTGAGAGAAGAAGGCGCAGGGGCGCACCACCCCATCCACCGGGGAACGCTGGGATAAAACTGCCCCCACCCCCGTGTCGGATGCGTCCACCTTGACCAGGCATTGTAGAGTGGGGTCAACCTGGGTCAGGACCCGGGAGGAGGAGAACTCCATCTTCAGCATCTCGAAGGCCGATGCCGCTTCCTCTGTCCACTGGAACGGCACTTTGGGAGAGGTGAGGCGGGTCTGGGGAGAGGCAATGGAGCTGTACTTCGGCACAAAGCGGCGGTAGAAGTTGGCAAAGCCTAAGAACTGTTGCACCTGTTTCTTGGATGAGGGGGTGGGCCACTCGACCACCGCTTTGACCTTGGCTGGGTCGGGGAGAAGTTGATTGTGGGACACGACGAAGCCCAGGAAAGAGGTCTTATTGGTGTAAAATTTGCACTTCTCCACCTTCACATACAGCCGGTTCTCAAGGAGCCGCTGGAGGACCCGCCTCACGTGAGCCTGATGCTCCTCCCAATACCGGGAGAAGATCAGGATGTCGTCCAGGTAGACGAATACAAAGACCCCCAGGAAATCACGAAGGACGTCGTTTATGAGTCATTGAAAGATGGCCGGCACGTTGGTGAGCCCAAAAGGCATGACCAGATACTCGAAATGGCTGCTGGGTGTCCGGAACCCTGTCTTCCACTCGTTGCCCTCCCGGATCCGAACGAGGTGGTACACACTGCGGAGGTCCAATTTGGTGAACCTGGAGGCCCCCTGGAGGGAGTTGAAGGCAGAGTCCATGAGGGGCAGTGTGTATTTGTCTTTCACCGTGATGTCATTTAAGGCCCAAAAGTCAATACACGGGCGCAGGGACCCATCCTTCTTTGACACAAAGAAGAATCCAGCTCTGAGTGGGGATGAGGAGGGGCGGATAATGCCTGCGCTGAGTGACTCTCTTATATATGCGTCCATGGCTTCCCGCTCCGGGGCAGACAGGCTGTAAAGGCGACCAGATGGCAAGGGCGTCCCCGGGCGGAGATTTATGGCGCAGTCATACGGGCGATGGGGAGGAAGAGACAGCGCTTTGGACTTATTGAAGACGAGCCCCAGATCGTGGAACTCCGGAGGCACCAAGGAGAGGTCCGGCAGGGGTGAGTCAGAGGCAGGGAGAGGAATAGACGGAGCACAGGCAGCGGATTGCAGGCAGGTTCCCATGCAGAAGGTGCTCCAAGAGCGGATGCTGCCGGACTGCCAATCAAAAACTGAATTGTGGAGGCGCAGCCACAGATAGCCCAGGATGACGGGGGAAGCCGAGGTGGGCAGGACAAACAGGCTTAAATCCTCCCTGTGATTGCCAGATGATGATGGAAATGGGTTTAGTTCAGTGGGTGACTCTCTCCAGAGGGGTACGGGAGAGAGTGACTAGGTTAAGGGGGGCTGGCAACGCTTGGCACGGGATGCCCAGGCGGGTTGTCAGGCTCTTAGAAATGAAGTTTTGTTCTGCCCCCGAGTCCACCAGTGCGTGAGTGACATGCCCGATGGAATTGTGACAGAACCTGATTGGAAGAAGGCATTTGGAGAGGGGATTCAGCTGGGTTATGTCCGCGAGGCCCCCTACAGTGACTCGTGGACTTCCCCTTTTGGCTTAATCGGGCAGACCTCCACGGAGTGCTGATCATCCCCACAATACATGCAGAGACCCAGCTCCCTGCGGCGCTGTTTCTCCAGGCCAGTGGAAGTTTGGTCCACCTGGCCAATTAGCATAGCCTCAGAGTCGTCGGTGGACCCTGGAGCGGGTAACGCCAGGGGGCGAGACTGAGAGGCGCGGGCGGAAGTTCCGCACAAGTGGCTATAGGATTTCCGCTAGGCGGCCCGCTCACTCAGCCTGTTATCTAAACTGACAGCTAAGGAGATTAATTCGAATAGCCGCTCCGGCTGATCGACAGGCCAGCTCGTCCCGCAGGTTGGATTTAGACTGCAGAGGAAAATGCTGCAGAGGGCAGCATTGCCCCAACCTACCTCCTCCGCTGCCACCCGGAAGTCGACAGCGTAGTCGGCTGCCAATCGACTACCCTGGCAAAGATTGAGTAGCCGATCAGTTAGCACGCTGTCTCGAGCCGAGTGAAAAACTTCATTGAAGTCGTGCACGAGCTGGGCATAGGTCAGGTTCGCGTAGCTGGGCTTCGCCATAACGGCGTAAGCCCAGGCTAACGCTCGCCCTTCCAGGAGATTGGCTACGTACCCAATCCGGCTATGGTCAGAGGGAAAGTCCCCGGGGACACGCTGGAACACCGACTCACACTGAAGAAGAAACCCGCACGCTTCGCCGAGCTTTCCGCTGAAGCGCGAGGGTGTCGGAATAGGGGTGAGCCAGGTTGGCAGCCCTGGGCTAGCCTGGCTAGCTAGGGAAGTGGCAGGAGCTGGCCCGCTAAGCTGAGCCGGAGGGAACGCCTGCTCAGGATCCAGGCAATCCAACTGGTGAGTAATGTTTGTGAGTTGATTGAAAATCACCTGTTGCTGATGGGCAATTAAAACCACCCAAGCCTCGAGGGTGGAAAGTCAGCATGCAAGCCCGCTGTCCGCTGGGTCGCCCTGCTGGAGCCGTGCTGATATAATATTGGGCCCAGGGAACACGCACACAGGCTCGAGTGAGATTTAAGAGCTTTATTAAGCAACAGCAGGTGTTTGGATGCCTGAGTGTGAGGTGTGAATGGGTTGTTGGAGAACAGAGAGCGCCGAGGGAAGAACAGTGCGCCGTGCAGCCAAGCAATCCTAAGGGCAGAGCAGAGACAAGGGTGAGCACAATTCTTCACCGAGCAGGGTAAACACATAAAGTGCTGCTTACTTGCAGATATCGAGGTGGCAGGCGTTGGCAAGTAGGAGACTCCTGCCTGGAGGACAGCGCCCAGATGGCGAGGAGAGGATGGGGAGGACGAGGACAAGGCGAAGGAGGGAATAATCCGCCACCAGGAGGATCCACCTGTGCACAGGGGAGAATACTGGAGAACAGGTAAGAAGGAACACAGCTTACATGCGTGAGGAGCAATGGCGCAGGCCGGGGAGAAACAGTCCTGCGCTGGAGTAGGGAGCGTACAGGATCAAACGGCTCCAGACCGAGGCTTTGGTCAGAGCGGGTTAAATAGCTGGATGCTGATGAGGCGCAGGTGTGCGCGCAGCTGAAGCAGATGACAGGCGAGAGCGAGTTGTGACATCGAAGGCTTTACTGAAGTCTATGAAGACTACATAAAGCGGCATGTTCTGTTTGATACACTTTTCTTGAACCTGTTTCAAGCAGAAAATCATGTCCATTGTGCTTCTTCCATTTCTAAAGCTGCACTGGGTTTCCGGTAGTACATTCTGCGAGATGTGTTCATTGAGTCTGTTCAGTAGTACACGTGAGAGAATCTTACCAACAGTGGCTAGCAGTGATATACAGTACCTCGGTAATTTCCACAATCTTTCCTGTCACCTTTCTTGAACAAAGGCACAATACTTGCATCCTTCCACTCTTGAGGTACTTTCTGGGCATCCCATATCTCTTGGATGAGCTTGTGCAGACAGTTGGTCAGCTGAACACCACCAAATTTCCACACTTCTGCTGGAATTCCATCCCTTCCTGGAGCTTTACCATCCTGTGTTGTCCTGATAGCTGCCATTAGTTCATCAAGATTTGGTCGTTCATCCAGACTTGATACAGCTGGTTGCTGCACTAGAGCTTCTTTAGCCTCTTCAGTGAGATCTCCAGGGTTGTTTAGTAGTTGGTAAAAGTGGTCTGCAAATCTGTCCAGGATTTTGTCTTTCTCCTGCAAAACCATTTCACCATCCATAGCCTTTAGTTGGATCAATCCTCTTGGTTTAGGGCCATAGATTTCTCTCAAACCTGTGAAGAATGTTTTCATGTCCTTCCTGTCTGCTGTAGTTTGAAGTTCCTCCACTTTTTCATCCCACTAGTTGGACTTCACCTCTCTGGTGTACTTCTGTAGCTCGCTCTGAGCCTTTGAGTATTTCTTCTTCTTTGACCTTGTGTTACACTGTAGATTTTCCTGCCTAGCGGTATTCCTCACTTCTAGTAGTTTCTTCAGATGTTCATCATGCTCATCAAACCAATCTTGATGTTTCCTCTCAGGGTGGCCTAATACATCACTCGCAGTATGATACACCGTTTCCTTCAGTGTTGCCCATTTCTCTTCTATGCCATTCTCTGAGTTGTTACTGTTCCAGTCTTTCAAGTTTTCATCCATTTCCTGTGTAAGTTCTTCCTGCTTCTTTTGGCCTTTCGGTGCACTAGTGTTTAGCTTCCATGGTGGCTTCACACCCGTCCTGTAGTGCTGTTTTCATCTGCAAATCCTTAATCTAGATCTCAGCATAACATGATCAGTACCACAGTCCGCACCTCTCATTGCTGTGGTGTCCAATACATCCCTTATGTCTCTCTGTCTTACTATGATGTAGACTAACAAGTGCCAGTGCTTAGATCTTGGGTGCATCCATGTCTTCTTGTGTGTGTGTCCTTGTGCTTAAATAGAGTGTTGGTTATCACAAGGTTGTACTCTGAACATAGTGCAAGTAGAAGTTCTCCATTAGCATTGCACTTGCCTACTCCATGACTGCCTAGCACTCCTTTCCATTTCTCAGTGTCCGAACCAACTCTGGCATTAAAATCTCCAATGAGTATTAGCCTGTCATCAGTCGGTACACACCTGATAGTCTCACGTAAATCACTGTAGAACTCTTCCTTCGCCTCCTCTGTGTTGGTCATTGTTGGGGCATACACACTGATGAGTGTGGCATACATCTTCCGCTGTAGTGGGAGTCTCATAGTCATTATCCTGTCATTGATTGGCACCAGTTCCTCATCAAGCATTGCTGCTATCTCCTTTCTAACGGTAAAGCCCACTCCTACTTCTTTCCTTTCTTGAGTTGATTTCCCACTCCAAAAGAAGAGTACCCATGGTCTTCCAAGTTGTCATATCCAGGCAATCTTGTTTCACTAAGTGCAGCTATGTCTACATTGTACCTGTTCATTTCCAGGGCCACAAGCGCAGTCTGTCTTTCTGGGCGCTGTGATGTTGTTCTGTCCAACAGAGTGTGCACATTCCATTCTGCTACACACAAGGCTGCTGTTTTCCTCTTCCTTTGTCTTCCTGCTCCTAGCTTACTTTTTGCTGCCTGTCACAGTGTGAACAGATCAGCGTGGCCGTTGTTAGCCCGGGTGACGTCCGAGCCGGTATGAGTTGCTTTCTGACTGACCTTTTCATGAAACTGCTTGCAAAGTATTTGAGTACTGCTAGCTTTTGCTGGACTAGCAGCACATTCTTGGCAGATAAGGGTATTATCAGTGGCAAGAACAATCCAAGACAAACTGACTCCAGTATCTGTTGCAGTGGCTGACCAGATGATAGGTTTGTTTATTGCTGCTCTTTGTGTAGTGCATGTCACGATGCACTGACTGGCATAGTCCATCACAGACCTTGTGACAGATGTGTTTATCTGCCAGGATGTCCAGTCTCACCCCGTGTAACTGAGAGTGGTCCACCATAGACCTGTGTCAGATATTGTTTTTAGTTCTGCCAGGATGCCCAGTTTCACCCTCCATACCCTTGGAAGGGCAGGGATGCCGGTTGAGTTGCCAACGGCCCGACCCATGAGACAGGTAGTACCGGTTTTCATGGTTATCCGGTAGCATAACACCAGGGCTTCACATTAGAACCAGCTCACCAGCCACACTACGCAGTGGCCTGTAGCTCAGCCACACTAGCCAGCCACTTTGGTAAATGAAGTAATAAACCTATTGCACTGGTGATATGTCAATATTCATTATCATCATCACCTTTATTGAAAGACTCGGAGTCCACTTAAAAGACATAACATTAAGGAAAAAAAGTAAATTAAAATTAAACATAATTACAGGATCTCTATGTGACTTTGAATTAATTACAACTATCAACACCAGGTGGCAACATCACACCAAAAAAGTGAGTCTATGCAAAATATAATTTATGAGAGAAAAGTAATAATAAAAGTAATAAATTTATAAGAAAAAAATCACAAATTTATGAAAAGAATCTCAACTTTACTATACATAAATTTAAGAGATGTAAGTTTGCAACTTTATTTATGCAAATTTGTGTTTTTTCTCTTACAGTAAGTCAAAAAGGTAAACATTTATGAGGAAAAGCCCACAAAACTGCAAGGAGTGGGAAAAAACTAATTTATGGGAACACAAGTGTAAAGTGAGGAAAAAGTACAGATTTGCACGCATAGATTTGCAAAATTATAAGTTTTAAAAGGCTATAAATTCATCATGAAGAAGAGACTATTCATGATAACCAAGTTCAAAATGTGTGACAAGTCCTAAATCTTTAGTTGCTAATTTACATAAAAGTCATAGATTTATGAAAGAAATGTTTTATATTTTTCAAGAAATGCGGGGTTGGGTCATCAAAAATCCAAGCTATATTTGTTAACTTGTTGATCTTGCAGAATGGGTTAGCATTAATGTATTCAAGAGAGTTTTGAAATACGTGTCTCGCCTATTTTGTTGTAGGAGTTTGGCGGTTGGGTCGTCTGGTCCCGACCCTTTAGAGGGGGGTCTGTCAGGGTTTGGACATGACTGTGCTCATGTCCTCACTTTATGTTCATATTTGTTTTTCTGCTATCTTCAGGACATAAGTTCAGCCATATCCTCGCCTTTTGTTATTATGTTTCTCTGTGCTGTAATTATCATTTGTATTTTGGTCTCTGTGTGCTCCATCTGTTCAGCCCCGTCCATCCTGCGCTATCTCCATTGCCCTTGATTGTCATGTTTTAGGCTAGCCCAGGGAACACACGCGCAGGCTCGGGTAAGATTTGAGAGTCTTTATTGAAAGGCAGGTGTATGAATGCATGAATGTGGAATGTGGATGTAGTATTGGGGACAGGAGCACCAAGAGTGGACCAGAACACCGCACAGCCAGGCAACCCTGAGGACAAGCAGAGGACAAGGGTGAGATGAACACACACAGGGGATATGACGAGTAATGAGAGTGGCTTACTTGCAGGGGTTTGGTGACTGGCGTTGGCAAGACCGGCTCACGCCTGGGAGATAGTGCTCTGATCGGCCCACAGGACGAGGATGAAGAGGCCCGGCGATGAGGAGGGAATTCCGCCGCCAGGAGGTCCACCTGTGCACAGGGGAAGACTGAGAAAGCAGGTAAGTGGATGGTCTTACATGCATGAGAGCAGCACAGGCCGTAGGAGTAGGCGAACGCAGAGCTTCACAAGGAGGAGAGCTGACGACTCCAGGCCGAAGCCCTGGGCAGAGCAGGCTAAATAGGAACGGCCTGATGAGGTGCAGGTGTGCGCACAGCTGGAGCGGATGACAGGCGGGAGCGGGCTGTGACAGTACTCCCCCCCGAGCAGTGCCTCCTGGCGCTGGCTTGTCTGGGTGCACACGGTGGAATTCCCCAACGAGCTGTTGATCCAACACGAAGGTGGAGCGCACCCAGCGTCTATGTTCAGGACCATAACCTTCTCAGTCCACCAGGTACTGTATCCCCCGGCCCCGACATCGAGAGTCCAGGATGGCAGTAATGGTCCAAGCCGGGTGGCCGTCAATCATCCTGGGAGGGGGTGGTGCCGTGGGGGGGGACAGACAGGGCTAGACACTACCGGTTTGACTTGAGAGACATGAAACGTGCGATGGACACGAAGGGGGGGGAGATCCAAGCGCACTGCCACTGGGTTGACCACCTTCTCAACAGGGTAGGGACCGACAAAGCGCTGAGACAGCTTCTTCTTCTCAGCCTTCAGGCTAATGTCTTGGGTGAAGAGCCATACCTGTTGTCCCGTCTGGTATTGTGGAGCGGGCCTCCTGCGGAGATTCGCAGAGGAAGAGTTGCGAGCTGTAGTGCGTAACAGGGTCTGGCGGGTCTTGGTCCACAGCCGCCGACACCGTCTCAAGTGAGCCTGGATGGATGGGACAGCCACCTCTCCTTCCTCCTCAGGGAACAGCGGGGGTTCGTACCCCAAGGATGCCTGAAAGGGGGACATCCCAATGGCCGAGGAGAAGGTGGCATTGTGAGCGTACTCCACCCAGGGGAGATGGGTGCTCCAAGAGGAGGGGATGGAGGAGATGACGCAGCGCAGGGTGGCCTCCAGTTCCTGGTTGGTACGCTCGCATTGCCTGTTAGATTGGGGATGGTATCCCGAGGACAGGCTGACTGTGGCTCCGAGGGCACTGCAAAAACTCCTCCAGACACTGGATGTAAACTGGGGATCTCGGTCGGAGACAATGTCAGCGGGGATGCCGTGAAGTCTGACGATGTGTTGTACCAATAGATCAGCGGTCTCGCGCGCCGAGAGGAGTTTAGGGAGTGGTAGAAAATGGGCGGCCTTCGAAAACCGGTCTACAATGGTCAGGATAACAGTATTTCCATGAGAGGGGGGAAGACCAGTGATGAAGTCTAGGGCGATGTGCGACTAGGGCCTGCCCGGGACCGGCAGAGGATGGAGGAGCCCCGCAGGTGGTGAGTTGGAAGACTTGTTCATGGCGCACTGCGGGGAGGCACGTACATAGTCGGCCATGTCGGTCCGAAGCCCAGGCCACCAGAAGTGCCTCTGGATGAGCTTCACCGATCGGACAACCCCTGGGTGGCAGGCGAACTTGGCCGTATGTGCCCAATGAATAACGTCGCCCCGGACCGACGAGGGCACAAATAACCTCCCTGCTGGGCCACCGCCGGGATCAGGTTCGGCCTCAAGCGCCTTCCGGACCTTGTCGGTGATCGCCCAAGAAATGGACCCCACAACGCACGATGAAGGCAGGATGGTGTGGACCTCCTCCTCGGGGGCTTCTGGGGCAAACTGCCTGGACAGCGCGTCTGGCCTCGTGTTCTTGGACGCAGGACAATAGGAGATGGTGAACCTGAATCTACTGAAGAACAAAGGCCAGCACGCCTGGCGGGCATTCAGGCGCTTGGCCGTCCTGATGTATTCCAGGTTTTTATGGTCGGTCCAGACCACGAAAGGCTCCACTGCCCCCTCCAACCAATGGCGCCACTCATGCAATGCGAGTTTGATAGCGAGGAGCTCCCTGTCACCGATGTCATAGTTGCGTTCGGCTGGAGAGAGGCACTTGGAGAAGAAGGCGCAGGGGCGCAGTTGGTTGTCCACTGGATTGTGCTGTGACAAAATCGCCCCCACCCCGGTGTCAGACGCATCCACCTCCACCAGGCACTGCCACGCTGGAGTCACCTGAGCGAGGACCCGGGAGGATGAGAATTCCTTCTTGAGGGTCTCGAAGGCGGCCGCTGCTTCCGTCGTCCACTCAAAGCGCACTTTCGGGGAGGTGAGGCAGGTCAGAGGAGGGTTGATGGAACTGTAACTGGGGACAAAGCGGCAGTAAAAGCCAGCAAATCCCAGGAATTGCTCGACCTGTTTCTTGGAGGAGGGAGTGGGCCACTCAACCACCGCTTTGATCTTGGCCGGGTCAGGAATGAGCTGATTATGCGAGATAATGAAGCCTAGAAAAGAGGTCTTGTCCGTGAAAAACTCGCATTTTTCGGCTTTGACGTAGAGTTGATTCTCCAGGAGACGTTGCAGGACCCGCCTCACGTGGAGTAGATGCTCCTCCTGAGAGTGAGAGAAGATCAATATATCGTCCAAATAGACGAAAGCAAAGACCCCCAAGAAATCACGAAGAACATCGTTGATCAAACGTTGGAAGACGGCAGGGGTGTTGGTGAGCTCAAACGGCATCACAAGGAACTCAAAGTGGCCGTTGGGCGTCCGAAAAGCCGTCTTCCACTCATCACCCTCCCGGATCCAGACGAGGTGGTAAGCACTGCGAAGGTCTAATTTGGTGAACCAGGATGCCCCCTGGAGGGAGCTAAAAGCCGAGTCCATAAGGGGCAAGGTGTAGCGGTCCTTGATGGTAATATCGTTCAGGGCCCTAAAATCAATGCACGGCCGTAGGGACCCATCTTTCAGTTAAGTTTATTGTCAATACCACCATACGTAATACATACATACAGGAGAATTGAAATTTGACTTGGCATTTGGGCGTGCTCTATATCAGCGCACATCCAAGGCCGGGGCAGCCATTACAGCGCCAGTCATAGTGGGGGTAAGAAAGGGGGGGGGGAATGACACAGTAGGCGAGAGAAAAAAACATGTTTATCAGAATAGCGCTCAGTGAGTGGGATTATGATTACAAGAAAACAAAAACCTCAATGCACATTTAGCAGACAACAAGAGATCACACACAAAAGTTGAGAGAGGCAGTGTATTTGTATGAGTCAATATTTGTATCAGTCATGTAATGTTGTATGCATTGTGTGACAGTTGTTGACAGTTGTTAGTGAGCAGCAGAGGGCGCCTCCTGGCAGTGGATAGATGTTATAATCGTGTGACTTATAAACAAGTCCAGAGTCTATCTCTCTTGCTTGCAGAAGGCACATGGGCACTGTCCTTGAGGGTCCAATCCGCTGATACGACAACAACTGATTGTCGATTGTTTGGGTTAGCAGCCGCCTCTACTCCTTAACTTAATCGAGGAGGAATGTAAACAGGGCACCAAAACGAGGTCAAATCTAGCTGCTCAGAGCCCACGGAGAATAAAAATTTCCTCTTCATGCGCTTCTGTGCTTCATAATTTCATATACAGGCTTAAACAGACAATCCGTGGAGGGCACAGTGCTCCAGATGTATTCCACCAATGCTGAATCACTGTCATTCAGTTGACCATTTGCCACTATCGTGCCCACCCCAACTGGTCGAATATGATGAAGGAGCTTTGCCGGGTTCGCTTTGATCAGCTCTCTCACCTTCCTCAATTTGTGATACATCAGGAAACTCCAAGAGCCAGAATAGAAGTCCTGAGATCATAACCAATAATGTTTCCTGCCAAATCTCCACAGACGCATGAATTCCAATGTCCATGAGTCTCCGGGTTCCCCCCCTGACCCGATCTTCTTTTAAAGTGGTGACAATCACAGTTAAGCCGCTTTCCAGATCCATAATTTCCATTTAGATTGAGGTTCAGCAGAAGAGCGACTAAACACAGACAAAAACGCAACATTGCAAGCTGGGATCAGAAAGGAGAGAGGAGAGAAGGAAAAGGCATCTGCTCTCTCTCAGTTGCCTTCGCAACAAAAAAGAATCCAGCACCCAGGGGAGATGAGGATGGGCGAATGATGCCGGCACTGAGGGAGTCTCGGAGGTAGGCGTCCATGGCCTCTCGTTCAGGGTCTGAGAGACTGTAGAGGCAGCCAGATGGGAGAGGCGCCCCTGCCCGGAGGTTGATGGTGCAATCATAGGGGCGGTGGGGTGGGAGGGAGAGCGCCTTTGACTTGCTAAATATGGTGCCCAGGTCGTGGTGCTCCTGTGGGACTAAGGAGAGGTCCGGTGGGGTGGAGTCCACAGCAGGGGGGGGGCACAGACGGGGCAAAGGCAGCAGATTGGAGGCAGGTTCCCAGGCAAAAAGTGCTCCAGGAGCAGACGCGGCCGGTCAGCCAATCCAACACGGGGTTGTGGAGGCGAAGCCACGGGTAGCCCAGAATGACCGATGATAAGGAAGAAGGGAGGACATAAAAACTAAGATGTTCCCGATGGTTACCAGAGATAATGATGGGGAGGGGTTGGGTCTTGTGGGTGACTTCTGCCAGGGGGGAGCGGGTGAGAGCAACCAGATGGAGTGGGAAGGGTAACGCTTGGCACTGGATGCCCAGGCGGGTTGCCAGACCCTTAGAAATAAAGTTCTGCCCCGCCCCGGAGTCCACCAACACGCCAACACGCTATCTCGATCCGAGTGATCAAAAATTTCAAAAAATTGTTGCACGAATTCGGTATAGGTTAGGTTTGCGTAGCTGGGCTTCGCCATAATGGCGTAAGCCCAAGCTAACGCTCGCCCTTCCAACAAATTCGCGATGTACCCAATTAGGCTATGGTCAGTTGGGAAATCCCCGGGAACGCGCTGAAACACCGTCTCACATTGTAAAATAAACCCGTGCGCCTCCCCGAGCTTCCCATGGAAGCGCGCGGGGGTTGGAACAGGGGTGAGATGGGTCGGCGGACCCAGGGCAAACTGACCGGCTGGAGGACCAGGAGGAGCTGACCCACAGAGCTGAGATCCCTGCGGAGGGTCAAGGCGATCCAAACAGTGTCATTGAGGTTAATTGATTTAGAATCACCTGTTGCTGATGGACAATCAAATCCACCCGAGCCTCGAGGGTGGAAAGTCGGCGTGCGAACCCGCTGTTCGCTGGGCTACTATGCTGGAGTCGTACTGTCATGTTTTAGGCTAGCCCAGGGAACACACACGCAGGCTCGGGTAAGATTTGAGAGTCTTTATTGAAAGGCAGGTGTATGAATGCGTGAATGTGGAATGTGGATGTAGTATTGGGGACAGGAGCACCAAGCGTGGACCAGAACACTGCACAGCCAGGCAACCCTGAGGACAAGCAGAGGACAAGGGTGAGATGAACACACACAGGGATATGACGAGTAATGAGAGTGGCTTACTTGCAGGGGTTTGGTGGCTGGCGTTGGCAAGACCGGCTCACGCCTGGGAGACAGTGCTCTGATCGGCCCACGGGACGAGGGTGAAGAGGCCCGGCGATGAGGAGGGAATTCTGCCGCCAGGAGATCCACCTGTGCACAGGGGAAGACTGAGAAAGCAGGTAAGTGGATGGTCTTACGTGCATGAGAGGAGTACAGGCCGTTGGAGTAGGCGAACGCAGAGCTTCACAAGGAGGAGAGCTGACGACTCCAGGCCGAAGCCCTGGGCAGAGCAGGCTAAATAGGCACGGCCTGATGAGGTGCAGGTGTGCGCACAGCTGGAGCGGATGACAGGCGGGAGCGGGCTGTTACATTGATTGTTTCCCACCTGTCCTGTGTTATCTTGATTACTCCCCTGCCTATATATGTGCGTCTCAGTCTGTGTCATGTGTGGCGTCCTTGCCGGTTCTGTGTGATTACATACCCCTGTCCTGCCTCAGTTATTGTTGTGTTTTCCAGCCTATGTGCTGAGTGTTATTTTGTATTTAAAAAATCTGCAAACTAGAGTTCTCGCATTTGGGGCCTGGATTCAGCCCCGGAGGGGGCCAATCCTTGACACTATGGCACATTCAAAACTACTGTGGCAAAGTCCAAACTAATCACTTTAATTCTGGGTGTTCAAATCAGTTTACCAGAGTATCGCTGGCATAATATGTGGACTGTATCAATGCACAATCCAAGTCTTGAAGCATGGGTAAAGCTTACACTCGGACAGTTTAAGGCCTGCAGTGGATGTAAGCCGCGAAAAAGAAGAAGAACTGGTCAGTTTTTGTGGTACAAACTCCTCAATTTGTTTAGTTTTCAGTGTTCGGGTCAGTTTTCTGGAGTGTTGCTGTCGTGGTATGTGGACCGTGTTAATGCATGGTTCTGACCTGGGTGCTGGAGAGAGGAGAGGAGAGGTGGAAGCGATGCCAACAGCTGAGTGAACACCACTTCTATCAGTTCTGTTAAACAAGCTGGACTGTCTACTACTGGCGCTCATGTTGAGAAGGGAGCAGAGAGACTGCTGTGTCTGGTTGTTTTCTGTGACTGTTGCATTTTGCTGCATGCGGGCTGGAGTTGGTATGTTCTTTTGCTGCTCAGTACTGTGTACCTGCGGTGGCTGTCGGGACTTCTGTTATGGTGTATGTGCCCACTGTGGGGGCTGACGGCTTTCCAGCTGTGGTTGCTGGTTATTTCTACATGCAGTGTTTCTGCAGTATTTGTGAGGGATTTTTTTGGGGAGGTGTTCTGAATAGTTGTTGTATTTGATGCGTTGAAATCTTTGAATGGACCTGCAGTTGCAGGAAGAAAGCGAGTTTGTCCACTCCCAGGTTGATAGTAGTGCGAATGGCTTGAAAGAGGACAAGTTTAAGGTACATTACACTGTGGAAAAAAATTGTTTTTAATCCCAGTTAATCATGAATAAATATTAATGTTTGGAGATTAATCACGCTGAAGAATTTTAATCATTTGACACCACTAGTATTTAAATTATCAGGGTTCTGTTTCATTGTTAATTACACTGGCCACAAAACCCAAAATGACTGAAACGATGCAAAGACCCTGAACTACTGTAGAATGAAATGTGTGAAGGATTTCTCTGGCATTCAGCTATCCTGATCCTCATGCTAATTAGTTATCCTCATCCTGCTAGTTCTCAATGATGATGCAACACCTCCGAATACCTTCTCAACACATCAACAGGCTGCTCATCCTTTATGTTCCTGACACTTATGTTATAACGAACCTTAACCAGAGAAGCTGCTGTAAAATTGACATTGACCTGGAAGCAGTTAGCAGCAGCAACACACAACTGTCACAGACAAACATCCATGATGTGACTCTCCTGTTCCACAACATCCTAAAGGTCAGATCTGATGACTGTAGTCACGTTCAAGAAACAAGTTTGAGATGATTCAAACTTTGTGACATGGCGCATTATTCTGCTGGTAGAAACTGCCAGAAGATGGATACATGGTGGTTATGAAGGGATGGACATGGTCAACAACAATACCGTATTTTTGGGACTATAAGGCGCACCGGATTATAAGGCGCACTATCAATGAACGGTCTATTTGATGGTCTAATTTCATACATAAGGCGCACCAGATTATAAGGCGCATTAAAGCGAGGTAGTCGGAGCCGGGAAAAAAAAAAATTTTGCGTGCATGGAAAGAAAATCCTATCTATAGTCATTATAGACACATATAGCGCGATTGTCTGCGAGTGTGAATGACCTGTTCCACAAGCAAATGTACGTTTTTGGTCCGTGGCTGTTTACATCGCCAGGATACTCGCTCAGTAATCGATATGGCTCGCTCTCCGGTGGCAGCCCCGAGAAGTAAACAATGCAAACAAATGCCGGGACACTTGAATTCTTTCGTCCCGAAAATATCATTTTTGAATATTAATTACAGCTAAACAGGAGCAGTTTCGATCCATGATCCATTGGCAGATAGTGGCGTAACTCGCTAGCAATTTAACTTTGAACGACCTGTTGACACCAATATAGCGGTTGGAGTTCTTTGGTTAATCCACCCGGAGTGATGGCAAGCTCCGAATTAGTTTGCTTCACTTGGGTTTTGACAGTATCGGTGAGATGGGCGCGCATGGAGTGGCAGATCAATAGGGATGGAGATTTGTGGAAAAAGCCATCCGGCCATTATGTTGAAGCACATATTACTCCGCGAGGCTCCTGACTACCGTAATGCTCTGACAATCCATCAAGCGGTTCAGCTTTGTAACTTACCAAAGTCGTACTAAAACATTTTTGACAGATTTTTGAGTACCATGTACCACATAAAATCGGTTCGAGGTCAGTAAGCACAACCAGAATTAATACATAAGGTGCACCGGATTATAAAGCGCACTGTCGATTTTTGAGAAAATTAAAGGATTTTAAGTGCGCCTTATAGTCCAAAAAATACGGTACTCAGGTAGGCTGTGACGTCTAAATGAGGCTCAGTTGGTACTAAGGGGCACAAAGTGTGACAAGCAAATATCGCCCAGAAGGCACGATGGATCCATGCTTTGATGTGGTTTATGTCAAGTTCTGACCCTACCACCTGTAACTCACAGTCAAGACTCAACATCTTTCCAACCTTCTATAGACCAGTTTTTGTAAACCTCTGCAAACTGTAGCCTCAGAGTGGCACCTGTTATGGTCTTCTGCTGCTGTAACCCATCTGTTAATAAAGTGGCCGGTGAGTGTATATTCTAAACTTTTTCCTTCCACCAATCTGTTTTTGTTAATTTTTTAATCAATTAAGCAAATAAGGCTCCAGCTCAATAAATTACATTAAAGAGTGCTAACCCCACAAGATGCCAAGTATGGCTCATGAATTTTTTAAAACAATCTGTCGTACAACCAAAAGATGTCCTGGAGCAAGATGCTACCTAGGACATGTCCAACCCTGCCAGATGCAAAGGAAGGCTTCCTAAACCTATGAAAGATGAACAACCAAATAAAGAAAGTCCTGGTGCAAGATGCTACCAAGAACACGGCCAACCCTGCCCGACACAGAGGAGGACTCTAAAAAACGTAAAAACCACAATTTAAACTAAGATCGTACAGCAACTAATCATAGTAACAGCCATCCTCCCTAACTGGAATAAAATGATGCTCAAAGATGCACAACTCGCTACAGTCAGAAGAGCAGGGACGTGAGGTGGAGGGCAGGCCAGAGGAGGAGGGGTCCGGTTCCTCCTCACAGCTCGTCCTCAGTCTCTTAGAAATGAGCTGCTCCTCATCACTATCCTCGATGTGCCTTTCTTAAAAACAGAAGAGCAGATGTAGAGGGACGCGGCTCTTCAAGTATCTCTGGAGGTCTGGTGTAGGGCAAGAATGGACCACCTACATGATGAACAAATCCCATGTGCCCAGAAGGTTCAAGAACCTCGATGTCACTGTCGTGTCATCACTAATATCCACCACATTATCACCATCTTCCTCCTCCTCACTGTCACTGAGAGTGATGACTTCCGCCTCCACAGACACCCTGGCTACGGCAACCATCTGTCCATCATTCTCATCATCACCCCCATCCACCACACCATCAACATCTTCCTCCATCTCACCATCACTAATAGTAATGATTTCCACCTCCACAGACGGCCCGGCTACGGCAACAGTCCCTACAACATCTTCATCATCAGAAGAGATGCAAGTGTGTGGCATGTAACCTTTGTTATCGTTGATGAAGATCACCACAGGGGGACGCTCCATGGCACCTTTGATGGTACCTGAAAGGAAGAAAATTAATGTACCTTACCTTTTGGCATTCTTTTGTACTAAATGAATAATCAGTTGAAATGTTAGAGGCCAATAAATGTGTCATGAATTTAGAAAACTTTGAAAAACTTCACTCAATTATTAATGCCTGATGGTGTCAATAAACAACAAGGAAGACATCACAGACAAGACAGCTGCACAGATGGAGACGTGGTAGAGCAGCCAGAAACTGTCCTCAAGTCAAAGTTTGGCATCTTATGATATTAATTATTCAAGCATAAACAGCAGTAGTCACCAAAGATATTACTTAAGAAAGTGCTGACTAAAAAACTTATTGCAGTAGTAAGCAACCAATTTACTCTTGCCAATTTGAGTTTTTTCTCATCTTTAAAAATGCTTTCATTAATTTACTAGTTTTCTTATAAATTTAGTGTTATGATCTGGTGAGCGCACTTCCCCTCTCCCGGCTCCGTGGGCAATCAATACACCTGCGTGAGTGGACGCACCTGCTGTCTCCTCGCTGCCAGTGCTTAAAAGGACCAGTCTGTGAACGCTCCAGCGCTGGCTCGTTGGGTATACTGCCATAAAAGAATTAAGTAAGTAAAGTATTAATTGTCTTGGAACCCAGAGAATAATCCGTCTCTCTCTTCCTCCTTCTCAAGTTGCTGCCATTTCTGTGGTGTGTCCCCAGGGGTTTGTTGTGCGCTCACCTGCTCCTTCATCATCATCTTCACTCCAGATCGCCTACTCCACCCGGTCAGATATCTCACCAGCCCTGCTCATCTGCAGCTTCCGTTCCAATTCATCTTTACCTTCCTGGGTTCCTTGTCGGGCTCTCTGCTCTCACTCGTAAGAGTTTTTCCTGTGATTCATTATTACCTGCCTCCTTCCTCGTTCTAATCTGCTCTCATCTCCCTCATCACAAGCTGGGCGCTCCTCTGGCGAGTGAGGTGTTTTTTCCACTAACTTTGCAACAACTCTTTTTAATAAAATTGTGTTTAAAACTTTGCCTCTCTGCGTTGTGTGCATTCTCTGGCATAGCATCTTGCATGTGGGCTGAGATTTCTAGTAATTATCACATTTAGGACTTTTTAATGATAAATTTGAAACTTTTCCCTTATAAATTTGAGGGTGTTTTTCAAGAATTTGATTTTTTTTTCTTTTAAATTTGCAACTATTTGTTTTTACCAACAGTGTTTTAAAAATACATAAATTTAGGAATGTTTTCCCTCAAATATATGCCTTTTTGCTATAAATGTGGGGTTGTTTTTATATAAATTTTGGATTTTTTTCATGTTAAGTTGCAAGTTTTACCTGTGGCTGTACAGTCTAGGTTCAGGTGTTTTACTTAAATAACTTATCTAGAAATAATATAAAAGTCCAAATTGAATGAATGAATGAATGAATTTATTTATTCATTACTATTTTACTTTACTGTTTTACCTGTGGCTTTACAGTCTAGGTTCAGGTGTTTTACTTAAATAACTTATCTAGAAATAATATAAAAGTCCAAATTTAAAAGAAAGTTGAAAATCTATTTAAAAAAATGACAGTTACAAGAAAAGTTACAAATTTACATGAAAAAAATTGCATTAAGATACAAATTTGCAACTTTCTGTACAGGGTTTCTGCAGCTAAAGTTAAATGTGAGACTTTTAAAGACATTTCTGAGGCCACTTGATCAAATATAAGGCCTCACATTTGGGAAATGTGCATAAATTGATCACATTATATTTAGTCTGGTCAAATTCATTACTAGAAATGAAATTGCAAATTTTGGCTCATCAGTTCAACACATTAATTTTGTAGTTTCCCCACTATTCATGTTGCCACTTAGTGGTGGGAATTGCGAGGGACCTCGCGATTCAATATGGATCGCGATACTTGGGACACGATTCGATCCAATCACGATTCACCAATAATCATGATATTGTAGCCACACATGTGACTTACTTAATGCCTTGCATAATGCCTCACATCTTAGATAAGAACAAAGCGCAGAGTTTCCTTGGAGATAACAGGAAGCTGTGAAAGTGTAATCTTTTATATGCAAGAGACTGTTTGGAGGATCCTTTGTGGGCCAAAGACTGTGAGGGGGATGCTAGGGGATTTAAGAGGAAATGCAAAGTTACCATTGATGTGAATGCAATGTGACTTGCTGGCTGTGGGGAGACCTGGGTATATAAGGGACGAGTTTTTTCTGAGATGTCCTCTTTCTACAATGCTCATGTTGGAGACGTGTAATAAACTGCCTTGAGACAAACCTGCCTCGTCAATTACACACTCCACAATATCATGATAATCGAGTATCAACATCGAGTCCTGCCACCCTCTGCCCAGGAAAAACGGCGACAAACCTGCTGTGATCATGAGGTTTGTAAACAGAAAACACAAGACGGCGCTAATGAAACAAGGTAAGAAGCTGCATGGAACCAACGTCTTCATAAACGAGCACCTCACGAAAGAGAACGCAGAAATAGCCAGGAAAGCAAGATACATGAAAAAGCAGAAAAAAATTCAAAACACCTGGACATCAAACTGTAAAATATTCATCAAATTAAACGGATCGCCTGAAGAAGCCAAGGTCATTAACATCCGTAATATTATGGAACTGGACAAATACGATCTGGAGGCACAGCAACAATTCAGACAAATATAGGACACTGAAGGATTTTACTCATCTGCAACAAAACATTCTACAGTATGAATCAAAAAATCATCAAACAGGAACAACAGGAACTGAAAGTTTTTGAATACACAGAGCACAACCCACAGGACATAGAATATGACATAGACCCTGATAATAATCTTTTTAACTCAATCAATAATGACTGTAATTATTACACAGATGAACAGTTTAACACAATGGTCACATCTGATTTCAATATTTCTATGATCCACTTCAACAGCAGAAGTCTCTATGCAAACTTTAATAACATTAAAGATTATTTAAATCAGTTTAAAGAGCCATTCAATATTGTGGCAATATCAGAGACGTGGCTCAGTGAAGAGAAAGGAGTGGATTTTACCATGGATGGCTATGAATTAAATTATATAAATAGAAAAGTGAAAAAAGGAGGAGGAGTTGCAATTTATGTTGACAAGAGCTTGCAATACAAGGTTGTTGAAAATCTGTCAGTAACTGTGGATGATTTATTTGAATGTATTACAATAGAAATCTGTCTGAATAATGTGAAGAATGTAGTACTAAGCTGTGTATATAGAACACCTGGATCAAACATTGACTTATTTAAGGACTGGATGGAAAAAATGTACGCAAAACTAATTCATAAAGTTATGTTCATCTGTGGTGATTTAAATATAGATCTGATGAACTCAAAACAACATAGTTTGACAGAAGAATTTATCAACACAATGTACAGTATGGGCTTACATCCAACAATTACAGGACCTAGCAGAATCACGTCGCACAGTGCCACACTAATAGATAATATGTTCACAAACATTATGGAAAATAATATCAGGAGTGGGCTTTTATTGAATGATATCAGCGACCACCTGCCGATTTTTGTTGTCTATCAATGTGATTATAGGAAGAAAAAGTATACCAAAAATATTAAATATAAAAGAATAAGAACCGAAGAATCAATGTATTTACTGACAAAGGAATTATTAATACAAGATTGGAAGATAGTTTATGATGAAAATGACATAAATGAAGCATATGATAAATTTTTACAAATATTTCAATCATTGTACAATAAATACTGTCCTATAAAACAATACAGTGACAGACAACAACAAAAAAATATTCCTTGGATCACCAAGGGGTTAATAAATGCATGTAAAAAGAAGAATACATTATATAAACAATTCATTAAATGCAGAATGGTGGAAGCTGAGATCAAATATAAAAGATATAAAAATAAGCTTACCACTATAATGAGGACCTGTAAGAAAGAATATTACAACAGAATACTAGAGGATAACAAAAATAACATAAGAGGAATATGGCAAGTACTCAAGGGGATTATTAGTAATCGTCCTAAGTATACAAATTATCCAGAATATTTTATCGAAAACGACAGTTTGATTAATAATATGGAAGATGTGGTCAGTGGTTTCAATAAATTTTTTGTAAACGTTGGTCCTGAATTAGCAAAATCAATAGTGACTCCAGAAACAAACCACAGTGGGTCTGTGAATGAAATAGAGGATAGAAACCCAAACACAATCTTTTTGGGTGCAGTTACTGAAAAGGAAATTATCGAGACTGTGAGTAAATTTAAGAACAAAAAATCAACGGACTGGAATGAAATTGACATGACAATAGTGAAAAAAGTAATTGAGGGAATTGTTAAGCCACTCACCCACATCTGTAACCTGTCATTTCAAACTGGTACATTTCCAGACAAAATGAAAATAGCAAAAGTAACACCTCTTTACAAAACAGGAGACAGTCATTGTTTCACAAATTACAGGCCAGTCTCTTTACTCTCACAATTCTCCAAAATACTTGAAAAAATATTCACTAAGAGACTGGATGATTTCATTGAAAAACACAACCTCCTTACAGATAGCCAGTATGGTTTTAGAGCAGATAAATCTACATCTTTGGCACTGATCGAACTTATAGAAGAAATTACTAGTTGTATAGACAAAAAAAAGGTTGCTGTAGGAGTATTTGTAGACTTAAAGAAAGCTTTTGACACCATTGACCACAGAATACTTCTAAGGAAACTGGAAAGGTATGGGATAAGAGGGGTAGGACTGAGTTGGGTGGAAAGTTATTTAAGTAACAGACAACAATTTGTACAAATTGGAGAGCACAAATCACCCTACATGGACATCACTTGTGGTGTGCCCCAGGGGTCAGTTTTGGGACCCAAACTCTTTATCTTGTATATAAATGACATATGCCAAGTATCAAAAATTCTGAAATTTATTTTGTTTGCGGATGACACAAATATCCTTTGCACTGGTGAGAATTTGCAGCAGGTTTTAGAGGTGGTCACAACTGAAATGGAAAAATTAACGCAGTGGTTCAACAAAAATAAATTATCTCTAAATCTAAAAAAAACAAAGATTATGTTGTTTGGAAATTATAAAATAAATCATGAAATAATGATAACGATAGATGATACCAGAATACAAACAGTACAGGAAAATAAGTTTCTGGGGGTGACGCTAGACAGTAAAATCTGCTGGAAACCTCACATCAGTCACATCCGGGCTAAATTAGCAAAATGTATAGGCATACTGGGGAAGACAAGACACATCGTGGACTATAAATCATTGGTCTTATTGTACAATTCACTGTTTTTACCTTATCTTAACTACTGTGTAGAAGTCTGGGGAAACACCTACAAGACCAACCTACAAACAATATGCACATTACAAAAAAGAGCTATAAGGATAATAAACAATGCAGGATATAGAGACCATACCAATTCGTTGTTCTTGAAGTCACATGTCATAAAGTTCATCGATTTAGTTAAATTTAAGACAGCACAAGTAATGTACAGGGCGATTAACAATCAACTCCCAACTAATATACAAAAAATATTTTAAAAAAAGAGACAATGATCATAATTTGAGAGGAGACTTAAACTTCACAAAACCCAAGATACGTACAACCAAGAAAAGTATGTGCATATCTGTCTGTGGGGTGGATTTGTGGAACAGTCTGGAGCCGGAACTGAAACTATGTACAAACAGAAATCAATTTAAAAAGAGGTATAAGCACCATTTGTTGAAAGGATATATGTTAGAAGGGTAGAATTTATATGTATGATTCATTATGTTCACTCTGGGACATTATGGGACACTATGGAATGGTGGGTGGGACAGCACTGTGTGTGTCTGTGTCGTTTGAGACTGGTTTTGAAATATAGACTTCATTGTATGTTAGAATGGACAGGTGTTAATGTTGATCTGAAAAAAATACAGTAAATTGTTTACTTGGGGTATTAAAGGTAGTAATTTGTATAAAATTCACATGGGTGTATCGATGGAAAAGAGGAGTTGGAATTAATAAGTGTTCACTTCTTCCTTCTCCCTTTCGAACAGTGTATACTGTAACTTTATTGCATTTGCTATTTGCTTGTTTTTTGTTATATTTTTTGTGTTCGAAATAAACTATCTATCTCTCTATCTATCTATCTATCAGGATTCCATATATTTCAAATTATTTCACCTTATTCAACCTCAAATCATGTCCCAAAGTAAAAGTGTTGACATCTCTTTCATATAATAAAGTATTCTCGGGGCTTCATTTTCCACGGAGACACATTTCTGCGCACAGGGAGGGTGGTGGACAGTGCTGTTTGGAATAGACTTCCACTCCAGCTAAGTCTAGCTGACTCTGTGGACTCTAAAAAGGAGCTGAAAACTTTTTTGTTTAATGAGCATTGAGTTGCCTCTGCTTTTTAATGGTAAGGCTGATATTTTTTAATTATTTTAACCCTGTATTTTAACTTGTTTTTGTATTTTTAAAATTATTTTTATCTATCAAATTCCTTTTATTCCAATTTATTGTACAGCACTTTGTGACTATATGTCTCTGAAAAGCACTTCATAAATAAACTACTTACATGGCGATCAGAGAAAAAGCTCCATGCCAGTGTCTCTTTAGCATAGCTGTTGCTAATGTTGCGCCAAGATGTGTGTGGCCGTGTTTTTTCTTTTTTTCCTGCAGCACTTCTTACAGGTTGTGTGTCATGTCAAGGTCTTTCCTTCAATCTTTGCTATAAAATCCAAAAAAAGGCCTGACATTTGAGCTAACTTTGAGCTAACTGCTTCCTAACTTTCAAAGCTGGCTGCAAATCACGGAGACAAGCTATGACTCACTTGACTGGGTGTTTGCTTTGCGCCATTGAGAAAACTGAAAACGCCACTGATTAACTGATAACGCAAAAGTATATGTGTGTGCATTTTTAAATTTTTTTTAAATAAAAGATCGATCTATATATTTATAGATCAATGCATTGTCACCAGTGCCAATCAATCATCACTGAATTGATCTTTTTTCCCACCCCTATTGCCACTAGATGAGTGTTTTTCAACCAGGGTCCATGGAACGTTCAGTTTTCTGTGGGAAATTTTCCAATTTCACTTCTTGACAGGTTGAAAAAAATTGCAAATAATTTGCTGTTGTTGTATATGGGTTCTGCAGGCACCCGTGTACAACAACAAGAAATTATTTTCAATCAAGAAGGGAAATTAGAAAATTTCCCATTGAAACTTGAATGTTCCAGAGACTCCTGGTTGAAAAACTAGACTTTACCATCAGAATCAAAACAGGCAACCCAACATGAAAAAAGTCATAAATTTACTGCAAATTTGCAGGAAAAAGTCCCAAATACTAAATTTATGTAAATAAAAGGACACTTTCAACAAAACACTCCCCAACAAATGTCATAACTGCTAAATCATTCAGAAAAGGAGTTTTTTCTCTTTTCCTGAAAAATGTCTTTTCACTCAACAGTGATGATAACAATTATATTAAAAAATAATAAAGTAAATCACACGAGGATTGTGATTCAATAAATTAAGTTTCCAATATAATTTCTCATCTTTGATTTTCTGACCTCAGTAAATCATAACGTCTGACCCTCAACAACAACAATGGAAACATGTCAGCTAAGAGTAAATCAACACTGATAAATCAAATTAATCATGTGAACCAATGGACATGCAGGAAACAGCCACTCTAAGTCACATTTCAGAGAAATAAATCTGACACTTCAAACCCACCAGGTCCTCCGAAAGGAAAATTTTATGATAACACAGTGACGGTCACACACTTATAAAGGACAGATTAACAATATAAGGAACTAATAAAGGAAAAAAAAATGTCCAAACACAACTGATGATATGTTTAAACCCACATAAAGGAGCTCCAGTAAATAAACATTTACACATGTCCCACACTTGTTTTAATGTCATTTTGACCTTTGCTTCAAACTCTTCTCCTAAAGGTTCCACAACGTTCTACCTTTTAAAGAACATTTTTAAAAATGGCCCCATTGGTCTAAAGCTGTGTTCTTAGTGTCTACTCACTCCCTACCTCCCTACTCACTTCATAGTTAATTCAGATGTAGGGGATGCATAGTGAACTCACTAGAACGATGGGAATGTGCTCGCTCACATTTTCAATAACGTCATTACAGTGAGACAGTAAAACAGATCAGATTAATGTCACAACAAAATTAATACCAACATCATTTTTGTAGTTAATATACTGTATATTTACATCAATTTGACCTTATGAAAAATATTTCTTTTTTATTAATAAATAAAAATACTTTAAGGTGACCAATGTGATGCTAGGCTCTCCTCTACTGCTCTGTTGGCTGCACATTGCATTATGGGATACATTGGCTCATGTAGTGGCCATCAGTTGGACAGTAATTTTAATATTGGGATATTTTCACTGACTGCACTTAGCAGGTTTTATTCCTGGGAGGGGCTGGGTCTGGCCCTGGGCCCCTGGTGCTGGGGTGGGGGTGGGGGGTTTGCCCCCCTCCTGGGCTTGGGTCAGGTGCGCGCTGGTGGTACGGGCCGACCCTGGTCTGTCCTTGCGCGGCAGGGTCGTGTCCTCCCTGGGGCCCTGGTGACACCCTGGGGCAGGTGCCTGCGTCCTGAGGGGTCGCCCTCCCCGTCCTCTGGGGCCTGCGGGTGTGGGTGTGCATGTGTGTGTGTGAGAGTGGGTGGGAGTGGAAGTGGGTGCGTGGGTGTGTGTTGTGTGTGGGCATGTGGGGCTGTGTGTGGGTGTAAGTGCGCATGTGTGATGGTGAGTGTGTGTGTATGTGTGCACACGAGGGTGGGCGTGTGTGTGTGTGTGTGTGTGTGTGTATGGGTGCGGTTACCTGTGGGTGGATATGTGGTGGTGGAAGATGTGTGTATGGGTAGGAGAACATTGTTGGGTGGTGGGGGTGGGGCGGTCCATCTAGTGGCATAAGGGTTGACGATTCGGGGCCTGCTTGTCCCAGCCGCCCTGCTGTTGTGTCGTTGTGTCGTGGGGCAGGGCGCTTTGTCGCATTTCCCCTGGTGTCATTGGTGGCGGGTGTGTGTGGGTGCTTGGGGGGGCCATTGGCGCGGGTTGGTGGCCGTGTTGCCATCAGGCTGCTCCAGGGTGGCTGTGGCTGCAGGGCGGCCTGCTGCTGTCGGTGTGCATCTGGGGTGGGTGGTCTTGTGGTGGGTGCTCAGGGTTGTCGCTTGGCATGTGGGGTGCCGTGTGGGTCCGGCCCATTGTTCACTATTGTGACTATTGTTGTTGTGCATATTTGTGTGTGGCTGATCCATCATGTTTGTGGTTCTGCGAGCACCAGGGCGCGACGCTGGTGGGTCCTGGGCTGCTCGACCTGGCGGCCCTCACCCTGGGTTGGGATCTGGGGTCAGTGGGTGGCCTCATGAACCAGTTTGCGAGCTGGCTTCTGGGGGTGACAGCCTCACTTTTGGACCGCCTCCCTCCAAGTCTTATTTCCCACCCCTTCCCTCCCCCTGATTCTGGGTGGAATATCCATCTTCTTGGATACATTTAGGGCTTTGGGGCAGGGGTGTGCTGCACTGTGTTGGTGAAGGAGATACCTTTGTTGCACGGTGGGGCTGCCCTCACCTCAATTTTAATTGCACTTTCGACACTGAGGGCTTGGGGAGATGGGGGCCCCACTGCCTATCGTAGTGGCTAGTGGTGTTCCAACCACCATCCCCCCAATTTTAACTGCACTATGGTAGTCCACACATTTACACACAATCACATCATACAACCGACATACACCTACCATGTTTTGTGCGGGGGGGGGGGTCTTCCCCCTCTCCTGTTGTCCTCCTCCTGCTGGGGGCCTGGAGGCCCGGCGGGGGGCCTGAGACCTGTCATGTTGTCAAAATCCTTGGGTGCTGCTGAATGTATAGATACATTCGGCTGTGGCGCAGGTGTAGTGTGACTGACTATTGATCGGAGGGTCATGGGTTCGATTCCCACTCTGTCTGCAGTCTGCATGTTGAAGTGTCCTTGAGCAAGACACTGAACCCCCAGTTGGTCCTGGTGGCCAGGTTAGTGCCTGTGTGTGTATGGCAGCTCTGCTGCCATCAGTGTGTGAATGTGTGCATGAATGGGTGGATTGCAGGATCTGGAAAGCACTTTGGTCAACCAGAGATGAGAAAAAGCGCGAGATAAGTGAACACCATTTACAAGCAAGGGAGCGAGAGAGACTGAATAAGTGAGTCAGCAAGAGTGAGGGAGTGATGAATGGAGATGGCGATGGTGGGTTGGTTTTGTGTGGTGCTGTGTGTGTCGAGTGGCATCTCGGGGCTCCTGCGGTGATCATCAGTCGCTCAGGTGGGCGCTGGGGGTGTGGGTCTGCTTCTGTGGCCATGGCCGCCCTGGGGTGGCTTGGTGGGAGGATGGCCGCTGGCTTGCACCGGTGGTCTACCCGGCCACTGCCGGTCGTTGGTGCATGTTCAGGTTCACTGCATCTGCGTCGCAGTCACCTTAAGAAATAAGGGTGAATGAGGGTGGGTGAGTGTGAGTAGGCACAAATGGATGTGAGCAGGTTGGAGTGTGAGTGAGAGTGCGTGTGTGGGTGAACGTGAGTGGGTGTGGGTGACCCTGAGGGCGAGTGGGAGTGAGATTGAATGGGTACAGGAGTGAGAGAGAATGGGTGGGTCCGGGAGTACGAGAGTGGGTGAGCGAGAGTGAGGGAGTGCATGTGAGTGCGTGTGGGGATGGGTGTGTCTGCGAGTCGGGAGGTGCTGGATTGAGGGGGATAGTGCCTCTCTGCTATGTGGGCTCCCCTGGGTGGGGGGGGACTTCTTTGGGCATGGGGGTCCCCAGGGTGTGCAGTGGTGGTGCTGGGGGGCGGGGGACCCACTGTGGGGGTTCTTGGGGGGCCTTGCGCTGGGAGGCGCGGGCCGGTCTCAAGCCCGGGGGGTGAGGGCGCTGGCCTCCTGGCACCTGGGGCCCAGGGACTGATGTTGGTCCCTCTGGGGGAATGGGTTTCCTGGGGCTTGCTGACCTCGTGCATTTGTGCCCTGTGGGGGTTGACGGCGCTGCCTTGCCTGCTCTGGGTTCCTGGGGGGGGGGGGGGGGGGGTTGCTGCGACCAGCCCCCCTCTTCGTATGTTGCCTGACTTTTGACTTTTTTCTTTTGACTTTTGACTTTTGACTTTTTGACTTTTGACTTTTGACACTCACATGCACACACTTATTTTGCGCATGCTCTCATATATACGCACACTGACGCACACGCACAAATGTCTCTCCTTTAACACATGTAGATACCAGACTCGTGTTGCGACATCTCCGGTGGAAGAAGCAGTTTGTCTTCTGTTTGTTTTAGTTGTTGGTTTGTTTATCTTTTTATCTGTTCCCCTCCCCTTTCTTTCCCTATTCCCCATTCTGTCGGGTCCTCCATGGGTAAAATTATTTAAATAAAGTATTAAAAGTTATTACAGGAGGAGTTTACAACAAAATAGAGTACATAGTTTGTATAAAGCTCTGTTTGGCAAAGTAAATCTGTTTTGGCACAATAAGGGTAACAGACCTCTGTTCTGCTTACCTAGCTGCCTGACAGGATGGGGGGTGGGGGTGGGGGTGGGGTGGGGGGGTAAGGCCATTGATTTCTGGTGCAGGGGGAGGAGGAGGAGGAGAACATCACCGTACAGGGCTCTATAAGCGGTCGGACCAGCCGCCAAGTGTTGTAGGTATCGAGAGGAATATATTCGGTATGGATTCATGCATCGTTATCAGTGAAATACAACATCCCCAATGTGTAGTGCAAGGCTATTCAATTACAAAATCAGTTGGGCCACAATTTGAAATCAAGACATGTAACTGGGCTGCACGTTTTCAGCGATCCCTAAAATATGACAAATTTGAAACCAACACAGATCAGTATGATGAAAAATTTGCACTTTTTATTCATTGTCTTGGTTTTAACTGTATGCTTGGCACATGACAAAGGCACATCAAAAGTGCATCAAAAAACCATAACAGTGCTGGGGTTGAGCAGAACTTGAAGTAGTAGAAATATTTTTCTCTTGAACAACAAATAAATGGAATGAAAAAAATAAAATTCTGTAAATAACCATTTTGGTCACATCTTACTCAGGCATATCTGAAAGTGCATAAACTCAGTGTGCACTGTTAGCAGAATTAACATTTGTTTCACTTTTGAAATAAAATATACTACATCCTGGTCATAACTGACCTTAGCACATCACAAAGTGCATTTAGCTGAATAACACTAACACTAACAGTTCAGTGCACAAACTCCCCAAGAAAAGACTGATAATATTAACAAACATTGCACATCCACTATTATGGTTTGTTTTGTTTTAAATCACCACATGTGTGAGTAGGAACCTCTTTTATAATTACACATTCCATTATGCACACAAATCAGTCCACCAAAAATTTCTAGTCGAGTTAAGGATGCAAAGAACACCCACTTAAAAACTTGAGTAATGACTTCAGTTTTGAAGGTCTGAGGTTTTTCTTCAAAATTTATAACAATTTTCTAATAGTTTTCTATTTTTTCTGTAAATTTATCTAAATTTGAAACCATTATCCTCAAATTTGTAATTTCCTCTTGTAAAATTGACTTTTCTTGTAGATTTAAGACTTTATTATATATTTGTGGATTACTTTATAGCTAATTTATGTCTATGTTTTAATAAAATTACTGGGGGGGGGGTTATATAAATCTGAAACAGATTGTGGTAAAAAATATTTTTTTTCCATATACAATTGACACTTTTGACCATAATTTTGCAGAGCCAGAACAGAACAATAATTTAACTCTAATTTCAAAGAAAAAAATATTTACAAAATTTCATTTAATGAAATTAACTTAAATTACCAAAGATTCATTTATTTCTGTTAGAATATTTCTATATATTTATAAATTTTTAGAACTCTCCTCATCATCCAGACAGCAGGAAAAACCTCCCTTATTTTAAAATTCAAATGTTGGCACATTTTGTTTGTCTTAAGGCTGCTGATGGATTAAAGTCATTGACTTTGTGAATTTCGGTCATCTTAACTTGCTAGGTACATAATAATGAACATAAATTATTGTAATGGCTGGTGAAGTAAATCCTCAGTGATTCAGTCACACTTGCCTCTTTCCCTGCATATGAAGCCTAACCACACTTGTTTGTTCAGCGACTCATTGTTCCCGTTACCAGCAGGTTAAAACCACCATAAATGCCTCCACTGCTTACATACCTCTTCTGATTTTTTCCATGTTTAAAGTGCTTTAATAAGCTCATGCTTCTCTCAGACAGTGATGCTAGTGAGACGATCTGCCTGTTGGCTGGAACTGTCACGTGGGCAGGGTGCTTCTGAGCTCCGTGCGGATGACGGTCACATGCGTTGTTCGTGTGTGCACTTGCAGACTATCATTCCTTCATATTTTTTTCTTAAATTTATATTTCCTTGCATGGCCTGAGCCTGCAGACCACTTGGAGATTGATTCTGGGCCACATGTGGCCCGTGGGCCGCTAATTGAATAGGCCTAGTGTAGAGTGCACCGAGGTGTTTGCACATGAGAGTTTAAAGCCTGTAAATCTGCTCAGACACTTGGAAACTAAGCACCAATCTCTTGCTGCTAAACCAGCAGATTTTTTCCACTAAAAGGAGAGAGAAATGCAAGGCCAAAAGAAAGTCATAACTAATCAAACAACAACCACTACTAAAGCTCAGATCCACAGGTGGGCAGAACGACTGTGGGCCCACAACTTCACTAAGTTCACCCCTGGCAAAGAAAATGTAGTGCCGGACCTCTTGTCCCGTGCCATAATCAACACTGCACAACTGGACGACAGCGATTCCTTGGAGGCGGAGCTGATCAATACGCTGCATGAGCCCTTCCGGAACATGGTGTCCCTCCACAAACTCCAGGCGGAGTTGGAATGGGAACCGACTTTGTTGCAACTGCACTCTTTCATTAGAGGGGGTTGACCCATGAAAATGCAGAAGGACCTGGCACCTTTTCACAGGTTCAGGGATGAACTGAGTTGCTGGAACGACGTGTGTGTGGTGAGACAACAATGCACATTGATTCCGGTGTCACTGAGATTGCGTGTTTTGGCTATGCTCCATGACAGGACCACTGCAGATCGTGAAGCAGCTGGGCCCGGACACGTTCCGGCACTTGGATGGGTCATGGTGGCATTCCTGCCACCTCAGGAAATTGTTACCGGCCCAGGATCCGGGAGCTGCGGCGGACAAGACAGACATGAGTTGGGACTTGACTGATGGTGTTGGTTTGAATGAATGATTTTGAATGATTTTCAATGATTTTGAATGACTGATGGTGTTGGTTTGAATGAATCAACTCCCTCTAGGTATTTAAACTGTCATAACCCCAGAGGTTCTGATCGTGGTGGTGGAGTGGCGGCAATTTTCCATTCTAAATTACTAGTTAATGTTAAGCAAAATTATGTTTTAATTCCTTTGAAGGTTTGGTCCTCAGAGTGGGGTTTGTTGGCAATCTTGGCTTGAACCCAATTTTCTTTGCCATAGTTTATCGTCCTCCCTCGGCCTATTCAGAGTTTCTATCGGAATTTGCCGAATTTTTAGCTGATTTAGTGCTGAAATCCGATAAAATAATTATTGTAGGGGACTTTAATATACATGTTGATGTAGAGAGTGATTGTCTTAATAAGGCATTCAATTCAATTTTAGACTCAATGGGGTTTTCCCAGAAAGTAAAAAATTCTACCCATCATTTCCACCATACATTGGACCTTGTTTTGACTTATGGTATAGATATCGAAAATCTGGTAGTGTCCCCTCATAATCCTGTACTGTCTGACCATTGTCTGTTAATTTTTGACTTCATTATCTCTGATCACTTGTTTCCTAAAGAAAAATACTACTACAGCAGATGTCTTTCTGATGACGTTGTTGCCAAGTTTTTGCAGATTGTCTCCTCTATGTCATGGGTCAACACAACAGAAACAACAGAAATAATAGATGGAGAGTCTGCTCCATTCGTGATTGATGGCATGGTTGATAGTGTTACAGCCTCTCTGCATCGGACTCTAGATTTGGTAGCCCCTTTAAAAAAGAAAAAGTCTAACCAGAGATTTCTAACCCCTTGGATTAACTCAGAAACTCGTGACTTAAAACAGAAAACTCGTCAATTGGAAAGGAAATGGCGTTCAACTAATTCAGATGAATTCTACTTAGCGTGGAGAAATCATTTCCTAATCTATAAAAAATCTCTTAGAAAAGCTAGATCAAGCTATTATTCTGCATTAATAGAAGCGAACAAGAATAACCCCAAGTTTCTCTTCAACACTATAGCCAGGCTTACAAAGAGCCAGGACTCGATCAATCCTCGCATCCCCCTTGAGTTTTCTAGTCAGGATTTTCTGAACTTTTTCAACCTTAAAATTTTATCTTTTAGAGATAAAATCAGTCAGATTCTTCCTACCGTAAACTCAAGTACATTAACTTCTACAGCTCCCTCAATTGATATCTGCTTAGATAAGTTTACTCCAATCGACCTCTTGGAGTTGGATAAAATAATTTCCTCATCTAAGTCTTCATCTTGCCTTTTAGACCCTATTCCTTCTAGGTTATTTAAAATCATCTTCCCAATTATTGGTAGCCGTATTCTTCTTATAATTAATTCTTCTTTAACTCTGGGTTATGTACCACTGGCTTTTAAAACTGCTGTAATTAAACCCTTACTCAAAAAAATGACTCTCAATCCAGGACTTTTGGCCAATTATCGACCAATCTCTAATTTGCCTTTCATTTCAAAAATCTTGGAAAGAGTTGTTGCTGTGCAACTAACTGACCACTTGCAGGGAAATGGTTTATTTGAAGAGTTTCAAACTCGGTTTAGAATCCATCATAGTACTGAAACAGCCTTAGTGAAGGTCACTAATGACCTCCTGATTGCATCTGATAATGGATTTGTCTCTGTTCCTGTTCTTTTAGATCTCAGTGCAGCCTTTGACACTATCGATCATGCCATTCTACTTGATAGATTAGAACACTTTGCTGGACTAAATGGAACTCTGTTGCAGTGGTTTAGATCTTATTTGTCCGATAGATTTCAGTTTGTTCACATTAATGATGAAGTTTCTTCCAACTCTCGGCTCAGTCATGGAGTTCCACAGAGATCTGTGTTGGGCCTTACTCTTTTTAGTGTATATATGCTCCAGTTAGGCAATATCATCAGAAAGCACTGTATACATTTTCACTGTTACGCAGACAACACACAACTATAACTGTCAATGAAGCCCAATGATTGTAATCAATTAGCCAAGTTAGATGCCTGTCTTAAGGACATCAAAGCTTGGATGACTTGTAATGTTCTACTATTAACCTCTTGCACTCCGGTGTACCGCGGACGGGCATGTCTCTGCGTCCTAGAGCGCACGAGGGCTCACGAAAGCACACGAGAGCACACGAGGGCGCACGAGGGCGCTGCGTCCAAGAGCGCACTGAAAAAAAAAGCTGCATTTCCGTTCTTCCACTACAGACACAGCCGCGAACAGATTAGATATGATTGACCTCTCATTCGACTAATAAGAGCCTTGAATTGGGTTTCTGAAACCTTGAAGAACCAATGACTGAAAACCTAGCAAGAAGGACCCGCCTACCAACGCTGCGAATGCAGCGAGCCAATTGAAGCACAGAAGTTCGAAAGCTGTTTTGTGTAAGGCTGGGTGAAGAGAGACTGACTGCTGCAGCAGATGAAAAAAGGACCCGCAGGAAGAACTGCCACAGACCCAGCAGCACGGAGACCACCCACAAGTGCAACCTGTGTGACAGGGACTGCCATTCGTGCATCGGCCTGTTCAGCCACAGGCGGTGCTTTTTTTTTTTTATTCCAGCAGAATAGACATTTAGGATTCTCTTCCATGGTCATCATAGGCCGACGGAGGCCGACGACGAAGGCTGGGTGACACACACGTATTCTCCAGTCTTTTTTTCTCACTACTGTTATTTGTTTTGAAAAATTGTTCGCCAAAACCGCAATCATGGAAGCGCAAAACCGCAATAATTGAATTATGTTTTGACCGGGTCGCGAGACCAGAACCACGAGTCCGTAATAAGTGGACCAGCTTCTTGTTCGTCTGACAATGAGGAAGAGAAGTTCGCCAGCTACACTGCTGCTGTGAACAGGTAAGTGTTATAAGCTAAATTATTCTTTATCCCTGAAAATTGTAATCAAAAATGACTTTTGACCGATCGGTAAATTACAACTGTGCAGCGCACGAAGTCCGAAGTCCGTGCGCCACGGTACACGGTTCGTGCGCCGCGTCCAGACTGTGAACGCCCCCCCCCCCGCTACTCTTCTGTAGCGGGGGGGGGGGGGGCCGAGGTGACCGCAGTGACTGTGCGCCTCGGTCGCCACATCGCCACATGACTATTCCATCATGTAGCGATGGCTGATGTCCGTCCTCTGTAGTGGGGTGGTGGGGTGGTGGTGGGAGTTGTTATCTTCTACATTACAAATATTTTAGAATAATTTTTAGTGCACTGTAGGTTATTTTTTCTTGTAAAAAAAAAAAAAGCCACACATTTTTTACGTGGCATGCTTCTTTGTGTGTGGGGGCTTGTTTGTTCATTCATTCATTCATGAATGAATAAACAACCCCCCCCCCACACACACACACAGCCCTGAGTGTCACTGCCCTGTCCTGAGCCCAAGATGAAGCTTCTATATTGAATCATTCAAAAGTTACAGACGTTTTTCCAAACTGTGCCATTTGGCACAATTTGGCACAGTTTAAAAATGCCTGGGAACTACCTGAGAACAAAGCTGTGTAATATATTCATTTTTTGTGGTATTGTTACAAAATTTTGACCTCAGCTGGATAACACTTTGTTCTACATTTCTGTTGCATTTTCCAGCCCGGATCTGAAGCTGTGTGTTATTTGCAAGCATTTGTATCCAAAAAAACACTCAGGCCAAATTTATTTTCTTCAAGTTCAGTATGTTTAGATGACTGTTACTCAGTGGCCGGAACACTTAGAGAGATTATGACTGTTTTGCCAAAAAATTCAAAGTGTTTTCTTTTAAATGAGACCAACCCCATGAAGATGCTGCAAAAGGTTGAAGAACAGCTTTCGATTTACTTTGGGCACGTTATTTTTTGGCGTTTTTAAGGAAATTGACCAGAGTGCAAGGGGTTAAACTCTGATAAGACTGAAGTCATTCTTGTTGGCCCAAAACATCTTAGAAATTCCTTCTCAAATTATGCCTTTAATTTAGATGCCGCCACTCTCACTTTGAATAGTTCTGTGAGGAACCTTGGAGTTATTTTTGATCAAGATTTGTCCTTTAATTCACATATTAAAATTGTTTCTAAGACTGCCTTCTATCATCTGGGCAATATTGCCAAGATCAGGAGCATCTTGTCTCTAAATGATGCTGAGAAACTGATTCACGCCTTTGTCAGCTCTCGATTAGATTACTGTAATTCGTTATTATCTGGTTGTCCTAAAGTATCTTTAAAACATCTTCAGTTGATTCAAAATGCTGCTGCTAGAGTTTTAACTGGTTCTAGAAAAAGAGATCATATCTCTCCGGTTCGGTCCTCCCTTCATTGGCTTCCCATAGAATTTAGAATCAAGTTTAAAATCCTTCTTCTTACTTTCAAAGCTCTTAATAATCAGGCCCCCCAATTTATAAAAGATCTGATATTACCTTACCATCCTAATAGAGCATTATGCTCCCAAAATGCTGGCTTACTTGTGGTGCCCAGAATCTCCAAAAGTACAGTGGGAGGCAGAGCCTTCTGCTACCAAGCTCCTTCTCTCTGGAACCAGCTACCACTCTGGGTCCAGGAGTCAGATTCGGTCTCTGTTTTTAAGAACAGGGTAAAATCCTTCTTTTTTAATATAGCTTATGTTTAAGGAGGGATTTTGTGTCTTTTATCCCCACTTTTGTTCTGCTGTTATTTGATCCATACTGCTGGTTGACCTCCAGTAATGTATTTGGCACCTTACTGTTATGTTTTTATGTCTGCCCTCTCCATCCTCCCTATCCCCTCACCCCCAGCCAGTCGCAGCAGATGACTGTCCCTCCCTGAGCCTGGCTCTGCTAGAGGTTTCTTCCTGCCAAATAGAAGTTTTTCCTCTCCACTGTCGCTTAGTGCTTGCTCATAGGGGATGGTCTGATTGCTGGGTTTTTCTGAGACTGTGGGGTTTTCCTCTGCACTCTGGCGCCATGAGACGGCCTCTGTTGTGATGTGGCGCAGTATAAATAAAGCTGAATTGAATTGAATTGATGGGACTCTGGGCACTCGGGTTCGGCCGACGGGGCCTGGAGCAGGTCCTCCACCTGTGAGGCGCTCAGCTAGGACCTGTCAGAGGCCTAAGCACATACATGACTTTGTGGTCAGACTGAATCTATCTAGCACATGTTGGCCTTGGGTGGCAGAATAATCCATCTCAACGTGGGCGCATGCTGGCAGTCTTCCCAGATGTCCAGTTAGTTCGTTGTTTTCACTGTTGTTGCATGTTTAGTGTTTGGGTGTTCACTGACTAAATTTAAAGGAAAGTTTGATCTGGTTTTATGGTTCTATGCTTTCTGAAAGGGGGAATGTTGTGTGGGGATTTGGCCCTCAAGGCTTGCCGTAGCCGGCGCCAGGAACACAGCGTGGTGACATTAGGTGGGCTACGGCCAGTATGTCTATTTGAGACTTTGCTCAGTAAAGTTCAGTTCGTTGCTCGGCACAACATGGCTCACGTCTCACTCTGTTAGTACATAACAGAGTCCACACATTAATGGTGTTGCAACATCATTTTGTGAGTTGGGAAGAGACAGCAATAAGTACCTGCGGCTTACAGAGTAGGCCAGGGATGGGCGATTGGCGGCCCACCCCCTCATCCACTGCAGCCTGCCAGTCCATTTCCAAAAGTCAATTATTTATTTATATCACATTTGGAACCACATTCTTAAATGCTATTATAGAGTCCGCCAGTAGAGGGAGCACTAATCAAACCCTAAGTGCCATTCTGTGCAAGTGGTAGAACGAGAGTGAGGCAGCCACAGAGACAGCGGGAGCAGCAGTGTGCACCGGAGTGTTCTCAGGTATGTTTTGCATGCTAAGACTGCATTAATAGGCTGTAAAAAGAAGTAAATGTACAAAGTAGGCTGCTTTTAAAGTAGAACTGAACTCACCTTTTTGCCAAAAAAGTAGAATAGCAGATTAATTCTTATTATCTATTGTATTTTTCAACACATAAAAGAAATTTTTAGGCCGTGCGATGGCCAAGCTATAAGCCGATAAACTTTTGCCTCTGGCTGGCAGTGCCAAACAAACCGGAAGTAATGCAGACGACGCTGCGTGACGTCACGAGTGTGACCCTTATCAAAACAACAATGGCAGATGATAGCAGTTCCAGCAGTCAAGAACACCAGAGTTTTCAGAGTGAAGAGGCATTCAGGATCGGTGACAAGACAGAGGAGGATGCAGGAGTGTCAAGTGAACAGGAAGAGAGCGAGGGAGGCATCGAACCGTACAGATTAGAGCCAGAATTGTCGGGGGATTCCGGCACCGACTCAGACCGCAGCAGTGATGGGGAGGAGAGTCGCTTATTGAATACAGAATGGTGAGTCTTTACTTTGGCATGTTTGGGGTGTCAGGATAAGGAAAATTAACAATAAAAAAGAAAGGGAAAAAAAACCATCAGCATTTTTCCAACTTATTACAGTTATCCCCCACTTATCGCATTTAATGCGGTCTTCCTTCGCTGGGTATAGGCGCTCGGCAGGGAGCGAAGCTGGGTAAAACGTCTCGGCCAATCAGCTTGCGAGGTAAAACGTCTCGGCCAATCAGCTTGCGAGATTCCCGAGCGGGCTGGGGAGCCGGGGAGAGCGGGCTCTCCGTGTTGATACCTGATGTTCTAATGTAGTCTCCCTGCCTTCTCATTAGAACATCAGGTATCAACACGGAGAGCCCGCACAGCTCAAAATCTACATCTCTGACCACCGCTCCCCTCCTCTCCGCCCACCTCTTCACCGCTCGGGAATCTCGCAAGCTGATTGGCCGAGACATTTTACCTCGCAAGCTGATTGGCCGAGACGTTTTACCCAGCGAAGGAAGACCGCATTCATTGTTCTTTATCGCTCGTGTTGCTTAGTGGCACTTTTCGCTGTTCTCTTGTGCCTTTTTGTGCAAAATAGTGCTTGTGACACCCTTGGGGGGGGGGGATGCTACTTCGCGGTTTTTCACTTTTCGCAGTCGGTTCTGGTCCCCATTAAACGCGATAAGTGAGTGATCACTGTATATCTAGAAACGCATCGCTTCCCGGTCGCTTTTCCTCCCCCTTTCTTTTCTTTCGTCGCCATGACAGCTTTCCTTGGCCACTGAACAGATCTTCCCAGGTGTTGGAAGTGTTTTGTAGTCGACTATCACGACAAAACGCACCAAAAACAACCAGTGTCGACGTGCTCGCAATGGTAAACATGAGGACTGGGTCACACTCGTGATGTCACGCGGAACTCCGGCTGCGCTTCGGCGGATTTGTCTGATTTTTCAGGGCGGGAAATTTAAAATCGCGATTTTCTCCAAGATTCCGGGATTTGTGGAGGGGGTGCCAATGATAAATTATCTTTATAATTGTATGTACTATCACCCAGTGCCGTTCAATGCCGTTCAGTTCAGTTCTACTTTAAACAAGAATAAATTGTACAGCTGAGGAGCTGTAGTATTTATTCTTGTTTGGCAGGTGAAGTCTTATGGAGCTTGGAGGCTTTCCTTAATTGTGCAGAAAAAGATTCAAAGCTTTGACGCTTCTTTCTAAAGAGCACGACTGAAGCACTGACAGACTGTGGTCATAATGTGCTGATTTTTTTTTTTTCATTTACTGTATACCAGTGGCATGTAAACTTTTTGTTTATTCCCCATTTTGGGGAGCCAGACATTACCAAGCCCACACAGCTATTTCTCTGCCCCTCCACACTCACAGTGAATCCAAGAACAAGGTCAGCCTCTTCATATTTCCTTTTCTTCTTGGCTTATTTTGTTAATTATCATCAAGAATTTTGATGGAGAGAGTTTTAAAAATTAGGTCATGATATAATTTTACCCATCCATCCATATGTTGCTCCCCTGGGTAGCGGCCCAGGAGGAGGCAACGTGTATGTAGAAGTCAACTCTCCTGTGATAGAAGAATATACAGAGCACACGTTTCGTGGCGTTAACTTCACACAGAGGAGTTTATTCTTCGTCCAAATCATTCACATGACCATCATTGACTGACTAGTATTTACTATCAAAGTCCATAGTTTCTCTCTTATTATCTGATCACATCACCATTAAACAAAACACAATCATGTCCATTTATCACAATTTTCAATGTGACATTAACTGTATACTTAACATTTTTTAACAAATTATCTTAACATGAAATGAATTATTGTTTTTATATCTCCTTCCCATGTATATAGCTTTTAACTTGTTCAATTTTTTATATTTTAAACAATAAGCCATGAATTTACATTTAAATTAATCATTTTAAGCACTGTCATAAATGTACAGTATGTGGCGTTGTTCTTAACAATGCTTTAACCTGGCCACTGTGTATCTAATACACTTTTACAATAGTATTCCTGGTATTCGGTAATAAACCCGAAATATACACACTTGGTGACAAATAAAACCAGTAAATGTCATACTGTATGAAAACCGTTTCATAAATGTCTTTAAATAAGGTAATCTGAGCCTGACATCCCTGTACACCAGACAAGTACAGAGGATGGCTACCTCCATTTTAAATGATGACTCCCACCCTTTGCACTGCCACTTTCAGCTTCTTCCCTCAAGACGGAGGTTTGCTGTCCCAAAAAGTAGAACCCAGCGCTACAAAAACAGCTTTGTCCCTGCTGCTGTCAAAGAGTTGAACAAGCTGTAACAATATATTGCACATAATTTAGGTACCTATTTATTAACTCCATTTTATATTTACTTATTTCTGTAGGATGTCACTTGGGTTCTAAATATTTTATTGGGTTTTAGACCTTTGAGTTTTTAACCTCTTTGACTAGTTTTTAACTTTTAATATGACCCTTCTCTCTTACCTCTGGTTTTTCTCCCATCTCTTTGTCTTTTTATACCCTGACTGATGGAGCCTTGAGTATTCTTATCATGTTTATAGTCAGCTTCATATGTGCCTGTGTTTGTGTCTATGTTGAATGTAATTTGTGGCTTGTAAATATGGATGTCACCAGACTGCAAAACAAATCTACCTACGGGTAAAAATAAAGTAACCTGAACCTGAAATGGTCCCTAACATGTGGGCGGACTTCACCCTCGCTGCACGTCCCATATCGTTAGCATTAGCAGGTTAGCTTATACAACACCACATCAACTTTAACAGAAATACCCTTACGAACCCGTTTTACGTCTCACACTTATCACAATATAATCTCGGACATCTTAGGACTCTTACAGTTTATATTGCACTCTTGAATTATTAGTGTTTACCAACCTGTGATAGAAGAATAGACAGAGCACACGTTTCGTGGCGTTAACTTCACACAAAGGAGTTTATTCTTCGTCCTCCGGTGCGCGAGTCTACTCTCTATCATTGTGTGACATGCACCATCTATTGGTCGGCGTACGGAACTGCACTCAACTCACATGAGTTATGATGGAACCAGATGAATTACAAATGCATTGTAGAAAAATAAAACAATTAAAGAATAAAATAAAAATTGTAGGGGTGCCTGTATCCAAATGTCTTTTTAGCACCTTTTACATAACTATTAACTATTTCCAAGCCTCTACACATACATACATCTTCTACGGCTTAATCCTTTTCAGGTCAGTGGGGGGGGGGGGCGTTGCTGGAGCCTATCCCAGCATCTTTGGGCAAGAGACAGGGTACACGTCGGACAGATCGCTAGTCCATTGCAGGGCAGATATAATTTTTTTCAGTAATTTTAATTCTAATATGATAAAACACTGAGAAGCTTTTACTTTCATTTGCATTTGAGGAAAAAATTGTGTGTTCCTCACTACCACCAAAATTGTCCAGCCCTGGAACAGGGAAACAAAATAGCAAATCGGTAGGATTAAAACATTCTGGACTAAATGTATGTGATCTGCAGAGACCTTTTTATTGTTTTAAAAATTAAACTTTAAACACTAGCCTCCATTTTGAAAAGTGTCTGATGTTTTTCTAAATAACCATCTTCATAGTGATGTAGATGCCAAAACGAATGAGTTTTCAGTTCAGTGATCTGCTCCATGATGATGCCTGAGCTTCATTTTTGATTCTACAGATTTATCTGAATATTTAAAGGCCAAATGTCACGTAACAGGGTACTTTAAATATCTTGAAACTAGATATAAAAGGGAACCAATCCGTTCGGGTCTTGGTGCATATGCTTCAGTAACAACGGAATATTCGTTAATTTAAAACTGCCGTGCTTGGCCTGACACGGTCCCTGGAATCGCCTGGGGAAGAAGGCGGAAGTGACGAAATCGATTGTACCCTAGTTTGATGCTTGGGGTATTTCAATTGATTGTTTATATGGAGACTGGAAGGTTGAAGTGAGCAACAAGAAAGAAAAAATTGGATATTTCACCCATACCTTAAAACGGGACTATCAGGGACAGCTGGGTAATAAGGGACACTTCTCTGGGAAATGTTTTCATACCTGTCAAGTGAGACGTTTTCGCCGTACTTCAACACCGTAAAAAGCGGCTATAAGGAACGGCGGAGCAACAAGGGACACCTCTCTGGGAAATGCCCCAAATGCAACTCGTGTTGTTATTGTCAAATATTTTAAGGATTCATGGATATTTGACAATAACAAAACAACTGAGCGTCCGGTGCAAAATAAAAAAAAAAAAGCAGAATTCTGTATTTGTCAGGCGATCTCTGTCTGTTCCGCAACCGCTGCACAGCTCAACGTGTTAAACCATTGTCCTAATGACTTCTCATGGTAGTGAGAATAGCTCAAGCTGAGCGATCAGCCCGCCCAGACAATTAAACTAATGAGTGACTCCACACTTCTCATGGTAGTGCGAATAGCTGACGCTGAGCGATCTGCCATCACCAGCTGTGAGTGATCACACACAGGAGTGCTCCTCAAGACACTCAGTTTTTTTTCCAGTATATTTTTTCTTTTGGGCGTACAGAAATGGCAATACGCCCGTTTTTGCTAAAATTGCATTTTCCCTGTATTTTCCTTAAAATATTTGACAATAACAACACGAACTACATTTAAAACATTTCCCAGAAAAGTGTCCCAAACCACTCTGCCGTCTCCCACAGCCGCGCTTGGCACCAAAATACGGCGAAAACGTCTCACTTGACAGGTATGCGCCTCCATTTTCATATTGATCTGGTCAATTTCTTGACAGCAGCGGCTCTCCTCCACTGTAATAATAATGGCTTCCGAAAAATCAATATTTATGGGGCGCCCTGGACAGACCCCCTTCGGCTTCGCAATTCTGGAGGCAATTAATGTCCAGTTCAATGACATTTTCCACTGGTTCTGCTCTCTGGTCATCGTTGGAACTGTTGTCATCAGACAAAGCATCTGATTCCGTCTCGGACGGCTCGAACCTGTAAAGTTCTATGCCTCTGTCACTGTCTGAACCACTGACAAAAAAAAAGACCAAAAAAAAGAGACAAAACTAAACTAATTTGTTCACAATCGCTGTCACTTTCCGTCATGATTGTCCAATGTTGATAAGTGTGAATGTGGATAGGCAGGGCAGCCAGGGTACAACTGGTGATGTCAAAAACATGGGCGTGGTCTGGACTGGCTGTCACAAGCCAGCAAGCAAGGTGGGGCCTTCACCTGGTGTATTTTGTGCAATTATGTAAATACAGGTGGGTGATATGGTCTCCGGTATGAATATTTGGTTTAAGCTATGTGTATTTTATCTAAATTCGTTGTCATTTAGAAAAAAAAAATTACGTGACATTTGGCCCCCCTCATGGATCGTCACCTTATCGTGGTGGGGGGGTTTGCGTGCCCCAGTGATCCCAGGAGCTATGTTGTCCGGGGCAATTTGCCTCTGATAGGGTCTCCCAAGACAAACTGGTCCTGGGTGAAGGGCCAGACGAAGAACGATCCAACAGACTCTCATGATAAATTGTATATCAAGGATTCAGTGTACCCCGCCCGGTATGGGGTTACCGGGGCCCCACCCTGGAGCCAGGCCTGGGGGAGGGGCTCGAAGGCTAGCGTCTGGTGGCCGGGTTTCCACCCATGGGACCCGGCCGGGCTCAGCCCGAAGGAGTTACATGGGTCCGCCCTCCAGTAGGTTCACCACCTGCAGGAGGGATCATGGAAGTCCGGTGCTATGTGGATTAGGTGGCAGTCAAAGGCGGAGACCTTGGCGGACTGATCCCAAGCTTTCTAAACTGGCTTTTGGTACGTGGAATGTCACCTCTCTGGTGGGGAAGGAGCCTGAGCTGGTGTACGAGATTGAGCGATACCGGCTAGATATAGTCGGCCTCACCTCAACACACAGCTCCGGTTCCGGAACCAGTCTCCTGGAGAGGGGCTGGAGCTTGGCCTTTTCTGGAGTTGCCCCGGGCGAGAGGCGACGAGCAGGGGTAGGTATTCTTGTATCGCCCCACCTTGCTGCCTCTATATTGGAGTTTTCCCCGGTGGACGAAAGGGTTGCTTCCCTGCGCCTTCGGGTTGGGAAACGGGTCCTGACCATCATTTGTGCCTATGCACCAAATGATGTTTCAGAGTACCCACCCTTTTTGGAGTCTGTGACTGGGGTGCTGGAGGGTGCTCCTCCTGGAGACTCCATTGTCCTACTGGGGGACTTCAATGCGCACGTGGGCAACGACAGTGAAACCTGGAGGGGGGTGATTGGGAGGAACGGCCTGCCCGATCTGAACCCGAGTGGTGTTCAGTTATTGGACTTCTGTGCTAACCACAGTCTGTCTATAACGAACACCATGTTCAAGCATAAGGGTGTCCATATGTGCACCTGGCACCAGGACACCCTAGGCCGCAGGTCGATGATCGATTTTGTTATCGTATCATCAGACCTGCGACCGTATGTCTTGGACACCCGAGTAAAGAGAGGTGCAGAGCTGTCAACTGATCACCACCTGGTGGTGAGTTGGATCCGATGGCAGGGGAGGAAGCCATTCAGACCTGGTAGACCCAAACGTATAGTGAGGGTGTGCTGGGAGCGTCTGGCTGAGGCCCCTGTCCGGGAGGTCTTCAACTCCCACCTCCGGAAGAACTTCAACCACATTCCGAGGGAGTCTGGAGACATGGAGTCTGAATGGGCCATGTTCTCCACCTCTGTTGTTGAAGCGGCAGCCCAGAGCTGCGGCCGCAAGGTGGTCGGTGCATCTCGTGGTGGCAACCCCCGAACCAAGTGGTGGACACCAGTGGTGAGGGGGGCCATTAAGCTGAAGAAGGAGTCCTATCAAGCTTGGTTGGCTTGTGGGACTCCCGAAGCAGCTGAGGTGTACCGGCAGGCCAAGCGGAGTGCAGCTCGGGTGGTTGCTGAAGCAAAAACCCGGGTATGGGAGGAGTTCGGTGAGGCCATGGAACAAGACTTTCGGTCGGCTTCAAAGAGATTCTGGCAAACTGTTCGGCGGCTCAGGAGGGGAAAGCAGCTCCCCGTCCACACTGTGTATGGTGCGGATGGGACACTGTTGACTTCAACTGGGGATATCGTCGGGCGGTGGAAGGAATACTTCGAGGATCTCCTCAATCCCACTGATACGCCTTCCACAGAGGAAGCAGGGTTTGGGGACGAGGGGGATGACTCGCCTATCACAGGGGCTGAGGTCGCCAAGGTGGTTAAAAATCTCCTTGGTGGCCGGGCCCCGGGGGTGGACGAGATTCGCCCCGAGTACCTCAAGGCCCTGGATGTTGTTGGGTTGTCATGGTTGACACGCCTCTGCAACATTGCGTGGAGGTCGGGGGCAGTGCCTTTGGCATGGCAAACCGGGGTGGTGGTTCCTCTCTTCAAAAAAGGGGACCGGAGGGTGTGCTCCAACTTTAGAGGGATCACACTCCTCAGCCTCCCTGGGAAGGTCTATGCCAAGGTACTGGAGAGGAGAGTCCGGCCGTTGGTCGAACCTCGGATTCAGGAGGAGCAATGTGGTTTTCGTCCTGGCCGTGGCACATCGGACCAGCTCTTTACCCTCTCGAGAATTCTTGAGGGTTCGTGGGAGTTTGCCCAACCAGTTTACATGTGTTTTGTGGACTTGGAGAAGGCATTTGACCGCGTCCCTCGTGGATTTTTGTGGGGGGTGCTTCGGGAGTATGGGGTATCGGGCTTGTTGTTACGAGCTATTCGGTCTCTGTACGACCGTTGTGAGAGTTTAGTTCGCATTGCCAACACTCGGTCGGAGTCATTCCCAGTGAGAGTTGGACTCCGCCAGGGCTGCCCTTTGTCACCGGTCCTGTTCATAATTTTTATGGACAGGATTTCTAGGCGCAGCCAGGGAATGGAGGGTGTCATGCTTGGTGACCACAGGATCTCATCTCTGTTGTTTGCAGATGATGTTGTCCTGTTGGCTTCATCCAGCAATGACCTACAGCTCTTGCTGGGACGGTTTGCCGCTGAGTGTGAAGCGGCTGGGATGAGAATCAGCACCTCCAAGTCCGAGTCCATGGTCCTCAGCCGGAAAAAGGTGGATTGTCCTCTCCGGGTTGGGGACAGGCTCCTGCCCCAAGTGGAGGAGTTTAAGTATCTTGGGGTCTTGTTCACGAGTGAGGGGAAAATGGAGCGAGAGATCGACAGACGGATTGGAGCAGCATCTGCAGTGATGCGGACGTTGTACCGGTCTGTTGTGGTGAAGAGGGAGCTTAGTTCTAAGGCAAAGCTGTCGATTTACCAGTCAATCTACGTTCCTACTCTCACCTATGGTCACGAGCTTTGGGTAATGACCGAAAGAACGAGATCGCGGATACAAGCGGCTGAAATGAGCTTTCTCCGTAGGATTGCTGGACTCACCCTCAGAGATAGGGTGAGGAGCTCAGTCATCCGGGAGAGGCTCAGAGTAGAACCGCTGCTCCTCCACATTGAAAGGAGTCAGTTGAGGTGGTATGGGCATCTGATTAGGATGCCTCCTGGACGCCTCCCACTTGAGGTGTTTCAGGCACGTCCCACTGGGAGGAGACCCCGGGGCAGACCCAGGACTCGGTGGAGAGACTATGTCTCCCAGCTAGTCTGGGAACGCCTTGGTATCCCCTCTGAAGAGCTGGAGCAGGTGGCTGGGGAGAGGGAAGTCTGGGCTTCTCTGCTTGAACTGCTGCCTCCGCGACCCGGACCTCCGGAAAAGCGGTAGAAGATGGATGGATGGATGGATGGGTGACATTTGGCCTTTAAGCACAATAAAGTGTGTTCTTTAGTTCCTGTGTCAGTCCAGCAGGAGGCATGTGTGATCTGTGCACAAAGTTTGTCAGTTGAAACAGTGTTATCTGTTATAACATAATCAATATACTGATTACCTTGTTTGGGCATGTTATCCATGCTGGGCTTGCCCTTTCTTTTTCTTCTCTAGCCTCAGAACTGGGTAGGGTCCTGTAGAAAGAGGGAGGTTCTCTGAGGCCATGTGGTTTATCAGAAGGAAACCTGAGAGTGAGAACAGGAGAAAGAAGCGTTTTCAGTCTTCACACTGTCTGCAGCTCCAGTCTCCCCAGCTCTGCTCAACTGAACCCCCGCAAATGTTTGGAGAGCTTTGGGAACTCTCTCATGAATGCTGTTCTCCATCTAGCTGTTGCTTGAGACTAATTGGAGAACAATGTGACAGAATTGTGCTTTTTTAGTTTTTTTCTTTTTTCTTTTGTAGGCACTCCTGATTCCCAAATTCCTATGCAAAAGCACTGAAAAAGTGAAATTATCATCATATACCCCTTTTATGACCAGAGATGTTTGTTAATGTCAGCTCAACTTTATTCCACCTTGCTTTTTCTGGTTAAACACAAAAAAAGAAAACTTTTTGTCTTTGTTCTGATTTCCCTGCAGTTCATATATTATGTTGTTCTTTATTTGCCTTGTAAACCTAAGTTCAGTAAACTGTTCTGTAACTCAAGCATCAAGGATTACTGTAATTCAGATATGGAGTCACATGATTTCACAGAAACAGACAAGTACTGCAAGTGAAAGTTCACAGGGGGGTTTCTGGTATTTATAGACACAGGGACATGCTTCTATGAGTGTTTCTATGCAGACAAAAACAACTGGTGCCAGAGCGAACAAGATGAAGTTTCATGCTCAGTGGATATCAAGCCAACAAAGAGAAATAAGTGAGCAGTTTAATATTTATACGGTTTAATATTAATACAGCTCTTTGAAAACTATTCATCAAATTGTGATTTTAGATTCTTTCAGAAGGACCCATTTAAAATGTGCTTTGGTGTCTTACATACAGTAAGTTACCACACAATAATGATTTAATAAATTAATTATGTCTACACACCATTTTAAAAGGGAAATGTTAAACTGTGAAATCTATTCTCCATCAGAGGCACCGAGATTTTAGCAGGTGTGAAGTGTACACCCTTTCATGGAAACTGTATTCCCTGATGGCTGTGGCCTCATTCAGCAGGATACAGTGCTGTGCCAAAAAGCAAAATGGTTCAGGAATGGTTTGAGGAGGACAACAATGAGTTTGAGGTCTTGACTTGGCCTCCAAATTCCCCAGACCTCAATCTAATCCAGCATCTGTGGGATGTGGTGGACAAACGAATCCATGGAGGCACCACCTGACAAATGACAGGACTGAAAGGATCTGCTGCTGACATCTTAGTACCAGTTACCACAGCCCACCTTCAGGGGTCTAGTGGAGTCTATGCCTCACTGGGTCAGGGCTGTTTTGGCAGCAAAAGGGGGACCAACACAAAATTAGGCAGGTGGTCATACTGTTATGCCTGATCGGTGTACATCGGCATAGAAGGAAATCAGCCACTCACCATGAACATGGCATGCTCATATAAGGGTCATGGACAGACTCCTTCACAGTCCGTGGGACTTGTGTGGTTGTAAAGTAAAGCTCAAATGCTCTTAACAATGACTGTTTTTTATTCATTTTGGCTAGTTAGCTTCACCGCTAACTACTGAAATAGTTATGAGTCAAGAACGCAGAGACGCAACAGGCAGGAAGTCAAGCTGGAAGAGAAAATCTGGTAGTGATGGAATATTCACTAATAATTCATTTGAATGTACTAGTTCTTATGGGTGACCGTACTATACTGAATCATTTACCATACCACATACCAAGGAAAAGGTGGAGGAGTTATACTATATGTTAAAAACACCTTAAAATGTAATCAAATTGAATGGTCAAAAGACGTAAGTCTAGAATGTGTAGGAGTTAACATTAGTCAGCCAATAGGATCCTCTCTGCTATTTGTTTATATCGCAAACTCTCCTCTAAAGCAGATTTTTATGACCAATTTAATGTGCTTCTTAATCAATGCAATTCTAAAAATGAATTGAGCTCCCACCACCTGCTGCAGCCATTAACATTGAACCTGCTACCTCTGTGTCTCCTTCCCCTCTCACTGAGCGCCCCCCAGTGCCTAGAATTGACCGTCGGGCGAGAGAGGAGCCTGCGGCCCTGGAGAGCCTGTATCCAGCCCCGCAGCAGCATCATGGGCAGAGAAGGAGACCGAACAGCTGTTTGGAGCCAGAGCCAACGAGTAAGCGTCACCGGATCTCTGTGGAGGAGCAGTCGGGTCAAGCAGGTCACATATCCCCTGCATCCACGCCGTGTGGGTCTTCGGCGTTGGCTTCAGCGCCTGGGGGTTTCCAGACTGTGATGACCATCATGCCGGCTATGGAGCTCACCGCCGTCAAGCCGGAACACGGAATGGACCTCCGTGTGGGTGACCCCCACAGCCACGGACAAGCAGAGCGCTCAGCTGGAGCAATTAGCAGAACAGTGAGATGTTTGGACTGATAACAATAGGTGGAGAGGAGTTCCGGCCAGTAATCCTGCTATTGTTTCGTATGACTCAAATGCAAATGTTCATGCCTTCCTGCTCTGTACTGTGATGCAGTACAGAGCAGGAAGCTCTGTACTGCATACCCCTCTTTCCTCCTATTTTTCCCCACTGGGTACCGCTGGGGTCCCCCTTATTCGGGTCAGCTCTCCCCTGCTGTCCCTCTTAGTAGGGAGGCCGCCTCCAAGCTTCTCCCTCTGGTCCTGGTGGTCTAAGGACGCGGGTCGGCCGCCTGAAGAACCATCTTGTCGGGTCGGCGACCTGGTTCGGCCGCCCAAGAAACTGTCTCGCTCGTTCTGCGTTCTGGGTCAGCTGCCTGAAGGACTGCCTTGTTGGTCTGGCGACCGGGACCGGCTGCCTGAGGTACTGTTTCCCCGGGTCTGGGACTTGGGTAGGCCGCCCGAACTGCTTTTTTCCTTTTTTGTTTTATGTGGCGTCTGGATGCTGGTAGACTGCCTGAACTGCCTTTTTTTTTTCTCCACTCTCCATCTGCCGGCGTTCCTGTAGTTCTGTTTTCCATGTGGGGCTGAAGGGGTTCTCGTTTCTTCGCCTGGGTTGCCGTGTGTTCTATTCATATATTATTTTTTTTTGCCTATTCTATGGTACTTATGTATTTCCTAGGTAAAGGGTATCTGTATTTTTTGTTTTCTCTTGGGTTCGTGGAATCAACAAGTATTCATATGCTGTGTATGCCGTGCCTATCGGTAGCGGAGGCCAATTCCTGGGTAGTCTGATCCGCTGACGTGTGTTCTAAGCCATACAGCTCATGCAAGGACGCCGTTACCATGTTTACTGTTTGGTTCAGGTTGGAATTTGAGTTTCACTTTTTCATGCGTTCTGATGGTGATTTTTTAACTTAACCCTGACCTTCCAGGAAATAAGCTCACAACCAAAGTAATTGATTTTGATCAAGATTGCTGAGTATGGTCTCCTCCATTATCTCCATTGTTATAGGACAATTTCAGACCTAGTTGCACTTCTTAGTTATCACATGTAAATGTTTTTTTTCCCCTAGGTCCCCTAGGATTACTTCATGTCAACTCTACGTGCAGTTAACAGCTAAACTGATCATGTGGAAATTTGTTCTAAAATGCTAGATGTCAAAATGAGCCATTCTGAACATCTTTGCCCCAGAAGTTTTTGCATGTTCGATTCTTAAATTAATATAAACTGGCAAGTTATAAGTATAACTGTCCTGTCAAACTGTGTAATAGTAGAGACCGCCGGAACTGCTTTTTTTCTTTTCTCCTCGCTCTCTACCCGCCGGCATCCCTATAGTTGTGTTGTTCATGCTAAGGGATTGCCGTGTGTTCTGTACATATATTTTTGTTTGTCTACTCCGTGGTGTTTGAGTATTTTCGTAGGTGAAGTGTACCTGTAATTTTGTTTTCCTTATTTCTTTGAATATTTTCTAAGGTGAAGTGTACTTGTATTTTTTGTTTTCCCTATTCGGTGTACCGATCGGTACTATACATTTATTTTTGTTGCTATTCTGTATTCCCCGAGTTTTCTTCTGATTGAAGTGTATTGCCACTTTTGTTTTCACTTGCTCTTCTAGTTTGGTCATTTCTGTATTTAAGCCCCATCATTTCATGTTTGTCTCTTGTTGTTATCCGTTCCTTGTGGGGTTTTTTTTTTTCCTTTCCCTCTGGATGTGCTATTGCTTTTTGTGTTTTTGGTTTTTTGGGGGGTTCTCTCCCTCCTGACCTGTTTCCCCTTCTGCCTTCCCTGGGTTGGTCCTGTTAGCCTCCTGACTGGGGGGGCCCTTGGGTGTCGCGTTTGACGCCTAGAATGCGCCTTTTGAACTGGGGGTACTGTTGTGATCTGAGCGATGATCCCGTCTGCACTCGGGTTGCTCAGTATTTCCCCTTTTCCATTATATTATTTCGGGGTTTGTTATCAGGGCCGCTCAGGGGCTTTTATTGTGACAGCGCCACGGCTGCACTTTCGGCTGTCAAAGCTGAGCCGGGGCCATGACAGCTGTTTGTCATTTTTGTTAATTACTTTACCTCTTTTCTGATTTGTTTGTGTTTGGCATTTAAGGGAGCAGCTGAGGCTCACTCCTCGCTGCGACCTACACAATCCTACTCCTGGATAACGAGGGACTGGTGTTCCTATTCCCGACTCCAGTCTTCCCCTGCATCTTGAACCCTTTTCCTGCATATCTTAGTAAGTGTTTTTGTACAGTGCAGGCTGCGTCCTCGCTGCCACTCCTAGTCTATCCTTAGTCTATTATTTGGTGTCTCAGCTTATGTTTGTGTTTTGCCCCACGTGGCTGTTTATTTTGTCATTTTGTCATCTTGTGAATAAATGTGCAAAACTTACTGTTCGGCAACTGGCGTCTCATTGATGCCCTGCAAGGGGCATTCGTAACAGTATTGGAATAATGGATGTATTTGAGAAATTACAATTTATAGATAAAACTGCTGATTTACCCCAGTTAATAGAGTAGTCTGATAATGATGAAAATTTATCAGTGAGCGCCACTGTCTGAAGAAGAGATCTTTGTGAGTTTTCAAGGAAAATCAATACATCATCAGCATAAAGACTTATCTTGTGTTCTTTTTCTCCAGTTTGGATACCTCTGATATCAACATTTTGTTGTATGGCTGCTGCTAATGGTTCAATAAAGATGGTAAAAAGTGAGGGAGAGAGTGGACACCCCTGCCTAGTACCTCTCTGGAGAGTAAAGCTTTGGGAAGTCTGATCATTTGTTCGGACAGACGCTGGTTTTAATCCAGCTTATGAAAGATGAACCAAACCCGAACTTATTTAACACCATAATAAGAAGTTTCCAATTTACATGGTCAAAGGCTTTCTCTGCATCCAGAGATAAAATTGTAGTTTCTAAGTTATTGATCTCACAGTAGTCTATTAAATTAAATAGCCTGCGTGTATTATTAGCCAAGTGCCTACCCTTGATGAAACCTGTTTGATCTGGGTGTACAATAACCGGAATTATCCTTTCCAGCCTTTTGGCGAGAGCTTTGCAAATTATTTTAAGATCGACATTCATCAGTGAGATGGGACGGTAGCTGGATGGAAGCGTAGGTTCTTTTCCAGGTTAAAGGAGCAGGATGATACTAGCCAAATTCATATTTGGAGGGATTACATTATTCTTTTTAATTTGGTTCACCATTTTAAAGAAAGTAGGTGCCATCACAGGCCAGAATTCTTTATAAAATTCTACTGGAAAACCATCTGATACCAGAGCCTTGTTGTTTGAGATGTGTTTAAGTGCTTCCTGGAGTTCGGACACCAGAAGAGGTGCATCCAGAGATGCAATCTGTTCATTATTTAATCTTGATAAGTAAATACCATACAAAAATTTATTTATCTCTGAGTCAGATGGGTTAATCTGAGATGATTTACCTTTTTGTTCTTATTAAAGACAAAAACAGAAAGGAGATGTTTTTACCTTCTTTGCATGTTTCGACTGTTCACTGCAGCCTTGGTCAGAAGTGTCAGCTGATTGCTGCCAGTTGTCATTTTATCAGCTGACTTTCGTAGGTGGGGCCAGCCCAGCAGACCTGTCAGATCCACCGAGCCGGCCCCGCTTTCCGCCATCTGATGGTCTCTGGAGAATGTGGTCCCAGGTGTGGTATTACGTGGAAGTTACGCACAAAATTGTGTCAAAGACTTCCACCGGCTGGAGAAATTGGAGAAAACACGGGCATGCTACAGAAACCACCTGAGATTTAACCTCCGTGGCAGAGATGAGGACGTCACACCTAGTGAGTACATGCGTATTTGGGCCTGTAGAAGAAGAGCTAATTCATGACAAGCTAGCATATAGCACGAGCAATAAGTGGCTAAAGGAGAAGCTACTAATAGATAAGGACAAATTCACGCTAAGTCAAGTTATGCCGATGGCTATCCAAATCGAGTCTACTACCCAGCTAAGAATGTAAGTACTGGCTAATGAACACCTAGCCGTCCAAGTTCCCTCTCCACGTCAGGCCGATAGCAACTCAGCTAACTACTCGGAACGGACCCCCAAAAGGTGGCGGACCATGGCACAGGCTGGTGCGGGAACCCAGGGACTGTGTGGCGACTGTGGCTCTCCTCATCACCAGGCAGGCTCGTCCGCCTGCCTCGCTAAAGAGAAAATGTCCTACAACTGCAGTCGAGCTAATCACCTGGCTAGGGTTTGCACCACCACCAACAAGCCGATGGATTCAGGACTTGTGGGCGTAGCTTCGGTATGTGTGCCGGTATGTGGGCACCAGGAATTGTCCGCTAAGGTGATACGTTTTGCAGCTCGATGGCATCGACGTGCCACTCATGGTAGATTCGGGCACTGGTAAATCCATACTAAATGTGTCCACGGTAAGAAAACTTTTTCCAAAGAGACCTATTGTAGTGGGCACTGTGAAAATGTTTGGCTATGGACATGCGAAGATTGGCATGGTGGGCATGGTCAGTTTCTCTGTGGTGTGTGGGTCAAAGGCTATTCCCGTATTCACCTTTCAGGTCTCACACCATGGGGCTGAATTGTTGGGTATTGACTAATTGGGAGAGTTAGGATTCTCCATTCCGGACCCAACGGGCTCCACAGTGTTAATTGTTTCTCCCGGGTGGCACGTTCGATGGCCAGCGTTGTTTACGGGCCTGGGCTGCGTGACGGCTTTCAACCACCATCCACTCATCGACCCGAGTGTGACACCCAAAATCCAACCTCTACGGCGGTTACCTCTCGCCCTGCGGGACGACGTCACAGCAGAGCTAGATAAGCTACTGAGCGCTGGCATTATCGAGAAAGCGGATGCCTCACTGTGGATCTCAAATATTGTGGTAGCCAAGAAGAAAATGGGTGGCATCCGACCGTGCATTGACCTCAGAATGGTTAACAAAGTGATCATCCTGGACAAATACCCAGTGCCCATGAGGGAGGAACTCAGTGCGATATTCAGCGGCTCCACAGTGTTTTCAAAACTGGACCTCTGCCAAGGTTATCTACAAGTGCCCTTCCACCCAGCCAGCCATGATCTGATGGCATTCGTGACCCACATGAGCATTTTCAGGTACACCCACATGCCTTTTGACCTGAGTTTGGCACCAAGCTGCTTTCAGAAAATCATGTCTACGATCCTCGTCGGCCTCAGGGGTGTGGTAGTGTATCTGGACGACATTGTGGTCCACGGCGTGTCGGGTGGCGCACAACGAATGCTTGGAACGTGTAATGGAGGTGCTTCTGGAGCATGAGGTTACGCTGAACGGGGGAAAGTGCATTTTGGCAGCTGAATCCATTGAGTTTGTTGGGTTTCGACTGTCGGCTGAGGGCCTGAGCCCCTGCACTCAAACATGGATGCGTTCCTACGATTCCTGGACACCACGACACCTGCACAAATTTCCTCGTTTCTGGGTATGGTGAACTTCTATGAACATTTCATTCCCCATTATACAGAGACTATTGAGCCTCTCTGAACCCTACTGAAGCAGGACACTCTGTGGCAATTGACCCCGGCCTGCTCAGCGGCGGTCGCTAAACTGAAAGCTCAACTCACCTCCCTGCCGGTGTTGGCATATTTTGACCCCAAATGGCCCACTTTTGTGACTTGTGACACATCTGGTACAGCAGTGGGCGCAGTTATGTCTCAACTACAAAATGATACAGAGCATTCAGTGGCGTTCGCTTTGAGGTTCCTCACGTCGGCTGAACAGAAGTACGCCGTGGGCAACAGAGAAGCACTCGTGTGTGTTTGAGCATGTGAACTGAGGTACATCTACCTCTATGGATGCCGTTTCACCCTACGCACGAACCATAGGGCACTGACGTCCCTGCTGAAAACAACTGGCTCAGGACACAGGCCCCTGCAGATCCACAGGTGAGCAGAACAGCTATGGGCTTACAACTTCACTACTCAGTTCACCCCTGGCAAAGAAAATATAGTGGCGGACCTCCTGTCCCGTGCCATAATCAACACTGTGCAACTGGACGACAGCGATTCCTTGGAGGCAGAGCTGATCAACACACTGCACGAGCCCCTCCGGAACATGGTGTTCCTCCAGAAACTCCAGGCGGAGTCGGAATGGGAACCGACTTTCTTGCAACTGCACTCTTTCATTAAAGGGGGTTGGCCCATGAAAATGCATGGAAACCTGGCACCTTTTCACAGGTTCAGTGATGAACTGAGCTGCTGGAACGACGTGTGCGTGGCGAGAGGACACTGCACGTTGATTCCAGTGTCACTAAGATTGCGCGTTTTGGCTATACTCCATGACAGGACCACTGCAGATCGTGAAGCGGCTGGGCCCGGACACGTCCGGCACTTGGACGGGTCACGGTGGCATTCCAGCCACCTGAGGAAATCGTTGCTGGCCCAGGATCCGGGAGCTGCAGCGGACGAGATGGACATGGGTTGGGACTTGACTGATGGGACTCTGGGCACTCGGGTTCGGCCAAAGAGGCCTGGAGCAGGTCCTCCATCTGTGAAGTGCTCAGCTAGGACCTGTCAGAGGCCTAAGCACATACATGACTTTGTGGTCAGACTGAATCTATCTAGCACATGTTGGCCTTGGGTGGCAGAATAATCCACCTCAACACGGGGGCATGCTGGCAGTCTACCCGGATGTTCAGTTAGTTCATTGTTTTCATTGTTGTTGCATGTTTAATGTTTGGGTGTTCACTGACTAAATTTAAAGGAGAGTTTGATCTGGTTTTATGGTTCTTTCTGAAAGGGGGAATGTTGTGTGGGGATTTGGCCCTTGAGGCTTGCCGTAGCCGGTGCCAGGAGCACAGCGTGGTGACATCAGGCGGGCTACGGCCAGTATGTATATTTGAGACTTTACTCGATAAAGTTCAGTTCGTTGCTCGGCACAACATGGCTCACGTCTCACTCTGTTAATAAATAACACAGTCCACACATTAATGGTGTTGCAACATCAATTTATTAGTTGAGAAGAGACAGCAGTACGTACCTGTGGATTACAGAGTAGGCCAGTGATGGGCAATTGGCGGCCCGCCTCCTCATCCACTGCAGCCTGCCAGTCCATTTCCAAAAGTCAATTATTTATTTATATCACATTTGGAACCACATTCTTAAATGCTATTATAGAGTCCGCCAGCAGAGGGAGCACTAATCAAACCCTAAGTGCCATTCTGTGCAAGCAGTAGAGCGAGAGTGAGGCAGCCACAGAGACAGCGGGAGCAGCACTGGAGTGTTCTCAGGTATGTTTTGCATGCTAAGACTGCATTAATAGGCTGTAAAAAGAAGTAAATGTACAAAGTAGGCTGCTTTTAAATAAGAATAAATTATACAGCTGAGGAGCTGTAGCATTTATTCTTGTTTGGCAGGTGGTCTTATGGAACTCGGAGGCTTTCCTTAATTGTGCAGAAAAAGATTCAAAGCTTTGACGCTTCTTTCTAAAGAGCATGACTGAAGCACTGACAGACTGTGGTTGTAATGTGCTGATTTTTTTTTTATATATATATATATACCAGTGGCTCGTAAACTTTTTGTTTATTCCCCATTTTGGGGAGTCAGACATTACCAAGCCCACACAGCTATTTCTCTGCCCCTCCACACTCACAGTGAATCCAAGAGCAAGGTCAGCCTCTTCATATTTCCTTTTCTTCTTGGCTTCTTTTGTTAATTATCATCAGGAATTTTGATGGAGAGAATAAAAAATTAGGTCATGATATAATGTTACCCATTCATCCATACATCTTCTACTGCTTAAACCTTTTCGGGTCACTGGGGGGGGAGGGGTTGCTGGAGCCTATCCCAGCATCTTTGTCAAGAGGTAGATACATGAGGGACAGATCGCTAGTCCATTGCAGGGGAGAATTTTTTCAGTAATAATTTTAGTAATAAAAAAAGTAATATTTTTTTCAGTAATTTTAATTCTAGTATGATAAAACACTGAGAAGCTTTTATTTTTATTTTTATTTTCAGTTTAAACTGTGAAACTTTTAACTTTTAAGTTTGCAGGAAATAACCCCCCCCCCCCCCAGGAGGTTTACATGTAAATGTGGCCCTCAGGAAGTGAGGAAAAAATTGTGTGTTCCTCACTACCACCAAAATTGTCCAGCCTTGGAAAAGGGAAAGAATAGCAAATTTGTAGGATTAAAACATTCTGGACTAAATGTATGTGATCTGCAGAGACCTTTTTATTGTTTTAAAAATTAAACTTTAAACACTAGCCTCCATTTTGAAAAGTGTCTGATCTTTTTTTTCTAAATAACCATCTTCATAGTGATGTAGATGCCAAAACGAGTGAGTTTTCAGTTCAGTGATCTGCTCCATGAAGATGCCTGAGCTTCATTTTTGGTTCTACAGATTTATCTGAATATTTAAGCACAATAAAGTGTGTTCTTTAGTTCCTGTGTCAGTCCAGCAGGAGGCATGTGTGATCTGTGCACAAAGTTTGTCAGTTGAAACTGTTTACAGTCGTTTGTAAGACATTACCTTGTTTGGGCATGCTTCCCATGCTGGGCTTGCCCTTTCTTTTTCTTCTCTAGCCTCAGAACTGGGTAGGGTCCTGTAGAAAGAGGGAAGTTCTCTGAGGTCGTGTGGTTTATCAGAAGGAGAGTTGAGAGTGAGAACAGGAGAAAGAAGCGTCTTCAGTCTTCACACTGTCTGCAGCTCCAGTCTCCCCAGCTCTGCTCAACTTCATATCAACAGGTGAGAATGACTTCATTACATCCAACTAACTGCTGTCAGTAGTAGGGAGGAAAATAAAGAGAAGAGTGGGATCTGAACAGCATTTAGAGTCTATCACGTCGTCCCATGATCATGACCTGTTGTTGAACCCACCATGTGGGTGCTGCTGTATCACTGATAAAGGCCTTGCATTAACAGCATGGAAGTACTGTATATCCAGTGTTATGCAAAACTCAGGCCTCCGCTTAACAAATTGCGTATTGTTTCATTGAAAAAGTTTAAGACAGTCTCTGTAGGCTGTGGAAAAAATACAATATTAAAAATACAATGTTGAAATTAATATGTAGTTACAGTTTACTTTAGCATGTGTAAAAGTTTGGCCACCCTACATTCTCAATTAAACACACCAGTTACAAAAAAATCACTAAAATGTGCTGTTTGCCAAGAGGTGGCCATTTGATTTACATCCCACTGTAATTTTGTCAGTAAAGAAACTGCATTTTTATCTGCTGTCTAGTTATATTTCAATGACTTTCACAATAATGTGGAAAAATGAAACCTAATGAACTCTGAAGCCTCAAACACATCATTTTATGACTTCCTATCTAAAACGAGCAGGCATCAGCGTCACAGAGAAAAGATAAGTGTTGTTTAATTTCCTCTGTGTTGTTGGCACAATCTCAGAAATTTAGCATGGTGAAAATAAAAAGATGATGGTTAACTGTCCACATGGTCAAACTGGGACATGAATGTTGGGAATTTTTAGGATATTTGAAAAATAAGCACATTTAAAAATATATATATTCTTAAATGTCTTTATTACAGAAACATGGCTGAATGTATCAGAAATGACAGGAATAAAAACTGGGTCTTCATCTAGAACAGGGGTGTCCAATCATGTGCCGTGGCGAGCCAACACCCTGCAGGTTTTCTCTTCTACCCAGTCTCTTCAGCAGGTGTTTTCACTTATCAGCAGTCAGTGTGAAGAAATTCAGTGGAATCTGCTGTTGAACACACTGGTTGGAGGTCAAGCCTGCAGGGTCTTGGCCCTCCGTAGCACATGACTGGACACCCCTGATCTAGCATCCTGTTTGAGTGAGAACCTTTCAATGGAACCATCATTACCGTCATTATGTTAAATATTGGAGATCTGAGCCATTTTTAGAGCTTGTAGCACAAAAACTTTATAAAATCTGCCTGTTCTAATTTTATTTTTTAATTCTACAGGAAATGTTTGCTCCAGTAACACTTCCAAATTTGTGCATGCCATATTAAAGCAGATATTATTGTCCGAAGTTTGAGTAAAAGGCTGAAAAAAGAAAAACTGTCATTTCAAAATGATTACACATACAGAACTATTATTTGAGTTTCTCCATAACTTACACACCTAAGGAATCCTTATTGTGTACTAACTAGCACATTTTTACTAATATGAATACTTTAAGGTTTTTTTTCATTAAATAAATACTAATTATTGATGAATAGATTTACAAATTATTATCATAAGATAGTGCTAGTTTTTCATGATGGTGCTCTAACATCAATGCCTGGGTCACAGGAATGTCACAGAGTCCCCAAAACGGAAATGAAAGAAAGGAGAGAGGCCTGATATTCGACTAGTACTGAAACTTGTAGCAGAATACCAGCTGACCTTGCTCTCATAGCTCCAGTAATTCCTCTGAGAGACCATTTCTCACCGTCACTAATGAAAGTATTCAGTAGTTTATTCTCTGAAGAGGAGGAAAATATAAGTCTGCACTTATGAGAACCACAGCCTTATAATTATGAACCCGTTAGACATCATAGACCAGGAGCAGAGAAGGGTTAGGAGAAATAACCAGAAATTAATCTTTATTGTGAAGGGAATCAGTCGGAGGACTATACAGTTATTATGGTGAGTTGTCTAACTTGTGATTAATGTTGGCTTACAATAGTTAATATTGTAAAAAAAATCCTGTAAATTTATCTGTCGCATGTAACAGCTTTATTTTAAGGATGACTCTAAAATTGTGGTGAAGTTTAATCTATAGACTGTTATTCACAAGCTCAGTAATTATCAGTTACATTTTAACTAATGTTAAACATGGTTTTCTTGAGCTGGGGAAAATATCTGATGAGATGAGATAAGATAAGCCTTTATTAGTCCCACAATGGGGGAAAGTCCAGATAGCATGCACATGTTTAAAATATGTCACTTAAAAGCACACAATCACTCCTTTCCTCTTCCATCTTTCCTCTGCCCGTTCAGCAGGTCAACCAAACACAGAATCTTTAGCATTGTTAGCCACTGTTGGTGCAGTCATCTTGGAAGAAGAAGAGGAAAATCTGGTTCATTTGACGGAGGAAAATAACACACACATACATTCTCTGTGGAGTTCTGCCATCAACTGAACATGGAGCCCCATTTATTTTTGCGCATGTTCAGAACATGATGCATTCAGGGTATATTCAGTATAAGGGCATATTTTAACATTTCAAGAGTTAATCCAACACCCCCACTTGCTCTTATACTGAAAACTCACAGTTTACATTCCAAACTTAAACCTTTCAATCTTGCATTTGGTTACAGGCTTAGTAAAAACATCTGCAACCATGTTTGCGGTTGAACAATACTCAATGGTTATTTTTCCATCACTGAGTGCCCATCGAATGAAACGGAATTTAACATCGATGTGTTTACATCTCTGACGACACACTGGGTCTTTAGAAAGAGTAATTGCACCCTGGTTGTCTTCAAAAATTTTCACTGGTGCATGTTGATAGTCATTGTCCATTCCACTCAACAGCTGTACAAGATACAAACATTCTTGTGTTGTTGCAGCTCGTGCCATGTATTCAGCCTCACATGTAGACAAAACTACAGTCTGCTGCTTCTTAGATTTCCATGAAATAAAAGGCCCATTTTTAGTCAAACTAAAACAGTATCCTGTTGTGCTGCATCTATCACTTTGATCAGCTGCCCAGTCGGCATCACTATATGCCACAAGTGTAAGTTTCTCCTACTTTTCTTCTAACATCTGATTCATTGTACCTTTTAAATACCTTAGTGCATGTTTAGCTGCTGTCAAGTGCTGTTGTTTTGGCTGTGATGGATATTGTGACAACTTGCTTACAATCCAACTCAAGTCTGGTCTTGTACATGTCATTACAAACAGTATCTCACAAAAGTGAGTATACCCATCATATTTTTGTGAATCTTTTATTATATCTTTTCATGGGACAACACTGAAGATATGACACTTTAATACAATGCAGTCAGTGTACAGCTTGTATAACAGCGTCAATTTTCTGTCCCCTCGGAGTAACTCAACACACAGCCATTAATGTCAACAACAAAAGTGAGTACACCCCAAGTGAAAATGTCCAAATTGTGCCCAATTAGCCATTTTCCCTCCCCGGTGTCATGTGACTCGTTAGTGTTACAAGGTCTGAGGTGTGAATGGGGAGCAGTTTTGTTAAATTTGGTGTTATCACTCTCTCATACTGGTCACTGGAAGTTCAACATGGCACCTCATGGCAAAGAACTCTCTGAGGATCTGAAAAAAAGAATTGTTGCTCTACATAAAGATGGTCTAGCTATAAGAAGATTGACAACACCCTGAAACTGAGCTGCAGCGTGGTGGCCAAGACCATACAGCGGTTTAACAGGACAGGTTCCACTCAGAACAGGCCTCGCCATTGTCGACCAAAGAAGTTGAGAGCACGTGCTCAGCATCATATCCAGAGGTTGTCTTTTGAAAAGACGTATGAGTGCTGCCAGCATTGCTGCAGAGGTTGAAGGGGTGGGGGTGTCAGCCTGTCAGTGCTCAGACCATACGCCGCACATTGCATCAAATTGGTCTGCATGGCTGTCATCCCAGAAGGAAGCCCCTTTTAAAGATGATGCACAAGAATGTCCGCAAACAGTTTACTGAAGACAAGGTTACTAAGGACATGGATTACTGGAATTATGTCCTGTGGTCTGATGAGACCAAGATAAATTTATTTGATTCAGATGGTGTCAAGCGTGTGTGGTGGCAACCAGGTGAGGAGTACAAAGACAAGTGTGTCTGGCCTACAGTCAAGCATGGTGGTGGGAGTGTCATGGTTTGGGGCTGCATGAGTGCTGCTGGCACTGGGGAGCTACAGCTCATTGAGGGAACCATGAGTGCCAACATGTACTGTGGCATACTGAAGGAGAGCATGATCCCTTCCTTCGGAAACTGGGTCGCAGGGCAGTATTCCAACATAACGACCCCAAACACACCCCCAAGACGACCACTGCCTTGCTAAAGAAACTGAGGGTAAAGGTGATGGACTGGCCAAGCATCTGGGGGGCATCCTCAAATAGAAGGTGGAGGAGTGCAAGGTCTCCAACACCAATATGTCGTCATGGAGGAGTGGAAGAGGATTCCAGTGGCAACCTGTGAAGCTCTAGTGAACTCCATGCCCAAGAGAGTTAAGGCAGTGCTGGAAAATAATGGTGGCCACACAAAATATTGACACTTTGGGCACAATTTGGACATTTTCACTAGGGGTGTACTCACTTTTGTTGCCAGCAGTTTAGACATTAATGGCTGTGTGTTGAGTTATTTTGAGGGGACAGCAAATTTACACTGTTATACAAGCTGTACACTGACTACTTTACATTGTATCAAAGTGTCATATCTTCAGTGTTGTCCTATGAAAAGATACATTTACAAAAATGTGAGGGGTGTATTCACTTTTGTGAGATACTGTATATCAAACTGCCTACCACTTCTCTGTACCACTTAGGATCAACAAATTCACCATCACCATCAAGATTTAACTTCTGTTCACATGGGACTGACCATGTCTTGCAATCAGACATACCTGTCATGAATGCCCTTTGGGACAGAGAGGTGGGACCCACACGCTGAGCTGTGAGTTTGGGCAATTTATTGAAAAACAAACAACAAACGTAAAGTTCAACAAAGTGCTCAAAATACAAAATAACGAGGGAGAAAAGTTACAGGAATAGCACGCCAAAGCAGAAATAGGCTCTGGTGGAGATGAAGAGAGGCTTGTAGATACACTTGATGAGTCAAAGCAGTGGCAAATGGGAATAAAATAACTCCCCTTAAATAGAGTCAAAACCATATACATAAGTGGTGACAGGTGTGGGTTCACATGAGAGGGCAAAAAGGTCACAATGAACGAAGATTGGGATCAGCTGGAAGAGATGAGGGAGGAGCGGCTGGACTTGACAGCTGACAGGGCGATGCCCACACAGAGCACCAAATTGGAAACGCCGCGTGGCAGCTGTCAACCCAGAGTAAGAACACTAAAGGACAAATATAAGGAATAAACATCATCAAAAACAGACTAATAAATAATTACAAATTGAAATAAAACATAAGTGTAACAAAACTGAAACCTAAACAGAAAAATAGAAAGCAGTACTAAAACTCAAAAGGCACAAAATACAACGAATATATATAAATACAAGGAAAAAGCCACAAGACTGAGCCTGGCAGAACTTCCAGAGTTCAGTTCGTGACAGAGCCCCCTTCTCAGGGGGTGGAACCCAGACAACAAAAGAAAAAGAGCCTGCCCCCCCCCCCACTAGGGGCACAACAATAACCCACCTAGGGTGGGTGGTGGGGGGGAACAGGCTAGGAGGGAATGAAACAAAAGCCTGCTCAGGACCCACACCAGTCAAAATCAGAGGCTCAGGCCCCCCAGACCAAAGAGCTGGAAAGTTCAGGTGGGCGACCAAAGTCCCAGGCCTGGCAGACGGCAAGGTGGAATGAGTCAGGTGGCCTGCCAGAGAATATGGACCACCCAACCCGATGGCCCAGTCCATCAGGGTTGGGTGGTCACAGCTGTCTAGTCGTGACCACCCAACTAGACAGCAGGGCGGTCCAGGAGGCAGCTGCCCTGCAGGAAGAAACAATGGTGGACAGGATGGAGGAGTCAGGGAAACCACGGTAGCATCTGGTGCAGGAGGGAACACCACAACGGTGTCTGGTACAGGAGGGAGAGCCACTACGGCATCTGGTACAGGAGGGAGAGCCATGACGGCGTCTGGTACAGGAGGAGAGGGAACCCGACAGTGTCTGGTGAAAGAAGGGGAGCCACGATGCTCTCGGACAGGCCAGCAGCACCCTTGACGGTCCCGGACTGGAACATCGTAGCCTCCGTGTTGGCCCCGGACTGGGGTGAGGTTGCAGCCGCGGTGGTCCCAGTTAGGGACAATGCAGCACCCGTGGACACTCCAGACTGCAGCAATGCTGCGCCGGTGGTGGACCCGGGCTGGGCCAAGGCTGCACCTGTGGTGGACCTGGGCTGGGACAGCGCACCCGCAACGACCTCAACCAGAGGGGGAGCAGCCCCCACGGAGATCCCGGGCTGGGACGGAGCATCCTCGACAACCTCAGTGGGAGGAGCTGGACCCATGGCGATCTCGGGTGGCGAGCCTGAGCCCACGGAGACATCTGGCAAGGGTGGAATATCCTTGGTGACCCTGGGAGAAGGCTCAGACAAAACAGGTAGAGAGACAGGGTCAGGATCACCGGCAGCTGTGGAGCCCAGCAAGGTGAGCTCAGGTGCAGCTGACGGCTGCACCTGGCTCTCCTCACCAAGAGCCAGACAAGATTTCTTCAAAACAGATACAAGAAAAATGAAGGAGACCACTTGCCTGAGCTTGATCTCCACCGTCGTCCAGGACTCCGTCGATCCAGGCGACGATGTTTCAGGTGTGGTCTTCTGTAGGTCCAGCTCCAACTCTGCTGCAGCGGCCCCTGCAGCAAGCATGGTGGTTGGTGCAGTCCTGGTATCCTCCAGCTAGGTAACCCATGCAGGTGGTTCATCCGGCGTGGATTATGGAGGTGGTTTTCCTGCTGGCGCTGGATTCTGAGTCGCTGAAGCCGGGGGACGCCCTTTCGTCGGCACAGGCTTCAGGTCGGAGGCAGCGCTGTCCCTCTGTCCAGTCCACAGCTGCGGGGCTGGGACTTGGTCTTCGGGACCCGCAGGCTCCTCCATCACCCGGTGTCTCAACCCTGGGACCGGCGGGCACTCGGGGAAAATAGGAGGAGACACGGAGGGAGCAGGTAAAAGGTGTGTAGCTGTAGCAGATGGTGAGGACTCAGAGGACTGCATGGTCTGAGCCTCACCACTGGGAATCAGACAAGGTAATTCATGTTTGAATGATTGAGAATGAAAAAAACACTTGCTTGTGTTCCCGGAGTGTGATGTTTTCTGCTGCAGCTGGTGTGAAATCCACCCTCTCCATGGCTGCAGCTGTCGTGGGCCCCTCAGAGGATCGTAGAGGAGCTACCCTTGCAGACATGGTGGTGGGCAGAGCCGAGAAGGGGGCGACCAGTCCCTCAGCACCTGAACAAATCACCGAGGAGAAGGGAAAAAGAGCAGCAGTGGTGAGGTTGGCTAATGACATAGCCGGAGAAAAAAAATTCAAAGGAAATCGCTACGGGAGTTTTCTGCTTCGGTGAAGGAGGGGCTGCTAAGGAGGAGGTGGAGACGTTCTTCTGGCAGTCCAGATGACAGCGTCATGGAGCTGGCGACGCGGATGCTGTAGCCGGAGCTGGCGAACCGGCAGAGGGGAAGGACGTCTGCCACGGACAGCACCTCCGTGATGGCTTCGGTCCTGCTGGAGGTGGCCCCATCAACAAGGGGAAAGGACCGCTGAAGCTAGGAGACCCTGGACAGGAGTTCTGCATATTGAGGGTATTTCCGCAGGCCGGGGTATGCCTCCGGGATCACCACTGCTCCATTCATGCTCTCCCAGGTTCTTTTTGGCAGACAGCGAGAGCTTCATCCACAAAACTTTGGATAAAGTCAGCAGCCCACTCTTCCCCAGGCTCGGGGACCTCGCTGCTGATCTCCCTTTAATTGATGGAGGCCGGCGCACCGGGGATATGATGAGCTCAAAAAAAAAAAAAAAAGTGAGTAAAAAGAAAAACAAAGAATCCACAAACTCACAGCAGCTGGGTCTCTACTGGCCGCTGCCTTCTGTCATGAATGCCCTTTGGGGCAGAGAGATGAGACCCACGTGCTGAACTGTGAGTTTGGGAAACTTATTGAAAAACAAACAACAACCGTAAAGTTCAACAAGGTGCTCAAAATACACAATAACAACGAGGGAGAAAACTTACAAGAATAACACGCTAGAGCAGAAATAGGCTCTGGTGGAGGCGGAGAGAGGCTTGTAGATATACTTGATGAGTCAAGGCAGTGGCAAATGGGAATAAAATAACTCCCCTTAAATAGGGTCAAAACCATATACATAAGTGGTGACAGGTGTGGGTTCACATGAGCGGGCAAAAAGGTCACAATGAATGAAGATTGGGATCAGCTGGAAGAGATGAGGGAGGAGTGGCTGGACTTGACAGCTGACAGTTCGACGCCCACACAGAAGACCAAACCAGAAACGCCACGTGACAGCTGTCAACCCAGAGAACGAACACCAAAGGACAAATATAAGGAATAAACATCAAAAACAGACAAATAATTACAAATAGAAATGAATTATGAGCGTAACAAAACTGAAGCCTTAACAGAAAAATAAAAAGCAGTACTAAAACTCAAAAGGTACAAAATACAACAAATATATATACATAAATACAAGGAAAAGGCCTCGTGGCAATACCAAACCTCTCCAGTACCTTTGCTATGTACTTTGTTTGATTCATGCTTATTTCACCCTCACTTTGTGTAAAATCACTTCCCAGAAAATACTTTAGTTTCCCAAGATCCTTCATTTTGAACTTTGAACATTTCCTTCACATTATTGAGTGAGTAGATGTCTTTTGCTGCAATAATTAGGTCATCAACCCATATGATCAGAATTATCCTCTCATTTTCAGTTTGTTTGTTATAAACACAATGATCTGCTGGGTTTTCACATAGATGGTCATGTAGCATCTTGTTCCAGTTTCTTCCTGACTGTTTTAGACTATACAGTGACTTGTTAAGTTGACACACTAACTTGTCACCTGTGTCTGACTTCACCTCAAATCCTTCTGGTTGTTCTATGTAGACCTTACAGTCAATCAGAGTGTGTAGATAAGCTGTTTTAATGTCCATTAGATGCAGGTGTAGGTCATACTGTGCTACCAGTTGCATTAAGGTTCTTACAGATGTCATATTGGCAGTAGGTGAAAAAGTGTCTTTATAGTCAATACCTATCTGACTATAACCCTTAGCAACGTATCTGGCCTTATACATTTTAGTTTTATCTGCATTGTCTTTGGTAGTGTAGCCCTATCTACCCCCCCCCCACCTCCCACTGCAGTTTTGCCCTCCGACAGTATAACCAATGTGAATGTGTTGTTCTCTTTTAAGAGAATCCATTTCTTCCTTCACTGCACGAACCCACATTTCTGACTTTGGGGAAGTCATGGCTTCTTTGAAAGTTTGTGGAACATTACACATCACTCTGTAGCAGTAGTCAACATCAGCATCATCAAACATTTGATCGTCACATTCTACTTTACATTCATAGTCATTTACGTAAGTACTGAGGGTGCTTCCTCTCTCTTATGGGATACCGAGTACTATGACTGTTTTCTCCCTGTCCTATATGAGTGTCTTTTTCACTCTCTGATGTTTCAGTCAGTAGCTCCGGTGTCCCTTGTGGACTTTGAGTAGTCATTTGGACTTTTGGTATGGGGAATACAAATCTCTTCCCATAAAAATCATCATCACATTTTTCAAAATCTGTTTGAGTCTGACATTCGATTACACTTTTTGTAATGAACTTCACAAGCCTGTGCTTAAGGACTCTTCCTGCATCAGGGTAGTAGACTAGATATGCTGGACTGTTTTTGTCATATCGTACAAAAATTCCCTTTTCACATCTAGAGTCTAACTTCTTCTTTTGTTGTTTGTATGCATAGCATACAGATCCAAATATTCTCATTTTTGAAAGACCAGGCTTTCTACCTGTCAGGATATAGTAGGGGGTCTGTCCTGTACGTTTGCTGAAGCATCTGTTGCTAATAACTGCTGCTGTCATTACAGCGCATGTCCACAATTTCTTTGGAAGATTGCTTTCAATCAGCATGTGTCTTGCCATTTCAAAAAGCATTCTCCAGCTCCTCTAAGCTGTCCCATTTTGATGGGGTGAGTATGGTGCTGAGGTTTCATGCCTTATGGCGTTCTTACTGAGCAACATCTGAAAGTCATTCACTGTCAACTCTTTACCATTATCTGAACTAATACATTTGATTTTTCCATAAGGTGCAGTCTCAGCAATGAATCTTTTGGTAGCTTTTACAGCGTCACTTTTTGTTTTCAAAAAATACACAAACAGAGCCTCTGAATGATCACCAGTAAATGCTATGGCATATTTAAATCCATCCTTCGCTTCCGGCTCTATAGGGCCAGCTAAATCAGTGTGTACAAGCTCAAGTGCTGTTTTTGCTCTGATATCAGGCTCTCTGTTCCTACTCTGAGCAAATTTAACTTTTGTACAGACTTCAGTTTAGGCCGGATTTGTCAGTCTTACCCCTGATCCTCATTGCTTCTGTTACTTTCTCTAGCTTTGACACATCTTGTCAACATCATGACGACCCTCGCGGTCTCTCAGGCAGATCTCAGCATCACCTTTCTTCAGTGTAATTCCACTGGTCCTTTTTCCATCAGCTAGCTCCATGAAGTGTTTTTCTGGTTGAAAAGTCTCATCAAATACCTTAAAGTTAATGTCTGTGACTATGTGTGATGTTGCGCCTGTGTCAACCATTAGCCCCTTTTCTTCAAGTCCACGTACCTTGCAGTCACTCATTTTGAATACAAAGGTGTGGTCCTCAGCATCGGCTGCGTGTTTCACGTCATCTCTCTTCTTGTGTCGGCAATTTTCACCTCTGTGAGTGGAGCTTTTAAAGAAGCTGCACCACTGTCTCTGCTCTTTTGTCACAGCACATTCTCTGGCTTTGTGTCCCTTCTGGCCACAGTTGTAGCACGTCATCTCCGTGCCATTTTTCTCTCTCCTGCTCATCCTCATGGCTGCGCCACGTGCTTTCATCATGTTGTCATCACTCACGTCTGCATTATACATTTCAGTGCTTTCGTAGCTTCTTAGCTTTGTTTTAAATTCACTGAAAGTCATCTTCTCATCACCCTGCGTTATGTGTATGGTGAACGGCTTAAATGGTGCAGGCAAACCTTTCAGGATCATGGCAATTAATAGTCCATCGCTTAACACTTCTTCTGCATTTCTTAGTGCAGTAATAGCAATCTCTGAATGGATAATGTAGTCTGTGATGCTTTCATTAGCGGTTTTCTGGAGGGACGTTAGCTCTGTGTAGAGGCTAATCGCACGAGGTTTTCCCTTACCAGCATAATGATCCCACAGTATCTTCAACGCTTTTCTCCCGTCATCGGCTGCATCTCTCATGATGAGGTAAATGCTTTTGTCATCCAAAAACTGTATTAATTCGGCGTTGCCTCTTCATTTTTTTTGTAGCGTCTCCACGGTTTTCTTCATCGTCACCGGAGGTTGGCTCGTTCAGTATCGTCTGCTTGAGGCCTAGCAGCTTCAGGTGCCCCAAAAACTTCGTTTCCCACAGCTTGTAATTCTTCTCATCCCCATCGAAACATAATCTCTGCCATCGGCCTCCCAGCTCTCTTCTGGGCCCATAACCTGTTTGTGCGGTCATCTTGGAAGAGGAGGAGGAAAATCCAGTTCACTTCACAGAGAAAAATAACACACACATATGTTCTCGTGCGTGGGGTACTGCCATCAACTGAAGATGGAGCCCCGTTTATTTTTGCACATGCTCAGAACATGATGTGTTCAGGGTACATTCAGTATAAGAGCATATTTTAACATTTCAAAATTTAATCCAACAGCCACTATACTCCCAGCTCTCAGCTAATTTTCTTCACATTTTGTGTCCAGTAAACTCCATTAACTCATCTAAATTATTGGGGAGAGATTATATTCCCACAGCAATGGAGGGAGGCTATCTTTTCCCTCCAGAACTACGGTGGGGCAAAAAAGTATTTAGTAAGCCACCAATTGTGCAAGTTCTCCCACTTAAAAGATGAGAGAGGTCTCCAATTTTCATCATAGTTATACCTCAACTATGAGAGACAAAATGAGAAAAAAAAATCCAGAAAATCACATTGTCTGATTTTTAAAGAATTTATTTGCAAATTATGGTGGAAAATAAGTATTTGGTCACCTACAAACAAGCAAGATTTCTGGCTCTCACAGACCTGTAACTTCTTCTTTAAGAGGCTCCTCTGTCCTCCACTCCTTACCTGTATTAATGGCACCTGTTTGAACTCATTATCAGTATAAAAGACACCTGTCCACAACCTCAAACAGTCAGACTCCAAACTCCACTATGGCCAAGACCAAAGAGCTGTCAAAGGACACCAGAAACAAAACTGTAGACCTGCACCAGGCTGGGAAGACTGAATCTGCAATAGGTAAGCAGCTTGGTGTGAAAAAATCAACTGTGGGTGCAATTATTAGAAAATTGAAGACATACAAGACCACTGATAATCTCCTCGATCAAGATCTCACCCCGTGGGGTCAAAATGATCACGAGAACGGTGAGCAAAAATCCCAGAACCACACGGGGGGACCTAGTGAATGACCTGCAGAGAGCTGGGACCAAAGTAACAAAGGCTACATCAGAAACACACTACGCCGCCAGGGACTCAAATCCTGCAGTGCCAGACGTGTCCCCCTGCTTAAGTCAGTACATGTCCAGGCCCATCTGAAGTTTGCTAGAGAGCATTTGGATGATCCAGAAGAGGAATGGGAGAATGTCATATGGTCAGATGAAACCAAAATAGAACTTTTTGGTAAAAACTCAACTTGTCGTGTTTGGAGGAGCAAGAACACCATACCTACTGTGAAGCATGGGGGTGGAAACATTGTGCTTTGGGGCTGTTTTTCTGCAAAGGGACCAGGACGACTGATCCGTGTAAAGGAAAGAATGAATGGGGCCATGTATCGTGAGATTTTGAGTGAAAACCTCCTTCCATCAGCAAGGGCATTGAAGATGAAACGTGGCTGGGTCTTTCAGCATGACAATGATCCCAAACATACTGCCCGGGCAACGAAGGAGTGGCTTCGTAAGAAGCATTTCAAGGTCCTGGAGTGGCCTAGCCAGTCTCCAGATCTCAACCCCATAGAAAATCTTTGGAGGGAGTTGAAAGTCCGTGTTGCCCAGCGACAGCCCCAAAACATCACTGCTCTAGAGGAGATCTGCATGGAGGAATGGGCAAAAATACCAGCAACAGTGTGTGAAAACCTTGTGAAGACTTCCAGAAAATGTTTGACCTCTGTCATTGCCAACAAAGGGTATATAACAAAGTATTGAGATGAACTTTTGTTATTGACCAAATACTTATTTTTCACCATAATTTGCAAATAAATTCTTTAAAAAATCAGACAATGTGATTTTCTGGATTTTTTTTTCTCATTTTGTCTCTCATAGTTGAGGTATACCTATGATGAAAATTGGAGACCTCTCTCATCTTTTAAGTGGGAGAACGTGCACAATTGGTGGCTGACTAAATACTTTTTTACCCCACTGTATGTGGTCTTTCTGTTTTTCCTGTGGTTAAATCAGCAGCTGATTCTGGTGTAAACATCAGGAACTGGGCTGTCTCTGGGCGTCCACACAAAAGCTTGATAGTTTGTGTCTCCATAATGTCTCAACCCACCACCACCACCACCACCAATTTGCAAACTTTAGATAATGGTCCAATAATAGAAAAAGTTCATAGCAAGCAGTAATGTGAGTATAGTAATGTCTGGCTCCACTAACTACGCCTAACTGCTGTAGCTAACTGGTTGTCACGGGCAGATCTTAATAAACTTGAGAAAGAGATGAGATGTACGATCAAGTGCTAGCTGATGATCACTGGTGAAGGGTTCATACGTTGTGCCAAGGGGATTCACAAGTGCTGGATAATTTGGCCTAACTTGGCTAATCTGTCTTCCAACAAAACAAGCAAAAATAACATCTGAAGGAAAAATATCAAGTGTGTATTAATAAACCAGTTGGAAAAAGGGATATCTAGAGGCATGAGTCAGATATATACAGTAATCACAATAAAAAAAAAAAATTTAAAAAAAACTGCACGGTGGTGCAGTGGTTAGCACTGTGGCAGCACAGTTTACCCTCGGCCGGGGGATCGCGGGGATCGTGAGATCGTGGGTTCGATCCCTGCCCCCGGCCAACAGTGATCTGTGTGGAGTTTGCATGTTCTCCCCGTGTTGTGTGGGTTTACTCCGGGATTTCTCCAGTTTCCTCCCGCATGCCAAAAACATGCAGGTTAGGGATAAGGGGCGCTTGCGCACGCAGCGACCGGCAGCTGGTGGCTTGTCACCAGACTGCAAAACAAATCTACCTACGGGTACAAAATAAGTAATAAAAAAAAAAAACTGAGGTTCATGGCTTGATAATGGGGTTATCCAGGCCAAAATAATCCAGAATATAGCCCGATAGTGAGATATATAATCATGTGGCTTAATGAGGTGGGAATACAGATGTCTAGTGGATGAATAGAATATATAAGAAATAGCCATAAAAACTGTGGTCACATGGGCTCATCCAGCCAAAGCTCACAAACCAGGCAGTCAAATTCAACATGCATTGTGCAGATCTTAATAGAAAAGTCTGTATTAAGATGAAACTTAGTCAAAATACCAAGCAGGATCGAAAGTTTATGTAAATTTATTCTCTGGCTGGGAGAACGATACAGAAGATGGCCCCAAAGTTTATTCATGCACCATTCTAACCATCACACACACTGCCCAGTCTTTTTAACGCTCTATGTTGGGAGTTGGAGAGAACGTCCTTGGCAGTTCGGCTCAGTACATCTGTTAACAAGGGTGTAAGATTATCTGTGTCCCAGGAACCAGGAGCCAACACATCTTTCAGTCATACAGGAAACTTACAAGATGAACCCAAAACAAACGATAAACAGTAGGACAGCTGCATCAGCTTTCTGTTAACCCAGGCTCACTCACACCGACTCTGGAGCATTATCAAGGCCATATGATCAGACATTAAATCAGACATTAAAATGTAGAGCATCAAATATTAAAATATTCCACAAATATAGCATTAAATGTGGAATTATTCTTTCAGGTCTGTAGGATTGGGTGAACCCAAAACCGGTGGCGACGACGTCAAAGTCGCCTTTTGTAGTGCAAATATACCAGCACTATTAAAAACAATCTGCTCATGGTTAATAATGACTATTCCAGTATATTCTCCTGCTTTGCTCGACTCCACCTATTGGCTACACCCCCCTTTCTGCACCTCACAGGTTGTGGTATCCTTTCTGAAAAATCCTGACCAGTGGACGCATAGCATCACGGGAACATGTCCACTCCCACTGTTATAAAAATGAGTGGATACAAAGCTTAATTGTCCTAATACAAGTTTACCAGTGTCGGTTATGGGACACACTGAATGTGGCAGAAAAAAATCTAGAGTTATTTCTCTTGGTCTCATTTTTTGTAGGAGGTGTAGCTACGCTCTGGTCCTGATCACTGAGCTCTGACTGTTTATTTCCAGCTTTGTCTTGCTTTGCCCTGCCGTCAATCTGTAAGAAAAAAAAATCATTTGTCTCTGTTTTTGTGTCCACAGAATTTCCTTGACCACAGCTGACTGAGTCACAATCCAAGCAAAATTGTTAATTCAGTCACTTCAAAAACAAAACTCAGTAAAATGGCCGCTGCTATTTCTACAGCAATGTACAATCTTAGAGTCCATGCAACTGTATTCATCGAGCTGTTTGACAGCAGAGAATCAAGGATGGGCAGCATTGTTGAAGAGTTTGAGAAGATTGCTGCAAAAGTCAAAAGAATGCACCGGGACACAGATGAAGCAAGAAAATTTGGAGCCATTACTGCAGGGATCGGTATTGGAGCCTCACTCCTTGCTGCTCCATTCAGTGGGGGATTGAGTTTAGTTGGTGCTGCGGCTGGCTTATACGGCACTGCTGTTGTTGGTACAACAAATGTAGTCAAAATGGTGCTTGAGGATGGAAGCGCAGAGAAAGTTAAAAAATGGGCAAATGAATTTCTTGAGCTAGTTAAACCACTGAGGAAGGAGCTGGAAGACATAAAGAGGGCCTGTCAGGAGTTGCAGCGAGGATCGACTGACGCAAGGGCTAGAATCGCTCTTGCTGAAATGGATGAGTTTCAGAGAATGAGCGGGAACATGCATGCCGACAGGCATCAGAGGATTCTCAATGCCATCCAACATGTGGTCAAACTGATAAAGATGAGTGGAAACATTTTGGATATATTGGAGGCACTTTTGCCTGTGATCGGTGAGCTGGTGAAGGTCGTTGTGAAAATCCTCGATTTCACTCCGAGCCCTGAAGACGACAGAAAGTTTCGAAATTCCATCACTGAAGTGGCTAAACAGGGTCAAAAAGTCATTGATCAGTGTAATATAATTGAGGAACAGCTCAAGGCCCTGAGATTTAACTGAGAAAACAGGTCCAGGATGCCTGACAACACCATATGAAAGGGCATGTTTTGAGAGAGTTCAAAGCTTACCCAAATATTCTCTGTTAATATAGAAGAAATGTTATAGCTTTATATATATATATATATATACTGTATATATATACAGTATATAATTGACAGAAACCTGCAGGTTAAAATTTCAATATTTTTTTTTATTTGAAAAGTTACTGCTGGTTTTTACTGTACAACATAATGACAGAAATTGAAATAACAGGCTGCATATAAAGAGAAATCAAATAAAATAGACTACAGAATAAAGCTGGACAGTGCAGTGTCGCTTCCATCCATTGTGCTAAAATGAAGCTCACACTTCCAGAATTTTGTTCACTATGATCTTGTGTTGTTGGTGTAATTTGCAGCCAACGGGGAAGCCATGCCATGGTGTTGTGTTCCCATGCAGATACAGTCAACCTAATTGATTTTTAAAGCATCAAATGACTAATTAAAACAAAGCCATTCAAGAAATGAACACTTCAACATACATGAGCAATATAACAACCACCACGTAGGACAGAAACCATCTTTGAGAAAAATGTATTCAAAGAGTAGTTGTTTCATGTGAAAATCAGTTTTTAATGCTAGAAAGCAGTGCCTTTTGTGAAGGTGAAATGATGGGATTTCACTACTGTTCCTGTCACCTAAAACTTGGTGGTGTGCGTGTTCATTATAGACTAGAAGTTAAAATCTGTAAAGACATGATGGAGTTCAGAACGGGATGTGAGGACTGTATCAGCAGAAGCTGCTTTTGATAAAATTGCCAAAACAAGCAGTGATGGACAGACTTACTCTGGGAAAACACAAGTAAGTCATTTGATCGCTTTGAAATTTATGGTTTTTCAGAGACAGAAGTGACTGTGGGGACATAATAAAGTGACCGGCCACTTCCTGTAGATACATGTTAGCCTAGCTTTATTCATTTGCTGTTAGCCTGCAAATCCATCATCTGTTGAACCACGCTAAAGTTTTGATTTGATCACTACTTTTGTAGAGTTGCTAAAATCAGACAAATTCTTAGCATGGAAGTGACACCTTTGTGGTCCAACATTTTATTCTTTCCCTGGAGTCACTTCTGTTGTGTTGTATTTGCAGTGCACTTCTGTTTGCTAGTGTTGTGACTTTATACATTTGTGTCTGATTTTGCTGTCAGTTTGCAGTTGTTTCCTTAAGCTACAGTATGGTAAGATGAAGCGCACTGAGCCTTCTAGGCCACCGTCGGCCAGAACATACGATTTATAGCTGTTCATCCAGAAAATCTTTGATTGTACGCACCACATTTCTGACTGTGTGGCAGAACCTCATTGTGTGTCATTACAGGCTAGCTGTATTTAAGCTATTACAAAACGACATTAAATCTTGTATACATCTATGCAGTATATACAGATTGATTTGCTTCATTTTCTTATAAATTCATTTACTGGCATCACCATTTTGGAAGCTAGTTTTTAAACTGTGTAATGCTGGTGGTGAATATAAATTCAGCTAACCATGTAAAAAAAAAGGTGATTTTTGTTTTCATTTTTCAACTTTATTGCTTTTTCCTTAAATAATGAATGTTCTGGAGTTGAGAGTAGTACACAGACTCTGGCTTAGATTTCCAAGTGAACGCTGAGCTGTAGACATCTGCCCAGTGCATTTTGAAATGACCATGTCTGTGTATGAGTTGCTGGTTGGTGCCTTTTAACATTCACTTAGACCTTCTTGAAATAGTGTTCTTGTGCAAAATTCTAGACTTCCTTCATACAGTATTGTTCAATAATGTTTATAACTAAGCTATATTTCATTAATTTCCAATAATGGAGAGTTATTTACTTTTTGTTCTGATTTGATACTCTGACTGTTGTCTAGAGTGTGTGATGGGAGAAAAATGCATAGCAATGATGATCAGACAACTGACTGAGTTTAGATGGCGTCCGCCTAAAGTGCTCACGATTGCAGCAGTATCAGTTTCCCGGGCTTTCAGGGATCGGTGTAAGCCATAGTTGATTTTACAAAGAACTCTGTGTACTTCATCTTTCATGTTGTACACTACCGTTCAAAAGTTTGGGGTCACTTAGAAATTTCCTTATTTTTGAAAGAAAAGTACTTTTTTTCAATGAAGATAACTTTAAACTAATCAGAAATACACTCTATACATTGCTAATGTGGTAAATGACTATTCTAGCTGCAAATGTCTGGTTTTTGGTGCAATATCTTCATAGGTGTATAGAGGCCCATTTCCAGCAACTATCACTCCAGTGTTCTAATGGTACAATGTGTTTGCTCATTGCGTCAGAAGGCTAATGGATGATTAGAAAACCCTTGTGCAGTCATGTTAGGTCTGCAATGCTGTAATTGCTGCAAATGGAGGATTCTTTGATGAAAGCAAAGTTTGAAGGAAAAACTTATTATTTCAAATACAAATCATTATTTCTAACCTTGTCAATGTCTTGACTATATTTTCTATTCATTTTACAACTCATGGTGGTAAATAAGTGTGACTTTTCATGGAAAACACAAAATAATTGTCTGGGTGACCCCAAACTTTTAAACGGTAGTGTATGTTACTTTTCTCACTTGGATATGTTTAATCAATTATATTTACATTGTGGAACTTATTCTTGACCAGACTATACCCAATAACTGCACTAATTATGTTACTTGTCATTGTATCTGTATTTCTGCAATTCTCATAAAATTACAAAAACCAACTCAGACTTGGCTCCATTCTTTCTCCCCCAGCATTTTCATGTCAATGTAACTCCTGCAAAGTCTGACGTCTCACAGCATACCGCTCTTTAAACAATGACTTCATAATCACCAAACCTGGCTTTGACTGGTGGAATGAAACAATGTCCAAAATTTCAATATATGCCTGTGTATTTACTGTGAGGTAATGACTGTCTTCTTCCCTGGTCCTTCACCTGACATGTCACCCCATATCCTTAATAACTGGACATTTGCTTGTTTTCTTCATCTCAGTCTTCCATCATCTTTATGTTCCATTAGAACAGCACCAAATTAAACTATTACACTAGAGGGAATGCGGTCTAAATTAATATCACTGCGGTGATTAGGTAGTACAGTATTCTCGATGAAGCAAAGGGCCGAAGACATCCAAGCAATGATACATTCATGCTACCCCACAATCTTAAGTGAAATATTGCTTTGATGCAGTTTCACAAGCACAGTATATAAAATGACAGCAGTACAGGATAAAATATGATTTTTGTTTGTTTAACCGGTTATTTTGCTCTGCCAAGAAAAAAATAGTCCCTTCTGAATGGACCTAGTTAACTGTTGTTAAGCACTTCAATTACCATTTTATAGAAAAGATTAGGCCTGTTGTCATTTTACACATACATAACCAAATTAAATATTGTCCAGTGCAGAAGTTTTATATACATTCCGGTAATGTGTTGAGCAGGGTTTGTGAGTCAGTTTCTTCAAAAAGATTGAAGAAACTGGAGAATGTTCAGGTACAGGGACTACACTAATAAAAATGAGTGGAAAAAAACAGCTGATGTCCAAAGAGCCAAAAAATCCTTCAGAAAGCCTGGAGACCTTTTGCTCAAGACCACTTTAAAACTATAAGAAAGTCTGGCTCCTTGAAAGCAAAATATGAGGGGTTTCCTATTACTTTTGCAAACGACTGTACTAAATGTTCTACAAAGTACAAATGATCCAACAAATATGTTTCATAGGAACTGCAACTGAAACAAATTTACAGAAAGATAAGTGGTCAAACATGTCTGTATTTCATGTGAATGGAAGCTGAAAAATGATTATATTAGTGACTGAAGCAACCAAAGTTGAACTGCTGACCTTTGGGTGTGGAAACATGGAAATGTTTGCCGAGCTGCCAGAGCCTCGTGATGTTTATCATTATATAACAAGCAGGATAGGAGTTGGCTGCAAACAGGAAATCCACCCTCTGAGTTAAAATATATCTTGGTGTTGTATAATGAAACATTCCAGCTGTGCCGTTTTCTGGTCTGTAATATCCTTGATTGCTCACTGCCTCTCCTCTCTTAGTCCCTTCCACCTTTTATTTAATGTCACATTTGACAAAATGCCAAGGAAAGCTGGAAAAATGTGTGCAGTTCTTGGATGCTCCAATGCTTTCACACTAAATGAACTGGACCAAGGTTTGATCCAGACCAAGATCATTTTTTTTTTTTGTTGGACCAAATTTGGGGTCTTTGGTTGGGATTCTGGTTCGGCAAGGTTTCACGCCTTAAATTTTGATTGGGATCAAACTGAAAAGTTCAAAAGTCCGGACCAAATGGGTTAGGTGTGAAAGCCCCCTGAGCACAGTTTACAGATTCCTTGAGTGTTCAGAGGACAAAGATGCTCGATAGAAGCGGGTCAACAGTAAAGATTTTGTTCCCAGTAATAGCAAAATGATGAGCAAACAGCTACATAGCTTATGGAACAGTAATGATTTTAGCACCGCTCAGCTAGCTAGTGCTGTGGGCTAATATACTCTCATGGGGCTGCGGTGGTTGTGCATAATAACGCTTCGTTTTTGTGAAATTTAAAATTAATTGCTCAAGCTAGAGCAACCCACAGAAAAAAATATCAAGGAACCAGAACAATGACAGCAGCCTTGCATTTCACAGGGCTCATAAGATTAATATTACATCTTCATCACTGTGGATGGAATAGTTACTGCATGACATCTAAGGGTGCTTTCACACCTAGAGGCTTTAGTTTGTTTCAAACTCGAGAACATGGTAATCGCACTCAGGTGTGCACCAACACAACCATACTGACACCTCCTGAACCCCTGACCCTTTGATCAGTAGTCGGCCACATTACACCTGTGCCACAGCCACCCACATAAATTAACTGTGGTTTATCATATCTTTAGAAAGCTGAGTCCAATTTCTCTGGCCACACCCAGGCCTGATTACTGCTACACCTGTTCTCAATCAAGAAATCACTTAAGTAGGACCTGCTTGACAAAGTGAAGTAGACCAAAAAGTCCTCAAAAGCTAGACATCATCCAAAGAAATTCAGGAACAAATGAGAAACAAAGTAATTGAGATCTTATCAGTCTGGAAAAGGTTATAAAGCCATTTCTAAAGCTTTGGGACTCCAGTGAACCACAGTGAGCACCATTATCCACAAATGGTGAAAATATGGAACAGTGGTGAACCTTTCCAGGAATGGCCGGTCGACCAAAATTACCCCAAGAGCGCAGCAATGACTCATCCAAGAGGTCACAAACAACCCCACAACAACATCCAAAGAACTGCAGGCCTCACTTGCCTCAGTTAAGGTCAGTGCTCATGACTCCACCACAAGAAAGAGACTGGGCAAAAATGTCCTGCATGGCAGAGTTCCAAGAGGAAAAGCACTGCTGAGCAAAAAGAACATAAAGGCTTGTTTCAGTTTTGCTAGAAAACATCTTGATGATTCCCAAGACTTTTGGGAAAATATTCTGTGGACTGACGAGACAAAAGTTGAACTTTTTGGAAGATGTGCGTCCCATTACATCCGGCTTCAAAGTAACACAGCATTTCAGAAAAGGAACATCATACCAACAGTAAAATGTGGTGGTGGTAGTGTGATGGTCCGGGGCCGTTTTGCTGCTTCAGGACCTGCAAGACTTGATGTGGTAAGTGGAACCATGAATTCTGCTGTCTACCAAAAAATCCTGAAGGAGAATGTCTGGTCATCTGTTCGTGACCTCAAGCTGAAGCGCACTTGGGTTCTGCAGCAGGACAATGATCCAAAACACACCAGCAAGACAACCTCTGAATGGCTTAAGAAAAACAAAATGAAGGCTTTGGAGTGGCCTAGTCAAAGTCCTGACCTGAATCTGACTGAGATGCTGTGGCATGACCTTAAAAAGGCGGTTCACGCTCGAAAACCCTCCAATGTGGCTGAATTACAGCAATTCTGCAAAGATGAGTGGGCCAAAATTCCTCCACAGCACTGAAAAAGACTCATTGTTAGTTATCGCAAACACTTGATTGCAGTTGTTGCTGCTAAGGGTGGGCCAACCAGTTATTAGGGTGCAATCACTTTTTCACACAGGGCCATGTACAGTACATTTGGATTTTTTTCCTTACTAATAAACACCTTCATTTAAAAACTGCATTTTGTGTTTACTTGTGTTATCTTTGTCTAATATTTCAATTTGTTTGATGATCTGAAACATTTAAAGGCCAAATGTCACGTAATTTTTTTTTTCTAAATGACAACGAATTTTGATAAAATACACATAGCTTAAACCAAATATTCATACCGGAGACCATATCACCCACCCGTATTTACATAATTGCACAAAATACACCAGGCGAAGGCCCCGCCTTGCTCGCTGGCTTGTGACAGCCAATCCAGACCGCGGCCATGATTTTGACGTCACAAATTTCACCCTGGCTGCCCTGCCTATCCACATTCACACTTATCAACATTGGACAATCATGACAGAAAGTGACAGCGATTGTGAACAAATTAGTTTAGGTTTGTCTTTTTTTTGTCAGTGGTTCAGACAGTGACAGAGGCATAGAACCTTACAGGTTCGAGCCGTCCGAGACAGAATCAGATGCTTTGTCTGATGACAACAGTTCCGACGATGACCAGAGAGCAGAACCAGTGGAAAATGTCATTGAATTGGACATTAATCGCCTCCAGAATTGGGAAGCCGAAGGGGGTCTGTTGAGGGCGCCCCATAAATATTGATTTTTCGGAAGCCATTATTATTACAGTGGAGGAGAGCCGCTGCTGTCAAGAAATTTACCAGATCAATATGAGAATGGAGGCGCATACCTGTCAAGAGAGACGTTTTCGCCGTATTTTAATACGGGGAAAATGCAATTTTAGCAAATACGGGCGTATTGCCATTTCTGTACGCCCAAAAGAAAAATATACGGGAAAAAACTTATTGAGTGTGTTGAGGAACACGTCGTGTGTGTGAGACCCCCACAGCTAGGGTGCTGGCAGATCGCTCAGCGGGAGCTATTCTCACTACTGTTAGAAGTGTGGACTCAATCATTAGGCTGATGGCCGGGGCGGGCAGATCGATCAGCGTGAGCTATTATCACTACAATGAGAAGTCATTAGGCTGATGGCCTCACACTTTCAGCTGTCCTGCGGCTGCGGAACAGAAAGGAATCGCCTTCCAAATCCAGAATTCTGCTTTTTTTTATTTTGAGCCGGACGCTGAGTTGTGTTGTTATTGTCAAATATCCATGAATCCTTAAAATATTTGACAATAACAACACGAATTACATTTAAAACATTTCCCAGAAAAGTGTCCCTTATTACCCCGCCGTCCCTTATAGCCGCGTTTTACGGTATTAAAATACGGCGAAAACGTATCACTTGACAGGTATGAAAACATTTCCCAGAAAAGTGTCCCTTATTACCCAGCTGTCCCTTATAGCCCCGTTTTAAGGTATGGGTGAAATATCCAATTTTTTCTTTCTTGTTGCTCACTTCAATCTTCCAGTTTCCATATAAACAATCAATCGGGATACCCCAAGCATCAAACTAAGGTACAATCTATTTCGTCACTTCCGCCTTCTTCCCCAGGCGATTCCGGGGGCCGTGAGTAGGAACGTCAGGCCAAGCGCGGCAGTTTTAAATTAACGAATATTCCGGCGTTACTGAAGCATATGCACCAAGACCCGAACGGATCGGTTCCCTTTTATATCTAGTTTCAAGACATTTTAAGGACCCTGTTACGTGACATTTGGCCTTTAAGTGTGACAAACATACAAAAAAATGAGAAATCAGGAAGGGGGCAAACACTTTTTCACACCACTGCATAGGACTGAAGTCTATTTATGATAGATGACTACATGTATATACAGTATATATACAGTATATATATATATATATATATATATATACACACACACACACACACACACACACACACACAGTTGTGAAAAAATTATTTCACCCTGTGTGTGGTTTTTTTTTAAACATATTTGGATGGTAAATGGCACTCACTTATATTGTGCTTTTATTCTCATCTCTTGATGACCAAAGCGCTTTACAGATCCTGCTATCCACCCATTGATGGCGGCATGGTACCTAACATGGTGCTTCCAGACCCAGCAGGAGGTGAAGTGTCTTGCCCAGGGACACAACGGCAGGATATCCGGTGACAGCGGGATTCGAACTGCCAACCATGTGGTTATTGGATGACCTGCTCTACCTCCTGAGCCACTGCCGCCCCTGAGCCATTGACTTAATGTCAGTGTTAAAAATGCTGGGAGATTTGTGTAATACAACTAAACAATTAAAAATGAATTAAAGACTTTTGTCAATTTTTTTTTCAAATTTTCTGTAAAATGTATTTCTCAACAAATGTGAGGAATAAATTAGGACACCCCCCATCTTTTTTAAGACACCCCCACATTCATTCCCACTTAAAATGGCTCAAATAAATCTTTAAAAAATGCAAATAAAAACAAAAACAAGGTTAGACATAGATATGCGAACATTTCTTAATAAAGAACTGAACATTTAATGGGGTGTCCTAATTGTGACACAATTGTGATTAATGTCCTGGAGAGCCAGGTGCAGCTGACGGCTGCACCTGGCTCTCCTCACCAAGAGCCAGACAAGATTTCTTCAAAACAGATACAAGAAAAATGAAGGAGACCACTTGCCTGAGCTTGATCTCCACCGTCGTCCAGGACTCCGTCGATCCAGGCGACGATGTTTCAGGTGTGGTCTTCTGTAGGTCCAGCTCCAACTCTGCTGCAGCGGCCCCTGCAGCAAGCATGGTGGTTGGTGCAGTCCTGGTATCCTCCAGCTAGGTAACCCATGCAGGTGGTTCATCCGGCGTGGATTATGGAGGTGGTTTTCCTGCTGGCGCTGGATTCTGAGTCGCTGAAGCCGGGGGACGCCCTTTCGTCGGCACAGGCTTCAGGTCGGAGGCAGCGCTGTCCCTCTGTCCAGTCCACAGCTGCGGGGCTGGGACTTGGTCTTCGGGACCCGCAGGCTCCTCCATCACCCGGTGTCTCAACCCTGGGACCAGCGGGCACTCGGGGAAAATAGGAGGAGACACGGAGGGAGCAGGTAAAAGGTGTGTAGCTGTAGCAGATGGTGAGGACTCAGAGGACTGCATGGTCTGAGCCTCACCACTGGGAATCAGACAAGGTAATTCATGTTTGAATGATTGAGAATGAAAAAAACACTTGCTTGTGTTCCCGGAGTGTGATGTTTTCTGCTGCAGCTGGTGTGAAATCCACCCTCTCCATGGCTGCAGCTGTCGTGGGCCCCTCAGAGGATCGTAGAGGAGCTACCCTTGCAGACATGGTGGTGGGCAGAGCCGAGAAGGGGGCGACCAGTCCCTCAGCACCTGAACAAATCACCGAGGAGAAGGGAAAAAGAGCAGCAGTGGTGAGGTTGGCTAATGACATAGCCGGAGAAAAAAAATTCAAAGGAAATCGCTACGGGAGTTTTCTGCTTCGGTGAAGGAGGGGCTGCTAAGGAGGAGGTGGAGACGTTCTTCTGGCAGTCCAGATGACAGCGTCATGGAGCTGGCGACGCGGATGCTGTAGCCGGAGCTGGCGAACCGGCAGAGGGGAAGGACGTCTGCCACGGACAGCACCTCCGTGATGGCTTCGGTCCTGCTGGAGGTGGCCCCATCAACAAGGGGAAAGGACCGCTGAAGCTAGGAGACCCTGGACAGGAGTTCTGCATATTGAGGGTATTTCCGCAGGCCGGGGTATGCCTCCGGGATCACCACTGCTCCATTCATGCTCTCCCAGGTTCTTTTTGGCAGACAGCGAGAGCTTCATCCACAAAACTTTGGATAAAGTCAGCAGCCCACTCTTCCCCAGGCTCGGGGACCTCGCTGCTGATCTCCCTTTAATTGATGGAGGCCGGCGCACCGGGGATATGATGAGCTCAAAAAAAAAAAAAAAGTGAGTAAAAAGAAAAACAAAGAATCCACAAACTCACAGCAGCTGGGTCTCTACTGGCCGCTGCCTTCTGTCATGAATGCCCTTTGGGGCAGAGAGATGAGACCCACGTGCTGAACTGTGAGTTTGGGAAACTTATTGAAAAACAAACAACAACCGTAAAGTTCAACAAGGTGCTCAAAATACACAATAACAACGAGGGAGAAAACTTACAAGAATAACACGCCAGAGCAGAAATAGGCTCTGGTGGAGGCGGAGAGAGGCTTGTAGATATACTTGATGAGTCAAGGCAGTGGCAAATGGGAATAAAATAACTCCCCTTAAATAGGGTCAAAACCATATACATAAGTGGTGACAGGTGTGGGTTCACATGAGCGGGCAAAAAGGTCACAATGAATGAAGATTGGGATCAGCTGGAAGAGATGAGGGAGGAGTGGCTGGACTTGACAGCTGACAGTTCGACGCCCACACAGAAGACCAAACCAGAAACGCCACGTGACAGCTGTCAACCCAGAGAACGAACACCAAAGGACAAATATAAGGAATAAACATCAAAAACAGACAAATAATTACAAATAGAAATGAATTATGAGCGTAACAAAACTGAAGCCTTAACAGAAAAATAAAAAGCAGTACTAAAACTCAAAAGGTACAAAATACAACAAATATATATACATAAATACAAGGAAAAGGCCACGAGACTGAGCCTGGCAGAACTTCCAGAGCTCAGCTCGTGGCAATACCAAACCTCTCCAGTACCTTTGCTATGTACTTTGTTTGATTCATGCTTATTTCACCCTCACTTTGTGTAAAATCACTTCCCAGAAAATACTTTAGTTTCCCAAGATCCTTCATTTTGAACTTTGAACATTTCCTTCACATTATTGAGTGAGTAGATGTCTTTTGCTGCAATAATTAGGTCATCAACCCATATGATCAGAATTATCCTCTCATTTTCAGTTTGTTTGTTATAAACACAATGATCTGCTGGGTTTTCACATAGATGGTCATGTAGCATCTTGTTCCAGTTTCTTCCTGACTGTTTTAGACTATACAGTGACTTGTTAAGTTGACACACTAACTTGTCACCTGTGTCTGACTTCACCTCAAATCCTTCTGGTTGTTCTATGTAGACCTTACAGTCAATCAGAGTGTGTAGATAAGCTGTTTTAATGTCCATTAGATGCAGGTGTAGGTCATACTGTGCTACCAGTTGCATTAAGGTTCTTACAGATGTCATATTGGCAGTAGGTGAAAAAGTGTCTTTATAGTCAATACCTATCTGACTATAACCCTTAGCAACGTATCTGGCCTTATACATTTTAGTTTTATCTGCATTGTCTTTGGTAGTGTAGCCCTATCTACCCCCCCCCCACCTCCCACTGCAGTTTTGCCCTCCGACAGTATAACCAATGTGAATGTGTTGTTCTCTTTTAAGAGAATCCATTTCTTCCTTCACTGCACGAACCCACATTTCTGACTTTGGGGAAGTCATGGCTTCTTTGAAAGTTTGTGGAACATTACACATCACTCTGTAGCAGTAGTCAACATCAGCATCATCAAACATTTGATCGTCACATTCTACTTTACATTCATAGTCATTTACGTAAGTACTGAGGGTGCTTCCTCTCTCTTATGGGATACCGAGTACTATGACTGTTTTCTCCCTGTCCTATATGAGTGTCTTTTTCACTCTCTGATGTTTCAGTCAGTAGCTCCGGTGTCCCTTGTGGACTTTGAGTAGTCATTTGGACTTTTGGTATGGGGAATACAAATCTCTTCCCATAAAAATCATCATCACATTTTTCAAAATCTGTTTGAGTCTGACATTCGATTACACTTTTTGTAATGAACTTCACAAGCCTGTGCTTAAGGACTCTTCCTGCATCAGGGTAGTAGACTAGATATGCTGGACTGTTTTTGTCATATCGTACAAAAATTCCCTTTTCACATCTAGAGTCTAACTTCTTCTTTTGTTGTTTGTATGCATAGCATACAGATCCAAATATTCTCATTTTTGAAAGACCAGGCTTTCTACCTGTCAGGATATAGTAGGGGGTCTGTCCTGTACGTTTGCTGAAGCATCTGTTGCTAATAACTGCTGCTGTCATTACAGCGCATGTCCACAATTTCTTTGGAAGATTGCTTTCAATCAGCATGTGTCTTGCCATTTCAAAAAGCATTCTCCAGCTCCTCTAAGCTGTCCCATTTTGATGGGGTGAGTATGGTGCTGAGGTTTCATGCCTTATGGCGTTCTTACTGAGCAACATCTGAAAGTCATTCACTGTCAACTCTTTACCATTATCTGAACTAATACATTTGATTTTTCCATAAGGTGCAGTCTCAGCAATGAATCTTTTGGTAGCTTTTACAGCGTCACTTTTTGTTTTCAAAAAATACACAAACAGAGCCTCTGAATGATCACCAGTAAATGCTATGGCATATTTAAATCCATCCTTCGCTTCCGGCTCTATAGGGCCAGCTAAATCAGTGTGTACAAGCTCAAGTGCTGTTTTTGCTCTGATATCAGGCTCTCTGTTCCTACTCTGAGCAAATTTAACTTTTGTACAGACTTCAGTTTAGGCCGGATTTGTCAGTCTTACCCCTGATCCTCATTGCTTCTGTTACTTTCTCTAGCTTTGACACATCTTGTCAACATCATGACGACCCTCGCGGTCTCTCAGGCAGATCTCAGCATCACCTTTCTTCAGTGTAATTCCACTGGTCCTTTTTCCATCAGCTAGCTCCATGAAGTGTTTTTCTGGTTGAAAAGTCTCATCAAATACCTTAAAGTTAATGTCTGTGACTATGTGTGATGTTGCGCCTGTGTCAACCATTAGCCCTTTTTCTTCAAGTCCACGTACCTTGCAGTCACTCATTTTGAATACAAAGGTGTGGTCCTCAGCATCGGCTGCGTGTTTCACGTCATCTCTCTTCTTGTGTCGGCAATTTTCACCTCTGTGAGTGGAGCTTTTAAAGAAGCTGCACCACTGTCTCTGCTCTTTTGTCACAGCACATTCTCTGGCTTTGTGTCCCTTCTGGCCACAGTTGTAGCACGTCATCTCCGTGCCATTTTTCTCTCTCCTGCTCATCCTCATGGCTGCGCCACGTGCTTTCATCATGTTGTCATCACTCACGTCTGCATTATACATTTCAGTGCTTTCGTAGCTTCTTAGCTTTGTTTTAAATTCACTGAAAGTCATCTTCTCATCACCCTGCGTTATGTGTATGGTGAACGGCTTAAATGGTGCAGGCAAACCTTTCAGGATCATGGCAATTAATAGTCCATCGCTTAACACTTCTTCTGCATTTCTTAGTGCAGTAATAGCAATCTCTGAATGGATAATGTAGTCTGTGATGCTTTCATTAGCGGTTTTCTGGAGGGACGTTAGCTCTGTGTAGAGGCTAATCGCACGAGGTTTTCCCTTACCAGCATAATGATCCCACAGTATCTTCAACGCTTTTCTCCCGTCATCGGCTGCATCTCTCATGATGAGGTAAATGCTTTTGTCATCCAAAAACTGTATTAATTCGGCGTTGCCTCTTCATTTTTTTTGTAGCGTCTCCACGGTTTTCTTCATCGTCACCGGAGGTTGGCTCGTTCAGTATCGTCTGCTTGAGGTCTAGCAGCTTCAGGTGCCCCAAAAACTTCGTTTCCCACAGCTTGTAATTCTTCTCATCCCCATCGAAACATAATCTCTGCCATCGGCCTCCCAGCTCTCTTCTGGGCCCATAACCTGTTTGTGCGGTCATCTTGGAAGAGGAGGAGGAAAATCCAGTTCACTTCACAGAGAAAAATAACACACACATATGTTCTCGTGCGTGGGGTACTGCCATCAACTGAAGATGGAGCCCCGTTTATTTTTGCACATGCTCAGAACATGATGTGTTCAGGGTACATTCAGTATAAGAGCATATTTTAACATTTCAAAATTTAATCCAACAGCCACTATACTCCCAGCTCTCAGCTAATTTTCTTCACATTTTGTGTCCAGTAAACTCCATTAACTCATCTAAATTATTGGGGAGAGATTATATTCCCACAGCAATGGAGGGAGGCTATCTTTTCCCTCCAGAACTACAGTGGGGCAAAAAAGTATTTAGTAAGCCACCAATTGTGCAAGTTCTCCCACTTAAAAGATGAGAGAGGTCTCCAATTTTCATCATAGTTATACCTCAACTATGAGAGACAAAATGAGAAAAAAAAATCCAGAAAATCACATTGTCTGATTTTTAAAGAATTTATTTGCAAATTATGGTGGAAAATAAGTATTTGGTCACCTACAAACAAGCAAGATTTCTGGCTCTCACAGACCTGTAACTTCTTCTTTAAGAGGCTCCTCTGTCCTCCACTCCTTACCTGTATTAATGGCACCTGTTTGAACTCATTATCAGTATAAAAGACACCTGTCCACAACCTCAAACAGTCAGACTCCAAACTCCACTATGGCCAAGACCAAAGAGCTGTCAAAGGACACCAGAAACAAAACTGTAGACCTGCACCAGGCTGGGAAGACTGAATCTGCAATAGGTAAGCAGCTTGGTGTGAAAAAATCAACTGTGGGTGCAATTATTAGAAAATTGAAGACATACAAGACCACTGATAATCTCCTCGATCAAGATCTCACCCCGTGGGGTCAAAATGATCACGAGAACGGTGAGCAAAAATCCCAGAACCACACGGGGGGACCTAGTGAATGACCTGCAGAGAGCTGGGACCAAAGTAACAAAGGCTACATCAGAAACACACTACGCCGCCAGGGACTCAAATCCTGCAGTGCCAGACGTGTCCCCCTGCTTAAGTCAGTACATGTCCAGGCCCATCTGAAGTTTGCTAGAGAGCATTTGGATGATCCAGAAGAGGAATGGGAGAATGTCATATGGTCAGATGAAACCAAAATAGAACTTTTTGGTAAAAACTCAACTTGTCGTGTTTGGAGGAGCAAGAACACCATACCTACTGTGAAGCATGGGGGTGGAAACATTGTGCTTTGGGGCTGTTTTTCTGCAAAGGGACCAGGACGACTGATCCGTGTAAAGGAAAGAATGAATGGGGCCATGTATCCTGAGATTTTGAGTGAAAACCTCCTTCCATCAGCAAGGGCATTGAAGATGAAACGTGGCTGGGTCTTTCAGCATGACAATGATCCCAAACATACTGCCCGGGCAACGAAGGAGTGGCTTCGTAAGAAGCATTTCAAGGTCCTGGAGTGGCCTAGCCAGTCTCCAGATCTCAACCCCATAGAAAATCTTTGGAGGGAGTTGAAAGTCCGTGTTGCCCAGCGACAGCCCCAAAACATCACTGCTCTAGAGGAGATCTGCATGGAGGAATGGGCAAAAATACCAGCAACAGTGTGTGAAAACCTTGTGAAGACTTCCAGAAAATGTTTGACCTCTGTCATTGCCAACAAAGGGTATATAACAAAGTATTGAGATGAACTTTTGTTATTGACCAAATACTTATTTTTCACCATAATTTGCAAATAAATTCTTTAAAAAATCAGACAATGTGATTTTCTGGATTTTTTTTTCTCATTTTGTCTCTCATAGTTGAGGTATACCTATGATGAAAATTGGAGACCTCTCTCATCTTTTAAGTGGGAGAACGTGCACAATTGGTGGCTGACTAAATACTTTTTTACCCCACTGTATGTGGTCTTTCTGTTTTTCCTGTGGTTAAATCAGCAGCTGATTCTGGTGTAAACATCAGGAACTGGGCTGTCTCTGGGCGTCCACACAAAAGCTTGATAGTTTGTGTCTCCATAATGTCTCAACCCACCACCACCACCACCACCAATTTGCAAACTTTAGATAATGGTCCAATAATAGAAAAAGTTCATAGCAAGCAGTAATGTGAGTATAGTAATGTCTGGCTCCACTAACTACGCCTAACTGCTGTAGCTAACTGGTTGTCACGGGCAGATCTTAATAAACTTGAGAAAGAGATGAGATGTACGATCAAGTGCTAGCTGATGATCACTGGTGAAGGGTTCATACGTTGTGCCAAGGGGATTCACAAGTGCTGGATAATTTGGCCTAACTTGGCTAATCTGTCTTCCAACAAAACAAGCAAAAATAACATCTGAAGGAAAAATATCAAGTGTGTATTAATAAACCAGTTGGAAAAAGGGATATCTAGAGGCATGAGTCAGATATATACAGTAATCACAATAAAAAAAAAAAATTTAAAAAAAACTGCACGGTGGTGCAGTGGTTAGCACTGTGGCAGCACAGTTTACCCTCGGCCGGGGGATCGCGGGGATCGTGAGATCGTGGGTTCGATCCCTGCCCCCGGCCAACAGTGATCTGTGTGGAGTTTGCATGTTCTCCCCGTGTTGTGTGGGTTTACTCCGGGATTTCTCCAGTTTCCTCCCGCATGCCAAAAACATGCAGGTTAGGGATAAGGGGCGCTTGCGCACGCAGCGACCGGCAGCTGGTGGCTTGTCACCAGACTGCAAAACAAATCTACCTACGGGTACAAAATAAGTAATAAAAAAAAAAAACTGAGGTTCATGGCTTGATAATGGGGTTATCCAGGCCAAAATAATCCAGAATATAGCCCGATAGTGAGATATATAATCATGTGGCTTAATGAGGTGGGAATACAGATGTCTAGTGGATGAATAGAATATATAAGAAATAGCCATAAAAACTGTGGTCACATGGGCTCATCCAGCCAAAGCTCACAAACCAGGCAGTCAAATTCAACATGCATTGTGCAGATCTTAATAGAAAAGTCTGTATTAAGATGAAACTTAGTCAAAATACCAAGCAGGATCGAAAGTTTATGTAAATTTATTCTCTGGCTGGGAGAACGATACAGAAGATGGCCCCAAAGTTTATTCATGCACCATTCTAACCATCACACACACTGCCCAGTCTTTTTAACGCTCTATGTTGGGAGTTGGAGAGAACGTCCTTGGCAGTTCGGCTCAGTACATCTGTTAACAAGGGTGTAAGATTATCTGTGTCCCAGGAACCAGGAGCCAACACATCTTTCAGTCATACAGGAAACTTACAAGATGAACCCAAAACAAACGATAAACAGTAGGACAGCTGCATCAGCTTTCTGTTAACCCAGGCTCACTCACACCGACTCTGGAGCATTATCAAGGCCATATGATCAGACATTAAATCAGACATTAAAATGTAGAGCATCAAATATTAAAATATTCCACAAATATAGCATTAAATGTGGAATTATTCTTTCAGGTCTGTAGGATTGGGTGAACCCAAAACCGGTGGCGACGACGTCAAAGTCGCCTTTTGTAGTGCAAATATACCAGCACTATTAAAAACAATCTGCTCATGGTTAATAATGACTATTCCAGTATATTCTCCTGCTTTGCTCGACTCCACCTATTGGCTACACCCCCCTTTCTGCACCTCACAGGTTGTGGTATCCTTTCTGAAAAATCCTGACCAGTGGACGCATAGCATCACGGGAACATGTCCACTCCCACTGTTATAAAAATGAGTGGATACAAAGCTTAATTGTCCTAATACAAGTTTACCAGTGTCGGTTATGGGACACACTGAATGTGGCAGAAAAAAATCTAGAGTTATTTCTCTTGGTCTCATTTTTTGTAGGAGGTGTAGCTACGCTCTGGTCCTGATCACTGAGCTCTGACTGTTTATTTCCAGCTTTGTCTTGCTTTGCCCTGCCGTCAATCTGTAAGAAAAAAAAATCATTTGTCTCTGTTTTTGTGTCCACAGAATTTCCTTGACCACAGCTGACTGAGTCACAATCCAAGCAAAATTGTTAATTCAGTCACTTCAAAAACAAAACTCAGTAAAATGGCCGCTGCTATTTCTACAGCAATGTACAATCTTAGAGTCCATGCAACTGTATTCATCGAGCTGTTTGACAGCAGAGAATCAAGGATGGGCAGCATTGTTGAAGAGTTTGAGAAGATTGCTGCAAAAGTCAAAAGAATGCACCGGGACACAGATGAAGCAAGAAAATTTGGAGCCATTACTGCAGGGATCGGTATTGGAGCCTCACTCCTTGCTGCTCCATTCAGTGGGGGATTGAGTTTAGTTGGTGCTGCGGCTGGCTTATACGGCACTGCTGTTGTTGGTACAACAAATGTAGTCAAAATGGTGCTTGAGGATGGAAGCGCAGAGAAAGTTAAAAAATGGGCAAATGAATTTCTTGAGCTAGTTAAACCACTGAGGAAGGAGCTGGAAGACATAAAGAGGGCCTGTCAGGAGTTGCAGCGAGGATCGACTGACGCAAGGGCTAGAATCGCTCTTGCTGAAATGGATGAGTTTCAGAGAATGAGCGGGAACATGCATGCCGACAGGCATCAGAGGATTCTCAATGCCATCCAACATGTGGTCAAACTGATAAAGATGAGTGGAAACATTTTGGATATATTGGAGGCACTTTTGCCTGTGATCGGTGAGCTGGTGAAGGTCGTTGTGAAAATCCTCGATTTCACTCCGAGCCCTGAAGACGACAGAAAGTTTCGAAATTCCATCACTGAAGTGGCTAAACAGGGTCAAAAAGTCATTGATCAGTGTAATATAATTGAGGAACAGCTCAAGGCCCTGAGATTTAACTGAGAAAACAGGTCCAGGATGCCTGACAACACCATATGAAAGGGCATGTTTTGAGAGAGTTCAAAGCTTACCCAAATATTCTCTGTTAATATAGAAGAAATGTTATAGCTTTATATATATATATATATATACTGTATATATATACAGTATATAATTGACAGAAACCTGCAGGTTAAAATTTCAATATTTTTTTTTATTTGAAAAGTTACTGCTGGTTTTTACTGTACAACATAATGACAGAAATTGAAATAACAGGCTGCATATAAAGAGAAATCAAATAAAATAGACTACAGAATAAAGCTGGACAGTGCAGTGTCGCTTCCATCCATTGTGCTAAAATGAAGCTCACACTTCCAGAATTTTGTTCACTATGATCTTGTGTTGTTGGTGTAATTTGCAGCCAACGGGGAAGCCATGCCATGGTGTTGTGTTCCCATGCAGATACAGTCAACCTAATTGATTTTTAAAGCATCAAATGACTAATTAAAACAAAGCCATTCAAGAAATGAACACTTCAACATACATGAGCAATATAACAACCACCACGTAGGACAGAAACCATCTTTGAGAAAAATGTATTCAAAGAGTAGTTGTTTCATGTGAAAATCAGTTTTTAATGCTAGAAAGCAGTGCCTTTTGTGAAGGTGAAATGATGGGATTTCACTACTGTTCCTGTCACCTAAAACTTGGTGGTGTGCGTGTTCATTATAGACTAGAAGTTAAAATCTGTAAAGACATGATGGAGTTCAGAACGGGATGTGAGGACTGTATCAGCAGAAGCTGCTTTTGATAAAATTGCCAAAACAAGCAGTGATGGACAGACTTACTCTGGGAAAACACAAGTAAGTCATTTGATCGCTTTGAAATTTATGGTTTTTCAGAGACAGAAGTGACTGTGGGGACATAATAAAGTGACCGGCCACTTCCTGTAGATACATGTTAGCCTAGCTTTATTCATTTGCTGTTAGCCTGCAAATCCATCATCTGTTGAACCACGCTAAAGTTTTGATTTGATCACTACTTTTGTAGAGTTGCTAAAATCAGACAAATTCTTAGCATGGAAGTGACACCTTTGTGGTCCAACATTTTATTCTTTCCCTGGAGTCACTTCTGTTGTGTTGTATTTGCAGTGCACTTCTGTTTGCTAGTGTTGTGACTTTATACATTTGTGTCTGATTTTGCTGTCAGTTTGCAGTTGTTTCCTTAAGCTACAGTATGGTAAGATGAAGCGCACTGAGCCTTCTAGGCCACCGTCGGCCAGAACATACGATTTATAGCTGTTCATCCAGAAAATCTTTGATTGTACGCACCACATTTCTGACTGTGTGGCAGAACCTCATTGTGTGTCATTACAGGCTAGCTGTATTTAAGCTATTACAAAACGACATTAAATCTTGTATACATCTATGCAGTATATACAGATTGATTTGCTTCATTTTCTTATAAATTCATTTACTGGCATCACCATTTTGGAAGCTAGTTTTTAAACTGTGTAATGCTGGTGGTGAATATAAATTCAGCTAACCATGTAAAAAAAAAGGTGATTTTTGTTTTCATTTTTCAACTTTATTGCTTTTTCCTTAAATAATGAATGTTCTGGAGTTGAGAGTAGTACACAGACTCTGGCTTAGATTTCCAAGTGAACGCTGAGCTGTAGACATCTGCCCAGTGCATTTTGAAATGACCATGTCTGTGTATGAGTTGCTGGTTGGTGCCTTTTAACATTCACTTAGACCTTCTTGAAATAGTGTTCTTGTGCAAAATTCTAGACTTCCTTCATACAGTATTGTTCAATAATGTTTATAACTAAGCTATATTTCATTAATTTCCAATAATGGAGAGTTATTTACTTTTTGTTCTGATTTGATACTCTGACTGTTGTCTAGAGTGTGTGATGGGAGAAAAATGCATAGCAATGATGATCAGACAACTGACTGAGTTTAGATGGCGTCCGCCTAAAGTGCTCACGATTGCAGCAGTATCAGTTTCCCGGGCTTTCAGGGATCGGTGTAAGCCATAGTTGATTTTACAAAGAACTCTGTGTACTTCATCTTTCATGTTGTACACTACCGTTCAAAAGTTTGGGGTCACTTAGAAATTTCCTTATTTTTGAAAGAAAAGTACTTTTTTTCAATGAAGATAACTTTAAACTAATCAGAAATACACTCTATACATTGCTAATGTGGTAAATGACTATTCTAGCTGCAAATGTCTGGTTTTTGGTGCAATATCTTCATAGGTGTATAGAGGCCCATTTCCAGCAACTATCACTCCAGTGTTCTAATGGTACAATGTGTTTGCTCATTGCGTCAGAAGGCTAATGGATGATTAGAAAACCCTTGTGCAGTCATGTTAGGTCTGCAATGCTGTAATTGCTGCAAATGGAGGATTCTTTGATGAAAGCAAAGTTTGAAGGAAAAACTTATTATTTCAAATACAAATCATTATTTCTAACCTTGTCAATGTCTTGACTATATTTTCTATTCATTTTACAACTCATGGTGGTAAATAAGTGTGACTTTTCATGGAAAACACAAAATAATTGTCTGGGTGACCCCAAACTTTTAAACGGTAGTGTATGTTACTTTTCTCACTTGGATATGTTTAATCAATTATATTTACATTGTGGAACTTATTCTTGACCAGACTATACCCAATAACTGCACTAATTATGTTACTTGTCATTGTATCTGTATTTCTGCAATTCTCATAAAATTACAAAAACCAACTCAGACTTGGCTCCATTCTTTCTCCCCCAGCATTTTCATGTCAATGTAACTCCTGCAAAGTCTGACGTCTCACAGCATACCGCTCTTTAAACAATGACTTCATAATCACCAAACCTGGCTTTGACTGGTGGAATGAAACAATGTCCAAAATTTCAATATATGCCTGTGTATTTACTGTGAGGTAATGACTGTCTTCTTCCCTGGTCCTTCACCTGACATGTCACCCCATATCCTTAATAACTGGACATTTGCTTGTTTTCTTCATCTCAGTCTTCCATCATCTTTATGTTCCATTAGAACAGCACCAAATTAAACTATTACACTAGAGGGAATGCGGTCTAAATTAATATCACTGCGGTGATTAGGTAGTACAGTATTCTCGATGAAGCAAAGGGCCGAAGACATCCAAGCAATGATACATTCATGCTACCCCACAATCTTAAGTGAAATATTGCTTTGATGCAGTTTCACAAGCACAGTATATAAAATGACAGCAGTACAGGATAAAATATGATTTTTGTTTGTTTAACCGGTTATTTTGCTCTGCCAAGAAAAAAATAGTCCCTTCTGAATGGACCTAGTTAACTGTTGTTAAGCACTTCAATTACCATTTTATAGAAAAGATTAGGCCTGTTTGTGGGGAGACTTGAATAACGAAACCGAATTGTCTTCCATTATAGTTTATTCAAGAACTCATTCCACTGTCTGCTCTTATTCTTGAGCAGCGAACAAAGAGGGTGAACACACCAAAGTTCTCTCATTTAAACATTCTCACATCAAACCATTTCCCTCGCGGGGGAAATCACACATCTATATCAAAGTCTCTTTATTCACTTTCATTAGCCTTTTATTTACATAACTCCCCCTTCTCTCCTCTCGAGCCTCAGTGGTCAGGAAGTCTTCTGTCCCCTGTCCTCCGCAGGGGGTCCAGGCTCTGTGGCTCCGCACCGCAGGGGGCTGGCTCTCCTTCATCGTGGTTAAATCACATATGCAGTGTCCAACATATACATGTCTCACAACACAGCCATATAACCCCCCCCAAACGATGAAGAACAGACTAATTCCCAAAATTTAATAGCACCTTACTCACTACTGAATAATCAACACCAACATTCAGTCTGTGTGCCGCTTGGGCTTCAGCCGTCTGCCGAATCTGCTGTGCGTTGGCCCCGCCTTGCCTGCGGTGCTGTTCTGCTTCGGGTCTGTTGACTGAGGAAGAGAGTGGTTAATTGCCCTCTGCGGGGGCCTGCCTCGTCGAGGCGCCACCGCGACCGGTACAGAAACGTCCTTCATGACAAAAGCAGGTTTCAGTCTGTCAATGCTGACTGTCTCTTTTCTGTCTCCAAAATCTAGCACAAATTGCTTATCACCTGCCTCCAGCATTCGAAATGGCCCTTCGTAAGGTGGTTTGAGCGTTGCTTTTAGGGCTTCGCGCCTGACAAAAACGAAATCGGCATTTTTCAAAGCCTTGGGGACGAAAACTCGTGGAAAAGCGTGATGAACCGGACCCGGGAGCGTGTCTGCCCCCGTGCCGACTAACGGTCCCAGAGCAGAGAGAGGTGGGGGCTCTGGGTGCTCTGGTAAAAACTCGCCCGGCAGCCTCAGAGTTTGTGCGAATACCAGCTCCGCTGGGGAGGCGTCTAAGTCCTCTTTAGGCGCAGAACGCAACCCTAATAAAACCCATGGAAGTTTATTTACCCAATCTGCATCCGTGAGCGACGCTCTGAGTGCTGCCTTCAAAGACCTATGAAAACGCTCGCATAAACCATTAGCCTGAGGGTGGTAAGCCGTAGTGCGGTGAATTTTGGCTCCTAAGCCGTTGGCCATCGCTGACCACAGCTCAGAGATGAATTGCGGTCCTCTATCGGACGTAATGTCCGACGGAACCCCGAAGCGCGCCACCCAAGCCGTTAAAAAAACGCGAGCCACCTCCGCGGCCGTGGTCGTCGCAAGTGGGACCACTTCCGGCCAACGTGTGGTGCGGTCCACCATTGTCAAAAGATACGTGAACCCCTGTGATGCCGGTAGGGGGCCCACAAGGTCGACGTGCACATGGTCGAACCTTCTGGCCGGAATGCGGAACGGTTCTAACGGGGCTCTTGTGTGCCTGTGAATTTTGGCCCGTTGACAGGAAATGCAGGTTTTTGCCCATTCCTTCACGTGCTTGCGCAGGCACGGCCAAACAAACTTTTCCGCCACTAGTTTCACCGACGCGCGCACCCCCGGGTGCGCCAGTGAGTGGACCGAGTCAAAAACACGGCAGCGCCACGTGGCCGGAACCACCGGACGCGGGCGCCCCGTCGACATGTCGCAGATCAGGGGGGGCATACCGGTTTGTAAACACTTGCTCTCCAGCCTCAACCCTGTTGGTCCAGACTGGAGCGCGCGCACGTCTGCGTCCGCCCCCTGGTCCGCTGCCATGGCTGCGTAATCTATACCCACGTGCACCGGGGCTGCGCGCGCCACCGTGCCGCTCTGCTGCGGCGCGGTCACGGTGGCCCGTTCTGCCTCCGCGCGTGTTGGGGTCGTGAACGCGCGTGAGAGACAATCCGCTACTACATTGAATTTGCCCGCGACGTGCCTAATGTTAGTGGTAAATTCCGAGATTGCGGCCAGCTGCCTCTGCTGCCTGCCGGACCACGGATCTGAAATTTTGGCCATGGCGTATGTGAGCGGCTTGTGGTCCACATAAGCGGTGAAGCACCGTCCTTCCAGCCAGAACTGGAAATGACGAATAGCCAAATGCAGCGCCAACAGTTCTCTGTCAAACGCGCTGTATTTTCGTTCAGCCGCGCTTAAAGATTTGCTAAAGAAAGCCAAAGGCTGCCAAACTCCGGCTACCTGTTGCTCAATAACGGCCCCTATGGCTAAATCTGAAGCGTCTGTCGTCAGCGCGATACGTGCTGCAGGGTCTGGGTGGGCCAGGAGCGCAGCGTCAGCCAAGGCTTTTTTAACCTCTGTGAACGCGCGCTCCCGCTCCGGGGACCATTCGACCGCCTGGGTCGGCTTTTGTTTTTTGAGCGCGGCATATAACGGTTGCATGATTTGAGCTGCGTGGGGCAGGAACCGGTTATAAAAATTCACCATCCCCAAGAATTCCTGTAGTGATTTGACCGTTTGTGGACGGGGAAAATCCGCTACCGCGCATACTTTCTCTGGTAACGGAACCGCTCCCTCCGGGGAGACGCGGTGACCCAAAAAATCAATCCGCTCAACGCCGAACTGGCACTTGGCTGGGTTAACTATTAAGCCGTGCTCTCCCAGCCTCCTAAAAACTGCTGTGAGGTGCGTTTCGTGTTCGTCCTCTGAAGTACTCGCGACCAAAATGTCGTCGAGGTACACAAACACGAAAGGGAGATCGCGTAACACGGCATCCATCATCCGCTGAAATGTTTGCGCCGCCCCTTTGAGACCAAAAGGCATGCGTAAAAATTCGAAAAGTCCGAACGGGGTTATTACCGCTGTTTTAGGAATGTCCTCCGGTTGGACCGGGACTTGGTGATAGCCGCGAACTAGATCAATCTTTGAAAAAATGCGCGCCCCCGCCAGGTGCACCGAAAAATCCTGAATGTGCGGGATGGGATAACGATCGTGTGCCGTAGCGTTGTTTAGCCTGCGGTAATCCCCGCACGGTCTCCAGGAGCCATCGGCTTTCGGTACCATGTGCAGCGGCGAAGCCCACGGGCTCTTCGACCTACGAACGATGCCCAGCCTCTCCAGGCTGGCGAACTCCTCGCGCGCAATGGCGAGCTTAACTGCATCCAAGCGCCGAGCTTTTGCAAACACGGGAGGACCAGAAGTGGGGATAAAGTGTTTCACCCCGTGCTTCGCGACCGTCGCTGAAAAAGTGGGCACAGTGAGCGCTGGAAATTGGGTGAGGAGTGTGTGAAACTTACCACCTGCTGTAGCGACGTGGGTCTGTACTGGTGGCGGGGACACTCGAGCTGAACAGGGGAGAGAGTAAAAAGAGAGTGCATTTACCAGCCGTCTATTAGCAAGATCAACTAACAGATTGTGTGAACACAAAAAATCCGCGCCCAACATGTTGAAACTCACCGCCGCTACTACAAAAGTCCATTCATATGTGCGGCCATGTAAGCATAAAGGCAAGGTCCTTCTCCCGTAGGTGTTGATGTTCGAGCCATTTGCCGCTGTAGCTCCGTCACCGTGGGGTCCAGCCACCCGGTCCGCGTATGTTGGGGTGATGAAGCTCACTTGTGCTCCGGTGTCAATGAGGAACACTCGTCCGGAGCGCGCATCCGTGATGTAGAGCAGCTTGTTGCGTTCTCCGAGGGTCGAAGCTGCTAGCGACCCCCGGTCTTGCCGTTTCCCGAACTCCTGAAGATGCAGGGCGGCACACACCTGCGTGCCTTCTCTGCGAACCTCCGATGGTAAAAGCAGAGATCTTCTCCTCCGCTGTGTCGTGCCCGCACCTCTGTCGCCGGGCTATTGGCTCCCCCTCGTCGCGGTCGTGTTGCCGCCGTCGTCGGCCAGTCTGGTTCTGCCGCCTCTGGCTCCCCGCTGTCTCGGGTCGCTGCTGTGGTTGCTTGCCCGCCGCAGGCGTCCAGGATCCCATCTGCCTCCTGGGCCAGCTCCCGGAACTCCTCCAGGGTGTGACACTTTTTGCCGGCCAGCGTGCTTCTCGCATGCGCCGGGAGGTTGGAGAGGAAGATGAACTGAAAAATGAAATCATCGTTGTCCAAACCTCTCAGCTGTATCATCTCCTCCATCAGGGCGCTCGGCCTGTGTCCACCTTGGTCTAGCAAAGACAGGATCCTCCTCGCCCTCACTTCAGCCGAGGGGGTGAAAAACTTGATGAGGGTGGATTTCAGCTTGCCGTACCTGTCGGTCGCGGGTGGCTGCTCCACCAAGCTTTGCACGCACCGAGCTGTGCTGTTGTCCAGTTTAGCGATGACATGGTGGAACTTAGTGTCATCCACCGTTACTCCTGCGAGCGCGAACTGCGACTCTGCTTGCAGAAACCACGACCGTGGGTTATCCTGCCAGAAATCAGGCAGCTTAACGGCCACTGCGCTCGCCAGCTCTGAGCGCTGTGAGTCCGGGACCCTGAGAATTTCTTCGTTCATTCTCAACGTCGTCAGTCACCAATGTGGGGAGACTTGAATAACGAAACCGAATTGTCTTCCATTATAGTTTATTCAAGAACTCATTCCACTGTCTGCTCTTATTCTTGAGCAGCGAACAAAGAGGGTGAACACACCAAAGTTCTCTCATTTAAACATTCTCACATCAAACCATTTCCCTCGCGGGGGAAATCACACATCTATATCAAAGTCTCTTTATTCACTTTCATTAGCCTTTTATTTACATAACTCCCCCTTCTCTCCTCTCGAGCCTCAGTGGTCAGGAAGTCTTCTGTCCCCTGTCCTCCGCAGGGGGTCCAGGCTCTGTGGCTCCGCACCGCAGGGGGCTGGCTCTCCTTCATCGTGGTTAAATCACATATGCAGTGTCCAACATATACATGTCTCACAACACAGCCATACTGTTGTCATTTTACACATACATAACCAAATTAAATATTGTCCAGTGCAGAAGTTTTATATACATTCCGGTAATGTGTTGAGCAGGGTTTGTGAGTCAGTTTCTTCAAAAAGATTGAAGAAACTGGAGAATGTTCAGGTGCAGGGACTACACTAATAAAAATGAGTGGAAAAAAACAGCTGATGTCCAAAGAGCCAAAAAATCCTTCAGAAAGCCTGGAGACCTTTTGCTCAAGACCACTTTAAAACTATAAGAAAGTCTGGCTCCTTGAAAGCAAAATATGAGGGGTTTCCTATTACTTTTGCAAACGACTGTACTAAATGTTCTACAAAGTACAAATGATCCAACAAATATGTTTCATAGGAACTGCAACTGAAACAAATTTACAGAAAGATAAGTGGTCAAACATGTCTGTATTTCATGTGAATGGAAGCTGAAAAATGATTATATTAGTGACTGAAGCAACCAAAGTTGAACTGCTGACCTTTGGGTGTGGAAACATGGAAATGTTTGCCGAGCTGCCAGAGCCTCGTGATGTTTATCATTATATAACAAGCAGGATAGGAGTTGGCTGCAAACAGGAAATCCACCCTCTGAGTTAAAATATATCTTGGTGTTGTATAATGAAACATTCCAGCTGTGCCGTTTTCTGGTCTGTAATATCCTTGATTGCTCACTGCCTCTCCTCTCTTAGTCCCTTCCACCTTTTATTTAATGTCACATTTGACAAAATGCCAAGGAAAGCTGGAAAAATGTGTGCAGTTCTTGGATGCTCCAATGCTTTCACACTAAATGAACTGGACCAAGGTTTGATCCAGACCAAGATCATTTTTTTTTTTTGTTGGACCAAATTTGGGGTCTTTGGTTGGGATTCTGGTTCGGCAAGGTTTCACGCCTTAAATTTTGATTGGGATCAAACTGAAAAGTTCAAAAGTCCGGACCAAATGGGTTAGGTGTGAAAGCCCCGTGAGCACAGTTTACAGATTCCTTGAGTGTTCAGAGGACAAAGATGCTCGATAGAAGCGGGTCAACAGTAAAGATTTTGTTCCCAGTAATAGCAAAATGATGAGCAAACAGCTACATAGCTTATGGAACAGTAATGATTTTAGCACCGCTCAGCTAGCTAGTGCTGTGGGCTAATATACTCTCATGGGGCTGCGGTGGTTGTGCATAATAACGCTTCGTTTTTGTGAAATTTAAAATTAATTGCTCAAGCTAGAGCAACCCACAGAAAAAAATATCAAGGAACCAGAACAATGACAGCAGCCTTGCATTTCACAGGGCTCATAAGATTAATATTACATCTTCATCACTGTGGATGGAATAGTTACTGCATGACATCTAAGGGTGCTTTCACACCTAGAGGCTTTAGTTTGTTTCAAACTCGAGAACATGGTAATCGCACTCAGGTGTGCACCAACACAACCATACTGACACCTCCTGAACCCCTGACCCTTTGATCAGTAGTCGGCCACATTACACCTGTGCCACAGCCACCCACATAAATTAACTGTGGTTTATCATATCTTTAGAAAGCTGAGTCCAATTTCTCTGGCCACACCCAGGCCTGATTACTGCTACACCTGTTCTCAATCAAGAAATCACTTAAGTAGGACCTGCTTGACAAAGTGAAGTAGACCAAAAAGTCCTCAAAAGCTAGACATCATCCAAAGAAATTCAGGAACAAATGAGAAACAAAGTAATTGAGATCTTATCAGTCTGGAAAAGGTTATAAAGCCATTTCTAAAGCTTTGGGACTCCAGTGAACCACAGTGAGCACCATTATCCACAAATGGTGAAAATATGGAACAGTGGTGAACCTTTCCAGGAATGGCCGGTCGACCAAAATTACCCCAAGAGCGCAGCAATGACTCATCCAAGAGGTCACAAACAACCCCACAACAACATCCAAAGAACTGCAGGCCTCACTTGCCTCAGTTAAGGTCAGTGCTCATGACTCCACCACAAGAAAGAGACTGGGCAAAAATGTCCTGCATGGCAGAGTTCCAAGAGGAAAAGCACTGCTGAGCAAAAAGAACATAAAGGCTTGTTTCAGTTTTGCTAGAAAACATCTTGATGATTCCCAAGACTTTTGGGAAAATATTCTGTGGACTGACGAGACAAAAGTTGAACTTTTTGGAAGATGTGCGTCCCATTACATCCGGCTTCAAAGTAACACAGCATTTCAGAAAAGGAACATCATACCAACAGTAAAATGTGGTGGTGGTAGTGTGATGGTCCGGGGCCGTTTTGCTGCTTCAGGACCTGCAAGACTTGATGTGGTAAGTGGAACCATGAATTCTGCTGTCTACCAAAAAATCCTGAAGGAGAATGTCTGGTCATCTGTTCGTGACCTCAAGCTGAAGCGCACTTGGGTTCTGCAGCAGGACAATGATCCAAAACACACCAGCAAGACAACCTCTGAATGGCTTAAGAAAAACAAAATGAAGGCTTTGGAGTGGCCTAGTCAAAGTCCTGACCTGAATCTGACTGAGATGCTGTGGCATGACCTTAAAAAGGCGGTTCACGCTCGAAAACCCTCCAATGTGGCTGAATTACAGCAATTCTGCAAAGATGAGTGGGCCAAAATTCCTCCACAGCACTGAAAAAGACTCATTGTTAGTTATCGCAAACACTTGATTGCAGTTGTTGCTGCTAAGGGTGGGCCAACCAGTTATTAGGGTGCAATCACTTTTTCACACAGGGCCATGTACAGTACATTTGGATTTTTTTCCTTACTAATAAACACCTTCATTTAAAAACTGCATTTTGTGTTTACTTGTGTTATCTTTGTCTAATATTTCAATTTGTTTGATGATCTGAAACATTTAAAGGCCAAATGTCACGTAATTTTTTTTTTCTAAATGACAACGAATTTTGATAAAATACACATAGCTTAAACCAAATATTCATACCGGAGACCATATCACCCACCCGTATTTACATAATTGCACAAAATACACCAGGCGAAGGCCCCGCCTTGCTCGCTGGCTTGTGACAGCCAATCCAGACCGCGGCCATGATTTTGACGTCACAAATTTCACCCTGGCTGCCCTGCCTATCCACATTCACACTTATCAACATTGGACAATCATGACAGAAAGTGACAGCGATTGTGAACAAATTAGTTTAGGTTTGTCTTTTTTTTGTCAGTGGTTCAGACAGTGACAGAGGCATAGAACCTTACAGGTTCGAGCCGTCCGAGACGGAATCAGATGCTTTGTCTGATGACAACAGTTCCGACGATGACCAGAGAGCAGAACCAGTGGAAAATGTCATTGAATTGGACATTAATCGCCTCCAGAATTGGGAAGCCGAAGGGGGTCTGTTGAGGGCGCCCCATAAATATTGATTTTTCGGAAGCCATTATTATTACAGTGGAGGAGAGCCGCTGCTGTCAAGAAATTTACCAGATCAATATGAGAATGGAGGCGCATACCTGTCAAGAGAGACGTTTTCGCCGTATTTTAATACGGGGAAAATGCAATTTTAGCAAATACGGGCGTATTGCCATTTCTGTACGCCCAAAAGAAAAATATACGGGAAAAAACTTATTGAGTGTGTTGAGGAACACGTCGTGTGTGTGAGACCCCCACAGCTAGGGTGCTGGCAGATCGCTCAGCGGGAGCTATTCTCACTACTGTTAGAAGTGTGGACTCAATCATTAGGCTGATGGCCGGGGCGGGCAGATCGATCAGCGTGAGCTATTATCACTACAATGAGAAGTCATTAGGCTGATGGCCTCACACTTTCAGCTGTCCTGCGGCTGCGGAACAGAAAGGAATCGCCTTCCAAATCCAGAATTCTGCTTTTTTTTATTTTGAGCCGGACGCTGAGTTGTGTTGTTATTGTCAAATATCCATGAATCCTTAAAATATTTGACAATAATAACACGAATTACATTTAAAACATTTCCCAGAAAAGTGTCCCTTATTACCCCGCCGTCCCTTATAGCCGCGTTTTACGGTATTAAAATACGGCGAAAACGTATCACTTGACAGGTATGAAAACATTTCCCAGAAAAGTGTCCCTTATTACCCAGCTGTCCCTTATAGCCCCGTTTTAAGGTATGGGTGAAATATCCAATTTTTTCTTTCTTGTTGCTCACTTCAATCTTCCAGTTTCCATATAAACAATCAATCGGGATACCCCAAGCATCAAACTAAGGTACAATCTATTTCGTCACTTCCGCCTTCTTCCCCAGGCGATTCCGGGGGCCGTGAGTAGGAACGTCAGGCCAAGCGCGGCAGTTTTAAATTAACGAATATTCCGGCGTTACTGAAGCATATGCACCAAGACCCGAACGGATCGGTTCCCTTTTATATCTAGTTTCAAGACATTTTAAGGACCCTGTTACGTGACATTTGGCCTTTAAGTGTGACAAACATACAAAAAAATGAGAAATCAGGAAGGGGGCAAACACTTTTTCACACCACTGCATAGGACTGAAGTCTATTTATGATAGATGACTACATGTATATACAGTATATATACAGTATATATATATATATATATATATATATATATATATATATATATATATATATATATACACACACACACACACACACACACATACAGTTGTGAAAAAATTATTTCACCCTGTGTGTGGTTTTTTTTTAAACATATTTGGATGGTAAATGGCACTCACTTATATTGTGCTTTTATTCTCATCTCTTGATGACCAAAGCGCTTTACAGATCCTGCTATCCACCCATTGATGGCGGCATGGTACCTAACATGGTGCTTCCAGACCCAGCAGGAGGTGAAGTGTCTTGCCCAGGGACACAACGGCAGGATATCCGGTGACAGCGGGATTCGAACTGCCAACCATGTGGTTATTGGATGACCTGCTCTACCTCCTGAGCCACTGCCGCCCCTGAGCCATTGACTTAATGTCAGTGTTAAAAATACTGGGAGATTTGTGTAATACAACTAAACAATTAAAAATGAATTAAAGACTTTTGTCAATTTTTTTTTCAAATTTTCTGTAAAATGTATTTCTCAACAAATGTGAGGAATAAATTAGGACACCCCCCATCTTTTTTAAGACACCCCCACATTCATTCCCACTTAAAATGGCTCAAATAAATCTTTAAAAAATGCAAATAAAAACAAAAACAAGGTTAGACATAGATATGCGAACATTTCTTAATAAAGAACTGAACATTTAATGGGGTGTCCTAATTTTTTCACATGACTATATTGCTCTTGGCTTGATATGCTGCTGGTTTTGATACAGAGCAAGTTTATTTAAGTTTATCACAGTTCTAGGTTATAATATGTTGCACTTTGTTCTGAAGGGGTCTTACTTTGTGAAAGGGAGAAGTTACGGGGTTTAGCGGAGCGATGATATGAGTTATCCGTTAGTCGGACTGGGGCGGCTACGTGACTCTGGAAGTGGTCACGTAGTGGTTCCTGCTTACACGTAGCTGGTGTATGTTCTTCAATACGACAGTCTGAGCTTGATACGAATGTCTGTCATTCTTCACAATATTGAGCATGGAACACCCCACAGAGAATCTATGGAGTATTGTCAAGAGGAAGAGACACCACACTCAACAATGCAGATGAGCTGAAGGCCACTATCAAAGCAACCTCCATAACTCCTCAGCAGTACCACAGGCTGATCACCTCCATGCCACACCCCACTGATGCAGTAATTCATACAAAAGGAGCCCCGACCAAGTACTGAATGTGTACTTGGATATACTTTTCAGTCAGCCAATATTTCTATTAAAAATCTATTTTTTAAGCTTAATTATACGTAATCTTCTAATTTTTTGAGAAACTGAATTTTGGGGTTTCATCAGCGACGAGCCATAACCATCAACATTAAAAGAAATATATCACTGTGTGTGTAATGAATCTATATAATACTACTTTAATTTTTTAAACTAAATTACGGAAATAAATCAACTTTTAGATGACGTTCTGATTTACTGAGATGCACCTCAATTCAATTCAATTCAGTTCAATTCAAACAACTTTATTTATCCCTCAAGGGGCAATTGATTTAAAAAGCAACTTGTACATTGATGCACCAAGTTGTGCAAACACCAGAGACAATAGACAATGCAGGAAGAAGCTAAGTCACATCTAACAAACCATTAGAGAGAGTGCTATAATAAATAGTACTATAAAAAAAATACAACAATAGCCTGTACTACATTGTCATGCATAAACTATATTTGCCGTCTTTGTGGGGATGGAGGGGGGCAGTTTAACAGAGGGAATGGTTTTGGCTCATTTTGCTGACTAGGTGAATGGCCTATTTAGTTTATTTTTAGTCATGTGAATGAAGTTTTAATTATTTATTTATTGAAAAAATCTTTTTTTCAGATTTTTGCACAGGTATTTTTTTATTATTATTTTGAAGAGAGAACCATTTTTCAGTGGAAGCTGCCCATTTTTTTTATTTTTTTGTCATTGGCCTTTACATAGTTAATAATGAAGACAATGGTTTCTGTGGCAGTTGATAATTTGTAAAAATCTGTAGGGTTGTGGAGGAATGATGAGAAGAGACACGAGCATTGCAGATTCAGACTTTATTCCTCCATCAGTAAAATAAAACTGTCCTCCGGATGCCAAAATGAACTTTTATACAGCTTACACTTCTCTTCCTTGGCACCAAGAGCACATAACATCACAACAGAGCGCATAACATCACAATACATTCACACCTGGACTCCCAGGTGTCAAGGCACATTCTTTACTCCATTTCTCCCCCCTGGTGCTCAGGCGCCTACCTTTGCATCTCCTCATTTCATCTCTCCCCCCCTGGGTGCCACAGCTCCTATATTCACCTCTCCCGCCTGAGGCGCACACATTTCCATTTCTCACCCCTTCCCCCTATTCCCAAAGTCACTGGGTGAGAGTCGGACCTCCCGGTGTGCCACCCCCCCCCCCTTCCCCAAACACCCAGAAGGGGTCTTAACTGTCTGGTACCTTGGGTCTGAGCAATCACACGTAATGGCTGTAACGTGGAGCAGCCGGGCCGACTGAAATACCTTCCTGTCGAGATGGGGAGGAAAAAGACTCAGTCCCCAGTGAACAGTCCTCCGGAGGGGGAAAAGGTGGGGGGGGGGGGAGATTTGGTCTCCTGACAACAGTTCTCTGAAGGGGTAAAACCAACCTGCGAACCCACCGTGGGTGGACGTCCACGCCAGGGAACCTGGACCAGCACCACCTGTTCATCTGCCAGCACATAAGCAGGCTTAAGCCTGCCTATACAGATGGTTTCCTTAGACCCCCACAATCTAACACAAAATGTTTCACCCCCGTTTCCAAAATGCTGAAAGGGCCATAGTAAGGCGGACGCAGCGGGGTTCTGTGGGCATCGCGTCTAACAAAAACAAACTGGGCATTCTCCAAATGCTTCGGAACTAAAGTTTGAGGAAAACAATGGTGCACCGGCCCCGGAACACTACTAGCCTCTGTCCTGGGAAAAAGGCATGCAGACAAGTCGATACTGGGCATGAGACTTTCCAGCAAAAATTCACCTGGGATCCATAATGGTTGACAAAAAACGAGCTCCCCTGGGGAAGCTGCCAAATCCTCTTTGGGCCCGGACCGCAACCCCAGTAGGAACCAAGGCAGGCAATCAACCCAATTTGCATCTATCAGCGAGGGTCTGAGCGCTGCTTTAAGTGACCTGTGGAACCTCTCGTACAAACCATTAGCCTACAGGTTGTATGCAGTGGTGCATGGATTTTGACCCCCAGGCTCTCGGCCATCACGGACCAGAGTTCCAAAACAAACTGGGGACCCCTATCGGAAGTGATGTCCGACGGGGAACCGAAACATACGACCCAGGATGACAAAAACGCATGGGCAACGTCAGCGGATGTGGTGGAAGCCAGCGGAACTGCCTCTGGTCAATGCGTGGTGCAGTCCACTATTGTCAAAAGGTGCGCAAAACCCTGTGACGGTGGAAGGGGGCCCACGAAATCCATGTGTACATGGTCAAACCTCCTGCTTGGAATCCAGAAAGGTTTGGGGGGGGCTTAGTGTGCCTCTGAACCTTAGCTTGTTGGCACGCAATGCATGCCACAGCCCACTCCTTCACATCTTTGTGCAAGTGGGGCCAGACGAATTTAGACCCCACCAGCTTAACCGAAGCCCGTATGCTTGGGTATGAGAGAGAGTGGGCAGACTCGAAAACGCAGTGGTGACAAGGCTCGGAACCATTGGGCGGAGACAGCCGTTGGAGACGTCACAAAGCAAGGGGGGGAAACCCTCTTGTACCACCCTGCTCTCCAGTTTTAGTCCGGTACCTGCGGATCGGAGCTTGCAAATGTCCGTGTCCCCTGGTTGGTCAGCAGCCATGGCAAAAAAATCCATACCCACGTAGACCGGGGAAACCAGCGCATACGACAAGCAGTCAGCCACGACATTGAGTTTACCGGCCACATGTCGAATGTCGGTAGTGAACTCCGAAATTGTGGCTAAGTGCCGTTGTTGCCGAGCCGACCACAGTTCCGAGACTTTAGACATCGTAGGTTAGGGGCTTGTGGTCAACAAACACGGTAAATTCGCAACCCTCGAGCCAGAACTGAAAGTGACAGGTGGCCAGGTGGAGGGCCAACAGCTCTCTGTGAAAAGTGCTATCCTTACTCTTGTCGCGCAAAGTACGGTTGAAAAAGGTGAGAGGCTGCCACGAACCGGAAATATACTGTTCCACCACAGCTCCTACTGCGACGCCAGACGCGTCTGTAGTGAGTGCTATCCACGCCGACAGGGATGGGTGGGCCAGCAATGCCGCATTAGCGAGCACCATTTTGGTGCCTGTAAATGCCTGGACCCCTGATTGGGTACATATATATACAGGCATATATATATATATATATACAGTATATATATATATATATATATATATATATATATATATATATATATATATATATATATATATATATATATATATATATATATATATATTCTATATTCTATTGTATGCTAATGCATGAGGGTTTTTTTCTGTGTAGTCAAAATTTGGCTCACATATGAGCGTTTATTCTGATTACTATGTTTTTTCTCTCTCCTATTGTGTTTTCCTCCCCCTCCTCTCCCCTCTTTACCTCCACTGTTGACAGGCGCCTTGTATGGCGACACGTCATTGGATGCGCCTAACGTGCGCGTCTAATGTCAAGTCAAATTCCTTGTGTGTTTACTTGTAAATATACTTGGCAATAAAGCTGATTCTGATTCTGATTCTGATTCTGATATATATATATATATATATATATATATATATATATGGGGGGGGGTTGTGGGTGTGGGTGTACAATATATACAGACAGTGGTTTACTTCATTTTCTTATATACTGTATTTTATTTTATTTTCTTAGGTATTCACATACTGGCATAACAATTATATAAGGTGATTATTAATTTCCAAATGTGCAGAGGAGGGATAGTGGATATATTGGACAAAGGATGTTGAAGATGCAGCTGTCAGGCAGGAGGAAAAGAGGAAGACCACAGAGAAGATTCATGGATGTAGTAATGGAGGACATGGAGAGGGTTGGTGTTACAGAGGAAGATACAAGAGATAGGGTGAGATAATAATAATGGATTAGAGTTATATGGTGCTTTACATGTCAAGTGGCATCTCAAAGTGCTTGCAGTGAGCCCATTATTCAGTCACTCCAGACAGACATTGATAGTGGTAAACTACTACTGTAGCCACAGCTGCCCTGGGGCAGACTGACAGAGACATGGCTACCATTCCGCGCCAATGGCCTCTCCAACCACTACCAAACATTTATACACATTCATACCCAGTATCATGGACACTGGAGGCAAGATGGGTAAAGTGTCTTGCCCAGGGACACAACGGCAGGATGGCTGGGGAGAGCGGGATTCGAACCGCCAACCCTCTGGTTATTGAACAACGCACTCTACCTCCCTGAGCCACTGCCTCTCATTTCCCTCTTCCATCCCATTTTTGCTCAGCACCAAGCTGGATGGCAGGAAGTTCCATTTTTATATGGCCTTTGGCATGGCGGCAGATGATCCACTGTGGCGACCCCTAAAGGGAGCAGCCAAAAGAAGATTATTAATATGCAACACTTATCAGTATACATACATTATGTTTGGTCACTTTCATATTTTGTGATATTTTTGTATTCTTATTTTGCAAATTTAAGATAAGATAAATGGCATTCACTGATATAGCGCTTTTATTCTCATCTCTAGATGACCAAAGTGCTTTACAGATCCTGCTATCCACCCATTCACACACACATTCACAAACTGATGGCGGCGTAGCTGCCATACACCGACGCTGGCCTGACCCACCAGGAGCAACTGGGGGTTCAGTGTCTTGCTCAAGGACACTTCGACATGCAGACTGCAGACATCAAATCCCTGACCTTCCGATCAGTAGTCGGCCACACTACACCTGCACCACAGTCACCCTGGATAAGTCTTTATTAGTCCCACAATGGGGAAATTACAGGATTGCAGCAGCACAGGGATAGCAGCACTCAGAGCAATAGTAAATATGATAATTGTCACGTTCAGGGTTGTTTTCAACCCCGTCCACGACCTGTGGCTGTAGGTTTTGATTATTGCTTATTAATTCCAGCTAGCAGATTGAGCCTTGCTTTCCGCCAGTCCTCCAGCCACGCCTCCTCCTCTCACCAGACATTCACCAGCTGTATGGTTCTCCACATGCACACACACATGCGCACGCACGCACATACACACACACACACACACACACACACACACACACACACACACACTTTCAATCAGTCACGCACCTGCTTGCCACATGGCTGTGTCCACTTGCCTTTGTTAGTGTTTTTTGTACTTATAGGGAGGCAGTGTGACCAGTCAGGATGGCAGCTTAAACTCAATCTTGGACTTCCTGGCTCGCAGACTGTTGGTTTTGCCCCCTGGACTGAACCGTGTAGTTTCTCCAGAGCCTTTCTTTCCGCTCCTACGCGTATGTATGTCCTTCTATTATTGCCTTTCCCTCCGCTCCTGTTCTGTTTGGAGCACGATTGGCTTTTCATCCCCACCAACAAAGCTTGAAGCCGGTTGTCTGCTCATTTATTCATGACTGTTATATGGATATTGTGTACATCTTCCTTTCGTTAATAAACATGCTACATTGCAGCACGTTGGGCTCGCACCAATTTATGTGTTCGCTTCAAGATTACGCAGCAGACATGACAATAATAAGAACTGGTTAGCCAACGTAGATAAAGTAAATAAATAAATATACAGTACATATGTACACAGTTATACACAGTGCAGGAGCATTGCAGCTAAATGGTATCAACAGCATTACTGTTACTCACGGACCACAAATGAGATGCTATAGGTGACCAGTGAGTTTGCGTATTTATTAAATAAGGACAAAAAGGTACAAAATAATGAGCCACGTGGAGCAAAACACAAATAAGGACTATGACAAGGCACACAGACGATAAACACAGACTAAGGGATAAACTTACAGAGAGTAGCGAGGAACTAGAGGATGACTGCAGCCGGGACGTAGGGACTCCAGTCTAATGTTGGGGAGACCAGCGTTATCCATACACGAGGTTGCAGCCCCGAGAGACCGAAGCTGCTCCCTTAACCCCTTGCACTCCGGTCAATTTCCCTAAAAACGCCAAAAAATAACGTGCCTAAAGTAAATCGAAAGCTGTTTTTCAACCCTTTGCAGCATCTTCATGGGGTTGTCTCATTTAAAAGAAAACACTTTGAATTTTTTGGCAAAACAGTCATAATCTCTCTAAGTGCTCCGGCCACTGAGTTACAGTCATCTAAACTTCGATCCAAGATGGCGCCCACAGCGGTCGACATGGTGCTTCGCTGCGCTCTTTGTTTGTTTTTGTTTGTCAATTGTGTGTCTGCTTGCACTTATACCCGTGAAGAACTTCTAAATATCAGGACTTTGACCCCCACGGACCTCCTCCCAGTTTTTCTAGCCCCTGCCGCCGATCTGGTTTATTGTTTGGCTCGGAAAGTGAGACGGCGGAAGAGAGGAAGACGAGCGGGCGCTCTCATATGACTTCGCAGGAGAGGCTCACGAACGGCGCTGCCTGGCATATTTCTGTCCAATACCAACTCTCTCTCTAACAAGGTGGATGAACTGAGACTGCTGATGCGTTTTAAGGACCTCGCCTCCTCAGCTGTCCTCTGCTTTACTGAGACCTGGCTCCGGGAAAATATACCGGACAGCGCGCTGCGCCTCGACGGCTTTCAGCTCTTCCGTGCTGATCGTGACACAGAGCTTTCCGGCAAGACCACAGGAGGCGGTGTCTGCTTCTACATCAACTGCATCTGGTGCTCTGATGTAACGGTAATTTCCAAACACTGTTCTCCTGCCTTGGAATTTCTTGTTATCAATTGCAAGCCCTTCTATTCCCCGCGGGAGTTTGCTTCTTTCATACTCATCGCTGTGTACGCCCCTCCCGACGCGGACACGCGCGAAGCTCAGCGCGTGCTCGCGGATCACATTCAACACACAGAGCGGAGTTTTCCAGACTCGCTGATTATTGTGGCTGGCGACTTTAATCAGTGCAATCTGAGCCACGATCTCCCCCGCTACAAACAGTTTATTAAATGCCCCACCAGAGGATTAAACACACTGGATCACTGTTACACCACAGTGAAAGACGCATATCGCGCTGTTCCTCGCGCTGCGCTGGGATTATCTGATCACGTGATGGTTCACCTCATTCCCACATACAGACAGAGATTGAAGCTCACTAAACCTGTTGTGAGCACTACGAAGATACGGACCAGTGATGCTGAGGAGAAGCTGGAAACGTGCATGGAAATATCTGACTGGGGCATGCTTAAAGGAGCCACGCATGATCTGGATGAGTACACGGACACTGTGAACTCATATATCCACTTTTGTGAAGAGAACATTCTTCCATCACGCACCAGGGTGAGTTACTCTAATGACAAACCCTGGTTCACAGCTAAGCTCAGACAGATCAGGAAGGAGAAGGAAGCAGCGCTGAAAAGTGGAGACAGGGACTGCTACAGGGAGGTTAAATACCGGTTTAACAGAGAGCTGAAGAGGGCTAAATTTCTATACTCAGAGAGACTCCAGCAGCAGTTCACTGCTAATGATTCGGCTTCCGTGTGGAGAGGACTGAGGCAAATCACTAACTATCGACCTAAGGCTCCTAAAGGTCAGGATGACAAAGCCCTTTGTCAGAGACTGTCCCAACACTATGCCCGTTTTGACACCTCGTCATCTGTGTCCAACTCCCCCCCTCCCTCCAGCTCCACAGCCTCCACATTCCCTACTTCATTTAAGGCAACCCCCCCCTCCTCCCCCCCTCCCCTTATCATCAGTGAGCAGGATGTGCTCAAACAGTTCTCCAGACTGAACCCGCACAAGGCCCCCGGCCCAGACGGCGTGTCTCCCTCCACCCTGAGACTCTGTGCGAAACAGCTGGCTCCTGTATTCACAGACATTTTTAACACCTCCCTTAAGTTATGCCACGTGCCGTCCTGCCTCAAATCCTCCACCATCATCCCTGTCCCCAAGAAGCCACGGATCACTGGACTTAATGACTACAGACCTGTAGCACTCACCTCTGTAGTCATGAAGTCCTTTGAGCGCCTGGTCCTGTCCCACCTCAAGTCCATCACCACCCCTCTCCTGGACCCGCTGCAGTTTGCCTACCGAGCCAACAGGTCTGTAGACGATGCAGTCAACCTGGCCCTCCACTCCATCCTGCAGCACCTGGACTCCCCGGGAACCTACGCCAGGATCCTGTTTGTGGACTTCAGCTCCGCATTCAACACCATCCGCCCCGCTCTGCTCCGGGACAAGCTGTCCCTGCTCAACGTGCCTGACTCCCTCTGCAGGTGGATCATCGACTTCCTGACGGACCGGAGGCAGCATGTGCGGCTGGGAAAGACTGTCTCAGACTATACTAGCATCAGCACCGGATCACCCCAGGGCTGTGTACTTTCCCCCCTACTCTTCTCCCTTTACACCAACTCCTGCACCTCCAGCCACCAGTCTGTCAAGTTGATCAAGTTTGCGGACGACACCACCCTCATCGGGCTCATCTCCAACGGCGACGAGTCCGCCTACAGGAGAGAGGTGGCCCAGCTGGCGTCCTGGTGCGACAATAACAACCTGCAGCTGAACGCTCTGAAGACAGTGGAGATGATTGTAGACTTCAGGAAAGTCACAACCCCTCTGCCCCCCCTCACCCTCTCAGGCTCTCCCATCACCACTGCTGATTCCTTCCGCTTCCTAGGCACTACCATCACCAGGGACCTCAAATGGGAGCTGACCATCAGCTCACTCATCAAAAAAGCCCAGCAGAGGATGTTCTTCCTGCGGCAGCTGAGGAAGCTCAAGCTACCCACCAAGATGTTAGTGCAGTTCTACACAGCCATCATCGAGTCCATCCTCACCACCTCCATAACCGTGTGGTACGCAGGAGCCACTGCCAGGGACAGACTAAGGCTGCAGCGCGTCGTGCGCACTGCTGAGAAGGTGATCGGCTGCAAGCTCCCATCTCTCCAGGATCTGTACATCTCCAGGACCCGGAGGCGTGCTGGCCGGATCATAGCCGATCCCTCACACCCTGGTCACGTACTGTTTGCCCCCCTCCCCTCTGGTAGAAGACTTCGGTCCATCCAGACTAAAACCTCCCGTCACATGAACAGCTTCTTCCCCTCTGCCATTAGACTGCTGAACACTAAGTGACTCTCGTGCACCATGTACAGCAGCTCAACCAGACTCATGTTAATCATCACTGTTTTCTTCCTGCATTACCGACTGCACTATATAGTTCTCCACAGTATCTGCTGCTGGCTAATATATATTTTAACTGTTGACCAGTATCACTTAATCTTATCCTACACTTTATTACATGTATAGTTTATTTCTCTTATCTTATCATGTTTAATGTTGCAGCACTGTACCGAGACAAATTCCTAGTTTGTGTACTACATGAACAATGGCAATAAACCTGATTCTGATTCTGATTCTGATTCTGATTCTAAACATACTGAACTTGAAGAAAATAAATTTGGCCTGGGTGTTTTTTTGGATACAAATGCTTGCAAATAACACACAGCTTCAGATCCGGGCTGGAAAATGCAACAGAAATGTAGAACCAAGTGTTATCCAGCTGAGGTCAAAATTTTGTAACAATACCACAAAAAATGATGATATTACACAGCTTTTTCCTCAGGTAGTTCCCAGGCGTTTTTGAACTGTGCCAAATTGTGCCAAATGGCACAGTTTGGAAAAACGTCTGTAACTTTTGAATGATTCAATATAGAAGCTTCATCTTGGGCTCTAATGAAAGGTAACACTCAGGGCTGTGTGTGTGGGGGGGGGGGTTGCCCCCCCTCCCCCGCTACAGAGGACGGACATCGGCCATCGCTACATGAAGGAATAGACTCATGTGGCTATGTGGCGACCGCGGCGCAGTCACCGCGGCTTCCCCCCCCTCGCTACAGAAGAGTAGCGAGGGGGGGGGGGGCGTTCACGGTCCGGACGCGGTGCACGAACCGTGTAATGCGGCGCACGGACTTCGGACTTCGTGCGTCCCACAGTTGTAATTTACCGATCGGTCAAAAGTCATTCCCTGTCACACAGGTCGCACTTGTGGGTGGTCTCCGTGCTGCTGTGTCTGTGGCAGGTTCTTCCTGCGGATCCTTTTTTCAACTGCTGCAGCAGTCTGTCTTCACCCAGCCTTACACAAAACAGCTTGCGAACTTCTGTGCTTCAATTGGCTCGCTGCATTCACAGCGTTGGTAGGCGGGTCCTTCTTGCTAGGTTTTCAGTCATTGGTTCTTCAAGGTTTCAGAAACCCAATTCAAGGCTCTTATTAGTCGAATGAAAGGTCAATCAGATGATCTAATCTGTTCGCGGCTGTGTCTGTAGTGGAAGAACGGAAATGCAGCTTTTTTTTTCAGTGCGCGCTTGGACGCAGCACCCTCGTGCGTCCTAGAGCGCACGAGAGCGCACTCATGCGCTCTAGGACGCAGAGACGTGCCCGCCCGCGGTACACAGGAGTGCAACAGGTTAAATAGGCCTTGACACATTAATCAGCTGATGAAAGGTCATCAGCTGATTGAAATCCAGACGTCCTACGGAGTTCGGCTCTGACAGCCGGAAGCCCCGCCGAGACGCTGTCATAATAAAAGCCTGGAGGCCAAGCGGTGCGCCAGAGGAGAGAACGGGGAACTACTGCACAACCCGAGTGAACACAGAGTCAGCACACGGACCATGACAATTACAGTTAGTTAAATTACCCAGCAAAATATAAATATGGATCCAGACAGTATATTTCACATTTGAATGAACAGTGTTGTTGCCACCCTTGATAATAATTGTAATTGTCTTAGTTGTGTATTGGAGGGGACGATCTCGATTGTGCAAAGCTGTGACATTTAATAGAGCCTCTATGAACAGCACCGGTTAGATTATAAAGTCTGACAGCCATAGGTAGGAAGGACCTGTGGAACCTCTCCCTCAAGCACTTAGAATGGCACAGCCTACTGCTAAATGAGGTCCTCAGTGCATTCAGCAAGTCCCACATGGGGTGGGACTCGGACTCCAGCAGAGATGACAGTTTAGCCACCATTCTCCTCTCTCCTATCTCCACTGGGTCGAGGTGGTGCCCCAGAACAGAGCTGGCTTTTTTGATCAGCCTGTTCAGTCTCTTCCTGTCGGCTGCCATGATGCCACTGCCCCAGCAGACCACTCCAAATGTGATGGCTGATGCCACCACCAAATCGTAGAAGGTCTTCAGGAGTGCCCCTCACACTCCAACAGACCTGAGTTTCCTCAGGAGGTGCAGCATGCACTGCCTCTTCTTGTAGAGCATGTTGGTGTTGTGTGACCAGTCCAGTTTACTATTCAGGTGAACACCCAGGTACTTGTAAGATGTCACCAGCTCAATGTCTGTTCCCTGGATATTTACCGGTGCTGCGGGGAAGGGGGGGGGGGGGTTCTCGCCTGTGGCAGTCCACCACCAGTTCCTTGGTTTTCCTCGCATTGATCTGGAGGCAGTTCCGCAGGCACCAGTCCGCAAAGTCCTGGATAAGTCTTCTGTACTCCACATCATCCCCACCGGAGATGAGGCCAACGATCGCAGAGTCATCGAAGAACTTCTGTAGATTGCAGTTTGGTGTGTTGTGTGAAAAGTCAGCAATGTAGAAGGTGAACAAGAAGGGAGCCAGAACTGTTCCCTGGGGGCCCCAATACTCAGGGATGGACTTAGTCCATTTGAGGCCCAAGGCGAAGACAGAAATGGGGCCCTGATTTTTCTTTGTTCTACACTTTTGTAACACCTGTTCTGCTTTACCGCTATGAACAGCGCCCAAGTTCGTGTACTTACACTCTAACTTGTAGACTAGGCCAACTAACCAGTGTAAATACAAATATCTGGCCTGCAAAATAAGCAGTGCATGAAGTGCTACTTTAATCAAGATCAGGTTGTGTGTGAAAAGGGTGTAGGATAGCTTTAAAACTGTAGGGTGTATGGTGTAAACCTTCCTTAAAAGAAGCAAACAATTTGATAATTTTCAAAAAGGCCAGAATTTATTTGCCCACTGATAAGTAGAAGAAACCAAGGCAATGGAAACAGTTTCAAACATATAACACAAAACCATTAAATAACTGTTGGGTAAGTAACATGCACTTAGAAAGAAAGAAAACAAAAAGAAAAAAGAATAGCACACACTCAAAGGGGGGAAAAAGACAATAAATCACAAATGAGGATTCACAAACAGAATTCTTAATAAATCTAAGCCGGCATATCCTATTACCGGTATTATCCTATTTGAAACAGAAACTCAAAGACAATCAGCACTTTAATATTGAGGTGCAGGATGTTAAAAGGGAGTTCTGCACTGTAAAAGTGAACAAAAGTCAGGGCCCTGATAATATATGTGGGCGCTTCATGTGCACTCAGTCCTGTGCACATGAACTGAGTCCTATATTTCATTACATTTTCAATAAGTCCTTACAGACACAACATGTGCCTAAGATCTGGAAAGAAGCCGTGGTTGTTCCCGTTCCAAAATCCAGCTGTCCTAAAACGGTAAACGACTTTAGACCAGTTGCTTTGACTTCAATTTTAATGAAAATTTTTGAAAAACTGGTCAGATGTGAGGTCCTAAGGCAGACTGAGCAGGCATTGGATCCTCTGCAGTTTGCCTATAGGCCTCACAGAGGAGTGGAGGACGCCACTGTCACTCTGTTTAACATGCTTTTTAAACATCTGGATTTTAATGGGACACATGCCAGGCTTTTATTTGTGGACTTTTCTTCCGCCTTTAATACAATCCAACCTCATATCTTAGTTGAAAGGCTCCTGCAACAATTTGACTTGAGCAATAATCTGGTGGGTTGGATTCTGGATTTCTTAACCAACAGGACGCAGAGAGTAAGGGTCAATGGTACATTGTCTGACTTAAAGTGCTCTTCTACTGGCTCTCCTCAGGGGTGTGTGTTGTCACCACTACTCTTCATCCTGTACACAAACATGTGTCGAAGCAGACATGACAACAGACACATTATAAAGTATGCTGATGACTCAGTTATTGTCAGTCTCCTCCAGGATGGTGAGAGTGGCCACGGCCCAGTAGTTGATGATTTTGTTCACTGGTGTGAGGATCCCTACCTGCAGCTGAATACAACAAAAACTAAAGATATGATTATTGACTTTAGGAGGAAAAATCCCAGGCACAAAGTCACCATACTAAGACAAAATTCATAGTCTTCAACAACCATCACAACAACCCAGTACCCAAACTCAGTGTAAATGGTGTAGAGATTGAAAGGGTATCTGAAACTAAATTCCTTGGAGTAATAATTGATAACAAACTGTGTTGGAAGTCACATATTAATTATATTAAAGGTAAAGTATCCAAATCAATTGCATTACACAGAGTGAAATATTTGCTGAATCAACCCACACTATACACCTTGTATCATTCATTAATACTCCCATACATGACATATTGTAATGAAGTATGGGGAAATACATATAAAACAAACATATATCCACTCTTTATGCTTCAAAAGAGAGCTATTAGAATAATAAACAAAGCAGCTTACAGAGAATCAACAAACCCACTTTTTCTTAAACAAAAAACTCTCAAGTTGAAAGATCTGGTTGACTTTAAAACCGCAATAATAATGTTCAAAGTGAAGAATTTATCACTGCCCGCAAATATCCAAAAGTTGTTCCAAACAAGGGAGAAACGATATCAATTCAGAGGAACATGTATATTTCAAAAGCCTACAGTGAGAACAACCACCAAGCAACACTGTATTTCAGTGCAAGGAGTCAGACTATGGAACGATTTTGGACCTGAATTAAAATCATGTACAACGCTTGGACAATTTAAACAAAAACTAAAGGAAGAAATACTCCAAACATACTTACAAGACGACATGTAAACTCACATAAGGATTGACATATCCAGCCTGTGTTGTGTTGTAGCTTAGTTTTTTTTTTGTTTTGTTTTGTTTTTCTCTGTGACATCTTGTCTTAGATTTGTTTTTGAATAATAACCGCTTAACTTAGCCTAGCTTAGTTTTCTTTTTTTCTCTCAGTCATATTTTGTCTTAGCTTCGTTTTAAATTGTAATCGCTCTTGTCTTGTTTTCTCTTTTTCTCTTCTGAATTCTTGGATGGAATATGGGTGGGCAATATAAGCTGCGGCTTCAGCCATCACCCATTTCGGATAACTCACGTGGAATTGTATAGTAGAAGGAGTCTTTGTCTAATTTGACCTTGTTGTTATATTATACAGTTTCTTTTAACCTGAACTGTACTATCCGAAATAAATAAATTCATTCATTCATTCATACTAAAAGGCCAGACCACCGAATGTGTACAATCCTACAAATATCTTGGGACGATTATTGATAGTAATTTAAACTTTGAAGTGAACTGTGAAAGGGTGTGCAAAAACGGTCAGCAACATTTGCATTGCTTGAGAAAACTTGCACGCTTCCAAGTTGACCGAACCATAATGACAATGTTTTATCGGGCTTTTATTGAATCTGTTTTATCCTTTTCTTTAGTGTCATGGTTTGGTCAGATAAAACTAAAACAGAGGAAATCCTTGGATCAGGTAGTTAGATGGTCCAGTCGTTTGCTTAGTGAGTCACAGCTGAGCCTGACATCCCTGTACACCAGACAAGTACAGAGGATGGCTACCTCCATTTTAAATGATGACTCCCACCCTTTGCACTGCCACTTTCAGTTTCTTCCCTCAAGACGGAGGTTTGCTGTCCCAAAAAGTAGAACCCAGCACTACAAAAACAGCTTTGTCCCTGCTGCTGTCAAAGAGTTGAACAAGCTGTAAAAATATATTGTACATAATTTAGGTACCTATTTATTAACTTCATTTTATATTTACTTATTTTTGTAGGATGTCACTTGGGTTCTAAATATTTTATTGGGTTTTAGACCTTTGAGTTTTTTAACCTCTTTGACTAGTTTTTAACTTTTAATATGACCCTTCTCTCTTACCTCTGGTTTCTCCCTCATCTCTTTGTCTTTTTATACCCTGATTGATGGAGCCTTGAGTATTTTTATCATGTTTATAGTCAGCTTCATGTGTGCCTGTGTTTGTGTCTATGTTGAATGTAATTAGTGGCGTGTAAATATGGATGTCACCAGACTGCAAAACAAATCTACCTATGGGTACAAATAAAGTAACCTGAACCTGAACCTGATATTCTATTAATTTATAGGTCCCTACTCGGCACCTGTCACAACTCGCTGTTCCCAGTCATCTGCCTCAGCTGCGCGCACACCTGCGCCTCGTCAATCACAGACTATTTAACCCACTCAGCCCAGAACATTGGTCTGGAGCCGTCTGTTAATCAATGCTCTCAATCCCTCCGCAGGATCTGCAGGACCTGCAGCATCTCCTACCAGCAAGTAAGCTGTATCTTCACTCACCTGTCTTCCAGTCTCTCCCCTGTGCACAGGTGGATTCCCTGGCGGCGGATTCCTCCCGTCCTCGCCAACTCCTCTCCCTCCTCATCCACTCCTTGTCGTGCGCGCAGCAGAGCGCTGTCTCCCAGGCTAAAGATCCTTTGCCAACGCCAGCCACTGTTACATCTGCAAGTAAGCAACATTCGGTACATTAACCCTGCATGGTGAAGGTGAACTCATATCCCTGTCTCTGCTCTTTCCATAGGGTCGCCTGGCTGCACGGCGTGCCATTCTGCCCCCGGCGCTCCTCGTTCACCCACAGACCATTCACATTCTGCATACACGCATCCATACATATCTTGTTGTTGAATAAAGCCTTTGAATCTCACCTGAGCCCACGTGCATGTTCCCTGGGCCAGTAATTATGTCAGTACGGCTCCAGCAAGGCGGCCCAGCGGACAGCGGGCTAGCATGCCGTTTTTCCACCCTCGAGGCTCAGGTGGACTTGATCACTCATCAACAACAAGTCATACTCAATCAATTAACTACAATTACTCACCGGCTGGATCGCCTCGACCCCCAGCAGGCGTTCCCCCCGGCTCATCTTGGCGGGTCAGCTTCCGCCACTCCCGTGGCTAGCCAGCCTAGCTCGGGAGCGCCCACCCGGCTCACTCCAATCCCCACTCCCGCACACTTTAACGGGAAACTCGGTGAAGCGCGGGGGTTCATCCTGCAGTGTGAGTCGGTGTTTCAGCGCATTCACGGGGATTTTCCCTCAGACCACAGCCGGATTGGGTACGTGGCTAACCTCTTGGAGGGGCGAGCGTTAGCTTGGGCTTACGCCGTCATGGCGAAGCCCAGCTACATGAACCTTTCCTATGCCCAATTCGTGCAAGACTTCTTTGAGGTTTTTGACCACTCGCATCGTGACAGCGTCCTAGCCGATCGGCTCCTTAACCTTCGCCAGGGTAGCCGGTCGGCGGCCGATTACGCTGTTGACTTCTGGGTGGCAGCGAAAGAGGTTGGCTGGGGCAAGGCATCTCTCTGCAGCATCTTCCTCCACAGCCTCTGTTCTAGTCTGCGGGATGAGTTGGCTAGCCGGGATCTTCCGAGACGATTATCTGAATTAATGTCCGTAACTATCAGTTTAGATAACAGGCTGCAAGAGCGGGCCGCCGAGCAGAAGTCCTACAACCACTCGCGCAGAACCCCCGCCCGCGCCTCTCAGTCTCGCCCCCTGGCGTTACCCACTCCGGAGTCCGCCGATGAGCCTGAGGCGATGTTGGTCGGGCAAACCAAGCTCCCCCTAGCGGAGAGACAGCGCCGCCGTGAGCTGGGCCTCTGCATGTATTGCGGGGGCGACCAGCACTCCGTGGAGCATTGTCCAATCAAGCCAAACGGGGGGTCCGCGAGTCACTGTAGGGGGCCTCGCGGACGCCAGCCAGCCAAATCCCCTCTCAAATTGTTCACTGCCCTATAGGTTCTGTCACAATTCCACCGGGCACCTCACTCACGCACTGGTGGACTCGGGGGCAGAACAAAACTTTATTTCCAAGAGCCTGGCAACCCGCTTGGGCATCCCTTGTCAAGCATTACCAGCTCCCCTCAACCTCGTCACTCTCTCTCGTTCTCCCCTGGGAGTAGTGACGCATCGCACCAAGCCGGTGTCAGTTATTGTCTCTGGCAACCATCGTGAGGACCTCAGCCTGTTCGTCCTGTCCACCTCGACATCCCCGTCATCTTGGGCTACCCGTGACTGCGCCTCCACAACCCCGTGCTTGATTGGCAATCCGGCAGCGTCCTCTCGTGGAGCTCGTTTTGCATGGGCACCTGCCTCCAGTCTGCAGCTTGTGCCCCATCCTCTCCTCTCCCTGCTCCTGACTCATCTCCCCCGGACCTCACCCTGGTGCCTCCGGAGTTCCACGATCTGGGGCTCGTCTTTAGCAAGTCTAAGGCGATGTCTCTTCCCCCCCCCCACCACCCGTATAACTGCGCCATAAACCTCCGCCCGGGGGCGCCGTTACCATCCGGTCGCCTCTACAACCTGTCTGCTCCGGAGCGGGAGGCCATGGACACATACATCAGGGAGTCGCTCAGCGCCGGCATCATCCGCCCCTCCTCGTCTCCACTCGGAGCTGGATTTTTCTTTGTCTCCAAAAAGGATGGATCCCTGCGGCCGTGCATCGACTTCCGGGCCCTGAACGACATCACAGTGAAGGACAGATACACCCTGCCGCTCATGGACTCTGCCTTCCACTCCCTCCAGGGGGGACACCTGGTTCACCAAGCTGGACCTCCGCAGCGCATATCATCTCGTTCGGATCCGGGAGGGCGATGAGTGGAAGACGGCATTTCGGACACCCAGCGCCCACTTCGAATACCTGGTCATGCCGTTTGGGCTCACCAATGCTCCTGCCGTCTTCCAACGGCTCATTAACGATGTCCTGCAAGACTTCCTGGGGGTCTTCGTATTCGTATACTTAGACGACATCCTGATCTTCTCCAGGTCTCGGGAGGAGCAACAAGCCCACGTGAGGCGGGTTCTGCAGCGGCTTTTGGAGAACAGACTGTATGTTAAGGCAGAGAAATGCGAGTTATTCGCCAAGACGACCTCTTTCCTGGGTTTTATCATCTCCCACGATCAGATCCTTCCCGACCCCGCCAAGGTCAAAGTGCTGGTTGAGTGGCCCACCCCTTCTTCCAGGAAACAGGTACAACAGTTCATCAGTTTTGCTAATTTTTACCGCCGTTTTGTGCCTAACTACAGCTCCATCGTCATGCCCCTGACCCGCCTCACCTCCCCTAAGGTGCCCTTCCAGTGGACCGAGGAGGCAGCAGCAGCATTTGAGACCTTGAAGACGGAGTTCTCCTCCTCCCGGGTCCTGACCCAGGTTGACCCCATGCTGCAGTGCTTGGTTGAAGTGGACGCGTCTGACACGGGAAGGGGACAGTCCTGTCCCAACGTTCTCCAGTGGATGGGGTGATGCGCCCCTGTGCCTTCTTCTCCAAGCGCCTGTCTGCGGCTCAGCACAATTATGACGTTGGCGACAGGGAGCTTCTGGCAGTAAAGCTCGCGCTGCAGGAATGGCGTCACTGGCTAGAGGGGGCAGCACAGCCTTTTGTGGTCTGGACGGACCACAAGAACCTGGAGTACCTGAGGTCGGCCAAATGCCTGAATGCCTGCCAGGCGCGCTGGTCATTGTTTTTCGCACGCTTCAGGTTCACGATCACCTACCGTCCAGGCTCCAAGAATGGGAAACCCGACGCACTGTCCAGGCAGTTTGCCCCTGAGACCCCGGAGGAGCGGGACCACACCATCCTGCCCGACTCGTGTGTTGTGGGGGCGGTTTCCTGGTTCATCAGGGACAAGATCCGGAGGGCGCAGGAGACCGAACTGGACCCTGGCGGCGGCCCGGCAGGGAGGCTCTTCGTGCCATCGGCAGTTCGGGGGGATGTCATCCATTGGGCCCACACGTCCAAGCTCACCTGTCATCCTGGCATCTCCCGGCTGGTGGACCTCCTTCAGCGCACTTTCTGGTGGCCCTGACTTCAGAAGGACGTCGCCAATTACGTCCGGGCTTGCCCCCAGTGCACTAGGAGCAAGACCCTGAACTCTCCTCCTGCAGGGCTGCTCCATCCCCTGCCGGTCCCGGGCAGACCCTGGTCACAGATAGCTCTGGACTTCATTACTGGCCTCCCCGTTTCTAATTCATACGACACCGTCCTGACTATTGTGGACCGATTCTCCAAGGCCGCTCACTTTGTGCCTCTCCATGGTCTCCCCACGGCACAGGAGACGGCCGATCGCCTTGTCCAACATGTGGTCAGACTGCACGGGATCCCAACAGATGTCGTATCTGATCGGGGGCCCCAGTTCGTGTCGAACGAGTGGAGGTGTTTTTGCAATGCCCTGGGGGCCACGGTGAGCCTCTCCTCCAGTCACCACCCCCAATCCAACGGGCAGTGTGAGCGCGCCAACCAGGAGCTGGAAGCTGCCCTGCACTGCGTCACCTCCTCCAACCCATCCTCCTGGAGCTCTTACCTGGCCTGGGTGGAATATGCCCACAATTCAACACTGTCGTCGGCTATCGGGATGTCCCTCTTCCGGGCGTCATTGGGCTACGATCCCCCTTTGTTCCCCGAGCAGGAGAGCGAGGTAGCAGTTCCATCCATCCAGGCACACCTGAGGCGCTGCCAGAGGTGGTACCAGGACGCACGAGGCGCTTTTACGCATGGCAGCGCGCAACAGTACTACAGCTAATCGCCACAGGAAGCCTGCTCCCAGTTACCAGGTGGGCCAACAGGTCTGGCTATCAGCCCGGGACGTTAATCTCAAGGCCGAGAAGAGGAAGCTGGTGCCACGCTTTATCGGTCCCTTCACCATCTCTAAGGTAATCAACCCGGTGGCTGTGCGTTTGGCCCTCCCCCCCTCCATCCGTGTTTGCCCCACGTTTCACGTTTCCAGGGTCAAACCCGTGATCTCCGACCCACTCTGTCCTCCTCCTAGGGCACCGCCCCCTCCCATGATGATCGACGGCTACCCGGCATGGGGGATTGCCTCCATCCTGGACTCCTGGCACCGAGGTCGTGGGCTGCAGTACCTGGTGGATTGGGAGGGGTATGGCCTGGAGTGGAGATCCTGGGTGCGCTCTTTCTTTGTGCTGGATAAGGATCTTATCACGGAGTTCCACTGGGCGCACCCGGATAAACCAGCGCCAGGAGGCGCTGCTCGGGGGGGGAGTACTGTCACAACTCGCCGTTCCCAGTCATCTGCCTCAGCTGCGCGCACACCTGCGCCTCGTCAATCACAGACTATTTAACCCACTCGGCCCAGAACATCGGTCTGGAACCGTCTGTTAATCAACTGTTAATCCCTCCGCAGGATCGTTCCTTCCCGACCTGCAGCATCTCCTACCAGCAAGTAAGCTGTTTCTTCACTCACCTGTCTTCCAGTCTCTCCCCTGTGCACAGGTGGATTCCCTGGCGGCGGATTCCTCCCGTCCTTGCCAACTCCTCTCCCTCCTCATCCACTCCTCGTCGTGCGCGCAGCAGGGCGCTGTCTCCCAGGCTAGAGATCCTTTGCCAACGCCAGCCACCGTTACATCTGCAAGTAAGCAACATTCGGTACATTAACCCCGCATGGTGAAGGTGAACTCATATCCCTGTCTCTGCTCTTTCCATAGGGTTGCCTGGCTGCACGGCGTGCCATTCTGCTCCCGGCGCTCCTCGTTCACCCACAGACCATTCACATTCCGCATACATGCATCCATACATATCTTGTTGTTGAATAAAGCCTTTGAATCTCACCTGAGCCCGCGTGCGTGTTCCCTGGGCCAGTAATTATGTCAGTACCGAGTGATAAGAAAAAGGTCTCTGACGTTGCACGCCTGTTCTAATATTAAAACGCCACTCCAACGGCTAATACCAAATGGTGGCCGCCATTAATAACCTTGTGGGGTGAAGTGGGGTACTCACCCATACCAGAGTTACTGTCTGTAAGGGCGGACAGCAGAAAGCAGTCTCAGGGGACAAAGAACTTGGTGCAAAATGACAAAGTGGCTCAGGGAAAAATCCAGCGACGTCCTCAATGAGAGAAAGAAAGAGGGAGAGAAAAGGGGAAAAAAAAGAAATAAAACATCGAGCGATGTCCTCAGCAGGTCGAGTAGTCAGGGAAAAATCCAGTGCTGTCCTCAGCGTTAGTGGAGATCCTCCGTTGCGGGGAATTTGGCCAAACCCAAACCCTAGCCACGACTTCAGTGGGGCATTGGTTTGGTGGGAACACGGCACCCACTGAACAGTTCACAAAGCAGAGGGTCCAGATGAGCAGCCCTCCTTAACCAGGCACTCAAAACAGCAACCAAAAGCCAAAAGAGTCTCTGCGGTAAGCCAAAGCTCTGGGAAAACAGCTTCAGCTAACTTAGCAGACAATGGTCAACATCCACAGGCAGCAACAGACACAGCTTACTCCGGGAGCGGCCACTAGCCAACTACTAAGGAAAAAAAACGTTTAAGTTCAGAGAAAACTCACAGTTAGCTAGGTTAGCAGGGCCACCGATCGGCGTCCACGGGCAGTAATAGACACAGCCTACTCTGGGAGCGGCCGCTAGCTAACCACATACTGAAGAAAAAAAAAAGTTAGTTCCAGGGAAAAAGGTCAGCTAGCTAGTTTATCGGGTCCAACGGTCGGCGTCCACGGGCAGTAATAGACACAGCTTACTCTGGGAGCGACCACCAACCAGCTGAAGAAAAAAAACGTTAACTCTCATAAACCACTACACAACCAAACAGCAAAAGGCAATTACAACAATAAAACACTAATATTGCCCTCTACTGATCAGTAGGCAGTGAATAGGAGGTAGTTAGAGAATGGCCCAATTATGTGCACTGGTAAATATGAGTTTCTGTAGAAATTCGAGAAAAGACTAAAACACTATATGTAAAGCCTATATTAGAAAGAAAAAAAAACAAGAATGTTACACTATTTGTGAACATGAAAAATAATAATACTGTGGGACACATGTGGGTTTCATAGGCTTCATATGTATATTACTGTTGCTTCACGTCTCAGAATGAACAATAGGACTGAGTCTCCTAGAGATAACAGGGGGATGCGAAATGTGATCTTTGTTATGCAAAGAGATGGCCTTGAGGGATTTCCTGACCACCAGTGATTTTAGGTGGAGGGGAGAGGACCTGGAAGAAGGCGTATTGTGTCTTGGGATTAAAAGACAATGCGACTCTGTGCTTTGATGTCCTGGGGTATAAAAGGGACAGATGTGGGGGGATGCTTTCTCTTTTCTGTTTGGAGCATGTTGGAGATACGTGAATAAACCTGATTTGAGAAATAAACTCAGTCTCATCTTTCCACGCATTCCACACTGGTGACCTTAAGACGTATCATGAGCAGAAGAAATTCCCCCGAGCCGGGCTCGCCAGGAACCAGCCAGGCGAACGCAGTCTCAGTCAAGCTACCAGACTTCTGGCAGGACAACCCGTGCTCCTGGTTCCACTTGGCCGAAGCTCAGTTCGCTCTCCGGGGAATAACGGCAGATGACACGAAATTCTACCACGTTATCGCCAAGCTCGACAACCACACGGCTCGACATGTGCAGAGCCTGGTGGAGTGCCCACCGGCCGACGACAAATACGGCGGGTTGAAGGCTGCGCTCATACAGCGTTTCACTCCCTCAGTCCAGGAGAGAGCGGAGAGACTCCTGGCCCTGAACGACTTGGGAGATAGCACACCCGTCGACCTGATGGAGGACATGCTGAGGCTGAGAGGCTCAGACGACAATGACTTCCTTTTCACCCACATTTTCCTGAGAACCCTACCGTCAGAGACGAGAGCGACCCTGGCCGGTTCACAGTTCTTGGCCCAGCGGGACTTCCACGCGCTGGCCCAGGAGGCACAGCGGATTCTCAGCGCCAGCAGACAGCGCGCGGCCACCGCAGCAGCGACAGGACTCGGCGCGGCGGCCGGAGATGGCCGGGGGCCAGAGGCGGCAGCAGCAGACCCACCGACAACGGCGGCAGTGAAGGCCAAACATCGCGGAGGAGACGACCTCTGTTTCTACCATCGCTGCTTTGCAGAGAGGGCACGCAGGTGTATACCACTGTGCCAGTTCAAGAGCTCGGGAAACACCAGAGCCAGGGGTCGGTAGCAGCCGCGGCCCTCGGGGAACAGAACAAGCTGCTCTACTTGACGGACGCGCGTTCGGGGAAGCAATTCCTCGTGGACACAGGCTCCCAAGTGAGTTTCATCATGCCAACCTATGCTGACCGGCTGGCAGGCCCCGGGAGTCACGGAGCATCAGCAGCGAACGGCTCGAGGATTAAGACCTTCAGTGAGAGGACTCTGCTTCTGTCCCTACACGGCCGTACATTTGAGTGGACTTTTGTTATAGATGCGGTGAGCTTCAACATGTTAGGGGCTGATTTTCTGTGCTCACCTGGTTTGTTGGTTGATCTTGTTAATAGGCGCCTGGTTAATGCACTTTTTTTTTACTCTGTTCCCTGTGCAGCCCGAGTGACCCCGCCCACAGCACAAGCCAACGTCGCTACGGCATGCGGTAAGTTCCACACACTCCTCACTCAGTTTCCAGCACTCACAGTTCCCACATTTTCAGCGGCCGTCGCTAAACACGGGGTGGAACATTTTATTACTACCACCGGCCCTCCCATTTTTGCAAAAGCCCGGCGCTTGGATGCAGCTAAACTGACCATAGCGCGCGAGGAGTTCGCCAACCTTGAAAAGTTGGGCATCATCAGGCGTTCGAAGAGCCCATGGGCTTCCCCGCTTCACATGGTCCCTAAAGCCGACGGCTCGTGGCGACCTTGCGGTGATTTCCGCAGGTCGAACAACGCTACAGCGCACGACCGGTACCCAACCCCGCATATCCAAGATTTTTCCGTCCATTTGGCGGGGGCGCGCATTTTTTCCGAGATAGACTTGGTCTGCGGGTACCACCAAGTCCCAGTGCACCCTGAGGACATACCCAAAACAGCGGTAATAACTCCGTTTGGCCTGTTCGAGTTTTTGCGCATGCCATTTGGGCTTAAAGGCGCCGTGCAGACGTTCCAACGCATGATGGACGCGGTGTTGCGCAATCTCCCCTTCGTGTTCGTCTACCTGGACGACATCTTGGTAGCCAGTGCGTCCGAAGACGAACACGAAAATCACCTCACGGCAGTTTTTCGGAGGTTGGGAGAGCATGGGTTAATAATCAACCCAGCGAAGTGTCAGTTCGGGGTGTCACAGATTGACTTTTTGGGGCACCGCGTCTCTCCAGAAGGAGCGGTTCCTCTGCCGGACAAAGTGTGCGCAGTAACAAATTTTCCCCAGCCACAAACGGTCAAAGCATTACAGGAGTTTTTGGGAATGGTGAATTTTTATAACCGTTTCCTCCCCCGCGCAGCGCAGCTCATGCAATCACTGTATGCCGCGCTTAAAAAACAAAAACCCACAAATAAAATCGAATGGTCTCCGGAGCGGGAGCGCACATTCTCGGAGGTCAAAACAGCCCTGGCAAACGCTGCATTGTTAGCACACCCAGACCCAACGGCCCGCATAGCGCTTACTACTGACGCGTCGGATGTGGCCATAGGGGCGGTCGTGGAGCAGCAGTTGCCGGGGCTTGAGAGCCGCTCGCTTTTTTCAGCAGGACTTTGCGCGATACTGAGCGAAAATACAGCGCGTTCGACAGGGAGTTGTTAGCGCTCCACTTGGCCATTCGCCACTTCCAGTTCTGGCTGGAAGGACGCCGTTTCACTGCGTTCGTGAACCACAAGCCGCTGACTTTCGCGATGGCCAAGGTTTCACAACCGTGGTCAGGCTGGCAGCAGAGGCAGCTGGCTGCAATCTCTGAGTTTACTACCGATATTCAACACGTAGCGGGTAAACTAAATGTAGTGGCACACTGTCTCTCGCGCGCCGTAACTACTCCAGTCCGTGTAGGGGTAGATTATGTAGCCATGGCCGCGGAGCAGGCTAGCGGCGCGGAAGTGCGCGCGGCCCCAGTCCGCGTGGGGATAGATTATGCAGCCATGGCCGCGGATCAGGTTAGCGACGCGGACGTGTGCACGCTCTAGTCTGGACCAACAGGGTTAAGGCTGGAGAACAGAGTGCTGCAAGGTGGTATGCCCCCCCCAATCTGCAATGTCTCCACGGGACGACCGCGTCCGGTGGTGCCGACCGCGTGGCGCCGACCGCGTGGCGCCGCCGCGTTTTTGACTCGATTCATTCTCTGGCGCACCCGGGGGTGCGCGCATCGGTCAAAATGGTAGGAGAGAAATTTGTATGGCCGAGCCTGCGCAAGCAAGTTAAGGAGTGGGCAGCAGCCTGCATGGCTTGTCAGCGAGCCAAAATACACAAACACACTAGAGCCCCCTTGGAGCCGTTTCACATCCCGGCTAAGAGGTTCAATCACGTGCATGTCGACCTCGTAGGCCCCCTCCCGCCGTCACAGGGGTGCACACACCTTTTGACAATGGTGGACCGCACCACGCGTTGGCCGGAAGTGGTCCCACTGGCATCAACCACAGCCGAGGAGGTGGCGCGCACGTTTTTAATGGCATAGGTAGCGCGTTTTGGAGTTCCGTCGGACATTACGTCTGACAGAGGTCCTCAATTTGTTTCCGAGCTTTGGTCAGCGATGGCCCGCAGCCTGGGGGTAACGATCCACCGCACTACCGCGTACAACCCGCAGGCTAATGGTTTATGCGAACGTTTCCATAGGTCATTGAAAGCAGCCCTCAGAGCGTCACTTACGGATGCAAATTGGGTGGACAGGCTACCATGGGTTTTATTGGGGTTGCGTTCTGCACCTAAAGAGGATTTAAAAGCCTCCCCAGCTGAGTTACTTTTTGCACAGCCACTCCGGCTGCCCGGGGAGTTTCTCCCAGATAATCCTGTGCCAGAGTGCTCCCCTGCTCAGCGGTTGCAGAGCGACACGGAATCGAGCACGCTTCCTGGCCCCGTTCATCACAGTTTTCCGTGCATTTTTGTGCCTCAGGCTTTAAAAAATGTGGAGTTTGTTTTTGTCAGACATGATGCCCATCGCCCAACCTTGCGACCACCTTATGATGGACTATTTAGAGTGCTGGAAACAGGAGATAAGCACTTTTTGCTAGATTTGGGGGGCAGAAAGGAAATGATTGTAATAAACAGGCTCAAACCCACTTTTGTGATGGCTGACGAAGCTGTGCAGTTGGCGAGGGCTCCTCGGTGCGGCAGACCCCCTAGGGAGCTTTCTCCAGAGCTCCCACAGGGATTGACTAACAGTTCTCATCCCCAGACAGCAGCCCCCCAGCAAGATGGCGCCGCAAGAGTGGTAAAGCCCGCTTACAGCAAGTTCGGAAGAAGATTGAAGCCCAAACAGCATGTGGACTGATGTTTGTGATTTTATCATGATATGCAGACTGTGTTATATTGTTCCATCTTAGACGTTTGGGCGGGTGGGGGGGGGTCCATGTGGGACACATATGTGGGTTTCATAGGCTTCATATGTATATTACTGTTGCTTCACGTCTCAGAATGAACAATAGGACTGACTCTCCTAGAGATAACAGGAGGATGCAAAATGTGATCTTTGTTATGCAAAGAGATGGCCTTGAGGGATTTCCTGACCACCAGTGATTTTAGGTGGAGGGGAGAAGACCTGGAAGAAGACGTATTGTGTCTTGTGATTAAAAGACAATGCGACTCTGTGCTTTGATGTCCTGGGGTATAAAAGGGACAGATGTGGGGGGATGCTTTCTCTTTTCTGTTTGGACCATGTTGGAGATACGTGAATAAACCTGATTTGAGAAATAAACTCAGTCTCATCTCTCCACGCTCTCCACAATACTAATGTAGTATTACATCTGTAGATATGTGAAAATATTACAATGCATTGTATTTGATATTATGCAAGGGTTATTTGGAAGTTATTTGCACACTTATAACAATAACTCAGGGGTTACACTTTCTTTTCAGGCCTGATTAAAATCCTACCTGAAACTTATTGTCCTCGGAAGTCTTCAAATGATGATATCATTCAGGCATCAGGGATTACTTCTGTACAAAACAAAGAAGTTTAACAAATTGAATGTAGACTCTTCAGTATTATTAAAAAAAAAATTCATTTGGAAGATCTGTTGTTTGTTTACACTTACAGTGGGGAAAATAAATCCTGAACACGTCAATATTTTTCTCATTAGACATATTTCTGATGGAGCCATTGACCTGAGATTTTCACCAGATATCAGTAACAACCCAAGTAATCCATACATACAAAGAAATCAAGGCAACTGTGTTCACAAAACAAGTTATATTTAATAAAGTGGAATGACACAGGGAATAAGTTTTGAACACGCTTGGTGAAATTCATTTAATATTTAGTAGAAAAGCCTTTGGTGGTAATAACAGTTTCCAGACACCTCCTGTATGGAGAAACTAGGCGCAGGCATTGCTCAGGAGTGATTTTAGCCTATTCTTCCACACATTCTGTCTTCAAATCTTGAAGTTTTCTGTGGGTGTCTTCTATGAACTCTGATCTTCAGTTTGTTCCATGGATTTTCAGTTTGATTCAGTTCAGTTCAGGTGACTGATTCTAGCAGCTTTATTTTCTTTCTCTGGGGCCAGTTGAGAGTTTCCTTGGCTCTGTGTTTCTGTACATTTGTCAATTCATCTTTCCTTCAATTATATGAAGTCTGCCTGTACGGTGTGCAAAAAACACCCCCACACCATGATGGGATGTGCAGTGCCATGCTCCTCTAAACATGCTGTGTGTTGTGGCATCCAAAAAGTTCAATTTTGGGCTCATCTGACCAGACTATATTCTCCCAGTATTTTTCTGGCTTGCCCAAATGTTGTGCAACAAACTTTAACATGCTTTTTCTTCAACAACAGAGTCTTGCAAAGTGACCAGGCATACAGCCCATGTCGGTTGAGTACACTACCTATTGTTTTCTTTGAAACAGCTGTACCTGCTAACTCCAGGTCTTTCTGGAGCTCTCCATAAGTGATCTTTGGCTCTTGGATAACTCTTCTGATAATTCTTTTGACTTCTCTGTCAGAAATCTTGCAAGGAGCTCCTTGTCATGGCCAGTTTGTGGTAAAATGATGTTGTTTCCATTTCCGAATGATGGCTCCAACAGTGCTCACTGGAACATTCAGTAGTTTAGAAATGCACCTGTAACCAGTGTCATCATTATGTTTTGCAACAATAAGGTTGCAAAGGTCTAGCAAGAGCTCTTTGCTTCTACCCATCGTGAGTTCTCTGTGGTGTGACAATCTGATATTCACATACCTTTTTAAAGGCTATCAGTCAGGACTTAACTAGCTGAAATTAATTTGCACTAATGGGGGATGGGATGGTTTTCTAAATTCTGATGGATTTCAGGTGGTTTCTTGGCTTTCAATGCATTTTTGCACCTGTTTTTCTTCATGTGTTCAATACTTTTTCCCTGTGTCATTCAACTTTATTAAATATAACCTGTTTTGTGAACACAGTTGCCATGATTTCTTTGTATATATGGGTTAATTGGGTTGTTACTATCTGGTGAAAATCTCAGGTCAATGGCTCCATCCGAAATATGTTTAATGAGAAAAATATTGATGTGTTCAATACTTATTTTCCACGCTGTACCAGTCCTTCCAGGATTTTGCAATATCGCTATCACACTAATTCACGTGAAATCAGGCCATCACCACATCTTTTGAGAGACCTTGCAACTTTGCCCAATCACCGCAACTTTTCCACAATTTTGGCCAATCCTCATCAGCTTCCACCAATTTTACCAATCAAATTTGGCCTTGAGTAGTGCTCAAATGCTCATTCTAACCAGTCAAATGTGTCGCTGCCCCACACTCACTTCCATGTTTATCATGAGTATTAACAGAACACATCAGTAAAAAACAGTGTGCAATTAAAAAAAAAAACACCCGTGAGTTTTCCTACACCGTCCCTTCGTCTTTCTCCCCTGGCCCGCCAGTGGACATCTCCTTATATCTGTGTCTTGACCGTGCGTACAAAGTGCTGGGTTTGTGTTGAAAAAAGTCTGCCTGCCTGAAAAGCACCCTGTTGCAGAAGAACGCATGAGGAGAGATGCCATAAAACCACAAACAAATGAGCAAATCTAACATTACAGCCAGTGTTCTAACATTTTATACATTTTTAGAGGTTAAAATTATACTACATATTGTCAATGAGCTTTAAAGGCTGTGACTCTCCAGTCTGAGCACAGACCGACGTGCACCCCCGGCAAACCCCCAAGGAGAGCCCCCTCCTCCCGGTAAAACCTCCCGGGTAAGGAAAGATGAGTATCTGATGAGGCAGGTGTCAAGATGCGCAGCAGATAGACAGGTGGAGTTAGGCATGGAAAAAAGAAATATTCAGTAATTTTTCAGAAAAACACAGACTCCAATAGACAATACAGAGCAACAGATAAATTCTTTTTTTCTCTGTGCTTGGTACCAAATGGTTTGGGACTGCTGTGGTAAGGGAGTTTTCAAATGAAGGTGCTGCAATGATTTCCAATTCTATACTCTTTAATATGCATTCAATGCAATTTTGCTGTTGTAATGGATTATTACTTTTTCATCCTTTTATTCAAATTCTCAGCAAGAGTAGCGACAGTGTTGGTCATTTTATGACAAATTTATGAGTAGCTACTTCATTCTCACTTAATTTGTGTTTAAGTCTGTATTTGCTGTTGCACAGTTTTTTCTGTATAGCAGAAGTTTCTGCTTAATTTACAAATCACTGTTTAATAGGAATTTTTTTGACAATCCTGTGCTTTTCTTGTGATGTTATATATAATATCATTGCAGTAAACGATGAAAAAAGCATCTGCTTTAAAACCCTTTAACTGTCCCAGTCACTGTATGGCGACATAACCCCTAGTGGTCAAGACTGGTAAATATTTTTTTGTCAGTAAAATAGTTCAGATTTACAAGGCTATAACTTGAAAGTTGCAAGAGATAATGGCTTACTGTCAATTAGAAAGATGTAGAAAATGATCCAAAGTTTATCTGAAGATAAGAGTAAATTTACACATCTGATTTGCATAATGTCGCAGCAGCTAAATAAATTACATAACTCAGTCAAAAGTGGACTTTGGACATATTTACACAAGAATGGTTTGTTTGGGGGGGGGGTTACATCATTTTGTCTACAGGGGTATATTTTTATCTTATCTTCAAAGTATATGAACCAGAAAAATCATTAAAAAGTGTAAAAAAAAAAATACCCAACATAAATTCGTCACTTACGCGTGTGTGGGGGGAGGGCTCGCTCGCGTGGTAGTCCGGTCTTTTGGCCCTTCGTGGTCAGTTGTTTTGCAGTTGGTCCGGTCAATTACGCTCTCTACCACATCTACAAACTCTGATGATTATCTCCGTGGAATTCCATTTGTATTATGCGGCTATTTTTCCTGTATGATGCAGTTTCTGTAACAATCCAGACAATCGTGGTGGTGGCCATCTTGGCCTTGTGAACTCAAGACAGAAAAAGGAAGAATAATAATGAGGATTTCTTCTTCTTTTCTGTATTCCATGTCAGCCATGATTCCTCCGATGCATGCCTGCCACCTTCTGAGCTGTCAGATCAGTACGGATCAGTGCAAATCCTCAGTATAGCCGGGGGTGTCAGTCAATTGACAGGCGCAGTTGCTGCGCTGTGCCACTGGGGGCGCACAACCCATCCATGAAATGTGGACAGTTAAAAGATTAAAATTTGTTATTCTCTTCTTCTCCCTTCTCTTTTTGTCCTGTCCTGGTGAGCACTCGCCCCCTCTGTCCTGTTCTCCTGCCTCCCTGCTAATCATCTCACCTGGGAGGATTGATGCACCTGCTGCTTCTGCTGAGCCAGCGTTTATAAAGACCAGCTCTTTCGTGATTCAATGTTGGCTTGTTTGGGTATACTACCTCAGAGCAGAATTTATCTCAAACTTGTAAGTTGCCTCGTGTTTTTGGTTTGTTACCTAAACACTGATCTCCTCCTTCTCCTTCAGGTTGCTGCCTTTGAAGCGATGTGTCTCCAGGGATTGCGGTGCGCTCACCAACCTGTTGTTCTCCCCACTGCAGCGCTTCACCTCCACCCAGTCAGACTCACCCCTTCATTCCCCTATCCCAGCAGTTTCATCCTGCTGGTTCGTCTCTCCTCACTGGGTACTGTGCTGGGGTCTCTCGTTCCCCACTAAGTGGCATAATTAGTATTTCCACTCACTCCTCCATTCCTCTCCTTAATCAGCTCTCGTCTTTTCTCCATAGGCTGCTGCTGCTCTGGCAAGTGACTGTTTTTCTCTAATCCTGCCCTTTTGAGATTTAATAAATTGTCAAATGTTCCCGTTTGTTTTCTGTCTCCTTTGGTGTTGCACCCTGCACTTAGGCTGACAGTCGAGTCAATATGACACTTTCTGTCCATTTTATTCTCCTTTCCCTTTTTCAGTGCTTTTATTATCACTTAAAGATTATTTGTTGGCCAAGTTTGTTTTACATTCTCTCACAAGTCAACAAGCTTCAGAGGGTAATAAGAAACATTCAGAGAGAACATTGGGCCATTGCTCCAATACAGGCGCAATGGCCAATATACAGTATATATTTATATATTTATTCCATCTAGCTACAATGCTCCGCACTGTGTGTTTATATATTTATATGTACATATGTATATTTGCTGCTCTTGTTTTTCTTGTCTTCTTGATTGTTGCTCTGAGTGTTGTTATCCCTGTGCTGTTGCAATCCTGGAATTTCCCCATTGTGGGACTAATAAAAGCTTATCTTATCTTATCTTAATAACGAACAGGATAAACACAACAATGAACTCTTTCATGAACATTCAAAATTACTAGGGTTTAAGTTTTCTCCCATATTAAGTTGTATTTTTGTTTATGAAATTGAATTGGTTTGTTTTTGTTATTTTAATATTATCTGTAAATGTATGTAGTGTTGTGTGTATGTTAGACCCCAGAAAGAATAGCCAATGTTTTATACAAGTGCTAATGGGGATCTTAATAACACAAAAAAAACTATGTTTAATCTCATGTAATGTCATCTTCTGTGAGGTTGCAGGTATTGCCTGGAGAGCACAGTTGGTCATATTTAAATGGTAAATGGCGTTCACTTATACAGCGCTTTTCTTCTCATCAAGGATGACCAAAGCGCTTTACAGATCCTGCAATCCACCCATTCATACACACATTCACACACTGATGGCGGCAGAGCTGCCATACACAAAAGCGCTAACCAGGCCACCAGGAGCAACTGGGGGTTCGATGTCTTGCTCAAGGACACTTCGACAAGCAGACAGTAGACAGAGCGGGTATTAAACCCATGACCCTCCGATCAGTAGTCGGTCACACTACATCTGCGTCAGCGCTGCCCCATCTAAATTTAACCTTGTGAGCCTTGGCCTCTGCATATCTTGCAATTAGAAAAAATTGTTAATTCTTTTTTTTTTTGTGCTGTTTACCTGTACTGTCAGCAACCGGCGTCACCGCTGCCTCCACAGACAACAGGTGCTCATCATTAGCATCATGTGTGCTCGTACAAGCAGTGTTGCTCTCTACTGCTCCTTGGGAGGGTGAGTCTCCTCCTAGGTTAATGTGAAAAAGGTTGTTTTGATTTTAAAAAAAAAAAGAAAATTGTGCTCTTCCCTTTTTTTCTCCATTTCTCTGCACCGCTCAGATAACGTTGTTTCATTTTGCCACTATTCTACACACTGCATGGTTTGTTTACAATGTAACCAACTATATGCACATGTCTCAGAGACAACATGGAAGAGTCCAACAGTCTGAGGAGAAGGGGGATGACGTTACGTTCATGATTTGATTTGCCGTTTATGTAAATACTGGTGTTTCTTTATTTTGTCGGACATCTTGTTAAATATGCTAAACATTTTAAAAAACAGTATATGGGGCTTCTAGTAGATTGGGGCCCTAAGAGGATCAGGGGCTCAGGCAGTTGCCTACCTATGCCTAATGGTAATTCCGCCTCTGCCCGTACTGCAGATGATCCTGGGTTCTCACAAACTGTGGTCGGTCTGTGAGGTAGTTCAGGATCCACGATGACAGGTGCTGGTCCACTTCTGCACACCACAGCTTGTCCCTCAGGATCACTGGTTGGATGGTGTTGAAAGCACTGGAAAAATCAAAGAACATGATCCTCACAGTGCTCACAAGCTTCTCCAGGTGGGACAGGGAATGATGTAGGAGCCCGATGCCATGCTGGCAGACAAACTGAAGTGGGTCCATCGCTGGTCCCACCAGGAGGTAGAGATGGGCGAGAAGCAGCCTCTCCAGGGTCTTCATTAGGTGTGATGTGAGGGCCACTGGTCTGTAGCTGTCTCGGTCCTTTAGGTGCGGAGTCTTCAGCACAGGTACCACGCAGGATGCTTTCCACAGCCATGGTACCCTCCCTAGCTTCAGGCTCAAGCTGAAGATATGTTCCACGACAACTGGTCTGCACAGGACCTGAGGAGCCTCGAGCTGATGCCATCCAGACCTGCAGCCTTCCTTGCTTTGATCTTCTTCAGCTCAGCTCTCACCTGGGTCTTTAGGAACAGGCTGGGGCTGGGAGGGGAGGGGGGTGTCTGTGAGGGGAAAAACAGCAGGGGGTGTGCACTGACAGTTGGGGGATGTAAGGGGGAGTGGAGGGAGGGCAGTGGACAGTGGGACTACTGTAGATGAAGGTGGAGGCAGCAGGACTTGGTGGGCAGGTGGAGAAGAGGACAGAGTCAAACCTGTTATAGAACAAGTTCAGGTCGTTCACCCATTCCTAACCCCCCCCCCCCCCCCCATGGCCTGGGAGGAGGTATTCTGGTGCCCAGAGATGGTTTTGAGGCCTCGCCAGACACCGCTGACATCTCTCTGCTGCAGCTTTTCCTCCATCTTCTTCCTGTAGCTGTCCTTCCCCTTTCTAATCTTCTTCCTTAGATCCCTCTGCATGGACTTCCGCTTCTCCTTGTTTCCCAACCTGAAGATCTCTTTCCTTCAGCAGTGTCTTTATCTCAGGGTTGATCCAGGCCTTGTTGTTTGAAACATCGTATGGTCTTGGAAGGTACAGTGTTCTCCACACAGAAGTTGATGTAATCTGTGATGGTGTGTGTGAGGCCGTCGATGTCCTCACCATGTGGATCCCAAAGCTGTTTTCATGCAGTAGATTCAGAACAGTCCTTAAGAGTATCCTCCACCTCTTCGGACTATATCTTCATTGTGTGGGTAACAGGAGGTTGTCTCTGTACCAGGGGCTTGTACACAGGCAGGAGGTGAACCAGGTTGTGATCAGATCTTCCAAGGGGCAGGAAGGGGTGATGAGGTGTGTGCCTCCTTTGTGTTTGCATAAAATAAGTCCAGTGTTTTATTGTCTCTGGCATGGCATGTGACATACTTGCCAGAGTGGAAGACAGGGAAGTGTGGTTAAAATCACCAGAAATGAGCTGGAGAGGACTGTGACTGTGGCAATGGGGTGTCGTCTGTGGTCTGCTGGTGACTGTGTGGATGACGTCACACTCTGCCTCAGCATTTGTGGAGGGGGGTACATAAATAGCAATCACGATGACATGTGAAAACTCTCTGGGGAGCTAAGCCGGTTGCATGATAATGGCTAGTAACTCAATGTCCTTGTTACAGTGTTGTTCTTTAATGGTGATGTGCCCAGGATTACACCATCTGTTGTTCACAAACACTTCTAGACCCCACCTCTGCTCTTGACACTATCTAGTGTCCAATCTGCCCGTATTAAGTGGAAACCCTCCAGTCCGATGTTAGCATCTGTTGTTAGCTCTGTTAGTCACATTTCAGTGAATATTCGTCGGCCTCCGTCAGTCTATGATGACCATGGAAGAGAATCCTAAACGTCTACTCTGCTGGAACAGCACCGCCTGTGGCTGAACAGGCCGATGCGCACCGGTGTTCTACCTTCCAGCGTTGGGCATTGGTAGGATTCAAGCCTGGGCAGGAAGATATGGAGGACAAGATGTTACCCATGCAGCATGTCCCCCCTCTCCACGTCACTGATGAATCCAAAGGAACAGCAGGGCTGCTATAGTTTGGCACCAGCGCCGTTGCAGGAGCTGCCAGAACGATGTTGAGCACAACAGAGAACTGCCTTAGTTGGCTCCGACTCCAGATTTTTCCTCAGGGTTGACTCCCAAAGCCTTTCCCGTGACCGGGTGTGCCACAAGGCAGCGGAGGTTTGAAATCAGGGTTTACCTTCCCCTAGATGGGCTACCTTCCTAGGTTGACGAGCCACCATCTACCCGAAGCATCTGGTTTTAAGGCGCCAGAGATCCGCCCTCGCCCCTTCTCCTATTAGTAAAAGCAGTTCCGCCAGGCTTAGAGACTAAACCACACGGGCAGGCTAGGAGTTGGACTTAGTTGTCAGAGGCTTTTCGAGACACATGCCGTAAGGAGCATTTTATGTGCACTGGGAGCTTAACCCCAGTACCGCTCCTGGCTATGACAACCTTGGAACCAAGGAACCGTTTCAGTGAATAGCATGATGCTAACCTCCCTGAGGACACTCTCATATTGGGACATAAGCGCTAGTTCATCTGTGTTATTAAGCGGCGATCTCACATTTCCCATAATAACAGATAGTAGAACGGGCTTGTACCTTGTCTTCCTCGCAGGTCTACATCCAAGTTGTGGTCAAGGTCAAGGCCGCCGCCAACAATGTGTGAATGTGTGTGTGACTGGATAGATAGCTGAATCTGTAAAGCACTTTGGTCATCCAGGGATGAGCAAAAAGAGCTATATAAGTGAATGTCATTTACCATTTAGGAGAGCACGATTCCCATCTCCCATCATGCAGTCTTTCTACCGGGGCACCATCGAGAGCATCCTCACCAACTGCATCATGATGTGGTATGTAAGCTGCACCGCCGCCTGCCTGAAGACACTACAACGCATAGTGGAAGCAGCCAGCAAGATCATCACTCCCCCCTGGCCCTGCACCTGCACCCCCTCTCAGACATCTACCCCACCCACCTCACCCACAGAGCCATCAGCATCACAGGTGACACCTCTCACCTCCTACACTCCCTCCTCAGCCCCCTGAAGAGGGACTTGTAGGAGGCTTTTCCTCAGGGAAAAGGTCCCAAAGCCTCAGGGCCCGCTCCACAAGACTGCTGAACAACTTCGTTCATCAGGCCATCAGGACCCTGAACTCGGTTCACCCCCCCAAGACAGTAACACAAATACCCACACAATAGCTACCTCAGCCGCCAGAAGGAACCTCGATGGCATAAGGCAGCAGGGACAGAACCTCAACGGCGCCAAGCAGCGGAGAAGGAACCTTGACGGCATCAGGCAGCAGAGAAGGAACCTCAACAGCGTTTGGCAGTGGAGTTGCACCCTTGGTAGCTCCAAACAGGAGCAGAGCTGCACCCTCCTTGGCTCTGGGCTGGAGCGGAGCTGCACCCTTGGAGGCTCCAGGCTGGAGCAATGCAGTACCCGCGGTAGCTCTGGGCTGGAGCAATGCAGCACCTGTGGTGGCCCCAGGCTGGAGCAATGCTGCACCTATGGTGGACCTGGACTGGGCCAAGGTTGTACCCTTGGTGGACCCGGACTGGGCCAAGACTGCACCCCTAGTGGGTCCGGACTGGAGCTGAGCTGCACCCTCAGTGGGTCTGGACTGGAGTGGAGCTGCACCCTTGGTGGACCCGGACTGGGCCTCAGCTGCACCCTCAGTAGACCCAGGCTGGGCCAATGCTGCACCCTCAGAGGCCCTGGGCTAAAATGGTGCACCCATAACAACTTCTATGTCGAGGGAACCGGCACCCTCAAAGACCTCAGCCGGAGGGGAAGCAGCACCTACAGAGGTCCTGGGTTGGGACAGGGCACCCGCTATGGCCTCAGTGGGGGGAGCTGGACCCACTGCGATTTGGGATGGTGAACCTGGATCCATGGAGACATCTAGCGGTGGATTTCCCTCGGTGACCCTGGGAGAGAGCTCAGACAAAAGATACAATAGACACAGGGTCGGGGTCACCGGTGGTGGTGTAGCATGGCGAGGTGAGCCCAGGTGCAGCTGACGGCGGCTCCTGGATCTCCCCACCTAGAACCAGGCAAGCTCTATCAAAAGGGTTAACAGAGAGAAAGGAGTGCACTTGCCTGTTCTCAAGCTCCACCGCCATCCAGGACTCCGATGAACCAGGCGACAATGTTTCAGGTGTGGTCTTTTGGGGTCCAGCTCCAATTCTGTTGTGGCGGCCCCCGCATTAGGCATGGTGATTAGTGCAGTCCTGGTCTCCTCCAGCGAGGTAACCCATGCATGTGGTTCACCCGGTGTGGACTCTGGGGGTGATTTCCCTGCTGGTGCTGGATCCAGAGCAGCTGAAGCCAGGGGGCACGCTCCCGTCGGCGCAGACATCAGCTCAGTACCAGTGCCTCCTCTCTGACCAGACTGTGGCTGCGTTGCTGGGGCCAGGTCCTCCAGGCCCACATGCTCCTCCGTTGTCTGGCAGCTCAACGGGCACTCGGAATAAATTGGAGGAGACATAGAGAGGGCAGGTAAAAAGTTTGCAGCTGCAGCACAGCAGGCGGTAGGAGCTCAGAGGACTGTATGGTCCCAATGTATTCCACTGGGAATCAGACAAGATAATCCATGTTTAGATAATTGAGAATGAAAATATACTTGCCTGTTTTCCCCAGATGTGATGTTTTCTGCTGCAGCTGGCGTTAGGTCAGCCTCCTCCGTGACCAAAGTGGATGTTGGCCCCTTGCAAGATTGTGGAGGAACAGCCCCAGTGGGTACGGAGGTGGGTGGAGTTGGAGATAAAACAATCGACCTCTCAGCAGTGGGAAAGAGCAACGGGGAGAAGTGGGAAACAGCAGCTGCGGAGCAGGGAGGCACTGAAAATTCAGCCAGAGAAGAAAGACACTGAACACGCACTGCTGAGGGAGGTTTCTGATTGGGAGTGGAGGAAGCTGCTGGTAGAGAAGTGAGGGCGCTCTTCCAGCGGGAATTCTTAAGTCGGTGGTGAGGAAGTAGAAAGCAGAGGCATAGGCTCACGTGAAGAGAATGGGCTCCCAGAGTCAGGGGGAGTGTTCAATTATCGGCTCCATCTTCAGTTTCCTCAGTGAATACTCCTCTAATTCCTGGGCCAATTCCAGGAAAAGCCATGGCTTAGCCTCTAGCAGGAGGTCTGTCTCCACCAGTAAAACCTGCCTGTGCTCCTCCAGCTCCTCGGCTGATGGAGTGGGCCAAGGCTCGGGAGGAGTAGGCGGAGTTGCCACCAGGGAGCGGCAAGAGGCTGAAGCCTTCTTTTTGCGTGAGCTCTTGCTTTTAGGTGGCACAGGTGCCAGCATCGGAGCTGGTTCCCCCAGCTAATTGCTCATAGATGGGAGGGGAAAATAAGGGGAGAAGTAAGTCTGTGAGCTCCGGGAGATTCCACAGGCTGGGGCAGGCCTCAAGCATCTGCGCTGCGCAAACCAGACACTCTCGGGCTGCCTCAGGGGTACGAGAGGCTCTGGCCTGTAACAGAATGTCCTCCAGTAGGCTCACTGACCACCGCTCCATTTCGTCTAGTCCCTCCAGTGTAACCAACATGGTAATCTTGGTGAGAAAGAAAAATCAAAAGAAGAAAAATGGAAAACCAGCAAGCTTCGCCACCAAAGGGTGAAAAAAACAAAATATCAACTAACTCGCAGGAGCTAGGCCTCTACCGGTCGCTGCGTTCTGTCATGAATGCCCTTCGGGGCAGAGAGGAGAGACCCATGCGCTGTACTGTGAGTTAGTGTAATTTAATGAAAGAAACAACAAACATAAATACAACACAGTGTTCTGAACACAAAAGGAAAATGAGAGAGATAACACTTACAGGTTTACACACCAGAGTGTGGCAGAGCTGTGGCGGAGATGAGGAGAGGATTAACAAAGCAGCGACAAAGATTAAATGAAAAATAGAGCCCTTAAATAGGTCTTAAAGCAACATGATAAACAACAGGTGTGGGTTACTGAACGGGCAGGAGAAAGCGATAATGCATAATTGGGATCAGCTGTGGCAGTGAGAGGGAGGCGAACCCAAACTGACAGCTGATAGGGCATGCCCACACAAGCTTCATGTCCCTGAAAGCTGTCAACAGTAAAAGGAAAAACACTAGCGATAAACAGAATGGAATAACATGCTAGATAAATATAAATAAATACAGAATAAAAATATGACACTAACACATACAGGAAAAAGGCAAGCAAAACAGAAACACATAAACCCAAATGGCATAAGATGCAACAGATGAGTGATTAGACAGAAAAAGTCATGACTGAGTCTGGCGGAAAACTCCAGCACTTGGCTCATGACATTTTCTTTCAGAAAGGCAATCTTTTCATTGTGTCCTCATTTCCAGTTGCAAACAAACATCCAAATGATGTCCACCTCCACAGAAAAAGCATTTCTTAACAGCATTAACCAAAGTCTTATTTTCCTGTGTTCCCGTTTCATTTTTCCTTTCTGCACTTATAACAGTGGTGGCAAACGTGCATCCTTTTATCCTTTGGCTTGGTTGTGATTTAAGTCTTTCTGTCATGATTATTAATAAAGACAGCCCACGTACACAATGCAGCAACAAAGGAAAAATCAAAACCACAAAACACGTTTGAAGATTTATTGAATTTCAAAAGGTCAGAAGCACAGCTACGGAAAACGCCACTTGCCATAGGAAATAGCCTGTGGAGAGAGAACAAGAGCTGTGAGAGGAGGAATGGAGATCGGGAAAATGGGTGAGCCAAATTGCCACTTACGTGAGATAATAGGAAGAACCGGCAGGGACCCCAGCGGGGAAGAGACAAACCAGCAGGGTGAGGTTGGTGGAGCTGCTGGTGCCTGACAGGGTGGAGTATGGTTGCAGTTGGGCGAGGATGATGGGGCAGGTGAGCGCACGCAGTCCCTGTAGACGCACCCACACGGTGGCAGTAACCTGGAGAAAGGAGAAAGGGACAGGTGAGTACAGAAACTTCACCTAAAGGCATAAACGATACTTGCTTCTTTGGATTCTGCTAGGCAGTATACCCAGACGAGCCAGCATCAAAGCACTGAAGAGTTGATCCTTTTAAACGCTGGCAGATGAGAGGCAGCAGGTGCATCTCCTACCCAGGTGCGTTAATCACCTAAGGAGAAACAAACAGGAAGGAGGGGGCACGCGCTCACCAATCATGACAGTGCCCTCCCCTCAAAGGATGCCTCCTGGCGGTCCATTAGGCTTCTCCGGATAGGCTTGATGGTAGGCCCCGAGCATCCCTTTATCAAGGACATGCGATCTGGGGATCCAGGAGCATTCCTCCGGGTCGTAGCCCTCCCAGTGGGCCAAATATTGTAGGCCCCAGCCCCGACGGTGAACATCCAGCATACGTTGAACAGTAAAGGCGGTGTGGCCATCGGTCATCCGGGGAGGAGGAGGCGGCTTTGAGGGAAGGCAGAGGGAGTCTGACCGAGAGGGGCTTAATATGGGAGACGTGGAAAGTCAGGTGCACCCACAGGGACCATGGGAGCCTCAGCCAGACAGTGACATCATTAACCACTCTGGAGATGGGATAGGGTCCCAGGAAGCGGGGAGACAGCTTCTTGGAGTCCATCTTCAGTGGGACCTGGTCCGCCGCCAATGAGACCTGCTGCCCCACGGTGTACTTCGGAGCAGGGACCCATCTCCTGTCGGCCACCAGGCGGTTGCGCTCGGATGAGCGGGCGAGGGTGGCACGGGTGGACCTCCAGACATATCAGCAGCGGTGAGCATGGGCCACCATGGACGGCACCGCGACCTCCCTCTCGGCCATGGGCAATAAGAGAGGGGTGTACCCCAATGAGGCTTCACGACCAAATTCCGAGCATACTCCACCCAGGTCAGGCGCGTGCTCCAGGAAGAGGAGTTCTCAGCCGCTACGCACCAGAGAGTGCTTCAAGGACTGGTTGGTGCGCTCGGCCTGCCGCCCGTTGCTCTGAGGATGGTTGCTGGAGCAGAGGCTGATGGTGGTCCCGAGAGTCCGGTTGAAGGCCCTCCAGACCTGGGACGTAAATTGGGGACCTCAGACATGATGTCAAGAGGGATGCCATGGAGACGGATGACGTGAGCGAAGAGAGGGTCTCCAGACTCCAAGGCCGATGGAAGCTTAGGGAGGGCAACCAGGTGAACAGCCTTCGAGAAGTGGTCAACGATGGTGAGGATGACCGACTTCCCATGGGAGAGGGGGAGTCCGGTAATAAGGTCCAAGACAATATGAGACCAAGGACAGCCTGGGATAGGCAGGGGATGGAGGAGTCCAGCAGGAGGGGAGGAGTCAGACTTGCCCCGGACACAGATCTGACAGGCCTGAACATACTTCTGCACATCCCACTGCAGCATGGGCCACCAGAACACCCGCCAAATAAGATTGGTGGTGCGAGTGATCCTAGGATGGCAGGCAAAGTGGCTAGTGTGGCCCCAGTGGATGACGTCACTTTGGAGGGAGGCAGGGACATACAGGCAGTTCCGGGGGCACCCCATTGGTTTGGGCTCCCAAGACTGGGCCTGACGGACCCTCTGCTCAATATCCCACGTAAGGGTTCCGAGGATGCATGAAGAGGGGAAAATAGGCTGAGGATGGGATGGGGGCACTACCTGCTTGGAATCAAACTGGCACGATAGCGCATCCGGTTTGGTGTTCCAGGAACCAGGCCGGGAGGGGATGATAAAGTTGAACCTCTGAAAAAATAAAGCCCAACGAGCCTGCCTGGCATTAAGTCGGCGGGCCAACCGCAAATAAGTTTTTGTGGTCGGTCCACACAACAATGGGGTGAGTAGCCCCTCTAGCCAATGTCTCCATTCCTCCAATGCCAACTTAATGGTGAGGAGCTCTCTCTCCCCTATGTTGTAATTTCGCTTGGCTGGCATGAGCCGCCGAGAAAAAAACACACACAGATGGAGCCTCTGATCGGAGGGTGTACGCTGCGAGAGGACAGCACCCACCCCTGAATCAGAAGCGTCCACCTTGAGGACAAACTGGAGCTGGGTGTCGACCTGAGCCAAGATGGGTGTTTCTGAGAACGGGCTCTTTAATCTGGTAAATGCCTGTTCAGCTGCCTTGGTCCAGCAGAAAGGGACCTTAACAAAGGTCAGCTGTATGACAGGCAGTGCGATCCCACTATAGTTCCTGATGAACCTGCAGTAGAAATTTGCAAACCCGAGGAAGCGTTGAAGCTCCCTATGGGAGTGGGGAGTTGGCCAATCAAGCACTGCCTTCACCTTGGCTGGGTGGGCAATCAGTCTCCCTTCAGCCACTATGAAGCCCAAGAAGGAGGTGGAACTGGTGGAGAACTCACACTTCTTGGCATTAATGTAGAGCTGGTTCTCCAAGAGCCGATGTAAAACAGCTCTTACGTTGACTTCATGTTCCTCTGGCAAGCGGGAAAAAATCAAAATATCATCCAAGTAGACGAAGACGAACTGGTTAACCATATCGCGAAGGACATCATTTATGAGCCGCTAGAAGACGGCGGAGGCATTAGTGAGCCCAAATGGCATGACCTGGTATCCAAATTGCCCCTGATGTGGCCTAAACGCCGTCTTCCACTCATCCCCTTCGCAAATACAGACAAAGTGGTATGGGTTCCGAAGGTCTAACTAGGTGAAAACCGGTGAGTGCTGGAGGAGCTTGAACATGGAATTGATCAAGGGCAGAGGATATTTGTCCTTAATGGTAATTGCGTTCAACTCCCGGTAGTCTATGCACAGGCGCAGTGAGCCATCCTTTTTCCCAATGAAAAAACCCTACTCCAAGAGAAGCCGAAGATGGCAGAATAAGACCGGCTTTCAATGAGTCCTTTATGTATCTCTCCATCACTTTTCTCTCCAGGCCAGAAATGTTATAGAGCCGGCTAGATGACAGCTTTGCCCCCGGGATGAGCTCCACAGCATAGTTGTAAGAGCAACGAGGCGGAAGTCACAGTACTCTCAACTTGCTGAAGACCTCTCCCAAATCATGGTAAGCCCGGGGAACGAGGCTGAGATCAAACGGGCTCCAGGAGGAGATGGAGTTTTGGCCCAGTTAATAATGGGGTTATGCCTCCGGAGCCACGGATAACCAAGGACCATCGAGGAGCATGAATTTGGAAGAATTAGGAACGAAAGTTCCTCCCTATGGCTCCCGGAAAGAAGGATGGTGATAGGTGCCGTGCATTGGCGTTGGCCTCGTGGCCAGATATGGTGGTGAATCGTTGATGATTGGGCAATTTAAGAGTGGAAATACCCCTGCCCCATTTGAGCTAGGATGAAATAAAATTCCCCTCTGCCCCCAAATCCACTAGCGCCATAGTCCTCCTCTCAACCCCCGGCAATTGTACAAGGGCCGAAATAGAGAAATTGCCGGGGGTAGAAAGTTTGGTCCTGCCCGCCAGACCCCCCCCCCCCCGCGGTTACTGATGGGCTGTGTCTTTTGGCCGCAGGTGGCACTCATTCAGATTGTGTTTCATCGAACCGCAATACATGCAGGCACCAGCCCTCCTCCTTCACCGACTCTCCTCGTTGGTCAGCTGGAACCAACTGAGCTCTATCAGCTTGGGAGGAGGACCAGTGCCACCTGTGTCAGCAGCTGTGGTGGGCACCCGCGCGGCAAGTGGGCGAGAGGAAGACTGCCGCTCCTTTGCATGCTCACGGTAGCGACTGTCTAACCCCATGACATCATCAAATAGCCCATCCAAAGTGTCGGGAACTGTATGAACTGCCAGGCCATCACAGAGGTGTTCATTCAAACTGAAGAGGAACGCGCTGCGTAAGGCAGTCTCATTCCATCCCGATTCCGCCGCTTTGACCCGGAACTCCACTGAGTACTCGGCCACCGACCGAGTGCCCTGGCGGAGTGACAGAAGGTGGCTCATGATGTTCCCTTGACTCTCAGTATGGTCAAATGTGCGAGTGAAGGCGACCACAAATTGATCAAACTTGTACCCAGCCCCTTTGGGGCGTTCTATCATGGACTGTGCCCAAGTGAGGACCCGGTCCCATAACAATAGGGTCATTAAGATGAATTTTTGCGGCGTCCCCCAGGTACTTCCCCAACCTGCCCTAAATACAGCCGTACCTGGCAAAGAAATTCCTTACACTTCCCCACCTCCCCCGCATACGGGGCAGGTGTGGGAAGGGAGGTGGTATGGCACACGGTAGCTTGAACAACAGGGGCAGCTGGAGAAGGAGGAGCCAGAATAGCCAAATTTTGAGTGAATGTGCCCACTTGTTGCATAATGGTTTGCAGCTGCTGGGTTAACACAGTCACCTGCCTCTCGGTCACATCTAAGCGCTCCAGAGGAGATTGCCCTGATGCTGCTGCACCTGCTGAGCTGAGATTCTGGCTGGTTCATTCTGTCATGGTTATTAATAAAGACAGCCCACGTGCACAATGCAGCAACAAAGGAACAATCAAAACCACAAAACACATTTGAGGATTTATTGAATTTCAAAAGGTCAGAAGCACAGTTACGGAAAATGTCACTTGCCAGAGGAAATAGCCTGTGGAGAGAGAACGAGAGCTGTGAGAGGAGGAATGGAGATCGGGGAAATGGGCGAGCCAAATTACCACTTACATGAGATAATAGGGAGAACCGGCAGGGACCCCAGTGGGGAAGAGACAAACCAGCAGAGTGAGGTTGGTGGAGCTGCTGGTGCCTGACCAGGTGGAGTATGGTTGCAGTTGAGCGAGGATGATGAGGCAGGTGAGCGCACGCCGTCCCCGTAGACGCACCCCGCACGGTGGCAGCAAACTGTGAAAGGGAGAAAGAGACAGGTGCGTACGGAAACTTCACCTAAAGGCATACATGATACTTGCTTCTTTGGATTCTGCTAGACAAGTATACCCAGACGAGCCAGCGTCAAAGCACTGAAAGAGCTGATCTTTTTAAACGCTGGCAGATGAGAGGCAGTAGGTGTTTCTTCTTCACCCAGGTGCGTTGATCACTGAGGAGAAACAAAACGGAAGGAGGGGGGCGGTGCGCTCACCAACCATGACACTTTTTTACTCTTTGTTCATAGCAGGAGTGTCCCGGATATCTCCCAATATTGGATCAGTTGCAATCCTCACCTGCAGTTTCAAGAAATTTGACTGATGCCTTTAAATGTAGCTCTTCTAGCATTCTCTTGAAAATCACAGACCCACTGTCCTCCATTTATCCCTCAGGCCTGTAAGACAGTTTTTTAACAATCAACAGCTGTGTTAGCAGGCATGTGACACTCATTCATGTATTGATGTCTTCATGGCATTACAGCATCTCTTAGAAAGAGTGTACACCTGAAGAGCCTTTGTGCCATCAGGTCTTATTGATGACCATGAAAGTACTTTCTCCATATAAGCTGCGCAATCTTATGCTCATTCCCAAAATGCTCTTCTAACAGTGATTTAGCTTTATGGAATCCTCTATCCGAGGCCATATGCAAACAACTTCTGACAAGTTCTCTTGGTTGACCTATCATGTACTAATGGATGGATGGATGGGACGGACGGACTTTATTGATCCCAAACTGAGAAAACTGCAGTGTAACAGCAACATGACAGTAGACAACCAAATGACAGAAACACACGTATGACAAAGAGATTACCCAAGGAAAGTAAAACTAACACTACTTTAAAAGCCTATATACATCATAGCTGAATAGATGGTGACCCGTATAGATACATGAATCATATCCGCTGCACAATGCAGGACTATCAGGAGCAGAGTGAACTGTGAGGTACCAGTTAGACTGTAAGGTGCAGTATGGCAGCATAATTATGACCAGAATACAACATCGTAGTGAGTTATTGTACAGTGAAATGGCATGCAGCAGGAAAGATTCGACAAGATTCGTTCGACAGCAAAGCTGTAGTAGTCTACTGGAGAAAGTGCTCATCTGTCTGTCCAGTGTGTGGTGGAGGGGGTGATCAGGATTGTCCATGATGGATCGCAGTTTATTTAGTGTCCTCTTCTCCACTACTGTCTCAAAGGTCTCCGGCCTGAGACCAATTACAGAACCAGCCCTCTTGATAATCTTGACAAGTCTGTTAGTGTTGCTGGCCCTGATACTGCTACCCCAACAGACAGCAGCAAAGAAGATGGCGCTGGTGACAATGGTCTGATAGAAAAGCTCCAGCATCCTGCTGCACACGTTGAAGGATCTCAGTTTCCTCAGGAAGTAGAGTCTGCTCATCCCCTTCTTGTGCGCAGCATTGGTGTTGGATCTCCAATCCAGCCAGTTGCTGATCCTGACACCCAGATATTTGTTATCCTCAACCACCCCTACATCCTCCACCCTAATCTACAATGGCTGAGAAGGTGTCCTCTTCTTCCTGAAATCAATCATCATCTCTCTGGTCTTGCTGATGTTCAGCCTCAGGTGATTCTGCTCTGTCTGCTCCACAAATCCATCTACAGTGCCCTGTACTCCCCCTCCTTTCTCCCTCCTATACACCCAACAACAGCTGAGTCATCAGAGAATTTCTGCAGGAGGCATGACTCGGTGTTGTACTGAAAGTCAGTGAAGAGAGGTGAAGAGAAAAGGTGAAAGCACAGTCCCCTGTGGAGCTCCCGTATTACTAACCACCATGTCAGACAAGACACTGCCCAGCCAAACAAACTGTGGCCTGCCAGTCAGGTAGTCAGCAGTCCAGGAGATCATAGAGCTGTCGACCCCCATCACTCGCAGCTTCTCACTCAGCAGCAGTGGCTGGATAGTGTTAAAGGCAATGGAGAAATCAAAAAATGTGATTCTCACAATGTTTCCTCCGCCATCCTAGTGCAGATGGGCTCATTGCAGCAGATAGATGACAGTGTTTTCAACTCCTAAATGGGGCTGATATGCAAACTGCAGAGGGTCTAGCCACATCTTCACCTACAGCCTCAGGTGGGCTGAGACCAGTCTCTCCAGCACCTTCATCACATGAGATGTGAGGGCAACAGGTCGATAATCATTCAGGTCCGATGGAGACAACTTCTTGGGGTCAGAAACCAGGCAGGATGTCTTCCACAGCACTGGTACTCTCTCCAGACTCAGGTTCAGGTTGTACAGGTGTTTCAGTACCGGAGCTAGCTGGTTGGCACAGGTCCTCAGATCCTGGCAGAGAATGTCATCAGGGCCCGCAGCCTTCCGCTGACAGTCTCTCCAGCTGTTTCTTAACCTGGTCTGGTAGTCACAGTGATGTGATGGAGGGGCCTGGTGTCCCCTGAGGAGGAAGAGGGGTGTGGGGGGAATATGGAGAAATGTCCTGCACAGGAGGGTGGGGTGTGTAGGGGTCTGGCTGTGTTGTGGGGGGTGACAGACTGGTGAGTTGAACCTATGAAAAAACAGACTTGAGTTCATCAGCTCTCTCCTGACTCCCAGATATCTGCTTGACCCAGTGTCACAGCACAACATCAGTGATAAAAAGTATCTTGAATACCAACAGCTTAAATTCACAATAAAAGCAAGATTCAATCTTAATCAGACAGATTTAGAGGTACCAGTTAAGGTGGCAGTTTAGTGGAGTTTCTAAATCTTTGTTCCCCTAAATTATATGAAAATGCATGGACCATTATTAAAACTGGATGTCAGTATTGCTTCCAATTTCAAAATGGTAGACCAGACCTATCGATCAATAAGGAGGAAAGCTTTTGGACACAAATATGTTTAAATATTTTAAGATGACTAAAACTCTAACTTACAACTTAAAACAGTATGAAGTTCTACATAGAAATTCATCACACAGGACAAAGGATGTTCAAAAATGGGCCTGAGTCACACAAATATATGCTCTTACTGCACCAGCAGCATCCCGGATAGCTATATGCATGCTATGTGGTCCTGTGCACTGGTTCAAAAGTTCTGGCGGAAGACATGTGAGGACTTGCATGGCAAGGGTTGGGTATGAGATAAGATAAGATAAGATAAGATAAGATAAGATAGATAAGCCTTTGATAGTCCCACAATGGGGAAATTCGAGGATAGCAATAGCACAGGGGTAACAACACTCAGAGCAATAATTTAGAAGATAAGAAAATAAAAGCAGTGAATGTACATATGTACACATAAATATACACTACCGTTCAAAAGTTTGGGGTCACTTAGAAATTTCCTTATTTTTGAAAGAAAAGCACTGTTTTTTTCAATGAAAATAACTTTAAACTAATCAGAAATACACTCTAATATCTAATATACATTGCTAATGTGGGTAAATGACTATTCTAGCTGCAAATGTCTGGTTTTTGGTGCAATATCTACATAGGTGTATAGAGGCCCATGTTATGGCCCAAGCACTATGTCATCGTGCTCGGGCTATTCCTGTCAGGGCTTGACAGCGGCGTTGTCATTCTGGCTCTCCGAGCTCTTATTGTGACAGTGCTCGGGGAGGCTTCCGCTCAGCTGTCAAGTCCTGAGCAGCTGTTCTGCATTTGCGGTCGTTAGTGGTGGACTTCTTATACCCACGCTAGCGGCCGCATCCCTGCAGCAGTGTCAGTCTCTCTCCGTCAGAGCTACAGATGCTTTGGACTATTTCCTACCTCGTCTGTCTGTGGTTAGACCGTCGCTTCCCGTGGACCAGTAAGTGAGCTGTGTAGCCTTACGCCTCCCGGTGTGAGTAGACCTCTGTGTGTCTCTGCCTCAGCAGCCTGTGTAATCATTACTCCACCAACCTTGCCTGTCTGTGTATGACCGTCTCCTCCTGTGGACCTGTAAGAGAGCTGTTAGCCTTACGACTCCTTATGTGTGTAGACTTATATGTGTCATTGCCTCAGCAGCTTGTGTTGTCACTTTTCACCGTAAATAAAAACTCTCACATAACTCTCTGGTGACTGTGTGGCGTCTTATGGTGGCTCGCGAGAGCCACCACATGACAGTACACTGCTGCCAAAACGGCGTTTACGGTGACGCCAACCCGAGACGCCTTTCACCAGTGAGTTAGAGTTTTTGGACATTTGCTTTTCCGGTCTGGGTACGGTGTGTGAAGAATGCCGTCACGGAGGGGCCGCGCTCGGAGTCCGAGCCATGAGCTGACAGGCATTCTGGAAGTCGTGGATGAGATGCTCATTTCCGCTTCCCTGCTGGATTACGATCACGGCATACACTGGTACCTGGACTCTGCTGAAGACGTTCTTCGTCATCTCTCTCCCCGCTACGCCGACCATCCGGAAGTCGACGCGAGGAGGGAAGATATCGCCGCGCAACGCGAGATATTCCTGATGCTGGAGGAGGAACGCGGCATGAAGTAGGGGAAGAGGCACTCCTGCTCTTTGCCTACGGATCCCGATCCTGTCCTCGATCCGTTTCGGGAGTTCGCACCATCTGGGGGCCGGCAAAGGCATCGGCGCCGCGGCCGAGCACTTCTTCAGCAAGCTCCCTGCTCCAGATCCAGTTCCGGGCCGCCGTGAATGACCCACTCAACCAGTCAGCTGTCTCTTCAGTGTCATCTCAAGAGGGAATTCCTGCAGTCCCTTTTTTCGGGCCACCACCCCCTGCTGTATGGTCAGCATGCTGTGCTCGGCCCGCTGCGGCTGCCGCTCCCTCGTTCTTGACGCTCTCCCCAGCTGCTGAGAGTGATCAGAGTCCTGCGCCGGCGAGCTCCATCCATGGGTCCTTTCCTACCACCCAGCGAGCGAGGGAAGGAGCAACGTCCTCTACAGCTGGCACCATCCTCCCTCCAGGAGACAGGCAAGTTCAATTTCACTTCCCTATTTATCATAGTGATCTGTCTTGTCTGACTCCTGGGGGTGAAGCTCGGGGTTCGCAGCTCCCCGAGTTTCCTTCTCCAGCTGTAGTCATTTGTACTGAACCTGCTGCCTCTGTGTTTCCTCCTGCTGAGCGGTCCTCGGCGTTAGATCCTCGCCGTCGAACGAGGGGGAGGCCTGCGGCTCTGGGAAATATCCCGGCCCTGCAGCCTTGTTTTGGACAGAGGAGGAGAATGGACTGCGGTGAGGAGCCAGAGCCGACAAGCAAGCGTCCCCAGGTCTCCACAGAGATGCAGCCCGAGCCAGTGGGTTGAGGGTCCCCTGCCCCCACGCCGGGCGGGTTATCGGTGTGGACATCGGCGCGAGAGGATCCAGCTGCGGAAACCATCAGGCCGGCTGTGGAACCTGACGCAGCCGAGTGGGAGCCCGACGACGAGCGTCTACCTGAACCTGGATCGACGAAGTCCTGGACGGCTCCAGAGCCCGAGTGCAGGCAAGTGCTCTTCTTTGTTTTCCTTTGTGGTGTGTTAGAGCATTTTTGCCTGCCTCGTCGGGGGGCGAGCGAGGGGCAGCCGTCTGCTGCACCCGAGCTCATCTCGCTGGGCTCTGGCGCTGCCGGTGAGACTGATCCCGGTCCTCTCCTGTCCTCTGAGCCTCTCCACAGTGTTACCGGTTTGGAGTCTGTCGAGGTCGCGGGACTGGAGGTCCCAGGTTTGGGGATGGAGGTCGTTGCCGGTGCAGTACCAACCCAGTTGGGGTCCATCCAGACCCAGTCGGGGTCTGACGCGTGGGCTGAGGTGACCCAATCGGGGTCCAACGCGGGTGCAGCAGTGACCCAATCGGGGTCCGTCCTGACCCAGTCGGGGTCCGACGCTTGGGCTGAGGTGACCCAATCAGGGTCCGATGCGGGTGCAGCGATGACCCAATTGGAGCCTGCCAAGATCAGTGGGGGTCCCAACGCAGGTAATGCTGTGATCCAATCGGGGTCCAACGTGGGAGCAGCGGTGACCCAATCAGGGCCTGACGAGATCCAGCGGGGGTCCAGCACAGGTGCGGCTGTGACCCAATCGGGGTCCGACAAGGTCCAATCGGGGTCTGACGCAGGTGCAGCTATGACCCAATCGGGGTCCCACGAGGTCCAATTGGGGTCCGACGAGGTCCAGTGGGGGTCCAGCGCAGGTGCGGCTGCGACCCAATCAGGGTTCGAGGAGGTCCAATTGGGGTCTGACGCTGGTGCGGCGGTGACCCAATCGGGGTCCGGCGAGGTCCAGTGGGGGTCCGACGTTGGCGCTGCTGTGACCCAATCGGGGCCCGACGCGGGTGCAGCTGTGATCCAGCCGGGATCTGATACAGGCGGAGCTGCGACGATCGCATCTGTCTGGACCGAGATCGGTGGAGGAGCCGCAGACCCTTTGCCGCCTGATGTGAGGTGGACCCATTTTCTTGATTATTCCCCTTTCAGGAGCCACCAGCTGGGGTCATCAGCGCTGGGGGCCGTTGGAGGTTTTTGTCTGGCAGGCTGGCACTCTCTTGTCGTTTCTTCGTCAGGCAGGCTGCCGCACAATAGTCCTCCTCGGTTCTGGTGGCTGAGGGATGCGGGTCGGCCACCCAAGGAACTGCTTTGTGGGTTTGGCGCCTTGGGTTGGTCACCCGATAAACTGTGTTTGCTACTGGGTGGCCTGGTATGGCCACCGGAGGACTTGTTTCTTGGGGCCTGGGACTGGGCAGGCCGCTGATCATGTACTGTTTTGTGTGACTATCCGTGGGCCATCGGAGGCAGGGAGGTCGCCGGAGCTCTGCCTGGGGGCGTTTGATCTCCGCCGATCATCTTCTGTTTGGGCCCATACGATGTAAAGGTTATGTAGAGCAAGTGAGATTGCCTCATGTGTGTTTGCAGTATGCTCTTGTTTTTGTTTTTTGTTTTTTCCTCCCCTCTTCCTTTTGAGGGGCTATAGTATGTATTGTTTTCTTTTCCATAGTTACCGTGTGTTTGCATGCATTTCTTGTTTTGTTTGTGTTTTTTTGTTTTTCCATAGTTACCGTGTGTTAGCAAGTATTTCTTGTTTCTTTTCCTTTGGATACCGTGTGTTTGCATGTATTTCTTGTTTCTTCTTCCATAGTTACCGTGTGTTGGCATGTATTTCTTGTTTCTTTTCCTTTGGATACCGTGTGTTTGCATGTATTTCTTGTTTCTTTTTCCATAGTTACCGTGTGTTTGAGGTTGTTTGGGTTTAATTTTGGCTGGGTTTCATGTACAGGGGTGGTTTGGGAGTATGATTGTGGCATTTTTTAAGTTTGTGCTTGAAGGGATCTTACTTGAGTTTTACACTGTGGGGTTATGTACTCTGGAGTTAGACGGGTTGTCTGTGGTCTCGGTGGGAAAACTTTCGGTGTCAGGTGTTTATGCTCTGTATGATTTTGTATCCCTTGTATTGTAGTCCTGTCTTGTTTTTTTTCTGGGTTTTTTTCTTTCTCGTCATTGTTCTGGAGGGAATTTGATGGATATGTCGGTTGATGTATTCTTTTTCTTTTTGTTTGGGCCTTGTTGGGTTTTGTGTTGGCTCCCTCCTTGCCTGTTCCTCAATTCACTCGCCCTGTGGTTGGGGGGGGGGGGGGGGGGGGGCTGGGTATTACAAGACGTTCAGAGCCTGTCGGTTGAGGGGGGCTACTGTTATGACCCGAGCACTATGTCATCGTGCTTGGGCTATTCCTGTCAGGGCTTGACAGCGGCATTGTCATTCTGGCTCTCCGAGCTCTTATTGTGACAGTGCTCGGGGAGGCTTCCGCTCAGCTGTCAAGTCCTGAGCAGCTGTTCTGCATTTGCGGTCGTTAGTGGTGGACTTCTTATACCCACGCTAGCGGCCGCATCCCTGCAGCAGTGTTAGTCTCTCTCCGTCAGAGCTACGGATGCTTTGGACTATTTCCTACCTCGTCTGTCTGTGGTTAGACCGTCACTTCCCGTGGACCAGTAAGTGTGCTGTGTAGCCTTACGCCTCCCGGTGTGAGTAGACCTCTGTGTGTCTCTGCCTCAGCAGCCTGTGTAATCATTACTCCACCAACCTTGCCTGTCTGTGTATGACCATCTCCTCCTGTGGACCTGTAAGAGAGCTGTTAGCTTTACGCCTCCTTATGTGTGTAGACTTATATGTGTCATTGCCTCAGTAGCTTGTGTTGTCACTTTTCACCGTAAATAAAAACTCTCACATAACTCTCTGGTGACTGTGTGGCGTCTTATGGTGGCTCGCGAGAGCCACCCGCATGAACAGTCCATTTCCAGCAACTATCACTCCAGTGTTTCTAATGGTACAATGTGTTTGCTCATTGCGTCAGAAGGCTAATGGATGATTAGAGAACCCTTGTGCAATCATGTTAGCACAGCTGAAAACAGTTTAGCTGGTTAGAGAAGCGATAAAACTGACTTTCCTTTGAGCAGGTTGAGTATCTGGAAAAAATTATTATTTCAAATACAAATCATTATTTCTAACCTTGTCAATGTCTTGACTATATTTTCTATTCATTTTACAACTCATGGTGGCAAATAAGTGTGACTTTTCATGGAAAACACAAAATAATTGTCTGGGTGACCCCAAACTTTTGAACGGTAGTGTATATACACGGTGCGGAGCATTGTAGCTAGATGGACTAAACAGCATAACCGTCTATTTAGTTACCCTTCATGACATGGTATAGTGTCATGTCATGACATGACATGGTATAGTGTCCTATCCTCAACCACACTTTGCATAATAGGTGATCTAAGTGAAATAAATATACTGTAGATGCAAAGATGTCACACATGGTTCTCACCGCCTTATGCATCACAAAGAAAACTATCCTCATGAATTGGAAATTAAGAAATAATTTATGCATGACTCATTATAATAACTTATTATTAGATTATATTAGCCTGGAGAGAATGTCAGCCTCCTCAAATAATCAACTGGCAGAATTCAATTGTCTCTGGTCCCTGTTTATTAATTCTATAATCTGAGAGGTTTGTGTCAGGTCAGGCATTGGCTTGCTTGCTACCGGATAACCATGAAAGCTGGTACTACCTGTCTCATGGGTTGGGCCGTCGGCGACTCAACCGGCATCCCCACTCTTCCGAGGGCGTGGAGGGTGAAACAGGGCATCCTGGCAGAACTAAAAACAATATCTGCCACAGGTCTGTGGTGGACCACTCCCAGTTACACAGGGTGAGCCTGGACATCCTGGCAGATAAACACATCTGTCACAAGGTCTGTGGTGGACTGTGCCAGTCGGTGCATTGTGACATGCACTACACAAGAGCAGAGATAAACAAACCTACCATCTGGTCAGTCACTGCAACAGATACTGGAGTCAGTTTGTCTTGGCTTGTCCTTGGCCACTGATAATACCTTTATCTGCAAGAATGTGCTGCTAGTCCAGCAAAAGCTAGTAGTACTCAAATATTTTGCAAGCAGTTTCATGAAATGGTCAATGAGAAAGCAACTCATTCCGGCTCGGACGTCGCCCGGGCTTACAAGGTCCGCGCTGATTTGTTCACACTCCGACAGGCAGCGAAAAGTAAGCTAGGAGCAGGAAGATAAAAGAAGAGGAAAACGGCAACCTTGTGTGTAGCAGAATGGAATGTACGCACTCTGTCTTGGCTGCACGGTGGCGCAGTGGTTAGCACTGCGGCAGCACAGTTTACCCTTGGCCGGGGATTGTGGGGATCGTGGGATCGTGGGTTCGATCCCAGCCCCCGACCAACAGTGATCTGTGTGGAGTTTGCATGTTCTCCCCCGTGTTGCGTGGGTTTACTCCGGGATTTCTCCGGTTTCCTCCCACATGCCAAAAACATGCATGATAGGTTAATTGGCTGTTCTAAATTGTCCCTAGATATCTGTTTCCTATAGGCCCTTAGAATAGAGGGTTAGTATTAATGAAAGCGCTTTGAGTGGTCTTTGTGACTAGAAAAGCGCTATATCAGTGCAGGTTAGTTAGTTAGTTAGTTAGAACAACATCACAGCACCCAGAAAGACAGACCCACGCTTGTGGCCCTGGAAATGACAGGTACAATGTCGACATAGCTGCACTTAGTGAAACAAGATTGCCTGGATATGATAGCTTGGAAGACCATGGGTTACATCTTCTTTTGGAGTGGGAGATCAACTCAAGAAAGGAGAGAAGCACGGAGTGGGCTTTGCAGTTAGAAAGGAGATAAGCAGCAATGCTTGACGAGGAACCCAGAGCCAATCAACACAACAGGATAATGACTATGAGACTTCCCACTACAGCGGAAGATGTATGCGACATTAATCAGTGTGTATGCCCCACAACAATGACCAACACAGAGGAGGTGAAAGGAAGAGTTCTACAGTGATTTACATGAGACCTATCAGGTGTGCACCGACTGATGACAGGCTGATACTCGTTGGAGATTTTAATGCCAGAGTGGTTCGCGACAACAAGAAATGGAAAAGGAGTGCTAGGCAGCTATGGAGTAGGCAAGTGCAATGCTAATGGAGAACTTCTACTTGGCACTATGTTCAGAGGACAACCTTGTGATAACCAACACTCTATTTAAGCACAAGGACACATACAAGAAGACATGGATGCACCAAGATCCAAGCCACTGGCACTTATTAGACTAATCATAGTCAGGCAGAGAGACATAAGGGATGTATTGGACACCAGAGCAATGAGAGGCGCGGACTGTGGCAGTGATCATGTTATGCTGAGATCTAGATTAAGGATTTGGAGACGAAAACAGCACTGCAGGACTGGTGCAAAGCCACCACGGAAGCTAAACACTAGTGCACTGAAAGGCCAAAAGAAGCAGGAAGAACTTACACAGGAAATGGATGAAAACTTGAAAGACTGGGACAGCAACAACTCTGAGAATAACGTAGAAGAGAAATGGGCAACACTGAAGGATACAGTGTATCAGACTGCGAGTGATGTATTAGACTACCCTGAGAGGAAACATCAAGATTGGTTTGATGAGCATGATGAACACCTGAAGAAACCACTAAGAAGCGAGGAATACAGCTAGGCAGGAAACCTACAGTGTAACACAAGGTTGAAGAAGAAGAAATACTCAAAGGCTCAGAGTGAGCTACAGAAGTACACCAGAGAGATGAAGTCCAACTGGTGGGATGAAAAAACAGAGAAACTTCAAACTGCAGCAGACAGGAAGGACATGAAAACATTCTTCACAGGTTTGAGAGAAATCTACGGCCCTAAACCAAAAGGATTGATCCAACTAAAGGCTGTGGATGGTGAAATGGTTTTGCAGGAGAAAGACAAGATCCTGGACAGATTTGCAGACCACTTTGACCAACTACTAAACAACCCTGGAGATGTCACTGAAGAGGCTAAAGAAGCTCTAGTGCAGCGACCAGCTGTATCAAGTCTGGATGAACCACCAAATTTTGATGAACTAATGGCAGCTATCAGGACAACACAGGATGGTAAAGCTCCAGGAAGGGATGGGATTCCAGCAGAAGTGTGGAAATTTGGTGGTGTTCAGCTGACAAACTGCCTGCACAAGCTCATTCAAGAGATATGGGATGCCCAGAATGTACCTCAAGACTGGAAGGATGCAAGTATTGTGCCTTTGTTCAAGAAAGGTGACAGGAAGGATTGTGGAAATTACAGAGGTATATCACTGCTAGCCACTGTTGGTAAGATTCATCTCACGTGTACTACTTTGCCACCACGAAGACATTAAGACAATTGATAAAGGTAGTAAGAGAAATGCTCTTTGCCGACGCAGTGCTCTAGTTGCACACAGCGTGGAAGATATGCAATCTTTAGTGGAGAAATTTGCAAGAGCAGCTAGCCAATCAGCCTCCAAATCAACATCAAGAAGACAAGAGTGCCTTTATCATGATGTACCCATGTTGTGGGGTGGGCGTGTTGGGGTGGGGGCCACCATTAGATTGTGGTGTCTATTTGTTGTATATTTCTTGTTAAATATATATGTAATCAAATGTTCTGGGATTGTTTTAATTTTTTTTAGAAACACAGCTAATTTTATTTTGGACTCTTTAGGGAATGAGGCCGCCAAAAATATCTGCCTGGCCGCATGGGGCCACAGCAGTCTATCTGGTCTAGTTTCTGTTGGTGAGTGGATAGGTTTGTATTTTATTTTTGTATATATGTTTTGATTGTTAGTGAGTGAATCGGGTTATAAATTTTGGGGAGGGCCTAATCAGTATGTTTGGCCATTTTCTACAGGGGGGAGAAATATTATATAATAATATTAGTTTAAAAAGTCGTAAGATGGCAGGCCGGGACTAACGGGGTTTAGACGGGTGGTGGCGGACCGCCTTTCAGCGTGGTGCGTCACCAGGGGTATAAGAAGCAAGGGCGGACGAGCCTCCATCTCTTTGCCATCGACCCCTGGCTAGTACGGAGCACTATTGGCCTCTGTGTGAGTTTGAATGAAGAATGAATGAATGAATGAATCTTTATTTCGGATAGATTAAAAGTAAAAGATTAAAAAAGAAACAGAATAATATTACAAAGGGAAAAAAAATCCACATGGTCAAATTAAACATAACTCCTCTGATTATACAGTTCACCATAAGTTATCCGAAATGGGTGATGGCTGAAGCCGCAGCTTATATTGCCCACCCATATTCCATCCAAGAATTCAAAAGAAAAACAAAACAAGAGTGATTACAATTCGGAACAAAGCTAAGACAAAATGTGACAAAAAAAACTAAGCAACAGCACAACACAAACTGGATATGACAATCCTTATGTGATTTTACATGTCATCTTGTATATATGTTTGGAGTATTTCTTCCTTTAGTTTTTGTTTTAAATTGTCCAAGCGTTGTACATGATTTTAATTCAGGTCCAAAATTGTTCCATTATCTGACTCCTTGCACTGAAACACAGTGTTGCTTGGTGGTAGTTCTCACTGAAGGTTTTTGAAATATACATGTTCCTCTGAAATGATATTGTTTCTCCCTTATTTGGAACAACTTTTGGATATTTGCGGCCAGTGATAGATTCTTCACTTTAAACATTATTACTGCAGTTTTAAAGTCAACCAGATCTTTCAACCTGAGAGCTTTTAATTTAAGAAAAAGGTGGGTTTGTTGGTTCCCTGTAAGCAGCTTTGTTTATTATTCTAATAGCCTCTCTTCTGAAGCATAAAGACTGGACTATATGTTTGTTTTATATGTATTTCCCATACTTCAATACAATATATCATGTATGGGAGTATTAATGAATGATACAAAGTTTATAATGTGGGCTGATTCAGCAAATATTTCACTCTGTGTAGTATTGCAATTGATTTAGCTTTTATACATTTAATATAATTAATATACATATGACTTCCACACAGTTTATTATCCATTATTAACACCAAGAACTTTAGTTTTGGATACCCTTTCAATCTCTACACCATTTGCACTGAGTTTAGATACTACGTTGTGTTGACTGGATTGTTAAAAACTATAAATTTTGTCCCCTTCACTAACATTGAGCCGTTAACTTTGTTTGAATCAAACCCACAGTTTAAGCTTTCCTAATTCCTTTCCCGAGTGCTATCCAAAAGTTGTTCCAAATTGCTTCCACTGCATAAATAGATTAGTGTCATCGGCAAAACAATATTAAATCCATTTTTTCTGAAACTTTACACTATATCATTTTATATACATATTGAATAACAATGGCCCCACAAAACTGAACCCTGTGTGACTCCACAAGTAACCTTCAGTAACTGATGGAGTTTTGTTACCAACACATACATACTGATATCTATTCTTTAAGTAACTACATAACCAGGACAGTGCTACCTCCCTAATGCCACAATTTTTGTAGTTTCTTTAACCCCTTGCACTCCGGTCAATTTTCCTAAAACGCCAAAAAATAATGTGCCCAAAGTAAATCGAAAGCTGTTCTTCAACCCTTTGCAGCATCTTCATGGGGTTGGTCTCATTTAAAAGGAAACACATTTGAATTTTTTGGCAAAAAAAAGCATGATCTCTCTAAGTGCTCCGGCCACTGAGTTACAGTCATCTAACATAGTGAACTTGAAGAAAATAAATTTGGCCTGGGTGTTTTTTTGGATACAAATGCTTGCAAATAACACACAGCTTCAGATCCGGGCTGGAAAATGCCAACAGAAATGTAGAACCAAGTGTTATCCAGCTGAGGTCCAAATTTTGTAAAAATACCACAAAAAATGAATATATTATACAGCTTTTTCCTCAGGTAGTTCCCAGGCGTTTTGGAACTGTGCCAAATTGTGCCAAATGGCACAGTTTGGAAAAACGTCTGTAACTTTTGAATGATTCAATATAGAAGCTTCATTTTAGGCTCTAATGAAAGGTCACACTCAGGGCTGTCTGTGTGCGTGTGTGTGTGGGGGGGGGGGTCCACCCCCCCCGCTCGCTACAGAGGATGGACTTCGGCCATCGCTACACAACGGATTAGCCTCATGTGGTGATGTGGGACAGCAGCGCAATCACCACGGCTCCCCCCCCCCTCGCTGCAGAAGAATAGCGGGGGGGGGGCGTTCACAGTCTGTACGCGGTGAACAACCCCTTGCTACAGCGGCGCACGAACTGCGCTGCGAAGCACAGTTGTAATTTACCGATCGGTCAAAAGGTCATTTTGGATTACAATTTTCAGGGATAAAAAATAATTTGGCTTATAACACCTTACCTCTTCACAGCCACATTGTCCTGGCCAACTTCTCTTCCTCATTGTCAGCACAACGCAACGCTGGTCGCTCGTGGTTCTGGTCTCGCAACCGCGTCAAAACATAATTCCATTATTGCGGTTTTGTGCTTCCATGATTGCAGTTTTTGGCGAACGATTTTTCAAAACAAATAACAGTAGTAATTAAAAAAAGACTGGCGAGGCGTGTGTGTCACTCAGCCTTCGTCGTCAGCCTCCTATGACCATGGAAGAAATCATAACGTCTCATAACCGTCTAATCCTTTTTTGATCCGCTCCAGCAGTCAGTCTTCACACAGCCTTAAAAAAAACAGCTCGCGAACTTCTCTGCTTCAATTGGCTCACTGCATTCACAGCAGGCGGTCCTTCTGGCTAGGTTTTCAGTCACTGGTTCTTCAAGGTTTCAGAAACCCATTCAAGGCTCTTATTAGTCGAATGAGAGGTCAATCAGATGAACTAGTCTGTTCACGGCAGTGTCTGCCAGCTTTATTTTCAGTGCGCGCTTGGACGCCACTACATCACCATCACCACCTACATCACCATCTACACCATGCGTCCTAGAGCGCACGAGAGGGCCCTTGTGCGCTCTCGTGCGCTCTAGGACGCAGAGACTTGCCCATACGCGGTACAACGGAGCGCAAGAGGTTAATAATAAATTATGATCCGTATCAAATGCTTTTTTAAGATCCAGGAATACCCCGAGTACTCTTTATTTTCAATGGCAGTTGATATTTTTTCTATAAATTCCATTAGAGCAAATGCGGTTGTCCTCTTGTGTCTGAACCCATATTGCTGCTCACACAATAAATTATTCTTCATTATGAAGTTGTCAATTCTCTCACAGAATATTTTTTCAAGTATCTTGGAAAATTGCGGCAATAGTGAAATTGGTCTATAGTTTGAAAGTTCCCCTCTGTCACCCATCTTGTATATCGGAATTACTTTAGCTATTTTCATTGCATTGGGAAATATACCTGTTTGGAGAGACAGGGTACAGATATACGTCAGTGGTTTCACAAAGCATTCAATAATAGTTTTGACTAAGAGCATGTCAATACCATCACAGTCCGTAGATGTTTTACTTTTAAACGATTTAACAATTTCAATGACCTCTCTCTCATCTGTGTTCTTTATGAAAATGGAGTCTTTTATAGCGGTGTTTTTGCTTATTGTATCACCCATAGGTGCCGTAATGGGTATTTCTTGAGTCAAATTAGGACCAGTGTTAACAAAAAAGTTATTAAATTCATCTGCAGGTGAAACTGCATTCACACTCTGAGTCGTTTTTTTATTTTTTGAAAAATTGGTTGGGTAGCTTGTATTTCTGTTTTTATTTCCAAGAATATTGTTAAGTATTGTCCATGTATTTTTAATATTGTCTCTGTTTTTCTATTCAATTCAATTCAATTCAACTTTATTTATATAGCGCCATTTCACAACAACAGTCATCTCATAGCACTATCAACTGTAGGGGGAACCCCCACGGTTGCAGAAAGACCCCAGCAATCAGGCGATCCCCTGTGAGCAAGCACTTGGTGACGGTGGAGAGGAAAAACTCCCTTTTAACAGGAAGAAACCTCCAGCAGAACCAGGCTCAGGGAGGGGCAGTCATCTGCTGCGACTGGCTGTCGGGTGAGGGGATAGAGAAAATGAAAAGAACAGACATGTAGAGAGCAAACAGCACGATGGGGACTCAATCTATGGGAGAGAACAAACAAATGTTAATGACCAGCAAAAAAAAATATTTCATTGAGAGTGAGGAAAGGAGTGAGGCCCAGTGGATTACTGGAGGTCCCCCGGCTGACTAAACCTATTAGCAGCATAACTAAGGGAGGTTTTCAGAAACACATGATCCCTCCCTAATTGTAGACTATATCAAAAAGGTAGGTTTTAGCCCTATTCTTAAAAACAGAGATCGAGTCTGACTCCCCGAATCCAGATTGGCAGCTGGTTCCACAGGAGAGGAGCTTGATAACTGAAGGCTCTGCCTCCCATTGTACTTTTGGAGATTCTAGGTATTACAAGTAATCCTGCATTTTGGGAGCGTAGTGCTCTGTTAGGATAATACGGTAGTATCAGATCTTTTAAATAAAAAGGAGCCTGATTGTTTAGAGCTTTGTAAGTAAGAAGAAGGATTTTAAACTTAATTCTAAACTCTATGGGAAGCCAATGAAGGGAGGCCAGAACCGGAGAGATATGATCTCTCTTTTCTAGTACCTGTTTAAAACTCTTGCTGCAGCATTTTGGATCAGCTGAAGACTTTTTAAAGATGTTTTAGGACCAGCCTGATAATAAAGAATTACAATAATCTAATCTCGAGCTAACAAAGCGTGGATCAGTTTCTCAGCATCACTCTGAGACAAGATGCTCCTAATCTTGGCAATATTACGCAAATGATAGAAGGCAGTCTTAGAAACAAATTTAATATTGTGGCACATATGTTTGGTTCATATTTCCCACAAGAATGTGGCACATATGTCTGGTTCATATCTCCCACAAATGTATGGCTTATGTGGATTGGGGCTTCACGTCTGGAGGAACAAAGAGTCTGGATCGACGGGGGCCGACAGGAGATGGTGAGGAGGTGTGAAGTCGGACCCTTGTCTCAGAGAGGAGGCACTGGGGGGTTTCCCGGAACACCAGAGAATAAGAGACAATGGTGAGTCTTCAGAGACTTGCATTGTGATTGAATGTTTGCAGAAGCACCATGTGACTTGAGTTCTTAATCCCCCGGAGGTATAAGAGTGTGATGTAACATGATTCTGCCTCTTCTTGCTTTTGAGAATGTTGGATGATTGTGTTCTGCAATAAAGCCGAACCTGAGGAATACACTCATGTCTCGTCATTGAACACATCTTCCACACTGGTGACCCACGACAAAGAATGAGCAGTGAGAATTCTCCCGAGTGGAGCTCATCAGAGGCCGGCCTGATGGCTGCCTCCACGCTCCAGCTGCCCGATTTCTGGCAGCACAGCCCGCGCTCCTGGTTTAGTGCGGTCGAGGCGCAGTTCAACCTCCGGAGAATCTCAAAGGATGAAACGAGGTTCTACCATGTGGTGGCGAAGCTGGACAGTCACACGGTCCAGAGGGTGGAAGACCTGGTTAACCACCCACCGGATACCGACAAGTACGGCGCATTGAAGGAGGCGCTGATCAGCCATTTCACCCCCTCGGTGCAACAGCGAGCAGAGGGGCTCCTAGAGTTGATGGAGTCGGAGAACGACAGACCGGCAGACCTGATGGTGAAGATGCTGAGACTGAAAGACTCCGAGGATGGCGAATTTATTTTCGCCCACCTTTTCCTCCGGACTCTGCCACCAGCAGTGAGAGTGACCCTGGCAGACTCACCCCGATTGGCCAAGCGGGACTACCATGGGCTCGGCAAGGAGGCGCAGCAACTCGTCGACGCCCACAAGCGGAGCGCGGTTTCGGCCACGGCAGCTGAGCAGAGGACGGCGCCCAGAGATGGTTTGGAGCCAGTGGTGGCGGCGCCAGACGAACCGACGATGGCGGCGACAGGTGTCAGGCGACGCGGAGCTGAAGACGGCCTGTGTTTCTACCACCGCCGTTTTGCGGAGAGGGCGCACAGATGTCTCCCACCATGCCGCTTCAAGCGTCAGGGAAACGCCAAGACCGGGGGCCGGTCTTGGCTGGTCTTGCGCTATATAAGTGCAAGTTAGTTAGTTAGTTAGCCGGTAGCAGCTGCGTCCCTCGGAGAAGAAAATAAGCTGCTTTACCTGACAGATGCACACTCGGGGAAACAATTCCTCATGGACACGGGCTCCCAGCTGAGTTTCGTCACGCCTACCTACGCGGAACGGCTGATGCCGTCTAAAGCTCCCTGGGTGTCAGTATCAGCAGCGAATGGCTCAGCGATTAAGACCTTCGGTGAGAGGACCAGGCTTCTGTCCTTACAGGGCCGTTCATTCGAGTGGACCTTTATTATAGCGGCAGTCAGTTTTAACATGTTAGGGGCTGATTTTTTGTGCTCACATGGTTTATTGGTTGATCTTGCTAATAGACGTCTGGTTAATGCACTTTCTTTTCATTCTATCCCCTGCCACAGCTCGGGTGGCTCCGCCGACTGCACACGCCAACGTCACAGCTGCGGGGTGGTAAGTTTCATGCTCTGCTCACTCACTTTCCAGCACTCACAGTTCCAAAGTTTTCGGCGACAGTGGCCAAACACGGGGTGGAGCATTTTATCACCACCACTGGGCCGCCCGTTTTTGCAAAAGCCCGGCGCTTGGACTCAGCTAAACTGGCAATAGCGCGCGAGGAATTTGCCAACCTGGAAAAACTGGGCATAATTAGACGCTCGAACAGCCCCTGGGCTTCCCCGTTACACATGGTCCCAAAGGCTGATGGCTCGTGGCGACCTTGTGGCGATTTCCGCAGGTTGAACAACGTCTCAGCACACGACCGCTACCCGATTCCGCACATCCAGGATTTCTCAGTTCATTTGGCGGGGGCGCGCATTTTTTCTAAAATAGACTTGGTGCGCGGCTACCACCAAGTCCCCGTGTGCGCGCAGGATATTCCCAAAACCGCGGTAATAACTCCGTTTGGGCTTTTTGAGTTTTTGCGCATGCCGTTCGGGTTAAAGGGCGCCGCACAAACTTTCCAACGCATGATGGATGCTGTTTTATGCGACCTGCCTTTCGTGTTCGTCTATTTAGACGACATATTGGTAGCCAGCACATCCGAGGACGAACACGAAACCCACCTCACAGCGGTTTTTCGGAGACTGGCAGAGCACGGGTTGATAATTAACCCAGCGAAGTGCCAGTTCGGGGTGGCGCAAATCGATTTTTTGGGGCATCGCGTTTCGCCAGAGGGACCGGTTCCCCTGCCTGAGAAAGTGCACGCAATAACAGATTTCCCCCGACCTCAAACGATAAAAGCGCTGCAGGAGTTTCTAGGAATGGTTAATTTTTACAACCGGTTCCTTCCGAGCGCAGCGCGGCTTATGCAGCCACTGTACGCGGCACTAAAAAAACAAAAATCCACGAATAAGGTCGAATGGTCTCCGGAGCGGGAGCGCGCTTTCTCCCAGGTCAAATCAGCCCTTGCAAGCGCCGTTTTGTTAGCGCACCCGGTTCCAACAGCCCGTTTGGCGCTCACCACCGACGCTTCAGACCTAGCGGTGGGGTCAGTCATTGAACAGTGTGTGGCAGGGACCTGGCAGCCGCTCGCGTTCTTTAGCAAATCCTTGTGCGATAACGAGCGTAAATACAGCGCGTTTGACAGGGAGCTTTTAGCCCTACACTTGGCCATCCGCCATTTCCAGTTCTGGCTGGAAGGGCGTCGTTTCACCGCTTTCGTGGACCACAAACCGTTAACTTTTGCGATGGCCAAGATCTCAGAACCTTGGTCAGGCCGACAACAAAGACAGCTAGCCGCAATATCGGAGTTCACCACCGATATCCAGCATGTCGCAGGCAAACACAATGTAGTGGCAGACTGTCTCTCACATGCTGTGACAATGCCAGGCCACGTGGGGGCAGACTCGGTGGCTGTGGGCCAGGGCAGTGACGTGGGAGCGCGCACAGCCCCGGTGCACGTAGGTTTGGATTATGCAGACATGGCTGCGGAGCAGATTGGTGACGCGGATGTGCACGCGCTCCAGTCTGGACCAACAGGGTTAAGGCTGGAGCACAGGGTGCAGCAAATAGGTATGCCCCCCTTAATATGCGATGTCTCCACGGGTCGGCCTCGTCCCGTGGTTTCAGCCGCGTGGCGCCACCGCGTTTTTGACTTGGTCCATTCGCTGGCGCACCCGGGGGTGCGCGCATTGGTCAAGATGGTGGGGGAGAAATTTGTCTGGCCGGGGTTGCGCAAACAGGTCAAGGAATGGGCAGCAGCTTGTGTAGCATGCCAGAGGGCTAAGATACACAAGCACACGAGGGCCCCTTTGGAGCCTTTTCACATCCCGGCTAAGCGGTTCGATCATGTGCACGTTGATCTGGTGGGCCCGCTTCCCTCGTCTCAAGGGCACACACACCTTTTGATGATGGTGGACCGCACCACACGTTGGCCGGAAGCAGTACCTCTGGCGTCAACAACGGCGGAAGAGGTTGCGCACGTGTTTTTAACAGCTTGGGTCGCGCGTTTTGGAGTTCTGTCGGATATAACGTCAGACAGAGGCCCTCAATTTGTTTCCAAACTGTGGTCGTCTATGGCCCGCAGCTTAGGGGTGAAGGTACACCACACTACCGCGTATAACCCACAGGCCAACGGTTTATGTGAACGCTTTCATAGGTCATTGAAAGCAGCCCTCAGAGCATCGCTCACGGATACAAATTGGGTGGACAAACTGCCATGGGTTTTATTGGGGTTGCGTTCTGCACCTAAGGAGGATTTGCAGGCCTCCCCAGCGGAGTTAGTGTTCGCACAACCTCTCCGTTTGCCGGTGACTCCCGAATCCAGATTGGCAGCTGGTTCCACAGGAGAGGAGCTTGATAACTGAAGGCTCTGCCTCCCATTGTACTTTTGGAGATTCTAGGTATTACAAGTAATCCTGCATTTTGGGAGCGTAGTGCTCTGTTAGGATAATACGGTAGCATCAGATCTTTTAAATAAAAAGGAGCCTGATTGTTTAGAGCTTTGTAAGTAAGAAGAAGGATTTTAAACTTAATTCTAAACTCTATGGGAAGCCAATGAAGGGAGGCCAGAACCGGAGAGATATGATCTCTCTTTCTAGTACCTGTTAAAACTCTTGCTGCAGCATTTTGGATCAGCTGAAGACTTTTTAAAGATGTTTTAGGACAGCCTGATAATAAAGAATTACAATAATCTAATCTCGAGCTAACAAAAGCTTGGATCAGTTTCTCAGCATCACTCTGAGACAAGATGCTCCTAATCTTGGCAATATTACGCAAATGATAGAAGGCAGTCTTAGAAACAAATTTAATATGTGAATTGAAGGACAGATCTTGATCAAAAATAATTCCAAGGTGGACTTCCGGTTATGGCTGCCACGTAGGACGGACGTGTCTCGCTCTGCTCTGCTCCTGGAGAAAAAATCGGCAAAATAACTCTCTCATTTGGGACAGAACGTATCCCAGCATTTGGGCGAGGATATGTCGGCGAAGCCTAAGGCTGGAAAACCAGGAAAAGGAAAAAGCGAGCCGCCGAAACAGTCCCAAATTAACGGACTTTCAGGTCTGTGACGCAGGCAAACAAAACTCCATATATGGCGGAGGAGGCTGGCAACGGTGCGATTTCTGCGGGGAATGGCGCAGATGCGCTGATGGCTGCCATGAGTTCAATGAGAGCGGACTTTTCCTCTAGATTTGATGGGATTATGACAGCGTTGGAAGGAATAAGAAAGGAATTGGGTGACTGTGTAGAACGAACGGCGCAGATGGAGCTCCGTCTCGCTAGTGCTGAAGATGACGTCACCCGTCTTCAATTAAAGGTGCGCACTTTGGAAAAAAAAAATAAATCTCTGGAAGATAATATTTTGGATTTGGAATCTCGGTCGAGACAGAATAATTTGAGGCTGGTGGGTCTTCCAGAGGAATCAGAAGGTCGGGACGTATGTTCCTTTCTGGAAAAGTGGATTCCGGAGGTGCTGGGCAGCGAGGAGTTGCAATCAGCAGTGGTTCTGGAAAAAGCACATCGTATTGGCCCACGGAGAGATAAGGGACCGCCGAGGACCTTAATTATGAAGTTTCTTAGCAACAGAGACAGGATGAAGATCTTCAACGCTGCACGTGCTAAAGGAGAGATTAAACACCAGGACCAGCAGGTGCGGTTCTACCCAGATTTGGCCACAGGAATCCAGCAATTGAGGAAGCAGTTTGATCCCGTACGTAAGGAGCTGCGCAACCTTGGGATTCGTCAGGGTGTAATCTATCCTGCGAGACTGCTGACCACGTATGAGGGCAGAACCCACATCTTCAAGACCCCAGAGGAGGCGCAGGAGTTCATCAAGAAGATCAAAGAAGAGAAGAGACTGGTGGGAGCTAAGCATGAACAAAATATAAGGTAGAATAATTAAGCATTTGCACAGGCATCTGACTGACTTGAAGTAAATAGTAAGTTTACAAAATATAGATTGTATTATATATTAAAAAAACAAAACAAAAACAAAACAAAAAAAAAAAAAAACTATGATGTACAAAGTTGTTAAAAATTTTGGAGTTAAGTTGGAAAACTACAGAGGAGAGTTAATGTTACGTCATTAAAAGCAGTAGAGTTAGGGTGATTGGGAGGATGAAGAAGGAGTGGCTTAGGCTGTTCCCCGTGGGTGTGGAACGGTCGATGGCTATATCGGGAGACAGAATTTTTCTTTTGATTTTGGGGGGTTTGCCACAAGTGTGGGAAGGGGAAATTTGTTTGTGTGTAGTTTGTAGGATGAATGTTCAACCACTCATGTTTTTGCTTCTCTGTCATGAGCTGTTTACACTGCAAGGTAATCCCAAACTCTCTATTGATCATGGACCAAGTGTTAATCTTAATTTAACTTCATGGAATTGCAGAGGTCTACAAAATTTAAAAAAACTTAAACAAGTTATGAATAAAATAAAGGACATGGGTTCAAGAATTGTGTTTTTACAAGAAACTCATCTGATAGAGGAGGATGTTAAAAGAATTAGGAGTAGATGGCAGGGAAGTGTATTCACCTCTTCATTTTCATCCCGAGCCAGGGGAGTTATGACTCTCATACATAAATCAGTTCCTTTTCAAGTGAAAAATGTAATTGGAGGACAAATTTGGAAGATATGTAATCATTCAAGGTTCTTTGCTATTAGAAAATATAAATCTTGTGAACTTATATGGTCCCAATATAGATGATCAGAAGTTCTTTGCTAATTTATTTCTCATCTTATCATCACTTACAGGGCAACATATAATAGCAGGGGATTTTAATTGTACATTGAATCCAGGTGTGGATAGATCAACAGGACTGGATTGTACGCACATTGGATGTAGGATGACTATTAATCATTATTATGAAAGAATTGAGATTGTTAGATATATGGAGAGAAATGAAACCACAAGTTAAAGCCTATTCTTGTTATTCCAGTACCTACAAGACATTCTCACGTATTGATTATTTTTTGATTTCCACAGAATTAAGGTCCAAGATTCAAAACTGCTTTTATGATAACATCGTGATCTCTGATCATGCACCCTGTTGTCTAATATATGTAGATAAAAAATTGACAAAGGAATCAGGTAGATGGCAATTTCAGCATAAATGGCTTCACACATACGTCAAACAGGTTCATTTTGTCTTCTTTCAATTATTTATCCTTTTTTTTTTTCCTTTGAAAGACAAAAGTAAAATAGAAAGATGTCTTTACCTTCTTTACATGTTTCAACTGCACTGCAGCCTTCATCAGAAGAGTACGCCTACGAAAATCAGCTGATAAATGTCACCTGGCAGCAATCAGCTGACTCTTCTGATGAAGGCTGCAGTGCAGTTGAAACATGTAAAGAAGGTAAAGACATCTTTCTATTTTACTTTTGTCTTTCAAAGGAAAAAAAAAAAAAAAGGATAAATAAATGGCTTCAGGATGAGGAATTTGTCAAGTATATAGAAAAACAGATAGACGAGTTCTTTGACATCAATACTACACAAACATCAGCATGTGTAAAGTGGGAGGCTTTCAAAGCTTTTATTAGGGGACATATTATTAGTTATACAGGATCAAAATCTAAGAAGACTCGAGAGGAGAGAGCTAAATTGGAACATAAAATAAAAAATCTTCAGGAAAAAGTGTATGCAGGAAGTGACCCAAGGTTGGAGAATGAATTACTGATTTTGAGAGCTGAATACGACAAAAAATCAGCGAATAGAGCTGCCTCGAGTCTTCTAAGATTGAAACAATCTTTTTATGAACAAGGTGAAAAATCAGGAAAATTATTAGCATGGCAGATTAAACAATTGGAAATTAAAACACCAATTACCAGTATTATAAGTAACGGACAGGTAGTTATAGATCCTTTAGAAATTAATAGAGCCTTTAGAGATTACTATGAAAAATTATATGATACCAAAAATGAACCTGATTTAACAAAACTAAATGGGTTTTTGAACGAACTATCTATACCGTGTATTCCAAATGAAAACAGGGAGATATTGGAGTCTAAAATTAGTCAAGAAGAAGTTGGGCTAGCCATTGATAATATGAAATCAGGAAAAAGTGCAGGACCAGATGGTCTTCCAGTTGACCTTTATAAAAAATTTAAGAATAAATTAATAAAACCTTTTTTGGAAATGGTTTTAGAAGCATTTCAAAATAATAATTTACCATCATACATAAATAATGCCTTAATTATACTGCTGCCAAAACCAGGTAAGCCCTCTAATAAATGTGAAAATATGAGACCAATAAGCCTATTAAACGCCGACCTTAAGATAATCTGTAAAATTTTAGCAAGACGAATACAAGAAATTTTACCAAATATTATTAATCAAGATCAGAATGGCTTTATAAAGGGTAGACAAGGCTTCCATAATGTAAGAAGACTATTTAATATTATTTATTTTAATAAAGAAGCACCGGATACAGCTCTCCTATCATTGGACGCCGAAAAGGCCTTTGATAGAGTTGAATGGCCCTTTCTTTTTGAAGTCCTACAAAGGTTTGGACTTGGAAATAATTTCATAAAATGGGTTCAAATAATATACAATAATGCTACAGCAGAAATCCTAACAAATAACAATATTTCAAAACCAATAAAAATCAATAGAGGATGTCGACAAGGCTGTCCACTTTCACCTTTACTGTTTACTATGGCAATTGAACCTTTAGCGATAGCGATACGTTTACATTCACAAATATATGGAATTAAAGTTGGACCAACAGAACATAAAATCTCCCTGTACGCCGATGATATAATTTTGTTTATGTCGAATCTAAAAAAATCAATTCCAACCTTGTTGAATTTAATAAAGAATTTTGGGGAAATATCAGGATATAAAATAAATAAAACTAAATCTTCAATATTAATGCTAAATGAGACCCAGAGAAATTACCCAGCCCCTGAGGTAAATCAATTCAATGTTGTAAATCAGTTTAAATATTTAGGAATCCAAATTATGCCTAAGCTAGAATCAGTCGCCAGTGTCAACTATGAAGCCTTAATGTCAGATATCAGTTAGTTAACTCAGAGATGGATGTCACTACCAATGTCGATGATCGGGAGAATCAATATACTTAAAAGTAATATTTTACCTAAAATACTTTATTTATTTCAATACATTCCCTTATCACCACCTTTAGATCTATTCTCAAGAATAAAAAAAAAGTTAGTGGAATTTATATGGAACAACAGGAGGGCTAGATTACGTTTGTCTTTATTATATTTACCATTTGATCGTGGAGGTCTGAAATGTCCAAATTTTATGTTGTATTATTGGTCGGCACAACTGAGGTCTATGACATATTATTTTTCATCAAATGATCTCCCTCACTGGACTGAAATGGAATCATACAATTTACCTTTACCTCTTCCCATATTCATATACTCAGATTCGGCAAAAAAATTACAAAAACAAGTTAAAAATCCATTTGTAAAGCATATGATCAAAATATGGTGTGAAGCTAAAAACTATTTAAAAGAACCACAGTTATTGTCACAATTTAGTCCAATATGGGGTAATCAATATTTTAACCAGGGAGAGCGGACGCTGTATTTAAAGTATGGAATTTAAAAGGGATACAAAAGATTCAGGATTTATATTTGCCATGTGCAGACAACATAATGCCTTTTGAAGAGCTGAGGATCAAATTTAATCTCAATAGAACACATTTTTTTAAATATCTTCAACTTAGAAACTTTATTCGATCAAATCAAATAAAGCTCTCACTCGACCTATTTATTCATCCTTGGAAAAAATGATGATGAAAGATAGTAAAAGAAAGGGTATTATTTCAGAGTTTTATAACTCATTGACACTATCTTCAAGTGAAAATTCACTGAAAAGATTAAACTACTGGAAAGAAGATCTGCAAATTGAAATTTCAGAGGAACAATGGAATTGGCTTGTACAGAAGCTCAAACCAAATCAATAAATGCACGCCTTAAATTGATACATTTCAAATGGTTAATGCGGATGTATGTTACACCGGAGGAGTTAAATAGATATAACAAAAATATACCAGATACATGCACAAAATGCATGGAAAGTAAAGGAACCCTATTTCATTGTTTATGGGAATGTAGATTAATAAGAATGTTTTGGGAAGAGGTGAGGGTAACAATTGAAAAAATAATCTCAAAACAAATCATATTGAATCCTAAACTGTTTTTGTTGGGTCTGTACCCAGAAAAGCATAATTTTAATAAAGTGAAAGAACATTCATAGACCTCAGTTTGCTTAATGCCAAAAAATGTATTGCACTATTATGGAAAAAAGACTCATAGACCAGATGTGACTCAGTGGTTAAGACAGATGTTAACAAACCTTCCATTAGAAAGAATAACATATATACTAAAATCAAAGGAAATTGTGTTTGAGAATATATGGAGACCTTTATTGATTATGTAAAAATTTAAACATAACTCTTGAAGAAGAAGGTGAATGATGTGTGTGGACCTTGTAAATTCCAAACTGGTGAACATAATATGTATACTTATGTATTGGATTGTCTAGACTAAACAGAGGAGCATTGTTGAAGACTTGATTTTGTTGGTGGTTGTTGGTGTTTTTAGTGCATTTTTTTTTTTGTAGTACTTTAGTGTTAGTGTTTGATTGTTTGTATCATGTTTGTTAAAAAAAAAAAAAAGGTTCAATAAAGATATTGTGGAAAAAAAAAAAAATAATTCCAAGGTTCCTCACAGAGCTATTAAGAGAAAGAGTAACCGCATCCAAACTGAAAGTTTGATTTGGAAATGAATTTCTAAGGTTTTTTTGGACCAACAAGAATGACTTCAGTCTTATCTGAATTTAATAGCAGGAAATTACAAGTCATCCAAGCTTTGATTTCCTTAAGACAGGCTTCTAACTTGGCTAATTGATTACTATCATCTGGCTTCATTGACAGGTATAATTGTGTGTCATCTGCATAACAATGAAAATGTATACAGTGCTTTCTAATAATGTTGCCTAATGGAAGCATATTGTGACGTTTGCAGGGTTCACACAAAAAGACAATGGAGCAGATGGCTGTGATCAACCTGATTTATTTTTCACACCCCGACCCCCAACCTGCCTCTGTGCTACAGAGTGGAGTGGAGGTCATTCTCCCAGACCTCCGTTTCAATCATGGTTACACACACAGATACATCTTGCCCTAATCCTGCTAAACACTGCTGGGTCATTATAATGCAGTTATAATGACACAGCAGTGTAACTCAGAAATAACACATTTAACACACACAGTAACGTCTCAAACTGGCAAAGCATGCTGGGAAATCCCTGCCCCCTTAAAATGGCCCCGACGTTACACTGCCCCCCCCGGACTGGTTTCTGTCCCCAGAAAATTCAAAGTCCACTTTCAGAAATCCAACGCGAGTTAGCCCGGTGCCAGGGCGGCATGCACGGGCCATCTGAGTCTCGGTCAGAGTATCTGGTTGGGGTAGGGTTCCGGTTTGGCCATCAGCGGGCGGATGGACACATCTGACAGCCTCTGTAGGACCACGCACAGTCCCTTCCCTGGCAGCGGGAGTCCCAGGCCCACTCCGGCCGACTCCCACCGCTGCCAGTTCTCCCAGGCGGCCGCTGGCCCACGTCCATGCGTCCAGCCCTTGCCGCGCCTGGAAAATGGACGCATCTTCGTCCTGCTCGCTCCGCTGCGTCGCTCCTGCGCCGAGGGCCTCCGTGACGTCACCGAAAGGAAAAGCATCGGGTGGCGGTAGGACACGCACAGTTCCTCCTCTGACAGCGGGAGTCCCATGACTCCCACCGCTGCCAGGACCTCCCAGTCGGCCGCTGGCCCGCATCCAGGCGTCCAGCCCCTGCCGATCCCGAGAAAAGACCGGATCTGTCCTGCTCGCTCCACTGCTGCTGCGCTCCAAAGGCCTCTGTGACGTCACCTGCCGGGGGAAGCATCTGCAGGAGGCGGCTTTTTCCCCGTCCATGCCACCTCGCTCTAATTTAACGTCGGCAAGGAGCCAGTTTGTCGTGCGCTGTGTGCGGGGCAGTACCATGCCATGTACCCTGGCTCTGTGCAGCGGAAGCCGTCCTTCCTCGCGTCGCCACGGCTGTTTCTTTCGTGCACACGCTGCTGTAATCTGCCGTAGCTCCTCCTCCACTCGCTCTCAGCACGGTGGTTTCCTCCGATGATCAGCGCGGCAGCCAACTCAACCTGGGCCAGGCGGTCATCCAACAGGTTCTCGCCGTTGTAGCGGGGAATCTTGGCCCGCTGCTGGATGGATGAGACTGTCATCTCCCGGTCGATTGCCGCTCCTAGTCGCTCTGGAATCGCCAGCCCGTCCTGCCCTGAAAAGGGCGGGAAACGGGGCTGGTTTGCTCTGCTCCGTCCATCGCGGCGAAGCTCTTCAGGGGCCGGCGTCTCAGCTCTACACTCCATTCCCGGCTGAGCGATGAATCGCTCCGGCCGCTGGACCTCCGCCTGGATCCTCATCTTGCTCCATATCCCACTTCTGACACCAGTGTGACGTTTGCAGGGTTCACACAAAAAGACAATGGAGCAGATGGCTGTGATCAACCTGATTTATTTTTCACACCCCGACCCCCAACCTGCCTCTGTGCTACAGAGTGGAGTGGAGGTCATTCTCCCAGACCTCCGTTTCAATCATGGTTACACACACAGATACATCTTGCCCTAATCCTGCTAAACACTGCTGGGTCATTATAATGCAGTTATAATGACACAGCAGTGTAACTCAGAAATAACACATTTAACACACACAGTAACGTCTCAAACTGGCAAAGCATGCTGGGAAATCCCTGCCCCCTTAAAATGGCCCCGACGTTACACTATATAAACTAAAAAGAGTAGGGCCTAGCACAGATCCCTGTGGAACTCCATGACTAAGCTTTGAGTTGAAAGAAAACTCATTATTTACATGAACAAACTGGAACCTATCAGATAAATAAGATCTAAACCACTGCAAGGAAGTTCCATTAAGTCCAACATAGTGTTCTAATCTATCAAGTAGAATATTATGATTGATAGTATCAAAAGCTGCACTAAGGTCTAAAAGGACAAGTACAGAAACCAGTCCATTATCAGATGCCATGAGGAGGTCGTTAGTGACCTTCACTAAGGCTGTTTCAGTACTATGATGGATTCTAAACCCAGATTGAAACTCTTCAAGTAAACCATTTCCCTGCAGGTGGTCAAATAACTGCGTAGCAACAACTCTTTCTAAGAGTTTTGAATTCTTAATTCTTAATTCTTAATTCTTGGAGAAGATTTTCTCCAGTTCTTTACTGTAATAGTCTCTTTTACTACATCTCATTATATATGTTAACTTATTTTTGTATGTTTTATACCACTGCTCTGCTTCTTTTGTCCTTTTCTTTAGAAAAGCTTTATATAATGAATTTTTCTTTTTACACGCCTTTCAGGTTCAGGTTCAGGTTCAGGTTACTTTATTTGTACCCGTAGGTAGATTTGTTTTGCAGTTGGTGACATCCATATTTACAAGCCACAATTACATTCAACATAGACACAAACACAGGCACACATCTTACAAAATAGGTAAATATAAAATATGTACAATATAATTTTTATAGCTTGTTCAACTCTTCGACAGCAGCAGGGACAAAGCTGTTTTTGTAGCGCTGGGTTCTACTTTTTGGGACAGCAAACCTCCGTCTGGAGGGAAGAAGCTGAAAGTTGCAGTGCAAAGGGTGGGAGTCATCATTTAAAATCGAGTCGGCCATCCTCTGTACTTGTCTGGTGTACAGGGATGTCAGGCTCAGCTGTGACTCACCAAGCAAACGACTGGACCATCTGACTACCTGATCCAAGGATTTCCTCTGTTTCAGTTTTATCTGACCAAACCATGACATTAAAGAAAGGATAAAACAGATTCAATAAAAGCCCGATAGAACATAGTCATTATGGTTCGGTCAATTTGGAAGCGTGCAAGTTTCCTCAAACAATGCAAATTTTGCTGACCCTTTTTGCACACCCTTTCACAGTTCACCTCAAAGTTCAATCCACTATCAATAATCGTCCCAAGATATTTGTACGATTGTACACATTCGGTGGTCTGGCCTTTTAGTATGGTGACTTTGTGCCTGGGAGTTTTCCTCCTAAAGTCAATAATCATATCTTTCGTTTTTGTTGTATTCAGCTGCAGGTAGGAATCCTCACACCAGTGAACAAAGTCATCAACTACTGGGCCGTGGCCACTCTCACCATCCTGGAGGAGACTGACAATGACTGAGTCATCAGCATACTTTATAATGTGTCTGTTGTCATGTCTGCTCCGACACATGTTTGTGTACAGGATGAAGAGTAGTGGTGACAACACACACCCCTGAGGAGAGCCAGTAGAAGAGCACTTTAGGTCAGACAATGTGCCATTGACCCTTACTCTCTGCGTCCTGTTGGTTAAGAAATCCAGAATCCTTTTGTAATCCTTTGGTTAACCATGGCTTGTCGACAAATTTATGTTTAAGCTTTTTCTTTACAAATGGACAATTTTTTTCATAAAGAGTGGTTACAATGTTTATAAATGTGTCATAGGCTTCATTTACATCTGATACATAGACTTTTGTCCATTCTTGCTTCAGCAGGTCTTCTTTAAAAGAACTGATTGCATTTTGTGATTTGTATCTGAAAAATGTTAAATTTTTTTCTGTATTGGCCCCCGTGTGGCCATGGATAAGTGCAAAGGTTGGCAAATGGTCACTTATATGTCTACGCAAACACTAAGGAGGCGTACACCTCATCACAACTCCCCCCACTCGGGAGATCGGATCACAACTTGGTTCATCTCCGGCCGGTGTACAAACCCCTAGTGCACAGACAACCTCCGGCCATGCACACTGTGGAGTTATGGTCTGAGGAGACAATGGACACCCTAAAGGGCTGTTTTGAAGCCACCGCCTGGAAGCAGCTCTGCGATCCACATGGTGAGGACATCGATGGCCTCATTCACACCTTCACGGGCTACCTCAGCTTCTGTGTGGACAAATCCGTTCCCACCAAGACCATACGGCGTCACTCAAACAACAAACCCTGGATCAACCCTGAGATAAAAACACTTCTGAGAGAGAAGAAGAGGATCTTCAGGTCAGGGAACAGGGAGATGCTGAAGTCCGTACAGAGGGAGCTGAGGAGAAAGATCAGAGAAGGCAAGGACAGCTTCAGGAAGAAGATGGAGGACAAGCTGCAACAGAGCGACATCAGCGGGGTCTGGAGAAACCTCAAAACCATCTTGGGGCTCCAGAATACCTCCCCCCAGGCCACAGGGGGCAGGGAGTGGGCGAACAACCTGAATCTGTTTTTCAATAGATTTGACCAACCGCCCTCCCCCCTGACTGCACAACAACCACTGCTGCCTCTAAAGAAATCAAGTCCTGCTGCCCACTCCCCACTCCACCAACACCCCCCCCACTCCCAACACACAGCCCCCCATCCTGACCCTGACCAGGACCCAGGTGTGGACGGAGCTGAGGAAGATCAAGGCGAGGAAGGCGCCGGGACCGGACGGCATCAGCGCAAAGCTCCTCAAGTCCTGTGCAGACCAGCTGTGTGGGATTGTGACGTATATCTTCAACATGAGCCTGAAACTGGGGAGGGTACCACAGCTGTGGAAAACATCTTGTGTGGTACCTGTACCAAAAACTTCCCACCCCAAAGACCTGAACAGCTACAGACCGGTGGCCTTGACGTCCCACTTGATGAAGACCCTGGAGAGACTGCTCCTTGCTCACCTCCGCCCCCTGGTGGAACCAGCGATGGATCCACTCCAGTTCGCCTACCAGCATGGCATTGGGGTGGAGGATGCGGTGATCTTCCTCCTTCACCGTTCTCTGTCCCACCTGGAGAAGCCCGGGAATATGGTGAGGATCATGTTCTTTGACTTCTCCAGTGCTTTCAACACCATCCAACCGATGATCCTGAAGGACAAGCTGCTGCGCGCAGGGGTGGACCAGCACCTGTCATCATGGATCCTGGACTACCTCACGAACCGGCCTCAGTTTGTGAGAACCCGGGACTGTGTGTCCGACACGATCATCAGTAGCACGGGGGCCCCCCAGGGAACGGTGCTGGCTCCCTTCCTGTTCACCCTTTATACGGCGGACTTCTCACACAACACAACACACTGCCATCTACAGAAGTTCTCTGATGACTCTGCGATCGTTGGCCTCATCTCCAATGGAGATGAAGCTGAGTACAGAGGGCTTATCCAGGACTTCGTGGACTGGTGCCATCGGAACTGCCTCCAGATCAACGCGAGGAAAACTAAGGAGCTGGTGGTGGACTGCCACAGGCATGGGCAGCCCCTCACAGTACCAGTAAATATACAGGGAACAGACATCGAGATGGTGACATCCTATAAGTACCTGGGTATTCATCTGAACAATAAACTAGACTGGTCACACAATACTGATGCACTCTACAAGAAGGGACAGCGCAGGCTGTTCCTGCTGAGGAGACTCAGGTCTTTTGGTGTACAAGGGGCGCTGCTGAAGTCATTCTATGACACGGTGGTGGCATCAGCCATCACTTTTGGAGTGGTCTGCTGGGGCAGTGGCATTACTGCAGCCGATAGGAAGAGACTGAACAAACTGATTAAGAAAGCTAGCTCTGTCCTGAGGCAGTGCCTTGATCCGATGGAGGAGATAGGAGAGAGAAGGACGGTGGCTAAACTGTCATCTCTGCTGGAGTCCGAGTTCCACCCTATGCAGGACATACTGAATGCACTGAGGAGCTCATTTAGCAGCAGACTACATCATCCCAGGTGCACAACCGAGAGGTTTCGTAGGTCCTTCCTACCAACGGCTGTCAGACTGTACAACCTAAGCAGGGCTGCTCGCAGAGATAGCAAAAAGACGTAACAAACTAATAGTTTTTTGAATGCAAAAGATGCAATAGACTTACACAATGGTCCCCTCCGGCATACAACTAGGAACATACCGGTCGCTATGGAGGGTGAGAATATGTATGGGCACATAATCATACCATGTAGGATAACTAAGTAGACGGTTATGCTGTTTCATTCCATCTAGCAACAATGCTCTGCACTGTGTGTGTTTATATATTTACATATTTATTCCATCTAGCTACAATGCTCAGCACTGGGTGTGTTTATATCTTTATATATCTACATATTATTCCATCTAGCTACATTGCTCCGCACTGTGTGTGTTTATATACTTGCATATTTATTCCACCTAGCTGCAATGCTCCGTACTGTGGGTGTTTATATATTTACATATTTATTCCATCTAGCTACAATGCTCTGCACTGTGTGTTCATATATTCATATATTTATTCCATCCAGCTACAATGCTCTGCACTGTGTGTCTGTGTGTGTGTGTATATATATATATTTTATAGTAATACGTACATATGTATATTAGCTGCTCTTGCTTGCTTGTTTTTTTTCTTGCCTTCTGATTGTTGCTCTGAGTGTTGCTATCCCTGTGCTGTTGCAATCCTGGAATTTCCCCGTTGTGGGACTAATAAAGGCTTATCTTATCTTATCTTATCTTATATCATTTATCAATAATCCACTTTCTATTTTCTTATCAATAATATTAACAAACAGGTTGTCAATAAGTGTAGCAGTGTGGACTGTGATTCTACTGGGATGTGTTATTGTGCGATATAGACTCATACTGTACATAGAATTCATGAACTCTGTAATTACATTTTGTTGTAATGGATTTAGTAAATCAATGTCGAAATCTCCACAAATTACAACCATTTTCATACTAGTAATATTATTGTACAGCTCGACTAACTTATCTCTGAATGTCTCAATGCAAGTTCCCGGCATTCTATATATACAACTTATAATGAGATTTTTTTTATTTTATCTTGGTCGATCTCAACAGTAACACATTCCAAATGTGACCGTGCTTGGTAGTTTCATTCTTTTTCTGTGTATGATTGATGAGAGAGTGTAATAAACGTCGTCTGTTCGTAACCTTGTCTCCTCATTTCACACTCTCCGCACTGTTATCACTGCATTCATTAATAAACCTTCTTTATTGCACCAGACATAACAGGGTGGTTGTGGTGTCTGATGTTTGTCTCCGGTGTCTGTCCAGCAGGGGGCGTGTGAGCCGTGTATGGTGTAGTTGGATTTATGCACGAAGTCCCACACAAATACACTGGAGGTTTTTTTTATTATTATTTTTAAGGCACTACCTTTTTAGGGCATGGGGGCGATCTCAGAAAGACCGTCCAACATTTTCCCTGCTAGACTGCGCCACTCTTGATCTGACTGGGACTCTGTAAGGAGAAGGAGGAGTTTCTCTGAGGTCACGTGGTTTATCAGCAAACGAGTTGGGAGCAGAAGAGCAGATGATGGTCAGAAGAGAAGCTGCTGAACCTCACAGCGACAGGTGAGACTCTCCTCATTACATCCAGCTGATACACACAGACAAGAAAGATCTGAATAACATTTGTTCGGCCTTCCAGTTCTTTCTGTCCGTTGCAAGAGGCTGTAAGTGAATGCACCACGTAGGTCTTTAACAGGACGGAACCACGCAGTTTAACTGAGAGTTTTTTGTTTCTTTTCTGAACGGTTCTCTAAAATGATTCATGCTGATAGTTGAAGTAGAAAGTGAAAAACTGTCAAATAGAAAAATCGATTAAAAAAAAAACTGACATTCTGTTTGAGCCTGTTTGCATTTCATACATATTTTCTCATTTAACGTGTCTAACTACTCATTTAGCATGTGCTTTAAAGTTTTGACATCCTCAAATGTAGTTTTAAAGACTAAAAGCCTTCCCTGTGTTCTACAGCTCCTCAAGCATGCTGACAGTGAAGTTCTGACTAAAATATTATAATAATTACGAGCCTCTAATCTGATTGGGTGAAGTTTTTTGAGTTGGCCAATCACAAGAAAGGGGGCAAAGTGGATTTGTTTTAATAACTTAGGGCATTTTTATTATGTTGCTTCTAAATATCTACATGTAAACAATTTCACATGCGCGCACACAGAACCACACGGACACATTTTTCCTGGTTCACTGCTTCTTCTCTTCCTCATTGTGCAAGAACTCCAGTTACACAAACATCAGTTTCGGGGTGCCCTCTACTGGTTGGTAATTGTATAACATAATATCTCTCCCCACTAAGATATGCTGTCAATAAACAGATATTTCTTTAAAAAAAAAAAAAAATGCAACTTCCTTCAATAACCAAACTAAACGAGGAGTTATTTTACCTTCTGTATGTAACTTTAAAGTTGAAAACTATATCTCAGAACTCAACCAATTTAACATCTATTATTTCAGTGTGCTCGCTCGTCATGGTAATGTACTGGTGGCTTAGTGATCCTCACAGGACAGCGTCTTACTGTCTCCGTTACCTGGGTATGTCCAGTCTGTGATGGATTTTTGGACTGATGTGTTTCTGGTGGTATGGTGGTCTCAGGAATTTGATCAGTGTCCTTTTCATGGTGAGGTGTACTTGGTGTGATACCACTATCACTCTGGAGTGGTAACACCGGGGGGCTGACAGGAAGGTTTACTGCAGGCTGCTGAGGCACTGGCTTAGAGCGTGTCAGCATCTGGTCCCCATGGCGCTTCCATACCCCTTGTGCTCCCACATTTACATTATGACACTGGTCCACTCTTCTCCAGGACCACACCTTGTGTCCACCTCTCCTCCCCCTTCCTATAATCACGCACAAAGACTGGCTCACCAACATCAAACTGTCTGTCCTTAGAGTGTTGCTGGCGGCGTTGTTGGGCATCTTGTGACCGGTGCACTGCTGCAGCAACACTGGGCTTCAGGAAATCCAGCCGAGAGCGCAGCTTGTGTCCCATGAACAACATAGCTGGCGTTTCTTTTGTTGTTGCATGAGTAGTATTGCGGTATGTCAAGAGAAATGTATCCAAACGTTACTGCATTGATGCTGTGCCTCTGGAGGATTTTAATGCATGTTTGAACGTCTGCACAAAATGCTCGGCCAAGCCATTAGTGGCAGGATGGTATGGTGCTGACCGGATGTGTTTGACTCCATTGGACTTCAAGAATGCACTGAATTCTTCAGAACAGAACTAAGGTCCGTTGTTACTCACAAGGATGTGTGGAAGGCCTTAGCGACTAAACAGGCCCCTCAGCACTTATATGGTTTTACTGGCTGTGGTACTGTCCGTGATGTGCACTTCAGGCCACCTGGAATGTGCATCGACAACGACAAGGTACATATGTCCTTCAAACGGACCTGCAAAGTCCACGTGTCCTTTCCCAAGGACTGGAGGGCCACATCCAAGGGTGTAGAGGTGCTAGCCCTGGCTGTTTTTGTACACGCTGGGAGGCTTTAGCCTGGAGCGCAATTTGAGAGTCTATGCCAGGCCACCAAACATAGCACATGCTAAACTTTTCATCCTCACTACATGTGGATGTGCTGTGAGGAGCTCTTTTAGAACACAAGGACACAGTTTAGGCGGCACAATCACTCTCACACTCCACATGAGGCATCCCTATTGTATTGTGAGATCATCCCGGCACAGCAGGTAGGGTGACAGCTCTTGATCCGCCTCCTTTGCAGCTGGAAAATGACCAGATGTGACCATTTCTAGAACACGAGACAAGGTGGAGTCAGACATGGTGTCATGTCTGATCTCAGTGCTACTGACTGGTAGTATGTCCATTTGAGATGTGTAGAATACATCTACTGCGCCTAGCTTCTCCTCATGAGTATGCGGGAGAGGTAGCCGTGAAAGTCCGTCGGCATTGGCATGTAATGCACCCTTCCGGTACTGAATGGTGTAATTGTGTGCCGACAGGAGGAGTGCCCATCGTTGCATTCGAGCTGCGGCCATTAATGGTGTACTTTTCAATGAACTCACGATGGAGGTCAGTGGGCGATGGTCAGTGAGCAGGTTGAACCTGTTACCATACAGGTACTGGTGAAACTTGCGCACCCCAAAAACTATCGCTAACGCCTCCCTCTCGGTCTGAACGTAGTTTTGTTCTGCTTTGCTAAGGGTTTGTGATGCATAAGCTATGGGTTTTTCTTTGCCGTCAGGCATGACGTGTGAGAGCACAGCTCCGACCCCATAGGGTGAAGCATCACAAGCAAGGCGGAGGGGCAGCTCAGGATTGTAGTGGGTGAGTACTTCCTGTGATACTAGGAGTGCTTTAGCCACTGCCATTTCTTCTCTTTATTCAGTAGTTCATTCAGTGGTTTCAGGACAGTAGTTAAGTCAGGAATAAAGTGTCCATAATAGTTTAGCATCCCTAGAAAAGAACGCAGTTGGCTGATATCACCAGGTGCTGGGGCTTCCACAATGGCGCATACCTTCTCAGGTGATTTATGGAGTCCAGCGGCGTCAATTATGTGGCCCAAGTATTCCACTGATCCCTGGAAAAACGGGCACTACTCTTGCTTGAGGCACAGACCATGCTCCTCTAGCCTGCCCAGGACTACATCCGGAGTTTTGAGGTGTCTGCTCGTCAGGACCACTGACAAGGATGTCGTCCAGGTAACATTGAGTACAGGGTTTCCTCTGGTAACATTTCTCGGTGGCAGGCCGCCTCGCCAAGGAGATATGAATTTATTAAGAAAAATATATGAAGCAATGACTTTCCGCAAGCACGCACACGAACAACGCGTGTAGCCATCATCCGTGCGGAGTTTAGAAGCACCCCGCTCACGTGAGTTTTCCAGTCAGTCATCAGGCAGTGTCTCACTAAGTGTGACTGTCCGACAGAAACATGAGTTTTGTTAAAGTACTTTAAATGTGGAAAAAAATCATAAGAAGTATGTAAGCACTGGCATTTATCATGGTTTTAACCTGCTGGAAACGGGAGCAATAATGGAAGAGTTGCATAGCATATGAAGGGAAAGGCAAGGGGGACTGATGAATTGCTGAGGATATATTTCACCAGCCACTACAATATTAAGTTATGTTCTGTAGGAATTGTAGGAATGAAGAGACTGGCAATTTCTCTTTTCTCACACGAACAGGTGTGTCGGGTTTTTTTCTCCAGCGGCAGTGACAAAAAGCAACAGCTAAAAACACTAGCTCTCTTTTCACGCTAAACTGAGGTCCTTCAGCGGCTGCCTAGAGAGGTGCCTGATGAGAAAGCCTGAGAGCACAACTATAACTGCCTAAGCAGATCATTCTGTACATGAACACATATTGTGGTGAATTATGTCTTTAGAGTACGCTACAGTTCCCTATTATGTACCTGGCAGGTTAAGATGACCAAAATTCACAAAGTCAGTGACTTTAATCTGTCAGCAGCCTTCAGACAAACTAAACGTGCCAACATTTGATTTCAAAATAAGGGAGGTTTTTCCTGCTGTCTGGGTGGTGAGGAGGTTTCTAAAAAAAAAAAAAAAAAACAACTATAAATATAAATAAATATTATAACAGAAATAACGTCATCCTTGGTCATTTAAGTTAATTTATTTCATTAAATACAATTTATTATTTTTTTTCTTTGTAATCAGAGTTAAATAAATTATTGTTCTGTTCTAACTGCAAAATTATGGTCAAAAATGTAAATTGTTATAAGGAAAAAGTTTTAAAAAAATTACCACAGTCTGTTTCAAATTTATCTAAAAAAACGGTTTTATTTTAAAAAACAGACAAAAATTAGTCATAAAATAATCCACAAATTTATAATAAAGTTTCAAATGTACAATAAAAGTCAATTTTACAAGAGGAAATTACAAATTTGAGGAACATGGTTTCAACTTTAGATAGTTTTACAGAGAAAAGTAGAAAACTATAAGAAAATTGTTATACATTTTTGAGAAAAACCTCAAACCTTCAAGACTGAAGTCATTACTCAAGTTTTTAAGTTGGTACTCTTTGTACCCTTAACTCAACGAGAAATTTTTGGTTGCCTACTTTTAATTATTAATTTCAAAAGCATTGCTTTTACATGAGTAGAATTTCTGGTTACTATACCCACCTGATCATATAATTTAAGTAAGCTTGAGTACATTACTATTATGAATGTTTCTTTCCCTTTCCTACTCTCTCAATGGAAGAGAAGAAACATCCATCCATCCATCCATCTTCTACCGCTTTTCCGGAGGTCCGGGTCGCGGAGGCAGCAGTTCAAGCAGAGAAGCCCAGACTTCCCTCTCCCCAGCCACCTGCTCCAGCTCTTCAGAGGGGATACCAAGGCGTTCCCAGACTAGCTGGGAGACATAGTCTCTCCACCGAGTCCTGGGTCTGCCCCGGGGTCTCCTCCCAGTGGGACGTGCCTGAAACACCTCAAGTGGGAGGCGTCCAGGAGGCATCCCAATCAGATGCCCATACCACCTCAACTGACTCCTTTCAATGTGGAGGAGCAGCGGTTCTACTCTGAGCCTCTCCCGGATGACCGAGCTCCTCACCCTATCTCTGAGGGTGAGTCCAGCAATCCTACGGAGAAAGCTCATTTCAGCCGCTTGTATCCGCGATCTCGTTCTTTCGGTCATTACCCAAAGCTCGTGACCATAGGTGAGAGTAGGAACGTAGATTGACTGGTAAATCGACAGCTTTGCCTTAGAACTAAGCTCCCTCTTCACCACAACAGACCGGTACAACGTCCGCATCACTGCAGATGCTGCTCCAATCCGTCTGTCGATCTCTCGCTCCATTTTCCCCTCACTCGTGAACAAGACCCCAAGATACTTAAACTCCTCCACTTGGGGCAGGAGCCTGTCCCCAACCCGGAGAGGACAATCCACCTTTTTCCGGCTGAGGACCATGGACTCGGACTTGGAGGTGCTGATTCTCATCCCAGCCGCTTCACACCCAGCGGCAAACCGTCCCAGCAAGAGCTGTAGGTCACCGCTGGATGAAGCCAACAGGACAACATCATCTGCAAACAACAGAGATGAGATCCTGTGGTCACCAAGCATGACACCCTCCATTCCCTGGCTGCGCCCAGAAATCCACACTCGAATAAAATTACAAAAAATACACATATATTTGTCATTTATGTAAACCATGACAAAAAAATCCTACAGGACAAAACATGACACATTATTTTCTAACCTGTTTGTATACCACCATAGACAGAGAGAGAAGCTGAACTAGACAGAGCTCAGAGAGGGCAAGATGAGACAGAAGAGAGGAACCAAGGAGAGGAAAGTGTTCAGGCAGAGGAAGGAGAGAAGGATAACACCACTAAAAAGTCTAAACACAGGATGGCTGGGTGGGACCCCATCTGGCCCAATATTCAAGCCTCGATTGTACAATACTTCAAATGGTAAGTTCCATATGCAACATTACTGTGTAAAATTTACCAGGGGCTAAGGCTTGCCTTGGGGGCTTTCAGGACCTCTTCTGTTAAAAGTTTGTATGTTGAAGCAAGCAAGCCTTCACTTCACAACAGGCGCCTGAATTGGCTCTCCAGTATATGGTTAAACTTAAAGCAAATCATAGAAATCCAGCCTACTCTGCAGTTTTTCACCCTCGATTTTTGCAGATGTATAAGGTCAGACCTAAGAGCATCACTCCTTTTGGACTCCGTATAGAACCTCACCTGATAAAACTAAACCCTGATATCAGCAATGTAATACAGACACAGTTTTGTCCCATTCCACCATGGAGTTTAAGGAAACCCAATATAATTCTGGATCTGAGCCAAAACAAAAAGAAAGACACCCACCCAAATGTGTACCAGCAGCAAATCTTGGACGTAAAATGCCGTTTTCCTCAACATATTTCCATATACTCGGATGGATCTAAAATAGATGGCTCAGTCTCTGCTGCAATTGTCACCGGGCACAATCAATATGGTTTGTGGATTCCCAAACAATGTTCAGTTGTTACAGCAGAGGCTCATGCTTTGCTTCTAGCATTGGAACACATTGAGAGAACCAAACAACAGAGCTCCTTAATTTTTACTGACTCCAGATCCTGTCTTCAGGCACTTGAGTTTTTATAGACTGATCACCCCATTATTATCCGGATTTTAGAGAAACTAGGTTTTTTACAGAAACATAATGTTAATATCATCTTCTGTTGGATCCCCAGCCATGTTGGCCTGTCGGGTAACGAGCAGGCAGACAATGCTGCCAAGACAGCCCTTACCCAAGAAGTCACTCAATGCCAGATCCCAGCCTCAGACCTCAGGCCTCTAATAATTAATATTACTACAGTAGATGCCTCTCAGATGATGCTGTTACCAAATTTATGCAGATTGTTTCCTCTATGCCACGTGTCAACACAACGGAAATAAGCTATAGACAGCTTGCTCCTTCTGTAATTGATAGCATGGTAGATAGTGTTACAGCTTCTCTGCATCAGACTCTAGACTTGGTGGCCCCCTTAAAAAAGAAAAAGTCTAATCAGAGATTTCTAACTCCTTGGTTCAACACAGAAACTCGTAGCTTAAAACAGAAGACTCGTCAATTAGAAAGAAAATGGCGCTCCATTAATTTGGATGAAATCTATTTAGCTTGGAGAAATCATCTTTTAATTTATAAAAAATCTCTTAGAAAAGCTAGAACGAGTTATTATTCTGCATTAATAGAAGAGAACAAGAATAATCCCAGATTTCTTTTCAGTACTGTAGCCAGGTTGACAAAGAGTCGGGACTCTGTCAATCCTAGCATTCCTTTAGAGCTTACTAGTCAGGACTTTATGAACTTTTTTAATAATAAAATTTCATCCATCAGAGATAAAATCAATCAGATTCTTCCCACAGTTAACTTAAATACAGTAACTACTACAACTCCTTCAACTGATATCTGTTTGGATGAGTTTACCCCAATTGACCTTTTAGAGTTAGACAAAATAATTTCCTCATCCAAGCCTTCAACTTGTCTTTTAGACCCTATTCCTACCAGGTTATTTAAAGAAGTCTTCCCACTTATTGGTAGCTTTATTCTTCATATAATCAATTCTTCATTAACTTTAGGCCATGTACCACAGGCTTTTAAAACGGCTGTAATTAAACCCTTACTCAAAAAGCCAACACTAGATCCAGGAGTTTTAGCTAACTATAGACCAATCTCTAATCTCCCTTTCATTTCAAAAATCTTAGAAAGTGTTGTTGCTATGCAATTATTTGACCACCTGCAGGGAAATGGTTTATTTGAAGAGTTTCAATCTGGGTTTAGAATCCATCATAGTACTGAAACAGCCTTAGCGAAGGTCACTAACGACCTCCTCATCGCATCTGATAATGGACTGGTTTCTGTACTTGTCCTTTTAGACCTTAGTGCAGCTTTTGATGCTATCGATCATAATATTCTACTTGATAGATTAGAACACTATGTTGGACTTAATGGAACTTCGTTGCAGTGGTTTAGATCTTATTTATCTGATAGGTTCCAGTTTGTCCATGTCAATAATGAGTTTTCTTTCAACTCAAAACTTAGTCATGGAGTTACACAGGGATCTGTGCTAGGCCCTACTCTTTTTAGTTTATATATGCTTCCGTTAGGCAACATTATTAGAAAGCACTTTATACATTTTCATTGTTATGCAGATGCCACACAATTATACCTGTCAATGAAGCCAGATGATAGTAATCAATTAGCCAAGTTGGAAGCATGTCTTAAAGAAGTCAAAGCTTGGATGACTTGTAATTTCCTGCTATTAAATTCTGATAAGACTGAAGTCATTCTTGTTGGTCAAAAAAACCTTAGAAATACCTTTCCAAATCAAACTTTCAGTTTGGATGCGGTTACTCTTTCTCTTAACCCCTTGCACTCCGGTCAATTTCCCTAAAAACGCCAAAAAATAACATGCCCAAAGTAAATCGAAAGCTGTTCTTCAACCCTTTGCAGCATCTTCATGGGGTTGGTCTCATTTAAAAGAAAACACTTTGAATTTTTTGGCAAAACAGTCATAATTTCTCTAAGTGCTCCGGCCACTGAGTTACAGTCATCTAAACATATTGAACTTGAAGAAAATAAATTTGGCCTGGGTGTTTTTTTGGATACAAATGCTTGCAAATAACACACAGCTTCAGATCCGGGCTGGAAAATGCAACAGAAATGTAGAACCAAGTGTTATCCAGCTGAGGTCAAAATTTTGTAACAATACCACAAAAAATGAATATATTACAGAGCTTTTTCCTCAGGTAGTTCCCAGGCGTTTTTGAACTGTGCCAAATTGTGCCAAATGGCACAGTTTGGAAAAGCGTCTGTAACTTTTGAATGATTCAATATAGAAGCTTCATCTTGGGCTCTAATGAAAGGTGACACTCAGGGCTGTGTGTGTGCGTGTGTGTGTGTGGGGGGGGGTTGTCCCCCCCCTCGCTACAGAGGACGGACATTGGTCATCGCTACATGACAGAATAGACTCATGTGGCGATGTGGCGACAGCGGCGCAGTCACTGCGGCTCCCCCCCCCCCCCTCGCTACAGAAAAGTAGCGGGGGGGGCAGCATTCACGGTCTGGACGCGGCGCACAACCCGTGTACCGCGGCGCACGAACTTCAGACTTCGTGCGCCGCACAGTTGTAATTTACCGATCGGTCAAAAGTCATTTTTGATTACAATTTTCAGGGATAAAGAATAATTTAGCTTATAACACCTTACCTCTTCACAGCAGTGTCCTGGCGAACTTCTCTTCCTCATTGTCAGACGAACGCGACGCTGGTCCGCTCGTGGTTCTGGTCTTGCGACCTGGTCAAAACATAATTCCATGATTGCGGTTTTGGCGAATGATTTACGACCTTCGTCGTCGGCCTCCGTTGGTCTATGATGACCATGGAAAAGAATCCTAAACGTCTATTCTGCTCGAATAAAAAAAAAAAAAAAAAAAAAAAAAAGCACCGCCTGTGACTGAAGAGGCCGATGTGCGAATGGCTGTCCCTGTCACACAGGTAGCACTTGTGGGTGGTCTCCGTGCTGCTGGGTCTGTGACTGTTCTTCCTGCGGGTCCTTTTTTATCTGCTGCAGCAGTCTGTCTTCATCCAGCCTTACAAAAAACAGCTCGCGAACTTCTCTGCTTCAATTGGCTCACTGCATTCACAGCTTTGGTAGGCGGGTCCTTCTTGCTATTTGTCATTGGTTCTTCAAGGTTTCAGAAACCCAATTCAAGGCTCTTATTAGTCGAATGAGAGGTCAATCAGATGAACTAATCTGTTCACGGCTGTGTCTGCAGTGGAAGAATGGAAATGCAGCTTTTATTTTCAGTGCACGCTTGGACGCAGCTCCATCATGCGTCCTAGAGCGCACGAGGGTGTACGAGAGCGCCCTCGTGCGCTCTGGGATGCAGAGACTTGCCCGCCTGCGGTACAACGGAGTGCAAGCGGTTAATAGCTCTGTGAAAAACCTTGGAATTATTTTTGATCAAGATCTGTCCTTCAATTCACATATTAAATTTGTTTCTAAGACTGCCTTCTATCATTTGCGTAATATTGCCAAGATTAGGAGCATCTTGTCTCAGAGTGATGCTGAGAAACTGATCCACGCTTTTGTTAGCTCAAGATTAGATTATTGTAATTCTTTATTATCAGGTTGTCCTAAAACATCTTTAAAAAGTCTTCAGCTGATCCAAAATGCTGCAGCAAGAGTTTTAACAGGTACTAGAAAGAGAGATCATATCTCTCCGGTTCTGGCCTCCCTTCATTGGCTTCCCATAGAGTTTAGAATTAAGTTTAAAATCCTTCTTCTTACTTTCAAAGCTCTAAACAATCAGGATCCTTTTTATTTAAAAGATCTGATACTACCGTATTATCCTAACGGAACACTACGCTCCCAAAATGCAGGATTACTTGTAATACCTAGAATCTCCAAAAGTACAATGGGAGGCAGAGCCTTCAGTTATCAAGCTCCTCTCCTGTGGAACCAGCTGCCAATCTGGATTCGGGAGTCAGACTCGATCTCTGTTTTTAAGAATAGGGTTAAAACCTACCTTTTTGATGTAGCCTACAATTAGGGAGGGATCATGTGTTTCTGAACTATAATGGTCCCCTCCAGAATACAATATCAATCGCTACAGAGGGTGACAGTATGTATGGGTACATATTCATACTATGTAGGATAACTAAGTAGACGGTTATGCTGTTTATTGCATCTTACTACAATGCTCCACATTTTGTATATATATTTATGTGTACGTATGTATATCCACTGCTCTTATTTATATTTTCATATCTCTTAATTATTGCTCTGAGTGTTGCTATCCCTGTGCTGTTGCAATCCTGGAATTTCCCCATTGTGGGACTAATAAAGGCTTATCTTATCTTATGGTGAAGGTGACAGACTACAAGCTCTATAGGCAAGCCCCACACGCTCCAGGACGGAACTGGCAGTGGAGAAAAAGGGCAGAAAATAATAGAAGAAAAGACTTACATTAATGTTGGAGCGGAAAGGCTCAGAAGAACAGCATAGTAGTCCGTGGAAGAGCGAGCCACGTCAACCCAGAGAGACTGACTGATGTTAACACACTGAGTGTTTCCACTGTTGGCCAGAAGTACCCCCAGATACTAACGAGTGGCAAGTGGAAACAGATGCGTGGAAAACAGAGTAGAAGGGACCATTTGTGTAAGTCTGTTGCATCTTTTGCATTCAATACTATTAGGTTGTCACATTTTTTTGCTATCTCTGCGAGCAGTCCTGCTTAGGTTATACAGTCTAACAGCTGTAGGTAGGAAGGACCTGCGAAACCTCTCGGTTGCGCACCTAGGATGATGTAGTCTACTGTTAAATGAGCTCCTCAGTGCGTTCAATATGTCCTGCATAGGATGGGACTCGGACTCCAGCAGAGATGACAGTTTAGCCACCATCCTTCTCTCTCCTATCTCCTCCACTGGGTCAAGGCGTTGCCCCAGGACAGAGCTAGCTTTCTTGATCAGTTTATTCAGTCTTTTCCTATCGGCTGCTGTAATGTCGTTGCCCCAGCAGACCACTCCAAAAGTGATGGCTGATGCCACCACCGTGTCATAGAATGTCGTCAGCAGCGCCCCTTGTACTCCAGAAGACCCAAGCCTCCTCAGTAGGAACAGCCTGTGCTGTCCCTTCTTGTAGAGTGTGTCGGTATTGTGTGACCAGTCTAGTTTATTGTTCAGATGAACACCAAGGTACTTGTAGGATGTCACCATCTCAATGTCTGTTCCCTGTATGTTTACTGGTGCTATGAGGGGTTGTCCTTGCCTGCGGCAGTCCACCACCAGCTCCTTAGTTTTCCTCGCGTTGATCTGGAGGCAGTTCCGATGGCACCAGTCCACGAAGTCCTGGATAAGTCCTCTGTACTCAGCTTCATCTCCGTTGGAGATGAGGCCGACGATCGCAGAGTCGTCAGAGAACTTCTGTAGATGGCAGTGTGTTGTGTTGTGTGAGAAGTCCGCAGCATAAAGGATGAACAGGAAGGGAGCCAAAACCGTTCCCTGGGGGGCCCCCGTGCTACCGATGATCGTGTCAGACACACAATCTCTGGTTCTCACAAACTGTGGCCGGTTAGTGAGGTAGTCCAGGATCCATGATGACAGGTGCTGGTCCACCCCTGCGCACAGCAGCTTGTCCTTCAGGATCATCGGTTGAATGGTGTTGAAAGCACTGGAGAAGTCAAAGAACATGATCCTCACCGCATTCCCGGGCTTCTTCAGGTGGGACCAAGAACGGTGAAGGAGGAAGATCACTGCATCCTCCACCCCAATGCCATGCTGGTAGGTGAACTGGAGTGGATCCATCGCTGGTCCCACCAGGGGGCGGAGGTGAGCAAGGAGCAGTCTCTCCAGGGTCTTCATCATGTGAGACGTCAGGGCCACTGGTCTGTAGCTGTTCAGATCTTTGGGGTGGGAAGTCTTTGGTACAGGTACCACACAAGATGTTTTCCACAACTGTGGTACCCTCCCCAGCTTCAGGCTCAGGTTGAAGATGTGCTCCACAATCCCACACAGTTGGTCTGCACAGGACTTGAGGAGCTTCGCGCTGATGTCGTCCGGTCCCGAGGCCTTCTTCGCCTTGATCTTCCTCAGCTCAGTCCTCACCTGGGTCTTAGTGAGGGTCAGGTTGGGGGGCTGTGTGCTGGGAGTGGGGGGGTGTTGGTAGAGTGGGGTGTGGACAGCAGGTCTCGATGACTTTAGAGGCAGCAGTGGTTGTTGTGCAGTCGGGGGGGGGCGATTGGTCAAACCTATTAAAAAAACAGGTTCAGGACTTCCGGTTATGGCGGCCGCGTAGGAGGGTGTGCTCCACTCCACTCTGCTCCTAATGATAAAAAAGTAGGCTAAAACTCTCCCAATTGGAACAAAAACCTATTCTAGCGTTTGGGGGCGGATATGGTAAAAACTAAGGCTGTGAAATCAGGCGGAGGAAAAACTGATTCGTCGAGACAAGCCAAGTTAACAGATTTCCACGCTTGTGACGCAGCAAATAAATCGCCTGTGACCATGGCTGAGGAGGGAGCTAGCGGTGGTGCGGTGACTGCCGAAGGAACGAATGCGGTCCTTGCTGCCATCAGCGCTATGAGAACAGACTTTTTGTCTAAGTTTGATGGGATTATAGCTGCGTTAGAAGCTATGAGAAAAGAATTAAGTGACTGTATGGAGCGAATATCGCAGGCAGAGCTCCGGATCTCCAACGCTGAAGATGACGTCAACAGCCTGCAATTAAAGGTCCAAACATTGGAATTAAAAAATAAACGTCTGGAAGATAACGTCTTGGGCTTAGAATCCCGGTTGAGACGGAATAATTTAAGGCTTGTGGGCCTTCCGGAGGGGGCGGAGGAACAGGATGCGTGTTCCTTTTTGGAAAAGTGGATTCCAGAAGTGCTGAATAACGCAGATCTACAGTCATCAGTCGTCTTGGAGAGCGCACACCGAATAGGCCCACTGAGAGATAAGAAGACAACACCGAGGACGCTGATTATGAAGTTCCTCAACTACAGGGACAAGATGATGGTCTCCAACGCAGCGCGTACTAAAGGAGAAATTAAATACCAGGATCAACAGGTGCGGTTCTACCCAGATTTGGCCGCAGGAATCCAACAATTAAGGAAACAGTTTGACCCCACCCGTAAAGAGCTGCGCAGCCTCGGGATTCGTCACGGAGTGATTTATCCTGCAAGACTGCTGGTCACGTATAAAGGGAGAACCCAAGTCTTTAAGACCCCTCAGGAGGCGCAGGAACTCATTAAGCAGATCCAAGGAGAGACTGGCGAGAGCCAAGCATGATGCAAGAACAAGATATAAAAGGTAGAATATTTAAGCAAGTGTTCAAGTATCTGACTGATTTGAAACATATAGCATGTCTACAAAATATAGATTGTATTATATATATTAAAAAAAAGAAAAAAGCTATGATGTACAAAGTTGCTATAAAATTTTGGAGTTAAATTGGAAAAACTACAGAAGAGAGTTATTGTCATGTCATTAAAAGTAGCAGAGTCAGGGTGATTGAGAGGAGGAAAGAGTGAGTGGTTTGACTGATCCTCACGGGGGAGGAGCAGATTCAGGCTATAATGAGAGACAGATTTTTTTTTTGATTTTGGGGGGATTACCACAAATGTGGGAAGGGGGAATTTGTTTGTGTGTAGTTTGTGGGATGAATGTTCAACCATCCATGTTTTTGCTTCTCTGTATGAGCATGTTTATATTGCAAGGTAATCTCAAACTCTTTATTGATCATAGACCAAAGCGTTAAGCTTAATTTAACATCATGGAATTGCAGAGGTCTACAAAATCTAAAAAAACTTAAACAAGTTTTGAATAAAATAAAAGACATAGGTTCAAAAATTGTGTTTTTACAAGAAACTCATCTAATAGAGGAGGATGTAAAAAGAATAAGGAGTAGATGGCAGGGAAGTGTATTCACCTCATCATTTTCATCTCGAGCCAGGGGAGTCATGACTCTCATACATAAATCAGTCCCATTTCAAGTGGAAAATGTAATTGGAGATAAATTGGTAAGATATCTAATCATCCAAGGATCTTTGTTATTAGAAAATATAAATCTGGTGAACTTATATGGTCCCAATATAGATGATCAAAACTTCTTCGTTAATTTATTTCTTACTTTAGCATCACTCACAGGGCTATATATAATAGCAGGGGATTTTAATTGTACATTGAATCCCAGTATAGATAGGTCAACAGGACAGGACTGTACGCACAACGGATGTAGGATGACCATTAATCATTTTATGAAAGAATTGAGATTGCTAGATATATGGAGAGAAATGAAACCACAAGTCAAAGCCTATTCTTGTTATTCTAACACCTACAAGACATTTTCACGTATTGACTATTTTTTGATCTCCACAGAATTAAGGTCCAAGATTCAAAATTGTTTCTATGATAACATTGTGATCTCTGATCACGCACCCTGCTGTATAATATATGTAGATAAGAAATTGACAAAGGTTCCTGGTAGGTGGCAATTTCAGCATAAATGGCTTCAAGATGAGGAATTTGTTAAGTACATAGAAAAACAGATGAGTTCTTTGATATCAACACTACACAAACATCAGCATGTATAAAGTGGGAAGCTTTCAAAGCTTTTATTAGGGGGCATATTATTAGTTACACAGGTTTTTGCCAGAGAGTGCAACCTCTGCACTGCAAGACTGTTTTCAGCACACAGACTGGAAGATCTTCAAAATAGCAGCCTCCCAGGAAGACAAGACAGATGTGGAGGAGTATGCTGATTCGGTCACCAGCTACATCGCGAAGTGCACAGAGGATGTCACTACAGTGAAGACCATCACTATGCGGGGTAGGGATGGGCATAATTTACCGATTAACCGATAATTGATCATTAAGAATTTCACCGAGGAAGTTCATTTTCGTCGACAAACCGTTTTTTTTTTTTTTTTTAAACAATCCGAGGTTATTAAGGCCTAGTGCACGGCCGTCCTCAAACAATGCAATGGCAAAATTTGGGCACCAGGGGGCAACATTACACCATCGCCGTACCCTGGCGTGCCTCCGTTGATACATGCGGGCTTCCGTAGGGCGATCGCCAAATCATGAGGCGGTTACGGCAAAGTGTTGCGTGGGACCATTTCAATTTAAAAAATGACCAGGTGTACTGCAATCACTGCAATGCAGCATACAAATATACCTCATCGACAGGGTCCATGGAACACCCTTATTACGCGAAGAAACCGCCAACAATGGTTGCGCGCTGAGTAATGGCGGTCGTGAAGATTCTTTTTTTTTTTTTTCAGAAACTTTATTGAGAAGGTCATGAAGATTCGGTGTACACACGTCGAGGGAAGCTGCAGGAGGCGGCGTAGTGCCTCGACGGGAAGACTATTTCGCACAAAATGGCACAAGAGAACAGCAAAAAGTTCCACGCGGCTAGACTAAGCAATACGAGCGATAGAGCAATGAATGCGGTCTTCGTTTGTTGGGTGGCCGCTCGGCAGGGAGAGAGAGCTGGGTAAAACGTCTCGGCCAATCAGCTTGCGGGGTGAAACGTCTCGGCCAATCAGCTTGCGAGATTCCCGAGCCGAGCAAACACGAGAACAGAGAGAGAGAGATTTGAGAGAGAGAGAGGTAGATTTGAGTTGTGCGGCACTCCGTGCCCTCCGTGCTGATACCTGATGTTCTAATGTAGTCTACCTACCTAAAAATGTTAATGATTAACCGATTATTAATCATTAATTCTCCCGGCGATCGGTGAAGAAAATTTCACCGAATGCCCATCCCTAATGCGGGGTAATCATAAGCCCTGGATGACTGCAGAGGTGCGCTCGCTGCTTACAGCCAGAGATGCAGCCTTCAGAGCGAAGGACAGGATTGCCCTCCGCTCAGCCAGGTCTGCGCTTTCAAAGGGAATTAAGGCGGCAAAGCGCACCTATGCGGAGAAAATCCAGGGACACCTCTGTGACACTAGGAACACCAAGCAGATGTGGCAGGGAGTTCGGACACTGACGGGCTTTAAGTCTAGGCAGGGGGTCGATGATGACGATGCTTCGCTTCCAGACAGGCTTAACGACTTCTTTGCACGTTTTGAAGCATCAAACTCGACAATCAGAGGGAGGGCTGGCCCACCCCCACCATCGGTCCAAGACACACGGAGGACCCTATCCAGAGTCAACCCACGCAAAGCTGCAGGTCCAGACAACATCCCGGGACGTGTGCTCCGAGACTGCGCGAGCGAGTTGGCGGATGTCCTGACTGACATTTATAACATCTCCCTGAGTCAGGCCATCGTTCCCAGATGCTTCAAGACCTCTATCATTGTACCGGTGGCAAAGAAACCAGTGGTGTCCTGTTTGAATGACTATCGTCCTGTTGCACTGACACCAATTGTGATGAAGTGTTTTGAACGGCTTGTCAAACCACACATTACAACCTGCCTCTCTGCATCACACGACCCGCTCCAGTTTGCATATCGTTCAAACCGCTCCACGGAGGATGCTATAGTCACCACCCTACACTCTGTCATCACCCACCTGGACCAGAAAGACACCTACGCCAGACTCCTGTACATTGATTTCAGTTCAGCATTCAACACCATTATTCCCCAGAGACTGATGGAGAAATTACTCCTTCTCGGTCTGAACACCGCCACATGTCTCTGGATCCTGGATTTCCTGACTGAGAGACCTCAGTCTGTCCGGGTTGGAAACAACATCTCCAACTCTGTCACGCTGAGTACCGGAACCCCTCAAGGCTGTGTACTCAGTCCACTGTTGTTTACACTTCTAACACATGACTGTGTATCCAAACACGAGGGGAACCAGATTATTAAGTTTGCAGATGACACCACGGTGGTGGGACTTATTCAGAGGGATGAGGAATCAATGTACAGGGAAGAAGTGAGAGACCTGGAGGGCTGGTGCAGGGAGAACAATCTGGTGCTCAACGTGGACAAAACGAAGGAGATGATTATCGACTTCCGGCGGTCACAGCCTGAGCACGCCCCCCTCAGCATCGGCGGCCGTTTAGTGGAGAGAGTAGAGAACATCAAGTTCCTCGGAGTGCAGTTCTCGCAGGACCTGACCTGGAGCAAGAATTCCTTGGAGATCAGGAAACGGGCTCAGCAGAGACTACACTTCTTGAGGAAACTCAAACAGGCCTCTCTCCCCATCTGCATCCTCAGGACCTTCTACAGAGGTGTGGTGGAGAGTGTTCTGACGTACTGCACTGCTACATGGTACTCCAGCTGCAGTATGTCAGACAAAAATGCCCTGCAGAGGATAGTCAAGGGGGCGGAGAGGGTAATTGGAGTCTCCCTCCCCTCTGTCCAAGAACTTTTTCAGAACCGTTGTAGGAGCAGGGCACTGAACATTGTCAAGGACCGTTCTCACCCTCTGCATAAACACTTTGAACTTCTTCCACTGGTAAACGATTCCGGAGCATCAGAAGCAGAACCACCAGACTGATCAACAGCTTCCTCCCACAAGCTGTCAGGATGCTGAACAGCTGACCCGGAATCTCTCATACACACTAGTGCACCTACGGACATTTTGTATATTATAGTTAGTTATTCTTTTTCCCCAAGTATGTCTCAGGGATGTGTGAATGGATGGGGTGGGTGGGGGTGGGGGGTGGAGCTATGTGGGAGTGTGTCTTAATCATGCTGCTTCTTATATGGATGCCGAGAGAAACGCAATTTCATCTTGCCTGCACTACAGTTGTATGTACAGCAATATGACAATAAAGTTTGATTTGATTTTGATTTGATTTCAAAATCTAGGAAGACTCGAGAGGAGAGAGTCCAATTGGAACGTAAAATAAAAATTCTTCAAGAAAAAGTGTATGCAGGAAGTAATCCCAAATTAGAGAATGAATTACTGATTCTGAGAGCTGAATATGACAAAAAAAATCAGCGAATAGAGCTGCCTCGAGTCTTCTAAGATTGAAGCAAACCTTTTATGAACAAGGTGAAAAATCAGGAAAATTATTGGCATGGCAGATTAAACAATTAGAATTTAAAACACCAATTACCAGTATTATAAGTAACGGACAGGCAGTCGTAGATCCTTTAGAAATTAACAGTGCCTTTAGAGATTATTATGAAAAACTATATGATACAAAAAATGAAACTGACTTAACAAAACTAAATGGGTTTTTGGGCGGATTATCTATACCGTGTATTCCAAATGAAAATAGGGAGATACTGGAGTCAAAAATTAGTCAAGAAGAAGTTGGGCTAGCCATTGAAAATATGAAATCAGGAAAAAGTGCGGGACCTGACGGTCTTCCAGTTGACCTCTATAAAAAAAATTTAAGAATAAATTAATAAAACCATTTTTGGAAATGGTTTTAGAAGCATTTCAAAATAGTAAATTACCGCCATATATAAATAATGCCTTAATTATACTGTTGCCAAAACCAGGTAAACCTTCTAATAAATGTGAAAACATGAGCCCAATAAGCCTATTAAATGCAGACCTTAAGATAATCTGTAAAATTTTAGCAAGGCGACTACAAGAAATATTACCAAATATAATTAACCGAAATCAGAATGGCTTTATAATGGGAAGACAAGGCTTCCATAATGTAAGAAGACTATTTAATATTATTTATTCTAATAAAGAAGCGCCGGATACAGCTCTCCTATCATTGGATGCTGAAAAGGCCTTTGATAGGGTCGAATGGCCCTTTCTTTTTGAAGTTTTACAAAGGTTTGGACTTGGAAAGAATTTCGTAAAATGGGTTCAGATAATATACAATAATGCTACAGCAGAAATCCTAACAAATAGCAATATCTCAAAATCAATAAAAATTAATAGAGGTTGTCGACAAGGTTGTCCACTTTCACCTTTACTGTTTACTATGGCAACTGAACCTTTAGCGATGGCAGTACGTTTACATCCACAAATATATGGAATTAAAGTAGGACCAACAGAACATAAAATCTCCCTGTATGCTGATGACATAATTTTGTTTATGTCGAATCTTAAAAAATCAATTCCGACCTTGTTAAATTTAATAAAGAACTTTGGGGAAATATCAGGATATAAAATAAATAAAACTAAATCTTCAATATTAATGCTAAGTGAGACCCAGGGAAAGCACCCAGCTCCTGAGGTAAATCAATTCAATGTTGTAAATCAGTTTAAATACTTAGGAATTCAAATTGTGCCTAAGTTGGAATCAGCCTTTAGTATCAACTATGAAGCCTTAATGACAGACATTAATGAGTTACTTCAGAGATGGATGTCACTACCAATGTTGATGATCGGGAGAATTAATATACTTAAAAGTAATATCTTACCCAAAATACTATATTTATTTCAATACATTCCTTTACCACCACCTTCAGATCTATTCTCAAGAATTAAAAAAAAGTTAGTGGAATTTATATGGAACAATAGGAAGGCTAGATTACGTCTGTCCTTACTATATTTACCATTTGATCGTGGAGGTCTGAAATGTCCAAACTTTATGTTGTATTACTGGTCAGCACAACTGAGGTCTATGACATATTATTTTTCATCAAATGATCTCCCTCACTGGACGGAGATGGAATCATACAATTTACCTTGACCTCTTCCCTTATTCATATACTCAGACTCGGCTAAAAAATTACAGAAACAAGTTAAAAATCCTATTGTAAAGCATATGATCAAAATATGGTATGAAATCAAAAAATATTTAAAAGAACCACACTTATTGTCACAATTTAGCCCAATAGGGGGTAATCAATATTTTACACCAGGGAGAGTGGATGCTGTATTTAAATTATGGAATTTAAAAGGGATTCAAAAGATTCAAGACTTATATTTGGCACGTTCAGACAACATAATGTCTTTTGAAGAACTGAGGGCCAAATTTAATCTTAATAGAACACATTTTTTTAAATATCTTCAGCTTAGGAATTTTATTCGATCAAATCAAAATAATGCTCTCACCCGACCTACCTATTCATACTTGGAAAAAATTTTGACGAAAAATAGTCAGAGAAAGGGTATTATTTCAGAGTTCTATAACTCACTGATATTATCCTCAAATGAAAACTCACAGAAAAGAATGAATTATTTGAAAGAAGACCTGCAAATTGCACAGAAGCTCAAACCAAATCAATAAATGTACGTCTTAAATTGATACATTTTAAATGGTTAATGCGGATGTATGTTACACCGGTGGAGTTAAATAGATATAACAAAAACATACTAGATATATGCACAAAATGTATGGAAAGTAAAGGAACTCTATTTCATTGTTTATGGGAATGTAGAAAAATTAGAATGTTTTGGGAAGAGGTGAGGGTAACAATTGAAAAAATAATTTCAAAACAACTCATATTGAATCCTAAATTGTTTTTGTTGGGTCTGTATCCAGAAAAGCATAACTTTAATAAGAGTGAAAGAACATTCATAGACCTCAGTTTGCTTAACGCCAAAAAATGTATTGCACTACTGTGGAAAAAGACTTAGACCAGATGTGACTCAGTGGTTAAGACAGATGTTAACAAACCTTCCACTAGAAAGAATAACATACATATTGAAATCAAAGGAAAATGTGTTTGAGAATATATGGAGACCTTTCATTGATTATGTAAAGAAACTAAACATAACTTCTGAAGAAGAAGGTGAATGATATGTGCGGACCTTGTAAATTCCAAATTGGTGAATGTATAATATGTATACTTATGCAATGGATTACCTAGGCTAAACAGAGGAGCATTGTTTGACTTGTTTAGTTAATGGTTGTTGGTGTTTTTAGAACATTTATTTTTAATTTACTTTAGTGTTAGGGTTTGATTGTTCGTATCATGTTTGTTAAAAAAAAGGTTCAATAAAAATATTGTGGAAAAAAAAAAAACAGGTTCAGATTGTTCGCCCACTCCCTGCCCCCCGTGGCCTGGGGGGAGGTATTCTGGAGCCCAGAGATGGTTTTAAGGTTTCTCCAGACCCCGCCGATGTCGCTCTGTTGCAGCTTGTCCTCCATCTTATCCTTGTTGCAGCTTGTCCTCCATACCATCACTGCTACTTATTGGACAGTGTTATGGACATTTTGTACATCATTTTCCTTTGTTAATAAACACGTTAAAACTTCACCAGCATTTGGGCTCATATTAATTGATTTGTGTGTGCGCATTTACTCACACACATGACAGTATGCCAATGCCACAGTAAGCCCAGCGGTGAAGTGGCGTGATATTTTTTTATTTTTTGCGTGTTGTTCTTACCTGGTTTGAAGCCCAGGATGGATGCAGCAGGAGGACGCAGTTATCCTTTGCGTCTTGGGTGGGAATGCTGCCGCACACTCATGGACGTGGATGGCCTGATCTCTGCAGCATGCATGTATTCCACCCCGAGAGACGTATTATGGTATCTGGGACTCGCTGAAGCTGCAGCTCGTCAGTGCCCTCAGCTCCAGGAGCATGCCGAGGGTTGGGAGAGGATCTCTCTGATAGCTGCGCTTCAACGCGAGAATGGTGACAAAGAAAGGACGTCTTCGAAGAAGCCCGGGCTCGTGCTGAGAGAAGAGCACTCCTGGAGCTTAGTTGTCTCCGCTTCTCACCAGTCCCCCATGCCCGCTCCTGCTTGTCCAGCTTTGCAGTGTCAACGTCATCCGGTCCCGGTTTCTCGGAGGAATAATCCAGCCCCTTAGACTGCCTTTCCCCTCTCACCGAGCTCGGCTATCTCCACAGCGGATCCTCATTCACGGGCAGTCCCGTCTGCCAAATCTTCTCCACAGCCACTGTGGGACCTCCCCCCTCAGTGCATCTTCAGACGGTCAAGGTGCGTTTGAATTCCTCACAGGCTGCTCCCATTCCCATGGCGAGGGGGGCGGCTCCTCAGAAGTCTACTGAGGGGCCAAACACCACCTTGTTCGCACGGGAGGATGACGACGCCCAACCTACAGCAGCAGCCAGCATCTTAATCCAGGAAAACAGGCAAGTTAATTTTCATTCTATTTCTATTAATGATGAAATGTCTTGCCTGATTCCTGATAGGGAGGTTGAGGGAGAGCAGTACCCTGAGCTCTCCCCACCTGCTGCTGTTAAGAATGGTTCACCAGCCCTCTCTATGCTCTCTCCCTTCTTCACTGAATACACACCGGAGCTGGACTGCTCTGACCAGGAGGATTCTTTCCCCGCAGCAACGGTGAGCCAGACATCAGCCGCCACACCAGAGGAATCGCCAGCATGGGTCATGACTGCTGAAATAACGACTGCAGAAACCATCATGCCTGCTGCAGAGGCTGCCTCAGCAGAGTCAGCACCCGAGCTGCGCCTCCAGGAGGCCGAGACCATGGAGACATCGCCCGGATTGTCGGAGTCCTGGACAGCGGTGGAGCTCGAGCTAAGGCAGGTGCTCTCTTTTGTCTTCCTTCTTTCCATAATAGAGCACTTTTGCCTAGCTGTAGCGGTGAGGAGAGCCAGCTACAGCCGTATGCTGCACCTGAGCTTGCCGCGCCGGGCTCTGCCGCTGCCGGTGACCCTGACTCTTCTGCCTCTCTATCCGAGTCCTTTTCTAGGGTCGCCAGAGAGGGATTCGCATCACCGGACGAGCCCGAGGATCCAGGTTCGCCACTGGAGGTCATTGGAGCTGCTTCCGTCCCCGCTGAGGTGGTCATCGTGGGTGCTTGGTTCCAGTTCAGGGTACCCGTGGTTGATCGCCTCCTGGCTCAGGTGCTCGTGAAGGTCGGCTGCCCATGGTGAAGGCGGTGTTGGGTGCAACTATGGCTCAGCCTGCTTCCACCGTGGGTGCAGCCAAGCTCCAGTCCCACGCCGGGACCACCGAGGGTGCAGCCAAGCTCCAGTCCCATGCTGGGACCATCGAGGGTGCAGCCGAGCTCCAGTCCCATGCCGGGACCACCAAAGGTGCTGCCAGCCATCTTGGGGACACCGAGGTCCCTTCCTCCCTTCCAGAGGTCCTCGAAGCGTCCCTTCCTCTTCCGCCAGGCTCCGCTGTGGTCCGCCTGGTCCTGCCACCAGGAACCGCAGGGGTTCCCCTTCTTCAGTTTGGCCATCTACCTTTCAGCCTTCTGGTGGGTAGGCTGCCGCCTCGTCTATCCCTCCAGGCCTGGTGGCTCAACTATGCGGGCCGGCCGCCCAAAGGACTGGGTTCCTGGGTCAAGTGGCCCTTTTCCTCTGGCAGGCCACCTGATATCGTTCTGCAGGCCGCCTGCTGGCCCTGAGACTTTGGCTGGCCCCCTGAACGTATGACCACCTGCTGGGCCTTGGACTCTGGCCCCCTGAACTGTAGGACTCTTGGGGGGTGGGGTGGGTTAGTTTAGAGTTGGGGTTGGGAAAAGTGTTTGTGGTGTTGTATTGTGGTGTTTATCTTTTCTTGATTTATCCCTCCTAACCTGTTTTCCCCCACCTTCTGCCCTGGTTTGTTGTATTGACCTTTTGAGTCGGGGGGCGGGGGCAGGTTGTATTTTCTGTTTTGATGGTATGGTGGGTGTCTGGTGTCCACCCCTTGGGGGGGGGGGGGCTCTTTCGTGTTTGGGGTTGTGTTCAACCCCCTCCACGACCTGTGGCTGTAGGGTTTTGATTATTGCTTATTAATTCCAGCTGCCAGATTGAGCCTTGCTCTCTGCCAGTCCTACAATCACACCTCCCCCTCACCAGACGTTCACCAGTGGTATGGTATCACCCCACACACACACACACACACCAGACACTCATTCATACTGATTCTTCTACTCTGTTTTCCACGCACCCGTTTCCACTTGCCGCTCGTTAGTTTCTGGGGGTACTTCTGGCCGGCAGTGGAAACACGCAGTGCGTTGACATCAGTCAGTCTCTCTGGGTTGATGTGGCTCACTCTTTCACGGACTACTATGCAGTTCTTCTGAGCCTTTCCGCTCCAACATTAATGTAAGTCTTCTATTATTTTCTGCCCTTTTTGTCCACAGCCATTTCTGTCCTGGAGCTCATGGGGCTTACCTATAGAGCTTGTAGCCTGTCACCTTCACCATACCATCATTGCTACTTATTGGACAGTGTTATGAACATTTTGTACATCATTTTCCTTTGTTAATAAACACGTTAAAACTTCACCAGCGTTTGGGCTCATATTAATTGATTTGTGTGTGCGCACACACATGACAAGGTTTCTCACTAGTGATGGGTCCATGAGGCGTCATGATGCGTTTCGACACATTGCAAAACTGTATTGATACTGTGTTGATACTGTGTCACTGAATACTAACACCTGCTGGACCTTAAAAATCCCTACAGGCAACCTAGTTGACAGACTCAACTGACACTGATTTGATGACCTAGTATATACAATAATATACTGCTCCAAAAAAATAAAGGGAACACTGTCCCTCAAACTATCCACTTAGGAAGCAACAGTGATTGACAATCAATTTCACCTGCTGTTGTGTGATTTTGTTGTCAGCACATTCAACTATGTAAAGAACAAAGTATTTAATAAGAATATTTCATTCAAATCTAGGATGTTTAGTCCATCCATCCATCCATCTTCTACCGCTTTTCTGGAAGTTCGGGTTGCGGAGGCAGCAGTTCAAGCAGAGAAGCCCAGACTTCCCTCTCCCCAGCCACCTGCTCCAGCTCTTCAGAGAGGATACCAAGGTGTTCCCAGACCAGCTGGGAGAAAAACTTGACCCCGGTGCAGACCCAGGATGTTTAGGGTTCCCTTTATTTTTTTGAGCAGTATATAATTTAAGTCATTGTATTTTATATTGTATTATTTCCTATCTTCATTTTAATTTCAAATATCGTTGATATTTTTAGATACAGTCAATAATGTGAACATGTATCATAACGTGAAAATCTAAGTGAACGTGTTGTGAATGAGGATGCTTGTGGACTGGGATTTTTTTTTTTTTTTTTTTTTTTACAAATTTTTATTAAAAACAAAGTTTTTCCAACGTTTTGAAATCGAGTCTGTTACGCTTTTTTGATACAACTTCTCCAGCTGTAGAAACCACCCGCTCACACGGCACAGATGAGGCTGGAGTGCAGAGAAATTGTAAGGCAAGCTGAAAGAGGTTTGGATAGATGGTCTTTTGGTTGTCCCAGTATCTCATAGCATCCTGGAGACAAAATGAGGAAAAATAAAATCCAGAAAATCACATTGAAGGATTTTTAATGAATTAATTGGTAAATTCCTCGGTAAAATAAGTATTTGGTCAATAACAAAAGTTCATCTCAATACTTTGTCATTGCCAACAAAGGGTATATAACAGAGGTCAAACGTTTTCTGTAAGTCTTCACAAGGTTTTCACACACTGTTGCTGGTATTTTGGTCCATTCCTCCATGCAGATCTCCTCTAGAGCAGTGATGTTTTGGGGCTGTCACTGGGCAACACGGACTTTCAGCTCCCTCCAAAGATTTTCGATGTGGTGGAGATCTGGAGACTGGCTAGGCCACTCCAGGACCTTGAAATGCTTCTTACGAAGCCACTCCTTCGTTGCCCGGGCAGTGTGTTTGGGATCATTGTCATGCTGAAAGACCCAACCACGTTTCATCTTCAATGCCCTTGCTGATGGAAGGAGGTTTTCACTCAAAATCTCACGATACATGGCCCCATTCATTCTTTCTTTTACACGGATCAGTCGTCCTGGTCCCTTTGCAGAAAAACAGCCCCAAAATATAATGTTTTCACCCCTATGCTTCACAGTAGGTATGGTGTTCTTTCTCCTCCAAACACAACAAGTTGAGTTTTTACCAAAAAGTTCTATTTTGGTTTCATCTGGCCATATGACATTCTCCCAATCCTCTTCTGGATCATCCAAATGCTCTCTGGCAAACTTCAGACGGGCCTGGACATGTACTGGCTTAAGCAGGGGGACACGTCTGGCACTGCAGGATTTGAGTCCCTGGCGGCGTAGTGTGTTACTGATGTAGCCTTTGTTACTTTGGTCCCAGCTCTCTGCAGGTCATTCACTAGGTCCCCCCGTGTGGTTCTGGGATTTTTGCTCACTGTTCTCGTGATCATTTTGACCTCACGGGGTGAGATCTTGCGTGGAGCCCCAGATGGAGGGAGATTATCAGTGGTCTTGTATGTCTTCCATTTTCTAATAATTGCTCCCACAGTTGATTTCTTCACACCAAGCTGCTTACCTATTGCAGATTCAGTCTTCCCAGCCTGGTGCAGGTCTACAATTTTGTTTCTGGTGTCCTTTGACAGCTCTTTGATCTTGGCCATTGTGGAGTTTGGAGTCTGACTGTTTGAGGTTGTGGACAGGTGTCTTTTATACTGATAATGAGTTCAAACAGGTGCCATTAATACAGGTAACGAGTGGAGGACAGAGAAGCCTCTTAAAGAAGAAGTTACAGGTCTGTGAGAGCCAGAAATCTTGCTTGTTTGTAGGTGACCAAATACTTATTTTACCAAGGAATTTACCAATTAATTCATTAAAAATCCTTCAATGTGATTTTCTGGATTTTTTTTTTCTCATTTTGTCTCTCATAGTTGAGATATACCTATGATGAAAATTGGAGACCTCTCTCATCTTTTAAGTGGGAGAACTTGCACAACTGGTGGCTGACTAAATACTTTTTTGCCCCACTGTATTGCCCTCTGCCAGGTATCTCTGCACCTCTTGGATGGCATCAGCTGTGGCACTTTTGGTCTGCCTGCCCACTTCGATGTCGAGATGTTGCCAAAGGTTAGCTAAAAAACAACAAAATGGCATTTTAGTACATGATTTCCAAACAACAACAAACAAATAATGCTGAATAACATGGCTGAAGTGGGTGCAGACAGCTGTTGTGAAGACGGTCCCGTCTAAATTGAGACTATGTGCAATGCAAATTGAGTGCCGAATTTGGAGCTGTCGAGTGGATGCAATCATGTTTGGTGCTGCGTCGGTCACAAAACACTTTACTTTATTGGTTATGGCTCAGTCCTCCATCATGCCCCTTTTGACTTGGGCCAAATTGTCAGCAGTGTGACTTTGTGGAAAGTATTGTACTCCCAACACAGACGTACACAACTGCAGATTCTCATTAATGTAGTGACAGGTAAGAGCCAAGTAAGCCTCCATGTTCACAGATGTCCACATGTCAGCTGTTATACTCACTGCCACAGCTTGCTGTACTTCCTTTTTCACTCGTTCCCGTTCCTCCTCGTACTTTTTGGCCACCATTTGTTTGATGGTCTGAAAATTACACCAAGTCAAACCAAAAGCAAATCCATATATTTAAATTAAAGATTAAATAAATTGGATATATCAACTACTACTTTAGATAATTTCCACAAACCTTTCTGGTTGGCAAAACATATGAGGGCTGAAGGGCCTGAACCAGTTCCCTGAACCCTTTCACTCTCCACAATGCTGAGGGGCTGGCAGTCCTTCACGATGAAATTCAGCAGAGCCTCATCCAGCATCTGCTTCCTGGAAGCTTGATGGTTAAAGATGAAGTAAAGAATAAATTAATAGGAATTAATTATCAATAAAGAAACTGTGAGCAAGTAGTAGAATGGCTGTATACCTGAGTCTATCCTGGGTGTATCCGGGACTTCATTTTCATGCCTGGCCCTATAATGTCTCAGCATTGAGGAGGCGCTTTTGTTTAAATACGACAGCGCTGTTGAACAAATGCGACATTTAGCCTGCAGAAAATATGAAGAGTAAACTAAGAGTCACTTTCAAATGAATTTGAATTCAGATAGATCAAGTGGAAACTCTGAGAGGAACAGGATGAAACAAGGAAATTAAAACAAAGAAAATAGTATTTTACAAATACTATTTTGAAATACCTTATTTTCCGATATCAGATCAAAATGGTCCCACACGGTGGAAACTTTTCTTTTTCCTTGAGGCTGCTCGTGCTCCATAATTTGTGATAAATTTGCACAAAGACCGTCTGCAACACATACGAGAGTCTTTGGGCAAATGCATCCCGTTGACAGATGCGCTTCCTTATAAACGCTGGCCCGTCAGTGTTTCGACACGCTAGCGTCACGTGACCGATACAGTACCTGTATTGGTCACGTGACTTTCTTAAAGCGAGACGCACCGACACAGGGTTTCGCTCTTTGAGCTCGACGCATGCGCCGACGCGTCGGTGTTGCCGGACCCATCACTATTTCTCACAGAACTATAAAGAGAGAGTAACCACATCCAAACTAAAAGTTTGATTTGGAAAGGTATTTCTAAGGTTTTTTGGACCAGCAAGAATAACTTCAGTCTTATTTGAATTTAATAGCAGGAAATTACAAGTCATCCAAGCTTTGATTTCCTTAAGACAGGCTTCTAACTTGGCTAATTGATTACTATCATCTGGCTTCATTGACAGGTATAATTGTGTGGCATATGCATAACAATGAAAATGTATACAGTGCTTTCTAATAATGTTGCCTAATGGAAGTCATATATAAACTAAAAAGAGTAGGGCCTAGCACAGATCCCTGTGGAACTCCATGACTGAGCTTTGAGTTGAAAGAAAACTCATTACTGACATGAACAAACTGGAACCTATCAGATAAATAAGATCTAAACCATTGCAACGAAGTTCTATTTAGTCCAACGTAGTGTTTTAATCTATCAAGTAAAATATTATGATCAATAGTATCAAAAGCTGCACTAAGGTCTAAAAGGACAAGTACAGAAACAAGTCCATTATCAGATGTGATAAGGAGGTCATTAGTGACCTTCACTAAGGCTGTTTCAGTACTATGATGGATTCTAAACCCAGATTGAAACTCTTCAAATAAACCATTTTCCTGCAAGTTGTCAAATAATTGCGTAGCAACAACTCTTTCTAAGATTTTTGAAATGAAAGGGAGATTAGAGATTGGTCTGTAATTAGCTAAAACTCCTGGATCCAGCATTGGCTTTTTGAGTAAGGGTTTAATTACAGCAGTTTCAGCAGTTTTAAAAGCCTGCGGTACATGGCCTAAAGTTAATGAAGAATTGATTATTTGAAGAATAAAGCTCCCAATAAATGGGAAGACTTCTTTAAATAACCTGGTAGGAATAGGGTCTAAAAGACATGTTGAAGGCTTGGATGAGGAAATTATTTTGTTTAACTCTAAAAGGTCAATTGGAGTAAACTCATCCAAACGGATATCAATTGAAGGACTTGTAGTAGTTACTGTATTTAAGTTAACGGTGGGAAGAATCTGATTGATTCTATCTCTGATAGATGAAATTTTATGATTGAAAAAGTTCATAAAGTCCTGACTAGCAAGCTCTAAGGGAATGCTAGGATTGACAGAGTCGTGACTCTTTTGTCAGCCTGGCTACAGTGCTAAAAAGAAACCTGGAATTATTCTTGTTCTCTTCTATTAATGCAGAATAATAACTCGTTCTAGCTTTTCAAAGAGATTTTTTATAAATTAAAAGATGATTTCTCCAAACTAAATAGATTTACGAAGTGGAGGCTCAGTTGGTAGAGCATCCGCCCCACACCCGGGAGGCAGGGGTTCAAATCCTGGCCGGGTCATGCCGAAGACCATATAAAAGCGGAACTTCCTGCCGTCCAGCTTGGTGCTCAGCAATAATGGAATGGAGGAGGGAAATCTGTGGCGGCGCCTTGCATGGCAGCAGCCCTCTGATTCTACATATGGGGTGTGTGTGATTAACACTATAGATAGGAAAAACACAATTTCGTTCTACTGTTCATGATTGGTTGTATGGTTGAATGACAATAAAGGGTGATTTAATTTAATAATTTAATTTCATCTAAATTAATGGAGCGCCATTTTCTTTCTAATTAACGAGTCTTCTGTTTTAAGCTACGAGTTTCTGTGTTGAACCAAGGAGTTAGAAATCTCTGATTAGACTTTTTCTTTTTTAAAGGGGCCACCATGTCTAGAGTCTGATGCAGAGAAGCTGTAACACTATCTACAATGCTATCAATTACAGAAGGAGCAAGCTGTCTATATCTTATTTCCGTTGTGTTGACACATGGCATAGAGGAGACAATCTGCATAAATTTGGTTACAACATCATCTGAGAGGCATCTACTATAGTAATATTTTTCTTTAGGAGCCAAATAGTCAGAAATAGTAAAATCAAAGGTTAACAGACAATGGTCTGACAGTACAGGGTTGTGAGGAGACACTACCAGATTTTCTATTTCTATGCCATATGTCAGAACAAGGTCCAACGTATGGTGGCGATAATGGGTAGAATTTCCTACTTTCTGATAAAACCCCATCAAATCTAATATTGAATTAAATGCCATATTAAGGCAATCACTATCTACTGTACATCTACATGTATATTCAAGTCCCCTACTATAATTATTCTGTCTGAGTTCAGCACTAAATCAGGTAAGAATTCGGCAAATTCGGATAAAAACTCTCAGTAGGTTGATGGAGGATGATAAACTATGGCAAATAAAATTGGGTTTAGCCTAAAATTGCTAAAATGCCCAATACTGAGGACCAGGCCCTCAAAGGAATTCTAACGTGTTTTTTGCTTTACATTAACTAGTAATTTGGAAGGGTAAATTGTTGCTCCTCCTCCTCCACGACCAGAACTTCTGGGATTTTGACAGTTTAAATAACTAGAGGGAGTTGATTCATTTAAACCAACATAATCCTCTTGTCCTAACCAAGTCTCTGTAAGGGATATTAAATCAATCTGATGATCAATTAACAGATCATGGACTAGTAGAGACTTGGGAGTTAGAGACCTAATTTTTAACAAACCGCATTTAATTTTTAAATTATGAGGAGGAACAGAGGCCAAATCATTCAATTTAGAGGCTTCATGTTTAATTTGAGTTTTGCTAACTTTTTGTTTTATCACTTTGGGATGCTTATACATTATATTTTTATTGACTTTGGAGGGAGCAGACAGTGATTCTCTGATGGGGAAGACAGGGGCTCAGTTGAGGGGTGGCGGATGAAGAGGAGCTGCAGAGAGGCGTGTAAGACTCTGCTTCCTGGTCCCAGCTCTGAGTTGACAGTGTTTTGGAAATCTGGATAAAAATGATACCAGATTGTTAGATAAATGAGACACACCATCCAAAGTGGGATGGACACCGTCTCATCTAATAAGAACAGGTTTTCCCCAAAATGAGCTCCAATTGTCTATGTAGCCCACATTGTTTGCAGGACACCGCACAGACAGCCAGCGGTTGAAGGATGACAAGTGGCTAAACATGTCATCACTGGTCAGATTGGGGAGGGGCCCAGAGAATGCTACAGAGGCAGACATTGTTTTGGCAAAGTCACACACTGATTCCATGTTAAGTTTTGTGACTTCCGACTGCTGTAGTCGGACGTCATTAATGCCGGCGTGGATAACAGTTGTGGAGTATTTACAGTTACTTTTAGCCAGCATTTTCAAATTTGACTCGATGTCGCCTGCTCTGGCCCCAGGAATGCATTTGACTATGGCTGCTGGAGTCTCTAGGTTCACGTTTCTGACTACAGAGTCGCCAATGATCGGAATTTTTTCCTCAGTGGGTGTGTCGCTGAGCGGGGGAAAGCAATTAGAAACAAGAACAGGTTGGTGGTAAACCGGGGCCTTGCAATTAGAAAAACCTGAAATTTGCAATTGCAATTTGACTCTATTGGACAACCTTGAGGTCAAGGTCAGAAGTCTGTTTTTCCCTAAATCTTATAAATAAGTACTGAAAGAAATGATCTGGGTTTTTTAAATCCATACCATAGTTGCATCTAAGACAAATCTTGGATGGGTTACACCCTGACCTGAGTATGGGTTTGGGGTCAAAGGTCAATGCCCTCTTACTATTGAAGCTCTCTAGGGTCACCACATTTGCTACACATGTTCACCTTGGGATCCTGACCAACTGTGGGTTGTATACAACCATTTGTGTTATATATTCATGGATGATAGGCTTATCATAATTTGGTTCTGCCCCAGTAAGTTCAAAATTGCTCTCCTTCAGTGACATACAGTGGGGCAAAAAAGTATTTAGTCAGCCACCAACTGTGCAAGTTCTCCGACTTCAAAGATGAGAGAGGTCTCCAATTTTCATCATAGGTATACTTCAACTATGAGAGACAAAATGAGAAAAAAAAAATCCAGAAAATCACATTGAAGGATTTTTAATGAATTAATTTGTAAATTCCTCTGTAAAATAAGTATTTGGTCACCTACAAACAAGCAAGATTTCTGGCTCTCACAGACATGTAACTTCTTCTTTAAGAGGCTCCTCTGTCCTCCACTCGTTACCTGTATTAATGGCACCTGTTTGAACTCATTATCAGTATAAAAGACACCCGTCCACAACCTCAAACAGTCAGACTCCAAACTCCACTATGGCCAAGACCAAAGAGCTGTCAAAGGACACCAGAAACAAAATTGTAGACCTGCACCAGGCTGGGAAGACTGAATCTGCAATAGGTAAGCAGCTTGGTGTGAAGAAATCAACTGTGGGAGCAATTATTAGAAAATGGAAGACATACAAGATCACTGATAATCTCTCTCGATCTGGGGCCCCACGCAAGATCTCACCCTGTGGGGTCAAAATGATCACGAGAACAGTGAGCAAAAATCCCAGAACCACACGGGGGGACCTAGTGAATGACCTGCAGAGAGCTGGGACCAAAGTAACAAAGGCTACCATCAGTAACACACTACGCCGCCAGGGACTCAAATCCTGCAGTGCCAGACGTGTCCCCCTGCTTAAGCCAGTGCACGTCCAGGCCTGTCTGAAGTTTGCTAGAGAGCATTTGGATGATCCAGAAGAGGATTGGGAGAATGTCATATGGTCAGATGAAACCAAAATAGAACTTTTTGGTAAAAACTCAACTTGTTGTGTTTGGAGGAGAAAGAACACCATACCTACTGTGAAGCATGGGGGTGGAAATATCATGCTTTGGGGCTGTTTTTCTGCAAAGGGACCAGGACGACTGATCCGTGTAAAAGAAAGAATGAATGGGGCCATGTATCGTGAGATTTTGAGTGAAAACCTCCTTCCATCAGCAAGGGCATTGAAGATGAAACATGGCTGGGTCTTTCAGCATGACAATGATCCCAAACACACCGCCCGGGCAACGGAGGAGTGGCTTCGTAAGAAGCATTTCAAGGTCCTGGAGTGGCCTAGCCAGTCTCTAGATCTCAACCCCATAGAAAATCTTTGGAGGGAGTTGAAAGTCCGTGTTGCCCAGTGACAGCCCCAAAACATCACTGCTCTAGAGGAGATCTGCATGGAGGAATGGGCCTAAATACCAGCAACAGTGTGTGAAAACCTTGTGAAGACTTACAGAAAACGTTTGACCTCTGTCATTGCCAACAAAGGGTATATAACAAAGTATTGAGATGAACTTTTGATATTGACCAAATACTTATTTTACCGAGGAATTTACCAATTAATTCATTAAAAATCCTTCATTGTGATTTTCTGAATTTTTTTTTCTCATTTTGTCTCTCATAGTTGAGGTATACCTGTGATGAAAATTGGAGACCTCTCTCATCTTTTAAGTGAGAGAACTTGCACAATTGGTGGCTGACTAAATACTTTTTTGCCCCACTGTATATCTTCAAAGAAAATGGAGGTGGAGATATTGCACTCTCCTCATAGTGCTCTTGTTAAGTACAGTTTCAAAACTTCCTTAAGGAATCCCTGACAATAAAAGTGCAGCTTCTTCACCTTACCAGAACAACATTTGCACTCGTTCCATTCCTGAGACTACATCTACCAAGCATTCCAGAGCTGGAGAAATGTTCCGTTCTGGAGAACAGTAGGCAACAATCACACTTCTCAAGCGTTCCAGACTACTGTATTAAAAGGTAGTGCCTAAAGATACGGAACACAGATAAGGAAACAACAATCCCTACAAAATTTTTTCAGATCAGCTGAGGCTTGCTGCATCTGTGGTACAGGTGTAGACTAGGGTTGCCAACTTTCTCACAGAAAAATAAGGGACAGAGAGTTGTAACTATTGCTCTGTGCCACAATGTTGTGGACATTAGTGTTGTCATAATCCTGTTTTTTTTTTTACCTTTGTGGCGGTTTGGGTTAACCCCCACAACAGACTGGGACAGACAGCTCGCTACTTCTGTTTTTTTCTGCTGCACTGCTGTGATGTGATGTGCCATTCATGCATTGTTTCACTGCTGTGAGGTTAATGTGCCATTCATGCATTGTGTTCATGCATCCTGTCCTTACTGTATCTCTCATATGCAAATGCCCATATCTACTGCTGTGAATGCTTTGATGTATTGTTTGTAGTTGGGTATATATGCTGCACTATTCTGTAAATCTGTCTCTCATTCTCTCACTGCTCATCTGACTGCACGCATCTGCCTGTTTGCTGAGAGCCTCCGTGAGCGAGCCCGTGACGGCGGTATGATTTAATAAACCTGCTTTAAAACTTTCACCAACGCTGCTTTATTTCATGCCGCCGCACCTTGATAATACTTTAAAAAATACTAATTCAATGTCATGTTTAATACTACAAGTGAAAAAATACCACACCATATACCTAGAAATTTCAGTTTTTACAGAATCTCAGTTTAAAATGTGTAATAGCTGTTTTTTAATAATGGATTGCATTTATATAGCACTTTTCATGACAAACAAAGACACTTTATAGTGAGTCCATTATTCAGTCACTCCATAGACAAAGATAGTGGTAAGCTACCTCTGTAGCCACAGCTGCCCTGGGGCAGACTGACAGAAACATGGCTGCCAGTCCGTGCCAGCAGCCTCGCCGACCACCACCGAACATTTATTCACATTCATACATCAGTGACATGAACCATGAACACACTGGAGGCAAGGTGGGTAAAGTGTCTTGCCCAAGGACACAACAGCAAGGTGGGGGGAGTGGGATTCAAACTGCTAACCCTCCGGTTATTGGGCAACCTGCTCTACCTCCTGAGCCACTACGGCCGCATTTTTGTATCTCTTTGAGAAATAATGCAAGTTTGAGCTAGAAAACACAACTACACTGCAAAAAAGTCCAATATAAGTAATATGAAATAAATTAAGGCTGTTTATGTTTGGTTTTCATCTGACAAGATATTTATTCTTGCTGTGCAGTTTATGTGCAAGAAAATTTTACATGCTTTCAGATAGTTTTAACTTGTTTTATGCAATTTGATGAGTCAAATTTTCGTGCTCTGTTGGCAGATAATTTTACTTAAACAAAAAAGATTCTGGCAATAGATAATTCTAGTTAAAATTAGACAAAAAAAATCTGCCAACAAAGTAAGATTAAATTGCTTAAAACAAAAACTTTCATAAAGCAAGTAAAATCTTACAGAAAACTGCACAACAAAAAGAAATTCTTGTCAAAATTATCTTGTGAGAGAAAAAGAAGCATAAAGCCTTGATTTAGGATATTTTATCTGACTGAGATTTCCCTTTTTACAGTGTGACAGATACTGCCTTTGGCATAAAATTACATCAGTGAAGTATTCCTGATTCAGTGCATGACAGCAGCAATGAAAAACCTGCACAGGTTAACGCCCACCTGTCTCCTCTGCAGTAACAGGCGACTGTGGCGCATGTGTGGTGTGGCTGACTACTGATTGGAGGGTCAGGGGTTCGATTCCCAAAGTGTCCCTGAGCAAGACACTGAACCCCCAGTTGCTCCTGGTGGCCAGGCTAGCGCCTGTGCGTGTATGGCAGCTCTGTCACCATCAGTGTGTGAATGTGTGTGTGAATGGGTGGATAGCAGGATCTGTAAAGCACTTTGGTTATCCAGAGATGGGAAAAAGCGCTACATAAGTGAACGCCATTTAATTAGCAGCCTCCTCCACTCGATGCTCCAGCTTAGAAAAATCCTTTACGCTTTGGGAATTTTTGAGCAGTTCATTTTCTCTAAGCTCTTTTCCTTTCAATACACTGGTCAACACCAAATTTGTTGTCTAAGTTTTTTTTTTTTTTTTTAGCTGATTTAGGACAATTTTGATGTGCTGAATCCAAAAATCACATTGGTTTTGCTCAATCAGGTCAACTTTTTGAACTATGGCCACATGTTTTTTACGTTTTTGTTTACATGTACGGGTATTTTCACTTTAAATGATGCAAAATTCATTTTTTTTCTTGAAATTCTCTGAATTTTGAACACTGATGATGTAACGTTCAATTTACATGTACTTACCTTTATCAATGTCTACTATACAATTTACAGTACAACTGTACAACTGCTGTACAACTGCTTACAACTTAGCATAAAAACCCTACCTGATCGAGAGAAACTGATGTCATTTTTGGATTCAGTGGTGCAAAATTGTCTTAAATCAGTTGAAAAAACACAGACAACTTACAAAAAAATTATTTTTGTTATGTTGTGTAATTTTATGAGCACCACTTTCAAACTTTTTTCTGGACATTTTGACCAAACTAATTACTTCTTACCTTTCATTGGTGTTTGCATAGTCACATGTCAAAATAATTCCTCTGATAGGCTATCGTTACTGGTACCCAGCTGGGCACTTGTAAATTAGACCAATCAGCAGCCACACATGAATATCAAGTGATGGACATAGAATTTGATCATTTAACAACAACGTGATCTTTTTCATTGGCTCATGATGGGCCCTAATCTTCGTAGGCCTCTGGGCTTCAGCCCAGCCTAGCCCGTTCGTTAAGGCGGCCTCGAGGGGACAACGCACGTCCTGCTCGGGCGAAACATATTTATCCCAATAAACAGGATGTCCCGGCTAAAACAGGACAGTTGGCAACACTAGTGTAGAGTGTGGTCAACCTCTGATTGGAGGATTGGTGGTTTGCTTCCTGCTGTTGTTGACATGCCCACACAAATTTATTTGACATGAGATGGAATTGAGAATTAAAATTAAGAGGTTAGCCTTAGGATTTGGCAGAGGGTGAGGTTGAAAAGGTAATAAATAGATATTTATGAAAGAAATAATGGGTTAATATGAGAAACATGATATCTTAGCCACCACCCCCCCCAAGCAATCTTAAAAGCATTAAGATGTTGCAAATACAAACTTGCCTATTTATGTAGATACCAGAGTGTCAAAAACCAGTTGACTTCTCAGTCCACTAGATGGTGCTAAATCCGCAATGTCTGGTTAGGTCAGCACAGTGAAGTAGTGACTTAAGAGAAGTGGCTGGGAGCTGAACAAGGCAAAATCTGGATGTGAAATGGCAAAATATGATATCACAATAGTCAAGTTTAACCCAAGTTTAACAAATCCTGACGTGATTCAGACCTATGCAAATTTACTTGGGTGTGAAAGCACCCCAAGACATACAGTGGTGTGAAAAAGTGTCTGCCCCCTTCCTGATTTCTCATGTTTTTGTATGTTTGTCACACTTAAATGTTTCAGATCATCAAACAAATTGAAATATTAGACAAAGATAACACAAGTAAACATAAAATGTCATTTTTAAATGAAGATGTTTATTATTAAGGGTAAAACTGACATATTGCACGGCTCAGGAGACACACACGCAGGCTCAGGGTAGATCTAATAGCTTTATTAACAACAAGTGTGTATGAATGTGTGTCTGCGGGATGTGAATGTATTGGTGGTGGCGTCTGCGTCGGGCACGGAGGCAGGAGACCGTACAGCCGGACAACCCTATGGGAGAAGCAAAGGGAGAAGGGTGATGGGCACCACACCAACACAGGAGATATGAGAATGATGACTGGCTTACTTGGAATTAGCAGGTGGCTGGCACAGCAAGGATGAGGTCCGGTAGACAGCGACCTGAAGCGCCCGGTGCAGCAGCAAGGGAATGGAGGCGGAGAGGAATGGTCCGCCGCCGGGAAATCCACCTGTGCACAGGGGAGCAGACTGGGAGAAGAATGAGGTAAGGGCTTCTTACCAGAATGTTTGCTGAGCGGTTGAGATTCCTTCCAGCAATTGTAGCGAGTGAAGACTGACGGCTTCAGGCCGAAGCCCAGGGGCGAGGCGGCTTAAATCCCTCGCCGCTGATGAGGTGCAGGTGTGCGTGCAGGTGTGCGTGCAGCTGGCGCCGCAGATGAGCGGCGAGGCGTGACAGTACTCCCCCCTCTAGCAGCGCCTCCTGGCGATGGTTTCTCCGGGTGCGCTCGGTGGAACTCAGTTATGAGGGACGGGTCCAACACAAATGACGAGGGTACCCATTGCCGATGTTCAGGCCCATATCCCTCCCAGTCCACCAAGTACTGCAACCCGCGACCCCGGCGCCGGGAGTCCAGGATAGAAGAGACAGGCCAGGCCGGATGACCATCAACCATCCGGGGCGCGGGCTGCGCAGCAGGAGGAGGGCAAAGGGGGTCGGAGACTGCCAGCTTCACCTTGGATACGTGGAAGGTGGGATGGATGCGGAGGGAGGGGGGAATAGCTACACGCACAGCCACCGGGTTGATAATCCTGGTGATGGGGTATGAGCCCATAAAACGCTGTGCCAGCTTCCTCCTCTCACCCTTTAAAATGACGTCCTGGGTTGACACATAGACACGCTGGCCCACCTGGTATGCTGGGGCAGGTCTTCTGTGCCGGTCTGCCGTGGTTCTGTTGCGCTCCGCCGTGCGTAAAAGCGCATTGCACGCCGACGCCCAGATGGAGCAGAACTGCCTGAGGTGCGCCCGAACTGAGGGAACAGTTACCTCACTCTCCTGCGCTGGGAAAAGAGGGGGGTCGTAGCCCAGGGACGCCTTAAAGGGAGACATCCCTGTGGCAGAAGAGCGGGCGGTGTTGTGGGCGTACTCAACCCAGGCGAGATGGTTACTCCAGGACGCAGGCTTGGACGCAGTGACGCAGCGGAGCGCAGCCTCCAGCTCCTGGTTGGTCCGCTCACACTGCCCGTTGGTTTGGGGTGATGGCCGGAGGAGAGGCTTACCTTGGCTCCCAGGGCGTTGCAAAATGACCTCCAAACCTCTGAGGAAAATTGGGGCCCCCGGTCCGAGACCACGTCCACCGGAATCCCGTGCAGCCTGACCACGTGTTGGACTAGGAGGTCCGCCGTCTCCAGGGCAGATGGAAGACCTCGTAGCGGGATGAAGTGCACCGCCTTGGAGAAACGGTCTACGATGGTCAGGACGGTGTCGAAGGTGTTAGAGACTGGGAGTCCGGTGACGAAATCCAGGGCAATATGCGACCAGGGCCTGCCAGGGACGGGCAGAGGCTGGAGCGAACCCGCTGGAGGGGCATTACCTGATTTACTGGTGGCACATACAGGGCAGGCCCGGGCGTAGCGGGCAGCGTCCTTCCGCAGGCCCGGCCACCAGAAGGACCGTTGAAGGAGGTCGATCATCCGGGAGGAACCAGGGTGGCAGGTGAGCTTAGATGTATGTAGCCAGTGGATGACCTCCCCCCGAACCGTGGATGGCACGAAAAGCCTCCCCTCCGGTCTGCCGCCAGGGTCAGGTTCCACTTCCTGCGCCTTCCGGATCTTGCTTTCAATGTCCCAAGTGACGGCTCCCACGATGCACGACCTGGGCAGGATGGTGTGGACCGTGTCCTCAGACGCCTCAGGGGCAAATTGCCTAGAGAGGGCATCGGGCAGGCCGTTCTTGGAGCCAGGCCTAAAGGTGATGTTAAAATTGAACCTGGCAAAGAACAAGGACCAACGCGCCTGGCGGGCGTTCAGGCGCTTGGCAGATCTCAAGTATTCCAAGTTCTTGTGGTCAGTCAGGACCACGAACGGCAGGTCCGCCCCCTCTAGCCAGTGACGCCACTCCTGCAGCGCGAGCTTGATGGCGAGGAGCTCTCTGTCCCCCACGTCGTAGTTCCGTTCCGCCTGGGACAAGCGCCGAGAGAAGAAGGCGCAGGGCCGTTTGACTCCGTCATCTGGCGACCGCTGAGATAGAACCGCCCCCACTCCCGTGTCCGAAGCATCCACTTCCACGATGCATTGCAGCGACGGGTCAACTTGGCTAAGGACCCGGGAGGAGGAGAACTCCACCTTCAGCGCCTGGAAAGCAGCCATGGCCTCTTCGGTCCACCGGAACGGGACCTTAGGGGACGTGAGGCGGGTCAGAGGACCGACGACGGTGCCAAAATTTGGGACGAAGCGGCGGTAGAAGTTTGCAAACCCAATGAATTGTTGCACCTGTTTTCTCGATGTAGGTGTAGGCCATTCCACCACCGCCTTCACCTTCACTGGGTCCGGAAGCACCTGGTCGTGGGAGATGACGAACCCGAGGAAGGATGTCGTCTTAGCGTAGAATTCACATTTTTCAGCCTTCACATACAGCCGGTTCTCCAGCAGCCTTTGGAGGACCCACCTCACATGGACCCGGTGCTCGTCCCTGGATTTGGAGAAGATGAGGATGTCATCCAGGTAGACGAACACAAATAGGCCGATGAAATCCCGGAGGACGTCATTTATTAGGCGCTGAAAGACAGCTGGAGCGTTGGTCAACCCGAACGGCATCACCAGGTACTCGAAGTGGCCGTTCGGGGTACGGAAGGCTGTCTTCCACTCATCTCCCTCCCGGATCCGGACGAGGTGGTATGCGCTGCGCAGATCCAGCTTGGTGAACCAAGTCGCCCCCTGGAGGGAGTGGAAGGCGGTGTCCATAAGTGGCAGGGTGTAGCGATCCTTCTCCGTGATATCATTCAGGGCACGGTAGTCAATACAAGGACGGAGGGAACCGTCCTTCTTGCCCACGAAGAAGAACCCTGCGCCTAATGGAGATGACGAGGGACGGATAATTCCAGCACTCAGCGATTCCTTGAGGTAGGAATTCATGGTCTCCCTCTCCGGCGCCGACAGGCTGTAGAGTCGCCCAGAGGGTAAGGGTGCCCCCTGGCGGATGTTTATCGCACAGTCGTAGGGTCTGTGTGGAGGAAGAGACATCACCTTGGACTTGCTGAAAACCATACCCAGGTCGTGAAATTCTGATGGCACCAGGGAGAGATCCGGGGGCGCAGCATCCATAGGAGTTGGAGAAGAGGACGGAGAGCAGGCAGCGGATTGCAGGTAGGTGCTCATGCAGAAGGTACTCCATGCCGATACCCTGGCGGACTTCCAATCCAGGACGGGGTTATGGAGGCGAAGCCAGGGGTACCCCAGGATGACGGGCGACACAGAGTTGGGGAGGACGTAGAAGGTGATTTCCTCCCGGTGGTTCCCAGAGATGATCACAGGAACAGGGACGGTCTGATGTGTAACTCTCCCCAGGGAGACATGGGAGAGGTTGACCAGGGCGAGAGGAGATTTGAGGGCTTGGCAACGAATGCCCAATCGGGTTGCCAGGCTTTGTGAAATAAAGCTGCCCTCCGCGCCCGAATCCACCAGTGCGTGAGTGAGGTGCCCAGTGGAGTTGTGACAAAATCGGACGGGCAGCTTCAATTGGGAGAGGGGATTTAACCGATTGATGTCCGCGAGACCCCCTACAGTGACTCGCGGACCCCGCCGTTTGGCTTCTGTGGGCAAAGCTCCACCGTGTGTTGGCTGTCCCCGCAATACATGCAGAGACCCAACTCACGGCGGCGTTGTTTCTCCGCAGGAGGGAGCTTTGTCCAGCCCATCACCATCGGCTCCGACTCCTCGGGGCGCGATGGTGGCGGCGACGCCAGGGGGCGAGCTTGGGACAGGCGCGACGAGGCACCACGAGAGCGAGAAGAAGACGACTTCCGCTCCGAGGTGCGCTTGCGCAACCTGTTATCCAGGCTTATGGCTAGGGGCGTTAGCTCCGCTAAAGTCTCCGGGATGTCCCGCCCAGCCAGTTCGTCCCTCAGACCATCATTGAGACTGCGGAGGAAGAGGCCGCAGAATGAATGTTCATCCCAGCCTAACTCCTCCGCCGCTACCCGGAAGTCGATCGCGTAGTCAGCTGCCGACCGGCTTCCCTGCTGGAGGCTGAGAAGCCGATCGACCTGAACGCTCTCAGTACGAGAATGATCAAAGACTTCCAGGAATTGTCTCACGAATTGGCCATAGGTGAGGGTGGCGTAACTGGGCCTCGCCATTACGGCATAAGCCAAAGTTAGCACTCGCCCCTCCAGGAGATTCCCTATGTAGCCAATTCGGCTATGGTCTGAGGGAAAATCTCCGGGCACCCGGTGGAACACGGACTCACACTGCATTATAAACCCCCGTGCTCCGCCGAGCTTACCGCTAAAGCGGGCGGGGGTCGGAATGGGTGTGAGCCGAACCGGTGCTACCGGAGCAGGCTGGACGGCCGCTGGAGCAGCAGGAGCCGCGCCGCCCTGACGAGCCGGGGGGAACGGCTGTTGGGGGTCCAAGCGGTCCAATCGGTTAGTAATGATGGTTAATTGATTAAGAATCACCTGGTGCTGGTGGGCTATTAGGTCCACTCGAGCCTCGAGGGTGGAAAGTCGGCGTGTGAGCCCGCCGTCTGCTGAGCCGCTCTGCTGAAGCCGTACTGACATATTGCATGGCTCAGGAGACACACACGCAGGCTCAGGGTAGATCTAATAGCTTTATTAACAACAAGTGTGTATGAATGTGTGTCTGCGGGATGTGAATGTATTGGTGGTGGCGTCTGCGTCGGGCACGGAGGCAGGAGACCGTACAGCCGGACAACCCTATGGGAGAAGCAAAGGGAGAAGGGTGACGGGCACCACACCAACACAGGAGATATGAGAATGGTGACTGGCTTACTTGGAATTAGCAGGTGGCTAGCACAGCAAGGATGAGGTCCGGTAGACAGCGACCTGAAGCGCCCGGTGCAGCAGCGAGGGAATGGAGGCGGAGAGGAATGGTTCGCCGCCGGGGAATCCACCTGTGCACAGGGGAGCAGACTGGGAGAAGAATGAGGTAAGGGCTTCTTACCAGAATGTTTGCTGAGCGGTTGAGATTCCTTCCAGCAATTGTAGCGAGTGAAGACTGACGGCTTCAGGCCGAAGCCCAGGGTGAGGCGGCTTAAATCCCTTGCCGCTGATGAGGTGCAGGTGTGCGTGCAGCTGGCGCCGCAGATGAGTGGCGAGGCGTGACAAAAACAAAAAAATCCAAACCTACATGGCCCTGTGTGGAAAAAGTGATTGCCCCCTAAACCTAATAACTGGTTGGGCCACCCTTAGCAGCAGCAACTGCAATCAAGCGTTTGCGATAACTGGCAATGAGTCTTTTACAGCGCTGTGGAGGAACTTTGGCCCACTCAACTTTGCAGAATTGTTTTAATTCAGCCACATTGGAGGGTTTTCGAGCATGAGCCGCCTTTTTAAGGTCATGCCACAGCATCTCAATCAGATTTAGGTCAGGACTTTGACTAGGCTACTCCAAACTCTTCATTTTGTTTTTCTTAAGCCATTCAGAGGTGGACTTGATGGTGTGTTTTGGATCATTGGCCTGTTGCAGAACCAAAGTGCACTTTAGCTTGAGGTCACAAACAGATGGCTGGACATTCTGTTTCAGGATTTTTTGGTAGACAGCAGAATTCATGGTTCCATTTACCACAGCAAGTCTTCCAGGTCCTGAGGCAACAAAGCGGCCCCAGATCATCACAGTACCACCACCGTATTTTACTCTTAGTATGATGTTCCTTTTCTGAAATGCTGTGTTACTTTTATGCCAGATGTAATGGGACACACATCTTCCAAAAAGTTCAACTTTTGTCTCGTCAGTCCACAGAGTATTTTTCGAAAAGTCTTGGAGATCATCAAGATGCTTTCTGGCAAAACTGAGACAAGCCTTTATGTTCTTTTTGCTCAACAGTGGTTTTCCTCTTGGAACTCTGCCATGCAGGCCATTTTTGCCCAGTCTCTTTCTTATGGTGGAGTCATGAGCACTGACCTTAACTGAGGCAAGTGAGGACCACAGTTCTTTGGATGTTGTTGTGGGGTTTTTTGTGACCTCTTGGATGAGTCATCGCTGCGCTCTTGGGGTAATTTTGGTCAGCTGGCCACTCCTGGGAAGATTCACCACTGTTCCATGTTTTCGCACTTTGTGGGTAATGGCTCTCACTGTGGTTTGCCAGAGTCCCAAAGCTTTAGAAATGGCTTTATAACCTTTTCCAGACTGATGGATCTCAATTACTTTGTTTCTCATTTGTTCCTGAATTCATTGGATGATGTCTAGCTTTTGAGGATCAGTTAATTTACAGTTAACTGATCCTAAACAGTTAATTTATGTTTTAACGGTGGGGGGGGGGGTGTCACTTTTTCACACAGGGCCATGTAGGTTTGGATTTTTTTTTTACCCTTAATAATAAACACCTTCATTTTTTTTTTTTTTGTCCTGTCAGGCAGCTAGGCAAACAGAACAGGGATCTGTCACCCTACTGTGCCAAAACAGATTTACTTTGCCAAGAGGAGCCTATACAATGCCTAACTTTGCACTGTATATTGTTGTAAGTCCTCCTGTAATAACTTTTAATACTTTATTTTAATTGTTTTACCCATGGAAGACCCAACAGGATGGGGAAGAGGGAAAGGAAGTGTGTGAAGGGGGGGGGGGGGGGGGAAAGGGAGGGGAACAGACAAAAAAAAAAAAAGAGACAACTAAAACAAACAAAAGACAAACTGCTTCTTCCACCGGAGATGTCTCAACACGAGTCTGGTTTCTGCACCTGTTAAAGGAGAGACACTTGTACATGTATGTCTGTGTGCCTGTATATGAGAACGCGCGCAAAATAAGTGTGTGCATGTGAGTGGTTTGTCAGGAAACATACGAGCGGAGGGCCGGTCGCAGCAGCCCTCCCCCCGAGGACCCCGAGCAGGCAAGGCAGCGCCACCAACCCCCAGCCCCGAGGTCAGCAAGCCCCAGGAAAGCCAAGCATCCACCCCCGGAGAGATGATCAAGGGAGGGCAGGCTGTCCGGCGGCCGGCGCGGTGAGCCCACACCCCTGGACCTGCCCGACCCCCACCCCCCCCAGCGGGGCCAACATCCGCCCCCGGGCCCCAGGCACCAGGAGGCCAGCGACCCCCAGCCCCGAGGACAGAGACCAGCCAGCGCCCCCCCGGCGCGAGCCCCCCCAGGTACCCCCACAGCGGTCCCGCCCCAGCGCCTCGGCCACACACCCCGGGGACCCCCACGTCCAAAGAAGTCCCCTCGCCCAGGTGAGCCCACATTGCCGAGAGGCACTACCCCCCTAATCCAGCCCCTCCCGACTCGCAGGCACACCCCTCCCCATACCTTCACACCCACATGTTCCCATGCACACCCCTCTCACTCAGCCAGACCGACCCATTCTCTCTCACTCCAGTACCCACTTAAATTCACTCCTCATACACCTTTATTTCAAAAGCCGGCTGTGCAGTGGGCAGATGCAGTGAGCCTGAACATGCACCAGTGCCCGGCAGTGACCAGGGAAGCCACCGGCGCAGGCCACAGAAGTAGACCCCCACCCCCTGGCGCCCATCTGAGTGAACAATCAGCAGACCACCGCAGGCGCCCCAAGATGCCACCCGGCATGCAAAGCGCCGCACAAAACCGACCCACCATCACCACCTCCATTCATCACCCTCTCACTCACACTTAAACTCATATTCAGCCCCCCGTCACTTCCTTAGTTATATCTATACATTAGTGGCATCCAGGGATTTTTACAACATGATAGGTCCTAGGCTCCCCACCAGGCCCCCACGCCCCCAGCAAGACAGGGCAACAGGGGTGGGGGAAGACCCCCACCTCCTCCCCCCGCACAGAACATGGTGGATGTGTGTCGGTTATATGATATAATTGTGTATAAATGTGTGGACTACTAAAGTGCAATTAAAATTGGGGAGAGAAATTGCTGCACGGTGGCGCAGTGGTTAGCACTGCGGCAGCACAGTTTACCCTTGGCCGGGGGATTGTGGGGATCGTGGGTTCGATCCCAGCCCCCGACCAACAGTGATCTGTGTGGAGTTTGCATGTTCTCCCCGTGTTGCGTGGGTTTACTCCGGGATTTCTCCGGTTTCCTCCCACATGCCAAAAACATGCATGTTAGGTTAATTGGCTGTTCTAAATTGTCCCTAGATATCTGTTTCCTATAGGCCCTTAGAATAGAGGGTTAGTATTAATGAAAGTGCTTTGAGTGGTCTTTGTGACTAGAAAAGCGCTATATAAGTGCAGGTTAGTTAGTTAGTTAGATAGTAATTGAAGCATTGTTAGCCACTGTGATGGGCAGCAGAGCCCCTATCCCCCCAAGCCCTCAGTGTCTAAAATGCAATTAAAATTGAGGTGAGTGCAGCCCCACCACGCGGCAAAGGTATCCCTTTCACCGACACAGTGTGGCACACCCCCACCCCAAAGCCCTAAATATAACAAAAAAGATCAGGGGGAGGAGGAGGAGGGTGGGAAATAAGACTGGGAGGTAGGCGGTCCAAAAACAAGGCCGCCCCCCCCCCCCAGAAGCCAGCTTGCAGACTGGCATGTGAGGCCACCCACTGCCCCCAAATCCCAACCCAGGGCGAGGGCCGCCAGTGGAAACAACCCAGGACCCACCAGCATCACGCCCCGGCGCTCCAGCACCACTAACATGACGGGGCAGCCAAACATACTACCACTCATCTTACACACACGAACATGGACAACAACAGTCACAATAGTGAACAATGGGCCGGACCCACACAGCGCCCAACACGCCAGGCGACACACCCAAGCGCCCACGCAGGCCCACGACCACCCACTCCAGACACACACCGACAGCTGCAGGCCGCCCTGCAACCACAGCCACCCCGGAACAACCCAATGGAAACACAGCCAACAACCCGCACCAATGACCCCCCCAGCCACCCCCAAGCACCAACGCACACCCGCTGTCAATGACATCAGGGCCGATGTAGCAAAGTGCCTCACCCCCCAACACAACAGCAGGGCGGCCGGGACAAGCAAGCCCCGAAACGCCAGCCCCCATGCCACTGGATGGACTGCCCAACTCCTGCCACCCAACAAAGCTCTCCTACCCATACACACATCCTCCGCCCCCTAGACATCTACCCACAAGTAACCGCTTCCATACACACACATAACTCCACCCACCATCACACATACCCACCTACACAAACACACAACCCCACCTGCCCACTCAACACACACCCACTTCCACATCCGCTCATACACAAGCCTACACTCACACACCCCCTCCCCCACCCGCAGACCCCCGTGAACGGGGAGGGCAACCCAGGATGCGGGCACCAGCCCCTGGGTGGCACCCGGGCCCCAGGAAACACACGACCCCACCACGCAAGAATGCATCAGGGATAACCCCCACTGCCGGCACACACCCGACCCCGGCCCGGGGCGGGGGGACGCCCCCCCCAGCACCAGGGGCCCAGGGCCAGACCCAGACCCCCAACGAGGGGCGAGGCCAGCCGGCCAGGGGCCACAGCCCAACCCCCCCGGTCCACCCCACAGCCCCCCCCCCCCCAGGGCCAGACAGACGGCCACCCCGGAGCAGGCCCCCCGGACACCTGCGGTTGAGGCGCAGCCAGCCGCCAGAGGTGCCAAGGAGAGTGAGTCACTGCCCGCTACCCCTCAGTTTATAGAATTAATAAGCGGGGACCAGAGAGAATTGAATTCCGCCAATTGATTATTTGAGGAGGCTGACATTCTTTCCAGGCTAATATAATCCAATAGTAAGTTATTATAGTAAGTCGTGCACAAGTTATTTCTTGTTTTCCAGTTCATGAGGATAGCTTTCTTTGCGATGCATAAGGCAGTGAGAACCATGTGTGACATCCTTGCATCTATATTTATTTCACTTAAATCACCTAATATGCAAAGTGTGGGTGAGGGTGGGACACTATACCCAAGCCATGCTGACAGGTCTTCACATGTCTTCTGCCAGAACTTTTGAACCGGTGCACAGGACCACATAGCATGCATATAACTATCCGGGACATTGCTAGTACAGTGAGGGCAGATATTTGTGTGACTCAGGCCCATTTTGAACATCCTTTGTCCTGTATAATGAATTCTATGTAGAACTTTATATTGTATAAGTTGTAAGTTAGAGTTTTTAGTCATCTTAAAAGTGTTTAAACATATTTGTGTCCAGAAACTTTCCTCCTTATTAATCAATAAGTCTGTCTCCCATTTTGATATTGGAAGAGATATGGACTCATCTAAAGTTGATAATAGTCTATATATTTTCGATATCAATTTTGGGGAACGGAGATTTAGAAACTCTGCCACCTTAACTGGTACTTCTAAATCTGTCTGATTAAGATTAAATCTTGCTTTTATTATGGATTTAAGCTGTTGGTATTCAAAATACTTTTTATCACTGATTTCGTGTTGTGACACTAGCTCCTGAAATTGGATAAAATTTCCACCTTGTTCTAAGTTGTTTATTCCCTTCTCTTGCCATAGTGGAAATTTTAATGTCCTCTTTTGTTGCAGGATATCAGGATTATTCCAAATGGGCGTGAGTTTACAGGGGACAAGTGAAGACCCTGTTATTTTTAAAAATTTCCACCAAGCCGTCAGAGAGGAACTAACATTAATACTTTTAAAACACTCATGGCGTTTAATAGAGGGACTTATAAAAGGTAAGTCAGAGATATTTAGCGACCCACAGAGAGCCTGTTCAGCATCTAACCATGGGTTCCCTAATGGGGTTGATTTTGTCCATTTTGAAACGAACTGCAATCTATTGGCTAAAAAGTAATTAAAAAAATTTGGTAAATCTAAGCCTCCGCACTCTTTCGCTTTTTGGAGGGTTTTTAAACTAATCCGTGATGGTTTATCCTTCCATAAAAATTTACTTATATTTGAGTCTAGAGACTTAAACCAGGCCATTGATGGTTGGGTAGGGATCATTGAGAACAAATACTTAATTTTAGGAAGGACCATCATTTTAATGGTTGCGACTCTTCCCATTAATGATAAAGGTAGTGTCCTCCAGCGCGTAAGATCGTCTTGTATCTTTTTTAAAAGGGGGATATGATTTAGTCGCAATAACTCTGAGAGCCTGGGAGAAATATCTATTCCTAAATATTTAACATTCCCTGATTGTATCGGAATAGTAGATGTATTTGGGAAATTGCAATTTATGGGTAAAGCTATTGATTTTACCCAGTTAATAGAGTAGTCTGATAATGATGAAAATTTATCAATGAGCGCCACTGTCTGAAGAAGAGATCTTTCTGAGTTTTCAAGGAAAATTAATACATCATCAGCATAAAGACTTATCTTATGTTCCTTTTCTCCAGTTTGAATACCTCTGATATCAACATTTTGTTGTATGGCTGCTGCTAATGGTTCAATAAAGATGGTAAAAGGTGAGGGAGAGAGTGGACACCCCTGCCTAGTACCTCTCTGAAGATTAAAGCTTCGGGAAGTCTGATCATTTGTTTGGACAGATGCAACTGGACCTCTATATAGTGTTTTAACCCAGTTTATGAAAGATGAACCAAACCCAAACTTGTTTAACACCATAAAAAGAAATTTCCAGTTAACCCGGTCAAAGGCTTTCTCTGCATCCAGGGACAAGATTGTAGTTTCTACATTATTGATCTTGCAGTAGTCTATTAAATTCAATAGCCTGCATGTATTATCAGCCGAGTGCCTACCCTTGATAAAACCTGTTTGATCTGGGTGTATAATAAACGGAATTATCCTTTCCAGTCTTTTGGCGAGAGCTTTGCAAATTATTTTGAGATCGACATTCATAAGCGAGATGGGACGGTAGCTGGATGGAAGCGTAGGTTCTTTTCCAGGTTTAAGGAGCAGGATAATACTAGCCAAATTCATATTTGGAGGAATTACATTATCTTCTTTGATTTGGTTCACCATTTTAAAAAAAGTAGGTGCCATCACGGGCCAAAATTCTTTATAAAATTCTTCTGGAAAACCATCTGGTCCTGGGGCTTTATTGTTTGGGATGTGCTTAAGTGCCTCCTGGAGTTCAAACACCTGAAGAGGTGTATCCAGAGCCGCAATCTGTTCATTATTTAATTGTGGTAGGTTAATATTGTCCAAAAATGTATTTATCTCTGAGTCCGATGGGTTAACCTGTGATGAGTAGAGATTTTCATAAAATTTTCTGAAGGAGTTATTTATTTCTTCAGGCACATGGGTAATATTTCCAGTCATATCCTTGATAGAATGGATAGTTGTTTTTTCTTTATTCAATCTAAGCTGGTTGGCAAGATATCGCCCCGATTTATTACTGTGTTCAAAATTCTCAAGACGCAGTCTTTGTATTAAAAACTGTGCTCTTTTGTTTGTAATTTCTTTTAATTCCAGCTTTAATTTTCTCAAATCGTTAAGTGCCTGTTCCTGTGGGGAAATGGCACAAGTTGTCTCCAGTGATTTAATCTTCTGTTCTAAATCCAGTATCAGTGCTCTTTCTTTTTTATTCTTGTATGAACAGTAAGAGATTATTTTACCTCGCATGACCACTTTTGCTGCTTCCCAAAGAACACCTGGGGATATTCCTGGCACATCATTATATTCCAGATATGATTCCCACTCTTTATTAAAATAATTAATAAAGTCTTCATCTTTCAGTAGTGATATATTAAATCTCCAGCTCCTAGTTTCCCTTGTAGCTTCCCTATTTACTAGTGTAAGAGAAACTGGATGATGATCGCTAATAGCTTGATTTGAACATATTTCAGTGTCTATGATGTCCCTCACAATAGAGTTACTGGCTAAGAAGAAATCTAGATGCGAATATGAACTATGAACTTGCTTAGAATTAAAGCCGGCTGAGTACATATGGGGGAATTCTGGTGAGGTGAGCGCATCTACAGACGACTTAGAGACATGTGTCTCCTGCAATAAAACAAAGTCTGCCTGTAGATCGTTCAATCGATTAAAAACTTTTAGCCTCTTCTCCCCATTTCCAATTCCACGTATGTTCCACGTGACAAACTTAAATGAAGACATGTTTTCACTAACTGGTTGTGTACTAAAGACTAACTAAATGTGTAAACTATATGTGCCTATGTGATATGTCTGTAATGTATGCATATATATATGTTGTGTGTATATATGCATATATAATTGGGTGCGCGCGCATGATGTCTCTGTGCCATTTGCCTGCAATTGCAAGCAAATGGGGTACATGTATTTCAAGTTATTTCCTACAAACCAGAAGTATGAGAAAAAACAGACATGAAGGATAGTAAGTGGTGGAAAAATGCAGACAACATACAACAATGACCTAAAAACTTAAAAAAAAAAAAAAAAAACCTACACCAGACAAACAAACAAACAACAACCTCAACAAAGAAATAAACATTTTGACAAATGTTAACATATTAAACTGAAATCAAGTAAGAGACCTGCGCACAATCCCACTCTCTTTTCCACCTGTAGCTAAAAAAAAAAAGGGAAAAAAAGGGCTCTAGAATAACCAGGGAGTTATAGTTTCATCCATAAACAGCTTGCCATCTATACACAATCTATCCACAGAAACAATAGCACGTTTACCTTCTTGGATGTATTGCTTCCTAATGGGAAAAAGCTTCCTTCTCCTTTCCAAGATTTCTTGTGGAAATTGATCATTTAGACCATAATTGGTGTTTTTAAGCTGCTTGCCCTGCCTCTGTACCAAAATTTTTTGCTTAAAACGTTCAAATTTGGCAACAATAGGTCTGGGACGTTTATTCTGGGAATTTTTTTGCCCTATTCGGTGGACTCGGTGGAAAGTAATTGAGTTTGTGACTTCGGGGGATAGTTTTAGTTGTGATGACATAAATTCTCGGACCAGCTGTTCTGGATTTTCATTATTTTTTTCAATAATTCCAGAAAAAACGAGGTTATCTCTCATGCTGCGTGACTGCAAACTGAGAACTGTCTCCTTCATTTTCCAATTTTCTCCCTCAACAACGCCAAGCCGCGTGGTTAGTGTGGTGACTGACTTTTTCAGGCTGTTATTTTCCTCCACGAGAGAGACGAGCTGCGCCTGACTAAACTCAAGGCTCTCCCGCAAATTTTGGAACTCTTTGTGAAGAAGTTCAACCAGCGCCAGTCTACCATCCATGCTGGTGAGTTTACTCTCAACAGAGAGAAGGATATCGCTAATCTCGGTGCCCTGCTCTGATTTCTCGGGCGTTATTTTGGGTGAATCTGCGGGTCTCGGTCGCTTAGACTGAGAAGCAGCGGCAGAGGCAGCAGCAGAACACACACTCGCCTGCTCCATGACACAAAAACGGTCGTAAAATGCGTCGATATAACGTTCTTAATCCTCCAGCTCTGTAAAAAAAAAAAAAGAAAGAAAGACACAGACAATTAATTAATGAATTAATTAACAAAAAAAACTACCTGTGGAGAAGTTTGTTTTAATCTTGGTGACAGCAGTCGCCGTTCAAATTATTGCGCAATTGTCTCTCGCGATCACAGCATCAACTTCCGGATCCGCCCTCTCCTCATAAACACCTTCATTTAACAACTGCATTTTGTGTTTACTTGTGTTATCTTTGTCTAATATTTAAATTTGTTTGATTATCTGAAATATTTAAGTGTGACAAACATACAAAAAAAATGAGAAATCAGGAAGAAGGCAAACACTTTTTTCACACCACTGTACATGCTGTACACAGTGGTCTTGGTCTAGGCTTAGTCTCTGCCTCTCTTAATCTAGGTCTTGACTTGGTCTTGGTCTGGTCTATATGTGGTCTTGACTACAACACTGATATGCGTAGTATACTGATGTCTCTGTTTGTATGTCCACAGAATCTGTGACCACAGCAGCTGTTCGTCAGACTGCCCAGAGAAAAACATTTCAACACGTACACTTTGGGGAAAAAACTCACCAAAATGGCCCCTGAGGTTTCTAAATCAATGTACAACCTTCAAGTGCACTCAACTGTATTCAGTGACCTGTTTGACAGCAGAGAAGCAAAGCTGAGAAAAATTGTAGGAGAGTTTGAGAAGATTTCTGAAGAAGTGAAAAACCTGCATCAGACTGAAAAAACGCTGAAAACAGCAGGTGCTACTGCTGCAGGTGTTGTAGGACTCGGAGTCTCAATTGTTGCGGCGCTGCTTGGCCATGTGGGTTTAGCTGCTGGAGCTGCTGTAGGTGGAACTGCCGTCGCTGGTTCATGTATGTCAAACATAAAGACAGTGAGCAGGAGGGCAAAGAAGGTTCAAGAACTGGGGGAAGAATTCATGGAGATTGTTGAACCAATAAAGAAGGAGCTGGAAGATATAAAGAAAGCATGTGAAGAGCTGGAGCAAGAACCAATTAAAACGGACGAACAGCCAGAGACGTCCCTCACACAAGTGTCCACTCTGAAGGAGAGGAGTTCAGGAGTCCTGGGTGCATTTAAACAAAGGAGGATGGGGATAAATGAGCTGAAGGTGCTCGTTGAGAAAGCCGGCGAAGTCTCCCCGTCCCCTGAAGATAACATGAAGTTCAAAGAGTCCATCCAGCAGACGGCTGTTCAGAGTCAGAAGGTCATTGACGGATGTCTTAGTTTGAAGGAGGAGCTCTCGACTTTGGTCCTGTGAAGGACTGCTGATCAGTCCAGGGCACACCCACCTCTCACCCAGTGACAGCTTGTGACGAGGGGTGGGTTTCAGTATTGATTATTTGATATAGAATTAGTTTTATTTGAATAATCTGATATTGATTGATAAAATGGAAATTGATTTAAAAATGCCTTTTCACGTGTGAAACTTGCATGAGGTTCACAAGATGTCTCTCATGTGACTGAACTCTCACTTTCACATATTCATATATCTACTTCACCAAGTGAGAGAGTTCCTGATACAATTTACCACACTAGGTCTTTGAGAAATTCTTTCATAATCAGGTGGAATAGGTATTATAACAGGAATGGCCCTGACTGAATCGATATTGAATGGCAAATCAACTTGAACCAGGATGTTGTGAATCTGAATTGAATTGATTCTGGAAATCTTTGATACCCGGCCCTACTAGTGACCACAGGTTTGATAAGTAGTTACGAGAAACTGTTTTTTTTTTCCCTTGCAGGCTTAAATGAGGTCAACTATGGAATGCCTATCAGTCAAAATTAGGATATTGTGCATTTTCTAGAGTTTAAGTTTGTGTTGACATCTTCATGGGTATATATGTGTAGTATTATCAACCAAAATCTTTTCCATAGTTTTACAGGCCTTGAAAAACTGGAAGTTGTTTTTGTTTTTGTTTTGTTTTTTATCTTGCACAGTAATATGAAGAAGCACATAATCTGGTTAGGTGAAGTTTTTTTTAGTTAGCCAATCACAATCAAGGAGGCAGTCAGGATTTGGGCAGCTTGGTGGAACAGTGGTTAGCACTGTGGCAGCTCAGTAAGAAGGTTGTGGGTTTGATCCCACCCCCTGACCATCAGTGACCCTTCTGTATGGAGATTGCATGTTCTTCCCATGTCTGCGTGGGTTTACCCCGGGTACTCTGGTTTCCTCCCACAGGCCAAAAACATGCAGGTTAGGTTAACTGGAGACTCTAAAGTGGCCCTAAGTGTGAATGGTGAAGGGACTGGCGCCACACCGGGGCTGCCCCATCCATCCAGGAGGATGTCCTGAATTTCCCTCTGGGATTAATAAAGTATACAAAATGAATAAATTTATAAAGGATATGTTTGTTTTGTTAACTTGGAGAAGTGAAGGCAGGGCTTGTTGGTTTGTTACATAACACCAAGGAAGTGTGATGATGTCTGATTGTTTCTCTAAGGACGTAACTAAATAAAGGCAGTCTGTGTTTTCTGGGAATAATGTTTTATTTTATATTTTATCAGTATACATGTGACCCATGGCCATATTTTAGGTTAAAACCCTTCTTGGCTTGGCTTTGTGAACAAAGATTGTTGAAGGTTCTCACCAGCATTGCTTGCGAGCTCGCTTATGGCTCACTAGTCCAAAACAAGATTAGCAAACTTGACCACAGCGATTTCAGGTGTAGGACTGGATGGGGTTTAAAACCCACAGAACATTTTTTCACAATATGGGACCTTTAAGAATTGAACTGGTGAATAATGAGTCTCTCCATATACTGTCTATTAAAGATGACATGACCCTACTTATAGCCATTGTAGAAGAGTGAAACTCTACTTCCTGGATTTTGAGCGGTACCATCTTGCACTGGTGATGTCATTGGAGTCTGCTGTAGTGACAGGGAAGCAGAAACACTGAGTTGATGTCCTACTCATGGTAGCGTATTACAGTCTGTGCAGCAGCTTATTGGCAGAACCCTCAAAGACGACTTGCCTGAGCTCCCTTTTTACATAGCATCATGTAATCATGTCCAAACAAATCAGAAAAACAATCACATGAACATACATCAACCTACAAAGAAACCATCTTGGAAAAATTGATTTTTAGTTTTCAGTTTGACAGAAAGCAGCACACAGTAATGGAGTTTAATGTGCACTGCTGAAAACCACCAGAGGGTGATTGAGACGTGTGGACTTGCCTGATCGAGTTTTTGTGACGTCCATCTTTAATAATATACAGTGTATGTCTCTCAAACTGATATATGTATGTTATTGTTAATAGTCTGGTGTCGATGTGAGGCTACATAAACACCATGAAGAAATGTATGTGTGCCAATATAAATAAATGATACATGGACAACTCATGTTTTCTTTATTTTATCTTTATTATATTTTATTCATTATTTTGTTTATATAACAAAAAATTTTTAGAATTTCATGTTTCAACTCCAAGGTTGGTGAACAGCAAAATTTTTACATGTATTGAGAGTGAAGAAAGAAGTGAAAGCCCAGTGCATCATGGGAGGTCCCTCAGCTGTCTAAACCTATAACAGCGTAATTAAGGGAAGGTTCAGGGTCTCATGATCTAACCTTGGCAATAAGCTTTACATTATAGAATGGTGAAAGGAAAGAAGGCACACAGCACTACCAGAAGACTGAATCTTCCACTGCTTGGAGTAGCTGTGTGACCTTGGGTCACAGAAAATGGAGATGGTGTAGAGGGTGCGTTCAAAGACGAGACTGAGTTTATTTCTCAGGATCAGTTTTATTGAGAACACACATCCTCTATCAATCTCTCAAACAGAAGAGACAGAACACGTATGCATCACAGTTCTTATACTCTGCAGAAGTCACACAACCTAGGTCACATGATACTTATGCAAACATACAACCCCTGGTACATAATCTCAATCACAATGCCCCTTTGATCTCCACCCATCGTCCATAAACCCTCGATGTTCTGGGACTCCCACTGGGGCGTCTTCTCCTAGACAAAGGTCCGACTTCACACCTCCTTGTCCCCTCCTGCAGGTCCAGATGTTCCTTTGTCCATCGAGACGTGAAGCCCCCAATGCATATATAGTCATGCATATGTGGGGAATAAGAGTTCAATATATATGCGCCACAATGGGTGCAGTCTGCTTTACCACATGTTGTGGAAAGGAGTTAACACCAGAGGTGGACAGAGTAAACAGAAATTGTACTGAAGTAAAAGTAGCATTATTATATGCTAATAAATACTCAAGTATAAGTAAGAGTAGTCACCAAAATAGTTACTTTAGGAGTAAAAGTATTAACTAAAAAAGTTACCTGAGTAGTAAGTACTGAGCAGCCTCAGCAGTTTGTGAGGGTTTCTTTAAATTTATGTTTTTCTCATAAATGTACTGCTTTTTCCTCTTAAATTGTAATTTTGACATAAAGTCTGAAAACCTGCAATTTTCGCAAAAAAGATCCAAAATCCTAGTAAGAAGATAAAAAATAAACCTTTATTAGTCCCACAACGGGGAAATTTCCAGTATTGCAAAAGGGATAGTAGCACTGCAAGAAGTTAAAAAAGGAAAAATAGTTTTTACATTTAAAAAAAATAGGTAAACTAGTATTTACAGCACTAGCAAGCGGTTAAATTATTTAATAACTAGCAGTATATTTCACAGTTGAATGAGTAGTGTTGTTGCTACCTTCAATAATAACGATATGAACAGTGGACTGAAACAGAACATTCCTTATTTGTACAAAGTAGTGTTATGTTAACTCTGTTAGCATCAACACCGGATCACCCCAGGGCTGTGTACTTTCCCCCCTACTCTTCTCCCTTTATACCAACTCCTGCACCTCCAGCCACCAGTCTGTTAAGCTGATCAAGTTTGCGGACGACACCACCCTCATCGGGCTCATCTCCAACGGCGACGAGTCCGTCTACAGGAGAGAGGTGGCCCAGCTGGTGTCCTGGTGCAGCCACAACAACCTGCAGCTGAACGCTCTGAAGACAGCGGAGATGATTGTGGACTTCAGGAAAGTCACAACCCCCCTGCCCCCCCTCACCATCACAGGCTCTCCCATCACCATTGCAGATTCCTTCCGCTTCTTGGGCACCACCATCACCCGGGACCTCAAATGGGAGCCAACCATCAGCTCCCTCATCAAAAAGGCCCAGCAGAGGATGTTCTTTCTGCGGCAGCTGAGGAAGCTCAAGCTACCCACCAAGATGCTAGTGCAGTTCTACACGGCCATCATCGAGTCCATCCTCACCTCCTCCATAACCGTGTGGTACGCAGGAGCCACTGCCAGGGACAGACTAAGGCTGCAGCGCGTCGTGCGCGCTGCTGAGAAGGTGATCGGCTGCAAGCTCCCATCTCTCCAGGACCTGTACATCTCCAGGACCCGGAGTCGTGCAGGCCAGATCATAGCCGATTTCACACCCTGGTCACGTACTGTTTGCCCCCCTCCCCTCAGGTAGAAGACTTCGGTCCATTCAGACTAAAACCTCCCAGCACATGAACAGCTTCTTCCCCTCTGCCATCAGACTGCTGAACACTAAGTGACTTATTGACTCTCGTGCACTATGTACAGCAGCTCAACCAGACTCATGTCAATCATCACTGTTTTTCTGTTACATTATCGACTGCACTATGTGGTACTCCACAATATCTGCTACTCGCTAATATATTTAAAACTGCTTTGACTAGTATTACTCATTCTTATTCTACACTTATTACATGTTTAGTTTTGTTTTTGTTTTTTTTTAGTTTTTTTAGTTTATCTCTTTATCTTATCATGTTTTAATGTTGCAGCATTGCACCGAGACAAATTCCTGGTTTGTGTACTACATAAACAATGGCAATAAATCTGATTCTGATTCTGATTCTATGTGTGGTCTCTATGAGCAGCACAGATTATAAAGTCTGACAGCAGCAGGTAGGAAGGACCTGCAAAACCTCTCCCTCATGCACTTTGGATGGAGCAGTCTGCTGCTAAATGAGCTCCTCAGTGCACTCAGCGTGTCCCACATGGGGTGGGATTTGGAGTCTAGCAGAGATGACAACTTAGCCACCATCCTCCTCTTTCCTATCACCTTGAGGTGGCGCGCCAGAACAGAGCTGGTCTTAAACAGCCTGTTCAGTCTCTCCTGTCAGCAATTGTGATGCTGCTTCCTCAGCAGACCACTCCATACAGGATGGCTGATGCCACCACAGAGTCCTAGAAGGTCTTCAGGAGTGCCCCCTGCACTCTAAAGGCGTTTTTCCATTTGGAACTGTTTGGCCTCCTTTAGCACGGTTCGGCCTCCATTGTCCGCTTTTCCTTTTGGCACCCAATGGCCTCACAGTTCGTTATTTCGGAACTGTTCCACTTTTATCGACACTTTTATCGGCACCGCTAAAAGTAGGTCCGAAGGGTACCGGCACAGTTTCGTCACGCCACTGTTGGCCATTCATTGGTCTGGGTGTAGCATCATGAGAGTGGGCGTTATGCTGACTTTCGAGAATCGCTTGCTGGTCGCCATTTGCAATTTTTCGTCAGTGAGCCCGCGAACAAGTGGTGATATAAACCACAACGATAGAATGGCTTAACAGAAATCAGCAGAAATCTAACACCGCGGTCCAGCAGAGTTTCCTGTGCGTTTCGGCTGATGAGAGAATGCAGAAGGAAGCAGACTGAGCTTGCAGTGGGGCGCACAATCAGATGCACCAGAAAATACACGGAGACGCACCGGGAATTAGACCCAGCCACCCGAATTGAATTGAATGTACAGCCACGACGCACCCAACTTCAGTAGTTGAAGCCGTGATATTGTGATATACAGGACGGTGAGTGATATGATATTCATGCTTTATGTTATTTTTTCCAACAATGGAAAGTTCACTTAGGACAGACGAAAACTTAATCGTGTCTAAACAGTGACCTAGCTTAATGCTACGTCCGTCCTTGTATGTTGTTTTTTTTGTGTTGACAATATCTGATGAAATAAGCTAGTTGTAATCCTGGTTAAAAAGTTTATTTTATTTATTTATTTATTTTTTTACATGTTGCACTTTCGTGCTGTGCATGAACTTAATTTGTGTGTATTTCATTGTAGAGTCCAAACAGGATGTGCTCAGAATGGCGACGTTTTGACACCAATGTAGGAGTCAAGAATTGAGGAGACTGGATGATTTTCCAGCATCTGCTTTAATTCTCATTCATCCTACGTCCTCTCTCGATTGGAGTAAATCAGAGACTGGACGAAGTCACCCACATACATTTATACACTCATCTCGAACAATACAACACACAAAAGTCGCACGACCCAGTTACATCCTTTCATCTGTAATAGAACACACCAAAGTCCTTCTGTTCTCCTCTCTGACCCCCAAAAGGTCAGGCCGGGTAATCTTCTCCTTCCTTCTGAGTCCACAGGGGGTGCAGACAACTTGTCCTCTTGGGGTGTGATGTTAATACACCTTGCTAGCTCAAAGTCTCTCTCGGCTGAACTCCAGCCTGCCACATGTGAGTCACATAAGCTAGAATTATGGGCTCCACATCACTCCCCACTCCCACGCGAAAGACTGGGCACACACATACAGTAATACAATGATCATACAGCACGTCATCCCTCCAACAGAATTTCACAACACCATCTAAGCCGCCTGATCAAAACCACATCACTCTGCATGCAGCTTAGGTTTCAATCTCCTCCCGAATCTGCTGAACGCAGGTCTCCTGGTCTGTGTTGGGCCGTCCTGCTGTGCCTCTGTGGAGTGAGGGGGAGAAGGGTTATTTGCCCCTCGTGGGGGGTCCGGGGGCCGCCCTTTGGGAGGCCTGCCGCGTCGAGGCGCGCTCGCCGGCCGCACAGACTCGTTATGCAACACAAAAGCAGGTTTTAATCTATCGATACTGATCGTCTCCCTCCTGCCCCCCAAATCTAGCACAAAATATTTCTCCCCGGTTTCCAGCACTCGAAACGGACCGTCGTAAGGTGGGCGGAGGCTGTGCCGCTGCGCATTGTGTCTGACAAAAACAAACTCTGCGTCTCGTAAAGCCTGGGGCACAAACACACGCGGGAAAGAGTGGTGAGCGGGGCCCGGGAGCATTTCTGCTCCTGTGTTACTCAGAGACCCCCGGATCGGGGGGGGGGGGGGGCCCTGGTGTCGTGTGGTCGGGCAGAAACTCGCCTGGCAGCCTGAGCGGTTGTGCAAAGACCAATTCAGCAGGTGATGCATCTAGGTCCTGTTTGGGTGCCGAACGCAACCCCAATAAAACCCATGGTAGTTTGTTTACCCAATCTGTGTCCGTTAGTGACGCTCTGAGGGCTGCCTTCAAGGACCTGTGAAAACGCTCGCATAAACTGTTGGCCTGCGGATGATAAGCGGTCGTGCGGTGTACCGCCGCTCCTAAGCCGCTGGCCACTGCTGACCACAGCTCCGACGCAAATTGTGGTCCCCTGTCAGACGTAATATCTGACGGAACCCCGAACTGTGCTACCCAGGCTGTTAAAAAAGCGCGCGCCACCTCTGCCGCTGTGGTCGATGTTAACGGGACCACTTCCGGCCAACGTGTGGTTCGGTCCACCATCGTCAAGAGATGCGTGAACCCTTGTGATGTGGGTAGGGGGCCCATGAGGTCCACGTGCACATGATCAAACCTTTTAGCCGGAATGTGGAACGGTTCTAAGGGCGCTTTAGTGTGCCTGTGAATTTTAGCCCGCTGGCAAGCCATGCAGGCTTTAGCCCACTTTTTCACGTGCTTGCGCAGGCTCGGCCAAACAAACTTCTCCGCCACCATTTTCACCGAAGCGCGCACCCCTGGGTGCGCTAGGGAGTGCACGGCGTCAAAAACGCGGTGGCACCACGCGGCTGGCACCACCGGGCGCAGTCGCCCTGTGGATACATCGCAGATAAGAGGGGGCGAACCGGTTTGTAGATTTTTGCGTTCCAGCCTTAACCCTGTTGGTCCAGACAGGAGCGCGCGCACGTCCGCGTCCTCGTTCTGCTCCGCTGCCATGGCTGCATAATCTATTCCCACATGGACCGGAGCCGCGCGCGCGTCTGCGCTGTTACCGCGCTCTGGGTAAGCGGCCGCGCAATCCGTTTCCGCGCGGACGGGTGCTGTTACTGCGCGTGACAGACAGTCTGCCACCACATTGCTTTTACCGGCTACGTGCTGAATAACGGTGGTAAATTCAGAAATTGCGGCCAGCTGTCTCTGCTGCCGCCCTGTGAGCGGCTTGTGGTCGACAAACGCGGTGAAACGCCACCCTTCCAGCCAGAACTGGAAATGGCGAATAGCCAAGTGGAGCGCCAGCAGCTCCCTGGCGAACGCGCTGTATTTTCACTCAGCCTCGCGTAGGGATCTGCTGAAAAATGCGAGTGGCTGCCAAACCCCGGCCACCTGCTGCTCTACAACGGCCCCTATGGCCACATCTGACGCGTCTGTGGTTAGTGCTATGCGGGCTGCCGGGTCTGGGTGAGCCAGCAGTGCCGCGCTTGCCAGTGCTTTTTTAACCTCTGTGAATGCGCGCTCCCGCTCCGGGGACCACTCAATCACATGGGAGGGCTTCTGCTTTTTAAGCGCGGTGTACAAAGGCTGCATAAGCTGCGCTGCGTGGGGTATGAAACGGTTATAAAAATTTACCATTCCCAAAAATTCTTGCAACGCTTTTACTGTTTGTGGCTGGGGAAATTCTGCCACTGCCCGTACTTTGGCCGGCAGAGGGACTGCTCCCTCCGAGGAAACGCGGTGCCCTAAAAAATCGATTTGCGCTGCGCCAAAATGGCACTTGGCCGGGTTGATTATCAACCCATGCTCTCCTAACCTCTGAAAAACTGTCGCGAGGTGTTTTTCGTGCTCCTCCTCGGAGGTGCTGGCTACCAAAATGTTGTCTAAATAGACAAAAATGAAAGAAAGGTCGCACAACACTGCATCCATCATTCGTTGGAAGGTTTGTGCGGCGCCTTTAAGGCCAAAAGGCATTCGTAGAAACTCAAAAAGCCCGAACGGGGTTATTACGGCTGTTTTGGGAATGTCCTCTGGTCGGACCGGGACTTGGTGATAACCGCGGACCAGGTCTATTTTAGAAAAAATGCGCACCTTCGCCAAGTGCACTGAAAAGTCCTGGATATGCGGAATTGGGTATCGGTCCTGCGCTATGACGTTGTTTAACCTGTGGTAATCGCCACAAGGTCTCCACGAGCCATCAGCTTTAGGTACCATATGGAGGGGGGAAGCCCAGGCGCTCTTCGAGCGGCGAATTATGCCCAACCTTTCCAGGTTGGTGAACTCCTCGCATGCAATGGAGAGTTTAGCTGCATCCAAGCGCCGAGCCTTCGCAAAAACCGGTGGACCACTCGTGGTAATAAAGTGCTCCACCCCGTGCTTCGCCACCTTAGCTGAAAAAGTGGGAACTGTGAGTGCTGGGAGCTGGTGTAGAAGGGTGTGGAACTTATCACCTGCTGTGGCGACGTTGGTCTGTACTGGCGGTGGGGACACCCGAGCTGCACAAGGGATAGAACAGAAAGAGAGTGCATTTACTAGGCGTCTGTTGGCCAGATCAACTAACAAACCATGCGAACACAAAAAATCAGCACCTAACATATTGAAGCTCACTGCCGCTACGATGAAGTTCCACTCGTAGGCGCGGCCATGGAAGGACAGAGACAAGGTTCTCTCTTCGTACGTCTTGATGCTGGAGCCGTTGGCCGCTGTCGCTCCGTCTCCGCGGGGTCCAGCGACCCAATCAGCATAGGTGGCAGTGATGAAGCTCCTCTGGGCTCCGGTGTCCACTAGGAATTGCCGCCCGGAGCCCGCATCTGTTAGATAGAGCAGCTTGTTCCGTTCGCCGAGAGTGGAAGCTGCTAACGGCTCCCGGCCCGGTCGTTTCCCTGCTTTTTGCTTTTTGAACTTGCAGGGTGGGATGCATTTATGCGCCTTCCCAGCGAAACGTCGATGGTAGAAACAGAGGCCGTCATCTCCCCTGCCGCGGAATCTCGCCGCTGCCGTCGCTGCTGAGGTGGTTACCGCTGGCTCCACACTGCTTCCGGCCGCCGCGCCGAGGTCTGCCGCTGCCACGGAAGTCTCTTGCTCTTCCCAGGCGTTGAGGAACCGCTCCGCCTCTTGGGCCAGCTCGCGGAAGTCTTGCTGGTTCACACATCGTTTGCTGGACAGGGGACCTCTCGTGTGCACTGGGAGGGTCCGCAGGAAGATGTGTTTGAATAGGAACGCGTCATTGTCCGTCCCAATCATTTGTAGCATGTCCTCCATGAGGACAGTCGGCCTGCGTCCACCCCTGTCGTGCAGGTCCAGTAGCTGCCTGGCTCTTGCCTCAGCCGACGGCACGATGCTCCTGATGAGGGCGGCTTTCAGCGCGTCGTATTTGCCGGCAGCGGGTGGCTGCTGCACCAGGCTCCGCACACACCGAGCCGTGCGGCTGTCGAGCGTCGCGATGACATTATGGAATTTAATGTCGTCCGCTGATACTCCCCCGAGCAGGAACCGCGACTCCACGTGCTGGAACCACGAGTGCGGGTCGTTTTGCCAAAACTCGGGGAGCTTAATCAGTCTTGTGCCCCTGCTGGCATTCCCCGGTGAATCCAGGTCTGAGCGGCTGTCTCCCAGCTCTTCCATATCGATCACGAGGCTGTCCTCCAGCCTCGGCGTGCTCAGATTCATGCGTAGGTCACCAATTGTAGGAGTCAAGAATTGAGGAGACTGGATGATTTTCCAGCATCTGCTTTAATTCTCATTCATCCTACGTCCTCTCTCGATCGGAGTAAATCAGAGACAGGACGAAGTCACCCACATACATTTATACACTCATCTCGAACAATACATCACAGAAAAGTCACAATACAACACACAAAAGTCACACGACCCAGTTACATCCTTTCATCTGTAATAGAACACACCAAAGTCCTTCTGTTCTCCTCTCTGACCCCCAAAAGGTCAGGCCGGGTAATCTTCTCCTTCCTTCTGAGTCCACAGGGGGTGCAGACAACTCGTCCTCTTGGGGTGTGATGTTAATACACATTGCTAGCTCAAAGTCTCTCTCGGCTGAACTCCAGCCTGCCACATGTGAGTCGCATAAGCTAGAATTATGGGCTCCACACCAATGTATTTTGACAGGTAAACAACGCATCATATTTATAGTCAAATCTTTTGCTTTTTAAAGCGAGGTATTTGGATACGCAAAAGCCTATGGTGTATAGAACACGTATATTAGGATGTGAAATGTCGGCATCGAAACTGCTCCCATTTAGCTGTAATTAATATTCAAAAATGATATTTTCGGGAGGAAAGAACTCAATTTAAACAGCCACGGACCAAAAAACATACATTTGCTCATGGAAGAGGTCATTCACACTCGCAGACAATCGCGTTGTATGTGTCTGTAGGATTTTCTTTCCATGCACGCAAAAAAAGCATTTTTTTTCCCGGATCCGACTAAGAGCCAAATTTAAAGTAGCACAATTTCCACTTAATATGAAAGGGACTGAATTGAGATTTATTTGTGTGAATATTAATTACAGAGTTGTGGCGGCATGATATAAGGCACGGCGAACTGAAGTTTTAAAGGGTGTTTATTCACCATTCATCCGCCATCACAGAACTCACTCCAGCACTGTGTAAGCTTGCTGGAGCGAGCCCTCAGGCTCTCTTCAGCAGATAGGCAATGCGTGTAGTCAGATGAGCAGTAAGAGAGAGAGAGCATGCGATATACAGTCACTTATATACCCAGCTAGACAATGCATGAATGGCACATTAGCATCACAGTAACTGCAGGAAGGCATGGGACATTTGCATCACAGTACAGAGCAGGAAGGCATGAGCATTTGCATTTGAGTCATACATATCAACAGCAGGATACTGGTGCCGGAATTCCTCTCTGCTCCGGAGCTGTAGGACAAAAGAGGTTACAAGGCACATCTACATATTGATATCAGTCCCTACATCTCACTGTTCTGCTAATTGCTCCAACTGAGCGCTCTGCTTGTCCCAGTATGTTGTGGGGGTTACCCACAGAGTAATTGAAAATGAATGGCACATCCAATAATGGCCACCATAAAATAAACCGCTTGTTTATTTATTTTTATCAGATCATTTCTGTGATCCTTTATGAGTTATAGTCATAATAGTGTATCTTGCACCTTGGGGAATGGGAGATGTTCAGTCACCATTAGAATTTAGTTTATATGTGTATAGTATTTCATCTTTAAACTCATTCAGGAATAGAACACATTACAAATATTTGAGACCCATTGTAGTGCGTCCTTTTATATTTTAGCAATACAAGCACAAAACACCACCCACACTTGAAACCAGGGTGACACAGTGGTGGCTAAATTTTATTGATAACGTTATTTCACAACATCACAACAACTCAGTATTTAAACTCAGTATAAATGGTGTAGAGATTGAAAGGGTATCGAAAATTAAAATTCTTAGTGTAATAATTGATAATAAACTGTGTTGGAAGTCACATATTAATTATATTAAAGGTAAAATATGAAAATCAGTCACAATACTGTGCAGAGTGAAATATTTGCTGAATCAACCCACACTATAGACTTTGTATCATTCATTAATGCTCCCATACATGACATCCATCCATCCATCTTCTACCACTTTTCCAGAGGTCCAGGTCGCAGAGACAGCAGTTCAAGCAGAGAAGCCCAGACTTCCCTCTCCTCAGCCACCTGCACCAGATCTTCAGAGAGGATACCAAGGTGTTCCCAGACCAACTGGGAGATGTTGTCTCTCCAGTGAGTTCTGGGTCTGCCCTGGGGTCTGAGAACTACCACCAAGCAACACTGTGTTTCAGTGCAAGGAGTCAGACTGTGGAACGCTTTTGGACTTGAATTAAAATCATGTACAAAGCTTGGACAATTTAAACAAAAACTAAAGGAATAAATACTCCAAACACACACACGTGGACAAAATTGTTGGTACCCCTCTGTTAATGAAAGAAAAACCCACAATGGTCACAGCACAGTGACTACTTGTCACCCTTTAAATAGGCCGATTGATTACAAGTTTGTAGACACCTGTGATGTTAATTAGAGGACATATCTTGGTTGAACATGTCCCTATGGTCATGTTCATGTCCCTATGGCCTATTTTCAATCTTTTCTAGGGGTACCATCATTTTTGTCCAGGTCTGTTTCATGAGTTTGTTTTTTAAAATAATTCTGTTGAACCACAATTCAAAAGCATTGTCTGATTTTCATTGGTTAATTTTCATAGAATTTTTATTTATTACCACTTTTGTCAGATTCAAGTTATTTTTGTGACCATTGTGGGTTTTTCTTTCATTAACAGAGGGGTACCAACAGTTTTGTCCACGGCTGTATATACAAAACGACATGTAAAATCACACAAGGATTATCATATCCAGTCTGTGTTGTGCTGTTGCTTATTTTTTGTCACGTTTTGTCTCAGTTTCTTTTTTTTTTTACAGTTTGAATTTTGCACATTCTAAATAATCTGTAATTTGCTGCTGACTGGAATAAACAATTTAGTGATTTATGTGTTTGCATCATGATTTTCTATTTTGTCTCTTCAGACACCGGTGGGAAAAGAGTCAACAGTACGAACCATTTATCAGTGACTTTGAAAATAATGGCTCATTTTAAGAAAAGTAACCAATGTAGAGAATGCGTTCAAGGATGAGGCTGAGTTTATTTCTCAGAATCAGCTTTATTGAGTGAACACATGCTCTTATCAATCTCTAGGCAGGAAAAGAGACTGAGCAATCAAATACCACATTCTTATACCCTGCTGGAGCCACGACCCTCGGTCACATGATGCTTTAGCAAACATATAATCACATGGTACATAGTCTCAGTCACAATGCACTCTTTCATGTCTCACTATTGTCTCTTATCCCTCGATGGTCCGGGAATCTTCCTGGGACATCCTCTCCGAGACAAGGGCCAAAACTCACACCTACTCGTCATCTCCTGTAGATCTCTGCAGGTCCAGACCTCTTTTGTCCCACGAGACATGGAGCCCCCAATACACATACAGTCATACATTTGTGGAGAAATATGAACTCAATATATACGGCACATACCCCCCCCCCCCCAAACGTCTATTCAGGGACAAAATCTAATCAGAGCTGTATGGCAGAAAACATCACAACATAACACAAATCAATCCACCAATTGCTTGGGTTTAAACCTCCTGCCATATCTGCTGTAAGCCGGCTTTGTTCCTTCTGCAGTGGCTCCCTGCATCTGTGAATCAGACTTGTTAGCACATCTCTGTGGTGGCACCGAACAATGCCTTTTCGGCGGCCTGCCACGGCGGGGGGCCCTGGCCAACTGCACGTGTTCATCAGCCAGAACAAAGGCGGGTTTGAGTCTGTTAATGCAAATCAACTCTTTTCTGTCTCCCAAATCAAGCAAAAATTGTTTCTCCCTTGTTTCCAACACTCTGAAAGGCCCGTCATAAGGTGGTCGCAAACCTGGTCGTTGAGCATCATGTCTAACAAAAACAAATTCTGCATTCTTTAAAGCTCTTGGCACAAAAACGTGTGGAAAACTGTGATGCACTGGGCCTGGGAGGGTGTTTGATCCTGTGCCGCTCTGCAACAGCTGAGCGGGGGGGCAATTTGGTGCGGGGTTGTCAGGGAGGAAATCCCCCGGCAAACGGAAGGGTTGAGCAAAAACTAATTCAGCTGGGGAGGCTTGCAAATCCTCCTTAGGTGCAGAACGCAACCCCAATAAAACCCATGGAAGTTTATCCACCCAATTTGTATCCGTGAGAGACGCTCTGAGGGCTGCTTTCAATGACCAATGAAAGCGTTCGCACAAACCGTTAGCCTGGGGGTTATACGCGGTAGTGCGGTGGATCTTCACCCCCAGGCTGTGGGCCACGGATGACCAGAGTTCAGAAACAAATTGGGGACCTCTGTTGGATGTTATGTCCGACGGGACTCCAAAACGCGCGACCCAAGCTGTTAAAAACGCGCGTGCAACGTCTGCTGCCGTAGTTGACGCTAGAGGGACCACTTCAGGCCAACGCGTGGTGCGATCTACCATCGTCAAAAGGTGTGTGCACCCCTGCGACAATGGAAGGGGGCCCACCAAGTCGACATGCACATGATCGAAACGTTTAGCCGGGATGTGAAAAGATTCCAAAGGGGCCCTAGTGTGTTTGTGTATTTTGGCTCGTTGACACGCTACGCAGGCCGCTGCCCATTCTTTGACCTGTTTACGCAACCCCGGCCAAACAAATTTCTCTCCCACCATTTTAATCGATGCGCGCACCCCCAGGTGCGCCAGAGAATGGATTGAGTCAAAAACGCGGCGGCGCCACGCAGTTGGAACCACGGGGCGAGGCCGCCCGGTGGAGACATCGCAGATTAGAGGGGGCATACCTATCTGCAGCACCCTGTGCTCCAGCCTTAACCCTGTTGGTCCAGACTGGAGCGCGCGCACATCCGCGTCATCAGCCTGCTCCGCGGCCATGGCTGCGTGATCTAAACCCACGTGGACCAGGGCTGCGAGTGCTTCCGCGCCACAGACCTGGCCCGCGGCCACGGCTGCCGAGCCTGCCCCCACGGGGCTTGGCGCTGCTACTGCACGCAAAAGACAGTCTGCCACAACATTATGTTTGCCTGCGACATGCTGAATATCAGTGGTGAACTCCGATATCGTGGCCAGCTGTCTTTGTTGCCGGCCTGACCAAGGCTCTGAAATCTTGGCCATCGCAAACGTTAACAGCTTATGGTCCACGAACGCGGTGAAACGGCGCCCCTCGAGCCAGAACTGGAAATGGCGGGTGGCCAAATGCAGGGCCAAAAGCTCCCTGTCGAACGCGCTGTATTTCCGCTCGTTATCGCGCAAGGTTTTGCTGAAAAACGTGAGGGGTTGCCAGCTCCCCCCCACAAACTGTTCAACGACCGCCCCCACCGCTAAATCGGAAGCGTCCATGGTGAGCGCCATACGTGCCGTTGGCACCGGGTGTGCCAACAAAATGGCGTTCGCCAGGGCTGATTTGACCTGGGAGAATGTGCGCTCCCGCTCCGGGGACCACTCGATCTTATTCGCAGGTTTTTGCTTTTTTAGTGCCGCGTACAATGGGTGCATGAGCTGCGCTGCGCCTGGGAGGAAGTGGTTATAAAAACTAACCATTCCCAAAAATTCCTGCAATGCTTTGACCGTCTGAGGTTGGGGAAAATCCGTTATTGCGCGTACTTTATCGGGCAGAGGAACCGCTCCTTCTGGTGAAACGCGGTGCCCCAAAAAATCGATTTGTGCAACCCCAAACTGGCACTTCACTGGATTAATTATTAACCCGTGCTCTGTCAGCCTCCGAAAAACCGCTGTGAGGTGGCTTTCGTGTTTGTCTTCGGACTTGCTGGCTACCAAAATATCATCCAAGTAGACGAACACGAAAGGGAGGTCGCGTAAAACTGCATCCATCATGCGCTGGAATGTCTGTGCAGCCCCCTTGAGTCCAAACGGCATACGCAAAAACTCGAAAAGCCCAAAAGGAGTTATTACCGCTGTTTTGGGTATGTCCTGAGCGCGGACTGGGACTTGATGGTACCCGCGCACCAAATCTATTTTAGAAAAAATGCACGCCCCCGCTAAATGTACCGAAAAATCCTGGATGTGCGGAATAGGGTAGCGGTCGTGAGCTGAAGCGTTATTCAACCTGCGGAAATCACCGCAAGGCCACCACGAGCCATTAGCCTTGGGGACCATATGCAGTGGTGAAGCCCAGGGGCTGTTAGAGCGTCTAATGATGCCCAGTTTTTCCAGGTTGGCGAATTCCTCATGCGCTATGGCAAGTTTAGCTGGGTCCAAGCGCCGAGCTTTTGCAAAAACAGGGGGGCCGGTAGAAGTTATAAAGTGCTCCACCCCATGTTTAGCCACTGACGCCGAAAACGTTGGGACTGTGAGTGCTGGAAACTGAGTGAGTAGTGCTTGAAACTTACCACCCGCAGCTGTGACGTTGGGCTGTGCAGTCGGCGGGACCACACGGGCTGTACAGGAAATGCTGTGGAAAGATGTCTATTAGCAAGATCAAGCAATAAACCATTCGAGCACAAAAAATCAGCACCTAACATGTTATGACTGACTGCTGCTACGACGAAGGTCCACTCAAATGTCCGACCGTGAAAGACAGGGGGAGGGTCTTCTCCCCGAAGGTCTTGATCGTCGAGCCATTGGCCGCCAACACCAGGGGTCCACTGGAAGGCGCCAGCCGATCAGCGTGGAGAGGTGTGATGAAACTCAGCTGGGAGCCTGTGTCCACCAGGAACTGCCTCTCTGATTTCGCGTCCGTGAGGTAGAGCAGCTTATTCTTTGCGCCGAGAGCAGCAGCTGCTACCGACTCTCGGGCCTGGCGTTTCCCAAGCGCTTGAACTGGCACGGGGGAATGCATTTGTGTGCCCTCTCGGCGAAGCGTCGATGATAAAAAGCAGAGGGCGTCGCGCGCCCCGCGTCTCCTGGCCTCCGCCGCTGCCAATGTCAGCGCATCTGGTGCTGCAGCCTCTGGCCCCCTGCCGTCTCCGGGCGTTGCGCTCAGCTCCGCTGCTGCCATCGTGGCCGTGTGCCGTCTATGGGCATCGACGAGTCGCTGTGCCTCCTGGCCCAGCTCGTGGTAATCTCGGTTGGTCAGCAGCTGGCCAGGGTGACTCTCACCGCTGACGGTAGTGTCCTGAGGAAAAGATGGGCGAAGATAAAGCCGTCATCGTCCTCGCCTCTCAGACTCAGCATCCTCGCCATCAGGTCAGCGGGCCTGTCTGCTTCGCCTTCAGTCAATATCAGGAGCTTCTCTGCCCGCTCTCCCAGCGAGGGGGTGAAAGCACGGATGAGAGCGGCTTTCAATGCGCCGTACTTGTCGACGTCTGGTGGGTGGTTAGTCAGGCTCTCCGCCCACTGTGCTGTGAGGCTGTCCAGCTTTGCGACTACATGGTAGAATTTCGTTGCATCTGCTGAAATTCTCCGGAGGTGAAACTGCGCCTCGACAGTGTTGAACCAGGCGCGTGGGCTGTGCTGCCAGAAATCGGGCAGCTGGACTGCGGTAGCTGCGTTAGCCTGGTTGGCTCCTGATGAGTTCGGTGCATGAAGGTCATCCATAACTTGTCATAGGGTCACCAGTGTAGAGAATGCGTTCAAGGATGAGGCTGAGTTTATTTCTCAGAATCAGCTTTATTGAGTGAACACATGCTCTATCAATCTCTAGGCAGGAAAAGAGACTGAGCAATCAAATACCACACTCTTATACTCTGCTGGAGCCACGACCCTCGGTCACATGATGCTTTAGCAAACATATAATCACATGGTACATAGTCTCAGTCACAATGCACTCTTTCATGGCTCACTATTGTCTCTTATCCCTCGATGGTCCGGGAATCCTCCTGGGACATCCTCTCCGAAACAAGGGCCAAAACTCACACCTACTCGTCATCTCCTGTAGATCACTGCAGGTCCAGACCTCTTTTGTCCCACGAGACGTGGAGCCCCCAATACACATACAGTCATACATTTGTGGAGAAATATGAACTCAATATATACGCCACACCAACACAATTATTTGCTGAAGACTGTAAAACAAAATGGAGACATCTGCAAAAGTACAAAGGTTTATTGTCAAAATTCCCAGGGCAATACTACATAAATACAAGTATAGTTCACTGTTGATGCAGAGAATATATATTTATACAGTATCTACAGGTAGCAATACTCAATACGATATATTTCCAGTTAATCCACGTATTTCTCCATGTAACTTTGGGACTGCTTTATTTTAATTACTTCTAATCCTAGATCCATTTGTTTTGGCTTAAAATGCATCATAATTGCTAAATATATCTTATGCCTAACTCAGTACTGTTTACCTGTTGAAATATATATTTAACGGCTCATATGGCACCTGATCCATGTTTTGCCACGACACCACTGGCTGGAGCAGATAAATTCCATGACGTCTCAACAGTCTCTCCATGATTTTGACATAGATCATGTATTTTTACCTAACCATCTATTTGTTGAGAAAAGTAAATTTTGATATTCATGTGCTGTGAGCCAATAAATGATAAAAATCTAACAATACTTCACTGTCTGATTAATGATTCTGTATAATATATGGGTCTCACTTTCTGACATGAGTGTCCAAAAATATTTAACTTTTGCATTATTTTTGGCGATGTATTGCTACATGTTTTGATGTTGATTTTACTGAACAGGAATATGGCGCCGCCTCACGGGGAGCGTAGCGCCGCCTCCAACTCCCTCCAAATCCCGCCTCCGCCTCCCTCCTTCTCCCACCCATATTACAGTGAGCCTTGTGCTGTGGAAAAACATGCGTGCCGAACTGTACTGTTCCGTTCCAGGCCAAACGAGGCCAAACTGTTCCAAATGGAAAAGTGCCTATAGAAAAGGCAAACAACAGGAGGACCAGGGCGGCTGCAGGTGGTGGCTGTTTGGGAGGATGGCTACCTTTAGCTGTCTGACGGCTCATGGAGACGTCCCAACGAGCTGCGGCGCGCCAATGATGAGATGGAGGTGTCTGGACTTCATCGTGGGTCATCTCCGGGCATGAAGAGAAGAAGATGCTTGAGACAGGACCCACCTGACGGGTCTCTGGGGGGTGGTCTCTCTACTGGGACTGACTGATAGTTGGGGGGGGGGGGGATGTGTTCAATACATGTTGTTAGTATGTAAATTGCCCAGATTATAGTAGCTACAGTGGGGAAAAAAAGTATTTAGTCAGCCACCAGTTGTGCAAGTTCTCCCACTTAAAAGATGAGAGAGGTCTCCAGTTTTCATCATAGGTATACCTCAACTATGAGAGACAAAATGAGGAAAAAAAAATCCAGAAAATCACACTGAAGGATTTTTAATGAATTAATTGGTAAATTCCTCGGTAAAATAAGTATTTGGTCACCTACAAACAAGCAAGATTTCTAACTAACTAACTAACTAACCTGCACTTATATGGTTAAGACAGATGTTAACAAACCTTCCATTAGAAAGAATAACATATATACTGAAATCAAAGGAAATTGTGTTTGAGAATATATGGAGACCTTTTATTGATTATGTAAAAAATTTAAACATAACTCTTGAAGAAGGTGAATGATATGTGTGGACCTTGTAAATTCCAAACTGGTGAACATAATATGTATACTTATGTGTTGGATTGTCTAGACTAAACAGAGGAGCATTGTTGAAGATTTGATTTTGTTGGTGGTTGTTGGTGTTTTTTAGTGCATTTTTTTTTTTTTTTTGTAGTACTTTAGTGTTAGTGTTTGATTGTTTGTATCATGTTTGTTTAAAAAAAAAAGGTTCAATAAAGATATTGTGGAAAAAAAACCAAAAAAAACCTGCACTTATATAGCGCTTTTCTAGTCACAAAGACCACTCAAAGCGCTTTCATTAATACTAACCCTCTATTCTAAGGGCCTATAGGAAACAGATATCTAGGGACAATTTAGAACAGCCAATTAACCTAACATGCATGTTTTTGGCATGTGGGAGGAAACCGGAGAAATCCCGGAGTAAACCCACGCAACACGGGGAGAACATGCAAACTCCACACAGATCACTGTTGGTCGGGGGCTGGGATCGAACCCACAGACCTGTAACTTCTTCTTTAAGAGGCTCCTCTGTCCTCCACTCGTTACCTGTATTAATGGCACCTGTTTGAACTCATTATCAGTATAAAAGACACCTGTCCACAACCTCAAACAGTCAGACTCCAAACTCCACTATGGCCAAGACCAAAGAGCTGTCAAAGGACACCAGAAACAAAATTGTAGACCTGCACCAGGCTGGGAAGACTGAATCTGCAATAGGTAAGCAGCTTGGTGTGAAGAAATCAACTTTGGGAGCAATTATTAGAAAATGGAAGACATACAAGACCACTGATAATCTCCCTCGATCTGGGGCTCCACGCAAGATCTCACCCCGTGGGGTCAAAATGATCACGAGAACGGTGAGCAGAAATCCCAGAACCAAACGGGGGGACCTAGTGAATGACCTGCAGAGAGCTGGGACCAAAGTAACAAAGACTACCATCAGTAACACTCTACGCCGCCAGGGACTCAAATCCTGCACTGCCACACGTGTCCCCCTGCTTAAGCCAGTACATGTCCAGGCCCGTCTGAAGTTTGCTAGAGAGCATTTGGATGATCCAGAAGAGGATTGGGTGAATGTCATATGGTCAGATGAAACCAAAATAGAACTTTATTGTAAAAACGCAACTTGTCGTGTTTGGAGGAGAAAGAACACCATACCTACTGTGAAGCATGGGGGTGGAAACATGATGCTTTGGGGCTGTTTTTCTGCAAAGGGACCAGGACTACTGATCCGTGTAAAGGAAAGAATGAATGGGGCCATGTATCGTGAGATTTTGAGTGAAAACCTCCTTCCATCAGCAAGGGCATTGAAGATGAAATGTGGCTGGGTCTTTCAGCATGACAATGATCCCAAACACACCGCCCGGGCAACGAAGGAGTGGCTTCGTAGGAAGCATTTCAAGGTCCTGGAGTGGCCTAGCCAGTATCCAGATCTCAACCCCATAGAAAATCTTTGGAGGGAGTTGAAAGTCCGTGTTGCCCAGCGACAGCCCCAAAACATCATTGCTCTAGAGGAGATCTGCATGGAGGAATGGGCCAAAATACCAGCAACAGTGTGTGAAAACCTTGTGAAGACTTACAGAAAACGTTTGACCTCTGTCATTGCCAACAAAGGGTATATAACAAAGTATTGAGATGAACTTTTGTTACTGACCAAATACTTATTTTACTGAGGAATTTACCAATTAATTCATTAAAAATCCTTCAATGTGATTTTCTGGATTTTTTTTTTCCCATTTTGTCTCTCATAGTTGAGGTATACCTATGATGAAAATTGGAGACTTCTCTCATCTTTTAAGTGGGAGAACTTGCACAATTAGTGGCTGACTAAATACTTTTTTGCCCCACTGTATTGTAACGTCGGGGCCATTTTAAGGGAGCCAGGGATTTCCCAGCATGCTTTGCCAGTTTGAAACGTTACTGTGTGTGTGTTAAATGTGTTACTTCTGAGTTATACTGCTGTGTCATTATAACTGCATTATAATGGCCCAGCAGTGTTTAGCAGGATTAGGGCAAGATGTATCATGTGTGTGTAACCGTGATGTAAACAGAGGTCTGTGAGAATGACCTCCGCTCCTGTCTGTGCTGAGAAGCAGGTTGGGGGTCGGGGTGTGTGAAAATAAATCTGGTTGATCACAGCCATCTGCTCCATTGTCTTTTTGTGTGAACCCCTGCAAACGTCACACTGGTGTCAGAAGTGGGATATGGAGCGAGATGAGGATCCAGGCGGAGGTACAGCGGCCGGAGCGATTCATCGCTCAGCCGGGAACGGAGTGTAGCGCTGAGACGCCGGCCCCTGGAGAGCTTCGCCGCGATGGACGGAGCAGAGCAAACCAGCCCCGCTTCCCGCCCTTTTCAGGGCAGGACGGGCTGGCGATTCCAGAGCGACTAGGAGCGGCAATCGACCGGGAGATGACAGTGTCATCCATCCAGCAGCGGGCCAAGATTCCCCGCTACAACGGCGAGAACCTGTTGGATGACCGCCTGGCCCAGGTCGAGCTGGCTGCCGCGCTGATCATCAGAGGAAACCACCGTGCTGAGAGCGAGTGGAGGAGGAGCTACGGCACATCACAGCAGCGCGTGCACGAAGGAGACAGCCGTGGCGACGCGAGGAAGGACGGCTTCCGCTGCACAGAGCCAGGGTACATGGCATGGTACTGCCCCGCACACAGCGCACGACAAACTGGCCCCTCGCCGACGCTAAATTAGAGCGAGGTGGCATGGACGGGAAAAAAAAGCCGCCTCCTGCAGATGCTTCCCCCGGCAGATGACGTCACAGAGGCGCAGGAGCGACGCAGCGGAGCGAGCAGGACGAAGATGCGGCCACTTTCCAGGCGCGGCAAAGGCTGGACGCATGGGAGAACTGGCAGCGGTGGGAGTCGGCCGGAGCGGGCCTGGGACTCCCGCTGCCAGGGAAGGGACTGTGCGTGGTCCTACAGAGGCTGTCAGATGTGTCCATCCGCCCGCTGATGGCCAAACCGGAACCCTACCCCAACCAGATGCTCTGACCGAGACTCAGATGGCCCGTGCATGCCGCCCTGGCACCGGGCTGACTCGCGTTGGATTTCTGAAAGTGGACTTTGAATTTTCTGGGGACAGAAACCAGTCCGGGGGGGGCAGTGTAACGTCGGGGCCATTTTAAGGGAGCCAGGGATTTCCCAGCATGCTTTGCCAGTTTGAAACGTTACTGTGTGTGTGTTAAATGTGTTACTTCTGAGTTATACTGCTGTGTCATTATAACTGCATTATAATGGCCCAGCAGTGTTTAGCAGGATTAGGGCAAGATGTATCATGTGTGTGTAACCGTGATGTAAACAGAGGTCTGTGAGAATGACCTCCGCTCCTGTCTGTGCTGAGAAGCAGGTTGGGGGTTGGGGTGTGTGAAAAATAAATCAGGTTGATCACAGCCATCTGCTCCATTGTCTTTGTGTGAACCCTGCAAACGTCACAGTATGTTGGAATGAGAATTATTCAAGTTGTTTATGGGATTTGTTAATGGAGGTATAATCTCTTTGTATATATATATGTTCTGTTATGGGGATTGTTTTATGTTACTTATTTTAGGAGCACGGCGATTTTATGTTTAAAGGACTATATTCTGTCATGACTAATTAAGATTGACAGCTCACGTGCACGATGCCAAAGCACAGGAAGGAACCACACAGAGGGGCACGTTTGAAAGTTTATTAAATAGCAAACACAAGCACACAGCTACACAAACAGTCACTCGCCAGAGGAATAGCCCTGTGGAGAGAAGATGAGAGCTGTGAGCAGAGGAGTTGAGTAAGGGGAAATGGGCAAACCAAACTGCTACTTACTAGGGAAATCCAGGGAGAACCAGCAGGACCCAGCAAGAAATAGATGAACCAGTAGGGTGGAGGAAGATGAGCTGATGGTGCCTGACTGGGTGGAGTAGGAAGATGGAGTACGGTGAGATGTGGCAGAAGAGCGCGTGCAGTCCTAGGGACACACCCACACGGTGGCAGCAACCTGAGGAAAGAGGTGAAATAAGGTTAACGACGTGTCACCACTCATAACTTTATATTAGTTTGCCTAATCACTGGCAGTATACCCAGACGAGCCAGCGTTGACTGCATGGAGAGAGCCTCCTTAAGTATGCTGGCTGATGAGCGGATGCAGGTGTGTCTTCTGCCTCAGGTGCAGTGATGAGTTGATGAATGTGAGGCAGGATGGGAGATGAGAGGGGTGCGCTCTCGTTGCCCGTGACAATATTCTAGCAGAGATGGCAGAATAACCCGTCTAGCCATGTGGCGGTGGAACAGTAGTCCTGTGGCGGAAGGATATAAGGCACGGCGAACTGGAGTTTAAAAGGGTGTTTATTCATCCGCCATCACAGAACTCACTCCAGCACTATGTAAGCGTACTGGAGCGAGCCCTCAGGCTCTCGTCAGCAAACAGGCAATGCATGTAGCCAGATGAGCAGTAAGAGAGAGAGCAAGTGATATACAGTTGCTTATATACCCTGCTACAGACAATACATGCGCAGCAGTAAGCATGGACATTTGCATCACAGTACAGAGCAGGAAGGCATGAACATTTGCATTTGAGTCATACATATCAACAACAGGATTACTGGCGCCTGAACTAGACAAAGAGAGGCTGCCTATTGATATCAGTACATACATCTCATTGTTCTGCTAATTGCTCCAGCTGAGCGCTCTGCTTGTCCCAGTATGTTGTGGGGGTTACCCACACTACTCCCCCCCAGAGGGCTCAGTGGGGCGCTGAGGCCTCGATCGTCCGGTTTTGGTAGCGAGCTGCGGGAAAAGCTCTGTGCAAGCGGAGGACGGGAAGGGAGGGGGTGGGGGTAGCAAGTGCAGGCCCGGGACGGCGAAGTTGTCTGGGCCGCGCAAAAATTGCATGTGGATCCACGATGTTGAGGGGCTGTCCCGTTGAATGTGGCGGAGATCCACAGCGGCTGTGAGAAGAAAAATTTGTCTCTGACTCGTCTCGCGTCTCAGTTCTGCGAGGATTCGTAGCGGCCATGAAGAAAAACAGGAGCTGCAGCTGTGTGAGGGACTTGGCGATTCGGCTTTAGGTGCGGATGCAGCCCTAAAGCCCTCGGGGACAGCTGATGGCTGAATTCCCATTGTGCGCCGTGGCTGAGACCCATACAAAATCCTGTGAGTGAGCTGCGTGTGTGCTTCAGGTGTGTGAGCAGCCCTGAAGGTTCCGTGTGCAGCGGCGGAGGACGATGGCGGTCTGTGTGGAGCTGGTATTGTCCCGTGCGTGGTGCGCTGTCCTCATAACCCCCCGGTGTGCGTGCGGGGGTTCGGTGCATGGCAGGTCCACTGTCGAGGCGAGTCAGGGTCAGGGAGCTTGCTGGAGATCAGCGTCGTCGGCACTGATGGTCATCCCTGTTCAGGCTGTTGCTGTCATTCGCTCGTGCCGGGTCATGGTGCGTTCTGGTCCACGCGCTGCGTTCTCCGTCGTGCGCGCTTGTGTCGATGCGGAGGAGCGGTGAGAGGGAGTAGACGATCTTTGTCCCTCGGGCTCGTGTCGATGCGGAGGGGCGGTGAGAGGGAGTAGACATTTTGTGTCCCTCGGCCGGTCCCAGCATGGATGTCCAGATCAGAAGGTTGCGTTGCACAAAGCGTGTTCTTTCTTTCGGGGTCACCAGTGTGGCAGAACGCAATAAGGCACGGCGAACTGGAGTTTAAAAGGGTGTTTATTCATCCGCACTCCAGCACTGTGTAAGCGTACTGGAGCGAGCCCTCAGGCTCTCGTCAGCAAACAGGCAATGCATGTAGTCAGATGAGCAGTAAGAGAGAGAGCAAGTGATATACAGTTGCTTATATACCCAGCTACAGACAATACATGCGCAGCAGTAAGCATGGACATTTGCATCACAGTACAGAGCAGGAAGGCATGAACATTTGCATTTGAGTCATACATATCAACAGCAGGATTACTGGCGCCTGAACTAGACAAAGAGAGGCTGCCTATTGATATCAGTACATACATCTCATTGTTCTGCTAATTGCTCCAGCTGAGCGCTCTGCTTGTCCCAGTATGTTGTGGGGGTTACCCACAGTCCACCTGTTTCCCCTAGCTTTAGTTGTTTTGTGTGACTGTTATAGGCTCTGATATACTTATGTTTAGTTTTAGTGCGTGATTCGGGTTCCAAATTGGGGAGGGTCTCGATTGTATGTGTGTTTTGGAACATTTTAAAGGGGGGGGAATGTAGTGTTGTTCTTAGGACATATTATGGTGTGTGGCACGGGTGGTGGCTTCACCTTCTGGTTCTGCTGCCACCTGGAGTATAAGAGGGCTGTGTGGAAGAGGGGTGGCCTCTTTGACCACCTCTCAGCCTAGCGGGAGTGCCTCTGTATAATCTGTGAGTCTATAATAAAGTCCTGTCTAGTTCACCATTCAATCTTGTCATTGGTTCATGTTTTGCATACGTAACACATATGTCCAAATATGTTAAAAAAAAACACAGGCTTATACAGGGCATCCTAATTTTTTCACATGACTACATGCGTTTTACTGTTCGGCTTTGTAATAAATATCAGTTCGACTGTAGCGTCCTCGTCCGTCTTCATTCCAGTTTTGTGGACATAGCAGGTAGGACAGATGACTTGGCAGTGTCTGCCCCACCCTCATTAACCCCACTGTGGTGCCCTTGAGGACCTGCTCCAGTGGAGCTGCTCAGTGGCCACAGGCCAGTCTGTGGTTGTACTGGGCCACTGGTGTGAATAAGGATAAGGACCTGTACTTATATAGTGCTTTTCTTGTCTCAAAGACCACTCAAAGCGCTTCACTAGTACTAACCCTCTACTAAGGGCCTATAGGAGACATATCTAGGGACAATTTAGAACAACCAATTAACCTAACATGCATGTCTTTGGATTGTGGGAGGAAACCGGAGCCTCCGGAGTAAACCCACGCAGCACAGGGAGAACATGCAAACTCCACACAGAAAGGTTCCTACCCCTGCCAGCCTGGGGATTTGAACCTGGAACCTTCTAGCTGTAAGGTAACAGTGCTAACCACTGCACCACCGTGCTGCCCATGTGTAATCGTGTGAATGTGATCAGGCTGTCCTTAAAAGAGAGAGGCTACGTCTCAGTGGACCGCCCCTCAATAAATAAAGGTTAAAATAAAACAATTTGTTTACTAATTATTTAATTAATTAGTTTTATTAATTAATGTATTTTGTTACAAATACAAAAATATAAAGGCAATATGACCAAAGTATGTCACAAACACTTCTTTAAGACCTATGGGAGTTGTCAACATGTGGGGGAAAAAGTGAATGACCTCTTTAAGGTTTCTCATGCGGCGGCAGGAAATTATAGGCAGCGAAGTGAGAGTTTTTGAGGGTGTTTATTATTATTCATCCCGCCATCATGGAACTCACTCCAGCCCTGTGCAGGCGGGATGGAGCGGGTCCTCAGGCTCTCGTGAGGAGACACGGAATGCGTGTGTCAACAGCAGTAGTCAGAGAGAGAGTGAGTTACAGAGCAATGCAGCTTTTATACCCAACTACAGACAATACATGAAAGGCAAGGGACATTTGCATCACAGTAAGAGCAGGAAGCATGAACACAATGCATGAATGGCACATTAACATCACAGTACTGAGCAGGAAGGAGCTAGAGGAAGCGAGGCTGCCTGTTGACATTAATACACACATTTCACTGTTATGTTAATTGCTCTAGCTGAGCGCTCTGCTTGTCCCAGTCTGTTGTGGGGGTGCCCCACACACATCATTTTCAGTATAATGCCAACAGTTGTCATGTGATTGTAAATATTATTACTTGGCTTCAATATGACACTCCTGGTCATGTTTGCGTTTTTATTGACTCTGTTACAACAGGATGCATTTTAATTACAAAGACTATCTGTTCAAATAATTTTTTTCCCCGAAAATTGTGGGAAACGCTGCAACTGTAACTACAGCGGAACCGTCGTATTGTTGTGCTTGTTTCCGGTCGGACCCCGTTCCTTGTGTCTGTCTTCCCCCATGTGTTTTTATCTGCAGCTCTCCTCCGTGTTTGTTTTCCTCACAGTTCGGTCCCGTTTCTCTTCATTCCGGTAACTTCTCCATTCTTCTCCGGCACCGGACATGCCGTCCGGCGGCAGCTCTCTGTTCTCCGGTTTCCGGGTTCTTGGACTCTATTCAAACCACGTGCCGCACGCACTCCGGTACCACCTGAAGCATCGGAAGTTCTACGTGGTAACGTCGGTTGGTCGGAGCTTCCATACGTTTAATGTAAGAACCGGCGTTTGTGTCGCAGTCATTACAAGTGTGTGTTTGTAGTTGGCCGGGGGGGGGGGGGGGGTTGGATAGATCCGATCGATCATATTGTTGTTTGGTGACGTCATACGCCAGCAAACACGGCAGGGTCACGTGATTAGTAAGCTGAGCGCCTGTTGGAAAGAATTGGTCCCATGGACTCCATGGAAGGCTACACCATCAGCTGATTTAAACTCTGTAAATTTATCAGAATATTGATCATCAGGTTATTATTGTCATATCGGAAGGAGTTCCTGGCAGCGGAAGGTGAATCACAGAGCTGCGTGGAGGAATCTGATCAGACCTAAATGATACAGTCATTGTCGCCCCGACAGACTGCTATGATGATGATGATGATGATGATGATGATCAAACAAAAACATGCAGGTTAGGTTAATTGGAGACTCTAAAGTGGCCCTAGGTGTGAATGGTTAAGTGATAACACCGTACAGTGGCTGCTTCATCCGTCCAGGTGGATGCCCTGAATTTCCCCTCTGGGGATCAATAAAGTACACAAAAAAAAAAAAAATCAGGATGCTGGTGACTAGTGAAAATATACAGCCGTGGCTAAAAACTTTGAAAATGGTACGTGTTGGTTTTCACAAATTTTGTTGCTTCAGTGTTTTTAGATCTTTTGCTATTTCTATATATTACAAGCACTTTAGAAGTGTCAAAGGCTTTTCTTGAAATTACATTAAGTTTATGCAAGGAGTTAATAATATTTGCAGTGCTGACCCTTCGTTTTCAAGACCTCTGCGGTTTGTCCTGGCATGCTGTACTGTATATCAACTTCTGAGCCACATTCTGACGGATGACAGCACATTCTTACATAATCGATGCTTGAAGATTGTCAGAATTTGTGGGTTTTTGTTTGTCCAGCTGCCTGCCTTGACCACAAGTTCTCAATGAAATTAAGGTCTGGGGAATTTCCTGACCATGGACCCAGAAATTTGATGTTTTGTTCCCCAAGCCTAGTTATCACGTTTGCCTGATGGCAAGGTGCTCCATCATGCTGGAAAAGGCATTGTTTGTTACCAAACCATTCTTGGATGGCTGGGAGAAGTTGCGCTCGGAGGATGTGTTTACCATTCTTTGTTCATGGTTGTGTTCTTGGGCAAAATTCTGAGTGAGCCCATTGCCTTGGCTGGGAAGCATCACCACACGTGAATGGTCTCCGGATGCTTTACTGTTAGCATGACACAGGACTGATGGTAGTACTCACCTTTTCTTCTCTGGACAAGCTTTTTTCCAGATGCCCTAACCATGGTTACCTGCAAGGAAACACGTGCAGTCATCACTGTTTTGCACAAAAAGGGTTTCATAAGCAAGGGTATCGCTGCTAGTAAGATTGCACCTAAATCAACCATTTATCGGATCATCGAGAACTTCAAGGAGAGTGGTTCAGTTGTTGTGAAGAAGGCTGTAGGGCGCACAAGAAAGTCTGGCAAGTGCCAGAACTGTCTCTCAAAGCTGATTCAGCTGCAGGATTGGGCACCACCAGTGCAAATGTTGCTCAGGAATGGCAGCAGGCAGGTGTGAGTGCATCTGCACACACAGTGAGGCAAAGACTTTTGGAGGATGTCCTGGTGCCATTTCTCTCCAGGAAAAACATCAAGGACAGATTGATATTCTGCAAAAGGTACAGGGATTGGACTAGTGAGGACTGGGGTAAAGTCATTTTCTCTGAAGAATCCCCTTCCAATTGGGTAGCAGATGAACAACAATGATTTCAAACTGCGCCCTCCTTTTAAAACGTCCAATCTGTTATTGTAACTCAGTCAGCATGACGGTGATCTCCAGCCTTGTCCGCCTGTGTTAATGAGAGTCGCTGACATGATGTCAGCTGGTCCTTGTGTGGCGGGACTGAAATCCAGTGGGAATGTTTTTTTTGGGGGGGGAGTAAGTTTATTTTTATAGCAAAAACTGGACCTTACAATTAATTGCAATTTATCTGATCACTCTTCATAACATTCTGGAGTATAACAAATTGCCATCATCAAAACTGAGGCACCAGAGTTTGTGAAAATTGTTTCTTGTGTCATTCTAAAAACTTTTGGCCGCAGCTTTACTATCCCTCTCTCATTATCTCCTCTACACATCAGAGGTCTGTACTATGAAGTCTGATCATGAGCTGCAGTGGCAAGAATAAACATGTGTACCTTTTGGAATTCCCTGTTTTTCTGCATTAATTGGTCATAAATTGTGATCTGATCTACATCTAAGTCCCAACTATAGACAGACACAATGAGCTTAACCTAATACAACACAATTATAATATGGTGACACTTTATAATGCAGCCTGTGAAGTACTATGAAATTGCAGGGTAAAACAGTGTTAGTACAGTAAAATAGGAGGGTAACAAGTCCTGCTTTTTTTTTAAGTCGGAGGTCCCGAGACACAGAGGGGTGATAGTTCCTGCAGCTCACTGATGGAGGTAAAGGTACCAGAACTCCTACCAGAGTACCAGAAGGTACTGTACTCCTCCTTGGCCACTGACCCTGATTTTAAACACATCCTAGATGGGTCTGTTGTTAAGGTCCAGGTCAGTGATCAGGAGATCTGATGGGAGGTTTCATCAGGCTGGAGTGAGCTATTCCATCATTGACAGTCTGGTTCCAAATATTTTGAAACTTGGTACAAAGGCTTGATATACAGTAATGATGCACATGGAAAATTTGAAAACCGCTCTTCTTCAGTAAGATATTGGGATCCTCAAAGTAATCAGAGGTGGAGGATATTGCACTGGCCTCAGAGTGCTCTTGTCCTGTTAAGATCTTTTTTTGCTTGTAAATTTCCACATAAATTTTCAACCTTTTTACTCGTACATCTGGGACTTTTTTTTCCACATAAATTGCCCATCTGCTTTGCACAAGCAGTACTTATGAGATTTTTGTGGAGAATATTCTGGCTAGTATTTGTTATTGTTGACAAGCTGAAATAATAATGAACCTGAAGTTGCAGAAAAAAAGTGCTTTTTCCCCTGCCAATGTTATGAAAAACTTGAAAAATGACAAATTTAAGGGACATTATATAGAAAAAAAGTTTGACCAAATTGTGATTAATCACAATTAATGTGCAAAGTTTTGCGATAAGAAGAATATGACCTCCTTTTACCATTATTTTGTTTTTACTTTGGGTGGCTGTATAAATAAATCCAGAAGTGGCCGAAACAGAACAAAAATAGACTTTCGTCCACCGGCAGCTTTGCACCAGAGCAGTGTTATTGATGTGCAAAAAAATTTGCAGGGATATTATCCACACTGCCGTACTGTTTTTGTAAGCCCATAGAAAGACAGGACGTATTATAGCATGATGATGTCTGTCTGTCCATCCAGACGAGTTTGTCCGGCAAACTCCTGAAACCATTTTCAAGCTGGGACACTTTCATTTCACACAGTGTCTGTACATGTTTTGAAAATGTGTATATTGTAGGAGGTTAAATGATTTTCTGATATTTTCTCTGCTGCCGTTTGCTTGCGCTCTCAGGGGCGCCGCATGACCTCCATAGAGAGCCAGTGGCGCTGGAGATGCTTGGTTTAATGAATCTTTAACTTTTAGCAGTGTGCTAAAATCCACTCAAAGTTCACCATAACTTGACCTCCAATACCCAGCTAGCACATCACCTGTCTAGAGCAACAATGGCAAGCCCTTTGGAGAATTCCAGACAAACATAAAAGGTTCTCCATGACTGAAGTAAATTTCATATACCAACAATATGTTAATTTTGTTATTATTGCCAAGTTAAACCCAAACTTTAATTATAGATCTCTTTATAATATTGGTCAGTATTTGTGATTAAAAGGAAGCTGGGAACAGAGGTTGCATTGACGAGACTGTAAATTAGCCCTTGGTGTGAATGTGTGTGTGAATGGTGAAGAGGTTGGTGCTGCACCGAGGATGCCTTTGAGTTTCTTTCTGGAATTCATAAAGTATAACAAACTGACAAACAGCCCTGTCTGTCAAAATGACAGATGACAAGAAAGTGTAGCGCAGCCGCTGGCTGGGAAACATGTAAGCTATAACTGAGAACAAAGCTATTTTCAGTTTATTTTTAATATCAGTAAAAACACTGGGACAGTAGTCCTTAACAGAAATTTCTTCTGTTTCAACATGAACTCTTATTACTAATTACTGATTACATGTATTGATCCCTTACAGGTGAACAAGTTGGGAATTGTTGCTATTAGTGAGTATTTTTTTTTTAAATATACAGTATATTTGCAACTTGTACTGATTCTGCTGCTGAGTGTTCTGGTGTCTGATTGGCTGCTCTGCACTGATGCAATGTGATGTGCTTGCCTAGGTAACAGCCTCCCAGATGACATCACTTGTTTGGCTGCCGACAGGATGTTGGTGTTTGCTGCCTGTGGGCGGCTCATCAGTGCCTTTGCCAGGAACAAAGAGGTACAAAAACTTTATTTACGCTAAAAGAAAGGACAGTTTGCTCGTTTTTGTATTTTGCCACTCTAGGGCTGGGATAACACTATTTTTTTGCGATTAATGTAGACTGATTAACGTGTAAGAAATGAACGTTGTATGTAGACAGTCTGGAGATGCAAGAGTCTGGCTCTTGCACTGATGTACTTCAGTATTACTGAAGGCAGAATTACTTCTATAATGAAGAACTGTATGAAAACTTGCTTAAGGATCTCGGGGAACGTGGCCTGGCTTCAACTGGGTCTTGCAGGGTACCACTTATGGAATAAAGAGCTAGTCCTATGGGAGTCCCTACATGGGTATAGAGGTCCTAGAAGACAACTTCAGCAAAATATTTCCGTGTCCAACATTGCCAAGCTAGCTACTTTTATGGCGGACTGTGATGACTGGCATCCAGACGTGTAGGCCGCATTGACTGACTGATATGAACTTGAAGCAGTGGTTTTACTGTGTCATTGTGTAAGGCTGCATGTCCACCAAATGCGTATTTTGTTGCCCGACCGCCCTGAGTGTTTTTTTTTTTGTTCAGCATTTGTGCGCTGCGCTCTGGGAAAAAAAAGTCTGTGCCCTCTATCCCAGCAACAGCTTGTCACTCTCAGCTCAGCACTTCCGCTTTTCCTATGGTCAGACTTTCTACTGATTTTTTTTTTTTAATAGCAGTCGCTAAATAACAATGGACAAGAAACGTGTTCTAGCAGCTCTGGATGTAAAATATGATGACACGGAAAACAGGAGTCTGAGTAGAGACTGTATCAGTGTCCCATATCCTGCCCTTCCTGATTCTGATTGGCTGCTTAGACAGGTCTGACTGATGAGTTCAGCTGCAGTCTGAGAAGTTGAACTTTTTTCAACGCTGAGCGTCCTGAGTGCCGCGACAAAAGACGGCCACCGCTCAAAGCGTCCCTCAGCGCTGTAAACGCTGGACTACATAGAGAATGGATAGAAAACTGTTGCCCAGAGCGGAAAAAATGCATTTGGTGAACACGCAGCCTAATGATTACATATTTATAAGTTTTGCAGTTAATCAGGATTAATTACAATTTAAAAAATGTTTTGTGATACACACCATTTTTATGGGGAAAATCGATACAGTGTAGTACTGTATAAATTCAGAGACACCAGTACCACAATAAAAGTATTAATAAATGTTGAAAATACAAACCTGTCTTTTTGGGTACTGGAGTATAAAAAAAGCCTTTTCAGTCCAGCACGGTGGCGCAGTGGTTAGCACTGTTGCCTTACAGCTAGAAGGTTTCTGGTTCGAATCCCCAGGCTGGCAGGGGTTGGAACCTTTCTGTGTGGAGTTTGCATGTTCTCCCTGTGCTGCGTGGGTTTACTCCGGGGGCTCCGGTTTCCTCCCACAATCCAAAGACATGCATGTTAGGTTAATTGGCTGTTCTAAATTGTCCCTAGATATCTGTTTCCTATAGGCCCTTAGAATAGAGGGTTAGTATTAGTGAAAGCGCTTTGAGTGGTCTTTGTGACTAGAAAAGCGCTATATAAGTGAAGGTTAGTTCGTTAGTTAGTTAGTCCACTAGATGGTGCTAAATGCTCACAAGCTGGTTAGGTCAGCAAAACAAAGGCGTGACTCCAGAGTTGGACAACACAAAAGACTGGGATGGTAAATCTCAACATGTGATATTGCAGTACTCAATATATTGTTAGATCATGATGATATTGTAACATGAGGCCACTGGTGATTCCCACCCCTAGTATTTATATTGATTTTCATGTTTTAAGATGTGACTTTTAATGTCATCTTCTTTAGTTTAACTTTAAATTTTATGTCAGACATGTTAAAAAATTGCACAGAAATGAAATGTATTCAGTCATAAAGTTGGTGAATAATAAAAATGTAAGTGTTTGAGTGTTTTTGACACTTTGCCCTGCGTACAGGTGGTGATGTGTTACAGTGGTCATGAACAGGAAGTTCGTTTGCTGCTTACTCTGGGTGATCAACTGGTCTCAGCAGACAGTGGCGGTGATGTCATCGTGTGGGATGTCAGCAGCGGCGGTGAGTGTGAAAGGCTGTTGCTTCACGTGTGTGTACCTGCTCTAGAGCCATAGTTTCTTACAATGCCTTGCCCTTTTTGTTTGTCAGAGGTGTACCTGCAGCTGCACTTTGACCCCACAACCTTTGACGTGTCGGCCATGATGCACCCTTGCACATACCTGAACAAGGTGCTCCTGGGGAGCTCCCAGGGTGCACTGCAGCTCTGGAACATTAAGACAAGGTGAGTGTGTCAGCGTGATGGCGCTGTGCAGAGCCTCCTGTAGCTGCATCATTCTCACAAACACTTCAGAGTTAAAGATTGATTTTCAGGGCCAATATAAACTACAAATATTTGGAGTTGATATTCATTTAAATTATACTACATGCATAAAGTAAACCTCATCACAAGCATGTTTTGATGGTAGTTATCCACATTATAACACTGTTTTCCACCTGTAGGGTTACAGTGGAAACAAAGCAATTAATGGGGAACATAATGAAAATGTCACTTTTTCAGCTCTTGTGCACATCAGTTTGGGTGTCTCGAATGGCCACCAACATAAAAATGAACCAACACACCTACAGTGCCGGCAGTGTGTTAGCTTAGCTGCACAAACTCTGTTTTTATGGCTATTTTCTATATACCGTATTCACCCTGCTACATATTCTTGTTCCTAGCTGGTTTATTACTCTACAGTTGAGCATATACAGTATCTTACATCATTCAGGCCTATTTTATTTTTTTGGTCAGGGTGTCTCAAGAAACCAGGCTGTTAGTAGAGTTAGCTCAGTGGTGCAACCAAGTTTTTATGGTTATATTCTATACATTCAACTCATCCAGCTCTTTCATTAATCCACAGTCTATTATATATTGTATTATTCTGTCTTATTTTCTTATCATCATCATCATCATAGCAGTCTGTCAGGGACGACAATGACTGTTTCATTTAGGTCTGATCAGATTCCTCCACGCAGCTCTGTAATTCGCCTTCTGCTGCCAGGAACTCCTGACCTTGTTAACCCGGGCGACATCCGAGCCGGTATGAGTTGCTCTCTGACTGACCATTTCATGAAACCGCTTGCAAAATATTTGAGTACCGCTAGCTTTTGCTGGACTAGCAACACATTCTTGGCAGATAGAGGTATTATCAGTGGCAAGGACAGGCCAAGACAAACTGACTCCAGTATCTGTTGCAGTGACTGACCAGATGATGGGTTTGTTTATCTCTGCTCTTTGTGTAGTGCATGTCACGATGCACCGACTGGCAAAAGTCCACCACAGACCTTGCGACAGATGTGCTTATCTGCCAGGATGTCCAGTCTCACCCCGTGTAACTGGGAGTGGTCCACCAAAGACCTGGTTTTACCCACGAGGTGTTTTTCTCCCTCCGAGATGTGCAAGACAGTCAACTCCCTCATCAAACTTATGTGTGGCACAAGAACAGCCATAAAAATCCAGGACTCACCTGTAATAGTGACAGCGGTGGAATAATGCAACCTTCCACCGTTGTCTGAAGTACCTCCAGCCAGAGGACATGAGCATCTTTAAACGCAACGCAGTCTCTGGCTACAGGACCAGGGTGGCGGATCTTCTGGCGTTTCTCGGTTTCGTGGTGGAGTCTTCTTCTTCTTCTTTCAGATTTGATTGGCGGTTGGCAACCAGCTTACAGGTGCATTACCGCCACGTACTTCACTCTAAATCATCACTCTATATTCTTCTTTCAAGCTGGATAATTTGTCCATAATACCATGTAATCTCACTGATAGTTCACTGAGCTTAGCTAGCCCTTCTGGCTCCTGTTGACATAACTTGGCAACCTCGTCCAGTGAATGTGATCTGTTATTCTAGTTTATTTTGCTGTAGTTTACTATACTCTGGCTGGGATGGCTCCTCCAACTGTGGCGGTTAGCGACAGCATAGCTAACCATTCACTACTTCAGGCTCATTTCTGCATTTTTAATATCCCAGGGACTGTTTCTGTCCGGTCAACCACTCAAATCACACACACCCCTTTTACATTTTCACATTTAGTTTTACTAGTGCAGTGCCCAGTCACATGACCATATAAGATGTTGGTTAGTTCCTGCTGAACTGGAATTCCTTATAATTCCAACTCCTAGTGGTTATACCGTTTCCACCTCTGTGTTCATTTAATTGCTCCCCTAAGGATGTTCATTAACCACTTGCACTCCGGGCAATTTTCCTAAAAATGCCCAAAAATAACGTGCCCAAAGTAAATCGAAAGCTGTTATTCAACCCTTTGCAGCATCTTCATGGGGTTGGTTTCATTTAAAAGAAAACACTTTGAATTTTTTGGCAAAAAAAACATAATCTCTCTACATGCTCTGGCCACTGAGTTACAGTCATCTAAACATACTGAACTTGAAGAAAAAAAAATTGGACACAGTGTTTTTTTGGATACAAATGCTTGTAAATAACACACAGCTGTCCGATCCGGCTGGAAAATGCAACAGAAATGTAGAACCAAGTGTTATCCAGCTGAGATCCAAATTTGGTAACAATACCACCAAAAATGAATATTTTACACAGCTTTGTTCTCAGGCTGTTCCCAGGCGTTATGGAACTGTGCCAAATTGTGCCAAATGGCACAGTTTGGAAAAACGTCTGTAACTTTTGAATAATTCAATGTAGAATCTTCATTTTAGGCTCTAATGAAAGGTCACACTCAGGGCTGTGTCTGTGTGTGTGTGTGTGGGCGGGGGGTCGTCCCCCCCCCCCCCCGCTACCAAGGACCAAATTTGGCCCTCGCTACATGACGGAATACACTCTTTTTTTTTTTTCCCTTGCATGTTTTCACAGCGCCCCCCCCCCCCCCCGCTACTGTGTGTGTGTGTGTGGGGGGGAACCGTGAACGGACCGTGAACGCCCCCCCCCCCCCCCCCGCTACAGAAGAGGGCCATTGCTACATGATGGAATAGACTGATATGCTTCCCCCCCGCGGACCGGGGAGCGTTCGGACCGTGCCCCCCCCCCCCCCCCCGCTCCTCTTCTGCAGCGGGGTGGGGGGGCGTTCCCGGTCCGAACACGGCAAATGAACCGTTTATCGCGGCGCACGCACTTCGTATTTCGTGCGCAGTACAGTTGTAATTTACCGATCGGTCAAAAGTCATTTTTGGATTACAGTTTTCAGGGATAAATAATAATTTAGCTTATAACACCTTACCTCTTCAAAGCAGCAGAGTCGTGGCGAACAGCTCTTCCCACGCGTCAGACGAACGCGACGCTGCTCCGCTCGTGGATCCCGATCAATATAATTACATTATTGCCGTTTTGGTGAATGATTTACGACTTTTGTCGTCGGCCTCCGTCTATTCTGCTGGAATGAGTGCAGGTCCCACTTGTGGGTGTTCTCCATGCTGCTGGGTGAGCCTGGGTCTGTAGGAGATTCGTACAGAGTCCTTCTGCAGCAGTAAATATCGCTTCACCCAGCCAGAATTTCTGTGCTTCAATTGGCTCCTGCGTTCACAGTAGGCGGGTCCTCCTTCCTAGATTTTCATTCATTGGTTCTTCAAGGTTTCAGAAACCCAATTCAAGGCTCTTATTAGTCGAATGAGAGGTCAATCAGATGAACTAATCTGTTCGCGGCTGTCTCTGCAGTTTTTTTTTGAGTGGCGCTTGGACGCTACTACATCACCATCACCACCATCATGCGTCATGCGCACGAGCGTGCTCTCGCGCGCTCTCGTGCGTCATAGGACGCAGAGACTTGCCCGCCCGCGGAACAACGGCGCGCAAGTGGTTAAAGATTTCCCCTCCTAAACTTCCACATATTCGGGGAGGCTGAAATTTACAGGGGTTATTGGGCTTAATATTATAAATTTCCAGCCCCCAAATCCCAACGGTTATAGCTTTTCCACCTCTGTGTTCATTTAATAACGCCCCTATGGACGTTCATTAAAGATTTCCCCTCATAAACTTCCACATATCTGGGGAGGCTGAAATTCAGGGATACACACCCTCGTAACCTCAGCAAAGCATGTATAAAATCTGAGGTCAGTCTGACAAACGGTTCAAGAGATATGCGAGGAACAGACAGACACACAGACAGTGATTCCTTGAATTTATAGAGAGATATTATGTTGTAATGTTTGCTTCAACAGCTGAAGCAAAAGTTCTAACATTTCTCAGTTGGAGTGATGAAAGAGGAAGCATGGGGTGAACTGGGGCTTGTTGGCATTTAAAGAAATGTCCACCGACATGCATGGAAAATGGTGCTTCAATATGTTTTAAACCCTGAGAAGTTTTGGCTGAAGCATGTCGCAGACATTTTATTAAGACCTCTGAGAACTCTGTCAACTTGTGGAAAATGGGTATAATATGTCTCCTTTTAAAATATTCTCATAAATTTTTGAATTATTTATTTGTAGATTTGACTCCTTTTTTGTATAAATGTGCATATTTTTTCTTATGAATTTGCAAGTTTTTCTCAAAACGGAGCGGGGTTTTTCCTTTAGGTGTTTTTGCTACATGTTTTTTGCTTCAAAGCCACATGGAGTCCCTTATTGACAACAGATGAGCCAAGTGTGGCCCCAGAGGATCAGATGGCAGTCATGACCATTTTAATTCTGTTTAAAAGTTAAAATCAATAAATACAATGACAGAATTTTTTTTTTTTTTTTACGGCCGTTGGTTATGAAAGCATTGATGTGTTAACAGTGGTGTGTTTGGTCCTCAGTAAGCTGCTCTACACATTCACCGGCTGGTCAGCAGGAGTCACCGTTTTGCAGCAGGTCAGTTATCAATCCTGTTTAAATGTGTGCTCATTGTCACTGTTTTATTATTTTTAAAAAAATCATGATAGGCACTAGTTAAAATTGCTGGAAGTGATCTTGGCATTTCAAAATTATAATTGTGTTTTTCTTCCAGTTTGTGTGCAAAGTTTTTGTTTTGAAATTATATTTTAATAAAGACTTTATTCCCCAGAGTCCTGCAGTGGACGTGGTTGGTATTGGCACAGCAACAGGTCGCATCATCATTCACAACATCAGACTGGATGAGACCTTGATGAGCTTCACACAGGACTGGGGGCCTGTCACCTCGCTTGCTTTCAGAACAGGTAAAGTGATTTGTTCTCGTTCGCTCCCTTTATACTTATTAATTTTATCTGTCAATGATTTACAGTTCATCTTATCAATAGTATATAATGTGTCAAGTTTTGCACCATTTGCACTAAACTGTTAAAGATGCACTGCAATGGATATAAATCCTTTTAAAAACAAATGTACAATGTCTAAAATGGTATCTTATGCCATTTTCTCCACAAAAAAACCCTTTTATTGTCTTAAGTTGTCTTCACACCAAGCGCGAACGGGCAAATTTTTCATGCAGCACAAATACATTATAACTCAATGTATGCACTCGACATAAAGTCACCGTCTGAATGAGATGCAGAAAGGTGGAGTTGCCTTCATAACTTCTGCAGCTGTGTTCAACCTGCTGTGGAAATCCCCAAAAGAACATCATGCTTAGGTTTACATTATCCTAAGGGGGGCTCACCTGAAAAAGTTGTCCCTGCCTCAAAAACTTGAGGTATTTATGTTGCTAGCTTGCTAGCCTTGTTAGCACATCCGTGGCAGGAACCCGTGAGTAAATAACTCCGACATCCTGATTCAGCTAAAGAGCTCACGGTCCTTCTGTCTCCAGGTGAGTGGCAGTCTTATTTTCAAAGTAGCTTACTCTCCAGTGTTGATACTTTTACTCAGATGACGGCAGAATCTTGTGAATGCGCCATTTCGCATGTGCTCGCCTGTTTCCATTGACTTTGTATGTACTCGCACTGCCTGTTCGCATTTGGTGTGAAGGCATCTTTACAGTTGCTTGTGAAAATTTTTGCCCTTTTCCTCCTTCAAATGCCAGGATCTAATTAAGCCCACCTACATCCCCCCCACCAGGATGCTGACATAGCACCTCTCCTCTAAGACCACAGCACACAAAAGTGTGCAAGCTGGCAAATTTGAACAGCCAGTGCTTCGTCCTCATTAGTTCACCTGTGATAGTGACATCACAAAAACACTGTCTAAACTTGCCTTTTTCCAGGGGGAGTAGCTTAACGGAACTTTAACAGCAAAAAAACAGACATGACACACAAGAGTGATTAAGCTCTTGATATGTTTTGTAAGTCATAAAAATATGTTACAGATATGTTAACAAGGAAAAAAAAACTTGCTTTTTACTGGTGTCCCACTTTAAGTAAAGTAATATACCCATCCAGAAAAGGAATAGGGCCTATCAGAGAATAGCAGAGACTTGGGTGGCAAATTAAAGGAAGAGCAACAATAAAAAGTATGTCTATCATTGGGTATTCATATTTTGAATTAGTCAGCGTTAACATTGATGTTATGGCTGACTAAAAGTCCTCTGAAACTGTTTTGAAGGGATGATTGCAATTGTTCTTCTCTCTTTTTAGCATTTTGATGATGGTGGCACAGAAGGGGTATTATTAGCTCTGTTTCCACTGCGGGAATTAGGCTGCATGTTCACCAAATGTGTTTTTTGTCACCAGACCACCTGAACCTCTTTTTTACAGTGCTTTTGCGCTGCGCTCTGGAAAAAAGCCTGCACCCTGTATCCTAGCAATAGCTTGTCACTCACAGCTTAGCACTTCCGCTTTTCCCATCGAGGCTTTCTACTTATTTTTTAATAGCAGTCTCTAAATAGCAATGGACAGGAAACGCATTCTGGCACTCGCAGCAGCTTTGGGTGCAAAATATGATGACACGGAAAAGAAAACAATAGTCTGGGTGCATGACATTAACCGGTCGAGGAAACACCTGGGAGAGTACCACTGACTTGTACAGGGGCTGCGCCTTGATGGTGCCCGTTTCAAGGAGTATTTTCGATTTACTAGGAGTCAGTTTGAACTGGTTTTGGAGAAGATTGGCCCGTCAATTTCTCAGATGCAGACTATTTACGGAAAACCCTCCTCAGATGAGTAGAGGAGTCTATGGTCAAAATTTCTTTTATTTTTCAAGATTTCCTCTGGTAACATTTCCACGTGGTGGGCCGCCACTCCTGAAACTATGCCACCACGCTAAGAGAAAAATAAATTTAAGAAAAATAAATTCAGGAATGATGCTCCACAAGTATGCACATGAACAGCGTGTGTGACAGTCATCTGCGCATTGAAGTTTAGAGGCACGCTGCCCGCAAGACTGTTCCAGTCAGCAGGCAGAGTGTCTCTCTAGTGTTGCTGTCCGAGAGAAGCACAAGCTTACTAAAGTACTTTAAATGCGGAAAAAAGCAGAAGAGGCATGTAAGCAGTGGAGGCATTTATGGTGGTTTTAACCCGCTGGTAACTTTAACAATAATTAAGAGTCGCTTAGCAGACAGGTGTGGTTAGGCTTCATATGCAGGGAAAGGCAAGAGTGATTGAATCACTGAGGATTTACTTCACCAGCCACTAAAATATAGATAGATAGATAGATAGATTAGTTTATTTGACAGGGACAGTGCAATAAACATAGACAATTAATCAATGACAATCAATCTGATGTGTTGCACATGGAGTGTATAGCTATTAGCTAATTTGCAACTCTTGTCCCTATTAATTTATGTTCATTATTATGTGCCTGGCAAGTTAACCCCTTGCACTCCGGTCAGTTTTCCTAAAAACGCCAAAAAATAATGTGCCCAAAGAAATCGAAAGCTGTTCTTCAACCCTTTGCAGCATCTTCATGGGGTTGGTCTCATTTAAAAGAAAACACTTTGAATTTTTTGGCAAAACAGTCATAATCTCTCTAAGTGCTCCGGCCACTGAGTTACAGTCATCTAAACATAGTGAACCTGAAGAAAATTAATTTGGTCTGGGTGCTTTTTTGGATACAAATGCTTGCAAATAACACACAGCTTCAGATCCGGGCTGGAAAATGCAACAGAAATGTAGAACCAAGTGTTATCCAGCTGAGGTCCAAATTTTGTAACAATACCACAAAAAATGAATATATTACACAGCTTTTTCCTCAGGTAGTTCCCAGGCATTTTGGAACTGTGCCAAATTGTGCCAAATGGCACAGTTTGGAAAAACGTCTGTAACTTTTGAATGATTCAATGTAGAAGCTTCATTTTGGGCTCTAATGAAAGGTCACACTCAGGACTGTGTCTGTGTGTGTGTGTGGGGGGGGGGTTGTCCCCCCCCTCGCTACAGAGGATGGACATCGGCCATCGCTACATGACGAATTAGCCTCATGTGGGATGTGGGACAGCAGCTCAGTCACCGCGGCTCCCCCCCCCCCCCCCCGCTACAGAAGAATAGTCAGGAATAAAGAATAATTTAGCTTATAACACCTTACCTCTTCACAGCAGCAGCGGAGTTGGCGAACTTCTCTTCCCCATTGTCAGATGAACGCGACGCTGGTCCGCTCGTGGTTCAGGTCTTGCGACCCGATCAAAACATAATTCCATTATTGCGGTTTTGTGCTTCCATGATTGCGGTTTTTGGCGAATGATTTTTCAAAACAAATAACAGTAGTAATTAAAAAAAGACTGGCGAAGGCGTGTGTGTCACTCAGCCTTTGTCGTCAGCCTCCGTCGGTCTATGACCATGGAAGAAATCATAACGTCTACTCTGCTGGAACCAAAGCAAAATAAGCACCGCCTGTGGCCGAACATGCCGATGCGCGAATGGCACTCCCTGTCACACAGGTTGCATTTGTGGATGGTCTCCGTGCTGCTGGATCTGTGGGGTTCTTCTTGCGGGTCCTTTTTTGATCCGCTCCAGCAGTCAGTCTTCACCCAGCCTTAAAAAAAACAGCTCACGAACTTCTCTGCTTCAATTGGCTCACTGCATTCACAGCCTTGGTAGGCGGGTCCTTCTGGCTAGGCTTTCAGTCATTGGTTCTTCAAGGTTTCAGAAACCCAATTCAGGGCTCTTATTAGTCAAATGAGAGGTCAATCAGATGAACTAATCTGTTCGCGGCTGTGTCTGCAGCTTTTATTTTCAGTGCGCGCTTGGACGCCATCACCACCTACATCACCATCTCCATCATGCGCCCTAGAGCGCACGAGTAGCGCCCTCGTGCGCTCTCGTGCGCTCTAGGACGCAGAGACATGCCCGTCCGCGGTACAACGGAGCGCAAGAGGTTAAGATGACTGAAATTCACGAAGTCAGTGACTAATCTGTCTAAATTGTAGGCTATATCAAAAAGGAAGGTTTTTACCCTATTCTTAAAAACATAGATCGAGTCTGACTCCCTAATCCAGATTGGTAGCTGGTTCCACAGGAAAGGAGCTTGATAACTGAAGGCTCTGCCTCCCATTGTACTTTTGGAGATTCTAGGTATTACAAGTAATCCAGCATTTTGGGAGCGTAATGCTCTATATTAGGATGATAGGGTAGTATCAGATCTTTTAAATAAAAAGGGGCCTGATTGTTAAGAGCTTTGTAAGTGAGAAGAAGGAGTTTAAACTTAATTCTGAACTCTATGGGAAGCCGGTGAAAGGAGGCCAAAACCGGAGAGATATGATCTCTCTTTCTAGTACCTGTTAAAACTCTTGCTGCAGCATTTTGGATCAACTGAAGACTTTTTAAAGATATTTTAGGACAACCTGATAATAAAGAGTTACAATAATCTAATCTAGAGCTAACAAAAGCTTGGATCAATTTCTCAGCATCACTCTGAGACAAGATGCTCCTAATCTTGGCAATATTATGCAAATGATAGAAGGCAGTCTTAGAAAGGAATTTAATATGTGAATTGAAAAACAGATCTTGATCAAAAATAACTCCAAGGTTCCTCACAGAGCTATTAAGAGAAAGAGTAACCGCATCCAAACTAAAAGTTTGGTATTTCTAAGGTTTTTTTAGACCAACAAGAATGACTTCAGTCTTCAGTCTTATCTGCTACTATCATCTGGCTTCATTGACAGGTATAATTGTGTGTCATCTGCATAACAATGAAAATGTATACAGTGCTTTCTAATGATGTTGCCTAACGGAAACATATATAAACTAAAAAGAGTAGGGACTAGCACAGATCCCTGTGGAATTTCATGACTGAGCTTTGAGTTGAAAGAAAACTTATTATTGACATGAACAAACTGGAGCCTATCAGACAAATAAGATCTAAACCACTGCAGCAAAGTTCCATTAAGTCCAACATAATGTTCTAATCTATCGAGATGAATATTATGGTCGATAGTGTCAGAGGCTGCACTAAGGTCTAAAAGGACAAGTACAGAAACAAATCCATTATCAGATGTGATAAGGAGGTCATTAATGACCTTCACTAAGGCTGTTTCAGTACTATGATGGATTCTGAACCCAGATTGAAACTCTTCAAATAAACCATTTCCCTGCAAGTGATCAAATAATTGCTTAGCAACAACTCTTTCTAAGATTTTTGAAATGAAAGAGCGATTAGAGATTGGTCGATAGTTAGCTAAAACTCCTGGATCCAGCGTTGGCTTTCTGAGTAAGGGTTTAATTACAGCAGTTTTAAAAGCCTGCGGTACATGGCCTAATGTTAAAGAAGAATTGATTATTTGAAGAATACGGCTGCCAATAAATGGGAGGACTTTTTTAAATAACCTGATAGGAATAGGGTCTAAAAGACAAGTTGAAGGCTTGGATGAGGAAATTATTTTATCCAACTCTAAAAGGTCAATTGGAGTAAACTTATTCAAACAGATATCAATTGAAGGAGTTGTAGTAGTTACTGTATTTAAGTTAATGGTGGGAAGAATCTGACTGATTTTATCTCTGATAGATGAAATTTTATGATTGAAAAAGTTCATAAAGTCCTGACTAGTAAGCTCTAAGGGAATACAAGGATTGACAAGAGTCCTGGCTCTTTGTCAGCCTGGCTACAGTGCTGAAAAGAAACCTGGGATTATTCTTGTTCTCTTCTATTAATGCAGAGTAATATCTTGTTCTAGCTTTTCTAAGAGTTTTTTTTTATAAATTAAAAGGTGATTTCTCCAAGCTGAATAGTTTTCATCTAAATTAGTGGAATGCCATTTTCTTTCTAATTGATGAGTCTTCTGTTTTAAGCACGAGTTTCTGTGTTAAACCAGGGGTTAGAAATCTCTGATTAGACTTTTTTTTTTTTTAAAGGGGCCACCAAGTCTAGAGTCTGATGCAGAGAAGCTGTAACATTATCTACCATGCTATCAATTACAGAAGGAGCAAGCTCTCCATAGCTTATTTTCATTGTGTTGACACATGGCATAGAGGAGACAATCTGCATCAATTTGGTAACAACATCATCTGAAAGACATCTGCTGTAGTAATGTTTTTCTTTAGGAATCAAATAGTCAGGAATAGTGAAATCAAAAGTTAGCAGACAGTGGTCTGATAGTACAGGATTATGAGGAGACACTACCAGATTTTCTATTTCTATGCCAGAGGTCAGAACAAGGTCCAATGTGTGGTGGAGATAATGTGTAGAATTTTCTACTTTCTGAGAAAGCCCCATCGAGTCTAATATTGAATTAAATTCCTATCTACATCTACATGTATATTAAAGTCCCCTACTATAATTATTCTATCTGATTTCAGCACTAAATCAGCTAAGAATTCAGCAAATTCAGATAAAAACTGAGTAGGCTGAGGAAGGACGTAAACTATGGCAAGGAAAATTGGGTTTAACATAAGATTGCTAACATGCCCAATACTGAGGACCAGGCCCTCAAAGGAATTAAAACATCTTTTTTTGCTTTACATTAACTAGTAATTTAGAATGATAAATTGTTACTACTCCTCCTCCACGACCAGAACTTCTAGGATTTTGACAGTTTAAATAACCAGAGGAGTTGATTCATTTAAACCAACATAATCCTCTTGCCCTAACCAAGTCTCTGTAAGGGATATTAAATCAATCTGATGATCAATTAACAGATCATGGACTAGCAGAGACTTGGGAGTTAAGAGACCAAATATTTAACAAACCACATTTAATTTTTAAATTATGAGGAGGAACAGAAGCCAAATTATTAAATTTAGAGACTTGATGTTTAATTTGAGTTTTACCAACTGTTTGTTTAATCATTCTGGGATGCTTATACATTATATTTTTATTAACTTTGGAGGGAGCAGACAATGATTTTCTGATGGGGAAAACGGGCTAAGTTGAGGGGTGGCGGATGAAGAGGAGCTGCAGAGAGGCGCGTATTTATCAAGTTATGTTGCATTTGTCTTGGTTTATAAAGTTTTGGGTAACGGGAGACAGACACAATCTCTGTGGGGTTACGAATTGAAGATTGATCTAAACAGTGAGAATTATTTGGATTAATAGGATTAATATGAGAAGTGGAAGCAAAAAAGGGCTGATTGGCAGACCCTGGTACTTCAGGGAGAGTTAACATACCAGCTTTCAGTCACTGAACTAAAAAATGCTGAATGGAATAAAACAGATTGTCCCTTAGAACACGTGCACCGAGTTTATTTGGATGGATGCCATTTGGCTTCGTAAATGATGGGCGGTTCCAAAACAGGTTGAAATTGTCTATCAAACCAATGTTAAAAGTAGGACATGTTGAGCACAACCAGGTATTAAGGCTGAGAGTTCTGCTAAAATAATTGCAACCTCTTCTAAGAGGTGCAAGTGGGCCCGAAATAAACACACGTCTGCCACAGTTCGTAAGAGTGGACAGAAGGTTCCTGAAGTCACTCTTTAAGATCTCCGACATTTCATCTGGGATGTTGTTGCATCCAACGTGCACAATAACAGTTTTGGCATGTGGGCATTCATGTAATAGGTCAGGGGTAAGAGCCTCAATGTCTGACACTTTAGCCCCTGGAAAAAATTTTGTAACACAAAAAACATGCAAGTTAGGTTAATTGGCGTCAAACTGGGGTTTCTAAATTGTCCTTAGGTATGACTGTGAGAGTGAATGGTTGTCTGTCTCTCTGTGTTGGCCCTGCGACGGACTGGCGATCTGTCCAGGGTGTACCCTGCCTCTCGCCCAAAGATGCTGGGATAGGCTCCAGCCCCCCCGCGACCCGAAAAGGATTAAGCGGAAGAAGGTGAATGAATGAATGAAAGTACCTGCTTCTGACGTTCCTCATTATTGAAACACCAATTACCAGCGTCGTCTGGGGGGGGGGCTTTGTCCATGGCTTCTGAAATAGTGGATAATTTTGCCATTGTTGCTGCTGTGGCAGCGGGGTGCAGATGCGGGGGTGATGCGGGGGGATGCGCTCTCTTCTTTTTGGAGCTGGTGTATAGTTTGGCACACCTAAGGTAGTTTTGATCCGGGGCTTGCAGGTTTGGGCCACTGCTGAAGGAATGGGGTGGCCATGGGAGGATGATCGACATCCAGGTGGGGGAAATCTTCCAGGGAAAGGATGTTGAATCTGTTTTCCAGCAAAGGGGGAAGGGAGGAGGCGTGGCCATGTCTGGTCAATCCCCGACGTTTGCTGTTTGGCTCAACCAAGGTCCAGGGCGCGTATTGAGGCTGTGACAAACCACCCGAGGCTTTGGGTTTAGCTCCGAGCTGAAGCCAGTGTTTGATGCTGGAGTCCTGGACAGCTGAGGTGACCAGAGCAGGGTTGGAAGTGGATGGCGATGTGCTAATTTCACCCAGGTAAGTAGCCATCTCTGCTAGCTGTGAGTCTGTCGCTGGGGCCGATGTCCATCCAAAAATAATAGTGTCAAGGTGGTTTTCAGCCTCCCAAATCTCACAAAGGTTAGAGAGTCTCAATTCCAACTCAGAAACCTTCTTAGAGAGGGAGACACAGCTGACACAAGTAGAGGATGGAGCTATGGCTTTCCAGGCCAGAAGTGGCTAGCTAGCTAGCTAAAACAGGTTAGCCTAACCTGGTGAAACAGCCCTGCCCGGGGTCTGATTCACCTGTGAGCCTGATCGGGCTTTCGTATTTACTAAGTTAACACTAAGTAAAAAGATAATATCAGTTAAAGAGATAAAGAGATAAAAGTTTAAAACGGAGCTAGTACAACAAACAAAAACAGACAAGATAATGCTTTGACAGCGTTGTGACAGTTTATAAACAGATGCTGACACATGCGCACTCCCCAAAATGCACCCCAAAATGTATGTCCCAAAATGCGGGGCATACAGAAATGTCCTGCCCTTCCTTAATTCTGCTTGGTTAGAAAGTGTTAGAAAAATCTGATGAACTTCAGTCAAAAAACCAGGCAGGATCAGAGTTCAGCAAATTCAATCACACTGGCCAGTGGAGAACAATACATAGACTGTCTCAGACCCTACACGAGCATCATTCTGACTCAAACGCACATTATTCAGTCTTTTAAGGTTTCTGTTATCCGAGGGGTGTAGGAGAAAATGTCCATAACGATTGGCTTAGTGCATCTGGTCAAAACATAGTGTAGGGATTAAAATTAATCTATTTGTCTTAGCAATCATGGCAGCATTGGATTTTAAATTTTTCAGCATTAGATCTTCACTGTCATCTTTTTCTGGTTGTTTTTTTGGCACTTGTTGTTTTCTTCTGTTTTGTATATGTTGTGACACCAAGTTATAGCCATTCATCACCAAGCCACTCTCTAGCCCCACCCAGAAGTTTCTAGTGCCACTCTGTAGTACCTACCCCAGAGCACAGTCTCACTTACTTACTAGTCATTTAAACTCCCTTTTCTACATCGTGTAGGTTGGAGTCTTACATTTGAAGCTGAGTTTTTACACTGGGTGCCCTTCCTGACGCAACCCTGCCCATTTTTTATTTATCTGGGCATGGGACCGGCGCAGGGAGTACACTGGCTTGTACACTCCCTGTGGCTGGGAAACCAACTTTTCCCTCCTTCGTTCCATTATTGCTGAGCACCATGCTGGACGGCAGGAAGTTCCACTTTTACATGGTCTTTGGCATGACCCAGCTGGGATTTGAACCCCGACCTCCCGGTTGTGGGGCTGATGCTCTACCTCTAGGCCACCACTCTGCTCACTTACTGAAAATTATGTGCATATTGGGATTTGACTCCAAATCGGATGTTTTTGCAGGAGTTTTGGGGCAAAAGGTCCATTGTCCAAGTTGACATTCCCTTTGCCCTATTACTATGGTACGAGTAAAGGTAGGGTCACCAAACTTGGTACACAGGTTTACCCTGAGACCCTGAACTGTCACTATGACTTTGAGATGACAAGGTCAAAGGTCAAGGTCAAAATGCCATATAAACTATATCTCAACAACAAAGAAAGCTAGGGTCACCAAACTTGTTACAGGTTTGCCTTGGTATCCTGACCTACAGCTGTGGGTTTGGGGTCAAAAGGTCAAAGGCCAAAGTTGGCATTCCCTGTGTCCTCTTACTATAGAACGAGTAAAGCTAGGGTCATCCAATTTGCTACACAGGACCACCTTGGAATCCTGCCAAGGAATCCAAAAATACAACTATGGGTTGTATTTTTGTTGTATATCCATGCATGATAGGCTTATCATAATGTGGTTCTGCCACAGTAATTATATGGAAAAGTTGAAAACTGCTGTCCTTCAGTGACATACTTGGATCTTCAAAGAAAACAGAGGTGGGGAATGTTGCACTTGTCGCAGAGAGCGCTTGTTCTCATACAAGTGACACCCCAGTTTTTTTTTCTCTCAGGCTAAATTGCAGTGTTCATAGAGTGGTGGCCTAGTGGTAGAAGATCTGCCAATCAGCCTGTAAGTTGTGGGTTGATGTCCCAGTTGGGTCAAAGACCAGATAACAGTTTACTTTCTGCCTTCAGGCTTTGTGGTTAACATAATGGGACTGAAAAAGGAAAGTTGACACGCAGCTACCACAGGACTGACCCCCGACTGTAACTTTCACTGTTTATAGTAGCTGTGCAGCCTAATATCATGGAAACAGAGATAGGCACCACCCCATATAACGCATGAGTCCCATTTCCGCTAAAGCAACCAGGAACCAATTTTATAGGAACTTCACCCATGGTGGGTGTGTCTCCACTACAGCAACTTCCCTGAGAAGCCAGTTTTTCCACTTAAATGTTAAATTAATCTCTCATAACTCCTCATGGTTTAGTACATTAATTTTCTTAAAGATGCATAGTTCCTTTAAGGGCCATTTAAACTAAATTACAGTGTCAGTGGAAAATGATATCACTTCTGAAAGTTGCAAATGTCCTTCTCTCAGATGGTCCTCCAATTATGGCATCAGGCAGTCCTCAGGGCCACATGGCATTCTGGGATTTGGAACGTCGCCAGCTGGTCACCCAGCAGAGAAACATCCACAGAACAGCCGTCGCTGGAGCAACGTTCCTGCAGGGAGAGCCACTACTGGTTACCAATGGAGCTGATAATGCCATCAAGGTACAAACTATCAAATGAAAGACCTTTGTGTCGGATCTTGAAGAAAACTTTATTAAAATAGTGTTTGTTTTCTCTCAGGTGTGGATATTTGACCAGGAAGGGGGTGGAGCTAGACTACTGCGGATTCGCCAGGGCCACAGTGCCCCACCCACCACTATTCATCACCATGGTAACGATGGAAAAAACATCCTCAGTGCAGGTAAATAAAGAAGGCAAACAAAGGTAATGCTGAGTGGTATGACCAAAAATTTGTATCGCATTATTTCTTTGAGATTCTGGTAGTTTCACTCTATGTTTTGGAAATGTTTTGGGGCATGATATGGCCTTTCAGTAAGTATATGATATATACAAGTGTTTTATCGTTTTTTTTAACCATGTGTCATGGCTTTGATTTTATTTGCTGCACAAGTTAACACGCTACATAAAGGTACCGGGTAGGTTTGAATAGCCTTTTTTTCCTCTTAATAAATGAAATTATTTATTTTTTTATATTGTGTACTTTATTAAACCCCGGAAGGAAATTCAGGACATCCACCTGGATGGATGAGGGAGCCAAGGTGTGGCGCCAATCCCTTCACCATTCACACACATTCACACTTAGGGCCACTTTAGAGTCTCCAGTTAACCTAACTTGCATGTTTTTGGCCTGTGGGAGGAAACCAGAGTACCTGGAGTAAACCCATGCAGACACGCGGAAAACTAAAAACTGCATTTTGTGCTTACTCAGGTTATTTTTGTTTAATATTAAAATTTGATGATGCAAAACATTTTAGTATAACAAATATGCAAAAATATAAGAAATTGGCAAGTGCAAATACTTTTTCACAGAACTGTATCCCCACCAAGTCAATCCCAAGCCCCACACAGCAGTTTTTTCAAGGAATCACTGAAGTACCAACCCCAAAGCAGGTGTTGACATTTTCCCATACTTATCAGAATGGCCATACCCTGGGTTACTACGCATGCACGTGCATGAGTAGTAACAGGAATACAGCTGATGGAAACAGCTGATAGTGCTGCACCGTGATTGGCTAATCCAAAAATGTGGTGCATTTTCAGTGCGTGTCTGTTTATATATATATATAATATAATATATATTTCCTGCTGTTAAAAATTACTCAATACAGCTGACGGAAGGTAAACAATAGTATACCGTGGCCCGGCTGACGGAAGGTAAGCAATTCTGTAATGTTAGTGCCATATTTGCAGTGTAACTGATTCTGACAAAGTATGCTAAACCAGTAGCTATATCTATCGGTTTGCCATAGGGATATGGTTAGGGTTGCCAACTTTCTCACAGCCAAACAGAGAATGGGCATTGACGTCATGCTTATTGGGCGACCTGCTCTACCTCCTGAGCAACTTCGGCCCCATTTTTGTTTCTCTTTGAGAAATAATGCAACTTAGAGCTAAACACAACTACGCTACAAAAAGTAAAATATAAGTGAAATGAAAAAAAATTAAGGCTGATTATGCTTGTTTTTTGTCTGACAAGATATTTATTCTTGCTGTGCAGTTTATGTGTAAGAAAATTTTACATGCTTTCCAATAGTTTTAACTTGTTTTACACAATTTAATAAGTCAAATTTTCTTGTTCTCTAGGCAGATAAATTCCGGCAGTAGATAATTCTAGTTAAAATTAGAAAAAAAATATCTGCCAACAAAGTAAGATTAAATTGCTTAAAACAAAGTAAAATCTTACAGAAAACTGCACAACAAAAAGAAATTCTTGTCTTGTCAAAATTATCTTGTGAGAGAAAAACAAGCATAAAGCCTTGATTTAGGATATTTTATCTTAACTGAGATTTCCCTTTTTACAGCATGACAGATACTGCGTTTGGCATAGAATTACATAAGTGACTAGGGGTGGACAACATGGCCTAAAAATGATATCATGATATTTTTGTGAATTTTCACGATAACTATATTTTTCACGATATTACAGAGTACAGTGATCCCTCGCTACTTCGCGCTTCACCTTTCGCGCCCTCAGTGCATCGCGGATTTTTCAAAAATATTCATCAAAAATTCAAAATTGAGAAAAAATGGGCGGGCGCTAGCAGAAGGCAGGGAGACTACATTAGAACATCAGGTATCAACACGGAGAGCCCGCACAACTCAAAATCCACCTCTCTGACCACCGCTCCACTCCTCTCCGCCCACCTCTTCACCGCTCGGGAATCTCGCAAGCTGATTGGCCGAGACGTTTTACCCAGCTTCTCTCCCTGCCCAGCGCCCATACCCAGCGAAGGAAGACCGCATTCATTGTTCTTTATCGCTCGTGTTGCTTAGTGGCACTTTTCGCTGTTCTCTTGTGCCTTTTTGTGCGAAATAGTCTTCCCGTCGAGCCACTACGCCGCCTCCTGCAGCTTCTCCAGCTCTATCGGAAGCTGCCCTCGACGATCCTGCGCTTCTAGCACCTGACGTTGAGGCGTCACCTGAGGAGCAGTAAAGCTCTCACCCTGTGCAGTAAATCATCTTCATCTTGAGTTACGTATATTGTTATAAAAATAAAAGAGTTCTAAAAACATATTTATGTACACTTTATTTACATCTACGTATGTATGTACACTTACACACACACACACACGTATCATATGAGAGAGAGAGTGAGAGAATGAACGTACGTATTATTTATGGGTGACGTCATTAGGGGTGACGCTACTTCGTGGTTTTTCACTTTTCGCGGTCGGTTCTGGAACCCATTAACCGCGATAAGTGAGGGATCACTGTACAGTTTTTTTTTTTTTCTTTTAAATTTATGCCAAAGGACAGTTTCACAGGCCGGCATTATTTACCTTCAACATATTCAGGAAAAACAAAACTCTTTATTTCTCCATTTTATAAACAGCAGCTCAGATTTAGTTTAAAATATTTTTTTAGTTCTGTATCAAATATTACAAGAAAATAATTTAAACCATTATATCTTTACTGCTCACAGAGGTTGGGTTTTATGCTAAATCTCTTTACGTGCATTACTCCTCATTGCATGGACCTGTCCTGAGGCTTTTAGCTATTGTTGCACTGAACAGATGTTTTTTTTCTCTCTCTCTCTCTCTCTCTCTCTCTCTTCGGGTGGTTGAATAAAATCAAGATGAAGTGCCCAAATTTGAAGTAAAAATCTACAGCCACTTCGAGCTGCACATTGTCCAACGTTAATACCACTCCAGCAATGTTGTTGACGTACGCTAAAAATGCAGGCAGAATATCCACACTGCTGCACCGTCTTTTGTTTTTTTTCTAAACATGACAACAGTCTGAAACAGAAAGTGAAGCTTTGTGGTGGATAAAATAAGGGTCACCAGTGTGGAGGCACGGAATAAGTGCAGGCAGACACGGCGAACTGAAGTTTAAAAGGGTGTTTTATTCATCCTCCATCACGAGAGTTCACCCCAGCGCTGTGGGAGCGCGCTGGAGCGAGCCCTGTGTCTCTAGTCGGCAAACAGGCAATGCGAGTGATCAAAAAGAGCGTAAGAGAGAGAGCAAGCGATATGCAGTTGACTTATATACCCAGCTAGACAATGCATGCATGGCATATTAGCATCACAGTAAACAGCAGGAAGGCATGGACATTTGCATTAGAGTCACACATATCAATAGCAGGATTACTGGCACCGGAATTCCTCTCTACCTATTGACATCAGTCTATACATCTCACTGTTCTGCTAATTGCTCCAGCTGAGTGCTCTGCTTGACCCGAAGGCTGTGGGGGTCGCCCACACCACTCCCCCCCAGAGGGCTCAGCAGGGGGCTGAGGCGTCGATCGTCCGGCTTTGGGAGCGAGCTGCGGGAAAAGCTCTGTGCCGGAGGAGGGGGAGGGAGGGGGTGGGGTAGCAAGTGCCGGCCCGGGACGGCAAAGTTGTCTGGGCCGCGCAAAAATTGCATGTGGATCCCCGATGTTGCGGGGCTGTCCCATTAAACGTGGCGGAGGTCCACAGCGGCTGTGAGAAGAAACATTTGTCTCTGACTCCTCTCGCGGCTAAGTCCTGCGAGGATGCATAGCGGCCATGAAGAAAAACAGGAGCTGAAGCTGTGTGAGGGACTTGGCGTGTTGGTTTTAGGTGCGGGCGCAGCCCTAAAGCCCTCGGGGACAGCTGACGGCTGAATTCCCATTGTGCGCCGTGGCTGAGACCCATACAAAATCCTGTGTGCTGCGTGTCTGCTTCAGGTATGTGAACAGCCCCGAAGGTTCCGATGATGGCGGTCGGCCGTGTTTCTCGGGCATGTGCAGCGGCGGAGGACGATGGCTGTCTGTGGAGCCGGTATTGTCCCATGCGTGGTGCGCTGTCCTTGTAACCCCCCGGTGTGCGTGCGGGGGTTCAGTGCGTGGGTGGTCCGCTGTTGAGAGGTGAGTCAGGGTCAGGGAGCTTGATGGAAATCAGCGTCGCCGGCGCCGATGGTCTTCCCTGTTCGGGCTGTTGCTGTCGTTCGCTCGTGCCGGGTCATGGTGCGTTGTGGTCCACGCGCTGCATTCTCCGTCCGGTCCTGGAGGTCGCCAGCGTGGAGAGGGGACGAGGTGCATGCGCGCTCGTGTGGATGCAGAGGAGCGGTGAGAGGGAGTAGACGCTCTTTGTCCCTCAGCCAGCCCCGGCGTAGATGTCCAGATCTCAGGCGAGGGTCGCACAATGACGCTTTCTGCAGCTTTCCCGGTCGTGGATGATCTCCGAGGGAGTTTGCCTGGTGTTGGTTCTGCGTCGAGGTCTCCCGTGTGGCAGAAGGGAGGGCAGTCCATTTACGTCAGGCAGCTGCGTTCGCTTGTCGTCGGAGTCACCGCCGGGGGCTGCGTTCGTTCGTCGTCAGGATGTTCTTGTATTCGGGGTCACCAGTGTGGTGGATAAAATAAGGGTCACCAGTGTGGAGGCACGGAATAAGTGCAGGCAGACACGGCGAACTGAAGTTTAAAAGGGTGTTTTATTCATCCTCCATCACGAGAGTTCACCCCAGCGCTGTGGGAGCGCGCTGGAGCGAGCCCTGTGTCTCTAGTCAGCAAACAGGCAATGCGAGTGATCAAAAAGAGCGTAAGAGAGAGAGCAAGCGATATGCAGTTGACTTATATACCCAGCTAGACAATGCATGCATGGCATATTAGCATCACAGTAAACAGCAGGAAGGCATGGACATTTGCATTAGAGTCACACATATCAATAGCAGGATTACTGGCACCGGAATTCCTCTCTACCTATTGATATCAGTCCATACATCTCACTGTTCTGCTAATTGCTCCAGCTGAGTGTTCTGCTTGACCCGAAGGCTGTGGGGGTCGCCCACAGCTTAAATATTTCCGCTCAACTGGAGACAGTCTGACTTTGGAGCTGCAGCTTCCTGCACCATGTTTGTTTTGCTGTTTCTATGCAGTGTGACTTCGTCACGCAGCAGACCCCAAATATTGCGCTATTCATTTTTACACCGGTATCAAAATTTATACTGGTATTATTGTGAACGATACGATATTGTACACCCCTATCACTGAAATATTCCTGATTCAAACAAGCACAACTGCAGCAATGGAAAACCTGCACAGTTGGCTGGAAACACTGCAAATAGCATGTCTGACCTTTATAAAAGTGCTTTCTTCTGGCCTTCTTTAAAGAAAAATCCTTCATTACGTCCTTTAAGTCCAGCTCATGAATATCGTCATACTCTATGGATGCATGTTTGATCCAGTTTACTTTTTCAATTCAGTTCAATTCAGCTTTATTTATATAGCACCATTTCACAACAACAGTCATCTCATAGCACTTTCAACTGTAGGGGAAACCCCCACAATTGCAGAAAGACCGCAGCAATCAGGCGATCCCCTGTGAGCAAGCGCTTGGCGACGGTGGAGAGGAAAAACTCCCTTTTAACAGGAAGAAACCTCCAGCAGAACCAGGCTCAGGGAGGGGCAGTCATCTGCTGCGACTGGCTGGGGGGTGAGGAGATAGTGAAGATAAGAACAGACATGTAGAGAGCAAACAGCACAATGGGGACTCAGTCTATAGGAGAGAACAAACAGATGTTAATGACCAGCAAAAAAAAAATATTTCATTGAGAGTGAAGAAAGGAGTGAAGCCCAGTCCATTATTGGAGGTCCCCAGCTGTCTAAACCTATTAGCAGCATAACTAAGGGAGGGTTCAGAGACACGTGATCCCTCCCTAATTGTAGGCTATATCAAAAAGGGAGGTTTTAACCCTATTCGTAAATACAGAGATCGAGTCAGATTCCGGAATCCAGATTGGCAGCTTGTTCCACAGGAGAGGAGCTTGATAACTGAAGGTTCTGCCCCCACTGCACTTTTGGAGATTCTAGGTATTGCAAGTAATCCAGCATTTTGGGAGCGTAGTGCTCTGTTAGGATTATAGGGTAGTATCAGATCTTTTAAATAAAAAGGGGCCTGATTGTTTAGAGCTTTGTAAGTAAGAAGAAGGATTTTAAACTTAATTCTAAACTCTATGGGAAGCCAATGGAGGGAGGCCAGAACCGGACAGATATGATCTCTCTTTCTAGTACCTGTTAAAACTCTTGCTGCAGCATTTTGGATCAACTGAAGACTTTTTAAAGATGTTTTAGGACAACCTGATAATAAAGAGTTACAATAATTGAATCTAGAGCTGACAAAAGCGTTGATCAGTTTCTCAGCATCACTCTGAGACAAGATGCTCCTAATCTTGGTGATATTACGCAAATGATAGAAGGCAGTCTTATAAAGGAATTTAATATGTGAATTGAAAAACAGATCTTGATCAAAAACAACTCCAAGGTTTCTCACAGAGCTATTAAGAGAAAGCGTAACCACATCCAAACTAAAAGTCTGATTTGGAAAGATATTTTTAGGTTTTTTTGGACCAACAAGAATGACTTCAGTCTTATCTGAATTTAATAGCAGGAAATTACAGGTCATCTAAGCTTTGATTTCCTTAAGACAGGCTTCTAACTTGGCTAATTGATTACTATCATCTGGCTTCATTGACAGGTATAATTGTGTGTCATCTGCATAACAATGAAAATGTATACAGTGCTTTCTAATGATGTTGCCTAATGGAAGCATACATAAACTATAAAGAGTAGGGCCTAGCACAGATCCCTGTGGAACTCCATGACTGAGCTTTGAGTTGAAAGAAAACTCATTATTGACATGAACAAACTGGAACCTATCAGATAAATAAGATCTAAACCACTGCAACGAAGTTCGAATAAGTCCAACATAGTGTTCTAATCTATCAAGTAGAATATTATGATTGATAGTATCAAAAGCTGCACTAAGGTCTAAAAGGACAAGTACAGAAACAAGTCCATTATCAGATGCGATAAGGAGGTCGTTAGTGACCTTCACTAAGGCTGTTTCAGTACTATGATGGATTCTGAACCCAGATTGAAACTCTTCAAATGAACCGTTTCCTTGCAAGTGGTCAAATAATTGCGTAGCAACAACTCTTTCTAAGATTTTTGAAATGAAAGGGAGATTAGAGATTGGTCTATAGTTAGCAAAAACTCCGTGATCCAGTGTTGGCTTTTTGAGTAAGGGTTTAATTACAGCAGTTTTAAAAGCCAGTGGTACATGGCCTAAAGTTAATGAAGAGTTGATTATTTGAAGAATAAAGCTCCCAATAAATGGGAAGACTTCTTTAAATAACCTGGTAGGAATAGGGTCTAAAAGACAAGTTGAAGACTTGGATGAGGAAATTATTTTGTCCAACTCTAAAAGGTCAATTGGAGTAAACTCGTCCAAACAGATACAGTGGGGAAAAAAAGTAGTCAGCCACCAATTGTGCAAGTTCTCCCACTTACAAGATGAGAGAGGTCTCCAATTTTCATCATAGGTATACCTCAACTATGAGAGACAAAATGAGAAAAAAAAATCCAGAAAATCACATTGAAGGATTTTTAATGAATTAATTGGTAAATTCCTCGGTAAAATAAGTATTTGCTCAATAAAAAAGTTCATCTCAGTACTTTGTTATATACCCTTTGTTGGCAATGACAGAGGACAAACGTTTTCTGTAAGTCTTCACAACGTTTTCACACACTGTTGCTGGTATTTTGGCACATTCCTCCATGCAGATCTCCTCTAGAGCAGTGATGTTTTGGGGCCGTCACTGGGCAACACAGACTTTCAACTCCCTCCAAAGATTTTCTATGGGGTTGAGATCTGGAGACTGGCTAGGCCACTCCAGGACCTTGAAATGCTTCTTACGAAGCCACTCCTTCGTTGCCCGGGCAGTGTGTTTGGGATCATTGTCATGCTGAAAGACCCAGCCACGTTTCAACTTCAATGCCCTTGCTGATGGAAGGAGGTTTTCACTCAAAATCTCAGGATACATGGCCCCATTCATTCTTTCCTTTACACGGATCAGTCGTCCTGGTCCCTTTGCAGAAAAACAGCCCCAAAGTATAATGTTTTCACCCCCATGCTTCACAGTAGGTATGATGTTCTTTCTCCTCCAAACACGACAAGTTGAGTTTTTACTAAAAAGTTCTATTTTGGTTTCATCTGACCATATGACATTCTCCCAGTCCTCTTCTGGATCATCCAAATGCTCTCTAGCAAGCTTCAGACGCGCCTGGACATGTACTGGCTTAAGCAGGGGGACACATCTGGCACTGCAGGATTTGAGTCCCTGGCGGCGTAGTGTGTTACTGATGTAGCCTTTGTTACTTTGGTCCCAGCTCTCTGCAGGTCATTCACTAGGTCCCCCAGTGTGGTTCTGGGGTTTTTGCTCACCGTTCTCATGATCATTTTGACCTCACGGGGTGAGAGCTTGCGTGGAGCCCCAGATCGAGGGAGATTATCAGTGGTCTCGTATGTCTTCCATTTTCTAATAATTGCTCCCACAGTTGATTTCTTCACACCAAGCTGCTTACCTGTTGCAGATTCAGTCTTCCCAGCCTGGTGCAGGTCTACAATTTTGTTTCTGGTGTCCTTTGACAGCTCTTTGGTCTTGGCCATAGTGGAGTTTGGAGTCTGACTGTTTGAGGTTGTGGACAGGTGTCTTTTATACTGATAATGAGTTCAAACAGGTGCCATTAATACAGGTAACGAGTGGAGGACAGAGGAGCCTCTTAAAGAAGTTACAGGTCTGTGAGAGCCAGAAATCTTGCTTGTTTGTAGGTGACCAAATACTTATTTTCCACCGTAATTTGCAAATAAATTCTTTAAAAATTAGACAATGTGATTTTCTGGATTTTTTTTCTCATTTTGTCTCTCATAGTTGAGGTATACCTATGATGAAAATTGGAGACCTCTCTCATCTTTTAAGTGGGAGAACATGCACAATTGGTGGCTGACTAAATACTTTTTTGCCCCACTGTATCAGTTGAAGGAGTTGTAGTAGTTACTGTATTTAAGTTAACGGTGGGAAGAATCTGACTGATTTTATCTCTGATAGATGAAATTTTATTATTGAAAAAGTTCATAAAGTCCTAACTAGTAAGCTCTAAGGGAATGCTAGGATTGACAGAGTCGTGACGCTTTGTCAGCCTGGCTACAGTACTGAAAAGAAACCCGGCATTATTCTCTTCTGTTAATGCAGAATAATAACTCATTCTAGCTTTTCTAAGAGATTTTTATAAATTAAAAGATGATTTCTCCAAGCTTAATAGATTTCATCTAAATTAGTGGAACACCATTTTCTTTCTAATTGATGAGTCATCTGTTTTAAACTACGAGTTTCTGTGTTGAACCAAAGAGTTGGAAATCTCTGATTAGACTTTCTTAGATTTTCTTTTTTGCTAGGTTAATTGGTTGTTCTAAATTGTCCCTAGATATCTGTCTCCTATAGGCCGTTAGAATAGAGGGTTAGTACTAGTGCTGCGCTTTGAGCGGTCTTTGAGACTAGAAAAGCGCTATATAAGTACAGGTCCCCTTTAAAGGGGCCACCATATCTAGAGTCTGATGCAGAGAAGCTGTAACACTATCTACCATGCTATCAATTACAGAAGGAGCAAGCTGTCTGTAGCTTATTTCCATTGTGTTGACACATGGCATAAAGGAAACAATCTGCATAAATTTGGTTACAACATTGTCTTGAGAGGCATCTACTGTAGTAATATTTTTCTTTAGGAGCCAAATAGTCAGAAATAGTAAAATCAAAAGTTAACAGACAATGGTCTGACAGTATAGGGTTATGAGGAGACACTACCAGATTTTCTATTTCTATGCCACATGTCAGAACAAGGTCCAATGTGTGGTGGAAACAATGGGTAGAATTTCCTGCTTTCTGAGAAAACCCCATTGAGCCTAATATTGAATTAAATGTCATATTAAGTCAATCATTATCTACATCGACATGTACTATATTAAAGTCCCCTACTGTAATTATTCTATCTGAGTTCAGCACTAAATCAGCTAAGAATTCGGCAAATTCGGATAAAAACTCTAAGTAGGTTGATGGAGGACGATAAACTATGGCAAATAAAATTGGATTTAGCCTAAAATTGCTAAAATGCCCAATACTGAGGACCAGGCCCTCAAAGGAATTATAACGTGTTTTTTGCTTTACATTAACTAGTAATTTGGAATGGTAAATTGTTGCTACTCCTCCTCCATGACCAGAACTTCTGGGATTTTGACAGTTTAAATAACCAGAGGGAGCTGATTCATTTAAACCAACATAATCCTCTTGCCCTAACCAAGTCTTTGTAAGGGATATTAAATCAATCTAATGATCAATTAACAGATCATGGACTAGCAGAGACTTGGGAGTTAGAGACCTAATATTTAACAAACTGCATTTAGTTTTTAAATTATGAGGAGGAACAGAGGCCAAATTATTCAATTTAGAGGCTTCACGTTTAATTTGAGTTTTACCAACTTTTTGTTTAATCACTTTGGGATGGTTATACATTATATTTTTATTTACTTTGGAGGGAGCAGACAGTGATTCTCTGATGGGGAAGACAGGGGCTAAGTTGAGGGGTGGTGGCTGAAGAGGAGCTGCAGAGAGGTGTATAAGATTGCAACTCTGCTTCCTGGTCCCAACTCTGAGTTGTCAATATTTTGGAAATTTGGATAAAAATGATGCCAGATTGTTAGATAAATGAGATGCACTATCCAAAGTGGGATGGACGCCGTCTCGTCTAATAAGACCATATTTTCCCCAAAATGAGTTCCAATTGTCTATGTAGCCCACATCGTTTGCAGGACACCACACAGACAGCCAGCGATTGAAGGATGACAAGCGGCTAAACATGTCATCACTGGTCAGATTGGGGAGGGGCCCAGAGAATACTACAGAGGCAGACATTGGTTTTGCAAAATCACACACCAATTCCACATGAAGTTTTGTGACTTCCGACTGCCGGAGTCGGACGTCATTAATGCTGGTGTGGATAACAAATGTGGAGTATTTACAGTTACTTTTAGCCAACATTTTCAAATTTGACTCGATGTCACCTGCTCTGGCCCCAGGAATGCATTTGACTATGGCCGCTGGAGTCTCTAGGTTCATGTTTCTGACTACAGAGTCGCCAATGATCAGAGTTTTTTCCTCAGCGGGTGTGTCGCTGAGCGGGGAAAAGTGATTAGAAACATGAACAAGTTGGTGGTGAACCGGGGCCTTGCGACTAGGCTTCCTTCTCACCGTCACCCACCCAGTCTCACTGCTGAGGAGGACCGGAGAACCACTAGCAGGCCGCCTTATGCTAGGGAGTTCTGCTGCAGCTAAGGGGCGTTCATCATTGTTAACTGGCGCAGACGGTGTTTCAATGCAGCGGCGCCGGGATTCCAAATCAGATAACCTCGCCTCGAGCACCTCAAAAAGACAACATTTATTACATTTACCGTTATCACTAAAAGAGGCAGCAGTGTAGCTAAACATCTGACAGAGAGAGCACACCAGAGGAGCAGGGGAAGGAGAGCTAGTAGCCATAGCTAGTGGCTAACCCGAAGCTACCAAAAACACCGATGAAAGGTGAACAGAAGGATAAAGAGGGTGATTAGATGACACTGAATGCGCACACAGGTGCAAGAGGCTTAATAAACAGAAGTGAGAGCTAACGATAGAAGGAAAAAAGTGATTAAAATACAATTAAAGGCAAAAATCCTCAGGAGAATGAGGAGAGCTAACCACAGAGCAAACCACACAGACAGCCAGTAACACAGGAAGTGACGATACTTTACCACAGGAAGCCCTGTAGTACTTACTTACTTCTGAACTTTTACCAAGTTCAGAGTCCACTGTCCCACTCACAGTTGTCTGATGTAACCAATCATGGCCTTTCTTCTTCCTTCTCCTCTCCTCCTCCTATGAGCGCCACTTTCAAACTTTTTTCCGCACATTTTGACTGAGCTAATTACTTCTTACCTCTCACTGGCGCTTGCATAGTCACATGTCAAAACAATTCCTCTGATAGGCAATTGTTACTGGTACCCACATGGGGCACTTGTAAATTGGACCTGTCAGCAGCCACACATGAATATCAAGTGATGGACATAGAATTTGACCAGTTAACAACAATGGGATCTTTTTCATTGGCTCATGATAGGCCCTGATCTTCAGAGACCCCTGGGCTTCAGCCCAGCCTAGCCCGTTCATTAAGGCAGCCTTACATACATGGGACAACGCATGTCCCTCTCAGGACAAACATATTTAGACTTATTTGCCCCCTATGGGTTCCTGAAAGTTTCCCGTAATGAGGCAGGTTCCTTTATTTCCTGTAAAATAGGGTCCTAAATCCTGCTGGAAATGGGACTGGTGACTTTAAATGAAACTGGCCCATGCAAAAAACTTTCTTCACATTCTGTCTGAAAGCAGCATTACATTTGAAAATGTTGTACTTTGTGGACCAGTGGATCACCCTGCAGTCATCAGGGTGGCACATTGATGGGCCCTCTTCCCCCCCCCCACCCCTGCAGAGAATAAGGGTATGGCAAAAATTCATTGCGTTGTAATATCATGATACTTTGCTGTGACAGTACTGTATCAGTTTAGAGGCACAAGTTCTGCAGTATTTTTTTTAAATACTGATAAATGTTGCAAATACCAGCACCTTTTTGGGTACCAGTTGACTTTTCAATCCCCTAAATGGTGCCAGGTACTCACTATGTTATCATTTCCAGGTACTCAAATGGTATCATTTCCCAAGTATAATATTGTATTGTGGGTCCTCTGGCAATCCCCACCCCTGGGAGAAACACAAACAGGCACATGGACAGACTTATCACAGTACTTCGCAATTGAAGTGTTCTTATTTCTAGTTTTTCCGATGGTTCTGCTTCATATGTTTCTGCTCCCTGCAGGTCAGGATGGGACGCTACAGTCTTTCTCCACCGTCCACGAGTGTTTTAATAAGAACCTGGGTCACGGTCAGTCTGCCTGTCATTAATGTTATAACTCACCCACCACATGGACTAGGCTTCATGCCAGAGCTGCTGACATGAAGCCAGAAGTTATAAAGCCAGACTTTTTTGGTTGAGTCTGATTACAGTTTTTGTTGTTTCAGGCTCAGTGAACAAGAAGAAAGAGAAGAAGAAGAAAAAAGGCCTGACCTATGAAGCACTCCATCTTCCTGCCATCACTGCTTTCTCCTCCGGTTGGCACGCTAACACACTGTACAGAAATCTGAGAATTTGTTTCTTTAAGGTGCTCACCTGTTATACCTGTCCTCTGTCACAGCTGCCGCTCGTCAGTCCAACTGGGACGGCATCGTTGCCTGCCACCGTGGTCGTCTTGCAACCACCACGTGGAACTACCAGAGGTGCACCATGGGAGCTCACCATTTGCAGCCCCCGGGTGCCCAGAGGGATTCCACTGCCACGGTAACAGCATCTTAATGGCTGTATTTCTAAGCTCCTCCTCCTATAGTTCTGCGTGTCACTTAACTTCCTGTCTCCGCTCAGGCTGTTGAAATTACTTCCTGTGGTAATTTTGCTGTTATTGGCTTGTCCTGTGGTCGTGTTGACATCTACAACCTACAGTCTGGCCTTCATCGAGGTTGCTACGGTGACAATGAGAGAGGTGTGCTCATCTTTTTGTCTGTAGTTGGTCATGATTGTTTTTGCTGTCATTGACCCCACCCTCTGGTTTGTAGCTCACAGGGGCACAGTGCGAGGCGTCGCCACAGATACTTTGAACCAGCTGACGCTCACTACTGGTTCTGATATGCTGCTCAAGTTCTGGCGCTTCAAGACAAGGAAACAGGATCAAGAAATTAAGCTAAATGTTGCACCAGCTGGCATGAAGCTACACAGAGACAGGTAGCTGGCATACGATTGGACACCCCTTCTTTAAATGATCGATCAGAAACCAATTCACCATCAGCTGGTAGCTCACAATCAACGGTTGGGGTACTCCTGAGCTATAGTGTTGCTACTGGCTTGCGTAATTCTGATGTTATTAAAAGTAGCTGATTGTGTATGTCTTCTGTTGTTTTTAGTGGGATGCTAGCATTAGCGCTGGATGATTTCACTCTGGTCGTTGTTGACATAGAAACCAGACGAATTGTCAGGAAGTTTGCAGGTCACCATGGCAGCATCAATGATATGGTAATCTGGAAAAATAATAGCAAGAAGTCAATGCTAACAGCTTGCTAATGGACCTCTTGCATAATGTAGCGTGAAATACTTATGCTTCCTACACTGCAAGTTGGCTTACTTCAGGTCAATGCCAAATAACAGCATTTTCACTTATCGGCACATTATTTTTTTTTTATTAAAAATGTGAAACAAAAACTCTATACAAAAAATGAACTGTCAGTACTATTTACAATATTACAATGGTAAGTGAAAGTGGATAAGCTGGTTTAATGACGAGAAAGTTCTGTGTCGTAAGGCAAAGTAATGTTGGCTTTGACAGGAAGTGAAATGACCAGCAGCGTGGAAAGCAGAAGTACATCACACTACATTCTACAAGAGGCCCGTAGTTTTAACCTGGAAGCTAATAACACCAACATGGTTCCAATGTTTGTTTCCTTCTTCAGGCATTCAGTCCCGACGGCCGCTGGCTCTTTACTGTGGCAATGGACTGCACCATTCGAACCTGGGACCTTCCCTCAGGAAGGTTAGATTGGAAAATCTCAACTTTTATTCAACATTTAAATATTATAGTGGTTGATGACTTTAATCACATTGAACCATTTCCTTTTCTTCTCTCCTCAGTCTGGTTGATTGCTTTCTGGTTGCTGCGGCACCGGTGGGCATGTCCATGTCGCCAACTGGAGACTTCCTGGCAACGGCTCATGTAGACAGTCTGGGCATTTACCTATGGTCTGAACCAATCACAGTGGAGCATTTATTCATTTAATCAAAGCATAAAGCACATCATTTGTGTTTTTCTCTGTCATGTTTAATGACAAACTGGTCTGTATCAGCCAGTCACATTATAGCTTTATTTTATCAGGACCAATAAGAGTTTGTGTGGACCAGTGGGACTTCGCCCCCTCCCAGCTGACTACCAACCAGAAGAGGAGACACTCCCAGGTGTCACAGTGGAGGAGACGGAAAAGGAAGTGAAAGAGGAGTGGGATGATGACGTGTATGAGTCAGCTGATCAGCTTGGGGCGGAGCTGGTGACTCTGTCTTTGCTGCCAGAGTCTCGATGGAAAAGTCTGCTGCACCTGGATGAAATTAAGGTGGGATGGATGTTCTGAGAGTTGAGATATATAACAGAAATCAACAAATTATATTAGGGGTGTAACAGTTTTTATATTCATATTTGAATTTTGTGGTACGGAACCTTCGGTTTGATGCAGAGGTGTACCGAGGTTCCACACGGACCATGTTGAGTGACGGACATGAAATGTAACTAACCGCCTCGCGCTGGATATGTAAACAAACAGTTCAGCTCTGTACAGAGAAGCCAGAGCTTGAAGACTGACCAAGGCAAGTGAATAAGACGAAAACAGCATCAGATTTGCTTTTGGCAGTATGTTTACCATATTAACGCATTTGAAACGGCACCATGTGAATGTGCAGCACGGAAAAAAAAAAAAAAAAACAACTAGCGCGGTACAAGCGCAGCTTCCAGCGGCATTTAGACAACCTCTCCAGGGCTCCTCAGATTGAGCCAAAGCAATAACAAATGCCACTGGTGTTGTTATAGCAGCGGCTCTAAGGCCATATTCAGTTGTTAAGAGCAGCAGGTTTAAACACATGCTGAAGGTAACTGAGCCCTGGTATGAAGTTCCTTGTTGTGCCCACTTCAGCCAGAAAATAATAGCATCCTTTTAAGAAAAAGCTAAATCTGTTAATGCTGCCCTTGAGTCCAGTGTTTTTCAGGGGTGCCCTGGTATGTTCAGATTTTTGTGGGACATTATTTAATTTAACTTCTTAATTGTCCAAAAAAATTGCAAATAATTTGCTGCTGTTGTGCATGGGTGCCTTCAGAACCGATATTCAACAATGACAAATTACTGACCAGTTAACAAGTGAAATTAGATAATTAATTTCCCACAGAAACCCGAACATATCAGAGCACCCTGGCTAAAAACACTGCTTCAAGCAATAAGAAACTTTAATTTCCTAAAAACCAAAGAATAATTCAGACTATTCAAACTTCTATTGTTGCACTTGTCTGCATCGTTCATTTGCTAAAAAGAGAATTTATTTGTTTTATTGTATACATTTTATTTATTGGAGAATTTACTGCTGGCAGTTTGCAGGGGGTTTTGTCAAAGCTGTTCCCGCTTATACAAAAGATAAGCAGTTTTATGTTTTGCATTTTGTTTCCTTACTGTACCGAAAATGAACCGAACCGTGGCCTTAAAACCAAGGTACGTACCAAACCATGATTTTAGCGTACCGTTACACCCCTAGATTATATCAGCGCACAAGGGGCTTTCCTCAGTTTATGGGTGTTCTGCACCATTGGACATGATTGGCTGAAGTAGCACCACTTCCCACACACTAAAATTTTATAGTGATTAGCAGAAAGCTGCTAGTTGGTGTGCATATTTTCTATAAATTATACTGCCTTAAAAGTCTTAATTTGTTAATCAAAAATGAAGACCTAAATTATTTTTAGACATGACAATTAATCCTTCAATCGGCTTTCAAAGGTCTTTAGTTTACCACAGACATAAATGTTTTGTTGCTTTTAAGGCAAAATCCTTATGTTCAGTTTTGTGAATATATAGTGGGTTTTTTGTATATATATTTTAACTACAGATGCACTGATTGTGACATTGTGGGCTGATAGCGATGCTTAAAATAGTAAGTTGGCTGATAGTCAATACCGATGATTTATTTTGTATGTTTGTTGTCATCCATTTTTTTATTGATGGTGAAATTTTAAAAATATGCTTTATAAAAAAATTACCAAACTGAAATACTTCAAAATAGTAAAGTCCTGAGGCTTCCGGGTGTGATGGCGGACTGAGTGGACATGTAGACTGAGAGCTCCCAGACCAGCCGATACTAACCCCCAAATAATCCTGCACAGTTAATTTAGAAACTGTCTCTAACATGGAGGGGAACAAATGCCGAAATAAAAGGCAAGACACCAATGAAACTTGGAAAAGATGGAAAACAAAAGCCAGAAAATGACACCAAAGACAGCGAGGACATGGAGGCTAGTGATAGCCTAGAAGCTAGCATCTGCACCATTCATGATGAGCTAAAAGCCACGAGGTTAGACCTGAAAACAGACCTCAGTAGCTTTAAAGAGGGCTTCTTCACTGAACTTAACACACTCTGGGAATATATTAACAGCAAGTTTAAAAAAAATTGCAAAAGACTTAAACGACACAGTGAGCAGAGTGGAGGAAGCCGTAAAAAGGGTAGCGGAAATGGAAGATTGGGCCACCGCAGCTAACCAAACTCTTCTCCAAGCTTTGCAAGTTCAAGAAAATATTCAAACTAAAATGACTGGCCTGGAAGCGCGGTCACAAAGAAATGATATCCGTATATAAGGAATCCCCGAAGACACCGAGGGAAACAACCTTCGTGAGTTTTTGGAACAATTTATTAAATCGGAATTATCCTTAAGCCACAGTGAACTAGGGATACAACGCTGCCACAGAGCCCTTGGTCCAAAACCACCGCAAAACGCTAACCCTCGATCAGTGGTAATTTGTTTCCTGGAGCACAGAATCGAAGACCTAGTACACCAGTCAGCTTTGAAAGAGAGAGGTTTGTCTGAATGGGGGGAGCGTGTATTTCGACCAGGACTACCCCACAGAAATTCAGAAATAAGGAGAAGCATATACTCCCATCAGAAGACTCCTGAAAGAAAAAGGACTCCATTTTCAGACCCCCCACCACCACCACCAGCGAAGCTCTGCGTCTTCCTCAATGACGGTCCAGTTATATATAATAGTGCAGCAGAGGCCATGGAGGACCTGAAGAAGAAGGTGCTGAACCACACTGAAGAGGAGACGCAGACCACAACGACAGCAACAGCACGTGAGAGGCTGAAAAATATGCGCTGGCAGAGAGCGGAGACGGCGACACACAAACCGCAGAACGAACACCAAGAACGAGTCAGGAAAATGCTCCAAGGATTTAGTCACGACTCCAGGGGTACAGCCTCAGTTTACTGACGGTGAATTCAATTTGAAATAAGGTGACTATGAAGAAAAATGTCTTAACCCAGAATATTTAAATTTTTCCAAATTTTAAAATTATACACATATTCTGGGAGTGAACTAATCTGCCTTACAACATTTAAAATAAGAGGCCATAATTCTGGGAACTCAATTTCTCTGTACTATTTAGATGCATATCAATGGTTTCCTTAGAGAAAGCCTTTACTTTGCACGGGAGAGGCCTCTCGTTAGTCGAGAGCTTTCCTCTCCAAAAGGTTTGTGGGAAAACTTGACTTGTAATGGAAGTACAGTTCTCTTATTTGTTTTGTTGTGTTTAAAGTTTGATTTTTTTTTTTTAATGTTATGTTATGTTATTGTTCAGGTCACCGAGAGCGTATGAGGTAAAAATAATGATCCAGATGAACCATGCTCTTACAGCACTATAATATTGTGACACTTAATGTTAATGTGCTACAAAGCCCAATAAAAAGGGGGTAAACTTATTACTAATATGAAGAAAGAAAATCATCATATAATCTTTTGCCAAGAAACTCACCTGAATAAAAAGGAACATGCAAAGTTGAAAAACGGGTTTTAAAAACACGTTCTACTCCTCAGATGCAAAAGATCCTGCTAGAGGAGTTGCGATATTAATCTCAAACAAGGTCCCTTTTCAGTTCTCCCGACAATTGACAGATAAGGAAGGGCTCTTTATCTCGGTAAAAGGAACTATAGACTCTAAGGAGGTGACATTGCTTAATGTCTATAGGCTCCCAGGACATGACCAATCTTTCATCAATTATATTTTTGATTTAATTACTATAGACAGTTCCGGTGTTTTGATCTGTGGTGGAGATTGGAACGTACAACTTCACCCTACTTTAGACTCCACTAACGCAACAAAAAAGATGAATCCAGCATCTTTATATGTTAGAAAAATGCTAAACAAGGTTGGTCTGATTGATGTATGGAGAGAACTCCATCCCTTCGTAAGTATATACACTCTTCTCCCGCCCCCACACTTATTATTCAAGAATTGTTTATTTCTTTATGTTTAAATCAGAAAGACATAGGATAATAGACAGCAAAATTGGGATTAGAGACATTTCCGATCACTCGGGTGTATCTAAAGATACACTTGAATATTGAGCCTAAAAATACTGTATGGAGGCTTAATACAAGCCTACTAAACAACAGCAAAAGTAAAGAATTCATTAAAAAAGAAATCAAGGAATTTCTGGAATTTAATGATAAAGAAGAAATACCTCCAAGTGTCCTGTGGGATACTGCGAAGGCAGTACTCAGAGGAAAACTTACAATGTGGTCCTCAAGAAGGAAAAAGGAGAGGGAGAAACAGCAGATTGACCTCACAAATAAATTCAAATCATTGGAGCAAATTCACATGACCTCAAATGACCCGGAAATCTGTAAACAAATTGAAGTTACAAAGTGAGAGTTGAATAATATTTTGGATAAACAAATAGAAATGAAACTTAAATATATTAAACAGAATTATTATGAAAATGGGCCAAGAGCCAAAAAGATACTAGCATGAAAATTGTGTAAGCAACAAGCTGACAGAATAATTACTAAAATTAAACATCCCGTCACCAAAACAATCTGTTATAAACCAGAAGATATACAGGAATCCTTCGAAACATATGATAAAGGGTTGTTTGCCCAACAAAAAAACAATTGAACCTCCCTTAGTGAAACAATACTTGGACTCCTTAGATCTACCATCTATAGGTGAAAGACAGAATAAATTAATAATGCAAGAAATTACCAAAGTAGAGGTTGAAAAAGCCATATCAAAGTTGAAAACTAAGTACCAGGAGAGGATGGTTATCCTGCAGAATGGTTTGTTATATCAGGATCTCCGAACACCAATGTTAGTAAAATGCTTTAATTATATATTAAAAGGAGGAGAAACCCCACCATCTTGGAAAAGAGCAATAATATCTGTTATCCCAAAATAAGGCAAGGACAGATCAGAATGTGGCTCATACAGATCTACGTATTTCAGTCTTAAATATAGATTACAGAATATTTGCTTCCATCATAACAAAAAGACTAGAAAATATTATTCCTGATTTGATTGATCTCGACCAGACAGGAGTTATTAAAAACTGACAGACACAAGATAACGTAAGAAGAACACTACATTTAATGAATATTATGAGTCAGAACAATTCTAAAACAATTGCTATTAGTTTGGACGCAGAAAAAGCTTTTGATTCAGCCCACTGGGAGTTTCTTTTTTTGGTGTTAAAACGATTTGGATTCAAAGATGAGATAATAAACTGCTTGAAATCACTATATAACTTACCAACTACCCGGATTAAAATTAATGGCAGTCTTTCCCAGACCATTACTTTAGAACGAGGATACCGTCAGAGGTGTCCCCTAAGTCCTACTTTATTTGCTCTCTTTATAGAACCCATGGCTCAAATGATTAGAGAAGATGAAGAAGTCAGAGGTATTTTAGTGAAAAAAAAGGAATACAAAATATGCTTGTATGCGGACGACATGCTTTTAACATTATCAAACCCAGATTCAAGCTTCTCCAAACTTATGTCCCATCTTAAACAATTTGGCTTATATTCAGGATACAAAATTAATATAGATAAAACTCAAACCCTAACCTATAATTACATGCCAAGAGAAAATTTGCATAAAAAATATAATTTTAAATGGGATACTGATAAAATGACTTATCTTGGTGTCAAAATACCAAAAGACCTTAAAAACATTCACAACCTAAATTATGGTTCCGCCACGCAAAATATTAGAGAAGACTTCAGAAGATGGGCATCCCTGACATTGGGCCTGCATGGTAGAATAGAGATTGTTAAAATGAATATTCTGCCCCGCCTGTTATTTCTCTTTCATTCTCTACCTATTGAAATTTCGCCTAAACAATTTAATGACTGGAAAAGAATGATTACTCAATTCATATGGCAGTGTAAAAAACCCAGGATGCAGCTTAAAACTTTACAGCTATCTAAAGACAAAGGCGGGATGTCTCTGCCATGCCTGGAGGAGTATTATACTGCTGCACAGCTCCAGTACTTAGTCTGATTATATGATCACAATTATGAAGCAAAATGGAAAGATCTCGAACTTGACCAATTAAATATTCCTTCACAATCTTTATTGGGTGATATTAACCTACAGAAAAAAACATATATGCAAATTGGATGATTTTACAAAGGTTACTCTAAACACCTGGATTAGACGATGTAAAAATTTTAATTTAGAGAAAAAAATATGAATATTGAGATGGGTGGAGAATGATACAGATTTTAAACCACCGCAACTGGATGGAAGGTTCAGAGAATGGACCTGGAAAGGGATCACATCATACAGCAGAACTTCAACCAAAACTAATCTAGACAGCTTCCAACATCGCAGCGAAAAGTACTCATTAAACAAAAGTGATTTTTATAGGTACTTAAGAGTGAGATCTCATTTTAATAAGAACATAAAAATCACAGGGGAACCTGATATGGATATATGTCTCACTGACATTTTTGTCGAGGCATATAAAGGGAAAACACGTAAAAGGTTGATCTCTAGGTTATATTCCTGTTTACAGTCACACAAGAAACATTCAACTATGTATATTAAGACAAAGTGGGAAAGGGAAGCAAATGCTACACTGACAGAGGAAGACTGGTTAAAGGTCTGATGACACGTTTTTGACTTCGTCTAATTTTTCAACACATAATACAACAGTGTTTCCTCTGGCTTAAAGACCTTGGCGCGGTGGCAACATATTTTTCCCTGGGGGGGGGGGGGACATACCGGAATATTTTAATTTTATACTATTTATTTGTTTTTAAAATTTTACACAGGAACATTGCATATGGAACTTACCAGTTGAAGTATTGTACAACCGAGGCTTGAATATTGGGCCAGTTGGGGTCTCGTCCAGACATCCTGTGTTTGGACTTTTTAGTGGTGTTAACCTTCTGTCCTTCCTCTGCCTGAACACTTTCCTTTTTTCCTCTTCTGTCTCATCTTGCCCTCTCTGAGCTCTGTCTAATTCAGCTTCTCTCTCTGTCTATGGTGGTATACAAACAAGTTAGAAAATATCAAGTGTCATGTTTTGTCCTGCAGGATTTTTTTTTTTTTCATGGTTTACATAAATGACAAAAATATGTGTATTTTTTGTATTTTTATTCTAGTGTTTCTTTTTTCCCATTGAGAGTAGGGAAAGGAAAGAAATATTCATAATAGTAATGTACTCAAGCATACTTAAATTATATGATCAGGTGGGTATAGTAACCAGAAATTCTACTCATGTAAAAGCAGTGCTTTGAAATTAATAATTATAGTTTTCTACTTTTCTCTGTAAATCTTAAGTTGAAACCATGTTCCTCAAATTTGTAATTTCTTCTAGTAAAATTGACTTTAATTGTACATTTGAAACTTTATTATAAATTTGTGCATTATTTTGTGTCTAATTTTTGTCTGTTTAAAATAAAATTTGGGTGTTTTTTTTTTTAGATAATTTTGAAACAGACTGTGGTAATTTTTTTTTACTTTTTCCTTATAACAGTTTACATTTTTGACCATAATTTTGCAGTTAGAACAATAATTTAAGTCTGATTGCAAAGAAATAATATTAATAAAATTGTATTTAATGAAATAAATTAACTTAAATGACCAAGGATACCATTATTTCTGTTATAATATTTCTTTATATTTATAGTTTTTTTTTTCCCAGAAATCTCCTCACCACCCAGACAGCAGGAAAAACCTCCCTTATTTTGAAATCAGATGTTGGCACATTTCCTTTTTTCTGAAGGCTGCTGACAGATTAAAGTCATTGACTTCGTGAATTTCGGTCATGTTAACCTGCCAGGTACATAATAAGATAAGATAAGCCTTTATTAGTCCCACAACGGGGAAATTCCAGGATTGCAACACTCAGAGCAACAATCAGAAGGCAAGAAAAAAACAAGCAAGCAAGAGCAGCTAATATACATATGTACATATTACTATAAAATATATATATACACACACACAGACACACAGTGCAGAGCATTGTAGCTGGATGGAATAATATGTAGATATATAAACACACAGTGCGGAGCATTGTAGCTAGATGGAATAAATATATAGATATATAAATATAAACACACCCAGTGCGGAGCATTGTAGCTAGATGGAATAAATATGTAAGTATATAAACACACACAGTGCGGAGCATTGTAGCTAGGTGGAATAAATATGTAAGTATATAAACACACACAGTGCAGAGCATTGTAGCTAGATGGAATAAATATATAGATATATAAATATAAACACACCCAGTGCGGAGCATTGTAGCTAGATGGAATAAATATGTAAGTATATAAACACACACAGTGCGGAGCATTGTAGCTAGATGGAATAAATATATAGATATATAAATATAAACACACCCAGTGCGGAGCATTGTAGCTAGATGGAATAAATATGTAAGTATATAAACACACACAGTGCGGAGCATTGTAGCTAGGTGGAATAAATATGTAAGTATATAAACACACACAGTGCAGAGCATTGTAGCTAGATGGAATAAATATATAGATATATAAATATAAACACACCCAGTGCGGAGCATTGTAGCTAGATGGAATAAATATGTAAGTATATAAACACACACAGTGCGGAGCATTGTAGCTAGGTGGAATAAATATGTAAGTATATAAACACACACAGTGCAGAGCATTGTAGCTAGATGGAATAAATATATAGATATATAAATATAAACACACCCAGTGCGGAGCATTGTAGCTAGATGGAATAAATATGTAAGTATATAAACACACACAGTGCAGAGCATTGTAGCTAGATGGAATAAATATATAGATATATAAATATAAACACACCCAGTGCGGAGCATTGTAGCTAGGTGGAATAAATATGTAAGTATATAAACACACACAGTGCGGAGCAATGTAGCTAGATGGAATAATATGTAGATATATAAAAACACAGTGCGGAGCATTGTAGCTAGATGGAATAAATATATAGATATATAAACACACACAGTGCAGAGCATTGTTGCTAGATGGGATGAAACAGCATAACCGTCTACTTAATTATCCTACATGGTATGATTATGTGCCCATACATATTCTCACCCTCCATAGTGACCGGTATTTTCCTAGTTGTATGCCGGAGGGGACCATTGTGTAAGTCTACTGCATTTTTTGCATTCAAAAAACTATTAGTTTATGTCTTTTTGCTCGCAGAGATAGGAAACTGTAGAGGACTCTAAAGACATAATTCACCACAATGTGTGTTCATGTACAGAATGAATCTGTGCAGAGTACAATGAAATCTCAAGACTATCAAGGTATTCTAGAGAGAAATGTGCTGCCCAGTGTCAGACAGCTTGGTCTCAGTCGCAGGTCATGGGTCTTGCAACAGGATAATGACCCAAAACACACAGCTAAAAACACCCAAGAATGGCTAAGAGCGAAACATTGGACTATTCTAAAGTGGCCTTCTATGAGCCCTGATCTAAATCCTATTGAACATCTGTGGAAGGAGCTGAAACATGCCGTCTGGAGAAGGCACCCTTCAAACCTGAGACAACTGGAGCAGTTTGCTCATGAGGAGTGGGCCAAAATACCTGCTGAGAGGTGCAGAAGTCTCACTGACAGTTACAGAAATCGTTTTGATTGCAGTGATTGCCTCAAAAGGTTGTGCAACAAAATATTAAGTTAAGGCAGTGCTTCTCAATTATTTTTTGCAAAGCCCCCCCTAGGAAAGAGAAAATATTTCGCCCCCCCCCCCACTCGCCGCGGTGACTATAAATAAGATCATTATCTATAAATATTGTATAAGTATACCTTAAATTGTATCCTTTTTAACATTAACAAAAGAAAAAAGCAGTATAAATCAACTTTCAACAAATATTAACTTTATTTTGCCACACAGAAACCCTGTTATAGTCTAGAACAGAAAAAAAAAAACTTAAAGTGCATCAAAGTGCCTGAAATAAAAAATATGTCAATCCTTATTTAAACTAGAAATATTTTTGAACAACTGAACCATTTGATGCTGAGAAAAATAATTCAATCAATAAATAATATTAAATGTAAATTGATCTGGAACATTAACACAGGAGCACCAATATATTTAACATTTTAGTCTGAAGAAAAAGGTATAAAACATTGTGCTGATTTTTTTTCTAAATCACATTAATGAAGTAATTATTAATGGCTACAATGAGCACGTTTTGCGGAGCACAGCTTTTCAAAGCGGGGTTTGAGGCATGATAGTGCAACTCTCAGCTCCTGCTCAATGTTTAGCTGGGACAGAAACCATGTCTACTGCTGCAGGCAGTATCAACTCCTCTGCAATTGTGTGGGGTTTTTTGCACTGCGCAATTTGGTGCGCCACTTTAAATGATGCTAAAAGTGCTCACCGGTTTACTGATGTAGTGTTCACAAAGCGGGATGATTGTTCACGTACACCGCACGTTTTCGCTGAAAAAAATCAAGCGGCTTATCAACGTGTTGAGGATGTAATGTCTGTAGGTGACGTCTTAATTTATTTGGCCTCATGCTGTCCGCTGCCAACATTTTCAGACACAGTAAACACACCGGTCTTTCCTCGTCTCCCACCATAGTCACAGTGAAGCCAAGCGCTAGATAAGCTCCATCATATTTCCTCATCTTAGCTTTTGGGAGACTTTCATTTGTCTCTTTACCTCTGTCTCTCTCCGCCTTTCTTTTCGTTACTGTTAAATATTTCTCCATGGTGTCTCTCGAGGGGTTTGTTGACAGCAATTTAAAAAGTTTTAAACTCCCGCACAGACTTTGACAATGAGAGCGCCACTGCACCACCTGCTGCCATGGATGTGCAATTACACTTTACACGGCAAAAGCAAAGCCTGTTCCCGGGGTCATACGCGCCCCCCCGGCATCGCATCCCCACTATTTGAGAAGGACTGAGTTAAGGGTACCATCATTTTTGTCCAGGCCTGTTTCATGAGTTTGTTTTTTAAAATAATTCTGTTGAACCACAATTCAAAAGCATTGTCTGATTTGCAATGGTTAATTTTCTTTCTTTTTTTTTTTTTCACCCCTTGTCCTGTCAGGCAGCTAGGCAAACAGAACAGGGATCTGTCACCCTTACTGTGCCAAAACAGATTTACTTTGCCAAGAGGAGCCTATACAGTGCCTAACTTTGCACTGTATATTGTTGTAAACTCCTCCTGTAATAACTTTTAATACTTTATTTTAATTGTTTTACCCATGGAAGACCCAACAGGATGGGGAAGAGGGAAAGGAAGTGTATGAAGGGGGGAAAAAAAGGGAGGGGAACAGACAAAAAAAACAAAACAAAAACAAACAACAAAAAAAAAACGACAACTAAAACAAACAAAAGACAAACTGCTTCTTCCACCGGAGATGTCTCAACACGAGTCTGGTTTCTGCACCTGTTAAAGGAGAGACACTTGTACATGTATGTCTGTGTGCCTATATATGAGAACGTGCGCAAAATAAGTGTGTGCATGTGAGTGGTTTGTCAGGAAACATACGAGCGGAGGGCCGGTCGCAGCAGCTCTCCCCCCAAGGACCCCGAGCAGGCAAGGCAGCGCCACCAACCCCCAGCCCCGAGGTCAGCAAGCCCCAGGAAAGCCAGGCATCCACCTCCGGAGGGACGATCAAGGAAGGGCAGGCCGCCTGGCGGCCGGCGCGGTGAGCCCACACCCCCGGACCCGCTCGACTCCCCCCCCAGCAGGGCCAACATCCGCCCCTGGGCCCCAGGCACCAGGAGGCCAGCGACCCCACCCCCCAGGACAGAGACCAGCCAGGTACCCCCACAGCGGCCCCGCCCCAGCGCCTCGGCCACACACCCCGAGGACCCCCACGTCCAAAGAAGTCCCCTCGCCCAGGTGAGCCCACGTTGCCAAGAGGCACTACCCCCCTTAATCCAGCCCCTCCCGACTTGCAGGCACACCCTTCCCCATACCTTCACACCCACATGTTCCCATGCACACCCCTCTCACTCACCCAGACCGACCCATTCTCTCTCACTCCAGTACCCACTCAAATTCACTCCTCATTCACCTTTATTTCAGAAGGCGACTGAGAAGCAGATGCAGCGAGCCTGAACATGCACCAGTGCCGGGCAGTGACCAGGGAGGCCACCGGCGCAGGCCACAGAAGCACACCCCCACCCCCCGGCGCCCATCTGAGCGAACAATCAGCAGACCACCGCAGGCGCCCCAAGATGCCACCCGGCATGCAAAGCGCCACACAAAACCGACCCACCATCACCACCTCCATTCATCACCCTCTCACTCACACTTAAACTCATATTCAGCCCCCCGTCACTTCCTTGGTTGTATCTATATATTAGTAGCATCCAGGGATTTTGACAACATGATAGGTCCCAGGCTCCCCACCAGGCCCCCACGCCCCCAGCAACAGCAGGGCAACAGGGGTGGGGGAAGACCCCCACCTCCTCCCCCCGCACAGAATATGGTGGGTGTGTGTCGGTTATATGATATAATTGTGTACAAATGTGTGGAGTACTAAAGTGCAATTAAAATTGGGGGGATAGTAATTGAAGCATCGTTAGCCACTGTGAGGGGCAGCAGAGTCCCCATCCCCCCAAGCCCTCAGTGTCTAAAATGCAATTAAAATTGAGGTGAGTGCAGCCCTACCAGGCGGCAAAGGTATCCCCTTCACCGACACAGTGCGGCACACCCCCACCCCAAAGCCCTAAATGTAACAAAAAAGATCAGGGGGAGGAGGAGGGCGGGAAATAAGACTGGGAGGTAGGCGGTCTAAAAGCAAGGCCGTCCCCCCCCAGAAGCCAGCTTGCAGACTGGTTTATGAGGCCACCCACTGCCCCCAAATCCCAACCCAGGGCGAGGGCCGCCAGTGGAAACAGCCCAGGACCCACCAGCATCACGCCCCGGCGCTTCAGCACCACTAACATGACGGGGCAGCCAAACATACTTCCACTCATCTTACACACACGAACATGGACAACAACAGTCACAATAGTGAACAATGGGCCGGACCCACACAGCGCCCAACACGCCAGGCGACACACCCGAGTGCCCACGCAGGCCCACGACCACCCACCCCAGACACACACCGACAGCTGCAGGCCACCCTGCAACCACAGCCACCCCAGAACAACCCAATGGAAACACGGCCAACAACCCGCGCCAATGACCCCCCAGCCACCCCCAAGCACCAACACACACCCGCTGCCAATGACACCATGGGCGATGCAGCAAAGTGCCTCACCCCCCAACACAACAGCAGGGCGGCCGGGACAAGCAAGCCCCGAAACGCCAGCCCCCATGCCACTAGATGGACTGCCCAACCCCTGCCACCCAACAAAACTCTCCTACCCATACACACATCCTCCGCCCCCTAGACATCTACCCACAAGTAACCGCTTCCATACACACACATAACTCCACCCACCATCACACATACGCACCTACACAAACACACAACCCCACCTGCCCACTCAACACACATCCACTTCCACATCCGCTCATACACAAGCCTACACTCACACCCGCACACACCCCCACCTGCAGATCCCAGTGAATGGGGAGGGCGACCCAGGATGCGGGCACCAGCCCCAGGGCGGCACCAGGGCCCCAGGAAACACACGACCCCACCGTGCAAGGATGCATCAGGGACAATCCCCACCGCCGGCACACACCCTACCCTGGCCCGGGGCGGGGGGACGCCCCTCCCCCAGCACCAGGGGCCCAGGGCCAGACCCAGACCCCCCCCCCCTTCCCGAGGGGCGAGGCCAGCCGGCCAGGGGCCACAGCCCAACCCCCCCGGCCCACCCCACAGCTCCCATAATCCAGTATCAGTGCCTTTTCTTTTTTATTCTTATATGAACAGTAAGAGATTATTTTACCTCGCATGACCACTTTTGCTGCTTCCCAAAGAACACCTGGGGATATTCCTGGCACATCATTATATTCCAGATATGATTCCCACTCTTTATTAAAATAGTTAATAAAGTCTTCATCTTTCAGTAGTGATACATTAAATTTCCAGCTCCTAGTTTCCCTTGTAGCTTCCCTATTTGCTTGATTTGAACATAGTTCAGTGTCTATGATGTCCCTCAGAATAGAGTTACTGGCTAAGAAGAAATCTAGACGCGAATATGAACTATGAACTGATGAAAAAAAGGTATATTCCCGAAGAGTTGGGTGAAGAGATCGCCATTCATCGCAAAGACCAAAATCATTCATGTACTGTTTGAGAGTGTCAGTAGCCAGCCATTTTCGGTAAATCCCCGATGTACTGAGCCTGTCGATTGCAGGGTTTAATACCAAGTTGAAGTCCCCTCCTATTATAAGTGTGGTGTCCAAGTGCTCAGAAAGAGAAGTGAAAAAAGTGTGAAAAAAGGATGGGTCGTCAACATTTGGGCCATAAACACTTGCAATACATATATCCAAATTTTGGACTGAAATTTTTAGTATTATAAATCTACCTTCTGGATCTATTATGGTGTTATTCATAACAAAGTGTATTCTTCTATTTACCAGTATAGCTACCCCCTTTGCTTAAAATTAAAGCCGGCTGAGTACATATGGGGGAATTCCAGGGAGGTGAGCGCATCTACAGACGACTTAGAGCAGGGGTTCCCAACCTTTTTTGGGTCGTGACCCCATTTTGACATCACAAATATCTCGCGACCCCAGAGACATTTTTTTTGCTATAATTATTTTTTGATCATGTTTGTTATACTGTCTTACAAATACAGAGTAGCCAGATTAGTGCACAAAGTGTCATTTTATTTTCTCTGATCAGGATGTACAGTTAGTGCAACTTGTATTTAAAAGGCTTAAAATTAATACTGAGCAAACAATTTCTCAAACAATAAATTGTGGGGAAAAAAAGCTGCAGCATCTTAAACTGGCCACAGTGAACATTTGAAAAGATGGACAGTATCATAGTGCTTCAGTTTCAGCTTCAGTCATGTCTTTTATATATTATCCTCTCAACTCACCACATTTAATGGGATGGCTGAGCCTGCACACCTCGCTGCAGCTTTGCAAAGTTGGGTGCTGTAGTAGACACAGCGCATCTCATCTCTGACGTAACATCCAGTCGGGAACGGTACTTTGACTTCATACACACAAGGGCACTGAATCCAGCTTCACACAAATATGTGCTTCCAAAAGGAACCAACATTTTTAAAGCACACAGTGAGATCTCTGGGTACTCATCTCTTGCTCCAAACCAGAATTCGTCCACGGCCACTCGCGAATGTATTCCCTGATGCGTTTTGTCACATGACAGTTCAATCAGCTGTTCAACAGCGGTGGCAGGCAGGTCCACTGCGCCTGCATCATGACACTCGTAAATCCATATTTCAGGTAGCTTTTGTCATATTTTCTCTGTCATTTTCCTCCTGGAACTGTCTTCACAGGGGCAGGCGGACGAAGAAATCTCTCCATTTTTCCCTACTGACTAGGTTGTGTTTACACAGTTAGCGGGAACTCAAATAGGGGTCACGTGATCGCCGCTGTCAATCAAGATGTGCCAGCTCCAATATTTTTATATACTACATTTTATTTGAACTGATTTATATTGAAAGTGAAAGAATACAGTTCTTTAAGAGTGTGTGTGGAGATTTAATCAAAATTTTTAAAAGAATAATAATTAGTTGAAAAAAAATTTTATCAGTAATTTTTTTTTATCAATTATTAGACATTTCAGGCGACCCCATTTGAATTCCACGCGACCCCAAGGTTGAAAACCCCTGACTTAGAGACATGTGTCTCCTGCAATAAAACAAAGTCTGCCTGTAGATCATTCAATCGATTAAAAACTTTTAGCCTGTTCTCCCCGTTTCTAATTCCACGTATGTTCCACGTGACAAACTTAAATGTAGACATGTTTTCACTAACTGGTTGTGTACTAAAGACTAACTAAATGTGAAAACTATATGTGCCTATGTGATGTGTCTGTAATGTATGCATATATATGTATATATATGTTGTGTGTATACACCTATGCATATATAATTGGGTGTGCGCGCATGATGTCTCTGTGCCATTTGCCTGCAATTGCAAGCAAATAGGGTACATGTATTTCAAGTTATTTCCTATAAACCAGAAGTATGAGAAAAAACAAACATGAAGGTTAGTAAGTGGTGGTAAAATGCAGAGAATATACAACAATGACCTAAAAACTTCAAAAAAAAAACCTACAACAGACAAACAAACAAACAACAACCACAACAACAACAAGAAATAAACATTTTGACAAATGTTAACAAATTAAACTGAAATCGAGTAAGAGACCTGCGCACAATCCCACTCTTTTTTCCACCTGTAGCTAAAAGAAAAAGAAATATATAAAATAGTGAATAAAATAAAAAAAAAAGAAAAGAAAAAATTAAAAAAAAAATTTTTTAAAAATGGGCTCTAGAATAACCAGGGAGTTATAGTTTCATCCATAAACAGCTTGCCATCTATATACAATCTATCCACAGAAACAATAGCTCGTTTACCTTCTTGGATGTTTTGTTTCCTAATGGGAAAAAGCTTCCTTCTCCTTTCCAAGATTTCCTGTGGAAATTGATCATTTAGACCATAATTGGTGTTTTTAAGCTGCTTGCCCTGCCTCTGTACCAAAATTTTTTGCTTAAAATGTTCAAATTTGGCAACAATAGGTCTGGGACGTTTATTCTGGGAATTTTTTTGCCCGACTCGGTGGAAGGTAATTGAGTTTGTGACTTTGGGGGATAGTTTTAGTTGTGATGACATAAATTCTCGGACCAGCTGTTCTGGATTTTCATTATTTTTTTCAACAATTCCAGAAAAAAGGTATCTCTCATGCTGCGTGACTGCAAACTGAGAACTGTCTCCTTCATCTTCCGGTTTTCTCCCTCAACAACGCCAAGCCGCGTGGTTAGTGTGGTGACTGACTTTTTCAGGCTGTTATTTTCCTCCATGAGAGAGACGAGCTGCGCTTGACTAAACTCAAGGCTCTCCCGCAAATTTTGGAATTCTTTATGAAGAGGATCAACCAGCGCCAGTCTACCATCCATGCTGGTAAGTTTATTCTCAATAGAGAAAAGGATATCACTAACCTCGGTGCCCTGCTGTGATTTCTCGGGCGTTATTTTGGGTGAATCTGCGGGTCTCGGTCGCTTAGACTGAGAAGCAGCGGCAGAGGCAGCAGCAGAACACACACTCGCCTGCTCCATGACACAAAAACTGTCGTAAAATGCGTCGATATAACTTTCTAAATCCTCCAGCTCCGTTAAAAAAAAAAAAAGAAAGAAAGAAAGACACAAACAATTAATTAATGAATTAATTACAAAAAAAAAAAAAGCCTACCTGTGGAGAAGTTTGTTTTAATCTTGGTGACAGCAGTCGCCGTTCAAATTATTGCGCAATTGTCTCTCGTGATCACAGCATCAACTTCCGGATCCGCTCCTCATCCCCCAATGGTTAATTTTCATAGAATTTTTATTTATTACCACTTCTGTCAGATTCAAGTTATTTATGTGACTACTGTGGGTTTTTCTTTCATTAACAGAGGGGTACCAACAATTTTGTCCACGTCTGTACACAAACCTGAGGCTTGTATGTGCTACTGTAGCTACAAGCTACAACTAGCTCAGTAGATATGCTAACAGAATCATTGCCAATCCAGCAAAACATTTTTTATTTTTTTATTTTTTTATTACTTATTTTGTACCCGTAGGTAGATTTGTTTTGCAGTCTGGTGACAAGCCACCAGCTGCCGGTCGCTGCGTGCGCAAGCCCCCCGTAGCCCTGTTTGTGGCAGCAATTTGTATTCAAGATTGCTATTCTGCGAATCTGGGATGATATAACTGTTCAGAATTTGTAGAAGTCCAACCTTAACCATCACTTCAAATGAATTCCACAAATATATTTTCTAGTATATAGATTTGCAAAGCCTCTGACAGGAGTTTAATGATGCTAGCATGATTTTAGGCATGAAGTACATGTGGAAAAAAAAATCAAAACAAGCCAGTTCAGTTTACCTTCATTCCATTGGGTATCACTGCTTCCATTGCACGATGGCTCATTTTTTTTGCTTCGTCCTTTGAATTCAGCCATCACAGTGCAGAACATCCACTGGGTGCATGCCCCGTTGTGTCTACCTTACTCATTTAGTATCATTTTGAACCTTAGGCCACACCCCCTCTCTTACTCACCTTTTGAATAATGTTGTTACAGAGGAGGAACAAACCTGTGGCACCCCCTGCTGCCCCGCCTGCCGCTCCCTTCTTCCTACCTACAGTTCCCGGTCTCACACCACAGTTTGCCATGCCACCAACAGCCGAACAGGAAACAGAGGTAACAGCTAGGAGATATGCAATCAGAGCTCAGTCCTGACCACATAATGACTTTTGTCATTTTCTCTGCTGTGCTGTAAACCTGTTTAAATAATGTTGTGTTTTGCCTTTCAGTCAAAGGTGCTGTCATGGGGCAGTCTCGCTCAGAGGTCAGAGTTCAGCTCGGCTCTTGAGTCAGCCCTTCACACCGGGTCATGTGAGTCTGCTTTTCAAAGTAAAAGCTTTAAATGCAACTTGGCACTGTTTTATTTCAAAATAAAATCATTATGTAGCTTTTACCCTCAAGTAAATAAAATGTTTAAGATTAACTAGATTTTTATACTTTATACAAAAACACTTAATATTTTGTCACACTTACAGTGCATCTGGAAAGTATTCACAGCGCTTCACTTCTTCCACATTTTATGTTACAGCCTTATTCAAAATGAATTAAATTATGTTTTTCCTCAAAAGTTTATACACAATACCCCATAATGACTGTCTTTTTTCATCCAGGATGTCTCTGTACATTGCTGCATTCATCTTTCGCTCTATCCTGACTAGTTTCCCGGTTCCTGTTGCTGAAAAACATCCCCACAGCATGATGCTGCTACCACCATGCTTCATTGTAGGCATGGTATTGGCCTGATGATGAGCGGTGCCTGGTTTCCTAGAAACATGACACTTGGCATTCACACCAAAGAGTTCAAGCTTTGTCTCATCAGACCAGAGAATTTTGTTTCTCATGGTCTGATAGGCCTTCAGGTGCCTTTTGGCAAACTTCAGGCGGGCTGCCATGTGCCTTTTACTAAGGAGTCACTCTACCATACAGACCTGATTGGTGGATTGCTGCAGAGATGGTTGTCCTTCTGGAAGGTTCTCCTCTCTCCACAGAGGAATGCTGGAGCTTTAACCGAGTGACCATCGGGTTCTTGGTCACCTCCCTGACTCAGGCCCTTCTCCCCCGATCGCTCAGTTTAGACAGCCGGCCAACTCTAGGAAGAGTCCTGGTGGTTCCGAACTTCTACCATTTACGGATGATGGAGGCCACTGTGCTTATTGGGACCTTCAATGCGGCAGAAATTTTTCTGTACCCTTCCCCCGATTTGTGTCTCGAGACAATCCTGTCTCGGAGGTCTACAGACAATTCCTTTGACTTCATGCTTGGTTTGTGCTCTGACATGCACCGTCAACTGAGGGACCTTACAGGTCTGTGCCTTTCCAAATCATGTCCAATCAACTGGATTTACCACAGGTGGACTCCAATTAAGCTGTAGAAACATCTCAAGGATGATCAGTGTAAACAGGATGCACCTGAGCTCAATTTTGAGCTTCATGGCAAAGGCTGTGACTACTTATGTACATGTGATTTTTTAGTTTTTTTATTTTTAATAAATTTGCAAAAATCTCAAAACTTTTTTCATGTTGTCATTATGGGGTATTGTGTGTAGAATTTTGAGGAAAAAATAAGTTTAATCCATTTTGGAATAAGGCTGTAACATAAAATGTGGAAAAAGTGAAGCGCTGTGAATGCTTTCCAGATGCACTGTACCAATACTAAATATCGACTTGGCCCATCTCTACTTTAGATATCTGTGTCAAACAGGAAATGTGTATAATTTATCACCATTAATATACACTATGTGTGATGTGATCAGAGAACAATAATCTTTCTGCAGTTGAACAGCCGCTGCGTCTCCTAAAGAGTTGTGGGCCAGCAGCAGTCTCTGTGGAGCTCACCTGTTTAACACCAGAGGGGGGTGGAGCCAGCAGCCTCCTGCTTGCCTTCATTCAAATGATTGACTGCATGTTGGCCACTGGGAAGGACTTCGATCTGGCTCATGCATACCTAGCACTCTTCCTGAAGGTCAGCCAATCAGACCATGAACAGTTACTAACAGCTGAAGACCTTTTATTCTGTTTCCTGTTTACCTTTTATTCTGTTTTTTGTTTTTTGTTTTTTCAGCTCCATCTTCGCACTTTGTCCCAGGATGCCAAGGCCATGGAAGCGCTGGCCCACCTGTCATCTCGACTGGAAGCAGGCTGGGCGGAGTTACAAGCAACATTCAATCAATCATTGTGTCTCCTTTCATACGCAAAGAGTGCCCTGCTGTAACATACACACACATTTTTCTTTCTGGGGACCATCAGTGTCGTCACATGACCAGGTCCTCCTTTGGTGTACATGAGAGGTTGGTCCGCATAAAGATACATAAACAAACATGGGCAGTTTCATATTTTATTAAAGATGTTGTTTCTTTTTTGTGTGTTTTGAGTCCTTTACATTAGGATTTACAGACTACACTGGATCACTGATTAATTAAACACTGGGCAGTAGTTTTGCCCTACAGGTGCAAAACCCAAAAAGGTAAATTTTCATATACGCAATGTGAATGAAGTTGAATTACACGTGAAGCTGTTGTTGAAGAAGGTATGTACTGTATATCTTTGGGGTTTTTGTTACATGTGATCAAATAACCTAAATGACCAGAGGGCTGGCAGGAAGAAGGAATTATGTCGCAAAAGAAATTATACGACATATATCATCTACAAATACTTAGGCTACTCTTCTGACTATCCTCCTCTGTCCCCTGGTCAGATATCTTGAAAGGAGCTCCTGTGGATATTCATTTGACTGTAGAGTGACGTTCCTTCCCACAGAGATATAACAGGCTAGAATCAGAATCAGATTTATTGCCATTGTTCATGTAGTACACAAACTAGGAATTTGTCTCGGTGCCATGCTGCAACATTAAAAACATGATGAGATAAAGAGATAAACTAAAAAACTAAGGACTAAAAACGTGCAATAAGTGTAGAAAAATAAGTAATAATAATAATAATAGTAATAATGAGTAGTACTAGTCAAGGCAGTTTTAAAAAAATTAGCAAGTAGCAGATAATATGGGGTACCACAGTGCAGTTGATAATGCAACAGAAAAAACAGTGATGAATGACATGAGTCTGGTTGAGCTGCTGTACATAGTGCACGAGAGTCAATAAGTCACTTAATGTTCAGCAGTCTGATGGCAGAGGGGGAAAAGCTGTTCATGTGCCGGGAGGTTTTAGTCCGAATGGACCGAAGTCTTCTACCTGAGGGGAGGGGGGCAAACAGTACGTGACCAGGGTGTGAAGGATCGGCTATGATCCGGCCAGCACGCCTCCGGGTCCTGGAGATGTACAGGTCCTGGAGAGATGGGAGCTTGCAGCCGATCACCTTCTCAGTAGTGCGCACGACGCGCTGCAGCCTTAGTCTGTCCCTGGCAGTGGCTCCTGCATACCACACAGTTATGGAGGAGGTGAGGATGGACTCGATGATGGCCGTGTAGAACTGCACTAACATCTTGGTGGGTAGCTTGAGCTTCCTCAGCTGCCGCAGAAAGAACATCCTCTGCTGGGCCTTTTTGATGAGGGAGCTGATGGTTGGCTCCCATTTGAGGTCCCGGGTGATGGTGGTGCCCAAGAAGCGGAAGGAATCTGCAATGGTGATGGGAGAGCCTGTGATGGTGAGGGGGGGCAGGGGGGTTGTGACTTTCCTGAAGTCCACAATCATCTCCGCTGTCTTCAGAGCGTTCAGCTGCAGGTTGTTATGGCTGCACCAGGACATTCATTGCTAGCCAGTTCCTTGAAAGCAGAAACATAAAGGTTGATGTAAATGCAATTTCAGCCTGCCATACTCTACCCAGAAAGGATAATAAAACAAAGAAATCAATTGTGATGCACTTTGTGAACAGAAGGGTAAAGAATGACATACTGAGGCAGGCCAGAAAGCTGCGGGGAACAGAAGTTCACCTAAATGAACATTTAACAAAGACTAATGCTGAAATAGCACAGCAAGCACGGATGTTGAAAAGACAAAACAAGATACAGGCAACATGGACAAGAAACTGTAGAGTCTGGATTAAACTAAATGGAACACCTGAAGAAGCAAAGGTCATAATAAGAGATCTCACTGACTTAAATAAATATAGATGAACACTGATTAAGAAAATTAAGAGACTACGATAATCCATATCCACACACACAGCAAGAACAGTCCTTTTGTGACATGATAATGTACTGTAACGTGCTGCTCGACATGGCGACGTCCCACCGGGAGATTTGAACTCACGCCTCCCGCTCCGGAGTCCCGCACTCTACCTGTGTCGCCAATAGGGTCAACCCACTTGGCAAGCCAAGTAGGGTGCTCATATTGAGTTCGCTACACTACTCCCCTCTGGTTCTCGACATCGTCCCGATGTCAGCGCCCCATTACTGCTTTGGACAGGAGATCCCACTTCTGACACCAGTGTAACGTGCTGCTCGACATGGCGACGTCCCACCGGGAGGTTCGAACTCACGCCTCCCGCTCCGGAGTCCCGCACCCTACCTGTGTCGCCAATAGGGTCAACCCACTTGGCAAGCCAAGTAGGGTGCTCATATTGAGTTCGCTACACTACTCCCCTCTGGTTCTCGACATCGTCCCGATGTCAGCGCCCCATTACTGCTTTGGACAGGAGATCCCACTTCTGACACCAATGTAACGTGCTGCTCGACATGGCGACGTCCCACCGGGAGATTCGAACTCACGCCTCCCGCGCCGGAGTCCCGCACCCTACCTGTGTCGCCAATAGGGTCAACCCACTTGGCAAGCCAAGTAGGGTGCTCATATTGAGTTCGCTACACTACTCTCCTCTGGTTCTCGACATCGTCCCGATGTCAGCGCCCCATTACTGCTTTGGACAGGAGATCCCACTTCTGACACCAATGTAACGTGCTGCTCGACATGGCGACGTCCCACCGGGAGATTCGAACTCACGCCTCCCGCTCCGGAGTCCCGCACTCTACCTGTGTCACCAATAGGGTCAACCCACTTGGCAAGCCAAGTAGGGTGCTCATATTGAGTTCGCTACAGTACTTTTTAAAAAAAAAAAAAAAAAACCCTCATGACTGACTTTAGTAGACATCAATCATCCCCAGTTGGAGGAAGTCATTTGACACAGAGAGAGGAAATTCAGACTCTGAAAATATCTCATTATGCTGAACATAAACTACAAGAGATGGAGAATGATATTGATCATGATAACCACTTCTTCAATAATATTCATGATTACTGTGAATATTACACTGAAAAGCAATTCAAAAGTCAAGTGCAAGTAGATGGTAAATTATCAATAATACAGTACACTTTAACAGCAGAAGTCTTACAAACTTTCCACAAATTCAGGACTATTTAAAACAGCTAGATAGAAAATTTACGCTATCACAGTCTCTGAAACTTGGCTCAATGAAGCGCAGGCTTCTTTGATGGCAATAGAGAGATATCAGATGTTTAATATTAACAGATCTCAAAAAAAGGGTGGTGGTGTTGCACTGTATATTGATGAACTGTATAGGTGTAAACTTGTAAATGGAATGTCCTTTGCACTACCAAGGATTCTGGAAAGTGTTACTGATGAGATTGACCAAGATAAAACAAAAAATCTAATTACCATATTTTTTGGACTATAAGGCGCACTTAAAATCCTTTAATTTTCTCAAAAATCGACAGTGCGCTTTATAATCCGGTGTGCCTTATGTATTAATTCTGGTTGTGCTTACTGACCTCGAACCGATTTTATGTGGTACACGGCGCTCAAAAATCTGTCAAAAATGTTTTAGTACGACTTTGGTAAGTTACGAAGCCGAACCGCTTGATGGATTTTCGGAGCATTACGGTAGTCAGGAGCCTCGCGGAGTAATATGTGCTTCAACATAATGGCCGGATTGTACAGGATGTGCTCAAGGATGAGGCTGAGTTTATTTCTCAGGTTCAGCTTTATTAACAGAACACATACTCCAACAATCTCCAAGCAAGAAAAGAGACAGATCAATATCCCATCACTCTTTTATATTCCGGAATATCGAAACTCAAGTCACATGGTGTCTAAGCAAACATACAGTCACACTGTAACCCTTTTGATCTTCCACCATTGTCCCTTAGCCTTCAATGGTCCGGAAATCCCTCCAGGGCATCTCTCTGAGACAAAGGCCAAATCTCACACCTTCTCGATATCTCCTGCAGACTCAGTCCTTTTGTCCCTCGAGACGTGAAGCACACAATAAACATACAGCAATACATTTGTGGAAAATATGTACCCAACATATGTGCCACATGACCCCCCCCCCCCCCCCCAAACGTCTAATCTGGGACAAACATAATCAGAGATGCATGACATAAAAACATTACCAAATATCAATCCACCAGTTGCTTAGGTTTAAACCTCCTGCCGTATCTGCTGTAAGCCTGCCTTGCTGCTTCTGCAGTGTCTTCCTGCACCTGTGGATTAGAACTGTTAGCCAATCTCTGTGGGGGTTCTGGCGAATGCCTTCTCAGAGGTCTACCACGACGGGGGGCCCTCGCCAACTGCACTTGTTCATCCGCCAAAACAAAAGCGGGTTTGAGTCTGTTTATACAAATCAACTCCTTCCTGTCTCCCAAATCTAGCAAAAAATGCTTCTCTCCTGTTTCCAGCACTCTGAAAGGTCCATCATAAGGCGGTCGCAAATTTGGGCGTTGAGCATCATGTCTAACAAAAACAAACTCCGCATTTCTTAAAGCTTTCGGGACAAAAACGTGTGGAAAACTGTGATGAACTGGGCCAGGAAGCGTGTTTGATCCTGTGTCGCTCTGCAGCAGCTGAGCGGGGGGGCAATTTGGCGCAGGATTGTCGGAGAGAAATTCCCCGGGCAAACGGAGAGGTTGTGCAAAAACTAACTCAGCTGGGGAGGCCTGCAAATCCTCCTTAGGTGCAGAACGCAACCCCAATAAAACCCACGGAAGTCTGTCCACCCAACTTGTATCCGTAAGCGACGCTCTGAGCGCTGCTTTCAATGACCTATGAAAACGTTCGCATAAACCGTTAGCCTGGGGGTTATACGCGGTAGTGCGGTGGATCTTCACCCCTAGGCTGCGGGCCATCGATGACCAAAGTTCGGAAACAAATTGAGGACCTCTGTCGGACGTTATGTCCGACGGAACTCCAAAACGCGCAACCCAAGCTGTTAAAAACGAGCGTGCAACTTCCTCCGCTGTGGTTGATGCCAGAGGAACCGCTTCTGGCCAACGCGTGGTGCGGTCCACCATCGTCAAAAGGTGTGTGTACCCCTGTGACAACGGAAGGGCGCCCACCAAGTCGACATGCACATGATCAAAGCGCTTAGCCGGGATGTGAAAAGGCTCCAAAGGAGCTCTAGTGGGCTTGTGTATTTTGGCTCGCCGACACGCTACGCAGGCTGCCGCCCATTCCTTGACCTGTTTGCGCAACCCCGGCCAAACAAATTTCTCCCCCACCATCTTGATCGATGCGCGCACCCCCGGGTGCGCCAGGGAATGGACCGAGTCAAAAACGCGGTGGCGCCACGCAGCTGGTACCACGGGACGCGGCCGTCCCGTGGAGACATCGCAGATTAGGGGGGGCATACCAACTTGCTGCACCCTGTGCTCCAGCCTTAACCCTGTTGGTCCAGACTGGAGCGCGCGCACATCCGCATCGCTAACCTGCTCCGCTGCCATGGCTGCATAATCTAAACCTACGCGGACCGGGGCTGCGTACGCTTCCGCGTCGCTACTCTGGCCCGCGGCCACGGCTGCAGAGTCTGCTCCCACGGGGCCTGGCGCCGCCACCGCACGCGAGAGACAGGCTGCCACTACATTATGTTTACCTGCGACACGCTGGATATCGATGGTGAACTCCGATATCGCGGCCAGCTGTCTTTGCTGCCGGCCCGACCAAGGTTCTGAAATCTTGCCCATCGCAAACGTTAGCGGCTTGTGGTCCACGAACGCGGTGAAACGGCGCCCTTCCAGCCAGAACTGGAAATGGCGGATGGCCAAGTGTAGGGCCAACAGCTCCCTGTCGAACGCGCTGTATTTTCGCTCGCTATCACGCAAGGTTTTGCTGAAAAACGCGAGTGGCTGCCAGGTCCCTGCTACAAACTGTTCAACGACCGCCCCCACCGCTCAATCGGAAGCGTCAGTGGTGAGCGCCATGCGGGCCGCTGGGACTGGGTGTGCCAACAAAACCGCGTTTGCCAGGGCTGATTTGACTTGGGAGAATGTGCGCTCCCGCTCAGGAGACCATTCTATTTTATTTGTGGGTTTTTGCTTCTTTAGTGCAGCATACAATGGTTGCATGAGCTGCGCTGCGCTTGGGAGGAAACGGTTATAAAAATTAACCATTCCCAAAAACTCCTGTAACGCTTTGACCGTTTGAGGTCGGGGAAAATCTGTTATTGTGCGTACTTTATCGGGCAGAGGGACCGCTCCTTCTGGCGAAACGCGATGCCCCAAAAAATCAATTTGCGCCACCCCAAACTGACACTTCGCTGGGTTAATTATTAACCCGTGCTCTGCCAGCCTCCGAAAAACTGCTGTGAGGTGGCTTTCATGTTCATCTTCGGACGTGCTGGCTACCAAAATGTCATCCAAGTAGACGAACACGAAAGGGAGGTCGCGTAGAACCGCGTCCATCATACGCTGGAACGTCTGCGCGGCACCCTTGAGTCCAAAAGGCATGCGCAAAAACTCAAAAAGCCCGAAAGGAGTTATTACCGCTGTTTTGGGTATATCTTGAGCGCGCACGGGGACCTGATGGTAACCACGCACCAAGTCTATTTTAGAAAAAATGCGCGCCCCCGCCAAATGAACCGAAAAATCTTGGATGTGCGGAATCGGGTAGCGGTCGTGTGCTGAGGCGTTATTCTACCTGCGGAAATCCCCGCAAGGTCGCCACGAACCATCGGCCTTCGGGACCATGTGTAGCGGTGAAGCCCAGGGGCTTTTAGAACGTCTAATGATGCCCAGTTTTTCCAAGTTGGCGAACTCCTCGCGCGCTATGGCCAGTTTAGCTGAGTCCAAGCACCGAGCTTTTGCAAAAACGGGCGGCCCGGTGGTGGTGATAAAATGTTCCACCCCATGTTTAGCCACTGTCGCCGAAAACGTTGGGACTGTGAGTGCTGGGAACTGAGTGAGTAGTGCGTGGAACTCACCACCCGCAGCTGTGACGTTGGCCTGTGCAGTCAGCGGGGCCACCCGGGCTGTGCAGGGAATAGAGTGAAAAGACAGTGCATTAACCAGACGTCTATTAGCAAGATCAACCAATAAACCATGTGAGCACAAAAAATCAGCACCTAGCATGTTGAAATTGACTGCTGCTATGACGAAAGTCCACTTGAATGTTCGGCCGTGTAGAGACAGAAGCAGCACCGCGGGACCACTGGAAGGCGCCAGCCGGTCAGCGTAGGAAGGTGTGATGAAACTCAGCTGGGAGCCTGTGTCCACAAGGAAGTCCCTCCCTGATCGCGCGTCCCTCAGGTAGAGCAGCTTGTTCGTTTCACCAAGAGCCGCAGCTGCTACCGACTCCCGGTCTTGGCGTTTCCCGAGTGCTTGAACTGGCACGGTGGAATGCACTTGCATGCCCTCTCGGCGAAACGGCGATGGTTAAAGCAAAGGACGTTGCCCGCTCCGCGTCTCCTGGCCTCCGCCGCTGCTGTCGTCAGTGAGTCTGGTGCTGCAGTCTCTGGCCCCCTGCCATCTCCAGATGTTGCGCTCAGCTCCGCTGCTGCGGTCATGGCCGTGTGTCGCCTATGGGCGTCGACGAGTCGCTGCGCCTCCTGGCCCAGCTCGTGGTAGTCTCGGTGGGCCAGCAGCTGTAAATTGGCCAGGGTAACTCTCACCGCTGACGGTAGAGTCCTGAGGAAAAGGAGGGTGAACATAAAACCATCATCTTCGGAGTCTCTCAAACTCAGCATCTTCGCCATCAGGTCTGCAGGTCTCTCGACCTCGCCCTCAGACAACGCCAGGAGCTTCTCCGCTCGCTCTCCCAGCGAGGGGGTGAAAGAACGGATGAGAGCAGCTTTCAATGCGCCATACTTGTCGTCGTCTGGCGGGTGGTTAATCAGGCTCTCTACCCGCTGGGCTGTGTGGCTGTCCAGCTTTGCAACCACATGGTAGAATTTCGTGGCGTCTGCCAAAATTCCCTGAAGATGGAACTGTGCCTCGACTGTGTTAAACCAGGAGCGCGGGCTATGCTGCCAGAAATCAGGTAGCTGGACTGTGGTAGCTGCATTAGCCTGGCTGGCTCCTGATGAGTCCGGTGCAGGGGAGTCGTCACCGGCCATAATTCGTCTCAGGGTCACCAGTGTAGAGGATGTGCTCAAGGATGAGGCTGAGTTTATTTCTCAGGTTCAGCTTTATTAACAGAACACATACTCCAACAATCTCCAAGCAAGAAAAGAGGACAGATCAATATCCCATCACTCTTTTATATTCCGGAACATCGAAACACAAGTCACATGGTGTCTAAGCAAACATACAGTCACACTGTAACCCTTTTGATCTTCCACCATTGTCCCTTAGCCTTCAATGGTCCGGAAATCCCTCCAGGGCATCTCTCTGAGACAAAGGCCAAATCTCACACCTTCTCGATAGCTCCTGCAGACTCAGTCCTTTTGTCCCTCGAGACGTGAAGCACACAATAAACATACAGCAATACATTTGTGGAAAATATGTACCCAACATATGTGCCACAGGATGGCTTTTTCCACAAATCTCCATCCCTATTGATCTGCCACTCCATGCGCGCCCATCTCACCGTCTCACCATCTCAGCAGGTCATTCACACTGGCAGACAATCGTGCTATATGTGTCTATAATGACTATAGACAGGATTTTCTTTCCATGCACGCAAAAAAAAAAATAAAATTCCCAGATCCGACTACCTCGCGAGGTAGTCGATACCCAAAAGCCGATGGTGTATAGAGCACGTATATTAGGATTTGTATGTGAAATTTTGGCATCGAAACTGCTCCCGTTTAGCTGTAAATGGGAGCAATAAATACGGCTGTAAATACATATTTACGGCTGTAAATACATATTTACGGCTGTAAATACGGCTCGCTCTCTGGCAGAGAGCGAGCCGTATCGGTATCGAGTACCGAGCGATATTCTGGCCAATATGGCGATGTAAACAGCCACGGACTAAAAACGTTCTGCCTGCTCATGGAGCAGGTCATTCACACTCGCAGACAATCGCGCTATATGTGTCTATAATGACTATAGATAGGATTTTCTTTCCATGCATGCAAAAAAAAAAAAAAAATTCCCAGATCCAACTACCAGTCGATACTACCTCGCGAGGTAGTCGATACCCAAAAGCCGATGGTGTATAGAACACGTGTATTAGGATTTGTATGTGAAATTTCGGCATCGAAACTGCTCCCCTTTAGCTGTAAACGGGAGCAGTAAATACCGCTGTAAATACGTATTTACGGCTGTAAATACGGCCCGCTCTCCGGCAGAGAGCGAGCCGTATCGGTATCGTACTCGGTATCAAGTACCGAGCGATATTCTGGCCAATAACAGCCGCAGACTAAAAATGTTCCACCTGCTCATGGAGCAGTCATTCACACTCGCAGACAATCGCGCTATATGTGTCTATAATGACTATAGAGAGGATTTTCTTTCCATGCACGCAAATTTTTTTTTTTTCCCGGCTCTGACTACCTCGCTTTAATGCGCCTTATAATCCGGTGCGCCTTATGTATCAAATTAGACCATCAAATAGACCGTTCATTGATAGTGCGCCTTATAATCTGGTGCGCCTTATAGTCCCAAAAATACGGTATAAGTTGTCTATATAGAATGCCGAGAACTTGCGTTGAGACATTCAGAGGTAAGTTAGTTGAGCTGTACAATAATATAATAAGATGGTTGTAATTGATAAATGGTTGTAATCTGTGGAGACTTCAATATTGATTTACTAAATCCATTTCAACAAAATGCAATTACAGAGTTCATGAATTCTGTGTACAGTATGAGTCTATATCCCACAATAACACATCCTAGTAGAATCACAGTTCACACTGCTACACTTATTGACAACCTGTTTGTTAATATTATTGATAAGAAAATAGAAAGTGGATTATTGATAAATGACATAAGTGACCATCTGCCAGTCTTTGCACTTATCCATGGCCATGTAAAGCCCCTTAAAAAGGGAAGAATAACAAGGGTGAACACAGTGTGTGCGTCTCCTCACTCGCTTGTATTAAAAGTCAAACATTTTAACAATCACAACTTAATTACCTTAAAAAGGGAAAAATGACAAGGTTGAACACAGTGTGTGCATCTCCTCACTCGTATTAAAAGTGAGGAAGTTGAGCGCGCACTCCCCTTGCTGGAGCTCTAAGGCGTAACTAATAGAGTGATGGTTTCATGATCGCAGTCTCTAAATCGAACACCGATAGCATTGCTGAATAATCAATAATAACTCTCATTCAATCAAGTACAAGAATAACCAAATAACAGCTAAATCCACTACAAATAACAGTATCTTAAGTAACAAATATTTATCTTGAATGCTTGAGTAACAAATACAAATATAGTAACAGTCTCTTATATGACAAATGTCTTTCCACCTATCACATACTCCCCCTCAATGTTAAATGCTGTCCTCAACATCAAAACCCTCGACCCATAGAGCAAATCAGGTATTCAAACTTCTCATGACCAAAATACTCGAATCACATATTAGTTCAATGCTTCTATTGCAACATCTAACATTTAGGAATGTATTGTTACAGACTGGAACTCTTTTCATACACTCTGTCATGCAAGTAACAAATACTCATTGTCCAGTGTTTCTTGTGTATGCATTTTGTTACAGACTGGAACTCTTTTGATACATTCAATTTTGAGTCCAAATAGCATGTTTCACAGACTGGAACTCTTTTGATACATTCAATTTTGAGTCCAGGTAGTGCATGTACGACAGGCTGGAACTCTTTTGATACATTCAATTTTGAGTCCAAATAGCACGTTTGACAGACTGGAACTCTTTTGATACATTCAATTTTTATCAGAATGCAACTTACCAGTCTACATCCCGTATACATATATGGGCTGGTAGTGATGTGGCTGCGCTGAGTAATGAACCCTTGGATAAAGGCGCGATGCAGCGGCACTGTAACAGGATGGAGTTCCTATTTGATCATACCTGAAGGTCTTTGGTGGCCTACGGTTCCTCTGAGGCCGCTGCTGTTCCTGATTCTGGTTCTCGTTCCTTTCAACTGACAGGAAAGGGGTGTCTTCGGCAGGCTGGTCTTCTGTCAAGTCTTCTCCTGTGTCTGATGGAATGTCACTGTGTGGCTCCTGGTTTACTGAGGGATTGTCATTGTTGCTTTCTAGCTGGGGAGCAAGTTCTCTCCAGTCAAATTCAGCTGCTCTTTCTGTACTGGCAGGAGTCGCTGTCCATGGTCCTGACGACTGAGGTGGGTACTGAGGTGGTATGGGAAAATAATCATCATCATCGTCATCTTCCTCTTCCTCGGAGCTGTCCCTAGCTTTTGCTGTCTGTGCTGTTGATTTTTATTGTTTTACAGGTGAATGCATTCTTGTCTCCAGCAGCAGGTGATCACATGGCATAAGATGGTTCCGATGCAGGGTCCTGGGCTGTCCTTTCCCTTGCTCTGGCCTCAGTTCATAGATCGGACTATCCCGCCCAACTTGCCTTACCACAGTATGAATTGTGTCTCCCCAGTGATTTTGCAGCCTACCGGTTCCTCCACGGGGAGGGCCTCTCCTCCTGGGGTAGCGCCTATAGTGGCTCCTGTCAGTGGCATACCTGCTTCCCTGAACTGCAGTGCCTCCTGGGCCGGTAACATTTGCCACCTCTGTCCCCTTTTCTCCCTCAACTACATCAAACTCCACAGTTTCGCCATCTCCAACACTGCAAAGGTATTTCCTTGGGTTGTTCTTTTTGATGGTTGTCTGGTGTACAAAAACGTCTTCTTTGGTGTCATTCCTATTGATGAAACCATATCCATTTCTGACGTTGAACCATTTGACTGTACCCAAGCCTTTTGTTGCGATGACCTTATTCCCCGCTGGGGCTGCGGCTGCTGGGCTGGATGGGCTACTGTCTTTCAGGCTCTCTGCTTTCCTCTCTCTTCTCCCCCAGCTAGCACGACTTTGGGACTTCCTAACAAAGCCGGTCACTCCCTGTCCCTCGGGGGCAACCGCTCTCCGTTTAAAGAGCTCTCTCTTGCAGCATTATGCCCCCTATATGCTCTACAGCCTGCCTGAAAATGCCCCCTATATGCTCTACAGCCTGCCTGAAAATGCTCACTACTCCCACACCTATAGCAATGCTGGCAGTATTCCTCACCCCTCTGCTGGCATGAAGAGCACCTCGGCCGCACACGTGGCATTGGATATCTCTGAGGTGCAAATCTCTGTTGAAACTGCGCTGTTCCTCTGTGGAACACTGGACCCCTGGGGAACCACGATTCCTGAACTGGTCCACCTGAAAGTTGGGGAGGGGGGCACTTTGGTCATTCAGGGAGGGGTACTGTGGCTGGACATATAGCGGGGGGTAAGTGACTCCATAGCTGGATTCTCTGGTTACGTCAGGATACATCTTTGGTATGTTTTCTGTCTTACTCATGGAGTCTGTTATTTGTGACGCCTGTGCTTTAAGGTCTTTTTAACAGTGTCATGTCTGCTTTCATTTCTTTCAGGTCAGACAACACATTTGGGGGAAGTGTAGCTACACTTTGCTGGGCTGCACACTTATCTTTGCTGTCATCACTAGACTGGATAGTGTGTACTCTAATTGGTCGCTGTGGCATGGACTGTCTCCTTTTATCCTGCCTCTCTTTTTCATGTGCACATGCTATGTTCAATCTTTCTAACAACAGTTCATCTGAGGTTGTTGTCTGCAAAAGGAGGGGCTGAAGGTCGCTCCTGATACTATCATTTTGCAGCCCTGTTAATACTGTGTGCATGAACATGCTTTGCACGAGAGCTGGGTCATATTTGAGACTAGACTCGGCTTCCTGTGATGCAAACAATATTTTCTGCCTTAAATCCATTGTTTGAATTAAAAAGTTCTGTGGGGTCTCCCTACTGCTCTGGACCTCTGCAGTCAACTGCTTGTAAAGCTCTGTAGCGCTTCTCTCTTGATAATGTGACCTAAGAATTCTCCTAAGGGTAGGGAGAGACAGGTCACTTTTACCTTCAAGGTAACTCCTAAATTGCAAACCTGGCACAATGGCTCTGATGACCGCATCCACTATCTCTGACTCAGGATATCCTTTGCTGAGGCCGTTCTCAATTTGGTGGGCTAAACTAGAGAAAGTGAGTCTGTCTTTCTATCCAGGTTCACTAATCTGACCAGAAATCTTATAGTCTTTATGCCAGAGTGGATTGGTTACAACAACCGGGGCTGTGTGGCGTGGGGCAGTCTCATTATTTGCTAAAACTTGCATTTCAGCTTCTTTTCGCTGCACTGCCAATTTCAGCTGCTCCAACTCTTTCATTACATTCTCCTTTGCATGCGTTGTTTGTGATACATCATTTATATTACTCTGGTTCACACTTTTTATTGTATCTTGTATGCTCAACAGTTCTGACATACCTTCATCTTCCCGTTGTTTTAATTCGTCACGTTCGATGTGCTGACTGATATAAGACACCAACGCACAGCGAGTTTTTCTTGTTATTTTCTCTCGATTATCTCCTGAGATCTCAATCAAATCACATATTTTCACTAGCTGATCCGTAGCAAGCTGGAATAGAGCTCCTTTCATTTCAAACAACAGATTTTCAATTTCCGACTCCATTTTGGGCAAAAGAGTAACAGACAGTGTGGACACGTGGTGCTGAAACCTGATGCTGAAAGCTTTTTTTTTTTTTTTTTTGTTACTTATTTGTACCCGTAGGTAGACTTGGTTTGCAGTCTGGTGACAAGCCACTGGCTGCTGGTCGCTGCGTGCGCGAGCGCCCTAAACCTACATGTTTTTGGTATGCGGGAGGAAACCGGAGAAATCCCGGAGTAAACCCACGCAACACGGGGAGAACATGCAAACTCCACACAGCTCACTGTTGGTCGGGGGCTGGGATCGAACCCACGATCTCATGATCCCCGCGGTCCCCCGGCCGAGGGTAAAACTGTGCTGTCACAGTGCTAAACCACTGCGCCACCGTGCAGCCCACCGAGCGCCACCGAGGAGCTTTACAGCTCCTCGGTGGCTGTTCTACACCTCAGGATGTGCGTTGCTCCTCGCTGGCCTCGTAACTACCACCTATCTGTTCTGCTGAAACACTCCCCTGCCTGGGTTGTTTTTCGGGATGAAGAACGTAAGATGGCTCCCTTCATGTTGCGGTGTCGGCCTCACGTTTTTCATCACAGCAGTGCCTCCAAATGTAAAGCCCCTTAAAAAGGGAAAAATGACAAGGGTGAACACAGTGTGTGCGTCTCCTCACTCGCTTGTATTAAAAGTCAAACATTTTAACAATCACAACTTAAGCAATTACCTTAAAATGGGACAAATGACAAGGTTGAACACAGTGCGTGCGTCTCCTCACTCGCTTGTATTAAAAGTGAGGAGGTTGCGCGCACACTCCCCTTGCTGGAGCTCTAAGGTGTAACTAATAGAGTGACGGTTTCATGATCGCAGTCTCTAAATCGAACACCGATAGCATTGCTGAATAATCAATAATAACTCTCATTCAATCAAGTACAAGAATAACCAAATAACAGCTAAATCCACTACAAATAACAGTATCTTAAGTAACAAATATTTATCTTGAATGCTTGAGTAAGAAATACAACTAGAAAAGCACTTGGAGAGCGCAGACCTCTGCCAAGCACCACAGTTCCCCCCATACAGTCTTTGTGAGTACGTTTTCAGATTCCTTGACCACGAAAACATATGACTAGCAATTGGATTGACAATGATAGGATTAGTGGTTCAGTAGTTATTCACAAAAATGACATTTTCCATAATGGCGGTCACAGTTCCCCCCCATACAGTGTTTGTGTGTACGTTTTCAGATTCCTTGACCACGAAAACATATGACTAGCAATTGGATTGACAATGAAAGAATTAGTGGTTCAGTAGTTATTTACGAAAATGGCATTTTCCGTAATGGCGGCCACAGTTCCCCCCATACAGTGTTTGTGTGTACGTTTTCAGATTCCTTGACCATGAAAACATATGACTAGCAATTGGATTGACAATGATAGGATTAGTGGTTCAGTAGTTATTCACGAAAATGGCATTTTCCGTAATGGCGGTTTTCTGGATCACCACCAAAATGTAATCATCTGTAGGATACCCCATTTCTGACAATCTGTGAAAATTTCATGAAAATCCGTCCATAACTTTTTGAGTTATCTTGCTAACAAACAGACAAACAAACAAACAGACTGTAGAAGAGCTGGAAATGACGAGGCGGTTTTGTATCACAAAAGCAGAGTCTTTAATGAACAACTCTTCTATCTTGTCTCATCTGGTGCAGAGCTTGGCAGAAGGCAAAGAGAGAGAATTCTGCCCAGCTCGCTGGTTAAATACAGGCACAAATCCAAGACATGCAAAACACAAGCTGAAATCCCCCGTTATCTAAATCCCCCATTAGTCCTGTTAACTCCTCCCTTCGTCTTGGGAGGTGATGGGAAAACCTCTCCTCGCCTTAGGGGGTGAAGGTGTCAAGTCTGTTGCCGCCACGTCCTGTGACGTCGTTGGTCTTCACACAGCGGTGAGATTCCTTTGTCCCTTTCAGAGGTGTAAAGTTCCTTTGTATATTCTGTCCCAAACATTTCCACATGCTCTAACAAATGTAGGTATGGAATATATGAGTAATATATACCACAGGCCCCCCAAACAACTATGAAAAGGACACAGAAAGATTCACAGTCTAGGGTAATTACTAAGACATACTACGTGTTACAGCTGTTGCCACAGAAGAACTTTTAAGCAGCCATGCTCCTAAGAGAGTTCAGTGAAAACATAACAGCATAGTATAATCATAAGTCAGTCCTAAACTGTTGCGGCACAATTAGCGAAAAAAAAATAAAAAATTGCAGAGTGGTGTAATCAGTCCCTGTGCAGTTTGGGTTTCAATCTTCTCCCAAAGCTGCTGTATGTTGGTTTAGGCGTCCTGCTGGGACCTTCTTGTGAGGAATCTGCAGTGTGGGAAGGAGAGAGATTATTTGCTCCCTGCCTGGGGGCTGAGACTTTTTCCTTGGGGGGTCTACCTCGCCGAGGTGCTCGAGCCAGCTGTGCAGGTTCGTCTCTCAACAAGAAGGCAGGTTTGAGTCTGTCAATGCTGACCGTTTCATTTCTATCCCCATAATCAAGCACAAAGTGTTTGTCACCATTTTCCAGCACGGGCCATCGTATACTGGCCGTAACATTGGTTTAAGGGCTTCATGCTTAACAAAAACAAACTCGGCGTTTTTTAAAGTTTGAGGAACAAAAACTCGTGGAAAGGAGTGATGAACTGGACCGTGGAGAGAATCCTGTCTGTTACTGCCTAAAAACCTTGGGACTGGGAGATGCCCTGGTTCCGGGTTTTCTGGTAAAAATTCACCTGGTAGTCTGATAGGCTGGGCAAAGACTAATTCTGCAGGGGAAGCGTCTAAATCCTCTTTAGGTGCCGCACGCAACCCCAATAAAACCCAGGGAAGTTTATTTACCCAATTTGTGTCCGTTAATGAGGCTCTGAGGGCGGCCTTTAGGGACCTGTGAAAACGCTCGCATAACCCATTAGCCTGAGGGTGATAAGCGGTGGTGCGGTGAATTGTTACCCCTAAACTGTTGGACATGGCTGACCAGAGCTCTGAGACAAATTGAGGTCCCCTATCTGACGTGATGTCTGATGGGACGCCGAAACGTGCCACCCAATTTGTTAGAAAAACGCGAGCGACTTCCTCCGCTGTAGTTGCCGCTAGAGGGACTGCCTCTGGCCAGCGCGTGGTGCGGTCTATCATTGTTAGCAGGTGTGTGAAACCCTGGGAGGAAGGCAGCGGCCCCACGAGGTCGACATGAATGTGGTCGAACCTTCTAGCAGGGATGGGAAAAGGCTCCAGAGGGGCTTTTGTGTGTTTGTGTACTTTGGCGCGCTGACAAGGAATGCAAGTTTTTGCCCATTCTTTTACGTTTTTGCGCAGGCCTGGCCACACAAACTTTTCGGCAACCATTTTGACCGAGGCGCGCACACCTGGATGCGCGAGGGAGTGAATTGCGTCGAAAATACGGCAGCGCCAAGCAGCCGGTACTAGCGGGCGAGGTCGGCCGGTTGAAACATCGCATATTAGGGGGGGCACGCCATTGCGCAACCCTTTTTTCTCCAGCCTTAACCCTGTTGGTCCAGACAGGAGCGCGCGCACGTCCGCATCACTACCTTGTTCTTCCGCCATGGCTGCATAATCTATCCCTTCATGGATAGGTGCTGCATATGTGTTTGCGTTAGAGAAAAGCTCAGCTGCTGAAGCAGTGTAATCTGTCTCCTCGCGCTCTGGCGGTGCCACAGCGCGAGAGAGACAGTCCGCTACTACGTTAAGTTTGCCCGCAACATGTCGAATGTCTGTGGTGAACTCTGAAATCGCAGCTAGCTGTCTTTGTTGTCTGCCCGACCAAGGTTCTGAAAATTTAGCCATAGCGAAAGTGAGCGGTTTATGGTCCACAAAAGCCGTGAAACTCCGCCCTTCTAACCAAAACTGGAAGTGGCGGATGGACAAATGGAGCGCCAGCAGCTCCCTGTCAAAAGTGCTGTATTTGCATTCCGTCGGGTTTAGCGATTTGCTAAAGAATGCTAAAGGTTGCCAGACCCCCTTGACAAGTTGCTCTACAACTGCCCCTATGGCCAAGTCTGAAGCATCTGTGGTTAGAGCAATGCGGGCCGAGGGATCTGGATGGACTATCATTGTGGCATTAGCTAAGGCGTTTTTAACTTCCGCAAAAGCGCGTTCGCGTTCTGGGGTCCATTCGACCGCGTTGGAAGCTTTCTTTTTTTTTGAGCGCGTCATACAGGGGTTGCATGAGCTGAGCTGCATGAGGGAGGAAACGGTTGTAAAAATTAACCATCCCCAAAAATTGCTGTAGCGATTTGACCGTTTGGGGCCGTGGAAAACCTTCTATCACATGAATTTTGTCTGGAAGTGGAACTGCCCCTTTCGGGGAGACTCTATGTCCCAAAAAATCAATTTGCGATACGCCGAATTTGCATTTGGCTGGATTAATTATTAATCCGTGTTCTTCTAGCCTCTGAAAAACGGTAGTGAGATGCTGCTCGTGCTCTTCCTCAGATGAGCTGGCTACCAGCATGTCATCGAGGTAGACGAAAACAAAGGGGAGGTCGCGTAAGACTGCGTCCATCATACGTTGAAAAGTCTGAGCAGCACCTTTGAGGCCGAAAGGCATTCGCAGGAATTCAAAAAGGCCGAAAGGGGTTATAACCGCTGTTTTAGGAATGTCTTCAGCTCGGACTGGGACTTGGTGATAACCGCGGACTAAGTCTATTTTTGAAAAAATGCGCGCACCCGCTAAATGTAGTGAAAAGTCCTGTATGTGAGGGATGGGGTAGCGGTCATGCGCTGTAGCGTTGTTTAATCTGCGGTAATCTCCGCACGGTCTCCAAGAACCGTCAGATTTCGGAACCATGTGAAGCGGCGAAGCCCAAGGGCTCTTCGAGCGTCTAACAATGCCCAATTTTTCGAGAGCTGCAAACTCGTCCCTTGCTATGTTGAGCTTGGCCGCGTCTAAGCGGCGAGCTTTGGCAAAAACGGGAGGTCCCGTTGTAGGAATGAAGTGTTTAACCCCGTGTTTGGCTACAGTGGCTGAAAATTTGGGGGTTGTGAGTGCTGGAAATTGGGTGAGGAGTTGCTCAAACTTACCTCCTGCCGTGGTGACGTTGGCCTGCACAGGTGGTGGAGAGACTCGAGCTGAGCATGGAATAGAAGCAAAAGATTAACCAGGCGCCTATTTGCTAGATCAACTAATAACCCATGTGCACATAGAAAATCAGCGCCTAACAAGTTAAAACTCACCGCCGCTACAACAAATGTCTGTAGTTGCGGCCGTGAATGAGGAGGTGCAGGCTCTTTTCACCGAACGTGTCGATGTCAGAACCGTTGGCTGCCACTGCTCCATTGCCCCGGGTGCCCATGGCTCGATCTGCGTGGGAGGGCATGATGAAACTCAGCTGAGCTCCCGTGTCGATGAGGAACTGCTTGCCTGTGTGTCCATCCATCACGTATAACAGCTTGTTTTTCTCGCCAAGAACCGCTGCCGCTAACGGCCCTCGGCTTGGGCGTTTTCCCGACATCGTGAACTTGCAGGGGGGAACGCATTTGTGGGCTTTCTCGGCGAAGTGGTGGTGATAATAACAGACGTCGATCTGTTTGTTACGCTTGGGCCGCGCCGCTGTCACCGTGGGCTGTGGCTCTCCATGGCTCGGGGCGTCAGTTTTGAGGTCCGCGGATGCCGCTGTAGGTGTCCGCTCCTTGCAGGCGTTGACGAGCCGATAAGCCTCGCTGGCCAGTGTGCGGAAGTCTTGGTGGGTGTCGCACTTCATATTGGCGAGTGTCCCTCTCATGTGTGGTGGAAGCGTGCTGAGGAAAATAAACTGGAAAAGGAAATTGTCGTTGTCCTCCTCCTTAAGCTGCAGCAAATCCTCCATGAGGGCCTTCGGATTGCCCCCTTTGTGGCCGTAGATCTCCAGAATCCTCTCGGCTCTTTCCTCCGCTGGTGGGACATAGTTCGCCACGATGGTCGCCTTGAGCGTCTCATACTTGTCCCGGGCCGGTGGTCGCCGGATCAAGCTCCGCACACACCTCGAAGTGGCGGAGTCGAGCTTGGAGACGATATGGTAGAATTTTGTATCGTCTGCTGTGATGCCCGCCAGTATGAACTGGGCTTCAGCCTGTAGAAACCAAGAGGCGGGGTCTTCTCGCCAGAAGTCTGGCAGCTGGACAGCGACGGCGTTCGTGCATACCATCACTGTTGTGCCCGCCGGGTGAGAGTGTCTTGCCTCGGCTCTCACGGCGGTGCTGGAGCTCGGTTGAGCTCTCTCGGTACCCTCTGCCGGGGGGAACAGCTGTCTGCTTGTTCCCTCGTCTGCGTTGTCGCTGGCGTAAGTCAGATTCACCACGGATGAGTCGCTTGAAGAACGCCTCATGTCCATACTCGCGTCAAGGTCACCAGTGTAGAAGAGCTGGAAATGACGAGGCGGTTTTGTATCACAAAAGCAGAGTCTTTAATGAACAACTCTTCTATCTTGTCTCATCTGGTGCAGAGCTTGGCAGAAGGCAAAGAGAGAGAATTCTGCCCAGCTCGCTGGTTAAATACAGGCACACATCCAAGACATGCAAAACACAAGCTGAAATCCCCCGTTATCTAAATCCCCCATTAGTCCTGTTAACTCCTCCCTTCGTCTTGGGAGGTGATGGGAAAACCTCTCCTCGCCTTAGGGGGTGAAGGTGTCAAGTCTGTTGCCGCCGCGTCCTGTGACGTCGTTGGTCTTCACACGGCGGTGAGATTCCTTTGTCCCTTTCAGAGGTGTGATGTTCCTTTGTATATTCTGTCCCAAACATTTCCACATGCTCTAACAAATGTAGGTATGGAATATATGAGTAATATATACCACAAGACAGACAAACCAACGCTGATGATCACATAACCTCCTTGGCGGAGGTAAATATAGTAACAGTCTCTTATATGACAAATGTCTTTCCACCTATCACAGCCACACAGGGGCCAGTACAGAAAAAACTTTAAAATCTTTCAGATACAAATCACAAAATGCAATCAGTTCTTTTAAAGAAGACCTGCTGAAGCAAGACTGGACAAAAGTCTATGTATCAGATGTAAATGAAGCCTATGATACTGTGACGTTTGCAAGGGTTCACACAAAAAGACAATGGAGCAGATGGCTCTGATCAACCAGATTTATTTTCACACACCCCGACCCCAACCTGCCACTTAGTACACAGAGCAGTGGAGGTCATTCCCCCAGACCTCCGTTTCAATCATGGTTACACACACATGATACATCTTGCCCTAATCCTGCTAAACACTGCTGGGCCATTATAATGCAGTTATAATGACACAGCAGTATAACTCAGAAGTAACACATTTAACACACACAGTAACGTTTCAAACTGGCAAAGCATGCTGGGAAATCCCTGGCTCCCTTAAAATGGCCCCGACGTTACACTGCCCCCCCCTGGACTGGTTTCTGTCCCCAGAAAATTCAAAGTCCACTTTCAGAAATCCAACACGAGTCAGCCCGGTGCCAGGGCGGCATGCACGGGCCATCTGAGTCTCGGTCAGAGCATCTGGTTGGGGTAGGGTTCCGGTTTGGCCATCAGCGGGCGGATGCACACATCTGACAGCCTCTGTAGGACCACGCACAGTCCCTTCCCTGGCAGCGGGAGTCCCAGGCCCGCTCCGGCCGACTCCCACCGCTGCCAGTTGTCCCAGGCGGCCGCTGGCCCGCGTCCATGCGTCCAGCCCTTGCCGCGCCTGGAAAGTGGCCGCATCTTCGTCCTGCTCGCTCCGCTGCGTCGCTCCTGCGCCTCTGTGACGTCATCTGCCGGGGGAAGCATCTGCAGGAGGCGGCTTTTTCCCCGTCCATGCCACCTCGCTCTAATTTAGCGTCGACGAGGGGCCAGTTTGTCGTGCGCTGTGTGCGGGGCGGTACCATGCCATGTACCCTGGCACTGTGCAGCGGAAGCCGTCCTTCCTCGCGTCGCCACGGCTGTTTCCTTCGTGCACGCGCTGCTGTGATCTGCCGTAGCTCCTCCTCCACTCGCGCTCAGCACGGTGGTTTCCTCTGATGATCAGCGCGGCAGCCAACTCGACCTGGGCCAGGCGGTCATCCAACAGGTTCTCGCCGTTGTAGCGGGGAATCTTGGCCCGCTGCTGGATAGATGGGACGGTCATGTCCCGGTAGATTGCCGCTCCTAATTGCTCTGGAATCGCCAGCCCGTCCTGCCCTGAAAAGGGCGGGAAACGGGGCTGGTTTGCTCTGCTCCGTCCATCGCAGCGAAGCTCTCCAGGGGCCAGCGTCTCTGCTCTATACTCCGTTCCCGGCTGAGCGATGAATCGCTCCGCCCGCTGTACTTCCGCCTGGATCCTCATCTCGCTCCATATCCCACTTCTGACACCAGTGTGACGTTTGCAAGGGTTCACACAAAAAGACAATGGAGCAGATGGCTCTGATCAACCAGATTTATTTTCACACACCCCGACCCCAACCTGCCACTTAGTACACAGAGCAGTGGAGGTCATTCCCCCAGACCTCCGTTTCAATCATGGTTACACACACATGATACATCTTGCCCTAATCCTGCTAAACACTGCTGGGCCATTATAATGCAGTTATAATGACACAGCAGTATAACTCAGAAGTAACACATTTAACACACACAGTAACGTTTCAAACTGGCAAAGCATGCTGGGAAATCCCTGGCTCCCTTAAAATGGCCCCGACGTTACAATACATTCATGAACATTGTAACCACTCTTTATGAAAAAAAATGTCCAGTAGTAAAGAAAAAGCTGAAACAGAAATTTGTCGACAAGCCATGGTTAACCAAAGGATTACAAAAAGTGTAAAAAAAAAAAAAATTCACTATATAAAGCTTTTCTAAAGAAAAGGACAAAAGAAGCAGAGCAGCGGTATAAAACATACAAAAATAAGTTAATATATATAATGAGATGTAGTAAAAGAGACTATTACAGTAAAGAACTGGAGAAAAACAGAGATAACACTAAAATACATGGACAATACTTAACAATATTCTTGGAAGTAAAAACAGAAATACAAGCTACCCAACCAATCTTTCAAAAAAAAAAAATGACTCGGAGTGTGAATGCAGTTTCACCTGCAGATGAATTTAATAAATTTTTTGTAAACACTGGTCCTAATTTGGCTTGAGAAATACCCATTACGGCACCTACAGGTGATACAGTAAGCAAAAAAATTGCTGTAAAAGACTCCATCTTCATAAAGAACACAGACGAGAGAGGTCATTGAAATTGTTTAAAAGTAAAACATCTACGGACTGTGATGGTATTGACATGCTTTTAGTCAAAACTATCATTGAATGTTTAGTGAAACCACTGACGTATATCTGTAATCTGTCTCTCCAAACAGGTATATTTCCCAATGCAATGAAAACAGCCAAAGTAATTCCGATATACAAGACGGGTGACCAAGGAGAATTTTCAAACTATAGACCTATTTCACTATTGCGGCAATTTTCAAAGATAATCGAAAACACAATCTGTGAGAGAACTGACAACTTTATAATGAAGAATAATTTATTGTGTGAGCAGCAACATGGGTTCAGACACAAGAGGACAACTGCATTTGCTCTAATGGAATTTATAGAAAAAATATCAACTGCTGTAGAAAATAAAGAGTATTCAGTTGGGGTATTTCTGGATCTTAAAAAAGCATTTGATACAGTGGATCATAAATTATTGTTAAAGAAAGTACAAAATTGTGGTATTGTGGGGGGGGGGGGGGGTGGCACTGTCCTGATTAAGTAGTTACTTAAAGAACAGATATCAGTATGTATGTGTTGGTAGCAGAAACTCACAGTTACTGAAGATTACTTGCAGAGTCGCACAGGGTTCAGTTTTGGGGCCATTGTTATTCAATATGTATATAAATGATATATGTAAAGTTTCAGGAAAAAATGGATTTTATATTGTTTGCAGATGACACTAATTTATTATGCAGTGGAAGCAATTTGGAGCAACTTTTGGATACACTCGGAAAGGAATTAGGAACGCTTAAACTGGTTTGATTCAAACAAATTAATGCTCAATTTAAGTAAGACAAAATTTATAATTTTTAACAACCATCACAACAACTCAGTATCTAAACTCAGTGTAAATGGTGTAGAGATTGAAAGGGTATCTGAAATTAAATTTCTTGGAGTAATACTTGATAATAAACTGTGTTGGAAGTCACATATTAATTATATTAAAGGCAAAATATCCAAATCAATCGCAATACTGCACAAAGTAAAATATTTGCTGAATTAACCCACACTAAATACTTTGTATTGTTCATTAATACTCCCATACATGACATATTGTACTGAAGTATGGGGAAATGCATATACTGTAAAACAAACATGTAGCCAGTCTTTATGCTTCAGAAGAGAGCTATTAGAATAATAAATAAAGCTGCTTACAGGGAACCAACAAACCCACTTTTTCTTAAATTAAAAGCTCTCAAGTTGAAAGATCTGCAGAATAATGTTTAAAGTGAAGAATCTATCAGTGCCCGCAAATATCCAAAAGTTGTTCCAAATAAGGGAGAAACAATATCATCTCAGAGGAACATGTATATTTCAAAAACCTTCAGTGAGAACTACCACCAAGCAACACTGTGTTTCAGTGCAAGGAGTCAGACTGTGGAACGCTTTTGGACCTGAATTAAAATCATGTACAACGCTTGGACAATTTAAACAAAAACTAAAGGGAGAAATACTCCAAACATACACCACCGTTCAAAAGTTTGGGGTCACCCAGACAATTATTTTGTGTTTTCCATGAAAAGTCACACTTATTTACCACCATGAGTTGTAAATTGAATAGAAAATATAGTCAAGACATTGACAAGGTTAGAAATAATGATTTGTATTTGAAATAATAATTTTTTCCAGATACTCAACCTGCTCAAAGGAAGGTCAGTTTTATAGCTTCTCTAACCAGCTAAACTGTTTTCAGCTGTGCTAACATGATTGCACAAGGGTTCTCTAATCATCCATTAGCCTTCTGACGCAATGAGCAAACACATTGTGCCATTAGAACACTGGAGTGATAGTTGCTGGAAATGGGCCTCTATACACCTATGTAGATATTGCACCAAAAACCAGACATTTGCAGCTAGAATAGTCATTTACCACATTAGCAATGTATATTAGATATTAGAGTGTATTTCTGATTAGTTTAAAGTTATCTTCATTGAAAAAAACAGTGCTTTTCTTTCAAAAATAAGGAAATTTCTAAGTGACCCCAAACTTTTGAACGGTAGTGTATATACAAAACGACATGTAAAATCACATAAAGATTATCATATCCAGTCTGTGTTGTGCTGTTGCTTAGTTTTTTGTCACGTTTTGTCTTGGCTTTGTTCTGATTTGTAATCACTTTTATTTTATTTTATTTTTGAATTCTTGGATGGAATATGGGTGGGCAATATAAGTTGCAGCTTCAGCCATCACCCATTTCGGATAACTTATGTTGAATTGTATAATCCAAGGAGTTATTGTTTAATTTGACCTTGTTGGATTTTTTCCCTTTGTTATATTATTCTGTTCCTTTCATATAATCTTTTAATCTAATCTATCCGAAAATAAAGATTCATTCACTTTAATCTGTGTTCTGCAGCAATCGGGTTATGAAAGTCTTGGGAAAGGTCTTGGCTTTTACCCTTCAAGAGATGTTTTTTGTATGACACCTTGGTTAAAAAAAATATAGCCACTGATGAAGTAACTACCTGGCTGATTTTTCACAGATAAGAGGTGACTTGTGGATTTCAGCTGGTTCCATGCCTTTTCATGCCTTGGTGTTCTGTTTTTTTTAATGTGTTCAATGCTTTTTTCTGCCACATTCCACTATTGCACACAACTTTATAAACTTATAAAATACCCCAGTAAAACCCACGGCAACCGGTCTACCCAATTTGCATCCGTCAGCAAAGCCCTGAGCGCTGCTTTCAGTGACCTATGAAAACGCTCGCATAACCCATTGGCCTGTGGGTTGTAGGCGGTTGTGCGATGAATTGCAACACCCAGGCTACAGGCCATCGTGGACCAGAGGTCGGAAACAAACTGAGGGCCCCTAGCGGACGTGATGTCCAACGGGATTCCAAAATGCGCCACCCATGACACCAAAAAAGCGCGCGCCACGTCCACGGACATGGTTGCCGCCAGCGGGACTGCTTCTGGCCAGCATATGGTGCTGTCCACCATTGTCAGAACATCACGTCCGATAGGGGCCCTCAGTTTGTTTCCGACCTCTGGTCCGCGATGGCCCGTAGCCTGGGTGTTGCAGTTCATCGCACAACCGCGTACAACCCACAGGCCAATGGGTTATGCGAGCATTTTCATAGGTCACTGAAAGCAGTGCTCAGGGCTTCGCTGACGGATGCAAATTGGGTAGACCGGTTGCCGTGGGTTTTATTGGGGTTGCGTTCCGCACCAAAAGAGGATTTGGAGGCTTCCCCGGCGGAGCTTGTTTTTTCTCAGCCACTGCAGCTGCCAGGGGAATTTTTGCCAGATAATCCCACGCCAGACAGCTGCCTGTCTCAGCGTTTGCAGCATAGTGCAGACACAGGCACACTGCCCGGCCCGGCCCATCACTGCTTTCCACACGCTTTTATGCCAAAAACTTTGAAGAACGCGGCGTTCGTGTTTGTCAGGCATGATGCCCACCGCCCTCCATTGCGCCCACCCTACGATGGCCCGTTCAGAGTGCTGGAAACAGGGGACAAACATTTTTTGTTAGACTTGTGGGGTCATCGGGAGAAAATATGCATAGACAGACTTAAGCCCGCCTTTGTGGTGGCGGACAAGCAAGTAGTGTTGGCTCGGGCCCCTCGGCGTGGAAGACCCCCACTGAGAACTCCCCAGGTAAACGATTCATCAGAACAGCCACACGGGCAAGTCTAAGGTTCCCCCCCACCCTCACCATGGCCCACCCGCAGACAGACACACCCCCAGGAGACCCCCGCCAGCACAGCAGCGCCAAGGAGGCGGTAAACCCCCGTTACAGCAGATATGGGAGGAGTCTGAAGCCAAAAGGACGTGAGGACTGAAACTCGGTCTGAGATTCGGGGGGGGGGGGGCGTGTAGCGTCTGGGTTAATCATCTCAGACTGGATGCAGAGGGTAAACAGAGAAGGACAATAGCTATGGAGATTATGGTGAGGTAGCAGGAAGAAGGAGTTGGGGGGGAAAGGATGAATGTATTGTGATGTGAGATGTCATACAGATGTGAGATGGGCTGTTGGTATAAAAGGAGAACCCATGGTGTATTGAGACATGCTTTTTCTGTGCATGACTGATGTGAGAGTGAATAAAGTCGTCTGCTGCAAGAATCAGTCTCGTTATTTACACTCTCCACACCGTCTTCATTTCAAGCAGCACCATGTTATTGGCTTTGATGATTCAGTTCCCACCCAGAGCTTCTCAGCCCAAGGCATTACATACAGAGCTAACAGTGCTAGTAGTAAGTTAGCTTACCAAGCACAGTTTGTATATTGTATTATTTAAATTCCACTCACCCTAAAATACAGTACATACCTGTTTCCACCTGGTTCACTAATCCACAGTCAATCATATATCTCTTTATTCTGATATATATTTTCGCCATGATGGTACATCACACGACTAGCATTAGCCAGAGTTGCCAACTTTTCAACAAAGCTTGGTGTGAGATTTAGAGGGAATTGTGCAAGGGGAAGACTGGGGCATAGGGGTGGAGTGAGTATGCAAGTGCACAATATACATAAAGTCTTTTTTCCAAGGCATATACTTCTTTACCTCAGAATAATTTTTAGAACACATTCTGTCTGCTTTATCCTGCCTTAAAAATTCTTATTACGGGAAAAATCTGAAGAAAGTCAACACAATAATGCCAGTAATTTCCTCATTTTGGAGTGAGAAACAGGGTTTGTGGCGTGAGAGAGATGGAAAAAGAGTTGGCAACATTGCATTGGCTTGGGAAGGCAGTCGGAGTCCATTTGTCTAATAACTGTATTTGAGCTCGCCTCAGTGGTGAGAGTCTGACAGACAGGCGGCCTGGCATTGACATAACTGTGGATCCAGCCGATATTGATCGCTATTTTGTATCAATTCTATTCAGCCTTACTGGAAACCTTCTTCATCTGCCAACACTTGATCATATAAATCGTTCATAGGTGTTATTTTAACTTATTTAACTATTGTTTATTATCTAACTAGGAACAAAGGCAGCTAGCTGATGCTAGAGTTTTTAGTTCACTCATTCGTGAATGTTTCTGTGCTTGTTGTACTCCAGGGACTGGTCATATCCTATCAACCACTGAAACCACACACTCCTGTCCACCAGTGAAATATTCATTCTTTAATTCAGTCATTCTTGTTAAAATAAAAAAATTATGTTAGATGGCTCAGGCTCGCTACCCGAACTAGGAGCTAGCCAGCTAATATTAGTAATAGTGAAGACATAGGGAGGGCGAAGTTAACTGCAGCTCTTGGGCATTTAAAGAAACATGCACTGTAATGAGTTGGTCTGAGGAAGGCTGCAAAAGATGATTCACTATGACACTGCAATAATTAAATAATTAAAAGCAATTTCACCAAAGTATATTTCGATTTCAGTAAGAGCTGTGGGAACTGTCAACATGTGGAAAAAGTGCAGTAAATGGGGCCCTCACTATTACCTGTCAGAGCTTTTACATTCCTAGCCTTTATTATTATTATATCAACAATCAGCATGTCTTGTCCAGAAGCAAGTCCATATACATAAGGTAGTGGATTGATAATGGTGTTATCTTTGTTTCTGGAGTACTTATTGATGGAGGAATCTTTTGTGCATTTGAGGCTTTGTTCATAATAAGAATATAAATATAACCGCAAGGGGCAATCATTGAGCTCCAAGCAGCTGTAGTCTTTGAGGTTTTGTACCATTTATCATCAACTTGGGTGTGCTGCATGTCATGTTTTTTAAAAAAAAAAATGCACAGGAGAGGCATGCTGTACTTCCATTGTTAAGAAGAATAAGACTTTCCCTGGGAATTCCAACCTGGGACTGCCAGCAATACTAGTTGATCACCTTTAACCCACTACACCACAGGGCTGCTTCAATTCACAGTCACCTTCTTCTTGGCAGCTCCACCCTCAACATCCTTTGTCCAATATCTCCACTAGCTCTCCTCTGCACAAGTCCAAACTATCTCAGCCTTGCCTCTCTTACTTTGTCTCCAAACCGCTCAACTTGACCTGTCCCTCTGATTTACTCATTTCTAATCTTGTCCCTCCTAGTCACTCCCTGTGAAAATCTTAACATCTACAACTTTGCCAGCTCCACCTCTTGTCTTTTTGTCAGCACCACTGTCTCCAAACCATACATCATAGCAAGTCTCGCTACTGTCTTGTAAGTCTTCCCTTTCATTCTTGCTGCTACCCTTCTGTCACAAATCACCCCTGACACTCGTCTCCACCCATTCCACCCTGCCTGCACTCTCTTCTTCAGCTGTCTTGTGCATTTTCCATTGCTTTGGATTATTGACACCAGGTATTTAAACTCATCTTCTTTCACTACCGCTACTCCTTCCATCTTCACCGTTGCACCTGCCTCCCTCTCATTCACACTCATGTATGCTGTCTTGCTTCTACTGACTTTCATTCCTCTTCTCTCCAGTGCTTCAATTCAGTCTGATTTTCTGAAAACAAAATGCTCCATCCACTGGATGGATGGATGGATGGATGGATGGATGGATGGATGGATGGATGGATGGATGGAATGTGAGTGCAGGTCCCCCAGTGATGGAGAAGCAGAGGACCATTTCACTTTCCACAGAACAAGTCACCTGGCATCAGTGAGTGTCCTGAGACTGGGGAAATGTTACAGAACAGTAGGGAGCAGTTACACTGACCAAACATTCCAGACATTAGGGTCAAACCTCAGTCAGTACAGAACAGACACTACAGTGTGAGTAGGCACTAATTCTCAAAGACAATGTAAATGAAATTTCACCAAAGCTGCTTTTTTCATCACAAGTGAGCTACAATCTATTGAGTGGGATGACTCCCAAGCTTTCACTTTGTGGAAAAGATCTGTGTGATTGTGTGTAATATGTAGTGCTCTAAAATGTCCTGGTAAATGGCAGCATTGATTTTTAACTTGATAAAACACAGTGGACCAACACCAGCAGATGATATGGCACCCCCAAATCACAGGCTGTGGATACATCACACTGAACTTTAAACATCTTGGATTCTGTGCTTTATCACTCTTCTTCTAAACTCTGGGACTCTGAACCCAAATGAAAAGAAAAATTTGCTTTTACCAAAAAAAAAGTGCATGTTGAACCACTGAGCAACAGTCCTGGGCCCATATTCATAAAGTTTCCTAGCGTAAAGAGTTACTCCAAGTGATGTAATTAGAAAATTTTCAGAATTATGACATTTTCTGAGAATTTCCACCTAAAGTTAAGAGTAACTCCGAGAACAAAAAAGTTATTCATACAGCATCTTAGCCTTTAAAAGTGCTCTTAAGCCGGCAACATGCAAGGAGGACTTTTAAGAGGCTTGGGAATTTCTAAAGAGGAGGAGAAAATAGCAGAAAGATGAGACAAGGAAGAAATGTTCTTGAAACAATGAATGACGGCAAACTAATTGAACATTATACAGTGCTGTGAAAAAGTATTTTCACAACACACCACACTGCCATCTACAGAAGTTCTCTGATGACTCTGTGATCGTCGGCCTCATCTCCGAGGGAGATGACATGGAGTACAGAGGACTTATCCAGGACTTTGTGGACTGGTGTCTGCGGAACTGCCTCCAACCAAAGAACTGGTGGTGGACTGCTGCAGGCGTGGACAACCCCCCACAGCACCGGTAAACATCCAGGGAACAGACGTTGAGATGGTGACATTTTACAAGTACCTGGGTGTTCACCTGAACAATAAACTGGACTGGACACACAACACTGACATGCCCTACAAGAAGGGGCAGTGCAGGCTGTTCCTCTTGAGGAGACTCGGGTCTTCTGGAGTGCAGGAGGCACTCCTGAAGACCTTCTGTGATTCTGTGGTAGCATCAGCCCTTACGTATGGAGTTGTCTGCTGGGGCAGTGGCATCATGACAGCCGACAGGAAGAGACTAAACAGGCTGATCAAAAAAGCTAGCTCTGTTCTGGGGTGACGCCTCGACCCAGTGGAAGAGATAGGAGAGAGGAGGATGGTGGCTAAGCTGTCATCTCTACTGGAATCCAAGTCCCACCCCATGCGGGACACGCTGAACGCACTGAGGACCTCATTTAGCAGTAGGCTGTGCCATCCTAAGTGCTCGAGGAAGAGATTCCACAGGTCCTTCCTACCTACAGCTGTCAGACTGTATAATCTAAATACTGCTCATAGAGGCTGTATTAAATGTCACAACTCTGCACAATAGAGATCATCCCCTCCAATACACAACTATGACACTTACAATTATTATCGAGGGTGGCAACAACACTGTTCATTCAGTGTGAAATATACTGTCTGGGACGATATTTATATTTGACGGGTAATTTAACTAACCGTAATGCTGTTGATGCAGTGCTCCTACACTGTGTATATAACTGTGTACGTACTATATTCATTTACTGCTTGGGCTAACCAATTCTTATCTTATTATCTTATTTACTATTGCCCTGAGTGCTGCTATCCCTTTGCTGCTGCAATCCTGCAATTTCCCCATTTTGGGACTAATAAAGGCTTATCTTATAATTGTCACATTTAAATGTTTCAGATCAAATTTTAATATTGGACAAAGATAGCCTGAGTAAATAATACCCTTTTTAAATGATATTTCAATTATTAAAGGAAAAAGCTATCTAAACCTACCTGGCCCTATGTGAAAAAGTAACTGCCCCCTAACCTAAAAACTGGTTGTGCCACCCTTGGCAGCAACAACTGCAATCAAACATGGTTCCATCAATTACAATGATTTGTCCAGGTCCTAATGCAGCAAAGCAGCCTCAGACCATCACACTGCCACCCCCATGTCTGACTGTTGGTATGATGTTCGTTTTATGAAATGCTGTGTTAGATTTACATCAGATGTAACAGGATGCACACCTTCCAAAAAGTTCAACTTTTGTCTCATCAGTCCACAGAATATTTTCCCAAAAATCTTGGGGGTCATCAAGATGTTTTGGTTTTTTTTTGCAAATGTGAGACAAGCCTTTGTGTTGCTTTTGGTCAGCTGTGGTTTTCACTTTGAAACTCTCCCATGGATGCCATTTTTGCCCAGTCTCTTTCATACTGTTGAATCATGGACTAGTGTCCAAACTGAGGCAAATGAGGCCTGCAGTTCTTTAGATGTTGTTCCGGGGTTTTTGTTTCTCATCTGTTCTTGAATTTCCTTAGATCATGGCATGATGTGTTGATTTTTGAGCTCTTTTAGCCTACTTCACTTTGATTGAATGAATCTTTATTTTTCGGATAGATTAAAAGTAAAGATTAAAAAAAAACCCAGAATAATATAACGGGGGGGGAGGGTCCAACAAGGTCAAATCAAACAATAACTCCTCTGATTATACAGTCAACATAAGTTATCTGAAAAGGGTGATGGCTGAAGCCGCAGCTTATATTGCTCACCCATATTCCATCCAAGAATTCAAAAGAAAAACAAAACAAGAGCGATTACAATTCAGAACAAAGCTAAGACAAAACGTGACAAAAAACTAAGCAACAACACAACACAGACTGGATATGACAATTCTTATGTGATTTTACATGTCATCTTGTATATATGTTTGGAGTATTTCTTCCTTTAGTTTTTGTTTAAATTGTCCAAGTGTTGTACATGATTTTAATTCAGGTCCAAAAGTGTTCCACAATCTGACTCCTTGCACTGAAACACAGTGTTGCTTGGTGGTAGTTCTCACTGAAGGTTTTTGAAATATACATGTTCCTCTGAAATGATATTGTTTCTCCCTTATTTGGAACAACTTTTGGATATTTGCGGGCAGTGATAGATTCTTCACTTTAAACATTATTACTGCAGTTTTAAAGTCAACCAGACCTTTCAACTTGAGAGCTTTTAATTTAATAAAAAGTGGGTTTGTTGGTTCCCTGTAAGCAGCTTTGTTTATTATTCTAATAGCTCTCTTCTGAAGCATAAAGACTGGATATATGTTTGTTTTATATGTATTTCCCCATATTTCAGTACAATATGTCATATAAGGGAGTATTAATTACCAGCATGTTAGGTCAGGCCCCAACCGTTCTTCCATCATCACACTCAACACTGGTGTACCACAGGGCTGTGTGCTCAGCCCATTCCTCTACTCCCTTTTCACCCATGACTGCAGGCCTATGTATGGATCCAATTCCATCATAAAGTTTGCAGATGACACCACGGTGATCGGACTCATCAGGGACAACGATGAGTCAGATTACAGGGCAGAGGTTGAGCACTTGGCTACTTGGTGAGCTGACAATAACCTGCTCCTTAACACCAGCAAAATCAAGGAGCTCATAGTGGACTACAGGAAGGAGAGGGGAGAGACACATGACCCCATCCATATCAATGGCATAGCTGTTGAACGTGTCCCCAGCTTCAAATTCCTGGGGACCCACATCTCGGAGGACCTGTCCTGGTCAGTTAACACCACCAGCCTGATCAAGAAGGCCCATCAGCGCCTCTTCTTCTTGAGGACACTGAAAAAGAACCATCTGTCAACTGACATCCTGGGCAACTTCTACCGCTGCGTGATAGAGGTCACCCTGACCAACTGTGTCACAGTCTGGTATGGGAGCTGCTCTGTCGCTGACCGTAAGGCGCTGCAGCGGGTGGTGAAAACCGCCCAACGCATCACAGGAACTCCACTTCCAGTTAAAGAGGACGTCTACAGGAAAAGATGCCTGCGCCGGGCACGCAGCATTCTTAGGGACTCCAACCATCCTGCTCATGGACTGTTCCAGCTTCTCCCCTCCGGAAGGCGTTTCATAAGCCTTCGGACTAGAACCAGCAGGTTTAGGAACAGTTTCTTTCCAACAGCTGTCATGTTATTGAACTTAGTTCCCCGCTGACTCTTACCATCATCTCTTACCATCCTCACCTGTACATAACTGCCCACCTAAGTTATTGCACATTATTTGCACATAACAGTACTCTTAACTTTCTGCACTGCTGCATATATTTGCTTAAATTGCACATACTGTCAATTACTGTATATACTGCACTGCTGTCCTTTGCACTTCTGATTGGATGCTAAACTGTGTTTCATTACCTTGTATTCATACATGTGTAATGACAATAAAGTTGAATCTAATCTAATCTAATGAATGATACAAAGTACATAATGTGGGTTGATTCAGCAAATATTTCACTCTGTGTAGTATTGCAATTGATTTAGATATTTTATCTTTAACATAATTAATATGTGACTTTCAACACAGTTTATTATCAATTATTACTCCAAGAAATTTAATTTCGGATACCCTTTCAATCTCTACACCATTTACACTGAGTTTAAATACTAAGTTGTTGTGATGGTTGTTAAAAACTTTAAATTTTGTTTTACTTAAATTGAGCGTTAATTTGTTTGAATCAAACCACAGTTTAAGCTTTCCTAATTCCTTTCAGAGTGTATCCAAAAGTTGTTCCAAATTGCTTCCACTGCATAATAAATGTGTTATTGGCAAACAATATTAAATCCATTTTTTCCGAAACTTTACATATATCATTTATATACATATTGAATAACAGTGGCCCCAAAACTGAACCCTGTGGGACTCCACAAGTAACCTTCAGTAACTGTGAGTTTTTGTTACCAACACATACATACTGATATCTATTCTTTAAGTAATACATAACACAGGACATAATACATAACCAGGACAGTGCTACCCCCCTAATACCACAATTTTGTAGTTTCTTTAATAATAAATTATGATCCACTGTATCAAATGCTTTTTTATGATCCAGGAATACCCCAACTGAATACTCTTTATTTTCAACGGCAGTTGATATTTTTTCTATAAATTCCATTAGAGCAAATGCAGTTGTCCTCTTGTGTCTGAACCCATATTGCTGCTCACACAATAAATTATTCTTCATTATGAAGTAGTCAATTCTCTCACAGAATATTTTTTCAAGTATCTTGGAAAATTGCGGCAATAGTGAAATTGGTCTATAGTTTGAAAATTCCCCTCTGTCACCCGTCTTGTATATCGGAATTACTTTGGCTATTTTCATTGCATTGGGAAATATACCTGTTTGGAGAGACAGGTTACAAATATATGTCAGTGGTTTCACTAAGCCCCTGCCATGGCAGGGGTGGAAGCCATTCAGACCTGGTAGACCCAAACGTATAGTGAGGGTGTGCTGGGAGCGTCTGGCTGAGGCCCCTGTCCGGGAGGTCTTCAGCTCCCACCTCCGGAAGAACTTCAACCACATTCCGAGGGAGTCTGGAGACACGGAGTCTGAATGGGCCATGTTCTCCACCTCTGTTGTGGAAGTGGCGGCCCAGAGCTGCGACCGCAAGGTGGTCGGTGCATCTCGTGGTGGCAACCTCCGAACAACGTGGTGGACACCAGTGGTGAGGGGGGCCATTAAGCTGAAGAAGGAGTCCTATCAAGCTTGGTTGGCTTGTGGGACTCGCGAAGCAGCTGAGGTGTACCGGCAGGCCAAGTGGAGTGCAGCTCGGGTGGTTGCTGAAGCAAAAACCCGGGTATGGGAGGAGTTCGGTGAGGCCATGGAACAAGACTTTCGGTTGGCCTCAAAGAGATTCTGGCAAACTGTCCGGCGGCTCAGGAGCGGAAAGCAGCTCCCCATCCACATTGTGTATGGTGCGGATGGGACACTGTTGACTTCGACTGGGGATATCGTCGGGCGGTGGAAGGAATACTTCGAGGATCTCCTCAATCCCACTGATACGCCTTCCACAGAGGAAGCAGGGTTTGTGGACGAGGGGGATGACTCGCCTATCACTGGGGCTGAGGTCGCCAAGGTGGTTAAAAATCTCCTTGGTGGCCGGGTCCCGGGGGTGGACGAGATTCGCCCTGAGTACCTCAAGGCCCTGGATGTTGTTGAGCTGTCATGGTTGACACGCCTCTGCAACATTGCGTGGAGGTTGGGAGCAGGTTCAGGTTCAGGTTCAGGTTAATTTGTACCCATAGGTAGATTTGTTTTGCAGTCTGGTGACATCCATATTTACAAGCCACAAATTACATTCAACATAGACACAAACACAGGCACACATGAAGCTGACTATAAACATGATAAAAATACTCAAGGCTCCATCAATCAGGGTATAAAAAGACAAAGAGATGGGAGAAAAACCAGAGGTAAGAGAGAAGGGTCATATTAAAAGTTAAAAACTAGTCAAAGAGGTTAAAAACTCAAAGGTCTAAAACCCAATAAAATATTTAGAACCCAAGTAACATCCTACAAAAATAAGTAAATATAAAATGGAGTTAATAAATAGGTACCTAAATTATGTGCAATATATTGTTACAGCTTGTTCAACTCTTTGACAGCAGCAGGAACAAAGCTGTTTTTGTAGCGCTGGGTTTTACTTTTTGGGACAGCAAACCTCCGTCTTGAGGGAAGAAGCTGAAAGTTGCAGTGCAAAGGGTGGAAGTCATCATTTAAAATGGTGGTAGCCATCCTCTGTACTTGTCTGGTGTACAGGGATGTCAGGCTCAGCTGTGACTCACCAAGCAAACGACTGGACCATCTAACTACCTGATCCAAGGATTTCCTCTGTTTCAGTTTTATCTGACCAAACCATGACACTAAAGAAAAGGATAAAACAGATTCAATAAAAGCCTGATAAAACATTGTCATTATGGTTCGGTCAATTTGGAAGCGTGCAAGTTTTCTCAAGCAATGCAAATGTTGCTGACCCTTTTTGCACACCCTTTCACAGTTCTCTTCAAAGTTTAAATTACTATCAATAATCGTCCCAAGATATTTGTAGGATTGTACACATTTGGTGGTCTGGCCTTTTAGTACGGTGACTTTGTGCCTGGGAGTTTTCCTCCTAAAGTCAATAATCATGTCTTTAGTTTTTGTCGTATTCAGCTGCAGGTAGGAATCCTCACACCACTGAACAAAATCATCAACTACTGGGCCGTGGCCACTGTCACCATCCTGGAGGAGACTGACAATAACTGAATCATCAGCATACTTTATAATGTGTCTGTTGTCATGTCTGCTCCGACACATGTTTGTGTACAGGATGAAGAGTAGTGGTGACAACACACACCCCTGAGGAGGGCCAGTAGAAGAACACTTTAGGTCAGACAATGTACCATTGACCCTTACTCTCTGCGTCCTGTTGGTTAAGAAATCCAGAATCCAACCCACCAGGTTATTGCTCAAATCAAATTGTTTCAGGAGCCTTTCAACTAAGATATGAGGTTGGATTGTATTAAAGGCGGAGGAAAAGTCCACAAATAAAAGCCTGGCGTGTGTCCCATTAAAATCCAGATGTTTAAAAACCATGTTAAACAGAGTGAGAGTGGCATCCTCCACTCCTCTGTGAGGTCTATAGGAAAACTGCAGAGGATCCAATGCATGCTCAGTCTGCTTTAGGACCTCACATCTGACCAGTTTTTCAAAAGTTTTCATTAAAATTGAAGTCAAAGCAACTGGTCTAAAGTCGTTTACCATTTTAGGACAGCTGGATTTTGGAACGGGAACAACCACAGCTTTTTTCCAGATCTTAGGCACATGTTGTGTCTGTAAGGACTTATTGAAAATGTAATGAAATATAGGACTCAGTTCATGTGCACAGGACTTTACCAAGCGCCCACATATATTATCAGGGCCCTGACTTGTGTTCACTTTTATAGCGTAGAACTCCATTTTAACATCCTGCACCTCAATATTAAAGTGCTGATTGTCTTTGAGTTTCTGTTTCAAATCTTGGGTTTCTGTGCTAAAATCAAAGGAGTCAAAACGACCGTAAAAACAATTAAGAGCATTAGCCAGCTCTGAGTCTGAATTAAAACCATCTAAAAACACACGATTACTGCGCTCTGTGCTCTGAAGGTCTGCAATAGTTTTCATACTGGCCCAGGCTGAATCAAGTTTCTTTGTTGCCATCTTGCTTTCCAACTCTGATTTATAATTCTGTTTTGCTCTTAAAATTTCGGACTTCAGCTCTTTTGTGGCAACCTGTAGCTCAGAAACAGACCCCCGTTTAAAGGCAAAAGTGCTTTCCTCTGTAAGCAGGATTTAACTGATTTTGTAACCCATGGCTTGTTGTTGGGATATATTTTGACACGTTTACGTGGAACGATCTTATTTTTACAGAAAGCCATGCATGAGCATGTGACGTCCACCAAAGAGTCCAAATCATCCCCGCAGGCCAGTGTGAACATCTCCCAGTCTGTACAGTTAAAGCATTCCTGGAGGCTGTGCACTGAATCCTCTGTCCACACATCAATGTCTCTCGTCTCCACCTTGCCTCTTCTGAGAGCAGTTTTATATGTGGACAGCAAATGTACACAGTTGTGATCTGAGGATCCTACAGGAGGAAGGGGGAGTGATTTATAGGCCCTCTCTATGGATCCATAGCCCAGGTCCAATGTCTTTTTTTGCCTGGTTGGGCAGGAGGCATACTGATAAAAGTTTTTAAGTGTCTTCTTTAAAGAAACATGGTTAAAATCCCCAAGAATGAAGTTTGGCGCCTCTGGAGAAATTGATTGCAGCCTCTGGACCACATCAAAGACGGTGCTGGAGGCGGAGTCAGCGTCTGCCCTCGGGTGAATGTACACAGTTGTGATGAAAAGCTGGGGGAACTCGCGAGGCAAATAAAAGGGGCGTAGTGACACAGACAGCAGCTCCACATCGGGTGTACAGATGCGCTCTCTGACCGTGACAGATGTGCAGTACTGCTTATTAATGTATAAACGTACGCCGCCCCCCTGACATTTCCCTGTTACCTCTTCCTGCCGATCCGAGCGCAGTGGGGCTCCAAAGCCGTCAATCCACAGGTCTGCGTCTCGGTCATGCGCATTAAGCCAAGACTCGGTGAAAGCCATGACACAGCAGTTCTTAAAGTCCTTCTGGTAGCATACATTCCCTTGAATTTCATCCACCTTGTTCCTCAGAGATTGTACATACCCAAAAATCATAGAAGGAAGAGGAATGTTACCAAACTGCAGTGCCTTTGGCATGGCAAACCGGGGTGGCGGTTCCTCTCTTCAAAAAAGGGGACCGGAGGGTGTGCTCCACCTTTAGAGGGATCACACTCCTCAGCCTCCCTGGGAAGGTCTATGCCAAGGTACTGGAGAGGAGAGTCCGGCTGTTGGTCGAACCTCGGATTCAGGAGGAACAATGTGGTTTTCGTCCTGGCCGTGGCACATCGGACCAGCTCTTTACCCTCTCGAGAATTCTTGAGGGTTTGTGGGAGTTTGACGAACCAGTTTACATGTGTTTTGTGGACTTGGAGAAGGCATTTGACTGCGTCCCTCTCGGATTTTTGTGAGGGGTGCTTCGGGAGTATGAGGTATCAGGCTTGTTGTTACGAGCTATTCGGTCTCTGTACGACCGTTGTGAGAGTTTGGTTCGAATTGCCAACACTCAGTCGGAGTCATTCCCAGTGAGAGTTGAACTCCGCCAGGGCTGCCCTTTGTCACCGATCCTGTTCATAATTTTTATGGACAGGATTTCTAGGCGCAGCCAAGGAATGGAGGGTGTCATGCTTGGTGACCACAAGATCTCATCTCTGTTGTTTGCAGATGATGTTGTCATGTTGGCTTCATCCAGCAATGACCTACAGCTCTTGCTGGGACGGTTTTCCGCTGAGTGTGAAGCGGCTGGGATGAGAATGAGCACCTCCAAGTCCGAGTCCATGGTCCTCAGCCGGAAAAAGGTGGATTGTCCTCTCTGGGTTGGGGACAGGCTCCTGCCCCAAGTGGAGGAGTTTAAGTATCTTGGGGTCTTATTCATGAGTGAGGGAAAAATGGAGCGAGAGATCGACAGACGGATTGGAGCAGCATCTGCAGTGATGCAGACGTTGTACTGGTCTGTTGTGGTGAAGAGGGAGCTGAGTTCTAAGGCAAAGCTGTCGATTTACCAGTCAATCTACGTTCCTACTCTCACCTATGGTCACGAGCTTTGGGTAATGACCGAAAGAACGAGATCGCGGATACAAGCGGCTGAAATGAGCTTTCTCCGTAGGATTGCTGGACTCACCCTCAGAGATAGGGTGAGGAGCTCAGTCATCCGGGAGAGGCTCAGAGTAGAACCCTACTCCCACTTGAGGTGTTTCAGGCACATCCCACTGGGAGGAGACCCCGGGGCAGACCCAGGACTCGGTGGAGAGACTATGTCTCCCAGCTGGTCTGGGAACGCCTTGGTATCCTCTCTGAAGAGCTGGAGCAGGTGGCAGGGGAGAGGGAAGTCTGGGCTTCTCTGCTTGAACTGCTGCCTCGGCAACCCGGACCTCCGGAAAAGCGGTAGAAGATGGATGGATGGATGGTTTCACTAAGCATTCAATGATAGTTTTGACTAAGAGCATGTCAATACCATCACAGTCCGTAGATGTTTTACTTTTAAACAATTTAACAATTTCAATGACCTTTCTCTCGTCTGTGTTCTTTATGAAAATGGAATCTTTTATAGCAATGTTTAGTCTCTTTTACTACATCTCATTATATATGTTAACTTATTTTTGTATGTTTTATACCGCTGCCCTTCTTCTTTTGACCTTTTCTTTAGAAAAGCTTTATATAATAAATTTTTCTTTTTACATGCCTTTTGTAATCCTTTGGTTAACCATGGCTTGTCGACATATTTATGTTTTAGCTTTTTCTTTACTAATGGAGAATTTTTTTCATAAAGAGTGGTTACAATGTTCATGAATGTATCATTGGCTGCACGGTGGCGCAGTGGTTTAGCACTGTGGCAGCACAGTTTTACCCTCGGCCGGGGGACCGCGGGGATCATGAGATCGTGGGTTCGATCCCAGCCCCCGACCAACAGTGAGCTGTGTGGAGTTTGCATGTTCTCCCTGTGTTGCGCGGGTTTACTCCGGGATTTCTCCGGTTTCCTCCCGCACACCAAAAACATGTAGGTTTAGGGCGCTCGCGCACGCAGCGACCAGTAGCCGGTGGCTTGTCACCAGACTGCAAACCAAGTCTACCTACGGGTACAAATAAGTAACAAAAAAAAAAAAAAAAAATAGGCTTCATTTACATCTGATATATAGACTTTTGTCCAGTCTTGCTTCAGCAAGTCTTCTTTAAAAGAACTGATTGCGGGGACTTCCGGGAAGATGGCGGAGAGACATAACACTTAAACAAAGAGCTCTCCCTAGCCGAATTAAAAATCATCGGTAAATGGCCAACTCGACATAAACGAATCAATAAACCAAGGGATGAAAACACGAAGGAACCGGGCACAAGGACAAAAACAGGGTAAAATTGAAGAATTCCTCTCCAACAACGCAGGAAAAACCGCTGTACGCAAAGCCCAAAAAAACGAGATGTCCACAGCAGAGAAAATGGAGGACGCCAGACTCGACAACATGAACGCTGGCATCGCCAGTTTGGGTGAAGAGTTGAGAGAATTCAAGCGACAGCTACAACAGGATTTAGCGGCTCTTAAGGAGGAACTGAAAAAAGAAATTAAGGAGGAAATCATGGACCTCCGAAGAGAAATGGAGCGTAAATTAACGGAAAACATGGAGGAGCTGCGCTCCCAGCGGGCGTGTATGACAGAAGCGCAGACCCGAATTTCGGAGCTGGAAGATTGGAAAAGCGAGGCAAACGAACAACTACAGACCCTGACGACGCAAACGCAGAGGATGCAGGAGAAAATAAACGACTTGGAGAGCAGATCCCGACGAAGCAATATGCGCATCTTTGGAATTCCGGAGGGCATTGAAGGCAACTCGATGACAAAATTCATGGATCAGTTCTTAAAAAAAGAACTGGAAATACCCGGAGAAACGGATCTGCAGATTCAACGGGCGCACAGAACACCGGCACAGAACCCGAAAACAAACTCTCCACCCAGGTCAGTTGTGGTAAACTTTGTGAAATATGACATAAAGGAAAGAATCCTGACGCAAGCATGGAAAAAAAAGAATCGAATCGGCGACAAACAGGTATTTTTTGACCATGACTACCCGACAGAAATCGTGCAGCAGCGGAAGAAATATGCCAATATTAAAAAAACGCTGAAAGAGAAAAAAATTAGATTCCAAACGCCGCTAACGAAAATGAGGATTCATTGGGAGGAAGGCACAAGAACCTACAACACGGCCGAAGAGGCAGCGCGGGATATGATGGAGCGGGGCCTTGAGGTGAGCGTGCCGAAGGAGACGGCTGGAGCAGCGGCGGCCCTGAACGCACCACGACAGACGGAGTGGAGACGAGTGAACGGCGGAAGAAGGGGGAGAGACGTAGAGCAGCGGGCCCAGGACAAGCTACAAGGCTTTCAACTGAAAGCCTAGATCATAACAAAGATTAAGAAAGGCACAGAAGAAATGAAGGCCAAGAAGACAAGGTAAAAGAGAAACAGACGGCTAGGAGAGGTTTAAGTGATATTTGTTGGACATTTCTAGACTTATGACTATTACTTTGATAGTAATTAGAAGTCTAGGGAGGGCCCTTCACTCTGTGAAGACAAACCCCCCACCCACCAACAGGGACCAGTGGGCAGAAGAAAGGCCCAAAGTACGGAGGTCGAGTTTTTTTAATGTGTTTTTATATAAATATGTGTTATTTTTGTTGTTAAAGGGGCTAGGAGCACAAGTTAAAAAAATGGAAAAACATGAATATGGGTAAAAATCTTAAGATAATGACACTAAACGTGAATGGTCTGAACTCACCTGTTAAAAGGGAAAGAATAATAAGAAAATTCAAGAAGGAAAAAGCTGAAATTATATTTATGCAAGAGACACATTTGAGCAAGGCAGAACATGTGAAACTAAAGAGATTTGGCTATAAGAACTCCTACTACAGTTCATTTAAGGGAGGAGCAAAAAGGGGGGTTATGATACTAATCTCAAACAAAATACAATTTGAAAGTGAACAGGAAATCCAGGATAAAGAAGGCAGATATGTAATAATAAAGGGAAGAATAGATGGTATGCAGATCACATTAGTGAACATCTATGCCCCACCAGAAAGTGACAAGGGTTTTTTTCAACATCTGTTTGATCTCATAGCAACACACGGTGAAGGAGTCCTAATTTGTGGAGGAGACTTAAATGCTGTCATGGATCATGAAGTTGACACAACAAGTGTTAAGAAGACAAAAAAACATGTAACAAAGTTCATAAGAACCTCACTGGCAGAAATGGGTATGGTAGACATATGGAGGGACCTACACCCACTCGAAAAAGACTATACACATTATTCAGCAGTCCATAAAGTACACTCTAGAATAGATTACTTCCTTATGAATGAAGGTGACAGACACAGGGTGAGAAATTGTTGGATTGGAGGGGCAGAAATATCAGATCATAATCCTATATACATGGAAATATATTTAAACAATAGAAAACGACAAACAACATGGAAACTTAACGTAGGACTGTTAAATGATGAGAAAATGAAAGAAAGAATAAAAATAAACATAAACGAATATATCCAAGAGAATGACAATGAAGAAGTGGACCCAACAATACTATGGGACGCACTAAAAGCCGTGTTAAGGGGTAAATTAATTGTTGAAACAGGAAAAGCAAATAAGACTAAACTGGAAGCGTATGAACAAAGATGTGAGAGACTAAGGGAATTAGAACGTAAACATCAAAGCACAAATGATCCAAAAATATATCAAGAAATTAAAGAAGAAAAAACAAAGATAAAAGAAACACAAATGGATGAAATTGAAAGGAAAAATAGATATCTAAAGCAAAAATATTATGAAACGGGACCAAAAGCCACAAAACTGCTGGCAAAACGGTTAAGAAAACAACAAACAATGAATAATTGTGGTAGACTGCAAGTCTAATTTAAAACATTACTGGCACATGCCTCTAGGGGGAACTACCTGTATTGTTCAGCACTACTATTAAGGGGACACATTAGAATAAGAGTGTGAAAACCCCGCGCAGAATCCATGTTCAGTCATATTATGTGTGTTGCAGAATAAATGGCAGAGTTAGCCAAAGAAATAACTCAAGTGTGATCATTGCTACACGGTAGGATATCACACAATTGGCGACGAGGATTAAAAAAAAAAAATTAGCGGCGAGAAACAGAGAACATTGCAAGTGTGGCGAACTCAAGTGACTCCAGTAGTTCGAGTGCAAGTTCAGAGGAGGAAAAACGAGGTTTCCCCACCACGACGAGCAATGGCGGCTGTAATCGGAACGGTAACCCCTTTTGATAACTCGACTCAGTCATGGGAAGAATATAGTGAAATGTTGGACTTTTTCTTCCAAGCTAATGACATTGAGGAGCCAGACAAAAGGAAGGCTGTACTGTTGAGTGGAGTTGGTGCAACTACTTACAGCTTGTTGAGAAATTTAATAAGCCCTGCATTACCGAAAGATAAAACATACGACCAGCTTACTGCTGAGCTTCAGAAGCACTTCAGCCCCAAACCGAGTGAAATCGTGCAACGATTCAAATTTAATTCACGCATAAGGAGGAACACTGAGTCCATAGCAGAGTATGTGGCAGAATTGAGGAAATTAACACTGCACTGTGATTACAAAGACTCATTGGAAGAAATGTTAAGAGACAGACTTGTGTGTGGAGTGAATGATGACCGAATGCAACGGCGACTTTTATCTGAAACAAAACTCACTTTTGCAAAGGCTTTGGAATTATGCCAAGCGATGGAAACAGCATCTAAAGATGTGAGAGAAATGCAAAGGAAACTAACAGAGGACACAGCAACGCATGTTCGTGTGCCTAAGACCCAAGTAGGTGTCCACAAAGTGTTGACTGACAAAACTCAGCACAAATTCCCCAGTTGTTATCGCTGCAAAGGCCAGCACAATGCCGCCGAGTGCAAATTTGCCACTGAGCTGTGTCATAATTGTGGCAAGCGAGGGCACATTAAGAAAGCATGTAGAATAAAGGTGGACAGCGCACAGGTGCTGAAAGCGACAGTTAATGGGCAAAAGTATGAAAACAAGGGCCCAGGAAAGGAACAGCGAGCGAATCAACTGAGAGGGGAGGGAGAAAGTGATACAGAAGACATGGGTTTTCACACAATTTACAACACGTCAGAGGAGCTGACCAAGGTAGCGCCCATCACGCGTACCATGAATGTTAATGGAATGAAAGTAACATTTGAAGTTGATACAGGCTGTGGAGTAACCATATTAAGTAAACAGCAATATACACAACTGTGGAAGAAAACAGACACAGCAGAATTAAATCCCTGTTCATTAAAATTAAAAACATACACAGGAGAGAAGCTAGACGTGCTAGGCATGGCACAAGTGAAGGTGCAGCACGAAAACAAAGAAAAGGACTTACCTGTAGTAGTAGTTGGGAGCGAAGGACCAAATCTACTAGGGCGAAGTTGGCTACAAGAACTGGCCATGATTGATCAGTTGGTGAATAAAGTGGAATCTCAGCCCAAATTGCAGCTGGAGGAGATCCTCGAAAGACACGCTGAGGTGTTCAAAGAAGGCGTGGGACAGCTAAAAGGTGTCACTGCAAAGATTAATGTGGACAAGGAGGCCCAACCACGATTCTGCAAACCCCGACCGGTACCCTATGCAGTCAAGCCACTGGTTGAAAGCGAGCTACAGAGGCTGCTGGATGACAAGATCATTGAGCCAGTGCAGGTTGCAGAATGGGCGGCGCCCATAGTCCCAGTGAGAAAGCCGGATGGCTCCATTAGAATATGTGGAGATTACAAACTCACTGTCAATCGAGCATCACGGGTGGATCAGTATCCAATTCCTAAAGTGGAGGACCTCTTCGCACAGCTGAATGGCGGCCGACACTTCACGAAATTAGACATGAGTCACGCCTACCAACAAGTAGTCTTGGAAGAAGATATCGGCGTGCCCCTGGTGAACGCACAACAAATAAAGAAGTGGACAGACAAAGACCCTGTTCTAGCAAGAGTGCGAGAATACATCTTGCGAGGATGGCCGAAGATGAACAGTCCTGAGTTCATTCCCTATGCCCGACGACAGGATGAGCTCAGCACCCAGGAAGGTTGTATCCTGTGGGGAGGACGCGTGGTTGTTCCACCACCTGGTAGGAATGCCTTACTGCAACAACTACACCAAGCACACCCTGGCATCACTCGCATGAAAGCGTTGGCGAGGAGTTGCATGTGGTGGCCCAACATGGATGCAGAGGTGGAGGCGCTTGTGAAGTCATGTGCGGCATGCCAGGAGAACAGGAACAGTCCTCCAGCAGCCCCACTACATCCCTGGGAAGTTCCAGATAAACCATGGAGAAGAATTCACATTGACTACGCAGGTCCATGGATGGGAAGAATGTTCCTGATCATAGTTGACGCATACTCAAAGTGGATCGATGCATATTCTGTGAGTAGCTCTACTTCTACTGTTACCATTGAATGTCTTAGAAAGAGTTTCAGCCAACATGGGCTACCTGAAATCATAGTATCAGATAACGGTACATGTTTTACGAGTGAACAGTTCCAAGAGTTTTCTGAAAAGAATGGCATACGTCACATCACGACTGCGCCATACCATCCTTCTTCTAACGGCTTAGCCGAGAGGGCCGTGCAGACATTCAAGTCACTCATGAAAAAGATGACAGGAGACTCTATTGAAACCCGAATGTCGAGAGCTCTGTTCAGCTATCGAATAACACCCCAATCTACAACTGGCAAGTCACCAGCTGAGCTGTTGTGTGGAAGGAAGTTGAGGTCAACATTTGACTTAATACATCCAGACTTCAGAAACAAAGTGCATGATAAACAAGAGAAACAAAAAGGTTATCATGACATGCATGCTAGAGAGAGAATACTGAGAGAAGGAGACGTGGTCTACACCCGCAACTTTGGCTCAGGACCAGCCTGGGTACCAGGAGAAATAACAGAAAAGACAGGCCCTGTGTCATTCAAGGTGACATTAGGTCATGGACAAGTGGTGAGGCGACACATCGACCAAGTTCGTGGTAGGAGCTCCATTCCCCTGCCGATGGCACCAGAGGTGTTGTCTGACACCCATCCTGAGGAGAGCATCAACGAACCACCACTTCAGGTGAAACCTGAGGTAACCGTCTCTGCAGATTCTACGGGCAGCACTGCAGCAGCCGAAACAGTGGAGCAGTCTGAGTCTTCACCTGCAGTTGGCTCACCCGGCGTGAGAAGATCTCAGCGAGCTAGGAAAGCTCCAGACTACTTGAAGGACTATACTTAGTCAGTAGTGAGTTCCCCAGCCACAGGACAAGAATGCGTCCTGGAACCTCACTGGGATGCGGTAGTCAAACCAAATCCCCAGTTAGACTGTTATGTGTGTTATACATGTAAAAAAAAAAAAAAAAAAAAAAGAGAAAGAAATTATGTGTATGGCACATGTGTTTAAGAAGTTAAAAGTAACTGTGATTGTTTAGGGTTAAATGGGAGTTCCAGGATGTCTAGCATAATTGGCTAGTGTAATTAAAAGTAGTTTAATCTAGAGGGGAGGGATGTGGTAGACTGCAAGTCTAATTTAAAACATTACTGGCACATGCCTCTAGGGGGAACTACCTGTATTGTTCAGCACTACTATTAAGGGGACACATTAGAATAAGAGTGTGAAAACCCCGCGCAGAATCCATGTTCAGTCATATTATGTGTGTTGCAGAATAAATGGCAGAGTTAGCCAAAGAAATAACTCAAGTGTGATCATTGCTACACGGTAGGATATCACAATAATGTATACAAGATTAAAGACCCCACCACAAATAAAACCACAGTTAACCCAGAAAACATCGAAGAAATTTTCCATAATTTCTACCAAGAACTATACTCGCAACCTGAAGAAACAAATACTAAAGATATCAAAAAATTTCTAGACACACTGGACTTGCCATCAATAGGAAATCAACAAAATGAAAAACTAACAGCAGAAATAACAACACAAGAGATCAGAGATGTGATTAAGTCACTTAAAAACGGTAAATCACCAGGTAGTGATGGATACCCATCTGAGTTTTATAAACTGTTTATAGAAGAACTCTTGCCACAACTCCTAAAGTCATTTAATTGGACGCTGAACAACAACAAAATACCTCCAACATGGAACGAAGCAATCATTTCAGTTATTTTAAAACCAGGGAAAGATAAAGAACAATGCGGAAACTATAGACCAATCTCTTTATTAAATGTAGATTATAAAATATACACAACAATTATATGTAAACGAATAAAGACATTCTTGACGGAATTGATAGAAGATGATCAAACTGGATTCATAGAGGGACGCCAAACACATGACAATATCAGGAGAACAATACATATAATTAACCAAATACATAAAGAAAAGAAAAGCGCAGTAATAATGAGTTTAGACGCAGAAAAAGCATTTGACAGGGTTAACTGGAAATTCCTATATAGTGTACTGGAGCGCTTTGGATTTAACGAAAAATCAGTACAATGCATAAGGACGCTATATCAAGAACCTGTGGCAAGAATCAAGATAAACGGTAGCTTAACAGACAAAGTAAATATACAAAGATCAACTAGGCAGGGATGCTGCTTATCGCCCACCTTGTTTGCTCTGTTCATAGAACCATTGGCTCAAGCCATACGACAAAATAAGAAATTAAAAGGTGTAACAATAAAGGGGGCGGAACACAAGATTGGGCTATTTGCAGACGATATTATAGTTTATCTTGAACAACCAGATAAATCAATAATGGAAATGATGAACTTGATAGAAAATTTTGGAAAATTATCAGGATACAAGATAAACATAACAAAAACACAAATACTGACATTCCACTATAACCCTCTAAACCAGATAACTGATAAGATCAAACTAAACTGGAAGCAAAAAGAAATAAAATACCTTGGAGTGAACATACCTAAAGACCTAAGCAAAATATATAAAGCAAACTATGATAGGTTGGAACAAGAAATAAAAAAAGATATTGATAGATGGTCAATCTTAAATATGGATCTGAATTCAAAAATTGAGACAGTCAAAATCAGCATACAACCTAGATTACTTTACCTCTTCCAGGCTATACCAACAGAGATTCCAGATGCCCAATTCTCAAAGTGGGACAGGATGATAACGAGATTTGTTTGGGGAGGTAAAAAACCAAGAGTGAAATATAAAACCCTCCAATTACCAAAAGAGAAAGGAGGCATGGGCCTACCGAGTCTAAAGGAATATTACTACTCAGCACAAATAAGATATATCATATGTTGGTGCGACGAGGGATATGAGGCAAAATGGAAAGAAATGGAAAAGGAAATTGAGGGACTCCCAGTACAAAGCATAATAGGGGATAAAGATGCATATAAGCAAATCAAACAAATAGACCCAATCACTAAATTTACTTTAGAACTGTGGTATAAAATAGTACAAAAATATAATATAAGGGAAGACATAAAACTATTGAAATGGGTAGCATTTGACAGTCAGCTTGAACCGGCAAAACAAGATAGGGGATACAAAAATCTGGTGAACAAGGGAATCACAGCATGGGGCAATATCGGAAAAAAAGATCTCGGGAGCTTTGTAAATATCAGGAGAAAATTTAAATTAGAAAGATCGGAATTTTTCAGATATCTGCAGATGAGAGATTACTATATGAAGAAGATTAGGCATAACCTCCAAACAGATGTGAACGAGATTATACAACTTATTTTAAGCTCATATGCAGGAAATAAAATAAGAATTATTTCAAAACTATATCAGAAACTTATGACAAACAATCATACAAGTAACTATATAAAGGAGAAATGGGAGAAAGAGCTCAATTTAAACATAACAGAAGAAAGCTGGCAGGAAATATGGAAAACACAACACACATCAACAAATTCAAGGGCATGGAGGGAATTTGGATGGAAAAACCTGATTCGCTTTTTCATTACACCACAGATTCAAGGAAAATATACAAATACCCAATCTTTATGCTGGAGGGGATGTGGGGCTCAAAATGCAGACCACTCACATATGTTTTGGAAATGCTACAAAATATCATCATTTTGGAAATCTATGCATGTGACAATACAGAGGATATTAGGATATAATATACCAATGAACTGTAACCTGATGTACTTATGTGATCTTAAAAAAGACAGTGTTATACAGGCTGAGGACAGATATCTAGTTAAAATCTTGTTGATTGCATGTAAAAAAACTATCACAAAAAAATGGCGATCAGAAGTTCTTCCTGACCAAGAACAATGGACTGACATTGTTGAGGACATACGTATGATGGAAAAACTAACATATCGACGAAGAATGCAAGAAGGAATATGGGAGAAAAAATGGCGGAAATGGACACACTACAAAGTGCAACAACGAGGCAGAAATTGAAAGAATAACCAAAGACACTGAAAAAACCAGAAGAATTAAGAGATGGAAACTAAAAACTTGATGCTCCAACATTTGTCCCCCCCCCCCTTTTATTTTTTTTATTTTTTTTTTTTTTTATTTTGTTTATTTTTTTTTATTTTTCCCTACCCTAACCCCTTTGTTTTTTAAATGTAGAATGTGATCTGAATGCATTATATATGATGAAAAATGAATAAAAATCTAAGTTACAAAAAAAAGAACTGATTGCATTTTGTGATTTGTATCTGAAAGATTTTAAAGTTTTTTCTGTATTGGCCCCCGTGTGGCCATGGGTAAGTGCAAAGACTGGCAAATGGTCACTTATATCATTTATCAATAATCCACTTTCTATTTTCTTATCAATAATATTAACAAACAGGTTATCAATAAGTGTAGCAGTGTGAACTGTGATTCTACTGGGATGTGTTATTGTGGGATTTAGACTCATACTGTACATAGAATTCATGAACTCTGTAATTACATTTTGTTGAAATAGATTTAGTAAATCAATATTGAAATCTCCACAAATTACAACCATTTTCTTACTAGTAATATTATTGTACAGCTCGACTAATTTATCTCTGAATGTCTCAGTGCAAGTTCCCGGCATTCTATATACACAACTTATAATTAGATTTTTTGTTTTATCTTGGTCAGTCTCAACAGTAACACATTCCAGAATCCCTGGTAGTGCAAAGGACATTCCATTTACAAGCTTACACCTATACAGGTCATCAATATACAGTGCAACACCACCACCCTTTTTTTGAGATCTGTTAATATGAAACATTTGATATCACTCTATTGCCATCAGAGGAGCCTGCTCTTCATTAAGCCAAGTTTCAGAGATTGCGATAGCTGTAAATTTTCTGTCTAGCTGTTTTAAATAGTCCTGAACCCGTGGAAAGTTTTTAAGACTTCTGCTGTTGAAGTGTATTATTGATAGTTTACCATTTACTTGCACTTGACTTTTGAATTGCTTTTCAGTGTAATATTCACAATGATTATGAATATTAATGAAAAAGTGGTTATCAGGATCAATATCATTCTCCATCTCTTGTAGTTTATGTTCAGCATAATGGCATATTTTCAGAGTTTGAATTTCCTCACTGTGTCAAATGACTTCCTCCAACTGGGGATAATTAATGTCTGCTCAAGTCAGTCATAAGTTTTTTTTTTGTTTGTTTTTGTTTTGTTTTTTTTAAAGTACATTGACATAGTATGTCACAAAAGAACTATTCTTGTCGTGTGTGTGGATATGGCTTATCATAGTCTCTTAATTTTCTTAATTAGTGTTCATCTATATTTATTTAAGTCAGTAAGATCTCTGATTATTATGGCCTTTGCTTCCTCAGGTGTTCCATTTAGTTTGATACAAACTTTACAATTTCTTGTCCATGTTGCCTGTATCTTATTTTGTCAATTCAGCATCTGTGCTTGCCGTGCTATTTCAGCATTAGTCTTTGTTAAATGTTCATTTAGGTAAACTTCTGTTCCCCGTAGCTTTCTGGCCTGCCTCAGTATGTCATTCTTTACCCTTCTGTTCACAAAGCACATCACAATTGATTTCTTTGTTTTATTATCTTTTCTGGGTAACGTATGACAGGCTGAAATTGCATTTACGTCAAGCTTTATATTTCTGCTTTCAAGGAACTGAAGCACCTGGTTTTCCAGGGAGACTGATTCACTCAGGGGAGCCTCTTTACCTCTCATTCCTGCTGTAACACTGGCATATGATTGGTATTTTATGTCTAGTCCACTTATAATTAAATCATCCATACGAGAATATTGTTCAAGATCCTTGACGTGTCGCTCCAAGTCTGTAATTTTTTTCGTCTTTTTCCTTAATTGTTAATTTTAATTCTCGGACTTCTTCCATTAGCCCTAATAGTCTAAGCTGTTGACTAGCCACTTTGGTCAGTTCTTCTGACAAGAAGTTCAGAGATTTTTTGATCTCTTCCATTTCCTCCTTCTTTGGTGGCATTTTTACTGACCTGTTGATAGTAAAACAATATCTGCTGGTGTCGCCGGTATCCGATCCGACCGACCTCGAATCCAGCTGGGGCCTCAGCTAGCCCCCTCCGCTGCTAGTCCCGCTGCTTACCGCCGCTGCAATTGAGCTCCTGTCCAGCCGGGGTGCCGGCAGCTCCTCCACCGAGCCCCGCTGCCCACCGCCGCTGTAGTTGAGCTCTGATCCTGCTCCTGTCCAGCTGGGGTCCCGGTAGTTCCTCCGCTGAGCCCCGCCACCTACCGCCATCTTCCTCAGTAGTTCCTCCGCCGAGCCCCGCCGCTGTAACTGGGCTCCATTTCCGGCTCTTATCCAGCTGGGGCCCCAGCTGCTCCTCCACTGGTCCCCATCTCCTACCACCGCTGTACTTGAACTCCGATCCGGCTCCCGTCCAACTGTTGCCTCTGTTGGTTCCTCCGGCGAGCCCAAATCACAAGATTCTAAGAATCTACGCAAGAGGCTCAGCCGTCATCTACTGGGCTGATGCCAGGTCAGTGAGACGGCTGAGCCTCACTTTGTCTGACTTTGTCAGACAAGTTTTATTTAAATGATTTCTTGATTCAACAGGTCTGGCAGTAATCAGACCTGGGTGTGGCTTGCATATCAACATTACATAACAGCACTTCAGATTCCTCACTGGTGTGCACAACTAAAGGAAAATTTACTTATTTGTTTTGCAATGTTTCCCCAGGCTTCCCTCTTGGCTTGCGCTATTACACCTGAGTCAAACTTGTCTCTAAAAATATGTTCCTCGACTAGTTGAGCAAGTAAAACACTAGAGGTGTGAGTCTTCGTGGTCTCATGATTCGATTACGATTCAGGCATTAATGATTCGAATGCAAATGATTCACAATGCATCTCTATGTTGTCTATGTATCGTCAATTTATAAATTTTTTTGTAATGCTTTTTGTTAAGATTTCTGCATTTATTTTCATAATTTGCGGAAGGAAAAAACACTTGATTGCTTTGTGAATCAAGCTATGAATATATTTTTGATTAATGGAATACGTCAGCAAAAAGGTAGGTAAAGTTTAAACCTGTAAGAGAGAGGGTGGAGTGAACTGCAGCTCTTAATTTAATGCAAATGCTTTTCATAGACATATAGTCCCAAAAAAAGAGAACTTGATGGAGACACAATAAAAATAGAAATAAAAACAAAGTTAAAGAAAAGGATTAACTTAAAAAAATATCAGACCATTAAAAAGCAGTTGATCTGAAAGCCTGGTTAAACAAAAATGTTTTTTATGTTAGCTGCTTTTTAAGAGTCAAACAAATGATAGAGAGAGAAGTGGAGGAGGTGGTGAGGATTGTGCTGCAGACAGGGAGAGGAGAAAAAATGAACTATCTGCTCTGTGAGTGTAATTGTGTGTGTGTGGGGTGCTTCAATCAGTAACATTCTGCATTGAGGCAAAGGCTCGCATCATGATGCATCTAAGAATTGAGAAATTTCCACACCTTCTATAAACACATGCTCTTTTGTCCAGTTTGATTTTCATTTCCATAGTTTCCATAAGTTTAGGAAGCTTATACACTTTTTAAAGCCTGTTGGCTTGCAGTCAGCGAAAGTGGCTAAAGCTGAACCAGCCTCCCTCATTAATATCAATGCACCTACAGTCATGTGAAATAATTAGGACACCCTGTATAAGCCTCTATGTTTTTTTTTATATATATTTGGACATATGGATACTTAGTATCAATGTTAAAAATACTGGGAGATTCATGTAATACAACTAAACAATTAAAAATGAATTAAAGACTTTTTTTTTTCAAATTTTCTGTAAAATGTAATTCTAAGCAAATAGTGAGGAAAAATTAGGACACCCCCCATCTTTTTTAGGACACCCCCACATTCATTCCCACTTAAAATGGCTAAAATAAATGTTAAAAAAATGCAAATAAAAACAAAAACAACAATTTTTTTCACATGACTGTATGCCAGTCATTCTACATTTAACAGCATAATACAAAAACTTGAAAAAATAAATGTCATCATCACCAGGGCTTGACATTAACACTGGCCAGCTGGCCAGTGGCTGGTGGATTTTCAGCAGTGGCTGGTAACACAGCTACATTCACTAGCCACTTTGGCCATGTACAGCCATGAAGGGCTGTCCCAATTCATAGGAGTAGGCGAAGGGGTACAAATGAGAACTGGGACAGACCCAAATCTACCTGCACTTTACTCTCATATTGCAAATATTTTTCTCTACCATTTTACAGTATTTACTGCTCTTCATAAATAATGAAGCACAGTGTTTCTCTTGCTATTTTTATGTATGTATAAGGGTCATTTATATTTAAAAAGGTTGTAAATTTAGTTCAAGTAAATTTTAGCATGCTATAGTCAAATTTGATCATATTAAACAATTTTCCAACCACAAAATTGTGGCTAGTGAAAAGGCTGAGTGGCTAGTAACTTTGGAAAATCACTAGCCACAGTGGCTTATGAGCAAAAAAAAAAAAAAGATACATCTTGACCTAATCCTGCCTATAAACACTGCTGGGTCATTATAACGCAGTTATAATGACACAGCAGTATAATAACTCAGTAATAACATTTAAGCATACACACAAAATAACGTCCTCTGTTGCAAAGCATGCTGGGGAAATCCCTGCTCCCCCCCTTAACACAGCCCCGACGTTATACTGCCCCCCCCCCCCCGGACTGGTTTCTGTCCCCAGAAAAATTAAAGTCCAATTCAAAAGTCCAATATGAACTCGTCCAGGTGTCGGGGCAGCCTTCGATGCCGACGACCAGCACGTACAGGCCCTCTAGTGTCCTTCTGAGTCTCGGTCGGAATATCTGGTTGGGATGAAAGCTCCGGTTCGACCACCAGCAGGGCGGATGGCTGATATGGGGCGAGACGGTCACAGTGGAGCACCACGACCCGGTCCCTTTTCTTTAGCCTCACCCTGTACACCACATTCGACAGTCTCTGCAGGACCACGCATGGTCCCGACCAATGGCTCGCCAACTTCAGTGATTGTCCTCTCTTTCTCTCAGGGCAGAAAACCCAGACGTGATGTCCCGGTGCAAAGTCCCTCCCCTGGCAGCAGGAGTCATACGCTCGCTTCTGCCGACCCCCCGCCGCTGCCAGGGCCTCCCGAGCCAGTTCATGTACTGTGTGGAGATGTTCCTTTAAACAAAACAAATAATCCAACACAGGTTTTCCCTCCACCTCTGGCTCGGGGGGGGGGGGGGGGAGGGGGGCGAATACCAAATCCACCAGTGTGCGCAGCTCGCGTCCAAACATGAGCGCTGCAGGGGTGCACCGAGTAGATTCCTGAGCTGCCGTCCGGTATGCCCACAAAACAAAAGGCAGATGCAGGTCCCAGTCTTGCTGTCGCTGGTCCACTAGGATAGTGAGCTGGGTGGTGAGGGTCCGGTTGAATTGTTCGACCAGGCCGTCGCTCTGTGGATGCAGCGGGGTGGTCCGGGTCTTCCGGATGCCCAGCCGCTTGCAGACCTCTCCGAAAACCTCCGCCTCGAAGTTCCGACCCTGATCACTGTGCAGCTCCTCCGGTGCGCCAAACCAACAGAACATTTCATCCACCAGCTTTGATGCCGTCGTAGCGGCGCTCTGGTCCGGGACTGCGTACGCCTCTGGCCACTTAGTGAAATAATCCATTGCGACCAGCACGTAGCGGTTCCCCCTGTCCGTGGTCGGGAAAGGGCCCAGGATGTCCACTCCCACCCGCTCCATCGGTGCTCCCACCCAGTACTGCTGCAGGGGAGCATGGGATCGCTGAGTTGGCCCTTTCTGAGCTGTGCAGGTGTCGCAGTGGTGGACGTGGAGCTCCACGTCCTGATGACAACTGGGCCAGTAGAACCGGGCTCGAAGACGCTGCAGCGTCTTTGTCACCCCGAAGTGGCCCGCTACTACTGCCCCATGAACCAGCTGGAGTACCTTGGGCCGGAGTCGACGAGGAACCAGCAGCTGCCAGACATGCCACTGCCCAGCTGGAGTCTGCCACTGTTGATACACCACGCCCTCGTGGCAGCGGAGGTTGGCCCACTGGGAGTGCAGGGCCTTCGTCTCTGGATCCAGCGCTGACACAACCTCCCAGGCGGGCCGCTGCCCTACATCCAGCCACTGCCAAACCTGAGAGATGACCAGGTCTCTATTCTGTTCGCTCTGCAGCTGCTGCGTGCCAAGGACCTCTGTGACGTCATTGCTGGGGGGGGGCTGCCTGATCATCCGAGGAGGGGCTGCGCGTCGCTGTGTTATTCCTGCTCGCAGCGATCCGGAGAGCAGCAGCCCGTGGGGCGGCTTGGTCTCGATACTCAGCCCACTGGCAGTGATGACACTCCTTTGTCGCACAGGGGCGCCGAGACAGCGCGTCAGCGTTGGCATGGAGGCGGCCTGCCCGATGCACAATCTGAAAATTATAATCCTGCAGTGCCTCCAGCCATCTCGCCACCTGTCCATCCAGCTCTTTAAAGTTCAATAACCAGGTCAGGGAAGCGTGATCCGTCCTGAGCTGGAACCTCCCCCCGTACACATATGGGCGGAAATGACGCAGTCCTTGAATGACAGCCAACAGCTCTCTGCGAGTCACACAATAATTCCTCTCGGCTCTGCTGAGAGTGTGGCTGAAAAAAGCGACTGCCTGCTCTCTGTGTTCTCCCTCCTGGGATAACACCGCCCCGATGCCCTGGTTGCTGGCGTCCGTGTCCACGATGAAAGGGCGGTTCGGGTCAGGATACTGCAGGATGGGGGCTTTGATGAGTGCCGCGCGAAGCTGGGAAAAAGCAGCAGCACAATTCTCGCTCCACTGAAACGTGCGTCCTTTCTGCGTCAGCTGGTGCAGCGGGCTGGCGATGGTGGCCACAAAAGTTTTTCACAAACCTCCTATAATAGGAGGCCAGTCTGAGAAAGCTCCTCAGTTCTCCCACATTCCGCGGCACCGACCAGTCTCTCACCGCCGCCACTTTTCCTGGGTCGGTGGTGACTCCCGCTGCGCTGACGAAGTGGCCCAAGAAAGTGGTCTCCCGCCGGAATAGGTGGCATTTTCTAGGGTGTAACTGTAGCCCAGCCTGTCGGATGGCGTCCAGTACCTCCCGGAGATTGGACAGGGCGCTGTCAAAATCAGCTGCATGCACCAGTAGGTCGTCCAGGTAAACAACACAGCGACTCCAGGACACGTGAGCCAGCACTCGCTCCATCAAGCACTCAAAGGTGGCCGGGGCGCTGCAGAGTCCAAACGGCATCACTTTAAACTGGTACAGTCCCTGCCTGATGGAGAAGGCTGTTTTTTGGTGGGCCTCAGGTGACAGCTCTACCTGCCAATAGCCGCTGCGTAGATCCAGTGAGCTGAACCAGCTGGAGCCGGCGATGTGGTCCAGTGCGTTATCGATGCGGGGCAGGGGGTAGGAGTCCTTACTGGTGACGTCATTCAGGCATCGGTAATCCACTCAGAACCGCCACGACCCGTCCTTCTTCTTGACCAGCACCACCGGCGCCGCCCAGGGGCTGCTGGAGGGCTCAATGACGTCTGCCTCCAGCATTTCTCGCACTTTTTGTTCTACTGCTGCCCGCCTTGAAAAGGGCAGCCAGCGTGGGCGGAGTCGAATCGGCCTGGTCTCACTGGTGTCGATCTCGTGCTGCACCAATCCAGTCCAGTTGCATTCCTCATCCTTTGCGGCGAAGACACCCATATAACAGTCCAACAGTTCCCGCAGCTGGCGTCTCTGTCCCGGCTCCAGCCCGCTGCAGCTCCGCTGGAATAATTCCTCGACCGCCTGCTGCGTCTCTGCTGACACCTTGACCCATCCCACTTCTGACACCAGTGTGACGTAGGCGAGGTTCACACAAAGAAGAGGAGCAGATGGTTGCGACGAATAGGCTTTATTCAAAACACACCACTGAGCACAGACAGGAGGGGAGGTCATCCTCCCAGACCTCCGTTTCACTCATGGTTACACACACATGATACAGCTTGCCCTAATCCTGCCTATAAACTAACTAACTAACTAACTAACTAACCTGCACTTATATAGCGCTTTTCTAGTCACAAAGACCACTCAAAGCGCTTTCATTAATACTAACCCTCTATTCTAAGGGCCTATAGGAAACAGATATCTAGGGACAATTTAGAACAGCCAATTAACCTAACATGCATGTTTTTGGCATGTGGGAAGAAACCGGAGAAATCCCGGAGTAAACCCACGCAACACGGGGAGAACATGCAAACTCCACACAGATCACTGTTGGTCGGGGGCTGGGATCGAACCCACGATCCCACGATCCCCACAATCCCCCGGCCAAGGGTAAACTGTGCTGCCGCAGTGCTAACCACTGCGCCACCGTGCAGCCACACTATAAACACTGCTGGGTCATTATAACACAGTTATAATGACACAGCAGTATAATAACTCAGTAATAGCATTTAAGCATACACACAAAATAACGTCCTCTGTTGCAAAGCATGCTGGGGAAATCCCTGCTCCCCCCCCTTAACACAGCCCCGACGTTACAATATGAAGAGGAGTAGGTTGGTGCATAATTTTCTCAAAAAGAAAAGTGCTAATGTTATTTTTAGTGGCTAGCTAATATTAGCATCAGCTAGCCACCTTGGGCCACCATTTACTCATTTGCTAACGTTTCTGTGCCTAAACAACACTGCCAAAAACTGAGGTGTTTTTTTACATGTTTTTTTTTAAATAATTTCCAAGACACATCAAGCACACAATAACTCAAATGTGTCATGTCTGTGGGTTTTTTGTTTTGTTTTTTGTTGTTGTTTTGCTGTGAAATTTCAGTTAAGCTCTTCCCCTTGGAAAAAGGCAAGTTTAGATGGAGCGTTTTTGGTGACATCACTTAACAGGTCCGTAGTGTTGAGCAAATCAGGATGTAAGAACTGTCTCTGGCCTGACTGAAGTTAGCATCCAGGGCCAATTAGCATTTTTGGGCAGCTGCTTTGAAAACTTGACCCAAATTAAAATGGGTTTTACCATTAAACTTCTTTTAACCCCTTGCACTCCGGTCAATTTCCCTAAAAACGCCAAAAATTAACGTGCCCAAATTAAATCAACAGCTGTTCTTCAACCCTTTGCAGCATCTTCATGGGGTTGGTCTCATTTAAAAGAAAACACTTTGAATTTTTTGGCAAAACAGTCATAATCTCTCTAAGTGCTCCGGCCACTGAGTTACAGTCATCTAAACATAGTGAACTTGAAGAAAATAAATTTGGCCTGGGTGTTTTTTTGGATACAAATGCTTGCAAATAACACACAGCTTCAGATCCGGGCTGGAAAATGCAACAGAAATGTAGAACCAAGTGTTATCCAGCTAAGGTCCAAATTTTGTAACAATACCACAAAAAATGAATATATTACACAGCTTTTTACTCAGGTACTTCCCAGGCGTTTTTGAACTGTGCCAAATTGTGCCAAATGGCACAGTTTGGAAAAACGTCTGCAACTTTTGAATGATTCAATGTAGAAGCTTCATTTTGGGCTCTAATGAAAGGTCACACTCAGGGCTGTCTGTGTGTGTGTGGGGGGGGGGTTTGTCCCCCCCCCTCGCTACAGAGGACGGCCATCGGCCATCGCTACATGACGGAATAGACTCATATGGCTAAGTGGCGATCGCTGCGCAGTCACCGCGCCCCCCCCCCCCCGCTACAGAAGAGGAGCGGGGGGGGGGGCATTCACGGTCCGGACACGGCGAATTAACCGTTTATCGCGGCGCACGCACTTCGTACTTCGTGCGCCGCACAGCTGTAATTTACCGATCGGTCAAAAGTCATTTTTGGATTACAATTTTCAGGGATAAATAATAATTTAGCTTATAACACCTTACCTCTTCACAGCAGCAGAGTCCTGGCGAACTTCTCTTCCTCACTGTCAGACGAACGCGACGCTGGTCCACTCGTGGTTCTGGTCTTGCAACCCGATCAAAACATAATTCCATTATTGCGGTTTTGTGCTTCCATGATTGCGGTTTTTGGTGAACGATTTTTCAAAACAAATAACAGTAGTAGGTGTTTCAGGCACTTCCCACTGGGAGGAGACCCCAGGGCAGACCCAGGACTCGGTGGAGAGACTATGTCTCCCAGCTGGTCTGGGAACGCCTTGGTATCCCCTCTGAAGAGCTGGAGCAGGTGGCTGGGGAGAGGGAAATCTGGGCTTCTCTGCTTGAACTGCTGCCTCCGTGACCCGGACCTCCGGAAAAGCGGTAGAAGATGGATGGATGGATGGATGGATAACAGTAGTAATTAAAAAAAGACTGGCAAAGGCGTGTGTGTCACTCAGCCTTCGTCGTCAGCCTCCGTCGGTCTATGGAAGAAATCATAACGTCTCATAACGTCTAATCCTTTTTTGATCCGCTTCAGCAGTCAGTCTTCACCCAGCCTTAAAAAAAAACAGCTCGCGAACTTCTCTGCTTCAGTTGGCTCACTGCATTCACAGCAGGCGGGTCCTTCTGGCTAGGTTTTCAGTCATTGGTTCTTCAAGGTTTCAGAAACCCACTTCAAGGCTCTTCTTAGTCGAATGAGAGGTCAATCAGATGAACTAATCTGTTCGCGATTGTGTCTGCAGCTTTTATTTTCAGTGCGCGCTTGGACGCCACTACATCACCATCACCATCACCACCTACATCACCACCTACATCACCATCTACACCATGCGTCCTAGAGGGCACGAAAGCGCCCTCGTGCGCTCTCGTGCGCTCTAGGACGCAGAGACTTGCCCTTCCGCGGTACAACGGAGCGCAAGAGGTTAAGTACCAGTGCCGTTTCAGTCATTATCCTGGGCCAACATGCATACAACTGGGCTGTCCTTCAACCAGTAAGTCTTTTTATCACAGGATTTATTCTGTTTAATGTAGCACTAGCCACCATTAGCCTTGTGGGACGTGGGTGGGCCTTTTCACATATCCTCGCATTTGAAGGAGGAGAAAAATTGAAAAGATTTTGACACAAACTTTAAGACAATGAAAAGTTTTTTTGTAGAAAAAAGGGCAGAAGATGCCATTTTTGACAATGTAGATTTGTTTTATAGATTTGATTTGATTTATAGATTTAAATCCACCGAAGTCCCAGTCATATCCTATCAACCACTGAAACCACACACTCGTTCATTAAATTTATATTAGCTGGCTCAAGCATGCTATCCGAGCTAGGAGCTAGCCAGCTAAGCAATAATGATGTAAGAAGGTGGGTGGAGTTAACTTCTGCTATTAGGCATTTAATGAGCCATGCACTAAACACTGTTCTGAAGAAGACTGCAAAAGATTCACAATGATACTGCAAAAATTAAATCATTAAAGGGAATTTGATTAAAAAAAAAAAATGTCACACATATTTCATTAAGACCCGAGGGAGCTGTCAGTATGTGGGAAAAGTGCAGTTAATGGACCTTTAACTTTGTCTTTTTTCTATCATCTTCTGTATGTCTCATCTATGACGTTACTGTGGTGTAGTGAGTGTGGTAGTGTGTGTGTGCTGCCGTACCCACCCCTGGCGTGATGTCAGGCGGGCACAGCCCACTGTATACATAGTTCTGTTCTCTTAATAAAGTGTGTGGTTGGTTCAGTATATGGATGAGACTCCAACTCCTTTCTCCACACATAACATTTGGCGACAAGAATAAAAGCAGGTAATACCAAAAATATGGGAGCATATGGGATAACTCAACCTTTGATTCCATTTCTGGAGTACGTGGGAGAGCCAGTAATCCTGTGGCTGAAGTAGCATTCGAGGATTACCACTGCCTGGGAGCAGCTCTGCGATCCACATGGTGAGGACATCGATGGCCTCACTCACATCATCACGGACTACATCAACTTCTGTGTGGACAACACCGTACCCACCAAGACCATATGGTGTTGCTCGAACAACAAACCCTGGATCAACCCTGAGATAAAAACACTTCTGAGAGAGAAGAAGAGGATCTTCAGGTCGGGGAACAGGAAGATGCTGAAGTCCATACAGAGGGAGCTGAGGAGGAAGATCAGAGAAGGCAAGGACAGCTTCAGGAAGAAGATGGAGGACAAGCTGCAACAGAGCGACATCGGCGGGGTCTGGAGGAACCTTAAAACCATCTCTGGGCTCCAGAATACCTCCTCCCAGGCCACGGGAGGCAGGGAGTGGGCGAACAATCTGAACCTGTTTTTTAATAGATTTGACCAACCGCCCTCCCCCCCGACTGCACAACAACCGCTGCTGCCTCTAAAGTCATCAAGACCTGCTGTCCACAACCCACTCCACCAACACCCCCTCACTCCCAGCACACAGCCCCCCAACCTGACCCTCACTAAGACCCAGGTGAGGACGGAGCTGAGGAAGATCAAGGCGAGGAAGGCCTCGGGACCAGACGGCATCAGCGCAAAGCTCCTCAAGTCCTGTGCAGACCAGCTGTGTGGGACTGTGGAGCACATCTTCAACCTGAGCCTGAAGCTGGGGAGGGTACCACAGTTGTGGAAAACATCTTGTGTGGTACCTGTACCAAAGACTTCCCACCCCAAAGACCTGAACAACTACAGACCAGTGGCCCTGATGTCTCACATGATGAAGACCCTGGAGAAACTGCTCCTTGCTCACCTCCGTCCCCTGGTGGGACCAGCGATGGATCCACTCCAGTTCACCTACCAGCACGGCATTGGGGTGGAGGACGCAGTGATCTTCCTCCTTCACCGTTCTCTGTCCCACCTGGAGAAGCCGGGGAATGCGGTGAGGATCATGTTCTTTGACTTCTCCAGTGCTTTCAGCACCATCCAACCAATGATCCTGAAGGACAAGCTGCTGTGCGCAGGGGCGGACCAGCACCTGTCATCATGGATCCTGGACTACCTCACTAACCGGCCACAGTTTGTGAGAACCTGGGATTGTGTGTCCGACACGATCATCGGTAGCACGGGGGCCCCCCAGGGAACGGTTTTGGCTCCCTTCCTGTTCACCCTTTATACTGCAGACTTCTCACACAACACAACACACTGCCATCTACAGAAGTTCTCTGACGATTCTGTGATCGTCGGCCTCATCTCCAATGGAGATGAAGGTGAGTACAGGGGACTTATCCAGGACTTCGTGGACTGGTGCCATTGGAACTACCTCCAGATTAACGCGAGGAAAACTAAGGAGCTGGTGGTGGACTGCCGCAGGCAAGGACAACCCCTCACAGCACCAGTAAACATACAGGGAACAGACACTGAAAATGGTGACATCCTACAAGTACCTGGGTGTTCATCTGAACAATAAACTAGACTGGTCACACAATGCCGACACACTCTACAAGAAGGGACAGCGCAGGCTGTTCCTACTGAGGAGGCTCAGGTCTTTTGGTGTACAAGGGGCGCTGCTGAAGACATTCTATGACACGGTGGTGGCATCAGCCATCACTTTTGGAGTGGTCTGCTGGGGCAGTGGCATTACAGCAGCCGTTAGGAATAGACTGAACAAACTAATCAAGAAAGCTAGCTCTGTCCTGGTGCAACGCCTTGACCCAGTGGAGGAGATAGGAGAGAGAAGGATGGTGGCTAAACTGTCATCTCTGCTGGAGTTCGAGTCCCACCCTATGCAGGACATACTGAACGCACTGAGGAGCTCATTTAACAGTAGACTACATCATCCTAGATGCGCAACCGAGAGGTTTCGCAGGTCCTTCCTACCTGCGGCTGTCAGACTGTATAACCTAAGCAGGGCTGCTCGCAGAGATAGCAAAAAAACGTGATGACCTAATAGTATTGAATGCAAAAGACGCAACAGACTTACACAAATGGTCCCCTCCAGTATACAACTAGGACAATATCAGTCGCTACGGAGGGTGACAGTATGTATGGGTACATATTCATACTATGTAGGATAACTAAGTAGACGGTTATGCTGTTTATTCCATCTAGCTACAATGCTCCGCACTGTGTATATATATTTATGTATTTATGTGTACATATGTACATTCACTACTCTTATTTTCTTATCTTCTTAATTATTACTCTGAGTGTTGCTATCTCTGTGCTGTTGCAATCCTGGAATTTCCCCATTGTAGGACTAATAAAGGCTTATCTTATCTTATTACATCGGGGCATTGGGCTTAAGCAGACTCGACGGGAGATGACGACGAGCGCTTCTGACCCACCATCTCGGCACGGAGGACCGCAGAATCCTTATGTTGGGTGAGACGGAGGTGTATGAGGATGCTGTCGAGTGGCTGGCTGAATTTTTCAGATGAGGACCACGAAGCTATGGGTGGCGGGAGTTTTGGCGCCAAAGGAGGCTAGGCTAATTAGCTTGGAGAAGCTAACGGCCCATTTGTTGTCTAGGGGCAGGTTAGCCGCAGGGGAGTCCCTGGTCACTGAAGATGGCGGGCCAGCCAAGAAGCGCAGAAAGGTACAGGACCGGAGCGCTGATGAGTTTGACAGCGCGGTGTGTGTATCTTGCGCAAGATAGCGCCCACAGTGGTCGCCATGGTGCTTCGCTGCGCCCTTTGTTTGTTTTTGTTTGTCAATTGTGTGTCTGCCTGCTCTTATACCCGTGAAGAGCTTCTAAATATCAGGACTTTCACTCCCACGGACCTACTCCCAGTTTTTTTAGCTCCTGCCGCCGATCTGGTTCATTGCTTGGCTCGAAAAGTGAGACGGCAAAAGAGAGGAAGACGAGCGGGCGCTCTCGTTCGGCTCCGCAGAAGAGGCACGCGCACAGCTTTGCCTGGCATATTTCTGTCCAATGCCAATTCTCTCTCTAACAAGGTAGAAGAACTGAGACTGCTGATGCGTTTTAGGGACCTCTCTTCCTCGGCTGCCCTCTGTTTTACCGAGACCTGGCTCAGGGAAAATACACCGGACAGCACGCTGCGCCTCGAAGGATTTCAGCTGTTTCGTGCTGATCGTGACTCAGAGCTCTCCGGTAAATCCTCTGGAGGAGGAGTCTGCTTCTACATCAACAGCAGCTGGTGCTCTGATGTAACGGTAATTTCCAAACACTGTTCTCCCGCCCTGGAATTTCTTTTTATTAACTGCAAGCCATTTTATTCCCCGCGGGAGTTCGCCTCATTCATCCTCGTCGCTGTGTACGTCCCTCCTGACGTGGACACGCGCGAAGCTCAGCGCGTGCTCACGGATCACATCCAACACACGGAGCGGATTTTTCCAGACTCTCTGGTTATTGTGGTTGGCGACTTTAACCAGAGCAATCTGAGCCATGATCTCCCCCGCTACAAACAGTTTATTAAATGCCCCACCAGAGGAAAAAACACGCTGGATCACTGTTACACCACAGTGAAAGACGCATATCGCGCTGTTCCCCGCGCTGCGCTCGGACTATCTGATCACGTGATGGTCCACCTCATTCCCACATACAGACAGAGACTGAAGCTCACTAAACCTGTTGTGAGCACTACGAAGAAATGGACCAGTGAAGCTGAGGAGAAGCTGGAAACGTGCATGGAAATAACTGATTGAGGCATGTTTAAAGGAGCCACGCATGATCTGAATGAATACACGGACACTGTGAACTCTTATATCCACTTTTGTGAGGAGAGCATTCTTCCATTGCGCACCAGGGTGAGGTACTCTAATGACAAGCCCTGGTTCACTGCTAAGCTCAGATAGATCAGGAAGGAGAAGGAAGCGGTGCTGAAAAGTGGAGACAGGGGCTGCTACAGGGAGGTTAAATATCGGTTTAACCTCCTGAGGTTTAAGCTGAGGAGAGCTAAATCTGTGTATTCTGAGAGACTCCAGCAGCAGTTCACTGCTAATGACTCGGCTTCTGTGTGGAGAGGACTGAGGCAAATCACCAATTATCGGCCTCAGGCTCCTAAAGGTCAGGATGACAAAGCCCTTTGTCAAAGATTGTCCCAACACTATGCCCGTTTTGACACCCCGTCATCTGTGTCCAACTCTCCCCCTCCCTCCAGCTCCACAGCCTCCACGGTCCCTACTTCATCAAAGGCGCCCCCCTCCTCCCCCCCTGCCCTTGTCATCAGTGAGCAGGACGTGCTCAAACAGTTCTCCAGACTGAACCCGCGCAAGGTCCCCGGTCCGGACGGCGTGTCTCCCTCCACCCTGAGACACTGTGCGAAAGAGCTGGCTCCTGTCTTCACAGACATTTTTAACACCTCCCTTAAGCTATGCCACGTGCCGACCTGCCTCAAATCCTCCACCATCATCCCTGTCCCCAAGAAGCCACGGATCACTGGTCTTAACGACTACAGACCTGTAGCGCTCACCTCTGTAGTCATGAAGTCCTTTGAGCGCCTGGTCCTGCCCCACCTCAAGTTCATCACCACCCCCCTCCTGGACCCACTGCAGTTTGCCTACCGAGCCAACAGGTCTGTAGACGACGCAGTCAACCTGGCCCTCCACTCCATCCTGCAGCACCTAGACTCCCCGGGAACCTACGCCAGGATCCTGTTTGTGGACTTCAGCTCCGCATTCAACACCATCCGCCCCGATCTGCTCCGGGACAAGCTGTCCCTGCTCGGCGTGCCTGACTCCCTCTGCAGGTGGATCACCGACTTCCTGATGGACTGGAGGCAGCATGTGCGGCTGGGAAAGACTGTCTCAGACTCTGCTAGCATCAGCACCGGATCACCCCAGGGCTGTGTACTTTCCCCCCTACTCTTCTCCCTTTACACCAACTCCTGCACCTCCAGCCACCAGTCTGTCAAGTTGATCAAGTTTGCGAACGACACCACCCTCATCGGGCTCATGTCCAACGGCGACGAGTCCGCCTACAGGAGTGAGGTGGCCCAGCTGGCGTCCTGGTGCAACAACAACAACCTGCAGCTGAACGCTCTGAAGACAGTGGAGATGATTGTGGACTTCAGGAAAGTCACAACCCCTCTGCCCCCCCTCACCCTCACAGGCTCTCCCATCACCACTGCTGATTCCTTCTGCTTCCTAGGCACCACCATCACCAGGGACCTCAAGTGGGAACCGACCATCAGCTCCCTCATCAAAAAGGCCCAGCAGAGGATGTTCTTCCTGCGGCAGCTGAGGAAGCTCAAGCTGCCCACCAAGATGTTAGTGCAGTTCTACACAGCCATCATCGAGTCTATCCTCACCACCTCCATAACCGTGTGGTACGCAGGAGCCACTGCCAGGGACAGACTAAGGCTGCAGCGCGTCGTGCGCACTGCTGAGAAGGTGATCGGCTGCAAGCTCCCATCTCTCCAGGATCTGTACATCTCCAGGACCCGGAGGCGTGCTGGCCGGATCATAGCTGATCCCTCACACCCTGGTCACGTACTGTTTGCCCCTCTCCCCTCAGGTAGAAGACTTCGGTCCATCCAGACTAAAACCTCCCGTCACATGAACAGCTTCTTCCCCTCTGCCATCAGACTGCTGAACACTAAGTGACTTATTGACTCTCGTGCACTATGTATAGCAGCTCAACCAGACTCATGTCAATCATCACTGTTTTCTTCCTGCATTACCGACTGCACTATATAGTTCTCCACATTATCTGCTGCTCGCTAATATATTTAAACTGCTGACTAGTATTACTCACTCTTATTCTGCACTTTATTGCATGTATAGTTTATTTCTTTTATTTTATCATGTTTAATGTTGCAGCATTGCACCAAGACATATTCCTAGTTTGTGTACTACATGAACAATGGCAATAAATCTGATTCTGATTCTGATTCTGATTCTGACAATAGTGGAGAGGGAGAGCAGCAAAGGGAGTCATCCCTGCAGCTGGAGGCTAGGCAGTGGGAGAGTGGGTACATGCAGGCTGGGAGCCCCAGGGAGGAGCAGCGACAGTCGGGCGCAGAGACACCGCAGCGGAGTGCCTGGGATGAGGGTGCTGGGAGCAGTGACGAGGCACCTGGGTCGGAGAGTGATGCTGACCACAGCGAAGCTGAGAGCCCCAGGAGAGAGCAGCTACGACCGGGCACGGAGACAGTGCAGCGGAGCGCCTGGGACGAGGGTTCTGGGAGCAGCGGCGAGGTGCCTGGGTCGGGAAACAACGCTGGCGAAAGTGATGCTGTGAGCCCTGGGAGTGAGCAACAGCAGCTGTGCGCCACGGAGGTCGGGCAGTGCCTTAGTGCCGGAGCTCCACGCACCTTGGATAAGGGTGCTGGGCAATATGGCGAGACACCCAAGGCAGCAAGCAGAGTTGACGGGCGGGCCTTGATTTTCCCCGGGGTGCGGCTTCAGGGGGCTGGAGTGTTGAGCCATGACAGAGGTATTGAAGGTGGTTGGGAGCGGACTGATAGACATAGAGGGATGGCGTGCTGGACAGCAGCACTGCGGGGCCAGAGAGGAAAAGCAGTTGATGGCGAGAAGGGACATTTTTGCCTGGAAGGGTGGCTTCGATCCTGGGGGCAGACGGCGGCCAGGGGCACGCATGTCATGGGGCTGTCCTGGGCCCCCAAGCCGGTTTTACCTCTGGCTGCCGGTAGACATAGGGGTGACTTAAATACTCTGTATGTATATATGTATATAGTGCTGGTGTGCATGTATGTATGATTGTATACTATTTGGGGATTATTTTGTGCATTCAGTAGAAAAATGCTGATTTTAGCTATTTTTGTGTGAATATGATAGGTCAGTTTCCTACAGTTCATTATTCCCTGTGTTCCTTAGTGCATGATTCGGGTCCTAAATTCGAGGGTCTCAATTGTGTGTGTCGTTTTGCATTTTTGTAAGGGGAAGGGGAATTGTGGTGTAGTGAGTGTGGTAGTGTGTGTGTGCTGCCGTACCTGCTCCTGGTGTGATGTCAGGCGGGCACTCCCCACTGTATCCACCTTATTCCTAGGCCCCATGATGCGTTGCGTGAATTATGGTAGCAATGTCCGGTACTAGTTTAGAACATACCGTTGTCACTGAAACGGGACACTTTTCCTTGTTAAAAAACTATGACTTTGGCATCAAAATGCAGGAACACAGCTTTTTGCACCTCAAAAACAGTAATATAATCATACCATATCCCACGACTATGGAGGGATGAGAAGATGACCTTAAAAAGTAGCCAGTAGCTCTGTGGACAGTAGCTCCGTTAGTTAGCTCCAATGCTAACATGCTAACGCTGTAAACAAATAAAAGCTCTGACATATTCTGGAGAAAAGGAACAGGCGAGGCAACGAGCTGGACGACACAAGGCTTTATTCTTCCTCCAATACCATAACAGCAACAGCGAACAGTGCAGCAGCGCTAACCAACACCTGGACCCCACACAGCCCACCCCCCCGAACACCCAGAATGGGCTTTAAACCCCGCCCCCATCCTTTGGGCTTGAGCTTGCGCCCATAGTGGCTGTAGCAGGGGATTGTCCATCCAGGCGAACTGCCCTGCTGGCAGGGTGTACCGGAGGCCACATCAGTCTGTGAAGGGAGAGGGGGAGAGGGGGAAAACACATCAGCTCCGAGAGCGCAGGTCCCTGCTGAGGGATCGCCAGCTTGCAGAGCCAACAACGGTGGGCGCCCACTCCGGGGTCCAGTACACATTGTGCCTGCTGAAAACAAAACCCGCCTTCTGCAAGCTCCTTGGGACGAACGTGTGGGGAAAACAATAGTGGGCTGGGCCGGGACACTCCCAGCCTCCGTCTGTGTAAAAATTGTGCTGGTCGATCAGCCTCGGCATGGGGTTTTCTGGGAAAAAAAAAAAAAACTCTCCGGTGATCAGCAACGGCTGAGAAAAAAATGAGTTCTGCTGGGGGGGAGGGGGGGGGACACCTTATGCTTCACCCCAGGTTCCAGCACGTTGAACGGTCCATTGTACGGTGAGCGCAGCGCGGTCCGATGTGCATTGTGCCTGACGGAAACAAAACTGGCATTCTGCAGGCTATTTGGGACAAAAGTGCCGGGAAAGCAATGGTGGGCCGGCCCGGTACGTTAAAAGCCTCTGGGCCACGCAAAAATTGTGTGGGCAGATCAGCCTCAGGTGTGGTATTTTCCGGTTAAAAACTCTCCGTGGATCCGCAGTGGCTGAGAAAAACAAGTTCTGCCAAATCCTCCTTAGGTGTGGAGCACGGTCGGCCCAATTCCCCACGCAAATGTCCTGATGGAGGATCCATTGGCAGCCGTCAAATCCTCCTTAGGTTCGGAGCACAGCCCTAAAAGGACCCAGGGAAGGCGGTCGGCCCAATTTCCCGAACAAATGTCCTGATGATGGATCCATTGGCACCCGGTTGGTTCTTGAAACAAGCTTGTCACCTGTTGCGTGGTGCGCTCGTCCAGCGCAGCAGAATTTTGTGTCATCCTTTGCCATCCCGCAGAGTGCGCACTGAGCTTCTATGTGCTGAAACCCTGCTGTCGGGTAGTGAAGCCAGAGTCCGGGAGCTTGACTGAAGCACGCGGCGCTGGTGCTTTCCCTCCAGGTAGTCTCTGGGGCGGTGCTCGGCTCACTCTCCATTGCGCGTCTTGGGTCACCAGTGTGGAGAAAAGGAATAGGCAAGGCAACGAGCTGGATGACACAAGGCTTTAGTCTTCCTCCAACAACATAACAGCAACAGCGAACAGTGCAGCAGCGCTACAGCGCTGAAGCCTTCTCAGTCTCCATGCATTCCTCTTTTTATATCTTTATACCCATGCATGGAGACCAGGAGCTTCCGACCGTCATACATTGTTGTTTAACAAAGGAATGTGTGGCACATTAGCATAATATACATAGGAGCCGCTATTACACACTTCTTCTCTACAGCGGCACCCACAGCTTTTACTGTCCCTGGGGGGCGCGTAGACTCAACAGTCCCGTCTGATGCCCCTCCGGTAACACTTCCTCCTTCAGTCCATTATTCTCCCCTTCCCCCTGCCTTCTGGGTGTGAGAAAACCAACACCGTGCCTTCACAATATCAATGTTTCAACCGCAATAAAGTTGGCATTTTGTTGAAATATGTTGGACATAATCAAATTTACCTCAGAGCAGATGTAGAGTCTAGTCAGAGCCACAAAGAACCACAACACCATGCTTGGGCATTTTAAATTTGGGGTAAAACGTCAGATCTGTGACATTCATACAAGTGAAAATATATCTGGTGCTGCTGTGTCTGTACCACCGATCACACGAACAATCCTTTAGTTTTCAGTGCATGATCTACTCATTGCTGTTGAAGCCACAGATTTAGCTGTGCTTATCTGTGAGGAGCCTCACACCAGGAACAGCAGCAAATACCAGAACTACGCAAAAACATTCAAAAATACAAAAACTACAAGTGCTGAAATTAGCTGTCACTTGAATGCAAAACACATAAGTGGACTATACATTAAAATGAATTTGAAAAACTTTTAAAAACTCTATTTTAAATGCCCCTGCTACTCCACTCTTATTGGCTGTTGTAAACACTAGATCAGCCGAAACCAGAAACTCCACCCATTGTAGGAGTCAAGAATTGAGGAGACTGGATGATTTTTCCAGTATCTGCTTTAATTCCCCATTCATCCTACTTCCTCTCTCGATCGGAGTGAAAAGAGACAGGACGCAGTCACACACATACATTTATACATTCATCTTCTAACAATACATCACACACAAAAGTCACAATACTCAGCTACATCCTTTCATCTCTAATAGAACACCCAGAGTCCTTCTGTTCTCCTTTCCGACCCCCAAAGGTCAGGCTGGGTAATCTTCTCCTCTCTCCTGAGTCCCCAGGGGGTGCAGACATGTCTTCCTCTTGAGGTGTGAAGTCAATACACATGGCTAGCTCAAAGTCTCTCTTGGCTGAATTCAGCCAGCCACATGTGAGTTACATAGGTTATAACTATGGGCTCCACATCACTCCCCCCTTCCACGCGAAAGACTGGGCACCCACATACAGTCATACAACAGTCATACAGCACGTCACCCCCCCAACAGAATCTCACAGCAACCCAAACAACCTGACCAAAAAAACAAAAAAACAAAACACATCATTCTGCATGCAGCTTAGGTTTCAATCTTCTCCCGAATCTGCTGTATGCAGGTCTCCTGCTCTGTGTTGGGCCATCCTGCTGTGCATCTGTGGAGTGAGGGGGAGAAGGGTTATTTGCCCCCCGTGGGGGGTCTCGGGGCCGCCCCTTTGGAGGCCTGCCGCGTTGAGGCACGCCCGCCGGCCGTACAGACTCGTTATGCAACACAAAAGCAGGCTTTAATCTATCGATACTGATCGTCTCCCTCCTGCCCCCCAAATCTAGCACAAAATATTTCTCCCCGGTTTCCAGCACTCGAAATGGACCGTCTTAAGGTGGGCGGAGACTATGCCGCTGAGCATCGTGCCTGACAAAAACAAACTCTGCGTCTCGTAAAGCCTGGGGCACGAACACACGTGGGAAAGAGTGATGAGTGGGGCCCGGGAGCATTTCTGCTCCCGTGTTACTCAGAGACCCCCGGATCGGGGAGGGCCCTGGTGCCGTGTGGTCGGGTAAAACCTCTCCTGGCAGCCTGAGCGGTTGTGCGAAGACCAATTCTGCTGGTGAGGCATCTAGATCCTCTTTGGGTGCCGAACGCAACCCCAATAAAACCCATGGTAGTTTGTTTACCCAATCTGTGTCCGTCAGTGACGCTCTGAGGGCTGCCTTCAAAGACCTGTGAAAACGCTCGCATAAACCGTTGGCCTAGGGATGGTAAGCGGTCGTGCGATGTACCACCGCTCCTAAGCCGCTGGCCACTGCTGACCACAGGTCCGACGCAAACTGAGGTCCCCTATCAGACGTAATATCTGACGGGACCCCGAACCGCGCTACCCAGGCTGTTAAAAAAGCGCGTGCCAGCTCTGCCGCTGTGGTCGATGTTAACGGGACCACTTCCGGCCAACGAGTGGCTCGGTCTACCATTGTCAAGAGATGTGTGAACCCTTGTGAAGTGGGCAGGGGGCCCACGAGGTCCACATGCACATGATTGAACCTTTTAGCCGGAATGTGGAACGGTTCTAAGGGCGCCTTAGTGTGCCTGTGAATCTTAGCGCGCTGGCAAGCCATGCAGGTTTTAGCCCACTCCTTCACGTGCTTGCGCAGGCTCGGCCAAACAAACTTCTCCGCCACCATTTTCACCGAAGCGCGCACCCCTGGGTGCGCTAGGGAGTGCACGGCGTCAAAAACGCGACGGCGCCACGCGGCTGGCACCACGGGGCTGGCACCACGGGGCGCGGTCGCCCCGTGGATACATCGCAAATAAGCGGGGGGAAACCGGTTTGTAGATTTCTGCATTCCAGCCTTAACCCTGTTGGTCCAGACAGGAGCGCGCGCACGTCCGCGTCCTCGCTCTGCTCCGCCGCCGTGGCTGCATAATCTATTCCCACGTGGACCGGAGCCGCGTGCGTGTCCGCGCTGTTACCACGCTCTGGGTAAGCGGCCGCGCAATCCGTTTCCGCGTGGACGGGTGCTGTTACCGCGCGTGACAGACAGTCCGCCACCACATTGATTTTACCGGCTACGTGCTGAATATCGGTGGTAAATTCAGAAATTGCGGCCAGCTGTCTCTGTTGCCGCCCTGACCACGGTTCTGAAGTTTTGGACATCGCAAAAGTGAGCGGTTTGTGGTCGACAAACGCGGTGAAACGCCGCCCTTCCAACCAGAACTGGAAATGGCGAATAGCCAAGTGGAGCGCCAGCAGCTCCCTGTCAAACGCGCTGTATTTTCGCTCAGCCTCGCGTAGGGATCTGCTGAAGAATGCGAGTGGTTGCCAAACCCCGGCAACCTGCTGTTCCACTACGGCCCCTATGGCCACATCTGACGCGTCCGTGGTTAGCGCTATGCGGGCTGCCGGGTCTGGGTGGGCCAACAGTGTCGCGTTTGCCAGTGCCCGTTTAACCTCTGTGAATGCGCGCTCCCGCTCCGGGGACCATTCAATCACATGGGAGGGCTTCTGCTTTTTGAGCGCGGTGTACAAGGGCTGCATAAGCTGCACTGCGTGGGGTATGAAACGGTTATAAAAATTCACCATCTCCAAAAATTCTTGCAACGCTTTTACCATTCGAGGCTGGGGAAAATCTGCCACTGCGCGTACTTTGGCCGGCAGAGGAACTGCTCCCTCCGAGGAAACGCGGTGCCCTAAAAAGTCGATTTGTGCCACGCCAAAATGGCACTTGGCCGGGTTGATTATCAACCCATGCTCTCCTAACCTCTGAAAAACTGTCGTGAGTTGTTTTGCGTGCTCCTCCTCGGAGGTGCTGGCTACCAAAATGTCATCTAAATAGACAAAAACGAAAGCAAGGTCACGCAACACTGCATCCATCATCCGTTGGAAGGTTTGTGCGGCGCCTTTAAGGCCAAAAGGCATTCGTAAAAACTCAAAAAGCCCGAATGGGGTTATTACGGCTGTTTTGGGGATGTCCTCTGGTCGGACCGGGACTTGGTGATAACCGCGGACCAGGTCTATTTTAGAAAAAATTCGCGCCTTCGCCAAATGCACTGAAAAGTCCTGGATATGCGGAATCGGGTACCGGTCCTGCGCTGTGGCATTGTTCAACCTGCGGTAATCGCCACAAGGTCTCCATGAGCCGTCAGCTTTAGGTACCATGTGGAGGGGGGAAGCCCAAGCGGACTTCGAGCGGCGAATTATGCCCAACCTTTCCAGGTTGGTGAACTCCTCGCATGCAATGGAGAGTTTAGCTGCATCCAAGCGCCGAGCCTTCGCAAAAACGGGTGGGCCACTCGTGGTTATGAAGTGCTCCACCCCGTGCTTCGCCACCTTAGCTGAAAAAGTAGGAACTGTGAGTGCTGGGAACTGGTGTAGAAGGCTGTGAAACTTATCACCTGCTGTGGCGACGTTGGTCTGTACTGGCGGCGGGCACACCCGAGCTGCACAAGGGGTAGAACAGAAAGAGAGTGCATTTACTAGTCGTTTGTTGGCCAGATCAACTAACAAACCATGTGAACACAGAAAATCAGCACCTAACATATTGAAGCTCACTGCCGCCACGATGAAATTCTACTCATAGGCGCGGCCGTGGAAGGACAGAGACAAGGTTCTCTCTCCGTACGTCTTGATGCTGGAGCCGTTGGCCGCTGTCGCTCCGTCTCCGCGGGGTCCCGCGACCCGATCAGCATAGGTGGCAGTGATGAAGCTCCTCTGGGCTCCGGTGTCCACTAGGAATTGCCACCTGGAGCCCGTGTCTGTCAGATAAAGCAGCTTGTTCCGTTCGCCGAGAGTGGAAGCTGCTAACGACTCCCGGCCCGATCGTTTCCCTGCTTTTTTGAACTTGCAGGGCGGGATGTATTTGTGCGCCTTCCCAGTGAAACGTCGATGGTAAAAACAGAGGCCGTCATCTCCCCTGCCACGGAATCTTGCCGCTGCTGTCGCCGCTGGGGTGGTCACTGCCATCTCTGGCTCCACACTGCTCCCGGCCGCCGCGCCGAGGTCTGCCGCTGCCACGGAAGCCTCTGGTTCCTCGCAGGCGTTGAGGAGCCGCTCCGCCTCTTGGGCCAGGTCGCGGAAGTCCTGCTGGGTCAAACATCTCCTGCTGGACAGGGAACCTCTCGTGTGCGCTGGGAGGGTTCTCAGGAAAATATGTTTGACAAGGAACGGAGGACAAACGGAGCTACTGTCTGCCAGGCCACTTTTTAAGGTCATTTTCTCATCCCTCCATAGTCGTGGGAAGTGGTATGATTATATTATTGTTTTTGAGGTGCAAAAGGCCTCATTCCCGCATTTTTGATGCTGAAGTCATTGTCTTTCAACAAGGAAAAGTGTCCCGTTTCAGTGACACCCACACGTTCTAAACTAGTACCGGAAGTTGTGCCCATAATTCACACAAGGCATCATGGATAACTTAAATTCTTTCCCCTCTCACATACCCACTGTTGGTCATAATAGCTATCATTCTATTCCAGCAGCTTGACATGTGTATCTTCTGTTCCAGGGAAGATTCAAAGATGGCTGAGTGAGTGGTCTCAATCTTGCAGGCTCTGCTTAAATGTTTTGGTTTTGTTTGTTCTTTTTGTCCTTTTCGTGCTACATATGTGACTTTTTCTCCACACCTTAACGCAGAGTGAGTTGCAATTCTTTAATTCTGTCAAAAAATAACTTCAAATACCAGTTCATAGACTTGAAAACAAATTTGTGGCCTACTTTGAAACAACACTCCAGTTATCATGGATGACCACGACTATGATTTGAAAGCTCTCCGTGAGGCCTGTGATGATGCAGACATTGAGGAAATTGAAGTGGATGAAAGTCTGGGTAAGGAAAAAAGAGATCATCTGGCCTCACACACCAATTACAAATTCAAAACAGAAAAGAGTGAGAGTGTGGCGGTTTGGTGTAAACCCCCACAAACAGACTGGACAGACACAGCGCTCGGCTAGAGCAATTAACAGAACAGTGAAATGTGTATTAATGTCTACAGACAGACCCGCTTCTTCTGGCTCATTTCTGTGATGTTAATGTTGCCTTTCATGCATTGTGTTCATGTGTCCTGTCCTTACTGTGACCTAGGGACCGAGATCAATATGTCTCTCAAATGCAAATGTCTCATGCCTGTTCTGTTATCTCTTTGATCATACCAACTGCTGGGGAATGCTCTTTGATGTATTGTTGTAGTTGGGTATATATGCTGCAACTCTGTAACGCAAACCCTCTCTCATTCTGATTCTGCAACTGCTGCTGCAGGACACAGACTTTGTGTCCTCCTTCTCTGAAAGCCGCTTGGGCTTGCTCCCGGTGCGCATGCACGGCGCCGGGAGCAGAGCTCGTGGCGGCGGTATGATTTAATAAACTCTGCTTAAAACCAACACTTGTGATGATGCAGACATTGAGGAAATTGAAGTGGATGAAAGTCTGGGTAAGGAAAAAAGAGATCATCTGGCCTCACACACCAATTACAAATTCAAAACAGAAAAGAGTGAGAGCACTGAGTAGTGAATGGAACAAAGATACCGGAGCTGCAATCCTCCATGCTGTACAGATTCTGGAGCAGAAAATGGATGAACAGACCAAACTTCTCAAAAAATTTGAGCAACATATTGAAGCTAATACTGCAGGGATTAAAGAAAATAAGGAGGGAATAGTGGTGCTGAAGGAAACAGTTGATGAGCTCCAAAATGAAAACAGAATCCTAAAAAATTCTTGTAAGGAACATGATCGATACAATAGAAAATGGAACTTAAAGTTGATGGGTCTCCCTGAAAAAGATGTAGACTATATGAGAGAAGTTGTGATTGGCATCCTCACGAGAGTCATACCACTGTCTGTGGATCATCTGAAAGAAACAGTGGATGCAGTCCACCGTCTTGGAAAAAAGGGCACAGCTGCTACCTCCAACAATCCCCCCTCCCCAAGCTATCATAATTCAGTTTGGAATGAGAACTGTCTGGGATGAGGTATGGAGATGATCAAAAGATGCAAGAATTTGTAATGAGATGCACATATGCTTCAAGGAGGATTTCTCCAAGGAGGACCAAGATGCGTGTTCCAAGCTGTGGCCACTGGTCCAGGAAGCAAGGAAGAAAGGAAAGCGAGCATTCCTGAGGGAGGGATATGCATGGATCGACAACCAAAGAGTGGATCTCATTTAAAACACACGTTCTTATTGTTGTGAACGGGTGGGCTAAAATAAGCAAGTGGAGTTGTGCCTTTTTCATTCGTTTGACGTGGGTTATTGTGAGTATGTTGTGAGGATGAAGACTTAATCCCTGCATGATGCCAGCGTTCCTTGGTTCTTTTTTCAAAGCCTTTCATTTTTGAACTGTTTTCTCTTATTTCCTTAAATACTAGTGGGTTGAAGGATAATGTTAAGCGTAAGGCTGTGGTGACACGGTGTGGGGGATTCTCCACCCAGGGGAGTGAGCCAGGGGGAAGAGGGAATAATGGACTGAAGGAGGAAGTGGTACCGGGGGGTCTCAGACGGGACAGAAAGGACTACTCCTCCCCCTCCCCGGGGAATTCAGGAGATGCCAGAACTGCTGGAAGAAGAGAGGGTGTGAGAAGCGGTACTGGCGTTATGTGATGTTAATGTGCCATGTATGTCTTTGTTCCACTGAATGTACTGTTGTCGGGCACCCTGGGTCTCAAGGCATGGAATTAAAGTTTATAAAAAAAAAGGCGCTCAGAGACCCAGACAGAGATTTTCTGTACTTGATGTTGGAGAAGGAATAAAGTTTGTGTGTCATTCAGCTCGTTGCCTCATCTGCTTCTTTTCTCCACATTGGTGACCCCACGACGTGCCATGGAGAATGAGCCAAGCACCGCCCCAGAAACTACCTGAAGGGAGAGTACCAGCACCGCGTGCGCTGTCTCAGTCAAGCTCCCAGACTTCTGGCTTCACAACCCGACCGTGTGGTTCCTGCATACAGAAGCCCAGTTCGCACTCTGTGGGACAACAACAGAAGACACAAAATATTACTATGTGGTCGCTGCGCTGGATGTGTGTGCCACGCAACAGGTGACAAGCATGCTCCAGGAGCCACCGACCCAAAGGAAATATGAAGCGCTCAAGTAGATATTACTCCAGTGCTATACCCTGTCTGACAGGGAGAGGGCAGAGCGACTCCTAACACGTTCAGAGTTAGGTGACAGATCAGCCGTGGAGCTCATGGAGAGCATGTTGGTGCTGAGGGTAGAGGATGACGAATCTTTCCTGTTCGCCCACTTGTTCCTCAGGAACCTACCTGCTACAGCAAGGGCGATCATGGCCAACTTGCCACGGCTGGTTACCAAAGACTACCACGCCCTGGTGCAGGAAGCGGACCGCATCATTTTGGCAACCAGAACTCTCAACGTGCAGGCAGTGGCACCGGCATCCATGAGGGACTCCAGCAAGGTCGAGGAGCCTTTGGTGGTAGCCAGGATGGACACCAAGAGATGGAGGAACGGGGCGATCTGTTTCTATCATTGCCATTTTGGCTTGAATGCCCAACGCTGCCTGCCGCCATGCCAATTCAATAAGCTAGGAAGACGGCACGGCCGGCAGTCTGTAGCAACTGCAGCCCATGAAAAACATCATCTGGACTCCCGAGCGAGTCCAGGCTTTCACAGATGCCAAAACAGTGCTTGTAGATGCCGCTTTGCTAGCCCACCCTACCCATTGGCACAGATAGTGCTTACAACGGATGCATCTGACGTTGCCATAAGGGGTGGTGGTGGAGCAGTACGTCTCCGGTTCATGGTAGCCGCTCGCATTTTTCAGTTGAATTTTGTGCGACAATGAACGCAAATACAGCACATTTGACAGAAAATTGTTAGCTCTCCAGCTGGCAACACGCCATTTCCAGTTTTGGCTAGAGGGGTGTGAGTTCACCGCATTTGTTGACCATAAGCCGCTGACGTACGCGATGTCCAAGGTCTCGGAACCGTGGTCGGCCCGGAAGCAACGGCATTTGACCTCGATCTTGGAGTTTATGACCGACATTCAACACGTTGCCGGTAAGCTCAACATCGTGGCCAATTGCATGTCACGCGTGTTAGTCTTCCCGGTCTACGTGGGAATAGATTTCCCTGCCATGGCCGCGGAGCAAGCCGGGGACACGGACATTTGCGTGCTCCAGTCTGCGCCTACTGGGTTAAAGCTGGAGAGCAGGGTGGTGCAAGAAGGATGCCCTCCCTTGCTCTGCGACATCTCCACTGGTTGCCCGCGCCTGGTGGTTCCGAGTTCTTGGTGCCGCCGCATTTTTGAGTCAGTCCAGTCCCTTTCCCATCCAGGCGTGCGTGCTTCGGTTAAACTGGTGGAGGCAAAATTTGTCTGGCCGCACTTGCGCAAGGACGGGAAAGAGTGGGCCGTAGCGTGCGTTGTGTGCCAATGGGCCAAAGTGCACAAGCACACCAGAGCCCCCCTCGAGCTGTTCCAAATCCTGACCAGAAGGTTTGACCACGTCCACGTGGATTTGGTGGGACCCCTCCCGCCATCACAAGGTTTCATGCACCTTTTGACAATCGTGGACCGCACCACACGCTGGCCTGAAGTGGTCCCACTGGCTTCCACCACATCTGCGGAAGTGGCTCATGCTTTTTTGTCGGCTTGGGTTGCATGTTCGGCTCCCTGTCGGACATCACTTCCAACAGGGGTCCGCAATTCGTTTTGGAACTCTGCTCCACGATGGCCCAGAGCCTGGGGGTCAGAATTCACCACACTACCACGTACAACCCACAGGCTAACGGGTTATGCAAGCGTTTTCATAGGTCTTTAAGGCAGCACTCAGAGCTTTGCTCATGGATGCAAATTGGGTTGACCGCCTGCCCTAGATTCTTTTAGGGTTGCGCTCCGCGCCTAAGGAGGATCTGGCAGCCTCCCCAGCAGAACTCGTTTTTTGTTTACTCATTTTCTCAGCCACTGCGAGTTTTTACTGGAAAACCCCGTTCCCCGGGTCGATCAGGCCATGCAATTTTTGCACAGTACAGAGGCTTTTAATGTGCCGGGCCTTGCCCACCATTGTCTTCCCCGCACCTTTGTCTCAAAAAGCTTGCAGAACGCCAGTTTTATTTATGTCAGGCACAATGCGCACCAGACCCCACTGCACCCACCATACGACGGACTGTTCAGGGTGCTGGAACCGGGGGCAAAGCATTTTGTGTTAGACTTGGGGGGCGTAGGGAGACTGTCTGCATTGACAGGCTGAAGCCCGCTTTTGTGCTTGCAGACAAGCAGGTGGTGTTGGCCCAAGCTCCATGGCATGAACGCCCACCGTTGGTGGCTCCACAAGTTGGTGATAGGCGACCCCCCACGACAGCCGCTATGGGTGCCGGCTCAAGCTCAAAGGATGGGGGTTTAGTGCCCTTTCTGGATGTTCTGGGTGTTTGGGGGAGGCTGTGTGGTGGCACTGTGTGTGGGATTCTCCACCGAGAGTCAGGAGCCAGAGAGAAGAGGGAACAATGGACTGAAGGAGGAAGTGGTACCGGCTTGAAACCTTGCGACGGTGGGAGGGGTGACATCAAATCCACATGGACATGATCGAACCTCCTGACCGGGATTTGGAACGGCTTGAGTGGGGCTCTGGTGTGCTTGTGCACTTTAGCCCGCTGGCACGTGATGCCCGCTGCAGCCGACTCTTTCACATTCTTGTGCAAGCACGGTCAAACAAATTTCGCCCCCACCAGTTTAACTGAAGTGCGCATGCCTGGATGCGAAAGGGACTGGACTGACTCAAAAATGCGGCAGCACCAAGAGCTTGGAACCACCGGACACGGGAGTCCAGTGGAGACGTCGCAGAGCAAGGGAGTGCACCCTTCTCGCACCACCCTGCTCTCCAGCTTTAATGCAGTAGGCACAGACTGGAGTGCACAAATGTCCGCGTCCCCAGCTTGCTCCGCAGTCATGGTGGGGAAATCTAATCCCATGTAGACCGGGGAGACTAACGCGCACGACAGGCAATCGTCCAAGACGTTGAGCTTACCGGCAACGTGTTGAATGTTGGTGTAAACTCCGAGATCACAGCCAAATGCCGTTGCTGCCGGACTGACCACGGTTCCGAGACCTTGGACATCGCATACATCATTGGCTTATGGTCAACAAATGCGGTGAAGTCGCGCTCCTCTAGCCAAAACTGGAAATGGCACGTTGCCAGGTGGCGAGCCAACAATTCTCTGTTGAACAGGCTGTATTTGCGTTCGTTGTCAAGCAAAGTTCGACTGAAAAATGCGAGCGGCTGCCACGAACTGGAGACATACTGCTCTACCACTGCCCCTATAGCAACTTCAGATGTGTCTGTGGTGAGTGCTATCCATGTCGACGGGTCAGGGTGGGCTAGCAAAGCGGCATCTGCAAGTCCTGTTTTGGCATCTGTGAAAGCCTGGACTCGCTCGGGAGTCCAGACGATGTCTTCCGCAGGCTTCTTTTTCTTAAGCGCGCCATACAACGGCTGCATCAGCTGGGCTGCCTGGGGGAGGAAATGGTTAAAAAAACTGACCATTCCCAAAAACTCCTGAAGGGCCCTCATGGTCTGCGGACGCGGAAAGTCTGACACGGCACACACCTTATCCGGTAGCGGAATCGCGCCCTCCGGCGAAATGCAGTGGCCCAAAAAATCAATCACTGGAAAACCGAACTAGCACTTCGCCAGATTCACTATCAGCCCGTGCATTTCAGACCTCTGGAAAACCATCATGAGATGGACAATGTGCTCCTCCTTGGACACGCTAGCCCCCAGAATGTCATCTAAGAAGACAAAAACGAAGGACAAGTCATGGAGCACTGCATACATCATTCTCTGAAAGGTCTGCGCCGTGCCCTTTAATCCGAACAGCATGTGTAAAAACTGGAAAAGGCTGAAAGGAGTTATTATTACTGCTGTTTTAGGAACATCTTCCGTGTGCACCGGGACCTGGTGGTAACCACGGACCAGATCCACTTTTGAAAAAATACGCATCCCGGCCAGGTGCACGGAAGAATCATGGATGTGCGGGATGGGATACCAATCGTGTTCCGTGGCATTGTTCAAGCGCCGGAAATCGCTGCACGGTCGCCACGACCCATCAGCCTTAGGCACCATGTGTAGCTGGGATGCCCACGGGCTGTTGGAGCGCCTGACGATGCCCAACTGCTCTAAGTTAGCAAACTCCTCGTGGGTGCTGGACAGTTTAGCCGCATCCAGGCGCCGAAGTTGCACAAACACTGGCGGGCCTTTTGTGGTTTTGAAATGTTCGACTCCGTGTTTCATTACCGTAGCCGAAAAAGTTGGGACCGTGAGTGCTGGGAACTGTGCAAGTAAATGCTGGTACTGTGGAGGAACAAAATAAGTTCAGGCGTGACACGGTGAGCTGAAGGTTTCAGAGTTTTATTCCTCCATCATCATGAGACACACTGTAGCGCTGTGCGCTGTGCTGTGTGTGTGTGTGTTCTCGTGAGTGCGCTAAGTGAGGCATGTAAAGTCAGCTCTTTTATACAGACAAGAGAGAATGCATGGCACATTTGCATATTGATATAAATATCTGTCGATACTTATCAATCGCGTGATTAACTGGCGCCGGACTTCCTCTCCTTAATCCGGGGACGTATAACAATAGCCATTGTTCTGATTGTCTCCCAGGGGCTCTCTGTCCGTATGCAAATTGTTGTGCTTCCTGCCACTGAGTGCGAAGGTTGAATGTCCATGTAGATTGTGGTGGGTCACCACAGGGCTCCCCCCTGAGCACTCAGCAGGGGTTGTGACCCCCCCCCCCCGTCATTTGGGCTCCAGCTCCGGTAGAACTGTCGGAGGGCATGTCAGTCCATGGGGGGATGGGGGAGGGGTGGAATAAAATGTGCTCCGCTCCGAGTTCCAGCACGTTGAACGGCCGTGGATCGTGGGCGCACAGGCCGGTGTGCAGTCGTGCGTAATGGAACCAGACACCGATCGGCCGGCTTAGGGAGTGAGGTGCGGGAAAAGGTCTGTGCAGGAGGAGGGGGAGGGGGTGGGAGTAAGCGAGTGCCACGCCGGGACGTCAAAGGTGTCTGGGCCGTGCAAAAATTGCGTGTGGATCCGCCATGGTGAGGGACTTTCTCGTTAAACGTGGTGGAGATCCACAGCGGCTGTGGAAAAAAAAAATTAAAAAAACATTTTATCTGACTCCTTCCGTGGCTCGATCCAGTGAGGATGTGGGGAAAGCGAGCGGTCAAATTCCCCGAGGATGCGTAGTGGCTGTGATAAACTGAAGCTGTGTCAGGGACTCGGCAGTTTGACTTTAGGTGCGGGAAAGCAGCCCTAAAGCCATCGGGGAAAGCAATCGGCTAAATTCCCCTTGTGCGGCATGGCTGGAAAACCCATACAAAGTCCTGTGTGCGGGCTGCACGTCCGCTCCAGGTGCGCGAGCAGCCCTGAAGGTTCCGAGGGTGGTGATTGGCCATTTTACTCGGGCATGTGCAGCGGCGGAGGACGTTGTATCAGTGTGTGGAGCCAGTTTGTCCCTGGTGCGTGACGCGTGTCTGGCACAGTGACCACATACCTGGCAATTTCGCTGTCCTCGTAATCCTGTGGAGTGTGTGGGGCTTCAGTGCGCGGGAGGTCCATTGCCAAGAGGTGAGTCAGGGTCAGGGAGCTTGATGGAAATCAATGCAGTCGGTACCGATGGTCTTCCCTGTTCAGGCCTTTTCTGTGCATTGCTCGTGTCGCTGATCCTCGTGCGTCTCGGTCCCAGCGCTGCGCTCTCCGTCCGGCCCTGGAGGTCGCCATCGTGGAGAGAGGACAAGGCGCGCGCGCTCCCGTGTGGATGCGAAGGATGTAGGTGATTCCCAGTCTCTGGAATCCACAGCGTGGTGAGAGGGAGAAGACGGTCATTCTCCCTCGTCAGGTCACCAGTGTGGAGGTAAAAGATCAGGCAAGGGTTGCACCATGACACGTACTGAGGCTTCCCGTCCGGGTCATCTCCGGGGTGTTCGCCTGGTGTTCCATTCTTCGTCAAGGGTCACCAGTGTGGAGGTAAAATAAGTTCAGGCGTGACACGGTGAGCTGAAGGTTTCAGAGTTTTATTCCTCCATCATCATGAGACACAATGTAACGCTGTGTGCTGTGCTGTGTGTGTGTGCGTGTGAGTGTTCTCGTGAGTGCGCTAAGTGAGGCATGTAAAGTCAGCTCTTTTATACAGACAAGAGAGAATGCATGGCACATTTGCATATTGATATAAATATCAGTCGATACTTATCAATCACGTGATTAACTGGCGCCGGACTTCTTCTCCTTAATCCGGGGACATATAACAATAGCCATTGTTCTGACTGTCTCCCAGGGGCTCTCTGTCCGTATGCAAATTGTTGTGTTTCCTGCCAGTGAGTGCGAAGGTTGAATGTCCATGTAGATTGTGGTGGGTCACCACAGGGCTCCCCCCTGAGCACTCAGCAGGGGTTGTGACACCCCCCCCCCCACGTCGTTTGGGCTCCAGCTCTGGTAGAACTGTCAGACGGCTTGTCAGTCCGTGGGGGGACGAGGGAGGGGTGGAATAAAATGTGCTCCGCTCCGAGTTCCAGCACGTTGAACGGCTGTGGATCGTGGGCGCACAGGCCAGTGTGCAGTCGTGCGTAATGGAACCAGACACCAATCGGCCGGCTTAGGGAGTGAGGTGCGGGAAAAGGTCTGTGCAGGAGGAGGGGGAGGGGGTGGGAGTAAGCGAGTGCCACGCCGGGACGTCAAAGGTGTCTGGGCCATGCAAAAATTGCGTGTGGATCCGTAATGGTGAGGGACTTTCTCGTTAAACGTGGTGGAGATCCACAGCGGCTGTGAAAAAAAAAAAAAAACCATTTTATCTGACTCCTTCCGTGGCTCGATCCAGCGAGGATGTGGGGAAAACGAGCGGCCAAATTCCCCGAGGATGCATAGTGGCTGTGATAAACTGAAGCTGTGTCAGGGACTCGGCAGTTTGACTTTAGGTGCTGGAAAGCAGCCCTAAAGCCATCGGGGAAAGCAATCGGCTAAATTCCCCTTGTGCGCCGTGGCTGGAAAACCCGTACAAAGTCCTGTGTGTGGGCTGCACGTCCGCTCCAGGTGCGTGAGCAGCCCTGAAGGTTCCAAGGGTGGCGATCGGCCATTTTACTGGGGCATGTGCAGCGGCGGAGGACGTTGTATCAGTGTGTGGAGCCAGTTTGTCCCTGGTGCGTGGCGCGTGCCTGGCACAGTGACCACATACCTGGCAATTGTGCTGTCCTCGTAATCCTGTGGAGTGTGTGGGGCTTCAGTGCGCGGGAGGTCCGTTGCCAAGAGGTGAGTCAGGGTCAGGGAGCTTGATGGAAATCAATGCAGTCGGCACCGATGGTCTTCCCTGTTCAGGCCCTTTCTGTGCATTGCTCGTGTCGCTGATCCTCGTGCGTCTCGGTCCCAGCGCTGCGCTCTCCGTCCGGCCCTGGAGGTCACCATCGTGGAGAGAGGACAAGGCGCGCGCGCTCCCGTGTGGATGCGAAGGATGTAGGCGATTCCCAGTCTCTGGAATCCACAGCGTGGTGAGAGGGAGAAGACAGTCATTTCTCCCTCGTCAGGTCACCAGTGTGGAGGTAAAAGATCAGGCGAGGGTCACACCATGACGCGTGCTGAGGCTTCCTGTCCGGGTCATCTCCGGGGTGTTCGCCTGGTGTTCCATTCTTCGTCAAGGGTCACCAGTGTGGAGGTAAAATAAGTTCAGGCGTGACACAGTGAGCTGAAGGTTTCAGAGTTTTATTCCTCCATCATCATGAGACACACTGTAGCGCTGTGTGCTGTGCTGTGTGTGTGTGCGTGTGAGTGTTCTCGTGAGTGCGCTAAGTGAGGCATGTAAAGTCAGCTCTTTTATACAGACAAGAGAGAATGCATGGCACATTTGCATATTGATATATATACTGTATATCAGTCAATACATATCAATCGCATGATTAACTGGCACCAGACTTCCTGTCCTTAATCCGGGGGACTTATAACAATAGCCATTGTTCTGATTGTCTCCCAGGGGCTCTCGGTCCGTATGCAAATTGTTCTGCTTCCTGCTGCTGAGTGCGAAGGTTGAATGTCCATGTAGATTGTGGTGGGTCACCACAGTACCTACCCCCTGGAGATGTAACGTTAGCCAGTGTTGTTGACCCAGCTCCCCGAGCTGTGCAAGGCAGGGAGGTGAAAGAGACAGCGTCCACTAAACGTCTGTTGGCAACATCGACTAATAACCCATAAGCATATAAAAAATCTGTGCCTAAAATGGGGGCAGAACATGGAGCTACCACAAAGTCCCACTGGAAATTGCGTCCGTGCAAGCTTATCGTCAGCGTCCGTTCGCCAAACGTCCTGATGGTGGATCCATTGGCAGCCATGAGTTAAGGACCGCTGCCTCCTGCCGACCTGTCTGCGCTGACCGGCAGGATGAGGCTCTTCTGGGAGCCAGAGTCCACCAAAAACCATCTCCCCGAATGTGTGTCCGTGACATAAAGCAGCTTGTTCCTGTCACCAGCGATTGTAGCTGCTACTGACTGCCAGCCGTCCCATCTTCCCAGCTTATTGAATTGGCATGGCGGCAGGCAGCATTGGGCATTCGAGCCGAAATGGCGATGATAGAAACGGATCGCCCTCTTCCTTGGTGTCCGTCCCAGCTACCACCAACAGCTCCTCAACCTCGCTGGAGTCCCTCCTGGATGTCAGTGCCACTGCCTGCACACTGAGAGTTTTGGTTGCCAAAATGATGCGATCTGCTTCCTACGCCAGGGCGCGGTAGTCTTTGGTAACCAGTTGTGGCGAGTTGGCCAGGATCACCCTCGCTATAGCAGGAAGGTTCCTGAGGAACAAGTGGGCGAACAGGAAAGATTCGTCGTCCTTCCTCCTCAGCGCCAACATGCTCTCCATGAGCTCCACGGCTGATCTGTCACCTAACTCTGAACATGTTAGGAGTCTCTCTGCCCTCTCACTGTCAGACAGGGTATAGCGCTCGAGTAACATCCACTTGAACGCTTCATATTTCCTTTGGGCTGGCGGCTCCTGGAGCATGCTCGTTACCTGTTGCGTGGCGCGCACATCCAATGCAGCGACTACATAGTAATATTTTGTGTCATCCATTGCTATCCCGCGGAGTGCAAACTGGGCTTCAATATGCAGGAACCATGCAGTCAGGTTGTGAAGCCAGAAGTCTGGGAGCTTTACTGAGACAGCACACATGGTGCTGGTGTTCTCCCTCCAGGTAGTCTCTGGGGCGGTGCTCGGCTTGTTCTCCATGGCACATCTTGGGGTCACCAATGTGGAGGAAGGAAGCAGACGAGGCATCGAGCTGCATGACACACAAACTTTATTCCTCCTCCAACATCCAGTACAGTAAAAACATTACCTAGGTCTCTGGGCACCTTCCTTTTATAACCTTTAACTCCGTGCCATGAGACCCAGGGAGCCCTACAACAATCATTCAGTGGAACAAAGACATGTGTAGCACATTAACATCACATAATGCCAGTCCCGCTTCTCACACTCTCTCTTCGTCCAGCGGCCCTGGCGTCTCCTCTACTCCCTGGGGGCGAATAGTCCTTTCTGTCCCTTCTGAGACCCCCCGGTACCACTTCCTCCTTTAGTCCATTGTTCCCTCTTCCCTCTGGCTCACGACTCTGGGTGGGGAATCCCCCACACAGTGCCACCACATCTTTGCACATAATTTTTCTCCCCATGGATCAACTGTGTAGAATAACAGAGTCTGTTAAGAAGAACTGTTAAGAACAAATCCATCTTCAAAAAAGGCCGGTATGAGAAAGGTATTCTTTTTGTGATGGACTTGATGGACACTGATGGAAACTTGTTGAATTGCATGTCTTTGTTTTCTAAATATAATCTAAAGTGTACTCAGAATGAATATAATAAGATGTGCAAAGCTATCCCACTACCATTGATCCATTTAATTCAAAACACCATCAGGTTTTCCCAGGTGTCTCCTACGTTACCAAGTCTAGTGGTTAATGGTTGTAATTTGAATGATCATAAATGTAACAACAGGCCTATTTGTACCTCATTAAAATTACAATTTTTTTTTGTGATTACAACAGACTACAGTATATCTCAGTGTCTGACAGACTTACATTTTCTATAATAGAAGAGGCTTATTCTAAATTTATAAAGTGGCCTGTTTCACCAAAGGTTAAGGAAACACATTTTAAAATTATTCACGTTTACCCAGTTGCAGAATTCCTTAAAAGACGCTTCAAGTTTGAAGTGGATCCTTGTAACTTTTGTAATTTATCAATTGAAACCCTAGAACACTTGTTTTCTCATGTCCCATTTCAAAGAGGTTTTAGTTGGACATAAATAATTGGTTGTCTCTCAAATTAGTTAATATCCCTTCTTTTAACCTCTCAGATATTTTGTTTTGTATGGAGCACCTGGAGCAGAGCTGCTCTGACATGATCAACATGATTATCCTTATGGGTAAATACCATACTCATTGTTGCAAGTGGAGAAACAGTAAGCCCTCTTTTGCCTGGTTTATAAATGATTTTAAGTGATTTTAAGTCCTTTTTTCATCCCTCAAGAGAGTAAACACAACGATAGGCAGGAAAATATACAGCCATTGCTCGTTTTTTATTATTTTGATTTATAACCTTTGTAGAGAGAGGAATGAGCAGGCGAGGCAGTGAGCTGGAGCAGAGCAGACTTTATTACTCTCTCATCAGTCAACAAGAAGACTAACCCAGGTCGCTGGCATCTCTCTTTTATACCATACAAACTCGCGTCCCGACCTGGGGGGTTTACATCACAATACATACATTCATAATAACAACTCCCTTTGTCACCCAGCCTGTCAGTGCATTATTGTGCAGTCCGGAGGAGAATGCGTATTATCATGCAGTCTTATGGAGAAAACCACAGTCTGTCCTGCATAATCCGCCATATGACTGGCGCCTAGCGGCTGCCCCGGCCTTGGATGCGCTCTGCAGAGCGTGCCCAAATGCCAAGTCACGTTTCGTTACCTTGTATTCATACATGTGTAATGACAATAAAGTTGAATCTCATCTCATCATCTCATAACCGTTTAACAGCTTTTAAGCGTCTCCTCCTGTGTTATTCAGTCTGAGTAGAGAATGCATTATCTGGGCCCCCCACACCTTCAGACTTTTATTTCGCTTTATTTCTCTTTTAGCTCTTCCCTTATATGTGCTATGATAGCATGAGGGGAAAATGTCTTAATGTGTGAAACACTGATGTATGTCTTAACCCTATGTTTCATCCAGCTTATACAGCCGGGGACAAAATTGTTGGTACCCCTCTGTTAATGAAAGAAAAACCCACAATGGTCACAGAAATAACTTGAATCTGACAAAAGTGGTAATAAATAAAAATTCTATGAAAATTAACCAATGAAAATCAGACAATGCTTTTGAATTGTGGTTCAACAGAATTATTTTAAAAAACAAACTCATGAAACAGGCCTGGACAAAAATCATGGTACCCTTAACTTAATATTTTGTTGCACAACCTTTTGAGGCAATCACTGCAATCACACTATTTCTGTAACTGTCAATGAGACTTCTGCACCTCTCAGCAGGTATTCTGGCCCACTCCTCATGAGCAAACTGCTCCAGTTGTCTCAGGTTTGAAGGGTGCCTTCTCCAGATGGCATGTTTCAGCTCCTTTCACAGATGTTCAATAGGATTAGATCAGGGCTCATAGAAGGCCACTTTAGATTAGTCCAATGTTTCGTCCTTAGCCATTCTTGGGTGTTTTTAGCTGTGTGTTTTGGGTCATTATCCTGTTGCAAGACCCATGACCCGCGACTGAGACCAAGCTGTCTGACACTGGGCAGCACATTTCTCTCTAGAATACCTTGATAGTCTTGAGATTTCATTGTACCCTGCACAGATTCAAGACACCCTGTGCCAGATGCAGCAAAGCAGCCCCAGAACATAACAGAAGCTCCTCCATGTTTCACAGTAGGGACAGTGTTCTTTTCTTGGTATGTGTAGAGGAGCTTGAAATAACGAGGCGATGTGATTCATAAACCAAAGTTTATTATCAGCTCCTCTAACAAGTCTCATCTAGGTGCAGCAGCAGAAGAAGCAAGAGAGCGAACACCTTCGGCTCTACGAACTTATACTCGCACATAACAAAAGACATGCATATCAAAAGCTGACATCCCTCACTATCTTAATCCCCTCTTTTGTCTTCGTACTCCTCCACCTGGCCCTGGGGGGTCAGGGCAACCCATCCGGTCTCCACCGCAGTGCCTCGGATGCTCTTTGATCTTCACTGGCGGTTGAGACCCTTTGTCCTGTTCTGAGGTGTGAAGTCGCTTTACATATGTAATCACTAAACACTCTCACATGCTTAAACATATGTAGGTTATGGGATATATGATTAATATAGACCACAGCCCCCACCCCCCAAACGACTAAGAAAAGGACAATAGAAAAATTCACAGTTTAAGATAATTATTATGACATACTAACTGCTACACCTCTTGCCACAGAAGAAACTTTCCAGCAGCCATGCTCCTAAGAGAGTTCAGTGGTAATCATAACAGCATAGTAAAATCACAAGTCAGTCCTAAACTGTTACAGCACAATTAGTGAACAACTGTTGAGTAGTTTGCATCAGTCTCAGTGCCGTCTGGGTTTTAATCTTCTCCCGAATCTGCTGTGGGTCTGCTTGGGCGTCCTGGTGGGACCTTCCTGTAAGGAATCTGCAGCTTGGGGAGGAGAGTGGTTAATTGTTCCCTGCAGGGGGGCTGAGTCTTTTCTGTTGGGGGGGGTCTACCCTGCCGAGGTGCTCTCGCCAACCGTGCAGGCTCGTCTCTCAACAAGAAGGCAGGTTTAAGTCTCTCAATGCTGACTGTTTCTTTTCTATCCCCAAAATCAAGCACAAAATGTTTATCACCAGGTTCCAGCACTCTGAATGGCCCATCGTATGGTGGGCGGAAAGTTGGTTTTAAAGCTTCATGCCTAACAAAAACGAATTCAGCGTTTTTTTAAAGCTTGGGGGACAAAAACCCATGGAAAAGAGTGATGTGCCAGTCCGGGGAGAGAGTCCGGTCCGTTGCTGCCTAAAAACCTCGGGGCTGGAAGATGCCCTGGCTCTGGGTTCTCTGGTAAAAATTCACCTGGGAGCCTGAGAGGTTGTGCAAAAACTAATTCTGCTGGGGAGGCGTCTAGATCCTCTTTGGGCGCAGCACGCAACCCCAATAAAACCCAGGGAAGTTTATTTACCCAATTTGTATCCGTTAGTGAGGCTCTGAGGGCGGCCTTTAAAGATCTGTGAAAACGCTCGCATAATCCATTAGCCTGAGGGTGATAAGCGGTGGTGCGGTGAATTGTCGCCCCTAAGCTGCTGGCCATGGCTGACCAAAGCTCCGAGACAAATTGAGGCCCCCTATCGGACGTGATGTCCGATAGGACGCTGAAACGTGCCACCCAGTTTGTCAAAAAAACACGAGCGACTTCCTCCGCTGTGGTTGACGCCAGAGGGACTGCCTCTGGCCAGCGCGTGGTGCGGTCTATCATTGTTAACAGGTGTGTGAAACCTTGGGAGGAAGGTAGTGGCCCCACGAGGTCGACATGAACGTGGTCGAACCTTCTAGCAGGGATTCGAAAAGGCTCCAGAGGGGCTTTTGTGTGTTTGTGTACTTTGGCGCGCTGACAAGAAATGCAAGTCTTTGCCCATTCTTTTACGTTTTTGCGCAGGCCAGGCCACACAAACTTTTCGGCGACCATTTTAACCGAAGCACGCACACCTGGGTGCGCGAGGGAGTGAATCGAGTCGAAAATACGGCGGCGCCATGCAGCTGGGACTAACGGGCGAGGTCGGCCGGTTGAGATGTCACATATTAGGGGGGGCACACCGTCGCGTGAAACCCTTTCTTCCAGCCTTAACCCTGTTGGTCCAGACAGGAGTGCGCGCACGTCCGCATCACTACTTTGCTCCTCCACCATGGCTGCATAATCTATCCCTGCGTGGATTGGTGCTGCGTATGTGTCCACGTTGGCGAAGAGTTCAGCGGCTGAGGTAGTATAATCTGTCTCCTCGCGCTCTGGCGATGTCACAGCGCGAGAGAGGCAGTCTGCTACCACGTTAAGTTTGCCTGCCACATGTCGAATGTCTGTGGTGAACTCTGAAATCGCAGCCAGCTGTCTTTGTTGCCTGCCTGACCACGGTTCGGAAATTTTAGCCATGGCAAAGGTGAGCGGTTTGTGGTCTACAAAAGCCGTGAAACGCCGCCCTTCCAACCAGAACTGGAAGTGGCGAATGGATAAATGAAGCACTGGCAGCTCTCTGTCAAAAGTGCTGTATTTACGCTCAGTTTGGTTTAGCGATTTGCTGAAGAATGCCAAAGGTTGCCAGATTCCGCTGACGTGTTGTTCTACAACTGCCCCTATGGCCAGGTCTGAAGCGTCTGTGGTTAGCGCAATGCGGGCCGAGGGGTCGGGGTGAACCAACAATGTGGCATTAGCTAGGGCACTTTTTACTTCCGCGAAGGCGCGTTTGCGCTCCGGGGTCCATTCGACCGCGTTGGAAGGTTTTTGTTTTCTGAGCGCGTCATATAGGGGCTGCATGAGCTAGGCTGCATGGGGGAGGAAACGGTTGTAAAAATTAACCATTCCCAAAAATTCTTGCAGCGATTTGACCGTTTGTGGCCGTGGGAAACTTTTTACCGCGTGAACTTTGTCTGGCAGTGGGACTGCCCCCTTCGGAGAAACTCTGTGTCCTAAAAAATCAATTTGTGACACGCCGAATTTGCATTTGGCTGGATTGATTATTAACCCATGCTCTTCTAGTCTCTGAAAAACCATAGTGAGATGCTGCTCGTGTTCTTCCTCAGACGAGCTGGCTACCAGCATATCGTCGAGGTAGACGAACACGAAAGGGAGGTCGCGTAATACTGCGTCCATCATCCGCTGAAAGGTTTGAGCAGCACCTTTGAGGCCGAAAGGCATCCGCAAAAATTCAAAAAGACCGAAGGGGGTTATTACAGCTGTTTTAGGAATGTCCTCTGCTCTAACTGGGACTTGATGATAACCGCGGACTAGGTCTATTTTTGAAAAAATGCGCGCACCCGCCAGATGTAGTGAGAAGTCTTGAATGTGAGGAATTGGGTAGCGGTCATGCGCTGTCACATTGTTTAATCTGCGGTAATCGCCGCACGGCCTCCAAGAACCGTCGGATTTCGGGACCATGTGAAGTGGTGACGCCCAGGGTCTTTTTGAGCGTCTGATAATGCCTAATTTTTCAAGGGTGGCAAACTCGTCCCGAGCTATGGCGAGCTTGGTCGCGTCTAATCGCCGAGCTTTGGCGAATACAGGTGGGCCCGTTGTGGGAATAAAGTGTTCGACCCCCTGTTTAGCCACTGTGGCTGAGAATTTGGGAATTGTGAGTGCTGGAAATTGGGTGAGGAGTTAATCAAACTTACCTCCTGCTGTGGTGACGCTAGCCTGCACGGGTGGTGGAGAAAGTCGAGCTGAGCAGGGAATAGAAGCAAAGGACAGTGCATTAACCAAGCGTCTGTTCGCTAGATCAACTAATAACCCATGTGCACACAAAAAATCTGCGCCCAACAAGTTAAAACTCACCGCCGCTACAACAAATGTCCATCTGTAATTGCGGCCGTGGATGCAGAGGGGCAGGCTCTTTTTGCCAAAAGTGTCGATGATGGAGCCGTTGGCTGCCACCGCTCCATTGCCCCGGGGGCCCATGGCCCGGTCTGCTTGGGAGGGCATGACAAAACTTAGTTGAGCTCCCGTGTCGATAAGGAACTGCTTGCCGGTGTGTCCGTCCATCACATATAAAAGCTTGCTTCTTTCGCTGAGAACCGCCGCTGTTAACGGCTCTCGGCTTCGGCGTTTTCCCGAAATCGTGAATTTGCAGGGGGGAACGCATTTGTAAGCCTTCTCGGCGAAGCGGTGGTGGTAATAACAAACGTCGCTCCGTCTGTTGCGTCCTGGCCGTGTCGCTGTCACCGCGGGCTGATTCTGCTCGGTGATTTGTGGCTCCTCGTGGCTCCGGACATCAGCGTTGAGGTCTGTGGATGCTGCTGTGGGTGTCTGCTCCTTGCAGGCGTTGACGAGCCGTTGAGCTTCGTGAGCCAGCGTGCGGAAATCTTGCTGGGTGCTGCATCGCATGTTGGCAAGCGTCCCTCTCATGTGTGGCGGCAGCGTACTGAGGAATATGAAATGGAAGAGGAAGTTGTCATTGTCCTCTTCTTTAAGTTGCAGCAAGTCCTCCATGAGGGCCTTGGGTCTGCCTCCTCTGTGGCCGTAGACCGCCAGGATCCTCTCGGCTCTCTCCTCGGCTGAGGGGACGTAATTTGCCACGATGGTCGCTTTCAGTTCTTTATATTTGTCCTGGGCTGGCGGCCGCTGGATTATGCTCCGCACACATCTCGAAGTGGCGGCATCGAGTTTGGCGACGATGTGATAGAACTTTGTATTGTCAGCCGTGATGCCCGCAAGTGCAAACTGGGCTTCAGCTTGCTGAAACCACGAGGCGGGGTCTTCCTGCCAGAAGTCCGGCAGCTTGACGGTGACGCCGTTTGTGTGGACCATCACTGATGTGTCCGCAGGGTGAGAGTGCCTTGCTTCGGCTCTCTCCGCGGCGCTGGTGCTCGGTTGAGCCCTCTCTATCACTTCTGCCATGGGGGAGCGTCGTCCATCTGTTCCCCTGTCTGCATGGGCGCCGGCGTCTGCCTGGGTCGCCACAGATGAGTCGATCGCGGGGGAACGCCTCTGGTCCATTCTCGCGTCAGGGTCACCAGTGTAGAGGAGCTTGAAATAACGAGGCGATGTGATTCATAAACCAAAGTTTATTATCAGCTCCTCTAACAAGTCTCATCTAGGTGCAGCAGCAGAAGAAGCAAGAGAGCGAACACCTTCGGCTCTACGAACTTATACTCGCACATAACAAAAGACATGCATATCAAAAGCTGACATCCCTCACTATCTTAATCCCCTCTTTTGTCTTCGTACTCCTCCACCTGGCCCTGGGGGGTCAGGGCAACCCATCCGGTCTCCACCGCAGTGCCTCAGATGCTCTTTGATCTTCACTGGCGGTTGAGACCCTTTGTTCTGTTCTGAGGTGTGAAGTCGCTTTACATATGTAATCACTAAACACTCTCACATGCTTAAACATATGTAGGTTATGGGATATATGATTAATATAGACCACAGTATGCTTCATTTTTGCATCTGTGAACATAGAGCTGATGTGCCTTGCCAAAAAGTTCCAGTTTTGTCTCGTCTGTCCATAGGACATTCTCCCAGAAGCTTTGTGGCTTGTCAACATGCAGTTTGGAAAATTCCAGTCTGGCTTTTTTATGATTTGTTTTCAACAGTGGTGTCCTCCTTGGTCGTCTCCCATGAAGTCCACTTTGGCTCAAACAATGACAGATGGTGCGATCTGACACTTATGTACCTTGACCTTGGAGTTCACCATGAATGTGTTTAGAGGTTGTTCTGGGCTCTTTTGTTACCATTCTTCATCAAGTTTCCTCCTGCGGCCACGTCCAAGGAGGTTGGCTGCAGTTCCGTGGATCTTAAATTTCTGAATAATATGTGCAACTGTAGTCACAGGAACATCAAGCTGCTTGGAGATGGTCTTGCTTCCTCTGGTCCATGTTTAGTGTGATACACACCATGTCACCAAACAGCACAGTGACTACTTGTCACCCTTTAAATAGGCAGACTGACTGATTACAAGTTTGTAGACACCTGTGATGTTAATTAGAGGACACATCTTGGTTGAACATGTCCCTATGGTCACATTATTTTCTAGGGGTACCATCATTTTTGTCCAGGCCTGTTTCATGAGTTTGTTTTTTAAAGTAATTCTGTTGAACCACAATTCAAAAGCATTGTCTGATTTTCATTGGTTAATTTTCATAGAATTTTTGTTTATTACCACTTTTGTCAGATTCAAGTTATTTCTGTGACTATTGTGGGTTTTTCTTTCATTAACAGAGGGGTACCAACAATTTTGTCCACGTGTGCATATATATTTGGTCTTTTTTTAATTCAACCCCCTAGTTGAGTGTTTGGGTTTTTGTTTTTTTGTTTTGTTTTTTGGTGTTATTTTTTTGTTCTAAAGTTGGTTCTCTTTTCTGTCTTAGACATGACCTTTGATTACACCTTGTGCTCCTCATGAGAGTTTGTATTTTCTCAATGTTTCAAAAAAATAAAATAAAATCTGTTCCAGAAGAAAACAAGACTCTTCCTGGAAGTGACGTAATGCTGAATCAGCTCAACCAAATCGGAAGCAAAACAAACCACAGTGCGCATGCGCGGCAGTGTCACGGGGCTCATTGCGCTGGTAGCCAAATTCCAATTTTTCAAACATTGTTTTCAAGTTGATTTCTTTTTCCATTTCTTCTCATTATCCTCCGGTAACGGACGTCGTATAATTTTGTCACAGATAGACCACTCCACGAGACCCGCAGCTGTACTTCCCACCCGGAAGTGAGGAGATAAAGGTAAAAGACAAAACTTTTTTTAAGTTGGAATATCTTTTTTTCTCTTCGGCGTCGTTTGAACCGTGACTGCTCACACCAGGTCACCGAGCAGAGCAAAAATATTAAGAGATTTTCTTTTATCAGATTTGAAGTCATTTGTGTGCTTTAAGACTGCCTGCATTGTAAAGTAAAACTGAATAATGATACATTGGATTATGGTGAGTGTGTACTCTTCATTCTTTTATTTCCTTTGTGAAACGAAAACAGAACGACCGAAAATAGCCGTTATATCGTTCTCGCCTTGTCAAAATAAAATCGAAATTGAGCAAAAATGACATAATGGATATGATTCCGTTTGGTGTTGTTTTCCTTTTATTTTGTCGTCACAACCGGAAGTGGTGATGGCAGCAGCAGAACGCCGCCATTTTCAAACAAGCCTGAAAGACTAGCTGCTAAATCTCACTTTAAAATCGGGAAAATGCCAAAAGTTGCAGCATAGACTCATACAGACATCACCACCTGATGAAAGATGAGAAGGACTGCTTGAAATATACGTTTATAGAGTTCCCATCAACCAGCAAAGAGGACAAAAGGAGGACGTTGTGGACACCAAAGGCCTGGGGAGTCATGAAAGGTTGATGTGACCGACCTCTGCTTTGACTACAACAGGTAAGATGTAGTTATAAATTATGCTTCTATTACTTTTTTCGGATTAGTTTGGGGTCCACATGTCGGCTCAGTGATTACTGAGGTGATGCAGGTTTCCAGCAGTTTTAACATGACTGGAATCTCTTTGATTTTATGTGATATTTAGTGTTGATATTTACATTCTGGGTGATTCTAAGGTATTTGTACTTGATTGTCTTTTGTATTTTAATATGTCCCACTTTAGAAAGTGAAGTTTTTGTCTTTTCCTCCAAGTGTTACAGCTTTAAATTTTTTCTTCCATAAATCTAATTTAATATACAAGTAATCATTTTTATATGACTACCTTATATCTGTCTCTACAGTAAACAGCTTTATTTATTATAGTCTCTTCACAAACTTTAACATGCAAAGTAATAAACCCAGAAAAATACACTTCATAGTGTACTATGGTCTAATGTTCTATTTCTGTGTGTCTGATAAAAGAGCTTCATAATGTGGAAACTGAAGACCGTGTGGACCACTTGTCCCAGACTGATGAGAACCAGTTCATGACCCCAACCATCACAGGTGAAATGTAGTATCTTAAATGTTAAAGTTACAGTACAGAAAGAGTCCATGCTGTGACCTAAAATCACTTCTGTTTACAGAGAACAGCAAAGAAGATCCCTGGTCCTTCACTTCCTCCTGTTCAGGATGTTTCACACCAACCAGGAGTGACCAGGAGTCATAAGTCATCACCACCACCGTGCACTCTTCTCCCTATTGTAATCATTATAAGAAAATTTAGCAGGACAGCAAAATACATTTTCTTGTTTATTTGTTAATTTTCTATCTACATCTTTGTTTAAAACCAGAGGTGGGTAGAGAAGCCAGAAATTGTTCTCAAGTAATATTAAGGTGCGTTCATACCAAACGCGAGCGGGCAAATTTTTCGCACGACACATTACATTATAATTCAATGTAAACACGCGAACAGACATGAATAGTGAGATGCAGACAGGTGAAGTTGTCTTTATAACTTCTGCAGCTGTGTTCAACCTGCTGTGGAAATTCCCAAAATAACGTCATGCTTAGGTTTACATTATCTGACCAGGGGCTCACCTGAAAATGTCGTCTCAAGCCTCCAAGAGTTCACAAGATGATCAGTGTTTTATGTTGCTAGCTTGCTAGGACGTCTGTGGCTGGAAACTGTGGGTAAATAACTCCACAAACCCGATTCAACTGAAGAGTTCCCGGTCCTGCTGTCTCCCTTGTGATTGAGTTTCATTTTCTAACTAGTTTACTCTGCAATGGTGATAATTTTACTCCATCAGCTAGCTAGCTAGCGAACGCACGACGACAAAAATTTGCACGTACTTGCGTCTTCCCATTCACTTTGTATGGATTCGCGCCACTCATTCGCATTTGGTGTGAACACAGCTTTACTGTTATTGGAATTGTTCAAGTATAAGAGTCATTGCCAAAAAACATGAGGATGAAAGTATTCAATAAAAATGTTACTGGAGTAGTAACTTTGCACTGTATATTGTTGTAAACTCCTCCTGTAATAACTTTTAATACTTTATTTTAATTATTTTACCCATGGAAGACCCAACAGGATGGGGAAGAGGGAAAGGAAGTGTGTGGAGGGGGAAAAGAAAAGGAAGGGGAACAGACAAAAAAACCAAACAAACCAACAACTAAAACAAACAAAAGACAACCTGCTTCTTCCACTGAAGATGTCTCAACACGAGTCTGGTTTCTGCACCTGTTAAAGGAGAGACACTTGTGTGTGTATGTCTCCGTGCATATATATGAGAACGCGCGCAAAATAAGTGTGTGCATGTGAGTGGTTTGTCAGGAAACATACGAAGCGGAGGGCCGGTCGCAGCAGCTCTCCCCCGGGGAACCCTGAGCAGGCAAGGTAGCGCCATCAACCCCCCACAGGGCACAAACGTCCGAGGTCAGCAAGCCCCAGGAAAGCCAGGCATCTGCCCCCAGAGGGACGATCAAGGGAGGCCAGGCTGCTCGGCGGCCAGCGCGGTGAGCCCACACCCCTGGACCCGCCCGACCCCTACCCCCCCAGCGGGGCCAACGCTCGCCCCCGGGCCCCAGGCACCAGGAGACCAGCGACCCCACCCTCCGGGGCGGAGACCGGCCCGCACCTCCTGGCGTGAGCCCACCCAAGCACCCCCACAGCGGGCCCGCCCCAGCGCCTCTGTCACACACCCCGTGGACCCCCATGCCCAAAGAAGTCCCCCCGCCCTGGGGAGCCCATGTTGCTGAGAGGCACTACTCCCCTTAATCCAGCACCTCCTGACTCGCAGACACACCCCTCCTCACACCTTCACACCCACATGCTCCCATGAGCACCCATATGCATTAACTTGGGATGCCTCCCCCCCACTCACCCAGACCAACCCATTCTCTCTCACTCCTGTACCCATTCAAACTCACCCTTCATTCACCCTTGTTTCACAAGGCGGCTGCGAAGCAGATGCAGCAAGCCTGAACACGCACCAGTGCCCAGCAGTGACCAGGGAGACCACTGGCGCAGGCCACAGAAGCAGACCCCCACCCCCGGCGTCCATCTGAGCAACCAATCAGCAGACCACCGCAGGCACCCCGAGATGCCACCCGACATGCAAAGTGCCGCACAAAACCGACCCACCGTCACCACCTCCATTCATCACCCCCTCACTCTCACTTGCGCTCATATTCAGCCCCCCTCTCACTTCCTTGGTTGTATCTATATATTCCGTAGCACCCAGGGATTTTGACAACATAAGTCCCAGGGTCCCCACCAGGCCCCCACGCTCCCAGCAGGAGCAGGGCAACAGGGGTGGGGGAAGACCCCACTCCCCCTTCCCCCGCACAGAACATGGTGGGTGTGTGTCGGTTATATGATGTAATTGTGTGTAAATGTGTGGGCTACCAAAGTGCAATTAAAATTGGGGGGATAGTGATTGGAGCACTGCTAGCCACTGCGATGGGCAGCAGGGCCCCCATCCCCCCAAGCCCTCAGTGTCTAAAATGCAATTAAAATTGAGGTGAGTGCAGCCCCACCGCGCAGCAAAGGTATCCCCTTCATCGACACAATGCGGCACACCCCCAACCCAAAGCCCTAAATCTAACAAAAAAGATGTATATTCCACCCAGAGTCAGGGGGAGGGGGAGGGGGAGGGCGGGAAATAAGACTGGGAGGTAGGCGGTCTGAAAGCGAGGCCGTCCCCCCACCAGAAGCCAGCTTGCAGACTGGTTCATGAGGCTACCCACTGCCCCCAAATCCCAACTCAGGGCGAGGGCCGCCAGTGGAAGCAGCCCAGGACCCACCAGCATCACACCCCGGCACTTCCAGCACCACTAACATGATGGGGCAGCCATACCAATTTCCACTTATCTCACTCATCTTACACACACAAACATGGACAACAATAGTGAACAATGGGCCGGACCCACACGGCCCCCAACATGCCAGGCGACACCCCCGAGCGCCCACGCAGGCCCGTGACCACCCACCCCAGATGCACACCAACCAGAGAATTTTGTTTCTCATGGTCTGAGAGTCCTTCAGGTGCCTTTTGCCAAACTTCAGGCAGGCTGCCATGTGTCTTTTACTAAGGAGTGGCTTCCGTCTGGCCATTCTACCATACAGGCCTGATTGGTGGATTGCTGCAGAGATGGTTGTCCTTCTGGAAGGTTCTCCTCCCTCCACAGAGGAACGTTGGAGCTCTGACAGAGTGACCCTCGAGTCCTTGGTCACCTTCCTGACTAAGGCCCTTCTCCCCTGATCGCTCAGTTTAGACGGCCTGCCAGCTCTAGGGAGAGTCCTGGTGGTTCCAAACTTCTTCCATCTACGGATGATGGAGGCCACTGTGCTCACTAGGACCTTCAAAGCAGCAGAAATTTTTCTGTACCTTTCCCCAGATTTGTGCCTCAAGACAATCCTGTCTCTGAGGTCTACAGACAATTCCTTTGACCTCATGCTTGGTTTGTGCTCTGACATGCACTGTCAACTGTGGGACCTTATACAGACAGGTGTGTGCCTTTCCAAATCATGTCCATTCAACTGAATTTACCACAGGTGGACTCCAGTTAAGTTGTAGAAACATCTCAAGGATGATCAGTGGAAACAGGATGCACCTGAGCTCAATTTTGAGCTTCATGGCAAAGGCAGTGAGTACATATGTACATGTGATTTCTTAGGTTTTTTAGTTTTAATAAATTTGCAAAAATCTCAAAAAAACTTTTTTCATGTTGTCATTTATGGGGTATTGTGCAGTGTTTCCTCTGGCTAAAAGACCTTGGCGCGCTGGCAACATATTTTTCCCGGGGGGGCGGGGGCAGTAAACATACCGGAATATGTTTATTTTATACTATTTATTTCTTTTTAAAATTTTACACAGTAATGTTGCATATGGAACTTACCATTTGAAGTATTGTACAACCGAGGCTTGAATATTGGGCCAGTTGGGGTCCCACCCAGATGTCCTGTGTTTCGACTTTTTAGTGGTGTTATCCTTCTCTCCTTCCTCTGCCTGAACACTTTCCTCTCCTTGGCTCCTCTCTTCTGTCTCATCTTGCCCTCTCTGAGCTCTGTCTAATTCAGCTTCTCTCTCTGTCTATGGTGGTATACAAACAGGTTAGAAAATATCAAGTGTCATGTTTTGTCCTGCAGGATTTTTTTGTCGTGGTTTACATAAATGACAAAAATATGTGTATTTTTTGTATTTTTATTCTAGTGTTTCTTTTTTTCCATTGAGAGAGTAGGGAAGGGAAAGAAATATTCATAATAGTAATGTACTCAAGCATACTTAAATTATATGATAATGTGAGTATAGTAACCAGAAATTCTACTCATGTAAAAGCAGTGCTTTGAAATTAATAATTAAAAGTAGACGACCAAAAATTTCTACCTGAGTTAAGGGTACAAAGAGCACCAACTTAAAAACTTGAGTAATGACTTCAGTCTTGAAGGTTTGAGGTTTTTCTCAAAATTTTTTAACAATTTTCTTATAGTTTTCTGCTTTTCTCTGTAAATGTATCTAAATTTGAAACCATGCTCCTCAAATTTGTAATTTCCTCTTGTAAAATTGACTTTTCTTGTACATTTGAAACTTTATTATAAATCTGTGGATTATTTTATGACTAATTTTTGTCTGTTTTTTAAAATAAAATTACTGTTTTTGTTTTTGTTTTAGATAAATTTGAAACAGACTGTGGTAACTTTTACTTTTTCCTTAAAACAATTTACATTTTTGACCATAATTTTGCAGTAAGAACAGAACAATAATTTAACTGATTACAAAAAAAAATATTAATAAAATTGTATTTAATGAAATAAATTAACTTAAATTACCAAGGATGTCATTATTTCTGTTATAATATTTCTTAGTTTTTTTTTTTTGTTTTTTTTTTTTCAGAAAACTCCTCACCAACCAGACAGCAGAAAAAACCTCCCTTATTTTGAAATCAGATGTTGGCACATTTAGTTTGTCTGAAGGCTGCTGACGGATTAAAGTCATTGACTTGCCAGGTACATAATAGGTAACTGTAGCAGACTCTAAAGACATAACTCACTACAATATGTGTTCATGTACAGAATGATCTGCTTAGGCAGTTATAGTTGTGCTCTCAGGCTTTCTCATCGGGCACCTCTCTAGGCAGCCGCTGAAGGACCTCAGTTTAGCGTGAAAATGGAGCTAGCGTTTTTAGCTGTTGCTTTTTGTCACTGCCGCTGAAGAATAAAAACAGCACGCCTGCTCGTGCGAGAAAAGAGAGAAATTGCCAGTCTCTTCATTCCTGCAATTCCTACAGAACATAACTTGATATTGTAGTGGCTGGTGACATATATCCTCAGCAATTCATCAGTCCCCCTCCTTTCCCTTCATATGAAGCCGGCTGCATTTGAATTCTAACCACGTCTCTTAGCTAAGCGACTCTTCCATTATTGCTCCCGTTAACAGCGGGTTGAAACCATGATAAACGCCTCCAGTGCTTGCATACATACCTCTTCTGATTTTTTTCCACGTTTAAAGTACTTGAACAAACTCATGTTTTTGTCGACAGTCACGCTTAGCAAGACACTGCCTGCTGACTAACTTGAAAACTTGTGTGGGCAGGGCTGATTAAAGTCATTGACTTCATGAATTTCACTCATTTTAACTTGTCAGGTACATAATAGGGAACATAACTTAATATTGTAGTGGGTGGTAAAATAGATCCTCAGCAATTCATCAGTCCCCCTCACCTTTCCCTTCATGTGAAGCCGGCTGCATATGAATTCTATCCACATCTCTTAGCTAAGTGACTCTTTCATTATTGCTCCCGTTAACAGCAGATTAAAACCATGATAAACGCCTCCAGTGCTTATATACATACCTCTTCTGATTTTTTTCCGCATTTAAAGTACTTGAACAAACTCATGTTTTTGTCGACAGTCACGCTTGGCGAGACACTGCCTGTGACTGAGTCGGGAACTCGCGTGGGCGGGGTGCTTCTAAACTCTGCGCAGATGACGGCCACACACGTTCACGTGCGCGCTTACAGAAAGTCATTGCTTCATATATTTTTCTTAACAAAATCATATCGCCTTGGTGTGGTGGTACAATTTCTGGCGAGGCGGCCCGCCACGGAGAAATGTTACCAGAGGAAACCCTGTTGTGTGTAGGATTTTGAGGAAAAAAATGAATTTAATCCCTTTTGGAATAAGGCTGGAACATAACAAAATGCTGAAAAAGTGGAGCGCTGTGAATACTTTCCAGATGCACTGTACATTTGTACATAAAACAAAAAAATAACATACCTGGATACGTTTTTACAAGCGGAGTCCATCACTTCACTCACTGCACATGCGCAAATGCACACAAGAAAAAAAACACCGTCCTCACTGCGCATGAGCAGAACAACACCTGTTTTAGGTAGTATTCCAACGCTTATTCGGCTGGTGGGAGGGGGATGGCAGACTGTTACTTACAAGCAGTTTCAAGCAATGAGACCAACAACACGCAATTTCGAGTCCCATGCTGATCTGTGAGTGACTTTTTTTGTTGTTGTTTTTTCCCTTTGTTTGTTTTTCACTCCACTAATGAAAGGTTTGGTTTAAGCGTCACCTCCTGTAGTGATCCATCCATCCATCTTCTTCCGCTTAATCCTTTTCGGGTCGCGGGGGAGCTGGAGCCTATCCCAGCATCTTTGGGCGAGAGGCAGGGTACACCCTGGACAGATCGCCAGTCCATCGCAGGGCCAACACAGAGAGACAGACAACCATTCACTCTCAGTCATACCTAAGGACAATTTAGAATCCCCAGTTTGTAGTGGTTAGGAAAAAATGTTTTGGAAAGGTGTTACCTCTGATGGTGAAAGAGAATGAAAGTGAAAGGAAGAGAAACTGGCAGACGTTAAGGTGCCAGTAGACAGGTTTCTGAAAGCTCTAAATGCCACATATCCACTGCATGTGAAAAATGTTTTTCCATGCAATTTGACGTTTTTTTGTTTTGTTTTTTTGGTGAAACTGGCCTGTTTTACCTCACCTGCTCCTGCACACCTGTAAAAATCACCTTGTTGTCAATCCCTGTTTAATATAACATTTTACAAGCAGTTTCCAGAGCTAAATAAAATGACCTATGAAACAGAAATTTGAAACTGAAGCTCAACAGCTTACTGAAATGTGTGTTTAGCCAAACAATTGATACAAATTTAAAAAAGGATAAAGTGCAAAAGCAAAAAATATCAGCCTCTACTTAAGTCTGCACACCCAGTCTCTGTCTTAACATAACAAAAAGGTATAGGACCGTATATATATATATATATATACGAACACAGTGGTGTGAAAGTGTTTGCCCCCTTCCTGATTTCTCGTTTTTTTTGTATGTTTAGCTCAAGTAGGTTCATTTTGTCTTCTTTTAATTATTTACCTTTTGTTCTTATTAAAGACAAAAATAGAAAGGAGATGTTTTTACCTCCTTTATATGTTTTGACTGTTTACTGCAGCCTTCGTCAGAAGTGTCAGCTGATTGCTGCCAGGTGTCATTTTATCAGCTGACTTTCGTAGGCGGGGCCAGCCCAGCAGACCTGTCAAATCCACCGAGCCGGCCCCGCTTTCCGCCGTCCGATGGTCTCTGGAGAATGCGGTCCCAGGTGTGGGAAAGCATAAAGGCCCCCTCATCCCGGTTCATGGTATCTTTTCCCCACTTCCTGATTTCTATGGCCTCCTTGATCCAGCGTTTGTGTCTGTTGCTCTCCGATCCAATAATTTTTGTGTTGTCCCAGTCCATGATGTGATTATTTCTTTTGCAGTGATCTGATATTGCTGATTTTAATGTTTCTTGTTCTGCTTTTTCTTTGTGACAAAGTTTCAGATAATCAAACAAATTTAAATATTAGACAAAGATAACACAAGTAAACACAAAATGCAGTTTTTAAATGAAGGTGTTTATTATTAAGGAAAAAAAATCAAAACCTACATGGCCGTCTGTGAAAAAGTGATTACCCCCTAAGCCTAATGACTGGTTGGGCCACCCTTAGCAGCAACAACTGCAATCAAGCACTTGCAATAACTAGCAATGAGTTTGTACAGCATTGTGGAGGAATTTTGGCGAACTCATCTTTGTAGAATTGCTGTAATTCAGTCACATTGGAGGGTTTTCGAGCATGAACCGCCTTTTTTTTTTCCACTCCTCTTACACACACAAACATGGACAACAATAGTGAACAATGGGCCGGACCCACACAGCGCCCAACATGCCAAACGACACCCCCAAGCGCCCACACAGGCCCACGACCACCCACCCCAGAAGCACACCGACAGCCGCAGGTTGCCCTGCAACCACAGCCACCCAGGAGCAACCCGGCGGAAACACGGCCACCAACCCACGCCAATGGCCCCCCAACCACCCCCAAGCACCAACACACACCCGCCACCAATGACACCAGGGGCAATGCGACAAAGCGCCTCACCCCGCGACACAACAGCAGGGCGGCCAGGACAAGCAGGCCCCGAAACGCCAACCCCCATGCCATTAGATGGACTGCTCAACCCCTGCTACCCAACAAAGTTCTCCTACCCATACACACATCCTTCACCCCCAGACATCCACCCACAGGTTACTGCACCCATACACACACGTACCCCCATCCACCATCACACATGCCCACCTGCACCCACACACAGCCCCACCTGCCCACTCACAACACACACACTTCTGCATCCGCTCATACACAAGCCCCCACTCACACCCACTCTCACACACAAGCACACCCACACCCGCAGACCCCAGTGGACGAGGAGGGCGACCGAGGATGCACGCACCTACCCCAGGGTGCTGCCAGGGCCCCAGGGAAAACACGACCCTGCCGCACAAGGATGCACCGGGGCCAACCCGCACCACCGGCGCACACTCAATCCCGGCTCCGGGGGGGGGGGGGGATACCCCCCCACAGCACCAGGGGCCCAGGGCCAGACCCAGACCCCCCCTTCGAGAGGCGAGGCCAGCTGGTCAGGGGCCACAGCCCAACCCCCCCTGCCCACCCCGGAACAGGCCCCCCGGACACCCGCGGTCAGGGTGCAGCCAGCCGCCAGAGGTGCCAAGGAGAGCGAGCCACCGCCCACCACCCCTCAGATTATAAAATTAATAAGCGAGGACCAGAGAGAATTGAATTCTGCCAGTTGATTATTTGAGGAGGCTGACAATCTCTCCAGGCTAATATAATCCAATAGTAAGTTATTATAATAAGTCATGCATAAGTTATTTCTTGATTTCCAATTCATGAGGATAGTTTTCTTTGCAATGCATAAGGCAGTGAGAACCATGTGTGACATCCTTGTATCTATATTTATTTCACTTAAATCACCTAATATGCAAAGTGTGGGTGAGGTTGGGACACTATACCCAAGCCATGCCGACAAGTCCTCACATGTCTTCTGCCAGAACTTTTGAACCGGTGCACAGGACCACATAGCATGCATATAGCTATCCGGGACGTTGCTGGTGCAGTGAGAGCAGATATTTGTGTGACTCAGGCCCATTTTGAACATCCTTTGTCCTGTGTAATGAATTCTATGTGGAACTTTATACTGTATAAGTTGTAAGTTAGAGTTTTTAGTCATCTTAAAAGTGTTTAAACATACAGCCGTGGACAAAATTGTTGGTACCCCTCTGTTAATGAAAGAAAAACCCACAATTGTCACAGAAATAACATGAATCTGACAAAAGTGGTAATAAATAAATATTCTATGAAAATTAACCAATGAAAATCAGACAGTGCTTTTGAATTGTGGTTCAACAGAATTACTTTAAAAAACAAACTCATGAAACAGGCTTGGACCAAAATGATGGTACCCCTAGAAAAGAATGAAAATAATGTGACCATAGGGACATGTTCAACCAAGATGTGTCCTCTAATTAACATCACAGGTGTCTACAAACTTGTAATCAGTCAGTCAGCCTATTTAAAGGGTGACAAGTAGTCACTGTGCTGTTTGGTGACATGGTGTGTACCACACTAAACATGAACCAGAGGAAGCAAAGGACAGAGTTGTCTCAGGAGATTAGAAAGAAAATTATAGACAAGCATGTTAAAGGTAAAGGCTATAAGACCATCTCCAAGCAGCTTGATATTCCTGTGACTACAGTTGCACATATTATTCAGAAATTTAAGATCCACGGGACTGTAGCCAACCTCCCTGGACGTGGCCGCAGGAGGAGACGGATAATATGAATGGTAATAAAAGAGCCCAGAACAACCTCTAAACACATTCATGGTGAACTCCAAGGTCAAAGTACATTAGTGTCAGATCGCACCATCCGTCGTTGTTTGAGCCAAAGTGAACTTCATGGGAGACGACCAAGGAGGACACCACTGTTGAAAACAAATCATAAAAAAGCCAGACTGGAATTTGCCAAACTGCATGTTGACAAGCCACAAAGCTTCTGGGAGAATGTCCTATGGACAGACGAGACAAAACTGGAACTTTTTGGCAAGGCACATCAGCTCTATGTTCACAGATGCAAAAATGAAACATACCAAGAAAAGAACACTGTCCCTACTGTGAAACATGGAGGAGGTTCTGTTATGTTCTGGGGCTGCTTTGCTGCATCTGGCACAGGGTGTCTTGAATCTGTGCAGGGTACAATGAAATCTCAAGACTATCAAGGTATTCTAGAGAGAAATGTGCTGCCCAGTGTCAGACAGCTTGGTCTCAGTCACAGGTCATGGGTCTTGCAATAGGATAATGACCCAAAACACACAGCTAAAAACACTCAAGAATGGCTAAGAGCGAAACATTGGACTATTCTAAAGTGGCCTTCTATGAGCCCTGATCTAAATCCTATTGGACATCTGTGGAAGGAGCTGAAACATGCCATCTGGAGAATGCACCCTTCAAACCTGAGACAACTGGAGCAGTTTGCTCATGAGGAGTGGGCCAAAATACCTGCTGAGAGGTGCAGAAGTCTCATTGACAGTTACAGAAATCGTTAGATTGCAGTGATTGCCTCAAAATCACTGCACTCAAAATTTGGTGGATCTATTTGGGTTCCACCAAAATAGATCCACCACTAGTCTGGGCTGCACGGTGGCGCAGTGGTTAGCACTGCGGCAGCACAGTTTACCCTTGGCGGGGGGATTGTGGGGATCGTGGGATCGTGGGTTCGATCCCAGCCCCCGACCAACAGTGATCTGTGTGGAGTTTGCATGTTCTCCCCGTGTTGTGTGGGTTTACTCCGGGATTTCTCCGGTTTCCTCCCACATGCCAAAAACATGCATGTTAGGTTAATTGGCTGTTCTAAATTGTCCCTAGATATCTGTTTCCTATAGGCCCTTAGAATAGAGGGTTAGTATTAATGAAAGCGCTTTGAGTGGTCTTTGTGACTAGAAAAGTGCTATATAAGTGCAGGTTAGTTAGTTAGTTAGTTAGTTAGTCACATTCTTGCCCTGTGCCAGATTCTAGAGGAGGTACAGAAAAACAACCTCCCTGCAGTTCTGACATTCCTTGACTTTAGGAAAGCCTTCGATTCAATTAACCATGAAGTTATGTTCAAGATATTGAAGGCTTACTGTATTCCATCAAGGCTGTGTAATGCTATTTGGGCGATGTATACCAACACACGTGCCAAGGTTGTCACTGCAGATGGCGAGTTGGATGGATTTGAGATCGCTTCAGGAGTACTCCAGGGTGATACTTTGGCCGCGTTCCTGTTTGTTATTGCCCTAGACCAGGGGTGTCAAACTCATTCCATGGAGGGCCAAGACCCTGCAGGTTTTACTTCCACCCAGTCTCTTCAACAGGTGTTTTCACTGATCAGCAATCAGTAGGAAGAAATTCAGAGAAATCACCTGTTGAAGACACTGGGTGGAGGTAAAACCTGCAGGGTCTTGGCCCTCCATGGAATGAGTTTGACACCTGTGCCCTAGACTATGCCCTGTGGAAAGCCATTGATGGGAGAGAAACAGAACTGGGTCTAATGTTAACACCTCGTAGATCCCGAAGAATACTGGCAAAAACAATAGCATATCTGGATTATGCAGATGACATTGTTTTGCTGTCAGGCAACATCTCACAGGCACAGAGATTGTTTTCGCTTGTGGAGTTGGAATGCTCTCGGCTCGGCCTCACCATTAATGACCATAAGACCAAAGTGATGACACCCGGGGAGTCTTCTAACTTTATATCTTCACTGTTCCTCTGGAACTAGTCAACAACTTCAAGTACCTTGGCTGCTGGATAGGATCTACTAGACATGATATGAAGGTGCGCAAGGCATTCGCATGGGGTGCTCTCAATGACATGCGAGCTATATGGTGCTCAAACATGTCAAGAGAGCTAAAAGTTAAATTCTTCTTTGCAACAGTGGAATCCATACTGCTATACGAAAGCGAGTGCTGGTCATTGAACATCTCCCTTCAGAGGTCATTGGATGGCTCCTACACCCGGGTGCTGCACGCTGTCCTCATTATAAACTGGCAAGACCACATCTCCAATGAAGATCTCTATGAGCACCTTCCCAGAATATCAGACAAGGTGGCTTGGCGAAGACTTGGTCTCGCGGGGCACTGTTACCGTCACCAAGAGCTCCTGGCAGGCCACCTGGTACTCTGGGAACCGATGCATGGCTTTCACTGCCCCGGACGGTCATTAACATCATTCGTGGACATTCTCAAGGGAGTCACTGGGGCGGCCAATACTGGCGAGCTTACCGCCTGTATGCTAAACCTTGAAAATTGGACCACTAGGCGTGCGGCTCAGCTGAGGCCGCTCTGATTGATCTACTGATTAATCTATTCATCTTAGAGGTGGTCTGCAATGCATATAAAGTTATCTAGGCGTTTTTCTTTCCCAGAGTAATTCCATTTTCTGTTATGCTGTGTGTATTTTTGTCGTTATGGTTGTCTACTGTGTCATGCTGTTGTTACACTGTAATTTCCCAGTTTGGGATCAATAAAGTACATCTATTATAATATATGGAGTAAAGCTAGGGCCACCAAAGCTGGTACACAGGTTCACGTTGGGATTCTGACCTCTGACTATGGGTTTGGGGTCAAAAGGTCAAGGTTAACATTCCTTATGCCTTATTACTGTACAATAAATAGTAGGGCTGTGAATCTTTAGAAGCTACATGATTCAATTCGATTCCAACATTTGGAGTCATGATTCGATTCAAGATTGGTTCAAGTAGGTTCATTTCGTCTTCTTTTAATTATTTGCCTTTTGTTCTTATTAAAGACAAAAATAGAAAGGAGATGTTTTGGGGTTTTTTTGGGCTTATTTTTGTACCCGTAGGTAGATTTGTTCTGCAGTCCGGTGACAAGCCACCAGCTGCCGGTCGCTGCGTGCGCATGCGCCCCTTAACTCCCTAACCTGCATGTTTTGGCATGTGGGAGGAAACCGGAGAGATCCCGGAGTAAACCCACGCAAACACGGGGAGAACATGCAAACTCCACACAGATCACTGTTGGCCGGGGGCAGGGATTGAACCCACGATCTCATGATCCCCGCGATCCCCCGGCCGAGGGTAAAACTGTGCTGCCGCGGTGCTAACCACTGCGCCACCGTGCAGCCAGTTTTTACCTTCTTTACATGTTTCGACTGTTCACTGCAGCCTTCGTCAGAAGTGTCAGCTGATTGCTGCGAGGTGTCATTTTATCAGCTGACTTTCATAGGCAGACGGCAGAAAGTGGGGCCGGCTCGCTGGATCTAACAGGTCTACTTGGCTGGCCCTGTCTACGAAAGGACAGGGCCTTGGGCTGCACGGTGGCGCAGTGGTTAGCACTGCGGCAGCACAGTTTACCCTTGGCCGGGGGATTGTGGGGATCGTGGGATCGTGGGTTCGATCCCAGCCCCCGACCAACAGTGATCTGTGTGGAGTTTGCATGTTCTCCCCGTGTTGCGTGGGTTTACTCCGGGATTTCTCCGGTTTCCTCCCACATGCCAAAAACATGCATGTTAGGTTAATTGGCTGTTCTAAATTGTCCCTAGATATCTGTTTCCTATAGGCCCTTAGAATAGAGGGTTAGTATTAATGAAAGCGCTTTGAGTGGTCTTTGTGACTAGAAAAGCGCTATATAAGTGCAGGTTAGTTAGTAGTTAGTTAGTTAGAAAGTCAGCTGATAAAATGACACCTCGCAGCATTCAGCTGACACTTCTGACGAAGGCTGCACTATTCGTGCAGCACCACGAATAGTTACACCAAAAATGTTCTGTCTCAACTTGCCTTTTTGCAGGGGGCAGGGCTTAAGTGAAACTTTACAGCAAAAAAACAGATATGAGACATCTGAGCGATTTTGCTCTTGATATGTCTTGTAAGTAATAAAAAACATGTTTTAACAAGAAAAAAAACCCCTGATTTTTGGTGGAGTGTCACTTGTGTTGGACGGCTCTGGTTTTGCCCATTCCTTGTGCTGCAGCCGTGTTGTCCTTTGCTGTTGGTTGAGGTCTTTTTGTGCAGCTCTGACTCCTACCCTGTCTCCTGATTTGAATGCAAATTTCTTCCCATTTATACACGTCTGCATTCCCTATGTCCTATTACTATGGGGGCGGCAGTGGCTCAGGAGGTAGAGCAGGTCGTCCAATAACCACATGGTTGGCAGTTCAAATCCCGCTCTCCCCAGATATCCTGCCGTTGTGTCCCTGGGCAAGACACTTCACCCCCAGTTGCTCCTGGTGGGTCTGGAAGCGCCATGTTAGGTAGCATGCCACCATCAGTCTGTGAATGTGTGTGTGAATGGGTGGATAGCAGGATCTGTAAAGCGCTTTGTTCATCAAGAGATGAGAATAAAAGCGCTATATAAGTGAATGCCATTTACCATTTACTATAGAGCAAGTAAAGCTAGAGTCACCAAACTTGGTACACAGGTTCACCTTGGGATCCTCAACTGTGACTGTAGGTTGTTGATCGCAAAGTCAAAGGTCAAAGCTAAAATGCCATATAAACTAGATGTCAAGAACAACAAAAGCTAGGGTCATTAAACTTGATACACAGGTTTACCCTGACCTCAGACTATGGGTTTGGGGTCCAGAGGTCAAGGTTTTGAGTCTATAGGGCTGCAAAAGGCATAGGACTGCATCTTGGTTGAGTGCATTCTAGTTGCAACATCTTCCTCCAGCTGTTTCTTTTAGATACTACTTACTTTTCTAGTTCTTTGTTGCCCCTGTTCCAGCTCTTTTGAGTTGTATTGCTGCTATCAAGTCAAGATGAACTAATATTTTTCATGGAATGGTAAAATATGTCATACTGGTTTATAAGATTTTCAGATCATTACATTCTGTTTTTATTTAGATTATACACAGCATCCCAACCTACTTGGAGATGGGGTTGTACATGAGCAATTTTATTATCCAGAGAAACTTTGTATCCAGTGGCAGATGAATGTAAATATTTGATGTTGATCATGTGATCAGCTGTGTGTGACCTATGACAGAGTTCCTGGTTGTAAATGTAAACAGTGATTCTGTGTGCCGCTGATGATTAACTGATCCATGAGTAAAACTAACAAAAACTCTCCCACATTTCCTATCCATCCAGCCGACCGCTCGCCATCACTGTAACATCTATAGTCATGAAGAGGAGTCGAATCCTGGCAGTGCTGGTGGGCGGAGTCTTCTGCATGGCGGTGATGTCACTGTACCGCATGCTGGAGCTGATGCAGGGGGCGGTGCCTAAAGGACATCAAGCAATACCTGCCGGACAGGTGGAAGAGGTGCGCAACAAATAAAGGTTATGAGAAAAAAATAATTAGCAGATCACATTCTTCTTCTGGTTATTATTTCACAGTAAAAGACCACGCTAATAAATGAGAGGAATTTCAAGATAAAATTCCGTTTAGAAAAACAAAATTGTACATATTTACATCAGAGTCAACATTTTTCATTGTTAAATTCTATTTATTGTTATTATTTATTTATACGAGTATGTGCCCAAGAACTCATAAATGAGTACATCTATCAACTGGATACACTACCAGCCACAATTTTGAACACACCTACACATTCATTTTCAGTGGGTCGATGTGTCCAAACTTTTGACTGGTACTGTACATAGAAAAGTCACTGTAGTATATAAATCGATCAGGTCTGTGCTTGCAGGACTTGTCCCGCCTCCAGCAGAAGATTGACAAGTTAGAACATCTCCTTAGTGACAACAACCGCATGGTTGCCATGTTGCGTGATTCTCTGCTCCAGCAAAAAGCATCGCTCGCATCAGGAAGGAGGGGAGCCAACATCAGCTCAGATTCTGTCCCCCACAGCAACAGCGGCCTGCTTCCTGGCTGCCGATTGGCTGAAGAGGTGAAGGGTGCAGCTGGTGGAGTGCAGGTCTGTTTTTTCTGCGCAAACCAAATTTGGATAATGTTTGGGAACTGACTACATATGACTATTCACATTACTGTTACTGTTGTTTTTTGTGTGTGATACTGAATATCAGTCTCAAAAAATTTGACCCATTGGTTTATATTGATCTGATTTACAAATTTCACTGGACGGTGTAATTTTATGTCATCGGTTTTACACATTTATGTGTTGAGAAAAGGGCTTGACAACTAAATTAACAAGTATGCTGAGTTTAGGCTTGGTATGTTCAGCAGCCATGCTCATACTTGATTTGGGTCACCACATTGTGTCTGAACAGGTGCCAGCTTTTGAATGGGAAGTAATGGGTGATTAAATTACGGTATTATGTTGTAAAGTGCACCTGAATCTGAACCTTTATTTGGATCAGCACCAACTTTACTTGAGTCTAGTCTAGCTGAGCCAAGACCCATTCTCCCTAAAAGTTTTGTAGAAGTCCATTCAGTATTTTTTGTGTAATTTGACTAAATAACAGACAAAAAAAAAAACATACAGTAATGATCATACTGTGTGAAAGCTCAGTCAAGTCAACTGGATTCAAGTATTTTTTTTTTTATTTTTTTTTTGCTTTTAAAACGTTTCACCATTCATCCAAATGGCTTTGTCAGTCAGGAATGAATGTACAGAAGGATGTTAACAGACTAACTATACACATACAGCAGTGATTACCCAACCTCCATGGAACTGGACAGAACAGTCCAGAAGCTGCTGATTTATATGATTGGATCCTAATTGTTTCCATTTCAGCTGCTGGATGTTTACGATCTCTTGCCCTTCGATAACCCTGACGGCGGCTCCTGGAAACAGGGATTCAAGATAAGTTATCAGGGTAATGAGTGGGCAGAGCAACCTCTGGAGGTCTTCTTGGTCCCACATTCACACAACGATCCCGGTGGGCGTAACACTGCAGTACAGGTCCTAGAGAAAACCATGAGGAGACAAGCTGACTCGATCTGTTTTTGTTGTTGTTTCAGGCTGGTTGAAGACTTTCGACAGGTACTACCAGGACCAGACCAAACACATCCTGGACAACATGCTGCTCAAACTGAGTGAGGACAGCAGGTATATTTCCAGCTGAACACGAAACACCCATAAATAAAGTTTGTGCATTTGCCTAGCCTGTCATAATAGGACCCCTAGAGAAAATTAATTAGTAGTGTTTAAATTAATAATATAGTTATGATCCATATTTATCACATACTGGACCTTGGAGAAGCCCACCCCTCCCCCAGTTCATCCTCTATCTGAAACAAGCTGTTTTAGCTCCTCCTCCTTAAGAACACTTCCTTCTGTTCATTTTATTTCACCCTAATTGTTTCTGGAGTAAGCGTCTGTAATTCACCCCATCATTTATTGCTCCCTGATGGCATTCCTCTCTGCAGGAGGAAGATGATCTGGGCAGAGATCAGTTATTTCTCCAAATGGTGGAATGAGATTGACGAGCAGAAGAGAGAGATGGTCAAACGGTAACGCCATATCAGGCTCTTCATATACAGTGGTGTGAAAAAGTGTTTGCCCCCTTCCTGATTTCTCATTTTTTTGTATGTTTGTCACACTTAAATGTTTCAGATCATCAAACAATTTTAAATATTAGACAAAGATAACACAAGTAAACACAAAATGCAGTTTTTACATGAAGGTGTTTATTATTAAGGGTTAAAAAAAATCCAAACCTACATGGCTTTGTGTGAAAAAGTGATTGCCCCCCTGTTAAAACATAAATTAGCTGGGGTTTATCACATCTTTGGAAAACTGAGTTCAATTTCTCTAACCACACCCAGGCCTGATTACTGCCACACCTGTTCTCAATCACGAAATCACTTAAGTAGGACCTGTCTGACAAAGTGAAGTAGACCGAAAGATCCTCAAAAGCTAGACATCATGCTGCGATCCAAAGAAATTCAGGAACAAATGAGAAACAAAGTAATTGAGATCTATCAGTCTGGAAAAGGTTATAAAGCCATTTCTAAAGCTTTGGGACTCCAGCGAATCACAGTGAGAGCCATTATCCACAAATGGCAAAAACATGGAACAGTGGTGAACCTTCCCAGGAGTGGCCAGCCGACCAAAATTACTCCCAAGAGCACAGCGATGACTCATCCAAGAGGTCACAAAAGACCTCACAACAACATTCAAAGAACTGCAGGACTCACTTGCCTCAGTTAAGGTCAGTGTTCATGACTCCACCATAAGAAAGAGACTTGGCAAAAATGGCCTGCATGGCAGAGTTCCAAGATGAAAACCACTGCTGAGCAAAAAGAACATAAAGACTGGCCTCAGTTTTGCCAGAAAACATCTTGATGATCCCCAAGACTTTTGGGGAAAATACTGTGTGGATTGATGGGACAAAAGTTGAACTTTTTGGAAGGTGTGTGTCTCATTACATCCGGCGTAAAAATAACACAGCATTTCAGAAAAGGAACATCATACCAACAGTAAAATATGGTGGTGGTAGTGTGATGGTCTGGGGCTGTTTTGCTGCTTCAGGACCTGGAAGACTTGCTGTGGTAAATGGAACCCTGAATTCTGCTGTCTACCAAAAAATCCTGAAGGAGAATGTCCAGCCATCTGTTCATGACCTCAAGCTGAAGCGCACTTGGTTTCTACAGCAGGACAATGATCCAAAACACACCAGCAAGTCCACCTCTGAATGGCTTAAGAAAAACACAGTGAAGACTTTGGAGCGACCTAATCAAAGTCCTGACCTGAATCGGAATGAGATGCTGTGGCATGACCTTAAAAAGCTGGTTCATGCTCAAAAACCCTCCATTGTGGCTGAATTACAACAATTCTGCAAAGATGAGTGGGCCAAAATTCCTCCACAGTGCTGTAAAAGAGTTGTTGCCAGTTATCGCAAACGATTGCAGTTGTTGCTACTAAGCTTGGCCCAACCAGTTATTAGGTTTAGGAGCAATCACTTTTTCCACACAGGGCCATGTAGGTTTGGATTTTTTCCCCCCTTAATAATAAACACCTTCATATAAAAACTGCATTTTGTGTTTACATGTGTTATCTTTGTCTAATATTTAAATTTGTTTGATGATCTGAAACATTTAAGTGTGACAAACATAGCAAAAAATGAGAAATCGGGAAGGGGCAAATACTTTTTCACACCACTGTAAATTATTAAATAAATTAATAATAAATAAATAAAATTAAATGGTTAATTTCCTCTTCATGTTTCTTTCTGTATTTTAGCTTCTATTGTCAGCTTATGAGTGGGGGCTGAAAAGCTCATAGTGGTCAAATTTGACCAAATGTGGTTTATTTTTCATCATACCCTTCGGACCACACACTTCTTCCATTGGTGTTGCAGCACTTAAATCCCTGAGGTTGAAAAATAAACCACATTTGGCCAAATTTGACCACGATGAACTTCTCAGTCTATGAACTTTTCAGCTCCCCCTCGTAGTATGGGCCTTTTAAATTTGTTTATTTTTCTATGCTTGTTGTTGTATTTTTGAGTCGATTTCCTAATGAGTTTCTTTTTTATCGTTTCCTGTTTGTTATCCTGCACACTGATTGACCAGCCTGGTGGAGGCGGGGCAGCTGGAGCTGGTGACAGCTGGCTGGGTGATGGCGGACGAGGCAAACTCTCATTACTTCGCCCTTCTGGACCAACTGATGGAGGGACACCAATGGCTGCACAGACACCTGGGTCACGTGACTCATTTGTTTGACCCACATATTGTGATGTCTCCTTTCCCATCTGCATGTCTAACCTTAAAACTCTATTTGTGTAGGTGTGGCACCGAGCAGTGGCTGGGCCATCGATCCGTTTGGCCACTCCCCCTCCATGACTTACCTACTGAAGGGGGCGGGGCTGAGCAACATGGTCATCCAGAGAATCCACTATGCTGTCAAGAAGCACTTTGCTCAGCAACAGACGCTCGAGTTTCTTTGGCGACAGAGCTGGGGTAGATAACTATTGTTAAATAGTGTATTTGATTGCTGATTAAAAACAAAAATGCATTTTAAAGATCATCACGTAGAATTGGTGCTTGGCAATATCAGCCAAAGATTCTATAATATTATTTTATATCTTCATACATGTAATACAGTGAGGTCAAAAGTTTATATGCACTTGTCAAATGCATATGGAGGTGTGTATAGGGTGAAGAGCAAAGGGCTAAGTCCACACCCCTGTGGGACATCTATGCTGAGGGTGCTTGTGCTGGATATAAAACTGCCAACTTTCACCACCTTGGTCTACAGTATCTATCAGGAGACTCTATATCCAGGAACAGAGTGGTGAGCTTATTCCATAATTCCTGAGCTTAATGTCCAGTTTGTGAAAAACTATAATAAAGGCTGAGTTGTAATCAGTAAGTGCCAGATGTGCTTGAAAGTTTGTGAACCCTTTAGAATTTTCTATGTTTCTCCATAAATATGACCAAAAACATCATCAGATTTTCACATAAGTCCTAAAAGTAGATAAAGAGAACCCAGTTAAATAAATGAGGAAAAAAAATGCTTTTTCCATTTATTTAATGAGGAAAATGATCCAATATTACTTATGTGAGTAGCAGAAGTGTGTGAACCGTTAATGTCAGCATCTGGTGTGATCCCTGTTTGCCGTAATAACTGCAACTAAACATTCCCAGTAACTGCTGATCAGTCCTGCACATTGGCTTGGAGGAATTTTAGTCCATTCCTCCGCAAAGAACAGCTTCAACTTTGGAATGTTGGTGGGTGTCCTTGCATGAACTGCTTGCTTCAGGTCCTTCCACAACATCTCAGTTGGATTAAGGTCAGGACTTTGACTTGACAATTCCAAAACATTAACTTTATTCTTCTTTAACCATTTTTTGGTAGAACAACTTGTGTGCTTTGAATCATTGTCTTGCTGCATGACCCACTGTCTCTTTAGATTCAGTTCATGGACAGATGTCCTGATATTTTCTTTTAGTATTCCATCCATCAATCCATCTTCTACCGCTTTTCCGGAGGTCCAGGTCACGGAGGCAGCAGTTCAAGCAGAGAAGCACAAACCTCCCTCTCCCCAGCCACCTGCTCCAGCTCTTCGGAGAGGATACCAAGGCATTCCCAGACCAGCTGGGAGACATAGTCTCTCCAGCAAGTCCTGGGTCTGCCCCAGGGTCTCTTCCCAGTGGGAGGCATCCAGGAGACATCCTGATCAGATGCCCAAACCACCTGAACTGACTCCTTTCAATGTGTTTCATATTTCTTTATTATTAATTTTAACATACAAACAAGGTAGTTGAATAGAGCAGATTTGAACAGGGACATCAGAGAGAAAAAAAACCCTCAAACAACAGAACATACCCCCACCCCCCACCCCCACGCTGTCACAGCACCTTATAAATGTTCATGAATTTGCATGAAGAAAGAAAACAAAGATAATATAGAACATAATGAAAACAGTTCTACATTAAACTGAAACAGCGTTAAAAAAAATTGACGTCAGTGACAAAATAAGAGTACAGAATAATATAAATAGGTATTTTCTATATTAATGTATCTATTTCTCAAGTTTTATTGTATATTCCTCAAAGAAAGTTAGAAAGGGACCTCAAACACTATAACTTATTCTCAGATCCTCTGATTGTGCATCTGATTTTCTCCAGCCTCAAATTACACATAATGTCTCTTTGCCAATGAGAAAATGATGGTGGTGCAGCCTCCTTCCACTGTGGCAAAATTAGACGACGGGCTAAAAGGTTACAAAAAGCTATAATTTTGTGACCTCCTGCAGATAAACACTGTTTCCCAGGAACCATTCCAAACAAGGATATTGGGGGATCTGGATGAATTTTAGTGGACAAAACAGAGGAAAGTGTTTCAAAAATAGCTTCCCAGTATCCCTCTAATTCAGGACACAACCAGAACATATGTATCAGTGTTGCCTCCATAGATTGGCATCTCTCACACATGGGACTGATTCCCAGATACATTTTGGCTGATCTGGATTTTTGAGATGTGTACCCTGTGTACCACTTTGAAATGAATTAATGAATGTCGAGCACATATAGATGAAGAATGTATTTAAATATTGAGCGAAGTTTCCTTGTCCACCTGCGTTTGGAGGTCTGTCTCCCATGCCAGTTTAATCTTGGAATGAGATGAAGTATTATGATTAGATATTTGTTTCATTATATAAGATATTGTACCTCTTTTTGTCAGATTATGAAACATCATCATCATCATAGCAGTCGGTCGTGGGCAACAGTGACTGTTTCATTTAGGTCTGATCAGATTCCTCCATACAGCTCTGTCCTTAGCCTTCAGCTGCCAGGAACTCCTGTCTATGTCCAACTTCAAGTTTCTTTTTACAGTGTCTTTAAATCTGAGCCTTGGTCTACCCTGATTGCGTTTGCCCTCGCATAACTGTGAGTAGAGTAACTGCCGAGGGAGACGCTGTTGGTCCATCCTCTCAACATGTCTGAGCCATCTCAGGTTCATCTGTATTAGCATGTCCTCCATTGATGGTAGACCAGCTCGTTTCAACACTTCTATGTTGGTTATCTTGTCTTTCCATGAGATGTTCATTATGGCTCAAAGGTGTCTCATCACGTACACGTGGAGTTTCTTCACCTGCACTCTGTAGACAGTCCACGTTTCAGCACCGTACAATAGAGTAGCCAGTACCGTCGCTCTGTACACTTTGCATTTCACACGGATAGACACATGTCGATTGTTCCACAGTCTCTCCCTCAAGTTTCCAAACACAGCGCTCGCTCTTCCCATTCTGAGAGATAATTCATCCTCCAGCCTAGCATTCTCTGAAACAGTACTCTCTAGGTACTTGAAAGTCTTGCACTTGACTAGTGGCTCTGTACCAATGCTGATCTCTTCTGGTAGTGATGTTGATAATTGGAACTTTGGTGGTTGATAAAGGCACTCTGTCTTCTTGATGTTGATTTGGAAGCTGAATTGGCTAGCTGCTCTTGCAAAATTCTCCACTAAAGATTGCATATCTTCCACGCTGTGTGCAACTAGAGCACTGTCGTCGGCAAAGAGCATTTCTCTTACTACCTTTATCGATGTATTACTCTTGGCTTTAAACTGTGCCACATTGAACAAGTCTGCTTCTTTCCTTGTTTGAATGTATGCTCCTTCTGAAGTGTCTTTGAAGGCCTCCTCAAGCATGGCTGCCAGATATAGCGAGAAGAGTGTAGGTGCCAGCACACACCCTTGTTTCACCCCGTTGCTTACTGAAAAGTCTTGAGATACTGAACCACTCATTGCCACGTTTGCTTGCATACCTGTATAGAGTGCCTCGATCAGGCTGATAAACTTCTCTGTACAACCATATTTCTTGGGTACCTGCCAAAGTCCTTGTCGCGAAACAGTATCGAAGGCTTTACTGAAGTCTATGAAGACTACATAAAGCGGCATGTTCGGTTCGATACACATTTCTTGAACCTGTTTCAAGCAGAAAATCATGTCCATTGTGCTTCTCCCATTTCTAAAGCCGCACTGGGTTTCCGGTAGTACATTCTGCGAGATGTGTTCACTGAGTCTGTTAAGTAGTACACGTCAGAGAATCTTACCAACAGTGGCTAGCAGTGATATACCTCGGTAATTTCCACAATCCTTCCTGTCACCTTTCTTGAACAAAGGCACAATACTTGCATCCTTCCAGTCTTGAGGTACTTTCTGGGCATCCCATATCTCTTGGATGAGCTTGTGCAGGCAGTTGGTCAGCTGAAGACCACCAAATTTCCACACTTCTGCTGGAATTCCATCTCTTCCTGGAGCTTTACCATCCTGTGTTGTCCTGATAGCTGCCATTAGTTCATCAAAATTTGGTGGTTCATCCAGACTTGATACAGCTGGTCGCTGCACTAGAGTTTCTTTAGCCTCTTCAGTGAGATCTCCAGGGTTGTGTAGTAGTTGGTCACAGTGGTCTGCAAATCTGTCCAGGATCTTGTCTTTCTCCTGCAAAACCATTTCACCATCCATAGCCTATGGATATATATAGGCTATGGATATATATATATATAATCCTTTTGGTTTAGGGCCGTAGATTTCTGTCAAACCTGTGAAGAATGTTTTCATGTCCTTCCTGTCTGCTGCAGTTTGAAGTTTCTCCGCTTTTTCATCCCACCAGTTGGCCTTCATCTCTCTGGTGTACTTCTGTAGCTCACTCTGAGCCTTTGAGTATTTCTTCTTCTTCGACCTTGTGTTACACTGTAGGTTTTCCTGCCTAGCTGTATTCCTCGCTTCTAGTAGTTTCTTCAGATGTTCATCATGCTCATCAAACCAATCTTGATGTTTCCTCTCAGGGTAGCCAAATACCATCACTCGCAGTCTGATACACCCTATCCTTCAGTGTTGCCCATTTCTCTTCTATGTCATTCTCTGAGTTGTTGCTGTCCCAGTCTTTCAAGTTTTCATCCATTTCCTGTGTAAGTTCTTCCTGCTTCTTTTGGCCTTTTGGTGCACTAGTGTTTAGCTTCCGTGGTGGCTTTGCACCCGTCCTGCAGTGCTGTTTTCGTCTGCAAATCCTTAATCTAGATCTCAGCATAACATGATCAGTGCCGCAGTCCGCGCCTCTCATTGCTCTGGTGTCCAATACATCCCTTATGTCTTTCTGCCTGACTATGATGTAGTCTAATAAGTGCCAGCGCTTGGATCTTGGGTGCATCCATGTCTTCTTGTGTGTGTCTTTGTGCTTAAATAGAGTGTTGGTTATCACAAGGTTGTACTCTGAACATAGTGGAAGTAGAAGTTCTCCATTAGCATTGCACTTGCCTACTCCATGACTGCCTAGCACTCCTTTCCATTTCTTGGTGTCCGAACCAACTCTGGCATTAAAATCTCCGAGTATCAGCCTGTCATCAGTCGGTACACGCCTGATAGTCTCACGTAAATCACTGTAGAACTCTTCCTTCACCTCCTCTGTGTTGGTCATTGTTGGGGCATATACACTGATGAGTGTGGCATACATCTTCTGCTGTAGTGGGAGTCTCATAGTCATTATCCAGTCGTTGATTGGCACCGGTTCCTCATCAAGCATTGCTGCTATCTCCTTTCTAACTGCAAAGCCCACTCCTGCGTCTCTCCTTCCTTGAGTTGATCTCCCACTCCAAAAGAAGATGTACCCATGGTTTTCCAAGCTGTCATATCCAGGCAATTTTGTACATAATATGTGTAATAATGTTATCCGGAGGTTTAGTTGTAAATTCTGGGATTAACTTCTGTGTATAATGCTGAACCTGAAGATATCGAAAGAAGTGTGAATTAGGTAGATTAAATTTCTCAGACAACTCTTCAAAAGACGCAAAGGTGCTACCAATAAAAAGGTCTTTCAAACTTTTCAACCCCTACCTATGCCACATGTCAAATGTTTTATCCTGCAGTGAAGGTAGGAAAAAGGGATTTGATGCAATTGGACTTCAAACACATGCTTTCTCCAGGCAGAAGTACTTTTTTTTTTTTTTTTTTTTTTTGTTACTTATTTGTACCCGTAGGTAGATTTGGTTTGCAGTCTGGTGACAAGCCACCGGCTGCCGGTCGCTGCGTGCGCGAGCGCCCTAAACCTACATGTTTTTGGTATGCGGGAGGAAACCGGAGAAATCCCGGAGTAAACCCACGCAACACGGGGAGAACATGCAAACTCCACACAGCTCACTGTTGGTCGGGGGCTGGGATTGAACCCACGATCTCATGATCCCCACGGTCCCCCAGCCGAGGGTAAACTGTGCTGCCACAGTGCTATTTTCTAAATTGTGAATAAATTCTGAGTGGTTCACTACAGGGTTAGTGTCAGGTAGGTTCAAAAGTAAAGGCATAGTTGCTCCTATTAAAGCATGTAACTCGAGCTGTACCCACGTTGGACAGCTACTTTCTAAATAATAATGTCTCCAATGTGCCATACAGTACAGATTGGCAGCCCAATAATAAAGTCGGAAATTCGGGAGGGCCAATCCTCCATCACATTTTGACTTTTGTAGATAGTGTTTGCGCAGACGGGGTTGTTTGCCGTTCCATACAAAAACTGAAATAGTTGAATCCAGTTTTTTAAAATGGGTACCTGGGATCAGAATAGGCAGACATTGATACATATATAAAAATTTGGGAAGCACTGACATTTTAACAGCATTGACTCTACCCATAAGCTAAATCAGAAGAGACAACCAGTTAGATAGTTCTTGTTGTGTTTTAGTTAACAATTTCCCAAAGCTTTGACTAAAAAGTTCAGAAAAACTCTTTGTCACTGTAACTCCCAGGTACACTACTGTTCAAAAGTTTGGGGTCACCCAGACAATTATTTTGTGTTTTCCATGAAAAGTCACACTTATTTACCACCATGAGTTGTAAAATGAATAGAAAATATAGTCAAGACATTGACAAGGTTAGAAATAATGATTTGTATTTGAAATAATAATTTTTTCCTTCAAACTTTGCTTTCGTCAAAGAATCCTCCATTTGCAGCAATTACAGCATTGCAGACCTAACATGATTGCACAAGGGTTTTCTAATCATCCATTAGCCTTCTGACGCAATGAGCAAACACACTGTACCATTAGAACACTGGAGTGATAGTTGCTGGAAATGGGCCTCTATACACCTATCTAGATATTGCACCAAAAACCAGACATTTGCAGCTATAATAGTCATTTACCACATTAGCAATGTATAGAGTGTATTTCTGATTAGTTTAAAGTTATCTTCATTGAAAAAAAGTGCTTTTCTTTCAAAAATAAGGAAATTTCTAAGTGACCCCAAACTTTTGAACGGTAGTGTAGGTAAAATGATCCGTAACGGTTTTAAAAGGTACTTTCAATTTCTCCAAAGAGGGTGTATCCATGTTCAGCGGTAATAGTACACTTTTATGAAAATTCACTTTATATTGTGATTTTTTTTTTTTTTTTTTTGAATTTTGTATACTTTATTGATCCCCAGAGGGGAAATTGAGGGCATCCACCTGGATGGATGAAGCAGCCACGGTACGGCGCTATCCCTTAACCATTCACACACACATTCACACCTAGGGCCACTTTAGAGTCTCCAATTAACCTAACCTGCATGATTTTTTTTGGCCTGTGGGAGGAAACCGGAGAAATCCCGGAGTAAACCTATGCAGATACGGGGAGAAACATGCAAACGCCACACAGATCACTGTTGGTCAGTGGCTGGGATCGAACCAGGGATCCCATGGCCAAGGGTGAGTTGCTGTGCTGGCGCAGTGCTAACCACTACGCCACCGCACCGCCCAGATTCCCAAACTGTTGTAAAAGATCTAAAATAGAAGGAATGGTACTCAGCTCTGGATATATATAATAGAAGGACATCAGCATAAAGTGATAGTTTGTGGTCTGTATCGCATCTGTTAATGCCTGTAATTGAGTTTTTATAGCTATGGCCATGGTTCAATAGCTAGAACAAAAAGAAGAGGGCAAAGGGGACATCCTTGACGTGTTCCATGGTACAGATTGAAAGGCTTAGAGTTCACATTATTTGTTCTAATTATAGCTGAGGGAGAGGAGGCTCCTCTCAATGTGGAGGAGCAGTGGTTGTACTCTGAGCCTCTCCCAGATGACTGAGCTCCTCACCCTATCTCTAAAGGTGAGAAAGCTTATTTCAGCCGCTCATATCCACGATTTCATTCTTTCGGTTATTACCCAAAGCTCGTGTCCATAGGTGAGGGTAGGAACATAGACTGACCGGTAAATCGACAGTTTTGCCTTAGAGCTCAGCTCCTTCTTCACCACGACAGACCAGTACAACGTCCGCATCACTGCAGGTGCTGCTCCAATCCGTCTGTCAGTCTCTCGCTCCATTCTCCCCTTACTCGTGAAAAAGACCCCAAGATACTTAAACTGCTCCACTTGGGGCAGTAGCTTGTCCCCACCCTGAAAAGGACAATCCACCCTTTTCCAGCTGAGGACCATGGACTCGGACTTGTAGGTGCTGATTCTCATCCCAGCCGCATCACACTCTGCAGCAAACCATCCCAGTAAAATCTGTTGGTCATTGCTGGATGAAGCCAACAAGACAACATCATCCGCAAACAGCAGAGATGAGATCCTGTGGTCACCAATCATGACGCCCTCTATTCCCTGGCTACGCCTAGAAAGCGTGTCCATAAAAAATATGAACCGGATCGGTGACAAGGGGCAGCCCTGGCGGAGTCCAACTCTCACTGGGAATGAGTCCGACTGAGTGTTGGCAATAAGCACGCAGCCCTCACAACGGTCATATAGAGACCGGATAGCTCATATTTCGTATTTGCTGGTATAATTCAGAATTCATTGTTGTGTCAATAATGGCAAGCTAGCCTGGCCTAGATGCAGAAAAACGGGCCCAAGCCATATTACCACTACTATGTTTCAAAGATGGGATAAGGTTCTCATGCTGGAATTCACTGTTTTCTTTTTTCCAAATATAATGCTTCTCATTGAAACCAAAAAGTTCTATTTTGATCTCATCCGTCCACAAGACATTTCTTGTATAGCCATCAGGCTTGTCCACGTGATCTTTGGCAAACTGCAGATGAGCAGCAATGTTCTTTTTGGAGAGCAGTGACTTTCTCCTTGCAACCCTGCCATGCACACCATCGTTGTTCAGTGTTCTCCTGATGGTGGACTCATGAACTCGTGAACATTAACATTAGCCAATGTGAGAGAGGCCTTCAGTTGTTTAGAAGTTACCCTCGGGGTCCTTTGTGACCTCATGTCTATTGCACGTCTTGCTCTTGGAGTGATCTTAGTTGGTCGACCACTCCTGGGGATGGTAACAGTGATCTTAAATTTCCTCCATTTATACACAATCTGTCTTTCTGTGGATTGGTGCCGTCCAAATTCTTTAGAGATGATTTTGTAATGTTTTTGTAACGTTTTTCCAGCCTGATGAGCATCAACATCCCTTTTTCTGAGGTCCTCAGAAATCTCCTTTGTTCATGCCATGATAAACTTCCACAAACATGTGTTGACACTTTGATAGATCTCTAAATAAAAGATTCTTTAAATAAAACAGTTTCCACTCACACCTGATTGTCATCCCATTGTCTGAAAACACCTGACTCTAATTTCACCTTCAAATTACCTGCTAATCCTCGAGGTTCACAAACTTTTGTCACTCACAGATATGTAATATTGGACAATTTTCCTCAATAATAATAATAATAAAAAAATTTGTTTCATTTATTTAACTGGGTTCTCTTTATCTACTTTTAGGTCTCGTGTGAAAATCTGATGATGTTTTTGGTTATATTTATGCGCAGAAATTTAGCAAATTCTAAAGGGTTCACAAATTTTAAAGCACCACTTAAGTTCCCCTTTACGAAGTCAAGGTGGGAGAGAGCATGATGATTAGCAAACAGGCTGACATACTACATCACTCCTGTTACAACCAGTTGCTCCATGACCAGTGTTGGGCAAGTTACTAAAAAATAGTAACTAGTTACAGTTACTAGTTACTTCTTTTCAAAAGCAACTAAGTTACTTTTGAGTTACTGCATGATTAAAGTAACTAGTTACTTGGAAAAGTAACTTTCACGTTACTTTTAAATGCATACTTAAATCATCTTGCACACACAGCAAGATCAAGGGCTCCTTGTTCTCATCAGAAAAAAGAAAACTGATGAGAAAAAAAGTCTCATCTTACAGAGAAAAAATGTCTCAGATTTACACAAACTATTGTAATCAGTAGAAAGTCAGACATTTACTAGAAATAAAGCTGCAAATTCACAGAGAAAATTTGCCATATGTTTGACACCCCTGGACCAGCCCATTAAAAATGCCTGTTTAGAGGATTTACTTTCATGAAATAGTTGCATATCACAATAGCATGTAAATGAATGAGATAAAATAAAATAGAAAGCACAGATAAATGAAAGTTCACCGCTTACTGCAACAAATCACAGTCACTTTTTCTCTGTGCGTAAGAAAACTTTAAATGCATTTAATGCGGACATTAAATGCGAGCTTCTTGCTCAAAAAATACTCATGCTTAACCACAGACGTAAGAGCTGTTAGGGACTACTTACCGCTCAGACAACAGGTGATCAGGGCTCGATATGAAAAGTCACCACCGCCACAGCATTTCTTCGCTGGGTTGTGATGTGATCTGGGACAGGACAGGAAACTGACCCATGGAGGAGACTGTGTGACAGCTGCGTCAGTTACGGTAGGGTCGGTTTATATTTATTTGCTTGCCTTTGCCTTTGGCATGACAACCTCCAGTGGCTTGAGGCCGGTGGTGGTGCTGGGGATGGCAGTCCCACCAATAGCCACCAAAACTGTGTATTCATCCCAGTTGGCAGCTGATGAGGGTCTAGCAACTGCACGTTGTATGATCGTCTATTTGCGCTAAAATATCTATCCATATTAATAAAACAAGTAACGGGAGTAACGCATCTGATCAAATTTCAGTAACGGGAATGCATTACTGAATTTTTAAACAGTAATTTCCTTACACTGCACGTTACTGCAAAACTAGTGGTGTTACAGTTACGCGTTACAAAGTAACACATTACTCCTAACACTGCCCATGACATCCTCTTTTCCTGAAGCTGCTGCCATCTTGTCCATGCTCCTTGTTGGGCTTGGGATACTGCTCTAGTCATCCATGTCTGCTCCTCTGACCTCCAAACCTCAGCCGCAAGGTCCCACTTTTGTCTGTCACTTGGCTGTGACCACCAGACCATTTTGCCATGTCCCAAGCCCATCCGGTCAAGCTGGGTTGCCCTAACTATCTCCCGGATCCTTAGACTGGACTCAGCCTCTGCAATCTAAACACTTGCCTGCCACTTCCTGCCTGTTTTGACATCTGGGAGCGCATCCCTAACAACTTGATCCTTCGAGTCTCTGAGCATCATGTGAAGCTTTGACTTTGCCACCTTGAACTCTTCTGACAGGGACTTTATCAGTAGTTGCACCGGAGTGGTGGCCTAGTTGGTAGAGCATCTGCCCCACAACCGGGAGGTCGTGGGTTCAAATCCCAGCCGGGTCATACCAAAGACCATATAAAAATGGTACTTTCTGCCTTCTAGCTTGGTGCTCAACATAATAGAATGGGGAAAGGAAAGTTTACGCACAGAGCTACCAGAGGACTGACTCTCCCTTCCCCCCACTGTAGCTTCCACTACTCACAGTAGCTGTGTGACCTAGGGTCAATGAAACAGAGATAGGTGCCACCCCATACACCACATGGTGTCCCACATGCAGTGGGGGAGGGGAGGAAGACCTTCGTTCCTCTGCCATATAGTGCCACAGATGTAAGGTTTCAGGACACTCCAAGCCATCTACGGATGGAAACACTGATGCATTTCTTCATGGCTTCCATATGAGTTAGAGCTACCTCATAGATGGTCAGGGGCCACATCAATCTTGGCATCAACCTGAACTGCAAACACCATAGTTTTAACTTTCCTGGAAAGCCACACATATCAATGGCTTCCATTCCTTCTTCCATCTTCTGCTTAATCTCATCTGCTCTTCCAGTGTCTCGAAGTTCTTTGGTATATCAGCAACCCAGACTCTTTGCCAGTAGGTCAGACAGTGAATCACTGTTAGCCCAGTCAATCAGCTCCACCAGCCGTTTCAATTCATCTACTGTCACAACAGTGAGCTGGTTCACCAAGTTTAAGTCATCCATAAAAGCTCGAATTGGAGGCAGTTCTTGTTCTGGAACTAATTCTACTGCTGGGCCAACCTTCTTGGCAGCACACACTATCACCTCCATAGCTAGAATGAACACTGGTGATATTGTGCATCCCATTGGGATTCCAATCTCCAGCTCCTGCCAGCTTGTGGTGTACAACTTGGTAGTGAACCTCATTTTGAAGTGCTCATAGTAGGCTAATGCTACTCTCTGAACCTTATGCGGAACAGATCCTTAGGCATTGGCCAGGTCCACCCACACTACCGCCAAGTCCTCCTTCTGTCACTTTGCTTGTTGGATTGTATGCCAGATCATACGTTCTATACATCCTGGAAAGCCTGGAAGCCCTGCCTTCTGTACAGACATGTCAACATAGCCATTCTCAAAAAGGAACCTCACAAGTCGCCCAGTTAGCACGCCAAATAAGATCTTCCCTTCCACATTCAGCAGGGATATTGGACCAAACTGACTCAGGAGTTTTTACAGCTCTTCCTTGTGGATGTACACTCATCAGCTTGAGCCCAGAAAACTGGGATAACTTCCAGTCTCCAGATGACCTTCAGAAGCTTCCACAACACCCGCAGCAACTCAGGACAAGCCTTGTACACCTTGTAGGGTATTCCAGTGGGACCAGGTGCTGCTTCAGATTTTGCCTTTCTCACAAATTCTTCCACTTCCTTCAGCCATGGCTCTGCCAGATCAAAGGGAAAGCTGGGTGCCGACGGGTGCTCCAGGCCAGCGATGGGTTCCATTATCTCACCCTTCTTCTGGTCTGTGTAGGTTTTCTTTAGATGACTCTCCAGCTCCTCCCTCGGAATGTCTAATACACCACTCCTGTTCTCTTCAACTTCTTTGTGAACCTATGTGGATTCTTATAGAATGCTGCTCTTGGCCTTCTCTTATTCTGTCTGATCTTCCTTCTTCTCTCAGCCTTCAAGATGGCTCTGAGGTCGGCTCTCAGCTGAGACAAGCCTAATTTTGCATCAGAGTCAGTTTCCTTCCTCCACTGTTTCTATACCTGCCGTATCCTCCCCTTGCTCTTTCTCTGTGGTTACAGCTGCTCTGAACTTCTCAAGGCTATACACATAGATGGCTTCACCCATTCCTTGCAGCTTCTTCGTAGTCTCGCCTTTCAGACTCAGTTCTAATGCCTTGGATAAGTCTTCATCCATTTCTCCCCAAGCGTGCTTGTCTGCGAGTGCAGGCCACTTGATTCTGGCCTTCTTGCCTGAACTTTCAGCCCTGTCATCCTCAGCTTAGTGGCTCCCAGCACTGTGGTTGGAAACCTGGCTGTTATCCTCCTCCGACTGACTTGACTGTGCCTGAACACAGTTACTGTATTGCCTTGGTGACATAGCGTCAAAAGCTACTTCTTAGACAGACTTGCATCCTTTGCGGATTTGATGAATCCGTAGACCTCGTGTAGTATCAAACTGTCTACCACACCAACATGTGTTCATTGTCCGAGAGCGGGTTTCAGGTTCGTCTTCACATATGAAGTACGTGGGAGATGGTGTCATCTGTGCTCCTGTATGTGCTCCTGTTTGGGTGATAGGCAAGCTGCAATGGATCCAGGGCACTTGTTAGTGATGAGCAGATCTGGTTTTTAACAAGTTTTTCAAAACATTTAATGACAGTAGATGTTAGCACTCCAAGGGGATTGTCATTTAAACGTGCAGGTTTTTTTGTCTTAGGGACTGGGATAATAACAGGTCATCACGGAATTTTCACAAATTTTCTCACAATCTGGCAAAATGACAGACAACTGTAAATTGTAGTACAACCTTTGATGTATAAGATAAGATAAGATAAGATAAGCCTTTATTAGTCCCACAACGGGGAAATTCCAGGATTGCAACAGCACAGGGATAGCAACACTCAGAGCAACAATCAGAAGGCAAGAAAAAACAAGCAAGCAAGAGCAGCTAATATACATATGTACATATTACTATAAAATATATATATACACACACACACACACAGACACACAGTGCAGAGCATTGTAGCTGGATGGAATAAATATATGAATATATGAACACACAGTGCAGAGCATTGTAGCTGGATGGAATAAATATATGAATATATGAACACACAGTGCAGAGCATTGTAGCTAGATGGAATAAATATGTAAATATATAAACACCCACAGTATGGAGCATTGCAGCTAGGTGGAATAAATATGCAAGTATATAAACACACACAGTGCGGAGCAATGTAGCTAGATGGAATAATATGTAGATATATAAAAACACAGTGCGGAGCATTGTAGCTAGATGGAATAAATATATAGATATATAAATATAAACACACCCAGTGCAGAGCATTGTAGCTAGATGGAATAAATATGTAAATATATAAACACACACAGTGCAGAGCATTGTTGCTAGGTGGGATGAAACGGCATAACCGTCTATTTAGTTATCCTACATGGTATGATTATGTGCCCATACATATTCTCACCCTCCATAGCGACCGGTATGTTCCTAGTTGTATGCCGGAGAGGACCATTGTGTAAGTCTATTGCATCTTTTGCATTCAAAAAAAAAAAAAAAAAAAAAACTATTAGTTTGTTACGTCTTTTTGCTATCTCTGCGAGCAGCCCTGCTTAGGTTGTACAGTCTGACAGCCGTTGGTAGGAAGGACCTACGAAACCTCTCGGTTGTGCACCTGGGATGATGTAGTCTGCTGCTAAATGAGCTCCTCAGTGCATCCAGTATGTCCTGCATAGGGTGGAACTCGGACTCCAGCAGAGATGACAGTTTAGCCACCGTCCTTCTCTCTCCTATCTCCTCCATCGGATCAAGGCGTTGCCCCAGGACAGAGCTAGCTTTCTTAATCAGTTTGTTCAGTCTCTTCCTATCGGCTGCAGTAATGCCACTGCCCCAGCAGACCACTCCAAAAGTGATGGCTGATGCCACCACCGTGTCATAGAATGACTTCAGCAGCGCCCCTTGTACACCAAAAGACCTGAGTCTCCTCAGCAGGAACAGCCTGCGCTGTCCCTTCTTGTAGAAGGGACAGCGCAGTATAGTATATATACTGTATATAATATATAATAATAATATATTTAGTAAGTATATATATATAGTAAGTATATATATATAGTAAGTATATATATATATATATATATATATATATATATATATATATATATATATAGTAAGTATATACAGTTCTTGAAAAAAAATTAAGAGACCGCTGCAAAATTATGACTTTTTGGTTTTACTATTTATACATACGTATGTGTTTGAGTAAAATGAGGAATTTTGTTTGATTCTCTAAGCTGCTGAAAGCAATTCATTCAAATTCCAAGTCAAAATATCATTATTTAGTGCATTTTATTTACAGAAAATGACAACTGGTCAAAACAACAAAAAAAGATGTTTATTTTTTGATATGTTTTTTGATCAAATAATGCAAAGAAAACAAGTTTGTGTTGATTCTTCAACACTACAATACTTAAGTTTTAACTTAAGAACTCACAAATCTGTATTTGTGGAATAACTCTGATTTTGAAATTTGGTACCACACTTTGAAATACTCTGATGATGTGCATATTGCAATTTTACTCTCATCGGATGACCTTGAGGTCAAAGGCCAAGTCAGATTTTTTCCTAAATCTTCTAAACACAGTAACGACTGAAATAAATGATGTAGGCTTTTCAAATCAATACAGTAGTTGTATCTAATACATATCTTGGACAACTTACACCCAGACCTAACTATGGGTTTGGGGTCAAAAGGTCAAAGGTCAAGGTTAACATTTGTTATGCTTTATTACTGTACAACGAGTAAAGTTAGGGTCACAAAACTTGGTACACAGGTTCACCCTGTGACCCTGAAGTGTGACTACGGTTTTGGGATCACAAGGTCGAAGGTCAACATCAAAATAGCTTACAAACTATATCTCAACAATAAAGAAAGCTAAGGTCACCACACTTGCTACACAGGTTCACCTTGGGATCCTGACCTCTGACTATGGGTTTGGGGTCAAAGAGTCAAAGGTCAAGGTTAGCATTTCTTATGCCTTATTACTGTACTACAAGTAAAGCTAGGGCCACCAAACCTGGGACACAGGTTCACCTTGACATCCTGATCTCTGACTATGGGTTTGGGATCAAAAGGTCAAGGTTAATATTCCTTATGTCTTATTACTGTATGAGTAAAGCTAGGGCCACCAAACTTGGTAGACAGGTTCACCCTGTGACCCTGAAATGTGACTGTGGTTTTGGGATCACAAGGTCAAAGGTCAACATCAACATGGCTTATAAGCTGTATCTTAACAAAGAAAGCTATGGTCACCAAACCTGGTACACAGGTTCACTCTTGAGACCATAACCTCTGACTACAGGTTTGGGGGGTCCAAAGGTCAAGGTTGGTACACCCTATGATCTCATACTATAGAATGTGTAAAGCTCTCTAGGGTCACCATACTTGCTACACAGGTTCACCTTGGGATCCTGACTACAGTTATGGGTTGTATACTTTGTTGTATATTTGTGGATGATGGGCTTATCATAATTTGGTTCTGCCACAGTAATTATATTGAAAAGTTGAAAACTGCTCTCCATCAGTAAGTATTGGGATCTTCAAAGAAAACGGAGGCGGGGGATATTGCATTTGCCTTAGAGTACTCTTGTTAGTCACAGCTTTCATCTATCTTAACCATGCTGAGATGATCACCTAATCAGTACAACCTTAAGTATATTGAGGTGTCCTTGTGTTGGAATTCAACAGTTACTCAAATTGATTGGCTGCAATACACGTAGAGATGCTAATTTAGGAGCGATTTTGCTGTGATCTATATTTTTAGACCTGTATATACAATATAGTTTAATTCCACTTATGAAATAGTTGCATAAGACACAGCATGTAAATTAAATGATAAAAACACATATATAGATGGGTTCACTTCAGAGAAACCTTAATTTGTTTATCACAGGTAACTGATAAGTACAATTATATTTTCTTTTTCTGTGCTTAACAAAACAAATTTTGTACAAATGCATGCAAACGTTAAACAGAAAAACTAACAGATCTTTTTGCCCTGGAAAAGTAATCACGTTTAATCACAGACAGAGAACTACAGGTACATCTCAAAAAATTAGAATATCATGAAAAAGTTCAATATTTTTGGTCACTCATTTCAGAAAGTGAAACCCATATATTATACAGATTCATTACACAGAGAGTGATATATTTCAAGTGTTTATTTGTTTTAATTTTGATAATTATGGCTTACAGCCTATGAAAACCCCAAATTCAGTTTCTAAAAAAATTAGAATATTACATATTAATTTTAAAAAATAGTTTTTTTAATAGAAATGTTGGCGACTGAAAAGTATGTCCATGTACACACTCAATACTTGGTTGGGGCTCCTTTTGGATTAATTACAGTATCAATGTAGCGTGGCATGGAGGTGATCAGCCTGTGGCACTGCTGAGGTTTTATGAAGACCCAGGTTGCTTTGATAGTGACCTTGAGCTCATCTGCATTGTTGGGTCTGGTTTCTCTCATCTTCCTCTTGACAATACTCCATAGATTCTCTATGGGGTTTAGGTCAGGAGAGTTTGCTGGCCAATCAAACATAGTGATGCCGTGGTCATTAAATCAGGTTTTGATACGTTTGGCAGTGTGTGGGGGGTGCCGAGTCCTGCTGGAAAATGAAATTAGCTTCTCCATAAAGCTTGTCAGCAGAGGGAAGCATGAAGTGCTCTAAAATTTCCTGGTAGATGACTGCGCTGACTTTGTTCTTGATAAAACACAGTGGACAAACATCAGCAGATGATCTCTGTTCAGATAAAAGTAAATTTTGCATTTCATTTGGAAATCAAAGTCCCAGAGTCTGGAGAAAGAGCGGAGAGGCACAGAATCTAAGTTGCTTGAGGTTTAGTGTGAAGTTTCCACAGTCAGTGATGATTTGAGGAACCATGTCATCTGCTGGTGTTGATCCACTGTGTTTTAGCAAGACCAAAGTCAGCGCAGTCGTCTGCCAGGAAATTTTAGAGCACTTCATGCTTCCATGTGCTAACAAGCTTTATGGAGAAGCTGATTTCATTTTCCAGCAGGACTTGGCACCCCCCCGCCCCCCCCCCCACACACATACACTGCCAAAAGTATCAAAACCTGGTTTAATGACCATGGCATCACTTTGTTAGATTGGCCAGCAAACTCTCCTGACCTAAACCCCATAGAGAATCTATGGAGTATTGTCAAGAGGAAGATGAGAGACACCAGACCCAACAATGCAGACTAGCTGAAGGTCACTATCAAAGCAACCTGGACCTTCAGAACACCTCAGCAGTGCCACAGGCTGATCACCTCCATGCCACGCCACACTGATACTGTAATTAATCCAAAAGGAGCCCCGACCAAGTATTGAGTGTGTACATGGACATACTTTTCAGTCGGCCAACATTTCTATTAAAAAAACTGTTTTTTAAAATTAATTTTATCTAATATTCCAATTTTTTGAGAAACTGAATTTGGGGTTTTCATGGGCTGTAAGCCATAATCATCAAAATTAAAATAAATTAACATTTGAAATATATCATTCTCTGTGTAATGAATCTATATAATATATGGGTTTCACTTTCTGAAATGAGTGACCAAAAATATTGAACTTTTTCTTGATATTCTAATTTTTTGAGATGTACCTGTATATCAGAGCTTCCCACACATTATTAGCATGTATATGATACCGCCCATCCTATATCTTGAATGGAAATCATATTGATATATTCCTAAAACTCTTCATATATTTGTTCTTGTTGTATGAATGAAAATGTTTGACTAAAACTACTGTGAAATGCAACAAATTAAAAACACATTACTGACAAACTGCTCTTTCCCTGACTCCGCCCCGCCCACCTCTTGTCTCACAGACTCCTCCCCTCGCAGTGATATCACTTGTCACATGATGCCTTTCTATAGTTATGACGTGCCACACACATGTGGTCCCAATCCAGCTGTCTGCTGTCAGTTTGACTTCCACCGGCTGCCAGGGAGGCGGATCTTCTGTCCATGGAAGATCCCACCTCAGGAAATTACAGAGCAGAATGTAAAGGAGAGGTGAGTAGGTGGTAGGGCTTCTTCTTCGCCTTCTTTTGGCTGCTTCCTTTAGGGGTTGCCACAACGGATCATCTGCCTCCATCTCATCCTAACCCTTGTGTCCTCTTCTCACATACCAACCCTCTCCGTGTCCTCTTTCACTGCATCCATAAATCTTCTCTGTGGTCTTCCTCTTTTCCTCCTGCCTGGTAGCTCCATCTTAAACATCCTTTGTCCAATATCTCCACTATCCCTCCTCTGCACATGTCCAAACAATCTCAGCCTTGCCTCTCTTACTTTGTTTCCAAACTGCCCAACCTGAGCTGTCCCTCTGATATACTCATTAATAATCCTGTCCCTCCTAGTAACTGTCAGTGAGTCCTAGCATCTTCAACTCTGCCACCTCCAGCTCTGCCCGTGTTTTCATCAGTACCACTGTCTCAAACCATTACTTTCTTGTAAATCTTCCCTTTCACTTCAGCTGCTATCCTTCTGTCGCAAATCACCCCTGACACTCGTCATCACCCACTCCACCCTGCCTGCACTCTGTTGTGCACCTCTCTTGTGCACTGACCATTGTTTTGGGTGGCAGATCCCAAGTATTTAAACTAATCTACCTTCACTGCCGCTAGTCCTTGCATCTTCACCATTAAACCTGCCTCCCTCTTATTCACACACATGTATTCTGCCTTGCTTCCACTGACTTTATTTCTCTTCTCTCCAGTGCATACCTCCACCTTTCCAGGTTCTCTTCCACCTGCTCCCTACTCTCACAACAGATCACAATGCCATCTGCGACAATCATAGTCTGAAATTATGAAAAAGCTTGTCATGTAAAAATGTTCATATTTGAGTTTTGTATCATTACTTTTAAAGGAGAGATATGATGCTTTTTATATTTCACATGTTGACACTCTTCCTAGAGGTCTTAATGAAATATCTGTGACATATTGTGGTCAAAATATATCAGCCTTTTATTATTCCAAAACCAATTTTTAATCCATTTTATCAGGCTTTTTTTTAGAGTGGCTCATTTCAGTGCATATTTCTTTAAAACCTTATGAGCCCCACCCTCCCTGTTTTGTCGCCATGAGAAGTTTTGGTTGGCAAAGACAGACTAACATCTAATAGGTGAAAGTGATTATGTAAAAGCCCAGGGAAAGCCCGACTGGGGATAGGGGTGTATGGGATTAGTGGTAGATAGAATATGACTGGTCCCTGGCGTACAATAAGCACAGAAACGACTCTGAATGAGTAATCGACTAACTCTGCTAACACGAGATGGGCTAATCTATCGCCCTCTCTTCACCAATTAATCTCCAAGGCCCTGGACAGATGGACCTCTCTAGTTAGTGGGCTGATGTGTCAGCCTATTACAGCCAGAATATATCAAAATAAGCCTAAATCACAGGTGATATATTATTGACTGTTGACTCGTGAACCAGGTGGGAACACTGATGTCTAGAGATTGTTTTATTTGAAACTTTCTGAATTTGACACGTTTATACTTTCCCTTTTGCTTCGCATTTTATATTGCTATCTTTTAATTGTGGGACCTTGGGGAAAAAAAATCTTCTTACTTTGCTCAATCAGAGGTAATGCTGATCAGTGTCTCATCCTCACAGAGCTCTCCTCCTCTTGGATCAGTACCGGCAGAAGTCTCGACTCTTTCGCTCTAATGTTCTTCTCATTCCACTTGGTGACGACTTTCGTTATGTGGAGTCGAGTGAGTGGGATGCTCAGTTCACCAACTACCAGAAGCTCTTCAATTACTTTGATCAACACCCGGAGCTCAGTATCAAGGTTAGTGTCTGGAACAGCTGTGTTTTGATTAATTATATTTTGGTTTTATGAGTCTGCTTGCTTTGTTGTCAGAGAAAATTCAGAGGAAATGGATGATTTTGGAATCATGGTGTTTATTTCTCAACTCAAATGTTTAGTTGCATAAAAAATACCGATGGTTGTATTGCGACAATCTATTCAACAGTCTGTTGTCTTAGGCTCAAAGCTCATTTACAGGCATGTCCAAGTCTATATTACGGCAGAGAAAACAGACTTTGCATCGCAAAATGTGCAAAGGGGTTGTCCTAACACTTAATTATTCAGTGATGTATTTTGTGTGTAACATGCAGTAGCCCAATCAGCATAACTCCTCTCCTCACCTTTAAGAGACAGGGGTGCATGATCTAAGGTGCATTGCTATTCTGATGGTGTTTACCTGTAAGGACAAATCTGTTTTGCAACAAGGTGGCTGACGAGCTCATTCACAATTTGACAATGCATGGAAATATTATTGATCTGTGCTGCTTGGGATTAACAGCCAAGTATTAATTACTAAGTCAAAGCCCAGACAGTTATTTTATAGAGGAGGAGGAAATGATTGAGCTGGACTAAAGTTAAATAATTTAAAGTTTAGCGCAGCATGCACAGTCGCATGTCAAACTCATTCTGTTATCCCCACTGTGCAACACGCTGACATGAATGGTTAGGATCCACTGAGTTATTTAATTAACCCAAACAGCACTCCTTCGTTCCACATACTGACTATTATGTCTGTGACATCATAGGGACATTATTTCTTTCTTAGATGTCCTGTCCATGCGTGCGTGTGTCTTGTCCTGTCATGAATTTTCGTGCTCATTATTTATCTACAGTTGGTATAATTGTGTCTGTGTGCATGCTCCTTCTTCCAGCTGGCTACTGTACTTTATTACTGCCCACTGTTTCTTCATATGATTCAAGTAATAATAACTAGTACATAACTGTGCATGCCCGTAGAAACCAAGTATAAGCAAGTATTTCTGCTGCATGCCTGCTTTTGACCTTTGACATGGTTACATGGCAACAGTAATCATGGTGATACCTGCCTTTGATCTTTGACATGGTTACCATGGGAACAGTAATCACAGTGAAACCTGCCTTTGATGTCACCACTCGCTTTGACATGGTTATCATGGCAACAGTAACCATGGTGATGCCTGCCATTGAGCTTTGACATGGTTACCATGCCAACAGTAACCATGGTGATGCCTGCCATTGAGCTTTGACATGGTTACCATGCCAACAGTAACCATGGTGAAACCTGCCTTTGATCTTTGATGTCATAGCGAGTCCTATGAAACCTGCCTGTGATCTTTGACGTCACCACTCGTTCAGTAATAGCTGCCTTTGATCTTTGACATGGTACCATGGCAAAGCTCAAAGGCAGGCATCACCATGGTTACTGTTGCCATGATAATCATGTCAAAGCGAGTGATGACATCAAAGGCAGGTTTGATGTCACAGAGATGTCACAGAGATTTCTTGAATTATATATAGTGACTAGAGTGATATATACTAGAACTACATGATACATGTGGGTAGTGTGTATTTAATTTTACTCAGATTAACACATTTAAGAGAAAACAACAGTTGAGTGTGAAGTATTTTAAGTAATGGGTTCATTCATTTACCGGTTGTGAATGAAGGCGAGATCCACGCACACTCACTGTACACTGCACCCCACTGAGGCTTCGGCTTGTTCGGACCTAACAGCATCAGTTCCAGGGTGTCAGCAAGGCTGCACCACCCAAAGGCTCCGTGGAGAACATGCGTGGATCCCCCTGTCTTCCCACCTCTCTTGAATGTAAAAAGTGACACACACAGTCCCTGTTTATTCATTCATTTAAAAAAATGCCTAAGTTTATGATTAAAATGAAAATGTGGATGGATAAAAGCTATTCTGTATTATATGAAAATTAAAACGACAGTTAACAATATTTTATTACTAGATTATAACTTTTACAATTGTGTCCGTTAAAAGAATGGACATTTACATTCTCAGCAGCCTGTGAGCGTTTCCTCGTGTGCACATCTGATTACAAAATAGGCTGCTTGAGTTGCAATTGATAAATGCACTACTGACTTTAGACAAACTTTTTGTTGATCAGAGACACATTGTAAGAAAATGCAAAATACTACTTTTTATTTACACTGTTAAAGAAATGAGTGGGTCACAGACAGGACCGGTCTTTGCCATTTTGGTGCCCTAAGCGAGAAGGATATCCTGCACACACACACACACACAAAAAAACCCAAACATTATACCCTCTCAGGTCCTTAAGTCCCCGATACCAGCAACAGACCATGTTACTGCACATAAAAAAAAAAAAAATTGCATAAACCCCTTTCAGTCTAGACTTGCCGCTGTTATTGGAATAGGGTTACCCACGCCGGATGATGCCAGCTAAATGACCTTGCAAGCAGCGTGGGTTGTTGACTACCTCACCTCAGCGGACATTTGAATAGGAAATTAATAAATGGGCGGAACCAAAGAGTGGAAATTAATCAGAGGGCTGTCTGTCATTATTCTGACAGCTTATACCACCACCAGAGTGGTGGCCTAGTTGATAGAGCGTCTGCACCACAACCGGGAGGTCGGGGGTTCAAGTCCCGGCCGGATCATACCAAAGACCAAATAAAAATGGTACTTCCTGCCTTCTAACTTGGTGCTCAGTATAATAGAATGGGGGAAGGAAAAGTTGTTTGTGGCGGCGCCTTGTATGGCAGCGGCCCCTCTGATTCTAGATGTGATTAACTTTGTAGATAGGAGAAACGTAATTTCATTGTACTGTACATGATTGGCTGTATGGACTGAATGACAATAAAATTGGCTTCTTATTGTTATTATATTAATTTCAAAGCTGCAACAGACAACTGTGTGTGCCACAAATATCACAGTGGCTAGTGAGAGCGTCAGTCAACGGTCAGAGCCTTCTGCAGCTCTGACTGTCCCCTGGCTGCTGTGTAGCTGATACAAGCCTATCCTGGTTCAGCAAGGGGAAATCTACTGTTTAGCGCTACTCTGTCTTTGTTCATGCATCCCAGTTTACCTCGCATTAATTTATCCTTTGCTAATCTTTTTTCATGACAGCCCCCTCCAAAATAAAACGTACCCCACCTTGCGTGGTGCTGGAAATGAAACGCAATGCACAAACTCTCTCCTCCTTGCCAAATTAAACAACAAGCCTGAACACACACAAGAGCAAAAACAAACTTCATTTTATACAGCCACTACAATCAGTTTTGTCCTACCTTTGCTGTTTTGTCATTATAAATCATATTTGAGAGGCAACACACAGGACCGGTGGATGGAGCTGTTTATAGCTGGAGAGTTTAGTCCACAGTATCGGCCAGTCAGAGGTGAAATCACCGCTGATATATCTTGACTGGTTCTGCTGTTAAAGCAAAGTTTGTCACAGCGGTCATCTGGCAGGTAGTGGAAGAAGCAGTGCTGGGCGGTCTTCTCTATTTAGTCAGCCTGCACATTAATTTAATTTTATAAATCTCAACAATTTCCTCTCCATAATTTGTTTACATACGAGGTACGGGAGTGAGAGGTGTGGGTGGGGCCACCACAGGCCTACCATGGTCACTGCAGACTCTCCACACTGTCACTGCTGAAGTGATTCAAAGTTAGTCAGCCCTCGAATGCCCTCTACTGACCTGGGGTTCTAAGCATTTCTCTGCCTTGTCTTCCGGCACATCACCTCTGACTATGAGGAATTTTCCATCCATTCATCTTCTACCGCTTTTCCGGAGGTCCGGGTCACGGAGGCAGCAGTTAAAGCAGAGAAGCCCAGACTTCCCTCTTAGGAATTTTATTTTATTAATTAAAAAAAAAATTTGACTGCTTGCAGCTGCGCACTCTCCAGCAAGTGGCGCCCTAGGCAACCGCCTATATGGCCTATGCCAGAAGCCGGCACTGGTCACAAACCAGCAAGCCCCATCTTCACTTCTCCAGAGAAACAAAACAAACACACCCTAAAGGTGCGTTCACACCAAACGTGAACAGGCGAATTTTTCGCACGGCACGATTACATTATAAATCAGTGTAAACACGCCAACAGACATGAATAGTGAGATGCAGACAGGCAAAGTTGTCTTTAAAACTTCTGCAGCTGAGTTCAACCTGCTGTGGAAATTCCTAAAATAACGTCATGCTTATGTTTACATTATCCGGGCTCACCTGAAAATGTCATCTGAAGCCTCCAAAACTTCACAGATGATGGGTGTTTACGTTCCTAGCTTGCTAGGTTGTCCATGGCCGGAAACTGTGAGTAGATAACTCCAAAATCCCGATTCAGCTGAAGAATTCCCAGTCCTCCTGTCTCCCGGTGAGTGAGTTTCATTTTCTAGCTAGTGTACTCTGCAATGGTGACAGCAGAATCTCAGAGCTAGCAGCTAGTTAGCTAGCTAGCTAGCAGACGCAAATGCGCGACTCCACAAATTCACACATACTCACGTCTTCCCATTCACTTTGTATGGATTTGGCCACCTGTTCGTGTTTTGTGTGAACACACCTTAACCCTTTAACTGGCCTAGGTGCCATGTGGCACCTGGGGTAATGCAAGGCAACTCAAGCCCCCCCCTCCCCCCCCCAGTGGTCGAGAGTGGTAAAAAAAATTTTCAATAAAATAGTTCAGATTTCCAAGGCTATAACTTGAAAGTTACACAAGATAATGGCTTACTGTCAATTAGAAAGACGTAGAATATGATCCAAAGTTTCAGATAGGAATAAATTTACACATGTGGCGGTTTGGGAAAACCCCCACAAACAGACTAAGGACAGACAGCTCGCTACTCCTGGTTTTTTCCGCTACACTACTGTGATAATGTTACCTTTCATGCATTGTGTTCATGCGTCCTGTCCTTACTGTGACCTAGAGACTCAGATCAATATGTAGATGTGCCTTTTAACCTCTTTGTTCTGCAGCTGGAGCAGAGTCTAGCAAATCTGCCTATTGTGATGTATGTCTCACAAATGCAAATATCTCATGCCTGTTCTGCAGTCCCTTTGATCAGACCAACTGCTGTGAATCTGCTTTGATGTATTGTTTGAGTTGGGTATAAATACTGCACAGGTTCTGTAACACTTCCTCTCATTCTCACTTCAACCTCTGCTGCAGGACACAGACTTTGTGTCCTCCTCTCCTTGACTGAGAGCCGTGGGCTCGCTCTCGGCGCGCATGCACGGCGCCGGGAGCGGAGCTTGTGACGGCGGTATGATAATAAAACTCTACTTAAAACCTCCAACAACGCCGCTTTATTTCATGTCTCCGCACTGGTGACCCGACGCTGAAACGAACACGTTGCCAGCGAACGCAACACCCGGCAGTGATTCTCCGACGACAAGCGAACGCGGCAGCCTGACTGATCTGCCCTCCCTTCTGCTTCAGGGAGACCTCAACGCGGAGTTTCCAGGCGAAACTCCCCGGAGAACACCCACGACCGGGAAAGCTGAGCAACGTTTCATGGTGAGATCTGCACGCCTAGATCGGCACATCCACGCTGGACCGGCCGCGCTCACAGCCCCTCCACAAGAGAGCGCATGCACCTCGTCCCCTCTCCACGACGGCGATCCCCGTGGCCGACGGAGCACACGTGGACCTGAACGCACCATGACCGAGCGAGTGACAGAGCGTCTACTTCCCTTCACCGCTCCATCACAATGAACAGGGATGATCAAGCTCCCTGACCCTGGTCCTCCTCTCCAGCTGGCCCACCCATCACGGAACCCCGGCGCACGCACCGGGAGTTACGAAGACGGCGCACCACGCACGGGACGCATACGGCTCTACAGACCCTCATCATCCTTCGCAGCTACACATAGAGCCTTCAGGGCTACTCTCACACCTGGAGGCACGCACACAGCATGCTCGAAGGATTTGTTAATGGTCTCAACCACGGCAGACATGGGGAATTCAGCGGTTTTGCGATCCCCGAGGACTTTAGGGCTGCGCCCGCACCTAAAGTCAACATGCCAGTCCCTCTGCTTTTATGTTTTCCTTACAGCCGCGCCTGCTTTTCTTCATGGCCACGAGAGGAGTCAGAGACTAATTTTTCTTCTTGTGATCTCCGCACGCGCAACGGGACAACCCCTCGACGTCGCGGAGCAGCAAGCAATTTTTGCGCGGCCTGGACGTTTTCATCGTCTCCGGCCGGCTTTTACTACCCCCACCCCCCTCCACCCCCTCCTGCACAGAGCTTTTCCCTGCTCGCTGCCCAAGCTGCACTATCGAGGTCTCGACCACCTGCCGAGCCCTCTGGGGGGGAGCTGTGGCGGTTTGGGAAAACCCCCACAAACAGACTAAGGACAGACAGCTCGCTACTCCTGGTTTTTTCCGCTACACTACTGTGATAATGTTACCTTTCATGCATTGTGTTCATGCGTCCTGTCCTTACTGTGACCTAGAGACTCAGATCAATATGTACTGTAGATGTGCCTGTTAACCTCTTTGTTCTGCAGCTGGAGCAGAGTCTAGCAAATCTGCCTATTGTGATGTATGTCTCACAAATGCAAATATCTCATGCCTGTTCTGCAGTCCCTTTGATCAGACCAACTGCTGTGAATCTGCTTTGATGTATTGTTTGAGTTGGGTATAAATACTGCACAGGTTCTGTAACACTTCCTCTCATTCTCACTTCAACCTCTGCTGCAGGACACAGACTTTGTGTCCTCCTCTCCTTGACTGAGAGCCGTGGGCTCGCTCTCGGTGCGCATGCACGGCGCCGGGAGCGGAGCTTGTGACGGCGGTATGATAATAAAACTCTACTTAAAACCTCCAACAACGCCGCTTTATTTTATGCCACCGCACACATCTAATTTGCATAATGCCCATCCATCCATCCATCTTCTTCCGCTTAATCCTTTTTCGGGTCGCGGGGGAGCTGGAGCCTATCCCAGCATCTTTGGGCGAGAGGCAGGGTACACCCTGGATAGATCGCCAGTCCATTGCAGCATAATGTCGCGGCAGCTATATAAACTACATAACTCAGTCAAAAGTGGACTTTGAACCCATTTACATAAAGAATGGTCCAGATTTTTTTGACACCGATTTGTCTACAGGGCTATGCTTTTATCTAATCTTCAAAGTATATGAACCAGAAAATCAATAAAATGTCTAAAAAACATATATTTCTCTTGTTGCCGCGTGGGGGGGGGGGGGGGCTCGCCCACCCATGTGACCGGTCCGTTTTCGTCCGTCGTAGTCGATGTTTGTGTGTGTGCTCAGCCATTTACATCGTGTACCACATCTACAAACTCTTATGATTACCCCACGTGAATTTCGCTTGTATTACATGGCTATTTTTCCTGTAAAATGCAGTTTTCCTGTGAGAATGCATGACGATTGCGGGCGCTGCCACCTTGGTACTGTTAGCTCAGTTTTTCGTCCATCATGGTCAATGTTTCGCGTTTACTTAGTAATTTACACCCGCTTCCACATCTACAAACTCTTATGATTATCCCACGGGAATTTCGTTTGTATTACATGGCTATTTTTCCCGTTTCATGTAGTTTCAGTCATCATCGTGGCAGCGATGACCAAACATGGCGGCATCCACATTGGTGTGTGAGCTCAAAGCAGAAAAAGGAAGAACAATAATGAGGATTTCTTCTTCTTTGCTGTATTCCATGTCAGCCATGATTCCTTCAGCGCGTGTCTGCCACCTTCCAAACTGTCAGATCAATAGAGATTATTACAAATTCTCAGTATAGCCGGGGGACATCAATAAGTTGACACAAGCAGTTACTGTGCTGTGCCACTGGGGGCGCACGACCCGTCCATTTAATCTGGGCACTTAAAGGGTTAACACCGCCTTACTTGTGATTGGTCTATTCAATAAACCATATCAGATAAGGGGCTCATAAATATGAAAAGTTTTTCAGATAGCACTTTATGGACAGCTGCAAAACAACACAGAAATGTTAGTTGCTCTCTAAAGCTACATACAGTGGTGTGAAAAAGTTTTTGCCCCCTTCCTGATTTCTCATTTTTTGGTGTGTTTGTCATACTTAAATGTTTCAGATCATCAAACAAATTTAAATATTAGACAAAGGTAACACAAGTAAACATAAAATGCAGTTTTTAAATGAAAGTGTTTATTAGTAAGGGTAAAAACAATCCAAACCTACATGGCCTTGTGTGAAAAAGTGATTGCCCCCCGTTAAAACATAAATTAACTATGGCTTATCACATCTTTGGAAAGCTGAGTTCAATTTCTCAAGCCACAACCAGGTCTGATTACTGCCACACCTGTTCTCAGTCAAGAAATCACTTAAATAGGACCTGCCTGGCAAAGTGAAGTAGACCGAAAGATCTTCAAAAGCTAGACATCATGTTGCGATCCAAAGAAATTCAGGAACAAATGAGAAACAAAGTAATTGAGATGTGTCAGTCTGGAAAAGGTTATAAAGCCATTTCTAAAGCTTTGGGACTCCAACGAACCACAGTGAGAGCCATTACCCTCAAATGGTGAAAATATAGAACAGTGGTGAACCTTCCCAGGAGTGGCCGACCAACCAAAATTGCCCCAAGAGCGCAGCGACGACTCATCCATGAAGTCACAAAAGACCCCACAACAATATCCAAAGAACTGCAGGCCTCACTTGCCTCAGTTAAGGTCAGTATTCATGACTCCACCATGGGAAAGAGACTTGGCAAAAATGGCCTGCTTGGCACAGTTCGAAGACAAAAACCACTGCTGAGCAAAAAGAACATAAAGACTGGTCTTAGTTTTGCCAGAAAACATTTTGATGATCCCCAAGACTTTTGGGAAAATACTCTGAACTGACGAGACAGAAGTTGAACTTTTTGGAAGGCGTGTCCCCCATTACATTTGGCGTAAAAGGAACACAGCATTTCAGAAAAGGAACATCATACCAACAGTAAAATATGGTGGTGGTGGTAGTGTGTTTGTCTGGGGCTATTTTGCTTTTTCAGGACCTGGAAGACTTGCTGTGGTAAATGAAACCATGAATTCTGCTGGCTACCAAAAAATCCCGAAGGAGAATGTCCGGCCATCTGTTTGTGACCTCAAGCTGAAGCGCACCTGGGTTCTGCAGCAGGCTACTGATCCAAAACACACCAGCAAGTCCACCTCTGAATGGCTTAAGAAAAACAAAATGAAGACTTTTGAGTGGCCTAATCAAAGTCCTGAGATGCTGTGGCATGACCTTAATCAGGTGGTTCATGCTTGAAAGCCCTCCAATGTGGCTGAATTACAACAATTCAGTTCAATTCAATTTTATTTATATAGCGCCAAATCACAACACAGGTCATCTTAAGGCACTTTACAAAAAAGAGTGGGTTTGGGCCTCGCTTTCAAATTTATAAAACCCAGCAGAGACCCCTAAGACCAAGCACTGCAGCGACACAGGCGAGGAAAAACTTCCCTTTAACGGGCAGAAACCTCGAGCGGAACCATAGCTCATAGGGGATGGCCATCCGCCTCAACCGGCTGGGTTGAAGAAAGAGGTAAAAAGTAGAAGGCCTGGCAGTAGCTACATTCAGAACAAATGTAACAAATACAATTCAACATTAACATTCGCAGCCAGACCTTCCAGTATCAAGCCAGGTTAGGCTCCACATGCGAGTGAAGGCCTGGCAGCTGCAACATTTTTAACTATAGGCCTTATCAAAGAGAAAAGATTTCAACTTATTCTTGAATAAAGAGAGAGTGTCTGCCTCCCGAACTGAACTGGGAAGATGAACAACAGTTCTGCAAAGATGAGTGGGCCAAAATTCTTCCAGAGTGCTGTAAAACACTCATTGCCAGTTATCGCAAACGCTTGATTGCAGTTGTTGCTGCTAGGGGTGGCCAAACCAGTTACAGCCGTGGACAAAATTGTTGGTACCCCTCTGTTAATGAAAGAAAAACCCACAATGGTCACAGAAATAACTTGAATCTGACAAAAGTGGTAATAAATAAAAATTCTATGAAAATTAACCAATGAAAATCAGACTTACTTTAAAAAACAAACTCATGAAACAGGCCTGGACAAAAATGATGGTACGCCTAGAAAAGATTAAAAATAATGTGACCGGACATGTTCAACCAAGATGTGTCCTCTAATTAACATCACAGGTGTCTACAAACTTGTAATCAGTCAGTCGGCCTATTTAAAGGGTGACAAGTAGTCACTGTGCTGTTTGTTGACATGGTGTGTACCACACTAAACATGGACCAGAGGAAGCAAAGGAGTTGTCTCAGGAGATTAGAAAGAAAATTATAGACAAGCATTTTAAAGGTAAAGGCTATAAGACCATCTCCAAGCAGCTTGATGTTCCTGTGACTACAGTTGCACATATTATTAAGAAATTTAAGATCCACGGGACTGTAGCCAACCTCCCTGGACGTGGCCGCAGGAGGAGACTGATAATACGAATGGTAACATAAGAGCTCAGAACAACCTCTAAACACATTCAAGGTGAACTCCAAGGTCAAGGTACATCAGTGTCAGATCACACCATTCGTCGTTGTTTGAGCCAATGTGGACTTCATGGGAGACAACTAAGGAGGACACCACTGTTGAAAACAAATCATAAAAAAGCCAGACTGGAATTTGCCAAACTGCATGTTGACAAGCCACAAAGCTTCTAGGAGAATGTCCTATGGACAGACGAGACAAAACTGGAACTTTTTGGCAAGGCACATCAGCTCTATGTTCACAGACGCAAAAATGAAGCATACCAAGAAAAGAACACTGTCCCTACTGTGAAACATGGAGGAGGTTGTGTTATGTTCTGGGGCTTCTTTGCTGCATCTGGCACAGGGTGTCTTGAATCTGTGCAGGGTACAATGAAATCTCAAGACTATCAAGGTATTCTAGAGAGAAATGTGCTGCGCAGTGTCAGACAGCTTGGTCTCAGTCGCAGGTCATGGGTCTTGCAACAGGATAATCACCCAAAACACACAGCTAAAAACACCCCAAGAATGGCTAAGAGCGAAACATTGGACTATTCTAAAGTGGCCTTCTATGAGTCCTGATCTAAAACCTATTGAACATCCTTCAAAACCTTCAAACCTGAGACAACTGGAGCAGTTTGCTCATGAGGAGTGGGCCAAAATACCTGCTGAGGTGCAGAAGTCTCATTGACAGTTACCGAAATCATTTGATTGCAGTGATTGCCTCAAAAGGTTGTGCAACAAAATATTAAGTTAAGGGTACCATGATTTTTGTCCAGGCCTGTTTCATGAGTTTGTTTTTTAAAATAATTCTGTTGAACCACAATTCAAAAGCATTGTCTGATTTTCATTGGTTAATTTTCATAGAATTTTTATTTATTACCACTTTTGTCAGATTCAAGTTATTTCTGTGACCATTGTGGGTTTTTCTTTCATAACAGAGGGGTACCAACAATTTTGTCCACGTGTGTATTAGGTTTAGGGGACAATCAATTTTTCACACAGGGCCATGTAGGTTTTGATTTTTTTCCTTCCTTAATAATAAACACCTTCATTTAAAAACTGCATTTTGTGTTTACTTGTTATCTTTGTCTAATATTTAAATTTGAACACCCCCTCATGGATCGTCACCTTATCGTGGTGGGGGGGTTTGCGTGCCCCAGTGATCCCAGGAGCTATGTTGTCCGGGGCAATTTGCCTCTGATAGGGTCTCCCAAGACAAACTGGTCCTGGGTGAAGGGCCAGACGAAGAACGATCCAACAGACTCTCATGATAAATTGTATATCAAGGATTCAGTGTACCCCGCCCGGTATGGGGTTACCGGGGCCCCACCCTGGAGCCAGGCCTGGGGGAGGGGCTCGAAGGCTAGCGTCTGGTGGCCGGGTTTCCACCCATGGGACCCGGCCGGGCTCAGCCCGAAGGAGTTACATGGGTCCGCCCTCCAGTAGGTTCACCACCTGCAGGAGGGATCATGGAAGTCCGGTGCTATGTGGATTAGGTGGCAGTCAAAGGCGGAGACCTTGGCGGACTGATCCCAAGCTTTCTAAACTGGCTTTTGGTACGTGGAATGTCACCTCTCTGGTGGGGAAGGAGCCTGAGCTGGTGTACGAGATTGAGCGATACCGGCTAGATATAGTCGGCCTCACCTCAACACACAGCTCCGGTTCCGGAACCAGTCTCCTGGAGAGGGGCTGGAGCTTGGCCTTTTCTGGAGTTGCCCCGGGCGAGAGGCGACGAGCAGGGGTAGGTATTCTTGTATCGCCCCACCTTGCTGCCTCTATATTGGAGTTTTCCCCGGTGGACGAAAGGGTTGCTTCCCTGCGCCTTCGGGTTGGGAAACGGGTCCTGACCATCATTTGTGCCTATGCACCAAATGATGTTTCAGAGTACCCACCCTTTTTGGAGTCTGTGACTGGGGTGCTGGAGGGTGCTCCTCCTGGAGACTCCATTGTCCTACTGGGGGACTTCAATGCGCACGTGGGCAACGACAGTGAAACCTGGAGGGGGGTGATTGGGAGGAACGGCCTGCCCGATCTGAACCCGAGTGGTGTTCAGTTATTGGACTTCTGTGCTAACCACAGTCTGTCTATAACGAACACCATGTTCAAGCATAAGGGTGTCCATATGTGCACCTGGCACCAGGACACCCTAGGCCGCAGGTCGATGATCGATTTTGTTATCGTGTCATCAGACCTGCGACCGTATGTCTTGGACACCCGAGTAAAGAGAGGTGCAGAGCTGTCAACTGATCACCACCTGGTGGTGAGTTGGATCCGATGGCAGGGGAGGAAGCCATTCAGACCTGGTAGACCCAAACGTATAGTGAGGGTGTGCTGGGAGCGTCTGGCTGAGGCCCCTGTCCGGGAGGTCTTCAACTCCCACCTCCGGAAGAACTTCAACCACATTCCGAGGGAGTCTGGAGACATGGAGTCTGAATGGGCCATGTTCTCCACCTCTGTTGTTGAAGCGGCAGCCCAGAGCTGCGGCCGCAAGGTGGTCGGTGCATCTCGTGGTGGCAACCCCCGAACCAAGTGGTGGACACCAGTGGTGAGGGGGGCCATTAAGCTGAAGAAGGAGTCCTATCAAGCTTGGTTGGCTTGTGGGACTCCCGAAGCAGCTGAGGTGTACCGGCAGGCCAAGCGGAGTGCAGCTCGGGTGGTTGCTGAAGCAAAAACCCGGGTATGGGAGGAGTTCGGTGAGGCCATGGAACAAGACTTTCGGTCGGCTTCAAAGAGATTCTGGCAAACTGTTCGGCGGCTCAGGAGGGGAAAGCAGCTCCCCGTCCACACTGTGTATGGTGCGGATGGGACACTGTTGACTTCAACTGGGGATATCGTCGGGCGGTGGAAGGAATACTTCGAGGATCTCCTCAATCCCACTGATACGCCTTCCACAGAGGAAGCAGGGTTTGGGGACGAGGGGGATGACTCGCCTATCACAGGGGCTGAGGTCGCCAAGGTGGTTAAAAATCTCCTTGGTGGCCGGGCCCCGGGGGTGGACGAGATTCGCCCCGAGTACCTCAAGGCCCTGGATGTTGTTGGGTTGTCATGGTTGACACGCCTCTGCAACATTGCGTGGAGGTCGGGGGCAGTGCCTTTGGCATGGCAAACCGGGGTGGTGGTTCCTCTCTTCAAAAAAGGGGATCGGAGGGTGTGCTCCAACTTTAGAGGGATCACACTCCTCAGCCTCCCTGGGAAGGTCTATGCCAAGGTACTGGAGAGGAGAGTCCGGCCGTTGGTCGAACCTCGGATTCAGGAGGAGCAATGTGGTTTTCGTCCTGGCCGTGGCACATCGGACCAGCTCTTTACCCTCTCGAGAATTCTTGAGGGTTCGTGGGAGTTTGCCCAACCAGTTTACATGTGTTTTGTGGACTTGGAGAAGGCATTTGACCGCGTCCCTCGTGGATTTTTGTGGGGGGTGCTTCGGGAGTATGGGGTATCGGGCTTGTTGTTACGAGCTATTCGGTCTCTGTACGACCGTTGTGAGAGTTTAGTTCGCATTGCCAACACTCGGTCGGAGTCATTCCCAGTGAGAGTTGGACTCCGCCAGGGCTGCCCTTTGTCACCGGTCCTGTTCATAATTTTTATGGACAGGATTTCTAGGCGCAGCCAGGGAATGGAGGGTGTCATGCTTGGTGACCACAGGATCTCATCTCTGTTGTTTGCAGATGATGTTGTCCTGTTGGCTTCATCCAGCAATGACCTACAGCTCTTGCTGGGACGGTTTGCCGCTGAGTGTGAAGCGGCTGGGATGAGAATCAGCACCTCCAAGTCCGAGTCCATGGTCCTCAGCCGGAAAAAGGTGGATTGTCCTCTCCGGGTTGGGGACAGGCTCCTGCCCCAAGTGGAGGAGTTTAAGTATCTTGGGGTCTTGTTCACGAGTGAGGGGAAAATGGAGCGAGAGATCGACAGACGGATTGGAGCAGCATCTGCAGTGATGCGGACGTTGTACCGGTCTGTTGTGGTGAAGAGGGAGCTTAGTTCTAAGGCAAAGCTGTCGATTTACCAGTCAATCTACGTTCCTACTCTCACCTATGGTCACGAGCTTTGGGTAATGACCGAAAGAACGAGATCGCGGATACAAGCGGCTGAAATGAGCTTTCTCCGTAGGATTGCTGGACTCACCCTCAGAGATAGGGTGAGGAGCTCAGTCATCCGGGAGAGGCTCAGAGTAGAACCGCTGCTCCTCCACATTGAAAGGAGTCAGTTGAGGTGGTATGGGCATCTGATTAGGATGCCTCCTGGACGCCTCCCACTTGAGGTGTTTCAGGCACGTCCCACTGGGAGGAGACCCCGGGGCAGACCCAGGACTCGGTGGAGAGACTATGTCTCCCAGCTAGTCTGGGAACGCCTTGGTATCCCCTCTGAAGAGCTGGAGCAGGTGGCTGGGGAGAGGGAAGTCTGGGCTTCTCTGCTTGAACTGCTGCCTCCGCGACCCGGACCTCCGGAAAAGCGGTAGAAGATGGATGGATGGATGGATGGATCTGAAACATTTAAGTGTGACAAACATACCAAAAAATGAGAAGTCAGGAAGGGGGCAAGCACTTTTTCACACCACTGTATGTTTCTAAAACTACATGTATCAGTATCTTACCTTGGTATCACGGTAAGGATTGGACGCAGGCATTGTTTGTTTGCCGCTTCTCCATTTGTTTTCTGTCTTTTCTGATATGTTTACTCACTTTTTAAGCGGTGTCCTGCTGATAATAGCCTTTTTGCAATGTTTCTTAATTAATTCAACTCTGAAGACATCGCTATATGAACAGTTTCTTACCTGCTGCTGTTCAACATTTGCTTTGGCGTGCCATGTCTCAGTGTTAGGCATCTGTCTGGTGCCACTGCTGTGGTCCTGGGTGTTTTCCACATTGGCTGCAAATTCTGAACTGTTAATCACTGGCCTTTCAGTGATGAACATGACAATCCAGGTGGACTGCTGACTTGTGGCTGCTGCAGAATCACTTGCCACTTCTCACAAGCTATTGTTTGGCTAATGTTAACCTAGCCGGCTAAACATATCTGACAACAACCTGTATGATTTCTCCAATCCATCGCCTAATGTCTTCTTCATCTCTGGGATCATTTCCTTTGATGTTACCGTGGATTTTTCTGGCTATTACAGCCATTTACTTGTGTGTTCTGGAACAACAGCTGACCACAAACACTGGGACTATCTCCCCACTGCTGGCCACTCAAGTCGGCCTCCGACTTGAGTGGCCAGCAGTGGGGCCACTATGCTTCAGTATTCATCGTCTCAGCTGCTGGAGTTCAACAACTACAGTGGATATAAAACATCGACACACCCCTGTTCAAATGCCAGGTTTTTTTGATGTAAAAAATGAGACCAAGATAAATCATTTCGAAACTTTTTCCATCATTAATGTGACCTATAACCTGTACAACCCAATTGGAAAACAAACTGAAATCTTTTAAAGGGAAAAATAAAAAAATAAAAAACTTACAATAACCTGGTTGCATAAATATGCACACCCTGTTATAACTGGAGATGTGGCTGTATTCAAAATTAACCAATCAAATTCAAACTTATGTTAAATGGGAGTCAGCACACACCTGCCACCATTTAAAGTGCCTCTGATTAACCACAAATAAAGTTCAGCTGTTCTAGTAGGCTTTTCCTGACATTTTTGTAGTCACATCTTACAGCAAAAGTCATGGTCCGCAGAGAGCTTCCAGAGTATCAGAGGGATCTCATTGTTCAAAGGTATCACTCAGGAGAAGGGTGAAGAGGAACTTCATCTTTCAGCATGACAATGACCCAAAGCACACAACCAAATCAACAAAAGAATGGCTTCATCAGAAGAAGATTAAGGTTTTGGAATGGCCTAGCCAGAGTCCAGACCTGAATCCGATCAAACATCTGTGGGGTGATCTGAAGAGGGCTGTGCACAGGAGATCACAATCTGACAGATTTGGAGTGTTTTTTGCAAAGAGTGGGCAAATATTGCCACATCACGATGTGCTATGTTGATAGACTCTTTCCCAAAAAGACTGAGTGCTATAATAAAAGCCAAAGGTCCTGCAACAAAGTATTAGCTTAAGGGTGAGCATATTTATGCAAACAGGCTATTGTAAGTTTTTTATTTTTTATTTTTCCCCTTAAAAGATTTCAGTTTGTTTTTCAATTGGGTTGTACAGGTTATAGGTCACATCAATGGTGGAAAAAGTTTTAAAATGATTTATCTTGGTTTCATTTTTTTACATCACAAAAACCTGGCATTTGAACAGGGGTGTGTAGACTTTTTATATTCACTGTACAGTCCTCCAGTGGCCACCACTGTCATTAAGGAGCTGAGGCTACTTCGTCGGCCATGCTATGTTCACAGAGGATCAGGAAGGGGATTTATTTACAAAAAGTCCAGAGGCTCCATCCCATCGCTGTGGTCAGGGTTTCGTTCAGGTACGCGCTCAATGTGTCATTGTACACGTCATCAGAGCACTGCCACTGCTGTGACTGGTAAGGCTGAAAACCAGACCGGGCAAAATGGAAAATGTGAAGTGGATTTTTGTGCTCTCCAACCACTCCCAAGATTTAAAACCCATTCCTGCACAAAAAATTGAACTTTTTAATGCTCAGTCTTTGACTAATAAAGCCAACCTGATTCACGACCACATCCTAGATAAAGGCATTGATATTATGTGCCTTGTTGAAACTTGGCACAAACCTGAGGCCTTCTTTGTTTTAAATGAGGCTTGTCCATCTGGGTACACCTACAGGAGTTAGGTATACCTACCTAACACAGGAGATCTAACCCTACCAGTGACCACTGGCTGGTCACACAGCCAGTGACCGAGCGTGGGTCACTGGCTGTGTGGAGGTCTGGCTGTCATTCATCATGCAGATATTCAACTGTCTCCTCTTTAACTGCCTTCCTTGTCCACATTTGAGTGTCTTGCTTTTAAATGTAAACCCCTGCTTTCTATAATAATAGTACTCATTTGCCGGTCACCACAACCACACCCAAAATTCATTTTGGAATTACATGAGCTCCTTATGTCTTTCTGCACACTAACTTCCAATGTAATCATACTTTGTGATTTTAATATACATGTGGACACCCCACCAGGCCACTTTGCTGCTGAGTTTCTTGAGTTCTTGGATTGTCTAAACATGTTGAAGTGCCTACTCATTATAGAGGACACACTCTAGATCTGGTCATTTCTGATGCTGCCCCCATAACCAGTCTTCAAGTGTATGATTTGGGGGTATCTGATCATAAAATTATCAGCAGATTAAACCAAAACATCAGACAGTTTACAAACTTAAAAAACAGATTTTGTCTCCTTCAACTCTGATTTAACATCTCGCAGTTCTGTTAAAAATTTTACCTCAGTGAGTGAAGCTGTTGACTGTTGTAATAATGGACTACATAAGATCCTTGAGTCACATGCTCCACTGAAAACAAGGATGTTTTTTTTTTTTTTTTTTTTTTGCCAAATCAGCTCCTTAGTACACGGATGAGCTGCAGAGGATGAATGCTGTTGGTCGTGCTCTTGAGCGGTGCTCTGTGGTTTCTGATTTGACATTTCATAAGCAGGTGTATCGTGACCATCAAAAAGCCTACTTCAAGGCACTAGCTATTGCTAGATCACAATTCTATCCATCCATCCATCTTCTAACGCTTTTCTGGAGGACCAGGTCTTGGAGGCAGCAGTTTAAGCAAAGAAGCCTAAACTTCCCTCTCCCCAGCCACCTGCTACAGCTCTTCAGAGAGGATACCAAGATGTTCCCAGACCAGCTGGGAGACATAGTCTCTCCAGTGAGTCCTAGGTATGCCCTGGGGTCTCATCCCAGTAGGACATGCCCAAAACACCTCAATTGGAAGGCATCCAAGAGGCATCCTGATCAGATGTCCGAACCACATCAACTGGCTCCTTTCAATGTGAGGAGCAGCGGTTCTACTTTGAACCTCTCCCGGATGACTGAGCTCCTCACTCTATCGCTAAGGGTGAGTCCAGCAATCCTATGGAGAAAGCTCATTTCAGCCGCGTGTATCTGCAATCTCATTCTTTCGGTCATAACCCAAAGGTCATGACCATAGGGGAGGGTAGGAACATAGATTGACCGGTAAATCGACAGCCTTGCCTTAGAGCTCAGCTCCCTCTTCACCACGACAGACCGGTACAACGTCTGCATCACTGCAGATGCTGCTCCGATCCATCTGTCAATCTCTCACTCCATTCTCCCCTCACTTTTTTTTTTTTATAAATTTAAATCACCCTTTATTGTCATTCAACCATACAACCAATCATGTACAGTAGAATGAAATTGTGCTTTATCCTATCTACAGTGTAAATCACACACACCCCATAGTAGAATCAGAAGGGCCACTGCCATGCAAGGCGCCGCCACAGATTTCCCTCCTCCATTCCATTATTGCTGAGCACCAAGCTGGACGGCAGGAAGTTCCGCTTTTATATGGTCATCAGCATGACCCGGCCGGGATTTGAACCCCTGCCTCCCGGGTGTGGGGCGGATGCTTACTTGTGAGTAAGACCCCGAGATTCTTAAACTCCTTCACTTGGGGCAGGAGCTTGTCCCCAACCTGGAGAAGACAAGCCACCTTTTTTCAGCTGAGGACCATGGACTCGGACCTAGAGGTGCTGATTTTCATCCCAGCCGTTCCACACTCAGCAGCAAACCATCCCAGTAAGACCTGTAGGTCAACAGGACAACATCATACAAAGGAGCATACCAGACAGCGCGATCAACCTCGAGGGATTTCAGCTGTTTCGTGCTGATCGCGTCACAGAGCTCTCCGGTAAGCCTATTGGAGGAGGAGTGTGCTTCTACATTAACAGCAGCTGGTGCTCTGATGTAACGGTGGTTTCACAACACTGTTCTACCGATGTAGAATTTCTCTCTGTTAACTGCAAGCCATTTTATTCCCCGCGGGAGTTCGCATCATTTGTTTTGATCGCTGTGTACACCCCTCCCGACGCGGACGTGCGCGAGGCCCAGCGCGCGCTCGCAGATCACGTCCTACATGCGGAGCGGAATTTTCCAGACTCCCTGGTTATTGTGGTAGGCGACTTTAACCAGAGCAATCTGAGTCACGAGCTCCCCCGATACAGACAGTTTATTAAATGTCCAACCAGAGGAAATAACACGCTGGATCACTGTTACACTACAGTGAAGGACGCATATCACGCTGTTCCCCGCGCTGCACTCGGACTATCTGATCACGTGATGGTCCACCTCATTCCCACATACAGACAGAGACTGAAACTCACTAAACCTGTTGTGACCACCACGAAGAAATTGACCAGTGAAGCTGGAGAGAAACTGAACACATGCATGGAAATAACTGACTGGGACATGTTTAAAGGAGCCACACATGATCTTAATGAGTACACAGACACTGTGAACTCATATATCAACTTTTGTGAGGAGAGCATTCTCCCATCGCGCACCAGGGTGAGGTACTCTAATGATAAGCCCTGGTTCACTGCTAAGCTCAGACAGATCAGAAAGGAGAAGGAAGCTGCGTTGAAAAGTGGAGACAGAGACTGCTACAGGGAGGTTAAATATCGGTTTAACAGAGAGCTGAGGAGAGCTAAATCTGTGTATTCTGAGAGACTCCAGCAGCAGTTCACTGCTAATGACTCGGCTTCTGTGTGGAGAGGACTGAGGCAAATCACCAACTATCAGCCTCAGGCTTCTAAAGGTCAGGATGACAAAGCCCTTTGTCAAAAACTGTCCCAACATTACGCCCGTTTTGACACCTCGTTAGCTGTGTCCAACTCCCCCACTCCACCCAGCTCCACTGCCTCCTCAGCCCCTAATTCATCAAAAGCGGTCCCCCCTCCTCCTCCCCCCCCCCCTGCCCTTGTCATCAGTGAGCAGGACGTGCACAGACAATTCTCCAGACTGAACCCGCGCAAGGCCCCCGGGCCGGACGGCGTGTCTCCCTCCACCCTGAGACACTGTGCGAAAGAGCTGGCTCCTGTCTTCACAGACATTTTTAACACCTCCCTTAAGCTATGCCACGTGCCGACCTGCCTCAAATCCTCCACCATCATCCCTGTCCCCAAGAAGCCACGGATTACTGGACTTAACGACTACAGACCTGTAGCGCTCACCTCTGTAGTCATGAAGTCCTTTGAGCGCCTGGTCCTGTCTCACCTCAAGTCCATCACCACTCCCCTCCTGGACCCGCTGCAGTTTGCCTACCGTGCCAACAGGTCTGTGGACGACGCAGTCAACCTGGCCCTCCACTCCATCCTGCAGCACCTGGACTCCCCGGGAACCTACGCCAGGATCCTGTTTGTGGACTTCAGCTCTGCATTCAACACCATCCGCCCCGCTCTGCTCCAGGACAAGCTGTCCCTGCTCGGCGTGCCTGACTCCCTCTGCAGGTGGATCACCGACTTCCTGACGGACCGGAGGCAGCATGTGCGGCTGGGGAAGTCTGTCTCGGACTCTGTTAGCATCAGCATCGGATCACCCCAGGGCTGTGTACTTTCCCCCCTACTCTTCTCCCTTTATACCAACTCCTGCACCTCCTCCCACCAGTCTGTTAAGCTGATCAAGTTTGCGGACGACACCACCCTCATCGGGCTCATCTCCAACGGCGACGAGTCCGTCTACAGGAAAGAGGTGGCCCAGCTGGTGTCCTGGTGCAGCCACAACAACCTGCAGCTGAACGCTCTGAAGACAGCGGAGTTGATTGTGGACTTCAGAAAAGTCACAACCCCCCTGCCCCCCCTCACCATCACAGGCTCTCCCATCACCATTGCAGATTCCTTCCGCTTCTTGGGCACCACCATCACCCGGGACCTCAAATGGGAGCCAACCATCAGCTCCCTCATCAAAAAGGCCCAGCAGAGGATGTTCTTCCTGCGGCAGCTGAGGAAGCTCAAGCTACCCACCAAGATGTTAGTGCAGTTCTATAAGGCCATCATCGAGTCCATCCTCACCTCCTCCATAACCGTGTGGTACGCAGGAGCCACTGCCAGGGACAGACTAAGGCTGCAGCGCGTCGTGCGCACTGCTGAGAAGGTGATCGGCTGCAAGCTCCCATCTCTCCAGGACCTGTACATCTCCAGGACCCGGAGGCGTGCAGGCCGGATCATAGCCGATCCTTCACACCCTGGTCACGTACTGTTTGCCCCCCTCCCCTCAGGTAGAAGACTTCGGTCCATTCAGACTAAAACCTCCCGGCACATGAACAGCTTTTTCCCCTCTGCCATCAGACTGCTGAACATTAAGTGACTTATTGACTCTCGTGCACTATATACAGCAGCTCATGTCGTTCATCACTGTTTTTCTGTTGCATTATCGACTGCACTGTGGTTCCCCATATTATCTGCTACTTGCTAATTTATTTAAAACTGCCTTGACTAGTATTACTCATTATTATTATTATTATTATTATTACTTATTATTCTACACTTATTGCATGTTTTTAGTCTTTTAGTTTTTTAGTTTCTCTCTTTATCTCATCATGTTTTTAATGTTGCAGCATGGCACCAAGACAAATTCCTAGTTTGTGTACTACATGAACAATGGCAATAAATCTGATTCTGATTCTGATCATCTGCAAACAGCAGTGATGAGATCCTGTGGTCACCAAGCATGACACCCTCCATTCCCTGGCTGCGCCTAGAAATCCTGTCTATAAAAATTATGAACAGGATTAGTGACAAAGGGCAGCCCTGGCGGAGTCCAGCTGTCACTGGGAATGAGTCCTACCGAGTGTTGGCAATACGAACCAAACTCTCACAACGGTCATATAGAGACCGGATAGCTCATAACAACAAGCCACATACCCCATACTCCCGAAGCACCCCCCACAAAAAACCAAATGGGACATGGTCGAATGCCTTCTTCAAATCCACAAAACACATGTAAACTGACTGGGCAAACTCCCACGAACCCTCGAGGATTCTCAAGAGGGTAAAGAGATGGTCCGATGTGCTATGGCCAGGCTGAAAACCATAGTGCTCTTCCTGAATCTGAAGTTGGACAAATGGCCAGACTCTCCTCTCTAGTACCTTGGCATAGACCTTCCCAGGGAGGCTGAGGAGTGTGATCCCTCTAAAGTTGGAGCACACCCTCCAGTCCCCCTTCTTGAAGAGAGAAACCACCACCCCGGTTTGCCATGCCAAAGGCACTGTCCCCGACCTCCATGCAATGCTGCAGAGGCGTGTTGACCATAACAGCCCTACAACATCCAGGGCCTTGAGGTACTCGGGGCGAATCTCGTCCACCTCCAGGGCCCAGCCGCTGAAGAGTTTTTTTTAACCACTTCGGCAACCTCAGCCCCTGTGGTGGGCGAGTTGTCTCCCTCATCCACAAGCTCTGCTTCTTCTGTGCAAGGCGTGTCAGTGGGATTGAGGAGATCCTCGAAGTATTTCTTCCACCGCTCAACGATATCCCCAGTTGAAGTCAGCAGCACCCCATCCGCACCATACACAGTGTGGACAGGGAGCTCCTTCCCCTTCCTGAGTCACCAGACAGTTTGCCAGAATCTCTTCGAGGCTGACCGAAAGTCTTGTTCCATTGCCTCACCGAACTCCTCCTACACCCAAGTTTTTGCTTCAGCAACCACCCGAGCTGCACTTCGCTTGGCCTGTCAGTACACCTCAGCTGCTTCAGGTGTCCGACAAGCCAATCAAGCTTTATAGGACTCCTTCTTCAGCTTGATGGCCTCCTCGCCACTTGTGTCCACCACTTGGTTTGGGGTTTGCCACCACAAGATGCACCAACGACCTTGTGGCTGCAGCTCTGGGCAGCTGCTTCAACATGGAGGTGGAGAACATGGCCCATTCAGGCTCCATGTCTCCAGAGTCCCTTGGAATGTGGTCAAAGTTTTTCCGGAGGTGGGAGTTGAAGACCTCCCAGACAGTGGCCTCAGCCAGACATTCCCAGCACACCCTCACTATACGTTTGGGTCTACCAGGTCTGAATGGCATCATCCCCTGCCATCAGATGCAACTCACCACCAGGTGGTGATCAGGTGACAGCTCTGCGCCTCTCTTTCCTTTAGCCAAGTGTCCAAAACATACGGTCGCAAGTCTGATTACACGATAACAAAGTTGATCATTGACCTGCAACCTAGGGTGTCCTGGTGCCAGGTGCACATATGGACACCCTTATGTTTGAACATGGTGTTTGTTATGGCTGCACGGTGGCGCAGTGGTTAGCACTGCGGCAGCACAGTTTACCCTTGGCCGGGGGATTGTGGGGATCGTGGGATCGTGGGTTCGATCCCAGCCCCCGACCAACAGTGATCTGTGTGGAGTTTGCATGTTCTCCCCGTGTTGCGTGGGTTTACTCCGGGATTTCTCCGGTTTCCTCCCACATGCCAAAAACATGCATGTTAGGTTAATTGGCTGTTCTAAATTGTCCCTAGATATCTGTTTCCTATAGGCCCTTAGAATAGAGGGTTAGTATTAATGAAAGCGCTTTGAGTGGTCTTTGTGACTAGAAAAGCGCTATATAAGTGCAGGTTAGTTAGTTAGTTAGTTAGTTATGGACAAACTGTAGTTAGCACAGAAATCCAATAACTGAACACCACTCGGGTTCAGATCGGGCAGGCCGTTCCTCCCAATCACCCCTCCCCAGGTTTCACTGTTGTTATTCATGTGTGCATTGCATGCCCCAAGTAAGAGAATGGAGTCTCCAAGAAGAGCGCTCTCCAGCACCCCCAGTCAGAGATTCCAAAAAGGGTGGGTACTCTGAACCATCATTTGGTGCATAGGCACAAATGATGGTCAGGACCCATTTCCCAACCCGAAGGTGCAGGGAAACAACCCTTTCATCCACCGGGGAAAATTCCAATATAGACTTAGCAAGGTGGGGGCGGGGGGATACAAGAACACCCACCCCTGCTTGCCACCTCTCGCCCGGGGAAACTCCAGAGTAGGCCAAGCTCCAGCCCCTCTCTAGGAGACTGGTTCTGGAACCAGAGCTGGATGTTGAGGTGAGGTTGACTATATCTAGCCAGTATCTCTCAACCTCATGCACCAGCTCAGGCTCCTTCCCCATCAGAGAAGTGACACTCCACGTCCAACAAGCCAGTTTAGGAAGCTTGGGATAAGACCACCAAGGTCTCTGCCTTCGACTGCCACCTAATCCACATAGCACCGGATCCCCATGGTCCCTCCTGCAGGTGGTGAGCCGACTGGAAGACGAACCCATGTACTGTAACTCCTTTGGGCTGAGCCCGGCTAGGTCCCATGGGCAGAAACCTGGCCACCAGGCGCTAGCCACTGAGCCGCTCCTCCAGGCCTGGCTCCAGAGTGGGGCCTCGGTAACCCCATACCGGGCGGGGTACACTGAATTCTTGCCCTTACATTCATTGTGGGAGTCTGTTGGATTGTTCTTAGTCTGGCCCTTCACCCAGGACCAGTTTGTCTTGGGTGACTCTACCAGAGGCAAATTGCCCTGGACAACATAGCTCCTGGGATCACAAGGGCATGCACCCCCCCCCCTCCCCCATCACAATAAGGTGACGATCCATGAGTAGATCCATTCAGTAGATCACAATTCTACTCAGATATAATTAATAATAGCCCTGGCAACTCAAAACAGCTATTTTATACCATAAATCATTTGCTAAAACCTCAACCACACACCTGCAACAACTACACTGAGGAGCAGTTCAATAGATTTATTGCCTTTTTTACCGATAAAGTAAATACCATCCGCTCTTCACTCAACATCCTCTGTACTTCACCATTGACCACAGCCACCTTTGAATCAGAGAGCACTCTCTCTCACTTCAGTACTGCTACACAGGGAGAAGTGAAGGGCATCATATGTAAAATGAGGTCCTTTCCATGCTCTCTGGATCCTGTACCTACATCCATTATGAAAGCAAATATTTCAACCATCAGTCCCCTCATCACATCTATAATACACTGCTCTCTTCAATCAAAGATTCAAAGATTTTAATTGTCGGTACTACTATAGTATTACAGGATTACTACAGGACATACAGGAGAAGTGAAATGGCATTTCTCTCTCTCTTTGGTGGTGTGCAAAATATAAAAAAAGAAAAAGGAATAAGGCTGGAAAAACAACAACAGCAGTCTATGTACAGTAGGTTCAGGTTCAGGTTCAGGTTACTTTATTTGTACCCGTAGGTAGATTTGTTTTGCAGTTGGTGACATCCATATTTACAAGCCAGTAATTACATTCAACATAGACACAAACACAGGCACACATTTTACAAAATAGGTAAATATAAAATATGTACAATATAATTTTTATAGCTTGTTCAACTCTTTGACAGCAGCAGGGACAAAGCTGTTTTTGTAGCGCTGGGTTCTACTTTTTGGGACAGCAAACCTCCGTCTGGAGGGAAGAAGCTGAAAGTTGCAGTGCAAAGGGTGGGAGTCATCATTTAAAATCGAGTCGGCCATCCTCTGTACTTGTCTGGTGTACAGGGATGTCAGGCTCAGCTGTGACTCACCAAGCAAACGACTGGACCATCTGACTACCTGATCCAAGGATTTCCTCTGTTTCAGTTTTATCTGACCAAACCATGACATTAAAGAAAAGGATAAAACAGATTCAATAAAAGCCCGATAGAACATAGTCATTATGGTTCGGTCAATTTGGAAGCGTGCAAGTTTCCTCAAACAATGCAAATTTTGCTGACCCTTTTTGCACACCCTTTCACAGTTCACCTCAAAGTTCAATCCACTATCAATAATCGTCCCAAGATATTTGTACGATTGTACACATTCGGTGGTCTGGCCTTTTAGTATGGTGACTTTGTGCCTGGGAGTTTTCCTCCTAAAGTCAATAATCATATCTTTCGTTTTTGTTGTATTCAGCTGCAGGTAGGAATCCTCACACCAGTGAACAAAGTCATCAACTACTGGGCCGTGGCCACTCTCACCATCCTGGAGGAGACTGACAATGACTGAGTCATCAGCATACTTTATAATGTGTCTGTTGTCATGTCTGCTCCGACACATGTTTGTGTACAGGATGAAGAGTAGTGGTGACAACACACACCCCTGAGGAGAGCCAGTAGAAGAGCACTTTAGGTCAGACAATGTGCCATTGACCCTTACTCTCTGCGTCAGTAATGCTACCCGTAGTGCAAATGGCGACAAAAGATAGACCCAGACCTCCCATAGTGCAAATAAAGATAAACGATAAGACCCAGCAATCTTATACACAGAAAAGTAGAGCAGTAATTTCCCCGTTGTGGGACTAATGAAGACTAATCATATCTTATCTTAATACTCGTAGTACCAAGTTCAGTGTGGTAGTGTAGGTGCAGACAGTGACAGATAGGACTGCATTAAAACTGCTCTTATAAGATAAGATAAGCCTTTATTAGTCCCACAATGGGGAAATTCCAGGATTGCAGCAGCACAGGGATAGCAACAGTGACCATGTTTATATGGACACAAGTAAGCAGATTAAAAGCCTGATCGGAATAAAAATGCTTCATGTAAACACCAATCTGAATATTCTGACCCAATCACGCTCATTCGGATCAAAATTTCATTCTGATTGAGACAGGTGGGTTATGCCGATTGTTAATCCAAATGGTGTGCATGAAAACACTTATTCCAAAGTTTGGGCAGAAAATATGTTTACTGCGCATGTCTGTACGCCAGCCACACATCAACGTGTCATATTTCTGCCTTTACAGCAGCTAGCAGAAAACATGGCGGGAGTAAAACAAAATTGGTCTGCATCGTCCTGCTGTGTCCCTCTGTTCATCTTATGCAGAAGTATGTACTTGTAGCTTCATTACGGAGACCAGCAGAAGCAAAAGTACAGTCTGAATAACACAATACAGGTCCATTTCAACACGAAGCGGGGCTTGCTAACACTGGAAGTTGCTTCTTCTACTATTTTCGGAATGTCGGAATGTCAACGTGTGCATGTCAAAATGATTTATTCCGTTCAAACATGTGACACATGGAAACGCACGTCTTAAACGGATCAGCTTTCTCAGGATCCATGTAATCAGTAAAATTCTTTTCTGAATTGTAATCAGATTGAAGAAATTTTGACTATGTAACCGTGGCCACTCAGAGCAATAATTCAAAAGATAAGATAGTAAGAGCAGTGAATATACATACAGTATGTACACAGAAATATACACAGTGCGGAGCATTGTAGCTAGGTGTAATAAACAGCATAACGGTCTATTCAGTTACCCCGCATAGTATGAATATGTACCCATATGTCGTATTTGAATCAACCTAGTTGTCACCCTCTGTAGCAATTGATATTGTCCTAGTTGTATAATGGAGGGGACCATTATTGTGCAAGTTTGTTACATTTTGTGCATTCAACACGACCTCTACGAGCAGCCCTGCTTAGGTTATAAAGTCTGACAGGCATAGGTAGGAAGGACCTGCGAAACCTCTCAGTCATGCACTTAGGATGGTACAGCCTACTGCTAAATGAGCTCCTCAGTGCGTTCAGCGTGTCCTACATGGGGTGGGACTCAGACTCCAGCAGAGATGACAGTTTAGCCACCATCCTCCTCTCTCCTGTTTCCTCCACTGGGTCAAGGCGCCGCCCCAGGACAGAGCTAGCTTTTTTGATCAGTCTATTCAGTCTCTTCCTGTTGGCTGCCATGATGCCGTTGCCCCAGCAGACCACTCCAAATGTGATAGCTGACGCCACCACGGAATCGTAGAAGGTCTTCATGAGCGGCCCTTGTACGCCAAAAGACCTGAGCCTCCTCAGTAGGAACAGCCTACGCTGTCCCTTCTTGTAGAGCACGTCGGTATTGTGTAACCAGTCTAGTTTATTGTTCAGATGAACACCCAGGTACTTGTAGGATGTCACCATCTCAACGTCTGTTCCCTGGATGTTTACTGGTGCTGTGGGGGGTTGTCCTCACCTGTGGCAGTCCACCACCAGTTCCTTAGTTTTTCTCGCATTGATCTGGAGGCAGTTCCAATGACACCAGTCCACGAAGTCCTGGATAAGTCTTCTGTACTCCACATCATCTCCATCAGAGATGAGGCCGACAATTGCAGAGTCGTCAGAGAACTTCTGTAGGTAGCAGTGTGGTGTGTTTTGTGAAAAGTCCGCAGTATAAAGGGTGAACAGGAAGGGAGCCAGAACTGGCCCGGCTTATCAGACCCCACCTGAATAAGTCTACCCTAGACCCTGAAGAGCTGGCCAGCTATAGGCCAATCTCCAATTTACCTTTTCTTTCCAAGGTTCTGGAGAGGGTTGTGGTTGGCCAGCTTCAGGATCACCTCAATTCACAGAGCTTATTTGAGATATTTCAATCTGGCTTCCGTGCTGGACATAGCAGAGAGACAGCCCTGGTCAGAGTGGTGAATGACTTGCTCATGGCTGCTGATCAGGACTTCCCATCACTCGTCATCCTTCTTGATCTTATTGCCACATTTGATGCTGTTGACCATAACATTCTCCTGTACCAGCTTGAAAAATTAATTTGACTTTTAGAAACAATCTGTTGAGACTTTTAAATAACACTTAAGACTTTTTTTTATTTACAAATGCTTACTAAAGTCTGTTTTATCTGATTTTAACCTTTTTAAACTTTGTTTTTTATTGTCTTTTTAAATTCTGTCGCTGTTTAAACTATAGCACTTTGAGGTTTCTTTGAAATGTAAAGTGCATTATAAATAAAATGTATTATTATTATATGCCAGTTTGTGAGGATATCAAAACAAAATTAATCTCTGGAAAATACACAATATGTGACCTTTAGACCCATGTTTTTTAAACCAGGGATCCCTGGAATGTTCAGGTTTTTGTGGGAAATTTTCTAATTTTACTTCTTAATTGGTCCAAAAAATTGCAAATAATTTGCCGTTGTTGTGGATTGGTTCTTTAGACAACAGTAAATTATTTAAAATTTTTTGACCCAATTAACAGCTGAAATTGGAACCCTGAATCTTCCAAGGAACCGAGGTTGAAAAACACTGCTTTCAACCATACAGAATCATAGAGAAGTTAATTGGTCTCAGTAAAGAAGTCCATTTTGTTTATATTGGGGGTGGCTATGGCGCAGGTGTAGTGTGACCAATAACTAATCAGAGGGTTTGTGGTTCGATTCCAGCTCTCTCTGCCGTGTGCATGTTGAAATGTCCTTGAGCAAGACACTGAACCTCCAGTTGCTCCTGGTGGGTCAGGCCAGCACTTTGCATGACAGGTCCGCCGCCATCAGTGTGTGAATGTGTGCATGAATGGGTGGATAGCAGGGTCTGCAAAGTGCTTTGGTCATCCAGAGATGAGTAAAAGCACTATATAAGTAAGATGGTAAACTATCAATAATACAGTTCAACAGCAGAAGTCTTGACAAAAACTTTCCACAGATTCAGGACTATTTAAAACAGCTAGATAGAAAATTTACAGCTATCGCAGTCTCTGAAACTTGGCTCAATGAAGAGCAGGCTTCTCTGATGACAGTAGAGGGATATCAGATGTTTTCTATTAATAGATCTCAAAAAAAGGGTGGTGGTGTTGCACTGTATATTGATGACCTGTATAGGTGTAAACTTGTAAATGGAATGTCCTTTGCACTACCAGGGATTCTAGAATGTGTTACTGTTGAGATTGACCAAGATAAAACAAAAAATCTAATTATAAGCTGAATGGTGGGAACTTGCATTGAGACATTCAGAGATAAGTTAGTCGAGCTGTACAATAATATAACTAGTAAGAAAATGGTTATAATCTGTGGAGACTTCAATATTGATTTACTAAATCCATTTCAACAAAATGTAATTACAGAGTTCATGAATTCTATGTACAGTATGAGTCTGTATCCCACAATAACACATCCCAGTAGAATCACAGTTCACACTGCTACACTTATTGATTACCTGTTTGTTAATATTATTGATAAGAAAATAGAAAGTGGATTATTGATAAATGACATAAGTGACCATCTGCCAGTCTTTGCACTTATCCATGGCCACACGGGGGCCAATACAGAAACAACTTTAAAATCTTTCAGATACAAATCACAAAATGCAATCAGTTCTTTTAAAGAAGACCTGCTGAAGTAAGACTGGACAAAAGTCTATGTATCAGATGTAAATGAAGCCCATGACACATTCATGAATATTGTAACCACTCTTTATGAAAAAAAAAATGTCCATTAGTAAAGAAAAAGCTGAAACAGATATTTGTCGACAAGCCATGGTTAACCAAAGGATTACAAAAAGCATGTAAAAAGAAAAATTCATTGTATAAAGCTTTTCTAAAGAAAAGGATAAAAGAAGCAGAGCATTGGTATAAAACATACAAAAATAAGTTCATATATATAATGAGATGTAGTAAAAGAGACTATTACAGTAAAGAACTGGAGAAAAGCGGAGATAACATTAAAAATACATGGACAATACTTAACAATATTCTTGGAAATAACAGAAATACAAGCTACCCAACCAGTCTTTCAAAAAAAAAACAAAAAAAAAAAAACAATTCAGTGTGTGAATGCAGTCTCACCTGCAGATGAATTTAATAAATTTTTTGTTAACATTGGTCCTAATTTGGCTCGACTAATACCCATTACGACATCTACAGGTGATACAATAAGCAAAAACATTGCTATAAAAGACTCCATTTTCATAAAGAACACAGACGAGAGAGAGGTCATTGAAATTGTTAAATTGTTTAAAAGTAAAACATCTACGGATTGTGATAGTATTGACATGCTGTTAGTCAAAACTATCATTGAATGCTTAGTGAAGCCACTGACGTATATTTGTAACCTGTCTCTCCAAACAGGTATATTTCCCAGTGCAATGAAAATAGCTAAAGTAATTCCGATATACAAGACGGGTGACAGAGGGGAATTTTCAAACTATAGGCCTATTTCACTATTGCTGCAATTTTCCAAGATACTTGAAAAAATATTCTGTGAGAGAATTGACAAACTGGTCCTGGGTGAAGGGCCAGACTAAGAACGATCCAACAGACTCTCATGATAAATTCTAGATCAAGGATTCAGTGTACCCCACCCAGTATGGTAACCCCATACTGGGCAGAGCCAGGTCTGGGGGAGGGGCTCGATGGCTAGCGTCTGGTGGCTGGGTTTCTACCCATGGGACCCGGCCAGGCTCAGCCCGAAGGAGTTACATGGGTCCACCCTCCAGTGGGCTCACCACCTGCAGGAGGAATCATGGGGGTCCGGTGCTATGTGGATTAGGTGGCGGTCAAAGGCGGAGACCTTGGCGAACTGATCCCAAGCTTTCTAAACTGGCTTTTGGTACGTGGAATGTCACCCCTCTGGTGGGGAAGGAGCCTGAGCTGGTGTACGAGGTTGAGAGATACCAGCTAGATATAGTCGGCCTCACCTCAACACACAGCTCTGGTTCTGGAACCAGTCTCCTGAAGAGGAGCTGGAGCTTGGCCTTTTCTGGAGTTGCCCCGGGCGAGAGGCAACGAGCAGGGTGGGTGTTCTTGTATCCCCCCACCTTGCTGCCTCTATATTGGAGTTTTCCCCGGTGGATGAAAGGGTTGCTTCCCTGCGCCTTCAGGTTGGGAAACGGGTCATGACCATCATTTGTGCCTATGCACCAAATGATGTTTCAAAGTGCCCACCCTTTTTGGAGTCTGTGACTGGGGTGCTGGAGGGTGCTCCTCTTGGAGACTCCATTGTCTTACTGGGGGACTTCAATGCGCACGTGGGCAACGACAGTGAAACCTGGAGGGGAGTGATTGGGAGGAACGGCCTGCCCGATCTGAACCCAAGTGGTGTTCAGTTATTGGACTTATGTGCTAACCACAGTTTGTCCATAACGAACACCATGTTCAAGCGTAAGGGTGTCCATATGTGCACCTGGCACCAGGACACCCTAGGTCGCAGGTCAATGATTGATTTTGTTATTGTGTCATCAGACCTGCGACCATATGTCTTGGACACTCTGGTAAAGAGAGATGCAGAGCTGTCAACTGATCACCACCTGGTGGTGAGTTGGATCCGATGGCAGGGGAGGAAGCCATTCAGACCTGGTAGACCTAAACGTATAGTGAGGGTGTGCTGGGAATGTCTGGCTGAGGCCCCTGTCCGGGAGGTCTTCAACTCCCACCTCCGGAAGAACTTCAACCACATTCCGAGGGAGTCTGGAGACACGGAGTCTGAATGGGCCATGTTCTCCACCTCTGTTGTTGAAGCGGCGGCCCAGAGCTGCGGCCACAAGGTGGTCATTGCATCTCGTGGTGGCAACCCCCGAACCAAGTGGTGGACTCCAGTGGTGAGGGGGGCCATTAAGCTGAAGAAGGAGTCCTATCAAGCTTGGTTGGCTTGTGGGACTCCCGAAGCAGCTGAGGTATACTGGCAGGCCAAGTGGAGTGCAGCTCTGGTGGTTGCTGAAGCAAAAACCCAGGTGTGGGAGGAGTTTGGTGAGGCCATGGAACAAGACTTTCGGTCGGCCTCGAAGAGATTCTGGCAAACTGTCCAGCGGCTCAGGAGGGGAAAGCAGATCCCTGTCCACACTGTGTATGGTGCAGATGGGTCGCTGTTGACTTTGACTGGGGATATTGTCGGGCGGTGGAAGGAATACTTCGAGGATCTCCTTAATCCCACTGATACGCCTTCCACAGAGGAAGCAGGGTTTGTGGACGAGGGGGATGACTCGCCTATCACAGGGGCTGAGGTTGCCAAGTTGGTTAAAAATCTCCTTGGTGGCCGGGCCCCGGGGGTGGAGGTTGGGGGAAGTGCCTTTGGCATGGCAAACCGAGGTGGTGGTTCCTCTCTTCAAAAAAGGGGACCGGAGGGTGTGCTCCAACTTTAGAGGGATCACACTCCTCAGCCTCCCTGGGAAGGTCTATGCTAAGGTACTGGAGAGGAGAGTCCGGCTGTTGGTCGAACCTCGGATTCAGGAGGAGCAATGTGGTTTTCGTCCTGGCCGTGGCACATCGGACCAGTTCTTTACCCTCTCGAGAATTCTTGAGGGTTCATGGGAGTTTGCCCAACCAGTTTACATGTGTTTTGTGGACTTGGAAAAGACATTTGACCGCGTCCCTCGTGGTTTTTTGTCGGGGGTGCTTCAGGAGTATGGGGTATCGGGCTTGTTGTTACGAGCTATTCGGTCTCTGTACGACCGTTGTGAGAGTTTGGTTCGTATTGCCAACACTCGGTCGGACTCATTCCCAGTGAGAGTTGGAATCCGCCAGGGCTGCCCTTTGTCACCAATCCTGTTCATAATTTTTATGGACAGGATTTCTAGGCGCAGCCAGGGAATGGAGGGTGTCATGCTTGGTGACTATTTGATTTCATTTCTGTTGTTTGCAAATGATGTTGTCCTGTTGGCTTCATCCAGCAATGACCTACAGCTCTTGCTGGGACAGTTTGCTGCTGAGTGTGAAGCGGCTGTGATGAGAATCAGCACCTCCAAGTCCGAGTCCATGGTCCTCAGCCGGAAAAAGGTGAATTGTCCTCTCTGGGTTGGGGACAGGCTCCTGCCCCAAGTGGAGGAGTTTAAGTATCTTGGGGTCTTATTCACGAGTGAGGGGAAAATGGAGCGAGAGATTGACAGATGGATCGGAGCAGCATCTGCAGTGATGCAGATGTTGTACTGGTCTGTTGTGGTGAAGAGGGAGCTTAGTTCTAAGGCAAAGCTGCCGATTTACCAGTCAATCTACGTTCCTACTCTCACCTATGGTCACGAGCTTTGGGTAATGACCAAAAGAACAAGATTGCGGATACAAGCGGCTGAAATGAGCTTTCTCTGTAGGATTGCTGGACTCACCCTCAGAGATAGGGTGAGGAGCTCAGTCATCCGGGAGAGGCTCAGAGTAGAACCGCTGCTCCTCCACATTGAAAGGAGTCAGTTGATGTGGTATGGACATCTGAATGAATGAATGAATGAATTTATTTCGGATAGTACAGTACAGGTTAAAAGAAACTGTATAATATAACAACAAGGTCAAATTAGACAAAGACTCCTCCTACTATGCAATTCCACGTGAGTTATCCGAAATGGGTGATGGCTGAAGCCGCAGCTTATATTGCCCACCCATATTCCATCCAAGAATTCAAAAGAGAAAAAAGAGAAAACAAGACAAGAGCGATTACAATTTAAAACAAAGCTAAGACAAAATGTGACTGAGAGAAAAAAGAAAACTAAGCTAGGCTAAGTTAAGCGGTTACTATTCACATCTATTCACATTCACATCTGATTAGGATGCCTCCTGGACGCTTCCCACTTGAGGTGCTTTGGGCACGTCCCACTGGGAGGAGACCCCGGGGCAGACCCAGGACTCGGTGGAGAGACTATGTCTCCCAGCTGGTCTGGGAACACCTTGGTATCCTCTCTGAAGAGCTGGAGCAGGTGGCTGGGGAGAGGGAAGTCTGGGCTTCTCTGCTTGAACTGCTGCCTCCGTGACCCAGACCTCCAGAAAAGCGGTAGAAGATGGATGGATGGAGAATTGACAACTTCATATTGAAGAATAATTTATTGTGTGAGCAGCAATATGGGTTCAGACACAAGAGGACAACTGCATTTGCTCTAATGGAATTTATAGAAAAAATATCAACTACCATTGAAAATAAAGAGTATTCAGTTGGGGTATTCCTGGATCTTAAAAAAGCATTTGATACAGCGGATCATGAATTATTGTTAAAGAAACTACAAAATTATGGTATTAGGGGGGTAGCACTGTCCTGGTTATGTAGTTACTTAAAGAACAGATATCAGTATGTATGTGTTGGTAGCAAAAACTACTGAAAGTTATTTGCGGAGTCCCACAGGGTTCAGTTTTGGGGCCATTGTTATTCAATATGTATATAAATGACATACAGTTGTGTTCAAAATAATAGCAGTCCCACATCACTAGCAAGATAAATCACTGTTTTTGTTAGAATTTCAACTTCTACACTGCAAGTAAGTTTCTAGAAGGTTTAGTAAAGGTATAGAAAACCAACAGACCCAACAGGTATGACCTGCATGCTGCTGATTCTGTGAAACTGAATCATTAACTGAAAGTGGCGTGTTCAAAAAAATAGCAGTGCTGAGTTCACTTAAGGCCCTTTTACACTAGCCCAGCCCAGCCCCGATTGAAAACCCGACTCTACTCACTTCGGTTCGGCTCGGCCTCAGTTGCTTTTCAACTACTGCTGGCGCACCTGCTGGCACACCTGCGGTGGGTGGGAGTTCCTGAACAGCAGGTGGCGCCACACTCTCGTGACGTCAAACACGCGACCGAATCCTCCACAACAAAGAAAATGGCTGATGACGAGGAGAGAAGGAAGGAGAGAGGAATGACTGTGACATGAAACTGGTTAAATCTATGGTGCTGACTTGTTGTGCTCTGCACAATCTGTGTGAGAGTCATGGAGAGACGTTTGACACTACATTGGATGATGCAGTAGATGAACCAGTGGTGGCAGCGGCACAGAGAGCAGAGGAGCAGGGAGCCGATATACGAGATGCTGTGCTGTGTAGTACTTGTCTATTTCGCCCACATTTATGTGCATACATATTTCAAAAATGTTTTTTGTAAATAAAATGTTGTGCATGGTCCATCTACCTGTCCTCTTGTTCATAACGCTTATCTGTTAAGAAGGTGCGAAGCCATCAGCCTAATGATGAGTCCACACTTCTCACTGTTGTGATAATTGCTCATGCTGAGCGCTCTGACAGCCCCGCTGTGGGGGTCACACACACGACGTGTTCCTCCCCACACTCTCAATAATTTTTTTTCCCATATATTTTTCTCTTTGGCGTACAGAAATGGCAATACGCCCATATTTGCTAAAATTGCATTTTCCCTGTATTAAAATACGGCGAAACCGTATCACTTGACAGGTATGTAATTACATGCAGAAACACCGCACAGGCCATCTTCACAAAAATCCAGCTCGACAAGCCACTTTTGCTTAGGTGGAAATGCAAATTGAACTATAAATCATGTCCTGATACATATGTAAAGGTCTCCCACTTTTACTTACAAACTGATTTTTAATTTTTGGGAAAAGGGAATATAAATTTTGCACTTGTTGGTAACAACAGTTGCGTGCAACAAAAACACAGTTGTTTATCCTTGTCCGATTTGTCTACTGTTATTAGTGCCAAATTTTTGATAGATTCCTTCTTAATTTATTAAATTTTGACTGGTGATGCAACATTCAACTTACATGTACTTACCTTTATCATTGTCTACTGTACAAGTTAAAGCACACCTGTACAACTGCTTATAACATAAAAAATGTACCATGTCAAGAGAAATGGATTCGGCATTGCAAATTTGTTTAAAATTAAAAAAAAAAAAAAACCTACCAAGACATTACGTTTCGTTGTGTTGTTAAAAATTAAATTACCATTAGAAGGCTATACACCTGACCTGATGAACAGCAGCATGTGGAGTGAACAGAGAATGGAATGTGTATGTAATTATTGGCTTTTCTCATACGGTGTCATAACAGATAAACCAGACTTTTGATGCAAACAATACAATTTTATTCCAGAAGCAAAATTTACAAACAAAAAAACAGACTGGGCGTGGGGAGACATGGTTAGACACGCCGACTGCTAAATGCGTCCACAAGCCTGCCAAATAGGGTCAGGAAATCTTTGTTGAATGATGACATCTCTGCGAGCTCTTCCCTTCGTAACACAGCGTCCTGCTCCAGGGCTTCACGCGCATCTGCCCGCACATTTGCGGCCACCTGTCGCAAATGCTGCATGTACTCCTGATGGTGTTCTTGCCGCTGGTCATGTTGCCGTTCCAAGAGCCGCATCTCTTCGTCATGCATGTTGACCATCGCTAATGTAGATGGAAAGACAGAAAGGCATGGTCGTTAAAGCTGGATCACTACATATATTATGGAATTACACAGGTGAAAGTCTGTGGTGGAATGTCACTATTATATTATGCTTCATTGCTGTATATAAGCTGAACTGTCATGTTGCTGCCCCTCAGTAGAGCAGATTTTGCAACACGCAGGGTGCTGTCTTCGGCTGCAGCCCCCCTGCAAAACTAAAAAGGATTAAGATTAAGAATATGGATGGATGGATGGGTAATGTTTAAACTAGTTGCTTGTAGTGTGGCCGCAGAAATCTGAATGGGTTAATACAGTCAGCTGACGCGAAGCATTTCAATGAAGCATGTTGATTTCAACGGCAGTTCATGAGCTTTAGTTGTTTTTCTAAAACAGGAGTTAAAACAGCACTTCAATCACCACACCTAAAAATGGTTGTGGAACACCGATAAGTGAAGACCAAAGAATAACCTTTTTGTACATTTAAAAAGACATTTTCAATTAATTAATATGCAGCTACAGGAAACTGCATTAATCAATTTGGTACATAACTTGTTAGGCTTCAGCCCCCCCATGACCTGTAAAGGATTAAGCGGTAGAAGATGGATGGATGGATGGATGGATTTTCGACCCTGGTTTCCGCTGGACCTGTTTCAACCAAAAAAAATCGTGGTTATTGTGCCTTACCGGCACTTGAACGTGATCCAGATGGAGCTGGTGATGTGGCTGACATCGGAGCCAATCCAGCTGGCGCTCCGCCAGACGCAGGAGAGTCCGGTGTGCCCATGTCCACTGAGGTGGACCCCTGTGATATGAACTGCGATTCTAGAAAGAAAATGCATGCAATTTAAAACTTAACACCAAAGTGCAACATGTACACAACACTCAAGTTTTTAACCGGAATACAATAAGCGTAATTCAGCGTTTTGTACGCGCTAATACTTAACACAAAGCAAGCGTGAATCTGCAGTTGGCTGCAAAACAATAGGCAAGCCTCAGTAACAACCATTACCCACAATCTAACAACCTTCCTATTTCTTAAAAACAGTGAGCTTGGCACAGAAAGGATAAAGTGGCGAAAAGATGCGCAATATCAAAACAACACTCACCATCCACGGTTTCCAAGGCCATGACTGTGGCCGTGACTGTGGCCGTGTCAAGCCCAATGTCTCTCAGCGAACCACTTCCACTCCTGCCGATCCGCTCCACTTCGAGCATTGTGGTCCTTCACTGCTCGGTAATCGCTTTTCAGCTTTTTCAGCTTCTCCCGACACTGTTTGGCAGTACGGATGTGCCCTTGGGAACCCATCTGCTCAGACACCTGCATTTCGAGTAGATCCGTCCAACTCGCGCTGGATGCGATCGTCGGCTAACATAGAAAGAAAATTGCGCACCTCCTAATATATAATATTAGGAGTATATTATTATATAAGTATATTATACAGTATATTAATATAATATACTGTATTAAAGGGGCGCACTGTGTTCACTGGCTGAACAACTACAAATGGCGGTCGTGGAGTAAATTCAGCAGAAAAAGTCGCTTTCGTGACGTTACGACCTGACCAATCAGCGGCGACTCTGATAAAGTCTCTTAAACTCTCTTAAAGTCATATCACAGCCATACTCAGCCCTACTCAGCTCGGTTAGACCCTGCCCTGGATCAGGTACTAAAAAAGTACCTGCTAACCGGTGCTGGGGCTAATGGAAAATGCTCAAACGCGGGCTGAGTGGTGCGGTGTAGGGCTAAGTGAGGCTAGTGGAAAAGGACCTTTAGTGAGGTCATTGATTCTGTGAAAAAAATAGGTGTTAAACAGGTGGCCCTTATTTAAGGATCAAGGCAACTGACACTGCATATGCTGGCTGTGCATTTGTCCTTGAAAAACAGAGTAAAATGGGTCGTTCAAGACACTGTTCAGAAGAAGAGCGTTCTTTGATTAAGAAATTAATTAAAAAAAAAGGGAAAACCTATAAAGAAGTGCAGAAAATGATAGGCTGTTCAGCTAAAATGATATCAAACGCTTTAAAATGGCAGCCAAAACCAGAAAGGCGAGGAAGAAAAAGAAAAAAACGACTATTCGAATGGATCAGAGAATAACCAAACTGGCAAAGGCTCAGCCAATGATCAGCTCCAGGATCAGCTCCAGGAGGATCAAAGAAGATCTAAGGTTGCCTGTGAGTACTGTAACAATCAGACGATGTCTATGTGAAGCCAAGCTACCAGCAAGAAGCCTCTGCAAAGTCCCATCGTTAAAAAAAAGACATGTGCTGAAGCGGTTACAATTTGCATTGACTGGCCTAAAAAGAAATGGCGTAATATTTTGTGGACTGATGAGAGTAAGATTGTTCTTTTTGGGTCTAAGGGCCACAGACAGTTTGTCAGACATCCTGCAAACACTGAATTCAAGCCACAGTACACAGTGAAGACGGTGAAGCATGGTGGTGCAAGCATCATGATATGGGGATGTTTCTCGTACTATGGTGTTGGTCCTATTTATCGCATACCAGGGATCATGGATCAGTTTGAGTACATCAGAATACTGGAAGAAGTCATGTTGCCGTATGCTGAAGAGGAAATGCCTTTGAAATGGGTGTTTCAACAAGACAATGACCCCAAACACACTAAAGACAGATGTCAACACTGCTATTTTTTTGAACATTATATTTCTTGACTTTCTGTAAAATATTATCAAATTCAAATACTTTTTCCAATTTTCTTGCTTTGAAATAGAATGTGCAGTGTCCCCAATGCATTTGTGTTCATTAAAATACAATTTATTTGAAGAATTTTGACGTTTATTCACATTTTTCAACACACTGCTATTATTTTGAACACAACTGTATGTAAAGTTTTGGAAAAAATGGATTTAATATTGTTTGCAGATGACACTAATTTATTATGCAGTGGAAGCAATTTGGAGCAACTTTTGGATACACTCGGAAAGGAATTAGGAAAGCTTAAACTGGTTTGATTCAAATAAATTAACGCTCAATTTAAGTAAGACAAAATTTACAATTTTTAACAACCATCACAACAACTCAGTATCGAAACTCAGTGTAAATGGTGTAGAGATTGAAAGGGTATCTGAAATTAAATTTCTTGGAGTAATAATTGATAATAAACTGTGTTGGAAGTCACATATTAATTATATTAAAGGTAAAATATCCAAATCAATCGCAATACTACACAGAGTGAAATATTTGCTGAATCAACCCACACTATATACTTTGTATCATTCATTAATTCTCCCATACATGACATATTGTACTGAAGTATGGGGAAATGCATATAAAGCAAACATATATCCAATCTTTATGCTTCAGAAGAGAGCTATCAGAATAATAAACAAAACTGCTTACAGGGAACCAACAAACCCACTTTTTCTTAACTACTACTAACTAACTAACCTGCACTTATATAGCGCTTTTCTAGTCACAAAATGAAAAGCTCTCAAGTTGAAAGATCTGGTTGACTTTAAAACTGCAGTAATAATGTTTAAAGTGAAGAATCTATCACTGCCCGCAAATATCCAAAAGTTTTTCCAGATAAGGGAGAAACAATATAATTTCAGAGGAACATGTATATTTCAAAAACCTTCAGTGAGAACTACCACCAAGCAACACTGTGTCTCAGTGCAAGGAGTCAGATTGTAGAACGCTTTTGGACCTGAATTAAAATCATGTACAACACTTGGACACTTTAAACAAAAACTAAAGGAAGAAATACTCCAAACATATATACAAGATGACATGTAAAATCACATAAGAATTATCATATTCAGTCTGTGTTGTGCTGTTGCTTAGTTGGTTGGTTTTTTTTTGGTCACGTTTTGTCTTAGCTTTGTTCTGAATTGTAATCGCTCCTGTTTTGTTTTTCTTTTGAATTCTTGGATGGAATATGGGTGGGCAATATAAGCTGCGGCTTCAGCCATCACCCATTTCGGATAACTTATGTTGAACTGTATAATCAGAGGAGTTATTGTTTAATTTGACCTTGTTAGATTTTTTTCCCTTTGTTATATTATTCTGTTCCTTTCTTTTAATCTTTACTTTTAATCTATCCGAAATAAAGATTCATTCATTCATTCATTCATAAGTGAATGCCATTTACCATTTTAATCAAGAAATTTTCAGGTTATGTATAGTTATTAGTTGGCTGTTTACAGTGGATGTAAAAGAGTACACACCCCTGTTAAAATGCCAGGTTTTTGTGGTATTAAAAAAATGAGACCACAATAAATAATTTCCAAACTTTGCCCACCTTTAATGTGATCTGTAACTTGTATAATTTCAACTGAAAAATATGTTAGAGAAAAATAGAAAATAGAAAATATACAATAAGTTGGTTGCATAAGTTTACACATCCTTAAACTAATACTTTGTTGAACCACCTTCTGTGACAAGCCTGACTGAACCTTCTGTTGCTGCTGTTCGATTTCAGGCTCGTTTTGGTACTCTGGCCGATTACTTCCACGCTCTTCATCGCAGTATGAGCTCAACGGGAACAACTTTACCAACGCTTCGTGGGGACTTCTTCACGTATGCTGACCGGGACGATCACTACTGGAGTGGATATTACACATCCCGACCATTTTACAAACGCCTCGACAGGACACTGGAGGCAACACTCAGGTGATGATGGCAACGATACTGACAGTTCTTCCTGCAAAGGTTATCAGCTTTAGTACTCTAACAAATATGTTTCATGTTTGAATATTACTGCTGCAGAGCGACAGAAATACTCTTTAGCCTCACTTTGGCAGAAATGCGTCGTTTCCGTGGTGATGGCCATCTAGTGGAAGAATTTCCAGTGGGCAAACACTTTGGCCGTCTGATGGAAGGGAGACGGAACCTGGCCCTCTTCCAGCACCATGATGCCGTCACCGGTACTGCTCGTGACCCCGTCGTGGTAGACTATGGCACCAGGTAGTTGCTTAAAGTTAGCACGTTGGTCACATATACGCAAATAATCAGATTTAATTGTTAAAATTCAAAAGGCACACATCTGATGTTTTTATCTGACAAATGACACAGAAATACATATACGTAGGTGTTACAGATATTGCAGATTAGCTTGTTTTTATCAGGTGAAAGCATTCTCATTGTCTGCCTTTAAGTATATTTAGATTTAGTATATAAACTTGTATGTTTTTTTAAAGAAACAAAAACAGAATATTTCTGAGACACAGATACCAGAGTGGAAAATAAATATTACATCAATCAGATAACTGATGATAGTGTAAGCTAACATTAGCAGGATAGCTTTAAAGGTGATAGAGACAAGATTTTGACCTCCTGGCCATAGGTGTCACACTTACTGTTTGGTAGAGACACATAACATCAACCCAGTCATGCTATTGGCTGTGACCGGCTGTGACATCTTTACCGATGCCATGTTCTAATGTTTTTATTGTCTGTTCACTGTGAGCAATCGAAACATGTAAAGAAGGTAAAAACATCTCCTTTCTATTTTTGTCTTTAATAAGAACAAAAAGTAAATAATTAAAAGAAGACAAAATGAACCTACTTGAGCTACAATGAATAATTGTTTGTGTATCCCGTTATCACAATGCTGAAGGTGCTGTCAACTATTCCATTATAATTACCAACAGAATATGGCACTTCCGGACTTCCGATGGCGCCATGATGCTGATAGCGGCATGAATTTAAAGTTCTACACTGAACTACCCTTTAACCCCCTTTAATCCCGGAGATTTATTTTAAAAAAAAGTTCTACTAGCACATAGTAATGCCGGGGGAGGAGAAAAGAATCTTAATAAGGCTCCAAGAAGCAAAAGGAAGGAGGCCGATAGAGAAGATGAAGGTTGCTGTAGCGAGGCTATGCTAGCTGAGATGGTTACGCTAGCTTCAATCCACGTGACTATTAACGAAGCCATGGCCAAAGCGATGACTGCATTTGAAGGCAATATTTCTAAACAGCTGGCAAATTTTCAGAGTAACATTCAAGAAGATATTAAAAAACAGCTTGCTGAAATGAGAACTGACATCAAGCAGAAAATGGAGGAAAGTCCGGAGCAAATAGAAGCTGTGGTACAGAGGCTGAGAGAGGCCAGGCAACACAATGGAGAAGTGGAAACTTGTGGAGAAGAGGTGAAAGATGCTTTAAAGGAGACGCACAAAACCCAGCTTAAACTTAAAGCAAAACTCGTCGAGGTGGATGGACACCGAAGATTACTAATTCATCTCACCATACTATGCATATACTTTCAGCTTCCTGATTCGGTTTGTATAATAACTAGAATCAGGTTGGTGACGACAGACTGTATTTCTCGAAGACATTTGAGCACCTTTTTATGTATGTATACTCTGTGTGTGTGTGTGTGTGTGTGTGTGTGTGTGTGTGTGTGTGTGTGTGTTTTCCCCCCTCTCCACTCTAAATGTGAACATAGTTTTCTGTATTCTGCTATCTTATAATAGTCTCCTCGCTTTTACCTAGTCTTATGTAGTCTAAGAACAGGGTAGTCAATTTTTCGAGCTGAAATGTCATCCACCACACACTGATCCTGAGGGGGCCCCGCCACCTACTGGCCGGAACTTCCCCCCACACAAGACTACTTACTACTTAAGCCCATAGCTCGCCATGGAGTATAGGTCATCGACTACCCCTCGCCATCACACTTGGTTCTGGCCCGCTCTCTCTACTCCCCTCCAGTTGGTTCACTTCCACAGGTCTTCATTCCTGATCTTCTCTGGCCACCCGATGTTAAAGATGCACCTCAGGCATGTGTTAAAGAAAGTCTGGATCTTCTTCTGCATCACCTTTATCGTTCTCCAGGTCTCACATCCCTAAAGTAGAACAGACTTGACGTTAGAGTTGAAGATGCAAAGTTTTGTTCTCAGGCAGATCTCTTTTGATGCCCAGTTATTCTTCAGTATGACAAAAGCTGCTCTTGCCTTGCCGATCCTGGCTGTGATGTCTCAGTCTGTGCCCCCCTGTCGATCCACCACACTTCCCAGGTAGACAAAGGACTCCACCTCTCATGGGCTCTCCTCTAACTGTGACTGGTGTGTTGGCAGTGGTGTTAATCTTCATCAGCTTGGTGGTCTTCTTATTGATCTGGAGTCCTGTCCCGGCTGATGTAGTCTCCAGGCGAATAGTCTTGTCCTGCATCTGGCTGTGGTTATGTAGGGTCAGACACATAATTGAAATCAGAGGCCATACAACAAACTATGTAAAGGTAAAATGGGAAAAAGAACTGTGAATTGTAATTACCTCAGAGGACTGGGCAAATCTGTCTATAAATGCACAGAATCACTGTCTGTGTGTCTATTCTACGCATATCTCTTGAACCGGTCGTCAGACTGACCTAAGATTTTATACATGTTTTGCTGAGGTTACGAGAGTGTGCGTCCCCGAGTATGGAGTTGTTCAGTCAAAATATGTAATTTTTATCAATAAAAGTTTAGTCATTGCTCTCTCCTTATGTTCTGGCTTCTAGAGGTGTGCATCAACTCTGTACTGATTGGATAACATGTGACATCATGGCATCAGTAACCACAACAAGGAGCGACAAATTTGACTAGAAAAAGATAATACTGAAGATTTAATGCTTAAAAAAATATACCATAAATTTGCTGTTACTTTACATTTCACAGATTTTGAAACTGGATAAAAATGTGCTTCTGTATAATAACTTATTCTCATCAGATATTACTGCATCTCTGGTGATTTTAGTAAATCTGTAATTTCATTTATTATTTCATTGAAGTCAGGGTTGATGTCATTGTTCTTCTCTTCGGGATGAGTTTAAAAAGAACGAGGAAGAAGTTAAAAAATCAAGAGAAAATGTCTGAAATTTATGAGTAATTTTACCAATGTATCCCCCCCCACAGTTGAGGAGATACGTAAAGCTCTTGCGAAGCTCAAGAATCATAAGGCCAGTGGTATTGACTAAATCAGTAATAAAGAACTCCAGTACGGAGATGAAGCCACTGTTGAGAAACTGGTTACAATATTTGAGAAAGTTTGGAATCTGGATCAACTGCCCTCTAATTGGTTGAAAGGTGTTATAACGAAAGGGAAGAAGGGCGACCTCTCCTACTGTGAAAACAACAGTGGTATCACGCTATGATGTGTTGCCTCGAGCTGTTCCGGGCCATTATCATCATAAGATTGTCTGGCGGAAATGAGTCCCTGCTTTGAGAAAATCAAAGTGGCTTCAGATGAAATCGCTCCCGCATAGACCAGGCGTTTTCGCTGAGGGTCATTATCGAATGTGCCCTGGAATATAATCTCCCACTTTATATCAACTACATAGATTTCAAAGCAGCCTTTGATTCTGTGAACAGAGAGTACATGTGGTCTTCCCTCGAGCATTATGGAATCCCTCCAAAGTATATTAATATCTTCAAGGCGTTCTATTCTGACACGCTAAGCATGGTTCACATAGGTGATGATTTGACAGACTGGTTCGAGGTGAAATGTGGAACTGGTCAAGGTGATATCCAAGTGCCACCGATCTTTAATATCGTACTCAACTGGGTCATGGAACAGGCCTTTCCAGCGAAATCTCTCACGAGTGGCTTTCTGCTCAGAAAATGGAAGAGCTCCAGGTACCTTGCCGTTTTCATCACTGACCTGGATTATGCAGACAACATTGCTGTCATTGATAGCTCACCCCAGGCCTCCAAGAGTTCACCTCCCTGATATCTGACGCTGGCAGGAAAGCTGAACTAAAGATCAGTGCAGGCAAGACCAAAACCATGCTTATCAGGCAATTCCACAATCAGTGCCCGTCCGACTTCTCAGAAATGTTAGACATGAAGGAGAGGTTCTAGAGCAAGTGAACCTTATTCGATACCTTGGTTCTACCATCTCTAGCAATGGCTCTCTTGACAGAGAGATGAATATTAGAATTGGTGTAGCGTCCATTGCATTGAACTCACTCAGCCGTCTATGGAACAACAAAGGAGTATCGCTTGGCACGAAGATCAAAATTTACGAGTGTGGAGTTATTCCCCCTCTTCTATATGGCTGTGCTACTTGGGCCTTGAAACAACGACAGCAGCAGCATCTTGACACATTCCATCACTCCTGCCTGCGGAGAATCTTAAAGATTTGGTGGGAAGAACGTGTATCCAACCGTGAGATAAGAAACAGAACATGTTGCTGTAGCCTAGCCATTACCATCAGATACTCCTGGATGTCATACTAGGATCATATAGCGCAAATGCCTAGCGAGAGGTACACAAGATTCCTGCTAGACTGGATCCCCACTCATGGAAACCGAGGTGTCAGCCGACCTAGGAATAACCTCATCAAGACCTACAAGGATGACCTAGAGGGGTTTCTTGGGATCACTCCAGCCCAGGCCCTACTTCGAGCTCAAGATCGCTCCAGCTGGCACCATCTCTTGAAAGCTGCCAAAACTTGTGCATTAGGTCTGCTTGCGCACGATCTATCTCAGGATGGGTAAAGACCTAACCAAGTTCAAGTTCAGGATTTAATGTTAGCATATTAGTTTGGATAGAATTACCGTTATTCTGATATCTATATTAGCCTATGAATTTCTATCATGAAAGAAAATTTTCTGATACGTGAAAGAATTGGCATGATTGTGTACATATTAGCATGGCTGCATCAGTGATTTTAGGTTGCAAAAGGTTTAATACATGAGCTTCATTTCTGTAGTTTTTTATTAGATAAATTTTCTAGTTTTTTGTTTGGTGACATTGTTCCCAAATTCTAAACATCACAGTTCATGGACTTGTAAACAATCTTTAGCATTAGCTTGTTTTTGTCTCACTTTTTCCTCCATGCTTTCATTTGAAGGGCGACATTGCCATCGGCAACTGTTACAGGTACAACCATGTTTAGTGTGAGCAGTTAGCATTAGACCCCATCACACCCATCCATTTAGATTTAGCATCTAACATCAACTCATCACTCATGTCGTTAGCCTGAGCTTGTCATAAGTGGTGTGTCAGTATGTCTGATAGTCCGTCTAAATGTTGAGCTTTAATGGAACAGAGACCATGAAATCTGACACATTTGGTCTCTTCACAGGTTGTTTCATTCCATCTTGAGCCTTCGCCACGTGCTGCAGAGCTGTGCCCACTGGCTGCTGTTATTGGACAAGAACCAATACCACCATGACCAATTGAAACCTTTCCTGCAAATGGTGATCACCTCTTTTCATTATTTTAGATGAGCCCCAATTGTTTAAGGACCCCATTGTACAAAGTGTTGCTTTTATGAAGTTTTAACCTTAAAATACATCCATAGCTCACATGCACACTGCGTTTAAAAAGAAGATTACACTTCCTGGGTTTTGTAATGTTACAAACTGAAAAGTCCTGCCTTTAGTTTCCTTCCAGTCTCACTCTTCTTAGCTATTAACCTCTTCTTCTGGTGTAGGCTATACCTTGTTGCTTGTGATTGGCTTACAATGCCTCATTCAAAAAAACCTTTAGCTCATTCAATTTTTTTTTTTTTTTTTTTTAGCTCAGCTGTGATCCTGGGGTGTAAATCACCTTTCAGGTCACCTAAAAGGTTTTGGATTTCTTTGACACATTTAAAGTTTAAACACCTTTATGTCATCACCACTGGTGTGGTTTGCATTCTTTTAGAACTGTGCCTGTAAAGACATTTATCATTTGTAAAGATGACTCCTTAGTATGCTGTTCATAGGCAAGCAAACACTGAATATATGTATACAACCGTGGTTTGAGTAAACCACTCTGTAAGCCTGACACATTGGGCAACACAGTGGTACAGTGGTTAGCACTGTTGCCTAACAGCTAGAAGGTTCCAGTGTGGATGAAGGAAGCAGACGAGGCACGAGCTGGACGACACACGAACTTTATTCCTTCTCCAACATCAAGTACAGTAAAAATCTGCCTGGGTCTCTGAGCACCTTCTTTTTATAACCTTTAATTCCGTGCCATGAGACCCAGGAAGCCCAACACAGTACAATCAGTGGAACAAAGACATGCATGGCACATTAACATCACATAACGCCAGACATGCTTCTCACACCCTCTCTTCCTTCAGCGGCTCTGGTGCCTCCTGAACTCCCCGGGGGGCGAATAGTACTTTCTGTACCGTCTGAGACCCCCCGGTACCACTTCCTCCTTCAGTCCATTGTTCTCTCTTCCCCCCCGGCTCCCGACTGTGGGTGGAGAATTCCCCACACAGTGCCACCACACAGCCCCCCCCTTCCCGAACACCAAGAAAGGGCACTAACCCCCCCCATCCTTTGGGCTTGAGCCAGCACCCATAACGGCTGTAGTGGGGGGGGTGGTCGCCGATCTGGTCGAAACACCCTGCTGGTGAGGTGTACAGGAGGGCATGTCAATCTCTGGAGAGAAAAAGGGTGGGGGTGGGGGGGGGTAAACATGTTAGGTTCGCGAGCGCAGGTTCTTACTGAGGGAACACAAACTCGTGGAGCCACTGACGGTGGGCATCCACGTCAGGGAGCTTGGGCCAACATCGCCTGCTCGTCTGCCAACACAAAAGCGGGCTTCAGCCTGTCGATGCAGACGGTCTCCCTACACCCCCCCCCCCTCCCCAAGTCTAACACAAAATGCTTTGCCCCAGGTTCCAGCACCCTGAATGGTCCGTCGTACGGTGGGCGCAGCAGGATCCAGTGCGCATCATGCCTGACAAAAACAAAACTGGTGTTCTGTAAGCTTTTGGGGACAAAGGTGCGGGGAAAACAATGGTGGGCCGGTCCCAGCACGTTAAAAGCCTCCATACTGTGCAAAAATCCCACGGGCAGATCGGCCATGGGCACGGGGTTTTCCAGTTAAAAACTCTCCGGGGATACGCAGCAGCTGAGAAAAAACGAGTTCTGCCGGGGAGGCTGCCAGATCCTCCTTAGGTGTGGAGTGCAACCCTAAAAGAACCCAGGGGGCAGGTGGTCAATCCAATTTGCATTCATGAGCGAAGCTCTGAGCGCCTATGAAAACACTCGCATAACCCATTAGCCTGGGGGTTGTACGTGGTAGTGTGGTGAATTTTGACCCCCAGGCTCTGGGCCATTGCGGACCAGAGTTCTGAAACGAATTGCAGACCCCTGTTGGAAGTGATGTCCGACAGGGATCTGAACCGTGCAACCCAAGCCAACAAAAAGGCGCGAACCACTTCCGCGGACATGGTGGAAGCCAGCAGGACCACTTCAGGCCAGCGCGTGGTTCAGTCCACGATTGTCAAAAGGTGCGTGAAACCTTGCGATGGCAGGAGGGGTCCCACCAAATCCATGTGGACGTGGTCGAACCTCTTAGCCGGGATATGGAACGTCTTAAGGGGGGGGCTCTGGTGTTCTTGTGCACTTTGGCACGCGACGCATGCTGCAGCCCTCTCTTTCACGTCCTTACGCAAGCGTGGCCAGACAAATTTCACCCCCACCAGTTTAACTGAAGTGCGCACACCTGGATGCAAAAGGGAGTGGACTGACTTAAAAATGTGGCGGTACCAAGAGCTCGGAACCACCGGGCACGGGCGACCAGTGGAGACGTCACAGAGCAAGGGAGGGCACCCTTGTCGCACCACCCTGCTCTCCAGCTTTAACCCAGTGGGTGCAGACTGGAGTGCGCAAATGTTCGCGTCCCCGGCTTGCTTCACGGCCATGGTAGGGAAATCTATTCCCATGTAGACTGGGGCAACTAATGCGCGTGACAGGGAATCGGCCACGACGCTGAGCTTACCGGCAACGTGTTGAATGTCGGTCATAAACTCCGAGATTACGACCAAATGCCATTGCTGCTGGTCCAACCACGGTTCCAAGACCTTGGACATTGCGTCCGTCAGCGGCTTATGGTCAACAAATGCGGTGAACTCACACCCCTCTAGCCAAAACTGGAACTGGCGCATCGCCAGGTGGAGAGCCAACAGTTCTCTGTCGAACGTGCTGTATTTGCGTTCGTTGTTGCGCAAAGTTCGACTGAAAAATGCAAGCGGCTGCTATGAACCGGAGAAATACTGCTTCACCACTGCCCTTATGGCAACGTCAGACGCGTCCGTGGTGAGCACTATCAGTGCCAACCGGTCAGGGTGTGCTAGCAAAGCACCATCTGCAAGCGCTGTTTTGACATCTGTGAAAGCCTGGACTCGCTTGGGAGTCCAGTCGATGTTTTCCACGGGCTTCTTTTTCTTAAGCGTGGCATACAATGGCTGCATCAGCTGGGCTGACCGGAGGAGGAAACGGTTATAAAAATTGACCATTCCCAAAAACTCCTGTAGGGCCCTCACAGTCTGCGGATGCGGAAAGTCAGACACAGCGCGCACCTTATCCAGTAGCGGAATCGTGCCCTCCAGCGAAATGCGGTGGCCCAAAAAATCGAACACTGGCACACTGAACTGGCACTTTGCTGGGTTCAGCCCGTGCGCTCCCAACCTCTGGAAAACCATCTTGAGATGGGCGATGTGCTCTTCCTTGGACGCGCTAGCCACCAGAATGTCGTCTAAGTAGACAACACAGAGCACTGCGTCCATCATTCTCTGGAAGGTCTGCGCCGTGCCCTTTAATCTAAATGGCGTGCATAAAAACTCGAAAAGGCCAGAAGGAGTTATTACCGCTGTTTTAGGAACATCTTCCACACGCACCGGGATCTGGTGGTAACCACGGACCAGATCCACTTTCGAAAAAACACACGTACCAGCCAGGTGCATGGAAAAATCTTGGATGTGCAGGATAGGATACCAATCGTGTTCTGTGGCGTTGTTCAGACGCCGGAAATCGCCACATGGTCGCCACAACCCGTTAGCCTTAGGCACCATGTGAAGCGGGAATGCCCATGGGCTGTTGGAGCACCTGACGATGTCCAACTGCTCTAAGTTGGCAAACTTCTCACGCATGCTGGCCAGTTTAGCCGCGTACAGGCGCCGAGGTCGCATGAACACTGGCAGGCCTTTTGTATTTACGAAGTGTTTGACCCCGTGTTTCATTACCGGAGCCGAAAAAGTTGGGACTGTGAGTGCTGTGAACTGTGCAAGTAAATGCTGGTGCTTTGCCCCTGGAGCTATAACGTTAGCCAGTGTTGTTGACCCAGCTCCCCGAGCTGTGCAAGGCAGGGAGGTGAAAGAGACAGCGTCCACTAAACGTCTTTTGGCAACATCGACTAATAACCCATAAGCACATAAAAAAATCTGCGCCTAAAATGGGGGCAGAACATGGAGCTACCACAAAGTCCCACTGGAAATTGCGTCCGTGCACGCTTATCGTCACTGTCCATTCGCCAAATGTCCTGATGGTGGATCCGTTGGCGGCCGTGAGTTCGGGACCGCTGCCTCCTGCCGACCTGTCTGTGCTGACCGGCAGGATGAGGCTCTTCTGGGAGCTGGAGTCCACCAAAAACCGTCTCCCCGAACGTGTGTCCGTGACATAAAGAAGCTTGTTCCTGTTGCCAGTGATTGCAGCTGCTACAGACTGCCAGCCGTGCCGTCTTCCCAGCTTATTGAATTGTCATGGTGGCAGGCAGCGTTGGGCATTTTAGCCGAAACGGCAATGATAGAAACAGATCGCCCCGTTCCTCCGTCTCTTGGTGTCCATCCCGGGTACCACCAGCGGCTCCTCGACCTCGCTGGAGTCCCTCATGGATGCCGGTGCCACTGCCTGCACGCTGAGAGTTCTGGTTGCCAAAATGATGTGGTCCACTTCCTGTGCCAGGGCACGGTCGTCTTTGGTAACCAGCCGTGGCGAGTTGGCCAGGATCGCCCTCGCTGTAGCAGGTAGGTTCCTGAGGAACAAGTGGGCGAACAGGAAAGATTTGTCGTCCTTCCCCCTTAGTGCCAACATGCTCTCCATGAGCTCCAGAGCTGATCGGTCACCTAACTCTGATCGTATTAGGAGTTGCTCTGCCCTCTCACTGTCAGACAGGGTATAGCACTGGAGTAGCATCCGCTTGAGCGCTTCATATTTCCGTTGGGCCGGCGGCTCCTGTAGCAGGTTTGTCACCTGTTGCATGGCGCGCACATCCACCGCAGCAACCACATAGTAATATTTTGTGTCATCCGTTGTTATCACGCGGAGTGCGAACTGGGCTTCTATATGCAGGAACCACACAATCGGGTTGTGAAACCAGAAGTCTGGGAGCTTGACTGAGACAGTGCACGCGGTACTGGTGCTCTCCTTTCCAGTAGTCTTCGGGTCGGTACTCGGCCCGTTCTCCATGGCACGTCTTGGGGTCACCAATGTGGAGGAAGGAAGCAGATGAGGCACGAGCTGGACGACACACGAACTTTGTTCCTTCTCCAACATCAAGTACCGTAAAAATCTGCCTGGGTCTCTGAGCACCTTCTTTTTATAACCTTTAATTCCGTGCCATGAGACCCAGGAAGCCCAACACAATACAATTAGTGAAACAAAGACATGCGTCGTTGTCGTCGGCCTCCGTCGGTCTATGATGACCATGGAAGAGAATCCTAAACGTCTACTCTGCTGGAACAGCACCGCCTGTGGCTGAACAGGCCGATGCACACCGGTGTTCTACCTTCCAGCGTTGGGCGTTGGTAGGATTCAAGCCTGGGCAGGAAGATATGGAGGACAAGATGTTACCCATGCAGCATGTCCCCACTGTCCACGTCACTGATGAATCCAAAGGAACAGCAGGGCTGCTATAGTTTGGCACCAGTGCCGTCGCAGGAGCTGCCAGAATGATGTTGAGCACAACAGAGAACTGCCTTAGGGGCTCCGACTCCGGATTTTTCCTCAGGGTTGACTCCCGAAGCCTCTCCCGTGACCGGGTGTGCCGCAAGGCAGCGGAGGTTTGAAATCAGGGTTTACCTTCCCCTAGATGGGCTACCTTCCCAGGTTGACGAGCCACCATCTACCCGAAGCGTCTGGTTTTAAGGCGCCAGAGATCCGCCCTCGCCCCTTCTCCTATTAGTAAAAACAGTTCCGCCGGTCTTGGAGACTAAACCACACGGGCAGGCTAGGAGTTGGACTTAGTTGTCAGAGGCTTTTCGAGACGCACGCCGTAAGGAGCATTTTATGAGCACTGGGAGCTTAACCCCAGTGCCACTCCTGGCTATGACAACCTTGGAACCACCAAAGACATGCGTGGCACATTAACATCACATAATGCCAGATACGCTTCTCACACCCTCTCTTCCTTCAGCGGCTCTGGTGCCTCCTGAACTCCCTGGGGGGTGAATAGTCCTTTCTGTTCCATCTGAGACCCCCCGGTACCACTTCCTCCTTCAGTCCATTGTTCCCTCTTCCTCCCGGCTTCCGACTGTGGGTGGAGAATTCCTCACACAGTTCCACCACACCAGGTTTGAATCCCCAGGCTGGCAGGGGTAGGAACCTTTCTGTGGGAAGTTTGCCTGTTCGCCCTGTGCTGTGTGGGTTTACTCTGGGAGCTCCAGTTTCCTCCCACAATCCAAAGACATGCATGTTAGGTTAATTAGTGATTCTAAATTGTCCCTAGGTATCCATCTCTGATAGGACCTTAGAATTCAGGGTTAGTTCTAGTGAAGCGCTTTGAGTGATCCTGAGACTAGAAAAAGTTCTATAAAAGTACAATTCCTTATCCTAGTATCAGCTATTGTAACACCATATATTAAAGCTGTCATGTTTCTTCAGGATGACGTCATCATGGCACAGGATGCTCTGCCTCAGAAAATGCCACTTGCGCTCAGCGATGAGCCCAGGTAAGGAGGAGAGTGCATAATCAGTCCCTGATGCTTCCCCCTTGGGTGGCACAAGGTGAATAAGTCACTGGTAGAAAACTTGTCACTTTGCACAGTTGGCATTTTTTGTTAGCTTTTAGCACTGTTAACCTACAATTAGCTGTTTTTATACTTATAAAGGTATTCAAGTCGGCTTTGGCGGCACACGGTGTATGATTGACTAGTAGAAAACTCGATAATATCAGTTTGCATTTGTTGTGCAGCTAGGTTTGTTAGCTGTTAGCACTGTTGCCACCGAGCCTTGATCCCAAAGTAATTGCTCATACTGATTACTTCTTTCAGAACATTGGCTGTATTTAATCCAGTGGAGCAGCTCCAAGCCTCCATTATCAGTGTCATTGTTGACTCTCCGGATGCTCAGGTTGTTGATGCCGAAACTGGTCAACCGTTGGCTGCTCAGATCTCTGCTGTGTGGGTGGAGCCAAGCCGGGCATCCACAGATTCTTTCCAAGTAAAGATCCGATCTTTGGTTGGTTGATTGAGCCGCTGTGACTCATTTTGACCTTCTGCACCTATTTTCTCATTGCAGCTTTCCTTTGTGGCAGAACTTCCTCCTTTGTCGCTTGTTGTGTATCATGTCATCAAAGCGCCACATGGTTCTACTCTCCGGTCCCAGTACACCATTCATCATCAAGGCAACCAGCCTGCCATCCAAACTGAGCACTTCAAGATATCCCACCCACAGGGAGCCGAAGCTGAAGCCTCCCTGTCACTTAGCAACAAGCATGTGGAAATATGGAGCTCTCCAGAAACGGGCCTTCTCCAGGTCAGGCATTTCAAAATAAAATAACAAATATTTTTGATTAATCAATAATATAGAAAAAAACGTTTCTAATATCTGACTGAAACTTCTCACTGACTGACTTTTATGTTGAAATCTAGAAGCTCCACTTACAGTCAGGCCTGTCTCGTGAAGTTCGGGTACAGTTTCTGTGGTATGGCACCAGGACTAAAAAGAACCGGGACAAGAGCGGAGCCTACCTGTTCCTACCAGGGGAGGAGGGGGCTCAGGTGAGACCAGAACCCCACACTGGTCAAAACTAGGGCAATGGTACTGGACTCATTGTTAATGTCTCTCACCCCTGCAGCTGTACACGTCGCCTGAGCCACCCCTGGTCCGGGTCTCCAGAGGGCCCATCTTCTCTGACATCACTTCACATTTTCCACACTTTACACACACAGTCCGTCTCTTCCACCTGGACGGTAACAACTTTATTTACTTTAACCATCAACATTTATGCTTTTATTTATAATTTATTTATTATAGTGTGGGTGTGACTTCATTTGGCACCATTATCTTTATTTTTATGTACTTAATGTTTTTATTTTTAATCATCCTTTAATTCAATGTATGTAGAACAGATACAGATATTTTGAATTAAAAAATATTAACGCTGTTCACTTTTTTTTTTTAAATAAAAGTGAACTGCGTCAGAGTTCATTGCACTTCGTGGTTGTATATGTATACAACCATGATTGTATACATATATTCAGTGTTTGCCTGCCTATGATGGAGTGTGTCTTTAATGTTTCCACACTGCCAACTGGAAGTGACTCAAATCAGATTTTTTACCCTGATGTGACACAGCCTTTTTTGGTAGGGATCTCTGACTGCATGTGTGTGTTTTTTAAGCAGTAGCACTTATTAACAGTCCAGCATGGCAGGGAGGAATTTGGCTGTCTGTGCTTTGTTTAAATTGAGCTTAATTTGATGGAATAAAATAAGTGTTTGTCTGTTCTAGGGCATGCTGGGAAATCCCTTGAGATTTCCAACAAGGTAGACATCAGGTCAGAGATGAACCACGAGCTCGTCATGAGGCTCGTCAGTGATGTCGCCAGTGGCAACCGCTTCTATTCTGATCTTAATGGATTCCAGGTGTCTAGTGTCTATTCCAGTGTTTTCCAACCAGGGTGCTGCGGTACTCTGGGACCCGTGGGAAATTGTCTAATTTCACTTAATTGTTCAAAAAAATTACAAATAATTTGCCATTGTTGTGTGTTGGTGCTTGTGGTGGCTCTTCCATGTAAGTGGATGGCAGTGTGACGCAATCCTTTTTCTTCTTCTTCTTCTTGCCCCCCACGACGTCCGCAGACGCTCTTCACCCGCCACGAAATTCCAGAAAATACGCCACTATGCCCGAGCCCACAATACCATCCAGAGGGGCACACCAGCCAAGAAAATGCCACCGCCCCCTCCAGAAACTACATCCCAACATCGGCTGCCCCCAACACCAAACAAGCAGTGGACACAAAATGCTGCGGTGTTGTTGAGCCGAGCAAAGCATGTCTGCATTGAAAAGCACCCCCTTTCGCTGGAGGGCACCTGTCTCCAGTACATGGCAATAAATTAGTTTCAAAGTAATTTATTCTCCCGCTAGTGGTGAAATATCAAAGCTGATTGGCTATCACAACCAAGTATCAAGTGAATTTTTGGTCTGAGTTCAACAAAATCAAACTCGAGCAGCAGCCAATTTGCATGCCTTTGTGTCACCTGGAGCAAATGCACGTGTTGGCGTCTTTCCATTGACTTGGTGTGTAATCGCGCTGCGTTTCACACTGCATATAAACAAATTACAAAACTAAATTGTCATTACATATGGTGTAACAGGTTACATCATAGCATTTTATAACATTTTTGGTTGGTGGGGTGCTGCTGGATTTTTTCAATGTAAAAAGGGTGCCGTGGCTCCAAAAAGGTTGAAAACACTGATTTATTGCTTAATTAGTTTACTACTGCTTTTATTTTGAATCTCTGTTACAGCACCCAATCACATTAACCATATTAACTTCAATGTCACTAGGTTTGTCATGTTAATTACTGTTTTGACCTTTCGTATAAAAAAATCTTCAAGTTAATTTTTATACTTGTTGTGTACCATTGTTTATACTGAAATGAGCTGCCTTCATGTTCTTCCTCCTCATTTTGTTTTATTCTGGGTGTTCAAGTACAATGGTGTGAAAAAGTGTTTGCCCCCTTCCTGATTTCTCATTTTTTTTGTATGTTTGTCACACTTAAATGTTTCAGATCATCAAACAAATTTAAATATTAGACAAAGATAACACAAGTAAACACAAAATGCAGTTTTTAAATGAAGGTGTTTATTGTTAAGGGGAAAAAAATCCAAACCTACATGGCCCTCTGTGAAAAAGTGATTGCCCTCTAAACCTAATAACTAGTTGGGCCACCCTTAGCAGCAACAACTACAATCAAGCATTTGCGATAACTGGCAGTGAGTCTTTTACAGCACTGTGGAGGAATTTTGGCCCACTCATCTTTGCAGAAATGTTGTAATTCAATCACAGTGGAGGGTTTTCGAGCATGAACTGCCTTTTTAAGGTCATGCCACAGCATCTTAATCGGATTCAGGTCAGGACTTTGACTAGGCCACTCCAAAGTCTTCATTTTGTTTTTCTTAAACCATTCAGAGGTGGACTTGCTGGTGTATTTTGGATCATTGTCCTGCTGCAGAACCCAAGTGCGCTTCAGCTTGAGGTTACGGACAGATGGCCGGACATTCTCCTTCAAGACTTTTTGGTAGACAGCAGAATTCATGGTTCCATTTACCACAGCAAGTTTTCCAGGTCCTGAAGCAGCAAAACAGCCCCAGACCATCACACTACAATCACCATATTTTACTGTTGGTATGATGCTACGTTACTTTTACGCCGGATGTAATGGGACACACACCTTCCAAAAAGTTCAACTTTTGTCTAGTCAGTCCACAGAGTATTTTCCCAAAAGTCTTGGGGATCATCAAGATGTTTTCTGGCAAAACTGAGACCAGTCTTTATGTTCTTTTTGCTCAGGAGTGGTTTTTGTCTTGGAACTCTGCCATGCAGGCCATTTTTGCCAAGTCTCTTTCTTATGGTGGTCATGAACACTGACCTTAACTGAGGCAAGTGAGGCCTGCAGTTCTTTGGATATTGTTGTGGGGTCTTTTGTGACCTCTTGGATGAGTCGTCGCTGTGCTCTTGGGGTAATTTTGGTCAGCCGGCCACTCCTGGGAAGGTTCACCACTGTTCCATATTTTCACTGTTTGTGGATAATGGCTCTCACTGTGGTTCGCTGGAGTCCCAAAGCTTTAGAAATGGCTTTATAACCTTTTCCAGACTGATAGATCTCAATTACTTTGTTTCACATTTGTTCCTGAATTTCTTTGAATCACAGCATGGTGTCTAGCTTTTGAGGATCTTTTGGTCTACTTCACTTTATCAGGCAGGTCCTATTTAAGTGATTTCTTGATTGAGAACAGGTGTGTCAGTAATCAAGCCTGGGTGTGGCTAGAAAAATTGAACTTGTCTTTCCAAAGATGTGATAAACCACAGTTAATTTATGTTTTCACGGGGGGAATCACTTTTTCACACAGGGCTATGTAGGTTTGGATTTTTTTTAACCCTTAATAATAAACACCTTCATTTAAAAACTGCATTTTGTGTTTACTTGTGTTATCTTTGTCTATTTACATTTGTTTGATGATCTGAAACATTTAATTGTGACAAACATACAAAAAAATGAGAAATCAGGAAGGAGGCAAACACTTTTTCACACCCCTGTATGTGGGCATATGAACACAATTATTTTTTTCCTTATTCAATTCCAATGTTGAATAGTGTTGATAAATAAAAGTTCAGTGTTCTTTTGGAAGGATGTGCAAGGATTACGGTCATATCATTATATTAGTGACATAAAATGCTCTTCATGACATCAATGATATGATTTGTTGTGATGATTTCTGGGACAATTTATCATAGATCAAAATCTGTTCTCGTTAACAGGCCTTAATGTCACCGTAAATCTGCACCAAGACTACTCACATGCTATTGATCATTAACCATTACTGACTGTTGTCTGTGTAGATGCAGCAGCGTCGGACAATGGAGAAGCTGCCCCTGCAGGCCAACTTTTATCCCATGACCTCAGCAGCATTCCTGCAGGACTCAGTGAGTCGTTTGTCGCTGCTGGCAGCTCAGAGTCAGGCCGTTGCATCTCTCAGATCAGGTGAGCCTTAAGTCCCTTCTTCACTGCTGATATTGTCAGGATTTCTATGTTTCTGTCATATATCAGGAACAACAGTGCTCCTCTTTCTTTTACCTGTGCAGGTGAGCTTGAGGTCGTGCTGGACCGGCGCCTTCAGCAGGATGATAACCGTGGTCTTGGTCAGGGCATCACTGACAACAAACTGACAGCAAGCCTTTACCACCTGCTGCTGGAGGATCGCAAGGACGGGGCTCAGGTAAAGCCTGTGACTTTAGGTGTGCCATGTTGTATCTTATGAGACTCATGTAAAAATGAGTATCACAATATTAACAGTTGGCTGTGTGATGATGTCAGGCCGTTGTACTGTTGACGTAAGTTACATGTTTCTATGGTTACACATATACTAACATGGTGTAGGAAAAGAGCAGTTGCTTGGTGGTGGCAGTTACCTGAAACCCGGTCTAGTTTTGTGGAAATACTTTGTTTTTAAGGCTGTTTCAGACTGCAGCCATCTTGGAAAAAAAATGGTGCATCAGTGCAAACAATCCACCTGCAACAACACCGCTCCGGTGCACGAAGGTCTATTTTCATTCCATTTTGGTCATTTCAGGTTGAATTTATTAAGCCACCCATAGAAAAAAATATTGCTTTTATACAACAGTTCCACAAATGCAATTTATAGGCTGACGGTAATTAGCAACAGCAGATTATAAACTGTTTGTCATATTGATCTGCCAAGGCTAGTGTTGCTCCACAAAACAAAGTCATTTGTGACTGCTACACTTGAATGTACACTAGAATGTAATGCAAATGACTTCCGGTTATGGCTGCCACGTAGGACGGACGTGTCTCGCTCTGCTCTGCTCCTGGAAAAAAAAAAAAATCGGCAAATAACTCTCTCATTTGGGACAGAACGTATCCCAGCATTTGGGCGAAGATATGTCGGCGAAGCCTAAGGCTGGAAAACCAGGAAAAGGAAAAAGCGAGCCGCCGAAACAGTCCAAATTAACGGACTTTCAGGTCTGTGACGCAGTAAATAAAACTCCATATATGGCGGAGGAGGCTGGCAACGCTGCGATATCTGCGGGGAATGGCGCAGATGCGCTGATGGCTGCCATGAGTTCAATGAGAGCGGACTTTTCCTCTAGATTTGATGGGATTATGACAGCGTTGGAAGGAATAAGAAAGGAATTGGGTGACTGTGTAGAACGAACGGCGCAGATGGAGCTCCGTCTCGCTAGTGCTGAAGATGACGTCACCCGTCTTCAATTAAAGGTGTGCACTTTGGGAAAAAAAAAAAAAATCTCTGGAAGATAATATTTTGGATTTGGAATCTCGGTCGAGACAGAATAATTTGAGGCTGGTGGGTCTTCCAGAGGAATCAGAAGGTCGGGACGTATGTTCCTTTCTGGAAAAGTGGATTCCGGAGGTGCTGGGCAGCGAGGAGTTGCAATCAGCAGTGGTTCTGGAAAAAGCACATCGTATTGGCCCACGGAGAGATAAGGGACCGCCGAGGACCTTAATTATGAAGTTTCTTAGCAACAGAGACAGGATGAAGATCTTCAACGCTGCACGAGCTAAAAAAGGAGAGATTAAACACCAGGACCAGCAGGTGCGGTTCTACCCAGATTTGGCCACAGGAATCCAGCAATTGAGGAAGCAGTTTGATCCCGTACGTAAGGAGCTGCGCAACCTTGGGATTCGTCATGGTGTAATCTATCCTGCGAGACTGCTGACCACGTATGAGGGCAGAACCCACATCTTCAAGACCCCAGAGGAGGCGCAGGAGTTCATCAAGAAGATCAAAGAAGAAGAAGAGACTGGTGGGAGCTAAGCATGAACAAAATATAAGGTAGAATAATTAAGCATTTGCACAGGCATCTGACTGACTTGAAGTAAATAGTAAGTTTACAAAATATAGATTGTATTATATATTAAAAAAACAAAACAAAAACAAAACAAACAAAAAAAAAAACTATGATGTACAAAGTTGTTAAAAATTTTGGAGTTAAGTTGGAAAACTACAGAGGAGAGTTAATGTTACGTCATTAAAAGCAGTAGAGTTAGGGTGATTGGGAGGATGAAGAAGGAGTGGCTTAGGCTGTTCCCCGTGGGTGTGGAACGGTCGATGGCTATATCGGGAGACAGAATTTTTCTTTTGATTTTGGGGGGTTTGCCACAAGTGTGGGAAGGGGAAATTTGTTTGTGTGTAGTTTGTAGGATGAATGTTCAACCACTCATGTTTTTGCTTCTCTGTATGAGCATGTTTACACTGCAAGGTAATCCCAAACTCTCTATTGATCATGGACCAAAGTGTTAATCTTAATTTAACTTCATGGAATTGCAGAGGTCTACAAAATTTAAAAAAACTTAAACAAGTTATGAATAAAATAAAGGACATGGGTTCAAGAATTGTGTTTTTACAAGAAACTCATCTGATAGAGGAGGATGTTAAAAGAATTAGGAGTAGATGGCAGGGAAGTGTATTCACCTCTTCATTTTCATCCCGAGCCAGGGGAGTTATGACTCTCATACATAAATCAGTTCCTTTTCAAGTGAAAAATGTAATTGGAGACAAATTTGGAAGATATGTAATCATTCAAGGTTCTTTGCTATTAGAAAATATAAATCTTGTGAACTTATATGGTCCCAATATAGATGATCAGAAGTTCTTTGCTAATTTATTTCTCATCTTATCATCACTTACAGGGCAACATATAATAGCAGGGGATTTTAATTGTACATTGAATCCAGGTGTGGATAGATCAACAGGACTGGATTGTACGCACATTGGATGTAGGATGACTATTAATCATTTTATGAAAGAATTGAGATTGTTAGATATATGGAGAGAAATGAAACCACAAGTTAAAGCCTATTCTTGTTATTCCAGTACCTACAAGACATTCTCACGTATTGATTATTTTTTGATTTCCACAGAATTAAGGTCCAAGATTCAAAACTGCTTTTATGATAACATCGTGATCTCTGATCATGCACCCTGTTGTCTAATATATGTAGATAAAAAATTGACAAAGGAATCAGGTAGATGGCAATTTCAGCATAAATGGCTTCAGGATGAGGAATTTGTCAAGTATATAGAAAAACAGACGAGTTCTTTGACATCAATACTACACAAACATCAGCATGTGTAAAGTGGGAGGCTTTCAAAGCTTTTATTAGGGGACATATTATTAGTTATACAGGATCAAAATCTAAGAAGACTCGAGAGGAGAGAGCTAAATTGGAACATAAAATAAAAAGTCTTCAGGAAAAAGTGTATGCAGGAAGTGACCCAAGGTTGGAGAATGAATTACTGATTTTGAGAGCTGAATACGACAAAAAATCAGCGAATAGAGCTGCCTCGAGTCTTCTAAGATTGAAACAATCTTTTTATGAACAAGGTGAAAAATCAGGAAAATTATTAGCATGGCAGATTAAACAATTGGAAATTAAAACACCAATTACCAGTATTATAAGTAACGGACAGGTAGTTATAGATCCTTTAGAAATTAATAGAGCCTTTAGAGATTACTATGAAAAATTATATGATACCAAAAATGAACCTGATTTAACAAAACTAAATGGGTTTTTGAACGAACTATCTATACCGTGTATTCCAAATGAAAACAGGGAGATATTGGAGTCTAAAATTAGTCAAGAAGAAGTTGGGCTAGCCATTGATAATATGAAATCAGGAAAAAGTGCAGGACCAGATGGTCTTCCAGTTGACCTTTATAAAAAATTTAAGAATAAATTAATAAAACCTTTTTTGGAAATGGTTTTAGAAGCATTTCAAAATAATAATTTACCATCATACATAAATAATGCCTTAATTATACTGCTGCCAAAACCAGGTAAGCCCTCTAATAAATGTGAAAATATGAGACCAATAAGCCTATTAAACGCCGACCTTAAGATAATCTGTAAAATTTTAGCAAGACGAATACAAGAAATTTTACCAAATATTATTAATCGAGATCAGAATGGCTTTATAAAGGGTAGACAAGGCTTCCATAATGTAAGAAGACTATTTAATATTATTTATTTTAATAAAGAAGCACCGGATACAGCTCTCCTATCATTGGACGCCGAAAAGGCCTTTGATAGAGTTGAATGGCCCTTTCTTTTTGAAGTCCTACAAAGGTTTGGACTTGGAAATAATTTCATAAAATGGGTTCAAATAATATACAATAATGCTACAGCAGAAATCCTAACAAATAACAATATTTCAAAACCAATAAAAATCAATAGAGGATGTCGACAAGGCTGTCCACTTTCACCTTTACTGTTTACTATGGCAATTGAACCTTTAGCGATAGCGATACGTTTACATTCACAAATATATGGAATTAAAGTTGGACCAACAGAACATAAAATCTCCCTGTACGCCGATGATATAATTTTGTTTATGTCGAATCTAAAAAAATCAATTCCAACCTTGTTGAATTTAATAAAGAATTTTGGGGAAATATCAGGATATAAAATAAATAAAACTAAATCTTCAATATTAATGCTAAATGAGACCCAGAGAAATTACCCAGCCCCTGAGGTAAATCAATTCAATGTTGTAAATCAGTTTAAATATTTAGGAATCCAAATTATGCCTAAGCTAGAATCAGTCGCCAGCGTCAACTATGAAGCCTTAATGTCAGATATCAATGAGTTAACTCAGAGATGGATGTCACTACCAATGTCGATGATCGGGAGAATCAATATACTTAAAAGTAATATTTTACCTAAAATACTTTATTTATTTCAATACATTCCCTTATCACCACCTTTAGATCTATTCTCAAGAATAAAAAAAAAGTTAGTGGAATTTATATGGAACAACAGGAGGGCTAGATTACGTCTGTCTTTATTATATTTACCATTTGATCGTGGAGGTCTGAAATGTCCAAATTTTATGTTGTATTATTGGTCGGCACAACTGAGGTCTATGACATATTATTTTTCATCAAATGATCTCCCTCACTGGACTGAAATGGAATCATACAATTTACCTTTACCTCTTCCCATATTCATATACTCAGATTCGGCGGGAAGATTGCAGAGACAGGTTGAAAATCCATTTGTAAAGCATGTGATCGGGATGTGGTGTGAAGCTAGAAGCTATTTGGGAGAGCCACAGTTGTTGTCGCAGTTTGGTCCAGTATGGGGTGGTCAGTATTTTGAACCGGGGAGAGCGGACGCTGTATTTAAAGTGTGGAGTTTGGGAGGGATGCAAAAGATTCAGGATTTGTATTTGCCATGTGCAGACAACATAGTGTCTTTTGAAGAGCTGGGGATCAAGTTTGATCTCAATGGAACACATTTTTTTAAATATCTTCAGCTTAGAAACTTTATTCGATCGAATCAGGATGGAGCTCTCACTCGACCTATTTATTCATCCTTGGAAGGGGTGATGATGAAGGATGGTAGAGGAGGGGGTATTATTTCAGAGTTTTGTAGCTCATTGACACTGTCTTCAGGTGGGAATTCACTGAAGGGATTGGGCTACTGGAGGGAGGATCTGCAAGTTGAAGTTTCGGAGGAGCGGTGGGGGTTGGCTTGTGCGGAGGCTCGGGCCAAATCAATAAATGCACGCCTTAAATTGATACATTTCAAATGGTTAATGCGGATGTATGTTACACCGGAGGAGTTAAATAGATATAACAAGAATATGCCAGGTGCATGCGCGGGGTGCATGGAGGGTGGAGGAACCCTGTTTCATTGTTTGTGGGAATGTGGATTAATAAGAATGTTTTGGGAAGAGGTGAGGGTAACAATTGAAAAAATAATCTCAAAACAAATCATACTGAATCCTAAACTGTTTTTGTTGGGTCTGTACCCAGAAAAGCATAATTTTAATAAAAGTGAAAGAACATTCATAGACCTCAGTTTGCTTAATGCCAAAAAATGTATTGCACTATTATGGAAAAAGACTCATAGACCAGATGTGACTCAGTGGTTAAGACAGATGTTAACAAACCTTCCATTAGAAAGAATAACATATATACTGAAATCAAAGGAAATTGTGTTTGAGAATATATGGAGACCTTTTATTGATTATGTAAAAAATTTAAACATAACTCTTGAAGAAGAAGGTGAATGATGTGTGTGGACCTTGTAAATTCCAAACTGGTGAACATAATATGTATACTTATGTATTGGATTGTCTAGACTAAACAGAGGAGCATTGTTGAAGACTTGATTTTGTTGGTGGTTGTTGGTGTTTTTAGTGCATTTTTTTTTTTTTTTGTAGTACTTTAGCGTTAGTGTTTGATTGTTTGTATCATGTTTGTTAAAAAAAAAAAAAAGGTTCAATAAAGATATTGTGGAAAAAAAAGAATGTAATGCAAATAAGCATAATATAGAATTTAATACTTTTTTGTCATTTCGCACATATGTACAATGTATTTTGCTATTGTCCACCAGTCATTGTTTATATAGATTCTTTCCAGAATCTGTTGGTACAGTCCGTTTGATCAAGAGGCCTGCTAGCTAGCAACCTCTCAGTAGCTGCGTTCAGGGATCTTTGATGATGCCACAATTCTGTTATCATCATTACATAGTCCGAGGGGCTGATCAGGACGTCACATCCAACCTCAGCTCATCCATCTTGTTCATAAAAGACATTTGCGACTAAGAGAATATGTGGAGCCTATTTAGCCAGGCCATCAGCATGCCCCCTTTCCTTTCATGTTTAATTTGCTGGTTTCTTCATTGCGTCTTTGGATGAAGTAGAGTCTGAAGCACACATTTCACTTTGAGGCCTTAATAACTCACTGTAAGACTTTAATAGAAACTGTACTGCAAATCATTTATAACATACCAAAAAATCACTTAGTCAACTAATTCTTAGTATGAACCGGAAGGAAAATAAAACAAGTGAACACATCCTGTTTGTGTAGCCTGTTTCCTGTCAGAGCTGTCGCGATGGATAAGGTGTATGACACAGCATTATCCTTATTTCTTACATTACAAAAAGCCACTGTGTGTTAATTAAATTAACGTCTGAGTCTGGTTATCAGAAAATGAGCTTGACTCCTGGAATGCCTACTGTCCAATTGCTCAGGTGGAAATATAGTGCATCCTGAAAGTATTCACAGAGCTTCACCTTTTCCACATTTTGTTATGTTACAGCCTTATTCAAGATTCAAAGATTGTATTTGTCAGTACTACTATACGTACAGGACATACAGGAGAACTGAAATGCTGTTTCTCTCTCTTCAGTGGTGTGCGCAATATAAAAAGAGAAATAAGGCTGGAAAAAAATAACCGCAGTCTATGTCCAGTAATGCTACCTGTAGTGCAAATAATGGTAAAAGATAAAACCCAGACATCCCATAATGCAAATAAAGATAAACAATAAAACCCAGCAATCCTATATACAGAAAAGGTAGAGCAGTAATACTTGTAGGTGCAGACAGTGACGGATTGGACTGCACATGGTCAATATTGCAATAACAGACAGACAGCAGCAGGTATGGCATTTGTGCAAATGGTTGCAGTAAGGTGCAGAGACATGCAGTAGTAGATGTAATTACTGTTGTTGTGCCAGTCTTTCTATGCCAACAGCTGAGGTAGTTATTGTGCGGGTGAGTGCATTACGGTCCAGGGGTGGGGGGAAGGAGGGAGAGTGGGCAGAGTTCAGGGTCCTGATGGCCTGGTGAACAAAACTGCTTAGAGGTCTTGTGGAGCAGGCCCGGAGGCTCCGGTACCTTTTCCCCGAGGGCAGGGAGCCGAAGAGGGAGTGTGAGGAGTGTGAGGTGTCGCCTGCAATGTTGATGGCTCTGCATGTGAGGTGGGTGAAGTAGATGTCTGGGGGGGGGAGGCAGAGGGGCAACGATGATCTTGCTGGCACCTTTCACTGGATGTTGGAGTGTTTTCTGGCAGGAGGCAGTGCAGCTTCCATACCACACCGTGATGCAGCTGGTGAGGATGCTCTCAATGGTTCCCCAGTAGAATGAGCACATAATGGGGGTGGGACTCATGCTGTCCTCAGTTTGCGGAGGAAATGGGGGCGAGTTTGGGCCTTCTTGGCCAGTGATGTAGTGTTTCTGGACCAGGAGAGGTCCTCAGAGATGTTCACCCCACAGGAACTTGGTGCTGTTCGCCCTCTCCACAGCTGCTCCATCGATCAGAGGGAGATGCTGTGTGTGCCCCCTCCTGAAGTCGACCACAATCTCCTTGGTTTTTCCTATGTTCAGGAAGAAATTATTGTCTTTACACCACTGGACCAGTTAGCGCACCTCATTTCTGTAGTTAGCCTCCTCATTGTTGGTGATGAGGCCCACCACCATCTTGTCATTCGCAAACTTGATGTGGTTGGTGTTGTAGGCTGGTACACAGTCATGGGTCAGCAGGGTGAAGAGCAGCAGGCTGAACACGCACCCTTGTGGAGCCCCTGTGCTCAGTGTGATGGTCTTGGAGGTGTTGCTGCCAACCCGCACATTCTGTGGCCTCCCTATGAGAAAGTCCAGCACCCAGTTACAGAGAGAGGTTTTGAGTCCCAAGTGTTTTTGTATTAGATGCTGGGGGATGATTGTGTTGAATGCTGAGCTAAAGTCCAAAAACAGCATTCGCACATTGGAGTTCTTTGAGTCCAGGTGGGTGAGGGCTGGATGGAGAGCAGCAGAGATGGCATCTTTTGTGGATCTGTTTGACCTGTATGCAGACTGAGATTCCAAAATGGATTAAATTCATGTTTTTCCTCAAAATTCTACACACAACACCCCATAATGATAACATGAAAAAAAAATGTTTTTGAGATTTTTGCAAATTTATTAAAAATAAAAAAAAACAAACTAAGAAATCACATGTACATAAGTACTCACAGCCTTTGCCATGAAGCTCACAACTGAGCTCAGGTGCATCCTGTTTCCACTGATCATCCTTGAGCTGTTTCTACAGCTTAATTGGAGTTCACCTGTGGTAAATTCAGTTTATTGGACATGATTTGGAAAGGCACACACCAGTCTATGTAAGGTCCCACAGTTGACAGTGCATGTCAGAGCACAAACCAAGCATGAAGTCAAAGGAATTGTCTGTAGACCTCCAAGATAGGATTGTCTCAAGGCACAAATCTGGGGAAGGGTATAGAAAAAATTTTGCTGCTTTTAAGGTCCCAATGAGCGCTGTGGTCTCCATCATTTGTAAATGGAAGAAGTTCAGAACCACCAGGACTCTTCCTAGAGCTAGCCAACTGTCTAAACTGAGCTGACCAAGAACCCGATGGTCACTGTCAGAGCTCCAGCGTTCCTCTGTGGAGAGTGGAGAACCTTCCAGAAGGACAACCATCTCTGCAGCAATCCACCAATCAGGCCTGTATGGTAGAGTGGCCAGACGGAAGCCAGTCCTTAGTAAAAGGCACATGGCAGCCCGCCTGGAGTTTGTCAAAAGGCACCTGAAGGACTGTCAGACCATGAGAAACAAAATTCTATAGTCTGATGAGACAAAGATTGAACTCTTTGGCATGAATACCAGGCGTCATGTCTGGAGGAAATAAGGCACTGCTCATCACCAGGCCAATACCATCCCAACAGTGAAGCATTGTGGTGGCAGCATCATGCTGTGGAGATGTTTTTCAGCGGCAGGAACTGGGAGACTGGTCAGGATAGAGGGAAAGATGAATGCAGCAATGTACAGACATCCTGGATGAAAAGCTGCTCCAGAGCACTCTTGACCTCAGACTGGGGCGACAGTTCATCTTTCAGCAGGTCAGTGACCCTAAGCACACAGCCAAGATATCAAAGGAGTGGCTTCAGGACAACTCTGTGAATGTCCTTGAGTGGCCCAACCAGAGCCCAGACTTGAATCCAATTGAACATCTCTGGAGAGATCTGAAAATGGCTGTGCACCGACGCTTCCCATCCAACCTGATGAAGTTTGAGAGGTGCTGCAAAGAGGAATGGTCCAAACTGCCCAAAGATAGTTGTGCCAAGCTTGTGGCATCATATTCAAAAAGACTTGAGGCTGTAATTGCTGCCAAAGGTGCATCAACAAAGTATTGAGCAAAGGCTGTGAATACTTATGTACATGTTATTTCTTAGTTTTTTTTATTTTTAATAAATTTGCAGAATTCTCAAAAAAAAAAAACTTTTTTCACATTGTCATTATGGGGTATTGTGTGTAGAATTGTGAGGAAAAAATGAATTTAATCCATTTAGGAATAAGGCTGTAACTTAAAATGTGGCAAAACTGAAGCGCTGTGAATACATTCCGGATGCACTGTAACTTGTATAAATTAGATTTAATTAGATTAAAATTCTTATTTTAAATCATTGTAGCAGACTTGTGTATGGGCAGTACAGTAAAATTAATATTTAACTGAGTTTTCAATGATCAAGTGAGAAATTATTCTCACTGCAGTTTTATTTTTCCTTACAGGAAATGGCAGGGGCTTCAGTTGAGCACCTGTCCCTGCTCGCCCACCTGAGCTCACTTTCCCTCTCCTACCCGCCAATCACCATGGTTGCCCCGAGCAACAGCCAGTTACCAAAGCTTCGCCCTTTCAAGCCACTCCAGTCTGCGCTGCCATGTGACATCCATCTTCTGAACCTGAAGACGCTGGAGGATGCGAAGGTGAGAACAAAAGTGTTTCATTTTCATACACTCTGGATCTTACCTGAATTATAAATGGTTCAGAATAGGACTGGCAATATTACAGTCTGTTTTCCATTTCAGATATGGGATGGGGCAGCATCATATATATCATAACTAACTGTACAGTCTGCGTCAGTACTGTGGATGTTTTCAAAAGTTAATTTGTCTGTCTGTGCCCCACATTTTTCTTTGCTCAGGGACCTCAGATCTTGCCATGCCATACCAGACATTTCTAGAAGCTGCTTTGTGTTCCTAAGTATCTACATCAATAAGTGCTACTGCACTGCTATAAGCATACAGAGCTCCGCACTAAAAGGCTCCATGTTTTGAAAACACCACACCATGATCTCACTGTAAAGTCTACAGTAACTGACTAACTGTATTCAGGCTGAGATGTTGCCAACTCCAAGACAGATGTGTTAAATAAGCAAAAGTAAGGCTATTATAGACGTGTGTCTGGGTAAGCATGGGGAAGAGTGATGAGGTACGGTTACAAGTGGGCTGGGTGCTAAATATTTACTCTTATGTTTGTCTAAACAGGAAGCAGAAAGTCCATCAGAGGAAGTGGCTCTCCTTCTTCACAGGAAGGGCTTTGACTGTAGCTCTGCCCCCAAGCCGCCACCTACTTGCACGTGGAGTGAGAATGAGGAGGTACATGCTTTAGTTTTTAAGATGACTCATTTGATTTAGATTGATGCATGCTTTTTAAAAAATGTTGGGGGTTTTTTTCAACATGCTTTTGTTTCTTCATGTTTTCTGTTTGGTTCTGTGTTTGTTCAGGTGAACCTCGACAGCCTTTTCTCTCCTCTTCAGTTCCGATCAATCCGACGATCGGGTCTCACTTTGTTGCCAGTACACGATGAGCCAGAATCCGCCCAGCAACAGCAGCTACCACGCATTGTTCGGCTACGTCCAATGGAAATCGGTGCTTTTCGAGTGCATATGGACTAAACTACTGCAGCCAATGAGCCAAGACTTGTCAGGAGGGTAGACCAATCAAAAACTAGCTGCAGTGCATAGTAAACTGAATAGTGCTCAGAGGGCACATACTTCTGCCAACAATTAAGTGTCTAACCAATGTCCACACCAGGTGCTGATCAATATCTGGATCCAGAACATATTCTTCACGCTCAGGACCTGATTCACTGAAGGATTTATTTTTATTTTTTTTTTTGCGCCTGCTCAGTAGTTGCAAACCAGAGATTGCACGTCTGTCTGATTCACAAAGCCCTTGCAAAGCATCAAACTGCACTGCCAATGAAATGGTGTCTCTCTGTTCTGGTGCCGTTTGACCACATTTAAAACGAGGTTTTATGCATGCATGCAGACATTTAAGTAGCACATATCTATGTAAATTACTGCTGTGGCAAAAAGCATGTATATGTCAAAGATCGGCACTGTTTGCATCTCTTAAGAGCTGGCGGTATTTGCAGGACATTTAAAATCTTGTGCCACCATAGACCAATCTGTGTCTTATGTTACAAAAGAGCAGTATAATCTAAAAAAAAAGGTCAAAAGTGAGTAAAATTCCATTGTTGCTGTTTCATAGTTTAGTGGTTGCTAGTCTTTCTCATTGTCAGGGTTTTAAGAATTCCTTCATAAGCTATTATTACCCATCATTGTAATTGTCATGATAAAAAGACACTGAATGGCTTTTGTTTTCTGTTACACTGTAAATTTTAATGGTCAAGCATACAGATTATGCATTTGTGTATTATGCGAACTGAGGAAGTGCTAAGATTTGCAGAGGTGAAGATAGACTGGGAGCTGCTGCCGGTGTAGACTGCAGTTGGTGCTGCGCTCCTATCAACCCCACTCATGTCTATGTGACACTATTTACACATGGCATTCAGATGCCCCTTTAGTGATTGAATTGGGTGGTGACTGACTACATGCATTTAGACCAGCGACTATTGGCAGGGATGGGTAGCGTATCCACAAACTGTACTCAAATAAAAGTGTTATGGTATTAGTTACTCAAGTACAAGTGAGAGTAGTCACCAAAAATTACTTGAGGAAGAGTAAGAAAATATCTGCTAAAAAAAAACATGAGTAGTGATTTTTTTTTTCTTTAAAAGGATGTACAATTTCTTTTTTCAAATTTTAAACATTTTTCATATAAATCTGAAGCTTTTTTGCTTAAATTTGTTTTGTTCTTGTAATTTGTGATTCTTTTCATCTACATTTCATAAATCTGTGCTGTTTTGCAAATTAGCCACTTTTTTCTTATAAATTTGCAACATTTTTCATAAATTTGCAAGTTTTGTTTGAATTTTTTTTTTTCTTGGTCTTACAAGACACTATATATAACAAAAAGGAGCAATACTAATCTAGTACACTTTACAAAATTAAAATGGATTTGTGACTGTCAGAAATCTGCAGGTTTTTTTCTCCTAAATATCTGAGTCTGACAAAAAAAACTTTCCACATTTACCCCCTAATAAAATCAGAATCATTTAAAATGATAACCTAACTAAAATGGCTAAATATAAATATGTAGTCTTCTTTGTTATTAGAATATAAACATTTCTGACCAGTTTTGAAATCAGTCAATTTAAACTCAGTACCACCAAATGGACTTGAGTAAAAGTACAGTTTTTCTTCAAAAATGTACTCAAGTAAAAGTAAAAAAGTATCCTGCAGTAAAGGTACTCGCAAAAGTACAATTTTGTGAAAAAGTTACTTGAGCACATGTGCTTGAGTAAATGTAACTAGTTACTACCTCCTGTTTATTGGTCATCTGATTTCTTGAATTCTGAATACAAATCACAATTTTTCCAAACAACTAGAACGCACTCAACCAAAATGCAGACCCACGCCTTTTGCAGTTCTATAGATTTAAAACCGTGACTTTCGACCTTTTGACCCCAAACCTGTAGTCAGCGGTCAGAGTGAACCTGTGTACCAAGTTTCATTACCCCTAACTGTCTTCATTGTTGAGATATAATTTGTTTGGCATTCTGACTTTGACCCTTTGACCCCAAAAGTGTAGCCGTAGGTCCTACTGCCAAGGTCAACCCATGTACCAAGGTTGGTGGCCATAGCCTCATGCATTGTCGAGTTAGAGCACGAACATAGCCGGTCACAGACGGCTTTGGTAATGAACACGTCACACTTAAAGCTAAAAGAGACGCGTGCCTTTAGTTGGAGTTGCTGTATGCTGGTCAGAGATGGAATTGCACTTGCATGCATAAATGTTACAGTGTGAGAATGGATGCGCCAAGCTGAAGCTCACTCACGCGGAGAGGGAGCAGATGGCAGTGGTAAACGATGTGCAGTATTTTGCACTAAAAGCGGCCACATTTCAGTCTTGGTGAATCGGGCCTTCAAAGTGTGGGGGGGGGGGGGACACAAAAAGCCTGCTCTCACATTTTTAAAGGAGGTAGTAAAAAAACCTGTTACATATTCAACTTGATTAGGATCTGGTTAGACGAAAGAGTTTATACTGTATGTTGAAGGAAAGAGAAGACTGAAGATGTGAGATTTTCTTTCATATTAAAAGACGTTTTCTGATTTTATTTTGAAGGGCAATGATTCCATTTGTGAAAAAAAGAAATGCTGACCAATTAGGTGAAGGTTTGTTGATTGCTGCTGCTTTATCTGTGAGTGACAGATTGTTTTAATGTTTCCAAAATGCACATATTGTTTATTTTTGTACTGATTTTGCTGTGAAAAGGGAAACTTCAGGGAATTGTGGGAAATGCTGAGCACTAGTGGGTATTTTTTAAATATAAGTTTTTATTTGAAGAGATTTTCTTTTATCTTTTGTAATCTTAAATCAAGTGTTCTCAAATTTTTAATAAAAGACCAAGGTGCCAGGTCTGCTGGTTCTGATGGAGATTTGTTGATTTCTTCAGGTTTTTTCATGTTAAACACTGGTTTCTATTTTTTTTAAAGCACCAAGCCTGAATTATACTTCTGTGTTAAGCCTACATAGAGCTGACGGCAAAACCTACAGTATGTACCTGGCCTACACCATTGTCAGCATTTATAGATGTGTACTGGTTTCAATGCTTTGTTGAGCTGCCAAAACAGGTTTTGTATACAGTGATTTCCTTTATATGAAACTTGTATGATTTAGGATGACAGATAACATCAGAGAAAATACATCAAAGTCTCTATTACAAAACTAATATCAGGGAAACATGAAAAATCAGATAACTCTAGAAATCAATTATAATATTATTATATTATTATTTACTATGGGGGGGGGGGGGTGATATGCTATTGGTAAAGAGAGCTTAAGTAACGCCCCCTCTACTTCCGCACATGGGACTTTAAATCGAAAAAATTCTCCACTGAAATGAATGGCAAGAGCAAAATTATCTTTTGATCCCTATCAAATTTTACACGAGTTACACATACAATGTTTGTCAATACAAAAGATAATTTTCCACGTAAATAACAATGCAGGTTGCTGTCTAACTATTAAGGTATAAGGTTATGAAAATATGTAAATTGAAAGACTACAAACACAGAGGCATGTACTGTACCTGATGTCACATGTTCAAAGCAGGCCCAGGGTGAATTAACTAAGTCCTCTGGATCAGCTGTAGCTTTCAAAATACAAAACAATACCTTTGTGTCGTTTTTCTCCTCTTTGGATCCTTCTTTCATCGGTCAGGAAACAAGAGGGGAGTTTTTACTAATCTCCCGCCGTGATTGTGTTTGGTGATGTGGTATGATGGAAGTTGTTGTCCCCTAATCAAAAGGCAACAACCTTGCACAATAAATCATCCCCTCCATTATACAACTAGGACAATATCAATCATTACTGAGGGTGACAACAATGACCATGTTTACATAGCCCGAGTATGTAAGGAGCTTCAACCTCATAGCCAGGCAAACAGTATGTTTCACCAACTGGTCGTGGACCATCTCTTCCTCCAACACTCCAAACTGACAGTCCTTGGCCAGCAAGCGTAGGTCTGCTACAAACCGCTGCATTGACTCGCCAGTTCGCTGGCGACGTTGTCGAAACTGGATCCTCCAGACGATGACGTTTTCCGGGGCGCAAAAATGTTGCGCCATTAGCTCCAGCACGTCCTCAAAACTATCACTCTTGCCCAAAGTGCTTAAAATACGGTGACCTTCCATTTCTCAGCTGTGAACCAACAGTACCCGTGCCCTCAACTTTTCCAGTCTTCCAAGGTCCAAAGCCACCAAATATGTTTGAAAGGTAGTGAAGGTGGTGGGAAGCTCCAAAAACAGCCGAATTGATGTAACCCGTGTCCATACCTTTTACCCTTGTCGCCAAATGTTATGTCGTTAATGGGAGCCAAGGACGAGACCGAGTGTTGAACTGGACACAGATTTATTTGTGACTCTCTCTCACAATACAGGTGCATCCGTTAAGCTGAGAGGAGGCCAAGAGACTGCCCCTGTCCCTCACAGCGCTTTTATACCCTGGGTGGCGGTGGAACCGGAAAGGTGGAGCCACCACCCATGTCACAAAATAACATGTCCCCAAACACCAACACAACATATATGCCTTCTGTTGAATCATCATATATCAAGGTCTTGCCTCATAAATATTTTGAGAAGTACTTGGTTTATACATTAGGAATAAACAATCCACCTAAACTACTACTAAAATGCCTCTGATAATTGAAGCAGGAACCTGTTTCAGTTTTATTGAGAACTACAATTCAGTGACATTTTTGCAGACAATTGCACATTGCAGCAGTGACAGAAAGCTTTAGTACTAGTGCCAGCAACAGGTTTGAACCACCCAGTAAAACTGGGGTCTGTCCCCCCCCCCCCCGCTTTGTTTCACAACCTGCTGGTGATGTTGCTTACTTGTTGAGTCTGCATCCTGCATTAGTGCTGTAACGTACACGAACGATTCAATCGAGTCTACTAGTTTTATGGGTGAACATACTGTACTGAATCACTCACCAGAGCTGTACTGGAAGCCAGGGATCAGCAGCTGAATCACCCACCTGAGCAGCAAATGAGGCCCGCCCACTCGGTTCAGCCAACTCTCAGTTCGGTGAGTGGTAGACAGTTGGAGCTCCAGTACAGCACCGAGTGATTTGGTGTACAACTATTTACAATGGATCTTTTTAGCTTGACTCAGCACGTTTCAGTGAACTGTGGATCCCATCGCTAACCTCCATCCGAGGCTGCCTCTCTGCTACTGCAACACGAGTCTGTCTTCTTTTCCACATAGTCCACGCAAGTGAGATGGTGCATAAAGACAAACATAGTATGTATGTACAGGATTCGTATTCTGATTGTGTTTGCTAATGTATTAACGTAGCCATGTAATGAAGGGGTCAAATTATCGTACATTAGGGGATTTCTGAAATTATTTATTGTACATCATACAGAAGGCAACATTATCATACAAATATGATAATTATCGTATGTCTGGCAACACTGCCGGGGCACCACCCTGGAGCCAAGCCTGGGGGAGGGGCTCGATGGCTAGTGCCTGGTGGCCGGGTTTCTGCCCATGGGACCCAGCCAGGCTCAGCCCGAAGGAGTCACATGGGTCCATCCTCCAGTGGGCTCACCACCTGCAGAAGGGATCATGGGGGTCCGGTGCTATGTGGATCAGGTAGCAGTCAAAGGCAGAGACCTTGGCGGTCTGATCCCAGGCTTCCTAAATAATGATCAAAAGAATGACATTGCGGATACAAGTGGTTAAAATGAGCTTTCTTCATAAGATTGCTGGACTCACCCTTAGGGTGAGGAGCTCAGTCATCCGGGAGAGGCTCAGAGTAGAACCGCTGCTCCTCCACATTGAAATGAGCCAGTCGAGGTGGTACAGACGTCTGATCAGGTTGCCTCCTGGACGCCTTCCACTTGAGGTGTTTCAGGCACGTCCCACTGGGAGGAGACCCCAGGGCAGACCCAGGACTCACTGGAGAGACTGTCTCCCAGCTGGTCTGGAAATGCCTTGGTATCTTCTCTGAAGAGCTGGAGCAGGTGGCTGGGGAGAGGGACGTCTGGGCTTCTCTGCTTGAACTGCTGCCTCCACATCCCGGCCCTCTGGAAAAGCGGTAGAAGATGGATGGATGGAAATTGAAGATTTCTGAGAAAAATGTAACAAATTTATTTAAAAATGTGGCAGTTTTACTTTTGAAAGGTAATAAATTTACAAAGAAAAATGTAAAATTTATGAGAATAGCTTAAAATTTATGCCAAAACATTCAGAATTTATGGAAAAGGCTAGTCTTATGAGAATAAAAAAAGTCAGAAAAGATGTGAAAAAGACAAAGCACTTTTCACAGATATATATCACAAAGTGCTTCACAGCAAGTTAAAATTTACAAATACCCAGAAATTAAAATCAATAGAAATAGAATATACACATTAATAGGGATAAAAAGAGAAAACAGCAAAGAAATAAAAGCCATTCAATGAGAGCTAAAAGACTGTCTAAACAAATAAGTTTTTAACTCCTTCTTAAAAGAGTCAACAGACTCAAGGCAGCGCAAGGACAGGGGAAGAGCGTTCCAAAGCCGTGGTGCAGCGGCCTGGAAAGATCGATCTCCACGGGTTCTCAACTTGGTCCGAGGGACCACCAGGAGTCTCTGGTCTGAGGATCTAGTGATCGTGTCGTGGCATAAGGAGTCAAGAGGGCTGAGATGTATGAAGGTACTTGGCCATTAAGAGCTCTAAAAGTCAAAAATCATAAATTGAAATCTAAAAACAAAATGGCAACCAATGAAGGGACGATAAAACTGGGGAACTGTGTTCCCTTTTCTTCGTCCTGGTTAAAAGCCGAGTTGCTGCATTTTGCACTGTCTGAAGGCGGGCAACAGCAGTTTTATTAAAACACATAAAAAGGGCATTACAATAATCTAAGCGAGACGAGATAAAAGCATGAATGATCATTTTCAGTTCAGGTGTTGAGACCATAGGTGTAAGTTTTGCTATATTCCTCAGATGAAAAAAGCATAAAAGATGCATATAAAGCGATACCCCGCCCCCATCTCAGCCGTTCTGATCACATGTCCGTGATGCTGCTGCCTGCCTACAAACCTTTATTGAAGCGCAGCAGGCCAGCAGTGAAACAAATCAGAATTTGGCCAGAGAGTGCAACCTCTGCACTGAAAGACTGTTTTCTGCACACAGACTGGGAGGTCTTCAAAATAGCAGCCTCCCAGGAAGACAAGACAGATGTGGAGGAGTATGCTGATACAGTCACCAGCTACATCGTGAAGTGCACAGAGGATGTCACTACAGTGAAGACCATCACTATGCGGGGTAACCATAAGCCCTGGATGACTGCAGAGGTGCGCTCGCTGCTTACAGCCAGGGATGCAGCCTTCAGAGCGAAGGACAGGATCGCCCTCCGCTCAGCCAGGTCTGCGCTCTCAAAGGGAATTAAGGCGGCAAACGCGCCTATGCAGAGGAAATCCAGGGACACCTCTGTGACACTAGGAACACCAAGCAGATGTGGCAGGGAGTTCGGACACTGACGGGCTATAAGTCTAGGCAGGGGGTCGATGATGACGACGCTTCGCTTCCAGACAGGCTTTTTTGTAACTTAGATTTTTATTCATTTTTCATCATATATAATGCATTCAGATCACATTCTACATTTAAAAAACAAAGGGGTTAGGGTAGGGAAAAATAAAAAAAAATAAACAAAATAAAAATAAAAAATAAAAGGGGGGGGGGACAAATGTTGGAGCATCAAGTTTTTAGTTTCCATCTCTTAATTCTTCTGGTTTTTTCAGTGTCTTTGGTTATTCTTTCAATTTCTGCCTCGTTGTTGCACTTTGTAGTGTGTCCATTTCCGCCATTTTTTCTCCCATATTCCTTCTTGCATTCTTCGTCGATATGTTAGTTTTTCCATCATACGTATGTCCTCAACAATGTCAGTCCATTGTTCTTGGTCAGGAAGAACTTCTGATCGCCATTTTTTTGTGATAGTTTTTTACATGCAATCAACAAGATTTTAACTAGATATCTGTCCTCAGCCTGTATAACACTGTCTTTTTTAAGATCACATAAGTACATCAGGTTACAGTTCATTGGTATATTATATCCTAATATCCTCTGTATTGTCACATGCATAGATTTCCAAAATGATGATATTTTGTAGCATTTCCAAAACATATGTGAGTGGTCTGCATTTTGAGCCCCACATCCCCTCCAGCATATAGATTGGGTATTTGTATATTTTCCTTGAATCTGTGGTGTAATGAAAAAGCGAATCAGGTTTTTCCATCCAAATTCCCTCCATGCCCTTGAATTTGTTGATGTGTGTTGTGTTTTCCATATTCCTGCCAGCTTTCTTCTGTTATGTTTAAATTGAGCTCTTTCTCCCATTTCTCCTTTATATAGTTACTTGTATGATTGTTTGTCATAAGTTTCTGATATAGTTTTGAAATAATTCTTATTTTATTTCCTGCATATGAGCTTAAAATAAGTTGTATAATCTCGTTCACATCTGTTTGGAGGTTATGCCTAATCTTCTTCATATAGTAATCTCTCATCTGCAGATATCTGAAAAATTCCGATCTTTCTAATTTAAATTTTCTCCTGATATTTACAAAGCTCCCGAGATCTTTTTTTCCGATATTGCCCCATGCTGTGATTCCCTTGTTCACCAGATTTTTGTATCCCCTATCTTGTTTTGCCGGTTCAAACTGACTGTCAAATGCTACCCATTTCAATAGTTTTATGTCTTCCCTTATATTATATTTTTGTACTATTTTATACCACAGTTCTAAAGTAAATTTAGTGATTGGGTCTATTTGTTTGATTTGCTTATATGCATCTTTATCCCCTATTATGCTTTGTACTGGGAGTCCCTCAATTTCCTTTTCCATTTCTTTCCATTTTGCCTCATATCCCTCGTCGCACCAACATATGATATATCTTATTTGTGCTGAGTAGTAATATTCCTTTAGACTCGGTAGGCCCATGCCTCCTTTCTCTTTTGGTAATTGGAGGGTTTTATATTTCACTCTTGGTTTTTTACCTCCCCAAACAAATCTCGATATCATCCTGTCCCACTTTGAGAATTGGGCATCTGGAATCTCTGTTGGTATAGCCTGGAAGAGGTAAAGTAATCTAGGTTGTATGCTGATTTTGACTGTCTCAATTTTTGAATTCAGATCCATATTTAAGATTGACCATCTATCAATATCTTTTTTTATTTCTTGTTCCAACCTATCATAGTTTGCTTTATATATTTTGCTTAGGTCTTTAGGTATGTTCACTCCAAGGTATTTTATTTCTTTTTGCTTCCAGTTTAGTTTGATCTTATCAGTTATCTGGTTTAGAGGGTTATAGTGGAATGTCAGTATTTGTGTTTTTGTTATGTTTATCTTGTATCCTGATAATTTTCCAAAATTTTCTATCAAGTTCATCATTTCCATTATTGATTTATCTGGTTGTTCGAGGTAAACTATAATATCGTCTGCAAATAGCCCAATCTTGTGTTCCGCCCCCTTTATTGTTACACCTTTTAATTTCTTATTTTGTCGTATCGCTTGAGCCAGTGGCTCTATGAACAGAGCAAACAAGGTGGGCGATAAGCAGCATCCCTGCCTAGTTGATCTTTGTATATTTACTTTGTCTGTTAAGCTACCGTTTATCTTGATTCTTGCCACAGGTTCTTGATACAGCGTCCTTATGCATTGTACTGATTTTTCGTTAAATCCAAAGCGTTCCAGTACACTATATAGGAATTTCCAGTTAACCCTGTCAAATGCTTTTTCTGCGTCTAAACTCATTATTACTGCGCTTTTCTTTTCTTTATGTATTTGGTTAATTATATGTATTGTTCTCCTGATATTGTCATGTGTTTGGCGTCCCTCTATGAATCCAGTTTGATCATCTTCTATCAATTCCGTCAAGAATGTCTTTATTCGTTTACATATAATTGTTGTGTATATTTTATAATCTACATTTAATAAAGAGATTGGTCTATAGTTTCCGCATTGTTCTTTATCTTTCCCTGGTTTTAAAATAACTGAAATGATTGCTTCGTTCCATGTTGGAGGTATTTTGTTGTTGTTCAGCGTCCAATTAAATGACTTTAGGAGTTGTGGCGTGAGTTCTTCTATAAACAGTTTATAAAACTCAGAGGGGTATCCATCACTACCTGGTGATTTACCGTTTTTAAGTGACTTAATCACATCTCTGATCTCTTGTGTTGTTATTTCTGCTGTTAGTTTTTCATTTTGTTGATTTCCTATTGATGGCAAGTCCAATGTGTCTAGAAATTTTTTGATATCTTTAGTATTTGTTTCTTCAGGTTGCGAGTATAGTTCTTGGTAGAAATTATGGAAAATTTCTTCGATGTTTTCTGGGTTAACTGTGGTTTTATTTGTGGTGGGGTCTTTAATCTTGTATACATTATTCATTGTTTGTTGTTTTCTTAACCGTTTTGCCAGCAGTTTTGTGGCTTTTGGCCCCATTTCATAATATTTTTGCTTTAGATATCTATTTTTCCTTTCAATTTCATCCATTTGTGTTTCTTTTATCTTTGTTTTTTCTTCTTTAATTTCTTGATATATTTTTGGATCATTTGTGCTTTGATGTTTACGTTCTAATTCCCTCAGTCTCTCACATCTTTGTTCATACGCTTCCAGTTTAGTCTTATTTGCTTTTCCTGTTTCAACAATTAATTTACCCCTTAACACGGCTTTTAGTGCGTCCCATAGTATTGTTGGGTCCACTTCTTCATTGTCATTCTCTTGGATATATTCGTTTATGTTTATTTTTATTCTTTCTTTCATTTTCTCATCATTTAACAGTCCTACGTTAAGTTTCCATGTTGTTTGTCGTTTTCTATTGTTTAAATATATTTCCATGTATATAGGATTATGATCTGATATTTCTGCCCCTCCAATCCAACAATTTCTCACCCTGTGTCTGTCACCTTCATTCATAAGGAAGTAATCTATTCTAGAGTGTACTTTATGGACTGCTGAATAATGTGTATAGTCTTTTTCGAGTGGGTGTAGGTCCCTCCATATGTCTACCATACCCATTTCTGCCAGTGAGGTTCTTATGAACTTTGTTACATGTTTTTTTGTCTTCTTAACACTTGTTGTGTCAACTTCATGATCCATGACAGCATTTAAGTCTCCTCCACAAATTAGGACTCCTTCACTGTGTGTTGCTATGAGATCAAACAGATGTTGAAAAAAAACCCTTGTCACTTTCTGGTGGGGCATAGATGTTCACTAATGTGATCTGCATACCATCTATTCTTCCCTTGATTATTACATACCTGCCTTCTTTATCCTGGATTTCCTGTTCACTTTCAAATTGTATTTTGTTTGAGATTAGTATCATAACCCCCCTTTTTGCTCCTCCCTTAAATGAACTGTAGTAGGAGTTCTTATAGCCAAATCTCTTTAGTTTCACATGTTCTGCCTTGCTCAAATGTGTCTCTTGCATAAATATAATTTCAGCTTTTTCCTTCTTGAATTTTCTTATTATTCTTTCCCTTTTAACAGGTGAGTTCAGACCATTCACGTTTAGTGTCATTATCTTAAGATTTTTACCCATATTCATGTTTTTCCATTTTTTTAACTTGTGCTCCTAGCCCCTTTAACAACAAAAATAACACATATTTATATAAAAACACATTAAAAAAACTCGACCTCCGTACTTTGGGCCTTTCTTCTGCCCACTGGTCCCTGTTGGTGGGTGGGGGGTTTGTCTTCACAGAGTGAAGGGCCCTCCCTAGACTTCTAATTACTATCAAAGTAATAGTCATAAGTCTAGAAATGTCCAACAAATATCACTTAAACCTCTCCTAGCCGTCTGTTTCTCTTTTACCTTGTCTTCTTGGCCTTCATTTCTTCTGTGCCTTTCTTAATCTTTGTTATGATCTAGGCTTTCAGTTGAAAGCCTTGTAGCTTGTCCTGGGCCCGCTGCTCTACGTCTCTCCCCCTTCTTCCGCCGTTCACTCGTCTCCACTCCGTCTGTCGTGGTGCGTTCAGGGCCGCCGCTGCTCCAGCCGTCTCCTTCGGCACGCTCACCTCAAGGCCCCGCTCCATCATATCCCGCGCTGCCTCTTCGGCCGTGTTGTAGGTTCTTGTGCCTTCCTCCCAATGAATCCTCATTTTCGTTAGCGGCGTTTGGAATCTAATTTTTTTCTCTTTCAGCGTTTTTTTTAATATTGGCATATTTCTTCCGCTGCTGCACGATTTCTGTCGGGTAGTCATGGTCAAAAAATACCTGTTTGTCGCCGATTCGTATCTTTTTTTTCCATGCTTGCGTCAGGATTCTTTCCTTTATGTCATATTTCACAAAGTTTACCACAACTGACCTGGGTGGAGAGTTTGTTTTCGGGTTCTGTGCCGGTGTTCTGTGCGCCCGTTGAATCTGCAGATCCGTTTCTCCGGGTATTTCCAGTTCTTTTTTTAAGAACTGATCATGAATTTTGTCATCGAGTTGCCTTCAATGCCCTCCGGAATTCCAAAGATGCGCATATTGCTTCGTCGGGATCTGCTCTCCAAGTCGTTTATTTTCTCCTGCATCCTCTGCGTTTGCGTCGTCAGGGTCTGTAGTTGTTCGTTTGCCTCGCTTTTCCAATCTTCTAGTTCCGAAATTCGGGTCTGCGCTTCTGTCATACACGCCCGCTGGGAGCGCAGCTCCTCCATGTTTTCCGTTAATTTACGCTCCATTTCTCTTCGGAGGTCCATGATTTCCTCCTTAATTTCTTTTTTTCAGTTCCTCCTTAAGAGCCGCTAAATCCTGTTGTAGCTGTCGCTTGAATTCTCTCAACTCTTCACCCAAACTGGCGATGCCAGCGTTCATGTTGTCGAGTCTGGTGTCCTCCATTTTCTCTGCTGTGGACATCTCGTTTTTTTGGGCTTTGCGTACAGCGGTTTTTCCTGCGTTGTTGGAGAGGAATTCTTCAATTTTACCCTGTTTTTGTCCTTGTGCCCGGTTCCTTCGTGTTTTCATCCCTTAGTTTATTGATTCGTTTATGTCGAGTTGGCCATTTACCGATGATTTTTAATCCGGCTAGGGAGAGCTCTTTGTTTAAGTGTTATGTCTCTCCGCCATCTTCCCGGAAGTCCGCTTCCAGACAGGCTTAACGACTTCTTTGCATGTTTTGAAGCATCAAACTTGACAATCAGAGGGAGGGCTGGCCCACCCCCACCATCGGTCGGACCAGCTTTTACCATCAACACAGCGGACACACGGAGGACCCTAACCAGAGTCAACCCACGCAAAGCTGCAGGTCCGGACAACATCCCGGGACGTGTGCTCCGAGACTGCGCGAGCGAGTTGGAGGATGTCCTGACTGACATTTATAACAACTCCCTGAGTCAGGCCATCGTTCCCAGATGCTTCAAGACCACTATCATTGTACCGGTGGCAAAGAAACCAGTTGTGTCCTGTTTGAATGACTATCGTCCTGTTGCACTGACACCAATTGTGATGAAGTGTTTTGAATGGCTTGTCAAACCACACATTACAGCCTGCCTCCCTGCATCACATGACCCGCTCCAGTTTGCATATCGTTCAAACCGCTCCACGGAGGATGCTATAGTCACCACCCTACACTCTGTCATCACCCACCTGGACCAGAAAGACACCTACGCCAGACTCCTGTACATTGATTTCAGTTCAGCATTCAACACCATTATTCCCCAGAGACTGATGGAGAAATTACTCCTTCTCGGTCTGAACACCGCCACATGTCTCTGGATCCTGGATTTCCTGACTGAGAGACTTCAGTCTGTCCGGGTTGGAAACAACATCTCCAACTCTGTCACGCTGATACCGGATCCCCTCAAGGCTGTGTACTCAGTCCACTGTTGTTTACACTTCTAACACATGACTGTGTATCCAGACACGAGGGGAACCAGATTATTAAGTTTGCAGACGACACCACGGTGGTGGGACTTATTCAGAGGGATGAGGAATCAATGTACAGGGAAGAAGTGAGAGACCTGGAGGGCTGGTGCAGGGAGAACAATCTGGTGCTCAACGTGGACAAAACGAAGGAGATGATTATCGACTTCTGGCGGTCACAGCCTGAGCACGTCCCCATCAGCATCGGCGGCCGTTTAGTGGAGAGAGTGGAGAACATCAAGTTCCTCGGAGTGCAGATCTCGCAGGACCTGACCTGGAGCAAGAATTCCTTGGGGATCAGGAAGCGGGCTCAGCAGAGACTGCACTTCTTGAGGAAACTCAAACAGGTCTCTCTCCCCATCTGCATCCTCAGGACCTTCTACAGAGGTGTGGTGGAGAGTGTTCTGACGTACTGCATTGCTACATGGTACTCAAGCTGCAGTATGTCAGACAAAAAAGCCCTGCAGAGGATAGTCAAGGGGGCTGAGAGGGTAATTGGAGTCTCCCTCCCCTCTGTCCAAGAACTTTTTCAGAACCATTGTAGGAGCAGGGCACTGAACATTGTCAAGGACTGTTCTCACCCTCTGCATAAACACTTTGAACTTCTTCCATCTGGTAAATGATTCCGGAGCATCAGAGACAGAACCACCAGACCGATCAACAGCTTCCTTCCACAAGCTGTCAGGATGCTGAACAGTTGACCCAGAATCTCTCATACACACTACTGCACCTACGGACATTTTGTATATTATTTGTATATTATAGTTAGTTAGTTTTTCCCAAGTATGTCTCAGGGATGTGTGAATGGATGGGGGGTGGGGTTGGGGGGGTGAAGCTATGTGTGAGTGTGTCTTAAATCATGCTGCTTCTATTTATATGGATGCCGAGAGAAACGCAATTTCATCTTGCCTGCACTACAGTTGTATGTACAGCAATATGACAATAAAGTTTGATTTGATTTGATTTGTTGGGGAGTGTTTTGTTGTAAATGTCCTTTTATTTGCATAAATTTAGTATTTTACATGTAAATTTGGGACTTTATTCTGCAAACTTGCACTTTTTTCTTGTAAACTTATGACTTTTTTTCATGCTAGGTTGCCAGTTTTGGTTCTGATGGCGAAGTCTAGTTTCTGGAACATTCAGGTTTCCATGGGAAATTTTCTAATTTCACTTCTTGATCAAAAATAATTTCTTGTTATTGTACACGGGTGCCTACAGAACCCATGTACAACAAAGCAAATTATTTGCAATTTTTTCAACCTGTTAAGAAGTGAAATTGGAAAATTTCTCACAGAAACTTGAATGTTCCATGGACCCTGGTTGAGAAACACTCATCTAGTGGCATCTTGAGTAGTGGGGAAACTCCAAAATTAATGTGTTGAACTGATCATCCAAAATTTGCAGTTTCATTTCTAGTAATGAATTTGACCAGACTAAATATAATGTGACGTAGCAGGGTTCACACAAAGAAAGAGGAGCAAGATGGTTGTGATGAACAGGCTTTATTTACACCCCACCAACCCCCAACCTCCACTTAGTACGCAGAGCAGTGGAGGTCATTCCCACAGACCTCTGTTTACATTACGGTTACACACACAGATACATCTTGCCCTAATCCTGCTAAACACTGCTGGGTCATTATAATGCAGTTATAATGACACAGCAGTATAACCCAGAAATAACACATTTAACACACACAGTAACGTTTCAAACTGGCAAAGCATGCTGGGAAATCCCTGGCCCCCTTAAAATGGCCCCGACGTTACACTGCCCCCCCCCCCGGACTGGTTTCTGTCCCCAGAAAATTAAAGTCCAATTTAAAAGTCCAATACAAACTCATCCAGGTGTCGGGGCGGTCTTCGGCGCCGGTGGCCAACACGTACAGGCCCCCTAGTGTCCATCCGGGTCTCGGTCGGGGTATCGGGCCGGGATGGAAGCTCCGGTCCGTCCACCAGCGGTGCAGATGGCTGATACGGGGCGAGACGGTTACGATGAAGGACCACAACCCGGTCCCTTTTTCTAAGCCTCACCCTGTACACCACATCTGACAGTCTCTCCAGGACCACGCATGGCCCCGACCACTGGCTCGCCAGCTTCGGTGATCGTCCTCTCTTCCTCTCAGGGCAGAAAACCCAGACTCGATCCCCCGGTGCAAAGTCCCTCCCCTGGCAGTGGGAGTCGTATGCCCGCTTCTGCCGACCCCCTGCCGCTGCCAGGGCCTCTCGAGCCAGCTCGTGCACCGTGTGGAGACGTTCTTTCAAACAAAAAAAATAATCCAATCCGGGTTTTCCTTCCACCTCCGGCTCGGGGGGGCAACCGAATACCAAATCCACCGGTGTGCGCAGCTCGTGTCCAAACATGAGCGCCGCAGGGGTGCACCGGGTAGATTCCTGAGCTGCCGTCCGGTACGCCCGCAAAACAAAAGGCAGGTGCAGGTCCCAGTCTCGCTGTCGCTGGTCCACTAGGATAGCGAGCTGGGTGGTAAGGGTCCGGTTGAATCGTTCGACCAGGCCGTCGCTCTGTGGATGCAGTGGGGTGGTCCGGGTCTTCCGGATGCCCAGCCGTTTGCAGACCTCTCCGAAGACCTCCGCCTCGAAGTTCCGACCCTGATCGCTGTGCAGCTCCTCTGGTGCGCCAAAACGACAGAACATTTCATCCACCAGCTTTGATGCCGTCGTAGTGGCGCTCTGATCCGGGACCGCGTACGCCTCTGGCCACTTAGTGAAATAATCCATCGCAACCAGCACGTAGCGGTTCCCCCGGTCCGTGGTCGGGAAAGGGCCCAGGATGTCCACTCCCACTTGCTCCATCGGTGCTCCCACCCGGTACTGCTGCAGGGGAGCGTGGGATCGCTGAGTTGGTCCCTTCTGAGCTGTGCATGTGTCGCAGCGATGAACGTGGAGCTCCACGTCCTGATGACAGCCAGGTCAGTAGAACCGGGCCCGAAGGCGCTGCAGCGTCTTTGTCACCCCGAAGTGGCCCGCTCCTACCGCCCCATGAACCAGCTGGAGTACTTTGGGCCGGAGTCGACGAGGAACCAGCAGCTGCCAAATGTGCCGCTGCCCAGCTGGAGTCTGCCACTGTCTATACACCACGCCCTCGTGACAGCGGAGGTTGGCCCACTGGGAGTGCAGGGCCTTAGTCTCTGGGTCCAGCGGTGACACAACCTCCCAGGCGGGCCGCTGTCCTGCGTCCAGCCATTGCCGAACCCGCGAAATGACCGGGTCTCTGTCCTGCTCGCTCTGCAGCTGCTGCGTGCCAAGAACCTCTGTGACGTCATCGCTGGGGAGAACTGCCTGATCATCTGAGGAGGGGCTGTGCGTCGCTGCGTGATTCCTGCTCGCAGCGGCTCGGAGAGCGGCAGCCCGTGGGGCGATTTGGTCCCGATCTTCAGCCCGTTGACAGTGACGACACTCCTCTGTCGCGCAGGGGCGCCGAGACAGCGCGTCAGCGTTGGCATGGAGGCGGCCTGCCCGATGCACAATCTGGAAATTATAATCCTGCAGTGCCTCCAGCCACCTTGCCAACTGTCCATCCGGTTCTTTGAAATGTAACAACCAGGTCAGGGAAGCGTGGTCCGTCCTGAGCTGGAACCTCCCACCGTACACATACGGGCGGAAATGACGCAGTCCTTGAATGACAGCCAGCAGCTCTCTGCGGGTCACACAGTAATTTCTCTCGGCTCTGCTGAGAGTGCGGCTGAAGAAAGCGACTGCCTGCTCTCCGTGTTCTCCCTCCTGGGATAGCACCGCCCCGATGCCCTGGTTGCTGGCGTCCGTGTCCACAATGAAAGGGCGGCTCGGGTCAGGATACCGCAGGACGGGGGCTCTGATGAGCGCTGCGCGAAGCTGGCAGAAAGCAGCAGCGCAGCTGTCACTCCACTGGAACAGGCGTCCTTTCTGCGTCAGCTGATGCAGCGGGCTGGCAATGGTGGCGAAGTCTTTCACAAACTTCCTATAATAGGAGGCCAATCCAAGAAAACTCCTCAGTTCTCCAACGTTCCGCGGCACCGGCCAGTCTCTCACTGTTGCCACTTTTTCCGGGTCAGTGGCGACCCCCGCTGCGCTGACGACGTGGCCCAAAAAGGTGGTCTCTCGCCGGAACAGGTGGCATTTCCTAGGGTGTAACCGTAGCCCCGCCTGCTGGATGGCTCCCAGCACCTCTCGGAGATTTGACAGGGCGCTGTCAAAATCAGCTGCATGCACCAGCAGGTCATCCAGGTAAACAACGCAGCGACTCCGCGGCACGTGAGCCAGCACTCGCTCCATCAAGCGTTCAAAGGTGGCCGGAGCGTTGCAGAGTCCAAACGGCATCACTTTAAACTGGTACAGTCCCTGCCCGATGGAGAAGGCTGTTTTTTGGCGGGCCTCGGGTGACAGCTCTACCTGCCAATAGCCGCTGCGTAGATCCAGCGAGCTGAACCAGCTGGAGCCGGCGATGTGGTCCAGTGCGTCATCGATGCGGGGCAGGGGGTAGGAATCTTTCCTGGTGGCGTCGTTCAGGCGTCGGTAATCCACACAGAACCGCCACGACCCGTCCTTCTTCTTGACCAGCACCACAGGCGCTGCCCAGGGGCTGTTAGAGGGCTCAATAACATCTGCCTCCAGCATTTCTCGCACTTTTTGTTCCGCCGCTGCCCGCCTTGAAAAGGGCAGCCGGCGTGGGTGGAGTCGAATCGGCCTGGCCTCACCGGTGTCGATCTCGTGCTGCACCAACCCGGTCCGGCCACATTCCTCATCCTTCGCAGCAAAAACACCCACGTAATAGTCCAATAGCTCCCGCAGCTGGCGTCTCTGTTCCGGGTCCAGCCCGCTGCAGCTCCGCTGAAATAATTCCTCCACCGCCTGCTGCGTCTCCGCTGACACGTTGACCCCTCCCCTTGCTGTCCCTGTGTGTGCTCGTGCTCCCTCTGTCCGCGCTGGTGACGTCATCGTGTCCAGTCCTCGCGGTGACCTGCCTGGTCCGGTCTGTCTTGGCGATCCCTCGATCGTGCGTGCCCCCGTGTCCCTTCTCTGGGTTCTGCTGTGGAGCGTGATGGTCCGGTTTCCCAGCTGGAGGGAAGGTCCGGTGGTGTCGATCTTGGCACGCCAGGCTGTGAGCAGGTCTAATCCAATAATACAGGGGTCTTGGATGTCAGCCAGCCAGAATGGGTGTCTTATGTTCTGACCGGCCACCCCCACCACCAGCACTCTCCGCCCCTTCAGTCGGGCGCGCTCACCGGTAGCTGTGGTGACGCAGCGCTCGGTGGGTTCCCACCCCCGCGGAGCCGTCTTGCTCGTGCCCGGCAGTACGCCCGGTCGAACCAAGGAGATTGTAGAGCCGGTGTCAATCAGGGCCCGGATCGACATCTTCCCCAAGCTGCACTGTAGATAGATCCCTGGAGAGTGTCCAACTCGGCCCACGCGCGGTGCCGGCTCCTCGGGGGAAACATCTGCTGGAGGTGGCCTGTCCCCGTTCACGCCACCTCGCTCTAGTTTAACGCCGGCGAGGGGCCGGTTTGTCGTGGGGTGGGTGCGGGGCAGTATCGCGCGATGTGTCCCATCTCTCCGCAGCGGAAGCACCCTTCCTCGCGCCGCCGAGGCCATCTTCTCCGTGGACGCGCCGCTGTGGTCTGCCGTAATTCCTCCTCCTCCCCCTCGCTCTCCATCGTAGCCTGGTAGGTTCTCCGGCTGTGCGTTGCTGCTTCAGCGGTGCGACTTATTAGCGGCTCTGCCCGCTCTGCTTCTGCCACTGCAGTCTTCCAGTCGCTCGCGGCGTGGAGCCGTACGTGGCTCTGGAGCTGGGCCGGGCGGAGACCTTGGATGAAGCTCCGGAGGGCGAGCTTCTCTACTGCCTCCGGCGCGAACTCTGGGTAGCTGCGCCGGGTTAACAGCCATATATCTGCAGCATAGGCTCCTAATTTTTCCTGGTGGTTCCGGCGGCGGCGGGTCAGCTGTTCTTGGGCGTGCTCAGCGTCAGCTATTCTCCCAAATCGTCTCTGGAGCGCCCCTTGTAGTGCTGGCCAGCTGTGGTGCTCCCCGGGCCGGAGATCAGAGAGCGTGCAGAGGGCTTTCCCTTCCAAGGCCAGCGCGACCTGTACTGCGGTTTCCTCTGGTGACCAGCCGTTCAGCGCCGCAGTCAGCTCGACCTGTGTCAGGTAGTCATCTAATGTGGCTTCGCCGTTGAAACGGGGAATCTTGGCCCGCTGCCGAACAGGTGGGGTGGTCGTTTCCTGATCGATCGCCACCCTTGATCGCCGTGGGGTCGCCAGCCCGTGCTGTCCTAAGAAGGGTGGAACGTTTGCTCTGTTCTGCCCGCTCTGTCTTGAAAAAGACAGGAGGCGGGGTGCGCTGGCCCCGTCAGGTCCGCCGCTCCGTTCGTCCCGGCTCCGGGCTCCCGGTGGTGATGCCTCGGTCTCATCATCCATCATCAGCTGAGCAATGGCCTGCTCCAGCTGCTGGATCTCCATTCTGATCGCTTCCATTTGCTCCATCCCACTCCTGACACCAGTGTGACGTAGCAGGGTTCACACAAAGAAAGAGGAGCAAGATGGTTGTGATGAACAGGCTTTATTTACACACCACCAACCCCCAACCTCCACTTAGTACGCAGAGCAGTGGAGGTCATTCCCACAGACCTCTGTTTACATTACGGTTACACACACATGATACATCTTGCCCTAATCCTGCTAAACACTGCTGGGTCATTATAATGCAGTTATAATGACACAGCAGTATAACCCAGAAATAACACATTTAACACACACAGTAACGTTTCAAACTGGCAAAGCATGCTGGGAAATCCCTGGCCCCCTTAAAATGGCCCCGACGTTACAATAATGTGATCAATTTATGCAGCATTTCCCAAATGTGAGGCCTTAACTTTGATCAAATTGCCTTAAAAATGTCTTAAAAAGTCTCAAATTGAACTTTAGCTGCAGAAACTGTACGGAAAGTTGCAAATTTGTATCTTAATGCAATTTTTTTCATGTAAATTTGTAACTTTTTTACTTGTAACTTTGTCATCCATCCATCCATCAATCTTCTTCCGCTTAATCCTTTTTGGTCTAGTAAAATACCTGAAACTAGACTGTACAGCCACAGCTAAAACTTGCAACTTAACATAAAAAGTCCAAAATTTATATAAAAACAACCCCACATTTACAGCAAAAAGGCATATATTTGAGGGGAAAAAATTTCCAAATTTATGTAATTTTTAAACACTATTGGTAAAAACAAATAGTTGCAAATTTAAAAGAAAAAAGTTATAAATTCATGAGAAAAAAACTCAAATTTATGAGGGAAAAGTTGCAAATTTATCATTAAAAAGTCCTATATAAGAAAACTAGTAAGTTCATGAAAACATTTTTAAAGATGAGAAAAACCTCAAATTGGCAAGAGTAAATTGGCTGTTTACTACTGAAATGTTTTTTAGTCAGCACTTTCTTAAGTAATATCTTTGGTGACTACTGCTGTTTATGCTTGAATAATTAATATCATAAGATGCCAAACTTTGACTTGAGGACAGTTTCTGGCTGTTCTGCCACGTCTCCGTCTGTGCAGCTGTCTTGTCTGTGATGTCTTCCTTGTTGTTTATTGGCACCATCAGGCATTAATAACTGAGTGAAGTTTTTCAAAGTTTTCAAAATTCATGACAAATTTATTGACGTTTAATATCTCAACTGATTATTCATTTAGTACAAAAGAATGCCAAAAGGTAAGGCACATTAATTTTCTTCCTTTCTGGTACCATCAAAGGTGCCATGGAGCGTCCTCCTGTGGTGATCTTCATCAATGATGACGAAGGTTACATGTCACCCACTTGCATCTCTTCTGATGATGAAGATGTTGTAGGGACTGTTGCCGTAGCCGGGCCGTCTGTGGAGGTGGAAATCATTACTATTAGTGATGGTGAGATGGAAGAAGATGTTGATGGTGTGGTGGATGGGGGTGATGATGAGGATGATGGACAGACGGTTGCCGTAGCCAGGGCGTCTGTGGAGGTGGAAGTCATCACCCTCAGTGACAGTGAGGAGGAGGAAGATGTTGATGACACGACAGTGACATCGAGGTTCTTGAACCTTCTGGGCACATGGGATTTGTTCATCATGTAGGTGGTCCATTCTTGCCCTACACCAGACCTCCAGAGATACTTGAAGAGCTGCGTCCCTCTACATCTGCTCTTCCGCCTTTAAGAAAGAGGCACATTGACGATAGTGATGAGGAGCAGCTCGTTTCTAAGAGACTGAGGACGGGCTGTGAGGAGGAACCGGACCCCTCCTCCTCTGGTCTGCCCTCCACCTCTCATCCCTGCTCCTCTCAGTGTAGTGAGTTGTGCTTCTTCGAGCATCATTTTACTCCACTTAGGGAGGATGGCTTTTACTATGATTGGTAGCTATATGATCTTAGTTTAAATTGTGGTTTGTACATTTTTTAGAGTCCTCCTCTGTGTCGGGCAGGGTTGGCTGTGTCCTTGGTGGTGTCTTGCACCAGGACTTTTTTTTATTTGGTTGTTCATCTTTCACAGTGTAACGTCGGGGCTGTGTTAAGGGGGGCAGGGATTTTCCTGGCATGCGTTGCCGGCAGAGGACGTTATATTTTCGTGTATGTTTAGTGTTATTACTGTGTTATTATACTGCTGTGTCATTATAACTGCATTATAATGACCCAGCAGTGTTATAGGTAGAATTAGAGCAGGAGTGATTGTGTTGTGTAACCCTGATATAAACGGAGGTCGGTGAGAATGACCTCCCCTCCTGTCTGTGTTCGTTGTTGTGTTTAATAAAGCCTGTTGTGTCGCAGCCATCTGCTCCCTTTCTTTGTGTGAACCTCGCATACGTCACACTGGTGTCAGAAGTGGGACATGGAGCAGATGGAAGCCAGGATCCGAGTGGCGATCCAGCAGCTGGAGCGATCCATCGCTCAGCTGGGGATGGAGGACAGAGCTGAGACACCGATCCCCGGAGTTGCTCGCCGGGATGAACAGAGCAGCGGACCCGACGGGACCAGCGTACCCCACCTTCTGCCTTTTTCAAGGTAGGGCGGGCGGAGCAGAGCAAACCAGCCCCGCTCCCCGCCCTTTTCAGGGCAGGACGGGCCGGCGATTCCACTGCGACCAGGGGCGGCGATCAACCGAGAGGCGACAGTCCGATCCACCCGGCAGCGGGTCAAGATTCCCCACTTCAGCAGCGAGACCCTGCTGGACGACTACCTGGTCCAGGTCGAGCTGGCTGCTTCGCTGAACGGCTGGCCACCAGAGGAAACCGCCGTGCAGGTCGCGCTGGCCTTGGAAGGGAGAGCCCTCTGCACACTGTCTGACCTCCGGCCCAAGGAGCGCCGCAGCTAGCCAGCGCTACAAGGAGCGCTCCAGAGACGGTTTGGGAGAACGGCCGACGCTGAGCACACCCAGGAACAGCTGGCCAACCGCCGTCGAGGCAGCCAGGAGAGACTAGGAGCCTACGCGGTGGACATACGGCTGCTAACACGGCGCAGCTACCCGGACTTCGAACCAGAGGTAATGGAGAAGCTCGCCCTCCGGAACTTCATCCAAGGTCTCCGCCCGGCCCAGCTCCAGAACCATGTCTGGATTAACGCCGCGAGCAGCTGGGAGACTGCGGTGGCAGAAGCAGAGCAGGTGGAGCCGCTGATGAATCGTACAGCCGAGCCAAGACAAAGAGCCTTCCAGGCCACGGCTGAGAGCGAGGAGGAGGAGGAGGAGCTACGGCAGATCACGGTGGCGCGCCCACGGAGAAGACAGCTGTGGCGGCGCGAGGAAGGGTGCTTCTGCTGCGGGAAGCCAGGACATATCACGCGGTACTGCCCTGCACCCACCCCACGACAAACCGATGAGCTGTCATCGCGTGTGGACCGAACTGGACGCTCGCCAGGGTTGTACCTACAGTGCAGCCTGGACAACACGCCGATCTGGGCCCTGATCAACACCAGTTCTGCCATCCCCTTGGTCCGACCCGGTGTGCTGTCACACGGACGAGACAGCACTGCAGGGGTGGGAACCCACCGGGCGCTGCGTCACCACAGCCACCGGTGAGCGCACCAGATTGGGAGGGCGAAGAGTTCTCGTGGTAGGGGTGGCCGGCCAGAACACGAACCACCCGTTCTGGCTGGCTGACATCCAAGACCCCTGCATTATTGGACTCGACCTGCTTGCAGCGTGGAACGCGAAGATCGACGCTGCCAGACCTTCCCTCCAGCTGGGAAACCGGACCGTCATGCTCCGCAGCAGGACCCAGGGAAGGAGACCGGAGGCCTGTGCGATCGAGGGACCGCCAGGATGGACCGGACCAGGCGAGCCACCACGAGGACTGGGCACAACGGCGCCACCAGCACGAGCAGAGGGAGGACGAGCACACACAGGGACAGCAAGGGGAGGGGTCAACGTGTCGGCAGGGACGCAGCAGGCAGTCGAGGAATTATTCCAGCAGAGCTGTGATGGGCTGGAATCGGGACAGACACGCCAGCTGAGGGAGCTGTTGGACTGTCGTCACTGCCAGTGGGCAGAGGATCGAGACCAGGCCGTCCCACGGGCTGATGCCTTTTTCTTGCTTCTGCCCTTCAGAGAGAACAGACGCCTTTTTCTTTGCTCCCTCTTTTACCCTCCTTCCCTCCCTAACTGAGAATCCCAGCTTGCTGTCTTGTCTGCGTCGCTGTCTTCTGGCTGAACCTTGAACCAAACGAAAAAAATGGATTTGGTGAGCGGCTTTAATAAAATTAACAACATTTTATATAAATTCGGGCCAGGGGGAGCCCCTATGGAGAGACCCATGGATTGGAACGCATGTGTCTGCACGATTCGACTGAGGATGTGGAAACATCTACCTGGTTTGGCTAGGATCACAGGATTTTCTGCTGATTGGCTCTGGAGTTTTTCCTGGTGTATCGAAAAATTAACTGGAAGAGCTAATTAAAAGTGGTCCCGGCATAGCTGCTTCTCAACAATTCGACTAGATGGGGGAGTGCACTATCTATCGGCAATGATAACATGGAAATTACCATCTGCATGCACTGTAGAGGGATGGACTCTACCGGACATGTTTACCCATGTTCTAGAAGGGAAACATCTGGAGTCGTCTTTGGTGCCTCCAAGGAATGGATTTAAAGCCTATGTATGGAAATTATGAACACAGGATTGCTGGAGATGTTAAATTTTATGCTCTGAGTGATCTGTGTCTATCAGACCTTGAATTCGATGCCCTGTTGTCTATTTTCCTCCTGGATTAAGACAAAACAAAAGATTGTGCTTCTCTTTCATAAACATACTGGGACTGCATCTGAACTCTCATTGACATGTGACTGGCTCAGGAATTTCCATCTGCCATGCCTCAAGGACATGCTTCCGAGTTTCAGACACTAAGACATAACATCTCGGCTGGGAGAGATTTTGCTGCCTCCAGTAACTGATAAACACCCACCTGCATTCAACATACACGAACACACTGATTCATAATACTGAATTACACCCATCCATTCACTGATTCTCTCTGACTTTTGGTCTTTTGGTTTTTTGTGGTTGATTGTTGCTCTGTGCTATTGAGAGATTTTTTTTCATTGTAATCATAATCTGCTTAAATACTTATAAGCTGTATTCTGATAACGAAGTTTTTTTTCTCTCCTCCTCCCTTGTGTCGTTCCCTCCCCTCCCCTCCCTTTCTTATCTATCTCTGTTTGATGAGGCGCCTATTATGGCTGCCGTGTCGTTGTGTCGCGCGCATGCGCACCAATGTCAAGTCAAGTTCCTTGTGTGTTTTTTACATGCTTGGCAATAAAGTTTATTCTGATTCTGATTCTGATTCTGACTGCTGTGAGCAGGAATAACACAGCGGCACGCAGTTCCCCAGGCAACTCCCCCCAGCGATGACGTCACAGAGGCCCTCTGCGCACGGCAGCTGCAGAGCGAGCAAGACAGAGATCCGGTCATTTCCCGGGATCGGCAGTGGCCAGACGCGGGCCAGCGGCCCACCTGGGAGGCCCTCGCAGCGGCGGGGAGTTGGCAGAAGCGGGCATATGACTCCCGTTGTCAGGGGAGGGACTTTGCACCAGGAGATCGAGTCTGGGTTTTCTGTCCGGAGAGGAGAAGAGAACGGTCACCGAAATTGGCGAGCCATTGGTCAGGACCATGCGTGGTTCTGCAGAGACTGACAGATGTGGTGTACAGGGTGAGGCTTAAGAAAAGGGACTGGGTAGTGGTACTCCACCGTGACCGTCTCGCCCCGTATCAGCCATCCGCCCTGCTGGTGGTCGAGCCAGAGCCTTCACCCTGACCAGATACTCCGACCGAGACACAGATGGACACTGGTGGGCCTGTACGTGCTGGTCGTCGGCATCGGAGGCCACCCCAACATCTGGACGGATTTGTGTTGGGCTTTTGAGTTGGACTTTCATTTTTCTGGGGACAGAAACTAGTCCGGGGGGGACAGTGTAATGTTGGGGCTGTGTTAAGGGGGGCAGGGATTTTCCTGGCATGCGTTGCCAGCAGAGGACGTTACATTTTCGTGTATGTTTAGTATTATTACTGTGTTATTATACTGCTGTGTCATTATAACTGTGTTATAATGACCCAGCAGTGTTATAGGTAGAATTAGAGCAGGAGTGATTGTGTTGTGTAACCCTGATATAAACAGAGGTCGGTGAGAATGACCTCCCCTCCTGTCTGTGTTCGTTGTTGTGTTTAATAAAGCCTGTTGTGTCGCAGCCATCTGCTCCCTTTCTTTGTGTGAACCTCGCATACGTCACAATAGGTTTAGGAAGCCTTCCTTTGCATCTGGCAGGGTTGGCCATGTCCTCGGTAGCGTCTTGCTCCAGGACATTTTTTGGTTGTATGACAGATAGTTTTAAAAAATTCATGAGCCATACTTGGCATCTTGTGGGGTTAGCACTCTCTAATCTAATTTATTGAGCTGGGGCTTTATTTGCTTAATTGATTAAATAATTAACAAAAACAGATTGGTGGAAGGAAAAGGTTTAGAATATACGTACACTCACCGGCCACTTTATCAACAGATGGGTTACAGCAGCAGAAGACCATAACAGGTGCCAATCTGAGGCTACAGTTTGCAAAGGTTTACAAAAACTGGTCTATAGAAGGTTGGAAAAATGTTGAGTCTTAACTGTGAGGTTCAGGTGGTAGGGTCAGAACTTGGCGTAAACCACATCAAAGCATGGATCCATCCTGCCTTCTGGGCAATATTTTCTTGGCACACTTTGTGCCCCTTAGTACCAACTGAGCCTCAGTTAGATGTCACAGCCTACCTGAGTATTGTTGTTGACCATGTCCATCCCTTCATTACCACCATGTATCCATCTTCTGGAAGTTTCTACCAGCAGGATAATGCGCCGTGTCACAAAGTTTGGATCATCTCAAACTTGTTTCTTGAACGTGACTCCAGTCATCAGATCTGACCTTTAGGATGTTGTGGAACAGGAGAGTCACATCATGAATGTTTGTCTGTGACAGTTGTGTGTTGCTGCTGCTAACTGCTTCCAGGTCAATGTCAATTTTACAGCAGCTTCTCTGGTTAAGGTTCGTTATAACATAAGTGTCAGGAACATAAAGGATGAGCAGCCTGTTGATGTGTTGAGAAGGTTTTTGGAGCTGTTGCATCATCACTGAGAACTAGCAGGATGAGGATAACTAATTAGCATTAGGATCAGGATAGCTGAATGCCAGAGAAATCCTTCACACTCTTCATTCTACAGTAGTTCAGGGTCTTTGCATCGTTTCAGTCATTTTGGGTTTTGTGGCCAGTGTAATTAACAATGAAACAGAACCCTGATAATTTAAATACTAGTGGTGTCAAATAATTAAAATTCTTAAACGTGATTAATCTCCAGACATTTGCATTTATTCATGATTAATTGGAATTAAAAACAAATTTTTCCCCCAATGTAATGTACCTTAAACTTGTCCTCTTTCAAGCCATTCACACTACCGTCAACCTGGGAGTGGACAAACTCGCTTTCCCCCTGCAACTGCTGGTCCATTCAAAGATTTCAACACGTCAAATACCACAACTATCCAGAACACATCCCAAAAAAACTCACAAATACTGCAGAAACACTGCATGTAGAAACAACCAGCAACCACAGCTGGAAAGCCGTCAGCCCCCACAGTGGGCACATACACCATAACAGAAGTCCCGACAGCCACCGCAGGTACACAGTACTGAGCAGCAAAAGAACATGTCAACTCCAGCCTGCATGCAGCAAAATGCAAGAGTCACAGAAAACAACCAGACACAGCAGTCTCTCTGCTCCCTTCTCAACATGAGCTCCAGTAGTAGACAGTCCAGCTTGTTCAACAGAACTGATGGAAGCGGTGTTCACTCAGCTGTTGGCATCGCTTCCACCTCTCCTCTCTTCTCTCCAGCACCCAGGTCAGAACCATGCATTGACCACATGTCCACATACCACGACAGCAGCACTCCAGCAAACTGACCCGAACACTGAAAACTAAACAAATTGAGGAGTTTGTACCACAAAAACTGACTGGTTCTTCTTCTTCGCGGCTCACATCCACTGCAAGCCTGAAACTGTCCAAGTGAAAGCTTTACCCGTGCTTCAAGACTTGGATTGTGTATTGATACAGTCCACATATTATGACAGCGATACTCTGGCAAACTGATTTGAACACCCAGGATTAAAGTGATTAGTTTGGGCTTCGCCACAGTAGTTTTCAGTGTGCCATAGAGATTGTCCAACCGGAAATAGTAAATGGGTTTCAGAAGTTCCACTTTTTTTTTTCCAAACTGCAGTTTTTGTCTGCTGCAAATAACCATGAGCAAAAAAAAAATTGTTGCATTAAGGGGAGCATTGCATTACCTCATGGTTAGTGCGATCGCTTTGACACCACTATTAAATTCTCATCTTTGCTGAAACATGCAGCCTGTGGGGCAGGTGGTTGTGGTCATGTTATCTATAATTCCTACAGTGTATTCTAGGGATGTAGATCAATGGAGAGTGGTCAGTGTTTTGTCTGTATGTGGGTGGGGCTTAAATCTGGACATTAAACTGAGTGTTATGATGTGTTAGAACTGATCCAAGTTGATTTTCCTTGACTTGGCTTGACTTGACCTGTTGTTCCTCTGTGTCAAATATGTCATCTGGACCCTGTGGGCCCCTCCTGATGGAGCCACTGATGACAGAACACCAACCCTGACACAAATGGAGGACACCTCCTACCCTTCACCTGCTGCCAGTCACAGAAAAGGTTAGTAAAATGTTTCTCGGTGTACCAACAGTTTTGGTAATTTTCATGTGTTGCATCCGTTTTGCTCTGAAGTATTGGATTACTCACTAAGTTGTTTTTTTTTAATGCCTTTTCACATTTTCTCCTTAAGTGAACTTCAGAAGATGCAGTGAAAGATATGACCAACCAGGACCAGAGCAGAAGATGTGACCAACCAGGGCTGGAGAAGAAGATGTGACCAACCAGGGTCGGAGTCGAAGACGTGACCACCCAGAACCGGAGTAAAAGACGTGACCACCCAGGACCGGAGCAGAAGGCGCAGCCCCCCAGGGTTGGAGCTGAAGACGTGACCACCCAGGGTCAGAGCCGACGATGTGACCACCCAGGGTCAGAGCCGATGATGCGACCACCCAGGGTCGGAGCCGACGATGCAACCACCCAGGACCAGAGCTGTGACTACCCAGGACCAGAGCCGTGGTCACCCAGGACCAAAGCCACAACCGCCCAGGACCAGTCCGGACCGCTGCCACCCAGGACTGGAGCTGCGACCACCCAGGACCGAAGACGCGACCATCCAGTACCAGAAACACGACTACCCAGGATCAGTCTGGAGCCGACAACGTGACCACCCAGGACCGGAGCCGAACACGCGACCACCCAGGACTAGAGCTGCGATCACCCAGGACTGAAGCCACGACCACGCAGGACCAAAGATGCGACTGGTCTGGAGCCGATGACGCAACCACCCAGGACCGGTCTGGAGCCGATGACGTGACCACCCAGGACCGAAGATGCAGCCACACAGGACTGGCGCTGAAGACGCGACCACCCAGGATCGGAGCCGAAGATGTGACCACCCAGGACCGAAGCCGATGACGCGATTGTTATGTCCATAACTTGGGTAGACAAGGAGGAGGCTGGGGATAAGATAAGATAAGATAAGATAAGATAAGATAAGCCTTTATTAGTCCCACAACGGGGAAATTCCAGGATTGCAACAGCACAGGGATAGCAACACTCAGAGCAACAATCAGAAGGCAAGAAAAAAAAAACAAGCAAGCAAGAGCAGCTAATATACATATGTACATATTACTATAAAATATATATATACACACACACAGACACACAGTGCAGAGCATTGTAGCTGGATGGAATAAATATATGAATATATAAACACACAGTGCAGAGCATTGTAGCTAGATGGAATAAATATGTAAATATATAAACACCCACAGTACGGAGCATTGCAGCTAGGTGGAATAAATATGTAAGTATATAAACACACACAGTGCGGAGCATTGTAGCTAGATGGAATAAATATATAGATATATAAATATGAACACACCCAGTGCTGAGCATTGTAGCTAGATGGAATAAATATGTAAATACAGTATATAAACACACACAGTGCAGAGCATTGTTGCTAGATGGGATGAAACAGCATAACCCTCTACTTAGTTATCCTACATGGTATGATTATGTGCCCATACATATTCTCACCCTCCATAGCGACCGGTATTTTCCTAGTTGTATGCCGGAGGGGACCATTGTGTAAGTCTATTGCATCTTTTGCATTTAAAAACTATTAGTTTGTTACGTCTTTTTGCTATCTCTGCGAGCAGCCCTGCTTAGGTTGTACAGTCTGACAGCCGTTGGTAGGAAGGACCTACGAAACCTCTCGGTTGTGCACCTGGGATGATGTAGTCTGCTGCTAAATGAGCTCCTCAGTGCATTCAGTATGTCCTGCATAGGGTGGAACTCGGACTCCAGCAGAGATGACAGTTTAGCCACCGTCCTTCTCTCTCCTATCTCCTCCACCGGATCAAGGCGCTGCCCCAGGACAGAGCTAGCTTTCTTAATCAGTTTGTTCAGTCTCTTCCTATCGGCTGCTGTAATGCCACTGCCCCAGCAGACCACTCCAAAAGTGATGGCTGATGCCACCACCGTGTCATAGAATGTCTTCAGCAGCGCCCCTTGTACACCAAGGGGCGCCATTGAACGTAACTTTATTACCCCAGGTGATGGCGGAACCGGAAAAAGGCGAGCCTTCACCCCCACTACAGCCAGGGTGTACTCGGGCGCCATATTGGCACCTCCCCCCCATAGAAAATGCCACACACACACCAATCAGAACCCTCCCAAATTTCAACCCGACTCGTCCGCTAATAATACAACATACAGTGGGGCAAAAAAGTATTTAGTCAGCCACCAATTGTGCAAGTTCTCCCACTTAAAAGATGAGAGAGGTCTCCAATTTTCATCATAGGTATACCTCAACTATGAGAGACAAAATGAGAAAAAAAAAATCCAGAAAATCACATTGAAGGATTTTTAATGAATTAATTGGTAAATTCCTCGGTAAAATAAGTATTTGGTCACCTACAAACAAGCAAGATTTCTGGCTCTCACAGACCTGTAACTTCTTCTTTAAGAGGCTCCTCTGTCCTCCACTTGTTACCTGTATTAATGGCACCTGTTTGAACTCATTATCAGTATAAAAGACACCTGTCCACAACCTCAAACAGTCAGACTCCAAACTCCACTATGGCCAAGACCAAAGAGCTGTCAAAGGACACCAGAAACAAAACTGTAGACCTGCACCAGGCTGGGAAGACTGAATCTGCAATAGGTAAGCAGCTTGGTGTGAAGAAATCAACTGTGGGAGCAATTATTAGAAAATGGAAGACATACAAGACCACTGATAATCTCCCTTGATCTGGGGCTCCACGCAAGATCTCACCCCGTGAGGTCAAAATGATCACGAGAACGGTGAGCAAAAATCCCAGAACCACATGGGGGGACCTAGTGAATGACCTGCAGAGAGCTGGGACCAAAGTAACAAAGGCTACATCAGTAACACACTACGCCGCCAGGGACTCAAATCCTGCAGTGCCAGACGTGTCCCCCTGCTTAAGCCAGTACATGTCCAGGCCCGTCTGAAGTTTGCTAGAGAGCATTTGGATGATCCAGAAGAGGACTGGGAGAATGTCATATGGTCAGATGAAACCAAAATAGAACTTTTTGGTAAAAACTCAACTTGTTGTGTTTGGAGGAGAAAGAACACCATACCTACTGTGAAGCATGGGGGTGAAAACATTATACTTTGGGGCTGTTTTTCTGCAAAGGGACCAGGATGACTGATCCGTGTAAAGAAAAGAATGAATGGGGCCATGTATCGTGAGATTTTGAGTGAAAACCTCCTTCCATCAGCAAGGGTATTGAAGATGAAACGTGGCTGGGTCTTTCAGCATGACAATGATCCCAAACACACCACCCGGGCAACGAAGGAGTGGCTTCCTAAGAAGCATTTCAAGGTCCTGGAGCGGCCTAGCCAGTCTCCAGATCTCAACCCCATAGAAAATCTTTGGAGGGAGTTCAAAGTCTGTGTTGCCCAGCGACAGCCCCAAAACATCACTGCTCTAGAGGAGAGCTGCATGGAAGAATGGGCCAAAATACCAGCAACATTGTGTGAAAACCTTGTGAAGACTTACAGAAAACGTTTGACCTCTGTCATTGCCAACAAAGGGTATATAACAAAGTATTGAGATGAACTTTTGTTATTGACCAAATACTTATTTTACTGAGGAATTTACCAATTAATTCATTAAAAATCCATCAATGTGATTTTCTGGATTTTTTTTTTCCTCATTTTGTCTCTCATAGTTGAGGTATACCTATGATGAAAATTGGAGACCCCTCTCATCTTTTAAGTGGGCGAACTTGCACAATTGGTGGCTGACTAAATACTTTTTTGCCCCACTGTATATACACACCTATCCATTCATACAACACCACTACCTAGGGGGAACCAGGTAGACTATCAACTCCCCCTACACGGCTAGATGGGTTATTCTGCCGTCTGTGATCTTATGAGATCCATAAAAAAAAAAACTGTGTTCCTAAAACTAAAATAATCCCCAAACTTATATATATACGTATACTGTATACACACAATCAAAACTTACATAACCACAAGAACTAGGAAACAGTCAGTATGTACATCCACTATTGTTCACTCTTTATACTGCGGACTTCTCACACAACACAACACACTGCCATCTACAGAAGTTCTCTGATGACTCTGCGATCGTTGGCCTCATCTCCAATGGAGATGAAGCTGAGTACAGAGGGCTTATCCAGGACTTCGTGGACTGGTGCCATCGGAACTGCCTCCAGATCAACGCGAGGAAAACTAAGGAGCTGGTGGTGGACTGCCGCAGGCATGGGCAGCCCCTCACAGTACCAGTAAATATACAGGGAACAGACATCGAGATGGTGACATCCTATAAGTACCTGGGTATTCATCTGAACAATAAACTAGACTGGTCACACAATACTGATGCACTCTACAAGAAGGGACAGCGCAGGCTGTTCCTGCTGAGGAGACTCAGGTCTTTTGGTGTACAAGGGGCGCTGCTGAAGTCATTCTATGACACGGTGGTGGCATCAGCCATCACTTTTGGAGTGGTCTGCTGGGGCAGTGGCATTACTGCAGCCGATAGGAAGAGACTGAACAAACTGATTAAGAAAGCTAGCTCTGTCCTGGGGCAACGCCTTGATCCGATGGAGGAGATAGGAGAGAGAAGGACGGTGGCTAAACTGTCATCTCTGCTGGAGTCCGAGTTTCACCCTATGCAGGACATACTGAATGCACTGAGGAGCTCATTTAGCAGCAGACTACATCATCCCAGGTGCACAACCGAGAGGTTTCGTAGGTCCTTCCTACCAACGGCTGTCAGACTGTACAACCTAAGCAGGGCTGCTCGCAGAGATAGCAAAAAGACGTAACAAACTAATAGTTTTTTTGAATGCAAAAGATGCAATAGACTTACACAATGGTCCCCTCCGGCATACAACTAGGAACTTACCGGTCGCTATGGAGGGTGAGAATATGTATGGGCACATAATCATACCATGTAGGATAACTAAGTAGACGGTTATGCTGTTTCATTCCATCTAGCAACAATGCTCTGCACTGTGTGTGTTTATATATTTACATATTTATTCCATCTAGCTACATTGCTCCGCACTGTGTGTGTTTATATACTTGCATATTTATTCCACCTAGCTGCAATGCTCCGTACTGTGGGTGTTTATATATTTACATATTTATTCCATCTAGCTACAATGCTCTGCGCTGTGTTCATATATTCATATATTTATTCCATCCAGCTACAATGCTCTGCACTGTGTGTCTGTGTGTGTGTGTATATATATATATTTTATAGTAATACGTACATATGTATATTAGCTGCTCTTGCTTGCTTGTTTTTTTTTTTTTTTTTTTTTTTTTTTTTTCTTGCCTTCTGATTGTTGCTCTGAGTGTTGCTATCCCTGTGCTGTTGCAATCCTGGAATTTCCCCGTTGTGGGACTAATAAAGGCTTATCTTATCTTATCTTATCTTATCTTATTCATTGCCAGCCCCCACCCCAACACACCCACCCCATAACCTGGGTAATTTACACACAAAGGGAAAAAAAATGTTTCATATACAAACAACCAGTGTTAGAGACTCTTTTCCACTTTTTTTTTTAAACAGGGCACAAAGCAGCACATAAATACAGACTACGTGGTTTTTAGGCAAAACAGCACATTAACGTTACAGTAACACCACCAAAAACCACCCACAGTCATCCTACAGTCCCAGTGAAAGGCCCACCCCTTGGATTGCCGTCTGGTGGATCCTTCCCCGAGTGCCTTCGCCTTTTTGTCTCCGGGGAAGAGCCACGTCAGTGTTTCCTCACATCCACTCACCGTAGCTTGTTAGGGTGTCTCCACGACTCATCGGACAGTCTCAAGTAACCATCCTCGTGGGTAGCCGTTACCCGCAGTCATCCCTGGTCATCTCGCCATTTTCTTTTCTCGTGCACGCCCCTCACACGAGCTTCTACCCTGGGCCGGACCTCTCGATGCGCAGAGGAGCTCGATTGGGCTTCTGATGACCATAACCGGGCTTCTGTTCTAGATTGCACCGTTCTACCGACCCGAGCCAGAGTCCTTCTCGGCCTCCTGTGTTGCTGGTTGGCATGCAGTGAACCCACACCAGCAGGTCCTGCCCCGCTCTCTTTCATCTTGACACCAGCAGCCATCCCGGTTCCCACATCCAGGGCAACTTGGACACTGGCATTGGAACCTCCCGTCCTGGGTCATCGCGGCACTGGTCCTCATCACCTCCCAAAACACCAGGCCAATCACTGTCCCACACCGCGTCGTCCTCCACGTGCAGAGCAGGTCGGTCCCATAATCCGCAGCCTGACCACTCTTCTCCGGCACTGCTGGTGATTGTGAACGCCAGGCTGTAAAACATATCACATCCTAAAATGTTCAACCCAGAGACGGTCACCACAACCTGGACGTTGGTCATCACTGCCAACTTATATCTCGCCGTCAACTCCAGTGAACCCACAACGGCCAATTTGCTTCCTCCGTAGCCAAAGCATGACGTCGACAACCCTCTCATGCAGTAATGTGGGAACAGACCCCTCACAGTGGACTGGTTCAATAGAGAGATTGCTGATCCCGTGTCCACCAACAACGGCACTTCTATGCCGTCCAGCAAAATGTTGCAGTAAACTCGCCCATCTGTGCTCGGGGAGACAGTATGAATAACCATAGGAGTCACTGCGGGGAGTCCACCCTATGTCTTCAGTCCCCTCGCTCAAAATTTTTGCAGGCTCTGGTGAAGTGATGCAGAAGACTGCATTTGCCACACTGCTTGCCCTTCACCGGACACTCTCTTGCCTTGTACCAATGACTGGAGGACCCACAGCCGTAACATCTCGGCGTACCCGGGGTGGACCTAATTTTCACAGCGGCGGCGTAGTCCTCTTCACCCACGCCGTAATCACTATCCGAGTCCACTGCCAGCATCTTCAAACGTGATCTGGTTTGCCCCAACGTGTTTTTTTCACCCAGGTCCTTCAACAGTCTCTTCGCTGCTTCAAACTGTTGCACTATCTCAACAGCCGTGGCCAACGTCAGTTCACCTGAGAATGTCAGGAGCCTCGACCGTGCCGCAGAACAAAGTGTGTGCTCCGCCAATTGATCACGGACCATTTCTTCCTCCAGGGTTCCAAATTGCCCCCCCCCCCCAAGCTGATGCAGGTCTGCAACGTAGCGTTGCACCGACTCTCGTGTCCGCTGGTGGTACTGCCGAAACTGGATTTTCCGGATGACGTTATCCGGGGCGTGAAAGTAGTCCGCCATTAGCTCGACCACGTCTTCAAAAGTATCGGCTCCTCTCAAAGTGCTGAGGATACGTTGGCCCTCCATACCAAGATTATTGACCAAAAATCGCTCTCGCATGCAGTTTCTCGAGGTCACTGAGGTTTAGGGCAACCAGATTATTCTGGAAAGCCGCATACCACCTTTCCCAGGGGACGGGCGGCTCACCCAGTACCTCCAAAAACGGCCACAGAAACTACTCTCTCCATACCTTTGTCCTCATCGCCAAATGTTATATCTATAACTTGGGTAGACAAGGAGGAGGCTGAGGATGCCGTTGAACATAACTTTATTAATAACCAGAAACTGCAATATGGCACTCCTTACAGGCCAAGGGGTCGACGGCGAAAGAGGACAAGCCTCTTCCACATCAACCCTTTATACCTCGGGTGACAGCGGAACCGGAAAGGCGAGCCATCACCCCCACAACACCCAGGGTGTACTTGGGTGCCATATTGGTACACCACAGTGACCACCCAGGTCCGGAGGGACAGATGAGAACACACAATAGAGCGAGTGCGACTGGTGATGAAGCTCCTGACACTGAACACTAACTGCAGTGACACGGAGCCACAGCAGACTCAGGAAATAAGATCATTCTGGATTTAGGGGATGATGGTGACATTGAACAAAATGTGTTTTGTTTTGTTTTTTTTCCTCATGTCAGGACAGGATTCTTGTGATTTGGGAGCTCAAGAGTGGACATCAGCAAACCACAGCATCTACTGAACACCAACTAAACAAAAAAGAAAACAAGTTGAAAGCTGCCATTTTTATGAAGTTGTGCTAAGCTGTAGTTGTCATTACAGTATTTTTTAAACATCTAATCTTATTGTCTGATGAACACATCTTTACAGGGACATATTCGAAACAACCATTTGTTTTTCTTCTTCATTTCTGGAGCAGTCGGTGATCTGAGGGAATCCCAGCAGCACAGCGTCCCCTCCCCCCCCCCCTTCCAAACACACTCCTTCATAGATCCCGCTCCCAGACCCCAAACTAGCCAGTCCACTGACAGAAGATGCAGACGACCGAGATCAGTGGACAAAGAAGATGTGAAGCAGCCCACACACAAGGAGATCCACTCATCTGTGTCTACAATTCATCAAATAACTAAAATAATTGACTGAAATGATCATATTCATACTTTCCTCTGTGAAATTCTTTCCCTTCAGTCACACATTTGAAAGATCATCATGTGTTTGGTTGTTAAACTTGGAGGAGTAATTAATAATAACCATAATAACAGTGAAACTCATACGTAAAATGTATCTGATTGTGGGGAGGCTTGAATAACGAAACCGAATTGTCTTTCATTTCAGTTTATTCAAGAAATCATTCCACTGTCTGCTCTTATTCTTGAGCAGCGAACAAAGAGAGTGAACACACCAAAGTTCTCTCATTTAAACCTTCTCACATCAAACCATTTCCCTCGCGGGGGAAATCACACATCTATATCAAAGTCTCTTTATTCACATTCATTAGCCTTTTATTTACATAACTCCCCCTTCTCTCTTCCCGAGCCTCAGTGGTCAGGAAGTCTTCTGTCCCCTGTCCTCCGCAGGGGGTCCAGGCTCTGTGGCTCCGCACCGCAGGGGGCTGGCTCTCCTTCATCGTGGTTAAATCACATATGCAGTGTCCAACATATACATGTCTCACAACACAGCCATATAACCCCCCCCCAAACGATGAAGAACAGACTAATTCCCAAAATTTAATAGCACCTTACTCACTACTGAATAATCAACACCAACATTCAGTCTGTGCGCCGCTTGGGCTTCAGCCGTCTGCCGAATCTGCTGTGCGTTGGCCCCGCCTTGCCTGCGGTGCTGTTCTGCTTCGGGTCTGTTGACTGAGGAAGAGAGTGGTTAATTGCCCTCTGCGGGGGCCTGCCTCGTCGAGGCGCCACCGCGACCGGTACAGACACGTCCTTCATGACAAAAGCAGGTTTTAGTCTGTCAATACTGACTGTCTCTTTTCTGTCCCCAAAATCTAGCACAAATTGCTTATCACCTGCCTCCAGCACTCGAAATGGCCCTTCGTAAGGTGGTTTGAGCGTTGCTTTAAGGGCTTCGCGCCTGACAAAAACGAAATCGGCATTTTTCAAAGCCTTGGGGACGAAAACTCGTGGAAAAGCGTGATGAACCGGACCCGGGAGCGTGTCTGCCCCCGTGCCAACTAACGGTCCCAGAGCAGAGAGAGGTGGGGGCTCTGGGTGCTCTGGTAAAAACTCGCCCGGCAGCCTCAGAGTTTGTGCGAATACCAGCTCCGCTGGGGAGGCGTCTAAGTCCTCTTTAGGCGCAGAACGCAACCCTAATAAAACCCATGGGAGTTTATTTACCCAATCTGCATCCGTGAGCGACGCTCTGAGTGCTGCCTTCAAAGACCTATGAAAACGCTCGCATAAACCATTAGCCTGAGGGTGGTAAGCCGTAGTGCGGTGAATTTTGGCTCCTAAGCCGTTGGCCATCGCTGACCACAGCTCAGAGATGAATTGCGGTCCTCTATCGGACGTAATGTCCGACGGAACCCCGAAGCGCGCCACCCAAGCCGTTAAAAAAACGCGAGCCACCTCCGCGGCCGTGGTCGTCGCAAGTGGGACCACTTCCGGCCAACGTGTGGTGCGGTCCACCATTGTCAAAAGATACGTGAACCCCTGTGATGCCGGTAGGGGGCCCACAAGGTCGACGTGCACATGGTCGAACCTTCTGGCCGGAATGCGGAACGGTTCTAACGGGGCTCTTGTGTGCCTGTGAATTTTGGCCCGTTGACAGGAAATGCAGGTTTTTGCCCATTCCTTCACGTGCTTGCGCAGGCACGGCCAAACAAACTTTTCCGCCACTAGTTTCACCGACGCGCGCACCCCCGGGTGCGCCAGTGAGTGGACCGAGTCAAAAACACGGCGGCGCCACGTGGCCGGAACCACCGGACGCGGGCGCCCCGTCGACATGTCGCAGATCAGGGGGGGCATACCGGTTTGTAAACACTTGCTCTCCAGCCTCAACCCTGTTGGTCCAGACTGGAGCGCGCGCACGTCTGCGTCCGCCCCCTGGTCCGCTGCCATGGCTGCGTAATCTATACCCACGTGCACCGGGGCTGCGCGCGCCACCGTGCCGCTCTCCTGCGGCGCGGTCACGGTGGCCCGTTCTGCCTCTGCGCGTGTCGGGGTCGTGAACGCGCGTGAGAGACAATCCGCTACTACATTGAATTTGCCCGCGACGTGCCTAATGTCAGTGGTAAATTCCGAGATTGCGGCCAGCTGCCTCTGCTGCCTGCCGGACCACGGATCTGAAATTTTGGCCATGGCGTATGTGAGCGGCTTGTGGTCCACATAAGCGGTGAAGCACCGTCCTTCCAGCCAGAACTGGAAATGACGAATAGCCAAATGCAGCGCCAACAGTTCTCTGTCAAACGCGCTGTATTTTCGCTCAGCCGCGCTTAAAGATTTGCTAAAGAAAGCCAAAGGCTGCCAAACTCCGGCTACCTGTTGCTCAATAACGGCCCCTATGGCTAAATCTGAAGCGTCTGTCGTCAGCGCGATACGTGCTGCAGGGTCTGGGTGGGCCAGGAGCGCAGCGTCAGCCAAGGCTTTTTTAACCTCTGTGAACGCGCGCTCCCGCTCCGGGGATCATTCGACCGCCTGGGTCGGCTTTTGTTTTTTGAGCGCGGCATATAACGGTTGCATGATTTGAGCTACGTGGGGCAGGAACCGGTTATAAAAATTCACCATCCCCAAGAATTCCTGTAGTGATTTGACCGTTTGTGGACGGGGAAAATCCGCTACCGCGCGTACTTTCTCTGGTAACGGAACCGCTCCCTCCGGGGAGACGCGGTGACCCAAAAAATCAATCCGCTCAACGCCGAACTGGCACTTGGCTGGGTTAACTATTAAGCCGTGCTCTCCCAGCCTCCTAAAAACTGCTGTGAGGTGCGTTTCGTGTTCGTCCTCTGAAGTACTCGCGACCAAAATGTCGTCGAGGTACACAAACACGAAAGGGAGATCGCGTAACACGGCATCCATCATCCGCTGAAATGTTTGCGCCGCCCCTTTGAGACCAAACGGCATGCGTAAAAATTCGAAAAGTCCGAACGGGGTTATTACCGCTGTTTTAGGAATGTCCTCCGGTTGGACCGGGACTTGGTGATAGCCGCGAACTAGATCAATCTTTGAAAAAATGCGCGCCCCCGCCAGGTGCACCGAAAAATCCTGAATGTGCGGGATGGGATAACGATCGTGTGCCGTAGCGTTGTTTAGCCTGCGGTAATCCCCGCACGGTCTCCAGGAGCCATCGGCTTTCGGTACCATGTGCAGCGGCGAAGCCCACGGGCTCTTCGACCTACGAACGATGCCCAGCCTCTCCAGGCTGGCGAACTCCTCGCGCGCAATGGCGAGCTTAACTGCATCCAAGCGCCGAGCTTTTGCAAACACGGGAGGACCAGAAGTGGGGATGAAGTGTTTCACCCCGTGCTTCGCGACCGTCGCTGAAAAAGTGGGCACAGTGAGCGCTGGAAATTGGGTGAGGAGTGTGTGAAACTTACCACCTGCTGTAGCGACGTGGGTCTGTACTGGTGGCGGGGACACTCGAGCTGAACAGGGGAGAGAGTAAAAAGAGAGTGCATTTACCAGCCGTCTATTAGCAAGATCAACTAACAGATTGTGTGAACACAAAAAATCCGCGCCCAACATGTTGAAACTCACCGCCGCTACTACAAAAGTCCATTCATATGTGCGGCCATGTAAGCATAAAGGCAAGGTCCTTCTCCCGTAGGTGTTGATGTTCGAGCCATTTGCCGCTGTAGCTCCGTCACCGTGGGGTCCAGCTACCCGGTCCGCGTATGTTGGGGTGATGAAGCTCACTTGTGCTCCGGTGTCAATGAGGAACACTCGTCCGGAGCGCGCATCCGTGATGTAGAGCAGCTTGTTGCGTTCTCCGAGGGTCGAAGCTGCTAGCGACCCCCGGTCTTGCCGTTTCCCGGACTCCTGAAGATGCAGGGCGGCACACACCTGCGTGCCTTCTCTGCGAACCTCCGATGGTAAAAGCAGAGATCTTCTCCTCCGCTGTGTCGTGCCCGCGCCTCTGTCGCCGGGCTATTGGCTCCCCCTCGTCGCGGCCGTGTTGCCGCCATCGTCGGCCAGTCTGGTTCTGCCGCCTCTGGCTCCCCGCTGTCTCGGGTCGCTGCTGTGGTTGCTTGCCCGCCGCAGGCGTCCAGGATCCCGTCTGCCTCCTGGGCCAGCTCCCGGAACTCCTCCAGGGTGTGACACTTTTTGCCAGCCAGCGTGCTTCTCGCATGCGCCGGGAGGTTGGAGAGGAAGATGAACTGAAAAATGAAATCATCGTTGTCCAACCCTCTCAGCTGTATCATCTCCTCCATCAGGGCGCTCGGCCTGTGTCCACCTTGGTCTAGCAAAGACAGGATCCTCCTCGCCCTCACTTCAGCCGAGGGGGTGAAAAACTTGATGAGGGTGGATTTCAGCTTGCTGTACCTGTCGGTCGCGGGTGGCTGCTCCACCAAGCTTTGCACGCACCGAGCTGTGCTGTTGTCCAGTTTAGCGATGACATGGTGGAACTTAGTGTCATCCACCGTTACTCCTGCGAGCGCGAACTGCGACTCTGCTTGCAGAAACCACGACCGTGGGTTATCCTGCCAGAAATCAGGCAGCTTAACGGCCACTGCGCTCGCCAGCTCTGAGCGCTGTGAGTCCGGGACCCTGAGAATTTCTTCGTTCATTCTCAACGTCGTCAGTCACCAATGTGGGGAGGCTTGAATAACGAAACCGAATTGTCTTTCATTTCAGTTTATTCAAGAAATCATTCCACTGTCTGCTCTTATTCTTGAGCAGCGAACAAAGAGAGTGAACACACCAAAGTTCTCTCATTTAAACCTTCTCACATCAAACCATTTCCCTCGCGGGGGAAATCACACATCTATATCAAAGTCTCTTTATTCACATTCATTAGCCTTTTATTTACATAACTCCCCCTTCTCTCTTCCCGAGCCTCAGTGGTCAGGAAGTCTTCTGTCCCCTGTCCTCCGCAGGGGGTCCAGGCTCTGTGGCTCCGCACCGCAGGGGGCTGGCTCTCCTTCATCGTGGTTAAATCACATATGCAGTGTCCAACATATACATGTCTCACAACACAGCCATACTGATCCCTCTTTCAGCTTTATTAAAGAAATAAACTTAACAAGCCAGATTAATTTCCATATAAAGTATAAATACAAAACTAATTGGATTGATTTTAAAGCAACACTATTTAAGATTTTCACCTTAAAATAAGATTTCCAAAATTATTTTGATGGTACATCAACCTTTGACCAGGTGAATTTCACTTTGCCTATAGCCTGCGTGGGTCTGCACTGCCCACAGTCCCTACAGCCAATCAGGTCACAGGCTCCATAGTTGTAGTCTTTTCAGTGTTCCTACTTGGAACAAGAAAGTTACATAGCGCTGCTTTAACAGCTGCATTATCCTGGTTCTATGAATTTGAATTGCCTTAGCTTTATTTTTCAATGCATAATTGTCATTTTTTATAATTGACTGACATCACATCAACTTTTTATGAGTGTTTATGCAGAGGAGGGTTGAGTAGTCAGGAAATGTACTCCTGTCAGTGTAGCATTATCTTATGGTTTTAAATACTCAAGTACAAGTAAAAGTTCATTCATTCATTCATCTTCTTCCGCTTAATCCTTTTCGGGTCATGGGAGGGCTGGAGCCTATCCCAGTATCTTTGAGCGAGAGGCAGGGTACACCCTGGACAGATCGCCAGTCCATCGCAGGGCCAACACCGGTTGTCTGCCTCTCTGTGTTGGCCAAGTAAAAGTTGCCACCAAAAATTTAAATTTAATTTGAGCTACTACTCAAGTAGTAACGACTTTACTCTCATCAACAAGTGAGAATTTTCTTGTAATTATTTTAAACATTTATTTAAATATAAATGATTTTCTAATAAATTTATAACTTTTTTCATTTAATTACGCTGTTATAGGTTTAGACAGCTGAGGGACCTCCCACGATGCCCTGGGCTTTCACTTCTTTCTTCACTCTCAATACGTGTACAAATTTTGCTGTTCACCAACCTTGGAGTTAAAACATGAAATTCTAAAAATGTTTTGTTATATAAACAAAATAATGAATAAAATATAATAAAGATAAAATAAGGAAAACATGAATTGTCCATTTATCATTTATTTATACTGGCACACATACATTACATTTCTTCATGGTGTTTATGTAGCCTCACATCGACATCAGACTATCAACAATAACATACATATATCAGTTTGAGAGACATATACTGTATATTATTAAAGATGGACGTTACAAAAACTTGAACAGGCAAGTCCACACGTCTCAGTCACCCTCTGGTGGTTTTCAGCAGTGCACATTAAACTCCATTACTGTGTGCTGCTTTCTGTCAAACTAAACACTAAAAATCCATTTTTCCAAGATGGTTTCTTTGTAGGTTGATGTATGTTCATGTGATTGTTTTTCTGATTTGTTTGGACATGATTACATGATGCTATGTAAAAAGGGAGCTCAGGCAAGTCGTCTTTGAGGGTTCTGCCAATAAGCTGCTGCACAGACTGTAATACGCTACCATGAGTAGGACATCAACTCAGTGTTTCTGCTTCCCTGTCACTACAGCAGACTCCAATGACATCACCAGTGCAAGATGGTATCGCTCAAAATCCAGGAAGTAGAGTTTCACTCTTCTACAATGGCTATAAGTAGGGTCATGTCATCTTTAATAAGACAGTATATGGAGAGACTCATTATTCACCAGTTCAATTCTTAAAGGTCCCATATTGTGAAAAAATGTTCTGTGGGTTTTAAACCCCATCCAGTCCTACACCTGAAATCGCTGTGGTCAAGTTTGCTAATCTTGTTTTGGACTAGTGAGCCATTAGCGAGCTCGCAAACAATGTTGGTGAGAACCTTCAACAATCTTTGTTCACAAAGCCAAGCCAAGAAGGGTTTTAACCTAAAATATGGCCATGGGTCACATGTATACTGATAAAATATAAAATAAAACATTATTCCCAGAAAACACAGACTGCCTTTATTTAGTTACGTCCTTAGAGAAATAATCAGACATCATCACACTTCCTTGGTGTTATGTAACAAACCAACAAGCCCTGCCTTCACTTCTCCAAGTTAACAAAGCAAACATATCCTTTATAAATGCATTCATTTTGTATACTTTATTAATCCCAGAGGGAAATTCAGGACATCCACATGGATGGATGAGGCAGCCACGGTGTGGCGCCAATCCCTTCACCATTCACACCTAGGGCCACTTTAGAGTCTCCAATTAACCTAACCTGCATGTTTTTGGCCTGTGGGAGGAAACCAGAGTACCCGGGGTAAACCCACGCAGACACGGGGAGAACATGCCAACTCCATACAGAAGAGTCACTGATGGTCAGGGGGTGGGATCAAACCCACAACCTTCTTACTGAGCTGCCACAGTGCTAACCACTGTTCCACCAAGCTGTCCAAATCCTGACTACCTCCTTGATTGTGACTGGCCAACTAAAAAAAAAAACTTCACCTAACCAGATTATGTGCTTGTTCATATTACTGTGCAGGATAAAAACAAAAAAAACAACTGTTTCAGTTTTTCAAGGCCTGTAAAACTATGGAAAAGACTTTGGTCAATAATACTACACATATATACCCAAGAAGACATCAAAACAAAGTTAAACCCTAGAAAATGCACAATATGGGACCTTTAAATTTTTGAAAATAATTGTGAAAATAAAAAAATCTAAGTGACATTTTCTCAGATGTCCAACCCTAATTTTGACTGATATGTATTCCATAGTTGACCTCATTTAAGCCTTCAAGGGGAAAAAAAACAAACAAAAAAAAAAACAGTTTCTCGTAACTACTTATCAAACCTGTGGTCACTAGTAGGGCCGGGTATCAAAGATTTCCAGAATCAATTCAATTCAGATTCACAACATCCTGGTTCAAGTTGATTTGCCATTCAATATCGATTCAGTCAGGGCCATTCCTGTTATAATACCTATTCCACCTGATTATGAAAGAATTTCTCAAAGACCTAGTGTGGTAAATTGTATCAGGAACTCTCACTTGGTGAAGTAGATATATGAATATGTGAAAGTGAGAGTTCAGTCACATGAGAGACATCTTGTGAACCTCATGCAAGTTTCACACGTGAAAAGGCATTTTTAAATCAATTTTCATTTTATCAGTCAATACCAGATTATTCAAATAAAACTAATTCTATATCAAATAATCAATACTGAAACCCACCCCTCGTCACAAGCTGTCACTGGGTGAGAGGTGGGTGTGCCCTGGACTGATCAGCAGTCCTTCACAGGACCAAAGTCGAGAGCTCCTCCTTCAAACTAAGACATCCGTCAATGACCTTCTGACTCTGAACAGCCGTCTGCTGGATGGACTCTTTGAACTTCACGTCATCTTCCGGGGACGGGGAGACTTCGCCGGCTTTCTCAACGAGCACCTTCAGCTCATTTATCCCCATCCTCCTTTGTTTAAATGCACCCAGGACTCCTGAACTCCTCTCCTTCAGAGTGGACACTTGTGCGAGGGACGTCTCTGGCCGTTTGTCTGTTTTAACTGGTTCTTGCTCCAGCTCTTCACATGCTTTCTTTATATCTTCCAGCTCCTTCTTTATTGGTTCAACAATCTCCATGAATTCTTCCCCCAGTTCTTGAACCTTCTTTGCCCTCCCGCTCACAGTCTTTATGTTTGACATACATGAACCAGCAACGGCAGTTCCACCTATAGCAGCTACAGCAGCTAAACTCACACGTCCAAGCAGCAGTGCAACAATTGAGACTCCGAGTCCTACAACACCTGCAGCAGTAGCACCTGCTGTTTTCAGCATTTTTTCAGTCTCATGCAGGTTTTTCACTTCTTCAGAAATCTTCTCAAACTCTCCTACAATTTTTCTCAGCTTTGCTTCTCTGCTGTCAAACAGGTCACTGAATACAGTTGAGTGCACTTGAAGGTCGTACATCGATTTAGAAACCTCAGGGGCCATTTTGGTGAGTTTTTCCAAAGTGTACGTGTTGAAATGTTTTTCTCTGGGCAGTCTGACCAACAGCTGCTGTGATCACAGATTCTGTGGACATACAAACAGAGACATCAGTATACTACGCATATCAGTGTTGTAGTCAAGACCACATACACACCAGACCAAGATTAAGTCAAGACCTAGATTAAGAGAGGCAGAGACTAAGGGTGCTTTCACACCTGCAGGCTTTAGTCCATTTCAGTCGAACTCAAGTTTGTTTTCTTCGTTATTGCGGTTTGTCTGGTGAGAACACGGTAATCGCACTCAAGTGCGTACCAAAACAACTGTACAACCCTGGTTCGAATTAAATGGCAAACTCTGGTGTGGTCCTGCAGGTGAGAAAGTGACCGCACTAAAACGGACCAGTGGCAAATGGTAAAACATTTTATGTCACTGTACATACCTGATAGATCTTTGAAAATGTCTGTGACTGAGCACGTCACAGTTCCGGAGGATTAATGAACGTTAACATGTTATTTCCCATCCGTAGCAGCGCTTCATTTTCAAACTGTATGATTTGCCAAACGTGGTATATGCACGTATGTAATAAACGCTATCCAGGGCGATGAAAACCCACCGTAGATTACGCTACGATTTGTATTATTTTCTCCCAGAAATGCTTAAAGACTTGGCAGTCATCCTACTTCTTGTATTTACCTTTCCTGTTCTCGCGGCAAAAAAAATCTTACCAATAAGAACAGAGAACTCTGACGTAAGTCTTGCGGGATTTAACATTAACATGTCTGCTTATGGTCTGCCTCAATTTTTGCCTGTGGGAAAGGGGACCAAGCCGAGGAGAAAATGATACAAAGTAACAAACTTGTCAAATGATTTGGACCAAATTAAACAAATTTAGCTGTGAAAGCACCCCAAGTCTAGACCAAGACCACTGTGTACAGTATGTACATCTTGGGGTGTTTTCACACCGAAGTAAATTTGCATTGGTCTAAATCATTTCAGGATTTGTTAATCTTGGTGTTATGTCTGGAAACTGAGAATGATGCACAGAGAGTGGCGTCTGCTCAGAACACGAACTTTATTACAGCAAGCTAAACATATACAGTACAAGTCTGCTACTGTGACGAGTCAACCGGGAAAGAGACCATAAGATGGCCGACTCCTCCTTATAGCGATCCGGCGTGATGACATCTCCGCATGGCTGCGTCATCATGCTGGTGCTGGTTAACTCCCTGTAGTCATACACTACACTTGGGTCAAACTTGACTACTGTGATATCATATATTGCCATTTCACATCCCAGTTTTGTCTTGTTCAACTCCCAGACAGATCTCTTAAGTCACTACTTCACTGTGCTGACCTAACCAGACACTGAGCATTTAGAACCATCTAGTGGACTGAGAAGTCAACTGGTTTTTAAACACTGGTATCTACATAAATAGGCAAGTTTGTATTTGCAACATCTTAGTGCTTTTCAGGTTGCTTGGGGGGAGGCTAAGAAAGCACATTTCTCATATTAATCCATCATTTCTTTCATTAAGATCTATTTATTACCTTTTTAACCTCACCCTCTCCCAAATCCTAAAGCTATCCTCTTAATTTTAATTCAAAATTCCATCTCATGTCAAGTAAATTTGTGTGGGCATGTCAGCAAAAGCAGGAAGCGAACCACCAATCCTCCAATCAGAGGTTGACTGCACTCTACACCCGTACCACAGATGTAGCAAGCCTCAGCTGATCTGAAAAGGTTTTGTCAGACTGTCAGCGCTTCCTTATGTGTAGACACTTCCTATAGGCAGGGATGTCTGACTAGGAAGGGGGGGGGGTAAATGGCGTTCACTTATGTATAGCGCTTCTCATCTCAGGATGACCAAAGCACTTTACAGATCCTGCTATACACACATTCACACACTGATGGTGGCGGAGCTGCCATGCAGCGGCACTGGCCTGACCCATCAAGAACAACTGTTTACTGTTTACCCAGGGCCCACTGCAGGGAGGGGCCCTCAAAAAGTGTGGAATAAAAAAAAAATTTAAAAAAATTGTGCTGCATTTTTACAATTTCTAATTAATTAATGTCACAATGAAATTAACCCTAGCTGAATGAAATGGCTGAGACTGAAATTTGTATTAATAACAATGGATATTCTCTGAGGTCCCCATCACCCCTTTAAAGAGGAGCTAAATGGTTTAGTCCACACCTGTACCGCCAGTGTCCACCAGCAGAGGGAGCTCTAATCAAAACCCAGATGCCACTCTGTGTGGGTGGTTGAGTGAGAGTGAGGGAGCTGTATACACTGGAGTCTGTGTTGTAAGGTATGCGTTACATACTGAGAACGGAAAGTTAGCATTAACAGGCTGTAAACAGCAGTAAATGTACATGGTAGGTTGCTTTTAAACAACAATAAATGTTACAGGTCCTCAGTACTGATGGGCAGGAGAAGCCTCAATGAAGCGCTGAGGCTTTCCTTCTAAAAAGATTCAAAGCTTCAGGCTTCATTTTAAGTAAGATTAGTGACATCTGGTGGCCAACTGAAGCCATAACAACCTCTCAAGAGCACAGCTGAAGCACAGACACTGTTTCAATCCCATGTCAGCAATAAAAGTTCAGAGAACACTGTGCTGTCGTTTTAATCTGCAGATGTTTTTGTTCATTTACACCAGTGGTTCTTACACTTTTTCACCCCATTCTGGGGAGGCAGATGATTACCAAGCCCACCTACACACACACACACACACACAGGTCTTTCTCCTCACCTCCACACCAATGAAACCAAAAGCAAGCTAAGCCTTGCCATATTTCCTTTTCTTCCAGGCTTTTTTGTTCATTACACTTCTGAGAGAGAAGAAGAGGATCTTCAGGTGGGGGAACAGGGAGATGCTGAAGTCCGTACAGAGGGAGCTGAGGAGAAAGATCAGAGAAGGCAAGGACAGCTTCAGGAAGAAGATGGAGGACAAGCTGCAACAGAGCGACATCAGCGGGGTCTGGAGAAACCTTAAAACCATCTCTGGGCTCCAGAATACCTCCCCCCAGGCCATGGGGGGCAGGGAGTGGGCGAACAATCTGAATCTGTTTTTCAATAGGTTTGACCAACCGCCCTCCCCCCTGACTGCACAACAACCACTGCTGCCTCTAAGGACATCAAGTCCTGCTGCCCACTCCCCACTCCACCAACACCCCCCCACTCCCAACACACAGCCCCCCAACCTGACCCCACTAAGACCCAGGTGAGGACAGAGCTGAGGAAGATCAAGGCGAGATCAAGGCGAGGAAGGCGTCGGGACCGGACGGCATCAGCGCAAAGCTCCTCAAGTCCTGTGCAGACCAGCTGTGTGGGATTGTGGAGTACATCTTCAATCTGAGCCTGAAGCTGGGGAGGGTACCACAGCTGTGGAAAACATCTTGTGTGGTACCTGTACCAAAGACTTCCCACCCCAAAGATGTGAACAGCTACAGACCAGTGGCCTTGACGTCCCACATGATGAAGACCCTGGAGAGACTGCTCCTTGCTCACCTCTGCCCCCTGGTGGGACCAGCGATGGATCCACTCCAGTTCGCCTACCAGCATGGCATTGGGGTGGAGGATGCGGTGATCTTCCTCCTTCACCGTTCTCTGTCCCACCTGGAGAAGCCCGGGAATGCGGTGAGGATCATGTTCTTTGACTTCTCCAGTGCTTTCAACACCATCCAACCAATGATCCTGAAGGACAAGCTACTGTGCGCAGGGGTGGACCAGCACCTGTCATCATGGATCCTGGACTACCTCACAAACCGGCCTCAGTTTGTGAGAACCCGGGACTGTGTGTCCGACACGATCATCGGTAGCACGGGGGCCCCCCAGGGAACGGTTTTGGCTCCCTTCCTGTTCACCCTTTATACTGCGGACTTCTCACACAACACAACACACTGCCATCTACAGAAGTTCTCTGATGACTCTGCGATCGGCACAGCAAGAAGGTCATGGGATCGATTCCACCCTTGACCATCGTGGGTTCGATCCCACTCCCAGACCATCGGTGACCCTTCTGTGTGGAGTTTGCATGTTCTCCCCATGTCTGCGTGGGTTTACTCCGGGTACTCCGGTTTCCTCCCACAGGCCAAAGACATGCAGGTGAGGTTAACTGGCATCAACTGGGGATTCTAAATTGTCCTTAGGTATGGATGTGAGAGTGAATGGTTGTCTGTCTCTTTGTGTTGGCCCTGCGATGGACTGGCGATCTGTCCAGGGTGTACCCTGCCTCTCGCCCAAAGATGCTGGGATAGGCTCCAGCCCCCCTCCCCCCCCGCGACCCGAAAAGGATTAAGCGGTAGAAGATGGATGGATGGATGGATGGATATTTTTGAAAAGATTTATTTTTTGAATGGAGGTTTAATATTTTATGTTAGTGAAAGAAAAGCCTTTAAGATTTTTGTATTTTGAACATATATCTATTTTTCAATAGATGCTGGCAATTTTTTTGTTATTGACCTTTACATAATTGAAGAATGAAGACCACGGTATTTGAGTGAGTTGATAATTTTGTACAAATCTATGGAGTATTAAATAGCTTTATGTGTGTATAAAGTATTACAATAAAGTAGATACTATATCAAGTAAGTGCAATAAAAGTTTGTATGTTACATTACTTTTTCAGAATTTAGAAGTGTCCTTTTTTTTTGGGAGGGGGGGCATCTGCTCTGAAATGTCTGTGCACGTCACTGTATATTGATCAAATTGAAACTGGGTGTTAACGATGCTCCAGCAAATAACTGGAAGCATTCAAAAGGATAAGACCAAAACAGAATATAAATCATTTTTTTAAAAAGTGTGTGAATGAAAGCATTGCATCCATTCTCAAAACAGTGCATTATTGACAAAGAGATGGGGAAATAAAGCTATTTGATGACAGTAAATATTCACGAAACAGATAAATCATATAGCATCAAACTAGAAATAATGGCGGTGCTTACGATCCAAGGCTTTTAATGGAAATGGGCCCCTTTTTAAACCTTGGAATGTAAAATTTAAATGTGGTTTGTGTTTGGTGAGGGGCCCACATACAGTGCTGTACCAGGGCCCAAAATTTGGTGCTATGCCCCTGCCTGTAGGGATACGTCTTCCGTACTGTAGACACTCCCTTTTTACATAGGAGTCTGGAACGCTTGAGAAGTGTGATTGCTGCCTACTGTTCTTCAGAACAGAACATTTCTCCAGCTCTGGAATGCTTGGTAGACATAGTCTCAGGAATGGAACAAATGCAAATGTTGTTCTGGTAAGGTAAAGAAGCTGCACTTTTATTGTCAGGGATTCCTTAAGGAAGTCTTGAAACTGTACTTAACAAGAGCACTCTGAGGCGAGTGAAGGATCTCCACCTCTGTTTTCTTTGAAGATATATGTCACTAAAGGAGAGCAATTTTGAACTTTTTCATATAATTACTGGGGCAGAACCAAATTATGATAAGCCTATCATCCATGAATATATAACACAAATGGTTGTATACAACCCATAGTTGTTGGTCAGGATCCCAAGGTGAACATGTGCAGCAAGTATGGTGACCCTAGAGAGCTTCAACAGTAAGAGGGCATAGGGAGTGCTAACCTTGACCTTTGACCTCTTGACCCCAAACCCATAGTCAGGTCAGGGTGTAAGCTGTCCAAGGTTTATCTTAGATAAATGGATTTAAAAACCCTACATCATTTCTTTCAGTACTTATTGTGTTTACAAGATTTAGGGAAAAACAGACCTCTGACTTTGACCTCAAGTCAGAACTTCACTGTCAGCATGCTTGAGGAGCTGTAGAACAACACAGGGATGGCTTTTAGTCTTTAAAACTACACCTAAAATGTCTCTGAGGATGTCAAAACTTAAAATTGATCCCTGAAAAATTATGGGACCTTTAAAGCACGTGCTAAATGAGTAGTTATACACATGTTAAATGAGAAAATTGTGTAACGTCGGGGCTGTGATAAGGGGCGGGCGATTCTCCCGGCATGCTTTGCACCGCGGGGTATTCAAAGACTGTTATAATACTTGTATTCTCAGTGTTATTGTTGTAGCATTAAAACTGTGTTATGAGTATGGTTGTGAGTGTTGATTTCCCTGCATGTGAGAGATTGTGTCTGTGTCATCCTGAGTCAGGGATGGACAATTGGCAGCCTGCCCCCTCATCCACTGCAGCCCACCAGTCCATTTCCAAAAATCATTTATTTATATCACGTTTGGAACCACATTCTTAAATTATAGAGTCCACCAGCAGGGGGGAGCTCTAATCAAAACCTAATGCCGCTCTCTGCAAGTGATACAGCATAGAGCAAGAGTGAGGGAGCCACCAGCGGGAGCAGTAGTGACAAGTTGTGTTCCGATCCACAGTGTACTTCAACTGTATTCCCTACTCCGTTCTCAGGGAATATCAGTTAACTGCCCTTCACAAAATATCTCCATTTGAAATACCCTGTAACCGTCAGCTCCCTCCTCCATAGTTACCACAGTAGCCATGGACACGTACCGATACTATGGTGGATAATTTATATTTCTTAAATAAAATATTAACACACATATTTTTATTGCCATCAGTTGATCTAAACAATAACCAACATCAGGTTAACTTGTTAATAACATTGGCAACAATAGTTTGTTTTACTCCTATTTGAGGTGCAATGGCTTATGGGTAATCTTCTTGTCAACTTCTGGTGAAGTGATGTATGGTTGTTCACTTCTTCCCTGCTCAGTTCTCAGTTCCTTTTGAACTGAAGACCGTTCGCTCCCTTCGGTTTGGAATCTCACTTAATATGGCGGAATACCCTGTGCAGTCCACTTCCGAATACACTATTGGGCGATCGGAGTGCAAATACAGTGTGCTACACACTGGAGTGTTGTCAGGTATGTTTTGCATGGTAAGACCACATTAATAAGCTGTAAACATCACTAAATGTAAAAAGTAAGCTGCTTTTAAACAAGAATACAGCAGTGTGAAAAAGTGTTTGCACCCTTCCTGATTTCTCATTTTTTTGTATGTTTGTCACACTTAAATGTTTCAGATCATCAAACAAATTTAAATATTAGACAAAGATAACACAAGTAAACACAAAATGCAGTTTTTAAATTAAGGTGTTTATTATTAAGGGAAACAAAAATCCAAACCTACATGGCCCTGTGTGAAAAAGAGATTGTCCCCTAAACCTAATAGCTGGTTGGGGCACCCATAGCAGCAACAACTGCAATCAAGCATTTGCAATTGCATTTGCATTTTGCAACTAGCAATGAGTCTTTTACAGCGCTGTGGAGGAATTTTGGCCCACTCATCTTTGCAGAATTGTTGTAATTCAGCTACATTGGAGGATTTTCGAGCATGAACCACCTTTTTAAGGTCATGCCACACAGTCGGATTCAGGTCAAGACTTTGACTAGGCCATGCCAAAGTCATCATTTTGTTTTTCTTAAGCCATTCAGAGGTGGACTTGCTGGTGTGTTTTGGATCATTGTCCTGCTGCAGAACCCAAGTGCGCTTCAGCTTGAGGTCATGAACAGATGGCCAGACATTCTCCTTCAGGATTTTTTGGTAGACAGCAGAATTCAGGGTTCCATTTACCACAGCAAGTCTTCCAGGTCCAGAAGCAGCAAAACAGCCCCAGACCATCACACTACCACCACCATATTTTACTGTTGGTATGATGTCCCTTTTCTGAAATGCTATGTTACTTTTATGCCGGATGTAATGGGACACACACCTTCCAAAAAGTTCAACTTTTGTCTCGTCAGTCCACAGAGTATTTTCCCAAAAGTTTTGGGGATCATCAAGATGCTTTCTGGCAAAACTGAGATGAGCCTTTATGTTCTTGGGCAGCACAGTGGTGCAGTGGTTAGCACTGTTGCCTTACAGCTAGAAGGTTCCAGGTTCAAATCCCCAGGCTGGCAGGGGTAGGAACCTTTCTGTGTGGAGTTTGCATGTTCTCCCAGTGCTGCGTGGGTTTCCTCCGGGGGCTCCGGTTTCCTCCCACAATCCAAAGACAAAATAATAATCTAAATTGGCCCTAGATATCTGTCTCCTATAGGCCCTTAAAATAGAGGGTTAGCACTAGTGAAGCGCTTTGAGTGGTCTTTAGAAAAGTGCTATATAAGTACAGGTCCTTATCCTTCTTTTTGCTCAGCAGTGGTTTTCATCTTGGAACTCTGCCATGCAGGCCATTTTTACCAAGTCTCTTTCTTATGGTGGAGTCACAAATACTGACCTTAACTAAGGCAAGTGAGGCCTGCAGTTCTTTGGATGTTGTTGTGGGGTCTTTTGTGACCTCTTGGACGAGTCATCGCTGCGCTCTTGGGGTAATTTTGGTCGGCCGGCCACTCCTGGAAGGTTCACCACTGTTCCATGTTTTCGCCATTTGTGGATAATGGCTCTCACTGTGGTTTACTAGAGTCCCAAAGCTTTAGAAATGGCTTTATAACCTTTTCCAGACTGATAGATCTCAATTACTTTGTTTCTTACTTGTTCCTGAATTTTTTGGATGATGTCTAGCTTTTGAGGATCTTTTGGTCTACTTCACTTTGTCAGGCAGGTCCTATTTACCGTATTTTTGGGACTATAAGGCGCACCGGATTATAAGGCGCACTATCAATGAACAGTCTATTTGATGGTCTAATTTCATACATAAGGCGCACCGGATTATAAGGCGCATTAAAGCGAGGTAGTCAGAGCTGGGAAAAAAATTTTTTTTGCGTGCATGGAAAGAAAATCCTATCTATAGTCATTATAGACACATATAGCGCGATTGTCTGCAAGTGTGAATGACATGTTCCACGAGCAGGTGGAACGTTTTTAGTCCGTGGCTGTTCATCGCCATACTGGCCAGGATACACGCTGGGTACTCGCTCGGTACTTGATACGGCTTGATCTCCGGCGGCGGCCCTGATAAGTAAACATATGCCGGGACGCTTGAATTCTTTCGTCCCAAAAATATCATTTTTGAATATTTAATTACAGCTAAACGGGAGCAGTTTCGATGCCGAAATTTCACATACAAATCCTAATATACGTGTTCTATACACCATCGGCTTTTGGATATCGACTACCTCGCGAGGTAGTCGGATCTGGGAATTTTTTTTTTTTTTTTTTGCGTGCCTGGAAAGAAAATCCTATCTATAGTCATTATAGACACATAGCGTGATTGTCTGCGAGTGTGAATGTCCTGTTCCACGAGCAAATGTACGTTTTTTGGTCCGTGGCTGTTTACATCACCATATTTGCCAGGATACTCGCTCGGTACTCGATACGGCTCGCTCTCCGGCGGCAGCCCCGAGAAGTAAACAATGCAAACAAATGCCGGGACGCTTGAATTCTTTCGTCCCGAAAATATCATTTTTGAATATTAATTACAGCTAAACAGGAGCAGTTTCGATCCACGATCCATTGGCAGATAGTGGCGTAACTCGCTAGCAATTTAACTTTGAACGACCTGTTGACACCAATATCTAGCGGTTGGAGTTCTTTGGTTAATCCACCCGGAATGATGGCAAGTTCTGAATTAGTTTGCTTCACTTGGGTTTTGACAGTATCGGTGAGATGAGCGCGCATGAAGTGGCAGATCAATTGGGACGGAGATTTGTGGAAAAAGCCATCCGGCCATTATGTTGAAGCACATATTACTCCGTGAGGCTCCTGACTACCATAATGCTCCGACAATCCATCAAGCGGTTCGGCTTCGTAGCTTACCAAAGTCGTACTAAAACATTTTTGACAGATTTTTGAGCGCCGTGTACCACATAAAATCGGTTCAAGGTCAGTAAGCACAACCAGAATTAATACATAAGGCGCACCGGATTATAAAGCGCACTGTCGATTTTTGAGAAAATTAAAGGATTTTAAGTGCGCCTTATAGTCCAAAAAATACGGTAAGTGATTTCTTGATTGAGAACAGGTGTGGCAGTAATCAGGCCTGGGTGTGCGTCGAGAAACTGAACTCAGCTTTCCAAAGACAGTTAATTTGTTTTAATGGGGGGGGGGGATCACTATTTCACACAGGGCCATGTAGGTTTGGATTTTTTTTTTACCCTTAATAATAAACACCTGTTTTATGAAAATATTTAGACAGGTTCGTGAGGAGTCGGCACACAGGAAAGAAAGTTCACACTGAGACAGACTGCTAGAATAAACTGTATCTTTTATTCCCCACAGATCACATCTCCTTCACACACACAGAGATCAATGCATTTCATGTCACACATCTCCTTCACACACAAAGGATTAATGCATTTCATGTCATTTCACCAGCTCTTACCCATGATACAGCAGACCGGAGAGCCGAGCAGTCTTAGGAAGAGCGTATTGATCTCTCAGCTGGGCATTCACGCAAAAAATCCACAGCAGACTCTGCCGTATTGAGGGAAAACCCCTGTTTTTAAAGGGACGGCTATGTACAGAACAGAGTGGCCATCTCTGCTCTGAGGGAGCCCCCCTCTCACATTCTCAGAGTTGCATGAGGAGCGGGGAGGGCCAGTCCCCGCTCCCAAAACAACTCTTTGCCTGGCTCCCAAAACATACACGAACATCTGCTTCATTTCATTGCACACACACACATGAGGAATAAAGGAATGCCTTTGTTTCATAAGCATAGTTGGAAGAGTAACAGCTGTGCTAAGGAGTAACAGTTACAGGTCATACTGCCCAGATCATGGTGTGCCTTAAGATAAATCCACCGTGAAAAGAGAACTGGATTATCAAACATATTAAAAGCAACTGAGAAACAAATCAGGGCACACATTAAAAATACATTTATATTACATTGCCTTCAATTAAAAACTGCATTTTTGTTTACTTGTGTTATCTTTGTGTAATATTTAAATTTGTTTGATGATCTGAAACATTTAAGTGTGACAAACATACAAAATAATGAGAAATCACGAAGTGGGCAAACACTTTTTCACACCACTGTAAATTGTACAGCTGAGAAGCTGTAGCATTTATTTTGTATGGCAGGTGAAGCCCATGTCAGCAATAAAAGTTCAGAGACTGATCGTTGTAATCTGATGATTTTTTTTGTTGTTGTTGTTCATTTATATCACTGGCTCTTAAACTTTTTTTTTTCTTTTTTTTTTTAATTCCCCATTTTGGAAAGCCAGACATTACCAAATCCACACAGCTATTTCTTGGCTTCTTTTGTTAATTATCGTCCGGAATTTCTCTTTGCTCATCATTTTGATGGAGAGTTTTAAAATTAGGTCATGATATAATTTTATCCATCCATCCATCTTCTACTGCAGGGCTATTCAATTACAAAATCAGTTGGGCCACAATTTGAAATCAAGACATGTAACTGGGCTGCACATATTCAGCAATCTGTTGAATATGACAAATTTGAAACCAACACAGATCATCATCATCATAGCAGTCTGTCGGGGGTAACAATGACTGTTTCATTTAGGTCTGATCGGATTCCTCCATGCAGCTCTGTCCTTCACCTTCCGCTGCCAGGAACTCCTGACCTTGTTAATCCGGGCGATGTCTGAGTCGGTATGAGTTGCTTTCTGACTGACCATTTCATGAAACTGCTTGCAAAGTATTTGAGTACTGGACTAGCGGCACATTCTTGGCAGACAGAGGTATTATCAGTGGCAAGGACAGGCCAAGACAAACTGACTCCAGTATCTGTTGCAGTGACTGACCAGATGATAGGTTTATCTCTGCTCTTTGTGTAGTGCATGTCAATATGATGATAAATATGCACTTTTTATTCATTGTCTTGGTTTTAAATGTGCACCAGGCACATAACAAAGGCACATCAAAAGTGCATAAAAATGCCATAACAATGCTGGGGTTGAGCAGAATTTGAAGTACAGTGATCCCTCGCTACTTCGCACTTCACCTTTCGCGCCCTCAGTGCATCGCAGATTTTTCAAAATATTCATCAAAAATTCAAAAATGAGAAATAATGGGCGGGGCGCTAGCAGAAGGCAGGGAGACTACATTAGACATCACGTGTCAACACGGAGAGCAGCACAACTCTCTGTTCGCTGTTGTCGTGTTGGCTGGGCTCGGAAATCTCGCAAGCTGATTGGCCGAGACGTCTCACCCACCTCCTCTTCCTGCTGAGCACCCATGAAGGGAAGAAAGACCGCATTCATTGCTTTTTATCGCTCGTGTTACTTAGTCTCGCCGCGTGGAACTTTTTGCTGTTCTCTTGTGCCATTTTGTGTGAAATAGTCTTCCCGTCGAGGCACTACGCCGCCTCCTGCAGCTTCAGCTCTATCGGAAGCTGCCCTCGATGATCCTGCGCCTCCAGCACCTCATGATGAGGCGTCACCTGAGGAGCAGTAAAGCTCTCATTAACCTGTGCAGTAAATCATTTTCATCTTGAGTTACGTATCTTGTTATAAGAATAAAAGAGTTCTAAAAACATTTTATGTACACTTTGTTTACATCTACGTATGTATGTACACGTACACACACACACACCGTATCATATGAGAGTGAGAGAATGAACGTACGTATTGTTTATGGATGACGTCATTGGGGTGATGCTACTTCGCGGTTTTTCACTTTTCGCGGTCGGTTCTGGAACCCATTAACCGCGATAAGTGAGGGATCACTGTAGTAGAAATATTTTTCCTCGTGAACAACAATTAAATAAATAGAATGAAAAAAATAAAATTCTGTAAATAACCATTTTGGTCACATCTTAATCAGGCATATCTCAAAGTGCATGAAAACTCAATGTGCACTGTTAGTAACATAAATATCTGTTTCTCTTTTGAAATAAAATATACTACATCCTGGTCATAACTGACCTTGGCATATCACAAAGTGCATTTAGCTGAATAAAAAAGAACTGTCAAACACTTCAGTGCACAAACCCTCCCAAGAAAAAATTGATAAAATTAACATATGCTGCACATCCACTATTGTGGTTTGTTTAGTTTTAAATCACCACATGTGTGAGGTGGAACCTCAGGGTACACACTGGACAGATCACCAGTCAATTGTAGGGCAGATATAAGTTTATCAGTAATTTTTAATTGTAATATGATAAAACACTGAGTAGCTTTTATTTTCAATTAAATTTTCAGTTTTAACTGTGAAACTTAACTTTTCATGAAATAATACCCCTCCACACACACGGTAGGTTTACATGTAAATGACAACTGACGACTCTGCGATCGTCGGCCTCATCTCCAACGGAGATGAAGCCGAGTACAGAGGACTTATCCAGGACTTCGTGGACTGGTACCATAGGAACTGCCTCCAGATCAACGGGAGGAAAACTAAGGAGCTGGTGGTGGACTGCCACAGGCAAGGACAACCCCTCACAGCACCAGTAAGCATACAGGGAACAGACATCGAGATGGTGACATCCTACAAGTACCTGGGTGTTCGTCTGAACAATAAACTAGACTGGTCACACAATACCGACGCACTCTACAAGAAGGGACAGCGCAGGCTGTTCCTACTGAGGAGACTTAGGTCTTTTGGTGTACAAGGGGCGCTGCTGAAGACATTCCACGACAGGGTGGTGGCATCAGCCATCACTTTTGGAGTGGTCTGCTGGGGCAGTGGCATTACAGCAGCCGATAGGAAGAGACTGAACAAACTGATCAAGAAAGCTAGCTCTGTCCTGGGGCAGCGCCTTAGTGGAGGAGGACAGGAGAGAGAAGGATGGTGGCTAAACTGTCATCTCTGCTGGAGTCTGAGTCCCACCCTATGCAGGACATACTGAAGCACTGAGGAGCTCATTTAGCAGCAGACTACATCATCCTAGGTGCGCAACCGAGAGGGTTTCGCAGGTCCTTCCTATGGTTGTCAGACTGTATAACCTAAGCAGGGCTGCTCGCCAGAGATAGCAAAAAAACGTGACGACCTAATAGTATTGAATGCAAAGATAGACGCAATAAACTTACACAATGGTCCCCTCCAGTATAACAAAACTAGGACAGTATCGGTTGCTACGAGGGTGACGATATGTATGGGTACATATTCATACTAGTAGGATAACTAAGTGACGGTTATGCTGTTTATTCCACTCTTGCTACAATGCTCCACACTTTGTATATATATTTATGGGTATGTATTACATCCACTGCTCTTATTTATATCTGCCCGTATCTTCTTAATTATTGCTCTGAGTGTTGCTATCCTGTGCTGTTGCAATCCTGGAATTTCTCCATTGTGGGACTAATAAAGGCTTATCTTATCTTAAATCCAGCCCTTGGGAAGTGAGGAAATAATTCTGTTGCCCTCACTACCACCAAAGTTGCCCACCCCTGCCCTCAGTGAAGTCAGTGTGTGTGGATGACCTTCCTTCTCTCTGCGTAATTTGTCAGTGAAGAAAAAAGCCTGTTAAGTTCCAAATCCTCTCTCATTATTGTGTGAACTCTTGAAACGTCAGTGTAACGACAGTGTATAAAAACTCAAACAGAATGCCAGTTTTTTCTTAAATCGATTTTTCTATTTGACAGTTTTTCCACTTTCTACTTCAAATATCAGCATGAATCATTTTAGAGGACCGTTCAGAAAAGAAACAAAAAAAAACCTCTCCTCAGTTAAACTGCGTGTTTCCGCCCTGTTAGATCTACGTGGTGCATTCACTTACAGCTTGTTGCAGCGGACAGGAAGAACTGGAAGGCCGAATAAATGTTATTCAGATCTTTCTTGTCTGTGTGTGTCAGCTGGATGTAATGAGGAGAATCTCACCTGTCGCTGTGAAGTTCAGCAGCTTCTCTTCTGACCGTCACCTGCACCAGTCTGCTCTTCTGCGCCCAACTCCCGTTCTGATAAACCACGTGACCTCAGAGAAGCTCCTCCTTCTCCCTACAGAGAATGCTGGCCGGTCTTTCTGAGATCGCCCCTATGCCCTAAAAAGGTAGTGTCATAAAAAAAAAAAAAACCTTCAACGTGTTTGCATAGGACTTCGTGCATAAATCCAACTACACCATACACGGTTCACTCACGCCCCCTGCTGGACAGACACCGGAGACAAACGTCAGACTCCACAACCACCCCACTGCTTAAACGTTCAAATTTATATTCCAAACTGAAACTGCATTCATCTGTGTTATCTCTAGTTTTAATTTTTTTTTTGTGATTTTCTTTTCCATCTGTTGGCTGGTTTCTGTGTCTCTTCAACACAGTGGGTGTATGGCAAGTCGTTCTAACATTTAATTGCTAGCCTGGATATGTATTGTAGATATCAATAATTCAGTTTTTCCTAGTCAAAACCAACATTTCAGATACCCACAATGAAATTCTTTCTCTCCATAATGATCACTTCAGATATCTATGACATCATTCTTCCTAGGAGAAAGACGTCACTTTTCCCCATTCATGTGTATTGGGTTTTCACTTTCAGATATCTACAATTACATTCTTCCTATCTAGAATGAACATTCTGGAAAGCTGAAATAGAATTCTTGCTAGGAGAAAGTCTTATTTCAGATATCTACAATCCAATTATTACGAGTCATAATTTTCATTTTGGATATCCACAATGAAAAAAAAAACATTCTAGATATCTATAATCTAACTTTGGACATCCAAAATACATTTCTACTAGTAGAAATAATATTATAGATACCCACTATTCATATTATGACTATGTAAAATTCAATTTCAGATATCTGTAACTGAAATTGTGACTAGCAACAATATACTTACGGATATCCGTAAACATATTTTGGATATTTACTGAGAGATTGTTAAGATGCCATTTTAACATAAAAAGGGTTGATCGACTATCTAAAATTCTGTTTTAAATATCCAAAATAGCATTCCTCCTAGTCGGATAATAGGAATGGTAACAAAAGAGCCCAGAACAACCTCTAAACACATTCATGGTGAACTCCAAGGTCAAGGTACATCAGTGTCAGATCGCACCATCCGTCGTTGTTTGAGCCAAAGTGGACTTCATGGGAGACGACCAAGGAGGACACCACTGTTGAAAACAAATCATAAAAAAGCCAGACAGGAATTTGCCAAACTGCATGTTGACAAGCCACAAAGCTTCTGGGAGAATGTCCTATGGACAGACGAGACAAAACTGCAACTTTTTGGCAAGGCACATCAGCTCTGTGTTCACAGATGCAAAAATGAAGCATACCAAGAAAAGAACACTGTCCCTTCTGTGAAACATGGAGGAGGTTCTGTTATGTTCTGGGGCTGCTTTGCTGCATCAGGCACAGGGTGTCTTGAATCTGTGCAGGGTACAATGAAATCTCAAGACTATCAAGGTATTCTAGAGAGAAATGTGCTGCCCAGTGTCAGACAGCTTGGTCTCAGTCGCAGGTCATGGGTCTTGCAACAGGATAATGACCCAAAACACACAGCTAAAAACACCCAAGAATGGCTTAAGAGTGAAACATTGGACTATTCTAAAGTGGCCTTCTATGAAAGCATTGTCTGATTTTCATTGGTTATTTTTTTTTTTTTTTGTTACTTATTTGTACCCGTAGGTAGATTTGGTTTGCAGTCTGGTGACAAGCCACCGGCTGCCGGTCGCTGCGTGCGCGAGCGCCCTAAACCTACATGTTTTTGGTATGCGGGAGGAAACCGGAGAAATCCCGGAGTAAACCCACACAACACGGGGAGAAGATGCAAACTCCACACAGCTCACTGTTGGTCGGGGGCTGGGATCGAACCCACGATCTCATGATCCCCGCGGTCCCCCGGCCGAGGGTAAACTGTGCTGCCACAGTGCTAAACCACTGCGCCACCGTGCAGCCCGTGCAGTAATTGTCATAGACTTTTTATTTATTACCACTTTTGTCAGATTCGAGTTATTTCTGTGACCATTGTGGATTTTTCTTTCATTAACAGAGGGGTACCAACAATTTTGTCCACGTGTGTAGAAAGTGTACACAGGTAAAAGTCGCATTACTGCATATTAAAGACTCAAGCAAAAGTAGTCACCAAAACTATTACTTCAGTAAGAAACTACTTGAGTAGTAAATAATGACTTTACTCTTACAGACTTTACTTATCCCAGAGCAACTGCCCCACAACCGGGAGGTCGGGGGTTCAAGTCCCACCTGGATCATACCAAAGACCATATAAAAATGGTACTTCCCACCTTCTAGCTTGGTGCTCAGCATAATAGAATGGGGGAAGGAGAAGTTGTTTGCAGCGGCGCCTTGCATGGCAGAGACCCCTCTGATTCTAGATGTGATTAACATTGTAGATAGGAGAAACAGTTTCATTCTACTGTACACAATTGGCTGTATGGACTGAATAACAACAGAGATGGCTTCTTCTTCTTCAAATAAGTGAGGGTTTTCCATCCATCTTCTTCCACTTAATCCTTTTCAGGTTGCGGGGGGGGGGGGGGGGGGCTGGAGCCTATTCCAGCATCTTTGGGCGAGAGGCAGGGTACACCCTGGACAGATCGCCAGTCCATCGCAGGAGGGTTTTCCTTGTAAATTCTTTTTTTCTTTTAAATTTAGGACATTTTTTATCATGAATTTGCAATTATTATTTCTGCCAAGGAGGTAGTGTAATCAAGGCGGTTTGTTTGTCTGTTAGAGGGATTACACAAAAACCACAGGTCAGATGTGGATCAAATTTTCACCAGAAGTGGCCCTTGGACCACAGATGAACCCATTAGATTTTGGAAATGATCCATGAGTGCATACCTCTACCAAGGCCCTATGTCAAAATGTACAGGGAGGCAGAGGGATGGCGGGATGGAGTCTTGGCAGAAGTATGTGCTCTCTGAGTGCCCTCTAGGTTTGTTATAAACATTCAATAAAATAAAGAAGAATTGCTTTTATGGTTGCAATCACAAATTTATTTCACGTGAAAACATTTACAGATAATTGAACATGAACAGCTCTTTTTTGTTTGAAGGGTTTGAACTGCCACCTTTCATCTCCAGGCTTTCATTTGGTCAAAGAAGTTAATAGAGATTTCCTGATTTTTTTGATCACAAACAATTTCATCTAAACCTATGTTTATTACAGAATGTTTCATTTTTACATATTTTTTACAGAAAAAAAAAAAAAACTAGCGTGTTTATGTGACCATGTTTTTGGTTGTATGCATTTGTACTCTGTTCACACTGCTGCAGGCAATCAATCAGCGGTCACAGGAGAGGAAGTGACACAATCAGGTGACTGTTATGGGGCTCATATCAGCAGGATGTCACATGTCCTTCAGGTTGGAAACCAATCATAAAACACTATCTGCTGATTGGATGAATATTGATAACCAGAAATTAGAGTTTGCCAACGTCCTGTAGCTAAATCTTCACGTAACTTTCTATCCAGCCTTAGCATCCAGCAGAAGCACCCTCAGCAGTGTCCTGGCAGCGGCTAGCAGCGCCCCGTGCAGCGCGTACTGTGCTGCCAGAGCCCCGAAACCTCTGAAGAAGCCAGCCACACCTTCCTTACGACGGATTGAGTGCAGGCAGTCGGAGAAGCCGTCGTACTGCGTGTTGACAGGGAGCACCAGCGGGCTGCCATTGTTCCCCGCAGCAACCACTCCGTCGGTGGCGTCAATGATGGTGCGTGTGCCCTGCAGGGCAAGGCGATGCAGCGCCATCTCCAAGGGAAACACCACCACGTCTGCCACAAGAGACCCCGCCCACGCCGCCGCCAGCTCGGGGAAGTAGGTGTCCAGTGGGTTGGACGGGTCCGCTTGTTGCTTCCTGCTCCGCTGATGGAACCACAGCACCACCCGCTGGACGGAGGTGGCCACAGCATAGCGCATAATGGCGTGCAGCGCCACAGGAAGCAGCAAACAACTAAGAGGAAGCAGGCGCCGACTGTGAGGAGCGCCGACCCCAAGCAGCCGAGTGAAACCTTCACGAACACAGTCCAGCAGGCCGGAGGATGACTCGTCTCTCACAATGTCACTCTGAAGACAGAGAGAGACAAACAGTCAGGAAGTCATCTGTGGCTACAAGGAATAAGACTTTTTAAGACCATGTAATCACATTAAAGACCTCATATTGGCAAAATTCTGTCAAAACTCTGACTACATTACAGTTAACCATGTCCAACTACTTAATAATAATAATAATACTTTAGACTTATATAGCACTTTTCCAGACACTCAGAGATGCTTTCCATAAAATAAAATTGGTGAAAATTTTGAACTTCACCAAGATCCATGTTGCCACAAGATAAATGAGTTCTTCAAATTTAACAAATACACATGTGGACAAAATTGTTGGTACCCCTCTGTTAATGAAAGAAAAACCCACAATGGTCACAGAAATAACTTGAATCTGACAAAAGTGATAATAAATAAAAAGTCTATGACAATTAACCAATGAAAATCAGACAATGCTTTTAAATTGTGGTTCAACAGAATTATTTAAAAAAAAACAAAACAAAACTCATGAAACGGGCCTGGACAAAAATGATGGTACCATTAACTTAATATTTTGTTGCACAAAATTTTGAGGCAATCACTGCAATCAAACGATTTCTGTAACCGTCAATGAGACTTCTGCACCTCTCAGCAGGTATTTTGGCCCACTCCTCATGAGCAAACTGCTCCAGTTGTCTCAGGTTTGAAGGGTGCCTTCTCCAGACGGCATGTTTCAGCTCCTTCCACAGATCTTCAATAGGATTTAGATTAGGGCGCATAGAAGGCCACTTTAGAATAGTCCAATGTTTCGCTCTTAGCCATTCTTGGGTGTTTTTAGCTGTGTGTTTTGGGTCATTATCCTGTTGCAAGACCCATGACCTGCGACTGAGACCAAGCTGTCTGACACCGGGCAGCACACTTCTCTCTAGAATACCTTGATAGTCTTGAGATTTCATTGTACCCTGCACAGATTCAAGACACCCTGTGCCAGATGCAGCAAAGCAGCCCCAGAACATAACAGAACCTCCTCCATGTTTCACAGAAGAGACAGTGGTCTTTTCTTGGTATGCTTCATTTTTGCATCTGTGAACATAGAGCTGATGTGCCTTGCCAAAAAGTTCCAGTTTTGTCTTGTCTGTCCATAGGACATTCTCCCAGAAGCTTTTTTTTTTTTTTTTTGTTACTTATTTGTACCCGTAGGTAGACTTGGTTTGCAGTCTGGTGACAAGCCACCGGCTGCTGGTCGCTGCGTGCGCGAGCGCCCTAAACCTACATGTTTTTGGTGTGCGGGAGGAAACCGGAGAAATCCCGGAGTAAACCCGCGCAACACGGGGAGAACATGCAAACTCCACACAGCTCACTGTTGGTCGGGGGCTGGGATCGAACCCACGATCTCATGATCCCTGCGATCCCCCGGCCGAGGGTAAAACTGTGCTGCCACAGTGCTAAACCACTGCGCCACCGTGCAGCCCATCAGCTTTGTGGCTTGTCAACATGCAGTTTGGCAAATTCCAGTCTGGCTTTTTTATGATTTGTTTTCAACAGTGGTGTCCTCCTTGGTCGTCTCCCATGAAGTCCACTTTGGCTCAAACAACGACGGATAGTGCGATCTGACACTGATGTACCTTGACCTTGGAGTTCATCATGAATGTGTTTAGCGGTTGTTCTGGGCTCTTTTGTTACCATTCGTATTATCCGTCTCTTCCATTTTTCATCAAGTTTCCTCCTGCGGCCACGCCCAGGGTGGTTGGCTACAGTCCCGTGGATCTTAAATTTCTGAATAATATGTGCAACTGTAGTCACAGGAACATCAAGCTGCTTGGAGATGGTCTTATAGCCTTTACCTTTAACATGCTTGTCTATAATTTTCTTTCTAATCTCCTGAGACAATTCTCTCCTTTGCTTCCTCTGGTCCATGTTTAGTGTGGTACACACCATGTCACCAAATTGCACAGTGACTACTTGTCACCCTTTAAACAGGCTGACTGATTACAAGTTTGTAGACACCTGTGATGTTAATTAGAGGACACATCTTGGTTGAACATGTCCCTATGGTCACATTATTTTCAATCTTTTCTAGGGGTACCATCATTTTTGTCCAGGCCTGTTTCATGAGTTTGTTCTTTAAAGTAATTCTGTTGACCCACAATTCAAAAGCACTGTCTGATTTTCACTGGTTAATTTTCATAGAATTTTTATTTATTACCACTTTTGTCAGATTCAAGTTATTTCTGTGACCATTGTGGGTTTTTCTTTCATTAACAGAGGGGTACCAACAATTTTGTCCACGTGTGTACCACCCTACAAGCACAACTGGCAACTTAACACAAAAAAGTCACATTTATTTGGAACAAGAGCACTCTGAGGTGAGTGCAATATCCCCCCCGCCTCTGTTTTCTTTGAAGATCCCAATACTTACTGACAGAGAGCAGTTTTCAACTTTTCAATATAATTACTGTGGCAGAACCAAATTATGATAAGCTCATCATCCACGAAAATACAGCAAAGTATACAACCCATAATAGTAAGTCAGGATCCCAAGGTGAGCCCATGTAGCAAGTATGGTGACTTTAGAGAGCTTTACACATTCTATAGTAAGAGATCATAGGGAGTGCCAACCTTGACCTTTGACCCCAAACCTGTAGTCAGAGGTCATGGTCTCAGAGTGAACCTGTGTACCAGGTTTGGTGACCCTAGCTTTCTTTGTTGCCAAATGGTTGCACCTTACTGCAACCATTTGCACAAATGCCATACCTGCTGCTGTCTGTCATTGTAATACTGATCTTGCACAGCCCATACTGTCACTGTCTGCACCCCTGTTACTGCACTGAACTTACAATGTACTGGTATTACGGTTTACTGTGCATAGGATTGCTGTGTTTTTACCATTATTTGCACTATGGGTAGCATTACTGTACATAGATTGTCGTTGTTTTCCATCCTTATTCCTTCTTGTCTTATATATTGTGCACACCACTAAGAGAGAGAACCGGCATTTCAATTCTTCTGTTTTGTTTTTTTTAAATTTTAGTATACTTTATTAATCCCAGAGGGAAATTCGGGGCATCCACCTGGATGGATGAGGCAGCCACAATGCGGCATCAATCCCCTTCACCATTCACACACACATTCACACCGAGGGGCCACTTTACAAGTCTCCAATTAACCTAACTTGCATGTTTTTGGCCCATGGGAGAGAAACCGAGAGTCTACCTGGGGTAAACCTACGCAGACACGGGGAGAACATGCCAAACTCCACACTGAAAGGTCACCGATAATCAGGGGTGGAATCGATCCTGTGACTTTCTTGCTGTACTGCCACAGCGCTAACAACTGCGGCAACCAAGCTGCCCTATGTCCTGTACATAATGTACTGACAATATAAATCTTTGAATATATTACAGTAAAAATGCATAAGAAATGCTAATCTTGATCTTTGACCTTTTGACCCCAAACCCATAGTCAGCAGTCAGGATCCCAAGAGGTGAACCCGCTGTAGCAAGTTTGGGTGACCCTTGCTTTCTTTGTTGTGAGATATAGTTATAAGCTGTTCTGATGTGATCTTTGACCATTGCGATCCCAAAACTCGTAGTCACACTTCAAGGGTCACAGGGTGAATCCTGTGTAGCAGGTTTGGTGGCCCTAATCTTTACTCATTGTACAGTAATAATGGTATAGGGAATGTGAATGTTAACCTTTGACCTTTTGACCCCAAAGCCACAGTCAGAGGTCAGCGACCCCAAGGTGAACCTGTGTACCAAGGTTGGGTGGCCCTAGGCTTTACTCATTTTATAGTAATAGTAAATGTAGCATTTACCATAGTACAACTGCAATTTAACTTTTGAAATTTTGACCTTTGGACCCCAAAACCCATAGTTAGGTGAGGGTATAAGTCGTCCAAGATGTGATGAGATACAACTATTGTATCGATTTGAAAAGGCCTACATCATTTCTTTCAGTAGTTATTGTGTTCAGAAGATGTATGGAAAATCTGACTTCTGACCTTTGATCTCTCGTCATCCGATGACAGTCAAATTGCAATATGCGCATCATCAGAGTATAATCAAACCATGATCCAAGTTTCAAAAACAATCAGACCAAAACTGTAGGAGGATTGATTTCACAAAAGTTGGACAGATGGATGGATGGACCCATTAAGAGGGGTCACATTTACAAGGAAAAAGTCAGATTTACAAGAAAAAAGTTGCAGTTTTACAAGAAAAAGGTTGCCAATAATTAGAGGGGAAAAAAACAGTAAATTTACTCGAAAAACAATGCAAATTTACAACCCAAAAAAATTTAACTCCTGTAAAAAAAAAGTTTCAGATTTACAAGAAAAAAATTGCATATTAATTAAAAAAAGTTTCATATTTAAGACAAATGATTACTGCTCGTTCGACTGGTTTTACTTTGCTAAAATGCAATAAATATAAAGATAAAACCTACATATCAGTTATAAAAATACTGAATAATGTTCGAACTAGTTAGGAGAAAAAGTATCATTTTACAAGGAAAACAGCTAGTTTATGAGAAAGACAGCTGCAAATCTAAGAGAAGAACACTGCAAATTAACAAGACAAGAGTTGCAAATTTAGGAGAACAAGCGCACCACACATGGTACATTATACACCCGTCCATAGCCATTACCTATAGTGCATAGCTAGCACACCAACAACTGGGAAATCAATTACAGGATTCAATTATTTATTTAACCAACCCTTATTTATACAGGGGAGTTCCATTGAGAGGCAAACTCTTTTTCAAGGATGCCCTGTTCACATTCACACCTGGAAGTGGCCCAGTACAACCACAGACTGACCTGTGGCTACTGAGCAGCTACACTGGAGCAGTTGGGGTTAAAAAGCCTTGCTCAAGAGCACCACAGTGGAGTTAAGGAGGGTGGGGGTAAACACTGCTGTTATCTGTCCCACCCAGATCTGATCCTGCCAGTCCAGGAATTAAACTGGCAACCTTCCGCTCACCAGTCCACATCCCTAACCATTAGGCCACCACTGCCCCCATTATAGTGTAGATTTGCACTTAAACTAATAACCATGTAATTGCAAGAAGTTTAAGCAAAGCAAAATCTACAATTCAAAGTGGAACAAATTTAGAGAAAATTTCAGAAAATCATTTAACCCCGACAATATGCATTCATCTTCAATACATTTACAAACAGTGAAATGAAAATGTCCTGGCTTGAAAACTGTGGAGGAGTTGGACAGACAGGACTGACATGATACATTAATACTTCCCGTTCCTTTGAGATGGGCGTATAAAAAGGTCACAAATGTATGAGGAAAAAATGTTGCAAGTTCACAAGGAAACCTGACCGATCAGTGATGGAGTAGCTGCATTTCTGGCCTGAAAAGGCCAGATGCTCGGGTAGGTCTGCATCCATGGGTTGCAAACCTACCCGAGCATCATTGTGTCCAAGTTTGGTGAGAATCTAGGAAACTGAATAGGAGGAGTATCAATTTTTCTAAAATCATGTAAGTACACAGATCTCCTGACCTTTGACCTTGGCACAACTTGGATGCAGACCCACCTGAGGATTACTGTAAGTGAAGTTAGGCAAGCATTTTGGTAAATGCCTAGGAGTAGCAATTCCCGTGAAATGTGGACAGACAACGGATGCCACGTCATCACATTAACCCCTATTCAGCTTCGTCAGTATGGGCTAAAAAGTAACAAATTTAAAGTGGCACACCGGTCAAAATCAAGTTTTTCCTCCCCCTTCAAAAGGGAAAGTTTAGACGGACCATTTGTGATGTCACTACAACAGGTGAACCAATCAGGACTAAGCACTGGGCATGGCCTCAGAGAAAGAGAGTGGAACTAAAGAGTCAACTTACCCTCCAGTGCCAGTTAGCATTTCTGGACAGCTGATTTGATAACCTGAACAAATTAAGATGGATTTTACCATTAAACTGTTTTTAAGGACCAATGCAGTTTCACCTATTATCCTGGGCCACCGTGTATACAAGTAGGCATGTCGGTCAACCGTGAAGTCTGTATTTTATCACAGGATTTATTTTGTTTAATATAGCACTACCCACCCTTAGCCTTTAATGTGCCTGTTACTATAGCCTGCTAACAATATGATTTTACATACAGTAAATGTCCAAGCCTTGTATCAAGTAGGTAATGTGCTAGAGTGAAAATGAACCACAAATATCCAGATAAGCCTGGACATAGTTAGATGCTGTGCCTTGTTGATTTGTTTGTTTAGACTTTTGTTCAGATGCTTCTGTACTGCAATACGGAAGCAAGTACTGGTCATTAAGCGTCTCCTACACCTGGATGCTGCGCACCGTCCTCAATGTAAACTGGCAAGACCACATCTCCAATGAAGATCTCTATGGGCACCTTCCCAGAATATCAGACAAGGTGGCTTGGCGAAGACTTGGCCTCGTGGGGCACTGTTATCATCACCAAGAGCTCCCAGCAGGTACTCTGGGAACCGACACGTGACCTTTCGCTCCCAGGACGGCCATTAACATCATTTGTAGACCCTCTGAAGGGAGACAATGGGGTGGCCAATACTGGCGAGCTTGCCGCTTGTATGCTAGACCGTGAAGATTGGACCGCTAGGCGTGCAGCTCAGCTGAGACCGTTGTGATTGGTTGATTAATTTTTGGAGAGAAGCTGCTGCACATTAAAGAAAGGAGGAGAAAAGAGATGTAATTAGACATACCGTATTTTCCGGACTATAAGCCGCTACTTTTTCCCCACACTTTGAACCATGAGGCTTATACAGAGATGCGGCTTTTCTATGAATTTTTCTTCAGCCCTCAGGGGGCGCTCTAGCAGGAAGTGCAAAAACGAGACAGGCAGCGGGAGTCAGTGCAAACAAGAAAGCGCCAGTTTTTATTCTTAGCACATGCAACCTAAGACGCACAACAGCAAAATATGGTAATATTTTTACACCCTCACCCCCTCATAATGGAAAACATACGAAGAAATTCCTATGATGCAGCTTTTAAGTTGAAGACCATCGATCTGGCTATCCGTGAAGGAAATAGAGCGGCTGCACGTAAGCTTGGTGTTAACGAATCTATGGTGAGACGTTGGAGGTGGCAGCGGGAAGAATTGATTCAATGCCAAAAGACAAGAAAGGCTTTCAGAGGACATAAAAGCAGGTGGCCTGAACTTGAAGATGTTCTTGAGGACTGGGTGAACACACAGAGAGCAAGCGGCCGAGGTGTATCCACTGTGCAGATCCGGCTGAAAGCCAAAACAATCGCCCGGGAAATGAATATTGAAAATTTCCAAGGTGGACCGTCATGGTGTTTCAGATTTATGAAACGAAAAAGCCTGTCCATCAGGACGCGAACAACTCTCGGTCAGCAACTCCCTTCTGACTACGAGGAAAATATTGCAAACTTCCACAAATTCATTGAAACAAAGATAGAGAACTCCATCAGACCAGACAACATCATAAATATGGATGAAGTACCTTTGACGTTTGACCTACCTCTAACCAGGACTGTTAACAAGTCAGGTGCATCATCCATTATGGTGAAAACAAGTGGACACGAGAGGACGCATTTCACATGTGTTCTGGGCTGCACCGCATCCGGACAAAAGCTTCCACCAATGGTGATTTTTAAGCGGATAACTATGCCAAAAGAAAAACTTCCGAAGGACATAGTCGTTAAAGTTAACAAAAAAGGGTGGATGTTGGAAAGCCTAATGAAGGAATGGTTAACAGAGTGCTATGGTAAGCGCCCGGGAGGATTTTTTCACCAGAAAAAAGCACTGATTGTTTTGGACAGTATGACAGCCCACATCACAGATTCTGTGAAAGCAGCTATCAAGAAAACAAACTCAATTCCAGCTGTGATTCCTGGAGGTACAACAAAGTATTTGCGGCCACTGGACATCAGTGTGAATCGAGCATTTAAAGCGGCTCTCTGGGGTGAGTGGGAGGCTTGGATGACCATCGGTGAGAAATCTTTCACAAAAACTGGCCGCATGCGAAGAGCATCTTTTTCTGACGTCTGTCAGTGGATCTTAACAGCATGGAGGAGTGTGAAAGAATCCACCATCATCAACGGGTTCCGAAAGGCCAGACTGCTGCGTGAAGAGAGCAGCGCAGCTTCAGAGGCAACTCTTCCTCGAGATGAAAGTGACACGGAGAGCGACACCGACAGAGAGACTGGGGAGAGCAGCACAACTTCAGAGGTAACTTTGCCTCGAGATGAGAGTGACTGGAGCAACACCAAAACAGAGACTGAAAAGGTATGTGACGAAGATTATCTGAGGCTGTTCAACTCCAACACTGAAGAGGACGACTTCAGTGCGCAGGAGGAAGATGAGTAAGTGACTTGTGGCTTCAGTGCACAGGAGAAATGAAGTGACAGTGGTTTGGTGTTCAGTAGTTTCAATGCTCAGGAGGAAGATGAATAGTGACTTGTGGTTTCAGTGCACGGGAGAATAAAGCGACTTTAAAACCGCAGTTGCGCTTTAAGTGCGCAGGGAGAAAAAGTGACAGTGGTTTCAGTACGCAGGAGGAAGAAAAATAAAGCAACTTTGTTTTAGTGCACAGGAGGAAGATGAATAAAACCATCAATGACTTTTCTGTTTTGTTTGATCAGCACTTTTACTGCCGTGTTACAGGCACTGTTCGGAAACAATCAGTTCAGGTATATGAATAAACACTTATGGTACAAAATTTTTCTATGTAAATATCTTATTTCTCAGCCTGGATATCGGCGGCTTATATGTGACAAAATACGCATTTCTTTTAAATTTTAGTGGGTGCGGCTTATATTTAGGTGCGCTCTATAGTCCGGAAAATACGGTAGTCGTCTGACAGTTTTGTCCGAATGCAGCGTAGCAAAGTAAAATACTTTTGGAGTATGTTGAGACTGTGCAGAGATGATTGTGCATGGAATGAATGTAGTGCTGCTTGATGATTGCTGAGTGGAGCTCCAGCTGTGGCTGCCTCTCTGCTGTGTTCCGTGTTGTGCAGGTGCATGTGTGGCTGCATAGGAGATAGGAGAGAGGAGGATGGTTGTTAAGCTGTTATCTCTGCTGGAGTCCGAGTTCAACCCCATGTGGGACACGCTGAACACACTGAGGAGCTCATTTAGCGGCAGGCTGCGCCATCCTAGCTAGGTGCCCGAGAGAGAGGTTCCACAGGTCCTTCCTACATGCTGCTGTCACACTTTATAAGCTTATCTGTGCTGCTCACAGAGACCATACATAACACCACTACGCACAGTAGGGATCGTTCCCTCCCAATACACTACTAAAACAATTACAATTACAATCATTATTGAAGGTGGGAACAACACTGGTCATTCAACTGTGAAATATACTGTCTGGATTCACATTTATATATTGCCAGGTAATTTAAAAGGGTCATTGACTGCACTTTTGACACATTCTAACAGCTCACTCACGTCTTAATGAAGTACTTGTGAGGTATTTGTTCACATTTTCTTTAATTTTTTAATTATAAAAGCAAATTTCTTTTTTATTTTTCTTGGCTTTCTTCAAACGCTCTGATTTATAGCCTGTCACTTTAAGAAACAGACTTCAGCTGTTCAACTCCGCCATCCCTCTTATGTCAGTTAGCCATAGAGAGCCTAAGTCACGCCCCCTCTACTTCCGCATATGGGACCATAAATCGGAAAAATTCTCCTTTGCAATGAATGACGAGCGAAATTAACTTTCCATCCTGATCAAATTTTGCCATGAGTTCCACATATGATGTTTGCCAATTTAAAAGAAAATTTTCCATGTAATTAAAGTTGTCGCCTGTCGTATAATAACAGAGTAATTATAAACTCTATACCACTGAACACCAAACTCTAAACGTGTTCAGTGATGTGGAGTTTGTTATGTATGGTAAAATACCTTAGGTGAAGGATGAGGCAAGATGACTGGACGAACACAGCTTTATTGATGTTAATGAACAGCGGTAACACAGCAGGCACCTGGCAGAGGGCACCGGTCAAACAGGCTGCAATATGGATGCTCTCTGGTATTTATAGGGCGGTGCAGTGAGTTGTCCGCTAGTCATTTAAACAAAAACTAAATATTACTCTGTTATTATACGACAGGCAACAACTTTATCTATCCATCCATCCATCCATCTTCTACCGCTTTTCCGGAGGTCCGGGTCGCGGAGGCAGCAGTTCAAGCAGAGAAGCCCAGACTTCCCTTTCCCCAGCCACCTGCTCCAGCTCTTCAGAGAGGATACCAAGGCGTTCCCAGACCAGCTGGGAGACATGGTCTCTCCAGTGAGTCCTGGGTATGCCCCGGGGTCTCCTCCCAGTGGGACGTGCCTGAAACACCTCAAGTGGGAGGCGTCCAGGAGGCATCCTAATCAGATGCCCATACAACCTCAACTGACTCCTTTCAATGTGGAGGCGCAGCGGATCTACTCTGAGCCTCTCCCGGATGACTGAGCTCCTCACCCCATCTCTGAGGGTGAGTCAAGCAATCCTACAGAGAAAGCTCATTTCAGCCACTTCTATCCACAATCTCGTTCTTTCGGTCATTCCCCAAAGCTCATGACCATAGGTAAGAGTAGGAACGTAGATTGATTGGTAAACTGACAGCTTTGCCTTAGAACTCAGCTCCCTCTTCACCACAACAGACCGGTACAACGTCCGCATCACTGCAGATGCTGCTCCGATCTGTCTGTCAATCTCTCGCTCCATTCTCCCCTCACTCGTGAATAAGACCCCAAGATACTTAAACTCCTCCACTTGGGGCAGGAACCTGTCTCCAACCCGGAGACGACAATTCACCTTTTTCCGGCTGAGGACCATGGACTCGGACTTGGAGGTGCTGATTCTCATCCCAGCCGCTTCACACTCAGCAGCAAACCATCCCAGCAAGAGCTGTAGGTCATTGCTGGATGAAGCCAACAGGACAACATCATCTGCAAACAACAGAGATGAGATCCTGTGGTCACCAAGCATGACACCCTCCATTCCCTGGCTGCGCCTAGAAATCCTGTCCATAAAAATTATGTACAGGATCGGTGACAAAGGGCAGCCCTTGCGGAGTCCAACTCTCACTGGGAATGAGTCCGACCGAGTGTTGGCAATACGAACCAAACTCTCACAACGGTTGTATAGAGACCGAATAGCTCGTAACAACAAGCCCGATACCCCATACTCCCGAAGCACCCCCCACAAAAAAAACCACGAGGGAAGCGGTCAAATGCCTTCTCCAAGTCCACAAAACATATGTAAACTGGTTGGGCAAACTCCCACAAACCCTCGAGAATTCTCGAGAGGGTAAAGAGCTGGTCCAATGTGCCACGGCCAGGACGAAAACCACATTGCTCCTCCTGAATCCGAGGTTCAACCAACAGCCGGACTCTCCTCTCCAGTACCTTGGCATAGACCTTCCCAGGGAGGCTGAGGAGTGTGATCCCTCTAAAGTTGGAGTACACCCTCCGGTCCCCTTTTCTGAAGAGAGGAACCACCACCCTGGTTTGCCATGCCAAAGGCACTGTCCCCGGCCACCAAGCAATGTTGCAGAGGCGTGTCAACCATGACAGCCCTACAACATCCAGGGCCTTGAGGTACTCAGGGTGAACCTCGTCCACCCCCGGGGTCTGGCCACCAAGGAGATTTTTAACCACCTTGGCGACCTCAGCCCCTGTGATAGGCGAGTCGTCCCCCTCGTCCACAAGCCCTGCTTCCTCTGTGGAAGGTGTATCAGTGGGATTGAAGAGATCCTCAAAGTACTCCTTCCACCGCCTGACGATATCCCCAGTCGAAGTCAACAGCGCCCCATCCGCACCATACACAGTGTGGACAGGGAGCTGCTTTCCCCTCCTGAGCCGCCGGACAGTTTGCCAGAATCTCTTCCGAGGCCAACCAAAAGTCTTGTTCCATGGCTTCACCAAACTCCTCCCATACCCGGGTTTTTTCTTCAGCAACCACCCGAGCTGCATTCCGCTTGGCCTGCCGGTACAGCTCAGCTGCTTCAAGAGTCCCACAAGCCAACCAAGCCTGATAAGACTCCTTTCTTTAGCTTAATGGCCCCCCTCACCACTGGTGTCCACCACTTGGTTCGGGGGTTGCCACCACGAGATGCCCCGACGACCTTGCGGCCGCAGCTCTGGGCCGCCGCTTCAACAATACAGGTGGAGAACATGGCCCATTCAGACTCTATATGTCTCCAGACTCCCTCGGAATGTGGTTGAAGTTCTTCCGGAGGTGGGAGTTGAAGACCTCCCGGACAGGGGCCTCAGCCAGACGTTCCCAGCACACCCTCACTATATGTTTGGGTCTACCAGGTCTGAATGGCATCCTCCCCTGCCATCGGATCCAACTCACCACCAGGTGGTGATCAGTTGACAGCTCTGCACCTCTCTTTACCCGAGTGTCCAAGACATATGGTCCCAGGTCTGATGACACAATAACAAAATCGATCATCGACCTGCGACCTAGGGTGTCCTGGTGCCAAGTGCACATATGGATACCCTTATGCTTGAACATGGTGTTCATTATGGACAAACTGTGGTTAGCACAGAAGTACAATAACTGAACACCACTCGGGTTCAGATCGGGCAGGCCGTTCCTCCCAATCACCCACTTTCAGGTTTCGCTGTCGTTGCCCACGTGCGCACTGAAGTCCCCCAGTAGGACAACGGAGTCTCCAAGAGGAGCACCCTCCAGCACCCCAGTCACAGACTCCAAAAAGGGTGGGTACTCTGAAACATCATTTGGTGCATAGGCACAAACGATGGTCAGGACCCATTTCCCAACCCGAAGGCGCAGGGAAGCAACCCTTTCGTCCACCGGGGAAAACTCCAATATAGAGGCAGCAAGGTGGGGGGACACAAGAATACCCACCCCTGCTCATCGCCTCTCGCCCGGGGAAACTCCCAGAGAAGGCCAAGCTCCAGCCCCTCTCCAGGAGACTGGTTGCGAAACCAGAGCTGTGTGTTGAGGTGAGGCCGACTATATCTAGCCGGTAACTCTCAACCTCATACACCAGCTCAGGCTTCTTCCCCACCAGAGAGGTGACATTCCACGTACCAAAAGTCAGTTTAGAAAGAAACTGGCTAAACTGGCAACAACTTTAATTACGTGGAAAATTATCTTTTAAACTGACAAACATCTTATGTTTGTCAATTTATCATCATGGCAAAATTTGATTGGGATCAAAAGAATTTCGTAATTGCCATTCATTTCAAAGGAGAAATTTTCCGATTTAAGGTCCCATATACAGAAGAAGACGGGACGTGACTGAAGCTGGATTCATGCTGCACCTCTGCTGTCCGCGTACGTGCAGCCGGAAAACTCGTGTGATGAAATTTACGTCATTGTGTCCAGTCTACTAGTGTCCGCAGGGCTCTTCTGCAGACGACCGTGTGCAGCCAAAATTTTACGACCGCGTGGCTTGCCCACAACCTGAACGCGTTGACAGTGCATGCTCAGGACTGAACGTCCCATTCACGAGGTGGCGCTACCAACACAGCATACAAAGAAAGTAGACGAGGAAGACAACGAGGATACAGAAGATGAGAATAAACATACATGAATCATTTTGCAGCAGCAGCAGATTGAGCAGAGAAGAGCACTGGAAAATGGTAATTTCTCCTTTTCCTTGAAACAACACCATTGTTGTTGCTACAAAAAAAATGTGAGTCACTCTCGTGTTTATAGCCAGTGAACAAACTGCCGTGTTAGTGCATTTGCGCTACTCATAGGGCTGGGGCAAAACAACAAATAACAGATGTGCGCATGCATAAACCACTGGGCCTGGTAGATGTGAAAAAAGTGAGCATGTACAACGCCGCATGCGCTTTGGATGAGCCCGGCGCGCACGCAGACCAAAGTGGACCAGAGAGGAAATGCAGCATGAATAAGGCTTTAGACTCTCTATTAGCTGAGTAGCTTCTAGCTGGCTTTTTCCAGCTTGGATGAGCGGCGCTGGTTCACTGATCTACAGTCGATTGTGTATCGCACGTCACTCTGGCCCATCTCCCAATAATTTTGCCATGATTCCACAACAAAAATCGCCGCAACCAACTTGGCCCAGGACCTGAGGCTGCTGGCCAAGCTACTGAGCCACGGGATCGCAAAGGGCAGTATTTCACTCTGCGGGACTCTGTTCCCATGGCCAGCTGAGGGATGCCCTGTCATGAGGTGGCTCTCCTATGCTGCGCACGAGAGTGGAGTCGCACGGAGCCCTGGAGAACAGTGGGGGAGCTGGCTGTGAGAGTCAGCATACTCAGGTCCTAGTGTAGGTGGTTGCTGCGACCGGCACACTGGTGCTGGCATTTTGCTGTGGAATCACAGCTAAATTATTGGGAGATGGGCCGAAGTGATGCGAGGTATATTGTGGACTGTGGATTGGTGAACCAGGTGGTAACAGGGATGACTACTAGGGTGAGTAAGATCTGAAGAAAATAATATAAGCCACGCTCGGTTCAAGCTTCCTGTTTCCTGTGTTAGCTTGGGGGCTAATACCGCTTCCATATACATGACAGACAGCTAGGCGGGCCAATAATAGAGCAGTGGGCTGGCTTTTTCTAGATGTGATGTTAATGATTTCCACAAAAAAATCCAAAATGTTTCTGGGAGAGAAAAATGAGATAAAGTCTGTGTGCTTTTTTTAAGAGAATTGACTGTTTTGAAAATTTTGGGATAATTAGGTGACCAGTGGACTCATTTCAGACAGTTAAATCTACAAACACTATTTTTCAGTCAATGACCCCTTTAACTTAACTGTAATGTTGTAAATACCATTTAACTGCAATGCTCTTGCACTGTGTAGATATACTCTACTCACAAAAAGTTAGCGATATTCGGCTTTTGGGTGAAATTTCAGATGTACCTACAATGCACTATAACCTTTACAGGTGAACTTAATTTGACCTCCTGTAAACTTTTGAATGCACATGTACAACTATTCAATGTTTCAGTACTTTTTGTGCAACTTGCTGTTCTCCAACAAGGTGCTGAACAGCGAAATTCACAACAGGTGTTTGATCCATGAATCGACCAATAAATTTTCTGGTTCAATTAGAATTGGTATTTAAACAGTCCTCTTCATCATGCTGTTCACATTTTGACATCATGAGACCAAGAAGACACCTAAAAACTGATCAACAGTACCTCGCCATTGCAAGGCTTCAAACAGGATGTTCTCAGAGAGAAGTGGCCACTGAGCTTAGAATGTCACAGTGTCATCAGCAGGTTGCAACAGAGATACAGAAAGACTGGAAGAGTCACAAAAAGGAATAGAAGTGTACGTCCTTTGGCCACATCCCACACTGATGACCGCATCATTGTGAACAGTGCCCTGCGGAACCGGATGATGAATGCCACTCAACTCCAGGCACATTTAAGGGAGGTGAGAGGCACCCAAGTGTCACATCAGACCATTCAAAACATTTACATCAACGTGGTCTGCGTGCTAGACGACCTGCAAGGGTACCTGACCACACCATCAAGCACAGGCGTCATCGTTTGCATGGGCCAGGGAGCATTTACGCTGGACAAGGGACCAGTGGGCTTCAGTGCTGTTCTCTGATGAAAGCAGATTCACGTCGAGCAGAAATGATGGCCGCCAATGATGTTGGGGACGTCAAGGAGAACGCTATGCATCAGCCATTGTTGTCACCATGTTTCAGTCTGGGCAGTGTGTGCTAGTCAATACAGAACTGCCCTACACCTTGTGAATGGTACAGTGGCAAGCTGATACTACCTGAATGACATCATTAATCCAGTCACTGTGCCCCTGCATGAACAACACAGGCCTTATTTCATCTTCATAGCCGACAATGCTCTGGCTCATCGAGGTTGCACCATTTGGGAATGGCTGCTGGAGGCTGGGGTACCTCAAATGGAGTGGCTTGCACTTTCTCCAGACCTGAATCCCATAGAAAACCTATGGGATCAGCTGAGTCGCCGTGTAGAGTCTCGTAACCCTGCACCCCACAACCTTAAACACCTGAGGGCCGCCCTTCAAGAAGAGTGGAATGCCATGCCTCAGCAGACAATAAGTCGACTTGTGAACAGCATGAGGCACCGTTGTCAAGCTGTAATCGATGCTCAAGGGCACATGACAAGTTATTGAGACATTGACATTTTTTGTTGGGGTATACCCACCACAGTTGCTGGCTTTTGTTTCAATAAATTGTTTGAGATGAGGAAATCACCATTGCATGCTTCTACTTAAATGCCCTACTTTGATGATATATCACTGTAACATGAACTTTTTACATTTTCCATCAATTTCACCCGAAAGCCAAATATCCCTAATGTTTTGTGTGTATATATACAGTATATACAGTACATACGTACATACTGTGTATATACATATGTATATTTACTGTTTTGCTATCCAATTTCTTTTCTTATTTATTATTGCTTTGAGTGCTGCTATCCCTTTGCTGCTGCAATCCTGTAATTTCCCCATTGTGGGAGTAATAAAGGTTTATATTATGTAATCAACCTGGTTCTTCTTCTAGTCATGGTACTGTTAACTTTTAAAGTTTGGGATATTACAGGCAGGCGAGCACCAGTGGAGACTGCGGTGTGCTTTGGGCAATTGTATGTACCTCATATCCAGTGGCTGGTGTGTGGGCCGTGCCACTTTGCTGTGGTGCTCGCGTGCTCCGCATGTGCTGAGTGGTTGTTTAGAACCCTCTGCAGTCACAGCAGCATTGTATTGTAATATTTAAACATTAGATCTTCAATACTATTATATAGTATTGAAGATCTAATGTTCTAAACTTATACTAAACAGTATAAATAAAGCTGAATTGAATTGAATTGAACTATTGTTTTCTGGTCATATTTGCCAGCTTGCAGACTTCTGTGCTGTGGTCTTCGAGGACAGGCAGCGCATTAGTGTTCTCGTGGACAGGATATGATTGGGCCCAATTAGAATATTCACAGATCTTGATGTTTGAAGGAGGAGGAAAAGGGAAAAGATTTTCACAAGCAACTGTCAGACAATGAAAGTTTTTTTGTGGAAAAAAGGGCATACCATATTAGACAATGTAGATTTGTTTTTAAGTAGACATATCCACCACAGTGTGTCTTTAAGAGAAAAATTTGAAATTTACAAATTTAGGAGAAAAAAATCACAAATTTAAGAAAAAAAATTGCAAATTTACACAAAAACTTAAGGATTAATTGCCATTTTTAAGGGTAATTCTGGCCTTAATTTTGGACTTTAGATCTGTGGACACCTTGGAAATGTCTGCGACGAATGACGGACACAGCGCCATGGGTATTAGCCCACAGAAGGTGAAATGAGCCAATAGCCCTGTTTCCACAACAGAAACCAGTTTTACAGGAGCTTCTTCCGTGCGTCTCCACTACAGGAACCTCCCAAAAGGGGAAGTTTTCAGGAACTCATAAGGGCCAAAATAAGGCCCTGGTCAGGGGTAGGTACTTCAGAGCACCCCAAAACTGCTGGGTGGGGTTTAGGATTGACCCGATGCTGATAAAAGTTGGCGTCACGACGTAAACAAAACAACGAAATTACAAGCACCAAATTTGACCAGAAAAGATAATAGTAAAGCGCTAATCTTTAAAAATTTATAATATAGTGCTGGTGTGATTGTGGCGGGTCTGGACAATTATTTATCATATGTGGCCATGCAGCGTGAGCTTCGGGAGAACAGCAGTATTACAGCAGAGTAACACGGTGCATAACATCGGCTGCTACTGCTGCCCTTCATGGAAATGTAAAGGCCTGTTCAGAGTCCCTCCGAGGGGAAAATGTTTGCGTTCTGTAGACTGCGTTTGCGTACCCAGTAGTATTCAGAGTGGTTTTTGAGCCACTGCAGCTGCTGCTCAGTGGCCGCGTATCATGCATGCGCAGTGGGAAATAATCTGCAGTTCACATGCCCGTACTGTCGGTGGCAGCCAAGAGCCACCAAACTGATTTGAACAGCTGCAATCCAAACACAAAAGAAAAGCACGGTGGCAGCCATTTTAAAAATGGCTGAAGCAATGGAGGTACGTGAATACGACGACAATCAACACGAACAGGAGCTTCTGCTGTTTAGCGGCAGAGGAAGAATGCAGACAGGCAAAAAGACAGACATTTATTCACCCAGTATTAGCAGATTGCTCAGTACTTCCCTCTGGCAGGAGTTCCCGGGCACATGCGCAGCGCCCTGCAACCATTTGCATACTTGTATGTGCATTCACTTTTTGGGGTCTGCATGCACTCGGTCAGCACTCACCCTCTCCGTAGGGTTTGTGCATGAATGTGTCCACTGCGCTCATTCCTGTAACACCGTGTTTTTGCCACCATGAATTGGGCTTAAGCGTGCACAGCCGGCCAATGAGAGAAGGAGTCCCGGCTGGTGCTTCTCCTGGTGTGTTTGTGCAGTTCTGCTGTAGAAGCCTATATGCCTAAAAATGTAACCGTTAATACCGCCATAATTGCAGAGAGGAATGGCCAAGTTGATTGTATATCACATGCAGCCACACATGCATCAGGATAGCATGGACACTACAGAGTTGCAAGGCACAGGACCAGCAGCTCAAGTTGTCTGTAGCGTGAGAGCAAGTCCATACCGTTGGCCGCCGGGGGCGGAATCTCAGCTGGCGCTGCTTGCGCAGTTATGCCGTTTAATCGATCAGTTCCTCTCTGATATTATTTGGCAACAACAGTGGCAAACTGGTTCCATGCACTCCACTCTACATTTATTATGGGCATAATCATTCCTGTATGATTTCAACGCATTTTACTTTGCAGCGCTGCATCGTGGTCAAATCTGTTAAATGACTACATTACCAACAAATCCTCTGGAGACTGATGGTTCCTACCCCCATAATGGAGACACTACAGGGGTTAAGGCCAGATACAGAGCCCAGCCCTGAACTCTCTGTCCCCTAAAATTGGTCCCTGTAGTGGAAACGGGGCTAAAATTTACCATCCCCCCCGCCCGCCACACACACACAGCTATAGTGTTCAGTCATCAATAATCAGTCACCTGTACGGTCTCTATAAGGCTGGCACAATAAAAGGGGAGCGCGACCACCGCTGTTAACCTGCAAGGGAGACAGAGAGGGAGAGAGAGAAGGGGGAGACATCAGGGTCTAATTCACTGAGCAGGAAGACGAGGGTGAACCTCAACGTGAGGAGGAAGGACTGACCCTTTGAGCAGCAGATGTCCTGCCAGCTGTTTCCAGCTGCAGCGGCGAGGAAGCTCCCTAAACACAAGAACACAAGTGTGATGTTACCATGTTGTCAAAGCAGGCCTTACTGTGGTGCTGACACAGTGTGTCTGTAGTTATTACCGTGGTAATGACGTGAACTCGCTGATGATGCCCTCGGCTCCAAGCGTGACCCCATGTACGATGAAGGTGCTGCCCATGCCCTTCCACAGAGCCCTCACACCCTGACACACAGTAATGGCACCTCATCAAACACTGGTCAACCTTTATGAATGCAGATCCGTTTTTATTCCAACATAAACATGACCGATCCTGTCAGCTAACACTCCTCACTAAAAGGGTGAAATTAAAGTGATGTGAAGACTAATTTTTATGATTTGAATGAAAAATATTTTTAAAAGTCATTTTTAGTTTTTTGGCATACGGTAGTTCATGAATTACAGAGACATTTTTATTAGTATAATTTGCTACATACGTTGAGCCCCATCTTTATTAAGTGTTAAACCTATTTGCTGGTAAAGAGCCCAACAGAAAATTTAGGTCTGAGTTCTGACTAAGCAATTTGACTGAACAACAGGGATTCCAGGAGTTACTAAATTCCCAGATAGTCACACTCTCACGCCTGACCAGATATGCATCACTCCACTTCAGCAGTGTTTGAATAATTTTTAACTACAGTAACAGTCTGTGGCTTCCTGTAATGTGTGAGGATTGCAGTGAGTTGTGATCACTTAAGTTTCACAGTGAGACACTGTTTGAAAAGAGACAGACTTCACAAGCCGGTCTTGTGCTCTGGGTTCACGCTAATAGTTAGCTGCTTTGGCTACATTAACTCACTTTTTATATTGGTTATCCCAGAGTTTAGATTAAAACCTCACATTGGACAGTGACTACTGAAGGCTCACAATGTAATAAATGCCAGTGACTACTTCATTTGAAGATACAAATAAGAAGACTGCAAAGAGAATGGAAACACAAGCAGAGACAGATCAGGCACTAGCTAGCTAGCAGTTAGCTTATTTTATAATTATTTATCCCAAATTTTAGATTAGAACTTCACAGTGGGCCTTTTCTACTGAAGATTGACAATGTAATGAGTGGTGATGATTCTAAACTTCAAGATGCCTATAACTAGGTGGCACTAGCTAGTTAGCAGACCTCATGACAAAAGAGAGCAGACGGATGGAGTCTGGAAAAGCATGTGCATAAATTATATGAGAATAGCAAATTTCATTTGATATATGTGTAAAATGACAAACTCATGATATTCTTTATTAAGCTCATAGTTTGCATAAGCAACATCAATGTGTAGTATCTGGGAACTACTGGTTTTCGCATAGTGATACTTGTCCTGGAGGAACAAAGTATCACTAAATAAACAAAACAATCTGTTGTCCCTTAATACAGTCAACTTAGTGCTGGGTGATAAAATGATAATTATCGTGAAATAACTTTTCCTTGATAGAGATGTAATACATTTTCGACAGAACGTCAATAGAAGTCATTCGTTCTGCGCTTTGATAGACAGCATGAAAAGCCAATTAAAATAAGAATACACCGCACTGAACCAATCATGTGGCTGGAAGTCACATTGGCTTGACGCACACAACAGCGTGCATAGGCACGTAGGACCAGTAGCCAAGGCTTAGCACACCTGCTAATGTTTGGGCTAGCGCAGTCGTGTTGACGTTGGAGCGTGGCTCCGACAACATCAAAAATGAAATGAAAGAAAATGACAGAAAACATTAATGAAAAGTCCAGTGATGGCGTTACCAAAGAAGACACTGAAACGGCACCCAATGCTCAATAGACGAGGAGATTGTTGGAAAGAAGGGTCCGAGGAATTCAGTAATGCAGACAGAACGTCAGATTTAAGCGGCTGATTCAAAGAATTGACCCTCGTCACCAACTCCCTGGCCGTAAATATTTCTCCCAGACGACATTTCCTCAGCTGTACATGGAATGTAGAGAAACTGCTGAAAATGAGCTGCAAAGTCTGCCATACTTTGCTACTACGTCAAATTTGTGGTCAAGTTGCACACCTGAACCATATGTGAGCCTCACTGTCCACTTCATTGATCAAGATTGGAATTTGAAAAGCAAATGTCTTCAAACTTTCCTGAAGACCATACAGGTGAAGTCATTTAGGACTGACCAAAGCACTTGCATCCTGGAGACTGAGTGAAGACAACAAGTCTGCATCACAACAGACGGTCGGACAAAGGCTGCAATGCTTTGGGCATGGTACTTCACTCAGCTATCGGTAAGTTGATGAGCAGAATATTACCAAATATTTATATTTTATGTTTTATAATTATTTGAAATACAGTTGTATAATGTTCTACACTACATTTGTCAAGTTCAACTTCTGACAGAAAGTAAATATTTTAAATTAATCTTGTTATAGCTTCACATCTCAGGAGTAAAAAGGAACCTTCAAGCTTGACAGAAATAGTAATTCAATTCATATCACAATATACAGTATATCGATATCAATCAATATGGAAAAAATTTATTGTGACTGGAATTTTTTCATATCGCCCAGCCCTAAGTCAATTTACAAATTGCATTTGTGGAACTGTTGTATAAAAGCAAAATTACACTTGAGGTCATGGGGTATAATGAATATAGCACAGTGGTGATGTTGTCGGCCCTCAGCTTTGCCTCAGTCCTATGACTGAAATGCTGCGGTGCTATATTCATCAATACAGCACTCCGTCTCCTGTTGGGTTGCTTAAATAAAAAGAGTAGTGTGTCTGTTATGGGAGGGCTCTATAAAAAGCAGATGACATAAATGATTTATTTCGTCAACAGTAGAGATTCTGATAATAACCAGCTAACCATGGTAGCACTTGATTAATTTGATCAATATACAGCGGGGAAAGTAAGTATTGAACACATCAACATTTTTCTCATTAAACATATTTCTGATGGAGCCATTGACCTGAGATTTTCACCTGATATCAGTAACAACCCAAGCAATCCATGCATACAAAGAAATCAAGGCAACTGTGTTCACAAGTTATATTTAATAAAGTGGAATGATACAGGGAATAAATATTGAACACGCTTGGCGAAATTCATTTAATACTTAGTAGAAAAGCCTTTGTTGGTAATAACAGCTTCCAGATGCCTCCTATATGGAGAAACTAGGTGCAGGCATTGCTCAGGAGTGATTTTTTGCTCATTCTTCCACACAAATTGTCTTCAAATCTTGAAGGTTCCGTAGGTGTCTTCTATGAACTCTGATCTTCAGTTTGTTCCATAGATTTTCAATTGAATTCAGGTCAGGTGACTGACTGGGCCATTCTAGCAGCTTTATTTTCCTTCTCTGAGTCAGTTGAGAGTTTCCTTGGCCGTGTGCTTTGATCATTGTTTTGCTGAAATGCTGAACATGTCCACCTTCATTTCATCTTGGGCATCTTGGCAGATGGCAACAGGTTCTTATCAAGGATATCTCTGTACATTTGTTCGTTCATCTTTCCTTCAATTATATGAAGTCTGCCTGTACCATGTGCTGAAAAACACCCCCGCACCATGATGGGACGTGCAGTGCCATGTCTCCTCCAAACATGCTGTGTTGTGGCATCAAAAAAGTTCAATTTTGGTCTCATCTGACCAGACTGTATTCTCCCAGTATTTTACTGGCTTGCCCAAATGTTGTGCAGCAAACTTTAAAAGAGCTTCAACATGCTTTTCTTCAGCAATGGAGTCTTGCGAGGCATAGAGCCCATGTCAGTTGAGTGCATTACTTATCGTTTTCTCCAGGTCTTTCAGGAGCTCTCCACAAGTGGTCTTTGGCTCTTGGATAACTCTTCTGATAATTCTTTTGACTCCACTGTCAGAAATCTTGCGAGGAGCTCCTGGTCGTGGCCAGTTTATGCTAAAAATGATGTTCTTTGCACTTCCAAATGATGGCTCCACCACTGCTCACTGGAACATTCAGCAGTTTAGAAATGCACCTGTAACCAATGCTATCATTATGTTTTGCAACAAAAAGGTTGTGAAGGTCTAGAGAGAGCTCTTTGCTTCTACCCATCATGAGTTCTTTGTGGTGTAACAATCTGGTACTCACAGACCTTTTTAAAGGCTATCAGTCAGGACTTAACCAGTTGAAATTAATTGGCACTGATGGGGATGGCTTCCTAAATTCTGATGGATTTCAGCTGGTTCCTTGGCTTTCTATGCCTTTTGCACCTCTTTTTCTTCTTCATGTGTTCAATACTTATTCCCTGTGTCATTCCACCTTATTAAATATAACTTGTTTTGTGTAGGGTTGCAACTAAAGATTATTTTAGTAGTCGACGAATCTAACGACTTTTTTTTTTTCAACTAGTCGACTAATCACATTTATTTTTCTCATGTCCACCATCTCTGCTTGTCTAGTGCATATTTTACCTCACCCACTGTTTAATACCACTTAACGTTCCGTCTCCCGTGGGCGGGAGGCATTTAAATGGTATCTGCCCAACATGGCCCGGCCGACTTAGCCCACGGTCAAGCTGACCGAGTCGGTGCATGATTTACACCAAACTCGGCCCACTGCCGAGTCAGCCCATCAATTACCATATTCAGGACTTGTGGTGTTGGAGATTGAACGCATTGTTGAAGTACCGTAATCAAAACAAAAATAGAATTAGAGAAATTTACTCAAAAAATTTTATGCCTAAGAGCTCTCAGATCCATATTCTCTTATTTATTTCCTATCCTTTTTGCTATAGAATTCAATTTTTTTTTAATTTTACGTATATAGCATAGGCATAAATGCGGTGTGTTTTAGACTAAGAATTTATCACGTAATTAGTTAGAACTGACTATTACTCACAAATATGTACTAATAAAGTGTACACCCAATTGGGCCAATTAGCCGACTCAGCAATTGGCCGAGTTGGGTGTAAACCATTTAAATGCCAGTATTTCCTCTGGCTTAAAGCCCTTGGTGCAGTAGCAACATATTTTTTCCGAGGAGGGGGGGGGGGGCAGAAAACACATATGAATACGTTAATTTTATGCTATTTCTTTCTTTTTTTTTTTTTAATTTTGCACAGTAACTTTGCATATAATAATGCATCAGATTTATATAGCGCTTTATCATAGACACTCAAAGATGCTTTTTACAGATACATTATTCATTCACTCCAGACAGACAATGGTAGTGGCAAGGTACTACTGTAGCCACAGCTGCCCTGGGGTAGGCTGACGGAAACGTGGCTGCCAATCCGGGCCAATGGCCTCTCTGGCCACCACCGAACATTTATACACATTCATACCCAGTATTATGGACACTGGAGGCAAGGTGGGTAAAGTGTCTTGCCCAGGGACACAATGGCAGGATATCTGGGGAGAGTGGGATTCGAACTGCCAACCATCTGGTTATTGGACGACCCACTCTACCTCCTGAGCCACTGCCATGCATATGGAGTTTACAATTTGAAGTATTGTACAACCAAGGCTTGAATGTTGGAATATTGGGCCAGTTGGGGTCCCACTCAGACCTCCTGTATTTGGACTTTTTACTGGTGTCATCCTTCTCTCCTTCCTCTGCTCTCACCTCTCCTGGACCCTCTGCCTGAACACTTTCCTCTCCTTGGCTCCTCTCTTCTGTCTCATCTCGCCCTCTCTGAGCTCTGTCTAATTCAGGTTCTCTCTCTGTCTATGGTGGTATAAAACAGGTTAGAAAATATCAAGTGCCATGTAAATTAAAGGAGACAACCAAAAATTTCTAGTTAAGGGTACAAAGAGCACCCACATAAAACTTGAGACGCAAAGTAAGGGAGGCACTACTGCCCTCAGCAGTTCTGGTCGTGCATTGCAGTTCCAGTCGTGCATTGCCATTTCAACATTACCGCGGCGGCATAGATATAAACTTTATAATTAAACAATTTGTCGACAATAAAAATATTTGTCCTCAAATTTTTATTGTCGACATTATCGATAACGTCGACTAATCGTTTCAGCCCTAGTTTTGTGAACAGTTGCCTTGATTTCTTTGGATGTATGGATTACATGGGTTGTTACTGATATCTGGTGAAAATCTCAGGTCAATGGCTCCATCAGAAATATGTTTAATGAGAAAAATGTTGATGTGTTCAATACTTATTTCCCCTCTGTATGTAAATATATTAATGTAGTTGTGGAAAAATGGCTTATTATTGTGTACCTACTAAGGAGAGTGGACATTTATTTTGTAAGGGATTATTGTGTTACTTTTCTCACTAGGTAACTAACATAATGAAACAGATTAATTTTTAAAAGAATTATATAAACTAAAATATTACCATTAGTGTTGGGTAATGCAAGCCAACATTAATGATATTAAAACGGTTTTTAAAAAATCATAGCTGATTTACATTTCCAAAAGATGAGTCAGGTAAAACATTTAAAGATACTATATGGAACTTCAGGATCCAACAGTACCTTTGAAGCTCAATCATATAAAAAGCATAATAACTGTGTTTAAATAGACTTCCTAGTGAACATTACTGATCAGTGAGGTCATTACCTGAGCCTTAGTGATGCTGTACATGACGCCAACGGCACTGAACGGTGTCAGGTGATAACATCGAGCATGGTAGTTCACCTGAGACAAGGCAGAAAGCCAATCAGAGAAGCATGAAGTCTGACGATGAGTTCATTGATCAGTTATTGATCACAAGGTGGCATCTTACCTGACACTGTCTGCGGAATACGATGCAGGGGTGAGCGAGGACGTTCTCTGTGAACAGACTGCACAACCACATGAGCAAAAATTACTACATTTTAACCAATGACATAAATGAGCAAATGACATGAATTTTTAAGAGCAAAAGCATCACTGACAATTCTGTAATCCCCACATGTGATCATTTATGAACTTACTGAAGGAGTTATTGATCAAAACACCAGTTAGTTCTGACTGAGCAATTTGATTGGACAAAAGGGATTCCATCAGTCACTATATTCTATAATAACCACACTCAGATATGTCACAGGATATGTATCATCCCGCTTCAGTATAGTTTGAATAATCTTTAATTACAGTATCTATATGTGGCTTCTGATAACAACCTGGAAATTGTATTTTTTTTTGTTCCAGGTTCATGCTGATAGTTAAGATAAGATAAGATAAGCCTTTATTAGTCCCACAATGGGGAAATTCCAGGATTGCAACAGCACAGGGACAGCAACACTCAGAGCGATAATTTAGAAGATAAGAAAATAAGAGCAGTGAATATGCATATGTACACATAAATACATATACACAGTGCGGAGCATTGTAGCTAGATGGAATAAACAGCATAACTGTCTATTTAGTTACCCCACATAGTATGATTATGCACCCATACATACTGTCACCCTCCATAGCGACTGATGTTGTCCTAGTTGTATACTGGAGGGGACCATTTTGTGCAAGTCTGTTGCGTCTTTTGCATTCAATACTATTAGGTCGTCACGTTTTTTTGCCATCTCTGTGAGCGGCCCTGTTTAGGTTATAAAGCCTGACAGCCATAGGTAGGAAGGACCTGCGAAACCTCTCAGCTGCGCACCTAGGATGATGTAACCTACTGTTAAATGAGCTCCTCAGTGCATTCAGTATGTCCTGCATAGGGTGGGACTCGGACTCCAGCAGAGATGACAGCTTAGCCACCATCCTTCTCTCTCCTATCTCCTCCACTGGGTCAAGGCGCTGCCCAGGACAGAGCTAGCTTTCTTGATTAGTTTGTTCAGTCTCTTAATATCGGCTGCTGTGATGTCACTGCCCCAGCAGACCACTCCAGAAGTGATGGCTGATGCCACCACCGAATCGTAGAAGGTCTTCAGGAGCATCCCTTGTACACCAAAAGACCTGAGCCTCCTCAGTAGGAACAGCTTGCGCTGTCCCTTCTTGTAGAGTTAGCCCAGTTAGCTGTGGTTAGCTTACTTTTAAAATTATTTACTAAGGGTGGGAATTACTAGAGTACTCTGAGTACTCCGGTTTCCTCCCACATGCCAAAAACATGCAAGTTAGGTTAACTGGCATCAACTGGGGATTCTAAATTGTCCTTAGGTATGAATGTGAGAGTGAAAGGTTGTTTGTCTGTCTGTGTTGGCCCTGAGATGGACTGGCGAGCTGTCCAGGGTGTACCTTGTCTCTTGCCCAAAAGATGCTGGGATAGGCTCCAGCTCCCCCGCGACCTGAAAAGGATTAAACGGAAGAAGAGGATGGCTGGATGGATGGGAATTGCTGGATGCCACACAATATGATATCATCCCAATACTTGGGCCACAATACAATAATGGCCTTATTTCCACTACAGGAACCAATTTTACATGAACTTCCCCATGGTGATTGTCTCCACTACAGGAACCCCACTATAAGGGGTAAGTTTTCAGAAACTCTTTAAAACTGAAATAAGACCCTCGATAGGTACTTCAGAGGAGCCCCGAAAACTGCTGGGTGGGGTTTAGGATTGACTTGATGCTCAGTGGATAAAAATCAGCATCACTATGTAAACAAAACCGAAGGAAACGGGAAGCGTCAAAAGTGACCAGTAAATGAGCATAATGAAGATCTAATGCTTTCTTCTTCCTTCGGCTGCTCCCTTTATAAGGGGTCGCCACAGGGGATCATAGTCCGCACATTTGATTGGGCAAGGATTTTATGCCAGATGCCCTTCCTGACGCAAACTTCCTCATTTAATTTAGTTTCAGCTAAAGCCGCACAGTGTAATAATGCATGCTTGTGAATCCTTCATTCATTCATCTTCTTCCGCTTAATCCTTTTCGGGTCACGGGGGGGCTGGAGCCTATCCCAGCATCTTTGGGCGAGAGGCAGGGTACACCCTGGAAAGATCACCAGCCCACCGCAGGGCCAACACAGAGAGACAGACAACCATCCACTCCCGCAGTCATACCTAAGGACAATTTAGAATCCCCAGTTTTGATGCCAATTAACCTAACTTGCATGTGACTCAAATATCTGAATATCTCTGCAAAGGCAGAGATATTGTTTTATGAAAATATTTAGACAGGTTCGTGAGGAGTCGGCACACAGGAAAGGAATTCACACTGAGACAGACTGCTAGAATAAACTGTATCTTTTATTCCCCACAGTATCTCCTTCACACACAGAGAAATCATTGCATGTCACACATTTCCTTCACACAAGAATTAATGCATTTCATGTCATTCCATTAGCTCTTACCGTGATACAGATGACTGGGAGCCGGCAGTCCAGAAAGAGCGTATGATTTCTCAGCTGGATGTTTTGCGCAAAAAACTCACAGCAGACTCTTCTGTATTGAGGGAAAACCCCTGTTTTTAAAGGAAAGGCTATGTGCAGGACAGAGTGGCCATCTCTGTTCTGAGTAAGCCTCCCTCCCATCATAGAATCGCGTGGGGAGCAGGAAGGGCCAGTTCCTGCTCTCAGACGATTCCCTCTGCCCGGCTCCCAAAACATACTGTGAACACCTGCTCCATCACACACACACACATATGAGGAATAAAGGCGCCTTTGTTTTATAAGCATAGTTGGAAGGAGTAACAGCTGTAAGGAGTAACAGTTTCTTAGGTCATACTGCCCAGGTCATGGTGTGCCTTAAGATAAATCCACCATGAGAAGAGAACTGGATTGTTAAAACATATTAAAAACAACTGAGAAACAAATCAGGGCACACATTAAAAACACATTTATATTACAGATATTCAGCTAACTAGCTAGCTAGCTAGCGGACCCCTTGACAAAAGAGACCAGAACAATGGACTCGGGAAAAGAATGTACATTAACGATAACTTATGGACAATAGCAATTTTGTTAAACATATAGATAAAACAACAAAGCAATTACAGTATAGTCTATATGATACTCAGTATTTGCGTTAGAAACAGAGTAGCAGTGAATTAATTAATATTGGACCCAGGTGATGTCTTCAGACCTAACTCTTGTGCAATGCTGCTTAAGTCTGAGCCTGTCAGGCATTAATGAATAAATCTTTATTTTCGAATAGATTAGATTATAAACATAAAAAAAGGAACAGAACAATGTATCAAGGGGGAAAAAAAATCAAACAAGGTCAGATTAAACAATAACTCCTCAGATTATACAATTCAACATAAGTTATCCGAAATGCGTGATGGCTGAAGCCGCAGCTTATATTGCCCACCCACATTCCATCTAAGAATTCAAAAAAGGAACGTGACAAACGTGACAAAACAAAACTAAGCAACAGCACAACACAGATTGGATATGATAATCCTTATGTGATTTTACATGTCATTTTGTATACATGTTTGGAGTATTTCTTCCTTTAGTTTTTGTTTAAATTGTCCAAGCGTTGTACATGATTTTAATTCAGGTCCAAAAGCGTTCCACAGTCTGACTCCTTGCAATTAAACACAGTGTTGTTTGGTGGTAGTTCTCACTGAAGGTTTTTGAAATATACATGTTCCTCTGAAATTATATTGTTTCTCCCTTATTTGGAACAACTTTTGGATATTTGTGGAGAGTGATAGATTCTTCACTTTAAACATTATTATTGCAGTTTTAAAATCAACCAGATCTTGAGAGCTTTTAATTTAAGAAAAAGTGGATTTGTTGGTTCCCTGTAAGCAGCTTTGTTTATTATTCTAATAGCTCTTTTCTGAAGCATAAAGACTGGATATACTGTATGTTTGTTTTATACACACGTGGACACACGTGGACAAAATTGTTGGTACCCCTCTGTTAATGAAAGAAAAACCCACAATGGCCACAGAAATAACTTGAATCTGACAGAAGTGGCAATAAATAAAAATTCTATGAAAATTAACCAATGAAAATCAGACAATGCTTTTGAATTGTGGTTCAACAGAATTACTTTAAAAAAACAAACTCATGAAACAGGCCTGGACAAAAATGATGGTACCCCTAGAAAAGATGGAAAATAATGTGACCATAAGGACATGTTCAACCAAGATGTGTCTTCTAATTAACATCACAGGTGTCTACAAACTTGTAATCAGTCAGACGGCCAATTTAAAGGGTGACAAGTAGTCACTGTGCTGTTTGGCGACATGGTGTGTACCACACTAAACATGGACCAGAGGAAGCAAAGGAAAGAGCTGTCTCAGGAGATTAGAAAGAAAATTATAGACAAGCATGTTAAAGGTAAAGGCTATAAGACCATCTCCAAGCAGCTTAATGTTCCTGTGACTACAGTTGCACATATTATTCAGAAATTTAAGATCCACGGGACTGTAGCCAACCTCCCTGGACGTGGCTGCAGGAGGAAACTTGATGAAAAATGGAAGAGATGGATAATACGAATGGTAACAGAAGAGCCCAGAACAACCTCTAAACACATTCATAGTGAACTCCAAGGTCAAGGTACATCAGTGTCAGATCGCACCATCCGTTGTTGTTTGATCCAAAGTGGACTTCATGTTTGACAACCAAGGAGGACACCACTGTTGAAAACAAATCATAAAAAAGCCAGACTGGAATGTGCCAAACTGCATGTTGACAAGCCACAAAGCTTCTGGGAGAATGTCCTAGGGACAGACGAGACAAAACTGGAACTTTCTGGCAAGGCACATCAGCTCTGTACCAAGAAAAGAAAACTGTCCCTACTGTGAAACATGGAGGAGGTTCTGTTATGTTCTGGGGCTGCTTTGCTGCATCTGGCACAGGGTGTCTTGAATCTGTGTGGGGTACAATGAAATCTCAAGACTATCAAGGTATTCTAGAGAGAAATGTGCTGCCCAGTGTCAGACAGCTTGGTCTCAGTCGCAGGTCATAGGTCTAGCAACAGGATAATCACCCAAAACACACAGCTAAAAACACCCAAGAATGGCTAAGAGCGAAACATTGGACTATTCTAAAGTGGCCTTCTATGCGCCCTGATCTAAATCTTATTGAACATCTGTGGAAGGAGCCGAAACATGCCGTCTGGAGAAGGCACCATTCAAACCTGAGACAACTGGAGCAGTTTGCTCATGAGGAGTGGGCCAAAATACCTGCTGAGAGGTGCAGAAGTCTCATTGACAGTTACATTAATCGCTTGAATGCAGTGATTGCCTCAAAAGGTTGTGCAACAAAATATTAAGTTAAGGGTACCATCATTTTTGTCCAGGCCTGTTTCATGAGTTTGTTTTTTAAAATAATTCTGTTGAACCACACTTCAAAAGCATTGTCTGATTTTCATTGGTTAATTTTCATAGAATTTTTATTTATTACCACTTTTGTCAGATTCAAGTTATTTCTGTGACCATTGTGGGTTTTTCTTTGATTAACAGAGGGGTACCAACAATTTTGTCCACGTGTTATGTATTTCCCCATACTTCAGTACAATATGTCATGTATGGGAGTATTAATGAATGATACCAAGTATATAGTGTGGGTTGATTCAGCAAATATTTCACTCTGTGTAGTATTATGATTGATTTGGATATTTTACCTTTAATATAATTACGATGTGACTTCCAACACAATTTATTATCAATTATTACTCCAAGGAATTTAATTTCAGATACCCTTTCAATCTCTACACCATTTACACCAAGTTTAGATACTGAGTTGTTGTGATGGTTGTTAAAAATTATAAATTTTGTCTCACTTAAATTAAGCGTTATATTTGAATCAAACCACAGTTTAAGCTTTCCTAATTCCTTTCCAAGTGGATCCAAACGTTGTTCCAAATTGCTTCCACTGCATAATAAATAAGTGTCATCTGCAAACAGTATTAAATCCATTTTTTTTTCGAAACTTTACATATATCATTTATATACATATTTAATAACAATGGCCCCAAAACTGAACCCTGTGCGACTCCGCAAGTAACCGTCAGTAACTGCGGGTTTTTGCTACCAACACATACATACTGATATCTGTTCTTTAAGTAACTACATAACCACAACAGTGCTATCCCCCAATACCATAATTTTGTATTTTCTTTAACAATAATTTATGATCCACTGTATCAAATGCATTTTTAAAATCCAGGAATACCCCAACTAAATACTCTTTATTTTCTATAGCAGTTGATATTTTTTCTATAAATTCTATGAGAGCAAATGCAATTGTCCTCTTGTGTCTGAACCCATATTGCTGCTCACACAATAAATTATTCTTCATTATAAAGTTGTCAATTCTCTCACAGAATATTTTTTCGAGTATCTTTGAAAATTGCGGCAATAGTGAAATTGGTCTATAGTTTGAAAGTTCCCCTCTGTCACCCGTCTTGTATATCGGAATTACTTTGGCTGTTTTCATTGCATTGGGAAATATACCTGTTTGGAGAGACAGGTTACAGATATACATCAGTGGTTTCACTAAGCATTCAATAATAGTTTTGTCTAAAAGCATGTCAATACCGTCACAACCCGTAGATGTTTTACTTTTAAATGATTTAACAATTTCTATGACCTCTCTCTCATCTGTGTTCTTTATGAAGATGAGAGTCTTTTATAGCAGTGTTTTTGCTTATTGTACAACCTGTAGGTGCCGTAATGGGTATTTCTCGTGCCAAATTAGGACCAATGTTAACAAAAAATTTATTAAATTCATCTGCAGGTGAGACTGCATTCACACGCAGTCTTTTTTTTTTTTTTTTTTTGAAAGATTGGTTGGGTAGCTTGTATTTCTGTTTTTATTTCCAATAATATTGTTAAGTATTGTCCATGTATTTTTAATGTTCTCTGTTTTTCTCCAGTTCTTTACTGTAACAGTCTCTTTTACTACATCGCAATATACAGTGGGGTAAAAAAGTATTTAGTCAGCCACCAATTGTGCAAGTTCTCCCACTTAAAAGATGAGAGAGGTCTCCAATTTTCATCACAGGTATACCTCAACTATGAGAGACAAAATAAGAAGAAAAAATTCAGAAAATCACATTGAAGGATTTTTAATAAATTAATTGGTAAATTCCTTGGTAAAATAAGTATTTAGTCAATAACAAAAGTTCATCTCAATACTTTGTTATATACCCTTTGTTGGCAATGACAGAGGTTAAACGTTTTCTGTAAGTTTTCACAAGGTTTCCACACACTGTTGCTGGTATTTTGGCCCATTCCTCCATGCAGATCTCCTCTAGAGCAGTGATGTTTTGGGGCTGTCGCTGGGCAACACATACTTTCAACTCCCTCCAAAGATTTTCTGTGGGGTTGCGATCTGGAGACTGGCTAGGCCACTCCAGGACCTTGAAATGCTTCTTAGGAAGCCACTCCTTCGTTGCCCGGGCGGTGTGTTTGGGATCATTGTCATGCTGAAAGACCCAGCCACATTTCATCTTCAATGCCCTTGCTGATGGAAGGAGGTTTTCACTCAAAATCTCACGATACATGGCCCCATTCATTCTTTCCTTTACACGGATCAGTCGTCCTGGTCCCTTTGCAGAAAAACAGCCCCAAAGTATGATGTTTCCACCCCCATGCTTCACAGTAGGTATGGTGTTCTTTCTCCTCCAAACACGACAAGTTGCGTTTTTACCAAAAAGTTCTATTTTGGTTTCATCTGGCCATATGACGTTCTCCCAATCCTCTTCTGGATCATCCAAATGCTCTCTAGCAAACTTCAGATGGGCCTGGACATGTACTGGCTTAAGCAGGGGGACACGTCTGGCACTGCAGGATTTGAGTCCCTGGCGGCGTAGTGTGTTTCTGATGTAGCCTTTGTTACTTTGGTCCCAGCTCTCTGCAGGTCATTCACTAGGTTCCCCCGTGTGGTTCTGGGATTTTTGCTCACCGTTCTCGTGATAATTTTGACCCCACGGGGTGAGATCTTGCGTGGAGCCCCAGATCGAGGGAGATTATCAGTGGTCTTGTATGTCTTCCATTTTCTAATAATTGCTCCCACAGTTGATTTCTTCACACCAAACCGCTTACCTATTGCAGATTCAGTCTTCCCAGCCTGGTGCAGGTCTACAATTTTGTTTCTGGTGTCCTTTGACAGCTCTTTGGTCTTGGCCATAGTGGAGTTTGGAATCTGACTGTTTGAGGTTGTGGACAGGTGTCTTTTATACTGATAACGAGTTCAAGCAGGTGCCATTAATACAGGTAACAAGTGGAGGACAGAGGAGCCTCTCAAAGAAGAAGTTACAGGTCTGTGAGAGCCAGAACTCTTGCTTGTTTGTAGGTGACCAAATACTTATTTTACTGAGGAATTTACCAATTAATTCATTAAAAATCCTTCAGTGTGATTTTCTGGATTTTTTTTTTCTCATTTTGTCTCTCATAGTTGAGGTATACCTATGATGAAAATTGGAGATCTCTCTCATCTTTTAAGTGGGAGAACTTGCACAATTGGTGGCTGACTAAATACTTTTTTGCCCCACTGGATATACCAACTTATTTTTGTATATTTTATACTGCTGCTCTGCTTCCTTTGTCCTTTTCTTTAGAAAAGCTTTATATAGTGATTTTTTCTTTTTACATGCTTTTTGTAATCCTTTGGTTAACTATGGCTTGTCGACAAATTTCGGTTTAAGCTTTTTCTTTACTAATGGACAATTTTTTTTTTTATAAAGAGCGGTTACAATGTTCATGAATGTATCATAGGCTTCATTTACATCTGATACATAGACTTTTGTCCAGTCTTGCTTCAGCAGGTCTTCTGTAAAAGAACTGATTGCATTTTGTGATTTGTCGTCGGCCTCCGTCGGTCTATGATGACCATGGAAGAGAATCCTAAATGTCTACTCTGCTGGAACGGCACCGCCTGTGGCTGAACAGGCCGATGCGCACCGGTGTTCTACCTTCCAGCGTTGGGCGTTGGTAGGATTCAAGCCTGGGCAGGAAGATATGGAGGACAAGATGTTACCCATGCAGCATGTCCCCCCTCTCCACGTCACTGATGAGTCCAAAGGAACAGCAGGGCTGCTATAGTTTGGCACCAGCGCCGTCGCAGGAGCTGCCAGAACGATGTTGAGCACAACAGAGAACTGCCTTAGAGGCTCCGACTCCGGATTTTTCCTCAGGGTTGACTCCCGAAGCCTTTCCCGTGACCGGGTGTGCCGCAAGGCAGCGGAGGTTTGAAATCAGGGTTTACCTTCCCCTAGATGGGCTACCTTCCCAGGTTGACGAGCCACCATCTACCCGAAGCATCTGGTTTTAAGGCACCAGAGATCCGCCCTCGCCCCTTCTCCTATTAGTAAAAGCAGTTCCGCCGGGCTTAGAGACAAAACCACACGGGCAGGATAGGAGTTGGACTTAGTTGTCAGAGGCTTTTCGAGACGCACACCGTAAGGAGCATTTTATGAGCACTGGGAGCTTAACCCCAGTACCGCTCCTGGCTATGACAACCTTGGAACCTGTGATTTGTATATGGAAGATTTTAAAGTTTTTTTTCTGTATTGGCCCCGTGTGGCCATGGATAAGTGCAAAGACTGGCAGATGGTCACTTATGTCATTTATCAATAATCCACTTTCTATTTTCTTATCAATAATATTAACAAACAGGTTGTCAATAAATATAACAGTGTGGACTGTGATTCTACTGGGATGTGTTATTGTGGGATATAGACTCATACTGTACATAAGATTCATGAACTCTGTAATTACATGTTGTTGAAATGGATTTAGTAAATCAATATTGAAGTCTCCGCAGATTACAACCATTTTCTTAATAGTTATATTATTGTACAGCTCGACTAACTTATCTCTGAATGTCTCAATGCAAGTTCCTGGCATTCTATATATACAACTTATAATTAGATTTTTTGTTTTATCTTGGTCAATCTCAACAGTAACACATTCCAGAATCCCTGGTAGTGCAAATGACATTCCATTTACAAGTTTACACCTATACAGTTCATCAATATACAGTGCAACACCACCACCCTTTTTTTGAGATCTGTTAATATGAAACATCTGATATCCCTCTATTGCCATCAAAGAAGCTTGCTCTTCATTGAGCCAAGTTTCAGAGACTGCAACAGCTGCAAATTTTCTATCCAGCTGTTTTAAATAGTCCTGAATGTGTGGAAAGTTTTTGTTAAGACTTCTGCTGTTAAAGTGTATTATTGACAGTTTACCATCTACTTGCACTTGGCTGATGAATTGCTTTTCAGTGTAATATTCACAGTGATTATGAATATTATTGAAGAAGTGGTTATCAGGATCAATATAATTTTCCATCTATTGTAGTTTATGTTCAGCATAGTAAGATATTTTCAGAGTTAATTTATCAAACAGCAAGAAAAAGCAATATTTCATACCTGACAAGTCCAATTCCAAATCCTGCAAACCGATTTAGCTGCTCTGTAACACACAAAGAGACATTTTAAATCAAAAGGAAGAGGTTAAAAATAAGTTGAGGAGCAGCAAATATATTTCATTCAGAGTACTGATGAATGATGATATAACAACAGAACACTTTCGCCTCAACACTTTCTCAGCAGGTAACCGTATATCCAGTACTGTACAGTTATGCTTTAATGTGATAAGGGAAAATCTGTTAATGCTGTTTCAGTCAGTATTTTATTTTTCATTTTGTGCCCGTTTGGCTGCAACATGACAAAAATCAGGTCAAAACACTCAGACGGTATAAATCTTTTTATTCATTTAGATGAAAGATTGCCATCATTGTGACTGAAGACATCAATCATGTTTGTGTAACTTATGAATAACTAGAAAAGCACTTGGAGAGCGCAGACCTCCGCCAAGCACCACAGTTCCCCCCATAGTGTTTTACATCATAAATATTAATGCTACATTTATTGTGTGTACGTTTTCAGATTCCTTGACCATGAAAACATATGAGTAGCAATTGGATTCACATGGATAGGATTAGTGGTTCAGTAGTTATTCAGGAAAATCGCATTTCGCATAATGGTGGTTTTCTGGATCACCACCAAAATGTAATCATCTGTAGGATACCCCATTTCTGACAATCTGTGAAAATTTCATGAAAATCTGTCCATAACTTTTTGAGTTATCTTGCTAACAAACAAACAGACAGACAAACCAATGCCGATGAAAACATAACCTCCTTGGCGGAGGTAAACATATTTCCTGCTAAATAAAATACTTGAGTCAAAGGTTCAGAAGAAACAGTTTAAAAAGCTGACCGTCCCATTAACTGTAAAAATGTGTTATGGGTTTTATGCAACACATCCATGGTTCACATTTATACTGTTAAAATATTAAAACACTCACTTCATAAAGAAATGCACACGACCATTTCAGGATGCATGATATTTGGATTTTCGCTGAGAACCGATATTATGAAAATAGTTTTTGCCGATTGCTGATATCGATATACAGTGGTGTGAAAAAATGTTTGCACCTTTCCTGATTTCTCATTATTTTGTATGTTTGTCAGATTTAAAAGTTTCAGATCATCAAACAAATGTAAATATTAGACAAAGATAACACAAGTAAACACAAAATTTGCTTTTTAAATTAAGGTGTTTATTACTAAGGGAGAAAAAATCCAAACCTTCATGGTCCTGTGTGAAAACGTGATTGCCTCCTAAACCTAACTGGCTGGGCCACCCTAGCAGCAACAACTGCAATCAAGCGTCTGCGATAACTGGCAATGAGTCTTACTGCGCTGTGGCGGAATTTTGGCCCACTCATTTTTGCAGAATTGTTGTAATTCAGCCACAATGGAGGGGTTTTGAGCATGAACCAGCTTTTTAAGGTCATGCCACAGCATCTCATTCGGATTCAGATCAGGACTTTGACAAGGCCACTCCAAAGTTTTCATTTTGTTTTTCTTAAGCCATTCAGAGGTGGACTTGCTGGTGTGTTTTGGATCATTCTCCTGCTGCACAACCCAAGTGCACTTCAGCTTGAGGTCACAAACAGATGGCCGGATATTCTCCTTCAGGATTTTCTGTAGACAGCAGAATTCATGGTTCCACTTACCACAGAAAGTCTTCCAGGTCCTGAAGCAGCAAAACAGCCCCGGACCATCACACTACCACCACCATATTTTACTGTTGGTATGATGTTCCTTTTCTGAAATGCTCTGTTACTTTTACACCAGATGTAATGGTACACACACACCTTCCAAAAAGTTCAACTTTTGTCTCGTCAGCCCACAGAGTATTTTCCCAAAAGTCTTGGGGATCATCAAGACGTTTTCTGGCAAAACTGACACGAGCCTTTATGTTCTTTTTGCTCAGCAGTGGTTTTAGTCTTGGAACTCTGCCATGCAGGCCATTTTTGCCAAGTCTCTTTCTTATGGTGGAGTCATGAACACTGACCTTAACTGAGGCAAGTGAGGCTTGCAGTTCTTTGGATGTTGTTGTGGGGTCTTTTGTGACCTCTTGGATGAGTCGTCGCTGTGCTCTTGGGGTAATTTTGTTCGGCCGGCCACTCCTGGGAAGGTTCACCACTGTTCCATGTTTTCACCATTTGTGGATAATGGTTCTCACTGTGGTTCGCTGGAGTTCCAAAACTTTAGAAAAGGCTTTATATCCTTTTCCAGACTGATAGATCTCAATTACTTTAATTCTCATTTGTTCCTGAATTTCTTTGGATCACAGCATGATGTCTAGCTTTTGAGGATCTTTTGGTCTACTTCACTTTGTCAGGCAGGTCCTATTTAAGTGATTTCTTGATTGAGAACAGGTGTGGCAGTAATCAGGCCTGGGTATGGCTAGAGAAATTGAACTCAGTTTTACAAAGATGTGATAAAACAGTTAATTTACATTTTAACGGGGGGTGGGGAATCACTTTCACACAGGGCCATGTAGGTTTGGATTTTATTTTACCCTTAATAATAAACACCTTCATTTAAAAACTGCATTTTGTGTTTACTTGCGTTGTCTTTGTCTAATATTTAAATTTGTTTGATGACCTGAAACATTTAAGTGTAACAAACATACAAAAAAATGAGAAATCACTTTTTCACACCACTGTATGCACACTTTCCCCCCTCTACTAATTACATCTTTGTTTTACAGTGATGATCAACTGGCATATAAAGACACATTCTCCAAAGAAAATCAGACAACTACCACCATAGAAGCTTGGGTTTTACTGACCTATTTTATTGATATTCTGTGCTACTTTGGATACTTTTTATCATAAAAATTTTAAACTTTGGCTACTTTTAAGGATCTTGTTTCAAGGTGGAGAAAGGATCTTTTTGTTGCACAAAGTTGTGAGGTGAGGAAGAGTACAGTCTGTACTGTCAGTACAGACTGCTGAATATTATCGTGAAAAGGACTAAACGACAGTATGGTTACCTCCATGTTGTCGCCGAGATAATACAGACGTGGACAAAATTGTTGGTACCACTCTGTTCATGAAAGAAATTCCCACAATGGTCACAGAAATAACTTGAATCTGACAAAAGTGAATAAAAATAAATAAAGTAAATAAAAATTCTATGAAAATTAACCAATGAAAATCAGACAATGCTTTTGAATTGTGGTTCAACAGAATTATTTTAAAAAACAAACTCATGAAACAGATCTGGACAAAAATGATGGTACCCTTAACTTAATATTTTGTTGCACAAACTTTTGAGGCAATCACTGCAATCAAACGATTTCTGGAACTGTCAATGAGACTTCTGCACCTCTCAGCAGGTATTTTGGCCCACTCCTCATGAGCAAACTGCTCCAGTTGTCTCACGTTTGAAGGGTGCCTTCTCCAGACGGCATGTTTCAGCTCCTTCCACAGATCTTCAATAGGATTTAGATCGGTGCTCATAGAAGGCCACTTTAGAATAGTCCAATGTTTCGCTCTTAGCCATTCTTGGGTGTTTTTAGCTGTGTGTTTTGGGTCATTATCCTGTTGCAAGACCCATGACCTGCGACTGAGACCAAGCTGTCTGACACTGGGTGGCACATTTCTCTCTAGAATACCTTGATAGTCTTGAGATTTCATTGTACCTTGCACAGATTCAAGACACCCTCTGCCAGATGCAGTAAAGCAGCCCCAGAACATAACAGAACCTCCTCCATGTTTCACAGCAGGGACAGTGTTCTTTTCTTGGTATGCTTCATTTCTGCGTCTGTGAACATAGAGCTGATGTGCCTTGCCATAAAGTTCCAGTTTTGTCTCGTCTGTCCCTAGGACATTCTTCCAGAAGCTTTGTGGCTTGTCAACATGCAGTTTGGCAAATTCCAGTCTGGCTTTTTTATGATTTGTTTTCAACAGTGGTGTCCTCCTTGGTCGTCTCCCATGAAGTCCACTTTGGCTCAAACAACGACGGATGGTGCGATCTGACACTGATGTACCTTGATCTTGGAGTTCACCATGAATGTGTTTAGAGGTTGTTCTGGGCTCTTTTGTTACCATTCATATTATCTGTCTCCTACTGTGGCCACGTCCAGGGAGGTTGGCTACAGTCCCGTGGATCTTAAATTTCTGAATAATATGTGCAACTGTAGTCATAGGAACATCAAGCTGCTTGGAGATGGTCTTATAGCCTTTACCTTTAACATGCTTGTCTATAATGTTCTTTCTAATCTCCTGAGACAGCAATCTCCTTTGCTTCCTCTGGTCCATGTTTAGAAAGAGACGCTGTTTATTTACACTCGTTGGCCGTATTAATCCAGACAGTTCATTTCAGCTCTACAGCGCTTCGGTCCATTTGTCAGCAGGTGAGTGTCAGTCTTATTTTTAAACTAGTTTAACTGCAGTGTTAATATGTTTACTCTGATGCTGATAAACAGCTCAAATTGGAATTCATATTTCTCAGGAGCTGACAAGTTTCTATGCTAATGCTATCTTAGCGATTAACTCCCCTGATGCAAATTTGGGTGTTTTTTTGCATGTTCGCATTAACTGTAAGTGTAGGCAAGTTACATTGAATGACAAATAACAGTCATAGTTTGGTAAACAGACATACCTGCAACAGGAGCAATCTCCATTTGTGGGCAAGACGGAAATGTGGGTCATATCATCCCTCAGCCAACTCATATGAAAAGGCAGCCCACAAAATCCTCCTTTGGTAATCTCTGCTGGCCGATATGAATCTAAAAAACTTGTATTCTGATTGCTGCCACCATCTTTCTTAAGATGGTGATGGCTATATGAGCCAGTTGCACACCATTTTGACATTATTATTATTCCGTCTTGCATATTTATTTCTTCATTGGTCTTCATCTTAGTTTATCAGCATTGTTATTATCGTCATTATCATTATTGCCTTGGTCTTGTGCCCCCTCTGGCCCCCTGTGTGTGATTATCTGTGCAGCCCCGCCCATCCCGTTTTCTGCAACCATGCCCTGCTGTCTGTGTTTGCCCCTGCTTGTTACTTCTTCTCCTGCCTGTTACTGTTGTATGTTATGTTGATTACCTGTGTCTATATACAGTATATGTCTTGTAGGGAGCCCTGCGGTCTGTATGACGTCATGTAGACATCCCTCAGAGCTCCTCGGAACATCAGTGTTACGGTTTATCTGACATCATTCAATTCAATTCAACTTTATTTATATAGCGCCATTTCACAACAACAGTCATCCCATAGCACTTTCAAATGTAGGGGAAACCCCCACAATTGCAGAAAGACCCCCAGCAATCAGACGATCCCCTGTGAGCAAGCACTTGGCAACGGTGGAGAGGAAAAACTCCCTTTTAACAGGAAGAAACCTCTAGCAGAACCAGGCTCAGGGAGGGGCAGTCATCTGCTGCAACTGGCTGGGGGGTGAGGGGATAGAGAAGATAAAAAGAACAAACATGTAGAGAGCAAACATTAAAGGAGTGAAGCCCAGTACATTATTAGAGGTCCCCCAGCTGTCTAAATCTATTAGCAACATAACTAATGGAGGGTTCAGAGACACAGGATTCCTCCCCAATTGTAGGCTATATCGAAAAGGAAGGTTTTAACCCTATTCTTAAAAACAGAGATCGAGTCTGACTCCCTAATCCAGATTGGTGACTGGTTCCACAGGAAAGGAGCTTGATAACTGAAGGCTCTGCCTCCCATTGTACTTTTGGAGATTCTAGGTATTAAAAGTAATCCAGCATTTTGGGAGCGTAATGTTCTGTTAGGATGATAGGGTAGTATCAGATCCTTTAAATAAAAAGGGGCCTGACTGTTAAGAGCTTTATAAGTGAGAAGAAGGATTTTAAACTTAATTCTGAACTCTATGGGGAGCCAGTGAAGGGAGGCCAGAACCGGACAGATATGATCTCTCTTTCTAGTACCTGTTAAAACTCTTGCTGCAGCATTTTGGATCAAGACTTTTTAAAGATGTTTTGGGACAACCTGATAATAAAGAGTTACAATAATCAAATCTACAGCTAACAAAAGTGTGGATCAGTTTCTCAGCATCACTCTGAGACAAGATGCTCCTAATCTTGGCAATATTATGCAAATGATAGAAAGCAGTCTTAGAAACAAATTTAATATGTGAATTGAAAAACAGATCTTGATCAAAAATAACTACAAGGTTCCTCACAGAACTATTAAGAGAAAGAGTAACCGCACCCAAACTAAAAGTTTGGTTTGGAAAGGTCGTCGTCGGCCTCCGTCAGTCTATGATGACCATGGAAGAGAATCCTAAACGTCTACTCTGCTGGAACAGCACCGCCTGTGGCTGAACAGGCCGATGCGCACCGGTGTTCTACCTTCCAGCGTTGGGCATTGGTAGGATTCAAGCCTGGGCAGGAAAATATGGAGGACAAGATGTTACCCATGCAGCATGTCCCCCCCTCTCCACGTCACTGATGAATCCAAAGGAACAGCAGGGCTGCTATAGTTTGGCACCAGTGCCGTTGCAGGAGCTGCCAGAACGATGTTGAGCACAACAGAGAACTGCCTTAGGGGCTCCGACTCCGGATTTTTCCTCAGGGTTGACTCCCGAGGCCTTTCCCGTGACCGGGTGTGCCGCAAGGCAGCGGAGGTTTGAAATCAGGGTTTACCTTCCCCTAGATGGGCTACCTTCCCAGGTTGACGAGCCACCATCTACCCGAAGCATCTGGTTTTAAGGCGCCAGAGATCTGCCCTCGCCCCTTCTCCTATTAGTAAAAGCAGTTCCGCCGGGCTTAGAGACTAAACCACACGGGCAGGCTAGGAGTTGGACTTAGTTGTCAGAGGCTTTTCGAGATGCACGCCGTAAGGAGCATTTTATGAGCACTAGGAGCTTAACCCCAGTGCCGCTCCTGGCTATGACAACCTTGGAACCAAAGAAGTTTGGAAAGGTATTTCTAAGGTTTTTGGACCAACAAGAATGACTTCAGTCTTATCTGAATTTAACAGCAGGAAATTACAAGTCATCCAAGCTTTGATTTCCTAAAGACAGGCTTCTAACTTGGTTAACTGAATACTATCATCTGGCTTCATTGACATGTATAATTGTGTATCATCTGCATAACAATGAAAATGTATACAGTGCTTTCTAATAATGTTGCCTAACAGAAGCATATATAAACTAAAAAGAGTAGGGCCTAACACAGATCCCTGTGGAACTCCATGACTAAGCTTTGAGTTGGAAGAAAACTCATTACTGACATGAACAAACTGGAGCCTATCACACAAATAAGATCTAAACCACTGCAGCAAAGTTCCATTAAGTCCAACATAGTGTTCTAATCTATCAAGTAGAACATTATGGTTGATGGTATCAAAAGCTGCACTAAGGTCTAAAAGGACAAGTACAGAAACAAGTCCAGTATCAGATGTGATAAGGAGGTCATTAGTGACCTTCACAAAGGCTGTTTCAGTCCTATGATGGATTCTAAACCCAGATTGAAACTCTTCAAATAAACCATTTCCCTGCAAGTGGTCAAATAGTTGTGTAGCAACAACTCTTACGATTTTTGAAATGAAAGGCAGATTAGAGATTGGTCGATAGTTTGCTAAAACTCCTGGATCCAGTGTTGGCTAAATTTTGAGTAAGGGTTTAATTACAGCAGTTTTAAAAGCCTGCGGTACATGGTCTAATGTTAATGAAGAATTGATTATTTGAAGAATAGGGCTACCAATAAATGGGAAGACTTTTTTAAATAACCTGGTAGGAATAGGGTCTAAAAGACAAGTTGAAGGCTTGGATGAGGAAATTATTTTATCTAACTCTAAAAGGTCAATTGGAGTAAACTTAACCAAACAGATATAAATTGAAGTTGTAGTAGTTACCGTATTTAAGTTAACGGTGGGAAGAATCTGACTGATTTTATCTCTAACAGATGAAGTTTGATGATTAAAAAAGTTCATAAAGTCCTGACTAGTAAGCTCTAAGGGAATGCAAGGATTGGCAGAGTCCTGACTCTTTGTCAGCCTGGCTACAGTGCTGAAAAGCTGTAGTCATATAGACTACGGCTTATCTGATGTCATATAGACATCATGTAGACAGTCCTATGCTCGCCGACATCACAGGACATCATGCAGACATCCTAGGAACATCATAGGCGGCCTATGGTCATGACACACAGACACACACACTGAGAGTTTCTTGAATTTATAGATGTGCCCTTCAGAGGTAAAGTGGGCTATCCCACAAAACCATTATTTTGAGAAAATGAGTTCTAAAGTTGAAATATTCTCAAAAAATCAGTGTGCCTATATCATTAAAAAGTTACCCCCTATAATTACCTTCAAGGTGTGACTTAAATATGAAAATATATTTAAATCACATAAACTTTAGAGCTCATTTTCTCAAAATAATGGTTTTGTGGGATAGCCCACTTTACCTCTGAAGGGCAAAGATGTAAATGGGTGATTCCATTTATTTGGGGTCCAGTGCACTATATCAGGGGTATCCGACTTTCAAGCGCTCTCTCTTTTTCTGTAATTTGCAGATGTCGGTTTCGTTTTTATAATATGCAAGGGAACATAAAAGAGTTTCAGACTTGCATTGCAATTTTAAAAAAAAAAAATCATTGATTTTGCCGTTAGAATCGAAACTATTGGTCGTGTCCCCTCATTTTTCCCAGTTTTTGTGTGACATGACAATCGCATCAATTTCAAAGTACCTGAAAGGGATCTCTGAGTAACTCTTTCTACTCATTTATGCAAGAGATAACAGAGTTGTAATGCAAATTCAAAATAAAACATTCCCCAATGTGATCGGATCTATGGTTTTTGTACGGCGACCCCTGCAAATTTACTCGTACGACGTAAATTTCCGTGTCCCCGAATTTACGCAGCAACATGCAAGTTATTTGGTAAAGTAACAAGAAAAAAGGAAGTGCTGATGCTTTTCACTTTGCACCTTTCAAATCCCAAACCATACACGTAAAAAGGAGATCAGTTTTTGTGAAGCTCAGATGTAGAATATTTCAATAAAATCTCAAACATTTATGACACATCGAATATGGTGTCCTTTAAAAAATTTACGTCTTCGGTCTTGGTCGGCCGCGCGCAACCCCGTCTGGTGAGGTGACCGCCCTGGGAAAGCCCTTTTATTTTCTCTACCCCGGATGTGCTCAACCCATGTGGAGAGGATTAACCGTGGCCACTTTATATTGAAGTTATCGAAGGTCCAAACTTCCGTGTCCTGCATTTACGCCTTTTGTGATTTTACGTCTTATCCAACAAACAGGGAGAATTTGAAGGTATGTATACACGTTATCACATCTTAATATGTCATGAAAATGTAGCTGTTGATGAGTTTTGATGCGTGAAAAATACCGGAAGTGTTGAAGTTGTTTCGTGTAAAACGTGTGCCATTGCAAAGTGCATTGGCACACGGGGAAACAAAAGCCCGAGTGTCCCATTTACGTCCCCATTTACAAGTAGTTAAAGTGAGCTCTCATCCTCAAGAGTTCCTGAACGCGAATGCCGTTACGAAAATAGTTAATAGTTTCATAAACCTGACACAATTGGATAGTGATTAGTCAATTTCATGTGCAGATTTGATCAATTTTAAATTTTGCCACCAATGTCACACATTGGACCCCTAATAAATGGAAGCACCCAAATACTAGTACATACCCGTGCATACCCGTCCATGCCCGTAGAAACCCAAGTATAAGCAAGCATTTCTGCATGCCCGTTGCTGAAGGGTCTCCTCCTGCGTCCAATGGCTGTGTTGTTCACAGTCATGCCTGCGGCGTACTGCTCAAACCTGAGGTGTTTCATCTTCACGGCATCTTTTCCGATGTGCAGCAGTTCTCCTCACTCTATTGCTCTCCATGTAGTGGGTCTTCTTCCTCTTCTTTGTTCAGACCCATTTGCTTGGCATTTTACACATTTGTAGTGTAGACTGCCATTCTTCAAGGGTACTGGTTCGAATGGGTGTGGTTTAAAGTAGTGTATCCTATTCTTAATCGGGTGACACAGCGACACACTCGAACCTCAGGTGTTTCATCTTCACGGCATCTTTTCTGATGTGCAACACAGTGATACCTGGGAGGTACTGCTCGAACCGAACCTCAGCTGTGTCATCTTCACGAGATGCTTCCTGACGTGCAGCAGTTCTCCTCACTCTATTGCTCGAACCTCAGCTGTGTCATCTTCACGGGATCTTTCCCGACATGCAACAGTTGTCCTCACTTTACTGCTGTCCATTTATGTAGCGTCTGGTTTAAATTAGTGCGTCCTATTCTTAATCGGGTGATCAGTATCTCTTCTTTCCTGTTTCTGGCAATTCCCATTCTTCTTCTTCTCTCGGGTACTGGCGGATAGCAAACAACTGAACGGTGTATACCGCCCACAGTTTCCACGCTTTTGAATTGCGGGTGTGGTTTAAAGTGCTGTGTCCTATTGGTAATCGGGTGATGAGTATTTCTTCTTTGGTGAGTGATTGTCTATGTGACATCGTAAAGTCATCAAGGCAGGCATCATAGGACATCATCATCATCATCATCATAGCCATGATGTTACACACTCTTGTACAGTAGGTGGCAGTATGCACCTTTCATTTGTTTGCTATCTGCCAGTAACCGAGAGAAGATACACAATAGGAGACAGTACTTTAAAGCACACCCATTCAGAGCCTTTGATGGTCATTTTACATTTGCTGGCAGCCATATTACTTAAGCAAAGAGGTTCCACACTCCACCACAAAACCGAGAAATGCCAGGAGATCCTCCACCCTGGTCCTGTAGCCGGAGACTGCACTGCGTTTAAAGATGCTCGTGTCCTCTACTGGAGGTACTTCAGACAGCAGAGGAAGGTTGAATTATTCCACTCCTGGCAGCGCAAGGCGAATTACAGAGCTGCGTGGAGAAATCTGATCAGACCTAAATGAAACAGTCATTGTCGCCCCCTACAGACTGCTATGATGATGATGATGATGATGATGATGTTCAGTAATACAGGTGAGTCCTGGATTTTTATGGCTATTTTTGTCCCACACAGATGTTTGATAAGGGAGTCGACTGTCTTGCACATCTCAGAGGTTGAAAAACACCTCTTGGGTAAAACCAGGTCTATGGTGGACCACTCCCAGTTACACGGTGAGACTGGACATCCTGGCAGATAAGCACATCTGCCGCAAGGTCTGTGGTGGACTTTTGCTAGTCGATGCATCGTGATATACACTACACAAAGAGCAGAGATAAACAAACCTTATTATCATCTGGTCAGTCACTGCAACAGATACTGGAGTCAGTTTGTCTTGGCCTGTCCTTGCCACTGATAATACCTCTATCTGCCAAGAATGTGTCACTAGTCCAGCAAAAGCTAGCGGTACTCAAATGCTCTGCAAGCAGTTTCATGAAATGGTCAGTCAGAGAGCAATTCATACTGGCTCGGAAGTCGCCCGAGTTAACAAGGTCAGGAGTTCCTGGCAGTGGAAGGCAAATTACAGAGCTGTGTGGAGGAATCTGATCAGATCTAAATGAAACAGTCATTGTCACCCCCGACAGACTGCTAAGGTAGGCAGTCGTAAAATGCATCAAGGCAGGCATTGTGAGTGATGGTCTATATGACATCATAAGGACATCAAGGCAGGCATCACAGGACAGTACCTCATAGATAGCCAGTCCTATTGTCTGTATGACGGAATCACGAGTCCTATGTTGGCTGACATCATAGGACATCATGCAGACATCATAGGCCGGCCTATTGATCGTGACACACAGACACACAAACAGAGATTTCTTGAATTTATAGAGTGACTAGTACATACCCGTCCATGCCCGTAGAAACCCAAGTATAAGCAAGTATTTCTGCATGCCTGGTGCTGAAGGGTCTCCTCCTGTCTCAGACGGCTATATTGTTCACAGTCATGCCTGTGGTGTACTGCTGGAACCTGAGGTGTTTCATGTTCATGGCATCTTTTCTGACGTGCAGCAGTTCTCCTCATTCTATTGCTCTCCGTCTGGTGGGTCTTCTTCTTCGTTCAGACCACTGGTTGAGGGATAGGTGGGTCGTAATTCCAGTTCATGGGCAGGATCATGAAAATAGATCTGAGCAAAAAGTGGCTTTTGACCCTGTTCAGGAAGGCCCGTGCATGCCCATAGAAACCAAGAAACCGGAGCACCCGGAGAAAATCAGCGCTTTGCTTGGCATGTTACACATTTGTAGTGTAGGCTGGCATTCGTCAAGATTACACATTTTTACTGTGTCAGCACCTCTTTAAAAATGACATTGCTGAGAAAGCGATGCTTTTGCTTAGTTTCTTCATCTTGAGCAAGAATACAAAGATTGCTTGATCTGGCAACTCTGCTCGCGGCAACGTAGAATTGGCCATGGCTGCAGAAATCTATTGTGCAGAAAACATGAACGCGCTGGAAAGACTGGCCCTGTGACTTATTCACCTTGTCAATTTTGAGCCATATGACATCATAAAGACACATTAGTCTAGGCATCGTGAGTGATGGTCTATATGACATAAACACACATTTGTCTATGTGCCGTCATATAGACAACTTCATGATGGCATCGCGAGTCCTATGATGCCTGAGTTCATAGGACGTCCTATGAGGATCAGGCAGAGATAGGCCGTCCTATGATGTCCTACAAACGTGACAGACACACAGAGATTTCTTGCTTTAATAGAGTGATGACAGATATACAAGACAGAAGATAGATGTAGTCATATATTGTAGTCATATTGATTTGCTGTTGATTCTGTCTGTTAATAATAATAATAATAATGATGATGATGATTGCATTTATATAGCGCCAATGCCACGGCCAAGATGTGTAATGATATAGAGTGAAGTGATGATATAGAGTACGAGGAGACGAAGAAGAGTGATGTCTGAAGACAGAGTTGCAGTTCGATTGGACACAGCAATGATGATAGGACTACAGCTCCTGACCAGATAGAGTGATGATACAGAGTGAAGTACGTGGCGGTAATGCACCTGTAAGCTGGTTGCCAACCGCCAATCAAATCTAAAAGAAGAAGAAGAATTTTCAGGAAAGGTGTGTAATGGCACACTGAACACAATTAGACTTTGGCGATGATCTCCAAATGCATACCTCCGCCAAGGTTCTTATCTTCTCACAGAGTGTTAGCAACAATACACCCAACCACTGGATGGATTTAGATTTTCACCTGAGGTGGCCCTTGGCCCAAAGATGAACTCATTAGATGTTGGAGGTGATCCTATCTCTCTCACCAAGACCCTATCTCAAAATGTACAGATGGATGGCGATATGGACGGACAAAGGGACGGCGGGGAGGACAGAGGGAGGGACGGAGCCTTGGAGGAGGTATGAACTCTCTGAGTGCCCTCTAGTTTTAAGTACTACTTACAGTCACTCCAAAATATTATTAAAAATAATAAAAGCACTGTTAAACACAACCACCAAAACAATATTAATAACCTGAGTTAGTTTCCTGGCTAACAGTTAGCCTCGTTATCAAATCACCCCATAGGCATCTATGAATTAGCCCACTTGCTAATAAAGCATTAGCCTGACTTACATATACAGTACTTCAACTGTCTTTCTGTGCTTAGCCTGTTAGCTAACATTGATTTTGGCATGAATTACATTAAATGTCCTTGTTGTCATGTTAGCCTCACAGCTAACCACGGAGCGTTAGCCCCGTCATAGCCTACTAGCTCTAGACACCGACATACCTGCTGGTGGTACTCCGGGCTGAGGAACTTCCCAGCCGGTCGTAGTCCCGGGGCCTCCGGACTCGCTCAGCGGGTCGTCGTAGAGCGGTGTGCGCTCCCCGGTGTGCAGGTTACGGCTGCCAGGGATGTCCGGCGGGGTGGTGACCCAGTGGTGGTGTTGCTGCTCTGCTCCGGAACTTCGCAGTGGGTATCTCGCTCCGTACAGCGGATCATCGCGACCACGGTATCCGAGCCCGTCGAAGCTGTCCGGCCGCCTGGAGGCCATCGGAACGGAGAAGAATATGTATCCGATTAACAGCGATCAGAAGAATGCATCAAACTGCACACGGACTGATTCGGCTAGGAGTAGCTGCTGGACGGTCAATTGCAGTGATCGATCGGATCTGACCCAAAACATCCACCCGACACACGGAAACACTCTTTATTCTGCACTTCCGGCACAATGCAGACAGAGGTTTGTGCTGCCCCCTAGAGACAATACGGAGGCCTGGATTATCTCCACCAAGCAGGCCATCTGTCAAATTATTGGAAGCACTTGCAGCACAAAAGATCCCATTTTTGGAGTGGTCTTAATCAAGGGACAGACAAAGAGTTATTTTGTCTATTTCTTTAACATTGCAATTTTTAAATCTTGTTTATTATAATTTATATCTCCACAGACATCTTTTCTGTTAAAGTGACACTGCCAAAAATCAAGTTTTCCTTCTTAGCATGTCCATAACACCTCAGCAGTACCACAGGCTGATGGCCTCCATGCCACACCACACTGATGCAGTAATTCATGCAAAAGGAGCCCCAACCAAGTATTGAGTGTGGACATGGACATACTTTTCAGTCAGCCAAAATTTCTATTAAAATTCAATTTTTAAAAAAAAAATAATTTTATGTAAAATTCTAATTTTTTTAAGAAACTGAATTTGGGGTCTTCATTAGCTACAAGCCATGACAATCAAAATTAAACAAAGCAAATACTTGAAATATATCACTGTGTGTAATGAATCTATACATGAGTTTCATTTTCCCCCCATTGCATTACTGAAATAAATCAACTTTTTGATAACATTCTAATTTATTGAGATGCACCTGTATGGTATGGATTTGAATAGCCTACATCATTTCTTTCAGTAGTTATCACATTTACAAGATTTAGGGGAAAACTGACATCTGACATTGACCTCAAGGTGTATAATCCCTGCAAAAATTATTCGATCACAGTCAAATTACAATATGCTTGTCATCAGTGTATACCAAACTCTGGTGTCAAGTTTCAAAACAATCGGAACAAAATTGAAGGAGAAGCTGATTTCACAAAAATGGGACAGACAGACGGACAGACAGACCACCCCAGAAAATAATCCCCCTTTGGGCGAAGACAGGTGGGGGATTAAAATAACCCAATCTCTCAATGATCTTTGTGCTGTGTAAAGGGACCCTTACAGTGGCAAAATCTCTCAGAAGTAAAGATGGGCAGAGGTTCAGCAATCTGCAAAAAGTGCTTCTTCAAATAGAAGAGCAGTTTCAGAATAATGTTTCTCAGCATAAACTGGTGAGGACTATGAATATCCCATCAGCTACAGTACATATCATCGAAAAATTCAGAGAATCTGGAGATCTCTGTAAGGGACAGCTGAAATATTGGAGGTCTATGTTCTTTGAACCCTCAGGTGGCACTGCATTAAAAACAGCCATGATTTTGTCATGGAAGTCATTGCATGAGTTCAAGAGCACTTCCAGAAATCTTTTTCTGTAAGTACAACTTGCCATTGTGTTATCATCATCACAGCAGTCTGCCGGGGGCGACAATGACTGTTTCATTTAGGTCTGATCAGATTCTTCCACGCAGCTCTGTCCTTTGCCCTCTGCTTCCAGGAACTCCTGTTCTTGTTAACCCGGGTGACGTCCGAGCTGGTATGAGTTGCTTTCTGACTGACCATTTCATGAAACTGCTTGCAAAGTATTTGAGTATCGCAAGCTTTTGCTGGACTAGCGGCACATTCTTGGCAGATAGAAGTATTATCAGTGGCAAGGACAGGCCAAGACAAACTGACTCCAGTATCTGTTGCAATGACTGACCAGATGATAGGTTTGCTTATCTCTGCTCTTTGTGTAGTGCATGTCAGGATGCACCGACTGGCAAAAGTTATGGGGTCAGTAAAACCAACAAAATCCAGCATCAGCGTAGCAGCTTCCGTTTCAGTCATGTTATTTTATTGAAGGTCTGAATGCTGGCAGAGTTGAAATCCTTTATGTTCAGTGTGATCTGAAGGTTGTTGTATGACCAGTGTAACGGGATTATATAATAAAATATTTGTCATAAGGTACAGGAATTATTTATTTTATTTAATAGTGGGTGCGAAAGGGGGCGGAGTTAAACCATCGCTTCTACACCCACTAAATTAAATAAAAGCACTCGTAAAAGGGGGCACCGGTCCTAACGGACAATTATATTAACTTTAATTAATTTTGTACCTTCAATTACTTAATGAATCAGTCTCAAAGTTTCAGTGAGTTCTTTTCCTGCCGTGATTAGGAAACAGATATATGCGAAAGAAAACTCTTCAACTTCTCTCATTCACCCTTTTATTAAACTCATTCAGGTTACATGATATGGCGTTCAAATGATGGATAAACAGATTCAAATGATAACAGCGTACGATATCACATCCACTGTTATTGGATTCCTGAACATAAAATCCAGCGTTACACCTCTGTAGAACCAAGGAGGAACCAGACTTATGTTTCAACGGTAAATGAGGCTGAAATGTCCAACAAACAGAACGCAATTTTATGTGGAAAATTCATAAGCTAATCATCTAAAGATGACTTCTAAATTAATCTACAAAAATTAAGGGCAGTTACTTAAAAATGACTAAGAGTCTTCCTTCAGTTTACAGCTTTACCCTGTGGCTGAGAGACTAATTGAGCCCTGAAATACGGGCTATATTCAATTGTAATTTAATTGTTCGGACATCACGTTTAACCCAGCAGATAGTAATATGAGCCTCACTCACAAGACAGCTGAAGGTCCACGTGTTCAGCGGGTCGATACCGGCCGAGTTTAGGGTCGGGACATCGGGAGGAAGCGGCTGCTGCAATGCTTCCTCACAGCAGTCAGAAGTGTTGGCCCAGCCGGGGGCTCTCCAGACAATAATGGCAGCAGTGGATGGTCTGTTACCGAGCGGCGTGACAAGTCCTTGGAAACGAGTCTGAATTTGAGGTCTCTTGTAGCGGGATAGACCAAAAACTGAAGGAGAAACTTCTCAGTCAGGCAGGTATGAGGCCAGAAAGAGAGTCCAAAAAACAGTCTCTGTGTGGCGGTTCGTTTTAACCCCACAACAGACTAAGGACACTCAGCCCTCTTTTCTGTTTTTCTGCTGCATTACTGAGAAGCAATGTGCCATTCATGTATTTGTGATGCAAACATGCATGTGTTGTGATGTAATGCGCCATTCTGTATAGTGTGCATATGGCTTGTCCTTACTATGCTTTTTCTGAGCATCTTAGATGTGCTTTGGTGTATTAATGTCTACAGGTAGACGAGTTTCTTCTGTCTCACCTATGTGATGTTAATCGATGCCTTTCATCCTTTGTACTCATGCATCCTGTCCTTACTGTGACCTAGAGACTCAGATCAATATGTAGATGTGCTTGTTAGCCTCTTTGTCTTGCACTTAGAGCGAGGTCTAGCTAATCTGCCCATTGTGATGTATGGCTTACAAATGCAAATACCTCCTGCCTGTTCTGTTGTCCCTTTGATCATTCTAGACTGTGGGGTATGTCTTTTTGATGTATTGTTATGATCAAGTATTTAAGGTGCAACTCTGTAACGCAATCTCTCTCTTCTTCTCTCACTCTGATCCTGCAACTGGTAGACACACACGTGTCCTCCTCTCCTTCTCTGAGAGCTTAGGGATCCCGCTCCGGGCTGCTCCACTATGCACCGGAGAGGGGATCCCGTGAAGGCGACATGATATAATAAAACCTGCTTAAAACCACAGCACTGCTGCTTATTTTTGCATGCCGCCTCACTGGTGACCCCTCGAACACGCACACGTTTTTTGCGAAAGCAACCTTCCGAGCTGGACAACCACACAGCTGCGTTGGTGGCACCTTGAAGACGCACACGTTTTGTGCAACGCAGCCTTCTGTTTTGGATGGCCACGCTGGCGAAGCGACGCTGAAAAAAACGAGCGGCCAGCGAACGCAACACCCGGGCATGAATGCTCCGTCGCAGCGGCCTACTGGTTCCCCCTCCCTGCGGCTTCAGGGAGACTTCGACGCGGAACCAACACAAGCGAGCCGTTCTCCGGACATCACCCACGACCGGGTAAACTGCAGAAAACGTCATGGCGCGACCCTCGCCTGAGATCTGCACAACCACGCTGGACCGGCCGCTCTCACAGAGAGCGCACGCACCTCGTCCTCTCCCCAGACGGCAACCTCCAGGGCCGACGGGGAGCGCAGCGCGTGGAACTGAACGCACCATGGCCGCACGAGCGACAACGCTCGTCTCCTCCCTCTCACCGCTCCAACGCAGCTGCATGAGCCTGAGGAACATAGGATCGTCTATTCCCTCCCGCCGCTCCAACGCATCTGCACGGGCCTGAGGGACTAAAGATCGTCTATTTCCTCTCACCGCTCCAACGCACCATGGCCAATCTACAGCCACAGCTCAACCTGGATTTTACCGGCGCCGTCTGCGCCGTTCTCCACCAAGTTTCTGCACCCTGACTCACCACTCCAGCGGCCCACCCACGCACTGAACCCCCGCGCACGCATCGGGGAGTTACAAGGACGGCGCATCACGCATGGGACAAGTAATGGCTCCACAGACTGCCTTCCTCCTTCGCCGCTGCCTTTCAGGGCTGCTCGCTCACCTGAGGCACGCATGCAGCATACTGGAAGGATTTGTTAACAGTCTCAGCCACACCACAGACCGCCATCGTCCTCCACCGCTGCCCACAGAACCTTCAGGGTTGCTCGTTCACCTGAAGCAAGCACGCAGCTCGCCACTGGATTTTTTAATGGTCTTAGCCACGGCACAACGGGATTTCAGCCGTCAGCTGTTCCCAGGAGCTTTGGGGTTGCTTCAGCACCCAAAGCCAACAGTCCCTATGCTTTGTTTACTTTTTCTCTTACAGCCGCTCCTGCTTTTCTTCATGGCCACAAGAGGAGTCAGAGACTAATTTTTCTTCTTGTGATCTCCGCACGTGCAACGGGACAAGCCCTCGACGTCACGGAGCAGCAAGCAATTTTTGCACGGCTCAGGACGATTTCACAGCTCCTGCCGGCACTTACTACCCCTCCCCTCCCTCCCCCTCCGCCTGCAGCGAGCTTCTCCCACAGCTCGCTCACACAGATGGATTATCGAGGTCGCGACCCCCTGCCGCGTCCTCTGGGGGGGAGCGTGTGTGGCGGTTCGTTTTAACCCCACAACAGACTAAGGACACTCAGCCCTCTTTTCTGTTTTTCTGCTGCATTACTGAGAAGCAATGTGCCATTCATGTATTTGTGATGCAAACATGCATGTGTTGTGATGTAATGCGCCATTCTGTATAGTGTGCATATGGCTTGTCCTTACTATGCTTTTTCTGAGCATCTTAGATGTGCTTTGGTGTATTAATGTCTACAGGTAGACGAGTTTCTTCTGTCTCACCTATGTGATGTTAATCGATGCCTTTCATCCTTTGTACTCATGCATCCTGTCCTTACTGTGACCTAGAGACTCAGATCAATATGTAGATGTGCTTGTTAGCCTCTTTGTCTTGCACTTAGAGCGAGGTCTAGCTAATCTGCCCATTGTGATGTATGGCTTACAAATGCAAATACCTCCTGCCTGTTCTGTTGTCCCTTTGATCATTCTAGACTGTGGGGTATGTCTTTTTGATGTATTGTTATGATCAAGTATTTAAGGTGCAACTCTGTAACGCAATCTCTCTCTTCTTCTCTCACTCTGATCCTGCAACTGGTAGACACACACGTGTCCTCCTCTCCTTCTCTGAGAGCTTAGGGATCCCGCTCCGGGCTGCTCCACTATGCACCGGAGAGGGGATCCCGTGAAGGCGACATGATATAATAAAACCTGCTTAAAACCACAGCACTGCTGCTTATTTTTGCATGCCGCCTCATCTGTTCACTTTAAATTAGGAAAATTAAAGGTCCACTTTAACGGCATGAAAAGTCATAAAAAAAAAATGAGAAAAACATTTACTAGGATAAGAATGGCTTCTGAGGTGAAGGAAAAAGTTTGAGAATTTGATTCTCTGAAAAAGTGAGCTCTAAAGAAAAGGTGATTTCTCCTTAGTAACCAGAAAAACTAACGCAGGAATTGACAAACTTCACACAGAACAATTTAGATAAAATAAAACTACATGGGACCTTGAAACGGAAGAATAAAATCTTCCTCTGAGATCTAGATTACTATTCTGCTTCTTTAATCTTAACTTAGTTCCTAATCTTTCTCAAAATCTCTCTTCTTTTCTTCTCTAACTTTAACTTAACTTACATCTGCGTGTTTCTTTTTCTTTCTGCTTGTCTTGTTCTAATTCTACATCTGTGTTTTTTTCCCGAATCTCAATCTCCATCTTCTAATCTAACTGCAGAGCAGCTTCAACTACTTTTTAAAATGACCCTGCCTAGTCATAAACTGGTGATGTCGATCGCAAGACTGACCAATCGACTTTATCAAAAGCAGTTTGAGATGGCTGCCATCCAATGTGAGAACATTTCTTTGTCTGAGAGCAGCCAATCAAACGAAGACACCATCCCATGAAATTGCAGAGAAAAATCAACACTCAGTCAGTTCTTATGAAATTGGGTGCTCAATATAAAATCCAACTAAATTAAATGACTTGGCTAATATTTGGTGATCATTCACAATATTATTCTAATATTACATTTGTTTGAATAACACTCATGAACATAACATTTCTTATACATAATTATAATACATGCATTCATATTTAGATCAAAGCTTAATGTAGTACAGCAAACCATGGTTGGTGATAAAAGGGATGATTTTCAGTGTCCTTAGGATCCAGGGGAGAAGAGGATAAGCTGAAAGAAACTTAATGTTTAGAACAAATTAAAAGTCATCCTACGTACTGAAACACATTTCGTAGGTATCCGCTAGGAGGTACTGTTGAGCTGTAGATGATTTCTTTTAGGTCCATGGGATCTGGAAGAAAATCTGGACAACATCGGGGGTTATAAACCTGTCTGATTAAGCCGTTTATGACCCTTTTAAGAGCATTGGTTTCCTGTAAAGGAGGATGTTATCCAAATGCAGTGTTCACGTTGGAGGTCTGGTCTCCCGAGTTTTATGTTCCTTTGAGCCTTTAAAAGCAAATTCTGATCCTTACAATCTCTGCAAGAGGCAACTGTTTACATTGGGGTCCTGGGAAAACATCTTTGGTTCAGGCCGGGATGAGTGTAGTCACTATGAAAGCCAGTGGTATTCCTGTAGAAGGAATAAAGTGAAATTCCTGTAAAATGGAGAGAAGTGATCTTCTGTCTTGGTTTGAGAAGACGATGATGCTACACCAGGAAATGAGATATGAGAAGAGCATTGCAGTCGCTCGAGAGAGGATCCTTATTTTGTGAGAGAGAATCACACCACCTATGTGAAACGTGATTACATGGATAAGGAAAAAACTTCAGCGAGTACAGATTTGTAATAAACCACTGAGGTCACATAGCACACAGTGATAAACAGCATCTGGGTGTGGTACGTGTAGAGGAGGCCCAGAGAATGTATAAAACAAAGATTATCTGAAGAATTTATCTGAAAGACTGTAAAATGTTATCTTACAGTGAAATTACAACAGTTCTTATCTGAATAATAAACCATGCTGAGCTTCACTTTATTCACTATTAAAGCTCTCAGTGTGGCTCAAAAGTACGTGGTCAGCTTTCTGCTGTAAGAGCAACTTCTTCGAGACTTGTCTAAACTGTTCTCTGTCCACACCTCAGATGTCATAGGCTGTTTAAATTGTCCACTCATTCACTATGTAGTGCTGTCTATAGTGAATTCAGCCATTTTGTAGTGCTGTTTGAAACTGAAAATTTCATTCACTATATAGGAGCATCCACAGTATCCCATGATGCATCTTGAAAGTAGTGTTCAACTGATGGAGACATTAGCCAATGTATCCCATAATGCCGTGTGCAGCCAATGGTGCAGTGAGAGGAGAGCCTGGTGTCACAGTATATACTGCTTTAAAGGGGCCATTGACTGATTTGTATTTTTGCAGGTTTTAACCTTCTGGAAGGCACCTTTTGATCATGTGATTATTGATTAAAAACTTGCTTATCTTAAAACACACGCACAAACACAGAGTCAGTATATCATTTCTGTCTGATAAGCTTTTCTGACTTTTCCGGTTTGCTGCATCATAAACATGGTAAGCCCAGCCTTGATACCCCTTCACCGCTCTAATATTGCCGTGTCTGCAAACACGCAGATGACTGGGAAGCCCAAGCTTCAGAGCTAACAGTGCTACAAGGGAGTTTGCTTACCAAGGGCAGTTTATATTGTCCATCCATCTATCTATCTATCTTCTACCACTTTTCCAGAGGTCCGGGTCACAGAGGCAGCAGCTCAAGCAGAGAAGCCCAGACTTCCCTCTCCCCTGCCACCTGCTCCAGCTCTTCAGAGAGGATACCAAGACATTCCCAGGCCACCTGGGAGACATAGGCCGAATCTCATTCTCCTCCCTTGCAGACTCGTTGACTTTAGGTGCATTGACATTAAGTGATTGAGTGTTTAGGGCTGTCCCAATCTGAAATCAGGAAGTGACTGACTGCTCAATCGCTGACTTTACGAGCCCTTAAATGACCCCTTTTCCTAAGTACTTAAGGTAAGGGAATTGTTAGATATTCCCATATTAACAATATGCAGCACGGACGTGACGGCGTAGGCACGGCTGACGTCATCACACCATGCTTATATTAGGGGACTGACGGCGGGAGACGGCCTCTTTGGCGCTCTGCCTCTAACCGATGCACAACCTGTACCTTCTTGTTGTTAGCATAGCATAGCTTGCTAGTTCATGCTGTATGTTACACGTGCTACCAGCTTTCTTTAATAAAGCCACAGTTCAGCACAGTCAACGTGTCCGCTGGTCTCGAATTCAAAGTCAAAGTCATAGTCAAAGTGCCTTTATTGTCATTCCATTATTAAAAACAATACAGTGAAATTGAGATACTGCTCCCTAAAACAATCACACTCACAGTTCGCTCATGCATTTAACATTCTCATAATTACAACAATAAATAATGCTTAAAACAATAATACCTAAAAAGTTAAATACAATATGTACATAGCAATAATAAAAACATACTGAGCGATAAATAAATAAGACCAGCTCATACACACAAGGTTATTGCCACAAAATTTGTTGGTACCCCTCTGTTAATGAAAGAAAAACCCACAATGGTCACAGAAATAACTTGAATCTGACAAAAGTGGTAATAAATAAAAATTCTATGAAAATTAACCAGTGAAAATCAGACTGTTTTTGAATTGTGGTTCAGCAAGATTATTTTAAAAAAACAAACTCATGAAACAGGTCTGGACAAAAATGATGGTACCCTTAACTTAATATTTTGTTGCACAACCTTTTGAGGCAATCACTGCAATCAAACGATTTCTGTAACTGTCAATGAGACTTCTGCACCTCTCAGCAGGTATTTTGGCCCACTCCTCATGAGCAAACTGCTCCAGTTGTCTCAGGTTTGAAGGGTGCCTTCTCCAGACGGCATGTTTAAGCTCCTTCCACAGATGTTCAATAGGATTTAGATCAGGGCTCATAGAAGGCCACTTTAAAACAGTCCAATGTTTCGCTCTTAGCCATTCTTGGGTGTTTTTAGCTGTGTGTTTTGGGTCATTATCCTGTTGCGAGACCCATGACCTGCGACTGAGACCAAGCTGTCTGACACTGGGCAGCACATTTCTCTCTAGAATACCTTGATAGTCTTGAGATTTCATTGTACCCTGCACAGATTCAAGACCCCCTGTGCCAGATGCAGCAAAGCAGCCCCAGAACATAACACAACCTCCTCCATGTTTCATAGTAGGGACAGTGTTCTTTTCTTGGTATGCTTCATTTTTGCGTCTGTGAACATAGAGCTGATGTGCCTTGCCATAAAGTTCCAGTTTTGTCTCGTCTGTCCATAGGACATTCTCCCAGAAGCTTTGTGGCTTGTCAACATGCAGTTTGGCAAATTCCAGTCTGGCTTTTTTATGATTTGTTTTCAACAGGGGTGTCCTCCTTGGTCGTCTCCCATGAAGTCTACTTTGGCTCAAACAACGACGGATGGTGCGATCTGACACTGATGTACCTTGACCTTGGAGTTCACTATGAATGTGTTTAGAGGTTGTTCTGGGCTCTTTTACCATTCGTATTATCCGTCTCCTCCTGCAGCCACGTCCAGGGAGGTTGGCTACAGTCCCGTGGATTTTAAATTTCTTAATAATATGTGCAACTGTAGTCACAGGAACATCAAGCTGCTTGGACATGGTCTTATAGCCTTTACCTTTAACATGCTTGTCCATAATTTTCTAATCTCCTGAGACAACTCTCTCCTTTGCTTCCTCTGGTCCATGTTTAGTGTGGTACACACCATGTCACCAAACAGTACAGTGACTACTTGTCACCCTTTAAATAGGCCGACTGACTGATTACAAGTTTGTAGACACCTGTGATGTTGATTAGAGGACATCTTGGTTGAACATGTCCCTATGGTCACATTATTTTCAATCTTTTCTAGGGGTACCATCATTTTTGTCCAGGCCTGTTTCATGAGTTTGTTACCTCCGCCAGGCTTCAAAGTTTTAGGCACAAAAGGACGCGGAAAACAGTGGTGAGCAGGGCTCGCCACAGTGCCTGTGTTTGCGCTACGCTGCAAAAGCTGACACAGCCAGCTGTCCGGCGCCGGATTATTTGGCAGAAATTCCCCGGCCAGCCATAGGGGCTGTGCAAAAACCAGCTCTCTGCCAGGGGAGGCTTCCAAATCCTCTTTTTTCCACGGAGCACAAACCCAATAAAACCCACGGCAACCATTATCGCACCTTCTTTTGTCCTACGGCTCCGGAACAGAGAGGAATCCCGGCGCCAGTAATGCTGCGCCTGATATGTGTGACTCTAATGCTAAAAGTGACTGCATCAGGGATTTTCCACCTGAAGTCGCACTTTGCTACACAGGGCCACAAAAACTGTGTAGCAAAATTCCATCGATGGATGAACATTTTCAGCCAGTGACAGAACCGACGCCTTCCAAATCCAATGCATCACTAGCAGAAGTGATGTTTTGTCATTTTGTGGCAGAGCACAATCTACCCCCATTGGTGGCAGATCACTTCAGTGATTTGGTGCCAACATTGTTTCCTGACAGCAAGAGTACTCAATTTTTTTGTGCTACTTGGCTTATTATTTTCACATTACCAAAAAGTTATGCCTCAACATTGTGTCCATATAAGTGTACATTTGAATAAATATGTTTGAAATAGTTCATGTTGCAGTTGCTGTTTGCTTAGTTTTTGTTTGTTTGTTTTTGCTTCAGTTTTCTTTCATCTGCCGATAAATACAGTTTTTAAATACTCAGTATAGGTGTGAAAGCCCCCCCCCCAATAAGGGAGGCATGAGGTCAGTACAGGTGTGAAAGCCCCCCCAATAAGGGAAGCATGAGGCATGCCTTGACAGGTCGCAGCCTGGCACTTTGCAGATGCAGGAGATGGACACAACAGCAACACTTCAGTTTATTACCTCCGCTAAGGAGGTAATGCTTTTACTACTGAACCACTAATCCTATCATTGTGAATCCAATTGCTAGTCATATGTTTTCATGGTCAAGGAATCTGAAAACCTACACACAAACACTGTATGGGGGGGAACTGTGGCGCTTGGTGGAGGTCTGCGCTCTCCGAGTGCTTTTCTAGTTTTTTTAAAGTAATTCTGTTGAACCACAATTCAAAAGCATTGTCTGATTTTCATTGGTTAATTTTCATAGAATTTTTATTTATTACCACTTTTGTCTGATTCAAGTTATTTCTGTGACCATTGTGGGTTTTTCTTTCATTAACAGAGGAGTACCAACAATTTTGCCCACGTCTGTAAAAGACATAAGAATTCCCAGACATAACAGGAATTACCCACAGTTCAGAGCGCCAAGTCGGGTTTCTCAAGGGAAAGCTCCTGATTGGTCACCTGTTCATCACTGATCACCCCTTCACCACCACCCCCACCCCATAAGAAAATACTGCCTTGACAAGAATTTAAGATCTTTGCCAGAATAAAAATATATGACAAAGACTTCGAGTTTATGCTGAATAAGCAATTTAATTACATTTTGGTTAATTATGCAGTTTGAAAAAAGATGATTTGCAGTTGTAATCAAATCATCTTAAGAGGCTGCAGCACATTTAATTCAGCTCACCCCTGAAGAAAGTATAAAGTCTGAAATCAAGTCTGAGACCCACAATAGTTGGTCACATGTTTTCATATTACACAAATTAAAAGTATGGTTAAAATAATAATAATGCATCAGATTTATATAGTGTTTTTCATAGATGCTTTACAATGGATACATTATTCATTCACTCCACAGACAATGGTAGTGGTAAGCTACTACTGTAGCCACAGCTGGCCTGGGGCAGACTAACAGAAACGTGGCTGCCGCTCTGTGCCAACAGCCACTCCGACCACTTATACACATTCATACCCAGTGTCATGGACACTGAAGGCAAGGTGGGTAAAGTGTCTTGCCCAGGGACACGATGGCAGGATGACTGGCTAGAGCGGGATTCAAACCACCAACCCCCCCGGTCATTAGACTACTCGTTCTACCTCCTGCACCACTGCTGCCCACAAAATAAATAGGTAAAAAGATATATTCCTAACAAAATGGTAACACTGAAAATGAAATAAGACACAATTTGATCCCCTTTATTTTAACAAGAAAATATTGCAATTATAAATATACTAGATGGGCAAAAATGAAGAACAATGCAGTAATTTTAAACAGAATTGGGATTTTATTTGAAGAAGTTACACAAAAACCTCTAGAGACCCTGGAAACACACAGCCTTGAACTTTCAGGATCATTTTCTTTTATCCTTTGTCAATAAACGCCTGTTTGTTTCCGATTTTAGTTTTGTCTGCAATCTGTTTTTATTTTGTCCCATTACTTTATTTTTGTGATCTCTTAAACTATTTTTGTTTCCCAATACTTTTAATAAAGTAAATTAAAAAAAAAACTGTTGCCAAGGTAACAAAGTGTGTCCCATTTCTACCATTTTGAGCCACTTCATCTGCTCACAGACTCGCACACTCAAGCACTACTGATGGCGGCAGCCTAAGTCTACAAGGGCTCAGGGCTTGAGGGTTTAGGGAGGAGATTGAGATTCGGCTGTAGTCTCTTCAGCGTGTCCTGGGTCTATCCCAGGGTCTCCTCCCAGTGGGATGTGCCCGAAACACCTCAAGTGGGAGGCATCCTGATCAGATGCCAAACCACCTCAGCTAGCTCATTTTGATGTGGAAGAGCAGCAGCTCTACTCCAAGCTGCTCCCAGCTGACTGAGCTCCTCACCCTTTCTCTAAGGGTGAGTAGTTCAGTCAGCTTTGGGTTTATATTGTCATTTTCTTTAAATTTCAGTCACCCTAATAGACATCCATGCTTCCACCTGGTTAACTAATCCTTTTTTTTCAGCCGGGGTTCTTGGGAAATTGTCTAATTTCACTTCCTTAATTGGTCCAGAAAATTGCAAGTAATTTGCTGTGGTGCACCGGTGCCTGTAGTGGCAGTTGGAATGCAATAATAATGGCTACATCTTCTTCTTGTGTTTCATTGACGTTAATGGCCTTGTTAAGATGTGCTAGAAGTCATGGTGACTACATGAAAAACAGCAATAGGTAAATATTTGAAGAGGAAAGATTCAGACTATGAAAGGGCTCTGGACAAAATTCTGACCCATATGAAGGGCCAAGTGGTTGTAAAAAGAAAGCCAAAATGGTAAAAGCAAGGCAGTACAGTGAAGGTTACCTTTCCTTTGGATTTACTTCCACCGAGGATCCCAGTGCTCAAAGTCCATTATGCTTGGCCTGCAGGAAAAAAAACTATCCAACAGTGCCATGGCCCCATGCAAGCTTAAACGTCATTTCGAAAAGAAACACTCGTCACTTCAAGATAAGAGCACAGACTATTTTGTTTGTCTCTGTGAGCATAGAGAGAAACGGGTAACTTTAATGAGAAAACATGCAAAGATGTCAGAGAGCTCCCAAAGCTTGCTGCTTAGTAGCCAAACTGTGGCAGAGACATTAACGCCATCTACCTGCAAAGCTGCTGCACATGAGATGCTCAGCCCTGATTCAGTTAAAGTAGCTAAAGTCCCTCTGAGATAACTGTCAAACATTAATGACAGGTCTGCAGATATTGAAGAAGATTGTTTTGTAAAAGATGAGCATCAGTGGGAAATTTGCATTGCAACTCGAAATCTACGGACAGAAGTGGACAGCTGCAACTCTTGGGCTAATGTGTGTTTTGTCATCAGATAAAGTGTGCTATTTTTCAAAGAATTACTGCAAAAAAAAAAAAAAAAAAAAAATCAGGAGAGAGAAATTTTTCATGCCACACCAGAGCGTCTTGAATATGGAGGACTTCAGTGAGAAAACTGCATGAGTGTCTGAACTAAGGGAGCAGCTTTGTGTTCACCTAAAGAAGCCCAAGTTTCACACCGAGTGAGTATAAACTAATCCAAGACTAAATTGTCATTACATGTAGTGGGCCACAGTGCGTCATATTGTAATATTTCCTGTTGGTGGGGTTCCAAGATTTTTTTTTTTTTTTTTTTTTTTTTTTTTTTTTTATGAACAGATTTTTTTTTTTTAATTTAAGTTTTTGTAAAGGGTATACAGGTCGTTACAGCAATGCAGTGTTTACATTTTCATCACATGTTCCCTTATTTTCTGATATCTGACAACATTGGAAGATTAATTCTTACAACACCCCTCTTTTTTTTTTTTTTAAAGTGAAAGAAAAAGTGAAATTAAAGAGAAAAAAAAACAAACAAATAACAAAAAAAAACAAACAAACCAGTAAAAAAACAAACAAAAAGAAAAAGTAAGTAAATAAAGATAAAAGAGCATCTGAGTAGCATTGGAACAAAGAGCGGAACCATTATTGAAATGGTATTTGTCAAAGATTAGATCTAATGGAAGACACATATGCGGTCCAGGGTTGCCAAAAGTTCATGAACACATCCATGTCCTGTCTCAGTGCGAATGTCAACTTTTCCATCGAGTAAATGTCTTGGATCACGTTAGTCCAATCTTCAGGTGTAGGACAGTCCTTCAACATCCATTTTTTAGTTAGAGCTTTTTTGCTTGCCAGTATTAAAACATTGAATAAGTATTTTTCTCCTTGTCTTTCCAGTGAGTCCGGTAGTAAACCCAAATACAAAGTTACAAAAGAAAAGGGAACTGTTATTTTGAATATTTTCCCCAATATTGTCTGTACCTTGGTCCAATATTGGTGGATAACTGGGCATGACCAAAACACATGAAAATGATTTGCAGTCTTTTCACCACACAAGCGCCAACAGTTCAATCCCTTATGGGTAAATTTGTTTTGTGCAGGTGTTCTGAAAAATCTTGCCAAGTTTTTCCATCCAAATTCTCTCCACTGCAGGGATGAGGTACTTTTCCATTGCTGTTTATTTAGCTTTTCCCATATTTCCAGTTGTAAAGTGAAATTCCCCTCTTTTTCCCATCTCTCTTTTATATAAGATGTGTTGTCTCCTTTTAAGTCTTGAAGACCTTGGTATATTTTAGAAATGTATCTGATCCCTGGGATCCCTTTATATGCCATTAAGAAGACCTTCAGAACACCTGACTGGGCCCTTTCCAAAACCTCCTTTTTAAGTATATTGTTTATGTGGTGTCTAAGCTGGAAGAACCTGTAAAGGTCTTGATTTATTAGGCCTTGTTTTTTCAAATCTTCAAAACTTCTTAAGATTTGCCCTTTAAAAAAATCGTAATATTTTATCAGCCCTTTCTCCTTCCACTTTTTAAATCTGGTGTCTGTTTTATTAGGAGTAAAGTCCTGATCATAGGCGATCCATTGCAGAAGTCGATAGGGCTCTTTAGTTTGATTCTCTCTGACTATCTTAAACCAAATTTTTAGCGGGGTCTCTATCCACGGGTTAGTGTTATTCAAAAGCTTAGGTAAGACATTGTTCCCTATTATCGCCTGTAGGGGGATGTCACTTGTTATTTGGCATTCGATCTCCTTCCATTGTGCAGTGTAGACTGGGTTACATATCTCTACTAAAGTTTTAATTTGTGCGGCTTTAAAGTAGTCCCTGATATTTGGCAGCGCGAGCCCACCTTTGTCTTTGTTTAGCTGTAGGGTTCTATATCTGATTCTAGGTCTCTTGCCCTGCCATATGAATCTTGAGATCCTTCTGTCCAGCTCCTGCCATGTTTTTTTGGGAGGTTCTACCGGTATTGTTTGGAAAAGGTATAGAAGACGTGGAAGTATATTCATTTTGACTGCTTCAATTCTTTGTGCAGTACCCAAGAATGGTATCATATTCCATCTTGCTAGGTCAGATTTTATTTTTGTCACCAGTGGATCATAGTTTAGTGATATAATTTTGTTGAGTTGTTTCGGGATATTGACCCCCAGATATTTCATAGATTCCGACTCCCAGTTAGTTTTGAGTTTGCTTAGTGAATAATGATTTGGGTCATAGTTGAATGTTAAAACTTGGGTTTTATGCATATTTTAATTTGTACCCCGATAAATCTCCATACTCTGAAAAAACTGAGGTTAGTTCTGGTAAAGAAGTGTCCGGCTGCCCTAGGTATATTAAAATGTCATCAGCAAAGAGTGCTATTTTATGTTCCTTCTGACCAAGTGTAATACCTTGAATTTTTTGGTTTTGTCTTATCCATTGGCTCAGAGGTTCTATGAAGATTGCAAAGAGCAGTGGAGACAGGGGGCAGCCCTGACGACATCCTCTTTCCAGTTCAAAAGATGATAAATTACCGTTAATCCTTATTTTAGCTGTTGGTTTTTTATATAATGCCTGTATAGTTCTAATGAAGTTGTTATGAAAATTGAAACTGGATAAGATTCTATATAGAAAAGACCAGTCAACCGAATCGAATGCTTTTTCAGCATCTAATCCCAATATGACTGCATTTAAGTTATATTTTTTTATATGATGAATTATGTGTAAAGTGCGTCGAATGTTGTCTTGTGTCTGTCTTTGTCTTATAAAACCTGTTTGGTCTAAATGAATTAGGTCTGTCAGTATATTTTCTAACCTTTTGGCAAGGATAATGGTAAAAAGCTTATAGTCCTGATTTAGTACACTGATTGGTCTGTAGTTGGAGCACTCTAGTTTATCCTTTTCAGGTTTAGGTATAACTGCAATGACCCCTTCTCTCCAGGAGGGGGGGATTTCCCCTGTGTGGAGGACATAATTAAATGTTTTCAGGAGGAGAGGAGATAGTTGCTGTTTAAAGGTTTTGTACCACTCTGCTGTATAGCCATCAGCTCCTGGGGATTTGTTAGCTTTAAGTTTCATAATTGCTTTTTCCAATTCTTTAGGATGTATTTCTGACAGTAGTGTTTTATTTTGTGACTCCGTAAGTTGGGGAAGGTTTAATGTGTTTAGGAATGCCTCGGATGCGTTTTTATGTTTTTTGTGGGAGTATAAGTTCTTATAGTAATTCTCGAAGTTTTTAAGAATATCCTGAATTCTGAATTTTATTTCCTTTGATACTGGGTCTCTGATTTTGTAGATTGCTCTTTCTGTTTGATGTTTCCTCAATTTATAGGCTAGCAATTTTGCCGATTTACTGCCTGCTTCATAGTATTTTTGTTTCAGAAATGTAAGTTTCTTCTGGATTACTATTGTGTAGATCTCATTTATTTGGTTTTTAATTTCCTTAATCTTGAGCGAGTCAGTAGAATGAGTGTTGCCTTTGTGTTCTTTTTCTAGGTTCCTAAGTTCTGACTCTAATGTGGATAGTTTTTCTTGTCTTAGTTTCTTTTGGGTTGCCAGTTTTGCAATAATCTTTCCTCTTATTACAGCTTTACATGCATCCCACAGTATTAAAGGGGATACTTCTCCATTATCGTTATCTTCCAAATATCTGAGAATATCTGATTCCAATTCATCTTTCAGTGGTCCTTTCAGGACATTTGAATTTAACCTCCAAGAAAATGTATTATTTGTGTATTTTTGGATATTTAAGTCCATGTAGATCGGACTGTGGTCGGAGAGATCCATCAGTCCTATTTTACATGTTTTTACTCTTCCAATGTCTCTATTAAACATAAAAAAATAGTCAATCCTTGAGTAAGATGAATGTGGAGTTGAGTAAAATGTATAGTCTTTTACACTGGGGTTGAGTTCCCTCCACACGTCACAGATTCCCAATTCTTTTAGTAGCATCCGAGTCTTCCTGTTTTGGGTGTTATTTTGATGTGGGGAATTACCAGAAGCATCCCAGTATGGATTCAGTCTAAGATTGAAGTCCCCACCACATATCACTAAACCTTGAGCTTTAGTTATCATTAGGTCGAATACATTTTTATAAAATTTCCAGTTAGCCCCTGGGGGAGCATACACATTCAGCAGGGTGATATCTTCTCCCTCTAGCCGCCCAGTTACCAAACTGTATCTCCCTTCTTTATCTTTGTGTTCTGATTTTTTTTCAAATGTAATTTTGGTTGATATCAATGTCGCTACTCCCCTCCTCCTCCCTGATTTATATGAAGATGAAGAGATCATTTTAAACCCTTGTCTACTGAGTTTATTGTGTTCCACGTCTGTTAGGTGGGTTTCTTGTAAAAGTATTATTCCTGCTTTGTCTTTTTTCATTTTGCCTAGAATCTTGGATCTTTTAACTGGATTCAGGATTCCTTTTACATTATATGAAATTATTTTGGTTACACCCTGTTCCTCCATTGTGTTGTTTTGTTTAGTATAACTGTGTGGTGGCCCTCTTTTATGCTACTCAGAAACTGAAAGAACATTAAAAACAAGAAAAACATTAAGAACATAGTGTAAAAAACTTTAAAACAAAAAGCTGTCATAAGAACTTCCTGAGCTGAGGTCTTTTTAAAGACCCTGTAAGAGCCTTGATGGAGTGAAGGCTCTGAGGGAAATTCCTCAAACTCTGTTACGTGTTGAGGGCCCTCTCTTACCACTGAAAGTAGTCCCATGCTTTTAACGTGAGTTTCAGAACCCAATCCAAACTTGTAATGATTTTTTTTTTTTTCCTTTTATGCCTAAACCCTGTGAAATTGTGTGCACCCTCCCACCCCCATCACATCATTCACGCAAAAACAGTATTTGTTAGTATGAGGAGAACATGTGGATTATTGTCACATTTCTATTTTAACAAGTTTTTTTTTTTTTTTATTACAAAGACTTATTTGTTTCAAATAATATGATTGTTCCATGAAATGTTTTACCACATGCTGAATATGCATCTCCTTTAATGTTTGTTACCTTGTATGAGGGGGGTTGGATGTGCAGATTGATTCAAGAGGAAAAAAAAAAAAAAAAAAAAAAAAAAGGTCGCTATTCCAACCTGAAAACGGATAGTTTATCCGCGACGCTCTGGTGCTGGGTTTCCCGCTGCTGGTCCGTGGATTTTGAAGGTCTTTGTGTTGTCCATGTTTGCGTTTTGATCTTCTCACTCGGGTCTGCTGGGGGTTTAAATACCGTTACCGGGAGGCCTCTTTTCGCCATGTCAGCTGTTGCTTCTTCCGCCGAATTATAGAGACACGTTTCATCGCCGTAGAAGACCCTTAACTTCGCAGGAAATGGTGTCTGAAAGCGCAATTTCTTCTCTCTTAACACCTTTTTCGCGTCATTGTATTCCCTGCGCTTTTTAAGGACCTCCGGGGCGTAATCGTGTTCCACGTAGACTTTTCTCTCCTGGTGCATAAATCCTTTTTTCTGCCAGGCCAGTCTTACAACCTCTTGTTTTATTTTGAAATTGGAAAATCTTACCAACACCGAACGTGGGGGCGCTTCCGCCGCCGGCCTAGCGGCTAATGAACGATGTGCCTTTTCTATCTTCAAGTCGGTGGTTTGTGGAATATCCAATTTCTCTCTTAGTAAGGATTCCACGCATTCTGCCATTGAGTTAAAACCATTTTCGGTTCCTTCTATCAGACCATGAATTCTTATGTTGTCTCTTCTTTGTTTTCCTTCTTGGTCGGTTAGCTTAGCCTCTATAGCTGCTTGTCTTTTGCGTAGGTCTAGCACAGAATCTTCGAGCACTTTTATTCGATCCTCTGTTTCCAAGATTCGGTTCTCGGCCTGGTCCACTCTGCTGTTTGTCCTTTTCAATTCTTCTCTGAATTCCCGAAATTCGGCCGTAACATCTCGGCGAAATCATCGTAGCTCCTCAAATAGTGATTTCAGGCTAACCCTTTTGTTAGCTATCACCAGTTCCTCGTCTTCTGAACGGAGATCTTCCAGTTCGGATTCTCCGGCCGATACGTGTCCTGGCCTGGAGAATTTCAGTTTCTTCTGTTTTCCTTTAGACATGATGATTTTGTCTTTTGATTTTCACTCCTCCAAAAATCCGTTAAGTTTGATTTTCAAGGTGTTATCCTGGATTGGGTCTGAGAACTTCAGTGTCAAGCTGCAGTCGCCATGGCGTCCAGACCGGAAGTCGATTTTTTTTTTTTTAATGTAAAAGGGGTTCCTTGGTTCAAAAAAGTTTGAAAAACACTGCACTAATCCACAGTCGATAATAACAAGTCAAATTCCTCGTATATTTACATGTAAACATGCTTGGCAATAAAGCTTATTCTGATTCTGATTCTTTTGTTATATTTTCACTGCAATTCTACATTGATCCATTAGCACTAGCTGGGCTAGGCACTTTGCATTGGTCAGTCCAACTGCATTTGAGCTCGCCTCAGTGGGCAGATGCTGACAAACAGGCTGCCTGGCATTAGCTTAACTGTTAATCCAGCCAGCTGTGATTGGTATTTTCAATAAATTCTATTCACTTTCCACTGGAATCCTTGTTCATCTAACAAAACTTGGCCATATATGTCATTCTTAGATGTTATGTTAGCTTAGTTTTATTTTCTCTCAAAGACTGAAGGCAGCTAGTTGAAACTATTAGTTTAGGCACTCATTCACAAATATTTCTGTAATTAGCCTTCAGCACATCTGCATTGTTGGGTCTGGTGTCTCATCTTCCTCTTGACAATACTCTCCATGGAGTTTAAGTCAGGAGAGTTTGCTGGCCAATAAAGTACAGTGATACTATGGTCATTAAACCAGGTATTGGTACCTTTGGCAATGTGGGCAGGTGCCAAGTCCTGCTGGAAAATGAAATCAGCATCTCCATAAAGCTTGTCAGCAGAGGGAAGCATGAAGTCCTCTAAAAATGTCTTGGTTTATGGCTCTGCTGACTTTGGACTGCACAGTGAACCAACACCAGCAGATGACATGGCTCCCCAAATTAGAAGCCAAGTTAGATACCAAGTCCTTTCATGTGGAAGTCACGGTCCCAGAGTCAGGAAGAAGAGTGAAGAGGCACAGAATCCAACTTGTTTGAGATCCAGTCTGAAGTTTCCACAGTGAGTGATGATTTGGGGAGCCGAGCCATGCCATCTGCTGGTGATGGTCCACTGGGTTTTAACAAGTCCAAAGTCAGTACAACCATGAACCAGGACATGGAGCACTAATTACGCACCAAGGACCTCATTTAGCAGTAGGCTGTGCCATCCGAGGTGCACAATGGAGAGGTTCCGCAGGTCCTTCCTACCTACGGCTGTCAGACTTTATAACATAATAAGGGCTGCCCATAGAGGTCGTATTAAATGTACTAAACGTAACAACTTTGCACAGTAGACATCGTCCCCTCCGATATACAACAAAGACTAAAACCTCCCGTCACATGAGCAGCTTCTTCCCCTCTGCCATCAGACTGCTGAACACTAAGTGACTTATTGACTCTCGTGCACTATGTACAGCAGCTCAACCAGACTCATGTCAATCATCACTGTTTTCTTCTTGCATTACCGACTGCACTATATGGTTCTCCACATTATCTGCGGCTCGCTAATATATTTAAACTGCTGACTAGTATTACTCATTCTTATTCTACACTTTATTGCATGTATAGTTTATTTCTTTTATTTTATCATGTTTAATGTTGCAGCATTGCACCGAGACAAATTCCTAGTTTGTGTACCACATGAACAATGGCAATAAATCTGATTCTGATTCTGAAGACAATGACAATTATTTTTGAGGGTGGCAACAACACTGTTGATTCAATGCGAAATATACTGCCTGGGTACATAGTCATATTCTGCCAGGTAATTTAACAAACTAATGCTGTTGATACCATATAGCTGAAATGCAATGTTCCTGCACTGCGTATATAACTGGGTACACACAGTGGTGTGAAGTGTTTGCCCCCTTCCTGATTTCTTATTTTTTTGTATGTTTGTCACACTTACAGGTACATCTCAAAAAATTAGAATATCATGAAAAAGTTCAATATTTTTTGTCACTCATTTCAGAAAGTGAAACCCATATATTATGTACACATGTGGACAAAATTGTTGGTACCTCTCTGTTAATGAAAGAAAAACCCACAATGGTCACAGAAATGACTTGAATCTGACAAAAGTAGTAATAAATAAAAAAAAAATTATATGAAAATTAACCAATGAAAATCAGACAATGCTTTTGAATTGTGGTTCAACAGAATTACTTTAAAAAACAAACTCATGAAACAGGCCTGGACAAAAATGATGGTATCCTTAATATTTTGTTGCACAAACTTTTGAGGCAATCACTGCAATCAAACGATTTCTAACTGTCAGTGAGACTTCTGCACCTCTCAGCAGGTATTCTGGCCCACTCCACATGAGCAAACTGCTCTAGTTGTCTCAGGTTTGAAGGGTGCCTTCTCCAGACGGCGTGTTTAAGCTCCTTCCACAGATGTTCAATAGGATTTAGATCAGGGCTCATAGAAGGTCACTTTAAAACAGTCCAATGTTTCGCTCTTAGCCATTCTTGGGTGTTTTTAGTTGTGTGTTTTGGGTCATTATCCTGTTGCGAGACCCATGACCTGTGACTGAGACCAAGCTGTCTGACACTGGGCAGCACATTTCTCTCTAGAATACCTTGATAGTCTTGAGATTTCATTATACCCTGCACACATTCAAGACACCCTGTGCCAGATGCAGCAAAGCAGCCCCAGAACATAACACAACCTCCTCCATGTTTCACAGTAGGGACAGTGTTCTTTTCTTGGTATGCTTCATTTTTGCGTCTGTGAATACAGAGTTGATGTGCCTTGCCAAAAAGTTCCAGTTTTGTCTGGTCTGTCCATAGGACATTCTTCCAGAAGCCTTGTGGCTTGTCAACACGCAGTTTGGCAAATTCCAGTCTGGCTTTTTTATGATTTGTTTTCAACAGTGGTGTCCTCCTTGGTCGTCTCCCATGAAGTCCACTTTGGCTCAAACAATGATGGATGGTGCGATCTGACACTGATGTACCTTGACCTTGGAGTTCACCATGAATGTGTTTAGAAGTTGTTTTGGGCTCTTTTGTTACCATTCGTATTATCCGTCTCCTCCTGTGGCCACGTCCAGGGAGGTTGGCTACAGTCCCGTGGATCTTAAATTTCTGAATAATATGTGCAACTGTAGTCATAGGAACATCAAGCTGCTTGGAGATGGTCTTATAGCCTTTACCTTTAATATGCTTGTCTATAATTTTCTAATCTCCTGAGACAACTCTCTCCTTTGCTTCCTCTGGTCCATGTTTAGTGTGGTACACACCATGTCACCAAACAGCACAGTGACTACTTGTCACCCTTTAAATAGGCCGACTGACTGATAACAAGTTTGTAGACACCTGTGATTTAATTAGAGGACATCTTGGTTGAACATGTCCCTACGGTCACATTATTTTCAATCTTTTCTAGGGGTACCATCATTTTTGTCCAGGTCTGTTTCACGAGTTTGTTTTTTAAAGTAATTCTGTTGAACCACAATTCAAAAGCATTGTCTGATTTTCATTGATTAATTTTCATAGAATTTTTATTTATTACCACTTTTGTCAGACTCAAGTTATTTCTGTGACCATTGTGGGTTTTTCTTTCATTAACAGAAGGGTACCAACAATTTTGTCCACGGCGCTGTAGGTTCATTACTCAGAGAGTGATATATTTCAAGTGTTTATTTCAATTTGGATGATTATGGCTTACAGCCCATGAAAACCCCAAATTCAGTTTCTCAAAAAATTAGAACATTACATAAAATTAATTTACAAAAATAGTTTTTAAATAGAAATATTGGCCGACTGAAAAGTATGTCTATGTACACACGCAATGCTTGGTTGGGGCTCCTTTTGCATGAATTACTTCATTAGTGCACCATGGCATGGAGGTGATCAGCCTGTGGCACTGCTGAGATGTTTTGAAGGTCCAGGTTGCTTTGATAGTGACCTTCAGCTCGTCTGCATTGTTGGGTCTGGTGTCTCATCTTCCTTTTGACAATACTCCATAGATTATCTATGGGGTTTAGGTAAGAAGAGTTTGCTGGCCAATCAAATACAGTGATGCCATGGTCATTAAACCAGGTTTTGATACTTTTGGCAGTGTGGGGGTGGGTACCAAGTCTTGCTGGAAAATGAAATCAGCTTCTCCATAAGGTTTGTTAGCACAGGGAAGCATGAAATGCTCTAAAATTTCCTGGTAGATGACTGCGCTGACTTTGGTCTTGATAAAACACAGTGGACCAACACCAGCAGATGACATGGTTCCTCAAATCATCACTGACTGTAGAAACTTCACACTAAACCTCAAGCAATTTGGATTCTGTGCCTCTCCACTCTTTCTCCAGACTCTGGGACTTTGATTTCCAAATGAAATGCAAAATTTACTTTTATCTGAACAGAGGTCATCTGCTGGGGTTGGTCCACTGTGTTTTAAGATAAGATAAGCCTTTATTAGTCCCACAATGGGGAAATTCCAGGACCATCAATCAAGACCAAAGTCAGTGCAGTCGTCTACCAGGAAATTTTAGAGCACTTCATGTTTCCCTCTGCTGACAAGCTTTATGGAGAAGCTGATTTCATTTTCCAGCAGGACTTGCCGCCCCCCTGTCAAAAGTATCAGAACCTGGTTTAATGACCATGGCGTCACTGTGTTTGATTGGCCAGCAAACTCTCCTGACCAAAACCCCATAGAGAATCTATGGAGTATTGACAAAAGGAAGATGAGACACCAGACCCAACAATGCAGACAAGCTGAAGGTCGCTATCAAAGCAACCTGGACCTTCATAACACCTCAGCAGTGCCACAGGCTGATCACCTTCATGCCACGCCACAGTGATACAGTAATTAATCCAAAAGGAGCCCTGACCAAGTATTGAGTGTGTACATGGACATACTTTTCAGTCGGCCAACATTTCTATTAAAGTATTTTTTAAAATAATTTTTATGTAATATTCTAATTTTTTGAGAAACTGAATTTGGGGTTTTCATGGGCTGTAAACCATAATCATCAAAATTAAAATCAAACATTTGAAATATTTCACACTGTGAAGTGAATCTATATATGGGTTTCACTTTCTGAAATGAGTAACAAAAAATATTGAACTTTTTCATGATGTTCTAATTTTTATAGATGTACCTGTAAATGTATCAGATCAAACAAATTTCAAATCAAAATCAAATCAACCTTTATTGTCATATTGCTGTACATACAACTGTAGTGCAGGCAAGATTAAATTGCATTTCTCTCAGCATCCATATAAGTAAAAAGAACATGATTTAAGACACACTCACACATACCCCCACCCCCCCACCCCGACACAGCCATTCACACTTCCCTGAGACATACTTGAAAACTAACCAGAACTAAAAGAAAAAAGAAAAGGGGGAAAGAAAATCCAATAAGGTCAAATTAGACAATCACTCCTCTGATTATACAGTTCAACATAAGTTATCCGAAATGGGTGATGGCTGAAGCCGCAGCTTATATTGCCCACCCATATTCCATCCAAGAATTCAAAAGGAAAACACAACAAGAGCGATTACAATTCAGAACATAGCTAAGACAAAATATGACAAAAAAAAACCCCAACAACTAAGCAACAACACAACGCAGACTGGATATGACCGTCCTTATGTGATTTTATATGTCATCTTGTATATATGTTTGGAGTATTTCTTCCTTTAGTTTTTGTTTAAATTGTCCAAGCGTTGTACATGATTTTAATTCAGGTCCAAAGTCGTTCCATAATCTGACTCCTTGCACTGAAACACAGTGTTGCTTGGTGGTAGTTCTCACTGAAGGTTTTTGAAATACTGTATACATGTTCCTCTGAAATGATATTGTTTCTCCCTTATTTGGAACAGCTTTTGGATATTTGCGGGCAGTGATAGATTCTTCACTTTAAACATTATTACTGCAGTTTTAAAGTCAACCAGATCTTTCAACTTGAGAGCTTTTAATTTAAGAAAAAGTGGGTTTGTTGGTTCCCTGTAAGCAGCTTTGTTTATTATTCTAATAGTTTTCTTCTGAAGCATAAAGACTGGATATACGTTTCTTTTATATGTATTTCCCTATACTTCAGTACAATATGTCATGTATGGGAGTATTAATGAATGATACAAGGTATATAGTGTGGGTTGATTCAGCAAATATTTCACTCTGTGTAGTATTGCAATTGATTTGGATATTTTACCTTTAATATAATTAATATGTGACTTCCAACACAGTTTATTATCAATTATTACACCAAGAAATTTAGTTTTGGATACCCTTTCAATCTCTACACCATTTACACTGAGTTTAGATACTAAGTTGTTGTGGTGGTTGTTAAAAACTATAAATTTTGTCTTACTTAAATTGAGCGTTAATTTGTTTGAATCAAACCACAGTTTAAGCTTTCCTAATTCCTTTCTGAGTGTATCCAAAAGTTGTTCCAAATTGCTTCCACTGCATAATAAATTAGTGTCATCGGCAAACAATATTAAATCCATTTTTTCTGAAACTTTACATATATCATTTATATACATATTGAATAACAATGGCCCCAAAACTGAACCCTGTGGGACTCCACAAGTAACCTTCAGTAACTGAGTTTTTGTTACCAACACATACATACTGATATCTATTCTTTAAGTAACTACATAACCAGGACAGTGCTACCCCCCTAATACCACAATTTTGTAGTTTCTTTGATGATAAATTATGATCCACTGTATCAAATGCTTTTTTAAGATCCAGGAATACCCCAACTGAATACTCTATTTTCAACGGCAGTTGATATTTTTTCTATAAATTCCATTAGAGCAAATGCAGTTGTCCTCTTGTGTCTGAACCCATATTGCTGCTCATTATTATATTATAATTATTATTGAAATTATTCTTCAGTATGAAGTTGTCAATTCTCTCATAGAATATTTTTTTCAAGCATCTTGGAAAATTGCAGCAATAGTGAAATTGGTCTATAGTTTGAAAGTTCCCCTCTGTCACCCGTCTTGTATATCGGAATTACTTTAGCCATTTTCATTGCATTGGGAAATATACTTGTTTGGAGAGACAGGTTACAGATATACATCAGTGGTTTCACTAAGCATTCAATAATAGTTTTGACTAAGAGCATGTCAATGCCATCACAGTCCGCAGATGTTTTACTTTTAAACGATTTAACAATTTCAATGACCTCTCTCTCGTCTGTGTTCTTTATGAAAATGGAGTCTTTTATAGGAGTGTTTTTGCTTATTATATCACCTGTGGGTGCCGTAATGGGTATTTCTTGAGCCAAATTAGGACCAATGTTAACAAAAAAGTTATTAAATTCATCTGCAGGTGAAGCTGCATTCACACTCAGTCGTTTTTTTTGAAAAATTGGTTGGGTAGCTTGTATTTCTGTTTTTATTTCCAAGAATATTGTTAAGTATTGTCCATGTGGGGAGACTTGAATAACGAAACCGAATTGTCTTTCATTCCAGTTTATTCAAGAAATCATTCTACTGTCTGCTCTTATTCTTGAGCAGCGAACAAAGAGAGTGAACACACCAAAGTTCTCTCCTTTAAACATTCTGACATCAAACCATTTCCCTCGCGGGGGAAATCACACATCTCTCTCAAAATCTCTTTATTCACATTCATTAGCCTTTTATTTACATAACTCCCCCTTCTCTCTTCCCGAGCCTCAGTGGTCAGGAAGTCTTCTGTCCCCTGTCCTCCGCAGGGGGTCCAGGCTCTGTGGCTCCGCACCGCAGGGGGCTGGCTCTCCTTCATCGTGGTTAAATCACATACGCAGTGTCCAACATATACATGTCTCACAACACAGCCATATAACCCCCCCCAAACGATGAAGAACAGACTAATTCCTAAAATTAAATAGCACCTTACTCACTACTGAATAATCAACACCAACATTCAGTCTGTGCGCCGCTTGGGCTTCAGCCGTCTGCCGAATCTGCTGTGCGTTGGCCCCGCCTTGCCTGCGGTGCGTTTCTGCTTCGGCGCTGTTGACTGAGGGAGAGAGTGGTTAATTGCCTTCTGCGGGGGCCTGCCTCGTCGAGGCGCCACCGCGACCGGTACAGACACGTCCTTTATGACAAAAGCAGGTTTTAGTCTGTCAATACTGACTGTCTCTTTTCTGTCTCCAAAATCTAGCACAAATTGCTTATCACCTGCCTCCAGCACTCGAAATGGCCCTTCGTAAGGCGGTTTGAGCGTTGCTTTTAGGGCTTCGCGCCTGACAAAAACGAAATTGGCATTTTTCAAAGCCTTGGGGACGAAAACTCGTGGAAAAGCGTGATGAACCGGACCTGGGAGCGTGTCTGCCCCCGTGCCGACTAACGGTCCCAGAGCCGAGAGAGGTGGGGGCTCTGGGTGCTCTGGTAAAAACTCGCCCGGCAGCCTCAGAGTTTGTGCGAATACCAGCTCCGCTGGGGAGGCGTCTAAGTCCTCTTTAGGCGCAGAACGCAACCCTAATAAAACCCATGGAAGTTTATTCACCCAATCTGCATCCGTGAGCGACGCTCTGAGTGCTGCCTTCAAAGACCTATGAAAACGCTCGCATAAACCATTGGCCTGAGGGTGGTAAGCCGTAGTGCGGTGAATTTTGGCTCCTAAGCCGTTGGCCATCGCTGACCACAGCTCAGAGATGAATTGCGGTCCTCTATCGGACGTAATGTCCGACGGAACCCCGAAACGCGCCACCCAAGCCGTTAAAAAAACGCGAGCCACCTCCGCGGCCGTGGTCGTCGCAAGTGGGACCACTTCCGGCCAACGTGTGGTGCGGTCCACCATTGTCAAAAGATACGTGAACCCCTGTGATGCCGGTAGGGGGCCCACAAGGTCGACGTGCACATGGTCGAACCTTCTGGCCGGAATGCGGAACGGTTCTAACGGGGCTCTTGTGTGCCTGTGAATTTTGGCCCGTTGACAGGAAATGCAGGTTTTTGCCCATTCCTTCACGTGCTTGCGCAGGCACGGCCAAACAAACTTTTCCGCCACTAGTTTCACCGACGCGCGCACCCCCGGGTGCGCCAGTGAGTGGACCGAGTCAAAAACACGGCGGCGCCACGTGGTCGGAACCACCGGACGCGGGCGCCCCGTCGACACGTCGCAGATCAGGGGGGGCATACCGGTTTGTAAACACTTGCTCTCCAGCCTCAACCCTGTTGGTCCAGACTGGAGCGCGCGCACGTCTGCGTCCGCCCCCTGGTCCGCTGCCATGGCTGCGTAATCTATACCCACGTGCACCGGGGCTGCGCGCGCCACCGTGCCGCTCTCCTGCGGCGCGGTCACGGTGGCCCGTTCTGCCTCTGCGCGTGTTGGGGTCGTGAACGCGCGTGAGAGACAATCCGCTACTACATTGAATTTGCCCGCAACGTGCCTAATGTCTGTGGTAAATTCCGAGATTGCGGCCAGCTGCCTCTGCTGCCTGCCGGACCACGGGTCTGAAATTTTGGCCATGGCGTATGTGAGCGGCTTGTGGTCCACATAAGCGGTGAAGCACCGTCCTTCCAGCCAGAACTGGAAATGACGAATAGCCAAATGCAGCGCCAACAGTTCTCTGTCAAACGCGCTGTATTTTCGTTCAGCCGCGCTTAAAGATTTGCTAAAGAAAGCCAAAGGCTGCCAAACTCCGGCTACCTGTTGCTCAATAACGGCCCCTATGGCTAAATCTGAAGCGTCTGTCGTCAGCGCGATACGTGCTGCAGGGTCTGGGTGGGCCAGGAGCGCAGCGTCAGCCAAGGCTTTTTTAACCTCTGTGAACGCGCGCTCCCGCTCCGGGGACCATTCGACCGCCTGGGTCGGTTTTTGTTTTTTGAGCGCGGCATATAACGGTTGCATGATTTGAGCTGCGTGGGGCAGGAATCGGTTATAAAAATTCACCATCCCCAAGAATTCCTGTAGTGATTTGACCGTTTGTGGACGGGGAAAATCCGCTACCGCGCGTACTTTCTCTGGTAACGGAACCGCTCCCTCCGGGGAGACGCGGTGACCCAAAAAATCGATCCGCTCGACGCCGAACTGGCACTTGGCTGGGTTAACTATTAAGCCGTGCTCTCCCAGCCTCCTAAAAACTGCTGTGAGGTGCGTTTCATGTTCGTCCTCTGAAGTACTCGCGACCAAAATGTCGTCGAGGTACACAAACACGAAAGGGAGATCGCGTAACACGGCATCCATCATCCGCTGAAATGTTTGCGCCGCCCCTTTGAGACCAAACGGCATGCGTAAAAATTCGAAAAGTCCGAACGGGGTTATTACCGCTGTTTTAGGAATGTCCTCCGGTTGGACCGGGACTTGGTGATAGCTGCGAACTAGATCAATCTTTGAAAAAATGCGCGCCCCCGCCAGGTGCACCGAAAAATCCTGAATGTGCGGGATGGGATAACGATCGTGCGCCGTAGCGTTGTTTAGCCTGCGGTAATCCCCGCACGGTCTCCAGGAGCCATCGGCTTTCGGTACCATGTGCAGCGGCGAAGCCCACGGGCTCTTCGACCTACGAACGATGCCCAGCCTCTCCAGGCTGGCGAACTCCTCGCGCGCAATGGCGAGCTTAACTGCATCCAAGCGCCGAGCTTTTGCAAACACGGGAGGACCAGAAGTGGGGATAAAGTGTTTCACCCCGTGCTTCGCGACCGTCGCTGAAAAAGTGGGCACAGTGAGCGCTGGAAATTGGGTGAGGAGTGTGTGAAACTTACCACCTGCTGTAGCGACGTGGGTCTGTACTGGTGGCGGGGACACTCGAGCTGAACAGGGGAGAGAGTAAAAAGAGAGTGCATTTACCAGCCGTCTATTAGCAAGATCAACTAACAGATTGTGTGAACACAAAAAATCCGCGCCCAACATGTTGAAACTCACCGCCGCTATTACAAAAGTCCATTCATATGTGCGGCCATGTAAGCATAAAGGCAAGGTCCTTCTCCCGTAGGTGTTGATGTTCGAGCCATTTGCCGCTGTAGCTCCGTTACCGTGGGGTCCAGCCACCCGGTCCGCGTATGTTGGGGTGATGAAGCTCACTTGTGCTCCGGTGTCAATGAGGAACACTCGTCCGGAGCGCGCATCCGTGATGTAGAGCAGCTTGTTGCGTTCTCCGAGGGTCGAAGCTGCTAGCGACCCCCGGTCTTGCCGTTTCCCGAACTCCTGAAGATGCAGGGCGGCACACACCTGCGTGCCTTCTCTGCGAACCTCCGATGGTAAAAGCAGAGATCTTCTCCTCCGCTGTGTCGTGCCCGCGCTTCTGCCACCGGGCTATAGGCTCCCCCTCGTCGCGGTCGTGTTGCCGCCGTCGTCGGCCAGTCTGGTTCTGCCGCCTCTGGCTCCCCGCTGTCTCGGGTCGCTGCTGTGGTTGCTTGCCCGCCGCAGGCGTCCAGGATCCCATCTGCCTCCTGGGCCAGCTCCCGGAACTCCTCCAGGGTGTGACACTTTTTGCCGGCCAGCGTGCTTCTCGCATGCGCCGGGAGGTTGGAGAGGAAGATGAACTGAAAAATGAAATCATCGTTGTCCGAACCTCTCAGCTGTATCATCTCCTCCATCAGGGCGCTCGGCCTGTGTCCACCTTGGTCTAGCAAAGACAGGATCCTCCTCGCCCTCACTTCAGCCGAGGGGGTGAAAAACTTGATGAGGGTGGATTTCAGCTTGCCGTACCTGTCGGTCGCGGGTGGCTGCTCCACCAAGCTCTGCACGCACCGAGCTGTGCTGTTGTCCAGTTTAGCGATGACATGGTGGAACTTAGTGTCATCCACCGTTACTCCTGCGAGCGCGAACTGCGACTCTGCTTGCAGAAACCACGACCGTGGGTTATCCTGCCAGAAATCAGGCAGCTTAACGGCCACTGCGCTCGCCAGCTCTGAGCGCTGAGTCCGGGACCCTGAGAATTTCTTCGTTCATTCTCAACGTCGTCAGTCACCAATGTGGGGAGACTTGAATAACGAAACCGAATTGTCTTTCATTCCAGTTTATTCAAGAAATCATTCCACTGTCTGCTCTTATTCTTGAGCAGCGAACAAAGAGAGTGAACACACCAAAGTTCTCTCCTTTAAACATTCTGACATCAAACCATTTCCCTCGCGGGGGAAATCACATCTCTCTCAAAATCTCTTTATTCACATTCATTAGCCTTTTATTTACATAACTCCCCCTTCTCTCTTCCCGAGCCTCAGTGGTCAGGAAGTCTTCTGTCCCCTGTCCTCCGCAGGGGGTCCAGGCTCTGTGGCTCCGCACCGCAGGGGGCTGGCTCTCCTTCATCCTGGTTAAATCACATATGCAGTGTCCAACATATACATGTCTCACAACACAGCCATAGTCCATGTATTTTTAATATTGTCTCCGTTTTTCTCCAGTTCTTTACTGTAATAGTCTCTTTTACTACATCTTATTATACATGTTAACTTATACTAACCAGAACTATAATATACAAATAATATACATAATGTCCGTAGGTGCAGTAGTATGTAAGAGATTCCGGATCAAATGTTCAGCATCCTAACAGCTTGTGGAAGGAAGCCGTTAATCAGTCTGGTGTTTCTGCCTCTGATGCTCCGGAATCATTTACCAGATGGCAGAAGTTCAAAGTGTTTATGCAGAGGGTCAGAACGGTCCTTGACAATGTTCAGTGCCCTGCTCCTACAACTGTTCTGAAAAAGTTCTTGGACAGAGGGGAGGGAGACTCCAATTACCCTCTCGGCTCCCTTAACCATCCTCTGCAGGGCTTTTTTGTCTGACCTACTGCAGCTGGAGTACCACGTTGCAATGCAGTACATCAGAACACTCTCCACCACACCTCTGTAGAAGGTCCTGAGGATGCAGATGGGGAGAGAGGCCTGTTTGAGTTTCCTCAAGAAGTGCAGTCTCTGCTGGGCCTAAAATAAATTTAAATATTATACAAAGATAACAAGTAAAAACAAAATGCAGTTTTTAAATGAAGGTGTTTCTTATTAAGGGGGAAAAAAATCCAAACCTACATCTACATGGCCCTGTGTGAAAAAGTGATTGCCTCCTAAACCTAATAACTGGTTGGGCCACCCTCAGCAACAACAACTGCAATCAAGCGTTTGCGATAACTCACAATGAGTCTTTTTCAGTGCTGTGGAGGAATTTTGGCCCACTCATCTTTGCAGAATTGTTGTAATTCAGCCACATTGGAGGGTTTTCGAGCATGAACCGCCTTTATAAGGTCATGCCACAGCATCTCAATCGGATTTGGGTCAGGACTTCAACTAGGCCACTCCAAAGTCTTCACTGTGTTTTTCTTAAACCATTCAGAGGTGGGCTTGCTGGTGTGTTTTGGATCATTGTCCTTCTGCAGAACCCAAGTGTGCTTCAGCTTGGGGTCACGAACAGATGGCCGGACATTCTCCTTCAGGATTTTTTGGTAGACAGCACATTTACCACAGCAAGTCCTCCAGGTCGTGAAGCAGCAAAACAGCCCCAGACCATCACACTACCACCACCATATTTTACTGTTGGTATGAAGTTCCTTTTCTGAAATGCTGTCACTTTTACGCCGGATGTAATGGGACACACACCTTCCAAAAGTTCAACTTCTCTCTCATCAGTCCACAGTATTTTCCCCAAAAGTCTTGGGGATCATCAAGATGTTTTCCGGCAAAACTGACCCGAGCCTTTATGTTCTTTTTGCTCAGCAGTGGTTTTAGTCTTGGAACTCTGCCATGCAGGCTATTTTTGCCCAGTCTCTTTCTTATGGTGGAGTCATGAACACTGACCTTAACTGAGGCGAGTGAGGCCTGTAGTTCTTTGGATGTTGTTGTGGGGTCTTTTGTGACCTCTTGGATGAGTCATTGGGCTCTTGGGGTAATTTTGGTCAGCTGGCCAAAGGTTGGGAAGGTTCACCACTGTTCCATGTTTTCACCATTTGTGGATAATGGCTCTCACTGTGGTTCGCTGGAGTCCCAAAGCTTTAGAAATGGCTTTATAACCTTTTCCAGACTGATAGATCTCATTTACTTTCTCATTTGTTCCTGAATTTCTTTGGATAAGATAAGATAAGATAAGATAAGATAAGATAAGCCTTTATTAGTCCCACAATGGGGAAATTCCAGGATTGCAACAGCACAGGGATAGCAACACTCAGAGCAACAATCAGAAGGCAAGAAAAAAAAAAAAAAAAAAAAACAAGCAAGCAAGAGCAGCTAATAAACATATGTACGTATTACTATAAAATATATATATATACACACACACACAGACACACAGTGCAGAGCATTGTAGCTGGATGGAATAAATATATGAATATATGAACACACAGTGCAGAGCATTGTAGCTAGATGGAATAAATATGTAAATATATAAACACCCACAGTACGGAGCATTGCAGCTAGGTGGAATAAATATGCAAGTATATAAACACACACAGTGCGGAGCAATGTAGCTAGATGGAATAATATGTAGATATATAAATATATAAACACCCACAGTACGGAGCATTGTAGCTAGATGGAATAAATATGCAAATATATAAACACACACAGTGCAGAGCATTGTTGCTAGATGGAATGAAACAGCATAACCGTCTACTTAGTTATCCTACATGGTATGATTATGTGCCCATACATATTCTCACCCTCCATAGCGACCGGTATGTTCCTAGTTGTATGCCGGAGAGGACCATTGTGTAAGTCTATTGCATCTTTTGCATTCAAAAAACTATTAGTTTGTTACGTCTTTTTGCTATCTCTGCGAGCAGCCCTGCTTAGGTTGTACAGTCTGACAGCCGTTGGTAGGAAGGACCTACGAAACCTCTCGGTTGTGCACCTGGGATGATGTAGTCTGCTGCTAAATGAGCTCCTCAGTGCATTCAGTATGTCCTGCATAGGGTGGAACTCGGACTCCAGCAGAGATGACAGTTTAGCCACCGTCCTTCTCTCTCCTATCTCCTCCATCGGATCAAGGCGCTGCCCCAGGACAGAGCTAGCTTTCTTAATCAGTTTGTTCAGTCTCTTCCTATCGGCTGCAGTAATGCCACTGCCCCAGCAGACCACTCCAAAAGTGATGGCTGATGCCACCACCGTGTCATAGAATGACTTCAGCAGCGCCCCTTGTACACCAAAAGACCTGAGTCTCCTCAGCAGGAACAGCCTGCGCTGTCCCTTCTTGTAGAGTGCATCAGTATTGTGTGACCAGTCTAGTTTATTGTTCACAGCATGTCTAGCTTTTGAGGATCTTTTGGTCTACTTCACTTTGTCAGGCAGGTCCTATTTAAGTGATTTCTTAATTGAGAACAGGTGTGTCAGTAATCAGGCCTGGGTATGGCTACAGAAATTGAACTCAGCTTTCTAAAGATGTGAAACCACAGTTATGTTTTAACATGGTGGTGTTGGGGGGGGGGGGCGGGGAATCACTTCCCCCCCCCCCACACAGGGCCATGTAGGTTTGGATTTTTTTTTTTTTTTAACCTTTAATAACACCTTCATTTAAAACTGCATTTTGTGTTTACTTGTATTATCTTTGTCTACTATTTAAATTTGTTTGATGATCTGAAACTTACAGTGTGACAAACATACAAAAAAAAAAGAGAAATCCAGGAAGGGGGCAAACACTTTTTCACACCACTGTACGTACATTTATTTACTGCTTTGGCAAGCCAGTTATCTTATTTACTATTGCTCTGAGTGCCGCTGTCCCTTTGCTGCTGCAATCCTGGAATTTCTCCATTGTGGGACTATCCATCTTCTTCTGCTTAATCCTTTTTGGGTCGCAGGGGGCTGGAGCCTATCCCAGCATCTTTGGGCAAGAGGCAGGGTACACCCTGGACAGATCGCCAGTCCATCACAGGGCCAACACAGAGAGACCGACAACCATTCACTCTCACAGTCATACTTAAGGACAATTCCCAGTTTGATGCCAATGGACCTAACTTGCTTGTTTTTGGCATGTGGAAGGAAACCAGAGAAATCCCGGAGTAAACCCACGCAGACACGGGAAGAACATGCAAACTCCACACAGATCACTGTTGGTTGGGGGCTGGGATTGAACCCAGGATCCCCCGGCCAAGGGTGAGTTGCTGTGCATCCACAGTGCTAACCACTCCTCCACCGCGCTGCCCATTGTGGGACTAATAAAGGCTTATATTGTGGTCTATATTCATCATATATTCCATAACCTACATATGTTGAAGCATGTGAGAATGTTTGGTGATTACATATGTAAGGCGACTTCACACCTCAGAACAGGACAAAGAGATCTCAACTGCCAGTGAGGATCAAATGCCACATTTCCACTATATAGTTCTGCGCTACTCTTCTTTTCTTTACTACTCGTTTCTCCCGCGGCTGCGCCTCCATCACAACCGCGGAAAGCCGAGAATTGCTGGGGTGGGCGGGATCGAGGTGGCGCTACACTGCTGACGTATAAAGGACGAGACTGACTCCTCAACAACACAGAAAAAAATAGCGGATTACGAGCGGAGGATTTCCACGGTTTTTAACACAATGAATGTCTTTAACGAGACAAGAGAATTTTACAGGAGAAGACGACGTGGATTGAGACAACACACGTTGGAGCAGGAGAGGAGAATAGCGGTTGCCCAGGAGGAATCTGAAGCAGCTGCATATGAAGCAGAGATCATTCAGAGATCATTTCATTTGTTCAGTGTTCATGTGCATACATATGTCAAACGTGTTTTTTAAATAAAATGTTGTGCACTTTTAAACTACGTCGCCTCTGTTGTTCAAAACGGTTAAATGTTAACAGACGGTTAATTAAATGCTGAAACACCGGGGTAATTTAAAATTATGCAGAAGCTTAATCCTAAACCCCTTTAACTTACCAAATAATTTATATTATAAAAAAAGCCAATCCAAATCTAGACCCATTTTGTATATTGTGTAATAATGATACACTGATGATAAACTGACTTCCCAAAAAAAGCAGCAGCTATACAACGCACTTTTGGTTTGATGGAATTGCCATTTGACCTTGGAATTATATGTGGAAACTTGTTATACTTCCAGTTAACTTTAACTTACAAAATAATTAAAAATATTATAAAAAAGCCAATCCAAATCTAGGCCCATTTTTTGTATTGTGTATCATTTGAGTATCATTGTACAATCTATTGTTATTTATAAGGGTTATCTGTTCAGTGGTGGCTAATTACACACTAAAACAACGTAGAAATGACTCAAAAAAAAAAAAACATGCTGCAGCTAGACAACTCACTTTTGGTTTGATGGAATTGCCAATGAACCTAGAAATTTTATGATGAAACTTTTTTTAATCCTACTAAATACACTGACATTGTCACACTGCCCAACACCAAATTATAATTTTCTTTTTCAAACCAAAGATCACTATGGATCTATTGAATCACAATCGCATAGGTTTATCATACATGTCAACGTTTACAACATCGTAAATGTTATATTTGGGTTTACATGTATGGGTATTTTCGCTTTATATTATACTAGACTGCTTATAATTTATTGGAATTCTCAGAATTTGGAATGCCGATATAACATTCAATTCACATGTACTTACCTTTTACCCAATTCGACTTTCACCTTTATCAGTGTCTACTGCTGAATGTAAATTACACCTGTGCAGCTGCTTACAATTTTACTTAAAAACTGTACCCAATGTAGAGCAATGGATACAGCAGTGGTAATATTTATTAAATTTAACAACAACAATTACATTACCATTAAAAATCTTGACACCTTTATGGCTGAACAGCAGGATTAGGGTCATATGAGGCAATGGAATGTGTATGTAATTATTCGCCTTTATCATCCAGTGTTATAATATACAAACCACACTTTTATCCAAAAGACTAACATTTTATTACATTACAAATATTCCCAAAACATGTTAACAAATGGGGAGCTTTCAGTACTTCGACCAGACTGCCAAAATGGTTTCGGAAGGCTCCGTGGAAGGAAGCCGTCTCTGTCAGCTCATCCCTTCTTAATGCGGCTAACTGCAGGTGTCTTTCGCGCTGTTCGAGCATCCTTTCATGGATCCGCATCTCCTCAGCATGATTCTGGGCCATCAGTGATGCAAGGTCTGCAATGTTGCTGCTTTTCAGCTTGCCTATATGAAAGACAGAAGTCATTGTATTTAGATAACACCGGATCAAAACATGTCAGAAAAAATATTATGGAATTAAACTGTTGAAAGCCTGTGGTGGGATGCTTCGTTGCTGTATTTAAGCTCAACTGTCATGTTGTTGCCCCTCAGTAGAGTGGACTATAAGAAACTTCTGTGGTGATGTGGTTAGGCCCCCCTTCATTTCAAAAAGGATTAATTGTAAAAAGTATTTTGATTTAATGGGTTATTTTTAAAAGAATTTCTTTGTACTGTGGCCTCATAAATCAGAATGGGTTAATAGTGTTAGCTGACTTGAAGAATTTCAATCAAGCATTTTGATTTGAAGTCTGTACATGTGCTCCTTTTTTTTTGTGAAAATACAACAGTATTTCACCACCAACACACCTATAACACTGGGCCACTGTGGCTATGAACACCCCTGAATCTAGTATTTTTATAAACGTAGAAAGACATTTTAAATTCCTTGTTATGCGTCTATAGAAAACAATCACATATAAAAACAACCGGGTGGTAATTTTCAGTTTGTTGTGCCTTACCAGCACTTGACCGGGAGATGCCGGGGCAGTCCAGTGAGGCGGACCCCAAGGGATTTGAAAACTGTGTATAGAAGGAAAAAAACACACAATAACGCTCAAACAAAGTGCAACATGTACCGCAAACAAAACTTTTTAAACAGAATACAATAAGCTTACGTCAGCGTTTTGTTCACGTGAATACTGAAATAAAAGCGCGATTCAGCCGCTTGATGCCAGGTAGCAGCAAGGTACAGAGGTAGCTAGCTAGCTATTAGCGGGCTAGCCATCACCACAATTGCCCACAATCAAACAACTTTCTTTATTGCTAAAATAAAGTGCGCTTTTGACCGAAAGGCAAGAAGACGGACAATAACAAAACACTCACCGTCACCGTTTTCCAATTCCGTGGCCGTGTCGAGTCCAAATTCTCTGCCAATAATAGCAGGGCGGACACTTCCTGGTATATTTTTTCATTGCAAGTTGCCCCACCAACTCGCTCTGGATGTAGTCATCGGCTACGAGGGACAGAAAAGTCTGCACCTCATCGTTTGTTCATGGAATAAACTTGAGCGTAGACATCGTTATATGAGAACACAATTTTGAATCCAGTCACCGCGGTTACTCGCTGAAATTACAAATGGCGGACGTGTAGCTTCAAGAGAAAACAAAACGGACGCGTTTGGTGACGTTACGCCCTGACCAATCAGCGTTTAGCAGTCGATTGACGTCAATTCACACCTCGCTTTTCGCTCGCTTGTACCCTGCCTCTGAACAGGCACGAAAATCGTAACGGTTAAACCGTGAGGACTTGGGTGGAAATGGCGAAAAACCGAAACAAGTAAAAAAAAGTAAAGCCCAGGCGATACTGGTGGAAATGGGGCTAAAGAGTTTCCCAGGCACTGCGGTGGAGACCGGAGGAGCTGCCCTGACCCCCCAGGGCCATGAGGAGGAGTACGAAGACAATGGGGGGATTAAGATAATGAGGGATGTCAGCTTTGGATATGCATGTCTTTTGTTATGTGCAAGTATAAGTTCTGAGAGCCGGAGGTGTTCACTCTCTTTTTCCTTCTTCTGCTGCTGCACTAGGATGAGACTTGTTAGAGGAGCTGATAATAAACTTTGGTTTATATATCACATCGCCTCGTTCTTCCAAGCTCTTCTACACTGGTGACCCTGACGCGAGGATGGACTAGAGGCGTTCTCCCGCGATCGACTCATCTGTGGCGACCCAGGCAGACGCTGGCGCCCACGCAGACAGGGGAACAGATGGACGACGTTCCCCCACGGCAGAAGTGATAGAGAGGGCTCAACCGAGCACCAGTGCCGCTGTGAGAGCCGAAGCAAGGCACTCTCACCCTGCGGACACAGCAGTGACGGTCTACACAAACGCCGTCACCGTCAACCTGCCGGACTTCTGGCAGGAAGACCCCGCCTCGTGGTTTCTGCAAGCTGAAGCCCAGTTTGCACTTGCGGGCATCACGGCTGACGATACAAAGTTCTATCACATCGTCGCCAAACTCAACGCCGCCACTTCGAGATGTGCGCGGAGCATAATCCAACGGCCGCCGGCCCAAGACAAATATGAAGAACTGAAAGCGACTATCGTGGCAAATTACGTCCCCTCAGCCGAGGAGAGAGCCGAGAGGATCCTGGCGGTTTACGGCCACAGAGGAGGCAGACCCAAGGCCCTCATGGAGGACTTGCTGCAACTTAAAGAAGAGGACAATGACAACTTCCTCTTCCATTTCATATTCCTCAGTACGCTGCCGCCACACATGAGAGGGACGCTGGCCAACATGCGATGCAGCACCCAGCAAGATTTCCGCACGCTAGCTCACGAAGCTCAACGGCTCGTCAACGCCTGCAAGGAGCAGACACCCACAGCAGCATCCGCAGACCTCAATGCAGATGTCCGGAGCCACGAGGAGCCACAAATCACCGAGCAGAATCAGCCCGCGGTGACAGCGACACGGCCAGGACGCAACAGACGGAGCGACGTTTGTTATTACCACCACCGCTTCGCCGAGAAGGCTTACAAATGCGTTCCCCCCTGCAAATTCACAATTTCTGGAAAACGCCGAAGCCGAGAGCCATTAACAGCGGCGGTTCTCGGCGAAAAAAGCAAGCTTTTATATGTGACGGACGGACACACCGGCAAGCGGTTCCTTATCGACACGGGAGCTCAACTAAGTTTTGTCATGCCCTCCCAAGCAGATCGGGCCATGGGCACCCGGGGCAATGGAGTGGTGGCAGCCAACGGCTCCACCATCGACACTTTTGGCGAAAAGAGCCTGCCCCTCTGCATCCACGGCCGCAACTACAGATGGACATTTGTTGTAGCGGCGGTGAGTTTTAACTTGTTGGGCGCTGATTTTTTGTGTGCACATGGGTTATTAGTTGATCTAGTGAACAGGCGCTTTGTTAATGCACTGTCCTTTGCTTCTATTCCCTGCTCAGCTCAACTTTCTCCACCACCCGTGCAGGCTAGCGTCACCACAGCAGGAGGTAAGTTTGATCAACTCCTCACCCAATTTCCAGCACTCAAAATTCCCAAATTCTCAGCCACAGTGGCTAAACACGGGGTTGAACATTTTATTCCCACAACGGGCCCACCCGTATTTGCCAAAGCTCGGCGCTTAGACGCGGCCAAGCTCGCCATAGCTCGGGACGAGTTTACCACCCTTGAAAAATTAGGCATTATTAGACGCTCGAAAAGCCCCTGGGCCTCACCACTTCACATGGTTCCGAAATCCGACGGTTCTTGGAGACCGTGCGGCGATTACCGCAGATTAAACAATGCGACAGCGCATGACCGCTACCCAATTCCTCACATTCAGGATTTTTCACTGCATCTGGCGGGTGCGCGCATTTTTTCAAAAATAGACCTGGTCCGCGGTTATCATCAAGTCCCAGTTCGAGCAGAGGACATTCCTAAAACAGCTGTAATAACCCCTTTCGGCCTTTTTGAATTTTTGCGAATGCCTTTCGGCCTCAAAGGCGCTGCTCAAACTTTTCAGCGGATGATGGATGCAGTATTACGCGACCTCCCTTTTGTGTTCGTCTACCTCGACGATATGCTGGTAGCCAGCCCGTCTGAGGAAGAACACGAGCGGCATCTCACTATGGTTTTTCAGAGGCTAGAAGAGCACGGGTTAATAATCAATCCAGCCAAATGCAAATTCGGCGTGTCACAAATTGATTTTTTAGGACAGAGTTTCTCCGAAGAGGGCAGTCCCACTTCCAGACAAAGTTCACACGATAAAAAGTTTCCCACGGCCACAAACGGTCAAATTGCTGCAGGAATTTTTGGGAATGGTTAATTTTTACAACCGTTTCCTCCCCCACGCAGCTCAGCTCATGCAGCCCCTATATGACGCGCTCAGAAAACAAAAAGCTTCCAACGCGGTCGAATGGACCCCGGAGCGCGAACGCGCCTTCGCGGAAGTAAAGAGCGCCCTAGCTAATGCCACATTGTTGGTTCACCCCGATCCCTCGGCCCGCATTGCGCTAACCACAGACACTTCGGACCTAGCTATAGGGGCAGTTGTAAAACAACATGTCAGCGGAATCTGGCAACCTTTGGCATTCTTCAGCAAATCGCTAAACCAAACCGAGCGTAAATATAGCACTTTTGACAGGGAGCTGCTAGCGCTTCATTTATCCATCCGCCACTTCCAGTTCTGGTTAGAAGGGCGGAGTTTCACGGCTTTTGTAGACCACAAACCGCTCACCTTTGCTATGGCTAAAATTTCCGAACCGTGGTCAGGCAGGCAACAAAGACAGCTGGCTGCGATTTCAGAGTTCACCACAGACATTCGACATGTGGCAGGCAAACTTAACGTGGTAGCAGACTGCCTCTCTCGCGCTATGACATCGTCAGAGCGCGAGGAGACAGATTATACTACCTCAGCCGCGGAACTCTTCACCAACGCGGACACATACGCGGCCCCAATCCATGCAGGGATAGATTATGCAGCCATGGCAGAGGAACAAAGTAGTGACGCGGACGTGCGCGCACTCTTGTCTGGACCAACAGGGTTAAGGCTGGAGGAAAGGGGTTTACGCGACGGCGTGCCCCCCCTAATATGCGATCTCAACCGGCCGACCTCGCCCGTTAGTCCCAGCTGCATGGCGCCGCCGTATTTTCGACTCAATTCACTCCCTCGCGCACCCAGGTGTGCGCGCCTCGGTTAAAATGGTCGCCGAAAAGTTTGTGTGGCCTGGCCTGCGCAAAAACGTAAAAGAATGGGCAAAAACTTGCATTTCTTGTCAGCGCGCCAAAATACACAAACACACAAAAGCCCCTCTGGAGCCTTTTCCAATCCCTGCTAGAAGGTTCGACCACATTCATGTCGACCTCGTGGGACCACTACCTTCCTCCCAAGGTTTCACACATCTGTTAACAATGATAGACTGCACCACGCGCTGGCCAGAGGCAGTCCCTCTGGCGTCAACCACAGCGGAGGAAGTCGCTCGCGTTTTTTTTGACAAACTGGGTGGCACGTTTCAGCGTCCCATCGGACATCACGTCTGATAGGGGGCCTCAATTTGTCTCGGAGCTTTGGTCAGCCATGGCCAGCAGCTTAGGGGCAACAATTCACCGCACCACCACTTATCACCCTCAGGCTAATGGGTTATGCGAGCGTTTTCACAGATCTTTAAAGGCCGCCCTCAGAGCCTCACTAACGGATACAAATTGGGTAAATAAACTTCCCTGGGTTTTATTGGGGTTGCGTGCTGCGCCCAAAGAGGATCTAGATGCCTCTCCAGCAGAATTAGTTTTTGCACAACCTCTCAGGCTCCCAGGTGGATTTTTACCAGAGAACCCAGAGCCAGGGCATCTTTCAGCCCCGAGGTTTTTAGGCAGCAACGGACCGGACTCTCTCCCCGGTCCGGCTCATCATTCTTTTCCACGGGTTTTTGTCCCACAAGCTTTAAAGAACGCCGAATTCGTTTTTGTTAGGCATGAAGCTTTAAAACCAACTTTCCGCCCACCATACGATGGGCCATTCAGAGTGCTGGAACCTGGTGATAAACACTTTGTGCTTGATTTTGGGGATAGAAAAGAAACAGTCAGCATTGACAGACTTAAACCTGCCTTCTTGTTGAAAGACTAGCCTGCACGGTTGGCGAGAGCACCTCGGAGGGGTAGACCCCCCAAGAGAAAAGACTCAGCCCCCCTGCAGGGAACAAATAATCACTCTCCTCCCCAAGCTGCAGATTCCTTACAGGAAGGTCCCAGCAGGACGCCCAAGCGGACCCACAGCAGTTTCGGGAGAAGATTAAAACCCAGACGGCACAGAGACTGATACAAACTACTCAACAGTTGTTCACTAATTGTGCTGTAACAGTTTAGGACTGACTTGTGATTTTACTATGCTGTTATGATTACCACTGAACTCTCTTAGGAGCATGGCTGCTAGAAAGTTTCTTCTGTGGCAAGAGGTGTAGCAGTTAGTATGTCTCAATTATCTTAAACTGAATTTTTCTATTGTCCTTTTCTTAGTCGTTTGGGGGGGGCTGTGGTCTATATTTATCATATATTCCATAACCTACATTATGTTGAAGCATGTGAGAATGTTTGGTGATTACATATGTAAGGCGACTTCACACCTCAGAACAGGACAAAGAGATCTCAACCGCCAGTGAGGATCAAAGAGTTTCCCAGGCACTGCGGTGGAGACCGGAGGAGCTGCCCTGACCCCCCAGGGCCATGAGGAGGAGTACGAAGACAATGGGGGGGACTAAGATAATGAGGGATGTCAGCTTTGGATATGCATGTCTTTTGTTATGTGCAAGTATAAGTTCTGAGAGCCGGAGGTGTTCGCTCTCTTTTTCCTTCTTCTGCTGCTGCACTAGGATGAGACTTGTTAGAGGAGCTGATAATAAACTTTGGTTTATATATCACATCGCCTCGTTCTTCCAAGCTCTTCTACAATATTACTAAAATAAATCAACTTTTCCATGACATTCTAATTTATTGAGATGTACCCGTTTATATTGAGGGGGGGGTAGGGTGTGAGTGGATGATTTCAGACATAGCCCTAGTTTCATTTATGTTGCCTTTACAGCATGTGTTCTGGCAGTCTTCCAAGAAATTCTAAACATTCAGCAAATTTACTCTTCGTGCTGGGTAATTAATAGGCCGTGAGCAGCTCCCTCAAAATGTGGCTAGAAAATGATTTTCGTGGCACCCAACTGGGAACTACGGGATCTTTTATGATTTCTATGTAAAAAAAACCTGCTGAATCCGAAAATCGATGTTCCCACTGTCAAAAGTGTGGATAGCTATGTCAAATTTGCATAAATCCAAGATGGCTGCCACAACTAACCAAGGAAATGAATGGCCTAACATTTCAACCAGTCTACCTAGAAACACGTTTGAGGCCTCTTTTTCGGATAATGTTGAGCCGAGGAATCGATTTCTGAGGTCGACTGTGTGATTGAGGGTCAAAGAACCACGCCAATTTGCATAAATCCAAGATGGCTGCCATGGATGGACTAACTTTTTAGCCATTCTACCTAGAATCACGTTGGAGACGTCCTTTTCGGCTAATGTTAACCCGAGGAATCGATTTCCGAGGTCATTAGTGTGACTGAGGGTCAAAGAACCCCACTAATTTGCATAAATCCAAGATGGCCACCATGGGCGTGGATGGACTATATTTTGAACCACTCTACCTATAGTCACGTTTGAGACGTCTTTCAGATAATGTTGACCCGAGAAATCGATTTCTGAGGTCAGATATGTGATTGAGGGCTCCATTAATTTTCATAAATCCAAGATGGCTGCCATGAATGGCCTAATTTTTTTTATCAGTACAACTAGAATCACGTTTGAGACATCATTTTCCGATAATGTTATGCCCAGGAATCGATTTCTGAGGTCACTTTTGTGATTGAGGCCCAAAGAACTCCACTCATTTGCATAAATCCAAGATGGCCACCACAGGCATGGATAGTCCAACTTCTTAACCATTCTACCTAGAATCACGTTTGAGACGTCTTTTCTGCATTATGTTGACCCGAGGAATCGATTTCTGAGGTCAAATATGTGATTGAGGGTCAAAGAACTCCGCTTATTTGCATAAATCAAAAATGGCCGTCATGGATGGATGAACTTTTTTTAATCAGTCCACCTAGAATCACGTTTGAGACATCATTTTCGGATAATGTTATGCCCAGGAATCGATTTCTGAGGTCACTTATGTGATTGAGGCTCAAAGAACTCCACTCATTTAAATAAATTCAAGATGGCCGTCATAGGCATGGATAGCCTAACTTCTTAACCACTCTACCTAGAATCACGTTTGATACATCTTTTCCAAATAACGTTGACCCGAGTAATCGATTCCTGGTCAGTTATGTGATTGAGTGTCAAAGAACTCTGCTAATTTACATAAATCCAACATGTATAGCTGTCATATCCTGATACAACCTGTATTCAACCTCCACCTTATTCATCACCAGACTCATCTCCCTCATTTTCTTCCTCCTCTGCTTCCACAGATCTTTCAGATTCTGTAAGAACACGATTCACACAATTGATGCAGGCGCATAGATCAGTGCAGCTGAGATCCAATGCCTTGCATGTACATCTGCTGGCCTCGCACCTACTCCGCTTGCATGAACAGTGCACAAACGCATAGTTCAAGATCTCTTCAGGCGTCGGACCAGTTGCCATCCAGTCTACAGCCAGTTCTTCCTGCAACAAAATCCAGCCATGGCCCACTGGACTGTGGACTGGACTTGCAAAATGGCAAGCACAGACCGTGTGCCCATATTTACTGAGAGCATAAAGTACACAGGCGACTGCTGCTGCCATGAGTTTAACCTTTCTTGGGTGACACATCACAAACATATGGGCTTTCTTTAACAGGCCATTTTCCATCCGCCTAAGGCTTGATAGTATGGGTGTGACTATGTGCAAACTATATAAATGTATGCCCAAACTTGTTCCTCCCTCACCTACAAGTACACTGCACCCCTTGGGCTTGGGCTGAGAAGTACATCCAACCCTCAGACTCAGAGTTAAGCTCATTGGGATCGCTACCCTTTTCCCATTTGAGCTACTTTGTGGTAGCGGTATATTTTGACTATAATTCAGACCCAGGGTGGGTTCTGGGGATAGATGCATCATCAGAGTGAGTCGATCTGCATCATCTAGATCTATACTAGGACTATGCTACCTGGCACCCAGAGTCCCTTGGTTATTAGCCTTCACACCCCCAGATCGGCCTACTCGGAGTCTTATACCAGGACTAGGTCACCCTGTGAGCGGTTGACAAAGGTTTTAGACATCTAGGGTTCCATTTTAGTTCATATTTAGAGTTACAAATGATCGGAGCCAAACAACTCCAGGGCACACGCAGTACAACCATAAACAATGGCTGCCACTCACCTTTCTCGAACAAGTCGTGACGTTCTGCTACTTTCTGTTGGGGTCCGTCAAGTACAAGCCATTTTTGGGCACACTCGCGTACTTTTGCCCACGATGCTTCAGTAAAACGAGTGATACTGCCCAAAAACTTATCGGAAATGTGAATAACACAGGAGAGGCTTTCAGCACACACTACCCCTGTGGGCGCTGCCATTTTGTTGTCACATGACTAAAGGTACGACGCTGATTGGTTAAAACGTCCCGGACTGGGCCATGTATAAGGTAGCCAGACAATTCTTACCGACTGACTTCAATCGCATTTTTCATACAGCTATCCACACCTTTGGAAGTGGGAACATCAATATTTTGTCTTACAATAATGTAATCTTAATTAGAAACACTAAAATTTTAGTTCCCCGTTGGGTGCCACGAAACTGAACGAAAAGTGGCAGCTGCTCACGGCCTATAACCGAAATAAAACTAAAACCGACACTGGGATCGTGAAACCAACGTAATCTGGCTCATGTCATTTTTTTTCGATTTTTCCCCTTTTCTTGTTGTGCACGTGTGTACTGTATTGAGAGCTTTTCATGTACTGCCCCTTTAAAGCCTTATCCATGCTGCCCTTCCCCTCTAGTCCGCTTTGGTCCGCGTGCGCTTTGGATGAGCCTGGCACGCACGTGGCACTGTTCATGCTCACTTTTTTCATCTACCCAGGCCAAGCAGTTGACGCATGCGCACAACCATCATTTGTAGTTTCACTCCCGCCCAATAGGTAGCGCCAGGATTTTCACCAATAAAGAAACGCTGCTTGCTTTCTGCTGCTTGACTTCCCGGTTTTCACTCTTTCCATGAAGATGCTGCTGCTGAAGTATTTATGTATGATTCATGTATGTTGATTTCTCGTCTTCCGCTTCCTCGTTGTCTTCGTCTACTTTGTCTTGGTATGTTGTGCCGATATTGCCACCTCATGAATGGGACGTTCAGTCTTGCGCAAGCAGTTTTCAACGCGTTCAGGTCGTGGGCAGGCGGCGCGGCCACAAAATTTGGGCTGCACGCGGTCGAGCACTGTGGACACTAGTGGAGTGGAGACGATGACGTAAATTTCGTCTTGAGGTTTCCGGTTACACATACACTACCGTTCAAAAGTTTGGGGTCACCCAGACAATTTTTTAATGAATTTTGTGTTTTCCATGAAAAGTCACACTTATTTACCACCATGAGTTGTACAATGAATAGAAAATATAGTCAAGACATTGACAAGGTTAGAAATAATGATTTGTATTTGAAATAATTTTTTGCTTCAAACTTTGCTTTCGTCAAAGAATCCTCCATTTGCAGCAATTACAGCATTGCAGACCTTTGGCATTCTAGCTGTTAATTTGTTGAGGTAATCTGGAGAATTCTGACGCAATGAGCAAACACATTGTACCATTAGCACACTGGAGTGATAGTTGCTGGAAATGGGCCTCTATACACCTATGTAGATATTGCATCAAAAACCAGACATTTGCAGCTAGAATAGTCATTTACCACATTAGCAATGTATAGAGTGCATTTCTGATTAGTTTAAAAGTTTTCTTCATTGAAAAAAAAAAACAGTGCTTTTCTTTCAAAAATAAGGAAATTTCTAAGTGACCCCAAACTTTTGAACGGTAGTGTACGTGGACAACAGAGGTGCAGCATGAATCCAGCTTAAATTATGTGTGCAGGCACGTAGCTTCACATCCCAGAAGGAGTGCAGTTAGCACTGTTTGGAAGCAGAAAAATTAAAAAGACTTGTAAGGAAAAGAAATGTGGTTTCTATCCACATAGTATGTGATGATTGACTATTTCATCTGAAGATGACAAAAAAAGTGAGCAAAGTGTGCATAAACTAACACGTAGATGCCTGAAACTACGTTACTGTTAGCCTCTTAAGGCCATCTGCGTCATTTCAACCATTTTCCAGCAGGAATTCATGACAAAATGGACAAGGTAAGGCTGTATATAAGAACCCAATAAGAGACTCATAATCACCATGTGGTGGTAACTCAATCATGGCTGTGTAAAGGACTCACCCAACACAGCTAACAAGCTAATTAGCCACTGTCACAAGCCATGTGGCCTACCAACCCTCAATGTATGTAAACAAACACTAGATCGTGTTTGTGTGTGGAACAAAGACGATAGGTATATTCTTTATTATATTATGCTCATTTACTACCACAGCACAGTTATATGATACCACACTGTTGTGTAATACTGCTTAATTACTAGCCATGTCAGTGAACTATAAGGGAGAAGAAAGGAGAGGAAAAAAAGCCAGGAAAAAATAACCCTGAAACCAACATGAAAGGGTCAATAAACCACTTTATGTACCCGTTTTTGAATTCCAGATTCGTTAATTGTCTTTGATCTTTATTATTAGATTTTGGTGAGTCTGGATCACACACACACACGTGTGGAGATAACTGTGGTTTCATGCAAAAGTGAGTTGATGTCAGAATTTTTAACAGTTAATCCAAGGAGAGAGCTGGCAATCTAAGCTAAAGTTTCAGTTTGAAATATCAGTTTCAACAGAAGAATTATGACAATACTGCTTCATCTGAAGATACACCTTTCCAACAGAAAGAAAGTCACACAGGAATTCAAGAGTTTCCATTTCAACTTTACTGTTTTCCTGATTTCCAGCATTTTTAATTTATGTGCAACATTAAAACATTAAAACAAAAAGATAAAACATTTCCTTCAACAGTCTCGCATCACAAAACTTCATCATGACAAACATCAGTCGATTCACACAGAGACCAGATGCTACCTAAAAGCTGGCACATATATAGACGTGTGATCACAAACTGCTGCCAGTTGGCGGTCCTCAAATGTGAAGTCACCCAGTAACCCTGGTCTGTCCCTGCAATTTCATTGGTCCAAAAAGTAACCTCTGCTGGCTGTGGTGAACCGATTAAAGGGATAGTTCAAGTTTTTTTGAAGTGGGATCATGTGAACTACTCATTAGCATTCATGCAGTTGCCTTAAGTAGTTGGTGGTCTGGCTTCTCTCCTTTTAAAGAACAAAGGATGAAAGCTGAGCACAGTCAGGGCTGCAGTGGAGTGTTGTGGACTTAAGTTAGAGCAAATTTCCACCATCTAAAAGTACTGAAACTTAAAAACTTTTCAGCAATTCAAGGGAGCTCTCAAACTAGGGATGTTAATGATTAACTGACTTTCCAGAATTTTTAATTTAGTTCATTTTTAATTGTCGATAAGAATTTAGTCGACTAAATTAAATTTGCTGTCAAATGACACAGGGTTACAAAAATAATTTTTTTTTTAAAGTTGTCTGTGTTTTTTCAACTGATTTAAGACAATTTTGCACCACTGAATCCAAAAATGACATCCGTTTCTCTCGATCAGGTGCTAAGTAAAAACCTGTACTTACTTAGTACTTGACACTGTGCATGTACTTGCCTTTATATAAAGGTAAGTACATGTAAATTGAATGTTACGTCATCATTGTTCAAAATTCTGAGAATTTCAAGACGTAAAGAATTTTGCATCATATAAAGTGAAAATACCCGTACATGTAAATAAAAATGTATAAAACAACGTGGCCATAATTCAAAAAGTTGACTTGATTGAGTAAAACCAATGTGATTTTTGGATTCAGCACATCAAAATGGTCTTAAATCAGCTAAAAAAAAAAAAACAGACAATAAATTTGGTGTTGACCAGTGTAATTGATAACTCAGTCCTTTTCGATGAGAGTTTATTCTATGAAATGTTGTGGCGTCGCCGTCCAGGCGGGGACGCACGCGGCCACCCACTGCTGCCTTTCAAATGAAGGGGGGGGGAGGGGCAGAAGACAGCACCAAGGCCCCAGAGCTCATGCGCCGAGCAGAGTGAAAAAAAACTTGCCTTTCAGGGTTACATCGAACAGCTACAAGTTACAAGGCACGCAAGCTTGAAGATCCAACCGCCTGCTTCAGATCAGCAGGACGGAGAAGCAGACCAAAGCTAGGAACAAAGTACATGAACACAAAAACCCATCCCTGCTACCTTCAACCCTCCGCTAGACAGGAAAGCAGACCGAAAGTTAAGTCAAGTTAGTGCTGAGGTAACAGACAACAGAGGGAGCCCAGATCGTTCTGGGTTTACCTGGATTGCTGGGGTACTATTATAATGTTTAACATGGAACAGATGAAGCAGCTCACTATTGGACTATGACGTTCATATTTTATTCAGTGTATCAAAACAGTAACTAACTTTTCATATTTCAAAGATAGAAAGACCGTATTGTACTGAGGGAAATTCAGATTCTCATGAAAATTGCCCCTTATCAGTTAATCGTTAGTCAATCAATAAGGTGAATCAACTCATGATTCATGAGTTGATCGATAATATGAATTAGTTTGAGATAAGGATGCAAGTTATTTCATGGCTGCTTCAGACAGAGCTATATGTTAGCACAGGGATGCAAAATAATATCAGCATGCTATCGGTACATAAATCGTTTAAAATTATTTATCACATCCGCAAAAAGTAATATTTACAACTGATAAAACAGCGTTACACTTTTCCCGTGGCGTGAGGGTATGAATGACATCACATGAAGTGTGCGTGCCAAAACAAACATGTCTGCCTCCACACAGCCACACGAGGAGGAGGAGAAAAAAAAAAAAAACAAAAAAAAAAAACACGAGGAACCCAAGAAACCCAAACAAGAGAAAAAAGGGGGGGGAAAAAAAACAAAAAACTTAAGCAGCAACCCCTCCACAGTGTCCACTGGTGCCAAGACCACAGCCAGGAGATCCCTGTCTCCTGGAGGTAGTACCAGCCCCACTGCCACCCCACCTCAGCTCCACTCCCTTGTTCTCTAAACAGAGAGAAGCCAGATCACCCACAGCGTCAGGTAATTGCATGACTACTCTGAAGTATTTCACATAACTCCACATCCAGAGACTGAACTATCCCTTGAACACACACACACAAAAAAAACAACAACAGAAAAGACTTTCCTATAATTCATTCAAAATGACAAAACAGTGATGAGATGTCAGGTTTCAAGTGAAACCAGCCAAGACTCCGCTCCATCACACAGTGGCATCTAGGCTCGGGCAGTATCATAACAGTCTACTGGGGTCTGCAAGTTCTGATAGTTTGATTGTCAATAACATAAAAACATACAAAACCTTCATCCTGTTAAATTGGTAGTGCACTACACAAAATCGCCAGCAGGCTACACTGACAGATGACCCCAGTGATCTGTAAAATACAAATTATAAACAATGTGAAGTAAATAAACTATATTTTGGGTTTTATCCTCTTGATGAAGGTATGCCAACCAATACTGGCAAAGGTGTTAAATCCTGTTGGTCTGGTTAGCTTATCGCACATCAGTCAATAATGGGCAACCAACAATGTGCCTCCAAGTAGCTTGCCCCATGAGTCAACGGCAAGATCACCGTTTATGCTAAGATGGCTACGTTAAACAGCCTTAATGATCATTAATAAAACTCAGCCATCTTTAAACAATGGTGCAAATTTATATGCAGCCTCCATACGATTCTTGATTCTTCCAGTTTCTGTTAGTGTCACAAAGGTTGGTGACCTATCATTTAATGGACAGCTGTTTTAACACTCCTGCGCAGAGGTGGGTAGTAACGAATTATGTTTACTCAAGTAAATGTACTCGAGTAACTTTTTCCACTAAATAATACACATTTTTCTTCTTCAGAAATCTGTATGGAGGGATGGGGAGGCTGAAAAGTTCATAGTGGTCAAATTTGACCAAATGCGGTTTATTTTTCAACTGCAGAGATCCAAGCGCTGCAACGACGATGGAAGAAATGTGTGAACCGAAGGGGAGACTATGCTGGAAAATAAGCCACATTTGGTCAAATCTGACCACTATGAACTTTTCAGCCCCCCCCCCCCCCTGCACATTTGATCAAACCCTTTGAGTTACTTCTGGTTTCACTGAGCAAGTCAAGCTCATCTCTCATCAGTTTTTAAATCATTATTTTTATAGCCTGGTTCACAAAATATGTAACCCTTAAGAGATCCTAGTGACATTTTGTGCCATTCAGTTTTTTTATTATTTTGAAGCCATTTTAGCTGTGTTGCATGAATATAGCTCAAACTTGCCAGAGGATAACCATTTTTAAAACATTTTAGGACTGTGGTCTCAGTTCCTTAAATTAGCTTAAAATGGCTAAGCTACACCAAAACCGACACATTTGTTCCTAGAGACAAAAACTGCCCCATTGAAAATGACATTTTTGATCCCAAATTGATCATAACAAACTAATGCATTCTTTTAGGCTAAGATTTAATTTTGGACTACTAGCTTTCAAGTTTTAATTTTTGTACATGTCCATCAGATGGCACTACTTTTTCCTCATTCAAAGCATGCAGCAAAAATTTCACACTTTACTGTTTTCTGCAAGGGTGCCTTGCTATTGAAATGATAAGTGTGTCGCTATTGATGTTGGATAATAGGGTGTGTGTGCGTGCGTCTCATGTCATCTTCATAAGTCTTTCTTAGAAGGCCACACTCTGCAATATAATTAAGCAATATTACATGAGTGAGTACAGTGTCATGATTACAGTTACTCCAGGATGTGATGCGGTAGAGTCACATCCAGAGTTAGTATAATCATGATACTGTAATGAACTAGAGTGTAATATTGTTTTTATACAACAGTTCCGCAAGCACAACTTACTAAATGACAGCAATACTGGACAAAATATGATTTGTTTGTTTAACCGGTTATTTTGTGCAGCTGAAAAAAAAAGTCCCTTCTAAATGCAGCCAATAACTGCTGCTAAACATCTCAATCAGCATGGAGACGTCTATTGTCATTTCACACTCATGTAAACAAATTAAATATTATTAAGTGCAAAAGTAATAAGTGTTTATAAAACATACCTGTTGAGTCGGTACTGCAATGCCAGTTGCCAGAACACCATAGCTAGCAAGTAGCTAGTAGTTAGCATGCTAACGATTAGCACACTTTGCTTGCTTTTCTCCACATTTTCAGGTGAAACAATGAGTCCATCACCACAAAAGGTATTGTGGTTTGTTAATCAAGACAATAACTCAAATTCTAGCACTGTCTATTTTTTAAACAGATGTGAAACTGCTTAATGATGGGCAGACGGAAACCCCCCCCCCCCCCCCAAAAAAGGGTGGGACTTCTGGGCCACGGATGTATAATTTCTTGTCAAATAGCACCTCACTATGGAAATTAAAGTATCCGAAACAGTACTGCAATTGTCAGAGAACCGATAGAAAATTACTGTTAGTAATTAACAGTTACTACAGCACCTTTGAAGCAGAGTGACACATATCCAGTGAAACTGGAGTGCAATTATCGTGGATTATAGTTAACTCCTGGAATTCCTATTGTCCAATCAAATTGCTTGGTTGGAACTAACTGTTGTATGCTTCAAAGATAACTCAGCAGCTAGAACCAAAACAAAAATTGGACTTTGTTTTGGTTCTTGCTCAGGTAGTTTATGGAGGTATACTGCAGCCATGGTTGTAAGTATGAGCAGTAGTGCGTTCATTTTGAAGAAGGCAAGACATTGCAGCACACAGGAGGTTCTGGAAACTATCATGCACTCTGAGTGCAAGGATGGTTCCTCATCTCCTCCAAGGACTCAGACATGGAGAAGGCCTCATGGTACAGCTTTGTTTATGTTTCACCTCTGCTCTGTGCATCTATGGTGGGTGTAGCTTCGGACAAGGCTGGTGTGTACACAGCTGTATATATGCTTCATTTTTTTTGCTAGGTCAAGCACCATCTGCAGTTTCACCGCAGTCCTACAGGTAACGCAAATGTGCTGGCATGCCAGTTTGTTCAGCAGCTATGCAAAACAGAAGCAAGAACCATGCACATTAGCAGTAGTGATGGGATCCACAGTTCATTGAAATTTACTGAATCCCTTCAGTTCATTCACTAAAAAAAAAATCCATTCTAAAGATTCGTACATCGAGATCACTCTGTGCTGTACTAGAACTCAAAACTGCCTGCCACTCATTGAACTGAAAAACGCGGCTGAACTGAGCGGGTGGAGCTCGCTCTTTCACTGCTCTTCAGTACACTCACTGACTGAACTGATGGGAACGTGAGGGAGACAACTGAACAAAACAGCAGCTGGGGTGTCAATCTCTGCTCCTCGGTACATGTTCTGAGAACGTGAGGGAGGGAGCTGAACAAAGCAGCAGCCAGGCAAGGCGGCTTGGATCTGTGCTATGCATTTAAACATAGTAAACAGATGTGACAGATTATTATTTTAAGAGTATATTTAACCCTTTTATTTTAGTACTTGGGAGTTTTATGCATTTTACTGGTTTTAACTGAGTTTGCCATTTTTCTTTTTGTTTAACTGGTTGATTTGTTGCATGTTATTATTGCATGTTTTGTTGTGTTTTTCTGAAAACAATTGTGTGAGTGAAGCGTGACTTCATAGAAACAAGGAGCAGGCACCTCCACTCGACAGCTCGAGATTCTTGAAGCGACGCTACCAGAATGCATGCGGGGTGTGCTACATAGAAAGAGTGAAAACACACACCTAGGTGGACATGTACCATTTAATGTGTTTTATGGAAATTATTTTTTTTTGATGTTTTCATTTATAAAAACAGTGGAGCTATGTAAACATACTGACCTTTAAAGGGTTAAAATCCCCAAAATCTAATTATTTGACATTTATATTTCAAACTGAAGCAGTTTTAAAAAAATGACTCATTTAAAGTGAAATATTAATATAACATTTTTACAGCCTATTTGGTGAAAGTGACATTTTCTGCCCTTAGGACCATGACTGAGTTTTGTTTTAAATTTGACGCTTTAAAAAAAAAAAAGCACAAAAGTCAGTGTTGCTGCCAATCAATGACCCATCTCAGGGGCTAATAATAATAATAATAAAATACTCATTGAAATGTATTTTATGGACATTTTAGATTTTTTTTTCAATTAAAAAAAATGGAATTTTGTAAACATACTGGCTTTTAAAGGATAAAAATTTTTAAAAAAAAATCTAATTATTTGATATTTATATTTCAAGCTGAAGCAGTTTTAAAAAAATGACTCATTTAAAGTGAAATAAACGTTAATATATAACATTTTTACAGCCTATTTGGTGAAAGTGACATTTTCTGCCCTTAGGACCATGACTGAGTTTTGTTTTAAATTTGACGCTTAAAAAAAAAAAAAAAAAAAGGGGGGGGGCACAAAAGTCAGTGTTGCTGCCAATCAATGACCCATCTCAGGGGCCAATAATAATAAAATACTCATTGAAATGTATTTTATGGACATTATTTTAGATTTTTTTTCAATAAAAAAAATGGAATTTTGTAAACATACTGTCTTTTAAAGGATAAAAAAATAAAAAAAATCTAATCATTTGATATTTATATTTCAAGTTGGACCTGTTTTAAAAGACCGACTCATTTAAAGTGGAAAGAAAAATTAATATACTGTATATCATTTTTACAGCTGATTTGGTAAGGTGACATTTTCTGCCCTGAGAACCACAAGTGTGTGTTTTGTTTTTTAATCTGACACTGCAAAAAAATATACAATGCATGAATATCAATGTTGCTGCCAATCATTGACTCAGGGCCTAATAATAATAATAAAATACTCATTGAAATGTATTTTATCACCAACCATTGCTGCAGCTTTCTCCCAAACCAAAGAGGCTGCTTTTACCAGGTTTATAATAAGTCTTTAGTGTTTGTATTTGTGTTTTTTAAGTGACTAATGCATACCCGTGCATGTCCACAGAAACCAAGTATAAGTATTTCTGCATGCTTGTAGAAAGTTACTGTTATCATGGCAACAGTAACCATGGTGAAGTCTGCCTTTGATCTTTGATGATGCGTCTGTCTGGCAACAGTACCCATAGCAACATCTGTGCGTCTATGATGTCATAGCTATGAATGCCCATAGCTCAGTTCAGTTCAGAACTCCTCATAAGGAGTGCATCTCTGATGTCAGAGGGATCAAAGTACTGCATTTATAAGTAGAACGTAGTGTGTCTATGATGTCACAGTCCTTTGATCTCTCTATGTGCATCTATATGCCATAGCTATGAACGCATTTATAGATAGATGTAGAATGGCGTCTTGTTTGGGGAAGATTGTGGGTACTTATGTGAAGATAAAGCTCAGCAATGGGCAGATACATCAGGCAATGGTGACCTCACTGAATGAAGATAAGTGTTACAGTGAAGTGGATAGAAAATGAAGGTAGAAAAGAGAAAGGGATCGACTCAGTATATTTTTACTTAATCCAGACGAGGAGATTGCCCCTATTCCAGAGACTCCGCCACCTCCCACACCCAAATCTGTGAAGGTCAACAAAATTGCAAAAAAAGTGGCAGATGACTGCACCTTCTAAGAATTATACTCTGTCCAGGGATATCACAGCACGAAGGAACTCAAACTGTGTGAGGAAGGTGGAGAAACGAGAGGTGTCAACTCCCGCAACAAAAGATTAGGGAGAAGAGAGCTCAGATTGAGGAGCACAGAATATGTGTTTGTGTGAGGAAACGTCCACTCAACAAAAAAAAAAAAAAAAAAAAAAAAAAAAAAAAAGAGTTGGCCATGAAGGATTTGGATGTCATCACCATTCTCAGTAAGGATGTGGTGATGGTTCATGAACCTAAACAGAAAGTGGACTTGACCAGTTACCTGGAGAACCACATGTTCCGCTTTGACTATGCTTTTGATAACACTACCAATGAGATGGTTTACAGGTTCACTGCAAAACCTCTTGTAGAGACCATTTTTGAGGGGAAAATGGCCACCTGCTTTGCCTACGGCCAAACAGGCAGTGGAAAAACTCATACGATGGGTGGAGATTTTTCTGGGAAGAACCAAGACTGCTCAAAAGGAATTTATGCTTTAGCTTCTCGGGATGTACTCACCGGCCACTTTATTAGGTACACCTGTCCAACTGCTCGTTAACACTTAATTTCTAATCAGCCAATCACATGGCGGCAACTCAGTGCATTTAGGCATGTAGACATGGTCAAGACAATCTCCTGCAGTTCAAACCGAGCATCAGTATGGGGAAGAAAGGTGATTTGAGTGACTTTGAACGTGGCATGGTTGTTGGTGCCAGAAGGGCTGGTCTGAGTATTTCAGAAACTGCTGATCTACTGGGATTTTCACGCACAACCATCTCTAGGGTTTACAGAGAATGGTCCGAAAAAGAAAAAATATCCAGTGAGCGGCAGTTCTGTGGGCGGAAATGCCTTGTTGATGCCAGAGGTCAGAGGAGAATGGCCAGACTGGTTCGAGCTGATAGAAAGGCAACAGTGACTCAAATAACCACCCGTTACAACCAAGGTAGGCAGAAGAGCATCTCTGAACGCACAGTACGTCGAACTTTGAGGCAGATGGGCTACAGCAGCAGAAGACCACGCCGGGTGCCACTCCTTTCAGCTAAGAACAGGAAACTGAGGCTACAATTTGCACAAGCTCATCGAAATTGGACAATAGAAGATTGGAAAAACGTTGCCTGGTCTGATGAGTCTCGATTTCTGCTGCGACATTCGGATGGTAGGGTCAGAATTTGGCGTCAACAACATGAAAGCATGGATCCATCCTGCCTTGTATCAATGGTTCAGGCTGGTGGTGGTGGTGTAATGGTGTGGGGAATATTTTCTTGGCACTCTTTGGGCCCCTTGGTACCAATTGAGCATCGTTGCAACGCTACAGCCTACCTGAGTATTGTTGCTGACCATGTCCATCCCTTTATGACCACAATGTACCCAACTTCTGATGGCTACTTTCAGCAGGATAATGCGCCATGTCATAAAGCTGGAATCATCTCAGACTGGTTTCTTGAACATGACAATGAGTTCACTGTACTCAAATGGCCTCCACAGTCACCAGATCTCAATCCAATAGAGCATCTTTGGGATGTGGTGGAACGGGAGATTCGCATCATGGATGTGCAGCCGACAAATCTGCGCCAACTGTGTGATGCCATCATGTCAATATGGACCAAACTCTCTGAGGAATGCTTCCAGCACCTTGTTGAATCTATGCCACGAAGAATTGAGGCAGTTCTGAAGGCAAAGGGGGTCCAACCCGTTACTAGCATGGTGTACCTAATAAAGTGGCCGGTGAGTATTTCTCATGTTGAAGAAACCCAACTACAAGAAGTTAGATCTGCAAGTGTATTCCACCTTTTTTGAAATCTACTCTGGGAAGGTGTGTGACCTGCTGAATCGTAAAGCTAAGTTGAGGGTGCTGGAGGACGGGAAGAAGCAGGTGCAGGTTGTAGGGCTTCAGGAGAAAGAGGCCAGGTGCACGGAGGACATCCTGAAACTCATTGAAGTTGGTAACAGCTGCAGAACAACAGGGCAGACGTTGGCCAATGCTCACTCGTCTCGCAGCCATGCTATATTCCAGATCATTCTTTGGCGGAAGGGGAAAATGCATGGGAAGTTCTCCCTCATTGACCTTGCGGGGAACGAGAGGGGGGCTGACACATTGAATGCTGACCGGCAGACTCGTCCGGAGGGAGGTGAAATCAACAAAAGCCTGCTGGCACTGAAGGAATGTATCAGAGCTCTGGGCCATAACATGCGACACACTCCGTTCAGAGCAAGTACACTCACCTAGGTCCTCAGAGACCCCTTCATTGGAAAATATTCATGTACATGCATGATAGCAACAATTTCTCCTGGAATGACATCCTGTGAGAACACACTCAACATGCTATATTATGCCAACAGGGTGAAGGAGCTAAAAGTGGACCCCAACCAGGTGATGAAAGGGGGCTGCCCAAATATTCATGCTGCCAACCAGCTGGATGAGGGGCTGAGTACGACGCCACAAAGAGATGACCTCAAACTTCTCTGTGAGCAGAACAAAGAGGAAGTGTCTCCTCAGCTCTTCACCTTCCACAAAGCAGCGTCTCTGATAGTGAAGATGGAGGAGCAGGTCCTTGAGCATTACCATGCTGTTTTCCAGTTTATTCGGTGCCTGGAAGATGAGAAAGTACTTCTAAAGATGACAGTGGAGTCTTATGCCACCCAATTGGAGCAGATCCTACAACAGAAGAAAACAATCTTTGAAATCCTCACTGAGCTTCGAGATGGAGTGAAGTCAGTCCATTGCACTCTCCATGAAGAGGAGCAACCCAGTACCAGTGTCTAAAATCCAGATAACAATCCTGTGCACTGGTGTCCTTTAACTTTACTGGTCTTGTTCATTTGTAAATCATTCTAAACTAGTGCATACCTGTGCATGCCTATACAAACCAAGTATAAGCAAGTATTTCTGTATGCCTGTAGAAAACAGGTGTAAGTAAGCACGTCACTCTTTCAGTGATGCCTGCCTTTGATCTTTGATGTTACAGCCAGTCCTATGATCTTTGATGCTGTCATAGCGAGTCCTATGATCATGAGTGATGCCTGCCTTTGATCTCTGATGTCATAGCGTGATTATGACAGACACACAGTGAGTTGCCAGGGCCAAGATAGGAGTTCCTTGTGGGAACTCCTTATGCAGGGATGTAGAGTGATGATAATCAAGTTAGTGGCGGTAATGCACCTGTAAGCTGGTTGCCAATTGCCAATCAAATGTAAAAGAAGAAGAAGAAGATATACAGAGTGAGGCAGTAATGCACGTGTAAGCAGGTTGCCAACCGCCAATCAAATCTAAAAGAAGAAGACCAACACACGCACAGATTTCTTGAATTATATATAGTGATGTATTTCTCAGTTTAATCTTTATAATAAATCATCTTTTCTAAAAAAAAAAAAAAAAAAAAAAAAAAAAAATGTATTTTATGGAAATTTTAGTTTGTTTTTTTCAATACAAACAGTGAAATTTTGTAAACATACTGGCCTTTAAAGGGTTAAAATTTCAAAAATATAATTATTATTTGATATTTCAGACTGAAGAAGTTTTAAAAGACCGACTCATTTAAAGTGGGAAAAATAATATTTTTATGGCAGTTTTTCTCCTGGGGGACAAATGCCTGTTTTTTTTTTTTTTTACAGGATCTCTTAAGGGTTAACTTGATGACTATTGACTCTTTATGGGATCTGTATTATATTTGAGCTGTGTTTTTCAACCAGGGTGCCCTGATACATTCAAGTTTTTGTGGGAAACTGTGCATGCCTGTTCATATCCATAGAAATCAAGTATAAGCAAGTATTTCTGCTCTTCTTGTGACTACATCAAGTGATATGAATGGAGAAAGAAAAACTTTTGGATGGAAAATTCCCTTTCAAAAGGTTACCAGATGGCTGTTTTTATTATCAAAGCAACTCATCTGTGTTTTATCACCTGAGAGCAAAACACTCAGGCACTACTGCAGAGACATTCGGTTCTCACTGACAGGAAGACCACCTTATTTCAGTGCAGTATGTTGGATAGTTAAAGTGTAAGATGGACACGCACCACCGCCCCGCGCTATATAAAGCCGGGTCGGCCATCTTACGGTCTCTTCTCGCCTGCAGTCTAGCTGTCAACCTGTCAGTAGCTGTCAAACTAGATGTCAGTGTGAGCCATTCAATAAAACTGTTTTCCCACATACCTCGTCTCGTCTGTCCAGCAGGTAATTCCAGACATAACATTTTGGTGACGTTGGATTAAACCATGGAAGCGTGCGTGGCCCCCATTCACCCTTTCCTCGAAGTGCTGGGAGAACCGCCGGTACCATGGCTCAGATGGTACGAGGCCTTCCAAACCAACGCTGTCGCATGGGGTCTCAGGGAGCTCGACAAGCTGAGAGCCCGGGCGCTAATGGTGCACAACTTGGGCGTGGAGGCCCAGCGTATCCTGCATACACTCTGTGCTGCAGACACCTGCAAGGAGATAGTTGCTAGCAAGCCACTTTGACACCCCGGACAATGTTACAGCCAGGAGGATCCGTTTTCGGCAGCAGCATCAACAACTAGATGAGCCTGTCCAACAGTTTGTCACCGACTTACGACAGCTGGCTAGTGAGTGCCGTTTCAGAGCACTGGAGGAGGAAATGGTGCGGGACCAGCTGGCTGAGCACTGCTGTAGCGTCATGTTGCAGGCTAGGCTACTTACGGCACCAAGCGAGCTCACGCTAGCCGGAGCCGTTAAGCTAGCTATCCAGATGGAAACCATGGAAAAGCTAGCTCTGGAGCAAACCGGGTGCCAGCCACAGCAGCCATCAGAGCCTTTTGCTGCGGCACATGCCACGGACCCGGACAGCGAAGATAACTCGGAGGGAGAGGAGACAGAAGTCAACGTTGCTGGCCGGGGGTCAGGGGTCTCCCTGAGACCCCATGCGAAAGCCCTTTTGCATGGGCTGTGGGTCTGTTAAGCACCGTAAAATGGCTAAGGACTGTCCGGCGAGAGAAGCATGGTGTAACAGATGTGGATGCTTGAACCATTTTGCCAGGATGTGCTGTGAAGTCAAACTGGAGAGCCCACGGGAGAAAACGCTCCGCCCGCCCCAGACAACCATCCACACGGTGTCTCCAGACACGAACGGGTACACGTTTTGCAGTGTGAGAATGGACGACGTTGAGGTGCCGCTGTTGATCGACACAGGAGCGGAGGGTTCACTGCTGAATTGGGCCATGGTGAACAGGTTTTTTTCCCCACTGCAGAATTAGAGGCAACCCAGCACTGTTATATGGCTATGGAGGTGGAAGGCTGACACAGTCGGGTCTTTGGAGCTGACTGTTCAGTACAAGTCTGCGACGATGCTCGACTACACATTCCATGTAACAGCACGAGGTGATAACATCATGGGCTGTGACTTATTTTACGGTCTGGGTTTCACCATCAAAGACTATGCTGGAGAAGAGTGGTCAGGCTCTGGCCGGTGGAACTCCCCCGCCAATTCCGGTGACGGATGAGGATGAGGTATGGGATAAAGGATTGCCAGATACCATGGGGGTCAAGTGGGACAAATTTTGCTCAGGGCCAGCGCAGGAGGGTCTCAATGCCGGTGCTCGGGAAATGGTCGAGGGGACTACCGAGCGTGACAGCGAGGCACCTACGCCGGCGAGTGGCGCCGATGGGTTGGCTCCGGGTGCCTCGGGAGTTTGGCCGCAAGGAGATGGATGGTCTGCTGTTTTGAGGGCGCATGTTACACCAGCACCAAGAGAGGTCGGGACAAGACCGATGAGTGCAAGGGATCGGCGTGCTCGTCAGCAACAACTCAAGCCAAGCCGGGCCCCGTTGAAAGTCCTGGATTGGGTCCGGGTTCAAGGGGAAGAGCGCCTGCAGCGAAGGTGGGTTAGATGTCAGCATCAGGAACGTCGGGAACGTCTGGGCATAGTGGCCAGATTGGACGCGGCGCACTTCAAGCTCTGACGGCTCGGTGTGGCACATGAACCGGCTTCAGCGTGTCCAAGAGGAGGCTCCGGGAAACGAGACCGGACGAGGTCGATGATGGGGAGAGGTGGTTTCAAGTGTCCAGAGAGTCGACCATCACCATGAGAACCAGTTGTTTCCAGGGGCACATCGGCTGAGGGGGTGCCCTGGGCCCCCATACCAGTTATGCCCTTTCTATTGGACCACTTGGGTTGTAAATAGTATATACTGACATTCTGGGTTGCTTCATTGGAGGTGGTGTTTAAAAAAAAAAAAAAAAAGGTTACATATTGAATGTTGAAGAGATTATTTTGGTTTTGTCTGCTTTAGTTTGGGAACACGGCATATAATTTTGGTTACTAAGGGACTTTAATTTACTTTAGCAGGAGGCAGAATAATCCTCCTTGCCGTGTGGGCAGGACAGCAGTCCACCCATCCTCCCTATTTTAGGTTTTGTGGTGTGAATGTGTTAGGCTATTTTGAGACATTCGTTTTCGTTTGTTAGTATGTGATTCGGGTCCCAACTGGGGGAAGCATCTTGATTGAGTGAGCAGTTTTGGAAACCCCCCCCCCCCCATTTTTTTTTGGGGGGGGTGTTGGATAGTTAAAGTGTAAGATGTACACGCACCACCAGGTGGTGCCTCCGCCCCGCGCTATATAAAGCCGGGTCGGCCATCTTAAGGTCTCTTATCTCACCTGGAGTCTAGCTGTCAACCTGTCAGTAGCTGTCAAACTAGCTGTCAGTGTGAGCCATTCAATAAAGCTGTGTTTTCCCACCTACCTCATCTCGTCTGTCCAGCAGGTAATTCCAGACATAACAGTACTCAAGCTGGGTCATTAAGCAAGCAAACTTAAACAGAACTTTATTTTGCCCTTTGTCTAAAATTCAGATACTCTGTATTTTTCTTCAATATGAGGGCCAGAGGTATATTTTATTTTCAAAAAAAGGCTATTAAGACTTTTTTCATTGTTTCGTTATAATTATAGAGATTAATTGCATTTACAGAAATTTTTTTTTTTTTTTTTTTTTTTTTTTGTTACTTATTTGTACCCGTAGGTAGACTTGGTTTGCAGTCTGGTGACAAGCCACCGGCTGCTGGTCGCTGCGTGCGCGAGCGCCCTAAACCTACATGTTTTTGGTGTGCGGGAGGAAACCGGAGAAATCCCGGAGTAAACCCGCGCAACACGGGGAGAACATGCAAACTCCACACAGCTCACTGTTGGTCGGGGGCTGGGATCGAACCCACGATCTCATGATCCCCGCGGTCCCCCGGCCGAGAGTAAAACTGTGCTGCCACAGTGCTAAACCACTGCGCCACCGTGCAGCCCAAAATGTGTAATTTGCTAAAAAAAAAAAAATTAATCGATGCACAGCCTTACTCACTAATCAAGTAACTTTTTTTTAGTTGATACTTTCCTGCTCAAGTAGCTTATTTTTACTCGAGTATATTTTCTGGATACTCTACCCACCTCTGCTCCACTTAGCTACTTTCAAATGTTATTCATTGTTAAACAAGTTGCAGATACCGTGGTGCAAACATCTGGGAAAAAACAAATGAAGAATGAGATACCGCCCAAGCCTAGCCACTAACAGGTGAACACTGGCCTCCAGTCAACAGTAAGGCAGCAGGTGGCACCGTTAAGGCCACTGGTGGCCGCGGGGTGGTTAAATCAAATATATTTAAATCTAAACTGGCTGATCAAACCAGCACCTCAGTTTATATGATGCTTGTTCAGAGAGAAAGTTAAATCGTCAGTTTAAAAGATGGTTACATTTCTGAGCCGTGACTTGATAGTCTGTCCACATAATAATAATCTTTAAAAAAAAAACCTAATACAGTGGTACCTCTACTTACGAATTTAATTCGTTCCGGAAGAATTCTCGTAACGTGAAAAATTCGTAAGTAGAGGCGCGTTTTACATGTAAATGCCGTAATCCGTTCCAAGCCCCCAAAATTCGGGCATAAATTTTTTATAAATCGTAAAAACGCATCAAAACATGTAACAAATACATGTTACAATTAGATTACTGCACAATAAACATAAAATGAGTTTAAAATGAGAGAAAGAATAATAAAAGAGAATAATAAAAGAGAAAGAATAAAAATTATGTTCATTTACCCTTTAACTGCTATCGTCGTCGACGTCGTCACCTTTTGCCTTCTTTGGTTCATGTTCTGATCCAAGGACGTTTGCTTTTGTTGGCTTGTAAGTGCTTCGTTTTGTTTTAATACCGTGCTGATCGTTGATGTATTACGGCCATATTCTTTGGCGAGATCAACCAAACGCATAAAGTTTTGGAAAAAAAAAAACTTCGTGGCCAATGGGATACCAGGAAGATGCTAGGCGATAGCCAATGACAGAGCAGCTACAGGTATGTTTACGTTCAGTAAACTACGGAAGCTGCGAGGAGCGCGTACTTTTTTGCCTTTCGTATCCTGAAATTTCGTTCGTAACTAGAGGCAATATTTTCCCGTTGAGGCGTCTCGTAACCTGAAAATTCCGTATGTAGAGACATTCGTAAGTAGAGGTACCACTGTATCTTCTTTGGATATTTATAATTTCTCAAAGTATAAACACCCTCATCAAAAGATGTGAATCTGCTGAATCCCAAAGTTGGATGTCCAAAAAAAAAAAAGGAAAATTTTCAAAACTTAAAAACGGTCAATATATTTGACCATATTTTTCATTTACTGTAAATACCGAAGAGAATCAAAAGAAAATTAAAATGTCCTATTCAAAATAAAAAATATTCAAATCCTGCTCTTAGACGAGTGGATTCTAACAATGCTAATGAAACGAAGTATATATGTGATCTATGTATGCCAACATCATAATGGCACAAAAAAAAATAAAGTGATTTGGCCATTTAGAAGAAACTACAGTGATATTTACTGCAGGCAATGGCTTATCCTTGTCTGCCAACTATAGTATCAAGTGAAATTACCATGGCTGCCTAGTAACAATTGTGATTTAGTGTGATAAAATTAACAAGCTAACCTATTATGTGTTTATTTTGACTAGCGAACAAGTTAATGGATATAAGCACATTAATGGCAGTGCTCGGTAATGTCAACTACAACCGCCTTCCGCCAGCTGAAGAGGAAGTAGCCCATGCCAGCGCCCAATGCCACAGCGATGCAGAGATAGCCATTGTAGGTCATGAAGACGAGCATCAGGAAGTAGCTGACAACAACCTGGATGATGTGCAGGAAGGTCTGCAGAAAGTGTGCGGGGCTTAGCATCCGCTGCCTGAGACAAAAAGAGAGGTCTGGATTAGTACAAGTGTAAGAACAACCACCTTGGATAAAGTTTGGAAATGGAGAATGTTAGCATTAGCAGCATTTGTAGCCCACTGTTAGCTTTTATCATTTTTAGCTTCTCAAACACAGTTCAAACCAGATGTTATTTGCATAGATGACCACAGGAAACAAGAGGGATGCAGAAGAGGGAAAAACTTCTAAAGGGAGATCCTATCCGAGGCTACTGATCAGGTCTAGAAGACAGGAGACAGAACCGGGACCCACAGCAGAACTTTTGCCTCTATGTACCACCTCCTCTGTCATTTTGTGAATGCACAGTCTATACAAGCGTTTCCGGTGACCTGTCTGAAAAGATCAGTGTAGAGCCAGGACTAGATTTAGAGTCAAAACTGGCATGAGAGCCAGAACAAGGATCTGCTTTCAAACCAAAAACAGCCCAGTTTCTAGAGCAGAAGCTATGGGCAAAATGATGAGAATTTTGATATGGGCCATTCCTGTATCTGACCCATCATGTCTCTATTGTGGGGATAGGACCCATCGGTTTCCAGAGGTTTTGTTCATGACAATCATTTGACATTTGCCTGTGATGCAGCGTGTCAATGCAAGCAAACTGCACCATTTAAATACGCTGAAATCAGAAATTATTACACAAAAAAAAATGGGTCCAGAGTGGAATGAATCAAACCAACTTGCCACCGTTTGCTGATGTGGAGAGGAAGAGTCGACTACACAGTATATACAAGCTGCATGGACACCCGTCTTTAGCTGGCACTGTGGAGTGCCTGCGTTCACCCATCACCCCTATGGACAGCATGACCCTCTAGTGGGCTCTTCCGCTGTCGCTATATGGAATGAACGCAAACACTCTTGCTGCTCACGTCATGGCGTGTTGTCAATCTGGCTTTTTCTCTCCACCATCATGGCAGCATTAGATCTTAGCTATGCTCTTTTTCTGGTTTCTTTTTGATTTACATCCTGATGCTCAGTTACACTATACCCAATCAGCACCAAGTCAATCCAAAGCCCCATCCAGAAGTTTTTCAGGGCCACCTTGAAATCTCTCTACCAAGGCAAGCAGTTACTTAGACACAGAAGTTCAGAAATTTTTTTTAGGAAGGCGGTTCCTTCAGTGAAAACACAATAGGTAGGATCCCTGTAAAATTGTTTGAGCTCTTGTAACAGAAACAAGACTCATACCACCTCCTCCGTCATTCTGTGAACACGCATTCTATATACGTCTATGTTTTCAGTGACCTGTGAAAAGCCAGGGTCAGGTCAAGAAAGAAGATCAGTATGAAACCAGGACCAGATTCAAAATTAGCGTGAGAACCAGGGACCGGTTGCATCACCTGGTCTTAACTGAGCTGGTGTTTTAAGTCAGTCAAAGTTAAGACCAGTCTTTAAAATGTACCTTAAGCTGCACCAACCAGACTTGGGACCAGGTCTTAGTGATGTGTGTTCATGAGAAAGATCATGTGACTATACTGTAACCGTTACCTGGGAGCGGCGAAAGTTTGTTAATTTGTGGCTTCTGATTTTTTTTTTTTTTTTTGTTACTTATTTGTACCCGTAGGTAGACTTGGTTTGCAGTCTGGTGACGAGCCACTGGCTGCTGGTCGCTGCGTGCGCGAGCGCCCTAAACCTACATGTTTTTGGTGTGCGGGAGGAAACCGGAGAAATCCCGGAGTAAACCCGCGCAACACGGGGAGAACATGCAAACTCCACACAGCTCACTGTTGGTCGGGGGCTGGGATCGAACCCACGATCTCATGATCCCCGCGATCCCCCGGCCGAGGGTAAAACTGTGCTGCCACAGTGCTAAACCACTGCGCCACCGTGCACTGATTTGCTAGAATTGCAGAGAAAGCATTTTAATAAATAAAAATAGATTTTCCACTGACAGCACAAATATATACATATATAAAAAGGGTTCTGTGGTGTGGGTATGCATGTATGTTTGTGAAGAAAACTTTGTCCCACTATGGACTCTGAGGCCACTTGACTGCAGGCTCTTATCTCTTGCACGGCAATGCCACAATACCCGAAGAATGCTCCGGACATGGTTTCACTGACCGCCTGACCAAAAAAAGAAGTCAAAGGTGACCTTTTTAAGTCGACCTTTAAAAGTGGAGGTGTACATCGGAGGAGGAATCAAGCGATCCCATGATCGGTGGAGTTTAGGATCTGCAAGTCCCTACACAATACAGGCATTGCGGACTGATGGGGAGATGGAGGTAGAGGTTACCTCTGGGTGCTGGGTCACCAAAACTATTTACAGTGATCCCTCGCTACTTCGCGTTTCACCTTTTGCGCCCTCAGTGCATCGCGGATTTTTCAAAAATATTCAAAAATTCAAAATTGAGAAAAAAATGGCACGAAAGTTGCCCGGGCGCTAGCAGAAGGCAGGGAGACTACATTAGAACATCAGGTATCAACACGGAGAGCCCGCACAACTCAAAATCCACCTCTCTGACCACCGCTCCAGTCCTCTCCGCCCACCTCTTCACCGCTCGGGAATCTCGCAAGCTGATTGGCCGAGACGTTTTACCCAGCTTCTCTCCCTGCCGAGCGCCCATACCCAGCGAAGGAAGACCGCATTCATTGTTCTTTATCGCTCGTGTTGCTTAGTGGCACTTTTCGCTGTTCTCTTGTGCAAAATAGTGCTTGTGACGCCCTTGGGGGGGGGGGGTGACGCTACTTCGTGGTTTTTCACTTTTTGCGGTCGGTTCTGGTCCCCATTAAACGCGATAAGTGAGGGATCACTGTATTATAATATTTAACTATATTCAGTTATTTACTTCAATTCACTCAACACCCATCGACATGCATGTTGTGGGAGGTTAGAGAGCATCCCAACTGTTCATGTTGGGCTGTGAAGGGGAGCTGGAGGCTGGAAGCTGGGAGTCTGTGGTGCCGAACAGGGAGACGGAGGCTAGACTGAGCCTACATTTAATCTGCTCATATAACACCTGTGTTAGTATTGCCGTGTGTACATGGGAGTGGAGCACAGCGGACGTGGACTGCAGGTAAAGCCCAATTTATGCCTCTCGCTGAGCTCACAGCATACCCTCCGTGCCTGCCTCAACTGCCTTGTGCGTGGCTTTGGATGTGTTCTGGCGTTGCCAAAATTTGTTTCAACTGTGTCCAGTGATTTGTGCTCTCCTGTCTACTTGTTTATTAAATAGTGACGAACAAGAGTGGAGATTAACTTTTCATATGATCGCTGCAACAGAGAAAAAAGACAAGACGTTACACAAAACTGTGTGTACGCCACTGCTGTCATGTAAGTCTATATAGTTAATGGGGTTAGATGAGTCACACAGATGTTCTATATCTGCTAACTTTCTCAAAATTCTTTTGAATTTGAACCATCGTTTATCACACGCTTTGGAAGGGACACCGCAAAACGAGAATGAGGAAATGCAAAGGTGACAAAGCGGGCCAATTATAAGGAAGCATATCATATTCAAAACGTTGCCGGATATGGAGTTAAATTTCTGAAGAGGTGCACGTCAGATCAACATAGGCTATACAGTCATGTGAAAAAATTTGGACACAGTGTATAAGCCCGTGTGTTTTTAATATACTGGCCATATGGATATTTAATATCAATGTTAAAAATACTGGGAGATTCATGTAATACAACAAAACAATTAAAATGAATTAAGACTTTAATCAAATTTTCTGCAAAATGTAATTCTAAACAAATAATGAGGAATAAATTAGGGCACCCCCATCTTTTTTTTTTTTTTTAGGACACCCCCACATTCATTCCCACTTGAAATGACAAACAAATGTTAAAAAATGCAAACAAAAACAAGGTTAGACAGATATGTGAACATTTCTTAATAAAGAACTGAATATTTAATGGGATGTCCAAATTTTTTCACATGACTGTGTGTGTGGGGGGGGGGGGGCAGAGCTCTGGGAGGGGTCGAGGTTGGTCAGCTAGTCCTTGCAATCGCTACTGTAGTATCATCAGGATTAAACACTGCATGCCATGTAGATGCTAGTAAATAATATGATCAGCTTTTTAAATTAAAAAAAAAGGAGTTGATGGAAAATAAAAAGGGGCTCCCTCTTAAAGGGTACCTGTGGTGGTCGTCTAAACGCATTCAACTTGAAAACATTAGGCAAAGTATTCGTTATTTGGTTAAATAATTATTGCCAGCCATATACCACCAGAGAAATATGCAAATACGACCGCAGGCATGGCCAGCCAATGAAAACTATGCGCGCAGCCATGACACATGCGGATGTGACGTCACTACGTTGCTACTGAAAAGTCAATACTCCGCCTGTACCAGCGAGTAGGGTGCTTTTGTGAGTGTTTTTATTCTATTATGGCTGAATTGTCGAACTCTGAGGAAGAATTCGTCCAACATGGCTACAGGTTTGAGCCAGAAAGGTCTTCTGAGGGTAAAAGTGACGAAGTGGTCCTCACACACAACGCAATTTTGTCTGAAAGGAAACGTCTGTGCCCTGTTCCGAGATTGCGCAACCACTTTTCCGCTACAATCTTCTGACAAGGTGAGCTGGGTTTGGGTACACAAAAGTAGTGTTTCTTTGTTTTTTCGCTTATTATTGAGACATCCAAAGGCTTTACATTCCGCCATGTTGCGATATCCATATCGCATTGTATGTTTTTGTTGTTACAAGAGCGCCGAGTGTCTGCTGCTCTGTATATAGTTTTAGCGGCGAGGGAAGAGCCCAGCGCCGAATCCCTGGCCGTCTGGCGGCCGTTACGACCTCAGATCAGACGAGACGACCCGCTGAATTTAAGCACTTATTTATTTTCTACTCGTTTTAGTTCTGCATTTAATATGAACCCTGAGTTTGAAATAAACGTTTGAATTTGAATATCCCGAAAGCCACTGCTCATCCGGGCACTCCAGGCTCAGCCAATATTGATCCAGATCGCGGTAACCATGACAACGTCACAGGAAGCGTCCTGGCAGGCCATGTGGCTGCCAGTATGGCTGCGTGCATGTTTTGCTGACATAGCTGAACCAGCACATCAGCAATGGATTTATATCACATTGCTTTGAACTTGAACTTAAACTTGACCTAGAACGTGAGACAGGGGCTCAATATAATATCTTTTTTTTCACGACCACCACAGGTCCCCTTTAAAAACAGCATACTAGTGAATCTCAAAAACTTATGATTCATCATTTATTTCAACAAGACCACTGAGGTGTGTGCAATATCCCCCGCCTCCATTTTTTTTTTTTTTTTAAAGATCCTAATGTCACTGAAGGAGAGCAGTTTTCAACTTTTCCGTATAATTAATGGGGCAGAACCCAATTATGATAAGCCTATCATCCATGAATATACGGCAAAAATTGTTGTATACAACCATTAGTTGCATGTCATGATCTCAAGGAGAAGCTGTGTAGTAAGTATGGTGACCCTACCATTCTTTGTTGTTGAGATATAGGCTGTGTTCGGAATGTTCACTCACTCACTCCCTCTCTACTTGCTATATAGTGAATTTAGATATAGTTCACTATATAGTAAACTCAATATAACAATAAAATTATCAGCTTTCGGACACTACTGGGCTCGTTTTCGCGGCACGGTTAATGGCGTCATCATGGTGAGACAGTAAAACGTATGACTAACAGTGGTAAAAAATGAATACCTGCATGTAATTTGTAGTAAATATGTACTAAATCAAGTAATTTTTGATGAATTAATAAAAATAAATACCTTAAGGTAGTTTATGTTGTGATGTGAAGCTCTCCTCTCACTGCTCCGTTAGCTGTGCATTGCATTATGGGATACATTGGCTAATGTAGTGACCATCCGTTATACACTACTTTTCAAAATGCATTGTGGGATATTTTGAGCGTACTATATAGTGAATGAAATTTTCAGTTAAGATTTCAAACCACTGCGAAATGGTTGATTCATTATATAGTACACTACATGGGGAAGGAGTGAGCATTTTGAACACAGCAATAGTTTACATGCCATTTTGATGGTGACCTCTGACCTTGAGATCAAGAAAACCATAGTCACACTTCAGGGTCACAGGGTGAACATGTGAACCAGGTTTGGTGACCCTAGCTTTACTCGTTCTCAAGTAATGGCAAATGGCGTTCACTTCTATAGCGCTTTTTACTCATCTCTGGATGACCAAAGTGCTTTACAGATCCTGCTATCCACACATTCCCACGCTGATGGCAGCAGAGCTGCCATGCACTGGTGCTGGCCTGCCCCACCAGGAGCAACTGGGGGTTCAGTGTCTTGCTCAAAGACTGCAGACAGAGTGGGAATCGAACCACTGACCCTCCGATTAGTAGTCAGCCATACTACACCTGCGCCACAGCCGCCCAATTCAAATTCTAGTAATAGTGAAAACTGAATATTAACAGTGACCTTTGACATCTTGACCCCAAACCCATAGTCAGGTCAGGGTGTAAGCCATCCAAGATTAGTCTTAGAGAACTATGGTACCGATTTGAAAAGCCTGCATCATTTCTCTCAGTAGTTATCACGTTTACCAGATTTAAGGAAAAACTGACCACTAACCTTGACCTCAAGATCTATAATTCCTTCAAATATCATCCAGTGAGTCAAATTGCAATATACGCATCACCAGCGTATATCAAACCCTGGTACCAAGTTTCAAAACAATCGGAACAAAAATGTCGGAGGAGTTGATTTAACAAACGTGGGACAGAGACAGAGGGACAAACCGCCCCATAACATAATCCCCCTTTGGTCTTTGCCCATCTTTGACCAACAGAAAATAAAATGTGGCTCTCACCTCGACACCGGTTTTCTGAAATATGAAAAAGGGGGAAACATCAACTCCTTTCAAGGAACAAAGGAAGATGAGTTTTGCCCCGACAAGTCCAGTGACAGCTCACCGGTAAGTTTGAGGGGGGGGGGGGAGAAAGAAGTCCTTAATGTTAAAAAAAAAAAAAAAAAAAAAATACTTAATATGCCACATTGCTATAAGGCTGTTATTAACTGTAAAAGAAATAAGCTTTATTAGACTTTACGACTCCTCAATATCCCAGGCATAATATTTACATCTGGTCTTGGTGCCCTGATGGTGCAACTGGTGTAAATGTAAGACCAGACTTAGAATGCAAAGTTACAACCAACTTCACTTAAGATCCATCGTAGGATTTTCTGGTGCAACCGGCCCCCAGGATGTAGTTTAAAACCAGGAATATAGGGCTGTACCTGAATATCTGATGATGAGCAGTAGCTGTCCCCCCTCCCCCAAAAAAGAAAAAAATCTGGATATTCAGGACAGCCCTACAAGATCATGACCACAACAGGGCAGGAGCAAAAAACCAGAACAGTAAGTCGAACCCTGGGGGGTATCAGGAGGACCATTACCTGGGAGATAATTCTGAGAGCTGGAGCTTTGTACGGGCATGAGGATCCGCCCCATCCACACAGTGACTGTCAATCATGGAGCTGACAGTTAAAATATGTCTAGAAACTGTAGTTATCATTAACAGAGAAATGATCACACTCCAAGTCTGCTTCAGTCCATGCTGGTGTCCACTATTTCCTGCCAAGTATGTTGCTAGCACTGTGCTGTAAGCATTGTTAGCATGACTCACCCGACCGTCTTGTGCGTCTCCATCAGTACCGTCCCATCAGCCCCTGGGAGCGGCATAGAGTTGTAGCGGACATTAACCTGACTGCGGCGCAACAGCGCCTCACGCCCAATCTTCAGCCCTTCGTACAGCACAGCCAATAGAAAGACACCTATGCAGGCCCCGACCATCTCTGATTGAAGGAGAGGGAGGAGTTAATTTTGGAGAGGCAATCTAATACAGAATCTAAATACGATATTAATCAGTAAAATTTGTATACAAAACACACGTTGTGAATAAATGAATGCATGAAAAAATATTAAAGGTCCCATTTACTGCATTTTTCCCATATGCTGACAGTTCCCACAGGTTTTAATGAAATGTTTGTGACAAACTTTGATCAAATTGCCTTTAATTACTTAATTATTGCAGCATCATTGTAAATCATCTTCTGCAGCCTTCCTCAGAATGGTTTGTTTCAGTGAATCTCTCTTTAAATGCCCAAAAGCTGCAGTTAACTCCACCCTCCCTCTTACATCACTATTGCTAATCTTAGCTGGTTACCTCCTAGCTCAGGTAAGAAGGCTGAACCAACTAATGTAAATTTGTTTTAAAGAATGAATAAAATAAAGCATCACTGGTAGACAGTGTGTGGTTTCAGTCGTCAAAAGGATATGAGCAGTCCCTGTAGTACAGTAAGTACAGAAACATTTGCAAATAAGTGAATGGAGTCCAAAGGCAGCTAACTGACACTAGCTAGATGCTAGCTAGATGATCAAGGATTACATTGGGAAGGGGTGGGGAGTGAACAGAGTTATAGAAAATAGCAATCAAAACCGGCCATATCCACAGTTAAGCTAATGCCAGGGAGCCCGTCTGTCAGCATCTCCCAGGTGCTGGGCCAGGCTAATGCTAACAATTCGATGTAGCATTACAATGAAAATCTAACAAAATAAGCTAATGACTGTGGATTAGTGAAGCAGGTGGAAACAGGGATGTCTATTAGGGGGACTGAAATATAAAGAAAATAATATAAACCATGCTTGGTAAGCTAACTCCACAGTAGCTAATGCCTTGGCTGGGCTCCCTGCTGTGTTTGCAGACAGCTAGGCTGGCCAATAACACAGCATGCATCAAGGGTGGGTCTACCTTTTCTTGATGTAGATGAACAAACATGGAAAAGTTAATAGGGCTCATTGGAGGAAAAAAACAACATAAAGGCTACATGTGTTTTGTTTGTTTTTTTAAAAGAAGTGAGCGCTTTTTTTTGAGAATCATGTGACCAATAGATGCATTTCAGAAGGTTAAATCCTACAAAAATAATTTTTCAGTGAATGGGACCTTTAAGCATTTATAATTAAGAAAATTAATCTATTTTACAGCAAAACTACGCAAACATCAATATGTAACAAAAGCCTTTAAAAATCAACTAAGAGTATAAATCTAAAATTCAAACAAATATAAAATAACATGCTGTTTGAAATACAGTCTAGCATCACAAATTACAGACGTATTGTAAACATTAAGGATACAAAAGTAATATAAATAAATTGATGTAAATTTAAATCTAAAGTACAGAAAAGCTCTTTATAAAAAAAAGAAAACAAAAGAATAAGTACCTAAATTCTATAAAAAGTAAATATAACATTACAAAAATCGTAATTATAAAATTAACAAAAAAAAAAAAAAGGTAAATAAACATGGATCTATACTTTAAAGACGTTTTGATTTTTTACTATACGTCTTAAACCGAGAAGAAAAGCTTCTCTCCCTCTTTCTCTGGGTAAAACAAGCTTCAGCTGACCTCCAGGTGTGTTGATGACCAGACCGGTGAACAGCAGCTCCACATTCGTATAGCCAAAGTAAAAGGTCATTTGCTAAACAAAAACAAGTGTTATCGGCATGATGAAATCACACGTTGATCATACGTAGCTGTGATACACCCAGTCCCTCACCATCATGTGTCCTCCCATGTTTCCCCCTTGTCCCCCTCCTCCTTCATGGTCATGTCCAGAGCTGGTGGGTGCAGCCATGATGGGATGGTGGTGGTGGGAGTCGTCATGCCCCATGGCACTGTGGTTCATGCTGCAGAGAAACAAAAGTCATCATAAACTGTTCCATTCATTTACTGACTCTTATCTGGAATGGCAAGTCACAAAGGAGTTTAAGTAGAACCCAACTAAAATACCTATCTTACTGCGTCTGTAACCATAACAAATTTTGTTGAACAATAAATTGCCCAGAAATTCACAATAAATGTCTTTTTTTTTTTTACATCATGAAGGCCATTTCATGTCACTGACAATATAATACAACTCCATGCATATCCCATCAAAAAGCATTTAACTTTTATTTATCAAAAATATTCAACATCGGACATCATTCAACATCTAGCTTGGTGCTCAACATAATATTTGGGTTGGTTACCCAGCCACAGGTCAGTGTACTTCCTGTGCTGGTCCCAAGCCTGGATCATAGGGGAGGGGTTGTGTCAAGAAGGGCTTCTGGCATAAAAATACTTAACAAATCGACGTGCAGATCATCGCAATATCAGGTGATCATACGCTGTAGCGACCCCGAAAGGGAGCAGCTGAAAGAAGAAGAGTCAACACTGGAAAACCGATTTGAACACCCATGATCAACAAAAGGAGGACGAATATGAAGGCAGCTCATTTCAGTTCAAACAATGAGCATAATAAAATTAGCCTGATAAACCATTTTTATACGATAAATCGATACAGTAATCATTGTGACAGGCCAAAAGAAAATAGTTTCTAAACAGAAACAAGAGCACCACACATGGTACATTACACGCCTGTCCACACCCATTATTGATACTGCATAGCTAGCACACCAACAACCGGAAAATCGATTACAAATTCAAGATTCAACCTACTCTAGATCTGTAATAGAACTAATAACCATGTAATCGCAAAGGGTTTAAGCAACGCAAACAATCTACAATTCAAAGTGACACAAATTTAATATCATTTAACCCCCTACAATATGCACATCTTCAATACATGCACAAACACTGAAATAAAAGTCCTAGCTTGAAAACTGTGAGGAGTTCGCCAGATAAACACTTACACGTGTACGTACAGACAGACTGATGAATGGACATACCATAATACATCATAATAGCTTCATTTAAAAAAAGAATGACAAGTCAAATTATCACCATGAACTTCTACATTAGATTAAACGGTGAAGTAAAAATGTACCTGAGAACACCTGATGGAACCAACACGCTCTCTCTCGCCTGTCTTCCCTCGCTGATGTTGACCAGGCCACAGACAAACACCAACTGAGTGCTTGTGGCATCACAGCAGCCAATCAGCTCACCACAAAGTGGTAACCGTAGCAAGAGCTTGACATCACTGAGCAAACACCCAGCTGTAATCTGATTGGCTTTCAGGCCCCAAGGCCAGACAAGTCAGAAACATCCAATAGGAGCACTCCGATGTACCATCTGCCATCAAACAATTGGGTTACAGTATCATTAAAGCTTAGTAGAATATCAGTCATTGCCTTTGGGTACACTTAACTCCCAATTTCTGTTTGGACGAGTCAGCATCACTTTGAATTTCTGTCTCCGTTTATCTTCAGTGTCTCTTTATAAACAGCTAATTATGTTGGTTTGTTTGTGAGCAGGATTACGCAAAAGCTACTGCATGGATTCTGATGAAATTTTCACCCAAGGTAGTGCTTAAGTTATGGAAAACCCATTAGATTTTGGAGGTGATCTGGGTCGGTTGTGGATTCTGGATCACTTTTTAAATGATTGAACATGCGCACTCAGTAGTTTTATCGTTGTGATCCGTTTCAATATTAATCAGATAATCCTTAATGCAGCTCATGAGAATAAAGTTTAAACTGATGATTGTCTCTCAGCTTATCAGAACAAGAGCACTCTGAGGTGACTATCCCCCACCTCCATTTTCTTTGAAGATCCCAATACTTACCGATAGTGATAAGATAAGCCTTTATTAGTCCCACAATGGGGAAATTCCAGGATTGCAACAGCACAGGGATAGCAACAATCAGAAGGCAAGAGAAAAACAAGAGCAGCAAGTATACATATATACACACACACACATATATACACACACACACACACACACACACACACAGTATATATATATATACACACACACAGTATATATATATACACACACACACACACACCCCCGTTCAAAAGTTGAGGGTCACCCAGACAATTATTTTGTTTTCCATGAAAAGTCACTTATTTACCACCATGAGTTGTAAAATGAATAGAAAATATAGTCAAGACATTGACAAGGTTAGAAATAATGATTTGTATTTGAAATAATTTTTTCCTTCAAACTTTGCTTTCGTCAAAGAATCCTCCATTTGCAGCAATTACAGCATTGCAGACCTAACATGATTGCAAAAGGGTTTTCTAATCATCCATTAGCCTTCTGACGCAATGAGCAAACCCATTGTACCATTAGAACACTGGAGTGATAGTTGCTGGAAATGGGCCTCTATACACCTATCTAGATATTGCACCAAAAACCAGACATTTGCAGCTGGAATAGTCATTTACCACATTAGCAATGTATAGAGTGTATTTCTGATTAGTTTAAAGTTATCTTCATTGAAAAAAAGTGTTTCTTTCAAAAATAAGGAAATTTCTAAGTGACCCCAAACTTTTGAACGGTAGTATATATATAGACAGTGCAGAGCACTGTAGTTAGATGGAATAGATATATAAACAGTGCGGAGCATTGTAGCTGGATGGAATAAATATGAGTATATAGACACAGTGCGGAGTATTGTAGCTAGATGGAATAAATATACAGATATATAAACACACAGCAGATGTGTGTTTATATATTTGATGGAGAGCAGTTTAACTTTTCCAATCCAACTTTATTATGCCTCAGTGAAACAGAGAGGCGTATGGTAATTAGTTATTGCATCTGTTTGTGTCTGTGTGTCTGTCCACATCTCCGTTTCAGTGCGCCCAGTCAAAATTAAGTGGAACTAAAGGCTTGTATCATTGTATGACCATTTTTTTTTTTTTTACTTTTAATTTGCCAGAATTTTGAAATAACACTTTGTTTTTTAAATAAACACAAAAATGGCTCACCTTTACTGTCAAATGGAACGGTACCGTGCATGCGCCCAGAAACTCCCGCCAGAGGAAAGTACTGAGCAATCCGCCAATACTGGGTGAACAAATGCTCGTCTTTTCTTCTTCTGCTACTAAACAGCAAAAGCTCCTGTTCGTCTCGATTGCCATTGTATTCACATACCTCCATCGCTTCCACCATTTAAAACGTCTGCCACCGTGCTCTTCTTTGTGTTTGGATTGCAGCTGTTCAAATCAGGTTGTAGCTCTTGGCTGCCGCCGACAGCATAGGCATGTGAACTGCAGATTACTTTCACTGCACATGTGTGTACTTCAAAACTACAGGATGTGGATTTGGATGAAATTTTTACCAGAGGTGGTCCTTGGGCTAGAGAGGAACCCATAACATTTTGGTGATGATCCGAGAACACATACCTCCACCAAGGCTCTGGCACCAAGGCATCAGCACCTTGGTACTTCCATTTATAAAGCACTTTAAAAATGACAGCTGACACAAAGTGCCATATATCAAAGAAATAAAATCCAAAAACAACAAAAAAAAAAAACAGCTAAAAAAGTACAAAACAGCACAAATAAAAAAGTTGTCATAAGAGAGACAATAAGAACAAATAAAATCAAAGTCTCAAACTGGGTCAAAAGCCAGAGAATAAAAACGGGTTTTAAGATGAGTTTTAAAACTGGACAGTGAAGAGGCCTGTCTGATGGACAAAGGCAGACTATTCCACAATTTAGGAGCAGCAACAGAAAAAGCTCTGTCCCCTCTGAGCTTCCTCTTTGATTTCGGTATCTCCAGGAGCAGATGATCAGTTGACCTGAGAGACTGAGCAGGAGTGTATGGGAGAAGCAGCTCAGAGAGGTAAGGCGGGGCAAGGCCATTTAATGATTTAAAAACAAAAAATAATTTTAAAATGAACCCTAAAGTGCACAGGCAGCCAGTGAAGGGAAACTAAAATAGGTGTAATGTGGGACAGACAGGCGGACTGACCCATAACATAATCCCCCTTAAGTCTTCGACCCCTTTGGGCTTTGACTGGCACGGGATAAAAACAACCAGCTAGAGCAGGACCCTGTTCTAAACAGCAGTTTTTAACAAAATAAGCCAGAATAATGGGAGATATTGACTGTGGACTAGTGAACCAAGGGGAAACAGGGATGTCTTTTAGGGTGACTGAAATCTAAAGAAAATAATATAAACCACAATTGTAAGCCAACACCCTAGTACCACTGGTAGCTCTGAAGCTAACAAATTAAGCTAAAAAACCCTGGATGGGGACTGGATCACCACAGCCAATAACAGTCATTGTTGCAACTAAAGACTGAAATGTTTGTTTGCGACATAGGGAAAAAGGGTCTGCAAAACCGGCTTCTGCCCATTCTGTCAAAATGATAAAATTAATGGTGGCAAATGATTAAAAATTTTAACTGTAGTCACAAAAAATATTCATGATCAAATTTTTTTTCTATGCAATGTACCTTAAACTTATTTTCTAAACTTTTCATACTCTTATTAACATGGGAATATGCTTGCTTTCTGCAAAAAAAAAAAAAAAAAAGACAACTATGCAGAATATTCTCAAAAATAAAACCGAGACTTCCGGTTATGGCTGTCACGTAGGACGGACGTGTCTCGCTCTGCTCTGCTCCTGGAGAAAAAAATCGGCAAATAACTCTCTCATTTGGGACAGAACGTATCCCAGCATTTGGGCGAGGATATGTCGGCGAAGCCTAAGGCTGGAAAACCAGGAAAAGGAAAAAGCGAGCCGCCGAAACAGTCCAAATTAACGGACTTTCAGGTCTGTGACGCAGCAAACAAGGCTCCATATATGGCGGAGGAGGCTGGCGGCGGTGCGATTTCTGCGGGGAATGGCGCAGATGCGCTGATGGCTGCCATGAGTTCAATGAGAGCGGACTTTTCCTCTAGATTTGATGGGATTATGACAGCGCTGGAAGGAATAAGAAAGGAATTGGGTGACTGTGTAGAACGAACGGCGCAGATGGAGCTCCGTCTCGCTAGTGCTGAAGATGACGTCACCCGTCTTCAATTAAAGGTGCGCACTTTGGAAAAAAAAAAATAAATCTCTGGAAGATAATATTTTGGATTTGGAATCTCGGTCGAGACAGAATAATTTGAGGCTGGTGGGTCTTCCAGAGGAATCAGAAGGTCGGGACGTATGTTCCTTTCTGGAAAAGTGGATTCCGGAGGTGCTGGGCAGCGAGGAGTTGCAATCAGCAGTGGTTCTGGAAAAAGCACATCGTATTGGCCCACGGAGAGATAAGGGACCGCCGAGGACCTTAATTATGAAGTTTCTTAGCAACAGAGACAGGATGAAGATCTTCAACGCTGCACGTGCTAAAGGAGAGATTAAACACCAGGACCAGCAGGTGCGGTTCTACCCAGATTTGGCCACAGGAATCCAGCAATTGAGGAAGCAGTTTGATCCCGTACGTAAGGAGCTGCGCAACCTTGGGATTCGTCATGGTGTAATCTATCCTGCGAGACTGCTGACCACGTATGAGGGCAGAACCCACATCTTCAAGACCCCAGAGGAGGCGCAGGAGTTCATCAAGAAGATCAAAGAAGAAGAAGAGACTGGTGGGAGCTAAGCATGAACAAAATACAAGGTAGAATAATTAAGCATTTGCACAGGCATCTGACTGACTTGAAGTAAATAGTAAGTTTACAAAATATAGATTGTATTATATATTAAAAAAAACAAAACAAAAACAAAACAAACAAACAAACAAAAAAACTATGATGTACAAAGTTGTTAAAAATTTTGGAGTTAAGTTGGAAAACTACAGAAGAGAGTTAATGTTACGTCATTAAAAGCAGTAGAGTTAGGGTGATTGGGAGGATGAAGAAGGAGTGGCTTAGGCTGTTCCCCGTGGGTGTGGAACGGTCGATGGCTATATCGGGAGACAGAATTTTTCTTTTGATTTTGGGGGGTTTGCCACAAGTGTGGGAAGGGGAAATTTGTTTGTGTGTAGTTTGTAGGATGAATGTTCAACCACTCATGTTTTTGCTTCTCTGTATGAGCATGTTTACACTGCAAGGTAATCCCAAACTCTCTATTGATCATGGACCAAAGTGTTAATCTTAATTTAACTTCATGGAATTGCAGAGGTCTACAAAATTTAAAAAAACTTAAACAAGTTATGAATAAAATAAAGGACATGGGTTCAAGAATTGTGTTTTTACAAGAAACTCATCTGATAGAGGAGGATGTTAAAAGAATTAGGAGTAGATGGCAGGGAAGTGTATTCACCTCTTCATTTTCATCCCGAGCCAGGGGAGTTATGACTCTCATACATAAATCAGTTCCTTTTCAAGTGAAAAATGTAATTGGAGACAAATTTGGAAGATATGTAATCATTCAAGGTTCTTTGCTATTAGAAAATATAAATCTTGTGAACTTATATGGTCCCAATATAGATGACCAGAAGTTCTTTGCTAATTTATTTCTCATCTTATCATCACTTACAGGGCAACATATAATAGCAGGGATTTTAATTGTACATTGAATCCAGGTGTGGATAGATCAACAGGACTGGATTGTACGCACATTGGATGTAGGATGACTATTAATCATTTTATGAAAGAATTGAGATTGTTAGATATATGGAGAGAAATGAAACCACAAGTTAAAGCCTATTCTTGTTATTCCAGTACCTACAAGACATTCTCACGTATTGATTATTTTTTGATTTCCACAGAATTAAGGTCCAAGATTCAAAACTGCTTTTATGATAACATCGTGATCTCTGATCATGCACCCTGTTGTCTAATATATGTAGATAAAAAATTGACAAAGGAATCAGGTAGATGGCAATTTCAGCATAAATGGCTTCAGGATGAGGAATTTGTCAAGTATATAGAAAAACAGATAGACGAGTTCTTTGACATCAATACTACACAAACATCAGCATGTGTAAAGTGGGAGGCTTTCAAAGCTTTTATTAGGGGACATATTATTAGTTATACAGGATCAAAATCTAAGAAGACTCGAGAGGAGAGAGCTAAATTGGAACATAAAATAAAAAATCTTCAGGAAAAAGTGTATGCAGGAAGTGACCCAAGGTTGGAGAATGAATTACTGATTTTGAGAGCTGAATACGACAAAAAATCAGCGAATAGAGCTGCCTCGAGTCTTCTAAGATTGAAACAATCTTTTTATGAACAAGGTGAAAAATCAGGAAAATTATTAGCATGGCAGATTAAACAATTGGAAATTAAAACACCAATTACCAGTATTATAAGTAACGGACAGGTAGTTATAGATCCTTTAGAAATTAATAGAGCCTTTAGAGATTACTATGAAAAATTATATGATACCAAAAATGAACCTGATTTAACAAAACTAAATGGGTTTTTGAACGAACTATCTATACCGTGTATTCCAAATGAAAACAGGGAGATATTGGAGTCTAAAATTAGTCAAGAAGAAGTTGGGCTAGCCATTGATAATATGAAATCAGGAAAAAGTGCAGGACCAGATGGTCTTCCAGTTGACCTTTATAAAAAATTTAAGAATAAATTAATAAAACCTTTTTTGGAAATGGTTTTAGAAGCATTTCAAAATAATAATTTACCATCATACATAAATAATGCCTTAATTATACTGCTGCCAAAACCAGGTAAGCCCTCTAATAAATGTGAAAATATGAGACCAATAAGCCTATTAAACGCCGACCTTAAGATAATCTGTAAAATTTTAGCAAGACGAATACAAGAAATTTTACCAAATATTATTAATCGAGATCAGAATGGCTTTATAAAGGGTAGACAAGGCTTCCATAATGTAAGAAGACTATTTAATATTTATTTTAATAAAGAAGCACCGGATACAGCTCTCCTATCATTGGACGCCGAAAAGGCCTTTGATAGAGTTGAATGGCCCTTTCTTTTTGAAGTCCTACAAAGGTTTGGACTTGGAAATAATTTCATAAAATGGGTTCAAATAATATACAATAATGCTACAGCAGAAATCCTAACAAATAACAATATTTCAAAACCAATAAAAATCAATAGAGGATGTCGACAAGGCTGTCCACTTTCACCTTTACTGTTTACTATGGCAATTGAACCTTTAGCGATAGCGATACGTTTACATTCACAAATATATGGAATTAAAGTTGGACCAACAGAACATAAAATCTCCCTGTACGCCGATGACATAATTTTGTTTATGTCGAATCTAAAAAAAATCAATTCCAACCTTGTTGAATTTAATAAAGAATTTTGGGGAAATATCAGGATATAAAATAAATAAAACTAAATCTTCAATATTAATGCTAAATGAGACCCAGAGAAATTACCCAGCCCCTGAGGCAAATCAATTCAATGTTGTAAATCAGTTTAAATATTTAGGAATCCAAATTATGCCTAAGCTAGAATCAGTCGCCAGTGTCAACTATGAAGCCTTAATGTCAGATATCAATGAGTTAACTCAGAGATGGATGTCACTACCAATGTCGATGATCGGGAGAATCAATATACTTAAAAGTAATATTTTACCTAAAATACTTTATTTATTTCAATACATTCCCTTATCACCACCTTTAGATCTATTCTCAAGAATAAAAAAAAAAGTTAGTGGAATTTATATGGAACAACAGGAGGGCTAGATTACGTTTGTCTTTATTATATTTACCATTTGATCGTGGAGGTCTGAAATGTCCAAATTTTATGTTGTATTATTGGTCGGCACAACTGAGGTCTATGACATATTTTTCATCAAATGATCTCCCTCACTGGACTGAAATGGAATCATACAATTTACCTTTACCTCTTCCCATATTCATATACTCAGATTCGGCAAAAAAATTACAAAAACAAGTTAAAAATCCATTTGTAAAGCATATGATCAAAATATGGTGTGAAGCTAAAAACTATTTAAAAGAACCACAGTTATTGTCACAATTTAGTCCAATATGGGGTAATCAATATTTTAAACCAGGGAGAGCGGACGCTGTATTTAAAGTATGGAATTTAAAAGGGATACAAAAGATTCAGGATTTATATTTGCCATGTGCAGACAACATAATGTCTTTTGAAGAGCTGAGGATCAAATTTAATCTCAATAGAACACATTTTTTTAAATATCTTCAACTTAGAAACTTTATTCGATCAAATCAAAATAAAGCTCTCACTCGACCTATTTATTCATCCTTGGAAAAAATGATGATGAAAGATAGTAAAAGAAAGGGTATTATTTCAGAGTTTTATAACTCATTGACACTATCTTCAAGTGAAAATTCACTGAAAAGATTAAACTACTGGAAAGAAGATCTGCAAATTGAAATTTCAGAGGAACAATGGGAATTGGCTTGTACAGAAGCTCAAACCAAATCAATAAATGCACGCCTTAAATTGATACATTTCAAATGGTTAATGCGGATGTATGTTACACCGGAGGAGTTAAATAGATATAACAAAAATATACCAGATACATGCACAAAATGCATGGAAAGTAAAGGAACCCTATTTCATTGTTTATGGGAATGTAGATTAATAAGAATGTTTTGGGAAGAGGTGAGGGTAACAATTGAAAAAATAATCTCAAAACAAATCATATTGAATCCTAAACTGTTTTTGTTGGGGCTGTACCCAGAAAAGCATAATTTTAATAAAAGTGAAAGAACATTCATAGACCTCAGTTTGCTTAATGCCAAAAAATGTATTGCACTATTATGGAAAAAGACTCATAGACCAGATGTGACTCAGTGGTTAAGACAGATGTTAACAAACCTTCCATTAGAAAGAATAACATATATACTAAAATCAAAGGAAATTGTGTTTGAGAATATATGGAGACCTTTTATTGATTATGTAAAAAATTTAAACATAACTCTTGAAGAAGAAGGTGAATGATGTGTGTGGACCTTGTAAATTCCAAACTGGTGAACATAATATGTATACTTATGTATTGGATTGTCTAGACTAAACAGAGGAGCATTGTTGAAGACTTGATTTTGTTGGTGGTTGTTGGTGTTTTTAGTGCATTTTTTTTTTTTTTGTAGTACTTTAGTGTTAGTGTTTGATTGTTTGTATCATGTTTGTTAAAAAAAAAAAAAAAAGGTTCAATAAAGATATTGTGGAAAAAAAAAAATAAAACCAAAAAAATCCTGATGGGTACTGCAGAAATACTAAACTAGTGACCACTTTAGCATTATTACACAAGTTGTTGTCTTACCAGTTGCATCTCTCAACTCCATTTCTGATGCAAGTTCCAGTCTAGTACATAGCTCAATTTGTCTTCTAGAGTGCAGAAATTTGCAAACAGAACTGATGGGAGCAGTGTTAGCCTTTAGCTTAGCAGTTAGCCCTTTTCATGGCTTTTCTCGGCTTTGCCATTTGGATCCTGGAGCAGCCTTTATCTTCAGAGATGAACCATCAGACCAGTGGAGTCCATGGCCTGGTCCTGGACCCTAGAACCTCCAATCTTCGGCACCTAGAGAAGCGAGGAAGGGAACCACAAGCAGCATACGAGGGACCGCACAGCGGCCTCTCCTCTATTCTCTGTGGACATCTCTTCTCTCCAGCGTTCAGGTTTTTCCTTCTTTTGTAAAATTTGCAAGTTTGCTACATTTCGAATATTTATGTAAAGAGCTTTTTTCATGTGCCTCTGCAAGATTAATTTCATGAAAACACTGCAATGATTTCATGAACCTGTCAGTATGTGGACATAGTGATGAAAATTATAACCCAATTCTTTTTTCTATCAAACATTTAATGCTTCTTCACTCCCATACTGTCTTTTTTCTGTGGTTCCAATTATTATTAATAATTCTCGTTTTGGCCTTTGAGGGCTCTGAACAAAACAGAGCACACAGATTTCACAGGAAGTGAAGCAGGCTGTGATCGACCAACAGGAAGTCAGATCTAAGCTCAGAGTACAGAGACATGCATGTTTTTACTCTGCGTGACTCCCACTTCCTGCAGAGATTATGGCATCTAACATCCATCCAGAACAAACCACTCATGTGATTTTTACTGGAGGTGAGGCATGAGGTCAGTGAGGACGCTAGCAAACACTGCAAGACAATCAAGGAACATGCAGGGACAGGAGGAGCATACAGATCAAGAACACTTGACTGATCACAGAACTATGGTTCTGTTGGGGTTATGCCTTTCACAAAAATTACTATATATAGATTTATTGTATACATTTTTTTAGGGAGCTCAGTTTTTAGCTTGTCGAACACACCCGGAGTGGTGTCCTAGTTCTAGTGGCTGCTCTCTACAAGAAGGGACAGTGCAGGCTGTTCCTCCTGAGGAGGCTCAGGTCTTTTGGAGTGCAAGGGGCACTCCTGAAGACCTTCTACAATTCAGTGGTGGCATCAGCCATCACATTTGGAGTGGTCTGCTGGGGCAACGGCATCATGGCAGCTGACAGGAAGAGCCTGAACAGACTGATCAAAAAAGCTAGCTCTGTTCTAGGGCGGCGCCTCAACCCAGTGGAGGAGATTAGAGAGAGGAGGATGGTGGCTAAGCCGTCATCTCTGCTGGAGTCCAAGTCCCACTCCATGCAGGACATGCTGAATGCACTGAGGAGCTCATTTAGCAGTAGGCTGTGCCATCTTAGGTATGTGACAGAGGTTCCGCAGGTCCTTCTACCTACAGCTGCCAGAATTTATAACCTAACCAGGGCTGCTCATAGAGGTCATATTGAATGTACAAAACTTAAAACCTTGCACAATAAATGGTACCCTCCATTATACAACTAGGACAATATCAATCATTACTGAGGGTGACAACACGGCTGATTCAAATACGAAATATACTGTATGGGTACGCATTCATATTCTGCGGGGTAAACTAATAGACCGTTATGCTGTCTATACCACCTAGCTGTAATGCTCCAGCACTGTGTATATATCTGTGTACATATGTGTACTCATTTGTTCTTATTATCTTATTAATTATTGCTCTGAGTGCTGCTATCCCTGTGCTGCTGCAATCCTGGAATTTCCCCATTGTGGGACTAATAAAGGCTTATCTTACCTTATCTAGTTGATAGAGGATCCGCCCTACAGCCGGGAGGCCGTGGGTTCAAGCCCCGACAGGGTCATACCAAAGACCATATTAAAAAAAAAAAAAACAGTAGTACTTCCCACCTTCTAGCTTGGTGCTCAGCATAATAGAATGGGGGAAGGAAAAGTTGTTTATGGTGATGCCTTGCATGGCAGCAGCCCCTCTGATTCTAGATGTGATTAACATTGTAGATAAGAGAAACAATTTCGTTCAACTGTACATGATTGGCTGTATGAATCGAATAAAGTTGGCTTCTTCTTCAAATGTTAATAAAGAAACAAGTGTTCAAATCAGTTTGGTGGTGCATCGCTCCCATCTACTGTGTGGACATATGAACAGCAAATTATTTTCCACATTTCAATGTTGAATATTGTTGATAAATAAAAGTTTGATACTCTCTGAAAGGATGTATATACTCTACATTCTGTCTTGACCTTGAGCACAACCTGGATGCAGACCCAGCTGAGGATCATTGTGTACAAGTTTGGTGAGCATCAGGAAAACTGCATAGGAGGAGTAGTGATTCTCGTGAAATGCGGACGGACAGACCGACAGCACATCGTTGCATTAGCTTCTTTTGGCTTTTCTGGAATAAGTTTAAAAAAATAAATTTAGAGTCAATTTTTCATGCTTTTTTAAAGTGAGTTTATTCTTGACAACAGCACTTAGAGCATCAAAAGGACAGAGGCAGGAATCTATCCATTTTCTACTGCCTAATTCTTGTTGGGTCGTGTGTGTGTGTGTGGGGGGGGGGGGCTGGAGCATATCCCAGCGTCTTTGGGCAAGATGCAGGTACACCCTGGACAGATCGCCAGTCAGAGGTAGAAATAGGAGAGGTATTGGTTAAGTGGGTTAGAAAGTGAATGAGGGGCAGTCGTGGCTCAGGAGATAGAGTGGGTCATTTTATACTGGCTGACAAGTTAACAATAGAGAAAGTGTCAATGTGGCTTAATCAATCATGTCTCACTCTGAACGTAGGAAAAACAGCTACCATGTATTTTACCAACAAACAAAATCATACACACTGTCCAAGTATAACTGTAAATGGAGCAAATACAGAAAATGTAACAGTTTAAGTATTTGAGCGTCACATTAGATCCCATGCTCAGCTTTAAAAAGCACATTTAACGGATGAGCTGCACTCTGAAAAATAACCTTGCAAACGTTTGATGCATCAGAAACTCACTCTAAAAGGATCAAAAACATTCCTGAATGCCATGATTTTGACATTTCTCCAATTGCATCTCATGCTGGTGACTAGGTTCTTTGGTCTGATGAGACAAAAGTTGAGCTTTTTGGTCATCAGACTAGATGCCATGTTTGGCAACCAAACACTGCACATCACCACCGTGAAGCATGGTGGCAGCAAAATCATGCTCTGGGGATGCTTTTCAGCAGCAGGCCCTGGAAGGGTAGTAAAGGTAGAGAACACGAATGCAGAAAAATATCACCAAATCCTGGAGGATAATCAGGTTCAATCTGCAAGAGAACTACAACCTGGGAGAAGATTTATTTTCTAGCAAGACAACGGCCACAAGCATACAGCAAGCGCTACACAAATACGGTTCAAAGACAAAAAGGTGAATGTTCTGGAGTGGCCAAGTGAGAGCCCAGATCTCAAATTTGTGGCTGGACTTGAAGAGCCGTTTACGCTCAATCCCCGAGCAACCTGACCGAGCTTGAGCTGTTTTGCAAAGAAGAATGGAGAAAGACTACAGTGTCCAGATGTGCCAGCCTGATTGAGACATATCCACACAGACTCAGTGCTGTGATTATAGCCAAAGGTGCATCTACTAAATACTGACTTGAAGGGGGTGAATACTTGTGCAATCATTTGCTTTACCTTATAGATTTAGATTCCTTTATTAGTCCCACAATGGGGAAATTACAGGACATCCACATGAGTGGATGAGGCAGCCACTAGTGCGGCGCCCAACCCTTTCACCATTCACACACATTCACACCTGGGGCCACTTTAGAGTCTTCAATTAACCTAAGTTGCAAGTTTCTGGCATGCAGGAAGAAACCGGAGAAATCACGAAGTAAACCCACGCAGACACAGGGAGAACATGCAAACTCCACTCAGATCACTGTTGGTCAGGGGCTGGGATCAAACCCAGGATCCCCCAGCCAAGGGTGAGCTGTGCTGCCGTAGTGCTAACCACTCCTCCACCGAGCTGCCCATATTATATAATCTATCTATAAATGCAAGAAATCTGAGTGTCTGTGTTCCTCAGTGCAAAGTATACAACCTATAGTTGTAGGGCACAGGGGTGAAAGCAAAACAAATCCTGAACCTGAACTTTTTTCGGGGAGCAGGTGTGGAGACACATGCGCGTGCACACATATCCATTTACCCACGCACTAACAAAAAGTTGGGGATACTTTGCTTTCGGATGGAATTTATGGAAAATGTAAAACGTTCACGTTACAGTGATGTTATATCATGAAAGTACAGCATGTAAATAGAAGCATGCAATGGTGATTTCCTCATCTCAAACTGTATTGAAACAAAAGCCAACAACAGTGGTGGGTATACCACAACAAAAAAATGTAAGTGTTCCCAATAACTTGTCATGTGCCCTTGATTACACTGGTCAACACCAAATTTATTGTCCAAGTTTTTTTTTTTTTTTAGCTGATTTAGGACAATTTTGATGTGCTGAATCCAAAAATCACATTGGTTTTACTCAGTCAGGTCAACTTTTTTGAATTATGGCCACATGTTTTATACGTTTTTGTTTACATGTACCAGTATTTTCGCTTTACATGATAAAAAAATTTTGTCTTGAAATTCTCTGAATTTTGAACAATGATGATGCAACATTCAATTTACATGTACTTACCTTTATATAAAAGTACATGCACAGTACTAAGTAAGTACAGGTTTTTACTTAGCACCTGATCGAGAGAAACTGATGTCATTTTCGGATTCAGAGGTGCAAAATTGTCTTAAATCAGTTGAAAAAATACAACTTCCAAAACATTTATATTTGTAACCCTGTGTTATCAATTACAGCTTGACAATGACATCTCATGCTGTTCACAAGTCGACTTATTGTCTGCTGAGGCATGGCATTCCACTCTTCTTGAAGGGTGGCCCTCAGGTCATTGAGGTTGTGGAGTGCAGGGTTACGAGCCTCTACACGGCGACTAAGCTGATACCATAGGTTTTCTATGGGATTCAGGTCTGAAGAAAGTGCAGGCCACTCCATCTGAGGTACTATGAAGATGAAATTAGGCCTGTGTTGTTCATGCAGGGGCACAATGATTGGGTGAATGATGTTATTCAGGTAGTGTCAGCTTGTCACTGTACCATTCACAAGGTGTAGGCCAGTTCTGTATTGACTAGACGCACCTGCCCACACTAACACCACCACCAAAGGCTCATCTGGTGACAACAGTGGCTGATGCATAGCGCTCTCCTTGACAGCTCCAGCATTGCTGACGGTCATTTCTGCTCAACATGAATTGACTTTCACCAGAGAACAGCACTGAGGCCCACTGGTCCCTTGTCCGGCGTAAATGCTCGCTGGCCCATGCAAGACAATGACACGTGCCTGGTGGTGTGGTCAGGTACCCTTGTAGGTTGTCTAGAATGCAGACCACGCTGATGTATAGTCATGTGAAAAAAAAGTAGGACACCCCATTAAACATTCAGTTCATTAATAAATGTCTAACCTTGTTTTTGTTTTTATTTGCATTTTTTAACATTTATTTTAGCCATTTTAAGTGAGAATGAATGTGGGGGTGTCCTAAAAAAAGATGAGGGGTGTCCTAATTTATTCCTCAACATTTGCTTAGAATTACATTTTACCGAAAATCTGAAAAAAGTCTAATTCATTTTTAATTTAGTTGCATTACATGACTCTCCCAGCATTTTTAACATTGATATTAAATATCCAAATGTCCAAATATGTTAAAAACACACACACAGGCTTATACAGGGTGTCCTAATTTTTGTTCACATGACTAAACTGTTTCGAATGGTCTAATGTGTCACTTGGGTGCCTCTCACCTCTCTTAAATGTGTCTGGAGTTGAGTGACAGTCATTATCCAGTTCTGCAGGGCACTGTTCACAATGAAGCGGTCATCAGCATGGGATGTTGCCAAAGGACGTCCACTTCTATGCCTTTCTGTGACTCTCAGTTTTTCTGTATTTCTACTGCAACCTGCTGATGACAATAAGCTCAGTGGCCACTTCCCTCTGAGAACATCCTGTTTGAAGCCTCGCACTGGCGAGTTACTGTTGATTTCAACAAAATGTAATTACAGAGTTCATGAATTCTATGTACAGTATAAGTCTATATCCCACAATAACACATCCCAGTAGAATCACAGTCCACACTGCTACACTTATTGACAACCTGTTTGTTAATATTATTGATAAGAAAATAGAAAGTGGATTACAGTGATCCCTCACTTATCGCGGTTAATGGGTTCCAGAACCGACCGCGAAAAGTGAAAAACCGCGAAGTAGCGTCACCCCTAATGACGTCACTCATAAATAATACGTACGTCCATTCTCTCACTCTCTCTCTCATATGATACGTGTGTGTGTGTGTGTGTGTGTGTGTGTGTGTGTGTGTGTGTGTGTGTGTGTATGTATGTAAGTGTACATAAATATGTTTTTAGAACCCTTTTATTCTTATAACAAGATACGTAACTCAACATGAAGATGATTTACTGCACAGGTTAATGAGAGCTTTACTGCTCCTCAGGTGACGCCTCATCGTCAGGTGCTAGAGGTGCAGGATTGTCGAGGGCAGCTTCCGATAGAGCTGGAGAAGCTGCAGGAGGCAGCGTAGTGGCTCGACGGGAAGACTATTTCGCACAAAAAGGCACAAGAGAACAGCGAAAAGTTCCACGCGGCGAGACTAAGCAACACGAGCGATAAAGAACAATGAATGCGGTCTTCCTTCGCTGCACGGGCGCTCGGCAGGGAGAGAAGCTGGGTGAAACGTCTTGGCCAATCAGCTTGCGGGGTGAACCGTCTCGGCCAATAAGCTTGCGAGATTCCCGAGCCGAGCCAACACGAGAACAGCGAACAGAGAGGTGGATTTTGAGTTGTGCGGGCTCTCCGTGTTGATACCTGATGTTCTAATGTAGTCTCCCTGCCTTCTGCTAGCGCCCGCCCATTATTTCTCAATTTTGAATTTTTGATGAATATTTTTGAAAAATCTGCGATGCACTGAGGGCGCGAAAGGCGAAGCGCGAAGTAGCGAGGGATCACAGTATTGATAAATGACATAAGTGACCATCTGCCAGTCTTTGCACTTATCCATGGCCACACAAGATAAGATAAGATGAGCCTTTATTAGTCCCACAATGGGGAAATTCCAGGATTGCAGCAGCACAGGGATAGCAACACTCAGAGCAACAATCAGAAGGCAAGAAAAAAAACAAAAAAAACAAGCAAGAGCAGCTAATATACATATGTACATATTACTATAAAATATATATATACACCCACACAGACACACAGTGCAGAGCATTGTAGCTGGATGGAATAAATATATAGATATATAAAAACACAGTGCGGAGCATTGTAGCTAGATGGAATAAATATATAGATATATAAATATGAACACACCCAGTGCTGAGCATTGTAGCTAGATGGAATAAATATGTAAATATATAAACACACACAGTGCAGAGCATTGTTGCTAGATGGGATGAAACAGCATAACCCTCTACTTAGTTATCCTACATGGTATGATTATGTGCCCATACATATTCTCACCCTGCATAGCGACCGGTATTTTCCTAGTTGTATGCCGGAGGGGACCATTGTGTAAGTCTATTGCATCTTTTCAATTCAATTCAACTTTATTTATATAGCGCCATTTCACAACAACAGTCATCTCATAGCACTATCAACTGTAGGGAGGACCCCCACAGTTGCAGAAAGACCCCAGCAATCAGGCGATTTTTGCATTTAAGAAACTATTAGTTTGTTACGTCTTTTTGCTATCTCTGCGAGCAGCCCTGCTTAGGTTGTACAGTCTGACAGCCGTTGGTAGGAAGGACCTACGAAACCTCTCGGTTGTGCACCTGGGATGATGTAGTCTGCTGCTAAATGAGCTCCTCAGTGCATTCAGTACGTCCTGCATAGGGTGGAACTCTGACTCCAGCAGAGATGACAGTTTAGCCACCGTCCTTCTCTCTCCTATCTCCTCCACCGGATCAAGGCGCTGCCCCAGGACAGAGCTAGCTTTCTTAATCAGTTTGTTCAGTCTCTTCCTATCGGCTGCTGTAATGCCACTGCCCCAGCAGACCACTCCAAAAGTGATGGCTGATGCCACCACCGTGTCATGGAATGTCTTCAGCAGCGCCCCTTGTACACCAAAAGACCTGAGTTTCCTCAGCAGGAACAGCCTGCGCTGTCCCTTCTTGTAGAGTGTGTCAGTATTGTGTGACCAGTCTAGTTTATTGTTCAGATGAACACCCAGGTACTTATAGGATGTCACTATCTCGATGTCTGTTCCCTGTATATTTACTGGTGCTGTGAGGGGCTGCCCATGCCTGCGGCAGTCCACCACCAGCTCCTTAGTTTTCCTTGCGTTGATCTGGAGGCAGTTCCGATGGCACCAGTCTACGAAGTCCTGGATAAGCCCTCTGTACTCAGCTTCATCTCCATTGGAGATGAGATGAAGCTGAGTACATGCACATGGGGCCAATACAGAAAAAATCTTTAAAATCTTTGAGATACAAATCACAAAATGCAATCAGTTCTTTTAAAGATGACCTGCTGAAGCAAGACTGGACAAAAGTCTATGTATCAGATGTAAATGAAGCCTACGATACATTCATGAACATTGTAACCGCTTTATAAAAAAAAAAATTGTCCATTAGTAAAGAAAAAGCTTAAACAGAAATCTGTCTATAAGCCATGGTTAAGGGATTACAAAAAGCATGTAAAAAGAAAAATTCACTATATAAAGTGTTTCTAAAGAAAAGGACAAAAGAAGCAGAGCAGCGGTATAAAACATACAAAAATAAGTTAATATATATACAGTATATATATATATATAAAATGAGATGTAGTAAAAGAGACTATTACAGTAAAGAACTGGAGAAAAACTGAGACAACATTAAAAATACATGGACAATACTTAACAATATTCTTGGAAATAAAAACAAATACAAGCTACCCAACCAATCTTTCAAAAAACAACTGTGTGAAAGCAGTCTCACCTGCAGATGAATTTAATAAATTTTTTGCTAACACTGGTCCTAATTTGGCATGAGAAATACCCATTACGGCACCTATAGGTGACACAATAAGCAAAAACATTGCTATAAAAGACTCCATCTTCATAAAGAACACAGATGAGAAAGAGGTCATTGAAATTGTTAAATCGTTTAGAAGTAAAACATCTGCAGATGGTGATGGTATTGACATGTTTTTAGTCAAAACTATCATTGAATGCTTAGTGAAGCCACTGACGTATATCTGTAACCAGTCTCTCCAAACAGGTATATTTCCCAATGCAATGAAAATAGCCAAAGTAATTCCGATATACAAGACGGGTGACAGAGGGGAATTTTCAAACTATAGGCCTATTTCACTATTGCCGCAGTTTTCCAAGATACTCGAAAAAATATTCTGTGAGAGAACTGACAACTTTATAATGAAGAATAATTTATTGTGTGAGCAACAATATGGGTTCAGACACAAGAGGACAACTGCATTTGCGCTAATGGAATTTATAGAAAAAATATCAACTGCTGTAGAAAACAGTATTCATTTGGGGTATTCCTGGATCTTAAAAAAAAAAAAAGCATTCGATACAGTGGATCATAAATTATTGTTAAAGAAAGTACAAAACTATGGTATTTGGGGGGGCGTAGCACTGTCCTGGTTATGTAGCTACTTGAACAGATATCAGTATGTATGTGTTGGTTGCAAAAACTCAGTTACTGAAGGTTACTTGCAGAGTCCCACAGGGTTCAGTTTTGGGGCCACTGTTATTCAATATGTATATAAATGATATATGTAAAGTTTTGGAAAAAATGTTTTTAATACTGTTTGCAGATTACACTAATTTATTATGCAGTGGAAGCAATTTGGAACAACGTTTGGATACACTCGGAAAGGAATTAGGAAAGCTCAAACTGTGGTCTGATTCAAACAAATTAACGCTTGATTTAAGTAAGACAAAATTTATAATTTTTAACAACCATCACAACAACTCAGTATCTAAACTGAGTGTAAATGGTGTAGAGATTGAAAGGGTATCTGAAATTAAATTCCTTGGAGTAATAATTGATAAAAAAAACTGTGTTGGAAGTCACGCATTAATAATATTAAAGGTAAAATATCCAAATTAATTGCAGTACTACGCAGAGTGAAATATTTGCTGAATCAACCCACACTATATACGTTGCATCATTCATTAATACTCCCATACACAACATATTGTACTGAAGTATGGGGAAACGCATATAAAACAAACATCCAGTCTTTATGCTTCAGAAGAACGCTATTAGAATAATAAACAAAGCTGCTTACAGGGAACCAACAAACCCATCCATCCATCCATCTTCTACCGCTTTTCCGGAGGTCCGGGTCGCGGAGGCAGCAGTTCAAGCAGAGAAGCCCAGACTTCCCTCTCCCCAGCCACCTGCTCCAGCTCTTCAGAGGGGATACCAAGGCGTTCCCAGACCAGCTGGGAGACAGTCTCTCCACCGAATCCTGGGTCTGCCCCGGGGTCTCCTCCCAGTGGGACGTACCTGAAACACCTCAAGTGGGAGGCGTCCAGGAGGCATCCTAATCAGATGCCCATACCACCTCAACTGACTCCTTTCAATGTGGAGGAGCAGCGGTTCTACTCTGAGCCTCTCCCGGATGACTGAGCTCCTCACCCCATCTCTGAGGGTGAGTCCAGCAATCCTACGTAGAAAGCTCATTTCAGCCGCTTGTATCCGCGATCTCGTTCTTTCGGTCATTACCCAAAGCTCATGACCATAGGTGAGAGTAGGAACGTAGATTGACTGGTAAATCGACAGCTTTGCCTTAGAACTAAGCTCCCTCTTCACCACAACAGACCGGTACAACGTCCGCATCACTGCAGATGCTGCTCCAATCCGTCTGTTGATCTCTCGCTCCATTTTCCCCTCACTCGTGAACAAGACCCCAAGATACTTAAACTCCTCCACTTGGGGCAGGAGCCTGTCCCCAACCCGGAGAGGACAATCCACCTTTTTCGGCTGAGGACCATGGACTCGGACTTGGAGGTGCTGATTCTCATCCCAGCCGCTTCACACTCAGTGGCAAACCGTCCCAGCAAGAGCTGTAGGTCATTGCTGGATGAAGCCAACAGGACAACATCATCTGCAAACAACAGAGATGAGATCCTGTGGTCACCAAGCATGACACCCTCCATTCCCTGGCTGCGCCTAGAAATCCTGTCCATAAAAATTATGAACAGGATCGGTGACAAAGGGCAGCCCTGGCGGAGTCCAACTCTCACTGGGAATGACTCCGACCGAGTATTGGCAATACGAACCAAACTCTCACAACGGTCGTCCAGAGACCGAATAGCTCGTAACAACAAGCCTGATACCTCATACTCCCGAAGCACCCCACACAAAAATCCGAGGGACGCGGTCAAATGCCTTCTCCAAGTCCACAAAACACATGTAAACTGGTTGGGCAAACTCCCACGAACCCTCAAGAATTCTCGAGAGGGTAAAGAGCTGGTCTGATGTGCCACGGCCAGGACGAAAACCACATTGCTCCTCCTGAATCCGAGGTTCGACCAACGGCCGGATTCTTCTCTCCAGTACCTTGGCATAGACCTTCCCAGGGAGGCTGAGGAGTGTGATCCCTCCCTCCAGTGGGTTCACCACCTGCAGGAGGAATCATGGGGGTCCGGTGCTATGTGGATTAGGTGGCGGTCAAAGGCGGAGACCTTGGCAGACTGATCCCAAGCTTTCTAAACTGGCTTTTGGTACGTGGAATATCACCTCTCTGGTGGGGAAGGAGCCTGAGCTGGTGTACGAGGTTGAGCGATACCGGCTAGATATAGTCGGCCTCACCTCAACACACAGCTCCGGTTCCGGAACCAGTCTCCTGGAGAGGGGCTGGAGCTTGGCCTTTTCTGGAGTTGCCCCGGGCGAGAGGCGACGATCAGGGGTGGGTATTCTTGTATCGCCCCACCTTGCTGCCTTTATATTGGAGTTTTCCCACGGTGGACGAAAGGGTTGCTTCCCTGCGCCTTCGGGTTGGGAAACGGGTCCTGACCATCATTTGTGCCTATGCACCAAATGATGTTTCAGAGTACCCACCCTTTTTGGAGTCTGTGACTGGGGTGCTGGAGGGTACTCCTCCTGGAGACTCCATTGTCCTACTGGGGGACTTCAATGCGCACGCAGGCAACGACCGTGAAACCTGGAGGGGGCTGATTGGGAGGAACGGCCTGCCTGATCTGAACCCGAGTGGTGTTCAGTTATTGGACTTCTGTGCTAACCACAGTCTGTCCATAACGAACACCATGCTCAAGCATAAGGGTGTCCATATGTGCACCTGGCACCAGGACACCCTAGGTCGCAGGTCGATGATCGATTTTGTTATCGTATCATCAGACCTGCGACCGTATGTCTTGGACACCCGAGTAAAGAGAGGTGCAGAGCTGTCAACTGATCACCACCTGGTGGTGAGTTGGATCCGATGGCAGGGGAGGAAGCCATTCAGACCTGGTAGACCCAAACGTATAGTGAGAGTGTGCTGGGAGCGTCTGGCTAAGGCCCCTGTCCGGGAGGTCTTCAACTCCCACCTCCGGAAGAACTTCAACCACATTCCGAGGGAGTCTGGAGACATGGAGTCTGAATGGGCCATGTTCTCCACCTCTGTTGTTGAAGCGGCGGCCCAGAGCTGCGGCCGCAAGGTGGTCGGTGCATCTCGTGGTGGCAACCCCCGAACCAAGTGGTGGACACCAGTGGTGAGGGGGGCCATTAAGCTGAAGAAGGAGTCCCATCATGCTTGGTTGGCTTGTGGGACTCCCGAAGCAGCTGAGGTGTACCGGCAGGCCAAGCGGAGTGCAGCTCGGGTGGTTGCTGAAGCAAAAACGCGGGTATGGGAGGAGTTCGGTGAGGCCATGGAACAAGACTTTCGGTCGGCTTCAAAGAGATTCTGGCAAACTGTTCGGCGGCTCAGGAGGGGAAAGCAGCTCCCCGTCTACACTGTGTATGGTGCGGATGGGACACTGTTGACTTCAACTGGGGATATCGTCGGGCGGTGGAAGGAATACTTCGAGGATCTCCTCAATCCCACTGATACGCCTTCCACAGAGGAAGCAGGGTTTGGGGACGAGGGGGATGACTCGCCTATCACAGGGGCTGAGGTCGCCAAGGTGGTTAAAAATCTCCTTGGTGGCCGGGCCCCGGGGGTGGACGAGATTCGCCCTGAGTACCTCAAGGCCCTGGATGTTGTTGGGTTGTCATGGTTGACACGCCTCTGCAACATTGCGTGGAGGTCGGGGGCAGTGCCTTTGGCATGGCAAACCGGGGTGGTGGTTCCTCTTCAAAAAAGGGGACCGGAGGGTGTGCTCTAACTTTAGAGGGATCACACTCCTCAGCCTCCCTGGGAAGGTCTATGCCAACAAACCCACTATTTCTTAAATTAAAAGCTCTCAAGTTGAAAGATCTGGTTGATTTTAAAACTGCAGTAATAATGTTTAAAGCAAAAAATCTATCACTGCCCGCAAATATCCAAAAGTTGTTCCAAATAAGGGAGAAACAATATCATTTCAGAGGAACATGTATATTTCAAAAACCTTCAGTGAGAACTACCACCAAGCAACACTGTATCTCAGTGCAAGGTGTCAGACTGTGGAACGCTTTTGGACCTGAATTAAAATCATGTACAACGCTTGGACAATTTTAACAAAAACTAAAGGAAGAAATACTCCAAACATATATACAAAACGATATGTAAAATCACATAAGGATTATCAAATCCAGTCTGTGTTGTGCTGTTGCTTAGTTTTTTGTCACGTTTTGTCTTGGCTTTGTTTTGATTTGTAATCACTTGTTTTATTTTCCTTTTGAATTCTTAGATGGAACATGGGTGGGCAATATAAGCTGCGGCTTCAGCCATCACTCATTTCGGATAACTTATGCTGAATTGTATAATCTGAGGAGTTATTGTTTAATTTGACTTTGTTGGATTTTTTTCCCCTTTGTTATATTATTTTGTTCCTTTCTTTTAATCTAATCTATCTGAAATAAAGATTCATTCATTCATCAATTGTGATGTGTCATCTTGGTCTCATGATGTCAAAATCGCTATATCAGTATTAGGCTCCGAAAAAATTATAGTTGACCAGCATGTTGTGGAAAGATTTCTCACACGTATGTGCCCCAGGAAGGCATCTGGACCTGACGGGATCTCTGGGCGCTTACTGAAGTCATGTAGTGAGGAGCTAGCTGAAGCCTGGAGTCCCATCTACCAGAAGTCTTTAGATATGTGTTCTGTCCCAGTAATTTGGAAAAGCTCTATTATAATTCCTGTACCAAAAAAAGCAAGCTGTAAAGAGAATAATGACTATCATCCTGTTACGCTGACCTCACTGGTAATGAAGTGCCTCGAGAAGATTGTCATTGACATTCTGAAAACTGATTTTGGAGGACTTTTGGATCCTCTGCAGTTTGCTTATAAAAATAATAGAAGTACAGAGGACGCCATTTTAACCTCAACTCATTCTGTGGTTAAACATTTGGAGGAGACAACCTCATATGCACGTCTTTTATTGGTTGATTTTAGTTCAGCTTTTAACACACTGCAGCCACACCTTGTAATTAAGAGGTTAAATGATTTTAAAGTGCATCCTGTCATTATTAAATGGTACCACTCATTTTTAACTTATCGTAAACAGCAAGTTAGTGTAAATGGAACTTTATCTAAATCCAGAACCCTCAGCACAGGAGCTCCCCAAGGCTGTGTTAGTTCACCATTTTTGTTCACCTTGTACACTGATGAGTGCAGAAGTGTCTATCCAGGCAATCAAATTATTCAATTTTCTGATGACACTATTTTATCACTACTTCAAAAGACTCATGATCTGTCAAGCTATTTTATAGAAATTCAGAGGTTTGTCAAATGGTGTGATGACAGTCATCTCATTTTGAATACTGATAAAACAAAGGAGACGGTGTTTGACCCTCAGGGAGTTGGTGACCACAGGCCTGTGGTCATCCACAACCACACTATAACACAGGCTAGTTACTATAAATATTTGGGAGTATTTATTGACAATTCATTAACCTGGAGCACACAAATTGATTACCTCTGCAGTAGACTACAACAGCGGCTGCATTTCTTGCGTAGATTAAGAATACATGGTGTTGATAAAAGGATTATGTTAATATTTTACCAGGCTGTGTTGGAGAGCTGTATTAGATACAGCATTACAGCTTGGTTTGGCAACCTCTCTGTGAAACTTAAGAACAGAGTGTTACGTTTAATTCATACGGCATGGAAAATTAATGGAGTATTTACCCATGCAGATCTTACACGACCAGGCAGCCTGTAGACAAGCTCAAAAAATAATCAGTGACATGAGCCATGTACTAAACAATGAATATGTGCGGCTGCCCTCAGGGAGGAGATACAGAGTCCCCAAGTGCAGGTTCAATAGATACAAGAACTCATTTATCCCGACGTCAGTAAAACTTTTAAACTCAGATATATAGGTCAGGGACACTGATAACTCCTGTTCTTAATGACTGCCGTTATATATTTATGTATGTATGTACTTGTATTATTTATTGGGTTTTATTTCATTCATTATGTACTACATCCATTGTGTATGTGTGTATTGTGTGGTTGCAGAACGGGTGACAAGCCCAAGACAAATTTCCCCTTGAGGGACAATAAAGTTTATCTTATCTTAAATGTGAACAGCATGATGAAGAGGACTGTTTAAATACCAATTCTAATTGAACCAGAAAATTTATTGGTCAATTCATGGATCAAACACCTGTTGTGAATTTTGCCGTTAAGCACCTTGTTAGAGAACAGCAAGTTACGCAAAAAGTACTGAAACATTGAACAGTCGGACATGTGCATTCAAAAGGTTAGAGAAGATCAAATTAAGTTCACCTGTAAAGGTTATAGTGCATTTTAAGTGCATCCTGAAATTTCACCCAAAAGCCAACTATCCCTAACTTTTTTGTGAATAGTGTGTGTGAAAATGATTTTCCTTGAAACCAGCTCGTAACATATCTGCCATACCCAGTGATAAATTCAGACTAGATTATTGTGGACTGTTTGAAGCAGCAATACCAAGGAAGGTCAGTAGGTGGCAATAGTACTCCATCTCACTAATATGGTGCAAACATCTAACATTTAGGATGCTGTTGCTATCAAGTTATATACAGTAATTATGTACAGAATGACCTACAATCTAAACTGCCTAATGTGTGTTATTAGTACTCCTTTGTATTAGTATTTAATATCAAGGCGTGCTTAGGAGTCCTAATTGTCTGTGTGTTTGTGTGTTATTAGCATCCATTTCAATCAATCTTTATTTTGGATAGGTTAAAAGTACAGATTAAAAGAAACAGAATAATATAACAAAGGGGGAAAGAAAATCCAACAAGGTCAAATTAGACAATAACTCCTCTGATTATACAGTTCAACATAAGTTATCCGAAATGGGTGATGGCTGAAGCCGCAGCTTATATTGCCCATCCATATTCCATCCAAGAATTCAAAAGAAAAACAAGAGCCATTACAATTCAGAACAAAGCTAAAACAAAATGTGACCAAAAAAAACAAAACAAAAAACTAAGCAACAACACAGATCGAGTTATTGCGTTATTACCTTATTAGTATCGTTGTGTTCCCATTACCTTGGCATTCGTTTGGAGAGCAAAGTAAGAATTTCATTACTCAGGAAATGTAGCATTTCTTAACTGTGCACATGATAATAAAGCCTTTGAATCTTGAATGTGAAACTCGGTCAAGTGAACTAATTCACTGGTGGAATAAGATTTGATTAGCAACCATTCAGTAAAGGGTATATGGAAAAGACCATTGAATTACTATTTTGTAATGAAATGTGCAACATTCGCACCAAGTATTTTTTAATAAATTAAATCGCAACAGTGAACTGTATACAATACTCTGTATTATTTCAAGCACAACATGCAGAAACAAGCTTTTTTTTTTTTTTTACACCAGCTAACAAAAGGCTTACCATCTCTGCCCATTTCTTCAGTCCACACCAAGCGCCATTTGTTTTTGTCCTTTGTCAATTAGGACATCTTCCCCACGCCTCAAAAACGTACTCTCCATTCTACACAATGTATGAAAGGTTTTCTGTATGCTGAAGGATGAAACACTCACGTTTCCAGTGACTCACTCTCGCTGTCACTACGATTAGAAGCGTGCCACTTATAGCTATCGAAAAACTAGATAGATCATTGGCCGCTAGAAATGAATCCACCGGGCCACCATATTAGTACTGTGGCGGTTCGGTTAACCCCCACAACAGATTAAGGACAGTCAGCTCGCTTCTCTTGGTTTTTCCCGCTGCACTACTGAGATGTAATGTGCCATGCATGTATTGTGATGTAATGTGCCATTCATGTATGGTGTTCATGCGTCCTGTCCTTACTGTGACCTAGAGACTGAGATCAATATGTAGATGTGCCTTGTAACCTCTTTGTCCTGCACCTGGAGCAGAGGCCAGCAATCTGCCTATTGTTATGTATGTCTCTCAAATGCAAATGTCTCATGCCTGTTCTGCAATCTCTTTGATCATACCAACTGCTGGGAATACCCCTTTGATGTATTGTCTGAGTTTGGTATATATACTGCACTGAAATCCATGCTCATTCTCACTTCTGCAACTGCTGCTGCTGGACACACACACACACACACACACACACACACACTGTGTGTCTCTCTCTGCCGAGAGCCGTTGGGCTTGCTCCCGGCGCGCATGCACGGCGCCGGGAGCGGAGCTCGTGACGGCGGTATGATTTAATAAACTCTGCTTAAAACCTACATCAACGCTGCTTTATTTCATGCCACTGCAGTACTACCAAAAGGGTTTAGTAGTAAACGGTGCCACTTTTATCTCAGTAACTTCCTCAGAAAAATAACAGATTTTGAACTTCTTGGCATGGAGACAACTTATAATGTTGCACAACCGGTGAACTATAGAAATCAACACCCGCTAAACATGTCAACTCAAGTCCCTTCCTAATATGACGGCCAGGTGGCTTCACTCGGCTCTGGACTCGCTAATGGGGCGTGAGCTATGGTTGAGATCAGTGGAGTGTGCAAGCTTAATATGTTCCGCCATCCCAAATACTATATTCACTCCTCTAAATATCTTAAAAGAACTCCAAACTATGCAGAACTGACTGTTTATTTTGAGTATGATTCATCTACTATTGCAGATAAGTTGGACAAAAAGTGTTTCTGCGTACAGAAATAGGACGTAAATTTCCCCACAGCCAGGAAAAGGAGAAAAAAAAAAAAAAAAAAAAAGCAAAACGGCACATGCCAGAAATCCGGCACAATGCCGGAAAACTAAGCCCTGAGGGAAGGATCCCAAGGTGAACCCATGTAGCAAGTATGGTGACCCTAGACAGCTTTACATGTTCAATAGTAAGCGATCATAGGGAGTGCCAACTTTGACCTTTTGACCCCAAACCTGTAGTCTGAGGTCATGGTCTCGGAGTGAACCTGTGTACCACGTTTGGTGGCCCTAGCTTTCTTTGTTGTTGAGATACACTTTATAAGACATTTTGATGTTGACCTTGCAATCCCAAAACCAGAGTCACATTTCAGGATCACATGGTGAACCTGTGTACCAAGTTTGGTAACCCTAACTTTACTTGTTGTACAGTAATAAGGCATAGGGAATGTTAACCTTGACCTCTGACCCTAAACTCATAGTCTGAGGTCAGGATCCCAAGGTGAACCTGTATACTAGGTTTCGTGACCCTAAACATTACTCGTTTTATAGTAATAGTAAATGCAGCATTTAGATAGATTAGTTTATTTGACAGGGACAGTGCAATAAACATAGACAATTAATCAATGACAATCAATCTGATGTGTTGCACATAGAGTGTATAGCTATTAGCTAATTTGCAACTCTTGTCCCTGGATGGGCTTTTACTCATTTTTTGGGCTTTTACAACATTTATTTTTTGGGCATTTTTGGGCTTTTACAACATTTATATACAACTGTACAATGACAATAAAGCCTATTCCATTTACCATAGTGCAACTGCAATGTTAACTTTTAACTTTGACCCCAAACTCAGTTAGGTGAGGGTGTAACTCGTCCAAGATAGATACAACTCCTGTATCGATTTGAAAAGCCTACATTTCTTTCAGTCGTTATTGTGTTTAGAAGATTTGTGGAAAAATTTAACCTCTGACCTTAAGGTCATCCAGTAAGTGTGAAATTGCAACATGTGCGTCAGAGTATATCAAACCATGGTACCAAGTTTCAAAACAATCAGAACAAAACTGTAGGAGGAGTTGATTTCACAACAGTGAGACAGACGGACGGGCAGACCCATAACATAATTCCCCTTCGGGGGATAAAAATCCATTTTTACTTTGACAAGAAAGAAGGTTTTTTGTTTTGTTTTTTTGCAAATTTTTGTCAAAAACAGCCAAATTATTTTGACCATGATTTAATTTTATAAAGCAATAAAAAGTTGAAACATCCAAAGGGGGTGAATACTTTTTATAGGCAGTGTAACCGGAGGGTTGGCAGTTCGAATCCTGCTCTCCCCAGCCATCCTGTTGTGTCCTTGGGCAAGACACTTTACCCACCTTTCCTCTGGTGCCTATGACACTGATGCTTCAGTGTGAATAAATGTTTGGCGGTGATCAGAGAGGCCGTTGGCGTGGATTGGCAGCTATGTTTGTCAGCTCCACGGCAGCTGTGGCTACAGAGGTAGCTTACCACTAGGGATGGGCTCAAAATATCAAACCAACAATTCGAATCGATCCATGTTTGACTGAGCCAATATTAATTCACAAACTCCACGGATCAATCTTTTAATATAATGCTTTTACAGCCTGTGAAACACAAAACACAAGCAGCCAGATGAAGTCTCGCATTACTGAACAATCACGCAAAAGTTCCCTTCACTGCACACTCACATTACTTCTGTGTTTACATGGCAATCACAGAGCAGACTTGCTAGTGTTAGTATATCAACAAAACTCACGGCTAAAGACTGATCAACAGTTGCCGAATATTTTTCATAAAGCGGGGATAAATGGTTTTGTACTGGTTTTGTACTACGTGCAGCACTGTGTTGGAACATAAGTCAAGATTCAAAGATTTTATTTGTCAATACTACTATACGTACAAGACATACAGGAGAAATAAAATGGTATTTCTCTCTCTTCAGTGGTGTGCGCAATATAAAAAGAAAAAGGAATAAGGCTAGAAAAACAACAACAGCAGTCTATGTACAGTAATGCTGCCCGTACTGCAAATGGCTTCAAAAGATGAGACTTAGACATCCCATAGTGCAAACAGAGATGAACGATGAAGCCCAGCAATAGTACAGCAGTAATACTCATGGTTGCAAGTTCAATGTGGTATTGTAGGTGCAGACAGTGACAGGACTGAACATGATCAGTATTGCAATAACAGACAGCAGCAGTAAATGGTTGCAGTAAAGTGCAGAGACCTACAGCAGCAGATGTAATGCTGTTTGTGTGCAGTCTTTCTGTGCTAACAGCTGAGTAGTTATTCTGTGGATGAGTGCATTACGATCCGGGGGGGAGTGGACAGTGTTCAGGGTCCTGATGGCCTGATGAACAAAGCTGTTTAGCATTCATGTGGAGTGACCTAGAGGCTCTGGTACCTTTTCCCCGAGGGAAGGGGGCTGAAAAGAGAGTGTGAGGGGTGGGAGGTGTTGCATGCAATGTTGATGGCTCTGCAGGTGAGGTAGATGTCGGGGGGGGGGGGGGCAGAGGGACACCAATGATCTTGCTGGCTGCTTTCACTGTGCATTGTAGTGTCTTCCGGCAGCAGATAGTGCAGCTTCCATACCACACCGTGATACCACACCATGATAGAATGAGCACATGATAGGGGGTGGAACTTGTGCTCTTCTCAGTTTGCGGAGGAAATGGAGGCGAGTCTGAGTCTTGTTAGCCAGTGATGTAGTGTTGTTGGACCAGGAGAGGTACTCAGATGTGGAACCCCAGGAACTTGGTGCTGCTCCACTGATGATCAGAGGGGGACACTGTGTGTGTCCCCTCCTGAAGTCGACGACTGATAATTTTAAACGTAAAACACACGGAGAATGACAACAGACCACAAAGGGAGACTGTTGCAGCTGCCGGGAGTAAGTAAAATGTTTTGTTTTTTTTAACATTTGTGTCATAAATTGATTCATCCAACATGATGGTGTTTTCTTTTACAAACTATGGATACAGTAGTTACCTGTTGGTTAAGAGCTGCAAATAAATGTAGAATAAAGGTATATTTTTAGTCAGGACTTCATGACGGAGGCAGCTGCCTTTATGCAACGTTTCTATTGGATAACATTTAATTTTGGACTTCTAGCACTTAAGTGAGAGATTTGAAGATAATAATAATCATTACAATAAAATGAAAATGGCAGAATTAATAAAGGCTACAGTACAACAAGCCATTTTTACTCAACAGAATTAAACTGAAATGACCAAATCTTCCAGGAAATTAATTAAAAGCCTTTTCAAAAATTGAAAAATTACCTCTGCCAAGGAAGGAGGTAATGTTTTCGGTAGCATTGGGTGGTTGGTTTGTCTGTTAGCAACATAACTCAAAAAGTAATGAATGGATTTTGATGAAATTTTCAGGAAGCGTGAAATGGCACGGGGAACAGATGAGATTTTGGTGATGATCTGTCATCACCAAACCATTGGTCAAACAATGACCAAGGGCTTTGTTTGTATTTGTGCAGCAGGATTACACAAAAACTACTGGACGGATTTGAATGAAATTTTCACCAAAGGTGGTCCTTGGGCTAGAGAGGAACCCATTGCATTTTGGTGATGATCTGAGAATGCATACCTCTGCCAAGGCTCTTATGTTCTCACAGAACATTGGCAACAATACTCCAAAATTACAGAATTGATTTGGATGAAATTTTCACCAGAAGTGGCTCTAAGCCTACACATAAACCCATTACATTTTGGAGGTGATCCATGACAGACAGAAGGAGCCTTGGTGGAGGTATGCGGTCTGAGTGCTTTTCTAGTTTGTAGTTAAAATATAAACAAAAAATAAAACTAAATTATTAAACCCTACTGTGGTGTGGGGATTTTAAAATTTGACTATTAATTTTACTTTGAAATATACTCTCCTTTTCATCTCCCCTTAAGATCTGTGAAGACTGGGTTTCCACTCCAAGATCCATCCTGCACTGAGACGTTCTGAAGGGATGAGGTTGTCAGCAGTGTTGGGCAAGTTACTAAAAAACAGTAACTAGTTACAGTTACTTGTTACTTCTGTTCAAAAGTAACTGGGTTAGTTTTGAGTTACTGCATGATTAAAGTAACTAGTTACTTGGAAAAGTAACTTTCACGTTACTTTTAAATGCATACTTAAATCACCTTGCATATACAGCAAGATCAAGGGTCCCTTGTTCTCAGAAAAAACAAGAAAGAAAACTCATGAGAAAAAAAGTCTCATGTTACAAAGAAAAAATGTCTCAGATTTACACAAACTATTGTAATCAGTAGAAAGTCAGAAATTTACTAGAAATAAAGCTGTAAATTTATAGAGAAATTTTTGGATCCCCTGGCGGGCCGTTTTTGGCCCACGAGCCATATGTTTGACTCCCCTGGACTAGCATATTAACCCTTCAACTGCCCAGAATAAATGGACGGTTGTGCGCCCCCAGTGGCACAGCGCAGCAACTGCACGTGTCAACTTATTGACGTCCCCCGGCTATACTGAGAATGTGTACTAATCTATTGATCTGACAGTTTAGAAGGTGGCAGACATGCACCAAATGAATCATGGCTGACATGGAATATAGCAAAAAAAGAAGAAATCCTCATCATTATTCTTCCTTTTTCCACTTTGAGCTCACACCAATGTGGATGCCGCCGTGTTTGGTCATTGCATCAGTGTTGATGACGGAGACTGCATGAAATGGGAAAACTAGCAGAGTAATACAAACAAAATCCACGTGGGATAATCATAAGAGTTGGTAGATGTGGTGCACGGGTGTAAATTACTAAGTAAACATGTTACATCAAGGTCGATGTAACAAAAAATGGAGCTCCCAGGACCAAGATGTCGGCGCCCGCGGGCGGCATGGATCCCAGCAGGAATATAAGATAAGATAAGATAAGCCTTTATTAGTCCCACAACGGGGAAATTCCAGGATTGCAACAGCACAGGGATAGCAACACTCAGAGCAACAATCAGAAGGCAAGAAAAAAAAACAAGCAAGCAAGAGCAGCTAATAAACATATGTACGTATTACTATAAAATATATATATATACACACACACACAGACACACAGTGCAGAGCATTGTAGCTGGATGGAATAAATATATGAATATATGAACACAGTGCAGAGCATTGTAGCTAGATGGAATAAATATGTAAATATATAAACACCCACAGTACGGAGCATTGCAGCTAGGTGGAATAAATATGCAAGTATATAAACACACACAGTGCGGAGCAATGTAGCTAGATGGAATACCATGTAGATATATAAATATATAAACACCCACAGTACGGAGCATTGCAGCTAGACGGAACAAATATGCAAATATATAAACACACACAGTGCAGAGCATTGCCGCTAGATGGAATGAAACAGCATAACCGTCTACCCAGCTATCCTGCATGGTATGATTATGTGCCCATACACACTCTCACCCTCCATAGCGACCGGCATGCTCCTAGTTGTATGCCGGAGAGGACCACTGTGTAAGTCTATTGCATCTTCTGCATTCAAAAAACTATTAGTTTGTTACGTCTTTTTTGCTATCTCTGCGAGCAGCCCTGCTTAGGTTGTACAGTCTGACAGCCGTTGGTAGGAAGGACCTACGAAACCTCTCGGTTGTGCACCTGGGATGATGTAGTCTGCTGCTAAATGAGCTCCTCAGTGCATTCAGTATGTCCTGCATAGGGTGGAACTCGGACTCCAGCAGAGATGACAGTTTAGCCACCGTCCTTCTCTCTCCCATCTCCTCCATCGGATCAAGGCGCTGCCCCAGGACAGAGCTAGCTTTCTTAATCAGTTTGTTCAGTCTCTTCCTATCGGCTGCAGTAATGCCACTGCCCCAGCAGACCACTCCAAAAGTGATGGCTGATGCCACCACCGTGTCATAGAATGACTTCAGCAGCGCCCCTTGTACACCAAAAGACCTGAGTCTCCTCAGCAGGAACAGCCTGCGCTGTCCCTTCTTGTAGAGTGCATCAGTATTGTGTGACCAGTCTAGTTTATTGTTCAGATGAATACCCAGGTACTTATAGGATGTCACCATCTCGATGTCTGTTCCCTGTATATTTACTGGTACTGTGAGGGGCTGCCCATGCCTGCGGCAGTCCACCACCAGCTCCTTAGTTTTCCTCGCGTTGATCTGGAGGCAGTTCCGATGGCACCAGTCCACGAAGTCCTGGATAAGCCCTCTGTACTCAGCTTCATCTCCATTGGAGATGAGGCCAACGATCGCAGAGTCATCAGAGAACTTCTGTAGATGGCAGTGTGTTGTGTTGTGTGAGAAGTCCGCAGTATAAAGAGTGAACAGGAAGGGAGCCAGCACCGTTCCCTGGGGTGGCCCCCGTGCTACTGATGATCGTGTCGGACACACAGTCCCGGGTTCTCACAAACTGAGGCCGGTTCGTGAGGTAGTCCAGGATCCATGATGACAGGTGCTGGTCCACCCCTGCGCGCAGCAGCTTGTCCTTCAGGATCATCGGTTGGATGGTGTTGAAAGCACTGGAGAAGTCAAAGAACATGATCCTCACCATATTCCCGGGCTTCTCCAGGTGGGACAGAGAACGGTGAAGGAGGAAGATCACCGCATCCTCCACCCCAATGCCATGCTGGTAGGCGAACTGGAGTGGATCCATCGCTGGTTCCACCAGGGGGCGGAGGTGAGCAAGGAGCAGTCTCTCCAGGGTCTTCATCAAGTGGGACGTCAAGGCCACCGGTCTGTAGCTGTTCAGGTCTTTGGGGTGGGAAGTTTTTGGTACAGGTACCACACAAGATGTTTTCCACAGCTGTGGTACCCTCCCCAGTTTCAGGCTCATGTTGAAGATATACGTCACAATCCCACACAGCTGGTCTGCACAGGACTTGAGGAGCTTTGCGCTGATGCCGTCCGGTCCCGGCGCCTTCCTCGCCTTGATCTTCCTCAGCTCCGTCCTCACCTGGGTCCTGGTCAGGGTCAGGATGGGGGGCTGTGTGTTGGGAGTGGGGGGGTGTTGGTAGAGTGGGGAGTGGGCAGCAGGACTTGATTTCTTTAGAGGCAGCAGTGGTTGTTGTGCAGTCAGGGGGGAGGGCGGTTGGTCAAATCTATTGAAAAACAGATTCAGGTTGTTCGCCCACTCCCTGCCCCCTGTGGCCTGGGGGGAGGTATTCTGGAGCCCCGAGATGGTTTTGAGGTTTCTCCAGACCCCGCTGATGTCGCTCTGTTGCAGCTTGTCCTCCATCTTCTTCCTGAAGCTGTCCTTGCCTTCTCTGATCTTTCTCCTCAGCTCCCTCTGTACGGACTTCAGCATCTCCCTGTTCCCTGACCTGAAGATCCTCTTCTTCTCTCTCAGAAGTGTTTTAATCTCAGGGTTGATCCAGGGTTTGTTGTTTGAGTGACGCCGTATGGTCTTGGTGGGAACGGATTTGTCCACACAGAAGCTGAGGTAGCCCGTGAAGGTGTGAATGAGGCCATCGATGTCCTCACCATGTGGATCGCAGAGCTGCTTCCAGGCGGTGGCTTCAAAACAGCCCTTTAGGGTGTCCATTGTCTCCTCAGACCATAACTCCACAGTGTGCATGGCCGGAGGTTGTCTGTGCACTAGGGGTTTGTACACCGGCCGGAGATGAACCAAGTTGTGATCCGATCTCCCGAGTGGGGGTAGTTGTGATGAGGTGTACGCCTCCTTAGTGTTTGCGTAGAATAAATCCAGTGTTTTATTGTCTCTAGTGTGGCATGTGACATACTGGGTGAACGTGGGTAGAATGGGAGACAGTGAAACATGGTTGAAATCGCCTGAGATGAGGAGAAGAGCATCTGGGTGTTCTGTCTGCAGCCTGCTGGTTACTGAATGGATGACGTCACGTGCTGTCCCAGCGTTCGCCGTCGGATTTGCATAAACAACAATGCAGATCACGTGTGAGTGTTCTCTCGGGAGATATGTAGGCCTCATGCTAACAGCTAGCAACTCAATGTCTTTGCTGCAGTGTCGTTGTTTAACAGTGATATGTCCCGGTCTGCACCAGTTGTTGTTAACATACATGATCACTCCACCGCCCCTAGCCTTGCCACTGTCTGGTGTTCGGTCAGCTCGTATCATGTGAAAACCCTCCAGCTCAATGTTAGCATCTGCTGCTAGTTCAGTTAGCCACGTCTCAGTAAACAAAAGGAGAGAGCACTCCCGGTATGTGCTATCATAACGGGAGATAGCCGCTAGCTCATCTAACTTTCCCAGTATCGACCGTACATTTCCCATGACAACAGATGGAAGGGAGGGTCTGTACCTTATATTTTTTGTCCTCCGCCTTACTCCAGCCCGGCAGCCGCGGCGTTTTCGCCTCAGTTCTCTCGGTATGTCGAGTATTTCCAATGGGACCGGGTGGCGGTTGAATGCTAGCAGCTGTTCTCTGCTGTATCGTATCCTGCTATAGACAGTGGCTCCGTCCACCGGCTCAGGAGACATTTAGGACGATCTGTGTGTCCGTGATATAAGTGGGGTGAAAAAAAAAGACGGATCAAAAGAGAGAGGAAGGGAAAAAGACTCGGAATCGAGCCGCTGTTGCAAAAGGCAGCCGACTCGTGTGGCGCCGAGAGAGAAAAAAAAAAAAAAAAAAAAAAAAAAAAAAAAAAAAAAAATATTGCCCCAAACAGAAAAAATAGCTGTGTAATACAAACAAAATTCACGTGGGGCAATCAAAAGAGTTTGTAGATGTGGCACGCGGTGTACATGGCTGAGCAAACACACAGATATCGGCTACGATGGACGAAAACGGACTGGTCACGTGGGCGGGCGAGCCCCCCTCCCAGTAACAGGTACAAGAGAAATATGTTTTGACATTTTATTGATTTTCTGGTTCATATACTTTGAAGATTAGATAAAAACATACCCTGTAGACAAATCGGTGTTAAAAAAAAAAAAAAAAAAAACGGACCACTCTATGTAAATGTGTCCAAAGTCCACTTTTGACTGAGTTATGTAATTTATATAGCTGCCACGACATTATGCAAATTAGATGCGTAAATTTATTCCTATCTGAAACTCTGGATCATATTCTACATCTTTCTAATTGACAGTAAGCCACTATCTCTTGTAATTTTCAAGTTATAGCCTTGGAAATCTGAACTACTTTATTGACAAATTTTTTACCACTCTTGACCACTAGGGGGTTAAGTCGCCATAGGGCGAATTTGGCAGCTAAAGGGTTAAAAACGCATATTTAGAGGATTTACTTCCATGAAATAGTTGCATATCACAACAGCGTGTAAATGAATGAGATAAAGTAAAACAGAAAGCACAGATAAATGAAAGTTCACCGCTCAGAAGAAGCCGTTCTTTACTGCAACAAATCAGACACTTTCTCTGTGCATAAGAAAACTTGCACAATTATTTACACAGCTTACACATTTACACAACTGCGGACATTAAATGCAGCTTCTTGCTCAAAAAATACTCCTGTTTAACTGCAGAAGTAGGAGGTGTTGGGGGTTACTTACAGCTGGAACAACAACTAATCAGGGCTTGATATGAAAAGTCACCTCCGCCATGGCGTTTTTTGTGCCCCACTGGGTTGCATGTGAGCAGGGCAGGAGACTGAATTCTTGCCACAGCACCGGTGGAGGAGACCGACGGCTGCACTGAGGTAGGATCAGTTTATATTTATTTGCGCTAAAAATATCTATCCATATTAATAAAACAAGTAACGCGAGTAACGCATCTGATCAAATTTCAGTAACTGTAACGCATTACTGGATTTTTAAACAGTAATTTCATTACCTGTAACGCCACTGCGTCTGCAGTAACACGTTACTTTGTAACTCCCAACACTGGTCGTCAGTGGAGGAGCCATCCCTGCTTCGTTGTGGATTTCAGCAAAGAAGACCTCAAATTTTGCAGGGGTCTGAGTTTTAAAATTCAAGATTCAAGAAGGTGCTGCCATAATTTGCTCCATACTCCGACATGCATTCAATGCAATTTAGTTGTTGTAATGACTAATTCTTTTAAGTTCTCAGCAAGAACACAATGTTGGCCATTTTTTGACAAGTTTACTGAGCATTTAATTCTAAATAAGCCACTGTTTAACAGGATTCTTGGCAATCCTGTGCTTTTGTGGTGTTCCATGGAACGGCATCACTGTAAACTATGGAAAAAGCAGCTACTTTAAAGGCCAAATGTCACGTAATTTTTTTTTTCTAAATGACAACGAATTTTGATAAAATACACATAGCTTAAACCAAATATTCATACCGGAGACCATATCACCCACCCGTATTTACATAATTGCACAAAATACACCAGGCGAAGGCCCCGCCTTGCTCGCTGGCTTGTGACAGCCAATCCAGACCGCGGCCATGATTTTGACGTCACAAATTTCACCCTGGCTGCCCTGTCTATCCACATTCACACTTATCAACATTGGACAATCATGACGGAAAGTGACAGCAATTATGAACAAATTAGTTTTGTCTTTTTTTTGTCTTGTCTTTTCTTTTTGTCTTTTTTTTTTTGTCAGTGGTTCAGACAGTGACAGAGGCACAGAACCTTACAGGTTCGAGCCGTCCGAGACGGAATCAGATGCTTTGTCTGATGACAACAGTTCCGACGATGACCAGAGAGCAGAACCAGTGGAAAATGTCATTGAATTGGACATTAATCGCCTCCAGAATTGGGAAGCCGAAGGGGGTCTGTTGAGGGCGCCCCATAAATATTGATTTTTCGGAAGCCATTATTATTACAGTGGAGGAGAGCCGCTGCTGTCAAGAAATTGACCAGATCAATATGAGAATGGAGGCGCATACCTGTCAAGAGAGATGTTTTCGCCGTATTTTAATACGGGGAAAATGCAATTTTAGCAAATACGGGCGTACAGTGATCCCTCACTTATCGCGGTTAATGGGTTCCACAACCGACCGCGAAAAGTGAAAAACCGCGAAGTAGCGTCACCCCTAATGACGTCATCCATAAACAATACGTACGTTCATTCTCTCACTCTCTCTCTCATATGATACGTGTGTGTGTGTGTGTGTACGTGTACATACATACGTAGATGTAAACAAAGTGTACATAAATATGTTTTTAGAACTCTTTTATTCTTATAACAAGATACGTAACTCAAGATGAAAATGATTTACTGCACAGGTTAATGAGAGCTTTACTGCTCCTCAGGTGACGCCTCATCGTGAGGTGCTGGAGGCGCAGGATCATCGAGGGCAGCTTCCGATAGAGCTGAAGCTGCAGGAGGCGGCGTAGTGGCTCGACGGGAAGACTATTTCGCACAAAATGGCACAAGAGAACAGCAAAAAGTTCCACGCGGCGAGACTAAGTAACACGAGCGATAAAAAGCAATGAATGCGGTCTTCCTTCCCTTCACGGGTGCTCGGCAGGGAGAGGAGGTGGGTGAAACGTCTCGGCCAATCAGCTCGCGAGATTTCCGAGCTGAGCCAACACGAGAACAGCGAACAGAGAGTTGTGCAGCTCTCCGTGTTGACACCTTATGGTCTAATGTAGTCTCCCTGCCTTCTGCTAGCGCCCGCCCATTATTTCTCAATTTTGAATTTTTGATGAATATTTTTGAAAAATCCGCGATGCACTGAGGGCGCGAAAGGTGAAGCGCGAAGTAGCAAGGGATCACTGTATTGCCATTTCTGTACGCCCAAAAGAAAAATATACGGGAAAAAAAATTGAGTGTGTTGAGGAACACGTCGTGTGTGTGAGACCCACAGCTAGGGTGCTGGCAGATGGCTCAGCGGGAGCTATTCTCACTACATTGAGAAGTGTGGACTCAATCATTAGGCTGATGGCCGGGGCGGGCAGATCGATCAGCGGGAGCTATTATCACTACAGTTAGAAGTCATTAGGCTGATGGCCTCACACTTTCAGCTGTCCTGCGGCTGCGGAACAGAAAGGAATCGCCTTCCAAATCCAGAATTCTGCTTTTTTTATTTTGAGCCAGACGCCGAGTTGTGTTGTTATTGTCAAATATCCATGAATCCTTAAAATATTTGACAATAACAACACGAATTACATTTAAAACATTTCCCAGAAAAGTGTCCCTTATTACCCCGCCGTCCCTTATAGCCGGGTTTTACGGTATTAAAATACGGCGAAAACGTATCACTTGACAGGTATGAAAACATTTCCCAGAAAAGTGTCCCTTATTACCCAGCTGTCCCTTATAGCCCCGTTTTAAGGTATGGGTGAAATATCCAATTTTTTCCCCTTTCTTGTTGCCCACTTCAATCTTCCAGTCTCCATATAAACAATCAATCGGGATACCCCAAGCATCAAACTAAGGTACAATCTATTTCGTCACTTCCGCCTTCTTCCCCAGGCGATTCCAGGGGCCGTGAGTAGGAACGTCAGGCCAAGCGCGGCAGTTTTAAATTAACGAATATTCCGGTGTTACTGAAGCATATGCACCAAGACCCGAACGGATCGGTTCCCTTTTATATCTAGTTTCAAGACATTTTAAGGACCCTGTTACGTGACATTTGGCCTTTAAAATCTGTACTTCCTCACACAACTAACTGTCAGTGCAAAAAACTCTAAAAATGTTGCAAGTTTTATTGCAACTTTTTGGAAAAGCTTCCACAAATTCAGGCTTTTTGGGCCGCAACAATCACGTAAACAGCCGACAAAATCCTGGAGGGACTGAAATACAGTGAGATTATGTCTACATGCTTCATGCATTGAATTTGTTCACCGACTCTGGGTCAACTTGACACTACACACCCTTTGCACTAAAGAAAGCACTTGTTAGCACTCTGAAATCTTAAGTTGCAAAATAAAAACTGCATTACTGTAACTGAGTGTGGGTCAGTTCTTTATGTGATAATTTATGTATTAGAGTATTTCTGCTACAATTTGCACCATTAGGTCTAAGATTTTTTTTTTTCCCCTTGCAAGTAAAATAGTTATAAAATGGTAATTTCCCTGATTGAATCAGGATCAAATCAAAATTGAATCAATTCAGAACCTCAAGAATTGGAATTGAATCGATTCTGGAAATTAGTGATGAGTGGTCTGCTGGGGCAGTGGCATTACTGCAGCCGATAGGAAGAGACTGAACAAACTGATTAAGAAAGCTAGCTCTGTCCTGGGGCAACGCCTTGATCCGATTGAGGAGATAGGAGAGAGAAGGACGGTGGCTAAACTGTCATCTCTGCTGGAGTCCGAGTTTCACCCTATGCAGGACATACTGGATGCACTGAGGAGCTCATTTAGCAGCAGACTACATCATCCCAGGTGCACAACCGAGAGGTTTCGTAGGTCCTTCCTACCAACGGCTGTCAGACTGTACAACCTAAGCAGGGCTGCTCGCAGAGATAGCAAAAAGACGTAACAAACTAATAGTTTTTTCTGAATGCAAAAGATGCAATAGACTTACACAATGGTCCTCTCCGGCATACAACTAGGAACATACCGGTCGCTATGGAGGGTGAGAATATGTATGGGCACATAATCATACCATGTAGGATAACTAAATAGACGGTTATGCTGTTTCATCCCACCTAGCAACAATGCTCTGCACTGTGTGTGTTTATATATTTACATATTTATTCCATCTAGCTACAATGCTCTGCACTGGGTGTGTTTATATTTATATATCTATATATTTATTCCATCTAGCTACAATGCTCAGCACTGGTGTGTTTATATTATATATCTATATATTATTCCATCTAGCTACAATGCTCCGCACTGTGTTTTTATATATCTACATATTATTCCATCTAGCTACATTGCTCCGCACTGTGTGTGTTTATATACTTGCATATTTATTCCACCTAGCTGCAATGCTCCGTACTGTGGGTGTTTATATATTTACATATTTATTCCATCCAGCTACAATGCTCTGCACTGTGTGTTCATATATTCATATATTTATTCCATCCAGCTACAATGCTCTGCACTGTGTGTCTGTGTGTGTGTGTGTGTGTATATATATTTTATAGTAATATGTACATATGTATATTAGCTGCTTTTTTTTTTTTTTTTTTTTTTTTTTTTTCCCTTCTTGCCTTCTGATTGTTGCTCTGAGTGTTGCTATCCCTGTGCTGTTGCAATCCTGGAATTTCCCCGTTGTGGGACTAATAAAGGCTTATCTTATCTTATTTCCAGCCCTAATTACCACTACCATTCTACCATTCTGCCTACTACAAAATCCCGCAAATTCATCTATGCAGACGACATCTGTTTGGCATTCCAAGCACCAGACTTTGAACCACTGGAACGGGTGCTCACGGAAGATCTTGCCAAACTGGACCAGTTCTGCAAAATCTGGCGCCTAAAACCAAGCCCAGCAAAAACCGTCTCCAGTGTATTCCATCTCCACAATGCAAAAGCTGCCAGAGAACTAAACATCCACCTGAGCGGACTCAAGCTTAAGCATGCCCCAAATCCAACTTATCTTGGAGTGACCCTTGATAGGACCTTATCCTTCAAGGAACATCTAAAGGGGACGGCTGCTAAGGTGAAGGCACGAAACAACCTGCTCTGCAAGCTCGCTGGTGCAAAATGGGGGGCGGCAGTCTCCACCCTGCGTACCTCAGCACTGGCCCTTTCATACTCTGTAGCAGAATATTGTGCCCCTGTCTGGTCCAGGTCATCTTACACACACCATGTAGACACCCAGCTCAACTCAACCATGAGAACTACAGTATAACTGGAACAATCCGCTCAACACCACTCCCCTGGCTCTCTGTACTGTCAAACATAGCCCCTCCACACATCCGGCGAGTAGCATTAACTCAAAGGATGCTCCAAAAAGTTAAAGATTTTCCTCACTTGCCAATCCATGCAGATATCTACACCCCACCCACTGCCCGACTTTCATCCAGATGGCCGATTTGGAAAAACCCTCCCCCAGCTGACTTTACCATCCAGACAGCTTGGCAAGAGGAATGGGAGACCAAGGAGGTCCCAAACAAACAGCTGGTGATAAACCCCAACCAACAGGTCCCGGGCACCAACCTCCCAAGGAGACAGTGGTCTACACTCAATCGCTTCAGGACTGGACATGGCCCCTGCTTGGCCAGCCTTCACAGATGGGGCAGTAGCCCTAGCCCACTGTGCGCATGTGGAGAGGAGCAAACAATGGAACACATCATAGAGGTTTGCCCGCTCCAAAGACTGGAAGGAGGATTACACACCCTCCATACAGCAAATCAGGAGGCAACTGCTTGGCTTAAGGACTTTGCATTCGCTAAATAAAACCACTACCATTGTCTATCTGTGCAGTGAATGAATAATGCATCCATTGCCAAGTGCTTTGGGTGTCATGAAAGGCGCTATATACAGTAAATACAATCCATTATTACTATAATGAAGACTGAGGGCTCTCAAAGCAGCAAATATTAGAAATAGTTGTTTTACAAAGGATACACCATAAATTACAAATAAAAAAAAATATACACCTTACAGAGAGTTGGAAAATTGTTGGATTTTTTGTCACTGAGAAGCAGACACCAAAGACTTTAGAGATCAAGGATTATTGAGATAGTTGCAAAAGTTGTGACAATTGCCTTCAGACGCAGTGAATGTGGGCCCTCAATACCCATGAACCATTTGTAAATGAGGTCCTTTCTGTCTTAAAGTGTCTCTATTATGCACTTTTTACAGATGCTGACCATTCTCAGAGGTCTTAATGAAATATCTGCAACATGCTTTGATCAAAATACTTCAGGGATTAAATATTGCAATACCATTTTTCACTGAGCTAAAGGGGCCTTCCTCAAAACAGCTTGTTCTCTGGCATTTTGCTCTAAATGCCAACAGGTCCCAGTTCAATCCAGCCTCCCTCTTATCATTTCTGAGATCTGTGTGTTTGGTTTTGACATCATAATTTAGGCTAACATTAGATGGACCACCTTAAAATCGGTTAAATGTGAGAATGCAAAAATCCCAATTAAGCACTATCAGAAAAAGGGGTGTATAGTTTGCATAGAAATAACCCTGAATGAGTAATTGTTTAGCTCTACTAATGGTAGCTAACAGCTGTTGATTGAGGTGGTGTCTGAGCTAGAGTTAATAAACCATTATAAAATAACCTAAATAATGTCTGAATGAAAAATACGGTCAAGAGCTGGCAGATAACCTAGCTGGGAGGCATGTCCAGCAGAGAAGAATGACAAATAGATAAAAAATGGGCCTCGACTCCCAGCTAAGATAAAGGCTAGTTGGCTCATCTCTAGGACTGTCCCGGCCAAGCTCTACGTCTGATCAGTTAGAAGACCTGACCACAACCACTCAGCCCAGCTAATGCTTGCAGCCCAATCTACTCTGGTATTGTGGCTTAAACAAAATAAGCCAGAATGGCACAAAATATGTAATCAACTGTGACTACAATTTACAACAAAGACCCACAGAATCCTGGTTGACTCAATTCTAACTGCTTAACTAACATGCTAATGGTCTAATTACCTGGGTCATGGTGGCCAAAAAAAATACGACCGGCCAGAGCGACGTGAGATATACAGCTCTGGAAAAAATTAAGAGACCAAAGAGGTCAATGCAAAATATCACTTTCTGGTTTTACAGTTTATACGCATGTGTTAGAGTAAAATGAACAATTTTGTTGTATTTTCTAACCTACTGAAAACAACCAAATTGCAAGTCAAAATCATTTAGAGCATATTTACAGAAAATGACAAGTGGCCAAGACAAAAAAGATGTTGCTTTTAGATAAAAAAAAAAAAGTTCATGTTCATTCTTAAGCACTACAATGTTTAATTTTAACTTAGGAAGAACTCAAATCTGCACTTTCATGCTTTAAATAAAACCATGCTTAGATGATCTAATCAGTTTCTCCTTAAGTAGACTGAGGTGCCCTTGTGCTGGAATTCAACAGATACTCAAACTGACTGGCTGCCAATACATGTAGAGATGCTAATTAAGGAATGATTTTGCAGTGGTCCCTTATCCCCCCCCCCCCCCCAAGAGCTGTATTATTGACTGAATTAATGAATGAGCTGGGACATGGATCTGTAGTGGGGTAATTAGAGTTTACAGAGAAGAGCTCTAAAAACCCTGGTTGGAAAACTGAACTAACCCGCTAGTGGCACTGTAGGTGTACAAGCTCCAAGGCTCACTGCGAAACAAAATGAGCCTTGCCTGACTTTAAATATTGAGTGCGTGACAGAGTAGCCAGGGGGCCAGGTCTGCATAGTTATGTGATAATCTCCCAGAACAGCAAATCCAAATGAGGCATTTCAAGTGGCTCTGTAGTCAGAGTTTCTGTGGGAGAGGAGAACTCCTCTGCAAGTGGACTTTGGGCTGTTTGACTTTGCAGAACACGTCACAAAAATCCTAGATAAAACACTAAAATCTAAGGAAAAGCCCAAAAAGCCTAACACGGACCCTTTAACACATTGACTAATTAACTAGTTTGTCATCTTCCTGTAGTCTCACTGATTGATGTCAGTTTATTTAAAAACCATTAAACAAGAAGTCTTGCTTAGCTCTGTACAGACTGAAACACAAAGAGAGGCTTTAACAAAAATAAACAATAAAAAACTGATAACAAGACACACTTCAGCTAATTATATGCTGGTGTGATTACCGAACAGCTAATCAGCTTCCAGAAAGCAACAGCATAAACTCTTCTGATTTTATGGTCCTCGCAAGGTCAGCACTCTTTTCAAAGATTAAGGTCTGTGTGTGTGTGTGGGGGGGGGGGGGGATGTCACAAAGAGTAAAAGTGAACTTTGACTGAGAGGCATTTAGGGCCATTTGTCTCCGACCCAATGTCTCTCTCCAATGTCTTCCAATGAAATGTTATTAACCCACCAGGGACAGAACAAATCTAGAACCTTTGTTCTGCGGTTCTATGGTTGGCATCTGCTCGGTTGTCATAGCCAGGAGCGGCACTGGGGTTAAGCTCCCAGTGCTCATAAAATGCTCCTTATGGCGTGCGTCTCGAAAAGCCTCTGACAACTAAGTCCAACTCCTAGCCTGCCCGTGTGGTTTAGTCTCTAAGCCCGGCGGAACTGCTTTTACTAATAGGAGAAGGGGCGAGGGCGGATCTCTGGCGCCTTAAAACCAGATGCTTCGGGTAGATGGTGGCTCGTCAACCTGGGAAGGTAGCCCATCTAGGGGAAGGTAAACCCTGATTTCAAACCTCCGCTGCCTTGCGGCACACCCGGTCACTGGAAAGGCTTCGGGAGTCAACCCTGAGGAAAAATTCAGAGTCGGAGCCCCTAAGGCAGTTCTCTGTTGTGCTCAACATCGTTCTGGCAGCTCCTGCGACGGCGCTGGTGCCAAACTATAGCAGCCCTGCTGTTCCTTTGGATCCATCAGTGACGTGGAGAGGGGGGACATGCTGCATGGGTAACATCTTGTCCTCCATATCTTCCTGCCCAGGCTTGAATCCTACCAACGCCCAACGCTGGAAGGTAGAACACCGTTGCGCATCGGCCTGATCAGCCACAGGCGGTGCTGTTCCAGCAGAGTAGATGTTTAGGATTCTCTTCCATGGTCATCATAGGCCGACGGAGGCCAACGATCTGCTCGAGATACCATTGATGAGGGGGAAAGAATCATCTACAACTGAATCCAGGTGTTTTACAGCAACCTCTGGAGTAATACTTCCTTTACACAGGGGTAGAGATCATTAAGAGATCCCGGAGTGATGACAAAATAGCCAGATTTCCAAACGGTCTTTCAGTAATCACCAGGATCTCTCAATGATCTTCAGTAATTTCCACGGTCCTCTAAGGTCGTACTCTCACTGTTGCCGTTTGCCTTGTTCTGTGTTGAGGTGACACGGCACTCTCAGTGGGGGGGGGGGGGGTGTCAGCGCCAGTCAGCACCAGCCATACTCATTGTATTTTTATTTATTTATTTATTTTTTTTTTTAAGCACATTCTCCCTCTTGTCACACACAGGCAGCATGTGTCATGCACACGGGTGGAGCTCAGACTTTAAATGAATTTTATGTTTTCGCATGTGGCAACCCCCGAACCAAGTGGTGGACACCAGTGGTGAGGGGGCCATCAAGCTGAAGAAGGAGCCCTATCGAGCTTGGCTGGCTTGTGGGACTCCTGAAGCAGCTGAAGTGTACCGGCAGGCCAAGCGGAGTGCAGCTCAGGTGGTTGCGGAAGCAAAAACTTGGGTGTGAGAAGAGTCTGGTGAGGCCAATGGAACAAGATTTTTGGTCGGCCTCGAAGAGATTCTGGGAAACTGTCCGGCAGCTCAGGAGGAGGAAGCAGCTCCCCCGTCCACACTGTGTATGATGCGGATGAGGCGCTGCTGACTTCAACTGGGGACATCATCAGGCGGTGGAAGGAATACTTCAATGATCTCCTCAATCCCATTGACACGGCTTCCATAGAGGAAGCAGGGCTTGAGGACGAGGGGGATAAGTTGCCCATCACAGGGATTGAGGTTGCCGAAGGGTTAAAAAAAAAAACTCTTTGGTGGCCGGGCCACAGGGGTGGACGAGATTCGTCCCGAGTACTTCAAGGCCTTGGATGTTCAAATTGGACTAGCTCTTTACCCTCTCAAGAAACCTCGAGGGTTCGTAGGAGTTTGCCCAACCAGTCCACATGTGTTTTGTGGACTTGGAGAAAGCATTCGACTGCATCCCTCGTAGTCTCTTGTGGGAGGTGCTGCGGGAGTATGGGGTATCGGGCTCATTGTTATGAACTATCCAATCCCTATACGACCATTGCAAGAGTTTGGCTCGTATTGCCCACACCCAGTCAAATATGCTTCTAGTGAGAGTTGGACTCCGCCAGGGCTGCCCTTTATCACCAATCCTGTTCATGATTTTTATGGACAGGATATCTAGGCGCAGCCAAGGAATGGAGGGTGTCATGCTTGGTGACCACAGGATTTCATCTCTGCCGTTTGTGGATGATGTTGTCCTGTTGGCTTCATCTTGCAATAACCTACAGGTCTTACAGGGACGGTTTGCTACTGAGTGTGAAGCAGCTGGGATGAGAATCAGCACCTCCAAGTCAGAGTCCGTGATCCTCAGCCAGAAAAAGGTGGATTGTCCTCTTCGGGTTGGAGACAAACTCCTGCCCCAAGTGAAGGAGTTTAAGTATCTCAGGGTCTCATTCACGAGTCAGGGGAGAATGGAGCGAGAGATTTACAGATGGATTGGAGCAGTCTCTGCAGTGATTTAGATGTTGTACCGACCTGTTGTGGTAAAGCAGGAGCTGAGCTCTAATGCAAAGCTGTCGATTTACTGGTCAAGCCATGTCCCTACCTTCACCTATGGTCATGAGCTTTGGGTAATGACCAAAAGAATGAGGTCGCGGATACAAGCGGCTGAAATGAGCTTCCTCTGCAGGATTGCTGGACTCACCCTTAGAGATGGGGTGAGGAACTTAGTCATCCGGGATAGGCTCAGAGTAGAACCGCTGCTCCTCCACATCGAAAGGAGCCAGTTGAGGTGGTTTGAGCATCTGATCAGGATGCCTCCTGGACACCTCCCACTTGAGGTGTTTCGGGCACGTCCAATGGGGAGGATACCCCGGGGCAGACCCAGGACACGCTGGAGAGACCATGTCTCCCAGTTGGCCTGGGAATGTCTTGGTATCCTGTCTGAAGAGCTGGAGCAGGTGGCTGGAGAGAGGGAAGTATGGGCTTCTCTGCTCGAGCTGCTGCCTCCGCGACCCAGACCTCCAGAAAAGCGGTAGAAAATGGATGGATGGATGGATGGACGGACGGACTACAGGGTATGCTGAGCACACAGCATTCATTTTAAAAATTAAAAATTTGGAGTATGCCTCTCGCCCAAAGATGCTGGGATAGGCTCCAGCCCCCCCCCCCCCCCCCCGCGACCCGAAAAGGATTAAGCGGTAGAAGATGAATGAATGAGTTTGTAGTTTACAAGCAGCACGGAAATATGCATAGAAATAGATATTTTGTAGCCTACATTAATAAATTGAGGAGCATGGGACACCCCTTTCAAGGCTGTGTTACATCTTGGCCTCAAGGTAAATAGATTACCTTCCGCCAGAAAGAAAACTAAAATTGATGAGAAAAAAGCCTCAAATTTACCAGAAAAGTCTCACATTTACAAGAAAAAGTCTAATAAGTGGAAAAACTCAGAAATTTACTAAAAAGAAAGCTGTAAATTTGTAGAAAATATTTTAGATTTATGTGTGTGTATGGGGGGCGGGGGCATATTCACAAGAAAAAAAAATTGTGTCGTAGAAAGTTTAAAAACAGTATGGAGACTATTTCTGGCAGCAGTGGTGAGTTTGAGTTCAATTGATTTCTAATATAAAGTTCTTCTATCACCAACTTTCTGACAGCTACAGCGGCCTGCCATCAGAGGCATACATTTTAAAAATTATAAGGTTTGTAGTTAATTGGTAAAGAGTGGCAACAAAATAATTAATAGTGTGGAGAATATCTTCAAATTAATGTACAGCTGAATAGCTGAAACTGCTTACCCACGCTATTTAGAAATGAGTATATCACAGGGACAGCTCAGGTTGAGTAGTTTGGAGACAAAGTAAGAAGGGCAAGGCTGAGATGGTTAGGACATGTGCAGAGGAGAGATTGTGGATATTTTGCAGGGGTTTCCAAACTTTTCAGCCCATGACCCCCAAAATAACGGTGACGGAGACCGGCAACCCCCACTATCCCCGGAGGTGACTGAAACATAAAAAAAACATACAAACGGAACTCACGTATTAGGAAGCGTAAACAAACACTGAAATAACACCACAAAAGAACAGAACAGCCCGACAACCATGATATGATTTTAAATATAACAATTTACTAAACGATTCAAGCAGAATACATTCAAGTAATTTCCATGTAATTTAGAAGTGAACATTGTTGCTGTTGTACAAACTTAATTTTGACACAATGCTTTCATTTCCATGTTAGCAGAACAATCAAAGTACTAGCCATAAACTATAGCATTGCGTAAACATGTGAATACTGTTACAGTGCAAATGTATATTTTGGCAAACTATGTTTCGGTGTTAATCTCACCTAATGAGATGGGTGGGCAATATGCATGGAGCACAACAAGTCAATTCTGTGTTTAATTTTGGAGCTGGCCACTTTGAGATCATCCTCCACCCTTTAAATGTGATCTGTATTTATTTTCAATATACGTCGGTGCCGAGAAAGTCTTTTCGCACAGGTATGTAGAGCCAAACGGCATCAGTTTGTCCATCGCGGCCCTGGATAGGTGTGGATATTCTCCCTCAACTGAAATCCTGAACTCGGCAACCGTTTTTGAATGAAAAGCTGTCTTTAAGGAGCAGTCACTTGACCGTTCAATCAGTGCATCCTCCATGTTGGATGGCAGATGACTTGCGGCCGTTACAGTGAATGGTGATCTTAACCAGTCATATTTTTCCAGAGTTGTTTCCTTGGGGGAAAACTTGTTAAAGTGTTCCAGGAGGGCTTGAAGGTGGGTAGTGATGGACTTCTTCACAGTGTTAACACTCAGATTATTTTCCTCCATGAACTCCTCCAGCTCAGGAAACATATCAGTCCTGCTCATCTCAACTCTCGCAGTCCAACGATCCACTTTCCTTTTGAATGTGCGGATTTTATCATTCAGCGACATGCTTGTGTTTTCCCCTTGCAATGACATGCTAAGTCTGTTCAGTCTGTCAAATATGCAGAACAAATACGCTAGCCTTGTTAAGCAGTCAGGGTCAGTCAGATGGTCAGCAAGCTGGGACCCATTCTCCATCAGAAATCAGCGCACCTCATCCCGCAGTTCATACAGGCGGCTGAGGACATTTCCTCGCGAAAGCCACCTGACCTCTGTGTGGAACAGCAGGCCCTGATGCTCCGATCCCAGTTCACTGCAGAGAGTAGTGAACAGCCTGGTGTTGAGTGGACATGATTTTATGTAGCTGACAATTTTTATGGCGGTCTCAAGAACACTTAAGATCTGGGTCGCGCATTTTACTCGCAAGAGCTTCTCTGTGAATAATACAGTGCATAAAGTTTATGTGGGGTCCCACTTGTAAGACTCTTGCTTTTAATCCTTTTTACCCCAGCATTGCTGCAGCACCGTCTGTACACGCACACACACCAATGCACTCATCCCAAGACAGTCCCTTTTCTTTTAGTTTGTTAAGTTTTGTGAAAATGGCATGTCCTCATTAAGTTTTCCATCAAAACTGTATCTGATGAAAACAAGCAGCTGGGTGGGAGTTTGATATATCTGTGGATTCATCTAATTGCAAAGCATATTTCCCTTTCTTCACTTGTCAGTCAGCTGACACCTTATGTCCTGGGCCATGTCCGTGATGCGCCAGGATATGGTCCCGTCAGACAGCGGCACTGCTTCCAGCTCCCGTGCCCATTTATCCCAATGCATTATCTGACTCATAGCAATAGCAGCGGGTTTTATTAGGGTTTCTCCAATTGTGTGTGGCTTTTTTGCCTCATATGATGCCTTTTCAGCTTTGGTTGTGGATGATGTTTTGTTAGCTATGACTTTCTTTTGGCCTTGCAATTCTGTCCTTTCGGCAGAAAAAAATCTGCTGGTTTAGCGGCAAGAGATGGGTGATTAGTTTTCAAGTGTCTGAGCATTTTTACGGGCTTTAAACCCTCATGTGCAAGCACCTCGGTGCACACTACACATTGGGGATGTTGTACTTCACTGATAACGATGCATGAATCCATACTGAATACATTCCTCTCAATACTTGCGACACTTGGTGGCTGGTCTGACTGCTTATAGAGCCCTTTAAAATGCTCTCCTCCTCCTTCCCCCGCACCAGACATCGGCCTTTCTGGCGGCATGTCTCCGCTCTCCTCTTCTGCCATCTCTGCTGGCCTCTCTGCATTGTCTTTGGTCGGTATTAACCAACGTTTCATTTTTAAAAATAATATCCTGGGCTTAAAGCGTAATGTGTTGATTTGAGCTGTTCAGATGAAATCTACTGGTGCACACTGACCTGTGTGTGACCTGTGACGTTTACTGTGGCGCAGTTAAAGTGATATGTCATCTGAGTAATCACCTCAGGAGGATTCTGAAAATCATCTCCCCCACCCCCAGTGTCTCAGGACCCCCACTTTGGGAATCTCTGATATACTGGACAAAGGATGCTGAAGATGGAGCTGCTAAGCAGGAGGAAAAGAGGAAGGCCACAGAGAAGATTCATGGCTGCAGTGGAGGACATGGGGAGGGTTGGTGTTACAGAGGAAGATGCAAGGGATAGTGACGCACCATGAAACCAGGACAGATGCCTCCGTTGCTTTCATCCGGAGCTCATCATGAGAGGTGAAGAGCGGTCCAAATAAATAAATAAAAATTAATAAGTCAACTTTTTTAGTTGCCAATTTATTTAAAATACAGGCACAGAAACTTAACCCTGTCTCATCACCGGCTGAAGCCACTGTGTCAGAACAGCCAGCCAAAGAGCTCTAGATTTGTGGGAAAAAAAAAAAAATAAAAAAAAATGTGAGGGAACTAAAAAAAAAAAAATAGGCCAAACCAGCTGCAACTATTGAGGTTGCTTGGCAACCTCCAGTAGGCTTGTCAATAGCAAAGTTACAGTGACAGTCCTATGTGTGTGCTTGTATGTGAGCAAACATTTGCTTTTGTTCTGTTCCACAGACCATCTCTTCCAACCGTTCCAAAGCTTGGGGAAGGGAGCGATCACACTGACAAAGGTTCCATACTTAAGTGGTCAAACCTTGGTCAGCACAGAACCACCATTACTGTGAGAGCAGGACCTTAGTTTTGACTCATTCCAAAACAATCTCTCAATGATCTCCAAAGGGAAGTGATCTCGCAATGATCTTTCAACAATCTCATCGAGTGCTCAGAGGTTCCCCGTCACCAAAGAAATGCTCAGCAATCTCCATGGTCACCCAAGGAACTCTCAATGGTCCCACAGTGATCTCTCAGCAATCTCTCAAGAATCTTTCAAAGATCTCCACTACCATCTTTCAACAATCTCCCTGACATTTACACAAAAACAGCTTTTTCTGAGGCCTTAGGAGATCACTGAGAGAGGTGGTCAATTTTTGATTTCTTTGGTCTCCCAAAGAGCTCTGTGCTGTGTAAAGGCGCCTTAAATAAATATGTATGATACTATATATTTGCTTGGGTTTACTAATGATGTATGCATTTACATTAAAAGCCTAATCTGATGTAGTTCAATCACATCTCAGTTCTATGCTGACTGGCTGTTGATAGATCATATATAGTGAATCTAGTGACAAAGACTGTGTCACTCCTGAAATGTTTAACATGTGATGACAAAATGATAAATCATCAGTCTTCAAATACAGTATGTACACACTGCATTAGTAAGAGAAGACCAACAAAAACATCCAAGTACATTAAACATGCATTGAATTAAAGAGGCTCAGTTGATATCAATCATAAAACAAAGCAAAAAAGCAAATATGGAATCAAAATTGTGTCACCCATCAATCTCAGGAAATAATTTAAAACAAAGCGTATCATGTGGCACCTGATTCATGCAGGCCAGGGGTCATCAACTACATTTGTCCACAGGCCAGAATCTTTCTCAGCAGACACCGAGGGCCTGACGAGCTCGTACAATACAACAAATATTGTATCCCAAGTAATATATTAAATTTTCCTTCCAAATGTGTTATTTTTAGATGAGTATGAATAATTTACAGGAAAACTGTCAAATTTCTGAGAAAAAAAACTCAACATCTCAAATACGTTTTAAATTGACTTTTCTGTTGTAAATTAGATTTGTCACTTGAAGTTTTTCCCTCTTTATTTTTGTTTCTGCTGCTGTGAATTTAGGACTACTGTGTATTTGTTCTAAGAAATTTGTAAGGGGTTTTCTCAGAAATTTCAGACGTTTTTCTTGTAAATTTTTACTTTTGCCCCACATTAATCTACCTACGGGTACAAATAAAGTAACCTGAACCTAATCTGTGGATTTTTCACTAAATTTATGTCTATTTTAAAATTAATTTACTATGTTTTTTCTAACAATTTTGAAAAGCTTGTGCTAAAATTGTCACTAGATAGATGATACAGACAGATGTACTTTATTGATCCCAAACTGGGAAATTACAGTTTGATATACATTTTAAACTTAATTTGCAGAACCAGAGTAGAACAATGATTTTAACTCTGAGGGCACATTCACACAGCCACTGTTCGGTCTGGACTAAAGGACCAAAGAGTGTGTTCCGCGGATAGTTTGGTTTGTTTCGAGCCGTCTGAACGTGCGTGGAACTCTGGTGCAGCACCAAACAAGCGAACTCTGGTCCCCTTGAAAACAGGGGATTTCGGTTTGCTTGCAAACACAGTCTGGTGCGCTTCACCTGCTGTGTGAATGCAAACAGAGCATCCAGTGGACCAAAGGGCGGACATGTCCCCTCGGCGTTTGTGTAACCACAGCAACATGGAGTGAGAAGAGAAAAGGTGGCGTTTACCGTAAAGGTGCCTCCACATCAAACGCGAACGGGTGAATTTTTCACGGAGCACGATTACATTATAACTCAATGTAAATACATGAAAACATATGAATTCACCGTCTGGGTGAGATGCAGACAGGCAAAGTTGCCACTCACCTGAAAAAGTTGTCCCTGCCTTGAAAACTTGATGTGCGTTTCCGTCGCTAATTTGCTAGCCTTGTTAGCACGTTCAAGGCAGGAATCCGTGGGTAAAATAAATCCGACATCCCGATTCAGCTGAAGAGCTCCCAGTCCTTCTGCCTCCATTTTGGGTAGAAAATAAAGACAACTGCGCGGATCCAATAAATACTTTACCGGAGAAAGCCGAGGAGAAAAGCTAAAAAAAAAAAAAAAAAAAAAAGTGAGATGCAGGCTCTGACAGATATTTGGTCTGAGAACCAGATTTCTCAGCTGCTTGTGGGTACACACAAGAATACCAATGTTTTTAAAACGTTTAGCGACATGATGGTGGCACGGGGGTTTATACAGACAGCGGAGCTTTTTATTTTTGTTTGTTTGTGGCGGACAAACCACCTGACTGAAGAGAATGATGTTATGCCGAGAATTGCTTGCATGCCGAGAATTGCATCCCATCGTCACAAGCAGGTGTTTAGTGTCAGTCAAAGTCGATACAACTTTGAAAAAGTGATTATCCTTTTTACCAATGATGCATAAATGCAAAACCTCAACTCTGGAGACTGTTAAACGTGGAGCTGGATTACTGATTTCTAACCCTCTTTGAAAAACATCTGGCAAAAAAAAAAAAAAAAAAAAAAAAAAAAAAAAAAAATTTAAGATAATTTACAAAAATAACTATTCCTTCTAAAAATGTATAATGATACTTCTAAAATTGCACAAATGGTTACAAGCCTAGCTGTAGTGTTATTTTATAGTTTTGGTGCATGGGATGCAATTCTCGGCAAGTGAGCAATTCTCGGCCTAAAAACGGATTTCCCTTTTTGGTCCTGGCCAATCAATGAGCCAGATTTCTCTTCTTCCCTGAATTTTTTCCTTCCTGGTCAGTGGTGGTTTTGGCTACAGCGCCACAAACGAGCAGCTGTTATAACTGCGTGACGTCCAAGCAGTTTGGTCTGCTTGAGTGAAGTCAGAATCAGAATGAGATTTATTGCCATTGTTCATGTAGTACACAAACTAGGAATTTGTCTCGGTGCAATGCTGCAACATTAAACATGGAGTAGCACTAAAGATAAAAATAAAAAACTATGCATGCAATAAAAGGTAGAATATGAATAAGTAATACTAATCTATGCAATTTTTAAATATATTAACAAGCAGCAGATATTGTGAAGTTCCACATAGTGCAGTCGGTAGTGCAAAAAGAAAACAGTGATAATTGTCATGAGTCCGGTTGAGCTGCTGTACGTAGTGCACGAGAGACTAATAAGTCACTTAAGCCTCTTTTCCACTAGCCCAGCACACCTCGGTACGGCTCGATTCACTTCAGTATGGCTCGGAATGCTTCTGTCTCCATTAGCATGGTGTTTGGCATGGGTGTTGTGCTGGGGTGGGTGGGTTTATAACAGCGAGGCGGTGCCACACTCCCGTGACGTAACGCACACGACCCAAGCAAAACATTTTTTTTTCCAAAACTTTATTGAGAAGACCCAAGCAAAACATAACACATAGCTGTACAAGGCCACTCCTCGGTCTGTGGCTTTTTTCACCGTAAACGCCAAAAAGGACCGCCAGACAAGGGTACAGGCAGCGAGATGAAATATGAATGAATATTTCAATTTAATACTATCCCACTTGTACTTACAAAAACGTGTGAATATTCATAAAAAGCACACACATGAAAGGTAGCACCACAAGCAGTGGGTCACAGCGGTTTTGGGCAACAGCTACACAATTGTGTATCCTTTGCCAATCTGTCTGCTGTTATTTAATGTTTAACAGTTAAGGGACGGATGATTATATGCTCCAAAACTGGAGAAACTCTGATAAAAAAGCTGCAACAACACAAGTCACTTTTGTTTTGAATTAACTGCCAAATGACCTAGAAATAATGAGCTGAAACTTGTTTTTATTCGTATTAAATAATGAGACAGCGGCACACTGGCCAACACCAAATTGTATTATTTTTTTACATCCTAGGGCATTTTGGATGTACTGAATAAAAAAAATTCATGTTTTTCACCTTCAGGTCAACGTTTGGAACAACAGTATTATTATTTTCCGTTTAGATGATGCTACACTCCTAAAGTATTGTAATTCTCTGAATTTGGAATGCCGATAGAACATTCAATTTACATATACTTACTTTTTGACTTGTAAGCTTGATCAGTCTCTCCTGCTGCATTTTAAAGTCCAACTGTGCAACTTCTTATAAGTTAACATAAAAAATTTACCCAAAGTTTAGAACTGTATCATGTTGTGCTAATTTTTTATGATATTTCAATAAAAAGAACAGAAAGCTTACAAAAACATTTGTTTTTTGGTCTAGTTAAAAATTACATTGTGGGCGACACACATTGTGGGCTCACGTTGCCACAGAGACAGGACTGCATGTGTATTGGGGGGTGTCACGTCTGCAAGGACAGAGGACTCTAATCTGCAGAAGATAACAAGGAGGTGTGAGATTTGTCTCTGTCCCACAGAAGATGCCCCGGAGAGATTTCCGGTTCATCAGGAAATGAGACAATGGTGAAGCTTCAAAGGGATGCTTTGTGAATGTATGTTTACTGAAGACACCATGTGACTTGAATTCTGATGCTGGAAACATAAAAGGGTGTTGAGATATGATTCTTCCTCTTTCCTGCTTTGAGAATGCTAGAAGCTGTGTTCTGTCAAATAAAGCTGGTTTACGACTAAACTCAGCCTCGTCATTTGAGCACATCTTCTACACTGGTGACCTACGACGAAAAATGAGCAGACAGAATTCTCCCGAGCGGGGCTCAGCGGAAGCCAGCCTGATGGCCGCCTCCACGATCCGGCTGCCCGATTTCTGGCAGCACAGCCCGCGCTCATGGTTTAGCGCAGTCGAGGCGCAGTTCAACCTCCGGAGAATCTCCAACAACGACAAGATTCTACCCCGTGGTAGCGAAGCTGGACAGCAACACGGTCCAGAGAGTAGAGGATCTGGTTAACCATCCACCAGACAGCGACAAGTACAGCGCATTAAAGGACGCGCTGATCAGCCATTTCACCCCCTCAGTCCAACAACAAGCAGAGGGGCTCCTGACGTTGACGGAGGCAGAAAACGATAGACCTGCGGACCTGATGGTGAAGATGCTGAAGCTCAAAGACTGAGGATGGCGAATTCATTTTCGCCCACCTTTTCCTTCGAACCCTGCCGCCAGCAGTGAGAGTGGCCCTGGCAGAGTCGCCCCGATTGGCCAGGCGAGACTACCATGGGTTGAGCAAAGAGGCGCAGCGGTTGGTCGACGCCCACAAGCGGAACGCGGTTTTGGCCGCGGCGGCCAGCCCGGGAACTGCGTCCGGAGACAGCGCATGTCCAGCGGCCGCGGCGCCAGACGCACCAACGGCGGCGGCGACGGGAGCCAGACGACGCGGAGCGGAGGACGGCCCGTGCTTCTACCACCGCCGTTTTGCAGAGAGAGCGCACAGGTGCGTCCCACCGTGCAACTTTAAGCGCCAGGGAAACGCCAAGACCGAGGGCCGGAAGCAGCTGCGACCCTCGGCAACGAGAACAGGCTGCTTTACCTGACGGATGCACGCTCGGGGAAACAGTTCCTCGTGGACACGGGCTCTCAGCTGAGTTTCGTCACACCCACCCACGCGGAACGGGCATTTTTTCTAAAATAGACTTGGTGCGCGGTTACCACCAGGTGCCAGTGCGCGCGCAAGATGTACTCAAAACAGCGGTCATAACTCCTTTCGGCCTTTTTGAGTTTTTGCGCATGCCTTTTGGCCTCAAGGGGGCCGCGCAGACTTTCCAACGCATGATGGATGCAGTTTTACGCGACCTTCCTTTCGTGTTCGTTTATTTGGACGATATTTTGGTAGCCAGCGCGTCCGAGGGCGAACATGAAACACACCTCACAGCAGTTTTCCAGAGGCTGGCAGAGCACGGGTTAATAGTTAACCCAGCGAAGTGCCAGTTTGGGGTGGCGCAGATTGATTTTTTGGGACATCGCGTTTCGGCAGAAGGAGCGGTTCCTCTTCCAAATAAAGTGCGTGCCATAACGGATTTTCCGCAACCTCAAACAGTCAAGGCGCTTCAGGAGTTTCTAGGGATGGTTAATTTTTACAACCGGTTCCTCCCAAGCGCAGCACGACTCATGCAGCCATTGTACACCGCGTTAAAAAAAACCAAAAGCCCGCAAATAAAGTTGAATGGTCTCCGGAGCAGGAGCGCGCGCTTTTGCCCAGGTCAAATCAGCCCTGGCAAACGCAGTTTTGTTAGCGCACCCAGTTCCAACGGCCCGCATGGCGCTCACCACTGACGCTTCCGATGTAGCGGTGGGGGCGGTAGTTGAACAGTTTGTGGCAGGTACCTGGCAACCCCTCGCGTTTTTCAGCAGGACTTTGCGCGATAGTGAACGGAAATACAGTGCGTTTGACAGGGAGCTTTTGGCCCTACACTTGGCCATCCGTCATTTTCAGTTCTGGTTAGAGGGGCGACGTTTCACCGCGTTTGTGGATCATAAACCGCTAACGTTTGCGATGGCCAAAATTTCAGAACCCTGGTCAGGCCGGCAACATCGGAGTTCACTACTGATATTCAGCATGTCGCGGGTAAACACAATGTTGTGGCAGACTGCCTCTCGCGCGCGGTAGCACCACCAAGCCCCATAGGGGCAGACTCTGTAGCCGTGGCCGCGGGCAGCGACGCGGGAGCGCGCGCAGCCCCGGTCTGTGTTGGGTTAGATTATGCAGCCATGGCTGCGGAGCAGGTTGACGACGCGGACGTGCACGCGCTCCAGTCTGGACCAACAGGGTTAAGGCTGGAGCACAGGGTGCAACAAAATGGTATGCCCCCACTAATCTGCGATGTGCCAGCTGCGTGGTGCCAGCCGCGTGGCGTTGCCACGTTTTTGACTCGGTCCATTCTCTCGCACACCCGGGGGTGCGCGCATTGATTAAATTGGTGGGGGAGAAATTTGTTTGGCCCGGGTTGCGCAAACAGGTCAAGGAATGGGCGGCAGCCTGCGTAGCGTGTCAGCGAGCCAAAATACACAGACACTAAGGCCCCGTTAGAACCTTTTCACATCCCCGCTAAGCGTTTTGATCACGTGCATGTTGATTTGGTCGGGCCGCTTCCATTATCACACGGGCACACATCTTTTGATGATGGTGGATCGCACCACGCGTTGGCCAGAGGCGATTCCTGACATCAACCACAGCGGAAGAAGTTGCGCGAGCATTTTTAGCAGCGTGGGTTGCACGTTTCGGTGTACCGTCGGACATAACGTCCGACAGGGGTCCCCAATTTATTTCTGAGCTATGGTCATCGATGGCCTGCAGCTTGGGGGTGAAGATTCATCGCACCACCGCGTATAACCCCCAGGCTAATGGTTTATGCGAACGCTTTCACAGGTCATTGAAAGCAGCCCTCAGAGCGTCGCTAACGGATACAAATTGGGTGGACAAACTTCCATGGGTTTTATTGGGGTTGCGTTCTGCACCTAAGGAAGATTTGCATGCTTCCCCGGCTGAATTAGTTTTTGCACAACCTCTCCGTTTGCCGGGGGAATTTCTTCCCGATAATCCCGCACCAAATGGCCCCCCTGCTCAGCCGTGGCAGAGCAACTCAGGGGCAAGCACGCTCCCTGGCCCAGTCCATCACAGTTTACCACACATTTTTGTGCCAAAGGCTTTAAAAAATGCAGAGTTTGTTTTTGTTAAACATGATGCTCAGCGTCCAAGTTTGCGGCCGTTTTATGACGGACCGTTCCGAGTGCTGGAGACCGGGCAGAAGCATTTTCTGCCAGATTTAGGGGGCAGAAGGGAGTTGATTTGCATAAACAGGCTCAAACCCGCCTTTGTTTTGGCTGATGAGGAAGTGCAGCTCGCGAGGCCCCCCCGCCGTGGCAGGCCGCTGAGAGGACATTCTCCAAAGTCTTCACAGAAAGGTGCTAACAGCTTTAATCCACAGGTGCAGAGAGATGTTGCAGGTGCAGCCAAGCCAGGTTGCAGCAGATTCGGCAGAAAGTTAAAACCTAGGCAGTTGGTGGATTGATTAGCGATGCATGGAGTGCTTTGTGTTTCTTTTTTTATGCCATGCAGGTTTTGCCTTACTAGACGTTTGGGGGGGGGGGGGTAGTGTGGGCGACACATTGTGGGCTCACGTTGCCACAGAGACAGGACTGCATGTGTATTGGGGGGTGTCACGTCTGCAAGGACAGAGGACTTGAATCTGCAGAAGATAACAAGGAGGTGTGAGATTTGTCTCTTTGTCCCACAGAAGATGCCCCGGAGAGATTTCCGGTTCATCAGGAAATGAGAGACAATGGTGAAGCTTCAAAGGGATGCTTTGTGACTATGTTTACTGAAGACACCATGTGACTTGAATTCTGATGCTGGAAACATATAAAAAGGGTGTTGAGATATGATTCTTCCTCTTTCCTGCTTTGAGAATGCTAGAAGCTGTGTTCTGTCAAATAAAGCTGGTTTACGACTAAACTCAGCCTCGTCATTTGAGCACATCTTCTACAACATTACCTTTACAATGGTTGACCCCTGACAGGATGATCAGCATCATTTTCATCAGACTAGGCAATGGAATTTCTATGTAATTATACTGTTTTATAATTCAGTGTTATAACAGACAAACCACACTTTCCAAAACAATTCCATTTTATTATATACAAAATATTAAAATAAAAAAACAACTTTGCAACACAACATGAAGGTTAATCGACATTTTATACACGCCGACCACCAAGTGCCTCTACACCAGCTTCCCAAACTGGGTCAGGAAGGCTCGGTTGAATGAAGCCGTCTCTGCCAGCTCCTGCCTGCTCCAGGGATACCCTCGCGTTTTCTGCAACCTCATTTAAATGTTGCAAATATTTATCATTGAATACATTTTGCGCCTGGTGGCGTGACAGATTCACATTGGAGAATCCGGGCGGGCTGGCGTGGCGGTCGCGTGGGATGATTCTACAAGGAAAATGCACACAATAAAATACAGCACGAAAGTGCAAGATATACAGAAAAGACAATAGTTTTTAACAAGATTGCATCAGCTTATTTCAGCGTATTGTTCACATGAATAATTAAAAGAAAAGCGAGTCTGCAGTGTGCTGCGATAAAGCAGCGATCATCATCCACAAATGAACAGCTTTTTTATTGAGATTGAGATTCAACTTTGTCATTACAACATGTATGAATACAAGGTAACGAAACGTGACTTGGCATTTGGGCACGCTCTGCAGAGCGCATCCAAGGCCGGGGTAGCCGCTAGGCGCCAGTCATAAAGAAGAAAGGGGGAAAAAAAAGAAAAGAGGATATGACACAATAGGCGAGAGGAAAAAAAAAACAAACACGTTTTATCAAATTGACGCTTAATGAGTAAGCGAAATTTTGATTGCAGGCAAAAAAAACCCTCAATGCATATTTAGCAGACATTTAGTAGACAAATCACACAGCAGAGGGAGGGAGAGCAGTGTGTGTATATCAGTATGATGATGATGTCAGTGTGTGTGTGCAGTGTTGAGTGTATCAGTTACTGAAGTACAACAAATAGTCTCCTAGGCAACAATAGATGTTATAGTTCATGAACGCTGTCCCTGAAGAGTTCTGTTTATTGCACTGCAGCGGTGTTTGGGTTAGCAGAGCCAGCTGACACATCCGCTTATCTCAACTCTGGAGGAGTGAGTTATCCAGGAGCGCCGATTCAAGGCCGAATCTGCACAGACAGTATAGGATTTCCCTGTTCTCATATTCTGAGCTTACAATTCAAATTAACATTCACTGGCTTTAAATTCATATCATTCCCTGGACAGCACGAAGCGACTCCAGATGTTTCCCCTTCTAAACACAGATGAACATGTCCGGTAGAGTCCATTGCATAAATAAACCTAGCGTCTTACCCAATATATTTACGAAAAAACGCACAATAAAAAAAAATTAAAACTCACTGTTAAAGGACTCAGATGTCGAGACCTCCCGGTATATTTTTTTCATTCCGGGTGGCTCCGTCTAACTCGCGCTGGATACGTTCGTCTGACAATGCAGTGAGCAGACACTGCACCTTATTGGTCCATGGAACACCCTTATTACGCGAAGCCATTTTTGATAGAGAATAAATGAAAATAGCACAGCAATACACTGAAAATAAACCACCAACTCAGCGCAGCCATTACTGCGCTGAGTAATGGCAGTAGTGAAGTTTTTTTTTTTTTTTCCTTCCAAAAACTTTATTGAGAAGGTCGTGAAGATTCGGTAGAAGAGGAGGAGGAGAGGGGCGGTTACAACCTGACCAATCAGCGGCGACCAGTCTGTTAACGTCACAACACGGCCCAGCTCAGCACTGCTGTACCCTGCCCTTGAGCGGGGCTGAGAATCGCGGCTGTTAAACCGTGTTGGGGCTTGTGGAAAAGCGTACAAAGCGTGCTGAGCCATCCCGTGTCACGCTAAAGCGTGCTAGTGGAAAAGGGCCTTTAGTGTTCAGCAGTCTGATGGCAGAGGGGAAGAAGCTGTTCATGTAGCGGGAGGTTTTAGTCTGAATGGACCGAAGTCTTCTGCCTGAGGGGAGGGGGGCAAACTGTGCGTGTCCAGGGTGTGAAGGGTCGGCTATGATCCGACCTGCACGCCTCCGGGTCCTGGAGATGTACAGGTCCTGGAGGGATGGGAGCTTGCAGCCGATCACCTTCTCAGCAGCACGCACAATGCGCTGCAGTCTTAGTCTGTCCCTGGCGGTGGCTCCTGCGTACCACACGGTGATGGAGGTGGTGAGGATTGACTCGATGATGGCCGTGTAGAACTGCACCAACATCTTGGTGGGTAGCTTGAGCTTCCTCAGCTGCCGCAGGAAGAACATCCTCTGCTGGGCCTTTTTGATGAGGGAGCTGATGGTCGGCTCCCACTTGAGGTCCCGGGTGATGGTGGTGCCCAGGAAGCGGAAGGACTCCGCAGTGGTGATGGGAGAGTCTGTGAGGGTAAGGGGGGGGGGGGGGGCAGAGGGGCTGTGACTTTTCTGAAGTCCACGATCATCTCCACTGTCTTCAGAGCGTTCAGCTGCAGGTTGTTGTGGCTGCACCAGGACGCCAGCCGGGCCACCTCTCTCCTGTAGACGGACTTGTCGCCGTTACAGATGAGCCCGATGAGGGTGGTGTCGTCCGCAAACTTGATCAGCTTGACAGACTGGTGGCTGGAGGTGCAGGAGTTGGTGTACAGGGAGAAGAGTAGGGGGGAAAGTTCACAGCCCTGGGGTGATCCGGTGCTGATGCTAACAGAGTCTGAGACAGTCTTACCCAGCCACACATGCTGCCTCTGGTCCGTCAGGAAGTCAGTGATCCACCTGCAGAGGGAGTCAGGCACGTTGAGCAGGGACAGCTTGTCCTGGAGCAGAGCGGGGCGGATGGTATTGAATGCAGAGCTGAAGTCCACAAACAGGATCCCGACGTAGGTTCCCGGGGAGTCCAGGTGCTGCAGGATGGAGTGGAGGGCCAGGTTGACTGCGTCGTCCACAGACCTGTTGGCTCTGTAGGCAAACTGCAGCGGGTCCAGGAGGGGAGTGGTGATGGTCTTGAGGTGGGGCAGGACCAGGCGCTCAAAGGACTTCATGACTACAGAGGTGAGCGCTGTGTGAATGCAAACAAAACCAAACGAAGGTGTCAAAATTCTCACCATTCCCCGCCGAATTGAACCAAGACTCCCGGACTATCCTGGTGTGAATGCAGCCTGATTCACAAAAAAAATTTGGTGCACCGGATGTGGCCCATGGGCCGCCAGTTGGCATTCACTGATGCAGACCCATCACACACTCAGTGTGATGGGTCATTAAGTTATTGGGAATTAATGACTGTTGGACTTGTGTTAATAAATGTGACTTGTGTTAATAAAACGTAAAATTTTCCAATACATTACAGAAACCCAGGGTTTCCTCTGGTAACATTTCTCGGTGGCGGCTCGCCGTGCCAGAAAATTTACCGCCGCGCCAATTAAGAGATATGAATTTAAGAAAAATATATGAAGCAATGACTTTCCGCAAGCACGCACACGAACAACATGCGTGGCCGTCATCCACACGGAGTCTGGAAGTACCCTGCCCACGCGAGCTTTCCAGTCAGTCAGCAGGCAGTGTCTCGCTAGCGGCAGCAGCATCTTCATGTTAAAGGAGTGAAAACCGGAAAGTCAAACAGCAGAAATAGACTATTTGAAGAGAAACTTTGTGAAGAAGTCCGCCATTTCTTTGTTGGTGAAAATCCTGGCGCGTTAGTGCCTTGGCGCTACTAATCAAGCGAGAGTGAAACTACAAATGATGGTTGTGTGCATGTGTCAACCGCTTAGCCTGGGTAGATGAAAAAAGTGAGCATGTACAGCGCTGTGTGTGTGCCAGGCTCGTTCAAAGCGCACGCGGACCAAGGCAGACTAGAGGGGAAATGCAGTATGAATAAGGCTTGACTGTCTTTTATCTTGACTCTAAATGCAGAAAAAAAAAAAAATCATAAGGAGGTATGTAAGCACTGGAGTCATTTATCATGGCTTTAACCCACTGGAAACGGGAGCAATAACTGAAGAGTCGCTTAGCTAAGAGATGTGGTTAGAATTCAAATGCAGCCAGCTTCATATGAAGGGAAAGGCAAGGGGGACTGATGAATTGCTGAGGATATATTTCACCAGCCACTACAATATTAAGTTATGTTCCCCATTATGTACCTGACAAGTAAAGATGACCGAAATTCACTAAGTCAATGACTTTAATCCATCAGCAGCCTTCAGACAAACTAAACGTGCCAGCATTTGGACTTCAAAATAAGGGAGGTTTTTCATGTGGTGAGGGGATTTCTAAAAACTATAAATACATAGAAATATTATAACAAATAACTGCATCTTTGGTCATTTAAGTTAATTTAAATCATTAAATACAATTTTATTAATATCTTTTTCTTTGTAATGAGAGTTAAATTATTGTTCTGTTCTGACTGCAAAGTTATGTAAAAAAAAAACATACGGAAAAAGTAAAAAAAAAAACTAAATTAAAAAAAAAAAAGACAAAAATAAGCCATAAAATAATCCACAAATTTATAAAGTTTCAAATGTACAAGAAAAGTCAATTTTACAAGAGGAAATTACAAATTTGAGGAAAATGGTTTCAAATTTAGATAAATTACAGAGGAAAGTAGAAAATTGTTATAAATTTTGGAGAAAAACCTCAAACCTTCAAGACTGAAGTCATTACTCAAGTTTTAAGTGGGTGCTCTTTGTACCCTTAACTAGAAATTTTTGGTTGTCTCCTTTAATTTACATGGCACTTGATATTTTCTAACTTGTTTGTATACCACCATAGACAGAGAGAGAACCTGAATTAGACAGAGCTCAGAGAGGGCAAGATGAGACAGAAGAGAGGAGCCAACGAGAGTTAAGTGTTCAGGCAGAGGGTCCAGGAGAGGTGAGAGCAGAGGAAGGAAAGAAGGATGACACCAGTAAAAAGTCCAAACACAGGACGTCTGGGTGGGACCCCAACCGGCCCAATATTCCAACATTCAAGCCTTGGTTGTACAATACTTCAAATTGTAAGTTCCATATGCACAGCTGTGGCTCAGGAGGTAGAGCGGGTCGTCCAATGACCAGATGGTTGGTGGTTCGAATCCCGCTCTCCCCAGATATCCTGCCGTTGTGTCCCTGGGCAAGACACTTTACCCATCTTGCCTCCAGTGTCCATAACACTGGGTATGAATGTGTATAAATGTTCGGTGGTGGCCGGAGAGGCCGTTGGCCCGGATTGGCAGCCACATTTCCGTCAGCCTGCCCCAGGGCAGCTGTGGCTACAGTTGTAGCTTGCCACTACCATCGTCTGTCTGGAGTGAATGAATAATGCATCTGTAAAAAGCGTCCGAGTGTCTATGATAAAGCGCTATATAAATATGATGCATTATTATTATTATAATATGCAAAGTTACTGTGCAAAAGTGAAAAAAAAAGAAAAAAAATAGTATAAAATTAACATATTCACACATGTTTTCTGCCCCCTCCCCCCAGAAAAATATGTTGCCACCGCGCCAAGGTCTTTAAGCCAGAGGAAACACTGGAAACCTGATGGCACCATGGACTGGTTCGCCAACATTTTCTGGATACGATTATGCATCACAGCTACTTGGGAACATTCTTAAATAATTAGCTTGTTAGCTGCTTTGGAGGAGTTTTTTTTTTTTGTTGTTTTTTTGTTTTTTTTAACACAGCCATGATTATGTTATTGCCACCTAAGAATTACAAGTCTCTGAATGGGTTATTAAATCCAACTTCAGCTTGTTCATTTTGTCTTCCATTCCTACTGTAAAATGGTTGAGCTGATGCGGATAGCGGTTGGCAGCTAACCGATTCAGCTTCAGGGCATTGTGTGTTAGTTTAAATGCATTTCGCTCACTTTTTTGGCATCTTATGGTTTCAACCCACTGGTAATGGGCGCAATAATGGAAGAGTCACTTAGCTAACAGATAAGGTGGTTAAGAGCTCGAGTTGGTTCATTGAGTCTTCTTTTTAATCAGTTTGTTTTTCGTATTTCAGACAAGAATGAAAAGGAGCCGTTTTTTACCTTTGCCTTAGTTAATAACTAATTTATGTTAACTATTATGTACCTGGCAAGTTAAGAATACCGAAATTCACAAAGTCAATGACTAATCCGTCAGCAGCCTTCAGACAAACTAAACGTGCCAACATTTAAATTTCAAAATAAGGGAGGTTTTCCTGCTGTTTGGGTGGTGAAGAGATTTCTAAAAAAAAAAAAAAACCACACAACACAACTATAAATATATAGAAATATTATAACAGAAATAACTGCATCTTTGGTCATTTAATTTAAATCATTAAATACAATTTTATTAACCCCTTGCACTCCGGGCAATTTTCCTAAAAATGCCAAAAAATAACGTGCCCAAATTAAATCGAAAGCTGTTCTTGAACCCTTTGCAGCATCTTCATGGGGTTGGTCTCATTTAAAAGAAAACACTTAGAATTGTTTGGCAAAAAAAAAAAAAAAAAAAAAAAAAAAAAAAAAATCTCTCTACGTGCTCCGGCCACTGAGTTACATTCATCTAAACATACTGAACTTGAAGAAAAAAAATTTGGACACTGTTTTTTTTGGATACAAATGCTTGCAAATAACAGCTGTCCGATCCAGCTGGAAAATGCAACAGAAATGTAGAACCAAGTGTTATCCAGCTGAGATCCAAATTTGGTAACAATACCACAAAAAATGAATATTTTACACAGCTTTGTTCTCAGGCTGTTCCCAGGCGTTTTGGAACTGTGCCAAATTGTGCCAAATGGCACAGTTTGGAAAAACGTCTAACTTTTGAATAATTCAATGTAGAATCTTCATTTTAGGCTTAAAGGAAAGGTCACACTCAGGGCTGTGTCTGTGTGTGTGTGTGGGGGGGGGGGGGGGGGGGCACCCCCCCCCGCTACCAAGGACGGAGTTCGGCCCTCGCTACATGACGGATTACACTCGTTGCATGTTTCCACAGCAACGCTGTCACAGCGGCTCCCCCCCCCCCCCCTCGCTACTGTGTGTGTGTGTGGGGGGGGTGTCCCCCCCCGCTCGCTACAGAGGATGGACTTCGGCCATCGCTACACAACGGATTAGCCTCATGTGGTGATGTGGGACAGCAGTGCAATCACCGCGGCTCCCCCCCCCACTGCAGAAGAATAGCGGGGGTGGGGGGGGCGTTCACAGCCTGTACACTGCAAGCAACCCCTTGTACCGCGGCGCACGAACTTCAGACTTCGTGAACCGCACAGCTGTAATTTACCGATCGGTCAAAAGTCATTTTGGATTACAATTTTCAGGGATAGAGAATAATTTAGCTTATAACACCTTACCTCTTCACAGCCACATTGTCCTGGCCAACTTCTCTTCCTCATTGTCAGACGAACGCGACGCTGGTCCGCTCTGGTTCTGGTCTCGCGACTCGATCAAAACATAATTCCATTATTGCGGTTTTGTGCTTCCATGATTGCGGTTTTTGGCGAACGATTTTTCAAAACAAATAACAGTAGTAATTAAAAGACTGGCGAAGGCGTGTGTGTCACTCAGCCTTCATCGTCAGCCTCCGTCGGTCTATGATGACCATGGAAGAAATCATAACGTCTACTCTGCTGGAACCAATACAAAATAAGCACCGCCTGTGGCCGAACATGCCGATCCACGAATGGCACTCCCTGTCACACAGGTTGCATTTGTGGATGGTCTCCATGCTGCTGGGTCTGTGGGGCTCTTCCTGTGTCCTTTTTTGATCCGCTCCAGCAGCCAGTCTTCACCCAGCCTTAAAAAAAAAAAAAAACAGCTCGCAAACTTCTCTGCTTCAATTGGCTCACTGCATTCAAAGCGTTGGGAGGCGGGTCCTCCTTCCTAGGTTTTCATTCATTGGCTCTTCATGGTTTCAGAAACCCAATTCAAGGCTCTTATTAGTCGAATGAGAGGTCAATCAGATGAACTAATCTGTTCGCGGCTGTGTTTGCAGCTTTTTTTTTTTTTTTTTTTTTCCCTCTCTTCTCTTTTCTTCTCCCCTCAGTGGCGCTTGGAGGCCACACCACCTACATCACCACCATCAATATCCTTCATGCGTCATGCGTCCGAGGGCGTACGAGTGCGCTCTCGTGCGCCCTCATGCGCCCTAGGACGCAGAGACTTGCCCGCCCGTGGAACAACGGAGTGCAAGAGGTTAATATCTTTTTCTTTGTAATGAGAGTTAAATTATTGTTCTGTTCTGACTGCAAAGTTATGGTAAAAAAAAATAAACTGTTATACGGGAAAAAGTAAAAAAATAAAACCAGTCTGTTTCAAATTTATTTAAAAAAAAAAAAAGTAATTTTATTTTTAAAAACAGACAAAAATAAGCCATAAAATAATCCACAAATTTATAATAAAGTTTCAAATGTACAAGAAAAGTCAATTTTACAAGAGGAAATTACAAATTTGAGGAAAATGGTTTCAAATTTAGATAAATTACAGAGGAAAGTAGAAAGTTGTTATAAATTTTGGAGAAAAACCTCAAACCTTCAAGACTGAAGTCATTACTCAAGTTTTAAGTGGGTGCTCTTTGTACCCTTAACTAGAAATTTTTGGTTGTCTCCTTTAATTTACATGGCACTTGATATTTTCTAACTTGTTTGTATACCACCATAGACAGAGAGAGAACCTGAATTAGACAGAGCTCAGAGAGGGCAAGATGAGACAGAAGAGAGGAGCCAACGAGAGTTAAGTGTTCAGGCAGAGGGTCCAGGAGAGGTGAGAGCAGAGGAAGGACAGAAGGATGACGCCAGTAAAAAGTCCAAACACAGGACGTCTGGGTGGGACCCCAACCGGCCCAATATTCCAACATTCAAGCCTTGGTTGTACAATACTTCAAATTGTAAGTTCCATATGCACAGCTGTGGCTCAGGAGGTAGAGCGGGTCGTCCAATGACCAGATGGTTGGTGGTTCGAATCCCGCTCTCCCCAGATATCCTGCCGTTGTGTCCCTGGGCAAGACACTTTACCCATCTTGCCTCCAGTGTCCATAACACTGGGTATGAATGTGTATAAATGTTCGGTGGTGGCCGGAGAGGCTGTTGGCCCGGATTGGCAGCCACATTTCCGTCAGCCTGCCCCAGGGCAGCTGTGGCTACAGTTGTAGCTTGCCACTACCATCGTCTGTCTGGAGTGAATGAATAATGCATCTGTAAAAAGCGTCCGAGTGTCTATGATAAAGCGCTATATAAATATGATGCATTATTATTAATAATAAGCAAAGTTACTGTGCAAAAGTGAAAAAAAAAAAATAGTATAAAATTAACATTCACACGTGTTTTCTGCCCCCTCCCCCCAGAAAAATATGTTGCCACCGCGCCAAGGTCTTTTAGCCAGAGGAAACACTGGAAACCTGATGGCACCACGGACTGGTTCTCCAACATTTTCTGAAAACGATTATGCATCACAGCTACTTGGGAACATTCTTAAATAATTAGCTTGTTAGCTGCTTTGGAGGAGTTTTTTTTTTTTTTTTTTTTTTTTTAACACAGCCATGATTATGTTATTGCCACCTAAGGATTACAACTCTCTGAATGGGTTATTAAATCCAACTTCAGCTTGTTCATTTTGTCTTCCATTCCTACTGTAAAATGGTTGAGCTGATGCGGATAGCGGTTGGCAGCTAACTGATTCAGCTTCAGGGCATTGTGTGTTAGTTTAAATGCATTTCGCTCACTTTTTTGGCATCTTATGGTTTCAACCCGCTGGTAATGGGCGCAATAATGGAAGAGTCGCTTAGCTAACAGATAAGGTGGTTAAGAGCTCGAGTTGGTTCATTGCGTCTTTTTAATCATTAGTTTTTTGTTTTTCTTATTTCAGACAAGAATGAAAAGGAGCCGTTTTTACCTTTGCCTTAGTTAATAACTAATTTATGTTCACCATTATGTACCTGGCAAGTTTAAGAATACCGAAATTCACAAAGTCAATGACTTTAATCCGTCAGCAGCCTTCAGACAAACTAAACGTGCCAACATTTAAAATTTCAAAATAAGGGAGGTTTTCCTGCTGTTTGGGTGGTGAAGAGATTTCTAAAAAAAAAAAAAAAAAAACCACCACTATAAATATATAGAAATATTATAACAAATAACTGCATCTTTGGTCATTTAAGTTAATTTAAATCATTAAATACAATTTTATTAATATCTTTTTCTTTGTAATGAGAGTTAAATTATTGTTCTGTTCTGACTGCAAAGTTATGGTCAAAAAAAATAAACAGTTATACGGAAAAAGTTAAAAAAAAAAAAAAAAAACACCAGTCCGTTTCAAATTTAAAAAAAAAAAAAAAAAACTAATTTTATTTTAAAAAACAGACAAAAATAAGCCACAAAATAATCCACAAATTTATAATAAAGTTTCAAATGTACAAGAAAAGTCAATTTTACAAGAGGAAATTTCAAATTTGAGGAAAATGGTTTCAAATTTAGATAAATTACAGAGGAAAGCAGAAAATTGTTATAAATTTTGGAGAAAAACCTCAAACCTTCAAGACTGAAGTCATTACTCAAGTTTTAAGTGGGTGCTCTTTGTACCCTTAAAAGGAACTCCGATTATATTGGCATGTTAGCTCTATATGCTTTATTTTTATGTTAGTAACATAACTATAATATAATTTTTTGAGAATAATTCCCAGTTTTATATATTTTTTAAAAAAACTTACGATGTAAATCGCCATTTTTGTTTATGTCACAATGCATTCTGGGTAGTGACGTAGAAGGGTTGCAGTCGTTTTTTCTGTCTTATACAAGCCAAGAAGCGAAGCTACTAACTACTGCCATTTGTCAGTGAAAATGCCACATTGCGCGGCTTTTGGATGCAATTTCCAATCAAAGGGAAATAAAGAGAGCGGGGTGAGCCTCCATAGCTTTCCTAAAGAGGGAAAGTTGAGGAAAAAGTGGGGCGGCAGCGGCTCAGCAGGTAGAGCAGGTCGTCTAATAACCCCATGGGTGGCGGTTCGCATCACGCTCTCCCCAGATATCCTGCCGTTGTGTCCCTGGGCAAGACACTTCACCCGCATTGCCTCCAGTGCCCATAACACTGGGTATGAATGTGTAAAAATGTTTAAATGCTCGGTGGTCGCCGGAGAGGCCGTTGGCACGGATTGGCAGCCACATTTCCCTCACTCTGAGTCTGTGATCACGCACTATAGCGCATGCCTGATAAAGCCGACATATATTAATCACGCTGTGATAAAGCACAATATCGCTCAGCGCGCGCGCGCATGAGACATGTCTGTGATCGCACATAAAGCTGACATATGTATTAATCACGCTATGATAAAGCACAATATCGCTCAAAGCGCACGAGCGTGCGCTTTGTGCACCAGTGTGGCGGATGAAATAAGGGAACCCAGTGTTGAGGCACAGAATAAGTGCAGGCAGGACACGGCGAACTGAAGTTTAAAAGGGTGTTTATTTCATCCTCCAGCACGAAGCTCACTCCAGCGCTGTGGAGCGAGCCCTTTTTTTTTTTTATTACTTATTTTGTACTAACCACAGTGCGCAGTGGTTAGCACTGTGGCAGCACAGTTTACCCTCGGCCGGGGGATCGTGGAGATCGTGGGTTCGATCACTGCCCCCGGCCAACAGTGATCTGTGTGGAGTTTGCATGTTCTCCCCGTGTTTGCGTGGGTTTACTCCGGTTTCCTCCCACATGTCAAAAACATGCAGGTTAGGGAGTTAAGGGGCGCTTGCGCAAGCAGCGACTGGCAGCTGGTGGCTTGTCACCAGACTGCAAAACAAATCTATGGGTACAAAATAAGTAATAAAAAAAGGGCTCGCTCCACAGCGCTGGAGTGAGCTTCGTGCTGGAGGATGAAATAAACACCCTTTTAAAGGCCAAATGTCACGTAATTTTTTTTTTTTCTACATGACAACGAATTTGGATAAAATACACATAAGCTTAAACCAAATATTCATACCGGAGACCATATCACCCACCTGTATTTACATAATTGCACAAAATACACCAGGTGAAGGCCCCACCTTGCTTGCTGGCTTGTGACAGCCAGTCCAGACCACGCCCATGTTTTTGACATCACTAGTTGTACCCTGGCTGCCCTGCCTATCCACATTCACACTTATCAACATTGGACAATCATGACGGAAAGTGACAGCGATTGTGAACAAATTAGTTTAGTTTTGTCTTTTTTTTGTCAGTGGTTCAGACAGTGACAGAGGCATAGAACCTTACAGGTTCAAGCCGTCCGAGACGGAATCAGATGCTTTGTCTGATGACAACAGTTCCAACGATGACCAGAGAGCAGAACCAGTGGAAAATGTCATTGAACTGGACATTAATCGCCTCCAGAATTCAGCCGAAGGGGGTCTGTCGAGGGCGCCCCATAAATATTGATTTTTCGGAAGCCATTATTACAGTGGAGGAGAGCCGCTGCCGTCAAGAAATTGACCAGATCAATATGAAAATGGAGGCGCATACCTGTCAAGTGAGACGTTTTCGCCGTATTTTAATACCGTAAAACGCGGCTATAAGGGACGGCGGAGTAATGGACATTTCTCTGGGAAATGTTTTCATACCCGTCAAGTGAGACGTTTTCGCCGTATTTTAATACTGTAAAACGCGGCTATAAGGGACGGCGGAGTAATAAGGGACACTTTTCTGGGAAATGTTTTAAATGTAATTCGTGTTGTTATTGTCAAATATTTTAAAGGACAATACGGGGAAAATGCAATTTTAGCAAAAACGGGCGTATTGCCATTTCTGTACGCCCAAAAGAAAAATCTACGGGAAAAAAAATTGTGTGTTGAGGAGCACGTCGTGTGTGAGGTATGGAGGAAACACTGGAAACCTGATGGCACCATGGACTGGTTCTCCAACATTTTCTGGAAACGATTATGCATCACAGCTACTTGTGAACATTCTTAAATAATTAGCTTGTTAGCTGCTTTGGAGGAGTTTTTTTTTTTTTTTTTTTTTTTTAAATTAACACAGCCATGATTATGTTATTGCCACCTAAGGATTACGAGTCTCTGAATGGGTTATTAAATCCAACTTCAGCTTGTTCATTTTGTCTTCCATTCCTACTGTAAAACGGTTGAGCTGATGCGGATAGCGGTTGGCAGCTAACCGATTCAGCTTCAGGGCATTGTGTGTTAGTTTAAATGCATTTCGCTCACTTTTTTGGCATCTTATGGTTTCAACCCGCTGGTAATTGGCGCAATAATGGAAGAGTCGCTTAGCTAACAGATAAGGTGGTTAAGAGCTCGAGTTGGTTCATTGCGTCTTTTTAATCATTAGTTTGTTTATTTCAGACAAGAATGAAAAGAACCTGTTTTTCCCTTTGCCTTAGTTAATAACCAATTTATGTTCACTATTATGTACCTGGCAAATTAAGAATACCGAAATTCACAAAGTCAATGACTTTAATCCGTCAGCAGCCTTCAGACAAACTAAACGTGCCAACATTTGAATTTCAAAATAATGGAGGTTTTCCTGCTGTTTGGGTGGTGAAGAGATTTCTAAAAAAAAAAAAACCCAAAAAACTATAAATATATAGAAATGTAACAGAAATAACTGCATCTCTGGTCATTTAAGTTCATTTATTTAATTAAGCACAATTTTATGAATATTTTTTTCTTTGAAATCAGAGTTAAAATTATTGTTCTGTTCAGGCTCTGCAAAATTATGGTCAAAAATGTTAACCGTTATCAGGAAAAAGTAAAAAAAATTACCACAGTCTGTTTCAAATGTATTTAAAAAAAAAAAAAAAGTAATTTTATTTTAAAAAATTGACAAAAATTAGCCATAACATAATCCAAACTTATAATAAAGTCTCAAATGTACAATTTTACAAGGGGAAATTAGAAATTTGAGGAAAATGGTTTCATATTTAGATAAATTTACAGAGAAAAGTAGAAAACTATAAGAAGATTGTTATAAATTCTGGAGAAAAACCACAAACCTTCAAGACCAAAGACATTACTCAAGTTTTAAGCGGGTGCTCTTTGTACACTTAGCTCATTTAGAAATTTTTGGTTGTCTACTTTGAATTATTAATTTCAAAGTACTGCTTTTACATGAGTAGAATTTCTGGCTACTATACCCACCTCTGATCATATAATTTAAGTATGCATGAGTAACTTACTATGATTGTTTTTTTTCCCCTTCCCTAATCTCTCAATGGAAAAAAAAAAAAGACACTAAAATAAAAATACACATATTTTTGTCATTTACGTAAACCAAGACAAAAAAATCCTGCAGGACAAAACATGACGACACTTGATATTTTCTAACCTGTTTGTATACCACCATAGACGGAGAAAGAACCTGAATTGGAAAAAGCTCAGAGAGGGCAAGATGAGACAGAGAGGAGCCAAGGAGAGGAAAGTGTTCAGGCAGAGGGTCCAGGAGAGGTGAGAGCAGAGGAAGGAGAGAAGGATGACACCAATAAAAAGTCCAAACACAGGATGTCTGGGTGGGACACCAACTGGCCCAATATTCCAACATTCAAGCCTTGGTTGTACAATACTTCAAATGGTAAGTTCCATATGCAAAGTGACTGTGCAAAATTAAAAAAGAAAAATAGTATCAAATGAACATATTCCGGTTACAATAGTGTTATGCGTTTTCTGCTACCACCCCCGGAAAAATATGATGCCACCGCGCCAAGGTCTTTAAGCCTGAGGAAACACTGAGGAGAAAACCGCCAAAAACCAGCATGAGCAAGATTATGTTAGTTCTACACCCTGAATGTGTCTTGGTTTTATTTTGGTTAATAACCCAGCCCTAGAAGACAGCCACTGTGGTGTCAAATAAGAGACAGGTAAACTTCTGTAGGAGAAGACACAGTGGGCTTTATTAATGATATAAATGAAAGATCATGTTAAACCTTGATTAAGTGATCATCAATAACCATGACCTTCCTAAATACAACTCTTGCTTTCTCAGCAATCTTTAAACAAAATTACATTTATTTGTATTTAACTTTAAGTATGCTGTAAGGCCCTTAAAAGTTCTCTTAATTTTTTTTTGCATCATGTTATTAGGGAGCAGTCAAAAGTGTGTTGAGTATGCTCTTCCAAAAAGAGTTGCACAATAATATGTGCTAGGACTTTAGCCTTTACCTTTGATGACAGCATGCATTCACTGTGGCGTTGTTTTGAAACACCTGAAATGTCACTTGATTTTCATCCAGAGTGACATAAGATAAGCCTTGATTAGTCCCACAATGGGGAAATTACAGGATTGCAGCAGCACAGGAATAGCAGCACTCAGAGCACTAGTAAATAAGATAAAAAATTGGTAAGCCAAAGCAGTAAATATACATATATACACAGTTACATACAGTGCAGGAACACTGCAGCTAGATGGCATAAACAGCATTACAGTTAGTTAAATTACCTGGCAATATAAAAATATAGACCCAGACAGTATATTTCATATTTGAATGAACAGTATTGTTGCCACCCTCGATAATAACTGTAATTGTATAAATTGTGTATTGGAAGGTACAATCTCTATTGTGCAAAGTTGTTAGATTTAATATGGCCTCTATGAGCAGTAGGGGTGGGTTCAAAAGATCAATATATCGATATGGATCGATCCACGTTTGACTGAGCCGATATCGATCCACAAAATCCGCGGATCGATCTTTTAATATTAATATATTTTAATATAATATTTTTACGTTTGTGAACGTCTGCTGAGTATAATCGGGTCGAAACCGGGTCAGTGAGCCAGGAACAACGGCCGAGAACCATAAACAACCGACGCACTAACGGAGCTAGCAAGCTAACGGATATGCTAGTTCTTCTGTGGTGTTAAAACGGTTCTTATCCGGCAAGTGTTTCCTGCCGCGCGTGCTCTTTCGTGTTTACACGAGCGGAGATAATAACGTGCGTCTCTTAATTTAGCAACAAAAGTCACCGTAAAGATTGTCCTCAACAGCTTCTGAATATTTTTCATAAATAAAACTTCTGTGTTCCCCGCGGCGCGTGCACACGTCTTTCGTGTTTACATGACGCAGAGTTAACGTGCGTGTCTCTTAATTTAGCAGCAAAAGTCACCGTAAAGACTGTCCTCAACAGCTTAATATTTTTCATAAAGCGGGGATAAATGGATTTTTACTCCGTGCAGCGCTGTGTTGGAACATAAAGTTGACGACTGATAAACGGAAAATGCGCAGAGACTGAAACCCGTGAAGCAGAGGGAGACTTGGAGCTGCTGAGACTGTAAGTATAATATCATTTGTTTGTTTTAACGTTTGTGTCGTCAATTAATAATTTATCTGGCATGATGGTGGTTTCTTTTACAAACTATGGACACAGAACTGTTGGTCAAGCGCTGTGAATAAATGCAGAATTAAGGTATATTTTATGAGATTATGGACTTCTGCCACTTAAGAGATGTGAAGAGAATAAATCACAATAAAATTAATAAAGGCTGCAGTACAACAAGCTATTTTTACTCAGTAGAACTAAACTGAAATGAACAAACCTCAGGAAATGAATTGAAACCCTTTTCAAACATTGAAAGTTAATTTGTAGTTAAAATATATAAAAAAAAACCTAAATTATTAAACCCTACTGTGGTGTGGCGATCTAAAAATATGAATGTTAATTTTACTGTGAAATCTATTCTTTTTATCTGCCTTCAGATGTGTGAAGACTGGAAGCTCCATCCTCACCGAGACCTTCTGAAGGTCAGAGGTCGTCAGTGGAGGAGCATCCCTGCTTCATGTGGATTTCAGCACGGAAGAAGACCTTCAAATTCAAGATTCAAGGAGGTGCTGCCATCATCTTCTCCAGACTAACATGCATTCAATGCAATTTAGTTGCTGTAATGACAAATTCTTTTATTTCTTTTTTTTAAAGTTCTCAGCGAGAACACAATATTGGTCATTTTTTTTACAATTTTACTGAGCATTTAATTCTAAATAAATCACTGTTTAACAAGAAATTTTTGGCAATCCTGTGCTTTTCTTGTGGTGTTACATAGAATAGCATCACTGTAAACTATGGAAAAAGCAGCTGCTTTAAAATTTGTACTTCCTCACACAACTTTGAGTGCAAAAAAAAAAAAAAACTCTAAAAGTGCCATAACTTTTTGGAAAAGCTCCCACAAATCCAGGCTTTTTGGGCCACAACAATCAAAAACAGCTGACAAAATCCTGGAGGGACTGAAATACAGTGAGATTATGAATGCATGGTTCATGCATTGAATTTGTTTACTTACTCTGGGTGGTGAACTTGACACGACACACCCTTTGCACTAAAAAAAGCACCTGTGAGCACTTTATGAAATGATAAGTTAAAAAATAAAAAGTGCATTATTGTAACTGATTTTGGGTCAGTTCTATATGTGATAATTTATGTATTAAAGTTAGAAGATTCTTGGTACAATTTGCAGCATTAGGTCTCAGATTTTTGTTTCATGGGAAGTAAAATGGCTATTAAAATGGTAATTCCCCAGACTGAATCGGGATCGAATCGAAATCAAATCGATTCAGAATCTCAAGAATCGAATCGATTCTGGAAATTAGGGATCGTTCCCAGCCCTAATGAGCAGCCCTGGATAGGTTATAAAGTCTGACAGCTGTAGGTAGGAAGGACCTGCGGAACCTCTCCCTCGAGCACTTAGGATGACACAGCCTACTGCTAAATGAGCTCCTCAGTGCATTCTGCGTGTCCTGCATAGGGTGGGACTCTGACTCCAGCAGAGATGACAGCTGAGCCACCACCCTCCTCTCCATCTCCTCCACTGGGTGGAGACGTTGCCCCAGAACAGAGCTGGCTTTTTTGATCCTCTTCATGTCTGAGCCAGCAACAGATTTCAAATATTAAGAAAGATTTCTTAGATCATCATTAGATTGAAACTCAGCCAGAGGTTCAGAGAAATTCAGTGGCATGTGGCGGTGGAAGCTTGGGTCTCGTGCCAGGCAGTAGATCCAGGTGGTTAGCCCAAGTACTTAATCCTGGTTACCGGTGGTTGAACTTAATGGCTTGTTTTGGTGGCTAGACTCTGTACTGGTGGTGAGAAGCCTGAGAGCCAGCTCTGCTGCTGTGCAACCAATAGTTTAACTCCTGCTCCTCCGGTGCTGCTCTGGAACTAAAGCTGTGTGATCAATTTCACCACTCTGTCGATCGTAGATAACTTTGGCTCATCTTTGGACATTTCCAATACTGTTATATGGGAAAAATGAAGGTGGACAGAGGAGAAATGAGACTGAAAAATGGTCCCTGCGTTGCTCCTGCCAAACAACTCTGGAGTCTGTCTGAGAAAAGAAGAGACCGCAGTGATCTCACTTGGTCCTATCGGCAGCCAAAAATACTCTGCACAGAGTTCAGTGTATCGGAGCTGTGATGCACTGCAGTAATTATCCAATGGAACACTCATACAGTGGTGTGAAAAAGTGTTTGCCCCTTCATGATTTCTCATTTTTGTATGTTTGTCACACTTAAATGTTTCAGATCAAACAAATTGAAATATTAGACAAAGATAAACACAAAATGCAGTTTTTAAATGAAGGTGTTTATTATTAAGGGGAAAAAATCCAAACCTACATGGTCCTGTGTGAAAAAGTGATTCCGCCCAAAACCTAATAACTGGTTGGGCCACCCTTGGCAGCAACAACTGCAATCAAGCGTTTGCCGTAACTGGCAATGAGTCTTTTACAGCACTGTGGAGGAATTTTGGCCCACTCATCTTTGCAGAATTGTTGTAATTCAGCCACATTGGAGGGTTTGAGCATGAACCGCCTTTTAAAGGTCATGCCACAGCATTTCAATCGGATTCAGGTCAGAACTTTGATTAGGCCACTCCAAAGTCTTCATTTTGTTTTTCTTAAGTCATACAGAGGTGGACTTGCTGGTGTGTTTTGGATCATTGTCCTGCTGCAGAACCCAAGTGCGCTTCAGCTTGAGGTTACAAACAGATGGCCGGACATTCTCCTTCAGGATTTTTTGGTAGACAACAGAATTCATGGTTCCATTTAACACAGCAAGTCTTCCAGGTCCTGAAGCAGCAAAACAGCCCCCGACCATCACACAACCACCACCATATTTTACTGTTAGTATGAGGTCTCTTCTGAAATGCTGTGCTACTTTTACGCCGGATGTAATGGGACACACACCTTCCAAAAGTTCAACTTTTCTCTCGTCAGTCCACAGAGTATTTTCCCAAAAGTCTTGGGGATCATCAAGATGTTTTCTGGCAAAACTGACACGAGCCTTTGTTCTTTTTGCTCAGGAGTGGTTTTTGTCTTAGAACTCTGCCATGCAGGCCATTTTTGCTCAGTCTCATAGTGGAGTCACGAACACTGACCTGAGGCCTGCAGTTCTTTGGATGTTGTGGGGTTTTTTGTGACCTCTTGGACGAGTCATCGCTGCACTCTTGGTCAGCCAGCTACTCCTGGGAAGGTTCACCACTGTTCCATGTTTTCACCATTTGTGGATAATGTCTCTCACTATGGTTCGCTGGAGTCCCAAAGCTTTAGAAATGGCTAGGAAATTGAACTCAGCTTTCCAAAGATGTGATAAAACAGTTAATTTATGTTTTAATAGGGGGGCAATCACTTTTTCCACACAGGGCCATGTAGGTTTTTTGTTTTGTTTTTTTTACCCTTAATAACACCTTCAATTAAAAACTGTATTTTGGACTTCCGGTTACGGCGGCCACGTAGGAAGACGTGTTTCACACTGCTCTGCTCCTAAAACTAAAAAGTTTACTAAAACTCTTAATTGGAACAAAAACCCATCCCAGCGTTTTGGCGCGGATATGGTAAAGACCAAGGTTGGGAAATTAGGTGGAGGAAAAGGCAACTCGACAAAACAACCCAAGCTAACAGACTTCCACGCTCGAGGCGAAACAGAAAAAACTGAGGCAATGGCGGAGGAGGGAGCCAGCGGCGGAGCGGGAACTGCTGAAGAGGGGACAAATGCAGTGCTCACTGCCATCAACTCCACGAGAACAGAGTTTTTGTCTAAATTTGATGGGATTATAGCAGCGATAGAAGGAATGAGGAAGGAAATAAACAACTGTATGGAGCGAGTATCGCAGGCGAAGCGCTGAATTTCAAGCACTGAAGATGACGTCACCAGCCTACAATCTAAGTTGCAAACACTCGAATTAAAATGCAAACGTCTGGAAGATAACGTCCTGGACTTGGAATCCCGCTCGCGACGGAATAATTTGAGGCTGGTGGGCCTCCCGGAGGGAGCGGAGGGATGGGACTCGTGTTCCTTTTTGGAAAAGTGGATTCCAGAAGCGCTGAACAACGCGGATCTGCAGTCATCGGTTGTTTTAGAGAGAGCTCACCGAATCGGCCCACCGAGAGATAATAAGACACCACCAAGGACGCTGATTATGAAGTTCCTCAACTACAGAGACAAGATGACAGTCACCAATGCTGCGCGAGCTAAAGGGGAAATTAAATACCAGGATCAACAGGTGCAGTTCTACCCAGATTGGCCACAGGAATTCAACAATTAAGGAGGCAGTTCGACCAGCCCGCAAAGAGCTGCGCAACCTCAGGGTTCGTCACGGAGTGATTCATCCGGCAAGACTGCTGGTCACATAAGGGGAGAACCCACACCTTCAAGACCCCTCAAGAGGCGCAGATGCTCATCAAGCAGATCCAAAAGGAGACTGGTGGGAGCTAAGCATGAACATGACAAAGGTAGAACTTTTAAGCATATGTACAGACGTCTGATTGATATGAAACATACAACATGTCTACAAAATACAGACTATTAAAAAAAAAAAAAAAAAAAAAAAAAAGGCTATGATGTACAAAGTTGCTATAAAACTTTGAAGTTATGTTGAAAAAAAACTACAGAAGAGAGTTAATGTCATAAGAATAGTAGTAGAGTCAGGGTGGTTGAGAGGAGAAAGAGTGGTTTGACTGATCCACGCAGGTGTGGAACAGTCACTAGCTATAACGGGAGACAGAATTTTTTTGATGGGGGGGGGGGGGGGGTTACCACGAATGTGGGGAAAGGGAATTTGTTTTTGTTTAGTTTGTAGGATGAATGTTCTATCATCCATGTTTTTGCTTCTCTGTAAGAGTATGTTCATATTGCAAGGTAATCTCAAACTCCTTATTGATCATAGATCAAAGCGTTAATCTTAATTTAACTTCATGGAATTGCAGAGGTCTACAAAATCTTAAAAAACTTAAACAAGTTATGAATAAAATAAAAGATTCAAAAATTGTATTTTTACAAGAAACTCATTTATTAGGAGGATGTAAAAAGAATTAGGAGAAGATGGCAAGGTAATGTGTTCACCTCATTTTCATCCCGAAATAGGGGAGTTATGATTCTCATACATAAAACAGTCCCATTTCAAAACGAAAAATGTAATTAGAGACAAATTTGGAAGATATCTAATCATCCAAGGATCTTTGTTATTAGAAAATATAAATCTGGTGAACTTATACGGTCCCAATATTGATGATCAAAACTTCTTTGTTAATTTATTCCGCACTTTATCATCACTTACAGGGCAACATATAATAGCAGGGGATTTTAATTGTACATTGAATCCCAGTATAGATAGATCAACAGGACTGGACGCACAATGGATGTAGGATGACCATTAATCATTTTATGAAAGAAATGAGATTGCTAGATATATGGAGAGAAATGAAACCACAAGTCAAAGCCTATTCTTGTTATTCTAATACCTATAAGACATTCTCACGTATTGACTATTTTTTGATCTCTACAGAATTAAGGTCCAAGATTCAAAACCATTTTTAAGATAACATTGTGATCTCTGATCATGCACCCTGCTGTCTAGTATATGTAGATAAGAAATTGATAAAGGACCCAGTTAGGTGGCATTTTCAACATAAATGGCTTCAGGATGAGGAATTTGTTAAGTACATAGAAAAACAGATGAGTTCTTTGATATCAATACTACACAAACAACGGCATGTATAAAGTAGGAGGCTTTCAAAGCTTTTATTAGGGGGCATATTAGTTATACAGGTTCAAAATCTAAGAAGACCTGAGAGGAGAGAGTCCAATTGGAACGTAAAATAAAAATCCTTCAAGAAAAGGTGTATGCACGAAGTAACCCACAGTTGGAGAACGAATTACTGACTCAGAGCTGAATATGAAAAAAAAAAAAATAAATAAAAAAAAAAAAAATCAGCAAATAGAGCTGCCTCGAGTCTTCTAAGATTGAAGCAAACTTTTTATGAACAAGGTGAAAAATCAGGAAAATTATTGGCATTGCAGATTAAACAATTATAATACTGGTAATTGATGTTTTAGATTCTAAGTAATGGACAGGTAGTTATAGATCCTTTAGAAATTAATAGTGCCTTCAGAGATTATTATGGAAAACTATATGATACAAAAAATGAAACTGACTTAACAAAACTAAATGGGTTTTGGGTGAATTATCTATACCATGTATTCCAAATGAAAACAGGGAGATACTGGAGTCTAAAATTAGTCAAGAAGTTGGGCAAGCCATTGATAATATGAAATCAGGAAAAAGAGCAGGACCAGATGGTCTTCCAGTTGACCCCTATAAAAAAAATTTAAGACTAAATTAATAAAACCACTGTTGGAAATGGTTTTAGAAGCATTTCAAAATGGTAATTTACCACCATACATGAATAATGCCTTAATTATACCGTTGCCAAAACCAGGTAAACCCCCTAATAAATGTGAAAACATGAGACAAATAAGCCTATTAAATGCGGATCTTAAAATAATCTAAAATTTTTGTCAAACGACTACAAGAAATATTATCAAATATTATTAACAGAGATCAGAATGGCTTTATAATGGGAAGACAAGGCTTCCATAATGTAAGAAGACTATTATTTATTCCAATACAGAGGCACCGGATACCGCTCTCCTATCATTGGACGCTGAAAAGGCCTTTGATAGGGCCATTCGACCCTCTTTTTGAAGTCCTACAAAGGTTTGGACTTGGAAATAATTTCATAAAATGGGTCCAGATAATATACAATAATGCTACAGCAGAAATCCTAACAGCAATATCTCAAAATCAATACAGGATGTCGACAAGGCTGTCCACTTTCACCCTTATTGTTTACTATGGCAATTGAACCTTTAGCGATGGCAGTACGTTTACATCCACAAATATATGGAATTAAAGTAGGACCAACAGAACATAAAATCTCCCTGTATGCCGATGACAATTTTGTTTGTCGAATTTAAAAAAAAAAAAAAACAAAAAAAAAAAAAACACCACACACAATTCCGACCTTGTTAAATTTAATAAAGAACTTTGGGGATATATTAGGAACCGGTTCCGCCGGACCGGCGGCACCACACGAGTCGGCTGCCTGTTGCAACAGCTTTTTTTTTTTTTTTTTTTTTTTTTTTTTTTTTTTTATCTTCCTTCTTTCTACACCTTTCACTCTGTGTGTATATATATATATCTCACAGATGCACGGATCGCCCCGGGGGTCTCCCGGGTCGGCGGACGGAGCCACGGTTTGCAGCGGGAGACGTTACAGCGGGGAGGAGCTAGTGCTAGCTAGCACTTGGCCGCTGCCCGGTGCCAATGGGAAACTCGACATACCGGGAGCTGTAGCGAAAACGAAGCGGGTGCCGGGCTGGAGTTTAGGCGGCGTGAAAGAAATATAAGACAGAATAATAAAGAGCGATGGCAAGAACCAAGCAGACCGCCCGTAAAATCTACTGGAGGAAGAAGCCCCCCAGGAGACAGCTAGCCACAGGGCTGCTCGGAGAGGCGCTCTGGCCACCGGCAGAGTGAAGAGGCCTCGCCGTCACAGGTCCGTGGCTCTGAGAGAGATCCGTCGCTACCAGAAATCCACGGAGCTGCTCATCCGTAAGCTGCCCGTCCAGCGCCTGGTGAGGGAGATCGCTCAGGACTTCAAGACCGTCCTGCGTTTCCTGAGTTTCGCCGTCATGGCTCTGCAGGAGACCAGCGAGACCCACCTGGTGGTCTCTTCTTCGCTAAGGGGGTCACCATCATGCCCAAAGACTTCCAGCTGGCCCGCTGCATCCGCGGAGAGAGAGCTTAGACTTTCTGCTGCACATCCACCAGCCATAATGCTCTGCACTGTGTGTCTATATATATATATATACACATTTATAGTAATATGGACATATGTTTACTAGATGTTTTTTCTTGCCTTCTGATTGTTGCTCTGAGTGTTGCTATCCCTATGCTGTTGCAATCCTGGAATTTCCCCATTGTGGGACTAATAAAGGCTTATCTTATCTTGTATAAAATTAACAAAACAAAATCTTCAATATTAATGTTAAATGAGACCCAGAGAAATCATCCAGCTCCTGAGGTAAACCAACTCAATGTTGTAAATCAGTTTAAATATTTAGGAATTCAAATTTTGCCTAAGCTAGAGTCAGTCGTCAATGCCAACTATGAAGCCTTAATGACTGATATTAATGAGTTACTTCAGAGATGGATGCCACTACCAATGTCGATGTTTGGGAGAATTAATATACTTGAAAGTAATATCTTACCAAAAATACTTTATTTCAAAACATTCCTTTACCACCACCTTCAGATCTATTCTCAAGAATTAAAAAATAGTTAGTGGAATTTATATGGAACAATAGGAAGGCTAGATTACGTTTGTCCTTACTATGTTTACCATTTGATCGTGGAGGTCTGAAATGTCCAGACTATGTTGTATTACTGGTCAGCACAACTGAGGTCTATGACATATTTTTCATCAAATGATCTTCCTCACTGGACTGAAATGGAATCATACAATTTACCTTTACCTCTTCCCTTATTCATATACTCAGACTCGGCTAAAAAAAAAAACTACAGAAACAAGTTTAAAAATCCAATTGTAAAGCACATGATCAAAATATGGTGTGAAACCAAAAAATATTTAAAAGAACCACACTCACTGTCACAATTTAGCCCAATATGGGGTAATCAATATTTTACACCAGGGAGAGCGGATACTATATTTAAAGTATGGAATTTAAAAGGGATTCCAAAGATTCAAGACTTATATTTGGCACGCTCAGATAATGTCTTTTGAAGAAGTGAGGATTAAATTCAATCTTAATAGAACACTTTTTAAATATTTTCAGCTTAGAAATTTTATTCGATCAAATCAAAATAATGCTCTCACCCGACCTACTTATTCATTTTTGGAAAAAATTTTGATTAAAGATGGTAAGAGAAAGGGTATCATTTCAGAGCTTTACAACTCATTGACACTATTCTCAAGTGAAAACTCACAGAAATGACTGATTTACTGGAAAGAGGACCTGCAAACTGAAATTTCAGAGGAACAACGGGAAATGGCTTGAGGAGCTCAAACCAAATCAATAAACGTACGTCTTAAACTGATACATTTTAAATGGTTAATGCAGATGTATGTTACACCAGTGGAATTAAATAGATATAACAAAAACATACCAGATACATGCACAAAATGTATGGACAGTAAAGGAACCCTATATCACCGTTTATGGGAATGTAGAAAAATCAGAATGTTTTGGGAAGAGGTGAGGGTAACAATTGAAAAAATAATTTCAAAACAAAATCACATTGAACCCTAAACTGTTTTTGTTGGGTCTGTATCCAGAAAAACACAACTTTAAGAGTGAAAGAGCATTCATAGACCTCAGTTTGCTTAATGCCAAAAAATGTATTGCACTACTGTGGAAAAAGATTCATAGACCAGATGTGACTCTGTGGTTAAGACAGATGTTAACAAACCTTCCACTAGAAAGAATAACATATATACTGAAATCAAAGGAAAATGTGTTTGAGAATATATGGAGACCTTTATTGATTACGTAAAGAATTTAAACAACGTCTGAAGAAGGTGAATGATGTGTGGACCTTGCAAATGCCAAGCTGTTGAATGTATATTATGTATTCTTATGTAATAGATTACCTAGACTAAACAGAGGAGCATTGTTCTTGACTTGTGTTTGTTAATGGTTGTTTTTATTACACTTTTTATTTTTTATCGTTTTTAATTTTAAATTACTTTTGTGTTAGTGTCTGATTGTGCCATGTTTGTAAAAAAAAAAAAAAAAAAAGTTCAATAAAAAATATTGTGGGGAAAAAAAAAAAAACTATTTTGTGTTTGTTATCTTTGTCTAATTAAATTTGTTTGATTATCTGAAACATTTAAGTGTGAGAAACATACAAAAAAAAAAAAAAAAAAAAAAAAAAAAAAAAAAAAAAGAGGAATCAGGAAGGGGGCAAACACTTTCACACCACTGTACCCATTTGCTTAGTTAAATCCAGGTAACTTTTTCCCCAATGGGCAGTGTATACTGAAGCAATATTAGTGTGGCAGCAATGAATATAGCAGCACAATGATGTGGTTATACTGTACACCCAAAGCACAGCTAGCTGCCATCTTCACAGCAAAGAGAATGAAACTGAACTGAAGAGTCAGAACCTCACATTACACTGCAAGGCTTTATTGTCAAGTTCTAATCTAAACGTTTGGGTAACAAATATCAAAAAATAAGCTAACCACAGCTAACTGGGCTAACTATTAGTGTGAACCCAGAACACAATAATACATTTTCCAGGTTATGCAGCCTGTAGCTGTGTTCAAAATGTCCACTCATCCCCTACCTACTCTTCACTATACGGCTGTGGAAAAAATTAAGTGACCCAAGACATCACTGCAAAATTACCACTATATCTGGTTTTACTACTTTTTTGTATGCGTTTGAGTAAAATGAACAATTGTTTCATTCTCTAACCTACTTAAAACAATTCGCCCAAATTCCAAGTCAAAATATTATTTAGATCATTCATTTACAGAAAATGACAACTGACTAAGACAAAACAGATGTTGCTTTTGATGCGCTTTTTGATCAAATATGGATTCAAAGATTTTATTGTCAATACTACTATATGTGCAGGACATACAGGAGAATTGAAATGGCGTTTCTCTCTCTCTACATTGGTGTGCACTTTATAAAAGGAAAGAAATTAGGCTGGATTAAAATAAGAAAAACAAGAACAAACAGCGACAGCAGCAGTCTATGTACAGTCTATATAACAGTGATGCAACCAGTGGTGCCAATGGCAGCTAGAAGGACTCCGACCTCCATAGAGGTAAACGATTAGTGGTAATAAACCCAGCAATCCTATATACAGCCAGCTAGAGATGAATATCCATAGTGTATTTCAATGCGGTAGTGTAGGTGCAGATAGTGACAGATATGATTTAAGTTCTGATTTAAAAAGGGCCAATCATTTGTTCAGGATGGCTTTTAATACCCAGTAGTGGTGATATTTGTCTTGGCATTCGTTTTTATTTTATTATTTTTAGTTATTTCTTCTTATTTCTTTGTTTGTGTTATTTATTTTTAATGCCGTTTAATTTTTCTGTAAAGCACTTTGGTCACCTACGGGTTGTTTTAAAGGGCTATATAAATAAAGTACATTACATTATACGATTGCACATGATCAGTATTCCAGTGACAGACAGCAGCAGATATGGCATTTGTGCAAATGGTGGCGGTTAAAGTGCAGAGACATAGCAGCAAAAGTACAACAGAACAACAGTATTATATTGTAGCATTATACAAAATGTATATTTGGAAACCGCAAATTATATAATCACAGAAAAATTAAAATAATGTTGAAATTGACAGTTTTTGAAACCAAGTTCCTAGGGGTCATTGTTGATAAACTAAACTGGAAATCACACAAATTATGTCAAAACTAAAATGTCCAAATCCATTGCCGTACTGTATAAAGTTAAAGATCTCCTGTGTCAGAAATCTCTTTGCATTTTATATAATTCACTGAGTTTCTTTTATGACACTGTGTGGAGATCTGGGGAAACACATAAAACTTAATCTTTTTACTACAGAAAAAAGCCGTACGCATTGTATCAAAGAAACCTTACCATGAACCAACAAATCCAATATTCATTCAATTACATACTCTTAAATTTAGAGATCTGGTAGATTATAATGTCATTCAAATCATGTACAAAGCAAATAACCAGTTACCTGTAAATATTCAGAGACTTAAAAAAAAAAAGGAAAGCAAATATGAGCCAAGAGGCAACACTGTTTTTAATAAGCCAAAGGTTAGAACTAATACAAAGTATCATTGCATGTCTGTCACTGGAGTTAAACTGTGGAACTGTTGCTTTGAAAATATTAAAACATGTTCAACTCTGAAGCAATTCAAAAAAAAAAAAAAAAAAAAAAAAAAAAAATTGTACAAAGATGAGAAAATCTCCCAGTATCTCACTGTAAATGCTGGGAGATAAATTTGTAATAACTTAAAGGGTTTTTTGTCTACTTGTTCCATTTGATTTTGGGTAAGACTTAAATTTTTATGTTATTGATTTTATAATTAACAGGGTAGGCACTATATAAGCACTAGCTTCAGCCTACACCCTTTCTGTTGTTGTTTTGTGTGTTCTTATTGTATGTGTTTATTATTATCACCGAATAAAAATTCATTCATTCATTCATGTTGGTGTGGCAGACTCTCTGTGCCAACATCTGAGGTAGTTATTGTGCAGGTGTTACCGTCTGGGAAGTGGGGGGGGTGAACACAGTTCAGGGTCCTCATGGCCTGATGAACGAAGCTGTTCAGCAGTCTTGTGGAGCGGGCCCGGAGGCTATAGTACCTTTTCCCCGAGGGCAGGGGGCTGAAGAGGGAGTGTAGGGGATGGAAGGTGTCGCCTGTGATGTCGGTGGCTCTGCGGATGAGGCGAGTAGTGTAGATGTCCGGGGTGGGGTGGGGGGGCACCAATGAGCTTGCTGGCTGCATCCACTATGCGTTGTAGTGTCTTCAGGCAGGCGGAAGTGCAGCTTCCATACCACACCGTGATGCAGTTGGTGAGGACGCTCTCAATGGTGCCCTGGTAGAAAGGCTGCAAGGGGGGGGGGGGGGGAACTTGTGCTCTCCTCAGTCTGCAGAGGAAATTGAGGCGAGTTTGGGCCTTCTTGGCCAGTGATGTGGTGTTGTTGGTCCAGGTGAGGTCCTCAGAAGTGTGTACTCCCAGGAACTTGGTGCTGTTCACCCTCTCCACAGCTGCACCACTGATGATAAGAGGGGGATGCTGTGTGTGGCCCCTCCTGAAGTCAACCACAATTTCCTTGGTTTTTCCCACGTTCAGGAAGAGGTTGTTGTCGTCACACCACTGGACCAGTTGGCTCACCTCATTTCTGTAGTTGGCCTCGTCGTTGTTGGTGATGAGGCCCACTACCGTCGTGTCATCTGTAAACTTGATGATGTGGTTAGTGTTGTAGGCTGGCACGCAGAAATGCAAAGAAAACAAGTTTATGTTCATTCTTAAACACTACAATACTTAAGTTTTAACTCGGGAAGACCTCAGGAATCATTCGTGGAATAACTGATTTTTATTCATAGCTTTCATGTGTTTTACCATGCTTAGAAGATCATCTAATCAGTTCCTCAAACTGAGGTGTTCTTGTGTTGGAATTTAACAGATACTCAAATTGAATGGCTGCCATTCATATAGAGATTATTATTTTAGGAAAGATTTTGCAGTTGTCTATTATTTTTCCACAGCTGTAGTCACCCCTGGAATCCCCATTGTCCAACCAATTTGCTAGGTCAGAACAAATTGTTTAATGAATTCTACCTCTGGGACTGCCATCATAATTTCATTGAACTGCTCTCAGCAGTAGTGCAACAAACATACTTTCCCTTATGTCAGATTGATTCACAGTTACAGTTGTCAGACACCTGATGAAGGTCAGAGGTTTTTTTTTTTTGGGGGGGGTGGAGAGAGAGAGAGAGAGAGAGAGAGAGAGAGAGAGAGAGAGAGAGACTCTGACTTAAAAAAAGCTTTTATTGCACACTTCAAAAAAAATGTAAGCACACCAACATCATTCCTCCAAGTGTGTCACATTGGAAAAAGTGCAAACTGAAATGTCCCCCCCCCCCCCACACACACACACACACAACACAGAGCAGTCCCTGCAGTCCACCTATTCAAAGATCCAGTTCTGTGACAGTCAATTAAATGTCATATACCAGTCTGTTCAAACAATTTCCCAAAAATGTGTAAAACAGGCAGAGGAACGACCGCCATTCATTCCTCCCGTCGGGCACGCTTGACCGGCGTTCCCCCTGCTGCTTTACGCAGGGCTGTCAGGTGTTTCTTGAGGCGATAACGTTTCCTTTCATCCAGTAGGTCAAGACCAACCTGCCTTCTTAGCACATCCAGACTTAATGAATTTATCAGTGTCACTGAAGTAGTCGGCGACCCTAATGGCTTTGTTATAGGTTACATCCAGAAATGCATTTTTTTCTTCCAGTGAATACAAAGTCGTGTTTGTACTGCATTTTGCCTCAATAGACTCAGCATTAGACACAGTGTCATTCTCGGATTCCATTTCCTCATCAGCACCACTCAGCTGACTGCTTGGTTCTCCCGGGCCAGTGGATTCATCATGGGCCACATTTTCCTGGACGCCACCCTCAGCAGCTGACTGTCGCTGTTCCATCCCCCGCTGTATAATGGTAGTAGCCTCCGGAAGCACAGCCGCTGATGTCACACCGAGATTCTGACGAACCATCAGGTCGGTGCTCCGTCCCCTCCTCCGAAGCGGTTGCAGCTGCCGACGGCACAGCTGGTGACGTCACACAGCGAGATGATTGTGACGCACCATCAGTGACCTTTTTGGAGACATTGCCATGCACGCTCCTGTCCGCAAGCTGCGCAGCCGGGCCGTCCACAGACAGCGGCAGGCTCCGGAGCTGGGGCAGCGCGAGCTGAGGCCGTGCCGCCATCCGCAGCCGCGGCGTGAGCGGAGGGCTCGCCGCCGGCACCAGCCGCGGCCCCATCAGGGCCCTCCGCCCGCTGCCTGTGCGGACAAGTGAACCGTTTATGGCCCACGTCACCACATTCAAAACATTTCATCTGTCCCGAGCTCGCATACACCATGTAAGATCCGTCCCCATGCTTGACCCTGAAGGAGACTTCCAGAGTCTGAGTGGGCGAGTCGAGAAACATGAACACCTGTCGCCTGAGCGATTTCACATGTTTGAACTTGGCGGCCTTGCATCCCAAAGGCAGAGTCGTAAACGGGCCCGCAAACTTCCCAAATCTGCGGAGCTCCGTCGCCAGCTGCTCGTCAGTGATGAAAGGTGGAACACCTGAGACGGCGATTCTCGTTGATGGGACAGATAAGGGGGACACCTGTACATACGTTTCCCCGATAACCACACCGCTTACAATCAGGGTGTGAACATAGTCTTCAGCCGCCAGAAACACAACCACAGCTCTATTCATTCGGGAAGCAAAGCAGACCGCGTCAGGGCCCACCTGCTCGGCCACAGCCTCCAGGACCTCCTCCACAGTAACTTCGCTGTCTGGGGGAACGATTCTTACCCCCTGGTGGATCGATAGAGAGAGAGATAGAGACTTTTGACTTTTAAAAAAAAGGCTTTATTGCACATTTCAAAATTGCAGAAAGACCAATATCAGTTGTCCAAGTGTGTCACATCTCAAAAGTGCAAACATAACTCATCCCCCTGACCCACTGAACACAAAACATTCCCTACAGCCCATCTATTGATGAACGCCTCCAGATTGTCTACCATTTGATAGTAAGAGAACTCCACCCGGAGTCTGACTGTCAACAAGACCTTGAAAGCGGACACAGGATCCACATTGCCAGCATTGCTTGCCCGATTTTTCCTTGTGAGCCAGATGGCAAGCTTAGCAGTCCCAGATAGGAAGTTCATCAAAGTGTGGGCAGCCTTCCTTGCCACTTTATACTTCGGACTGTAAATGAACAGGCCAAAAGAGAATCGTTCACCCAAAGCCCGAAACCACTCGCGCAAAATCTCAAAAAGTCCAGATAAACGAAAACAGTGGACAAACAAATGGTCGAGGGTCTCAACTTGGGAACAAAACAAACATCCCCCCCCCCCACAGTCGGATCAAGGTGTGCCCTGTATTTATTTGTGGCTATTGCCCCATGCACAATCCTCCACTGGAGATCTGCTGTGCGTTTCTCAATCGGTTGCTTGTACATGCACCGCCAGCTGCCCTTTGGGGAGACCCCTGGCCCCAAACAACCCGCCCACCTCGACTCCGTGACATCCTTCAGAGAGCGCATATTCAGAACCTTCACACAGATGTGATACACCGCCCTTGTCCCGACAAACTGGAACTTGCCCAGGCGAGGAATCCTGAAGGTCAGTAGGTGATCCTCTCTCCTCCCTGCCACTCCCCCACATCCGGAGTTATGGAAATTGCAGGAAAGGTGGACGCAGTGTCGTCATCCCATTGATTGGAAAGAGTGCGGTTCGTCGCAAACGCTCGAAGCGGCTGCGGCAGGGCGGCGCACACGTCCTCAACCACCCTTTGCAGCAGTCTGACAGATGTAATTTTTGCACTCCGCCTCAGTGCATCCATTGATGTGGTCGACATCGTCATAAGATGACCCAGCTTGGTATAGCGTGCCTCCCGCAAACAACTCCGCAGACTGGCAGACTGCAGCACCTCTGCTGCGATGAATCGATTGAAAAACAGTGGTTCTTCGAACAGCCACATGCCCGGCGCCTCGTCACGGAAGCGGGCCACGTTGAAGACTCGCCATGCATGCAAAACGGACGTGTAAAAAGCAGATAGTCCAGTAAGGTCCACCTCCCCAGACGTCACGAGGAAGAGCTGCTTATCATAGCCCAAGCGACCAACTCTCCTCAAAAGCAGCTTAGCAGTGTCCATCCAGCAGGGTCCGCATCCGTAAAGGAGTCGTTGTGCAGTTCGAAGCCTGAAGCTGGCGATCTTGGAATGTATGTCCACCAGGCCCTGTCCCCCCTCGGCCACAGGCAGAGATAGAGAGAGAGATAGAGAGAGAGAGAGAGAGAGAGAGATAGATAGAGAGAGATAGATAGAGATAGATAAGTTCCAGTAACTGTGTGAATGTCTTGAGTTCAGGTTGATCTACATTTTGTACTTTTGTTTCAAGTAAGACAGGCTGACAGACACGTTTTACGTTTCGTTTGTTGACATGTTATCAAAGATGTTATTGTCGATTAATACCCTGCCTCATACTTCACCCCACCTTTTGTGTCTCACCCATCATTCTTCTTCCCGATGTCATTGTTGTGAACCAGTTAAACTCCTTTCAGTGTAGACATAACTTTACCATCTGTCCCAATGGTGACAGAAATTCTTCGCTGACATGGCTACAACAATCTAACACATTCAGCACTCAAGAGACCTGTTCAAACTCAAGATAAAAACAAGAAAGTCAACATTGTTAAAAAGGAGAAAGCAAATAAAATCATGTGCGGTATGATAGCTATTTGATTTTGTTCAGGATGGGTATTGCTGAGGGAATGAATGATTTCTTGTAAATCATTTATTGTAAAATCTTGTAAAGTGAAGTGTCATCTTTAATCTTCACAAGTGAATGCAGCACATTTTTTCTGGTGTTTCCATCAATATTCTGAAGTCTGCAATGTTTCAAAAGCTATTTTACAAGTGCATTACAGCAAAATAAGCATTTGGACTCACACTGATTTTTTTCCCCCCACAGGAACAACATCAAGCATTTGCATAGACAAAACAGAAACAGGATGTCAGCTGTTCCAAGTACCAGTTTTGGGGTTCCAGATATTCACAGGTGATCCAGAGTGACTACCCGAATATTCTCTACAGTCTTTCATCTCCCATTGTGGATTACATCAACCTCAATGCAACTTTCCTTAAAAACTTGGAACTTTGTCATACAAGTCTGCAACTTTTTCTGGCCATTTTCCATCATAATTTTTGGCTTTTCTTTTAAATTTAGAACCTTCTTCTGATAAATTTGCATTTTTGTCATGCAAATTTAAATCTTATTTACATCCATCCATCCATCCATTGTATTCTGCTTTGTTTTCATCATCAAGTTGTTACGTCTTTTTCCCCTTGTGGATTTGAGAGATTTTTTTTTTCCAAAAATTTGAAGAGGATTTTTTTTTGTGTGTGTGTGTGTGTGGGGGGGGGGGGGGTAATTTGCTGTGTGTAAATTTGTAATTCACCTTTATTAAAATGAAGTTGTTCATCAGGCTCAAAATTTTTTTTATTATATATTTGCAATGTTTTCCTCCTTAGCTGCTGGACCGAAATATAAATCTAAAGTAGTTTTTAGTCTGTATGTTTGCATCAAGTGCTTAGAGACAACATTCTGTTGTGATTAGGTGCTATATAAATAAAGCTAAATTGAAATGCATCAAAGCATATTAATGGAAACCTGACTGCAAGAAAAAAAAAATTCCTTTAGAGGACTGTCAAGAAAAGTTGATTCAAGAACTGGGGGGAGCTTCACAAGGAGGGCACTGACTGTCAGTGCATCAAGAGCCACCACACAGATTTCTTCGGGAAAGGGTCTACGACTGTTGTGTTCCTAATACTAAGCTGATCCTGAAGCAGAGACATCTGAATCATCTCAACTGGAGTAAAGAGCAAAAATAAAAAAAATGGATTGCTTGCAAATATATCTATAAATGCAAGGAATGTGTGTGTGTGGAGTTGTTCAGTCAAAATATTTAACTTATCAATAAAAAGTTAACCACTGTTCTGTCTCATGCCCTGGCTTCAGGATGCGTGTGTGGGGTTTCAGATTGACTCCGTACTGAATGGATAATCACAACCAGTCAGGCTCAGTGAACAAAACAAGGAAGTGAAAAAGCAAAAAATAGGACTAGAAAAATACTGAAGATTTAATGCTAAAAAAAAACAAAAAAACAAAAACACACTATAAAGTTGCCGTGATTGCGTAGGTCTAACGATAATTTGGGATACAGTATGTGGAGAACACGAGGCACGTGAGCAGACTGGGCGGTGTGCCAGGGGGGACTTGGGGTCTGACAAACAACACTGGTGTATCCAACATAGGACACGCCGGGAGAAGCAGTGGCCTAACCGGCGGACTGCAGTCCTTCACGGGGAAGCAAGCCCAGCCTGCCTGGTCAGAAGTGGATGGGAGTCCCAACTGCTGCTTCACCCATGTGGTACCACTGTCCTTTGCAGGACCGTGAGTCTCAAATGGCACTCCTCCCGCGACTCAACAGGACACAAAAATGTCCAAATAACGAAATAAATCATTTTCAGTTAAATATTTACTGACAAATGGGTAACACTGATGCAACGGTTGCAGTCACAGGTCCTTCTGCTGTGTATAATAGCACTGGGTGTTTTGTAGTTAATTTGAATGATTACAGTTTTAACCTCTTGCGCTCCATTGTACCGCAGACGGTCAAGTCTCTGCGTCCTAGAGCGCACGAGAGCGCCCTCGTGCGCTCTCGGACGCATGATGGAGATCCTGATGGTGGTGATGTAGGTGGTGATGGCGTCCAAGCGCGCACTGAAAATAAAAGCTGCAGACACAGCCGCGAACAGATTAGTTCATCCGATTGACCTCTCGACTAATAAGAGCCTTGAATTGGGTTTCTGAAACCTTGAAGAACCAATGACTGAAAACCTAGCAAGAAGGACCAGCCTCCCAACGCTGTGAATGCAGTGAGCCAATTGAAGCAGAGAAGTTCGCGAGCTGTTTTTTTTAAGGCTGGGTGAAGACTGGCTGCTGCAGTGGATCCAAAAAGGACCCGCAGGAAGAACCCCACAGACCCAGCAGCACGGAGACCATCCACAAATGCAACCTGTGTGACAGGGAGTGCCATTCGCGCATCGGCATGTTTGGCCACAGGCGGTGCTTATTTTGTTTTGGTTCCAGCAGAGTAGACGTTATGATTTCTTCCATGGTCATAGACCGACGGAGGCTGACGATGAAGGCTGAGTGACACACACGCCTTCGCCAGTCTTTTTTAATTACTACTGTTATTTGTTTTGAAAAATTGTTCGCCAAAAACCGCAATCATGGAAGCACAAAACCGCAATAACGGAATTATGTTTTGATCGGGTCGCGAGACCAGAACCACGAGTGGACCAGCGTCGCGTTTGACAGTGAGGAAGAGATGTTTGCCAGGACTCTGCTGCTGTGAAGAGGTAAGGTGTTATAAGCTAAATTATTATTTATCCCTGAAAATTGTAATCCAAAATGACTTTTGACCGATTGGTAAATTACAACTGTGCGGCGAACAACGCGGCGCACAAACTGCGCCGCGGTACAAGGGGTTGTTCGCTGCGTACAGACCGTGAATGCCCCCCCCCCCAGCCCCGCTATTCTTCTGTAGCGAGGGGGGGGAAGCCGCGGTGACTGCGCTGCTGTCCCACATCGCCACATGAGGCTAATCCGTAGCGATGGCCAATGTCCATCCTCTGTAGCGAGGGGGGGGGGACAACCCCCCCCCCACACACACACAGCCCTGAGTGTGACCTTTCATTAGAGCCCAAAATGAAGCTTCTACATTGAATCGTTCAAAAGTTAGACGTTTTTCCAAACTGTGCCATTTGGCACAGTTCCAAAAAGCCTGGGAACTACCTGAGTAAAAAGCTGTGTAATATATTCATTTTTTGTGGTATTGTTACAAAATTTTGACCTCAGCTGGATAACACTTGGTTCTACATTTCTGTTGCATTTTCCAGCCCGGATCTGAAGCTGTGTTATTTGCAAGCATTTATATCAAAAAAAAAAAAAAAAAAAAAAAACACCCCACCCAGGCCAAATTTTCTTCAAGTTCACTATGTTTAGATGACTGTAACTCAGTGGCAGGAGCACTTAAAGAGATTATGACCGTTTTGCCAAAAAATTCAAAGTGTTTTCTTTTAAATGAGACCAACCCCATGAAGATGCTGCAAAGGGTTGAAGAACAGCTTTTGATTTAATTTGGGCACATTAATTTTTGGCGTTTAGGGAAATTGACCGAAGTGCAAGGGGTTAAAAATCTTAATAACAAAGTATTGCTAAAATATAAAAGGATGCACTACAATGGGTCTCAAATATTTGTAAATGTGTCCTGTTATAGTACTGCTTGAGTTTATTGATGATACACAGAAGAAATTCAATATTACACTTAATGTTCACTTTCACAAACGTGGGACAGACGGGCGGACTGACCCATAACATAATCCCCCCCCCCCCCCCGGTCTTTTTCCAGAGGGCTTTTGGGCTTTGACCAGCAGGGAATAAAAAAATAAAAAAAATAAAATAAAAAATAAACCTTTTGGAACTTCCGGTTATGGCGGCCACCTAGAAAGACACGTATCACTCTGCTCTGCTCCTGGAGATAAAGATTCGGCAAATAACTCTCATTCGGAACAGAACTTTTCCCAGCGTTTGGGTGAGGATATGCCGGGGAAGACTAAGGCTGGGAAATCAGGAGGGGGAAAAATTGAATCGCCGAAGCAGTCCAATTTAACGGACTTTCAAGTCTGTGGCGCAGCAGGGAAAGCTGCGGATATGGCGGATGAAACTAGCGGTGGTGCGGTAACTGCTGATGATGGCGGCACAGGTGCAGTGCTGGCTGCCATTAGCTCAATGAGAGCAGACTTTTCCGCTAAACTTGATGGGATTATGGCAGCGTTGGATGCAATGAGAAAGGAGTTGGGTGACTGCGTGGAGCGAGTGACGCAGGCGGAGCTTCGTGTTTCTAGTGCGGAGGATGAAATCAGCGGACTTCAATTAAAGGTGCGCACTTTGGAAAAAAAAAAAATTCTAGAAAATAATGTTCTGGACTTGGAATCCCGGTCGAGACGGAACAACCTGAGGCTGGTGGGTCTACCGGAGGGAGCCGAAGGTTGTGATTCATGCTCCTTTTTGGAGGGGTGGATCCCGGAGGCGCTGAACAACGCGGAGCTAAAATCATCAGTCGTCTTGGAAAGCGCCCACCGAATCGGCCCACCGAGAGGTAACAAGGCATCACCGAGGACGCCAATTATGAAGTTCCTTAGCTACAGAGACAGGATGACGATCTCCAACGCGGTGCGGGCCAAAGGAGAAATTAAATACCAAGATCATCAGGTGCGGTTCTACCCAGATTTGGCCTCAGGAATCCAACAATTAAGGAAGCAGTTTGACCCCATTCGTAAAGAACTGCGCAACCTTGAGATTCGTCATGGAGTGATTCACCCTGCAAGACTTCTGGTCACATATGAGGGCAGAACACACATCTTCAAGACCCCTGAGGAGGCGCAGGAGCTCATCAAGAAGATCCAGGAAGAGACTGGTGGGAGCTAAGCATGAACAGAATATAGGGTAGAATATTTGAGCATTTACATAGGCATTTAACTGATTTGAAGCATATAGCAAGATTACAAAATATAGATTGTATTACATACTAAAAATTAAAAAAAAAAAAAAAGGTACAAAATTGCTATAAAATTTTGGAGTTAAATTGGAAAATTACAGAAGAGAGTTAATGTTACGTTATTAAAAGCAGTAGAGTTAGGGTGATTGGGAGGATGAAGAAGGAGTGGCTTTGGCTGATCCTCGTGGGTGTGGAACGGTCGACGGCTATATCGGGAGACGGAATTTTTCTTTTGATTTTGGGGGGGGGATTGCCACAAATGTGGGAAGGGGGAATTTGTTTGTGTGTAGTTTGTAGGATGAATGTTCAACCACTCATGTTTTTGCTTCTCTGTATGAGCATGTTTACACTGCAAGGTAATCCCAAACTCCCTATTGATCATAAACCAAAGTGTTAATCTTAATTTAACTTCATGGAATTGCAGAGGTCTACAAAATTTAAAAAAACTTAAACAAGTGATGAATAAAATAAAAGACATGGGTTCAAAAATTGTGTTTTTACAAGAAACTCATCTAATAGGAGGATGTAAAAAGAATTAGGAGTAGATGGCAAGGAAGTGTATTCACCTCATCATTTTCATCCCGAGCCAGGGGAGTTATGACTCTCATACATAAATCAGTCCCATTTCAAGTGAAAAATGTAATTGGAGACAAATCTGGAAGATATGTAATCATTCAAGGATCTTTGCTATTAGAAAATATAAATTTGGTGAACTTATATGGTCCCAATATAGATGATCAAAAGTTCTTTGCCAATTTATTTCTTATCTTATCATCACTTACAGGGCAACATATAATAGCAGGGGATTTTAATTGTACATTGAATCCCGGTATAGATAGATCAACAGGACTGGACTGTACGCACAATGGATGTAGGATGACCATTAATCATTTTATGAAAGAATTGAAATTGCTAGATATATGGAGAGAAATGAATCCACAAGTTAAAGCCTACTCTTGTTATTCCAATTCCTACAAGACATTCTCACGTATTGATTATTTTTTGATCTCCACAGAATTAAGGTCCAAGATTCAAAACTGTTTTTATGATAACATCGTGATCTCTGATCATGCACCCTGCTGTCTAATGTATGTAGATAAGAAATTGACAAAGGAACCAGGTAGATGGCAATTTCAGCATAAATGGCTTCAGGATGAGGAATTTGTTAAATACATAGAAAAACAGATAGATGAGTTCTTTGACATCAATACTACACAAACATCAGCATGTGTAAAGTGGGAGGCTTTCAAAGCTTTTATTAGGGGACATATTATTAGTTATACAGGTTCAAAATCTAAGACGACTCGAGAGGAGAGAGTCCAATTGGAACATAAAATAAAAATTCTTCAAGAAAGAGTGTATGCAGGAAGTGATCCAAGGTTGGAGAACGAATTACTGATTTTGAGAGCTGAATAAGACAAAAAAAAAATCAGCGAATAGAGCTGCCTCGAGTCTTCTAAGATTGAAACAATCTTTTTATGAACAAGGTGAAAAATCAGGAAAGTTATTGGCATGGCAGATTAAACAATTAGAATTTAAAACACCAATTACCAGTATTATAAGTAAGGGACAGGTAGTTATAGATCCTTTAGAAATTAATAGAGCCTTTAGAGATTACTATGAAAAATTATATGATACCAAAAATGAATCTGACTTAACAAAACTACATGGGTTTTTGAACGAACTATTTATACCGTGTATTCCAAATGAAAATAGGGAGATACTGGAGTCTAAAATTAGTCAAGAAGAAGTTGGACTAGCCATTGATAATATGAAATCAGGAAAAAGTGCAGGACCATATGGTCTTCCAGTTGACCTTTATAAAAAATTTAAGAATAAATTAATAAAACCTTTTTTGGAAATGGTTTTAGAAGCATTTCAAAACAGTAATTTACCATCATACATGAATAATGCCTTAATTATACTGTTGCCAAAACCAGGTAAGCCCTCTAATAAATGTGAAAATATGAGACCAATAAGCCTATTAAATGCCGACCTTAAGATAATCTGTAAAATTTTAGCAAGATGAATACAAGAAATTTTACCAAATATTATTAATCGAGATCAGAATGGCTTTATAAAGGGAAGACAAGGCTTCCATAATGTAAGAAGACTATTTAATATTATTTATTCTAATAAAGAATCACTGGATACAGCTCTCTTATCACTGGATGCCGAAAAGGCCTTTGATAGAGTTGAATGGCCCTTTTTTTAAGTCTTACAAAGGTTTGGACTTGGAAATAATTTCATAAAATGGGTTCAGATAATATATAATAATGCTACAGCAGAAATCCTAACAAATATTTCAAAATCAATAAAGGATGTCGACAAGGTTGTCCACTTTCACCTTTACCGTTTACTATGGCAATTGAACCTTTAGCGATGGCGATACGTCTACAGACAAATATATGGAATTAAAGTTGGACCAACAGAACATAAAATCTTCCTGTATGCCGATGACATAATTTTGTTTATGTCGAATCTTAAAAAAAAAATCAATTCCGACCTTGTTGAATTTAATAAAGAATTTTGGGGAAATATCAGGATATAAAATAAAAAACTAAATCTTCAATATTAATGCTAAATGAGACCCAGAGAAATTACCCAGCCCCTGAGGTAAATCAATTCAATGTTGTAAATCAGTTTAAATATTTAGGAATCCAAATTGTGCCTAAGCTAGAATCAGTTGCCAGTGTCAATTATGAAGCCTTAATGACAGATATTAATGAGTTACTTCAGAGATGGATGTCACTAACAATGTCGATGATCGGGAGAATTAATATTCTTAAAAGTAATATCTTACCTAAAATACTTTATTTCAATACATTCCCTTACCACCACCTTTAGATTTATTCTCAAGAATTAAAAAAAAGTTAGTGGAATTTATATGGAACAACAGGAGGGCTAGATTACGTCTGTCTTTATTATATTTACCATTTGATCGTGGAGGTCTGAAATGTCCAAATTTTATGTTGTATTATTGGTCGGCACAACTGAGGTCTATGACATTATTTTTCATCAAATGATCTCCCTCACTGGACTGAAATGGAATCATACAATTTACCTTTACCTCTTCCCATATTCATATACTCTGATTTGGCAAAAAAAAATTACAAAAACAAGTTAAGAATCCATTTGTAAAACATATGATCAAAATATGGTGTGAAACTAAAAACTATTTAAAAGAACCACACTCACTGTCACAATTTAGCCCAATATGGGGTAATCAATATTTTAATCCAGGGAGAGCGGATGCTGTATTTAAAGAATGGAATTTAAAAGGGATTCAAAAGATTCAAGATTTATATCTGTCATGTGCAGATAACATAATGTCTTTTGAAGAGCTGGAGGATCAAATTTAATCTTAATAGAACACATTTTTTTTTTTTAAATATCTTCAACTTAGGAACTTTATTCGATCAAATCAAAATAATGCTCTCACTCGACCTATTTACTCATCCTTGGAAAAAATGTTGATGAAAGATAGTAAAAGAAAGGGTATTATTTCAGAGTTTTATAACTCATTGACACTATCCTCAAGTGAAAATTCACTGAAAAGATTAAACTACTGGAAAGAAGACCTGCAAACTGAAATTCCAGAGGAACAATGGGAATTGGCTTGTACAGAAGCTCAAACCAAATCAATAAATGTACGCCTTAAATTGATACATTTTAAATGGTTAATGCGGATGTATGTTACACCGGTGGAGTTAAATAGATATAACAAAAACATACCAGATACATGCACAAAATGCATGGAAAGTAAAGGAACCCTATTTCATTGTTTATGGGAATGTAGAATAATTAGAATGTTTTGGTTAGAGGTGAGGGTAACAATTGAAAAAATAATTTCAAAACAAATCATATTGAATCCTAAACTGTTTTTGTTGGGTCTGTACCCAAAAAAGCATAACTTTAATAAAAGTGAAAGAACATTCATAGACCTCAGTTTGCTTAATGCCAAAAAATGTATTGCACTACTGTGGAAAAAGACTCATAGACCAGATGTGACTCAGTGGTTAAGACAGATGTTAACAAACCTTCCATTAGAAAGAATAACATACATACTTGAAATCAAAGGAAAGTGTGTTTGAGAATATATGGAGACCTTTTGATTATGTAAAAAATTTAAACATAACTCTTGAAGAAGAAGGTGAATGATGTGTGTGGACCTTGTAAATTCCAAACTGGTGAACATAATATGTATACTTATGTAATGGATTGTCTAGACTAAACAGGAGCATTGTTGAAGACTTCATTTTGTTGGTGGTTGTTGGTGTTTTTAGTGCATTTTTTTTTTTGTAGTACTTTAATGTTAGTGTTTGATTGTTTGTGTCATGTTTGTTAAAAAAAAAAAAAAGGTTCAATAAAGATATTGTGGAAAAAAAAAATAAACCTTTTACTAGGTTTACCGGAGTGGTGGCCTAGTTGGTAGAGCATCTGCCCCACAACCGGGACGCTGGGGTTCAAATCCTACCCCGTTACAATTTTAAAATCAATAACATAAAATTTAAGTCACAACCAAAAATCAAAAAATCGAATAAGGAGACAAAAAACAAACACCTTTAAGTTATTACAAGTTTATCTCCTAGCATTTACAGTGAGATAGAGATTTTCTCATCTTTGTATAATTTTGTGAATTGCTTCAGAGTAGAACGCGTTTTAATATTTTCAGAGCAACAGTTCCACAGTTCAACTCCAGTGACAGTCATGCAATGGTACTGTGCATCTGTTCTGATCTTTGGTTTGTTAAAAACCGTTTCCCCTTAGCTCATATTTGCTTTCCCTTTTTTTTTTTTTATAAACAGTCTCTGAATATTAACAGGTACTTGGTTATTATTTGCTTTGTACATGATTTGACTTGTGTTATAATCTACTAGATCTCCAAATTTAAAAGTATGCAACTGAATGAATATTGGATTTGTTGGTTCACGGTAAGGTTTCTTTGATACAATGCTTACAGCTTTTTTTCTGTAGTAATGCTGAGAGGAGTGAGCAGGCGAGGCAGTGAGCTGGAGCAGAGCAGACTATTACTCCATCATCAGTCAACAAGAAGAAGCAGCTAACCCAGGTCACTGGCATCCCTCTTTTATACCATACAAACTCACCTCGCGACCTGGGTGGGTTCACATTACAATGACAATTCTCTATGTCACCCAGCCTGTTGGCGCATTATTATGTCCGGAGGAGAATGCGTACCATCATGCGGTTTTATGGAGAAAACCACAGTCTGTCCTGCATATCTGTTTCACAGCCTTTAAGCATCTCCTCCTGTGTCATTCAGTCTGAGTAGAGATCTTATTGTCTGGGTCCCCTACAACCCCCCCCCCCCCCCGCCACCAAAAACTCAGACTGGGCCTTAACCCTCATGTTCTGTGGGCTTCAGCCGACGTCCGTAGCGACTGTAACGGGAGGTTGCCAGTTCCGAGGTGTTGCTGTACCAGTGAGGCGCTCCTGGAGGCGCTTCCGTCTGTGGGGGGACATCTTCACCATGCCATTGTGACTGAGCTGACGAGTCATTTACCTGGGGGAGTTTTCAGTGGGGGTTCTCCACGCCAAGGAAATCAGGCCAACACCACCTGCTTGTATGTTAATACGAACGCAGGCTTAAGCCTGTCTATACAGATTGTTTCTCTACATCCCCAAGTCTAAAACAAAATGTTTATCCCCAGGTTCCAACACTCTGAACGGGCCATTGTAGGACGGGCACAATGGAGTCCGGTGGGCATCGTGCCTGACAAACACGAACAACGCATCCTTCAAGGTCCTTGGCACAAAAGTGCGGGAAAAACAGTGGTGGGTCGGGCCGGGTACCGTCCTTGCCTCTGCGCTATGTAGTGAAGGCGGGGATGGATCGGTGTTTGATGTGGGGATGTCAGGCAAAAATTCTCCGGGGAGCAGCAGCAGCCGGGAAAAAACAAGCTCTGCTGGGGAGGCAGCCAAATCCTCCTTCGGTGCTGAACACAACCCTAACAGAACCCACGGCAACCGGTCCATCCAATTTGCATCCGTAAGCAAAGCCAGAGATGCCAACCCTCAGATTTGGGCAAGTGGAGTAATGCCTGGCTGAAAGCCAGGCCCAAGCACCATAGGTGCGAGGTGGGGGTAAGCGCGAAATGGGGTATCCCCCTCTTGCTGGTGGGGGTCTGGGGACAAAATTTTTAAACTTACCATTAAAATAAGCCATTTCCTGCACTTTCTGGGCACATCCAACAAGATAAGATACAACACAAAATTAACATTTTTGTTGGAATATTGACTATAATTTGGTTTAACATTCTAATTCATTAAGTCTTTGATCACAACATTTATAAGAGACATGCACAAATAGTAATTAGGTTCATCTTAGCAATATAAAACAAAATATAAACTAAGAACCCAAAATAAAGAGAGCATCTACAGCTCTCAATAATCACAACTACATCAGTCAATGTCACTAGCATCGATATTTCTGCTTGAAGTTAGCGTGTTCATGTGAAGAATGTAAAGAATGATCACAAGAAGTTCCATGACATCCACAAGCCATCTGTTCTACACACTTGACAAAAAGCATAAATTTCACCGATTTTCAATGCAGTAAACAGGGATGTGATTTGGGGTTGGTGAAATTATCTGAAAATTTTGCAGGGGGTCTGGGGGATGCAGTCCCCCAGCGGGGTTTAGGGCAGATCCCTGGTGAGGGGGGTTCGGGGGGCTTTGCCCCCCGAACCTTGGAACCATAGCCAGGAGCGGCACTGGGGTTAAGCTCCTAGTGCTCATAAAATGCTCCTTATGGCGTGCGTCTCGAAAAGCCTCTGACAACTAAGTCCAACTCCTAGCCTGCCTGTGTGGTTTAGTCTCTAAGCCCGGCGGAACTGCTTTTACTAATAGGAGAAGGGGCGAGGGCGGATTTCTGGCGCCTTAAAACCAGATGCTTCGGGTAGATGGTGGCTCGTCAACCTGGGAAGGTAGCCCATCTAGGGGAAGGTAAACCCTGATTTCAAACCTCCGCTGCCTTGCGGCACACCCGGTCACGGGAAAGGCTTCGGGAGTCAACCCTGAGGAAAAATCCGGAGTCGGAGCCCCTAAGGCAGTTCTCTGTTGTGCTCAACATCGTTCTGGCAGCTCCTGCGACGGCGCTGGTGCCAAACTATAGCAGCCCTGCTGTTCCTTTGGATTCATCAGTGTCCGTGGAGAGGGGGGACATGCTGCATGGCTAACATCTTATCCTCCATATCTTCCTGCCCAGGCTTGAATCCTACCAACGCCGGAAGGTAGAAGACCGGTGCGCATCGGCCTGTTCAGCCACAGGCGGTGCTGTTCCAGCAGAGTAGACGTTTAGGATTCTCTTCCATGGTCATCATAGACCGACGGAGACGGACGAGCCCCCCGAAGCTCCTGGGTTTTTCTGATTTTTAAGTACCAGAACTGTGTTTAAATTACATAAAACAAACAGCTGAATGCCACTTATTACTGTATAATATTGACTTATGTTCCAATAAGATAGCATTCCTAAAATATTCCAACAAGCATTATCCATCACATGCTTTAACACTTGATCAAATCAAAATCAGTTACAGTGGGGCAAAAAAGTATTTAGTCAGCCACCAATTGTGCAAGTTCTACCACTTAAAAGATGAGGTCTCCAATTTTCATCATAGGTATACCTCAACTATGAGAGACAAAATGAGAAAGAAAAAAAAATAAAAATCCAGAAAATCACATTGAAGGATTTTTAATGAATTGGTAAATTCCTCGGTAAAATAAGTATTTGGTCACCTACAAACAAGATTTCTGGCTCTCAGACATGTAACTTCTTTAAGAGGCTCCTCTGTCCTCCACTCATTACCTGTATTAATGGCACCTGTTTGAACTTGTTATCAGTATAAAAGACACCTGTCCACAACCTCAAACAGACTCCAAACTCCACTATGGCCAAGACCAAAGAGCTGTCAAAGGACACCAGAAACAAAATTGTAGGCCTGCACCAGGCTGGGAAGACTGAATCTGCAATAGGTAAGCAGTTTGGTGTGAAGAAATCAACTGTGGGAGCAATTATTAGAAAATGGAAGACATACAAGACCACTGATAATCTCCCTCAATCTGGGGCTCCATGCAAGATCTCACCCTGTGGGGTCAAAATGACCACGAGAACGGTGAGCAAAAATCCCAGAACCACACGGGGGGGGACCTAGTGAATGACCTGCAGAGAGCTGGGACCAAAGTAACAAAGGCTACATCAGTAACACTACGCCGCCAGGGACTCAAATCCTGCAGTGCCAGATGTGTCCCCCTGCTTAAGCCAGTACACGTCCAGGCCCGTCTGAAGTTTGCTAGAGAGCATTTGGATGATCCAGAAGAGGATTGGGAGAATGTCATATGGTCAGATGAAACCAAAATAGAACTTTTTGGTAAAAACTCAACTTGTCGTGTTTGGAGGAGAAAGAACACCATACCTACTGTGAAGCATGGGGGTGGAAACATCATACTTTGGGGCTGTTTTTCTGTAAAGGGACCAAGACAACTGATCCGTGTAAAGGAAAGAATGAATGGGGCCATGTATCGTGAGATTTTGAGTGAAAACCTCCTTCCATCAGCAAGGGCATTGAAGATGAAACGTGACTGGGTCTTTCGGCATGACAATGATCCCAAACACACCGCCCGGGCAATGAAGGAGTGGCTCGTAAGAAGCATTTCAACGTCCTGGAGTGGCCTAGCCAGTCTCCAAATCTCAACCCCATAGAAAATCTTTGGAGGGAGTTGAAAGTCCGTGTTGCCCAGCGACAGTCCCAAAACATCACTGCTGTAGAGGAGATCTGCATGGAGGAATGGGCCAAAATACCAGCAACAGTGTATGAAAACCTTGTGAAGACTTACAGAAAATGTTTGACCTCCGTCATTGCCAACAAAGGGTATATAACGAAGTATTGAGATGAACTTTTGTTATTGACCAAATACTTATTTTACCGAGGAATTTACCAATCCATTAAAAATCCTTCAATGTGATTTTCTGGATTTTTTCTTCCTCATTTCGTCTCTCATAGCTGAGGTATACCTATGAAGAAAATTGGAGACCTCATTTTTTAAGTGGGAGAACTTGCACAATTGGTGGCTGACTAAATACTTTTTTTGCCCCACTGTACATGAAAAGACATTAATTCACCGTCTGGGTGAGATACAGACAGACGAAGTTGCCACTCCCCTGAAAAAGTTGTTCCTGTTGAAAACTTGATGTGCGTTTCCTGGCAGCACGTCTGTGGCAGGAATCCATGGCTAAATAAATCCAACATCCTGATTCAGCTGAAGAGCTCCTGGTTCTTCAGCCTCCATTTTGGGTAGAAAATAAAGTCAACCGCACGGATCCAAGAAATACTTTACCGGACAAAAGTTTAAAAAAAAAAAAAAAAAAAAAAAAAAGTCTCTTGGACTTGGAGCAGTGATGAGTGAGGAGTGAGATGCAGGCTCTGATAGATATTTGGTCTGAGAACCAGATTTCTCAGCTGCTTGTGACTACACACAAGAATACCAATGTTTTTAAAATGTTTAGCGACATGATGGCGGCACAGGGGGTTTATACAGACAGCTGAGCTTTTCATTTTTATTAGCTTGTGGCGCATAAACACCTTACTGAAGGGAACAGTGTTATGCTGAGAATTGCTCGCTTGCCGAGAATTGCATCCCATCGTAGAATAAACATAATTTAAAGATAATTTACAAGAGGTAATAATTTGTACTTCTAAAAATGCACAAATGGTTACAAGCCTGGCTGTAGTGTTGCATTTTATAGTTTTGGTACATGGGATGCAATTCTTGGCAAGCGAGCAATTCTCAGCATAACATCGGTCCTGGCCAATCAATGAGCCAGATTTCTCTTCTTTGCCGAGACTTTTTCTTCCTGGTCAGTTGTGGCTTCAGCTACAGCGACACAAACGAGCAGCTGTTGTAGCTGCGTGACGTTGTCCAAGCAGTTTGGTCCACTTGACTGAAGTGCTGTGTGAATGCAAACCGAACCAAACAAAGGTGTGAAAATTCTGGCCATACCCCGCCGAGTCAAACCGAGACTCCCGGACTATCCTGATGTGAGCACAGCCTATGTTAAGAGTAACCGCAGCTCATGTTTAATTAATCTGCTCCTTTGGATTTATCCTGCTAAAAACTAACCTGCAGACCAGCTAAAGACCAGTTACATAGACAGAGCTGCACTGTAGCGGCTTCATCTTTATATTACAAAGTTTTTAAAAATCATTTACTGAACAAGCAGTTAAAAAAGGAACCCAAGCAGCTGCTTTTGCTTTCCAAGTAAAAACGCAGCCTTCACAATAAAAGCAAGAGGATTTTAAATTATAAATTTAAACATGTTAAGTAATAATACTTAAATAATTTATATAATCTACTGATAAATTAAGCTTATTGGACACACCTCTGTATGCCTCCCGCAAAAACATTTAAAAAAAAAAAAAAAATCAAAACCAAAACTGAAGAAAATTGTTCAGTTAATGGTGATGTTGATTTGAAGTCACATCGCCCAATCCTAAAAAAAAAGGTAAAAAAATTTACTCAAAAAAGTCAAATTTATAAGAAAAAAAAACCTCCAACTTTTGAAAAGGTCAGTTTGACAAGAAAAAGGTCAAAAATGTATGAGGGAAAATGCCAGATTTGAGGTAAAAAAGTCAAATTTATGGGGAAAGTTATAAATCTATTTAAAAAAAAAAAAAAAAAAATTCAAATTTTAAAAAGTCAAAGTTACAAGAAAAACTTAAAAATTTCGAAGAAAAAAAATCTATAAGGGGAAAGTCACAAATTCAGGGAAAAAAAAAAAGTAAAATTTGAAAAATGCTTATATACACTACTCACAAAAAGTTAGGGATGAAATCAGGTGAAATTTCAGGATACACTTAAAATGTACTATAACTTTTACAGGTGAACTTAATTCGACCTTCTCCAACCTTTTGAATGCACGTCCAACTGTTCAATGTTTCAGTACTTTTTGTGTAACTTGCCGTCCTCTAACAAGGTGCTTAAGGACAAAATTCACAACAGGTGCTTGATCCGTCAACCAATAAATGTTCTAGTTCAATTAGAATTGGTATTTAAAGAGTCCTCTTCATCATGCCGTTCATATTTTGACATCATGAGACTAAGACGACACCTCACAATTGGTCAACAGTACCTCGCCATAAATCACAAATTTAGTGGAAGAAAGTCAGAAATTTATTAGAAAAGTCACTTTGATGTGAAAAAGTCTCAAATTTACAAGAAAATGGTCAAATGATTAAAGAAAGTAAAGTCTAACTTAAAAAGCTGTGAAGTTTAAGTGGGGAAAAAAAAGGAGCAAATTTATGTCAAAAAGCAAAAACAGACATTACAAGTTGACCAAATTGAATATGGGGATTTCACCCCGAGACAAGTGAGCTATTTTTAACATATTTGGGCTGTTTCAAGGCCTTTGAAAGACATCTTTAAGGATAATTAAGGACTTCATTTTGGGTAAAATACATGCAAGACATTTTAAGACTTCAATAAGGACCCGGGGACACAGCACATGCACAAACGAATACACACACACAGTCTAATTTGCCATGCTCTATTAAATCTGGTAGTTCAGCTGATGGGAAATTTCAGCACAATCAACAGGCTCGAGCATGATAAAAGTTCAACTTTGACCCCCACCTGATGCAAGCCCGAATGCACGGCATCCACCGATGATCACATTCCACGGTCAGCATCAGTGTCCGTTAAAATCTTAACTGTTTTAAGAAGCACACCAGTTCAAACGGAAAGCGGGGACAGAGTGCACAAGCTATTACAGTCCAAGGGCGGATAATTTTTTTCCACACTTAAGGAGTTGTTCAGAACTCCTTATACAAAGATATAGAGAGGTGATAATCAAATCAGTGGCGGTAATGCACCTGTGAGCTGGTTGCTAACCGCCAATCAAATCTTTTAGAAGAAAAAGAAGCGCACCAAGCCGAAACGACAGCAGGGACAGACGGAAAACCAGGTCGCAGACAATCCAAACACATGAACCTGGACTCGGTGGGTGAACTACACACACCCGAAGCCACCCTGAAACCCAGCAGGTCCCGACCTGACACAGGGTCCACAATCACAACAAAAAGTTTCCCACCAGGAGACACTTTGCTAAATATGCTTACTTTTTCTCTACGGAGTCCTGTCTTGTAGCCGTGTGCGCTAACGTGGAGCTGCAAAGGTCACTCACACGGTCTTGCTCTAATTACTGTAGTCTCCCTGGTGAAGGTCCGAAGTTCTTCCAGTTCTGGTGCGCAGTTCTGCTCAGACACACCAAACCCAAAATGTCCCGTAAAGAAACACAGCGAAGGAACACGAAGAAAAAAAGGAACTCGCTAGTCTTCCTAACTTCTTCACTGCCTGCATCCTATTGTACCGCCACCACTTCCGACCATCGTGTCAATACGTACGAAGGGGAGGAGCTAAAACAAGGCTAAAACCAATCAAATTTCGAGTACTGATTAGAAGGGCGGGGTTTAGTGGAGCCACGTAAACTGTCTGAAGCCAAGCAGTTGTGGTTTGTAGCGAAGGAGAGTCACGTGATGAAGTGGTGGCGGGGGGGGGGGAGCAAGGAGCAACACGTGAATATGGTGAAATTATTGGATTAATTTTGATCATTTATGTATTTGCACATGCAGACTATCGCGATACTGGGTATTGATACGCTGTGGCGACCCCGAAAGGGGGCAGTCAAAAAAGAAAGATGATGTATTTGCACATAAAACAAGCAGTGAAAAAGGAAATGCAAAAGTAGCGCCGACAAGTACTGAGTGTGTACATGGACATAGCAGTCAGTAGGCCAGCATGTTTTTTGAGAAACTGAATTTTGGGTTTTCATTAGCTGTAGGCCATAATCACCAAAATTAAAAGAAACAAATGCTTGAACTATATCACTGTGTATAATGAATTTGAGTTTCATTTTTTTGAATTGAATTGCTGAAATAAATGCACTTTTCAATGATATTCAGTTTTTTTTAGCTGCACCTGTATAACAGACATATTTAGGATTTTAAAAATGACACAAATTTAAAAAGTTTACAAGAAAAATATTGCAAATTTATGAGATAAACCTCAGTAATTTATGGAAATAGTCTTAAATGTACAAGACGAGTTATAATTTTACAAGACAAAAACCTGCAAGCCTATGAAAAAGCCTTAAATTTGTTATATTTACAAGGGGGGACTAGTAAAATTACAAGAAAAACAAATTTAGAGTCATTACTTATTATTCTTATTCAGTTTTTTTGGGGGGGTGGGGGGGGGGTGACTACTCTTATTTACATATATTTGATAATTACTTACTTCCGTAAGGTAATGGTGCTTTTAGCCAAGCACAATTTATGAAAACTGTCAAAGACCTCCTCAAATGTAGCAATTCTTTATTTATTACTCTATATCATAGATATCTGGAACCTTATTCACAGAAATACTACATACACTACTCACAAAAAGTTAGGGATATTTGGTTTTCGGGTGAAATTTATGGAAAATGTAAAAAGTTCACGCTACAGTGATATTGTATCATGAAAGTAGGGCATTTAAGTAGAAGCATGCAATGGTGATTTCCTCATCTCAAACAATTTACTGAAAAAAAAAGCCAACAGCAGTGGTGGGTATACCACAACAAAGTCTCAATAACTTGTTATGTGCCCTTGAGCATCAATTACAGCTTGACAACGACGTCTCATGCTGTTCATAAGTCGACTTTTTGTCTGCTGTGGCATGGCATTCCACTCTTGTGAAGAGCGGCCCTCAGGTCATTGAGATTGTGGGGTGCAGGGTTACGAGCCTCTACACGGCGACTCAGCTGATCCCATAGGTTTTCTATGGGATTCAGGTCTAGAAAGTGCAGGTCACTCCATTTGAGGTACCCCAGCCTCCAGCAGCCATTCCCTAATTTTGCAACCTCGGTGAGCTGGAGTATTGTTGTCCATGAAGATGAAATTAGGCCTGTGTTGCTCATGTCACTCAAACAACAAACCCTGGATCAACCCTGAGATAAAAACACTTCTGAGAGAGAAGAAGAGGATCTTCAGGTCGGGGAACAGGGAGATGCTGAAGTCCGTACAGAGGGAGCTGAGGAGAAAGATCAGAGAAGGCAAGGACAGCTTCAGGAAGAAGATGGAGGACAAGCTGCAACAGAGCGACATCAGCGGGGTCTGGAGAAACCTCAAAACCATCTCGGGGCTCCAGAATACCTCCCCCCAGGCCACGGGGGGCAGGGAGTGGGCGAACAACCTGAATCTGTTTTTCAATAGATTTGACCAACCACCCTCCCCCCTGTCTGCACAACAACCACTGCTGCCTCTAAGAAATCAAGTCCTGCTACCCACTCCCCACTCCACCGACACCCCCCCCACTCCCAACACACAGCCCCCCATCCTGACCCTGACCAAGACCCAGGTGAGGACGGAGCTGAGGAAGATCAAGGCGAGGAAGGCGTCGGGACCGGACGGCATCAGCGCAAAGCTTCTCAAGTCCTGTGCAGACCAGCTGTGTGGGATTGTGACGTATATCTTCAACATGAGCCTGAAACTGGGGAGGGTACCACAGCTGTGGAAAACATCTTGTGTGGTACCTGTACCAAAAACTTCCCACCCCAAAGACCTGAACAGCTACAGACCGGTGGCCTTGACGTCCCACTTGATGAAGACCCTGGAGAGACTGCTCCTTGCTCATCTCCGCCCCCTGGTGGAACCAGCGATGGATCCACTCCAGTTCGCCTACCAGCATGGCATTGGGGTGGAGGATGCGGTGATCTTCCTCCTTCACCGTTCTCTGTCCCACCTGGAGAAGCCCGGGAATATGGTGAGGATCATGTTCTTTGACTTCTCCAGTGCTTTCAACACCATCCAACCGATGATCCTGAAGGACAAGCTGCTGCGCGCAGGGGTGGACCAGCACCTGTCATCATGGATCCTGGACTACCTCACGAACCGGCCTCAGTTTGTGAGAACCCGGGACTGTGTTTCCGACACGATCATCAGTAGCACGGGGGCCCCCCAGGGAACGGTGCTGGCTCCCTTCCTGTTCACTCTTTATACTGCGGACTTCTCACACAACACAACACATTGCCATCTACAGAAGTTCTCTGATGACTCTGCGATCGTTGGTCTCATCTCCAGCGGAGATGAAGCTGAGTACAGAGGGCTTATCCAGGACTTTGTGGACTGGTGCCATCGGAACTGCCTCCAGATCAACGCGAGGAAAACTAAGGAGCTGGTGGTGGACTGCCGCAGGCATGGGCAGCCCCTCACAGCACCAGTAAATATACAGGGAACAGACATCGAGATGGTGACATCCTACAAGTACCTGGGTATTCATCTGAACAATAAACTAGACTGGTCACACAATACTGACGCACTCTACAAGAAGGGACAGCGCAGGCTGTTCCTGCTGAGGAGACTCAGGTCTTTTGGTGTACAAGGGGCGCTGCTGAAGTCATTCTATGACACGGTGGTGGCATCAGCCATCACTTTTGGAGTGGTCTGCTGGGGCAGTGGCATTACTGCAGCCGATAGGAAGAGACTGAACAAACTGATTAAGAAAGCTAGCTCTGTCCTGGGGCAACGCCTTGATCCGATGGAGGAGATAGGAGAGAGAAGGACGGTGGCTAAACTGTCATCTCTGCTGGAGTCCGAGTTCCACCCTATGCAGGACATACTGGATGCACTGAGGAGCTCATTTAGCAGCAGACTACATCATCCCAGGTGCACAACCGAGAGGTTTCGTAGGTCCTTCCTACCAACGGCTGTCAGACTGTACAACCTAAGCAGGGCTGCTCGCAGAGATAGCAAAAAGACGCAACAAACTAATAGTTTTTTTTTTTTTTTTTTTTTGAATGCAAAAGATGCAATAGACTTACACAATGGTCCTCTCCGGCATACAACTAGGAACATACCGGTCGCTATGGAGGGTGAGAATATGTATGGGCACATAATCATACCATGTAGGATAACTAAATAGACGGTTATGCTGTTTCATCCCACCTAGCAACAATGCTCTGCACTGTGTGTGTTTATATATTTACATATTTATTCCATCTAGCTACAATGCTCTGCACTGGGTGTGTTTATATTTATATATCTATATATTTATTCCATCTAGCTACAATGCTCAGCACTGGGTGTGTTTATATTTATATATCTATACATTTATTCCATCTAGCTACAATGCTCCGCACTGTGTTTTTATATATCTACATATTATTCCATCTAGCTACATTGCTCCGCACTGTGTGTGTTTATATACTTGCATATTTATTCCACCTAGCTGCAATACTCCGTACTGTGGGTGTTTATATATTTACATATTTATTCCATCTAGCTACAATGCTCTGCACTGTGTGTTCATATATTCATATATTTATTCCATCCAGCTACAATGCTCTGCACTGTGTGTGTGTGTGTGTGTATATATATATTTTATAGTAATATGTACATATGTATATTAGCTGCTCTTGCTTGGGTTTTTTTTTTTTTTTTTTTCTTGCCTTCTGATTGTTGCTCTGAGTGTTGCTATCCCTGTGCTGTTGCAATCCTGGAATTTCCCTGTTGTGGGACTAATAAAGGCTTATCTTATCTTATCTTATCTTATGTAGGGGCACAATGACTGGATTAATGATGTTATTCAGGCAGTATTGGCTCGTCACTGTACCATTCACAAGGTGTAGGGCAGTTCTGTATTGGCTAGACACACCTGCACAATGTGTAACATGGTGACAACAGTGGCTGATGCATAGCGCTCTCCTTGATGTCTCCAACATCGTTGGCGGCCATCATTTCCACTCAACGTGAATCGACTTACATCAGAGAACAACACGCGGTGGCGATAGGCAGCTCGGTGCTGCAGTGGTTACCACAGCACAATAAGGTCACGGGATCGACTCCACCCTTGACCATTGTGGGTTCGATCCCACCCAGACTATCAGTGACCCTTCTGTGTGGAGTTTGCATGTTCTCCCCGTGTCTGTATGAGTTTACCCCGGGTACTCCGGTTTCCTCCCACAGGCCACAAACATGCAAGTTAGGTTAAATGGGGACTCTTAAGTGACCTTTGGTGTGAATGTGTGTGTGAATGGTGAAGGGATTGGCACTGTACGGTGGCTGCCTCATCCATCCAGGTGGATGCCCTGAATTTCCCTCTGGGGATCAATAAAGTATACAAAATACACTGACGCCCACTAGTCCCTTGTCCAGTGTAAATGCTCCCTGGCCCGTGCCTGACAGTGTGGTCAGGTACCTTTGCAGATCATCTAGCACACAGACCACGCTGATGTAAATGTTTCGAATGGTCTGACGTGACACTCGGGTGTCTCTCACCTCCCTTAAATGTGCCTGGAGTTGAGTGGCATAGATCATCCGGTTCCGCAGGGCACTGTTCACAATGGAGCAGTCATCAGCGTGGAATATGGGCAAAGGACATCCACTTCTATGCCATTCTGTAACTCCTCCAGTCTCTCTGTTGCAACCTGCTGATGACAGTCTGTGATACTTTAAGCTCACTGGCCACTTCCCTCTGAGAACATCCTGTTTGAAGCCTCGCAATGGCGAGGTACTGTTGACAAATTGTGAGGTGTCATCTTGGTCTCATGGTGTCAAAATATGAGCATGATGAAGAGGACTCTTTAAATAGCAATTCTGCAATTCTAATTGAACCAGAATATTTATTGGCTGATTCATGGATCAAACACCTGTTGTGAATTTTGTCCTAAAGCACCTTGTTAGAGAACAGCAAGTTACGCAAAAAGTACTGAAACATTGAACAGTTGTGCATTCAAAAGGTTAGACAAGGTCAAATTCAGTTCACCTGTAAAGGTTATAGTGCATTTTAGGTGCATCCTGAAATTTCACCCCAAAGCCGAATATCCCTAATTTTTTGTGAGTAGCGTATCAGCCAATCAGAGAGCAGCAGCACACAGTTTCAGCCAATCAATGTTCACTTTAATACGTTCTCGTTCATTATTGTCACATCACAAACAACAACATGAAGTCACATGGTCACAAACGGGAAACAATAACAGTTTCACATTGAAAAAGCCTTCCTGCATCTCCAGCCAATCAGGTTACAGATAAACCAATTGCTGTGGAAGAACAACCGATGAGCTGCTCGGTGATCAGAATGTAAATCAGATTAGACTCCTGATTGGCTGATTCTGAAGAAAGACTTTTTTTGGTAGATTGAGGAAATAAAAGATTTCATTGTGATATAAATACATCGTAAACATCAGCACAATAACGCCAACTTTAACTTTAGTCCTCACTTGGAGCAGGAAAACAGAACAAAATGAACGTCAAGCTTCAAAAGTAAAGCTCAAACATTTGACCAGACTTCGAGAATTTTATCCATTTTGGCTGCTGCTGAAGCCAACACGCCAACATCCATGTGTGCTCTGTTTGACCCACTCCCCCCGCCATGCGGACACACCGCCTGCTGCCACTGGGCCCCGCCCCCTTAGCCTGCAACACGGTAGTTGGCATGAAACTCCGGCTGGATGTCACAGACGCGCCGCAGCAGCTCTGTCAGCACTGCGTCACGGTTACTGCGGTAACTGGCCTGGATACGATTCATCCGCTCAGCAGTTTCACGGTCCACCTCAACGGCGCTGTTGCCATGAGAACCAAGAGCCTGCAGGGGCGGGAATAAGAAATCATAAGTTAAAATTATCACAGTTTTTTTTTTTTGTTTTTGAACATTTAAAAGGAAAAAAAAACGAGAGAAAAATATCTTTTCCATTGAAAGTCAATAATGTACTGTAAACATTTCTTACATTTTTTTTTGTGTGTGTAACACAAATCATTTTAGTGACAGATAGTTATCAACTGAGCTACACAGCATTTATTTTACTATAGGATCCAACCCTAAAGCCCAGTTCATAGTGTCCGAATACCGCTTTTTGGGGTCTGAATATTGTGTACAAGCCTCTCTTCTCCCTTTGTGGACTGCATCAGGTTTGCCTTTAAATTTGAATTTTTGGTCATAATGTTGCAGCTCTCCTTGTCAATTTGACACAGTTTGCTCATAAATTTACTAGATATTTTGTAAGAATATACAATACTTTTTATTTATTTGCAGCTGTTTTGTTAATTTAGCTTTTTTCCCCACAAATTTGCAATTATTACTTTCTTTGCAAAAGAAAATATTCATTTGCAAATTTAGTGATTTAAATTTGTGACCTTTTTTTTTGGGGGGGGGGGTCATTTTTGTGACTTCATCATCAGATTGCTAATTTTTTCTTTTGAACTTACTAGTGCATTGCCCATAGAACATAAGTATTCCTGTCTGAAACAGGTATCCCAATTAGGCTTTACAGGCCCAAATGTACTGTAGGTTGTGTTTGAAAGTGGAATACAGAGGTATAGGCTATATGCAGGCAATCACACATGTTACACTTTGACAAATATGAAAGGGACTGAACAGCTCTATGATGTATTTGATTGTGTGAATATTAATTACAGAATATCTAATTACTGAAAATGAATGGGGCATCCAATGTTAGCAACTGTTTTGGATCCCTTGTTTATTTGTCAGACCACTTATTTGTGTGAGCTTTTATCACTTATATTCATAATAGTGTGTCTTGCACTTTGGGGAATGCGAGTTGTTCAGTCACCATTATAATTATTTTAGTTTATATCACTATTCAATGATGGAGTTCAGTGTAATAGTGAGTTCCTTCTGTGTATCATCAATAAACTCATGCAGTACTATAACAGGACATGTTTACAAATATTTGAGACCCATCGTAGTGCATCATTTTATATTTTAGCAATATTTTGTTCTTAAAAGGTTTTTAAAACTGTAATCAGATTAACTACAAAACAGCCAACATTGTTATACACAGCAGAAGGACCCGTTTGACTGCAACCGTTGCATCAGTGTTGCCCAGTTGTCTGTAAATATTTCACTAAAAATTATTCATTTCATTATTTGGGCGTTTTTGTGTCCCATTTGGTCATTAAGTCATTCCAGCCAGTCCACTCCACAATCATGGCAGTATTATCAAGTTTTTCATTTTTAGATACTCGTGCGGGAGGGGGGGGGACTCGTGGTCCTGAAAAGTACAGCGGTACCACACGGGTGAAGTAGCAGTCGGGACTCCCGTCGACCACTGACAGGGCAGGCTGGGCGTGCCTCTCCACGAAGAACCGTGGTCTGCCCGGTCGGGCCACTGCTTCTCCTGGCATGTCCCGTGTTGGATAGACCAGTGTTCTTTGTCAGACCTGGGTCCCCACTGGCGCTCCGCCCAGTCTGCTCACGCACCTCATGTTGTCCACATATGCAGAATTATCCTTTAGACCTACGCAATCACAGCAACTTTATGGTATAATTTTTTTAAGCATTAAATCTTCCGGATTATCTTTTTCTAGTCAAATTTGTAGCTTTCTGCTTCCTTGTTTTGCTCACGGAGCTCTGTGGTATCCAATCAGTACGGAGTCAATCCGAAACCCCTCCCACAATTCTGAAGCCTGGGCATGAGACACAGCGGTGGCTAAATGATTATTGATAAAAATTACAAATATTTATTATAAAAATTGATTTTTTTGGAACAGCCACACTTAAACCATATTTTTGTACTGCATATAGAGATTGTATTGAATCGCTTTATTCTTTTGTCATGGTGGTGAGGGTCAGGCAGTCCTGGCTTGTCTTGACACAAGCGAGAAGGGGCTCCATGCGGGAAAAAAAAAGTTTGGGAACCACTGATGTGGAGGAAGGGTGACGTTATACACCTGCTATCACCTCACAATTACTAGTCTTAGAGGAGGAGGAGGAGGAATACATACGGCAGCCTCTTTGGTCTTGAACTCTTTCTCCCTCTGCAGGCGATACTGTTCAATCTCAGCCTGAGCCTCTTCCTTTGCCTGCTTCAGACGACGGTTTTTACCTACAAAGATGACAGAAAAAAACGCGCGTTAGTTCAAGAAGCAACCACAGGATGGTCGAGTAGTCGGTGATGAAGGAAAAGAAGCTGAGACATAGAAGAGAGCCGAGGACATACAACAAAACACACTTCATGCGCATTAAATCAAGGGTCAGCAAGTTTGACAAAGAACCATTATCAGCAATTTTATGCCACAAAACAGTCTTAAAACTGCCAGTAACAGGAAGGCCTTTTCACTCTGGAAATCAGCCAAGTTTCAATTTAAAATTGTGACTTTTTTTTTTTTTTCTTATGAATTTGAAAATTCTTTTTTTTAAAAATTGCACCTTTGTCCCTGACAAATTTGTGTGGTTTAGTATTTCAATTTGAATTTAATCATAATATTTGCAAGTTCTTCTATATTTTCCACATACAGTTATTTGAAAAAAAATTGAACGCCCTTTTAAATATTCAGTTCTTTATTAAAAAATGTTAACATATACTGTATGTCTAACCTTGTTTTTGTTTTTATTTGCATTTTTTAACATTTTATTTTAGCCGTTGTAAGTGGGAATGAATGTGGGGGTGTCCTAAAAAAGATGGGGGTGTCCTAATTTATTCCTCACTATTTGTTTAGAATTACATTTTACAGAGAATTTGAAAAAAAAGTCTAATTCATTTTGAATTGTTTAGTTGTATTACATGAATCTTCCAGTATTTTTAACATTTACATGTATATTCAATATCCATATGTCCAAATAAGTTTAAAAAAAACACAGACTTATACAGAGTGTCCTAAAATTTCACATGACTGTATGTCATTTGACATTTTTACCTCCGTCAAAGAAGGGGGTAATGTTTTTAGTGGCGTTGGTTGGTTTGTTGGTTTGCCTATTAGCAACATTACTCAAAAAGTTCTTAACAGATTTTGATTACATTTTCAACAAAGGTGTGTAATGGAACGGGAAAGACATGATTAGATTTTGGTGATGACCCAGATCACAATGTGTATGCAGGAATTTTTTGAGGTGAAAATAATAATAATACTGAGCTTCCCCCTTAAGACGTGTCCACCGAGTTACGTTCACCTCTGCACCCATACACATAGTATGTGATGGTTGACATTATTTCATCTGAAGACGCCAAGAAAAAGCAGACAAACTGCAGTTTATGAACGGATCTTGATGACATTTTTCAGGAAAGGTGAGTAGTGGCACAGGGACAGAGTACCGGGAGAAAAGCTAAGGACGTCTTGCGAGGCATGTTGCCCACGTGGTGTGTGAACACACAGCACATGTGTGGTATGTGAATATACTGTATGTGTGTGAACATATGTGTGGTATGTGAATACACAGCACATATTTCATTTTTATTACTGCTGCCAAGAGGGGGAGGTAATGGTTTTGCCCAGTGTCGTGCCAAAAAGTACACTGTAACTGTCCATTGTTGGCACACAGTATACATATTTATACAGTATCTACATGTATACAGTATATCCAGTAAATCTATGTATTCTTCCATGTAACCTTGTGACTACATTATTTTAATTGCTTTTAATCCTACATCAAGTTTGTTTCCTGTTCAAAATGCATCATAAGTGTTAAATAAATCTTATTATACCTAACTCAGTACCGCTTACCTGTTGAAATATATATTTTATGACTAATATAACCACATAACTACAGTATGGCACCTGGTGGTCAATTTTTGGCAGCTGATCACTTTTTGCCATGACATCAGCATTGCTTTGTCTGTCTGTCTCTTAGCAACATTACTCCAAAATTTATGAACGGATTTTGATTACATTTTCAGGAAAGGTGTGCAATGACATGGGGAGCACATGATTATATTTTTGTGGTGATCTAGAGCACCACCTGGATCCAGGAATTTTTAGGAAAAATCAGTATCAACTTGGTTAAATTTTACTTTCGCTGGTACACCAGAATTTATGTAGCTAAGTTACCCAACACTATTTATTTGTTATTTCAATAAATCTTATAGAAGGAAACTTGAATTAGTATTTTTCATCAATATCAAATGCAGAAATGTTGCATTTAACAAACTGTTGCATTTCTAACAATGTCATTTGGGGGAAATGAGCTGCTTGCCAGAGGTCTGTGCTCTCCAAGTGCTTTTCGAGTTGTTTTGCTGCCGTTTGTCTGTTAACAGGATCATGCAAAAACTCATAGATGGATTTGGATGACATTTTTACCAGAGGCGACCCTTGGCCCAGAGATGAACTCATTACATGTTGGAGGTGATCCATGAGTGCATACCTCCACCAAGGCCCTATCTCGCAATGGGAGGACAAAGGGAGGGAGCCTTGGCAGAGGTATGCACTCTCTGAGTGCCCTCTAGTTTGCACATGAACTCAGATCTTTTATAATTAATGTGTAAGATGTTTTACATGTTCAGTTGTACACCTCTTAGTTGATTTGATGGGGAAAAACTCAATTTAGTGGCCCATTTTCACATTTAGTGTAGGCTCATTTGTCATGAAATAAAAATTCGTGTATTTTTTTTGGTAAAAGCAAAAACTCGCCTGATTCTGTTAGAATATGATATAAATATAAGAAAAAAATAGGGTGCCATTTTTTTTTCGCGCTCTAATGCCCTGAAATCCAAGATGGCTGCCATGATACAAAAACAGCATAAATTACACATTACGATTGATATAAATCTGGTTCCAATATTTTTTTCAGCATCTATTACTTATAAAACTAACTTTAAAGGTGAACTGAACTCAACGGCATTGAACGGCACTGGGTGATAGTACATACAATTATAAAGATAATTTATCATTGGCACCCCCTCCACAAATCCCGGAATCTTGGAGAAAATCGCGATTTAGAATTTCCCGCCCTGAAAAATCAGACAAATCCGCCGAAGCGCAGCCGGAGTTCCGCGTGACGTCACGAGTGTGACCCAGTCCTCATGTTTACCATTGCGAGCACGTCGACACTGGTTGTTTTTGGTGCATTTTGTCGTGATAGTCGACTACAAAACACTTCCAACACCTGGGAAGATCTGTTCAGTGGCCAAGGAAAGCTGTCATGGCGACGAAAGAAAAGAAAGGGGGAGGAAAAGCGACCGGGAAGCGATGCGTTTCTAGATATACAGTGATCCATCACTTATCGCGTTTAATGGGGACCAGAACCGACAGCGAAAAGTGAAAAACCGCGAAGTAGCGTCACCCCCCCCCCCCAAGGGCGTCACAAGCACTATTTTGCACAAAAAGGCACAAGAGAACAGCGAAAAGTGCCACTAAGCAACACGAGCGATAAAGAAGGCGCTCTGCAGGGAGAGAAGCTGTGTAAAACATCTCGGCCAATCAGCTTGCGAGGTGAAACGTCTCGGCCAATCAGCTTGCGAGATTCCCGAGCGGTGAAGAGGTGGGCGGAGAGGAGTGGAGCGGTGGTCAGAGAGGTAGATTTTGAGCTGTGCGGGCTCTCCGTGTTGATACCTGATGTTCTAATGAGAAGGCAGGGAGACTACATTAGAACATCAGGTATCAACACGGAGAGCCCGCTCTCCCCGGCTCCCCAGCCCGCTCGGGAATCTCGCAAGCTGATTGGCCGAGACGTTTTACCTCGCAAGCTGATTGGCCGAGACGTTTTATCTCGCAAGCTGATTGGCGGAGACGTTTTACCCAGCTTCGCTCCCTGCCGAGCGCCTATACCCAGCGAAGGAAGACCGCATTAAACGCGATAAGTGAGGGATAACTGTAATAAGTTGGAAAAATGCTGATGTTTTTTTTTTCCCCCCTTTCTTTTTTATTGTTAATTTTCCTTATCCTGACACCCCAAACATGCCAAAGTAAAGACTCACCATTCTGTATTCAATAAGCGACTCTCCTCCCCATCACTGCTGCGGTCTGAGTCGGTGCTGGAATCCCCCGAAAATTCTGGCTCTAATCTGTACGGTTCGATGCCTCCCTCGCTCTCTTCCTGTTCACTTGACACTCCTGCATCCTCCTCTGTCTTGTCACCGATCCTGAATGCCTCTTCACTCTGAAAACTCTGGTGTTCTTGACTGCTGGAACTGCCATCATCTGCCATTGTTGTTTTGATAAGGATCACTCTCGTGACGTCACGCAGCGTCGTCTGCACTACTTCCGGTTTGTTTGGCACTGCCAGCCAGAGGCAAAAGTTTATCGGCTTATAGCTTGGCCATCGCACAGCCTAAAAATTTCTTTTATGTGTTGAAAAATACAATAGGTAATAAGGAATTAATCTGCTATTCTACTTTTTTGGCAAAAAGGTGAGTTCAGTTCACCTTTAAATAGAGATTTCCACATGGATAACAACTTCCCTGTGATTACTAATCTTTTTATTTTGTGTTTCAGACAGACTGCCATCTTGAATTAAACACGGCGGCCCCATAATTGGGGCTGCACGGTGGCGCAGTGGTTTAGCACTGTGGCAGCACAGTTTTACCCTCGGCCGGGGGACCGCGGGGATTATGAGATCGTGGGTTCGATCCCAGCCCCCGACCAACAGTGAGCTGTGTGGAGTTTGCATGTTCTCCCCGTGTTGCGCGGGTTTACTCCGGGATTTCTCCGGTTTCCTCCCGCACACCAAAAACATGTAGGTTTAGGGCGCTCGCGCACGCAGCGACCAGCAGCCGGTGGCTTGTCAACCAGACTGCAAACCAAGTCTACCTACGGGTACAAATAAGTAACAAAAAAAAAATAAATACATAAATAAAAATAATTGATGTTTGAATGCAGTCGCTGGACGCAGTTTTTCCGCATTAGCTTAAGGTTTGAACATTTGGTGTATATGTGTATACAAAGATGTATTTTCTTTGTATTTGCAGGAAACAATTACCCACAGCAACCATAACGTAGCTTAGAGTCCATATATTAACCAACATGGCAGAGTCTTCATCTAACAAGAAGTCAAAAACTGTGGACTTTGAACTTTGCTTCATTTGTCAGCTGAGGAGCAAACAAACAGATTATACAAACTATGTGCTTCACCCTTCTTTGCTTTCAGTAGAGAAACTAATTGCATCAACTGATGTTCGATGTTCATACGGGGAAACAGAGTTCTCTGCATTAAAGGATCGCATAAGTGGTTCGTCTGCCAATGAACTGCTACAGAAAAGTGTTTCCTACCACAAGACATGTTACAAGGATCTCACAAACAAAACACACGTTGAACGAGCAAAAAGGAGATATGAGAAGGGACAAGCAACAGGCAGTGTCAGTGACGTAAAACAGAAGAAAAAAGGATGACCATCAAAATCCACTTCTACCTGTACTTCTACGTCACTACCTATATGTACCAGACGTCAGACTTTCGACAAGGAGATGTGTGTCATTTGCCAAGAAGAGAGAGCAGACAACTTGCATGATGTCTCAACTGAAAACATGGGAGCTCAGCTCAAGGCAATTGGCCAACAGACAACAAATGAACAGTTGAAAGTCAGACTGAGCAATGTTGTTGCATCATCAGATCTTTTAACAGCAGTTGCAGAGGACATGAAGTATCACCTGCTGTGCTTAAGCCATGCAAAACGAGACATAGAAAAGGCAAAGAGACAACTCCCAAAAGATGATATTAAGTTCGCACAGTTAGTGTCCGATGTAGAGATTCTCGAAATGGTGGAAACAGAAATTAACAACTCAACGCATGAATCTGTTTTGAATATGAACGACATTGAAAAATCTTATGTATGTTTGCTGGAAGCAAACGGGTTTACTTTACCCGATTATCTGTGATACAAACCATACCTAAAGCAACTGATTTTGGACAATATCCCTGATGTGCACTTCACCAGACCTCCAGACAAAACAAAACCAGAACAAGTACTTTCTACAAAGGCCAAGGAAACCCTGTTAGCTGGTGCTCTTGCCAGCGACCCAAAACACATAAGAGAAGATATGAAAGTCCTTCTCAAAGCTGCTAAAATCCTGAGAAAAGACATTGCAAACGCACCTCCGTGGAAATTTCAAGGAACATTTGATAATTATGAACCACCGGCTTTGCTCCAACTCTTCTGCAAACATGCTATCCAAGGTTTGCATGAAGTTAAAACTACCAGCAGGGCCGAATCTATGAATCAAAGTGCATCTGTGCTGGCGCAGCAGTTCGTGTGTGCATACAAGACTGATCGGCAGGCTACTTATGAAACAAAACACGAAAACGTCGCTTTCAAACACCGAACTGAAACTCCCCTCAATGTCGGATTAGCTCTAGAGGTACACAAAAGCACCAGATCAAAGTCCCTTGTAGAGAAGCTAGGCCAACTAGACCTCACTGTCCCATACTAAAAGGTTATGGAAATAGAGACTGCCATCGCAAATGCTGTTCTTGAGCAGATGAATTCCACAGGAGGAGTTTATCGTCCACCTTGGTTGGTCCACAATATGTTTGTTTGGTTTGCCCTGGACAACATAAATTTTCTTGAATCCACACCCTCCCGAATGAATACACTCCATGGCACTGCCATTGCTGTATATCAGACTGCATCTGACAGTTACTCAACAATACCAATTAACATTGATCGTTCATCACACTCTGAAACGTTGGAGGCTACAGTTCCATCTGAAATCTTACCATGTGACAAACCGGTACCAACAGCCAAAAAGTGTGCTTGCACACTGAACTCTGGCACGTCTAGCACAGAGCTGAACAAGGAGAAGGATCTGGCATGGATTACTGGATGCTTGGACTTCAAAGAAAGTGAAGTAGAAGTCAAACCTACCTCTTGTCCAGGAACATGGGGGGCCTTCAACTCTTTGTTGTCTCCTTCTGGTCCGAGGACAAACATTGCCCTAGTACCTCCACTCATACGCTTACCTCCAACAGAGTTTGACACTCTCTATACAGGTCTGATGAGAGCACGTGCTATCGCCACTCATGCCATGGGACCAGAATCTATCACAGTTGTGACTCTTGATCTTCAGCTATACGACATGACCATGAAGTTGTGGATGGAGCGTGAGGACATCAAGAAGCTAAGACTTTTTGCATTTTTTTCATTCATAAAATGACTGAACAATAACTAACGTGGTTTCACTATAGTTATATAGATTTGTTTATTGACTTGTTCATATAATGTGTACCACGTGACCAATACATTACTTTAATCAAACACATAAGGTCTTTGAACATTTATTTCCAATATCATTGTATGGCCTACGGTGTCGAAATAAGTAGAATTTAGTGTAAATAGTAGCCATTTTGGACGCCATCTTGAAATTAGGCATGTAAATCACAACTTTAGCCTAAATTTGATGATTCCATTGGTTTTCTTGTGTCAGAAAACCTATGTTTAGATACTTTGTTTGTAATTATATCATGTGTACTAGCGAAGATATTGAATTATTGCTAAACGGTGGCTATTTTGGCCGCCATCTTGGATTTCGGACCCTTAGAATGTGAAGAAAAAATGGCACCCTAATTTTTTTTTTTAAAACTTATATCTTCTTTCAAAATCAAATGAGTTTTTGCTTTTACCAAAAAAATTACACGAAATTACAAATGAGCCTACACTAATTAACCTGTACCTCATTTACATAAATTTCTGACTTTCTTTTTATCTCCACCAAGGAGGTAATGTAATCAGGGTGGTCTGTCTGTTTGTCTGCCTGTTAGCAGGATTACGCAAAAACTACTAGATGGCTTTTGATGAAATTTTCACCAGAGGTAGCCCTTGGGCCAAGGATGAACCCATTAAATTCTGGCAATAACCTGAGAGTGCATACCTCCACCAAGGACCTTGTTTGTATTTGTGCAGCAGGATTACACAAAAACTACTGGATGGATTTGGCTGAAATTTTTTACCAGAGGTGGTCCTTGGCCTGCACACAAACCCAATACATTCTGGAGGTGATCCATGAAGGACGGAAGGCACCTTGGCGGATGTATGTGCTCTCTGATTGCTTTTCTAGTTGTACATTCAATGCCTTAGATCCACACCAGAGGGATAACATCAAAAGACCCTGGATGAGAATGTCTGTAGTTCCTAAGGTCACTGAAAGGAGCAGCTGTTACCATGGTGATTTTGCCACCATGTTAACATGTCAGGAGGCTGTGCTGCAGTGCTGTCTGTCTGAGAAAAACTGACTGCTGCAGACACGTGATTCTTCATCACACAATACTCAGTGACACAGTAGCAGTTCAACACAAAAATTCCAAAGCCGTTTACATTTCTGACCCTATGTGTCAGCCTGATGTGACAGCAGTCTTCCGCGGTTCTGGTTCCCGGATTCATGGAGTTGTCATTTCTGCTTTTTCCCCTCGATGTCAACAGCGCTGCGAATTAGTGAAACAGAAACTCGATCAGTGAGTAACGGGCTACTGTTAGGGTGACTGTCTGTGAGCCGATAAGGAGAGGAGACCCTCCTCATGTTCCCATCGGCTCCCGATTGTTTCTGAGTTTAGGACAATCACAGCAGCGCCGCTACTTCTCTAGAATTCAACAATTTTCACGGGAGGTCATCGGCATGGATGCCTTCGCTCACCCCGCTTTCTAGTATTTAGTTTATTTCTACTGGTGTCTGCTGGTCGCACCGGACTCCACTAAGAGGTGTCCCAGTCTCAATATGCTGACTTGTTTCACCGAGTTTTTCTCTGATGACAGCTGGCCCAGGGCTGCTCGAAAACAGCCTGCGGGCCTCGGAGGCCTTGTTCGTTACTCACGTTTCCGGGCCTCCGTCACCTTCTCTGCCGCTTTCTTCTCCGCCTGCAGCAGCTGCTGGATGCCGTGAGACTGACTCGCCATGCTGGGTCACACAAGAACAGGGCAGACGGGACCAAGGTCGACGGAGGATTTCTGCTCTGCTCCTTCTTCTTCCTCTTCTGGACTACAGTCAGCTGACGGCGTGACGTCACACTGCGGCGCATCACGTGATTCTGTCACGAGGACGCAGGAATTTCTTCTTCTATTTTTTTGGCGGGGCAGCCAGCGTAAAGGCGCATTACCGCCATCCAGCGTTGGAGTGTTGGCCAGACATTGTTACCCAGATAACCTCAAAAAAAAAATATATATATATATCCTATTAATTAACCCTGTATCTTTAAGGTAAACAGATAACGTCTTTAAACCAATCCCCAATATCACGCTTAAGTTAACATCTCCCACCCCTAGTTTCCTAATTTCCCCCACTAATATATCTCTCTCCTCAATGTATTTCTGGCAGTGCAGAATGACACAGGCTGTGGCGTAACCCCCACAACAGACTGGGACAGGCAAAGCGCTCAACTAGAGCAACTAACAGAACAGTGAAATGTGTGTATTAATGTCAACAGGCAGCCCCGCTTCTTCTGGCTTTTTCCGGCTCAGTACTGTGATGTTAATATGCCATTCATGCATTGTGTTCATGCTTCCTGCCCTTACTGTGTCTATACACTGATAACAATATGTAGATGTGCCTTGTAACCTCTTTTGTCCTGCAGTTCCGGAGCTGAGGCGAATTACGGCCAGCAATCTCCTTATTGTTATATGTGTCTCTCAAATGCAAATGCCCATACCTACTGCTGTGAATGCCTTTCATGTATTGTCTGTAGTTGGGTATATAAGCTGCATCACTCTGTAACTCACCCTCTCACTCTCACTCTGACGACTGCTTCTGACTACTGCTGATGAGAGCCTGAGGACACACACCAGCCCGCCTGCACAGGGCTGGGGTGAGTCCTATGATGGCGGTATGATTTAATAAACCTATTTAAAACCTCACTTCGCTGCCTTTATTTTATCATCCGCCTCACGGGCAACAGTTTCTTCCTCTCCCTCACAATAATCACACATCCCTGTCTGGTGCTTATGTGACAGAGATCATCCTGCGCAGTTCGCCCCACACGGGACACGAACTCGCGACCTCTCAGTCAACTAACACAGTTCGAGCATGGGAGACACAGCACGATCGCGCTGAGCTAAAGGTCCGACCGGTAGCTCAGCGCTACCATCTGGGGCTCACAGCACCACTTTGTAACTGAGGTCATCAGCGCAGTTCGCCCTACACAGGACACGAACCCGCGACCTCACAGTTAACTAGTCAGAGACACACACAGCACAATCGTGCTGAGCTAAAGGTCCGACCGATAGCTCAGCGCTACCGATACTGTATGAGGCTTTGGGAGGGAGGTTTTACTAACGTTCTACGCCGAACAGTACTAGTTGGCATCCGTTACACTTATTTATTAAATGGATAGTGAGGCGGCATGCAAAAATAAGCAGCAGTGCTGTGGTTTTAAGCAGGTTTTATTATATCATGTCGCCTTCACGGGATCCCCTCTCCGGTGCATAGTGGAGCAGCCCGGAGCGGGATCCCTAAGCTCTCAGAGAAGGAGGGACACCAGTGTGTCTACCAGTTGCAGGATCAGAGTGAGAGAAGAAGAGAGAGATTGCGTTACAGAGTTGCACCTTAAATACTTGATCATAACAATACATCAAAAAGACATACCCCACAGTCTAGAATGATCAAAGGGACAACAGAACAGGCAGGAGGTATTTGCATTTGTAAGCCATACATCAGAATGGGCAGATTAGCTAGACCTCGCTCTAAGTGCAAGACAAAGAGGCTAACAAGCACATCTACATATTGATCTGAGTCTCTAGGTCACAGTAAGGACAGGACGCATGAGTACAAAGGATGAAAGGCATCGATTAACATCACATAGGTGAGACAGAAGAAACTCGTCTACCTGTAGACATTAATACACCAAAGCACATCTAAGATGCTCAGAAAAAGCACAGTAAGGACAAGCCATATGCACACTATATAGAATGGCGCATTACATCACAACACATGCATGTTTGCATCACAAATACATGAATGGCACATTGCTTCTCAGTAATGCAGCAGAAAAACAGAAAAGAGGGCTGAGTGTCCTTAGTCTGTTGTGGGGTTAAAACGAACCGCCACACAGGATAGTTTTATTTAATCTAGTATGGCCCAGCCTTAGTCTTGATAAAATATTCTCTTCTTTACTGCCCTTTAAAGGGTTAAAATTTCAAAAACATAATTATTATTTGATATTTACTGTTTATTTCAGGCTGAAGTAGTTTTAAAATACTGACTCATATAAAGTGGAAAAAATATTAATATATATAATATTTTTATGGCAGTTTTTAGGAAGGTGGCAATTTTTGTTCTGAGGGTAAAATGTCTTTTTTTAAGGATCATTTAAGGGTTAAGTGAAAATTGTCCTTCACTGACAGATTTTTTTTAGCAGTGACAGAAAAATCTGAAAGTTGTCATTTTGACAGATTACACTGAGTGGGATCTAATTAAAATCAATTACAATGACAGTTAATAATAGATTATGACAATTTTTGCAACTCTGTCAAAATGATAGATAACACAATCTAGTGCAACATCTGAGGTGAAGTCAGGTCATTTGGGACATCAGGTAGAATGGGACAAATAAAGCTTCCTGTGCTCTTTACATGTTGGTGGTCAGCTACCAAACATGCATCATTGCTAGAAATGTTCTTTACATGAAAATCATTTTTATTATTCTAAGATAATGAAGTGTGGAGACATTCTGATCAGTTATACAAAAGTTTGGCCTTAGCTCAGGTAAAATGGGCCAGCCAGTGCTTTGTAGTTGACTGTAAAATGTAAATCTAAATCTATCTATTGCCACAGACCATAAAGGGGTGGACTACCACCGCCACTGCTCTCCCCATTCTGCGGATGTGTAACATCATGACTATGCTGATTCAGGCGTGTCTTAATATGAGATTTTTTTATGAGCAGTGTGTGTGTGTGTGTTCATTTCATCATTCTTTTGGGGTCAAACCTCGGTCAGCACAGAACAGGCCCTACAGTGTGAGAGCAGCCTTAAAGTAATTTCCAATAATTTTGTTTTTGAACCGCACAGATGCCATGAAAAAGGTGATGGTGGTCATGCAAGTATGTCAAACTCCTTTGTGCACTTAAAGAAAAAAATCGGTGAGTTTTTGCATTTTTTTTTTCCTGTGTTGGAAGGCTCCATAGAGTGCAAATCACAGAAATTTCAAAAAATCTTGTAAAATCGAGTACAGTGCAACTGGATATGTCAACATGACGGTTTAATGTAAGACATTCATAATTTTTCATTTTCCAAACTTGCGTAACTGAGCATATCTGGGTTTGTCTGGAGTTAAGGTGATTTTTCTGTGTTTACTGAGGAAATTTAGCTCTGAAGACATGACAAGAATGTTGTGAAATTAAGGGGTTTTATAGGTAATTTAATGTTGGTACACATTAATGTAAATATGAATGTGAGTAGGAATGAAGATTTACTTTCATCACACTCAGTTCCTCGTTAGGGCACCATCCACGTTTTATCGGGGTGGAAACTCTTATGAACAAAGACTTAAGCTTAAGAATTTAGCAATTTGTAAGTTAAGCCTTAATAATTCTATTGAAAATATTTGATCAGTCTCATAATAAACCCTTGTGTGAGTTCTCGTCTCTGATGATCAAGAAGATGGACATGAAATCAAACAATAACTCTCATTTGTCTTTCAGTGGTTTAATAAGAAATGTCAGAATAGGTTAACATATGTGGATAACTTTAAAACAGAGAATTCACCTGTATCATGGGCATCATAAACTGTTACTGAGTTACTGATGAATCAAGCATTTGTGAAACCAGATGAAGCATAGTTTAATTTGTCAGTATACTGGAAATTGGAAAACCATGAAATAGCATTGGTTAGGAAAAGTGGATGCGATTTTTTGAAGAAAATGTTAATTACCTTTATAAAAATTTAGAAAATTTGTTTTATTCTGAAAAAAAAGGTAAATTAATGAAAGATGACATGCATTTTGAGATTCTTATGGAGGTTTGCATAAATTAGGTTAAAAGAACTTATGCCAGGAATATTCTGAAGAATTAAGGTTAAATTGACAACAGACCATCGGCCATAGCATGACAGGCTCTGGGCCCTTCTTAAAAGATAGCAGAAGAATTGAAGAGCAGAAGGGGGCTCCTTACAGCTTTGGCCAACGCCCCAGAACAGACTCAACAAAGAGCAATAAAACTCAAGTTTTCTCTAGTGTTGCAGGGTGGTCCAAAACTTCATGAGACCTGAGGAGGCCCAATTATATTTGAGCTTCTTCCAACAAGGTTCATAAACTCAACCTAAAAAGGAAAAATGCAATGAAGCTTTGAACTCTTTTGGCCAGTTAAAGTGCAGCTATGGACTCCTGCAGAACAGAGAGGAGAGGAGGGGGAGAGACATTTGATCTGAGAAGTGAGACCCCCCCTTTAAGACACATGTTGCTGAATTAAGCATAAATTCCTTAAACTTTAGTGACTAAGATATTCTACTCAATCAAGGAGCATCAAATGCATCTACATCTACTGTAATTAACTTGTGATATTAAGCATGCAAGAATTAATTTCTTCTTGAAAATAGCAGAACATATCAAAATCATATCAAATCAAACATTTGAAACCACATTGTCCATCCCCAGAGTTCAATCACATCTTCTGTAGCAGCTGCTGTCTTAAAAGAAAGAATATGGATTAGTTCATTTGTCCATAAGGAATATATTCCACCACACGGACAGAGAAAGTTAAATATTCCTGATTCGTCCACCAGATGGCACTGTGAAACTGGTTGTTTACTGGAAAGTCTTGGCTTCCAAAGCCTTGATTATGTCAATCATAAAACTGTCAATTAGAACATTCCTTTGCCAAAGAGTCTTGGAGAAAGGGATTAACTTCCACTTTATGGCTGATGGATAGGGTTACAGCTCTGGTTCTTGGGTGAGAGAAGCAGTCTCAAAAGCCAGACTTTTGAGTTGAAACAATTTTTCTTCAGCATAGAATGATTTTAATAAATTGGAACTCAAGGTCACGTTACAAGAACATGACAAAAGAGCCTGGGCCGAAATACATTAATGTGGTGGCCATCCAAAGCCCTCAGTCATGACAGAGACTACAGCAGCACCAAGGTTTGAAGGCCTTCAAATCTGCTTGCACCCTGAATTATTACATTTTAACTGGTGGACAAGCAGCCTTGATAGGGGTATGCACTCTCTTGAGTTCCATTCTAGTTTGTATAAAATTTCAAAATGCACGTTGCAGCACAAAAACAAGGGTTATGAAACCTTCAGAAATCATCTGAAAATTCACCCTAATTATTATTTCCACAAGAGGAACTAAAAAAAAATCAAATATGTGCATAATAAAAGTTAACCTGGCATTTCAGGACCACCCCACCTTATGACTGCGCTAATATCTGAGTGGTCAATCAATCATTACATTGATAATCACTTAATATGATTATTAATGATCTTTTAGTAAGAATACTGTAAATAATATGTCAAAATTATAGTTTCACTTAATTTTGGGGTATTGCAATAGACAGTAATTGAACATTAGGGCTATAAAATTAAAATACATTTTCCCCATTAATGCCTTTAATTAATAACGCAGATGTGTTCAGATTGAGATTGTTTTGTGAATATGTGGAGATATAGTGTGGATGCTCTGAAGTAATAAGGTATTTTGTCACGATCTGAGCATGGAGGGATTCCGCCGTGCTCGGTCTCTTTACCTTTTTTCATATTTGTATGGTGTTATATTTTTGAGTTCTTATTCCTGTTATTTTATCTTTGGTTAATTTTCAGTTATCCTGTATTGTTCCTTAGTATGAATTATTTCCCCGTTGCGTCTTAAGGACACTTTCCTTGTCTCCACTGGAACCCTGCCCTTGTTCTGGTGTGTTGAATCCGTGAGTTACTTTGTATGTCAGTTTGGCTTTTGTGTTTGAGCACTGTTTGGACTTAGTGTTTTGGTTTTTTCAATAAATGTCACTAACTAGCAATCCAGCGCGTGGGTCTCTCCTCTCTGCCCCAAGGGGCAATTCATGACAGAATTCTGTATGATGAGCACACAATAAGCCAGTAATAGAGATCATTGATGGTATCTTTATTAATTAATTTTTCACAAACATGAAGCAGCTGCAGAAAAAAAAAACTATTTCATTACACCTGGACCTAAGAAAACTGACACTGAGGATGCTCAGCTTGAGACTGCAAAAAGGACTTCACAATGTTGTAGGAGACGTCACTGTGATAACATTCATTTTTATAAATACACTAGGACTTTCACATTCAAACTCTAAACTGACCTACAATTAAAGTACTGAAAATGGTGAGCTTAAGGACAAAGGACATTTTGATTTTAAAATTGTTATAAATGGCACATTACCATGTTACTGGTCTGTAAAAACTTTTGGATCTGAAACTAAACCAGGTCCGACTGTGGTTCATTCAGTCAGAACTGAACCAGGCATGTGTGAGTGTCCCCTGGTGGTTCACGTGTGGGGATAAATTCAGAGACTGTAAGACCTTCACATCATGAAAAAACTGACCCAGTCCTTCAGATTCTGGTTCCAACTGCACTCAGGAGTTTTTCTTTGCATGGTTGGTATTCTGCTGTTGATCTTTGTGGGGTAAGCAGGTGCATTCTGATGCAACAGCTCTCTCAGGAACTTGTTGGGGATCGCAAGGAAACATCAGTTGTCATGGTGACGGGAAGGGGGGGAAGTAGCGTCATCTCTGAACTGAAACATAAACAAAACAGACAAGACAAACAAACCCAGTGATATGAGCATTATTAGCGGCACTGATCAACAGCTACTGCAGGTTTGAAGTAGACACGCACCGCTGATGTCGTTGAGAAACGCGTGTTCTGATTGGCTCCCCCAACACCCTGCAAGACACAAGGTAGTTCACTCAGTTCCTTCTTATCCTTCCTTGCTTGGAGGTACTTTTTGATACCTTTTGGTTACTAAGCAAACTGCAGCTCCATCCATCCATCCATCCATCTATCCATCCATCCATCCATCCATCCATCCTCTACTGCTTAATCCTTTTTGGGTCACGACCCAGCTCCATTCAACCTCATTTTTTTGTGAAGAGTACAAATAACCAAAATGTATCAAACCCATGTTTCTAAAATTCCTTACCTTACTTCCTTATAAGGTATTTCCTCCATCTGTCTGTCCATCAAACCGTCAGGCTCCACCTGCTGCATCCTGTACACACAGTTCATACATGTCTAATATGGACTAACTTGCTCAAAGACTGCTGTGTTTGAGACAATATGGCTCTGCTACTTCCGGTCTCTTAAGTTCTACATTGGCTGTAAAAATGACAAAATTTTTTGGTTTTTGATTGGTAAGATATTATACATTCACTGCTATGAAGGTGGAGAACAAAACATTGTTGGACTATTTTAAGCTAATGCTTGCTTCTGTATTGCTAATAATCAATGGAAAATTGATCTCTGTGTCTTGTCTGCATGATTAACAGTCCTGATGAATGATATGAAAACTACAGCCAGTCTGGATAGTAAATTATGTCTTAATTTGAAACCATCAAATATAATGGATGGTAATAATGCACAATAAATTATTAGGTGGCAATGGCTCAATTTTTGTCAGGGGACATGATTATTGGATCATGTTCCACCATTTGAGTTTGTTTGTTTATTGTTATGGTTTATTCTGTTCAGGCATTAGTTTATATTTTAGTATGGCCCAGCTTCTTAGTTCTTCCATCCCTCATCTCTTGTCTACCTTCCTAGTCTGTTTTGTTATCTTGATTTATTTTTGATCTTGGGTCTTATTTTGAAGAACTTCCTGTCTTGTCCTTGTTTAGTATGTATCAGTTAAGTATGTGGCAGTAATGCACCTGTAAACTGGTTGCCAACCGCCAATCAAATCTAGAAGAAGAAGTTTCATTTTTGTGGTGTTCCTTTCCAGTTAGTAGTTATAATTCACAATTCACACTTTGGGTTATGCAGCCTCATTACTCTAATTATTTTCCTCTGTGTGCCCCAGCTGTTCTGTATGTCTAATCATGAAGTTTAGTGTAAGTATAAGTTGTATATGTACAGTGGGGCAAAAAAGTATTTAGTCAGCCACCAATTGTGCAAGTTTTCCCACTTAAAAGATGAGAGAGGTCTCCAATTTTCATCATAGGTATACCTCAACTATGAGAGACAAAAAGAGAAAAAAAATCCAGAAAATCACATTGAAGGATTTTTAATGAATTAATTGGTAAACTCCTTGGTAAAATAAGTATTTGGTCTCCTACAAACAAGCAAGATTTCTGGCTCTCACAGACCTGTAACTTCTTCTTTAAGAGGCTCCTCTGTCCTCCACTCGTTACCTGTATTAATGGCACCTGTTTGAACTCGTTATCAGTATAAAAGACACCTGCCCACAACCTCAAACAGTCAGACTCCAAACTCCACAATGGCCAAGACCAAAGAGCTGTCAAAGGACACCAGAAACAAAATTGTAGACCTGCACCAGGCTGGGAAGACTGAATCTGCAATAGGTAAGCAGCTTGGTGTGAAGAAATCACCTGTGGGAGCAATTATTAGAAAATGGAAGACATACAAGACCACTGATAATCTCCCTCGATCTGGGGCTCCACGCAAGATCTCACCCCATGAGGTCAAAATGATCACGAGAACGATGAGCAAAAATCCCAGAACCACACGGAGGACCTAGTGAATGACCTGCAGAGAGCTGGGACCAAAGTAACAAAGGCTACATCAGTAACACACTACGCCGCCAGGGACTCAAATCCTGCAGTGCCAGATGTGTCCCCCTGCTTAAGCCAGTACATGTCCAGGCCCGTCTGAAGTTTGCTAGAGAGCATTTGGATGATCCAGAAGAGGATTGGGAGAATGTCATATGGTCAGATGAAACCAAAATAGAACTTTTTGGTAAAAACTCAACTTGTCGTGTTTGGAGGAGAAAGAACACCATACCTACTGTGAAGCATGGGAGTGAAAACATTATACTTTGGGGCTGTTTTTCTGCAAAGGGACCAGGACGACTGATCCGTGTAAAGGAAAGAATGAATGGGGCCATGTATCGTGAGATTTTGAGTGAAAACCTCCTTCCATCAGCAAGGGCATTGAAGATGAAACGTGGCTGGGTCTTTCAGCATGACAATGATCCCAAACACACTGCCCGGGCAACGAAGGAGTGGCTTCGTAAGAAGCATTTCAAGGTCCTGGAGTGGCCTAGCCAGTCTCCAGATCTCAACCTCACAGAAAATCTTTGGAGGGAGTTGAAAGTCCGTGTTGCCCAGCGACAGCCCCAAAACATCACTGCTCTAGAGGAGATCTGCATGGAGGAATGGGCCAAAATACCAGCAACAGTGTATGAAAACCTTGTGAAGACTTACAGAAAATGTTTGACCTCTGTCCCTGCCAACAAAGGGTATATAACAAAGTATTGAGATGAACTTTTGTTATTGACCAAATACTTATTTTACTGAGGAATTTACCAATTAATTCATTAAAAATCCTTCAATGTGATTTTCTGGATTTTTTTTTTCTCACTTTGTCTCTCATAGTTGAGGTATACCTATGATGAAAATTGGAGACCTCTCTCATCTTTTAAGTGGGAGAACGTGCACAATTGGTGGCTGACTAAATACTTTTTTTCCCCACTGTATATGTATTGTATATGTATAAGTTGAGCTCTCCCCTCCTGTTCTGCATTGTGACATTGTACCTGTTATGGTATCCTCCTCTGTGCTTCCAAGATCCTGGTCTGTAATCTTCGATCCCTCGCTCTTAGTTTATTTCCTTCTGAGTTTGGTTTAGTATTTTTCCTGCCACTATGCTTTGCTTTGTTTCGTTGTTAAATAAATCCTTGTGAACTGGAAAAGCCTGCAGTTGGGTCTAACTATCCGTGCCTGCCCGATGCATGACAGTTTTATGTGTGGATTGCTCTGTTTACATGATACACTTAAATCAAGATACTTCATGAGAGACTTCAGCTTTATCTTTTATTTCTGCCAAGGAGGTCATGTGATCGGGGTGGTTTGTTCTTTTCTGTCTGTTATGCAAAAACTACTCAATGGATTTTAAAATTTTCACCAGAGGTGGCCCTTTGACTACGGATGAACCCATTAGATTTTAGAGGTGAACCAAGACCGCACACATCCACCAAGGTGCTTTCTTCTTACAAGCTGTTAAGAGGATTATGCAAAAACCACTGCCTTGGCAGAGGTTTGTGTTCTCTGAGAGCCCTCTAGTATGAATTTGTTTTCATTAAAAAGTAGTGTTTATACAATTGTCTTCTTATACAATTGCCTTTTGTAAAACAATGCCACATTCTCGACCACGGCATGACATCACATACGTATAGTAATGTGGCAGCCATATTGGTACTAATGAAAACAAACACATAGCAACCAGTCAGACACACTGTGAGTGAGAGGGGAGCTCCACTGAAATTAATGTTTTTGCCCTGAAATATGCCACGAAATTGCATAGCTGTGGGGTGTCATAACCACAGTTTGAAGAAAGACAAACAAGTGTCATTTTCTGAGCTGCCAAAGAGACATTTAGAGCCTGAATGGAGGGGTAAACAGACTATACACACTGTACAATACACAGCCAAGTAAAGCAAGCCAGATCAGTCCAGACAAAACCAAACAAAATAACCTATATTTTTTCATAAAATATTCCAGGATTGTGGCATATAAATAATAACAAAACCCAACAATATTAATCCTTGTATGCAGTCCCCAAAGTTTAAATAGCACAACAGCGGACACAAGACACGTCTCAAAAGGCCCAGACATCGTTTACAGCATGGCACTAACAAGGCTTTTACCTATAAGCATACAGCTCCACAGACCACATAAAACACTGAAGAATTACCTTGAAAGTATAATTTATCTTGTCTCCAAGATAGCCTGCCCTGGATCTTTACAAATGCAATCAACAGAGATGAAAAACTATCCTGTCTCTTCGCTTGCAGTGCACAAAACACTAATAGTGGTTGTTTTCATCAGCCCTTTGTTGCTAAGTGGCCAGAACAGTGAAAGTCCCGTATGTCTGTGGTCGAGAATACTGCACATTGTTTGTTGATTATTATTGCTCATATGCACAACTGCTTGCAAACTAAGTGATATGTTTGGCTGTTGTACAGCATGATTTATTTTTGCTCTCATTTATATAGTCAAAAATGAAAGTGAGTAATCCTGAGAGCAAGATGCATCTTTATAGGCAGTAAAGACGATATATGCAATTACCGCCCAATCTCTATCTTACCAGTCCTATCTAAGGTTCTTGAAAAAGTTGTAGCTACACAGCTGATAGACTACTTACAAGACAGTCAACTTCTTCATCCACATCAATTTGGTTTTAGACCAGGATACTCAACAGAAACAGCAAATTGTTACCTTATTGAAAACGTCAAACAGTCCTTGGACAGGGGTAATGTGGTAGGAGCTGTTTTTCTAGATCTCAAAAAGGCTTTCGATACTGTAAACCACAGTTTGCTTTTATCCAAAATGGTATCTTTTAACTTCTCCCCAAATACATTAGAATGGTTTGCATCTTATCTCCAGAATAGAGAACAGTGTGTAAAAGTTCACCAGGATAAATCCTCATTTTTAAACAACCGCATGGGTATCCCACAAGGGTCTATTCTTGGTCCTTTACTTTTCAGCATTTTTATTAATGACTTGCCGTTACACTGCTCAGCTGCAACATGCCAACTTTATGCAGATGATGCAGTTATTTACACAGCTGCCAAGACTCCAGCACAGGCTGCAGATGTACTGTCTACAAGTATGGTTGATGTCCAAGAGTGGCTCCTCAAGAACCATCTATTGCTGAACCTTCAGAAAACAGTCTCAATGTGCTTTTCAATCAAAAAATGTAACCTGCAACATTTTAAAGTTAATATACATGATCATGACATCAGTTTAGCTACAGAATTCAAATACCTTGGCATTGTACTAGATCCTCAACTCAAATTTAATCTTCATATAAAGAAAATTTCAAAAACAGTAAAAAAAAATCTGAACTGCTTTAAATTAATTAGATATTACATACCTTACAAAGCAGCTGCACTGTATATGCATTCTATGGTTTTTTCTCATATATCATACTGTTTGACAGTCTGGGCTCAAGCAGCCCCTTCCACAATAAGACATATAGGTTCATTATATAATCAAACCCTAAAAATCTTGGACAAAAAGCCCATTAGGTGGCATCACTGTAATGTTTTAAAAAAATACAACCTATTGAGTTTTGAGAGCTTCATTGACCTCTGTCTTCTGAAATTAACGTTCAAATGTTTCCATAAATCAGCACCCGAGCCACTTGCTGGTTTCGTCCAAAGACAGGACAGCAGCAGAGCCACCAGGAGTTCTGTTAACAATAACTGTAAAATATTCCACCACAGAACCACATTTGGACAAACAGCATTCTCTATAAAGGGCAGTCACATCTGGAACACAATGCCAAATGAAATTAAAATAATAACAGACTTTAAAACATTCACTAAAAATGTTAAAAACTGGCTGAAAAATAAACAAGAATGTACTCATGTATGAATTAATTGTCTGCAAAGTGAGAGTGAATGAAGGGAAGGAATAAATGTGTTTGTTTATAGTGAGTGACGAAGGGAGGGAGGCCTGAAATAGGCAAATGTGAGTTATGTTATATGTGTTAAATGTGAGTCAGGCTGTTATATTTGTGTATTTATAATATTTATAATATTTATGTTAAGTGTGAGTCAGGCTGTTATATTTGTGTATTTATAATATTTATAATATTTATAATTGTGTATTTATAATTTTTCTGCATTGATGTATGTGGTTATTGTGTATATTTTTTTTATTTTTTTTTTTCCCATCTTGATTCTTTTTTCTAAAGCCCATCCAGGGACAAGAGTTGCAAATTAGCTAATAGCTATACACTCTATGTGCAACACATCAGATTGATTGTCTTTGATTAATTGTCTATGTTTATTGCACTGTCCCTGTCAAATAAACTAATCTACTACTACTATAGTATTGACTCTTGTTTTTAATATCGGTCTTTGCCACTACAATTTAAAACAACATTACAAGATTTCCCTAAAGGTAAACAGTAGCCATGTATGGTAACAGCTAACGGAGCAGATCACTGTAAAGCCGTGAAAATGTAAATCTCTTTAATAAAACTGTGATGCTGAGCAAAGTGGAACACAGCCATACTATGAGCATAAATAAATCTTCTTAAATCTGATGCAATCACGCATTTTGAATAGAAGCCAGGTATGGAGAAGCTGTGTTATCCAGAACCGGATATACGTCATGGTATTCAGTGCAACTAGTCTACTGTGTGTACTACTGTACTGTTCGTGTATTTACTCACTTGATGTGTTTCCATATTTCGGCATCAGGACTATATCTACAAACAGGAAATACAATAAGCATAGTCATACATCGGTGTTGTATGTACATTTATATACTAGCATTAGCACTGGTAGCACTATGCTTTACTCACGATCTGTGACGGCGGCGGCGGTAATCAGGACCATGGTCACTATGGGGACTGCTGAATGTCAACAATAAGCAATCAGAGAGTGAATATAGAGGAAAAATATTAAAACAGAATGTGTGTTTGATTTATTATTATTATTATTACCGAGTCCTTGTTTTTCTCCGCTGTCGCTCTCGATTACTTCCTGTCTTTTCTGATTCGCTGCCACTGCTTGTGTTGCCGTAGAAATGAGACGTGAAGGATTAGTTAAAAAAAATAATATAGACATTTCATGGTGTTACACAGTTATATTTAGCAATTTTATGGCTTTGTTTTGTTAAAGATTGTTCATCAGGAAGTCCCATGCTGAGCACATTGGACAGGGATCTGTGGGGAAAATATCTCCGAGGCAATGTTTCAAAGTCCAGTTCTATCAATCTGAGAAAACATAACCTTTCATAAATCATGATGTTTTTTCTGGTGAGTTTGTCCTCAGCCATCACTTTTACAAACCAATGACAATTTTGTCCGTTAAGATCCTTGTTAGAGTCTAATTTGGTCATAAAAGCAAGGGATATCTAATAGCCTCCTCTCATGTGATTGGAAAACACTTCAGCCTAGAGCAAGCAGTGTTTTTCCACTCTATCCCACAGGCCGCTCGTCATACACCCTTCTCACACTGTGGCAAAAGTAGGCAAAGGCCATGGAGTTTTACTTCTGACTATCGATGTAGTGCTGACAATGATCTTCAACACGCTTCTCCATAGTAGAATAACAGACTTGTTTTCATTAAAGACAAGTTCAAAGCTTGAGAAAGGATGCAGGTTTTTTTTTTTTTTTTTTTTTTTTTTTTTACATATTCTCAATCACTTTTTATTTAAGTTTTTGTAAAGGGTATACAGGTCGTTACAGCAGTGCATTGTTTACATTTTCATCACATGTTCCCTTATTTTCTGATATCTGACAACATTGGAAGATTAATTCTTACAACACCCCCCTTTTTTTTTTAAAGTGAAAGAAAAAGTGAAATTAAAGAGAAAAAAAAAACAAAAAAACAAAAAAAAAACCAAACAAACCAGCAAAAAACAAACAAAAAGAAAAAGTAAGTAAATAAAGGTAAAAGAGCATCTGAGTAGCGTTGGAACAAAGAGCGGAACCATTATTGAAATGGTATTTGTCAAAGATTAGATCTAATGGAAGACACATATGCGGTCCAGGGTTGCCAAAAGTTCATGAACCCATCCATGTCCTGTCTCAGTGCGAATGTCAACTTTTCCATCGAGTAAATGTCTTGGATCACGTTAATCCAATCTTCAGGTGTAGGACAGTCCTTCAACATCCACTTTTTAGTTAGAGCTTTTTTGCTTGCCAATATTAAAACATTGAATAAGTATTTTTCTCCTCGTCTTTCCAGTGAGTCCGGTAGTAAACCCAAATACAAAGTTACAAAAGAAAAGGGAACTGTAATTTTGAATATTTTCCCCAATATTGTCTGTACATTGGTCCAATATTGGTGGATAACTGGGCATGACCAAAACACATGAAAATGATTTGCAGTCTTTTCACCACGCAAGCGCCAACAGTTCAACCCCTTATGGGTAAATTTGTTTTATGCAGGTGTTCTGAAAAATCTTACCAAGTTTTTCCATCCAAATTCTCTCCACTGCAGGGATGAGGTACTTTTCCATTGCTGTTTATTTAGCTTTTCCCATATTTCCAGTTGTAAAGTGAAATTCCCCTTTTTCCCATCTCTCTTTTATATATGATGTGTTGTCTCCTTTTAAGTCTTGAAGACCTTGGTATATTTTAGAAATGTATCTGATCCCTGGGATCCCTTTATATGCCATTAAGAAGACCTTCAGAACACCTGACTGGGCCCTTTCCAAATCCTCCTTTTTAAGTATATTGTTTATGTGGTGTTTAAGCTGGAAGAACCTGTAAAGGTCTTGATTTATTAGGCCTTGTTTTTTCAAATCTTCAAAACTTCTTAAGATTTGAAAACTTTGAAAGATTTGGGCTGCACGGTGGCGCAGTGGTTAGCACTGCGGCAGCACAGTTTACCCTTGGCCGGGGGATTGTGGGGATCGTGGGATCGTGGGTTCGATCCCAGCCCCCGACCAACAGTGATCTGTGTGGAGTTTGCATGTTCTCCCCGTGTTGCGTGGGTTTACTCCGGGATTTCTCCGGTTTCCTCCCATATGCCAAAAACATGCATGTTAGGTTAATTGGCTGTTCTAAATTGTCCCTAGATATCTGTTTCCTATAGGCCCTTAGAATAGAGGGTTAGTATTAATGAAAGCGCTTTGAGTGGTCTTTGTGACTAGAAAAGCGCTATATAAGTGCAGGTTAGTTAGTTAGTTAGTAATTTGCCCTTTAAAAAAATCGTAATATTTTATCAGCCCTTTCTCCTTCCACTTTTTAAATCTGGTGTCTGTTTTATTAGGAGTAAAGTCTTGATCATAGGCAATCCATTGCAGAAGTCGATAGGGCTCTTTAGTTTGATTCTCTCTGACTATCTTAAACCAAATTTTTAGCGGGGTCTCTATCCACGGGTTAGTGTTATTCAAAAGCTTAGGTAAGGCATTGTTCCCTATTATCGCCTGTAAGGGGATGTCACTTGTTATTTGGCATTCGATCTCCTTCCATTGTGCAGTGTAGACTGGGTTACATATCTCTACTAAAGTTTTAATTTGTGCGGCTTTAAAGTAGTCCCTGATATTTGGCAGCGCGAGCCCACCTTTGTCTTTGTTTAGCTGTAGGGTTCTATATCTGATTCTAGGTCTCTTGCCCTGCCATATGAATCTTGAGATCCTTCTGTCCAGTTCCTGCCATGTTTTTTTGGGAGGTTCTACCGGTATTGTTTGGAAAAGGTATAGAAGACGTGGAAGTATATTCATTTTGACTGCTTCAATTCTTTGTGCAGTACCCAAGAATGGTATCATATTCCATCTTGTTAGGTCAGATTTTATTTTTGTCACCAGTGGATCGTAGTTTAGTGATATAATTTTGTTGAGTTGTTTCGGGATATTGACCCCCAGATATTTCATAGATTCCGACTCCCAGTTAGTTTTGAGTTTGCTTAGTGAATAATGATTTGGGTCATAGTTGAATGTTAAAATTTGGGTTTTATGCATGTTTAATTTGTACCCCGATAAATCTCCATACTTTGAAAAAATTGAGGTTAGTTCTGGTAAAGAAGTGTCCGGCTGCCCTAGGTATATTAAAATGTCATCAGCAAAGAGTGCTATTTTATGTTCCTTCTGACCAAGTGTAATACCTTGAATTTTTTGATTTTGTCTTATCCATTGGCTCAGAGGTTCTATGAAGATTGCAAAGAGCAGTGGAGACAGGGGGCAGCCCTGACGACATCCTCTTTCCAGTTCAAAAGATGATGATAAATTACCGTTAATCCTTATTTTAGCTGTTGGTTTTTTATATAATGCCTGTATAGTTCTAATGAAGTTGTTATGAAAATTGAAACTGGATAAGATTCTATATAGAAAAGACCAGTCAACCGAATCGAATGCTTTTTCAGCATCTAATCCCAATATGACTGCATTTAAGTTATATTTTTTTATATGATGAATTATGTGTAAAGTGCGTCGAATGTTGTCTTGTGTCTGTCTTTGTCTTATAAAACCTGTTTGGTCTAAATGAATTAGGTCTGTCAGTATATTTTCTAACCTTTTGGCAAGGATAATGGTAAAAAGCTTATAGTCCTGATTTAGTACACTGATTGGTCTGTAGTTGGAGCACTCTAGTTTATCCTTTTCAGGTTTAGGTATAACTGCAATGACCCCTTCTCTCCAGGAGGGGGGGATTTCCCCTGTGTGGAGGACATAATTAAATGTTTTCAGGAGGAGAGGAGATAGTTGCTGTTTAAAGGTTTTGTACCACTCTGCTGTATAGCCATCAGCTCCTGGGGATTTGTTAGCTTTAAGTTTCATAGTTGCTTTTTCCAATTCTTTAAGATGTATTTCTGACAGTAGTGGTTTATTTTGTGACTCCGTAAGTTGGGGAAGGTTTAATGTGTTTAGGAAAGCCTCGGATGCGTTTTTATGTTTTTTGTGGGAGTATAAGTTCTTATAGTAATTCTCGAAGCTTTTAAGAATATCCTGAATTCTGAATTTTATTTCCTTTGATACTGGGTCTCTGATTTTGTAGATTGCTCTTTCTGTTTGTTGTTTCCTCAATTTATAGGCTAGCAATTTTGCCGATTTACTGCCTGCTTCATAGTATTTTTGTTTCAAAAATGTAAGTTTCTTCTGGATTTCTATTGTGTAGATCTCATTTATTTGGTTTTTAATTTCCTTAATCTTGAGCGAGTCAGTAGAAGGAGTGTTGCCTTTGTGTTCTTTTTCGAGGTTCCTAAGTTCTGACTCTAATGTGGATAGTTTTTCTTGTCTTAGTTTCTTTTGGGTTGCCAGTTTTGCAATAATCTTTCCTCTTATTACAGCTTTGCATGCATCCCACAGTATTAAAGGGGATACTTCTCCATTATCGTTTTCTTCCAAATATCTGACAATATCTGATTCCAATTCATCTTTCAATGGTCCTTTCAGGACATTTGAATTTAACCTCCAAGAAAATGTATTATTTGTGTATTTTTGGATATTTAAGTCCATGTAGATCGGACTGTGGTCAGAGAGATCCATCAGTCCTATTTTACATGTTTTTACTCTTCCAATGTCTCTATTAAACATAAAAAAATAGTCAATCCTTGAGTAAGATGAATGTGGAGTTGAGTAAAATGTATAGTCTTTTACACTGGGGTTGAGTTCCCTCCACACGTCACAGATTCCCATTTCTTTTAGTAGCATCCGAGTCTTCCTGTTTTGGGTGTTATTTTGATGTGGAGAATTACCAGAAGCATCCCAGTATGGATTCAGTCTAAGATTGAAGTCCCCACCACATATCACTAAACCTTGAGCTTTAGTTATCATTAGGTCAAATACATTTTTATAAAATTTCCAGTTAGCCCCTGGGGGAGCATACACATTCAGCAGGGTGATATCTTCTTCCTCTAGCCGCCCAGTTACCAAACTGTATCTCCCTTCTTTATCTTTGTGTTCTGATTTTTTTTCAAATGTAATTTTGGTTGATATCAATGTCGCTACTCCCCTCCTCCTCCCTGACTTATATGAAGATGAAGAGATCATTTTAAACCCTTGTCTACTGAGTTTATTGTGTTCCACGTCTGTTAGGTGGGTTTCTTTACTTTCACTTTACTCATCACTTTTGGAGTGGTCTGCTGGGGCAGTGGCATTACTGCAGCCGATAGGAAGAGACTGAACAAACTGATTAAGAAAGCTAGCTCTGTCCTGGGGCAACGCCTTGATCCGATGGAGGAGATAGGAGAGAGAAGGACGGTGGCTAAACTGTCATCTCTGCTGGAGTCCGAGTTCCACCCTATGCAGGACATACTGGATGCACTGAGGAGCTCATTTAGCAGCAGACTACATCATCCCAGGGGCACAACCGAGAGGTTTCGTAGGTCCTTCCTACCAACGGCTGTCAGACTGTACAACCTAAGCAGGGCTGCTCGCAGAGATAGCAAAAAGACGTAACAAACTAATAGGTTTTTTTTGAATGCAAAAGATGCAATAGACTTACACAATGGTCCTCTCCGGCATACAACTAGGAACATATCGGTCGCTATGGAGGGTGAGAATATGTATGGGCACATAATCATACCATGTAGGATAACTAAATAGACGGTTATGCTGTTTCATCCCACCTAGCAACAATGCTCTGCACTGTGTGTGTTTATATGTATATTTACATATTTATTCCATCTAGCTACAATGCTCAGCACTGGGTGTGTTTATATTTATATATCTATATATTTATTCCATCTAGCTACAATGCTCAGCACTGGGTGTGTTTATATTTATATATCTATATATTTATTCCATCTAGCTACAATGCTCCGCACTGTGTTTTTATATATCTACATATTATTCCATCTAGCTACATTGCTCCGCACTGTGTGTGTTTATAGTGTAACGTCGGGGCCATTTTAAGGGGGCCAGGGATTTCCCAGCATGCTTTGCCAGTTTGAAACGTTACTGTGTGTGTTAAATGTGTTATTTCTGGGTTATACTGCTGTGTCATTATAACTGCATTATAATGACCCAGCAGTGTTTAGCAGGATTAGGGCAAGATGTATCATGTGTGTGTAACCGTAATGTAAACAGAGGTCTGTGGGAATGACCTCCACTGCTCTGCGTACTAAGTGGAGGTTGGGGGTTGGTGGTGTGTAAATAAAGCCTGTTCATCACAACCATCTCGCTCCTCTTTCTTTGTGTGAACCCTGCTACGTCACACTGGTGTCAGAAGTGGGATGGAGCAAATGGAAGCGATCAGAATGGAGATCCAGCAGCTGGAGCAGGCCATTGCTCAGCTGATGATGGATGATGAGACCGAGGCATCACCACCGGGAGCCCGGAGCCGGGACGAACGGAGCGGCGGACCTGACGGGGCCAGCGCACCCCGCCTCCTGTCTTTTTCAAGACAGAGCGGGCAGAACAGAGCAAACGTTCCACCCTTCTTAGGACAGCACGGGCTGGCGACCCCACGGCGATCAAGGGTGGCGATCGATCAGGAAACGACCACCCCACCTGTTCGGCAGCGGGCCAAGATTCCCCGTTTCAACGGCGAAGCCACATTAGATGACTACCTGACACAGGTCGAGCTGACTGCGGCGCTGAACGGCTGGTCACCAGAGGAAACCGCCGTACAGGTCGCGCTGGCCTTGGAAGGGAAAGCCCTCTGCACGCTCTCTGATCTCCGGCCCGGGGAGCACCACAGCTGGCCAGCACTACAAGGGGCGCTCCAGAGACGATTTGGGAGAATAGCGGACGCTGAGCACGCCCAAGAACAGCTGACCCGCCGCCGCCGGAACTACCAGGAAAAATTAGGAGCCTATGCTGCAGATATATGGCTGTTAACCCGGCGCAGCTACCCAGAGTTCGCGCCGGAGGCAGTAGAGAAGCTCGCCCTCCGGAGCTTCATCCAAAGTCTCCGCCCGGCCCAGCTCCAGAGCCACGTACGGCTCCACGCCGCGAGCGACTGGAAGACTGCAGTGGCAGAAGCAGAGCGGGCAGAGCCGCTAATAAGTCGCACCGCTGAAGCAGCAACGCACAGCCGGAGAACCTACCAGGCTACGATGGAGAGCGAGGGGGAGGAGGAGGAATTACGGCAGACCACAGCGGCGCGTCCACGGAGAAGATGGCCTCGGCGGCGCGAGGAAGGGTGCTTCCGCTGCGGAGAGATGGGACACATCGCGCGATACTGCCCCGCACCCACCCCACGACAAACCGGCCCCTCGCCGGCGTTAAACTAGAGCGAGGTGGCGTGAACGGGGACAGGCCACCTCCAGCAGATGTTTCCCCCGAGGAGCCGGCACCGCGCGTGGGCCGAGTTGGACACTCTCCAGGGATCTATCTACAGTGCAGCTTGGGGAAGACGTCGATCCGGGCCCTGATTGACACCGGCTCTACAATCTCCTTGGTTCGACCGGGCGTACTGCCGGGCACGAGCAAGACGGCTCCGCGGGGGTGGGAACCCACCGAGCGCTGCGTCACCACAGCTACCGGTGAGCGCGCCCGACTGAAGGGGCGGAGAGTGCTGGTGGTGGGGGTGGCCGGTCAGAACATAAGACACCCGTTCTGGCTGGCTGACATCCAAGACCCCTGTATTATTGGACTAGACCTGCTCACAGCCTGGCGTGCCAAGATCGACACCACCGGACCTTCCCTCCAGCTGGGAAACCGGACCATCACGCTCCACAGCAGAACCCAGAGAAGGGACACGGGGGCACGCACGATCGAGGGATCGCCAAGACAGACCGGACCAGGCAGGTCACCGCGAGGACTGGACACGATGACGTCACCAGCGCGGACAGAGGGAGCACGAGCACACACAGGGACAGCAAGGGGAGGGGTCAACGTGTCAGCGGAGACGCAGCAGGCAGTGGAGGAATTATTTCAGCGGAGCTGCAGCGGGCTGGACCCGGAACAGAGACGCCAGCTGCGGGAGCTATTGGACTATTACGTGGGTGTTTTTGCTGCGAAGGATGAGGAATGCGGCCGGACCGGGTTGGTGCAGCACGAGATCGACACCGGTGAGGCCAGGCCGATTCGACTCCACCCACGCCGGCTGCCCTTTTCAAGGCGGGCAGCGGCAGAACAAAAAGTGCGAGAAATGCTGGAGGCAGATGTTATTGAGCCCTCTAACAGCCCCTGGGCAGCGCCTGTGGTGCTGGTCAAGAAGAAGGACGGGTCGTGGCGGTTCTGTGTGGATTACCGACGCCTGAACGATGCCACCAGGAAAGATTCCTACCCCCTGCCCCGCATCGATGACGCACTGGACCACATCGCCGGCTCCAGCTGGTTCAGCTCGCTGGATCTACGCAGCGGCTATTGGCAGGTAGAGCTGTCACCCGAGGCCCGCCAAAAAACAGCCTTCTCCATCAGGCAGGGACTGTACCAGTTTAAAGTGATGCCGTTTGGACTCTGCAACGCTCCGGCCACCTTTGAACGCTTGATGGAGCGAGTGCTGGCTCACGTGCCGCGGAGTCGCTGCGTTGTTTACCTGGATGACCTGCTGGTGCATGCAGCTGATTTTGACAGCGCCCTGTCAAATCTCCGAGAGGTGCTGGGAGCCATCCAGCAGGCGGGGCTACGGTTACACCCTAGGAAATGCCACCTGTTCCGGCGAGAGACCACCTTTTTGGGCCACGTCGTCAGCGCAGCGGGGGTCGCCACTGACCCGGAAAAAGTGGCAACAGTGAGAGACTGGCCGGTGCCGCGGAACGTTGGAGAACTGAGGAGTTTTCTTGGATTGGCCTCCTATTATAGGAAGTTTGTGAAAGACTTCGCCACCATTGCCAGCCCGCTGCATCAGCTGACGCAGAAAGGACGCCTGTTCCAGTGGAGTGACAGCTGCGCTGCTGCTTTCTGTCAGCTTCGCGCAGCGCTCATCAGAGCCCCCGTCCTGCGGTATCCTGACCCGAGCCGCCCTTTCATTGTGGACACGGACGCCAGCAACCAGGGCATCGGGGCGGTGCTATCCCAGGAGGGAGAACACGGAGAGCAGGCAGTCGCTTTCTTCAGCCGCACTCTCAGCAGAGCCGAGAGAAATTACTGTGTGACCCGCAGAGAGCTGCTGGCTGTCATTCAAGGACTGCGTCACTTCCGCCCGTATGTGTACGGGGGGAGGTTCCAGCTCAGGACGGACCACGCTTCCCTGACCTGGTTGTTAAATTTCAAAGAACCGGATGGACAGTTGGCGAGGTGGCTGGAGGCACTGCAGGATTATAATTTCCAGATTGTGCATCGGGCAGGCCGCCTCCATGCCAACGCTGACGCGCTGTCTCGGCGCCCCTGCGCGACAGAGGAGTGTCGTCACTGTCAACGGGCTGAAGATCGGGACCAAATCGCCCCACGGGCTGCCGCTCTCCGAGCCGCTGCGAGCAGGAATCACGCAGCGATGCACAGCCCCTCCTCAGATGATCAGGCAGTTCTCCCCAGCGATGACGTCACAGAGGTTCTTGGCACGCAGCAGCTGCAGAGCGAGCAGGACAGAGACCCGGTCATTTCGCGGGTTCGGCAGTGGCTGGACGCAGGACAGCGGCCCGCCTGGGAGGTTGTGTCACCGCTGGACCCAGAGACTAAGGCCCTGCACTCCCAGTGGGCCAACCTCCGCTGTCACGAGGGCGTGGTGTATAGACAGTGGCAGACTCCAGCTGGGCAGCGGCACATTTGGCAGCTGCTGGTTCCTCGTCGACTCCGGCCCAAAGTACTCCAGCTGGTTCATGGGGCGGTAGGAGCGGGCCACTTCGGGGTGACAAAGACGCTGCAGCGCCTTCGGGCCCGGTTCTACTGGCCTGGCTGTCATCAGGACGTGGAGCTCCACGTTCATCGCTGCGACACATGCACAGCTCAGAAGGGACCAACTCAGCGATCCCACGCTCCCCTGCAGCAGTACCGGGTGGGAGCACCGATGGAGCGAGTGGGAGTGGACATCCTGGGCCCTTTTCCGACCACGGACCGGGGGAACCGCTACGTGCTGGTCGCGATGGATTATTTCACTAAGTGGCCAGAGGCGTACGCGGTCCCGGATCAGAGCGCCGCTACGACGGCATCGAAGCTGGTGGATGAAATGTTCTGTCGTTTTGGCGCACCGGAGGAGCTGCACAGCGATCAGGGTCGGAACTTCGAGGCGGAGGTCTTCGGAGAGGTCTGCAAACGGCTGGGCATCCGGAAGACCCGGACCACCCCACTGCATCCACAGAGCGACGGCCTGGTCGAACGATTCAACCGGACCCTCACCACCCAGCTCGCTATCCTAGTGGACCAGCGACAGCAAGACTGGGACCTGCACCTGCCTTTTGTTTTGTGGGCGTACCGGACGGCAGCTCAGGAATCTACCCGGTGCACCCCTGCGGCGCTCATGTTTGGACGCGAGCTGCGCACACCGGTGGATTTGGTATTCGGTTGCCCCCCCGAGCCGGAGGTGGAAGGAAAACCCGGATTGGATTATTTTTTTTGTTTGAAAGAACGTCTCCACATGGTGCACGAGCTGGCTCGAGAGGCCCTGGCAGCGGCAGGGGGTCGGCAGAAGCGGGCATACGACTCCCGCTGCCAGGGGAGGGACTTTGCACCGGGGGATCGAGTCTGGGTTTTCTGCCCTGAGAGGAAGAGAGGACGATCACCGAAGCTGGCGAGCCAGTGGTCGGGGCCATGCGTGGTCCTGGAGAGACTGTCAGATGTGGTGTACAGGGTGAGGCTTAGAAAAAGGGACCGGGTTGTGGTCCTTCATCGTGACCGTCTCGCCCCGTATCGGCCATCTGCACCGCTGGTGGACGGACCGGAGCTTCCATCCCGGCCCGATACCCCGACCGAGACCCGGATGGACACTAGGGGGCCTGTACGTGTTGGCCACCGGCGCCGAAGACCGCCCCGACACCTGGATGAGTTTGTATTGGACTTTTAAATTGGACTTTAATTTTTCTGGGGACAGAAACCAGTCCGGGGGGGGGGCAGTGTAACGTCGGGGCCATTTTAAGGGGGCCAGGGATTTCCCAGCATGCTTTGCCAGTTTGAAACGTTACTGTGTGTGTTAAATGTGTTATTTCTGGGTTATACTGCTGTGTCATTATAACTGCATTATAATGACCCAGCAGTGTTTAGCAGGATTAGGGCAAGATGTATCATGTGTGTGTAACCGTAATGTAAACAGAGGTCTGTGGGAATGACCTCCACTGCTCTGCGTACTAAGTGGAGGTTGGGGGTTGGTGGTGTGTAAATAAAGCCTGTTCATCACAACCATCTCGCTCCTCTTTCTTTGTGTGAACCCTGCTACGTCACAATATACTTGCATATTTATTCCACCTAGCTGCAATGCTCCGTACTGTGGGTGTTTATATATTTACATATTTATTCCATCTAGCTACAATGCTCTGCACTGTGTTCATATATTCATATATTTATTCCATCCAGCTACAATGCTCTGCACTGTGTGTCTGTGTGTGTGTGTGTGTATATATATATTTTATAGTAATATGTACATATGTATATTAGCTGCTCTGGCTTGCTTGTTTTTTTTTTTTGTTTTTTGTTTTTTTTCTTGCCTTCTGATTGTTGCTCTGAGTGTTGCTATCCCTGTGCTGTTGCAATCCTGGAATTTCCCCGTTGTGGGACTAATAAAGGCTTATCTTATCTTATCTTATCTTCTTGTAAAAATATTATTCCTGCTTTGTCTTTTTTCATTTTGCCTAGAATCTTGGATCTTTTAACTGGATTCAGGATTCCTTTTACATTATATGAAATTATTTTGGTTACACCCTGTTTCTCCATTGTGTTGTTTTGTTTAGTATAACTGTGTGGTGGCCGTCTTTTGTGCTACTCAGAAACTGAAAGAACATTAAAAACAAGAAAAACATTAAGAACATAGTGTATAAAACTTTAAAACAAAAAGCTGTCAGAAGAACTTCCTGAGCTGAGGTCTTTTTAAAGACCCTGGAAGAGCCTTGATGGAGTGAAGGCCCTGAGGGAAATTCCTCAAACTCTGTTACGTGTTGAGGGCCCTCTCTTACCCCTGTAAGTAGTCCCATGCTTTTAACGTGAGTTTCAGAACCCAATCCAAACTTGTAATGATTTTTTTTTTTCCTTTTATGCCTAAACCCTGTGAAATTGTGTGCACCCTCCCACCCCCATCACATCAAACATTCACGCAAAAACAGTATTTGTTAGTATGAGGAGAACATGTGGATTATTGTCACATTTCTATTTTAACAAGTTTTTTTTTTTTTTTTTATTAAAAAGACTTATTTGTTTCAAATGTTATGACTGTTCCATGAAATGTTTTACCACATGCTGAATACGCATCTCCTTTAATGTTTGTTACCTTGTATGAGGGGGGTTGGATGTGCGGATTGATTCAAGAGAAAAAAAAAAAAAAAGGTCGCTATTCCAACCTGAAAACGGACAGTTTATCCGCGACGCTTTGGCGCTGGGTTTTCTGCTGCTGGCCCGTGGATTTTCAAGGTCTTTGTGTTGTCCATGTTTGCGCTTTGATCTTCTCACTCGGGTCTGCTACGGGTTTAAATACCGTTACCGGGAGCCCTCTTCTCGCCATGTCAGCTGTTGCTTCTTCCGCCGAATTATAGAGACATGTTTCTTCGCCGTAGAAGACCCTTAACTTCGCAGGAAATGGAATCTGAAAGCGCAATTTCTTCTCTCTTAACACCTTTTTCGCGTCATTGTATTCCCTGCGCTTTTTAAGGACCTCCGGGGCGTAATCGTGTTCCACAAAGACTTTTCTCTCCTGGTGCATAAATCCTTTTTTCTGCCAGGCCAGTCTTACAACCTCTTGTTTTATTTTGAAATTGGAAAATCTTACCAACACCGAACGTGGGGGCGCTTCCGCCGCCGGCCTAGCGGCTAATGAACGATGTGCCTTTTCTATCTTCAAGTCGGTGGTTTGTGGAATATCCAATTTCTCTCTTAGTAAGGATTCCACGCATTCTGCCATTGAGTTAAAACCGTTTTCGGCTCCTTCTATCAGACCATGAATTCTTATGTTGTCTCTTCTTTGTCTTCCTTCTTGGTTGGCTAGCTTAGCCTCTATAGATGCTTGTCTTTTGCGTAGGTCCAGCACAGAATCTTCAAGCACTTTTATTCGTTCCTCTGTTTCCAAGATTCGGTTCTCGGCCTGGTCCGCTCTGCTGTTTGTCCTTTTCAATTCTTCTCTGAATTCCCGAAATTCGGCCGTTACCTCTCGGCGAAATCGTCGTAGCTCTTCAAATAGTGATTTCAGGCTAACCCTTTTGTTAGCTACCACCAGTTCCTCGTCTTCTGAACGGAGATCTTCCAGTTCAGATTCTCCGGCCGATACGTGTCCTGGACTGGAGAATTTCAGTTTCTTCTGTTTTCCTTTAGACATGATGATTTTGTCTTTTGATTTTCACTCCTCCAAAAATCCGTTAAGTTTGATTTTCAAGGTGTTATCTTGGATTGGGTCTGAGAGCTTCAGAGTTAAGCTGCAGTCGCCATGGCGTCCAGACCGGAAGTTCAGGATGCAGGTTTTTTGATGAAAACTATTCGACGATGAAGGTAAGTCAAAGAATGTTAGACGAAATATCATTAGCTAACTTACCAACTGGGCTAATGGTTACCATCATCTTAGTTTTGGGTAAACTGTATACACATATTGTTACTGATAAGACTCAATCCCTTTGTGGTGTGTGTAAAACGGCGTGACGTACTACGATGCGGTAGCACGCACGCATATATGACGTCATGGCACCTCAGGGTATATTAGACAGCTGCCCAGGGCCATCCGTCCTCTTGGCGCTTTTGCCCTTCCATATTCCTCCTGCACTGTGTACCATTTTGCTGTTAAGCCTAATAAAGCTAACCTCAACACGTGTCCACCTTTATTTTCAGACATAACATTGGCGATGAGGATAATGCAGACTTTGTTGACACCTCTACTGTACCACCGTTCCTTGCTCTGCCTGGTGAGCCACCTATTCCTTGGTCACACTGGTATGAGCCGTTTGAGCCGTTTGTGTCCGTCATCAACTTAGCTAAAGCTAGCAAAGCTAGGTTACAGGCCATGCTAATCCATAGCCTTGACAGCGAGGGTAGGGTTGCCAGCTGTCCCATTTTAGCTGGAATCTCCTGTTTATTGGGCTAAATATGTTTGTCCCAAGCGGGATGTGCATTGCCCCATTTTCAAGGCCGCCTTAATGAACGGGCTAGGCTGGGCTGAAGCCCAGGGGCCTACGAAGATCAGGGAATATCATAAACCAATGAAAAACATCGCTGTAGGATCGTATTATATATATATTATATTATTATGGCGGTGCCCTAGGCTAGGGAGGGGTGATGCCCCGCCTTGGGGGGGTGGCGTCACCTGGGGTATATAAGCCAGTAGTGGGAGACATACTGCCTCTTCGCTGTGGCTCCTGTACTCATAGTAGGGACTCCCCGTGCGTACATAGTTCTTGTTATAATAAACTTCATAAACGTCACCTTATCTCCTCATTATTCGGACACAACATTTGGCGACGAGGATATACGAAGATGGAGAGGGCTGCGACCACACTTAGTCCATTTTTGGAGGCTCCAGGTGAGCCGCTGGTCCCTTGGGCCAGGTGGTTTGCGGCCTTCGAAAACTATCTGTTGACATTAGACCTCAGCGACCTGGACAAATTAAGAGCAAGGGCTATTCTGGTCCATAACCTGGGTATGGAGGGCCAGAAGATCCTGAGCTTGCTGGGAGGGGGTGACAGCTTCGATGACGTTGTGAGGCTCATGGCCGGCTACTTTTGTGCCCCCGAAAACATCATTATGCGGCGCATCCAGTTCAGACAACGGCGTCAATGACCTGGAGAGTCAGTCTAACAGTTCGTGACAGACCTTCGGCAGCTGGTGGGTGAGTGCAGGTTTGGGGCTCTGGAAGAGGAGATGGTCCGCAACCAGTTGGCTGAGCACGTGGCCTACTCCTCGGCGAGTGTTCGCCTGCTAACTCACGCTGATGAGCTAACATTGCTAGCAGCCTTAGAGCTAGCACAGCAACACGAGGCAGCAGAACGGCAGACAAAACACCTCAATGATAACGAAGCCCTGCCGAAGAACGCCGCACATGGGAAGACCCTGGCCTTGGATTCAGACGATGGAAGCGACGACGAGTATGCGGCCCTTGTCAAAATACAGTCTGCCCCGGGGACGCCAAGATGCTACAGCTGCGAATCCAGCAGGCACCGCTATTGAGCCAGGGAGTGTACAGCGAGGGGCAAGCATTGTGGACGGTGCGGTGTGCTCCATCACTTCGCTAGAGTTTGCCGCAATTTCGACAAGGAGGAACGGAGGCTGGCTAAGGAGAACGTAAAGAAGAAGGCACCTACGGACCGTCACATTATTTGTAACATTCTGTTGGACGGGACACCGATACCACTGTTGGTGGACACGGGGTCAGCGGTCTCCATTCTTAACTTGGACACTGTAAGACGGTGTTTTCCCCACTACACGGTGAGTAAGACCAGCATAGTTTGTTATGGTTATGGTAGTCACCCCTGGATGCCGTGGGCTCGGTGTGGCTGTCGGTGAGGTACAAGGAGGCCTCCATGTGCGCCGCTGAGTTCATGGTGTCCCGGGATGGAAATATCCTGATGGGCTGTGACTTGTTTTACTGGCACGGTTTCCCCATCACCTGCGGAGATTGGACTGCAATCTCCGCAGGTGACTTGGTCTGCACTTGGTCTGTGACTTGCTGAATTGGACTGCAGAACTGGTCAGGTGGTGGCCTATGGGACTGGCCAATTTACGTGGGAAGTGGCAATGAAATGTGGGACTTTGGGTGGCCCATTCTGGGTGAAGAGGGACACCGCCAAATTCTATGGCCATCACCTGATATTCATGTGTGGCTGCTGATTGCTCTAATTTACAAGTGCCTCACATGGATACCATGTAACAATAGCCTATCAGAGTTATTGTTTTGACATGTGACTATGCAAGCGCCAGTGAGAGGTAAGAAATAATTAACTTGGTCAAAATGTCTGGGAAAAAAGTTTGAAAGTGGCGCTCATAAAATTATTGAGAGGAAAAGAACTTAGGAAAAATGAATTGATCAAAAAATCTCCAAGTGTAAAGGATTTTTCTAAGTTGGAGCATCAAGTGGAGGCAGAGCTGCTAATTACTGCACAGAGGAGACAGGTGTGCCTGGAGCACTCACCTGGAGAAGAAGGGCAAAGGGAGAAGAAAGGCCATGATTGCTTACATCAGACAGCTGTGCATGGGACAGTGGATTCCAAAGTTGGTATAAAGTAGACTGGATCAAGCATGCAACTATAGAGTATGACGATATTCGTGAGTTGGACTTAAAGGACATAATGAAGGATTTTTCTTTAAAGAAGGCCAGAAAAAAAAACACTTCTAAAAAGGTAAGGCATGCTATATTTTGATTCAAGATATCTGAAGTATTCATTTTTATCATGAATTGCTCTTCGGGGCAGAGAGGTGAGACCCACGCACTGAACTGTGAGTTTGTGATTTTTATTGAAAATAACAAAGCATAAGTTCAAACTGTGCTCTAACACAAAATACAAACAACGAATAAACTTACTAAAGAAGCGCACCAGAGCAAGGCAGGGCTCTGGTGGAGATGAGGAGAAGTCAAACAAGACAGCGACAATCGGGAAATGAAAATGACTGCCCTTAAATAGGGTCAAAAAACAATTTACACAAGTAGTGACAGGTGTGGGTCACATGAGCGGGCAGAAGGAAACAATGATGCATAATTGGACCAGCTGGGGGCAATGACAGAGAAGCAACTGGCTGACAGCTGACAAGGGCTATGCCCACATGGAGCATAACCCAGGAAATGCCAGTGACAGCTGTCAACCACAACAATAAGGAATTTAAAGAAAATAACAGTACAGACTGAGAAATAAATATCAATTAATATAGAATCAGAGCATAACAAAACTAAGACATAAACAAGAAAATGAAAAACAGTGCAAGAATAACAAAACCCACAAAAGCACAAAATACCACAAATATATAAATACAGAGAAAAAGCCGTGAGACCGAGCATAGGGGAAACCTCCAGTGCTCGGATCACAACAGAGCTCCCCTCTCAAGAGGTGGAGACCAGACACCCCAGGAAACATCAAAAAAAAAGAAAGACCCCCCCCCCCCAATAGGAGCACAACAATAACCCACCCTGAGTGGGCGGTGGGGGAAACAGGCTAGGAGGGAATGAAACAAAACCCCACTCAGGACCCATACCAGGCAAAACCTCAACCCCCCCAAGCCCCCTGGACCGAGGAGCTGGACAGTTCAGGTGGGTGACCAGAGTCCCAGGCCCGCCAACTGGCCCAATGGAACGAGTCGGGTGGCCTCCCTCTGTTGGGTGGTCTGCCAGAGTTTTTCAACCACCTAAACAGAAGAGGTGGTCCAGGAGGTGGCTGCCCGACAGAGAGGGCAAATAGTGAGCACGAAAGGGGAGTCGGGGAAACCATGATGATGTTGGGTGGAGGAGAGGGAACCATGACAATGTCAGGTGGAGGAGAGGGAACCACGATGACCTTGGGTGGAGGAGAGGGAACCACAACGGCGTCTGGCAGAGGAGGGGGAACCACGACTCCCTCGGACCGACCCGCAGCACCCTTGGTGGTCCTGGGCTGGGACATTGCCGCACCCATGGTGGTTCCAGGCTGGAGCAGAGCTGCACCCACAGTGGTCCCAGACTGGGACGCAGCTGCACCCACGGTGGGCCCGGACTGGGCCAAAGCTGCACCCACGGTGGGCCCCAGGCTGGAGCATAGCGTCCACAGCGGCCCCACACTGCAGCGCAGCACCCAAGTTGGTTTCAGGCTGGGGCGCAGCACCCATGACAGTCCCCGACTGGGACATAGCACCCACGGAGACCCGGACAAAGGAGGAGCTGCACCCACAGAGGTCCCGGGCTGGGACGGAGCACCCACGATGACCTCAGCCAATGAGGAAGTAGCACCCTCAGAGGTCCTGGGCTGGGACAGAGCATCCATGAAGACCTCATCCAGAGGGTGAGCAGCACCCACGGATGGTGCTTCACCCGCGACGACCTCAGTGGGAGGAGCTGGACCCATGGGGATCTCGGGTGACAAGCCAGGACCCACGGAGACTTCTGGCAGAGCTGGACAATCCTCGGTGACCCTGGGGAATAGCTCAGGCAAGAGAGGCAAAGACACAGGGTCAGGGTCACCAGTGGCAGTGGAGCCTGGCAAGGTGAGCTCAGGTGCAGCTGGCAGACGCACCTGGCTCTCCCCACCAAGAGCCAGGCAAGATCACTCCAAAATAGAAACAACAAAGACAAAGGAGAGCACTTGCCTGATCTCAAGCTCCACCACCATCCAGGACTCTGTCGATCCAGGCGATAGTTCTTTGGGCCCAGCCCTCTGGAGGTCCAACTCCGGCTCTGCTGTGGCGGCCCCTGCAGCAGGCATGGTGGTCAATTCAGTCCTGGGACCCCCCCGCAAGGTGACCCACACAGGTAGCTTGCCCTGCATGGTGACAGGAGGTCGACTTTCTGCTGGCACTGAATCCTGCTCAGCTGAAGCCCGGGGATGCTCTTTCATCAGCGCAGGCATTGGCTCGGTCTCAGCACTCACCCTCCATCCAGAGCATGACTGTGGGGCTGGAACCAGGTCCTTCAGGGCTGCAGGCTCCTCCAACGTCCGGCGGCTCAATCCTGGGGCCGGCGGACACGCAGGGGGCAGAAGAGGAGACACGGAGAGAGCAGGTAAAAAATTTATAGCTGCAGCAGGCGGTGAGGACTCAGAGAACTGAATTGGTTGAGCCTCACCACCGGGAATCAGGCAAAGTATTTCGTGTGTCAATGATAGAGAATGAAAAAACACTTTCCTGTTTTCCCAGGGTGTGATGTTTTCTGCTGCAGTTGGGTGGAAAACAGCCCTCTCCATGACTTCAGGGGACATGGGCCCCTCAGTGGAACGTGGAGGAGCCACCCCTGCAGACATGGTGACGGGTGGAGCCAGGAAGGAAATGGCCGGCCTCACAACAGCAGGAGGAATTGCCGAGGAGGAGGAAGAGGCAACAGCAACGGGAGGAGAAGCTGACGGGACAGCCAGAGAAGAAGAACCAGAGAAAGGAACTGCTGCGGGAGTTTTCAACCTCAGCGATGGGGAAACTGCGGCCTGTGAGGCAGGGGTATCCCTCCGATGACGGCGTCTTGGAGTGGATGGGGCTGGAGCAGGAACAGGTGCACTGGAGGCAAAGCAGGGCACCTTTCGTGGAGCGTGCTTTTGTGTGGGCGCTGGGTTCGCTGGAGATGGCCCCCACAACAGCCCAGGGAAGGATTGTTGCAGCACGGAGAGCGTGGCCAGCAAGTCCGTGAACTGGACATAACTCCATAACCCTGGGTGTGTTTCGACAATGCCAGTTGCCACATCCACACTCTCCCAGATCTTCTTAGGGCTGCGGGAGGCGAGGGCTTCATCCACAAATCCCTGGATAAATTCAGCTGCCCATTCCTCCTCCACACTCAGGGGTCCCGCTGCCGATCTCCCTTTGACTGTCGAAGGTCAGCGTGCTGGGGACATGATTAACTCCACAGAATACAGGTGAGTGAAACAACAAAAATGGCCAAAAATCCACAAACTCACAGCAGCTGGGTCTCTAACTGGCCGCTGTCTTCTGTCATGAATTGCCCTTCGAGGCAGAGTGTCATGACTCGCCGCTCATCAGCGGCGCCAGCCGCGCGCACACCTGCTCCTCGTCAGCGGCGAGGTATTTAATCCACTCTGCCCTGGGCTTCGGCCTGAAGCCATCTCTCAACTTCGGCACCTTTTGCTACTACGGATCTCAAACCTACTAGCAAAGATTATCTGGGTAAGCTCCTCTTACCTCTCTCCTCTAGCCTTCCCCTGTGCACAGGTGGACCTTCCCGGCAGTGGACTTCCTCATCTCGCCACTGTCTCTACGCTGCTGCCACAGGTACTGCAGGTCGCTGTCTCCCGGGCCTCGCCCTTGTCAAAGCCAGCCACCTGTCGTAATCAAGTAAGCCAGCTAAACCATCATTATCCTCTGTATTGGTGTGGTGCCCGTTACCCTTCTCCCTTTGCTTCCTCCCATAGGGTTGTCCGGCTGTACGGCCTCCAGCCCCCGTGCCTGACGCAGACGCCACCACCAATACATTCTTATTCCACAGACACGCAGCCACACACCCCTGTTGTTAATAAAGCTGTTAAATCTATCCTGAGCCTGCGTGTGTGTCTCCTGAGCCGTGCATTATGTCACAGAGAGGTGAGACCCACGCACTGAACTGTGAGTTTGTGATTTTTATTGAAAATAATAAAGCATAAGTTCAAACTGTGCTCTAACACAAAAAACAAACAACGAATAAACTTACTTAATGAAATGCACCAGAGCGAGGCAGGGCTCTGGTGGAGACAATTAGAACTCAAACAAGACAGCAGCAATCGGTAAATGAAAATGACTGCCCTTAAATAGGGTCAAAAAACAATTTACACAAGTAGTGACAGGTGTGGGTCACGTGAGTGGGCAGAAGGAAACAATGATACATAATTGGACCAGCTGGGGGCAATGACAGAGGAGCAACCGGCTGACACGGACACGTGTCAGCTCACGTGTCAGCCTACGCCCACACAGAGCACAACTCAGGAAATGCCAGTGACAGCTGTCAACCACAACAATAAGAAATTTAAAGAAAATAACAAGTACAGACTGAGAAATAAATATCAAGTAATATAAAATCAGAGCATAACAAAACTAATACATAAACAGGGAAATGAAAAACAGTGCAAGAATAACAAAACCCACACGAGCACAAAATACCACAAATATATAAATACAGAGAAAAAGCCGTGAGACCGAGCATGGGGGAAACCTCCAGTGCTCAGCTCATGACAATTTTGTTCCCAATAGATATGCTGATACCAGCTGCAGCTTTCCCGGTGTCTTCTGTCAGCAAGTTGACACATGGGCCTTATAATAAAAAATCAGAAATTTCTAGGTATACAGTGTGGTATTTTTTTTCCCTTGTATTATACATGATATTGAATATTGGTATTTTTTTAAGGTATTATCAAGGTAAAAAAAAATTCCAGTATTATGACAACACTAATCTCCCCAACCTCGTGGCACCAAGCAGTAATTAAAACCCTCTGTCCCTTATTTGGCTTTGAGAAAGTTGGCAACCCTAAGCGAAGGACAATGTGTTTTTCGGACACTTGGACCTGCAGACACCTACAATGAGTGTGTTGCTTTATTAGCCAGACATTTCGCCACTCCAGGGAGCATTTTGGTCCAAAGAATTATGTTTCGCCAGCGCTGGCAGCATACGAGTGAGTCAGTCTGACAGTACGTCGCCGACCTCCACTGTTTGGCTAGTACATGTAGGTTTGGACACCTGGAAGACGAGATGGTGTGAGACCAGTTAACAGAGCACACCACCAGTCCGAAGCTACAAGAGAAGCTGCTAATGGCGTCAGACAACTTACTGCTGGCCAGGTCGGTGGAAATGGTATCCCAGCTAGAGGCAGCGGCCCAGTTAGCAATGCAGCTGGGAGCCTCCAGCCCGTGCTCTCCACATCCAGCTCTGCTAGCACAGGCCATTCCCCTGGCTGCTCAGCCCGCCGACCCCATGTTTCCTCACGAAGACCCCGAGGTGAACATCGCAGGACGACAAGGTACTACAGCACTCCAACCATGTGATAATTGTGGCTTGTCCTTGCACGTACATGCGTGCCTGCCTGCCCAGCCACAGGACAGAGGTGCCAATGCTGTGGTAAGCAAAACCATTTTACCAGAGTGTGTCGTTCCGTTCCTGCAAGCCCGCCATCTAGCTCGCCCAGTCGGCCCATTGTTCATTCTGTGGACTCCAATAACACGTCGTATAAGTGGTGCACAGTAGAATTAGATGGTATCACACTACTGCTGCTGCTGGGCACTGCCACTATGAGGTCCCTGATGAATGAAGCCACGGTTAGGAGGATTTTTCCCCTACAACAAATTAAGCCAGACGCGGTGGAACTGTTTGGGTATGGACACATGAAGATCGGCATGGTAGGAACCGTTACCTTTTCGGTTCACTATGGGCCAAGAATCCTCTCAGCATTCACATTCCAGGTGACACGCCACAGTGACAACATACTGGGGTGTGATTTATTACATGAACTGGGCTTTTCCATCACAGACTACATGGGATTCTGTTTGATCGATGACGGCCTGAGTCCACTCTGCCTGGACGTAGACACAGCCGCTCCCTGCTTCACACCGCACAATGAGCAAAGCACCGGAGACTTGGAGCCAATTCTCACATGGCGTGAGCTTTCCTCAGCTGCCGCGTCACTGAACTGCCACCCCATTAGCGGCGAGACCATCCTCCCTCTACAGTACATCCATTTCCGGACCGCTTGCGGAAGTAGCCCTTGCTCACGGTGCTCGACTGGGTCTGGATCCAGCGACCCAGCCCCTCGCATGAGCTGCAGTTGTTCCGGTCAACACCGATGTCAATCACTGCTCAGCTTGGATCAGCCACCTTCCAGCTGGCTGATGGGTCATGATGACATGCCAGCCATGTCAGAAAGGTAACACCACCTCCTGCTCCAGACCAAGAAACAGCAACTGAGCTGACCCAGCCACTGTGGGACCCAGACTGAAACTTTGCCGATGAGCAGACCGCAACTCCAGCAGGGTGCCCTCCAGAGTCGCCCGAGCTGGCGCCGCTAGGGCCGCACCCACCGTGAGGGCAACAGAGGCCCCGCTGAGTTCTGAACTATGTAACTCTAAAGTTCATAAGCACATGTTTAGTCAGGGCATGGTCTGTTCAAGTGGCAGAATAACCCATATGACCATGCAGGTACACTGGTAGTCCACACGGTTACCCAGTTAGGAATGTGGAATTAGAATGGTTCTTTATACTGGCCTGTTTGGCCCAGATTTGCATATGTTCTGCCTTACATTAGCCGATATGCTAGTACATATGTTTATGCTAGCCCATTCCTGTTAAGCTAACCTGCAGATGTGTGTAATGTTGTAAGCTTCTCGGGGGGGGGGGGGGTAATATGATGTATGTAAAATGGCGTGATGCACTACGCTGCAGTAGCACATATGCACGTATGACGTCATGGCGCCTCAGGGTATATTAGACGGCTACCCAGGGCCAGCCGTCCTCTTAGTGCTTTTGCCCTTTCACGCTCCTCCTGCATTGTGTACTATTTTGCCGTATTCTGCCCTTATTTCCAGACATAACACTCTTGGCATGCTGTTGACAAGCAGCAGTCTGCGCATGACCAGTGGTACGTTGCCCAAACTACCACCTCTCCATTAACTACTTCTAACACTGTAAATATCACAGTAAAATGCAAAATGTTTGAATTTCTACAATTATTTCCAGATTCTCCACCTAACTGACTGAAAAAGCATACCCACTATGATATCCATATACAAAAATCTATGACCATGCAAACTGTTAGCCCAGTTGGTTAGTTAACTGTGTGTAAGTTAAAGGATGTGGGCCATGCATCCTTTGACTTACTTTCATGTTCACATTGTGAAGGTGACTGTCCGCACAACAATGACAGCCAGAGGTAAAACTCCAAAAACAGTCTATAGCAAGATAGTGACAGTGGAAATATTCAGGGTGAGGCTTCAGGGCGCTGTAAAAAAAAGTCTCTGTTCAGGAATTGTTTTAGCTTGTCAAAAGTACTGGAACCTGCCAGATATGCTGGTATGTGATTGATCCAAATGTGTGTGGTATCCAGCAAACTTTTCTCACAGCCATGAAGACCATTGACTGTAAGACTGAGCTGCACTGTCTTTGATAGCAATTTCCAATCATAGCTCTCCATCTTCTTGCTTTTTGAAGAGCATGTCCTAAATTCACTCACCCGATTTCCATGTTCACAATTGCCAGTACTGTGGGGGGCAAGGTGTTGGACAACAATGGACCAAGAGAAGAGATGTCGCCGGGGGGTCCAGACTGAACAGTAAAGGCTAGGCAACCACTGGAGAGAGGAGCAGACGCCGGGCCGCCAGGAGAGGAGTGAAGTGTGGCACCTGTGTAATATCATGTTAATGTGCCACACAGGCTTTGTTTTATACATAATGTGAGGTCGGAGCCTAGGGCCACCGTGCATGTAATTAAAGGTATAAAAGACAGATGCACAGTGGCCTGGGAGTTCTTTTTGGTTGTCCTGTTCTGTTAGAGGGAGAATAAAGTCTGTGTTGATCAGCTCGTTGCCTCGCCTGCATCCTTCCCTCTACAGTACACTGTTTATTAGATAAACATACAGCTATGATGCCATCCATCTTCGCCGAGTGCCTCACTTTGGCGCTCTGTTGTCCTTATGTGTGTCACGATGGCCCTCACGGACCGTCACAAGATGCCTCAGTCACCAGAGAGTTTGCAGTGGTAATTTATTGAGGATAAGGCAGAACACTCACAGAACACATACAGTGGCTGGGTGACGTCTGAGCCGGGGAGCACCCGATGCGCCAGACGGACAACAGTGAGAGTAAAGTCTCAAAGAAACATACCTGAGAATAACAACAGGAGCACAATCGGAACGTAGATGAACACCACAGAAGAGTATAGCAGGTGATCATAACAGGATATAACAGAGACTGCCGCGCTGGAGGACATTTAGCACCCGCTTATATCTCTGGCGGCTAATGACCCCAACGCGGCACAGCTGCTGCTAATGACAGCAGAGCAGCAGCTGACTTTGACAGCAGGGAGCTCCCCCGGGCGCCTTCACAATAAGAGCCCGAGGAGCTGGAAGGAACCCTCAGCTGCCAAAGCCAGGGAACAAAAAGATATGAGACCCGAGTGTGGCCAGAACCGACACTCGAGTTATGACAGTACCTCCCCCTCAAGGCCGAGCTCTGAGCGGCCAGAGTAACACCCAAGCCCCCCCCCCCCTAGGGTGGGTGGATGGGGCGCTGGCAGGAGGGAGAGAGACAAACCACCAACAAGGCTATAGAAAAAAAAAAACCCCATAATCCCTTAAACGTGGGTAACAAGAACAAAACCACAGGCAATATATATATATATATATGGGCAAACAACGAATTGACATAAGGTGGAGGGAAAGGACCACCAAACATTGGAACAAGAAAGGAGAGAGCCACAAAAATCACAGATCAACCCCCCCCACCCCCCACCCCAACAGTCTCACAGACATAAACAGAAACCCCGGGAAGAGTGTAGTTCTGACCCAGAGGGGCGGAGGCAGAAAGTTCGGGGGGCCGACCGGCAACAAGAGACCACAAAACAGGCAGGGGGAGAAAGAACAGTTCGGGCGGCCTACCCCGGTCCCATGCTCGGAAGCAGAGAATCTCAGGCGGCCGGACCAGGTCGCCACACAGGGAGTCCAAAATGTCGGGAGGCCGACCCAGAGAGCCAAATTGGCGAGACAGTCTTTCGGGCGGCTGACCCGCATCGCTAGCCCACCAGAACCGTTGAGTCAAAGTAGCCGGCGGTTCCGCTGAAAAAGGGAGAGATGAGGGAGAACCGGGCGAAGCAATCGGAACCCCAACGGCCCCAGGTGAACATGGGCAGCGCGCCTCAGGGAGACGAGGAGGATGACAATGGAGATGAGGGTGAAGAGGGGAATGAGTCTGTCCAGCATCCGGTGGCCGGGGACCTGCAGCTCCCTCACCGAATCCAGGACCTGCTGGTGCTGCACCCACGTCGGACCCCGATTGGGCCTCCGGAGCCGAACCCGCGACGGACCCCGACTGGGTCGGCGTGGCACCAAACTCGACCTCCAACCCCGAAACCGGAACCTCTGGCGCAGCAGGCGAAAGCAGCCCCTCGCCGGCGACCCTGGGAGAAGGCTCGAAAGAGAGAGAAAACCCGGGATCAGGATCACCGGCAGCGCCAGAACCCGGTGAGATAAGCTCGGACGCAGCGGGCGGCTGCACCCGGCTCATCTCCCCTTGAGACAGGCAAAAATGCTCTAAGAGGTGAAAAACAAAGACAAAGTAGAGCACTTGCCTGAGCTCGGGTTCTGACGCCGTCCAGGACTGCGAAGATCCGGGCTCAGATGTCAGGAGGTCGTCATCAGGCTCCCACTCAGCTGCGTCGGGCTTCGCAGCTGGCATGATGGTGCGTGCAGCCAAAGAGTCCTCCGGCACCGATGTCCACGCCGGTGGCCCGCAAGGCGTGGTGGCAGGAGAATCTCGCCCTGCTGGACCGGACCGTTCCTCCGTGGAACCCCGGGGACGCTTCTTCACCGGCGATGGCTCCACGCTGCAGTCCGCTCTCCTCCTCCGCCCATGCCGTGGCTGCGGAACCAGAACCAGGCTCTCCAGAACCGCAGGCCCCCTCCTCATCCAGCGACGTTGGGCTGGCGTCGAGGACCGCTCAGCGGAGGGAGACACAGAGGAAGCAGGGTTAATATTTTCATCCACAGCGGGTGGAGGGAGCTCGGGGGGCTGCATACCCCGAACTCCACCCCTAGGAGTCAGACAAGGCAAGACAATGTCAAAAGAAGAGAAATTATCATGCACTCGCCTTTCTCCTAAGGGTAAGATGATCTCCGCTGTGGGGGACGTCATTCCTTCCTTTCCCCGCTGGATGGCAACAGAGGGCCCTCTGGGAAGACGAGATGAGGGCACCCGAGGCGGATCCGGGATGAAGTTTGCCGATACGGAGCTCTCGTGACACACAGCAGCCAGGATAGGTGACGAGGAGGAGGGGGCGACAGCCGGGGTCAGTCGGGCGTGGAGCGCTGGCGGGACAGCGGGCGAAGGCCCAGGAGAAGACGAGGCTGCGGGGATTCCCCTCTGACGAGGCGCAGGAATGACAGCTGTGTGGGGGGTTGAGCCCTTGCGGCGACCCGGAACAGCATCCAGACGGGGCTCTAGCCAAGGTTGGAAGCCGGAGTGACGACGGTTCCTTGTAGGGGGTGAGGCGAAGGTGAGGTCCGGAAATCGCCGTTCCTGAGCAGAAACGGCGGCAAGCAAGTCAGCAAACTCAGGGAACTCACGCAGCGCTGGATTCCTCTCCACGAGTCTAACCGCCACCACCACATGCTTCATACACGCTGGAGGATTTTTAGCGGAGCAAGCAGCAGCCACCCGGTCCCAGATCTCGTCTGCTGTCATCTGCAGCTTCTCTGGGGGAATCCCGAGTGACGACATGCCCGATGGGAAAAACCCTCCGGGTGGTGCGAACTCCCGGGCCGGAACGGAGGCAGGAGCGGGATCCTGAAGCGAGGGGCGACGTCTCCTCCGCTTCGGCTCCCTGCCAGGATTTCCCTCCAGCCCTCGGAGTCTCTCACGCTGGGTGGCGATGTCAACTCTCCTCACGCTTACCTCTGGATGATCGGAGAAGCGGAGAAGAGAATCCAGAATCTCCTCGGCTAGGTCCAGGCGTCTACGAGCGTCGCTGGGAGCGTCCAACAGCGTAGCGGTGAAGATGGTGTAGTCGACCTCCTTCAGGAGCTCCGCTTGCTGCCTGCCAAGGCGCCGACAATGGCCCCTGGATGACGGCATACTCCCCGCTGCAGACACTCAGACAGGTAGGAATTAACAGTCCACTACTGCAAATTACACGGTGAATGGCGTCTCGAAACAACGCCTCCTCTCCGGGCGTTAGGCGGCAGTCTACTGTCACGACGGCCCTCACGGACCGTCACAAGACACCTCAGTCACCAGAGAGTTTGCAGTGGTAATTTATTGAGGATAAGGCAGAACACTCACAGAACACATACAGTGGCTGGGTGACGTCTGAGCCGGGGAGCACCCGATGCGCCAGACAGACAACAGTGAGAGTAAAGTCTCAAAGAAACATACCTGAGAATAACAACAGGAGCACAATTGGAACGTAGATGAACACCACAGAAGAGCATAGCAGGTGATCATAACAGGATATAACAGAGACTGCCGCGCTGGAGGACATTTAGCACCCGCTTATATCTCTGGCGGCTAATGACCCCAACGCGGCACAGCTGCTGCTAATGACAGCAGAGCAGCAGCTGACTTTGACAGCAGGGAGCTCCCCCGGGCGCCTTCACAATAAGAGCCCGAGGAGCTGGAAGGAACCCTCAGCTGCCAAAGCCAGGGAACAAAAAGATATGAGACCCGAGTGTGGCCAGAACCGACACTCGGGTTATGACAATGTGATTGTGGCATCAAACAGTTGTTCATCTCAGTCGGAATAAGACCAGAATAAAAGACCCCCAAAGAACATAGTTCCGGAAGAGTTCATCTTTCTGATAGTTTTACTAAAATGTTCTAATAATTTGCAGTGGGAATATGGTTAATGATTATGTAACTATCTCTCTTTGAGAATTCTTACACGGATCTTTAGAAAACCCTGGAAATACAAACAGGTGGAAGCAACAAACAAACAAAACATGAATGATTACCTCCTCTTCCTATGTCTGATTGGTCGATCTCTATCCAGACTTCTGCTCTGCCTGAAACAAACAAAAAAAACACTTCATTTATTTGCTTCCTTGCTTCATTCCTTCAGTTCTTCTTTCTTTCATTCTTTTAAGCCTTACCTTTGTGGTCTTCCTCTGTCTTGTTCACCTTCATTTATATCTGGAGGAAAGTTTGGGTTAAACAGTCCTCTTCTTAATTAAATGACAGATTACAAAACACATCAGTAATCAGGTTGCTTCTGTACAGTAATCAGATTACACATCATCATCACCCCCCCCCCCCCCACACACACACACATACGTGCTTGTGCTGTTTTCCCATGGTGCACTGGGCTTAATTTGGTCAGACTGGACTTCACCTTCTGACCTACAAATAAAGAGATGTAGTCACATGACATGTCACATGACATCTTCTCTCATTTGCCTTGTATGTTCTCACCTGTGAACAGCAGGTGGTGCAGTCTGCTTTGTTATACGTTCGCAGGTGGGATTCCACTTCTGATTAACCGGCATGCGAGTAGAGACTAAAGACAGAGGAATGTTGACCAACAAAATATTTAAGGAAAATAATGTATGTTGTGTGGTGTGTGTGTTGCCATACCCGCCCCTGTGTGTGATGTCAGGCGGGCTACGGCACTCTGTACATAGTTCTGTGTTCCTCCCAATAAAGTTGAGTTCGCTGCATGGCATAAGTCCGACTCTGATTTCAGACATAACATTTTGGGGACGAGAGAAAACTATGGAGCCGTATGGGCTACCTCCATCCTTATTACCGTTTCTGGTGTACCCGGGAGAGCCAGCGATCCTGTGGCCGAAATGGGTGGCCATTTCGAGGGTTACATAGCGGCCCTGGACCTAAGCAGACTCGACGGAGTACGAAGACGAGCACTTCTGGCCCATCATCTCGGTATGGAAGGTCGGAGAATTCTCTGCACGATGGGAGAGACGGGGTCTTATGCGGATGCTGTCGGGCAGATGGCTGAATATTTCGCCGAAAATACGAGGACTATGCAGCTATGGGTAGAAAAGCTGTTGGCGCCAAAAGAAGCTAAGCTAGCTAGCTTGGAGAAGCTAGCAGCTCAGTCAGTGACGATGGGGAAGTTAGCCACGACGCTAGATGCACGCCAAAACCAAGCTACAAGCTACCGACTAGACTGCAAGATAGAATCGGGGCCACTAGTGGGGGCGCCCCCGGTCACTGAAGACGCCGAGCCAGCCGAGGAGCTCAGCACGGTGTGTGACCATAGCGCTGGTGTTGTTGACGACATGGTGAGCAGCGACAGCAGACAGGAAGAGCAGTGAATTGAGTCTTCCCCACAGCTGGAGTCTCAGCAGCATGAAAGCGAGAGCAAGCAGGCTGGAAGCCCCGGGAAGCAGCAACAACAGCCGGGCACGGAGGCAGCGCAGCAGAGTGCCTTCAACGATAGCGCTGGGCGCAGCGGTGAAGTGCCTGGGTCGGTGAGTGACGCCAACGAGAGTGACGCTGGGAGCCATGGGAGAGAGCAGCAACAGCCGGGCGCAGAGGCAGCGCAGCGAAACGCCTTGGACAAGGGTGCCGGGAGCAGCGGCAAGGCACTTTGGTCAAGGAGCGGTGCCGATGGGCGAGTTTTGGTTTCCGCCGAAGTTCAGCCACGGGGGGCCGGAGTGTTTGGGGTTACAACGGTGGCAGCTGCAGCGGTTCCGAAGCCGGTTGGGAGCGGACCAACAGGCACGGAGAGACTGTGTGCCGGGCAGCAGCACTGCAGGTCCAGACGAGAGAAACGGTCGAGGGTGAGGAGAAGGGACATTCTCACCGTGGAGGTCGGTTTTGATCCAGGGGGCAGGCAGAGGGCAGGCAGCGGCCAGGAACGCGCATGCTATGGGGCTGCCCTGGGCCTCCGAGTGGTTTTACTCTTGGCTGCCCATGGACTGTGGTATAACCTAAAAGTTCAAATTTAAATATGTTCATATGGTGTGAGATATGAATGTGTTGTACGGGATTATTTTGTGTATTTAGTATAAAAAAACCCCCACTGATTTTAGTTGTTTTGGGTGAATGTGTTAGGCTATTGTAGTTCACTGTTTCCCTACTATTTCTCTTAGTGCATGATTTGGGTCCTAAATTGAGGTGGGTCTGGATTGTGTATGTGTTTTGCACTTTTGTAAAGGGGAGGGGAATGTTGTGTGGTGTGTGTGTGTGTTGCCATACCCGCCCCTGTGTGTGACGTCAGGCGGGCTACGGCACTCTGTATATAGTTCTGTGTTCCTCCCAATAAAGTTGAGTTCGCTGCATGGCCTAAGTCCATCTCTGATTCCAGACATAACAATGTAATCATATTTTTATCTTCTGTTTGTGTCATTTAAGCCTTACTGAACAGACAGTGGAGAGAGGCATGACAGAAGGGGGAAGATATGAGGACATATCACACCAGCAGAGATAACTGGTTTTACTTCATAGGACATAATTAACATGAACTCTACGCACCATGACATGTCGCCCCCTCACACACATCAGCTGATGGCAGCAATATTGTTTTGCTGGCTCTGCTTTTCCGCAAACTGATATTTAGCTGAGGCAGAACCAGACTGGGGGAATGATGAGTAATGCTGTATGACAGAGAAAGATAGTAAATGTAAGTATAATAAATTATGGCTGAAGCTAACAATTATTTTAGTTACAGGTTACTGTCAATTATTTTTTCAATTAGCCGACAACTTATTTGGTCTACATAATATCTTTAAAAAACAGTCAAAAATGTTCATCACAATATCCCAGAGGTCAGTGTGACCTCATCTAATGTTTTGGTCTGTTACGCAAATGGTGCAAAACCATGGTTCCCCAACAGCTGACATGAATTTTGTTGACCTGGGCGTGTCCAAGGCAGTAAGAATTTGTTATTTTCAGTTTGTCTAAGGGCTTACACTTGACTTACTGCAAACAGACTTCCCTTTTACATTCTGGTTCAAATCCTCTAACCTTCTATGCCTCGCCCTGACTGTTAATCAAATAACAGGATAAGCTTCTCTGTTATGGATGAATAGATGAAACATTTATGAGTGTGTGTGTGTGTACCTACCTGCTGTGTTTCAGTTTGTGCGCTAATGAATTCACCCCTGACATCCTGAACAGAATATCAACAGTATTCAGTAAGTTAGTCAGAGTGGACATTTTATTATGCAACTCTGTACATGTTTAGTATGTAGTGTATCTGTACCAGAGGTGAGACCAAGTCATTATTTTGCCAGACACAAGTGAGTCTCAAGTCTTCCTACTTAAGTCTAGAGTTAAGTCCCCGATCACGAATAATGAGTGCCAAGTCAAGTTTAAGTCTTAAACTTTGAGTTTCAAGTCACAGACAAGCCATCCTGTGCTTTTTATCGAATGCAAGTCCATTTAAGCAACACTAGGTGAGATTTTCCTCTTCAAATAATGTTTCCAAAATTATTCTGATAGTACATCAACCTTTGACTGGGGAAATTTCCCTTCTACCACAAGAGGACCCGCATTGCCTGCAATGGATCTGTTCTTGGTAAGAATACAGAAAAGACTACAACGATGGTGACTGTGATTTGAAGCCCATCAGCCAATCACAGGGCACAAGTTGTAGAATATGTAGAAAGAAAGTGGCTGACAGCACTAAGCCACTCCTTAAGATCTCAGTTGTTCATTGTGGAATATGTATGTGTGCCGCTGGGAATCTCGGGGTATTCTGGCTACAGCTTATGAGAGCTAGTGGCACGCCTCTGGAGTGAGGCTAAAAATAAAGCTCGTACTCTGAACCTCACGTGAATTCCTGTGTATCTTCAACATTTCTACATGGTGTCAGAAGTCAGCCTCTGCCCAGCATGTCGCAGAATCTCCGACGGATTAATCCACTCGTCTTTGACGAAAACATCGCGGACAACTGGGTCAAATTCAAGCGCGAATGGCGCGTCTACAGCATCGTGGGGCTAACGTCGGCTAGCAAACAGGTGAAAGCGTACACGCTCCTCAACCTCGCCGGTCCCGATGCGCTGGACAAGTACGACACATTCACCTTCGAACAAGACGAAGATCCGGAGGATCCTGACACACTGGTAAAGAAATTTGATGAAATTTGCCTTCCTATAAAAAATGTCATTATGGACAGACATGCGTTCAATACTACAGGCCAGAAACCACACCAGTCTATCCAGTCATATGCAGCCACGTTAAGGTCTGTGGCCAAGAAATGTGAGTTCGGCCCGTTACATGATGAACTGATTAGAGACAGGTTGGTGTGTGGCGTCCGCGATGACACCCTCCGCACCCAGCTACTGAAAGAAAAGAAACTGACGCTAGATGCAGCCATGGAGATGTGTGTGCTACACGAGCAATCTGAAAAGGGCAACATGGAACTAAAGAAGGAAAAAGACGACAAAGAAATGAAAAAGGAAGGAGATCTGTGTGCAGTGCAATTCAACTTGTGCTCAAACTGTAGTGGGCAACACCCACCCGATCGCAGCAGCTGCCCAGCTTTCAATAAACGCTGCAACTCGTGTGGAAAATGGAACCACTTCTCCAAATGCTGCAGATCGAGCGGGGAGCGTAAACCCAGCGCACAGCGTGAGCAGCAGCTGAGCAGACCACCCCGCACCCCACGCAGAGGAGGATACGCGCACAAAATAAGCAAACTGGACACAGAGACCGCACATGACCCAGCCGAACTCTTCTACTGTGAAAGCGTGGAAACGGCTACAGACAAGGGCGAGATACTCACCATGCTGTCGTCCTCCACCACCGGAAAACAACTGAAAATAAAGATTGACACTGGAGCTCGGTGCAATGTGATCTCCAAGGCCACTCTTGACCACACCGACCCCAATGCGGACATCGACCACAGCCGTATAATCAACCTCGTGGCCTACGGAGGACAGGTGATAAGAACAATGGGCGTGGCTACTGTGCATCTCACATGTGGGACATTACACTTTCATGTTGTTGACAGTGATGTGAAACCTCTTCTCGGTCTCATTGATAGTGTAAAACTGGGCTTTGTGAAACTGGGACCAAATGTGCATGCACTCCAACAGGGAGCGCCAGAACTGACAGAATACAGAGACTTGTTTGACAACAGCACTGTAGGCAAGCTTCCGGTGGTGTACCACATGCGTCTGGACGACACAGTGCACCCCACGATCTGTGCTCCCAGGCGGGTACCACTAGCAATGAAGGACAAGATCATTCAGGAGCTCAACAGAATGACCAAGCTGGAAATCATCAAACCAGTCCACGAACCCACAGAATGGGTATCTGCAATGGTGGCTGCCTGCAAGAAGGATGGCAGCATCCGGCTGTGCATCGATCCAGTCCATCTCAACAAAGCACTTCTCAGGCCCCACCATCCCATGAAAACAGTCGAACAAGTGATAACTGACATGCCAGGCGCCAAAGTGTTCAGCGTCCTAGACGCAAAATGTGGATTCTGGCAGGTGCCACTCAGCAGCGAGTCCTCCAAACTGACCACATTCATGACACCAGTGGGCCGGTATGCTTTCCTCCGAATGCCCTATGGGATATCGACGGGGAGTGAGGTGTTCCAGAGGTGCATGGAGCAACTCTTTGAAGGGCAGCCATGTGCAATTGTCGTCGACGACATCCTTGTCTGGGGCAGCACTACAGAGGAGCTTGACGCGCGTCTACATCAGGTCATGGAGAGAGTGCGTGCCGTCAACCTCAAGCTGAACCCAGACAAATGCCGCTTCAGGGTGTCTGCAGTCTCATACGTGGGGCACCTGCTCACCGACCAGGGGATCAAACCGGATCCTGCCAAGACTGCCGCGGTTCGCCTGATGCCTCCCCCAGAGGACAAGCATGGGGTCCAGAGATTCCTCGGCATGACAAACTACCTGTCAAAGTTCATCCCAGGCTACAGTGAAGTCACAGCACCCCTGCGTCAGCTCCTCCTTCAAGATGTGGACTGGGTCTGGCAGGAGCATCACACAGCGGCCTTCAACAAACTCAAGGACCTTCTCACCAGCACCCAGTCCTCCAGTATTTCGATGTACACCAGCCAGTGGTGCTGTCTGCTGATGCCTCTCAGCATGGTCTAGGGGCTGTCTGCCTACAAAACAACAAACCTGTGGCGTTTGCCTCTAGAGCCCTCACGGAGACAGAGGGGCGCTACGCACAAATAGAAAAGGAGCTCCTGGCTCTAGTCTACGCCTGTCAAAAATTCCACGACTACATATATGGCCGTCCTGTGACAGTGGAGACCGATCATCAGCCCCTCATCACCATACTGCGAAAGCCCCTCCACTCTGCATCCGCTCGCCTCCAGAGAATGATGCTGAAGCTGCAGCGTTACAACTTTCAGGTTACCTACAAAAGAGGCAAAGAACTGTATGTTGCAGACACCCTCTCACGTGCACATCTGCCGGCTGCTGACCAGACCGACAGTGCTGAGGACTACGATGTCATGACGGTGGAGGTGCTCTCCTCAAGAAGACTGGAGGAACTGAGACGTGAAACACTGGCAGACCCTACATGCCGCCGGCTAGCTGAGGTCATCACCACAGGCTGGCCTGACTCGTCAAAGAAACTGCCTCATGATCTCAGACCATTCTACAGCATGAGAGATGAGCTCACGACGGACAATGGCCTGCTACTTCGCGGTCTGCGCTTCGTCATCCCCCACTCTTTGCGACACTACTACGTCAAACAGCTGCATCAAGGCCACCCTGGCCCCGAAGCAACAAAACGCAGGGCCAGAGAAACCATGTTCTGGCCCACAATCAACCAGGACATTGAGAATGAGCTCTCCAAATGTGCTCCATGTAATGCACTGCGACCTCACCAGACAAGAGAGCCTCTGCAACTACATGATGTACCTGACCTACCGTGGGCCCTCACAGCAGCTGATGTCTTCGAGTGGGAGGGAAAAGAACACCTGGTGCTTGTCGACTCGTACTCTGGCTGGTATGAAATGGATCAGCTCCCCAACACCACTAGTGCAACCATCATCACCAGGCTGAAACGGCACTTTGCCACACACGGTGCACCTCAGCAGCTCATGACTGACAATGCTGCATATTTCACTAGCAGGGAATTCCAGGAATTTGCCCACACATGGGACTTTACCCACGTCACCAGCAGCCCCCACTACCCACAATCAAATGGGTTAGCTGAAAGGGCCGTTCGTTCAGCCAAACACCTGCTGGAGAAATGTGCACGTGATGGTACAGATGTCTATGTGGCCCTACTCAACATACGAAACACACCAAGAGATGGACTGCCCTCGCCAGCGCAGCGTTTGCTGTCTCGGCGCACAAAGACCCTCATTCCCATGACCAAAGCAATGTACCTACCCAGGGTGCAAACACAGGTGCAGGCTGCTCTCACCCACGCAAGGCAGCGACGCAAGGCACACTACGACAAATCAGCCAAACGCCTTACACCACTGCAAACAGGGAACACGGTCAGGATGCAGACGGCCAGGGGATACGACCGGCTCGCAGTGGTCACGGGAGCTGCAGCACAACCCAACAGCTACCAGGTCCAGGTCGGGGATGCCACGTACACAAGGAACAGACGTCATCTGCTACTCACCCCGGAGACTTACACCCCTCATACACCAACCCTCCCATCTAGCACCACTCCAGACAGACCAGCGGATCCACAGCCTGTTGCCGCCCAGCCAGAGGCGGCCCCAGCCCAGGAAGGTGTGATCATCACCCGCTCAGGAAGAGTATCGAGGCCCAACACCCTCTACAAGGACTACACCACCTAGACACTTCCACTCACTCACTGACTCTCTCACTCACTCACTCACTCACACTCACACACACTCACTCACTCACTCACTTAAAAAAGTGTCACTGTACAATGTCACTGTTCATTCTTCATGCACGTTCTTATTCACGTTAAGTTAATGAATTTGTAATATACTGTAGTTGAATATTGTTATTCTGGCATTCTTAACTTCCCCTCATGTGCCTTACCCTAATAGGAGCACTTAGGCTGTTCTTTTATCTGTCAAAACTGCTAACCTCCCCTGTTTGTTATACTTTATTGAGAGGGGGGATGTAGAATATGTAGAAAGAAAGTGGCTGACAGCACTAAGCCACTCCTTAAGATCTCAGTTGTTCATTGGGGAATATGTATGTGTGCCGCTGGGAATCTCGGGGTATTCTGGCTACAGCTTGTGAGAGCTAGTGGCACGCCTCTGGAGTGAGGCTAAAAATAAAGCTCGTACTCTGAACCTCACGTGAATTCCTGTGTATCTTCAACATTTCTACACAAGTTTAGCCACCAACAACAAAGTATCCTGTGACTGACTGTTGGGACTGAGGTCATAGTCACCATAGTTGTAGTGTTTTCAGTGTTCCTACTAAGAACAAGAAAGTTGCACAGTGCTGCTTAAAAAAAGTATGAACATTTAACTTTACCTAAATCGTATAACTTAGTTACTTCCTTGTATAACTTTATGCAAATTGTGAATTTGTGTAAAGCTATATATATATATATATTTATATATGAAACCAGAAGTTAACATACACAGCATAAAGTGCCCCATTCCTCCTGACAGAACTGGTGTAACTGAGGTTTGTAGGCTGCCTTGCTCCCTCAGGTCTTTTCAGCTCTGCACACAAATTTTCTATGAGATTGAAATCAGAGCTTTGTGATGGCTACTCCAAAACATTGACTTTGTTGTCCTTATGCTACTTTATCACTAATTTGGCAGTATACTTAAGGTCATTGTCCACTTGGAAAACCCATTTGTGGCCAAACTTTAACTTCTTGGCTGATGTCTTGAGATGCTGCTTCAATATTTCCACATAATGTTCTTTCCTCATGATGCCATCTATTTTGTGAAGTGCACCAGTCCCTCCTGCAGCAAAACACCCCCACAACATGATGCTGCCACCCCTTACTTCACAGTTGGGATGGTGTTCTCAAGCTTGGAAGCTTCCCCCTTTTTCCTCTAAATGTAATTGTCATGATTGCCAAACAGTTCAATTTTAGTTTCATCAGGCCACAGGTCATGTCTCCAACAATTAAAGTCTTTGTCCCTGTGTGGATTTACAAAATGTAATCTGATTTTTTTATGTTGCTTTTGGAGTAATGGCTTCTTCCTCACTGAGTGGCCTTTCAGCCCATGTTGGTACAGAACTCGTTTCACTGTGGTTAGTGACACTCTTACCAGCTTCAGCCAGCATCTTTACAAGGTCTTTTGCTTTTGTTCCAAGGTTGATATGCACATTTCAGACCAAAACACATTCATCTCTGGGACACAGAACCCGTCTCCTTCCTGAGCAGTATGATGACTGGGCATTCCCATGGTGTTTATACTTGTGTATAATTGTTTGACTAGATGAACGTGGCACCTTCAGACATCTGGAAATTGTACCCAAGGTTGAACCAAACTTGTTGAGGTCCACAATTCTCTTCCTGATATCTTGGCTGATTTCTTTTGATTTTCCCATGATGTCACACAAGGAAGCAGTGTGTTTGAGGTGTGCCTTAAAATACATCCACAGGTGTGCCTCCAGTTAACTCAAATATTGTCAATTAACCTACCAGAAGCTTCCAAAGCCATGACATCATCATCATCAGGCTTTCCCAAATTAAGATAAGTCTTTATTAGTCCCACAATGGGGAAAATATAGGATTGCAGCAGCAAAGGGATAGCAGCACTCAGAGCAATAGATAATAAGATAAGAATTGGTTAGCCAAAGCAGTAAATAAATATACATATGTGCACAGTTATATACACAGTGCAGGAGCATTGCAGTTTGATGGTATCAACAGCAATACAGTTAGTTACATTACCGGCAAATATAAATATAGATCCAGACAGTATATTTCACATTTGAATGAACAGTGTTGTTGTCACCCTCAATAATAATTGTAAAAGTTGTGAAAATTTGTGTAAAGTTGTGTATTGAAGGGGATGGGACGTTTAAATTGTTTAAAGGGATAGTAATCTTGGTGTATATAAACTTTGAAGAAAGTAATAAAAAATTCTCTAAAAAACTACTTAACAAATATAAAAATTATTTAGAAAATATAAATAATTTTGGTAATCCTAACTTAAATCCATCCATCCATCTTCTACCACTTTTCCGGAGGTCTGGGTCGTGGAGGCAGCAGCCTAATCGGAGAAGCCCAGACTTCCCTCTCCCCAGCCACCTGCTCCACCTCTTCAGAGAGGATACCAAGACGTTCCCTGATCAGCTGGGAGACATAGTCTCTCCAGCGTGTCCTGGGTCTGCCCCGGGGTCTCCTCCCAGTGGGACATGCCTTAAATATCTCAAGTAGGAGGTGTCCAGGAGGCATCCTGATCAGATGCGCATTTCAGTTAGAGGTAGGGCACCTAACTGAAATAAAAGAGGAAAAGTTTTGTTTGATTTAATGTCAAACAGTAAGGGCAAAAAAAGTTATGTGTGTTTTTAAACAGTGTATGTAAACATCTGGTTTCAACTGTGTATATGTTTTCAAAGACCCCCCCAACACGCTCACATGCACAGAACTGAGGACCTTTTTAATTATCATAATAACACACCTGTCTTTGCACTCTGCAATTTCATGTATATTGACCCATCTGTGAAACCACTACTATGTATATTTTCCTTAATCCTTGGCCATTTTACTCAGTTGTGTGTCCAGTTGTGTGTTCTGCAGTCCACACTCTTCTGTACATCGTTCCACTCGTGAAGCCACTACCATACCTGTGTATATTTCCAGAATCCTGGGCTATTTTTATTTCAGTCGTGTGTTTAATCGTGTGTTCTGTAACTGTGTTTTCATCTAATCCTTCTCTCATATGTTAGTGCGCAGTGGCCTGGTGGTGCGCCCACCATTTCGTTGAACTGTACAACTGTACAATGACAATAGAGCCTATTCAATTCTATTCTAAAGGGTGAGTAAAATGCAACTTATATGGATTTTTGTGAGACTTGGCTGTACCTGAAGAAAGTGTGGTGTTCAATGCAACATTTCCACAAACGTTGACAATCATATCGATCTGACGTCTGAAAGAAGAATGAAGTCTCTGAACCCTGAAGCACAAAAATACACACAAATGCTTAAATGAATACTCTTGTGAACACACACACCACATTAAATTAAAAAAAAATTAAATCACCCTTTATTGTCATTCAACTGTACAACCAATCATGTACAGTAGAACTAGATTGTGTTTTACCTATCTACTGTGTTAATCACACACACCCCAAGTGCAGAATCAGAGGGCCGCTGCCATGCAAGGCGCCGCCACAAATTTCCCTCCTCCATTCCATTATTGCTGAGCACCAAGCTGGATGGCAGGAAGTTCCACTTTTATATGGTCTTCGGCATGACCCGGCCGGGATTTGAACCCCTGCCTCCCAGGTGTGGGGCAGATGCTCCACCAACTGTCCCACCACTCTGGTGGTGGCTCATCCACTCACTTTTGGAAAAAGTTTGCTGTATTTAGGACTGTTTGTATTTTGACTGATTTTATCAGTATCAACATTAGTATTATTCTTCTGGTATAGACCCTGTAAGTATTACTGAAATCAGCACTGACAATGCTGAGCTGTCACTCACGTTTCTCCTGATTACTCGCAGCTCAAATGTCTCATCCTTGAAGTGAAGTTTGGTGATTCTCTGCCTGAATGAAAGGTGAAATGACAGATTACATAATGTAGGTTATAATAAGGTTACAAGAAAGCAACAGATCTGAGCCAAAACTAAAGTACATTTAATTAAAGGGACATAATGTCCTTTTTTCCACATGTTAACACAGTTCCCAAAAGTCTTTAAATAAATGTCTGTGGCATGCTTTATTTAAAATTCCTCAGGGTTTATAGAGTGTAGCACCATTTAGCACTCAGAATACTCTTATTCATAATGACTGACATGGTTAATAGACCCAGTAAGCAGACTCGGACTCAGAAATAGATACAATTATATTTATTGAACAATAAAGAATATGTGTGGGTGAGTGGTCTTGTAGCAGCTGGGGGACAACAGAACACCGTTCAACCTGGCAACCCCAGGGACAGACAGAGGCAGGGACAGTTGGTGGCAATCACAGGTGGAGATGTACAGTTTAGTCCAGGGCTTACTGTTTGTAGAGCTGTAGAGTGGCTCAGGTTCAGCTCGGCGGCTACGGCCAGGAGGATAGTGTCTGCTGATCCGGCTGCTGCTGAAGGAGGTAGATGCGTTAGAGGTGGAGCAGTGCAGCTTGGTCCGCCGCCAGGAAGGAGGGAGGTCTGCTGCCACGGAGCTCCGCCTGTGCACAGGGGACTGAGAGAGGAATTTAGGAGAATGAGCAAGGGCTTACTTCAGCTGTGGATTGATTCTTCCAGATGCCAGCGGGCAGGAGGCTGGAAGCGAGGACGAAGGTAGACTGAGGCTGGATGCGAGGATGAAGGTAGACTGAGGCTAGGAAGTTCAGGAACAATGATGAAGGTGAGAGAAGGTCTCATGGAGTGTAGACAGATGACTCCGCACTGACCCCAGGGCAGCGTGGTTTAAATAGCCCTGGCCGTGATGAGGAGCAGGTGTGCGCGCAGCTGAGGAGAATAGGCAGCCAGAGCAAACCATTACAGTACTCCCCCCCACCACGAGACACCTCATGGCAGTCGATCCACCCTACCTGGGTGCGCCCGATTGAAGTCCCTGATGAGATCTTTGTCCAAAACAAAGGAGGGACGCACCCAGGATCTCCATTCCGGCCCGTAGCCATCCCAGTCAACCAGGTATTGTAGGCCGCGACCCTGGTGGCGGACATCCAGGATGGCATTGACCTTCCACAACGGGTCGCCGTCGATCAACATCGGCGGAAGTGGAGACCTGGGAGGGGGACACAGAGGGCTGGAACAGAAGGGCTTGACCTGCGAAACATGGAAGGTAGGACAGATGCTTAGGGAGGGGGGGGGGAGCTAAGCGCACAGAAACAGGATTAATGGTGCGAGTGATGGCAAAAGGTCCAATGAACCGTTGGAACATCTTCCTAGCCTCTGCCTTCAGGTTAATGTGTTTGGTGGATAGCCATACCTGCTGACCCACCTGGTAGGGAGGGGCTGGTGTACTGCGACGGTTGGCAACCGTGGAGTTGTGCTCTGCCGTGCGCCGTAGCGTGGTCTGGGTCACTCTCCACAGCTGGCGGCAGCACCTCAGGTGAGCCTGGACAGACGGGACGGCAATGTCCCTCTCCTCCTCAGGAAACAATGGGGGGTTGTATCCCAGCGAAGCCTCAAATGAAGGCATGCCGATAGCCGAAGAGACTGTCGTGTTGTGAGCGTATTTGATCCACGGGAGGTGCGTGCTCCAAGATGCCAGGTTGGTGGTAGCGGCACACCGCAGCGCAGCCTCCAGCTCTTGGTTAGCCCGCTCACATTGCCCGTTGCTCTGTGGGTGGTATTCGGAAGGCAGGCTCACCGTAGCCCCAAGGGCATTGCAAAAGGACCTCCATATCTGGGAGATGAACTGAGGTCCCCGGTCGGAGACGATGTCCAGGGGTATCCCGTGTAGTCTCACTACATGTTGGACAAGAAGGTCTGCTGTCTCCTTCGCTGTAGGCAGCTCCTGCAGGGGAACGAAGTGAGCGGCCTTGGAAAACCTATCAACAATGGTGAGAACTACCGTATGATGATTAGGAGGTGGGGACCGGTGACGAAGTCCAACGCCACATGGGACCAGGGCCTGCCGGGAGTAGGGAGGGGGTGGAGCAGACCGGCTGGAGAATAGGAGGATGTCTTGCTAGCGACGCACTGTGGGCAGGGGCCGATGTACTCTCTGACGTCCTTCTGAAGCAAAGGCCACCAAAACATCCTTTGCAAAAGCGCCACCATGTGAGCCCTCCCAGGGTGACATGAGAACCTGGAAGCGTGGGCCCAATGGATAACCTCACCCCGAAAGGCAGTTAGAATGAACAGCCTCCCCGCTGGTCCCCCGCCCGGATCCGCCTCAGCGTCCTGCACCTTCAGGACCCTCTCTCTGATGCCCCACAAGAGGGTACTCACGATACATGATGGAGGAAGGATAGGATGTTCCGTTACTTCCGAAGCATCCAAGGCGAACTGCCTGGATAGGGCGTCCGGTTTGGAATTCTTGGACCCGGGGCGGTACGTGATGGTGAAGTCAAAACGTTCTAAGAACAGGGACCAGTGGGCCCGGCGCGCATTCAGATGTTTGGCCATCCTGAGGTACTCCAGATTCTTGTGGTCCGTCCAGACCACGAACGGCTGGGAGGCCCCCTCCAACCACTGGCGCCACTCCTCCAGCGTGAGCTTGACCGCCAGGAGCTCCCTGTCACCAATGTCATAATTGCGCTCAGCTGGGGACAGCCGACGAGAGAAGAACGCACAGGGCCGAATCCTGCCATCTGCCGGGGAGCGCTGGGATAGCACGGCTCCAACCCCCGAGTCCGAGGCGTCCACCTCCACCAGGCACTGGAGTGCGGGGTCCACCTGAGCGAGGATGAGAGAGTCGGAGAACTTCCCCCTGAGATCAGCAAAGGCTGTAGCCGCCTCCTCCGTCCACCGGAAAGGAACCTTAGAAGAAGTGAGACGTGTCAGGGGGAGAGCAATGATGCTATAATTCTTAACAAAGCGGTGGTAGAAATTGGCGAACCCCAAAAACTGCTGAAGTTGTTTCCTGGAGGAGGGAGTGGGCCAGTCTACCACCGCTTTTATCTTACTGGGGTCTGGGATGATCTCATTATGGGAGATGATGAAGCCCAGGAAGGATGTCTTGGAGGTGTGGAACTCACACTTCTCGGCCTTGACGAATAGCTTGTTTTCCAGGATCCGCTGCAAAACTCGTCTCACATGCACCCGATGCTTGTCCAAAGACTGCGAAAAAATCAAGATAGACGAAAACAAAACACCCAAAAATTCCCTCAGCACGTCGTTGATCAACTGCTGGAATACGGTGGGGGCGTTGGTCAGTCCGAATGGCATAACCAGGTACTCGAAGTGTCCGCTGGGAGTCCGGAACCCCGTCTTCAACTCGTCACCCTCCCGGATCCTCACCAGATGGTAAGCGCTACGGAGATCCTGCTTGGTGAATCAGGAGGCCCCCTGGAGGGAATCAAAAGCTATATTAATAAGAGGAAGGGTATATTTGTCCTTGATAGTGATGTTATTTAATTCTCTAAAGTCAATGCACGGCCTCAGTGAACCATCCTTCTTGCCAACAAACCCCCCCCCCCCGCCGCCCCCATCACTGAGGATGACTGCCGGATTATGCCAGAGTTTAATGATTCTTAAGCCTCCATGGCTTCCCGCTCCGGAGGTGACAGGCTGTAAAGACGACTCAACAGCAGTGGGGCTCCTGCATGGAGGTTGATGGCGTAGTCATATGGGCGGTGAGGGGGGAGGGAAAGGGCCTGGGTTTTGCTGAAGGCGACCCCAAGGTCATGATACTCCGGAGGAATCTTAGACAAATCGGGGGGAGGGGTGACGGGGGCACCCAGGGGCATGGATGGCGAGCAAGCAGCAGATTGTAGACAGGCACCAAGGCAGAACGAGCTCCAAGACACCACATTCCCGGAGCGCCAGTCAACAGAGGGATTATGGAGGCATAACCAGGAATAGCCGAGAATTACCGGGGAGGAGGAAACCAGCAACACAAAAAACCTCAACTCCTCCCGATGATTACCAGATATGATGACGGACACTGGGGTGGTCTGCTGGGATACTATGGCAAGTTGGGTTTTGGACAAGGCGATGAGATTGAGTGGGGTTTTTAGCGATTGACAGGGGAGGCCCAGCCGGGTCGCCCGAGATGAAACTCTGCTCTGCCCCCGAATCAATCAATGCGTGTGTTACTATTTCCATTTGGTTGTGAATGAAACGGATAGGGAGAAGAAACCTAGAGAGGGGATTGGATTGACATAAGTCCATGAGTCCCCCTACTACGACGCACGGACCCCCCCTTTTGGCTGTATAGGGCATGACGCTACCTTGTGCTCCTTGCTCCCATAGTAGAGGCACAACCCCAGCTTGCGGCGGCGCTGTTTCTCCGTTAGAGGTAACCTGGACTGTCCCACTACCATTGGTTCCGAGGCCTCCGGGGAATCAGAGGGAAGTAGGGCCAATAGGGAAGGCTGGGGGGAGTGGCGATATTGAGCACCCAAGCGACTGGAAGACCTACATTCCGCTGCCCGTTCCCTTAGTCTGTTATCGAGGCTTATGGCCAGGGAAATCAACTCCCAAAGTTAGCCTACCTGGCTTTTCTAAGCGGACTAGCTCGTCCCGCAGGCTAGGGCTAAGACTTCTAATAAAGATGCTGCAGAGCGAGATGTCCTCCCACCCCACCTCTGTAGCCACCACCCGAAAGTTGATGGCATAGTCTGCCACGGACTTAGTTCCCTGTCTCAGATTCAGCAGCTGGAATGTAAGCACACTATCACGGTCGGAGTGGTCAAACACCTCATTGAATTCACAGACAAACTGATTATACGTCAAGCTAGCATAGTTCGCCCTAGCCATAACTGTGTATGCCCACGCTAGCGTCGCCCTCTCTAATAGATTAATTATGTAGCCGATCTGGCTGTGATCTGTGGGGAAGTCCCCGGGCACCTGCTGAAAAACCATCTCACACTGCATAATAAATCCCCTAGCCTCCCCTAGTTTACCACTAAAATGGGTGGGAGTGGGGATGGGGGTTAGCTGGGAAGAAGGGCCCTGCCCGGGTTGGCTGGATTGGGAGCTAGCAGGAGCAGAGGAGCTGCTTGGGGCCGGAGGAAATGCCTGCGGACCTGCCAGGCAATCCAACCGGTCCGTTAAACGGGTCAATTGATTGAGGATAATTTGTTGTTGATAAGCTAATTGATCTATCCGAGTCTCGAGGTTGTCAACTTTGCGCACCAACGCGCTGTCAGCTGGGTCGTTTTGGCGGAGTCGTACTGGCATGGTTATTAGACCCAGTGAGCAGACTCAGACTCAGAAATAGATATAATTATATTTATTGAACAACAAAGAATGTGTGTGGGTGTGTGGTCTTGTAGCAGCTGGGGGAGAGCAGAACACCGTTCAACCTGGCAACCCCAGGGACAGACAGAGGCAGGGACAGTTGGTGGCAATCACAGGTGGAGATGTACAGTTTAGTCCAGGGCTTACTGTTTGTAGAGATGTAGAGTGGCTCAGGCTCAGCTTGGCAGCTACAGCCAGGAGGACAGTGTCTGCTGATCTGGCTGCTGCTGAAGGAGATAGATGCATTAGAGGTGGAGCAGTGCAGCTTGGTCCGCCGCCAGGAAGGAGGGAGGTGTGCCGCCACTGAGCTCCGCCTGTGCACAGGGGACTGAGAGAGGAATTTAGGAGAATGAGCAAGGGCTTACTTCAGCTGTGGATTGATTCTTCCAGATGCCAGCGGGCAGGAGGCTGGAAGCGAGGACGAAGGTAGACTAAGGCTAGGAAGCTCAGGAGCAACAATGAAGGCAAGAGAAGGTCTCATGGAGTGTAGACAGACGACTCCGCACTGATCCCAGGGCAGTGTGGTTTAAATAGCCCTGGCCGTGATGAGGAGCAGGTGTGCGCGCATCTGAGGAGAATAGGCAGCCAGAGCAAACCATTACAATGACCCATTTCAGTGCATAGTTCTTTAAATGCTAATGAGCCCCACTTCACCCTTTTAACCCAGCCTCCCACACATACAGTATGTTTAGTGGTGTGAGTACACATAGACAATAGTATTATTAAACACAGTTGTGAAGCTATGCTATGCTCAGTAGCCACTCCATATACCCAAATTCATGCACACGAGTACTGAACAAGTGAAAATTTCACTATGTGTCACTTTGCATTGTGTTGGTCTTCAGCATGTAGAAATCACAGGACCCTGTGATATTTGTTATTATTCAGTAAAGATGCTATGACATTATTTGAGATGTCCTACCAGAAATACTTTCCCACCAGCTCTTTGTTCTTGTATACAACTACACCCACTGGAGCCGGGCCCAAAAAGTACTCGGTATGGTTCTCCCCCTAAAGAGAATTGTGGAAGCACAGTTAGACTAGTTTGGTAGATAGGGGATGATTTTTTTGAAGCAATTTGTGATGAAAGGTCTTACATAGGCAGCAAACAGAGAGACACCATACATGTTCAGAGAGCTGCACAAAGACAAGAAGAGACCCTGAGCCTGAGACTGAGAGACACCCCTGGAAAACCGGAACAAGAGAAAGAGACTGTTAGTAATCAATTAATAATCAATCAATAAATAGATGTACTAGCATGAGTCGTGCAGTAATAACTGACAACCAGAGCCAAGGTGTTGAGTTAATGCCCATATAGTCACCAGTTGCAGTCTATAGATGACTGAGGGGCCAAAGCCAAACTGGTGGGGGATCAAATTCATGACCCCCCACACAGGAGTCCGGCTTGGCTTAACTTATTAAAGACAGTGTGTTTCTCTGTCAAGTGAGTTTATTTTAACAGCATATATCTGACACATGGATGTATTTTAAAAGGCTAAAACCCACAAAACATAATTTTGCAGTTAATAGGACCTTTACATTATTAGGAACATTGATTTAAAAAACTTCCTGTTTACTTCAGTGATTTGTAGATTCGTTCAACGTCTTGTTTCTCCTCTGACTCTGATGCATCATCACCACCATAGTCACCTTGCTCCACTGAAATGGAAAATTTTTTCTAATGATTATGTTATGAATTAAGTCACTTTGTTCTAATAAAAAAAAAACAGTAATTCATATTTTTTTCTTTTACCCTGCAGCATGAAAGCAGATAGTCTTGCTCTGACACGGGTGGAGCATGGCAGACGACCTCTATAAATGTCTTGACGGAGCTGCAGGTAAAACTGATATCTGGTGCAGAAACACTCAAGCCAATGTATCACTGTCCATAAATGTTTGTACACAAACATGGACTAGACCATATGAATTGCTATAAAAATAAATATGACGTACTGTGTGGTTTCCTCCTTCAGCTCTGATGGATCTTCGATGTAAAATTTCACACCAAAGTAGAAAATATATGGAGGACCGCCTGGAAAACACAACAGTGTACAGTGGGTATTTGTAGTATAAAGAAAACCAATACAGCAGAAACAAAACACAGAAGTACAGAAAGAGTTTAGTTTTTAGTTCGAATGTTGCCATGTTCATATTTTAGTGGAACTTACGGAGGTCTCGGTGCTGTGAAAGAGTCTTTGATGGAACCAACCAGTGCTGAAATTAACAGAAACGGTCACATACTCTTCCTCAGATTCACCTGTTCAATGATACTTTTAAAAGTACAATACTACATTTATGGCTGGGCGACAAATCAAATATACTGGATGTATCTCTATCATATCTATACTGTATCTCTAAATCTCTAAGAACACAAAGGGGGGAGACAGATGAAGATAAATATTACGACCACTGCAGCATAACTGCAGGGCAGTCTGCACTGTGCAGGTATGTAAATGATTCTCACTTTCATGAGTGAACTTTCAAGTTAAGACTTGCTATCCGGTCTTGTAACCCTTAACACTAAGAGTAAGCTGCTTGCCAAATGAAGAACTGATGGAACACAGATACCTGAACTCAGTTTCCATTCTTTTAAAGGTCTATTAGAGGGGTACTGACATTTGCCATAAAATGAGTGGATGAATGAATGGATGAAGTTACATCTAATAACTCCTATAGCGTGAGCAAGACTACATGTCAGCTTGTCAGTTGGATGGTGACAGAAACAGTAGAGACTTTTTAAAATAATGAATTACTCATCTGAAAATGTAACATATTGATTACTTTAATGGCATAACTGATGGTTTATGTCACTAACTATTGACTTCTGACTACACATTACACATTGTACTCTGAGTACTCTTAAGCATCCCTTTGTTCCTTTGTAATTTATTCCTCTACACTGCACCTGTTTGCCATGTTTTTTGTCAGGTTGATGCTCCTGTTTCAATTTGTAAACCAAGATTTTCATTTATTCTCAACATTTTCACTTCCTGTCTTGGTTGTTTTTTTCCCCCATCCTATATCACAACCTCTTTGCCTTCACTTGTTTCCTAAACTTTAATCTCTATGCCAGCAGTTCTTCTCCTCATTTGGCTTTAGTCTATGGTACTGGAGATTGTCTTGTCATATTGTCTTGTGTTCAAGTTTGTGTTTTAATCTGATCTATTTTCACCAATGTTTTTGCTAATGTTGTAGTCAAGACCACACCAAGACCAGACTGATACCGGGGTGTACCAAGTCCAAGACAAAATCAAGGTTTTAAGGGGTCAAGACAAGTTGAGATCAAATGAAGATTAAGGCGTACATACACAGTGGTCTTGACTCTGTCTCAACTCCTTAAAGTTTTATTTGGCACACCCATTCTCAGTCTGGTCTAGTGTGGTCTTGTCTACAGCGTCACTCTTCAGTCATCATTTTTTGTTTCTCCTTGACTGTGACAGATTAGGATTTTGGGCTTGTGTCTTAGGCCTAATGTGCTTTTTTCTTACCGTCTGCTGTTTGTCATCACAGAACCTCAGACCAAAGAACTCGACCTGAATCAAGTTTAGGTGAGAAAATACCAGCTGCAGTACATCGGCTGACTTTGATGATCTCTGAGGATAAAAATCATAACTTGAAGAAGAGGATGGACCTTAAAACAAGAATTTAAAACAGAAAAACACAAGAGAAAGTTCTTTCTCACCTTGATGCCCTGCTCAACCGTCAATGTTAATTTCCTGTCGTCCAGTAGGAGAACCTCTCCATAAAACTCCTCTCGGTTCCCACGGAAACAGGCCATCATCATTAAAAAATAAACATGAGGACCATTCAGCTGTGACAAAGAATAGAATAGAACAGAATAGAATAGAATAGAATAGAATACAACACAATATAATACAATACAATAGAACTTTATTGTCTGTCTTTTGTAATGCCTTACATGGGCATAATTCCTTATATGGCTGTAGCTGTGACAAGCTGTGGTCTAAAATGAAAGCGGTGCTCAGAAATCATGTGTGATATATTTTAATATACATTCTAGACTTCAGAAAACACAAAACACACATATTCAGGCTCCTTCTTCGTCCGGCGGTGTATTCCTGGCACCGGAGGACGCTCAGGGGAAGGAGACACAGAGGATGCAGGTTCATAATTAATAGCTACAACAGGAGGAAGTTCGGGGGACTGTGAACCCCGAACTCCACCCCCAGGAGTCAGACAAGGCAATTCATAACAAGGAAGAAGAGAACGAAATAGCACTTGCCTGCTCAGCTGAGGGCCGATGGACACTGCTGCAGTGGGCTCGGTTCTCCCTTTTCCCCTTTGGATGGTGACGGAGGTCCCCCCGGGAAGACAAAGAGGAGCCGCTCGCACAGGATCAGGAACGGGAACAGCCGGAGTCGGACTCGTGGAGCTCACAGCAGCTGGGGAGAGCGTTGAGAAGGAGGGACGAGCAGCCAAGACAGTCCAGGGACGAGGAGCTGACGGAACAGCGGAAACAGAAGACCCGGAGGCGGAGGCTGCTGTCTTTCTCTTTCGTCGTGATGCAGGGGCAACAGCTGGCTGGGAGGCAGAGTTCTTACGACTACCCGGAACTGGATCCGGACGGGGATCTCACTGAGGCTTATTACGAGCAGGATGACGACGTTTACCGGCAGAGGGCGAGTCAAAGGTTAGGTCTGGGAAACACTGCTCCTGCGCGGAGACAGAGGCTAGCAGATCAGCGTACTCGGGGTAATCATGGAGTTCGGGACTGACCTCCACCAGTCTGACTGCTGCCATCACACGCTTCATAATCTGGATAGGATGGATGGTGGAGCGAGCCTCAGCCACACGGCCCCGGATGAGCTCAGCTGTCCACTGCGTCTCTTCTGGGAGAATCCTGACTGATCTCCTCCTCTGCTGTGGATGGGAACGGCACCTGGGTGACGTGGACTCCTGGGCTGGATGGGTGACAGGAACTGGATCCCGAGGTGAGGAACGGGATGCCTCGCCTTTAGCTTCCTGCCCGAATTCCCCTCTGGTCCACGGTTCTTCTCCCAGAGTGCCGTGATTTCCGCCATCCTTGTCCTGACCTCGGCGTGGTCGACATGGCGAGGATTGTGGTTAATTGCTGCCTCTGCGAGGTCCAAGTACCAGCGTGAGGCGTCGGGAGTGACGCCGCGATGAGCTTTATTGAGCAGGCCATCTAGCTCTATTAGAAACACGATCAGCTCGTAGCCCAAGCTCCCAGAATAGCCCTTTCCTGGCAACGCCATCTCCTAACACGCTGATACACGGAAAAGCTAAGGCTCAAGACAATAGGCTAAGATACTAGACAAAAGACTCTGAGGAGGAAAAACACTTACTGAGCACGACGAGAAAGGAAGACTGGAGCCGGGGTTAGGGACTCCAGCCGAACGTTGTGAGGAACCAACGTTATTCGAGGTCGCAGCCCGGAGTAACCTCAGCTGCTCCCTTAAATAAGGCACAACCATAATCAGGAAATGAGAAAATAATCAATGGAATGTGAATCAGCTGTCACGGCGCAGCTCAGCTCTGACAGCCGGAAGACCTGCCATGACGCTGTCACAATAAAAGCCCTAGAGGCCATAACACGGCCCAAAATGGGATGACACAGGGAAAATACTGAACAACCCCAGCGCAGACAGAATCAACGCTCAGACCATGACAGTTTTGGCTATTCATGGAAGGCTGCAGTCAAACTGGTCCTATAATGTTGGGTATTTTGTTGTTAAACTGATTGTTTATGATTTCAAAAAGCTTTTAATAACCAAATATTGCGAAATTATAAAAGGAGGACATTACAGTGGGTCTCAAATATTTGTAAAAGTGTCCTGTTTATTGACTTGATGTCCCATTTGGTCTTATTCGGTATGATGTAATACGTTATTTGGCCGTTATGTGTCCTGTTCGTGAGTACAAGAATGGCCATTGGTCATTAAATATTAAAATAAACATGATTTAACTGATTATTCGGGGCAGCCCAGTGGAGCAGTGGTTAGCACTGTGGCAGCATAGTAAGAAGGTTGTGGGCTCGATCCCACCCCTTACCAGCAGTGACCCTTCTGTGTGAAGTTTGTATGTTCTTCCCATGTCTGCGTGGGTTTTCCTTCGGGTACTTCAGTTTCCTCCCACAGGCCAAAGACATGCACATTAGGTTTATTGGCTTCAACTGGGGATTCTAAAGTTTCCTTAGATATGAGTGAATGGTTGTCTGTCTCTTCATGTTGGCCCTGTGATGGACAAGCGCTCTGTCCAGGGTGTACCCTGCCTCTCACCCAAAAATTCTGGGATTGGCTCCAGCCAATCGCTGCTGGTCACTGCGATTTCACCAGCTGCCGGTCGCTGCGTGCGCGTGCAGCAACCGGCAGCTGGTGAAAAAAGTCCGTCGTCTGTGTCTCTGTTTTTACGAACTTTAATGTGTTTAAACGAAATTCTCTGCGTCGTTTTTGTCCTTGAATGTTTGTGGACTGTATAAAGAAGAGCTCCCTGGTTCCATCAATACGGATTTCCTCCTTACTTTTGCACTGCTGCTTCTTTCCCACCGGCTCTTTTTCTCTGAGGTAAGTGCAATCACGATCATGCCGGGGAGAATACAATATTCCAGAGACATGTTACTGCATTTAAACACAGATAATGCAGCATCTGTGATTGAGTCTATGCCGCAACTGCCGGACTTTATTTTAAGAGACTTTCATGGACACAGCGATGAAAAGAGAGACAAGAGGAGGAAACGCAAAAAGCGTGGAGGCGTGAAATTAAGCCTGAGGAGACATCAGTTTAACAGCATTCCTCTTCCTTCCATGATTTTGGGGAACGTACAATCCCTGAGAAATAAAGTCGATGAAATTCAAGGGAATGTACACTATCAGAAGGACTTCAAGAACTGCTGTGTCATGGCTTACATGGAGACGTGGCTTACGGCGCAAGACCCGGATGCGGACCTGTGGATTGATGGCTTTGGAGCCCCACTTCGCTCGGATCGGCAGGAAGAGGTAACAGGAAAACGTTGGGGGGGCGGCGTATGTTTATATATTAATAAACAGTACTGCACATCTGTCACAGTCAGAGAGCACATCTGTACACCCGATGTGGAGCTTCTGTCCGTATCGCTACGCCCCTTTTATCTGCCCCGCGAGTTCCCCCAACTTTTCATAACAACTGTATACATTCACCCGAGGGCAGACGCTGACTCCGCCTCCAGCACCATCTTTGATGTGGTACAGCGGCTGCAGTCAATTTCCCCAGAGGCTCCAAACTTTATTCTTGGGGATTTTAACCATGTTTCTTTAAAGAAGACACTTAAAAACTTTTATCAGTATGTCTCCTGCCCAACCAGGCGAAAAAAGACATTGGACCTGTGCTATGGATCCATTGAGAAGGCCTATAAATCACTTCCCCTCCCTCCTTTAGGATCCTCAGATCACAACTGTGTACATTTGCTGCCCACATATAAAACTGCTCTCAGAAGAGGCAAGGTGAAGACCAGAGACATAGATGTGTGGACAGAGGATTCAGTGCACTGCCTCCAGGAATGCTTTAACTGTATGGACTGGGAGGTTTTCACACTGTCCTGCGGGGAGGATTTGGACTCTTAGGTAGACGTCACATGCTCATACATGGCTTTCTGTAAAAATATGATCGTTCCACGTAAACGTGTCAAAATATATCCCAACAACAAGCCATGGGTTACAAAATCAGTTAAATCCTGCTTACAGAGGAAAGCACTTGCCTTTAAACAGGGGTCTGTTTCTGAGCTGCAGGTTGCCACAAAAGAGCTGAAGTCCGAAATTTTAAGAGCAAAACAGAATTATAAATCAGAATTGGAAAGCAAGATGGCAACAAAGGAACTTGGTTCAGCCTGGGCCAGTATGAAAACTATTGCAGGCCTTCAGAGCACAGAGTGCAGTAATCGTGTGTTTTTAGAGGGTTTTAATTCAGACAAAGAGCTGGCTAATGCTCTTAATTGTTTTTATGGTCATTTTGATTCCTCTGATTTTAGCACAGAAACCCAAGATTTGAAACAGAAACTCAAAGACAATCAGCACTTTAATATTGAGGTGCAGGATATTAAAAGGGAGTTCTGTGCTGTAAAAGTGAACAAAAGTCAGGGCCCTGATAATATATGTGGGCGATTGGTAAAGTCCTGTGCACAGGAATTGAGTCCTGTATTTCATTACATTTTCAATAAGTCCTTACAGACACAACATGTACCTAAGATCTGGAAAGATGCCGTGGTTGTCCCCATTCCAAAATCCAGCTGTCCTAAAACGGTAAACGACTTTAGATCAGTTGCTCTGACTTCAATTTTAATGAAAATTTTTGAAAAACTGGTCAGATTTGAGGTCCTATGTCATGCGTTGATCGTCGCGGATCACTATAAGACGCCAAGAGTCCACCGATGAGTTTGTAGTGATGGTGATTTATTAACAAAACACAAGACACACATACAAGACTATGACTGTGGCGAAAAAACACTGAACACTGAGCATGGGACCGTAAGGCTAACCCCAGCCACTTACGGTCTAAAACATGGCATGACATGAACGAGCAAAGCACGAGAATATACACACGAACCTGACCAGACCAGAACGATGAATGACTGACGAGGCTTGGATGATGTCTGACGATACTCCTGCAATCTAACTGCCATCAGCGTCCGCCTAATAAGGGCGAGCCCTAACGAGCAGTAATGACAGTCAGCTGGCCGACCTTGACAGCCGGGAGCCCCACCGAGCGCCTTCACAATAAGAGCCCAGTGAAGCCAGACTATAACCCACAGCTGTCAAAGCCGGCAGCGAGCTATACGTAGCCCGAGCGCGGACAAGACCGGCGCTCGGGTCATAACAGTACCCTCCCTCCGAGGGCGGGCTTCCAGAACGCCCATAGACCACCCTGCCCCCCCCCCCCCCCAGGGTGGGCGGCTGGGGGCAGGTCCGGAGGGAGAGAGACCAAACCCAGAATCAGTACAATAAAACATAATCAAGACCTGGCAAAGGAAACAAAACTAACACAGCACAATGACAAAAAAAAAAATATACCAAACACTCGGATCAGATTAAATGCCAAAATAACAATTACAGCAAAAAGCACAGGACAGCAAGAAAAAATTAAATCTTTGCCCACTTGTTTCACAAGAAAATGGCTTCTCACCTGTGTGAATGCTCGAGTGAATTTTCAAATAACCAAATACAGAAAAACAGAACAATTACTGGATCAAACCTAACTGCACATAAAACAAAATAAGGCAACTGCAGGGTAAACCACAAATACTCACAGATACCCAAATAACCATTACAAAAACACAGGATAACAAAAAAAAAACAACCCAGAACAATCATTGGATCAACCCCCACCAAAAAAATGACCTCCACCCCCCCAACAGTTCATGCCGATCGGCGGAGACCAGGCGCCACAGGAACAGTTCAGGTGGTCTCCCCGCGTCCAATGGCCGATGGGCGGTCATGGGGGGCGGGACATGACCGGGCGGCTCATCACAGTCCAAAGCCCAGCACGTCCACTCCTCTGGTGGCCGAACTAGGTCGCCCAGCAAAACACATAACACGTCGAGTGGCCGACCCAAACCGCCAAACCAGTGAAGCAGTTCCTCAGGCGGCCGACCCGTGTCCCTCAGCCACCAGTACCGGGGGAAAACAGCCCGCAGCGGCCTCCCTGGCGGAGACAAAGCTCGGGAGAGCCGGGGCGAGCGAGAAGGGACCGCCACGGCCCCTGGCGATGATGCACAGGGGCGACGACTCAGTAGAGGGACTAGAAGGCAAAGATGAGCCCGAACTCCGTCCGACAGCGAAGGGTCTGCAGCTCCTCCACCGTCCGCGGACCACACCAGCGCTGCACCTCTGCTGGACCCCGATTGAGTCCCGGCTGCACCCACGTCGGACCCCGATTGGGCCAAAGCCGCTCCCACGATGGACCCCAATTGGGCCTCGGGCGCACTCCCGTCCGGCCCTGATTGGGCCAGAACCGTGCCTGCGGTGGACCCCGATTGGGCCAAGACCGCTCCCGCGATGGACCCCAATTGGGCCTCGGGCGCCCCCCCCGTTGGACCCCGATTGGGCCACCGCAGCCTCCACAACGCACCCCGACTGGGTCGGTGCAGCTCCGCTGACGATCTCCACCCCCAAACCTGGGACCTCCAAATCAGTGACCCCGACTGGCTCCATGCCGGCGACACTGCAATGAAGCTCACACATAACAGGAAAACCGGGATCAGTATCACCGGTAGCAACAGAACCCAGCGAGACAAGCTTGGGCACAGCAGGCGGCTGCTCCTCACTCGCCTCCCCGAGAGGCAGGCACAGATGCTCTGAAACAGAGGACAGAGACACAATAGGGAGCACTTGCCTGCACTCGGGTTCTGTTGCCACCCAGGACTTCGTCGATCCAGGTTCAGGGCGGCGACTCTCGTCCGCAGGCTCCAACTCAGCTGCGTCGGGCTCCGCAGCTGGCAAGATGACATCTGCAGCCTGAGGTTCCTCCCGCGCTGATGTCCACACCGAAGACCCGTATGACGTGGGGGCAGGGGACACTCGACCCGCTGATTCAGACCGTTCCGGCGAGGAAACCCTGGGACGCTTCTCCGTCGGCACAGGTTCCGGGCCGCAGTCTGCTCTCCTCCTCTGTCCACGACGTGGCTGCTGGGCTGGATCCAGGCTTTCCAGCCGCGCAGGCCCCCTCCTCCTCCCACGACATAGGCCTGGCGTCACGGACCACTCAGCAGGGGAAGACACAGAGGCAGCAGGTTTAGGAATAACAGTTACAGCAGGTGGCAGAAGCTCAGGGGGCTGCGAACCCCGAACTCCGGCCCCAGGAGTCAGACAAGGCAGATCATAATAATGATGGGAAGAAACAATTTGCACTTGCCTGTCTCCTGGAGAGAAGATGATGTATGCTGCAGCAGGTGGAGTTCTCCTTTTATCCCTCCGGGAGAAAACGGCAGGCTCCTCGGGGCCACGAGGAGGAGCCGCTCGAGATGGATTGCTGACAGGTCTCGCCGAAGCAAGACTCACAGCATTCCCAGCCGCGGCGGGTGATGTCACAGAGGAGGACATGGCAGTCGGGGCGACGCGGGCACGAGGAGCTGACAGCGCAGCTGGAACAGATGACCCGTGGGTGGCAGCTGCAGGGATTCCCTTCTGTCGTGACATGAATGATGCGGCCAACAGGGAGGCTGGGTCCCTCCGACGACCCGGAGCTGATCCGGACGGGATTCTCGTTGGGGCTTGGTAGGAGCACGGCTATGGGGCCTACTGGCCGATGGAATGGTGAAGGGCCCAGGAACACATGACGCTGGGACTGGGTGGGCGGCAGGCACTGGATTCCGATCCACAGGTCCCCTGCCGGGCTTTCCCTCCAGCCGATGAATCTCCACTCTCGCCAGGGACGCTGTCCTCGCGGGAGGTGGAGGGGTTTCCTGGAGCGCCTTCTCCCTCAATGTGCGCTGTGCAAAAATCCATGATAACCTCTTTTCCCCTTCCGGAATATAGGTAAGATGGTAACGGTGAACAGCCTGCTGTGCGAGGCATAAGTAATGATCGGCTGCTTCAGTGGGCATGAGACGGGCGGCTTCCGCCAGATAGCCGTCAATCTCCTCCAGCCACTCCGGGCAATAATCACCCTCGCTGGCAGGCATCTCCCTACCAAGTCCAACTACAGGAGAAAAAACTCCACACAATAGCAAAACTCACGGAAGAAAGGCGTCTCAGTGTGGCGTCTCCGTTTAGACGTCCGTGGCAGGAGTATACTGTCATGCGGTGATCCTCGCGGATCACCATAAGAGGCCAAGAGTCCACCGATGAGTTTGCAATGATGGTGATTTATTAACAAAACACGAGACACACATACAAGACTATGACTGTGGCGAAAAAACACTGAACACTGAGCATGGGACCGTAAGGCTAACCCCAGCCACTTACGGACTAAAACATGGCATGACATGAACGAGCAAAGCACGAGAATATACACACGAACCTGACCAGACCAGAACGATGAATGACTGATGAGGCTTGGATGATGTCTGACGATACTCCTGCAATCTAACTGCCATCAGCGTCCGCCTAATAAGGGCAAGCCCTAACGAGCAGTAATGACAGTCAGCTGGCCGACCTTGACAGCCGGGAGCCCCACCGAGCGCCTTCACAATAAGAGCCCGGTGAAGCCAGAATATAACCCACAGCTGTCAAAACCGGCAGCGAGCTATACGTAGCCCGAGCGCGGACAAGACCGGCGCTCGGGTCATAACATCCTAAAGCAGACTGAACATGCATTGGATCCTTTGCAGTTTGCATATAGGCCTCACAAAGGAGTGGAGGACACCACTGTCACTCTGTTTAACATGCTTTTTAAACATCTGGATTTTAATGGGACACACGCCAGGCTTTTATTTGTGGACTTTTCCTCCGCCTTTAATACAATCCAACCTCATATTTTAGTTGAAAGGCTCCTGCAACAATTTGATTTGAGCAATAATCTGGTGGGTTGGATTCTGGATTTCTTAACCAACAGGACACAAAGAGTAAGGGTCAGTGGTACATTGTCTGACCAAAAGTGCTCTTCTACTGGCTCTCCTCAGGGGTGTGTGTTGTCACCACTACTCTTCATCCTGTACACAAACATGTGGCGGAGCAGACTTGACAACAGACACATTATAAAGTATGCTGATGATTCAGTTATTGTCAGTCTCCTCCAGGATGGTGAGAGTGGTAGTTGATGATTTTGTTCACTGGTGTGAGGATTCCTACCTGCAGCAGAATACGACAAAAACTAAAGATATGATTATTGACTTTAGGAGGAAAACTCCCAGGCACAAAGTCACCGTACTAAAAGGCCAGACCACTGAATGTGTACAATCCTACAAATATCTTGTGACGATTATTGATAGTAATTTAAACTTTGAAGAGAACTGTGAAAGGGTGTGCAAAAAGGGTCAGCAACATTTGCATTGTTTGAGGAAACTTGCACGCTTCCAAATTGACCAAACCATAATGACAATGTTTTATCGGGCTTTTATTGAATCTGTTTTATCCTTTTCTTTAGTGTCATGGTTTGGTCAGATAAAACTGAAACAGAGGAAATCCTTGGATCAGGTAGTTAGATGGTCCAATCGTTTGCTTGGTGAATCACAGCTGAGCCTGACATCCCTGTACACCAGACAGGTACAGAGGATGGCTACCTCCATTTTAAATGATGACTCCCACCCTTTGCACTGCCACTTCCAGCTTCTTCCCTCCAGACGGAGGTTTGCTGTCCCAAAAAGTAAAACCCAGCACTACAAAAACAGCTTTGTTCCTGCTGCTGTCAAAGAGTTGAACAAGTTGTAACAATATATTGCACATAATTTAGTTACCTATTTATTAATTCCATTTTATATTTACTTATTTTTGTAGGATTTTTATTTGGGTTCTAAGTCTTTTATTGGGTTTTAGACCTTTGAGTTTTTAACCTCTTTGACTAGTCTTTAACTTTTTAATATGACCCTTCTCTCTTATCTCCTTGTTTTTTCTCTTATCTCTTTGTCCTATGTCCTGATTGGTGAAGCATTGAGTATTTTTATCATGAGCAGCATCTACAGTGATGCAGACATTGTACCGGTCTGTTGTGGTGAAGAGGGAGCTGAGTTCTAAGGCAAAGCTGTCAATTTACCAGTCAATCTACGTTCCTACTCTCACCTATGGTCATGAGCTTTGGGTAATGACCAAAAGAACGAGATCGCGGATACAAGTGGCTGAAATGAGCTTTCTCCATAGGATTGCTGGACTCACCCTCAGAGACAGGGTGAGGAGCTCAGTCATCCGAGAGAGGCTCAGAGTAGAACCGCTGCTCCTCCACATTGAAAGGAGTCAGTTGAGGTGGTAAGGGCATCTGATTAGGATGCCTCCTGGACGCCTCCCACTTGAGGTGTTTCGGGCACGTCCCACTGGGAGGAGACCCCGGGGCAGACCCAGGACTCGGTGGACAGACTATGTCTCCCAACTGGTCTGGGAATGCCTTGGTGTCCTCTCTGAAAAGCTGGAGCAGGTGGCTGGGGAGAGGGAGGTCTGGGCTCTCTGCTTGAGCTGCTGCCTCCGTGACCTGGACCTCCGGAAAAGCGGTAGAAGATAGATGGATGGATGGATGGATGGAATATTTTAAAGTAATTCAAAATGGACATAGACAAGATAATTATCCTCAATATTATATAGATATTGATATAAATATTAATGATATAAATGATGTAGTAAATAGATTCAATGAATTCTTTGTAAATATTGGACCAAAATTAACAGAAAAAAATCCCTGATCCATTCATACATGAAAAGGGGAATAGTAAATTAATCGAAAGAAATCCAAATTCAATGTCTTTATCAGCAGTGGAAGAAAGGGAAATCATTGAGATTGTACATAAATTCAAAAATAAAGTTTCAACTGACTGTGATGACATCGACATGGTAGCTGTTCAAAAGGTTTTGAGGTATTGAGGAAATTGCTAAACCATTGAAACACATTTGGAACTTATCTTTCCAAACTGGTACAATTCCAAGTAAAATGAAAATAGCTAAAGTTATACCACTATACAAAACTGGAAACAAACACCACTTCACAAATTACAGGCCTGTTTCTCTTCTGCCTCAATACTCAAAAATACTGTAAAAACTCTAATGACAGATTAGACAAGTTCATAGCTAAATACAAATTACTCACAGACAGTCAGTGTGGATTTAGAACCAAGTACTCTACATCATCAGCTTTGATGAATGTTATAGAAGAAATCACTAATTCCATGGACAGAAAGAAATTTGCAGTGGAAGTATTTAGTGATTTTAAAAAAGCATTTGACACATTAAATCATGAAATTGTGGGGGACCTAGACGTTACATTCTCCACTCAGACTGAATGGCACAGGAGGAGAGAAGCCGACGGGGGGTCAAGACGGGACAGCGGAGGTGGAGATGCTAAAGGACTGTTAGGCGGATGCATCGGGCAGACTGTGGCTTCTCCAACGGACTGCATGTTAATGCGCCGACAGGCTTTGTGGTGACGCGCATTGTGATTGTGTGTATTGTGGTGTGAACCACCGGACAGTATGTTAATGTGCCGACAGGCTTGGTGAGGATGTGTATTGTGATTGTGTGTATTGTGATGTGAACCTCCAGGTCGCTAGGCAAGGATGTAAGATAGAAAAGAGAGATTCCCAGCGACCTGGGGTATTCTTCTTGACTTGTGGTTAGAGAGAATAAAGTCCACTCTTATCCAGCTCACTGCCTCGCCTGCTCATTTCTCTCTACAAAATATTACTTAAATTGGAACGGTATGGACTCAGGGGGATAGAAATGAACTGGATCAGAAACTATTTAAAAAAACAGGCAACAATTTGTGAAGATGGGGCACTATGAATCTGAGTGTTTGGACATTGTTTGTGGTGTCCCCCAGGGGTCAGTACTGGGACCTAAACTTTTCATTTTACATATCAATGGTATTTGTAACATTTCTGAACAGTTGAAGATTGTGATGTTTGCGGATGACACAACTGTTCTGGGTACTGGTGAGGATCTGTAGCAACTTTTGAACATGATCACTCCTGAATTCAGTGAAATAAAAGAATGGTTTAATAAAAATAAATTATCATTAAATTTGAGCAAAACAAAATTTATGTTATTTGGAAATGGTAAGGCCAATATTCAAGTAAAGATACAGATAGATAATAACAATATTGAAATCATTCAAGACAATAAATTTCTAGGTGTGATCATAGATGAAAAAATTTGCTGGAAACCTCACATTAAATACGTACAAGCTAAACTGTCTGGAAGTATTTCTGTCATGAGCAGAACAAAGCACATACTGGATCAGAAATCATGCCATACTTTGTATTGTTCACTGGTTTTACCATATTTAAATTACTATTCAGACGTTTGGAGAAATACGGTGGGGCAAAAAAGTATTTAGTCAGCCACCAATTGTGCAAGTTCTCCCACTTAAAAGATGAGAGAGGCCTCCAATTTTCATCATAGGTATACCTCAACTATGAGAGACAAAATGAGAAAAAAAAAATCCAGAAAATCATATTGAAGGATTTTTAAAGAATTTATTTGCAAATTATGTGGAAAATAAGTATTTGGTCAATAACAAAAGGTCATCTCAATACTTTGTTATATACCCTTTGTTGGCAATGACAGAGGTCAACATTTTCTGTAAGTCTTCACAAGGTTTTCACACACTGTTGCTGGTATTTTGGCCCATTCCTCCATGCAGATCTCCTCTAGAGCAGTGATGTTTTGGGGCTGTCGCTGGGCAACACGGACTTTCAACTCCCTCCAAAGATTTTCTGTGGGGTTGACATCTGGAGACTGGCTAGGCCACTCCAGGACCTTGAAATGCTTCTTACAAAGCCACTCCTTCGTTGCCCGGGCGGTGTGTTTGGGATCATTGTCATGCTGAAAGACTCAGCCACGTTTCATCTTCAATGCCCTTGCTGATGGAAGGAGGTTTTCACTCAAAATCTCACGATACATGGCCCCATTCATTCTTTCCTTTACACAGATCAGTCGTCCTGGTCCCTTTGCAGAAAAACAGCCCCAAAGTATGATGTTTCCACCCCCATGCTTCACAGTAGGTATGGTGTTCTTTGGATGCAACTCAGCCTTCTTTCTCCTCCAAACATGACAAGTTGAGTTTTTACCAAAAAGTTCTATTTTGGTTTCATCTGACCATATGACATTCTCCCAATCCTTTTCTGGATCATCCAAATGCTCTCTAGCAAACTTCAGATGGGCCTGGACATGTACTGACTTAAGCAGGGGGACACGTCTGGCACTGCAGGATTTGAGTCCCTGGCGGCGTAGTGTGTTACTGATGGTAGCCTTTGTTACTTTGGTCCCAGCTCTCTGCAGGTCATTCACTAGGTCCCCCCATGTGGTTCTGGGATTTTTGCTCACCGTTCTCGTGGTCATTTTGACCCCACGGGGTGAGATCTTGCGTGGATCTCCAGATCGAGGGAGATTATCAGTGGTCTTGTATGTCTTCCATTTTCTAATAATTGCTCCCACAGTTGATTTCTTCACACCAAGCTGCTTACCTATTGCAGATTCAGTCTTCCCAGCCTGGTGCAGGTCTACGATTTTGTTTCTGGTGTCCTTTGACAGCTCTTTGGTCTTGGCCATAGTGGAGTTTGGAGTCTGACTGTTTGAGGTTGTGGACAGGTGTCTTTTATACTGATAAACTGATTATACTGATTTTTTTTTCCGGTTCCGGCTCTGCCGGACCGGCGGCGCCACACGAGTCGGCTGCCTGTTGCAACAGCCTTTTTTTTTATCTTCCTTCTTCTTTCTACACCTTTCACTCTGTATATATATCACGGACGCACGGATCGCCCCGGGGGTCTCCCGGATCGGCGGACGGAGCCACGGTTTGCAGCGGGAGACGTTACAGCGGGGAGGAGCTAGTGCTAGCTAGCACTTGGCCGCCGCCCGGTGCTAATGGGAAACTCGACATACCGGGAGCTGTAGCGAAAACGAAGCGGGTGCCGGGCTGGAGTTTAGGCGGCGTGAAAGAAATATAAGACAGAATAATAAAGAGCGATGGCAAGAACCAAGCAGACCGCCCGTAAAATCTACTGGAGGAAGAAGCCCCCCCAGGAGACAGCTAGCCACCAGGGCTGCTCGGAGAGGCGCTCTGGCCACCGGCAGAGTGAAGAGGCCTCGCCGTCACAGGTCCGTGGCTCTGAGAGAGATCCGTCGCTACCAGAAATCCACGGAGCTGCTCATCCGTAAGCTGCCCGTCCAGCGCCTGGTGAGGGAGATCGCTCAGGACTTCAAGACCGTCCTGCGTTTCCTGAGTTTCGCCGTCATGGCTCTGCAGGAGACCAGCTGAGACCCACCTGGTGGTCTCTTCTTCGCTAAGGGGGTCACCATCATGCCCAAAGACTTCCAGCTGGCCCGCTGCATCCGCGGAGAGAGAGCTTAGACTTTCTGCTGCACATCCACCAGCCATAATGCTCTGCATGTGTGTCTATATATATACATTTATAGTAATATGGACATATGTTTGCTAGATGTTGTTTTTTCTTGCCTTCTGATTGTTGCTCTGAGTGTTGCTGTCCCTGTGCTGTTGCAATCCTGGAATTTCCCCATTGTGGGACTAATAAAGCTTATCTTATCTTATCTTATCTTATAACGAGTTCAAACAGGTGCCATTAATACAGGTAACAGAGTGGAGGACAGAGGAGCCTCTTAAAGAAGAAGTTACAGGTCTGTGAGAGCCAGAAATCTTGCTTGTTTGTAGGTGACCAAATACTTATTTTAACCAAGGAATTTACCAATTAATTCATTAAAAATCCTTCATGTGATTTTCTGGATTTTTTTTCTCATTTTGTCTTCTTATAGTTGAGGTAATACATATGATGAAAATTGGAGACCTCTCTCATCTTTTTAAGTGGGAGAACTTGCACAATTGGTGGCTGACTAAATACTTTTTTGCCCCACTGTACATATAAAAGCTCATTTCAGGCACTTGTTATTTTACAAAAAACAGCAATAAAAATCGCTTATAAAGCTGGTTTCCATGATCATACAAATTGTTCATTTTTACAGTCTAAAAGTTTGAAATTATTTGATTTGGTAGAATATGAAACTGCCATAATAATGTATACAAAGTAAGGAATAGTTTACAGCCAGTCAACATCCAAAATGTTCTTTGAAAGACATAAGGATATCACTTAAGGGGGAATTACTTTAAAAGACAGTGGGACTACGAACAACAAGGACAAGCTTTGTGTTTCAGTCTATGGGGTTAAATTATGGAATTGATTAATATCGAGTTAACAGTGTCCAAACATTATGAGTTTTTTGTTTTTTCAAAAAAGGCAAAAATTAGATAAATCAGGGAGGAAGATGGTTTTGTTAATCACTAGGGCTGGCTGGGAATAGATTATACAGTATAATCATTAAGAAAAGAGAATCTGGAGCACACTTTCCAATTTGCAACCTTTAATGGTGCACAGACTGACGTTTCGACACTATCTGTTACTTCTTCAGAGTCACACAGATTATATAATCAGTGGTAATTGTGGTGATCTGCTCTGCCTGCCTGTTGCCTAATTCCTCCACAGCTGCGCACACACCTACGCTCCTCATCAGCCTGCCTACTTAAGCCGTGCTGCCCTCTGGTCTGCACAGTCATCTAACTCCTCTGGTCTGGCTAAGACTTCTACATTGCTTCGTCACCTACATTCCGGAGTTCCAGCTCCTGTGATTCCTTCGCTTTCTCGTCATTCTTCTGGGAGTTCCAGCTCCTCAGCGCCAAGTAAGCCTACTTCGATCCCATTACCTCTCTACGCTCTGCTCCCCTGTGCACAGGTGGAAATCCGTGGCGACGGACCTCCTCCTCCTGGCGGTGGACCGAGTGCACCCTGCACTACACTAAAAGTCCACTTCTCACCTCCTCTGCAACCGGGGCCGAGGACACTGTCTCCCTGGCCGGAGCCTCCGGGACCTTCACCTGTGCGACTCTCCAACTTGCCTACAGTAAGACTGGGACATATCTGTACCTCCACTCCTGAGTGTTGCCACTAACTGCTTGTCTCTGCTCTTCCATAGGGTTGCCATTCTGTACGGTGCTCTGCTCGCCTCGGCTGTCACATTCACGCACACACGCATACATTCTCTCACAGCACCTGCACAATAAAAGATAACTGAGTTTATTTTTGAGTCTGTGTCTGCTTCCTGGGTCTCGAAATCATGTCAGTATGACTCCGTCAAAATGACCCAGCAGACAGTGCGCTAGCACACAAAGTTAACATCTTAGAGGCTCGAGTAGACCAATTATCACACCAACAACAGGTCATACTCACACAGCTGGTCCAGATAAACTCCTGCCTGGATCGTCTGTCAGGTCCTCAGCCCTTTCCACTGGCTTCGGGTAACACGGCCGCTCCAGCTAGCTCCAGTCCTTTTCCGTCTCCACCATCCCGGCTGACTCCAGTTCCCACGCCCACACGCTTCAGCGGTAAGCTAGGGGAAGCTAGAGGATTCCTGTTACAATGTGTGATAGTGTTCCAGCGTGTTCCAGGGGATTTTCTCACCAGTCATAGCCGCATAGACTATGTAGTTAATCTTCTGGAGGGGTGGGCATTAGCCTGGGCTTACGCGGTTATGGCAAGGGCTGACTACGCTAATTTAACATATGACCAATTTGTGAGTGAGTTTAACGAGGTGGTTTGATCACTCGGACCGAGATAGCGTGCTCACCGCCCAGCTACTCAACTTAAGACAAGAGAACAAATTGGTAGCCAATTATACTGTAGACTTCCGTGTGGTAGCCACGGAGGTGGGGTGGGAGGATGCCTCCCTTTGCAGCATCTTCGTCTGTAGCCTTAGCCCTAGCCTGAGGGACGAGCTAGCCTGTCTGGAAAAACCCAGTAAGTTGAGTTGTAAGAGCCGGCAAACCCGACTGGGGCCCACTTGCCACCAATTAAAGACACCGCTTAAGCTCATCACTCTGTCCAAGGCTCCACTGGCTTTGGTGTCAAAACAAACTGCCCGGTCTCTGTCATAGTGTCTGGGAATCACCGTGAGCAGCTCAGATTGTTTGTGCTTCCGGTCTCTACCTCCCCTGTCATTTTGGGATATCCCTGGCTCTGGTTGCACAACCCCTCCACTGACTGGCGCTCTGGGAACCTCATCTCATGGAGTTCGTTTTGTGTTAGTGTTTGTCTCCAGTCCACTGCATGCTCGCCCTCCGTGCCTCTCGGGGTCCCCGACACCCCCCCCGCCTGACCTATCTAGGGTTCTCCCGGAATACCACGACCTGGGGGCCGTCTTTAGTAAGTCCCAAGCCTTGTCTCTTCCCCCCCACCGCCCATACGATTGTGCCACTAACCTCCGGCCCAGGTCTCCGTTACCATCTAGCCGGCTGTACAGCCTGTCAGTCCTGGAGCGGGAGGCCATGGAGACCTACATCAAGGAGTCCCTGAGCTCGGCATAATTGACCATTGTCCTCGGTGGTGGGGGCGGGATTTTTCTTCGTGGGCAAAAAGGCAGCTTGCTGAGACCGTGCATCGACTTCCGGGAACTCAACAACATCACCATCAAGGACAAATACACACTCCCGCTCATCAACACGGCGTTTGACTCCCTCCAGGGGCCTCCTGTTTCACTAAGCTAGACCTCCGCAACGCCTACCACCTGGTTCGAATCCGAGAGGGAGATGAATGGAAGACAGGGTGCCGGACCCCCAGTGGCCATTTTGAGTACCTCATCATGCCGTTTGGGCTGACCAACGCCCCCGCTGTGTTCCAGCGGCTCATTAACGATGTGTTGAGGGACTTTCTGGGCTCGTCCGTCTTTGTATACCTTGATGATATTCTGATTTTTTCTCAATCCCTTGATGAACACCGGGTGCACGTGAGGCAAGTGTTGCAGTGGCTGCTGGAGAACAAACTGTTCGTGAGTGCAGAGAAGTGCAAGTTCACACTCCATCCACGTCATTCTCTGGGCTTTGTCATTCTCGCACAATGAAGTCATTGCGGATCCAGCCAAGTTAAAAGTGGTGGTAGAGTGGCTGACTCCTTCCTCCGGAAACAATTACAGCAGTTTCTGCGTTTTGTACCGCCGCTTCATAAAGAATTACAGCCTCATGCCCCTTCCTCTCACCTCGCTTCACCCCCCCCTCCTCCAAGGTGCCCTTCCGGTGGATGGAGGAGGCTGAGGCTGCCTTTTTGGCACCTAAAACCATCATTCTCCTCTCCTCTGATTCTGGCGCAGGTGGACCCCACTCTACACTGCTTGGTGGAAGTAGACGCTTCGGACTCTGGCGTAGCAGCTGTCCTGTCTCAACGCTCTCCGGTGGACGACAAGATTCACCCCTGCGCATTTTTGTCCCTCCACCTCTCCCTGGCAGAGAGGAACTATGATATCAGGGACAGGGAGCTCCTGGTGGTGAAGCTGGCATCGGAGGAGTGGCGCCATTGGCTGGAGGGGGTCTCCCAGCCGTTCATCATCTGGACCAACCATAAGAACTTGAAATACCTCAGGATGGCTAAGTGACTGAATGTGTGCCAGGCCCGCTGGTCCCTGTTTTTTGGTCAATTCGACTTTACCATCACGTACTGCCCGGGGTCCAAGAACACCAAGCCTGGCGCTTTATCTAGGCAATTCGCCTTGGATGCTGCGGAAGTTCCAGCTCACCCCATCATTTCCCCATCGTGTACCGTTGGCGCCCTCTCCTGGGGTATTAAGGAGAGGGTTCTCAGAGCGCAGGAGACCGAGGCGGACCCGGGCAGGGGACCAGCAGGGAGGCTGTATGTGCCCTCTGCCGTCCGGGGCAAAGTGATAAATTTTGCCTACTCCTCCAAGCTCTTGTGCCATCTGGGGATGGCACGCACAGTGACTCTACTACAGAGGACCTTTTGGTGGCCATCGCTCCCGAAGGATGTCAGGGAATATATCCGCACCTGTCCCCAGTGTGCCACTGGCAAGACGTCCTCCTCTCCTCCGGCTAGCCTGCTTCATCCTCTTCCTATCCCTGGCAGGCCCTGGTCCCACGTGGCCCTAGATTTCGTCACCGGCCTCCCATCCTCTGCCAACAACACCGTCATCCTCACCATAGTGGACATAGTGGCTCCAAGGCAGCCCACTTCGTCCCCCTGCAGGGTCTGCCCACGGCGAAGGAGACTGCGGATCTGCTCGTCCTTCATGTGGTGAGGCTTCACGGTATTCCTCTGGACATCGTGTCCGACCGTGGGCCCCAGTTCGTCTCGCAGGTATGGAAAGCCTTCTGCAACGCCACTGGAGCTATGGTGAGCCAGTCATCGGGATATCACCCACAGAGCAACAGCCAATGTGTGCGTGCCAATCAGGAGCTGGAGGCAGCACTACGGTGCGTCACCACTGCCAACCCAGCGTCCTGGAGCGCCTACCTGCCATGGGTTGAATACGCTCACAACACCACCATTTCATCTGCCATAGGCATGTCTCCATTTGAGGCTTCATTGGGATACAACCCCCCGCTGTTTCCCGAGGAGGAGGGAGACATTGCCTTGCCTTCAGCGCATGCCCACCTGAGGCGCTGTCACCGGTTGTGGAAGGCTACCCCGGCCGCGCTGCGACGCATGGCGGATCACAACTCCACCATCGCCAACTGCCGCAGGACCTCAGCTCCACCCTACCGGGTTGGGCAACAGGTATGGCTTTCTACAAAAAATATCAACCTCAAGGCCGAGGCTAGAATGCTCTCTCAGCGTTTCATTGGTCATTTGCTATTACACATATTGTGAATGCTGTGGCTGTGCACCTAGCTCCCCCCCCCCCCGCATCTGTCCTACCTTTCACGTCTCCCAGGTGAAGACGTTCTGCTCCAGCCTCTCGTGCCCCCTCCCAAGATGCCACCTCCACCGGTGGTGATCCTGCATGAAGGTCAACGCCATTCTGGACGATCGTCGCCGGAGTCGCGGCCTCCAGTACCTGATGGGACTGGGAGGGTTAGGGTCCTGAATGGAGGTTCTGTGTGCGTCCCTCCTTTGTGTTGGATCCTCAGCTCATCATGGACTTCCACCGGATGCACCCGGGTAGGTTAGATCAGCCACCGAGAGGCGTCACGTGGGGGGGAGTACTGTGGTGATCTGCTCTGCCTGCCTGTTGCCTAATTCCTCCACAGCTGCGCACACACCTGCACTCCTCATCAGCCTGCCTACTTAAGCCGTGCTGCCCTCTGGTCTGCACGGAGTCATCTAACTCCCTGGTCTGGCTAAGACCTCTACATTGCTTCGTCACCTACATTCCGGAGTTCCAGCTCCTGTGATTCCTTCGTTTCTCGTCATTCTTCTGGGAGTTCCAGCTCCCCAGCGCCAAGTAAGCCTACTTCAATCCCATTACCTCTCTACGCTCTGCTCCCCTGTGCACAGGTGGAAATCCGTGGCGACGGACCTCCTCCTCCTGGCGGTGGACCGAGCGCACCCTGCACTACACTAAGTCCACTTCTGAGATGAGATGAGATGAGATTCAACTTTATTGTCATTACACATGGTAACGAAACGTGACTTGGCATTTGGGCACGCTCTGCAGAGCGCATCCAAGGCCGGGCAGCCGCTAGTCTCACCTCCTCTGCAACCGGAGCCGAGGACACTGTCTCCCTGGCCGGAGCCTTCGGGACCTTCACCTGTGCGACTCTCCAACTTGCCTACAGTAAGACTGGGACATATCTGTACCTCCACTCCTGAGTGTTGCCACTAACTGCTTGTCTCTGCTCTTCCATAGGGTTGCCATTCTGTACGGTGCTCTGCCATTCTGTACGGTGCTCTGCTCGCAAGTTAACGGAACTCATTTCCTTGGCCATTAGCTTGGATAATTGGTTAAGGGAGCGGGCCAATGAGTGTAAATCTTCTGGTTTCTCAGGCACCCAGTTTCACCGCTCCCCGCAGCTCCCCCTGCTGGCCCTTCCTCCATCTGATACATTAGACTCCCCTGAGCCGATGGTAGTGGGTCAGTCCAAGTTGCCACTGGCGGAGAAACAGCGCCGCCAGGAGTTGGGTTTATGTCTATATTGTGGCAGCGAGGAACATGAGTTAGCTACTTGCCCCATCCAGCCAAAAGTGGGAGTCCGTGCATCGCAGTAGGGGGGCTCACGGACTCACGCAAAAGCAATCCCCTCACTAAGTTCCTGTTACCCATTTGTTTTGTTCACAATCATAGGGAGATTTCCACACATGCACTTATTGATTCAGGGGCTGAGCAGAGCTTCATCTCTGAAGAGCTGGCAACCCAACTGGGGCCCACTTGCCACCAGTTAAAGACACCGTTTAAGCTCATCACCCTGTCCAAGGCTCCACTGGCTTTGGTGTCAAAACAAACTGCATAAAGTGTTTGCCCCTTCCTGATTTCTCATTTTTTTGTATGTTTGTCACACTTAAATCTTTCAGATCATCAAACAAATTTAAATATTAGACAAAGAGAGCACAAGTAAACACAAAATGAAGTTTTTAAATGAATGTGTTTATTATTAAGGGGAAAGAAATCCATACCTACATGGCCGTGTGTGAAAAGGTGATCGTCCCCTAAACCTAATAACTGGTTGGGCCACCCTTACCAGCAACAACTGCAATCAAGCGTTTGTGATAACTGGCAATGAGTCTTTTACAGTTGCTGTGGATGAATTTTGGCCCACTCATCTTTGCAGAATTGTAATTCAGCCACAGTGGAGGGTTTTCGAGCATGAACCGCCTATTTAAGGTCATGCCACAGCATCTCAATCGGATTCAGGTCAAGACTTTGATTAGGCCACTCCAAAGTCTTCATTTTGTTTTTCTTAAACCATTCAGAGGAGGACTTGCTGGTGTGTTTTGGATCATTGTCCTGCTGCAGAACCCAGGTGTGCTTCAGGTTGAGGTCACGAACACATGGCCGGACATTCTCCTTCAGGATTTTTTGAGAGACAGCACATTTACCACAGCAATTCTTCCAGGTCCTGAAGCAGCAAAACAGTCCCAGACCATCACACTACCACCACCATATTTTAATGTTGGTATGATGTTCCTTTTCTGAAATGCTGTGTTACTTTTATGCCAGATGTAATGGGACACACATCTTCCAAAAAGTTCAACTTTTGTCTCGTCAGGAGGTTAATAAGAACAAAAAAAAAGGTTAATAAGAACAAAAAGGTAAATAATTAAAAGAAGACAAAATGAACCTACTTGAGCTTTTGTCTCAACAGTCCATGGAGTATTTTCCCAAAAGTCTTGGGGATCATCAAGATGTTTTCTGGCAAAACTGAGACAAGCCTTTATGTTCTTTTTGCTCAGCAATGGTTTTCATCTTGGAACTCTCCCATGCAAGCCATTTTTGCCCAGTCTCTTTCTTATGGTGGAGTCATGAACACTGACCTTAACTAAGGCAAGTGAGGCCTGGAGTTCTTTGGATGTTTTTGTGAGGGCTTTTGTGACCTCTTGGATGAGCCGTCGATGCACTCTTGGGGTAATTTTGGTTAGCCGGCCACTCCTGGGAAGGTTCACCATTGTTCCACGTTTTCGCCATTTGTGGATAATGGCTCTCACTGTCACGAACCGAGCCAGTGTTGTCCTTCAGGCTCGGTTCTGACCATTCTCTGTGACTCAGGTTATCAGTATATTTCTGTTATCTTTTGAGTTCTTGTTGTTTCTATGCCTTTTGTTCTTTTTTCCATGCCTGCAGCCACCATTCTGGCTGGCAGCTGTTAGGCAGCCTCTTTGACCTATATTCATGGTGGCGTTGTCTAGCACTTGCTGGTCGGACCACGCCCCCTCTCTCTCTTGACAGCCAGCTGGTCCCACTCGGGTGATTGATTTTCCCACGCCTCGCCCAGGTGCACCCAATCTGTATGGCCAGCAATGCTTGTACTTAAGTGGCCTTTGCCAGTCAAGCATTGCTGGACCGTTGTATTGTCTTATGGACGAATCGTCACTTGCATGTGTTTTTGCCAGGCCACCTTGGGACTTACTCGGACTGCTCCAGCTCTGTGAGTATGGACTGTGCGTATTTTTCCGGGATTCTCACCCAGAGACTGTCAAGCATCCTGGAGGACTCCTTGGGTGCCCTGAGCTATTTTGTTATTTTGTACAGTTGGTTTTTGTTTGTGGTTGAAGTTCTTCCGGACCACATTCCGAGGGAGTCTGGAGACATGGAGTCTGAATGGGCCATGTTCTCCACCTCTGTTGTTGAAGCGGCGGCCCAGAGCTGCGGCCGCAAGGTGGTCGGTGCATCTCGTGGTGGCAACCCCCGAACCAAGTGGTGGACACCAAGTGGTGAGGGGGGCCATTAAGCTGAAGAAGGAGTCCTATCAAGCTTGGTTGGCTTGTGGGACTCCCGAAGCAGCTGAGGTGTACCGGCAGGCCAAGCGGAGTGCAGCTCGGGTGGTTGCTGAAGCAAAAACCCGGGTATGGGAGGAGTTCGGTGAGGCCATGGAACAAGACTTTCGGTCAGCTTCAAAGAGATTCTGGCAAACTGTTCCGACGGCTCGGAGGGGAAAGCAGCTCCCCGTCCACACTGTGTATGGTGCGGATGGGACACTGTTGACTTCAACTGGGGATATCGTCGGGCGGTGGAAGGAATACTTCGAGGATCTCCTCAATCCCACTGATACGCCTTCCACAGAGGAAGCAGGGTTTGGGGACAAGGGGGATGACTCGCCTATCACAGGGGCTGAGGTCGCCAAGGTGGTTAAAAATCTCCTTGGTGGCCGGGGCCCCCGGGGGTGGACGAGATTCGCCCCGAGTACCTCAAGGCCCTGGATGTTGTTGGGTTGTCATGGTTGACACGCCTCTGCAACATTGCGTGGAGGTCGGGGGCAGTGCCTTTGGCATGGCAAACCGGGGTGGTGGTTCCTCTCTTCAAAAAAGGGGACCGGAGGGTGTGCTCCAACTTTAGAGGGATCACACTCCTCAGCCTCCCTGGGAAGGTCTATGCCAAGGTCTGGAGAGGAGAGTCCGGCGTTGGTCGAACCTCGGATTCAGGAGGAGCAATGTGGTTTTCGTCTTGGCCGTGGCACATCGGACCAGCTCTTTACCCTCTCGAGAATTCTTGAGGGTTCGTGGGAGTTTGCCAACCAGTTTACATGTGTTTTGTGGACTTGGAGAAGGCATTTGACCGCGTCCCTCGAGGATTTTTGTGGGGGGTGCTTCGGGAGTATGGGGTATCGGGCTTGTTGTTACGAGCTATTCGGTCTCTGTACGACCGTTGTGAGAGTTTAGTTCGTATTGCCAACACTCGGTCGGAGTCATTCCCAGTGAGAGTTGGACTCCGCCAGGGCTGCCCTTTGACCACCGGTCCTGTTCATAATTTTTATGGACAGGATTTCTAGGCGCAGCCAGGGAATGGAGGGTGTCATGCTTGGTGACCACAGGATCTCATCTCTGTTGTTTGCAGATGATGTTGTCCTGTTGGCTTCATCCAGCAATGACCTACAGCTCTTGCTGGGACGGTTTGCCGCTGAGTGTGAAGCGGCTGGGATGAGAATCAGCACCTCCAAGTCCGAGTCCATGGTCCTCAGCCGGAAAAGGTGGATTGTCCTCTCCGGGTTGGGGACAGGCTCCTGCCCCAAGTGGAGGAGTTTAAGTATCTTGGGGTCTTGTTCACGAGTGAGGGGAAAATGGAGCGAGAGATCGACAGACGGATTGGAGCAGCCTCTGCAGTGATGCGGACGTTGTACCGGTCTGTTGTGGTGAAGAGGGAGCTTAGTTCTAAGGCAAAGCTGTCGATTTACCAGTCAATCTACGTTCCTACTCTCACCTATGGTCACGAGCTTTGGGTAATGACCGAAAGAACGAGATCGCGGATACAAGCGGCTGAAATGAGCTTTCTCCGTAGGATTGCTGGACTCACCCTCAGAGATAGGGTGAGGAGCTCAGTCATCCGGGAGAGGCTCAGAGTAGAACCGCTGCTCCTCCACATTGAAAGGAGTCAGTTGAGGTGGTATGGGCATCTGATTAGGATGCCTCCTGGACGTCTCCCACTTGAGGTGTTTCAGGCACGTCCCACTGGGAGGAGACCCCGGGGCAGACCCAGGACTCGGTGGAGAGACTATGTCTCCCAGCTGGTCTGGGAACGCCTTGGTATCCCCTCTGAAGAGCTGGAGCAGGTGGCTGGGGAGAGGGAAGTCTGGGCTTCTCTGCTTGAACTGCTGCCTCCGCGACCCGGACCTCCGGAAAAGCGGTAGAAGATGGATGGATGGTTTTTGTTTGTCTTTTGTTCAATAAATGTGTTGTGGTGAAACCCAGCACGTAAATCCATTCATCCTTCCCCTCCTCCGTGCGCTGCATAAAAGCGCACGAGGAGACTTGTGACACTCACTGTGGCTCGCTGGAGTCACACAGCTTTAGAAATGGCTTTATAATCTTCTTCCAGACTGATAGATCTCAATTACTTTGTTTCTAATTTGTTCCTGAATTTCTTTAGATCACAGCATGATGTCTACCTTTTGAGGATCTTTTGGTCTACTTCACTTTGTCAGGCAGGTCCTATTTAAATGATTTCTTGACTGAGAATAGGTGTGGCAATAATCAGGCCTGGATGTGGCTAGGGAAATTGAACTCAGCTTTCCAAAGATGTGATAAACCACAGTTAATTTATGTCATAATGGAGGGGGGGGGGCAGTCTCCTTTTCACACAGGGCCATGTAGGTTTGGATTTTTGTTACCCTTAATAATAAACACCTTCATTTAAAAACTGAATTTTGTGTTTACTTGTGTTATCTTTGTCTAATATTTAAATTTGTTTGATGATCTGAAACACTTAAGTGTGATAAACATACAAAAAATGAGAAATCAGGAAGGGGGCAAACACTTTTTCACACCACTGTATATGTATGTATGTGTATACAGTGCAACCAGGTAGTATTCACAGCACTTCACTTTTTCCACATTTTATGTTACAGCTTTATTCCAAATGGATTAAATTAATTTTTTCCCTCAATATTCTACACACAATACCCCATAATGACAACATGAAAAAAAATTAAGTTTTTGCAAATTTATTAAAAATAAAAATCTAAGAAATCATATGTACATAAGTATTCACAGCCTTTGCTGTGAAGCTCAAAATTGAGCTCAGGTGCATCCTGTTTCCACTGATCATCCTTGAGATGTTTCTACAGCTTAATTGGAGTCCACCTGTGGTAAATTCAGTTTGATTGGACATGATTTGGAAAGGTACACACCTGTCTATATAAGGTCCCACAGTTGACAGTGCATGTCAGAGCACAAACCAAGCATGAAGTCAAAGGAACTGTCTGTAGACGTCCGAGATAGGATTGTGTCGAGGCACAAAATCTAGGGAGGGTACAGAAAACTTCTGCTGCTTTGAAGGTCCCAGTGAGCACAGTGGCCTCCATCATCCGTAAATGGAAGTTTTGGAACCATCAGGACTCTTCCTAGAGCTGGCTGGCCATCTAAATTGAGTGATCGGGGGGAAGGGCCTTAGTCAGGGAGGTGACCAAGAACCTGATGGACGCTCTGTCAGCGCTCCAGCTTTCCTCTGTGGAGAGAGGAGAACCTTCCAGAAGGATAACTACCTCTGCAGCAATCCACCAATCAGGCCTGTATGGTAGAGTGGCCAGACGGAAGCCACTCCTTAGTAAAAGGCACATGGCAGCCCGCCTGGAGTTTGCCAAAAGGCACCTGAAGGACTTTCAGACCATGAGAAATAAAATTCCCTGGTCTGATGAGACAAAGATTAAACTCTTTGGCGTGAATGCCAGGCATCATGTTTGGAGGAAACCAAGCACTGCTCATCACCAGGCCAATACCATCCCTATAGTGAAGCCTGGTGGTGGCAGCATCATGGGGTGGGGATGCTTTTTAGTGACAGGAACTGGGAGACTAGTCAGGATAGAGGGAAAGATGAATGCAGCAATGAACAGAGAGACCCTGGATGAAAATCTGCTCCAAAGCGCTCTTGCCCTCAGACTGGAGCGACGGTTCATCTTTCAGCAGGACAACGACCCTAAGCACACAGCCAAGATATGAAAGGAGTGGTTTCAGCACAACTCTGTGAATGTCTTTGAGTGACCCAGCCAGAGCCCAGACTTCAATCCAACTGAACATCTCTGGAGAGATCTGAAAATGGCTGTGCACCGACACTTCCCATCCAACCTGATGGAGCTTGAGAGGTGCTGCAAAGAGGAATGGGAAAAACTGCCCAAAGATAAGTGTGCCAAGTTTGTGGCATCATATTCAAAAAGACTTGAGGCTGTAATTGCTGCCAAAGGTGCATCAACAAAGTACTGAGCAAAGGTGGTGAATACTTATGTACATGTGATTTCTTAGATTTTTATTTTTAATAAATTTGCAAAAATCTAAAAAAAAACCAAACTTTTTTCACATTCTCATTTTGGGGTATTGTGTGTAGAGTTTGAGGGAAAAATGAATTTAATCCATTTTGGAATAAGGCTGTAACATAACAAAATGTGGAAAAAGTGAAACGCTGTGAATACTTTCCAGATGCTCTCTATGTGCATGAAGGTGTATAGGTATGTTAATTAGTTTAAGGCTGAAGAGGACGAGATAAGCTTTGCGTCAATCCTGTTCCTTTTCGAACAGCATTGAAATTTTTATTCTTGTTTTTTTTTTTTTTGCTCAAAATAAACAGTATCAATCATCCATCCATCCATCCATCCATCTTCTTCCGCTTAATCCTTTTCAGGTCTCGGGGGGCTGGAGTCTATCCCAGCATCTTTGGGCAAGAGGCAGGGTACACCCTGGACAGATCGCCAGTATCAATCAGTCAATCAAAAATGTCAATGGCTGATATTTATCTGGTGGTGTCTCAGCTGTGTGGCACTGATTTTGCCCTGAAACGCACAACAGTGGCCTACAGCTGCAAATTCATAAACATCACAGGGACTGAACTGTTTTAAAGTATTTTAGTTCAGTCGTTTTTGTAATGCATAGTTCTTTGTTTACCTGACCTTAAAGATGGAATAGATGAAAACACAAACAAAAGAAACAATCGATGCTGGCTGCCATTGGCCAACTTATTTTTTTATTTAAAAAGCTGTATTGGTGTCAGTATAGGTATAGGTATCAGCCAAAAACTTCATGTTGGGTGAATCTAGACACAACAACCCCACAAAGTGGCTGTAAGAATAACTCAGCCACAGCCACTGCAGAATTCATCCAGCGTTTGACTGGTGGTAGATTCTGATGTCAAGTCCTGCTCACATGAACACATGGAATATAACCGAATGAGCAGCAGAAAAACATTATTTAAATTATAGAATCAAACTAATGTACAACTTGCTTCACAAAGGAAAGTCATCTCAGTTTCTTCCTCACCTGCTGCTGCTCCACTTCTTCCTCCTTTTCTCCTTCACTTTGCCGGTGTCTCTTGCTTCTTCACCATCCTCCTCCTCTCTTTTGTCTCTGTGGGTTTGTTGATGCGTTACCATGGAGATGAACTCTTTCCCTCTTCATTTCCTGTTCCTGCTCTTACGTAATTCACTCCTTACAGTTTTAATAATTCCTAAGCCGTTTTCAAAATGTAATTAAGCCTACTGAATAAATGTGAATACAAATAGATTAATCATTTAAAAAAATAGCTGTGTCATATTTGATCTGTGTCTGAATAGTCTAAATTACAGCTCACCCTAATACTTGATAATGTAATGAGCAGGGTTTCAGGCAATCAAGAGCCAGCTATTGTTCAGTCAGTTTTTATTTTGAACACACCCAAACACACCATAATGGCCGAGGTTATTAATTTGACCTGCACTCTCAGTAACGGTTTCCCCAAACAATAATACACCAGCACTAAGTAATATTAAACAACACTACTAACTAACTATTACCACATCATAAGTGAACATAAAACTGAACACCAGAATCCACATAAAATCCCTTAACATTTCCCATAATCCTCCAGTCCCCCCCCCCCCCCAGTTCGGCCAATCACGTCCCAGAGGATGCTGAGGGATCAGAATTTATTGTGAAGTGCCTATAATAAGGGTTGTCTACCATTTGGGCTCTCTTTTTGTGCAGGACGACTCCGCATGCTGTGCGTTTACTGTATTGCAACCAGCTTATTAATAAAGTGTCGTTCCAGTGCAACCTCTTCATCTGCCTCCTTTGTACCAGGTTTGTGGACATAACATTTAGCAACTGAGGATTAAACCGTGGAGGCGTGCGGAGCACCTCTATGGCCGTTCCTGGAGTACGGGCAGCACGGTGGTGCAGTGGTTAGCACTGTTGCCTTACAGCTAGAAGGTTCCAGGTTCGAATCCCCAGGCTGGCAGGGGTAGGAACCTTTCTGTGTGGAGTTTGCATGTTCTTCCTGTGCTGCGTGTGTTTAATCCGGGGGCTCCGGTTTCCTCCCACAATCCAAAGACACGCATGTTAGGTTAATTAGTTGTTCTAAATTGTCCCTAGATATGTCTCCTATAGGCCCTTAGAACAGAGGGTTAGTACTAGTGAAGCGCTTTGAGTGGTCTTTGAGACCAGAAAAGGCGCTATATAAGTACAGGCCCTTATCCCTTACCCAGGGGAACCTGCAGTACTATGGCCTCGCTGGTTGGAAGCTTTTGAAACCTACATTACAGTGTTGGGCCTGGGTAAACTTGATGGAGTAAGGAAATGAGCACTCCTTGTTCGCAAACTCGGCGTAGAAGGTCAGAGAATTTTCCACATGTTAGGGGAGACGGAGTCATATGCAGATGCTGTCAAGCTTCTTGCTAGCTACTTTGCCAAACACATACGTAGGACGAAGCTGTGGCTTGAGATGCTAATGGCGCCAAAAGCCATGAAGCTACCTAGCACGGGGAAGCTAACGTCCCAGCTAGTAGCAACGGAGGGATTAGCCACGGGGCTCAGTGGGCGCCAAACACAGAAAATACCCAGACAGCCGACGCTAACTGACACGGTGGACTCGGAGCTGCGGAAGGGGGTGTGTAAGTGTAACTGAGGTCATCCTGCGCAGTTCGCCCACTCGGGGACACGAATCCGCGACCTACCAGTCAACTACACAGTTCGAGCATGGGAGACACAGCACGATCGTGCTGAGCTAAAGGTCCGACCGATAGCTCAGCGCTACCGATACTGTATGAGGCTTTTTTCGGGAGGGAGGTTTACTAACGTTCTACGCCGAACAGTGCTAGTTGGCATCCGTTACACAAGCATCCTCAAAACCTCAAAGCACAGCAGTAGCAGCAGGGTGCAGAGACAACACACGACGTAGCACAGCAGAACACTTCAGACGGCGGAGGGGAAGAGCCGGGCTGCTCCCGTTCCCTCGCTCAACAGGCTACGGAGGTTATGTCTGAGCTGACGGGTGGAGAGTCTGCTTCAACGAGCGACACTGGAGAGGCTCTGGACATCTCCCGTGCCCATGACGGGCCGCAGCCAATGACAGAGACAAGGGGTGAAGGGTCCGCAGCACACATGGTGACAACGGAACTGCCGCAGCACGACGGAGGTCCCAGGCTGAGCGAGCACGCAGAGCCACCGGGAGCGCAGCAACAACGTAGGAAAACAAGTAAAGCGCTGCTCCATGTAATGGACTGGGTTCAGGTTCGTGCCCGCGGGAGACCAGGACGGTGACTGACTGGGCCGCAGCCAGCGAAACAACAGGCGCCGCTGAGGACAACATGCTTTCGTCAGACAGACAATTCAGTTCGGCACACGAACAGACTACGGCGTGTCCGGGTGGTGGCTCCAGGCAGCGAGGCTCCGCTGGAGTTGGCTACTACAGTATGGAACCCAGGCTTTGGCATCATGAAGATTGGCCCCAGGGGTCCAACAGCTCGAGGGGGCGGCCGCCATGAGAGCGTTTCAAAGCTCTGGAGATGAGGCCGTCACGGGTCCACTTCAAAGCTCCCGGGAGGAGGCTGCTACGTGGCCACGTCAAAGCCCTCAGGCAGAACTGTTTTCCCCCGGTAGATCCACCCTTACCATTGGAGACGGTGAAGAAGAAACAGAGGACTTTTAGTTAGCGCAGCTGTTCCAGGATTAAGTGGCAGAAACACCTACTATGCCGTGCGGGCCGTGGCAGTCTACCCACAGGTCTTATTTTAGCTTGTCTTTATGTTTTGAGTTTTGTGTTTTATGCTTGCTTTTAATTTAGTGTTTTTTTGGGGGGGGTTCTGTATTTTGCCAAATTTAGGGAGGGTTTTAATTAGTTGTGTTTTTTTTATTTTGTAAAGCGGGGAAGAATGTGGGATAGGAATTTATTGTGAAGCGTGGTGTGATGACGCCGCCTTCTGGTTGTGTTATCACACCGCCCTATAATAAAGGGCATCCACCATTTGGGGCTCTCTTTTGGCCCAGGATGACTCCTTATGCTGTGCGTTTACTGTATTGCAACCAGCTTGTTAATAAAGCATACACTACATTCCAAATTATTATGCAAATGATATTTGTTTCTGATTTTCCTAAATAGTCGATGCAAATGACAGTCAGTATAATTTTCAAGTCATCAACCATGAGAGCATAATTCAAATTTTATTAAACAAACCTAGATAACTATTTTTTTGCAAAATAAAAAAAACTAAAAATGCACTGTTCCAAATTATTATGCACAACAGAGTTTTAAAACATTGTATTGGTTCTAAAGAACTGAAAATGGCCATTTGCTGAATTTGCAGCATTAGGAGGTCATATTCATTGAAATCAAAAGCTATTTCAATCAAAAACATCTTAACAGGCCAAGTTACATGTTAATATAAGACCCCTTCTTTGATATAACCTTCACAGTTCTTTCATCCATTGAACTTATTAGTTTTTGAAGAGTTTCTGCTTGAATTTCTTTGCAAAATGTCAGAATAGCCTCCCACAGCTACTGTTTCGATGTGAACTGCCTCTCACCCTCACAGATCTTTTGCTTGAGGATGTTCCAAAGGTTCTCAATGGGGTGGAGGTCAGGGGAGGATGGGGGCCACACCATGAGTTTCTCTGCTTTTATGCCCATAGCAGCCAATGACACAGAGGTATTCTTTGCAGCATGAGATGGTGCATTGTCATGCATGAAGATAATTTTGCTACGGAAGGCACGGTTGTTCTATTTGTTCCATGGAAGAAAGTGGTCAGTCAGAAACTCTAGATACTTTGCCGAGGTCATTTTCACACCTTCAAGGACCCTAAAGGGGCCTACCAGCTCTCTCCCCATGATTCTGGCCCAAAACATGACTCCACCACCTCCTTGCTGATGTTGCAGCCTTGTTGGAACATGGTGGTCATCCACCAACCATTCATCTGGACCATCCAGAGTTGCACGGCACTCATCAGTAAACAAGGCTGTTTGAAAATTAGTCTTCATGTATTTCTGGGCCCACTGCAACCGTTTCTGCTTGTGAGCATTGGTTAGGGGTGGCCGAATAGTAGGTTTATGCACAACTGCATGAAATAATGTCGGACCCAGGGAACACACACACACAGGCTCAAGTGCAATACAATTATCTTTATTGGTTTACCAGCAGGTGTGTGGGTGCGTGTATGTGGTATGTGAGTGTATTGTGGGTGAACGAGCTGCAGCCAGGGGCGAGACAGAGCGTTGTACAGCCTGGCAACCCTAGAGACAGAGCCAAACACAGATATCAGATTCAGCCGAGTTATTATGAATGGGAAACTAACAGGGCTTACTTGCAGATGTTCTGGTGATGGTGTCGACTTGGGCTTTGGGCCTCCTGCCAGGGAGACAGCGTCTGCAGAGCGCACCCAGAGAAGCGCTGTGATGCGCGGCGTGGTGAGGGAAGCGATTCCGCCACTGCGAGGGAGAGAACCGCCGCCAAAGGGATCCACCTGTGCACAGGGGAGAGCCTGGGAGAAAAGGTAAGTTGGAATGTTGAGCTTACTTGCCAACGGAGAGTCCAAACGATGATGCGCAGGGCTGAGAGGAATCAGGCATGCGTAGGACGAAGAACGTAGCAAAGCAGATGGCTCCATGCCGAAGCTCCAGGCAGAGTGGGCTATATAGCCCAGGGCTGATTACCCACAGGTGTGCGCACAGCTGAAGCAGGTGACGGCCCTGAGTGAGTTGTAACAGTACTCCCCCCCCCCCCGAGCAGCGCCTCCCAGCGCTGACTTACCTGGGTGCGCCTGATGGAAGTCCTTAAGAAGTTGTTTGTCCAACACAAATGGCTGGCGCACCCAGGACCTCCACTCGGGGCCATACCCTTCCCAGTCCACCAGGTATTGTAGCCCGCAACCCCGGCGGCGGACGTCCAAGATGGAGTTGACCCTCCATGCCGGGTCGCTGTCGATCAACACAGGTAGGGGTGGAGTCCTAGGAGGGGGGCAGAGCAGGTTGGAGATCACGGGTTTGACCTGGAAGACGTGAAACGTGGGACAAACACGGAGGGGGGGGGGGGGGAGCCAGACGCACAGCCACAGGATTCACCACTTTGACAGTCGGGAAGGGCCCAATAAAGCGCTTGGCCAGCTTCCTCTTCTCAGCCTTCAGGTTAACACTAGAAGACCCAGACATTAGCCCTCTTGTGGCCACTTGATGGTCCCCCTATGGGTTTTCTAGCCAAAAAGGCCAAATGGCCCCTCTCTGGGTCTTCTAGTGTTAATATGCTACGTGGACAACCATACCTGCTGACCTACCTGATACTGGGGAGCAGGCCTCCTGCGTCGGTTCGCCGTCCTGGTGTTGCACTCCGCCGTGTGTAAAAGGGCCCGGCGTGTAGCAGTCCAAAGCCGACGACAGCGCCTCAGGTGCGTGTGGACTGAAGGTACAGCCACCTCCCCCTCCTCTTCGGGGAACAGCGCGGGATCATAGCCCAGCGACGCCCTGAAAGGTGACATACCAACTGCAGAAGAGAGAGTCAGGTTTTGAGCATTCTCAATCCTCGGCAGATGGGTGCTCCAGGATGACGGGCTAGAAGCGGTGACGCAGCACAGAGCGGCCTCCAGCTCCTGATTGGCCTGCTCGCACTGCCCGTTGCTCTGGTGGTGATGGCCAGAGGGCAGGCTTACCGTAGCCCCCAGTGTTGCAGAAGCTCTTCCTCACACTGGACACAAACTGCGGACCCCAGTGAGAGACAATGTCTGTGGGGATCCCATGCAGACGCACGACGTGCTGCACCAAAAGGTCCGCCATCTCTCGTGCCGTTGGGAGCCCACGTAGAGGGACGAAGTGGGTGGCCTTCGAAAAACGGTCCACAATGATCAGCACGGTGTCACAGCTGTTGGATACTGGAAGACCGGTTACGAAGTCCAGGGCGATGTGGGACCACGGCCTCCCAGGGACCGGCAACGGGTGGAGAAGACCCGCCGGCGGAGATGAAAATATCTTCCCGGTGGCGCACTGGGGACAGGCACGAACGTAGCCGATGATGTCATTCCGGAGACCTGGCCACCAGAACGATCTCTGGAGCAGCTCCACCAGACGGGAGATCCCAGGGTGGCAGGCGAGCTTTGATGAATGAGCCCAATGGATCACGTCGCCCCGAACGGATGATGGTACGAACAGTCTCCCGGTAGGGCCTCCGCCCGGATCCAGCTCAGTTTCTTGGGCCTTCAGGACCTTGTCCCTGATAGCCCATGAGAGGGCGCCCACGACACACGAGGCCGGGAGGATGGTGTGCTCCTGCTTCTCCGAGACCTCCGAGGCGAACTGCCTGGACAGGGCATCCGGTTTCGCATTCTTTGACCCCGGGCAGTAGGTGATGGTGAACCTGAAGTGCCCGAAGAACAGGGACCAACGCGCCTGGCGAGCATTCAGGCGCTTAGACGTCCTCAGGTACTCCAAGTTCTTGTGATCAGTCCATACCACAAAGGGTAGCGTGGCCCCCTCCAGCCAGTGCCGCCGCTCCTCCAGTGCGAGCTTCACTGCCAGGAGTTCCCTGTCGCCGATGTCATAATTCCTCTCAGCAGGTGACAGTCGCCGAGAGAAGAAGGCGCAGGGATGAATCACCCCATCCACCGGGGATCGCTGTGATAACACTGCCCCCACCCCCGAGTCAGAGGCATCCACCTCAACCAGGCACTGCAGCGCGGGGTCCACCTGTGTCAGAGCCCGGGAGGAAGAGAATTCCGTCTTCAGAGCCGCAAAGGCTGATGCTGCCTCCTCCGTCCAGCGGAACGGCACCTTTGGGGAGGTGAGGCGGGTCAGGGGGAGAGCGATCGAGCTATACCTGGGCACGAATCGCCAGTAGAAATTGGCAAACCCCAGAAATTGTTGCAGCTGTTTCCTAGATGACAGGGGGCGGGGGGGGGGGGGGCAATCCACCACCGCCCTCACCTTCTCTGGGTCCGGGATGACCTGGTTGTGTGAAATGATGAAGCCCAGGAAGGAGGTCTTCTCGGTGTAAAATTCACACTTCTCGGCCTTCACAAATAGCTTGTTTTCAAGCAGCCATTGAAGGACCCACCTCACATGGACCTGGTGCTCCTCCCGGGACTGATCCCGGGACTGAAATCAGGATGTCATCCAGGTAGACGAAAATGAAGGACCCGAGGAAATCCCGGAGGATGTCATTGATGAGTCGCTGGAAGACGGCTGGAGCATTGGTGAGCCCAAACGGCATGACGAGGTACTCAAAGTGGCTGCTGGGGGTCCGGAATCCCGTCTTCCACTCGTTGCCCTCCCCGATCCGCACGAGGTGGTAAGCGCTGCGGAGGTCCAGCTTCGTGAACCAGGAGGCCCCCTGGAGGGAGTCGAAGACAGAGTCCATCAGAGGCAGGGTATACTTGTCCTTGATTGTGATATTGTTCAGGGCCCGGAAGTCAATACAAGGGCGAAGAGAACCGTCCTTCTTCCCCACAAAGAAGAAGCCCGCCCCCACTGGCGATGACGACAGCCGGATGATGCCCGAGCTGAGCGATTCCTTGATGTACGCTTCCATAGCCTCCCGCTCCGGAGCCGATAGGCTGTAAAGGCAGCTCGACGGCAGGGGAGCTCCCGGGCGGAGGTTAATGGCACAGTCGTACGGGAGGTGGGGGGGAAGGGACAGCACCTGGGATTTGCTAAACACCGCTCCAAGGTCATGAAACTCAGGAGGCACCCTGGACAAGTCGGGGGTGGGGGGGTGGGGGAGGGGAACCGATGGAGAACAAACTGCTGACTGGAGGCACGCACTCAGGCAGAAAGGACTCCAGGCGAGAACACTCCCGGTTCGCCAGTCAAAGGTCGGGTTGTGCAAGCGCAGCCAGGATGACAGGGGCAGCCGAGGAGGAGAGCACGAACAGCCGGAGGTCCTCTCGATGGTTCCCGGAAATGATGGCAGAGACCGGGACAGTCTGGTGCGTCACCTTTTCCAACGGGGCCTTTGACAGTGTAGCGAGGTTAAAGGGAGTCGGCAGAGCTTGGCAGGGAAGCCCCAATCGGGTTGCCAGTTTTACAGAGATAAAGCTCTGCTTGGTCCCCGAGTCCACCAGTGCGTGCGTGAGGAACTCTGTGCGGTTGTGACAAAACCTAATCTGCAGGAGACATTTGGACAGGGGATTTGGCCGAGATGAGTCCGCGGGACCCCCTACAGTGACTCGCGCCCCCCCCCCCCCTTTTGGCCGAACCGGGCAGGACTTGATTTCATGCTGGTCATCCCCACAGTACATGCAGAGACCTAGGTCCCTGCGACGCTGTCTCTCTACTTGCGAGATTTTAGTCTGTCCCATTATCATAGACTCAGGTTCGTCTGGGCCCTCTAGCGCGGGCAGTGCCAAGGTTGTGGACTGAGAAGAGCGTTGTGACAGTCTGCTCGAGCGGCCGGAAGACCTCCGCTCGGCAGCTCGCTCTCTCAGCCTGTTGTCTAAACTAATGGCCAGTGAAATTAGCTCAGTGAGACGTTCAGGCTTACTGTATCTAAGCGGGCCAGCTCGTCCCGTAGGCTAGGGCTCAGGCTACGGATGAAGATGCTGCAAAGCAAGGCATCTTTCCACCCAACTTCCGCCGCTACCACCCGGAAGTCGACAGCGTAGTCGGCCACGGACCGACCACCCTAGCGAAGATTTAGTAACCGGATGGTTAGCACACTATCACGATCTGAATGGTCTAAAACCTCGTGCAAATCGTGGACAAACTGGGCGTAAGTGAGGTTGGCGTAGCTGGGCTTCGCCATTATGGTGTAAGCCCATGCTAACGCTTGCCCTTCCAACAGATTCGCCACGTAACTGATTCGGCTGTGATTGGAGGGGAAGTCCCCGGGAACCCGCTGAAACATCGTCTCACACTGGAGGAAGAAACCCCGAGCCTCCCAGAGCTTCCCGCTGAAGCGCGTGGGAGTGGGGATCGGCGTGAGACGTGTGAGCGAGCCCGGGCTATCCTGGCTAGGTGGGGAGCTAATGGGAGCTGGCCTGCTGCTCTGAGCCGGAGGGAACACCCGCTGTCCTTCCAGGCCACAGGTGTCAAACTCATTCCATGGAGGGCCAAGACCCTGCAGGTTTTACCTCCACCCAGTGTCTTCAGCAGGTGATTTCACTGAATTTCTTCACACTGATTGCTGATCAGTGAAAACACCTGCTGATGACACTGGGTAAAAGCAAAACATGCAGGGTCTTGGCCCTCCATGGAATGAGTTTGACACCCCTGTTCCAGGCGATCCAGCCGGCCGTTTATCTGAACTAATTGATTCAAAATGACCTGCTGCTGGTGAGTAATTTGATCGACTCATGCCTCTAAGATGTTTAACTGGCGTGCGAGCCCGCTGTTCGCTGGGTCACTGTGACGGAGCTGTACTGACATAATGTCGGACCCAGGGAACACACACACACACAGGCTCAAGTGCAATACAATTATCTTTATTGGTTTACCAGCAGGTGTGTGGGTGCGTGTATGTGGTATGTGAGTGTATTGTGGGTGAACGAGCTGCAGCCAGGGGCGAGACAGAGCGCCGTATAGCCTGGCAACCCTAGAGACAGAGCCAAACACAGATATTAGATTCAGTCGAGTTATTATGAATAGGAAACTAACAGGGCTTACTTGCAGATGTTCTGGTGATGGCGTCAGCTTGGGCTTTGGGCCTCCTGCCAGGGAGACAGCGTCTGCAGAGCGCACCCGGAGAAGCGCTGTGATGCGTGGCATGGTGAGGGGAGCGATTCCGCCACCGCGAGGGAGAGAACCACCGCCAAAGGGATCCACCTGTGCACAAGGGAAAGCCTGGGAGAAAAGGTAAGTTGGAATGTTGAGCTTACTTGCCAACAGAGAGTCCAAACGATGATGCGCAGGGCTGAGAGGAATCAGGCATGCGTGGGACGAAGAACGTAGCAAAGCAGACGGCTCCGTGCCAAAGCTCCAGGCAGAGCGGGCTATATAGCCCGGGGCTGATTACCCACAGGTGTGCACGCAGCTGAAGCAGGTGACGGCCCAGAGTGAGTTGTAACACTGCAAGCCTCTCTAGGATCCTACACCTTGAGGTTCATGGGACTCCAGAGGCACCAGCAGTTTCAAATACCTGTTTGTTGCTTTGTAATGGCATTTTAGCAGCTGCTCTCGTAATCCGACAAATTTGTCTGGCAGAAACCTTCCTCATTATGCCTTTATCTGCATGAACCCATCTGTGCTCTGAATCAGCCACAAATTTCTTCACAATATGATGATCACGCTTAAGTTTTTATGAAATATCTAATGTTTTCATACTGTCCAAGGCATTGCACTATGTGATGCTTTTTGGCAGCAGAGAGATCCTTCTTCTTTCCCATATTGCTTGAAACCTGTGGCATGCTTAATAATGTGGAACATCCTTCTTAAGTAGTTTTCCTTTAATTGGGCTCACCTGGCAAACAAATTATGACAGGTGTCTGAGAATGATATCAGTGATGCAAAGAGCCCTGAGACACAATACTGTTCATGAGTTTAATTGAAAAACAAAAAATTGAATGTTTATGACACTAAAATCCTATTTGCATAATAATTTGGAATGTGGTGTAGTTCCAGTGCTACCAGCTTGTTAATGAAGCGTAGTTCCAGTGCAACCTCTTCGTCCGCCTCCTTTGTACCAGGTTTGTGGACATAACAGATGCCACATTGCCCCCACCTAAGAGGATTAGCTGTCCCCAGCAATCCATGCATCAACCACAAAGTCCTGTAGATGCTGGGGAGATGGTGTTGGCTCCAAACTCTGTCCTGTGGGCTCCCGCCAGCTGAGGGGGGTGGTGATGATGGTGTCTATGGCTCCCCCTCCTCAGACGGCCCTGTAGTTGAAGCTCATGGCTGGTAGGGTGCCAAGTGGTCCCGGTGGAGCACCACCTTTGGCATAGTCACACTCTGTAGACCACATCAGATAGTTTCTCCAAAACAATTCAGAGTCCCATCCAGTGGCCGGTGAGATTTGGGGAGCAGCCCTTCTTCCTCACCAGGTTGTAGACCCACACCTTTGTGCCTGGAGCAAAGTCGTCGCCCCGGCACCGGGTGTCATAGGCCCGCTTCTGCTGCACCCCCGCCTCAGTCAGTGACTTTCTGGCCAGTTCATGGGTCTTCCGCAGCTGCTCACAGAGATCGTAGTAATAGTCCATTCCTGGTTCCTCTCTCAGCTCTGGTTCTGGAGGGGGACCGAATACCAAGTCCACTGGAGTGCACAGCTCATGCCTAAACATTAGTGTCACAGGGGTACATTTTGTGGACTCCTGCACTGGGCTGTGGTAGGACCACAAGACCAGGGATAGATGGTGGTCCCAGTCTCACTGTCATTTGTCTGTCAGGATGACCAGCTGGGTGGACAGAGTCCTGTTAAACTGCTCCACCAGACCATCACTTTGGGGGTGCAGGGGAGTAGTTCTAGTTTTCTTGACTGCCAGGCACCGGCAAACCTCCTGGTAGACCTTGGACTCAAAATTCTGCCCCAGGTCACTATGGAGCTCCTCTGGGACCCCAAAGCGACAGAACATCTCCCCCAACAGCTTCTCCGCAGTAGTTGCTGCACTATGGTCGGGGAACACATATGCCTCGGGCCACTTTGTGAAGTAGTCCATGGCCACTAAAACATAGCAGTTCTCCTGGTCACTGACAGGGAATGGGCTCAGGATGCCCACACCCACTCTTTCCATTGGGGCTCCCACGTGGTACTGCTGCAGAGGCGCACATGATTGCTGGGTGGGGCCCTACTGTGCAGTGCAGGAGTCGCAAGTCACAGAGGTGGACAAATATCTCCACATCTGGGCGACATCCTGGCCAATAGAACCACCCTCAAAGACGATGCAGGATCTTGGTTATGCCAAAGTGCCCAGCCCCCACAGAGCCATGGACCAGTTTGAGGACCTGGCCCTGCAGCTGGCAAGGAACCAGGAGCTGCAGGATGTCTCGTTGCCCCCTTGGTGACTTCCACCGACGGTGCAGGATACCATTCCTGTTGACAATGCTGGACCATTGAGAGTATAATGCCTTGGACTCTGGGTCTAGAACAGAGACTGCTGGCCACTAGGGCCGCTGGCCAGCCCCCACCCAGTCGTGGACCCTGGAGAGAACTGCATCCTGGGTTTGGGCTTGCTGGATCTGCTGGAAGTCGAGGCTCTCCCAGTCACCGTCAGGTGCCACAGCATCCCACAGTGCAGCAACTTTTGAGACTGGCAGGCAACGGTCCTCCGGTCTCCTGCAGTTTCAGCACCTCTCCACCCCACACGGCTGTCGAGAAAGGGCTTTTGCGTTGTCATGCAGTCATCCTGGTCGATACTGGATCTCAAACTGGTAATCCTGGAGGGCCCCCACCCACCTGGAGCCCCTCCGGCTCCGTAAAGCTCATCAGCCAAGTGAGTGAAGCATGGTCAGTCTGCAGGATAAACTTCTGTCCATACAGGTAAGGGCGGAAGGGTCACAGGCCCTGGACAACAGCCAACAACTCCCGGTGGGTTACACAGTAGTTCCTCTCGGGTTTGCTGAGGGACCGGCTAAAGTAGGCAATTGCCTGCTTACCGTGTTCCCCCTCCTGGGAGAGCACAGTGCTCAGACTCACATTGCTGGCATCAGTGTCTACAATGAAGGCCTTCCCCGGGTCTGGATATGCCAGCACGGGGGGCCTCTGACAGGGCAAAGCGGAGATGGGAGAAGGCCACGTGATAGGATATTTTCAGGTTTCATTCATTATTCTATATGATTTTAATGCTGTATTATTCTATTTTATATTATAATTGTATCTGGTGCATATAATGAGCCAATGTCTGATTCACTGTGATTTTTCCATTGTCTCAGAGCTTGAAAAGACTATCTGTTTTTCAGTGTAAGATTAGGTTGAGCAAGATTGTAAATAATGACGAAGGTTTCATTGTTTTATCATACCAAGCTGTACTGTACTGTATGCCTGAAGTTAGGGTGACTTAGCTTGACCAGGTCATGTAAAGATCATAGCAGAGTGCTCAGTGCTGACCATAGATTAGAAGCAGTCTCTTGGAGAGATGGCTCCAGCCAGTCTAGCTTAGATAAGGGACTGAGGTATTAGAAGCAACATCCTTGAACACATGGTAGGGAGTTGGTGCTGTGAAGCTCTGAGGCAAGTTTTGCTGTTACTGATTACCTCCTTTCTGATCAGAAAGAGAATAAATGGCTCAGAACTTGGAAAACCGCCTATTGATTATTGATTCAGTCTCAGTCAGTTCATTTTTGATCTAACATTATTGGTGCCCAACGTGGGGTCCATATAAAGGGGTCCACGGCGTTTTCCGATGGACCCGGACTTGGGACAAGTGCACAGTCAAAGAAGAGGAGAGGCCCACACTTATGGGAAGCGCTAAAAAAAACGCTGAATTTCCCTCTTCAAAAGCCCTGGTGACGTCGGGGAGTGACGTGGAGCTCTGACGGGTCTACCGGAACTCAGAGGCAGATTCCAGGTGTGAGTAATTTATTCCAGTTTTTGTTATTGTTGTTATGGCCAGCGAGTGATTACTTAAACCGATTGTACACTGGCAAAAGACTGAAAGAATGAGACTAACAGCCTAATTGATGAGTTATTTTACTCACGGTGCAAGTATCTCAATAATCCCTTGGGAGGAACGAGTTTTTCCTTTGCAAACAGTGATTGATATTTCAAGACCCGGGGTAATCCTTAGAAATTTGCTGTTCTCCAACACTCGAGTAAGTTCAGTGGAGGTTTAGAAGCTACATGTAGAAAAAATGGGAAAGATTCGTGTCTCGTTCCTGTCCAGAAGAGTCATATGATCCCAGAGAAGTGAATTTTTTGGGTAAGATTCGTGCCTCTTGGGACTGCTTCTGCTTATGATCCAGTTTTGGACCTTCAGCATTAGTGGGGAGGCTACGTGAACCCCGAAGGGAAAAGGTTTTTTCACGGAAGATTCGTGCCCTTATCGGGTCTGCCTCATTCCCCATTGCTCCCGCTACGGTGAGCTATTGCAAGATGCCGAGGGAGGAGGTCTAACTTTGGGCTTTAGGCACTCAGCAGGGGGGTTAACGTGACCGTTGAAATATTTTATTTTGTGAGTTTGTTGAAGTGCTAGGAAAAAAAAAAAAAAAAAAGAGAGTTACTGCGGTCTGAAGTTGTTTTTTCTGTGTTACATGAAATCCGCTCCGGTGTGAAACACAGAGAGAGTTCCCACGGAGGTGGAGTGAATATGGTGTGAAATTGATGTCTGTGATTTTTTTTTCTCCCTAATATTTGTGGAGCATAAAAGGGTTGGTTAGTTAATTATCTTTTGGGAAGTGTTTAAAATTATAGGTATTTGAAAATAGTAGCCTTGAGCAGAAACAGTGGACTGGTGTTGTGCTTTATGGCAGGGTAAAGAAAAGAAAAAAGAGCTTCACGGTGCAAGTGGCGGTGTGAGGGTTGCTATATTTGATTTTTTTCTGCTGAGGTTGCCAGATCTGGAGATTAATTGAAGTAATTCTCATGCTGTTTTGGGTTTTGGCATGAACCTAAAAGTCTTTATTGTATGACCTTGTGGAGATAACGCAAAAGAAAACGTGTTGGGCCCTGTCTGTCTCTGTGTGTAATGTCTGAAAATCTATGTGTAATATCTGTTTGTGATTCTGTGTATGTGTGTCCTTGAGAGAGGGGAAAAAAGAAACAGAGAAAGCTTGGGAAAAAAATAGAAAAGCTGTGTAGCCACTGAGTTGTGTGTGGAAACTTGGTAAAAAGAGAAGAAAAAAAACTTTCAAACATGGGTTGCTGTTATAGCAAAAAGATAAAACAACCACAAAGTGTCCAAACAGGAAGAAATAATGCCTCATTTTGCTGTAAGGGTTGCAGAACACAGCAGGATCTTCTTCTTCTTGCTCTGAGAGAGAGCAGTCGCATTTTTTTTCCCTCCTCCCGTCTGCCTTCCTGACCTATTCCCAGCTTTGCAATGTTGCGTTTTTGTCTGTGTTTAGTCGCTCTTCTTCTGCTGAATCTTAATCTAAACGGAAATTATGGATTTGGAAGCGGCTTAAATGTACTATTGTCACTATTTTTTCAACAAGAATTGGGCCAAGGGGGAGCCCAAGAATTGGAACCTGCGAGGAGACTCATGGACATTGGAATTCATGCGTCTGTGGAAACATTATTGGTTATGATCTCAGGACTTCTATTTTTGGCTGTGAAGTTCCCTGATGTATCAGAAATTGAAGGAAGGTGAGAGAGCTGATCAAAGCGGACCCGGCAAGCTCCTTCATCAAATTCGACCAGTTGGGGAGGGTACGAGTAGCGGCAGACGGTGAACTGAATGACAGTGATTCAGCGGAGGAATACATCTGGAGCCCTGTGCTCTCCATGGAATTAAAGTTTAAGCCTGCATATGGAAGTTATGAAAGCACAGAATTGCACGGGTGAGGAAAAATCTATTCTCTGAGTGCACTGTGCAGATTTGATTTGACCTTGTCTTTGGTGCCCTGTATTTACATTCCTCCTGATGAAGATAAGCGGAAGGAGCGGCTCTGCCTGCTAACCCAAACAATCAACACAGTTGTTATTGTTTCAGCAGATGAACGCTCAAGGACAGTGCACCATGTGACAATTACCATCTGCAAGCAAGAGCGAGAGACTCTAGACTGCTTAGATCACATGACTTTAACATCTATCCACTGCCAGGAGGCGCCCTCTGCTGTTCACTAGCAATTGACACACCTACACTTGCATTCAACATTACACTACTGATACAATTACTGATACATATTCACATACACTGACTCTTCTCAACTACTGCTTTGTCATTGTGTGATCTATTGTCTGCTAATTGTGCATTTGAGAGTTTTTTTTCTTGTAATCAAAATTTTGGTCATAAAATGAGCTCTATTTTGATCAACAATGCTTTTTTCTCTCTCCTATTGTGTTTTTCCCTATCCTTCCCCCCTCCCCCCTCTTCACCCCCCCCCCCCTATATGACAGGCGCCTCGTCATGGCTGCCGCATCATTGGGATGCGCCTTTCGTGCGCGCCCAGTGTCAAGTCAAATTCCTTGTATGTTTACTTGTTTACTTGTAAATGTGCTTGGCAATAAATCTGATTCTAAATCTAAATCTAAATCTGAAAAAAAGATGAGAATGAAATTTATGTTTTGGCAGGAGATGGTAAATTTATGAACAAGAAAGACAGAACTAGCAAAAGTTTTCTGGCAAAATGGAGGAAGAAATTTAATTTCAGTGGGGAACTTGAGGTTAAAGATTGCGAGCTTTTAATTTCCGCCATTAAATTAGCAGCAGATGGCAGTAGGCAAAAAGAGTTAAAATTTGGACTTTTTGAGGCTGAACAATGGCTTCAGATTGCCAGGCAACGGCAAGCTGACTTGAATAGACAAGACCAGACCTTAAAAGACTCAGATGTTTGTAATAAGAAGGGTTTGACTAATGCACATTTTTTTCTCAAAATTCTGAGGTGACGAAGGAGACAACGGCTGGAGCAGGTGGCGTGGAGACAACCTGACCCCTCCCTCTCTGCATCCAGACCTTGAGACGGTGACCGCCCCCATGGCACCAACGGCAGACCTGGCTCACCCCTCCTCCATGGCTGGGCACCCACCTCCCAGCCCGCCTCCTCCTTCTTTTCAACGCAGGCCGGACATCAAACCTAGAGTCCAGCTTTCTCATCTGACAAAAAAGTTAAGTGATTATGCACCTTCAAATTATGCCATTTCAACAGCACACACATCCTCACCCTTAGATAAACACATTAAGGAAGGGGAACATGCGATAGAATTAGGACAATTTCCTATGGTTAAATTATACAACCCGGCTTATGTTGGTCCAACGGCTGAAGGTGCTGAAGTCAATAGCCAAAACATTCTTTAAAACATTCCCACTGTGCTAGTTAACCACCAACTGATGCAGTATTAGCTCAGCAGCTGAAGGAATTAAATGAACATATTAGGAACAAGTGGAGATTAAAACATGATTTGACAGCTATTCAGAATGCCACTTAACATAAAACAGAAAGTGTTGAAGCCTATAGGTGTAGACTGCAGAATGTTTCTTTTTTTATAATCATTCAGGTTTGGAAAATCCTACTGCAGATACAGGTTCAGAACCTTATTGACAACATTTGAAAAAGTGTATTCCTACAGAACATGCATCCAAATTTAGCACAGCATGTACGCAAACACCTTGTAACATATCGTACATGTTCATTTGCTGATGTGTTGATATATGTAAAACATGCAGAACCAAAGCTAAGTACATCTACTGACAATGACAGTTGACATATTTCATTCACCTGACTTTGGTTTGGTCAGTCACATGTTGGGATGTGATGAGTCCGGTTGTTGTTGTTGTTGTTGTTGTTGTGGCCGCTGAGCAGGGCGTAGTCCCCTCCCCTCCCTCCAGCCTCCTGAACGTGGTTTGCAGACCCAGCACCAAGGCCTCTCCTCCCTCCTCCATGCCGGGGACCCTGGGAAAATACAGAAGTGGGGGAAGCAAAGGCCTCCCCCTGAGGGCCAGCTCAGTTGTTCTGCATGTTTTACATATATCAACACATCAGAAAAATGAACATGTACGATATATTACAAGGTGTTTGCGTACATGCTGTGCTAAATTTGCTGATGTGTTGATATATGCAAGGGGGGAATGACTGCTATAAGACTTGTAGCAACACAGAATAGAATGGTACTTGATCAGTTGACTGCCGCCCGTGGGGGTGTGTGCGCAATTGTAGGTCACTACTGTTGCACCTTTATACCAGCACATGATGCAGATGGAGGTGTCATTGCTTCAGCCATACGTAATCTGACTGCTTTGCAGACTGCTGGAGCACAATCATCAGTCCACTGGAAGGCCTTGCCCTTCCAGGTCAGCTGGTGAGGGGGGCTAGCTATGGTGGCAAAGTCCCTGAACCTCCTGTAGTAGGAGGCAAGCCCCAAGAAACTGTGGAGCTCTGACACGTCACCAGGGGGTGGCCACTCCCAGACTGTTCTCACCTTGTCCGGGTTGGTGGACACCCCATCAGCACTGATCACATGACCCAAGAATGACACCCTCTGGCAAAAGAGGTGGCACTTCTTTGGGTTGAGGCATAGCCCCGCCCCACGGATGGCCCGGAAGACCTCCCGCAAGTTCTGGAGTGCCCCCTGAAAGTCTGCAGCATGGACCAGGAGATCATCCAGGTACACCACACAGTGGTCGTGGGGGATATTGGCAAGGACCCTCTCCATGAGGCACTCAAAAAGACGCATTACACAGTCCAAATGGCTTCACCCTGAACTGCCAAAACCCCTCATCATTTGAGAACGCTGTCTTGGGGCAGGCCTTTGGTGACAGCACCACCTGCCAGTACCCACTGTGGAGGTCCAGGGAGCTAAACCAAGATGAGCCTGCAACATAGTTCAAAGCGTCATCAGTTTGAGGGAGGGAGGTAAGATTCTTTACGAGTGGCCTCATTGAGGCACCTGTAGTCCACACAAAACCACCAGGTACCATCCTTCTTGTGGACCAGAACTGCTTGGACAGCCCATGGGCTCTGTGAGGGTTCGATGACTCCCGCCCAGTGCATCTCCTCAATCTTCTGTCGAGCTGCCAATCTTTTAGCCAGTGGCAGGCGTCGAGGTCGGACGCAGATGGGGGTGGGGGGGGGGCTCTCCTGTGTTGAGCTTATGGAGGACCATGTTGGTGTGAGTGCAGTCCTCGTCCCTGGTAGCAAAGACATCAACAAAGGTCTCCAACAGTCTCTTTAGTTGGACCTGTTGCTCCTCATCCAAGCTTTTACAGCTCCTCTCGAAGAGGTCCTCGATGGCCTGTTGGGTCTCTGAAGACGACAGCTGAGGTGACACTGCAGACATCGGTGTAGCTGGCTCCCTCAGCATTGCTTGTTGCTCTACAGAAGTTGGTGGCAGCGCTGACTCTTGGCAGGCCCCAGAGCCACGAGACTTGTGAAGAGCTACGGCTTCAGAGCCCAGGTAGAGGATGGCCCTGGGCACATCCACCACAGCTCCCCACTCATCCAGCAGGTCGAGGCCAAAGATGCAGGGGTCCTGGATATCAGTCAACCAGAACTGGTGTTGCGATGGGTGGCTGGCAACGATGACCTGTAGGACCTTCATCCCCAGGATCTGCACTTGTTTGCCGGTGATTGTGGTGATGGGATGCCGGCGGTGGAACCCTGGGTGCTGGAGCTGGGCAGTTGCAGGCCACATAGCCAGGAACCCCACACCAGTAGCAGCTATCAGCATCCCTTCCCCTGGCAGTGTGGCGATTCAGCCGGAAGTGCCTGGCGAGACTGCTTCATGTTCCTCACCTTCGTCATAGTCAGTCTGGTTCACCTGGTGCCCGTGGTGATGGCAAAGTCCCTCAGGGCATCACATGTTCAACCCTCTCTGCTTCTTTCAAGGCTGCTGCCAAGGTGGTGGGAGCCAGGAGGCGTAGGTGCTCACGGAGGCATTCAGGCTGAAGCCCTCAGATGAAAAGCCTACAAGAGCGCCTCCTGGTCCTCCTCCTTAGTGAACCCAGGGTGTCCTTGGCGGGTGTACATATGCAGCATATGCCCCGAGGCTCTCTCCAAGCCTGTCTCCACTGCTTAGCGAGTTGGTCTCTGGCGTCGTCACCAAAGACCTGGTGATCAAAACGCTGCTGGATGGCTGCCTTTAATGACGCCCAGTTTTGGAGTTCAGACCGCTGGAGATCTGTGAGTACTTGCTGAGCTCCACCCTCGGGGGAGAGAGGAACATTGCTTGCTGTCTCTTTGGGGGACCAAGCATTCCCACACTCCTCCAGTGCCAATGTCATTAGAACACCCCTCTCTCTATTCAGCCAATCATGTCCCATAGGGTGCCCAGAATGCCACAATAAAAAAATATTGCATTTAGGTTTAAACTATAGGCATTGATTGATTAATTAATTAATTGGTGAGTTTTTCTTAGTTTTAAAGCTTTGTGTTTTCATTTTAACCTTCAGTTTCATGACCTGGGGATAGCAATGGTGGGTCTCAGATTTACAGTATATATGATGTTTTATTATGCAGGGAAACCCAGACTATATGCTCCCTCATTGTTTAAGATTGACCTCAAAAAAGGAAAGTGATACTGACCGTGGATATTTTTCATATAGGCACATCAGCAAACAGAGGAGATTAGGCAGGTTATTTTATTGTGTTGGAACTGTGGTAGGGGGTAATTGTTTAGGCCAAAGGGGAGAAATTCAGACTTGGTTGTTTATATTTACAGAAAGTATATGCCTATATTTTCAACAAATTATCAACTAAAAAAGCTGGCTGGGTTTTTTCGACTGCTTTCCACCTATCGCTGGTTGTGTCTATTCATTAAGTTTAGCATAATTTAAATAATTATGAATGAATAGTTTAATCACCCATTTTCTTTCAGTAACACTCCAGATTATTTTTAGTGAGAGATTTTGTGTATTCCAATAAAACTAGTGCATGCCCGTAGAAAGCAAGTATTCTTGTCTGAAAACAGGTAGCCCAATTAAGCTTTACAGACCCAAATGTAGGCTGTGTTTGAAAGTGGAATACAAAAAGGTGTAGTCTCTATGTAGTCACTCACATGTTAGACTTTGACAAATATAAAAGGGACTGAATGGCACTAAGATTTATTTGATTATGTGAATATTAATTACAGAAATATTGAAAATGAATGGGACATCCAATATTTGCGACTGTTTCAGAACCCTTGTTTATTTTTTGTCAGATCACTTATTTGTCTGATCTTTTATCACTTATATTCATAAATGTTGTATCTTGCACTTTGGGGAATGGGAGTTGTTCAGTTATTATTATAATTGTCTTAGTTATATGTGTAGTTTATGGTGTATCATCAATAAACTCATATAGCACTATAACAGGACATGTTTACAAGTATTTCAGACCCATTCTAGTGCATCCTTTTGTATCTTACGAATATTATAAGTACAAAACACCAACATTATACACAGCAGAAGGCTGCAACTGTTGCATCAGTGTTGCCCATTTGTCAGTAAATATTTAAATATATTTCATTATTTGGGCATTTTTGTGTCCAGTTTGGTGATGGTCGTTGTTTAGTCAAACTGTGCATATGGTCGCGTATGATATGCAGTTGATCTGGGCATTCTGCACCACAATTATGAACTTTTAATTTTTAGATAGCCATGCGAGGAGAGGAGCGCCATTGGCAATGGTGGGTCGTGGTCCTGCAAAGGGACTCCTGTCTACCGCTGACCGGGTGGGCTGGGCTTGCTTCCCTGCAAAGGCCCAAGTTCCGCCCGCTGCTTCTCCAACACCGGTGTTCTTTAGGCAGACCCTGGGTCCCCACTGGCATTCTCCGAATTATCCTTTAGACGTACGCAATCATGGCAACATTATAGCATAATTTTTTAAGCATTGCATCTTCCCTATTCTTTCTTGTGAAATTTGTCGCTTTTCACTTCCTTTTTTATTTGTGAAGCACTGACTCTCTACCTTAAATGGGATTTGAAATTGTACTCTTAAATTGTTTTTATGTGTGCTGTTTCTCTTATTTTTTATTTTTTACCTTTTAAACTTACTCCCTGCTTGTTTCAGGGTCAACAGTTTCTGAAACCCGACCTGAATTGCTTTCTACATGTGCTGTTTTTTTTTTTAATATCTTCCTGCCTGCCTCAGGGACTAAAGAGCATCTTTACCCTGTGTTTAATGGGTTTTTTTTCTGTACATGGTCCCTGACAAATAAACCAATAAACTAAACTAAACTAAACTAAACTAAACTAAACCAAGCGTTGACTGGTCGTGATTCCGCATATTATCCAATTAGCATGGTCGTGACCCTGTGTATTGTCCAATCAGCATGGCTGTGATGCCGCATATTATCCAATCAGCACGGAGTCAGTCTGACACCTCGCACATACTGAAGGGAATGAAGAGACAGAGCGGTGGCTAAACTTTTACTGATAAAAATTGCATATTTTGACTGAGCAACTCCATACTCGGGGATGCACACCCTTGTAACCTCAGCAAAATACGTATTGTGGAGAAAGAGAGCAGACGACACATGAGCTGATGACACAGAACTTTATTCCTCCTCCAACAAATATAACAGACTAACTCTGAGTGCCAAAGCGAACTGCTTTGTATATTTTCTGCCCGCCTCTGGCACTCAGGGTAAACACATTAACATACCAGTTACGAAGCATGAACACACATCAACATACACATTAACATACACGTCACAGAGCAAGGCTTAGTATAATACATTCACACCCCTGCGTCCTCAGGTGTGAGCTTGGCACGGCGGGGGCGAAAGGGACATCTTTATTTACTTCATACCCCCCAGCACTCTGGCACCCTTGGCTGGCCCCCCCAACACCCCGAAGTACTGGGTGGAGTGTCATCTCCTTTGTGACACCACAGTATGAAATCTGAGGCCAGTCTGACAAACGGTTCAAGAGATATGCATAGAAGACACAGACAGACAGACAGACAGACAGACACACACACACACACACACACACACACACACACACACACACACACACAGACAAAGATTTTGTGCATTTATAGATAGATTTATAGATAAATAATGTTGTTGCATGCCATGATAAACCATTTCTGTCATTGTTGCTTTGCTTGCCTACCAATGTGGCGAACCACGTGACCAGTGACATCATTTTATCATCTGCTGCACATTCACCAACCATAATGCTCTGCACTGTGTCTATATATATACATTTATAGTAATATGGACATATGTTTACTAGATGTTGTTTTTTCTTGCCTTCTGATTGTTGCTCTGAGTGTTGCTATCCCTGTGCTGTTGCAATCCTGGAATTTCCCCATTGTGGGACTAATAAAGGCTTATCTTATTTACAAATCAATACTGCCAAAGTATATAGTTACAAAGTGGCTTAAGGACAACAAAGTCTGTTCTGGGGTGACCATCACAAAGCCCTGATCTCAATCCCATAGAAAATGTGTGGGCAGAGCTGAAAAGACGTGCGTGACTCAGTTCTGTCAGGAGGAATGGGCCAAAATTCCAGCCAACTGTTGTGAGAAACTTGTAGGATACCCAAAACGTTTGACCCAAGTCATACAGTTTAAGGAAGTGTATAACTTCTAACTTTGAAGAAAGTAACAAAAAAAATCTCTAAAAAAAATATTTAGCAAATATAAAAATTACTTAGCAAATCGAAATAATTTTGGTAATCCTAACCTAAAACAGGAAAAAATTAGTCTTAATATCAGGCAGTGAGAAAAAAAGGTTATCTTTTTATAAAGTGTATGTAAACTTCTGCTTTCAGCTCTGTGTGTTGAAAAAAAACAAACCTGTTTATGTATATTGTGCATATGCATGCTCACTCCACCCCTGCTCTCGTGTCCCCAATGCACAATTCCCTATAAATCTCATTGCTGTGGCACACATATTTGAGATGCTTAGACTACATATGTATAGCACATTGATTGAGATGCTTAGACTGCATATGTATATTGTGTTACCTCACGTCTTAGAAGGAACAATAAGTCTGGACCTCCTGGGGATAACAGTAGGAGGTGGAGGTGCCTTTAGAAATGACTCTGAAAGGACTTCCTGACCTCCAGGGGTCAGGTGGAGGAAGAAGAGATCTGGGGGAGATGTATTGTCTATGGGGGGTTGAATGACAATGTGATTCTGTACTTTGATGTCCTGGGTATAAAAGGAGGGGATTGGAGAAGTTGGTCCTCTTTTCTGTTTGAGAGGACGTTGGAGATGTGAGATGATTAAACCTGAATTGGGAAATAAATTCGGCCTCTTCATTTCACGTTCTCCACATTGGTGACCTGAAGACGTACAATGACCAGAGACAATTCCTCCGAACCAGACTCGCCAGGGACCAGCCGAGCAAGCGCGGTCTCAGTCAAGCTACCAGAATTCTGGCAGGACAACCCAGACTCGTGGTTCCTCCTGGCCGAAGCCCAGTTCGCGCTCGGGGGAATAACAGCAAATGACACAAAATTCTACCACGTCATCGCCAAACTCGACAGCCGCACAGCTCGACATGTGCGGAGCCTGGTGCAGCACCCGCCCGCTGGCGACAAATACAGTGGGTTGAAAGCTGCCCTCATCCAGCGTTTCACGCCCTCAGCCCAGGAGAGAGCTAGGAGGCTCCTGGCTCTGCACGACTTGGGAGGAAGGACGCCTGTCGACCTGATGGAAGACATGCTGAAGCTGAGAGGCTCAGACAACAACGATTTCCTCTTCACGCACATCTTCCTGAGAACCCTACCATCGCAGACGAGGACGACCCTGGCGGGCACTCATTTTGTGACCCAGCGGGACTTCCGCGCGCTGGCCCAGGAGGCACAGCGGATCCTCAACGCCAGCGAAGAGCACACGGCCACCGCAGCAGCGGCAGACCTCGGCGCGGTGACCGGGAGCAGCGGTGGGCCAGAGGCGACGGAGGCGGTCCCACCAACAACGGCGGCAGCGAAGCCCCGACACCGCGGAAGAGACGACCTCTGTTTTTACCATCGTCGTTTCGCAGAGAGGGCACGCAAGTGTGTACCGCCGTGCCAGTTCAAGAGCTCGGGAAACGCCAGGACCGGGAGTCGCTAGCAGCGGCGGCCCTCGGCGAACGGAACAAGCTGCTCTACCTGACGGATGCTCGCTCTGGGAGACACTTCCTCGTGGACACGGGCTCCCAAGTGAGTTTCATCACCCCAACCTACGCTGACCGGCTGGCAGGCCCCGGGGGTGACGGAGCAACAGCGGCGAACGGCTCGAGCATTAAGACCTTCGGTGAAAGGACTCTACTTCTGTCCCTGCACGGCCGCACATATGAGTGGACTTTTATTATAGCAGCGGTGAGTTTCAACATGTTAGGTGCTGATTTTCTGTGCTCACATGGGTTGTTAGTTGATCTTCCCAATAGACGCCTGGTTAATGCACTCTCCTTTTACTCTATTCCTTGTGCAGCTCGAGTGTCCCCGCCACCAGCACAGACCAACGTTGCCACAGCAGGCGGTAAGTTTCACACACTCCTCACTCAGTTTCCAGCACTCACAGTTCCCACTTTTTCGGCAACAGTTGCGAAACACGGGGTGGAGCACTTTATCACTACCGCTGGCCCCCCCGTCTTTGCGAAAGCTCGGCGCTTGGATGCAGCTAAACTGTCCATAGCGCGTGAGGAGTTCGCCAACCTGGAAAGGTTGGGCATCATCCGGCGTTCGAATAGCCCATGAGCTTCCCCACTGCACATGGTCCCTAAAGCTGATGGCTCGTGGAGACCTTGCGGTGATTTCCGCAGGTTAAACAATGCCACAGCGCATGACCGCTACCCAATCCCACATATTCAGGATTTTTCGGTACATCTGGCGGGGGCGCGCATTTTTTCTAAAATAGACTTGGTCCGCGATTATCATCAAGTCCCAGTGCGCGCTGAGGACATTCCCAAAACAGCAGTGATAACCCCGTTTGGACTTTTTGAGTTTTTACGCATGCTGTTTGGGCTTAAAGGTGCCGCGCAAACCTTCCAGCGCATGATGGATGCGGTGTTACACGATCTCCCTTTTGTGTTCGTCTACCTGGACGACATTTTGGTAGCCAGCGCGTCCGAAGAGGAACATGAAAAACACCTCACGGCAGTTTTCCGGAGGTTGGGAGAGTACGGGTTAATAATCAATCCAGCTAAGTGCCAGTTCGGGGTGGCGCAGATCGATTTTTGGGGCACCGCGTCTCCCCAGAAGGGGCAGTTCCGCTATCGGACGCGCAGTGGCAGATTTTCCCCAGCCACAAACAGTCAAAGCACTACAGGAGTTTTTAGGAATGGTGAATTTTTATAACCGTTTCCTCCCCCACGCAGCGCAGCTCATGCAACCATTATATGCCGCGCTTAAAAAACAAAAACCCTCCAATGCAATCGAATGGTCCCCGGAGCGGGAGCGCGCATTCGCGGAGGTAAAAAAAGCCCTTGCAGACGCTGCTTTGTTGGCTCATCCAGACCCAACGGCCCGCATAGCGCTCACCACTGATGCGTCAGATTTGGCCATAGGGGCGGTAGTGGAGCAGCACGTTGCTGGGGTTTGGCAGCCGCTGGCCTTTTTCAGCAGATCTTTGCGCGAGGCCGAGCGAAAATACAGTGCGTTTGACAGGGAGCTGTTAGCGCTCCACTTAGCCATTCGCCACTTCCAATTCTGGCTAGAGGGTCGGCGTTTCACCGCGTTTGTCGACCACAAACCGCTCACTTTTGTGATGGCCAAAATTGCGGAACCATGGTCGGGCCGGCAGCAGAGGCAGCTGGCCGCAATTTCGGAGTTTACTACTGATATTCAACACGTAGTGGGTAAACTCAATGTAGTGGCAGACTGCCACTCTCGCGCGGTAACCACGCCAGTCCGCACAGAGGTAGATTATACTACCTCAGCCGCAGAGCAAAATAACAGCGCGGAAGCACATGTGGCCCTAGTCCACGTGGGGATAGATTATGCAGCCATGGCAGCTGATCAGGGTAGCGATGCGGACGTGTGCGCGCTCCAGTCGGGACTAACAGGGTTAAGGATGGAGAACAGGAGGCTGCAAAATGGTATGCCCCCCCCTAATCTGCAATGTCTCTACTGGATGACCGCGTCCAGTAGTACCGGCCGCATGGCGCCGCTGCGTTTTTGACTCGATTTACTCCCTGGCGCACCCAGGGGTGCGCGCGTCGGTAAAAATGGTAGCAGAGAAGTTTGTTTGGCCGAGCCTGCGCAAGCACGTTAAAGATTGGGCAAGAGCCTGTATGGCTTGCCAGCGGGCCAAAATACACAAGCACACTAAAGCCCCCTTAGAGCCGTTTCACATCCCGGCCAAGAGGTTTGATCATGTGCATGTCGTCCTCGTAGGCCCCCTACCGTTGTCGCAAGGGTACACACATCTTTTGACAATGGTGGACCGAACCACGCGTTGGCCGGAAGTGGTCCCACTGGCATCAACCACAGCTGCAGAGGTGGCCCGCGCGTTTTTAACGGCTTGGGTAGCACATTTTGGGGTCCCGTCGGATATTACGTCCGACAGGGGACCTCAATTTGCGTCCGAGCTTTGGTCAGCGATGGCCCACAGCTTAGGTGTGACAATTCACCGCACTACCGCTTACCACCCCCAGGCTAATGGTTTATGCGAGCGTTTTCATAGATCGTTGAAAGCAGCCCTCAGAGCGTCGCTTACGGATGCAAATTGGGTAGACAGACTACCATGGGTTTTATTGGGGTTGCGTTCTGCACCTAAAGAGGACTTAAAAGCCTCCCCAGCTGAGTTGGTCTTCGCGCAGCCACTCCGGCTGCCAGGAGAGTTTCTTCCAGATAATCCGGCGCCAGGGTGTCCCCCTGCTCAGCGGTCACTGAACGACACGGGAGCGGACATGCTTCCGGGCCCTGTTCATCACACTTTTCCACGTGCTTTTGTGCCCAAATCTTTAAAAAATGCCGAGTTTGTTTTTGTCAGGCACGAGGCTCAGCGACCACCTTACGATGGCCCATATAGAGTGCTGGAAACAGGTGATAAGCATTTTGTGCTACATTTGGGGGACAGGAGGGAAACAGTTAGTATAGACAGACTAAAACCTGCTTTTGTGATGGCCGATGAAACTGTGCGAGTGGCGAGGGCTCCCCGACGTGGCAGACCCCCCAGGGAGCATGCCCCACAGTCCCCGCAGGGATCAACTAACAGTTCTCATCCTCAGATAGCAGATTCACTGCAAGATGGCGCCGCAGGAGCGGCGAAGCCCGCTTACAGCAAGTTTGGAAGGCGGTTGAAGCCCAGACAGCATATGGACTGATGTGGTTTTATCATGTTGTGTGGACTATGTTGTATTGTTTCATCTTCGACGTTTGGGGGGGGTTATGTGGCACACATATTTGAGATGCTTAGACTGCATATGTATAGCACATTGATTGAGATGCTTAGACTGCATATGTATATTGTGTTACCTCAGGTCTTAGAAGGAACAATAAGTCTGGACCTCCTGGGGATAATAGTAGGAGGTGGAGGTGCCTTTAGAAATGACTCTGAAAGGACTTCCTGACCTCCAGGGGTCAGGTGGAGGAAGAAGAGACCTGGGGGAGATGTATTGTCTATGGGGGGTTGAATGACAATGTGATTCTGTACTTTGATGTCCTGGGTATAAAAGGGGGGGATTGGAGAAGTTGGTCCTCTTTTCTGTTTGAGAGGACGTTGGAGATGTGAGATGATTAATAAACCTGAATTGAGAAATAAATTCAGCCTCTTCATTTCACGTTCTCCACAACTGCAAGCTTTTCTGAAAAGTTGGCAAGTCTTTTTTAAATGCTCGAAGAGGGACATTCTCACCATCTCATGGATGGGCTTCCTGGAAAATACGAGCAATCTGATAAATCAGAATCATATAGTTGCAAGACTCATGTAAAAAACGTCTTGCAAGTGAAAGTAAACAAGACTTGGACAATAGGAGTTTATTTTTAATAGAATTACTACAGAATATGTACAGCTGTCTTATATTTGTTTTTTTTTTGGGGGGGGGGGGTTCAGCCTTTGAGCACTTTTAAGATGAAAATTCATTGTTATAACATTGTAGATAAGCCAGAAAACATGGAAAAGTATGCCATGGGCCCTTGTATATAAAGCTCTAAAGTCTTCTTCTTGTTTCGGCTGCTCCCTTTAGGGGTCTCCACAGCAGATCATCTGCCTCCATCTCACCCTATCCATTGCATCTTCTGCTGTAACACCAACCCTCTCCATGTCCTCCTTCACTACACCCATGAATCTTCTCTGTGGTCTTCCTCATTTCCTCCTGCTTGGCAGCTCTGTCTTCAACATCCTTTGTCCAATATATCCACTATCCCTCCCCTGCACATGTCCAAACCATCTCAGCCTTGCCTCTCTTACTTTGTCTCCAAACCGTTCAACCTGACCTGTCCCTCTGATATACTCATTTTTAATCTTGTCCCTCCTAGTCACTCCCAATGAAAATCTTAGCATCTTCAACTCTGTCACCTCTGGCTCCATCTTCTGTCTTTTTGTCAGCGCCCCTGTCTCCAAACCATACATCATAGCAGGTCTCACTACCGTCTTGTAAATCTTCCCTTTCACTCTTGCTGCTATCCTTCTGTCACAAATCACCCCTGACACTCATCTCCACCCACTCCACCCTGCCTGCACTCTCTTCACCTCTCTTGTGCATTTTCCATTGCTTTTCAGGCATTTAAACTCATCTGCTTCCACTACCTCTACTCCTTCCATCTTCACCGTTACACCTGCCTCCCTCAAATTCACACTCATGTATTCTGTCTTGCTTCTACTGACTCTCATTCCTTTTCTCCACCTCTCCAGGATCTCTTCCACCTGCTCCCTACTCTCACTACAGATCACAATGTCATCTGCAAACACCATGGTCCATGGAGACTCCTGCCTGTCCTCATCTGTCAGCCTGTCCATCACCATGGCAAACAAGAGACTCAGAGCCAATCCCTGATGTAATCCCACCCCACCTTGAATCCATCTGTCACTCCAGCAGCACACCTCACAACCACCTCACTGTCCTCATATAAGTCCTGCACCACCCTCATCCTGCCCCACATTGGCTTAAAGCCCAATTCATGGTGGCAAAAATACACTGGTATGTGAATGAGCGTAGTGGATGCATTTATGCACATGCAGCCCCCCAAAAGTGTATGCATGTACAAGTATGCAAATGGTTGCAGTGAACTGCACATGCACCTGGAAACTCCCGCCAGAGGGAAGTACTGAGCAATCCGCCAATACTGGGTGAACAAATGTCCATCTTTTTGCCTGTCTGTTTTCTCCCTCTGCCACTAAACAGCAAAAGCTCCTGTTTGTCTTGATTGTCATTGCATTCATGTCCCTCCATTGCTTCTACCATTTTAAAGGTCTGCCACCGTGCTCTTCTTTTGTGTTTGGATTGCAGTGCTTCAAATCAGTTTGGCTGCCACTGACAGTACGGGCATGTGAACTGCAAATTAGTTTCACTGCGTGTTATGTATGAGGAAAGGGAGTCGGAGTCTCTCTTCATGCAGCCAACAACTATCTTTATTATAGAGCACAGAACAATATACACAGTGGGCCGTGCCCGCCTGACGTCACCCTGTGGACGGGTACAGCATCACACACACGCACATTACCCCCTCCTTACAAAAGTGAAAGACAACACACACAATCGAGACCCTCCCCAATTTAGAACCCAAATCACACACTAAAAACACCAGGAACAATGAACAGTAATAGAATAGTCTATCACACTCATCCAAAAAAGCAAATAAAATTGGACCATGTCTCTAAAACGTATAAAATAATCCTATACCACACATACTCTCATGCACACCAGCAAGATATATATACATATTTATACTTTAACATTTATGTGACCCCAATGTCCATTGGCAGCCAGGGATAAAACCGGCCTGGAGGCACTGGGCAGCCCCACGGCATGTGCGCCCTTGGCCGCTGTCTGCCCCCAGGGTCGAAGCCACCCTCCCCGGCTAAAATGTCTCTTCCCGCCATTAACTGCTTCTCCCCTCCGGCCCCGCAATGCTGCTGTCCGGCATGCCGTCCCTCCGTGTCTATCAGACCGCTCACGACCGCCTTCAACACCGCCGTCATGGCTCCAAACACTCCGGCCCCCCGTGGCCACACTCCGGGGAAAGCAGAAGCCCGCTCGTCCGCGCCACTTGCTGCCTCTGGCGTCTCGCCACACCACCCAGCACCCTCGTCCCGGGCGCTCCGCTGCACTGCCTCTGTATCCAGCTGCTGCTCACTCCCGGAGCTCACCACATCACCTTCGGTGGCGTCATTCTCCAACCCAGGCACCTCACCGCTGCTCCCAGCACCCTCATTCCAGGTGCTCTGCTGCGTTGTCTCCGTGCCCAGCTGCTGCTGTTCTTCCCCAGGGCTCCCAGCCTCCATGGTTCCGCTCACTTGTTGTCTAGCCTTGTTGTCTAGCTGCGAGGATGACTCATGCTGCTCTCCCTCTCTGCTGTCTTCGCAACCACGCCGTCCTGACTCCCTCTGCAGGTGGATCATCGACTTCCTGACGGACCGGAGGCAGCATGTGCGGCTGGGAAAGACTGTCTCAGACTATACTAGCATCAGCACCGGATCACCCCAGGGCTGTGTACTTTCCCCCCTACTCTTCTCCCTTTACACCAACTCCTGCACCTCCAGCCACCAGTCTGTCAAGTTGATCAAGTTTGCGGACGACACCACCCTCATCGGGCTCATCTCCAACGGCGACGAGTCCGCCTACAGGAGAGAGGTGGCCCAGCTGGCGTCCTGGTGCAGCAATAACAACCTGCAGCTGAACGCTCTGAAGACAGTGGAGATGATTGTAGACTTCAGGAAAGTCACTACTCCTCTGCCCCCCCTCACCCTCTCAGGCTCTCCCATCACCACTGCTGATTCCTTCCGCTTCCTAGGCACTACCATCACCAGGGACCTCAAATGGGAGCTGACCATCAGCTCACTCATCAAAAAAGCCCAGCAGAGGATGTTCTTCCTGCGGCAGCTGAGGAAGCTCAAGCTACCCACCAAGATGTTAGTGCAGTTCTACACAGCCATCATCGAGTCCATCCTCACCACCTCCATAACCGTGTGGTACGCAGGAGCCACTGCCAGGGACAGACTAAGGCTGCAGCGCGTCGTGCGCACTGCTGAGAAGGTGATCGGCTGCAAGCTCCCATCTCTCCAGGATCTGTACATCTCCAGGACCCGGAGGCGTGCTGGCCGGATCATAGCCGATCCCTCACACCCTGGTCACGTACTGTTTGCCCCCCTCCCCTCTGGTAGAAGACTTCGGTCCATCCAGACTAAAACCTCCCGTCACATGAACAGCTTCTTCCCCTCTGCCATTAGACTGCTGAACACTAAGTGACTCTCGTGCACCATGTACAGCAGCTCAACCAGACTCATGTCAATCATCACTGTTTTCTTCCTGCATTACCGACTGCACTATAGTATAGTTCTCCACAGTATCTGCTGCTGGCTAATATATATTTTAACTGTTGACCAGTATCACTTAATCTTATCCTACACTTTATTACATGTATAGTTTATTTCTCTTATCTTATCATGTTTAATGTTGCAGCATTGTACCGAGACAAATTCCTAGTTTGTGTACTACATGAACAATGGCAATAAACCTGATTCTGATTCTGATTCTGTCCGACCCATCAGCGCTATGGTCCTGCACTGTGCTGAGCTCCTTGACCAGCCCGCCGTCTTCAGTGACCGTGGACTCCTCCATTCGTGGCCCCAGTCCTACCTCGATGTCTAGCTGGCTGTTCGTAGCCTGCTTTTGGCGTGAAGTTAGCTTATTGGCTAACCTGTCCATAGGCATAGAATGGGTTGTTAGCTTCCAAAAGCTAACTAGCTCAGTTGTTTCTGGTGCTAACAGTTCCATCGCCTGCAGCTTCACAGTCCTCGTCTGCCCATCGAAGCACTCAGCCAGCCGCTCGACAGCATCCTCATAGCACTCCACTCCACCCAGCGTACCGAGGATTCTTTGGTCCTCCGCGCCAAGATTGTGGGCCAGGAGTGCCCGCCATCATCTCCCGTTGAGCCTGTAGCACCTTGGGGGAGTCAGATTATTTAGCATCTCAGACAAGAGACAGTGGATAAGCATGGGAGAACAATGCTCAGGAGGTTCCTGGCGAGATAGCAGGAAGGAGTCAAGGACATAGGGGGTTGAATGCAGTGTAATGCAAATGTCATGTTGTGTGTGGGAAAATGCCATGAAACTTGTGAGGAGAGATTTGGGTAAAAGAAGAGTGCTTGCTTAAATGTGTCAGTCTGTTCTGTGCTTGAGAGATGTGAAGTGTGTAATAAACCGTCTGCCATGAATCAGCCTCTTATTTCACACACTCCACAAGCCTATGGAAGCCCAGCGACCTGATGTAACCCTTAAACATAGCCCTCCACTGTGGTCACAGAATCACTGGCTCTCCCGCATGCTCCAGAAATGGCGCCAGTGGCGGAGGCAGCCCGTACGCTCCCATAATTTGTCTCCTCATCGCCAAATGTTATGTATGAGGAAAAGGAGTCGGAGTCTCTCTTCATGCAGCCAACAACTATCTTTATTATAGAGCACAGAACTATATACACAGTGGGCCGTGCCCGCCTGATGTCACCCTGTGGGCAGGTACAGTATCTTGTCCACACACAACACTACGCATGCGTGAAACATGGCTTCTCTGAGCAGCAGCTGCAGTGACTCAAAAACCACTCTGAATAAGCGACTTTCACATCTCGGCTCGTGCAAAGCATCATGGGATTGTGGCTTCCAAACAAACTACCAAAACGGGGGAGGTTAATCTAAACATGGATGAAACATGCTCTATTGATACATTTAATTTATGGAAAGTTCCTGATCTATGAGCATATTGTATGCGTAGGGGTCTTCCCGGTTGTACCTGCAAACGCACATTCAAATCGATTATTATGGAGGTACGTGCAGCAGCAGCGTCCTCTGCAGTCCTGGGTTCTGATGGACAGATAACCCTCCGCTAATCCCTCAACTGATTGTATCACTTTTCTAAATCTTTATTTTGGATAGATTATATTAAAGATTAAAAGAAAGGAACAGAATAATATAACAAAGGGGGAAAAAATCCAACAAGGTCAAATTAAACAATAACTCCTCGGATTATACAATTCAACATAAGTTATCTGAAATGGGTGATGGCTGAAGCCACAGCTTATATTGCCCACCCATATTCCATCCAAGAATTCAAAAATAAAATAAGAGTGATTACAAATCAGAACAAAGCTAAGACAAAACGTGACAAAAAACTAAGAAACAGCACAACACAGACTGGATATGATAATCTTTATGTGATTTTACATGTCATCTTGTATATACGTTTGGAGTATTTCTTCCTTTAGTTTTTGTTTAAATTGTCCAAGCGTTGTACATGATTTTAATTCAGGTCCAAAAGAGTTCCACAATCTGACTCCTTGCACTGAGACACAGTGTTGCTTGGTGGTAGTTCTCACTGAAGGTTTCTGAAATATACATGTTCCTCTGAAATGATATTGTTTCTCCCTTATTTGGAACAACTTTTGGATATTTGCAGGCAGGGATAGATTCTTAGCTTTAAACATTATTACTGTAGTTTTAAAATCAACCAGATCTTTCAACTTGAGAGCTTTAAATTTAAGAAAAAGTGGGTTTGTTGGTTCCCTGTAAGCAGCTTTGTTTAGTATTCTAATAGCTCTCTTCTGAAGCATAAAGACTTGATATATGTTTTATATGTATTTCCCCATACTTCAGTACAATATGTCATGTTGTGGAGTGTGTAAAATCACAGGAAGATTCATTTCAAATGATTTATTGCACACTCGCATCTCATGAGCACTGAACAGAATGACTCATCACATTCAACATCCTTGTCTCTGCATCAAGTTACACTTCACAAGATCAAAGCACTTCCTAATAACAGCAGGACATCTACACCTCACTTCATTCAACCCCCACTCCCACTGTTCTCCCATGTGTATTCATTGTCTCTGTCTAAGGTGTGAAATACCCTGAGGCCTGAGGCCCACACTGCCCCCCCAACAACTTAGATAGAACAATAGCACATCAGTCCACAGCTGTTTTGGCTTCAGCCTCCTCCCATATCTGCTGCAACTGGGTTTTACCACCTCCGTGGCGCTGCTGTGCCGGTGGGAGGCTGCTGGAAGTGTGTCTGACTGCGGGTGAGCCGTGGAGAGGGGAGGGGGGGGGTTCACTCTGCCTGTGTGGATGCTCTGATGAATCGTTTCCCTGGGGAGCTCTCCGTGGGGGTCTTCCACGCCGAGGGGCCCTAGCCAACAGCACTTGCTCGTCCGTCACAACGAAAGCAGGTTTGAGTCTGTCTATGCCAATTTTTTCCCTCCTACCCCCCAAGTCTAGCAAAAAATGCTTATCCCCTGTTTCCAGCACTCTGAATGGTCCATCATAGGGTGGGCACAATAGAGGGCGGTGGGCGTCGTGTCTGACAAACACGAACTCTGCGTTCTTCAAAGTTTTAGGCACAAAAACACGCGGAAAACTGTGGTGGGCAGGTCCCGGCAGCGTGCCTGTGTTTGCACTACGCTGCAAAAGCGGAGAAGGGGAGCTGCCGGGCGTGGGATTATCTGACAGAAATTCCCCGGGCAGCCGTAGTGGCTGCGCAAAAACGAGCTCTGCCGGGGAAGCTTCCAGATCCTCTTTCGGCGCGGAGCGCAACCCCAATAGAACCCACGGTAACTTGTCTACCCAATTTGCATCCGTCAATGAAGCCCTGAGTGCTGCTTTCAGTGATCTATGAAAACGCTCGCATAACCCATTGGCCTGTGGGTTGTACGCGGTTGTGCGGTGAATTGTAACACTCAGGCTGCGGGCCATCGCAGACCAGAGTTCGGAAACAAATTGAGGGCCCCTGTCGGACGTAATGTCCGACGGGACTCCAAAACGTGCCACCCATGCTGTTAAAAAAGCGCGCGCCACGTCTGCGGACATGGTTGCCGCCAGCGGAACCACTTCTGGCCAGCGCGTAGTGCGGTCCACAATTGTCAGGAGGTGTGTGCACCCCTGTGATGGCGGGAGGGGGCCCACGAGGTCCACATGAACATGGTCGAACCTCTTAGCCGGAATACGAAACGGCTCCAAGGGAGCCTTCGTGTGCCTGTGTACCTTGGCTCGTTGGCACGCCACGCAGGCTGCAGCCCACTCTTTAACTTGTTTGCGTAGGCTCGGCCACACAAACTTCTCTCCCACCATTTTGACCGACGCGCGCACTCCTGGGTGCGCCAGAGTGTGAACCGACTCAAACATACGGCAGCGCCACGCGGCTGGGACCATGGGATGCGGGCGACCCGTGGAGACATCGCAGATTGGGGGGGCATGCCGTCTTGCAGCACCCTGCTCTCCAGCCTTAACCCTGTTGGTCCAGACTGGAGCGTGCGCACGTCTGCATCGCTAATCTGCTCCGCGGCCATGGCTGCGCAATCTATGCCCACGCAGACCGGGGCCACCACGGCGCGCAAGAGGCAGTCCGCCACTACGTTCAGTTTACCCGACACATGCTGAATATTGGTAGTAAACTCTGAGATCGCGGCCAGCTGTCTCTGCTGCCGGCCCGACCACGGTTCTGAAACCTTGACCATCGTGAATGTTAGCGGCTTGTGGTCTACGAACGCGGTGAAGCTGCGCCCTTCCAGCCAGAACTGGAAGTGGCGAATGGCCAGGTGGAGAGCCAGCAACTGTCTGTCGAACGCGCTGTATTTACGTTCGCTGTTGCGCAAAGTTCTGCCGAAAAAGGCGAGTGGCTGCCAAGCCCCGGCGACGCGCTGCTCTACGACAGCCCCTATGGCCACGTCTGAAGCTTCGGTGGTGAGCGCTATCCGGGCTGTCGGGTCTGGATGTGCCAGCAGTGCGGCGTTTGCCAGAGCTGCTTTAACTTCCGAGAACGCCCGCTCTCGCTCCGGGGTCCATTCGACCCTATCCGTGGGTTTCTGTTTCTTGAGCGCGGCGTACAATGGTTGCATGAGCTGCGCCGCGCGGGGAAGAAACGGTTATAAAAGTTCACCATTCCCAAAAATTCCTGCAGCGCCCTGACCGTCTGACGCCGGGGAAAATCCGCCACGGCGCGCACTTTGTCGGGCAGCGGGATCGCTCCTTCTGGAGAGACGCGGTGCCCCAAAAAATCAATCTCCGTTATGCCGAACTGGCATTTCGCTGGGTTGATTATTAACCCGTGCTCCTCCAACCTCCGGAAAACCGTCGTGAGGTGGGTTTCGTGTTCGTCTTCGGACGCACTGGCTACCAGGATATCGTCCAGGTAAACGAACACAAACGGGAGATCGCGCAGCACTGCATCCGTCATGCGCTGGAACGTCTGTGCCGCTCCTTTTAACCCGAATGGCATGCGCAGGAACTCGAATAGACTGAACAGAGTTATTACCGCTGTTTTGGGTACGTCCCCAGCGCGCACTGGGACTTGGTGGTAACCGCGGACCAGGTCTATTTTGGAAAAAATGCGTGCCCTGGCGAGGTGAACGGAAAAATCCTGTATGTGGGGAATCGGGTAGTGGTCGTGCGCCGTGGCGTTGTTCAACCTGCGGAAATCACCGCACGGTCGCCACGATCCCTCAGCCTTAGGGACCATGTGTAGTGGGGATGCCCATGGGCTGTTCGAGCGCCTGATGATGTCCAACCTTTCCAGGTTGGCGAACTCTTCACGCGCTATGGCAAGTTTAGTTGCATCCAAGCGCCGAGTTCTTGCAAAAACGGGCGGCCCGGTGGTGGTGATAAAGTGCTCCACCCCGTGTTTAGAGATGGCCGCGGAAAACGTCGGGACGGTGAGTGCTGGGAACTGAGTGAGCAGTGTGTGGAACTTACCGCCTGTAGCTGTGACGTTGGCTTGTGCTGTTGGCTGGGTCACTCGAGCTATACAGGGGAGAGAGTCAAAGGACAGTGCATTAACCAGGCGCCTGTTAGCAACATCAACCAGTAAACCATGTGCACACAGAAAATCAGCCCCCAGTATATGGTAATTCAGTGCTGCTATGACAAAAGTCCACTCATATGTACGGCCGTGTAGAGATAAGAGCAGAGTCCTCTCACCAAAGGTCTTAATATCCGAGCCGTTTGCTGCCAACATCCCGGGGCAGCTAGATCCTGCCAGCCGGTCAGCGTAGGTCGGCCGGATGAAGCTCTTCTGGGCTCCGGTGTCCACGAGGAAACGCCTCCCCGAGCGTGCGTCCGTTAGGTAGAGCAGCTTGTTCTCTTCACCGAGGGTCGCTGCTGCTACTGACCCCCAGCCTTGGCGTTTTCCCGAGCGCTGGAATTGGTACGGTGGCGCACATCTGTGTGCGTTCTCTCCGAAGCGACGGTGGTAGGAACAGAGCGTGTCCCTCTGGCGTTCCTTGGCCCCCGCTGCTGCTACCGTCGGTGGCTCCTCGCCTCCTCTGGTCGTCTCGCTGGGCTCCGCCGCTGCCGCGTTGACTGTGATCGCCTTGGTGGTGATGATGATCCGGTCTGCCTCCTGGGCTAGTGCATGGTAGTCTCGCGCGGCCAGCCGCGGCGAATTGGCCAGAACCGCTCTCGCTACTGTCGGAAGGTTCCGGAGGAAGAGGTGGGCAAACAGTAAGTGCTCGTCGTCCATGCCCCTTAACGCCAGCATCTTCTCCATCAGGTCTACGGCCGAACCATCTCCTAGCTTGGTCCGCGTCAGGAGCCTCTCCGCTCTCTCACAGTCCGAGAGTGTGTAGCGCTGGATGAGCGCAGCCTTGAGCGCCTCGTATCTGTTGTTGGCTGGTGGCTGATCGAGCAGGCTCGCTACCTGTTGAGCTGTGCAGGCGTCGAGCGCTGCGACCACATGGTAGAATCTGGTGTCATCTGCCGTTACTCCCCGGAGGGCGAACTGGGCCTCGGTGAGGTGGAACCAAGAGCGCGGGTTGTGCTGCCAGAAATCCGGTAGCTTGACTGCAACCGCACATGCGTGGCTGGAGGTTCCAGTCCGGGCTGTCTGTGGGATGGCTGCCGCCTCGCTGGAGCTTCCTGACCGGGCCGGCTCCGGGGATCTTGCCTCGTGTTCCATAATACGTCTTGGGTCACCAGTGTGGAGTGTGTAAAATCACAGGCAGATTCATTTCAAATGATTTATTGCACACTCTCATCTCACGAGCACTGAACAGAATGACTCGTCACATTCAACATCCTTCTCTCTGCATCAAGCACTTCCTAATAACAGCAGGACATCTACACCTCGCTTCATTCAACCCCCACTCCCACTGTTCTCCCATGTGTATTCATTGACTCTGTCTAAGGTGTGAAATAACCTGAGGCCTGAGGCCCACAATGTATGGGAGTATTAATGAATGATACAAAGTATATAGTGTGGGTTGATTCAGCAAATATTTCACTCTGTGTAGTATTACGATTGATTTGGATATTTTACCTTTAATACAATTAATGTGACTTCCTTGCTTGCAGAGCCATTCAGGTTAAACTAGTTTGACATCTAGATAGATTGTTTTCCTACGTATTGCCCATTTTCGTGTCAATTAGGCTAGAACTTGAACAATACACAACACTATTTAATTATGTTATAATACAGACTTGCTGCTTTAATCCAACAATAACGTCCGTCCGGATCCCTCAGCTCCGTGGAGAATGTATATAACGTGAATGGCGGCGGACATGTACACACGCTGGTCCCGAAGTTACACGCTTGTATACTGCAAGTTTGCTTTTTCCACCGCTCTAGATGATACATACCGTTCCCACACTTCACTACGGCACAATGTGCACCTGGCATAACGGAGATTTAAAGCTTAAGGCAGACTTTAAGCAGCAAGTGTTCAGGTGTGACAGTACTGTTTGTATGCAAATCCAAGCCGGCTACTGGAATGTTTGGTAGTGGTGATCTTTGAACCGGATGTCGGGTCACATAGTCCGCACATACGCACTCATAATGCGAAAGTCGCTTATACTGCTGTGCACGCAAACACAGTCTACAGAATCCAAACGTCTTCCCCTCAGAGGGACTCTGAACAGGCCTTAACTTTGTCTCAAAGCCACTCAACCTGAGCTGTCCCTATGAAATACTCATTTCTAATCTTGTCCTTCCTAGTCACAATGAGAATCTTAGCATCTTCAACTCTGCCACCTGTCCATACATACAGCAGGGTTCACCCAGGCCTTGTAAATCTTCCCTTTCACTCTAGCTGCTATCCTTCTGTCACAAATCACCCCCAACACTCATGTGCACCTGCTCCACCCTGCCTGCACTCTCTTCTTCACCTCTCTTGTGGATTTTTCATTGCTTTAGATGGTTGACCCCAGGTATTTACTCATCTACCTTTTCCTTGCATCTTCACTGTCCCCCCCCCCCACACACACACTTCAAGGATCTAAAGTCTAATATATTTTTAAAAGACTTACAGTTGGGCTCTACCAGATATTACAGTAGTACAGTTTACTTAATAAAAAGTGTTAGTGAGATTTGTGTTTAAGAAAATCCTACAAGTTACTTCGTTTAAAGCAAAGCTTAGCAATGTGTGTGTGATCAGTCTGAGTGCAGGATGATCTGTTAAAGTCGATCCACTGAACGCAGCGTCGACAGAAACACCACATTGCTTCTTCTGACCTTTATTTGGCAAATGTATTCAACAAAAACATTTTTTTGAGTTAACAGTATTTACTAATAGTCAATTGTTCTATAAAAATCTGGTTTAGTCATGTTTTATATCACACTTATTATTATATATTTATATAGCTACTGTTTTAGACTTTACCCTAATTTTGAATAAGATGTTTCCAAAATGAAATGAAAATGAACAGTTTTTCATTTAGTTCAACTGAAAAATCACCTTTCCAGTTTTATGTTTTTTAGTGTTCAATCAGCTAATGGACCCACCAGTGAGGGTTTGGCTTTTTTTTAGTGTAGGATTAAAGGTGCATATATAAACAGCATCAGTAAGACCCACCTCACTGTGGACATCCCTTCTAGATTCTCATCATTTGCCTTGTTTTACTGAATTGACTTTTTTGTCCTCTTTTTTTGCTTCAGAATTTTGTCTTTAATGTCTATTTTTTTAAGTTAATTTATGATTACTTAGATTTATCTTTGGGAAATTAAAGGTAAAAATACTCATTTATTAATTTCTCAGCATTGGTTTAATCTCCTGAGTTTATTTTGATCATATTTAGGAGCTAATTGCATGCTCTCTGATCGGCTCCTGCTGATTGAAGAGGACCATGGCGGCCGACCCTGGTCCTCCTGTGTGCGTTCAGATCCTATCTGTGATCTTCCTCATCTGTTTTGGTGTCTACAGCATCATCAAGGTAATGGTGATCACATGATGACAGATTATTGAATATTTTCCCAGTGGACCTCATAACCCTCACCCCCACCATCATAGGGAACCTCCTTCTCCTCTTTCAGTTGGTGGTTGATCCTTGGAGCCTCCTGTTTCCTGGCCACGGCCTTCGCCTCGTTCCGCCTGTATGAGGTGTGCCGCAGGCTGGTGGAGGAAGAGGAGGAGGCAGAGAGACGGAGAGGACTGGAGAGAATCATCTAGTGAGGAAGAATCTCCTGCTGTTCAATAATCCACTCACAAACCTCTGATGAATATGTCAATGTATACCTTTGATAAATTTTATTTTGACAAGTTCACAAACTGCTACATAAATGTTAAAAATTGTTAATTTTCAATATTTATTAAAAAAAAAGAAAAATCAAGGATGGTTTTAGATCAATAAACACAAACACACTTCTCTGACTCACATTTTAATTACTGCGTTCATATAAACTTCAACCCACAGACTGTAGTTATGGACAAAAAGTAAAGCTGAAGCAAGGTGATCCCCCTTTGGTGGCAGGTTGGAATAACCTGATATAACGCTCCCTTCCCATTATTATGTGGGGAATTTTGCCAAATAGAAAAATAAAAATGCTCCTCAAAAATATTTTTCCAGAAGATGGTTTCTGTCCTTGCATTCTTATCACGCTAACTTATGCTGAAGTTTTCATTTTTCAGATTAGTTGTAATTAGTTATTTGAATCTACAGACCTCTTGCACAATGTAGCATGACATACACAGACTGTAGGTTCGGTCAAGGCCAGACAGCATTGCTTTTGCTTACTACAGTGCTTTCTGATCATTAAATCAGTTTATCCACTATGACATATTGTATATATTGTAAATAGTATTGACTTTTTTGTATGTAGAGTTTGTGTTTCACATTTTGTTATTTTATTATAAAGATTGTTAAATAGCATGGTTAGCTGACAGTTGAGCTAACTAACATCAGCCACTAGGATGGCGGTAAGCTCCACAACCTGAAAGCGTGAAAGCTTATGCAGGAGACTGAGCAATACTCTGTAGAACTCACCTCCCTCCTTATAAATTGGACAGTTCTTTCCTTCGTCCTTGTGGCTAAGGTTAGCTTGGTCCAGCTAAGAGGGCTGGGGGGGGTCAATACAGTGTAATATTGTGGAATTTTGCATTAGTGAAACTGTAATGATTCAGAGTAACAAGTATAGTGATATTTTATTTTAAAAAAAACATTAATAAATGCTGCAAATACAAACTTAACTATCTGGATATGAGAATAATAAAAATCAGTGGACATTTCTTGCCACTAGATGGTACTAAATGCTCACTGTCTGGTGAGATCAGCACAGCAAAAGGTTGATTCCTGATCCAGCCAAGAGTTGGACATGACATAAATGGGGGATAGGCAATTACAATCTATGACACTGCAACACTCATCATACCACAAGATCAGGATAATACTGTATTGCAGCCTTCGTATTGTGATAATATAGTATCGTGGAGTCTCTAGCGATTCCCACCCTTACCTGCTAGCCATGTAATCTAGTCAATTATTATTTAAAAACATCTATTTAAATGCAAAACACAAACTCTATATACAAAAACCCAACCAGTCAATACTATTCACAATATACATGAGGATAAGTGGATATGGACAACTTGATTTAATAATGATGAATAAGTACTGTGTGGTGAGTAAAAACACTGTTTCACGGAAAGCAGAAGTATGTCACACTACACTGTGCAAGAGTTCTATACAAATGGGGGCGTGGCTGCAATTGAGCAAGGCCGTGATTGGCTGTGTTTGATGGAGCTGCCTATGGGCTGCTGCAGAGACTGGATCTGATGGCCATGTGGCCGGGAATGATGCCTCATGGGTACTACTACACAGGGTCTGGCTCCAAAAGTGCAAGATGGTGGCGCCCCAAATCCAAGAAGTAGACCTTCGCTTTTCTACAATGGAAATCAGTGGCAGCCAGTAATTCATATTTATATAGAGTCCATGCTTCAACCCCAGTAGCTTCAAAATAAAAGTCACTCATGGGTTACAACAGGAAATAAATTTAACAGCTATAAAGCTAATGCACTCTTGCATTAAAATGAACAGACTTTCAAAATAAATTACGTATTTTTAGGACAATCAAAATAAAACTCTTCGGAAAAAGAAATATTTGACCCCCTACAGTGTCAGAATAATAGCCCCAGCTAACAAGGCAAAGCTATGGCTTTCAATACAAGATAAAAAAGAAGAAACTAAATATGTTTCAAACTTTCACAATAAAATCTCCAGTAAAATCTGATTAAAATGAGGATCAATAACAATACAATAGTCTGATATAAAAGTATTGATCACATTGAAACAGCACTTTGATGATTGATATTGTTGATCTAATTTAATCAGTAATTGATCACTGTGACAGGTTGCTGAGGCTCCGATTGGTAGATAGGAAGCTTCCGATGAAGCTTGGTACCTGAAGACCTGTTGATATGGTGATACCGCCACACCACACCTGCAACACAGTTTATACTACAGTTAGCAATCTAAAATGGTCAGAGTACTACAGTGAAGACAGAGTGCTGTAATACAGCTGGTGTACTTCATTGTGGATGGCCCTTTAGTCTGGCCCTTCATCCAGGACCAATTTGCCTTGGGAGACCCTACCTGAGACAGGTTGCCCCAAACAGCATAGCTCCTGGGATCATAAGGGCACACAAACCCCTCCACCATGATAAGGTGGCAATCCATGGAGGGGCTTCTGGTAGTTGTTTATGCTAAACTCCTTCCACATTTCGATTTATGCTAAGCACCAAGCCAGAAGTCAGAAAGTACCATTTTTACATGGACTCTGATGTGGAACTCGCAGTCTCCCAGCTGTGGGGGAGGTGCTGTACCACAATAAAACCACTCCAGAAGCACTACTACAGCATTACAGTACTTAACTCTAAAGTATTGCTTTTTAATAATTACGGCAGTTTCCTGTAGTATTGCAAATTACATACTGGCTTATTAATCACTGAAGTACTACCATATCATAACTGTAGATCTACTGTAGTATTATTACTCACAGTGAAGGCGGGGACGAGTGGCTGGCTGAACTTTGTTCTGAAGACGTGAAGGAGACGAAGTCGTTCGATGTCAATAAACATTAAATCTCCTGAAACACAAACAGGAGTTCAGAGGGAAGAACTGTCCGAATGGTGAATCAATAAAATGACATCCAGGCATTTTCACCATTAAAGGACGTATAAAGAGAACAATACTTCTTTCCGTACCGTTGTCGTAGTCACAGTAGATTCCAATCCGCTGAGGCAGCGGCCAATCCAGGGTCTTGGCTCGGTTGTTGTGCTTTGCAGCAAGAGAGGTTTGCAGCCACTGGCTGGCATGGAGACACCACGAGCCAGTGTTTTTCCCCAGCTGATCAAAACGACCCAGGCTGGCCCGATAGGCCACGCCTACACTCAAAGATTTCCAATCAGCCAGAGGGCGGAGCTCCCAGTAGTGACATCCACCAGTCATGTCCTGGTCACCTAGCAGTGACATGGGAAGAAAATACAATTTAATGGTGAAAAACAGATAAATTGATAAATCTAAAGCATGACATCAAGAATTAAATTAATAGAAAAAAAAAGTTGCGTTATGAATGTTGCAATACCGAGCACAGTGTATGACTCTCCGGCAAATCTGTCACGCCCAGCTCGCATTCCTGCTGTCTTATTCGGGGATGGCGTGGCGCTTCTGCTGCTGAAACAAAAGTGAAAATAAAGAGAGTTTGAGAAAAGATGTGCATGCTAGAGAGGAAACACTGAGTTGAAACAGCCAATGAGGTCGTACCAAAGCGATGATGCAGCAGAGAGGACGATGACGTTTTATTGGTTTAAACGATAAAGGTGAACACATTAAAAACATCTGAACTAAACCAAAATAGTTGCTTAAATGTAAAATGAGTTGAGGTTATTGCATCAGAACAAACAAGAAACAAAACAGCAGCTTCAGTTTATTTATCAAGAGGGAACAGGTGTTTTACTTTGAAATGAAAACTTCTATAAAAGTGCTGAAAAATAAAACAGGTGTGATGTCAGCAGTGATTTCAGCGGTGATGTGAGAGATGGCGGATGGAGAGAGTCGGCCATGACAGTTTCTACCTGAGTGAGCCGAAGAGGAGACAGGACGGAGACTGAAGAGAGGGGAAAAAAAGGTCAAAAAAACACAAACACAAGATTAATATTATAGGCCAAATTACTGTGGGACAAGTCCTTTCTTGCTGGACTCTGGGGAGTTGTTTGATGCTTATCTTGATGCTTATGTGCAGTTCACTTAAAGGGGACCTGTTACGACCTTTTTCCACATGATTACACAGTTTACAGAGGTGTTAATGAAATGTCTGTGACACGCTTTGTTCAAAACAACTCAGGGTTAATATATTACAGAGCCATTTTCCACCCAGATTAAACACTCGTCTTCATAGTGACCCTTTTCAGTGCACACTGCTTTAAATGCTAATGAACCCCAGCTCACCCCACACTCCCTTCTTTTGTCACTGTTGAAATCTGTGGTTGATGCTAAACGTTATCTGATTAGTTAATAGCTACAATGCCAAACACAGCTTAAGACAGCTAGTGTAAAATTGGCCCAATGTAAATCTGAGAACATAAAAACCAACATAAAGCATTTTCGAGGACTGGGGTGTGTGGTTTGAGTAGTCAATAGGGCATGACTGGTGTCTGAGGTATAGTAAGCCCAGAAACAACAATGAATGACTTGAGAGGCTAGCTATTCTAACTGCAGCTACTTGCCACCGGTCAAGGAGCTAACCTAGCCAAAAGTATAATAAACAGCAGTAGAGTACACTAAAATACCATCCAAGAATGAGATATCTGGTCAAGTAATGGAAGATGAATCAGCTGTCTAGCGGGCCAGATAAAATATTTAGAAAACCCCTAACCCACCATGGTCACCCAGCTAAGCTAACTCTACTAGTTGCTTGATCTACTGGGCTATTCCAGCCAAAACGACATGAGATATACCATTGATTATGACTGAATGAACTAGCTGGGAACACTGATGTCTTTTTTTTTGGGGGGGGGGGGGGGGGGGTTAGGTAGTAGAATTTATAGAAAATAGCCATAAAAACCAGGGTTGCCCCCTAAGCAACTCATTATCAGCAATGCAGGGGTGTGGCCTTGGATGCTCACTTGGAAATGCCCACTGTTAATAAAATGGGTGGAGATAAAGCTGGAGGGGTCGCATCATTCCAATAAGCTCCAGGTCTGACATCACAACCGGAGCCAAATCCAGAACCACTTATTTAATGTCCCATAGGGAGATGATGAGGACCCCAAAAAAAGTCAAGAGATTGAATGTTTTCTGAGTTTCTGCATTGGCGGCAACTCCAGATACCCAAATTGATACACAAAAGCACTGAAAAACAGAAATTTCCAAGCATTATGTCCCCTTAAATTAAACCGGGTACTGAACAGTTAACGCTGTGTTTGCTATATTTGGACTTCTGCGCAACAATGAATCCATTACTTAGCAAAAGCTCTTAATAATAATTCTTTCGTTTTGTACAATTCAAACCCAACTATAAAACGGTTCTCACTTTGGGAGAGCATGGTTTTCTAGTCTTTGTGGAGTTGAACTAATTGCTGGAGTCATAGTCCCACCGAGTGCTGAAATAAGGAATACACCGCACAGCAGAAATGAAGGGCTGCACTCTACAGGTTAAATAAGAGGACTCCACTTTATAAGAAGTAAAAGTAAGCACACAATAGTCCTTTTATATAAACAACAGCACATTCAATACAAGCACAGTGATTGGATAGATGAGAGATGCATCATTCTTTACCTCAATTAGTCACATGCTTAATCGAGAGGCCATATTTTTTACATTGTCTAACAGCATTAAACAAAGCCATTTTCATATATGGTACTAGATTAGATAAATATCTGATATGTGATCATGTGATTTGATTAAGAAGGGGCAGATGGGAATTCATGTGACTTTTAACCTCTGTGAATGCTTTGTTGTTAGCATCCATGCAAACAGTTGCTGCTTAACAAAGCTCTCTGTACCACCATCTGGTTTTCTCCCTTCTTCTGGACCTCATCACATACAACCCACTAACTTTATCTTTACTAAAAATGCATCTACACTACTCACAAAAAGTTAGGGATATTCAGCTTTCGGGTGAAGTTTCAGGATGCACCTAAAATGCACTATAACCTTTACAGGTGAACTTAATTTGACCTTCTCTAACCTTTTGAATGCACATGTCTAACTGTTCAATGTTTCAGTGCTTTTTGCATAACTTTCTGTTTTCTATCAAGGTGCTTAATGGCAAAATTCACAACAGGTGTTTGATCCATGAATCAACCAATAAATGTTCTGGTTCAATTAGAACTGGCATTTAAACAGTCCTCTTCATCATGCTGTTCACACTTTGACATCATGAGACCAAGATGACCCCTAACAACTGATCAACAGTACCTCGCCAATGCAAGGCTTCAAACAGGATGTTCTCAGAGGAAAGTGACCACTGAGCTTAGAGTGTCAGAGTGCCATCAGCAGGTTGCAACAGAGATACAGAGAGACTGGAAGAGTCACAGGAAGGCATAGAAGTGGACGTCCTTTGGCCACATCCCACGCTGATGACTGCTTCAATGTGAACTGTGCCCTGTGGAACTGGATAGTGAATGCCATTCAACTCCAGACACATTTAAGAGAGGTGAGAGGCACCCAAGTGTCACGTCAGACCATTCACATCAACATGGTCTGCATGCTAGACGACCTGACCACACCACCAGACACAGGCATCATCGTCTTGCATGGGCCAGGGAGCATTTACACTGGACAAGAGACCAGTGGGCCTCAGTGCTGTTCTCTGTTGAAAGTTGATTCATGTTGAGCAGAAATGATGGCCACCAACAATGTTTAAAATGTCAAGGAGAACACTATCCATCAGCCACTGTTGTCACCTGATGAGCCTTTGGTGGTGGTGTTACAGTTTGGGCAGGTGTGCCTAGTCAATACAGAACTGCCCTACACCTTGTGAATGGTACAGTGACAAGCCAATACTACCTGAATAACATCATTAATCCAGTCATTGTGCCCCTGCATGAACAACACAGGCCTAATTTCATCTTCATGGATGACAATGCTCCAGCTCATTGAGGTTGCATCATTAGGGAACAGTTGCTGGAGGCTGGGGTACTTCAAATGGAGTGGCCTGCACTTTCTCCAGACCTGAATCCTATAGAAAACCTATGGAATCAGTTGAGTTGCCGTGTAGAGGCTCGTACCCCTGCACCCCACAACCTCAACGACCTGAGGGCAGCCCTTCAAGAAGAGTGGAATGCCATGCCTCAGCAGTCAAATAAGGCTACATTCACACTGCGGGAAACAGTACGGGAAACCAACAGTACGGGAAACCATCAGACATTACAGCGCACAGTAATAGCACATTTGCTGGATGCTGCAAATTCCTTTTTCCCCTGTAAACAGCACACCATGAGTCCTGGCCACTGTAATATCTAAAATGTAAAGTTAATACTGATATGACTGTGGAGCGGAATGGACAGATACGGAGCTACGAGGACCCACAGTCCAGGAGAGGGGAGTCTTTGGCAGCTTCTCCATCCTCTGCGGGACTGGAGTTACGTCACTGGTACGAGCCACGCCGTTTATTTATTATTAACCTTATTTATACAGGTAATCCCATGGAGACAAGGAATCTCATTTTCAAGAGAGCTGTTTAATCAATCAGTTCTGTTAAAGCAGAGCTGATCACAGCAGTCATCTGGCGTGTAGAGGAATGAAGCTGGTCTCATTTATTTTGTGCATAATCATTTCTGAATGATTTTAACATTTTATTTTGCTGTGTTGTATCAAGATGAAGAAGTTCTGTCCCCCTCAGTTGTTCCGGGCTCATATTTACTTCCGCAAACACAACGCTGTGTCTGACGTTATGTTTTCTTCTGTGCATGCGTGTCACTTCATAGCTGTAGACCGTTCATACTGGAGTCTGATGAAGGTCGCATTTAAATTATAATGTGAACACCCACACAAAAAAAATCGCATCTCGACAAAAAAAAATCGGCATTGAGCATTAAGACCTGCAGTGTGAATGTAGCCTAAGTCCACTTGTGAACAGCATGAGACATCAATGACTCCATTTACATGGTCACAAGTAAGCAGATTACTGGAGTAAACCGATAAAGGTAATAAACGGCTTATGGTGTTTACATGCACCGAGTAAACAGTTTACTGGGAAAATAAACTAGGTGTGTTAATCCATTTCCTCATAAACCAGTAATGGCCTTTAACTGATAAAGGTAATCGGATTACTCTGTTTACATGACAGTTTGAATAATCAGGTAACTCCAGAAACGGTTTACTCATGACCATGTAAACAGGGTCACTTACATTTTTTGTTGCGGTATAGCCACCACTGTTGTTGACTTTTGCTTCAATAAATTGTTTGAGATGAGGAAATCACCATTGCATGCTTCTACTTAACCCCTTGCACTCCGGTCAATTTCCCTAAAAACGCCAAAAAATAACGTGCCCAAAGTAAATCGAAAGCTGTTCTTCAACCCTTTGCAGCATCTTCATGGGGTTGGTCTCATTTAAAAGAAAACACTTTGAATTTTTTTGGCAAAAAAAACATAATCTCTCTAAGTGCCCCGGCCACTGAGTTACAGTCATCTAAACATAGTGAACTTGAAGAAAATAAATTTGGCCTGGGTGTTTTTTCGGATACAAATGCTTGCAAATAACACACAGCTTCAGATCCGGGCTGGAAAATGCAACAGAAATGTATAACCAAGTGTTATCCAGCTGAGGTCCAAATTTTGTAACAATACCACAAAAAATGAATATATTACACAGCTTTTTCCTCAGGTAGTTCCCAGGCATTTTTGAACTGTGCCAAATTGTGCCAAATGGCACAGTTTGGAAAAACGTCTGCAACTTTTGAATGATTCAATATAGAAGCTTCATCTTGGGCTCTAATGAAAGGTGACACTCAGGGCTGTGTGTGTGCATGTGTGTGTGTGTGTGTGGGGTTGTCCCCCCCCCTCGCTACAGAGGACGGACATCGCCCGTTGCGCCACGGTCCGTCATGCAGCAATGACGCACAGCTGTAATTTTCCGATCGGTCAAAAGTCATTTTGATTACAATTTTCAGGGATAAAGAATAATTTAGCTTAGAACACTTGCCTCTTCACAGCAGAAGCGGAACTGGCGAACTTCTTCCTCATTGTCAGACGAACGCAACGCTGGTCTCGCGACCCGATCAAAACATAATTCCATTATTGCAGTTTTGCGCTTCCATGATTGCGGTTTTTGGCGAACGATTTTTCAAAACAAATAACAGTAGTAATTAAAAATAGACTGGCGAACGCGTGTGAGTCACTCAGCCTTCGTCGTCGGCCTCCATCGGTCTATGATGACCATGGAAGAGAATCGTAATGTCTACTCTGCTGGGACAAAAACAAAAAAGCACCGTCTGTGGCCGAACATGCCGTTGCGCGAATGGCAGTCCCTGTCACACAGGTTGCACTTGTGGATGGTCTCCGTGCTGCTGGGTCTGTGGGGTTCTTCCTGCGGGTCCTTTTTTTCATCTGCTGCAGCAGTCAGTCTCTCTTCACCCAGCCTTACACAAAAAAGCTCGCGAACTTCTGTGCTTCAATTGGATCGCTGCATTCACAGCGTTGGTAGGCGGGTCCTTCTTGCTAGGTTTTCAGTCATTGGTTCTTCAAGGTTTCAGAAACCCAATTCAAGGCTCTTATTAGTCGAATGAGAGGTCAATCAGATGATCTAATCTGCTCGCGGCTGTGTCTGCAGTGGAAGAACGGAAATGCAGCTTTTATTTTCAGTGCGCGCTTGCAGCTCCATCGTGCACTCTGGGACGCAGAGACTTGCCTGCCCACGGTACAACAGAGTGCAAGAGGTTAAATGCCCTACTTTCATGACATAATATCACTGTAGCGTGAACTTTTTACATTTTCCATAAATTTCACCCGAAAGCCAAATATCCCTAACTTTTTGTGAGTAGTGTATTTTCTGTTTTAAAAAAAATGAGGTCATTCAAATACGACACCTTTTGTTGTTGTTTATGATGTGCGCACGCATGCCATTTTAGACGACAGATGCATTCATATTCGAGTGAGGTGAAGTTCATTTGAATGTGAACCATTATGACAAGCAAATCTGATCTGAGCAGAAAAATTGGAACTGACCAATAAAGCCTCTTTCACACTGGCCTAATAACGCAAGATAATCTCAAAGACCTGATCTGTGTGTGGGAAAGAACGCACCCGGGATTTGGGTTCTACTCAAACTGCCTCTGCAATGGACATGGGTTGTTGTTGACCTCATCACCAATCGGCAGTGATCTGAATAGCACACCCAGGTGAACATTTCATTTTTTCATTGATAAAATTTATTGCCATCTGCCACATAGGAAGATAATTAGAATCCATTAAGAAAAAGGGTCAGATTAACCCTCAGGGTCCTTTGGGTGCATTTTGTGCACTTTTCATCCTTCGTGTTTTGATAACACAACATAAAAATATTTTTTTTGTATGTTGTTTGAGTTTTTTCAACTGATTTAAGACAATTTTGCACCGCTGAATCCGAAAATGACATCTGTTTCTCTCGATCAGGTCAGGTTTTTATGTTAAGTTATAAGCAGTTGTACAGCAGCTGTACAGTTGTACTATAAATTGAATAGTAAACACTGATAAAGGTAAGTACATGTAAATTGAATGTTACATCATCATTGTTCAAAATTCAGAGAATTTCAAGAAATAAAAAAGAATTTTGCATCATATAAAGCGAAAATACCCGTACATGTAAACAAAAATGTAAAAAACATGTGGCCATAGTTCAAAAAGTTGACCTGATCGAGCAAAACCAATGTGATTTTTGGATTCGGCACATCAAAATTGTCCTAAATCAGCTAAAAAAACTTAAGACAATAAATTTGGTGTTGACCAGTGTAATTTAGTGTTCATGCATATAGCTTGAATTTTGGCAAGATTATGCATTTTTATTTGATGTTGTTATTTCCCGCGAAGCTCCGACAGTAAGTCTAAAACACACTGTTTATAAACGAGTGTTACACTCATACTGTTAAAGCCTTATTCATGCTGCATTTCCACTCTAGTCCGCTTTGGCCCACGTGCGCTTTGGATGAGCCCGGCGCGCACGTAGCGTTGTACATGCTCACTTTTTTCATCTACCAGGCCAAGCAGTTGACACATGCGCACAACTGTTATTTGTAGTTTCGCCCCAGTCCTATGGGTAGCGCAAATGCGCTAACAGGCCAGTTTGTTCACCGGCTATAAACATGGAGTGACGCACATTTTTTTTTTTAGCAGCAACAATGGCGTTGTTTCAAGGAAACGACGAATTACCATTTTCCAGTGCTCTTCTCCAATCAAGCTGCTGCTGCAAAAGGATTCATGTATGTTTATTCTCGTCTTCCGCCTGTGTGTTGATAGCGCCATCTCGTGAATGGGACATTCAGTCTTGCGCACGCTCTGTCAACGCATTCGGATCGTGAGCAAGGTGCGCGGTCATAAAATCTGGGCTGCACGCGATCGTCAGCGGTAGTCCTGCAACACTAATGGAGTGGAGACAATGACGTAAATTTCGTCACACGAGGTTTCAGATTGCACGTACGCGGACAGCGGAGGTGCAACATGAATCCAGCTTAAGCGCAAGAAAATGTGCCAATGAAACCCATTCAAACTACAATTTTAGATCTCACTGCCATTAAAGCACAATAGTTTGCATGTTCTCCCTGTGCTGCGTGGGTTTACTCCGGGGGCTCCGGTTTCCTCCCACAATCCAAAGACATGCATGTTAGGTTAACTGGTTGTTCTAAATTGTCCCTAGATATCTGTCTCCTATAGGTCCTTAGAGTAGAGGGTTGGTGCTAGTGAAGCGCTTTGAGTGGTCTTTGAGACTAGAAAGGCGCTATATAAGTACAGGTCCTTATCCGTTATCCCTTACATATATTTCATTATATCTGGGCGTCAATCGGGGTTTTTGCCTTGGAATTGATCATTTTTACTACCTTCCACCAGATGGCGCCATTATGACCGACTGCACTATATAGTTCTCCACAGTATCTGCTGCTGGCTAATATATATTTTAACTGTTGACCAGTATCACTTAATCTTATCCTACACTTTATTACATGTATAGTTTATTTCTCTTATCTTATCATGTTTAATGTTGCAGCATTGTACCGAGACAAATTCCTAGTTTGTGTACTACATGAACAATGGCAATAAACCTGATTCTGATTCTGATTCTGATTCTGACCATATTTGATATACAGTATTGCAAAAAAAAAACAACAACCCATGCCATTTCCAGTACATGGCACTGTCACAACTGCCTGCTCCCTCCCCTTAAGCGTTAACCCCGTGGTGTGTGTGTGTGTGTTATATGGGCATGACCTTATGACATGAGCAAAGAGCTCGTGGTTTTCAAGAGGCACCGTTTTCCTTCTCTCTGTTTCATGTGTAGTTTTTGTGCAGATGTTCCAAGTGCCTTTCAAGACTTTTTGTATAAATGCACACCACACACAGACCTACACAGAAGTCCTAACACACAATAATGCACTGCTTCATATACATTAAAATATAAGGCGTCTTGAATCACATCAAAGACGCAACCACTGAGAGAGACAAACTCTGGTTTTTCATTAAGCTGTTTACACAGATGTGATTGTAGCCACAGTTTATAAAAATACAACCTGAGGAACTAGTTATTTCTAGCCTAGCATAATAGAGAGAACATTTACATAAGAATTAGTGCACGAAGCTTTGGATATAGTGATGGAGTCTGAGTCTGATAGCAAGCAAGAGGAATCTGACACAGAAGAGACAGGCTTCAGGTGAAGTTCTTTTTCTAACACAGCACAAAAAGAAAAAGAATTAATTAGTATTTGATGTTTATGATTAGGACTGATGTTTGTTCTAAAAATTAAGCCTAAAAAAAGGTGGAAATAATATAACTGTAATTTTTTTTTATAGCTACCTTATGAAGAGTGCTTTTTGTGTTTAGTGGTATGAGTTTGAGTATTTGACACTGCACAAAAAATAATAATGCATAGAAATCAATGTTCTCACTAATCATCGACATATCCCAGGTTGTAACAATTCAACACAAAAAATTACCTTACATGTAGTATATTGAAAATAATTTTTTTTCATCTAAAAATACAGTATCATGACAAAAGCCTGACATTTAAAGGGGTCATTGACAGAACTTTTTCCACATTGTAACAGCTCACACGTCTTAATAAATGTCTGACATATTTTGTCCACATTTTTAAAAAAAAAATTTAATTGAAGCAAATATGATTTGTATTTTTCCTGGCTTTCTTTAAATGCTCTGATTTAAAGCCTGTCACTTAAAGAACCATCCTTCACCTACTCAACTCTCTCCCTCTTACATCAGTTAGCCATCAGTTGACAAGCTAATAGCCTCCTAGCTCGGATGAGCGGCTCTGGGTCACTGATTCACAGTTGATGGTGTATCTCGCGTCACTCTGCTTCATAATGATAGGAAGAGCTGAAATCAAAGGATCAAAAAGCGGCATCGCTATGAACGCTTGGCCGCCACAAGCCAGTTATTGCTGTGGTAACTTTTCTGACACCTCCAGCTTAAAACCCAGAAAGTCAGAAGGCTCATGAGGCCCCACTTTCACAGTCTGTATTCATACTGAAAATCAAGATCAAGCGAGCTTTTGCCCTTATGCTCCACAGGAAGTTTCTGTCCTTCCTCAGCTTGTTAGGGCACCTGCATTACAGTGCACGTCCTGGTGCCAATGTTAGCTCGGGGATTAATAGCTCAGGGGCTAGTAGGCTACCTTTAGCCTCCCCGTTCCATCTACATGATGGACAGCTAGGTGGGCCAATAACAGAGCAGTGGGTGGGTCTTTAGGACAACGGTGGGATGGCTTTTTCTAAACTTGATGTATACGATTTAGTCAAAAACATTTCTGGCGTTTCTTGGGAGAGAGAAAAACGAGATAAAGGCTGTGTTTTTTAAGAGAATTGACTGTTTTGAAAATCTTTGGACAATTACATGACAAAAAGACTCATTTCAGACAGTTAAAACCTACAAACACCATTTTTCAGTTAATGCCCCCTTTAAAGGATTAAAATCTTTAAAAAATTAATGAATATTTGATATCAATAATTAGGTCAGAAGTAGGTGAAAAAATTAGCTCAGTGAAACTATATTAATGTATAATTTTTATTATAGCTACCTTACGAAAAGCACGTTTTTTGTGCTTTTCATAAGGTAGCTATAATCTTGAAACCGGTGTTTGCCAATGATGAGATCACAAAAGCAAATGAACTAAATGATTTTTACCTGTGGTTTGAAAGAGATAATAAGGAGGAATGCAGGACGATTTTAGAGGGGTTAAGTGTAATGGACATGAGAATAGGATTTTAATCAATCTGCCATCAGTTATTGGGGTTTTTAAATCAATGCATGCTAATAAGGCGACGGGGCCAGATAATATGTCCGCTTTTATGTTAAAAACATTTGCAGAGGAACTCGCTCCAGCTTGGCATCAAGTCTTCTAGCTCTCTATTGATACTTATACTGTACCTGAGCTTTGGAAAAGATCTATTATTGTTCCAGTTCCTAAGAAAGTATGCCCCCAGGTGAACAACGATTTTAGGCCAGTGGGTCTTAGCTCCAATGTTATGAAAGCACTGGAGAAATTGTTAATTCAGGAGCTTCGCATGGAGGTAGAGCCACATTAGGATCAATATCAATTTGCATACAAAAAGAAACGGAGTACAAGTGATGCCGTCTTAACTATAATGCATTTAGTTTTAAAACATCTCGAGAGTCCCTCGCAAGTTAGGTTAATTGGCATCAAAACTGGGGATTCTAAATTGTCCTTAGGTATGGATGTGAGAGTGAATGGTTGTCTGTCTCTCTGTGTTGGCCCTGTGATGGACTGGCGATCTGGGATAGGCTCCAGCCCCCCCGCGACCCGAAAGGATTAAGCGGTAGAAGATGGATGGATGGATGGATGGATGGATGGATGGATGGATGGAGAGTCCCTATATGCCAGATTGGTTTTTATTGATTTTTGTTTGGCTTTTAATTGTATTCAGTCACAGATCCTTCTTAAAAAATGATTCAGTTGAGTATGAATCCATTTTTAGTCAGGTGGTATCATTCTTTTCTGTCAAATAGGTCACAGCAGGTGAAGTTTAACTCTGTGATCTCTGATATTGCATTGAGCAGTACCGGGGTCCCTCAGGGCTGTGTCAGTTCACCGTTTTTATTTACAGTGTATACTAATGACTGTGTTAGGTCTCAGCAGGACCAATATGTGGTGAAATTTTCAGATGACACTGTAATATTGAGTCTGTTAAAAACTAATGTCAATTCAAATAGTCACAGATCTGGGGTGGATGGGTTTGTGAACTGGTGTGATGACCATCAGCTGCAGATTGATACAGAAAAGACGGTGGAGATGCTGGTGGACCCCAAATCAGATGATGACCACAGTCCTGTGGCCATACATGGTCATGATATTAAACAGGTTAAGTCATATAAATATCTTGGTGTTCACATTGATAATGATCTGAGCTGGCACACGCAAGTGGCGAGTGTTTGTGCCTGAATCCACCAGCGTCTGCACTTTCTTCGCCGGCTCAGACTGGCGTCTGTGGGAATACTATGTTGATTTTCTACAGGGCAACCATTGAGTCTGCGTTACAATATGGTATTACCAGCTGGTTTGGCAATTTAACAGTTGAATCAAAAGCTCAGATATTAAATCTGATAAAGATAGCAGGGAAGATCATGGGCATGGTAGCACTTTCAACTCCCCAAGATCTGTTTGAACAAGCCACCCTCAGAGAGGCAAACTGAATTTTATCTGATGGTTCACATGTATTGTATCCCGAATATGTCTTAATGAATTCGGGAGAAGGTATAGGGTCACTTTTTGTAAATATAATCGGTATAAGCATTCATTCATTCGCTTGTCAGTGAAGCTCATTAATGAGCAGATAAGTCGGGTGAACAGAAGTTAGGGACACTGTGAGGTTTGAGCAGAAAATAGCTCTGTATTCACACCTTGACGAATTATGTTGACTTTTATATTGGTGGTATTTATGTATTGGTTGTATGTACGGTATGCGTTTTTGCTGCGCAGCTGATCCTTTTGTCTAAGACAAATCTCTCCTAAAGGAGATCAATAAAGGTATTTTGACTTTGACTTGGGAGTATCTGACATTGCACAAAAAATAGGAATGCATAAAAATCAGTGTTGCTACTAATCATTGACATGTCCCAAGCTGAAATAATTCAACACCCAAAAATTACTTTGCATGTTGTATGCTGAAAATAATTCTTTCTTTTCTGTTTTTTTTTCCCCATCTAAAAACATGGTGGCATCATGACAAAAACCTAGCATTTAAAGGGTTAAAATCTTTAAAAATTAATGGATATTTGATATCAATAATTAGGTGAGATGGGATCAGTCCGCCAAGGTCTCCGCCTTTGACTGCCACCTAATCCACATAGCACCGGACTTCCATGATCCCTCCTGCAGGTGGTGAACCTACTGGAGGGCGGACCCATGTAACTCCTTCGGGCTGAGCCCGGCCGGGTCCCATGGGTGGAAACCCGGCCACCAGACGCTAGCCTTCGAGCCCCTCCCCCAGGCCTGGCTCCAGGGTGGGGCCCCGGTAACCCCATACCGGGCGGGGTACACTGAATCCTTGATATACAATTTATCATGAGAGTCTGTTGGATCGTTCTTCGTCTGGCCCTTCACCCAGGACCAGTTTGTCTTGGGAGACCCTATCAGAGGCAAATTGCCCCGGACAACATAGCTCCTGGGATCACTGGGGCACGCAAACCCCCCCACCACGATAAGGTGACGATCCATGAGGGGGTATCGGGCTTGTTGTTACGAGCTATTCGGTCTCTGTACGACCGTTGTGAGAGTTTAGTTCGCATTGCCAACACTCGGTCGGAGTCATTCCCAGTGAGAGTTGGACTCCGCCAGGGCTGCCCTTTGTCACCGGTCCTGTTCATAATTTTTATGGACAGGATTTCTAGGCGCAGCCAGGGAATGGAGGGTGTCATGCTTGGTGACCACAGGATCTCATCTCTGTTGTTTGCAGATGATGTTGTCCTGTTGGCTTCATCCAGCAATGACCTACAGCTCTTGCTGGGACGGTTTGCCGCTGAGTGTGAAGCGGCTGGGATGAGAATCAGCACCTCCAAGTCCGAGTCCATGGTCCTCAGCCGGAAAAAGGTGGATTGTCCTCTCCGGGTTGGGGACAGGCTCCTGCCCCAAGTGGAGGAGTTTAAGTATCTTGGGGTCTTGTTCACGAGTGAGGGGAAAATGGAGCGAGAGATCGACAGACGGATTGGAGCAGCATCTGCAGTGATGCGGACGTTGTACCGGTCTGTTGTGGTGAAGAGGGAGCTTAGTTCTAAGGCAAAGCTGTCGATTTACCAGTCAATCTACGTTCCTACTCTCACCTATGGTCACGAGCTTTGGGTAATGACCGAAAGAACGAGATCGCGGATACAAGCGGCTGAAATGAGCTTTCTCCGTAGGATTGCTGGACTCACCCTCAGAGATAGGGTGAGGAGCTCAGTCATCCGGGAGAGGCTCAGAGTAGAACCGCTGCTCCTCCACATTGAAAGGAGTCAGTTGAGGTGGTATGGGCATCTGATTAGGATGCCTCCTGGACGCCTCCCACTTGAGGTGTTTCAGGCACGTCCCACTGGGAGGAGACCCCGGGGCAGACCCAGGACTCGGTGGAGAGACTATGTCTCCCAGCTAGTCTGGGAACGCCTTGGTATCCCCTCTGAAGAGCTGGAGCAGGTGGCTGGGGAGAGGGAAGTCTGGGCTTCTCTGCTTGAACTGCTGCCTCCGCGACCCGGACCTCCGGAAAAGCGGTAGAAGATGGATGGATGGATGGATGGATGGATAATTAGGTGAGATGTAGGCGAAAATATTTAGCTCAATGAAAGTAGAATATTTATGTAATTTTTTTTATGGTACCTTATGAAAAGCACATTTTTTGCGCTTAGCTGAACGAGTGTGACTAATATTTGAAATGTCCCTGAAGGTTAACAGACAGAAAGGGTTTAGAATGAAGCTAAAGCTGATTTATGTTAACCCTCCAACATACAACAAAGCAGATGTTACTAGCACTACATCACAGCATAGCAACAAAAACTGGAGAGAAATCTGAAGACTGTCAATCATTCTGATAGATTACACTGAGAATAATCTATCGTAACGTGTAACTGTTTCAACAGCTCATCCTGACTATCCACTACAGGCTGAGGTGGACATGGACAAACTCTTCCAATTTATAAAACTAAGTTTTTAACAACTCACCTGCTTCTGTTTTCTTTGCCTCTAAGTCTGGGGTCATGACCTTTGACCCCCTGAGGCTCCCACGTCACGGAGTCGCCTTGTACCTTCAGCTCAGCGTGAGCCGTTGCTGCATCAAAGCCGAAGTTAAATGCTGCCATTAAAGACAGAAAAGAAGTGAAACATGCAGCAGAGTGAGACCTCACTACTTTACTCTCAGCAGCAGGAACACCTGTGCTCACCTGTGGTTTCCAAGGCAACGGGGTCTGAGAACTCCCCAGCAGCTGCTTTGTTTCTTGCGCGAACTCGAACGACAACAAACCTTGAGTCAAATTTCAGACCTGAAAACCAAATTCATGTTGTTGGTTTAAGGCCAAGTAACGACAACATCATGCTGTCTGTGATCTCTGACCTCCCACCTGAAATGGTGACCTGAGTCTCGGTGATGTCACTGAGCTTTTCCCAGCATGCATCTCCAGCAGCTCTTACCGAGCTGTCTCGGTTCGTTTTTCGGTATTCAAGCTCATATCGTTCCACTGGTCCACTGCTGCCATCACCGCCATTGTCTGCATCACTGGGCGGTCGCCAGGTAACCGTTACAGAATTGTCGCAAACAACACACCTGGAGGCTTCAATCTGTGGTGCTTTGGGCACTGAAAACCATAAACGAGTCCTGTGAGCATTGACTCAAACTCATAAAACCACAACCACCAGAGAGAGAGAGAGAAAAAACTTACCTGGCAAGAAGTGAAGTCGCTGAAGCCCCGCCTTCTCTGCACTGAAGTCGACGGTAAACTGTGACATGTTTTCCGACACCACAGGACGAGTTGTCAGCCGGAACGCTGGAGCCATTGTCACCCTGGCAACGGCAGGGGGAGGGTCCCGGGGAGGTATGGAGGGTTAGGTGTTAGTTTGGGGGTGGGGTTTAGGAAGTTAGGGGGTGGGGTTTGCATGCAAATCATTTCAGAGCTTCAATGAGAAGTTTGAGTGGTTAGTTAAAGACGTGTTAAAGTTTGCAGTAATAAAAGAAAACAAAACAGCCAATACAAACAAAAACAAAGACAACAGAAAACAAACATGAACACATGAACACAGCTTAAAATTCCAAACAACTTATAAACATGTTAAATATGTTCTAACATTATATGCTGTTTACAATGTTAATATGTTCTAATAAGGGTGCACTCACACTAGGGAAGTTGCATCATGCCCAAGCATCCTTCCCCCCCCCCCCCCCCCCCCCCCCCGCAGTCTCATTCATTTGACCAACATGAGTGCTCCATACTGTGGTCAAGCAGGGGAGTGTTTCTGAGTCTTGGCATGGATGGTCCAGGTGTGTTTTACATGGTAGGACTGCTTATGCACAATCACTGGTAATCACATGATGTACAATCATTGACTGATTAACTAGTAATCACCTTGCATAATCAATAAAAGAATGTGTCTTATTGCATTCCTACAGAGGGTTTGGAGACTGACCCACATACAGCGGGGAAAATAAGTATTGAACACATCAACATTTTTCTCATTAATCATATTTCTGATGGAGCCATTGACCTGAGATTTTCACCTGATATCAGTAACAACCCAAGTAATTCATACATGGAAAGAAATCAAGGCAAATGTGTTCACAAAACAAGTTATATTTAATGAAGTGGAATGACACAGGGAATAAGTATTGAACATGCTTATTAATTCATTTAATATTTAGTAGAAAAGCCTTTGTTGGTAATAACAGCTTCCAGACACCTCCTGTATGGAGAAACTACAGGTGGATCTCAATAAATTAGAATGTCATCAAAAAGTTGATTTACAGACGTGGACAAAATTGTTGGTACCCCTCTGTTAATGAAAGAAAAACCCACAATGGTCACAGAAATAACTTGAATCTGACAAAAGTGGTAATAAATAAAAATTCTATGAAAATTAACCAATGAAAATCAGACAATGCTTTTGAATTGTGGTTCAACAGAATTATTTTAAAAAACAAACTCATGAAACAGGCCTGGACAAAAATGATCGTACCCTTAACTTAATATTTTGTTGCATAACTTTTTGACGCAATCACTGCAATCAAACGATTTCTGTAACTGTCAGTGAGACTTCTGCACCTCTCAGCAGGTATTTTGGCCCACTCCTCATGAGCAAACTGCTCCAGTTGTCTCAGGTTTGAAGGGTGCCTTCTCCAGTCGGCATGTTTCAGCTCCTTCCACAGATGTTCAATAGGATTTAGATCAGGACTCATAGAAGGCCACTTCAGAATAGTCCAATGTTTCGCTCTTAGCCATTCTTGGGTGTTTTTAGCTGTGTGTTTTGGGTGATTATCCTGTTGCAAGACTCATGACCTGTGACTGAGACCAAGCTGTCTGACACTGGGCAGCACATTTCTCTCTAGAATACCTTGATAGTCTTGAGATTTCATTGTACCCTGCACAGATTCATGACACCCTGTGCCAGATGCAGCAAAGCAGCCCCAGAACATAACAGAACCTCCTCCATGTTTCACAGTAGGGACAGTGTTCTTTTCTTGGTATGCTTCATTTTTGTGTCTGTGAGCATGGAGATGATGTGCCTTGCCAAAAAGTTCCAGTTTTGTCTTGTCTGTCCATAGGACATTCTCCCAGAAGCTTTGTGGCTTATCAACATGCAGTTTGGAAAATTCCAGTCTGGCTTTTTTGTGATTTGTTTTCAACAGTGGTGTCCTCCTTGGTCATCTCCCATGAAGTCCACTTTGGCTCAAACAATGACGGATGGTGCGATCTGACACTGATGTACCTTGACCTTGGAGTTCACCATGAATGTGTTTAGAGGTTGTTCTGGGCTCTTTTGTTACCATTCGTATTATCCATCTCCTCCTGCGGCCACGTCCAGGGAGGTTGGCTACAGTCCCGTGGATCTTAAATTTCTGAATAATATGTGCAACTGTAGTCACAGGAACATCAAGCTGCTTGGAGATGGTCTAATAGCCTTTACCTTTAACATGCTTGTCTATAATTTTCTTTCTAATCTCCTGAGACAACTCTCTCCTTTGCTTCCTCAGATCCATGTTTAGTGTGGTACACAACATGTCAACAAACAGCACAGTGACTACTCGTCACCCTTTAAATAGGCCGACTGACTGATTACAAGTATGTAGACACCTGTGATGTTAATTAGAGGACACATCTTGGTTGAACATGTCCCTATGGTCACATTATTTTCAATCTTTTCTATGGGTACCATCATTTTTGTCCAGGCCTGTTTCATGAGTTTGTTTTTTAAAATAATTCTGTTGAACCCCAAGTCAAAAGCATTGTCTGATTTTCATTGGTTAATTTTCATAGAATTTTTATTTACAGTGGGGCAAAAAAGTATTTAGTCAGCCACCAATTGTGCAAGTTCTACCACTTAAAAGATGAGAGAGGTCTCCAATTTTCTTCATAGGTATACCTCAACTATGAGAGACAAAATGAGGAAAAAAAAATCCAGAAAATCACATTGAAGGATTTTTAATGAGTTAATTGGTAAATTCCTCGGTAAAATAAGTATTTGGTCAATAACAAAAGTTCATCTCAATACTTTGTTATATACCCTTTGTTGGCAATGACAGAGGTCAAACGTTTTCTGTAAGTCTTCACAAGGTTTTCACACACTGTTGCTGGTATTTTGGCCCATTCCTCCATGCAGATCTCTCTAGAGCAGTGATGTTTTGGGGCTGTCGCTGGGCAACACAGACTTTCAACTCCCTCCAAAGATTTTCTATGGGGTTGAGATCTGGAGACTGGCTAGGCCACTCCAGGACCTTGAAATGCTTCTTACAAAGCCACTCCTTCGTTGCCCGGGCGGTGTGTTTGGGATCATTGTCATGCTGAAAGACCCAGCCACATTTCATTTTCAATGCCCTTGCTGATGGAAGGAGGTTTTCACTCAAAATCTCATGATACATGGCCCCATTCATTCTTTCCTTTACACGGATCAGTCATCCTGGTCCCTTTGCAGAAAAACAGCCCCAAAGCATGATGTTTCCACTCCCATGCTTCACAGTAGGTATGGTGTTCTTTGGATGCAACTCAGCATTCTTTCTCCTCCAAACATGACAAGTTGAGTTTTTTCTATTTTGGTTTCATCTGACCATATGACATTCTCCCAATCCTCTTCTGGATCATCCAAATGCTCTCTAGCAAACTTCAGACGGGCCTGGACATGTACTGGCTTAAGCAGGTGGACACGTCAGGCACTGCAGGATTTGAGTCCCTGGCGGCAGTGTGTTACTGATGGTAGCCTTTGTTACTTTGGTCCCAGCTCTCTGCAGGTCATTCACTAGGTCCCCCCGTGTGGTTCTGGGATTTTTGCTCACTGTTCTTGTGATCATTTTGACCCTACGGGGTGAGATCTTGCGTGGAGCCCCAGATCGAGGGAGCTTATCAGTGGTCTTGTATGTCTTCCATTTTCTAATAATTGCTCCCACAGTTGATTTCTTCACACCAAACTGCTTACCTATTGCAGATTCAGTCTTCCCAGCCTGGTGCAGGTCTACAATTTTGTTTCTGGTGTCCTTTGACAACTCTTTGGTCTTGGCCATAGTGGAGTTTGGAGTCTCACTGTTTGAGGTTGTGGACAGGTGTCTTTTATACTGATAACGAGTTCAAACAGGTGCCATTAATATAGGTAACGAGTGGAGGACAGAGGAGCCTCTTAAAGAAGAAGTTACAGGTCTGTGAGAGCCAGAAATCTTGCTTGTTTGTAGGTGACCAAATACTTATTTTACCGAGGAATTTACCAATTAATTCATTAAAAATCCTTCAATGGGATTTTCTGGATTTTTTTTTTTTTCATTTTGTCTCCCATAGTTGAGGTATACCTATGATGAAAATTGGAGACCTCTCTCATCTTTTAAGTGGCAGAACTTGCACAATTGGTGGCTGACTAAATACTTTTTTGCCCCACTGTATTACCACTTTTGTCAGATTCAAGTTATTTCTGTGACCATTGTGGGTTTTTCTTTCATTAACAGAGGGATACCAACAATTTTGTCCACGTCTGTATTTCAATAATTCATTTCAAAAAGGGAAACTCATGTATTATATAGATTCATTACACACAAAGTGATACATTTCAAGTGTTTATTTCTTTCAGTTTTGATGGTTATGGCTTGCAGCTCATGAAAACCTCAAATTCAGTTTCTCAAAAAATTTGAATATCATATAAAATTAATTAAAAAAAGGTTTTAATAGAAATGTTGGCCGATTGAAAAGTATGCCCATGTACACACTCAATACTTGGTCGGGGCTCCTTTTGCATAATTACTGCAGCAATGCAGCATGGCATGGAGGCGATCAGCCTGTTACTGCTCAGGTGTTATGGAAGCCCAGGTTGCTTTGATAGTGGCCTTCAGCTTGTCTGCATTATTGGGCCTGGTGTATTTCATCTTCCTCTTGACAATACACCATAGATCAGGGGTGTCCAACCATGTGCCATGGAGAGCCAAGACCCTGCAGGTTTTACCTCCAACCAGTGTCTTCAACAGCAGATTTCAGTGAACTTCTTCCCACTGATTGCTGATAAGTGAAAACACCTGCTGAAGAGACTGGGTAGAAGAGAAAACCTGCAGGGTCTTGGCTCTCCATGGCACATGGTTGGACACCCCTGCCATAGATTAACAGCAATGTCTGTATGGCACGTACAAAGTCAAACAAGCTGGATTACAGCCATGGATATCCCCATGGATATCCCCAGCCAGCTTTTTACTTAGCGTTAGCTTAGTGTTGGCCTAGCAGAAAGCCCGATCAGGTACACAAGTGAATCAGACCCCGGGCAGGGCTGTTTCACCAGTCTAGGCTAACCTGTTTTTTTTAGCTGTTTTTAGCTAGCTAGCTATCCACTTCTCGCCTGGAACATCATGACTCCATCCCCGACGTGTGTCAGCTGTGTGTCCCTCCTTAAGAAGGTTTCTGAGCTGGAAGTGAGACTCTCCAACCTCTATAAGATTCGGGAGGCTGAAAACCACCTAGATACTATAATTGTAGGGCGAACATCGGCCCCGGCAACCGACTTGCAGCTGGCAGAGATGGCTACTTATCTGGGTGAATTTAGCACATCGCCATCCACTTCCACCCCTGCTCCGGTCTCCTCAGCTGTCCAGGACCTCAGCAATAAACATTGGCTTCAGCTCGGACCTAAACCCAAAGCCCTGGGTGGTTTTTCTCATCCTCAATGCGCACCCTGGACCTGAGATGGGCCAACTAGCAAACATTGGCAATTGACCAGACATGGCCGCGCTTCCTCTCTTCCCCTGCTACTGGAAAACAGATTCAACATCCTTTCCCTGGAAGATTTTCCCCACCTGGACATCGATCATCCTCCCATGGCCGCCCCTCCTCCTCCTCCTCCTTCAGCAGCGGCCCACACCCACAAGTCCCAGATTAAAACTACTTTAGGTGTGCCAAACTATACACCAGCTCCAAAAAGAAAAGAGCGCATCACCTCGCCATCACAACAACAACATCGGCAAAATTATCCACCATTTCAGAAACCACCAGCAAGGCCCCCCAAGACGACATTGGTAATTGGTAATTCGATTATGAGGAACGTCAGAAGCAGGTACTGTGTCACCAAATTTTTTCCTGGGGCTATGTATCAGACATTGAGGCTCTTACCCCTGACCTATTAAATGAATTGCCCCACGCTAAAACTGTCATTGTACATGTTGGATGCAACAACATCCCAGATGAAGTGTCGGAAATCTTAAAGAGTGACTTCGAGAGCCTTCTGTCCACTCTTATGAACTGTGGCAGACACGCGTTTATTTCTGGGCCATTGGCACTTTTCAGACGAGGTTGCAATTATTTTAGCAGAACTCTCAGCCTTAATACCTGGTTGTGTTCTACATGTCCTACTTTTAACATTGGTTTTGTAGACAATTTCAACCTGTTTTGGAACCACCCATCATTTATTAGGCCAGATGGCATCCATCCAAATAAACTTGGTGCACGTGTTTTAAGGGACAATCTGTTCTATTCCATTCAGCGTTTTTTAGTACAGTGACTGAAATTTGGTGCGTTAACTCACCCCGAAGTTCCTGGGTCTGCCAAGCAGCCCATCTTTGTTTCCACTTCTCATATTAATCCTATTAATCCAAATAATCCTCACTGTTTAGATCAGTCTTCAATTTATAACCCCATAGAGATTGTGTCTGTCTCCCGTTACCCAAAATATTATAACCCAAGACAAATACAACATAACTTGATAAATACATGCCTTTCTGCAGCTCCTCCTCATCCGCCACCCCTTAACTTAGCCCTGTCTTCCCTCTCAGAGAACCTTTGTCTACTCCCCTCAAAGTTAATAAAAATATAATGTATAAACATCCCAAAGTGCAGCACGGCATCCCAAAGGGCTGCACGGTGGCGCAGTGGTTTAGCACTGTGGCAGCACAGTTTTACCCTTGGCTGGGGGATCGCAGGGATCATGAGATCGTGGGTTCGATCCCAGCCCCCGGCCAACAGTGAGCTGTGTGGAGTTTGCATGTTCTCCCCGTGTTGCGTGGGTTTACTCCGGGATTTCTCCGGTTTCCTCCCGCATACCAAAAACATGTAGGTTTAGGGCGCTCGCGCACGCAGCGACCAGCAGCCGGTGGCTTGTCACCAGACTGCAAACCAAGTCTACCTACGGGTACAAATAAGTAACAAAAAAAAAAAAAAAAAAGTGATTAAACAAAAAGTTGGTAAAACTCAAATTAAACATCAAGTCTCTAAATTTAATGATTTGGCCTCTCTTCCTCCTCATAATTTAAAAATTAAATACGGTTTGTTAAATATTAGGTCTCTAACTCCCAAGTTTCTACTAGTTCATGATCTATTAATTGATCATCGGATTGATTTAATATCCCTTACAAAGACTTGCCTAGGGCAAGATGATTAGTTTGGTTTAAATGAATCAACTCCCTCTGGTTATCTAAACTATCATAATCCCAGAAGTTCTGGTCATGGAGGTGGAGTAGCAGCAATTTACCATTCTAAATTACTAGTTAATGTAAAGCAAAAATCATGTTTTAATTCCTTTGAGGGCCTGGTCCTCAGTATGGGGCATGTTAGCAATCTTAGCTTAAACCCAATTTTCTTTGCCATAGTTTATCGTCCTCCCTCAGCCTACTCAGAGTTTTTATCCAAATTTGCAGAATTTTTAGCTGATTTAGTGCTGAAATCAGATAGAATAATTATAGTAGGGGATTTTAATATACATGTTGATGTAGATAGTGACTGTCTTAATAAGGCATTCAATTCTATATTAGACTCAATGGGGTTTTCCCAGAAAGTAGAAAATTCTACCCATTATCTCCACCACACATGGGACCTTGTTCTGACTTATAGTATAGAAATAGAAAATCTGGTCGTGTCTTCTCATAATCCTGTACTGTCAGACCATTGTCTGTTAACCTTTGATTTCACTATTTCTGATTATTTGACTCCTAAAGAAAAATATTACTACAGCAGATGTCTTTCAGATGACGTTGTTACCAAATTTTTGCAGATTGTCTCCTCTATACCATGTGTCAACACAGCGGAAATAAAAGATGGGAGAGCTTGCTCCTTCCGCAATTGATAGCATGGTAGATAGTGTTACAGCCTCTCTGCATCAGACTCTAGACTTGGTGGCCCCTTTAAAGAAGAAAAAAGTCTAATCAGAGACTTCTAACCCCTTGGTTTAACACAGAAACTCGTAGCTTAAAGACAGAAGACCCGTCAATTAGAAAGAAAATGGTGTTCCACTAATTTAGATGAATTCTATTTAGCGTGGAGAAATCATCTCCTAATTTATAAAAAATCTCTTAGAAAAGCTAGAACAAGTTATTATTCTGCATTAATAGAAGAGAATAAGAATAATCCCAGGTTTCTTTTCAACACTGTAGCCAGGCTGACAAAGAGTCAGGACTCTGTCAATTCTCGCATCCTCCTAGAGCTTACTAGTCAGGACTTTTTGAACCTTTTCAGTCATAAAATTTTTATCTATTAGTGATAAAATCAGTCAGATTCTTCCCACCGTAAACATAAGTACAGCAACTACTACAACTCCTTCAATTGATATCTGTTTAGATAAGTTTACTCCAATTGACCTTTTAGAGTTAGATAAAATAATCTCCTCATCCAAGCCTTCAACTTGTCTTTTAGACCCTATTCCTACCAGGTTATTTAAAAAAGTCTTCCCATTTATTGGTAGCCGTATTCTTCAAATAATCAATTCTTCTTCAACTTTAGGTCATGCACCGCAGGCTTTTAAAATTGCTGTAATTAAACCCTTTCTCAAATAGCCAGCGTTTGATCCAGGAGTTTTAGCTAACTCGACCAATATCTAATCTGCCTTTCATTTCAAAAATCTTAGAAAAAGTTGTTGCGACGCAATTATTTGACCACTTGCAGGGAAACAGTTTATTTGAAGAGTTTCAATCTGGGTTCAGAATTCATCATAGTACTGAAACAGCCTTAGTGAAGGTCACTAATGACCTCCTTATCGCATCTGATAATGGACTAATTTCTGTACTTGTCCTTTTAGATCTTAGTGCAGCCTTTGATACTATCAACCATGATATTCTACTTGATAGATTAGAACACTATATTGGACTAAATGGAACTTCGCTGCAGTGGTTTAGATCTTATTTGTCCAATAGACTTTAGTTTGTTCATATCAATAATGGGTTTCCTTCCAACTCTAAGCTCAGTCATGGAGTTCCACAGGGATCTGTGTTAGGCCCTACTCTTTTTAGTTTATATATGCTTCCGTTAGGCAACATCATTAGAAAGCACTGTATACATTTTCATTGTTACGCAGCTGACACACAATTATGCCTGTCAATGAAGCCCGATGATTGTAATCAATTAGCCAAGTTAGATGCCTGTCTTAAGGAAATCAAAGCTTGGATGACTTGTAATTTTCTGCTATTAAACCCAGATAAGACTGAAGTCATTCTTGTTGGTCCAAAAAACCTTAGAAATACCTTTCCAAATCAAACTCTTAATTTGGATGCGGCTACTCTTACTCTGAACAGTTCTGTGAGGAACCTTGGAGTTATGTTTGATCAAGATCTGTTTTTTAATTCACATATTACATTTGTTTCTAAGACTGCCTTCTATCATCTGCACAATATTGCCAAGATTAGGAGCATCTTGTCTCTGAGTGATGCTGAAAAACTGATCCACGCTTTTGTTAGCTCTAGATTAGATTATTGTAACTCGTTATTATCAGGTTGTCCTAAAACATCTCTAAAAAGTCTTCAGTTGATCCAAAATGCTGCTGCAAGAGTTTTAACAGGTACTAGAAAGACAGATCATATCTCTCCGGTTCTGGCCTCCCTTCACTGGCTTCCCATAGAGTTTAGAATTAAGTTTAAAATCCTTCTTCTCACTTACAAAGCTCTTAATAATCAGGCCCCCTTTTATATAAAAGATCTGATATCACCCTATTATCCTAACAGAGCACTACGCTCCCAAAATGCTGGATTACTTGCAATACCTAGAATCTCCAAAAGTACAATGGGACGCAGAGCCTTCTGCTATCAAACTCCTTTCCTGTGGAACCAGTTACTAGTCTGGGTTCTGGAGTCAGACTCGATCTCTGTTTTTAAGAATAGGGTAAAAACCTTCCTCTTCAATATAGCCTACGATTAGGGAGGGATCTTGTGTCTCTTAACTCTCCCTTTGTTTTGCTGTAAATAGATTTAGACTGCCGGGTGACCTCCAATAATGTAGTTGGCTTCTCTCCGTTAATGTTTGCTCTCTTTATGTCTGTTCTTTTCATCTTCTCTATCCCCTCACCCCCCAGCCAATCACAGCAGATGACTGCCCCTCCCTGATCCTGGTTCGCTAAAGGTTTCTTCCTGTTAAAAGGTAGTTTTTCCTCTCCACCATCGCCAAGTGCTTGCTCACAGGGGATCGCCTGATTGCTGGGGTCTTTCTGCAATTGTGGGGTTTCCCCTACACTTGAAAGTGCTATGAGGTGACTATTGTTGTGATATGGCACTATATAAATAAAGTTGAATTGAACTGAATTGAATAGATTCTCCATGGGATTTAGGTCAGGAGAGTATGCTGGCTAATCAAGCACAGTGATACCATGGTCATTAAACCAGGCTTTGGTACTTTTGGCAGCAGTGTGGGCAGGTGCCAAGTCCTGCTGGAAAATGAAATCAGCATCTCCATAAAGCTTGTCAGTAGAGGGAAACATGAAGTGCTCTAAAATTTCCTGTTTGATGGCTGCATTGACATTGGACTTGATTAAACACAGTGGAAAAACACCAGCAGATGGCATGGCTCCACATATCATCATTGACTGTGGAAACTTCACACTGGACCTCAAGCAACTGGGATTCCGTGCCTGTTCACTCTTCCTCCAGATTCTGGGACCTTGATTTCCAAGTGACAGGACTTGGCACCTGATTTGGGGAGCCAGATCATCTGCTGGTGTTAGTCCACTGTGTTTTATCAAGTCCTAAGTCAATGCAGCTGTCTACCAGGACATTTTAGAGCACTTCATGCTTCCCTCTGCTGACAAGGTTTATAGAGATGCTGATTTCATTTTCCAGCAGGACTTGGCACCTGCCCACACTGCTGCCAAAAGTACCAAAGCCTGGTTTAATGATCATGGTATCACCATATTTTACTGGTCAGCAAACTCTCTTGACCTAAACCCCATACAGAATCTATGAAGTATCGTCAACAGGGAGATGAGAGACACCAGACTCAACAATGCAGATGAGCTGAAGGCCACTATCAAAGCAACCTGGGCTTTCATAACACCTCAGCAGTAACACGGGCTGATCACCTTCATGCCATGCCACAGTGATGCAGTATTAATTCATGCAAAAGGAACCCTGACCAAGTATTGAGTGTGTGCATGGAAATACTTTTAGTCGGCCAACATTTCTATTAAAAAGAGCTCAATGGAACATTCAGCAGTTTAGAAATGCGCGTGTAACCAATGCCATCATGATGGTTTGCAACAAAAATGTTGTGAAGGTCTAGAGAGAGCTCTTTGTTTCTCCTCATCATGAGTTCTTTGTGATGTGACAATCTGATATTCACAGACCTTTTTAAAAGCCATCAGTCAGGAATTAACCACCTGAAATTAATTTGCACTAATGGGGATCGGATAGCTTCCTAAATTCTGATGGATTTCAGCTGATTTCTTGGCTTTCTATGCCTTTTTGCACCTCTTTTTTCTTCATGTGTTCAATACTTATTCCCTGTCATTCCACTTTATTAAATATAACTTGTTTTGTGAACACAGTTGCCTTGATTTCTTTGTATGTTTGGATTACTTGGGTTGTTACGGATATCTGGTGAAAATCTCAGGTCAATGGCTTCATCAAAAATATGTTTAATGAGAAAAATGTTGATGTGTTCAATACTTATTTTCCCCACTGTATATGCATGAGGAAACGCCTTCGGAATGACAATCTGAACAAAATTAAATGGATCAGACACAATGGCAAGATGTACAGTAACGCGGAGAATAAGGCAAAGGTATTTTTATATTGCCAAATAAAACTGGTGAAGGATGGAGAGTGTGGCCATTTCAAGGTAGCAAGCAGTGCTCACCATCTGTGTTGTGCAGTGGAATTGAGCAGAGACTAAGGGTGTGTTCCAATTCACCCCTTCATCCTACCCCTCCGTTTTGCACCTTCACTGTGAATGCGCAAAATGGAGAGATAGGGCTCAGGGGTAGAGTAAAGGGGTGAAATGGGACGCACCCTGACTCTCTAATTGCAGAACAGGAACACAATAATACGATGTAATTTATCGTATTCAAACAAAACCAACATCACCAAAGAATTGCACAGCATGACACAACAGGGCCTAGTGTGAATGTCCTCCTACTGTACACTAGAAAGAGGGTAAATGTTATATAGTTAAAGTTATGATGTTACAACCATGTTCAATACGCTCTGACATACCGTTCCTTGATTTGTTTTGCAGCCTGAAAAAGAGATGAAACAAATGCCTTCAACATTTTGGACCCTTGTTTTAAAGGAATGTATGTTTCCTCCTTTTTAATGCATCCTACCGTTAAAAATTCTTCCTCATTATTGATGGTTAAAGTTTGATTTGCAAATTCAAGTAACTCCTCACAGGACAGGAGAGCGAACTTCCCCTCTGACAGCTGCTTCTGAAAGTTAGTAATAAATTATTAAACAAATAGTTAATACATTTTCTCAACAAAAAGTTCCTATAATTTAAATTCAGAAATCTGATGCAAATAAATAAGCACAAAAAAAACCAATCACCTGAAGCTCCACCTCCTTCCTCTGCTTCTCTTCTTTGATGATGTGACGCAGCTCCGCCCCCCTCTCCTCAAGGGCAGAGCTTAGCTGCTCAAGCTCCGCCTCCAGCTCTGACATCACCTTACCCGACTCCTCCTGATTAAACAAGGTTTATTTTATTCAGATTTTTTAAAATTTATTTTACCTTTATTTATAAAGGGAAGGTCCAATGAGAGGCAACCTCTCTTTTTCAAGGACGCCCTGCTCACATTCACACCTGGAAGCTGCCCAGTACAACCACAGACTGACCTGTGGACACGGAGCAGCTCCACTGGAGCAGCTGGGGTTAAGGGTCTTGCTCAAGGGCACCACAGTTGGGGTTTAGGAGGGTGGGGCAAACACTGCTGTGTTATCTGTCCTACCCACACCTGATCCTGCCGGGCCGGGGACTGAACCGGCGATTCTCCGCTCACCAGTCCACATCCCTAACCATTAGGCCACCACTGCCCATAGATATTAACTGTTGTTATTATCTGTAAACTTGTTCTGATTCAATTAAAAAAAAAAAAAAAAAGTTTATTTTAGTCCTTTCATTACCTCCGCCAACGAGGTTATGTAATCAGGGTGGTTTGACTGTCTCTCCGTCCATCCATCCATTTGTCTGTCTGTCTGCTAGCAGGATTACGCAAAAACTACTGGATGGATTTGGATGAAATTTTTTACCAGAAGTGGTCCTTGGGCTGGAGACAAATCCATAACATTTTGGTGATGATCTGAGAATGCATACCTCCACCAAGGCTCTTATTTTCTCACACTGTGTGAGCAAAAATCCTCCAAAACAAACACATTACATTTTGGAGGTGACCCATGAAAGACAGAAGGAGCCTTGGTGGAGGTATGCACTCTCTGAGTTCTTTTATAGTTCCCAACTGTAATTTACTAAGCCCCATCCCTGATTTCCTTCAGAGCTGCTGACCTGCAGGCCTGTCAGGGTGTGGTCCACCGTTTCCAGGAAGTTCTGCAGCTCTTCGTTCTTACTGGACAGTGTGCTGATGATTCTGCGAAGAGCTTCCTGTTTATAAAAGCAATGAAAACAAAGAGATTTTCAGCTAAAAAATGCATTCCAGTTTACTAGAAACCTCTGATGGGCTTTACAATTGGTTAATTTTACCCAGAGCTTTCCCTGATGCACTCAGTTCAAAGCTGGAGAAAGGATCCATTTTGTAGGCTTTTAAAAACCCAGGTCAAAGGCTCCGTGTCACTTCTTAATACAGATTTACATGCTACATGCTAGAACTGAAGGAGAAGATGCAACCATCAGGGGTCTTTGCACAAGGTCCCTGGTGGTTCCTATGATCAACTCCGTGTGGTACAGGCAGCTTCTGGGATCCCATTAGAGTGCTGTAGAGGCTGCCTTCCCCAAAGAGGTTCACTGGTCTCGGTTTTGGCATCCCACACGGTGCACCATTGCACTTTGGACGAGTTTTTAAGCTTAGCAACATGGTCCTGCTGGGTGTACATCTACGTATCCCTCATTACCAATAACAAAGTCCGTTAGAAAGTGAAATTCAGTCCTGACTCTTTTCTGCCTCACTGCTCAGCACTAGTCTGACATTACTTATTTTACATAACAAGGAAAGTTATTTTACATTAAAAGAAATACAGTGGTGTGAAAACGTGTTTGCCCCCTTCCTGATTTCTCATTTTTTTGTATGTTTATATGTCACACTTAAATGTTCCAGATCATCAAACAAATTTAAATATCGGACAAAGATAACACAAGTAAACACAAAATGCAGTTTTTAAATGAAGGTATTTGTTATTAAGGGAAAAAAAGCCAAACCTACATGGCCCTGTGTGAAAAAAAGTGATTGCCCCCATTAAAACATAAATTAACTGTGATTTATCACATCTTTGGAAAGCTGAGTTCAATTTCTTTAACCACACCCAGACCTGATTACTGCCACACCTGTTATCAATCAAGAAATCACTTAAACAGGACCTGCCTGACAAAGTGAAATCGAGCAAAAGATCCTCAAAAGTGACACATCATGCTGCAATCCAAAGAAATTCAGGAACAAATGAGAAACAAAGTAATTGAGATCTATTAGTCTGGAAAACGTTATAAAGCCATTTCTAAAGCTTTGGAACTCCAGCAAACCACAGTGAGAGCCATTATCCACAAATGGTGAAAATATGGAACAATGGTGAACCTTCCCAGGAGTGGCCGGCTGACCAAAATTACCCCAAGAGCGCAGCAACTACTCATCCAAGAGGTCACAAAAGACCCCACAACAACATCCTAAGAATTGCGGGCCTCGCCTCAGTTAAGGTCAGTGTTCATGACTCCACCATAAGAAAGAGACTGGGCAAAAATGGCCTGCATGGCACAACTCCAAGATGAAAACCACTGCTGAGCAAAAAGAACATTAAGGCTTGTCTCAGTTTTGCCAGAAAACATCTTGATGATCCCCAAGACTTTTGAGAAAATACTCTGTGGACTGGCGAGAAAAAAGCTGAACTTTTTGGAAGGTGTGTGTCCCATTACATCAGGCGTAAAAGTAACACAGCATTTCAGAAAAGGAACATTATACCAACAGTAAAATACGGTGGTGGTAGTGTGATGGTCCGGGGCTGTTTTGCTGCTTCAGGACCTGGAAGACTTGCTGTGGTAAACGGAACCATGAATTCTGCTGTGATGTCTGGCCATCTGTTTGTGACCTCAACCTGAAGTGCACTTGGGTTCTGTAGCAGGACAATGATCCAAAACACACCAGTAAGTCCACCTCTGAATGGCTAAAGAAAAACAAAATGAAGACTTTGGAGTGGCCTAGTCAAATTCCTGACCTGAATCCGATTAAGATGCTGTGGCATGACCTTAAAAAGGTGGTTCATGCTCGAAAACTCTCCAGTGTGGCTGAAATACAACAATTCTACAAAGATGAGTGGGCCAAAATTCCTCCACAGCACTATAAAAGACTCATTGCCAGTTATCGCAAATGCTTGATTGTAGTTGTTGCTGCTAAGGGTGGCCCAACCAGTTATTAGGTTTAGGGGACAATCACTTTTTCACACAGGGCCATGTAGGTTTGGATTTTTGTTTCCCTTAATAATAACAACCTTCACTTAAAAACTGCATTTTGTGTTTACTTGTGTTATCTTTGTCTAATATTTAAATTTGTTTGATGATCTGAAACATTTAAGTGTGACATACAAAAAAAAAATAAGAAATCAGGAAGGGGGCAAACACTTTTTCACACTACTGTAACTTACATTAGTACTAATAGTAACACTGACATAATTACATAAATATTTAAATTAAGATACAATTAATGTAAGGGGGAATAAGTGAGTAAAAAATCCCAGGGTAGGTGGGGGTACAGTCACAGCTTGCCTGGGATGGAAGCATCTGGTGGGCTGTCTTTACTTCCCACCTCTTTTTTTTTGTCTTGTCCAACTGCTTGGCAAGTAGAGCAAATATCTACTTATCTTTTTGTGCTAAACATATTTACTCTGCTCATATTTAATATATGCTGTATATATAAATAGCTATTTATAGACTCCTCTTGTGTTATAATAACTTTAATACTTTATTTGAATTGTCTTAATTATGCTGGACCTGACAGAGGGAATGGACCCTCGGGCCTTTTTGGTTTTTCACTTCCTGCTGATTTGTAATCAGCAAAGGCAAGCTTCTTCTGAGCAAAGATGTGTTATTATAAACTGAAGTGTCAAAAGAATAGAAAAAAATAAAGCGAAGTGTAAAATTCTCTGAAAGCACCATTAATTTCATTTAAGTCTGACACCAGAGTACCATCCTGTGTCCTAATAGCAGATATACTGTAGTACACTGAGCTTCTTTCATTTTAATATATCTAGCCAGCATTTTGCCAGCTTTGTCCCCCTCCTCGAATTGTTTATGTCTAAAGCGAAATTAGGAAAATTCAACTTTTTGTGTTAGGATTGAATTCAGCTCATACTTAACAAGCTTCAGGAGGGGTGACAAATTTACTAAATTTGTATCCTGTTTGAATGAAGTCTCTAATATGGCTATTCTCCTCTCCAAATCAATCTGTTTAGCAATATTAGTTTTCTTTTTAAAAGATGCATATTGAATAATATGTCCCCTAATAAATGCCTTAAAAGCCTCCCAAGCAACACTGGCAGAGGGAGCAGAATCCCAATTTGTCTCAAGATATAAAGAGATCTCTGCTTTCAAAGAGGACACAAAATCTGGATTAAGAAGAAAGCTTGAATTAAGCCTCCATCTAGAATTTTTTTTTAACCGACAAGGCGGGATCATATGTAAAAAAACAGGGGCATGATCTGATAGTATTATGCTACTAATGAAGCTCGAATTTACAGAAAAAACAGAGAATTTTGACATTAAAAAGTAATCAATCCTGGAAAACACATTATGAGCAGTGGAATAAAAAGTGTAATCCCTTGTGGACGGGTTAAAAAGCCACCACACGTCTACCAAACCAATTGCATTGCACATGTCTTTCAATATAGAGCCAGATTTAGATGAACGCTGTGAGGGGGTGCTCCGATCTAAAATGTTGTCCATGACCTGATTAAAATCCCCACCTACTAAAACGGGATAATTACCCATTTCGCTTAATTCATGTTCCAGTTGTGCAAAAAATGCACAATCAACTATATTTGGTGCATAAACATTAGCAAGTATCATCCTATGGCCCTGAATTTCTTATAAGAATTATAAGGAGTCGTCCATCATCATCACTAACCTCTTTTAGACACTTGAACTGCAAATGTTTATGAAAAAGGATTGCCACCCCCCTGCTCTGGCTATTAACGCAAGACGCAAACCCATGGCCCACCCAATCCCGACAGAGTTTTTTAGATTCTGTTTTAGTGAGGTGGGTCTCCTGAAGCAATGCTACATCCACTTTTTTTGATTTAATAAACGCCAAAAAATTTTTCCTCTTAATTGGGTGGTTAAGGCCTTTAACATTCCAAGTAATGAGGTTAAGAAAGCTCTGACAATTAGCCGACATCATAAACGGTACATATTACCATCCAAAATATCCAGCAATTCTCCACCAAAAACTTCCTCACTGGGCAAAAGACAAACAAAATAAAAATTAAAAATACAAAAAAAAGAAACAAAAACCACTTAATCATAAAGTAACATAAACGGTGACCTAAAACCAATGTCACCCATCGGTGCACAAAAACAGCACCAACCAAAAAAAAGAAAATTAAAAAACTCTAGGACCGTGACTGTGAACAGAGCAACAAACTTAGGGAGAGCCGCAACATCGCAGCAGCCTCATGCCTACAGATAATACAGCGTGGGCAGTAAAAAAAAAAATGGAACCTTACATTAATACTGCGTCAAATCCTCCGTCAAAAATATATAACAAATAAACATATAGCATATATTCATACCATTGTTCATCAATGTCTCACGGTAGTGAAAGAATCAGGTTCAATGCTTTCTTAGGGTCAGTGAACTCCTGTTTACCACTTGCCAACTTCACAACGAGAACTGCAGAATACCTGAGAGAGAATGCAATCTTCTTCTGGTGCAGCAGGTGTTTACACTGCTTGAACGCTGCCCTCATCTCGGATACTCGTCTGGAATAATCTGGGAAAATCATGATGTGATGACCATTCCAATCCAGCTTTCCCATCCCGCGCGCTGCCTCCACAATACGCTCCCTATCCTGGAAGGGCAGAAGTCGAATCAGGACAGCCCTGGGTGGCTGGCCGTCAGGTTTGCGTCTGGCGAGGCTCCGATGCGCACCGTCAATTTCCAGCCCTCCAGGGAACTCCATTTTCAGCAGATCTGGGATAGCTTTGCGCATGAAGGTAAGGGCATCTGACTTTTCACAGTTTTCTGGAAAGCCGACAAAGCGTAGATTGTTTCGGCGTGATCTATTTTCCAAGTCGTCCAGCTTCAGAAGTAAATCTTCCACCTGCGTCTGGGTTGCGGGGGGATTAGCATCCAGAGCTACATTGGCATCCTCAAGAAAGGCGATGCGAGATTCCACGTCTCCCAGCCGGGTGGCTAACTCCGTTAACTTGGTGTCCACCGCCCTCGTTGACGCCTCAATAGAGTTAAGTTTAGCGTCTTGCCTCTCCGATATTTCTTTCAACAGTGCATAGATCTTAGAGATGTCCTCCGCCATTTGGTCTTTGGCAACACCTGCACCTGTTGAAGGTGGCGGAGAGGGAGGAGGGCTCGTTGTGTTATCGCCAGCTTTAGCCAGATTTTCCTTGCTAGCACCGGCTTTGGAGCGAAGATTAAGTTTCTGTTGTTGCGTTGGCATTTTAATCCTGTTCTCCACAAATCCAGTCTCAATGCAAAGCGTAGTAGTAGCAATAGTTCCAGCCGAGGAAACAAGAGAAAAACGCCCTTGTAGAAGAAAAAAAGGCTGTCTGCACTGCGGTGCTCCTCACCTAAGCAGCCATCTTCACTGCCCGCGTCTCATCAACCTAGTTGCTTTATTCTTCTGAAATGGAGGCTGGATCTCAAGAGATCTATGCATTTTTGTCATCCCTGTCTTTGCCCTCCCTAACGAAGGAACAAATAGACTTGCTTGACGCCCCAATTACTAAAGAGGAAATTGTGAAAGTTAAGAGCCTCCCGACTGGAAAGGCACCGGGCCCTGACGGATTCACTGTAGAATTTTACAGGGCCTGTGTTGATGAGCTTTCTCCTTTATTTTTAGAAATGTTTGCGGAATCTTTTGAACAAGGCCGTCTGCCCCCTTCTTTAACAGAGGCTTTCATTTCGCTTATTTTAAAAAGCAATAAAGATCCGTTAGAGTGTAAGAATTATAGACCAATTAGTCTTATAAACTGTGACTGTAAAATTCTCTCCAAAATTTTGGCATTAAGATTAGATAAAGTAATGATATCTCTTATAAATCCTGATCAGGTGGGTTTTATTCTTTCCAGGGGTGCGGCAGACAATATTAGGCGATTTATTGATATCATATGGTCAGTTCAAAATGATCCCTCACTTGCACACCTCTCTCCAGTGGCAGCCCTCTCCCTGGATGCTGAAAAAGCATTTGACAGGGTTGAGTGGCAGTATCTCTTTGCAACTCTAGAGACTTTTGGTTTTGGTTCAAAGTTTCTTTCTTGGATTAAATTACTGTATAATGAACCTAGAGCTTCAGTGATATCAAATCGAGTTACATCACAGCCTTTTAGACTCTATAGGGGTACGCGCCAGGGCTCCCCTTTAAGTCCCCTTCTTTTCGCTTTGGCATTAGAACCATTAGCTGTTGCTATCCGCAAAGACGGCAGTTTTCCAGGTATTCAGGTCCATGGCAGTACCCATAAGATAATGTTGTATGCTGATGATGCATTGGTACTGATTACACAACCTCAAAAATCAATTCCAGCTCTCCTTAAAATTATTAACCAATTTTCACGTTTGTCTGGTTATAGAGTTAACTGGATAAAATCAGAAATTCTCCCTCTAACATCTTATTGCCCTAAAACACTGTTTACATTTGGTCAAAATATAGGCTTTTCTTGGCCAAAATTAGGAATTAAATATCTTGGCATCCTGTTTCCATACACTTTATCGGATCTGATTCAGATTAATTTTGAGCCTTTGCTCGAAAAATTTAAAATAGACATAGAAAGGTGGTCGCCTCTTTTTTGGTCTCTTTGGGGCAAGGTCAATGTTATTAAGATGATTTGTGCACCCCGATTTAATTACCTTCTACAATCTCTTCCTCTTAGGATCCCAGTTGTTTATTTTCGACAATTTGATAGGTTGTGCAATAAGTTTTTATGGAATGGTAAGCGCCCTAGATTAAAGTTGAAAAGATTACAAAAGTCTACAGATTCAGGAGGTTTGGGGGTCCCAAATTTAGTTTTATATCATTACGCTTTTAGTCTTAGACATTTGATTCATTGGGCTCTCCCCCCTGAGAGAGCTCCCCCTTGGTTTTATTTGGAGAGTTATCTGAGCAGCCCTCTTCCCCTAGTACATCTAATCACAATCAAACTTCCTTCTGAATTTCAGTCGCATCCTGCTGTATCCTTTTTACAATACGTTTGGAAGAGGGTTGCTTCTATACTAGAGTTTAGCTCTCATCTTCATTCTATGGCTTCTATTTGGCTTAACCCAAGTCTCCATATTGGAAAATCCCCATTTATGTGGAAAATTTGGGTGAAAAAGGACATCTTGATGTTAAAAGATCTATATGAAGGGGGAGCTCTCAAATCATTTGGTGTTCTACGGGCACAGTATGGATTACCCCAGAATCAGTTTTGGAAATATTTACAACTTCGACATCTGCTGTGTCAAGTCTTTGGATCTGCAACTACCCCTCCTCCTGATGCAGAGTGGCTCATCCAGGCATTGAGTTCCTGTGGTAAAAGATGTAAGGCCTCAAATTTCTATTTAATGCTCCTTAAGAGCTCAAATAAAGATTCTTCATCCCTTAAACACGTATGGGAAAAAGATCTGAATTCACAATTTACTGATGTTGAATGGGCAAATATTTTAAAGAATGGGAAGAAAGTGTCTAGGGAATTGAAAACCAGACTTGTTCAATTTAAAATTTTGAATCGATTTTACTGGACACCTCGTAAAATGTTGAGAGCGAATCTCATTCATTCTTCAAGCTGCTGGAGATGTCTACAGGGGGAGGGGACATTAATCCATATGATCTGGAGTTGTCCGGTAATACAGGACTTTTGGTTGCAGATCCATAGACATATTATGACAATTGTTAAGAAAGAAGTGCCATTTACTCAGAGACTTTTTGTCCTTGGGGATCCATCAACTATTCAGGACCCAATCTCTGATGCCGAGTGGATTCAGACTGCTCTGATGGTGGGCCGAAAGTTGATCACTTCTTACTGGAAATCTTCCTCTGCCCCACCCGTAGCTCAATGGCTCAGGGAGCTGGGCAAGCTTGCTGCACTAGAACGCCTTTCATATAAACTTCTGGACAGGATGGACAGCTTTTACAATAAGTGGGGATCCTATCTTACCTTTATAGGTGTTGTAGATTAAGCCAATCATCTTAGGAGTATTAGGGTGGAAATGGAATGTTTTATCCTCTCACTGGGAATATTTGTTTTTGATGTTTCTTTTTGTTTGTTTGTTTGCTTTATTTTCTAAATTGAAAACCCAATAAAATTCAAATTACAAAAAAAAAAAAAAAAGGATAGAAAAAAAGTGAAATCCCCCCATCCCTGGATCACATGGATCATCAGGTACAGATCATCGGCTTTATTCAGTATGGTGTAATACTAGTGACAACCCAGCCAATGTGTCCACGTGGGCTGTGTCTATGGTTAGTGTTACTGAAACCTGCTCATCCATATTAACCCAGTGTGGGGCCCAAATGGGGTTAAAGTGGGTAACTGCTTACCTGCGCCACAGGTAAAGTCTATGTGGGCAAAAAAACAACAACAACATGGCACCAACCCAAATACGACCCATAAGACATCCAGTTTAATGGGGCCCGCATGGATGTGTTGGCTGTGTAAAGATAAGAACTTATGTATCTGTTGTGTAGTAATATGGTGGCTGTGGCACCCTGGGTGCAGTGGGAGGTGATGGCCCACCTTTCTGGTGACGGCATCACCCGGGGTATAAAGGGCCAGGGCGGAAGGGACATTTGTCTTTTTCGCCGTCAACCCCTTGGCCTGTACGGAGCACTGTATTACTATTGTGGTTCATTAATAAAGTACGTTTGACTTCACCTCCGGCCTGCTTATTGTGAGAGTGAGTTATGGACATAACATTTGGTGATGAGGTAAAAGGTATGGAGAGGGGTTCTTCCGGCTTGCGGCAATTTCTGGAGGTCCCGGGCGAGCCGCCTGTTCCTTGGGAGAGGTGGCACGCGGCCTTCCAAAATTATATGGTGGCCCTGGACCTTGGTGAGTTGGAAAAACTGTGTGCAAGAACCATTTTAGTCCATAATCTTGGCATGGAGGGCCAGTGAATTCTCAGCACGTTAGGTGGTAGCGGTAGCTTTGACAATGTGGTGGGGCTAATGGCGCGCTACTTTCACGCCCCGGAAAATGTCACAGTAAAAAGAATTCGGTTTCGGCAGTGCCACCAGCGGACTGGAGAGTCAGTACAACAGTTTGTTGCAGATCTGTGTCAGCTGGCGGTGGAGTGCCGTTTTGGAGCTTTAGAAGAGGAAGTGATCTGTGACCAACTAGCAGAGCACGTCCTCTGTTCTGCGGCACGATCAAGGGTCCTGACACACACGGGTGAGATGACGTTAGCCACAGCCATTGAGATAGCCCAACAGTTCAAGGCTGCGGAGAAGCTATCAAAGGATTTGGGAGAGAGAAGTTTGCTGGGGCACACGGAACCACAGATGAAGGCGCTGGCTGTGGACCTGGATAGGGAGGACAGCGAGGATGAAGAAGAGTATGCTGCCGCTATAAAAATTAGGTCCGTCCCGGGTTCGCCAAGATGTTATGGCTGTGGGTCCACGAGGCACTGGTACAAGGCAAGAGAGTGTCTGGCAAAAGGCAAGCATTGTGGCCTCCTGCATCATTTGGCCAGGGCCTGCAGGAATTTTGAGTGGGAGGACCGAAGACGTGGAGCAGATTCCCCCACCGTGGCTTCTACGGTTGTTCATACCGTCTCTCTGAGCAGAGATGGGTACATTTATTGTAATGTGTTGCTGGACGGCGTGGAGGTGCTGTTGTTGGTGGACACAGGAGCGGTGGCTTCGGTGTTGAGCTGGCCCACTGTGAGGAGGCTGTTCCCGTATTACCGCATAAGAGAACTGTAGGCGTCGCACCACGGCTATGGTGGAAACAAACTAGCCATTGTGGGTTCGCTGGACTTAATGGTCCGGTAAAAGTCGGCAATTATGACAAATGTCCGATTTGTGGTAACAGCTAGATGGTCAGACATCATGGGGTGTGACATGTTCTACGGCCTGGACTTCAAGATCACCAGTGGCACTGGAGAGGAGTGGTCGGGCTGTGGTCTGTGGGACCGACCTGCCCCGTATGTGGACGATGATGCAGTTTGGGACACTGACTGGCCTAGTAGTCTGAGAATGGAGCAGGATGAGATCCACCATGGATCACTGCGGGATGGTTCCGGTGCCAGTGTCCACGTTGCCCTTGGTGTGGGAACTGGACAGCACGGTGGAACACCCGCAAGGACAGATGGAGCTGAAACGCTAGCCCCCTCTGCTTCCGTAGTGTGGCCTGAGGAATATGAGAAGCAAGGAGCTACAGTGGCCTTGCCGGCGCGTAAAATGAAAGAGAGCGGGGCAGGACCGGCTGGCGCGGTAGGACAACGCGCCACCCAGCAACACTGGAGGCCGAAAGGAGCTACGGACTGGGTTGAAGGAACGGTGCGACCCAGAGAAGCAGTCCGAATTTGATGTCAGGGACATGTGAAGCCAAGTCAGGCACCACTACAGGTAGAGGATGAGGAGAGGCCCAGAGGAGAGGCTCGGCTGAGGGGGGCCCATGAAAAGAGAAGATGTTGTGATGGACGGGGGCGGCTGAGAATAATGGCTGTCCGGGAAGATGGCTACTTGAGGCTATCTGATAACTCGTGGTGGTACCCAAACGAGCTGCGGCGCATGGGGAAGAGGGGATGCCGACGCAGCCCATCTCCGGAGGCCAAGAAGCGGAGGCGCTCCGGGCGGGACCCACCAGATGGAAGTCCGAGGGGTGGCCCGTCCACTGGGTTTGTAAAGTGACTGGGGGGGTAACTTTTGATAAATGTTGTTTTAGTTCATGATACCAAGTTTTATTTATGTTTCACATTTTCTTATGGTGGGGTGTGTAGATCGAGTCCCCATCGTGCTGTTTGCTCTCTACATGTCTCATCTTTTCGTCTTCTCTATCCCCTCACCCCCCAGCCAGTCACAGCAGATGACTGCCCCTCCCTGATCCTGGTTCTGCTGGAGGTTTCTCCCTGTTAAAAGGGAGTTTTTCCTCTCCACCATCACCAAGTGCTTGCTCACAGGGGATCACCTGATTGCTGGGGTCTTTCTGCAATTGTGGGGGTTTCCTCTACAGTTCAAAGTGCCATGAGATGACTGTTGTGAAATGGTGCTATATAAATAAAGTTGAATTGAATTGGTTGCCCTTTGTTTTGGAAAAAAAAAAAAAGAGAAAGTCCCCAACACTGTTTGCTTAATATTCAAAGAGAAAAAAGATGATGATGTGTGTTTTGTGTGGTATGCCCAGGTTGTGGGGTGGGTGTGTTGGGGTGGGGGGCTGCCATTAGGAATGTGAATGTACATATTACCTGTTTAGTTTGTTATAAAAGTTTCATTGTATATATACACTGTTCTGGGATTAATTTAGTTTTTAGACACACGGCTATTTTTTCTTTTGGGACTTTGGTGATTATGGCGGCAGAATAATCCGCCTGGCCGTGTAGGGGCGAGCCAGCAGTCCACCTGGCCCCTCTAATTTAGCTATTTTGGGTGAATGGATAGGTTTGTATATTTATTTCTGTACACATATGTCTTGCTGATTAGTGCGTGAGTCGGGTTACAAATTTGGGTGGGCCTAATTGGTACGCTTGCATTTTTCTACAGGGGAGGGAAAATGTTGTGTAGTAACGTGGCGGCTGTGGCACCCTGGGTGTAGTGGGAGGTGACGGCCCACCTTTCCGGTGGCGGCGTCACCCGGGGTATAAAGGGCCAGGGCGGAAGGGCCCCCCTTGGCCTGTACGGAGCGCTGTATTACTATTGTGGGTCATTAATCAAGTACGTTTGACTTCACCTCCGGCCTGCTTATTGTGGGAGTGAGTTATGGACATAAGTGTCAAGGATTTGTTAGGATGCATGAGAGCTTGTTTTCTCATAGACATCTAAAGAACTGAACTTAATCAAAATGCACGAGTTGCTGGTTATTAGACAGGATGTAAATTTACAGACCTCAGCACTGCCTTCCATTTTCAGACCTAGAAACTACTTTACTACTCTTTAATATACACCCTGAAATAGACTAATTTATTAATTTGTCAGTGTACAGGATGGGAACTGTATAGCGGAAAGCCTTTAAAACCCAGCTTGAAGGCTTTTTTTTTTTTGTTGCTCAGGAATCTAGAGATCCGAGCAGCTGTAGAAGGGATGGAGCAGAGGACTACACGCATACAGCGTTGGAGACATAGCCAGGAACTACATTTATTTTACAGCACACCAAGTCTGACCTACATACAGACGGTGGGTGAACAACGTTAACGCTGAACGACTGCAAGCGTCTGTTGGCTTTTACTTTGAAAATGTGTGGATTGGAATAGTTTTATTTTGAAAATCACTGCTTTAAATCTAATGCCATCCTCACATAAGAGTCTGGAGTCTTATGATCTCCACCTAAACCTACTGATCAGTTGTATTGATCCATGACAGAGGTTATGAGTAAATCCTCCATTCTTACTGAAGCCCGCACCACCAAGGAGATACGCTAACCGCTAGCAGCTAATCCTCCTCCCGTCTCCTCCTTCCTCCCCACCTCATCTCCGTCTCCCTTCTCTCCTCCTTCCTATGTGCTTAACTCTCTCTCCTCCAGGTTCCCCTCACTGGATATTACCGATTATCGATCAATCAAGTTATTACCTTCTGGGAGTCCATCACCTGAGATACACAGAACACGGACACAGCGGTAGGAAGTGACGTCACAGCAATACAGCCTTGTTTCCTGTTCCTAATGTGAAAATAAGAGCACACGCTCATCTGTAAAGTGTTTTATCAGTGTAACTGGGTAAACTAACCATGGACTCCTCAGACCTATCCCTGACATTAATAAAATAAGCAATATTACAAAAATGTATGATAGATGAATATTGCACCCTAGTTGTAGGCCCAGTGTGCAGCTTTTATACAATAAACGCAATTTATAAGGTGACAGTAATAAGCAGCAACAGATTATGTTTTTTAGTGTTGTATTGTTCCACCAAGACTATCACTGCATGAAAACAAATAGTTCCAAACTAGTACAGTGTCACTACAGTTGCGTAATAGTCACTGGATGTTGGACAACCAACTCTATCTCCTGAGCCACTGCTGCCCTAAGAACTACACTACTCACAAAAAGTTAGGGATATTCGGTCTTTGGATGAAATGTCAGGATGCACCTAAAATGCACTATAACCTTTACAGGTGAACTTAATTTGACCTTCTATAACCTTCTGAATGCACATGTCCAACTATTCAGTGTTTCAATACTTTTTGCACAACTTGTTCTCTAACAAGGTACCATACTTACCGGCAAAATTCACAACAGGTGTTTGATCCATGAATCAACCAATAAATTTTCTGGTTCAATTAGAACTGGTACGTAAACAGTCCTCTTCATCATGCTGTTCACATTTTGACATCATGAGACCAAGACGACGCCTCACAATTGATCAACAGTCCCTCATCATTGCAAGGCTCCAATCAGGATGTTCTCAAGAGGGAAGTGGTCACTGAGCTTATACAGTGTCATCAGCAGGTTGCAACAGAGATACAGAGAAATGGAAGAGTCACAGAAAGGCATAGAAGTGTACGTCCTTTGGTCACATCCCATGTTGATGACCGTTTCATTGTGAACAGTGCCCTGCGGAACACAATGATGAATGCCACTCAACTTCTGGCACATTTAAGGGAGGTGAGAGGCACCCAAGTGTCACGTCAGACCATTAGAAACCGTATACATCTGCGTGGTCTGCGTGCTAGACGACCTGCAAGGGTACCTGACCACACCACCAGGCACAGGTATTATCATCTTGCATAGGCCAAGGAGCATTTACAGCCGTGGACAAAATTGTTGCTACCCCTCTGTTAATGAAAGAAAAACCCACAATGGTCACAGGAATAACTTGAATCTGACAAAAGTGGTAATAAATAAAAATTCTATGGAAATTAACCAATGAAAATCAGACAATGCTTTTGAATTGTGGTTCAACAGAATTAGTTTAAAAAACAAACTCATGAAACAGGCCTGGACAAAAAATAATGGCACCCCTAGAAAAGATTGAAAATAATGTGACCATAGGGACATGTTCAACCAAGATGTGTCCTCGAATTAACATCACAGGTGTCTACAAACTTGTAATCAGTCAGTCGGCCTATTTAAAGGGTGACAAGTAGTCACTGTGCTGTTTGGTGACATGGTATGTACCACACTAAACATGGACCAGAGGAATGGACCAGAGGAAGCAAAAGAGAGAGTTGTCTCAGGAGATTAGAAAGAAAATTATAGACAAGCATGTTAAAGGTAAAGGCTATAAGATCATCTCCAAGCAGCTTGATGTTGCTGTGACTACAGTTGCACATATTATTCAGAAATTTAAGAGCCACAGGACTGTAGCCAACCTCCCTGGATGTGGCCGCAGGAGGAGACGGATAATATGAATGGTAACAAAAGAGCCCAGAACCTCTAAACACATTCATGGTGAACTCCAAGGTCAAGGTACATCAGTGTCAGATCGCACCATCCGTCGTCGTTTGAGCCAAAGTGGACTTCATGGGAGACGGCCAAGGAGGACACCACTGTTGAAAACAAATCATAAAAAAGCCAGACTGGAATTTGCCAAACTGCATGTTGACAAGCCACAAAGCTTCTGGGAGAATGTCCTATGGACAGACGAGACAAAACTGGAACTTTTTGGCAAGGCGCATCAGCGCTATGTTCACAGACGCAAAAATGAAGCATACCAAGAAAAGAACACTGTCCCTAATGTGAAACATGGAGGAGGTTCTGTTATGTTCTGGGGCTGCTTTGCTGCATCTGGCACAGGGTGTCTTGAATCTGTGCAAGGTACAATGAAATCTCAAGATTATCAAGGTATTCTAGAGAAAAATGTGCTGCCCAGTGCCAGACAGCTTGGTCTCAGTCGCAGGTCATGGGTCTTACAACAGGATAATGACCCAAAACACACAGTTAAAAACACCCAAGAATGGCTAAGAGCGAAACATTGGACTATTCTAAAGTGGCCTTCTATGATCCCTGATCTAAATCCTATTGAACATCTGTGGAAGGAGCTGAAACATGCCATCTGGAGAAGGCACCCTTCAAACCTGAGACAACTGGAGCAGTTTGCTCATGAGGAGTGGGCCACAATACCTGCTGAGAGGTGCAGAAGTCTCACTGACAGTTACAGAAATCATTTGATTGCAGTGATTGCCTCAAAAGGTTGTGCAACAAAATATTAAGGGTACCATCATTTTTGTCCAGGCCTGTTTCATGAGTTTGTTTTTTAAAATAATTCTGTTGAACCACAATTCAAAAGCATTGTCTGATTTTCATTGGTTAATTTTCATAAAATTTTTATTTATTACCACTTTTGTCAGATTCAAGTTATTTCTGTGACCATTGTGGGTTTTTCTTTCATTAGCAGAGGGGTACCAACAATTTTGTCCACGTGTGTATGCTGGACAAAGGACCAGTAGGCTTCAGTGCCATTCTTTGATGAAAGTCAATTCACGTTGAGCAGAAACGATGACCGCCAAAGATGTTGGAGGCATCCAGGAGAGTGCTATGCATCAGTCACAGTTGTCACCATGTTACAGTCTGGGCAGGTGTGTCTAGTCAATACAGAACTTCCCTACACCTTGTGAATGGTACAATGACAAGCCAATACTATGTGAATAATGCCATTAATCCAGTCATTGTGCCCCTGCATGAACAACACAGGTCTAATTTTATCTTCATGGCCAGCAATACTCCAGCTCATCGAGGTTGCATCATTTGGGAATGGCTGCTGGAGGTTGGTGTATGTCAAAGGGAGTGGCCTGCACTTTCTCCAGACCTGAATCCCACAGAAAACCTATGGGATCACCTCAGTCGCAGTGTAGAGGCTGGTATCCCTGCACCCCGCAGCCTCAATGACATGAGGGCCACCCTTCAAGAAGAGTGGAATGCCATGCCTCATCAGACAATAAGTGGACTTGTGAACTGCATGAGACATCATTGTCAAGCTGTAATTGATGCTCAGGGGCACATGACAAGTTATTGAGACACTGACATTTTTTATTGTGGTATACCCACCACTGTCGTAGGCTTTTGTTTCAATAAATTGTTTGAAATGAAGAAATCACCATTACATGCTTCTACTTAGATGCCCTACTTTCATGATATCACTGTAGCGTGAACTTTTTACATTTTCTATGAATTTCACCCAAAAGCCAAATATCCCTAACTTTTTGAGTGTACTTCTGAGCCTTTGTGTGTTAATATAAGAGAATCATAAGATAAGCTCTCCACAATGCAAACAGGCACTCTGTTTACTGTTGTGACCAAACACTGTTCTTCTGCATACACTCAGTGTAATGACTTCTGTTCCGTGACATCATGTGCATACTGGAAGCCATCCATCCATCTTATTCTGCTTAATCCTTTTTGGGTCATGGGGGGTGGGGGTGGGGGGGCTGGAGCCTATCCCAGCATCTTTGGGTGAGAGGCAAGGTACACCCTGGACAGGTCGCCAGTCCATCGTAGGGCCAACACAGAGAGACAGACAACCTTTCACTCTCACAGTCATACCTAAGGACAATTTAGAATCCCCAGTTTGATGCCAATTAACTTAACTTGCATGTTTTTGGCATGTGGGAGGAAACCAGAGAAATCCCGGAGTAAACCCAAGCAGACACGGGGAGAACATGCAAACTCCACACAGATCACTGTTGGTTGGTGGCTGGGATCAAACCCAGGATCCCCCGGCCAAGGGTGAGTTACTGTGCTGCCGCACTGCTAACCACTCCGCCACCGCGCTGCCCCATACTGGAAGCCTCACAGTGTAAACCATACAAAAGCCTGCTTTGAGTTTGCAAAAAAAAAAAAAAAAAATTTAAAAAGCACCTGAAGGACTGAAGCACGTTGTGCAAAACTTTTCCATTTGAGTATTATGGAGGCCATTGTGCTCTTGGGAACCTTGAGTATAACAGATCTTTTTGTAGCCTTCCCCAGATCAGTGTATTTCAACAACCCTGTCTCGGAGCTCTGTAGGCAGCTCTTCTGACCTCATGGCTTAGTTTTTGCTCTGAATGGCATTGTCAGCTGTGAGGTCTTCTATAGAGAGGTCTCATGTCCAATCAATTTAGTTTACCACAGGTGGACTCCAAACACTGTACTGATATCTCAGCAATGACCAAGAGAAAAGGGAGAAAATGAGTTAAATTTCAAATGTTCTTACAAAATGTTTTAGCACTTATGTATGTTATTTCATTTTTTTTTGTAATAAATTTACAAGAAAACTAAAATTGTATTTTCACTTGGTCATTATCGGGTACTGAGTGTAAGATAAATGAGATGAGAAAAATGACTTGTTACATCATTGCTGCATGATTGTAGCATGAGGCTGCAACATAAAAATAGGAAAAATGTCAAGGGGGATGAACATTTTTGCAAGCCCCTGTATACTAATGACCCCCGTGTGATAATTAGTTATTTGAATTGAATTGAGAGGCTTGATTCAGAACGTTAAGCTCATTACAGTGGGGAAAAAAGTATTTAGTCAGCCACCAATTGTGCAAGTTCTCCCACTTAAAAGATGAGAGAGGTCTCCAATTTTCATCATAGGTATACCTCAACTATGAGAGACAAAATGAGAAAAAAAAAAAATCCAGAAAATCACATTGTCTGATTTTTAAAGAATTTATTCGCAAATTATGGTGGAAAATAAGTATTTGGTCACCTACAAACAAGCAAGATTTCTGGCTCTCACAGACCTGTAACTTCTTCTTTAAGAGGCTCCTCTGTCCTCCACTCGTTACCTGTATTAATGGCACCTGTTTGAACTCGTTATCAGTATAAAAGACACCTGTCCACAACCTCAAACAGACTCCAAACTCCACTATGGCCAAGACCAAAGAGCTGTCAAAGGACACCAGAAACAAAATTGTAGACCTGCATCAGGCTGGGGAGACTGAATCTGCAATAGGTAAGCAGCTTGGTGTGAAGAAATCAACTGTGGGGGCAATTATTAGAAAATGGAAGACATACAAGACCACTGATAATCTCCCTCGATCTGGGCTCCACGCAAGATCTCACCCCGTGGGGTCAAAATGATCACGAGAATGGTGAGCAAAAATCCCAGAACCACACGGGGGGACCTAGTGAATGACCTGCAGAGAGCTGGGACCAAAGTAACAAAGGCTTCCATCAGTAACGCACTACGCCGCCAGGGACTCAAATCCTGCAGTGCCAGACGTGTCCCCCTGCTTAAGCCAGTACATGTCCAGGCCCGTCTGAAGTTTACTAGAGAGCATTTGGATGATCCAGAAGAGGATTGGGAGAATGTCATATGATCAGATGAAACTAAAATAGAACTTTTTGGTAAAAACTCAACTTGTTGTGTTTGGAGGAGAAAGAACACCATACCTACTGTGAAGCATGGGAGTGGAAACATCATACTTTGGGGCTGTTTTTTTGCAAAGGGACCAGGACGACTGATCCATGTAAAAGAAAGAATGAATGGGGCCATGTATTGTGAGATTTTGAGTGAAAACCTCCTTCCATCAGCAAGGGCACTGAAGATGAAACATGGCTGGGTCTTTCAGCATGACAATGATCCCAAACACACCGCCCGGGCAATGAAGGAGTGGCTTCGTAAGAAGCATTTCAAGGTCCTGGAGTGGCCTAGCCAGTCTCCAGATCTCAACCCCATAGAAAATCTTTGGAGGGAGTTGAAAGTCCGTGTTGCCCAGCGACAGCCCTGAAACATCATTGCTCTAGAGGAGATCTGCATGGAGGAATAGGCCAAAATACCAGCAACAGTGTGTGAAAACCTTGTGAAGACTTACAGAAAACGTTTGACCTCTGTCATTGCCAACAAAGGGTATATAACAAAGTATTGACATGAACTTTTGTTATTGACCAAATACTTATTTTACCGAGGAATTTACCAATTAATTCATTAAAAATCCTTCACTGTGATTTTCTGGATTTTTTTTCTCATTTTGTCTCTCATAGTTGAGGTATACCTATGAAGAAAATTGGAGACCTCTCTCATCTTTTAAGTGGGAGAACTTGCACAATTGGTGGCTGACTAAATACTTTTTTGCCCCACTGTATGTGACGACAATGAAGAAGGTACTACTAGTCTCCTGATAGATAAGGTAAAGAACACAAGTACAAATTTGTCAATCTACACTTACTAGTGTAGTGAAGAGTAGTGTTTTAAAATTAAAATAAATTACTCATTAAAGACTAGAATGCACTCAACCGATGCAGTCCCACACCTTTTTCAGCCCTATAGATTTAAAACCTTGACCTTTCCCCCCAAATCCTTAAGAGGTCAGGGTGAACCCGTGTACCAAGTTTGGTGGCCTTACCTTTCATTATTGAGATATAGTTTACATGGCATTCTGACCTTGACCTTTTGACCCCAGAAATATTGCCATAGGTACTAGTCCTAAGGTCAATCTATGCACCAAGTTGGTGAAGGGAGCTTCATTCCCTGTCAAGCTAGAGCACAGAGACCAACCGCTCTACCCACATCGATTCATCAGCGTGGCTCATAATTATGTTTTAAATGTTCTTCATAGCAGATTTTCAAGATTAAAAAAATGTGTCTATCAGCACAATTCCTTGAAACAGGAAGTGGATAAAGTGTTTTTATTTGCATTATCTGTAGTCACTTTAACACAATTTTTCATCCTCCAGCAGCAACTGAACATCTCATTAAATTATGTGCTTCAGTTAAAAGGTTTTACAGCAATAACTTACGTCTTACAGTGTTAGCGTTTCCACGGCGACACATGGGAGGTTTGCAGCCAACAGACAACTTAATGTGGGAAAAAGTTTGCTATTTTGAGTTTCTCCTCTGAGTGTTACAGGTTACTTGATTGGCGGCAAACTTCCTAAAAATAAAAAGGTTCTGAAAAAACAGCACCACCAGCTGGACAGAAGGCTCACTGTGATTGGATCATTCAGTTTTTCATTTTTCAGAACTTCATTCATAAAAACACAAAAAAAAAAACTTCCAAAGGAGCAGAATTAGCTCACACTCTACAGCTAGCAGTCACCATGGTAACGGTCATCGTTAGGGTAAGGGCCATGCAAGGAGAAGCAAAGGAGGAAGGGGTGAAGCTAAGTGCTACACATCATTTTAGTGGTATAAAAACATAAAAAGTTCATCTGAAAGTTCGTTGTTGAATTAAAGAAGCATCAAGTGAAAAGAGCCAATCAGGGAAGGAGGGAGGTGCGGGGGGCAGAGCTAGCACTTAAATACACTCACTTCCTGTACAGTTGAGTTCAAACACTTTCTGATGCTCCACATATAAACAATTCATGTTCATACAGATGTCACAATGTATGAGCCTCGCTCACCCCCACCCCCAGTGCCACTTCCGCCCTCTCCTCCCTTCGGCTCCCGTTTCTTGGTGACAGGGGTGGGGATGAGTGATGGCCTTGTGGGTGTCGTGGACGATGATGATGATGATGTGGTGGTGATCGTGGTGGGTGCAGTGGTGACGGTGGTGGGTTCAGCGTTGCTCTTCCTTGGACTCGGTGTGTAGTTAAAGGGGCTGACACGAGCTGCAACCGCGCCGCTGCGTTGCTGACTTCGTTGCTGCTGCTGTGGCTGACGCTCGGGTGGTGGCTTGTCGTTGAGGCTCTCACAGCTGCGGCGCAGGTTGAGGTTAGAGGAGGAGGAAGAAGAGGAGGAGGGGATCTTGGACGGGGCTGGACTGTCAATGATGGGTGGGGCGTTGGTGGTTGTGGGGGAGCGGGCTGAGCAGGCAGAGGAAGAGCGTGGATTGTTGACGGGACAGTCCTCCAGACGAACCCAGACGTCTTCAGATTTATCAGTGAAGTTGCGGCCCACTGCGTCACCTCCACTCTTTGCCTTCCTCCATGTCCCCTTTGACCTTACGACGCTCTCCTCCTCACTCCGCCCCTTCTCGCTCGATTCCGACGATGCCGACAGTACTGATGATGAGCTTCCTGTCCTTTTCCACGTGCCCACTCGTGGTAAAGACGTTGAATGTTTCCCGCCGCTCCCTCCTCCACCTCCACTACTGTTTTCCCGCTTCCAGGTGCCAGTACGGCTAAACCGCGACGATGACACTTCCTGTGGGCGAGACGGGCTCTCAGAGTGGGAGCGGTTGACGTCGTGCCTCCTGCCAGTTGGTGGCAGCGGTGCATCAGGGCTGGATGGTGACTCTAATGCAGCTGCTGCAGCAGACTCCTCCAGCTTCCTCTTTAGCGTTGGACTTGGAGCTTCTTTGATGAAGGTTGACTGACGGACAAGTGCCGGCTTCTCTGGCTCCGACTTCTGCTTTTTGGGGGCGGAGGAGCCACCAACTCTTGTTGCCGATTCACTCCTGGGGATACCGCCTGTGTTTTTCGGTGGCAGATTCTGTTTGGGAGGTCTGGAAGCTGAAGACGACGTAGCACTTCCTGGAGACGCTGTTCGTGGAAGCTGTGACAGTTTTGCTCCTTTCTGACTGGCTGCTGTAGAAGAACGAGAAGGTGTGGAGTCTCGGGATGATGCAGCTCCTCTGTCAGTGTCACTGCCTCCTGGAGGCTTGGCCAGAGTTGCTGCTCTGGGTTTGCTTCGCCCCCTGGCAGGTGGCTCTGCTCTTGGCTTTCCTGTGATCAGGCTTCTGTAGACCTTTTTCCCACCTCTCACTGCCTTTGCTTCCTCCTCTTCCTCCTCCTTCTTTTTGGCCTCTAATGTGCTGCGCTCCCCAGGTTTCAGGATTCTCGCTCCCCTCTTCACCTCTTTCTCTTCGATGTCCTCCTCTTCTGCATTGTTACTGACTGTGGGCAGGTGGAATGGGGACCCAACTGACTTCAGGGACAGAACTGAATCAGAGTCTGATGATGGCTGACGAGACAGCGAAGAGGCGGCGGCAGCAGCATTCAGGCTGCTAACAATAGAGTTGGCACCTTCTTGGATCGCCTTCCAATCAAAGGATTCCGAGTCCGGGGAGGCTGGGCTCCGCGGTGCCTCTGAAGGCTCCTCCTCAGCCAGAATATCATCATCTGGTTTGGAGGCGGGAAGTGGTGTTGCAGCAGCTGCAGGGGCAGGGAGGGCAGTGGCAGAACCCTTCTTCTTCTTCTTGGGCATGGCAGAACTGATGCATTCCTGCAGGAGGTCGTCCTCAGAGTCAATACTAAGAGAGCTCAGTGAAGAGTTCCTGGAGAAGCAGACAGGCGTGTCCTCCACATGGAAGGCTTTAGGGGCATAACCAGTGGCTGCAGGGGGGCGGGGCTTTGACTCCACCTGTGGAAGACAGACAGTTATCATGATGTGGATGTTCTGTTTTTCTCCCTTTGTCCAACAGACTCTTCTATATTCATACTAATCTATGTTCCCCAGGAGCCATTTTAGATCTATGTAATGTTCTAAAAAATATGCTCATAAGGTGAACTGCAGACCCAATGTAGCCATTTCTGGTCTTGTTTGAGAGTGAGGAGCAATGTAAAAACACTATATCCTGCTGTATTGCATTTTTGATGTAAGAGTTGGCTGGACAATACATTCTGGTTTCCGTTTTAAATTTTAAAAGGAGACTCAGCCAATAAATACATAATTACATTTATTACTCCCAGTCTTCTCACTTTTATTGTGAAAGCTTCTTGTTTAAAGATTGTACTTCCTGCCCACAGACTGCCAATGCTGCCTTCAGTGACTGGACCATAAAGCATACGTGCAACTGGTGGCCAATGCAGGATCTACATGTCTTATGAATTAGTTTCATCTGATTGATGAGAAGCTGAAGCAGCTGTCAGTAACATTAACACCGCTCTACATTTCTAGCAATGATTTTTCTGCTATCCTAGTACTAGCAAGTTTGTTTACAGCACAATACTGTCAGAGGGAAAATAAAAGCAGAGTGAAATGAAGGTCCGCGGCTGTCACTGCAGCTGTTCTTTGAAGGAAAGGAGACTGCTCAGTTATTCAGTTACCAAGCACCATTATCTCATACTGAATTTAACTATAATTTAAGACGCATTGCAAAAACCGGCTTTTAAACAACCAAAACTGTGGCCATAAACTAGTGGCTGCTCTGCGGCATACGCATGCATATATGTGCCCGTGCGTCACACATACACTACCGTTCAAAAGTTTGGGGTCACCTCAGACAATTTTGTGTTTTCCATGAAAAGTCACTTTTATTTACCACCATGAGTTGTAAAATGAATAGAAAATATAGTCAAGACATTGACAAGTTTAGAAATAATGATTTGTATTTGAAATAATTTTTTTCCTTCAAACTTTGCTTTCGTCAAAGAATCCTCTATTTGCAGCAATTACAGCATTGCAGACCTAACATGATTGCACAAGGGTTTTCTAATCATCCATTAGCCTTCTGACGCAATGAGCAAACACATTGTACCATTAGAACACTGGAGTGATAGTTGCTGGAAATGGGCCTCTATACACCTGTGTAGATATTGCACCAAAAACCAGACATTTGCAGCTAGAATAGTCATTTACCACATTAGCAATGTATAGAGTGTATTTCTGATTAGTTTAAAGTTATCTTCATTGAAAAAAAGTGCTTTTCTTTCAAAAATAAGGAAATTTCTAAGTGACCCCAAACTTTTGAACAGTAGTGTATATGCCCCGCCTCTTGCTTGTTACTGTCTGTTGTTGCTGTGAGGTGCTTGGGCGCATGTGTGTGTACACATAAACAGCACTTCACTCGTGTGACATTTGAATGTTTTGCTTTGTAACACCTTTACTCTTGCACTTTAGCACATACACTTTGTACACTTTCATTACAGTTGTTCTGCTCATGTATGTTTGTGTTTTTGTGACCCGCCGGGGGACTACAGATGCAAATTAGCAGTATTACTAAATCTGGCATACTTACATTTGTATTAATGTTCATTAGTATGTAATGTCCCTTTCAAATAATCATTAAACTAAACTAGAATGCACTCAACAGAGATGCAGAACCATGTCTTTTGCAGCCAGCTGCAGGATGTACAACCATGACCATTTATCTTTTGACCCCAAACCCATAGACAGAGGTCATGGTGAACCTATGTACCAAGTTCTGCAGCCATAACTTCATTCATGTCACAGATGGCACCGATTGTTCTACCCACGCCATCCCGTCATCTGTTACGCACAGATGCATAACAATGGGGAAAGTGTTAACAGAAGGGGGCAGGATGAAATAACCTACATGGGCAAAGTTACATCAATTTAAGGGTATGAATATCAGTTTTGGTTAATTTTTAGTTAATTGCCTAGCCCTACTACATGATCATGTTGTTTTCAATGAGACTGGAAATGACAAGAACCACGAACATATTCATATGTTTGCTGAACTCATAATTTCAGCAGTAGCCTCATTTTCTTACAGTGGTGGGAATCAACGACCTGTGCTATGCGTGGTGCTTTTCACCATGCATATAGACATAATCACTGAGGCACTGGAGATGCTTGCAGAGGAAGCATCACCCCTGGGCCTTGCCATCAGCTGGGCAAAGACAAAGATTCAGTCACTGTCAGACTTCTTGTCACCACCACCATGAGTCATCACCATCAAAAATGAGCCAGCTGAGATTGTCAACAACTTTGTCTACCTCGAATCTAAGATCACCAGCTCCTGCTCATCAGACCCAGAGATTATTCGCCGCCTGCAGCTGTCTTGCAGTGCTTTCGGCCACCTCCAGAGAGTCTGGTGAAGCGGGAAAAGCCGGACAACCATAAAGTTGTGGATCTTTAACACATGTGTGATCCCTGTCCTCCTTTCAGGGATGGCAACAGGAAATTCTGATTTCAGCTGAAATCTAATTTGGTTGATTGACTTATGGGGGGGGGGGCAGCCCCCCTGAAGCTGAGAGGTTTTCAGTAAAACAGAAGTATTTTAGACTGAAAAAAAAAAGATTAAAAAAAAAATGAAATACTAGACTTAGATAAATCATTAAATTTAATGAAACGTTAACTTACTTTTTCTTCAATGTTGTCTCACTGTCTTTAGTCCAACATATTTAACAGTTCTATAAGAGTTTATTACACTATTTACACTGGTCACCAAGTCACTTCTAATGCGAAACTTTCTTCCTTTTGGCAGCAAACTGCGTCAGTCTCTGAACTTTGAACTTCATCTCCTTTTCTGGTTTCTTCAGAAATTGTCCGAGTGTTTCTGTTACCTCGTCGAGCTTTGAGCCAATTTTCACCTTTACTGTCACTTTTCTTTCAAGCCAATTCCATCGGAACTTATTTTTGACACTTTTGTCTATTTCTAGCACTGATGACTCCTGATCCTTCGATAAAAATCTCATAATTCCGCTGAAAATGATACCGAAAACTCAGAATTCCAACACGAACCAGGGATGTGATTTGGGGTTGGGGAAATTATCTGAACATTTAGCAGGGGGTCTGGGGGACATAGTCCCCCAGCGGGGTCCGGGGCAGAGCTCTGGTGGGGGGGGCAAGGGGGGCGAAGCCCCCCGAAGCTCCTGGGTTTTTATGATTTTTAAGTACCAGAACTGTGCTTAAATGACATAAAACAAACAGCTGAATGCCACTTATTACTGTATAATATTGACTTATGTTCCAAGAAGATAGCATTCCTAAAATATTCCAACAAACATTATCCATCACATGCTTTAACACTTGATCAAATCAAAATCAGTTAATTTTATCTATTCCATAATAGAAATAAAATTCCAACATACCATTACTTTTTATAATTTCCGCATTCATTTCAGATCACCAGTTTCAATCTCCATTGAGTCTTGAGCAGTTCATTTTGCACAATCACTGATGTAGCCAAGTCTTAGAAATATTCAAAAGTTATGAGTAAATGTCCACTGTCAATTTCAAACTGTTTGGAATCATAAAAGTAATCTAAATTGTTTCGCTATTTTTTCTCCTCAACATCAATGTCAGGGCGCTGCAGGAGTTTTTGGGGATGGTTAACTTTTATAACCGTTTCCTCCCCCGCGCAGCCCAGCTCATACAGCCGTTGTACGCCGCACTAAAGAAACGGAAACCGGCGGACAGAGTCGACTGGACTCCTGAGCGGGAGCAGGCATTCTCTGAGGTTTAAACAGCTCTGGCAAACGCTGAACTACTGGCGCACCCAGACCCGGTGGCTCAGATAGCGCTCACTACTGACGCCTCGGACATGGCCATAGCGGCCGTCGTGGAGCAATGCGTTGCCGGTTCTTGGCAGCCGCTCACCTTTTTTAGCAGGTCTTTGCACGACAGTGAGCGTAAATACAGCGTGTTCGACAGAGAGTTAATGGCTCTCCACCTGGCCATACGCCACTTCCAGTTCTGCCTGAAAGGGCGCACCTTCACTGTGTTCGTGGACCACAAGCCGCTAACGTACTTAACGTACTTTATCTTCCTGGAAGATAAAAAAGTGGAATTCCGCGAATTAGCAGAAAAATCACATCCCTGATGAACATGCCGCCATGAATTTTTGACAAAGCATACAACGAGCCATTTGATTGGTCCAATCGTTTGCAACTATCCAATCGCAGGGCTGTTTACAATACAGCAGTAGTTTGAGTACAAAACATCCGGGTTATCGCAGGAGACTTGGCCCGGGGAAGCGCCGAGCACTTATGTAATCGTGTTGATTTTCGCTAAAATCGGTAACAATAAGGTATCTTACCCCCCCTAAAATTTTCTCAACGGATTTAGACGATTCACAGAAATGATCAATTTGAAAATAAATCGGCGGAAATCTGCAGATGGGCGGACAATTGCCATCCCTGTCCTTTACGGGTCCAAGACTTGGACCCTCTCCACCACAACCACCCACCATCTGGATACATTCCATCAGACCTGTCTCCGTAACATCATCGGCATCCGATGGTTCCACCACACCACAAACAATGAGGTCTACAGGAGGGTTGGCTGTCCTTTCCCCATCTCCACCATCATCAGGCTGGAAGACGGGACACCAGCCAAGCAGGCCCTCTCCGCCAGTGCTCGTCGCCCCCCCCCCCCCATTCCAATTGCAGAATTCATAAATCAATCAATACATGAAAATATCTTTCTGCTGTTTACTTTGTATCTTAATGATTTGCCATCAGCATGTCAAAATGACGTAAAAATTCAGATGTATGCAGATGACACAGTCAACTACACACGCATGGGAAGGATGCCAAACTCTGAAACCCTTGAAATCCCTGTATAAACAATCCATCAAAATTCTGGATAAGAAGACACAACAGTATCACCATTGTGGTATACTTGTCAAACACAAGATGTTAAGCTTTGAAAATACGACCATGTGTGCAACTACAGTATATGGTTGGTCTTTAAAATTATCCATAGTTCTGCACCCCAATCTCTTAAGACTTTTGTGTACCTAACTTCTGAACAAAATACCAGAATAACAAGGACTTCCTCTAGGTGGCATTGTTGCACCCCCTTACGTAAAAATGCTTCTGGACAATCAGCATTCTCATACAAAGCTATAATGGAATGGAACAAGCTCCCCACTGCTTTGAAGACCTGAACAAATTTGAACAAAGACTTTTCCACAGAGATTAAAAAATGGATTTTAAAAGGAACTCTGATTATATTGGCATGTTAGCTCTATATGCTTTATTTTGATGTTAGTAACATAACTATAATTTAATTTTTTTGAAAATAATTCCCAGTTTTATATATTTTTAAGAAACTTTATTACGATTTTTGTTTACGTCGCAATGTATTCTGGGTAGTGACGTAGAATGGTTGCAGCCGTTTTTTTCTGTCTTATACAAGCCAAGAAGCGAAGCTATGAACTACTGCCATTTGTCAGTGAAAATGCCACATTGCGCGGCTTTTGGGTGTAATTTCCAATCAAAGGGAAATAAAGAGAGCGGGGTGAGCCTCCATAGCTTTCCTAAAGAGGGAAAGTGGAGGAAAAAGTGGGGCGGCAGCAGCTCAGCAGGTCGTCTAATAACCCGATGGTTGGCGGTTCGCATCATGCTCTCCCCAGATATCCTGCCGTTGTGTCCCTGGGCAAGACACTTCACCCGCATTGCCTCCAGTGCCCATAACACTGGGCATGAATGTGTAAAAATGTTTAAATGCTCGGTGGTTTCCGGAGAGGCTGTTGGCGCGGATTGGCAGCCACATTTCGCTCACTCTGTCTGTGATCGCGCGCTGTAACGCATGCCTGATAAAACTGACATATGTATTAATCACCCTGTGATAATAGCACAATATTGCTCAAAGCGCGCGCATGAGACATGTCTGTGATCGCACGCTTGTGTTGACCATTCCTGCCTTTCCTCTCCTAACTGTGGTTTTGGGACGCAGGGGAGATGTATCTTCCTCCGCGGTCAATTCCCGAGTAAATCTCACTCTTGTGGTACACAGAAGCACAGGCCATTTTGCTGAAGCGTTGGGGCTTTATTTATATACTGCACTGTTGTCAGCAACAAATTCTACCTGCTCTGGTCGCTTCGCTATTTCTACGTATCCGCACCAAATCACACACCGTTCGCTCTCCAGGTCATTCTACACACACCGGGGGGGGGGGGGGGGGGGCGCCTCGGCTGCGCAGCTGCCACTCAAGTCCACGTACCGAGCTGCCCCATCCAAACACACGCACCAGACACATCCCACAACACTTGATACAGCTGACATATGTATTAATCACGCTGTGATATCGCTCAAAGCGCGCGCTTGGCTTGACATGTCGAAGATCTGGCTGGCAACAGTCAGAAGAAAAAAAAAAAAAAAAAGTGGAGCGCTGCTTATGGACGTTCAACCCGCATTCTGAGAAAGCAACAGAGAAATTGCTTTATGTTGCTCAGAGTCCATGTTTATCAGTTCAGTGCCCATCATGCTTGTAGACAATTTTTTGTGTTTGAGCATTCTATTGTAAGTAAATCAACAATATATAAGTTTCACTCCGCTCCGCGAGTGTCTCAAGCGTGCGCTCGAGGAACATTATTTTAAGGTGAAATAAAACGGCCTGTGCTTCTGTGTACCTCTCGGGAGTAAGATAGTGGAGGAAGATACATCTCCCCTGCGTCCCAAAACCACAGTTAGGAGAGGAAAGGCAGGAACGGTCAACACAAGCGTGCGATCACAGACATGTCTCATGCGCGCGCTTTGAGCGATATTGTGCTATTATCACAGCGTGATTAATACATATGTCAGTTTTATCAGGCATGCGTTACAGCGCGCGATCACAGACAGAGTGAGCGAAATGTGGCTGCCAATCCGCGCCAACAGCCTCTCCGGCAACCACCGAGCATTTAAACATTTTTACACATTCATGCCCAGTGTTATGGGCACTGGAGGCAATGCGGGTGAAGTGTCTTGCCCAGGGACACAACAGCAGGATATCTGGGGAGAGCGTGATGCGAACCACCAACCATTGGGTTATTAGACGACCTGCTCTACCTGCTGAGCCGCTGCCGCCCCACTTTTTTCTCCACTTTCCCTCTTTAGGAAAGCTATGGAGGCTCACCCCGCTCTCTTTATTTCCCTTTGATTGGAAATTACATCCAAAAGCTGCGCATTGTGGCATTTTCACTGACAAATGGCAGTAGTTAGTAGCTTCGCTTCTTGGCTTGTATAAGACAGAAAAAATGGCTGCAACCATTCTACGTCACTACCCAGAATGCATTGCGACGTAAACAATAATGGCGATTTACATCATAATAAAGTTTTTTAAAAATATATAAAACTGGGAATTATTTTCAAAAAAATTATATTATAGTTATGTTAGTAACATAAAAATAAAGCAAATAGAGCAAACATGCCAATATAATCAGAGTTCCTTTTAAATAATCAAGCCTGCCAGCATTGACTCTCTCCCTTAAATGGGATTTTGAAATTGTACTCTTAAATTGTTTTTATGCGAGTCATTTCTCTTATGTTTTTACCTTTTAAACTTACTCCCTGCTTGTTTCAGGGTCAACAGTTTCTGAAACCCGGCCTCAATTGTTTTCTTTATGTGCCATTTTCTTTTAATATCTTTCTGCCTGCCTCAGGGACTACAGATGGAAATTAGTGAGAACGCTATAATCTGGTACAGAGCATCTTTACCCTGTGTTTCATGTTTTTTTTTCTGTACATGGTCCCTGACAAATAAACCAATAAAGTAAACTAATGTGCCATGGAGGGCCAAGACCCTGCAGGTTTTCTCTTCTACTCAGTCTCTTCAGCAGGTGTTTTCACTTATCAGCAATCAGTGGGAAGGAATTCAGTGAAATCTGCTGTTGAAGACAGTGGTTGGAGGTAAAGCCTGCAGGGTCTTGGCCCCTCCATGACACATGATTGGACACCCCTGCAGTAGAGTACTGCAATATTACTTTCTACTAAGTTCTCCCCCCACCACTACTTTCTAATTTTTTGCAATCAGACCACAGTAGTGTAGCACTAATATTTATACTTGAGTACCAACCTCTGCTGGAGGAGGAGGAGGAGACTTTGCTTTGGCTCCATCTTGCTGCTCTGGCGGCGGGCGGGGAGCAAACTCCTTGTTGTTGTTCTCCTGGTCAATGTCACTCAGTGAGCTCAATGACGAGTTCCTGGAGAAGCAAACAGGTGTGTCCTCAATGGCAAACTTTTGCTTCTCATCTGACGCCGTCTGATTGGTCGCCACTTTGGTGCGAGGGAAGACGGCGGCTGTCTGCTGCTTCCTTTTCTTGCCATCTTCTTTTGCTTTCTTCTCCTCCTCACCCATCTCTCCCTCCTCATCTTCAAAGTCAAGGGAGCTCAGCGAGTCATTGCGTGAGAAACAGCATGGCGTCCCTTCTATGGGTGTGTAGTGTCTTGGCGAATCAAAGGCAAATCCTGGTTTTGCTTTCGCAGCTGCTGGTTGGGCCACACCATATGGCGCACGTTGAGGCATTGGTTTTACAGGAGATGTCGGCTTCTTCTTCTGTTGCTGAGGACAGAGAGGAGGTGGAGCTGGCGGGGGAAGAGGAGGAGGGAGAGGCGGGGCTTGAGGGTGCTCGCCGTTAGCTGCTGCTCTGATTGGCTTCCTAGGTTTTGCTTTGGGCATGGCAGCATTGATGCACTCAGCGAGAATGTCATCACCATTCTCACCCTCTGGAAATCCAGCCCGCTTCCTCTCGGCTGAGGTGGGCGGGGCTATAGCCTCCTCATTGGGCGGGGAGTCGATGGTGAGATCGCTAAGTGAGGTGGCCGTAGAGAAGTTGAGCGGCGTTCCCTCCACACAGTAAACACGAGGCACCTCTTCCGATGCTGCTGGGACATCCTTCCTTTGCTGTGGTTGGGCACGGCTTTGAGAGGGGAGGAGCTTGTACACAGGAAGCTGACTGGGTTTCCGTGGCGCTGCTGGTTGTTGTTTCTTTGGTTTCCGTGATGACTTGGGCATAGCCATGTTGATGCACGCCTCCAGAATCTCGATGTCGTCATCATCATCTGATTGGTCAAGGATTGGCTTAACAGGTTCTTCCTGCCTCTCCTCTGGCCGACTTTCCTCTTCCTCTTTCTTCTTCTTCTTCATCTCTGCTGCGATGTAGGGCTCATCTAGACTGAGGGCACTTAGACTGGAGGCGCGGGAGAATCCGTGTGGCGTGCTTTCAGTAGCAAAATGTAGCAGGATGTCGGCACTGCTCTCCTCTTCATCCTTCTTCTTGGATTTTTCCTCCTCCTTAGCTTTTTGTGTGGGTGGCGGCAACGGAGGAGTCTTGGCACGACTGGGCGGCATAGTCTGACCGGGACTGTCGGGTAGGTCGCTGGGGCTGACCACGCCACTTGGTACGCCACTGCACGCTTCGCTGGAGTGCACAGAGCTGGCGATGGAAGAGGTGGAGAAGCTGTCAAGAGAGCTGACTGACGTGCAGCGGCTAAACATTAGGGGCGTCTCCTGGGCGTATGGCTGCTCTGGTGGGCTTTTCGGAGTCCTGGCACCCGATGACGATGTTGCATGGTGGTGGTGGTGATGGTGGTGGCCATGGTGGTGGTGACCACGTCGTCCCCGTGTGGAAGGAGCAACAGCCGTCTGGCTCTCTGCCTCTTTCTGCTGCCGCTGCTGCTGCTCATGCGTATCCTTCTCACTCACAGGAAGTGTTGGGTAGTCATTGCTGCCACCGGCGCCACTCCCGCCTTTCCGTTTCCTTGGAATAACCTCCCCGTCCCCCTCCTCTTCTTCCTCAGATGACAGCGGAGAAAGCGAACTGCCTCTGGAGAAACAGATGGGTGTGTCCTCCACACAGTAGGTCTGTGTAGACTCCTGGTTGCTTTTTTGTGATGTTGTCCGGACAGGAGGAGGTGGGGGGCGGAGCTTGTTGGAAGAGGTTAGAGGGGGTGGCGGTAGGGAAGTGGCGGCAGTCTCTTCTGGCTTGAACAGTGGTTTGCGGGCGGTGTCTGGGCCATACTTTAGACTGTAGTCTATTGGCTGTTCGGTTGTTGAGTCAGAGGGATAGTTTGATGTTGCCGAGATGACGACATACCGTGGGGGTGGGACAGAGGATATGCGGCTGCTGGTCGGTGTAGCTTCACTGCCATCGTTTCTCCTCAGTCTGACATCCTGCTCACTGTCATCATCGCTCTCTATGGTGTCACGGTGACTTGGACTTTGCCTTCCAGAGTTCAGCTGCTCGTCAGAGTACTTCAGGCTGTAGTTGATAGGTGTGTCTAGCTCTGCACCGTCATCGTCTGCCATATGGTTAGCACTACGTATCTTATGGGCCAGGTCCGCTGGGTATTTTCTGTAAACACAGCACTTGTTGGCACCATTCTCATCCGATGAGTAAAATGGTTCTGATGAGGGTTTGGTCTTGCCACGGTTGCCATAGCCATCTGCGCTTGTCACACTGTTGAGGCTGTCGCTGGATGCCCGCACACTTGGTGGGAACACTGTTCGAGTATATACTGCTTCTTCACTCGTCCTTTTCGATCCATCGCCACTCTTTGGGCTTGATAGCACTGGCGTGTTGGTGTATGAGCGTGTAGTGTTTCCGGCCCCAGATGCACCATTGCAGCCCCGCACTTTCTTGTGTGCAGCCTTAGGGCTCAGGTTGTCAATGTTGTCAAAGGTTTCTGACAGCTGCTGTGCATCCAACTCCTCGATTAACGCCTTCTGTTTCCGGGCTTGCAGCGATGGAGCACCGCCACCAGGTGAAACCACGCTAGCATCTTTGTAGCGCGCCGGTCGATTGGCCATCAGGTTGCGCAGGGCAGCAGCACTTCCCATCGCAATCATCTTGTGGCGGGAGTGGATGAGGTTACGCAACATCCCAACGGCACCTAGCTCCCATAATGCCTCCTGGTCTTTGGCATCTCGGGCTGACAGGTTCCACAGCGTCCCGCATGCATTGGACACAATAGTCAAACTGTGCGACTTCAGGTGCTGCAGCAGTGTTGGCAGGCAGCCGTGCTCACGGAGAATCTGCCTTTAAGACAAGAAACAGGAAGCAGAATCAGTACAGTGGCTCCACAGAGGCTTTTCACAGCATTTACATTACTTACCTGTGTGCCTCATTGGTGGCAATGAGGCTGGACACATTCCGTAGGATGCCACCACCACTCTCGATGATCGCCAGTGTGTTGGTGTGGCTGCGATGCGTAAGCGTCCCCACTAGAAAAGCCAGAGCTCCATCCACTGCACAGATGTCTGCCTTGTTCTCTGTGCAGTGAGCTGAGAGGTTCCAGAGTGCACTCAGCACAGACTTTAGAGTTGACTCCTGAAAGAGGAGGAGTGAGGGGTGGAAATAGCCATGAAGTTCAGAGCATGCACAGCACAGGCCTCAATGTCTGGAAGAGATATAAAACCTAAGTGAGTTCACCTTCTGCACCTCAAGAGCACAGCCCATCAGTGCTCGGACGCTGCCCACTTCCCGCAATGTCTTCTTACTGTTCACATCAGCACGCCATGACAGGTTTCTCAGAACACTGGCTATCACCTGAAATGCAAAAGTACAGATTTTCATCTGCAAACACAAATGTGTGATATACTGTGCGTTGCAGCTACAGTTCTGAAGCTCTACAGGTGCATCTAAAAAAAAATGCTGGTGGCTGCCAGCGGTACTCCTCAGCCTGCTGGTATTAAGAGCACTGGCTGGCTGAATTTGTGTAAAGTCACCCAAAATCAAAATCGTCCCAGACTTTTCATAGATGCAACTATGGGGTCAATATGAAAAGCCTACATCACTTAATTCACAAGCTATCAGATTTACAAGTTGTTGTTTTTTTTAGAGCTAACCTCTGACCTTGACCTGAGGTCAAGGGTGCCAAAATTCAAACTCATCCCAGATTTTTCAAAGACAGAACAATGGTATCAATGTGAAACATGTACATCGTTTACATTGCGAGTTGTCATCTTTACAATGTTTTTGGAAAAATTCTTGAGTTCAAGGTCACACAAACTCAAAACTCTTCCAAGATTTGTCATAGATACAACTAGAAAATTCCTAATGGAAACTTTGAGTGTGCCAGCGTGGCTGCCCACTGGCTGTGGCTTTAACCTGTGAGAACTTGAAAATCAACTGAATTTGAATGGAATTCAAAAACCTTGACCTTTTAACCCCAGACCCATAGATTGAGGTCAGAATCCCAAGATGAACCTGTGTACCAAGTCTGGTGACCCTAGCTTTACTTGTTCTTGAGATATAATTTATATGGAATTTAGGGCATTTCAACCTTGACCTTTGGCCTTGTGATCCCCAAACCATAGTCACAGTTCAGCATCACAGGGTGAATCTGTGTACCAAGTTTGGTGACCCTCGCTTTACTTGTTCTATAGTAACAGCGCAAAGGAAATGTGAACCTTGAACTCTGGGCCCCAAACCCAGAATGGAAGATCAGGTCCCATCCAAGATTTTTCTTAGTTACAACTATTGTAACATTTCTTTCCCTAGTTTTTGTGTTCACAAGGCAGGTGTTGACACCACTGCCCTCCCTCCGGTGGGGTGACGTCAATACCCCTTCAGCCCCCCCCCCTTTTTTTTTTTTTTTAAAGCTAAGAAGTAAAAATTAAAATATCATGGAAATCTTTTATTTTTCATAATTTCACTAAGAAGTTTTATATTCCTTATTTTATAGTCCACATACCCATCTGAGCATGAACTTACCTGCTGCAGATCTTCACTCTCAGACTTCAGCTGGGCAACCATTGCTCTCATGCAGCCCTTCATGGAGCACAGCGTGGCCTGATGGGAAACAAACAACAGCATAATGCTTTGATTTAACTGGGAACTCAGTTTGACACAACAAAGTCCACTCACCTTATTGGCCACGTCCCCAAAGGTGAGGTTTGTAAGCGCCATACCAGCATATCGTCGAAGGGTGACACTGTAGTGATCGCTGCTCAAACCAAACATTTCACAGTCCACTTGGAGCAGCTCCGCCACAGCCTGGAGACCTCCTAGAGCAACAGGTAATCCACATACAGTCAGATTAAGCTGACGAAGAACCAGTGAAACATGCATGAGAGCGATGTGACTCACCAAGCTCGTTCATGGCATGTCGATGTTCTTCATCAAAGGACAGTTTCATGAGAACACAGACGGCTGGACATATCTGATGTTCCACTGGAGACGGCACTGAACATACATCACACGACATGTGTGTTAATAAACACGTCATCACAAACCACTACAGTCATGTGACTGAGCGTGTGAGATCACTCACTGGGGTTTTCCTCCTGGTCGACGCCCCTCTCGTGGTTCTCCTGCCAGCTCCAGCAGGCCTCACAGTAATGACGCACCTGCTCCAACAGGTGAAGCACTCTGATCTCCCTTCGCCCCCTCTTATCATCTGGCTGACTGTGCACAATGTTGTGCAATGCCGCTGACGCTCTTGCACGAGCCTCTTTACTGCCACGAGAGTTACCTGGGCAATCACACAATTACATACAAGTAAGGTCACTGAATCACAAGAACTGTGGATATGTAGGAAACAGTAGTTACCTAGCAACAATGAGTCTTTGTCATTGCCATGTAGCAGTTGGATGAGCAGTGGCAGGCATCCGGACTGACGCATGGCAATGCATGAGTCTTGTGAGCTCGACATGGCAAGTAGCGTCCGTGACATATCATCTTTATCGTGAGTCCCCAACATGGAGAGAAGACTATACACCATCTCCACCTGAAAGGAGCACCACATGATTTAAAAGTTTAAAGAAACAGAAGGTGACATACAATAACACCTGCAGGGGGCTGTACAGTGCTCAACTTATTAAACCTGTAGGTGGCGATACACAGTCTGTTAAAGAATGACTAACATAGGGTGTTGGAGAGAATTACCTTTGTTCCCAAGTGGCTGGTGATTCGTCGAGGCACAGAGTAGCTTGTCTCACTAACTGGCTCATGGTCTAGTCGGGTGCTGGCACTCTGATAGAGAAAATTTCCTTTTTAAGTGTCCCATTCACTTTTATCTTTCTACAATGCCATCTTGGGTCATTTGATTAAAAATTAAAAAAAACAAACACATTAACATCTCTCCTCATTTAGAAATATTCATAATTTACATTGTGGCAGAATCTGGTATAGTTCTTCTGGGTTACATTTCCTTACATCAGTAACACACAATCCTGCCTTCACAGTCTATCTTTCTCGATGATAATGGCTCCACAATGATTAATGGGGTAGCTGATGGGCCCTTGTATGACTAAGTAGGCCAATTCATGACAGGCAGTGTCTGCCACAAACCTGGCAGATAAATCCTAATTGAGCTTGTTTAGACGGTTCTTGGTTGTGACATTTTCTGTGGCACTCTTGGTTAGCCATCGCATATTTCTGCTCAACTTTCTCTACACCTCTTTTGATGGCACCTTTCCACTGACTGCAGTCTGAGGCCACTTCCTCCCACGTTGAAGGGTCAATATTAGCCTTTTGTTAAGTTTCAGTGTAAGTCATTGTTGTAACGTAATCGCTGATCTCCATGTTTACGAGTCCCACTTGATAATTGACCATGGAGGATATTCCTGGGAAATCTGCCATTAGGCATGCCAACTACATGGCCAGCCCAGCACAGCTGAGCAGCTAGGCCCACTGAGGACACAGCTGGCATTCCTGCACAAGCTAGAACTTCTGTGTTGGGAGATCTTGTCCTTCCAGGTGATTCTCAAAAGCGAGCGCACGCATCGCTGTTGTAGTTGAGCCAGTTGACGCAGATGCTTTTGGTGTGAACACCATGTCTCACAGCCATACAAAAGGGATGGTACGACCACAGCTCTATAAACCTTGCATTTGGTAGAAAGTCGAAGGCTTTGTGACCATACACGATCCTGAAGCTACCCAAAAGCAAAGCAAGCCTTCCTTATGTAAGACTCAATCTCAAAGTCAAGGGACGCAGTTGATGTGATCATGTTACCGCCTTCAGTAACAACCCATCATAATGATAATAATTAGCTGTGATATTGATCCAGTCCACAACCAGAGTTTCTAAGCCTGACGAGTTAGCTCTGAAGCCAATACCACCTCCAGCTGGACCATAATGATGGAACAGGACTTACTGGGGACAAAATTGTTATTCATTCACCTTTGTGGAGTTATTTATTGATAAACACAGCAGTCCCGGACATGGCAGATTATCTGTTATTGCTAGACAAACACTGGAGAGGCTCCAGTTCATGTGTGAAATAGAGCATCTCCCTGTCCACTGCACAAGCTACCAGATGTGGAAAACTTCCACTAAGATTCAGGGATCTAAGTATGGCCTCTCAGCAGAGCTAAAATAAGCTAATGGTGTGACTAAAATAAAGTTTGTGTTTCACTGTGAAAATACTACTTAGGAATGTTGCTGCCTCCACACTGCTGAGTCGTGCTTCAGACCCCACAACCTGCAAGTAAAACATTTTAATATTTTATCGGCGAGGTTGTTGCTGCTGAAGTTGTTAATCTAGCAATGGTATGCTGTTGTAATAAGGGAAGACGTGCATGATTTGTTATCTATGACTGTGTTGGTGGTTTAATTGGGTGACTGTTAGAATTGTTGCTCTCCTTATTTTTGTACAAATGCCAGCAGTGGTGAGATGGGTTAGTAACAGTATTTGCTTAGTAACTAAACTGTATTGTAGACTGTGTACTCACAGTAAGAAATTGATGGAAAAATTCTATGTTACACCGAGTTATATGAATTTTTATGAATATGATTTTTTTTTATAAAGCTTAATGTGTATACCTAGGCAACCCTGTTACCATCAGTGTTTCCTCTGGCTTAAAGATCTTGGCGCGGTGGCAACATATTTTTCCGCGGGGGGGGGGGGGGGGGGAGAGAGAGAAATCACATGACACGATTGTAACCAATCGTATTTATTTGTACCCGTAGGTAGATTTGCAAAACAAATCTACCTACGGGTACAAATAAAGTAACCTGAACCAGAATATGTTAATTTTACACTATTTTTTTTTTTTTTTAATTTTGCACAGTAATATTGCATAATGGAACTTATAATTTGAAGTATTGTACAACCAAGGCATGAATATTGGAATATTGGGCCAGTTGGGGTCCCACCCAGATGTCCTGTATTTGGACTTTTTACTGGTGTCATCCTTCTCTCCTTCCTCTGCTCTCACCTCTCCTGGACCCTCTGCTTGAACACTTTCCTCTCCTTGGCTCCTCTCTTCTGTCTCATCTTGCCCTCTCTGAGTCCTGTCTAATTCAGGTTCTCTCTCTGTCTATGGTGGTATACAAACAGGTTTGAAAATAACAAGTGTCATGTTTTGTCCTGCAGGATTTTTTTTCATGGTTTACATAAATAACCAAAATGTGTATTTTTTGCATTTCTATTCTAGTGTTTCGTTTTTTCCATTGACCAAGAGTAGGAAAGGGAAGGGAAAAAACAGTCATAATAGTAATTTACTCATTCATACTTAAAATTATATGATCAGGTGGGTATATTAACCAGAGTTGAGTTAAGGGTACAAAGAGCACCCACTTAAAAACTTGAGTAATGACTTCAGTCTTGAAGGTTTGAGTTTTTTCTCCAAAATGTATAACAATTTTCTTATAGTTTTCTACTTTTCTCTGTAAATTTATCTAAATTTGCAACACTCTTCCTCAAATTTGTAATTTTCTCTTGTAAAATTATGACTTTTCTTGTACATTTGAGACTATTATAAATGTGGATTATTTTATGACTAGTTTTTTTTTTATCTTTTTTTAATCCAATCCACCTTTATTTATAAAGCTTTTTAAAAATGACAGTTGACAAAGTGCTGTACATCAACGATAAATAAAATATAAAATCAATAAAATACAGCTAAAGTACAAAACAGCACAAAAAAAAAAAAAAAAAAAGCAATAGTCATACAATAGAGACAATAAGAACAAATAAAATCAGTGTCTCAAACTGGGTCAAAAGCCAGAGAATAAAAATGGGTTTTAAGAGGAGTTTTACAACTGGACAGTGAAGAGGCCTGTCTGTTAGACAAAGATAAGATAAGATAAGATAAGATAAGCCTTTATTAGTCCCACAACTGGGAAATTCCAGGATTGCAACAGCACAGGGATAGCAACACTCAGAGCAACAATCAGAAGGCAAGAAAAAACAAGCAAGCAAGAGCAGCTAATATACATATGTACATATTACTATAAAATATATATATACACACACACACAGACAGTGCAGAGCATTGTAGCTGGATGGAATAAATATATGAATATATGAACACACAGTGCAGAGCATTGTAGCTAGATGGAATAAATATGTAAATATATAAACACCCACAGTATGGAGCATTGCAGCTAGGTGGAATAAATATGCAAGTATATAAACACACACAGTGCGGAGCAATGTAGCTAGATGGAATAATATGTAGATATATAAAAACACAGTGCGGAGCATTGTAGCTAGATGGAATAAATATGTAAATATATAAACACACACAGTGCAGAGCATTGTTGCTAGGTGGGATGAAACAGCATAACCGTCTATTTAGTTATCCTACATGGTATGATTATGTGCCCATACATATTCTCACCCTCCATAGCGACCGGTATGTTCCTAGTTGTATGCCGGAGAGGACCATTGTGTAAGTCTATTGCATCTTTTGCATTAAAAAAAAAAACAAAAAAAAAAAAAAACTATTAGTTTGTTACGTCTTTTTGCTATCTCTGCGAGCAGCCCTGCTTAGGTTGTACAGTCTGACAGCCGTTGGTAGGAAGGACCTACGAAACCTCTCGGTTGTGCACCTGGGATGATGTAGTCTGCTGCTAAATGAGCTCCTCAGTGCATCCAGTATGTCCTGCATAGGGTGGAACTCGGACTCCAGCAGAGATGACAGTTTAGCCACCGTCCTTCTCTCTCCTATCTCCTCCATCGGATCAAGGCGTTGCCCCAGGACAGAGCTAGCTTTCTTAATCAGTTTGTTCAGTCTCTTCCTATCGGCTGCAGTAATGCCACTGCCCCAGCAGACCACTCCAAAAGTGATGGCTGATGCCACCACCGTGTCATAGAATGACTTCAGCAGCGCAGAGCAGGCAAGGCAAGGCAGATTATTATAAAATTACTGTTTTTCTAATAAATTTGAAACAGAATGTGGCATTTTTTTTAACTTTTTTTCCCCCTCATACAATTGAAACTTTTGACCATAATTTTGTAGAGCCAGAACAGAACAATAACTCTGAATTCAAAGAAATATAATTATTAAAATTACATTTAAAGAAATAAATTAAATGACCAAGGATGCCATTATTTCTGTTATAATATTTTTATATATTTATAGTTTATTTTTATTTTTTTTTAGAAATCTCACCACCACCCAGACAGCAGGAAAAACCTCCCAATGCTCCGCACTGTGTTTATATACTCATATTTATTCCATCCAGCTACAATGCTCTGCACTGTGTGTATATATATATATATATATATATATATATATATTTATAGTAATATGTACATATGTATATTAGCTGCTCTTTTTTTTTTTTTTTTTTTTTTCTTGCCTTCTGATTGTTGCTCTGAGTGTTGCTATCCCTGTGCTGTTGCAATCCTGGAATTTCCCCATTGTGGGACTAATAAAGGCTTAGCTTATCTTATTTTGAAATCCAAATGTTGAAACGTTTAGTTTGTCTGAAGGATGCTGATGGATTAAAGTCAACGACTTGGTGAAATTCAGTCATCTCAACTTGCCAGGTACATAACAGGGAACATAACTTAATATTGTAGTGGCTGGTGAAATATATCTTCAACAATTCATCAGTCCCTTGCCTTTCCCTTCATATGAAGCCGGCTGCAAATGAATTCTAACCACATCACTTAGCTAAGCGACTCTTCCATTATTGCTCCTGTTCCCAGCGGGTTAAAACCATGATAAACACCAGTGCTTACATACCTCTTCTGATTTTTTTCCCACCTTTAAAGTACTTTAATAAATGTTACATATGAGAATTGTACTTTGGGGTTTGCCGTAGCTCAGCCGTGGTTGGGGGATGAGTGACGTCAGGTGGACTACGGCTAGGAGTATACAGTATATTGAGCTGTAGAGCTAAATAAAGTACATCCTATGAACAGCAGAACAAGCTCTCCGTTCTCTGTTATTCAGAGATCACAATAAACCCACGTTTCACTCAGACAGTCATGCTAGCGAGAGACTCTGCCTGACTGGGAAGCTCGCGTGGGCGGGTGCTTCTAAACTCCGCGCGGATGATGGCCACACGCATTGTTCGTGTGCGCGCTTGCGGAAAGTCATTTCTTCATATACTGTATTTTTCTTAGATTCATATCTCCTCATTAGCGCAGCAGTAGTTTTTCTGGTGAGGTGGGCCGCCACTCAGAAATGTTACCAGAGGAAACCCTGACCATATTTGGAGTTGTTGAGTAGTGGAAAAAAAAGATTGAAGGATGCTGATGTAAGTGTGAATGTTCAGTTCTGTTACTGACTGTTCAGCTGATCACTAGTGTTTTCTGCATGAACTCGGCAAATACAATCTTAGTCATGAATGAAATATCAAGAGGCTCAGCAAACCTTATCACACTGAGTCATGAATGAACTCATCAAGAAGAGACCCCACCCTGACGGTCCCTTGGATATATATTAGCCAGAAATACTATGTTAGTTAAGCCAATGCACTGCAGCAGTCTGTGAAAGCTGTACTCTGTATTGTCTTCCGCTGATCAGTGCATATTAAATTTGCTGCAACTCTGATCCTGCCTGATTTTTAATAAAGAATTTTTCCAACAGAAATATTTACAGTAATACAAGTGCAATAGATTATGTTTTGTCTGCATAATGTCCACACCTGAACATACTGGAAGACTTGCAGTGTGCACATGTATTTACTGTATGTGTTGCTGCTTTCAAGCACACACAAATTTACTTTCAGTTAGTAGAACATTGTCAGTGGGCTATCTTTCAGTGGTGAGGCACCACTTTGGGTCTGCTGGGTATATAGTTCAGACAGAAAAGTCAGTTTGCAATAATTTTGACTTAACCAATCATGTGTAAAAGGAAAATTGAGGCAGGCAACTTGCCTTAACACTACTAATCATGTGTAAAAGAAAGGCTGAAGCAAGTAACTTAAGTAAATTAACATGATAACAACTGTGATATTATTATAAGAATAGCAAAATAATGGTGTAATGAAGAGGATAATAAAAACAATAATTATGAACATCCATCCATCTTCTTCTGCTTAATCCTTTTCGAGTCGCGGGGGGACTGGAGCCTATCCAAGCATCTTTGGGTGAGAGGCTGAACATAATAAAAATAAAAACAATCTGTCCAAGGAAAATACTCAGACTATCCAACACTGGCTGACTGATGCTACTGCACACTGGTCACATTATTATTGTTATTGTATTTATGTCCTGTGTGTCATAATGTATTGTTACTCATTATATGTTTTATTAATGATCACATCATAAAGGCTGTCAGCTACAACACTGACACACATTGCTGAAGTTGTTTTAGACCCCAGGAAGAATATGTTGAGTGCTGCTGAAGCTAATGGGGATTCTAAATAAACAAATAAAATAAATTAACTTAACAGTGTGTACTTTTGACTGGCCTTGAACACGCTTAATCTGGGATAAACAAATGAGGAGCTCATGAGCAGGCACAAAACCAAGTGTATGAAAATGAGAGACACAAAAACCTTTTTTAATGATCTGTAGAACAACACAGGAATGGGTTTTGGTCTTCAAAACTATATGGGCATGGCACTGTGGATGTCAAACCTTAAAATTAATCCCAGGAAATGGCAATGAACAAGACCTTTAAAAAGAAGAAGATAATGATACTAGAAGACAGATATTTACCTGAACACCAGCCAATCCGCTGCCGTCACTCACCCCCTGAGCTCCCTCCACCTCCAGAGAGAGAAAGAAGACAGATGCGTTGCTTGGGTAACAGTCACGGTGTTAAGAGCAGGGCATTAGAGCAGGTAAAGTGGTTACCTGCAGACGTGCTCCCAGTCTCTGGATATCTTTCTCTATTTGCTGAATCCGAGACACACGAGCCTAAAACACAAAGGTCAGAGGTCTTGTGATGTCTGGGAGGAGGAGATGCTTGGGGGGAGCGGGGTGTCTCGTCAGATGTACTCCTCCTACCTGAGCCCTCCTCTCCATCTCCTGACATGAACCCAGCTGTTCCTCCATGGCTGAGCGGATCTGACGGGCCTCAAACTCAAGCTGGCGGCGGCTCATGTCAGTCTGCAGAGTGAACTGAACACATATTATTCTGTTAACCATAGGCAGGTCAGTGTTACTCAGTGTTGTCATGGAGATGGGTGTTTGCTTACATTCTCAGTGAGTGGCAGACTGTCGATTCTCTTGGTGAGGTTCTGTAGCTGAGCATAGTACCAGTCCTTCTCTTTCTCCTCCTTCTCCAACTCAGCCAATAGGAGGGACCTGACAGGTACCAGCAGCCAATTACAGAGCAGCAGACAGAGCGGGGCTGGGTTAAAGTATACGGCAGAGCCTGATTGTGGAGTCGTGATTAGAAAAGGCGAGTTTCCCAACTGTAAAGACCTGTTACCTGAGCTCTGATGTTACACATAGGTTCAAAAAGTGTTACTCATATGTTAGAAATAAGTTTCTAGTATGCTAGACATTTATCTCGACGTATTTTGACTTATGAGTAACTTATGAGTCCGTTACAAGTAATGTGCGTGAACGAATGCATAACTTCCCTACAACTTATACCCTGTGTATGCAGGACGTTTTAGCCATATGCTGATACAGTGGAAATTTTTCAGCGTGCTCAAAATTTTCGGAGGAGCTTGGCATACAACGCTGTATACCAGCGTGCACTTAACTTATAAAAACTTACCCATAACTGATTCGATGTATGCCAGCGTATTCTCCAAATTTTTTATACATTTGGCAAACGCTGCCTAAATTGTCTAGGTGTTACAGGGCGTTTAAGACTATGATGATGTGACTCAAATATTCTCAGTCTGACAATTATCCTTCTGTCCTCAGGTTTACACTCTTTGTAAACCTACTACCATACACCCCTTCTATGCATGTGTGTATGTGTGTGGACAGCACTACTCTAGAGTATTTGCATCAGCAGTCAGAAGTACCTCTCCTTTTCCAGCTCCTCTAGACACCTTTCATGGCTGTCTCTGCCTGCAGACGGCAGCCCTTTCCTGGGGAAGGCAGTACTTGTCGAAGAGCCCAGTGCTACAGAGCCTCCTGCTGCCCCTACAAGAGGTCCAGAGGAGGTGGAGGAGGCAGAGCTGGAGGAGGAAGATGGGGGCAAGGGGGGCCTGGAGCGGGGCTTAAAGCCTGCAGAGTCTAGACTCATCTCTGAGGACAGGTAAGGTCACAGTGAGCATGTACATCAGGTGATCAAACGTCAGGCACATGGAGTATGTACTGGCTCACCTTTCAGTCGCCCTATAAGCTCCAACTGAGATCCAGATGCTTCGCCAGATTCTTCTTCTATGGTCCCCTGCAGCTGCTTCAGCACTTCCTTTTTGGACAGAAAAAAAAAATAGCATGGCACTACAGCATCAATTACAAAAAAAAAGAAGTTAAACACTGGCTTTAATTCCCATGGAAACAAAATCCCTCCAAGGCCTTTCTTGGTACATTCTCACCAGCCCTTGTGTTTGTAACGGCAACAATTTTTTATTTTTTATTTTTTTAAATCTGAGAATATTTTTGTCCTGCATACTTAAAGTTCTATTACTGTTTTTTCCTGCAAATTGGTAACTTTTCCTCACTTTTTTTTTTATCAATTAGCAACTTTTTATCATAAATTAGTGCCCCCCATAAGTTTTTTTTCCCCCATGTAAAAATACAACTTTTTGTTATACTTTGTGACAGTTTTTCCCCATATATCAGTAACTTTTTTCCACTCAAACTGGCAACTTCTCTCATGAATTTGTAAAATTATCACAAATTAGCAACTTTTTTCACGTAGCAACTTTCTTCATGTAATTTTGCAACTTTTTCTTGTAAATTAGCAACCTTTTCATGAATTAGCAACTTTTTTCCTCAAATTTGCCATTTTTTTGTTATCAGTCAGTGAGTTTTTTGATGTAAATTTGCAAATCTTACTTTAGATTTAGCAGTAGCATTGTCATTGACGTTTTTGTTTGTATGTTAAATTCATGACTACACGTTTTTTCCAGAAATGGTATCAAGTACTAGATATTTTCCAATTTAACAGTCTCAAGTTTAAAAATCTAGTATCCTGACAGCCTTACTCAGGAATGAAAGTGGATGGTGTGGCTTTTCACCTTCATAGCCTGGTTTTATTTTTGTTATTTCTTTCTATATGTTGCCTCTCTGTGTGTGGGTACCCAGCTAAAAAGGAAAATGTGCTAAAATTCTCTGAATAAAAACTGATTTGTAGTGCCCTCCATAATGTTTGAGACTTGATTTTCAATTCCACCACCACCACCACATAGACATTTTTTTGACTCACTCTCTCGTTTTTCCTTCAGTTACAAAAACTACGGCCAAATCCCATTCTCCTCCTTTGCAGACTCGTTGACTTTAGGCGCATTCACGTTAAGCGACCGAGTGTTTAGGGCTGTCCCAATCTGAAATCAGAAAGTGGCTGACTGATCACTCGCTGACTTTATGAGCCCTTAAATGACCCTTTCTCAAAGTCAGCATGCTATACTGACTTTAGGTAAGGGAAATTACCCACAGTTCAGAATGCCATGTTGGGGTTTCTCAAGGGAAAGCTCCTGATTGGTCACCTGTTCATCACTGACCACCCCTTCACCCCTGCCCCCCCATCTCCCCACCCCCCAAAAATACTGCCTTGACAAGAATTTAACATCTTTGCCAAAATAAAAAATATATGACACAAAGACTGAGTTTATTCTGCATTACACACCCTTTAAGCAATTTAATTACATTTGGTTAATTATGCAGTTTGAAAAAAGATGATTTGCAGTTGTAATGAATTAAATCATCTCAAGAGGCTGCAGCACATTTAATTCAGTTCATTCCTGAAGAAAGTAGTAAGTCTGAGACCCACAATGTTTGGTCATGTTTTCATGTCACACAAATTAAAAGTGTGGTTAAAATAAACAGGTTAAAAGATAGATTTCTATTAAAATGGTAACACTGAAAATGAAATAAGACATAATTTGATCCCCTTTATTTCAATAAGTCTCTAAAGATCCTGAAACAGACACAGCCTTGAACTTTCAGGGTCATTTTCTTTTATCGTTTGTCAATGTACCCGTTTGTTTCCAATTTTAGTTTTGTCTGGAATCTGATTTTATTTTTGTGATCCCTTATATACACTATTTTTGTTTCCTAATCCTTTTAATAAAGTAAATTAAATAAAAAACTTTTAGTGTTGCCAAGGTAACAAAGTGTGCCCCATTTCTACCATTTTGAGCTCAGCCAGTCAAAATTAAGTGCAACTAAAGGCTTGTATCATTGTATGGCCATATTTTCTCAACTTTAATTTGCCAGAATTTCAAGATAACGCTTTGCTTTCACAATAAACACAAATTTAACTCACCTTTACTGTCAATGGAGCCACGAAAAAAGGTACTGTAATAACTATGCCGAGCCACTAGAGGTGGTAGTGTGACTTTTTTACATCATACGGATGATTTACTGTCAGTCTAGCTGAGAGATACAGTGAATATAAAAAGTCTACACACCCCTGTTCAAATGCCAGGTTTTTGTGATGTAAAAAAATGAGACCAAGATAAATCATTTCAAAACTTTTTCCACCATTAATGTGGCCTATAACCTGTTCAACCCCATTGAAAAACAAACTGAAATCTTTTAAGGGGAAAAATAAAAAACTTAGAATAATCTGGTTGCATAAATATGCACACCCTTAAACTAATACTTGGTTGGAGCACCTTTGGCTTTTATTACAGCACTCAGTCTTTTTGGGTAGGAGTCTATCAGTGTGGCACATCTTGATGTGGCAATATTTGCCCACTCTTCTGTGCAAAAACCCTCCAAATCTGTCAGATCATGAGGACATCTCCTGTGCACAGCCCACTTCAGATCAGCCCACAGATGTTCAATCGGATTCAGGTCTGGACTCTGGCTGGGCCATTCCAAAACCTTAATCTTCTTCTGGTGAAATCATTCTTTTGTTGATTTGGATGTGTGCTTCGGGTCATGGTCATGCTGAAAGATGAAGTTCCTCCTCAACTTCAGCTTTCTAGGAGAAGCCTGAAGGTTTTGTGCCAACACTGACTGGTATTTGGAACTATTCATAATTCCCTCCACCTTGACTAAGGCCCCAGTTCCAGCAGAAGAAAAACAGCCCCAAAGCATGATGCTGCCATCACCATGCTTCAATAGGTATGGTGTTCTTTTGGTGATGAGCAATGTTGTGTTTGCGCCAAATATACCTTTTGGAATTATGGCCAAAAAGTTCAACCTTGGTTTGATCGGACCATAACACATTTTCCCACAAGCGTTTGGGAGATTTCAAATGCGTTTTTGCAAAATGTAGCTGGGCTTGGATATTTTTCTTTGTAAGTTAAGGCTTCCATCTTGGCACCCTACCCCATAGACCAGACATTTGAAGAAGATGAGAGATTATTGTCACATGTACTCAACAGCCAGTACTTGCCAGAAATTCCTGTAGATCTTTCAATGTTGCTGTCGGCCTCTTGGCAGCCTCCCTGACCAGTTTTCTTCTGGTCTTTTCATCAGTTTTGGAGGGACGTCCAGTTCTTGGTCATGCCACTGTCATGCCATATTTTCTCCACTTGATGATGACTGTCTTCACTATGTCCCATGGTATATTAAATGCCTTGGAAATTCTTTTGTACCCTTCTCCTGACTGATACCTTTGAGCAGTGAGATGCTTTGGAAGTTCTCTGCGGATCATGGCTTGTGCTGTAAGATGTGACTACCGTATTTTTGGGACTATAAGGCGCACCGGATTATAAGGCGCATAAAGGCGAGGTAGTCGGAGCTGGGAAAAAATTTTTTTTTACGTGCATGGAAAGAAAATCCTATCTATAGTCATTATAGACACATATAGCGCGATTGTCTGTGGGTGTGAATGACCTGTTCCATGAGCAGGCGGAACGTTTTTAGTCCGTGGCTGTTTACATCGCCATATTGGCCAGAATATCGCTCGGTACTCGCTTGATACTCGATACGGCTCGCTCTCCGGCAGAGAGCAAGCCGTATTTACAGCCGTAAATACGTATTTACAGCCATATTTACAGCTAAACGGGAGCAGTTTCGATGCCGAAATTTCACATACAAATCCTAATATACGTGTTCTATACACCATCGGCTTTTGGGTATCGACTACCTCGCGAGGCAGTCGGATCTGGGAATTTTTTTTTTTTTTTTTTTTCTGTGCATGGAAAGAAAATCCTATCTGTCTCCCTATAGACACATATAGTGCGATTGTCTGCGAGTGTGAATGACCTGTTCCATGAGCAAATGTACGTTTTTGGTCCGTGGCTGTTTACATCGCCAGGATACTCGCTCAGTAATCGATACGGCTCGCTCTACGGCGGCAGCCCCAAGAAGTAAACAATGCAAACAAATGCCGGGACGCTTGAATTCTTTCGTCCCGAAAATATCATTTTTGAATATTAATTACAGCTAAACAGGAGCAGTTTCAATCCACGATCCATTGGCAGATAGTGGCGTAACTCGCTAGCAATTTAACTTTGAACGACCTGTTGACACCAATATAGCGGTTGGGAGTTCTTTGGTTAATCCACCCGGAATGATGGCAAGCTCCGAATTAGTTTGCTTCACTTGGGTTTTGACAGTATTGGTGAGATGGGCACGCATGGAGTGGCAGATCAATAGGGATGGAGATTTGTGGAAAAAAGCCATCCGGTCATTATGTTGAAGCACATATTACTCCGCGAGGCTCCTGACTACCGTAATGCTCCGACAATCCATCAAGCGGTTCGGCTTCGTAACTTACCAAAGTCGTACTAAAACATTTTTGACAAATTTTTGAGCGCCGTGTACCACATAAAATCGGGTCGAGGTCAGTAAGCACAACCAGAATTAATACATAAGGCACACCGGATTATAAAGCGCACTGTCGATTTTTGAGAAAATTAAAGGATTTTAAGTGCGCCTTATAGTCCAAAAAATACGGTACAAAAATGTCAGGAAAAGCTGAAATTTATTTGGGGTTAATCACAGGCACTTTAAATGGTGGCAGGTGTGTGCTGACTCCAATTTAACATGAGTTTAAATGTTATTGGTTAATTCTGAACACAGCCACATCCCCATAAATATGCATACAAGGTGCGCACATTTATGCAACCAGGTTATTGTAAGTTTTTGATTTTTTCCCTTAAAAGATTTTAGTTTGTTTTTCAATTGGGTTGTACAGGTTCTAGGTCACATTAATGGTGGAAAAAGTTTTTAAATGATTTATCTTGGTCTAATATTTTTACATCGCAAAAACCTGGCATTTGAACAGGGGTTTGTAGACTTTTTATATCCACTGTAAATAACGGTTATAAAATAGCAGTTACCGAAAAAAATAACATATTCAGCAACTACACCATTTATTTATCACATTGATTGCTTTCACACTGGTTTTGCTGTTTAGTTTTGCAGAGGAAGGATGAGGCATTTTCTTCCTGGAGTTTTCAGTTCATCGCTAAAAACTACAAGTCCCAACAATCCTCGTCTCAAGAACAAGACGGACCACAGCAGAACACTGCAGCAGACACCTGCGCGGAGTAGGTTGTGCTTTAATATAAAAACACCACAGTGTGACATGCTTCATTCATTCACTTTAAAATGACTCGCTCACTAAACCAAGCAATTTATTAAGCTGAGGAGAAACATGACATCTGTATTTTTATATCACATCTGTAACAATAATCACATGCTGTTTTATGCTGTTTTTGTTCCCTCTTTGTCTCTCTGAGGTTCACGGTGGTGAACCTGAGGGTCAACAGTCACAGCAGCTGTGAAGATAACAGGTTGGAAGTTAAATAAGAATATTACATGTTTACCGTTTATACCAGAAACTGCTACTGTATCTATAAAAGCAAAGAATCTGTGTGTGTCTGTTCCACGCACAGCTCTTGAACAGTTTGTCAGACTGACCAAAGATTTTAAACATGATTTGCTGAAGTTATGAGGGTGTGTATCCCTGAATATGTAGTCGCCAAGTCAAAATATGTAATTTTTATCAAAAAAAAGTTTAGCCACCACTCTGTGTCTCTTAATGCCCTGGCTTCAAGAAGTGTCGGCGGGGTTTCAGATTGACTCTATGCTGATTGGATAACACGCGGCATCACAGCCATGCTGATTGGATAATACACAGCACCACAACCATGTTGACTGGTGAACACACGGCACCACGACCTGTCAGTCACCACAGTGTTCCCCAAACAAAAAAGGAAGTGAAAAATGACAAATTTGACTAGAAAAACATAATACTGAATATTTAATGCTTAAAAAAGCATGCACTTATAATTTGGCATATGTGGAGAACAGGAGGTACGTGAGCAGACTGGGCGGAGTGTCAGCGGGGACTGGGTCTGACAAATCAACACAGAACATGCCGGGAGAAGCAACGGCCAGACACGACCTGGCTCAAAGGCATGCAAACTGATGGTGATTAAAAAAAAAGTTATTTTTAATAAAGTGAAAAAAGATAATGCATGGAGTGTATGTTTGCCCTGAGGCTAATTTATCATGGAAAACAGCTGAGCTTTGTGTTTTGAGCGATCAGCTGATTGGATCCACCTCCTCCGGTGTTCTGACATTTTGGCATATCAGAACAGCATGGACAGCTGATGGTACAGACTTCAAAGGTAAAAAAAAAAAAAAAAAATAAGGGTGGGAAGGCCCTACAATCTTTGCTCCACAAATGCGGGACGTATCACCCATACGCTGGATAGGTCTGAAAATTTTCAGCATGGGGCACAAATGTTTTTCCGGTTTATAAAATTTTTCACCGGGTCTGAGGTGTTTGCAAAAAAATTGCATTTTAGTTAACGTTTAGAGTAGGGATGTCCAATCAAGTGCCATGGAGGGCCAAGACCCTGCAGGTTTTACCTCCAACCAGAGTCTTCAGCACCATATTTCACTGAACTTCTTCCCACTGATTGCTGATCAGTAAAAACACCTGCTGAAGCAACTGGGTAGAAGAGAAAACCTGCAGGGTCTTGGTCCTCCATGGCACATGATTGGACACCCCTGGTTTAGAGGGTCAAAAATGCGATCGTTTAAATGGAATAATAATAAAAAATAATCTTCTCGCATCAATAAAAAAACAAACGGCAAACAAACTAACAATGTGATCGCAGCGATCACATTGTTAGTCTTTGCCAGTCATGCCCTCAAAGTTCAGATCCTTATTTGGCCTCAGTATTGTCTCAGAGCGGCGATATAAACACCACCTCAATCTTAGCATTAAAGTTTTAAAAAACCTTTTAATAAAATATTGCTAAAATATAAAATGATGCACTACAATGGATCTCAAATATGTGTAAACATGTACTGTTGTAGTACTGCATGAGTTTATTGACAGAAGAAATTCAATTTTACACTGAACTCCATCACTGAACAGTGATATAAACTAAAATAATTATGATGACTGAACAACTCCCATTCCCCAAAGTGCAAGATACACTGTTATCTTGAATATAAGTGAAAAAAGATCACACAAATAAATGACCTGACAAACAAACTAGGGTTCTGAAACAGTCGCTAGTATTGGATGCCCCATTCATTTTTAACATTTAGCTATTCTGTAATTAATATTCACACAATCAAATAAATCTTAGTGTCATTGCCCTTTTATATTTGTCAAAGTCTAACATGTGATTGCCTACATACAGGCTACACCTCTTTGTATTCCACTTTCAAACACAGTCTACATTTTGGCCTGTAACACCTGATTGGGATACCCATTTTAGACAGGAATACTTGTGTTCTACGGGCAATGCACTAGTTTCAATCAATTAATGTTTGGACAAACTTGGTTTATTGCAAGATTATTTAAAGTAGAACTGAACTGAACGGCATTGAACGGCACTGGGTGATAGTACATACAATTCTCCACAAATCCCGGAATCTTGGAGAAAATCTCGATTTTGAATTTCCCGCCCTGAAAAATCAGACAAATCCGCCGATTAACCGGAAGTGCAGCCGGAGTTCCGCGTGACGTCATGAGTGTGACACAGTCCTCCATGTTTACCATTGCGAGCACGTCGACACTGGTTGTTTTTGGTGCATTTTGTCGTGATAGTCGACTACAAAACACTTCCAACACCTGGGAAGATCTGTTCAGTGGCCAAGGAAAGCTGTCAAGGCGACGAAAGAAAAGAAAGGGGGAGGAAAAGCGACCGGGAAGCGCTGTTTTTCTAGATATAGATATTACAGTGATCCCTCACTTATCGCGTTTAATGGGGACCAGAACCGACCGCGAAAAGTGAAAAGCCGCGAAGTAGCGTCACCCCCCCCCCCCCAAGGGCGTCACAAGCACTATTTTGCACAAAAAGGCACAAGAGAACAGGGAAAAGTGCCACTAAGCAACACGAGCAGGGAGAGAAGCTGGGTAAAACGTCTCGGCCAATCAGCTTGTGAGGTAAAACGTCTCGGCCAATCAGCTTGCGAGATTCCCGAGCGGTGAAGAGGTGGGCGGAGAGGAGTGGAGCGGTGGTCAGAGAGGTGGATTTTGAGTTGTGCGGGCTCATCCGTATCAACACGGTTTATCATCTACCTGATGTTCTACATCAGGTATCAACACGGTTTATCATCTACCTGATGTTCTACATCAGGTATCAACACGGAGAGCCCGCACAACTCAAAATCCACCTCTCTGACCACCGCTCCACTCCTCTCGGCCCACCTCTTCACCGCTCGGGAATCTCGCAAGTTGATTGGCTGAGACGTTTTGCCTCGCAAGCTGATTGGCCGAGATGTTTTACCCAGCTTCTCTCCCTGAAGAGCGCCCATACCCAGCAAAGGAAGACCGCATTCATTGTTCTTTATCGCTCGTGTTGCTTAGTGGCACTTTTCGCTGTTCTCTTGTGCCTTTTTGTGCAAAATAGTGCTTGTGACGCCATTGGGGGGGGGGGTGACGCTACTTCGCGGTTTTTCACTTTTCGCGGTCAGTTCTGGTCCCCATTAAACGCGATAAGTAAGGGATCACTGTATTCCCCGGCGGCAGACCTCGCCTCTGCATCGCCGTCTGCCAGCTGCTGTCACAGGTGCATCAGGTCGCTGTCTCACGGGCTCGCCCTTGTGCACGCCTGCCACCTGCCACACTCCTGCATCCTCCTCTGTCTCGTCACCGATCCTGAATGCCTCTTCACTCTGAAAACTCTGGTTTTCTTGACTGCTGGAACTGCTGGAACGGCTATCATCTGCCATTGTTGTTTTGTTTAGGGATCACACTCGTGACGTCACGCAGCGTCGTCTGCACTACTTCCGGTTTGTTTGGCACTGCCAGCCAGAGGCAAAAGTTTATTGGCTTATAGCTTGGCCATCGCATGGCCTAAAAATTTCTTTTATGTGTTGAAAAATACAATAGGTAATAAGGAATTAATCTGCTATTCTACTTTTTGTGCCAAAAGGTGGGTTCAGTTCTACTTTAAGAAACTCTCAATATTCATTAAACACAAGTGTGAAACATTCCAAACCATTCAGATTTAATATTCAGAATTATGCTTTTACTTTTGGAAATTTTGATGTTTACCCGCTATTGCAAGACATGTGTAACTATACATGCATTCAATTAATAAAATCTGTTACTCTGTGGGGGCATGGTGTTGGACTTCTCCACCCAGGGAACAATGGACCGAAAGAGAAGGTGTCACCGGGGGTTACCAGACGGGAAAGTAAGGACTATGCGCCCCCCCAGGGAGAGGAGTAAAATGCAGGTGCCACTGGGAGAACAGGAGTGTTGAAGCAGCGCTGGCGTTATGTTATGTTAATGTGGCACACAGTTCTTTGTTCAAATAATGTGTTATGGTGGGAAGTCCAGGTGTCGATGCATGAAAATAAAGTTATAAAAGAGGAATGCACAGAGACTCGGTATCTCTTTTGCTGTAAAATATGTTGGAGAAAGAAAAAAGTAACTGTGTCGTCCAGCTCGTCGTCTCACCTGCCTCCTTTCTCCACAACTCCAGCATTTTTCTTTGTGCTCCTAATTTTATTCTTGTGCTTCTGTATTTTTATGCCTCAGCGCAAAAGCCGCGTCAGCAAATGGTAATCACTCCATGTGTCTGTGTATGCATGTCTGTCTGTTAGCAGCTTTCCAGCTCACCCGCTCAAAATCAACTGGAACTGTATCGCCATATTTTCTTGACCTTTAATTTGCCACAATTTCCAGATAAAGCTTTGCTTTCAAAATAAACACAAATTTAACTCACCTTTACCATTGATGCAGCTGTGAAATAAGGTATTGTAATAACTACAGTGATGTGAAAAAGTGTTTGCCCCCTTCCGGATTTCTCTCTTTTTTTTTTTTTTATACGTTTGTCACACAAATGTTTCAACTCAAACAAATTTAAATATTAGACAAAGATAACACAAGTAAACACAAACTGCAGTTTTTAAATTAAGGTGTTTCATATCAAGGGTAAAAAAAATCGAAACCTACATAGCCTTGTGTGAAAAAGTGATTCCCCCCGTTAAAACATAAATTAACTGTGGTTTATCACATCTTTGAAAAGCTGAGTTCAATTTCTCTAGCCACACCCAGGCCTGATTACTGTCACACCTGTTCTCAATCAAGAAATCACTTAAATAGGACCTGCCTGACAAAGTGAAGTAGACCAAAAGATCCTCAAAAGTTAGACATCATGCTGTGATCCAAAGAAATTCAGGAACAAATGAGAAACAAAGTAACTGAGATCTATCAGTCTGGAAAACGTTATAAAGCCATTTCTAAAGCTTTGGGACTCCAGCGAAACACAGTGAGAGACATTATTTACAAATGGCGAAAACATGGAACAGTGGTGAACCTTCCCAGGAGTAGCCGGCCGACCAAAATTACCCCCAAAGCGCAGCGACAACTCATCTAAGAGGTCACAAAAGACCCCACAACAACATGCAAACAACTGCAGGCCTCACCTGTCCTCAGTTAAGGTCAGTGTTCATGACTCCACCATAAGAAAGAGACTGGGCAAAAATGGCCTGCATGGCACAGTTCCCAGACGAAAACCACTGCTGAGCAAAAAGAACATAAAGGCTTGTCTCAGTTTTACCAGAAAACATCTTGACGATCCCCAAGACTTTAGGGAAAATACTCTGTGAACTTTTTGGAAAGTGTGTGTCCCATTACAGCCGGCGTGGAAGTAACAGCATTTCAGAAAAGGAACATCATACCAACAGTAAAATATGGTGGTGGTAGTGTGATGGTCCGGGGCTGTTTTGCTGCTTCAGGACCTGGAAGACTTGCTGTGGTAAATGGAACCATGAAGTCTGCTGTCTACCAAAAAATCCTGAAGGAGAATGTCCGGCCATCTGTTCATGACCTCAAGCTGAAGCGCACTTGGGTTCTGCAGTAGGGAAATGGTTCAAAACACACCAGCAAGTCCACGTCTGAACAAATTAAGAAAAACAAAATGAAGACTATGGAGTGGCATAGTCAAAGTCCTAACCTGAATCCAATTGAGATGCTGTGGCATGAACTTAAAAAGGCGGTTCATGCTCCAAAACCCTCCAATATGGCTGAATTACAACAATTCTGCAAAGATGAGTGGGCCAAAATTCCTCCACAGTGCTGTACAAGACTCACTGCCAGTTATCGCTTGATTGCAGTTGTTGCTGTTAAGGGTGGCCCAACCAGTTATTAGGTTTAGGGGGCAATCACTTTTTCACACAGGGCCATATAGGTTTGGATTTTTTTTCCCCTTAATGATAAACACCTTCATTTAAAAACTGCATTTTGTATTTACTTGTGCTATCTTCGTCTAATATTTAAATTTGTTTGATGATCTGCAAAACACTTTTTCACACCACTGTATGCTGGGCCACTAGAAGGGGCAGTGTGACTTTTACAGCCCTCCATGCTACCATGCCACAGGTACCGAGGCGTCAGCACCTTAGTGGATTCATGTTTCCTAGTGATTTATTGCCATTTTCCTCTTTTTCAGCTCAGGTTCTGGGACGTAGTCTAGCCAACACATAACAAAAATAAAGCTTCGGGGGTTTTTTTTTGTTTTTTTTTTTGCGGGGGGGGGGGGTTGTAAACTTTTCAAACAGGAATATCTGGGCTGTAATGTTGTTGGAGAAGCCAGATTTTCCAACTTAAATGTTTAATATCTAACGTCACTGCATGCTCATTTTTGCTGTTGAACAGGATATCTTAGGATTATTCCACACCAACATAGCTATTTTTAAAAATGATGTTTTCCTCCTCTGCATATTAAGTACTTGGGTGAATAACTACGCATTTACTAGTACGGTTAGAAAATCACTACCGGGGGGGGGGGGGGGTGTCGGGTGGGTCCGGGGGTGTGGGCTCACCGCGTCAGCCACCGAGCAGCCTAGCCTCCCTTGATCGTCCCTCCAGGGGCGGATGCCTGGCTTTCCTGGGGCTTGCTGACCTCGGACGTTTGTGCCCTGCGGGGGTTGGTGGCGCTGCATTGCCTGCTTGGGGTTCCCAGGCGGAGAGCTGCTGTGACCGGCCCTCTGCTTACCACTCACATGCACACTTATTTTTGCGCACGTTCTCATATATATGCACACAGATATACACGCACAAGTGTCTCTCCTTTAACAGGAGCGGAAACCAGACTCGTGTTGAGACCTCTTCAGTGGAAGAAGCAGTTTGTCTTTTGTTTGTTTTAGTTGTTGGTTTGTTTGTTTTTTCGTCTGTTCCCCTCCCTTTTCTTTTCTCCCTCCACACACTTCCTTTCCCTTTTCCCCATCCTGTTGGGTCTTCCATGGGTAAAATAATGTATTCAAAGTTATTACAGGAGGAGTTTACAACAATATACATACAATACACAGTTAAGTACTGTATAAGCTCTTCTTGGCAAAGTCAATCTGTTTTGGCACAATAAGGGTGACAGATCCCTGTTCTGTTTGCCTAGTTGCCTGACAGGACAAGGGGGAAAAAAGAAAAAAAAAAAAAAAGAAAATCATAATTTGTAATCTACATTTAGAAAAACACCACAATCAAAATTATCTTAAAAAAAGGCCTGAATATATCTGTGTGTAATCAATTTTGAATAAATATAAATTTACCTACTTGAATTATATTGCAAAAAAACAACAAAAAAACACTTTCACAATACTCTAACTCAATGAGATACAATAGTATGTGCAAACCTGTAAAAAGTCCCTTAAAGTTAAAACAGCTGGACAATTGTAGATTTGTTGGCCGTTGTCACAGAAGTAACAGCGCAAAACTCTTTCTCCAGTTCATACAAAAACATTCCTGGTGTCAGCAAAAATCTTTACTCAAGGAGTTTTTAAAAGATTGTTTTAATGCACGCTATGGCCCACTTACTGGGCCAAAGCCAGAATTACCTACAGTGGGGCAAAAAAGTATTTAGTCAGCCACCAATTGTGCAAGTTCTCTCACTTAAAAGATGAGAGAGGTCTCCAATTTTCATCATAGGTATACCTCAACTATGAGAGACAAAATGAGAAAAAAAATCCAGAAAAATCACATTGTCTGATTTTTTAAGAATTTATTTGCAAATTATGGTGAAAAATAAGTATTTGGTCACCTACAAACAAGCAAGATTTCTGGCTCTCACAGACCTGTAACTTCTTCTTTAAGAGGCTCCTCTGTCCTCCACTCATTACCTGTATTAATGGCACCTGTTTGAACTCGTTATCAGTATAAAAGACACCTGTCCACAACCTCAAACAGTCAGACTCTAAACTCCACTATGGCCAAGACCAAAGAGCTGTCAAAGGACACCAGAAACAAAATTGTAGACCTGCACCAGGCTGGGAAGACTGAATCTGCAATAGGTAAGCAGCTTGGTGTGAAGAAATCAAATGTGGGATCAATTATTAGAAAATGGAAGACATACAAGACCACTGATAATCTCCCTCGATCTGGGGCTCCACACAAGATCTCACCCTGTGGGGTCAAAATGATCACGAGAACGGTGAGCAAAAATCCCAGAACCACACGGGGGGACCTAGTGAATGGCCTGCAGAGAGCTGGGACCAAAGTAACAAAGGCTACCATCAGTAACACACTACGCCGCCAGGGACTCAAATCCTGCAGTGCCAGACATGTACCCCTGCTTAAGCCAGTACATGTCCAGGCCCATCTGAAGTTTGCTAGAGAGCATTTGGATGATCCAGAAGTGGATTGGGAGAATGTCATATGGTCAGATGAAACCAAAATAGAACTTTTTGGTAAAAACTCAACTTGTCGTGTTTGGAGGAGAAAGAATGCTGAGTTGCATCCAAACAACACCATACCTACTGTGAAGCACGGGGGTTGAAACATCATGCTTTGGGGCTGTTTTTCTGCAAAGAGACCAGGATGACTGATCCGTGTAAAGGAAAGAATGAATGGGGCCATGTATCGTGAGATTTTGAGTGAAAACCTCCTTCCATCAGCAAGGGCATTGAAGATGAAACGTGGCTGGGTCTTTCAGCATGACAATGATCCCAAACACACCGCCCGGGCAACAAAGGAGTGGCTTTGTAAGAAGCATTTCAAGGTCCGGGAGTGGCCTAGCCAGTCTCCAGATCTCAACCCCATAGAAAATCTTTGGAGGGAGTTGAAAGTCCGTGTTGCCCAGTGACAGCCCCAAAACATCACTGCTCTAGAGGAGATCTGCATGGAGGAATGGGCCAAAATACCAGCAACAGTGTGTGAAAACCTTGTGAAGACTTACAGAAAACGTTTGACCTCTGTCATTGCCAACAAAGGGTAAATAAAGTATTGAGATGAACTTTTGTTATTGACCAAATACTTATTTTCCACCATAATTTGCAAATAAATTCTTTAAAAATCAGACAATGTGATTTTCTGGATTTTTTTTTTCTCATTTGGTCTCTCATTGTTGAGGTATACCTACAATGAAAATTGGAGACCTCTCTCATCTTTTAAGTGGGAGAACTTGCACAATTGGTGGCTGACTAAATACTTTTTTCCCCACTGTATTTAGCCTGGGATCTCCAAGACCGTTTCAACTCTCGCGTCAAGGTGGACTGACCTAGTCATTTTCGCCCTTAGGCAAAGTAGACATACACCTACAAAGTCTCTTCTGTACACAAGCAACACAGACATAGACCTACATCCCAGGCAAGGATCTGAACCCATGACACAGTGATCTGAAAACCTCTCACTCTTACCACTGAGCCAAAGGGGAATTCCTCTACTAGCACTGAGCTAGTAGTAGAGTTGAACCTTAAGGTGTCAGGAGACTGCACCACTGACTAATTTCTTATGGAGGAGGGATCCGTAACACCACCTCCTTTAAGGAAGTGATGCAGGCGTCATCTCGGATGAGCCACCACTCTCTGTTATGGCCCACCTACTGGGCCAAGGCCAGAATTGCCTATTTAGCCTGGGATCTCCAAGTCCGTTTCGACCCTCTCATCAAGGTGGACCGACCTAGTCATTTTCGCCCTTAGGCAAGGTAGTCGTGGATCAGCCTGAGATGTAGGTGTATGTCTGCTTTGCCTAAGGGTGAAAATGACTAGGTCGGTCCACCTTGACAAGAGGGTCGAAACTGACTTTGAGATCCCAGGTTGAATAGGCAATTCTGGCCTTGGCTCAGCAGGTAGGCCATAACAACAGAAAATTGTGTTTGCCTGTGGATGAAAGGTGACAACAGTGTATAAAAAAGCTGTTTTTTTGTTGTTTTTTTTAAAATAGCTATGTACGAGGAGATGGGGCCTTAGAGAACTGCTACTAAATGCTTTTCTGACCATCATATTATTGTGCTTGACTGACCAACTGATGTAAAATTCCTGGTGTACAGTGTTTCATTTTCGTTCCACTTCGGGCACTTCAGGCAGTATTTTCAGCTAAAAGTGGAGCAGTATGGGCATGCTAGCTCCAAACTAATTTACATTTTAGCCCATAACAACAATGCAAAGTGTTTTAAGCTCAATATGAAGATCAAATGGGATGGTAATGCTTGATGCTGTGTGTAAAGTTTGTTCCTCTCTGCACCAACATAAAACATTTCTCAGCAAACATCAGCTACTTACCATCTGAGTGCACCTTCTAGCTCAACTTGAGTTACATGTTGTCCTTGAACAGTGTTGTTAGTTATATAAAATCTGATGCCCCCCCCCCTCATTTTGAACTGTAAGTGACATCACCTGAAACAAAGGATCTCCTCGGCAGCGGCTCAGGAGGTAAAGCAGGTCGTCCAATAACTGGAGGGTTGGCAGTTTGAATCCCGCTCTCCCCAGCCATCTTGCTATTGTGTTCCCAGGCAAGACACTTTACCCACTGATAGAAAAAGTCCATATTATCTACATTATTATTGATATTAATAATGTATTATTATATTTGAGAAGTATCATAGCTTTCATATGCCATGTTTAATGTGTATATGTGCATTCCATATAGGAAAAGTTTATATATTCTTGGCATGTTTCTGTGAGCAATTTCAGAGAGTTCTGCACAGGAACTCCTCAGCTTACATAGATTAGTGTTTTATGAACATTCTGTTAGATTTACATTCTTGTCTCCAGAGTGTCTATGACGTCTGCCCGGATAAGCTTTGATTATCAGGACTGTGTGGTGATATTAGATGTTGGTCTCACACACAAATTTGATCTTTTAATGTGAAGCCGGGGTTTTTCTGGTTTAGAGAGAGAGGAGACGTTAAAAGGAGGAAGAGGTGAAGATTTAATAAAAATTTTGTCAGACAGACTCAAGCGTGTCCCCGTCTGTTTCTCTGCAACTTCTACATTGGTGACCCTGACGTTTGAAGAATGTCTGTTCAGGCAACCTCTTCTGATATCGCCGCTACAGCCTCTGTATCTGCCGAAGCTCCCGCACCGGCTGTTTTCACGGCTACTATAAAATTACTGGACTTTTGGCAGCACGACCCGGAGCCTTGGTTCCAGCATGTCAAGGCTCAGTTCCACCTGCGCGGAATAACCGCAGACGACACGAAGTATTTTCATGTTGTCGCGGCTTTGGATTCTGCCACTACTCGCCAAATACAAATACAAATATGCCGCTCTGAAGAGGGCTCTACTGCAGCTGTATCAGCTCTCTGATTGACAGAAGACGATCAGCGCGCTCCCAATGACTGGTTTGGGAGACAGCAAACCTTCTGAGCTGATGGAGAACATGTTGGCACTTCTTGGTTCAGGAGACAGCTCATTTCTGTTCACCCACCTGTTTCTGCATCAACTTCCGCCTCCAGTGCGCACTGCCTTGGCCAACTCGCCCCTCATTTGTTCTAAGGATTACCGGGGTTTAGCTGAAGAAGCGGATAGGCTTTTGCTGGCTTCTCGCCATTTGTCTGTGCATGCACTGCTGCCTGGGCAGTCTGATGGAGAAGTTTCGGTGGGTGTGGCTGCAGTCTCGGATCGCTGTAAGAAAGAGAGCAGCCTGTGTTTCTACCACCGCCGCTTTGGACCGAAGACTCGGCGCTGTATTCCACCGTGTTCTTTCCAGCCACAGAGAAACGAGAAGGCCGGCGCTCGCTAGCAGCTGCGTGCACCGGCACCAACGACAAGCTGCTTTTCATAGAGGACTGCGCGGCTGGACGTCGTTTTCTGGTGGATTCGGGAGCGCAACGGAGCACCGTTCCCCCCTCTTCGGCTGACGCCATTGGATGTGGACACAGACCCCCACTGGACGCGGCTAATGGTACTCCTACCTTTGGCACCAGGTTTATGACTGTATGTTTTAATGGCCGCGAATTTAGTTGGGACTTTGTGGTAGCATCTGTAGCAGTCCCTATGCTTGGTGCAGATTTTTTGTGTGCTTACAGACTGTTGGTTGATGTAGCTAACAGATGTTTGATTGATGCTGTGTCTTTTGATTCCTATCCATGTACACTGAGTAAGGCTGGTCCGCTGCTTGCTAACATGCTCGCCTCAGGAGACAGGTACCAGCGTCTTCTCTCCGAGTTTCCTGCGCTCACTGTGCCTACGTTTTCTGCGGCAGTAGCCAAACCTGGGGTTGAGCGTTATATTACTACTGTGCGTCCACCTGTTTTTGCCCGCGCACGCCGTCTGGATGCTGCTAAGTTAGCCATCGCTAAAGATGAGTTTGCCAACATGGAGCGGCTGGGTATTGTGCGCCGCTCCGACAGTCCGTGGGCCTCTCCCCTCCACATGGTCCCTAAGTCAGATGGGGGTTGGCGCCCTTGTGGAGATTTCAGGCGCCTTAACAACGCTACTACCAACGACAGGTACCCAGTCCCCCACATTCAAGATTTTTCTTCACGTCTGGCAGGGATGGCCATTTTTTCTAAAGTGGATTTGGTGCGTGGTTATCATCAGGTGCCTGTTCATCCCCAGGACGTTCCCAAGACAGCGGTGATCACTCCTTTTGGACTGTTCGAGTTCTTGAGGATGCCATTTGGCCTTAAGGGTGCTGCACAGACATTTCAACGGCTTATGGCCTCTGTGTTACGGGACATGCCTTTCCTGTTCGTATACCTACACGACATATTGGTTGCGAGCGCTTCGGTGGAGGAACATGTGTCGCACCTTCGTCAGCTCTTCAGGCGCCTCTGTGACCATGGACTGATAGTGAATCCCGCAAAATGTCAGTTTGGGCTCTCAGAACTTGAGTTCCTGGGACATAAGGTATCCCAGCAGGGTGCCGTACCCCTCCCGGCTAAAGTCGAAGCGGTTTTAGCCTTCCCGCGCCCCTCCTCTGTCAAGCCCCTGCAGGAGTTTTTGGGCATGGTTAATTTTTACAACCGTTTCATACCTCATGCTACCCATATTATGCGCCCGCTGTATGAGGCTTTGAAGGGTAAGAGGGGTAATCAGGACATTGAGTGGACCCATGAGAGGTTATGTGCTTTTGATGGGGCTAAAGCTGCGCTGGCTGATGCTGCCTTGTTGGCTCATCCAGACCCCACGGCCGCCATTGCTCTTACCACTGATGCATCCGATTATGCTGTCGGAGCAGTTTGTGAGCAGTGGGTGGGCAATTCCTGGGAACCTCTAGCTTTTTTCAGTAGGCAGTTACGCGAGTCAGAGAGGAAGTACAGCACTTTTGACAAGGAGCTGTTAGCCCTTTTCTTGGCAACAAGGCATTTCAGGTTTCTCCTGGAGGGCCGTAAAGTCACCGCTTTTGTTGACCACAAACCCCTCACGTTTGCCATGGCCAAGTCCACTGAACCTTGGTCAGCTCGGCAACAACGGCAGCTTTTGGCAATTTCCGAGTTCACTACTGACATTCAGCATGTGGCTGGTAAGACCAACTTGGTTGCGGACTGCCTTTCTCGTGCCTTAGTTGCTGCTGTTCATTTGGGCATGGATTATGCTGAGATGGCTGCAGATCAGTTGTTAGACCTGGGGGTGCAGGGGTTTCGTTCCACTGAGTCCAGTTTGCAGTTGGAGGAAGTCTGTTTTCAGGACAGTGGCGCCACTCTCCTGTGTGACACTTCATTGGGAAACCCACGACCTTTGGTGCCGGCGGCTTGGCGTCGTCGTGTTTTTGACGCCGTTCACTCCTTGTCGCATCCTGGCGTTAAGGCTTTGGTTAAGTTGGTGGGCGCCAAGTTTGTATGGCCGGGTCTCAGAAAGGATGTTAAAACTTGGATGACGACCTGTGTGGCGTGCCAGCGTGCTAAGGTGCAGCACCACATAAAGGCTCCATTGGGGCCTTTTTGGATTCCGGAGCGACATTTTGATCATGTTCAGGTGGACCTGGTCGGCCCTCTTCGTCCCGTGGTTTTACTCACCTCTTTACTATGGTGGATCGGACTATGCGGTGGCTGGAGGCAGTTCCCCTGGCATCAACTACGGCGTCTGATGTCGCCCGGGCGTTCATCTCCTCTTGGGTGTCCCGTTTTGGTGTTCCCTTGGACGTTACCTCTGACAGGGGCCCTCAATTTACCTCCAAACTTTGGAATGAAGTGGCTGGTAGCTTGGGGGTTAAACTCCATCGGATCACAGCGTACCATCCACAAGCTAACGGGCTATGCGAGCGGTTTCATCGGACTATGAAAGCTGCCCTCCGCGCGTCTTTAGTGGACAGTGGATGGGTGGACAGGTTGCCGTGGGTTTTGTTGGGTTTGCGTTCAGCCCCTAAAGAAGATCTGCACTCCTCTTCTGCTGAGTTGGTCCTTGGCCAGACTTTGAGGGTTCCAGGGGAGTTTCTTCCTACCATTCCAGGGTTAGGTCCCAGTGTGGTTAAGAGACCCAATTGTCGGGAGGAAGCTAGGGTTTTTGCTCCCGTGGCTGCGCACCACTGTCTTCCTTGGTCCTACGTTCCTGACAGCCTTATGTCGGCTAAATACGTTTTTGTCCAGCACGATGCCCATCGTTCTCCCCTGCAGGCACCTTATGATGGCCCTTTCCGGGTGTTAGAAACAGACCGTAAGGATTTTTTGGTTGAGTTGGGGACTTGTCAGGATCGGATTTCGGTGGACCGTTTGAAGCCCGCCCATGTCCTTTGTGACGAGGAGGTTGAGCTAGCCCGCCCGGCTCGGCGGGGGCGTCCTCCCAACCCTGTGCCTGAGGTTGTGCCTGCTCCAGTTGCAGTTGTGCTCCCTAGGACTGTGCAGTGCAGTCATCGGGGCAGAGTTATAAGGTTGCCTAAGAGGTTCTCTTGAGTCATTTCCTCTTTTGAATTTTGTCCATGTTGTTTTAGTTTGTTTTTTGTTAGCGTGTTTATTTATGTTGTAATTTGTGTGTTCTGGGGGGGCCTGTGTGGTGATATTAGTTGTTGGTCTCACACACAAATTTGATCTTTTAATGTGAAGCCGGGGTTTTTCCGGTTTAGAGAGAGAGGAGATGTTAAAAGGAGGAAGAGGTGAAGATTTAATAAAAATTTTGTCAGACAGACTCAAGCGTGTCCGCGTCTGTTTCTCTGCAACTTCTACAACTGTCCCGTTCTGTCCCTTCCCTTATCCTCATCCTCCCTCTCCTTTCTCCTACCTATATATATATCAGACTTAGAAGAATGGATCCTTTAGGGATTCTAGATGTGTCTGCATGTCATGCTTTGTAACCTCTCCCCCAAGGTGGCCATTGGGGTAACTCCTTATATTTTTGTAATAAATGTACATAAATCCAACTTTCCGCCTGATTTTTGACTTTGAATAATTTAAGCTCAAAATTATTCTAACATTTTGGCGCTCCAAACAGCGAATCTACATATCTCTGTCTTTCCAGTGCCTCTGCTTGATTTCAGCAAGTGCACAGCTGATAAAAAGACCTTCCCAGGCTGAGTGAAAAAAAAAGACTCAGTGTTACTGTAGTGAAGGCATTTCACACCGGGGCGCTGGAACTGACTGGGTGACAGATCTGAGAATCCTACAGGCAGCCTGGATGTAAGTACATTTGCTGTTGTTTATGGATAAAAGATAGTGAGATTGCCTGGACCGGTTGTACATTGCAGATGCTGAGGGGGTGAATATTGCGGCTTGATTGCTGGGTTATTTCTACCCACAGTTAGCGATATCGTAATCCCTTGGGAGGAATGAGGCTTTTCCTCTGCAAATGGTGACCGTTATCGCAAGAACCGGGGTGATTCTAAGAATCCACTGCTTTCTACGCCCTATCAGTGCAGTGGAGGTCGTGGAAGTGCATGCAAAGAAAAAAAGGGAAAGATTCATGCTCTTTTAACTGTATATGTTTTGTTGTCTAAATACAGTGGGGCAAAAATGTATTTAGTCAGCCACCAATTGTGCAAGTTCTCCCACTTAAAAAATGAGAGGTCTCCAATTTTCATCATAGGTATACCTCAACTATGAGAGACAAAATGAGAAAAAAAAATCCAGAAAATCACACTGTCTGATTTTTAAAGAATTTATTTGCAAATTATGGTGGAAAATAAGTATTTGGTCAATAACAAAAGTTCATCTCAATACTTTGTTATATTCTCTTTGTTGGCAATGACAGAGGTCAAACGTTTTCTGTAAGTCTTCACAAGGTTTTCACACACTGTTGCTGGTATTTTGGCCCATTCCTCCATGCAGATCTCCTCTAGAGCAGTGATGTTTTGGGGCTGTCGCTGGGCAACACAGACTTTCAACTCTCTCCAAAGATTTTCTACGGGGTTGAAATCTGGAGACTGGCTAGGCCACTCCAGGACCTTGAAATGCTTCTTACAAAGCCACTCCTTCGTTGCCCGGGCAGTGCGTTTGGAATCATTGTCATGCTGAAAGACACAGCCACGTTTCATCTTCAATGCCCTTGCTGATGGAAGGAGGTTTTCACTCAAAATCTCACAATACATGGCCCCATTCATTCTTTCCTTTACACGGATCAGTCGTCCTGGTCCCTTTGCAGAAAAACAGCCCCAAAGCATGATGTTTCCACCCCCATGCTTCACAGTAGGTATGGTGTTGTTTGGATGCAACTCAGCATTCTTGCTCCTCCAAACACGACAAGTTGAGTTTTTACCAAAAAGTTCTATTTTGGTTTCATCTGACCATATGACATTCTCCCAATCCTCTTCTGGATCATCCAAATGCTCTCTAGCAAACTTCAGACGGGCCTGGACATGTACTGGCTTAAGCAGGGGGACACGTCTGGCACTGCAGGATTTGAGTCCCTGGCGGCGTAGTGTGTTACTGATGGAAGCCTTTGTTACTTTGGTCCCAGCTCTCTGCAGGCCATTCACTAGGTCCCCCCGTGTGGTTCTGGGATTTCTGCTCACCATTCTCATGATCATTTTGACCCCACAGGGTGAGATCTTGCGTGGAGCCCCAAATCGAGGGAGCTCATCAGTGGTCTTGTATGTCTTCCATTTTCTAATAATTGCTCCCACAGTTGATTTCTTCACACCAAGCTGCTTATCTATTGCAGATTCAGTCTTCCCAGCCTGGTGCAGGTCTACAATTTTGTTTCTGGTGTCCTTTGACAGCTCTTTGGTCTTGGCCATAGTGGAGTTTGGAGTCTGGCCGTTTGAGGTTGTGGACAGGTGTTTTTTATACTGATAACGAGTTCAAACAGGTGCCATTAATACAGGTAACGAGTGGAGGACAGAGGAGCCTCTTAAAGAAGTTGTTACAGGTCTGTGAGAGCCAGAAATCTTGCTTGTTTGTAGGTGACCAAATACTTATTTTCCACCATAATTTGCAAATAAATTCTTTAAAAATCAGACAATGTGATTTTCTGGATTTTTTTTTCTCATTTTGTCTCTCATAGTTGAGGTATACCTATGATGAAAATTGGAGACCTCTCTCTTCTTTTAAGTGGGAGAACTTGCACAATTGGTAACTGACTAAATACTTTTTTGCCCCACTGTAACTAGGAACTTGACGTCCTGTGGAAAAGTCACGTGATCCCAGAAAAGTAAATTTTCGGGGACAGATTCGTGCCTTTGTGGCCACTTCTGCTCATTGTCCAGTGGTTTGGACTTTCAGTATTTGTGGGGAGGTTACGTGAACCCCGAAAGAGGTAGATTTTATTTTGTGAGTTTGTTGAAGCGCTGGATAAAAATTACTGCAGTCTGAATTTGTTTTGTCTCAGTGTTACATGAAATCCGCTCCGGTGTGAAACACAGAGAGAGAGTTCCCACGGAGACGGAGTGAATAGGGTGTGAGATTGTTGTTTGTGATTTTTTCTGATATTTGTGGAGCATAAAAGGGTTGATTAGTTAATTGTTATCCTTTTGAGAAGTGTTTAAATTTTTAGGTATTTGAAAAGAGTAGCCTTGCACAAAAGGAGTGGATTGGTGTTGTGTTTTCACGGCAGTGTAAAAAAAAAAAAAAAAGGGAGCTTCACGCTGTAGTGACAGTGTGGGGGTTGTCATGTGTGCGTTTTTTCCGCTGGAAGTTGCCAGTTTCAGAGATCAATTGAAGTAATTTTCATGCTGTTTTGGGTTTTGGCATGAACCTAAGTCTATTGTATGACCTTGTGGAAATAGCGCAAAAGAGAACATTTCTGTGGGCCCTGTTTGTCCGTGTGTATCTATCTGTGTCTCTGTGTATGTGTTCTTGGGTGAAAGAAAAAGGCAGAGAGAGAGAAGAAAAGGGGAAAAAAAAGATAAGGCTGTGTAGCCACTGATTTGTGTGTGAAAACTTGGTAAAAGGGAAGAGAAAAAAAAATCTATATATGGGTATTTTTGCAAAGTTTTGGGGTTTTACTTTTTCAATCTAACTTTTTGGGTTTTAACTCTAATGTTGCGTACGTGATAAACTATTTACATATTTTTTAAAGCCAATTTTTTGACGTATCACTGACTTTTATTTCTTTGACTGAAGCATAACAGTGCACTTTACAGGAAAAAAGGACACAGGACTAACGATTTCCCCACTGTCGCCAAAACAACCAGCCTCTGGGACCCGGTCCCTCGGGTCCATGCCTGGTCCACTGTCCATGCCTCCCACACCGTGACCACAGGCGCATAGAACACTAAGTTAAGTACAAATGCTTGCATCTTAATCAATGCTACCAGCATGAACAATGATGAAATTAACTGACTATTACAATGTCATGCTGTCACTTAATAATGCCTAATCACTGAAGGCTTTATGTATACCCTATATTACATGATTCAACGCATAGAGGTTCAAAAGAGATTGATAATTAATGTGTTTGTGCATATGATTTGCCAGAGACTACTGATTATCAAACAGAGGTCTTGGTAATTGTATGTCATATTGTTGCTTTATTTAAATAATACTATACTCACTTTTTAATAAATGACATATGCAATCTTATTTACATTTTGACCCTAGGCCTGTCCATGTAAAAAAAAAGGGGGGGGGGGGGAATGCGAGAGCAGGATCTGAGAGTTCACGCTGTGACTTTTTCCCTCCTAAAGAACACAGCAATATGAGAATGCCATTTTTTTTTTTAAATTATCAGGAGATGGTAAATTTATGAACAGAAAAGACAGAAATAGCACAAGATTTCTGGTAAAATGGAGAAAGGGAATTTAATTTCAATGGTAAACTAAGACTGATTAGCGGCAGATGGAGTCAGCCAAGAGGAGTTGTAAGACTGACCTAGATAAGGTAACAGTAAACAAACAGAATCAGCCTTCAAAGGGAAAAAAAAAACCAAACAAACAAAAAAAAAAAACACAGATGACAGTTTGTGGTCCAGTGCCATAAATCCCTGAAAACAGAGATTAGGTCTGCATTTCCAGTTACTAATTCTAACTGCTGCAATGGTTTAAGGCTTCTAATATATGATACTGTTTTGTTCAAACATAATTCTAAACTAGTGATTACCCATGTCAATTAGTAAAACATTTACTTATTCACAGAGTATTTAGCGAATACTTGCTGTGAATAGCAAAAACACATTCAAATTGTGGAAGCTTTAGGTGTGATTTAAAGGTTTTTCTGCTATTCTTCATTGTTCGTATTTCAACAAGAAAGGGAAAGCATTCACAAATTTTTTTTTTAGCCTTCACCAGGAATTAGATTTGCCAAATTAACAAGGAATCATAACATCACCATTACCTTTCAATTTAATAAATCCTTGGTGACATATGCAATATGTAATATAATAAAAAAAAACAATAATTCACTTGTGTTTCTTAACATTACACGTTATAATAAACAGTGGGATAAACAACTGGGATAAACATTTAAGGGACACAAAACTAATGATGACCACTGGAACATTAGTAAAATCAATTTATGAGGTGATAAAATTTGCACTCTGTTGATGTAAATACTGAGGTACAGACGGGGAAGCCATGAGGCTTTCCCCAAATTTTTCTTTGCAGGATGGCATCGATATTTGATCTTTGTGGGAGATGTGAGGAGGCCAGACAGTGTGTGTGTGACAAACTCATTGGCTGAGGGGGCGACAGTGACCACAGGGGAAAGGACCTCTCAGTTGATAAGCATTTTTTGAAGCTAAGTAGAACAAATGACATTGCAAATGACATAAAGCATAACAATTTAAATGACTGACTTTAAAAATATAGTGTTCATATGACTTCACATTGTAGGAGACATTTGATGCCACTCACCACATAATGGTGTGACAACATCACATTTCAGAAACATGACAGTAATAAGGAATGTGTTTTCCTGGCGCTCAGCCGTGGCCGAGCTGGGCCTCGGGACTACAGTCCACCCCATAATTTACCAAGGGATATATAAAATGAGGTATTCCTTGCACAAAATTAAGCCAAATTCTAATTAGGCAATATGTCCACCTTTCCATTCACTGAAGGAGTGTGACACAACCTTTCACAAAGATTCACTTACACAAATTCAACCTGTCTGTGTTCAATTGGACAGACAGATGTGATCTAAGTAACTAACTCAGAATGGTCGCTCTAAATGCTAAATCACATCAAATCTGCACAGACAGCTATAGTACTTTTTAGACTAAGTCAAGAGATGACACGCACAGAAGAAGCTATGTCTATTGAAACCTCATTTTGAAGGAGCTATACTACTCACAAATTTTCATCTAAATTAACTGTGTGTAACACATAAAAAGTGGTAGCACGCTTCCTTCTAGTAAAAAGACATTACCCATCAAGCAAATACCCTGTAACTTTGCTGAATGTGCGTCTCCATGCATCAAAAGGGGGGTACCAAAGAAATTAATTAGCAAAAAATAATTAGCAATCCTCAGAAAAATAGATAATATACAAAAATTATCAACAGATGACCAAGAATGAAGAGAAAAATATAAATGAAACCACCTTGGTAATGAAATCACAACATTCGATAGGAGAAGTTAAAAGTTACATCAATAAATTTCCAGATATTTAAGAAAATATCTGCAGATTATTGTAAAAGAAATATCATGTTTATGAGACACAAGGTAAACTGATAAGGAAGAAAACCATGCAAATACATGAGAAAAGTTCCAAATGTCTAAGAAAAGTCCAACTTGTGCTGAATTTACGTTTACTGTGGGACTTAATTTAGAATCTACTACAAAGACAATACAGATTCTTACTCAAAATAATTTGATCTTCCCTGCATAAACTAAGTTTTTTTTTTTTTTTTAAACCTTTGCATGGATCTCACTGAACTAAATAAGAGTGAAAGTAAAAATGTTTAGAAATTATTTACACATTTATTGACTATACAAAGGCTTTACTCTACACTAATTTAAATATTGCTATGGTGACACTGAAAACCTTAACTGAAATAATATCAAGATTTAAAATAGCTGAAATGATTTACTTAGATAATGGAAATGGAATACACTTTGTAAATCAAATCATGTCACATTTAACTGCAGTTCCTAAATTATTAGTACCAAACATTTACCAAGGAAACCATTTAGCTTACCGTCAACAATCTACAAGATTATTATAATATACAAATAAGGAAAATGGGGAAATTGTGAATGACAAACCCTATTACTGAAGCCATTTAACTTCGGTGATGAGGATAAGGGTTTCTGGGTGAATATATGCAAAGAATGACAACTGACAGCGATGTCATCCATACTGCCCTTCCCAGGAGGGACCATGTGATGAAGGAACCGTGGGAGGTGCACCCATCTCTTGAGCAAACCAGGGGATCTGGTCATCAAAGGAAACTGGACCAAAAGTCCCTGGCAAGGACAGCACAAAGGTTATCCTGCTGATCTACACAGCCGCGGAAAGCAAAGGACGTGGCACTTGGGTGCATCTAACGTTTTACCCCACCTGAAACCCTCAGCAAGAGACTGTTTAATATATATATATTGCATACTTACTTGGGGGGGGGGAACAAATGACTGTTTCTCTATGCAAGTGTCAGCTGATGACTTGGCATCCAGTAACGACCTCTACTAATAGAGAAGCAGGCTGTTTATTTATCATGACAAGGGAAAAAATACAAGGGAAAGAAAAGTGTAGTTAGTGTTGTTACTTTATCATCCTCATCATCCTCTAGTAATACTTAATATTGGTTATCAAGTCGTTCCAATGCTTATACACTGTAGAGAATTGTTATGTTTGCTCCTTAATAACACTAACAGTTAGGCAAAATATCTTTATTGCTAAAATAATGCAGCTACTACAGGCTGTTTGGTTTTTTAAGAAAGGCTATATACAGAAATAACATAGCAAACTTTATTTTGAATCACACCTGACATCACTCCACTGATTAGAAACATGATGACACTCCTTACTCTGCAAATTCAAGGTTAATTTCATCAGGGAACTCCTCTTTTTGAAGTGGTGATGTCCCCTTTCCAAAAGCTTAACACCCTCTGAGTATGCAACGGCTTACAGTGCGTCTCTCTCCTGTACTGCTACCCTGCTTGACCAACGAAGTGAGCAAGTGTTATACCAAGGATCTACATTGTCAAAAGTCATTGAGTCATTGGGTGTATTCGCATTTGGCTAGACACTGGGCAGTTCTGTGTACCCCATTTTGGCAACTGACCGTACCCTCATGTCAGCAGGGCAGGTGGACAAGGTGAAGAGAGATGCTTTTCTACCACATGATGCCATTTATGAAGCATGAATGCAATTTCAGGTGGAAAGTACAGGAGTGAGGTTTTTGTTCATTGTTTCTTTGAGTGAGAGTGGAAACAAAATACCTTATGGATTAAAACAATTGTAGAGTACAATTATTTACAAAATTATAACAAAGGATAGAATGGTCCTTGAACGACTAATTACCACCCATGGGGGGGTGCCCTATTATAGGAGGTTATTGTTCTACTTCTATCCATGAAAATGATGCAAATGGTCATATTAATACCTCAGATACTCATAGAAGTTAGTGTTTCTCTTAATGGAGAAGTCTCATCATAAGGCTGCAGCGCGTCGTGCGCACTGCTGAGAAGGTGATAGGCTGCAAGCTCCCATCTCTCCAGGACCTGTACATCTCCAGGACCCGGAGGCGTGCTGGCCGGATCATAGCCGATCCTTCACATCCTGGTCACGTGCTGTTTGCCCCCCTCCCCTCAGGTAGAAGGCTTCGGTCCATTCGGACTAAAACCTCCCGGCACATGAACAGCTTTTTCCCCTCTGCCATCAGACTGCTGAACACTAAGTGACTTTTGACTCTCGTGCACTATATACAGCAGCTCAACCAGACTCATGTCAATCATCATTGTTTTTCTGTTGCATTATTGACTGCACTATGTGGTACTTCACATTATCTGCTACATGCTAATTTTTTAAAACTGCCTTGACTAGTACTACTCATTATTACTAGTATTATTATTATTATTACTTATTATTACTTATTTTTCTACACTTATTGCACGTTTCTAGTCCTTTAGTTTTTTAGTTTATCCCTTTTTCTCATTATGTTTTTAATGTTGCAGCATGGCACCGAGACAAATTCCTAGTTTGTGTATCACATGAACAATGGCAATAAACCTGATTCTGATTCTGATTCATCATAAACTTGGTAATGATTTTTATAACTTCAGATTTTTCTTGTGTGAGTCCTTAATATGATGATGAGGATGGTGAGAGGGGCAATACTGGCCTGAGGATGTTTTTGAAGGTTGCAATATAATTTAAGCCTGTTTCATATTATTTTCTATATTCTTATTTGACACTGACATTAATTTTGGTCACATTACACATATTCACTCGATATGTTCTATACACGTTTTTAACTTGCAAAGACACATAATAGCATGTAAATTCTTACACATATCTTTATACTAATCCATTCACTTTATTTTACTTTTGTTATTTTTCTTTTAATCCTGATGCTTTATTAAGCATCAAGGGGGAATATGATAGAAAAATTCCATATTATCTACATTATTATTGATATTATTAATGTATTATTATATTTGAGACGTATCATACCTTTCATATGCCATGTTTAATGTTTATTTGTGCATTCCATATAGGATAAGTTTATATATTTTTGGCATGTTTCTGTGAGCAATTTCAGAGAGTTCAGACTGGAGATCAGTACAAGGTCATTACATGCGTAAGGAATGATGTAAGCCACTTTTATAATCTCTCTGACATGTCCTGTTTCGGGTCACAGGAATGCACAGGAACTCCTCAGCTTACATAGTGTTTTATGAACGTTCTGTTAGATTTACATTCTTGTCTCCAGAGTGTCTATGACGTCTGCCCGGAAAAGCTTTGATTGTCAGGACTGTCCCGTTCTGTCCCTTCCCTTATCCTCATCCTCCCTCTCCTTTCTCCTACCTATATACTTATATCAGACTTAGAAGAATGGATCCTTTAGAGATTCTAGGTGTGTCTGAACGTCATGCTTTGTAACCTCTCCCCCAAAGTGGCCATTGGGGTGACTCCTTATATTTTTGTAATAAATATACATAAAGCCAACTTTCTGCCGCCTGATTTTTGACTGAATAATTTAAGCTCAAAATTATTCTAACACCCACCTTACATCCAGTGTCCATGACACTGGGTATGAATGTGTATAAATGTTCGGTAGTGGTCAGACGGGCTGTTGGCGTAGATTGGCAGCCACGTTTCCGTCAGGCTGCCCTAGGGCAGCTGTGGCTATAGCAGTAGTTTACTACCATCAGTGTCTGTTTGTGGAGTGAATGAATAATGCATCCATTATAAAGCATCTTTAAGTCGTGAAAAAAGCACTATATAAATCTGATGGTCTAACACTGGTTCCACAGAGAAAGTCTGCTGGGATCAAGGTCCATGCAGGTATTTTTTTTCCACTTGTACGGATGTTTTGCAGCAATGTGTACATTGCAATAAGAAGCCATGAATCTGTTCAAATGAATTGGAGACTTTTTTAAATTAAAATTTGCATTTGGTGTGACACGTCTGAATGTATTATTTATTTAGCGAATGCAAAGTCCTCAAGCCAAGCAGTTGCCTCCTGGTTTGCTGTATGGAGGGTGTGTAATCCTCCTTCCAGTCTTTGGAGCGGGCAAGCCTCTATGATGTGTTCCATTGTTTGCTCCTCTCCACATGCGCACAGTGGGCTAGGGCTACTGCCCCATCTGTGAAGGCTGGCCAAGCAGGGGCCATGTCCAGTCCTGAAGCGATTGAGTGTAGACCACTGTCTGAATGTATTGTCCGATACACAAAATGACATTGCAGTGTTTTTATGTAAGACACTGCTCCTCGCCCATGACCACCAAAGGAATATGAGCATGTGCATCACCATGAGCAGGTAGACTGTGTCTGCAGTTCACTTAAAGAACACATGGGTCACCAAGTGCCAACATTTTTGGAACATAACATACTGTAGATCTCCCTTTATAAGCCATAATAGTTCCTAGTTTCTACACAGAACAAAACAAAGGAGTTTGAAAGTCAAAATGCACCCAATAATGACATCACTCTGTTTCTTGCCCAGTTTTTCAGAAAAAAAAAAGCCTCAGTATGAGGTGGGAGTTCACTCACCACAATGAACCTGCAGCGTTCGTACAGCGACATGATGAAACCAACAACACTCAGAGTCTCTGCTCATCCAGACAAACAGGAAACAGGATATGGGAAACAGGATGTGAGCACTTGTATGGACAGGAAGAATGGGGAAAAAAATAGCACAAGACGAGAAGTCAAAAATTGGAAAAAGTGTCAAAGACGGAGAGAAAAGGAGACAAATACATCAATAAAGGGGAAGAAAAAAGCTAAGTTGAGTTGAACTCAGAAGGGAACAAAGAAGAAAAGCATGAATAGTCAGAGGAAAAAAGAGAAAACATAAAGAGTGCTCACTCCAGAAGGTTTTCCCTGTGTCAAACCAAAGATCCCCACACACGGATATCTCACTCTGAACAAGGAGCTCATTCTGAGAGGGCTGAGTACCGCGTGATCAGTCCAAAAGGCCACATTTCTATTCTGGGCTTATGGTTAAGGGACACTGCGACTATATGGAGAGGTCGGAAAGAGAGAGAGTGAGAGAGGGAGTTCTTTCTGTATTTCTACAACATGACGCACATGGTACGTCATTATCATCACCACCACCACCACCCCTCAGTCAGAGGTGGGAACACGGATCTGGTTTTTGTTTTATTAAGCTTGGGTAGAGGACCTCAGGGCACCAAACTGGGTCCACAGCTTTTTTTTTTTTTTTTTACATTTGATCCAAGAGGGGAGAACCAAATCTCCTTTTTAAAAATGTGTTTCCCACTCCTGGGACTAAGAACTATTATAATTATTTAGTCCTGTTTTGGGGGAGTTTTCAGCTTCTACTCCAGAGTAGGTACTTTACAGCTCAGCAATAACTGTGTGATGTAGCTGACAAGCAGTAACATACGGACAGATAACCAGCATGTTTAAAAATCCAATAAACATCAACTGATTCATAAACAATACAGCAGGTGCAACCACATTTTGATGAAAATATTTGTTTCATATCATTGATGCAGAATAATATGAAATGTAGAAGTAAAGACCACTCATACTGGGGCCAGTGGAATTATGCCATGGCAGATTTTCCCAAACGTCTCTGCTTTCTATCAGATTTTATCCAATATTCATATCTGCACAAGAGGAAACCCTCCACCTCTCTATTTGACCAATTTGGTGACAATAGGTCTCATTCATGAAATGTCAGTAAAGAAAGAAAAATTCTTCTATAATGATGTGACCAGTACAGGAAAAGCAAATTTCTACAGGGAGATTACAGCTGCTGCCAGGGGGGAAAAAATGCTACTTTCATTATTATCATTTTTGTGTTTCTTTTGGTTTGTTTTTTTTGGGGGGTTCTCCCTTTATTCCAGATGGCCCCTTAAACCCCAACAAACTTAAAAGGTAATGTGATCAAGTGATCAAACTTGTTAATTACGTGCTAAATCACTATGCATTCTATCAATCACCACTAATATCCTGGTGTTTGGTCACTAACATGGGCCTTATTTGAGTAATGCTGTATCCTGATTAAATAATCAAATCATAAAATCAATAAAACTAAATAAATCAGTGATGCTGTATCAATGTAGTGCCTTTGAGCCCATTTTATCAAACTATCTAGAGGGATAAATTTAGATCATTTAGGGGTAATTTAGAATGTCTTATTTTCCGAAATGAGAAGTCTTGAAAAGTTGGTGTTTTTTATGTTTAATTAGATACTGTTTTGAATCATCAGAGATAAACATTTCAGATGAAAAATCATCTCCTCCTCAACGTTGCAGTCCCTGTTATTTCCCATTTGCAAAGTTTACAACATCTTGGAAAGGTTTCTTTTTGTTTTGTGTTGGTTTAACTACATCCTAGAACCTGAGTCAGTCTCATTTTAAACCCTCGCAATACCAGATAAGAGACGGAAAAAATTCTGTGGAAGGAAACAGTGGGCCTCTCTCCCCTGGCTTCGGTGGGGCTGCGACATGGTGTTTTGCTTCTCATGCAGGTTTGATTGTCATTTCGCTGGGATGTTTGCATGTTGGTGGGGCATGGCGTGGTTCTGGCATCTTTGTGGGACTTTGGAGGCCACTGTTTTTGGAGATGCTGTGGGGGCATGTGCCCTTACATATGGGGGCTGAGGTGGCCTCCATTGTTTTTGTTGGGGTGCAATGGGGGGTGGAAGCTGGCGTCGAAATGGATGCCTTTTCCAGTGCTGTTTGGTTCTGGTCAAGCCTTTTTGCTGGCATCGTGTTGGTTTCTGGAGTTTGTGGTGCTTTCACTGTGTTTCGTCACCGCTTTGTGGGTCTTTTGAGACTTTGGTTTTGTCAGGTTCCTTGTCATCTTTGTGGTTCTTGGGTCCAAGGTGCTGTTTGCCTTCGAACTTGGCAGCACTTTTGGCTGCTGTGGTGGCTGAAGCTCGGTTACGGCTGGGCTCTCGCATGGATGTTGGGTTAGGGTAAAAAAACATAATACGGGGGGGGGGGGGGTAAAAAGTTCATAGTGTTCAAATTTGACCAAATGTGGTATATTTTTCAATAGTCTCCACTTCGGTCCAAGCACTTCTTCCGTTGGTGTTGCAGTGCTTGGATCTCTGTGGTTGAAAAATAAACCACATTTGGTTAAATTTGACCACTATGACGTTTTCACACCTCACCCCCCCACCCCCCGGTATTTAAAGATTGATCGGTGGATTTTGTGAATCCACATCGGTGCATTCAAACATGAATCAATTCGAATCAGAGAATTGATCTTTTGAACCCAACACCATTCCTCTCAGCTTGCTATGTCATATGTACACTCTGCAACAGGGGTGGAGGAAACTATTTTTTTTTTTTAGATTCATCACATCATTGTACGTGAAAAAGTCCAAAGCAATGCTCAAAAGTCTATTTTTTTAAAGTCCAGACAACAGCAGCAACTCATGTCCCTCTATGCTAGAGCTGAAAAAGAGATAACCAGGTATTGCAATAGCTTTAGTGGGATATACACTGGTTAAACGGAACATTTAAGTCGACTTGTCACATTTATCTTTCATTTGTTTTATTTAAAAATTATACTGGAAGTAAATTCATTATAGGTCATTATAAATATTTTAAAAGGGAAATCTTAAATAGAAAAAGAGAGGCATTGATCATTACTTAATCATTGTGTTGCAGCCCTCTGAATCATACTCAGAGCAGCACGGGCATGGTGACCACTCACCTTCATGTTGGACGCCTCAGTCTCCAGTTTGGTCAGATGGTTGGAGTTGTCCTGCAGCTCCTGCCTCAGGTTGGAGTTCTCCATCTTTAACACCTCCACCTGCCTTAGCAGCTGGTCATACGACGCTGCCGCCATGTTGGAGGAGCCACCTCAGACCTGCAAAAGCAGACAAGGGTCTCCACTGAGTGGACAGGAGTAGCCTCTCAGGTTTGTATTTATACATTTGTATTAATTTGAGTTGCCGTCAATGGAAAAACTCTGGGGAAAAACCCAACACTTTCACTTTATTAGGGTCCACTTTCATCTCACTAAGTGTCAAATGAGCAGAATTGATTCAGCTCTTGTTGCGACAAGAACTGGAGCTAAATGGAATGATACCGCCCCTCCAACTTTATCTCTGCCTTTTTTATTAGCGATCATCTGCCATCATTTACAACCATACATCTCATTCCTAAACATAACACAGGGTTACAAAAATAATTTTTTTTAAGTTGTCTGTGCTTTTTTCAACTGATTGAAGACAATTTTGCACTGCTGAATCCGAAAATGACATCTGTTTCTCTCGATCAGGTGCTAAGTAAAAACCTGTACTTACTTAGTACTGTGCATGTACAGTGGGGCAAAAAAGTGTTTAGTCAGCCACCAATTGTACTAGTTCTCTCACTTAAAAGATGACAGAGGTCTCCAATTTTCATCATAGGTATACCTCAACTATGAGAGACAAAATGAGAAAAAAAATCCAAACACACCAACCGGGCAACGAAGGAGTGGCTTTGTAAGAAGCATTTCAAGGTCCTGGAGTGGCCTAGCCAGTCTCCAGATCTCAACCCCATAGAAAATCTTTGGAGGGAGTTGAAAGTCCGTGTTGCCCAGCGACAGCCCCAAAACATCACTGCTCTAGAGGAGATCTGCATGGAAGAATGGGCCAAAATACCAGCAACAGTGTGTGAAAACCTTGTGAAGACTTACAGAAAACGTTTGACCTCTGTCATTGCCAACAAAGGGTATACAACAAAGTATTGAGATGAACTTTTGTTATTGACCAAATACTTAATTTTCCACCATAATTTGCAAATAAATTCTTTAAAAATCAGACAATGTGATTTTCTGGATTTTTTTTCCCCCATTTTGTCTCTCATAGTTGAGGTATACCTATGATGAAAATTGGAGACCTCTCTCATCTTTTAAGTGGGAGAACCTGCACAATTGGTGGCTGACTAAATACTTTTTTACCCCACTGTACTTACCTTTATATAAAGGTAAGTACATGTAAATTTGATGATAGATCATCATTGTTATAGTTTCTTATAGTCAAGCCAGAACGACTGCTCCACCGGCATCAGTAAGTTGCCATTAGCCGAGTTAGCCTTCAGTTATTAGGGTTCCAAGAAGAGCAGCTGTGATAAAACTATTGATTTTTTGCCCCAATTATTATTCTTTGTCCTTCTTTCTTTTCTCCGCTAAAAGTGTATGTGTAGGAAAAACCCTAAGCTGTAGAAACATAAAATGTTACAGTAGTGTCAAAAATTCTATACTGGAAGACCTAGGTTTAAATCTTCCCAGGAAAGTCTTAATTCTTCTGCAACAACACCTGAAGTGCAACATGCCTCTCCTGTGCATTTTAAAAGGTTGCATACCTTGGGTTTTAAATATTGTTAGTAAACAGTGGAAAAAAAAAAAAAACTTGAAGTCTACAGCTGCTTGGAACCCCATGATTGTCACTTGTGGGTATATTTCAGGGTTCAGATTTTCCACTGGTAACATTTCTGTGTACTGGGCCACCAAACCAAAGTCTGAGCCACAACACTAAGGAAAAGAAGTAAATGACATCTCTCCACAAGTATGCACGGGGACGAGAACAACAGCTACCCCTTTGTGTCCACAAGTCAATAAAAGTCTTAATTATCCTTAAAAAAAGATAAATAATTCCTAAATTCCTACTCATTAACCTTAAAAATAGTACACAATAAACAGTCGATGTAAACAACAACTAACCTTTCTGAAATATTTTTTAAAAAGCTCTATATATGAAGAAATGAAGCCTTCAATGATCAGAATGGCTTCATTTCTTTACATTATTACCTCCGCCAAGGAGGTTATGTTTTCAGGGCAGTTTGTTTAACAGGATTACACAAAAACTACTGTACAGATTTTAATTAAATTTTCACCAGAGCCCTTGGACCAAGGATGAACCCATTAAATTTTAGTGATCTGAGAGTCAGACCTCCATCAAGGGCCTTGTTTGAGTTTGTACAGCAGGATTATACAAAAACTACTGGATGGATTTGGATGGAATTTTCACCAGAGGTGGTCCTTGGGCTACAGAGGAACCCATTACATTTTGGTGATGATCCAAGAATGCATACTTCCGCCAAGGCTCTTATTGTCTCACAGTGTGTTAACAAGAATCCTCCAAAACTACTGGATAGACATTGATGCCATTTTCACCAGAACTAGCTCGTGGCCTACACACAAACCCATTATATTTTGAAGGTGATCCATGAGGGACGTAAGGAGCCTTGGTGGAGGTATCCACTCTCTGAGTGCTTTTCTAGTTTTATTATGAAACGCTTCCTATCTGATACACTTGTCTTAAAACAGCAGCAGACAGCTAATGGTTTTCTGACAATCTGCAGATTTTTTTTTTTTTTAAAAAGCTTTGCAAAAAGGGTTTAAAAATGGAAAGAAGTGAAGAGAAGATTCGGGTTGTTTGATAGTGATGTAGAGACGAGCCTTTTACTGTCAACTATTTGTCTGCAGGGTAACTGCTAGCTTGTTGGCTAATGTTATTAACGGGGATTTCAGGCAAATAAGACATTTGCAGACTGTATCAATGCCAAGTGCATATTTTTCTTGTATCCACCTTATTCCTAGGCCCCATGATGCTTTGCAGGGTTTCCTCTGGTAACATTTCTCCGTGACGGCCCGCCCCACCAGAAATTTTACCACCACCCCAAGGCCATATGAATTTATTAAGAAAAATATATGAAGCAATGACTTTCCGCAAGTCCACACACGAACAACGCGCGTGGCAGTCATCCACGCAGAGTTTAGAAGCACCCCGCTCACACGAGTTTTCCAGTCAGTCAGCAGTGTCTTGCAAAGCGTGACTGTCCAACAGAAACATGAGTTTATTAAAGTACTTTAAACGTGGAAAAAAATCATAAGAGGTATGTAAGCACTGGCGTTTATCATGGTTTTAACCAGCTGGAAACGGGGCCAATAATGGAAGAGTCGCTTAGGTAAGAGACGTGGTTAGAATTCATATGCAGCCAGCTTCATATGAAGGGAAAGGTGAGGGGGACTGATGAATTGCTGAGGATATATTTCACCAGCCACTACAATATTAAGTTATGTTCTGTAGGAACTGCAGGAATGAAGAGACTGGCAATTTCTCTCTTTTCTCGCACGAGCAGGCGCGCTGTTTCTACTCTCCAGCGGCAGTGACAAAAAGCAAAAGCTAAAAACACTAGCTCTACTGAGGTCCTTCAGCGGCTGCCTAGATAAGTGCCTGATGAGAAAGCCCGAGCGCACAACTATAACTGCCTAAACAGATCATTCTGTACATGAACACATATTGTGGTGAATTATGCCTTTAGAGTCCGCTACAGTTCCTTATTATGTACCTGGCAGGTTAAGATGACCGAAATTCACGAAGTCAATGACTTTAATCTGTCAGCAGCCTTTAGACAAACTAAACGTGGCAACATCTGATTTCAAAATAAGGGAGGTTTTTCCTGCTGTCTGGGTGGTGAGGAGATTTCTAAAAATAATAATAATAATAACAATAATTATATATATATATATATAGTATATATATATACTGTATATGTTTCTGTTATAATAAAGAAACATTATAACAGGAATAACAGCATCCTTGGTCATTTAAGTTAATTTATTTCATTAAATACAATTTTATTAATATTTTTTCTTTGTAATCAGTTAAATTATTGTTCTGTTCTGACTGCAAAATTATGGTCAAAAATGTAAATTGTTATAAGGAAAAAGTAAAAAAAAATTACCACAATCTGTTTCAAATTGATCTAAAAAAAACCCCAAACTAATTTTATTTTAAAAACAGACAAAATTAGCCATAAAATAATCCACAAATTTATAATAAAGTTTCAAATGTACAAGAAAAGTCAATTTTACAAGAGGAAATTACAAATTTGAGGAACATGGTTTCAACTTTAGATTTACAGAGAAAAGCAGAAAACTATAAGAAAATTGTTATAAATTTTTGAGAAAAACTTCAAACCTTCAAGACTGAAGTCATTACTCAAGTTTTTAAGTGGGTGCTCTTTGTACCCTTAACTCAGAAATTTTTGGTTGCCTACTTTTAATTATTAATTTCAAAGCATTGCTTTTACATGAGTAGAATTTCTGGTTACTATACCCACCTGATCATATAATTTAAGTAAGCTTGAGTACATTGCTATTATGAATGCTTCTTTCCCTTCCCTACTCTCTCAATGGAAAAAAAAGAAACACTAGAATAAAAATACAAAAAATACACATATCTGTCATTTATGTAAACCATGACAAAAAAAAAAAAATCCTGCAGGACAAAACATGACACTTGATATTTTCTAACCTGTTTGTATACCACCATAGACAGAGAGAGAACCTGAATTAGACAGAGCTCAGAAAGGGCAAGATAAGACAGAAGAGAGGAGCCAAGGAGAGGAAAGTGTTCAGGCAGAGGAAGGAGAGAAGGATAACACCACTAAAAAGTTTAAACAGAGGATGTCTGGGTGGGACCCCAACTGGCCCAATATTCAAGCCTCGGTTGTACAATACGTCAAATGGTAAGTTCCATATGCAACGTTGCTATGTAAAATTTCAAAAAGAAATAAATAGTATAAAATTAACATATTATGGTATGTTTACTGCCCCCCCCCCCCGGGGAAAAAAATATGTTCCCACCGCGCCAAGGTCTTCAAGCCAGAGGAAACACTGGGTATACATTCCTCAGTATAAAATATCTATCAATAAAAGAACCAGTAATCACTTACCAGTATACACAGTTGAGTTAGTTGCCATTATATTAGCTTTACAGTGGTTGGAGATAAATTATAGGAATAATGCAGTCATTGCTTCAGATACTGTAGGTGGGCAGCTCTCAAGAGTATTCAGTCACTGCAGTCATATAGGCAGGACCTAACTGTAAAAATCCACTCCTTAATTTACAACCTCTACAGTAAAGGTCAGTCAAACTTTCTTTGGGTTCCAGCCCACGATGGAATAGAGGGTAATGAGGATGTGGATTTATTAGCAAAACAATCATTAAAATTCGAAGCAATAAATCTGGAAATCGCACTCCGTAAGGCAGAAGGAAAATCAATAATTAAAAATTATATAGTGGAAAAGTGGCAATCTATTGGGACTCAACAGATACAGGAAGACATCTTTATGACATTCAAAAGCAGGTGGACTCTGGAATGGGAGTTGGCAGAAACAGGAAAGAAGAGATACTCATCACCCGATTAAGAATAGGACATACAGTGGGGCAAAAAAGTATTTAGTCAGCCACCAATTGTGCAAGTTCTCCCACTTAAAAGATGAGAGAGGTCTCCAATTTTCATCATAGGTATACCTCAACTATGAGAGACAAAATGAGAAAAAAAAAAATCCAGAAAATCACATTGAAGGATTTTTAATTAATTAATTGGTAAATTCCTCGGTAAAATAAGTATTTGGTCAACAACAAAAGTTCATCTCAATACTTTGCTATACAGTGATCCTTCGCTACTTCGCGCTTCACCTTTTGCACCCTCAGTGCATCGCGGATTTTTCAGAAATATTCATCAAAAATTCAAAATTGAGAAAAAATGGGCGGGCGCTACCAGAAGGCAGGGAGACTACATTAGAACATCAGGTATCAACATGGAGAGCCGCACAACTCAAAATCCACCTCTGACCACCGCTCCACTCCTCTCCGCCCACCTCTTCACTGCTCGGGAATTTCGCAAGCTGATTGGCCGAGACGTTTTACCTCGCAAGCTGATTGGCCGAGACGTTTTACACAGCTTCTCTCCCTGCTGAGCGCCTATACCCAGCGAAGGAAGACCGCATTCATTGTTCTTTATCACTAGTCTCGCCGCGTGGAACTTTTCGCTGTTCTCTTGTGCCTTTTTGTGCTAAATAGTCTTCCCGTCGAGCCACTACGCTGCCTCCTGCAGCTGCCCTCGACGATGCTGCGCCTCTAGCACCTGACGATGAGGCGTCACCTGAGGAGCAGTAAAGCTGTCATTAACCTGTACAGTAAATCATCTTCATCTTGAGTTACGTATCTTGTTATAAAAATAAAAGAGTTCTAAAAACATATTTATGTACACTTTATTTACATCTACGTATGTATGTACACTTACACACACACGTATCATATGAGAGAGCGAGTGAGAGAATGAACGTACGTGTTATTTATGGGTGACGTCATTAAGGATGACGCTACTTCGCGGTTTTTCACTTTTCGCGGTCGGTTCTGGAACCCATTAACCGCGATAAGTGAGGGATCACTGTATACCCTTTGTTGGCAATGACAGAGGTCAAACGTTTTCTGTAAGTCTTCACAAGGTTTTCACACACTGTTGCTGGTATTTTGGCCCATTCCTCCATGCAGATCTCCTCTAGAGCAGTGATGTTTTGGGGCTGTCGCTGGGCAACACGGACCTTCAACTCCCTCCAAAGATTTTCTATGGGGTTGAGATCTAGAGACTGGCTAGGCCACTCCAGGACCTTGAAATGCTTCTTACGAAGCCACTCCTTCGCTGCCCAGGCGGTGTGTTTGGGATCATTGTCATGCTGAAAGACCCAGCCACGTTTCATCTTCAATGCCCTTGCTGATGGAAGGAGGTTTTTACTCAAAATCTCATGATACATGGCCCCATTCATTCTTTCCTTTACATGGATCAGTCGTCCTGGTCCCTTTGCAGAAAAACAGCCCCAAAGCATGATGTTTCCACCCCCATGCTTCACAGTAGGTATGGTATTCTTTCTCCTCCAAACACAACAAGTTGAGTTTTTACAATAAAGTTCTATTTTGGTTTCATCTGACCATATGACATTCTCCCAATCCTCTTCTGGATCATCCAAATGCTCTCTAGCAAACTTCAGACGGGCCTGGACATGTACTGGCTTAAGCAGGGGGACACGTCTGGCACTGCAGGATTTGAGTCCCTGGCGGCGTAGTGTGTTACTGATGGTAGCCTTTGTTACTTTGGTCCCAGCTCTCTGCAGGTCATTCACTAGGTCCCCCCTTGTGGTTCTGGGATTTCTGCTCACGGTTCTCGTGATCATTTTGACCCCACGGGGTGAGATCTTGCGTGGAGCCCCAGATCGAGGGAGATTATCAGTGGTCTTGTATGTCTTCCATTTTCTGATAGTTGCTCCCACAGTTGATTTCTTCACACCAAGCTGCTTACCTATTGCAGATTCAGTCTTCCCAGCCTGGTGCAGGTCTACAATTTTGTTTCTGGTGTTCTTTGACAGCTCTTTGGTCTTGGCCATAGTGGAGTTTGGAGTCTGACTGTTTGAGGTTGTGGACAGGTGTCTTTTATACTGATAACGAGTTCAAACAGGTGCCATTAATACAGGTAACGAGTGGAGGACAGAGGAGCCTCTTAAAGAAGAAGTTACAGGTCTGTGAGAGCCAGAAATCTTGCTTGTTTGTAGGTGACCAAATACATATTTTCCACCATAATTTGCAAATAAATTCTTTAAAAATCCTTCAATGTGATTTTCTGGATTTTTTTTTTCTCATTTTGTCTCTCATAGTTGAGATATACCTTTGATGAAAATTGGGAGACCTCTCTCATCTTTTAAGTGGGAGAACTTGCACAACTGGTGGCAGACTAAACACTTTTTTCCCCCACTGTACTACTTTGAACTAGATGCTACATAGAATAGGTAAACACCCAACTGGCAGCTGTGCACATTGTGGTTCTCCGGATGAACCAGACGCTACATAGAATAGATAAACGCCCAACTGGCAGCTGTGCACATTGTGGTTCTCCGGAAACAGTTCAGCACGTTTTGTTGGAATGTCAGGGATACCAGGAACAAAGGAAACATCTGACTGCAGTAATGGAAAGGGCTAATTTAAGTTTTATTGTAGAAAACATGTTAGGAACTTCAGTCAAAGAAATATATGGGTGGGGTTGTTTTTTTTTTTGGGGGGGGGGGGGGTCCAGTGCACTATATCAGAGGTATCCGACTTTCAAGCGCTCTCTCTTTTTCTGTAATTTGCAGATGTCGGTTTCGTTTTTATAATATGCAAGGGAATATAAGAGTTTCAGACTTGTATTGCAATTTTAAAAAAAAAAATCATTGATTTTGCCGTTAGAATCGAAACTATTGGTCATGTCCCCTCATTTTTCCCAGTTTTTGTGTGACATGAAAATCGCATTAATTTCAAAGTACTGTAAAGTGATCTCTGAGTAACTCTTTCTACTCATTTATGCAAGAGATAACAGAGTTGTAATGCAAATTCAAAATAAAACATTCCCCAATGTGATCGGATCTATGGTTTTTGTACGGCGACCCCTGCAAATTTACTCGTACGACGTAAATTTCCGTGTCCCCGAATTTACGCAGCAACATGCAAGTTATTTGGTAAAGTAACCAGAAAACAGGAAGTGCTGATGCTTTTCACTTTGCACCTTTCAAATCCCAAACCATACACGTAAAAAGGAGATCAGTCTTTGTGAAGCTCAGATGTAGAATATTTCAATAAAATCTCAAACATTTATGACACATCGAATATGGTGTCCTTTAAAAAATTTACGTCTTCGGTCTTGGTCGGCCGCGCGCAGCCCCGTCCGGCGAGGTGACCGCCCTGGGAAAGCACTTTTATTTTCTCTACCCCGAATGTGCTCAACCCATGTGGAGAGGATTAACCGTGGTCACTTTATATTGAAGTTATCGAAGGTCCAAACTTCCGTGTCCCGCATTTACGCCTTTTGTGATTTTACGTCTTATCCAACAAACAGGGAGAATTTGAAGGTATGTATACACGTTATCACATCTTAATATGTCGTGAAAATGTAGCTGTTGATGAGTTTTGATGCGTGAAAAATACTGGAAGTGTTAGTTGTTTCGTGTAAAACGTGTGCCATTGCAAAGTGCATTGGCACACAGGGAAACAAAAGCCTGAGTGTCCCGTTTACGTCTCCATTTACAAGTAGTTGAAGTGAGCGCTCATCCTCAAGAGTTCCTGAACGCGAATACCGTTACGAAAATAGTTAATAGTTTCATAAACCTGACACAATTGGATAGTGATTAGTCAATTTCATGTGCAGATTTGATCAATTTTAAATTTTTCCACCAATGTCACACATTGGACCCCTAATAAATAAAAACACCCATATGTAGGTCTATTTAGATATTTAAGTGCAGCTGAATTAATTAAAAGAATTTAGGTGTTTTTTTGTTTTTTCCTGCCAGTCTCTTCTTGTCCACACTCCAACCCGGTAGGTAGCGGTAATGCACCTGTAAGCTGGTTGCCAACCGCCAATCAAATCTAAAAGAAGAAGAAGGAGGATTCCGTTTGGTGTTGTTTTCCTTCTATTTTGTCGGTCACAGCCGGAAGTGGTGATAGCAGCCAGAGCTCCACCATTTTCAAATAAGCCTGAAAGACTAGCTGCTAAATCTCATTTTAAAATCGTGAAAATGCCCAAAGTTGCAGCATAAACTCATGCAGACATCACCATCTGATAAAAGATGAGAAGGACTGCCAGAAAAATATGTTTATAGAATTCCCATGAGCCAGCAAAGGAGGACATTGTGGACAAATGGATGCCGAAGGCCTCGGGAGCCATGAAAGGTTGATGTGACTGACCTCTGGTAGGTCTACTGGGAGCCATATTATTAAGGTCCACTGATATGAAAATTAGGACCAAATTAATTAGGCCTAAATTAATAGACGATTTTTCTTTGAAAATTAAGGTTTCATTTATGTCTCACCCATCATAGGGATAAATTAGTTAATTAAACATGCCATTTATGACAGACATAGCAGTTTAATTTTTATTGACCATATTATTAAGTATATATACATTAATACACTAAATGCAAAGTGTGTACATATGTGGTGTGGTGGATGAGAAGGGAGGATGTCATGTTGGATGGTTGAGCTGTAGTACCTGTTGAGGGCTGGTTTGAACTGCATATAATCATTTTTAACAATTAGACTTTAGGACCAGTGAGCTTTCAGAATATTGACTAGTCACCCAAATTGTGCTTTCTAGTATTAGTATAAAACGGTCACTAATTTACTGAATTGTGTTTCTACTATTGATGAGCAATGAATTAAAAAAAAAAAATCAAAAAATAATAAACCAATAAATGAAAATTTTGAAGTCCTTCACTGTCCAACAGCCACACAAATCAGTAAAAGTTATTTTCTATCAAACATTCAGCTGCACAGAGGAGGTAATGTACATTAGTCACTGTGAATTTTTTTAATCCCGCAAACGTCTGTGTGATCCATGACGACTACATCTGACGTGGAGCTAAGAGCTGCAGAGACCAGCGGACCAGTCTGGGTGTAAATGGTGTCCACATCCACTGGTTCTGAGATGGAAGCACCTTCTCTTTCCTTCTTTAAGACCTACATTGATGTTTTACATGTTTACAATTTAAATCCATAATAAAGTCTAATTTAACTGTGTTAACCTTTTTAAATAACCAGTCATTCACATTTTACACAGCTGTGAGCTGCACCTCAGTTCATGCAGTCTTTATGCATTTATTTATGACCAGACATAACCTGGTATTTCCAAAAATTATTTTTTTTAATTATTAAAAAGAAGGTTTATCTCAAGTACTTTATCTGTATTCATTTATTTATAATCATTAATATACACTGCAGGTTTGTGTAGAATACAGGTTATATTTGTTCAGAACAGTCAGACATTGGCAGTGATGCATAAACATGTTGCCAGAAAAGGTTCTTGTACTTGTAGATACTTTGACAAAACAGTACTTAGATGAGTAACTTTATTGCAGGATACTTTCAACTCAAGAACATGTGAAGATAAAACTACTTTTACTCAAGTACCTTTGGTCACAGTCACTAAATTTTAATTTCACTGATTTGAAAACTGATTAGAAATGTGCCTGTTTAAAATGACTGATTAGTCTCACTAGAAATGACTGCATCTTTGGTCATTTTAGTAAATTTATAATCTTATTTAGCTGAGCTAGGTGTTGATATTATTGTTCTTCTATTCCAGCTACAAAGAACAAGTAATTTAAACAAGTAAGATTTAAAAAGTTACGTAAAATGTTACAAATTCATGTTTTTAAAAAAATCATAAAACAGTTGCAAATTTGACAAAGTGATACATTTAAAAGAAAAATGTTTGAAATGTAGAACTGCTATCCCAGCATCTTTGGGCGAGAGGCAGGGTACACCCTGGACAGATCACCAGTCCATTGCAGGGCCAACACAGAGAGACAGACAACCTTTCACTCTCACAGTCATACCTAAGGACAATTTAGAATCCCCAGTTTGATGCCAATTAACCCAACTTGCATGTTTTTGGCATGTGGGAGGAAACCGGAGAAATCCCGGAGTAAACCCATGCAGACACGGGGAGAACATGCAAACTCCACACAGATCACTGTTGGTCGGGGGCTGGGATCAAACCCAGGATCCCCCGGCCAAGGGTGAGTTGCTGTGCTGCCGCAGTGCTAACCACTGCGAGACTGTAGATAGAAAATTAACAAATAAATAAGACAATATATTTTGCTGTCCTGTTAAGTTTTATTATAACAATTAAAACAGGGAGAAGAGCGCACAGCGGTGGTGATGACAGTATGAGTGCTGGCCACTCCTGGTTGGTGTGAAACATCCTGAACAGGATGAAGTGAAGGACCAGCGATCTTCTCTGCTGTCCCCTGTAAACAGAAGTGATTTTAGGTCACAGCATGGACTCTTTCCTGTACTGTAACGTCAACATTTAAGACAACGAATTTCACCTGTGATGGTTGGGGTCATGAACTGGTTCTCATCAGTCTGGTCCACACAGTCTTCAGTTTCCACATTATGAAGATCTTTTATCAGGCACACAGAACAGTAGAACATTAGACCATAGTACACTATGAAGTCTGAGTTTGTTACTTTGCATGTTAAAGTTTGTGAAGAGACTATAATAAATAAAGCTGTTTACCGTCATCATCATAGCAGTCTGTCGGGGGCAACAATGACCGTTTCATTTAGGTCTGATCAGACTCCTCCACGCTGTTATAATTTGCCCTTTGCAGGGCAAAGATGAGATGCCACAAACCAACAGTGAGTTTTGCTATTTTATTACAAAGTGCAAAATAATGTGCCTCGAGGGGCAAAACACAAACTATAACACTCGACCACGGAGGGTCAGAATAACTAAACAATTACAAAGAATCAGAGTCATTTACACTTTAAACAGCGAGGGCGAAACCTGACACTGGGAAAAGACTGGAGCCGGATGTGGGGACTCCAGCCTGAATGGGTGTGATATTGCAGCGAGGAATGAATCTCCACTGCGATCTTAAATAGTGCAACCAATAAACCCCAAACAGCTGAGACAAATAACGGATAAAGTGCCAACAGCCTGACAGAAGGAAGTGCTGCCGCAGCGCTGTCAAAATAAAAGCACAAAGTAAATCCCCTAACAAACAAGACTAAACCAGCAGAAAAAAAGAAAAATAAATGACTCGAGCGCAGGATCACCACACACACAGCTCTGTCCTTTGCCTTCCGCTGCCAGGAACTCCTGACCTTGTTAACCCGGGCGATGTCTGAACCGTATGAGTTGCTCTCTGACTGACCATTTCATGAAACTGCTTGCGAACTAGCGGCACATTCTTGGCAGATAGAGGTATTATCAGCGGCAAGCACAGACAAAGACAAACTGACTCCAGTATCTGTTGCAGTGACTGACCAGATACTAGGTTTGTTTATCTCTGCTCTTTGTGTAGTGTATGTCACGATGCAACGACTGGCAAAAGTCCACCACAGACCTTGCAACAGATGTGCTTATCTGCCAGGATGTCCAGTCTCACCCCGTGTAACTGGGAGTGGTCCACCACAGACCTGTGACAGGTATTGTTTTTAGTTCTGCCAGGATCCCCAGTTTCACCCTCCACGCCCTTGGAAGGGCGGGGTTGCTGGTTGAGTCACCGACGGCCCAACCCATGACAAAGGTAGGAAGCAAACCAGTGCCACACCTGACATGAGCTGAGATGGGTGCTGATATTATTGTTCTTCTATTCCAGCTACATCCCAGCTGTTTACTGTAGAGACAGCTATAAGGTGGTCATATAAAAATGATTACTTGCATATTAGATTAGTTTTATCCATCCATTTTCCACCGCTTAATCCTTTTCGGGTTGTGGGGGGGCTGGAGCCTATCCCAGCATCTTTGGTCGAGAGGCAGGGTACACCCTGGACAGATCACCAGTCCAAGAAAAAATTTAAAGCTGTAACACTTGGGGGAAAAGACAGAAACATCACTTTCTAAAGTGGGACATGTTAAAATACAAAAGACAATCAAGTACAAATGCCTTAGAATCACCAGACTGCAAATATCAACACTAAATATCACGTAAAACCACAGAGATTCCAGTCATATTAAAACTGCTGGAAACCTGCATCATCTCAGTAATCACATATGGACCCTAAACTAATCTGAAAAGAAAAAAAAAATAAAAGAAGCCTAATTTATAAGTGCACCTTACCTGTTGTAAAGTGGTCAAAAAAGAGGTCACGTCAACCCTTCATGACTCCCCAGGCCTTCGGTATCCACAACGTCCTCCTTTTGTCCTCTTTGCTGGCTGATGGGAATTCTATAAACGTATTTTTCTGGCAGTCCTTCTCATCTTTCATCAGATGGTGATGCCTGCATGAGTTTATGCTGCAACTCTGGGCATTTTCCCAATTTTAAAGTGAGATTTAGCAGCTAGTCTTTCAGGTTTGTTTGAAAATGGCGGCGTTCTGCTGCTGCCATCACCACTTCCAGCTGTGAGTGATAAAATAAAAGGAAAACAACACCAAACGGAATCATATCCATTATGCCATGTTTGCTCAATTTCTATTTTATTTTGACAAGGCGAGAACGATATAATGGCTATTTTCGGTAGTTCTGTTTTTGTTTCACAAACGAAATATTAAAAGAACGAAAAGTACATGGATTGGGGGAAAGATACCCTGCTGTGACCAGGTCAAAATGTTGCTCAGCCATAAATTGAGTCCGTTCAATCCCACCCCCAACCAACAGTGATCTGTGTGGAGTTTTCATGTTCTCCCTGTGTCTGAGTAGGTTTACTCCGGGATTACTCCAGTTTCCTCCCACATGCAAAAAACATGCAAGTTAGGTTAACTGGCATCAAACTAGAGATTCTAAATTGTCCTTAGGTATGAATTTGAGAGTGAACGGTTGTCTGTCTCTCTGTGTTGGCCCTGTGATGGACTAGCGATCTGTCCAAGAAGTACCCTGCCTCCGCCCAAAGATGCTGGGATAGGCTCCAACCCCCCCCCCCCCCCCCCCCCCCCCGAAACAGATTAAGCGGAAGAAGATGGATGGATAATCCATCGGATGTGTCACAGTTAACCAAAAACTTCACCTGCCGGTTCTCCATTACTTTCACTTCCCAATGTTGCCAGATTTAACCAGTGTTGCCAGGTTTCACCAAAGAAACAAGCAACCAGCTCTATGGAAACAAGCCCAAAAAAAGCCCAACAGGCAACATACCACAATGTGTAAAAGAGAGGCTGCTTAATAACATATCGATATATAGATTTATTTTTGTTTGTAGTGAATTGACTGTAAACAGTCAGCATTGAATAATGGAATTTTATAAACTCTAATTTAAGGAAAATACATATGCACTCTGCATAAGCAACAGCAAATTTATAATAAACACATTCAACATAAAAGGTAAAGCCAACTTTATTGTCATTCAGTCCATACAGCCAATCATGTACAGTAGAACAAAATTACGTTTCTCTTATCAGGGCGGTGGTGCAGTGGTTAGCACTGTGGCAGCACAGCAACTCACCCTTGGCCATGGGATCCCTGGTTCGATCCCAGCCCCTGACCAACAGTGATCTGTGTGGAGTTTGCATGTTCTCCCCATGTCTGCGTGGGTTTACTCCGGGAGTTCTCCGGTTTCCTCCCACAGGCCAAAAACATGCAGGTTAGGTTAACTGGAGACTCTAAAGTGGCCCTAGGTGTGAATGTGTGTGTGAATGGTAAAGGGACAGCGCCGTACCGTGGCTGCTTCATCCATCCAGATGGATGCCCTCAATTTCCCCTCTGGGAATCAATAAAGTATACAAAATCAAAAATCAAAAATGATCTACAATGTTAATCACATCTAGAATCAGAGGGGTTGCTGCCATGCAAGGCGCCGCCACAAATTTCCCTCCTCCGTTCCATTATTGCTGAGCACCAAGCTGGATAGCAGGAAGTTCCACTTTTATATGGTCTTCAGCATGACCCGGCCAGGATTTGAACCCCGGCTTCTCGGGTGTGGGGTGAATGCTCTACCGACTGAGCCAAACTTTGAATAAATTAAATTTTTAAACTCTGATCAAAAGAAACGACATGTGCATTCTGCCTAAGTAACAGCACTAAACACGATTACAGTTTAATGATGTGGGATGATGGGAGACGCTGTCCACTAGTCGTTTAAACAAAACTAAATATTACTCTGTTATACAACAGCCAACAACTTTAATTATGTGGAAAATTATCTTTTAACTTGACAAACATATGTGTAACTCATGGCAAAATTTGATCGGGATCAAAAGATAATTTTGCTCTTGCCATTCATTTCAATGGAGAATATTTTTCAAGGTCTCATATGCACTGCTCTGTATTAAAAAAAAAACCTGGATATCTCACGTCCCATTAGCGAGTACAGAGCCGAGTGGAGTCGGGCGGGCGACTGATCTCTATAGAAAAACTGGATGGGTCATTGGCCGCCAGAAGTGATTGCCCTGGCAGGCCACTTTTACTTCAATAACTTCCCCATATAACAAGCCCAAATAAGCAACTACACGTTAAAAAACAAGCCCAAAAACCCACAACTGACAAGATTTGCAAGCGCCTTTAGAGAAAAACAAACCTAAAGTCGCTTATAATAAGCGGACTTGGCAGCTATGGATTTTACACAACAATTAAGCAATTCTATCCATTAAAATCAAGCTTCCAGTAAAAATAAAATGGAATAATGAAAAAAGTACTATATATAGTCATGGAAAAAAAAATCAAACAATAATTTTGAGCAAAAGTACTGACAAAAGAATGAATAATATCACTAAAAACAAAACTGTTAACTAATTTAAAATGGTAATTTAAACCATCACTAACCTCTCAATAAAGGAACCACATATTGAAAACAGAATAAAAATTTTTTTTTTAATGTATTAATGTTTGCTGGTAATATTGTTAATGTAAAATATTATTTTTCCAATATCCAACAGTGACTCTGTTTATATAGTTTAAATAAAAAAATATGCTGGTGGGGCATACCACTGTAAATGTATCTAATCAAGTCACTATGTTGTAGGTCATTTTTACATGAGTAGAATTTCTGGCTGCTATACCCACCTCTGATCATATAATTTAAGTATGAATGAGTAAATTAATGTTATGAATGTTTTTCCCTTCCCTTTCATGCTCTTGGTCAATGGAAAAAAAGAAACACTAGACTAAAAATACAAAAAATACACATTTTGGTTATTTATGTAAACCATGAAAAAAAAAATCCTGCAGGACAAAACATGACACTTGGTATTTTCTAACCTGTTTGTATACCACCATAGGCAGAGAGAGAGAACCTGAATTAGACAGGACTCAGAGAAGGCAAGATGAGATAGAAGAGAGGAGCCAAGGAGAGGAAAGTGTTCAGGCAGAGGGTCCAGGAGAGGTGAGAGCAGAGGAAGGAGAGAAGGATGACACCACAAAAAAAAAAGTCCAAACACAGTACATCTGGGTGGGACCTCAACTGGCCCAATATTCCCATATTCAAGCCTTGGTTGTACAATACTTCAAATTATAAGTTCCATTATGCAATATTACTGTGCAAAATTTTTAAAAAGAAAAATAGTGTAAAATTAACATATTCTGCTTACAATCGTGTAATGTGTTTTCTGTCCCCTCCCCCGGAAAAATATGTTGCCACCGCATCAAGGTCTTTAAGCCAGAGGAAACACTGCTGATGCAGCTATACTTTATCACTTTGTTTTAGTTCACTTGTACTGTTCCAGGAGTAAATGTAATGCAGGATTTCAATGTGCCAAGGAACTGCTACTCGCTGCGTTTGGTTTTGGCTGGACCACACTCAGTGACATCAGACCTATACACAAAAGCTATGCAATATTTTGAGTCCAAAATCCCTGTTAAACATCGGGCCACAGATCAGAACAGTTGCAGCATGTATGAGACATTTGAGTGGCCCAGACCCAAATTATGAAAAAACATTTCTTGCAAATCCATCCTCCAGACTGGTCATTAAAAATCTGGATTGGTCACCAAGGGGCTATGTGGAGGCATCCGTTGTGTTGTGTGATGAGGACAACAGACATTTTAAATACTGGGAGGCTCCCCACATCCCACTGGTCAAACTCAAATACATGCACTGGAAGGATGTAGGTCAATTTGTAACAACAGTAGAGGAGTGTGGTCAATCTTGGAAACAAACTCCTGATCCAAAGGTTCAATATTCCTCAAAACTTGATACCTACTCACTGCCTTTGAACTGGGTGACCACAGTGCAGAAAGAAGTCCACATTAATGTTCCCAACTCACCCATGTAATCACTTTTTACATGAACACAAGGACAGGAACACGCAGTCTCACAAATCCCAAATTCTCTGTGGTCAACAGGAAAGGCAGATGTAGGGTTAATTAAAAATGCAGAGTTGGTCAAAATAAGTGCAAAATCACATTATAGACCATACCAAAGGCAGTATCCTCTATGTCCTGAAGCACAAGAAGACATCAAACCGGTCATAGAGGAACTAAAAGCAGCAGGTGTCATTGTACCATGCCCAAATTCTCCATGTAACACACCTTTGTTTCCCATAAAGAAGGCTGGACCGTCTGCCGGCTGGCGACAGGTCCAGGACCTTCAGGCGGTAAACAAAGCAGTCATCCCAAGAGCTGTTCCTGTCCCAGACCCACACACTTTGTTCAATGACCTACAACCACACATGCAATATTTCACATTAATAGACATCAGCAATGCTTTTTTTCAGCATCCCAATACATCCAGATCATCAGTTTTGGTTTGCATTCACATTTGAAAACAAAACGTACACATTCACCAGATTACCACAAGGTTACTGGGAATCACCAACCATTTTTTCACAGGAAATGTCAGCAATTTATTCCTCCTAACGGGAGCCAGTTGCTCCTTAATGTTGATGACATTTTGCTGGCATCACCTGATGAAGAAACATGCAAACAAGATACCATTGCCTTACTGCAATTTTTAGCAGAACAAGGTCACGAAGTCAACAAGGAAAAATTACAGTCGTGGAAAAAAGAAGTCAAATATTTAGGCCACATTTTGTCAGCAGCAGGCAGACATGATGATCCAGCTCGAAAACAAGTTATTTTGTCAGCACCAAAACCCATCACAAAAACAGACATGATGTCATTTTTGGGTACTCTAAATTACTGTTGATTGCAAATTATTCATTTGAAGTACAACCCTTATCTGATCTCATTTACGAAACACCCATGGCTCAGGTGGACAAAATTGAGTGGACACCTGAGGCAGAAGAGGCATTTGTCAAAATGAAAAAACTTCTGGTCAGCACTGATATCCTGGCACTCCCCAATTACAAAAAACATTTGTGCAAATGGTTGACTGTAGAGAGGGGCACATGACATCAGCCCTTCTTCAGCCGAGTGGCACAAAAATGTGGTGGTAGCATATTATTCCACACGACTTGGCCCTGTCGCAAGGGCACTACCGCCATGTGTGCAGGCTGTCATAGCTGTCTCTATGGTGGTGCAGGCCTCAGCAGGGCTAGTTCTTTTTCATCCCTTGACCCTAAAGGTCACACATGGAGTATCAGTCATCTTGTCACAAAGTAAAATATCAGTCCTCTCACCATCCAGACACCTTGCATGCATGACAGTGTTATTATCAGTGTTATTATCACAGCCTCATCTAACCATTGAACGCTGCACAGTAACAAATCCAACAAGCTTTTTGCCAATCTCAACAGAAGGCAAACCTCATGGCTGTTTGGCAGAAATTGAGAGTGAAACATTACCACGACCTGATTTAAAGGACACACCTTTGAAGAACTCTGATCTCATAGTGTTTATGAGGCGGCAGTGGCTCAGGAGGTAGAGCAGGTCGTCTAATAACCCGATGGTTGGCGGTTCGAATCCCGCTCTCCCCAGATATCCTGCCGTTGTGTCCCTGGGCAAGACACTTCACCCACATTGCTTCCAGTGCCCATAACACTGGGTATGAATGTGTATAAATGTTCGGTGGTGGCCGGAGAGGCCGTTGGCGTGGATTGGCAGCCACGTTTCCGTCAGCCTGCCCCAGGGCAGCTGTGGCTACAGTAGTAGCTTGCCACTACCATTGTCTGTCTGGAGTGAATGAATAATGTATCTACTTGTAAAGCGTCTTTGAGTGTCTATGATAAAGCGCTATATAAATCTGATGCATTATTATTATTATTATTGACGGCTCCTCCAAACGTGACTGTACTGGTTCAAACTTATCCGGTTTTGCAGTAGTCACCCATGACACCGTTTTAGGGCACAAAAACTCCCATCACATTATTCTGCACAGGCAACTGAATTAGTTGCTTTAACTGAAGCTTGTAAATTAAGCCAGGGAAAAGCACTCACAGTGTATACTGACAGTATGCCTTTTCTACCATCCATCGCTGAGCACAACAGTGGAAAAATGAGGCATGATTACATCAACAGGAAAACCAATCCAAAACAAAGACCTCATTTTAAAACTCTTAGTGTAAAACTTCCTTCTAAATTAGCCATATGCAAATGTGCAGCACACAACAATGGCATAGATCCACTTGCTAAGGGCAACAGCTTTGCAGATCAAACAGCCAAGGCTGCTGCACTTGGTCATACAGGAAAGGACTCAACACCAGGTCTTCTTTTAACACTAACAGAAAACTGATTACATGACATTCTCACTGAAGCCAACAAAAACAGCACCACAAGCCGAAATTTATAGATGGATCCAAAAGGGAGCGATCTTTGACAACACCTCCAACCTTTACAAATGCAGCAACAATAAACCCATTTTACAGCGCAAATTGTTTCAGCAAGCCTCTACATGGGGTTTCCCATGCATCAGCGGGGGGTATGATCTCTATGCTGAACAGATCCTTTACTGCTTATGGATTCAGCCAATTTGCTCCTCAATTTTGTAAAAAAAAAAAAAATGCCTAATCTGTGCAGAAAACAATGCTCAAGGGAACTTAAGACCTGAAAAAGGCACCTTCCCTGCATCAACTTATCCATTTCAAAACATTTGTATGGACTTCACTGAATTGGATCTTCTTTTTTTTTTTTTAATTTTGTATACTTTATTGATCCCCAAAGGGGAAATTGAGGGCATCCACCTGGATGGATGAAGCAGCCACGGTACGGCGCTATCCCTTAACCATTCACACACACATTCACACCTAGGGCCACTTTAGAGTCTCCAGTTAACCTAACCTGCATGTTTTTGGCCTGTGGGAGGAAACCGAAGAAATCCCGGAGTAAACCCACGCAGATACGGGGAGAAACATGCGAACTCCACACAGATCACTGTTGGTCAGGGGCTGGGATCGAACCAGGGATCCCATGGCCAAGGGTGAGTTGCTGTGCTGGCACAGTGCTAACCACTGCGCCACCGCACCGCCCAAATGTGAAGGCAAATGATATTGTTTGGTTATTTGTGATACGTTTACCAAAAGGACAGAAGCCTTCCCTTGCACTCACCTAAATGCTGCTACAGTAGCAAAAAAAAAAAAAAAAAAAAAAAAAAAAAAAATTGTTAGCAGAAATTGTGCCCAGATTTGGAATACCTGAAAAGATTTACTCGGATAATGGAACACATTTTGTCTCTGCTAGTCCATGATCTGTTAAAAGATCATCAGACTGAATTAATATCCCTTACAGAGACTTGGTTAGGACAAGAGGATTATGTTGGTTTAAATGAATCTACTCCCTCTGGTTATTTAAACTGTCAAAATCCCAGAAGTTCTGGTCATGGAGGAGGAGTAGCAACAATTTACCATTCCAAATTACCAGTTAATGTAAAGCAAAAAACACGTTATCATTCCTTTGAGGGACTGGTTCTCAGTATTGGGCATTTTAGCAATTTTAGGCTAAACCCAATTTTATTTGCCATAGTTTATCATCCTCCATCAACCTACTCAGAGTTTTTAATCCGAATTTGCCGAATTCTTAGCTGATTTAGTGCTGAATAATAATAATAATAATAATAATAATAATAATAATAATCAGAATAATTATAGTAGGGGACTTTAATATACATGTAAATGTAGATAGTGATTGCCTTAATAGATTTTTTTAGATTTAGATTTAGTATACTTTATTGATCCCCAGAGGGGAAATTGAGGGCATCCACCACCTGGATGGATAAAGCAGCCATGATACGGCGCTATCCCTTAACCATTCACACACACACTCACACCTAGGGCCACTTTAGAGTCTCCAATTAACCTAACCTGCATGTTTTTGGCATGTGGGAGGAAACCGGAGAAATCCAGGAGTAAACCCACGCAAACACGGGGAGAACATGCAAACTCCACACAGATCACTGTTGGTCGGGGGCTGGGATCGAACCCACGATCCCACGATCCCCACAATCCCCCGGCCAAGGGTAAACTGTGCTGCCGCAATGCTAACCACTGCGCCACCGTGCAGCCCATTATAATATGGCATTTAATTCAATATTAAACTCGATGGGGTTTTCTCAGAAAGTAGGAAATTCTACCCATTATCTCCACCATACGTTGGACCTTATTCTGACATATGGCATACATAGATATAGAAAATCTGGTAGTGTCTCCTCACAACCCTGTACTGTCAGACCATTGTCTGTTAACCTTTGATTTTACCATTTCTGACTATTTGGCTCCTAAAGAAAAATATTACTACAGTAGATGCCTCTCAGATGATGATGTTACCAAATTTATGCAGATTGTTTCCTCTATGCCATGTGTCAACACAACGGAAATAAGCTATAGACAGCTTGCTCCTTCTGTAATTGATAGCATGGTAGATAGTGTTACAGCTTCTCTGCATCAGACTCTAGACTTGGTGGCCCCTTTAAAAAAGAAAAAGTCTAATCAGAGATTTCTAACCCCTTGGTTCAACACAGAAACTCATAGCTTAAAACAGAAGACCCGTCAATTAGAAAGAAAATGGTGCTCCACTAATTTAGATGAAATCTATTTAGCTTGGAGAAATCATCTTTTAATTTATAAAAAATCTCTTAGAAAAGTTAGAAGGAGTTATTATTCTGCATTAATAGAAGAGAACAAGAATAATCCTAGGTTTCTTTTCAGCACTACACGTAGCCAGGCTGACAAAGAGTCAGGACTCTGTCAATCCTAGCATTCCCTTAGAGCTTACTAGTCAGGACTTTATGAACTTTTTCAATAATAAAATTTCATCTATCAGAGATAAAATCAATCAAATTCTTCCCACCATTAAATACAGTAACTACTACAACTCCTTCAACGGATATCTGTTTGGATGAGTTTACTCCAGCTGACCTTTTAGAGTTAGACAAAATAATTTCCTCATCCAAGCCTTCAACTTGTCTTTTAGACCCTATTCCTACCAGGTTATTTAAAGAAGTCTTCCCACTTATTGGTAGCTTTATTCTTCAAATAATCAATTCTTCATTAACTTTAGGCCATGTACCGCAGGCTTTTAAAACGGTTGTAATTAAACCCTTACTCAAAAAGCCAACGCTGAATCCAGGAGTTTTAGCTAACTATAGACCAATCTCTAATCTCCCTTTCATTTCAAAAATCTTAGAAAGAGTTGTTGCTATGCAATTATTTGACCACCTGCAGGGAAATGGTTTACTTGAAGTTTCAATCTGGGTTTAGAATCCATCATAGTACTGAAACAGCCTTAGTGAAGGCCACTAATGGCCTCCTTATCGTATCTGATAATGGACTTGTTTCTGTTCTTGTCCTTTTAGACCTTAGTGCAGCTTTTGATACTATCGATCATAATATTTTACTTGATAGATTAGAACACTATGTTTGACTTAATGGAACTTCGTTGCAGTGGTGTAGATCTTATTTATCTGATAGGTTCCAGTTTGTTCATGTCAATAATGAGTTTTCTTTCAACTCAAAGCTCAGTCATGGAGTTTCACAGGGATCTGTGCTAGGCCCTACTCTTTTTAGTTTATGTATGCTTCCGTTAGGCAACATTATTAGAAAGCACTGTATACAATTTCATTGTTATGCAGATGACACACAGTTATACCTGTCAATGAAGCCTGATGATAGTAATCAATTAACCAAGTTAGGAACCTGTCTTAAGGAAATCAAAGCTTGGATGACTTGCAATTTCCTGCTTTTAAATTCAGATAAGACTGAAGTCATTCTTGTTGGTCCAAAAAACCTTAGAAATACTTTTCCAACTCAAACTTTTAGTTTGGATGCGGTTACTCTCTCTCTTAATAGCTCTGTGAGGAACCTTGGAGTTATTTTTGATCAAGATCTGTCTTTCAATTCACATAATAAATTCATTTCCAAGACTGCCTTCTACCATTTGCGTAATATTGCCAAGATTAGGAGCATCTTGTCTCAGAGTGATGCTGAGAAACTGATCCACGCTTTTGTTAGCTCTAGATTAGATTATTGTAACTCTTTATTATCAGGTTGTCCTAAAACGTCTTTAAAAAGTCTTCAGTTGATCCAAAATGCTGCAGCAAGAGTTTTAACAGGTACTAGAAAGAGATCATATCTCTCCAGCTCTGGCCTCCTCTCATTGGCTTCCCATAGAGTTTAGAATTACGTTTAAAATCCTTCTTCTTACTTACAAAGCACTCCTCTTCTGTAGAACCAGCTGCCAATCTGGATTTGGGAGTTGGACTCGATCTCTGTTTTTAAGAATAGGCTTAAAACCTTCCTTTTTGATATAGCCTACAATTAGGGAGGGATTATGTGTCTCTGAACCCTCCCTTAGTTATGCTGTTAATAGGTTTAGACAGCCGGGGGACCTCCAATAATGCACTGGGCTTCACTCCATTCTTCACTCTCAATTATTTTTTTATTTTTTTTCTGGTCATTAACATCTGTTTGTTCTCTCCCACAGATTGAGTCCCCATCGTGCCGTTTGCTCTCTACATGTCTGTTCTTTTCATCTTCTCCATCCCCTCACCCCCCAGGCCAGTCGCAGCAGATAACTGCCCCTCCCTGAGCCTGGTTTTGCTGGAGGTTTCTTCCTGTTAAAAGAGAGTTTTTCCTCTCCACCATCACCAAGTGCTTGCTCACAGGGGATCGCCTGATTGCTGGTGTTTTTCTGCATCTGTGGGAGTTTCCCCTACAGTTGAAAGTGCTATGAGATGACTGTTGTTGCGAAATGGTGCTATATAAATAAAGTTGAATTGAATTAAATCAGATTATATCACACTTAGGCACAGCACTCAACATTAACCTGAAAACCACTCAGCTTACCATCCACACTCTGCAGGATTGGTGGAACACACAAATAGGACCATTAAAGAAAGGCTTAGAAAAACAATGGCAGAAACAGGACAAAATTGGATATATTGCCTACCCTTAGTTCTGTTTTACACACGTGGACAAAATTGTTGGTACCCCTCTGTTAATGAAAGAAAAACCTACAATGGTCACAAAAACAACTTGGATCTGACACAAGTGGTAATAAATAAAAATTCTATGAAAATTAACCAGTGAAAAATCAGACAATGTTTTTGAATTGTGGGTCAACAGAATTACTTTAAAAAACAAACTCATGAAACAGGCCTGGACAAAAATGATGGTACCCCTAGAAAAGATTGAAAATAATGTGACCATAGGGACATGTTCAACCAAGACGTGTCCTCTACATCACAGGTGTCTACAAACTTGTAATCAGTCAGTCGGCCTATTTAAAGGGTGACAAGTAGTCTCTGTGCTGTTTGGTGACATGGTGTGTACCACAAACATGGACCAGAGGAAGCAAAGGAGAGAGTTGTCTCAGGAGATTAGAAAATTATAGACAAGCATGTTAAAGGTAAAGGCTATAAGACCATCTTCAAGCAGCTTGATGTTCCTGTGACTACAGCTGCACATATTATTCAGAAATTTAAGATCCACGAGAGTGTAGCCAACCTCCCTGGACATGGCCACAGGAGGAAACTTGATGAAAAATGGAAGAAACGGATAATACGAATGGTAACAAAAGAGCCCCGAACAACCTCTAAACACATTCATGGTGAACTCCAAGGTCAAGGTACATCAGTGTCAGATCCCACCATGCGTCGTTGTTTGAGCCAAAGTGGACTTCATGGGAGACGACCAAGGAGGACACCACTGTTGAAAACAAATCATAAAAAAGCCAGACTAGAATTTGCCAAACTGCATGTTGACAAGCCACAAAGCTTCTGGGAGAATGTCCTATGGACAGACGAGACAAAACTGGAACTTTTTGGCAAGGCACATCAGCTCTATGTTCACAGACGCAAAAATGAAGCATACCAAGAAAAGAACACTGTCCCTACTGTGAAACATGGAGGAGGTTCTGTTATGCTCTGGGGCTGCTTTGCTACATCTGGCACAGGGTGTCTTGAATCTGTGCAGGGTACAATGAAATCTCAAGACTATCAAGGTATTCTAGAGAGAAATGTGCTGCCCAGTGTCAGACAGCTTGGTCTCATTCGCAGGTCATGGGTCTTGCAACAGGATAATGACCCAAAACACACAGCTAAAAACACCCAAGAATGGCTAAGAGCAAAACATTGGACTATTCTAAAGTGGCCTTCTATGAGCCCTGATCTAAATCATATTTAACATCTGTGAAAGGAGTTGAAACATGCCGTCTGGAGAAGGCACCCTTCAAACCTGAGACAACTGGAGCAGTTTGCTCATGAGGAGTGGGCCAAAATACCTGCGGAGAGGTGCAGAAGTCTCATTGACAGTTACAGAAATCGTTTGATTGCAGTGATTGCCTCAAAAGGCTGTGCAACAAAATATTAAGTTAAAGGTACAATCATTTTTGTCCAGGCCTGTTTCATGAGTTTTTTTTTTTTTAAATAATTCTGTTGAACCACAATTCAAAAGCACTGTCTGATTTTCATTGGTTAATTGTCATACACTTTTTATTTATTACCACTTTTGTCAGAATCAAGTTATTTCTGTGACCATTGTGGGTTTTTCTTTCATTAACAGAGGGGTACCAACAATTTTGTCCACGTGTACACATGAGAATAGTTCCCACCAAAGGGGGGTTATCCCCATTTGAAATAATGTATGGCAAACCTTACCTACTCCCATCATTAAGGCCATTCAGTTCAGGTGATGAGGTGTGCTTAGCTGATTACATGTGAAGAATGTTGGCTGACAGTGATAGTGCTCATGCTGCTCTTCCCAGGAGGGACCATGGTGAAGCACCCATCTTGGCCAAACCGGGTGATCTGGTCCTTATCAAAGTCATCAAAAAGAAAAACTGGGCCGACGCTCCCTGGCAAGGACCACACAACATCCTGGCAACGCCAACAGCCATGAAAGTTAAAGGACGTGACTCCTGGGTGCATTTGACACACTGCGAACTTTACCCCACTCAAAACCCTCAGCAAGAGACTGTTTAATCCACATTGCAAACTATAGCCCACAAAAAATCCTCAAGTGACTGTTTAACTGTTTAACCGTTTCCCTATACAAGTGTCGACTAACAGTGCCCATGTTGGTGTCCAGCAACGCCTTGTATAGCAAACCAACTGTTGTTTATCATGGAGAGACAAGATGCCAGAGAGAGAAGGTCGGCAGCAGAAGGATGTGTTTTTTCATCATCATCCTTGTATTGACACTTTCGCTTTGGTTATTTTTAGGGACACCATTACCTATTTATCGCAGGGCTAGATATGTCACTCATACACACCATGACTGGCTAGAAGGACCAGGCTATGAAGACCATGTTTATGCTGGTAACGTGTGGTGGAAGTATGCCAATTACACAGCCAAATCAGCTAATCATTCAAATTGTTATGTGTGTTCTTTGCTCCCACTCTCAGCTGGCCAAATATCTGTTACTGCTAAACCAATGGAACTGTCAGAAGCTGTTTGTTGCTTGCAAGAGGCTACGTATAGAAATAGTACAGCAAGCATTAATTTGAATCACACCTGCCACATTGTCTAACTCCACTGACTGGAGACACGACAACACCCCTTACTCGAAGGCAAGGCTAATCTCACAGGGGAATTTTTCCTTTTGTCTAAAAGGGTGTGGAAATGTCTCTTTGGGCAGCTTATCATTTTCCAGGTGTGCAACGGTGCATAGTATGTCTCGCCCCTGTACTGCTACCCGTCGGACCGGCATAGTGGGCAAAAGCTGTCCTGAAGACCCTTATGTGTTTGACTTGCACAGAAATTTGAGTTAACATATTAGGTTAAGATATGAGCCTAAAATTATAGCCAATGTATGTTTTCCTAAACAACACAAGCAGTCATTCACTGAATAAAATGGCATCAATTATAACCACTTTATAATTTGAGATATTCCCTGTCACTAGCTAGTTAGGATCTGTTGAACGCAAATGCAATGGAGCTTAGCATAGCTGCCAGATGGGGTTTTAGATGCCATAAATTGTTCTTTTATGATGCCTTGCATGGCATCAAAGGGAGGAAAATGATAGAAAAGTTTCATATTTGTAATTTGCTTTGTCTCAGGGTCTGTGTGAAAGTGCTAAAGATGCTGATGCAGCTGTACTTTGTTATCACTTTGTTTTAGTTCACTTGTACTGTTCCTGTGTGACTGATGCTGAGTAGAGTGTGATGGTTCCTGAGAAAGAGATAATCTGTACACCAAGTTTTGACCAGATGTACTGAACCAATCACCATGGACATTTTCTTCTACACCTCACGGATAACAAAAAGCTTAAAGGACTGAGCGATGTGTGTTTGAGTCAGAATGATGCACGAATAGACTCTGAGACTGTTTTGTATTGTTCTCCACTGCCCAGTGTAATTAAATTTGCTGAAACTTTGATCTTGCCTGATTCTTGACTGAAGGTTAAGAAGAATTTTTCTAACACTACCCCAAATGATTGCTTTTACTATTGTGCAGGTTCAATAATTTGATTACTGTACGAAAAAAAAACCCAACTATCTGAAACACACAGACCTGCACCTCAGACTGCGATAGCGTCTGCTTGAGGGCAGCAGGGAAAGCAGACTGTGACTTGGATGAGTTGGGTCCCTGATCACTATCTGCCATTGAAATTTGAGCCAGATCCTCAATAGATGGCAGAGTGTCCCCAATAGTTCTTTCTGCTAACCTCGCCACCTTCTTCAGAGCATTTTTTTTTTATCTAAGGCACTGCTGTTCTTGTGCCAGAGAGAGATGCTGTTTGTCAGCACACTCTCAATGGTTCCTCTGTAGAAGGTGGTAAGGATAGATGGATTTTGGTGAGCCCTTTTCAGCCTCCTCAGGAAGTGCATGCGTTGGTGTGCTTTTTGACAAGCGAGGAGATGTGCAGGGACCAGGTCAAAGTATCTGACACATGAACCCCCAGAAATGTCATGTTCTGCACCTTCTCCACTGCTGTGTTCTTCATTAATACAGGGGTATGCACAGGCCGTGTCCAGAAGCAGAAGCAGAAGCAGAAGAAGAAGCAGAAGAAGAAGAAGCAGAAGAAGCAGAAGCAGAAGAAGAAGAAGCAGAAGAAGAAGAAGAAGAAGAAGAAGAAGAAGCAGCAGAAGCAGAAGCAGAAGCAGAAGAAGAAGAAGAAGAAGAAGAAGAAGACATCTCTATTGTCATTCAGTCCATACAGCCAATCATGTACAGTGAAATGAAATTACGTTCCTCCTATCTACAATGTTAATCACATGTAGAATCAGAGGGGTCGCTGCCATGCAAGGCACTGCCACAAACAACTTCTCCTTCCCCCCCATTCTACTAGGCTGAGCACCAAGCTAGAAGGCAGTAAGTACCATTTTTTGTTTTTATATGGTCTTTGGTATTGACCCGGCCAGACTTGAAGCCCCGATTGTGGGGCGGATGCTCTATCAACTAGGCCACCACTCCGGTGAAATCAATATACTGTGAAGTCGACTATCTTGTGATCCCAAAACCGTAGTTACTCTTCAGGGTCACAGGATGAACCTGTGTACCAAGTTTGACCCTAGTTTTACTCGTTGTACAGTAATAAAGCACAGGGAATGTTAACATTAGCCTTTGACCTTTTGACCCCAAACCCATAGTCTGAGTTCAAGATCCCAAGCTGAAACTGTGTACCAGGTTTAGTGGCCCTAACTTTACTCATTTTATAGTGATAGTGCAAATGGAATGCTAACCTTGACCTTTGACCTGTTGACCCCAAACCCATAGTCAGGGGTCGGGATCCCAAGGTGAACCTGTGTACCAGGTTTGGTGCCCCTAGCTTTACTGGTTGTACAGTAATAAGGCATAAGGACTGCTAACCTTGACCTTTGACCTGTTGACCCCAAACCCATAGTCAGAGGTCAGGGTACCAAGGTGAACCTGTGTACCAGGTTTGGTGCCCCTAGCTTTACTGGTTGTACAGTAATAAGGCATAAGGACTGCTAACCTTGACCTTTGACCTGTTGACCCCAAACCCATAGTCAGAGGTCAGGGTACCAAGGTGAAGCTGCAGAGCAAATTTGGTGACCGTAGCTTTCTTTGTTGTTGAGATATAGTTTTTAACCCATTATGCAGTTCCTCCAGGATTTTGCAGGACGTTTTTATGGTTGCTGTGGCCCAAAAAGCCTGAATTCACAGAAGCATTTTTAGAGTTGTGATAAAAGTTGCAATGTTTTGAGGTTTTTTTTGCACTAAAAGTTGTGGGAAGAACTGCAAATTTTAAAGCAGATTGTTTTTGCCAATTTACTGCAGTGATGTTCTATATAACAATACAAGAAAAGCACAGGATTGTCAAAAAATTCCGATGACAGTGATATGTAAATTAAGCAGAAACTTCTGCTATACAGAAAAACTCTTGTGCAACAGCAAATGCAGTAACATAATATCCATTACAACAGCTAAATTGCACTGAATGCATGTTAAAGAGTATAGATTTGGAAATTTTTGGCAGCACCTTCATTTGAAAACTCCCTACGGTCCCCAACCACTTGGCACCGAGCAGAGAGGAAAAAATAAATAATTTATTCTGTTGCTCTGTATTGTCTACTGTAGTCTGTGTTTTTCTGAGAAAAAAAAATTACAGACAGTATTCTCTCTCTTTCCATGTCGAACTTGTCTTGACACACACTTGCCTCAGACACATCTTTCATTTACGGCGGGGGGGGGGGGGGGGGGGGTCCGTGTCCAGACCGGAGATTCACAGCTTTAAAGACCAAATGTCACGTAATTTTTTTTTCTAAATGATAACGAATTTAGATAAAATACACATAGCTTAAACCAAATATTCATACCGGAGACCATATCACCCACCTGTATTTACATAATTGCACAAAATACACCAGGTGAAGGCCCCACCTTGCTTGCTGGCTTGTGACAGCCAGTCCAGACCACGCCCATGTTTTTGACATCACTAGTTGTACCCTGGCTGCCCTGCCTATCCACATTCACACTTATCAACATTGGACAATCATGACGGAAAGTGACAGCGATTGTGAACAAATTAGTTTAGTTTTGTCTTTTTTTTTTTTTCTTTTTTTTTGTCAGTGGTTCAGACAGTGACAGAGGCATAGAACCTTACAGGTTCTAGCCGTCCGAGACGGAATCAGATGCTTTGTCTGATGACAACAGTTCCAACGATGACCAGAGAGCAGAACCAGTGGAAAATGTCATTGAACTGGACATTAATCGCCTCCAGAACTGCGAAGCCGAAGGGGGTCTGTCAAGGGCGCCCCATAAATATTGATTTTTCAGAAGCCATTATTATTACAGTGGAGGAGAGCCGCTGCTGTCAAGAAATTGACCAGATCAATATGAAAATAGAGGCGCATACCTGTCAAGTGAGACGTTTTCGCCGTATTTTGGTGCCAAGCGCGGCTGTGGGGGACGGCGGAGTGGTGGGGGACACTTTTCTGGGAAATGTTTTAAATGTAGTTCGTGTTGTTATTGTCAAATATTTTAAGGAAAATACGGGGAAAATGCAATTTTAGCAAAAACGGGCGTATTGCCATTTCTGTACGCCCAAAAGAAAAATATACGGGAAAAAAAATTGAGTGTGTTGAGGAGCACGTCCTGTGTGTGATCCCCCACAGCTGGTGCTGGCAGATGGCTCAGCGGGAGCTATTATCACTACAATGAGAAGTGTGGACTCAGTCAGTCTGATGGCCGCGGCGGGCAGATCGCTCAGCGGGAGCTATTCTCACTACAATGAGAAGTCATTAGGACAATGGTTTAACACTTTCAGCTGTGCAGCGGTTGCGGAACAGAGAGAGATCGCCTTACAAATACAGAATTCTGCTTTTTTTTTTTTTAATTTTGCGCCGGACGCCGAGTTGTGTTGTTATTGTCAAATATCCATGAATCCTTAAAATATTTGACAATAACAACACGAGTTGCATTTGGGGCATTTCCCAGAGAGGTGTCCCTTGTTGCTCCGCCGTCCCTTATAGCCGCTTTTTACAGTGTTGAAGTACGGCGAAAACGTCTCACTTGACAGGTATGAAAACATTTCCCAGAGAAGTGTCCCTTATTACCCAGCTGTCCCTGATAGTCCCGTTTTAAGGTATGGGTGAAATATCCAATTTTTTCTTTCTTGTTGCTCACTTCAACCTTCCAGTCTCCACATAAACAATCAATTGAAATACTCCAAGCATCAAACTAGGGTACAATCTATTTCGTCACTTCCGCCTTCTTCCCCAGGCGATTCCAGGGGCCGTGTCAGGCCAAGCGCGGCAGTTTTAAATTAACGAATATTCCGTTGTGACTGAAGCATATGCACCAAGACCCGAACGGATCGGTTCCCTTTTATATCTAGTTTCAAGATATTTAAAGTACCCTGTTACGTGACATTTGGCCTTTAAGGCTCATTGACACAAGATGTAGTTAATGATTTTACTTCTAAAAATGTATAAAATGTTCAAACATTGGCTGTAGTGTTAGATTTGCTCATTTTGTTTGTGGTTTTATGGCGCTTCTTCTCTCGCACGCTCCCGGGACGGGGTGCTTTTGGGGCAGGTGGACATTATTCAACACAAACCCAGCACTTCTTCCACGTGGTCAGGATGGGGACGTGGCGAGATGTCCACCAGCAGGCTGGGGGAGACGAAGGAAGGGACGGTGTTGGAAACCTCGTGGGTGTTTTTTTAAAATCACACACTGTTTTTGCTGATGTGTCCGGTTAACACTCACTGTAAACACGGAAGTGAACGGATGCAGCGATGCGTTTGGTTAGACTGAGCGTTTGAGCACCACTCAGAGACAAATCTGATTGATGAAACTGGCGGAAGTTGACGAGGTTTGGCCAAAATTGCTGGAAAATTGCGGTAATTGGACAAAGTTGCAAGGTTGCGCAATAATCGCACTGATTGGATGATTTCACGTGAATTGATGCGATCGCAACATCGCGAAATCCTGGAGGGACTGATTATGATGTTGACCTTTGATCTTGCGATCCCAAAACCGTAGTTACACTTCAGGGTCACACGGTGAACCTGTGTACCAAGCTTGGTGACCCTAGTTTTACTAGTTGTACAGTAATAAGGCATAGGGAATGTCAACATTAACCTCTGACCTTTTGACCCCAAACCAATAGTCAAAGGTCACGATCCCAAGGTGAACCTGTATATCACGTTTGGTGGCCCTAGCTTTACTTGTTTTATTGTAATAGTAAATGTAGTATTTACCATGGTGCAACTGCAATGTTAACTTTGACTTTTGACCCCTTGACCTCAAACCCACAGTCAGGTCAGGGTGTAATTTGTCCAAGATGTGTATTGGATACAACTACTGTATCGATTTGTAAAGCCTACATCATTTCTTTCAGTATAAGATAAGATAAGATAAGATAAGATAAGATAAGCCTTTATTAGTCCCACAACGGGGAAATTCCAGGATTGCAACAGCACAGGGATAGCAACACTCAGAGCAACAATCAGAAGGCAAGAAAAAAAACAAGCAAGCAAGAGCAGCTAATATACATATGTACATATTACTATAAAATATATATATACACACACACACACAGACACACAGTGCAGAGCATTGTAGCTGGATGGAATAAATATATGAATATATAAACACAATGCAGAGCATTGTAGCTAGATGGAATAAATATGTAAATATATAAACACCCACAGTACGGAGCATTGCAGCTAGGTGGAATAAATATGTAAGTATATAAACACACAGTGCGGAGCAATGTAGCTAGATGGAATAACATGTAGATATATAAAAACACAGTGCGGAGCATTGTAGCTAGATGGAATAAATATATAGATATATAAATATAAACACACCCAGTGCTGAGCATTGTAGCTAGATGGAATAAATATGTAAATATATAAACACACACAGTGCAGAGCATTGTTGCTAGATGGGATGAAACAGCATAACCATCTACTTAGTTATCCTACATGGTATGATTATGTGCCCATACATATTCTCACCCTCCATAGCGACCGGTATTTTCCTAGTTGTATGCCGGAGGGGACCATTGTGTAAGTCTATTGCATCTTTTGCATTCAAAAAACTATTAGTTTGTTACGTCTTTTTGCCATCTCTGCGAGCAGCCCTGCTTAGGTTGTACAGTCTGACAGCCGTTGGTAGGAAGGACCTACGAAACCTCTTGGTTGTGCACCTGGGATGATGTAGTCTGCTGCTAAATGAGCTCCTCAGTGCATTCAGTATGTCCTGCATAGGGTGGAACTCGGACTCCAGCAGAGATGACAGTTTAGCCACCGTCCTTCTCTCTCCTATCTCCTCCATCGGATCAAGGCGCTGCCCCAGGACAGAGCTAGCTTTCTTGATCAGTTTGTTCAGTCTCTTCCTATCGGCTGCAGTAATGCCACTGCCCCAGCAGACCACTCCAAAAGTGATGGCTGATGCCACCACCGTGTCATAGAATGTCTTCAGCAGCGCCCCTTGTACACCAAAAGACCTGAGTCTCCTCAGCAGGAACAGCCTGCGCTGTCCCTTCTTGTAGAGTGCGTCAGTATTGTGTGACCAGTCTAGTTTATTGTTCAGATGAACACCCAGGTACTTATAGGATGTCACCATCTCGATGTCTGTTCCCTGTATATTTACTGGTGCTGTGAGGGGCTGCCCATGCCTGCGGCAGTCCACCACCAGCTCCTTAGTTTTCCTTGCGTTGATCTGGAGGCAGTTCCGATGGCACCAGTCCACGAAGTCCTGGATAAGCCCTCTGTACTCAGCTTCATCTCCATTGGAGATGAGGCCAACGATCGCAGAGTCATCAGAGAACTTCTGTAGATGGCAGTGTGTTGTGTTGTGTGAGAAGTCCGCAGTATAAAGAGTGAACAGGAGGGGAGCCAGCACCGTTCCCTGGGGGGCCCCCGTGCTACTGATGATCGTGTCGGACACACAGTCCCGGGTTCTCACAAACTGAGGCCGGTTCGTGAGGTAGTCCAGGATCCATGATGACAGGTGCTGGTCCACCCCTGCGCGCAGCAGCTTGTCCTTCAGGATCATCGGTTGGATGGTGTTGAAAGCACTGGAGAAGTCAAAGAACATGATCCTCACCATATTCCCGGGCTTCTCCAGGTGGGACAGAGAACGGTGAAGGAGGAAGATCACCGCATCCTCCACCCCAATGCCATGCTGGTAGGCGAACTGGAGTGGATCCATCGCTGGTTCCACCAGGGGGCGGAGGTGAGCAAGGAGCAGTCTCTCCAGGGTCTTCATCAAGTGGGACGTCAAGGCCACCGGTCTGTAGCTGTTCAGGTCTTTGGGGTGGGAAGTTTTTGGTACAGGTACCACACAAGATGTTTTCCACAGCTGTGGTACCCTCCCCAGCTTCAGGCTCAGGTTGAAGATGTACGTCACAATCCCACAGAGCTGGTCTGCACAGGACTTGAGGAGCTTTGCGCTGATGCCGTCCGGTCCCGACGCCTTCCTCGCCTTGATCTTCCTCAGCTCCGTCCTCACCTGGGTCTTGGTCAGGGTCAGGATGGGGGGCTGTGTGTTGGGAGTGGGGGGGTGTTGGTGGAGTGGGGAGTGGGCAGCAGGACTTGATTTCTTTAGAGGTAGCAGTGGTTGTTGTGCAGTCAGGGGGGAGGGCGGTTGGTCAAACCTGTTGAAAAACAGATTCAGGTTGTTCGCCCACTCCCTGCCCCCCATGGCCTGGGGGGAGGTATTCTGGAGCCCAGAGATGGTTTTGAGGTTTCTCCAGACCCCGCTGATGTCGCTCTGTTGCAACTTGTCCTCCATCTTCTTCCTGAAGCTATCCTTGCTTTCTCTGATCTTTCTCCTCAGCTCCCTCTGTACGGACTTCAACATCTCCCTGTTCCCCAACCTGAAGATCCTCTTCTTCTCTCTCAGAAGTGTTTTAATCTCAGGGTTGATCCAGGGTTTGTTGTTTGAGCAACACCGTATGGTCTTGGTGGGAACGGATTTGTCCACACAGAAGCTGAGGTAGCCCATGAAGGTGTGAATGAGGCCATCGATGTCCTCACCATGTGGATCGCAGAGCTGCTTCCAGGCGGTGGCTTCAAAACAGCCTTTTAGAGTGTCCATTGTCTCCTCAGACCATAACTCCACTGTGCGCATGGCCGGAGGTTGTCTGTGCACTAGGGGTTTGTACACCGGCCGGAGATGAACCAAGTTGTGATCCGATCTCCCGAGTGGGGGGAGTTGTGATGAGGTGTACACCTCCTTAGTGTTTGCGTAGAATAAGTCCAGTGTTTTATTGTCTCTAGTGTGGCATGTGACATACTGGGTGAACGTGGGTAGAATGGGAGACAGTGAAACATGGTTGAAATCGCCTGAGATGAGGAGAAGAGCATCTGGGTGTTCTGTCTGCAGCCTGCTGGTTACTGAATGGATGACGTCACGCGCTGTCCCAGCGTTCGCCGTCGGATTTGCATAAACAACAATGCAGATCACGTGTGAGTGTTCTCTCGGGAGATATGTAGGCCTCATGCTAACAGCTAGCAACTCAATGTCTTTGCTGCAGTGTCGTTGTTTAACAGTGATATGTCCCGGTCTGCACCAGTTGTTGTTAACATACATTATCACTCCACCGCCCCTTGCTTTGCCACCGTCTGGTGTTCGGTCAGCCCGTATCATGTGGAAACCCTCCAGCTCAATGTTAGCATCTGCTGCTAGTTCAGTTAGCCACGTCTCAGAAAACAAAAGGAGAGAGCACTCCCGATATGTGCTATCGTAATTATGCGTATATGCGCATCATCAGAGTATATTAAACCTGTGATACAAAGTTTAAAAAAAAAATCAGAACAAAACTGTACGAGATGATTTCACAAGACAGTCACCGTCTATGAAGTGAGGTGAAACACGAGGTCACAGGTCAGGGGTTACAAGCCCTGCAAAAATCATTTGATCAGAATCAAATTACAATATGCGCATCCTCAGTGTATATCAAACCATGGTACCAAGGTTCAAAACAATCAGAATAAAACTAGGAGGAGTTGATTTCACAAGACAGGTGCTGTCTATGAAATGAGATGAAATAAGAGGTCATGGGCTACAACTAATGCAAAAATCATCCGATCAGAACCAAACTGCAATATGTGCATCCTCAGTGTATATCAAACCATGGTACCAAGGTTCAAAACAATCAGAATAAAACTGTAGGAGGAGTTGATTTCACAAGACAGTTACTGTCTATGAAGTGAGGTGAACTAAGAGGTCATGGGTCAGGGGCTACAATTTCCGCAAAAATCATCCGATCAGAACCAAATTGCAATATGCACATCCTCAGTGTATATCAAACCATGGTACCAAATTTCATAAAAGGGGGACAGACAGACACATAACATAATCCCCCTTTGGGCTTCGTCCAGCAGGAGATAAAAATCAGTTTACACTTGAGAAAAAGAACTGTTGATGCTCACAAAGCAGGAAATTGATATACAAACTTATCACAACATTTCCAGGTGTCAAGAACTGGAGTGAGAAGTGTAATTAAAAAATTCATAGAGAGTTACACAGTACAGAACAAGCCTGGCAGAAATAGGAAGTGAAACAGTTCAAAGACTCTGGAAAGACAAGAACACTCTAGGCAAGTGCAACATCTCCCACCTCCATTTTCTTTGAAGATCCCAATATGTTACTGAAGGAGATCAGCTTCACTTTTTTCATATAATTACTGAGGCAGAACCAAATTATATTAAGCCTATCATCAATGACTATACAACAAAAATAGTTTTAAACAACCCATAGTTGTAGGTGAGGATCCCAAGGTGAACCTGTGTAGCAAGTTTGGTGACCCTAAAGAGCTTTGTTCGTTCTATTGTAAGAGGGCATAGGGAATACTAACCTTGATCTTTAACCTTTTGACCCCAAACCCCTAGTCAGAGGTCATGGTCTCAGGGTGAACCTGTGTACCAAGTTTGGTGACCATAGCTTTACTTGCTCTATAGTAATTGTGCAAAGGGAACGGTATCATTGACCTTTTCACCTCAACACCATCGTCAGAGGTAGGGCTATGCGATATGATATATATCAAATGACAAAACAAAAACATCTATTGTTTCATCTAACATGATTGTTTATATCGGGATTTAAAATGCATATTATCCGTTCCTCAGCAAAACTCCTCACACACTGCTAGTCAGCGCCCCGCCTCTCCCCCCAGTGCACACAGCAGAACAGCTGTGTGGGTGAGTGGCCAGACTTCATTCCGGTGATTAGCACAGCAGCTAATTCAAAACTAATGGTCTGGTTAGCTAGCCGCTGCTTCTGTGCATCAGGGATGTCGGACTGTTTCGTACCATGCTGCATCAGAGAAGATGGTCTTCTGATTAGGGATGGGCATTCAGTGAAATTTTCTTCACCGATCGTCGGGAGAATTAATGATTAATAATCGGTTAATCATTAACATTTTTAGGTAGGTAACAAGGCAGGTAGACTACATTAGAACATCAGGTATCAACACGGAGAGCCGCACAACTCAAATCCACCTCTCTGTTCGCTGTTCTCGTGTTGGCTCGGCTCGGGAATCTCGTAAGCTGATTGGCCGAGACGTTTCACCCCGTAAGCTGATTGGCCGAGACGTTTTACCCAGCTTCTCTCCCTGCCGAGCGGCCACCCAGCAAACGAAGACCGCATTCATTGCTGTTTATCGCTCGTGTTGCTTAGTCTAGCCGCGTGGAACTTTTTGCTGTTCTCTTGTGCCATTTTGTGCGAAATAGTCTTCCCGTCGAGCCACTACGCCGCCTCCTGCAGCTTCCCTCGACGATCCTGCGCCTCTAGCACCTGAGGAGCAGTAAAGCTCTCATTAACCTGTGCAGTAAATCATCTTTATCTTGAGTTATGTATCTTGTTATAAGAATAAAAGAGTTCTAAAAACATATTTATGTACACTTTATTTACATCTACGTATGTATGTACACTTACACACACACACACGTATCATATGAGAGAGAGTGAGAGAATGAACGTACGTATTATTTATGGGTGACGCGATAAGTGAGGGATCACTGTACTCTTATGTATTGAGAATAATAATTAAAAAAATACAGAGTGTTTTTCTTCGAAGATGAATTTATTAACAACACAAGTTTGCAGTAAAACGTGAACACATGCGCACTGCGTAAATGAGGGAGGCTTCAAGTTGCGAGCCAGACAATAACGGGAGACACATACAGGACACATAACGGAACATATATTTCTTTCTTTTACTTTTTTCTTTTGTATGCTGCATTGCAGTGATTGCAGTACACCTGGTCATTTTTTAAATTAAAATGGTCCCACGCAACCTCTTCATGATTTGGCGATTGCCCTACGGAAGCTCGCATGTATCAACTGAGGCACGCCAGGGTACGGCGATGGTGTAATGTTGCCCCCTGGTGCCCAAATTTTGCCAGTGGCACAGTTAAATGCATTGCATTGCTTGAGGACGGCCGTGCACTAGGCCTAATAACCTACATTCGGATTGTTTAAAAAAAAAAAAAACGGTTTGTCGACGAAAATGAACTTCCTCGGTGAAATTCTTAATGAACAATTATCGGTTAATCGGTTAATTATGCCCATCCCTACTTCTGATGCTGTTTTAATTTGAGGTAAGTCACGCTAACACCACACTCTAATAAACAGTAAATGCTAAATAACAATGTTAAGTTGTCGCCAAGAGTGTATCAGACCATCGTTTCTTTGGTTTAAATTACTACTGAGTTTCTTAGTTTTTTCTGAATTTTTTTTATTAAAGCTGCAAAAGTCTGTGATAGCTGCACATAAAACAAATGATAAACTGAAATATGTTGGAGAAGCAAACTGGCTCTTAATGTAATTTGATTTCTTATAATTTTTATTAGTCAAGTAGCGATAATGAAAAAAGCTGAAGTCATCACATGTATTTTTTTTTTACATTACCTTTTGTGCCTTTGATTTTCAGATCACCGCCAATCTGAAATATTTTTACAAAGACGCAAACAGATTAAATCAAACCAGAATGGCAGTCTTCAGGCTGCCATTTACTCAATTTGCATAATTATTTTTTTTTCAGTATGTAATTTAAAATGTTAAAAAAAAAAAAAAAAAAGATGGTCCTTTTTTGTGATTAAACCGCAGAATATACATAAAATTTATATCGTGATAGCAATGTTTTCCCTACCATTATGTTGGGAGGCACGGCACCCCTCCCCCAACGATCCCCCACCCTGCCCCCCTACAGGGTCAAGTTTATCTATCTATCTGTGCAAGGAATCTCTGTATGTGTGTGTGTGTGTGTTCCTCACATACCTCTCAAACCATTAGTCAGACTGACCATAGATTTTATAAGTGCTTTACTGAGGTTATGAGGATGTGCATCATCAAGTATGGAGTTGTTCTATCAAACTATGTAATTTTTATCTATAAAAGTTGAGCCACCACTCTGTCTCCTCATGCCCTGGCTTCTGGAAGTGTGGGCGGGGTTTCGGATCGACTCCGTGCTGAATGGATAATACTCTGCATCATGACCAGCCACCACAGTGCTCCGTGAACAAAACAAAGAAGTGAAAAATGACAAATTTCACTAGAAAAAGATAATACTGAATAATTAATGCGTAAGAAGATTATACCATAAAGTTGCCATGATTGCGCAGGTCTAAAGGATAATTCGGCATACGTGGACAACACAAGGTGTGCGGGCAGACTGGGAGGAGCGCCAGCAGGGACCTGGGGTCTGATGAAGAACACCGATCTATCCAACACAGGACACACCAGGAGGGGCAAGCCTGCTTCATGATGCACCTCTGCTGGCCGCGTACGTGTAACCGGAAACCTTGTGTGATGACATTTACGTCATTGTCTCCACTCCGCTAGAGTCTGTAGTGCTCAACCGCGGACGACCGCGTGCAGCCCAAATTTTGTGACCACACCACCTGCCCACGACCTGAACGCGTTGAAAAGCGCATGCGCAAGACTGAACGTCCCATTCATGAGGTGGCGATATCAACACAGGATACCAAGACAAAGAGATGAAGAAGACAATGAGGAGGCAGAAAATGAGAATAAAAACATACATGAATACATACATACATACTTTCTTTTACAGCGGCAGCAGCATCTTCGTGGAAAAGGAGTGAAAACCGGGAGGTCAAACAACAGAAATGGACTCTATTTGAAAAGAAATTGTTGTTGATGTGCGTTGCTCTTGCGTTTCTTTGTTGGTGAAAATCCTGGCGCGTCAGCGCATTGGCTCTGCCTATCGGGCGGGAGTGAAACTACAAATGATGGTTGTGTGCATGCGTCAACCGCTTGGCCTGGGTAGATGAAAAAAGTGAGCATGAACAGCCCCGCGTGTGTGCCGGGCTCGTCCAAAGCATATGCGGACCAAAGCGGACTAGAGGGGAAATGTAGCATGAAGCAGGCTGCAGCAGCCCGACCGACGGACCATGGTCCTTCACGGGGAGGCAAGCCCAGCCTGCCCTGTCAGTGGTAGATGGGAGTCCCGTCTGCTGCTTCACCCATATGCCACCACTGTCCTTTGCAGGACTGCGAGTCCCTGATAGCATTCCTCCCGCAAAAGTATCTAAAAATTAAAAACTTAATTAGTGCAAGAGAGACCGCACCTCGGACACCGTCCAAGGACAGATATTTTTTCACACATAATGAGTTGTTCAGAACTCCTTATACAAAGATACAAAGTGATGATAATCAAGTCAGTGGCAGTAATGCACCTGTAAGCTGGTTGCCAACCGCCAATCAAATCAAAAAGAAGAAGAATAGTACCGCCATGATTGTGGAGCAGAATGGTCAGAATGATTTAACGACTAAACAGGACACAAAAACGCTCAAATAACGAAATAAATGATTTTTAGTTAAATATTTGCTGACAAATGGGCAACAATGATGCAACGGTTGCAGTCAAATGGGTCCTTCTGCTGTGCATAATAATGTTGGGTATTTTGTAGTTAATTCGATTGATGACAGTTTTAAAAACCTTTTAACAAAATATTGCTAAAATATAAAATGATGCACCACAATGGGTCTCAAATATTTGTAAATGTGTCCTGTTATAGTCTTGCATGAGTTTATTGATGATACACAGACAAAAAAAAAAAAAAAAAAAAAAAAAAAATCAATATTCCATTGAACTCCATCACTGAACAGTGATATAAGCTACTTATAATGGTGACTGAACAACTCTCATTCCCCGAAGTGCAAGACACACTTTTATGAAGTCATAAAAGATCACAAAAATAAGTGATCTGACAAACAAATAAACAAGGGTTCTTAAACAGTCGCTAATATTGGATGTCCCATTCATTTTCAATAATTAGGAATTCTGTAATTAATATTCAAACAATCAAATAAATCTTAGTGCCATTCAGTCCCTTTCACATTTGTCAAAGTCTAGCATGTATGATTGCCTATACGTAGGCTACACCTCTTTGTATTCCACTTTCAAATACAGCCTACATTTGGTGCTGTACAGCCCAATTATCGTGATATAAGATGACTTATATCATGATATGAAATTCTGGTCATATCACACAGCCCTAGTCAAAGAGCAGGATCTGAAGGTGAACCTGGATAGCAAGTTTGGTGACCCTAACTTTCTTTGTTGTTGAGATATAGTTTATTTGGTATTTTGACAGTGACCTTGCAATGGTAAAACCATAGTCACACTTCAGGGTCACAGGGTGAACCTGTGTACAAAGTTTGGTGACCTTAGCTTTAGTCGTTCTACGGTAATAGGGCATAGGGAATGCCAACTTTGACCTTTTGACCCCAAACCCATAGTTCAGGGTCACAGCATGAACCTGTGTACCAGGTTTGGTGACCCTAGCTTTACTCGTTCTACAGTAATAGCACAAATAGAATATTAACTTTGACCTTTTGACTCCAAACCCATAGTCAGATCAGGGTGTAAGCTGTCCAAGATTTGTATTAGACGCAGCTATAGGATGGACTTGAAAACCCTGCATCATTTCTTTTAGCAGTTATTGTGTTTACAAGATTTAGTGAAAAACTGACATCTGACCTTTACCTCAAGGTCTAATTCCTGCAAAAATCATCTGATCAGAGTCAAATAGCAATATGCACATCATCAGTGTATATCAACTTGGTACCACGTTTCAAAACCTTTGGAACAAAACTGTAGGAGGAGTTGATTTCACAAGACAGTTACCGTCTATGAACTGAGGTGAAATAGACATAAGTCAGGGCCTATAACCCCTGCAAAAATAATCGGCTTGGAGCCAAATTGTAATATAAACATCGTGTACATCAAACCCTGGAACCAAGTTTAAAAACAGTAGGAACAAAATTGCAGGAGTTGATTTCACGCCAAATGCAAATTAAAAACATTAAATGCCACTAGGGGTGGGTTCAAAAGATCGACTGTCCAATTCGAACTGATTCACATTTGACTGAGCCGATATCAATCTACAAAAACCGTGGATCGATCTTTTAATACAATGCCTTTACTTCTGTGAAACAAAATGCAAGTGGCCGGCTGAAGTCTCGTAAGATTGAACAATCGCGCGAGAGTTCCCTGCGCTGCATGCTCTCATCTTTACTTCCGTGTTTACATGAGTGGAGTTGTCAACGTGTGTGATAACATGTCTTAATTTATCAGCAAAAGTCACAGTTAAAGACTGTGCTCAACAGTTTCCAAATATTTCTCATAAAGCAGGGATAAACTGTTTTGTACAACGTGCAGCATCGGAACAAAAATGAAAGTTGACGAGTGATACCTTTCAACACTTCAAATGGGACCCACACAAGAAGAACGGACAACAGACAAGACAGAGAGGAAGACTGTTGCAGCTGCTGGGATAAGTAAAATATTGGGTTTTTTTGTTTTGATTTTTAAACATTTGTGTAGTAAATTAATAAGTCAGCCAGCATGACGTGTTTTCTTTTACAAACTATGGATACAATAGTTGACTGCTGGTTAAGAGCTGTAAATAAATGCAGAATAAAGGTATATTTTATGAGATTAGAACATAATGAAAATGTTGGATGTGTTTTTAATCAGGATTTCAGGGCTTCATAACAGAGACAGCTGCCTTCATGTAATGTTTATATTGAATGACAATTAATTTTGGACTTCTAGCACTTGAGAGATTTGAAGTGAAATTAATAATCACAACAAAATGAAAATGGCATAATTAATAAAAGCTGCAGTACAACAAGCCATTTTTACTCAATAGAACTAAACTGAAATGAGCAAATCTTCCCAGGAAATGAATTGAAACCCTTTCCAAAAAATTGAAAGTTAATTTGTAATTAAAATATAAACAACAAAAAATAAGAAATTAAATTATTAAACCCTGGTGTTGTGGGAATTTAAAAATATGAATAATTTTACTTTGAAATATATTCTCCTTTTCATATTCCCTTAAGAACTGTGAAGACTGGGTTTCCACTCCAAGATCCATCCTGCACTGAGACGTTCTGAAGGGAAGAGGTTGTCAGTGGAGAAGCCATCCCTGCTTCGCTGTGGATTTCAGCACAGAAGACGACTTCAAGTTTTTCAGGGGTCTTAGTTTTCAAATTCAAGATTCAAGAAGGTGCTGCTATAATTTGCTCCATACTCCTACATGTATTCAATGCAATTTAGTTGTAATAACTAATTCTTTTATTTATCTTTTTGATTTCGATTCTCTGGGCCAATGTCAAGAAGACCATTTTATGCCCCGGATATAGTGATAACAGTCTATGTACAACTTTTCAAAGAGAAATTTTTGAAAAAAATATTTTAACAACATAAATAAAACAAAATAAATAAACAAATAACACACACACCTAAACGGCGACTTTGTGTGGCCAAAAAAAAAAAAAAAAAAAAAAATACCTTATGGTTGTCTTTCTTAATTGTATGATTAATCGTTTTAGCTGTTACTATTACAGGCCAAAGACCCATCCAGCTTATTATCAGCACACAGTTCAAAAGCCTGTATCTCTGATACCATGGGGGGTACATTAGTGCTTATGGAACTGTCAACTTATACATCTGGAAAGGCTCAATCAGTGCTTAAAGGTGTACACAGGTTTTAGAGCAAAATTTGCTCTGATCCAGATGATGTCTCTTTCAGGGAAAACCCTGCATATTTCAGCAGCACAATCCTGGACCACATACTGCATCCATCACCACAGCATGGCTTCACAGAAGAAAAGTCCACATGCTGGACTGGCCTACCTGCAGTCCAAACCTTTCAGCAACTGAAAACATTTGGGGCATCACGCAACACAATATATGACAGAGAAGACCCAGAACTGTTGAGCAGCTAGAATCTTATGTCATACAAAAATAGGACAATATTCATCTCACAAAGATCCAGCAGCTGGTCTCCTCAATTCCCAGACATTTACGGGCTGTTGTTAAAAGAGGAGATGACACATAGTAGTAAACATGACCGTGTTCCAAATTTAATGCAACTAAAATCCAACTTATAAAATAAAATTAATGAAATATATGGTGGGGTCATGGAAGACATAGGCTATTTTTGATTAAGTCCAGGAAGCCCGTCTCACACAATACGAGACATTTGAATGGACATTCCAAGAACAGTGATACAAGGTGAAGAACCTCTTCAGAATTCCCATTTCTTGTAAGCTGATCTTTATTGAGGGAGGTGGGGTGGGGTATAACCCCAACAATATGAGAGCATCACTGCAGAAAAGACCAAGCAGCAATAACGTAATCAGACCCAACCTAACCATTCATTCGATGTTCATGCTAATCAATGATCATCATTAGTTGGAAAACAAAGAAATACCAACTGGAATCATCTGATGATCAATATATTAAGGTACAAAAGTTAATACACCACCACAGTACTACTGTAGTGATTTACAGGGCTGACCCCTCTGTAATTGATCATCAATCCACCAATCAGTTTCTGATCAGTAATGATGTCATTGGTCGACTCTCAGAGTGGATCAATAACCAGTAACCCAGTGTCTACTCCGTCCTACACCACCAGTCGGCCATTTTACCTCCATCTCTCCTCCCTCCATCATCCCTGCACCTCCACCTCCAGTCCTCTCATCCATCCACCCATCCATCCATTCTCATCATTTCCTCACTTCTTGTCTTCCTTTGTTACAGAAAATACAGAGAAAGAATTTAATCTACCGAAGAAGAAAATCATCTGAGAACGGCAACCAGTGAAAGGACCCTACTCCCTCTCTCCCTCTCCACCCACCCCTCACCCCCTTCACTAAAACAGACTAAAGCAGAGCTAAATTACTGAATAAAGGATGGAGGGACAGTGGATAAAGAGAGAAAATGGCAGCTTACCCCATCGCTGTCGCCTCCATCAGCCTCCCTCTCTCTGTCTGACAGAGAGCAGTCAGCTGGGCCGACCAACAGCCAATCACCATCCAGATACTATGACAGAGGAGGGAGGGAGAGAGGGATCGAGGGAGGGGCACCCCCCAGCTCCCAGCATGCTCTGCAGAAGCCACTGCAGGCGGACTGACCGGGTTTTTGAGGCACCAACACACACATTATGTACATACACAAAGACATGCACACGAACGCACTTCTACACACAGAGAACGACATGGGAGAGGAGTGTAATTATCGGATTAATTTAATCTAGTCATCAGCATTAAAACCGCACTGGTGGATTAGTGGAGACTTTAAAACTAAAGACTTTCAGCAGTAATATTAGAAGGACCGACATGCTGCTGTTTTTGTGGAAAAAAAATCAACCACGATAACATGGAATGATAAATTTTACAACAGCAACTTAATCATCACAGAAACTTACTGAGAACAGCTTTGAGCATTGCATTCAGGCTTTTCTGAACAATTAAACACAAAGCTCTTAAAGGTTTATCTGATGACATTTGTGAATATGCTAGCATTACAAACTGTACTGTAGGGCTGAAATGATTAGTCGAAGTTGTCAATGACATCAATTATAAAAATTTGTTGACACAAAATTTTATAATCAACACGTCATTTAATTTTAAAGTTTATGGACATGCCGCGGAAATGTTCAGTTGTAATGGCAATGCATGACCAGAACTGCTGTGGGCAGTAGCGCTTCTGTTGTCCAGCATGTGTGAACAATTTCCAGCGAAGAAGAGGAGCACAGCTAAAGATAAACACAAGAGGAGTTTGAAAAAAAGCGAGACCAAAATTTTCTAAAGTATGGGAACATTTTACTGAAAATAAAGAAATGAAACAAGTAAAATGCAGACTCCGCAAAGCAGACTTATCTTGCTATGGCAGCACTACCATGATGCATGCGCATCTGAAACGGAAACACCGCGAAGCCACGACGTTTACTGCTGCTTCTGCTTGGTAAGATTTTTTTTTTTTTTTGTTACTTATTTGTACCAGTAGGTAGATTTGGATTTAGCCAGTAAAGAAAGTTAGCGCCTCTCATTTTCAATGACCAACTGTTTCAAGCCTTAGAAAAATGATTATACTGTTAGTACGTGCTGTTTATGTTAGCTTACCTGTGTAATAATCAGCTCTCTCGGAGGATGGCTGCTAAGTGCTGAGCTGTTTAAGTCGTGGCTCACGTGTTAAATGCAGTAAATGACTGAATTACAGGAGGAGCTCTCTCTTTTTCATCTTCATTAATATTAGCACTCATTCTCAATATTAGTGCATCTGAGTTAATTAGAATATCATACTATATACACACACACACACACACACACATATACAGTATACGTATATATGGTCCTATACCTTTTTTATGTAAAGACAGAGACTGGGTGTGCAGACTTAAGCAGAGGCTGCTATTTTTTGCTTTTGCACTTTACCTTTTTTTATGCCTCGGTAAAACAGAGGCATACGGTAATCACTTACTGAGCCCATTTGTGGCTGTGTGGGTGGGTGTGTGTATCTGTCTGTCTGTCCGCCTCTGTTTCAGCTCGCCCGGTCAAAATTAAGTGCAACTAAAGGCTTGCATCATTGTATGACCGTATTTTCTTGACTTTTAATTTGCCAGAATTTTGAGATAAGGTTTTGTTTTTAAAATAAACAAATTTAACTCACCTTTACCATCAATAAAGCCAGGAAAATGAAACTGTAATAACTACGCTGGGCCACTACAGGCAGCAGTGAGACTTTTTTTTTTTTTACAGCACATGGATGACTTCCTGTCACAGTCGATCTCTCATCATCATCATCATCATAGCAGTCTGTCGTGGGCGACAATGACTTTCATTTAGGTCTGATCAGATTCCTCCACACAGCTCTGTCCTTGGCCTTCCGCTGTCAGGAACTCCTGTCTATGTCCAACTTCTTCAAGTTTTTTTTTTTACAGTGTCTGTAAATCTGAGCCTTGGTCTACCCAGATTGCATCTGCCCTCACAGAACCGAGTAGAGGAACTGCCGAGGGAGACGCTGGTGGTCCATCCTCTCAACATGTCCGAGCCATCTCAGGTTCATCTGTACTAGCATGTCCTCCATTGATGGTAGACCAGCTTGTTTCAACACTTCTATGTTGGTTATCTTGTCTTTCCATGAGATGTTCATTATGGCTCGAAGGTGTCTCATCATGTACGCGTGGAGTTTCTTCACCCACACTCTGTAGACAGTCCAAGTTTCAGCACTGTACAATAGAGTAGCCAGTACTGTCGCTCTGTACACTTTGCATTTCACACGGGTAGACACATGTCGATTGTTCCACAGTCTCCCCCTCAAGTTTCCAAACACAGCGCTCGCTCTTCCCATTCTGAGAGATAGTTCATCCTCCAGCCTAGCATTCTCCGAAACAGTACTCCCTAGGTACTTGAAAGTCTTGCACACGACAGTGCTCTAGTTGCACACAGTGTGGAAGATATGCAATCTTACTTGACTACTGTAGTGGCTCTGTACCAATGCTGAGCTCTTCTGGTAGTGATGTTGATAATTGGAACTTTGGTGGTTGATAAAGGCACTCTGTCTTCTTGATGTTGATTTGGAGGCTGAATTGGCTAGCTGCTAAATAGCGGTTATAAAATAGTTACTGAAAAAAAAAAAAAAAACACATTCAGCAACGACACCATTTATTCATCACATCGATTGTTTTCACACTGGTTTTGCTGTTTAGTTTTGCAGAGGAAGGACGAGATATTTTCTTCCTGGAGTTTTCAATTGGCTAAAAACTACAAGTCTCAACATTCCTCACCTCAAAAACATTTGCGGGGTTGGTTAGGTGACCATGCTGATGCCTGTTCAAAATTAAGCAAATGTAAATAAAGTCTTTGACAAACATTTGTGTTGTAATTCTTTATATTTGTTTCTTATACAGTTACTCGGGGAGTAACAACTGTACAACTGTATTCAACAACTGTATTCAACCGCTGGACTAAAGTGGCCAAACGGTGGAAAAGTGGTATTTGCTGGTGGAGAGTCGGCATTTGCCGTTCTGCTGAGACCGGTCTACCACTGGCCACTTTTCAATCCTGTCTCTCCACAGCAGACCACTGTGTGGAGTAAATTTTGGTTAAATTATGCAGCAATTTCAATAATAAAACATCAATAATTCCTACAACTGCAATATTTGATTGTTAAAGCTTAAGTTACATCACATTTTTTTCCAATGTCTGATTTTATTTCTTGTATGTTTCCGTCTTGGTTCGATTACTGTAATTTAACCCGTTCTCTAAATAATTTTCTCTAAAGTTCAGCTGATTTTTTTAAGTCCTAATACTAATGTCAGTCATATAAAAACATCACGGTGTGACATGTTATGACCTTTTTATGCTGTTTTTCTTTCCTGTTTCTCTGAGGTCCACGGTGGTGAACCTGAGGGTCAGCAGTCAGAGCAGCTGTGAAGACAACTGGCTGGAAGCTAAATAAGAATATTACATGTTTACTGTTTATACCAGAAACTGCTACTGTATTTCAATAAATTAATGTTTGGAAAAACTTATTTTTTTACAAGATTATTTAAGAAACTCTCAATATTCATTACACATAAGTGTGAAACATTCCAAACTGTTCTGATTTAATAGTCGTAATTATGCTTTTACTTTTGGAAATGTTGATATGTCTACCTGCTATTGCACGACATCGTGTAACTATACATACATTCAATTAAGAAAATCTTTTACTCCAGCATTTTTCTTTGTATTCCTAATTTTATTCTTGTGCTTCTGTATTTTTATGCCTTGGCGCAAAGGCAATGTAGGCATATGGTAATCACTCCATGTGTCTGTTAGCAGCTTTTCAGCTCACCCACTCAAAATCAACTGGAACTAAAGCCTTGTATTGTTCTGTCACTATATTTTCTCGACTTTCTTGTTTTTGTATTTTTAAAATTATTCTTATCCATCAACTTTTTATTCCATTTTATTGTACAGCACTTTGTGACTATATGTCTCTGAAAAGCGCTTCATAAATAAACTTTACTTACTTGGCGTTTGGAGAAAAAAGCTCCATTAAAATACAAAATTAAAATAATTAAAAAATATCACACTTACCATTAAAAAGCAGCTGAAACTTAAAAGGAAATCCTCATTAAACAAAAAAGTTTTCAGCTGCTTTCTAAAAGAGTCCACAGAGTCAGCTAAGCATACCTGGAGTGTAAGTCTATTCAAAACTGCACCGTCCACCACCCTCCCTGTGTGCAAAGATGTATCGCCATGGAAAATGAAGCCCTGAGAATACTTTATTATATGAAAGAGATGTCAACAGTTTTACTTTGGGACATGATTTGAGATTGAATAAGGTGAAAAAATTTGAAATATATGAGATTGTGACACTCGATCATCGCAATTTCGTGTTTATCATTGAATCGTGATAGGATCAAATCGTGACCCAAGTATTGTGATCTGAATCAAATCGCAAGGTCCCTCGTGATTCCCACCCCTAGAAATGCCATTTTACTTGTTTTTGTATTATGAGTTGAATAATTTTTGGTTCTGTATTATTTGCTGGACAAACAAGACATTTTATGAGGTCACCTTGAGCTCTGGGAATATTGTGTAGACTTTTTTATGGACCAAATGAAAAAATATTCAGCAGATTAATCAATTAAAAAAAAAAATCAACAACAAAAATAATGACTAGTTGTAGCCCTTGTTCTCTTCACAAAGGAATGCACACTATCTGTATTTAAATAAGCTCTCAAAGAAACAAGTGGATTATACTTCCTGGGTTTTATGAAGTCATAAATAAACAAGCCCCACCTTCAGACCTCTAAATGGGCAAATCAAATAGACTGACTACTTTATTATATAGGCAGTGGCTATGGATACAGAACCATATCCATAGAATTCTTGTTACAGATACAACTTGAATCTGATTGGCCAGTACATTCTATTATTGCAAATCTTAAAAGCAGCAGGCTACAGGTACAGAAATCTGAGGCACTTAGTTGTTTCAAAATTTTAATTAATATCTATTTACTACCTTTTTAACCTTACCCATTCCCAAATCCTAAGGCTAACCCCTTAAATTTAAGTGTAAATTTCATCTCATGGCAAGTAAAATGGTATGGACACGGTACTGATAGCAGGACGCGAACCAGCAACCTTCTGATCACAGGTCCAACATACTATCTACCTAAGCCACAGCAGCAGTTGGCTTGGAGTTGATGTGAAAGGGTTTTATTGGATTGTCAACTCTTCCATACAAACAGAAATTTCATACAGGGATACAGCTTTCGTATCCACAGAGAGCCTAAGTCACGCCCTCTCTACTTCCACATATGGGACCTTAAATCGGAAAAATTCTCCATTGAAATGAATGACAAGAGCGAAATCATCTTTTGATTCTGATCAAATTTTGCCACGAGTTGCATATATGTTTGTCAATTTAAAAGCTAACTTGACATAATTAGTTGTTGATTGTCATATAATAACTGAATGATATTTAGTTTTTGTGAAAACGATTAGCAGACAACATCTCCCATCATCCCACATCACCAAACGCGATCATGGTGGGAGATTACTAAAAATTCCTCTCTCGTTTCGTGACCAATGAAAGAAGGACCCAAAGAGGAGAAAAACAACACTGAGGTATGGTTTTGTATTTTGAGAGCTGCAACTGATCCAGAGCAGTGTTTCCTCTGGCTTAAAGACCTTGGCGCGGTGGCATCATATTTCCCCCCCCCTTAATTTTATACCATTTATTTCTTTTTAAAATTTTACACAGTAACGTTGCATATGGAACTTACCATTTGAAGTATTGTACAACCGAGGCTTGAATATTGGGCCAGTTGGGGTCCCACCCAGACATCCTCTGTTTAGACTTTTTAGCGGTGTTATCCTTCTCGCCTTCCTCTGCCTCAACACTTCCCTCTCCTTTCTTCTGTCTCATCTTGCCCTCTCTGAGCTCTGTCTAATTCAGGTTCTCTCTCTGTCTATGGTGGTATACAAACAGGTTAGAAAATATCAAGTGTCATGTTTTGTCCTGTAGGATTTTTTTTTGTCATGGTTTACATAAATGACAAAAATATGTGTATTTTTTGTATTTTTATTCTAGTGTTTCTTTTTTCCATTGAAAGAGTAGGGAAGGGAAAGAAACATTCATAATAGTAATGTACTCATGCATACTTAAATTATATGATCAGGTGGGTATAGTAACCAGAAATTCTACTCATGTAAAAGCAGTGCTTTGAAATTAATAATTAAAAGTAGGCAACCAAAAATTTCTAATTGAGTTAAGGGTACAAAGAGCACCTACTTAAAAACTTGAGTAGTGACTTCAGTCTTGAAGGTTTGAGGTTTTTCTCAAAAATTTATAGCAATTTTCTTATAGTTTTCTACTTTTCTCTGTAAATCTAAAGTTGAAACCATGTTACTCAAATTTGTAATTTCCTCTTGTAAAATTGACTTTTCTTGTACATTTGAAACTTTATTATAAATTTGTGGATTATTTTATGACTAATGTTTGTCTGTTTTTAAAATAAAATTACTGGGGGGGTTTTAGATAAATTTGAAACAGACTGTGGTAAAAAAAATTTTTTACTTTTTTCTTATAACAATTTACATTTTTGACCATAATTTTGCAGTCAGAACAGAACAATAATTGAACTCTGATTACAAAGAAAAAATATTAATAAAATTGTATTTAATGAAATAAATTAACTTAAATGTTATAATATTTCTTTATATTTATAGTTTTATTTTAAAGAAATCTCCTCACCACCCAGAGAGCAGGAAAAAACTCCCTTATTTTGAAATCAAATGTTGACCGGTTTAGTTTGTCTGAAGGCTGCTGACGGATTAAAGTCATTGACTTCGTGAATTTCGGTCATCTTAACCTGCCAGGTACATAATAAGGAACTGTAACGGACTCCAAAGACATAATTCATCACAATATGTGTTCATGTACAGAATGATCTGTTTAGGCAGTTATAGTTGCGAAGTGACTAAACGGCCGGGAGCCGGTCTCCTCGTATATCTGGCCGGGAAGCGCCTACAATTCGATTCTTTTTTTTTTTTTTTTTTTTTTTTTATCCAATAGTAGAAAATACACACAATACACACACATTACAAATATGCTAATAATACAAGTAAATCAAGAAAGATCAAGAAAGCTAGCTCTGTCCTGGGGCAGCGCCTTGACCCAGTGGAGGAGATAGGAGAGAGAAGGACAGTGGCTAAACTGTCATCTCTGCTGGAGTCCGAGTTCCACCCTATGCAGGACATACTGAATGCACTGAGGAGCTCATTTAGCAGCAGACTACATCGTCCCAGGTGCACAACCGAGAGGTTTCGCAGGTCCTTCCTACCAACGGCTGTCAGACTGTACAACCTAAGCAGGGCTGCTCGCAGAGATAGCAAAAAGACGTGACAACCTAATAGTTTTGAATGCAAAAGACGCAATAGACTTATACAATGGTCCCCTCCGGCATACAACTAGGAAAATACCGGTCGCTATGGAGGGTGAGAATATGTATGGGTACATAATCATACCATGTAGGATAACTAAGTAGACGGTTGTGCTGTTTCATCCCATCTAGCAACAATGCTCTGCAGTGTGTGTTTATATATTTACATATTTATTCCATCTAGCTACAATGCTCCGCACTGTGTGTCTATATATATATATATATTTATATATACATATGTATACTTGCTGCTCTTGTTTTTTTTTTTTGTTTTTTGTTTTTTTCTCTTGCCTTCTGATTATTGCTCTGAGTGTTGCTATCCCTGTGCTGTTGCAATCCTGGAATTTCCCCATTGTGGGACTAATAAAGGCTTATCTTATCTTAAATACCTCCTAATTTGGCTATTTGGTTAAAAAAATGCACATATTTATTTTCCATCAGACGTGTCAGGGAGCCCTTTGCATCCTTCGCTCCCTGACAGCTGGGGCACTTGGGCAGCTTGGGTGTTTCACACACATACACATCCACACTTCATTCATTCCCATTAACACGTTTTGGGATTTTGTTCAATACAACGCACGAAACCACTCCTGCACGTGGGTTTTTCATTCACTAATACAGACATAAATGGCCGGCTCCCTGTCGTTTAGCAACGGCCGTTATAGTTGTGCACTCAGGCTTTCTCATCAGGCACCTCTCTAGGCAGCCGCTGAAGGACCTCAGTTTAGAGCTAGTGTTTTTAGCTGTTGCTTTGTCACTGCCGCTGCAGAATAAAAACAGCACGCCTGCTCGTGCGAGAAAAGAGAGAAATTGCCAGTCTCATAACTTAATATTGTAGTGGCTGGTGAACTATATTCTCAGCAATTCATCAGTCCCTTGCCTTTCCCTTCATATGAAGCCGGCTGCATTTGAATTCTAACCACATCTCTTAGCTAAGCGACTCTTCCATTATGGCTCCCGTTTCCAGCAGGTTAAAACCATGATTTAACGCCAGTGCTTACATATCTCTTATGATTTTTTTCCGCGTTTAAAGTCCTTCAATAAACTCATGTTTCTGTCGGACAGTCACGCTTAGCAAGACACTGCTGACTGACTGGAAAACTCGTGTGAACAGGGCGCTTCTAAACTCCGCGCGGATGACAGCCACGCACGTTCGTGTCGGCTTGGCGTGGCGGTACGATTTCTGGTGAGCGGGCCGCCACGGAGAACTATTACCAGAGGAAACCCTGCAGAGGACTAGGGCTGTGTGATGTGGAAAAAAATTCATATCACAATACAAGTCATCTTGTATCGTGGGCTGCACGGTGGCGCAGTGGTTAGCACTGCGGCAGCACAGTTTACCCTTGGCCGGGGGATCGTGGGGATTGTGGGATCGTGGGTTCGATCCCAGCCCCTGACCAACAGTGATCTGTGTGGAGTTTGCATATTCTCCCCGTGTTTGCGGGGGTTTACTCCGGGATTTCTCCGGTTTCCTCCCACATGCCAAAAACATGCAGGTTAGGTTAACTGAAGACTCTAAAGTCGCCCTAGGTGTGAATGTGTGTGTGAATGGTTTAGGGATAGCGCCGTATCGTGGCTGCTTCATCCATCCAGGTGGTGGATGACCCTCAATTTCCCCTCTGGGGATCAATAAAGTATACTAAATCTAAAAAAAAAAAAAAAAAAAAAAATCTTATATCACGATAACGATAATATCACAATATACATTTTCTGTAAATTCTACAGTTTAGATAATCATATAAAAAGGACTTTTTTTTTTTACATGTACCATTTTCCCTCATAATTTTACAGTGTTACGAAATAGTTTTTTAATGTGCATTTGAGACTTGATTCTCATAAATTTCAGGTTTTTCTTCTAAATCATATATGAATAAAAAGTAAACACCAATAAGTTACAGTGGGGCAAAAAAGTATTTAGTCAGCCACCAATTGTGCAAGTTCTCCCACTTAAAAGATGAGAGAGGTCTCCAATTTTCATCATAGGTATACCTCAACTATGAGAGACAAAATGAGAAAAAAAAAAAAATCCAGAAAATCACGTTGTCTGATTTTTAAAGAATTTATTTGCAAATTATGGTGGAAAATAAGTATTTGGTCACCTACAAACAAGCACGATTTCTGGCTCTCACAGACCTGTAACAACTTCTTTAAGAGGCTCCTCTGTCCTCCACTCGTTACCTGTATTAATGGCACCTGTTTGAACTCGTTATCAGTATAAAAGACACCTGTCCACAACCTCAAACAGTCAGACTCCAAACTCCACTATGGCCAAGACCCAAGAGCTGTCAAAGGACACCAGAAACAAAATTGTAGACCTGCACCAGGCTGGGAAGACTGAATCTGCAATAGGTAAGCAGCTTGGTCTGAAGAATTCAGCTGTGGGAGCAATTATTAGAAAATGGAAGACATACAAGACCACTGAAAATCTCCCTCGATCTGGAGCTCCACACAAGATCTCACCCCGTGGGGTCAAAATGATCACGAGAACGGTGAGCAAAAATCCCAGAACCACACGGGGGGACCTAGTGAATGACCTGCAGAGAGCTGGAACCAAAGTAAAAAAGGCTACCATCAGTAACACACTACGCCGCCAGGGACTCAAATCCTGCAGTGCCAGATGTGTCCCCCTGCTTAAGCCAGTACATGTCCAGGCCTGTCTGAAGTTTGCTAGAGAGCATTTGGATGATCCAGAAGAGGATTGAGAGAATGTCATATGGTCAGATGAAACCAAAATAGAATTTTTTGGTAAAAACTCAACTTGTCGTGTTTGGAGGAGAAAGAACACCATACCTACTGTGAAGCATGGGGGTGGAAATATCGTGCTTTGGGGCTGTTTTTCTGTAAAGGGACCAGGACGACTGATCCGTGTAAAGGAAAGAATGAATGGGGCCATGTATCGTGAGATTTTGAGTGAAAACCTCCTTCCATCAGCAAGGGCATTGAAGATGAAACGTGGTTGGGTCTTTCAGCATGACAATGATCCCAAACACACCGCCCGGGCAACGAAGGAGTGGCTTCGTAAGAAGCATTTCAAGATCCTGGAGTGGCCTAGCCAGTCTCCAGATCTCAACCCCATAGAAAATCTTTGGAGGGAGTTGAAAGTCCGTGTTGCCCAGCGACAGCCCCAAAACATAACTGCTCTAGAGGAGATCTGCATGGAGGAATGGGCCAAAATACCAGCAACAGTGTGTGAAAACCTTGTGAAGACTTACAGAAAACGTTTGACCTCTGTCATTGCCAACAAAGGGTATATAACAAAGTATTGAGATGAACTTTTGTTATTGACCAAATACTTATTTTCCACCATAATTTGCAAATAAATTCTTTAAAATTCTTTTAAAATTTTTTTCTCCTCTCGGCGCCACACCAGTAGGCTGCCTTTTGCAACAGCGGCTCGATTCCGAGTTTTTTTTCCCTTCCTCTCTCTTTTGATCACTTTTTTTTCACCCCACTTATATCACGGACACACAGATCGTCCCAAATGTCTCCAGAGCCGGTGGACGGAGCCACTGTTTATAGCAGGATACGATACAACAGGGAAGAGCTGCTAGCATTTAACCGCCACCCGGTCCCACTGGAAAAACTCGACATACCGAGAGAATTGAGGCGAAAGTGTCGCGGCTGCCGGGCTGGAGTAAGGCGGAGGACAAAAAATATAAGGTACAGACCCTCCCTTCCATCTGTTGTCATGGGAAATGTACGGTCGATACTGGGAAAGTTAGATGAGCTAGCGGCTATCTCCCGTTATGATAGCACTTACCGAGTGCTCTCTCCTTTTGTTTACTGAGACGTGGCTAACTGAACTAGCAGCAGATGCTAACATTGAGCTGGAGGGTTTTCACATGATACGAGCTGACCGAACACCAGAGAGTGGCAAAACTAGGGGCGGTGGAGTGATAATGTATGTTAACAACAACTGGTGCAGACCGGGACATATCACTGTTAAACAACGACACTGCAGCAAAGACATTGAGTTGCTAGCTGTTAGCATGAGGCCTACATATCTCCCGAGAGAACACTCACACGTGATCTGCATTGTTGTTTATGCAAATCCGACGGCGAACGCTGGGACAGCGCGTGACGTCATCCATTCAGTAACCAGCAGGCTGCAGACAGAACACCCAGATGCTCTTCTCCTCATCTCAGGCGATTTCAACCATGTTTCACTGTCTCCCATTCTGCCCACTTTCACCCAGTATGTCACATGCCACACTAGAGACAATAAAACACTGGATTTGTTCTACGCAAACACTAAGGAGGCGTACACCTCATCACAACTCCCCCCACTTGGGAGATCGGATCACAACTTGGTTCATCTCCGACCGGTGTACAAACCCCTAGTGCACAGACAACCTCCGGCCATGCACACTGTGGAGTTATGGTCTGAGGAGACAATGGACACTCTAAAGGACTGTTTTGAAGCCACTGCCTGGAAGCAGCTCTGCGATCCACATGGTGAGGACATCGATGGCCTCATTCACACCTTCACGGGCTACCTCAGCTTCTGTGTGGACAAATCCGTTCCCACCAAGACCATACGGCGTCACTCAAACAACAAACCCTGGATCAACCCTGAGATAAAAACACTTCTGAGAGAGAAGAAGAGGATCTTCAGGTCGGGGAACAGGGAGATGCTGAAGTCCGTACAGAGGGAGCTGAGGAGAAAGATCAGAGAAGGCAAGGACAGCTTCAGGAAGAAGATGGAGGACAAGCTGCAACAGAGCGACATCAGCGGGGTCTGGAGAAACCTCAAAACCATCTCGGGGCTCCAGAATACCTCCCCCCAGGCCACGGGGGGCAGGGAGTGGGCGAACAACCTGAATCTGTTTTTCAATAGATTTGACCAACCGCCCTCCCCCCTGTCTGCACAACAACCACTGCTGCCTCTAAGAAATCAAGTCCTGCTGCCCACTCCCCACTCCACCGACACCCCCCCCACTCCCAACACACAGCCCCCCATCCTGACCCTGACCAAGACCCAGGTGAGGACGGAGCTGAGGAAGATCAAGGCGAGGAAGGCGTCGGGACCGGACGGCATCAGCGCAAAGCTCCTCAAGTCCTGTGCAGACCAGCTGTGTGGGATTGTGACGTATATCTTCAACATGAGCCTGAAACTGGGGAGGGTACCACAGCTGTGGAAAACATCTTGTGTGGTACCTGTACCAAAAACTTCCCACCCCAAAGACCTGAACAGCTACAGACCGGTGGCCTTGACGTCCCACTTGATGAAGACCCTGGAGAGACTGCTCCTTGCTCATCTCCGCCCCCTGGTGGAACCAGCGATGGATCCACTCCAGTTCGCCTACCAGCATGGCATTGGGGTGGAGGATGCGGTGATCTTCCTCCTTCACCGTTCTCTGTCCCACCTGGAGAAGCCCGGGAATATGGTGAGGATCATGTTCTTTGACTTCTCCAGTGCTTTCAACACCATCCAACCGATGATCCTGAAGGACAAGCTGCTGCGCGCAGGGGTGGACCAGCACCTGTCATCATGGATCCTGGACTACCTCACGAACCGGCCTCAGTTTGTGAGAACCCGGGACTGTGTTTCCGACACGATCATCAGTAGCACGGGGGCCCCCCAGGGAACGGTGCTGGCTCCCTTCCTGTTCACTCTTTATACTGCGGACTTCTCACACAACACAACACATTGCCATCTACAGAAGTTCTCTGATGACTCTGCGATCGTTGGTCTCATCTCCAACGGAGATGAAGCTGAGTACAGAGGGCTTATCCAGGACTTTGTGGACTGGTGCCATCAGAACTGCCTCCAGATCAACGCGAGGAAAACTAAGGAGCTGGTGGTGGACTGCCGCAGGCATGGGCAGCCCCTCACAGCACCAGTAAATATACAGGGAACAGACATCGAGATGGTGACATCCTATAAGTACCTGGGTATTCATCTGAACAATAAACTAGACTGGTCACACAATACTGACGCACTCTACAAGAAGGGACAGCGCAGGCTGTTCCTGCTGAGGAGACTCAGGTCTTTTGGGGTACAAGGGGCGCTGCTGAAGTCATTCTATGACACGGTGGTGGCATCAGCCATCACTTTTGGAGTGGTCTGCTGGGGCAGTGGCATTACTGCAGCCGATAGGAAGAGACTGAACAAACTGATTAAGAAAGCTAGCTCTGTCCTGGGGCAGCGCCTTGATCCGATGGAGGAGATAGGAGAGAGAAGGACGGTGGCTAAACTGTCATCTCTGCTGGAGTCCGAGTTCCACCCTATGCAGGACATACTGGATGCACTGAGGAGCTCATTTAGCAGCAGACTACATCATCCCAGGTGCACAACCGAGAGGTTTCGTAGGTCCTTCCTACCAACGGCTGTCAGACTGTACAACCTAAGCAGGGCTGCTCGCAGAGATAGCAAAAAGACGTAACAAACTATTAGTTTTTTTGAATGCAAAAGATGCAATAGACTTACACAATGGTCCTCTCCGGCATACAACTAGGAACATACCGGTCGCTATGGAGGGTGAGAATATGTATGGGCACATAATCATACCATGTAGGATAACTAAATAGACGGTTATGCTGTTTCATCCCACCTAGCAACAATGCTCTGCACTGTGTGTGTTTATATATTTACATATTTATTCCATCTAGCTATAATGCTCAGCACTGGGTGTGTTTATATTTATATATCTATATATTTATTCCATCTAGCTACAATGCTCCGCACTGTGTTTTTATATATCTACATATTATTCCATCTAGCTACATTGCTCCGCACTGTGTGTGTTTATATACTTGCATATTTATTCCACCTAGCTGCAATGCTCCGTACTGTGGGTGTTTATATATTTACATATTTATTCCATCTAGCTACAATGCTCTGCACTGTGTTCATATATTCATATATTTATTCCATCCAGCTACAATGCTCTGCACTGTGTGTCTGTGTGTGTGTGTGTGTATATATATATTTTATAGTAATATGTACATATGTATATTAGCTGCTCTTGCTTGCTTGTTTTTTTTTCTTGCCTTCTGATTGTTGCTCTGAGTGTTGCTATCCCTGTGCTGTTGCAATCCTGGAATTTCCCAGTTGTGGGACTAATAAAGGCTTATCTTATCTTATCTTAAAAATCAGACAATGTGATTTTCTGGATTTTTTTTTTCTCATTTTGTCTCTCATAGTTGAGGTATACCTATGATGAAAATTGGAGACCTCTCTCATCTTTTAAGTGGAAGAACTTGCACAACTGGTGGCTGACTAAATACTTTTTTGCCCCACTGTAAATATTTCCTGTGCCAGAGGAGAATAGCAAAAAAAAAAAAAAAATGTCTGAAAATGAGAAAATTACCCATGGCTGTTACCTACAGATACGAATTAGCTGTTAGTTTAAATCAATGAAAATTTAAGTGTAGACCTGCAGCCTGCCATTCTGGCCTGATTTAACCTGTTTGCCTCTTAGTTAAAATATTTCAGATTGGTCATGATCTGAAAATCAAAGACACAAAAGGTAATGTAATACATGTGATGACTAACTTTATTCATCACTACTTGACTAATTAAAATGATTAGAAATCAAATAAATTACATTAAGAGCCAACTTGCTCCTCGGACCCATTTTAATGCATTTATTATTTATTTTGCAAGTATGTGCCACCATCATCCACTTTCGCAGCTTTAATAAAAAAAAATAATACACAAAACTAAGAAACTCAGCAGTAATTTAAACCCAAAAATGTTGATCTGCTACGGTTTCCAGTTAGCACAACTTGGCATCATCATTTAGCATTTTATAATTCAACATGGTGTTAACGTTACTTACCTCCTATTATAACAAGGTTAGCGAACTATCCTCTCTGACGCAGCACAATGAAAAACAGTCCCACATCCCTGGCAAACGTAAGTAGCAGCTATCTGAAATGGTAGTTTGGAGTTATCATTAGCATCCACTAGACTGAAGCCTAGCCACCCACCACACCTGTTCCGCTGTGCGCAGTTGCACACTGCGGCGAAGAGACGGGGCACTGACAAGTAGTGGTGAGAAGCTTTACTGAATAAACGGGGGTATGTGCATTTTAAATGATATAAATGATTACATGGAAAATTGTCTTAAATTTATAAACATGTGTAACTTGTGGCAAAATTCAATCTGGATCAAAAGATAATTTTGCTCTTGCCATTCATTTCAGAGATTTTTTTCCGATTTAAGGTCCCATGTGCGGGAGTAGAGGGGGCGTGACTTAGGCTCTCTATAGCCACTGCCTCTTTTCTATCTATAAATGCACCAAATCTCCGTTTGTGTGTCTGTGTTCCTCATATCTCCCAAACCGTTCATCAGACTGGCCTCAGATTTTATAAGTGCTTTGCTGAGGTTACAAGGGTGTGCATCCCTGAGTATGGAGTTACTCAGTGAAAATATGTAATTTTTATCAATAAAAGTTTAGCCACTGCTCCAATTCCTCATGCTCTGGCTTCTGGAAGTGTGGGCGGGGTTTTGGAATGACTCTGAACTGATTGGATAATACGCGGCATCACAACCAGTCACCAGAGTGCTCCATAAACAAAACAAGGAAATGAAAACCAACAAATACGACCAGAAAAAGAGAATACTGAAGATTTAATGCTTAACCCTTCGAGTGTGAGATTCCGCATGCCCCTAGTGACAGAGCGCAGTGCTGCGCCTGTCAACTGATTTTACTTTCCTAAACACTGTCCACCTTTACTGAGGATTTGTACTGATCGTGCCAGTTCACAAGGTGGAAGGCATGCGTCGGAGGACTCATGGATGACATGTAATACACCAGAGAAGAAGAAATCCTCCTCCTTTTTCGTCGTCTTGGAGATCACCGCACAAGATGGACGCAGACCATCATTGTGGACATTCGCAATCACCCACAGATGAGGAATTTCAGAGGATTTGGTCCCGAATTTGCCAACTATGATTCTAAAAAGAGATTATTTAGCTTATGAAGGTAGATGTTTACATGTTCTTATAACACAGGGAGCGTGAGGCTCGTTGAATTCACCTGCCGGGACCCGGAGCGCCATGTGACTGGAGGACAATCGCCGGTTGTATGTCGTCAATATAAGATAAATTACCACGGAATAAAAGCAAAAAAAGCACGGTGAAATACTCTATAACAGTTTCTAGATGTAGGACAGAGAGCTCAAATGACAAAAGAACCACTAGAGAGGACAAAATAACCACTAGAATGCCACTAAAGGATGCCGCTTTTCCAGAGGTAAGTGACGAATGTCTTTGTTTGTATGCAAATTAGATGTGTAAATTCACTCCTATCTGAAACTTTGGATCATATTCTACATCTTTCTAATTGACAGTAAGCCATTATCTCTTACCACTTTAAAGTTATAGCCTTGGAAATTTCTGACATCTGATCTGACTAGTTTCTTGAAAATTTTTTTTACCACTGTTGACCACTAGGAGTTATATCGCAGTTTGGCGACAGTCACACTCAAACGGTTAAAAAACTATACTATAATGTGCCGTGATTGCGTAGCTCTAAAGGCTAATTCAGCATATTGATGGCTGGAATGCAAAACCTCCCATCTGCAGGATTTTCTGATTTGTGAATTTCACTTTGGATGATGAGAACAACGAAGGCTGTTCATATCTGTCTGCAAGACAGTCCTGCCCTTTACTGTGACAGAAAATTATTCTGACAAAAGAAAAGCATAGCATTCTGCAAGAAAACAAAGGTTGGTTTTTTTTCAGTTTTCTCAAAAAAGTGCAGGGGCAGCCGGACCAGCTTACCGCAGTCCTTCACAGGGAGCCAAGCCCAGCCTGCCCAATTAACAGGAGTCTCGGCTGCTGCTTAATCCGTGTGCCACCACTGTCCTTTGCAGCACCGCGGGTTCAACATGGCGCTCCTTCTGGTGCACGGCTATCCAAAAATTAAAAGTTAATAATAATGCCACAATGATCGTGGAATGGAATAGCCAGATCAATTGCATATCATATGTGGACACATATGCACGCTTCAACTAAATAACAACCATGACAAAAGCCGCCCAAATAATGAAATAAATCATTTTTTATTTACTGACAAATGGGCAACACTGATGCAACAGTCGCAGCCAAACGAGTTATTCTGCTGTATATAATAATGTTTGGTGTTTTGTACTTATAATATTGCTAAAATATAAAAGAATGCCCTACAATGGGTCTCAAATATTTGTAAACGTGTCCTGTTATAGTACTACATGATTTTATTGACGATAGACTATACATTACACATATAAACTAAAACAATGATGATGACTGAACAACTCCCATTCCCCAAAGTGCATGATACAACACCTATGAATATAAGTCATAAAAGATCACACAAATAAGTCTGACAAACAAATAAACAACGGTTCTTAAACAGTTGCTAATATTGGACATCCTATTCATTTTCAATAATTCTGTAATTAATATTCACACATTCAAATAAATCTTAGTGCCATTCACTCCCTTTTATATTTGCAAAGTCTAACATGTGTGATCACCTACATGTACGTTACACCTCTTTGTATTCCACTTTCAAACACAGCCATTTGGGCTTGTCAAACCTAACTGGGCTACCTGTTTTCAGACAAGAATACTTGCTTTCTATGGGCATGCATTAGTCTATCTATAAATGCACCAGATCTCTGTGTGTGTCTGTATGTGTTCCTCAGATATCTCCCAAACCAAACCGTTCGTGAGACTGGCCTCAGGTTTTATAAGCACTTTGCTGAGGTTACAAGGGTGTACATCCCCGAGTATGGAGTTGCTCAGTGAAAATATGTAATCTTATCAATAATAGTTGAGCCACTGCTCTGCTTCCTCACGCTCTGGCTTCTAGAAGTGTGGGTGGGGTTTCGGATTGACACCGTGCCAACTGGATAATACGCGGCATCACGACCACTTATTAGAGAACTCCGTGAACAAAACAAGGAAGTGAAAAGTGACAAATTTGACCAGAAAAAGATAATACTTAAGATTTCATGCTTAAAAACTTATACTATCTTAAAGGAAGGAGACAACACATCATATATAAAAGAGAGATGGGAAAAAGAGGGGAATTTCACTTTACAACTGGAAATATGGGAAAAGCTAAATAAACAGCAATGGAAAAGTACCTCATCCCTGCAGTGGAGAGAATTTGGATGGAAAAACTTGGTAAGATTTTTCAGAACACCTGCACAAAACAAATTTACCCATAAGGGGTTGAACTGTTGGCGCTTGTGTGGTGAAAAGACTGCAAATCATTTTCATGTGTTTTGGTCATGCCCAGTTATCCACCAATATTGGACCAATGTACAGACAATATTGTGGAAAATATTCAAAATAACAGTTCCCTTTTCTTTTGTAACTTTGTATTTGGGTTTACTACCGGACTCACTGGAAAGACGAGGAGATAAATACTTATTCAATGTTTTAATATTGGCAAGTAAAAAAGCCCTAACTAAAAAATGGATGCTGAAGGACTGTCCTACACCTGAAGATTGGATTAACGTGATTCAAGACATTTACTCGATGGAAAAGTTGACATTCGCACTGAGACAGGACATGGATGGGTTCATGAACTTTTGGCAACCCTGGATCGCATATGTGTCTTCCATTAGATCTAATCTTTGACAAATACCATTTCAATAATGGTCCCGCTCTTTGTTCCAACTCTACTCAGATGCTCTTTTACTTTTAATGACTTAATTTTCTGTTTGTTTTTTTGCTGTTCTCTTTGTTTATTCGTTTTTTTTTTATTTAATTCTCTTTAACTTCTCTTTTTCCTTTCACTTTAAAAAAAAAAGGGGGGGTGTTGTAATAACAATCCTACCAATGTTGTCAAATAGCAAAAAATAAGGGAACGTGTGATGAAAATGTAAACAATGCAATGCTGTAATGACCTGTATACCCTTTACAAAAACTTAAATAAAAAAAAAACAAAACTTGTACTATAATGCTGCTGTGATTGTGTAGCTCTAGGGCTGTCACGGTGGAGGAATTTCTCCTGCAGTGACGGTGGATAGCTCAACACCGCGATATGCGGTATTATTGCAAATGTTTTAAGTACCCTGTGGTCTTGTAATTTAAACAGGGTTCATAACATATGTGGCAAACGATGGAAGCTGTGAGAAACTCGCTGCAGCTCCGCTCTCAACTTGTGCGTGTGTGACAATTGTGCAGAGCTACAGTCGATTCTGTAAAAAAAAAAAAAAAAAAACCCAACATTTTCATAAAGCAGTGGCGGCCGCTGTCCGAAAAATCATGTTCAAACAAGCAATGTACTATGCAGTAGTTGTTTCACTCTCTGAGCTCAATTGTCAGAATCATAAACACTCCACTCAGAAGGAAATAACATGCTTTGTGCCCTTTCAGTGCTCACTGTCACGGCTGTATTTAGCAATTCGTCCAAACGCTTCCGCCACTAACTGCCTGCTGGAGTCCATCTACAGAGTGCTTCACACAGTACTGGCAGCGGCAGCTCCCGGTGCTGTGGAAGCTTCCACAGTACCGGATACAAACATGCTGTTGGCAATAAAAATACACTTAATATTTTTTTTTTTGTTACTTATTTGTACCCGTAGGTAGATTTGGTTTGCAGTCTGGTGACAAGCCACCGGCTGCTGGTCGCTGCGTGCGCGAGCGCCCTAAACCTACATGTTTTTGGTATGCGGGAGGAAACCGGAGAAATCCCAGAGTAAACCCACGCAACACGGGGAGAACATGCAAACTCCACACAGCTCACTGTTGGTCGGGGGCTGGGATCGAACCCACGATCTCATGATCCCCGCGATCCCCCGGCCGAGGGTAAAACTGTGCTGCCACAGTGCTAAACCACTGCGCCACCGTATTTAACAATTTACTTAATAATTAATAGTGCCCATAAGTGAACAACGAGATTTAGCCACACACACAAAAAAGTGAACACTGCGTGTATGGATCCCCATAATATGTGATGGCAATGGTCTTGACTGCTGGTGAAGTTTACAGTTTTATCTTCATATTTTAGCACAGTATGCATTAAGTAAAACACATAAACTACGACCACTGTCAGAGGTTGTTCCCATTTACGGGTCCATAAACCGAATAACGTTAGTGTTCTTAGCTAGACTGTCTCTGCTAAGTGCTATAGCCCTACTGACAATTCCACAGGCAAGCACAGGAAGCGAAAACAAAACCACGGTTATCAAAATAAAAGCTGCGTTTTTACTTCAGTGCATAAAATAATAACCCTTTAAGGGGGTTATACATTGCGGTTGTTGCAGTTGCTCGTTACCTCCGCAGCAGGTAACGAGCATGGTACTACATAATTGGGGTTATCACAACAGCCCTACGTAGCTCTAAAGAATAATTCAGTATATGTAGAGAACACGAGGTGCGTGGGGGGTAGCAGCAGCCGGAGCGCCTTACCGCAGTCCTTCACAGATAGCCAAGCCAGGCCTGCCCGGTTAATGGGAGACTTGGCTCCTGCTTCACTCGTGTGCCACCACTGTCTTTTGCAGCATAGCGGGTTCAACATGGCGCTCCTCCCGGTGCACGACTATCTAAAAATTAAAAGTTAATAATAATACCACCATGACTGTGGAGTCGAATAGCCAGATCAACTGCATATCATATGTGGACACAAATGCACGCTTCGACTAAATGAAGACTGTGACAAACTGCCCAAACAACGAAATAAATCATTTTTTATTTACTGACAAATGGGCAACACTGATGCAACAGTTGCAGCCAAATGGGTCACTCTGCTGTGTATAATAATGTTGGGTGTTTTGTACTTATAATATTGCTAAAATACAAAAGGATGGGCTACAATGGGTCTCAAATACAGTGCATCCATTAGGTACTCACAGCGCTCCCCTTTTTCCACATTTTGTTGTTACAGCCTTATTCCAGAATGGTTTAAATTCATTTTTTTCCTCAAAATTCACATACCCCATAATGACAATGCGAAAAAAATTCTGAGATTTTTAAAAATTTATAAAAATAAAAAACTAAGAAATCACATGTACATAAGTATTCACAGCCTTCGCTCAATACTTTGTCAATGCACCTTTTGCAGCAATTACAGCCTCAAGGGTTTTTTTTGAATATGATGCCACAAGCTTGGCACATCTATCTTCAGGTAGTTTCTCCCATTCTTCTTTGCAGCACCTCTCAAGCTCCATCAGGTTGGCTGGGAAGAGTCGGTGCACAGCCATTTTCAGATCTCTCCAGAGATGTTCAATTGGATTCAAGTCAGGGCTCTGGCTGGGCCACTCAAGGACATTCACAGAGTTGTCCTGAAGCCACTCCTTTTGAGATCTTGGCTGTGTGCTTAGGGTCGTTATCCTGCTGAAAGATGAACCGTCACCCCAGCCTGAGGTCAAGAGCACTCTGGAGCAGGTTTTCATCCAGGATGCCTCTGTACATTGCTGCATTCATCTTTCCCTCTATCTTGACTAGTCTCCCAGTTCTTGCCGCTGAAAAACATCCCCACAGCATGATGCTGTCACCACCATGCTTCACTGTAGGGATGGTATTGGCCTGGTGATGAGCAGTGCCTGGTTTCCTCCAAACATGATGCCTGGCATTCACGCCAAAGAGTTCAATCTTTATCTCACCAAACCAGAGAATTTTGTTTCTCATGGTCTGAGAGTCCTTCAGGTGCCTTTTGGCAAACTCCAGGTGGGCTGCCATGGGTCTTTTACTAAGGAGTGGCTTCCATCTGGCCACTCTACCATTCAGGCCTGATTGGTGGATTGCTGCAGAGATGGTTATCCTTCTGGAAGGTTCTCTCTCCACAGAAGAACGCTGGAGCTCTGACAGAGTGACCATCGGGTTCTTGGTCACCTCCCTGACTGTCTCGGAGGTCTAGAGACAATTCCTTTGACTTCATGCTTGGTTTGTGCTCTGACATGCACCGTCAACTGCGGGACCTTATAGACAGGTGTGTGCCTTTCCAAATCATGTCCTATCAACTGAATTTACCACAGGTGTACTCCAATTAAGCTGTAGAAACATCTCAAGGATGATCAGTGGAAACAGAATGCATCTGAGCTCAATTTTGAGCTTCATAGCAAAGGCTGTGAATACCTGCATACATGTGATTTCTTAGGGTTTGTTTTTTTTTTTATTTTTAACAAATTTGTAAAAATCTAAAAAAAAACAAAAAAAACAAAACTATTTTCATGTTGTCATTATGGGGTATTTGTAAAATTTTGAGGAAAAAAAAAATTAATCCATTTTGGAATAAGGCTGTAACATAAAATGTGGAAAAAGTGAAGCGCTGCAAGTACTTTCTGGATGCACTGTATTTGCAAACGTGTCCTGTTATAGTACTGCATGAGTTTATTGACGATGCACTATAAACTATACATATAAACTAAAGCCGTTACCATGATGACTGAACAACTCCCATTCCCCAAAGTGCAAGATACAACACTTAAGAATATAAGTCATAAAAGATCACACAAGAAGTCTGACAAACAAATAAACAAGGGTTCTTAAACAGTCGCTAATTCTGGATGTGCCATTCATTTGTGTCCTGAGGAAGCACAACCTGGACCAGAAGCTGCTGCTGGCCTTCTATTCCTGCTCAGTGGAGAGCGTGCTCACCTACTGTCTTGAGTGTGTGGTACACCAGCTCCACAGCCAAGAACAGGAAGGCTGTGCCAAGCATCATCAACACCACTCAAAAAATTATCGGCAGCTCTCTGCCCTCCCTGGAAGACATCTCCAGACCCTCCTGTCTCAGAAAGATCAAGGCTATCACAAGGCCATCTCTCATATCCCGTCCACCACCTGTTTGACCTGCTTCCCTCTGGACAACGGTTCAGATCGATCGGGTCCCACACCTCCAGGCTGACAGTTTCTTCCCCTGGGCCATCCAAACTGCAAACAGTCAGAGGCCCCACCCCCTCTCCCTCTTAACTCTCTCATGCACAGAACTGAGGACCTTTTGATTATCACTACAAGTCACCTGTCTTTACACTGCTCACCTTCATGTATATTGACCCATCTGTGAAATCAATACTGTACATATTTTCCATAATCCTTGGAACATTTTACTCAGTTATGTGTTCTGCACTCCACACTCTTATGTACATAGTTCCTCCCACGAAGCCACTACCGTACCTGTGTATATACCAATGGGCTATTTGTTATTTGTAGTTTTTATTTCTACTTCAGTCGGATGATTAACCATGTGTTCTGTAACTGTTTTATTTCAAATTCTTCTCGTGTATTTTATGCGCAGTAGCCTGGTGGAGCACCCACAGTTTCTTTGTGCTGTACAACTGTAAAATGACAATAATGACCATTTAATTTTATATTTGTCAAAGTCTAACATGTGTGACTGCCTCTAGGCTACACCTCTTTGTATTCCACTTTCAAACACAGCCCACATTTGGGCCTGTAAAGCCTAATTGGCCTACCTGTTTTCAGACAAGAATGCTTGCTTTCTCCTGGCATGTACTAGTATACTATGATTGGCCCACTCAAACAACTTTTTACCCAATCAGGTTCGCGGCTCATTAATATTAATGAGCAGGCTGAAAACCAGCTGTTTCAGACAGAGCTTTACACAGCTTTCTGATGAGCTGTAAAACAACACAGATGTTTTTTAAACAACAAATGTATAAATCCTGGGGGACGTCAAACTTCCACTGAATCTCACTATATCCTTAAAAAGGTTTAAAGGGTTGATTATTGAACCTCTACCGCATCCTGCGCTGCTTTAAAATTATACATTTTCACTTTGTCTTTTGTAAAGATTTATTAAAGTGCCAAAGAAACAAATAATTGTTACTTGAAGCAGTACTGTACATGGGAGAACAGGTCAAGCGGACCCCTGACCAAGTGAGCATCCCACGTGGACCCCGGGGGTCCAATCTGTACATGTACATTTTCAATCCAGTGATTCACAAACTGATTCAGAGCTTTCTAAAGCCTCATTCAGAACATTATAGTCCCACATACCTATTCTGTGGATTTTCATCTGGGGACAGCCAGCAGTGGAGAAGAAAAGCAGAAACGGAGCCAGAACCTCCTCTGGGTCAGCTTAGTTGTCATCTTACATATATTTTTTACACTTCTTGGTGACCAGGAAAAGTCTTTCCAACGGTTTTACACAAATTCTTGTTGGTGTTCTCCCTCTGTGTGTTTACAAATCACTGGACTGAGAATGTACTTGTGCATGTACAGACTGCATCCCGGGGTTCACTTGGGGTGGAGTGCTCAGTTGGTCATGGGTCCACTTGACCTGTACATGCACAATGCTTTAATACTCAAGTCCTATTTTAGTAATACTTGCTGACACTTGTGATATTCAAATGGTGCCAGTACTGCATTGCTACAGTAGCTTTGATATATGAAATACTACATTATAATCAGTACTGTATTAGCCGTTGTTGTGTCATTATTTGTCTCTCTTTTTGACAACAGCAGCAGCTTTGTTAGCTGACAGCTGACCGTACGGTCTGGCTAACACTATCCATTTTCTAAAACACGTCTCTTCCATAATAAATCCAAATTATTATGTCTCAGTCAAACCCTAAATTATCCAGTTCTAACTGTCCCGGTAAATGGGTCTTAGTAGTCGGAGCTGTCCCAGCACCGACACCACACCAAAACAAACTGTTAGCATTAAGCTAGGCTAGCAGCTAGCTCTTACCTTCCCGGTGTAAAGTCCACTTTTAACGAATGCAGCCTTGCAGAAACATCCCCGGAAAAACGCGGCAAGCCAGCGAACGAGCTGTTTTAGATGTAGGGGAGAGCCCGCATGTATCCGACAGGAGTAAGAAAAGTTGAGTCGAACAAAGTGAGAAGTTTTTTTAAGTGGGGTTTTTTGTTGTGAACGATCTACAGCTGCTGCACTCCGCCATCTTGTCTCTGTGTGTGTCCGTGTGTGAGTTTAGCATACAATGTGAGGACCTGTTCCTCTGGTACATCTGCAGGGACATCTGCAGGTCTGTGTGCTCTACTGTCACACATCATGGATAAATGAAACAGGAATAGGCAGTGGCGTGTACAGGCATTTCGGAGGGCAGGTGCTCACCCCCCCCCCTAAAAAAATGGCACCCCTAAATACTGAAAAAAGTAAAGTTACATACTTGTATGTAACTTTTTATACTTATTTTAATACCTATACACTCATGGAGATATCTAATAACCCACAGATTTCTACAAAATTATCACCTCACAGAGAGACCATGGTCTTCATTATTAATTATGTATTTAGATCAATGACAAAGAAGGGCAGCATTGACAAATAAATATCTGTTCAAAATAAATAAATATTTGCAAAAATCTGAAAAAAATACTTTTCTTTCAATAAATGAAATATTAAACCTCCATTCAAATAAACATATCTGCAAAAAAAATTAAAAAGGCTCCTTTTATCATCATTTCATTTTCGGACTGACAAAGAGATTAACTATTATACCATATCAGAGTTCCTCATTTTCTGTCAATGCTTTATATGCTTTTATATTCTTTATAACTTGTTTTTAACACACTTGTTCTATGAGTGAGGTGAGGCTGTCAGTATGGAGCTGTTGAGGTGTTTGCTCAGTAAGCAATTTGGGTCATCATCATCATCATCATCATAGTAGTCTGTCAGGGGCAACAATGACTGTTTCATGTAGGTCTGATCAGATTCCTCCACGTAGCTCTGTCCTTCGCCTTCTGCTGCCAGGAACTCCTGACCTTGTTAACCCAGGCAACGTTCGAGCCAGTATGAGTTGCTCTCTGACTGACCATTTCATAAAACTGCTTGCAAAGTATTTGAGTACCGCTAGCTTTTGCTGGACTAGCGGCACATTCTTGGCAGATAGAGGTATTGTCAGTGGCAAGGACAGGCCAAGACAAACTGACTCCAGTACAGACGTGGACAAAATTGTTGGTACCCCTCTGTTAATGAAAGAAAAACCCACAATGGTCACAGAAATAACTTGAATCTGACAAAACTGGTAATAAATAAAAATTCTATGAACATTAACCAATGAAAATCAGAAAATGCTTTTGAATTGGGGTTGAACAGAATTATTTTAAAAAACAAACTCATGAAACAGGCCTGGACAAAAATGATGGTACCCCTAGAAAAGATTGAAAATAATGTGACCATAGGGACATATTCAACCAAGATGTGTCCTCTAATTAACAACACAGGTGTCTACAAACTTGTAATCAGTCAGTCGGCCTATTTAAAGGGTGACAAGTAGTCACTGGGCTGTTTGTTGACATGGTGTTTACCACACTAAACATGGACCAGAGGAAGCAAAAGAGAGAGTTGTCTCAGGAGATTAGAAAGAAAATTATAGACAAGCATGTTAAGACCATCTCCAAGCAGCTTGATGTTCCAGTGACTACAGTTGCACATATTATTCAGAAATTTAAGATCCACAGGACTGTAGCCAACCTCCCTGGACGTGGCTGCAGGAGGAGACGAATAATACGAATGGTAACAAAAGAGCCCAGAACAACCTCTAAACACATTCATGGTGAACTCCAAGGTCAAAGTGCATCATTGTCAGATCGCACCATCCGTCGTTGTTTGAGCCAAAGTGGACTTCATGGGAGACGACCAAGGAGGACACCACTGTTGAAAACAAATCATAAAAAAGCCAGACTGGAATTTGCCAAACTGCATGTTTACAAGCCACTGTCATGCGGTGGCCCTCGCGAGCCACCATAAGAAACCACAGGTCACCGGTGAAGTTTGCATAGTTGTTTATTAACGAACAAAAGCAATACAAAACAATGAGCCACAGTGGGCTAAAACACACAACACTACAAATACTTGATCATGAGGCAAACAAGAAGTACACTTACGGTCAAAACCCAGGGATGGTCGATACGTCAGACCATGAAGGAATAGTTGACGTCTGAGCCGAGAAACGCTCGCTCAACGCCTGGCAAAGGAGCATTCGTTGACGAGACTGCCGCATTATTCTGCTCCCAGAGCCCACTTAAATGCAGAGCTGCTGATGAGCCGAAATGCAGCACAGCTGTCAGGCTTGACAGCAGGAAGCCCGTCCGAGCGTTGTCACAATAAAGGCTTGGGGAGCCAGAATGTACACACTGCTGTCAAACCTGGTGAGGATGATGCATGGCTCGAGCGCGGATGAGATCGGTGCTCGAACCATTACAGTACCTCCCCCCCAAGGGTGAGCTCTGAACGCCCAATGATACCCAAGCCCCCCACCCCCCACCCCAGGGTGGGCAGATGGGGGAGCAGGCCTGGAGGGAGAGGACCAGCAACAGAAAAAAACACAATACTCCCCAATGCACAAATCATAATTAAAACAGAGCACAAATGAGGCAATTACAGAGCACGGAAAACAGAATACAATACTCCATAATGCACAAAAACACACAGGGCAAGAAAAGAAAGAGAAAACCCCCCCCCACAAATTAAGCACATTACATCCCTCAGACAGAAGAGGGGGAAAAAAAAAACATGCTAACAAAGGCAAGAACACTGAGCAGAACTATCACACCGAATGACCTTTAACCTACACAACCCAAGAAGATGACGACAGGCAGAGTCCAAAAACAACGGGAACAGTTCCGGTGGTCTTCCCTGCGTCCAACAGCCAACGGGTGATTACGGGAGAAAGTACATGATCGGCCAGCCTACCCCAGTCCCAGGCCCGGAAAGACAGAACCTCTGGCGGCCGATCCAGGTCGCCCAGTTGCAAGCACAGTATGTCGGGTGGCCGACCCAGGGCGCCGAACCGGCGAAACAGTTCCTCTGGAGGCCGGCCCGCATCCCTCAGCCACCAGAACCGTGGGGAAACCATAGGCGGCGGCCTCCCTGGCGAGGGGAAGACGTGGAAGAGCCGGGCCGAACAAAGAGGCCCCCCAACGGCCCCCGGCAGTGATGAGCTGGGTTGGTGAATATTACGAGGGAGATGATGGTGACGACGAGCCCGCACGATGTCAGGTGGCAAAGGGTCTGCAGCTCCTTCACCGACCTTGACCCATACCCATGCTGCACTCAAATCAAATCAAATCAAATCAAACTTTATTGTCATATTGCTGTACATACAACTGTAGTGCAGGCAAGATGAAATTGCGTTTCTCTCGGCATCCATATAAATAGAAGCAGCATGATTTAAGACACACTCACACATAGCTTCACCATCCCACCCCCACCCCCCCATCCATTCATACATCCCTGAGACATACGTGGGAAAAAAAACTAACTAACTATAATATACATCCATCCATCCATCCATCTTCTACCGCTTTTCCGGAGGTCCGGGTTGCGGAGGCAGCAATTCAAGCAGAGAAGCCCAGACTTCCCTCTCCCCAGCCACCTGCTCCAGCTCTTCAGAGGGGATACCAAGGCGTTCCCAGACCAGCTGGGAGACATAGTCTCTCCACTGAGTCCTGGGTCTGCCCCGGGGTCTCCTCCCAGTGGGACGTACCTGAAACACCTCAAGTGGGAGGCGTCCAGGAGGCATCCTAATCAGATGCCCATACCACCTCAACTGACTCCTTTCAATGTGGAGGAGCAGCGGTTCTACTCTGAGCCTCTCCCAGATGACTGAGCTCCTCACCCTATCTCTGAGGGTGAGCCCAGCAATCCTACGGAGAAAGCTCATTTCAGCCGCTTGTATCCGCGATCTCGTTCTTTCGGTCATTACCCAAAGCTTGTGACCATAGGTGAGAGTAGGAACGTAGATTGACTGGTAAATCGACAGCTTTGTCTTAGAACTAAGCTCCCTCTTCACCACAACAGACCGGTACAACGTCCGCATCACTGCAGATGCTGCTCCAATCCGTCTGTTGATCTCTCGCTCCATTTTCCCCTCACTCGTGAACAAGACCCCAAGATACTTAAACTCCTCCACTTGGGGCAGGAGCCCCAAGTGTCCCCAACCCGGAGAGGACAATCCACCTTTTTCCGACTGAGGACCATGGACTCGGACTTGGAGGTGCTGATTCTCATCCCAGCCGCTTCACATTCAGCGGCAAACCATCCCAGCAAGAGCTGTAGGTCATTGCTGGATGAAGCCAACAGGACAACATCATCTGCAAACAACAGAGATGAGATCCTGTGGTCACCAAGCATGACACCCTCCATTCCCTGGCTGCGCCTAGAAATCCTGTCCATAAAAATTATGAACAGGATCGGTGACAAAGGGCAGCCCTGGCGGAGTCCAACTCTCACTGGGAATGACTCCGACCGAGTGTTGGCAATACGAACCAAACTCTCACAACGGTCGTACAGAGACCGAATAGCTCGTAACAACAAGCCCGATACCCCATACTCCCGAAGCACCCCCCACAAAAATCCACGAGGGACGTGGTCAAATGCCTTCTCCAAGTCCACAAAACACATGTAAACTGGTTGGGCAAACTCCCACGAACCCTCAAGAATTCTCGAGAGGGTAAAGAGCTGGTCCGATGTGCCACGGCCAGGACGAAAACCACATTGCTCCTCCTGAATCCGAGGTTCGACCAACGGCCGGACTCTCCTCTCCAGTACCTTGGCATAGACCTTCCCAGGGAGGCTGAGGAGTGTGATCTCTCTAAAGTTGGAGCACACCCTCCGGTCCCCTTTTTTGAAGAGAGGAACCACCACCCCGGTTTGCCATGCCAAAGGCACTGCCCCCGACCTCCACACAATGTTGCAGAGGCGTGTCAACCATGACAACCCAACAACATCCAGGGCCTTGAGGTACTCAGGGCGAATCTCGTCCACCCCCGGGGCCTGGCCACCAAGGAGATTTTTAACCACCTTGGCGACCTCAGCCCCTGTGATAGGCGAGTCATCCCCCTCGTCCCCAAACCCTGCTTCCTCTGTGGAAGGCGTATCAGTGGGATTGAGGAGATCCTCGAAGTATTCCTTCCACCACCCGACGATATCCCCAGTTGAAGTCAACAGTGTCCCATCCGCACCATACACAGTGTGGACGGGGAGCTGCTTACCCCTCCTGAGCCGCCGAACAGTTTGCCAGAATCTCTATAATATACAAATAATATACAAAATGTCCGTAGGTGCAGTAGTGTGTATGAGAGATTCCGGGTCAACTGTTCAGCATCCTGACAGCTTGTGGAAGGAAGCTGTTGATCAGTCTGGTGGTTCTGCCTCTGATGCTCCGGAATCGTTTACCAGATGGAAGAAGTTCAAAGTGTTTATGCAGAGGGTGAGAACGGTCCTTGACAATGTTCAGTGCCCTGCTCCTACAACGGTTCTGAAAAAGTTCTTGGACAGAGGGGAGGGAGACTCCAATTACCCTCTCAGCCCCCTTGACTATCCTCTGCAGGGCTTTTTTGTCTGACATACTGCAGCTGGCGTACCATGTAGCAATGCAGTACGTCAGAACACTCTCCACCACACCTCTGTAGAAGGTCCTGAGGATGCAGATGGGGAGAGAGGCCTGTTTGAGTTTCCTCAAGAAGTGCAGTCTCTGCTGAGCCCGCTTCCTGATCCCCAAGGAATTCTTGCTCCAGGTCAGGTCCTGCGAGATCTGCACTCTGAGGAACTTGATGTTCTCCACTCTCTCCACTAAACGGCCGCCGATGCTGAGGGGGACATGCTCAGGCTGTGACCGCTGGAAGTCGATAATCATCTCCTTCATTTTGTCCACGTTGAGCACCAGATTGTTCTCCCTGCACCAGCCCTCCAGGTCTCTCACTTCTTCCCTGTACATTGATTCCTCATCCCTCTGAATAAGTCCCACCACTGTGGTGTCGTCTGCAAACTTAATAATCTGGTTCCCCTCGTGTCTGGATACACAGTCATGTGTTAGAAGTGTAAACAACAGTGGACTGAGTACACAGCCTTGAGGGGATCCGATGGGCTAAAACACACAACACTACAAATACTTGATCATGAGGCAAACAAGAAGCACACTTACGGTCAAAACCCAGGGATGGTCAATACGTCAGACCATGAAGGAATAGTTGACATCTGAGCCGAGAAATGCTAGCTCAACGGCTGGCAAAGGAGCATTTGTTGACGAGACTGCCGCATTATTCTGCTCCCAGAGCCCACTTAAATGCAGAGCTGCTGATGAGCCGAAATGCAGCACAGCTGTCAGGCTTGACAGCTGATGCATGGCTCAAGCGCGGACGAGATTGGCGCTTGAACCATGACAGCCACAAAGCTTCTGGGAGAATGTCCTATGGACAGGACAAAACTGGAACTTTTTGGCAAGGCACATCAGCTCTGTGTTCACAGACGCAAAAATGAAGCATACCAAGAAAAGAACACTGTCCCTACTGTGAAACATGGAGGAGGTTCTGTTATGTTCTGGGGCTGCTTTGCTGCATCTGGCACAGGGTGTCTTGAATCTGTGCAGGGTACAATGAAATCTCAAGACTATCAAAGTATTCTAGAGAGAAATGTGCTTCCCAGTGTCAGACAGCTTGGTCTCAGTCGCAGGTCATGGGTCTTGCAACAGGATAATGACCCAAAACACAGCTAAAAACACCCAAGAATGGCTAATAGCGAAACACTGGACTATTCTAAAGTGGTCTTCTATAAGCCCTGATCTAAATCCTATTGAACATCTGTGGAAGGAGCCGAAACATGCCATCTGAAGAAGGCCCCCTTCAAACCTGAGACAACTGGAGCAGTTTGCTCATGAGGAGTGTGCCAAAATACCTGCTGAGAGGTGCAGAAGTCTCATTGACAGTTACAGAAATCGTTTGATTGCAGTGATTGCCTCAGAAGGTTGTGCAACAAAATATTAAGTTAAGGGTACCATCATTTTTGTCCAGGCCTGTTTCATGAGTTTGTTTTTTAAAATAATTCTGTTGAACCACAATTCAAAAGCATTGTCTGATTTTCACTGGTTAATTTTCATAGAATTTTTATTTATTACCACTTTTGTCAGATTCAAGTTATTCCTGTGACTATTGTGGGTTTTTCTTTCATTAACAGAGGGGTACCAACAATTTTGTCCACGTCTGTATCTGTTGCAGTGACTGACCAGATGATAGGTTTGAGATATATATATATATATATATATTTTTAGTTAGGTCCAGAAATATTTGGACGGTGACACAATCTTCATGATTTGGACTCTGCATGCCACCACATTGGATTTGACGTGAAACAACTACAACGGAATTGAAGTGCAGACTTTAAGGTTTAATTCAAGGGGTTGAACAAAAATATATGATTAAACATTTTTTTTTTTGTTACTTATTTGTACCCGTAGGTAGATTTGGTTTGCAGTCTGGTGACAAGCCACCGGCTGCCGGTCGCTCAGTGCGCGAGCGCCCTAAACCTACATGTTTTTGGTATGCGGGAGGAAACCGGAGAAATCCTGGAGTAAACCCACGCAACACGGGGAGAACATGCAAACTCCACACAGCTCACTGTTGGTCGGGGGCTGGGATCGAACCCACGATCTCATGATCCCCGCGATCCCCTGGCCGAGGGTAAAACTGTGCTGCCACAGTGCTAAACCACTGCGCCACCGTGCAGCCTGGCACATGTAGGAATTGTAGCTATTTTTATACAAGTGCTCCTCATTTCAGGGGCTCAAAAGTAATTGGACAAATAAACATAACCCTAAGTAAAATGTTACTTTTAAATATTTTGTTGAGAATCCTTTGCAGGCAATGACTGCCTGAAGTCTGGAACCCATCGACATCACCAAACGCTGGGTTTCCTCCTTTGTGATGCTTTGCCAGGCCTTTACTGCAGCTGTCTTCAGTTGTTGCTTGTTTGTGGGTCTTTCTGCCTTAAGTTTTGTCTTGAGCAAGTGAAATGCATGCTCGATTGGGTTGAGATCTGGTGATTGACTCGGCCATTGCAGAATATTCCACTTCGTTGCTTTAAAAAACTCCTGGGTTGCTTTTGCAGTATGTTTTGGATCATTGGTGAAGCGCCGTCCAATCAACTTTGCTGCATTTGGCTGAATCTGAGCAGAAAGTATATCCCTATATACTTCAGAATTCATCCGGCTGCTTCTGTCTTTTGTCACATCATCAATAAACACAAGTGACCCAGTGCCATTGGAAACCATGCATGCCCATGCCATCACACTGCCTCCACCATGTTTTACAGAAAATGTAGTGCTTTGGATCATGAGCTGTTCCAATTCTTCTCCAAACTTTCTTCTTCCCATCATTCTGGTACAGGCTGATCTTAGTCTCATCTGTCCAAAGAATGCTGTTCCAGAACTGGGCTGGCTTCTTCAGGTGTTTTTTGGCAAAGTCAATTCTGGCCTTTCTATTTTTGAGGCTGATTCATGGTTTGCACCTTGTGGTAAATCCTTTGTATTTACTCTTATGAAGTCTTCTCTTTATGGTAGACTTACTTCCTGGAGAGTGTTCTTCACTTGAGTGGATGTCGTGAAGGGTTGTTCTTCACCATGGAAAGGATTCTGTGATCATCCACCACTGTTGTCTTCCGTGGATGTCCAGGCCTTTTTGAGTTCCCAAGCTCACCGGTGCACTCTTTTTTTTTCTCAGAATGTACCAAACTGTTGATTTGGCCACTCCTAACATTTCTGCTATCTCTCTGATGGATTTCTTCTTTTTTTTTTTTCAGCCTCAGGATGGTCTGTTTCACCTCCACAGAGAGCTCCTTTGACCGCATGTTGTGTGTTCACAGCAACAGCTTCCAAATGCAAACGCCACACCTGGAATCAACTCCAGACCTTTTAACTGCTTAACTGATGACAGGTTAACAAGGGGAGAGCCCATGCAGCTTTGTTATTTTTTTTTTTTTTTGCAGCCTTCTGAGTCAATTGTCCAATTACTTTTGGTCCCTTGAAAAAGAGGCGGCTACGTATTAAAGGCCAAATGTCACGTAATTTTTTTTTCTAAATGACAACGAATTTAGATAAAATACACATAGCTTAAACCAAATATTCATACCGGAGACCATATCACCCACCCGTATTTACATAATTGCACAAAATACACCAGGTGAAGGCCCCACCTTGCTCGCTGGCTTGTGACAGCCAATCCAGACCACGCCCATGTTTTTGACGTCACAAGTTGTACCCTGGCTGCCCTGCCTATCCACATTCACACTTATCAACATTGGACAATCATGACGGAAAGTGACAGCGATTGTGAACAAATTAGTTTAGTTTTGTCTTTTTTTTTTGTCTTTTTTTTGTCAGTGGTTCAGACAGTGACAGAGGCATAGAACCTTACAGGTTCGAGCCGTCCGAGACGGAATCAGATGCTTTGTCTGATAACAACAGTTCCGACGATGACCAGAGAGCAGAACCAGTGGAAAATGTCATTGAATTGGACATTAATCGCCTCCAGAATTGGGAAGCCGAAGGGGGTCTGTCGAGGGCGCCCCATAAATATTGATTTTTCGGAAGCCATTATTATTACAGTGGAGGAGAGCCGCTGCTGTCAAGAAATTGACCAGATCAATATGAAAATGGAGGCGCATACCTGTCAAGTGAGACGTTTTCGCCGTATTTTAATACGGGGAAAATGCAATTTTAGCAAATACAGGCGTATTGCCATTTCTGTACACCCAAAAGAAAAATATACGGGAAAAAAATTGTTGAGAAGCACGTCGTGTGTGTAAGACTCCCACAGCTATGGGGCTGGCAGATCGCTCAGCCTGAGCTATTCGCACTACATTGAGAAGTGTGGACTCAATCATTAGGCTGATTGTCGGGGCGGGCAGATCGCTCAGCGGGAGCTATTATCACTACAATGAGAAGTCATTAGGATAATGGCTTAACACTTTCAGCTGTGCTGCGGCTGCGGAACAGAGAGGAATCGCCTTACAAATACAGAATTCTGCTTTTTTTTTTTTGAGCCGGACGCTGAGTTGTGTTATTGTCAAATATCCATGAATCCTTAAAATATTTGACAATAACAACACGAATTACATTTAAAACATTTCCCAGAGAAGTGTCCCTTATTACTCCGCCATCCCTTATAGCCGCGTTTTACGGTATTAAAATATGGCGAAAACGTCTCACTTGACAGGTATGAAAACATTTCGCAGAAGTGTCCATTATTACCCAGCTGTCCCTCATAGCTGCGTTTTACGGTATTAAAATACGGCAAAAACGTCTCACTTGACAGGTATGAAAACATTTCGCAGAAGTGTCCATTATTACCCAGCTGTCCCTTATAGCCGCGTTTTAAGGTATGGGTGAAATATCCAATTTTTTCTTTCTTGTTGCTCACTTCAATCTTCCAGTCTCCATATAAACAATCAATCGGGATACCCCAAGCATCAAACTAAGGTACAATCTATTTCGTCACTTCCGCCTTCTTCTCCAGGCGATTCCAGGGGCCGTGAGTAGGAATGTCAGGCCAAGCGCGGCAGTTTTAAATTAACGAATATTCCGGCGTTACTGAAGCATATGCACCAAGACCCAAACGGATCGGTTCCCTTTTATATCTAGTTTCAAGACATTTAAAGTACCCTGTTACGTGACATTTGGCCTTTAAAGAGCTGTAATTCCTAAACCCTTGCTCCAATTTGGATGGTATTCCGGCATTCAGAGAGAGCAGACGCTTTTCTCCCTCCTCTCCCTCCTAATCCTCTCCCTTCTGATCCCAGCTTGCAATGTTGCGTTTTTGTCCGTGTTTAGTCACTCTTCTTCTGCTGAATCTTAATCTAAACGGAAATTATGGATCTGGAAAGCGGCTTAAATGTGATTGTCACCACTTTAAAAGAAGATCGGGTCAGGGGGGACCCAAGGGGAAGACTCATGACATTGGGAACTCATGCGTCTGTATGATTCGACTGGAGATGCAGAAGACATCTATTGGCTATGATCACAGGACTTCTACTTTGGCTTTTGGAGTTTCCTGATGTTTCAGAAATTGAGGAAGGTGGAGAGCTGTTCAAATGCGGACCCAGGCAAGCTCCTTCACCAAATTCGACCAGTTTTAAGCCTGTACATGGAAATTATGAAGCACAGAATCGCATGAGAGAGGAAAATTCTATTCTCTAAGTGCACGTGCAGATTTGACCTTGTCTTTTTTGGTGCCCTGTTTACATTCCTCCTCGATGAAGCTAAGGTGGAAGGAGTGGCTCTGCTAACCCAAACAATCGTCAATCAATTGCTGTTGTTTCAGCAGACTGGACTCTTCAAGGACAGTGTTACCATGTGTCTTCAAACTCTGCCATCTGCAAGCACGAGAGAGAGAGACTCTGGACTTGCTTATAGATCACATGATTTTAACATCCATCCACTGCCACGAGGCGCCCTCTGCTGTTCACTAGCAACTGACACACCCACACTACACACTGCATACAACATCACATGACTGATACATACACTGACACATATACACACACACTGTCTCTCTCAACTTTTGTTTTTGTGTGATCTATTGTCTGCTAATTGTGCATTGGAGAGTTTTTTTCTATGTAATCACAATTTTGGTCATAAAATGAGCTTTATTTTGATTAACAATGCTTTTTTCTCTCTGCCCATTATGTCACTTCCCTTTCCCCTCATTCCCTTCTTTACCCTCCACTGCTGACAGGCGCCTCCATGGCTGCCGCGTCATTGAGATGTGCTTATTCAGCGCGCCCAATGTCAAGTCAAATTCCTCGTATGTTTATGTTTTTTATGTAAACATGCTTGGCAATAAAGCTTTCTGATTCTGATTCTGATGTGAACACTCTCAAATTACAGCTGAGAGTCTGCACTTTAAGCCCATATTGATTATATAATTGTATCCTGAATATGTTTTCGTAAACAGCTAAAATAACAAAACTTGTGTCACTGTCCAAATATTTCTGGGCCTAACTGTATATATATATATATATATATATATATATATATATATATATATATATATATATATATATAAAGGCAGAATGTGTGTTCTGGGATCATTTGTAGGTCTGTTTTCTGCCCCATTTTGGACATCGGTGGGGGGACGCCTCCGAGGAAAGATTCCTGCCTCTATACCTCGACACAAATTGGTCTGAGATGATGGGGACTGATGTCCAGCAGGAGGGGAGCTGACTCTGCTATGATAACCCATCTTTGAAAATAATTTTTGTATGCCTGATAAGAATGGGAATTTCTAAATTAATAAATTAGCAGATTAAAAGGGTATTTTACTGAATCCATTGATAACTTGGTAGGATGAATGAGGTACTTTGTTGAATTTAAACCAAAGTTGGTGAATTTAATGACCTTTTAACAGATTGGTAAACAGGAAAAAAAAACAAAGCTGAAGAAAGTTAAATACTGACATAAAAGGTGAGTATATTATGGGTAAATGAAATCTAGAAAATTACTGGTTTAAACATTCATATCTAAGGAAAATGCAGACCAAGGGTCCATCAAGCAGGTAATTAAGTGTCTCTTTTTCTTTGAGGCAAACTCTTACTGGCTGCATGAACACTGACTGAAATCCTGAGCTTAATCTGCCACCTTTCATCCATCCCGCCATAGACACAACTAATAATGATGACTAACCTATAAGCTTGCCTTGTCATGTCTACTGTCAAAACATATCACTGTTTGCACAATAACACATTTCAAATGAATTGGGTTTAGATTGTATCCATGCAAGTGGTAAGTATTTGGAGATATGGTTGTTTTTGTTTTGCTTTCTCCATAGGTAAAAGCAGTAAACAAAATAAAACTAAGAAGATGCTTCTTCTATTGGTGAGTTAAATTTTAATTTCTACAAGATTAAAGTGAGAGCAGACAGAAAATGAAAGAAATATGATTTAACAACATTAAATTCTCTTGTCTTAATCCTAATGATCCGTTATCTATTATGCATTCTGAGTTACAGTTTTTGTATGAAAAGCACTATACAAATATAGCTCTGACTGACTGATTAACTGATAAGATCTGATAATACATTTGCAAATCTGGTCAAGTTTGGAGTAAAGCCTGATTATCGGCTGAATGACTGTGTGTCAAGAGGAGTGACCTTAGCACACTACACTGTTTGAAGGTTGAAAAGATCAGACACTCACTGGGGAAACTGAGTAACTAACCAATGTGCAGATCAATTTGTTATATATTGCACTGATACACCATTTATTTAAAACTAAAAGAGAATAACAGCAGTTCTGTCTGCCACTGCTTTAATCAATTTGAAATACTAGTGCATACCTGAGCATGCCCGTGCATACCCATGCATGCCCATAGAAAGCAAGTGTAAGCAAGCATTTCTGCATGCCGATAGAAAGTTACTGTTACCATGGCAACAGTAACAATGGTGAAATCTGCCTTTGATCTTTGGCGCCACCACTCATTCAGTGATGCCTGCCTTTGATCTGTGATGATGTCATAGCGAGTCCTGTGATCTTTATATAGACACCATAGGCCCTTTAGTGAGTCCTATGGTCATGACAGACAGACACATGGTGTCTATATGTCATATAGATATCATAGGCAATCCGATGATCTTTTACTGAGCCCTATGGTCATGACAGACAGACAGACAGACTTCTTGAATTATATATAGAATGATTATGAGAGCACCCGTGGGCTGGTTGCCGGCTGCCAATCAAATGTAAAAGAAGAAGTAGTACGTGGCAGTAATGCACCTGCAAGCTTGTTTCCAACCACAAATCAAATCTAAAAGAAGAAGAAGAAGAAGGAACCAAATGGAGACGCCACCGAGAGGACACAGTCCAAGGATGGATAATTTTTTCGCACAAGTTGTTCAGAACTCCTTATAAGAACTTCTTATACAAAGATATAGAGTGATGATAATCAAGTCAGTGGTGGTAATGCACCTGTAAGCTGGTTGCCAACCGCAAATCAAATCTAAAAGAAGAAGGCACCAAACGATGGATGTTTTTTTCCACACATGGGGAGTTGTCAGAGCTCCTTGTGGGGACTTCTTGTGCAGGGGTGTGGAGTGGTGGTGGTCAGGTCAGTGGCAGTAATGCTGGTTGCCAACCACCTGTAAGCTGGTTGCCAACCACCAATCAAGTCTAGAAGAAGAAGCAATTTGGGTAGGGATGCCATTTCCCTTGTCAGAAAAGTGACCCAAAAGCATTCCTTCTTGTTAACCTGCTACCACCCATCCCCATAAAGACTGCAAGGATAGTTTATACAGAGCAACCTTGTATATTAGTGAGAGTACAATATAAAAAAAAAAAAAAAAAAATCATGAAAAGCTCAGAAAAAGGTTGCAGATTTTGTGGGAAAAAAAGTTGCAAATTTATGAGCATATTGGAAATGTGTAAGTTTATCAGAAAATACAGTAAATTTATAGGAAAAAGTGTTAAATTTACTACAAAAGTTGCAATCTGTTTTTTTAAAAAGTTATAATTTTCCAAGAAAAATGTTAACATTTACAAGAAAAAAAAACAGTAATTGGTGAGAAAATTGAATGTTTATGACAGAAAAAAGTAAAAAAACAAAACAAAACATAAAAATGTTCTGGAAAATTTGAAAGTTTTTTTTTTCTTGTAAACGTGTGACTTTATTATTCATGACTTTTTTCTTGGAAATGTGGGTTTTTTTCAACATTTGGAAGTTGTGTTTTTTTTTTCTCTGGAAAATGTGACTTTTTTCATAAATTTGGGACTTGCTTATAGTAAACTTCAGATTTTTAAATTGTAAATTAGCATCTATTATCAGTGTTTACCTTGCTCCACCATGGGTCTCAGAGTAACTAATTTCAATTCTCTGAGTGTGCTGTACATTGACATGATATTTGACCCAAAAAGCAGACACGACTCAGGAGTAACACAATTAACCTTTTATTGACAATCGTGTGGGTGTGTGGATGTGTGTATGCATGTCTGTAATGTGTGTAGTGAAAGGATGAATCAGCTTGGGGCGAGCAGAGCACCGTGCAACCTGGCAACCCTATGGACAAACAGAGGGAGAGTTAGAGACAATCCTGTTACGACCCGAGCACTGGGTTCTGTCCGCACTTGGGCTACGCACAGCTCGCTGCTGGCCTTGACAGCTGTGGGTTATATTCTGGCCTCACCGGGCTCTTATTGTGAAGGCGCTCGGTGAGGCTTCCGCCTGTCAAGGTTGGTCAGCTGTTTGTCATTACTGCTCGTTAGTGTTCGCCTTTATAAGGCGGGCACTAGCGGCAGTTAAATCGCAGGAGTGTCGTCAAAACCTCGTCAAAACGTCAAACCTCGTCAAAACGTTAGACATCGTCAGACATCGTCTAAACCTCCTTAGACCTTCATGTCAGGTTCGTGTTCTTTTGGTCCTTGTCATAGTTCAGCTCGTAGTGGCTGGGGTTAGCCCTATGAGCCCTTGTATTGCTTAACGTGTGTTTTTGCCCTGAGTGGCTCATAGTCTTGTCTTGTCTTGTGTTATTAATAAATTACCATCATTGCAAAACTCACCGGTGGACTCTTGGCGTCTTATGGTGATCCGCGAGGGTCACCGCATGACAAATCCAGGCAGGGGAAGCACCAGAAAGTTCAGTTCTTACTGTTTGCAGCATAGGAGTGGAACTCAGGTTAGCTCAATGGCCATGGCCAGGAGGACAGTGTCAGCGGCCCTGTCGGAGATGAAGTAGGCAGGTGAACAGAGCAGGGAGGTCCGCCGCCAGGTGGAGGGGAATCCACCGCCAAGGTTCTCCGCCTGTGCACAGGGGAAGTAGAAGGGTGAAAGGAATAGATGATGGCTTACTTGGCTGCTGGGTGATGAGGAGTCCGGTAACGAGGAGTAGGCCAGGAGAGTAGACGAGGCTTGGAAGCTCAGCGTAGAGTTGGTGAGTTCAGGTCCCATGGGAAGGAGACAGACGACTCCACGCTGATCTCAGGGCCTCGTGGAATAAATAGCCAGACCAGGATGGAATACAGGTGTGTGCACAGGTGTGGCTGATTGGCGGCCATGACATACATATGGCAGAATTGACAATAAAGTTGACTGTGATTTTGACTTGATATTCTGGCACCTCTTTTCTTGCAAATTTGTACTGAAATTGTGTTTATATACCTTTGTATCATATGTGAAAGTTATGATTATCACTCACAGAAACCATCCTCCTTGTTAAAATATAAGAAATCACCGACTATGTGTACTTTCACACCAGTAACAAAAAATGCAGAGGTTTATAGCAATGAACGTCTGAGAATAGTTCAGATTTCCAAGGCTATAACTTGAAAGGGGTAATGACTTACTGTCAATTAGAAAGATGTAAAATATGATCCAAAGTTTCAGATAGGAATAAATTTACACATCTGATTTGCATAATGTCGCAGTCAAAACTGGACTTTGGACATATTTACACAAAAAATGGTTCAGTCTTTTGACACAGTTTTTTGTACAGAGGTACCTCATCATCTTATCTTCAAAGTATATGAACAAGAAATCAGTACATTTAAAAAAAAACCCAGAACTTTCTCACTTAATTTTGACAAAGTCAGAGTGAGAAGGCATGCGCAGTGCCGCGTTCTGCCACTAGGGGCACACAAATTCTCATACTCAAAGGGTTAAGAGGAGAGTGTAGACAGGATGGAGACAATTGTCAGGGGTGATGTGTGTCAGAAGAATAGCAGCTGTAGTGAAACTCTCATTTACCTGCGTGCTCTTTCTTGCTTCTGCTGACTTTCATTCCTCTTCTCTCCAGAGCATACCCCCACCTGTCCAGGTTCTCTTCCACCTGCTCCCTACTCTCACTACAGATCACAATGTCATCTGTGAACATCATGGTCCATGGAGACTCCTGCCTGACCTCTTCTGTCAGCCTGTCCATCACCATGGCAAACAAGAAGGGCTTCATGATGTCTGATGTACAGGGGGAGGGGGGCTGAAAAGTTCATAGTAGTCAAATTTGATCAAATGTGGATTATTTTTCAACATAGTCTCCCCTTTGGTCCACACATTTCTTCCATCAGTGTTGCAGCGCTTGGATTCCTGCGGTTAAAAAATAAGCCACATTTGGTCAAATTTGAACACTATGAACTTTTCAACCTATGAACTTTTCAGCCCCCCTTGTAATCCCATTCCAACCTTGAATTCATCTGTCACTCCTACAGCACACCTCACTACTGTCTTGCTGTCTTCATAAATGTCCTGAACCACCCTCACATACTTCTCTGCCACTCTTGAGTTCCTCATACAATACCACTCTTCCTCTCTTGACTCATGTCTTTTTTGTGTGATGTACTTTATGCCTCCTTCTAAAGCTCTGTGGATCACCCTTGTTTCAATTACTAAAAAATGAAGTTAAAGCAAAAAATGTTTTGTTTATATCTTCCCCCCTCCACAGCATGTGGGACACCATGCGGTGTATGGGGCGGCGCCTATCTCTGTTTCACTGACCCTAGGCCACACAGCTACTGTAAGAAGTGAAAGCTACAGTGGGGGGCTCAGTCCTCTGGTAGCTCTGTGCATTAACTTTCCTTTCCCTATTCTATTATGCTGAGTGTAACGTGTGGTTAGGGCAGGGATCACAGGCCAAGGAACTTTGCGACATTTATTTTCTGGATAATGAAAAATAAAACACAAGGTCCTCCACCTTCACAATGGAACACAGTGCTCCTCACATAAAAGCAAACTCTCTGTGAGGAACCGGAAGGGCGGAGCTACTCACAGGAACCCAGAGGATAGGAGAAAATAAAATAAATAAAAATTCTCAATGAGATAAAATTCACAAAAATAATAAATAAAATACAGAACAACAATTAGGTGCATTTTTATATCTGTTACACACACATCCACTGTCATGTACGTGCCTCTAACGAGGTGCAGGGAGAGACAGATTCAAATGCAGGATTACACCCAAGACAAAAATTTATTAAAGTAAAGAACTAAAGTCCCAAAATGGAGAAACAAACAAAAATGCAGTCACGATACACTTACTACATGAAGCAGGGAACCACGACGAGACATGGCAGAGGAAACACAAATGAGACGTGATATAGAAACACGACGAGACTTGCCATGAGAAGACACAAACGACACATGGTAGTGACAATCAATAATCCAGCAATGAAACACAAATGATGAGCTGACTAACACAGACTAATGACAAAGTAACACGATGCACCTGAGCGAGGAAGCAGGGAGCGTAATCAAGGGAAAGGAATCAGCTGAGCATAATGAGAGGGGAGTGGTCTGACTAGCAGACTGACAGGCAACACCCACACCAAGTGCAGACCCAAACGTGCTGCCTGACAGCCGTCAGTCAGAGAACCAAAATAAACAAACACAGGGCCAGACCAGAAATAGTTTGCAAATAATACATGGCAAGACAAAGGCAAACTAAGCAGTAACAAGGAACCATGGAAGACAATATGAAACTCAAAAGGCAACACAATACATAAATAAATATGAAAATAGGAAACCCATGAGACTGAGCCTGGGAGAACCCCGACTCAGTACAAAACACTCAATACACAGATAAAAAAGAAACACAGAAGAAAGTCATGGAACTGAGCCAGGGAGACAAACCGGCTCAGTTCATGACACCTACTGAATTTTATCGAATTTGAGCACATTGCATACTGTACCAAACACACATGACTGACCAAGAGTACGGGTCCTAATTACAGGAAACACCAAGATAAAAGTATCCTATAAGGATGAAGTGGTATGAGAGCAGCACTAAACTCCCAATCCAGCAACTGGTAACAGGGTGCTTTGTACACTCCACAAAACCCCAATACAGCTGCATACAGTAAGTGCTCTAGAGAAAAGAAAAATATCTTAATGTGGTACTGTAAGACAAAAACAATGAACCATACAAGAAACTAGACACTACTCAGTGAGAACCTGAAACACATACTTGCACATGGATTTAACATCAAGTTTATCCCAAACAGCACGCTGCCTTGACATGGTTTGTATTGTGGGGAAGCCACTCAGTATGCTTCCACTCAGACGGGAGTGGTCATGGGGGGTTTGTGTGTTGATGCAGGGGTTGGTGGGTTGATGCGAACAGTGACAAAGAGAATGGGAATTGCAAAGGCTTTCATGTTAATGCAGCGCCACAGGTGACTGAGCGGGTTGTATGCTAAAAGGAGAGGTGCCTGTGACCCGAGTTAGTTTTTCTGATGCTTGTGATTCTGGGAATGTGAGAGAGAGAGAAATTAATAAAGCCTGCTTTGCTCTGGACCGCTCTGCCTGATTATTCCTCTCTCCACACTTGTGACCCTTGACGCACAATGGAACTCGAGGCGAACACCCCGGAGACGACCCAGACTGGAGGTGCCGGCAATGCGTGCGCCATTTCGGTCAAACTCCCAGACTTTTGGCTACATGACCCGAAGTCTTGGTTCCTCCACACCGAGGCCCAGTTCACACTCTGGGGAATAATGGCAGATGACACCAGATACTACTACGTGGTTGCAGCACTGGACGCACGCACAACTCAGCAGGTGGCGAGCCTGCTCCAACGGCCCCCAGCCCACGACAAATACGAGGCTCTCAAAACCGCGCTGATCCGGCACTATACGGTCTCAGACTGCGAGAGAGTGGAAAGGCTCCTGACGCACTCCGAGTTGGGAGACGGGTCAGCGGTCGAGTTAACGGAGAAGATGTTGGCATTGATGGGCACAGATGACGGGCATTTCCTCTTTGCCCACCTTTTCCTCCTAAACCTCCTGACGGCAGCCAGGGCGGTCCTCACCAATTCGCCACTGCTGGCTGCGCGCAACTACCGAGCGCTAGCGCAAGAGGCAGATTGAGCCAATGACAGTGGCTGCAGCGGAGGCCAAGAAGCACCGGAGAGACACACTCTGCTTCTACCACTGCCGTTTTGGAGAGGACGCACGCCAATGCATGCCACCGTGCCAATTCAAGCGCTCGGGAAATGCCAGGGCCATCAGTCGGTAGCAGCTGCGACCGCCGGTGAAGCAAGCAAGCTGCTCTATGTGACAGACTCACACTTGGGGAGACGGTTCCTCGTGGACTCCGGCTCCCAAAAGAGTCTCATCCTGCCGTCCTACGCAGACCAGCTGGCGGGAACTAGCGGCCCTGAGCTGACGGCCACAAACGGCTCAGACATTAAGACTTTTGGTGAGAGGACACTGACTGTATCCTTGCACGGCCATACCTACCAATGGACATTCTTCATAGCGGCATGCAGCTTCCCCATTTTGGGCGCTGATTTTTTGTGTGCACATGGACTACTAGTCGATGTGGCTAACAGACGCCTGATTAACGCAATGTCTTTTGATTTTCTCCCCTGTACAGCTAGAGGAGCCGGGCCCACAACGCTAGCCAACATCACAGCTCCAGGGGGTAAGTTCCACACACTACTCACCCAGTTCCCAGCACTCACAGTCCCGACTTTTTCGGCGACCGTCACTAAACACGGGGTGGAGCACTTCATTACCACCACGGGGGTGCTCGTTTTCGCAAGACCTCGGCATCTGGACGCAGCTAAACTGGCCATAGCACGCAAGGGGTTTGCCAACTTGGAAAAGTTGGGCATCATCAGACACTCAAACAGCCCATGGGCATCCCCACTACATATGGTTCCTAAAGCCGAGGGATCATGGCAACCATGCGGAGATTTCCACAGACTGAACAACGCCACAGCGCACGACTGCTACCTGATCCCCCATATTCAGGATTTTTCCGTTCATCTCACCGGGGCACGCATTTTTTCCAAGATAGACCTGGTTCGTGGTTACCACCAGGTCCTGGTGCGCGCTGAGGACATACCTAAGATGGCAGTAATAACCCCGTTTGGTCTTTTTGAGTTTTTACACATGCCTTTCGGGTTAAAAGGCGCGATGCAGACATTCCAATGCATGATGGATGCGATGTTGCGCGATCTGCCGTTTGTGTTTGTCTACCTGGACGACATCCTGGTGGCCAGCGTGTCCAAGGACGAACACGTAGCCCACCTCAGTACAGTTTTCCAGAGGTTGGAGGAGTACGGATTAATAATCAGCCTGGTGAAGTGCCAGTTTGGGGTGACGGGAATCGAGTTTTTGGGCCACCGCATCTCACCGGAGGGCGCGATACCCTTACCGGAAAAAGTGCGCGCAGTGGCAGATTTTCCCCGGCCTCAGATGGTCAGGGCGCTGCAGGAGTTTTTGGGGATAGTTAACTTTTACAATCGTTTCCTTCTCCGCGCAGCCCAGCTCATGCAGTTGTTGTACGCCGCGCTTAAGAAATGGAAACCGGCGGACAGAGTCGACTGGACTCCTGAGCGAGACCAGGCATTTTTCGAGGTTAAAACAGCCCTGGCAGACGCCGCACTGCTGGCGCACCCGGACCCGGTGGCTCGGATAGCGCTCACTACCGATGCATCGCATGTGGCCATAGGGGTCATCGTGGAGCAGCGCGTCACAGGTTTTTGGCAGCTGCTTGCTTTTTTTAGCAGGTCTTTGCGCGACAGTGAGTGTAAATACAACGCGTTCGACAGGGAGTTACTGGCTCTCCACCTGGCCATACGCCACTTCCAGTTCTGGCTGGAAGGGCGCACCTTCACTGCGTTTGTGAACCACAAGCCACTAACGTACGTGATGGACAAGGTTTTGGAACCATGGTCGGGCCAGCAGTAGAGACAGCTGGCCACGATCTTGGCGTTTACGACCAACATTCAGCATGTGGCCGGTAAACTCAACGTGGTGGTGGACTGTCTCTCGCGTACATTAGTGACCCCAGTCTACGTGGGGATAGATCACACGGCCATGGCCGCTGAGCAGATTGACAATGCGGACGTTTGCACGCTCCAGTCTGGACCAACAGGGTTAAGGCTGGAGAGCAGAGTTCTGCAAAACTCCCCCCCCCCCCAATCTGTGATGTCTCCACAGGCCACCCGCGCCCGGTGGTCCCATGCGCTTGGCGCCGCCACGTTTTTGAGTCGGTTCACTACCTGGCGCACCCAGGAGTGTGCACATCAGTCAAAATGGTGGGAGCAAAGTTCTTCTGGCCGAGCCTGCGCAAACAGGTGAAACAGTGGGCTGCAGCCTACATAGCGTGCCAACAAGCCAAACTGCACAGGCACACAAAGGCCCCCTTGGAGCTGTTCCATATCCTGGCTAAGAGGTTCGACCATGTTCACATGGACCTTGTGGGCCCCCTCCCGCCATTGCAGGGGCTCATGCACCTCCTGACAGTGGTGGACTGCACCACGTGCTGGCCCGAAGCAGTCCCACTAGCTTCCACCGCATCTGCAGAAGTTGCACGTGCTTTTTTGGCGACCTGGGTGGCATGTTTCGGTGCTCCTTTGGATATCACATCTGATCGGGGCCCGCAGTTTGTTTCCGACCTCTGGTCCACCATGGCCCGGACCCTGGGTGTCACAATTCATCGCACAACCACGTACAACCCCCAGGTCAATGGGTTATGCAAGCATTTCCATAGGTCACTTAAAGCAGCGCTCAGGGCTTCGCTTATGGATGCAAATTGGGTGGACCGGTTGCCGTGGGTTCTATTAGGGTTGCGTTCAGCACCGAAGGAGGATTTGGCAGCCTCCCCAGCAGAGCTGTTTTTTTCCCAGCCACTGTGGCTCCCAGAGGAAATTTTGCCGGACAGCCCCGTGCCAAACACCGATCCATCCCCGCTTTCACTGCATAGCGCTGTGGCAGGGATGGTACCCGGTCCAGTCTACCACTGTTTTCCACGCGCCTTTGTGCCAAAGGCCTTGAAGGACGCGGCATTCATATTTGTCAGGCACGATGCCCACCGGAGCCCCTTGCGCCTGCCCTACGATGGCCCGTTCAGAGTGCTGGAACCCGGGGAGAAACATTTTGTGTCAGACTTGGGGGGACGCAGGGAAACAGTCTGTATAGACAGGCTTAAGCCCACTTTCATTTTAGCAGACGAGTAGGTGGTGTTGGCCCAAGCTCCTCGGCGCAGACGATCTCCACTGAGAACTCCCCAGGTACATGACTCGTCAGGTCAGTCACAATGGCATGCTAAAGATGTTTCCCTCCCTCCCAATGTCCCCCCACAGACGGATGCACCCCCAAGAGCACCCCACCGGCACAGCAGCGCCTCGGAGCCGCAGCCCCCCATTACAGCCGCTACGGACGTAGGCTGAAGCCCAAAGGACATGAGGGTTAAGGCTCAATCTGAGTTTCTCGGGGGGGGGGGGGGACTCAGTATGTTTCCACTCAGACGGGAATGGTCATGGGGGGTTTGTGTGTTGATGCGGGGGTTGGTGGTGGGTTGATGCAAACAGTGACAAAGAGAATGGGAATTGCAAAGGCTTTCATGTTAATGCAGCACCACAGGTGATTGAACGGGTTGTATGCTATAAAAGCAGAGGTGTGTCACGGGTGGCTCTCGCGAGCCACCATAAGAAGCCACACAGTCACCAGAGAGTTTAGTGAGAGTTTTATTAACGGTGAGAATAGTGACAACACAAGCTGCTGAGACATTGACACTTGAGTCTACTCACAGCAGGAGGCATAGGCTAAACAGCTCTACAGGTCCAGAGGAGGAGACAGTCAAGTACAGACAGACGAGGTTGGTGATAATAATAACACCGGCTGCTAAGGCAGAGACACACAAAGATCGATACACACCGGGAGGGGTAAGGCAATACAGCACACTTACTAGTCCAGGGGCACGACGGTCAAACCAAGCAGACGTGGTAGGAATAAATCCTAAGCATCCGTAACGTGATGGAGAGTTAACAGGCACTGCTGCGCCGATGCGGCCGCCAGCGCGGGTTAAAGTAGCCTGAGCGCTAACGACCACAAATGCAGCACAGCTGTTGAGGGTTTGACAGCTCAGCGGAAGCCTCCCCGAGCACTATCACAATAAGAGTTCGGAGAGCTAGAATAATAATGCCGCTGTCAAACCCTGACAAGAATAACCCGAGCACAAAGGCATAGTGCTCGGGTCATGACAGTAGCCCCCCCTCACTTGACAGGCTCTGAACGTCTAGTAACACCTGGCCCCCCCCTCCCCCCAACCACAGGGCGAGTGGATTGAGGAACAGGCAAGGAAGGAGCCAAACAAAACCTAACAAAACTCTAAACAGAAAAGGAAAAGAATACATCACCTGATGACATATCCATCCCATTTCCCCCAGAACAATGACGAGAGGAAAAAAACCAGAGAAAAAACAACAAAACAAGACATGACTACAATACAAGGGAAAAACAAACAAAGCAAAAAAAGCACCTGACACTGAAAGTTTTCCCTCCGAGACCACAGACAACCCATCTAACTCCAGTGTACATAACCTAACCCAAACACACAATGACCCTGGAAACCGAAACAAGAAATAAATGCAAACATGATAACTATGGAAAAAAAAACAAGACGTAAATGCAAACACATGACTATGACCAAGAAAAAAAATGCACACTAACACATGGTAACTATGAAAGAGAAACAAGAAATAAATGCACACACCTGGAAACTAAGAAACGAGAACACCAAACTATGGCCCCTCAAAAGAAAAAGGGGAGAACAAAACAAAACTTGACCATAGCCCCTCAAAAGGAAGAGGGGAGGACGAAACAAAAAACAAAACCTCGACTATGGACTATAAACACACATGAGGCAATCTAAAATACTAAACATAACTTGACATAACTATGGACTGTAAACACACATGAGGCAAATAAAAACAATTGCTTTACATAACCTGACATGACTTGACTATGGATTTCCAACACACACACACATGAGGCAAAAAAAAAAATTGCTTTACATAACTTGACATGACTTGACTATGGATTTCAAATACACACATGATGCAATCCAAAATTGCTTTACATAACTTGACATGACCCTGACACCGTATGGGCCAAAACAAAAGATGATTGGCGGAGATCCAACGCCCCCCAGGCAGAGCTCCGGCGGCCTCCCTGCCTCCGATGGCCCACGGATAGTCCCACAAAAACAGTACATGGTCAGGCGGCCTGCCCCAGTCCCAGGCCCCCAGAAACAAGTCCTCTGGTGGCCGAACGAGGTCACCCAGTAGCAACCACAGTTTATCGGGCGACCAACCCAAGACGCTGAACGCACAAAGCAGTTCCTCGGGTGGTCGACCCGCATCCCACAACCACCAGGACCGTGGAGGAATAGCATGCAGCCCGCCTAATGACGACAATACATGAGAGCGCAAGTCTGCCAGACAAAAACCTCCAACGGCCCCCAGCTGGTGGCTCCTGAGAGGGGAACAATCAAAAAATTGAACCTCCTCGAATCCTGATTGGGTCGCAGCCGCACCTGCGCTGGACCCCCACTGGACCTCGTCGGACCCCAATTGGGTCACCGCTGCACCCATGTCGGACCCCGATTGGGTCACCGCTGCACCCACGTCGGACCCTGATTGGGTCACCGCTGCACCCACATCGGACCCCGACTGGGTCACAGCCACACCTGAGCTGGACCCCCACTGGACCTCGCCGGACCCCGATTGGGTCGCAGCCACACCTGAGTTGGACCCCTACTGGGTCACCTCGGCCCACGCGTCGGACCCCGACTGGGTCACCTCGGCGACGACCTCCATCCCCGAACCTGGAACCTCCAGTCCCGTGACCTTGACGGATTCCAGACTAGTAACGCTGTGGAGAGGCTCAGAGAACAAGAGAGGACCGGGATCAGTTCCACCGGCAGCGCCAGAGCCCAGCGAGACGAGCTCGGGTGCAGCAGACGGCTGCCCCTCGCTCGCCTCCCCATGAGGCAGGCAAAAATGCTCTAACACACCATAAAGGAAAACAAGGAAGAGCACTTGCCTGCACTCGGGCTCTGGAGCCGTCCAGGACTTCGTCGATCCAGGTTCAGACAGACGCTCGTCGTCGGGCTCCCACTCGGCTGCGTCGGGTTCCACAGCCGGCCTGATGGTCTCTGCAGCTGGATCCTCTCATGCTGGCGTCCACGCCAATAACCCGTATGGCGTGGGGGCAGAGGACCCTTGGCCTGCTGACTCGGGCTGCATCTCTGAGGAACCCTGGGGACGCTCACTCATCGGCTCTGGCTCCTCACCGCAGTCCGTTCTCCTCCTCTGTCCAACACTAGGCTGCAGGGCCGGGATATCTCCCAGAGCTGCAGGCCTCCCCCTCGTTCGACGGCGTGGGAATGATGCCGAGGACCGCTCCGCAGGAGGAAACACAGAGGCAGCAGGTTCAGTATTACTGGCTACAGCTGGAGAAGGAAACTCGGGGAGCTGCGAACCCCGAGCTTCACCCCCAGGAGTCAGACAAGACAGATCACTATGATGGATAGGTAAGTGAAATTGAACTTGCCTGTCTCCTGCAGGGAAGATGGTGCCAGCTGTAGAGGACGTTGCTCCTTCCCTCGCTCGCTGGATGGTAACCCAGGACCCATGGACGGAGCTCACTGGCACAGGACTCAGCTCACTCTCAGCAGCTGGCTGATAGAGCGGGTCATTCCGGCGGCCCGGAACTGGATCCGGAGCAGGAGCTCGCTGAAGACGTGCTCGACCGCGACGTCGACGCCTCCGCCGGCCCCCAGATGGTGCGAACTCCAGGACTGGATCGAGGATGGGATCAGGATCCGTAGGCCAAGAGCAGGAGTGCCTCTTCTCCTGCTTCATGCCGCGTTCCTCCTCCAGCATAAGGAAAATCTCGCGTTGTGCGGCGATATCTTCCCTCCTTGCGTCGACTTCCGGGTGGTCGGCCCAGCGGGAAGGGAGATGACGAAGGACGTCTTCAGCAGCGTCTGGGTACCAGTGTATTCTATGATGGTAGTCCAGCAGTGAAGCGGAGATGAGCATCTCATCCACGACTTCCAGAAAGCCTGTCAGCTCATGGCTCGGGCTCCCAGCGCGGTCCCTCCGCGACGGCATTCTTTCCACACACTCAGTACCCAGACGGAAACAGCAACTGTCCAAAAAACTCAAAACTCCCTGGTGAATTGCGTCTCGGGTTGGCGTCACCGTAAACGCCGTTTTGGCAGCAGTGTACTGTCACGGGTGGCTCTCGTGAGCCACCATAAGATGCCACACAGTCACCAGAGAGTTTAGTGAGAGTTTTATTAACGGTGAGAATAGTGACAACACAAGCTGCTGAGACATTGACACTTGAGTCTACTCACAACAGGAGGCATAGGCTAAACAGCTCTACAGGTCCAGAGGAGGAGACAGTCAAGTACAGACAGACGAGGTTGGTGATAATAATAACACCGGCTGCTAAGGCAGAGACACACAAAGATCGATACACACCGGGAGGGGTAAGGCAATACAGCACACTTACTAGTCCAGGGGCACGACGGTCAAACCAAACAGACGTGGTAGGAATAAATCCTAAGCATCCGTAACGTGACGGAGAGTTAACAGACACTGCTGCGCCGATGTGGCCGCCAGCGCGGGTTAAAGTAGCCTGAGCGCTAACGACCACAAATGCAGCACAGCTGTTGAGGGTTTGACAGCTCAGCGGAAGCCTCCCCGAGCACTATCACAATAAGAGTTCGGAGAGCTAGAATAATAATGCCGCTGTCAAACCCTGACAAGAATAACCCGAGCACAAAGGCATAGTGCTCGGGTCATGACAAGGTGCCTGCGACCTGAGTTAGTTTTTCTGATGCTTGTGATTCTGGGAATGTGTGTGAGAGAGAAATTAATAAAGCCTGCTTTGCTCTGGACCGCTCTGCCTGATTATTCCTCTCTTCACAGTATCAGTCTACTCACAGGTTTGACAAGTTGGCCAAATCTTGACCTGACCTGAGCAGTAGCTTCTGAAGGATTTACATAACTTGGGGAGTCTTGGGCATTGCCAAAAGTACCCAAGGCACCATACGGTTGGGCCAACTCAGAAACAGCAGGTTCTGACATTCTCAAGTCTGAGGCAACATCCACAGCAGTGACACGGACAGGGTCACAGGTTGGAGGCTGCGCATCTACACTGTCATCAACATGGAGTTCGGGGGCCACATGGGGGTCAGATGTCACACTCATCACATCAGCGGCATCCATCTCTGACAGGCAAGATACAGACACTTGTGTGACCCACTCATGGGTTCTGAGCTCTGAGTTCACCAGCTCTGGAGTAGGAAGACAGCCCTGGCTTTCTGTCTCTTGTGCAGAAATGTCAGTGTTAGCAGCGAGGCTTGCATCATCAGCAGAAGCAGCAACATCATATCTTCCAGTCACAGACTCACTGCTGTCTCCTGTGCAGGCAGGGTCAGCAGCTCCAGTTGCTGATGGCGAGGAAACAAAGTCAGACATGGAACTCAGGACATCAACAAGGAGGAAGTTAGCGGGCATCAGGAAGTTTCTGTTGACCACCTGTTCCCGGCCTGTGAGCGTGTTGTGGACCCTGTATGTGTGTGTCTCTGGTTTTATGTCCACCACAGTGTAAATTGTTGGTTCCCAGCGATCAGCAAGCTTTTTCTTGCCCCGTTTTTTCCTGTTGGTGTTATAATAAATAATAGTGAAGATTAGTTAATTGCATATTACACAAAGTGCTTGCATACACATATCTCTTAGATCTACACATACTCAGACACACAAGTGAAATCCACACATACACCATTCACACATACACATCACTTTCTTATACACATACTACACACACATACAAACTCCACAGGAAAGTCTCTGTTCCTGTTTCCATATATGGGCATGGAAGGAGACATGGACACTGAGAGGAAGCCATAAAGCCATAAAGGCAGGAACCAACAAGATAGAAACCATAAAAAAATGCTGGAAGCCATCTGGACACCAAGAGGACAGTTTGGACAATGGACATGTATTGTTGGAAAGTTACTAGGAAATGCCCATTAACTTGCCTATATATAGCTGTGAATTCCTTTGTGCAGGGCAATGTGGTTCCAAGGTTGTCATAGCCAGGAGCGGCACTGGGGTTAAGCTCCCAGTGCTCATAAAATGCTCCTTACGGCGTGCGTCTCGAAAAGCCTCTGACAACTAAGTCCAACTCCTAGCCTGCCCGTGTGGTTTAGTCTCTAAGCCTGGCGGAACTGCTTTTACTAATAGGAGAAGGGGCGAGGGCGGATCTCTGGCGCCTTAAAACCAGATGCTTCGGGTAGATGGTGGCTCATCAACCTGGGAAGGTAGCCCATCTAGGGGAAGGTAAACCCTGATTTCAAACCTCCGCTGCCTTGCGGCACACCCGGTCACGGGAAAGGCTTCGGGAGTCAACCCTGAGGAAAAATCCGGAGTCGGAGCCCGTAAGGCAGTTCTCTGTTGTGCTCAACATCGTTCTGGCAGTTCCTGCGACGGCACTGGTGCCAAACTATAGCAGCCCTGCTGTTCCTTTGGATTCATCAGTGACGTGGAGAGGGGAGACATGCTGCATGGGTAACATCTTGTCCTCCATATCTTCCTGCCCAGGCTTGAATCCTACCAACGCCCAACGCTGGAAGGTAGAACACCGGTGTGCATCGGCCTGTTCAGCCACAGGCGGTGCTGTTCCAGCAGAGTAGACGTTTAGGATTCTCTTCCATGGTCATCATAGACCGACGGAGGCCGACGACGAGGGTGGGAGGTCCCACGGCCATGTACTCTGATTCCCTCTGTGGTTTAATAAAAGTTAAGCTGAGAAATAGTATTTCTTCTGTGATTATTGGTTGGTTAACTGAGAAGATTCTGTTAACTGTCCAAAAATTAACTTTTACAGGTTTGGTGGAGGATGCGGGTGGTTTGCCAACTACTTTGATGATGGACATCAGGAGACAAAGCCTTTGTCTGCATGTTGTGGACAATCCAGGGCCCACTGATTAGAAGGTGAGAATCTTTTCTAAAAATCTCTGTAGGATTGTCTGTGACATTCAGTCAAAGTAAGTCTTTGGTCCTGTTTTTCAATTCTATTGGAAAAACTCAATATAAAGATAATGTTGTATTTTGTGGCTATTTTCTATGATTGTAAGAACACACAGGGAGTCAAAATTATGCATGAATTCACGTGTTAGGGACAGATTTAAGAGCCACTTTTTATAGAGACATAAGAAGAAAATACTAAATATTACAAGAATATCAATTTTAATCAACAATTGAGTAATATATATAAAGTACTATATATTACAAGAATATCAATTTTAATCAACAATTGAGTAACATATGAATGATTAATATAGAGCGAGATCTTATTTTCCATCAACAAGTGAGCATATAAATAAAGAACTCTAATATAGGAATCACCACAAGACTCAAATTCCATCAATGAGTGAGTGACATATGAATACAAGTATAATGAAAATGAAGAGATACAATATGAGACTCTAAAATAACAAATAGTGAATAACTATCGCCAGTTTGTTAAAATTAGTTGGATTAATCTATGATAAGCTATCACTGGCATTGATGACTGGACGCAGCTCAATGTAAATAGCCTCTACATATAGTTAAATTGGTTAAGGTTAAAAAGTGATTTAGAGCGGCAGGGAAAGACACACACTCAAATACACAATAATCTCTGTCAATATCGTCCAAATTGTGCATGCTGATATCTGTGCTGATTCTGTGAATCTTGAGGGGATAAATATGTGGGTTGAGAAATAATGGCAAAAGCTCGGGGGCTGTAAATATCTACTAACTCTTTTTCCCATAGTATATTTGGGTGATTTAACTAAAATGACACACTTTTAGGAGGCGAAAGTGAGTCTATGTGTTTTTTTTCCCCATGAAGGGGAGGGGTAATTCACCCACTTGCCTGAGATGAGCTGAGGGATTGGGTTTAAAGCATGATAAAAGTTACTGAGATGAAATTATTTGAGGTAACAGCATTGAACTGAACACTAAGTTAAAGTTGTAAGATTATTCTTGCATGAATAGAGCTGAATTTAAGGAGACTGTTATATATTAATGTGATGTATTATTGTGTGGTGAGGGTGGTGGCAGAACCTGAAAGGTGGAGCCACAACCCTGAGTATAAAAGGCTGATGCAAAAGAGGCAAGTCTCTTTTGACCTTCGCCTCTGCCTGTAAAGAACGGCCTGGTGTCTGTGAGTCACACAATAAAGTCAAGTTCTATTGCACCTCCGGCCTGGTTATTGTGACATTGGTTATGGACATAATATTTGGCGATGAGGATAAATGTATGGATAAAAGTATTTCGGGTATTCGGCCATTTCTGGAGCTTCCTGGCAAGCTGCCAGTGCCATGAGAAAGGTGGTTTGCCACATTCAAGAATTATCTGGTGGCATTGAACCTTGGTGAGTTGGAGAAATTGTGTGCACGGGCAATATTGGTCCATAATCTTGGCATGGAGGGACAGCGCATTCTTAGCACATTGGGAGTGAGCGACAGTTTTGAGGACGTGGTTGGGCTAATGCGCGCTACTTTCGCGCCCCTGAGAACATCATAGTTCGGAGGATCCAGTTCCGACAGTGCTGCCAGTGGGCTGGAGAGTCGGTGCAGTGGTATGATGTTGACCTGTGCCAACTGGTTGGGGGTTGCCAGTTTTGGACTTTAGAGGAAGAGATGGTCCGCGATCAGTCTGCGGAGCACATGTTATGTGCAGCAGCACAGTCAAGACTGATTACCCATTCCGGTGGACTGATGTTGGCCAAAGCGGTGGAGATAGCCCAACAGTTTGAAGTAGCAGATAAACTCTCACGGGACCGTGGTGAGAGAACAGCATTGGGGCAACCTGACTCACAATCAGCGGCGCAGGCTGTAGACCCGGATTGCGATGACAGCGTGGAAGACAGAGAAGAATACACTACCGTTATAAAAATTAGGTCCGCCCCGGGATTGCCAAAGTGTTTTGTCTGCGGGTCTACCAAGCACCAGTACAAGGTGAGAGAGTGTCCGGCAAAAGGCAAATGCTATGGCAAGTGTGGACTCCTAAATCATTTCGCCAGGGTCTGTAAAAAGTTTGAGCGAGGGGAACGACGATGTGAAGTGGATTTCCCCGCCACGACTCCTACGGTTATTCACACCATATCCCCAAGCACAGAAGGTCGTACATATTTAACAGTTACGTTGGACAGCGAGGACATGCCGTTGTTGGTGGACACGGGCGGGGTGAGGTCCATGTTGAACTGGCCTACTGTGAGGAGTTTTTTCTCCTACCATCATGTGAGAGGTCTGTCAACGGCATTGTGTGGGTATGGTGGTAATAGGCTGTCCATTGTGGGTTTGCTGGAGCTGACGGTGAGGTACAAGACAGCGGTGGTGTCGGGCTTTGCGGAGGGTTGCCAGTGTGGCGTGACCCAGTGTGGAGGCCCAGTTGAGACATCGTGGACATGGGAAGTCAAGTCGAGCTCCTTTGGGAGTTGGTGACATGGTTCGACCCAGAGAGGAGGCTCAGCTGAGAGGTGTCCATGAAAAGAGGAAGCGATGGAAGGACCGGGGGCAGCTGAAGGTGGTGGCTGTTTGGGAGGACGGATACTTTCAGCTATCAGATGACTCATGGAGACACCCCAATGAACTGCAATGCATTATCGAGGAGAAGGAGGTGTCGGGGCCCTGACATGGCTCATCTCTAGGGACAAAGAGACAAAGGAGCGCTGGGCAGGATCCACCAGACGAGTCTCCGGGGGGGGGGGGGGGGGGCTTCTCCATCGAGGCTGTACGGTAGCATGGGGTGATGGGTTGGGTTAAGTATGAATTGCCCGGGCTACATAGTTAATATGTTTCTCATAATAGACTGCTATAACAGGTGCCCATGTGAAAAAAAAAATACCCATGTAATGTGTGTGTCACCATGTCTAGGGATGTGTATTACTGTGGGGTTTGCCCGGGTTGGGGTGGTATAATTGGGAATGTTATAGCAGTGCATGAATGCGCATATTAACTGATTGGTTGTTTGTTACATTGAATTTTCACCCTTAAGTACATAAGTTTATGGGGTTGTTTTGTATTATAATAGGAACATGGCATTATTTTATTTTATGGACTTTTACTATTAGGGACGGCAGAATAATCCGTCTGGCCGTGTGGAGGTGGAATGGTAGTCCACCCATCCCCCTCAAGTTTTAGTTGTTTGTGTGCATGGATAGGCCTATTTTATTTGTTTGTCATTAAAGCATGACTCGGGTACTAAATTTGGGAGGGCCTAATCAGTGTGTATGTGTTTTGGACTTTTCTAAGGGGGGGGGCATGTTATATATTAATATGATGTATTATTGTGTGATGAGGGTGGTGGCTCCACCATTCTGGTTCCACCACCACCCTGAGTATAAAAGGCTGATGCGGAAGAGGCACGGTTTCTTTTGAACTTCACCTCTGCCTGTACAGCAGTGCCTTGTGTCTGTGAATCGCACAATAAAGTCAAGTTCTATTGCACCTCCGGCCTGGTTATTGTGACATTGGTTATAGACATAACAGAGACGGCGCTCCAGTTTCTTTGAAAAAACATGGCGTGGTTTGTGGTCAATAGACTTCACGGCCATAATGCACATTCACATTTGCGTGCGACTGAAATGCATTCCGTTGCATGAGAACTGCGCATGTGCAGATTAAGCAGTGTAAACGCCATCTTGAGAATTCCCAGGGTGAGTCAATCCTGGGTGCCATCTTGGAGCTGTGGTAGCTAGACCGCCTTCAAGCAATGTCACTGTGTCTCCTCCTCCTTGAGTGCAGAAGGAACTGACTCCATCTTGTGGTCAACTATAAGAATTGCATTCTTTCATAAATTTACCTCCAAATCAAGCTTCCAAGTTAACTTTTAAGGACATTTTTCCAACAGTTTTGGGGACCTTAGTATCTCTCTGGCTGAAAGGGAGCCGCCGCTCTGAAAGACTGCGCATGGCAAAATAAAGACCTCCAACACCAGCTCGATAGTGTGTTTGATGCAGTGATGCAACAGAGAGGCTACCCCCAATCAGCTGGAGAGTGAAGAGGTTTAACTTTAATCTGGGCAGAGGAGAGAATAAGTAGATTTATTCCTAATTATAAAAAGGTATGTGTTGTTGTGAAAATCCTAGGTGGAGAATATATAAAAATAGGGTTAATTCAAAACACTACTGAAGAAAAAAGGAAAAAATAAGAAAAAAAATGTTGGGAGATTGTTATTGTTATGTGTGTATGGTGAAGTGAAGTTTGTATGCTGAGAGTGGACAGAAATGGAGAAGGAAGTTTGGTTTTAGAGGAAAATTAAAGGATGATGATTGTGAAAGTTTTGTGCAGGATTTAAGGGAAAAGACCGAAATGCAGAAGTTGGAAAAAGGGAAGAAAAAAACATAAGAATGAGAGATTGACGCTGCAACGGTGAGATAAAAAAAATAATAAACATGACAAAAATGAAAAAAAAAAAAACACCACACAGTATAATGGTTTGTCTGTTTCGCAATTAATCTGAGAGAATGGTGGTGGCTGTGGTTCTGGGCCAGATCCACCTCCCTACCCCAGCAACCATGTGAGTTCCTCTTCAGACCCACTTGAATTGGCTGCGGCCACCCCCTCCACGCCATCGCCTAATGACCCCCCCTCCCTCTGTGACTACAGTAAAAGAATTTAAAAAAAAGGAAGGACATTGAGAGAAGGGGCAAAGACAATCAAACTGACCACACGCAAGTAAAATACATTATATTGTTGTTTTCCATTTACTTTTCTGATAACAGCTCAAATATTGGATCTCATTCAAAAACATTTTAGTGCTTGTGTAAATCATGCACATTTTGTCCAGGAAGCTGTGTTAGTACTAACAAGCCACTCCAGATTCAACAAACTGCTCATAAGTTCTCCAAGCGTGCGTAAACAGCATTTGTTGAATCATCTGGAGTCAGCACATGTTCACGAGAATAGAAGATTGCATAACTGACGCTTTAAACTGTTACTAAAGTCACATTTCACAATAACTGACCAACAGTTTCATTCACTAAAAGTCTAAGAGAGAAAGAGAAGAGATAAAAAAAAAACAGCGAACCTGGAATTCTCCTATGTGTGAGAGGAAAAAATGAGATTAGTTGTGGCAGGAGGGTTTTCTTCTGCAGTGACCGACATGAAGACACAGCATAAGCCTAAATGTAATGCTATGTTGTAAAAAAACATTTTTACTGTCTTGGAACAGCAGTATTTTAAACAACTATGGCATAAAATACACCTGAAATTGGATTTCAGATGGGCGCCATGATCTGCTTTCAAAACTGTACATATCCATGTTGCACTGAGCTGAGACTCTCCCACTTTGCAGAGCATGATGACACATTTCAACAATTTGCATTTAGAATGTGTGTGTAAAAAGCAATAAAAAATTACTCTAGCTAAAATTCACAGTATAGGGTGGAAATAAAGATTACTTTTTCTCTTATTTTTCCAACTCTGCACCCTAACCCAGAAGCAAGGTGCACACTTCATGTCAAAGCAATAAAAATCAGAATTATATCCATCTTCTTCTTCCGGCTTTCAGAGAGAGCAGACACATTTCTTCTCCTCTCCTCCTCCTCCTCCCTTGACTGATCCCAGCTTGCTGTGTCCTGTCTGTGTCTCGCTCTCCTTCTCGCTGATCTCAAGCCAAACGTAAAATTATGGAATTGAGCTGGGCTTTAAATGCAATTGACACCACTTTTCAAACAGAAAATCGGGCCCGGGGGAGCCCAAGTGAGAGACTCATGGGACAATTGGAAACTCATGTGTCTGTGTGATCTTTCGATTGAGGATGTGGAAGACATCTACCTGTTTGGCTTCATGATCACAGGATTTCTGCTGTTTGGCTTTGGAGTTTTCCTGGTGTATTGGAAATTAAAGAAGTTGGAAAGAGCTAATCAAAATGCGGACCCGGCGAAGCTCCTTCAACAATTCGACCAGCTGGGGAGGGCACTGATAGCGGCAAATGGCGAACTGAATTGGAAGGTGGGAAACATCTCGGAGTCGCTGGGTGCTCTCCAGGGAATGATTTTAAAGCCTGTAAATGTTAATGGAAATTGTGATGCACAGAATCGCATGAGAGATGAAAATTCTATGCTCTAAGTGAACTGTGCTCATCAGGCCTTGATTCGGCGTCCTTGGGAGAACTCATTCCTCCAGGAGAAAAGATAAGGCAGAAGGGAGTTTTGGCTTCTCTTTAACCCAAACATTCTGATGTGCAGCAATCTGATCTCTCCAAGGACAGCGTCATCATGTGACTAACATGGAATTTTACCATCTGACATGCACTGAAGAGAGATGAACTCTGTGGACATGTTATCTATGTTTAGAATACCATGGGACATAACATCTAGTCGTTGCCTAGGAGAGGATTTTTTGTTGTGCACCAGTAACTGATACTTCACACTGCATTCACACTGATATCACATGACTGACATACACACACTTGTCTCTCTTGCTTTGTTAATGTGTGGATCTGTATCTTGTCTGCTAAGTGTGCAATTAGAGGGTTTTTTTCTATGTGATCACAATCTTGCTCACTTGAGCTCTATTTTGATAACTATGTTTTTTCTCTCTGCCCAATGTGTCACCCCCTCCCCCTCCCCCTCTTTACCCCCCACTGTATGAGGCGCCTGTAAGTGGCTGCCGCGTCATTAGGGAGCGCTTAACACGAGCGCACCTTAGTGATAAGTAAAATTCCTTGTATGTGTAAGCATGCTTGGCAATAAAGTTGATTCTGATTCTGATTCTGATTCTGATCTGATCCTATGTGAGTTGATCAATTAGCGATCATCCAACCATTACTGTCATGCTGGACAAGACATTTCTCACTGCACTGTCACTACAGAATAATGGAGCAGTGTGTAGGGAGCGAGAAATGAAGAGGCTGAATTATTTCTCAATTCAGATTTATTACAACTTCACATCCCCAGCTCGCTCTCTCTAACAGGAACAAGAGAGTGAGCTGCAGTAATGACTGGCACCTAGCGGCTGCCCCGGCCTTGGATGCGCTCTGCAGAGCGTGCCCAAATGCCAAGTCACGTTTCGTTACCTTGTATTCATACATGTGTAATGACAATAAAGTTGAATCTCATCTCATCTCATCTCATATGCAGTTACAAATATGTGAGCTACATAACCCCCCCCAAACGCCAAAGAATGGGCAATGTAGCCTATGTCACACCACCATGACAGAATCAGAAAAGGCAATACAGCATATTTCACACCATCGTAACAGCATCGACAGGGCAGCCTAAGCACTTTGACACATTACACATCAGTCTGCATGTAGTCTAGGTTTCAACCGCCTTCCAAACCTGCTGTAAACAGGTTTCACAGTCTGTGTGGCGCCGTCCTGCGGCGAATCTGTTAATTGAGGGAGAGAATGGTTATTTGATCCCTGCGGGGGCTCTAGGGCGCGTTCCCTGGGGGGTCTGCCTTGTCGAGGTGCTCTCGCCAGCTGTACAGACTCGTCACTCAACACAAAGGCAGGTTTTAGTCTGTCAATGCTAATTGTTTCTTTTCTGCCTCCCAAATCCAGCACAAAATGCTTCTCCCCGGTCTCCAGCACTCTAAATGGACCGTCATATGGTGGGCGGAGGCTGTCGCTGAGCCTCGTGCCTGACAAAAACAAACTCAGCATTTTTCAGAGCTTTGGGAACAAAAACGCGCGGGAAAGTGTGATGAGCGGGGCCCGGAAGCATGTCCGCTCCCGTGCCGATCAGTGGTCCACGCGCCGGGGCTGCCCCAGCGCCTTATGGGATGGTAGGAACTCACTGGGCAGCCTGAGCGGTTGCGCAAAAACTAATTCAGCGGGGAAGGCATTTAAGTCCTCCTTGTGCGCCGAACGCAACCCCAATAAAACCCATGGTAGTTTGTTCACCCAATCTGCATCTGTAAGCGACGCTCTGAGGGCTGCCTTCAAAGACCTGTGAAAACGCTCGCATAAACCGTTAGCCTGTGGGTGATAAGAGGTAGTGCGGTGGATTGTCGCTCCTAAGCTGCTGGCCATCGCTGACCACAGCTTGGACACAAATTGAGGTCCCCTATCGGACATAATGTCCGACGGGACCCCGAAACGAGCTACCCAGGCCGTTAAAAAAGCGCGAGCCACCTCTGCCGCTGTGGTCGCCGTTAGCGGGACCACTTCCGGCCAGCGTGTGGTTCGGTCCACCATCGTCAAAAGATGTGTGAACCCCTGCGAAGGCGGTAGGGGGCTCACGAGGTCTACATGCACATGATCGAATCTCTTAGCTGGAATGTGGAACGGTTCTAAGGGGGCTTTCGTGTGCCTGTGGATTTTGGCCCGCTGGCAAGCCGTGCAGGCTCTTGCCCACTCTTTCACGTGCTTGCGCAGGCTCGGCCAAACAAACTTCTCCGCTACCATTTTCACAGAAGCGCGTACCCCTGGGTGCGCCAGGGAGTGAACCGAGTCAAAAACGCGACGATGCCACTTGGCAGGTACCACCGGGAGCGGTCACCCGGTAGATACATCGCAGATTAGGGGGGGCGAACCGGTTTGTAGACTCCTGCTCTCCAGCCTTAACCCTGTTGGTCCACACTGGAGCGCGCGCACATCCGCGTCTCTACCTTGCTCCGCTGCCATGGCTGCATAATCTATCCCCACGTGAACCGGGGCCGGTGCGCTTCCGCGCTGCTACTCTGCCCTGCGGCTGCGGTAGTATAATCTGCTTCCACGCGGACAGGCGCTGTTACTGCGCGCGAGAGACAGTCCGCCACTACATTTAGTTTACCTGCCACGTGCTGAATGTCAGTGGTAAATTCCGAAATTGCAGCCAGTTGTCTCTGCTGCCGTCACAACCACGGCTCTGAAATTTTGGCCATAGCAAAAGTGAGCGGCTTGTGGTCGACAAATGCGGTGAAACGCCGACCATCCAGCCAGAACTGGAAATGGCGAATGGCCAGATGGAGCGCTAACAGCTCCCTGTCAAACGCACTGTATTTCCGCTCAGCTTCGCGCAAGGATCTGCTAAAAAAAGCCAGTGGCTGTCACACCCCAGCGACCTGCTGTTCCACAATGGCTCCTATGGCCACCTCTGATGCGTCCGTGGTGAGCGCTATGCGGGCTGATGGGTCTGGGTGAGCCAGCAGTGCTGCGTCTGCAAGTGCCTTTTTAACCCCCATGAATGCGCGCTCCCGCTCCGGGGACCACTCGACCATATTGGAGGGCTTCTGTTTTTTTAGCGCGGCGTATAATGGTTGCATGAGCTACGCTGCGTGGGGTATGAAACGGTTATAAAAATTTACCATTCCCAAAAACTCTTGTAACGCTTTGACCGTTTGTGGCCGAGGAAACTCTGCCACTGCTCGTACTTTGTCCGGTAGAGGGACTGCCCCCTCTGGGGAGACGCGATGCCCCAAAAAATCGATCTGCGCCACACCAAACTGGCACTTGGCCGGATTAATTATTAACCCGTGCTCCCCCAACCTCTGAAAAACTGTCTTGAGGTGTTTTTCGTGTTCTTCCTCGGAGGTGCTAGCAACCAAAATGTCGTCGGGGTAGACGAACACGAAAGGGAGATCGCGTAACACCGCATCCATCATGCGTTGGAAGGTTTGCGCAGCGCCTTTCAGGCCAAATGGCATGCGTAAAAACTTGAAAAGTCCGAACGGGGTTATTACCGCTGTTTTTGGAATGTCCTCGGTTCGGACCGGGACCTGATGATAGCCACGGACCAGGTCTATCTTAGAAAAAATGCGCGCCCTCGCCAGGTGCACCGAGAAATCCTGGATGTGTGGGATGGGGTAGCGGTCATGCGCTGTGGCATTGTTTAGCCTGCGGTAATCACCACAAGGTCATCACGAGCCGTCAGCCTTAGGGACCATATGCAGTGGGGAGGCCCATGGGCTCTTCGAACGGCGAATTATGCCCAACCTTTCCAGGTTGGCGAACTCCTCGCGCGCAATGGAGAGTTTAGCTGCATCCAAGCGCCGAGCCTTCGCGAAAACTGGCGGGCCAGCTGTGGTGATAAAGTGCTCCACTCCATGTTTCGCAACCGTAGCTGAAAAAGTGGGAACTGTGAGTGCTGGAAACTGGGTGAGGAGAGTGTGGAACTTACCACCTGCTGTTGCGACATTGGTCTGAACTGGTGGCGGGGACACTCGAGCTGCACAGGGGATAGAATAAAACGAGAGTGCATTAACCAGGCGTCTATTAGCAAGATCAACTAACAAACCATGTGAGCACAGAAAATCAGCGCCTAACATGTTGAAACTCACTGCCGCTACAATGAAAGTCCATTCATAGGTGCGGCCGTGTAAGGACAGGCGCAGAGTCCTTTCCCCGAAGGTGTTGATGCTCGAGCCGTTCGCCGCCGTTGCCCCGTTTCCGCGGGGGCCTGCCAGCCGGTCAGTGTAGGTCGCGGTGATGAAACTCACTTGGGCTCCAGTGTCCACGAGGAAGTGCCGCCCGGAACTCGCATCCGTCAGATAGAGCAGCTTGTTTTGTTCGCCGAGAGTCGAAGCTGCTAACGACCCCCGGTCCTGGAGTTTCCCTGGTTCTTGTAGTTGCATGGCGGTATACATCTGCGCGCCTTCTCTGCGAAACGTCGATGGTAAAAGCAGAGGCCATCCCCTGCGCTGCCTCGGGACCGCGCCGCCGCCATCGTCGGTGGGGTGGCTTCCGCTGCCTCCGGCTTTCCACTGCCCCCGGTCGCTGCGCCGAGGTCTGCTGCTGCTGCGGAGGTCGTCTGTTCGCCGCAGGCATCGAGGAGCCGCTGCGCCTCTCTGGCCAGCGCGCGGAAGTCTCGCCGGGTCACACAACGCATGTTGGATAGGGTTCCCCTCATGTGTGTTGGGAGGGTCCTCAAGAAGATATGCTTGAACAGAAATTCGTCGTTTTCTGTATCCCTCAGCTGCAGCATGTCCTCCATAAGGTCGACCGGCCTGCGTCCTCCTCGGTCGCACAGGTCCAGGAGCCTCCTAGCCCTCTCTTCGGCTGAGGGCATGAAACACTCGATGAGGGCAGCCTTTAACTCGTCATACTTGTTGTCAGCGGGCGGCTGCTGCACCAGGCTCTGCACGCATCGAGCTGTACGGTTGTCAAGTTTTGCGATGACATGGTGAAACTTGGTGTCATCTGCTGTTATTCCCCCGAGGGCAAACTGCGATTCAGCGTGAAGGAACCATGAGTGCGGGTCGTCTTGCCAGAACTCAGGGAGTTTAATCGAGACAGCGCTCATACGAGCGGTCTCCGACGAATCTGGGCCAGGGGAATCGCTTCTCGGCATCTCACGTCTTTGGTCACCAATGTAGGGAGCATGAAATGAAGAGGCTGAATTATTTCTCAATTAAGATTTATTACAACTTCACATCCCCAGCTCGCTCTCTCTAACAGGAACAAGAGAGTGAGCTGCAGTAAACCCCCACATTTATACCAGGTACATCAAAGTCACAATCACACCATCAAGTCAAATCCCCCTATTCACAATACATCTCTTCCGAGTCCTTCAGCCGTCCTGTCTGACCCCAGGAGGTCAGGAAGTCCTTTCAGGATCTCGCCCCAGGTCTTCTGTCCTCTTTCCATGTCCATAGGGGGTCCAGACGCATTGTCCATCTGAGGCGTGAGGTCAATCCACACATGTAAGCTTTAAACATCCTTCTTGTGCTTAAACATATGCAGTTACAAATATGTGAGCTACAAGTGTGCTCTTACGTTACTGGGAAAACAACGTTTAGAATCTCTTTACATCTGATCTTATTTGGACGTTGGTGAAACTATAATGCTTTAATCATCCTTAATTATTTTTAATTATAACCTAAATCAAAGTATGAAATCTAGTTTATAGGGATTAATCTTTTAGACTAGATTCAGACAAATAAAATATAGTTATTTAGTGAAAACTAAGCTTAGAATAACAGCAAACTATTTACACAAAACTCTCAGCTGGTCTGGATCACTTGCAAATATTGCTCGTCATCGTATTAAATTTCAAGATATGAACAGATTAGTGTACTGTGTCTGAAAATTGGGAATCTAGGTATGAAAGGAAAATAAAAATTTAAAGAAAAACCTGCACTTATTTATGTGATTGCTGACTCATGGGGGCCCGGGGCTTCCCATGAATCTGTCTTTTATCAAGGAAGCCGAGGAGGAGAAGGAGGAGGGGAAGGAAGACAGCAGTGGAGGGGGAGGGAACACACCCCCACAGTGGAAGTGAGTGCATCAGTGTGGACAATGGGGTCACTGGCAAAGAGAGTGTCCCCAAAGGCAAGACCGGCCGCTGGGAGAGGGAGGCGGTCATGAGCCACATCCACTACAAAAAAACTGGACTGCATGATTAAGACTAAAACAGATAAGTGGACTCACTCCTACCCATATACAGAAAATTGACATAGCAGACACCTTCCATTGACCTGACTTTGAGCTAACATTAATGATATAGTGTTTACCAGAAGTAATGTTGGAAGTTCAAGGTACTCCGATCAAATTTGTGTGACACAGGTGCATGTAGATCAGTAATTTCAGGTAATGACATTCAGGGCTTTTCAAAGTCAGAAGGGAAAGTAACAGTTAAATCTGCAAATGGCAAACTAACAGTAGAATATCTATCAAAATCTGTGAAAGTAAAGGATCCTATTACCGGTAACATTGTTGAAGGGTGTTTCATTTCATCAGAGGCTACCCACATGTTGGGGAAGTAAATGTGGTTCATGAGACTTCCAAACGGAAATACTGATACTCACTCAACCTGGTCACGGCCGGACCATGTTCAGTGATATCACAGCATTATACATCCATAGTTCTTACTGATTGGTGATCTACAAATCAATATCATTGTACCATGTACAATGATCTTGGGTGGTGCAATGGAGCAGTGGTTAGCACTGCGGCAGCACAGCAACTCACCCTTGGCCATGAGATCCCTGGTTCGATCCCAGCCCCCGACCAACAGTGATCTGTGTGGAGTTTGCATGTTCTCCCCGTGTCTGCGTGGGTTTACTGCGGGAGTTCTCCGGTTTCCTCCCACAGGCCAAAAACATACAGGTTAGGTTAATTGGAGACTCTAAAGTGGCCCTAGGTATGAATGTGTGTGTGAATGGTAAAGGGATAGCGCCGTACCATGGCTGCTTCATCCATCCAGGTGGATGCCTTCAATTTCCCCTCTGGGGATCAATAAAGTATACAAAATTAAAAAAAAAAAAAAAAGTATATAGGCAATTGAACGGGTGTGATCCAAATGATGAACAAACATTTTTGCAAATCCATCCTCCAGACTGGTCATAAAAAATCCCAAGGGGATGTGTGGAAGCATCTGGTGTCTTATTTGATGAGGGTAAGAGACATTTTAAACGGGAGGGGGGGGGGGGTTCCATACATCTCACTGGTTAGACCCAAACACATGGATTGGAAAAATGCTGGACATTTTGTCACCTCTGCTGAGGAATATAGCCATCTATGGGAAGCCAACATCTGACCTTAAGATAGAATATTCTCCTAAATTAAAAACATATGCATTGTCACTTCACTGGGTAACCACAGCACAAAAGGCTGTGCACAATTGACACCCAGAAATTTCCTACATGGCCAATCTTAACATTAACAAAAGAGAGAATGAACGAAGTTGAAATTCAAATTCCAAATTCATTATAGTAAAAAGATAAAACAGATGTTGGTATAATAACAGGTGTGGCCGACACACATTGTGGACTCACGCTGCCACAGAGACAGGACTGCGTGTGTATTGTGGGGTGTCACGTCTGCAAGGACTGAGGACTCGAATCTACAGGAGATAACAAGGAAGTGTGAGATTTGTCTCTTTGTCCCACAGAAGACGCCCCGGAGGGTATTCCGGTTCATCAGGAAATGAGAGACAATGGTGAAGCTTCAAAGGGATGCTTTGTAACTGTATGTTGACTGAAGACACCATGTGACTTGAATTCTGATGCTGGAAATGTATAAAAGGGTGTTGAGATATGATTCTGTCTCTTTCCTGCTTTGAGAATGCTAGAAGCTGTGTTCTGTCAAATAAAGCTGGTTTTATGACTGAAACTCAGCCTCGTTATTTGAGCATGCTTCTACACAGGAAGCAAAATATGTCACAATAACATCACACTATAAAAGACAATATCCTCTCTGTCTGGAAGCTCAAAAAGGTGTTAAACAGGTCATAAAAGAGCTAAAAAAAAAAAAGCAGATGTCATGGTGTCATGCTCAGCCTACCCATTCCTGTGGGAAACATCTTAATGATGCAGGACCTGCAGGAATTAACAAAGATATATTTCTTAGTGTTCATTGTGTACCAGAATCACACATATTGTTGAATAAACTAGAACTCCAAATGCAATTTTTCACAGTGGTAGTCATTAGCAATGCATTTTTAGCATACCAGTACACCTAGATCATCAACTCTGGTTTGCATTCACATCTGAAAACAAAAAGTACACACTCACCACTACCACAGGGTTACTATTACTCTCCTACAATTTTTCCTTAGTTGACGTCAGCAAATTTTGCACATTTTATACCTCCTGATAGAAACCAATTGCTCTTTTATGACATATTGCTGGCATCTCCTGATGACGAAATATGCAAACAAAACATACCTCTGCAGACTGGAGTCCATAGGTGGTTAAATAAAGGTGCTGTTTTTAATCAAGGTTCCCAAATTTATACCTGACCAAAGGGTAAACCCATCCTCCCACAAAAATTATTTCACTATATTGCTACTTGAACACATGGACTTTGTCATGTGTCCAAGGGAGGGATGGTATTATTGGTTATTATGATGTTACTGGTTATTAGTTATCACAGCCTATGGGTTTGAACATTTTGCTACAAAATTTTGCCAACAATGTATAATTTGTGCACAAAATAATGCCCAGGGCAATATCAAGACCAGAGAAGGGTAGTCTTCCATCATCAACATATTCATTTCAGAGCATTTGCATGGACTTCATTGAACTAAACAAATGTGAAAGGAAGAGATATTATTTAGTTATAGTGGATATGTTTACTAAGTGGGTGGAAGCTTTTCCTTGTAAAAATCCAGATGCAATTACAGTAGCTAAAAAACTACTAACAGACATTATTCCAAAGTATTGGATCCAAGAGAAAATTTATTCAGATAATGGTACTCATTTTGTAGACTAGTGATTTGAAACACCATGCGGCATATCACACACAGTCTGCAGGATTTGTGGAACGACATAACCAGACCATTATAGAAAAATTAAGAAAACAATTGTCAAGATTTGCTGCCGCTTTAGAGGCAGCAGAGATGAGGAAAAACCCAAATGCAGGATAATGTGGTGTTTATTAACATAAAGTGTCCCAAACAATGAATCCAAAGAGTTAACTGGTGAACAAGTACGAGAAACAGTCAGAGAAATTGTCCCCAGATGAAATGGCATGGACAGCTATACATAATGAACCCAAACGCTCCCATGAGTAAATGGCGAGTGGGGGGAAGAGATAAAAACCCCAGAACGCACCTGAGACAAGAGTGCAGGCTGGAGCTGAGCAACCCAAGGCTCTACAGGCTGCACCAAGGTAGCGCCGGGAAAACACAGAGGAAATCAAACACTGTAAAGAACTGACAGGTGTTGGTACTTATAGAGGAGGAAACGCCAGAGCATGGGCTGCTCTGGCGACGGGCTGACAATACAATGAACTGACAATACACCAGTGAACAGACAGAGCTTAAATAATACCAGACATAATAACCAGAGTGATTGCAGGTGTGAGTGATTGTGTGTGTGTGCATAGTAATGTGTGGGTATGTGTTGAGCTGAGTGGGCACAGTTGTGAGTGAGTGTGTGCGTGTGTGTAGTATGTGTGTATGTGTGTACGTGAGAGTGGGTGTGTGAACCTGAACAGAGAGAGAAACTGTCATGTGGTGGCCCTCGCGAGCCACCATAAGACGCCAAAGACACCGGTGAAGTTTGCACAGTTTATTGTTAACAAAGAAAACACAAAACAATGAACCACGATGGGCTAAAATGTACAACACTAGATACAAGTGACTATGAGGCAAACAAGAAGCACACTTGCGATCATAACCCAGGGATGGTCGATACGTCAGACCATGAAGGAGTAGTTGACATCTGAGCTGAGGAACACTCGCTCAACGTCTGGTGAAGGAGAATTCTCTGACGAGACTTTGACGAATTGTTGACGAGACTGCCGCATTATTCTGCTCTCAGAGCCCTCTTAAATGGAGAGCTGCTGATGAGCCGAAATGCAGCACAGCTGTCAGACTTGACAGCAGGAAGCCCCTCCGAGCGCTGTCACAATAAAGGCTCGGGGAGCCGGAAGGTACACACTGCTGTCAAACCTGGTGAAGATGATGCATGGCTTGAGCGCAGACGAGATCGGCGCTCGAACCGTGACAGTACCTCCCCCCCAAGGGCGAGCTCTGAATGCTCAATGATACCCAAGTCCCCCCCCCCCCCCGGGTGGGCGGATGGGGGAACAGGCCCGGAGGGAGAGAACCAGCAACAGAGAAAAACACACTACTCCCCAATGCACAAATCATAATTAAAACAGAGCACAATGAGGCAATTACAGAGCATGGTTAGCAGAGAATATGACACTCGATAATGCACAGTAGCACACAGGGCAAGAAAGAAAAAAAAACCCACAAGAAAAACACGTTACATCCCTCAAACAGAAGAGGGGGAGAAAAAACCCCCACACATACTAACAAAGGCAAAGCACAGAGCAGAACTAACACACCGAATGGTCTTACACCTCAGTGGGACCACACAACCCATGAGGATGATGACAGGCAGAGTCCAAAAACAATGGAGACAGTTCCGGTGGTCTCCCTGCATCCAATGGCCAACGGGTGATTACGGGAAACAGGACATGATCGGGCGGCCTACCCCAGTCCCAGGCCCGGAAAGTCAGATCCTCCGGCGGCCGAACCAGGTCGCCCAGTTGCAAGGACAGTATGTCGGGTGGCCGACCCAGGGCGCCAAACCAGCAAAACAGTTCCTCTGGTGGCCAACCCACATCCTTCAGCCACCTGAACCGTGGGGAGACAATCGGCGGCGGCCTCCCTGGCGGGGGGAAGACGTGAGAGAGCTGGGCCGAACGTAGAGGCCCCCCAACAGCCCCAGGTGGTGATGAGCTGGGTTGGTGACTATAACGAGGGGGATAATGGTGACGACGAGCCCGCACAATGACAGGTGGCAAAGGGTCTGCAGCTCCTTCACTGACCTTGACGCATACCGATGCTGCACTCGCGGCTGCACCCATGTTGGACCCCGATTGGGTCTCGGCTGCACCCGCGTCGGACCCCGATTGGGTCTCGGCTGCACCCGCGTTGGACCCCAACTGGGTCGCGGCTGCACCTGCGTTGGACCCCGACTGGGTCGGTGCGGCACCGGTGACGATCTCCGACCCCAAACCTGGAACCTCCAGCACAGCGACTGCGACTGGTTCCGCACCGGTGACTCTGGAAGAAGGCTCGGAAGACAAGAAAGAACCGGGATCAGAATCACCGGTAGCGACAGAGCCCAGCGAGACGAGCTCGGGTGCAGCAGGTGGCTGCCCCTGACTCGCCTCCCCGAGAGGCAGGCAAAAATGCTCCAAGATAGAAAGGAGAAAAACAAAGTAGAGCACTTGCCTGCACTCGGGTTCTGTCGCCGTCCAGGACTTCGTCGATCCAGGCTCAGGACGGAGAAGTTCGTCATCAGGCTCCCACTCGGCTACGGCGGGTTCCGCAGCCGGCATGATGGTCTCTGCAGTCTGAGGACCCTCTGGCTCTGACGTCCACGCTGATAACCCGTGTGGCGTGGTGGCAGGGGACCCTTGACCTGCTGGCTCGAACTGCTCCAACGTGGAGACCCGGGGACACTTCATCGTCAGCGCAGGCTCCATGCTGCAGTCCGCTCTTCTCCTCTGCCCACGACGTGGCTGCGGGGCTGGAACCAGGCTCTCCAGAACCGCAGGCCCCCTCCTTGTCCGGCAACGTAGGCCTGGCATCGTGGACCGCTCAGCGGAGGGAGACACAGAGGCAGCAGGTTTAGTGATAAGAGCTACAGGAGGTGGTGGGAGCTCGGGCGACTGCGAACCCCAAACTCCGCCCCCAGGAGTCAGACAAGGCAAATCACAATTATGAAGAATGAACTTGCACTTGCCTGTTTCCTGGAGGATGGATGGTGCCTGCGGTAGGGGGCATTGTTCCCTCCCTTTCCCCACTGGATGGTAACAGAGGGTCCCCTGGAAGGATGAGGAGGAGCCGCTCGCGAAGGTCCACTAACGGGCTTCACCGGAAGCGGATTCAGACAGGGATTTTGCTGAGGTTCGCTTTGAGCATGGCGCCGACGTCTTCTGACTGATGGCAAAGTGAAGGTGAGATCCACAAAGTGCCACTCTTGAGCAGAAACGGAGGCAAGCAGGTCCGCGTACTCCGGATAGTCACTCAGCTCGGGATTTCCCTCAACCAGCCTGACAGCTGCCGTCACGTGCTTAATGATTGGTGTGGGGTGATCGGCGAAGTGAGCTGCAGCCACTCGGTCCCAGATGGAGATTGCTATCCGCTGCAACCTCTCTGGGGGATTCCCGGCTGATGTCATGCTTGTTCAGGGATGACCCCTGGATGGTGTGAACTCCTGGATCGGATCGGGGACAGGAACGGGTTCCCGAAACGAGAAGTGACGATGCCTCCTCTTCGGCTTCCTGCCAGAGTTTCCCTCCAGCCCACGGAGTAACTCACATTGGGCAGCAATGTCTGCCCTCCTCGTCGTAACTTCCGGGTGGTCGAAGTAGCGAGGAAGGTTATTGAGGATATTCTCAGCATAGCCCAGGTGCCGGCGTATATCGTTGGGGGTGTCGTAGAGCGTAGCAGAGAAGAGCGTTCCATCTACGTAGTCCAGGGCCTCCACTAGCTCGTAGCCCAGGCTCCAAATGCGGCTCCTGAAAGACGACATCACCTCCCAACGTGCAGGGACCCAGATAGGGAAAACAAACGTCCACTTTAAGCAAAACTCACCGGGACTGGCGTCTCAGTCTGGCGGCAGTCTACTGTCATGCGGTGGCCCTCGTGAGCCACGATAAGATGCCAAAGACACCGGTGAAGTTTGCACAGTTTATTGTTAACAAAGAAAACACAAAACAATGAGCCACGATGGGCTAAAACGCACAACACTAGATACATATGACCATGAGGCAAACAAGAAGCACACTTACGATCATAACCCAGGGATGGTCGATACGTCAGACCATGAAGGAGTAGTTGACGTCTGAGCCGAGGAACGCTCGCTCAACGTCTGGCGAAGGAGAATTCTCTGACGAGACTTTGATGAATCGGTGATGAGACTGCCGCATTATTCTGCTCCCAGAGCCCTCTTAAATGGAGAGCTGCTGATGAGCCGAAATGCAGCACAGCTGTCAGATATGACAGCAGGAAGCCCCTCTGAGCGCTGTCACAATAAAGGCTAGAGGAGCCGGAAGGTACACACTGCTGTCAAACCTGGTGAAGATGATGCATGGCTCAAGTGCAGACGAGATCGGCATTCGAACCATGACAGAAACGGGCAAAGGCAGATTGGAAACACCTGTCAGAAACTGATAGGAGAGGAGGGAGTGGCTGCCAGCAGGCAGGAGGCACACAGGACCTAAGGAAACCTCCTGACCGCTGCCAGTCACAAAATAAATAAACGCAGAACCAAAAAATACAACAGAACATGGAAACAAGCTAGACAATGAAATACAATATGGAACTCAAAATGTATCATGAAACACAGATAACTAACAAACAGGAAAAAGCCATGAAGCCGTTCATGACAACAATGGCACAAACAGGACAGAATTAGATTTATTGCTTACCTTGATACTATTTTATATGAGAATAATGCCTACAAAAGAAAGTTTATCTCCATTTGAACGTTATATGAAAAGTTTTAATTAGTACCCCCTCATAGACTATTCAACCCAGAAGATGAAGAGATTTGGTTTAGCAGATTACATGTTAGAAATGTCAACTCAAAAAGATTCTATTCATGCTATTCTTCCTAGGAAGGAGCATACAGAAGGAATCCTCACAGTGAAACCAGGAGACCAAGTCCTCACAATGACTGTTAAAAGAAGTCACAAGCCCCCTGGAAGGTGCCATATAAGGTAATATTGTCAATTCCAAAAGCTGTAAAAGCACAACGCAGAGACACTTTACACACTGTAAATTATTATCAAAACAAACCATAGAAGCTATAGGGGGAAAGCCATAGAGAGTGTTGCTGTTGTGGAGGAAGTCTGAGGCTATAAAGGGAGTCAGGTATTTTAGCTGACCTGATTGTCTCAAGCCTTGGTGAAGAAATTAAGAGTCTACAGCAATACACTCAAAATGGCTAACAATGACAGACCCCTCAGAGAATACTGAAGTAGATTTCAGCTTTATGAATGGCTCACATGTGTGCTCCTCGTGCTTGTCCTTGTTGTAGTCCTCCTGATACGGTTGCTGTGCAGCTCAGTAGCTATTTTAAAAGGTAACTGGCAGCTCAATAAACATCGACATTAAGGATGAAGGGACATCAACCACCATAACGTGCACTGAAGATAAAGCTTGTGTAGTGTAACCTATTGTGATATATATAATTGTGACCACTCCATGCACTATGAATCTGAGTCTGTGATGTATGAAAAGAGTCATAAGTACATGTGCACTCCTCCATGTAACTGGGCTGATGTGTTCAGTCACACAGGACCCAAAGGCTTTTAATCTAATGATGACGTTGTCCGGTGCTCTGAAATGGCGGGCCATTAACTCAACTACTTCTTCATACGTGTCCGTATCTCCAAGCATGCCCAAATTTCTTTGTCCTTCTATTCCCAGGTTGTATACTAATAATGCACGAGCTTGCAGTTTCTCCATTCTTCCCAGGTCCAGCGCTACCATGTACGTCTGGAAAGCCTCATACCAACGAGGCCAAAGCACAGGCGGCTCCCCCACGAGCTCCAGGAATGGATGAATTGGTGTTCCACACGCCTCCGTGAGTTTGCCTTTCATCACCAAATGTTATGTCGTAACTCGTAGACAAGGACGAGGCCAGGAGTGGAGCTGAACACTACTTTATTAATGAAACAGGGGGGCTCTGTACACCCAACTGTACATGCAGCCGCTTGGCAGAGGAAAGGCGGAAGAGACCGCCCTCCTACCAGCAGCCCCTCTTATACCACTGGAGATGGCGGAACCGGAAACCGGGGCCGCCATCCCGTACCACACAAATAAGAGCTCAAACAGTGCAACCATATACATGAACAATAACTACATACCTATCTTGACCATGGTCAAGACAGGTTTGACCACATGGAGTGACACCTCCCACCCCTCCCACTCACTCTTCAGCCTTCTGCCATTGGAGAAAAGGTATCGGAGTCTCCGGGCCCACTCTATAAAACTGCTAAACAGCTTTGTTCACCAAGCCACCAGGACACTGAACTCTGCCCACCCCTGGACTGTAACACACTCAGCCACACAATAACTACCTCACCTGTTTGGACAGAAAGACTTGGCACACCAACAGTAACATATCGGCTGTTGTATGTCTCTGCACCTTACTGCAACCTTTTGCACAAATGCCATACCTGCTGCTGTCTGTCTGTTATTGAAATATTGGTCATGTGCAGTCCAATCTGTCATTGTCTGCACCTATACTACCACATCGGAATTACAGGTATTACGGCTCCACTTTTTCTGTATATAGGATTGCTGAGTGTTATCGTTTTACTTTATTTGCACTATGGGATTGCTGGGTTTTATCTTTCATCTTTATTTGCACTACGGGTAGCATTACTGTACATAGACTGCTGTTGTTGTTTTTCATTCTTATTTCTTCTTTTCTTATATATTGCGCACACCACTAAGAGAGAGAGAAATGCCATTTCAATTCTTCTGTATGTCCTGTACGTATAGAAGTACTGACAAATAAAAATATTTGAATCTTTTGAATCTTTGAATCTTAATGCATCATATTATAATTTAAGAAATCTCTATCTGTCTGTGTGTGTTTTCCATGTGTATCTCCTGAACCGTTCGTCGGACTGGCCTCAGATTTTATACGCACTTTGCTGAGGTTACAAGGGTGTGCGTTCCCAAATTTCAGCATCCCCAGATATGCAGAAGTTTAGGAGGGGAAATCTTTAATGAACATCCATAGGGGAGCTATGGAGTTAGCTTAGGGAGTAGGCAGGCATGGTTACTGTGATGTCATAGATCAAAGGCAGGCATCACCATGTTACTGTTGCCAGGCAGCCACATCATCAAAGATCAAAGGCAGGCATCACTGAATGAGTGGTGATGTTAAAGATCAAAGGCAGGTATCACCATGGTTACTGTTGCCGTGGTAACAGTAACTTTCTACGGGCATGCAGAAATACTTGTTTATATGGCTGTGGATTTTTGCATACGTATGTAGCGGTGTATTTGTGCATGCATATGTGTAAGCATAAAAGGGATGCTGAGATAACATATGTAGACTGACATCACGACGAAGAGGACAATAAGTCTGGACCACCTGTGGGGGACAACGAAGAGGACGGGGGTGCGAACAAAGGACTTCCTGACCTTCAGGAGGCAGGTGGAAGACTGAAGGCTGGAGGGGGGAGAAATGTCAATAAGGGGTTTTGACGGGGATATGTGATCCCTCCTGTGTGTGACAAGCCTGTATAGGAAATGATATAAAATGTGAAGCTTGGATGTAGCTCAGCCTCTTTCTTCCTGCTTATTGGAGAGAGCAGGCTGGGGATGGATGCTTGAATAAATCTGACTTAAACACAATTCAGTCACTTTATTCCATGCTCCCCACATTGGTGACCCATCGACGTAGAGAATGCCTGGAGAGAATCTCCGCGTTCCGGACTCGCTGGAGTCTGCCCTGGCGAGCGCCGTAGCTGTCTTGCTGCCGGAATTTTGGCAGGACAATCCACGGTCGTGGTTCCTACAAGCGGAGTCACAGTTCGCGCTCGCAGGGGTATCGGCGGATGACACTAAGTTCCACCATGTCATCGCTAAGCTGGACAACCGCACGGCTCGGTGCGTGCAGAGCTTGGTACAGCAGCCACCCGCCACCAACAGATACGGCAGGTTGAAAGCTACCCTCATCAAGTTTTTCACGCCCTCAGCCGAAGTGAGGGCTAGGAGGCTCCTGGCTTTGTTCAACCAGGGAGGACACAGGCCAAGCGCCCTGATGGAAGACATGCTACAGCTGAGGGGGTCAGACAACGATGGCTTCCTTTTCCAGTATATCTTTCTAACGAACCTCCCGGCGCACATGAGAGGGACGCTGGCCGGTGTACGTTGTGAGACCCAGGAGGATTTCCGGGAGCTGGCCCAGGAGGCAGAGAGGATCCTGGACGCCTGCGGCGAGCAGACAACCGCAGCGGCGACCCAAAGCAGCGGAGAGCCAGAGGCAGAAGACCCAACCCTACCGGCAGCGGCGCGGTCTCGACACGGTGATCGTGAGGGTTCAGTGGCAGAGGCGCGGCCCCGACGCAGAGGTGGAGATGACTGCTGATTTTATCATCGGAGGTTCGCCGAGAGGGCACGCAGGTGTGTGCCGCCCTGCAGCTTCAGGAGTTTGGGAAACGGCAGGACCGAGGGTCGTTAGCAGCTTCGACTCTCGGTGAAAACAGCAAGCTGCTCTACATCACAGATGCGAGCTCCGGACGAGATTTCCTCATAGACACCGGAGCCCAAGTGAGTTTCATCACCCCAACTTATGCTGACCGGTTGGCTGGACCCCGTGGTAGCGGAGCGACTGCGGCAAACGGCTTGAGCATCAACACTTACGGGAAAAGAACTTTGTCTTTACGCTTACATGGCCGCACATATGAATGGACTTTTGTCATAGCGGCGGTGAGTTTCAGCATGTTAAGTGCTCATTTTCTGTGCTCACATGGTCTGTTAGTTGATCTTGCCAATAGGCGGCTGGTAAATGCACTCTCTTTTTACTCTCTTCCCTGTTCAGCTCGAGTGTCCCTGCCACCAGTACAGACCAACGTCGCCGCAGCAGGTGGTAAGTTCCATGCACTCCTCACCCAGTTTCCAGCACTCACGGTACCCACTTTTTCAGCGACGGTCGCAAAACATGGGGTGGAGCATTTTATCACTACATCTGGCCCCCCCGTCTTTGCGAAGGCTCGGCGCTTAGATGCTGCCAAGCTCTCCATAGCGCGCGAAGAGTTCGCCAGCCTAAAAAGGCTGGGCATCATTCGCCGTTCGAAAAGCCCATGGGCTTCGCCGCTGCATATGGTCCGGAAAGCTGATGGCTCCTGGAGACCGTGTGGTGATTACCGCAGGCTGAACAACGCCACAGCACACAATCGTTACCCCGTTCCACACATTCAGGATTTTTCAGTACACCTAGCGGGGGGTGCACATTTTTTCCAAAATAGACCTGGTTCGCGGCTACCATCAAGTTCCGGTCCGGCCGGAGGACATTCCTAAAACAGCGGTAATAACACCGTTCGGACTTTTTGAGTTTCTACGCATGCCGTTTGGTCTTAAAGGGGCGGCACAGACGTTCCAACGGATGATGGAAGCCGTGTTACGCGATCTCCCTTTTGCGTTTGTGTACCTCGACGACATTTTGGCCGCCAGTATTTCAGAGGAAGAACACGAAAAACACCTCACCGTGGTTTTTAGGAGGTTGGGAGAGCACGGCTTAATAATTAACCCGGTCAAGTGCCAGTTTGGCGTCGCGCAGATCGATTTTTTGGGCCACCGCATTTCCCCAGAAGGGGCAGTTCCGTTACCGGATAAAGTGCGCGCAGTGGCAGATTTTCCCCAACCACAAAAGGTCAAGTCATTGCAGGAATTTTTAGGGATGGTGAATTTGTATAATCGTTTCCTGCCCCACGCAGCACAGCTCATGCAGCCGTTATATGCCGCGCTCAAGAAACAAAAACCATCCAATGCTGTTGAATGGTCCCCAGAGCGGGAGCGCGCGTTCACAGAGGTGAAAAAAGCCTTGGCTGACGCTGCGCTCCTAGCTCACCCGGACCCAGCGGCACGCATCGCGCTAACAACAGACACATCAGATGTGGCCATTGGGGCTGTGATAGAGCAGCAGGTTGCCGGAGTTTGGCAGCCGCTGGCTTTTTTCAGCAAATCCTTGAGCAAGGCCAAGCGAAAATACAGTGCGTTTGACAGGGAGCTGTTGGCACTTCATTTGGCGATTTGTCATTTCCAGTTCTGGCTGGAAGGACGGTGTTTCACCGCTTTCGTGGACCACAAACCGCTCACATACGCCATGTCCAAAATTTCAGACCCGTGGTCAGGCAGGCAGCAGAGGCAGCTGGTCGCAATTTCGGAATTTACCACTGACATTCGGCACGTAGTGGGTAAACTCAACGTGGTGGCAGACTGCCTCTCGCGCGCGGTCACGGCACCGGCGCGCGCAGAGGCGGACCATGCCACCGTGACCGCGCAGCGGAGTAGCAGCGCGGGAACGCGCGCAGCCCCAGTTCACGTGGGTATAGATTACGCAGCCATGGCGGCAGAGCAGGGTGCAGATGCAGACGTGCGCGCGCTCCAGTCTGGACCAACAGGGTTAAGGCTGGAGAGCAAGTGTTTACAAACCGGTACGCCCCCCCTAATCTGCGATGTGTCGACCGGGCGCCCACGCCCGGTGGTTCCGGCTGCATGGCGTTGCCGCATTTTTGACTCAGTCCACTCGCTGGCGCACCCGGGAGTGCGCGCTTCGGTGAAAATGGTAGCGGAAAGGTTTGTTTGGCCGAGCCTGCGCAAGCACGTGAAGGAGTGGGCAAAGGCCTGCATGTCCTGTCAACGGGCCAAAATCCACAAGCACACAAGAGCCCCTTTAGAACCGTTTCGCATTCCAGCCAGAAGGTTCGACCACGTGCATGTCGACCTCGTGGGCCCCCTACCGGCGTCACAGGGGTTCACACATCTTTTGACAATGGTGGACAGAACCACACGTTGGCCGGAAGTGGTCCCACTGGCGACGACCACGGCCGCGGAGGTGGCTTGCGTTTTTTTAATGGCTTGGGTAGCGCATTTTGGCGTTCCGTCGGATATTACGTCCGATAGAGGGCCTCAATTCGTCTCTGAGCTTTGGTCAGCGATGGCCAACGGATTAGGAGCAAAAATTCACCGCACTACTGCTTATCACCCTCAGGCTAATGGTTTATGCGAGTGCTTTCATAGGTCTTTGAAGGCAGCACTCAGAGCGTCACTCACGGAACGCAGATTGGGTAAACAAACTACCATGGGTTTTATTAGGGTTGCGTTCTGCTCCCAAGGAGGATTTAGATGCCTCCCCAGCGGAGCTGGTGTTCGCACAACCTCTCAGGCTGCTAGGCGAGTTTTTACCGGAACACCCGGAGCCGGCCCCCCTCCCGGCTCTTGGGCCGCTAGTCGGCACGGGAGCGGACGTGCTCCCGGGCCCCGTTCATCACGCTTTTCTGCGCGTTTTTGTTCCCAAAGCTTTAAAAAATGCTGAGTTCATTTTGGTCAGGCACGAGGCTCTAAGATCAACCCTCAGACCCCCGTACGACGGGCCATATAGAGTGCTGGAGACAGGTGATAAGCATTTTGTGCTGGATTTGGGAGACAGAAAAGAGACAGTTAGTATTGACAGACTAAAACCTGCTTTTGTGATGAATGACGGGTCTGTACCGGTAGCGAGGGCACCTCGACGCGGCAGACCCCCCAGGGGGAGCGTCTCGGAGCCCCCGCAGGGATCAAGTAACCACTCTCTTCCTCAGTCAACAGAGCCTGGGCAGAAGGGCGCAGCAGGCAAGGCTGGGCCCGCTTACAGCAGATTCGGGAGACGGTTGAAGCCCAGGCGGCGCACAGACTGAGTGTTTGATGTTGGCTGTACTGTTGATAGTAACATGTTCACAGAATTTTAATGTATTGCCCATTCTTCATCGTTTGGGGGGGGGGGGGGTTATATGGCTGTGGATTTGTGCATACGTATGTAGCGGTGTATTTGTGCATGCATATGTGTAAGCATAAAAGGGATGCTGAGATAACATATGTAGATTGACCTCACGACGAAGAGGACAATAAGTCTGGACCACCTGCGGGGGACAACGAAGAGGACGGGGGTGTGAACAAAGGACTTCCTGACCTTCAGGAGGCAGGTAGAAGACTGAAGGCTGGAGAAATGTCAATAATGTGGTCTATATTAATCATATATTCCATAACCAACATATGTTCAAGCATGTGAGAGTGTTTGGTGATTACATATGTAAGGCGACTTCACACCTCAGAACAGGACAAAGAGTCTCAACTGCCAGTGAGGATTAAAGAGCATCCAAGGCACTGCGGTGGAGACCGGATGGGTTGCCCTGACCCCCCAGGGCCAGGAGGAGGAGTACGAAGACAATGGGGGGATTAAGATAATGAGGGATGTCAGCTTTTGATATGCATGTCTTTTGTTATGTGCGAGTATAAGTTCGTAGAGCCGAAGGTGTTCGTCCTCTTACTTCTTCTGCTGCTGCCCCTAGATGAGACTTGTTAGAGGAGCTGATAATAAACTTTGGTTTATGAATCACATCGTCTCGTTATTTCAAGCTCCTCTACAAATAAGGGGTTTTGACGGAGATATGTGATCCCTCCTGTGTGTGACAAGCCTGTATAGGAAATGGTATAAAATGTGAAGCTTGGATGTAGCTCAGCCTCTTTCTTCCTGCTTATTGGAGAGAGCAGGCTGGGGATGGATGCTTGAATAAATCTGACTTAAACACAATTCAGTCGCTTTATTCCACGCTCCCCACAGTTTATACTTGGTTTCTACAGGCATGCACAGGTATGCACTAGTTTATTTAAAATAGGAACGCATAACAGGAATATGTGAATCGTGTGGGAGGAGGAGGAAATAGTAGAGCACACTGCACTTCACTGCAGGAGATATGGTCTACAGAGAATTATAATGATTCAAACTTTGAGAAGAAAATACTGTAACGTGCTGCTCGACATGGCGACATCCCACCGGGAGATTCGAACTCACGCCTCCCGCTCCGGAGTCCCGCACTCTACCTGTGTCGCCAATAGGGTCAACCCACTTGGCAAGCCAAGTAGGGTGCTCATATTGAGTTCGCTACACTACTCCCCTCTGGTTCTCGACATCGTCCCGATGTCAGCGCCCCATTACTGCTTTGGACAGGAGATCCCACTTCTGACACCAGTGTAACGTGCTGCTCGACATGGCGACGTCCCACCGGGAGATTCGAACTCACGCCTCCCGCTCCGGAGTCCTGCACCCTACCTGTGTCGCCAATAGGGTCAACCCACTTGGCAAGCCAAGTAGGGTGCTCATATTGAGTTCGCTACACTTAATGTAACGTGCTGCTCGACATGGCGACGTCCCACTGGGAGATTCGAACTCACGCCTCCCGCTCCGGAGTCCCGCACCCTACCTGTGTCGCCAATAGGGTCAACCCACTTGGCAAGCCAAGTAGGGTGCTCATATTGAGTTCGCTACACTACTCCCCTCTGGTTCTCGACATCGTCCCGATGTCAGCGCCCCGTTACTGCTTTGGACAGGAGATCCCACTTCTGACACCAATGTAACGTGCTGCTCGACATGGCGACGTCCCACCGGGAGATTCGAACTCACGCCTCCCGCTCCGGAGTCCCGCACCCTACCTGTGTCGCCAATAGGGTCAACCCACTTGGCAAGCCAAGTAGGGTGCTCATATTGAGTTCGCTACAATACATCTTAATCGAATTGAGAATTTAGGGGAAAGCAATACTGAAGGCAATAAGTTACTCTTTTAGTTTTTACGGAATACCAAAATTAACTGAACCTATACGAGTATGTTGTTGTTTGGTTTCTGAGTGAAAATGATAGATTGTAAGAAAATCCATCCGATCCAGTTCATGGAAGTAATGCACTAAACCTCTGTTTGCCAACCGCCAAAAACGAAGAAGAAGAAGAAGAAGAAGAAGAAGAAGAAGAAGAAGAAGAAGAAGAAGAATTCAGGCTTTTACTTTGAAAAGGTTGCAACAGAAAGCCGTGTATACGGGCTTGTATTTTGAAGTGCTCTAACAGGATGTGTCATATTTAAAGATGGCAGTCATGCTCACAGTCCTGGGGTTTTCTTGTACATAGCTTAGTCTTTTCGCGCTGCACTGCGGGGTTTGGTTCCGTACCCTCGTGCACGAAACTCGATTTGGACATCATGAACGACTGCCCGGCAGGTTTCGGTACCGGATGCCTCGCGTGAACCGCACGGTGGCGTTATCGCTGCTGATTGTCTGCAGCTTGGTGTTCCTGCTGTTCCAGTTGTACTACTACCGGAAGTACGTTGGTAAGGTGAGTCTGGACGCCTGCTCACCTGTAAAATAAAACAGCTGCGTTTTCATTATGGTTTGGAGACGGTGGCATTGACAAAAAGACAGGCGGCAGAGCTGGAGGTGGCAGAATTGAAGATGCTAAGATTCTCATTGGGAGTGACAGGATTAGAAATAAGTATATCAGAGGGACAGCTCAGGTTGAGCTGTTAGGAGACAAAGTGGGAGAGGCAAGGCAGAGATGTGCAGAGGAGGGATAGTGGATATATTGGACAAAGGATGTTGAAGATGGAGCTGCCAGGCAGGAGGAAAAGAAGAAGATTCATGGATGAAGGGAAGGGTTGGTGTTACAGAGAAAGAGGCAAGGGATACGGTGCGATGGAGGCAGATGATCCGCTGTGGAGACCCCTAAAGGGAGCAGCTAAAAGATGTCAGTGTGGGGACACTCGGTTATTAAGAGCAGAGCAGACCCAGACTTGGTTCACTGCTCCATGCTGGCTGAGCCATCATCCTTATTCAAAAGGTAGTGGCTATGGATACGCAAGACGTAGCCCTATATGAAATGTCTATTGCTACGGAAGAGTTGACAATCCGACAAAACCTTTTCAGATCAGCTCAGGCTTATTGCGTCTGTGGCCAGGGGCACCCCCAGGGAGGCCATGCACCCCCCGCCATCACTTGGGCCCCCCCCCCAGCAGCCACCCCTGGTCCCTGCCACTGGACAGTCCAGCGTAATTTTATAACTTGTTTTTCTATGTCATATTTTACATATAGTAGATGTTTAAGAATAATTGATGTGTGCTGTATATTATTAACAAATATTAAAATACAGCAAAGTAGGACAGATCACACTGTCAAGGTGCGTTCAGACCAAACGCGAACGGGCACGCAGCATCATTACATTTTAAATTGATTTTGATGTACCACCCCAAGATTTTCAGTGCCCCCCCCATGAAAAATTTCTGGATGTGCCCCTGTCTGTGGCGCAGGTGTAGAGTGTGGTCGACCTCTGATTGGAGGGTCGGTGGTTTGCTTCCTGTGTTGCTGCCATACCCACCCCATTTTACTTGACATGAGATGGAATTTAGAATTAAAATTAAGCGGTTATCCTTAGGATTTGGGAGAGGATAAGGTTAAAAAGGTAATAAAATAGATATTAATTTAAAAAACTGAAAATGGCGTTCACTTATATAGCGCTTTTTCTCATCTCTAGATGACCAAAGCGCTTTACAGATCCTGCTATCCACACATTCACACACTAATGGCGGTGGAGCTGCCATGCACCGGCGCTGGCCTGACCCACCAGGAGCAACTGGGGGTTCAGTGTCTTGCTCAAGGACACTTCGACATGCAGACTGCAGAAGAGTGGGAATCGAACCACTGACCCGCCGGTCAGTAGTTGACCACACTACACCTGTGCCACAGCAACGCCCAACAAATTAATACCTCTGATTTCTGTACCTGTAGCTGCTGCCTGCAAGATACGGCATTAATAGAACGTACTGGCCAATCAGAGTGGAGCTGTATCTGTAGCAAACATTCTACAGGTACGGTTCTGTACCTGTAGCCACTGCCTTAAAAATATCCCAAACGACATGTAGGTAGTGTGCCAAAGCAGCTGCTGCCAAGTGATGTTGGCTTTAATCTGTAAAAATTAAGCTGGAAGGACTTAGACGGTGCTGACTTTACTCCACAATTAATCTCCACCCCTGTTAAGTGCATAAAATGCATTTGAAGGACCGTTACAAAGAATAAATACAAAAACTTTTTTTTTTTTTGGAAATTTGCAACTTTTTTCATCAACTTGCTATTTTGTTCTACAAAATGTACAATTTTTTTCCTTCATAAGTATGTGACTTTGTTCTTGTAAAGTTGCACCTTTTTCTTAAATTTGGTACTTTTTTCATATAACTATACAACTGTTTTGTACATTTTCAATGTTTTTTTTCTAAATTTGTGACTTTTCCCCCGTAAATTTTCACTTTTTTTAATAAATTTTTGACTTTTTAATATAAATGTGCAACTTTTTTCTTATAATTTTGTTGACTTTTTTTCTCATAAATTCATAAATTTGTACTTGTCCGCATTACAAAACATGGGCCCGCAAAAAGGTGAAACAGGCCAGACTGCAATAATACTGATAGTGTCTCATATCAATATTTAGTTTTGAAAAAATGGTTGTCCCCATCAACGGTGAAATGAAATGTCCTCCCACAGCTCCACCAGTTAGGAAGGCTCACTCGAAAAAGTGAGATTTTGTCAAAGATCAGGCCAGGCTTGACGAAATTGAGAACCACCAGTGTTTTATAGTGAAAGTGAAAAGATTTTTCTACAGTTTGGAGAAAAAGTACTGAGTTTCTGTGGCAAAGTATGGTCGAGACACAAGTGTCTGAAATCTTGGGTATTTTTTAGTGTTTCACTGAAAAAACACCCCATTCATTTCAGTCTCAACAAATTTGGTCTTTTGGGCCAAGTATTTTAGAAAATATGTGAAAAATCTAAAATCTGAATAGAAGCAACTAAATCCAGATTGAGACAAACGTTTTGATGTAACCTTTGTCTTATTAAATGATGATTAAAGTGTATGATGTTTAGTTTGAATGTATAAAATTACAGAAAAATGGGAGGGGGCTGGGAGACGGCCCTCAGATATGACAGAAACTCAGGAAAAATTGTAGTGTTGGCAGGTATGGTTGAGTGATTCCTCAGCAGCTAACTGTGACTCTGGTGTCTCCTGAAGCAGACTGGTCCTCACATCCTGAACCCAGCGGGTCACCTGACCACCAGCCAAGTCCAATGGGTGAGTTAGTGGAGATCGTAACTGACTATCAGTATTTGCTAGAGTCACCATTTGCCTACTTCTTAGTAAAAGTGGCTGTCGCCATGGTAACCATGCATTTGATTGTTCCCATAGCAGACGGTGAAGACATTTCTGGCGTTAGCCCAGCGTTTTCGCCTGCCACTGTTCCTGGCTGACACCATTGCTCTTTCGCTGCTCTCCCAGGATGCTTTGCGGCAGCAGGACCTGTTAGTGCGTGAGCCGCACTGCAGCTTCCTGTGCACCGGTAGACCAGTCACATCGTTCGCTCTGCAGGCCAACAGGTGGAAGTACGATGTGAGTCATGTAATCTAGGTTCAAGAGGATGTAGGAGATACACTTTGTTTCATGGTCCCATACTGTGCATTTTCCAAGATTGTTATTTTTGACATTCTCAGGCACAAACATATGTATTTTTAAAGATGCACTGCAGTGGATAGAAATCTCCTTAAAAACAAATCTACATTGTCTAAAATGGTATTGTATGCCCTTTTTCCCCACACAAAAAAACCCTTTCATGGTCTTACAATTGCTTGTGAAAATCTTTTCCCTTTTCCCTCCTCCCTCAGATGCCAGGATCTGTGAATATTCTAAGTAGGCCCGCCCATAGCCAGTGCTTAGTCCCGATTGGTTCACCTGTTACAGTGACATCACAGAAACGCTCCATCTAAACTTGCCTTTTTCCAAGGGGTGGAGCTTAACTGAACTTTTAACAGTAGAAATCCACAGACATGACACACAAGAGCGATTTGGCTCTTGATATGGCTTGTAAGTCATAAAAAATATGTTACAGACATGTTAACAAGAAAAAAAAACAACTTGATTTTGACCAGAATGTCACTTTAAAGAGCAAAACCTTTCTCATTTTATACCTCATCAAAGAAGCTGTCTGTACATGGCTCTCTCGTCAACAGCTGGTTTTGAGCCAGCTCATTAAGATAAGATGAGCCTTTATTAGTCCCACAGTGGGGAAATTCCAGGATTACAGCAGCAAAAGAATTGCAACATTCAGAGCAACAGTTAATAAGATGAGAACTGGTTAGCCAAAGCAATAGATGAATATACATACAGTGGTGTGAAAAAGTGTTTGTCCCCTTCCTGATTTCTTTTTTTTTTTTGTATGTTTGTCACACTTAAATGTTTCAGATCATCAAACAAATTTAAATATTAGACAAAGATAACACAAGTAAACACAGAATGCAGTTTTTAAAAGATGTGTATTAATAAGGGCAAAAAAATAATCCAAACCTTCATGGCCCTGTGTGAAAAAGTGACCCCTCCCCCCCATTAAATTCAATTCAACTTTATTTATATAGCGCCATTTCACAACAACAGTCATCTCATAGCACTATCAACTGTAGGGGGAACCCCCACAGTTGCAGAAAGACCCCAGCAATCAGGCGATCCCCTGTGAGCAAGCACTTGGCGACGGTGGAGAGGAAAAACTCCCTTTTAACAGGAAGAAACCTCCAGCAGAACCAGGCTCAGGGAGGGGCAGTCATCTGCTGCGACTGGCTGGGGGGTGAGGGGATAGAGAAGAAGAAAAGAACAGACATGTAGAGAGCAAACAGCACAATGGGGACTCAATCTATGGGAGAGAACAAACAAATGTTAATGACCAGCAAAAAAAATATTTCATTGAGAGTGAGAAAAGGAGTGAGGCCCAGTGCATTACTGGAGTTCCCCCGGCTGACTAAACCTATTAGCAGCATAACTAAGGGAGGGTTCAGAAACACATGATCCCTCCCTAATTGTAGGCTATATCAAAAAGGTAGGTTTTAGCCCTATTCTTAAAAACAGAGATCGAGTCTGACTCCCGAATCCAGATTGGCAGCTGATTCCACAGGAGAGGAGCTTGATAACTGAAGGCTCTGCCTCCCATTGTACTTTTGGAGATTCTAGGTATTACAAGTAATCCTGCATTTTGGGAGCGTAGTGCTCTGTTAGGATAATACGGTAGTATCAGATCTTTTAAATAAAAAGGAGCCTGATTGTTTAGAGCTTTGTAAGTAAGAAGAAGGATTTTAAACTTAATTCTAAACTCTATGGGAAGCCAATGAAGGGAGGCCAGAACCGGAGAGATATGATCTCTCTTTCTAGTACCTGTTAAAACTCTTGCTGCAGCATTTTGGATCAGCTGAAGACTTTTTAAAGATGTTTTAGGACAGCCTGATAATAAAGAATTACAGTAATCTAATCTCGAGCTAACAAAAGCGTGGATCAGTTTCTCAGCATCACTCTGAGACAAGATGCTCCTAATCTTGGCAATATTACGCAAATGATAGAAGGCAGTCTTAGAAACAAATTTAATATGTGAATTGAAGGACAAATCCTGATCAAAAATAATTCCAAGTTTCCTCACAGAGCTATTAAGAGAAAGAGTAACCGCATCCAAACTGAAAATTTGATTTGGAAAGGAATTTCTAAGGTTTTTTGGACCAACAAGAATGACTTCAGTCTTATCTGAATTTAATAGCAGGAAATTACAAGTCATCCAAGCTTTGATTTCCTTAAAGTAGAACTGAACTGAACGGCATTGAACGGCACTGGGTGATAGTACATACAATTATAAAGATAATTTATCATTGGCACCCCCTCCACAAATCCCGGAATCTTGGAGAAAATCGCGATTTTGAATTTCCCGCCCTGAAAAATCAGGCAAATCCGCCGAAGTGCAGCCGGAGTTCCGCGTGACGTCACGAGTGTGACCCAGTCCTCATGTTTACCATTGCGAGCACGTCGACACTGGTTGTTTTTGGTGCATTTTGTCGTGATAGTCGACTACAAAACACTTCCAACACCTGGGAAGATCTGTTCAGTGGCCAAGGCAAGCTGTCATGGCGACAAAAGAAAAGAAAGGGGGAGGAAAAGCGACCGGGAAGCGATGCGTTTCAAGATATACAGTGATCCCTCACTTATCGCGTTTAATGGGGACCAGAACCGACCGCGAAAAGTGAAAAACCGCGAAGTAGCGTCACCCGCCCCCCCCCCCCCCCCAAGGGCGTCACAAGCACTATTTTGCACAAAAAGGCACAAGAGAACAGCGAAAAGTGCCACTAAGCAACACGAGCGATAAAGAACAATGAATGCGGTCTTCCTTCGCTGGGTAAAACGTCTCAGCCAATCAGCTTGCGAGGTAAAACGTCTCGGCCAATCAGCTTGCGAGATTCCCGAGCGGTGAAGAGGTGGGCGGAGAGGAGTGGAGCGGTGGTCAGAGAGGTAGATTTTGAGCTGTGCGGGCTCTCCGTGTTGATACCTGATGTTCTAATGAGAAGGCAGGGAGACTACATTAGAACATCAGGTATCAACACGGAGAGCCTGCTCTCCCCGGATCCCCAGCCCGCTCGGGAATCTCGCAAGCTGATTGGCGGAGACGTTTTACCTCGCAAGCTGATTGGCGGAGACGTTTTACCTCGCAAGCTGATTGGCGGAGACGTTTTACCCCGCTTCGCTCCCTGCCGAGCGCCTATTGAGTTTTTGCATATGACGTCAGGGGGCGTGCCGCACTGGCCCGTTAGAGTGTGCCGCCATATTGGATGGCAAGAAACAGCAGCAGCAGGGTGAAACAAACCACATAGCTCACGTGTACCTACAAACTCGGCAAAATGGTGTACTCCTGTTGTTCCCCCTGATAAGGGGATAAGCGGGGAATTAAATGGCCGGTGTGAAATGCAAAAAAAAAAAAAAAGTTGGATTTTTGAATAATTACCTTCACTGACGTAATCTCTCGCTTTCTCATAATGGGCTGCACGGTGGAGCAGTGGTTTAGCACTGTGGCAGCACAGTTTACCCTCGGCCGGGGGATCGCGGGGATCATGAGACCGTGGGCTTGATCCCAGCCCCCGACCAACAGTGAGCTGTGTGGAGTTTGCATGTTCTCCCCGTGTTGCGTGGGTTTACGCCGGGATTTCTCCGGTTTCCTCCCGCATACCAAAAACATGTAGGTTTAGGGCGCTCGCGCACGCAGCGGCCGGTGGCTTGTCACCAGACTGCAAACCAAACCTACCTACAGGTACAAATAAGTAACAAAAAAAACAACAAAAAAACTTTGAGTCGGGTCTGGTTTGGGGGCGCCTCTCTGCTTGCTACAAAGGACAATGCACACATGAAAGGGGAGAAAAATATTGTAAATGTGCATAAAATCAGGTACGTTTTAACGCGGCGCGCCGTGGAGAGCCTTTAAAAAAAAAACAAAAAAACACGCAGCGCGCTTCACTCACCTCTGAGTCCGAGGAGCTGCTGTTGTTTTCCGACTCGTTCACCAGCAAAGACTTCACATCATCCACATCCCTTTACGCTGACACGTTTTCCGATATCTTTTCCTCCTGCTCCCCTTCGTCTTTGAAAGATATCATCTCATCGTTTGCCCCCAAATCATCCCCGCTGAGCAGATTACTGGCATTGTTCTGCTAATTGCTCCAGCTGTTACCCCACACCCGCCACCTCCATTCAACTGAGGCATTTCGGCACACCAGAGGAGCGCACGGGAGCAAGATTAAAAACACTTGTCTGCTGTTATGACTGCTGACAGTGACTCCACTGAATGTGACACAGACATCGCAGACACAGTGTCAGAGGCCATAGTGTCAGTTGTTGAAGAGGATGATAGGGATGTTATTATGTCAGACTGTGACTGTGTGTTCTCCTCACTCATTCTGACCGCTAAACAGTACAAGTTACGCCTGGGTTGTCACAGTGCAACTGCTGCTCTTGCCATCCAAGATGGCGGCACCTACGGCGTGTTTATGTTTACCCCTGCGAGTCACGTGAATTTTACGAGCCTACGCAAAAACTCTATACCCAGCGAAGGAAGACCGCATTCATTGTTCTTTATCGCTCGTGTTGCTTAGTGGCACTTTTCGCTGTTCTCTTGTGCCTTTTTGTGCGAAATAGTGCTTGTGACGCCCTTGGGGGGGGGGGGTGACGCTACTTCGCGGTTTTTCACTTTTCGCGGTCGGTTCTGGTCCCCATTAAACGCGATAAGTGAGGGATCACTGTAATAAGTTGGAAAAATGCTGATGTTTTTTTTTCCCTTTCTTTTTTTATTGTTAATTTTCCTTATCCTGACACCCCAAACATGCCAAAGTAAAGACTCACCATTCTGTATTCAATAAGCGACTCTCCTCCCCATCACTGCTGCGGTCTGAGTCGGTGCTGGAATCCCCCGAAAATTCTGGCTCTAATCTGTACGGTTCGATGCCTCCCTCGCTCTCTTCCTGTTCACTTGACACTCCTGCATCCTCCTCTGTCTTGTCACCGATCCTGAATGCCTCTTCACTCTGAAAACTCTGGTGTTCTTGACTGCTGGAACTGCTATCATCTGCCATTGTTGTTTTGATAAGGGTCACACTCGTGACGTCACGCAGCGTCGTCTGCACTACTTCCGGTTTGTTTGGCACTGCCAGCCAGAGGCAAAAGTTTATCGGCTTATAGCTTGGCCATCGCACGGCCTAAAAATTTCTTTTATGTGTTGAAAAATACAATAGGTAATAAGGAATTAATCTGCTATTCTACTTTTTTGGCAAAAAGGTGAGTTCAGTTCTACTTTAAGACAGGCTTCTAACTTGGCTAATTGATTACTATCATCTGGCTTCATTGACAGGTATAATTGTGTGTCATCAGCATAACAATGAAAATGTATACAGTGCTTTCTAATAATGTTGCCTAACGGAAGCATATATAAACTAAAAAGAGTAGGGCCTAGCACAGATCCCTGTGGAACTCCATGACTGAGCTTTGAGTTGAAAGAAAACTCATTATTTACATGAACAAACTGGAACCTATCAGATAAATAAGATCTAAACCACTGCAACGAAGTTCCATTAAGTCCAACATAGTGTTCTAATCTATCAAGTAGAATATTATGATCGATAGTATCAAAAGCTGCACTAAGGTCTAAAAGGACAAGTACAGAAACTAGTCCATTATCAGATGCAATGAGGAGGTCGTTAGTGACCTTCGCTAAGGCTGTTTCAGTACTATGATGGATTCTAAACCCAGACTGAAACTCTTCAAGTAAACCATTTCCCTGTAGGTGGTCAAATAATTGCATAGCAACAACTCTTTCTAAGATTTTTGAAATGAAAGGGAGATTAGAGATTGGTCTATAGTTAGCTAAAGCTCCTGGATCTAGCGTTGGCTTTTTGAGTAAGGGTTTAATTACAGCCGTTTTAAAAGCCTGCAGGCTACCAATAAGTGGGAAGACTTCTTTAAATAACCTGGTAGGAATAGGGTCTAAAAGACAGGTTGAAGGTTTGGATGAGGAAACTATTTTGTCTAACTCACAAAGGTTGATTGGAGTAAACTCATCAAGACAGACATCAATAGAAGGAGTTGTAGTAGTTACAGTATTTAAGTTAACTGTGGGAAGAATCTGATTGATTTTAGCTCTGATGGATGAAATTTTATTATTGAAAAAGTTCATAAAGTCCTGACTAGTAAGCTCTAAGGGAATGCTAGGATTGACAGAGTCCTGACTCTTTGTCAACCTGGCTACAGTACTGAAAAGAAACCTGGGATTATTCTTGTTCTCTTCTATTAATGCAGAGTAATAACTCGTTCTAGCTTTTCTAAGAGATTTTTTATAAATTAAAAGATGATTTCTCCAAGCTAAATAGATTTCATCTAAATTAGTGGAGCGCCATTTTCTTTCTAATTGACGAGTCTTCTGTTTTAAGCTACGAGTTTCTGTGTTGAACCAAGGAGTTAGAAATCTCTGATTAGACTTTTTCTTTTTTAAGGGGGCCACCAAGTCTAGAGTCTGATGCAGAGAAGCTGAAACACTATCCACCATGTTATCAATTACAGAAGGAGCAAGCTGTCTATAGCTTATTTCCGTTGTGTTGACACATGGCATAGAGGAAACAATCTGCATAAATTTGGTAACAGCATCATCTGAGAGGCATCTACTGTAATAATATTTTTATTTAGGAGCCAAATAGTCAGAAATAGTAAAATCAAAGGATAACAGACAATGGTCTGACAGTACAGGGTTATGAGGAGACACTACAAGATTTTCTATTTCTATGCCATATGTCAGAACAAGGTCCAATGTATGGTGGAGGTAATGAGTGAGTAGAATTTCCTACTTTCTGAGAAAACCCAATCGAGTCTAATATTGAATTAAATGCCACATTAAGGCAGTCACTATCTACATCCACATGTATATTAAAGTCCCCTACTATAATTATTCTATCAGATTTCAGCACTAAATCAGCTAAGAAATCAGCAAATTCGGATAAAAATTCTGAGTAGGTTGATGGGGGACGATAAACTATGGCAAATAAAATTGGGTTTAACCTAAAATTGCTAAAGTGCCCAATACTGAGGACCAGGCCCTCAAAGGAATTATAACATGTTTTTTGCTTTACATTAACTAGTAATTTGGAATGGTAAATTGTTGCTACTCCTCCTCCACGACCAGAACTTGTGGGATTTTGACAGTTTAAATAACCAGAGGGAGTTGATTCATTTAAACCAACATATAATCCTCTTGCCCTAACCAAGTCTCTGTAAGGGAAATTAAATCAATCTGATGATCAATTAACAGATCATGGACTAACAGAGACTTGGGAGTTAGAGACCTAATATTTAATAAACCACATTTAATTTTTACCTTCCCAGGTTGACGAGCCACCATCTACCCGAAGCATCTGGTTTTAAGGCGCCAGAGATCCGCCCTCGCCCCTTCTCCTATTAGTAAAAGCAGTTCCGCCGGGCTTAGAGACTAAACCACACGGGCAGGCTAGGAGTTGGACTTAGTTGTCAGAGGCTTTTCGAGACGCACGCCGTAAGGAGCATTTTATGAGCACTGGGAGCTTAACCCCAGTGCCACTCCTGGCTATGACAACCTTGGAACCATCTAGGGGAAGGTAAACCCTGATTTCAAACCTCCGCTGCCTTGCGGCACACCCGGTCACGGGAAAGGCTTCGGGAGTCAACCCTGAGGAGAAATCCGGAGTCGGAGCCCCTAAGGCAGTTCTCTGTTGTGCTCAACATCGTTCTGGCAGCTCCTGCGACGGCGCTGGTGCCAAACTATAGCAGCCCTGCTGTTCCTTTGGATCCATCAGTAACGTGAAGAGGGGGGACATGCTGCATGGGTAACATCTTGTCCTCCATATCTTCCTGCCCAGGCTTGAATCCTACCAACGCCCAACGCTGGAAGGTAGAACACCGGTGCACATCGGCCTGATCAGCCACAGGCGGTGCTGTTCTAGCAGAGTAGACATTTAGGATTCTCTTCCATGGTCATCATAGACCAACGGAGGCCAACGACATTTAATTTTTAAATTATGAGGAGGGGAAGATGGCGGAGAGACATAACACTTAAACAAAGAGCTCTCCCTAGCCGGATTAAAAATCATCGGTAAATGGCCAACTCGACATAAACGAATCAATAAACTAAGGGATGAAAACACGAAGGAACCGGGCACAAGGACAAAAACAGGGTAAAATTGAAGAATTCCTCTCCAACAACGCAGGAAAAACCGCTGTACGCAAAGCCCAAAAAAACGAGATGTCCACAGCAGTGAAAATGGAGGACGCCAGACTCGACAACATGAACGCTGGCATCGCCAGTTTGGGTGAAGAGTTGAGAGAATTCAAGCGACAGCTACAACAGGATTTAGCGGCTCTTAAGGAGGAACTGAAAAAAGAAATTAAGGAGGAAATCATGGACCTCCGAAGAGAAATGGAGCGTAAATTAACGGAAAACATGGAGGAGCTGCGCTCCCAGCGGGCGTGTATGACAGAAGCGCAGACCCGAATTTCGGAACTAGAAGATTGGAAAAGCGAGGCAAACGAACAACTACAGACCCTGACGACGCAAACGCAGAGGATGCAGGAGAAAATAAACGACTTGGAGAGCAGATCCCGACGAAGCAATATGCGCATCTTTGGAATTCCGGAGGGCATTGAAGGCAACTCGATGACAAAATTCATGGATCAGTTCTTAAAAAAAGAACTGGAAATACCCGGAGAAACGGATCTGCAGATTCAACGGGCGCACAGAGCACCGGCACAGAACCCGAAAACAAACTCTCCACCCAGGTCAGTTGTGGTAAACTTTGTGAAATATGACATAAAGGAAAGAATCCTGACGCAAGCATGGAAAAAAAAGATACGAATCGGCGACAAACAGGTATTTTTTGACCATGACTACCCGACAGAAATCGTGCAGCAGCGGAAGAAATATGCCAATATTAAAAAAACGCTGAAAGAGAAAAAAATTAGATTCCAAACGCCGCTAACGAAAATGAGGATTCATTGGGAGGAAGGCACAAGAACCTACAACACGGCCGAAGAGGCAGCGCGGGATATGATGGAGCGGGGCCTTGAGGTGAGCGTGCCGAAGGAGACGGCTGGAGCAGCGGCGGCCCTGAACGCACCACGACAGACGGAGTGGAGACGAGTGAACGGCGGAAGAAGGGGGAGAGACGTAGAGCAGCGGGCCCAGGACAAGCTACAAGGCTTTCAACTGAAAGCCTAGATCATAACAAAGATTAAGAAAGGCACAGAAGAAATGAAGGCCAAGAAGACAAGGTAAAAGAGAAACAGACGGCTAGGAGAGGTTTAAGTGATATTTGTTGGACATTTCTAGACTTATGACTATTACTTTGATAGTAATTAGAAGTCTAGGGAGGGCCCTTCACTCTGTGAAGACAAACCCCCCACCCACCAACAGGGACCAGTGGGCAGAAGAAAGGCCCAAAGTACGGAGGTCGAGTTTTTTTAATGTGTTTTTATATAAATATGTGTTATTTTTGTTGTTAAAGGGGCTAGGAGCACAAGTTAAAAAAATGGAAAAACATGAATATGGGTAAAAATCTTAAGATAATGACACTAAACGTGAATGGTCTGAACTCACCTGTTAAAAGGGAAAGAATAATAAGAAAATTCAAGAAGGAAAAAGCTGAAATTATATTTATGCAAGAGACACATTTGAGCAAGGCAGAACATGTGAAACTAAAGAGATTTGGCTATAAGAACTCCTACTACAGTTCATTTAAGGGAGGAGCAAAAAGGGGGGTTATGATACTAATTTCAAACAAAATACAATTTGAAAGTGAACAGGAAATCCAGGATAAAGAAGGCAGGTATGTAATAATAAAGGGAAGAATAGATGGTATGCAGATCACATTAGTGAACATCTATGCCCCACCAGAAAGTGACAAGGGTTTTTTTCAACATCTGTTTGATCTCATAGCAACACACAGTGAAGGAGTCCTAATTTGTGGAGGAGACTTAAATGCTGTCATGGATCATGAAGTTGACACAACAAGTGTTAAGAAGACAAAAAAACATGTAACAAAGTTCATAAGAACCTCACTGGCAGAAATGGGTATGGTAGACATATGGAGGGACCTACACCCACTCGAAAAAGACTATACACATTATTCAGCAGCCCATAAAGTACACTCTAGAATAGATTACTTCCTTATGAATGAAGGTGACAGACACAGGGTGAGAAATTGTTGGATTGGAGGGGCAGAAATATCAGATCATAATCCTATATACATGGAAATATATTTAAACAATAGAAAACGACAAACAACATGGAAACTTAACATAGGACTGTTAAATGATGAGAAAATGAAAGAAAGAATAAAAATAAACATAAACGAATATATCCAAGAGAATGACAATGAAGAAGTGGACCCAACAATACTATGGGACGCACTAAAAGCCGTGTTAAGAGGTAAATTAATTGTTGAAACAGGAAAAGCAAATAAGACTAAACTGGAAGCGTATGAACAAAGATGTGAGAGACTAAGGGAATTAGAACGTAAACATCAAAGCACAAATGATCCAAAAATATATCAAGAAATTAAAGAAGAAAAAACAAAGATAAAAGAAACACAAATGGATGAAATTGAAAGGAAAAATAGATATCTAAAGCAAAAATATTATGAAACGGGGCCAAAAGCCACAAAACTGCTGGCAAAACGGTTAAGAAAACAACAAACAATGAATAATGTATACAAGATTAAAGACCCCACCACAAATAAAACCACAGTTAACCCAGAAAACATCGAAGAAATTTTCCATAATTTCTACCAAGAACTATACTCGCAACCTGAAGAAACAAATACTAAAGATATCAAAAAATTTCTAGACACATTGGACTTGCCATCAATAGGAAATCAACAAAATGAAAAACTAACAGCAGAAATAACAACACAAGAGATCAGAGATGTGATTAAGTCACTTAAAAATGGTAAATCACCAGGTAGTGATGGATACCCATCTGAGTTTTATAAACTGTTTATAGAAGAACTCATGCCACAACTCCTAAAGTCATTTAATTGGACGCTGAACAACAACAAAATACCTCCAACATGGAATGAAGCAATCATTTCAGTTATTTTAAAACCAGGGAAAGATAAAGAACAATGCGGAAACTATAGACCAATCTCTTTATTAAATGTAGATTATAAAATATACACAACAATTATATGTAAACGAATAAAGACATTCTTGACGGAATTGATAGAAGATGATCAAACTGGATTCATAGAGGGACGCCAAACACATGACAATATCAGGAGAACAATACATATAATTAACCAAATACATAAAGAAAAGAAAAGCGCAGTAATAATGAGTTTAGACGCAGAAAAAGCATTTGACAGGGTTAACTGGAAATTCCTATATAGTGTACTGGAGCGCTTTGGATTTAACGAAAAATCAGTACAATGCATAAGGACGCTATATCAAGAACCTGTGGCAAGAATCAAGATAAACGGTAGCTTAACAGACAAAGTAAATATACAAAGATCAACTAGGCAGGGATGCTGCTTATCGCCCACCTTGTTTGCTCTGTTCATAGAACCATTGGCTCAAGCCATACGACAAAATAAGAAATTAAAAGGTGTAACAATAAAGGGGGCGGAACACAAGATTGGGCTATTTGCAGACGATATTATAGTTTACCTTGAACAACCAGATAAATCAATAATGGAAATGATGAACTTGATAGAAAATTTTGGAAAATTATCAGGATACAAGATAAACATAACAAAAACACAAGTACTGACATTCCACTATAACCCTCTAAACCAGATAACTGATAAGATCAAACTAAACTGGAAGCAAAAAGAAATAAAATACCTTGGAGTGAACATACCTAAAGACCTAAGCAAAATATATAAAGCAAACTATGATAGGTTGGAACAAGAAATAAAAAAAGATATTGATAGATGGTCAATCTTAAATATGGATCTGAATTCAAAAATTGAGACAGTCAAAATCAGCATACAACCTAGATTACTTTACCTCTTCCAGGCTATACCAACAGAGATTCCAGATGCCCAATTCTCAAAGTGGGACAGGATGATATCGAGATTTGTTTGGGGAGGTAAAAAACCAAGAGTGAAATATAAAACCCTCCAATTACCAAAAGAGAAAGGAGGCATGGGCCTACCGAGTCTAAAGGAATATTACTACTCAGCACAAATAAGATATATCATATGTTGGTGCGACGAGGGATATGAGGCAAAATGGAAAGAAATGGAAAAGGAAATTGAGGGACTCCCAGTACAAAGCATAATAGGGGATAAAGATGCATATAAGCAAATCAAACAAATAGACCCAATCACTAAATTTACTTTAGAACTGTGGTATAAAATAGTACAAAAATATAATATAAGGGAAGACATAAAACTATTGAAATGGGTAGCATTTGACAGTCAGTTTGAACCGGCAAAACAAGATAGGGGATACAAAAATCTGGTGAACAAGGGAATCACAGCATGGGGCAATATCGGAAAAAAAGATCTCGGGAGCTTTGTAAATATCAGGAGAAAATTTAAATTAGAAAGATCGGAATTTTTCAGATATCTGCAGATGAGAGATTACTATATGAAGAAGATTAGGCATAACCTCCAAACAGATGTGAACGAGATTATACAACTTATTTTAAGCTCATATGCAGGAAATAAAATAAGAATTATTTCAAAACTATATCAGAAACTTATGACAAACAAACATACAAGTAACTATATAAAGGAGAAATGGGAGAAAGAGCTCAGTTTAAACATAACAGAAGAAAGCTGGCAGGAAATATGGAAAACACAACACACATCAACAAATTCAAGGGCATGGAGGGAATTTGGATGGAAAAACCTGATTCGCTTTTTCATTACACCACAGATTCAAGGAAAATATACAAATACCCAATCTTTATGCTGGAGGGGATGTGGGGCTCAAAATGCAGACCACTCACATATGTTTTGGAAATGCTACAAAATATCATCATTTTGGAAATCTATGCATGTGACAATACAGAGGATATTAGGATATAATATACCAATGAACTGTAACCTGATGTACTTATGTGATCTTAAAAAAGACAGTGTTATACAGGCTGAGGACAGATATCTAGTTAAAATCTTGTTGATTGCATGTAAAAAAACTATCACAAAAAAATGGCGATCAGAAGTTCTTCCTGACCAAGAACAATGGACTGACATTGTTGAGGACATACGTATGATGGAAAAACTAACATATCGACGAAGAATGCAAGAAGGAATATGGGAGAAAAAATGGCGGAAATGGACACACTACAAAGTGCAACAACGAGGCAGAAATTGAAAGAATAACCAAAGACACTGAAAAAACCAGAAGAATTAAGAGATGGAAACTAAAAACTTGATGCTCCAACATTTGTCCCCCCCCCCTTTTATTTTTTATTTTTTTTTATTTTTTATTTTTATTTTGTTTTTGTTTTTTTATTTTTCCCTACCCTAACCCCTTTGTTTTTTAAATGTAGAATGTGATCTGAATGCATTATATATGATGAAAAATGAATAAAAATCTAAGTTACAAAAAAATTATGAGGAGGAACAGAGGCCAATTCATTCAATTTAGAGGCTTTATGTTTAATTTGAGTTTTACCAATATTTTGCTTTATCACTTTGGGATGCTTATGCATTATATTTTTATTTACTTTGGAGGGAGCAGACAACGATTCTCTGATGGGGAAGACAGGGGCTAAGCTGAGGGGTGGCGGAGGAAGAGGAGCTGCAGAGAGGCGTGTAAGACTGCGACTCTGCTTCCTGGTCCCAACTCTGAGTAGTCAGGGTTTTGGAAATTTGGATAAAAAAGATGCCAGATTGTTAGATAAATGAGAAGCACCATCCAAAGTGGGATGAATGCTGTCTCGTCTCATAAGACCAGGTTTTCCCCAAAAAGAGCTCCAATTGTCAATGTAGCCCACGTCATTTTTAGGACACCACACAGACAGCCAGCGGTTCAAGGATGACGAGCGGCTAAACATGTCATCACTGGTCAGATTGGGGAGGGGCCCAGAGAATACTACAGTGGCAGACGTCGTTTTTGCAAAGTCAAAAATGTAAATTAACTGTGGTTTATCACATCTTTGGAAAGCTGAGTTCAATTTCTCTAGCCACAACCAGGCCTGATTACTGCCACATCTGTTCTAAAGCTGCTTTCACACCAAACACGAACGGGCGGTGCAAATCCATAGAAAAACAATTAGAAGACATAAGTACGCGCAAGTTTTCGTTGTCATGCGTTACGCTAGCAGCTAGCTAGCGGACGTAGTAAAATTATCACCGTTGCAGAGTAAACTAGTTAGAAAATGAAACTCACTCACCGGGAGACAGGAGGACCGGGAACTGTTTGGCTGAATTGGGTTTTTGGAGTTATTTACCCACGGATTCCAGCCACAGATATCCTAGCAAGCTAGCTAGCAACATAAACAGGGGATCATCTGTAAAGTGTTGGAGGCTTGAGACATCATTTTCAAGTGAGCCCCCGGTCGGATAATGTAAACATAAGTATGACATTATTTGGGGAATTTCCACAGCAGGTTGAACACAGCTGCAGAAGTTTTAAAGACAACTTCACCTAGTCTGCATCTCACTATTCATGTCTGTTGGCGTGTTTACACTGAGTTATAATGTAATCGTGCTGCACGAAAAATTCACCTGTTTGCATTTGGTGTGAATGCACCTTCAATCAAGAAATCACTTAAAAAGGACCTGCCTGACAACTTGCCTCAGTTAAGGTCAGTGTTCATGACTCCACCATAAGAAAGAGACTGGGCAAAAATGGACTGCATGGCAGAGTTCCAAGACAAAAACCACTGCTGAGCAAAAAGAACATAAAGACTGGTCTCAGTTTTGCCAGAAAACATCTTGATGACCCCCAAGACTTTTGGGAAAATACTCTGTGGACTGATGAGACAAAAGCTGAACTTTTTGGAAGGCGTGTGTCCCATTACATCCGGCGTAAAAGTAGCACAGCATTTCAGAAAAGGAACATCATACCAACAATAAAATATGGTTGTGGTAGTGTGATGGTCTGGGGCTGTTTTGCTGCTTCAGGACCTGGAAAACTTGCTGTGGTAAATGGAACCATGAATTCTGCTGTCTACCGAAAAATCTTGAAGGAGAATGTCCGGCCATCTGTTCATAACCTCAAGCTGAAGCGCACTTGGGTTCTACAGCAGGATAATGATCCAAAACACATCAGCAAGTCCACCTCTGAATGGCTTAAGAAAAACAAAATGAAGACTTTGGAGTGGCCTAGTCAAAGTCCTGACCTGAATCCGATTGAGATGCTGTGGCATGACCTTAAAAAGGTGGTTCATGTTCGAAAACCCTCCAGTGTGGCTGAATTACAACAATTCTGCAAAGATGAGTGGGCCAAAATTCCTCCACAGCACTATAAAAGACACATTGCCAGTTATTGCAAATGCTTGATTGCAGTTGTTGCTGCTAAGGGTGGCCCAACCAGTTATTAGGTTTAGGGGGCAATCACTTTTTCACACAGAGAAATGTAGGTTTGGATTTTTTTCCCCCTTAATAATAAACACCTTCATTTAAAACAGCATTTTGTGTTTACTTGTTATCTTTGTCTAATATTTAAATTTGTTTGATGATCTGAAACATTTAAGTGTGACAAACATACAAAAAAATGAGAAATCAGGAAGGGGGAAAACAATTTTTCACACCACTGCTGCAATGCTCCTGCAGTGCAGGAGCATTGCAGCTAGATGGAATAACAGCATTACGGTTTGTTAAGTTACCCTGCAGAATTTGAATATGTACACAGACAACATATTTTGCATTTGAATCACAGTGTTGTTGTCACCCTCAGTAATGATTGTTTTTGTCCTAGTTGTGTACTGAAGGGGACGATTTATTGTGCAAGGTTGTTACGTTTAGTGCATTAAATACGACCTCTACGAGCAGCCCTGGTTAGGTTATAAAGTCTGACTGCCGTAGGTAGGAAGGACCTGCAGAACCTCTCCGTTGTGCACCTAGGATGGCACAGCCTACTGCTAAATGAGGTCCTCAGTGCATTCAGCGTATCCTGCATGGGGTGGGACTCAGACTCCAGCAGAGACGACAGCTTAGCCACCATCCTCCTCTCTCCTATTGTCTCCACTGGGTCGAGGCGTCACCCCAGAATAGAGCTAGCTTTTTTGATCAGTCTGTTCAGTCTCTTCCTGTCGGCTACCGTGATGCCACTGCCCCAGCAGACCACTCCAACTGTGATGGCTGATGCCACCACAGAATCACAGAAGGTCTTCATGAGTGCCTCCTGCACTCCAAAAGACCTGAGTCTCCTCAGGAGGAACAGCCTGCACTGCCCCTTCTTGTAGAGTGCGTTGGTGTTTTGTGACCAGTCCAGTTTATTGTTCAGGTGAACACCCAGGTACTTGTAAGATGTCACCATCTCAATGTCTGTTCCATGTATGTTTACTGATGCTGTGGGGGATTGTCCTCGCCTGCGGCAGTCCACCACCAGTTCCTTAGTTTTTTCTCACATTGATCTGGAGGCAGTTCCATCTGCACCAGTCCACGAAGTCCTGGATAAGTCCTCTGTACTCGGCGTCATCCCCATCAGAGATGAGGCCTACAATTGCAGAGTCGTCAGAGAACTTCTGTAGATAGCAGTGTGGTGTGTTGTGTGAAAAGTCAGCAGTGTAGAGGGTGAACAGGAAAGGAGACAGAACTGTTCCCTGGGGAGCCCCCGTACTGCAGATAATGGCATCAGACACACAGTCCTGGGTTCTCACAAACTGTGGTCAGTTTGTGAGGTAGTCCAGGATCCACGATGACAGGTGCTGGTCCACCCCTGTGCACAGTACAGTAGCTTGTCCCTCAGGATCACTGGTTGGATGGTGTTGAAAGCACTAGAGAAATCTAAAGAACATGATCCTCACAGTGCTCCCAGGCTTCTCCAGGTGGGACAGGGAACGATGTAGGAGGAAGATCACTGCATCCTCCACCCTGTTAACAAGCTCCTTATTTGGCTGGGTAAAGGTTTTCCGATTCAGCCACTGATGAGTAATGAGGCAGTCAGGGTGTGTTTGTTTTGCCAACTTAAAGAACTGAAGGCAGGGCTTGTTAGTTTGTGATGTAATAAAATGCAGGCAGTACAATCTCCCCATTGCTTTAAGAGTTATTTCAGGAGATCTGATCACTTAGATGATTTCAAAAAAATCGTTATTCCTCCCAGGCCATTGACCTTGACCTTAAGCACATCCTAGATGGGTCTGCATCTAGGCTGTGCTTAAGGTCAACGGTCAGGAGATCTGAGCACTTTTGGGGTGATTTTGTTAGGCTGGAATAAACTACTCTGTCATTGACAGACTGGCTATGGTTATCAACAGCCTGGCTTCCTGTTGGCTGCTGAGCAGAAAGGCTTTGAGTTAATGGAATTGCGAGGAGAAGACCCACGATTGGCCAGTCTGGACACCCTATCAGGAGAGCAGATCCCGCTGCACTTCCTGTTTCGCCTCCACAATTATGTTATCCAGGTAGGCGTTACAGCAAAGCAGACATTGGCTAATCATTGACAAATCCAATCAACTTCAGTCTCCTCTAGGTATTTGTCCTCTGGTTGGGTTGAATGGGTGACTCTCTTCTTTTTTGGTTCAGGTTGTGTTTCTGTACGAACGTAGCGGGAACTACTTGTGGCACGGACCACTGCGCCTCCAAGCCGACATGGACCGAAGTTTTGCCCCTTTCAAATTGCTTGATTACGGATACCACAGTGGAGCTTATGACAGGTGTTCAAGTCAGCCTCATGTGACTGTGTCATGTGATGCTTACCTTCTTGTTGAACATCCTGTGTTGTGTGCATTGCCCCCCTGCAGGCCAGAGCTCATCCTGACTGTCCTTGATGGCCTTGATGTTCGTGTCCCACGTAATGTTTCCAGCTTTGTGGCACAGCAGAAACACGCTCGCTTCCTGGAGTGCCGTTACCGTGAGGCCCGCAACTTCCTGCAGGTCTGACCAAATGCTGTTTTTTATTGTGAAGAGGGGAGATTAAAAGTTACATTTATGAAGTCAGAGGGCAGAAATTTCTTTAGATTCACTATGTGTGGATGTACGTAGCTCTCTCTTCAAACTCTCCAACTGTCTCTCAGCTCTACCCTGATGACTCGTCGGTGGTAGCAGTGGATTTCCGAAGGAAGGCAAAGACGTTGCTACATTTAGCTGCTCGAACACTCACTCAACTTGGCGTCCCATTCTGGCTCAGCAGTGGAACATGCCTGGGTAAAGAATAATCATAATGACAGGAAGTGGGGCAGTGCGGTGGCGCAATGGTTAGCACTGCGGCAGCACAGCAGCTCACCCTTGGCCATGGGATCCCGGGTTTGATCCCAGCCCCTGACCAACAGTGATCTGTGTGGAGTTTGCATGTTCTCTCCGTGTCTGCGTGGGTTTACTCAGGTATTTCTCCAGTTTCCTCCCACAGGCCAAAAAAAACCCCCATGCAGGCTAGGTTAATTGGAGACTTTAAAGTGGCCCCAGGTGTGAATGTGTGTGTGAATGGTTAAGGGATAGCGCTGTACCGTAGCTGCTTCATCCATCCAGGTGGATGCCCTGAATTTCCCCTCTGGGGATCAATAAAGTATACAAAATCACAATCAAAAATTAAACCAAAAATTAAGCAGTAATACAGGAGAGGGAGTGTGTTGTCTATAATTATAGCGCCGCACTGATTCAGTCAAAGGTCCAGCAAAGCCATCTCCACGGTAGTATATTCATGGTACCACATAACCTCAAGTTTAATATTACTTTTATACAACAGTTCCACCAGCTCAATCTGTAAGATGGTAAGCAACAGCAGATTGATTTGTTCCATCAAGACTAGTATCAGTACACAAAAACAAGTCGTTCTTAACTGTTAACTGTTCTAACTGCTACTGTTGGATGCTGCTAAGTCACACAAACACTGAGCATAATATAGAATATAATAGCTTTATTATAATTTTACACTTTTATCAAAATCAGCTATTGTCAACCAGTCATTGTTTATATACATACTTTTCCAGAGTCCATTGGTCCAGTCTCCTTAGTTGCACAGCCTATTGACTAGTTAGCTTGTGCTCGATTGGTATTTCTACTCTTGCTATCCCCCTGCGGTCAAAGACCAAAGGGATGTTATGTTATGGTGTGTCCATCTGCCCCTCCTGTTTTGTGAAATCAAGTCCTCCTACAGTTTTGTTCCAAATGTTTTGAAACTTGGTACCAGGGTTTGATATACACTGATGATGCACATACTGCAGGTGGGTCTGCATTCAAGTTGTGCTCAAGGTCAGCGGTCATGAAAAATGCTACTCCTTTGGTGATCCAGTGGTCGCCAAGCTCACAATGATGATCCTTGGGTGGGTCTGCATCCAGGTTGTGCTCACGGTCAAAGTCAAAGGTCAGGAGATCTGGGCACGTTCATGATTTTCGAAAAATCACTACTGCTCCTAGGCAATTACCTTGATTCTCACCAAACTCATTCACAATGATCTTCAAGTACGTCTGTATCCAGATTGAGTTCAAGATCACTGTAAAAGGTCAGGAGGTCTGGGCATTTATGATTCCATGAAAAATGTTACTCCTCCCAGGCCAGTGACCTTGACCTTAAGCAAGCATCACGCTAACACGTGTGTGTGTCTGTCAGTCAGTCAAGGTGCATTCAGACGCGTTTGTATTGAATGCACCTTTACTTTTGTTTGTCATTTTTGTGCGGGCCCACCCCACATGGACTTAACAAGACACAGTCCAACAAATCCCATCAAGCTTCCGTGCATTTATTTAGTGAATTACACAAATGAGGGAAAAAAAACCCAAACATCACTTGAACATTTTTTTTTGTTCCATAAAAATGTAACATCACTTGAACATGGGCAACTTGGTGGAACACTGGTTTGCACTGTGGCATCACAGCAAGAAGGTCGTGGGTTCGATCCCACCCCTTGACCATCGTTGACCCTTCTGTGTGGAGTTTGCATGTTGTCCCTGTGTCTCCAGGTACTGCAGTTTCCTCCCACAGGCGAAAAACATGCAGGTTAGGTTGATTGGCATCAACTGGGGATTCTAAGTTGTCCTTAGGTATGACTGTGAGAGTGAATGGTTGTCTGTCTCTCTGTGTTGGCCCTGCGATGGACTGGCGATCTGTCCAGGGTGTACCCTGCATCTCGCCCAAAAGATGCTGGGATAGGCTCCAGCCCCCCTGCAACCCAAAAAAAGATTAAGTGGTTGAAGATGAATGAATGATAAATGAATCGCCTGAACATAACCTGTTTTTCAAGTTCCAAGCAGTCTCAAGAAAATCTGCTAGTAGGAAAATATTTGCTTCAAACAAGCTTTTAAGCTTACTGTCATCGTCCATCAGGAAATAATTACTATCATTAATTATCTTGTTAAAGTGATTCTTGGCACATTATAAGAATGACAGTAAAAAAAAAAACGTATTTAAATTAATTAAATTAATTAAATTAAATTTCATCTTCAACCTCCTGTAAATCACAAATGGTACAAAGTCTGTTTTGCTCCTCAGTATCAACAAAATGACCCGTTTCCAAATGAAGATGAAGCACATCCTCCCACACAAAGATCTTTTTCTTTTGAACAAACTGAATTTAACAGAATTCTCTGTACCTCTTATAATAGGTGATCTGTTCTAAGCTTTGCCTGTGCTCATACTCTTGGAAGACTTGTTTTTTGACCAACTCAATATTAATGTTTTGTTTTAAAGATGCACTCTGGATATAAATCCCCTATTTAAAAAAATCTGCAATGTCTAAAATGGTATTTTATGCCCCCACCCCCCGGCTTTTTAAACAAAAAAAAAACTTTTGTCTTAGTTTTGTGTCAAAATACCCCCCCCCCAAACGCCAGAATCGGTGATTACTAGGCCCAACCCACATACCACAAGGCTAATAGTGGCTAGCACTACATTATCAGAATAAATCCTGTGATAAAAAGACTTACCGATTGAAGGGCATGCCCAATTGTATGCACAGTGTCCCAGGATAATGACTGAAACTGCACTGGTCCTTAAAAGCAGTTTAATGGTAAAACCCATGTTAATTTGGGTCAAGTTTTCCAAGCAGTTTGTTAAAAAAATGCTAACTAGCCTGGAGGATAAAGTCAGTTAGACCAGAGAGTCCTGATTGGCTCAACACTACCCACGTGTCAGCACCACGGATAGTTAAGTCACCAAAAAAGTTCCATCTCAACTAGCCTTTTTGCAGGGGGCGGGGCTTAAGTGAAACTTTATAGCAAAAAACAGAGATATCAGACATATGAGCGATTTTGCTCTTGATACGAGGGGTGGGGGGGTGGGCTGAAAAGTTCATAGTGGTCAAATTTGACTAAATGTGGTTTATTTTTCAATATAGTCTCCCCGTCGGTCCACACACTTCATCCATCGGTGTTGCAGCACTTGGATCCCTGTGGATGAAAAGTAAACCACATTTGGTCAAATTTGACCACTATGAACTTTTCAGCCCCCCCCTTCCCCCGTATGTCCTGTAAGTTATAAAAAAAAACATGTTACAGACATGCTAAGAAAAAAAATCTCGATTTTTGGCGGAGTGTCACTTTAAGAAAATAAAGCGTGTGTGTGTGTGTCTCTCCCCACAGGCTGGTTCAGGCAATGCAACATCATCTCATACAGCCGTGATGTGGACATCGGGATCTTTATCAAAGACTACAGACCTGACATCATCGCAGCATTCAGAAAGGCTGGCCTGTCACTCAAGCACAAGTTTGGAAAGGTGGAACGTGAACGATGTTTCCCTTCTTTCTTTTTATTGGCTCTTTCAAATGGAGCAGATGTTCACAAACAAGAACCAGAACAAACTGTGGGTATCAAAAAAAAAAATAAATAAAGTTCTTGGACAGACTGCAGTGAGACCCAAAATACCACTGACTCGCAGTAGAAAGTCCACTCTCAAAGGGTCCACTTTATCCAGGACAGGTTGCTATATCTCTATAAAACCCTCAGCTTTGTCATGGAGGACGTAGGTCAGTTTTTCCAGAGGGACCTCCTCATATTTATTGTCTTACATTTCATCTCCTGTATTGATCCATCACTATTTTCTAATATAATCAGTGGAGTAATCGAAATTTAGACTGAAAGTCTGGCAAACAGGAATGGGCTGCATAACATTACCTTCCAAAAATGTCAGATTGGGATAATGTACATTTTTGATCATCTCTAATTTACAGATAGTGGGGAAACAAGATTGTTGCAATGACTGTTTTTGCTTTCAAAGACTCAAATGACCCCATTGTTTCTCCCTCAGAGTGAGGCAAGCCGGGCCAAACCATCATCCTGCCAACACTAAAACACTTGATTCAAACATAAAGGAATGAAATTTGCTTGTCTTTTTATCTTTCTTACTTGAGTTTATGCATTTCCAACACATTGATGCTGTCTTTGGTTTTGGAAAACAGGTGGAGGACAGCCTGGAATTGTCGTTTCTGAGTGACGACATCAAATTGGACATTTTCTTTTTCTACGAGGATGCAGACGTCTGGAACGGAGGGACGCAGGCAAAGAGCGGCAGGAAGTTTAAGTAAATTACTTAACATTAATTATTCACACACATTGCGCACAGGGATAGTTTAATTCTTCTGTAGTGCAGTTGTGTGAAATACTTCAGAGTAGTAATAGAATTACCTTAACTAGTTGGTGGTCTGGCTTCTCTCCTTTTTAGAGAATGAGAGAAGACAGCTGAGCACAGAGTCAGGGCTGCAGTGGAGTGTAACAGCCAGTTTTCCCCATCTGAACATTCTTCACTACAATTCAAGAGCGCAATACCTCAAACTTTTTTATACAGCTTCATGTCTGCAACAGACTTTAGTACTATATTTTCAACCGAAGAATAATCTGTGTTTCTGAGGGTTTTACCACGCCGCCTCTAAAAGGCTGAAGGTTGTATTGTCGTCACCCTGCCGGGTGGATGGGCAACAATGACATCAACACCCACCATGCGAATGCAATGACTAGAGAAAGAAATGTCATAGGTTTTTCAAATTGATACCATAGTTGTGTCTATGAAAACTCTCGGACGAGTTCAAATTTGGGTGACCTCTGAACCTTCAGGTTAAGGTCAGAGGTCAGTTTTTCCCTAAATCTTGTCCATGTGATAACAACAGAAAGACATAATGTAGGCCTTTTAAATCGATCCAATAGTTGGATCCAAGACAGATCTTCAACGAGTTGGACCCTGACCTCTGACTGTGAGTTTTGGGTCAAAAGGTCAAGTTTAGCATTCCCTGTGCCCTATAACTATAGAATGAGTAAAGCTACGGTCACTAAACTTTGTACACAGGTTCACCCTGAGACCCTGAACTGTGGCTGTAGTTTTGGGGTCACGAGGTCAAAGATTAAGGTCAGAATGCCATATAAACTATATCTCAACAACACTGAAATAAGCTGAGTGGTACCACTGGCAGCCATCAGCATTTTTAACTGAGTTAGCCTGAGCTAGCCATATATACCCTTTAATGTCATCGTAGGCCAGTAAAGAAACTGTAATATGTCAAATATTTTCTGACACAGAATAGAAAAAACATTCATTGATTTGATAGGAGAAAAATTGGAACAAAGTTGAATAAACTATTAAATTACCCACTTCTGCTCCAGACCAGTAGTCTCCAGCTTCTCCCTTGACTGTCTACCACCAAGAATTGAACATTATGTAATTCCCGTGAGATCAGAAAGAGATGTTACATAGTGCACCCTGGGTGGTGTAGTTGAAGTGCCAGTACAAATCACAGAGAAACCCTGGCATGAGGGCAGGAAAAGGGTACTGATGGCTTGTGAGAACTGCTGGTACACTAGGAAATCCTCATGTGTCAGGGGGTCAAATCTAGAAGTGGCAGTACTATGTTCTGGTGTGGCCCATTCAAAACACTGACTGTTGATAAACTTTTGTTTTCCAGGTACATCTTCCCACGCTTCTCACTCTGCTGGGCTGAGTTTCTCGAGCTGAAAGTCCGCGTCCCATGTGAGACACTGGACTACGTGATGGCTAACTACGGCACTACCTGGAACATCCCGGTGACGAGCTGGGACTGGAAGACGTCTCCTAGCAACGTGCAGGAGAATGGGGTGTGGCCCGTGTCAGAGTGGGAGGAAGTTATCCAAGTATACTGACAATGAACAACAAAAAACTTTTATATATTTTTTTGTTTTAGATGTTGGTCACATAGACATGCTGTTCACACAGAACAGGAAATGGCAGTACTCCAGGGCCCCAAGTGGTACGTTTTTTTGCTTCTGAGCTCCTGTTGTAAATTACTTTTAAACTTCCAACATTTCTCCCTCACTGTTCTACTCACCAGTCAAAGGGCAAAATGTTCTATAACTACGTTCACTTTCAGTTTCAGTGTGGTACCAGTGTGAAACATTGTCAAATACTAATGAACCCTGATACCGGAATACCTAAATTTCAGACTGTTACCTTACTCTATGTAACTCTGAAGCCATGAGGTTCATATGTGTAGTGGTTACACTATGTAACCTGTGTCCACCATATTGAGCATGGGAGCAAAACTGCTGTCTTGCCCATGGGCCTCCAGTCTCCTCCATCTCGCCCCAGTGATCTGGCTTGTTTTCCCTCAATGGCTGAGGGGGAAGACTTGGAACGTTTCCTTCATCACCTCCGTCGAGCTACACTGGAGCGTCCTTTCTTCAAGGATAGGAAGTTCCGCCTCGGTGCTCCGTATGGGAGCATCATAACCAGGTGGAATATGGGGGGTGTCCCAAATGTCCAAACACCAAATCAGAATAAGTTGGTGTGGAAAGTGCAAGAAGAATGGGACAAAATGACACCTAAAAACGGTTCACCGCTCAGTATATTTAATGATAAAATAGTTTTCAAGTGTTGCGAGAAGAAATGCCAACATTATGAAGTGGTAAATTCTTTTGTCCTCAATTTTTGGACTGTTCTATACCTGAAATGCAGGAATGGATGTCTGTTAGCCAGGCAAAACCTTAAATATCTTGGGTTTCGCTGTTTACTGTGAAGTAAAAGTCAAAGTACATTTAATAATCACTGCTTTTTTGCACTTTTCATACTACCCCAACTTTTTCTGAGTTGGTGTTCTAACCCCTGTTTGTTACCAAGTGTTTCCTGTGTGAAGACCTTTGTAATAAATATGAAGCTCTCTGAGCTGATCAGAGGAAAGTTGACAGAACTGTAACAAGACTGTAATAAAAATTAAAAAATAATCACGTGTCACCAGAGATTAATTAAAAAATTTAAGCTCAAAACTGGCTTCTCCAACAGTAATACTACAGCCTGGATATTCACTTTTGAAAAGTTCACAGTCTGTCCCAGAATGGTTTGTTAGCCCTCTGCTTCTAAAAGGCTTTAGTTGTACTGTCGCCATCCTGTCGGGCAGCAGCATCACCTCCTACCTTGTGAACGCAATAACTGCAGAATGAAATTATATAGGCTTATATAGGCTTCTAAGAAAAATCTGAGACAAGTTCAAATTTGGGTGACCTCTGACCTGAGGTCAAGGTCAGAATGCCATATAAACTATAGCACAAAACAAAAAAAGCTAGGGTCACAAAACTTGGTGCACAGGTTCACTTTGGGATCCTGACCTCGAACTATGGGTCTGGGGTGAAAATGACAGGTTTTTTTTTTTTTTTATTTAAGTTTTTGTAAAGGGTATACAGGTCGTTACAGCAATGCAGTGTTTACATTTTCATCACATGTTCCCTTATTTTCTGATATCTGACAACATTGGAAGATTAATTCTTACAACACCCCTTTTTTTTTTTTTTTTAAAGTGAAAGAAAAAGTGAAATTAAAGAGAAAAAAAAAAAAAAAACAAATAACAAAAAAAAACAAACCAGTAAAAAACAAACAAAAAGAAAAAGTAAGTAAATAAAGATAAAAGAGCATCTGAGTAGCGTTGGAACAAAGAGCGGAACCATTATTGAAATGGTATTTGTCAAAGATTAGATCTAATGGAAGACACATATGCGATCCAGGGTTGCCAAAAGTTCATGAACACATCCATGTCCTGTCTCAGTGCGAATGTCAACTTTTCCATCGAGTAAATGTCTTGGATCATGTTAGTCCAATCTTCAGGTGTAGGACAGTCCTTCAACATCCATTTTTTAGTTAGAGCTTTTTTGCTTGCCAATATTAAAACATTGAATAAGTATTTTTCTCCTCGTCTTTCCAGTGAGTCCGGTAGTAAACCCAAATACAAAGTTACAAAAGAAAAGGGAACTGTAATTTTGAATATTTTCCCCAATATTGTCTGTACCTTGGTCCAATATTGGTGGATAACTGGGCATGACCAAAACACATGAAAATGATTTGCAGTCTTTTCACCACACAAGCGCCAACAGTTCAATCCCTTATGGGTAAATTTGTTTTGTGCAGGTGTTCTGAAAAATCTTGCCAAGTTTTTCCATCCAAATTCTCTCCACTGCAGGGATGAGGTACTTTTCCATTGCTGTTTATTTAGCTTTTCCCATATTTCCAGTTGTAAAGTGAAATTCCCCTCTTTTTCCCATCTCTCTTTTATATAAGATGTGTTGTCTCCTTTTAAGTCTTGAAGACCTTGGTATATTTTAGAAATGTATCTGATCCCTGGGATCCCTTTATATGCCATTAAGAAGACCTTCAGAACACCTGACTGGGCCCTTTCCAAAACCTCCTTTTTAAGTATATTGTTTATGTGGTGTCTAAGCTGGAAGAACCTGTAAAGGTCTTGATTTATTAGGCCTTGTTTTTTCAAATCTTCAAAACTTCTTAAGATTTGCCCTTCAAAAAAATCGTAATATTTTATCAGCCCTTTCTCCTTCCACTTTTTAAATCTGGTGTCTGTTTTATTAGGAGTAAAGTCCTGATCATAGGCGATCCATTGCAGAAGTCGATAGGGCTCTTTAGTTTGATTCTCTCTGACTATCTTAAACCAAATTTTTAGCGGGGTCTCTATCCACGGGTTAGTGTTATTCAAAAGCTTAGGTAAGACATTGTTCCCTATTATCGCCTGTAGGGGGATGTCACTTGTTATTTGGCATTCGATCTCCTTCCATTGTGCAGTGTAGACTGGGTTACATATCTCTACTAAAGTTTTAATTTGTGCGGCTTTAAAGTAGTCCCTGATATTTGGCAGCGCGAGCCCACCTTTGTCTTTGTTTAGCTGTAGGGTTCTATATCTGATTCTAGGTCTCTTGCCCTGCCATATGAATCTTGAGATCCTTCTGTCCAGCTCCTGCCATGTTTTTTTGGGAGGTTCTACCGGTATTGTTTGGAAAAGGTATAGAAGACGTGGAAGTATATTCATTTTGACTGCTTCAATTCTTTGTGCAGTACCCAAGAATGGTATCATATTCCATCTTGCTAGGTCAGATTTTATTTTTGTCACCAGTGGATCATAGTTTAGTGATATAATTTTGTTGAGTTGTTTCGGGATATTGACCCCCAGATATTTCATAGATTCCGACTCCCAGTTAGTTTTGAGTTTGCTTAGTGAATAATGATTTGGGTCATAGTTGAATGTTAAAACTTGGGTTTTATGCATATTTAATTTGTACCCCGATAAATCTCCATACTCTGAAAAAACTGAGGTTAGTTCTGGTAAAGAAGTGTCCGGCTGCCCTAGGTATATTAAAATGTCATCAGCAAAGAGTGCTATTTTATGTTCCTTCTGACCAAGTGTAATACCTTGAATTTTTTGGTTTTGTCTTATCCATTGGCTCAGAGGTTCTATGAAGATTGCAAAGAGCAGTGGAGACAGGGGGCAGCCCTGACGACATCCTCTTTCCAGTTCAAAAGATGATGATAAATTACCGTTAATCCTTATTTTAGCTGTTGGTTTTTTATATAATGCCTGTATAGTTCTAATGAAGTTGTTATGAAAATTGAAACTGGATAAGATTCTATATAGAAAAGACCAGTCAACCGAATCGAATGCTTTTTCAGCATCTAATCCCAATATGACTGCATTTAAGTTATATTTTTTTATATGATGAATTATGTGTAAAGTGCGTCGAATGTTGTCTTGTGTCTGTCTTTGTCTTATAAAACCTGTTTGGTCTAAATGAATTAGGTCTGTCAGTATATTTTCTAACCTTTTGGCAAGGATAATGGTAAAAAGCTTATAGTCCTGATTTAGTACACTGATTGGTCTGTAGTTGGAGCACTCTAGTTTATCCTTTTCAGGTTTAGGTATAACTGCAATGACCCCTTCTCTCCAGGAGGGGGGGATTTCCCCTGTGTGGAGGACATAATTAAATGTTTTCAGGAGGAGAGGAGATAGTTGCTGTTTAAAGGTTTTGTACCACTCTGCTGTATAGCCATCAGCTCCTGGGGATTTGTTAGCTTTAAGTTTCATAATTGCTTTTTCCAATTCTTTAGGATGTATTTCTGACAGTAGTGTTTTATTTTGTGACTCCGTAAGTTGGGGAAGGTTTAATGTGTTTAGGAATGCCTCGGATGCGTTTTTATGTTTTTTGTGGGAGTATAAGTTCTTAAGTAATTCTCGAAGTTTTTAAGAATATCCTGAATTCTGAATTTTATTTCCTTTGATACTGGGTCTCTGATTTTGTAGATTGCTCTTTCTGTTTGATGTTTCCTCAATTTATAGGCTAGCAATTTTGCCGATTTACTGCCTGCTTCATAGTATTTTTGTTTCAGAAATGTAAGTTTCTTCTGGATTTCTATTGTGTAGATCTCATTTATTTGGTTTTTAATTTCCTTAATCTTGAGCGAGTCAGTAGAATGAGTGTTGCCTTTATGTTCTTTTTCTAGGTTCCTAAGTTCTGACTCTAATGTGGATAGTTTTTCTTGTCTTAGTTTCTTTTGGGTTGCCAGTTTTGCAATAATCTTTCCTCTTATTACAGCTTTACATGCATCCCACAGTATTAAAGGGGATACTTCTCCATTATCGTTATCTTCCAAATATCTGAGAATATCTGATTCCAATTCATCTTTCAATGGTCCTTTCAGGACATTTGAATTTAACCTCCAAGAAAATGTATTATTTGTGTATTTTTGGATATTTAAGTCCATGTAGATCGGACTGTGGTCGGAGAGATCCATCAGTCCTATTTTACATGTTTTTACTCTTCCAATGTCTCTATTAAACATAAAAAAATAGTCAATCCTTGAGTAAGATGAGTGTGGAGTTGAGTAAAATGTATAGTCTTTTACACTGGGGTTGAGTTCCCTCCACACGTCACAGATTCCCAATTCTTTTAGTAGCATCCGAGTCTTCCTGTTTTGGGTGTTATTTTGATGTGGGGAATTACCAGAAGCATCCCAGTATGGATTCAGTCTAAGATTGAAGTCCCCACCACATATCACTAAACCTTGAGCTTTAGTTATCATTAGGTCGAATACATTTTTATAAAATTTCCAGTTAGCCCCTGGGGGAGCATACACATTCAGCAGGGTGATATCTTCTCCCTCTAGCCGCCCAGTTACCAAACTGTATCTCCCTTCTTTATCTTTGTGTTCTGATTTTTTTTCAAATGTAATTTTGGTTGATATCAATGTCGCTACTCCCCTCCTCCTCCCTGATTTATATGAAGATGAAGAGATCATTTTAAACCCTTGTCTACTGAGTTTATTGTGTTCCACGTCTGTTAGGTGGGTTTCTTGTAAAAGTATTATTCCTGCTTTGTCTTTTTTCATTTTGCCTAGAATCTTGGATCTTTTAACTGGATTCAGGATTCCTTTTACATTATATGAAATTATTTTGGTTACACCCTGTTTCTCCATTGTGTTGTTTTGTTTAGTATAACTGTGTGGTGGCCCTCTTTTGTGCTACTCAGAAACTGAAAGAACATTAAAAACAAGAAAAACATTAAGAACGTAGTGTAAAAAACTTTAAAACAAAAAGCTGTCATAAGAACTTCCTGAGCTGAGGTCTTTTTAAAGACCCTGTAAGAGCCTTGATGGAGTGAAGGCTCTGAGGGAAATTCCTCAAACTCTGTTACGTGTTGAGGGCCCTCTCTTACCACTGAAAGTAGTCCCATGCTTTTAACGTGAGTTTCAGAACCCAATCCAAACTTGTAATGATTTTTTTTTTTTCCTTTTATGCCTAAACCCTGTGAAATTGTGTGCACCCTCCCACCCCCATCACATCAAACATTCACGCAAAAACAGTATTTGTTAGTATGAGGAGAACATGTGGATTATTGTCACATTTCTATTTTAACAAGTTTTTTTTTTTTTATTACAAAGACTTATTTGTTTCAAATAATATGATTGTTCCATGAAATGTTTTACCACGTGCTGAATATGCATCTCCTTTAATGTTTGTTACCTTGTATGAGGGGGGTTGGATGTGCGGATTGATTCAAGAGAAAAGAAAAAAAAAAAAAAAAAAAGGTCGCTATTCCAACCTGAAAACGGATAGTTTATCCGCGACGCTCTGGTGCTGGGTTTCCCGCTGCTGGTCCGTGGATTTTGAAGGTCTTTGTGTTGTCCATGTTTGCGCTTTGATCTTCTGACTCGGGTCTGCTGCGGGTTTAAATACCGTTACCGGGAGCCCTCTTTTCGCCATGTCAGCTGTTGCTTCTTCCGCCGAATTATAGAGACACGTTTCATCGCCGTAGAAGACCCTTAACTTCGCAGGAAATGGTGTCTGAAAGCGCAATTTCTTCTCTCTTAACACCTTTTTCGCGTCATTGTATTCCCTGCGCTTTTTAAGGACCTCCGGGGCGTAATCGTGTTCCACGTAGACTTTTCTCTCCTGGTGCATAAATCCTTTTTTTCTGCCAGGCCAGTCTTACAACCTCTTGTTTTATTTTGAAATTGGAAAATCTTACCAACACCGAACGTGGGGGCGCTTCCGCCGCCGGCCTAGCGGCTAATGAACGATGTGCCTTTTCTATCTTCAAGTCGGTGGTTTGTGGAATATCCAATTTCTCTCTTAGTAAGGATTCCACGCATTCTGCCATTGAGTTAAAACCATTTTCGGTTCCTTCTATCAGACCATGAATTCTTATGTTGTCTCTTCTTTGTTTTCCTTCTTGGTCGGTTAGCTTAGCCTCTATAGCTGCTTGTCTTTTGCGTAGGTCTAGCACAGAATCTTCGAGCACTTTTATTCGATCCTCTGTTTCCAAGATTCGGTTCTCGGCCTGGTCCACTCTGCTGTTTGTCCTTTTCAATTCTTCTCTGAATTCCCGAAATTCGGCCGTAACATCTCGGCGAAATCGTCGTAGCTCCTCAAATAGTGATTTCAGGCTAACCCTTTTGTTAGCTATCACCAGTTCCTCGTCTTCTGAACGGAGATCTTCCAGTTCGGATTCTCCGGCCGATAAGTGTCCTGGCCTGGAGAATTTCAGTTTCTTCTGTTTTCCTTTAGACATGATGATTTTGTCTTTTGATTTTCACTCCTCCAAAAATCCGTTAAGTTTGATTTTCAAGGTGTTATCCTGGATTGGGTCTGAGAACTTCAGTGTTAAGCTGCAGTCGCCATGGCGTCCAGACCGGAAGTCAAAATGACAGTTTTTGATTTTAATTTTTAAAAAAGTTAAATATGACAACTCAAAGGAAATGTCAGTTTTTTTATTTTATTTTTTTTTTTACTTTAATACGATTTTTCTATCTTTGAAAAATCTGGAATGAGTTTGAACTTCAGGTCAAGGTCTGTGGTCACCTCTCAAAAGACCTTTTAAATCTAATAAATTGTGGATGAAATGATGTAGGCTTTTCATATTGATCCCAGAGTTGCATCGCTGAAATCACAAATCGGGGACAATTTTGAGCCAATCGGCGCTCTTAATGTCAGCAGGCTGAGGGGTACCACAGACAGCTGCCAGTGTTGTTTTGTTTTGTGCTGGTCAGACTGCTTCCTACACCAAGAACCAGTCATGTTTCAACTCTCAGAAATGCCAAGGGTGTGGGGAGACTTGAATAACGAAACCGAATTGTCTTTCATTTCAGTTTATTCAAGAAATCATTCCACTGTCTGCTCTTATTCTTGAGCAGCGAACAAAGAGAGTGAACACACCAAAGTTCTCTCATTTAAACCTTCTCACATCAAACCATTTCCCTCGCGGGGGAAATCACACATCTATATCAAAGTCTCTTTATTCACATTCATTAGCCTTTTATTTACATAACTCCCCCTTCTCTCTTCCCGAGCCTCAGTGGTCAGGAAGTCTTCTGTCCCCTGTCCTCCGCAGGGGGTCCAGGCTCTGTGGCTCCGCACCGCAGGGGGCTGGCTCTCCTTCATCGTGGTTAAATCACATATGCAGTGTCCAACATATACATGTCTCACAACACAGCCATATAACCCCCCCCCAAACGATGAAGAACAGACTAATTCCCAAAATTTAATAGCACCTTACTCACTACTGAATAATCAACACCAACATTCAGTCTGTGCGCCGCTTGGGCTTCAGCCGTCTGCCGAATCTGCTGTGCGTTGGCCCCGCCTTGCCTGCGGTGCTGTTCTGCTCCGGGTCTGTTGACTGAGGAAGAGAGTGGTTAATTGCCCTCTGCGGGGGCCTGCCTCGTCGAGGCGCCACCGCGACCGGTACAGACACGTCCTTCATGACAAAAGCAGGTTTTAGTCTGTCAATACTGACTGTCTCTTTTCTGTCCCCAAAATCTAGCACAAATTGCTTATCACCTGCCTCCAGCACTCGAAATGGCCCTTCGTAAGGTGGTTTGAGCGTTGCTTTAAGGGCTTCGCGCCTGACAAAAACGAAATCGGCATTTTTCAAAGCCTTGGGGACGAAAACTCGTGGAAAAGCGTGATGAACCGGACCCGGGAGCGTGTCTGCCCCCGTGCCAACTAACGGTCCCAGAGCAGAGAGAGGTGGGGGCTCTGGGTGCTCTGGTAAAAACTCGCCCGGCAGCCTCAGAGTTTGTGCGAATACCAGCTCCGCTGGGGAGGCGTCTAAGTCCTCTTTAGGCGCAGAACGCAACCCTAATAAAACCCAAGGGAGTTTATTTACCCAATCTGCATCCGTGAGCGACGCTCTGAGTGCTGCCTTCAAAGACCTATGAAAACGCTCGCATAAACCATTAGCCTGAGGGTGGTAAGCCGTAGTGCGGTGAATTTTGGCTCCTAAGCCGTTGGCCATCGCTGACCACAGCTCAGAGATGAATTGCGGTCCTCTATCGGACGTAATGTCCGACGGAACCCCGAAGCGCGCCACCCAAGCCGTTAAAAAAACGCGAGCCACCTCCGCGGCCGTGGTCGTCGCAAGTGGGACCACTTCCGGCCAACGTGTGGTGCGGTCCACCATTGTCAAAAGATACGTGAACCCCTGTGATGCCGGTAGGGGGCCCACAAGGTCGACGTGCACATGGTCGAACCTTCTGGCCGGAATGCGGAACGGTTCTAACGGGGCTCTTGTGTGCCTGTGAATTTTGGCCCGTTGACAGGAAATGCAGGTTTTTGCCCATTCCTTCACGTGCTTGCGCAGGCACGGCCAAACAAACTTTTCCGCCACTAGTTTCACCGACGCGCGCACCCCCGGGTGCGCCAGTGAGTGGACCGAGTCAAAAACACGGCGGCGCCACGTGGCCGGAACCACCGGACGCGGGCGCCCCGTCGACATGTCGCAGATCAGGGGGGGCATACCGGTTTGTAAACACTTGCTCTCCAGCCTCAACCCTGTTGGTCCAGACTGGAGCGCGCGCACGTCTGCGTCCGCCCCCTGGTCCGCTGCCATGGCTGCGTAATCTATACCCACGTGCACCGGGGCTGCGCGCGCCACCGTGCCGCTCTCCTGCGGCGCGGTCACGGTGGCCCGTTCTGCCTCTGCGCGTGTCGGGGTCGTGAACGCGCGTGAGAGACAATCCGCTACTACATTGAATTTGCCCGCGACGTGCCTAATGTCAGTGGTAAATTCCGAGATTGCGGCCAGCTGCCTCTGCTGCCTGCCGGACCACGGATCTGAAATTTTGGCCATGGCGTATGTGAGCGGCTTGTGGTCCACATAAGCGGTGAAGCACCGTCCTTCCAGCCAGAACTGGAAATGACGAATAGCCAAATGCAGCGCCAACAGTTCTCTGTCAAACGCGCTGTATTTTCGCTCAGCCGCGCTTAAAGATTTGCTAAAGAAAGCCAAAGGCTGCCAAACTCCGGCTACCTGTTGCTCAATAATGGCCCCTATGGCTAAATCTGAAGCGTCTGTCGTCAGCGCGATACGTGCTGCAGGGTCTGGGTGGGCCAGGAGCGCAGCGTCAGCCAAGGCTTTTTTAACCTCTGTGAACGCGCGCTCCCGCTCCGGGGACCATTCGACCGCCTGGGTCGGCTTTTGTTTTTTGAGCGCGGCATATAACGGTTGCATGATTTGAGCTGCGTGGGGCAGGAACCGGTTATAAAAATTCACCATCCCCAAGAATTCCTGTAGTGATTTGACCGTTTGTGGACGGGGAAAATCCGCTACCGCGCGTACTTTCTCTGGTAACGGAACCGCTCCCTCCGGGGAGACGCGGTGACCCAAAAAATCAATCCGCTCAACGCCGAACTGGCACTTGGCTGGGTTAACTATTAAGCCGTGCTCTCCCAGCCTCCTAAAAACTGCTGTGAGGTGCGTTTCGTGTTCGTCCTCTGAAGTACTCGCGACCAAAATGTCGTCGAGGTACACAAACACGAAAGGGAGATCGCGTAACACGGCATCCATCATCCGCTGAAACGTTTGCGCCGCCCCTTTGAGACCAAACGGCATGCGTAAAAATTCGAAAAGTCCGAACGGGGTTATTACCGCTGTTTTAGGAATGTCCTCCGGTTGGACCGGGACTTGGTGATAGCCGCGAACTAGATCAATCTTTGAAAAAATGCGCGCCCCCGCCAGGTGCACCGAAAAATCCTGAATGTGCGGGATGGGATAACGATCGTGTGCCGTAGCGTTGTTTAGCCTGCGGTAATCCCCGCACGGTCTCCAGGAGCCATCGGCTTTCGGTACCATGTGCAGCGGCGAAGCCCACGGGCTCTTCGACCTACGAACGATGCCCAGCCTCTCCAGGCTGGCGAACTCCTCGCGCGCAATGGCGAGCTTAACTGCATCCAAGCGCCGAGCTTTTGCAAACACGGGAGGACCAGAAGTGGGGATGAAGTGTTTCACCCCGTGCTTCGCGACCGTCGCTGAAAAAGTGGGCACAGTGAGCGCTGGAAATTGGGTGAGGAGTGTGTGAAACTTACCACCTGCTGTAGCGACGTGGGTCTGTACTGGTGGCGGGGACACTCGAGCTGAACAGGGGAGAGAGTAAAAAGAGAGTGCATTTACCAGCCGTCTATTAGCAAGATCAACTAACAGATTGTGTGAACACAAAAAATCCGCGCCCAACATGTTGAAACTCACCGCCGCTACTACAAAAGTCCATTCATATGTGCGGCCATGTAAGCATAAAGGCAAGGTCCTTCTCCCGTAGGTGTTGATGTTCGAGCCATTTGCCGCTGTAGCTCCGTCACCGTGGGGTCCAGCTACCCGGTCCGCGTATGTTGGGGTGATGAAGCTCACTTGTGCTCCGGTGTCAATGAGGAACACTCGTCCGGAGCGCGCATCCGTGATGTAGAGCAGCTTGTTGCGTTCTCCGAGGGTCGAAGCTGCTAGCGACCCCCGGTCTTGCCGTTTCCCGAACTCCTGAAGATGCAGGGCGGCACACACCTGCGTGCCTTCTCTGCGAACCTCCGATGGTAAAAGCAGAGATCTTCTCCTCCGCTGTGTCGTGCCCGCGCCTCTGTCGCCGGGCTATTGGCTCCCCCTCGTCGCGGCCGTGTTGCCGCCATCGTCGGCCAGTCTGGTTCTGCCGCCTCTGGCTCCCCGCTGTCTCGGGTCGCTGCTGTGGTTGCTTGCCCGCCGCAGGCGTCCAGGATCCCGTCTGCCTCCTGGGCCAGCTCCCGGAACTCCTCCAGGGTGTGACACTTTTTGCCGGCCAGCGTGCTTCTCGCATGCGCCGGGAGGTTGGAGAGGAAGATGAACTGAAAAATGAAATCATCGTTGTCCAACCCTCTCAGCTGTATCATCTCCTCCATCAGGGCGCTCGGCCTGTGTCCACCTTGGTCTAGCAAAGACAGGATCCTCCTCGCCCTCACTTCAGCCGAGGGGGTGAAAAACTTGATGAGGGTGGATTTCAGCTTGCTGTACCTGTCGGTCGCGGGTGGCTGCTCCACCAAGCTTTGCACGCACCGAGCTGTGCTGTTGTCCAGTTTAGCGATGACATGGTGGAACTTAGTGTCATCCACCGTTACTCCCGCGAGCGCGAACTGCGACTCTGCTTGCAGAAACCACGACCGTGGGTTATCCTGCCAGAAATCAGGCAGCTTAACGGCCACTGCGCTCGCCAGCTCTGAGCGCTGTGAGTCCGGGACCCTGAGAATTTCTTCGTTCATTCTCAACGTCGTCAGTCACCAATGTGGGGAGACTTGAATAACGAAACCGAATTGTCTTTCATTTCAGTTTATTCAAGAAATCATTCCACTGTCTGCTCTTATTCTTGAGCAGCGAACAAAGAGAGTGAACACACCAAAGTTCTCTCATTTAAACCTTCTCACATCAAACCATTTCCCTCGCGGGGGAAATCACACATCTATATCAAAGTCTCTTTATTCACATTCATTAGCCTTTTATTTACATAACTCCCCCTTCTCTCTTCCCGAGCCTCAGTGGTCAGGAAGTCTTCTGTCCCCTGTCCTCCGCAGGGGGTCCAGGCTCTGTGGCTCCGCACCGCAGGGGGCTGGCTCTCCTTCATCGTGGTTAAATCACATATGCAGTGTCCAACATATACATGTCTCACAACACAGCCATAAAGGGAAAAAAAAAAAAATCCAAACCTACATGGCGCTGTGTGGAAAAAGCGATTGCCCCCTAAACCTAATAACTGGTTGGGCCACCCTTAGCAGCAACAACTGCAATCAAGTTGCAATAACTGGCAATGAGTCTTTTACAGCACTGTGGAGGAATTTTGACCCACTCATCTTTGCAGAATTGTTGTAATTCAGCCACATTGGAGGGTTTTCAAACATGAACCGCCTATTTAAGGTCATGCCACAGCATCTCAATCAGATTCAGGTCAGGACTTTGACTAGGCCACTCCAAAGTCTTCATTGTGTTTTTCTTAAGTCATTCAGAGGTGGACTTGCTGGTGTGTTTTGGATCATTGTCCTGCTGCGGAACCCAAGTGCGCTTCAGCTTGAGGTCACGAACAGATGGCTGGACATTCTCCTTCGAGATTTTTTGGTAGACAGCAGAATTCATGGTTCCATTTATGACAGCAAGTCTTCCAGGTCCTGAAACCGCAAAACAACCCCAGACCATCACACTACCACCACCATATTTTATTGTTGGTATGATGTTCCTTTTCTGAAATGCTGTTACTTTTACGCCAGATGTAATGGGACACACACCTTCCAAAAAGTTCAACTTTTGTCTCGTCAGTCCACAGAGTATTTTCCTAAAAGTCTTGGGGATCATCAAGATGTTTTCTGGCAAAACTGAGACGAATCTTTGTTTGTTTTGCTCAGCAGTGGTTTTTGTCTTGGAACTCTGCCATGCAGGCCCTTTTTGCCCAGTCTCTTTCTTATGGTGGAGTCATGAACACTGTTTTCTCATTTATTCCTGAATTTCTTTGGATCGCAGCATGTCTAGCTTTTGAGGATTGTTTGGTTTCCTTCACTTTGCCAGGCAGGTCCCATTTAAGTGATTTCTTGATTGAGAACAGGTGTGGCAGTAATCAGGCCTGGGTGTGGCTAGAGACACTGAACTCGGCTTTCCAAAGATGTGATAAACCAGTTAATTTATGCTTTAACGGGGGGGGGGGGGGTCACTTTTTCCACAGAGGGCCATGTAGGTTTGGATTTTTTTTTTACCCTTAATAATAAATGTCTGCACTGTGTGTCTGTGTGTGTGTGTATATATATATTTTATAGTAATATGTACATATGTATATTAGCTGCTCTTGCTTGCTTGTTTTTTTCTTGCCTTCTGATTGTTGCTCTGAGTGTTGCTATCCCTGTGCTGTTGCAATCCTGGAATTTCCCTGTTGTGGGACTAATAAAGGCTTATCTTATCTTAAACACCATTTAAAAACTGCATTTTGTTTTTACTTGTGTTATCTTTGTTCATTCATTCATTCATCTTCTTCCACTTAATCCTTTTCGGGTCACGGAGGGGCTGGAGCCTATCCCAGCATTTCTGAGAGAGAGGCAGGGTACATCCTTGACAGATCACCAGTCCATCGCAGAGCCAACACAGAGAGACAGACAACCATTCACTCTCACAGTCATACCTAAGGACAATTTAGAATCCCCAGTTGATGCCAATTAACCTAACTTGCATGTTTTTGGCATGTGGGAGGAAACCAGAGAAATCCTGGAGTAAACCCACGCAGACACGGGGAGAACATGCAAACTCCACACAGATCACTGTTGGTCGGGGGCTGGGATCGAACCCAGGATCCCCCGGCTAAGGGTGAGTTGCCAAGTTTTATCTTTGTCTAATATTTAAATTTGTTTGATGATCTGAAACATTTAAGTGTGACAAACATGCAAAAAAATGCAAAATCAGGAAGGGGGCAAACACTTTTTCACACCACTGTAGGAGATGGACAAACTTCTGCAGGCAAAAACTGTATCACCTTTTCCTTTTTAATTGGTGGAGGCAGGCACGTGCACAGACTGACGTGAAGTGTGGCTCTAAGACTGCTCCGTTTTCTCCCTGAAGTGCCCTTTTGTAGAGCTTTTTTTTTTTTTTTTTTTAAAAAGGCAGCGATACTTATACAAGTGTCTCTCCTTTAACAGGTGCAGAAACCAGACTCGTGTTGAGACATCTCCGGTGGAAGAAGCAGTTTGTCTTTTGTTTGTTTTAGTTGTCTTTTTTTTTTGTCTGTTCCCCTCCCTTTTCTTTCCCCCCTTCACACACTTCCTTTCCCTCTTCCCCATCCTGTTGGGTCTTCCATGGGTAAAACAATTAAAATAAAGTATTAAAAGTTATTACAGGAGGAGTTTACAACAATATACAGTGCAAAGTTAGGCACTGTATAGGCTCCTCTTGGCAAAGTAAATCTGTTTTGGCACAGTAGGGTGACAGATCCTTGTTCTGTTTGCCTAGCTGCCTGACAGGACAAAAAAAAAAAAAAAAAGGCAGAGATTTTAATTTTTGACCCTTTTTTTGTCATAAAAGTTCAATTTTCTCACCAATTAGTTGTTTTTCTTGTAAATGTTATTTTTCTTGTAAAGTTATCTTTTTTTTTAAAAATAAATTTGCAATTTTTTCCTTCCAGATTTATTGCTGTTGTAATTTTTATACTTTCCTATAAATTTGCCATGTTTTGTGATAAAATTGTAACCTTTTCCCTGCACAAATTTACAATACTCATATGTGCAACTTCTATAAAATTTGCATCTTTTTCTCACATTTTCATGATTTGTACACTTGCGCCCATCCTCTCACTGATATACTAAGTTGTCCCGTATAAACTATCCTTGCAGTCTTAATGAGGGTGGAGGGTAGCAGGTTAACACGGGAGGATTTTGGCTCATTTGACAAGAGGAACAGCCTAAAAACTTAATTATTTGAATTGAGATTTAATATATTTATTGAAAGAATTTTTTGCAATGGAAGCTGCCCATTTTGTTCTGTAAATAATCAATGATGAAGATGAGCAAGAATGACAACTCTCACAGAAAAACCTAAATCGCTAAGCTAATATGTAACTTGGCAAATACTTTAAGCAAACTATTTTTCAGCAGACTATTCTTATACTTAAGTAATGCATATTTTAAATTAATGTTACTTTTACCCGAGTATCATTTCTGGCCACTTAAACCGCTTTTGCTGGACCCACAGGTTGCAGACCCTTCATCTAAGTCACTAAAATTTGCTCGAGTCTTAAAAATTAAAGACTATAGACACTTCCAATGCAGACTGCGCTCATTATCGCCACCAAGGAAATTATGTAATCATTGCTATTTGTTAGGATTACGGAAAATCTACAGGATGGATTTCGATGAAAACATAACTAGAAGTAGCCCCTGGGGCAAGGATGAACCCGTTACTTCCGGGCCAGATCCAGTTAGGGGCCATGATATGGAGCGGAGGTGTGGGACTTGGGCACTTTTAATATAGTGAGTCAGGGTTTTTTTTAAATAGAATTTTACACATAATGGAAAATGAAGGGCTAATACACCTGAAAACACACATGAACAGACAACTTATGATGCTCTGTTAACTGGCATTTTTTAATTGGTGGGAAAACAGCCTTGGTGGAGGTGTGTGCTCTCTGGATATAGTTTAGCTTTTTACTTACAGAACAAATAAAGTTGTCATTATTACAGTCTAATGTATTAATTTATCATTTTTTAAAACAGTTTTTACTGGATTTCTCTGTCAGATATGTCAGTCTGCTGGGTTATGGTTTTTCTCAGGACCCGGCTCCGTTCTGTCCTCTGGCGTCACTCCGCCGTCGGTTCCGACTGCTGCTCCTTATGGACCACAAGCCCCTTGCTAATCAGGTCCGGGATCTCCACGGCCAACCAGGGTCCGAGTCCGAGCGCCATGAGGTGGGCCAGGCCGAACTTCGGCACGTTCCGGGCCCATAGCGGTTTGAAGTGTTCCGTCAGACAGATCTTCCCGCCCCGGTACATCTTAGCGGTCTTTCCGTCCAGCTCCGGCACCGCGATCTCGGGCGCCGTCTCCGGGTAGGTGACCGGGATGTCGAACTCCAACCGGAACTCGTACCGCAGTAGCTCGTGAATATACCAGCACGTGCCGGTCCACAGCGTACCTTCCGAGTTGGACTCGAGGCGGAACCAGTCATTGTCGGCCTCCTTGTTCTGCTGCACGAACCGGATCAGGGCCTGGTACTCCTCTTTCAGACGCTGCGGCCACAGGTCGCGGTCCCGGGGCCCCGCGTGGGTCTTCAGTAGCGGGATCTGAGACACGGCCCTGCGCGTGGCCTCGTCCGCCATTTTCCTTAAACTGGACAGGGAGAAGGTCTGACAATACAATCCTTCGGTTCTGGTCCACTTTAGAATGAGAATTGGGTTTTTCAGTCCTGGAAGCAGGACTGACGTGGACTTCCGGGAGCTGATTCCAAGTAACGGGAGCCACGACGACAACAAGCAGTTCCTGTCCGTTATTTCAAAATAAAAGCATTCATTCATTCATCCATTCATTTTCCCATACTGTGCATTTTACAGAGAATATTTTCAAGTTTTGGCATCCCCAAAGACATGTGGAAATAGTTCTTGTTTTGCAGCTCATCAGAAAAGCTGTATGTAAAATTCTATCGAAAAAGATCAGTTTTCATCCTGCTCATTCTTTCACGAGAACCCTGAGACCTTAATCTTATTGAAGAAAAGCTTTTGAAATGGGACAATCACAAGTACTGAAACAGTCAAGGTGCATTTGATTTGCCAACTGAAGCCAGATTTAATACTTCCAACTCAAAATGTTAACATAGCTTTGTGTAGCCATGGATCCCATGCTGTGGCCTACACTATGGTGCACCTCTCCAGAAATCTAACTGCCCATTGTAGCAGCAGACCCAGGGCCAGCCCAAGCCTTCATGGGGCCCCAAACAAAATTTGAACATGTGGCCCCTCTTCAGTAAAGTAAATTACTTGATGCTGAGAATTTTACAGCCATATGATTTCAGTAGAGTAGTCTGGTGTTGCTCTTGAAAACATTGCACTGTAGAGAGAATGAACCCGACGAGGCAACGAGCTGATTGATCACAGACTTTATTCTCGCTAACAAGTTGAATTCACAAGAAGAGCTCCAAGGCCACAGTGCATCTCCTTTTTATACATTTAATCATTTGCATAGTGGCCTGGGGCTCAGACATCATACATGTTATATGACAAAGCCTGTACGGTGCATTAACATAACAGTACGCTGGTGCCGCACTACTTCCTTCACCCGGCAGCCAGCGTCTCCACTTCTCCCCAGGGGGTGTCCCACCTCTGCTGCCCCGTCTGGATCCCCCGTCAGCCTCTCTTCTCCGGGGCCATTACTCTCTGGGTGGAGAGTCTGAATGGGCCTCAACCCCCACCCCCACCCACCATCCTTTGAGCTTCAGCTGACATCCATAGCAGCTGTAACGGGGGGTCACCGGCTCTGTGGCGCTGCTGTGCTGATGGGGTACCCTGGGAGGCACGTCTGTCTGTGGGGGGGAAAGGGGAGGGGGAGAAAACACATCCTCAACAAGAATGCCTGTCCCTGCTGACGAGTCACTAACTTGCGGAGCCTCCAACGGGAGGTGTCCACGCCGGGGAGCTCAGGCCAACACCACCTGTTCGTCTGCCAACACAAAAGTGGGCTTGAGCCTGTCAATGCAGATGGTTTCTCTGCGTCCCCCCAAGTCTAACACGAAATGTTTCGCCCCAGGCTCCAACACTCTGAACGGCCCGTTGTATGGTGGACGCAACGGGGTCCGGTGTGCATCATGTCTGACGAATACGAATGATGCATTCCACAAGCTTTTTGAGACGAATGCGCATGGAAAACAGTGGTGGGCTGGGCCCGGTACACTCCCTACCTCTGCACCACGTGGAGAATGCGGGGGCGGCTCGGCCTCGGGCGCGGGGTAGTCGGGTAAAAATTCTCCGGGGATCTGCAGCAGTTGAGAAAAGAAAAGTTCTGCTGGGGAGGCTGCCAAATCCTCCTTCAGTGTGGAACGCAACCCTAAAAGAACCCACAGTAGACGGTCTGCCCAATTTGCGTCTGTAAGCGAAGCCCTGAGCGCTGCCTTAAGTGACCTGTGAAAACGCTCACATAACCCGCTGGCCTGGGGGCTGTACGTGGTAGTGCGGTGAATGATGACCCCCAGGCTCCGGGCCATTGCGGACCAAAGGTCGTAAACGAACTGTGGGCCTGTGTTAGACATGATGTCTGACGGAGCTCTGAAGCGTGCCACGCAAGTTGACAAAAAAGCACATGCTACTTCCACGGATGTGGTAGAAGCCAGTGGCACCGCTTCGGGCCAGCGCGTGGTGCAATCCACGACTGTCAAGAAATGCGTAAACCCCTGCGATGGTGGAAGGGGCCCCACCTGGTCCACGTGGACGTGGTCGAACCTCTTGGCCGGGATGTGGAACGGTTCGAGGGGAGTCTTTGTGTGCCTGTGCACCTTGGCTCATTGACACGCGACACAATCTGCTGCCCACTCTTTCACCTCTTTACGCAAACGCAGCCGGACGAATTTCGCCCCCACCAGTTTGACTGAAGTGCGCACTCCCAGGTGCGCAAGGGAGTGGACCGACTCGAAAACTCGACGGCGCCAAGCGCGTGGGACCACTGGGCACAGGCGGCCTGTGGAGACACAGAGTAGGGGAGGGCCCGCTTCTTGCAATACCCTGCTCTCCAGCCTTAACCCTGTTGGTCCAGACTGGAGCGCACAAATGTCCGCATCCCCAGCTTGCTCCGTGGCCATGGTGGTGTAATCTATTCCCACGTAGACCGGGGCAACCAATGTGCGCGAGAGGCAGTCTGCCACCACATTAAGTTTACCGGCCACATGCTGAATGTCAGTCGTAAACTCTGAGATTGCAGCCAGTTGTCGTTGCTGCCGGGCAGACCATGGTTCCGAAAGTTTGGCCATGGCGTACGTTAGCGGCTTGTGGTCCACAAATGGGGTGAAGCTGCACCCTTCCAGCCAGAACTGGAAATGGCATATTGCCAGGTGGAGAGCCAGCAACTCTCTGTTGAATGCGTTGTATTTGCACTCGTTGTCGCGCAAAGACCTGCTGAAAAACGCGAGCAGTTGCCAAGAACCTGCAATGCACTGCTCCACTACGGCCCCTATGGCCATGTCTGATGCGTCCATAGTGAGCGCTATCCATGCCGACGGATCTGAGTGCACCAGTAATGCAGCCTTCGCCAGTGCTGTTTTAGCATCCGAAAAGGCCTGACCCCGCTCAGGAGTCCAGTCGATGCTGTCCACGGGTCTCTTTTTTTTAAGCGCGGCGTATAACAGCTGCTTCAGCTGAGCTGTGCGGGGGAGGAAATGGTTGTTAAAATTAACCACCCCTAAAAACTCTTGAAGTGTTTCTTACTGTCTGAGGACACGGAAAATCTACCACCGAACGCATCTTGTCCGGTAACGGGATCGCGCCCTCCAGCGAGATGCATTGGCCCAAAAAGTCAATCGCTGTCACCCCGAACTGGCACTTCGCCGGGTTGATTATTAACCCATGCACTTCCAACCTCTGGGAAACCGTCCTGAGGTGGGCGACACGCTCGTCCTTGGAAGCGCTGGCCACCAGGATGTCATCTAGATAGACGATAACAAAAGGCAGATCGCGCAGCACCGCGTCCATCATCCTTTGGAAGGTCTGCGCTGCGCCTTTTAACCCAAACGGCATGTGCAGAAATTCGAAAAGGCCGAACGGAGTTATCACCGCTGTTTTGGGTACATCCTCTGCATGCACCGGGACCTGGTGGTAACCACGAACCAGGTCCACCTTGGAAAAAATGCGTGCCCCAGCCAGGTGGACGGAAAAATCCTGGATATGGGGGATTGGAATCCTGTGCCGTAGCGTTGTTTAATCGCCGGAAATCGCCACATGGTCTCCACGACCCATCGGCTTTAGGCACCATGTGCACCGGGGTTGCCCACGGGCTGTTTGAGCGCCTGATGATGCCTAACCTCTCCAAGTTGGCAAACTCCTCGTGTGCGCTGGCCAGTTTAGCTGCGTCCATGCACTGAGGTCGTGCGAAAACGGGCGTTCCCTTGGTAGTAATAAAGTGTTCGACCACATGCTTGGTTACGGCCGCTGAAAACGTTGGAACCGTAAGTGCTGGGAACTGGGTGAGTAACTGTTGGAACTTACCCCCTGGAGCTGTGACGTTGGCAAGTGTTGTCGACCCGGCTCCTCGAGCTGTACAGGACAGAGAATCAAAAGACACAGCATCAACCAGTCGTCTATTAGCAACATCAACTAATAAACCATGCGCACATAGAAAGTCTGCACCCAAAACAGGGGAGTTACATGCAGCTATGACGAAGGTCCACTGGAAGTTACGCCCATGCAAACATATGGTTAGTGTCCTCTCACCAAATGTCTTAATGTCTGAGCCGGTGGCGGCTGCCAGCTTGGGACCGCTACGTCCTGCCACCCTGTCTGAGTTGAAGGGCAGGATGAGGCTCTTCTGGCAGCCAGAGTCCACCAGGAACCGTCTCCCCGAACATGAGTCTGCGATGTAGAGCAGCTTATCTCTCTCGCCGGCGGTCGCAGCTGCTACCGACTGCCGGCCTTGGCATTTCCCGACCGCTTGAACTGGCACGGTGGCACGCATCACTGTGTGTCTGCTCCGAAACGGCGGTGATAGAAGCAGATCGTGTCCTTCCCGTGCCTCCTGGCATCTGCACTGGCCACCATCAGCGGCTCCTCGCCCTCGTTGGTCGTTTCTCTGGGCTCCAGCGCCGCTGCATTCATGGCGAAGGTTCTGGTCGCTAGGTTGATCTGGTCCACTTCTTGTGCTAGTGTGCAATAGTTCTCTGTTGCCAGCAGTGGCGAGTTTGCCAGGATCGCTCTCACCGCTGCCGGGAGGTTTCTGAGGAACAGGTGGGTGAACAGTAACAGATCACCATCTCTGCCCATTAATGCCAACATGTTCTCCATCAACTCGACTGCTGACCTGTCCCCTAACTCAGAGCGCTTCAGGAGCCTTTCCGCGCTCTCGCAGTCTGAGAGCGTGTAGCGCTGGGTCAGCATCTTCTTGAACGCCTCGTATTTACCGTGGGCCGGCGGCTCTTGGAGCAGGCTTGCCACCTGCTGTGTTGTGCGTGCGTCCAGCGCAGCAACCACGTAGAAGTACCTGGTCTCGTCTGCCATTACCCCGCAGAGAGCAATTTGGGCCTCTGTATGTAAGAAGCATGCTGTTGGGTCGTGCAGCCGAAAGTCCGGGAGCTTGACAGAAACAGTGCACATGGCGCTTCCTCTCCGGCTTGTCTCCAGGGTGCTCGCCTCATCTTTCATTGCACGTCAAGGGTCACCAGTGTAGAGAGAATGAACCAGACGAGGCAACAAGCTGAATCAGCACAGACTTTATTCTCTAATAAGTTGAATTCACAAGAAGAGCTCCTAGGCCACAGTGCATCTCCCTTTTATACCTTTAATCATTTGCATAGCGGCCTGGGGCTCAGACATCATACGGTGGCCAAAGCCATGACAAAGCCTGTACGGTGCATTAACACAGCAGTATGTTGGTGCCACACTACTTCCTTCACCCGGCAGCCAGCGTCTCCACTTCTCCCTGGGGGGGTGTCCCACCTCTGCTGCTCCGTCTGGACCCCCCGTCATCCTCTCTTCTCCTGGGCCATTACTCTCTGGGTGGAGAGTCTAACACCTAGCTCCCCCACAACACTAGCATTACTAATGACAGCTGCCAAGTTGGCAGGAGACATCACAAATAAACTCACAATGAAGCCTGAACTGAGTATGCTGGCCTGAGTAATTAAAGCAGAAAACTTAGTATTGGAATATTATTACAACCATGTATTAATGTTCAATATCAGTGTTATCAGCAATTTTTTTTCACTTAGGCCAGCACTGTCATTTATAGCTATGTGTTATGTTGGTGGTTGGAGCCAAAGGATGAGGTCAAGTGTTGAACTGAACGCATGTTTATTAACAGGGCACTTTCAACTAACCACACCAAACCGCTGTGCAAAGAGACGGCCAAGAGACCATCCCTCCTATATCCAGCCCTTTTATAGTCACGGGTGGTGGCGTGACCGAAGAGGTAGAGCCACCACCCCATGCCACACAAACTAGAACACAGAACACAAACCATAGGAATAACTATATAACATTTTCCCTCCCCCTCAAAAAGTCCAACACACACACACATACAATTGAGACCCTCTCCAATTTAGAACCCGAATCATGCACTAAGAAAACTAAACTTAAGACACTAAAAGGGGCCTATCCCAGTCACACAAAACAACTAAAACTGGGGAAGGACAGGTGGACTGCCGCCCCACCCCCCACATGGCAAGACGGATTATTCTGCCATCTTTGCTAACTAAAAGTCCATCTAAAAAAAAAAAAACTGCAGTGTTCCTACACTAAAATAAACTACACAAAATAATCCCAAACTATATACATAATAACACATGCATAACAATTAACTTATGTACACACAGCTAAGGGAAGAAGACTCGTGGGCCCCCCCAGACCGTCCCTTCTTCAGACCGCCCCTGGAAGTGGCTTGTTTCCTGGGCCCCAGTAGGTCGCCTCAACCCCGACGCGCCTCCTCTTCCTCACTGCTGGATGTTGCACTCATCCAGGCCCACATCCCTCGAACCTCTCCCGGGCACTCTGCAACTCGTTCGGTTGCCTCCACAACCCATCCGACAGCTGAAGATAAACAAAGCCCCATCCAGCCATAACACGCAGCCGGCCCTGCCGCTCTTCCACCTGCTGTTTGGCTTGTACCTGCCATGATCTCGCTTCCACTCGAGCCTGAATCCCGTCCACAACTCCCAGTGGGGCTCTGCTCGGCCTGCAGGGTCTCTGCCTGGCACTTGCTCTCTCAGTGCCAATCAGTCTTGCCCCGACGTCTTCTAGATCTGTTGCGGGTCCCGCCAATGTGGCCCCGTGTCCACCAGCACACTTCAGCGGAGCTCCGGGAACACCTGGGACCATCCTCTCAGCATCGTTCGTCGGTGCAGGTGGCCCCCTGTGCCGCCCAGTACCCTTGTCCAGGGCGACTCAGGATCTGGTACTGGGGCCCTCTTGTGGTGACCCTGAGCGCAACAAGGCCTGTCCACTATCCGGGGTGCCGGGCAACTTTTCATCCCACACTGCGTCATCCTGTACTCTCGGTACAAGTCGGTCCCACAGTCCGCAGCCCGACCACTCTTCCCCAGCGCCACTCTTAATAGCAAAGCCGAGGCCGTAGAGGAGGTTGCAGCCCATGATGTTTGCGCCACAGGCTGTCACAACAAACTCCACATCAGCCATCTCCGCCGATTTGTACCGAGCCGTCAGTCTGATTGTTCCCACCGTGGCCAACTGTCCTCCTTCATAGCTGCAAAGTGGCGCTGAGTCACCTCCAATCCTGTAGTGTGGAAAAAATTGCCTCACTATAGCCCAGTTCAGCAGAGAACTCTCCGCCCCCGTGTCGATCAGCATCAGCACCTCCACTCCATCCAACTCCACCGTGCAATACATGCACCCACTGCTGCTCTGGGACAACCCCTCCCACCCCGATCACTGTCGGGGTGGGAGGGGTTGAACTCTTCTGCGGGCTCTCTTGCTCGACCAAATGGCACACCCTTGCATAGTGATGTAAACAGCCACACCTGCCGCAGTGCTTCCCTCTTGCCGGACAATCTCTGCTTTTGTAGCGGTGCTTCGTGGACCCACAGCCCCGTATATCTGGGCTTCCCCAAGGCAGACCTCATCCTCACAGCGTTGGCATCTCCCGTGTTATATTTGACGCTCCCATCGCTGTCCGGGTCCACTACCTGTGTAGCAATGGGGGATCCTAACTCTCGTGGTGACAGACGCTCACTCAGCTCCCGAGTTAACTTATCTGCTGGCTCCAGCTGGAGCGCCAACTCGACAGCCCTGAATAGTGTCAATTCACCCGGAAATGTGAGCAGCTTCGACCAGACTGCAGCACAGCTGGTATGTTCTGCCAGCTGGTTGCGGACCATTTCTTCCTCCAACGGTCCGAACCGACACTCGGTGGCCAGCTGCCTCAAGTCCGACATGAACCATTGGATGGACTCTCCCACCTGCTGGCGGCGCAGACGAAATTTAATCCTCTGGATGATGACGTTGTCTGGTGCCTGAAAATGGCACGTCATCAACTCAACCACTTCTTCATAGTCGTCCGAGTCGCCAGGCGTCCCGAAAATCTGTTGTCTCTCCAGTCCCAGATTATGCACACGCAACGCAGGTGCACTTAATTTCTCCATCCTTCCCAGGTCCAGCGCCACCATATACGTCCGAAAGGTGTCGTACCACCTAGGCCAGGGGACAGGTGGCTCACCCGGGAGCTCCAAAAACGGTCCAATTGGGGCACCACATGCTTCCATACCTTCAATTTTATCCACTTTCGTCCTTGTTGCCAAATTTTATGTCGGTGGTTGGAGCCAAAGGATGAGGCCAAGTGCTGAACTGAGCACACGTTTATTAACAGGGCACTTTCGCCTAACCACACCAAACCGCTGTGCAGAGAGACAGCCAAGAGGCCGTCCCTCCGCTGCTGTTTTTTGATGATAACTAGTTTATGCAGGCGTGGTTGTAAATGTTATATTGATCATCGACAATGACTTTTGGGTTTACACAACATCCTAAAAAATGTCAAAATTGTGTCATCAGCACTTTAATGTTTTTATGTAAAGCACTTTGAACTGTCTTGTACATGAAATGTGCTATACAAATAAACTTGCCATCCATCCATCCATCCATCCATCCATCTTCTACCGCTTTTCCGGAGGTCCGGGTTGCGGAGGCAGCAGTTCAAGCAGAGAAGCCCAGACTTCCCTCTCCCCAGCCACCTGCTCCAGCTCTCCAGGTAGGATACCAAGGCGTTCCCAGACCAGCTGGGAGACATAGTCTCTCCACCGAGTCCTGGGTCTGCCCCGGGGTCTCCTCCCAGTGGGACGTGCCTGAAACACCTCAAGTGGGAGGCGTCCAGGAGGCATCCTAATCAGATGCCCATACCACCTCAACTGACTCCTTTCAATGTGGAGGAGCAGCGGTTCTACTCTGAGCCTCTCCCGGATGACTGAGCTCCTCACCCTATCTCTGAGGGTGAGTCCAGCAATCCTACGGAGAAAGCTCATTTCAGCCGCTTGTATCCGCGATCTTGTTCTTTCGGTCATTACCCAAAGCTTGTGACCATAGGTGAGAGTAGGAACGTAGATTGACTGGTAAATCGACAGCCTTGCTTTAGAACCAAGTTCCCTCTTCACCACAACAGACCGGTACAACGTCCGCATCACTGCAGATGCTGCTCCGATCCGTCTGTCAATCTCTCGCTCCATTTTCCCCTCACTCGTGAACAAGACCCCAAGATACTTAAACTTACAAATAAACTTGCCTTGCCTTAAAATTTCCTGGTTGATGGCTGTGCTGACTTTGGACTTCATAAAACATGGTGGACAAACACCAGCAGATGACACGGCTCCATCTGAGGCTAAATCAGAGGAATTAACTAAAAATTGTCCTTCATTAACGGATTTTTTTCAACAATGACCAAAGACGCTGGGGTAGGCTCCAGCGCCCCCGCGACCCGAAAAGGATTAAGTGGAAGAAGATGAGTGAATGAATGAATGAATGAACATTCCGAAAGCTGTCTGTCATTTGACAGATTTGACTGAGGGTGATCTAATTATCCATCCATCTTCTTCCACTTAATCCTTTTCGAGTGGCGCGGGGGGGAGAGGGGCGACTGGAGCCTATCCCAGCATTTTTGGGCAAGAGGCAGGGTACACCCTGGACAGATCGCTACTCCATCACAGGGCCAACACAGAGAGACAGACAACCATTCACTCTCTCACAGTCATACCTAAGGACAATTTAGAATCTCCAGTCATGATGCCAATTAACCTAACCTGCATGTTTTTGACATGTGGGAGAAAACCGGAGAAATCCGGGAGTAAACCCACACAGACACGGGGAGAACATGCAAACTCACAGATCACTATTGGTCGGGGGCTGGGATTGAACCCAGGATCCCCCGGCCAAGGGTGAGCTGCTGTGCCGCCGCAGTGCTAACCACTCCGCCGCCACACTGCCCCGTGATGAATGAATGAATGAATTTATTTATTTCGGATAATACAGTACAGGTTAAAGAAACTGTATAATATAACAACAAGGTCAAATTAGACAAAGACTCCTTCTACTAAACAATTCCACGTGAGTTATCCGAAATGGGTGATGGCTGAAGCCGCAGCTTATATTGCTTATATTGCCCACCCAATTGATCTAATTAAAGTGAATTAAAATGACAGATAATAGATTGGGCAGCTGGGCGGCGCAGTGGTTAGCACTGTGGCAACATAGCAAGAATGCAGATCCCAGCCTTGACCATCGTGGGTTTCATCCCTCTCCTGACCATCCCTTCTGTGTGGAATTTGCATGTTCTCCCTGTGTCTGCTTGGGTTTTCTCTGGGTGCTTTGGGTTGTTTGACTCTACAGACCATATAATGTAACAAAAATCACAGTAAAATAAAGAGAAAACTTCAAATAGCGTAAAACGGGGTTCGTTTAACAGGTCTCTGCATGTGTCTGTTAAGCATTATTCATGCTGCATTTCCCCTCTAGTCCGCTTTGAACGAGCCTGGCACGCACGCGGCGCTGTTCATGCTCACTTTTTTCATCTACCCCGGCCAAGCGGTTGACGCATGTGCACAACCATCTTTTGTAGTTTCACTCCCGTCCGATAGGTAGCGGCAATGCGCTAACGTGCCAGGATTTTCACCAACGAAGAAACGCTGCTCTGCTTTCTGCTGCTTGACTTCCCGGTTTTCACTCCTTTTCCACGAAGATGCTGCTGCTGCTGAAGTATGTACGTATGATTCATATATGTTTATTATCGTCTTCCGCGTCCTCGTCTTCTTCGTCTACTTTGTCTTGGTATGCTCTGCCGACATCGCCACCTCGTGAATGGGATGTTCAGTCTTGCGCATGCGCTTTTTAACGCGTTCAGGTCGTGGGCAGGCGGCGCGGTCACAATGGGCTGCACACGGTCGTCCGCGGTCGAGCACTGCGGACACGAGCGGAGTGGAGACGATGACGTAAATTTCGTCACAAAAGGTTTCTGGATACACGTACACGGACAGCAGAGGTGCAGCATGGATACCGCCATTCTCTCGAGCAGGTGAAGATAGAGTGATGCGTGATTATCGTAGGTGGCGGTTATGCACCTGTAAGCTGGTTGGCAACCCCCAATCAAATCTAAAAGAAGAAGGTGTGTTTGTACCGCTACTCTCCGGTAGGTAGCGGTACTGCCCTTGACTGTGGGATCATTGCAGCAGCACGAAAATAGAAGAAGAAGAAGAAGAAGCCCTACCCTTGCCTTCGAGCTTCGACGCAGTCCGCCATTTGCTTCTCCTGCGGTCTGGAAGCCGTGGTTTTGTTTGTGATTGTTTTCACGCTAAAATATATATATTTTAAAAAGCCAGGCGTTTCACCTGCGCGCGTGAAGCACGTCATAGCAGTGGCGATGGCGGCGGAAAGGCGCGAGGACAAAGGTGAGAGTGTTGTTTTCATGTGTTAGCACGTAGCATTAGCATGTCTTTGTTCTGTTGTTTGTCTGAGAGAGGATCGATAGCCGGAGCTTTATCGATCATATGATCACTGTTTTGGTTAGAGGCTCGTGACAAGTAACGTTACTTTGAAAGGGATATTTAAAGTTCCGCAGGTCCGCTCTTCCATCCATCATTGTGCTTTTAAAGCTAGCGTCTTTGTGATGCTAACTCCTCCGTGGGGAAACTGATCAGACTCAATTATATCAACCTGATTATTATGTTTATTACCCTAGAATATAAAATAAGATTTTTAAAAGGTCCAGGAAGACGCCGATGTTGCAACGAAATTATTGACCTGACAGGAACTGTGACTACAGGGGGTGCTATTTCATACAGGGCTTATCTGATTGCAGATGTGCGTGCAGATCCAGGGGGCAGAAATGGGGGCATTTCTCCATTAAAATAAGGAGTTCTTACGCAGATCACTTGATGGAAAAATGCTTAGTGTATCAAGGGGATCACACTAGTTTATTAAAAATGGAAGATTTTTGATCAATACCACCACCTCCCTGTTTAAGTTTAATGTTTATTTGAAAGGGACATTACATACTAATGAACATTAATACAAATGTAAGTATGCCACATTTGGCAGTACTGATAATTGAATTGGTGAATTCAAAAAGGGCCCAAGTCCACACTTTTTCAATGGGGACTTGGGCCCTTTTTGAATTCACCGATTCAATTTTCATCTGTAGTCCACCGGCAGATCACAAAAACACACAATCATGTACAAGAAGAACGTCTTCAATAAACCGTACAAAGTGGATATGCAAAAGTGCAAGAGTTAAGGTGCTACGAGGCAAAACATTCAGATGTCACACAAGTGAAGTGCTGTGTATGCGTACACACCACATGCACCCAAGCACCTCACAGCAGCAGCAAACAAGAGGTGGGGCATATACACTACTCAAGAAAAGTCAGGGATATTCGTCTTTTGGGTGAAATTTTAATATGCACCTAAAATGCACTTCAACCTTTCCAGGTGAACTTAATTTGACCTTCTTTAACCTTTTGAATGCACATGTTCTGGAATTTCCCCATTGTGGGACTAATAAAGGCTTATCTTATCTTATGTCCAACTGTTGAGTGTTTCGGTACTTTTTGCATAACTTGCTGTTGTCTACCAAGGTGCTTAACGACAAAATTCACAACAGGTGTTTGATCCATGAATCGACCAATAAATTTTCTGCTTCAATTAGAATTGGTATTTAAACAGTCCTCTTCATCATGCTGTTCACATTTTAACATCATGAGACCAAGACAATGCCTAATAATTGATCAACAGTACCTCGCCATTGTGAGGCTTCAAACAGGATATTCTCAGAGGGGAAGTGGCCACTGAGCTTAAAGTGTCACTCAGTGTTGTCAGCAGGTTGCAACAGAGAGACTGGAAGAGTCACAGAAAGGCATAGAAGTGGATATCCTTTGCCCACATCCCACGCTGATGACCGCTCCGTTGTGAGCAGTGCCCTGCGGTAGGGGTGGGCGATATGACCCAAAATAGATATCACGACACAATATTTCTGAGAATTTTCACAATAAGGTTATTATTGACGATATCACATATTTGCCTTTGAAAAAATTGTAAACATTTTAGGACTTCCGGTCTGGACACCATGGTGATAGCAGCTTAACGCTGAAGCTCCCAGACCCAATCCAGGAAAATACCTTGAAAATCAGATTTAACGGATTTTTGGAAGAGTGAAAATCAAAAGACAAAGTCATCATGCCTAAAGGAAAACAGAAGAAATCGACATTTACCAGGCCAGGACACGCATCGGCCGAAGAATCTGATCCGGAGGATTTCCATTCAGAAGACGAAGAGCTGAATGAAGCTAGCAAAAAGGTTAGCTTAAAAATGGTACTTAAAAGAATTAAGACGATTTCGCCGAGAGTGTTGGGCCGAATTTCGTGAAATCAAAGAAGAATTAAAAAGGACAAACAGCAGAGTGGATCAGGCCGAGGACCGAATCTTGGAAGCAGAGGAAAGAATAAAAGGACTGGAAGATACCGTGCTGGATCTACACAAAAGACAGTCAAGACTGGAGGCTAAGCTAACCGACCAAGAAGGAAGACTGAGAAGAGACAACATAATAATTCATGGTCTGAAAGAAGGAGTCGAGGATGGTTTTCCCACAATGGCGGCATGCGTGGAATCCTTACTGAGAGAGAAGTTGGATATTCCCCAAACCACCGACTTGAAGATAGAAAGGGCGCACCCGTACATTAGCCCCTAGGCCGGCGGCGGAAGCGCCTCCACGATCGGTGGTGGTGAAGTTTTCCAACTCCAAAATAAAAGAAGAGGTTGTAAGACTGGCTTGGCAGAAAAAAGGATTTATGCACCAAGAGAGAAAAGTTTTCGTGGAACACGATTATGCCCCAGAGGTATTACGAGAGAAAAAACTGTGCTTCCAGACACCATTTCCGGCGAAGCTGCGGGTCTTCTATTGCGATGAGACGTGTCTCTACAACTCGGCGGAAGAAGCAACCACGGATATGGCGAGAAGAGGGCTCCCGGTAACGGTGTTTAAACCCGCAGCAGACCCGATCGAAAGAATCAAGGCTCAAACGTGGCCCACACAGAGACCCTCAAAATCCACGGGCCAGCAGCGGGAAACCCAGCGCCAGAGCTACAAGGAAAAACTGGCCGTTTACAGGAGGGAATAACAATATTTTTAGTCAATCTGCACATCCAACCCCCCTCCTACAAGGTAACAAACATTAAAGGAGATGCAGAATCAGCAAGTGGTAAAACATTTCATGGGTTCCGCCGGACCGGTGGCGCCACACGAGTTGGCTGCCCGTTGCAACAGCCTTTTTTTTTATCTTCCTTCTTCTTTCTACACCTTTGACTCTCTATATATATATATCACAGACACACAGATCGCCCCAAAGGTCTCCCGAGTCGGCAGACGGAGCCACTGTTTACAGCAGGAGACGTTACGGCAGGAAGAGCTAGTGCTAGCTAGCACTCAACGGCCACCCGGTGCTAACAGATTGAAACTCGACATACCGGGAGCTGTAGCGAAAACGACACGGGTGCCAGGCTGGAGTTTAGGCGGTGTGCAAGAAATATAAGACAGAATAATAAAGAGCGATGGCAAGAACCAAGCAGACCGCCCGTAAAATCTACTGGAGGAAAAAGCCCCCCAGGAAGCAGCTAACCACCAAGGCTGCTCGGAAAAGCGCTCCGGCCACCGGCGGAGTGAAGAAGCCTCACTGTCACAGGCCCATGGCTCTGAGAGAGATCCGTCGCTACCAGAAATCCACGGAGCTGCTCATCCGTAAGCTGCCCATCCGGCGCCTGGTGAGGGAGATCGCTCAGGACTTCAAGACCAACCTGCGCTTCCTGAGCTTCGCCGTCATGGCTCTGCAGGAGGCCAGCGAGGCCTACCTGGTGGGTCTCTTCTTCGCTAAGAGGGTCACCATCATGCCCAAAGACTTCCAGCTGGCCCGCCGCATCCGCGGAGAGAGAACTTAGACTTTCTGCTGCACATTCACCAACCATAATGCTCCGCACTGTGTCATATATATATATATATATATATATATATTTATATATATTTATAGTAATATGTACATATGTTTACTAGCTGTTCTTGTTTTTTCTTGCTGTCTGATTGTTGCTCTGAGTGTTGCTATCCCTGTGCTGTTGCAATCCTGGAATTTCCCCATTGTGGGACTAATAAAGGCTTATCTTATCTTATAATATTAGAAACAAATAAGTCTTAAAAAAAAAAAACTTGTTAAAATAGAAATGTGACAATGAACCACATGATCTCGCCACACTAACAAAGGGGTGGTGGGAGGGTGCACCCTCCCACCACCATCTGTGATGGTGGTGGGAGGGTGCACACAATTTCATAGGGTATAGGCATAAAAAAAAAAAAAAAATCATTACAAGTTTGGATTGGGATCTGAAATTCACGTTAAAAACATGGGACAACTTACAGGGGTAAGAGAGGGCCCTCAGCACGTAACGGAATCTGAGGAATTTCCCTCAGAGCCATCACGCCATCATGGCTCTTCTAAGGTCACTAAAAAGACCTCAGCTCAGGAAGTTCTTTTGTCAGTTTTTTGTTTTAAAGCTTTATATACTATGTTCTTAATGTTTTTTATGTTCTTAATGTTCTTTCAGTTTCTGAGTAGCATAAAAGAGGGCCACCACACTGTTATACTAAATAAGACAACACAATGGAGAAACGGGGTGTAACCAAAATAATCTCATATAATGTAAAAGGGATCCTGAATCCAGTTAAAAGATCCAAGATTCTATGCAAAATGAAAAAAGACAAAGCAAGAATAATATTTTTACAAGAAACCCACCTAACAGACGTGGAGCACACTAAACTCAGTAGACAAGGGTTTAAAATGATCTCTTCATCTTCATATAAGTCAGGGAGGAGGAGGGGAGTAGCGACATTGATCTCAACCAAAATTATATTTGAAAAAAAATCAGAACACAAAGATAAAGAAGGGAGATACAGTATGGTACTTGGGCGGCTAGAGGGAGAAGATATCACCCTGCTGAATGTATATGCACCTCCAGGGGCTAACTGGAAATTTTATAAAAATGTATTTGACCTAATGATAACTAAAGCCCAAGGTTTAGTGATATGTGGTGGAGACTTCAATCTAAGACTGAAGCCATACTGGGATGCATCAGGTAATTCTCCACATCAAAATAACACTCAAAGTAGGAAAACTCGGATGCTACTAAAAGAAATGGAAATCTGTGATGTGTGGAGGGAATTCAACCCCAGTGTAAAAGATTATACATTTTACTCAGCACCACATTCATCATACTCAAGGATTGACTATTTTTTTATGTTTAATAGAGACATTGGAAGAGTAAAAACATGTAAAATAGGACTGATGGATCTCTCTGACCACAGTCCGATCTATATGGACTTAAGTATCCAAAAACACACAAATAATACATTTTCTTGGAGGTTAAATTCAAATGTCCTGAAAGGACCACTGAAAGATGAATTGGAATCAGATATTCTCAGATATTTGGAAGAAAATGATAATGGAGAAGTATCCCCTTTAATACTGTGGGACGCATGCAAAGCTGTAATAAGGGGAAAGATTATTGCAAAACTGGCATTCCAAAAGAAACCGAGACAAGAAAAACTAACCACATTAGAGTCAGAACTTAAGAACCTAGAAAAAGAGCACAAAGACAACACTCATTCTAATGACTCGCTCAAAATTAAGGAAATTAAAAAACAAATAAATGAGATCTACACAATAGAAATCCAGAAGAAACTTACATTTCTGAAACAAAAATACTATGAAGCAGGCAGCAAATCGGCAAAATTACTAGCCTATAAATTGAGGAAACAACAAACAGAAAGAGCAATCTACAAAATCAGAGACCCAGTATCAAAGGAAATAAAATTTAGAATTCAGGATATTCTTAAAAGCTTCGAGAACTACTACAAGAACTTGTACTCCCTCAAAAAACAAAAAAACGCATCCGAAGCATTCCTAAACACATTAAACCTTCCCCAACTTACTGAGTCACAAAATAAAACACTACTGTCAGAAATACAACCGAAAGAATTAGAAAAAGCAATTATGAAACTTAAAGCTAACAAATCCCCAGGAGCAGATGGCTATACAGCAGAGTGGTACAAAACCTTTAAACAGCAACTATCTCCTCTCCTCCTGAAAACATTTAACAATGTCCTCCACACAGGGGAAATCCCCCCCCCCCCTCCTGGAGAGAAGGGGTCATTGCAGTCATACCTAAACCTGAAAAGGATAAACTACGTAGACTGCTCCAACTACAGACCAATCAGTGTGTTAAATCAGGACTATAAGCTTTTTACCACTATCCTTGCCAAAAGGTTAGAAAATATACTGACAGACTTAATTCATTTAGACCAAACAGGTTTTATAAGACAAAGAGAGACACAAGACAACATTCGACGCACTTTACACATAATTCATCATATAAAAAAATATAACTTAAATGCAGCCATATTGGGATTAGATGCTGAAAAAGCATTTGATTCGGTTGACTGGTCTTTCCTATATAGAATCATATCCAGTTTCAATTTTCATAACAACTTCATTAGAACTATCCAGGCATTGTATAAAAAACCAACAGCTAAAATAAGGATTAACGGTAAACTATCATCATCTTTTGAGCTGGAAAGAGGATGTCGTCAGGGCTGCCCCTTGTCTCCACTGCTCTTTGCAATTTTCATAGAACCTCTGAGCCAATGGATAAGACAGAATCAAAAAATTCAAGGTATTACACTTGGTCAGAAGGAACATAAAATAGCACTCTTTGCTGATGACATTTTAATATACCTGGGGCAGCCGGACACCTCTTTTCCAGAACTAATCTCAGTTTTTTCAGAGTATGGAGATTTATTGGGGTACGAATTAAACATGCATAAAACCCAAGTTTTAACATTCAACTATGATCCAAATCAATATTTACTAAGCAAACTCAAAACTAACTGGGAGATGGAATCTATGAAATATCTGGGGGTCAATATCCCGAAACGACTCAACAAAATTATAACACTAAACTATGATCCACTGGTGGCAAAAATAAAATCTGATCTAGCAAGATGGAATATGATACCATTCTTGGGTACTGCACAAAGAATTGAAGCAGTCAAAATGAATATACTTCCACGTCTTCTATACCTTTTCCAAACAATACCGGTAGAACCTCCCAAAAAAAACATGGCAAGAACTGGACAGAAGGATTTCAAGATTCATATGGCAGGGCAAGAGACCTAGAATCAGATATAGAACCCTACAGCTAAACAAAGACAAAGGTGGGCTCGCGCTGCCAAATATCAGGGACTATTTTAAAGCTGCACAAATTAAAACTTTAATAGAGATATGTAACCCAGTCTACACTGCACAATGGAAGGAGATGGAATGCCAAATAACAAGTGACATCCCCCTACAGGCGATAATAGGGAACAATGTCTTACCTAAACTTTTGAATAACACTAACCCGTGGATAGAGACCCCGCTAAAAATTTGGTTTAAGATAGTCAGAGAGAATCAAACTAAAGAACCCTATCGATTTCTGCAATGGATTGCCTATGATCAAGACTTTACTCCTAATAAAACAGACACTAGATTTAAAAAGTGGAAAGAGAACGGACTGATAAAATATTACGATTTTTTTAAAGGGCAAATTTTAAGAAGTTTTGAAGATTTGAAAAAACAAGATCTAATAAATCAAGACCTTTACAGGTTCTTTCAGCTTAGACACCACATGAACAAAATACTTAAAAAGGAGGATTTGGAAAGGGCCCAGTCAGGTGTTCTGAAGGTCTTCTTAATGGCATATAAAGGGATCCCAGGGATCAGATACATTTCTAAAATATACCAAGGTCTTCAAGACTTAAAAGAAGACAACACATCATATATAAAGGAGAGATGGGAAAAAGAGGGGAATTTCAATTTACAACTGGAAATATGGGAAAAGCTAAATAAACAACAATGGAAAAGTACCTCATCCCTGCAGTGGAGAGAATTTGGATGGAAAAATTTGGTAAGATTTTTCAGAACAACTGCACAAAACAAATTTACTTGTAAAGGGTTGAATTGTTGGCGCTTGTGTGGTGAAAAGACTGCAAATCATTTCCATGTGTTTTGGTCATGCCCAGTTATTCACCAATATTGGACCAATGTACAGACAATATTGGGGAAAATATTCAAAATAACAGTTCCCTTTTCTTTTGTAACTTTGTATTTGGGTTTACTACCGGAATCACTGGAAAGACGAGGAGAAAAATACTTATTCACTGTTTTAATATTGGCAAGTAAAAAAGCCCTAACTAAAGAATGGATGTTGAAGGACTGTCCTACACCTGAAGATTGGATTAACGTGATCCAAGACATTTACTCGATGGAAAAGTTGACATTCGCACTGAGACAAGACATGGATGGGTTCTTGAACTTTTGGCAACCCTGGATCGCATATGTGTCTTCCATCAGATCTAATCTTTGACAAATACCATTTCAATATTGGCACCGCTCTTTGTTCCAATGCTACTCAGATGCTCTTTTATTTTTATTTATTTATTTTTATTTTTTTTAAATGTTTTTTTTGTTTTTTGCTCTTTTATTTTGTTTTCGTTCTTTTTTGTATTTTCTTGTTTTGTTTTTTTTGTTCTTTCTTTAATTTCTCTTTTTCTTTCACTTAAAAAAAGGGGTGTTGTAATAATTATTCTTCCAGTGTTGTCAAAAAACAAAAAAAGGGAACATGTGATGAAAATGTAAACAATGCAGTGCTGTAATGACGTGTATACCCTTTACAAAAACTTAAATAAAAAAAAAAATGTAAACATTTTATATACTTGATATAGTGCACCTGATTTTAAACAAATGTTTCTATAACATGAACATGGAAAAAAAGGATCCTGCAATCATAACTCAAATTTACCTCAGTCTTATAACATTTTCTAGTACATCTCAGTAAATTAAAATATATATATATATTTTTTTTTTTTGTTACTTATTTGTACCCGTAGGTAGACTTGGTTTGCAGTCTGGTGACAAGCCACCGGCTGCTGGTCGCTGCGTGCGCGAGCGCCCTAAACCTACATGTTTTTGGTGTGCGGGAGGAAACCGGAGAAATCCCGGAGTAAACCCGCGCAACACGGGGAGAACATGCAAACTCCACACAGTTCACTGTTGGTCGGGGGCTGGGATCGAACCCACGATCTCATGATCCCCGCGGTCCCCCGGCCGAGGGTAAAACTGTGCTGCCACAGTGCTAAACCACTGCGCCACCGTGCAGCCATAAATATTGGCTGCAAATATTGGCAAATATTGTAAAAATATAAAATAAAATTGCAATATAAAAAGATAAACTTTAATTGCTATTCAATATATCCACAGTGAAACATTTCAAGCCTTTTTCATGCAGTTTTGTTGATTGTTATTTTTAAGTTAAAACTTATGTATTGTAGTGAACTGAGATGCACTAGTAATATATCAGTACCTTATGTAGATGTAGTAAACTTACCGATGGCAATATGAAAACGATGGCCAAAACATGACAGTCTCGTCCATTCATTTAGTTTTATAGCTTTCATGACGTTTGACCCACTATCAGTCATTACACACACCTGCTTCTTTTCATCGAGGTGCCAAGACTGGAGGAAATCTTGGAGTCTGTTTGCTATATTTTCTCCTGTATGTTTCTCGGGGAAGTAACTTGTTTCAAGACAGACTTTGCACAGCTTCCATTCATTGTTAATGTAGTGTACATCCATCCATCCATCCATCTTCTACCGCTTAATCCTTTCGGGTCGCGGGGGGGCTGGAGCCTATCCCAGCATCTTTGGGCGAGAGGCAGGGTACACCCTGGACAGATCGCCAGTCCATCACAGGGCCAACACAGAGAGACAGACAACCATTCACTCTCACATCCATACCTAAGGACAATTTAGAATCCCCAGTTTTGATGCCAATTAACCTAACTTGCATGTTTTTGGCATGTGGGAGGAAACCGGAGTGCCCGGAGTAAACCCACGCAGACACGGGGAGAACATGCAAACTCCACACAGAAGGGTCACCGATGGTCTGGGGGTGGGATCGAACCCACGATGGTCAAGGGTGGAATCGATCCCATGACCTTCTTGCTGTGCTGCCACTGTGCTAACCACTGCGCCACCGTGCTGCCCATGTAGTGTACAGTCATACTGAAATAGGGCTCTGTAGTTCTACTTGACCATAAGTCCATGGTGGATGAGTAGTACTCAGCAGAAGACAGTGTGATTGGGAGCTCGTCATGGTGTTTTTTGTACATGTCTGGAAGTGAGGTCTTGGAAAAATACTTTCTTGTAGGCAAGCGGTATCTTGGGTCCACGACATGTATTAGGTGCCTGAAGCCCTCCCTTTCCACAGTCTGAATCTACATTATATCTTTAGCGACACAAAAACTGACTGCTTCAGTAATGTCTTTCAAGCGTTTGCTTGTTTTTTCGTAAGGCATGCAACGGGACAAAGCCTCAGAAATGCCATGCTGAACCATCCATCCATCCATCCATCTTCTACCGCTTAATCCTTTTCGGGTCTATTTACACCCCCCTTACCCCTTCCTTTTTTTTTTTTTTTTTTTTTTTTACCCGTACCTCACTTTATTCTTCTTTGGGCTACACAACATAATATATAAATTTTACTCTTTGAATGAATAGTAATCTTACTTTGGTAAGCTGGAATGTGAAGGGGTTGAACCATCCAATTAAACGAAAGAGAGTCATGTCACGTCTAAAGCAGTTTAAGCCTGGGGTACTGTTTTTGCAGGAAACCCATTTGCAGGATTCCGACCACTTGCGTTTGTCAAAATGTTGGTCAGGACAATTTTTTCATTCAAATTTTAAAGCTAAGGCCAGGGGTGCTGCTATTCTTATTGATCGAAATATCCCATTTATTCCCTCTAATGTTGTATCAGATAAAAATGGACGATTTGTAATAGTATCAGGTAAACTTGGCGATAAACATGTCACTTTGGCTAATCTGTATGCACCGAATTTTGATGATGTGCACTTTTTTCGCAACCTTTTTTCGCAACTTCTAGATTTAAATACTCATTCTCTAATTCTTGGGGGTGACTTTAATTTGTATATGGATCCGATCTTAGATCGCTCATCTTCAAAACCTGCTAGTCTTAATAAATCTGCAACTTATGTTAAGTCTTTTCTTGAGGAATATAGCCTTACAGATCCTTGGCGTTTTTTACATCCTAACGGCAGGGACTATTCTTTTTTCTCTCACGTACACCATACTTATACCAGAATAGATTATTTTTTTGTTGACAATTTATTAATTAATAACCTTTGCTCTTGCAGTTATGATAGCATCTCGGTTTCTGATCATGCCCCTCTTGTACTTAAAATAATCCTCCATGGATGTGACTCCATGAGAAAGCATTGGAGATTGGATCCATTATTACTTACAGATGAAAAATTGGTTGCGAATATTTCTTCTAAAATTAATTTTTTTTTGAAAGAAAATAAAACTCCTGGTATGTCAAATAAAACGATATGGGAGGCCATGAAGGCATTTCTTAGGGGGGAATTTATTTCATTGGCAGCATTTAAAAGACGATCCTTAATACAGGAACAGAAGGTTATTTTAGATCAAATCCTGGACATTGACAGACAATATGCTCAATCTCCATCACCCGCTCTGTACAAGGAACGTATGACATTACAAACTAAATTTAATTTACTTTCTACTCAACAAATTGAAGGTTGTTTAATAAGGAACAAGAGTGAATTTTATGAACATGGCGAAAAAACCAGTAAACTTCTAGCTAATCAACTACGTGGTATTAGAGCTAAGCAAATTATTACTGGAGTTAGGACAGATAAAGGAGAGGTGACATCTGACCAACAAGCGATTAATGATATTTTCAGGTCATTTTATTCCAAATTATATACCTCAGAATATACAACAAACTTAAAGGATTTGGAAATTTTTTTTGATTCTATTGATATTCCTTTGATTTCTTCAGAATCTTGGCAAATTTTAGAAGCTCCCATCACAAAAGAAGAAATTCAGCTGGCAATATCATCCATGCAATCAGGAAAATCTCCAGGACCTGATGGGTTTTCCGCTGATTTTTTCAAAAAATTCTCTGATGACCTCGCCCCTTTCCTTTGTCAAGTTTTTCCAGAGTCGCTTGACTCTGGTACACTTCCTCCTTCATGCTATCAGGCCTGTATCACTGTGTTGCTTAAAAAGGATAAGGATCCTGTTGATTGTGCTTCTTACAGGCCTATTTCCTTGTTAAATACCGATGTTAAAATTTTGTCAAAGTTGTTAGCTTCAAGGTTGGAAAAGATTCTTCCTTTTATAATTTCACAGGACCAAACCGGTTTCATTAAAAATCGCCATTCTTTTTTTAACTTGCGGCGGTTGTTTAATATTATTTATACTCCTCACCACAACATACCTGAATGTCTTATTAGTTTGGACGCTGAAAAGGCATTCGATAGGGTTGAGTGGGAGTATTTGTTTTTTACTTTGGAGAGGTTTGGTTTTGGTCCTTCCTTCTGTTCCTGGATTAAACTTCTCTATGCTAGTCCTTTAGCTTCAGTGTTAACTAATTGTCGCTATTCTGACTATTTTAGACTTTACCGTGGTACGAGGCAAGGCTGTCCTTTGAGCCCGTTGCTCTTTGCCTTGGCAGTTGAGCCGTTAGCTATTGCAATCCGTGGTAGCCGGGACTTTCTAGGCATTCGTAGGGGTGGCATTGAGCATAGGGTTTCACTCTATGCTGATGATCTTTTATTATTTCTCTCCAACCCACTTACTTCATTACCTGCTATACTTAATATTTTGGATAGTTTTAGTAGGTTTTCTGGTTATAAAATTAATCTTAATAAGAGTGAACTGTTTCTGATTAATGAAAAGATTCAAGTTCAGGATTTTGAAAATTTTCCTTTCAAGGTTGTTATTGATCATTTTAATTATCTTGGGATATGTGTCACTAAACAATTTAATTACTTGTTTAAAAATAATTTTCTCCCCTTACTTGACCAGTGCAAGTTAATACTTTCCAAATGGTCCCCATTATCCTTGTCTTTAATTGGCAGAATCAATTCTGTAAAAATGATGTTACTTCCAAAGTTTTTATATTTGTTTCAATGTCTCCCCATTTTTATTCCTAAATCCTTTTTTAAGTCTTTGGACTCTCTGATTACCTCATTTATTTGGAATGGTAAACATCCGAGATTGAGGAAAGTTTTTCTTCAAAGACCCAAATCAGTAGGTGGCATGGCTCTGCCTAACTTTCAATATTACTACTGGGCAGCAAATATCAGGTGCATGTTATATTGGAAACATTTTTATCTGGAACCCAAATCACCTATTTGGATCCTTATGGAGTCACATGTGGACAATCAAACTTCCCTACCGGCAATTTTAGGTTCACCACTTCCCCTTGCTTTGTCTACACTGGGTAATAATAAAGTAGTTCGTCAGTCTCTTAGAATTTGGTCTCAATTCAGGAAAAATTTCGGCCTTCAGTTTTTTTCCATTAGAAGTCCAATTGCCGCAAATCATTTATTTACCCCATCAACTATTGATAGTGCATTTCATATATGGCACAGAAAAGGTTTAAAATCTTTTGCGGATTTATATTTTGATGGTCAATTTGCAAGTTTTTCTCAACTTTCCACCAAATTCGACATCACTTCTACACACTTTTTCCGCTTCCTCCAGGTCAGACATTATGTGCAAACCATGACAAAACAATTCCCTCAAAAACCTTCTGATAATCCTCTAGATGATTTTTTATTAGTTAAACCAACTTCTAAGGGGGTAATGTCAGTTTTATATAATTTAATTTCAAATTTACAATCTTCTTCTCTGGCCGCTATCAAATTGAACTGGGAACAAGATCTTAATTTTACTTTTACTGATGAACTGTGGGACTCTATTCTTGGCCAGGTTCACACTGTATCAATGTGTGCTCGTCACGCTCTTATTCAATTTAAGATTGTACACCGGATGCACCTGTCCAAGGTTAAGTTAGCACGTATTTACTCGGATATAGACCCAACTTGTGAAAAGTGTGGTAGCGCTCCTGGCACTTTGCTTCACATGTATTGGTCCTGCCCTGCATTGATGAATTTTTGGCATTCTGTTTTTATCACTATGTCTGAAGTCCTGCAATATCAAATTAAACCTGATCCATTATGCGCCATTTTTGGTGTGGCTCCAGAACTTGTCTTGCCAAGTTCCAAATTAAAAGTATTCAGATTTTCATTATTATTGGCCAGACGTGCTGTATTACTGAAGTGGAAAGACTCTTCGCCCCCTTCACATTTACAGTGGATAAAAGATATAATGTCCTGTTTGGATTTAGAAAAAATCAGATATACAGTCTGTGGCTCTGAAAACAAATTCTATAAATTATGGCGCCCGTTTCTTGATTTCTTTGAAAGACCCACGATTATAGTTTCTGAGTAGCTCATATCCCCTTTACCCCAACCCCACTTCACACACATAATTTTTCTTTGTATTTTTTTTTTATTTTTTTTTTTTTATTGTTTATTTAAAGGTTTTTGTGCTTTGAAGCATTTACATTTGTTGGCTTTAAGTTCTAGTTTTTTACTGTTTGGTTGAAACAAAAATGAAAATTTCTAATACTTTGTATTGTATTGATACTTCAATTAATAATAATAAAAAGACCTTTGAAAGAATCCTTTTCGGGTCGCAGGGGGGCTGGAGCCTATCCCAGCATCTTTGGGCGAGAGGCAGGGTACACCCTGGACAGATGGCCAGTCCATCGCAGGGCCAACGGATTTAATTGCGTTAGAAATTATCCTTGCTGAGGTCTCCTCTCGGGTTTTTTGACTCTCTTCGTATTGAATAGCGTGTTTATTCTTCAGATGGCTGAATAAGTTTGACATATTCCCACCTTTGGTCGTTACAGGCTGATAGCAAGTGTTACATATGACTGTCGTTTGACCCAAATCCACACTTTTGAAAAAGAAATATTTCCACAAAACTGAAGAGGATCCTCGTTCAGGTATTAACTCCACTGGAGGAGGGGGGGCTGTCACTGTCTTCGGTCGTCATATTTTTTATATTGCGCGGTGACGTACTTGCGTCAGCTTCGTAACTTGAGTCGGTGACGTAAATGTGTAACGTCATCACGCAAATATCATGATATTTATTTTTACACCAGTATTAGAATTTATACCGGTATTATCGTGAACGATACGATATAGCATACCCCTACCCTGCGGAACCATATGATGAATGCCACTCGATTCTAGGCACATTTAAGGGAGGTGAGAGGCACCCAAGTGTCTCCTCAGACCATCCGAAATGTTTACATCAGCGTGGTCTGTGTGCTAGATGACCTGCAAAGGTACCTGACCACACCACCAGGCACAGGCATCATTGTCTTGCACGAGCCAGGGAGCATTTATGCTGGACAAGGGACCAATGGGCCTCAGTGCTGTTCTCTGATGAAAGTTGATTCATGTTGAGCAGAAATGATGGCCGCCAACGATGTTGGAGACGTCAAGGAGAGCGCTATGCATCAGTCACTGTTGTCACCATGTTACAGTCTGGGTAGGTGTGTCTAGTTGGGCTGTCGCGATAACCACAATTATGTAATACCACACTATGGACAAGCCTACCATGGAAGATAACGAGCAACCACAACAACCGCAGTGTTCACTTTTGTGTGTGTGTGGCTAAATCTCGTTGTTTACTTATGTGCCCCTATGGATTATTAAATAAATTGTTAAATGTTAAGTATATTTTTATTGCCAACAGCAGGTTTGCACCTGGTACTGTGGAAGCTTCCAAAGCACTGGGTGCTGGCAGCGGCAGCACCGTGTGGGGCACTCTCTCCAGAGGGACCCCAGCAGGCAGTTAGTGGTGGAAGTGTTTGGACGAATTGCTAAATACAGCCGTGACAGTGAGCACTGAAAGGGCACAAAGCATGTTATTTCCTTCTGAATGGAGTGTTTATGATCCTGACAATTGAGCTCCGAGAGCAAAACAACGACTGCATAGTAGGGCTGTGTGATGTGGCAAAAAATTCATATCATATAAGTCATTTTATATCACGATACCGATATATATCACAATATACATTTTTTGTAAATTCTACAGTTTAGATAATCATGTAAAAAGGACCATCTCTTTTTTTCATGTACCATTTTCCCCTCATAATTTTGCAGTGTTATAAAATAGTTTTGTAATGTGCATTTCAGACTTGATTTTCATAAATTTCAGGTTTTTCTTCTAAATCATGTATGAATAAAAAGTAAACATCAGTAAGTTAAATTATTTTCTGAGCCAGAGGAGAATAGCCAAAAAAAAAAAAAAAGTCTGAAAATGAGAAAATTGCCCATGGCTGTCGCCTACAGATTAGCTGTTAGTTTAAATCAATGAAAATGTAAGTGTTGACCTACATTCTGGCCTGATTTAGCCTGTTTGCTTCTTAGTAAAATATTTCAGATTGGTCATGATCTGAAAATCAAAGACACAAAAGGTAATGTAATAAAATACATGTCATGAGTTTCACTTTATTCATTATCACTACTTGACTAATTAAAATGATTAGAAATCAAATAAATTGCATTAAGAGCCAACTTGCTCCTCTGACCAGTTTTAATTGATTTCTTATTTATTTTGCATGTTTGTGCCGCCATCATACACTTTTGCAGCTTTAATAATTTTTTTCAGACAAAACTAAGAAACTCAGCAGTAATTTACCAAAAAAAAAACAAAAAACGATGGTCTGCTATGGTTTCCAGTTAGCACAACTTGCCTTAAATGACGATCATTTAGCATTTTATAATTGGACATGGTGTTAACGTTACTTACCTTCTATTAAAACGAGGTTAGCGAACACAGCGTGATGAAAAACCGTCCCACATCCCTGGCAAACAGGAGTAGCTGCTATCTGAACCGGTAGTTTGGAGTTGGCATTAGCAACCACTGGACTGAAGCCTAGCCATCCATCACACCTGTTCCGCTGCGCACACTGCAGGGAAGACACGGGACACTGACGAGTAGTGGTGAGGTAGGAGCTTTACTGAAGAAATGGCGGTATGAGCATTTTAAATACAATATAAATGATAGAGTATTCTATGAAACAATAGACCTTTTTATATCGTCATCTGATATATATCGTCATATTGCACAGCCCTACTGCATAGTGTATTGCTTGTTTGAACGTGATTTTTCGGACAGTGGCAAAAATCCAAAAATCACAAAGACAAGAGCCACACAGGATCCTGTACGGAGGCTGTCTGGTTTAAATAAGCCGAACATCACTGCAGTCTCCAGTCCACACACCCTGTAGTGGAAATACTGGAGTTGCCACCACTGCTTTATGAAAATGATTGTTTTTGTTGTTGTTTTTTCCACAGAATCAGCAGTTCATACCTAGAAAGACCGGAGCACCGCACAATTGTCACACACGCACATAAAGTTGAGAGCGGAGCTGCAGCGAGTTTGTCACAGCTTCCATCATTTGTCACATAAGTTATGAACCCTATTTAAATTACGAGAACACAGGGTTCTAAAAACATTTTCACTAATACCGCATATCGTGGTGTTGAGGTGTCCACCATCACCACGGGGGAAGTTTCTCCACCATGACAGCCCAAGTGTCAAGTCAATACAGAACTGCCTTACACCTTGTGAATGGTACCATGACAAGCCAATACTACCTGAATAACATCATTAATCCGGTCATTGTGCCCCTGCATGAACAAACAGGCCTAATTTCATTTTCATGGACGACAATGCTCCAGCTCATCGAGGTCACGTCATTAGGGAATGGCTGCTGGAGGCTGGGGTACCTCAAATGAAGTGGCTTGCATTTTCTCCAGACCTGAATCCTATAGAAAACCTATGGGATCAGATGAGTCGCCATGTAGCTTGTAACCCTGCACCCCACAACCTCAGTGACCCGAGGACCACCCTTCAAGAAGAGTGGAATGCCATACCTCAGCAGACAGTAAGTCGATTTGTGAACACCATGAGACAAAGGTTGTAGCCCCCCCCCCCCCCATTTTTTTTTTAACCTTTGCAATCTGTACCAGTCAGAGCACTGGAGGGGGTGGATCCAATCAGCTGATCGCTCGAACCACAGAACTCAGCTGTTTTCCATGATAAATCAGCCTCAGGGCAAAACCATTCTCTTTTTATTTTTTTTTCCCACTTTATTGAGGTGGAGTCTGCCCGTTGCTTCTCCTGGCATGTTTTGTGTTGATTTGTCAGACCTGGTCCCCATCAGTGTTGCCATTTGTCAGTAAATATTTAAATAAAAAAGTTATTTGAGTGTTTTTGTGTCCAGTTTGGGTCATCGTTTAGTCAAACTGTGCACGTGGCCACATATGATATGCAGTTGATCTGGGCATTCTGCTCCACAATTATTAACTTTTAATTTTTAAATAGCTGTGTGAGCACACCGAGAGGAGCGCCATTGGCGACGGTGAGTCGTGGTCCTGCAAAGGGACTCCCGTCTACTGCTAACCGTGCAGGCTGGGCTTGCTTCAATGCAAAGAACCACATTCCACCCGCTGTGCTGGAGAAGGTAGACCCTGGGTCCCCACTGGCATTCCCCGAGTTATCCTTCAGACGTATGCAATCACAGCAAAATTACAGTATGATTTTTTTTTTTTTAAGCATTACATCTTCAGAATTCTCTCTTTCTTGTCAAATTTATCGCTTTTCACTTCCTTTTTTTGTTTATGAAATGCTGTGGTGACTGTGCTTCTTCAGCATTGGTGTTGGAGAAGGCAGACTCCGGGCCCCTGCTGGCATTCCCCGAATTACCCTTTAGACATTTGCAATCACGGCAACATTACAGTATAATTTTTTAAGCATTACATCTTCACTATTCTCTCTTTCTTGTCAAATTTGTTGATTTTCACTTCCTTTTTTTTTGTTTGCGAAACACTGTGGTGACTGACTGGTCATCATGCAGCGTATTATCTAATCAGCATGGCCGTGATGACTGCGTATTAGCCAATCAGCACGGAGTCAATCTCACACCCCACACACACACTGAAGGGCGTGAAGAGATGGCGGTGACAGAGCGGTGGCTAAACTTTTATTGATAAAAATTACATTTTTTGACTGAGTGATTCCATATTCAGCGATGCACACCCTCGTAACCTCAGCAAAGCATGTTTAAAATCTTGAGGCCAGTCTGACGAACAGTTCAAGAGAGATGCATGGAACAGACAAACAGAGAGAGATTTCTTGCATTTATAGATTATTCCAATTTTGTGCCATCTCCTTTTGCATTTTCAATAATGGTTATAAAAATGTTTGCCTTCGCCTTCCTCAGAGCTTATGTTATCTTATTTCTGGCGGAGATAAATTTTTGTCTTTTGTTTAAACCTGATTTTAGAGCTATTTTAAGAAGAATCTCTGGTCTTCATTAGTTGTAGACATTTGTAGTTGAGCCATGGTAAATTGATTCTTCTTCTGTTATTTCCTTCTTTTGAAAATGCCACTATAATCCCTTTGATTTTTCTTACAAAAAATTCATTGCTGTGATTTATGTCATTTGAAGAGGTGATTTCCATTTATTCAATTTCGTTTATTGCCATTGTTATATTGTTTTTTTTGGGGTTGCATAACTTACTGTGTTAACTGATGACTTTAAAATGGATTTGAAAGCTGTTTCAGTGGAAGTTTTCTTGTTGGTAATATTATATTGTGATCAGACAGTCCTGTTAAAAGGTTATAAGTCAGATTCTTTCAGGTCTATTAGTAATAAGTAAATCAGTTTTGGTTTTTGACTGGCTTGTGACTCTGGTTGGTTTATCTGTTGATTAAATTATAGTGATGTGTAATGATTTTTAGATTTTTCCTGTCTTTTTTGTTGTCCCAGTTTATTTTAAAATTACCCAGTAAGATTAATTTATTTTTAGGATTGCATTGATTAAGAAGTGCTTTAAATTGGTGGTAAAAATCTGCTTTAGGTGCTTTAGATAAAAATCTGCTTTTAAAGGTGTTTTTAACATATAGTAAAACCCCTCCACCTTTTCCTTGCTCCCTGTTTTTCCTATACACATTATAGCCAGGCATGGTAACAACAGTTTCAGGTGAAGAAGATGATCATCAGGTTTCAGACAGACCCATAAAATCAATATTAGTTTATCAGCAGATGTCCTAGTTGTTCACATTTGGAGATCATACTCCATACATTTAAGTGGCCCCCCAAGCAGACTTTTTTTTTTTTTTTTTTTTTTTTACTTTGAGGGTCCCAAGTTAGTTTTGCCTGGTTCAGGGTTTGAAAAACTGGCTCAGCCACTTTCTTAAGATAATGAAAAAAAAATGTAGTTGGGCAGTGATATGTTTGTGCTAATTTATACTGAAATATAGAACTGAGTAATATAGGTAAAAAAAAACAGCACTGCAACACCAATGGAAGAAGTGTGTGGACTGAAGGAGAGACTGTTAAAAAATAAACCACATTTGGTCAAATTTGACCAGTATGAACTTTTCACCCCCCCCCCCCCCCGTATATCTCAATATAGTTTTAGGAAGTGAAATAATAGTAGTTATTGAACCAGAGTGGTGGCCTAGTTGGTAGAGCATCTGCCCAACAACCGGGAGGTTGTGGGTTTAAATCCCGGCCAGGTCATACCAAAGACCATATACAGTAAAAATGGTACTTTCAGCCTTCTAGCTTGGTGCTCAGCATAATAGGACGGGGAAAGTAAAGTTAACGCACAGAGCTACCAGAGGATTGATCCCCCACTGTAGGTTTCACTACTCACAGTAGCTGTGTGGCCTAGGGTCAGTGAAACGGAGATAGGTGCCACCCCAAAACACCACATGGTGTCCCACATGCTGCGGAAGGGGGATAATATTTGTTAGTAAGGGTGGGTGAAAAAAATTATGCAGTGTAGTATCACGATACTTTCTGGTGGTGATACTGTATTGATTCAGAGACACAGTATCATGATACTTTATTAAAGATTGTGAAAAAATGTAAGATATAAACTTACCTATTTAGGTACCAGAGTAATAAAAAACATTTGACTTTTCAGTCCATTAGCTGGTGCTAGGGGTGCGGCCAAAGATTGATTCAGAGTAGTATTGCAATACTTTACACTCACGATGATGCATGTACTAATCTTTTATTGATTATATATATATATATATATTATACGAGGTAGGGCTGTGCAATATGACAAAAATTTCATATCACGATATGAGTCATCTTGTATCATGATAACAATATACACTACTCACAAAAAGTTAGGGATATTCGGCTTTTGGGTAAAATTTCAGGATGCACCTAAAATGCACTATAACCTTTTTTTTTACAGTCCTCTTCGTCATGCTGTTCACATTTTGACATCATAAGACCAAGACAACACTTCACAATTGATCCAACAGTACCTCGCCATTGTGAGGCTTTAAACAGGATGTTCTCAGAGGGAAGTGGTCACTGAGCTTAGAGTGTCACAGAGTGTCATCAGCAGGTTGCAACTTATGTACAGAGAGACTGGAAGAGTCACAGAAAGGCATAGAAGTGGACATCCTTTGGCCACATCCTACGCTGATGACCGCTTCATTGTGAACAGTGCCCTGCAGAATCTGCTGATGAATGCCACTCAACTCCAGGCACATTTAAGGGAGGTGAGAAGCACCCAAGTGTCATGTCAGACCATTCAAAACCATTTACATCAGTGTGGTCTGCGTGCTAGGTGACCTGCAAGGGTACCTGACCACACCATCAGGCACAGGCATCATTGTTTGCATGGGCCAGGGAGCATTTATGCTGGACAAGGGACCAGTGGGCTTCACTGCTGTTCTCTGATGAAAGTCGATTCACGTTGAGCAGAAATGATGGCCGCCAAAGATGTTGGAGACGTTAAGGAGAGTGCTGTGCATCAGTCACTGTTGTCACCATTTTACAGGGCAGATGTGTCTAGTCAATACAGACTTACCCTACACCTGGTGAATGGGGTACAGTGACAAGCCAATACTGCCTGAATAACACAGTTAATTCAATCATTGTGTCACTGCATGAACAGCACAGGCCTAATTTCATCTTCATGGTTGACAGTACTCCAGCTTATCGAGGTTACATCATTTGGGAACGGCTGCTGGAGGCTGGGGTACTTCAAATGGAGTGACCTGCACTTTTTCCACACCTGAATCCCACAGAAAACCTATGGGATCAGCTGAGTCACCGTGTAGAGACTCGTAACCCTGCACCCCACAACCTCAGTGACCTGAGGGCCGCTCTTCAAGAAGAGTGGAATGTCATGCCTCAGCAGACAATAAGTCGACTTGTGAACAGCATGAGACGTCGTTGTTAAGCTGTAATTGATGCTCCAGGGGACATGACAAGTTAATGAGACATTGACATTTTTTGTTGTGGTATACCCAGCACTGTTGTTGGCTTTGGTTTCAATAAATTGTTTGAGATGAGGAAATCACCATTGCTAAATGCCCTACTTTCATGTTATAATATCACTAGCATAAACTTTTTACATTTTCCATAAATTTCACCCGAAAGCCAAATATCCCCAACTTTTTGCGAGTAGTGTATGATGGCTTTAACTTTATTCATTATCACTACTTGGCTAATTATTAAAATTATTAGAAATCAAATAAAGTCACCACCGGAGTGGTGGCTCAGTTGGTAGAGCATCCGCCCCACACCCGGGAGGCAGGGGTTCAAATCCCGGCCGGGTCATGCCGAAGACCATATAAAAGTGGAACTTCCTGCCGTCCAGCTTGGTGCTCAGCAAAAATGGAATGGAGGAGGGAAATTTGTGGCGGCGCCTTGCATGGCAGCGGCCCTCTGATTCTACACTTGGGGTGTGTGTGAGATTAACACTGTAGATAGGTAAAGCACAATCTCGTTCTACTGTACATGATTGGTTGTACAGTTGAATGACAATAAAGGGTGAGTTAATTTAATTTTTTTTTTTAAATGACATTAAGAGCCAGCTTGCTTCTCTGACTCATTTTAATTAATTTATTATTTATTTTGCATGTATATGGCTTCATGTCGCACTTTTGCAGCTGTAATAATTTTTTTTCAGACAAAACTTAAGAAACACTGCAGTAATTTAAACCAAAGAAACGATGGCCTGATACACTATAATGTTTCCAATTAGCACAACTTGGCATTGTCATTTAGCATTTGCCATTTTATAATTCTGCTTCAGTGAAAACGGAGGCATACAGTAATCACTGAGTGCGTCTGTTTGTGTATCTGTCTGTCCGCCTCTCTGTTTCAGCTCGCCCAGTCAAAATTAAGTGGAACTAAAGGCTTGTATCATTGTATCACCATATTTCCTCAACTTTTAATTTGCCAGAACTTTGAAATAATGCTTTGTTTTTTAAATAAACACAAAAATAGTTCACCTTTACCCTCAATGGAACGGTACTGCGCGTGTGCCCGGAAACTCCCGCCAGAGAAAAGTACTGAGCAGTCCACCAATACTGGGTGAACAAATGTCCATCTTTTTGCCCATCTGTTTTCTTCTTCTGCCACTAAACAGCAAAAACTCCTGTTCGTCTTGATTGTCATTGTATTCACGTGCCTTCATCGCTTCCACCATTTAAAATGTCTGCCACTGTGTTCTTCTTTGTGATTGGATTGCAGCTGTTCAAATCGTTGGCTCAAATCGGTTGGTGGCTCTTAGCTGCCGCTGACGGTATGAGCACATGAACTGCAGATTATTTTCACTGCGCACGCGTGTACTCCAAAACTACTGGATGGATTTGGACAAAATTTTTACCAGAGGTGGTCCTTGGGCTAGAGAGGAACCCATAACATTTTGGTAATGATCCTAGTATGCATACCTCCACCAAGGCTCTCATCTTCTCACAGTGTGTTAGCAAGAATACTCCAAAACTACTAGATTGATTTGGATGAAATTTTTTACCAGAGGTGGTCCTTGGGCTAGAGGGGAACCCGTAACATTTTGGTGGTGATATGAGAATGCATACCTCTGCAAAGGCTCTGGCACCGAGGCATCAGCACCTTGGTGCTTTCATTACAAATGGTGTTAACGCCACTTACCTCCTATTACAACAAGGTTAGTGGATTATCCTGTCTGATGCAGCATGATGGAAAACAGTCCCACATCTTTGGCAAGCAGGAGTAGCAGCTATTTAACCAAACCGGTAGTTTGGAGTTAGCAACCACTGGACTGAAGCCTACCCACCCACCACACACCTGTTCCACTGTGTGCACTGCAGGGGAGAGGCGGGGCGCTGACAAGTAGTCCATGAGGAGCTTTGCTAAAGAAACGGGAGTATGTGCATTTCAAATCACAATATAAACGATATTCTATGAAACTTTGTCATTGCACACCAAGATACAACAAAACTCTGTTTAGCAGCAATCACTCAGTAGCAGCTACAATGTAAAGTATATGTATATTAAAATACATATGTAAAGTATATGTATATTAAAATAAATGTGTATGTAAGCATGTAATATGTTAAAATCAACATCTATCTATAAAAATAGATATGCATTAAATCCAACTCACAATGTAATGTCAAGTGCAACTAAAATCCTATGCATTTCATCAGAGTGCAAAAAGAACAGTTATCACAATAGTCCTAATTATTACACAAATGGACTGGAAGTACTGAGGTAGTCAGGATGGTTCGAGCTTGCATGATTCTGAGTCTGCCGGAGGGGAGGCTGGCGAACAAAGAATGTCCTGGATGGGTAGAGTCTCTCTGGATCTTTGTGGCCCTTCTGAGGAGACGGCTTGAGTGGATTTCACACAGATGTGGAAGTGACGAGCCAATGATCCACTGAGCCATCTTGATGACCTGCTGCAGCCGTTTTGTCTCCGTGGTGGTGCAGCTAGGATACCACACTGTACATCCATAAGTACAGATACTCTCTACTACGCAGCAATAAAAGTTCCTCAACAGAGATAGTGGGAGTTTGTTCCTCTTCAGTGCTCTCAGGAAGAAGAGATGTTGCTGGGCTTTCTTGATAATGTGACTGGTGTTCGCAGTACAACCCAGGTCCTTTGAGATGTACAACCCGAGGAACTTGAAGTCTGTGACACGTTCCACTGCTTCCCCATTGATGCTCAGGCATGAATGCAGTGTGGTCCTTGATTTCCTGAAATCAGTAGTGATTTCTTTGGTCTTCCTGGTGTTAAGGTAGAGACGGTTGTCACTGCACCAGGCCACCAGATGTTTTTATATAATCATCCAATATATATCATCATATCGCACAGCCCTAATTTAACATGCAAAAGATAAAGCAGCTCACGATTTATTTTTCTTTTCAAACAGTCTACTAGTGCATCTCAGTAAATTGGAACACTGAAAGTTAATTATTTTTGTAATATCAAGAAAAAGAACCTTTCATATATTCACAAAGTGAAATATTTCAAACCTTTCTGAATAAATTTGATATTGGTTATAGTTTTTAAAATAACATAAATCATGATATTCCTATTTACTGAGGTGCACCAGCACATGGAGCATCTCTCCATCCAGCAGATGGAGAGATGGGTGGAACACTACTCCGACCTCTACTCCAGAGAGAACACCGTGACACCGTCAGCCCTTGATGTCATCGACTGCCTGCCATCCATGGACGAACTTGACGCCGAGCCAACCATCGACAAACTCAGCAAGGCCATTGATAGCTTGGCCGCTGGCAAGGCACCCGGCAACGACGGCATACCCCCTGACCTGATCAAGCACTGCAAGACCGCCCTACTGCTGCCATTGCATGACGTCCTCTGCCAGTGTTGGAAGGAAGGTGCCGTACCACAGGACATGAGGGATGCCAAGATCATCACCCTCTACAAAAACAAAGGGGAGAGAAGCGACTGCAACAACTACAGGGGCATCTCCCTCCTCAGCGTTGTTGGTAAAGTCTACACACGAGTTGTTCTCATTCGTCCACAGAAGCTTGCCGAACGTGTCTACCCCGAGTCTCAGTGTGGCTTCCGCGCTGCGCGATCGACGATAGACATGATATTCTCCATCTGCCAACTCCAGGAGAAATGCAGACAACAGAACATGCCCCTGTACGTCGCCTTCATCGACCTCACCAAAGCATTCGATTTGGTCAGCAGAGAGGGCCTTTTCAAGATCCTGCCAAAGATAGGATGCCCACCAAAGTTGCAAAGCCTCATCGAATCGTTTCACACCAACATGCAGGGGATAGTGCAGCACGATGGCAACGTCTCAGAGCCATTCAACTTACGCAACGGAGTGAAACAGGGCTGTGTACTTGCGCCAACCCTCTTTGGGATTTTCTTTGCTATGCTCCTGAGGCATGCCTTCAGCACAGCAACAGAGGGAATCTACCTGCACACAAGATCTGACGGCAGGCTTTTCAACCTCGCCCGCCTGAAAGCCAGAACCAAAGTACGCAAGGCTCCAATCAGAGACATGCTGTTCGTAGACGACGCTGCAGTCGCAACCCACACACAGCAGGAGCTTCAGACCCTGATGGACCGCTTCTCCCAGGCATGCAAGGACTTCGGGCTTACCATCAGCCTGAAGAAGACTAACGTCTTGGCGCAAGGCACGGAAGCACCACCAACCATCACCATCGACGACTACGAGCTGGAGGTCATGAATCAGTTCACGTACCTGGGGTCCACGATCAGCAACAACCTCTCCCTTGATACAGAGATCAACAAGAGGATTGGAAAATCAGCCTTCACACTCGCTCGCCTCACCACACGAGTGTGGGAGAATCCCAAACTCTCTGTCAAGACGAAGATGGCAGTGTACAACGCCTGCGTCATCAGCACACTGCTCTATGGGAGTGAGACGTGGACAACATACGCCCGGCAGGAAAAGAGACTGAACTCCTTCCACTTGCGCTGCATTCGCCACATCCTGGTCATATCCTGGCAGGACAAATTGCCCAACACAGAAGTTCTGTCCCGCGCCGGCCTTCCCTCCATGTTCACTCTACTCAGGCAGCGCAGGCTCCGCTGGCTAGGCCACGTTCACCGTATGGAGGATGGCAGAATCCCCAAAGACGTCCTCTACGGAGAACTGGCAACTGGCAGGAGAGACGTTGGCTGCCCACAGCTGCGCTTTAGAGATGTCTGCAAGAGAGACATGAAGGAACTGGAGATCAACACAGAGCGCTGGGAGGACCTTGCAACGGACCGCTCCAAATGGAGAGGCACCCTGACCAGACAGCTCAAGGTGGGTGAAGAGAGACTGACTGCTGCAGCAGATGAAAAAAGGACCTGCAGGAAGAACCGCCACAGACCCAGCAGCACGGAGACCACCCACAAGTGCGACCTGTGTGACAGGGACTGCCATTCGTGCATCGGCCTGTTCAGCCACAGGCGGTGCTGTTCCAGCAGAGTAGACGTTTAGGATTGTCTTCCATGGTCATCATAGACCGACGGAGGCCGACGACGACGACCAGCACATATACAAATACATAATATACAGTACAGAATTTATTAAACCACAAAAATGCCATTGTCTGTAGTAAGAAAAAATGCAAATGGTACAATAAATCATTGAGGAATATGATGTGCATTTTTTTATTCAGTATATCAAAAACAGTAATTACATTTTTATAGATGGACCATATTGTATAGAGGGAAATGCAAACTTCCTCAATATTCTTTTGAAGTCAGACCATTGTTAAACTGACTTGCTTTGGAAGCAGCGTTGGACGGCAGTGGATTATTACGTTGGGTTACACAGTGGCAAAAATTGGGCTTTATGGAATAGTTGCATAGTACTTTGGTTGTAAATCAAATGATAAAAAGATAGTGATGGCTCAATTTGTTTTCAAAAATATGTAATTGAGCCAAGGGCAGTTGTTTTTTTTTTGTTTTTTTTGCACTTTTACTTAACCAACCTCATTTTTGTACAGGTGTAGTGCAAGACGTAAACATAAACTGACATGTTTTTGTCTTGTAGTCTCACACAGCCGCTATGTTGTAAAATGATCAATGGTTGGCAGTCTCATGGCGTACACTTACGTGTGCTCATGCATGAGAAGACAGGCCAGGGCTGGACTTGGGGCTGGGCAATTTGATCCTAAATCAGCATCATGTTTATTTGAACCTTTCACATTTTTTCCCTCTACTTTCCTCCTTTCTACTCCTTCATAGTTCACTGACAAGGCTCATAATTAAGCAGTATTACAAAAGAGTGCTGTATCAATGAATATATCACTGCTGTGATTCAGAAGTGAATGATCATAATATAATAAAGTATAAGTTTATTTTTTCTTGGGAGAGTGAGAGGATGCCTGAGGAGTGGAGAGGTGTTGTGGTAACGATTTTCATGAACAAGGGTGATGCTCAGAGCTGTAGTAACTTTAAGTTGATCAGTCACAATATGAAGATATGGGAAAGAGTTGTTGAAGCCAGGTTAAGAAGAGAGGTGACAATCAGTGAGCGGCAGTATGGTTTCATGCCAAGAAAGAGTACTAGAGATCCAGTGTTTGCTTTGAGTGTTGATGGAGAACTGCAGAAGGTGAGAAGGATTTGCACTGTCTTTGTGAATCTAGAGAAAGCATATGATAGGGTACCAAGAGAGGAAGTGTGGTACTGTATGAGGAAGTCAGGAGTGGCAGAGAAATATGTGAGGGTGATGCAGGACATGTATGAGGACAGCAAGACGGTGGTGAGGTGTGCTGTAGGAGTGACAGATGGATTCCAGGTGGGGGTAGGATTACACCACAAACTGGCTCTGAGCCCCTTATTGTACTATGGTCATGGACAGGCTGACGGACAAGGTCAAGCAGGAGTTTCTGTGGAAGATAATGTTTGCAGACAACATTGCGATCTGTAGTGAGTAGGGAGCAGGTGGAAGATAACCTGGAGAGGTGACGGCATGCACTGGAGAGAACTCAGCCGCCCGTCTCCTTACCCAGTCCCACTCCCGTGACCACATCACCTCTGCCATCCAGAACCTCCACTGGCTCCCAGTCTCACAGTGCATACAGTTCAAGGTCCCTCTCCTCACCTTTAAAGCCCTGCACAGACTTAAACTACTTCAAATCATTACTCAAAATCCACCTGTTCAGACTTGCTTTTAATCCTTAATTTTAATCTCTAATTTTAAGTTTTAGTCTTTGAGTGCCTTGGAAAGCACTATACAGATAAAATGTATTATTATTATTAGAGAAGAGGAATGAAAGTCAGTTGAAGCAAGACAGAATACGTGTGTGTGAATAAGAAGGATGCAGGTGTAATGTTGAAGATGGAAGTAGAGGTAGTGAAGGTAGATGAGTTTAAATACCTGGGGTGAACCATCCAAAGCAATGGAAACTGCACAAGACAGGTGAAGAAGAGAGTGCAGGCAGGGTGGAGTGGGTGGAGACTAATGTCGGGGTGATCTGTGACAGAAGGATAGCAGCTAGAGTGAAAGGGAAGATTTACAAGATGGGAGTGAGATAGATGATGTAGTGGTTTGGAGACTGGGACTGACAAAAAGACAGGAGGTGGCAGAGTTGAAGATGCTAAAATTCTCATTGGGAGTGACTAGGAGGGGCAGGGTTAGAAATGACTATATCAGAGGGACAGGTCAGGTTAAGTGTCTTGGAGACGAAGGCATTTTTCACAATGTCTAGGATTAGAACCACCTGGTGTCAACTTTTAGATGTCTTTGGTGGTTGTGACCTGGTTATCTGTGTTTTTGTTTCAGACGGAGAACTCAACGTTCTGGAGGATTTGCTGACTGAAGCACCGGATCAGGACGATGAGCTTTACAACCCAGAGACAGAGCGTGATGTTGGTGACAAAAAAGGTACTGACACTGCACTTAAAGTAATAAATATCCTGCTACTCGTAATCCTGCCCCTGGTTTAAAAAAAAAATAATATGAAAATACCACTCTTTGGGGATGTTTATTCAGCTTTTTTATGTTGTGGGAAAAATGAAATCATAGATACAGTATGACAAAACTACTTTTATCTAGCAGCTGATCATTCTGCCTTTGTAAAACACACCTTAAAAACTGAATAGAATTGGAATTAATTTTTTCCCCCCATCAAGTAGAGGCAAAAATTTGGAATCACCAATCAGAAACCGCAGTTAAGTAGGAATGCACAATAGTAGAATTTTTGCCTATAACCAATATGCCAATAGTTTAAAACTAGCTTTTGCCGATAGCCGATGCTGATGCCGATTATATACACATATTTTTTTCCCCACCTATTTACATCTCCTTTGTCTTACAGTGATAACTAACTGGCATATTCAGACACATTCCCCAAGGAAAATAAGATAATTACCTCAATTTAATATGAAAGTAAATGCATGTTATATGTTTTCAGACAAATGAATGAGGGGAAGGAGGCTCTGTATCCCTTTATATTATTAGAATATACAAGGGAAGGCTGAAAAGTTCATAGTGGTCAAATTTGACCAAATGTGGTTTATTTTTCAACCGCAGAGATCCAAGCGCTGCAACACTGATGGAAGAAGTGTGTGGACCGAAGGAGAGACTATGTTGGAAAATAAACCACATTTTGGTCAAATTTGGCTACTATGAACTTTTCAGCCCCTCCCCCTGTACACAGTGTTATCTTCACTAATATGTTGGTCAGAAACAGATCTGCTGTTTATCAATGGCTGCTAGCACATAGCCGAGTGCTAAATTAGCATTAGCATCTGGACCACTGTTACCATGACAACAGATAACTCGTGTAGCAGACAGAGACTGCCAGCAGCTCTAGTACTTATCGATGACCACAGAGTTTGTAAACTAGCTTTTCTTCGCACACGGGGCAACTACTCTCGCAGGCAATGTTGGGGAACCGCTTTGTGATGGCACATCCCCCAGCTGGCTGTGGGAGATTTAAATTAGTTCCTACTTCCTGGTGAGTGGAAACAGGGCTATTGACCCCGTTCCTTCCCATTTGTCTTTCTTTTTTTTGTGCATTTTTTGTTTTCAAGGCATACTGCTTTGTTTTTCTGATGCTTTCATGTCTTCTGTTGTTTACCTTTATGTTTCCCTTTTGCAAGCTTCCTATTTTGTTTGTACTCGCTCCCAATTTTAAATGCAACTAATCAGTAACGGCTAACATCTTTTGCCACACTGCTATTAATTACAGCAGTTTTATTTTAATTTTTATTAATAGGTTTTGTGAAGCCAGAATGTTCAGCTGGTAAATAAAAATAGTTTTGCCATATTTGTGATTTTTTTTTTTAACTATAAATTGAAACAGCTGAATGGGCATCCTCCAAGACTGATGATTCCATACATTTTTTGCCAGGGGTAGTACTAAGAGTTGCACTGATAGTCCAGTACCCTTGACTCCCTATTTACATGCTAATATTTGTAACTCTGATAAATTAAAACCTGATTTCTGTCTTCCAGGAGCAAAAAGGAAGAGTGATCGCTCTGACAGTCAGGATCTAAAGAGACTCCGTACCTCGTCAAGCCATGCCACTTCAAGGTCATCATCCTCCAATAAAAGAGCCCCTGGTCCACACCTGTCATCGTCATCCTCCTCCTCTAAGAAACCATCAAGCCCTCGTGGCCGGCATGCCTATAGGCACGAATACTATGAGGAACGAAAAGGGCGGCGAGGGACTCGCGAGCCACCCAGAAGTCGTGGAGAAGAGACACGACGACGGGAGTCTCATAGAGGCCCAGAGGGTCTGAGTCAGGTATTGACAGTATTGCTCACATTATTTTTACAGCCAGTCAGTGTTCATGTACTTAACAATTTTCATTGCCCATTCTTCTTCAGAAGTTGCGGCGGCCAAGCCCATCCCCTCAAGGAGAGGAAAACCAGTCAGAGGAAGAGGCAGCACCAGAGTATGGGTCTGACCAGCCGTCAGGTGGGTCATCACCTGCTGCCTCCCACGTTGAAGAAGAAGAGGAAGAAGAGCAGGAGGAAGAAGAGGAGGAGGAAGAGGAGGGCATGGAGGAGGAGGAAGAGGAGGAGGAAGAGGAAGAAGATGGAGAGAAGGGGGAAGAGGAGGAGGAGGAGGAGGAAGAGTATGAGCGTCGTGGTGAGGGGAACGACTACGACACCCGAAGTGAGGCTGGCGATTCGCGCTCTGCCTCCTCTGTCAGTTTCTCTGATGGTGAATCAAGACACTCGGGCTCCGCCTCTGAACCGTCAGGTAACCATGGTGATGAGATATTTGTCAGCTACTTGAAGCAAAATTTCACTAGAAAATTGATCAAAGACTGAACTTTATTCTGAAATTGAGCAAGAATTTAAACAAGCTGTTATCTTGAAAGGTTCGGAGAAGAAGCGCGAGAAGCTGTCCTCTTCTGTTCGAGCTGTTCGTAAAGGAATGGAGAGTAAGGCCGTTGGACTGTTGTTCCTCTGTATATTACCTGACCTGGATGTTAGCAGTCAGATTATAGTGACTTTCTGTCTTGCTTGTTTCAGATCCTACCAACAAAGTGCGCTATATCCTGAAAGACGCCCGTTATTTCCTTATTAAGAGTAACAATCATGAGAATGTGTCCCTTGCTAAAGCCAAGGTATGATGATGCTTGCACGTTGTTCCAGTTTTTTTTCCCCTTGTTTCTTTATTTTCCATTGTTTCCTTGCTTGCTTGTCCTCACTTTGTTCCATTGTTCACATCAACATATTTGTCCATTTCTCTGTTTTGCTTTTGGTCCTGTTTCCCTCACCTTGCTTGCCCATTGTTCCCTTGGTATGAAGCCCTTCCCTCAGGCACCCCCCCCCCCCCCTCGAACTTTCACAATATCCTTATGAAGAACTTTAGTCTGGTTTGGGCTGGGCAGTTAACAGAAATAAAGTCAGAACTGACGTTCGGGATGTAAAACCGACGTAATCTTGCTCATGTTGGTTTTTTTCTCCTTGTTTTTGTGTGTATATGAGAGGTTTTCATGCACTGCCCGTTAAAGGCGTGCCCGTGGAGTTACAGGCGTGGACACACAACTGTGGAAGCAGCACAGTCAGCGCTGTTGAGATGCAGAGGAACAATTAAAGAGGGCTTGTAATAAAAACAGTTGTTAAAACAATAAAAAGAGTTGTTCCCATCCTTTTTGCTAGGCTTTCCCCATCAATCCCTCTTTTACCTGTTCTTTTCCCCCATTTGTTGCTTGTTGCCATGTCTCCTTGTCATCTCCATCTTGTTCCTGGCCAGTCCTGCTAATGCTGTCCTTGTGCTGGTCTTTCTAATGATGCTGCTTCTGTTAAAAATCTAATTAGATTATGCCTCTCTGGTATTTAGGGTGTGTGGTCTACCCTGCCAGTCAATGACAAGAAGTTGAATGCAGCCTTCCGTTCAGCTCGGAGTGTCATTCTTGTCTTCTCTGTGAGGGAGAGTGGAAAATTCCAAGGTTGGGATGATGCACAATAATTGAACATTATTACGCTTGAGCGTTTGTCCACGTTTGCCTTTCTACTTCATCGTCACACTTATCGGCTCCTTCTATCATCAGGTTTTGCTCGTTTGGCATCAGAGTCTCGCCATGGTGGCTCGCCGATCCACTGGGTACTCCCCGCTGGGATGAACGCCAAGATGCTGGGGGGGGTTTTTAAGATTGATTGGCTCTGCAGGTAAGTGACGTCATATGTTCAGAGAGTTTGTTCTCTGGCTTATCAATAGTCAAGGCTCTACAGAGGTTAGTTCAGTGTTCTAGGAGCGTGTGCCTGGGTTCAGTATTAACATTCTCCAGGGGGGTTATGCAGTCACCACCTTATGTTTGTTAGTTAATCGAATTTTGCAAAAACTAATGCATGCATGGCAATATTACCAATGGTGCAGCTTGTACCAGGTTTAACTTTTAGTGGTGATATGGCTCACATTCAGAAGCTCAGATTTTTTGCTTTAAGGTTAGAAAATGGGACTAGGGACATCTTTTGGCGTAGCAGTTTAGGACTCATATGATAAAGAGCATGTTGCTTAACTGCAGGCATTCCTACAAGAGCCATCTCACAGTTCATCACTACATCTACAAGTACAAGTTAAAAGTCTACCATGCAAAGTGAAAGCCATATCTCAACAACAACCAGAAATGCTGCCAGTTGCTCTGGGCCTGAGCAAATCTGAGATGGACTGACGCAAAGTAGAAAAGTATGCTGTCGTTGGACAAGTCCATTTTTCAAATTGTTTTTGGAAATCAAGGACGTTGTGTCCTCCGGGCTAAAGAGGAAAATGGTCATCTAGATTGTTATCAATGTTAAGTTCAAAAGCCAGTATGTGTGATAGTATGGGGGTGTGTTAGTGCCTATGGCATGGGTAACTTGCACTCTGTGAAGGCATCATTAATACTGAACGGTACATACAGGTTTTGGAGCAACATGTGTTGCCATCCAAGCAGTGTCTTTTTCAGGGGATGACCCTGCTTATTTTAGCAAGACGATGCCAAGCCACATTCTGCACGTGTTACAACGGTGTGGCTTCGTAATAAGAGGATTGGCCTGCCTGCAGGCCAGACCTGTCTCCCACTGAAAATGTGTGGCACATTATGAAGCACAAAATGGAGACCCCGGACTCTTGAACAACTAAAATCATGCATCAAACAAGAATGGGAAAGAATTTCACCTACAAAGCTTCAACAATTAGTGTCCTCAGTTCCTAAACACATATCGAGTGTACTTAAAAGGAAAGGTCATGTAACACAGTGGTAAATATGCCCCTGTCCCAGCTTTTTTGTAACATATTGCAGGAATCAAATTCCAAGTGAGTGAATGTTTGCAATAAACAATCAAGTTTATCAGTTTGAACATTAAATATCTTGTTTTTGTAGTGTATTCAATTGAATATAGGTTGAAAACGATTTGCAAATCATTGTATTCGCTCTTCATTTATGTTTTACACAACAGCCCGTCTTCATTGTGATTAGGGTTTGTATATACATGGTCGATGCATGTGCTTATATGTGAGAAACTGACAGCACTAAAGCCGACCTCTAGGCACACCAAAAGCTTATTGATTCAGACCCTGATTGAGTGTCTCAAAGAACTGGGCTTTGGTTTAGGCCCGGGACAAACATTATAGTGTGAGTGGCCTGTAATTCTGACAGCGGTACCCTGCCACGTAGAAACTGTAAGGACCCACTTTTGAGGTTCTTCAGAAGAGAATGATTTGTCTTTTATATATGGTTTCCCAATGTCATATTTTGAGTCCAGTTTTTACTATGCTGCCTGCTGATGGTCTTTACACATAGCTGTTCTTTATTTTTTTTAAACAGGAGAGAGCTTCCTTTCATTAAGTCAACCCACCTGTTAAACCCCTGGAATGAATACAAGCCTGTAAAAATTGGACGGGATGGACAGGTGAAGTCACCATTTTTCTCATGTTTTCCTTTAAATTGTTATTATTGTTATTGTTTGACCTTCTCAAATAAATTTGCCCCTTCAGGAGATCCAGCCGGATGTTGGTGCTCAGCTTTGTGCCCTCTTCCCACTGGATGAGAGCGTGGACATTCACCAGGTGGCTCGTCGCATCCGTCACAAACGCCGGACGCCATCGGAGCCGCGGCCTCGGGGCCGTGCGCCGCAGCGTGAACCGGGAAGGTTAGCCAATCATCAAGCTCCTCCTCCTGCTTCCTGTTCTTCTCCTGTGACCACGGCGCCCCCTGTTGCCAGACGATGGAGACGGCTGCTGCCTTTAGCCGGTGGCTAGCTTTCCTGTGGCTAGCATTGCTGGCTCTCTGGTTGTTGTAGTTTTGTTTTTTTTTTTTTCCAGTCTGGAGCGTCCACTGGAGCGACACCTCACTCTGCGTCTGTGTTCGAAGTCGTAACAAAGTCAGGCAGGAAGTGAAATTCCCTTGATGGGCACCCTCTGTTAACAGCTGACGTCACAAATGAAATCGATTCGAATAATTTAAGTTTAATTTCTTTATCAAAAATTTAAGTTGAGAAACATTTTCTTTAAGGTTATTTTTTTCTGCTTTTTAAAATCTTTACGTAGCCGAGTTGTAAGAAATGAAATCTTCCTAATTTTGTTGTTCCTAAATTTCTCCTTTGAAGCTCTTTTTCTTCACAGGATTTCAATACTTCGGAAGTTAAAAATCAAAATGTTTGGCTTGTAGCTGGACTGTGGCTGACCCTGTCAGAGTAAAAGCAGAAAGGATGAGCATCACTGACTGGACTGAAGGAGGAAGGGGTGGGTGTGGGTGAGTCAGGTAGACTAAAAAGAGAGCGAGCGAGGGAGCATCTGAGCCTCCAGCAGACTGTATCTGGTGTCTGAGAAGGTGATGCAGGTTGGTCAGCAGGGGGGGCAGGGCCTCAGGACTGTATCCCAATAGGAGAGGGTGGTTTTCTGAAGACGCGGAGGCTCTGGACTGTGTCCTATAGAGGTGTTTTTTTTTTTTTTTTTGTCTGAGGGGTGGGGCCTTTGGACTGTGACCAATGAGAAGGTGTGGTGTGTTTGGGCGTGTGGGGCCTTGTTCTAAACAGGTAAATTAAAGAAGGAAATGGACTGAGATTAAAAAAAAAAAGATCTTTTGGACTGAATAAAGGTGATGCCCCCCTCCTCTATCCCCCCCACTTGAAAGAACACTTATGTCACCCACTTCCTCCCTCGAGCACACACACACACATCGGTTGTTGGTGTGTCTGTGCACCAAATGCCCTAAAGGACGGATCAACAGAGACGACTGAAGTTGGTCGTTTCTGTTTTAAGGACTGTTGGTGAGGGGGCTGGGCTGGGCTCACAGTGGGTGGGGCTTTGTGTATTGATTGACAGGACTGCACCATCATCATCTTCATCATCACTCCCCTCACCCTTTCAAAAAAAGAGGGTTAAAAAAAGCCTATAAGATGGACTGATGAGGAGAAAAACTGTTTTTAATATTCAAAAGTGTTGCCCCTCCCTCATATGCAGCGGAATCGGTATGTTGTCCCTTTCAGAGGTTTCTTCTTCTTTTTTTTTTGTTTAATTTATTGTGTGAGTGTGTGTGAAGTTAATTTCAGTGGGATGCAGACTGTTCTGGACCAAGTTTTATGTGCCTCTATTGTATGTTCTCTCTGTTTATTCCCCTCTCAGGTGTATGGGATTCAGCAGTGGGACTTGTCACTCTAAATAAGGCGGAAAGTTATTTTTTTTCCTCTCTCTTTATCCCCCATCATTTGCAGTCAACACCCTGAGGCTCCAGCTTTTTTTTCCCTCCACTGAAGAAATCAATTAAGAGCTTAGAAGAAAGTACAAAATAAAGAGCTGAAGTCATGGGATGCTGACTGTGGAGTAGTGAGGCTGGATGAGAAACCCTGGAGGAGCCTCCAGTTATGTTAAACTGACTTAAAGAATGATACAGTCTAGGCTCTGTGGCTGAAAAATAATGAAGAAATCATCTTTATTTTAGAAACTCCTACAGCTTTCCCCTTAACTTTAGTTGCATGTCCCATTGTTGAATCCAGCACATCTGAGAAGAGAAGATGGAGAGACCAGACAATGGGGGCAAACATAAAAGACCATTAAATAGTGAAGCAGTGGACTGTTTTTCAAGGGATAGTTCGATTCTTTTAAAGAGGGGTTATGCGAAACACTTCTGAGTAGTCATGAAGTTACCTTAATTAGTCAGTGGTCTGGCTTCTCTCCTGTAAGGGTGTTTTCACACCTGAAGGTGTGAATCAAGGTTAATGCTTTTTTTTCCTGCATTGTCTGCATTTGGTTTGGTTTCACACAGCTCTTTTTTCCAAGCAAACTAAGCGACTTTACATGATGCAACCTACGTCTTGTTGTCATGATGACACCAGTGTTGTTAGCACAAACCGTGTTGGAAAAATCCCGTTAGGATAGGAGATGCTCAGTCAATGATCAGGCAGGATCAAAGTTTTAGCAAATTTAATGACAGCGGTGATCAGCGGAACATAAGACAGAACACAGCTTTCACAGTCTGTCAGTGTATTGCATGAACTAAAAGAGTGATTCTGCCTAATATATGTCCAAGGGATCGTCGGGGTGGGGTCGCTTCTTGATTAGTTCATTGATGACTATGTGATAAGGTTTGCTGAGCCTCTTGATTAGTTCATTCATGACTAAGATTGTATCTGCTGAGTACATGCAGAAAAACCTGTTAACACTAGTGATAAGCTGAACAGTCAGTGATAGAACTGAACATTCACAGTGATAACTAACAGTCAAATCAGCATCCTTCTATTTGTATTTTTTTCCACTACTCAACAACTCCAAATAGGAAACAGGATTTCCTGAGTCGGTATACACATTAAGCTTTATTTAAAAAAGAAATCATATTCATAAAAATTCATATAACTCAGTGTAACAGAATTTTTCCATCAGACCAGTAGTTTGCAAACATGCTGCTCACCCTCTAAAGGGTTTCCTGCAGTTCTGGGCACATTGGTAACCGTGGTTTATGTTAAAACTGGGGAAAACTCCAGTTGTAACTTGGACAGACTTTGTCTGATTTTCACCAAATTTTGTATGATGGATATTAGTCCCACCCTGTATGCTGTTATATAAAAATAATTGTTATAGCGCCACCTACTGGTTAGAATAACAGACAGTTGTAACTTGGACAAATTTTGTCTTGATTTTCACCAAATTTTGTATGATGGATATTAGTCCCACCCGGCACACTGCTATATAAAAATAATTAAAAGTTGTAGCGCCACCTACTGGTTAAAACAACGGACGCTTGTAACTTGGACAAACTTTGTCCGATTTTTACCAAATTTTCTACGATGGATATTAGTCCCACCCTGAACGCTTTTATCCATAGCCTAAAGGCCACTTCTGGTGAAAATTTAACCAGAAAATTTGGTTGAATTTAAAAAAAAAAAAAAAAATTGCTATGAATGTTTCTTTTTTAACCTAGCAGGCGCTATAGCTATATGTTGTATAGTCATATGAATCTGTTCTGGGTGGTACTAACTGGAGTGGTGGCCTAGTTGGTAGAGCATCTGCCCCACAACCGGGAGGCTGGGGTTCAAATCCCGGCCGGGTCATACCAAAGACCATGTAAAAATGATACTTTCCGCCTTCTAGCTTGGTGCTTAGCATAATGGAATGGGGAAAAGAAAGTTAACACACAGAGCTACCAGAGGACTGAACCCCCCCTCCCCCCACTGTAGCTTTCACTACTCACAGTAGCTGTGTGGCCTAGGGTCAGTGAAACAGAGATAGGCACCACTCCATACACCACAGGTGTGGAAGGGATTAACTGGGTGGTAATAGTACCATGTATATGAAGTTTGGGTCCATTTGGATGATGTACGGCCCGTCTGTTTTCTTCCTCTGCCACTAAGCAGCAAAAGCTCCTGTTTGTCTTATTTTATTCATGTACCTCCATTTCTTCCGCCATTTAAAACGTCTGCCACCGTGCTGTTCTTTGTGTTTGGATTGCAACTGTTCAAATCAGGTTGGTGGCTCTTGACTGCCTCCGACAGTATGGGCATGTGAACAGATTATTTTCACTGCGCATCTGTGTACTCCAAAACTATTGGATGTATTTGGATGAAATTTTTACCAGAGGTGGTCCTTGGGCTAGAGAGGAACCCATAACATTTTGGTGATGATCTGAGAACACATACCTCCGCCAAGGCTCTGGCATCGAGGCATCAGCACCTTGGTGCTTTCATTTTTTCAGGTGACTGTTTATGTTGCAAATGGCCATATTTCCTCTCTCAAGTGCTACCACAACTTATTTTCCCTCTTATCAATTGCCTTAACTCCCTGTGTTTGGTCCAAAAGTCTGAACCTTTCTGAAAATTACTTTCACACTGGACAAACTGGACAAAGGTTCAGTTTAATTTGGACCGAGACCACCTGTTTTTTTGCCCGACCATATTTTGGTTCTCTTGTCCAGATCGTAATTCAGAAGATGTTTCACACCTAAAATTTTGGCCTGAACCAAGCTGGAAAGTCTGCCCCAAATAGGCAAGGTATGAAAGCACCCTTTGAGATGACATGATGGCTGCCATGTCATCCCTCATTCAAACAGCTGAGTCGCCATAGAGGAGTCGGAGTGGAATGTTTTTCAACAATGCAGTTAGAGCTGCAGGTATCGATGATTTTACTAGTCAAGTAATTCACCACTAATAGATTGAGTAATCATAAGGTTTATTCTCTTAAAGATCTTGCAACTAAAATCTTGGTACTTTTGTATTGCAGAAATGTGCCTTAACCATCGCTGTCTTTATATTTCATTATGCTTTCTTGTACTTTTATTCCTTTTGTACCAGGAAGAAGAGCTTCACTTGAAATTTGAAATGGTAAAGCTGTCTCCAGCTAGCTTTACCATATTATTTGAAAGTAATTTTATATGTTGTTTAGTATAATAATGTGCACAATTTTTTAAGTTGCAACCATTGTTAAACATTAGGTTACTCCAGTTTGATTTTTTTCAGGTTTCTTTCACTTTTTTGTACAGTTTTTTGCACCCCTTGTGGCTGGGTAACCAATTTAACTTCCTCTATTCCATTTGCTGAGGACCAAGCTCAGTGGGAAGTACCATTTTTTTTTATATGTTCTTTGTTATGGCCCGGCCAGGGCTTGAACCCACAACCTCCTGGTTGCAGGGCAGATGTGCTACCTCTAGGCCACCAGCCTGAGTATTTGAACATATTACATTCAAATCTTGTGAAAACAAAATGCAGATTTTCAAAAAACCAAGCTCAAGTTTCAACTGCTCCTCAAATTATAAATTGGCCATAGTCCCTTGAGAAATTAACTACTAGGCAAAATAAATTATGCCATCACAGCAAAGTTGGGTTGGCCTGACAGATGTATTATATAAAAACCTTTATAGACTGTGTGTGTGTGTGTGTGTGTGTGTGTGTGTGTGTGTGTGTGTGTGTGTGAGTGTGTGAGAGAGAGAGAGAGAGATTTTTTTTTTTCAAATGTAGGCCAAGGTGTTATCTCTCTGGATATTGCACTAGTGCTGGCAAGGGAAAGAGACAAGAGACATTCTGCAGATCTGACACTTTCAGCTTCATTAGAGTGCTTTCTTGACAGATGTGATGTAAGGCTAGCCCATGTTCTGAAGGTTCAAAAACGGTCTTGGTGAATACATGGCAGACATTCCTCACCATGACCATGGTGTAACCTGTAATGTTTTAGCAACACTGTTTGAATAGAGGATTCAAATTTACAGTTTGCACATACAGACCATTTTTAAAAACAATATTGATAAACTTAACAAAACATTAATCTGATTAGATTGATATTGGTTACTCAGCCACAGGGTTACTCCCTGTGCTGGTCCCAAGCCTGGATAAATGGGCAGGGTTGTGTCAGGAAGGGCATCCTGCATAAAAATCCTTGCCAAATCAACGTGCGGATCATTGCAATATCAGGTGATGATACACTCTGGCAGCCCAAAAAGGGGGCGGCAAAAAGAAGAAGAAGAAGAATCTGATTAGATTGATCGTATCTATGTAATAACTAGTGATGCAAAATCTTACTGCCAAGTAGGTGTGATACTGTCAGAATCACAGCAACATGTTATACATCCTTTAATGTTATGAAAAAATACAGCATTTTAGACAAAAAAAAACCCCCTGACTTTAAATTGTATCACAATAGTAACTGAAATCCAAAATAAGCTTACATCATTACAATTATAAAACCAGTATCCCCCCATGGATTGTCACCTTATTGTGCGGGGGGGGGGGGGGGGGGCGTGCCTTAGTGATCTCTGCCTGGTATGGGGTTACCACGACCCTGCCCCAGAGCAAGGTCTTCCAACTCCCAGCTACAGAAGAACTTCAACCTCATTTCGAGGGAGTTGGGAGACATTAAGTCTGAATGGTCCATGCTCTCCACCTCCATTGTCGGAGTGGCTGCCCAGAGCTGCGGCTGCAAGGTCAACGATGTATCTCATGGTGGCAACCCCCGAACCAAGTGGTGGACACTAGTGGTGAAGGGGGGCCATCAAGCTGAAGAAGGAGTCCTATTGGGCTTGGTTGGCTTGTGGGAGTCCCAGAGCAGCGGAGGTGTACCGGCAGGCCAAGCGGAGTGCAGCTCGGGTGGTTGCTGAAGCAAAAACTTGGGTGTGGGAGGAGTTCGGTGGGGCCATGGAACAAGACTTTTGGTCGGTCTCAAAGAGATTCTGGCAAACTGTCCGGTGACTCAGAAGGGGGACACAGCTCCCTGTTCACACTGTATGATGTGGCTGGGGTGCTGTTGGCTTTGACTGAGGACATCATCGGGCAGTGGAAGGAATACTTTGAGGATCTCCTCAATCCCACTGACACGCCTTCCGCAGAGGAAGCAGAGCTTGAGGATGAATGGGTTGACTTGCCCATCACAGGAGCTGAGGTTGTCAAAGTGGTTAAAAGTGGCCGGGCCCCAGGGGTGGATAAGATTCGCCCTGAGTACCTCAAGGCTCTCAATGTTGTAGGGCTGTCATGACTGCACACCTCTGCAATGTTGCATGGAAGTTGGGGACAGTACCTTTGGCATGCCAAACTGAGGTGGTGGTTCCTCTTTTTAAGAAGGGAGACCCGGAGGGTGTGTTGCAACTTTAGGGAGATCACACTCCTCACTCTCCCTGGGAAGGTCTATGCCAGAGTACTGGAGAGGAGAGTCTGGCCGTTGGTCGAACCTCAGCTTCAGGAGGAGCAATGTGGTTTTCATCCTGGCTGTGGCACATCAGACCAACTCTTTACCCTCTCGAGAATCCTTGAGGGTTCATAGGAGTTTGCCCAACCAGTCTACATGTGTTTTGTGGACATGGAGAAGGCATTCGACCGCGTCCCTCATGGTTTTTGTGGGGGGTGCTTTGGGAGTATGGGGTATCGGGCTTGTCTATACGACTGTTGTGAGAGTTTGGTTCATATTGTCAACACTGAAGTCGGACTCATTTCCAGTGAGAGATGGACTCCGTCAGGGCTGCCCTTTGTCACCAATCCTGTTCATAATTGTTATGGACAGGATTTCTAGGTGCAGCCAAGGAATGGAGGGTGTCATGTTTGGTGACCACAGGATTTCATCTCTGCTGTTTGCAGATGATGTTGTTCTGTTGGCTTCATCCAGCAATGACCAACAGATCTTGCTGGGACTGTTTGCTACTGAGTGTGAAGTGGCTGGGATGAGAATCAGCACCTCCAAGTCAGATTCCATGGTCCTCAGCCGGAAAAGGGGGTTTGTCCTCTCTGGGTTGGGGACAGGCTCCTGCCTCAGGTGGAGGAGTTTAAGTATTTCAGGGTCTCATTCACGAGTGAGGGGAGAATGAGGCAGGAGATTGTCAGACGGATCGGAGCAGCATCTGCAGTGATGCGGATGTTGTGCCGGTCTGTCGTGGTGAAGCAGGAGCTGAGCTCTAATGCAAAGCTGTTGATTTACCAGTCAGTGTACGTTCCTACCCTCACCTATGGTTACGAGCTTTGGGTAATGACTGAAAGAATAAGATCATGGTTACAAGTGGCTGAAATGAGCTTTCTCCGTAGGATTGCTGGACTCACCCTTAGAGATAGGGTGAGGGGCTCAGCCATCCGGGAGAAGCTCAGAGTAGAACCGCTGCTCCTCCACATCGAAAGGAGCCAGTTGAGGTGGTTTGGGCATCTGATCACGATGCCCCCTGGATGCCTCTCACTTGAGGTGTTCTGGGCACGTCCCACTGGGAGGAGACTCCAGGGCAGACCCAGGACACACTGGAGAGACTCTTTTTCCCAGCTGGCCTGAGAATGTCTTGGTATCCTTTCTGAAGAGCTGGAGCAGGTGACTGGGGAGAGGGAAGTCTGGGCTTCTCTGCTTGGGCTGCTGCCTCCCTACCTGGACTTCCAGAAAAGCAGTAGAAGATAGATGGATGGAACTAATATCTATTTCTGCAGATTTTATATAGGCAGACAAAATAAAAGAAACACTGATATTAAACCACATCTATGTGAATGAGCAAGAGTTTTAAAAATTGTGGCTGTGAATGAAATTGGATAACGTAGCTTCAGGTCACATGGTCAGACTAGCAAAAGTTAAATGATGCTTTTCCCATAAGCTCTGTCGCTGAGAACTTGAAATCCTGAAATCACTGGAGAAAAATTAAGTTATCAAGCCACCATTAAGACAGCTTGAATTTTGTTTTAAACCCTTTGACAATGAAATTTGAGTTTAACTTACATGCAAAATTAAGCTGATTTAATTACCAATATTTTACTTTGATGTCACATATTATTTGATCACAGTTTATAAAAATAAAGGTTGTAACTTAGAATGTTTATCTAAATCAGTTAATTAGAATTTTTAACTTGCATCCATGTATTAAATCAAGTGGTGGTAACTGGTAATCCTGAGTTTTTAGAGTGTAGCGTTTGTCTAGCATTTTCTCCAGCTTTGTCGCTTTTCTCCCTGCTTCGCTGAATCGCCCCACCAAACAAGCTTGCGTCTTGTTTGTCACATGACTGGAAGAAGGTCATATAGACTGGAAGTGCTGCATTAAACAAAGCCTCGATTCATAGGATTTGAGTCAGTCAATTTTTGTAATCGAGTTACTCAGTTTATTCAAATAATCATTTCAGCCCTAAATGCTGTGCTGCATAGCATATGAAATTGTGCTCTCTTGAACTGCAGTGATGTTTTTGAAGTTTCAGTCTTTTTGGATGGTGAGAATAGGTTCCAAACATGAGTCTGTTGCACTCTACTGCAGCCCTGACGCCCTCATTCTTGAAAAGGAGAGAAGCCAGACCACCACCTAATTAATTTTGCATGACTACTCAAAAATATTTCACATAACTCCACTTCAACAGAACTGAACTATCCCTTTAGGATGGGAAGAATTACATTTTTGTCTGCTGGAACTCACTCTTTAAAACAAAGCCAACAGCAACGACAGCAAAAACCTAGACTGGAGATCATTACCAGGAAATATTGTCATGGCAAGAGGTAATTGTGGGGGGGACAGGGATCAATAAGCTCATGGGGACTGAGGACGTGGCATAGGAATAAGTTGATGACCCGACACCTGTGAAAGTACGGTGCAGATGTATGGACTGACTTCCTGTGACATTTGGGTCGTTTTCACACATGAAATTCAGAACTTCTTTACACCCCACGGGGGTGGGACTAACCCCAGTTGATATCTTGAACCTGTCAGCTCTCTGACGTAAAGTCTGAGTCCAAATTGCAAACAGAAGAGATAATATGAGGCCCTTTCACACACTTTAGGATTTTTTTTTAAAGTTCCTAGCTTGTTCCCTTTGCAGGGAATGGAATCTGTTTTTGTTATTACTGTATAGCCTTTTGTGGAATTTTTATTTCCTTCTCCAGAACAATAGGAATATATTGTGGGATGTTTAGTTTGTTTATTTAAAAGGGACATTGCATGCTAATGAACATTAATACAAATGTAAGTATGCCAGATTTAGCAGTACTGATAATTTGCATCTGTAGTCCCGGGGATGTACAGTGCTGTGAAAACATACTTGCCCCCTTCCCGATTTCTTATATTTTTGCACATTTGTCACACCTAAATGTTTCACATCACCAAATAAATTTTACTGATAGACAAAGACAACCCAAGTAAATACAAAATGCAATTTTCAAATGATGGTTTCATTTATTAAGGGAAAAAGCTATCCAAACCTACCTGGCTCTGTGTGAAAAAGTAATTGCCCCCTAATGCCCCCTAAACCTAATAACTGCTTGTGCCACCCTTGCTGCCAACAACTGGCAATGAGTCTTTTACATCACTGTTGAGGAATTTTGACCCACTCTTCTGTGCAGAATTGTTTAAATTCAGTCACATTGGAGGGCTTCAGTAACTGATGGCCAGACATTTTCCTTCAGGGTTTTTTTTGGTAGAGAGCAGAATTCATGGTTCTGTCAATTAGGGCAAGTTGTCCAGGTCCTGAAGCAGCAAAGCAGCTCCAGACCATGACACTACCACCACCACGTTTGACTGTTGATACAATGTTCTTTTTATGAAATCCTGTGTTAGTTTTATGCCAGATAAAACAGGACACATATCTTCCAGAAAGTTCAACTTTTGTCTCGTCAGTCCACAGAGTATTTTCCCAAAAGTCTTGAGGATCATCAAGATGTTTTCTGGCAAATGTGAGACGAGCCTTAATGTTCTTTTTGTCCAGCAGTGGTTTTTGTGTTTGAACTGTCCCATGGATGCCATTTTTGCCCTGTCTCTTTCTTATTGTTCCATCATGGACCAGTGTCCAAACTGAGGCAAGTGAGGCCTGCAGTTCTTCAGATGTTGTTCTGGGTTTTTGTTTCTCATCTGATCTTGAATTTCTTTAGATCACAGTTTTAATATGTTGCTTTTTGAAATATTTTAGCCTACTTCAGGTTGTCAGACAGGTTCTATTTAAGTGATTTCTTGATTCCTCAGGTCTGGCAGTAATCAGGCTTGGGTGTAGCTACTGAAACTGAACTTGTCTTTCAAAAACGTGGTTAATCACAGTTAATTCATGATGTAACAAGAGGGGCAATTACTTTTTCACATAGGGCCAGGTAGGTTCGGATAGTTCCTTTAATAAATGAAATCATTTGAAAATTGCGTTTTGTATTTGTTCAGGTTATCTTTGTCTGATATTAAAATTTGTTTGATGATCTGAAACATTTAAGTGTGACAAACATGCAGAAATGTAAGAAATCAGGAAGGGGCAAATACTTTTCACAGCACTGTAGGTGTACTGTGCATTTTAGAAGGTTAAAACCCACAAAAACACAATTTTGGGACCTTTAAGGGGATACACATCGCCTGTGAGAATTCATGTGTGGAAACTGATTCAATGACTTGGTGACATTCATGAATTTTTATTCTTCTCGTGTTACAGTAACTGATGATTGTGCATTGATGTGTGTGAGTATGTGTGTCCGTGTGCATATGTTTGTGTCTTACCTGTGGACTTGTTCACATAGGCGTCGACCTGAAGAGTATGACCTCCATGGCAGGAAGCGGCCGCGAACAGACGGCCCGCCGGACTTTGGCCAGCGAACAGGTGGTTAATGTGGTTAAAAGGGCAGACTGACTCAAGCACACATTTTTCCATTTTATTGGTCTGTAATGAAGCTGTGATTGGTAGAGGGGAGTAGTAAAGGTAAAATGGAGCTTTAGTATTAAATGCTGTTGTATAAATCCTTAACTTTGGGCTTGTTCCCATTCAACAACTTTTCAAGGTTCTCAAGCTAGTCTTCGTGTTGTTCACCTGATAACACATCCCTATCTATCTCTGTTGATCATATGTGTCATTAGCCCTATTTCCACTACAGGAACCAATTTTAGGGGACAGGAACTTGGGGCCAGCCATGTATCTGCCCTCACTCTCTGACTGCAGACAGTCCAAGCTGCTGGTCCTGTGCCTTGTCTTTTGTTCGTGCCCCATATGATATACAGTTGATCTGGCCATTCCGCTTCACAGTCATTGCGGTATTAACTTTTCAATTTTTAAGCATTATATGGCATAGCTGCACCAACACACCGGGAGAATCACCAGCAGGGACTCAGTCTTCCGTTGGCAGGCTGTGTGGGCTTGTATCCCCGCGAAGGACAGCGGTAGCGGCTGGTGTTATGCGCCATGTTGCTGTCCTTTAGTGCTCTTGTTCTCTTGAAGCTCACACTGTATGGCTACATATGTAGAGTAATCATTCAGACCCTCCACAATCACGCCAGCATTATATTATAAATTTTTAAGAATTAGATCTTCACTATTTTCCTTGTCAGATTTGGTGATTCTCATTTCCTTGTGTTTTGTTTACATCCTGATGCCAACTTTTATCCATTCAGCATTGAGTCGATCCTAAACCCCACCCAACAGTTTTCAGCGCTGCGCTGAAGTACCCACCCCTGGCAAGGGTCTTGTTTTGGCTGCTTTGACGTAATGAAAACGTTCCCTTTTGGTTCCTGTAGTAGAGACGCACACCATGGGGGAAGTTCCTGTAAAACTGGTTCCTGTTGTGGAAGTGGGGCTATAATCAAGGCCCACTGGCCAGACATGTTCTCCCAATATGTTATTTAGCCCACTACTAGATGACTAGACCTTGTTCCATCTCAGCTAATTTTTTTTTTTTAATCCTTGCAACTTTTCCTAAACTCAAAAATTGGGGGTATTTTTGTCTCTCCTATCACTGTGCAACTTTTCATTCCCACACTTTTCTAGAACACTAATAAGTTTACAACAGCCCCTTGTAAGTTTGCTTCTTATCTCAAACACTTATAAATCTCTGATTTTTTTTAAAAATGTCTCCCCCTTGAAAAATTTGATCTTTCTTGCCTACTTATAAATACGCAACTCCTCCCATTGTAAATTTGCGACTTGTCCCTCTTGTAAATTTGTGGCTTTTTGGCCCCCCAGTCAGTTTGTAACTTTTCATTCCCCCTCCTTTCATATTTGTGATTTACCTTCCTTGTGACTTTTCTTAACTTCATATGTAAATTTCACTTTTCTTTCCTGCTTGTAAATTTTCAACTTCACCCCTTAGTGAATTTGCAAATTTTGTCTCCCCTGTTCTCAGTTTGAGACTTTGCCCAAACACTAAGGACCTTGAGACTTGCCACCCATATAAAGAATTAACTTGTAGTTTCCCAAACAAAACCTGAAGTTTCCCCCCCTTTTGTCTCTCTCACAAAAAAATTTGTGACTTCCTGCCCATTTGTAAATTTGCAACTCCCCCCGTATATAAATTTGTGACTTTAACCCCCTTGTAAAATTGGAACTTTTTGACCTTCCCTCCTTGATGTTTTCTGCCCACTCGTAAATTTGCAACCCTTCCCATTCAAAATCTGTGACTTCTCCTGAATGCTTAATAAATTGCCCCCCCCCCCCCCAATATCTGTCTTCAGCCCCCTATTAAATTTTGCAACTTTTCTTCCCCTCCTCAGATAAATTAGCAACTTTTGCTGCCCACTGGTATATTTGCAACTTTCTGTACATACATGCTAGTTAACTTTTTAATTTAAAGCAACACTATAACTTTTTTTTTTTCTGGGTAGGTACATTAGAAAGACTACAACTATGGCGACTATGTCCTCAGTCCCAACAGCTAATCATAGGTTGTTTTGCTGTTGGTGGCTGAAGTTCTGCTCTGTGATTGGAATATGGGACTGAGGTCAGAGTTGCTATAGTTGTAGTTCTTGTAGTGTTCCTACCAAGAACAGAGTTGTTGCAGGAATAGCAGGCCCACTCGAAAGTGACATTCACCTGGTCAAAGGTTGATGTACCATCAAAATATTTTTTGAAACTTTTTTAAAGGTAAAAATTCTTACACAGTCTTGCTTTAACTTTCGATACTTAAATGCATCATTTAAAAGAAAAGATAAAAATAATAAATATTCTTGACTTTATTCATTGTACAGTGGGTGAAATAAGTATTTAACGCATCACCAATTTTTCTTAGAAAATATATTTCTAAAGGTGCTTATGACATGAAATTTTCACCAATACATACAAAGAAATTTAAAAAATAGATGTCCATAAATTATGTGCAATAATGTGAAATGACACAGGGAAAAAGTATTGTACATGCTTACTGAAAGTTGTTTAATACTTCATACAAGTATTAAACATTAATTATTGGGGGTGGCTGTGGCACAAGTGTAGTGTGGCCGACTACTGATTGGAGGGTCAGGGGTTCAATTCCTGCTCTCTCTGCAGTCTGCATGTCAAAGTGTCCTTGAGCAACACATTGAACCCCCAGTTGCTCCTGGTGGATCAGGCCAGTGTCTGTGTATGGCAGCTCTGCTGCCATCGGTGTGTGTGAATGGGTGGATAACAGGATCTGTAAAGCACTTTGGTAATCTAGAGATGAGAAAAAGCACTATATAAGTGAACACCATTTACCTTACAAAAGCATTTGTTGGTAATGACAGCTGCAAGATGCCTTCGGTATAGAGAAACTAGTCACATGCATTGCTCAGGTGTGATTTTGGCCCTTTCTTCTACACAGTCTTCAAATCTAGTTCTCTTCTGTGAACTCTGATTTTTAGTTATTTCCATTGATTTTCAGTTGGATTTAAGTGAGATGATTGGCTGGGCCATTCAAGCAGCTTTATTTTCTTTCTCTGAAACCAGTTGAGAGTTTCCTTGGCTATGTGTTTGGGGTCATTGTCTTGCTGAAATGTCCAGTCTAGTTTTATCTTCATCATCTTGGTAGATGTCAGCAGATTTTTATTAAGAATGTCTCCTTACTTTTTTTCCATTCATTCTTCCTTTAATTATATGAAGTTTGCCAGTACCATATGCTGGAAAAACAGCCCCACACCATGATGTTCCCACCTCCACTGGTATGCCGTTTTTGGGATGATGTGCAGGGCCATTTCTCCTCCAAACATGGTTTGTGTTATGGCACCCAGAGAGTTCAATTTTGGTCTCATCTGACCAGACTCCCAGTATTTAACAGGCTTTTCCAAATGTTGTGCAGCAAACTTTAAATGACCTTCCAACATGTTTTTTTCTTCAGCAACGGGATTTTTGCATGATGACTGTGGTTGAGTGCATTACTTACTGTTTTCTTTGAAACTATTGTACCAAGCCTTTTTGAACCTCTCCCACAAGTGGACCTTGGCTCTTGGACAGTTCTTCGGATAATTCTTTTCACTCCTCTATTCGAAATCTTGCCAGGAGCACCTGGTCAAGGCTGGTTTATGGTAAAATGATGTTCTTTCCACTTGGGAATTATGGCCCCAACAGTATTCATTGGAACATTCAGAAGTTTCGAATTCCTTCTGTCTTCCCAAGACAATCACTGATAGCCGTAGTAGTAGTCTAGAGAATGACCTGAATGGGTTCCCATAACGGCAGGAAACCTTGTCCTAGACAGGGCAGAGTGGAGACAGTTGACATGTAGGACCTGCCGCTGGGCAGACCACTTAGAGAGAACCAGTGCCATCAGTATGTTTTGCAACAATAAGGGTGAGGTGGTCTTGTGAGATCTCTTTGCTTCTGTCCATCATGAGATGTTTCTTACGTGACACCTTGGTAATGAGACACCCTTTTAAAGGCCATCAGTTTGGACTGAACCTGCTGATATTGATTTGTACTGAAAAGGGGCAGGGTTGCTTTAAAATTACTGACAAATTTCAGCTGGTGTTTTGGTTTTCTGTGCCTTTATTCACCTATCTTTCTTTGTGTGTTCTTTCCACATGTCATTTCACATTATTACCATAATTTATGAATGTGGTTTGGTTTCTTTGCATATGTGGATTGCATGGGTGGCTGCTGACATTCGGTGAAAATTTCATGTCAGTAGCCCCATTAGAAATATATTTACTGAGAAAAATGGTGATGCATTCAATACTTAGTTTTTAACCACTGTAACTTTGCTGAGCCTCAGTAAGATTGAATTTATCACCCATGATCTAAAACAGTGTTTTTCAACCGGGGGCCTGAATAAGTAGTTTTTGATTTGGTGTTAGAAAATGTTAACATGCTGTAGGTCTTTGCATGTTACCTGGTATTCTGTCTTGACTCACCTGGCGTCACATGACACTCACCTCCATAATGTGTATGCCTTTCAGGTTTCATCCAGGACCTGAGGAACCAGCCAGCGGACAGGTGAGATACACCATAGGATTCACCTGGAAGTGGGCAGGGCTACATCAGTTTTATTTTTGAAAGTTTGTGAACTTGTTGGCTTGTTTGTCACTCAGGATATTTCAAAACATGCTTTTATTTTCAACAGGACTTTTTTTTTATTATATTGTTAATACAAGATAGCAGGTTAAGGGCTAATGCTGCTAACATTACAAGTGATACAAATTTAGCTGATGACACTTTAAATTTGAAAGTGATTTTATGTGAACTTGCTTCATATTTCAGACGATTTTCGGGTGTCAGACGCGACGTGTTTCTGAATGGGGTGAGTCCATGTTACTAATCGACAATGAAATAATGAGTTATTTAGCCCACATGCTAATATTGGCACCTTAGTTGACAATTTCAAAGTAAAAGATTATCTTAAGAGCAGATGACATGTTCACCCAAACATGACCACAGTACAGTCTTGTTGCACAATACTGCTCAATATTAAAACATGTTAGCAGGTTGTTGTTGGATGTTGATTTGTGTGTTTACCTGTTTCAGTCCTATAATGACTACATGAGGGACTACCACCATAATGTTGGACCCCCTGCTCCCTGGCAGCCCTTGGTATGATTCATTGATCTTGTTTTACTGATTGATTCAAGTGTTTGTCTTTAAGGGTGAGGGGTATGATGAGAGTTTCTTGTTTTCACTTCTTTTGCACAATAATTTGAGTAATTGGAATGGCTACCAACAGAAAAACTCAATCATGTCATTTTGTTAGGGTCCATCTTAGTCTCACTATCGCAGTTTTGACTTGGCTGTAGTTGTGAAGTAAAAACCAGGGCTCACTGGAATGATACCACCCTCTCAGCTTCATCTCCACCTGTTTTAATGGCGGTGGAAAATGAAGCCCAGAGAATACTTGAGTATATGAAAGAGATGTCAACAGTTTTACTGTGGGACGTGATTTGAGGTTGAGTCAGTTGAAAAAAATTTGAAATATATGGGAGTGAGATACTTGATATTGTGAGTATCATTGAATCATGATAGGATCATATCGTCACCCAACTACCATGATCTGAATTGGCTCACAATTCAGGGATGAGAATCTTCCTCGGATCCGATCATGTCTAGGGTCATTCTCGTGAATCGTCTAAATTCGAGGAGAAAATTTTAGGGGGGGGGGGGGTCTGGCGGCGAGTCGTATTTTCGATCGGCTGTGAAAATCCACCGCGCAAAACGCGCTACCCAGCGAGATCAGTAATGTAATGTAACAAGGCCACTGATAGGCTGATACTTATTGAAGCAACCAATCGGTGATTTGGTTAGATTTCTTTTGTCATATCCGGATAACACGCGGAGCGAAATGCAAGTGGCGGACAGTTCAATCAACTGCGTTTTCCCGATTTCGTCAAAATGGTGAACCTAAAACTCACGAAAGAGAACAAAGCAAGAATTTTAGAAATCGACAAAGGGATAAAGAACAAGTTTCGTTGGGAATGGCTTGAAAAAACTGTGTCAATGACGGTAAAGATCGGTAAAAATACTGAAGTTGTGGTTGAAAAAATGGCCGACTTCATAGCGAAATGCGAAGTACCAGGGAAAGCCCAGTGTGTTTATTGCAACGATTTCTTGAGTTATGGATCTCGTGGTTATGTTGCCTTTGTTGAGCACTGTTCAAAACAGAAACATCTCAAAATTGTGGCTATGGCTACAAGGAGATCGAACTACTCACTCGGTGCAGCGTTCAAAACGATTGATGGACACGGTTAAACTCAGATGCCAGTCAGTCAAAGTTCATCACAGCCGGCCCCGATTACAGCAATTAGTGATCGGAAGACACATTCCGAGGTAAGATTTTTTTTTCTTGTTTAAGTAATGTACTTGAGAATTTTCGCGTAATGAATTTGTTATGAAGTAGCATGTGTAAGTTGTGATGGCATGCCATCACAACTTACTGCATCACAGCATTACACAATGCTGTTCTTCAACCCTTTGCAGCATCTTCATGGGGTTGGTCTCATTTAAAAGAAAATACTCTGAATTTTTTGGCAAAACAGTCATAATCTCTCTAAGTGCTCCTGCCACTGAGTAACAGGAAAGCTCACCTGGGTGTTTTTTAGATACAGATGCTTGCAAATAACATACAGCTGTCAGATACTGGCTGGAAAACACAACAGAAATGTAGAACCAAGTGTTTTCAAGCTCAGGTCAAAATTTTGTAAAAATACCACAAAAAATGAATATATATTACACAGCTTTTTTCTGAGGTTGTAACAAGGCTGTGTCTGTACTGGAAGACCGGAAATACAGCTTTTTTTTTTTTTTTTTTTTTCAGTGCGCACTGAGATGCAGAGACGTGACCGCCCGCTGAATTCACAAGAGTTCAAGGGGTTAAAATATACTGATATGCAACTTTTTTATATTCCTAGTAACACTAACAAATGCACACATTAATAAATCAAAATGTTTGCAGAATGTCAGTATATTTTAATAAATGGGTGATGGACTTGGTGATGGAATTTTGTTAATATTTATAATTTATTTTACTTGGTTAAATTATTTTGTCTGTTCTAGAACTATGTAAATGTAATTCTGTGTCAGTTCTAAACATATTAGATAGTAGTAAAATATAATTTAGTATTATTACATCAACATACTATTCAGATATCATAAATTTAATACATATGTACTGTGTTTCACTTTACTTTGGGGTTGAAAAAATGGCCGACTTCATAGCGAAATGCAAAGTACCAGGGAAAGTGACACTGAATCAAAACAGTATTGAACATGATTACACATGTGATGCAGCAGCAGATTAAAAAGATAAACTATAAATGCATTTGTACTTACTTCTAATTTTAAATATAAGACCACATTTGAGCATTCTAAAACACCAGATTTTGTTAGCTTCTGGGGGGCGTTGCCCCCCAGACCCCCCACCAAGGCTCCGCCTTGGATCCAGCTTGGGGGCCTGCATCCCCCAAGACCCCCGGCTAAGTTTCCTCTTTTTTTCCCAAAACCCCATTCTCATCCCTGACAATTCCCACCCCTGAAAACTAGGATCACCAAACTTGGTACACAGGTTCACCCTGTGACCCTCAAGGGTGACTGTGGATTTGGGATTGCAAGGTCAAAGGTCAACATCAAAATGGCTTATAAACTATATCTCAACACCAAAGAAAGCTAGGGTCACCAAACTTGGTACACAGCTTCACTCTGAGACCATGACCTCTGACTACAGGTTTGTGGTCCAAAGGTCAAGGTTATCACTGCCTGTGCCCTCTTACTATAGAACGTGTAAAGCTCTCTAGGGTCACCACACTTGCTTGGTTCACCTTGGGATCCAGCCCTACAGCTATGGGTTGTATACGTTGTTGTATGTTGTGGATGATGGGCTTATCATAATTTGATTCTGCCACAGTAATTATATTGAAAAGTTGAAAACTGTTCTCTGTCAGTAAGTATTGGGATCTTCAAAGAAAACTGAGACCAGGGGATATTGCACTCGCCTCAGTGTTCTTGTACGATAAGTCAGGATAGTCTGCGATGGACCGGCAAGCTGTCCAGGGTGTACCCTGCCTCTCATCCAAAGACGCTGGGATAGGCTCCAGCCCTCCACGACATGAAAGGGATTAAGCGTTAAAGTAGATGGATGGATGGATGGATGGATGAAAAGTTAGTAGTATGTGAAGTTAGCTTAGTGGCCATGGTTTTATGGCTGAATTCTTTAAATTCTCGTAATCCCACAAGACGTCCATGTTCCCACAGTTGATTATATATCTTGCATTATTTTGGCTTATTTTGTTATATTTTGGCTGTGATAGCCTGGTAGATTAGCTTACTAGCATTAGTTTGGCTGTGCAGTTGGCTGGGATAGCCTGATAAATCAGGGTGCCTAGCGCTAGCTCAGTTGTGGGATCTTGATTGGTTCTTATGGTTATTTTCTATATATTCTATCCACTCCCACAAGACATCCATGTTCATCTATCAACACTTAAGCAATATTACACGAGAGGGAGTACAGTATTAATGAACATAGTAACTGCGGGTTTGATACGTCTACACATTGGGCATTAGATGTATCACACCCATAGTTAGTATATTCATTGATACTGTATGACGTCAAGTGTAATATTGCTTTTATACAACAGCTCCGCAAGAAATTGATTAAATGACAGCAATACTGGACAAAATGTTATGATTTGTTTGTTTAAGCAGTTAATTTTGCATAGTTGAGAAAAAATAGTCCCTTCTAAATGTAGCCAGTAACTGTTGAGAAGCACCTAAGTACATACCGGTCACCTGTTGAGTCTGTACCACAGAAAGGCCCAGATGAATGCCAGTGGCTCATTAGCATGTGAGCGATATGGCTTTAGCACACTTCACTCGCCTTTTTTTTTTTTTCCCATTTTCAGATGAAACAGAGAGTCCATCACCACAGAGATATTGTAGTTTTCTAACTTAGTTAAATTCAACTGTAGCCTCTCTGTTTTGTTTAAACATACGTAAAATATATTGCTGGATGTTTAAAAGGACAGGCCTTCCGGATCAGACACAGCTGAGACTGTAGTTGCTTTTCACACAGCGCCTCACTGTGGAAATTAAGGTATCCGACACAGTGTCGCAATTCTCAAGTCTGTAGACTTGACAGTAAATTACTGTTTGTAATTAATGGTTACTAGAACACCTTTGAAGTGGATTGATGAAACGGCTTGTTTTTATTGTGGAATATAGTAACTCCTGGAATCCCTGTTGTCCAATCAAATTGCTTGGTCGGAACTAACTGTTGTATAATTGAGCATTTATCTCATTCGTAGAAGATATTTTAGCCTATTTCACTATAGTTTATTTATTATACCCTGGCTGGGATTGTTTCTTAGCCAGCAGCGGTTAGCTGCCATTAGCAGAGTTACACATTCATTTATGGTTGTTTCTCTGCTTATGTCCAAGAGACCAGTCCTGTTCTCTCAGCCACTTGCATCACACAACTCTCTCCCCAGTAATGTTTTCTTTGGGCTTTTACATTTGCACATTTAACCAATTTTATGTTGGCTCCAGCTGGCTCTGAAAGGCAACCTGTGTAAACATGTGGAAAAAGTGCATAATGGCTCTTGTTTAATGGTTCACAGTGGGCTCACTGCTATATTGGTTCCTAACCCACTCCACTGCCTCTTACAGCTCTAGTGGTTGATTGTGGAATTAATTAATTAGGTCATTTGCATTGATGATATTGTGTAACAGTGATGTCATATGTTCACGCCATCAGGCGGGGTACCCCGGCGTGGAGCAACCACCCCCCCATCACCCTCCTTACTACCACCACAGTCATCCTCCCCCTCCCCCTCATCAGCCCTACCACCACCACCACCACCCCCCTCTACCTCCACATGAGGCGCCACCTCCTCGATTCAGAGACAAGCAGCGAGCACCACAGCACCGCGCCTTCACCTCCAGCCCAGTAAGTCCTTTCATCAGTTATTGATGGGGGCCTAGAGATTGGTGTGGTCTCTTACCCTTTTTCTCCCTGTCACACAGCATGACTACGATATGCGAGTGGATGATTTCCTGCGGCGCACGCAGGCAGTGGTGAGCAGCCGACGTGAGCGTGAGCGACAGCGTGAACGGGAGAGAGGTGGTCCACGGCGCGACAGAGAGCGAGACCGAGCAAGGGACAGAGACAGAGAGAGAGAGAGGGACAAAGAGAGGGGGCGTTACCGTAGGTGATCTGATGAAGTCACTTCCTGTTAACCCGCAGGGCTTTTATTTTGACAGTCAGCAGTGTTTTGACTGGTTTTTTTGTTTTTGTTGAAAATTATATTAAAAAAAAAAAACAGCAGATTGATGAGGTCATTTATGTGCATAAAGTGAAATATTAACCTTTTTGGTTCAAACTTATTTTAGCAACCACATACCATGTTGTGTGAAGGTTTGGACTTCATTTCCCAGAATCCTCTTTATGGAGATTTTATTTTGAAGGTTTTCAGTATTTGTGTCTGCTGGTTCCCAACATGAGGGGAGAGGCCCTCTGACAGTCACTGAACTGTGGACAGGAAGTGTTTATTTTGAAATGTTGCTTTTTAATTGTTAAATGTTGGGCACTTTTCCCTGTTGAATCCTTCAGAATAAATGTCTTGTTTTGTTTTTTAAAAAAAGCCTCACGTCTCTTTCACTTGCTGCTGATGACACAGTATCTGTCATTGTTACTGAGGTAAAGTTTAATTATTATATGCAGTATTTATTAAAGTTTTGATACAGGTGGTTGTAGAGGAACAAGATAAACAGTCAAAAAAGCTGAAATGAAAAGCAAATCTGAAAACCATATACAAAATATTAGAATTCAAACAACTGAGCTAAGCAGGTTAAGAGTTGAACTATTTCAAATGTTTCTAGTTCATTTTTAATTTTTGCAAACAGATGAAAACTAAACCTTCCCACGGGGGTGCACAAGTCAGTGTACTCCCAGTGCCGGTCCCAAGCCCGGGTAAATGGGGAGGGTTGTGTCAGGAAGGGGATCTGACGTAAAACCTTTGCCAAATCAAATGTGTGGATCATGACGAATGAGAATTTCGTACTGGACTGGTCGAGGCCCGGACTAACAGTGACCACCACTGGTGCTGTTAACTGACAGGGTGCCGGTGGAAATTGGACTACTGTTGGTCGAAGATCAAGGAGGAAGAGAGGGAGAAGGTGTGTTAGGAGGGGGAAAGTGAGAAAAAGAAGTGTAGAGGTGAGGGTAGAGACGTTAAATGTAGAGATCATGACTGGTAAAGGCAGAGAGTTGGCAGATATGATGGACAGAAGAAAGGTAGATAATACTGTGTGTTCAAGAAACCAGATGGAAGGGAAGCAAGGCTAGGAGCACTGGATATGGATTTAAACTTCTACCATGGTGCAGATAGGAAGAGAAATGGGAGTAGGAGTAATCATGAAGGAAGAGTATGTGAAGTGTGCTCGGGAGGTAAAGAGGGAGACAGAATCATGAGTTTGAAGCTAGAAGTCAAAGTTGTGATGTTGAATGCTGCTAGTGCGTATGCCCCACAAGTTGGATGTCAGGTAGAAGAGAGAGGAATTCTGGAGTAAGTTGGATGAAGTGGTAGAGTGTTCCCAGGGGGGAGAGAGTGGTGATTGGAGCGGACTTTAATGGGCATGTAGGTGAAGAACAGAGGTGATGAGGAGGTTCTGGGTAGGTATGGTCTTAAAGGAGAGAAATATGGAAGGACAGGTGGTTGTGGATTTTGCTAAAAGGATGGAAATGGCTGTGGTGAACACATACTTTAAGAACAGAGAGGAACATAGGGTGACTTATAAGAGTGGAGGAAGGTGTACACAGGTGGACTACATCTTCAGCAGAAGGAGAAATCTTAAAAGAGATGGGAGACTGCAAGGTGGTGGCAGGGGAGAATGTAGCTCGGCAGTATTGGATGGTAGTCTGGAGGATGACTTTGGAAAGCAAGAGGAAGAGAGTGAAGGCAGAGCCAGAGATTAGGTGGGGGACGTTAATGAAAATTAATACAAATGTACGTATGCCAGATTCAGCAATACTCCTAATTTGCATCTGTAGTCCCTCGAAGGGTCACAAAAGCACACACTCATACACGAGAAGAACATCTGCAATAAAACTACAAAGGGGATATGCAGAAGTGCAAGAGTTAAGGAGCTACAAAACAAAACATTCAAATGTGGCATGAGTGAAGTGCTGTGTACAGGTACATCTCAAAAAATTAGAATATCATGAAAAAGTTCAATATTTTTTGTCACTCATTTCAGCAAGTGAACCCCATATATAGATTCATTACACAGAGAGTGATGCATTTCAAGTGTTTATTTTAATTTTGATGATTATGGCTTACAGTCCATGAAAACCCCAAATTCAGTTTCTCAAAAAATTAGAATATTACAGAAAATTAATTAAAAAAAATTTTTTTTAATAGAAATGTTGGCCGACTGAAAAGTACAGTATGTCCATGTACACACTCAATACTTGGTCGGGGTTTCTTTTGGATTAATTACTGTATCAGTGTGGCGTGGCATGGAGATGATCAGCCTGTGGCACTGCTGAGATGTTATGAAGGTCCAGGTTGCTTTGATAGTGACCTTCAGCTCGTCTGCATTGTTGGGTCTTGTGTCTCTCATCTTCCTCTTGACAATACTCCATAGATTCTCTGGGGTTTAGGTCAGGAGAGTTTGCTGGCCAATCAAACACAATGATGCCATGGTCATTAAACCAGGTTTTGATACTTTTGGCAGTGTAGGGGGGTGCCAAGTCCTGCTGGAAAATGAAATCAGCTTCTTCATAAAGCTTGTCAGCAGAGGGAATCATGAAGTGCTCTAAAATTTCCTGGTTGACAGCTGCGCTGACTTTGGTCTTGATAAAACACAGTGGACAAACACCAGCAGATGACCTGTGTTCAGATAAGTAACTTCTGCATTTCATTTGTAAATTAAAGTCCCAGAGTCTGCAGAAAGAGTGAAGAGGCACAGAATCTAAGTTACTTGAGGTTTAGTGTGAAGTTTCCACAGTCAGTGATGATTTGAGGAACCATGTCATCTGCTGGTGTTGGTCCACTGTGTTTTATCAAGACCAAAGTCAGCGCAGTCATCTACCAGGAAATTTTAGAGCACTTCATGATTCCCTGTGCTGACAAGCTTTATGGAGAAGCTGATTTCCACACTGCAAAAAGTATCAAAACCTGGTTTAATGACCATGGCATCACTGTGTTTGACTGGCCAGCAAACTCTCCTGACCTAAACCCCATAGAGAATCTATGGAGTATTGTCAAGAGGAAGATGAGAGACACCAGACCCAACAATGCAGATGAGCTGAAGGGCACTACCAAAGCAACCTGGACCTTCACAACACCTCAGCAGTGCCACAGGCTGATCACCTTCATGCCACACCACATTGATACAGTAATTAATCCAAAAGAAGCCCCGACCAAGTATTGAGTGTGTACATGGACATACTTTTCAGTCAGCCAACATTTGTATTTAAAAACTATTTTTTAAAATTAATTTTATGTCGTATTCTAATTTTTTGAGAAACTGAATTTGGGGTTTTCATGGGCTGTACGCCATAATCATCAAAATTAAAATAAACACTTGAAATATATCACTCTGTGTAATGAATCTATATAATATATGGGTTTCACTTTCTGAAATGAGTGACAAAAAATATTGAACTTTTTCATGATGTTCTAATTTTTTGAGATGTGCCTGTATGCATGCACACACACATGCACCCAAGCACCTCACAGCAACAGCAAACAAGAGGCAGGGCATATGTGTGTGATGCACAGGCACATATACTGTATCTCAAAAAAGTGAGTACACCCCTCACCTTTTTGTAAATATATCTTTTCATGGGACAACACTGAAGATATGACACTTTGATACAATGTAAAGTAGTCAGTGTACAGCTTGTATAACAGTGTAAATCTGCTGTTCCCTCAAAACAACTCAACACACAGCTATTAATGTCTTAACCGCTGGCAACAAAAGTGAATACATTCCTAAGTGAAAATGTCCAGATTGTGCCCAATTAGCCATTTTCCCTCCCCAGTGTCATGTGACTCGTTAGTGTTACAAGGTCTCAGGTGTGAATGGGGAGCAGGTGTGTTAAATTTGGTGTTATCACTCTCACAGTCTCTCATACTGGTCACTGGAAGTTCAACATGGCACCTCATGGCAAAGAACTCTCTGAGGATCTGAAAAAAAGAATTGTTGCTCTATATAAAGATGGCCTAGGCTATAAGAAGATATGCCAAAACCCTGAAAGTGACCTGCAGCATGGTGGCCAAGACCATACAGTGGTTTAACAGGACAGCTTCCACTCAGAACAGGACTCGCCATGGTCAACCAAAGAAGTTGAGGGCACGTGCTCAGCATCATATCCAGAGGTTGTCTTTTAAAAATAGACATATGAGTGCTGCCAGCATTGCTACAGAGGTTGAAAGGGTGGGGGGGTCAGCCTGTCAGTGTTCAGACCATATGCCGCACACTGCATCAAATTGGTCTGCATGATTGTCGTCCCAGAAGGAAGCCCTTTTTAAAGATGATGCACAAGAAAGCCCACAAAGAGTTTGCTGAAGACAAGCAGACTAAGGACATGTGATGTAACTGAATTTTATCTAAACACTTTAAAAGGTCCTGGAGTAAAATAATCAACCGGATCTGTGAGGTGAATCTTCCTTTATTGCTACAGCAAACAGGAGGGGTGAGACCAGAATACAGCTCTGCTCTCCCGAGAGAGAGAAACACACACACTTTTATAGCTCTACAGTGAGGCTTCTGGAAAGAGATAAGACACGGCTGTACAGCTCAGAGACATCGCAGGATCCAGGCAAGGGCTTCAAGGCCATTAAACTGTTCTCCCATGAGAGGGATAAAAAAGGGGAGGAGAGGGAGTGAGAGCATGAATACCTTAGCCGGTCACTGTGACATAAACTTCATCTTGGGACACAAAGTATAACAAATTCATCAAACAGCTTGTTAATATAGCATATCAAAACAGTTCATATATAGATAAAAGTTACAGTCATATGTTGTAACACACACACACACACACACACACACACTCAAAAACCATGTGATCTCAACAGATAAATGCATAATCAGTGAATTTCTATTACAATATTCCCTTCTTTTGGTCATATATGACCATACGTACAAGACTGTCAGAGTAAGAAAAATCAGCAAAAGTACACCCTCTCTGGTTTAAACTAATGCATCATGAACAATGACATGGAATGACATAATAGGTAAAGAATCACAGACCATTGCATCATTCATTCATCCATCCATTGCATCATAAACTGGGAATAATAGTGTAACATGGTAACAACAAACTTTCAAAATTTATTCTGTAACATTATCATAGCCATCAGGGAAAGGAAGGTGTGACATATCTGAAGCAGTGTGTATAGACATTTTCTGTTTCATTGTGTCTGAATCCTGTTCCACTGTGGGGAGAGCTGTATAATGCATCATGTTGACGGCAAACATTTTGGACATCATATGGCGAATTATTGGAATCAGACAACAGCCACACAACATCAAAATCAATAGAATCATTAAGAACATCACACCAATACGTACAAACCAGTCTTTCCAATTACCACTAGTGAGGCAAGACCAGAGGTCCCAGATTGGAGAGGCCATGCTGTCCTGCTGCGGCTGCTGTGAGAGGAGGTCATCGAGGTGACTTATCACATATGTCATATTATCCCCATCATCAGGCATATAGGTACATACATTGTGAACTCTGACTTGGTGAAAAGCAAAATCTGTTACACTGACATTCTGTTGTGTTTCCTGCCAGTTCAACAGTAAACCCCTTGTCACATCCCAAACCATTTTGGTGAGCCCTTTTCAATCGTAGTCTGCGTTAGCAATGCTCCCATTGTTTCTGATCTGTTCAGAGGATAAGGACTCATGGGTACAGAATGACTAACATGATGTGGCAGATAAGTACAGACATAACAAGACCCAGTCGCATTTGCTTGTCTAACCGACAAATGTACCACCTGATACCATGCATTGTTGTCATAGGTGTCGCTGGAATGGTTGTCAAAAGTTATACCCCAAAGGGCTTGCCTCTCATCCGGAAAGGATTATTTGGTGAGGCAGAACAGTTCATCAGTAGAAATAAGATTACTCCAAGCAAGAAAGTGATAAGAAAGCACACCCACACCGTGTCCGTCTTGGCACCAAACTGACAACCTTGCCGGCATCTTCGGCGGTGTTCCTCCTCAGCGACGTGATGCTGTTGTGAGTCTGAATTGTCCGTCATATCAGTGTCAGTGTAAGTGAGATGCATGCTGTATATCTCACCTGAGCAGCGTTCAGCGTACACTGAGGTTGTTTGTGACGGCTGTCAAGTGCAACAGTATGTGGCCTTATGTCGTCACACAGCGATTAGGTGACAACACTAGTTGCACTTCTTCTTCTCTCCTTTACGTTGATAACCAGACAGCCTGCTTTTCTATTGCAAACACCGGTACTGAACACCAGAGGGTGCTGTCAGCTGACATTTGCATAGACAAACAGTTAAGACGGTCACTGCCTTTGTCGAGGAGTCCAAAACCCAGAGGATCCAGCAGAAGAAGCCACCAAAGATGAACAGGGAGTTGGCTTTCGAGTTAATGGGGGGAAGGGGAAAAATAATGAAGCTGGTAGTGATCTTGGCTAACCACTTGGACATATGCTTCTCGTCCTAGTCTACAACGTGGGGTGGTGATTACGGCTAATCACCATCTGCTTCTACTCCTGGTCTGGTCTGGGATCTTCTGGCTTGACCCCTGGGACCTTTCTGCAGTGTGTTGCATGGATCCACGTCGCCCTCTCAACGATTTTCACAGCCGTGAATGTTGTCAGAAGGACTTGGTATGGACCCAACCATTGTTTGCTGTGCCAATTCTTCCGTTTGAAGCTTTTAACCACCACCCAGTCACCTGGTCTTATGTCATGGAGGAGCCCCTCGGCAGTTCTGGGCAGGGCAGCTTTTACCTGTTGAGAGATGTTTTGCAGTTGGCAGGACAGGGCAGAGCAATAAGATAACGCGGCATTCTCAAAATGTGAGGTGGTTAGAAGAGGTGGTGTCTTCCTTTTTGCAGAGAATCCTAAAAAGGGAGGATGAGCAAACAAGATTTCAAAGGGTGACATGTTATACTTCTTCCTGACTCGCATGCGCATGTACATGAGTTCCAACGGCAGACATTTTACCCAGGGCAGGCCAGTATCATCTTTGAGCTTGGCAAGCTTGTTCTTTAGGGTGCTATTTTCGCGCTCACTAGCACCACCTGATTGCGGGTGGTAGGCACAATGTTTCTTCAAATCAAAGCCCAATGTAATAGATTAGTCAATGCTTCATTTACAAAATGTTTACCATTGTCACTAGAGATTTTCTCTTGTGTTCTCCATCTGGGAATGATTTCTGACAATAATGCTCTGGCCACAACAGTGCTTGTTGCATGTTTGGCTGAAAAGGCATCTACCCATTTGGACCACATGTCAACCATCACCAAACAGTACTTTTTGCCATCTGCTGGGCTTAGTTCAATGAAATCCATTATGAGATGTTGAAATGGTTCTGCAGGTGGCGGATGTGCTGCTGGGACCTGTTTGGAGACCCTGTGGGCATTGTTAGTGGCACAGATTAAGCATTTTTTGCAAAAATTGTCAGCATAAACAGTGAATCCAGTAGTAAACCAATTTGCATGCAGTGGTTGTATCATCCCTTCTCTTGACACATGGTCTTTCCCATGTGTCAATTTAGCAATACTAGAAAAGCACGCAGAGAGTTCATACCTCCGCCAAGGCTCCTTCCTTCCCTCCCATCTAAATCCATCCAGTAGTTTTTGTGTAATCCTGCTGCACAAATGCAAGCAAAGCCCTTGGTGGAGGTGTGCACTCCCAGATCATCACCAAAATCAAAATCCATCCATAACTTTTTGAGTTATGTTGCTAACAAACAAACAAACAGACAAACCCCGGCAAAAACATAACCTCCTTGGTGGAAGTAATGATGGAAGAAATGAGCTGGTAAGCAGGGGAGGGCATTCGTGACCCCTCCACACCAGCCTGATCTTTGTGACATCCTTTCTTGGCCCATTTCTGACATTTCTGTGGCGAGGAAAAAGACTGCATGGTAAGAAGTGAGTCAAAAGGAGAGGAGGGTTGGTTAGTAGGAGGGCAGACACACGAAGGGGAAGAAGGGGTCATGACATGGCTGCAGCAAGAGACAGGGCTGCAGCTTTAGCCGCAGCATCAGCACGTGCATTACCCTTAGACACAGGGTCAGAAGATGAAGCGTGGGTTGTGCATTTGCACACCACCACAGATAAAGGAAGGAGAATAGCTTTCAGCAGGTGTGACACCTGTATAGAATTCTTACCGGTGAGCTTGCAGAGGTAAGGAAGTGACGTTCACACCAAAGGGCACCAAAATCATGCACCACTTCAAAAGCGTAATGAGAGTCAGTGTAAATAGTGACCGATTGCCCTGTAGCATAAGTGCATGCCTCTGCCAAGGCAGCCAGTTATGCAGAAAGATGAGATGGCAAGGAGCCAGAGAGCAACGTATAGTGGTCATCACATACTGCCCAACCCACTTTGTTGCGGCCTACAGACAGGTCAACAGAGGCAGAGCCATCAACGTACAGGACAAGGTCTGGGTTGGAAAGTGGAGTATCAGACAGGTCAGTCACGGTCACAGTCTGTGTCATCATCACAAGAAGGTGGGGGAAGATTGGTGGCTGGGTTAATTGACTGCACAGCATTTGACAGTAAGGTTTGATGATTCAAGGAGGGCAGAATGATATCTAAGCCACCTTGTGTGGGAGAGGTGTGACGACTTCTGCTCATTCAGAAGTAGTGCAACTGCATGAGGAACATACAGACTGAGGGGAGAATACAGAACAATGTTGCAGGATGCCACTATTGCACGCCCTGCCGCAGCCACAGCCTGGAGACAAGAGAGTGAGTCCTGCTGCAACAGCATTCAATCTGCAGGAGTAATACGCAACTGGGCGAAGTCTGTCACCGTGGGGCTGCAGGAGAACGGAGGTCATGCATCCAGACTTTTCATCAACATACTGAGCAAAGGGTTTAGATGAATCAGGAAGTGAAAGAGTTGGAGGAGCCAAGAGAGCTTTTTTCATGTTGTCAAAGGAGTTATTAGCAGCGGGTGTCCACTCAAGAGGGAAGTGTGAGGGACCCTTTGATGGAATGATGTCACGCATTGGGCTCGCAATGCATGAAAAATCAGGAATGAAGGAACGGCAATAGGATGCCATGCCAAGGAAGGAAAGAAGTTCCTTCTTGGTTTTAAGCTTGTCCATGTGACAGACTGCTTGTGCACACTTTGGAGAAAGACATTTGGCTTGATTAGAGATTTGATGGCCCAAAAATGTGACCATTGGTTTGCAAAATTGCAATTTGGACTTTGAAGCCTTGTGGCCTTCTGCAGCAAGGTGACACAAAAGCTTCAAAGAATCTGCTTGGCATTGTGCCTCATTTGGCGCACACAGCAATAGGTCATTGACATATTGAATCAGGACAGAGCCATCTGACAGTTGAAGAGAGCTCAAGGAGCTTTTGAGAGCCGCGTTATAGATGGTCGGACTTTCACAGTATCCCTGGGCCAATCTGGTGAAAATGTAAAGAGCCCCACTGAATTGGAATGTGAACCAAAACTGTGAGTCTTTGTGGATAGGGACGCTGAAAAACGCGTTTGACAAATCCACCACTGTAAAATGGGTTGAATTTGGAGGAATTTGAGTCAAGATGGTATGAGGGTTAGGGACCATAGGAGCATGCTGGATGACGGCAGCGTTGACAGCCTGAAGGTCTTGGACAAAACGCCATTCAGCAGGTTGGCCCTTATCTCTGAATTTTTTTTTTTTTTTTAACGGGGAAAAATTGGCATACATGCTCGCAGGAAAGTGAAACCCCGTACTCTGTGCGATACATCTGCAGAGAGGGGGAGAACGAAACTGTACTGAGGCCAACATGGTGTAGTGGTGCAGATGAAACCCAGTCATCAGCGCGGTGAGCGGCAAGGGCCCGTGCACCCATATTTCTCCACGCTGAGGAGGAGGCTTTTGTGAGTGAGACATGCGGGTGGCTGTGTGAGACTAAGAACACTGTAGACACTGATGGTTTAAGTGCAATCAGTAAAAAACTAAAATTTGCTGCCCACACAACGTGTGTCGTTTGCAGTGGGGCAGATTTAACTTGTGGCCATTGTTTCTCACATTCTGTGTCAGGACCCTGTGAGAGATGTGTTGTACAATGTGTTCTGTGTGGTGGCATGAAAACTGTAGCTTGTGATATCTTCTTTCCCATTTCAACCAAATGAAAGCTCTGCCCTTCATCTTTCAGTGCCCACTCATAAATGTACAGCAGAGATGGAATTTTGGCAAAGGTCGAGCTGGGAGTTTCAATTTGGGTTCCTTGTGGTGTGCCTCCACTCACCACCTGTGATGTGAGTGAACGAGAGGTGAGAGGAGGTATGATGCAATTGTCAATGCTGTGTATTTAGTATGAGATGTGTGTGTGGCTGCAGCGTGATTTTTATTGGCAAGCACATGTGCGGCGTCTGCTGGGGGTGAGGGTCAAGAGAGAGCGAGCATTGTCCAGTCTTATCGGGGTTGAGGCTGAGGTGGTAGGGGCTGGGGGAAAAGGTGTGGTGGTTGGCCAGGGTTTTGTCGGGCCAGGATGCACGGTTGCCTTGCTGGAAGGTACCTCCTCCCCTCCCCCTTCCACGGGGTCCAGATTGTGGTCTTACTGGGCATGCTGTAGCCCAGTGTCCATCTTGCTTGCAGTAACTGCAGGTTGACAGCTGTGGGCACTGTGTCATCCAGTGTCTTTCTTGGCCACAGTAGCAACACTGGTTAGGGCCAGCAGAGGAGTCTGGGTGTGGCTGCGTTGGAGTGGGGGCCCACTGCACCGTCGTGAGCAGGGCCTTTTCCAGGTTGTCCTCCTTGCTTTTGTCTTCTTCTTCCTGGTTTATTCATGTTTACAGTGGTGATGGTTGGCATGGTGGAGGACAGTCTCACAATCTTCCTCCTCCCAGCCGATGCAGGTCATCGTCTTGTCTGCCACAAGGTGAGGATGCAATCCTGCCATGACCCACATATTAAGATGTGTGCCGTATGGCCCTGTATCCTTCATGTAGTCGTTCGGGGCAGATGGGGAAGGAATGCCCGCAGCACCATTAAAGACCTTGCGCAGCCTGTGGAAGTAGTCTCCTGGTGCTTTGTCGTCTTTCTGCTTGCACTGAGCCACCTTGGAGAGGTCTGAGGTCTTACAGCATTGATCCTGAAAAATCGATCCAAGATGGCGCCCACAGCGGTCGACATGGTGCTTCGCTGCGCTCTTTGTTTGTTTTTGTTTGTCAATTGTGTGTCTGCTTGCACTTATACCCGTGAAGAACTTTTAAATATCAGGACTTTGACCCCCACGGACCTCCTCCCAGTTTTTCTAGCCCCTGCCGCCGATCTGGTTTATTGTTTGGCTCGGAAAGTGAGACGGCGGAAGAGAGGAAGACGAGCGGGCGCTCTCGTACGACTTCGCAGGAGAGGCTCGCGAACGGCGCTGCCTGGCATATTTCTGTCCAATACCAACTCTCTCTCTAACAAGGTGGATGAACTGAGACTGCTGATGCGTTTTAAGGACCTCGCCTCCTCAGCTGTCCTCTGCTTTACTGAGACCTGGCTCCGGGAAAATATACCGGACAGCGCGCTGCGCCTCGACGGCTTCCAGCTCTTCCGTGCTGATCGTGACACAGAGCTTTCCGGCAAGACCACAGGAGGCGGTGTCTGCTTCTACATCAACTGTAGCTGGTGCTCTGATGTAACGGAAATTTCCAAACACTGTTCTCCTGCCTTGGAATTTCTTGTTATCAACTGCAAGCCTTTTTATTCCCCACGGGAGTTTGCTTCTTTTATACTGATCGCTGTGTACGCCCCTCCCGACGCGGACACGCGCGAAGCTCAGCGCGTGCTCGCGGATCACATTCAACACACAGAGCGGAGTTTTCCAGACTCGCTGATTATTGTGGCTGGCGACTTTAATCAGTGCAATCTGAGCCACGATCTCCCCCGCTACAAACAGTTTATTAAATGCCCCACCAGAGGATTAAACACACTGGATCACTGTTACACCACAGTGAAAGACGCATATCGCGCTGTCCCTCGAGCTGCGCTGGGATTATCTGATCACGTGATGGTTCACCTCATTCCCACATACAGACAGAGATTGAAGCTCACTAAACCTGTTGTGAGCACTACGAAGATACGGACCAGTGATGCTGAGGAGAAGCTGGAAACGTGCATGGAAATATCTGACTGGGGCATGCTTAAAGGAGCCACGCATGATCTGGATGAGTACACGGACACTGTGAACTCATATATCCACTTTTGTGAAGAGAACATTCTTCCATCACGCACCAGGGTGAGTTACTCTAATGACAAACCCTGGTTCACAGCTAAGCTCAGACAGATCAGGAAGGAGAAGGAAGCAGCGCTGAAAAGTGGAGACAGGGACTGCTACAGGGAGGTTAAATACCGGTTTAACAGAGAGCTGAAGAGGGCTAAATCTGTGTACTCAGAGAGACTCCAGCAGCAGTTCACTGCTAATGATTCGGCTTCCGTGTGGAGAGGACTGAGGCAGATCACCAACTATCGGCCTCAGGCTCCTAAAGGTCAGGATGACAAAGCCCTTTGTCAGAGACTGTCCCAACACTATGCCCGTTTTGACACCTCGTCATCTGTGTCCAACTCCCCCCCTCCCTCCAGCTCCACAGCCTCCACATTCCCTACTTCATTTAAGGCACCCCCCCCCACCTCCCCCCCTCCCCTTATCATAAGTGAGCAGGATGTGCTCAAACAGTTCTCCAGACTGAACCCGCGCAAGGCCCCCGGCCCAGACGGCGTGTCTCCCTCCACCCTGAGACTCTGTGCAAAACAGCTGGCTCCTGTATTCACAGACATTTTTAACACCTCCCTTAAGTTATGCCACGTGCCGTCCTGCCTCAAATCCTCCACCATCATCCCTGTCCCCAAGAAGCCACGGATCACTGGACTTAATGACTACAGACCTGTAGCGCTCACCTCTGTAGTCATGAAGTCCTTTGAGCGCCTGGTCCTGTCCCACCTCAAGTCCATCACCACCCCTCTCCTGGACCCGCTGCAGTTTGCCTACCGAGCCAACAGGTCTGTAGACGATGCAGTCAACCTGGCCCTCCACTCCATCCTGCAGCACCTGGACTCCCCGGGAACCTACGCCAGGATCCTGTTTGTGGACTTCAGCTCCGCATTCAACACCATCCGCCCCGCTCTGCTCCGGGACAAGCTGTCCCTGCTCAACGTGCCTGACTCCCTCTGCAGGTGGATCATCGACTTCCTGACGGACCGGAGGCAGCATGTGCGGCTGGGAAAGACTGTCTCAGACTATACTAGCATCAGCACCGGATCACCCCAGGGCTGTGTACTTTCCCCCCTACTCTTCTCCCTTTACACCAACTCCTGCACCTCCAGCCACCAGTCTGTCAAGTTGATCAAGTTTGCGGACGACACCACCCTCATCGGGCTCATCTCCAACGGCGACGAGTCCGCCTACAGGAGAGAGGTGGCCCAGCTGGCGTCCTGGTGCAGCAATAACAACCTGCAGCTGAACGCTCTGAAGACAGTGGAGATGATTGTAGACTTCAGGAAAGTCACTACTCCTCTGCCCCCCCTCACCCTCTCAGGCTCTCCCATCACCACTGCTGATTCCTTCCGCTTCCTAGGCACTACCATCACTAGGGACCTCAAATGGGAGCTGACCATCAGCTCACTCATCAAAAAAGCCCAGCAGAGGATGTTCTTCCTGCGGCAGCTGAGGAAGCTCAAGCTACCCACCAAGATGTTAGTGCAGTTCTACACAGCCATCATCGAGTCCATCCTCACCACCTCCATAACCGTGTGGTACGCAGGAGCCACTGCCAGGGACAGACTAAGGCTGCAGCGCGTCGTGCGCACTGCTGAGAAGGTGATCGGCTGCAAGCTCCCATCTCTCCAGGATCTGTACATCTCCAGGACCCGGAGGCGTGCTGGCCGGATCATAGCCGATCCCTCACACCCTGGTCATGTACTGTTTGCCCCCCTCCCCTCTGGTAGAAGACTTCGGTCCATCCAGACTAAAACCTCCCGTCACATGAACAGCTTCTTCCCCTCTGCCATTAGACTGCTGAACACTAAGTGACTCTTGTGCACCATGTACAGCAGCTCAACCAGACTCATGTCAATCATCACTGTTTTCTTCCTGCATTACCGACTGCACTATATAGTTCTCCACAGTATCTGCTGCTGGCTAATATATATTTTAACTGTTGACCAGTATCACTTAATCTTATCCTACACTTTATTACATGTATAGTTTATTTCTCTTATCTTATCATGTTTAATGTTGCAGCATTGTACCGAGACAAATTCCTAGTTTGTGTACTACATGAACAATGGCAATAAACCTGATTCTGATTCTGATTCTGATTCTGATTCTGATCCTCAATTAGCCGCACAAGTGCCTTTATCGCGTCTTTGTAGTTGTGATTGTTGGTATCATCCCCCAGACATAGTTGTCAGGGTGCAAATCCGCAACAAAGGCTGGCATCAGCTTGGCCATATTGGTGGGTGTGCACTTCTGAGCCGTGATTCTTCGCAACTCAGAAATGGTGGGGTGGTAGGTCTCACAGAATGCCCACAATTGTTCATAGAAGTACGCAGGGTCGTTCTCCAGCTGTGGCAGTGTAGCTGCGAACTTGGGAATGTCTTCTAGAGCCCACGGGCAAAACACAAAGTGTGGACTTCCGTCCCCTGCCACCTCCACCATAGGCATGTTGGCGTCCGGAGGCTGATCATGTTCTTGCTTTGATGTTTGGTCACGCAAAAGTGGAGGTTATGTGCGCGTGACCGCTTTGTGCTGAGATGGGGGTTTCTGGTCAGCCAGTGGTTGGGCAGCAGCCCCTCCTCCTACTGCTCCTTGCTGCTCCTCGTCCACCCCTTCCTGCAGTGCTGGGTCCTCTTGGGCATCTTGATGTGCTGGCCCCCCTTCTAAAACTGTCATCTTCTGGTGTGAGAGCATACGAGCCAGGTAGTGCTGGGTATAATGCCGTAGTGGAAGGATCAGTAGGGTGGGGTTTGAGGTGGCACAGGATCCCCAGCAGAGTGTAAAAGTATACCACCAGGACAATATCAGTCACTACGGATGGTGACAATATGTATGGGTACATATTCATACTATATAGGATAACTAAATAGACGGTTATGCTGTTTATTCCATCTAGCCACAATGCTCCGCACTGTGTATATATATTTATATATTTATGTGTACATATGTATATTCACTGCTCTTATTTTCTTATCTTCTAAATTATTACTCTGAGTGTTCCTATCCTGTGCTGATGCAATCCTGGAATTTCCCCATTGTGGGACTAATAAAGGCTTATCTTTTCTTATTTTAAAAATTGTTTTTGTGTAATTTGTGTATTTTCTCTTTCGTTCATTCTCCTTTCTATTCTACTCCCGTTTCTCTCTCTCTTGCTTCAGTGAGCCACATGGTGACCACGCCCTTTTCCAACTGTAACTGCGTAAGCTTTTCTCTGTCCTTCTTACTCTGCTTTTCCCTTGTTTGTACCTCCTGAATTCCAACATTTATTTTATCCCTCAGAGTAGTAATAATTTCTACAGAAAGTGACCCCCCCCCCCCACCAGGGAATCCATCCTCACAGATCCATTTTTGCAGAAATTCAACACTTCCAGGACTGTATTTATCAGTCATGTATTTCACCTTTGGTCCACTCACGCCAGAGAGGCACCATTTGGGTTTTGATCCACCAGACCCCATTATTGACCAATACAACCGTCAACTGTCACGAAACGTCTTAAGTGCCCAGTATGACGCGTTCTATTATTGACCACTGGTTACCGCCAGTGCGTCTCACTGTGTCTCAGACTATATCCCCAAACCTGTTTATAACAGGTACTGTATACTGTCTGTAGTGGGACTCTAACCCATTATATGTACACAGATATTGGTCTAATTAGGTGGAATGTATGACTGATCACTCTTACAATTTTTTTTTTAAAGAAAAATGTAATAAAATATTACTTAATCAAATTATTTTCTTTTGGAGGCTTACAAGGCAGTTCTTTGGAATAATGTGTCATGATTCCATCAAGTGACGCGCTCACGTCGCCTAAAAAGGTGGAAAGAGCCGAACTCCATTCGGGTGATCAATCCACGTCAGCCGCTGGAAATCAGTGATCAATTATCCCACTTCTGACACCACTGATGTAACCGAATTTTATCTAAACACTTTAAAAGGTCCTGCAGTAAAATAATCAACCGGATCTGTGAGGTGAATCTTCCTTTATTGCTACAGCAAACAGGAGGGGTGAGACCAGAATACAGCTCTGCTCTCCCGAGAGAGAGAAACACACACACTTTTATAGCTCTACAGTGAGGCTTCTGGAAAGAGATAAGACACGGCTGTACAGCTCAGAGACATCGCAGGATCCAGGCGAGGGCTTCAAGGCCATCAAACTGTTCTCCCATGAGAGGGATAAAAAAGGGGAGGAGAGGGAGTGAGAACATGAATACCTTAGCCGGTCACTGTGGCATAAACTTCATCTTGGGACGCAAAGTATAACAAATTCATCAAACAGCTTGTCAATATAGCATATCAAAACAGTTCATATATGGATAAAAGTTACAGTCATATGTTGTTATACACACACACACACACACACACACACACACACACACACACACACACACACACACAACATGTGATCTCAACAGATAAATGCATAATCAGTGAATTTCTATTACACATGGATTACTGGAACCATGTCCTGTGGTCTGATGACACCAAGATAAACTTAAATGATTCAGATGGTGTCAAGCGTGTGTGGCGGCAACCAGGTGAGGAGTACAAAGACAAGTATGTCTTGCCTACAGTCAAGCATGGTGGTGGGAGTGTCATGGTTTGGGGCTGCATGAGTGCTGCCAGCACTGGGGAGCTACAGTTCATTGAGGGAACCATGAATGCCAACATGTACTGTGACATACTGAAGCAGAGCATGATCCCCTCCCTTCGGAAACTGGGCTGCAGGGCAGTATTCCAACATGATAACAACCCCAAACACACCTCTCAAGACGATCACTGCCTTGCTAAAGAAAGTGAGGGTAAAGGTGATGGACTGGCCAAGCATGTCTCCAGACCTCAACCCTACTGAGCATCTGTGGGGCATCTTCAAATGGAAGGTGGAGGAGTGCAAGATCTCTAACATCCACCAGCTCCATGATGTCATCATGGAGGAGTTTAAGAAGATTCCAGTGGCAACCTGTGAAGCTCTAGTGAACTCCATGCCCAAGAGAGTTATGGCAGTGCTGGAAAATAATGGTGGCCACACAAAATATTGACACTTTGGGCATAACTTGGACATTTTCACTTAGGGGTGTACTCACTTTTGTTGCCAGCAGTTTGGACATTAATGGCTGTGTGTTGAGTTGTTTTGAGGGAACAGCAGATTTACATTGTTATACAAGCTGTACAGTGACGACTTTACATTGTATCAAAGTGTCATATCTTCAGTGTTGTCCCACGAAAAGATATAAAATATTTACAAAAAGGTGAGGGGTGTACTCACTTTTTTGGGATACTGTATATGTGCCCCGTGCATCACACACATATGCCCTGCCTCTTGTTTGTTGTTGCTGTGAGGTGAAGTGATCAGCCTGTGGCACTGCTGAGGTGTTATGAAGGTCCAGGTTGCTTTGATAGTGACCTTCAGCTCGTCTGCATTGTTGGGTCTGGTGTCTCATCTTCCTCTTGACAATACTTCATAGATTCTCTATGGGGTTTTGGTCAGGAGAGTTTGCTGGCCAATCAAACACAGTGATGCCATGGTCATTAAACCAGGTTTTGATACTTTTGGCAATGTGTGTGTGTGTGTGTGTGGGGGGGGGGGGTGCCAAGTCCTGCTGGAAAATGAAATCAGCTTCTCCATAAAGCTTGTCAGCAGAGGGAATCATGAAGTGCTCTAAAATTTCCTGGTAGATGACTGCGCTGACTTTGATCTTGATGAAACACAGTGGACAAACACCAGCAGATGACTTCTGTTCAGATAAAAGTAAATTTTGCATTTCATTTGGAAATCAAAGTCCCAGAGTCTGAAGAAAGAGTGGAGAGGCACAGAATCAGTTCCTTGAGGTTTAGTGTGAAGTTTCCAGTCAGTGATGATTTGAGGAACACTTCATGCTTCCTTCTGTTCATAACACCTCAGCAGTGCCACAGGCTGATCACCTCCATGCCTCGCCACATTGATGCAGTAATTAATCCAAAAGGATCCCCAACCAAGTATTGAGTGGGTACATGGACATACTTTTCAGTCGGCCAACATTTCTATTAAAAAACTATTTTTTAAAATTAATTTTATGTAATATTCTAATTTTTTGAGAAACTTTATTTGGGGTTTTCATGGGCTGTAAGCCATAATCATCAAAATTAAAATAAATTAGCACTTGAAATATATCACTCTGTGTCATTACACAGAGTGATAGATAAAGTCATTACACTCTGTGTAATGACTTTATAGAAGTTTAATTTTTTTTAAATTGAATTACCTAAATTAATCAACTTTTTGTTGACATTCTAATTTATTGAGATGTACTTGTATGAGCATGCTACAGAGCAACCACTAGTTATGGGTACAGTTTTGGTTGTTTAAAAGCCAATTTTTACAATGTGTCTTAAGTGTTTACAAGGAAGAAGATTGCACAGAGTTCAGGAAGGAGTTGATACAGGCTCTGGGTGATCGGGAAGAAATACCAGATGACTGGGAAAGTACAGCAAAAGTATTGAGGGAAACTGGTAGAAAGGTATGTGGTGTATCCAGTGAACAGAGGAAGGAAGACAAGGAGATTTGTGGTGGAATGAGGAGGTACAGGAAAGTACAAAGGAAGAGGTTAGGAAAGAAAATGTGGGATAGTCAGGGAGATGAAGAAAGTAGACAGGAGTATTTGGAATCTAAGAGAGGTGGCAAAGAAAAAGGCATATAGTGAGTTGTATGAGAGGCTAAACACTAAGGAAGGAGAAAAGGACTTTTATTGATTGGCTAGACAGAGATTGGGCTGGAAAAGATGTCCAGCAGGTTAGGCTGATTAAGGACAGAAATGGTAATGTACTAACAAATGACGGGAGTGTTGAGAAGGTGGAAGGAGTACTTTGAAGAGCTGACGAATAAAGAAAATGAGAGCGAGAGAAGGATAGATGAAGGAAAGATAGTGAACAAGGAAATCCAGAGAATTAGCAAGGCAAAAGTGAGGGCAGCTTTGAAGAGGATGAAGAATGGAAAGGCGGTTGGTCCAGATGACATACCCGTGGAGGTATGGAGATGTTTAAGAGAGATGGCAGTGGACTTTTTGACCAGATTGTTTAACACAATCTTGGAGAGTGAGAGGATGCCTGAGGAGTGGAGAAATGTTTTGGTACAAATTTTCAAGAACAAAGGTGATGCTCAGAACTGTAGTAACTACAGAGGCATGAAGTTGATCAGCCACACTATGAAGACATGGAAAAGAGTTATTGAAGCCAGGTTAAGAGGAGAGGTGACAATCAGTGAGCAGCAGTATGGTTTCTTGCCAAGAAGGAGTACTACAGATGCAATGTTTGCTTTAAGAGTGTTGATGGATAAGTATAGAGAAGGCCAGAAGGAGTTATACTGTCTTTGTGGATCTAGAGAAAGCCTATGATAGGGTGCCAAGAGAGGGAGTGCGGTACTGTATGAGGAAGTCAGGAATGACAGAAGTATGCGAGGGTGATGCAGGACATGTATGAGGACATGTAGGAGTGATGGATGGATTCAAGGTCAGGGTGGGATTACATCAAGGATCGGCTCTGAGCCCCTTCTTGTTTACCATGGTGATGGATAGGCTGAGAGACGAAGTCAGGCAGGAGTCTCCATGCACCATGATGTTTGCAGATGACATTGTGATCCGTAGTGGGAGCAGGTGGAAGAGAACCTGGAAAGGTGGAGGTGTGCTCTAGAGAAAAGAGGAATGAAAGTCAGTAGAAGCAAGACAGAATACATGAGTGTGAATGAGAAGGAGGCAGGTGTTACGGTGAAGGTGGAAGGAGTAGAGGTAGTTAAAGTAGATGAGTTTAAATACCTGGGGTCAACCATCCAAAGCAACGGAGAAGAGCGTGAAGGCAGGGTGGAATGGGTGGAGACGAATGCCAGGGGTGAATTGTGACAGAAGGGTAGCAGCAAGAGTGAAAGGGAAGATTTACAAGATGGTAGTGAGACCTGCTATGATGCATGGTTTGGAGACAGTTGTGCTGACAAAAAGACAGGAAATGGAGCTGGAAGTGGCAGAATTGAAGATGCTAAGATTTTCATTGGGAGTGACTAGGAGGGACAAGAATAGAAATGAGTATATCAGAGGGACAGTTCAGGTTGAGCGGTCTGGAGACAAAGTAAGAGAGGCAAGGCTGAGATGGTTTGGACATGTGCAGAGGAGGGATGGTGGATATACTGGACAAAGGATGTTGAAGATGGAGCTGCCAGGCAGGAGGAAAAGAGGAAGACCACAGAGAAGATTCATGGATGTAGTGAAGGAGGACATGGAGAGGACTGGTGTTCCAGAGGAAGATGCAAGGGATAGGGTGAGATGGAGGCAGTGTCATCACTCGCCACTCACGGGCATCCACCTCAGCTGCGCGCACACCTGCATCTCGTTGGTGCGCAGCTACTTATTCCACCTCGCCCTGAGCTGCAGCCTGGAGCCGTCTGTCTCCCTGCGTACTGAAACCCTCAGCAGTTTCCTTCCCTCCAGGCCTGCTGACTACTCTTCACAACAAGTAAGCTGTCAGTTATTGTCTCACCTGTTTTCCTGTCAGCCTTCCCCTGTGCACAGGTGGATTTCCCGGCAGTGGACACTCTCCCCCTCGCCTCGCCACTCCTCTGCCTCGCAGCTTCTCCTCGGACGCACAGCAGGACGCTGTCCCCCAGACTCGGGACCTTGCCAACGCCAGCCACCACAATCTCTACAAGTAAGCACACAACCTTGTCACTCTCCTGTGTGGTTTGCCCAGCTAACCCCTGTTCTCCTCTCGCCCATAGGGTTGTCTGGCTGCACGGCGTGCTGCTCTGTCCTGACCTGCATCCTCCACCCACAACACATCCTCATCTCTCACACACACATCCATACACATCACAGTGGTTAATAATAAAGCTTTCAAATCTGCCTGAGCCTGCGTGCGTGTTTCCTGGGCCGAATAATATGTCAGTACGGCTCCAGCAAAGCGGCCCAGCGGACAGCGGGCTCGCACGCCGCTTTTCCACCCTTGAGGCTCGGGTGGATATGTTAGCACACCAACAGCAGGTTATTCTTAACCAGTTAACCACAATTACTAACCGGTTAGACCGTCTGGATCCTCCGCGGGCCTTCCCTCCGGGTCCTCTCGGCGCTTCGGCTCCGGTCGCCTCCCCGGCTGGCCAGTCTAGCTCGGGAACGCCAACCCGTCTCACACCCATTCCAACCCCTGCTCGCTTCAACAGGAAACTCGGTGGAGCGAGGGGGTTTATCCTGCAGTGTGAGTCGGTGCTTTTTTTTTTTTTTTTTTTTTTGTCCTGTCAGGCAGCTAGGCAAACAGAACAGGGATCTGTCACCCTACTGTGCCAAAACAGATTTACTTTGCCAAGAGGAGCCTATACAGTGCCTAACTTTGCACTGTATATTGTTGTAAACTCCTCCTGTAATAACTTTTAATACTTTATTTTAATTGTTTTACCCATGGAAGACCGAACAGGATGGGGAAGAGGGAAAGGAAGTGTGTGAAGGGGGGAAAGAAAAGGGAGGGGAACAGACAAAAAAAATAAATAAATAAAATAAAATAAAAAAAAACCCAAAACAAACAAAAGACAAACTGCTTCTTCCACCGGAGATGTCTCAACACGAGTCTGGTTTCTGCACCTGTTAAAGGAGAGACACTTGTACATGTATGTCTGTGTGCCTATATATGAGAACGCGCGCAAAATAAGTGTGTGCATGTGAGTGGTTTGTCAGGAAGCATACGAGCGGAGGGCCGGTCGCAGCAGCCCTCCCCCCGAGGACCCCGAGCAGGCAAGGCAGCACCACCAACCCCCAGCCCCGAGGTCAGCAAGCCCCAGGAAAGCCAAGCATCCACCCCCGGAGAGACGATCAAGGGAGGGCAGGCCGCCTGGCGGTCGGCGCGGTGAGCCCACACCCCTGGACCCGCCCGACCCCCACCCCCCCAGCGGGGCCAACATCCGCCCCCGGGCCCCAGGCACCAGGAGGCCAGCGACCCCACCCCCCAGGACAGAGGCCAGCCAGCGCCCCCCAGCGCAAGCCCCCCCAGGTACCCCACAGTGGTCCCGCCCCAGCGCCTCGGCCACACACCCCGGGGACCCCCACGTCCAAAGAAGTCCCCTCGCCCAGGTGAGCCCACATTGCCGAGAGGCACTACCCCCCTAATCCAGCCCCTCCCGACTTGCAGGCACACCCCTCCCCATACCTTCACACCCACATGTTCCCATGCACACCCCTCTCACTCAGCCAGACCGACCCATTCTCTCTCTCACTCCAGTACCCACTTAAATTCACTCCTCATTCACCTTTATTTCAAAAGTCGACTGCGAAGCAGATGCAGTGAGCCTGAACATGCACCAGTGCCCGGCAGTGACCAGGGAGGCCACCAGCGCAGGCCACAGAAGCAGACCCCCACCCCCCGGCGCCCATCTGAGTGAACAATCAGCAGACCACCGCAGGCGCCCCAAGATGCCACCCGGCATGCAAAGTGCCGCACAAAACCGACCCACCATCACCACCTCCATTCATCACCCTCTCACTCACACTTAAACTCATATTCAGCCCCCCGTCACTTCCTTGGTTGTATCTATATATTAGTAGTATCCAGGGATTTTTACAACATGATAGGTCCCAGGCTCCCCACCAGGCCCCCACGCCCCCAGCAAGACAGGGCAACAGGGATGGGGGAAGACCCCCACCTCCTCCCCCCGCACAGAACATGGTGGGTGTGTGTCGGTTATATGATATAATTGTGTATAAATGTGTGGACTACTAAAGTGCAATTAAAATTGGGGGGATAGTAATTGAAGCATCGTTAGCCACTGTGATGGGCAGCAGAGCCCCCATCCCCCCAAGCCCTCAGTGTCTAAAATGCAATTAAAATTGAGGTGAGTGCAGCCCCACCACGCGGCAAAGGTATCCCCTTCACCGACACAGTGCGGCACACCCCCACCCCAAAGCCCTAAATGTAACAAAAAAGATCAGGGGGAGGAGGAGGGTGGGAAATAAGACTGGGAGGTAGGCGGTCCAAAAACAAGCCCCCCCCATCCCCAGAAGCCAGCTTGCAGACTGGCTTGTGAGGCCACCCACTGCCCCCAAATCCCAACCCAGGGCGAGGGCCGCCAGTGGAAACAACCCAGGACCCACCAGCATCACGTCCCGGTGCTCCAGCACCACTAATGATGATGGCACCACAGCCATCATCGAGTCCATCCTCACCACCTCCATAACCGTGTGGTACGCAGGAGCCACTGCCAGGGACAGACTAAGGCTGCAGCGCGTCGTGCGCACTGCTGAGAAGGTGATCGGCTGCAAGCTCCCATCTCTCCAGGATCTGTACATCTCCAGGACCCGGAGGCGTGCTGGCCGGATCATAGCCGATCCCTCACACCCTGGTCACGTACTGTTTGCCCCCCTCCCCTCAGGTAGAAGACTTCGGTCCATCCAGACTAAAACCTCCCGTCACATGAACAGCTTCTTCCCCTCTGCCATCAGACTGCTGAACACTAAGTGACTTATTGACTCTCGTGCACTATGTACAGCAGCTCAACCAGACTCATGTCAATCATCACTGTTTTCTTCCTGCATTACCGACTGCACTATATGGTTCTCCACATTATCTGCTGCTCGCTAATATATTTTAACTGCTGACCAGTATTACTCACTCTTATTCTACACTTTATTGCATGTATAGTTTATTTCTTTTATTTTATCATGTTTAATGTTGCAGCATTGCACCGAGACAAATTCCTAGTTTGTGTACTACATGAACAATGGCAATAAATCTGATTCTGATTCTTCTAACATGACGGGGCAGCCAAACATACTACCACTCATCTTACACACACGAACATGGACAACAACAGTCACAATAGTGAACAATGGGCCGGACCCACACAGCGCCCAACACGCCAGGCGACACACCCGAGCGCCCACGCAGGCCCACGACCACCCACCCCAGACACACACCGACAGCTGCAGGCCGCCCTGCAACCACAGCCACCCCGGAACAACCCAATGGAAACACAGCCAACAACCCGCACCAATGACCCCCCCAGCCACCCCCAAGCACCAACGCACACCCGCTGCCAATGACATCAGGGGCGATGTAGCAAAGTGCCTCACCCCCCAACGCAACAGCAGGGCGGCCGGGACAAGCAAGCCCCGAAACGCCAGCCCCCATGCCACTGGATGGACTGCCCAACCCCTGCCACCCAACAAAGCTCTCCTACCCATACACGCATCCTCCGCCCCCTAGACATCTACCCACAAGTAACCGCTTCCATACACACGCATAACTCCACCCACCATCACACATACCCACCTACACAAACACACAACCCCACCTGCCCACTCAACACACACCCACTTCCACATCCGCTCATACACAAGCCTACACTCACACACCCCCTCCCCCACCCGCAGACCCCCGTGAACGGGGAGGGCAAGCCAGGATGCGGGCACCAGCCCCTGGGTGGCACCCGGGCCCCAGGAAACACACGACCCCACCACGCAAGGATGCATCAGGGACAACCCCCACCGCGGCACACACCCAGACCCCCCACGAGGGGCGAGGCCAGCCGGCCAGGGGCCACAGCCCCCCCCCCCCCCCCCCCAGGGCCAGACAGACGGCCACCCTGGAGCAGGCCCCCCGGACACCTGCGGTTGGGGCGCAGCCAGCCGCCAGAGGTGCCAAGGAGAGTGAGTCACTGCCCGCCACCCCTCAGATTATAGAATTAATAAGCGGGGACCAGAGAGAATTGAATTCCACCAATTGATTATTTGAGGAGGCTGACATTCTTTCCAGGCTAATATAATCCAATAGTAAGTTATTATAGTAAGTCGTGCATAAGTTATTTCTTGTTTTCCAGTTCATGAGGATAGCTTTCTTTGCGATGCATAAGGCAGTGAGAACCATGTGTGATATCCTTGCATCTATATTTATTTCACTTAAATCACCTAATATGCAAAGTGTAGGTGAGGGTGGGACACTATACCCAAGCCATGCCGACAGGTCTTCACATGTCTTCTGCCAGAACTTTTGAACCGGTGCACAGGACCACATAGCATGCATATAGCTATCTGGGACATTGCTAGTACAGTGAGGGCAGATATTTGTGTGACTCAGGCCCATTTTGAACATCCTTTGTCCTGTATAATGAATTCTATGTAGAACTTTATATTGTATAAGTTGTAAGTTAGAGTTTTTAGTCATCTTAAAAGTGTTTAAACATATTTGTGTCCAGAAACTTTCCTCCTTATTAATCGATAAGTCTGTCTCCCATTTTGATATTGGAAGAGATATGGACTCATCCAACTTTGATAATAGTCTATATATTTTCGATATCAATTTTGGGGAACGGAGATTTAGAAACTCTGCCACCTTAACTGGTACTTCTAAATCTGTCTGATTAAGATTAAATCTTGCTTTTATTATGGATTTAAGCTGTTGGTATTCAAAATACTTTTTATCACTGATTTCGTGTTGTGACACTAGATCCTGAAATTGGATAAAATTTCCACCTTGAATAAGATGTTCTAAGTTGTTTATTCCCTTCTCTTGCCATAGTGGAAATTTTAATGTCCTCTTTTGTTGCAGGATATCAGGATTATTCCAAATGGGCATGAGTTTACAGGGGACAAGTGAAGACCCTGTTATTTTTAAAAATTTCCACCAAGCCGTCAGAGAGGAACTAATATTAATACTTTTAAAACACTCATGGCATTTAATAGAGGGACTTATAAAAGGTAAGTCAGAGATATTTAGCGACCCACAGAGAGCCTGTTCAGCATCTAACCATGGGTTCCCTAATGGGGTTGATTTTGTCCATTTTGAAACGAACTGCAATCTATTGGCTAAAAAGTAATTAAAAAAATTTGGTAAATCTAAGCCTCCGCACTCTTTCGCTTTTTGGAGGGTTTTTAAACTAATCCGTGATGGTTTATCCTTCCATAAAAATGTACTTATATTTGAGTCTAGAGACTTAAACCAGGCCATTGATGGTTGGGTAGGGATCATTGAGAACAAATAGTTAATTTTAGGAAGGACCATCATTTTAATGGTTGCGACTCTTCCCATTAATGATAAAGGTAGTGTCCTCCAGCGCGTAAGATCATCTTGTATCTTTTTTAAAAGGGGGATATGATTTAGTCGCAATAACTCTGAGAGCCTGGGAGAAATATCTATTCCTAAATATTTAACATTCTCTGATTGTATCGGAATAGTAGATGTATTTGGGAAATTTTAATTTATGGGTAAAGCGATTGATTTTACCCAGTTAATAGAGTAGTCTGATAATGATGAAAATTTATCAATGAGCGCCACTGTCTGAAGAAGAGATCTTTCTGAGTTTTCAAGGAAAATCAATACATCATCAGCATAAAGACTTATCTTATGTTCCTTTTCTCCAGTTTGAATACCTCTGATATCAACATTTTGTCGTATGGCTGCTGCTAATGGTTCAATAAAGATGGTAAAAAGTGAGGGAGAGAGTGGACACCCCTGCCTAGTACCTCTCTGAAGATTAAAGCTTCGGGAAGTCTGATCATTTGTTCGGACAGATGCAACTGGACATCTATACAGTGTTTTAACCCAGTTTATGAAAGATGAACCAAACCCAAACTTGTTTAACACCATTAAAAGAAATTTCCAGTTAACCCGGTCAAAGGCTTTCTCTGCATCCAGGGACAAGATTGTAGTTTCTACATTATTGATCTTGCAGTAGTCTATTAAATTAAATAGCCTGCGTGTATTATCAGCCGAGTGCCTACCCTTGATAAAACCTGTTTGATCTGGGTGTATAATAAACGGAATTATCCTTTCCAGTCTTTTGGCGAGAGCTTTGCAAATTATTTTGAGATCGACATTCATAAGCGAGATGGGACGGTAGCTGGATGGAAGCGTGGGTTCTTTTCCAGGTTTAAGGAGCAGGATAATACTAGCCAAATTCATATTCGGAGGAATTACATTATCTTCTTTGATTTGGTTCACCATTTTAAAAAAAGTAGGTGCCATCACGGGCCAAAATTCTTTATAAAATTCTACTGGAAAACCATCTGGGCCTGGGGCTTTGTTGTTTGGGATGTGCTTAAGTGCCTCCTGGAGTTCAAACACCTGAAGAGGTGCATCCAGAGCCGCAATCTGTTCATTATTTAATTGTGGTAGGTTAATATTGTCCAAAAATGTATTTATCTCTGAGTCCGATGGGTTAACCTGTGATGAGTAGAGATTTTCATAAAACTTTCTGAAGGAGTTATTTATTTCTTCAGGCACATGGGTAATATTTCCAGTCATATCCTTGATAGAATGGATAGTTGTTTTTTCTTTATTCAATCTAAGCTGGTTCGCAAGATATCGCCCCGATTTATTACTGTGTTCAAAATTCTCAAGACGCAGTCTTTGTATTAAAAACTGTGCTCTTTTGTTTGTAATTTCTTTTAATTCCAGCTTTAATTTTCTCAAATCGTTAAGTGCCTGTTCCTGTGGGGAAATGGCACAAGTTGTCTCCAGTGATTTAATCTTCTGTTCTAAATCCAGTATCAGTGCTTTTTCTTTTTTATTCTTGTATGAACAGTAAGAGATTATTTTACCTCGCATGACCACTTTTGCTGCTTCCCAAAGAACACCTGGGGATATTCCTGGCACATCATTATATTCCAGATATGATTCCAACTCTTTATTAAAATAATTAATAAAGTCTTCATCTTTCAGTAGTGATATATTAAATCTTCAGCTCCTAGTTTCCCTTGTAGCTTCCCTATTTACTAGTGTAAGAGAAACTGGATGATGATCGCTAATAGCTTGATTTGAACATATTTCAGTGTCTATGATGTCCCTCACAATAGAGTTACTGGCTAAGAAGAAATCTAGACGCGAATATGAACTATGAACTGATGAAAAAAAGGTATATTCCCGAAGAGTTGGGTGAAGAGATCGCCATTCATCGCAAAGACCAAAATCATTCATGTACTGTTTGAGAGTGTCAGTAGCCAGCCATTTTCGGTAAACCCCCGATGTACTGAGCCTGTCGACTGCAGGGTTTAATACCAAGTTGAAGTCCCCTCCTATTATAAGTGTGGTGTCCAAGTGCTCAGAAAGAGAAGTGAAAAAAGTGTGAAAAAAGGATGGGTCATCAACATTTGGGCCATAAACGCTTGCAATACATAGATCCAAATTTTGGACTGAAATTTTTAGTATTATAAATCTACCTTCTGGATCTATTATGGTGTTATTCATAACAAAGTGTATTTTTCTATTTACCAGTATAGCTACCCCCCTTTGCTTAGAATTAAAGCCGGCTGAGTACATATGGGGGAATTCTGGTGAGATGAGCGCATCTACAGACGACTTAGAGACATGTGTCTGAGGATCGTCACTTCCTTGTGGTAACGTAACGTATCGTCACTTCCTGTTTTGCTGTCTGCCTGTGTGGTTGCTCTCCAGCTATTAGCTATGGCTACTAGCTTTCCTTCCTCTCCTCCTCTGGTGTGCTCTCTCTGTCAGATGTTTAGCTACACCTCTGCCTCTTTTAGCGATAACGGTAAATGTAATAAATGTTGTCTTTTTGAGGCGCTCGAGGCGAGGTTGTCTGTTTTGGAATCCCGGCTCCGCTGCATTGAAACACCGTCTGCGCCAGTTAATCTCGACGGACACCCATTAGCTGCAGCGGAGCTAGCTAGCTTAGCCCCCCCTGTCAGCAGTTTCCCGGCTCTCCTCAGCAGCGAGGAGACTGGGTGGGTGACGGTGAGAAGGAAGCCTAGTCGCAAAGCCCCGGTTCACCACCAACCTGTTCATGTTTCTAATCGTTTTTCCCCGCTCAGCGACACACCCGCTGAGGAAAAAACTCTGATCATTGGCGACTCTGTAGTCAGAAACGTGAACCTAGAGACTCCAGTGGTCATAGTCAAATGCATTCCTGGGGCCAGAGCAGGCGACATCGAGTCAAATTTGAAAATGCTGGCTAAAAGTAACTGTAAATACTCCACAATTGTTATTCATGCCGGCATTAATGACATCCGTCTCCGGCAGTCGGAAGTCACCAAACTTGATGTAGAATCGGTGTGTGACTTTGCAAAAACGATGTCTGCCACTGTAGTATTCTCTGGGCCCCTCCCCAATCTGACCAGTGATGACATGTTTAGTCGCTCGTCATCCTTGAACCGCTGGCTGTCTGTGTGGTGTCCTAAAAATGACGTGGGCTACATTGACAATTGGAGCTCTTTTTGGGGAAAACCTGGTCTTATGAGACGAGACAGCATTCATCCCACTTTGGATGGTGCTTCTCATTTATCTAACAATCTGGCATCTTTTTTATCCAAATTTCCAAAACCATGACTACTCAGAGTTGGGACCAGGAAGCAGAGTCGCAGTCATACACGCCTCTCTGCAGCTCCTCTTCATCCGCCACCCCTCAGCTTAACCCCTGTCTTCCCCATCAGAGAATCGTTGTCTGCTCCCTCCAAAGTGAATAAAAATATCATGCATAAGCATCCCAAAGTGATAAAGCAAAATATTGGTAAAACTCAAATTAAACATAAAGCCTCTAAATTGAATGATTCGGCCTCTGTTCCTCCTCATAATTTAAAAATTAAATGTGGTTTACTAAATATTAGGTCTCTAACTCCCAAGTCTCTGTTAGTCCATGATCTGTTAATTGATCATCAGATTGATTTAATTTCCCTTACAGAGACTTGGTTAGGGCAAGAGGATTATGTTGGTTTAAATGAATCAACTCCCTCTGGTTATTTAAACTGTCAAAATCCCAGAAGTTCTGGTCGTGGAGGAGGAGTAGCAACAATTTACCATTCCAAATTACTAGTTAATGTAAAGCAAAAAACATGTTATAATTCCTTTGAGGGCCTGGTCCTCAGTATTGGGCACTTTAGCAATTTTAGGTTAAACCCAATTTTATTTGCCATAGTTTATCGTCCCCCATCAACCTACTCAGAATTTTTATCCGAATTTGCTGATTTCTTAGCTGATTTAGTGCTGAAATCTGATAGAATAATTATAGTAGGGGACTTTAATATACATGTGGATGTAGATAGTGACTGCCTTAATGTGGCATTTAATTCAATATTAGACTCGACTTTGATTGGGTTTTCTCAGAAAGTAGGAAATTCTACTCATTACCTCCACCATACATTGGACCTTGTTCTGACATATGGCATAGAAATAGAAAATCTTGTAGTGTCTCCTCATAACCCTGTACTGTCAGACCATTGTCTGTTAACCTTTGATTTTACTATTTCTGACTATTTGGCTCCTAAAGAAAAATATTATTACAGTAGATGCCTCTCAGATGATGCTGTTTCCAAATTTATGCAGATTGTTTCCTCTATGCCATGTGTCAACACAACGGAAATAAGCTATAGACAGCTTGCTCCTTCTGTAATTGATAACATGGTGGATAGTGTTTCAGCTTCTCTGCATCAGGCTCTAGACTTGGTGGCCCCCTTAAAAAAGAAAAAGTCTAATCAGAGATTTCTAACTCCTTGGTTCAACACAGAAACTCGTAGCTTAAAACAGAAGACTCGTCAATTAGAAAGAAAATGGCGCTCTACTAATTTAGATGAAATCTATTTAGCTTGGAGAAATCATCTTTTAATTTATAAAAAATCTCTTAGAAAAGCTAGAACAAGTTATTACTCTGCATTAATAGAAGAGAACAAGAATAATCCCAGGTTTCTTTTCAGTACTGTAGCCAGGTTGACAAAGAGTCAGGACTCTGTCAATCCTAGCATTCCCTTAGAGCTTACTAGTCAGGACTTTATGAACTTTTTCAATAATAAAATTTCATCCATCAGAGATAAAATCAATCAGATTCTTCCCACAGTTAACTTAAATACTGTAACTACTACAACTCCTTCTTTTGATGTCTGTCTTGATGAGTTTACTCCAATCGACCTTTGTGAGTTAGACAAAATAGTTTCCTCATCCAAACCTTCAACTTGTCTTTTAGACCCTATTCCTACTAGGTTATTTAAAGAAGTCTTCCCACTTATTGGTAGCTTTATTCTTCATATAATCAATTCTTCATTAACTTTAGGCCATGTACCGCAGGCTTTTAAAACAGCTGTAATTAAACCCTTACTCAAAAAGCCAACGCTAGATCCAGGAGCTTTAGCTAACTATAGACCAATCTCTAATCTCCCTTTCATTTCAAAAATCTTAGAAAGAGTTGTTGCTACGCAATTATTTGACCACCTGCAGGGAAATGGTTTACTCGAAGAGTTTCAATCTGGGTTTAGAATCCATCATAGTACTGAAACAGCCTTAGCGAAGGTCACTAACGACCTCCTCATTGCATCTGATAATGGACTAGTTTCTGTACTTGTCCTTTTAGACCTTAGTGCAGCTTTTGATACTATCGATCATAATATTCTACTTGATAGATTAGAACACTATGTTGGACTTAATGGAACTTCGTTGCAGTGGTTTCGATCTTATTTATCTGATAGGTTCCAGTTTGTTCATGTAAATAATGAGTTTTCTTTCAGCTCAAAGCTTAGTCATGGAGTTCCACAGGGATCTGTGCTAGGCCCTACTCTTTTTAGTTTATATATGCTTCCGTTAGGCAACATTATTAGAAAGCACTGTATACATTTTCATTGTTATGCAGATGACACACAATTATACCTGTCAATGAAGCCAGATGATGGTAATCAATTAGCCAAGTTAGAAGCCTGTCTTAAGGAAATCAAAGCTTGGATGACTTGTAATTTCCTGCTATTAAATTCAGATAAGACTGAAGTCATTCTTGTTGGTCCAAAAAACCTTAGAAATTCCTTTCCAAATCAAACTTTCAGTTTGGATGCAGTTACTCTTTCTCTTAATAGCTCTGTGAGGAACCTTGGAGTTATTTTTGATCAGGATTTGTCCTTCAATTCACATATTAAATTTGTTTCTAAGACTGCCTTCTATCATTTGCGTAATATTGCCAAGATTAGGAGCATCTTGTCTCAGAGTGATGCTGAGAAACTGATCCACGCTTTTGTTAGCTCGAGATTAGATTATTGTAATTCTTTATTATCAGGTTGTCCTAAAACATCTTTAAAAAGTCTTCAGCTGATCCAAAATGCTGCAGCAAGAGTTTTAACAGGTACTAGAAAGAGAGATCGTATCTCTCCGGTTCTGGCCTCCCTTCATTGGCTTCCCATAGAGTTTAGAATTAAGTTTAAAATCCTTCTTCTTACTTACAAAGCTCTAAACAATCAGGCTCCTTTTTATTTAAAAGATCTGATACTACCGTATTATCCTAACAGAGCACTACGCTCCCAAAATGCAGGACTACTTGTAATACCTAGAATCTCCAAAAGTACAATGGGAGGCAGAGCCTTCAGTTATCAAGCTCCTCTCCTGTGGAATCAGCTGCCAATCTGGATTCGGGAGTCAGACTCGATCTCTGTTTTTAAGATTAGGGTTAAAACCTACCTTTTTGATATAGCCTACAATTAGGGAGGGATCATGTGTTTCTGAACCCTCCCTTAGTTATGCTGCTAATAGGTTTAGTCAGCCGGGGGACCTCCAGTAATGCACTGGGCCTCACTCCTTTCCTCACTCTCTATGAAATATTTTTTTTTTGCTGGTCATTAACATTTGTTTGTTCTCTCCCATAGATTGAGTCCCCATCGTGCTGTTTGCTCTCTACATGTCTGTTCTTTTCATCTTCTCTGTCCCCTCACCCCCCAGCCAGTCGCAGCAGATGACTGCCCCTCCCTGAGCCTGGTTCTGCTGGAGGTTTCTTCCTGTTAAAAGGGAGTTTTTCCTCTCCACCGTCGCCAAGTGCTTGCTCACAGGGGATCACCTGATTGCTGGGGTCTTTCTGCAACTGTGGGGGTTCCCCCCTACAGTTGATAGTGCTATGAGATGACTGTTGTTGTGAAATGGCGCTATATAAATAAAGTTGAATTGAATTGAATGTGTCTCCTGCAATAAAACAAAGTCTGCCTGTAGATCGTTCAATCGATTAAAAACTTTTAGCCTGTTCTCCCCGTTTCTAATTCCACGTATGTTCCACGTGACAAACTTAAATGAAGACATGTTTTCACTAACTGGTTGTGTACTAAAGACTAACTAAATGTGTAAACTATATGTGCCTATGTGATATGTCTGTAATGTATGCATATATATGTATATATATGTTGTGTGTATACACCTATGCATATATAATTGGGTGTGCGCGCATGATGTCTCTGTGCCATTTGCCTGCAATTGCAAGCAAATGGGGTACATGTATTTCAAGTTATTTCCTATAAACCAGAAGTATGAGAAAAAACAGACATGAAGGTTAGTAGGTGGTGGAAAAATGCAGACAACATACAACAACGACCTAAAAACTCCAAAAAAAACCCTACAACAGACAAACAAACAAACAACAACCTCAACAACAAAGAAATAAACATTTTGACCAATGTTAACATATTAAACTGAAATCGAGTAAGAGACCTGCGCACAATCCCACTCTCTTTTCCACCTGTAGCTTAAAAAAAAAGAAAAAAAAAAATGGGCTCTAGAATAACCAAGGAGTTATAGTTTCATCCATAAACAGCTTGCCATCTATATACAATCTATCCACAGAAACAATAGCACGTTTACCTTCTTGGATGTATTGCTTCCTAATGGGAAAAAGCTTCCTTCTCCTTTCCAAGATTTCTTGTGGAAATTGATCATTTAGACCATAATTGGTGTTTTTAAGCTGCTTGCCCTGCCTCTGTACCAAAATTTTTTGCTTAAAATGTTCAAATTTGGCAACAATAGGTCTGGGACGTTTACTCTGGGAATTTTTTTGCCCTATTCGGTGGACTCGGTGGAAGGTAATTGAGTTTGTGACTTCGGGGGATAGTTTTAGTTGTGATGACATAAATTCTCGGACCAGCTGTTCTGGATTTTCATTATTTTTTTCAATAATTCCAGAAAAAAACGAGGTTATCTCTCATGCTGCGTGACTGCAAACTGAGAACTGTCTCCTTCATTTTCCGATTTTCTCCCTCAACAACGCCAAGCCGTACGGTTAGTGTGGTGACTGACTTTTTCAGGCTGTTATTTTCCTCCATGAGAGAGACGAGCTGCGCCTGACTAAACTCAAGGCTCTCCCGCAAATTTTGGAACTCTTTGTGAAGAAGTTCAACCAGCGCCAGTCTACCATCCATGCTGGTGAGTTTATTCTCAATAGAGAGAAGGATATCGCTAACCTCGGTGCCCTGCTGTGATTTCTCGGGCGTTATTTTGGGTGAATCTGCGGGTCTCGGTCGCTTAGACTGAGAAGCAGCAGCAGAACACACACTCGCCTGCTCCATGACACAAAAACGATCGTAAAATGCGTCGATATAACGTTCTAAATCCTCCAGCTCCGTAAAAAAAAAAAAAGAAAGAAAGAAAGACACAGACAATTAATTAATGAATTAATTACAAAAAAAAAAAAACTACCTGTGGAGAAGTTTGTTTCAATCTTGGTGACAGCAGTCGCCGTTCAAATTATTGCGCAATTGTCTCTCGCGATCACAGCATCAACTTCCGGATCCGCTCCCTCATCGAACGCCCGCTCCCTCATCGAACGTGAGTCGGTGTTTCTGCGCATTCCCGGGGATTTCCCCTCAGACCATAGCCGAATCGGGTACATGGCTAATCTCCTGGAGGGGCGAGCGTTAGCTTGGGCTTACGCTGTTATGACGAAGCCCAGCTACGCAAACCTCTTTTATGACCGGTTCGTGCGGGACTTCTTAGAGGTCTTTGATCACTCGCGTCATGACAGCGTCCTCGCTGATCGGCTCCTTAGTCTTCAACAGGGAAGCCGGTCAGCGGCGGAATACGCTGTCGACTTTCGGGTGGCAGCGGAGGAGGTGGGCTGGGGAGAGGCTTCTCTCTGCAGTATCTTCCTTCATAGCCTCAGTTCCGGTCTGAGGGATGAGCTAGCCAGTCGGGATCTCCCAGGGCGGCTCTCCGAGCTGATCTTGCTCACCATTAGCCTGGACAACAGCCTACGGGAGCGAGCCGAGGAGCGGAAGTCTGTCAGCCGCTCGCGCGGCGCTTCCACCCATTCAGCTCAGTCTCGCCCCCTGGCGTTACCGGCTCCGGAGTCCGCCAATGAACCAGAGGCCATGGCGATCGGGCGCACTAAGCTCCCTCTTGCGGAGAGACAACGCTGGCGGGAACGGGGTCTTTGCATGTATTGCGGAGATGACCAGCATCCCGTGGAGCTGTGCCTGGTTAAGCCAAACGGGGAGGTCCACGAGTCACTGTAGGGGGCCTCGAGGACCCTAACCGGCCCAATCCATATGTTTCTGCCACAACTCCACCGGGCATTTCACACACGCACTGGTGGATTCTGGGGCAGAGCAGAGTTTCATCTCTAAAAGCCTGGCAACCCGTTTGGGCATACCCTGCCAACCGCTGTCTACCCCACTTAACTTGGTCACACTCTCTCGCTCTCCCCTGGGAACAGTGATGCATCGCACTAAACCAGTCCCCATCATCATCTCCGGCAACCACCGGGAGGATCTGACCCTCTATGTCTTGCCCTCCTCGTCGGACCGTGTCATCCTGGGTTACTCCTGGCTGCGGCTGCATAACCCTGTCCTGGATTGGAGGACCGGCAGTGTCCTGTCCTGGAGCACCTTCTGTCTGGGCACCTGCCTCCAGTCAGCGGCTTGTGCTCCGTCCTCCCCTCCGCCGGCGCCGGTCTCCGAGCCCCCGGACTTGACTCTAGTGCCGCAGGAATTCCACGACCTGGGGGTAGCGTTCAGTAAGTCCAGAGCCTTGTCCCTTCCCCCTCACCGGCCATATGACTGTGTGATTAACCTCCGCCCAGAAGCCCCTCTGCCATCTGGCTGCCTGTACAGTCTCTCTGCACCAGAACGCGAGGCGATGGACACATATATCAAGGAGTCGCTCAGCGCTGGGATCATCCGCCCCTCCTCGTCTCCGCTTGGCGTGGGTTTCTTCTTCGTGGCAAAGAAGGATGGGTCCCTACGCCCCTGTATCGACTTCAGAGCGCTAAACGACATCACTATCAAGGACCGCTACACATTGCCGCTTATGAACACCGCCTTCCACTCCCTCCAGGGGGTGACCTGGTTCACCAAGCTTGACCTCCGCAGCGCTTACCATTTCGTTAGGATCCGGGAGGGAGACGAATGGAAGACGGCCTTCAGGACGCCCAGCGGCCACTTCGAATATCTTGTGATGCCGTTCGGGCTCACCAACGCACCTGCCGTTTTCCAGCGTCTTATAAACGATGTTCTTCGGAACTTCCTGGGAGTATTTGTCTTTGTATATCTAGATGACATACTCATCTTCTCCAAATCACGGGAGGAGCACCAGGCCCATGTGAGGCGGGTTCTGCAATGGCTGCTGGAGAATCGCCTGTACATCAAAGCAGAGAAGTGCGAGTTTTACGCCCGGACTACCTCCCTCCTGGGGTTCGTTATCTCATACAACCAGATTCTCCCCGACCCCGCTAAGGTTAAAGCGGTGGTCGAGTGGCCCATGAAGCAGGTGCAGCAGTTTATTGGGTTCGCTAACTTCTACCGGCGCTTCATCCCAAACTTCGGCGCCATTGTCACCCCCCTGATCCGCCTCATGTCATCGAAGGTGCCCTTCCGGTGGTCTGAGGAAGCGGCCACTGCCTTCAAGACTCTCCAGGCGGAATTCTCATCCTCCCGGGTCCTGACCCAGGTCGATCCCGCGCTGCAGTGTCTGGTGGAGGTCGACGCGTCCGACACTGGGGTGGGGGCGGTGCTCTCCCAGAGCTCGCCGGTGGATGGTGTCAAGCGGCCCTGCGCCTTCTTCTCCCGGCGGTTATCGGTGGCGGAGCGCAATTATGACGTTGGCGACAGGGAGCTCCTCGCTGTCAAGCTCGCGCTGCAGGAGTGGCGCCACTGGTTAGAGGGGGCAGCCCAGCCTTTTGTGGTCTGGATGGACCATAAGAACCTCGAGTACTTGAGGTCAGCGAGGCGCCTGAATGCCCGCCAGGCGCGCTGGTCTCTATTTTTTGCTCGCTTTCAATTCACCATCACCTACCGTCCAGGCTCGAAGAATGGGTTGCCCAATGCCCTGTCCAGACAGTTCGCCCCTGAGGACCCAGAGGAGTCTGAACACACCATCCTGCCCAGCTCGTGCGTCGTGGGGGTGATTTCCTGGGCCATCAGGGACAGGATTCTTAAGGCTCAGGAGACGGAGCCGGATCCTGGCGGGGGGCCAGAGGGGAGGCTCTTCGTTCCTTCGGCGGTTCGAGGAGAAGTGATCCACTGGGCCCATACCTCCAAGCTCGCCTGCCACCCTGGCATCACTTGCCTGGTGAGTTTGCTGCAACGCTCGTTTTGGTGGCCGGGTCTCCAAAAGGACGTCACCAATCATGTGCGGGCCTGTCCCCAGTGCGCTACCGGCAAATCCCAAAACTCTCCACCTGCGGGTCTACTCCAGCCCCTGCCGGTCCCGGGCAGGCCCTGGTCACACATCGCCCTAGACTTCGTCACCGGTCTCCCCGTCTCTAACACCTTTGACACGGTCCTGACAATTGTGGACAGATTTTCCTAGGCCGCCCATTTTGTGCCTCTTCAGGGTCTCCCTTCAGCACGCGAGACGGCTGACCTCCTGGTCCAACATGTCGTCAGGCTGCATGGGATCCCGCTGGACGTGGTCTCTGACCGGGGTCCGCAGTTTGTCTCCCAGGTTTGGAGGTGCTTTTGCAATGCTTTGGGGGCCACGGTTAGTCTCTCCTTTGGTCACCATCCCCAGTCTAATGGGCAATGCGAGCGCACTAACCAGGAGTTGGAGGCCGCCCTGCGCTGCGTGACATCCTCGAATCCATCATCCTGGAGCTCCTACCTGATCTGGGTGGAATACGCCCATAACTCGGCCTGTTCCTCTGCTACTGGTGTGTCGCCCTTTGAAGCGTCCTTGGGGTACGATCCCCCCGTGTTTCCCGAGCAGGAGGGTGAGTTAGCTGTCCCATCGGTCCAGGCGCACATGAGGCGCTGCCGGAGTGTGTGGACCAAGACAAGGTACGCGCTTTTACGCACAGCAGCGCACAACAGTTCTACCGCCAATCGCCACAGAAGACCGGCTCCTGTCTACCAGGTGGGCCAGCGGGTTTGGCTTTCTTCCCAGGATATTAACCTTAAGGCTGAGAAGAGGAAGCTGGCGCCGCGGTTCCTCGGCCCCTTCGTGATTTCGAAAATTATCAACCCGGTGGCTGTGCGTTTGGCCCTTACCCCCTCCCTACGTGTGTGTCCCACCTTCCATGTATCTAAGATCAAACCTGTCCTTTCCAATCCACTCTGCCCCCCTCCTAGGTCTCCTCCTGCGCCTAGGATGATCGACCGTGACCCGGCGTGGGGTGTTACTGCCATCTTGGACTCCCGGCGCCGAGGTCGTGGGCTGCAATATCTGGTGGATTGGGAAGGTTATGGTCCAGAGTGGAGATCCTGGGTGCGCTCTTCGTGGGTGTTGGATCAGGACCTCATCGGAGTTTCATCGGACGCACCCAGGTAAGCCAGCGCCAGGAGGCGCTGGTAGTGGGGGGGAGTACTGTCATCACTCGCAGCTCACGGGCATCCACCTCAGCTGTGCGCACACCTGCATCTCGTTAGTGCGCAGCTACTTATTCCACCTCGCCCTAAGCTGCAGCCTGGAGCTGTCTGTCTCCCTGTGTACTGAAACCTTCAGCAGTTTCCTTCCCTCCAGGCCTGCTGACTACTCTTCACGACAAGTAAGCTGTCAGTTATTGTCTCACCTGTTTTCCTGTCAGCCTTCCCCTGTGCACAGGTGGATTTCCCGGCGGCGGACACTCTCTCCCTCGCCTCGCCGCTCCTCTTCCTCGCCGCTTCTCCTCGGACGCACAGCAAGACGCTGTCCCCCAGACTCGGGACCTTGCCAACGCCAGCCACCACAATCTCTACAAGTAAGCACACAACCTTGTCACTCTTCTGTGTGGTTTGCCCAGCTAACCCCTGTTCTCCTCTCTCCCATAGGGTTGTCTGGCTGCACGGCGTGCTGCTCTGTCCTGACCTGCATCCTCCACCCACAACACATCCTCATCTCTCACACACGCATCCATACACATCACAGTGGTTAACAATAAAGCTTTCAAATCTGCCTGAGCCTGCGTGCGTGTTTCCTGGGCCGAATAATGTCAGGCAGATGATCTGCTGTGGCGACCCCTAAAGGGAGCAGCCGAAAGAAGAAGAAACAGATGAAAACTTGCAAATTTTGAAAATAAGCAATTTGTAGTAGTGCAACTGCATTCCACTCTTTACAGCTTGAAATTTGAATTCAAATACAAATTAGCATCCAATGTAATTTCCCAGTTTGGGATCAATAAAGTACATCTATCTACAGACGTGGAAAAAAATTGTTGGTACCCCTCTGTTAATGAAAGAAAAACCCACAATGGTCACAGAAATAACTTGAATCTGACAAAAGTGGTAATAAATAAAAAGTCTATGAAAATTAACCAATGGAAATCAGACAATGCTTTTGAATTGTGGTTCAACAGAATTATTTTAAAAAGCAAACTCATGAAACAGGCCTGGACAAAAATGATGGTACCCTTAACTTAATATTTTGTTGCACAACCTTTTGAGGCAATCACTGCAATCAAACGATTTCTGTAACTGTCAATGAGACTTCTGCACCTCTCAGCAGGTATTTTGGCCCACTCCTCATGAGCAAACTGCTCCAGTTGTCTCAGGTTTGAAGGGTGCCTTCTCCAGACGGCATGTTTCAGCTCCTTCCACAGATGTTCAATAGGATTTAGATCAGGGCTTATAGAAGGCCACTTTAGAATAGTCCAATGTTTGGCTCTTAGCCATTCTTGGGTGTTTTTAGCTGTGTGTTTTGGGTCATTATCCTGTTGCAAGACCCATGACTTGCGACTGAGACCAAGCTGTCTGACACTGGGCAGCACGTTTCTCTCTAGAATACCTTGATAGTCTTGAGATTTCATTGTACCCTGCACAGACTCAAGACACCCTGTGTCAGATGCAGCAAAGCAGTCCCAGAACATAACAGAACATCCTCCATGTTTCAGAGTAGGGACAGTGTTCTTTTCTTGGTATGCTTCATTTTTGCGTCTGTGAACATAGAGCTGATGTGCCTTGCCAAAAAGTTCCAGTTTTGTCTCGTTTGTGCACAGAACATTCTCCCAGAAGCTTTGTAGCTTGTCAACATCACAACAACATATCAACATCTTGTCACCAAAAACATGTAGGTTTAGGGCGCTCGCGCACGCAGCGACCAGCAGCCGGTGGCTTGTCACCAGACTGCAAACCAAGTCTACCTACGGGTACAAATAAGTAACAAAAAAAAAAAAAAAAAAAAAAAAACATGCAGTTTGGCAAATTCCAGTCTGGCTTTTTTATGATTTGTTTTCAATAGTGGCGTCCTCCTTGGTCGTCTCCCATGAAGTCCACTTTGGCTCAAACAACGACGGATGGTGCAATCTGACACTGATGTACCTTGACCTTGGAGTTCACCATGAATGTGTTTAGAGGTTGTTCTGGGCTCTTTTGTTACCATTCATATTATCTGTCTCCTTCTGCGGCCACGTCCAAGGAGGTTGGCTACAGTCCCGTGGATCTTAAATTTCTGAAAAATATGTGCAACTGTAGTCACAGGAACATCAAGCTGCTTGGAGATGGTCTTATAGCCTTTTCCTTTAACATGCTTGTCTATAATTTTCTTTCTAATCTCCTGAGACAACTCTCTCCTTTGCTTCCTCTGGTCCATGTTCAGTGTGGTACACACCATGTCACCAAACAGCACAGTGACTACTTGTCACCCTTTAAATAGGCCGACTGACTGATTACAAGTTTGTAGACACTGTAGAAGCCGGGTTAATCATCTCAGACTGGATGCAGAGGTAGCAGGAAGGACAGCTGGGAGACAGTGGGGGGAGAAGGGTTGAATGTATTGTGATGCGAGATGTCATGCATGAATGTACTGTGATGCGGATGTCATGCAGATGTGAGATGGGTGGAGGATATAAAAGGAGAGACCCTGGTGTATTGGGAGAATGCTTTCTCTGTTATTACTGATGTGAGAGTGAATAAAGTCGTCTGCTGCTTAAGTCTGGTTTCCTTTATTTCCACTCCCCATACTGGTGACCCCTCGACGAATTATGGAACACGAGGCAAGAACCCCGGAATTGGCCCGGATAGGAAGCCCCAGCAATGCGGCAAGCATCCCAGAGATGGCCCGGACGGGAACCCCCAGCAACGCGTGCGCTGTTTCGGTCAAACTACCGGACTTTTGGCTGCACGATCCGCGGTCTGGGTTCCACCACACCGAGGCTCAGTTCGCCCTCCGGGGAATAACGGCAGACGACACCAGATATTACTATGTGGTTGCAGCGCTGGACGCTCGCACGTCTCAGCAAGTAGCGAGCCTGCTCCAACAGCCCCCGGCCCACGACAAAGTCGGGGCTCTCAAGGCCACGCTGATCCGGTGCTACACGCTCTCGGACTGTGAGAGAGCAGAGAAGCTCCTGAGGCGCTCCGAGTTAGGAGATGGGTCGGCAGTCGAACTGATGGAAAAGATGTTGGCGTTGATGGGCACGGACGACGGGCATTTTCTGTTTGCCCACCTCTTCCTCCAGAACCTCCCAACAGAGGCCAGAGCGGTCCTTGCCAATTCGCCATTGCTGGCCGCGCGTGACTACCGTGCGCTAGCCCAGGAGGCAGATCGGATCATCCTCACCACCAGAGCCCTCACAGTGAACGCGGCGGTGTCGGAACCCAGCGAGACGACCAGTGGAGGCGAGGAGCCGGTGATGGTAGCGGCAGCGGGGGCCAGGAAGCGCCAGAGAGACACGCTCTGCTTCTACCACTGCCGCTTTGAAGAGAACAAGCTGCTCTACGTGACGGACTCGCGCTCGGGGAGACGGTTCCTCATAGACACCGGCTCCCAGAAGATCCTCATCCTGCCGTCCTATGCCGACCGGCTAGCGGGAGCTAGCGGTCCCCAGCTGGTACCAGTAAACGGCTCGGACATTAAGACTTTTGGTGAGAGAACACTGACTTTATCCCTACACGGCCGTATGTATGAGTGGACTTTTGTCATAGCGGCATTGAGTTTCCCAATCCTGGGAGCTGATTTTCTGTGTGCACATGGGTTGCTAGTCGATGTTGCTAACAGACGCCTGGTTAATGCAGAGTCTTTTGATTCTCTTCCCTGTACAGCTCGAGGGGCTGGGCCAATAACACAAGCCAACGTCACAGCTCCAGGCGGTAAGTTCCACACACTGCTCACTCAGTTCCCAGCACTCACGGTCCCAACGTTTTCGGCGGCCAGCACTAAACACGGGGTGGAACACTTTATCACCACCACTGGGCCGCCCGTTTTCGCATGACCTCGGCGCCTGGACGCAGCTAAACTGGCCATAGCGCGCGAGGAGTTTGCCAACTTGGAAAGGTTGGGCATCATCAGGCGCTCAAACAGCCCATGGGCATCCCCGCTGCACATGGTCCCTAAGGCCGAGGGATCATGGCGACCATGCAGAGATTTCCGCAGGTTGAATAACGCCACAGCGCACGACCGCTACCCGATTCCCCATATTCAGGATTTTTCCGTACACCTCGCCGGGGCACGCATTATTTCTAAAATAGACCTGGTCCGTGTTTACCACCAGGTCCCAGTGTGCGTGGAGGACATACCCAGAACAGCGGTAATAACTCCGTTTGGCTTGTTTGAGATTTTACACATGCCCTTCGGATTAAAAGGCGCGGCACAGACATTCCAATGCATGATGGATGCAGTGTTGCGCGGTCTGCCGTTTGTGTTCGTCTACCTGGATGATATCCTGGTGGCCAGCGTGTCCGAGGACGAACATGTAACCCACCTCAGGACGGTTTTCCGGAGGTTGGAGGAGCACGGGTTAATAATCAACCCGGCGAAATGCCAGTTCGGCGTGACGGGGATTGACTTTTTGGGGCACCGCGTCTCACCAGAGGGAGAGAAACCCTTGCCCGACAAGGTGCACGCCGTGGCGAATTTTCTCCGGCCTCAGATGGTCAGGGCACTGTAAGAGTTTTTGGGAATGGTTAACTTTTATAACCGGTTCCTCCCCCGCGCAGCTCAGCTCGTGCAGTCATTGTACGCCGCGCTCAAGAAACAGAAACCGGCGGACAGAGTCGAATGGACTCCGGAGCGGGAGCAGGCATTCTCTGAGGTTAAAACAGCCCTGGCAAACGCCGCACTGTTGGCGCACCCGGACCCGGCGGCCAGGATAGCGCTCACTACCAACGCCTCGGACATGGCCATAGGGGCCGTCGTGGAGCAACGTGTCGCCGGTTCTTGGCAGCCGCTCCCTTTTTTCAGCAGGTCTTTGCGCAACAGTGAGCGTAAGTACAGCGCGTTTGACACAGAGTTGCTGGCTCTTCACCTGGCCATATGCCACTTCCACTTCTGGCTGGAAGGTCGCAGCTTCACCGCGTTCATGGACCACAAGCCGCTAACGTTCGTGATGGCCGAGGTTTCGGAACCATGGTTGGGCCGGCAGCAGAGACAGCTGGCCACGATCTCGGAGTTTACGACCGATATTCAGCGTGTGTCGGGTAAACTGAATGTGGTGGCAGACTGCCTCTCGCGCGCAGTAGTGGCTCCGGTCTGCGTGGGGATAGATTATACAGCCATGGCCGCAGAGCAGATTGGCGATGCGGACGTGTGCGCGCTCCAGTCTGGACCAACAGGGTTAAGGCTGGAGAGCAGAGTACTGCAAGACGGCAGGCCCCCCCTAATCTGCGACGTCTCCATGGGACGCCCGGGCCCGGTGGTCCCAGTTGCTTGGCGCTGCCAAGTGTTTGAGTCAGTTCACGCTCTGGCGCACCCAGGAGTGTGCGCGTCAGTCAAAATGGCGGGAGCGTATGGCCAGGTCTGCGCAAACAAGTGAAAGAGTGGGCTGCAGCCTGCGTAGCATGCCAACGAGCCAAAGTACACAGACACACGAAGGCTCCTTTGGAACCATTTCGTATACCGGCTAAGAGGTTCAACCATGTTCACGTGGACCTCGTGGGCCCCCTCCCGCCATTGCAGGGGTGCACACACCTTCTGACAGTGGTGGACCGTACCACACACTGGCCAGAAGCAGTCCCGCTGGCAGCAACCACGTCCGCGGACGTGGCGTGTGCTTTTTTGACGACATGGGTGGCACGTTTTGGCATCCCGTCGGACATAACGTCTGATAGGGGCCCGCAGTTTGTTTCTGACCTCTGGTCCGCGATGGCCCGTAGCCTGAGTGTCGCAATTCATCGCACAACCGCGTACAACCCACAGGCCAATGGGTTATGCGAGCGTTTCCATAGGTCATTGAAAGCAGCACTCAGGGCTTCGCTGACGGATGCAAATTGGGTAGACCAGTTGCCGTGGGTTCTGTTGGGGTTGCTTTCCGCACCAAAAGAGGATTTGGAGGCTTCCCTGGCGGAGCTTGTTTTTTCTCAGCCACTGCGGCTCCCCGGGGAATTTTTGCCAGATAATCCCGCGCCGGACAACTGTCCGTCTCAGCGTTTGCAGCATAGCGCAGATACAGACACGCTGCCGGGCCCGGCCCACCAGTGTTTTCCACGCGCTTTTGTGCCAAAAACTTTGAAGAATGCGGCGTTCATATTTGACAGGCATGATGCCCACCGCCCCCCATTGTGCTCACCCTACGATGGCCTGTTCAGAGTGCTGGAACCAGGGGACAAACATTTTTTGTTAGACTTGGGGGGTCGTCAGGAGAAAATATGTATAGACAGACTTAAGCCCGCCTTTGTGGTGGCGGACGAGCAAGTGATGTTGGCTTGGGCCACTTGGCATGGAAGACCCCCACTGAGAACTCCCCAGGTAAACGATTCATCAGAGCAGCTACACGGGCAAGTTGAAGGTCCCCCCCCCCCCCCCCCCTCGCCATTGCCCACCCGCAGACAGACACACCCCCAGGAGCCCCCCACTGGCACAGCAGCACCGCGGAGGCGGAGAACCCCCGTTACAGCAGATACGGGAGGAGACTGAAGCCAAAAGGATGTGAGAACTGAAACTCGGTCTGAGATTCGGGGTGGGGGGGGGGGTGTAGAAGCTGGGTTAATCATCTCAGACTGGATGCAGAGGTAGCAGGAAGGAGAGCTGGGAGACAGTGGGGGGAGAAGGGTTGAATGTATTGTGATGCGAGATGTCATGCAGATGTGAGATGGGTGGAGGATATAAAAGGAGAGACCCTGGTGTATTGGGAGAATGCTTTCTCTGTTATTACTGATGTGAGAGTGAATAAAGTCATCTGCTGCGCAAGTCTGGTTTCCTTTATTTCCACTCCCCACAGCACCTGTGATGTTAATTAGAGGATACATCTTGGCTGAACATGTCCCTATGGTCACATTATTTTCAATCTTTTCTAGGGGTACCATCATTTTTGTCCAGGCCTGTTTCATGAGTTTGTTTTTTAAAATAATTCTGTTGAACCACAATTCAAAAGCATTGTCTGATTTTCATTGGTTAATTTTCATAGAATTTTTATTTATTACCACTTTTGTCAGATTCAAGTTATTTCTGTGACCATTGTGGGTTTTTCTTTCATTAACAGAGGGGTACCAACAATTTTGTCCACGTCTGTACCTTCTATTCCAGGGGCGCCCAACCAGTTGATTGCGATCTACTGGTTGATCTTCAGCTGCTTATAGGTCGATTGCAAATTAGTCCAGAGTCGAATGCGCAACACATTGTGTGCCTTGCCCACCAGCTTTTGCTGCACTGTCAAAGCGACTGAACATAACAGCGTTGCATATGCATCAAGCAACACCGTAGCTCGTACGCGAGCATGCCCGTTGCATATATCTGACAGCTGCCAAAAGGTGATGATCTGCCAGAAACTGATAAGTCCACAGCGGGAGCACACCTCGCTCAGCCGTTTCCCCTCTGTTTGGTTTACAGCTGCTTTCTGCCGATGTAAAATGTCACCATGAGATCAGACATGGCCATCCCGAACAGCACCATCCAAAAACAGAAGTAAGGACACTAATACATCCCCTCACATCCCTGTACACAGCAGGTCCAATGCATTGGCTACAAGCAAATGGTGCCATTTCTCCCACCAACCCAAACCACCATGCTGTGTTGCGACTGAATGAGCAGTCAGGCTATGTATGGAGGTTATTTTTAGTCATACAGTCAAGAGCATTTTCCTTTGACTTGAGAGCACAGGCTTCATAAAAAGTTGTTTATTCACTGATTCACTCAGTTTCTCCCATGGCAGGGACAGCTTGTTGGCCTTTATCCTTCAGCATACCATATGAACAAAAAGGGAAGGATGGCAGGGACGTGTCCCTAAACCTGGAAAAATAAAAAGAATTATTATGTGGTAGCTCCAGCAATCAATGCAGCACCATAATAAAAAATAAAACAGCTTAGAAATATACATATACACACATTTTGCAGTGCAAAATTCTGGCATGTAAACGGGCATATATTGTGCAAATAGTGGAGTGCAAAGATAGCACCAGGTGGTGCCTTGAATATGTTCATTTAAAAAGTGCAGTTATTATTATGACGATTATTATTGCACAGATGATGGAGGGGGCCTGAGACAGTTACAGTTGTATTGAACTAGTTCTGTGGAGTGGTGGGAGGTGTGATGGAGGAAGCAGCTCTAGGGAAGAAGCTGTTTCGCAGTTTGCTGGTTCGTGCTTTTAAAGTCCGGAACCTTTTCCCTGATAGAAGGGGGACAAACAGTCTGTATCCTGGATGGCTGGGGACTTTGACGATGCAGCTGGCCTTTTTCCTTAGCTGGCAGGCATAGACTGAGTCCAGGCTGGGAAGCTGTGCTCCCACAATCCCCTGAGCAGTTTCAACAATGCGAGCTAAGTCCCTTCTGTTTTCTACTGTGCAGCTGGAGAACCAGACCGTGCTGCAGTAGCACAGAATGCTCTCGATCATGCTCTTATAGACATTCAGGAGGAGCTGCACAGGGAGCTTGGCCTTTCTCAACCTCCACAGAAAGAAAAGTCTTTGCTGTGCCTTTTTAACCAGGTAGGAGGTATTGGTGGACCATGTGATTATCATTGGTGATATGGAGATCCAGGAACTTGATGTTGTTGACCCTCTCCACCTCCTTTCCATTTATGTAGAGAGGTGAAGGGGCCACTTTCCTGGCTAGTCTGAAATCCACAATGATCTCCTTGGTCTCAGTGGTGTAACCAACTCAAAGTAACCTGCATTAGTTTGAGTAAATTTGACTTGTCAGTGTAATTGACAGACAAACAGTTTCTTTCCCTGGGCCATCCGAACTGCGAACAGTTAGAGGCCCCACCCCCTCCCTCCCAACGCTCACATGCACAGAACTGAGGACCTTTTTAATTATCATAATGACACACCTGTTTTTGGACTCCGCACTTTCATGTATATTGACCCATCTGTGAAACCACTATGTATATTTTCCATAATCTTTGGGCTATTTTACTCAATTGTGTGTTCAGTTGTGTGTTCCGCACTCTTATGTGCAGAGTTCCATCTGTGAAGCCACAACCATACCTGTGTATAGGGCTGTCGCGGTAGAGGAATTTCCCCTGCAGTGATGATGGACAGCTCAACACCGCGATATGTGGTATTATTGCAAATGTTTTTAGGACCCTGTGGTCTCGTAATTTAAACAGGGTTCATAAATTATGTGGCAAACGATGGAAGCTGTAAGAAACTCGCTGCAGCTCCGCACTCAACTTCATGTGCATCTGTGACAATTGTGCGGAGCTCTGGTCTTTCTAGGCATGAACTGCTGATTCTGTAAAAATAAAAAGATAATTTTCATAAAGCAGTGGCGGGAATGCCAGTATTTCAACTACGGTGTGTGTGGACTGGAGACTGCAGCGACATTCAGCTTATTTAAACATGACAGCCTTCTTACAGCCCTGCATGGCTCTTGTCTCTGTGTTTTTTGGATTTTTGTCACTGTCTGAAAAATCACGTTCAAACAAGCAATGCACTATGCAGTAGCTGTTTCGCTCTCGGAGCTCAATTATAAATACTCCACTCAGAAGGAAATAACATGCTTTGTGCCCTTTCAGTGTTCACTGTCACGGCTGTATTTAGCAAGGAGTCCAAACGCTTCCACCACTAACTGCCTGCTGGAGTCCGTCTGGAGAGAGAGTGCGCCACACGGTGCTGACGCCGCCAGCACCCGGTGCTATGGAAGCTTCCACAGTACCGGGTGCAAACATGCTATTGGCAATAAAAATACAGTTAACATTTAACAATTTATTTATTAATCAATAGGGAACAACGCGATTTAGCTACATACCAAAAAGTGAACACCGTGATTGTTGCGGTTGCACATTATCGTCTGCGGTAAGCTTGTCCATAGCGCGGTATTATATCATTGCAGTTATAGTGACAGCCCTACCTGTGTATATTTCCAGAATCGTGGGCTATTTTTATTTCAGTCGTGTGTTTAATCGTGTGTTCTGCAATTGTGTTTTTATCTTATTCTTCTCTCTTACTTTATTGCATAGTAGTTGTACTGTACTACTGTACAATGACAATAAAGTATTCTGTTCTATTCATAGTTTTAAGATGATGTCACACAGCTGCCAGTTGCTATATGGGTGGCCATATTGGAAGGGAAACTGCAGGGGATGATTCTATTTCATTAAAGATGAAAATTACGTAAATATAATGCATCATCCTCCACCTGAACAACGAGAGCAAGTTTTTAGCCAAAGTCAAATTCCTTGTATGTGTTGTGCATACTTGGCCAATAAAGCTGATTCTGATTCTGATTACTGTGGAATAATTGGTTGTACAAACACGGATGGGAAGGAGAAAGTGTTTTTTTAAATCGATTACCTGCAATTATTTTGAACCAAGGCGAGTCAACTCGAGAACTATCAGAGAAACAGAGGAGAATTTGGCTGATGTGGCGTCTTCCTTGTATTCCAACTTGCAGGTGCTCTGACCATTTTGTAATAGGTTTGTAGAAATAATTGACTAATAATATTGTTGAAGAGTCTAAGATGCTCTGTGGACATTTTCACAGATTCATAAGCTCCCTGTTCTGATCAGCTCAGCTGCGGCCAGTGCCAACAGCACACACACACAAAGCTAAACAAATGTACTTGTTCATCAATCCCCTATTGGGGATCTGTCTGAGCCAACTTAAGTGTCACACTTTCAAGCTACAGAATATTAAGAAGATCCAAATGACTATTTAGCTCTCCTTGCGAAGTACCTTTGACTGCAGTCTGTACCATCAGCTGTGTCCACACAGGCAAGACAGAAAATGACTCCTCATTCTCAGCTAATCATTCCGGCTGATTAGTCCTCCGTACAGACCCGAGGGCGAAGCATGTTCACCACACCTGGATCCTGCTCACCTTCTATTTCCTTTCCAATGAAAGAAGGCTACAAAGAGGAGAAAAACAACACAACTTTATTCTTGAGGCTGCTGGCAGGAAACCAGCAAAACCGGGATGCTCTGTGCTGGAACAAGCTAGCTGCTAAAGCTAACCTTAGCTGGTGTTTGCAGCGGATGATAAAATAAGGCAGCGATGCTGAGGTTTTAAGCAGGTTTTATTAATCATACCGCCGTCACGGGAACTCGGCTCCAGCCCATAGCGTGAGCAGGCTGAAGCCGAATTCCTCAGGCTCTCAGTGAAGAGGGGACACAAAGTCTGTGTCCAGCAGCAGCCGTTGTAGAAGTGAGAATTGAGAGGATGAACATGAAATTCAGACAGCTTATATACTCAGCTACAACAATACATCAAAGCATTCACAGCAGTTGGTATGATCAAAGATAACAGAACAGGCACGAGACATTTGCATTTGAGAGACATATTGATCTCAGTCCCTAGGTCACAGTAAGGACAGGATGCATGAACACAATGCATGAAAAGCAACATTAACATCACAGAAGTGAGCCAGACGAAGCGGGGCTGCCTGTAGACATTAATACACATTTCACTGTTCTGTTATTTGCTCTAGCCGAGCGCTGTGTTTGACCAGTCTGTTTGTGGGGGTTTACACCAAACCGCCACAGCTCCCCCCCAGAGGGCTCGGCAGGTGGCTGAGACCTCGATAGTGCAGTTTGGGCAGCGAGCAGGGAAAAGCTCTGTGCAGGAGGGGGGTGGGGGGTAGTAAAAGCCGGCTGGAGACGATGAAAACGTCCGGGCCGCGCAAAAATTGCTTGTGGGTCCGCGATGTCAAAGGGCTGTCCCGTTGAACGTGTGGAGGTCCACAAGAAGAAAAATTAGTCACTGGCTCCTCCCGCGATTAAGTCCTGCAAGGATTAATAGCGACCATGAAGAAAAGACGAGGCTGCGTGGCGGCTGTGATGAGAGCAGAGGGACTGGCGTGTTGGCTTTAGGTGCGGGCACAACCTTAAAGCTCTCGGGAACCGCAAACCGCTGAATTTCCCTTGTGTGCCGTGGCTAAGACCATAAAATCCAGTGAGCAAGCTGTGTGCCTCAGGTGAACGAGCAAGCCTGAAGGGCCAGTGTGCAGCAGAAGGAAGGCGGTCAGAAAAGCCGTATTTGTCCCGTGCGTGGTACGCCGTCCCCATAACTCCCCGGTGCGTGCGCCGGGGTTCCGTGATGGGTGGGCCAGCTGGAGAGGAGAACCAGGGTCAGGGAGCTTAATCATCCCTGTTCAGTGTGTTGGAGCGGTGAAGGGAAGTAGACGCTCTGTCACTCGCTCGGTCATGGTGCGTTCAGGTCCACGTGTGCTCCGTCGGCCATGGGGATCGCCGTCGTGGAGAGGGGACGAGGTGCATGCGCTCTCGTGTGGAGGAGCTGTGAGCGCGGCCGGTCCAGCGTGGATATGCTGATCTCGGCGTGCAGATCTCACCATGAAACGTTGCTCAGCTTTCCCGGTCGTGGGTGTTCTCCGGGGAGTTTCGCCTGGAAACTCCGCGTTGAGGTCTCCCTGAAGCAGAAGGGAGGGCAGATCAGTCAGGCTGCCGCGTTCGTTTGTCGTCGGAGAATCACCGCCGGGTGTTGCGTTTGCTGGCAGCGTGTTCGTTTCAGCGTCGGGTCACCAGTGCGGCGGATGATAAAATAAGGCAGCGTTGGTGAAGGTTTTATTAATCATACCGCCGTCACGGGAACTCGGCTCCAGCCCATAGCGTGAGCAGGCTGAAGCCGAATTCCTCAGGCTCTCAGTGAAGAGGGGACACAAAGTCTGTGTCCAGCAGCAGCCGTTGTAGAAGTGAGAATTGAGAGGATGAACATGAAATTCAGACAGCTTATATACTCAGCTACAACAACACATCAAAGCATTCACAGCAGCTGGTAGGATCAAAGAGATAACAGAACAGGCATGAGACATTTGCATTTGAGAGACATATTGATCTCAGTCCCTAGGTCACAATAAGGACAGGATGCATGAACACAATGCATGAAAGGCAACATTAACATCACAGAAGTGAGCCAGACGAAGCGGGGCTGCCTGTAGACATTAATACACATTTCACTGTTCTGTTATTTGCTGTAGCCGAGCGCTGTGTTTGACCAGTCTGTTTGTGGGGGTTTACACCAAACCGCCACAGTGTTGAGGCTTTTCAAGAACGACGCTGAGATCCAGACTTCACAAACATTCAAGAGTGTCCCTCGCTTGGGAAGTCTTAATTCTTCTGAACAACAACTGAAGAAAATGACGGAGTAGTAACCCAAGGTTTGCTGTTCTGATGCCACAATGTCAGAACACTGGCTAATTAGCTTGTGGCTTTGAGGATTATTACCAGTAGGTGGGAGTGTACAAATCAACTGCTTATTGTTATCAATAAGGGATACACCAAGACAACAATGTCTAACTTCATCTGAAAGCACCTGGACAGGTGAGTGTGCTGAATGAAGCCAGCCTTTAATGCTAAATCAAATTAGATCAAATATCAAAAAACTGAGAGCAAAAATAGAGAAAAACAAACAGGAGAAATTAAGTTGGGGCTCTGTGAATAATTTATGGGCTGATGTGAATAAACATGCATAAGTGTTATGAAGATCAAGAAATATATTTTGCATTGTATCAAACTGGGGATTCTAAATTGTCCTTAGGTATGACTGTGAAAGTGAATGGTTGTCTGTCTCTGTGTTGGCCCTGCGATGGACTGGTGATCTGTCCAGGGTGTACCCTGCCTCTCGCCCAAAAGATGCTGGGATAGGCTCCAGCCCCCCCACGACCCGAAAAGGATTAAGTGGAAGAAGATGGATGGATGGACATGTCTGGATAGGTGATGCTAGCCCACTTCTCCGTGTCTTTTGGCCAGTTTTGCTTTGGAATGAGATAGAGGGCTTGCTTCTCAGTTAAAACTAATTCGGATTGGGATCTGAAATTCACGTTAAAAACATGGGACAACTTACAGGGGTAAGAGAGGGCCCTCAACACGTAACAGAGTTTGAGGAATTTCCCTCAGAGCCTACACTCCATCAGGGCTCTTACAGGGTCTTTAAAGAGACCCCAGCTCAGGAAGTTTTTTTTGACAGTTTTTTGTTTTAAAGTTTCGTACACTATGTTCTTAATGTTTTTTATGTTTTTAATGTTCTTTCAGTTTCTGAGTAGCAAAAAAGAGGGCCACCACACTGTTATACTAAATAAGAAAATACAATGGAGAAAGAGGGTGTAACCAAAATAGCCTCATATAATGTAAAAGGGATCCTGAATCCAGTTAAAAGATCCAAGATTCTACGCAAAATGAAAAAAGACAAAGCAGAAATAATATTTTTACAAGAAACCCACCTAACAGACGTGGAACACACTAAACTCAGTAGACAAGGGTTTAAAATGATCTCTTCATCTTCATATAAATCAGGGAGGAGGAGGGGAGTAGCGACATTGATATCAACCAAAATTACATTTGAAAAAAAATCAGAACACAAACATAAAGAAGGGAGGTACAGTTTGGTAACTGGGCGGCTAGAGGGAGAAGATATCACCCTGCTGAATGTATATGCACCACCAGGGGCTAAATGGAAATTTTATAAAAATGTATTCGACCTAATGATAACTAAAGCCCAAGGTTTAGTGATATGTGGTGGAGACTTCAATCTAAGACTGAATCCATACTGGGATGCAACAGGTAATTCTTCACATCAAAATAACACCCAAAATAGGAATACTCGGATGCTACTAAAAGAAATGGGAATCTGTGACGTATGGAGGGAATTCAACCCCAATGTAAAAGATTATACTTTTTATTCAACGCCACATTCATCTTACTCAAGGATTGATTACTTTTTTATGTTTAATAGAGACATTGGAAGAGTAAAAACATGTAAAATAGGACTGATGGATCTCTCCGACCACAGTCCGATCTATATGGATTTAAACATCCAAAAATACACAAATAATACATTTTCCTGGAGGTTGAATTCAAGTGTCCTGAAAGGACCACTGAAAGATGAATTGGAATCAGATATTCTCAGATATTTGGAAGAAAATGATAATGGAGAAGTATCCCCTTTAATACTGTGGGATGCATGCAAAGCTGTAATAAGGGGGAAAATTATTGCAAAACTGGCAACCCAAAAGAAACTGAGACAAGAAAAACTAATCACACTAGAGTCAGAGCTCAAGAACCTAGAAAAAGAACACAAAGACAACACTCATTCTAATGGCTCGCTCAAGATCAAAGAAATTAAAAAATCAAATAAATGAGATCTACACAATAGAAATCCAGAAGAAACTTACATTTCTGAAACAAAAACACTATGAAGCAGGCAGTAAATCGGGAAAATTACTAGCCTATAAATTGAGGAAACAACAAACGGAAAGAGCAATCTACAAAATCAGAGACCCAGTATCAAAGGAAATAAAATTCAGAATTCAGGATATTCTTAAAAGCTTCGAGAATTACTACAAGAACTTATACTCCCACAAAAAACATAAAAATGCATCCGAGACATTCCTAAACACATTAAACCTTCCCCAACTTACGGAATCACAAAATAAAACACTACTGTCAGAAATACAACCTAAAGAATTGGAAAAAGCAATTATGAAACTTAAAGCTAACAAATCCCCAGGAGCAGATGGCTATAGAGCAGAATGGTACAAAACCTTTAAACAGCAACTATCTCCTCTCCTCCTGAAAACATTTAACTACGTCCTCCACACAGGGGAAATCCCCCCCTCCTGGAGAGAAGGGGTCATCGCAGTTATACCTAAACCTGAAAAGGATAAACTAGAATGCTCCAACTACAGACCAATCAGTGTATTAAATCAGGACTATAAGCTTTTTACCACTATCCTTGCCAAAAGGTTAGAAAACATACTGACAGACTTAATTCACTTAGACCAAACAGGTTTTATAAGACAAAGACAGACACAAGACAACATTCGACGCACTTTACACATAATTCATCATATAAAAAAATATAACTTAAATGCAGTCATATTGGGATTAGATGCTGAAAAAGCATTCGATTCGGTTGACTGGTCTTTCCTATATAGAATCTTATCCAGTTTCAATTTTCATAACAACTTCATTAGAACTATACAGGCATTATATAAAAAACCAACAGCTAAAATAAGGATTAACGGTAATTTATCATCATCTTTTGAGCTGGAAAGAGGATGTCGTCAAGGCTGCCCCCTGTCTCCACTGCTCTTTGCAATCTTCATAGAACCTCTGAGCCAATGGATAAGACAAAATCAAGAAATTCAAGGTATTACACTTGGTCAGAAGGAACATAAAATAGCACTCTTTGCTGATGACATTTTAATATACCTAGGGCAGCCAGACACTTCTCTACCAGAACTAATCTCAGTTTTTTCATACTATGGAGATTTATCGGGGTACAAATTAAACATGCATAAAACCCAAGTTTTAACATTCAACTATGACCCAAATCATTTTTCACTAAATGAACTCAAAACTAACTGGGAGTTGGAATCTATGAAATATCTGGGGGTCAATATCCCGAAACAACTCGACAAAATTATAACACTAAACTATGATCCACTGGTGACAAAAATAAAATCTGACCTAGTAAGATGGAATATGATACCATTCTTAGGTACTGCACAAAGAATTGAAGCAGTCAAAATGAATATACTTCCACGTCTTCTATACCTTTTCCAAACAATACCGGTAGAACCTCCCAAAAAAACATGGCAGGAGCTGGACAGAAGGATCTCAAGATTCATATGGCAGGGTAAGAGACCTAGAATCAGATATAGAACCCTACAGCTAAACAAAGACAAAGGTGGGTTCGCGCTGCCAAATATCAGGGACTATTTTATAGCTGCACAAATTAAAACTTTAGTAGAGATATGTAACCCAGTCTACACTGCACAATGGAAGGAGATGGAATGCCAAATAACAAGTGACATCCCCCTACAGGCGATAATAAGGAACAATGCCTTAACTAAACTCTTGAATAACACTAACCCGTGGATAGAGACCCTGCTAAAAATTTGGTTTAAGATAGTCAGAGAGAATCAAACTAAAGAGCCCTATCGACTTCTGCAATGGATTACCTATGATCAAGACTTTACCCCCAATAAAACAGACACTAGATTTAAAGAGTGGAAAGAGAAAGGGCTGATAAAATATTACGATTTTTTTAAGGGGCAAACTTTAAGAAGTTTTGAAGATTTGAAAAAACAAGGTCTAATAAATCAAGATCTTTACAGGTTCTTTCAGCTTAGACACCACATAAACAATATACTTAAAAAGGAGGATTTGGAAAGGGCCCAGTCAGGTGTTCTGAAGGTCTTCTTAATGGCATATAAAGGGATCTCAGGGATCAGATACATTTCTAAAATATACCAAGGTCTTCAAGACTTAAAAGGAGACAACACATCATATATAAAAAAGAGATGGGAAAAAGAGGGGAATTTCACTTTACAATTGGAAATATGGGAAAAGCTAAATAAACAGCAATGGAAAAGTACCTCATCCCTGCAGTGGAGAGAATTTGGATGGAAAAACTTGGTAAGATTTTTCAGAACACCTGCACAAAACAAATTTACTCATAAGGGGTTGAACTGTTGGCGCTTGTGTGGTGAAAAGACTGCAAATCATTTTCATGTGTTTTGGTCATGCCCAGTTATCCACCAATATTGGACCAACGTACAGACAATATTGGGGAAAATATTCAAAATAACAGTTCCCTTTTCTTTTGTAACTTTGTATTTGGGTTTATTACCGGACTCACTGGAAAGACGAGGAGATAAATACTTATTCAATGTTTTAATATTGGCAAGTAAAAAAGCCCTAACTAAAAAATGGATGCTGAAGGACTGTCCTACACCTGAAGATTGGATTAACGTGATTCAAGACATTTACTCGATGGAAAAGTTGACATTCGCACTGAGACAGGACATGGATGGGTTCATGAACTTTTGGCAACCCTGGATCGCATATGTGTCTTCCATTAGATCTAATCTTTGACAAATACCATTTCAATAATGGTCCCGCTCTTTGTTCCAATGCTACTCAGTTGCTCTTTTACTTTTAATTACTTAATTTTCTGTTTGTTTGTTTTTTGCTGTTCTGTTTGTTTGTTTATTCGTTTGTTTGGTTTTTTTTAATTTAATTCTCCTTAATTTCACTTTTTCTTTCACTTTAAAAAAAAAAAAAGGGGGGGTGTTGTAATAACTATCCTACCAATGTTGTCAAATAGCAAAAAATAAGGGAACATGTGATGAAAATGTAAACAATGCAATGCTGTAATGACCTGTATACCCTTTACAAAAACTTAAATAAAAAAAAAAAAACTAATTTGTCGTCATATCGCTGTCTATCACTATCAAGAGTTTCATAATAAATTTTGGACATTTTCACTTTTTTTTGTTCCATTTTACTACGTGATTATTCCCCCCCCCAAAATGGCCAGTGATGCCACCGGAAGTCACGTGATTGGAAACTATGAATTCTATCCACTGTTTTCCTAGCCCGCATAGAGCATGGGGTTGTCATGGAAACTGACGCTTTTCCTTGTTTAAAAAACAATGACTTTGGCATCCAAAATGCTGGAACACGGCCTTTTGCACCTCAAAAAGAGTAATATAATCATACCACTTCCCAGGACTACTGAGAGATGAGAAGATGACCTTAAAAAGTGGCCTCGCAGACAGCTCCATTAGTTTGCTCCGCTGCTAAAATGCTAATGCTGTAAAAAAATAAAAGCTCTGAGATATATCAATGTCTCCACCGCAATAAAGTTGGTTGCATTTTGTTAAAATATGTTGGACATAATCAAATTTACCTCAGAACAAATGTAGATGTAGTCAGAACCACAAAGAACCACAACACTGTGCTTGGGTCTTTTAATGTTGGGGTAAAACAGACAGCTGCGACTGTCTGTTTTACCCCAAAATTAAAATGCTCATGCTGCTATCATGCCATGAATGCTTGTTATTTAACGACATGTACAGCCCTTTTCTGACATTTGTTCAATATTTTATTGATTTATCTTTTGTGATAATTTAAAAATTAATGCATGCTGAAGCTGCTAATATCAAGTCCATATCGTTACAATGCGGTGCAACGAATGCAACCCCCCCAAACTATTCGATATCTTTCTTAAAAGGAAGCAAATTTACTATTTTTTAATTTATTATTTTACTTCATGCAGCCTTGCATCTGTGACATTCATACAAGTGAAAACAAACCTGGTGCTGTTGCGTCTGTCTTGTGTCTGTACCACCGATCACACCAACAATCCTTTTTAGTTTTCAGTGCATGATCTATGCATTGCTGTTGAAACCACAGATTTTGCTGTGCTTATTTGTGAGGAGCCTCATGTTATGGCAGCACTTAATCTGAAAAGCGGTGTGATGACACCGACTTCCAGTGCCGCCATAGACACTTCCTCTTGCGCTGGATGACTCCACTGGGTGCATGCCATGTACTGTGTTCAACTACTTTAATAAAGCAGTGTTCAGCGCTACATCTCTGTCAGCCTCGTTCATCACCAGGTTTGCGGACATAACATTTGGCGACTGAGGATTAATGTATGGAGGTGTGCGTTACACCAGTCCAGCCTTTCCTTGAGCTCCCGGGTGAACCACCGATGCCATGGCCATGTTGGTTCGAGGTCTTTCAAACTTACATCACGGCGCTAGACCTTGGGAAGCTCGATAAGGTGAGGGCACGTGCGCTTCTCGTCCACAACCTGGGTATTGAAGGCCAGCGAGTCCTAAGGACACTCGGTGCATAGGACTTGTTCAAGGACGTTGTAGAGCTGCTAGCTAGCCATTTCACCACCCCAGACAACATGGCTGTGCGGAGAATTCGCTTTCGCCAGAGACGTTATCCTGTCAGTGAGCCTATCCGCCAGTATGCCGCTGATTTGGGGCAGCTAGCTAGTGAGTGCCGTTTTAGGCTGCTTGAAGATGAGATGGTACGTGAGCAACTAGCAGAGCACACGTGCAACGCTGGACTGCGAGCTAGGTTATTAATGGCACCAAATGACTTGACGTTAGCTAGGGCTGTTGAGCTAGCTCTCCAGCTGGAGGCCGCAGACAAGCTAGCTTTGGAGCTAAACTGGCGTAAGTCACAGAAGCCGCCAGAGCAGCCCGCCTCAGCTAATGTTGCAGACCCTGATAGCGAGGATAGCTTGGATGAAGATTGTTCGGAAACCAATGCTGCCAGCCGAAGGTCTACCCTGAGAAACCCCCGTTGCAGGGGTTATGGGTCCGCGACGCACCGCCATAAAACGAGAGAGTGCCCGGCAAGAGGGAAACGATGCAATAGATGTGAACACTTGAATCACTGTGCCAGGGTGTGCTGCTTATCTGATCCGGAGAGCTCACGGAAGAAATCACCCCGCCCACCCCCGACAACCATTCACTCAGTGAGTCCCAATATCAACAGGTATACGTATTGTGCAGTGGAGTTAGATGGCGTGGAGGCGTCACTGTTACTCGACACGGCAGCAGTCTGGTCAATGCTGAATTTGGCCACGGTGAAGATGTGTTTTCCCCCACCACAGGATAAGAAGTAACCCACCGCTGTTGTATGGCTACGGAGGTGGCAGGCTGTGCACTGTTGGAACTGTGGAGTTAACTGCTCATTACAAGTCCAAAATGATGATTGACTTCACTTTCCAAGTGGCGGCACGTAGCGTTAACATCGTGGGGTGTGGTCTATTCTGCGGACTGGGTTTCACTATCAAAGACAGCGCTGGGAACGAATGGTCGGGTTGTGGCCGCTGGGGCTCATGGGCTCCAGTGGTCAAAGAGGATGGGGTGTGGGATGAAGGACTAATGGACACCCTTGCTTTCGAGCCGGACCAGCTTCGCTCAGAGTTGGTGCGGGGAAAGTCTCAGTGCCTGCGCTCGGGAAGGAGTAGTTGGGGGGACCGAGCATGACAGTGGGGCACCCCTGCTGATGAGCAACACCATGCTAGCCCCAGATGCCTCCGGTACTCAGCTGCAGTTGGGTGGAGGGTCTGCAGCTATGACGGTGACCACTGCAACGTTCTTAGAAGAGGGTGGGGCACGACCGACGAGCATGGAGTTACCGCATGCTCAGCAGCAGCACTTCAGGCCGAGTAAGGTTCCACTTCGGGTTTTGGACTCAGTTTGGGTTTGGGACAGCCAAAGAAACATCATGCACACCTGCTGATTGTGGTGAAGCTGGGAGCGGCGTGCTTCCGGTTGTCTGATGGCTCGATGAGGTATGCCAACCAGCTACAGCGTATTCAGGAGGATGCTCCAGGCGGCGAGGCTGGACGAGAGTCGGTGAAGGTGGTTTGGGATCCGGGCTCCAGCATCCAGAAGATCAGGCGTGCCTGCTGCGGGGCTGCCCAGGGTCCCCCACACCGGTTCACCTCTTCCACCCAAATGATTGCTGTGACAGCTTTTAATGTTTATAGTTCTGTTTGCTGTTTTGTGTGTTTAGTTTAGGAGCACGGCAGATTTTTAGTTTGAATAAAAGGACTTTTAGTTAATTCAGTGGTAGAATAATCCACTGTGCCGTGTGGGCTGTGTGGTAATCCACCCACTGGCCCTGTTTTAGGTTGGTTTTGTGTGAATGTGTTAGGCCTTTGACTATTTTTTTTTTCCACAATATCTTTATTGAACCTTTTTTTTTTTTTATTTATTTTTTTTTTATTTTTTTTTATTTTTATTTTTTATTTTTTTTTTTATTTTTTTAACAAACATGATACAAACAATCAAACACTAACACTAAAGTACTACAAAAAAAAAAATGCACTAAAAACACCAACAACCACCAACAAAATCAAATCTTCAACAATGCTCCTCTGTTTAGTCTAGACAATCCAATACATAAGTATACATATTATGTTCACCAGTTTGGAATTTACAAGGTCCACACACATCATTCACCTTCTTCTTCAAGAGTTATGTTTAAATTTTTTACATAATCAATAAAAGGTCTCCATATATTCTCAAACACAATTTCCTTTGATTTTAGTATATATGTTATTCTTTCTAATGGAAGGTTTGTTAACATCTGTCTTAACCACTGAGTCACATCTGGTCTATGAGTCTTTTTCCATAATAGTGCAATACATTTTTTGGCATTAAGCAAACTGAGGTCTATGAATGTTCTTTCACTTTTATTAAAATTATGCTTTTCTGGGTACAGACCCAACAAAAACAGTTTAGGATTCAATATGATTTGTTTTGAGATTATTTTTTCAATTGTTACCCTCACCTCTTCCCAAAACATTCTTATTAATCTACATTCCCATAAACAATGAAATAGGGTTCCTTTACTTTCCATGCATTTTGTGCATGTATCTGGTATATTTTTGTTATATCTATTTAACTCCTCCGGTGTAACATACATCCGCATTAACCATTTGAAATGTATCAATTTAAGGCGTGCATTTATTGATTTGGTTTGAGCTTCTGTACAAGCCAATTCCCATTGTTCCTCTGAAATTTCAATTTGCAGATCTTCTTTCCAGTAGTTTAATCTTTTCAGTGAATTTTCACTTGAAGATAGTGTCAATGAGTTATAAAACTCTGAAATAATACCCTTTCTTTTACTATCTTTCATCATCATTTTTTCCAAGGATGAATAAATAGGTCGAGTGAGAGCTTTATTTTGATTTGATCGAATAAAGTTTCTAAGTTGAAGATATTTAAAAAAATGTGTTCTATTGAGATTAAATTTGATCCTCAGCTCTTCAAAAGACATTATGTTGTCTGCACATGGCAAATATAAATCCTGAATCTTTTGTATCCCTTTTAAATTCCATACTTTAAATACAGCGTCCGCTCTCCCTGGTTTAAAATATTGATTACCCCATATTGGACTAAATTGTGACAATAACTGTGGTTCTTTTAAATAGTTTTTAGCTTCACACCATATTTTGATCATATGCTTTACAAATGGATTTTTAACTTGTTTTTGTAATTTTTTTGCCGAATCTGAGTATATGAATATGGGAAGAGGTAAAGGTAAATTGTATGATTCCATTTCAGTCCAGTGAGGGAGATCATTTGATGAAAAATAATATGTCATAGACCTCAGTTGTGCCGACCAATAATACAACATAAAATTTGGACATTTCAGACCTCCACGATCAAATGGTAAATATAATAAAGACAAACGTAATCTAGCCCTCCTGTTGTTCCATATAAATTCCACTAACTTTTTTTTTATTCTTGAGAATAGATCTAAAGGTGGTGATAAGGGAATGTATTGAAATAAATAAAGTATTTTAGGTAAAATATTACTTTTAAGTATATTGATTCTCCCGATCATCGACATTGGTAGTGACATCCATCTCTGAGTTAACTCACTGATATCTGACATTAAGGCTTCATAGTTGACACTGGCGACTGATTCTAGCTTAGGCATAATTTGGATTCCTAAATATTTAAACTGATTTACAACATTGAATTGATTTACCTCAGGGGCTGGGTAATTTCTCTGGGTCTCATTTAGCATTAATATTGAAGATTTAGTTTTATTTATTTTATATCCTGATATTTCCCCAAAATTCTTTATTAAATTCAACAAGGTTGGAATTGATTTTTTTAGATTCGACATAAACAAAATTATATCATCGGCGTACAGGGAGATTTTATGTTCTGTTGGTCCAACTTTAATTCCATATATTTGTGAATGTAAACGTATCGCTATCGCTAAAGGTTCAATTGCCATAGTAAACAGTAAAGGTGAAAGTGGACAGCCTTGTCGACATCCTCTATTGATTTTTATTGGTTTTGAAATATTGTTATTTGTTAGGATTTCTGCTGTAGCATTATTGTATATTATTTGAACCCATTTTATGAAATTATTTCCAAGTCCAAACCTTTGTAGGACTTCAAAAAGAAAGGGCCATTCAACTCTATCAAAGGCCTTTTCGGCGTCCAATGATAGGAGAGCTGTATCCGGTGCTTCTTTATTAAAATAAATAATATTAAATAGTCTTCTTACATTATGGAAGCCTTGTCTACCCTTTATAAATCCATTCTGATCTCGATTAATAATATTTGGTAAAATTTCTTGTATTCGTCTTGCTAAAATTTTACAGATTATCTTAAGGTCGGCGTTTAATAGGCTTATTGGTCTCATATTTTCACATTTATTAGAGGGCTTACCTGGTTTTGGCAGCTGTATAATTAAGGCATTATTTATGTATGATGGTAAATTATTATTTTGAAATGCTTCTAAAACCATTTCCAAAAAAGGTTTTATTAATTTATTCTTAAATTTTTTATAAAGGTCAACTGGAAGACCATCTGGTCCTGCACTTTTTCCTGATTTCATATTATCAATGGCTAGCCCAACTTCTTCTTGACTAATTTTAGACTCCAATATCTCCCTGTTTTCATTTGGAATACACGGTATAGATAGTTCGTTCAAAAACCCATTTAGTTTTGTTAAATCAGGTTCATTTTTGGTATCATATAATTTTTCATAGTAATCTCTAAAGGCTCTATTAATTTCTAAAGGATCTATAACTACCTGTCCATTACTTATAATACTGGTAATTGGTGTTTTAATTTCCAATTGTTTAATCTGCCATGCTAATAATTTTCCTGATTTTTCACCTTGTTCATAAAAAGATTGTTTCAATCTTAGAAGACTCGAGGCAGCTCTATTCGCTGATTTTTTGTCGTATTCAGCTCTCAAAATCAGTAATTCATTCTCCAACCTTGGGTCACTTCCTGCATACACTTTTTCCTGAAGATTTTTTATTTTATGTTCCAATTTAGCTCTCTCCTCTCGAGTCTTCTTAGATTTTGATCCTGTATAACTAATAATATGTCCCCTAATAAAAGCTTTGAAAGCCTCCCACTTTACACATGCTGATGTTTGTGTAGTATTGATGTCAAAGAACTCGTCTATCTGTTTTTCTATATACTTGACAAATTCCTCATCCTGAAGCCATTTATGCTGAAATTGCCATCTACCTGATTCCTTTGTCAATTTTTTATCTACATATATTAGACAACAGGGTGCATGATCAGAGATCACGATGTTATCATAAAAGCAGTTTTGAATCTTGGACCTTAATTCTGTGGAAATCAAAAAATAATCAATACGTGAGAATGTCTTGTAGGTACTGGAATAACAAGAATAGGCTTTAACTTGTGGTTTCATTTCTCTCCATATATCTAACAATCTCAATTCTTTCATAAAATGATTAATAGTCATCCTACATCCAATGTGCGTACAATCCAGTCCTGTTGATCTATCCACACCTGGATTCAATGTACAATTAAAATCCCCTGCTATTATATGTTGCCCTGTAAGTGATGATAAGATGAGAAATAAATTAGCAAAGAACTTCTGATCATCTATATTGGGACCATATAAGTTCACAAGATTTATATTTTCTAATAGCAAAGAACCTTGAATGATTACATATCTTCCAAATTTGTCTCCAATTACATTTTTCACTTGAAAAGGAACTGATTTATGTATGAGAGTCATAACTCCCCTGGCTCGGGATGAAAATGAAGAGGTGAATACACTTCCCTGCCATCTACTCCTAATTCTTTTAACATCCTCCTCTATCAGATGAGTTTCTTGTAAAAACACAATTCTTGAACCCATGTCCTTTATTTTATTCATAACTTGTTTAAGTTTTTTTAAATTTTGTAGACCTCTGCAATTCCATGAAGTTAAATTAAGATTAACACTTTGGTCCATGATCAATAGAGAGTTTGGGATTACCTTGCAGTGTAAACATGCTCATACAGAGAAGCAAAAACATGAGTGGTTGAACATTCATCCTACAAACTACACACAAACAAATTTCCCCTTCCCACACTTGTGGCAAACCCCCCAAAATCAAAAGAAAAATTCTGTCTCCCGATATAGCCATCGACCGTTCCACACCCACGGGGAACAGCCTAAGCCACTCCTTCTTCATCCTCCCAATCACCCTAACTCTACTGCTTTAATGACGTAACATTAACTCTCCTCTGTAGTTTTCCAACTTAACTCCAAAATTTTTAACAACTTTGTACATCATAGTTTTTTTTTTTGTTTGTTTGTTTTGTTTTTGTTTTGTTTTTTTAATATATAATACAATCTATATTTTGTAAACTTACTATTTACTTCAAGTCAGTCAGATGCCTGTGCAAATGCTTAATTATTCTACCTTATATTTTGTTCATGCTTAGCTCCCACCAGTCTCTTCTTCTTCTTTGATCTTCTTGATGAACTCCTGCGCCTCCTCTGGGGTCTTGAAGATGTGGGTTCTGCCCTCATACGTGGTCAGCAGTCTCGCAGGATAGATTACACCATGACGAATCCCAAGGTTGCGCAGCTCCTTACGTACGGGATCAAACTGCTTCCTCAATTGCTGGATTCCTGTGGCCAAATCTGGGTAGAACCGCACCTGCTGGTCCTGGTGTTTAATCTCTCCTTTAGCACGTGCAGCGTTGAAGATCTTCATCCTGTCTCTGTTGCTAAGAAACTTCATAATTAAGGTCCTCGGCGGTCCCTTATCTCTCCGTGGGCCAATACGATGTGCTTTTTCCAGAACCACTGCTGATTGCAACTCCTCGCTGCCCAGCACCTCCGGAATCCACTTTTCCAGAAAGGAACATACGTCCCGACCTTCTGATTCCTCTGGAAGACCCACCAGCCTCAAATTATTCTGTCTCGACCGAGATTCCAAATCCAAAATATTATCTTCCAGAGATTTATTTTTTTTTTCCAAAGTGCGCACCTTTAATTGAAGACGGGTGACGTCATCTTCAGCACTAGCGAGACGGAGCTCCATCTGCGCCGTTCGTTCTACACAGTCACCCAATTCCTTTCTTATTCCTTCCAACGCTGTCATAATCCCATCAAATCTAGAGGAAAAGTCCGCTCTCATTGAACTCATGGCTGCCATCAGCGCATCTGCGCCATTCCCCGCAGAAATTGCAGCGTTGCCAGCCTCCTCCGCCATATATGGAGTTTTGTTTGCTGCGTCACAGACCTGAAAGTCCGTTAATTTGGACTGTTTCGGCGGCTCGCTTTTTCCTTTTCCTGGTTTTCCAGCCTTAGGCTTCGCCGACATATCCTCGCCCAAATGCTGGGATACGTTCTGTCCCAAATGAGAGAGTTATTTGCCGATTTTTTTTTTCCAGGAGCAGAGCAGAGCGAGACACGTCCGTCCTACGTGGCAGCCATAACCGGAAGTCTGGCCTTTGACTATTTTAGTTTACGTTATTTAGAGTGTGATTCGGGTTCTAAATTGGGGTGGGTTCGAATTGTGTGAGTGTATTTAGACTTTGTAAAGGGGGGAGGGCAAGTGTTATGGCGGCACTTAATGTGAAGGGCAATGTGATGACGCCGAATTCCGGTTGTGTCATCACATCACCCTATATAGCAGGGCAGCCTCTTGTGCTGGATGACTCTACTGGGTGCATGCCGTGTACTGTATTCAACTACTTTAATAAAGCAGTGTTCAATGCTACATCTCTGTCGACCTCGAAGAAGTGATAAAAAGCATGACCAGGTAGAGATGAGTATAGAGTGATGATATAGAGTGAAGTATGTGGCGGTACGGTAATGCACCTGTAAGCTGGTTGCCAACCGCCAAACAAATCTAAAAGAAGAAGTGAGAGTGATGTATGAAGCACCCAGCCAGAGACAGAGTGATGATATAGAGTGAAGTACATGGCGGTAATTAAGATTAAGATAAGCCTTTATTAGTCCCACAATGGGGAAATTCCAGGATTGCAACTTGTAATGCACTTGTAAGCTGGTTGCCAACCGCCAATCAAATCTAAAAGAAGAAGATCACCAGGTTTGTGGACATAACACCTCACACCATGAACAGCAGCAAGTACCAGAACGATGCAAAAACATTCAAAAATACAAAAACTACAAGTGCTGAAATTATCTGCCGCATTGACTGCAAAACACGTATGTGGACGACACATTAAAACGAATTTGAAACACTTTTAAAAACGCTATTTTAAATGCCCCACTACTCCACTCTTGCTGACTGATTTAACACTACTTCAGCCAAAACCGGAAGTTTCCCCCATAATCGTTTCTACAGCAGAGCCCTCAGGAATAAGATGGATTCTATTCTATTCTATTTTAATTTTCATCTGCAATAGACTGTTTTTTAACTTGTTCAGCATTGGGCAGCAGTGACGCTGCATAGGATAACATCTCTTATGTTGTGGGCACCCAGCACAATGCAGACTAATATTCACGCTCAGCAGGGAGTGCATACGAACAGAGAGCCCTAGGGGGACAACCAGAACAATGACTATTGTTATACATCCCCAGAGTAAGGAGAGGAATTCCGGCGCCAGTTAATCACGCGATTGGTATGTATTTACTGATATGTATATCAATATGCAAATGTGCCATGCATTCTCTCTTGTCTGTATAAAAGAGCGCACACACACGCACACACACACAGCACAGCGCACAGCGCTACTGTGTGTCTCATGATGATGGAGAAATAAAAACTCTGAAACCTTCAGTTCGCCGTGTCACGCCTTGAACTTATTTTGTTCCTCCACAATCTATCTATAAATGCAAGAATTCTCTGTTTGTGTGTTTGTGTGTGTGTCTGTCTTTGCCACGCATATCTCTTGAACCGTTTGTCAGACTGCCCTCAGATTTTAAACGTGGTTTCCTGAGGTTACGAGGGTGTGCACCCTGAATATGGAGTCGCTCAGTCAAAATATGTAATTTTTATCAATCGGTTTTAGCCACCGCTCTGTGTCTCTTCATGAGCTGGCTTTAAGAAGTGTGGACGGGGTTTCAGATTGAATGTGCTGATTAGATAATATGCGGCATCACAACCTGTCAGTCACCACAGTGTTCCCAGGACAAAACAAGGAAATGAAGGTTAGAAAGATAGATAAAGATAATACTGAAGATTTAATGCTTAAAAAAAATATTATAAAGTTGCCATGATTGCGTAGGTGTAAAGGATAATTCGCCATATGTGGAGAATGAGGTGCGCGAGCAGACTGGGCGGAGTGTCAGCGGGGACCAGGTCTGACAAATCAACACAGAACATGCCGGGAGAAGCAGCGGCCAGGCCTGGCTCAAAGGCATGCTAACTCATGGCGATAAAAAAGTTATTTTCAATAAAGTGAAAAAAGATAATGCATGGAGTGTGCTTTTGCCCCGAGGCTCATTTATCATGGAAAACAGTTGAGCTCTGTGGTTCGAGTGATCAGCTGATTGGATCCATTGGTGTTCTGACAGCATATCTATCAGAACAGCTGATATACGTGCAGGACATACAGGAGAATTGAAATGGTATTTCTCTCTCTCTTCAGTGGTGTGCACAATCACTCAATATATAATTCAAGAAATCTCTGTGTGTCTGTCTGTCTGTCTGTCATGACCGTAGGGCTCGCTAAAAGATCATAGGATTCGCTTATGATGTGCCTATTATGTCAAAGGAACGAGTCCTATGATTGTGTGAGTGATGCCTGCCTTTGATCTTTGATGTCCTATGATCGTGAGTGATGCCTGCCTTTGATCACACACAGACACACACATTGCTATGACATCATCAAAGATCAAAGGACTTGCAAGGACTCGCTATGACATCATCAAAGATCAAAGGCAGGCATCACTCACGATCATAGGACTCGCTATGACATCAAAGACATCATCAAAGATCAAAGGCAAGCATCACTCACGATCATAGGACTTGCTATGGCATTATAAAAGATCAAAGGCAGGTTTTGGAGGTGACAGAGGTGACATCAAAGATCAATGGCAGGTTTCATCAGGGTTACTGTTGACATGGTTACCATGTCAAAGATCAAAGACAGGCATCACCATTGTTACTGTTGCCATGGCAACCATGTCAAAGATCAAATGCAGGAATGCAGAAATGCTTGCTTACACTTGCTTTCTATGGTCATTCAGAAATACTTGCTTGTACTTGGTTTCTACGGGCATGCACAGGTATGCACTGGTATAAAAAAGAAAAGGAATAAGGCTGGGAAAACAACAAGGCTCCTTCTCAGCCACTGCAGATTAGGGGGGAGGATGTGGGAGTGGTTGAAGACTACAAATATCTGGGTGTCAGGATCAGTAGCGGGTTGGACTGGAGATCCAACACCGATGCTGCGCACAAGAAGGGGATGAGCAGACTCTATTTCCTGAGAAAACTGAGATCCTTCAACGTGTGCAGCAGGATGCTGGAGCTTTTCTACTAGACTGTTGTCGCCAGCGCCATCTTTTTTGCTGCGGTCTGTTGGGGTAGCAGTATCAGGGCCAGAGATACCAACAGACTTGACAAGATTATCAAGAGGGCTGGCTCTGTAATTGGTCTCAGACCGGAGACCTTTGAGACAGTGGTGGAGAGGAGAACACTAAATAAACTGCGATCCATCATGAACAATCCTGATCACCCCCTCCACCGCACACTAGGTAGGCAGCGAAGCACTTTCTCCAGTAGACTACTACAGCTTCGTTGTCGAATGGCCAGGTACAGGAAATCTTTCCTGCCACATGCAATTTCACTGTACAATAACTCACTATGATGTTGTATTCTGGTCATAGCTATGCTGCCACACTGCACCTTACAGACTAACTGGTACCTCACATTTCATTCTGCTCCTGATAGTCCTTCTTTGTGCAATGGGATGATTCATGTGTTTATACGGGACGGGTCATCATCATATATTAAGCTATGATGTATATAGGTTCTGTAGTCGTGTTAGTTTCTTTTTTACTTTCCATGGGTAATCCCTTTGTCTGTCATGTGTGTTTCTGTTGTTTGGCTGTCAACTGTCATGCTGCTGTTACACTGTAATTTCCCAGTTTGGGATCAATAAAGTACATCTATCTATCTATCTATGTACACTAATACTACCCATAGTGCAAATAGCAACAAAAGATAGGCTTAAAGTTTAATGCTTAAAGAATTATACCATTGTGGTGACCCATCACAATCAACAGGAACATTCCTCACACTCAGCAGGTCTGGAGGAAGCAGAGGACAATTTGCATACGGACAGAGAGCCCCTGGGGGGCAACCAGAACAATGGACTATTGTTTATACATCTCCGGATTAAGGAGAGGATGTCCGGGTGCCAGTTGGTCACGCGAATGATATGTATTGACTGATATGTATAGCAATATGCTAATGTGCCATGCATTCTCTCTGTTTGAATAACATATAAAAGAGCTGACGATACGTGCCTCAGCAGGACAGTACAGCACAGTAGTGCACAGCGCTACAAGTGTGTCTCATTTTGATGGAGTAAAATAAAACTCTGCAACCTTCCAGCTCGTTGCATCTCGCCTGATCTTATTCTTCCACACTGGTGACCCTAGACGTGTCATGGAGTGTCCCTCACCTGATCTGTTCCCTCCACACTGATGACCTGACGAGACCGTGACCGTCTGCTCCCTCTCACCGCGCTGTGGATTCCAGAGGACCAGAGAACGCCTGCAACCTCTTCATCCTCACCGGAGCTGGCAGCGCTGGGACCGACACGCACCATGAACGGCGACACGAGTGAAACAAAGGAAGCAGCCTGAACGGGGAAATCATTGACGCCGTCTGCGTTGATTTCCACCAAGCTCCTTGACCCTGACTCAGCTTGCGACAGCAGACCTCCCGCGCACAAAAGCCTCGCACGCATACCACAGGATTACGAGGACAGCACAACTGCCAGCTATGTGGTCACTGCGCCAAGCACGTATCATACTGATACAGCATCCTCCGCTGCTGAACATGCCCAAGAAAAACGGCCGATCGCCTTCCTCAGAACCTTCAGGGCTGCTCATGCACCTGAAGCAGACGTGCAGCCCACACACAGGACTTTATATGGGTTTCTCAGCTACGGCGCACAACGGGATCCTAGTTGATTGCTGTCCCCGATGGCTTTAGGGCTGCATCTGCACTGAAAGCCAAACCGATCATTGTGGGACGGAGCCGCGAGAGAAGTAAGAGACTTAAATTTATTTTTTTTCCACAGCCGCTGCGGATCACCGCCAGGGTGACTGGGAAGGTCCCTCACCATCACGGATCCACACGCAATTTTTGCACGGCCCTGACACCTTTGCCATCCCGGGCCGGCACTCACTTACTCCCACCGCCTCCCCCTCCTCCTCCACAGCGCTCTCCCCACACCTCACTCCCACGACGTGCACCGGCACCGTGCGCCCACAAGCGACGGCCGTTCAACATGCTGGAACACACTGTTTTTTCCACCCCTCCCCTGTCCCCCCCATGGACTGACATGCCCTCCGACACACCTCTACAGCAGGACAGTTCTACCGGAGCTGGAGCCCAAACGACTGGGGGGGGGGGGAGGGGGTTCACAGCCCCTTCTGAGTGTACTGGGGGCTGTGAACCCCTCTTCCTCCTCTTCGTCCTCTTCTTAATCCGGGGATGTATCAACAATAGTCCATTGTTCTGGTTGTCCCCCAGGGGCTCTCTGTCCGTATGCAAATTGTCCTCTGCTTCCTGCAGATATGCTGAGTGTGAGGAATGCTCCTGCAGAATGTTGTGGGTCACCACAACATAAACTAAAATAATTATAATGATGACTCAACAACTCCCATTCCCCAAAGTGCAAGATACACTGTTATCTTGAATAAGTGATAAAAGATCACACAAAAAAGTGATCTGACAAACAAATAAACAAGGGATCTGAAACTGGCACCAATATTGGATGTCCCATTCATTCTCAGTAATTAGGTATTCTATAATTAATATTCACACAGTCAAATAAATCTTAGTGCCATGTACTCCCTTTTATATTTGTAAAAGTCTAACATGTGATTGCCTACACGTAGCCTACACCTCTTTGTATTCTACTTTCAAACACAGCCTACATTTGGGCCTAAAAAGCTGGATTGGGATACCTATTTCAGACAGGAATGCTTACTATGGGCAATGCACTAGTATGGGGGGAAAAAACAGCAGAAGACTGAGCATAAAGGCGCAAAAAGAAGCGCCGTGACATGAGGGAGAAAAAATAGGCCATACAAAAGATAATACAGTAAATAGAGACTTATTACAAATCAAACTGAGTTTGTAATTCTTCTGACAAGTGATTCAGCCCAGAAGAGCTGTTGGAAGAGGTCGTTGGAGTTCGACTAAGGAGTTATTGATTTGTGAATTGAAACTCTGGTGAGTTCTACCAAGTGTTTCAATGGATGCTAAGCTAGTTTTGAGCTGTAAGTAGCTACTAAGCTAACTTATTACCATTACAATCCCTTATGCTTTCCTTATGGGAATTTGTATAATTCATATCCTGGTTTTGTGCTGTGGCAGAGTTTGTGAAACAACTACTTAACCCCTTGCACTCCTGTCAATTTCCCTAAAAACGCCAAAAAATAACGTGCCCAAAGTAAATCAAAAGCTGTTCTTCAACCCTTTGCAGCATCTTCATGGGGTTGGTCTCATTTAAAAGAAAACACTTTGAATTTTTTGGCAAAAAAAAAAAAAAAAAAAATCATAATCTCTCTAAGTGCTCCGGCCACTGAGTTGCAGTCATCTAAACATAGTGAACTTGAAGAAAATAAATTTGGCCTGGGTGTTTTTTCGGATACAAATGCTTGCAAATAACACACAGCTTCAGATCCTGGCTGGAAAATGCAACAGAAATGTAGAACCAAGTGTTATCCAGCTGAGGTCCAAATTTTGTAACAATACCACAAAAAATGAATATATTACACAGCTTTTTCCTCAGGTAGTTCCCAGACGTTTTTGAACTGTGCCAAATTGTGCCAAATGGCACAGTTTGGAAAAACGTCTGTAACTTTTGAATGATTCAATATAGAAGCTTCATCTTGGGCTCTAATGAAAGCTGACACTCAGGGCTGTGTGTGTGTGCGTGTGTGTGTGGGGGGGTTGCCCCCCCCTCGCTACAGAGGACGGACATCGGCCATCGCTACATGACGGATTAGACTCATGTGGCGATGTGGCGACCGCGGCGCAGTCACCGCGGCTCCCCCCCCCCTTCGCTACAGAAGAATAGCTGGGGGGGGGGTGTTCACAGTCTGGACGCAGCGAACGAACCGTGTACCGCGGCGCACGCACTTCGGACTTCGTGCGCTGCACAGTTGTAATTTACCGATCGGTCAAAAGTCATTTTGATTACAATTTTCAGGGATAAAGAATAATTTAGCTTAGAACACTTACCTCTTCACAGCAGAAGTGGAGTTGGCGAACTTCTTCCTCATTGTCAGATGAATGCAACGCTGGTCTCGCGACCCGATCAAAACATAATTCCATTATTGCGGTTTTGCGCTTCCATGATTGCGGTTTTTGGCGAATGATTTTTCAAAACAAATAACAGTAGTAATTAAAAATAGACTGGCGAACGCGTGTGTGTCACTCAGCCTTCGTCGTCGGCCTCCGTCGGTCTATGATGACCATGGAAGACAATCCTAACGTCTACTCTGCTGGGACAAAAAAAAAAAGCACCGCCTGGCCAAACATGCCGATGCGCGAATGGTAGTCGCTGTCACACAGGTTGCACTTGTGGATGGTCTCCGTGCTGCTGGGTCTGTGGGGTTCTTCCAGCGGGTCCTTTTTTTCATCTGCTACAGCAGTCAGTCTCTCTTCACCCAGCCTTACACAAAAAAGCTCGCGAACTTCTGTGCTTCAATTGGCTCGCTGCATTCACAGCGTTGGTAGGCGGGTCCTTCTTGCTAGGTTTTCAGTCATTGGTTCTGCAAGGTTTCAGAAACCCAATTCAAGGCTCTTATTAGTAGAATGAGAGGTCAATCATATCTGATCTGTTCGCGGCTGTGTCTGTAATGGAAGAACTTTTTTTTTTTTTCAGTGTGCGCTTGGAGGCAGCGCCCTCGTGCGTCCTAGAGCGCACGAGAGCGCCCTCGTGCACTCTGGGACGCAGAGACTTGCCCGCCCGCGGTACAACGGAGTGCAAGAGGTTAAAACCAATCGGAGAAAGTGAGAAAACTTAATCTTTGAAGTTTAAATTAATTCAGGAGAAATTAATGGAAAAAAAAATGCTGTTCATGTTACTGTTGGTATATTTCTGCCAGCGTTGCTTTATTTAATGTGCTGCAGCTGAAGAATATTAATGGATGCTTATTCTAAGTATGCTGTAAAATCATATATAAATGTTTTAAGTGACTAGCAGATCTGGTGACATTTTATTGATAAGAGTGAGTAAACATTATCCTGCTTATGCAGGTTGTTCTTTTTTTTAATACCTGTGATCTACGAGACACGCTTTCTGGACGATTCTGTGGTGGCGCTGAGGACCCCCAGACCAGAGTGGACAGAGGAGCATCTCCCCAGCCCAGAGGATTCTCCTTTTCCCCTCCATGACCCCTCCACTTTGTCCAGATAAGCCCTGAAACATCTCTTTTCACCCCAATAATAAGAGAACACTCACACATACAGGTACATCTCAAAAAATTAGAATATCATGAAAAAGTTCAATATTTTTTGTCACTCATTTCAGAAAATGAAACCCATGTAGCGGTTTGATTAAACCCCCCACAACACACAAACAGAACACAGAGACAGTCAGCTCGCACTCCTGGGGTTTGTTCCGCTGCATGCTGAGTTTACAGCCTTGAAGTTAAAGTGTTCATGCATTTTGCCCTTACTGTGACCTAGAGACTCAGATCAATATGTAGATGTGCCTGTTAGCCTCTTTGTCTTGCACCTAGAGCGAGGTCTAGCTAATCTGCCCATTGTGATGTATGTCTTACAAATGCAAATACCTCCTGCCTGTTCTGTTATACCTCTGATCATTCTAACTGTGGGGTATGTCTCTTTCATGTATTGTTATGGTCAAGTATTTAAGGCGCAACTCTGTAACGCTATCTCTCTCTCTCACTCTGATCCTGCAACAGGTAGACACACACGTGTCCGCCTCTCTGAGAGCCGTGAGCTCGCTCCCGGCGCTCATGCACAACGCCGGGAGTGGAGCTTTGTGACGGCGGTATGATTTAATAAAACCTGTCTTAAAACCACAGCATCGCTGCTTATTTTTGCATGCCGCCGCACCCATATATTATATAGATTCATTACACAGAGAGTGATATATTTCAAGTGTTTATTTATTTTAATTTTGATGATTATGGCTTACAGCCCATGAAAACCCCAAATTCAGTTTCTCAAAAAATTAGAATATTACATAAAATTATCCATCCATCCATCTTCTACTGCTTTTCCGGAGGTGCGGGTCACGGAGGCAGCAGTTCAAGCAGAGAAGCCCAGACTTCCCTTTCCTCAGCCACCTGCTCCAGCTATTCAGAGAGGATACCAAGGCGTTCCCAGACCAGCTGGGAGACATAGTCTCTCCACCGAGTCCTGTGTCTGCCCCGGGTCTCCTCCCAGTGGGACGTGCCTGAAACACCTCAAGTGGGAGGCGTCCAGGAGGCATCCTAATCAGATGCCCATACCACCTCAACTGACTCCTTTCAATGTGGAGGAGCAGCGGTTCTACTCTGAGCCCCTCCCGGATGACTGAGCTTCTCACCCTATCTCTGAGGGTGAGTCCAGCAATCCTACGGTGAAAGCTCATTTCAGCCGCTTGTATCCGCGATCTCGTTCTTTCGGTCATTACCCAAAGCTCGTGACCATAGGTGAGAGACTGGGTAAATCGACAGCTTTGCATTAGAACTCAGCTCCCTCTTCACCACAACAGACCGGTACAACGTCAGCATCACTGCAGATGCTGCTCTGATCCGTCTGTCAATCTCTCGCTCCATTCTCCCCTCACTTGTGAATAAGACCCCAAGATACTTAAATTCTTCCACTTGGGGCAGGCGCCTGTCCCCAACCCGGAGAGGATAATCCACCTTTTTCCGGCTGAGGACCATGGACTCGGACTTGAAGATGCTGATTCTGATCCCAGCCGCTTCACACTCAGCGACAAACCGTCCCAGCAAGAACTGTAGGTCATTGCTGGATGAAGCCAACAGGACAACATCATCTGCAAACAACAGAGCTGAGATCCTGTGGTCACCAAGCATGACACCCTCCATTACCTGGCTGCGCCTAGAAATCCTGTCCATAAAAATTATTAACAGGATCGGTGACAAAGGGCAGCACTGGCAGAATCCAACTCTCACTGGGAATGAGTCCGACCGAGTGTTGGCAATACGAACCAAACTCTCACAGCGGTCGTACAGAGACCGAATAGCTCGTAACAAGGCCGATACCCCATACTCCTGAAGCACCCCCCACAAAAAACCACAAGGGACACGGTTGAATGCCTTCTCCAAGTCCACAAAACACATGTAAACTGGTTGGGCAAACTCCCACGAACCCTCGAGAATTCTCAAGAGGGTAAAGAGCTGGTCCGATGTGCCACGGCCAGGACGAAAACCACATTGCTCCTCCTGAATCTGAGGTTCGACCAACGGCCTGACTCTCCTCTCCAGTACCTTGGCATAGACCTTCCCAGGGAGGCTGAGGAGTGTGATCCCTCAAAGTTGGAGCACACCCTCTGGTCCCCTTTTTTGAAGAGAGGAACCACCACCCTGGTTTGCCATGCCAAAGGCACTGTCCCCAATGTTGCAGAGGCGTGTCAACCATGACAGCCCTACAACATCCAGGGCCTTGAGGTACAGAGGACGAACCTCGTCCACCCCCGGGGCCCGGCCACCAATGAGATTTTCAACCACCTTGGTGACCTTTGGCAGTGTGGGGGGTGCCAAATCCTACTGGAAAATTAAATCAGCTTCTCCATAAAGCTTGTCAGCAGAGGGAATCATGAAGTGCTCTAAAATTTCCTGGTAGACGACTGCCGTGATTTTGGTCTTGATTAAACACAGTGGACAAACACCAGCAGATGACCTCTGTTCAGATCAAAGAAAATTTGGCATTTCATTTGGAAATCAAAGTCCCAGAGTCTGGAGAAAGAGTGGAGAGGCACAGAATTTAAGTTGCTTGAGGTTTAATGTTACGTTTCTACTGTCAGTGATGATTTGAGGAACCACGTCATCAGCTGGTGTTGGTCCGCTGTGTTTTATCAAGACCAAAGTCAGTGCAGTCATCTACCAGGAAATTTTAGAGCACTTCATGCTTCCCTCTGCTGACAAGCTTTATGGAGAAGCTGATTGAATTTTCCAGCAGGACTTGGCACTCCCCCCACACTGCCAAAAATATCAAAACCTGGTTTAATGACCATGGCATCACTCTTTCATCCATCCGTTTCAAAGTGAAATGCCGGTTCCACGTTGTCAAAGCCATGCAGGGTTTAAATGACATTAACAGCCAGTTTAACCTCTGAATTTTCTTAGCGACTTTGAGCCTTTTGTGGTATACTGACAAGGCCGTTTTATACAAAGGTGGACTCTCCAACACTTGAGACTTAACTGGAACAGCAACCCCTTAAAGATGAAGCCAAAGCAAAATTTTTAACATTTTGTACGGAATCTGGTCCGTCTCATGAGTGGTAAATGGAATGTTTGAGTGCAGATGGTCTGCAGGCAGAACTTCATTAAGGAATCCAAAGATTTTTATTCTTAAACGCTCCCAGTTGTACTCAGATTGATTGTTTTTGTTCAAGTCTTAATTAAGTTGGATGCAAATACTCTGCTTGTTTGAATGAAGATCTAAATGCGATCAAATGAAATTGTATGTTAAATGGCATATTGTATGATATAGTGTAGTTAGAAATGTACTTTAAGTCAGTTAACATTATTCTTAAAATGACGTTTTAAAAACTCAAAGCAATCAGAAAGTGGCCATAAGGACTGGAAGAGAAGCGGAAAAAAAAAAAGAAAAATCAGCAAACTTTAAAACAATGTGTCATGGGTTTAAGTTTCCCTTGAAGCTTGTGTTTCCTGAAATTGTGACTTAGATTAACCATTATAATTCAATAAGTGACTCTGTGAAACACTCATCGCTGCTCTGTTCATTCACAGACCAGAAAATTCACGGTTATCCTGTTAAATCAAAGGGAATCTTCATTCTTTTGAATGAATGAATGAATGAATGAATCTTTATTTCGGATAGATTAAAAGTAAAGATTAAAAAAAGAAACAGAATAATATAACCCTGAGTTTGAAATAAACGATTGAATTGAATTGAATTGAATTGAATTGAATAACAAAGGGGGGAAAAAAATCTTACAAGGTCAAATCAAACAATAACTCCTCTGATTATACAGTTCAACATAAGTTATCCGAAATGGGTGATGGCTGAAGCCACAGCTTATATTGCCCACCCATGTTCCATCCAAGAATTCAGAAGAAAAACAAAACAAGAGCGATTACAATTCAGAACAAATCTAAGACAAAACGTGACAAAAAACTAAGCAACAACACAACACAGACTGGATATGACAATCCTTATGTGATTTTTTTTTTATTTAAGTTTTTGTAAAGGGTATACAGGTCATTACAGCAGTGCATTGTTTACATTTTCATCACATGTTCCCTTATTTTTTGCTATTTGACAACATTGGAAGAATAATTATTACAACACCCCTTTTTTTTAAAGTGAAAGAAAAAGTGAAATTAAAGAGAATAAAATAAAAAAAACAAACGAACAAACAGAACAGCAAAAAACAAACAAACAGAAAAATAAGTAATTAAAAGTAACAGAGCATCTGAGTAGCGTTGGAACAAAGAGCGGAACCATTATTGAAATGGTATTTGTCAAAGATTAGATCTAATGGAAGACACTATAGGGGGAAATAGAGGATATTAATAAATATGAAATATGATCAGGTATGAATTATTTAATTTATATTGATGTATTGGAATCTGAGATCAAATCTCATTTCATATACATCAGAAAAGTTAATAACACTCGTAAGGGGCCCCAGCTTCTATCTTTAAGAAGCAATTTAATCTTTAATTTCACTTTATACCTGTTTGATCACTCAATAAATTAATCAATAATCAGTCTCAAAAATTTTCCGTGAATTCGATACCTGTGCTTGAACAGACTCAGAATGAAATAAATTCTCAACGACTTCTTTCATTTTCAAATATTTATTAAATGAAATGATTAACAGACATTGCAGTAATTTCATTAATCATAAAATCAATCTTGTAAATGATAGATTAACAATGTCAATATTTTCGGAACCAGGGTTAACTTGAGAAACCAATTTCTATCAGTTTGAGTTAACAAATTATTGAAACAACGCAAACTTATGGAGAAAGTTTACTAATTATATGAAAAGTCCTTGATTGATCTTAAGAAAATAAAAACGGAATTTTAATGAAAAGAAGAGTTATGTTAAGGGCTTCTTAATTTACATCTGATTAGATACACAAATTATTACCGAACCTCAGACGTTTAATTCAGCAGATGAATGAAAGTTTGCAGCTCACGTGATCCTCGGTGATGATGGTTCTGTCGTCATCCTCATGAAGTTTTGAAGTGTTGTTCAGGGGCAAAACCCAGAATATTTGTCCCGCAAATATTCTCTTGACGATTAATGATATTCATGAGATCGTAAGTTGGATCTCGATGGTTGAGATGCTGCAGAAGCGCGCTGATTCCTCAGCCTGCGCGTGATGTGGAGAGCTGCGTCTTTTCTTCCTGGTAGACAAACGCTGCAGGTCTTCGGGAATAATTAAAGATATCTGATCAGATTTCAAATTAGAAGAGAAAAAAAAACTTTCGGACTTTAGATAAAATAATAGCTACTGGTGGGCGCTTGGTCAAGAAAAATATAAAAATAAAGTCAAGATTAAAGTTTACATTAAAATTAAACAAACTGTGGTTTTACAGAAAGTTTAACAAAGAAAAAGTGATGAATAAAAACTGGAGCTTAACTCCGATTAAGAATTGAGCTCAAAGAAATAGGAATTCCTAGGCATTTAAGAGAAAAGGAAAAAGACATTAAAATACAACGTTATATAACAAATTACGAGTTATCTGCTCTGTGTTCGGAAAAACGACACATGGTCAAAGTCTTTGTTCAGACGGTCCTTTGTTCTTCCTTGCTGTGTGTAGACAATGGAGAAGATGATCAGTGAAAGGGGGAGCCGGAAAGAGGATCTGGGAAAAAGCCAAAGTGGAAGAGAGCAGCAGAAAAAAGAAGCGAGGAAAAAGAGTCCGGAAAAAGAGAAAAAAGCAGGGGTCCCTCTCCTTTATATAAGTTCTGTTGAGCTTCGCGGGCTTCCGGGATCTCAGCCAATGAGAGTCCTTCGTGGGGGGGCCCGATGAACTTTCCATCCAATGAACAAACAGTCTACAAGGGACCAATGAGATGCAGAAGGTGGGGTCTCTCTGAAGACTGGGTGAAATGTGATATCCACAGGAATACACACAATTTTAAATACATTGGAATATACTGTTACACACTTATGTATAACTAAACTAACCTTAGTGTATCTTATAAGCAGTGCTTCTAGATCAACATGCAGGAATAAACATTCATTTAAACATTAACATGCATATATATAAAATCACAGATTAATGCATTTCACACATATTATTGATTTTCCACATTAAAACATCAGAGTCCATTGGCTTTTCATAGTTCTGAAAAGAAGAAGGTTTAGAATTGAGCTTGTAATAATGTACTTTAAAATTCACTGGTTAAATCCAGCATGTCCAAAGTTTAAGGAAATTAGCTGAGTTGTGGGTCTGTGTGTGACCAGGTCTGGTGCATGTTTATGGGGGCAATAAAAGCAAAGCCGGACATTGGGGAAATTCCTTAGGCTGGTTTTAACAAAAGGAATGGGATTTCAGCTGTGGCCTGGAGGAAGAAAATCCATTTTTTTGATCGTCTTACTCCTGGGTGAAAAATGTCTTTAAGCAGAAGAATAATTATTGCTGAGCCAAAGTGAGATGATGCTACAACACAAATGCGATCCAGGGTTGCCAAAAGTTCATGAACCCATCCATGTCCTGTCTCAGTGCGAATGTCAACTTTTCCATCGAGTAAATGTTTTGGATCACGTTAGACAAATCTTCAGGTGTAGGACAGTCCTTCAACATCCATTTTTTAGTTAGGGCTTTTTTACTTGCCAATAATAAAACATTGAATAAGTATTTTTCTCCTCGTCTTTCCAGTGAGTCCGGTAGTAAACCCAAATACAAAGTTACAAAAGAAAAGGGAACTGTTATTTTGAATATTTTCCCCAATATTGTCTGTACATTGGTCCAATATTGGTGGATAACTGGGCATGACCAAAACACATGAAAATGATTTGCAGTCTTTTCACCACACAAGCGCCAACAGTTCAACCCCTTATGGGTAAATTTTTTTTGTGCAGGTGTTCTAAAAAATCTTACCAAATTTTTCCATCCAAATTCTCTCCACTGCAGGGATGAGGTACTTTTCCATTGCTGTTTATTTAGCTTTTCCCATATTTCCAGTTGTAAAGTGAAATTCCCCTCTTTTTCCCATCTCTCTTTTATATCACTTCCGGTACTTCCGGTGCTGCACTTGTAATGCTTGATATGAGCCGAGAATTTTAAGCAAAACCATCAAAATAAGGACTTCTGTTGGCTACCAACAAACGTGGGGAATACCCTTACGACCCAGTGCTGACCTGGTGAAGGTTCTGGCAGATCTGGCTCCGTTTCGCCCCGTTTCCGACCTCTAAAGGCTCGCCTCTGATGCTAACCCAGATGCTAACCCAGAGTAACTGCAGCAGTGGGAAGGTATCCTTTACATCTGGCTATCTGGAGCCGAGGAGAGAAGGATTTAAAAGGAGGACGAACCAACCGAGGCGGCGATTGGGAGCTCGGGCGCGGCGTTGGTGAGAGACGGGGGCCACCTGGATCCAGCAGGACAGTGGTCTGAACCGGTGCCCAATTGCGAGGCCCAGCCGAGGAACTACCAGACTGACGGCGGTCGGTGACGGGGCCTAGACGGGGCCCAGCGGAGAAGCCGCCTAGCCAGACGGCGACGAGTGGCTGTGATCGGTGGATTCCGGCGATGCACGACATAACTGGCCAGGTAGACGGAGGCAGGCGCCGGCGATAGACGGCGGTGATCTGCGGAGCTGAGCAGCGTCACTCGGCGGAGAAGCTGCGCAGGAGCGGCGGGTCCAGTAGTGACCGAGCTAGTTGAGGCCTAGCCGGATTCTCTGCTTATTTCTATCCACAGGTCAGTAAAATGGCACCCAAAAAAGAGGAAATGGAAGAAATTAAAAAAACTCTGAACTTTGTGTTAGATGAACTGGCCAAAGTGACTAGCCAGCAGGACAAAATATTAGACCTAATACAGGAGGTACAAGCCCTACATTCAATAATAAAAGAAAAAGACAAAAAAATTATGGACCTGGAGCAACACGGGCGTCTTTTGGAGCAACGCGTTGAGGATCTTGAACAAGGTTCTCGCATTGATGACATAGTTATAAGTGGACTAGACATCAGATATCAGTCGTACGCCCATGCCGCTACAGGACTGAGTGGTGAACATGCTTCCATAAGTGAATCAATGTCCTTAGAAAACCAAGTGCTTCAGTTCCTTAATGATAAAGACATTAAGGTAGAAGCCAATGCGATCTCAGCCTGTTATGCTTTACCGAAGAAAGATAACAAAACAAAGAAATCAATTGTGATGCGCTTTGTGAACAGGAGGGTGAAAAATGACATACTGAGGCAGGCCAAAAAACTAAAGGAAACTCAAGTTTACCTAAATGAACACCTGACAAAAAAAAAACGCTGAATTAGCACGGCAGGCACGGATGCTAAAGAAACATAATAAGATACAGTCAACCTGGACAAGAAATTGTAGAATTTGGATTAAACTAAATGGAACACCTGAGCAAGCAAAAAGTATAATGATCAGAGATGCTACTGACTTAGATAAATACAAATGAACACTGACTATGAAACACAGAGTGAGGAAACTCAAACTCTAAAAATATGCCACTATGCTGAACATAAACCACAAGAGATGGAGAATGATATTGATCCTGATAACCACTTTTTCAATAATATTCATAACCACTGTGAATATTACACTGAAAAGCAATTCAAAAGTCAAGTGCAATTAGATGGTAAACTGTCAATAATACACTTCAATAGCAGAAGTCTTAACAAAAACTTCTCACAGATTCAGGACTATTTAAAACAGCTAAACAGAAAATTCACAGCTATAGCAGTCTCTGAAACCTGGCTTAATGCAGATCAGGCTCCCCTGATGGCAATAGAGGGATATCAGATGTTTAACATTAACAGATCTCAAAAAAAGGGTGGTGGTGTTGCACTGTATATTGATGACCTATATAGATGTAAGCTTGTAAATGAAATGTCCTCAGCACTACCAGGGATTCTGGAATGTGTTACTGTTGAGATTGACCTAGACAAAACAAAAAATCTAATCATAAGCTGCATATACAGAACGCCAGGAACTTGCATTGAGACATTCAGAGATAAATTAGTTGAGCTGTACAATAATATTACTAGTAAGAAAATGGTAGCAATTTGTGGAGATTTCAATATTGATCTACTTAATCCACATCAACAAAATGTAGTTACAGAGTTCATGAACTCTATGTACAGCATGAGTCTATATCCCACAATAACACATCCCAGTAGAATCACAGCTCACTCTGCTACACTTATTGACAACCTGTTTGTCAATGTTCTCGACAAGAAAATAGAAAGTGGATTATTGATAAATGATATAAGCGACCACTTGCCAATCTTTGCACTTATCCATGGCCACACGGGGCCCAACCCAGAAAAAATCTCAAAATCGTTCAGACACAAATCACCAAACGCAATCAGTTCTTTTAAAGAGGACTTGCTGAAGCAAGACTGGACAGAAGTCTATAAGATAAGATAAGATAAGATAAGCCTTTATTAGTCCCACAACGGGGAAATTCCAGGATTGCAACAGCACAGGGATAGCAACACTCAGAGCAACAATCAGAAGGCAAGAAAAAAAAAAACAAGCAAGCAAGAGCAGCTAATAAACATATGTACGTATTACTATAAAATATATATATATACACACACACACAGACACACAGTGCAGAGCATTGTAGCTGGATGGAATAAATATATGAATATATGAACACACAGTGCAGAGCATTGTAGCTAGATGGAATAAATATGTAAATATATAAACACCCACAGTACGGAGCATTGCAGCTAGGTGGAATAAATATGCAAGTATATAAACACACACAGTGCGGAGCAATGTAGCTAGATGGAATAATATGTAGATATATAAATATATAAACACCCACAGTACGGAGCATTGTAGCTAGATGGAATAAATATGCAAATATATAAACACACACAGTGCAGAGCATTGTTGCTAGATGGAATGAAACAGCATAACCGTCTACTTAGTTATCCTACATGGTATGATTATGTGCCCATACATATTCTCACCCTCCATAGCGACCGGTATGTTCCTAGTTGTATGCCGGAGAGGACCATTGTGTAAGTCTATTGCATCTTTTGCATTCAAAAAACTATTAGTTTGTTACGTCTTTTTGCTATCTCTGCGAGCAGCCCTGCTTAGGTTGTACAGTCTGACAGCCGTTGGTAGGAAGGACCTACGAAACCTCTCGGTTGTGCACCTGGGATGATGTAGTCTGCTGCTAAATGAGCTCCTCAGTGCATTCAGTATGTCCTGCATAGGGTGGAACTCGGACTCCAGCAGAGATGACAGTTTAGCCACCGTCCTTCTCTCTCCTATCTCCTCCATCGGATCAAGGCGCTGCCCCAGGACAGAGCTAGCTTTCTTAATCAGTTTGTTCAGTCTCTTCCTATCGGCTGCAGTAATGCCACTGCCCCAGCAGACCACTCCAAAAGTGATGGCTGATGCCACCACCGTGTCATAGAATGACTTCAGCAGCGCCCCTTGTACACCAAAAGACCTGAGTCTCCTCAGCAGGAACAGCCTGCGCTGTCCCTTCTTGTAGAGTGCATCAGTATTGTGTGACCAGTCTAGTTTATTGTTCAGATGAATACCCAGGTACTTATAGGATGTCACCATCTCGATGTCTGTTCCCTGTATATTTACTGGTACTGTGAGGGGCTGCCCATGCCTGCGGCAGTCCACCACCAGCTCCTTAGTTTTCCTCGCGTTGATCTGGAGGCAGTTCCGATGGCACCAGTCCACGAAGTCCTGGATAAGCCCTCTGTACTCAGCTTCATCTCCATTGGAGATGAGGCCAACGATCGCAGAGTCATCAGAGAACTTCTGTAGATGGCAGTGTGTTGTGTTGTGTGAGAAGTCCGCAGTATAAAGAGTGAACAGGAAGGGAGCCAGCACCGTTCCCTGGGGGGCCCCCGTGCTACTGATGATCGTGTCGGACACACAGTCCCGGGTTCTCACAAACTGAGGCCGGTTCGTGAGGTAGTCCAGGATCCATGATGACAGGTGCTGGTCCACCCCTGCGCGCAGCAGCTTGTCCTTCAGGATCATCGGTTGGATGGTGTTGAAAGCACTGGAGAAGTCAAAGAACATGATCCTCACCATATTCCCGGGCTTCTCCAGGTGGGACAGAGAACGGTGAAGGAGGAAGATCACCGCATCCTCCACCCCAATGCCATGCTGGTAGGCGAACTGGAGTGGATCCATCGCTGGTTCCACCAGGGGGCGGAGGTGAGCAAGGAGCAGTCTCTCCAGGGTCTTCATCAAGTGGGACGTCAAGGCCACCGGTCTGTAGCTGTTCAGGTCTTTGGGGTGGGAAGTTTTTGGTACAGGTACCACACAAGATGTTTTCCACAGCTGTGGTACCCTCCCCAGTTTCAGGCTCATGTTGAAGATATACGTCACAATCCCACACAGCTGGTCTGCACAGGACTTGAGGAGCTTTGCGCTGATGCCGTCCGGTCCCGGCGCCTTCCTCGCCTTGATCTTCCTCAGCTCCGTCCTCACCTGGGTCCTATGTATCAGATGTAAATGAAGCCTATGACACATTTACAAACATTGTAACCACTCTTTATGAAAAAAACTGCCCATTAGTTAAAAAAAAGCTTAAACACAAATTTACTGACAAACCATGGCTAACCAAAGGACTACAAAAGGTAGTCTAATTATATAAAGCTTTCATAAAGAAAAGGACAAAAGAAGCAGAGCAGCGGTATAAAACATACAAAAATAAGTTAACATATATAATAAGATGTAGTAAAAGAGACTATTACAGTAAAGAACTGGAAAAAAACAAAGACAATATTAAAAATACATGGACAATAATCAACAGTATCCTTGGAAATAAAAGCAGAAATACCAGCTACCCAACTAACACTCCAAAAAATAATAAATCGACTCCGAATGTGAATATAGCTTCACCTGCAGATGAATTTAATAATTTTTTTGTTAACATTGGACCTAAACTGGCCCGAGAAATACCCACTATGGTGCCAACAGGTGATTCAATATGCAATAACACTGCTGTAAAAGACACCATCTTCATAAAGAACACAGACAAAAGAGAGGTCATTGAAATTGTTAAATCGTTCAAAAGTAAAACATCTACTGACTGCGATGGTATTGATATGCTACTAGTCAAAACTGTTATCGAATGCATAGTGAAACCACTGACGTATATCTGTAACCTGTCTCTCCAATCAGGTATATTTCCCAATGCAATGAAAATAGCTAAAGTAATTCCGATTTACAAGACAGGCGACAGAGGGGAACTCTCCAACTACAGACCAATTTCACTATTACCGCAATTTTCCAAGATACTTGAAAAAATATTCTATGAGAGAATTGACAACTTCATACTGAAGAATGATTTATTGTGTGAGCAGCAATATGGGTTCAGACACAAAAGGACAACAGCATATGCCTTAATGGAATTTACAGAAAAAATATCAACAGCCATTGAAAATAAAGAGTATTCAGTTGGAGTATTCCTGGATCTTAAAAAAGCATTTGATACAGTAGATCACAATCTATTATTAAAGAAACTACAAAATTGTGGTATCAGAGGGGTAGCACTGTCCTGGTTAAGAAGTTACTTAAAGAATAGATATCAGTTTGTATGTGTTAACAACAAAAACTCAGAGCTACTGAAGGTCACCTGTGGAGTCCCACAGGGTTCAGTTTTGGGACCATTATTATTCAATATGTATATAAATGATATATGTAAAGTTTCAGAAAAAATGAACTTAATATTGTTTGCTGATGACACTAACCTGCTATGCAGTGGAAACAACTTGGAACAACTTCTGGATACACTCGGAAAGGAATTAGGAAAGCTGAAACTGTGGTTTGATTCAAACAAATTAACGCTCAATTTAAGCAAGACAAAATTTATAGTCTTTAACAACCATCACAACTACCCAGTACCCAAACTCAGTGTAAATGGTGTAGAGATTGAAAGGGTATCCGAAACTAAATTCCTTGGAGTAATAATTGATAACAAACTGTGTTGGAAGCCACATATTAATTATATAAAAGGTAAAGTATCCAAATCAATTGCAATATTACACAGAGTGAAAAATTTGCTGAATCAACCCACACTATACACCTTGTATCATTCATTAATACTCCCATACATGACATATTGTAATGAAGTATGGGGAAATACATATAAAACAAACATATATCCACTCTTTATGCTTCAAAAGAGAGCTATTAGAATAATCAACAAAGCAGCTTACAGGGAACCAACAAACCCACTTTTTCTTAAACAAAAAACTCTCAAGTTGAAAGATCTGATCGACTTTAAAACCGCAATAATAATGTTCAAAGTGAAGAATCTATCACTGCCCGCAAATATCCAAAAGTTGTTCCAAACAAGGGAGAAACGATATCACTTCAGAGGAACATGTATATTTCAAAAGCCTACAGTGAGAACAACTACCAAGCAACACTGTATTTCAGTGCAAGGTGTCAGATTATGGAACGATTTTGGACCTGAATTAAAATCATGTACAAAGCTTGGACAATTTAAACAAAAACTAAAGGAAGAAATACTCCAAACATATTTACAAGACGACATGTAAACTCACATAAGGATTGACATTTCCAGCCTGTGTTGTGTTATAGCTTAGTTTTTCTTTTTTCTCTGTGACACTATGTCTTAGATTTGTTTTTGAATAGTAACCGCTTAACTTAGACTAGCTCAGTTTTCTTTTTCTCTCAGTCATATTTTGTCTTAGCCTTGTTTTAAATTGTAATCGCTCTTGTCTTGTTTTCTCTTTTTTCTCCTTTGAATTCTTGGATGGAATATGGGTGGGCAATATAAGCTGCGGCTTCAGCCATCACCCATTTCGGATAACTCCCGTGGAATTGTATAGTAGAAGGAGTCTTTGTCTAATTTGACCTTGTTGTTATATTATACAGTTTCTTTTAACCTGTAATGTACTATCCGAAATAAATTCATTCATTCATTCATTCATTCATTCATTCATTCATTCATATATGATGTGTTGTCTCCTTTTAAGTCTTGAAGACCTTGGTATATTTTAGAAATGTATCTGATCCCTGGGATCCCTTTGTATGCCATTAAGAAGACCTTCAGAACACCTGACTGGGCCCTTTCCAAATCCTCCTTTTTAAGTATATTGTTTATGTGGTGTCTAAGCTGAAAGAACCTGTAAAGGTCTTGATTTATTAGACCTTGTTTTTTCAAATCTTCAAAACTTCTTAAAGTTTGCCCCTTAAAAAAATCGTAATATTTTATCAGCCCTTTCTCTTTCCACTCTTTAAATCTAGTGTCTGTTTTATTAGGAGTAAAGTCTTGATCATAGGCAATCCATTGCAGAAGTCAATAGGGCTCTTTAGTTTGATTCTCTCTGACTATCTTAAACCAAATTTTTCGCGGGGTCTCTATCCACGGGTTAGTGTTATTCAAAAGTTTAGGTAAGGCATTGTTCCCTATTATCGCCTGTAGGGGGATGTCACTTATTATTTGGCATTCGATCTCCTTCCATTGTGCAGTGTAGACTGGGTTACATATCTCTATTAAAGTTTTAATTTGTGCGGCTTTAAAATAGTCCCTGATATTTGGCAGCGCAAGCTCACCTTTGTCTTTGTTTAGCTGTAAGGTTCTATATCTGATTCTAGGTCTCTTGCCCTGCCATATGAATCTTGAGATCCTTCTGTCCAGCTCCTGCCATGTTTTTTTGGGAGGTTCTACCGGTATTGTTTGGAAAAGGTATAGAAGACGTGGAAGTATATTCATTTTGACTGCTTCAGTTCTTTGTGCAGTACCCAAGAATGGTATCATATTCCATCTTGCTAGGTCAGATTTTATTTTTGTCACCAGTGGGTCATAGTTTAGTGTTATAATTTTGTTGAGTTGTTTCGGGATATTGACCCCCAGATATTTCATAGATTCCATCTCCCAGTTAGTTTTGAGTTCACTTAGTGAATAATGATTTGGGTCATAGTTGAATGTTAAAACTTGGGTTTTATGCATGTTTAATTTGTACCCCGATAAATCTCCATAGTCTGAAAAAAACTGAGATTAGTTCTGGTAAAGAAGTGTCCGGCTGCCCTAGGTATATTAAAATGTCATCAGCAAAGAGTGCTATTTTATGTTCCTTCTGACCAAGTGTAATACCTTGAATTTTTTGATTTTGTCTTATCCATTGGCTCAGAGGTTCTATGAAGATTGCAAAGAGCAGTGGAGACAGGGGGCAGCCCTGACGACATCCTCTTTCCAGCTCAAAAGATGATGATAAATTACCGTTAATCCTTATTTTAGCTGTTGGTTTTTTATATAATGCCTGTATAGTTCTAATGAAGTTGTTATGAAAATTGAAACTGGATAAGATTCTATATAGGAAAGACCAGTCAACCGAATCGAATGCTTTTTCAGCATCTAATCCCAATATGACTGCATTTAAGTTATATTTTTTTATATGATGAATTATGTGTAAAGTGCGTCGAATGTTGTCTTGTGTCTGTCTTTGTCTTATAAAACCTGTTTGATCTAAGTGAATTAAGTCTGTCAGTATATTTTCTAACCTTTTGGCAAGGATAATGGTAAAAAGCTTATAGTCCTGATTTAATACACTGATTGGTCTGTAGTTGGAGCATTCTAGTTTATCCTTTTCAGGTTTAGGTATAACTGCAATGACCCCTTCTCTCCAGGAGGGGGGGATTTCCCCTGTGTGGAGGACATAGTCAAATGTTTTCAGGAGGAGAGGAGATAGTTGCTGTTTAAAGGTTTTGTACCACTCTGCTGTATAGCCATCTGCTCCTGGGGATTTGTTAGCTTTAAGTTTCATAATTGCTTTTTCCAATTCTTTAGGTTGTATTTCTGACAGTAGTGTTTTATTTTGTGACTCGGTAAGCTGGGGAAGGTTTAATGTGTTTAGGAATGCCTCGGATGCGTTTTTATGTTTTTTGTGGGAGTATAAGTTCTTATAGTAATTCTCGAAGCTTTTAAGAATATCCTGAATTCTGAATTTTATTTCCTTTGATACTGGGTCTCTGATTTTGTAGATTGCTCTTTCTGTTTGTTGTTTCCTCAGTTTATAAGCTAGCAATTTTGCCGATTTACTGCCTGCTTCATAGTGTTTTTGTTTCAGAAATGTAAGTTTCTTCTGGATTTCTATTGTGTAGATCTCATTTATTTGATTTTTAATTTCTTTAATCTTGAGCGAGTCATTAGAATGAATGTTGCCTTTGTGTTTTTTTTTCTAGGTTCTTGAGTTCTGACTCTAATGTGATTAGTTTTTCTTGTCTCAGTTTCTTTTGGGTTGCCAGTTTTGCAATAATTTTTCCCCTTATTACAGCTTTGCACGCATCCCACAGTATTAAAGGGGATACTTCTCCATTATCATTTTCTTCCAAATATCTGACAATATCTGATTACAATTCATCTTTCAGTGGTCCTTTCAGGACATTTGAATTCAACCTCCAAGAAAATGTATTATTTGTGTATTTTTGGATGTTTAAGTCCATATAGATCGGACTGTGGTCGGAGAGATCCATCAGTCCTATTTTACATGTTTTTACTCTTCCAATGTCTCTATTAAACATAAAAAAGTAATCAATCCTTGAGTAAGATGAATGTGGCGTTGAATAAAATGTATAATCTTTTACATTGGGGTTGAATTCCCTCCACACGTCACAGATTCCCATTTCTTTTAGTAGCATCCGAGTTTTCCTACTTTGAGTGTTATTTTGATGTGAAGAATTATCTGTTGCATCCCAGTATGGATTCAGTCTTAGATTGAAGTCTCCACCACATATCACTAAACCTTGGGCTTTAGTTATCATTAGGTCGAATACATTTTTATAAAATTTCTATTTAGCCCCTGGTGGTGCATATACATTCAGCAGGGTGATATCTTCTCCCTCTAGCCGCCCAATTACCAAGCTGTACCTCCCTTCTTTATCTTTGTGTTCTGATTTTTTTTCAAATGTAATTTTGGTTGATATCAATGTCGCTACTCCCCTCCTCCTCCCTGACTTATATGAAGATGAAGAGATCATTTTAAACCCTTGTCTATTGAGTTTAGTGTGCTCCACGTCTGTTAGGTGGGTTTCTTGTAAAAATATTATTTCTGCTTTGTCTTTTTTCATTTTGCGTAGAATCTTGGCTCTTTTAACTGGATTCAGGATCCCTTTTACATTATATGAGACTATTTTGGTTACACCCTGTTTCTCCACTGTATTTTCTTATTTAGTATAACAGTGTGGTGGCCCTCTTTTATGCTACTCAGAAACTGAAAGAACATTAAGAACATAAAAAACATTAAGAACATAGTGTACGAAACTTTAAAACAAAAAACTGTCAAAAAAACTTCCTGAGCTGAGGTCTTTTTAAAGACCATGTAAGAGCCCTGATGGAGTGTAGGCTCTGAGGGAAATTCCTCAAACTCTGTTACGTGTTGAGGGCCCTCTCTTACCCCTGTAAGTTGTCCCATGTTTTTAACGTGAATTTCAGATCCCAGTCCGAACTTGTATTGATTTTTTTTTTTTTTATGCCTATACCCTATGAAATTGTGTGCACCCGCCCACCCCCATCACAGCAAACATTCACTCTAATACAGTATTTGTTAGTGTGGGGAGAACATGTGGGTCATTGTCACATTTCTATTTTAACAAGTTTTTTGTTTTTTTTAAATTAAGAAGACATTTGTTTCTAATGCTATGACTGCTCCATGAAATGTTTTACCGCATGCTGATTCTGCATCTCCTTTAATGTTTGTTACCTTGTAGGAGGGGGGTTGGAAGTGCAGAATGACTGAAAAAAAAAAAAAAAAGGTCGCTATTCCTTCCTGAAACTGGAAAGCTTATCCTTGTAGCTCTGGGGCTGGGTTTCCCGTTGCTGGCCCGTGGATTTTGAAGGTCTCTGTGTGGACCACGTTTGAGCCTTGATCCTATCGCTTGGGTCTGCTGCGGGTTTAAACACCGTTACCGGGAGCCCTCTTCTCGCCATGTCAATTGTTGCTTCTTCCGCCGAATTATAGAGACATGACTCTTCACCGTAAAAGACCCTTAACTTCGCAGGAAATGGCGTCTGAAAGCGCAGTTTCTGTTCCTGTAGCACCTTTTTGGCGTCGTTGTACTCCCGGTGCTTTTTAAGAACCTCCGGGGCGTAATCGTGTTCCACGAAGGCTTTTCTCTCTTGGTGCATAAATCCTTTTTTCTGCCAAGCCCGTCTTGTTTTATTTTGAAATTGGCGAATCTTACCACCACCGAACGTGGGGGCGCTTCCGCCGCTGGCTTTGCGGCTAATGTACGATGGGCCTTTTCTATCTTCAAATCAGTGGTTTGTGGAATATCCAACTTCTCTCTCAGTAAGGATTCCACGCATTCTGCCATTGTGTTGAAACCATCTTCAGCTCCTTCTTTCAGACCGTGAATTCTAATGTTGTCTCTTCTCTGTCTTCCTTCTTGGTCGGTTAGCTTAGCCTCCAGTCTTGACTGTTTTTTGTGTAAATCCAGCACAGAATCTTCAAGCACTTTTATTCTATCTTCAGCTTCCAAGATTCGGTTCTCGGCCTGGTCCACTCTGCTGTTCGTCCTTTTTAATTCATCTCTGAATTCACGGAATTCGGCCCAAACCTCTCGGCGAAATTGTCGTAATTCTTCAAATAACGTTTTCAAGCTAACCTTCTTGTTAGCTACGTCCAGCTCCTCGTCTTCTGAACGGAGGTCCTCCGGTTCAGATTCTACGGCCGCTGCGCGTCCTGGCCTGGAAAATGTCAGTTTCTTCTGTTTTTGGTTAGGCATGATGTTTTTGTCTTTTGATTTTTATTCTTCCAAAAATCCGTTAAGTCCGATTTTGAAGATGTTTTCCTGGATTAGGTCTGGGAGCTTCAGCGTTAAGCTGCTATCACCATGGCGTCCAGACCGGAAGTCAATCCTTATGTGATTTTACATGTCATCTTGTATATATGTTTGGAGTATTTCTTCCTTTAGTTTTTGTTTAAATTGTCCAAGCGTTGTACATGATTTTAATTCAGGTCCAAAAGCGTTCCACAATCTGACTCCTTGCACTGAAACACAGTGTTGCTTGGTGGTAGTTCTCACTGAAGGTTTTTGAAATATACATGTTCCTCTGAAATGATATTGTTTCTCCCTTATTTGGAACAGCTTTTGGATATTTGCGGGCAGTGATAGATTCTTCACTTTAAACATTATTACTGCAGTTTTAAAGTCAACCAGATCTTTCAACCTGAGAGCTTTTAATTTAAGAAAAAGTGGGTTTGTTGGTTCCCTGCAAGCAGCTTTGTTTATTATTCTAATAGCTCTCTTCTGAAGCATAAAGACTGGATATATGTTTGTTTTATATGTATTTCCCCATACTTCAGTACAATATATTTTTTTTTTTTTTTTTTTTTTTTTGTTACTTATTTGTACCCGTAGGTAGACTTGGTTTGCAGTCTGGTGACAAGCCACCGGCCGCTGGTCGCTGCGTGCGCGAGCGCCCTAAACCTACATGTTTTTGGTGTGCGGGAGGAAACCGGAGAAATCCCGGAGTAAACCCGCGCAACACGGGGAGAACATGCAAACTCCACACAGCTCACTGTTGGTCGGGGGCTGGGATCGAACCCACGATCTCATGATCCCCGCGGTCCCCCGGCCGAGGGTAAAACTGTGCTGCCACAGTGCTAAACCACTGCGCCACCGTGCAGCCATATGTCATGTATGGGAGTATTAATGAATGATACAAGGTATATAGTGTGGGTTGATTCAGCAAAATATTTCACTCTGTGTAGTATTGCAATTGATTTGGATATTTTACCTTTAATATAATTAATATGTGACTTCCAACACAGTTTATTATCAATTATTACACCAAGAAATTTAGTTTCTGATACCCTTTCAATCTCTACACCATTTACACTGAGTTTAGATACTAAGTTGTTGTCATGGTTGTTAAAAACTATAAATTTTGTCTTACTTAAATTGAGCGTTAATTTGTTTGACTCAAACCACAGTTTAAGCTTTCCTAATTCCTTTCCGAGTGTATCCAAAAGTTGTTCCAAATTGCTTCCACTGCATAATAAATTAGTGTCATCGGCAAACAATATTAAATCCATTTTTTCTGAAACTTTACATATATCATTTATATACAAATTGAATAACAATGGCCCCAAAACTGAACCCTGTGGGACTCCACAAGTAACCTTCAGTAACTGTGAGTTTTTGTTACCAACAAATACATACTGATATCTATTCTTTAAGTAACTACATAACCAGGACAGTGCTAACCCCCTAATACCACAATTTTGTAGTTTCTTTAATAATAAATTAAGATAAGATAAGATAAGATAAGCCTTTATTAGTCCCACAACGGGGAAATTCCAGGATTGCAACAGCACAGGGATAGCAACACTCAGAGCAACAATCAGAAGGCAAGAAAAAAACAAGCAAGCAAGAGCAGCTAATATACATATGTACGTATTACTATAAAATATATATATATACACACACACACAGACACACAGTGCAGAGCATTGTAGCTGGATGGAATAAATATATGAATATATGAACACACAGTGCAGAGCATTGTACCTAGATGGAATAAATATGTAAATATATAAACACCCACAGTACGGAGCATTGCAGCTAGGTGGAATAAATATGCAAGTATATAAACACACACAGTGCGGAGCAATGTAGCTAGATGGAATAATATGTAGATATATAAATATATAAACACACCCAGTGCTGAGCATTGTAGCTAGATGGAATAAATATGTAAATATATAAACACACACAGTGCAGAGCATTGTTGCTAGATGGAATGAAACAGCATAACCGTCTACTTAGTTATCCTACATGGTATGATTATGTGCCCATACATATTCTCACCCTCCATAGCGACCGGTATGTTCCTAGTTGTATGCCGGAGGGGACCATTGTGTAAGTCTATTGCATCTTTTGCATTCAAAAAACTATTAGTTTGTTACGTCTTTTTGCTATCTCTGCGAGCAGCCCTGCTTAGGTTGTACAGTCTGACAGCCGTTGGTAGGAAGGACCTACGAAACCTCTCGGTTGTGCACCTGGGATGATGTAGTCTGCTGCTAAATGAGCTCCTCAGTGCATTCAGTATGTCCTGCATAGGGTGGAACTCGGACTCCAGCAGAGATGACAGTTTAGCCACCGTCCTTCTCTCTCCTATCTCCTCCATCGGATCAAGGCGCTGCCCCAGGACAGAGCTAGCTTTCTTAATCAGTTTGTTCAGTCTCTTCCCATCGGCTGCAGTAATGCCACTGCCCCAGCAGACCACTCCAAAAGTGATGGCTGATGCCACCACCGTGTCATAGAATGACTTCAGCAGCGCCCCTTGTACACCAAAAGACCTGAGTCTCCTCAGCAGGAACAGCCTGCGCTGTCCCTTCTTGTAGAGTGCATCAGTATTGTGTGACCAGTCTAGTTTATTGTTAAATTATGATCCACTGTATCAAATGCTTTTTTAAGATCCAGGAATACCCTAACTAAATACTCTTTATTTTCAACGGCAGTTGATATTTTTTCTATAAATTCTATTAGAGCAAATGCAGTTGTCCTCTTGTGTCTGAACCCATATTGCTGCTCACACAATAAATTATTTTTCAGTATGAAGTTGTCAATTCTCTCATAGAATATTTTTTCAAGTATCTTGGAAAATTGCGGCAATAGTGAAATTGGGCTATAGTTTAAAAGTTCCCCTCTGTCACCCGTCTTGTATATCGGAATTACTTTAGCTATTTTCATTACTTTGGGAAATATACCTGTTTGGAGAGACAGGTTACAGATATACGTCAGTGGTTTCACTAAGCATTCAATAATAGTTTTGACTAAGAGCATGTCAATACCATCACAGTCCGTAGATGTTTTACTTTTAAACCATTTAACAATTTCAATGACCTCTCTCTCGTCTGTGTTCTTTATGAAAATGGAGTCTTTTATAGCAGTGTTTTTGCTTATTGTATCACCTGTGGGTGCCGTAATGGGTATTTCTCGAGCCAAATTGGGACCAATGTTAACAAAAAAGTTATTAAATTCATCTGCAGGTGAAGCTGCATTCACACTCTGAGTCGTTTTATTATTTTTTGAAAAATTGGTTGGGTAGCTTGTATTTCTGTTTTTATTTCCAAGAATATTGTTAAGTATTGTCCATGTATTTTTAATATTGTCTCTGTTTTTCTCCAGTTCTTTACTGTAATAGTCTCTTTTACTACATCTTATTATATATGTTAACTTATTTTTGTATGTTTTATACTGCTGCTCTGCTTCTTTTGTCCTTTTCTTTAGGAAAGCTTTATATAATAATTTTTTCTTTTTACACGCCTTTTGTAATCCTTTGGTTAGCCATGGCTTGTCGGCAAATTTATGTTTAAGCTTTTTCTTTACTAATGGACAATTTTTTTTCATAAAGAGTGGTTACAATGTTTATAAATGTGTCATAAGCGTCATTTACATCTGATACATAGAGTTTTGTCCAGTCTTCCTTCAGCAAGTCTTCTTTAAAAGAACTGATTGCATTTTGTGATTTGTATCTGAACGATTTTAAAATTTTTTCTGTATTGGCCCCCGTGTGGCCATGGATAAGTGCAAAGGTTGGCAAATGGTCACTTATATCATTTATCAATAATCCACTTTATATTTTCTTATCAATAATATTAAACAGGTTGTCAATAAGTGTAGCAGTGTGAACTGTGATTCTACTGGGATGTGTTATTGTGGGATATAGACTCATGCTGTACATAGAATTCATGAACTCTGTAATTACATTTTGTTGATATGGATTTAGTAAATCAATATTGAAATCTCCACAAATTACTACCATTTTCTTACTAGTAATATTATTGTACAGCTCGACTAATTTATCTCTGAATGTCTCAATGCAAGTTCCCGGCGTTCTATATATACAGCTTATAATTAGATTTTTTGTTTTATCTTGGTCAATCTCAGCAGTAACACATTCCATAATCCCTGGTAGTGCAAAGGACATTCCATTTACAAGTTTACACCTATACAGGTCATCAATATACAGTGCAACACCCTTTTTTTGCAATCTGTTAATATGAAACATCTGATATCCCTCTATTGCCACCAGGGGAGCCTGCTCTTCATTAAGCCAAGTTTCAGAGACTGCGATAGCTGTAAATTTTCTGTCTAGCTGTTTTAAATAGTCCTGAATCTGTGGAAAGTTTTTGTTAAGACTTCTGCTGTTGAAGTGTATTATTGATAGTTTACCATCTAGTTGCACTTGACTTTTGAATTGCTTTTCAGTGTAATATTCACAATGATTATGAATATTATTGAAAAAGTGGTTATCAGGATCAATATCATTTTCCATCTCTTGTAGTTCATGTTCAGCATAATGGCATATTTTCAGAGTTTGAATTTCCTCACTCTGTGTCAAATGACTTCCTCCAACTGGGGATAATTGATGTCTACTCAAGTCAGCCATAAGTTTTTTTGTTTGTTTTGTTTAGTTTTTTTTTTAAAGTACATTGACATGGTATGTCAAAAGAACTATTCTTGCCGTGTGTGTGGATATGGACTTATATAGTCTCTTAATTTTCTTAATCAGTGTTCATCTGTATTTATTTAAGTCAGTAACATCTCTGATTATTATACTCTTTGCTTCCTCAGGTGTTCCATTTAGTTTGATCCAAACTCTACAATTTCTTGTCCATGTTGCCTGTATCTTATTTTGTCTTTTCAGCATTCATGCTTGCCGTGCTATTTCAGCATTAGTTTTTGTTAGATGTTCATTTAGGTAAACTTCTGTTCCCCGTAGCTTTCTGGCCCGCCTCAGTATGTCATTCTTTACCCTTCTGTTCACAAAGCGCATCACAATTGATTTCTTTGTTTTATTATCCTTTCTGGGTAAAGCATGACAGGCTGAAATTGCATTTGCTTCGACCTTTATATTTCTACTATCAAGGAACTGAAGCACCTGGTTTTCCAGGGAGACTGATTCACTCAGGGGACCATCCTCACCTCTCATTCCTGCTGTAGCATGAGCATATGATTGATATTTAATGTCTAGTCCACTTATAATTAGATCATCCATACGAGAATATTGTTCAAGATCCTCGATGCGTCGCTCCAAGTCTGCAGTTTTTTTGTCTTTTTCCTTAATTGTTAATTTTAATTCTCGGACTTCTTCCATTAGCCCTATTATTTTAGCCTGCTGACTAACCACTTTGGTCAGTTCTTCTGACAAGAAGTTCAGAGATTTTTTGATCTCTTCCATTTCCCCCTTCTTTGGTGGCATTTTTACTGACCTGTGGATAGTAAAACAATCTCTGCTGGTGTCGCCGGTATCCGATCCGACCGACCTCGAATCCAGCTGGGTCTCAGCTAGCCCCCTCCGCTGCTAGTCTTGCTGCTTACCGCCGCCGTAACTGAGCTCCTGTCCAGCCGGGGTACCGGCAGCTCCTCCACCGAGTCCCGCCACCCACCGCCGCTGTAGCCGAGCTCCGATCCTGCTTCTGTCCGGCTGGGGTCCCAGTAGATCCTCCGCTCAGCCCCGCCACCTACCGCCGTCTGCCTCAGTAGTTCCTCTGCCGAGCCCCGCCGTGGCAACTGGGCTCCGACTCCGGCTGGAGCCCCAGTGGTCCTCCACTGGTCCCCATCTCCCACCACCACTGTGCTTGAGCTCCGATCCGGCTCTCGTCCAACTGCTGCCTCGGCTTGTTCCTCCGGCGAGCCTCAGTCACCGGGGACAGAGTCGCTTCTCCGTGTCGATGCTAGGTGCTATGACTAGCTATGGCGTTAGCTATAGTGATAGCGTTAGCCTAGCAAACGCTTCGGGTAAAGCGTAGCAGTGAACCACGAAAATGCGTTTTAAATGAAGGTGTTTATTATTAAGGAAAAAAAAAATCTAAACCTACATGGCCCTGTGTGAAAAAGTGATTGCCCCCTAAACCTAATAATTGGTTGGGCCACCCTTAGCAGCAACAACTGTAATCAAGCTTTTGCAGTAACTGGCAATGAGTCTTTTACAGCGCTGTGGAGGAATTTTGGTCCACTCATCTTTGCAGAATTATTTGTAATTCAGCCACATTGGAGGGTTTTCAAGCATGAACGGCCTTTATAAGGTCATGCCACAGCATGTCAATCGGATTCAGGTCAGGACTTTGACAAGGCCACTCCAAAGTCTTCATTATGCTTTTCTTAGGCCATTCAGAGGTGGACTTGCCGGTGTGTTTTGGGTCATTGTCCTGCTGCAGAACCCAAGTGTGCTTCAGCTTGAGGTCACGAACAGATGGCCAGACTTTCTCCTTCAGGACTTTTTGGTAGACAGCAGAATTCATGGTTCCATTTACCACAGCAAGTCTTCCAGGTCCTGAAGCAGCAAAACAGTCCCAGACCATCACACTACCACCACCATATTTTACTGTTGGTATAATGTTCCTTTTCTGAAATGCTGTGGTACTTTTATGCCGGATGTAATGGGTCACACACCTTCCAAAAAGTTCAGCTTTTGTCTCGTCAGTCCACAGATATTTTCCCCAAAGTGTTTGGGATCATCAAGATGTTTTCTGGCAAAACTGAGACAAGCCTTTATGTTCTTTTTGCTCAGCAGTGGTTTCCCTCTTGGAACTCTGCCATGCAGGCCATTTTTGCCCAGTCTCTTTCTTATGGTGGAGTCATGAACACTGACCTCAACTGAGGCAAGTGAGGCCTACAGTTCTTTGGTGGATGTTGTTGTGGGTCTTTTGTGACTTCTTGAATGAGTCGTCACTGTGCTCTTGGGGTAATTTTGGTCGGCTGGCCGCTCCTGGAAAGGTTCACAACTGTTTCATGTTTTCACCATTTGTATATAATGGCTTTCACTGTGGTTGGCTGGAGTCCCAAAGCTTCAGAAATGCTTTAAAACCTTTTCCAGACTGATAGATCTCAATTACTTTGTTTCTCATTTGTTACTGAATTTCTTTGGATCGCAGCATGATGTCTAGCTTTTGAGGATCTTTTGGTCTACTTCACTTTGTCAGGCAGGTCCTATTGAAGTGATTTCTTTATTGAGAACAGGTGTGGCAGTAATCGGGCCTAGGTGTGGCTAGAGATATTGAGCTCAGCTTTCCAAAGATGTGATAAACCAGTTAGTTTAGTTTTTAACGGGGGGGGGCATGTTTTCACACAGGGCCATGTAGGTTTGGATTTTTTTTTACCCTTAATAATAAACACCTTCTTTTAAAAACTACATTTTGTGTTTACTTGTGTTGTCTTTGTCTAATATTAAAAATTTGTTTGATAATCTGAAACATTTACAGTAAGTGTGACAAACATACAAAAAATGAGAAATCAGGGAGGGGGCAAACACTTTTTTACACTACTGTATAACAGTATTTTTTATAATTACTGTTGTTTTTTTACAGTAGTATTCATGTTGATAATGCCTATTTATCATGGACGACATGTTTGCAAACATGTTCCACTCTTTAAGTTATGTCTTACCTTAGTTAAATGGTAAATGGTGTTCACTTATATAGCACTTTTTCTTATCTCTGGATGACCCATTCATGCACACATTCACACACTGATGGCGGCAGAGCTGCCATACACACACAGGCGCTAGCCTGGCCACCAGGAGCAACTGGGGGTTCAGTGTCTTGCTCAAGGACACTTCGACATGCAGACTGCAAACAGAGCAGGAATCGAACCCATGACCCTCCGATCAGTAGTCGGTCACACTAGACTTGTGCCACAGCCGCCCCAGTGTTGTAGTTGTCATTAGTGTTACACTGCCCTCACCTTTAGTTATGTTTAATCCTTTGTATTGTTACTGTTATCCTGTTTTGCTCATCATCTTGTGTTTACTTATTGTGACAGTGCCCTTAGTTATTTTCCTGTCCTCATTTATTGGTCTTTATGTTGTTAATTATTTACGGCTGTACCTTATTGCATTAACCATCTCCTGCTTCTATTTATACACCTCACGCCCTACCCCCAGTACAGCATTCTAGTCATTACCTGCCACATCACTCTGTCGTTATCTTTTGTGTCTATTGTGTCATTTTCTGTTTTCAGCCCTCGTGCTGCTTTTTGTTAATAAATTATGTTAAAAGGTCGCCCTGTGATTGAGTCTTTCTATCCGCCCCGGAGGGGCAAAGTAGGATGGCGTCAACACTTGACTCAGCGGCGACCAAAAGAGGAGGCGGAGACGGGATAGCTGCTGGCCACAGCGGTGCTGCAGAGCCTCATCCTTTCAGCCCGTAGCTCCCCCTTCTCGGAAGATGCTGCATGCTGCTGGGGGGGTCGTTGCCAGCATCCCGGAAGCCCACCTGAGCCTGCACTCCCTTACCTGGGTACAGGGGCCTCCTCTCCCGGCCCGACAAGTACCACCATTACCACCAGCCTTCTCCTCACCAGAGCCAGCCAACTGCCCGCCTGTCATTACTCCCGCGGAGCTGAGGGATTTTGCCGGTAGTTGGTCAGTGTTCGGGGAGCCTGAGCACAAGAGAGAACTGAGAAAACAGTGCTCTCGAGCTTTTAAGATTGATTCTCTGGTGTGTTCCATGGCTGATCCTTCGGTGTGTCCCGCTGCTGAATCTGTGATGCTTCCCCAGCCGTGGATCCATGGATGGCCCCAGCTGAATCACCGTGGGTGTCCCCAGCCGCGTCTCCCAGTTTGTCCCCAGTCATGCTCCCGGGGGACTTCACCACCAATCCTCCTGTTCCAGCACCAGCACCGGCTCCTCTCCAGGCCAGCTCCACTGTCATCCAGAGAGCTTCAGTGTCAGCGTCAGTGTCAGCGGAACGTGGGGCAAGGCAAGTACACACTCCTCTTTATTCACTTCGAGTGATGTATTTTGCCTTGCTCCAGATGAGGCATCTCAGTGGCAGCCATCAACTGTCACCGAGCCCTCGACATTTGTTTCTGCTGCCCAGATGCCTGCTCCCCAGGCCACAGTTGTAAATAAGAATGTGTTCTTAATCTGTCTTGCCTGGTTAACATCCATCCATCCATCCATCTTCTACCGCTTAATCCTTTTTGGGTCACGGGGGGCTGGAGCCTATCCCAGCATCTTTGGGCAAGAGGCCGGGTACACCCTGGACAGATTGCCAGTCCATCGCAGGACCAACACAGAGAGACAGACAACCATTCACTCTCACAGTCATACCTAAGGACAATTTAGAATCCCCAGTTGATGCCAATTAACCTCACCTGCATGCCTTTGGCATGTGGGAGGAAACCGGAGTGCCTGGAGTAAACCCAAGCAGACACGTGGAGAACATGCAAACTCCACACAGAAGGGTCATCGATGGTCTGGGGGTGGGATCGAACCCACGATGGTCAAGGGTGGAATTGATCCCATGACCTTCTTGCTGTGCTGCCACTGTGCTAACCACTGCGCCACCGTGCTGCCCTTGCCTGGTTACATTAAAAAAAAATCTGCTGCTGAATCAGCTGAGGTTATCTCCACCTCAGCTGGTTCCACAACGGAGTTGAGCTCAACTGTCTTAAGGAAATCAAAGCTTGGATGACTTGTAATTTTCTGCTATTAAATCCAGATAAGACTGAAGTCATTCTTGTTGGTCCAAAAAACCTTAGAAATACCTTTCCAAATCAAACTCTTAATTTGGATGCCTATACTCTCACTCTGAATAGTTCTGTGAGGAACCTTGGAGTTATTTTTGATCAAGATCTGTTCTTTAATTCACATATTAAATTTGTTTCTAAGACTGCCTTCTATTGTGTGCGCAATATCGCCAAGATTAGGAGTATCTTGTCTCTGAATGATGCTGAGAAACTGATCCATGCTTTTGTTAGTTCTAGATTAGATTATTGTAATTCGTTATTATCAGGTTGTCCTAAAATATCTTTAAAAAGTCTTCAGTTGATCCAAAATGCTGCTGCAAGAGTTTTAACGGGTTCCAGAAAGAGAGAGCATATCTCTCCGGTTCTGGCCTCCCTTCATTGGCTTCCCATAGAGTTTAGAATTAAGTTTAAAATCCTTCTTCTCACTTACAAAGCTCTTAATAATCAGGCCCCCTTATATATAAAAGATCTGATACTACCTTATCATCCTAACAGAGCACTACGCTCCCAAAATGCTGGATTACTTGTAATACCCAGAATCTCCAAAAGTCCAATGGGAGGCAGAGCCTTCTGCTATCAAGCTCCTTTCCTGTGGAACCAGTTACCAATCTGGGTCCGGGAGTCAGACTCGATCTCTGTTTTTAAGAATAGGGTAAAAACCTTCCTTTTCAATATAGCCTACGATTAGGGAGGGATCTTGTGTCTCTTAACCCCCCTTTTGTTTTGCTGTTAATAGATTCTGACTGCCGGGTGACCTCCAATAATGTACTTGGCTTCTCACCATTAATGTTTGCTCTCTTTATGTCTGCTCTTTTCTTCTTCTCTATCCCCTAACCCCCAGCCCGTCGCAGCAGATGACTGCTCCTCCCTGAGCCCGGTTCTGCTAGAGGTTTCTTCCTGTTAAATGGGAGTTTTTCCTCTCCACCGTCGCTAAGTGCTTGCTCACAGGGGATCGTCTGATTGCAGGGTCTTTTTGCAATTGTGGGGTTTCCCTACTTTTGATAGTGCTATGAAATGACTTCTGTTGTGATATGGTGCTATATAAATAAAGCTGAATTGAATTGAACTGCTGCCACAACTCCTCTCCATGTGCATGCTCCTGCAGTGACTGCCCCTCTCCATGTGCACGCTCCAGCAGTGACTGTTTCTCTCCACCTGCACGCTCCTGCAGTGACTGCCCCCTCCACGTGCACGCTCTAGCAGTGACTGCACCTCTCCATGTGCACGCTCCTGCAGTGACTGCTCCTCTCCACGTGCACACTTCTGCAGTGACTGCTTCTCTCCACGTGCACGCTTCTGCAGTGACTGCTTCTCTCCCGGCCTCCTCACCTGCAGCTAATCCCAAGGCCATCACTCCTGCATGCAGCTCATCCGGGGGCCGTCACTCCTACACCAGCAGCGGAGCCATCAGGGTCCTCGCCAGCAGAAGAGCAGGAGTTAAGGCAAGTCCTCTTCTTTGTTTTTTTTAACATCTATTTTAAAAGGGGCTTGTCTTACTCCTGGTGGGGAGCCCCAGTTGCAGCTTCCATCTGCTTCTGAGCTCTCCCTGCCGAGCTCTTCTGCTGACTGTTATGGTGTGGTCCCTACTCCAACCTGTACCTCTTCCTCCCTGTCCGAGGGGCTGCATCAGAGATGGATTTCCTGGCGTCTGAGCCAGACTCTCTCCAACCTCAACCACGGTCTCCTATGGTCGACTCCCCTCAGCTATTGTCTTCCACGATCAGGTCATCCCAGCTGCTGTTTCCTGAGGTCATCGCGCCCCAGCCGTCTCATCCTGTGGTCAGCACTCCCCATTCTTCGCTCTCTGAGGATGCCGCTTGTTAACCTTCACCTCCGGTACCCCAGGGGGCCCAGCTGTCACCTCCTGTGCCCCAGGGGGCTCAATCATCACCACCTACGTCACCGCAGGAGGTCCAGACCCTACCATCTGCGCCCCAAGAGGGTAACATTCACACTCCTACCACCGAGTTGCCTCCAGAGCAGCCTCCTGGGGTCGCCACTGTGGTGACCAGGTCGGCTCGGGATCTTGGTCGGTTTCCTGACCGGTGTTCTTCCATTTGGTGGCCTGCGGACCTTTGCCAGCCAACAGACTGCCACCCTTTGCCAGGTGGTCTATGGACTCTGGTAGGCCACCCGACGGACCTTCTCCCAGACCAATGCCGAACTGTTTTTTGGTGGTGGTGGTGGTGGGGGGGCATCCAGTCTGAAGCACTTCAGACTTTAACCCTCCAGTTAATTTTGACCGGGCGAGCTGAAACAGAGAGGGGGACAGACAGACAGATGGACATACGGACAGACAGATGGACAGATACACACAGCCACAAACAGACGCACTAGCCGATTACTGTATGCCTCCGTTTCACCGAGGCATAATAACTATTCCAGGCCAGTAGAGGTCAGAGTGCCACTTTTTTACACTCACCCATGCCACAGGCACCGAGGCACAGCACCTTGGTGCTTTCATTTTTTAAGCATTAAATCTTCAGTATTCTCTTTTTCTGGTCAAATTTGTCGCTTTTCACTTCCTTGTTTTGTTTATGGAGTGCTCTGGTGACTGGTTGTGATGCCACGTATCCAATCAGTACGGAGTCAATCTGAAACCCCGCCCACACTTCTAGAAGCCAGAGCAGGAAGCAATGGAGTGGTGGCCAAACTTTTATTGATAAAAATTACATATTTTCACTGAGCAACTCCATACTTGGGGATGCACACCCTTGTAACCTCAGCAAAGCACTTATAAAATCTGAGGCCAGTCTGATGAACAGTTTGGGAGATATCTGAGGAATGCACACAAACACACACACAGACAGAGATTTGTTGCATTTATAGATGGATATATAACAGAGAAGTATAAAATATACGGTTGATTTTTGACCATTTTTGAAGCCTAAATTGTCCTCCAATTCCAGAATGACCCAGGTGGTCTCAAACTTTTGTTAGGAAAGAGCCAAGTAACAGACAGGAAATGCATCAACCTCTCACCACCACAACCACAAAAAAAACTTTCAAAGTAGAAAATGTGCTTTTGCTTAAAGAAACTACAGTATGAATGCTCTAAGCTGAACACTCTTACATGAAATGTAAAAGAAAGTTGAAATATGAGGGCTTCAAAATAGAATATAGATCAACATTGTAGCTGAAAGCTAAATAATTAACATAACTCCAGAAGAAAGTTTAAAGCTGACCAATCTTTGCTTAAAAAAGCGGAAATAGCTGAAAATTGACCAAAATTAGCTTAATGGCTAAAATACCACAAAGCTAAACTCTGTTAATGGAAAGCCTGAAATGCCAGCAACAGGTTTGAACCACCCACTAAAAATGGGGTCTCTTTCCCCCATTTGTTTCTCAACCTGCTGGTGGTGATGTTCCGTGCCTGCTTAGTGCTGTAATGTACGCGAACGATTCAGTTGAGTGTGCTAGTTTTTATTTGTGAATGTACTGTGCTGAATCACTCACCAGAACTGTACTGAAAGCCAGGGATCACCAGCTGAATCACCCACCTGAGCAGCAAATGAGCCCCGCCTTGTCTGTTCAGCCGACTCTCAGTTGAGTGAGTGGTAGACAGTTTGAGCTCCAGCACTGAGTGATTCGGTGTACCACTATTTCTAACAAATCTTTTTAGCTTGACTCAGTAAGTTTCTGTGAACTGTGGATCCCATCAGTAACCTCTATCTGAGGCAGTCTCTGCTACCGCGACGCGAGTTGTCGGTCTTCTTCTCCACGCAGCCTGCACACGTGAGACGATGCGTAAAAACAAGTGTAGTATGTATGCGCAGGATTCGTATCCTGTGTTTGCTAATGTATTAACTTAGCTATGTAATGAAGGAGCCAAATTATCATACATTATGGAATTTTTGGAATTCTTGATTGTATGTTGTACAGAGGGAAAAATTATCATACAAATACGATAATTATCGTACGTCTGGCAACACTGCCAGTAGGTCTCGCACTTACTCTTGCACTTACAGGCTGGTAGAGACACGTGACATAAACCCAGTCATGCTATTGGCTGTGACAGGCCGCAATATCTTTACCGGGCAATACATAAGTAAACATTAGACAGAGTCCTCAACTTTTCTGTCTGAAAAGTTTGGAGCGAGATTTAGAGGGAATTGTGTACAGGAGAGACTTGGGGTAGGGGTGGAGTGAGCATGCAAGCACACAGTCCACTTAAAGTTTTTTTTCCAACGACTACACTTCTTTACCTCAGACCGTCCTGGGTATGACGTTAAACTGCACCTGGGCGAGGGGGTCTGTTGGACTAGGAGCATGATGGAGTGCCTCTTAACCCTCGCTGATACTCCCAGGTGTCCCTTGGGCAAGGACTAGTACCTGTTAGCCTCCCTTACCAGGGTTACGGTAAAACTCAACAACAACTTTGTGTGTCATAATCCCCTAAGGGGACCAAGGGTTAAAGTGGTTCTGAGCACCCCCTTGCTGATCATATGAGGTGACAAATGGGGCAACTTGTTTGCCGTGAGTTGCGACCCGTGTCAGTGGAGGAAGAGATCCTGGTTCTTGAGGAATGTGTCTTGCTGCGGCTTTCACAAGTCCAACACAGTGCTTTGGCTCCTACTTCACTTAGACGGGAGGTTGGAAGGGCCCGGTCCAATCAATTGGCTTGTCAAGGTCTACTCTGGGATGTCTTTTGGCAGTATAACATCTCCTAATCCCAGAAGCCTATGGCGGAGGGTCAGTTGAGTAATTTGCACTTTGGTGCTTTATTGCTCGAGTATACCATCCCTGTATCCCTGGTGCATAACCTGCAGGAAGTCCGCGGATCTGTGCATCCCCTTGTAGGTCTCCGAGGCGGGTGGGGAGCAAGGATGATGAATCATACTCTATCAAATATGGCTACTCAACAAACCCCTAAAAAACGAATGTTGGAAGACGATGTGGATGACCCAGGAATTAGCAGGATGGCTCTTTCAAATGGTGATAATTGGCGAGGTTTATTGTTTTAGAGTCGCTCTCATCAGAAATGCCTCTTTCTAAGCTGTCCCCTTTTGCTGTACAGAAAGGAATTTCAGGTATTGCAGGGTCAGTTAAGAATGTTAAAAAACTGAAGTCTGGCCAGATTTTGGTGGAATGCTTAAAGAAACCCCATTCTGAAAATTTGTCGTGGTGTAATGTGCTGGCTGGTGTTCCAGTGAAGGCTTTTCCTCACCCTTCTCTAAACAGCTGCAAAGGAGTAATTTGTACTCGAGAACTCCACGATATGGAAGAGGATGAAATAGCCTCAGAACTGCAACAACAAGGAGTAACACATGTGAAGAGGATAACCATTAAAAAAGATGACCGAACAGTAAAAACTGGCACTTACATTCTGACATTCAACTGGCATCAACTCCCAGAAAGAATCCAAATAGGATATCTGAGTGTAACTGTTGATACCTTTATTCCAAACCCGTTGAAATATTTTAACTACCAAAAGTTTGGCCATGGCTCTGCAGGATGTAGGAATAAACCAGTCTGCTGCAAATGTGGAGAGGAAAGGCATGAGTTGGCCTGCACACCACCTCCCGGGCAGCACGGTGGTGCAGTAGTTAGCACTGTTGCCTTACAGCTAGAAGGTTCCTGGTTCGAATCTCCAGGCTGGCAGGGGTTGGAACCTTTCTGTGTGGAGTTTGCATGTTCTCCCTGTGCTGCGTGGGTTTACTCCGGGGGCTCCGGTTTACTCCCACAATCCAAAGACATGCATGTTAGGTTAATTGGCTGTTCTAAATTGTCCCTAGATATTTGTTTCCTATAGGCCCTTAGAATAGAGGGTTAGTACTAGTGAAAGCGCTTTGAGTGGTCTTTGTGACTAGAAAAGCGCTATATAAGTGTAAGTTAGTTAGTTAGTAACTGTTTAGGCAATCATGCAGCATCATCGAAGGAATGTCCTTGTTGGATCAAGGAAAAAGAAATTCAAACTGTTAAATGTACTAAGAAAATTAGCTACCCTGAGGCACGTAAACTGGTAGAAGGTTTCCCAAAGTACAAATTCCAGCAGACTTTCTCCTCTGTTGTGAAACCTAAGATGCAGCCTGGTGAGTGTCAGACAGATCTGACCTGGTAAACTAAAGCTAAGCCCTCATTATTAAGTAGTATTAAAAATTCCGGAGTCCCAGTTAAAAGTAAATCAAGCACTCAAAGCCTGACTACAATAAGTCAACCCTTAAGTCAAAGTCTAAGCAAGTCTGCAGAGCAAAACCAATTATCAAAAGAAAAGAAAAAATCCAGCTCCTCAGGCAAAATCAAGCCAAGAAAATAAATTGCAAAAGAATGGGAATCCAGGAGCTGCAGAAATGTCTGAAGTCACGACTTGCCGTAGTCGCAGCCCCTCCCCCAAAGGCAAGCATAAGGAGCGTGCTTTTGTTTTACCTACCTGATAGTGGGTAGCCACATTATCCAGTGGAACTGTTGTGGCTTTAAGGCCAGTTTCTCTGAAGTGCAGCATCTAGCTGCAAGTTTTAATCCCCTTGCTTTTTGCCTTCAAGAAACTCTCCTACTATCAACCTACCCTATGTCTCTGAAACATTATTCTATGTATAGTACATATGGTCCAAATGTGCATCGTTCATTTGGTGGTTCAACAATTTTAGTAAGGAATGACCTAATTCACAGCCACTTGGCTTTAGTCTCCAACTTACAAGCAGTGGCAGTTCGTCTAACTTTGCATAAAGCAATAACCTTATGCTCTGTCTATATACCACCAGATATGATTGTGACACCGGAAAATCTTGATGACCTTCATAATCAGTTGCCAGCCCCATACATCCTTATGAGTGATTTTAATGGACATAATCCTCTGTGGGGAGGAATTTGCTCAAATGCAAAAGGCAAGATACTGGGGGATTTTATTGCTAAAAATGATCTATGCTTTTGGAACGATGGGTCTCACACATACCTCCACCCAGGACATGGAACCTATACTGCAATTGACCTATCTATATGTGATCCTGAGCTAGTGCTGGAATTCTCGTGGCGAGTCTTGGATGATCTTTGTGGAAGTGACCACTTTCCACTAATATTGACGTCTACAGAAGTGGATGTGCAATCAAGAACTCTGCGATGGCAACTCAAAAAAGCAAACTGGCCTTCCTTTGTTTCTCTGTGCAAAGAGAAATTTAGCCAAAAACCTCAACCACACTGTTACTCTGTTCAGAGCTTTGCTCAAACCTTAATTACAATTGCAGGTAAGACTGTCCCAAAAACATCAGCAAAGCCACATCATAGGTCCAACCCATGGTTCAATGATGACTGTAAAAAGGCCATTGAGGCAAGGAAAAAAGCTGAGAGGGTGTTCAATAAACATCCAACAACAGAAAACCTGACCAGATTTAAAATCTGTCGAGCTAAAGCACGCAGGATAATCAATGAAGCAAAGAGACAGAGCTGGAGGGAATTTGTATCAAGCCTCACATCCAACACATCTACCAAAAAGATCTGGGATTTAATTAGAAAGATGAAGGGTAAGGAGAATGGACTTCAAATACAGCATATTAATCATCAGGGTAATCTGATGACGACAAAATATGAACTAGCTAATAAACTAGCTAGTGTTTTTAAAACACTTACCCCCCAGTGCACTATCCATTCTCTTGATGGTTTTCAACAACATCTGGAAGTCAGGCAGTATTCCTGAAAGCTGGAAAGAAGCAGTAGTTATACCCGTTCCAAAACCTGGGAAAGATCATACTGATACCAACAACTACCGTCCAACAGCTCTGACAAGTTGCCTCTGTAAAACCATGGAAAGAATGGTAAACAATCGCCTTGTGTGGGTGCTTGAGTCTGAAGGCCTTTTAACTGATTACCAGTGTGGCTTCAGATGTGGTAAAAGCACTTTAGACCACCTTATCAGATTAGAGGCCTATATACATGATGCTTTTATTAGAAAAGAACATTTAGTTGCTGTATTTTTTGATTTAGAGAAAGCATATGACACAACATGGAAATATGGTATTTTAAGAGACCTACATGGCATGGGTTTTAGGAGACATTTGCCTTTTTTCATTTCAAACTTTTTGTCCAATAGACACTTCAGAGTCCGAGTAGGAGATACCCTTTCAGAGCCCCATGTGCAAGAACAAGGAGCCCCCCAGGGAAGCATCCTCTCGGTTACTCTTTTTAGCATTAAGATTAATAGTGTAGTTGGTGCTCTTAGACCAAATACCTTTTGTAGTCTTTATGTAGATGACCTGTGCATTTGCTACAGGGGGAAAGACATGAGCACAATCGAAAAGCAACTACAGCTGTGCCTAAACAAGATTAATAGGTGGTCAGTCAATAATGATTTTAAATTTTCAAAAACAAAAACTGTCTGCATGCACTTTTGCCTGCTGCGGTCTCTTCACCTCGACCCTGAGCTTTTCGTAGATGGAGAAGCTGTCAAGGTGGTAAAAGAAACCAAATTCCTTGGACTTATTTTTGATAATAAGCTGTCTTTTATTCCACATATAAAATTTCTGCGAATCAGATGTTTTAAAGCCCTTGATATTAGTAAAGTTTTGGCTAAAACTAAATGGGGTGCGGACTCTACTGTGCTGCTGCATCTCTATAGAACACTTGTAAGATCTCGGCTAGAGTATGGGAGCATAGTTTATGGATCAGCAAGGAAAACATACATCAGGACGCTAGAAACCGTCCATCACCAGGGGCTAAGGCTTGCCTTGGGGGCTTTCAGAACCTCTCCAGTTAAAAGTTTGTATGTTGAAGCAAACGAGCCTTCACTTCACAACAGGCGCCTGAAATTGGCTCTCCAGTATATGGTTAAACTTAAAGCAGACCATAGAAATCCATCCTACTCTGCAGTTTTTCACCCTCGATTTTTGCAGATGTATAAGGTCAGACCTAAGAGCATCACTCCTTTTGGACTCCATGTAGAACCTCACCTGGTAAAATTGAACCCTGATATAAGCAATGTAACACAGACACAGTTTTGTCCCATTCCACCATGGAGTTTGAGGAAACCCAATATAATTCTGGATCGGAGCCAAAACAAAAAGAAAGACACTCATCCAAATGTGTACCAGCAGCAGATCTTGGACATAAAATGCCATTTTCCTCACCATATTTCCATATACTCGGATGGTTCCAAAGTACATGGCTCAGTCTCTGCTGCACTTGTCATCGGGCACAATCAGTATGGTTTGTGGATTCCCAAACAATGTTCAATTTTTACAGCAGAGGCTCGTACTTTGCTTCTCGCACTGGAACACACTGAGAGAACCAAACAACCGAGTTCCTTAATTTTTACTGACTCCAGATCCTGTCTTCAGGCAATGGGTTTTTAAAGACTGATCACCTCATTATTATCCGGATTTTAGAGAAACTAGGTTTTTTACAGAAACATAATGTTAATATCATCTTCTGTTGGATCCCCAGCCATGTTGGCCTGTCAGGTAACGAGCAGGCAGACAGTGCTGCCAAGAGAGCCCTTACCCAACAAGTCACTCAATACCAGATCCCAGCCTCAGACCTCAGGCCTCTAATAACCTCCTATATTTTAAAGAAGTGGCAGACTGAATGCCCCTCATGGATCATCACCTTATCGTGGTGGGGGGGGTTGCGTGCCCCAGTGATCCCAGGAGCTATGTTGTCCGGGGCAATTTGCCTCTGATAGGGTCTCCCAAGACAAACTGGTCCTGGGTGAAGGGCCAGACTAAGAACGATCCAACAGACTCTCATGAATATCAAGGATTCAGTGTACCCCGCCCGGTATGGGGTTACCGGGGCCCCACCCTGGAGCCAGGCCTGGGGGAGGGGCTCGAAGGCTAGCGTCTGGTGGCCGGGTTTCCACCCATGGGACCCGGCCGGGCTCAGCCCGAAGGAGTTACATGGGTCCGCCCTCCAGTCGGCTCACCACCTGCAGGAGGGATCATGGGGGTCCGGTGCTATGTGGATCAGGTGGCGGTCAAAGGCGGAGACCTTGGCGGACTGATCCCAAGCTTTCTAAACTGGCTTTTGGTACGTAGAATGTCACCTCTCTGGTGGGGAAGGAGCCTGAGCTGGTGTACGAGGTTGAGAGATACCGGCTAGATATAGTCGGCCTCACCTCAACACACAACTCCGGTTCTGGAACCAGTCTCCTGGAGAGGGGCTGGAGCTTGGCCTTTTCTGGAGTTGCCCCGGGCGAGAGGCGATGAGCAGGGGTGGGTATTCTTGTATCGCCCCACCTTGCTGCCTCTATATTGGAGTTTTCCCCGGTGGACGAAAGGGTTGCTTCCTTGCGCCTTCGGGTTGGGAAACGGGTCCTGACCATCATTTGTGCCTATGCACCAAATGATGTTTCAGAGTACCCACCCTTTTTGGAGTCTGTGACTGGGGTGCTGGAGGGTGCTCCTCTTGGAGACTCCATTGTCCTACTGGGGGACTTCAATGCGCACGTGGGCAACGACAGTGAAACCTGGAGGGGGGTGATTGGGAGGAACGGCCTGCCCGATCTGAACCCGAGTGGTGTTCAGTTATTGGACTTCTGTGCTAACCACAGTCTGTCCATAACGAACACCATGTTCAAGCATAAGGGTGTCCATATGTGCACCTGGCACCAGGACACCCTAGGTCGCAGGTCGATGATCGATTTTGTTATCGTGTCATCAGACCTGCGACCGTATGTCTTGGACACCCGAGTAAAGAGAGGTGCAGAGCTGTCAACTGATCACCACCTGGTGGTGAGTTGGATCTGATGGCAGGGGAGGAAGCCATTCAGACCTGGTAGACCCAAACGTATAGTGAGGGTGTGCTGGAGCGTCTGGCTGAGGCCCCTGTCTGGGAGGTCTTCAACTCCCACCTCCGGAAGAACTTCAACCACATTCCGAGGGAGTCTGGAGACATGGAGTCTGAATGGGCCATGTTCTCCACCTCTGTTGTTGAAGCGGCGGCCCAGAGCTGCGGCCGCAAGGTGGTCGGTGCATCTCGTGGTGGCAACCCCCGAACCAAGTGGTGGACACCAGTGGTGAGGGGGGCCATTAAGCTGAAGAAGGAGTCCTATCAAGCTTGGTTGGCTTGTGGGACTCCCGAAGCAGCTGAGGTGTACCGGCAGGCCAAGCGGAGTGCAGTTCGGGTGGTTGCTGAAGCAAAAACCCGGGTATGGGAGGAGTTCGGTGAGGCCATGGAACAAGACTTTCGGTCGGCCTCAAAGAGATTCTGGCAAACTGTCGGCGGCTCAGGAGGGGAAAGCAGCTCCCCGTCCACACTGTGTATGGTGCGGATGGGACACTGTTGACTTCGACTGGGGACATCGTCGGGCGGTGGAAGGAATATTTCGAGGATCTCCGCAATCCCACTGATACGCCTTCCACAGAGGAAGCAGGGTTTGGGGACAAGGGGGATGACTCGCCTATCACAGGGGTTGAGGTCGCCAAGGTGGTTAAAAATCTCCTTGGTGGCTGGGCCCCAGGGGTGGACGAGATTTGCCCCGAGTACCTCAAGGCCCTGGATGTTGTTGGGTTGTCATGGTTGACACGCCTCTGCAACATTGCGTGGAGGTCGGGGGCAGTGCCTTTGGCATGGCAAACCGGGGTGGTGGTTCCTCTCTTTAAAAAAGGGGACCGGAGGGTGTGCTCCAACTTTAGAGGGATCACACTCCTCAGCCTCCCTGGGAAGGTCTATGCCAAGGTACTGGAGAGGAGAGTCCGGCCGTTGGTCGAACCTCGGATTCAGGAGGGGCAATGTGGTTTTCGTCCTGGCCGTGGCACATCGGACCAGCTCTTTACCCTCTCGAGAATTCTCGAGGGTTCGTGGGAGTTTGCCCAACCAGTTTACATATGTTTTGTGGACTTAGAGAAGGCATTTGACCGCGTCCCTCGTGGATTTTTGTGGGGGGTGCTTCGGGAGTATGGGGTATCGGGCTTGTTGTTACGAGCTATTCGGTCTCTGTACGACCGTTGTGAGAGTTTGGTTCGTATTGCCAACACTCGGTCGGAGTCATTCCCAGTGAGAGTTGGACTCCGCCAGGGCTGCCCTTTGTCACCGATCCTGTTCATAATTTTTATGGACAGGATTTCTAGGCACAGCCAGGGAATGGAGGGTGTCATGCTTGGTGACCACAGGATCTCATCTCTGTTGTTTGCAGATGATGTTGTCCTGTTGGCTTCATCCAGCAATGGCCTACAGCTCTTGCTGGGACGGTTTGCCGCTGAGTGTGAAGCAGCTCAGAATCAGAATCAGAATCAGAATCAGAATCAGGTTTATTGCCATTGTTCATGTAGTACACAAACTAGGAATTTGTCTCGGTACAATGCTGCAACATTAAACATGATAAGATAAGAGAAATAAACTATACATGTAATAAAGTGTAGGATAAGATTAAGTGATACTGGTCAACAGTTAAAATATATATTAGCCAGCAGCAGATACTGTGGAGAACTATATAGTGCAGTCGGTAATGCAGGAAGAAAACAGTGATGATTGACATGAGTCTGGTTGAGCTGCTGTACATGGTGCACGAGAGTCACTTAGTGTTCAGCAGTCTAATGGCAGAGGGGAAGAAGCTGTTCATGTGACGGGAGGTTTTAGTCTGGATGGACCGAAGTCTTCTACCAGAGGGGAGGGGGGCAAACAGCTGGGATGAGAATCAGCACCTCCAAGTCCGAGTCCATGGTCCTCAGCCGGAAAAAGGTGGATTGTCCTCTCCGGGTTGGGGACAGGCTCCTGCCCCAAGTGGAGGAGTTTAAGTATCTTGGGGTCTTGTTCACGAGTGAGGGGAGAATGGAGCAAGAGATCGACAGACGGATTGGAGCAGCATCTGCAGTGATGCGGACGTTGTACCGGTCTGTTGTGGTGAAGAGGGAGCTTAGTTCTAAGGCAAAGCTGTCGATTTATCAGTCAATCTACGTTCCTACTCTCACCTATGGTCACAAGCTTTGGGTAATGACCGAAAGAACGAGATCGCGGATACAAGCGGCTGAAATGAGCTTTCTCCGTAGGATTGCTGGACTCACCCTTAGAGATAGGGTGAGGAGCTCAGTCATCCGGGAGAGGCTCAGAGTAGAACCGCTGCTCCTCCACATTGAAAGGAGTCAGTTGAGGTGGTATGGGCATCTGATTAGGATGCCTCCTGGACGCCTCCCACTTGAGGTGTTTCAGGCACGTCCCACTGGGAGGAGACCCCGGGGCAGACCCAGGACTCGGTGGAGAGACTATGTCTCCCAGCTGGTCTGGGAACGCCTTGGTATCCCCTCTGAAGAGCTGGAGCAGGTGGCTGGGGAGAGGGAAGTCTGGGCTTCTCTGCTTGAACTGCTGCCTCCGCGACCCGGACCTCCGAAAAAGCGGTAGAAGATGGATGGATGGATGGATGGATGGATGGCAGACTGAATGGGACACATGCACTGCAAATAAACTGCATGATATTAAACCTGCCATAAGCCATAGACATTTGCATCACTTTCAAAACCGACATGAGGTAGTGTACACTATATGCCGTATTGGCCACTCTAGGCTTACGCACAGACAGGTGAAGCACCACCATCTTGTCAGTTTTGCGGAGGTTTTTTAATCAATAAAGCATATTTTACTTGACTGTCCTGCTCTCATGACAGCAAGACAACGTTTTTATACTCAAAAGTCACTGAAGGATATTTTTAATATGGCACCACCAAAGAAAATTTTAGGGTTTTTAGCACATGTGCATCTGAAGCATCTTATTTAATTTTTCTATTTTATTGTATCTACATATGTATCTCACTGTATTTATTTATTCTTTCATTTAGCATACTGTCTCTATATAATTAACTCAATTTTCTTATTAGTTCTAATTTTGCCATAAAATAGCCATAGATGCTGACATGGCACTAAACAAGAACACTCACTCACTCTTTACCTCAGAATAGGTTTTAGAAAATTCAGTCTGCTTTATGCTGCCTTGAGAGCTCTATCTGAAGAAAATCAACACAATATTGGCAGTTATTTCCTCTTTTTGGAGTGAGAAATAACCTAGACAACACACAGTCGTGGTGTGGGAGAGGGAGAATAGAAGAGTGAGAGTTGGCAACACTGCATTAGCTTTCATATACATAGTTTACTTGCACTACTCCTAAAAGGTTAGGGATATTCGGCTTTCTGGTGAAATTTCTGGATGTACCTAAGATGCACTATAACCTACAGGTAAAATTAATTTGACCTTCTCTAACATTTTGAATGAGGACCAGCTCCGTGTCCTGTGTGAGTGCGGTCTGAAGCTCCTCTGGTGGCGCCAGTTCTACTGGGTTCTGCCTGGCATGCAATGTGAAGCCGGGAGTGGCTGTGTCCATATCTGAGTGCAGCGGACTCGAGCTGTCTTCAGCCAAACTGAGTTTACCACTGGGGTGGCATGCCATGGTGCCCTGCTTTCCCGGGGTGTCTACCTCGGGGGCCTTCCTGAGAAGATGTGGGATTGACAGGCTCAGCAGCCGGGGCAACTGTCTTTACCGGCAGAGCTGACCGTGGGGAGCACGGGCCAGAGCCCGTTAGCTGCAATGCTAACTGGGCAGCCTCTTCTAGCTCCAGCTGGGACGCTATCTCCAGTGTTTTGGTCAGGGTCAGGCTGCCTGGTGCCGTCATTAACTTCTCCTGCAGCTTCATATTTGTAGTGTGCTCTGTCAACTTGTCTCATACCATCTCAAATTCCAAGTGTCCAAACCCACATGCACTAGTCAAACAGCGGAGGCTGGCGACAGATTGCTGGACCGACGCACCCACTCACTGTCGATGCTGGCAAAACTTGGTTCGTCTAGCAGTCACACCCTCAGGGTTCTTAAAATGTATGGCTAGCAACATGATACATTCAGCATAGGTATCTTTCGGTCCTAATGTTCTGAAAATATATCATCCCTTGCTGCCGAGGCTGCGAATCAGCATGGCGTGCAGCCTAGCTTTGCTAGCATTAGCCAGGCTGATGGCGCACATGAACGTCTCGAACAGTCCGCTCCAACAAGGCCAAGGAATGGGCGGATTGCCTGGTGTGGCGAGGAGCTGTGGTAGAGTTGCCAACAATGTGTCCATACTTCAGGAAAACTATTAATTTTCCTACGAATGTCCAATTTTTCTCCTTGTCGCCAATTGTTATGTGTGGGAAGCAAAGACCAGCGGATACATTCTGTGTGTTGAAGGTTAGCTTTATTGCACAAGCTAATAACACATGGAACAAGCAGGGCAGAGTGTGGTACAGGCAAGTAGCAGACTAGAGGTGGAGAGCTAAAGACCCAGACTCCCACCGTTAGCCACCTAATATATCATCTGTGATGTGCATGGTGGTACATCAATATGCCACAATAGCTTTTTCACCATTAACTCAACAAGGTTTAAATGCCAAGATACAAGGTCCATAGTTGAAACAGACAGCAAAAAAATAGTACAGATGTCACTGCGAAGTCGCACTATACAAAGACTCAAACCTGCAACCTTCAGCACCAAAGTCCAACATTCTACACATGCCCTATAATGGCATGTTGTGTAAATGCACTAAATTAGCATGTGTTGACTGACCGTGATGAGACAAGAAATATTTAACTTTAATTCATTCGATAGATTTAAAATGATACCATAGAATGCTTAATGCCTCAGGCAGAAATGAACTGTGAGAGTTCTTGAATAAAGCAGCTCATCAGGATCCTCTGTGGGTGACAAGTATAATTTAAGAAACAAGTTCATAAATCAAAATCACAGCAAACTGTATCCATGGTAAACACACATTGTTTATTTCGGAAGTGTATGCTTTTAAAAATCTGTTGCTTTTTTTTTATACCAAACATGGCAATATTATAATTATTATTAACTGTAGATACATATATGCATCTACAGTATATATGTATACATATATACATACATATACATATATATATATATATATATATATATATATATATATATATATATATATATATATATAGTATATAGTATATAGTATATATGTATATGTACTGTATGTATGCAATTGCTAGTTTTGACTATTTTTGACCAGCAGTGATACTACATTTTTGGATCAGCCAATCACGTCTGTAGGTGCAGCACCTGCCTGTTTTTAATACCAACCAATCATGTCTCTAGGTGCAGCGCTGCGTTCTGCAGAGACCCCTTCTTGGGGGCCCAAAGTTAGATCCCATGATGCAGAAGTAGGGGGTGGGGCTTAAGCAAGGGATGGGGATGAGGTTTCGGATGGCCACGGATGCTGATAAACATAGCTGTTTGTGTCATAAGCCGGGGCATGGGTGGGCGCCGTGCCCAGTCTCCAGTTTTAGTTTTGACAGCGCTGCGCAGCTAAACTGGTTAGTCAAACTGTGCAGTCAAACTGGTTAGTGGGCTGTGTAGCTGTCACTGATTGTATTTCTTTCACCACTCATGTTCCACACCTGCTGCCTATTTAGACAATGGCATTTAAGGGCACAACAACCTGTTCCTGTTGTTGTGTCCGTCCATACCGTTGGATGTCTTCAGCTGTATCTACTGAGTGTTTTGGGTTGCTGTCGAGGAGAACAGGAGAGCTTCGTCCAGGTCAGTGTTTTCCCCTTTTTTTGCCCGATGTTCCCAGGTTTCAGCCTGCCTGTCGATGTCGAACCCCCGCTCTCCTCCAGCGCCCTTGCCATCCATTAGTTGTATGTGTAGTGTGTTATTTGTCTTTCTTTATGTTAATAAATGTGCAAACCATAGTGAGCGTTTGGTGTCCTTCAACAGCCCTTAAAGAGGGTGATTTATGACAGAAGGACACGACCAGGGCATGGACACCAGCCACTGTGTGTTTGCTGCCCCCCCCCCTTCTTTTTCTTTTACCCGGCATCTAGTCCATGGTTTTTCTGGCATGTTTGGCCTCACAGACTGCAGGAGAGGTGGGCTGGACGAGGAGGAGTGTTGAGCGATGGGACTGTTGCAAGATATTGTTTCAGACGATCAACTATCCCACACTCCCAAGGAGGAGCTGCAGGTTTGGGACAGCTCGGCACAGGTGATTGAGGCAGACCTCTTCACCTCTGTCTGCCATGCTCAACACCTTCGCGGGCTGGGGACAGCCCCTCGGCCACCAGAACCTGTGCCGCGGAGGAGACGCCCCCGGGGACGGACGCTTTGAGCTTGGGACCACTTTCCAGCTGCAGTCCCATCTCCCCCCGTCGGACTGAGTCCAGCAGTCAGATGCATTGGGTATGCAGCCTTCGTATCGCCCGATGGGCCAAGTGCAGAGGAGCTGGAGGAGTGGCAACAGGTGGTTGCAGCTGAGAAGGAGCTCTTCTTGGACTACAAGCTCTGGCTCCTCCATGAGGTTCTGTCGCAGATGGAGGAAGCGTCACGGGGGGGGGGGGGCACTGTCATGATCCGGGGCACGGGTGGGCACCTGACCCAGTCTCCAGTTCCAATTAGTCTTTTTCTGTCTGTTTATTTCATTGTTCTTCCCAGTTGCTGTATTTGGTTCCTATTAATTGTGGTCATTCTGTTCTTACAGTGTTATTTGTTACATTTTGGGGTTGTGTTGTTCTTGTGTCATTATGGTTTTCGGTGTGTGTTTTATTTTGACAGCGCTGCGCAGCTCCTGGCTGTCAAACTGGTTTGTGGGCTTCACAGCTATCACTGATTGTATTTCTTTCACCACTCATGTTCCATACCTGCTGCCTATTTAGAAAACGGTATTTAAGGGCACGACAACCTGTTCCTGTTGTCATGTCCTTCCATACTGTTGGATGTCTTCAGCTGTATCTACTCTGAGTGTTTTGGGCTGCTGTTGAGAACAGGACAGCTCCGTCCAGGTCAGTGTTTTCCCCTTTTTTTGCCCGGTGTTCCCAGGCTTCAGCGTGCCTTTTGATGTCGAGCCCCCACTCTACTCTAGTGCCCTTGCCATCCATTGGTTGTATGTGTAGTGTGTTATTTGTCTGTCTTTATGTTAATAAATGTGCAAACCACAATAAGCGTTTGGTGTCCTTCAACAGCGCTTAAAGAGGGTGATTTATGACACTTTGCTCCTCACCAAAGGGATAGTTTTTTTTTTTTTCAAGTGGGGTTATATGTAATACTTCTGAGTCATCTTACAGTTAGTTTAGTCAGGGTCTTCTCTCCTTTTAGGCCAGAGACACACCGAGCCGACAACTCTGGCAAAACCTTATGAACGCTGTCCTACTGCTGCATCCCATTTTTCCAAGTTTGTCGGCGTAATAAAAAAAGTTCCACCTGTACGCACCGGGAATGCTACAGCCAACGGCATAAAGCATATGATCTGCGCCTATGCTCACTCATTCACTTCGCTCAACAGCTAATCAGAGTGCTGTGTTTCACCAACAAGTCTTATACCAATTCAACTGACACACGGAAGCAAATGAGGCTCATCAACGGCTCAAACTTGCCAGATGATCAATCTTTGTCTTGGTGTGTCTCTTTAGAGAACAAGGGAGGACAGTCGTGCACAGAGTCAGGACTGCAGTGGAGTGTAATGGACTTATGTTTCGAGCAAATGTTCACTGTCTAAAATTATTAAAATTTTACTTTAGCACTGTGTTCTCAACCAAAGAATGTCACGTGTTGCTGTGTTGCAAAAAAAGCAGTGGCATCCAACAAAGCAATGTGCTTCACCACACAGACATTTTTCTGTTCAAAATATAGTGCTAAAGTAAAGCGCTGTCTGATACAGTTGTGAAGTGGGATGAATTATTTTGAGATGGCGCTTTCTCGAGTTGTGAAGTTTCATTATTTTTAGACAGTGAAGTGGCTCTAAACATATGTTCATTACACTTATTTTATACAAAGGAGAGAGGCCAGACCACCAACTAATTAAGCTAATTTCATAACCTCAAAAGACATGGTGAATGACATCACAATGTCAAGGTAAAACTTTGAATAAAGCTTCATGATTATTGGATGACTACCTTCGGTTTTCCTACACCTCAGTATTTGCCATTACATAAACCAGTCCCTCCAGGATTTTGCGATGTTTCAGGGATTCACTGCATCTTTTGCACGACCTTGCAACTTTGTCCAATCACGGTAATTTTCCTGCAGTTTTTCCAGATCCTCGTCAACTTCTGCCAATTTTGCCAATCAAATTTGTCCCTGAGTAGCGCTCAAACGCTCAGTCTAACCAATCAATCGCTGAACCACGCTCACTTCTGTGTTTACAGTGAGTATTAATGGAACACATAAGCAAAAAAATGTGTGATTTAAAAAAAAAAAAAAAAACACCCGTGAGTTTTCTTACACCGTCTCTTCCTCTGTCTCCCCTGGCCCTCTGGTGGAGGTCTCCCCAAGTCTCCTTCCTGGCCACGTGTACGAAGTGCCGCTTTTGTGTTGAAAAAATTCCGCCTGCCTGAAAAGCACTCCGTTGCAGGAACGCGTGTGAGGAGAGACACTGTAAAACCACAAACAACGAAAAAATATAACCCTACAGCCAGTGCTTCAGCACTGAGACTGGTGATTAAAAATATTTCATGTGCAAACCCAATTCCAAAAAGGTTGGGATGCTGTGTAAAATCTAAAAAAAAAAATAAAGAGAATGCAGTTACTCACAATTCTTATACACCACTATTCTATTGAGAGTAGAATATAGAAAACGTATCAAATGTTGAAAGGGAGACATTTCACTGATTTATGATGAAAATATTTAGCTCATCTTGACTTAGATGGCAGCAACATATCTCAGAGTTGCGACAGGGGCACCTAAAAACTTGAAAACTAAGTTGAGCTGAAAAGAAATTGTATTGATATGTGAAGTTCATATGGAGTCACCACTAGAGGGCAGTATGACCCCGGCCATGACCTGACTATAAAAGGAGATGTACATGTGCCACTGTGTGGTTAGTTGTTAGTTGCACTTGAAGTGACAAGTAAAAAGTCCTAACTGACACCCGGTGTGTGCGCCTCGTCATTACATGTTCCAGGAGAACATTACATGGTACCAGGAGTAAATTACATGATACCAGGATAAAACTACGAACCGACGGCGAAGATGAACGCTCTTCGACAGCCAGACGAGTTAAAGTTGACCGGTAACGTCAACGAGAACTGGAAAGCATTCAAACAGAGTTTTGAACTTTATTCGCTTGCTATCGGTCTCCGTGACGAGGAGAGGAAAATAGCATTACTGCTGACAGTAGCAGGGCGAGCGGCGCTAAATGTGTTTAACACATTCATCTTCACGGAAGAGGAAAAAGGCAACTTCGACGCCGTGATGAAGAAATTTGACGATTATTGCACACCGAGAAAGAATGAAACGTACGAGAGGTATGTGTTCAGAAAAAGACTTCAGAAAGAGTCAGAGTCCATCGAGCTGTATGTCACAGACCTACGGTTGAAATGTCAGTCATGCAACTTTGGAACATTGAATGAGTCAATGATAAGGGACCAAATTGTAATAGGGGTCCAAGACAACAAATTGCGGATGCAATTACTGAAAGAGACTAACTTAACGCTGGAGAAAGCGATACTGATTTGCCAAGCGTCTGAGAGTATAAAGGCACAATTAAAGACTTTTAGCAGCAAGGAAAAAGAGACTGCTGAGGTCGGTGCAGTGCAGCGCGCGAAGCCGAAAGGAACGTTGCAGGCAAGAAAAAGGGAGGCAAACCCAGAGCGCGCGCGCGGGAACTGCGAGCGGTGTGGAAGGCAACACGCGCTGAAACAGTGTCCAGCATTCGGGAAGGAATGTCGCAAGTGTGGCGGAAAAAATCACTTCGCAAAGACCTGCTTCTCAAAGAGGAGGGTGCAACTTGTGGAGAAAAAGAGCGACAGCGAGGAGGATCAGTTCTTCGTGGACGCCATTGAGGGAGAGACGAGCGCTGACGAATGGATAGTGTGCCTGGAGATGAATGGCACGGACATGTCACTGAAGCTCGACACAGGTGCGCAGGTAAACATCCTGCCAATGAAAGAATTTAAAAGACTGAAAAACAAGCCGAAAATAAGAAATAAAAAGATTAATCTGAGAACATATGACGATAAGCCAATACCCACTAAAGGAATGTGCAGGGTTACACTGTCAAACAAAGGTAAAACAGTGAATGCATTGTTTGTACTTGTTGATGGAAATAGACAAGCAATTTTGGGTTTAAAAACATGCGATCAGCTAGGTCTGATCAAAAGGGTGAATGTCATTGATACAGACAAAGTGACAACACGAGAAAATACAGAGGCTACAACAAGTAAGCATAAACACACTGACTGGGTGAAAGAATACAAAGAGGTGTTCAAAGGAATAGGCCGCCTACCAGGCAAACAAAAAATTAGGCTGAACGAGAATGCAGAGCCAGTCATACATGCAGCAAGAAAAGTGCCAATAGCTCTTAAAAAGAGGCTGAGAGAAACACTAGACTCACTGATAGCAGACGGAGTGGTCAGAAAAATAGAAGAACCAACTGAATGGGTTAACTCACTAGTTATAGTGGAGAAGCCAAATGGAGATTTGAGATTGTGCATAGATCCAAAAGATCTAAATAAAGTAATACAGCGGGAGCATTACAGGCTACCAACAAAATCTGACATAACCAGCACAATGAGTGGAGCAAATTACTTCACAAAATTAGATGCCAAATCTGGGTTTTACCAAATAGTGCTCGACGAGGAAAGCGCTAAATTGTGCACATTTAATACGCCATTCAGAAGGCATTGCTTTCTACGAATGCCGTTCGGGATTAGCTCAGCCCCTGAAATTTTCCATAGAACTGTGCAGCAATTGTTTGACGGAATAGAAGGGGTGGGAGTTTTTCTTGATGACGTGGTAGTCTGGGGAAAAACAAAAGAGGAGCACGACGAAAGGTTGGCAAGAGTTCTCACACAGGCGCAAAAGTCAGGTATGAAACTAAATAAGAGTAAGTGCCAATTCAGGGTACAGGAGATTACATACCTGGGAGAGAAATTATCTGGGGCAGGCGTGCAACCAGATCCGGAAAAAGTGCGGGCCATAGCAGAGCTGCCAGTACCGCAGAACAAAAATGACTTGCAAAGAGCCCTAGGGCTAGTCAGTTACATGGGAAAATTTATCCCAAATTTATCAGCTAACACAATAGCTCTTAGAAGCTTGTTAGAGACCAATACAATGTGGCAGTGGATGGCAGAGCATGCCAGAGAATGGGAGTGGCTCAAAAGCAGTCTAATAAAGGAGCCAGTGTTAAAATTCTATGATCAGGACAAACTGCTAAAAGTGTCCACAGATGCGTCCAAAGCCGGCCTAGGAGCTGTGCTATTGCAAAAACATGACACAGAGTGGTATCCAGTCACATACGCATCGCGCACCATGACAAGCGCAGAAAAAAATTACGCGCAAATAGAGAAAGAGACTCTAGGTGCAGTGTTTGGATGTGAGAAGTTTCATGAATATGTGTATGGACGGTCAGTAATACTAGAAACAGACCACAAACCACTGATTGCGATCTCACAGAAGCCACTGGGTGACGCACCACCGCGCATCCAGCGTCTAATGTTAAGATTACAGAAATATGACTTGAAATTTGAGTTTACACCAGGCAAGCAACTAATTGTAGCCGATGCGCTGAGTAGGGCTAGCTTGAGCAACACCAGCAGCACAACAGAGGAAGCTGTGCAAATACATGCAGACTCTATTAAGGCACACATGCCAGTGTCAGATGCAAAATGGACGAAGATAGTGAAAGAAACACAAAAAGATGAGAAACTAAAAAGAGTAATGGAACAGATACATCAGCCAGGACAGGTTATGATTGACAAGCCTTACCAACACTTTAAAGGTGAACTGTCTGTGTTAGATGGGGTTCTGTTAAAAGGTACAAGGATAGTCATACCTACCTCCATGAGATCAGAAATGGTTAAATTAGTGCATGAGGGGCATTTGGGTATTGAAAAGTGCAAAAGACGTGCACGTGATGTTTTGTATTGGCCCAACATGCACAAGGACATTGAGGCATATGTGCAGCGCTGTGACATTTGCCAGCGCCACAGGTATCAACAGCCAAGGGAGCCTATGAGGCCCCATGAGAAGCCTCAAGGGCCATGGAGAAAAGTGGGCATGGATCTATTTCAGCTTAAGGGCAAGGACTATCTGTTAGTCATGGACTATCATTCCACCTACCCAGAGTTTGCAGGGTTGAGTGACACAACAGCAGAAAAGGTGATTGCACATACAAAGACAATGTTCGCACGCCATGGAATTCCAATGACTGTTGTAAGTGATAACGGACCACAATTCACGAGTCGGTGCTTCAAAGACTTTGCAGACACATATGGGTTCAAGCACGTGACCTCAAGCCCTCTGTACCCACAGTCAAATGGGTTAGCAGAGAAAGGGGTGCAAATTGTGAAGCGCATACTGAAAAAGGCTGCAGACAATGCAGAAGACCCACATCTGGCGATCCTGAATTACCGAGCATCACCACTGGAGAATGGACTGTCCCCAGCAGAAATGCTCATGAACAGAAAACTCAGAACGCGACTTCCATCAGCATCTCAGGTGATGGAAAAGAGAGATGTGAGGCGTGATGAGAGGCAAACTGAACTGTACAACAGAACAGCACGACCTCTGAGACCACTTGCACATGAGGACATAGTGCGAGTGAGATGTGATGGAGAATGGGGACCGCTGGCAAAAGTGGTCAAAGAAACAACTCCCAGATCATATGAAGTCATCACAGAGCATGGAAAAACAATGAGGCAAAACCGACGTCACTTACTGAAAGTGCCTCAGACAAAAATGAGAGTCACAGACAGTGAAATAAGCGACATGCCAATTTACAGCCAAACCGAACAACCAGAAATGGCTGAGAACCAAAACTTAGAGACAGACAATAACGAACAGACTGAGGTGACACAAATCAGAAGATCACAAAGGCAAATTGTGAAACCGAAAAGATTGATTGAGGAAATGTAAGGAGTACTGAAATGAAAAAAAAAAAAAAAAATGTGTGATGTTGAATTGTAAACAGAGGAAAAAATGTGTTGATGTTGAATTGTAAACAGAGAAAAAAAATTGAACTTGTGATTCAGTGTACAAGGTTGAAAGGAATGTAAATAGAAATGGAGTTTATTTTGTATATAGAAATTTGAGAAAAAGTTTATAGTTGGACATGACCTTTACTAGAAAAAAAAGGGAGATGTATTGATATGTGAAGTTCATATGGAGTCACCACTAGAGGGCAGTATGACCCCGGCCATGACCTGACTATAAAAGGAGATGTACATGTGCCACTGTGTGGTTAGTTGTTAGTTGCACTTGAAGTGACAAGTAAAAAGTCCTAACTGACACCCGGTGTGTGTGCGCCTCGTCATTACATGTTCCAGGAGAACATTACAGAAATAGCTGGAGAACATTTTGCAGCTAATTACGTTAATGAGCAATGGGCCTATTGCATTCTATTTTTATTTACACCCAACCATGCACACTGCTACACTGAGGCTAGCGGGTGCTTTAGTCCCATCACACAGCTGCATAGCCCAGGCTAAGCCTCCTCAAGTCAAAGTTATGGCAGTCTGCGTTCTAATCATTTCTAATTTTTTTTACCAAGCAATCATATTTCTTGTTAACCTGCTCATATCTTTTACTTATTTATTTTTTGTTTTATTTTTTATTTTATTGTTTTTATTGACTGGTTTCTGCTCATGCCAAGTTTTATATTGCTTTTGTTGGTTTTATATTGTTTTTGTGTTAGTGCCCTGCTCCTTGCTTTTATGTGCTGTTTTTTCAATTTTCCTGTTGTACAGCACTTTGTAGCAAGTGTTGCTTTTTAAAGTGCTTTATAAAGAAAGTTGATTGACTGATTGATATCGCTGTACACCTGCAGTTTACTTAATTGGTACATTAAAATTTGTGCTTAAATGTGAAAAGCAAACTGATTTTAAAAATGACACTCTTCAGTCTCTTTTCTCTCTTCCTGTTTGCCTTCTGCACTTCCGCAGCAAGTAGCCAATGCCCACCCAGCACAGGGCAGCAGTCATCATCAGTATGACTAACAGGAAACTGCCGGTGTCTATGCTGTAGTACTGAAACCAATTCAGTTCGTGAGATGCCAGCCGCAGGTGCTGCGCTCCGCCATGCCGCATTACAAACTCCACCCAGAAGACAGCAGTATTCAGCGCTGACACAGGCCGGTCTCGGTGCACCTCTGACAGACGACGTATGCTGGACTTATACCTGTGCATGACAAGATAAGATAAGATAAGATAAGATACAGTGGTGCGAAAAAGTGTTTGCCCCTTTCTGATTTCTCATTTTGTGTATGTTTGTCACACTTAAATGTTTCAAATCATCCAACAAATTTAAATATTAAACCAAGATAACACAATATGCAGTTTTTAAATGAAGGTGTTTATTATTAAGGGAAAATAAAATCCAAACCTACATGGCCCTGTGTGAAAAAGTGATTGCACCCTAAACCTAATAACTGGCTGGGCCACCCTTAGCAGCAACAACTGCAATCAAGCGTTTGCAATAACTGGCAATGAGTCTTTTACAGCGCTGTGGAGGAATTTTGGCCCACTCATCTTTGCAGAATTGTTGTAATTGAGCCACATTGGAGTGTCATGAACCAAGCCCGTTTTTCCTGTGGGCTTGGTTCTGATCGTTCCTGGTGGCTCAGGCAGTGGGTTTATTATGTGGTGTTATGCTTTGATTTCTTGTCGTTTTTGTGTCTGTGTTCTGTTTCTCTTCCTGCCTGTAGCTGCCGCTCTGGCCTGTCCGGCCACGCCCCCTCTTTCTCTGACAGTCAGCTGTTCGCCCCGGTAATTATCTTTCCCGCGCCTCGCCTAGCTGTTCCCAATTTGTGAGGCCAGTGGTGTTTGTACTTAAGCAGCTCTTTGCTAGACAAACGCCACTGGACCATTGTATGCACGAGTTAGATGGTTTTCCTTCACTGCCTAACCGTCACGTCTTCTAAAGGACTGTTGTTGTATGTGCTCGTTGGTAAATGCTGTGACTACTCGGATTACCCCCTCACTGTGAGTACTGTTCGCGTTTCTGTTTGCTGCTGTGCCGCTAGGCTTTGGCTGATCGCCCAGTATGTTCCACCGGTGTGTGTTGGGCATCCTGGAGGACTCTTAAGTGTACTCGAGCTGTCTATGTCTTTTTGCATTTTTATTTTGGGTATCAATAAATGTGTGTTTGGTGAACCTCCGTGTAAATCCATTTGTCCTTTTCCCCTCCTCTGTGCGCTGTGGAAAAGTGCACGGAGAGCTTATGACAGATTGGTCCAGCCATTAAAAAGGATTTAGCGGGTTCACCCACACATCACTTTTTCCATTGTGAACTGTTTTTCTTTTTTTGGACTGACCTGTGTTTGGAGAGCATCATGCCCCGGTCTCGCCGAGGAAGAGGAATGGTAGCGGGGTTTCCCACGGTTGAGGAGGGATGGGCCGCCAAATATATCTGGACTTTCGTCAATGAGGCCCTCGCTGCCCGGGGACCGAAGAGGAAGCTGAAGTGCCTGGAAGGAGCTGTGGAGGTTTTGGAGACGTATCCCAGGTTATGGGACTACCCCGAGTTTGCCGACCTGCTGACAACAGTGAGTTTGCTCCAGCGCTCCTTCCCCGGGTTGACGTTCCCCACGGTGCTGAAGTGGAGGACCGGTAATCCTCAGACCGTCATCCTCCATGACGCTTCGCCCTCCTCCCGCTCCAGCACGGTCGAAACCGGGAAACAGTAGATGGCATCATCCCATGTCGAGACGCCGGGAGAAATTCTCCTTGTTGGCAGCGGCCGCCGCCTTTCCAGCTGCCGTGAGGTCCGCTGTGTTCAACCCGGTCACGCCCACCTCCGTCACCAGGGAGACGGCTCCTCCACCTTCGACGGAGAGGGAGGACAGTCAGCCTGCTGCAGCTGTGAACAGCAAACTCCCGGAGAACAGGCAAGTGTTTTTTAATTCCATTCAATTTAATTATGAAGTACCTTGCCTGTCTCCCGAGGGAGAGGCCCAGCCTCAGCAGTCTGCTGGGTCCTCTCCTCTGGCTGCAGTTATAAACTTATCCCCTGTTCCCTCTGTGTCTCCTCCCTCTTTCCCTGAGTGCCTGTCAGTCTTAGAACCGAGCCGCTAGATGGTGGAGGAGTTTTGGGCCTTGGATGATCCTGCCCAGGGGCCCGCACGGAGGTGTTTTCCTGCAGCCACGATGGTGGAATTCCCAGCGTTGGAGCCGCTGCAGGAGTTTAAAGGGACTGCTACAACCATCTCGCCTGCTGTGGAGGCTTCTACAACGGAATTGGAGCCTGAAATGGACCGCCTTGAGGTCGGACCCGGGATACCATCATCAAGTTTGACGGAGTCCTGGACGGTGGTGGAGCTCCAGCTCAGACAAGTTCTCTCAGTTGTATTTCTCGTGTCTGTTCTAGAGAGATCTTGCCTGGCTCTTGGGGAGGAGAGTTAGGTGCAGCCTTTGGCTGCATCTGAACTCACTTTGCCAGGCTCCGCCACTGCCGGCGACCCTAACCATCTTTCTTCTCCTGCTTCCTCTAACCCTTCCCCTAGGGTCGCTGGATAGGATGTGTCGCCGCCGGAGGTCACCAAGGGTCCGGTCCTGCCGAAGGAGGATGTCCCTGCTCCAGCCCCTCTTGCCAGGATTGTCAGAGCTCCTCCCATCGATCGTCTCCTCAGCCTGGTGCTCCTGCGGGTTGGCCTGCTCACTGTGGGCGCAGCTTTAGCCCAATCGGGGTCCCCCGCGGTTGCTGTAGCCTCAGCCGGAGGTCACCGTGGGTGCAGCTAGGCTCCCGCTGGAGTCCATCGTGGGTGCAGCGGAGCCGGCCCAGTCGGGGGTCATCATGGGTGCAGTGGAGCCGGTCCGGTCGGGGTCCTCCGTGGGTGCAGCGGAGCCGGTCCAGTCGGTGTCCTCCATGGGTGCAGCTGGGTCCCAAGCTGGGATCCCCGAGGGTGCTGTGGATCATCATAAGGACGCCGTGGTCCCCTTCTCCTCCCGGTCCTACGCCATGGGGGTTCCCTCCCTTCGGTCCAGTCACCCACCAGCGAGCTTCCCGGTGGCCAGGCCACCTCCTGCCTCACCCCGTCAGCCCTGGTGGATTAACAACGCTGGTCGACCGCCTGAGGGACTGAGTGTCTGGGCCAGATTTCCCGTGTTCCCCAGCAGGCCACCAGACTGGGTTCACCGAACTGCCTGCTGGACCTGGGACTCAGGGCAGCCTCCCGAGCCTCCATGTCTTTGGACTTGGGGGGGGTTAATTGTGGACCCCGGGCAGGGTATTGTGTTCCCTCCTTTCCTGTTCCCCCTACCTCCCACCCGGGATTGTGTGTTATTGTTGTGCCTGTTGGGGTTGGTGGTGGTGGTGGTGGTGGGGTCTTTCCTTATGATGTTACCGTGGGTGTCTGGTATCCACCCCTAGAAGGAGGGGCTCTGTCATGAACCGAGCCCGTGTTTCCTGTGGGCTTGGTTCTGATTGTTCCTGGTGGCTCAGGCAGTGTGTTTATTATGTGGAGTTTTGCTTTGATTTCTTGTCGTTTTCATGTCTGTGTTTTTTTTCTGTTCCTGCCTGTAGCTGCCGCTCTGGCCTATCCGGCCACGCCCCCTCTTTCTCTGACAGTCAGCTGTTCGCCCCAGTAATTCTTTCCCGCACCTCGCCCAGGTGTTCCCAATTTGTGAGGCCAGCGACGTTTGTACTTAAGCAGCTCTTTGCTAGACAAACGCCGCTGGACCAGTTAGATGGTTTTCCTTTGCCGCCTAACCGTCACGTCTTCTAAAGGACTGTTGTTGTATATGCTCGCTGGTAAATGCTGTGACTACTCGGACTGCCCCCTCACTGTGAGTACTGTTAGCATTTCTGTTCGCCGCTGTGCCGCTATGCTTTGGCTGATTGCCCAGTATGTTCCACCGGTGTGTGTTGGGCATCCTGGAGGACTCTTAAGTGTACCCGAGCTGTCTATGTCTTTTTCACTTTGGGTGTCAATAAATGTGTGTTTGGTGAACCTGCTCGTAAATCCATTTGTCTTTTTCCCCTCCTCCATGCGCTATGGAAAAGCGCACGGGGAGCTTATGACATTGGAGGGTTTTTGAGCATGAACTGCCTTTTTAAGGTCATGCCACAGCATCTCAATTGGATTCAGGTCAGGACTTTGACTAGGCTACTCCAAAGCCTTAATTTTGTTTTACTTTAACCATTCAGAGGTGGACTTGCTGGTGTGTTTTGGATCATTGTCCTGCTGCAGAACCCAAGTGGGCTTCAGCTTGGGGTCACGAACAGATGGTCGGACATTGTCCTTCAGGATTTTTTGGTAGACATCAGAATTCATGGTTCCATTTACCACAGCAAGTCTACCAGGTCCTGAAGCAGCAAAACAGCCCCAGACCATCACACTACCACCACCATATTTTACTGCTGGTATGATGTTCCTTTTCTGAAATGCTGTTACTTTGACTCCGGGTGTAATGGGACACACACCTTCCAAAAAGTTCAGCTTTTGTCTCGTCAGTCCACAGAGTATTTTCCCAAAAGTCTTGGGGATCATCAAGATGTTTTCTGGCAAAACTGAGACCACCCTTTATGTTCTTTTTGCTCAGCAGTGGTTTTTGTCTTGGAACTCTGCCATGTGGGCCATTTTTGCCCATTCTATTTCTTGTGGTGGAGTCATGAACACTGACCTTAACTGAGGCAAGTGAGGCCTGCAGTTCTTTGGATATTGTTGTGAGGTCTTTCGCGACCTCTTGGATGAGTCGTTGCTGCGCTCTTGGGGTAATTTTGGTCAGCTGGCCACTCCTGGGAAGGTTCATCACTGGTCCATATTTTCGCCATTTGTGGATAATGGCTCTCACTGTGGTTCGCTGGAGTCCCAAAGCTTTAGAAATGGCTTTATAACCTTTTCCAGACTGATAGATCTCAATTACTTTGTTTCTCATTTGTTCCTGAATTTCTTTGGATCACAGCATGATGTCTAGCTTTTGAGGATCTTTTGGTCTATTTTACTTTGTCAGGCAGGTCCTATGTAAGTTTAAGTTTGATGATCTGAAACATTTAAGTGTGACAAACATACAAAAAAATGAGCAATCAGGAAGGGGGCAAACACTTTTTCACACCACTGTAAGATAAGACAAGATGAGCCTTTATTAGTCCCACAATCGGGAAATTACAGGATTGCAGCAGCACAGGTATAGCAGCACTCAGAGCAATAGTAAATAAGATGATTCAATTCAATTCAATTCAACTTTATTTATATAGCGCCATTTCACAACAACAGTCATCTCATAGCACTATCAACTGTAGGGGGGACCCCCACAGTTGCAGAAAGACCCCAGCAATCAGGCGATCCCCTGTGAGCAAGCACTTGGCGACGGTGGAGAGGAAAAACTCCCTTTTAACAGGAAGAAACCTCCAGCAGAACCAGGCTCAGGGAGGGGCAGTCATCTGCTGCGACTGGCTGGGGGGTGAGGGGATAGAGAAGAAGAAAAGAACAGACATGTAGAGAGCAAACAGCACGATGGGGACTCAATCTATGGGAGAGAACAAACAAATGTTAATGACCAGCAAAAAAAAAATATTTCATAGAGAGTGAGGAAAGGAGTGAGGCCCAGTGCATTACTGGAGGTCCCCCGGCTGACTAAACCTATTAGCAGCATATCTAAGGGAGGGTTCAGAAACACATGATCCCTCCCTAATTGTAGGCTATATCAAAAAGGTAGGTTTTAGCCCTATTCTTAAAAACAGAGATCGAGTCTGACTCCCGAATCCAGATTGGCAGCTGATTCCACAGGAGAGGAGCTTGATAACTGAAGGCTCTGCCTCCCATTGTACTTTTGGAGATTCTAGGTATTACAAGTAATCCTGCATTTTGGGAGCGTAGTGCTCTGTTAGGATGATACGGTAGTATCAGATCTTTTAAATAAAAAGGAGCCTGATTGTTTAGAGCTTTGTAAGTAAGAAGAAGGATTTTAAACTTAATTCTAAACTCTATGGGAAGCCAATGAAGGGAGGCCAGAACCGGAGAGATATGATCTCTCTTTCTAGTACCTGTTAAAACTCTTGCTGCAGCATTTTGGATCAGCTGAAGACTTTTTAAAGATGTTTTAGGACAGCCTGATAATAAAGAATTACAATAATCTAATCTCGAGCTAACAAAAGCGTGGATCAGCTTCTCAGCATCACTCTGAGACAAGATGCTCCTAATCTTGGCAATATTACGCAAATGATAGAAGGCAGTCTTAGAAACAAATTTAATATGTGAATTGAAGGACAAATCCTGATAAAAAAAAACTCTTTTTAACCAATTCTTATCAAAAATGATAAGAATTGGTTAGCCAAAGGAGTAAATAAATATACATATGTACACAGTTATATACACAGTGCAGGAGCATTGCAGCTAGATGGTATCAACAGCATTACAGTTAGTTAAATTACCCGGCAAAATATAAATGTAGGCCCAGACAGTATATTTCACTTCTGAATGAACAGTGTTTTTTTTTGGTTTTTTTTTTTGTTACTTATTTGTACCCGTAGGTAGACTTGGTTTGCAGTCTGGTGACAAGCCACCGGCTGCTGGTCGCTGCGTGCGCGAGCGCCCTAAACCTACATGTTTTTGGTGTGCGGGAGGAAACCGGAGAAATCCCGGAGTAAACCCGCGCAACACGGGGAGAACATGCAAACTCCACACAGCTCACTGTTGGTCGGGGGCTGGGATCGAACCCACGATCTCATGATCCCCGCGATCCCCCGGCCGAGGGTAAAACTGTGCTGCCACAGTGCTAAACCACTGCGCCACCGTGCAGCCCGTGCAGCCCCCAGTGTTGTTGCCACCCTTGATAATAATTGTAATTGTATAAGTTGTGTATTGAGGGGACAGTCTCTATTGTGCAGAGTTGTGACATTCAAGAATAGAATAGGCTTTATTGTCTTTGTACAGTAGTGCAGTACAATGAAATTGTGGGGTCAATGTTGGGTTAATATGGCCTCTATGAGCAGCACTGGTTAGATTATAAAGTCTAACAGCCCTAGGTAGGAAGGACCTGCGGAACCTCTCCCTCGAGCACTTAGGATGGCACAGTCTACTGCTAAATGAGCTCCTCAGTGCATTCAGTGTGTCCTGCATGGGGTGGGACTCGGACTCCAGCAGAGATGACAGCTTAGCCACCAACCTCCTCTCTCCCATCTCCTCCACTGGATCGAGGCGGTGCCCCAGAACAGAGCTAGCTTTTTTGATCAGTCTGTTCAGTCTCTTCCTGTCAGCTGCTGTGATGTCGTTGCCCCAGCAGACCACTCCAAACCTGATGGCTGATGCCACCACAGAATCGTAGAAGGTGTTCAGGAATGCCCCCCACATTGCAAAAGACCTGAGTTTCCTCAGGAGGAACAGCCTGCACTGCCCTTTCTTGTAGAGCATGTTGATGTTGTGTGTCTAGTCCAGTTTATTGTAAGATGTCAGAATCTCAATGTCTGTTCCCTGGATATTTACTAGTGCTGTGGGGGGGTGTCCATGCCTGCCGCAGTCCACCACCAGTTCCTTGTTTTTCCTTGCATTGATCTGGAGGCAGTTCCGCAGGCACGAGTCCACAAAGTCCTGGATAAGTCCTCTGTACTCTGCACCATCCCCAATCAGAGATGAGGCTGACAAACGGAGGAGAGTCATCAGAGAACTTCTGTAGATGGTAGTGTTATGTGTTGTGTGAAAAGTCAGCAGTGTAGAGGGTGAACAGGAAGGGAGCCAGAACTGTTCCCTGGGGGGCCCCTGTAGTGCAGATGATGGTGTGAGACATACAGTCTCAGGTTCTCACAAACTGTGGTCGGTCTGTGAGGTAGTCCAGGATCCACGATGACAGGTGCTGGTTCACCCCTGCAAACAGCAGCTTGTCACTCAGGATCACTGGTTGGATGAAAAAATGTTGATGAAAAAACAAAGGGAAGGTGGTCTCAAACTTTTATAAGGAAAAAGCCAGGTAACAGACAGGAAATGTATCAGCTTTAACAGATATGTATACAAGCCCCCCCACTCCAAAAAAACCTTTCAAAGTAAAACTAGAAAAGGTGCTTTTTCTTAGAGAAACTACAAATTAATTATACTAATTAACATAACACCAGAAAAAAAGTTTAAAACTGACCAATTTTTGCTTAAAAAAGCAGAAATAGCTGAAAATTGACCAAAATTAGCTTAAAGGCTAAAATACGATAAAGCTAAACTCTGTTAACTGAAAGCTTGAAATGGCTCACAGCTGAAGGAAATTAAGTTAAAAATGTTAAATAAATATTTAACTCTGATAAAGGATAGCTTACAAGCTAAAATGGCCTTTATTTGTAAAATGTTAGCATAAATGAAATGACCTAAGTTGAATAAGTGTACTAGAGAGACAAGATTCTGACCTTCTGGCAAGCACTGTTGCCAGGTTTCACGAGAGAAACAAGCAACCAGCTCTATCGAAAAAAGCCCCAAAAAAGCCCAACAGGCAACCTACCACATTATGTAAAAGAGAGGCTGCTTGATAATATACGTATATCGATATATAGATTTATTTTTGTTTGCAGTGAACTGACTGCAAACAGTCAGCATTGAATAATGGAATTTTATAAACTGTAATTAAAGTAAAATACATATGCATTCTGCATAAGCAACAGCAAATTTATAGTAAACACAGTCAACATAAAAACTGAATAATTTAAATTGTTAAACTCTGATCAAAAGAAAAGATGTGCATTCTGCATAAGTAACAGCACTAACCATGATTACAGCTTAGTGATGTGGGTGATGGGAGTTGTCCGCTAGTCGTTTAAACAAAAATTAAATATTACACTGTTATTATACGACAGCTGACAACTTTAATTACATGGAAAATTATCTTTTAAATTGACAAACATCATATATGTAGGTCGTGGCAAAACTTGATTGGGATCAATAGATAATTTTGCTATTGACATTCTTTTCAATGGAGAAGTTTTTCGATTTAAGGTCCCATATGCACCAATCTGTATAAAAAAACCCAAAAACTTGGATAGCTCACACCCCATTAGCAAGTACAGAGCCGAGTGGAGTCGGGCGGAGCACTGATCTCTATAGAAAAACTGGATGGATCATTGGCCGCCAGAAGTCAAGCCCCTGGCCGGCCACTTTTACCTCAATAACCTCCACAGAAATTAACAGACTTTGAACTTCTTGGTATGGAGACACAGCTTATAATCTTGCACAACAGGTGAACTATAGAAATCGAGTTGACGTTATGTTTAGCGGCCATCGATTTGGATGTACTCTGGAGAGAGCAATAACAGGCCTGACATTCATAGTAGACAAACTTTATTTCACTCTCTCACATTTCTCAGTCTCAGAACAAGCAATGAACTCATGCCACAGGGTCTCTCCTTTATATCACCACACTCATTCCCCCTGCTGCCTGAGGTCTTGCATCACAATACATTTACACATCACAACTCCTATTGTCCCCGTAGCTGCTTGTTCCTGCTGCCTGGGGTCTTACATCACAATACCTTCTCCCATCACAATTCCTATTGTCCCCAACGGTTTAATCCCCCCACGCTCTTCCGGAAGAGGAATTTACTGCCTCTCCTTTTCTTCCAGTCTGAGATGAATATCCCAGCGTGCCCCCCCGAGTCTCAGACTGAGCGTTAACTCTCACGTCCTTTTGGCTTCAGCCTCCTCCCATATCTGCTGTAACGAGGGGTCTTCGGCGCTGCTGTGCCGGTGGGGGGTTCCCGGGGGTGTGTCCGTCTGTGGGTGGACAATGGCGGGGGGGGGCATTCAGCTTGCTCGTGTGGGTGCTCTGATGAATCGTTTACCTGGGGAGTCCTCAGTGGGGTCTTCCACGCCGAGGAGCTCGAGCCAGCATCATCTGCTTGTCCGCCACCACAAAGGCAGGCTGAAGCCTGTCTATGCAGATTTTCTCCCGGAGACCCCCCAAGTCTAACACAAAATGTTTGTCCCCTGGTTCCAGCACTCTAAAAGGGCTATAGTAGGGTGGGTGCAATGGGGGGCGGTGGGCATCATGCCTGACAAACACGAACGCTGCATTCTTCAAAGTTTTTGGCACAAAAGCGCTTGGAAAACAGTGGTGGGTCGAGCCAGGTAGTGTGCCTGTGTCTGCGCTACGCTGTGAACGCAGGGATGGATGGTTGTTCGGAGCGGGGTTATCTGGTAAAAATTCCCTGGGGAGCTGCAGCGGCTGAGAAAAAACCAGCTCCTCCGGGGAAGCCTCCAAATCCTCTTTTGGTGTGGAATGCGACCCTAACAGAACCCACAGCAACCGGTCCACCCAATTTGCATCCGTAAGTGAAGCCCTGAGCGCTGCTTTCAGTGACCTATGGAAACGCTCACATAACCCATTGGCCTGTGGGTTGTACGCGGTTGTGCGATGAATTGCGACACCCAGGCTACGGGCCATCGCGGACCAGAGGTCGGAAACAAACTGAGGGCCCCTATCAGGCGTGATGTCCGAAGGGATGCCAAAACGTGCTACCTATGTTGTCAAAAAGGTGCGCACCATGTCTGCAGACGCGGTTGCAGGTAGCAGGACTGCTTCTGGCCATTGTGTGGTGCAGTCCACCACTGTCAGAAGGTGCGTGAACCCCTGCAATGGTGGGACGGGGCCCACGAGGTCCATGTGAATGTGGTCGAACCTCTTAGCCGGGATATGAAACGGCTCCAAAGGGGACTTTGTGTGCCTGTGCACTTTGGCTCGTTGGCACGCTACGCAGGCTGCAGCCCACTCTTTCACTTGTTTGTGCAGGCCTGGCCATACAAACTTCGCTCCCACCATTTTGACTGACGCGCACACTCCTGGGTGCACCAGGGCATGAACTGACTCAAACACGCGGCGGCGCCAAGCGCCTGGGACCACCAGGCGCTGGCGTCCTGTGGAGACATCACAAATTAGGGAGGGCCCCCCGTCTTGCAGTGCTCTGCTCTCCAGCCTTAACCCTGTTGGTCCAGACTGAAGTGCACACATGTCCGCATCGCCAATCTGCTCTGCGGCCATGGCCGTGTAATCTATCCCTACGCAGACTAGGGCCACTACTGTGCGCAAGAGGCAGTCCGCCACCACATTCAGTTTACCGGCCACATGCTGAATATCGGTCGTAAATTCCGAGATCGTGGCCAGCTGTCTCTGCTGCCGGTCTGACCATGGTTCTGAAACCCTGGCCATCGCGTACGTTAGCGGCTTGTGGTCCACGAATGCAGTGAAGCTGCGCCCTTCCAGCCAGAACTGGAAGTGGTGTATGGCCAGGTAGAGAGCTAGTAACTCTCTGTCAAACGCGCTGTATTTACGCTCACTGTTGCGCAAAGACCTGCTAAAAAAAAGCGAGCGGCTGCCAAGAACCGGCGACGCGTTGCTCCACGACGACCCCTATGGCCACGTCCAAGGCGTCGGTAGTGAGCGCTATCTGAGCCGCCGGGTCCGGGTGCGCCAACAGTGCAGCGTTTAACAGGGCTGTTTTAACCTCAGAGAACACCTGCTCCCGCTCAGGAGTCCAGTCGACTCTGTCCGCCGGTTTCCGTTTCTTGAGTGCGGCGTACAGTGACTGCATGAGCTGAGCGGGGGAGGAAACGGTTATAAAACTTAACCATCCCCAAAAAACTCTTGCAGCGCCCTGACCGTCTGAGGCTGGGGAAAATTCGCCGCCATTTCGCACCTTGTCCAGCAAGGGTATCGCTCCCTCCGGTGAGACGCGGTGCCCCAAAAATCAATCCCCGTCACGCCGAACTGGCATTTCGCCGGGTTGATTATTAACCCGTGCTCCTCTAACCTCCAGAAGACTGTCCTGAGGTGGGTTACGTGTTCGTCCTCGGACGCGCTGGCCACCAGGATGTCATCCAGGTAGACGAACACAAACGGCAGATCGCGCAACACCGCATCCATCATGTGATGGAATGTCTGTGCCGCGCCTTTTAATCTGAAGGGCATGTGTAAAAACTGAAACAGACCAAACGGGGTTATTACCACCGTTCTGGATATGTCCTCCGCGCGCACCGGGACCTGGTGGTAACCTGATGATGCCCAACCTTTCCAAGTTGGCAAACTCCTCGCGCACTATGGCCAGTTTAGCTGTGTGCAGGCGCCAAGGTCGTGCAAAAATGGGCGGCCCGGTGGTGGTAATAAAGTGCTCCACCCCGTGTTTAGTGATGGCCGCTGAAAACGTCGGGACTGTGAGTGCTGGGAACTGAGTGACAGTGTGTGGAACTTACCACCTGGAGCTGTGACATTGGCTAGCGTTGTTGGCCTGGCTCCTCAAGCTGGACAGTGGAGGGAATCAAAAGACATTGCATTGATCAGGCGTCTGTTAGCAACATCGACTAGCAGCTCATGTGCGCACAAAAAATCAGCGCCCAAGATTGGGAAACTGCATGCCGCTATGACAAATGTCCACTCGTACATACGGCCGTGTAGGGATACAGTCAGTGTCTTCTCACCAAAAGTCCTAATGTCCGAGCCGTTTGCGGCCGTCAGCTCGGGGCTGCTAGCTCCCGCTAGTCAGTCTGCGTAGGACGGCAGGATGAGGCTCTTTTGGGAGCCAGAGTCTACGAGGAACCGTCTCTCTGAGCGCGAGTCCATCACGTAGAGCAGCTTGCTTTCTTCACCGGCAGTTGCAGCTGCTACCGACTGCCAGTCTTGGCGTTTTCCTGATCGTTTGAATTGGCACGGTGGCACACATCGGCGTGCGTCCTCTCCAAAACTGCAGTGGTAGGAGCAGAACATGTCTCTCTGGCACTTCCTGGCCCCCGCTGCTGCTACCATTGCTGGCTCCTCGCTTCCGCTGGCTGTCTTTCTGGGTTCTGACTCCGCTGCGTTTACTGTGAGGGCCCTGGTGGTGATGATGATCCGATCTGCCTCCTGGGCTAGTGTACGGTAGTCACGCGCGGCCAGCAACGGCGAGTTGGCAATGACCGCTCTGGCCACCGTTGGTAGGTTCCGGAGAAAAAGGTGGGCAAACAGAAAATGCCCATCGTCCGTGCCCATCAACGCCAATGTTTTCTCCATCAGTTCGACCACCGACCCATCTCCTAACTCGGAGCGCGTCAGGAGCCTCTCTGCTCTCTTGCAGTCCGAGAGCATGTAGCGCCAGGTCAGCGTGGCTTTGAGAGCCCCGTATTTGTTGTGGGCTGGGGGCTGTTGGAGCAGACTTGCTACTTGCTGAGTCGTGCGAGCGTCCAGCGCTGCAACCACATAGTAATATCTGGTGTCATCTGCTGTTATTCCCCGAAGTGCGAACTGTGCCTCGGTGTGGAGGAACCAAGACTTCTGGTCGTGCAGCCAAAAGTCTGGTAGTTTGACCGAAACAGCACACGCGTTGCTGGGGCTTCCCGTCCAGGCCGTCTCCGGGGTGTTTGCCTCGTGTTCCATTATTCGTCAAGGGTCACCAGTGTGGAGAGAGCAATAACAGGCAAGATATTCATAGCAGACGAACTTTATTTCACTCTCTCACATTTCTCAGTCTCAGAACAAGCAATGAACTCATGCCACAGGGTCTCTCCTTTATATCACCACACTCATTCCCCCTGCTGCCTGAGGTCTTGCATCACAATACATTTACACATCACAGCTCCTATTGTCCCCACAGCTGCTTGTTCCTGCTGCCTGGGGTCTTACATCACAATACCTTCTCCCATCACAATTCCTATTGTCCCCAACTGTTTAATCCCCCACGCTCTTCCGGAAGAGGAATTTACTGCCTCTCCTTTGCTTCCAGTCTGAGATGAATATCCCAGTGTGGGTTCTCCACAGTACTACTGTTTTGGGAGTACTAATATGGCAGTCAGGTAGCTTCACTTCTGGCGGCCAATGATCTGTCTAGTTTCTCTATAGAGATCAGTGGGGCGGGCACGGTAACCAGGAAATGGGGGTATGGATGGGTCCTGTAAAAAAACTATCGCACTTATGTTTTGTGGGGAGCTGGGAGAGCTGTCACACAGGCAGCAAAGCAAGCCCAAATAAGCAACTACATGTTAAAAAACAAGCCCAAAACCCCGCAAACCGCTACTGATGAGATTTGCAAGTGACTTCAGAGATAAACAAGCCCAAATTTGCTTATAATAAGCGGACTTGGCAACTATGCTGGCCAGTAGGTGTTGCACTTATTCTTGCACTTACTGGCTGGTGACATAAACCCAGTCATGCTATTGGCTGTGACAGGCTGCAATATCTTTACCAGTCAATACATATGTAAACATCAGGCAGAGTTCCTAACTTTTCTGAAAAAGCTTGGCGTGACATTTAATATTTTTTTCATCAATATATTATTTTTTTAAAAGAATACAAAGACTAATTCTGAACCATGCTAAGCATTTTTAATATAGTTTTAAAAATATTTGTTTTCATTAAAATATAGTACTGCTTGCCTTTAAATGCTAGCCTAAAAGCTAAAAAGGCTGAAAGCTAAAGTTGGTTTAGCAATGCTACATAAATATTTTAAGCTGAAAAAAAAATACTGTGGTGGTTTGGTGTAACCCCCACAAGCAGACTGGACAGACACAGCGCTTGGCTAGAGCAATTAACAGAACAGTGAAATGTGTATTAATGTCTACAGGCAGCCCTGCTTCTTCTGGCTCACTTCTGTGATGTTAATGTTGCCTTTCATGCATTGTGTTCATGCGTCCTGTCCTTACTGTGACCTAGGGACCGAGATCAATATGTCTCTCAAATGCAAATGTCTCATGCCTGTTCTGTTATCTCTTTGATCATACCAACTGCTAGGGAATGCTCTTTGATGTATTGTTGTAGTTGGGTATATATGTGCTGCAACTCTGTAACTCAAACCCTCTCTCATTCTGATTCTGCAACTGCTGCTGCTGGACACACACATTTTGTGTCCCTCTGGAGAGCCGTGGGCTCGCTCCCGGCGCACATGCACGGCGCTGGGAGCGGAGCTCGTGACAGCGGTATGATTTAATTAAACCTTCCTTAAAACCACAGCATCGCTGCTTATTTTTTCATGCCGCTGCACTGGTGACCCCGAACATGCACACGTTTTGTGCAAAGCAACCTTCTGATCTGGACAGCTGCACTGGTGACCCGTTCTTCATGATGAGATCTGCACGTCTGAGATCTGCTCATCCATGCTGGACCGGCCGCGCTCGCAGCTCCTCCACACGAGAGCGCAGGCACCTCGTCCCCTCTCCACGACGCGACCCCCAGGGCCGGCGGAGAACGTAACGCGTGGACCTGAATGCACCACGGCCGAGCGGTGACAAAGATCGTCTATTCCCTCTCACTGCTCCAACGCATCTGCACGAGCCTGAGGGACAAAAGATCGTCTATTTCCTCTCACTGCTCCAACGCACCATGGCCAATCTGCAGCCACAGCTCATCATAGATGATTTATCAGCGCCGTCTGCGCTGATCTCCACCAAGATTCTGCACCCTGACTCGCCTCTCCAGCTGGCCCACCCACGCACGAGCCCCGGCGCACGCACCGGGGAGTTAGAGGACGGTGCACCACGCACGGGACAAATAAAGGCTCCACTGACCGCCTTCCTTCTGCTGCACACCGCCCTTCAGGCTTGCTCGTTCACCTGAGGCACGCAGCTTGCTCACTGGATTTTATGGTCTTAGCCACGGCACACAAGGGGAATTCAGCTGTCTGCGGTTCCCGAGGCTTTAGTGTTGCGCCTGCACCTAAAAGTCAAACACGCCAGTCCCTCTGCTTTTATTTTTTTTTTCTTACAGCCGCTTCTGCTTTTCTTCATGGCCACGAGAGGAGTCAGAGACTAATTTTTCTTCTTGCGGACCTCCGCATGCGCAACGGGACAGCCCCTCAATGTCGCGGAGCAGCAAGCAATTTTTGCGCGGCGAGGACGATTTCACCATCCCGGTTGGCACGTACTATCCCTCTCCTCCCTCCCCCTCCCCCTGCAGCGAGCTTCTCCCACAGCTCGCTCCCATAGATGGATTGTCGAGGTCCCGGCCCCCTGCCGTGCCCTCTGGGGGGGGAGCGTGTGGCGGTTTGGTGTAACCCCCACAAGCAGACTGGACAGACACAGCGCTCGGCTAGAGCAATTAACAGAACAGTGAAATGTGTATTAATGTCTACAGGCAGCCCCGCTTCTTCTGGCTCACTTCTGTGATGTTAATGTTGCCTTTCATGCATTGTGTTCATGCGTCCTGTCCTTACTGTGACCTAGGGACCAAGATCAATATGTCTCTCAAATGCAAATGTCTCATGCCTGTTCTGTTATCTCTTTGATCATACCAACTGCTAGGGAATGCTCTTTGATGTATTGTTGTAGTTGGGTATATATGTGCTGCAACTCTGTAACTCAAACCCTCTCTCATTCTGATTCTGCAACTGCTGCTGCTGGACACACACATTTTGTGTCCCTCTGGAGAGCCGTGGGCTCGCTCCCGGCGCACATGCACAGCGCTGGGAGCGGAGCTCGTGACGGCGGTATGATTTAATAAACTCTGCTTAAAACTTCACAACGTTGCCTTCATTTTATCATCTGCTGCAATACCAGTATAAATGTTAAAATTCCCTAAATTTATACTCTGTAAACACAAAGGTGAAAATAACTTTAACTTGAATAAAGTAAGCTTAAAAATGCTGCTTTAAAAGATAATATGGTTTTCTGTAACTTGTACAAAGTTGCCATGAAGGCAAAATGGCTTAAAATTAGCCTAAATTGGTAAATGAAAGCTTAAAAGCCAAACTAGTTTAAAGATGGACAGTGCTATAAAAGCTAAAATAATTTAGTATTCAGTGATGAATTTTTTTTTCTAGCTGAAAGTCTGTAGATGTTTTTAGCTGTATAAAGCTAAAAGCTGTATAAAGCTATATATATATATATATATATATATATATATATATATACATGTATATATATATATATATATACTGTATATAGACACACAGTGCGGAGCATTGTGGTTGGTGGATGTGCAGCAGAAAGTCTAAGCTCTCTCTCCGCGGATGCGACGGGCCAGCTGGATGTCTTTGGGCATGATGGTGACCCTCTTGGCGTGGATGGCGCACAGGTTGGTGTCCACAAAGAGACCCACCAGGTAGGCCTCGCTGGCCTCCTGCAGAGCCATGACGGCGGAGCTCTGGAAGCGCAGGTCGGTCTTGAAGTCCTGAGCGATCTCCCTCACCAGGCGCTGGAAGGGCAGCTTACAGATGAGCAGCTCCGTGGATTTCTGGTAGCGACGGATCTCTCTCAGAGCCACGGTACCGGGCCTGTAACGGTGAGGCTTCTTCGGTGGCCGGAGCGCTTTTTCCAAGCAGCCTTGGTGGCTAGCTGCTTCCTGGGGGGCTTTTTCCTCCAGTAGCTTTATGGGCGGTCTGCTTGGTTCTTGCCATCGCTCTTTATTATTCTGTCTTATATTTCTTGCACGCCGCCTAAACTCCAGCCCGGCATCCGCGTTGTTTTCGCTACAGTTCCTCGGTATGTCGAGTTTCTTCGTTAGCACCGGGTGGCGGTTGAGTGCTAGCTAGTTCTTCCCTGCTGTATCGACTCAGGAGACCTTTGGGGCAATCTGTGATATATATATAGAGTGAAAGGTGTAGAAAGAAGAAGGAAGATAAAAAAAAAAAAGGCAATTGCAAAAGGCAGCCAACTCGTGTGGCGCCGCCGGTCCGGCGGAACTGGAAAAAGTAAAAAATGTACAAACATTGTGTGAAATGGAAAAAGTTGTAACTTGAAAACTGTGGTATGGATGGACAGACGGACATCATCACACCATAATAGTGATGGGTCCGGCAACACCGATGCGTCGGCGCATGCGTCGAGTTCATAGAGCGAAACCCAGTTTCGGTGCGTCTCGCTTAAGAAAGTCACGTGACCGATACAGGTATTGTATCAGTCACGTGACGCTAGCGCGTCGAAACACTGACGGGCCAGCGTTTATAAGGAAGTGCATCTGTCAACGGGATGCATTTGCCCAAAGACTCTCGTATGTGTTGCGGACGGTCCTTGTGCAAATTTATCACAAATTATGGAGCACGAGCAGCCTCAAGGAAAAAGAAAGGTTTCCACCGTGTGGGACCATTTTGATCTGATATCGGAAAATAAGGTATTTAAAAATAGTATTTTTAAAATACTATTTTCTTTGTTTTAATTTCCTTGTTGTTTCATCCTGTTCCTCTCAGAGTTTCCACTTGATTTATCTGAATTCAAATTCATTTCAAAGTGACTCTTAGTTTACTCTTCATATTTTCTGCAGGCTAAATGTCACATTTGTTCAACAGCGCTGTCGTATTTAAACAAAAGCGCCTCCTCAATGCTGAGACATTATAGGGCCAGGCATGAAAATGAAGTCCCGGATACACCCAGGATAGACTCAGGTATACAGCCATTCTACAACTTGCTCACAGTTTCTTTATTGATAATTAATTCCTATTAATTTATTTTTTACTTCATTTTTAACCATCAAGCTTCCAGGAAGCAGATGCTGGATGAGGCTCTGCTGAATTTCATCGTGAAGGACTGCCAGCCCCTCAGCATTGTGGAGAGTGAAGGGTTCAGGGAACTGATTCAGGCCCTTCAGCCCTCATGTTTTGCCAACCAGAAAGGTTTGTGGAAATTATCTAAAGTAGTAGTTGATATATCAAATTTATTTAATCTTTAATTTAAATATATGGATTTGCTTTTGGTTTGACTTGGTGTAATTTTCAGACCATCAAACAAATGGTGGCCAAAAAGTACGAGGAGGAACGGGAACGAGTGAAAAAGGAAGTACAGCAAGCTGTGGCAGTGAGTATAACAGATGACATGTGGACATCTGTGAACACGGAGGCTTACTTGGCTCTTACCCGTCACTACATTAATGAGAATCTGCAGTTGTGTACGTCTGTGTTGGGAGTGCAATACTTTCCACAAAGTCACACTGCTGACAATTTGGCCCAAGTCAAAAGGGGCATGATGGAGGACTGGGCCATAACCAATAAAGTAAAGTGTCTTGTGACCGACGCAGCACCAAACATGATTGCATCCACTAGACGGCTCCAAATTCGGCACTCAATTTGCATTGCACATAGTCTCAATTTAGACGGGACCGTCTTCACAACAGCTGTCTGCACCCACTTCAGCCATGTTATTCAGCATTATTTGTTTGTTGTTGTTTGGAAATCATGTACTAAAATGCCAATTTGTTGTTTTTTAGCTAACCTTTGGCAACATCTCAACATCGAAGTGGGCAGGCAGACCAAAAGTGCCACAGCTGATGCCATCCAGGAGGTGCAGAGATACCTGGCAGAGGGCAATATTGCCAGGTCCCAGGATCCTTTGAGATACTGGGACAACCAAAAGACCATCTATCCAAACCTCTTTCAGCTTGCCTTACAATTTCTCTGCACTCCAGCCTCATCTGTGCCGTGTGAGCGGGTGTTTTCTACAGCTGGAGAAGTTGTATCAAAAAAGCGTAACAGACTCAATTTCAAAACGTTGGAAAAGCTTTTTTGTTTTTAATAAAAATTTGTAAAAAAAAAAAAAAATCCCAGTCCACAAGCATCCTCATTCACAACATGTTCACTTAGATTTTCACGTTATGATACATGTTCACATTATTTATTGACTGTATCTAAAAATATCAACGATTTTTGAAATTAAAATGAAGATATGAAATAATACAATATAAAATACAATGACTTTTTTGATACTGTTCAAAAAAATAAAGGGAACACTAAACATCCTGGGTCTGCCCCGGGGTCAAGTTTTTCTCCCAGCTGGTCTGGGAACGCCTTGGTATCCCCTCTGAAGAGCTGGAGCAGGTGGCTGGGGAGAGGGAAGTCTGGGCTTCTCTGCTTGAACTGCTGCCTCTGTGACCCGGACCTCCGGAAAAGCGGTAGAAGATGGATGGATGGATGGACTAAACAGCCTAGATTTGAATGAAATATTCTTATCAAATACTTTGTTCTTTACATAGTTGAATGTGCTGACAACAAAATCACACAACAGCAGGTGAAATTGATTGTCAGTGTTGCTTCCTAAGTGGACACTTTGAGGGACAGTGTTCCCTTTATTTTTTGGAGCAGTATATTATTGTATATACTGGGTCACCAAATCAGTGTCAGTTGAGTCTGTCAACTAGGTTGCCTGTAGGGATTTTTAAGGTCCATCAGGTGTCAGTATTCAGTGACACAGTATCAACACAGCATCAATACAGTTTTGCAATGTGTCGAAACGCATCATGACGCCTCATGGACCCATCACTACACCATAATATGTCCAGTCTTTAGAGACTGGCATATAAAAAGGTGTGAATGTTGTGAAGCAGAAAATTTTAAGCATAAATGCCCTTTAAAAACAGACAGAATGGAGTTTGGAGCATAAGGTATGCGGGAGATATGCAGAAGAATAATAAAAATGACACACACCAGCAGCAATTGTATGAATGCATTCAGATCTGTTGCTGTGGTGCTAAGCAAACAACCTGAAACTGGATGTCAAAAAACCCCAAAAAACTCATACTGGACTTCAGAAAGAACAGACAGGACCACACACCCCTCATCATAAATAGCGACCGTGTAGAAACCGTCCCCACCTTCAGGTTCCTGGGCACCCACATCTCCTCTGACCTCTCCTGGTTGGTCAACACCGAGGCCCTGGTGGAGAAAGCCCAGCAGCAGCTGCACTTCCTCCATGTCCTGAGGAAGAACAACCTGGACCAGAAGCTGCTGCTGGTTTTCTACCGCTGCTCAGTGGAGAGTGTGCTCACCTACTGTCTGAGTGTGTGCACTGTTGCCAACTCCTCAGTCAGGAAAGTAGTTATTGGCTGTCCTAAAAGTCGACAAAAGTTGATAAATGATGTCATCACCTCATTTGCATAATTGGTCATTTGCATGGAATTGTAATGGACGCTGTAGTAGAGGAATAATGTCACGGGAGAGACAAAAAGTGAGTAAAAAAACACCCTAAATATGTTTAGAACTACAAATTAACTTTCTTCTGTTGATTATTGGTTTGTTTGATTTAATTTTGCCATTTAAATAGGCCATCACTAACTGACAGTGAAGAAACATTTGCATCCCATGCTGTAAAACAGGGCAGGTTTGGCGGGGGATTTGCGCATGCGCAATTCATCTGCAATCTGGACCCGAGTGGTGTGGATCTCCTCTCTGACTGCTGCACAGTGTTGTGTTGCTAGATATACGATAGTTTTAGGGGCTATACAATATATGATCAAACTTTTTAAAAAGGCCAAATATGCAATAGTTTTGGCATTTCCATGCGCACTCCCCCCCCCCCCCCCCCCCCAAAAAAAGTTTTGATTTACGTGAACACCCACACATCACCAGAAACTGAAGCTTGCTCTTAGCTGATCCGATCAGCTCATACCTGGGCTGGCTGGCTCCTCCTCTCTTTCTGCCACTGCCAGTCAGTCACATCAGCAGCACTGACACAGATGCTGGTTTAAAAAAAAAAAAAAAAAAAAAAAAGCAACCTGCCAGGGTGGTCGCAGCAGCTTTATCGCCCTGCCTTGGCGTTATACCGTTCCGCGTACATTTAAGGCAGGGGTGTCCAATCATGTGCCATGGAGGGCCAAGACCCTGCAGTTTTTCTGTTTTATACAGTCTCTTCAGCAGGTGTTTTCACTTATCAGCAATCAGTGGGAAGAAATTCAGTGAAATCTGCTGTTGAAGACACTGGTTGGAGGTAAAGCCTGCAGGGTCTTGGCCCTCCATGGCACATGATTGGACACCCCTGATTTAAGGGATGGCTTCAACCTGTTGCTGGGAAGAAGGCTAAAGCACTTTTTTAAAAAATTTTTTGTACTTATTTTGTACCCGTAGGTAGATTTGTTTTGCAGTCTTGTGACAAGCCACCAGCTGCCGGTCGCTGCGTGCGCAAGCGCCCCGTATCCCTAACCTGCATGTTTTTGGCATGCGGGAGGAAACCGGAGAAATCCCGGAGTAAACCCATGCAACACGGGGAGAACATGCAAACTCCACACAGATCACTGTTGGCCTGGGGCAGGGATCGAACCCACGATCTCATGATCCCCGCGATCCCCCGGCCTAGGGTAAACTGTGCTGCCGCAGTGCTAACCACTGTGCCACCGGGCAGCCCAACTTTGCATTCAATTGGTATCAGACATTGCAGTTCTGAAAAAAATACTAGTTTATTGTAACTGCAACACTGCTGCTGCACGAGGCTACTGTGAGACTGACCGAGACTGCCTGTGATTGGCTGCTTTGGGATGGGAAGGGGACAGGAGAACCTCACGGTACCACTGCTTGTTGAGGATGATAACTGCACAGCAATCGCGCACTTTCACATCAGTGTCCAAAACACCAGAAAAGTCTTTGATAACACCAGGAAAAGTCGTTAGATTTGTCGCTAGTCACGTTTGACAAAAAAAGTCGTCCAGGGGGACTGAAAAATCACCAGATTTAACGACAAAAGCGCCAAGTTGGCAACACTGAGTGTGTGGTACGTTGACTCCACTGCTGAGAACAGGAAGGCTGTGCAGAGGGTCATCAACATCACCCAAAAAATCATTGGCAGCCCTCTGCCCTCCCTGGAGGCATCTCCAGATCCTTCTGTCTCAGAAAGATCAAGGCCATCACAGGGGACCCCTCACATCTGGCCCACCACCTGTTTGACCTGCTTCCCTCTGGATGAGGGTTCATATCAATCAGGTCCCACACCTCCAGACTGACAGTTTCTTCCCCTGGGCCATCCGGAAGACAAACAGTCAGAGCCCCCCCCCCCCCCCCGAACACTCACATGAACAGAACTGAGCACCTTTTTAATTATCACAATAACACACCTGTCTTTGCACTCCACACTTTCATAAATATTGACCCATCCATGAAACCACTACCATACCTGTGTATATTTTCCATAATCCTTGGGCCATTTTATTCCATTGTGTGTCCAATTGTGTGTTCTGCACTCCGCACTTTTATGTACATTGTTTCATCCGTGAAGTCACGACCATAACTGTGTATATTTCCATAATCCTGGGCTTATTTTGTATTTCAGTTGTGTGTTATGTGTTCTGTAACTATGTTTGATTTAATCCTTCACTCATACGTACTTAATTGTGCAGTAGCCTGGTGGAGCACCCACAGTTTCGCTGTACTGTATAACTGTACAATGACAATAAAGCCTATTCTAGTCTGTTTTATTTTAAACAATAACTGGATCCCAGTAGCCTTGCGGTTACCTTGGGTCATTAATGACAGTGCGCAGTGCCTCAGTCATCTCATCAGCTGTCATAAGGTTGAAATGTAGGACGACAGCACCGCCGAGACGACTCAGACGGGCAAGATTATCAGGCTGATCACCAAAGAGCGGCACACCAACCAGCGGCACACCGTGAAACACAGCTTCATACAAACCGTTGGTGCCACCATGAGTCACAAATACTCGTGTTTTTGGGTGACCTGAGAAAAGGAAATATGGGGATTTTATTGGGAAAGGGTACTGCAAAAAATGACATTTTAAAAAATGCCAGTGTAAGTCCTTTATTTTCAAATACTATGAAGTAACTATACCCAGCAAGTCGTTCTGAGGGATCCAATCTGAAAGCTTTGTGTTAGGCGCTAGGGCAGTTGGAGTTTCTCCACGGTAACGCCAGATCACCTGAAAGAAATTAGAACCTATGTAACAACCATGAGGCAGAGACCAAGGACATGTGTTCTGAGCTTCTGACCTTCTGTGGGATTCGTCCAAAGGCGGTGGCGATGACATTAGCACGGTCCATTGTCAGGTTGGGTATCATAGAGCCGAACGTTGCCACTACCACACCTGCATCCCCTGAACTCTGCATGAATGCCTCCAGGTCCTAGAAGATGTGAAATCATCATTATCTTTTCATGTATTGTTTCACAATAAAGTTGTGCTGTTTAACAGGAAGTGGAGCTCATGCCTCTGGCAGTGGTCTGGCTGGTTTGCAGTGCAGGCCACCCACAAATTTGAAGTTGGGGGGAAGTGGCCGTGGGGTCTCAATGTCCCAAAAGGTCCTGATGAGCCAGATCTCGGCATTGCCCAAAGTGCTACACATGCTGGTCAAACTTCCTGTTTGAGAAAACCGACTTTTATTCTCAAGAGTCAGTCAAAAATAAAAGTTGAGACATGTGACATGTCTGTTTATCCAGACCTTTGATCTCGCTGTAGTAATAATCTAGTTTCGTCTTCCAGAACAGTTCAGTTACTGCCGATGCTGACACATATGTGGCCATGTTAATCACACGCTCCATAAATGTCATGTGGTCATCATATGGTAGTGGAGACGCTGGGACATAAGAAGCTGGTGCTGACATATGACCGCAGTGGCGTTCTATGACGCTGCCTAAAGAAAAGCGCAGTGAGATGATCAGTGGTACGCCAAGTATGTCAGCGACCAGGTCACCACATGGTGTCATTGGGTCCAATAGAACCACATCAAACTTAGCGTTGTGTAGAGTTGCCATGAGATGTTCATTCTTAAACATGCTATCACACTGCAGTCTCATCAGGCCATTGAAACTGTGCACCCAGTAACTGATCCAAGTAAACTTTGTGAGTGGTGATGACTTGTACGACTCGTACATCGAGAAGTGAAAGAATTCATTCATCATACTCTGATAATCCTCTCGGCTGTATGGAACCTGCATTAGAAACAAACATACCTCTACACAGGTTATTGATCCACAATGATCATCACGCTGACAGTGATTAACAGTGATTGATGTGCTGGCTCCGCCCTCTTACCTTGAACACCAGGAAGTGGAACTTAGCGGCGTCGTGGCTGTTGTTGTAGTTCACAGTCGAGGCTTCTGGAAGAAGGACGGTGATGGTGTGGTTCCGATTCACCAGCTCCTCTATGATCTGCCTCATGTTCAGCCAATGGCTGTGCTCCCCTGGGAATACCAGAACGTGGCCTCCATGAATTGGTGAGATGGGGTGAAGAAGCAGGATGATGGCAAGAAGAGGAGCAAGAGGAGTAAACACCGGCATGTTGGAGGACAGAGAAAATAGAAATCAAAAATCCTGACTGCGACAGCATATAAAAGAGGGAGTCAGATGGTCCAGAGTGCACTGGATCACAGGTTTGAGCTGCTCTCTGACTGAACAACAGGTTAGCAAACAGGGTGAGGTGAAATGTTATCTCAATCTGTGGAGGTCAGATTGTAGAGGAGGAGGAGTCAATAAAACCAGTTGTAACAGTTTATGGTCCAGCTGCCCTTCCTACAGAGAAAAAGCCCTTTGTACAGCAATGCTCTGACAACATTGTTGTCATGGGGAATTTTGTTATTTGCAGTCTCATTAATTTCATTCTTTGATTCAAAATGGAAATAAACATTACCTCAACAATACTGGAGGGCCCTGCCATACAAAATGGTCCACCTTTGAGGTCAACAATAAAAAAATGTAAAAGTTCATATAAGTTCGACGAATTATATACAGTGCTGTGGAAAAAGTATTTGCCACCTTCTTGATTTCTTATATTTTTGCATATTTGTCACATTCATGAAACAAATTTTAATATTAGATAAAGATAACCCAAATAAATGCAAAATGCATTTTTTTTAAAAGATAATTTCATTTATTAAGTGAAAAAAGCTATCCTAACCTACCTGCCCCTATGTAAAAAAGTAGTTTCTAACCAAACGTGTTACTTGGGTTAAACCTGGGTCGGTGGGGAAAGGGGTTGATTTCTGCCCATTCAATGATTTTTTTTTTTAAAGCAGAAAAAGTCAGTATATGTGTCCTAGTTTGGGGGAGACTGCAAAATCATTAACTTTTGATAAAAGGAGAAGGCTAATTTCCCTCTTTATTTTGCAATTCCCATATTACCCATGTAGGTATACTAACATGGGTCCCATGTTGGAAAGACCATGTAATAGAATATTATAGGCTTTATATTCATTGTACAGTAGTACAGTGCAATGAATTTGTGGGTGCTCCACCAGGCTACTGCACAATAAAGTAAGGAAGAAGGATTTGATAAAAACACGGTTACAGAGCACACGATTAAACACACTGTGGGACACATATGTATCACTTTATGCCTCACATCTCAGAGTAGAACAAAGAACTGAGTCTCCTTGGAGATAACAGGAGGATGTGAAAGTTTAGTCTTTGGTATGCAAGAGACGGCTTTGTGGGATTTCCTGGTGCCGAAGACTGTGAAGAGGATGTTATAGGATTTAAGAGGAGATGCATTGTTACTTGTGATTAAAATGCAATGTGACTGTGAACTGTGAGAGTCCTGGATATATAAAGGACGAATGCTTCTGTGTTTTTCCTCTTTCTGCTTTGCTGATGTTGGAAGATGTGAATAAACCTGACTCGAGAGATAAACTCTGCCTCGTCATTTTCACATTTCCACAACATGACTGAAATGAAAATAAAATAAAAATGGCCCAGAATTATGGAAATATACACAGGTATGGTAGTGGCTACGCAGGTGGAACTATGTACATTAGAGTGCAGACGCACGATTGAACAGACAGCTGAGTGAAATGGCCCAAGGATTATGGAAAATATACATAATAGTGGTTTCACAGATGGGTCAATATACATGAAAGTGAGGAGTGCAAAGACAGGTGAGTTATTGTGATAATTAAAAGTCTTCAGTTCTGAGCATGTGAGCGTTTGGAGGGAGGTGGGTGGAGCCTCTGACTGTTTGCAGTTTGGATTGGCCAGGGAAAGAAACTGTCAGTCTGGAGGTGTGGGACCTGATCGACCTGAACTGTCATCCAGAGGGAAGCAGGTCAAACAGGTGGTGTGCAAGATGTGAGGGGCCTCCTGTGATGGCCTTGATCCCTGTAGATGTCTTCCAGGGAGGGCAGAGGGCTGCCGATAACACAACAAAAATAATTTTTTTGTAAGTTGTCTGTGTTTTTTTAACTGATTTAAGACAATTTTGCACTGCTGAATCCGAAAATGACATCCGTTCCTCTTGATCAGGTCAGGTTTTTATGCTAAGTTGTAAGCAGTTGTACAGCAGTTGTACAGTTGTACTGCAAATTGAATAGTAGACATTGATAAAGGTAGGTACATGTAAACTGAATGTTCAAAATTCAGAGAATTTCAAGAAATAAAAAAGAATTTTCCATTGTATAAAGTGAAAATATCCATACATGTAAACAAAAATGTAAAAAATGTGTCCATAGTTCAAAAAGTTGCCCTGATTGAGCAAAACCAATGTGATTTTTGGATTCAGCACATCAAAATTGTCCTAAATCAGCTAAAAAAACTTAGACAATAAATTTGGTGTTGACCAGTGTAATTTTTTGGGCAGTGTTGATGACCGTCTGCACAGCCTTCCTTTTCTTGGCCATGGAGCCGGCGTACCACACACCCAGACAGTAGGTGAGCACGCTGTCCACTGAGCAGCGATAGAAGGCCAGCAGCAGCTTCTGGTCCAGGTTGTTCTTCCTCAAGACATGGAGGAAATGCAGCCGCTGCTGGGCTTTCTTCACCAGGGCCTCGGTGTTGACAGTCCAGGAGAAGTCAGAGGAGATGTGGGTGCCCAGGAACCTGAAGGTGGGGATGTTTTCCATGCGGTTGCCATTTATGAGGAGAGGGAGGGGTGGTCCTGTCTGTTCTTCCTGAAGTCCAGTATGAGTTCTTTGGTTTTTTGGACATTCAATTTCAGGTTGTTTGCTTGGCTCCACAGCAGCAGATTCTCTACCTCCACCCTGTATGCCTTCTCATCGTCATCAGTGATGAGCCCAACCAAAGTGGTATCGTCCATGTATTTCACAATGATGGTGGCTGGGTGGGTTGGTATACAGTCAGTGGTGTACAGGGGGTACAGTAGAGGGCTTAGCATGCAGCCCTGGGGGGAGCCAGTGCTAAGAGACAGTGTGGAGGAGTGGTGGGGGCCGAGTCTGACTGTTTGTGGGCAGTTGATGAGAAAGTATTTTATCCCTCCCCTCCCCTCCCTTTCTTATCTATCTCTGTTTGATGAGGCGCCTATTATGGCTGCCGTGTCGTTGTGTCGTGCGCATGCGCACCAATGTCAAGTCAAGTTCTTCGTGTGTTTTTTTACATGCTTGGCAATAAAGTTTATTCTGATTCTGATTCTGATCCAGGAGCGCGGGGGGGGAGGGGTCTGGAGGAGGTGCAGTTCGTTGATCAGGATGTCCGGGATGATAGTGTTGAAAGCTGAGCGTAGTCCACAAAGAGCATCCTCACATAGCTCCTTGGGTTCTCCAGGTGGCTCAGCACTCTGTGGAGAGTGGTGGCATCTTCTGTGGACCAGTTCTCCCTGTAGGCAAACTAGTGGGGGTTGAAGGAGGGGGGAAGACAGTCCCTGATGTGCTGGGACACCAGTCGCTCAAAACACTTCATGACTACAGATGTGAGTGCTGTGGGTCTGTAGTCATTCAGGCTGTCAGTCGCAGATTTTTGGGGGATGGAGATGATGGTGGAGGCCTTGCGGCAGGAGGGGACCATGGTGTGCATCAAGGAGAGGTTGAACAACTTGGTAAGGATCCCTGCCAGCTGGTCTTTGCATGCTTTGACCACCACTCCTGGGATGCCATCGAGACCAGCAGCTCTGCGGGGGTTCACTGCTCTCAGTTGCCTCTTCATCTCGTGCACCTGTAGAGAGAGTGGGGAGGAGGGGGGAGGAGGAGGACGAGATTGGGGGGAGGTGTGCTCAAACTGGGCAAAGAAACTGTTAAGCTCCTCTGCCAGAGTGAGACTGATGTTGGGGGGGGGGGGGTCGCCTCTGTAGTTGGTGGGGACCTGGATACCTCTCCACATATGTCGGGGGTTGTTGTCTGTGAGGAAGGCCTCCACTTTCCTTCTATAGGTGTCCTTTGCAAGTTTTATGCCTCTCCTGAGGTTGGCTCTGGCGGTGTTGTACAGAGAGCTGTCCCTCTGTCTGAAGGTTGAGTTGCAGGCTCTGATCAGAGCCTGGTCTTCGCTGGTCATCCAGGGTTTGCGGTTTGGAAAGACCCGGATGTGTTTGGTGACGGTCTCATTTTCTCCACAGCATTTGATGTAGAAAAGGACAGACTCGGTGTAGGAGTCCAGGTCCTGCTGTTCAAAGATGCTCCAATCTGTGCAGGCAAAGCAGTCTTGTAACTGAAGGAGAGCATTTTCAGGCCAAGTTTTAATTTTTTTAATTGTTTGGTTGGGGGTGATCACTTCTTGAGGGGGGTGTAAGCAGGTATTAGAAGCAGAGAGAGATGGTCTGATTGTCCAAGGTAGGGGAGGGGGATGGCTCTGTAGGCATGCTTAATGTTGCTGTAAACAAGATCCAGTGTTCTTTCCCCTCTTGTGGAACACTTAACATGTTGGTGGAATTTTGGTTGGTGTAGAGAGAGACTGGACCCAATTGCTGGAAGTAGGTTTTTAAGCAATTTATTTGAGCTGGTCACCCAGACGCAGCTGGGTGCAACAAAAATCATGGCAAAAACAGAACAGGCAGATGAGGACATGACAAAAACAGGATACAGAAGCATCTAATCATGCCAGCAAGACTTAAGAACCTGAGCCCAACAGAAGTGGAACAGACCTTAAATAATCACTGGGACAATTAAGACAACATGGCACAGGTGAAGAGACCAATAATCGTGCCATCACCGTCAGCTGCTGAGGCCAGTGCATCTCTGCCATCAGCCGCTGAGGTGGTGTGTATTCACCGTCAGCCACTGAGGCCGGTGTGTCTCCAGCTGATGTTCCTGAGGCCGGTGCATCTCCAGCTGTTGTTCCTGAGGTCAGTGCGCCTCCACCTGCTGTTTCTTTCTTTTTTCCCCTTGTCCTGTCAGGCAGCTCGGTGAGCAGAACAGAAATCCGCTTCCCTTATTGTGCCAAACAGATTTAATTTGCCAAAAGGAGCTTTATACAGTACATATAATGTATATGTACTGTATATTGTTTATAAACTCCTCTTTTTAATACTTTATTTAAATTGTTTTACCCATGAAGGACCCAACGGGGAGAATGGGAAAGAGGGGAGAGAAAAGGGAGAGGAACAAACAAAGAAGACAAACTAACAACTGAAAAAAACAGAAGACAGATTGTTTCTTCCACTAAAGAGGTCTCAACACGAGTCTGGTATCTGCACCTGTTTAAGGAAAGACATACGTGTATGTGCATATTTGTGTGTGTGTGTATGAGAGCGCACGCAAAATAAGTGTGTGCATGTGAAGAGTTTGTCAGGGAACATACAAACAGGGTGGCTGGTCACAGCAACTCCCCCCCGCCGGAAACCCCGAGCAAGCAGGACAACGCTGGGCACAGGTGTCCCGAGGTCAATAAGCCCCATGACAGCCAGGCATCTGCCCTAGGAGAAATGGCAGAGGAGGGCCGGGCCGCCAAGCGGCTGGTGCGGTGGGCCCATGCCCCCGGACCGGCCAACCCCCCCCCACCCCAGCGGGGCTGACGCCAGCCCCCAGGCCCCAGGCACCGGGAGGCCAGCATCCCCATCCCCCGGGCTGTAGACCAGCCCATGCCCCTGGCTCGAGCCCCCCCACACACCCCCACAGCGGGCCCATCCCCACCGCTGCACTCCCCAGGGACCCCCATGCCCAAAGAAGGTGGCAGCAAGGCACAAGGGCCCCACAGGGGGTTGCCCCCCCGCCCCCGCTCAGGGGAGCTCACACAGCCAAGAGGAGCTACCCCCTCAGTCCACCTCCTGACTAGCACACACACCCATTCCCAAGCACTCACACTCTCATGCTCTCATGCGCACCCACTTGCACCCACATGTACTCACTCACTCTCGCTTGCCCTCTCCCCCACGCAATCCCACACTTGCACTCCTGGACCCATCCCTTCTCTCCCACTCCTGTATCCACCTGCTGTTTCTGAGGCCAGTGCACCTCCGCCGTAAGCCACTGAGGCTGCTGCACTTCCACCGTCAGCTGCTGAGGCCGGTGCACCTCCATCCTTTGTTCCTGAGGCTGGTGCACCTCAGTCATCGGATCCAGAGGCCGGGGCACCTCCACCGTCTTTTCCTGAGACTGGGTGTCTCAGTCATCGGACCCAGAGGCCAGTGCGCCTCTGTCATCTCCTGCAGAGGTCGGTGCGCCTCTGCTGTTGGGTTCTGAGGCCAGTGCACTGCAGTCGCTGGTTGCAGAGTGCAAAGCTCCCTCATTTGTGTTGGGCAAGCTCTATCCTCCTGCAGCTGCAGTCCCACCTTGCTCTGCGATCTGGTGGCCTAAGGACCATGGCAGGCCACCTGATCCACCCTGCATTCCAGTCTGGTGGCCCATGGACTGGGGTTGGCCCCCTGACCCACTTTGCTCTCCGGTCCAGACTTTAACCCACAACTTCCCGGTTGTGGGGGGATGCTCTATCAACTAGGCCACCACTCCGGTTTTGGTGCAATAACCATTGCTTGTTTTGGACTCTGTGGGGGGTAAGAGTTTGTTTTACCCGCCTGGCCTTGGAAACCCTGGGAGGGTCATTTTGTGTTGTGTGGGTCATCTGGTATGCAACCCTTTAGAGGGGGGTACTGTAAAGCCATGGGCATGGCAGTGCTCATGCCCTTGCTTTGTGTTCATGTTTGGTTTTCTGTGATCTTCAGGAAATGAGTTCAGCCCATGTCCTCGTCCTCAGTTATGATGTGTACTCGGTGTTTCCCTGCCTCAGTCTTTGTTTGGTCATTGTGTTTATTTTCATTATCATGTCTCTAATTATCCATCCATCCATCTTCTTCTGCTTAATCCTTTTTGGGTCGCGGGGGGTGGGGGGTGGGGGGGTGGAGCCTATCCCAGCATCTTTGGGCGAGAGGCAGGGTACACCCTGGACAGATTGCCAGTCCATCGCAGGGCCAACACAGAGAGACAGACTGTGGCTCACATATTTTGACTACATATATATAAGCACAAGAGTGAGATGCTTAGGACTGCATGTGTTGTGTGACCTCACGTCTTTGAAGGAACAATACGTCTGGACCTCCTGAGGACAACAGCAGGAGGTGGAGGTGCCGTGATGTGGACTCTGAGAGGACTTCCTGACCTCCTGGGGTCAGACGGACGACGAAGGGAGAATTATTGTCAATGGGGGGTTTGGCAACAATGTGATTCTGTTCTTTGATGTCCCAGGTATAAATGTGGGGGTTTGGGGGAGTTCGCTCTCTTTTTCTGTTTGGAGAATGCTGGAGATGTGAGAACTTGAATAAATCTGAATTGAGAAATAAATTCAGCCTCCTTATTTCACGCTCTCCACATTGGTGACCTAAGACGTGCGATGTCCAGAATCAATTCCCCCGAACCAGACTCGTCAGCGACCGCCCGAGCAAGCGCGGTGTCGATCAAGCGCGGTGTCGATCAAGCTACCAGAGTTCTGGCAGGACAACCCGGACTCGTGGTTCCTCCTGGCCAAAGCCCAGTTCGCACTCGGGGGAATAACAGCGGACGAAACCAAGTTCTACCACGTCATAGCCAAGCTCGACAACTGCACAGCCCGATACGTGCGGAGCTTGGTGCAGCAACCGCCCACTGGCGACAAATACAACGGGCTGAAAGCTGCCCTCATCCAGTGTTTCACACCCTCAGCCGAGGCGAGGGCTAGGAGATTCCTAGCCCTACACGACTTGGGAGGACGCAGGCCTGTCGACCTGATGGAAGACATGCTCCAGCTGAGAGGCACAGACAACGATGATTTCCTCTTCACACACATCTTCCTGAGAATGCTTCCGTCGCAGATGAGGGCGACCCTGGCAGGCACGCATTTCGGGACCCAGCGGGACTTCCGAGCGCTGGCCCGAGAAGCGCAGCGGATCCTCGACTCCTGCAAGGAGCAGGCAGCCACCGCAGCAGCGGCAGACCTCGGTGCGACGGCCGGGAGCAGTGGCGGGCCAGAGGCTGCGGAATCGGTCCCATCCACAATGGCAGCAGCGAGGTCCCGACGCAGCGGAGGAGACGACCTCTGCTTTTATCATCGGCGCTTCGCAGAGAGGGCGCGCAAGTGTGTACCGCCGTGCCAGTTCAAGAGCTTGGGAAACACCAGGACCGGGAGTCATTAGCAGCATCGGCCCTTGGCGTGCGAAATAAGCTGCTCTACCTCACGGATGCGCGCTCTGGGTGGCACTTCCTCGTGGACACGGGAGCCCAAGTGAGTTTTATCACCCCAACCTACGCTGACCGGCTGGCAGGTCCCCATGGTGACGGGGCGATGGCGGCGAATGGCTCGAGCGTTAAGACCTTCGGCGAAAGGACTCTGCTTCTGTCCTTGCACGGCTGCACATATGAATGGACTTTTATTGTAGCGGCGGTGAGTTTCAACATGTTAGGTGCTGATTTTCTGTGCTCACATGGGTTGTTAGTTGATCTTGCCAATAGGCGCCTGGTTAATGCACTCTCTTTTTATTCAATTCCTTGTGCAGCTCGAGTGTCCCCGCCACCAGCACAGACCAACGTCGCCACAGCAGGTGGTAAGTTTCACACACTCCTCACCCAGTTTCCAGCACTCACAGTTCCCACTTTTTAGGCAACAGTTGCGAAACACGGGGTGGAGCACTTTATCACCCCAACTGGCCCCCCCGTCTTCGCGAAAGCTCGGCGCTTGGATGCAGCTAAACTGTCCATAGCGTGCGAGGAATTCCTTAACCTGGAAAGGCTGAGCATCATTCGCCGTTCAAACAGCCCCTGGGCCTCCCCACTGCATATGGTCCCTAAAGCTGATGGCTCGTGGAGACCTTGCGGTGATTTCCACAGGTTAAACAATGCCACAGCGCACGACCGCTACCCAATCCCACACATTCAGGATTTTTCGGTGCATCTGGCAGGGGCGCGCATTTTTTCTAAAATAGACTTGGTCCGCGGGTATCATCAAGTCCCAGTGTGAGCAGAGGATATTCCCAAAACAGCGGTAATAACCCCGTTCGGACTTTTTGAGTTTTTATGCATGCCGTTTGGCCTCAAAGGCGCCGCGCAAACCTTTCAACGCATGATGGATGCCGTGTTACGCGATCTCCCTTTCGTGTTCGTCTACCTAGACGACATTTTGGTCGCCAGCACATCCGAAGACGAACACAAAAAGCACCTCACAGCAGTTTTTCGGAGGTTGGGAGAGCACGGGTTAATAATCAATCCAGCTAAGTGCCAGTTCGGGGTGGCGCAGATCGATTTTTTGGGGCACCGCTTCACCCCAGAAGGGGCGGTTCCGCTACCGGACAAAGTGCGCGCAGTGGCAGATTTTCCCCGGCCTCAAACGGTCAAAGCATTACAGGAGTTTTTAGGAATGGTGAATTTTTATAACCGTTTCCTTCCCCATGCAGCGCAGCTCATGCAGGCACTATATGCCGCGCTTAAAAAGCAAAAACCCTCCAATGCAATCGAATGGTCCCCGGAGCGGGAGCGTGCATTCGCGGAGGTAAAAAAAGCCCTGGCAGACGCTGCGTTGTTGGCTCACCCAGACCCAACGGCCCGCATAGCGCTCACCACTGACGCGTCAGATTTGGTCATAGGGGCGGTTGTGGAGCAGCACGTTGCCGGGGTTTGGCAGCCACTGGCCTTTTTCAGCAGATCCTTGCGCGAAGCCGAGCGAAAATACAGCGCATTTGACAGGGAGCTGTTAGCGCTCCACCTAGCCATTCGCCACTTCCAATTCTGGCTAGAAGGTCGGCGTTTCACCGCCTTTGTCGACCACAAGCCGCTTACTTTTGCGATGGCCAAAATTTCGGAGCCTTGGTCGGGCCGGCAGCAGAGGCAGCTAGCCGCAATTTCGGAATTTACTACCGATATTCAACACGTAGCGGGTAAACTCAACGTAGTAGCAGACTGCCTCTCTCGCGCGGTAACAGCACCACTCCACGCAGAGGTAGATTATGCTACCGCAGCCGCAGAGCAGAATAACAGCGCGGAAGCGCACGCGGCTCCATTTCACATGGGGATAGATTATGCGGCCATGGCAGCGGATCAGGGTAGAGATGCGGACGTGTGCGCGCTCCAGTCTGGACCAACAGGGTTAAGGCTGGAGAGCAGGAGCTTACAAAATGGTATGCCCCCACTAATCTGCGATGTCTCTACCGGGCGACCGCACCCGGTGGTGCCGGCCACTTGGCACCGCCATGTTTTTGACTTGGTTCACTCCCTGGCACACCCGGGGGTGCACGCGTCTGTGAAAATGGTAGCAGAAAAGTTTGTTTGGCCGAGCCTGCGCAAGCACGTGAAAGAGTGGGCAAGAGCCTGTATGGCTTGCCAGCGGGCCAAAATTCACAAGCACACAAAAGCCCCCTTAGAGCCATTTCGCATCCCGGCCAAGAGATTTGATCATGTACATGTCGACCTCGTGGGCCCCCTACCGTCATCACAGGGGTTCACACATCTTTTGACAATGGTGAACCGAACCATGCGTTGGCCGGAAGTGGTCCCACTGGCATCGACCACGGCTGCAGAAGTGGCCCGCGCATTTTTGACGGCTTGGATAGCGCGTTTCAGGGTTCCGTCGGATATTACGTCCGACAGGGGACCTCAATTTGTGTCTGAGCTTTGGGCAGCGATGGCCAACAGCTTGGGTGCAACAATTCACCGCACTACCGCTTATCACCCCCAGGCTAATGGTTTATGCGAGCGTTTTCATAGATCATTGAAGGCAGCCCTCAGAGCGTCGCTCACGGATGCAAATTGGGTAAGCAGGCTACCATGGGTTTTATTGGGATTGCGTTCTGCGCCCAAAGAAGAGTTAAAGGCCTCCCCAGCGGAGTTGGTTTTTGCGCAGCCTCTCCGGCTGCCAGGTGAATTTCTGCCAGATCATCCGGCGCCGGGGCATCCCCCGGCTCAGTGGTCACTGATCGGCACGGGAGCAGACATGCTTCTGGGCCCCGTTCATCACATTTTTTCGCGTGTTTTTGTCCCCAAAGCTTTAAAAAATGCCGAAGTTGTTTTTGTCAGGCACGAGGCTATGCGCCCAGCCCTGCGCCCACCCTACGATGGCCCATATAGGGTGCTGGAAACAGGTGATAAGCATTTTGTGCTAGATTTGGGAGACAGAAAGGAAACAATTAGTATAGACAGACTAAAGCCTGCTTTTGTGATGAACGACGAGTCTGTACGGGTGGCGAGGGCTCCTCGACGTGGCAGACCCCCCAGGAAGCATGTCCTGGAGCCCCCGCAGGGATCAAATAACAATTCTCATCCTCAGTTAGCAGATTCACTGCAAGACGGCGCCGCAGGGGCTGCAAAGCCCGCTTACAGCAAGTTTGGAAGACGTTTGAAGCCCAGGCGGCGTATGGACTAATGTGTGGTTTTATCATGTTGTGTGGACTATGCCGTATTGTTTCATTCTTCGACGTTTGCGGGGGGGGGGGGTTATGTGGCTCACATATTTTGACTACATATGTATAAGCACAAGAGTGAGATGCTTAGGACTGCATGTGTTGTGTGACCTCACGTCTTTGAAGGAACAATACGTCTGGACCTCCTGAGGACAACAGCAGGAGGTGGAGGTGCCGTGATGTGGACTCTGAGAGGACTTCCTGACCTCCTGGGGTCAGACGGACGACGAAGGGAGAATTATTGTCAATGGGGGGTTTGGCAACAATGTGATTCTGTTCTTTGATGTCCCAGGTATAAATGTGGGGGTTTGGGGGAGTTCGCTCTCTTTTTCTGTTTGGAGAATGCTGGAGATGTGAGACCTTGAATAAATCTGAATTGAGAAATAAATTCAGCCTCTTTATTTCACGCTCTCCACACAGACAACCATTCACTCTCACATTCATACCTAAGGACAATTTAGAATCCCCAGTTTGAGGCCAGTTAACCTAATTATGTTCTGTAGTTTTGGTTTCTGCCCTACTCTCATTTATTATTGTTATTATCTGTTCTGTTCTGTTCTATCTGTGGCAAAGAAACCAGTTGTGTCCTGTTTGAATGACTATCGTCCTGTTGCACTGACACCAATTGTGATGAAGTGTTTTGAACGGCTTGTCAAACCACACATTACAGCCTGCCTCCCTGCGTCACACGACCCGCTCCAGTTTGCATATCATTCAAACCGCTCCATGGAGGATGCTATAGTCACCACCCTACACTCTGTCATCACCCACCTGGACCAGAAAGACACCTACGCCAGACTCCTGTACATTGATTTCAGTTCAGCATTCAACACCATTATTCCCCAGAGACTGATGGAGAAATTACTCCTTCTCGGTCTGAACACCGCCACATGTCTCTGGATCCTGGATTTCCTGACTGAGAGACCTCAGTCTGTCCGGGTTGGAAACAACATCTCCAACTCTGTCACGCTGAGCACCGGATCCCCTCAAGGCTGTGTACTCAGTCCACTGTTGTTTACACTTCTAACACATGACTGTGTATCCAGACACGAGGGGAACCAGATTATTAAGTTTGCAGACGACACCACGGTGGTGGGACTTATTCAGAGGGATGAGGAATCAATGTACAGGGAAGAAGTGAGAGACCTGGAGGGCTGGTGCAGGGAGAACAATCTGGTGCTCAACGTGGACAAAACGAAGGAGATGATTATCGACTTCCAGCGGTCACAGCCTGAGCACGTCCCCCTCAGCATCGGTGGCCGTTTAGTGAAGAGAGTGGAGAACATCAAATTCCTCGGAGTGCAGATCTCGCAGGACCTGACCTGGAGCAAGAATTCCTTGGAGATCAGGAAGCGGGCTCAGCAGAGACTGCACTTCTCGAGGAAACTCAAACAGGCCTCTCTCCCCGTCTGCATCCTCAGGACCTTCTACAGAGGTGTGGTGGAGAGTGTTCTGACGTACTGCATTGCTACATGGTACTCCAGCTGCAGTATGCCAGACAGAAAAGCCCTGCAGAGGATAGTCAGGTTCAGGTTCAGGTTACTTTATTTGTACCCGTAGGTAGATTTGTTTTGCAGTTGGTGACATCCATATTTACAAGCCACTAATTACATTCAACATAGACACAAACACAGGCACACATCTTACAAAATAGGTAAATATAAAATATGTACAATATAATTTTTATAGCTTGTTCAACTCTTTGACAGCAGCAGGGACAAAGCTGTTTTTGTAGCGCTGGGTTCTACTTTTTGGGACAGCAAACCTCCGTCTGGAGGGAAGAAGCTGAAAGGTGCAGTGCAAAGGGTGGGAGTCATCATTTAAAATCGAGTCGGCCATCCTCTGTACTTGTCTGGTGTACAGGGATGTCAGGCTCAGCTGTGACTCACCAAGCAAACGACTGGACCATCTGACTACCTGATCCAAGGATTTCCTCTGTTTCAGTTTTATCTGACCAAACCATGACATTAAAGAAAAGGATAAAACAGATTCAATAAAAGCCCGATAGAACATAGTCATTATGGTTCGGTCAATTTGGAAGCGTGCAAGTTTTCTCAAACAATGCAAATTTTGCTGACCCTTTTTGCACACCCTTTCACAGTTCACCTCAAAGTTCAATCCACTATCAATAATTGTCCCAAGATATTTGTACGATTGTACACATTCGGTGGTCTGGCCTTTTAGTATGGTGACTTTGTGCCTGGGAGTTTTCCTCCTAAAGTCAATAATCATATCTTTCGTTTTTGTTGTATTCAGCTGCAGGTAGGAATCCTCACACCAGTGAACAAAGTCATCAACTACTGGGCCGTGGCCACTCTCACCATCCTGGAGGAGACTGACAATGACTGAGTCATCAGCATACTTTATAATGTGTCTGTTGTCATGTCTGCTCCGACACATGTTTGTGTACAGGATGAAGAGTAGTGGTGACAACACACACCCCTGAGGAGAGCCAGTAGAAGAGCACTTTAGGTCAGACAATGTGCCATTGACCCTTACTCTCTGCGTCCTGTTGGTTAAGAAATCAGTCGGCAAGGAATCTCTCATACACACTACTGCACCTACGGACATTTTGTATATTATTTGTATATTATAGTTAGTTAGGTTTTTTTTTCCCCCAAGTATGTCTCAGGGATGTGTGAATGGATGGGGGTGGGGGGTGGAGCTATGTGGGAGTGTGTCTTAAGTCATGCTGCTTCTATTTATATGGATGCCGAGAGAAAATTTCATCTTGCCTGCACTACAGTTGTATGTACAGCAATATGACAATAAAGTTTGATTTGATTTGATTTGATCTTGGTCTCTGATTGGTCTTCCCACCTGTTCCGTGTTCCTTGATTGCCCTACTAGTCTATTTAAGTGTTTGTTCTGCTGCTGTTCTGTTCGGGTTCATTGTATTGTCTTCTGTATCGTCTTGCATTGTCGAGTGTGCTAATTTATGTCAGTCTGTGTGTGATTACACGCCTGAGTCTTTGCCCTAGTCCTGCCTCTTCTCCGAGTCTGTTTGCCCATCTTGTTTGTTTATTTTTATTTCAGCCCACAAGGTGTCATTATTTTATGTTTTGCAATAAATTTACAAAACTTGAAGTCATGCATTTGGTCTAACACAATCCTGTCTAACACCACACCCTGACACATTTATTAAAAAAAAAAATAAAATGAAAAAGTTATCCAAACCTTCCTGATCACAAGTAGTCATGTCCTTCTCATATGTTGTTGAAGACAGTGTTACTTTGCATTTCTTTGACAGAAACAAGATGACAATTCTTTGTCATCTTGAGAGATTTCTTCATCTGAAAATGAGCAATTGTTCTTGTTGTGTTGGGTTCTTTTATAAATAAAGACTGCTGCTTTGGGTGAACACGGAGCCTCCTTTATTGACTGGCTGCAACACATTAACACACGAACTCCGCCATATTATTCTCTATCATGCTGTACACCTGACAACATCCGGTCTGTGTCGCCCCCTAGTGGCTCCACATATGTAATGCCTAGATTACACCACATCCCCCTTACTGAAGCTAGGTTGACCCCTTTTAGCTGAAAACACAAAATACATTTTTATATGAGATCTTTTTCCGTTCCCTTTTGTCAACTAACTATGACAGCATAAATTTAACACATCACCCCCCTTTAACAAATCTGTAACATTTCTTTTTTTTTTTTTCACACTGTTGCCATGTAAGAACATATTATGCAAATGCCTCTTATTTTCTATTTAAGGAAGGCATTTTTAGAACTCAACTCTGCTTTCACGAATATTAACATGCAACTCTACAAATCCAGTCTCTTTGGTTTTATCACTTCTCTACCAGACCTGGTTCTAACAACACCTGGTGTTTCCTGTGCATTGGGCTCAGAAACAGTTTCTGTAGGAGTGTCTTTTCCATTTGACTGGGTCCGTTGTGGTTCCATCTCAGTCTTTGGTATCGACATAGGCACAAGATGAGTGCGGTTCCTCCTGATTGTCCCTTGTGGTCCACTGATGACATAGGACCGTGGAGTTTTGTGGACAGATGTCACTGTGCCCTGTGCTTTCGCATCTGTAATCCAAACAGAGTTTCCGGGTAACAGTTTATCCAAATCTCTCGTTCTGTGTCTTTTGTTGAAACATTCTGTTTGCCTCATCCATCTCTCCTTTTCCACGTGATGAATTTGTTGCAGATTCGGCACGCATGGCTGCAAGGCCTCTGGAAGCATTGGCAGGGTGGTACGAAGCCTACGCCCCATGAGAAGCTGTGCTGGGCTGTAGCCATTTGCCAACGCTGTGGTTCTGTAGGCTAACAGTGCTCGGTATGGATCACTGGCTTTCTTAATTAGGTTTTTGACTGTTCTGATAGCTCTTTCTGCCTCACCGTTACTTTGGGGGTACCTGGGACTACTGGTCACGTGCTCAAAACAGTACTCCTTTGCAAAGTCTTCCATTTCCTGACTTGCGAACTGCGGGCCGTTATCCGTGATCAGTATCTCTGGTATTCCGTGACGTGCAAACATAGACTTTAAATGCACAATGACATTGGCAGAGCGAGTTCGGCTGAGCTGGGCAATCTCTATATACCTAGAGAAGTAGTCCACTAATAACAGGTAGTTTTTGTCTTGTAGTGTGAACAAATCAGCTCCCAACTTCTGCCATGGCCTTTCTGGTATATCTGTGGGCATTAAAGGCTCTCTCACATTAACTCTTTCCTGTATGCACTGTCTACATTTGAGTACAACTTCACTGAGCTGGTTGCTTAAACCTGGCCACCATACAGCCTGACGGGCGCGCTCTCTGCATTTAACCACCCCCTGGTGGCCCTCATGTATCTTGTCCAAAACTGCATTTCTCATGTTAGCAGGGATAACTAACCTCGTGCCTCTCAGTAGTAGTCCGTTATGCACACTCAAAACGGCTCTCTCAGACCAGTAGTGCTTCACCGCTCCCTGTAGCTGGTTACGATCCGGCCAGCCTTCTGTGCAGTATTTCATGACTTGTGAACAGACGCTGTTGGACTGCAGTTGCTCTTGGAGATCTGCAAGATATTTGCTGCTTGTAGGGAGTCCCTCTAGCACAGAGTCAACATAAATGTTAGTGTCCTCCATAAGATCTGTGTCTGTGTGAGTAACACTGTTTGTGAGCGGTAAGCGTGAGAGCGTGTCGGCAGTGGTGAGACTTTTGCCCGGGATGTGCTTTATAGTGTATGAGTACCTCATTAGGCGCATACGAAATCTCTGTATACGGAAGCGCATCCAAAGCTAGTCCTCCCAGTAGACTCACTAGTGGCTTATGATCAGTTTCTAGTTCAAAGTGCAGACCCAGGATAAAGTCATTGAATCTTTCGCAGGCCCACGTGAGAGCCAGCGCTTCTTTTTTCAGCTGGGCGTAGCGCTGCTCTGTAGGTGTCAATGATCGAGAAGCGTAAGCAACTGGTGACCACACGTCTCTCTCCTTCTGTAGCATGACTGCCCCCAATCCGTATGAAGAGGCATCTGCAGATATTTTCTGTGGTTTGTTTGGATCATAGAGCTGCAATACAGGAGCAGAGGACAGTTCTTGTTTGAGATTACAAAACGCATTTTGTTGTTCATGCCCCCAGTACCACTTGTTCTTTGTTGAAAGCAAGTCTCTCAATGGTTTGTCCTTTTCAGAAAGGTTCGGAATGAACTTCCCCAGCTGGTTCACCATTCCGAGAAAGCTCCTGAGCTCACTCACGTTGCTTGGCTCTTTCATGTCCTGAACAGCTTGGGTTTTGTCTGGATCTGGCCTCATTCCTTCTGCTGAAACAATAAACCCAAGAAATTTGACCTCTCTTTTGCCAAACTCACATTTTGACATATTCAACGTAACGCCGGCTTTCTCCGCGCGCTTCAAGACAGCGTGTAGTCTTGCGTCGTGCTGCTCCTTGGTGGATCCCCAGACCAGGATATCGTCCACGTGACGGACGACTCCGTCGAGACCCGATGTAACCTCTGTCACCATCATGTTTTGGAAATGTTCAGGAGCACTGGAAATACCAAATGGCAAACGGTTGAAGTGGTATCTGCCATATGGCGTAATGAATGTGGTGAGAAAGGCCGACTCTTTAGACAGTGGTATTTGCCAAAATCCCATATTTGCATCAAGCTTTGAAAAATACTGAGCACCTGTGAGCATGCCTAGCGTTTGGTCCACAGAGGGGAGGATGTATCTTTCGCGACACACTGACTCGTTTAAAGGTGTCATGTCCACACAGATACGCACCTTTTCTTTGTCCTTTTTGGGAGCTACAACCATGCCACAGTACCAATCTGTTGGCTGCTCCACGCGACTGATGACTCCCAACTTTTCCATCCTCTCGAGCTCCTCTTTCACTTTACCCATGAGCGGCAGTGGCACACGCCTTGGCACCTTGAGCGAAAAGGGCTTAGCATCAGGTTTCAGTTTAATTGTGTATGGCTTTTGAACAAGCCCAAGTCCATCGCATAACTTGGGGTACGCTTTTCTCACTGTCTCTTGGTCTATAGTGTCAACTCTGGCAATTAGTTTCAGTCTCACGGAAGCTGTTCTACTCAGTAGTGCCATGCGCAGATTTTTGACAATATAGATTTTCTCAGTAGCGCTCTTGTCACCGTGTGTAATAGTCTCTGTCATAGTCCCCAACACGGTTAGTGCAGTTCCACCCGGTCCGTAGAGTGTTTTTTGTGCCTTTTCCAACTGTTCATTTTTCTTCTCCATCCATCCATCCATCCATCCATCTTCTACCGCTTTTCCGGAGGTCCGGGTCGCGGAGGCAGCAGTTCAAGCAGAGAAGCCCAGACTTCCCTCTCCCCAGCCACCTGCTCCAGCTCTTCAGAGGGGATACCAAGGCGTTCCCAGACTAGCTGGGAGACATAGTCTCTCCACCGAGTCCTGGGTCTGCCCCGGGGTCTCCTCCCAGTGGGACGTGCCTGAAACACCTCAAGTGGGAGGCGTCCAGGAGGCATCCTAATCAGATGCCCATACCACCTCAACTGACTCCTTTCAATGTGACTCCTATTTTTCTTCTCGAAGATTTCAAATGTTTGGTCAGAAACCGCTGTGACGTCCGCTCCGGAATCTAACTTGAAAGTCACTTTATTTCCTCTCACATTTATGTCTGCCAGCCATGGATCCTCTCCTAGATCCACTTCACCCAGAAAAAGTCTGTCTGCATTGTCAGTGACCTCATTCACAGTTGGATTGGACCTACAGACTCTACTATAGTGTCCACGTTTTTTACAGTTATGGCATTCCGCGTTTTTAGCTGGGCACTGTACTGCTGCATGTGCTGGTGCTTTGCCACACTTGGAACAAACTTTACTGTCTTGTTTTGTCTGCTGAGGCCTTGAGGACTTAATCTGTTTTTGTTCCTTGATTATGAACTTGTTTGGCTTGGCTTTTCTGATGTGTACCGCATCCACGGCTGTTCTGTTAATGCTAGTTTCACTTCTTAGGTCAGTTTGTTGTCGTTTTATTTCTTCAGATTGTCTTGCCATTGTTATAGCTTTAGCTAGGGTAAGATCTTTGTCAAGCTGCATTCTTTCTGACAGCGACGAATCTTTCAGACCCACTACAAGCCTGTCTCTCAAGAGGTCATCATGAAGTGCACCGTACTCACAGTTTTCTGCCAGTGCGTAGAGTGCTGTTATGAACGAGTCTACTGGTTCAGCCGGCTGTTGCACTCGCTTGTTGAATTTTGCTCGTTCATAAATCACGTTCTTTCTGGGAACGAAATGTCTATCAAAGGCTGTTTTAACGGCATCGTACTGCTGGCGCTGCACACTCGTTAGCTCGAGCCCTCTTAGCACGTCGTCAGCCTCATCTCCCATGCAATAAACCAGCGTATTTACTTGATTCGCCTCAGCTGAGTTATTCAGGTTACTTGCCAGTCTAAAACGCTCAAAACGTCTTATCCACTTTTCCCACTCTTAGGGTCTCGCAAAGTCGAAGGGCTCCGGTGGTTTAATGGTGAATGTTGCCGCTGGAGTAGCCGCCGCCATTACTGGATCAATTGGCGCAGCTGCAGCTCTTTGAACTTCGTCTGGCATAGCCGCTAGCCGGTTGCAAAGCTGACTTTTCTCACCTCAAAGCACACCAACTTCTGACACCATGTTGTGTTGGGTTCTTTTATAAATAAAGACTGCTGCTTTGGGTGAACACGGAGCCTCCTTTATTGACTGGCTGCAACACATTAACACACGAGCCATATTATTCTCTATCATGCTGTACACCTGACAACATCCGGTCTGTGTCGCCCCCTAGTGGCTCCACATATGTAATGCCTAGATTACACCACAGTTCTCTGGGTTGTACCACTTGCTGAGGACTACAACAGGCATTTATGACATCAGTAAAAAGAGAACTGGGTACTGCAATTTACAGCACCTCTTTAAGTGACATAATGCACGGCTCAGGAGACACGCACGCAGGCTCAGGGTAGATTCAATAGCTTTATTAACAACAAGTGTGTATGAGTGCGTGTATGTGAGATGGTAATGTATTGGTGGTGGCGTCTGCGTTAGGCACGGGAACAGGAAACCGTACAGCCGGACAACCCTATGGGAGAAGCAGAGGGAGAAGGGGAACGGGCACCACACCAACACAGGAGATGAGATAATGGCTACTGGCTTACTTGGTTCGGGCAGGTGACTGGCGTAGCAAGGGCGTAGCCTGGTAGACAGCAACCTGGAGCACCTGAAGCAGCAGCGAAGAGGAGATGGCTGGGGAACGTAGTCCGCCGCCGGGGAATCCACCTGTGCACAGGGGAGGAGAACTGGAAGAAGAAGGTAAGGGATACTTACTTGCGATCTTGCTTGATGAAGGGGGTTCCTTGCAGCAAGAGTAGCCGATGAGAACAGACGGCTTCAGGCCGAAGCCCAGGGCGAGGCGGCTTAAATCCCTCTAGCAGCGCCTCCTGGCGATGGTTTCTCCGGGTGTGCTCGGTGGAACTCAGTGATGAGAGATGGATCCAACACAAACGACGAGGGCACCCATTACCTATGTTCAGGTCCATAGCCCTCCCAATCCACTAAGTACTGTAACCCGCGACCCCGGCGCCGGGAGTCCAGGATGGAAGAGACTGGCCAGGCTGGATGACCATCAATCATCCGGGGCGCGGGCTGTGCAGCAGGGGGAGGGCAAAGGGGGTCGGAGACTGCCAGCTTCACCTTGGAAACGTGGAAGGTGGGATGGATGCGGAGGGAGGGGGGAATAGCCACACGCACAGCCACCGGGTTGATAATCCTGGTGATGGGGTATGGGCCCATAAAACGCTGTGCCAACTTCCTCCTCTCACCCTTTAAAACAACGTCCTGGGTAGACACGTAGACACGTTGGCCTACCTGGTAGGCTGGGGCAGGTCTTCTGTGCCGGTCCGCCGTAGACTTGTTGCGCTCCACCGTGCGTAAAAGCGCATTGCGCGCCGACGCCCAGATGGAGCGGCACCGCCTGAGGTGCGCCCGAACTGAGGGAACAGTTACCTCACTCTCCTGCGTAGGGAACAGAGGGGGGTCGTAGCCCAGGGACGCCTTAAATGGGGACATCCCAGTGGCAGAAGAGCAGGCGGTATTGTGGGCGTACTCCACCCAGGCGAGATGAGTGCTCCAGGACGCAGGTTTGGATGTTGTGATGCAGCGGAGTGCAGCCTCCAGCTCCTGATTGGTCCGCTCACACTGCCCGTTGGATTGGGGGTGATGGCCGGAGGAGAGGCTTACCTTGGCTCCCAGGGCGTTGCAGAATGACCTCCAAACCTCTGAGGAAAACTGGGGGCCCCGGTCCGAGACCACGTCTACTGGAATCCCGTGCAGCCTGACCACGTGCTGGATAAGGAGGTCCGCCGTCTCCAAGGCAGATGGAAGCCCTCGTAATGGGATGAAGTGAGCAGCCTTGGAGAAATGATCTACGATGGTCAGGACTGTGTCGAAGGTGTTAGAGACCGGGAGACCGGTGACGAAGTCCAGGGCGATATGCGACCAGGGCCTGCCAGGGACTGGCAGGGGCTGGAGCAGGCCCGCTGGAGGGGCATTACCTGATTTACTGGTGGCGCAGATGGGGCAGGCCCGGGCGTAGTGGGCAGCGTCCTTCCGCAGGCCCCGCCACCAGAAGGATCGTTGAAGTAAGTCAATCATCCGGGAGGAACCAGGGTGGCAGGTGAGCTTAGACGTGTGCAGCCAGTGGATGACCTCCCCCCAGACCGTGGATGGCACAAAAAGCCTCTCCTCCGGTCCGCCGCCAGGGTCTGGTTCCGATTCCTGCGCCTTCCGGATCTTACTTTCGATGTCCCAAGTGACGGCTCCCACGATGCACAACCTGGGCAAGATGGTGTGGGCTGCGTCCTCAGATGCCTCCTGGGCAAATTGCCTAGAGAGGGCGTCAGGCAGGCCGTTCTTGGAGCCAGGCCTAAAGGTGATGTTGAAGCAGAACCTGGCGAAGAACAAGGACCAACGTGCCTGGCGGGCGTTCAGACGCTTGGCAGATCTTAAATACTCCAAGTTCTTGTGGTCGGTTAGAACCACGAACGGCAGGGCCGCCCCCTCTAGCCAGTGACGCCACTCCTGCAGCGCGAGCTTGATGGCGAGGAGCTCTCTGTCCCCCACGTCGTAATTTCGTTTCGCCGGGGACAAGCGCCGAGAGAAGAAGGCACAGGGCCGTTTGATCCCGTCGTCAGGTGACCGCTGAGATAACACCGCCCCCACCCCCGTGTCCGAAGCGTCCACCTCCACGATGCATTGCAGCGAGGGATCGACTTGGCTGAGGACCCGGGAGGAGGAGAACTCCGCCTTCAGCGCCTGGAAAGCAGCTGCGGCCTCTTCAGTCCACCGGAACGGGACCTTAGGGGACGTGAGGCGGGTCAGAGGGCTGATGATGGTACCAAAGTTCGGGACAAAGCGGCGGTAGAAGTTGGCAAACCCAATAAACTGTTGTACCTGTTTCCTTGACGTAGGAGTGGGCCATTCCACCACCGCTTTCACCTTCGCTGGGTCCGGAAGCACCTGGTCGTGGGAGATGACGAACCCGAGGAAGGACGTAGTCTTAGCGTAAAACTCACACTTCTCAGCCTTGACATATAACCGGTTCTCCAGCAGCCTCTGGAGGACCCGCCTCACATGGACCCGGTGCTCGTCCCTGGATCTGGAGAAGATGAGGATGTCATCCAGGTAGACGAACACAAACAGGCCGATGAAGTCCCGGAGGACGTCATTTATAAGGCGCTGAAAGACGGCTGGAGCGTTGGTCAACCCGAAAGGCATAACCAGGTACTCGAAATGGCCGTTCGGGGTACGGAAGGCTGTCTTCCACTCGTCTCCCTCCCGGATCCGGACGAGGTGGTATGCGCTGCGAAGATCCAGCTTGGTGAACAAAGTCGCCCCCTGGAGGGAGTGGAAGGCGGTGTCCATTAGGGGCAAGGTGTAGCGGTCCTTCTCCGTGATGTCATTCAGGGCGCGATAGTCAATACAAGGACGGAGGGAGCCGTCCTTCTTGCCCACGAAGAAGAACCCAGCGCCTAATGGTGATGACGAGGGACGGATGATTCCAGCACTCATCGATTCCTTGAGATAAGAATTCATAGCCTCCTTCTCCGGCGCAGACAGGCTGTAGAGTCGCCCCGAGGGTAAGGGTGCCCCCTGGCGGATGTTTATAGCACAGTCGTAGGGCCTGTGCGGGGGAAGAGACATCGCCTTGGATTTGCTGAATACCATACCCAGGTCGTGAAACTCCGATGGCACCAGGGTGAGATCCGGAGGCACGGCGTCCTTGGGAGTTGAAGGCGAGGACGGGGCGCAGGCAGTGGATTGGAGGCAGGTGCTCATGCAGAAGGAGCTCCAGGCGGACACTCTGCCAGACCTCCAGTCCAGGACAGGGCTGTGGAGGCGGAGCCAGGGGTATCCGAGGATGACGGGAGATACTGAGTTAGGTAGGACGTAGAAGGTGATCTCCTCCCGATGATTTCCAGAAATAATAACAGGGACGGGAATGGTCTGGTGTGTTACTTTTCCCAGGGAAACACGGGAGAGATTTACTAGGGCGAGAGGAGTCTTGAGGGTATGGCAACAGATGCCCAATCGGGTTGCCAGGCTCTGTGAAATAAAGCTTCCCTCCGCGCCTGAATCCACCAGTGCATGGGTGAGGTGCCCTGTGGAGTTATGACAGAAACGAATGGGCAGCGTCAATTGAGTGAGGGAAGTTAACCGATTAGCGTCCGCGAGGCCCCCTACAGTAACTCGCAGACCTCCCCATTTGGCTTCTGTGGACAAAGCTCCACCATGTGTTGGCTGTCTCCGCAATACATACAGAGACCTAACTCACGGCGGCGTTGTCTCTCCGCTGGGAGGAGCTTTGTCCAGCCTGTCACCATCGGCTCCGACTCCTCGGAGTACGACGGTGACGGCAACGCCAGGGGGCGAGCTTGGGACAGGCGCGACGAGGCACCTCGAGGGCGAGAAGACAACTTCTGCTCCGAGGCCCGCTCGCTCAGCCTGTTATCCAAGCTGATGGCTAGGGAAATTAGCTCCGCTAACGTCTCCGGGATATCCCGTCCAGCCAGGTCATCCCTCAGACCAGCGCTGAGACTGCGAAGGAAGATGCCGCAGAGCGATTGTTCGCACCAGCCAACCTCCTCCGCAGCGACCCGGAAGTCGATCGCGTAGTCAGCTGCTGACCGGCTTCCCTGCTGAAGGCAGAGAAGACGATCGACCTAAACGCTCTCTGTACGCGAATGATCGAACACTTCCAGAAACAGTCTCACGAATTGGCCATAGGTGAGGGTGGCGTAACTGGGCTTCGCCATTACGGCGTAAGCCCAGGTAAGCGCTCTTCCCTCCAGGAGATTCCCTATGTAGCCAATTCGGCTGTGGTCTGATGGAAAATCTCCGGGCACACGGTGAAACACAGACTCACACTGCATGATAAACCCCCGCGCTCCACCGAGCTTACCGCTAAAGCGGGCGGGGGTCGGAATGGGTGTGAGCCATGCCGGTGCCGCCAGAGCTGGCTGAATGGCCGCTGGAGCAGCAGGAGCCGCGCCACCCTGACGAGCCGGGGGGAACGGCTGTTGGGGGTCCAAGCGGTCCAGTCGGTTAGTTATAGTACACAACTGGGTTAAAATCACCTGCTGTTGATGGGCTATTAGATCCACCCGAGCCTCGAGGGTGGAAAGACGGCGTGCGAGCCTGCTGTCTGCCGAGCCGCTCTGCTGAAGCCGTACTGACATAATGCATGGCTCAGGAGACATGCACGCAGGCTCAGGGTAGATTCAATAGCTTTATTAACAACAAGTGTGTATGAGTGCGTGTATGTGAGATGGTAATGTATTGGTGGTGGCGTCTGCGTTAGGCACGGGAACAGGAAACCGTACAGCCGGACAACCCTATGGGAGAAGCAGAGGGAAAAGGGTAACGGGCACCACACCAACACAGGAGATGAGATAATGGCTACTGGCTTACTTGGTTTGGGCAGGTGACTGGCGTAGCAAGGGCGTAGCCCGGTAGACAGCAACCTGGAGCGCCTGAAGCAGCAGCGAGGAGGAGATGGCTGGGGAACGTAGTCCGCCGCCGGGGAATCCACCTGTGCACAGGGGAGGAGAACTGGAAGAAGAAGGTAAGGGATGCTTACTTGCGATCTTGCTTGATGAAGGGGGTTCCTTGCAGCAAGAGTAGCCGATGAGAACAGACGGCTTCAGGCCGAAGCCCAGGGCGAGGCGGCTTAAATCCCTCGCCGCTGACGAGGCGCAGGTGTGCGTGCAGCTGGCGCCACTGATGAGCGGCGAGATATGACATTAAGCATTTCCTATTAGTAAATAATACTTCCGAGGCAAAAGATTAGGCATGTCTGAAAATATGTTCTTATGTAACTGGGCATGAGTTTTGTGGAAACCATGGAGTGAACATGAAAAAAGAGATCGGTCTGTAGCACACGAGCTCAGCTTCTCACTTTTTGTGTTGGAATGTGTCTGTAGTTTTGCGCGCGCACACACACACACACACACACACACACACACAGAGTGGTGTGAAGTGAAAAAGTGTTTGCCCCCTTCCCGATTTCGCTTTTTTTTTTTTGCTTGTCACACTGAAATGTTTCAGATCATCCAACAAATGTAAATATTAGACAAAGATAATACAAGTAAACACAAAATGCAGTTTTTAAATGAAGGTGTTTATGATTAAGGGAAAATAAAATCCAAACCTACATGGCCCTGTGTGAAAAAGTGATTGCCCCCTAAACCTAATAACTGGTTGGGCCACCCTTAGCAGCAACAACTGCAATCAAGTGTTTGCGATAACTAACAATGAGCCTTTTACAGCGCCTTGGAGGAATTTTGGCCCACTCATCTTTGCAGAATTGCTGCAATTCAGCCACATTGCAGGGTTTTCAAGCATGAACCACCTTTTTAATGTCATGTCACAGCATTTCAATCAGATTCAGGTTAGGATTTTGATTAGGCCACTCCGAAGTTTTCATTTTGTTTTTCTTAAGCCGTTCAGAGGTGGACTTGCTGGTGTGTTTTGTATCATTGTCCTGCTGCAGAACCCAAGTGTGCTTCAGTTTGAGGTCACGAACAGATGGCCAGACTTTCTCCTTCAGGATTTTTTTGGTAGACAGCAGAATTTATGGTTCCATTTACCACAGCAAGTCTTCCAGGTCCTGAAGCAGCAAAACAGTCCCAGACCATCACACTACCACCACATTTTACTGCTGGTATGATATTCCTTTTCTGAAATGCTGTGTTACTGTTACACTGGATATAATGGGACACACGCCTTCCAAAAAGTTCAACTTTTGTCTCGTCAGTCCACAGAGTATTTTCCCAAAAGTCTTGGGGATCATCAAGATGTTTCCTGGCAAAACTGAGATGAGCCTTTGTGTTCTTTTTGCTCAGCAGTGGTTTTTGTCTTGGAACTCTGCCATGCAGGCCATTTTTGCCCAGTCTCTTTCTTATGGTAGAGTCATGAACACTGACCTTAGCTGAGGCAAGTGAGGCCTGCAGTTCTTTGGATGTTGTTGTGGGGTCTTTTGTGACCTTCTGGATGAGGCGTCGCTGCGCTCTTGGGGTAGTTTTGGTCGGCCGGCCACTCCTGGAAAGGTTCACCACTGTTTCATGTTTTCGCCATTTGTGGATAATGGCTCTCACTGTGGTTCACTGGAGTCCTAAAGCTTTAGAAATGGCTGGAAAATTGAACTCAGCTTTCCAAAGATGTGATAAACCATAGTTAATTTATGTTTTCACAGGGAGCAATCACTTTTTCACACAGGGCCATGTAGGTTTGGATTTTTTTTTTGCTCTTAATAATAAACACCTTCACTGCATTTTGTGAGATCAGCCTTGGCAAGGAGGTCACTGAGATCCTCTCCGCCTGCTGGGCCTATGACCTGAGAGACAGGCTGACCTTCACTCAGGTGACCAATATGCTGGAGAAGTTACCCAAACTAAACCGCAGGCTTTCCCACCCAGGGCACTTCTGGAAGTCTGCAGAGTTGTAGCAGTCACTCTGAAACATAAGCAATGCAAAAACGAAAGCCTGGGTCTGCCTTGCATGCTCCTTAACTCTCACAGGACTGATCAAAGCATTGCCCTCTGCCTGAAACAGGCACCGCTTCCACACTAACCCACAGTCTTGATCTTCCATGTTCGGAAAAGAGGACCACCGATCTTGAGGTGTAGAAGGGGGACAACCACTGTCTCCTTCCGCTTTTCCTCCTTCTCATGCATCTGATATCTCTTTGCCTTCCTTTTAGTTGTGCTCTATAATGTCAGTGGGGAGGGGGGTATTTGTATGTTGTCATTTTTTGAGTATAATCTGGTAAACACAATTTTTTTTAATGTTTTAAAACAAAGGAGCATTGATAAAGGGAAAACCACTTTGCTGTCTACATGGGAATAGAATACTACTTGTAGACTTAATTTTAATAATCATCCGTAAAAGTGTAAAAGTGCACCTTAAAAAGAACACAAGATGCTTTAAGGAGTTAAGTGATTTCATTCTTTGTGCACAAAAAAACCCAACAACCTAATTCAGGAATGTGGCGCAGAAGTGACATAACTTTCCTTAAATAGTACCTCTTGTATGTGCTTGTGTATCCAGTTTGTGATTGCCAACTTCGGTTGGTGTGCTTGTGTTTCCATGTTCTGTGAGGGTGCACGTGCGACAGAGCGACTGTTCTTTGCCGGGATGTATAAGGTGTGGGTTTTTTTTTTTTTTTTTTGGTGAAAGATGCCGTAAATATTGTGTTGCAAATCCCATGGTATGTAATGTACAAGACTGTATATACCGGTACATGATTTATGTACAGCAAATTCACAGGGTTCTTCTGGAATTTGTACAAACATTTTTATATGTAAATTGCATCATAACCTTTTTGAATAGGTTCTGATATGGCTCTTGCAGATGTGTATATATATTTATATTTTTTCTTGTTTAGAATACTGTATAAATGCTGTACATGTTTTTTTTTTTAGAATGGGTCAATACATGTTTTTTATGTTCATGTAAAAATTCATATTTTTGTATTGCATGTGATTACCACTGTGTACACAGTTTCTGTTTTAATCCATGGAAGACAATAAAATGACGCTTGTCATTTAAAAAAACCCCTGCATTTTGTGTTTACTTGTGTTATCTTTGTCTAATATTTAAATTTGTTTGATATGAAACATTTAAGTGTGACAAACCTACAAAAAAAAAGAGAAATCAGGAAGGGGGCAGACACTTTTTCACACCACTGTATGTTATGTCTGGGAAGCAAGGACCAGCGGATATGTTCTGTGTGTTGAAGGTTAGCTTTATTGCACAAGCTAACAACACGTAGAACAAGCAGGGCAGAGTGTGGTACAGGCAAATAGCAGGCAAGTAGCGGAGCACCAAAGACCCAGACTCCCGCCGTGTCTTGAGCCAGGGTGGCTGCTGATCTTACCCTCCGCAGACGGCTGGTGTGCCATCTCGGACCATCGGCCATGTGGAAGGTGGCTGGCCCCAACTGTGCAGTGATCTGCATCGGTGGCGACAGGAGCATCTGCAGGTCATCTGGGCATTTGGATTGGCGGACCTGAACCCTGTCGAGCACCGTGAGTCCAGACCTATTCAGCTTCATGTGGCACTGCTGCTGCTCTCTCGTCCCTGATACTGGTTGTGGTTGTGGCGGCGTGACGTTCTCGCTGGCGGCAGGGCGCACTCCGGGTTGCTGTGGTTCACCGGGGTCCAGCTGTACGGCGGCTCTATGAGGCTTATGCCAGGTGAGGATCTGAGTCGAGTCCAGATTATGCTCTCTCATCTTTGATGCTGGTTGTGATTGCAACGGCGTGACGTTCTCCCCGGTGACAGGACACCGGTGTCCTGCTTGACTGTGGACCAGATCTCCTGCGATGAGGTGGCAGTTTGAGAATGCTCGTGTTGCATGAGGCACTCCTGTCATTCTTCTGTCCCGCTGTCGGGGAAAAGCGCTGTTACTGGGATATTGTCTGGTGGGTCGTCTGGTGGCGGACATGGAGGCAGATCGGTCTTGTCGCTGACGGGGCAGGTTCTACCCTCCTCCGGGTCACGGTGACTCTGGACTGGATCTCCTGCAATGAGGCAGCAGCTCGAGAATGCTCTGCTGCGTGAAGACCAGCTCCGGGTCCTGTGTGGGTGCGGTCTGAAGCTGATCTTGTGGCTCTGGTTCTACTGGGTTCTGCTCGACATGCGGTGTGAAGCCAGGAGTGGCTGTGTTCATATCTGAGTGTGGCGGACTCGAGCCATCTTTGGCCAAACTGAGTTTACCCTGGGTCGGCGTGCCACGGTTCCCTGTTTTCCCGGGGCGTCTACCTTGGGGCCCTCCTGAGAAGATGTGGGATTGACAGGGTCAGCAGTCGGGGCAACTGTCTTTACCGGCAGAGCTGACTGTGGGGAGTGCGGGCCGGAGCCCGTTAGCTGCAATGCTAACTGGACAGCCTCTTCTAGCTCCAGCTGGGATGCTGTCTCCAGTGTTTTGGTCAGCGTCAGGCTGCCCGGTGCCATCATTAACTTCTCCTGCAGCTTCATATTTGTAATGTGCTCTGCCAACTTGTCTCATACCATCTCAAATTCCAAGTGTCTAAACACTTGCACACATGCACTAGTCAAACAGCGGAGGTTGGCGACAAATTGCTGGACTGACTCACCCACTCACTGTTGCTGGCAAAACTTGGTTCATCTAGCAGTCACACCCTCAGGGTTCACAAAATGTACAGCTAGCAACACGATACATTCAGCATAGGTATCTTTTGGTCCTAATGTTGTGAAGATATGTCATCCCTCGCTGCCGAGGCTGCGAATCAGCATGGCGTGCAGCCTAGCCTTGCTAGCATTAGCCAGGCTGATGGCGCACATAAAAGTCTCGAACAGTCCACTCCAACAAGGCCAAGGAATGGGCGGATTGCCTGGTGTGGCGAGGAACGGTGATAGAGTTGCCAACAATGTGTCCATACTTCAGGAAAACTATTAATTTTCCTACAAAAGTCCAATTTTTCTCCTTGTCGCCAGTTGTTATGTCTGGGAAGCAAGGACCAGCGGATACATTCTGTGTGTTGAAGGTTAGCTTTATTGCACAAGCTAGTAACACATGTAACAAGCAGGGCAGAGTGTGGTACAGGCAAGTAGCAGGCTAGAGGCAGAGCGCCAAAGACCCAGACTCCCGCCCTTAGCCACCTAATATAGTCACGGCGTGGTGACGTCATCCGTGCCTGCGTCACCACGTCCGTGGCGTGCATGGTGGTACATCAATATGCCACAATAGCCTGCTGTTAAAAGTGGCCATAGGTCTTTTTCACCATTAACTCAACAAGGTTTAAATGCCAAGATACAAGGTCCATAGTTGAAACAAACAGCAAAAACATAGTACAGATGACACTGCGAAGTCACACTATACAAAGACTCAAACTGCAACCTTCAGCACCAGAGTCCAACATTCTACACATGCCCTATAATGACATGTTGTATAAATGCACTAAATTAGCATGTGTTAACTGAGTCCGTGATGAGACAAGAAATATTTAACTTTAATTCATTCGATAGATTTAAAATGATACCATAGAATGCTTAATGCCTCAGGCAGAAATGAACTGTGACAGTTCTTGAATAAAGCAGCTCATCAGGATCCTTTGTGGGTGACAAGTACAATTTAAGAAACAAGTTAATAAATCAAAATCACAGCAAATTGTATCCATGGTAAACACACATTATTTATTTCGGAAGTGTATGGTTTAAAAAAATCTGTTGCCTTTTTTTTTTTTTTTTACCAAACATGACAATATTATAATTATTATTAATTGTAGATATATATGTAATTGCTAGTTTTGACTATTTTTGACCAGCAGTGATACTGTAGAGAGAAATGAGCAGGCAAGACAACGAGCTGGATCAACAAAGACTTTATTTTCTCTCTTTTTCTCAAGAATAGCTCCCAGGCTGCAGGGCATCTCTCTTTTATACCTTTAATGCCTTGCCTAGCAGCCTGGGAGCTCACACCTCAATACACATAATAGATAAAGCCTGCACGGCACATTAACATAACAGTCAGCCAGCGTCTCCATCTCTGCTGTCCTGTCTGGACCCCCGTCAGCTTCTCTTCTCCTCGGCCATCATCTCTGAGTGGAGGATGTAACACTTAAGTCCCCCACAATACTACATTTTTGGATCAGCCAATTATGTCTCTAGGTGCAGCGCCTGCCTCTTTTTAATACCAACCAATCATGTCGCTAGGTGCAGTGCTGCGTTCTGCAGAGACCCCTACTTGGGGACCCAAAGTTAGATCCCATAATGCAGAAGTAGGGGGTGGGGCTTAAGCAAGGGATGGGGATGAGGTTTTGGATGGCCACGGTGTTGATAAATATAGCTGTTTGTGTCATGAGCTGGGGCATGGGTGAGCACTGTGCCCAGTCTCCAGTTTTAGTTTTGACAGCGCTGTGCAGCTTCCGGCTGTCATACTGGTTAGTGGGCTGTGCAGCTGTCAGTGATTGTATTTCTTTCGCCACTCATGTTCCACACCTGCTGCCTATTTAGAAAATGGTATTTAAGGGCACAAAAACCTGTTCCTGTTGAAGTGTCCGCCCATACCGTTGGATGTCTTCAGCTGTATCTACTCTGAGTGTTTTGGGCTGCTGTCGAGGAGCATGGGAGAGCTCTGTCCAGGTCAGTGTTTTCCCCTTTTTTTGTCCGGCATTCCCAGGCTTCAGTGTGCCTGTCAACTTCGAGCCCCCACTCTCCTCCGATGCCCTTGTCATCTATTAGTTGTATGTGTAGTGTGTTATTTGTCTGTCTTTATGTTAATAAATGTGCAAACCACAGTGAGCATTTGGTGTCCTTCAACAGCCCTTAAAGAGAGCGATTTATGACAAGAAGGACACGACCAGGGCATGAACACCAGCCACTGTGTGTTTACTGTTCCCCTCCCTTTCTTTTTCTTTTACCCCACATCTAGTCCGTGGTTTTTTCCGGCATGTCTGGCCTCACGGACTGTGGGAGAGGTGGGCTGGATGAGGAGGAGTGTTGGGCGGTGGGACTGTTGCAAGACATCGTTTCAGACGTTCAACTAACCCACACTTCCGAGGAGGAGCTGCAGATTTGGGACAGCACGGCACAGCTGATTGAGGCATTCCTCAGCCTGTGGAGCCACCCGGAACTGGCAGACCTCCTTGTCTCTGTCTGCCATGCTCAACACCGGCTTCGTGGGCTGGGAAGAGCCCCTCAGCCAAGAGAATCTGTGCTGCAGAGGAGATGCCCCGGGGGACGAAAGCTCCGAGCTCGGGACCACTTTCCAGCTGCAGTCCCGTCTCCCCCTGTTGGACTGAGTCCAGCAGCCGGATGCATTGGGTATGCAGCCTTTGTGTCTCCCGATGGGTGCAGAGGAGCTGGAGGAGCACCAACAGGTGGTTGCAGCTGAGAAGGAGCTCATCTTGGACTACAAACTCTTGCTCCTCCGTGAGTTTCTGCCACAGCTGGAGGGAGCGTCACCAGCCCAAACGGAGTCTGAGCCAACAGCAGAGAATCCCCTGACTCTGGTGCTCCACCCATCACACCAGATGACTTTTGCAGCTCCCGGGAGGACGTCGTCCGCCCTCACAGCAGCCACCATCAAGCCCCGGGAATTAAGACAAGTACCTTTTCATTTTACATCACCTTATAATGAAATGTCTTGCCTTATTCCCCATGGTGTGGCTTGGCAGCAGCAGCCCACTGTTTAGGAGGAGAGCCATCATACCATGGAGCAGCCCGAAGCACTGGAGAGTCCAGCCCCAGCCCTGCAGCCGTGCTCTGGATGGGAGGAGAGTGCCACCTACACTCCGGAGCTTGAGTCGACAGTGGAGTGTCTCCTGGCCCCGGCAGCGTGGGAGGTGGTGTCAGTCGTTGGAAGGTCTCCTGCTGCAGCCGCCATGTCTGGAGGTGTGCCAGCTGCCCCATCGGGGGTCCCGCCAACATTTCAGCTAGAGGCCTGGGTTGTCACAGCGGTGTCATCGGAGTCCTGGACGGTGGTGTAGCTTGAGCTCAGGCAAGGTTCCTTGTTTAGCCTAGAGAAATCTTGCCTGGCTCTTGGCTGGAGAAACCAGGTGCTGCCGTCAACCACATTTGACCTTCCCCCACCAGGCTCCACTGATGCCGGTGACTCTGATCCGGTGTGTGTCTGTCCTTTCTCTGCCTCTTCTCCTGAGGTCTCCGGGGGTCCTGCCTTCCTGCCTGAGACCACCATGGGTGCGACGTCCCTGTCCGAGGCTGCCACGGGTGCTACACCTCCGTCTGAGGCCACTGTACGTGTGATGCCTCTGTCTGAGGCCACCATGGGTGTGATGCCTTCGTCTAAGGCCTCTGTGGGTGCTACACCCCAGCCCGGGGCCTCCATGGGTGCTACGCCTCAGTCCGAGGCCGCCATGGGCCCTCCTTCCTCGCCCTTGGCTGGTGCTCTGCTGGTCAATCACCTCCTTGGCCTGGTTCTCTTGCGGGTCAGCCTGTTTGCCGTGGGTGCTATGCTCCAGTCCGGGGTCGTTGTGGGTGCTATGCCTCAGTCTGGGGTCGCCGTGGATGCTACGCCCTAGTCAGGGGCCGCCATGGGTGCTATGCCCCAGTTCGGGGTCGCCGTGAGTGCTGTGCCCCAGTCCGGGCCACCGTAGGTGCTGTGCCCCAGCCCGGGGCCTCGATGGTTGCTGCACCTCGGCCCTATGCTGCCTCAGGTGCTATGCTTCTGCCCAAGGCCACCGCGGGTGCCGTGCCTTCATCTGAGGTTGTCATGGACCCCGTCCTCATCGAAGGCCCCCACTAAGCAGCCTCTTCCCTCATCTGGTTCCTCTGCTGGTCAACCACCATCCTCGTTGGGCGCTACAGTTGGCCAGCAGTCATGGCTGGGGGCTAACCTGCTGCCTCTGGGAGGGGGCACATTGGACTTGGTGGCCCATGAACTCTGGGGGGCCACCCGACAGGCTAGGCTGTCTGCATAGCTGGCTCTGGAACTCTGGAAGACCGCCAGACGGACTACGCTGTGAGGTCGAGTGGCTCATAAACTCGGGGAGGCCACCTGACGGGCTGTACTTTCTGTGCAGCTGGCTCTGGAACTCTGGGAGACCGCCAGATGGACTGTGTTGAGGGGCTGCTCGAGCTGCCGCTGCGGTCACCTGGAAGTTTGTGAGTCCTGGGCCACCACATTGGCTAAGGTTGTGGATCATGAGTGGTTTTTTTTTTGTTTCTTTTGTCTTTTTGTTGTGCCTCAGTCCATCCATGTATGGGTTCCCCCTCCTCCCCCCCAGGATGGGTTGTTTTTCTTGTTGTGGGGGGGTCTGCTTTGTGTGTGTGTGGGGTCTTTTCTTTTTGTTGTTGCCCTGGGGTGTCTTGGATCCACCCCTTGAAGGGGAGGCACTGTCATGATCCAGGGCATGGGTGGACGCCGGGCCCAGTCTCCAGTTTTAGTTTGTCTTTTTCTGTCTGTTTGTTTCATTGTTCTTCCCAGTTGCTGTATTTGGTTCTTATTAATTGTGGTCATTCTGTTCTTGTAGTGTTATTTGTTGCATTTTGGGATTGTGTTTTTCTTGTGTCATTATGGTTTTCAGTTTGTGTTTTATTTTGACAGCGCTGCGCAGCTCCTGGCTGTCAAACTGGTTTGTGGGCTTCACAGCTATCACTGATTGTATTTCTTTCACCACTCATGTTCCATACCTGCTGCCTATTTAGAAAACGGTATTTAAGGGCACGGCAACCTGTTCCTGTTGTTATGTCGTTCCATACTGTTGGATGTCTTCAGCTGTATCTACTCTTAGTGTTTTGGGCTGCTGTTGAGAACAGGACAGCTCCGTCCAGGTCAGTGTTTTCCCCTTTTTTTGCCCGGTGTTCCCAGGCTTCAGTGTGCCTGTCAATGTCAACCCCCCACTCTCCTCCAGTGCCCTTGCCATCCATTAGTTGTATGTGTAGTGTGTTATTTGTCTGTCTTTATGTTAATAAATGTGCAAACCACAGTGAGCGTTTGGTGTCCTTCAACAGTGCTTAAAGAGGGTGATTTATGACACTTTGCTCCTCACCAAAGGGATAGTTTTTTTTTTCCAAGTGGGGTTATATGTAATACTTCTTAGTCATCTTACAGTTAGTTTAGTCAGGGTCTTCTCTCCTTTTAAGCCAGAGGCACACCAAGCCGACAACTCTGGCAAAACCTTATGAACACTGTCCTACTGCTGCATCCCATTTTTCCAAGTTTGTCAGCGTAAAAACAAGTTCCACCTGCACGCACCGGGAACGCTACAGCCAATGGCATAAAGCATATGACCTGCACGTGTGCTCACTCATTCACTTCGCTCAACAGCTAATCAGAGTGCTGTGTTTCACCGACAAGTCTGACACCAATTCAACTGACACACAAAGAAAATGAGGCTCATCAACGGCTCGAACTTGCCAGATGATCAATCTTTGTCTTGGTGTATCTCTTTAGAGAACAAGGGAGGACAGTCATGCACAGAGTCAGGACTGCAGTGGAGTGTAATGGACTCACGTTTAGAGCAAATGTTCACTGTCTAAAATTATTAAAATTTTACTTTAGCACTATGCTTTCAACCAAAGAATGTCAGTGTTGCTGTGTTGCAAAAAAGCAGTGGCATCCAACAAAGCATTGTACTTAGCCACAGACATTTTTCTGTTCAAAATATAGTGCTAAAGTAAAGCGCTGTCTGATACAGTTGTGAAGTGGGATGAATTATTTTGATATAGTGCTTTCTCGAGTTGCGAAGTTTCAATATTTTTAGACAGTGAAGTTGCTCTAAACATATGTTCATTACACTTATTTTATACAAAGGAGAGAGGCCAGACCACCAACTAATTAAGCTAATTACATAACCTCAAAAGACATGGTGAATGACATCACAATGTCAAGGTTAAACTTTGAATAAAGCTTCATGATTATTGGATGACTTTACCTTCGGTTTTTCTACACCTCAGTATTTGCCATTACATAAACCAGTCCCTCCAGGATTTTGCGATGTTTCAGGGATTCGCTGCATCTTTTGCGCGACCTTGCAACTTTGTCCAATCACGGTAATTTTCCTGCAATTTTTCCAGATCCTTGTCAACTTCTGCCAATTTTGCCAATCAAATTTGTCCCTGAGTAGCGCTCAAACGCTCAGTCTAACCAATCAATTGCTGAACCACGCTCACTTCCATGTTTACAGTGAGTATTAACGGAACACATAAGCAAAAAACTGTGTGATTAAACAAAAAAAACCACCCATGAGTTTTCTCACACCGTCTCTTCCTCTGTCTCCCCTGGCCCTCTGGTGGAGGTCTCCCCAAGTCTCCATCCTGGCCACGTGTACGAAGTGCCGGACTTGTGTTGAAAAAGTTCTGCCTGCCTGAAAAGCACCCCGTCGCAGGAATGCGTGTGAGGAGAGACACCATAAAACCACAAACAAATGAGAAAATATAACACTGCAGCCAGTGCTTCAGCACTGAGGCTGGTGATTAAAAATATTTCATGTGCAAACCCAATTCCAAAAAGGTTGGGATGCTGTGTAAAATCTAAAAAAAATTAAAGCAGAATGCAGTTACTCACAATTCTTATACACCACTATTCTATTGAGAGTAGAATATAGAAAACATCAAATGTTGAAAGGGAGACATTTCACTGATTTATGATGAAAATATTTAGCTCATCTTGACTTAGATGGCAGCAACATATCTCAGAGTTGGGACAGGCTCACCATAAAATTAGAAAACTAAGTTGTGCTGAAAAGAAATAGCTGGAGGACATTTTGCAACTGATTACGTTAATGAGCAATGGGCCTATTGCATTCTCTTTTTATTTACACCCAATCATGTACGGTGCTACACTGAGGCTAGCGGGTGCTTTAGTCCCATCACACAGCTGCATAGCCCAGGCTAAGCCTCCTCAAGTCAAAGTTATGGCAGTCTGCGTTCTAATCATTTCTAATTTTTTACCAAGCAATCATATTTCTTGTTAACCTGCTCATATCTTTTACTTATTTTTTTATTTTATTTTTATTTTATTGTTTTTATTGACTGTGGTTTCTGCTCGTGCCGAGTTTTATATTGTTTTTGTTGGTTTTAAATTGTTTTTGTGTTAGTGTCCTGCTCCTTGTTTTTATGTGCTGTTTTTTTCAATTTTCCTGTTGTACAGCACTTTGTAGCAAGTGTTACTTTTTAAAGTGCTTTATAAAGAAAGTTGACTGATTGACTGATATCTTTGTACACCTGCAGTTTACTTAATTGGTACATTAAAATTTGTGCTTAAATGTAAAAAACAAACTGATTTTATAAATGACATTCTTCAGTCTCTTTTCTCTCTTCCTGTTTGCCTTCTGCACTTCCGCAGCAAGTAGCCAATGCCCACCCAGCACAGGGCAGCAGTCATCATCAGTATGACTAACAGGAAACTGCCGGTGTCTATGCTGTAGTACTGAAACCAATTCAGTTCATGAGATGCCAGCCGCAGGTGCTGCGCTCCGCCATGCCGCATTACAAACTCCACCCAGAAGACAGCAGTATCCAGCGCTGACACAGGCCGGTCTCGGTGCACCTCTGACAGACGACGCATGCTGGACTTATACCTGTGCATGACAAGATAAGATAAGATAAGATAAGATACAGTGGTGCAAAAAAGTGTTTGTCCCTTCCTGATATCTCAATTTTTTGTATGTTTGTCATACTGAAATATTTCAAATCATCAAAATTAAATATTAGACAAAGATAACACAAGTAAACACAAAATGCAGTTTTTAAATGAAGGTGTTTATTATTAAGGGAAAATAAAATCCAAACCTACATGGCCCTGTGTGAAAAAGTGATTGCCCCCTAAATCCAATAACTGGCTGGGCCACCCTTAGCAGCAACAACTGCAATCAAGTGTTTGTGATAACTGGCAATGAGTCTTTTACAGCGCTGTGGAGGAATTTTGGCCCACTCATCTTTGTAGAACTGTTGTAATTCAGCCACATTGGAGGGTTTGAGCATGAACTGCCTTTTCAGGTCATGCCACAGCATCTCAGTCGGATTCAGGTTAGGACTTTGACTAGGCCACTTTAAAGTCTTCATTTTGTTTTTCTTAAGCTATTCGGAGGTGGGCTTGCTGGTGTGTTTTGGACCATTGTCCTGCTGCAGAACCCAAGTGCACTTCAGCTTGGGGTCACGAACAGATGGCTGGACATTCTCCTTCAGGATTTTTTGGTAGACAGCAGAATTCACGGTTCCATTTACCACAGCAAGTCTTCCAAGTCCTGAAGCAGCAAAACAGCCCCCAACCATCACACTACCACCACCATATTTTACTGTTGGTATGATGTTCCTTTTCTGAAATGATGTTACTTTTACACCAGATGTAATGGGACACACACCTTCCAAAAAGTTCAGCTTTTGTCTCGTCAGTCCACAGAGTATTTTCCCAAAAGTCTTGGGGGTCATCAAGATGTTTTCTGGCAAAACTGAGACCACCCTTTATGTTCTTTTTGCTCAGCAGTGGTTTTTGTCTTGGAACTCTGCCATGCAGGCCATTTTTGCCCAGTCTCTTTCTTATGGTGGAGTCATGAACACTGACCTTAACTGAGGCAAGTGAGGCCTGCAGTTCTTTGGATATTGCTGTGGGGTCTTTTGTGACCTCTTGGATGAGTCGTCACTGTGCTCTTGGGGTAGTTTTGGTCGGCCGGCCACTCCTGGGAAGGTTCACCACTGGTCCATGTTTTCGCCATTTGTAGATACTGGCTTTCACTGTGGTTCGCTGAAGTCCCAAAGCTTTAGAAATGGCTTTATTGTGGAGGAACAAATAAGTTCAGGCGAGATGCGATGAGCTGGAACGTTTCAGATTTTTATTTCCTCCATCATCATGAGACACACTGTAGCGCTGTGCGCTGTGTTGTGCTGTGTGTGCTGTGTGTGCTATTGAGGCATGTATAGCAAGCTCTTTTACACATGTTATACAAAGAGAGAGAATGTATGGCACATTTCCATATTAGATAGATAGATAGTTTATTTCGAACACAAAATATAACAAATACAAGCAAATGGCAAATGCAATAAAGTAACATTATATACTGTTCGAAAGGGAGAAGGAAGAAGTGAACACTTATTAATTCCATCTCCTCTTTTCCATAGATACACCCATGTGAATTTTATACAAATTACCACCTTTAAGACCCCAAGTAAACAATTTACTGTGTTTTTTACAAATCAACATTAACACCCATCCATTCTAACATACAATGATGTCCATACAACAAAACCAGCCTCAAACAACACAGATATACACAGTGCTGTCCCACCCACCATTCCATAGTGTCCCATAATATCCCAGAGTGAACATAATGAATCGTACATATAACTACTACCCTTCTAACATATACCCTTTCAGCAAATGATGCTTATACCTCTTTTTGAATTGATTTCTGTTTGTACATAGTTTCAGTTCCGGCTCTAGACTGTTCCACAAATCCACCCCACAGACAGATATGCACATACTTTTCTTGGTAGTACGTATCTTGGATTTTGTAACGTTTAAGTCTCCCCTCAAATTATGATCATTGTCTCTTGGTAGTTGATTATTAATTGCCCTGTACATTACTTGTGCTGTCTTAAATTTAACTATATCGATGAACTTTATGACATGTGACTTTAAGAACAACGAATTGGTATGGTCTCTATATCCTGCATTGTTTATTATCCTTATAGCTCTTTTTTGTAATGTGCATATTGACTGTAGGTTGGTTTTGTAGGTGTTTCCCCAGACTTCTACACAGTAGTTAAGATAAGGTAAAAACAGTGAATTGTACAATAAGACCAATGATTTATAGTCCAAGAAGTGTCTTGTCTTCCCCAGTATGCCTATACATTTTGCTAATTTGGCCCGGATGTGACTGATGTGAGGTTTCCAGCAGATTTTATTGTCAAGCGTCACCCCCAGGAACTTATTTTCCTGTACTGTTTCTATTCTGGTATCATCTATCGTTACCATTATTTCATGATTTATTTTATAATTTCCAAACAACATAATCTTTGTTTTTTTTAGATTTAGAGATAATTTATTTTTGTTGAACCACTGCGTTAATTTTTTCATTTCAGTTGTGACCACCTCTAAAACCTGCTGCAAATTCTCACCAGTGCAGAGGATATTTGTGTCATCCGCAAACAAAATAAATTTCAGAATTTTTGATACTTGGCATATGTCATTTATATATAAAATAAAGAGTTTGGGTCCCAAAACTGACCCCTGGGGCACACCACAAGTGATGTCCATGAAGGGTGATTTGTGCTCTCCAATTTGTACAAATTGTTGTCTGTTACTTAAATAACTTTCCACCCAACTCAGTCCAACCCCTCTTATCCCATACCTTTCCAGTTTCCTTAGTAGTATTCTGTGGTCAATGGTGTCAAAAGCTTTCTTTAAATCTATAAATACTCCTACAGCAACCTTTTTTTTAATCTATACAACTAGTAATTTCTTCTATAAGTTCGATCAGTGCCAAAGATGTAGATTTATCTGCTCTAAAACCATACTGGCTATCTGTAAGGAGGTTGTGTTTTTCAGTGAAATCATCCAGTCTCTTAGTGAAGATTTTTTCAAGTATTTTGGAGAAATGTGAGAGTAAAGAGACTGGCGTCTCCTGTTTTGTATAGAGGTATTACTTTTGCTATTTTCATTTTGTCTGGAAATGTACCAGTTTGAAATAACAGGTTACAGATGTGGGTGAGTGGCTTAACAATTCCCTCAATTACTTTTTTCACTATTGTCATGTCAATTTCATTCCAGTCCGTTGATTTTTTGTTCTTAAATTTACTCACAGTCTCGATAATTTCCTTTTCAGTAACTGCACCCAAAAAGATTGTGTTTGGATTTCTATCTTCTTTTTCATTCACAGAACCACTGTAGTTTGTTTCTGGTGTCACTATTGATTTTGCTAATTCAGGACCAACGTTTACAAAAAATTTATTGAAACCACTGACCACATCTTCCATATTATTTATCAAATTGCCATTTTCGATAAAATATTCTGGATAATTTGCATTCTTAGGACGATTACTAATAATCCCATTGAGTACTTGCCATATTCCTTTTATGTTATTTTTGTTATCCTCTAGTATTCTGTTGTAATATTCTTTCTTACAGGTCCTCATTATAGTAGTAAGCTTATTTTTGTATCTTTTATATTTGATCTCAGCTTCCACCGTTCTGCATTTAATGAATTGTTTATATAATGTATTCTTCTTTTTACATACATTTATTAACCCCTTGGTAACCCAAGGAATATTTTTCTTTTGTTGTCTGTCACTGTATTGTTTTATAGGACAGTATTTATTGTACAATGATTGAAATATTTGTAAAAATTTATCATATGCTCTATTTATGTCATTTTCATCATAAACTATCTTCCAATCTTGTATTAATAATTCCTTTGTCAGTAAATGCATTGATTCTTCGGTTCTTATTCTTTTATATTTAATATTTTTGGTATACTTTTTCTTCCTATAATCACATTGATAGACAACAAAAATCGGCAGGTGGTCACTGATATCATTCAACAAAAGCCCACTCCTGATATTATTTTCCATAATGTTTGTGAATATGTTATCTATTAGTGTGGCACTGTGTGACGTGATTCTGCTAGGTCCGGTAATTGTTGGATGTAAAACCATACTGTACATTGTGTTGATAAATTCTTCTGTCAAACTATGTTGTTTTGAGTTCATCAGATCTATATTGAAATCCCCACAGATGAACATAACTTTATGAGTTAGTTTTGCATACATTTTTTCCATCCAGTCCTTAAATAAGTCAATGTTTGATCCAGGTGTTCTATATACACAGCTCACTACTACATTCTTCACATTGTCCAGACAGATTTCTATTGTAATACATTCAAATAAATCATCCACAGTTACTGACAGATTTTCAACAACCTTGTATTTCAAGCTCTTGTCAACAAAAATTGCAACTCCTTGTGGTATATATGACTCTTATATCCCATATCTACATATGTTAGAACAAGTGGAAATGTTTTGTGACAGCATATGTAAGGAACTTCACACCTGGAAAGGACAAAGGATCTCCCCCGCCGGGTTAAAGTCAACGGACCTCCCAAGACGCGGCTGCGGAGATGGACTTGACACCTTTACCCCCTAAGGCAAGAGGAGGAGTTCCCATCACCTCCCAAGACAAGGAGAGGAGATAGCAGAACAATGGGGGGGTTAAGATAACGGGGGGATGTCAGCTTTTTCAATGTGTGGCTCTATGTGTACTTGTATTTAACCAGCGAGCGGAGCAGAGCTCCCCCTCTTGCCTTCTGCCAAGCTCTACACCTGATGAGACTCGATAGAAGAGCTATTCATTAAAAACCCTGTTTTTAATACAAAAATCGCCTCGTTATTTCAGCTCCTCTACACTGGTGACCTTGACGCGAGAATATGGACCGGAGGCGTTCTTCAAGCTGCTCATCCATGGTGACTCGGGCATACGCCAGCGATGACGCAGACGAGGGAACAAGCAGACAGCTGTTCCCCACGGCAGAGGGCACTGAGAGAGCTCAACCGAGCTCCAGCACCGCCGTGAGTGCCGAGGCAAGGCACTCTCACCCGGCGGGCACAACAGTGATGGTGTGCACGAACGCCGTTGCTGTCAACCTGCCAGACTTCTGGCGAGAAGACCCCGCCTCTTGGTTTCAACAAGCTGAAGCCCAGTTTATACTGGCAGGCATCACAGCAGACGATATTAAGTTTTACCATATCGTCTCCAAACTCGACTCCGCCACTTCGAAGTGTGTGCGGAGCTTGGTCCGGCGACCACCAGCCCGGGACAAATATGAGACACTCAAGGCGACCATCATGGCGAATTATGTCCCGTCAGCGGAGGAAAGAGCCGAGAGGATCCTGGCGGTCTATGGCCACAGAGGGAGCAATCCGAGGACCCTCATGGAGGATTTGCTACAACTCAAGGAGGAGGATAATGATAATTTCCTTTTCCAATTCATTTTCCTCAGCACGCTACCACCGCAGTTGAGAGAGACACTCGCCAGTATGAAGTGCAATAATCATCAGGATTTCCGCACACTGGCCAACGAGGCTTACCGGCCCGTCAACGCCTGCAGAGAACGGACACCCACAGCGGCATCTGCAGATCTGAAAACTGACACCCCGAGCCTTGGAGAGACTCAACCCACGGTGACAGCGGCGCGGCCCAAGCGCAACGAGCAGAACGACGTCTGCTATTATCACCACCGCTTTGCAGAGAAAGCCCGCAAATGCGTTCCCCCCTGCAAGTTTACGATGTCGTGGAAACGCCAAAGCCGAGGGCCATTAACAGCAGCAGTTCTCGGCGAGAAGAATAAGCTGTTATACGTGACGGATGGATACACAGGCAAGCAGTTCCTCATCGACACGGGAGCTCAGCTGAGTTTCGTCATGCCCTCCCACGCAGATCGAACCATGGGCACCCGGGGCAATGGAGCAGTGGCAGCCAACGGCTCTGACATCGACACGTTCGGGGAAAAGAGCCTGCACCTCCTCATCCACGGCCGCAGCTACAGATGGACATTTGTTGTAGCAGCGGTGAGCTTTAACTTGTTAGGCGCAGATTTTCTGTGTGCACACGGGTTATTAGTGGATCTTGCAAATAGGCGCCTGGTTAATGCACTATCTTTTGCTTCTATTCCATGTTCAGCTCGAGTTTCCCCACCACCTGTGCAGGCCAACGTCACCACAGCGGGAGGTAAGTTTGAACAACTCCTCACCCAATTTCCAGCACTCACAACCCCCAAATTCTCAGCCACTGTAGCCAAACACGGGGTTAAACACTTCATTCCGACAACAGGACCTCCTGTTTTTGCCAAAGCTCGCCGCTTAGACGCGGCCAAGCTCAACATAGCAAAGGATGAATTTGCAGCTCTCGAAAAATTGGGCATTGTTAGACGCTTGAAGAGCCCCTGGGCTTCACCACTTCACATGGTTCCGAAATCTGACGGTTCTTGGAGACCGTGTGGAGATTACCGAAGGCTAAACAACGCTACAGCGCATGACCGCTACCCCATTCCTCACATTCAGGACTTTTCACTGCATTTAGCGGGTGCGCGCATTTTTTCAAAAATAGACTTAGTCCGCGGTTATCACCAAGTCCCAGTCCGGGCTGAAGATATTCCTAAAACAGCGGTTATAACCCCTTTCGGCCTTTTTGAATTCCTAAGAATGCCGTTCGGCCTCAAAGGCCCTGCTCAAACTTTTCAACGGATGATGGACGCAGTCCTGCGCGACCTACCCTTTGTTTTTGTCTACCTCGATGACATGCTCGTAGCCAGCTCATCCGAGGAAGAACACGAGCAGCACCTCACTACCGTTTTTCAGAGGCTGGAAGAGCACGGACTTATAATCAATCCAGCCAAATGCAAATTCGGCGTATCGCAAATTGATTTTTTGGGACATAGAGTCTCCCCGACAGGGGCATTTCCGCTTCCAGACAAAGTTCGTGCGATAGAAGGTTTTCCACGGCCTCAAACGGTTAAATTGCTACAGGAATTTTTGGGGATGGTTAATTTTTACAACCGTTTCCTCCTCCACGCAGCTCAGCTCATGCAACCTCTATATGACGCGCTCAGAAAAAAGAAGGCTTCCAACGCGGTCGAATGGACCCCGGAGCGCGAACGCGCTTTCGCGGAAGTAAAAAACGCCTTAGCTAACGCCACAATGTTAGTCCACCCAGATCCCTCAGCCCGCATTGCTCTGACCACAGATGCTTCTGACCTGGCTATAGGGGCAGTTGTAGAACAACTTGTCAGCGGAGTCTGGCAACCTTTGGCATTCTTTAGCAAATCGCTAAACCCAACGGAACGCAAATACAGCACTTTCGACAGAGAGCTGCTAGCGCTTCATTTGTCCATCCGCCACTTCCAGTTTTGGTTAGAAGGGCGGAGTTTCACGGTCTTTGTGGACCATAAGCCGCTCACTTTTGTTATGGCTAAAATTTCAGAACCATGGTCGGGCAGACAACAAAGACAGCTAGCTGCGATTTCAGAGTTCACCACAGACATTCGACACGTAGCAGGCAAACTTAACGTTGTAGCTGACTGTCTCTCTCGCGCTGTGACACCGCCAGAGCACGAGGAGACAGATTACACCGCCTCAGCAGCGGAACTCTTCACTAACGCACACACATACGCAGCACCTATCCAGGATGGAATAGATTATGCAGCCATGGCGGAAGAACAAAGCAGTGATGCAGACGTGCGCGCGCTCCTGTCCGGACCAACAGGGTTAAGGCTGGAGAAAAAAGGGTTGCGCGACGGCGTGCCCCCCCTAATATGCGACGTTTCAACCGGCCGACCTCGCCCGTTAGTACCAGCTGCTTGGCGCCGCCGTATTTTCGACGCAATTCACTCCCTCGCGCACCCAGGTGTGCGCGCCTCGGTCAAAATGGTTGCTGAAAAGTTTGTGTGGCCAGGCCTGCGCAAAAACGTAAAAGAATGGGCAAAAACTTGCATTCCTTGTCAAGGCGCCAAAATACACAGACACACAAAAGCCCCTCTGGAGCCTTTTCCAATTCCTGCTAGAAGATTCGACCACATTCACGTCGACCTCGTGGGGCCGCTACCTTCCTCCCAAGGTTTCACACACCTGTTAACAATGATAGACCGCACCACACGCTGGCCAGAGGCAGTCCCTCTAGCGTCAACCACAGCGGAGGAAGTCGCTCGCGTTTTTCTAGCAAACTGGGTGGCACGTTTTGGCGTTCCATCAGACATCACGTCAGACAGAGGGCCTCAATTTATCTCAGAGCTCTGGTCAGCCATGTCTAACAGTTTAGGGGCAACAATTCATCGCACCACCGCTTATCACCCTCAGGCTAATGGGTTATGCGAGCGTTTTCACAGGTCCTTAAAGGCTGCCCTCAGGGCCTCACTAACGGACACAAATTGGGTAAATAAACTTCCCTGGGTTTTATTGGGGTTGCGTGCAGCACCTAAAGAGGATTTAGACGCTTCTCCTGCAGAATTAGTTTTTGCCCAGCCTATCAGACTCCCAGGAGAATTTTTACCAGAGAACCCAGAACCAGGACACCTTCCAGTCCCAAGGTTTTTAGGCAGCAGTGGACCGGACTCCCTCCACGGTCCAGCTCATCACTCTTTTCCACGAGTTTTTGTTCCTCAAACTTTAAAAAACGCTGAGTTCGTTTTTGTTAAGCATGAAGCCATTAAACCAACGTTACGCCCAGTTTACGATGGCCCGTTCAGAGTGCTGGAAAATGGTGACAAACACTTTGTGCTTGATTATGGGGACAGAAAGGAAGTGGTCAGTGTTGACAGACTCAAACCTGCTTTCTTGCTGAGAGACGAACCTGCACAGTTGGCACGAGCACCTCGGCGTGGTAGACCCCCCAGAGGAAAAGTCTCAGCCCCCAGGCAGGGAACAAATAATCTCTTTCCTTCCCACAATGCAGATTCACCACGAGAAGGGACACCTAAGCCAACCTACAGCAGTTTTGGGAGAAGAATAAAGCCCAGACAGCACAGGGACTGATACCAACCACCCCGCAATTATTCACTAATTGTGCTACAACAGTTTAAGGCTACTTATGATTTCACTATGCTGTTATGTTTACCACTGAACTTTCTTAGGAGCATGGCTGCTAGAAAACTTCTCCTGTGGCAACAGTTGTAACAAGTAGTATTTCATAGTTATTATCTTAGACTGTGATTCTTTCTGTGTCCTTTCCTAGTGTTTGGGGGGCCTGTGGTATATATGACTCTTATATCCCATATCTACATATGTTAGAACAAGTGGAAATGTTTTGTGACAGCATATGTAAGGAACTTCACACCTGGAAAGGACAAAGGATCTCCCCCGCCGGGTTAAAGTCAATGGACCTCCCAAGACACGGCGGCGGAGACAGACTTGACACCTTTACCCCCTAAGGCAAGAGGAGGAGTTCCCATCACCTCCCAAGACAAGGAGAGGAGATAGCAGAACAATGGGGGGGTTAAGATAACGGGGGGATGTCAGCTTTTTCAATGTGTGGCTCTATGTGTACTTGTATTTAACCAGCGAGCGGAGCAGAGCTCACCCTCTTGCCTTCTGCCAAGCTCTACACCTGATGAGACTCGATAGAAGAGCTATTCATTAAAAACCCTGTTTTTAATACAAAAATCGCCTCGTTATTTCAGCTCCTCTACACTCCTCCTCCTTTTTTCACTTTTCTATTTATATAATTTAGTTCATAGCCATCCATGGTAAAATCCACTCCTTTCTCTTCACTGAGCCACGTCTCTGATATTGCCACAATATTGAAGGGCTCTTTAAACTGGTGTAAATAATCTTTAATGTTATTAAAGTTTGCATAGAGACTCCTGCTGTTGAAGTGGATCATAGAAATATTGAAATCAGATGTGACCATTGTGTTAATCTGTTCATCTGTCTAGTAATTACAGTCATTATTGATGGAGCTAAATAAATTATTATCAGGGTCTATGTCATATTCTATGTCCTGTGGGTTGTGATCTGTGTATTCAAAAACTTTCAGTTCCTGTTGTCCCTGTTTGTTGATTTTTTGATTCATGTTGTTGAATGTTTTTTGCAGATGAGTAAAATCCTTTAGTGTCCTACAGTTGTCTGAATTGTTGCTGTGACTCCAGTTCATAATATTCATTGATAATTGTCCAGTTCCATAATATTACGGATGTTAATGACCTTGGCTTCTTCAGGTGATCCGTTTAATTTGATGTATATTTTACAGTTTGATGTCCAGGTGTTTTGAATCTTTTTCTGCTTTTTCAGGTATCTTGCTTTCCTGGCTATTTCTGCGTTTTCCTTCGTGAGGTGCTCGTTAATGTAAATGTTTGTTTCTTTTAGCTTCCTACCTTGTTTCAGTAGCGCAGTCTTGTGTTTTTTGTTCACAAACCTCATGATCACAGCTGGTTTGTCGCCGCTTTTCCTGGGCAGAGGGTGGCAGGACTCTATGTTGTTGCAGTCCAGCTGGATTCCTTTGGCCTGCATGAAGGCCGCCACTTGTTGCTCAGCGGATTCCTCATCCAGCTGACTTCCACTGCTGTCTGCGGCCACTGCTCTCGCGTATGATCGGGGTTTGATGTGGAGCCCCGTGATGATCACGTCGTTCGCCCGAGAGCTCTGGTCCATCTCAGCCATTCTGCTCTCCAGATACGCCAGCCTCCTGTCTTTCTCAGCGTTCTGGTTCCACAGCGCTTTAATCTCCTCCATTAGGTCCAGGATGCTTCTTTGCTGTGCCTTTACAGCGGAAATCTCTTCCGCCAAGAAATCCAGCGCTTTTTTTATTTCCTCTTCATTTTGCAGAACTTTCTTGGGACCCATTTTCCCAGCCGATGATCGCTGAATCCGATCGTAGGAAAAAAAAAAAAAACACGTGGGAGAAATCCCTTTGTTTTCCTGAGCGCGAGGGGCGAGAGGCCAATTGCTACACCAGCCACTACTGACAAATTCCCCTTATTTCTCACGAGTAGGTTCACACTCCAGCGGCAGCAACAAAAAAAGGTCAAAACGCCAGCTCCAAACTGCGTTCTAACTGCGTTTATCTGCCTTTTAACCTGATATACATATCAGTCAATACATATCAATCACGTGACCAACTGGTGCCCGGATGTCTTCTCCTTAATCCGGGGATGTATAACAATTGTCCATTGTTCTGGTTACCCCCCAGGGGTTCTCTGTCCATATGCAATCCCTGCTGAGCGTGAATAGTATCAGTCTGCATTGTGCTGGGTGACCACACGGCTCCCCCCAGAATGCTCGGAAGGGGCTGTGACACCCCCCCCCCCCCCCCGTCGTTTGGCTCCAGATCCAGTAGAACTGTCGGAGGGCATGTCAGTCCGTGGGGGGGAACGGGGGGGGGGGGGAGTGTGAACGGCACATTGAACGGCTGTGGATTGTGGGCGCACAGGCCAGTGTGCGTCATGCGTAATGGAGCCAGACGGCGATCGGCCGGCTTTAGGGAGTGAGGTGCGGGAAGAGCGCTGTCGAGGAGGAGGGAGAAAGGGGGGTGGGAGTAAGTGAGTGCCGGCCCAGGATGTCAAAGGTGTCTGGACCGCGCAAAAATTGCGTGTGGATCCGCGAACTTTCTCGTTAAACCTGGCGGTGATCCACAGCGGTGTGAAAAAAAAAAAAATTAAGTCTCTGACTTCTCTCGCGGCTCGGCCCTGATCTGAGATATAGAATTAGAGAGAATTAATATTCCCTTTTCATTAAATTCTGTTTTTTTTTTAGAGTAATTCAGAATTTAACTTTCACATGATTAGTTTTAATTTTCTTCATAAAATTTTTGTCCAATTTTCTTCATACTAAGTTTTTCTTGGTTTCACAAATGTGATTACACTGTGTTGCTCAATGATCAGTTACAAAATGAATGTGATGCGTAATGTTGATCATTTCACCTGCTTACAAATTATTTGAATGTAATGTCATTTAATCTGAATCTGATTATTAAAACTTGTTAACGGTAGAGAGAAATTTCAGTGAATTTCTTTTCCTGTGTTTGTTTATGAAGTCACCCAGTAGAATTCACGAATATTTGAGACTGATTGAATGAAGATATAAAGATTAGTTATTAATAAATTGTCCAAGCACATTGGACTGGTGCCCCTGTTACAAGAGTTGATCTATTATTTTCTGGTGTGTGCGTGGACTAGGAGGCAAACCTCCATCACCACACAAACGCCTCTTAAGTCTAAATTAAATAATTAAATATTGCTACACCTGCATACAGCAGCTTGTCACTCAGGATCACTGGTTGGATGAAAAAATGTTGATGAAAAAACAAAGGGAAGGTGGTCTCAAACTTTTATAAGGAAAAAGCCAGGTAACAGGAAATGCATCAACTTTAACAGACATGTATACAAGCACCCCCCCCCCCAAAAAAAAAACAACTTTTCAAAGTAAAGTAGAAAAGGTGCTTTTTCTGAAAGAAACTACAAATTAATTATACTAATTAACATAACACCAGAAAAAAAGTTTAAAACTGACCAGTTTTTTCTTAAAAAAGCAGAAATAGCTGAAAATTGACCAAAATTAGCTTAAAGGCTAAAATACGATAAAGCTAAACTCTGTTAACTGAAAGCTTGAAATAGCTCACAGCTGAGGGAAGGTAAGTTAAAAAATGTTAAATAAATATTTAACTCTGATAAAGGATAGCTTACAAGCTAAAATGGCCTTTATTTGTAAAATGTTAGCATAAATGAAATGACGTAAGTGTTACATATGAAAACAGTGGTAAGATGGCGGCTTGGGAATGACCGGGGAATAGAAATAGAAGGGGTTGGTGGCCCACTTTTCTGGTGGTGATGCCAGCCAGGGTATAAGGGTCATGGCCGGAAGGTGCATGTCCTCTTTCACCGTTGACCCCTGGACCAAGAGCGCTGTAGTCCACTGCTGTGTATTCGTGAGTTCTATAATAAATAATATAAACTGCCTTCCACCCTCTTACTTATTTCATTAATTATGGACACAACATTTGGCGACGAGGAGAACATGGTTATAGAGCATGCTGCAACCAGTTTTCAGCCGTTTCTGGAGGCCCCTGGCGAGCCTCCCGTGCCTTGACCTTGGTGATATGCTGCATTTAAAATTTATTTATTTATTTATAAATTCATCTCTCGGCGCCACACCAGTCGGCTGCCTTTTGCAACAGCGGCTCGATTCCGAGTTTTTTTTTCCCTTCCTCTCTCTTTTGATCACTTTTTTTTTTTTCACCCCACTTATATCACGGACACACAGATCGTCCCAAATGTCTCCTGAGCCGGTGGGCGGAGCCACTGTTTATAGCAGGATTCGATACAACAGGGAAGAGCTGCTAACATTTAACCGCCACCCGGTCCCACTGGAAAAACTCGACATACCGAGAGAACTGAGGCGAAAACGCCGCGGCTGCCGGGCTGGAGTAAGGCGGAGGACAAAAAATATAAGGTACAGACCCTCCCTTCCATCTGTTGTCATGGGAAATGTACGGTCGATACTGGGAAAGTTAGATGAGCTAGCGGCTATCTCCCGTTATGATAGCACTTACCGGGAGTGCTCTCTCCTTTTGTTTACTGAGACGTGGCTAACTGAACTAGCAGCAGATGCTAACATTGAGCTGGAGGGTTTTCACATGATACGAGCTGACCGAACACCAGAGAGTGGCAAAACTAGGGGCGGTGGAGTGATAATGTATGTTAACAACAACTGGTGCAGACCGGGACATATCACTGTTAAACAACGACACTGCAGCAAAGACATTGAGTTGCTAGCTGTTAGCATGAGGCCTACATATCTCCCGAGAGAACACTCACACGTGATCTGCATTGTTGTTTATGCAAATCCGACGGCGAACGCTGGGACAGCGCGTGACGTCATCCATTCAGTAACCAGCAGGCTGCAGACAGAACACCCAGATGCTCTTCTTCTCATCTCAGGCGATTTCAACCACGTTTCACTGTCTCCCATTCTGCCCACTTTCACCCAGTATGTCACATGCCACACTAGAGACAATAAAACACTGGATTTGTTCTACGCAAACACTAAGGAGGCGTACACCTCATCACAACTCCCCCCACTTGGGAGATCGGATCACAACTTGGTTCATCTCCGACCGGTGTACAAACCCCTAGTGCACAGACAACCTCCGGCCATGCACACTGTGGAGTTATGGTCTGAGGAGACAATGGACACTCTAAAGGACTGTTTTGAAGCCACTGCCTGGAAGCAGCTCTGCGATCCACATGGTGAGGACATCGATGGCCTCATTCACACCTTCACGGGCTACCTCAGCTTCTGTGTGGACAAATCCGTTCCCACCAAGACCATACGGCGTCACTCAAACAACAAACCCTGGATCAACCCTGAGATAAAAACACTTCTGAGAGAGAAGAAGAGGATCTTCAGGTCGGGGAACAGGGAGATGCTGAAGTCCGTACAGAGGGAGCTGAGGAGAAAGATCAGAGAAGGCAAGGACAGCTTCAGGAAGAAGATGGAGGACAAGCTGCAACAGAGCGACATCAGCGGGGTCTGGAGAAACCTCAAAACCATCTCGGGGCTCCAGAATACCTCCCCCCAGGCCACGGGGGGCAGGGAGTGGGTGAACAACCTGAATCTGTTTTTCAATAGATTTGACCAACCGCCCTCCCCCCTGTCTGCACAACAACCACTGCTGCCTCTAAGAAATCAAGTCCTGCTACCCACTCCCCACTCCACCGACACCCCCCCCACTCCCAACACACAGCCCCCCATCCTGACCCTGACCAAGACCCAGGTGAGGACGGAGCTGAGGAAGATCAAGGCGAGGAAGGCGTCGGGACCGGACGGCATCAGCGTAAAGCTCCTCAAGTCCTGTGCAGACCAGCTGTGTGGGATTGTGACATATATCTTCAACATGAGCCTGAAACTGGGGAGGGTACCACAGCTGTGGAAAACATCTTGTGTGGTACCTGTACCAAAAACTTCCCACCCCAAAGACCTGAACAGCTTCAGACCGGTGGTCTTGACGTCCCACTTGATGAAGACCCTGGAGAGACTGCTCCTTGCTCATCTCCGCCCCCTGGTGGAACCAGCGATGGATCCACTCCAGTTCGCCTACCAGCATGGCATTGGGGTGGAGGATGCGGTGATCTTCCTCCTTCACCGTTCTCTGTCCCACCTGGAGAAGCCCGGGAATATGGTGAGGATCATGTTCTTTGACTTCTCCAGTGCTTTCAACACCATCCAACCGATGATCCTGAAGGACAAGCTGCTGCGCGCAGGGGTGGACCAGCACCTGTCATCATGGATCCTGGACTACCTCACGAACCGGCCTCAGTTTGTGAGAACCCGGGACTGTGTTTCCGACACGATCATCAGTAGCACGGGGGCCCCCCAGGGAACGGTGCTGGCTCCCTTCCTGTTCACTCTTTATACTGCGGACTTCTCACACAACACAACACATTGCCATCTACAGAAGTTCTCTGATGACTCTGCGATCGTTGGTCTCATCTCCAGCGGAGATGAAGCTGAGTACAGAGGGCTTATCCAGGACTTTGTGGACTGGTGCCATCGGAACTGCCTCCAGATCAACGCGAGGAAAACTAAGGAGCTGGTGGTGGACTGCCGCAGGCATGGGCAGCCCCTCACAGCACCAGTAAATATACAGGGAACAGACATCGAGATGGTGACATCCTACAAGTACCTGGGTATTCATCTGAACAATAAACTAGACTGGTCACACAATACTGACGCACTCTACAAGAAGGGACAGCGCAGGCTGTTCCTGCTGAGGAGACTCAGGTCTTTTGGTGTACAAGGGGCGCTGCTGAAGTCATTCTATGACACGGTGGTGGCATCAGCCATCACTTTTGGAGTGGTCTGCTGGGGCAGTGGCATTACTGCAGCCGATAGGAAAAGACTGAACAAACTGATTAAGAAAGCTAGCTCTGTCCTGGGGCAACGCCTTGATCCGATGGAGGAGATAGGAGAGAGAAGGACGGTGGCTAAACTGTCATCTCTGCTGGAGTCCGAGTTCCACCATATGCAGGACATACTGGATGCACTGAGGAGCTCATTTAGCAGCAGACTACATCATCCCAGGTGCACAACCGAGAGGTTTCGTAGGTCCTTCCTACCAACGGCTGTCAGACTGTACAACCTAAGCAGGGCTGCTCGCAGAGATAGCAAAAAGACGTAACAAACTAATAGTTTTTTTTTTTTTTTTTTTTTTTTTTTTTTTGAATGCAAAAGATGCAATAGACTTACACAATGGTCCTCTCCGGCATACAACTAGGAACATACCGGTCGCTATGGAGGGTGAGAATATGTATGGGCACATAATCATACCATGTAGGATAACTAAATAGACGGTTATGCTGTTTCATCCCACCTAGCAACAATGCTCTGCACTGTGTGTGTTTATATATTTACATATTTATTCCATCTAGCTACAATGCTCTGCACTGGGTGTGTTTATATTTATATATCTATATATTTATTCCATCTAGCTACAATGCTCAGCACTGGGTGTGTTTATATTTATATATCTATATATTTATTCCATCTAGCTACAATGCTCCGCACTGTGTTTTTATATATCTACATATTATTCCATCTAGCTACATTGCTCCGCACTGTGTGTGTTTATATACTTGCATATTTATTCCACCTAGCTGCAATGCTCCGTACTGTGGGTGTTTATATATTTACATATTTATTCCATCTAGCTACAATGCTCTGCACTGTGTGTTCATATATTCATATATTTATTCCATCCAGCTACAATGCTCTGCACTGTGTGTCTGTGTGTGTGTGTGTGTGTATATATATATTTTATAGTAATATGTACATATGTATATTAGCTGCTCTTGCTTGCTTGTTTTTTTTCTTGCCTTCTGATTGTTGCTCTGAGTGTTGCTATCCCTGTGCTGTTGCAATCCTGGAATTTCCCCGTTGTGGGACTAATAAAGGCTTATCTTATCTTATCTTATCTTTAGCGACTACCTGGTGGCCCTCAACCTCGGTGAGTTAAAGAAACTGTGGACTAGAGCAATATTGGTCCATAATTTGGGCATGGAAGGACAAAGAATCCTGGAGACTTTGGGGGGAGCCAAGAGTTTTGAGGAGGTAGTAGAGCTAGTGGAGCGATATTTTTGCACACCGGACATCATCGTTCGGCGTATCCAGTTTCGACAGCGCCGCCAGAGGATGGGAGAGTCAGTGAAGAGTTTTATGGGAGACCTATGCCAACTGGCAGCGGAGTGTAGATTTGGGGCTCTACAGGATGAAATGGTCCGGGATCAGCTGGCAGAGCACGTTCGCTGCCCGGCTGCTTGGTCACAGCTCCTGACCTTCTTGGGTGAATTGACTCTGGCTGCCACTATTGAAATTGTCCAGCAGTTTGAGGCGGTTGAAGTATTAGTGACGGACCTCGGTAGAGGTCCGTCACTAATACTTGCCTTGAGAGAGAGCAGCCCGTCTTGCCTTGAGAGAGAGCAGTCGCATTTTTCTTCCCTCCTCCCCTGCCTTCCTGATCTATTCCCAGCTTTTGCAATGTTGCGTTTTTGTCTGTGTTTAGTCGCTCTTCTTCTGCTGAATCTTAATCTAAACGGAAATTATGGATTTGGAAGCGGCTTAAATGTGCTATTGTCACTATTTTTCAACAAGAACTGGGCCAAGGGGGAGCCCAAGAATTGGAACCTACGAGGAGACTCATGGACATTGGAATTCATGCGTCTATGGAAACATTATTGGCTATGATCTCAGGACTTCTATTTTTGGCTGTGGAGTTCCCTGATGCATCAGAAATTGAAGGAAAATGAGAGAGCTGATCAAGCGGACCCAGCAAACTCCTTCATCAAATTCGACCAGCTGGGGAGGGCACGAGTAGCGGCAAACAGTGAACTGAATGACAGTGATTCAGTGAAGGAATACATCTGAAGCCCTGTGCTCTCTATGGAAAAACAGTTTAAGCCTGCATATACGTATAATGGAAGCACAGAATTACACGGGTGAGGGCAAATTCTACTCTCTGAGTGCACTGTGCTGATTTGATTTGATTTGATTTGACCTTGTTTGCCCCGTGTTTACATTCCTCCTGACTGAGACAAGCGGAAGAACCGGCTCTTATGTCTACCCATACAATCAACAATCAGTTGTTTGTCGTCAGCGGATTGGACCTTCAAGGACAATACCCATGTGCCTTCTGCAAGCAAGAGAGAGAGAGAGATAGACTCTGGACTCTGGACTTGTTTATAAGTCACATGATTATAACATCTATCCACTGCCAGGAGGCGCCCTCTGCTGCTCACTAACAACTGTTACATTTACACTACACAATGCATACAACACTACATGCATACGATATACACACACTGCTCTCCCTCTGCTCTGCTGTGTGATCTGTCTACTAAATGTCTGCTAAATATGCATTGAGGTTTTTTTTGCCTGCAATCAAAATTTCGCTTACTCATTAAGCGTCAATTTGATAAAACATGTTTTTTTCTCTCGCCTACTGTGTCATATCCTTTTTTTTTCTTTTTTTTTTCCTTTCTTCTTTATGACTGGCGCCTAGCGGCTGCCCCGGCCTTGGATGCGCTCTGCAGAGCGTGCCCAAATGCCAAGTCACGTTTCGTTACCTTGTATTCATACATGTGTAATGACAATAAAGTTGAATCTCAATCTCAATCTCAATCTAGAGAGTCTTCCTCTCCTGCATCAAATGAGCCTCAACTAAAGGTGTTTGACAGAGGGCCCTGAAGATGAAGATGATGTTGAGGACGAGGAATACATACAACTCCGTTATCAAAATAAGGTCTACCCCGGGAACGCTGAGATGTTGCAGCTGTGGGTCCGCTAGACACATGTATAAGTCCAGAGAGTGTCTGGCAAAGGGAAAGCGCTGTGGGAAATGTGGCCTGCTGCACCATTTCACATGGTCCTGTAGGAATTTTGAACAAGGGGTACGGGAAAAGGGAGGGGCCTCCTCTGTGAAGACTCCCACCGTGTTCCAGAGTCTGGTGGCATGGTATCTCTCGATGGAGTCGAGGTATTGATGCTGGTGGATGCGGGTGCGGTGGCTTCGATTTTAAATCTGCAAATGGTGAAGAGCCTGTTTCCCTGGTACCGCATTCAGAAGACGGTGCCCCATTTTATGGCTATGGGAGGAGTAGGATTGCCGTATTGGAGTACATAGAATTAATGGCATGGTACAAGCCGCGGAGCATGGTGGATGTCCAGGTGGTGGTAACTGCTACGGGATCCAGCATTATGGGGTGCGACTTGTTCTACAGCTTGGGCTTCTCCATCGCCAGCGACACCGGAGAGGAGTGGTCGGGCAGAGGTTTGTGGAACTGACCCATGCCGGATGTGGACGATGATGCGGTTTGGGATGCCGATTGGTCCGGATTGGGAGAAGACAGCAAGGAGGACCATCATGGGGCGCCTCCCCGGGATGGACCCGATGCCAGAGCCCAAGCTACCCTGGGTGTGGGAGCTGAGCGGCACGACGGGGCCCCCGGGTCGGTAGGCGGAACCGGGACATCAGCGCTGAACAGCACCGGGGCTAGACCAACAGGTGCACGTTTGAAACGCACCAGGAGGCAGCCTTCGAAAAGGGCTTTAGGCTGGGCTGGTGAACGGACCGGGTCCAAATGGGAAGCCCCCACGACAGGAGGATCCGAGGAGACCTATTAGAGCTCCCCTGGGTGTTGGTGATATGGTTCGCCCTAAGGTTGAAGCTCGGTTGAGGGGGATCCATAGGCGTCGTGGGCAGTATGATGACCAGGGATGTCTGCAGGTGGAAGCAGCCCGGTGTAACAGCTATCTTTGCTTGTCAGACAAAACGTGGAGGCACCCCGACGAGCTGCGTTGGGTGGTGGAGAAGAGGAGATGGCGTAGCCCGTCACTAGAAGCAAGGAAGCAGAGATACTCTTGCCGGGAACCATGAGATGGCAATCCTGGAGGGGCCTTTCCACTGGGTTTGTGAAATGACTGTGGGTCTGATTGTTGATGTAATTTTAGTTCTAGGCCCTATGTCATTATGTGTATAGTTGTGTCTCTACTGGGTTTGTGCCCTGGGTGTGTTTTTTAACCCCTTGCACTCTGGTCAATTTCCCTAAAAATGCCAAAAAATAACGTACCCAAAGTAAATCAAAAGCTGTTCTTCAACCCTTTGCAGCATCTTCATGGGGTTGGTCTCATTTAAAAGAAAACACTTTGTATTTTTTGGCAAAACAGTCATAATCTCTCTAAGTGCTCCGGCCACTGAGTAACAGTCATCTAAACATACTGAACTTGAAGAAAATAAATTTCGCCTGGGTGTTTTTTTGGATACAAATGCTTGCAAATAACACACAGCTGTCAGATCCGGGCTGGAAAATGCAAAAGAAATGTAGAACCAAGCGTTATCCAGCTGAGGTCAAAATTTTGTAGCAATACCACAAAAAATGAATATATTACACAGCTTTCTTCACAGGTTGTTCCCAGGCGTTTTTGAACTGTGCCAAATTGTGCCAAATGGCACAGTTTGGAAAAACGTCTGTAACTTTTGAATGATTCAATATAGAAGCTTCATCTTGGGCTCTAATGAAAGGTGACACTCAGGGCTGTGTGTGTGTGTGTGGGGGGGGTTTGTTTATTCATTCATGAATGAATGAATGAACAAACAAGCCCCCACACACAAAGAAGCATGCCACATAAAAAAATGTGTGGCTTTTTTTTACAAGAAAAAATAACCTACAGTGCACTAAAAATTATACTAAAATATCTGTAATGTAGAAGATAACAACTCCCACCCCACCCCACCCCCCCCGCTACAGAGGACGGACATCGCCCGGTGGGCCGCGGTCACGGTGCGCCGCGGTCACAGTGTGCCGCCTTCTACTACGCACAGTTGTAATTTACCGATCGGTCAAAAGTCATTTTTGATTACAATTTTCAGGGATAAAGAATAATTTAGCTTCTAACACTTACCTGTCCACAACAGCAGTGTCGCTGGCGAACTTCTCTTCCTCATTGTCAGACGAACATGACACTGGTCCGCTTGTTACGGACTCGTGGTTCTGGTCACGCGACCCGGTCAAACCATAATTCCATTATTGCGGTTTTGCGCTTCCATGATTGCGGTTTTGGCCAATGATTTTTCAAAACAAATAAGAACAGTAGTAAGAAAAAAAGACTGGCGAACGCGTGTGTGTCACCCAGCGGCTAAAACAAAACAGATTTTGCAAGGGAGGCACGCTTTCGAACTACTGTGCTTCAATTGGCTCGCTGTATTCGCAGCCATTGGTAGGCGGGTCCTTCTTGCTAGGTTTTCAGTCATTGGTTCTTCAAGGTTTCAGAAACCCAATTCAAGGCTCTTATTAGTCGAATGAGAGGTCAATCACATCTAAACCAATCAAAGCACTCCTTTGGCTTTCTGTTCGCGGCTGTGTCTGTAGTTGAAGAACAGAAATGCAGGGGTTTTTTTTTCAGTGCGTCCTAGGACACCCTCGTGTGCCCTAGGACGCAGAGACGTGTCCGCCCGTGGTACACCGAAGTGCAACAGGTTAAGAAAGTATTGTATTATATTATACACATTATATGTGTGATAAATTGAATTATTTGGAGCTCATCTGGTTGACTGAATGAAGTTTTGAAAATGTGAAGAATTTGTAAAAAAGGATAGAAGAAAAGAAATGTATACAGTTGTTGGTTTGTGTGACCAGCGGAGTATATTGATATTGAGTGGGTTATGAGTAGGTGCTTTATGGCTCGACCTGTAAACTGGTATTAAGGTAAATTGGTGGTAATTTTTTTTGACATGCCCGTTTGTATTGTGTGCCCAAGTGTGGGGTGGATGTGTTAGGGTGGGGGCCTCCAGTAGGGGATATTTAGGTTGTGAATTTGTACTGTTTATTGTTTGTTATTTATTGTATATGTAAAAGGTTCTGGGATTGATTTTCTTTAGGCTGTATTTTGTTTGGACTGTTAGGGACAAGGCAGCAGAATAATCCGCTTGGCCGTGTAGGGGGCGCTGGTAGTCTACCCAGCCCCCCAGCCTTTGTTGTATTTTTTTTTTTTTTTTTTTGTTACTTATTTGTACCCGTAGGTAGACTTGGTTTGCAGTTTGGTGACAAGCCACCGGCTGCTGGTCGCTGCGTGCGCGAGCGCCCTAAACCTACATGTTTTTGGTGTGTGGGAGGAAACCGGAGAAATCCCGGAGTAAACCCGCGCAACACGGGGAGAACATGCAAACTCCACACAGCTCACTGTTGGTCGGGGGCTGGGATCGAACCCACGATCTCATGATCCCCGCGGTCCCCCGGCCGAGGGTAAAACTGTGCTGCCACAGTGCTAAACCACTGCGCTACCGTGCAGTATGAATGGATAGGTTATTTATTGGTTTTGTACATAAAGTTTTCCCCTGTTAGAACATGAGTCGGGTGTTAAATTTGGGTGGGTCAATCTGTGTGCCTGCATTTTTTAAAGGGGAGGGAAATGTTACATATGAAAACAGTGGTAAGATGGCGGCCTGGGAATGACCGGGGAATAGAGGGGGTTGGCAACCCACCTTTCCGGCGGTGACGCCAGCCAGGGTATAAGGGTCACGGCCGGAAGGGGCACATCCGCTTTTGCCATTGACGCCTGGACCAGGAGCGCTGTAGTCCACTGCTGTGTATTCGTGAGTTCTATAATAAAAAAAATAAACTGCCTTCCACCCTCTTACTTATTTCACTAATTATGGACACAACAGTAAGTTGAATAAGTGTACTAGAGCAACAAGATTCTGACCTCCTGGCAAGCACTGTTGCCAGGTTTCACGAGAGAAACAAGCAACCAGCTCTATAGAAACAAGCCCAAATTAAACCTGCAAGCAGGTGTAAGCGGGCCTTCGCCCCCCACACACCCGCGCAACCCAGCGCCCGTCATACCTTGCTGTCTCAGAAAATTTCCCGTTGTTGCTGCAAGGGCTGCGGGAATAATAAAGTAAACCATGTATAAAACATCTTGAATAGAAAGGAATGGGATTCCATGGCAACTGTGCTTATCACAGGACAAAAGTGACTTCCACTGAGGGTAGTCCAATGAACTCTGAGAAACCAATGAAAATGTCATGTCATTATAACTCCTTGTCTTTGCACAAAATTTGATACAATTTTGTGCAGTACCTCACGTCAGCAGTAGGTGGTGGTGTGACAGTTTTGTGAATATTGATATACAGACGTGTTCAGAGTGGGATCAGTATGATTTGTGCAAAATTTGATCCAAATCAGACAAGGATTGTCTGAGCTGTAACTGTCATGTTTTGCATGGCGAGGAAGCCATTGAAGCATGCTGGTCATCATGGAAACAGTTCTGTACTATGTACATGTACTGTCAATGAGCCCTAGTCATTCCTTCATGTCATTTTTTCTGCTGGTGAGAGAAAAAGAAAGAAAACAAATTTCAGCAATTCTTCCTTTAATCAATAGGGAGGCTAAAACTTTGGTTAATTATTTTTATATAGACACGTTCGGGGCAGGACAAATATTGATCGTAGAAAATTTGATGCAAATCGTCCAAAGTTTGTCTAGTTTACAAGGGTCCGATGTTGTAACTACTAGGCAGCACTCTAACTTTTGTTATTTTTATATAGGAGTGTTCAAGGTGGGACTATTATCCATTATCGAAAATTTGGTGACAATCAGACAAAGTTTGTCCAAGATACAACTTTCCAATATTTCATGGTGAGGAGTCAACCTTCGCCATGGCAACACTTCCCTGTCAGTTATGTGTTGTCCACCCATATATGACTATATATGGACTATATAGTCCATAAAGTCCCATATAGAACTTTGCTAGGCTAAAGGCTAACCCCTCCAGACCGGCAGTACCGTTGCTCCTTCTCTCTAACGACTGCTCCCTCGACAACAAGCTGGACGAGCTGCGTCTGCTGAGAGAAACCTGGAGAGAGTGGAGGGACTGCTGTGTGCTTGTTCACGGAGACATGGCTCCACGACAACATCCCTGACGAGGCCATTCAACTGGAAGATATGGAGGTGTTCTGAGCTGACAGAGAAATGGCGAGCCGTGGGGGTGGGCTATGTATCTATGTTTACAAGAACTGGTGCGTTAATGCCACGTTAGTGTCTAAACACTGCTCTCCGTTGGCGGAGTTCCTTATTGTAAATTGTCGGCCATATTATCTGCCGAGGGAATTCAGCAACGTGTTTGTAGCGGCTGTTTACTTAGCACCGAGCGCTAGCGCTAATGCTAAGAAGGCACTCGGGGAACTGCATGATGCGATTAGTGAAATCCAAACTTCACATCCGCACAGTTTTGTGGTGGTTGCGGGGGATTTTAACCACACCAGCTTAAAGACTGTGCTCCCCAAGTTTAAACAATGTGTAGACTTTAAGACCAGAGGACAGAATATGTTGGACTTGGTGTACACAAACACGGATGCATATAAGACGATACCCAGCCCCCATCTCGGCCTTTCTGACCACATATCCGTGATGCTGGTGCCTGCCTACAGACCCTTATTGAAGCGCAGCAGGCCAGCAGTGAAACAAATCAGGATTTGGCCAGAGAGTGCAACCTCTGCACTGAAAGACTGTTTTCTGCACACAGACTGGGAGGTCTTCAAAATAGCAGCCTCCCAGGAAGACAAGACAGATGTGGAGGAGTACGCTGAAACGGTCACCAGCTACATCGCGAAGTGCACAGAGGATGTCACTACTGTGAAGATCATCACTGTGCAGGGAAACCACAAGCCCTGGATGACTGCAGAGGTGCGCTCGCTGCTTACAGCCAGAGATGCAGCCTTCAGAGTGAAGGACAGGATCACCCTCCGCTCAGCCAGATCTCCGCTCTCAAAGGGAATTAAGGTGGTGAAGTGCACCTATGCGGAGAAAATACAGGGATACCTCTGTGACACTAGGAACACCAAGCAGATGTGGCAGGGAGTTCGGACACTGACGGGCTATAAGTCTAGGTAGGGGGTCGATGATGACAACACTTCACTTCCAGACAGGCTCAACAACCTCTTTGCCCATTTTGAAGTATCAAACCCGACAATCAGAGGGAGGGCTGGCCCACCCCCACCATCGGTCGGACCAGCTTTTACCATCAACACAGTGGACACACGGAGGACCCTAACCGGAGTCAATCCATGTAAAGCTGCAGGTCTGGACAACATCCCGGGACGTGTGCTCCGAGACTGCACGAGCGAGTTGGCGGATGTCCTGACTGATATTTATAACATCTCCCTGAGTCAGGCCATTGTTCCCAGATGCTTCAAGACCTCTATCATTGTACCGGTGGCAAAGAAACCAGTTGTGTCCTGTTTGAATGACTATCGTCCTGTTGCACTGACACCAAATGTGATGAAGTGTTTTGAATGGCTTGTCAAACCACACATTACAGCCTGCCTCCCTGCATCACACGACCCGCTCCGGTTTGCATATCGTTCAAACCGCTCCACGGAGGATGCTATAGTCACCACCCTGCACTCTGTCATCACCCACCTGGACCAGAAAGACACCTACGCCAGACTCCTGTACATTGATTTCAATTCAGCATTCAACACCATTATTCCCCAGAGACTGATGGAGAAATTACTCCTTCTTGGTCTGAACACCGCCACATGTCTCTGGATCCTGGATTTCCTGACTGAGAGACCCCAGTCTGTCTGGGTTGGAAACAACATCTCCAACTCTGTCACGCTGAGCACCAGATCCCCTCAAGGCTGCGTACTCAGTCCACTGTTGTTTATAATTCTAACACATGACTGTGTATCGAGACACGAGGGGAACCAGATTATTAAGTTTGCAGACGACACCACGGTGGTGGGACCTATTCAGAGGGATGAGGAATCAATGTACAGGGAAGAAGTGAGAGACCTGGAGGGCTGGTGCAGGGAGAACAATCTGGTGCTCAACGTGGACAAAACGAAGGAGATGATTATCGACTTCCGGCGGTCACAGCCTGAACACGTCCCCCTCAGCATCGGCGGCCGTTTAGTGGAGAGAGTGGAGAACATCAAGTTCCTCGGAGTGCAGATCTCGCAGGACCTGACCTGGAGCAAGAATTCCTTGGGGATCAGGAAGTGGGCTCAGCAGAGACTGCACTTCTTGAGGAAACTCAAACAGACCTCTCTCCCCACCTGCATCCTCAGGACCTTCTACAGAGGTGTGGTGGAGAGTGTTCTGACGTACTGCATTGCTACATGGTACTCCAGCTGCAGTATGTCAGACAAAAAAGCCCTGCAGAGGATAGTCAAGGGAGCTGAGAGGGTAATTGGAGTCTCCCTCCCCTCTGTCCAAGAACTTTTTCAGAACTGTTGTAGGATCAGGGCACTGAACATTGCAAAGGACCGTTCTCACCCTCTGCATAAACACTTTGAACTTCTTCCATCTGGCAAACGATTCCGGAGCATCAGAGGCAGAACCACCAGACTGATCAACAGCTTCCTTCCACAAGCTGTTAGGATGCTGAACAGTTGACCCGGAATCTCTCATATTCACTACTGCACCTACGGACATTATGTGCATTATTTGTATATTGTAGTTAGTTAGTTTTTTCAAGTATGTCTCAGGGATGTGTGAATGGGTGGGGTGGGAGGGGGGGTGAAGATATGAGTGAGTGTGTCTTAAATCATGTTCTTCTACTTATATGGATGCCGAGAGAAACACAATTTCATCTTGCCTGCACTACAGTTGTATGTACAGCAATATGACAATAAAGGTTGATTTGATTTGATTTGATATGACAGTCACCTCAACCATTGTTCAAGATTTCATGACTCCAGGTCGTTCCTAATCCTGCAACCAAGTTCAAGGATTGAATGGCAAGGAGGGCGTGTCCATGGTAGCATGTGTGACATCATGCTAAAGTTGATGTGCAGTTATGATCATTGCTTTGGTCTGATGAATCTCAGAAAATTTCATGTCATTCTGGCCAGTGGCACGTGAGTAATAAATAAAACAGTTTTCAGCAATTCTTTCATTAACCAGTAGGTCGCGCTATATCTTTTGTCAGGTATTTTGATGTAGATGCATTCCGAGCGGGAATATTTTACATCATGGAAACTTTGGTGCACATTGGACAAGTTTTTCCCGAGTTACAGCTGCTTGATTTTGTAAGGGGAGGAGTCAAACTTCGCCATGGTGCCATGGCAACACTTCCCTGTCAGTTATGTGTGGTCCACCCATATAGAACTATATATGACAGTCATGTCAACATATGTTCCAAATTTCATGACTCTGGGACCTTCCCACCCCTCCCCATAAGCTCACGGGTTGAATGGCAAGGAGGGCGAGTCCATGGTAACACGTGTGATGTCATGCTAAAGTTGATGTGCGGTTATGATTATCCCTTTGGTATGATGAATCTCAGAAAATTTCACATTATTCTGGCCAGCAGTGCATGAGTAATAAATAAAAGAGTTTTCAGCAATTCTTCCTTTAACCACCCGGGGCCTCTATAACTTGAATGAATGAGTCTTTATTTCAGATAGATTAAAAGTAAAGATTAAAAAAAGAACCAGAACAATATAACAAAGGGGGGAAAAAAATCCAACAAGGTCAAATCAAACAATAACTCCTCTGATTATACAGTTCAACATAAGTTATCTGAAATGGGTGACGGCTGAAGCCGCAGCTTATATTGCCCACCCATATTCCATCCAAGAATTCAAAAGAAAAACAAAACAAGAGTGATTACAGTTCAGAACAAAGCTAAGACAAAACGTGACAAAAAAACTAAGCAACAACACAACACAGACTGGATATGACAATCCTTATGTGATTTTACATGTCATCTTGTATACTGTATATGTTTGGAGTATTTCTTCCTTTAGTTTTTGTTTAAATTGTCCAAGCGTTGTACATGATTTTAATTCAGGTCCGAAAGTGTTCCACAATCTGACTCCTTGCACTGAAACACAGTGTTGCTTGGTGGTAGTTCTCACTGAGGGTTTTTGAAATATACATGTTCCTCTGAAATGATATTGTTTCTCCCTTATTTGGAACAACTTTTGGATATTTGCGGGCAGTGATAGATTCTTTACTTTAAACATAATTACTGCAGTTTTAAAGTCACCCAGATCTTTCAACTTGAGAGATTTTAATTTAAGAAAAAGTGGGTTTGTTGGTTCCCTGTAAGCAGCTTTGTTTATTATTCTAATAGCTCTCTTCTGAAGCATAAAGACTGGCTACATGTTTGTTTTATATGTATACTGCTCAAATAAATAAATAAATAAAGGGAACACTTTAAAAACACATCAGATTTTAATGGGAAAAAATAAGCTGGATATCGAAATTGTGGCAGGCTAGTCCAACTTACTCAGATTAAAGGAACGCTTTTTAATCTGAGTAAACTGGACTAGCCTGCCACAATTTCGATATCCAGCTTATTTTTCCCATTAAAATCTGATGTGTTTTCATAGTGTTCCCTTTATTTTTTTGAGCAGTATATTTCCCCATACTTCAGTACGATATGCCATGTATGGGAGTATTAATGAATGATACAAAGTATATAATGTGGGTTGATTCAGCAAATATTTCACTCTGTGTAGTATTGCAATTGATTTAGATAGTTTACCTTTAATATAATTAATATGTGACTTCCAACACAGTTTATTATCAATTATTACTCCAAGAAATTTAGTTTCAGATACCCTTTCAATCTCTACACCATTTACACTGAGTTTAGATACTAAGTTGTTGTCATGGTTGTTAAAAACTATAAATTTTGTCTTACTTAAATTGAGCGTTAATTTGTTTGAATCAAACCACAGTTTAAGCTTTCCTAATTCCTTTCCGAGTGTATCCAAAAGTTGTTCCAAATTGCTTCCACTGCATAATAAATGTCATCGGCAAACAATATTAAATCCATTTTTTCCGAGACTTTACATATATCATTTATATACATATTGAATAACAGTGGCCCCAAAACTGAACCCTGTGGGACTCCACAAGTAACCTTCAGTAACTGTGAGTTTTTGTTACCAACACATACATACTGATATCAATTCTTTAAGTAACTACATAACCAGGACAGTGCTAACCTCCAATACCACAATTTTGTAGTTTCTTTAATAATAAATTATGATCCACTGTATCAAATGCTTTTTTAAGATCCAGGAATACCCCAACTGAATACTCTTTATTTTCAACAGCAGTTGATATTTTTTCTATAAATTCCATTAGAGCAAATGCAGTTGTCCTCTTGTGTCTGAACCCATATTGCTGCTCACACAATAAATTATTTTTCATTATGAAGTTGTCAGTTCTCTCACAGAATATTTTTTCAAGTATCCTGGAAAATTGCGGCAATAGTGGAATTGGTCTATAGTTTGAAAGTTCCCCTCTGTCACCCGTCTTGTATATCGGAACTACTTTAGCTATTTTCATTGCATTGGGAAATATACCTGTTTGGAGAGACAGGTTACAAATATACATCAGTAGTTTCACTAAGCATTCAATAATAGTTTTGACTAAGAGCATGTCAATACCATCACAGTCCGTAGGTGTTTTACTTTTAAACGATTTAACAATTTCAATGACCTCTCTCTCGTCTGTTCTTTATGAAAATGTAGTCTTTTATAGCAGTGTTATTGCTTACTGTATCACCTGTAGGTGCCGTAATGGGTATTTCTCAAGCCAAATTAAGACCAATGTTAACAAAAAGTTATTAAATTCATCTGCAGGTGAGACTGCATTCACACTCTGAGTCGTTTTATTATTATTATTTTTTTTTTTTTTAAATTGGTTGGGTAGCTTGTATTTCTACTTTTATTTCCAAGAATATTGTTAAGTATTGTCCATGTGTTTTTAATATTGTCTCTGTTTTTCTCCAGTTCTTTACTGTAATAGTCTCTTTTACTACATCTCATTACATATGTTATTTTTGTATGTTTTATACCACTGCTCTGCTTCTTTTGTCCTTTTCTTTAGAAAAGTTTTATATAATAAATTTTTCTTTTTACACACCTTTTGTAATCCTTTGGTTAACCATGGCTTGTCGACAAATTTATGTTTTAGCTTTTTCTTTACTAATGGACAATTTTTTTCATAAAGAGTGGTTACAATGTTCATAAATGTGTCATAGGATTCATTTACATCTGATACATAGACTTTTGTCCAGTCTTGCTTCTGCAAGTCTTCTTTAAAAGAACTGATTGCATTTTGTGATTTGTATCTGAAAGATTTTAAATTTTTTTCTGTATTGGCCCCTGTGTGGCCATGGATAAGTGCAAAGACTGACAAATGGTCACTTATTTATCAATAATCCACTTTCTATTTTCTTATCAATAATATTAACAAACAGGTTATCAATAAGTGTAGCAGTGTGAACTGTGATTCTACTGGGATGTGTTATTGTGGGATATAGACTCATACTGTACATAGAATTCATGAGCTCTGTAATTACATTTTGTTGAAATGGATTTAGTAAATCAATATTGAAATCTCCACAAATTACAACCATTTTCTTACTAGTAATATTATTGTACAGCTCAACTAATTTATCTCTGAATGTCTCAATGTAAGTTCCCGGCATTCTATATATACAACTTATAATTAGATTTTTTTGTTTTATCTTGGTCAATCTCAACAGTAACACATTCCAGAATCGCTGGTAGTGCAAAGGACATTCCATTTACAAGCTTACACCTATACAGGTCATCAATATACAGTGCAACACCACCACCCTTTTTTTGAGATCTGTTAATATGAAACATTTGATATCACTCTATTGCCATCAGAGGAGCCTGCTCTTTATTAAGCCAAGTTTCAGAGACTGCGATAGCTGTAAATTTTCTGTCTAACTGTTTTAAATAGTCCTGAATCTGTGGAAAGCTTTTGTTAAGACTTCTGCTGTTGAAGTGTATTATTGATAGTTTACCATCTAGTTGCACTTGGATTTTGAATTGCTTTTCAGTGTAATATTCACAATGATTATGAATATTATTGAAAAAATGGTTATCAGGATCAATATCATTCTCCATCTCTTGTAGTTTATGTTCAGCATAATGGCATATTTTCAGAGTTTGAATTTCCTCTCTCTGCGTCAAATGACTTCCTCCAACTGGGGATAATTGATGTCTACTCAAGTCAGTCATAAGTTTTTTTTTTGTTTGCTTGTTTTGTTTAGTTTTTTTAAAAAAGTATATTGACATGGTATGTCACAAAAGAACTATTCTTGCCGTGTGTGTGGATATGGATTATCATGGTCTCTTAATTTTCTTAATCAGTGTTCATCTATATTTATTTAAGTCAGTAAGATCTCTGATTATTATGGTCTTCGCTTCCTCAGGTGTTCCACTTAGTTTGATCCAAACGCTACAATTTCTTGTCCATGTTGCCTGTATCTTATTTTGTCTTTTCAGCATCCGTGCTTGCTGTGCTATTTCAGCATTTGTCTTTGTTAAATGTTCATTTAGGTAGACTTCTGTTCCCCGTAGCTTTCTGGCCTGCCTCAGTATGTCATTCTTTACCCTCACAATTGATTTCTTTGTTTTATTATCTTTTCTGGGTAAGGTATGACAGGCTGAAATTGCATTTACTTTTTATGTTTCTGCTTTCAAGGAACTGAAGCACCTGGTTTTCCAGGGAGACTGATTCACTCAGGGGAGCCTCCTCACCTCTCATTCCTGCTGTAGCATTGGCATATGATTGATATTTAATGTCTAGTCCACTTATAATTAAATCATCCATACGAGAATATTGTTCAAGATCCTCGACGCATCGCTCCAAGTCTGCAATTTTTTTGTCTTTTTCCTTAATTGTTAATTTTAATTCTCGGACTTCTTCCATTAGCCCTAATAGTTTAAGCTGTTGACTGGCCACTTTGGTCAGTTCTTCTGACAAGAAGTTCAGAGATTTTTTTTATCTCTTTCATTTCCTCCTTCTTTGGTGGCATTTTTACGGACCTGTTGATAGTAAAACAATCTCTGCTGATGTCGCCGGTATCCGACCGACCGACCGACCTCGAATCCAGCTGGGGCCTTAGCTAGCCCCCTCTGCTGCTAGTCCCGCTGTGTTTATGTGTGTGTGTTTTCCGCTTGTGTTTATTATTTTTATATACATGTGTTTGCAGTGGGACTAATATTGAATGTGCAAAATTATGTGAAAATCGTACAGAGTTTGTCCAATTTACAAGTGTCTGTTGCTCTAACCACAAGGTGGCGCTATAACTTTTGTTTTTTATTTTTACATAGATGCATTCGGGGTGGGAATTATATCCATTGTCGAAAATTTGGTGGAAATCAGATGAAGTTTGTCCAATTTGCAAGTTTTTGATATTCCATGGCGAAGAGTCAGCGTACGCCATGTGGCCATGGCAACACTTACCTATCAGTTATGTGTTGTCCACCCATATAGGACTGTATATTACAGTCACCTCAACCTATGTTCAAGATTTCATGACTCCAGGTCATTCCTAATCCTGTAAAAAAGATCAAGGATTGAATGGCGAGGAGGGCATGTCCATGGTAACACATGTGACATCATCCAAAAGTTGATGTGCAGTTATAATCATCCCTGTGGTGTGATTAATCTCAGAAAATTTCACGTCAGTCTGGCAAGTGACGTGTGAGTAATAAATAAAACATTTTTCAGCAATTCTTTTGTTAACCACTATGTGGCGCTATATCTTTTGTCAGGTATCTTAATGTTGACGCATTTGGGGCGGGACTATTTTCCATCATGGAAAGTTTGGGGGACATCGGACAATTTTTGCCCGAGTGACAGCTGTTTGAAGTTGTAAGGGGAGGAGTCAAACTTTGCCATGGCGCCCTGGCCACACCTTTTGAGATTTTGACTTAATTTATAAACTTTTTAATGGCCAATGCCTATAGATGCCGCCGTGTAAAAATGAGCTCAATTGGAGCAGGTCCCTAGGACTAGTTCGTTCAAATGCGAGGTGTGGCTTTTTTCCAAAATGGAGGTTGGGCGACATTGTTGCAAGATGGTGGCCTTCCTGTTGGTGGTGGGTATGGGCCACAAATATGTTTTTTGCATGTCTTGAGGTGATGCACACCTCACCCAAATTTTATGTCTGTACAGCAAAGTTTATGGTCTCCAGTCTCCATAGACCTTGTACATTTGGCCCCACCCACAAAAATTAGGGGTGGGGGGCACATATGTTTTCCATTTTATCGAATTTTTCGCCGGGTCTGAGGGGTCTGCCAAAAAAAACTGCGTTTTGGTTAACGTTCAGAGGGTGAAAAATTCATTCGTTTAGGCAGAAGAATTTCTTCGAGCTGAGCAATTACAATAGGGCTTTCGCTGACTGACGTTGTCAGTGGCTCAGGCCCTAAAAAAGCCCAACAGGCAACCTACCACATTATGTAAAAGAGAGGCTGCTTGATAACATATATCGATATATAGATTTATTTTTGTTTGCAGTGAATTGACTGTAAACAGTCATCATTGAATAATGGAATTTTATAAACTGTAATTAAAGGAAAATACATATGCATTCTGCATAAGCAACAGCAAATTTATAGTAAACACAGTCAACATAAAAACTGAATAATTTAAATTTTTAAACTGATCAAAAGAAAAGGTGCATTCTGCATAAGTAACAGCACTAAACATGAATACAGTTTAGTGATGTGGGATGATGGGAGTTGTCAGCGAGTTGTTTAAACAAAAACTTAAATATTACTCTCTTGTTATACAACAGCCGACAACTTTAATTACGTGGAAAATTATCTTTCTGTTCTCCACCTCTATTGTTGAAGCGGTGGCCCAGAGCTGCGGCCGCAAGTTGGTCGATGCATCTCGTGGTGGCAACCCCCGAACCAAGTGGTGGACACCAGTGGTGAGGGGGGCCATTAAGCTGAAGAAGGAGTCCTATCAGGCTTGGTTGGCTTGTGGGACTCCGGAAGCAGCTGAGGTGTACCGGCAGGCCAAGCGGAGTGCAGCTCGGGTGGTTGCTGAAGCAAAAACCCGGGTATGGGAGGAGTTTGGTGAGGCCATGGAACAAGACTTTCGGTCGGCCTTGATGAGATCTTGGCAAACTGTCTGGCGGCTCAGGAGGGGAAAGCAGCTCCCTGTCCACACTGTGTATGGTGCGGATGGGGCGCTGTTGACTTCGACTGGGGATATCGTTGGGCGGTGGAAGGAATACTTTGGGGATCTCCTCAGTCCCACTGAAATGCCTTCCACAGAGGAAGCAGGGCTTGTGGACGAGGGGGATGACTCGCCTATCACAGGGGCTGAGGTCGCCAAGGTGGTTAAAAATCTCCTTGGTGGCCGGGCCCCGGGGGTGGACGAGATTCGCCCTGAGTACCTCAAGGCCCTGGATGTTGTAGGGCTGTCATGGTTGACACGCCTCTGCAACATTGTGTGGAGGTTGGGGGCAGTGCCTTTGGCATGGCAAACTGGGGTGATGGTTCCTCTCTTCAAAAAAGGGGACCGGAGGATGTGCTCCAACTTTAGAGGGATCACACTCCTCAGCCTCCCTGGGAAGGTCTATGCCAAGGTACTGGAGAGTCCAGCTGTTGGTCGAACTTCGGATTCAGGAGGAACAATGTGGTTTTCGTCCTGGCTGTGGCACATCGGACCAGCTCTTTACCCTCTCAAGAATTCTTGAGGGTTCGTGGGAGTTTGCCCAAACAGTTTACATGTGTTTTGTGGACCTGGAGAAGGCATTTGACCGCGTCCCTCATGGTTTTTTGTGGGGGGTGCTTTGGGTGTATGGGGTATCGGTGTTGTTGTTACAAGCTATTCGGTCTCTGTACGACTGTTGTGAGAGTTTGGCTTGTATTGCCAACACTCGGTCAGACTCATTCCCAGTGAGAGTTGGACTCCACCAGGGCTGCCCTTTGTCACCGATCCTGTTCATAATTTTTATGGACAGGATTTCTAGGCCCAGCCAGGGCACGGAGGGTGTCATGCTTGGTGACCACAGGATCTCATCTCTGTTGTTTGCAGATGATGTTGTGCTGTTGGCTTCATCCAGCAATGACCTACGGTTCTTGCTGGGACGGTTTGCCGCTGAGTGTGAAGTGGCTGGGATGAGAATCAGCACCTCCAAGTCCAAGTCCATGGTCCTCAGCCAGAAAAAGGTGGATTGTCCTCTCTGGGTTGGGGACAGGCTCCTGCCGCAAGTGGAGGAGTTTAAGTATCTTGGGGTCTTATTCACGAGTGAGGGGAGAATGGAGTGAGAGATTGACAGACAATTGGAGCAGCATATGCAGTGATGCGGACGTTGTACCGATCTGTTGTGGTGAAGAGGGAGCTGAGTTCTAAGGCAAAGCTGCCAATTTACCAGTCAATCTACGTTTCTACTCTCACCTATGGTCATGAGCTTTGGGTAATGACCGAAAGAACGAGATCGCGGATACAAGAGGCTGAAATGAGCTTTCTCCGTAGGATTGCTGGACTCACCCTCAGAGATAGGGTGAGGAGCTCAGTCATCTGGGAGAGGCTCAGAGTAGAACCGCTGCTCCTCCACATTGAAAGGAGTCAGTTGAGGTGGTATGGGCATCTGATTAGGATGCCTCCTGGACGCCTCCCACTTGAGGTGTTTCGGGCACGTCCCACTGGGAGGAGACCCCAGGGCAGACCCAGGACTTGGTGGAGAGACTGTCTCCCAGCTGGTCTGGGAACGCCTTGGTGTCCTCTCTGAAGAGCTGGAGCAGGTGGCTGGGGAGAGGGAAGTCTGGGCTTCTCTGCTTGAGCTGCTGCCTCCGCAACCCGGACCTCCAGAAAAGCAGTAGAAGAAGAATGGATGGATGGATGAAAATTATCTTTTAAATTGACAAACATCATATGTGTAACTCGTGGCAAAATTTGATTGGGATCAATAGATAATTTTGCTCTTGCCATTCATTTCAATGGAGATTTTTTTTCGATTTAAGGTCCCATATGCACTGATCTGTATAAAAAAACCTGGATAGCTCACGCCCCATTAGCAAGAACAGAGCTGAGTGTAGTGGGCGAGGCACTGATCTCTATAGACAAACTGGATGTGTCGGAACTTGGGGAAGTCAGATTATTTAGCACCTCAGACAGAGACAGTGAATAAGCAGAGGAGAACAATGCCCAGGGAGTCCCTAGCGAGAGAGCAGGAAGGAGTCAGAGACATAGGGGGTTGAATGCAGTGTAATGTAAATGTCATGCTGTGTGATAGGAAATGCCATGAAACGTGAGAAGAGTGACTTTTGATATAGAGGAGAGCTTGCTGTAATGATTCAGTCTGTTCTGTGCTTGAGAGATGTGAAGTGTGTAATAAACAGTCTGTCCATGGATCTGCCTCTTATTTCACACACTCCACACTGGTGACCCAAGACATATTATGGAACACGAGGCAAGAACCCCGGAGCCTGCCCGGTCGGGAAGCCCCAGCGACGCTGCAGCCATCCTGCAGCCATCCCGGACTGCAGCCCCCAGCAACTCGTGTGGGGTTTCAGTCAAGCTACCGGACTTCTGGCAGCACAACCCGCGCTCTTGGTTCCACCACACCGAGGCCCAGTTCGCCCTCCGGGGAGTAACGGCAGATGACACCAAGTTCTACCATGTGGTAGCAGCGCTGGACGCTCGCACAGCCCAGCAGGTAGCGAGCATGCTCGATCAGCCTCCAGCCCACAGCAAATACGAGGCACTCAAGGCTGCGCTGACCCGGCGCTACACGCTCTCGGAATGTGAAAAAGCAGAGAGGCTCCTGGGGCGGACCGAGTTAGGAGATGGTTCGGCCGTCAACCTGATGGAGAAGATGCTGGCGTTAATGGGCACAGACGACGGCCACTTTCTGTTTGCCCACCTTTTCCTCCGGAACCTTCCAACGGAGGCGAGAGCGGTGCTGGCCAATTTGCCGTTGCTGGCTGCGCATGACTACCGTGCGCTAGCCCAGGAGGCAGACAGGATCATCCTCACCACCCGGGCGATCACTGTCAATGCGGCGGCGGCGGAGCCCAGCGAGACGACCAGAGGAGACGAGGAGCCACCGACGATAGCGGCAGCAGGGGCCAAGGAGCGCCAGAGAGACATGCTCTGCTTCTACCACTGCTGCTTCGGAGAGAATGTGTGCAGATGCACGCCACCGTGCCAGTTCAAGCGCTCGGGAAACGCCAAGGCCGGCAGTCGGTAGCAGCTGCGGCTGTCGGTGAAGAGATCAAGTTGCTCTACGTGACAGACTCGCGCTCGGGGAGACGCTTCCTCGTCAACACCGGAGCCCAGAAGAGCGTCATCCTGCTGTCCTACGCTGACCGGCTGGCAGGACCTAGCAGCCCCGGACTTGTGGCAATAAATGGCTCGGAGATTAAGACGTTCGGTGAGAGAACACTGGCCTTATCTCTACATGGCCGCTCATATGAGAGGACTTTTATCATAGCAGCACTGTGTTGCCCGCTCCTGGGCGCTGATTTTCTGTGTGCGCATGGTTTACTTGTGGATGTTGCTAACAGACGCCTGGTTAATGCACTGTCCTTTGAATCTCTCCCCTGTATAGCTCGAGGGACCCGGCCAACAGCACAAGCCCACGTCACAGCTCCAGGCGGTAAGTTCCACGCACTGCTCACTCAGTTCCCAGCACTCACGGTCCCGACGTTTTCGGCGGCCATCGCTAAGCACGGGGTGGAGCACTTTATCACCACCACCGGGCCGCCCGTTTTCGCGAGACCTCGGCACTTGGACGCAGCTAAACTGGCCATAGCGCGCGAGGAGTTTGCCAACCTGGAAAGGTTAAGCATCATCAGACGTTCGAACAGCCCATGGGCATCTCTGCTACACATGGTTCCTAAGGCTGAGGGGTCGTGGCGACCGTGCGGTGATTTCCGCAGGTTGAACAACGCCACAGCACATGACCACTACCCGATTCCCCACATACAGGATTTTTCAGTTCACCTCGCCGGAGTGCGTATATTTTCTAAAATAGACCTGGTCCGCGGTTACCACCAGGTCCCAGTGTGCGTGGAGGACGTACCCAAAACAGCAGTAATAACTCCGTTCAGCTTATTCGAGTTCCTGCGCATGCCATTCGGGTTAAAAGGCTCGGCACAGATGTTCCAGCGCATGATGGATGCAGTGCTGCACGAGCTCCCGTTCGTGTTCGTCTACCTGGACGATATCCTGGTAGCCAGTGCGTCCGAAGACGAACACGAAACCCACCTCAGGACGGTTTTCCAAAGGTTGGAGGAGCACGAGTTAATAATCAACCCGGCGAAATGCCAGTTCGGCGTGACGGAGATTGATTTTTTGGGGCACCATGTCTCCCCGGAAGGAGCGATCCCGTTGCCCGACAAAATGCGCTCCGTGGCGGATTTTCCCTGGCCTCAGACGGTCAGGGCGCTGCAAGAATTTTTGGAGATGGTGAATTTCTATAACTGTTTCCTTCCCCGCGCGGCGCGGCTCATGCAACCATTGTACGCCGCGCTCAAGAGACAGAAACCCCGGATGGGGTCGAATGGACCCCGGAGCGAGAGCGGGCGTTCTTGGAGGTTAAAGCAGCCCTGGCAAACACCGGACTTCTGGCACATCCGGACCCGGCGGCCCTTATAGCACTTACCACCAACGCTTCAGACGTGGCTATAGGGGCTGTCGTGGAGCAGCGCGTCGCCGGGGCTTGGCAGCCGCTCACCTTTTTCAGCAGAACTTTGCGCGACAGTAAACGTAAATACAGCGCGTTCGACAGAGAGTGGCTGGCTCTCCACCTGGCCATACGCCACTTCCAGTTCTGGCTGGAAGGGCGCAGCTTCACCGCGTTTGTTGACCGCAAGCCACTAACGTTCACGATGGCCAAGGTTTCAGAACCGTGGTTGGGCTGGCAGCAGAGACAGCTGGCCGCGATTTCAGAGCTTACTACTGATATTCAGCATGTGTCGGGTAAACTGAATGTGGTGGCGGACTGCCTCTCGCGCGCTGTGGTGGCCCCGGTCTATGTGGGGATAGATTACGCAGCCATAGCCGCGGAGCAGATTAGCGATGCAGACGTGCACGCGCTCCAGTCTGGACCATCAGGGTTAAGGCTGGAGAGCAGGGTGCTACAAGACGGCATGCCCCCCCAATCTGCAATGTCTTCACGGGACGCCCGCGTCTGGTGGTCCCGGTCGCGTGCCGCCGCCGCGTGTTTGAGTCGGTTCACACTCTGGCGCACCCAGGAGTGCGCGCGTCAGTCAAAATGGTGGGAGAGAAGTTTGTGTGGCCAAGCCTACGCAAACAAGTGAAAGAGTGGGCTGCAGCCTGCGTGGCGTGCCAACAAGCCAAGGCACACAGACACACAAAGGCTCCCTTGGAGCCATTTCGGGTACCGGCTAAGAGGTTCAACCATGTTCACGTGGACCTCGTTGGCCCCCTCCCGCCATCACAGGGGTGCACGCACCTCCTGACAGCGGTGGACTGCACCACGCGCTGGCCAGAAGCAGGTCCGCTGGCGGCAACCACGTCCGCAGACGGGGCACGCGCTTTTTTAACAGCATGGGTGGCGTGTTTTGGAGTCCCATCGGACATTACGTCCGACAGGGGCCGTCAATTTGTTTCCGACCTCTGGTCCGCGATGGCCCGCTGCCTGGGTGTTACAATTCATCGCACAACCGCGTACAACCCACAGGCCAATGGGTTATGCGAGCGTTTTCATAGATCACTGAAAGCAGCGCTCAGGGCTTCACTGACGGATGCAAATTGGGTAGACAGGTTGCCGTGGGTTTTATTGGGGTTGCGCTCCGTGCCAAAAGAGGATCTAGAAGCTTCCCCGGCGGAGCTTGTTTTTGCGCAGCCCCTACGGCTGCTTGGGGAGTTTCTGCCAGATAATCCTGCGAAGGACAGCTCCCCGTCTCAGCTTTTGCAGCGGAGCGCAAACACAAGGCACGCTGCCGGGCCCCACCCACCACTGTTTCTGCGTGCTTTTGTGCCCAAAACTTTGAAGAACGTGGAGTTCGTGTTCGTCAGACACGACGCCCACCGCCCTCCATTGCGCCCACCCTATGATGGACCGTTCAGAGTGTTGGAAACAGGGGATAAGCATTTTTTGCTAGACTTGGGGGGTAGACGGGAGAAAATTGGCATAGACAGACTCAAACCCGCCTTTGTAGTGGCGGACGAACAAGTGCTGTTGGCTAGGGCCTTCACAGTGCTTAAGTTGCAGCCCCGAGTGATCGGAACTGCTCCTTCTTATACTAATCAGCAGCGCCTCAGCTGATGAGTTAATTGGGCTCCAGCCGTCCCGTAACTGACAGCTGGAAGCCCGCTGAGACGCTACCACAGAAAGGATAGGGCTGAGTGGACACGGTCTGAGTGCCGGATGGAACGGCGTCTCATCCACGTGACACAGCCCCCCCCTCACGGTCGGACTACGAACGACCAATATCATCCAAGACCCCCCCCCCACCTAGGGTGGGCGGATGGGGCGCAGGTCGGGAGGGAGAGAATCAGAGGGAAGAAGAGAAAAGAAAAAAACCGACAAAACCTAATACAGAGTACCAATGGAACCCAAACACAATACTCCGTACAATAAGAAAAGCAAAAAAAAAAAAAAAAACCCAGAAAAAGGAAAAAAAAAACAGACATATGAACCAATATCGAGTAACGGGGAAAACTCAAACAATATACACCACAAAATACAACATGGGAAAAAAACCCGGAAAAAAGAAAGGAAACAGACAATGAACCAGTAACAAGTACAAGGGGAGAAAAAAAACCAAACAACTATTCCACAAAATAGAATATGAGAAAAAACCCAGAGAAACGAAAGAAAAACAGACAAAGACCCAATAACAAGTACAAGGGGAAAAAAACCCCCAAACAATATACTCCACAAAATACAACATGGGAAAAAAAAAACGGAAAAAAGAAAAGAAACAGACAATGAACCAATATCAAGTACAAGGAAAAAAAAAAACCCAAACAACTATTCCACAAAATACAATATGAGAAAAAACCCGGAGAAACGAAAGAAAAACAGACAAAGACCCAATAACAAGTACAAGGGGAAAAAACCAAACAAACAATATACTCCACAAAATACAACATGGGAAAAAAAACCCAGAGAAGGGACAGAAAAACAGGCCATAACCAATATAGAGAACCAGGGAAAACCTAAACAATATACTCCATAAAAATACGACAAGAACACAAAAAAAAGAACCCAGAGAGGGGAAAGAAAACAGGCAGTAACCAATATAGAGTACAAAGGGAACCCTAAACACCATACTCCATACGGTACCACATACGAGAAAAACCCATACCAGCAGAGAATAATTGCGGGAATAATGGCCCAACACACAGGGAAAAAACAGAACCACAATACCCCCATAAACCATGTACAGGACAACAAACGAAATCAACCCCGGGGCCCCCAAAATAAAAGGGGAACTCCCAAGGGCGAAAATAACCATATGGCCATCCCTCGCACAGGAGGGGAAACCCACACACACACAAAAAAAAAAATCACGCTAATTGGGGAAAAAATAATAGCTTAGCTGTACTCACACAAATATAAGCACAGCACAAGACCTTCAGTTCAGGGAATCTCCCCGCACCCAGCGTCCATTCCGCTAATGAGGGGTGAAGGGAATAATTCCAGGGGCCTACCCGAACCCCAGGCCAGAAAACACAGTTCATCGGGAGGCCGAACCAGATTGCCGAACCGAAAGTCTAGCGGGTCGAGCGGCCGCACAAGTGAGCCGAACGGGCACGGTAGGCCCTCCAGCGGCCGACCCGCATCACTCAACCACCAGGACCGTTGGGACGGGTGAGAGGTCAAAACGGACCCCGGTGGAAGAGGCTCGGGGGAGAGCCGATGACGAGGTGGACGAACGTCAGACCGCAGGGAAACAGCCACCCCCTCACCGGACCTGGACAACACTGGTGCAGAACCCACGTCGGACCCCGATTGGGCCTCAGGCGAACCCACGTCGGACCCCGATCGGGCCTCAGGCGAACCCACGTCGGACACCACTGGAGCAGAACCCACGTCGGACCCCGATTGGATCTCAGGCGAAACTACGTCGGACCCCGATTGGGCCTCGGGCAAAACCACGTCGGACCCCGATTGGGTCGGCGCCGCACCAGAACTGACCTCCGACGTTGAACCTGGACCCTCCAGCACCACGAGAGATGGCAACTCCTCACCGGCGACCCTGGGAGAAGGCTCAGGAGAGAAAGCAGAACCGGGATCAGGATCACCGGCAGCGCCAGAACCCAGCGAGATAAGCACGAACGCAGCGGACGGCTGCACCCGGCTCACCTCCCGTAGAGACAGGCTAAAGTGCTCAAGGATAAGGAGAAGAAAGATGAGATAGAGCACTTGCCTGATCTCGGGTTCTGACGCCGTCCAGGACTGCGAAGATCCGGGATCCAACATCAGGAGGTCGTCATCAGGCTCCCACTCAGCTGCATCGGGCCCCGCAGCTGGCATGATGGACAGCGCAGCTTGAGGTTCCTCCGGCACGGGTAACCACGCCGACGGTCCACACGGCGTGGTGGCAGGAGAACCTCGTCCCGCTGGACCGAACCGCTCCTCCGTGGAGACCCGGGGACACTTGGTCGTCGGCGTGGACTCCACGTTGCAGTTAGTCTTCCTCCTCTGTCCACGACGTAGCTGCGGGACCGGAACCGCAGGCCCCCTCCTCATTCCTCGATGTTGACCCGACGCCGGGGTCCGCTCAGCGGAGGGAGACACAGAGGGTGCAGGATTAATAACACAGGCTGCAGCAGGTGGTGGGAGTTCGGGGAGCTGCGAACCCCGAACTCCACCTCCAGGAGTTAGACAGAGCAAATCACTAAGTAGATGTAAACAAACTGGGACTTGCCTGTCTCCTGGAGGCTTGATGGTGCCTGCTGCAGTGGACGTTGCTTCTCCCTCTCCCCGCCGGGCGGTAACGGAGGACCCCCTGAGAGGACGTCGGGGAGCCGCTCGTGTTGTCTCCAGAAGAGGGCTCGCCAGGCCGGGATTCCAGGCGCACACAGCAGTCGGGAAGCGTGTCGAGAAGGAGGGGGTGACAGCCGAGATGAACCGGCCCTGAAGTGCTGGAGTGACAGCGGAAGGGAGTGGTTCAGGAGGCGGGGCTATGAAATCTCCTCTCTGACGAGGCGTAGAGATGACAGCTGCGTGGGAGGAAGAGACCTCGCGACGGCCCGGAACTGGATCTGGACGGGGTTCATGCAGAGACGTTTCGGCGATGCGACGACAGCTACTCCCAGGGGGCGAAGCGAAGGAGAGACCCGGGAATTGCCGCTCCTGAGCAGAGACCGAGGCGAGGAGGGCGTTGAACTCGGGGTAGTCTCGTAGCCCTGGACTCCTCTCCACCAATCTCACCGCCACCGCTACATGCCTCATGATGGTAGACGGGTGCACAGCGGAGTTGGCAGCAGCCACTCGAGCCCGGACCTTAACAGCTGTCCGCTGCAGATCTTCCGGGGGAATCCCGAGTGACGTCGTGCTGAGCGGGGAAAGCCCTCTGGATGGCGCGAACTCCCGGGCTGGAGTAGCAGCAGGAACGGGATCCCAAAGGGAAGGGCGACGTCTCCTCCTCTTCGGCTCCCTGCTGGGATTTCCTTCCAACCCGCGGTGCTCCTCTCGCTGTGCAGCAATGGCGTCCCTCCTGGCACAGACCTCAGGGTGGTTGGAAAAGCGAGGTAAACTGTCCAGGAGATTCTCGGCATAGTCCAGATGCCAGCGTCTTTCGTTGGAGGTGTCGTATAGGGTGGCAGTAAAGAGCGTCCCGTCGACATCCTCTAAGATGGATGTCAGCTCGTCCCCCTGGCGCCGAACGTGACTCCTGGGAGACGGCATGCTTAAAGCGCTGACACCTGGACAGGAAGGTACAAGTCCACTAACAACTCACGGCCGCCGGCAACTCGCCTGGCTGCGACTTACTGTTACGTGTGGCCCTCGCGAGCCACACAGAGAGAGCCGAGGGCGAGCCAGTGAGTTGTGATGTTTTATTATAATAAGGGACAGGGGATAAGGAACACGGCCTCATAGACCAAAAGCACAGATACTCATACAGGGTAACACTCACGAGTAATACAGCAACGAAGTAGAGAGCTGGCACCGGGCATAGGGGTTCCAAGGCACAAATACTCACAGCGGGTAACACTCACAAGAAAGCAGCAAGACGAGTAGAGAGCTGGCACCGGGCATAGGGGTTCCAGCCTTCACAGTGCTTAAGTCGCAGCCCCGAGTGATCGGAACTGCTCCTTTTTATACTAATCAGCAGCGCCTCAGCTGATGAGTTAATTGGGCTCTAGCCGTCCCGTAACTGACAGCTGGAAGCCCGCTGAGACACTACCACAGAAAGGATAGGGCTGAGTGGACACGGTCTGAGCACCGGATGGAACGGCGTCTCATCCACATGACAGTTTAAAGATGGACAGTGCTATAAAAGCTAAAATAATTTAGTATTCAACAATGAATATTTTTCTAGCTGAAAGTCTGTAAATGTTTTTAGCTGCATAAAGCTGAAGGAGCTTAAAGAAAATTAAAGAATCAGTTACTTCCATTGCATGTTTAAGGTTACAATGCATCAGTATTACAACAAGAGCACTGCGCACGGTACATTATACGCCGCCCATAGCCATTATTGATGTGCATAGCTAGGACACCTACAACTGGAAAATCAATTACAAATTTATGATTCAATATAGTGGAGATCTGTAATAAAACTAACCATGTAATTGCAAGGACTTTTTGACATGATATTGGGCCCAGGGAACACGCACACAGGCTCGGGTGAGATTCAAAGGCTTTATTGAACAACAACAGGTGTTTGGATGCGTGAATGCGAGATGTGGATGGATTGCAGGAGGACGGGGAGCGCCGAGGGCGGAACAGTGCGCCGTGCAGCCAGGCAACCCTAAGGGCAGAGCAAGGACAGGGGTTAGTGATGAATTTCCACCCCGCAGGGTTGACTCACATTGTGCTGCTTACCTGCAGGTGTCGAGGTGGTTGGCGTTGGCTAGTCGCAGGTCTCCTGCCTGGAGGACAGCGCCCAGATGCGCCCTCGGCGATGTGAAGAAGGGATAATCGAGGATGAGGTGAGGAAGAGGGAAATCCGCCGCCTGGAGGATCCACCTGTGCACAGGGGAGAAAACTGGAGAGCAGGTAAGGAAATAAACCGCTTACGTGCGTGATGAAGGAAGGTGCAGGCCGGGAAGGAACGGTCGTGCGCTGGAGTTGGGAGCGTAGACGAGCAGACGGCTCCAGACTGAGGCTCCCGGCAGAGCGGGTTAAATAGTCAGAGGCTGATGAGGCGCAGGTGTACGCGCCACTGAAACAGATGACAGGCGAGAGCGAGTTGTGACAGTAACCCCCCCCTCCCGAGCAGCGCCTCCCAGCGCTGGCTTACCTGGGTGCACCCCGTGGAACTCTGTGATGAGTTGTTTATCCAGCACAAAGGAGGGGTGCACCCAGGATCTCCACTCAGGGCCATACCCCTCCCAGTCCACCAGATATTGTAGCCCGCGACCCCGGCGGCGGGAGTCCAGGATGGAAGTGACCCTCCATGCCGGGTCGCCGTCGATCATCACAGGAGGGGGAGGAGCCCTAGGAGGAGGACAGAGTGGGTCAGAAATCACAGGCTTGATTTGGGAGATGTGGAATGTTGGACAGACATGGAGGGAAGGGGGGAAAGCCAAATGCACAGCCACCGGATTAATTACCTTAGATACGGGAAAAGGTCCAATAAAGTGCTGAGCCAGCTTCTTCTTCTCCTCCGCCTTCAGGTTGATGTCTCGGGTGGATAGCCATACCTGCTGGCCCACCTGGTAGCGAGGAGCGGCTCTCCTGTGGCAATTTGCTGCGTTGGAGTTGCGCACCGCCGTCAGCATCTAAGATGCACCTGGATGGAGGGAACTGCCACCTCACCCTCCTCTTCGGGGAACAATGGAGGATCATACCCCAGGGATGCCCGGAAAGGAGACATCCCAATGGCAGATGATAAGGTGGAGTTATGGGCGTACTCCACCCAGGGCAGATAGGTGCTCCAGGAAGAGGGACTCGAGGAGGTGACGCAGCGCAAAGCAGCCTCCAGCTCCTGATTAGTGCATTCGCACTGCCCATTGGACTGTGGGTGGTGACCGGAAGACAAACTCACCGTGGCCCCCAGGGCGTTGCAAAAACACTTCCAGACCTTAGACATGAACTGAGGCCCCCGATCCGAGACGACGTCAGTCGGGATCCCATGTAGCCTGACAACATGCTGGACCAATAGATCGGCTGTTTCCCGTGCCGTAGGGAGGCCGTGGAGTGGCACGAAGTGGACTGCCTTCGAAAACCGGTCCACGATGGTCAGGATGGTGTTGTAGGAGTTAGATGTGGGGAGACCGGTGATGAAATCCAGGGCTACATGAGACCAGGGCCTTCCGGGGACCGGCAGGGGATGGAGGAGCCCTGCTGGGGGGGAGGTCGAGGTCTTGTTCGTTGTGCACTGAGGGCAGGCATGGATGTAGTTGGTGACATCATTCCGGAGTCCGGACCACCAGAAGGATCGTTGGAGGAGCTCCACCAGCCGGGAAATTCCAAGGTGACAGGTGAGCTTAGAAGTGTGCGCCCAGTGGATGACGTCACCCCGGACGGATGATGGCACGAATAGCTTCCCAGCTGGGCCACCGCCAGGATCCGGTTCGGCCTCCTGTGCCCTCTGGACCTTGTCCCCGATAGACCATGAAATGGCCCCCACGACACACGAGACCGGCAGGATGGTGTGGTCTTGTTCTTCCGGGCCCTCTGGGGAAAACTGTCTGGACAGCGCGTCCAGTTTGGCGTTCTTGGAGCCAGGGCGATAGGTGATCATGAATCTGAAGCGGCCGAAGAACAGAGACCAACGTGCCTGGCGGGCATTCAGACGCTTGGCTGTCCTTAGGTACTCCAGATTTTTGTGGTCTGTCCAGACCACAAAAGGCTGCACTGCCCCCTCCAGCCAATAACGCCACTCCTGCAGTGCGAGCTTCACTGCCAGGAGTTCTCTGTCTCCAACGTCATAATTCCACTCCGCTGCGGACAAGCGCTGGGAGAAGAAGGCGCAGGGGCACACCACCCCGTCCACCAGAGAGTGTTGAGACAAAATTGCCCCCACCCCCGTGTCGGATGCGTCCACCTCGACCAGGCATTGTAGTGTCGGGTCTACCTGGGTCAGGACCCGGGAGGAGAAGAACTCCATCTTCAGTGTCTCAAAGGCCGACGCCGCTTCTTCCTTCCACCAGAACGGCACCTTGGGGGAGGTGAGGCGGGTCAGGGGAGAGGCGATGGAGCCAAACTTCGGTACAAAACGGCGGTAGAAGTTGGCGAATCCTAGGAATTGTTGCACCTGTTTCCCGGACGAGGGGGTGGGCCACTCAACCACCGCTTTGACCTTGGCAGGGTCGGGGAGAATCTGGTTGTGGGACACGACAAAACCGACAAAGGTCTACGACAAAATTGGTGTAGAATTCGCATTTCTCCGCCTTCACGTACAACCTGTTCTCGAGGAGCCGCTGGAGGACCCGCCTCATGTGAGCCTGATGCTCCTTTCAAGACCGGGAGAAGATCAGGATGTCATCCAGGTAGACGAAGACAAAGACCCCCAGGAAGTCACAAAGAACATCATTTATGAGCCGCTGGAAGACGGCCGGAGCGTTGGTGAGTCCAAACGGCATGACCAAGTACTCGAAATGGCCCTTGGGCATCCAGAACCCCATCTTCCACTCATCGCCCTCCCGGATCTGAACGAGGTGGAACACGCTGCGGAGGTGCAGCTTGGTAAACCAGGAGGCCCCCTGGAGGAATTGAAAGCGGAGTCCATGAGGGGCAGCATGTATTTATCTTTGACAGTGATGTCGTTTAAGGCCCGAAAGTCAATACACGGCCGCAGGGACCCATCCTTCTTGGAAACGAAGAAAAATCCAGCTCCGACTGGGGATGAGGAGGAGCGGATGATGCCTGCGCTGAGTAACTCTTTAATATAGGTGTCCATGGATTCCCGCTCCGGGGCTGACAGGCTGTAAAGACGACCCTATGGCAAGGGCGCCCCCGGGCGGAGATTTATGGCGCAGTCATACGAGCGGTGGGGGGGAAGAGACAGTGCTTTGGATTTGCTGAAGACGAGCCCCAGATCGTGGAACTCCGGGGGCACCGAGGAGAGGTCCGGCGGGGGTGAGTCGGGAGCAGGGAGAGGCACTGACGGGGCACAGGCAGCGGACTGGAGGCAGGCGCTCAGGCAGAAGGTGCTCCAGAAGAGGACGCTGCCAGAGTGCCAATCAAAAGCTGGGTTGTGGAGACGCAGCCAAGGGTAGCCCAAGATGACAGGAGCAGCCGAGGTGGACAGGACGTACAGGCTTAAATCCTCTCTGTGATTGCCAGAGATGATGACGGAGATAGGTTTGGTTCAATGGGTGACCCTCTCCAGAGGTGTATGGGAGAGAGTGACAAGGTTAAGGGGGTCTTTCAGCGCTTGGCACGGGATGCCCAGGCGGGTTGCCAGGCTCTTGGAAATGAAGTTCTGTTCAGCCCCTGAGTCCACCAGTGTGTGAGTGACATGCCCAATGGAATTGTGACAGAACCTAATTGGGAGGAGGCATTTGGTGAGGGGATTAGACTGGGTTGCGTCCGCGAGGCCCCCTACAGCGACTTGCGGACTTCCCCTTTTGGCTTAATCGGGCAGGCCTCCACGGAGTGCTGGTCGTCTCCGCAATACATGCAGAGACCCAGCTCCCTGCGGCGCTGTTTCTCCGCCAGTGGAAGCTTGGTCCACCCGATTAGCATAGCCTCGGATTCGTCGGCGGACTTCGGAGCGGGTAACGCCAGGGGGCGAGACTGAGAGGCACGGGCGGAAGCTCCGCTCGAGCGGCAGTAAGCCTTCCTCTCAGCGGCCCGCTCCCTCAGTCTGTTGTCAAGGCTAATAGCTAAAGAAATTAATTCGGACAGCCGTTCTGGCAGGTCCCGGCAGGCCAGCTCGTCCCGCAGACTGGAATTCAGACTACGGGTGAAGATGCTGCAGAGGGCAGCATCGCCCCACCCAACTTCCGCCGCTACCACCCGGAAGTCGACAGCGTAATCGGCTGCCGACCGACTACCCTGGCGAAGATCAAGTAGCCAAGGGGTTAGCACGCTGTCACGATCTGAATGATCAAAGACTTTGTGAAAGTCACGCACATACTGGGCATAGGTTAGGTTCGCGTAGCTGGGCCTCGTCATTACAGCGTAAGCCCAAGCTAACACTCGCCCTTCCAGGAGGTTAGCAACGTACCCAATCCAGCTATGATAGTCGGAAAGTCCCCGGGGACGTGCTGGAATACCGACTCACACTGGAGGAGGAACCCGCGCGCTTCGTCGAGTTTCCCGCTGAAGCGCGTGGGTGTCGGAATAGGGGTGAGCCGGGTTGGTGGCCCCGGGCTAGCCTGGCTAGCTGGGGAAGCGACAGGAGCTTGCCCGCTATGCTGAGCCGGAAGGAACGCCTGCGGAGGATCCAGGCGGTCCAGCCGGTGAGTAATTTGAGTGCTGATGAGCTATTAAATCCACTCGAGCCTCGAGAGTGGAAAAACGGCGTGTGAGCCCGCTGTCTGCTGGGCCACTTTGCTGGAGCCGTACTGACTTGATATCGGGCCCAGGGAACATGCACACAGGCTCAAGTGAGATTCAAAAGCTTTATTGAACAACAAAAGGTGTTTGGATGCGTGAATGTGAGATGTGGGTGGATTGCAGGAGGATGGGGAGCGCCGAGGGCGGAACAGTGCACCATGCAGCCAGGCAACCCTAAGGGCAGAGCAAGGACAGGGGTTAGTGATGGATTTCCACCCTGCAGGGTTGACACACAGTGTGCTGCTTACTTGCAGGTGTCGAGGTGGCTGGCGTTGGCTAGTCGCAGGTCTCCTGCCTGGAGGACAGCGCCCAGATGCGCGCTCGGTGATGTGAAGAAGGGATAATCGAGGATGAGGTGAGGAAGAGGGAAATCCGCCATCTGGAGGATCCACCTGTGCACAGGGGAGAAAACTGGAGAGCAAGTAAGGAAATAAACCGCTTATGTGCGTGATGAAGGAAGGCGCAGGCCGGGAGGGAACGGTCGTGCGCTGGAGTTGGGAGCGTAGACGAGCAGACGGCTCCAGACCGAGGCTCCCGGCAGAGCGGGTTAAATAGTCAGAGGCTGATGAGGTGCAGGTGTGCGCGCCGCTGAAACAGTTGACAGGCGAGAGCGAGTTGTGACACTTTTAGCAAAGCAAACAATTTACAATTCAAAGTGGAACAAATTTAAAGAAAATATCGAACCCTCTATGTCACGCCGCGCTGCTCATCAGCGGCGCCACCTGCTCGCACACCTGTTCATCGTCAGCGGCGAGGGATATAAGCCGCCTCGCCCTGAGCTTCGGCCTGAAGCCGTCAGACTTCATTCCCCGTCTACGTGACGCAACTCTTTCTTCAGCACGACGCTGTGCGGTAAGAACCACTTACCTCATATTCTCCAATCTGCTCCCCTGTGCACAGGTGGATTCCTCGGCGGCGGACAACTCCGTCCCTCGTCCTTCCTCGCTGCTGCACCGAGTCCTGCAGGTGGCTGTCTCCCGGGGTCCCGTCCTTGTTGTGCCAGTCATCTGTCCCAAGCAAGTAAGCTTCTCCCTCGCCTATTCTCCTCCTGTGTTGGTGTGTGCCCATCACCCTGTGTCTCTGTTCTCTCCCATAGGGTTGCCGGCTGTACGGTCTCCTGCCTCTGTGCCTGAAGCAGATGCCGCCACCAACACATTAACATTCCGCAGACACACACTCATACACCCCTGTTGTTAATAAACAGTTTGAACTACTCTGAGCCTGTGTGTGTGCGTCTCCTGAGCCGAACGTTATGTCACTCCACAATAGATGCACATCTTCTATACATGTACAAACATTGTGTGAAATGAAAATGTCCTAGCTTAAAAACTGTAGGAGATAGCCAGACAAACAATGTAACCTCTGTTGAAATTTATTTCCAAAAGTGACAAAGTTGTAAAACTTGTAATTTTCACAAAAATTATCCAAAATCAAATCCTATAATATGCACATCTCCAGTACATGTACAAACATTGTCTGAAATGGAAAAAGTTGTAACTTGAAAACTGTGGTATGGACGGATAGACGGACATCATCACACCATAATATGTCCAGTCTTTAGAGACTGGCATATAAAATGGTGTGAACATTGTGAAGTAGAAAATTTTAAGCATAAATGCCCTTTAAAAACAGACAGAATGGAGTTTGGAGAATAAGGTATGCGGGAGATATGCAGAAGAATAATAAAAATGACACACACCAGCAACAATTGTATGAATGCATTCAAATCTGCTGCTGTGGTGCTAAGCAAACAACCTGAAACTGGATGTCAAAAAACCCCAAAGAACTCATACTGGACTTCAGAAAGAACAGACAGGACCACACCCCCTTCCTCATAAATAGCGACCGTGTAGAAACCGTCTCCACCTTCAGCGTCCTGGGCACCCACATCTCCTCTGACCTCTCCTGGTCGGTCAACACCGAGGCCCTGGTGGAGAAAGCCCAGCAGCAGCTGCACTTCCTCCGTGTCCTGAGGAAGAACGACCTGGACCAGAAGCTGCTGCTGGTTTTCTACCGCTGCTCAGTGGAGAGCGTGCTCACCTACTGTCTGGGTGTGTGCACTGTTGCCAACTCCTCAGTAAGGAAAGCAGTTATTGGCTGTCCTAAAAGTTGACAAATGATGTCATCATCTCATTTGCATAATTAGTCATTTGCATGTAATTGTAATGGACGCTGTAGTAGAGAAGAAAAATGTCACGGGAGAGACAAAAAGTGAGTTTAAAAAAACACCTTAAATATGTTTAGAATTACAAATTAACTTTCTTCTGTTGATTCTTGGTTTGTTTGTTTTAATTTTGCCATTTAAATAGGCCATCACTGTCATAAACTTCCCCGTGCGCTTCTCCACAGCGCGTGGAGGAAGAGAAGAAGAAATGAGGATCTAAGCACAGGGTACACCAAACACACATTTACTGATATCCAGACAGTTCAAAAATAAAGACTTACAGAAATGTAACAGTTGTGCACAAAATGGCTCACACGAATTGCGTGCAGCGGGCAGACGACTGTGCACCGTGGCCACAAAAACAGACAGGACAGCTCGGGTTAAACTCAAAGTTCTCCAGGACACTCGACTGGCACGGGAGAAGAGCTGGGCAAGAGTGCCTAAGCGTAGCAGTTGTGCTGCAAGGGGAAATGCTACAGGCAAGCGTAGCAGCACAACTGCAAACAGAAACGCAGACAGCTCTTACTCACCGTGCAGGAACAGTCCGAGTTGTCCAAGTCCGCCAGCAAGTATAAACACAACGATCCTTCACCTCACGTGACGGTCACATGGCGAAGAACAACCATGTGAGCACGTACAATGGTCCAGCGGTGTTTGACTAGCAAAGAGCTGCTTAAGTACAGACACCGCTGGCATAATAAATTGGGAACACCTGGGCGAGGTGCGGGAAAGATGATAAATGGGGCTGGGAACAGCTGATGGAAATAAGAGGGGTGTGTGTGGCCGGACCGGCAGACTGTCAGCAGTGACACAGAAAGTAGGTCACAGTGGCTGTCTAACAGCTGCCGGTCAGACAGTGGCGAAGAATATGGAACAGCGAAGAATATATAATATGCACATACGTAATGGTACCAAAGCCCACAGAGAGATCAGGGCCGAGCCGGGGGAAGCCAAGCCGGCTTGCCTCCTGACAATCACTAACTGACAGTGAAGAAACATTTGCATCCCACTCTGTAAAACAGGGCAGGTTTGGCAGGGGGTTTGCACATGCGCAATTCATCTGCAATCTGGACCCAAGTGGTGTGGATCTCCTCTCTGACTGAGGCAAAGTGTTGTGTAGTAGTAGTAGTAGATTAGTTTATTTGACAGGGACAGTGCAATAAACATAGACAATTAATCAAAGACAATCAATCTGATGTGTTGCACATAGAGTGTATAGCTATTAGCTAATTTGCAACTCTTGTCCCTGGATGGGCTTTAGAAAAAAGAATCAAGTAAAGATGGGAAAAAAAAAATAAAAAATATACACAATAACCACATACATCAATGCAGAAAAATTATAAATACACAATTATAAATATTATAAATATTATAAATACACAAATATAACAGCCTGACTCACACTTAACATAAATATTATAAATATTATAAATACACAAATATAACAGCCTGACTCACATTTAACACATATAACATAACTCACATTTGCCTATTTCAGGCCTTCCTCCCTCCGTCACTCACTATAAACAAACACATTTATTCCTTCCCTTCATTCACTCTCACTTTGCAGACAATTAATTCATACATGAGTACATTCTTGTTTATTTTTCAGCCAGTTTTTAACATTTTTAGTGAATGTTTTAAAGTCCGTTATTATTTTAATTTCATTTGGCATTATGTTCCAGATGTGACTGCCCTTTATAGAGAAAGCTGTTTGTCCAAATGTGGTTCTGCGGTGGAATATTTTACAGTTATTGTTAACAGAACTCCTGGTGGCTCTGCTGCTGTCCTGTCTTTGGACGAAACCAGCAAGTGGCTCGGGTGCTGATTTATGGAAACATTTGAACGTTAATTTCAGAAGACAGAGGTCAATGAAGCTCTCAAAACTCAATAGGTTGTATTTTTTTTAAAACATTACAGTGATGCCACCTAATGGGCTTTTTGTCCAAGATTTTTAGGGTTTGATTATATAATGAACCTATATGTCTTATTGTGGAAGGGGCTGCTTGAGCCCAGACTGTCAAACAGTATGATATATGAGAAAAAACCATAGAATGCATATACAGTGCAGCTGCTTCGTAAGGTATGTAATATCTAATTAATTTAAAGCAGTTCTGACCTCTGTTTCTACCATCACCGCTTTGCAGAGAGGGCACGCAAATGTATACCACCGTGCCAGTTCAAGCGCTCGGGAAACGCCAAGGCCGGGGGTCGGTAGCAGCCGTGGCCCTCGGTGAAGAGAACAAGCTGCTCTACTTGACGGATGCGCGTTCGGGGAGGCAATTCCTCGTGGACACAGGCTCCCAAGTGAGTTTCATCACGCCTACCTATGCTGACCGGCTGGCGGGTCCCGGAAGCCACGGAGCGTCAGCAGCGAACGTCTCGAGGATTAAGACCTTTGGTGAAAGGACTCTGCTTCTGTCCCTACACGGCCGTACATTTGAGTGGACTTTTGTTATAGCTGCAGTGAGCTTCAATATGTTGGGGGCTGATTTTCTGTGCTCACATGGTTTGTTGGTTGATCTTGCTAATAGGCGCCTGGTTAATGCACTTTCTTTTTATTCTATTCCCTGTGCAGCCCGAGTGACCCCACCCACAGCACAAGCCAACGTCGCAACGGCAAGCGGTAAGTTCCACACACTACTCACTCAGTTCCCAGCACTCACGGTTCCCACGTTTTCAGCAGTTGTCGCTGAACACGGAGTGGAACATTTTATTACTACCACCGGACCGCCCATTTTTGCAAAAGCTCGGTGCTTGGATGCAGCTAAACTGACCATAGCGCGCGAGGAGTTCGCCAACCTGGAAAAATTGGGCATCATCAGGTGTTCGAAAAGCCCATGGGCTTCCCCGCTTCACATGGTCCCTAAAGCTGACGGCTCGTGGCGACCTTGCGGAGATTTCCACAGGTTGAACAATGCTACAGCGCACGACCGCTACCCAATCCCGCATATCCAAGATTTTTCCGTTCATTTGGCGGGGGCGCGCGTTTTTCTAAGATAGACTTGGTCCGCGGGTACCACCAAGTCCCAGTGCGCGCTGAGGACATACCCAAAACAGCGGTAATAACTCCGTTCGGCCTATTCGAGTTTTTGCGCATGCCGTTTGGGCTTAAAGGCGCTGCGCAGACGTTCCAACGCATGATGGACGCGGTGTTGCGCGATCTCCCCTTCGTGTTCGTCTACCTGGATGACATCTTGGTAGCCAGCACGTCCGAAGACGAACACGAAAATCACCTCACGGCAGTTTTCCGGAGGTTGGGAGAGCACGGGTTGATAATCAACCCAGCGAAGTGTCAGTTCGGGGTGACGCAGATTGATTTTTTGGGGCATCGCGTCTCTCCAGAAGGAGCAGTTCCTCTGCCTGACAAAGTGCGCGCAGTAACAAATTTTCCCCAGCCACAAACGGTCAAAGCGTTACAGGAGTTTTTGGGAATGGTGAATTTTTATAACCATTTCCTCCCCCGCGCAGTGCAGCTCATGCAACCATTGTATGCTGCGCTAAATAAACAAAAACTCACAAATAAAATCGAATGGTCTCCGGAGCGGGAGCAAGCATTCTCGGAGGTCAAAACAGCCCTGGCAAACGCTGCGTTGTTAGCACATTCAGACCCAACGGCCCGCATAGCGCTCACTACTGACGCGTCTGATGTGGCCATAGGGGCGGTCGTGGAGCAGCATGTAGCTGGGGCTTGGCAGCTGCTCACCTTTTTCAGCAGGACTTTGCGCGATAGTGAGCGAAAATAAAGTGCATTCGACAGGGAGTTGTTAGCTCTCCACTTGGCCATTCGCCACTTCCAGTTCTGGCTGGAGGGACGCCGTTTCACCGCGTTCGTCGACCACAAGCCGCTGACTTTCGCGATGGCCAAGGTTTCAGAACCGTGGTCAGGCCGGCAGCAGAGGCAGCTGGCTGCAATCTCAGAGTTTACTACCGATATTCAGCACGTAGCGGGTAAACTGATTGTAGTGGCAGACTGTCTCTCGCGCGCCGTAGCGGCTCCAGTCCACGTAGGGATAGATTATGCAGCCATGGCCGCGGAGCAGGCTAGCGACGCAGAAGTGCACGCGGCCCCAGTCCGCGTAGGGATAGATTATGCAGCCATGGCTGTGGATCAGATTAGCGACGCGGATGTGTGCGCGCTCCAGTCTGGACCAACAGGGTTAAGGATGGAGAACAGGGTGCTGCAGGATGGTACGCCCCCCCTAATCTGCGATGTCTCCACGGGACGACTGCGTCTGGTGGTACCGGCCGCGTGGCGCCGCCGCGTTTTTGACTTGATTCATTCTCTGGCGCACCCGGGGGTGCGCGCGTAGGTCAAAATGGTAGGAGAGAAATTTGTATGGCCGAGTCTGCGCAAACAAGTTAGAGAGTGGGCAGCAGCCTGCATGGCTTGTCAACGAGTCAAGGTACACAGGCACACGAGAGCTCCCTTGGAGCCGTTTCACATCCCGGCTAAGAGGTTCGATCATGTTTACGTGGACCTCGTAGGCCCCCGCCCGCTGTCACAGGGATGCACACACCTTCTGACAATGGTAGACCGCACCACGCGCTGGCCGGAAGTGGTCCCACTGTCATCAACCACAGCCGAGAAGGTGGCGCGCGTGTTTTTAACGGCATGGGTAGCGTGCTTTGGAGTCCCGTCAGACATTACATACGACAGAGGTCCTCAATTTGTTTCCGAACTTTGGTCAGCGATGGCCCGCAGCCTGGGGGTAACGATCCACCGCACTACCGCGTACAACCCGCAGGCTAATGGGTTATGTGAACGTTTTCATAGGTCATTGAAGGCGGCCCTCAGAGCGTCGCTTACGGATGCAAATTGGGTGGACAGGCTACCATGGGTTTTATTGGGGTTGCGTTCTGCACCTAAAGAGGATTTAGAAGCCTCCCCGGTGGAGCTAGTTTTTGCGCAGCCACTTCGGCTGCCCGGGGAATTTCTCCCAGATAATCCTGCGCCAGAATGCTCCCCGGCTCAGCGGTTGCAGAGTGGCACGGAAGCAGGCATGCTGCCTGGCCCCTTTCACCACAGTTTTCCGCGCGTTTTTGAGATTGAGATTGAGATTGAGATTCAACTTTATTGTCATTACACATGTATGAATACAAGGTAACGAAACGTGACTTGGCATTTGGGCACGCTCTGCAGAGCGCATCTAAGGCCGGGGCAGCCACTAGGCGCCAGTCATAAAGAAGAAAGGAAAAAAAAGAAAAGAAAGGATATGACACAGTAGGCGAGAGAAAAAAACATGTTTTATCAAATTGACGCTTAATGAGTAAGCGAAATTTTGATTGCAGGCAAAAAACCCTCAATGCATATTTAGCAGACATTTAGTAGACAGATCACACAGCAGAGGGAGAGCAGTGTGTGTATATCGTATGCATGTAGTGTTGTATGCATTGTGTAGTGTAAATGTAACAGTTGTTAGTGAGCAGCAGAGGGCGCCTCCTGGCAGTGGATAGATGTTATAATCATGTGACTTATAAACAAGTCCAGAGTCTAGAGTCTATCTCTCTCTCTCTCTTGCTTGCAGAAGGCACATGGGCATTGTCTTTGAGGGTCCAATCCGCTGACGACAAACAACTGATTGTTGATTGTATGGGTAGACATAAGAGCCGGTTCTTCCGCTTATCTCAGTCAGGAGGAATGTAAACACGGGGCAAACAAGGTCAAATCAAATCAAATCAAATCAGCACAGTGCACTCAGAGAATAGAATTTGTCCTCATCTGTGTAATTCTGTGCTTCCATTATATATGCAGGCTTAAACTGTTTTTCCATAGAGAGCACAGGGCTTCAGATGTATTCCTTCACTGAATCACTGTCATTCAGTTCACCGTTTGCCGCTACTCGTGCCCTCCCCAACTGGTCGAATTTGATGAAGGAGCTTGCCGGGTCCGCTTTGATCAGCTCTCTCACTTTCCTTCAATTTCTGATGCATCAGGGAACTCCACAGCCAAAAATAGAAGTCCTGAGATCATAACCAATAATGTTTCCATAGACGCATGAATTCCAATGTCCATGAGTCTCTTCGTAGGTTCCAATTCTTGGGCTCCCCCTTGGCCCAATTCTTGTTGAAAAATAGTGACAATAGCACATTTAAGCCACTTCCAAATCCATAATTTCCGTTTAGATTAAGATTCAGCAGAAGAAGAGCGACTAAACACAGACAAAAACGCAACATTGCAAAAACTGGGAATAGATCAGGAAGGCAGGGGAGGAGGGAAGAAAAATGCGACTGCTCTCTCTCAAGGCAAGAAGGAAGGCTCTAAAAAATGCGGAGTTTGTTTTTGTCAGACACGATGCGCATTGCCCACTGTTGCGACCACCTTATGATGGACCATTTAGAGTGCTGGAAACAGGGGATAAACATTTTTTGCTAGAATTGGGGGGCAGGAAAGAAAAGATTGGCATAAACAGGCTCAAACCCGCCTTTATGTTGGCCGACGAGGATGTGCTGTTGGCCACGGCTCCTCGGCGCGGCAGACCCCCTAAGGAACATTCCCCAGAACACCCACAAGGATTGATTAACAGTTCTCATCCTCAGACAGCAGCTCCCCAGCAGGAGGGCGCCGCAAAAGTGGTTAAGCCCGCTTACAGCAGATACAGGAGGAGACTGAGGCCCAAGCAATACGTGGACTGATGTGTAATAATTTTACCATGACATGCAGACTGTTATTACGTTGTTCCATCTTAAACGTTTGGGGGGGGAGTCATGTGGGACACATATACGCACATATGTATATCACTGTATGATTCATACATATACCACCTTAGGCTTCACATCTGAGATGGAACAAAGGACTGAGCCGCTTTGGAGATAACATGAGGATGTGAAAGTTTAGTCTTTGGCATGCAAAGAGACGGCCTTGGGGGATTTCGCCCAGCGGCCAGAGACTGAAGGTGGGGGGGTATTAAGATCGGGAAGAAGATGCATTGTTACTGGGGATTAAGTACAATGTGACTGTGTGCTTTGATGTCCTGGGGTATAAAAGGGACAGATGTTGGGGGATTCTTTCTCTTTCTGTTTTTGGATGATGTTGGAGAATGTAATAAACCTGACTCGTGAGATAAACTCAGCCTCGTCATTTCCACATTCTCCACAAAATATACAATAGTTTTGGCATGTCCATGCGCACCCCCCCCCCCCAAAAAAAAGTTTTGATTTACGTGAACACCCACACATCACCAGAAACTAAAGCTTGCTCTTAGCCGATCCGATCAGCTCATACCTGGGCTGGCTGGCTCCTCCTCTCTGTCTGCCACTGCCAGTCAGTCACATCAGCAGCTCTCAGCTCATGTTTCTTTACTGTACGAGCACCGCAACAAACATAAAAAGTAAACATGAGTTTGGACTCAGAGGGAAAAAAGAAAGGATTCTAGCAGCACTGACACAGACGATGGTAAGAAAAAAAGCAACCTGTCGGGGTGGTCGCAGCAGCTTTATCGCCCTGCCTTGGCGTTATACCGTTCCGCGTACATTTAAGGGATGGCTTCAACCTGTTGCTGGGAAGAAGGCTAAAGCACTTTGCTGCTGCTGCAACATTCAATTGGTATCAGACATTGCAGTTCTGAAAAAAATTATTAATTTATTGTAACTGCAACACTGCTGCTGCACGAGGCTACTGTGAGACTGACCGAGACTGCCTGTGATTGGCTGCTTTGGGATGGGAAGGGGACAGCAGAGCCTCACGGTACCACTGCTTGTTGAGGATGATAACTGCAGAGCAATCGCGCACTTTCACATCAGTGTCCAAAACACCAGAAAAGTCTTTGATAACACCAGGAAAAGTCATTAGATTTGTCGCTAGTCATGTTTGACAAAAAAAGTCGTCCAGGGGGACTGAAAAATCACCAGATTTAACGACAAAAGCGCCAAGTTGGCAACACTGAGTGTGTGGTACGTTGGCTCCACTGCTGAGAACAGGAAGGCTGTGCAGGGGGTCATCAACATCACCCAAAAAATCATTGGCAGCCCTCTGCCTTCCCTAGAGGCATCTCCAGATCCTTCTGTCTCAGAAAGATCAAGGCCATCATAGGGGACCCCTCACATCCGGCCCACCACCTGTTTGACCTGCTTCTCTTTGGATGAGGGTTCATATCAATCAGGTCCCACACCTCTAGACTGACAAACAGTTTCTTTCCCTGGGCCATCTGGAAGACAAACAGTCAGAGGCTCCACCCCCCCACCCCTGAACACTCACATGAACAGAACTGAGCACCTTTTTAATTATCACAATAACACACCTGTCTTTGCACTCCGCACTTTCATGAATATTGACCCATCCATGAAACCACTACCATACCTGTGTATATTTTCCATAATCCTTGGGCCATTTTATTCAATCGAGTGTCCAATTGTGAGTTCTGCACTCCGCACTTTTAGGTACATTGTTTCATCCGTAAAGCCACTACCATACCTGTGTATATTTCCATAATCCTGGGCTAATTTTTTATTTCAGTCATGTGTTTAATCGTGTGTTCTATAACTGTGTTTGATCTAATCCTTCGCTCATACGTACTTAATTGTGCAGTAGCCCGGTGGAGCACCCACAATTTCGCGGTACTGTATAACTGTACAATGACAATAAAGCCTATTCTATTCTGTTTTATTTTAAACAATAACTGGATCCCAGTAGCCTTGCGGTTACCTTGGGTCATTAATGACAGTGCGCAGTGCCTCAGTCATCTCATCAGCTGTCATAAGGTTGAAATGTAGGATGACAGCACCGCCGAGACGACTCAAACGGGCAAGATTATCAGGCTGATCAAAAAAAAGCGGCACGCCAACCAGTGGCACACCGTGAAACACAGCTTCATACAAACCGTTGGTGCCACCATGAGTCACAAATACTCGTGTTTTTGGGTGACCTGAGAAAAAGAAATATGGGGATTTTATTGTGAAAGGGTACTGCAGAAAATGCCATTTTAAAAAATGCTAGTGTAAGTCCTTTATTTTCAAATACTATGAAGTAACTATACCCAGCAAGTCATTCTGAGGGATCCAATCTGAAAGCTTTGTGTTAGGCGCTAGGGCAGTTGGAGTTTCTCCACGGTAACGCCAGATCACCTAAAAGAAATTAGAACCTATGTAACAACCATGAGGCAGAGACCAAGGACATGTGTTCTGAGCTTCTGACCTTCTGTGGGATTCGTCCAAAGGCAGTGGCGATGACATTAGCACGGTCCATTGTCAGGTTGGGTATCATAGAGCCGAACGTTGCCACTACCACACCTGCATCCCCTGAACTCTGCATGAATGCCTCCAGGTCCTAGAAGATGTGAAATCATCATTATGTTTTCATGTATTGTTTCACAATAAAGTTGTGCTGTTTAACAGGAAGTGGAGCTCATGCCTCTGGCAGTGGTTTGGCTGGTTTGCAGTGCAGGCCACCCACAAATTTGACATTGGGGGGAAGCGGCCGTGGGGTCTCAGTGTCCCAAAAGGTCCTGATGAGCCAGATCTCGGCATTGCCCAAAGTGCTACACACGCTGGTCAAACTTCCTGTTTGAGAAAATCGACTTTTATTCTCAAGGGTCAGTCAAAAATAAAAGTTGAGACATATGACATGTTTGTTTATCCAGACCTTTGATCTTGCTGTAGTAATAATCTAGTTTCATCTTCCAGAACAGTTCAGTTACTGCCGATGCTGACACATATGTGGCCATGTTAATTACACGCTCCATAAATGTCATGTGGTCATCATATGGTAGTGGAGACGCTGGGACATAAGAAGCTGGCGCTGGCATATGACCGCAGTGGCGTTCTACGACGCTGCCGAAAGAAAAGCGCAGTGAGATGATCAGTGGTACGCCAAGTATGTCAGCGACCAGGTCACCACATGGTGCCAGTGGGTCCAGTAGAACCGCATCAAACTTAGCATTGTGTAGAGTCGCCATGAGATGTTCATTCTTAAACATGCTATCACACTGCAATCTCATCAGGCCATCGAAACTGTGCATCCAGTAACTGATCCAAGTAAACTTTGTGAGTGGTGATGACTTGTACGACTCGTACATCGAGAAGTGAAAGAATTCATTCATCATACTCTGATAATCCTCTCGGCTGTATGGAACCTGCGTTAGAAACAAACGTACCTCTGCACAGGTTATTGATCCACAATGATCATCACGCTGACAGTGATTAACAGTGATTGATGTGCTGGCTCCGCCCTCTTACCTTGAACACCAGGAAGTGGAACTTAGTGGCGTCATGGCTGTTGTTGTAGTTCACAGTCGAGGCTTCTGGAAGAAGGACGGTGATGGTGTGGTTCCGATTCACCAGCTCCTCTATGATCTGCCTCATGTTCAGCCAATGGCTGTGCTCCCCTGGGAATACCAGAACGTGGCCTCCATGAATTGGTGAGATGGGGTGAAGGAGCAGGACGATGACAAGAAGAGGAGCAAGAGGAGTAAACACCGGCATGTTGGAGGACAGAGAAAATAGAAATCAAAAATCCTGACTGCGACAGCATATAAAAGAGGGAGTCAGATGGTCCAGAGTGCACTGGATCACAGGTTTGAGCTGCTCTCTGACTGAACAACAGGTTAGCAAACAGGGTGAGGTGAAATGTTATCTCAATCTGTGGAGGTCAGATTGTAGAGGAGGAGGAGTCAATAAAACCAGTTGTAACAGTTTATGGTCCAGCTGCCCTTCTTACAGAGAAAAAGCCCTTTGTACAGCAATGCTCTGACAACATTGTTGTCATGGGGAATTTTGTTATTTGCAGTCTCATTAATTTCATTCTTTGATTCAAAATGGAAATAAACATTACCTCAACAATACTGGAGGGCCCTGCCATACAAAATGGTCCACCTTTGAGGTCAACAATAAAAAATGTGAAAGTTCATATAAGTTTGACGAATTATATACAGTGCTGTGGAAAAAGTATTTGCCACCTTCCTGATTTCTTATATTTTTGCATATTTGTCACATTCATGAAACAAATTTTAATATTAGATAAAGATAACCCAAGTAAATACAAAATGCATTTTTTTAAATGATGATTTCATTTATTAAGTGAAAAAAGCTATCCTAACCTACCTGCCCCTATGTAAAAAAGTAGGTTCTAACCAAACATGTAACTTAGGTTAAACCTGGGTCGGTGGGGGAAGGGGGTTGATTTCTGCCCATTCAATGATTTTTTTTTTTTAAAGCAGAAAAAGTCAGTATATGTGTCCTAGTTTGGGGGAGACTGCAAAATCATTAACTTTTGATAAAAGGAGAAGGCTAATTTCCCTCTTTATTTTGGGATTCCCATATTACCCATGTAGGTATACTAACATGGGTCCCATGTTGGAAAGCCCATGTAATAGAATATAATAGGCTTTATATTCATTGTACAGTAGTACAGTGCAACAAATTTGTGGGTGCTCCACCAGGCTACTGCACAATAAAGTAAGGAAGAAGGATTTGATAAAAACATGGTTACAGAGCACGATTAAACACACGACTGAAATGAAAATAAAATAAAAATGGCCCAGGATTATGGAAATATACACAGGTATGGTAGTGGCTACGCAGGTGGAACTATGTACAGTGGGGCAAAAAAGTATTTAGTCAGCCACCAATTGTGCAAGTTCTCCCACTTAAAAGATGAGAGAGGCCTCCAATTTTCATCATAGGTATACCTCAACTATGAGAGACAAAATGAGAAAAAAAAAATCCAGAAAATCCCATTGAAGGATTTTTAATGAATTAATTGGTAAATTCCTCTGTAAAATAAGTATTTGGTCAATCCCAAAAGTTCATCTCAATACTTTGTTATATACCCTTTGTTGGCAATGACAGTGGTCAAACGTTTTCTGCAAGTCTTCACAAGGTTTTCACACACTGTTGCTGGTATTTTGGCCCATTCCTTCATGCAGATCTCCTCTAGAGCAGTGATGTTTTGGGGCTGTCGCTGGGCAACACAGACTTTCAACTCCCTCCAAATATTTTCTATGCAGTTGAAATCTGGAGACTGGCTAGGCCACTCCAGGACCTTGAAATGCTTCTTACAAAGCCACTCCTTCGTTGCCCGGGTGGTGTGTTTGGGATCATTGTCATGCTGAAAGACCCAGCCACATTTCATCTTCAATGCCCTTGCTGATGGAAGGAGGTTTTCACTCAAAATCTCACGATACATGGCCCCATTCATTCTTTCCTTTACACGGATCAGTCGTCCTGGTCCCTTTGCAGAAAAACCGCCCCAAAGTATGACATTTCCACCCCCATGCTTCACAGTAGGTGTGGTGTTCTTTCTCCTCCAAACACGACAAGTTGAGTTTTTACAATAAAGTTCTATTTTGGTTTCATCTGACCATATGACATTCTCCCAATCCTCTTCTGGATCACCCAAATGCTCTCTAGCAAACTTCAGATGGGCCTGGACATGTACTGGCTTAAGCAGGGGGACACGTCTGGCACTGCAGGATTTGAGTCCCTGGCGGCGTAGTGTGTTACTGATGGTAGCCTTTGTTACTTTGGTCTCAGCTCTCTGCAGGTCATTCACTAGGTCCCCCCGTGTGGTTCTGGGATTTTTGCTCACCGTTCTCGTGATCATTTTGACCCCACGGGTTGAGATCTTGCGTGGAGCCCCAGATTGAGGGAGATTATCAGTGGTCTTGTATGTCTTCCATTTTCTAATAATTGCTCCCACAGTTGATTTCTTCACACCAAGCTGCTTACCTATTGCAGATTCAGTCTTCCCAGCCTGGTGCAGGTCTACAATTTTGTTTCTGGTGTCCTTTGACAGCTCTTTGGTCTTGGCCATAGTGGAGTTTGGAGTCTGACTGTCTGAGGTTGTGGACAGGTGTCTTTTATACTGATAACGCGTTCAAACAGGTGCCATTAATACAGGTAACGAGTGGAGGACAGAGGAGCCTCTCAAAGAAGAAGTTACAGGTCTGTGAGAGCCAGAAATCTTGCTTGTTTGTAGGTGACCAAATACTTATTTTACCGAGGAATTTACCAATTAATTCATTAAAAATCCTTCAATGTGATTTTCTGGATTTTTTTCCCCTCATTTTGTCTCTTATAGTTGAGGTATACCTTTGATGAAAATTGGAGACCTCTCTCATCTTTTAAGTGGGAGAACTTGCACAATTGGTGGCTGACTAAATACTTTTTTGCCCCACTGTACATTAGAGTGCAGACGCACAGTTGAACAGACAGCTGAGTGAAATGGCCCAAGGATTATGGAAAATATACATAATAGTGGTTTCACAGATGGGTCAATATACATGAAAGTGAGGAGTGCAAAGACAGGTGAGTTATTGTGATAATTAAAAAGTCTTCAGTTCTGAGCATGTGAGCGTTTGGAGGGAGGTGGGTGGAGCCTCTGACTGTTTGCAGTTTGGATTGGCCAGGGAAAGAAACTGTCAGTCTGGAGGTGTGGGACCTGATCGATCTGAACTGTCATCCAGAGGGAAGCAGGTCAAACAGGTGGTGTGCAAGATGTGAGGGGCCTCCTGTGATGGCCTTGATCCCTGTAGATGTCTTCCAGGGAGGGCAGAGGGCTGCCAATAACACAACAAAAATAATTTTTTTAGAAGTTGTTTGTGTTTTTTTAACTGATTTAAGACAATTTTGCACTGCTGAATCCGAAAATGACATCCGTTTCTCTTGATCAGGTCAGGTTTTCATGCTAAGTTGTAAGCAGTTGTACAGCAGTTGTACAGTTGTACTGTAAATTGAATAGTAGACATTGATAAGGGTAAGTACATGTAAACTGAATGTTCAAAATTCAGAGAATTTCAAGAAATAAAAAAGAATTTTCCATCGTATAACGTGAAAATATCCATACATGTAAACAAAAATGTAAAAAATGTGTCCATAGTTCAAAAAGTTGCCCTGATTGAGCAAAACCAATGTGATTTTTGGATTCAGCACATCAAAATTGTCCTAAATCAGCTAAAAAAACTTAGACAATAAATTTGGTGTTGACCAGTGTAATCTTTTGGGCAGTGTTGATGACCGTCTGCACAGCCTTCCTTTTCTTGGCCATGGAGCCGGCGTACCACACACCCAGACAGTAGGTGAGCACGCTGTCCACTGAGCAGCGATAGAAGGCCAGCAGCAGCTTCTGGTCCAGGTTGTTCTTCCTCAGGACATGGAGGAAATGCAGCCGCTGCTGGGCTTTCTTCACCAGGGCCTCGGTGTTGACAGTCCAGGAGAAGTCAGAGGAGATGTGTAGCCCAGGAACCTGAAGGTGGGGATGTTTTCCATGCGGTTGCCATTTATGAGGAGGGGGAGGGGTGGTCCTGTCTGTTCTTCCTGAAGTCCAGTATGAATTCTTTGGTTTTTTGGACATTCAATTTCAGGTTGTTTGCTTGGCTTCACAGCAGCAGATTCTCTCCCTCCACCCTGTATGCCTTCTCATCGTCACCGGTGATGAGCCCAACCAAAGTGGTATCGTCCGCGTATTTCACGATGATGGTGGTTGGGTGGGTTGGTATACAGTCAATGGTGTACAGGGGGTACAGTAGAGGGCTTAGCATGCAGCCCTGGGGGGAGCCAGTGCTAAGAGACAGTGTGGAGGAGTGGTGGGGGCCGAGTCTGACTGTTTGTGGGCAGTTGATGAGAAAGTATTTTATCCAGGAGCGCGGGGGGGAGGGGTCTGGAGGAGGTGCAGTTTGTTGATCAGGATGTCCGGGATGATAGTGTTGAAAGCTGAGCGTAGTCCACAAAGAGCATCCTCACATAGCTCCTTGGGTTCTCCAGGTGGCTCAGCACTCTGTGGAGAGTGGTGGCATCTTCTGTGTACCAGTTCTCCCTGTAGGCGAACTAGTGGGGGTCGAAGGAGGGGGGAAGACAGTCCCTGATGTGCTGGGACACCAGTCGCTCAAAACACTTCATGACTACAGATGTGAGTGCTGTGGGTCTGTAGTCATTCATGCTGTCACTTGCAGATTTTTGGGGGATGGAGATGATGGTGGAGGCCTTGCGGCAGGAGGGGACCGTGGCGTGCATCAGGGTGAGGTTGAACAGCTTGGTGAGGATCCCTGCCAGCTGGTCTGTGCATGCTTTGACCACCACTCCTGGGATGCCATCGGGACCAGCAGCTCTGCGGGGGTTCACTGCTGTCAGTTGCCTCCTCATCTCGTGCATCTGTAGAGAGAGTGGGGAGGAGGGGGGAGGAGGGGGACGAGATTGGGGGGAGGTGTGCTCAAACCAGGCAAAGAAACTGTTAAGCTCCTCTACCAGAGTGAGACTGCTGTCTGATTTTTTTTTTTTTGGGGGGGGGGGGTACTCGCCCCTGTAGTTGGTGAGGACCTGGATACCTCTCCACATCTGTCGGGGGTTGTTGTCTGTGAGGAAGGCCTCCACTTTCCTTCTATAGGTGTCCTTTGCAAGTTTTATGCCTCTCCTGAGGTTGGCTCTGGCAGTGTTGTACAGAGAGCTGTCCCTCTGTCTGAAGGTTGAGTTGCAGGCTCTGATCAGAGACTGGTCATCACTGGTCATCCAGGGTTTGCGGTTTGGAAAGACCCGGATGTGTTTGGTGACTGTCTCATTTTCTCCACAGCATTTGATGTAGAAAAGGACAGACTCGGTGTAGGAGTCCAGGTCCTGCTGTTCAAAGATGCTCCAATCTATGCAGGCAAAGCAGTCTTGTAACTGAAGGAGAGCATTTTCAGGCCAAGTTTTAATTGTTTGTTTGGTTGGGGGTGATCACTTCTTGAGGGGGGTGTAAGCAGGTATTAGAAGCAGAGAGAGATGGTCTGATTGTCCAAGGTGGGGGAGGGGGATGGCTCTGTAGGCGTGCTTAATGTTGCTGTAAACATGATCCAGTGTTCTTTCCCCTCTTGTGGAACACTTAACTTGTTGGTGGAATTTTGGTTGGTGTAGAGAGACTGGATCCAATTGCTGGAAGTAAGTTTTTAAGCAATTTATTTTAGCTGGTCACCCAGACGCAGCTGGGTGCAACAAAAATCATGGCAAAAACAGAACAGGCAGATGAAGACATGACAAGAACAGGATACAGAAGCGTCTAATCATGCCAGCAAGACTTAAGAACCTGAGCCCAACAGAAGTGGAACAGACCTTAAATAATCACTGGGACAATTAAGACAACACGGCACAGGTGAAGAGACCAATAATCGTGCCATCACTGTCAGCTGCTGAGGCCGGTGCGTCTCTGCCATCAGCCGCTGAGGTGGTGTGTATTCGCAGTCAGCTGCTGAGGCCAGTGCGTCTCCAGCTCATGTTCCTGAGGCCGGTGCATCTCCAGCTGTTGTTCCTGAGGTCGGTGCGCCTCCACCTGCTGTTTCTTTCTTTTTTTCCCCTTGTCCTGTCTGGCAGCTCAGTGAGCAGAACAGAAATCTGCTTCCTTCATTGTGCCAAACAGATTTACTTTGCCAAAAGGAGCTTTATACAGTACATATACTGTATATGTACTGCATATTGTTTATAAACTCCTCTTTTTAATACTTTATTTAAATTGTTTTACCCATGAAGGACCCAATGGGGAGAATGGGAAAGAGGGGAGAGAAAAGGGAGAGGAACAAACAAAGAAGACAAACTAACAACTGAAAAAAACAGAAGACAGATTGTTTCTTCCACTAAAGAGGTCTCAACACAAGTCTGGTATCTGCACCTGTTTAAGGAAAGACATACGTGTGTGTGCATATGTGTGCGTGTGTATGAGAGCGCACGCAAAATAAGTGTGTGCATGTGAATAGTTTGTCAGGGAACATACAAACAGGGTGGCCGGTCACAGCAACTCCCCCCCTCCGGAAACCCCGAGCAAGCAGGACAATGCTGAGCACAGGTGTCCCGAGGCCAACAAGCCCCAGGACAGTCAGGCATTTGCCCTAGGAGAAACGGCAGAGGGGGACCGGGCCGCCAAGCGGCTGGTGCAGTGGGCCCATGACCCCAGACTGGCCAACCCCCCCCCCCCCCCCCCCCCAGCGGGGCCAACACCAGCCCCCAGGTCCCAGGCACCGGTAGGCCAGCATCCCCATCCCCCAGGCTGTAGACCAGCCCATGCCTCTGGCTCGAGCCCCCCCACACACCCCCACAGCGGGCCCGCCCCCACCACTGCACACCCCAGGGACCCCCATGCCCAAAGAAGGCAGCAGCAAGGCACAAGGGCCCCACAGGGGGTCGTCCCCCCTGCTCAGGGGAGCTCACACAGCCAAGAGGAGCTACCCCCTCAGTCCACCTCCTGACTAGCACACACACCCATTCCCAAGCACTCACACTCTCATGCTCTCATGCACACCCACTTGCACCCACATGCACTCACTCACTCTCGCTTGCCCTCTCCCCCACGCAATCCCACACTTGCACTCCTGGACCCACCCCTTCTCTCCCACTCCTGTATCCACCTGCTGTTTCTGAGGCCAGTGCACCTCCGCCATAAGCCACTGAGGCCGGTGCACTTCCGCCGTTAACTGCTGAGGCTGGTGCACCTCCATCTTTGTTCCTGAGGCTGGCGCACCTCAGTCATCGGATCCAGAGGCCGGGGCACCTCCACCGTCTTTTCCTGAGACTGGGGTGTCTCAGTCATCGGACCCAGAGGCCAGTGCGCCTCTGTCATCTCCTGCAGAGGTCGGTGCGCCTCTGCTGTTGGGTTCTGAGGCCAGTGCATTGCAGTCGCTGGTTGCAGAGTGCAAAGCTCCCTCATTTGTGTTGGGCAAGCTCTATCCTCCTGCAGCTGCTGTCCCACCTTGCTCTGCGATCTGGTGGCCTAAGGACAATGGCAGGCCACCTGATCCACCCTGCATTCCAGTCTGGTGGCCCATGGACTGGGGTAGGCCCCCTTACCCGCCATTTGCTCCTGTCCAGTGGTCTATGGACTTGGACAGACCACCCGACCCGTCTTGGGGTTGTGGACTTTGTGTGGCCCCACAAGAAGAAGAAGAAGCCATCTCTGCTGTCATTCAGTCCATAGAGCCAATTATGTATAGTAGAACAAAATTATGTTTCTCCTATCTACAATGTTAATCACATGTAGAATCAGAGGGGTCACTGCCATGCAAGGCACTGCCACAAACAACTTCTCCTTCCCCCATTCTATTACACTGAGCACCAAGATAGAATGTGGGAAGTACCATGTTTATATGGTCTTTGGTATAACCCAGCTGGGACTTCAACCCTCAACTTCCCGGTTGTGGGGGGATGCTCTATCAACTAGGCCACCACTCCGGTTTTGGTGCAATAACCATTGTTTGTTTTGGACTCTGTGGGGGGTAAGAGTTTGTTTTACCCGCCTGGCCTTGGAAACCCTGGGAGGGTCATTTTGTGTTGTGTGGGTCTTCTGGTATGCGACCCTTTAGAGGGGGGTACTGTAAAGCTGTGGACATGGAAGTGCTCATGTCCTTGCTTTGTGTTCATGTTTGGTTTTCTGTGATCTTCAGGACATGAATTCAGCACGTGTCCTCGTCCTCAGTTATGATGCGTTCTCGGTGTTTCCCTGCCTCATTCTTTGTTTTGTCATTGTGTTTATTTTCATTATCATGTCTCTAATTATCCATCCATCCATCTTCTTACGCTTAATCTTTTTCGGGTCGCGGGGGGTGGGTGGGGGTTGGAGCCTATCCCAGCATCTTTGGGCGAGAGGCAGGGTACACCCTGGACAGATCACCCTACTGGTCTATTTAAGTGTTTGTTCTGCTGCTGTTCTGTTCAGGTTCATTGTATTGTCTTCTGTATCGTCTTGCATTGTCGAGTGTGCTAATTTATGTCAGTCTTTGTGTGATTACATGCCTGAGTCGTTGCCCTAGTCCTGCCTCTTCTTCGAGTTTGTTTGCCCGTCTTGTTTGTTTATTTTCATTTCAGCCCACAAGGTGTCATTATTTTATGTTTTGCAATAAATTTACAAAACTTGAAGTCATGCATTTGGTCTAACACAATCCTGTCTAACACCACACCCTGACACATTTATTCAAAAAAAAAAAAGTGAAAAAGTTATCCAAACCTTCCTGATCACAAGTAGTCATGTCCTTCTCATATGTTGTTGAAGATAGTGTTACTTTGCATTTCTTTGACAAAAACAATTCTTTGTCATCTTGAGAGATTTCTTCATCTGAAAATGAGCAATTGTTCTCTGGGTTGTATCACTTGCTGAGGACTACAACAGGCATTTATGACATCAGTAAAAAGAGAACTGGGTACTGCAATTTACAGCACCTCTTTAAGCATTTCATATTAGTAAATAATGCTTCCGAGGCAAAAGATTAGGCATGTCTGAAAATACTGTATGTTCTTATGTAACTGGGCATAAGTTTTGTGGAAACCATGGAGTGAACATGAAAAAAGAGATCAGTCTGTAGCACACAAGCTCAGCTTCCCACTTTTTGTGTTGGAATGTGTCTGTAGTTTTGTGCGTGCGCGCGCGCACACACACACACACGCACACACACACACACACACACACACACACACACAGTGGTGTGAAGTGAAAAGTGTTTGCCCCCTTCCCAATTTCGCTTTTTTTTGCTGGTCAAACTGAAATATTTCAGATCATTTAACAAATTTAAATATTAGACAAAGATAACACAAGTAAACACAAAATACAGTTTTTAAATGAAGGTGTTTATGATTAAGGGAAATAAAATCCAAACCTACATGGCCCTGTGTGAAAAAGTGATTGCCCCCTAAACCTAATAACTGGTTGGGCCACCCTTAGCAGCAACAACTGCAATCAAGTGTTTGCGATAACTAACAATGAGCCTTTTACAGCGCCTTGGAGGAATTTTGGCCCACTCATCTTTGCAGAATTGCTGCAATTCAGCCACATTGGAGGGTTTTCAAGCATGAACCACCTTTTTAAGGCCATGTCACAGCATTTCAATCAGATTCAGGTCAGGACTTTGATTAGGCCACTCCTGTGGTCTATATTAATCATATATCCCATAACCTACATATGTATAAGCATGTGAGAATGTTTGGTGATTACATATGTAAAGCGACTTCACACCTCAGAACAGGACAAAGGGTCTCAACCGCCAGTGAAGATCAAAGAGCATCCGAGGCACTGCGGTGGAGACCAGATAGGTCGCCCTGACCTCCCAAGGCCAGGTGGAGGGGTACGGAGACAAAGGAGAATAATTAAGTTAATGGGGGATGTCAGCTTTGTATGCATGTCTTTTGTTGTGTGTGAGTATAAGTACACAGAGCCGAATGTGTTCGCTCTCTTACTTCTTCTGCTGCTGCACTAGATGAGACTTGTTAGAGGAGCAAAGCTGATAATAAACTTTGGTTTATAAGTCACATCGCCTCGTCATTCCGAGCTCTTCTACACTGGTGACCCTGACGCGAGGATGGACCAGAGGCGTTCCCCAGCGATCGACTCATCTGTGGCGACCCAGGCAGACGCCGGCGCCCATGCAGACAGGGGAACAGATGGACGACGTTCCCCCATGGCAGAAGTGATAGAGAGGGCTCAACCGAGCACCAGCACCGCTGTGAGAGCCGAAGGAAGACACTCTCACCCTGCGGACACATCAGTGACGGTCCACACAAATGGCGTCACCGTCAAGCTGCCGGACTTCTGGCAGGAAGACCCCGCCTCGTGGTTTCAGCAAGCTGAAGCCCAGTTTGCACTTGCGGGCATCACGGCTGACGATACAAAGTTCTATCACATCATCGCCAAACTCGACGCCGCCACTTCGAGATGTGCGCGGAGCATAATCCAGCAGCCACCGGCCCAGGACAAATACAGAGAACTGAAAGCGACCATCGTGGCGAATTTCGTCCCCTCTGCCGAGGAGAGAGCCGAGAGGATCCTGGCGGTCTACGGCCAGAGAGGATGCAGACCCAAGGCCCTCATGGAGGACTTGCTGCAACTTAAAGAAGAGGACAACAACAATTTCCTTTTCCAATTTATATTCCTCAGTACGCTGCCGCCACACATGAGAGGGATGCTTGCCAACATGCGATGCAGCACCCAGCAAGACTTCCGCACGCTGGCTCACGAAGCGCAGCGACTCGTCAACGCCTGCAGGGAACAGACACCCACAACAGCATCCGCAGGCCTCAACACCGATGTCCGGAGCCACGGGGAGCCACAAACCACTGAGCAGAATCCGCCCGCCATGGCAGCGACATGGCCAAGACGTAACAGACGGAGCGACGTCTGTTATTACCACCACCACTTCGCCGAGAAGGCTTACAAATGCCTTCCCCCCTGCAGATTCACGATTTTGGGAAAACGCCAAAGCCGAGAACCGTTAACAGCGGCAGTTCTTGGCGAAAAAAGCAAGCTTCTATATGTGACGGACGGACACACTGGCAAGCAGTTCCTCATTGACACGGGAGCTCAACTGAGTTTTATAACGCCCTCCCAAGCAGACCGGGCCATGGGCCCCCGGAGTAATGGAGCGGTGGCAGCCAACGGCTCCATCATCGACACTTTTGGAGAAAGGAACCTGCCCCTCCGCATCCATGGCCGCAACTACAGATGGACATTTGTTGTAGTGGCGGTGAGTTTTAACTTGTTGGGCGCAGACTTTTTGTGTGCACATGGGTTATTGGTCGATCTAGCGAACAGACGCTTGGTTAATGCATTGTCCTTTGCTTCTATTCCCTGCTCAGCTCGAGTTTCTCCACCACCCGTGCAGGTCAGCGTCACTACAACAGGAGGTAAGTTTGATCAACTCCTCACCCAATTTCCAGCACTCACAATTCCCAAATTCTCAGCGACAGTGGCTAAGCACGGGGTCGAACACTTTATTCCCACAACGGGCCCGCCCGTATTCACCAAAGCTCGGCGCTTAGACGCGACCAAGCTCGCCATAGCTCGGGACGAGTTTACCACTGTAGAATGATGTCATCACTTCGTCACGTCACGTACGTGGCACACACACACAGCCAGGACTGCTGGTATGTACACCTGCTTTCTTCCTGCATCGCTGAATTAAAACATTTGTGAAATAACGCCTTTGGTGCCGTTCTACATGGTGTCAGAAGTAAAGCAGCGGAAACTAATTTTCCTGCCGAACTCTACATAGACCCAGTAAGTCAACTAATTATTTAGTCAGACGTTAGAAGCGTATTCTGTGGTACACGTGTGCCTCCCCCAGCTAACGCTAGCATGGCTGATGGATTCCGCCGTCCGGACCCGCTTGTGTTCAACGACAAAATTGCAGAAAACTGGCGAGTGTTCGAACAAGAATACGACATTTTCATCGCGGCTGCCCACAACGACAAGCCCGACCGAACCAAAGCCTACATACTCCTCAATTTGGCAGGTAGCGAGGCTATTGAAAGGGAACGCACGTTCACCTATGCACCAGCTCAACGGAATAACGAGGGGGAGGAGATCCGTCCGGCAGAGTCACGGGAGGATCCAGAATGCCTAAAAAGAAAGTTCAGATACCTCTGCAGTCCACAGACAAACATCACAATGGAGAGACATGCATTCAACACAAGGAACCAAAAACCCGGTGAGACCATAGAGGCTTATGTAAGCGCACTCCGAAACAAGGCTAAAACGTGTGACTTCGGAGCATTGCATGACGACTTAATTCGTGACCGGCTGGTCGTTGGTATCAGCTCCGATAGCGTGAGGAAAATACTACTGAGAGAGAGCGATTTAACACTACTAAAGGCCATCAAAATGTGCCAAATCAATGAACAAACAGAACAACATACTAAAACTCTAGCAACAACACCACGTAGTTCAACAAATGTGGATGCAATACGCCAAGACCGCAGAATGCAAAAAACAGTTCGCCACAAGCAGTACAAAGAACATTACAGTCCCAAATCAGACTACATAAGCTGTACCAACTGTGGACATGAACATCCAGCGAAGAAGGAACTCTGTCTGGCATATGGGAAGCAATGCAATTACTGCAAAAAGCCCAACCATTTCAAAAACTACTGCAGATCGGCAGCAAGAAACAAGCAGTACAAACCTGTCAACCAAATAGCCCAAGCAGACTCCGACAGTGACGGCGAGGACTCTGAATCATTCGACATCAACGGGCTGTCACCAGCCACAAATAAGATAAACACACTGTCTACTGATGATGTGAAAGAAGAACTACACTGCAATGTAAAACTCAATGGCAAGACACTCAAACTGAAAGTAGACACTGGCGCAAAGTGTAACGTAATCTCCCTGGATGCATTCAGGTATGTGAGAAACACAGAAAAAATAAACAAAGACAACAAGGCCAGGCTCATCGCTTGTGGAGGCACGGTGATAAACACTGAGGGGACTGTGTTGTTCAAGTGCCAGACCAGTGACCAAAGATCCTACAACCTGCGTTTCCATGTAGTAAACGGCAAAGTGCAACCACTGCTAGGGCTCCCGGACTGCATGAAGATGGACCTGATGACTCTGAAAGACCAGGTTTTCCAGGTGAACGTGACCGAACCGAGCTCCTCTCAAAAGTGGTTTAATAACTATGCTGAGCTTTTCAATGGCGAACTAGGTTCACTCCCAGTAACCTACCACATGAAACTGGACCAGAATGTGACACCCGTCATCCGGCCCCCTCGCCGCATTCCAGTTGCCATGATGGACAAAGTGAAAGCAGAACTGGAAAACATGGTGCAGCAAGGAGTCATCACACCCATTTCAGAACCCACTGAATGGGTATCCTCAATGGTAGCGACACACAAAAAGGACACTGACAAGATCCGTGTGTGCATCGACCCAAGAGACCTAAATGAAGCAATTATGCGCCCCCATCATCCCATGCGCACAGTCGAGGAAGTTGCTGCACAAATGGCAGGCGCAACCATGTTTTCTGTGCTTGATGCCAAGAGCTCCTTTTGGCAGGTCAAACTGGACCAAACGTCATCATTCCTCACCACTTTCGCCACTCCATTTGGGCGATATCGATACCTGAGAATGCCATATGGTATCAATGCAGCGTCTGAGGTCTTCCAGAGATCCATGGAGCAAATATTTGCCGGCCTCCCTTGCGCAATAATTGTTGATGACATCATAATCGGTGGAAGAAATCTTAAAGAGCACGACGAGAACCTTCAAAAAGTGCTCAACAGGGCAAGGAACGTGAAATTGAGGCTGAACCCCCAAACATGCAGATTCCAGCTAAAGGAAGTCAGCTACGTGGGCCATGTCTTCACTGAACAAGGGTTGAAACCCGATCCAGCAAAGATCCAAGCGATCACTGACATCCAGGCCCCCCAGGACAAAACTGCTCTACAACGCTTCCTGGGTACGATAAATTACCTGGGCAAGTTCATTCCAAACCACAGCAACATTGCAGCACCTCTCCACCAGCTCCTGCATAAAGACACAGCATGGACTTGGACTGAACAACAACAAAATGCATTTGACACTCTGAAACAGTGTGTGACATCACCTCCAGTACTCCGGTACTATGACGTACAAACACCGGTCACTCTGACATGTGACGCCTCGCAGTATGGCCTTGGTGGTGCATGTCTCCAGAATGGCAGTCCTGTCGCATATGCCTCTCGCACTCTTACTGAAACAGAAAGAAAATATGCACAAATTGAAAAAGAGCTGCTTGCTGTCGTTTTCACCTGTTTCAAATTCTATGACTACATATACGGAAAACCAGTGATCGTGGAGACAGACCATCAGCCCCTGGTCTCCATCCTGAAGAAACCTCTCCACACAGCGCCTGCGCGTTTACAACGCATGATGCTGAAGCTGCACAAGTTCAACCTCACGCTAGTTTACAAGAAAGGAAAGGAATTGCACTTGGCAGACATGCTGTCCCGTGCACCGAGCAACGCCATAGCCTCACATGCCACTGAACGTGAGGACTTCGAGGTAATGACGGTGCAGCACATCTCATCCAGTCGTCAGGAAGAACTCCGCACACATACAGCGAAAGACACCGCCCTCCAGGCCCTGAGCAACATCATCAAGCATGGATGGCCAGATAGGTTGAGCAAAGTACCCGACACAGTGAAAGAATTCTTCCCGTTCCGCGATGAGCTCTGTGTGGAAGATGGAATAATCATGAAAGGTACAAGAGCAACAATTCCACAAACGCTGCACAAAGAATATCTCCTGCTGCTCCATAAAGGACACCCCGGTGCTGAAGCCACCAAGCGGCGAGCACGCAACATAGTATATTGGACCACAATGACGAGAGACATTGACAATTTTGTACAGTCATGCAGCACTTGCAATGCCCTTAAACCACATCAGCAAAAGGAGCCAATGCAACCACACACAGTCCCAGAGCTCCCGTGGTCAACAGTGGCAACAGATCTGTTCGAATGGAACAGCCAGCACTACCTGGTCCTGGTAGACTCCTATTCAGGATGGTATGAACTGGATCCAGTCAAGAAAATCACATCACAATGTGTAATTAACAAGCTGAAACGTCACTTCTCAGTCCACGGAGTCCCCCACAAGCTGCTGTCAGACTGTGGAACACAATTCACTAGTCAGATGTTCCAAGACTTTGCGAAAAGCTGGGATTTCACTCATGTCACCAGCAGCCCTGAGTATCATCAAGCAAACGGGCTGGCAGAGAGAGCCGTACGGAGTGCAAAACGACTGTTGGAAACATCCAAAAGAGACGGTACTGACCTGTTCCTCAATCTTCTGAGCATCAGAAATGTCCCACGAGACGGCATGCTGGGCTCACCTGCACAAAGACTGATGTCCAGAGAGACACGCACAAATATTCCCATCAGCAGGCACCTGCTTAAGCCAATGTCCAAGAATCCAGAGTCGATCCACGCCCACCTGTCAAAGAAGAGGCAAGCACAAAAAGGATTCTACAATCGTGGCAGCCGGCCACTTCCCCCGCTCCAAAGCTCCCAAGTAGTACGCCTGCAAACAGAGAAAGGACATGACAAAATTGGCATCATCAAAAGAATCGCAGCAGAGCCACGGTCTTACGTGGTGGAATCAGGAGGAAAAGAATACCGCCGGAACCGGCGACACCTGCTGCCAGTCACAGAACCACCACCAACAGAACCAGAACCAGATCCAGCCTCACCGGCAGACTCACCAACACAGAAGACCAGCAGTGAGACTGTGCCCAGTCTACCCGCATCTCCTCCCAGGCATGATGCCGTGCACACTTCCCCCAGGCAGGCCGCTGTGCACGCTCCTCCCAGGCTTCCTGCTGCGCACACTGACCACACGCCTGACCTCCTCGGAGAGCCATCGCTCCCACAAGTCACCGAGACCCCCCTGGCCCGTTCCAGGTTTGGTAGACTCCTGAAGCCTAATCCCAAGTACAATACAGACTGATTGTGACATTTACTGAAGCTGATGTTTTTGTAGTTTCGTGTTGAAATATAGACATATTTACAAGCCAGGCATAAGTTCATTTTCAAATTAGATCAGTTATGTTGTGTCACGGGAATTTATTTTATTTGCAAGCCAGGCATTAGTTTATTTTCAAGATAGGTATGTTAAGATAAGATAAGATAAGCCTTTATTAGTCCCACAACGGGGAAATTCCAGGATTGCAACAGCACAGGGATAGCAACACTCAGAGCAACAATCAGAAGGCAAGAAAAAAAAACAAGCAAGCAAGAGCAGCTAATAAACATATGTACGTATTACTATAAAATATATATATATACACACACACACAGACACACAGTGCAGAGCATTGTAGCTGGATGGAATAAATATATGAATATATGAACACACAGTGCAGAGCATTGTAGCTAGATGGAATAAATATGTAATATATAAACACCCACAGTACGGAGTATTGCAGCTAGGTGGAATAAATATGCAAGTATATAAACACACACAGTGCGGAGCAATGTAGCTAGATGGAATAATATGTAGATATATAAATATATAAACACACCCAGTGCTGAGCATTGTAGCTAGATGGAATAAATATGCAAATATATAAACACACACAGTGCAGAGCATTGTTGCTAGATGGAATGAAACAGCATAACCGTCTACTTAGTTATCCTACATGGTATGATTATGTGCCCATACATATTCTCACCCTCCATAGCGACCGGTATGTTCCTAGTTGTATGCCGGAGGGGACCATTGTGTAAGTCTATTGCATCTTTTGCATTCAAAAAACTATTAGTTTGTTACGTCTTTTTGCTATCTCTGCGAGCAGCCTGCTTAGGTTGTACAGTCTGACAGCCGTTGGTAGGAAAGGACCTACGAAACCTCTCGGTTGTGCACCTGGGATGATGTAGTCTGCTGCTAAATGAGCTCCTCAGTGCATTCAGTATGTCCTGCATAGGGTGGAACTCGGACTCCAGCAGAGATGACAGTTTAGCCACCGTCCTTCTCTCTCCTATCTCCTCCATCGGATCAAGGCGCTGCCCCAGGACAGAGCTAGCTTTCTTAATCAGTTTGTTCAGTCTCTTCCTATCGGCTGCAGTAATGCCACTGCCCCAGCAGACCACTCCAAAAGTGATGGCTGATGCCACCACCGTGTCATAGAATGACTTCAGCAGCGCCCCTTGTACACCAAAAGACCTGAGTCTCCTCAGCAGGAACAGCCTGCGCTGTCCCTTCTTGTAGAGTGCATCAGTATTGTGTGACCAGTCTAGTTTATTGTTCAGATGAATACCCAGGTACTTATAGGATGTCACCATCTCGATGTCTGTTCCCTGTATATTTACTGGTGCTGTGAGGGGCTGCCCATGCCTGCGGCAGTCCACCACCAGCTCCTTAGTTTTCCTCGCGTTGATCTGGAGGCAGTTCCGATGGCACCAGTCCACGAAGTCCTGGATAAGCCCTCTGTACTCAGCTTCATCTCCATTGGAGATGAGGCCAAACGATCGCAGAGTCATCAGAGAACTTCTGTAGATGGCAGTGTGTTGTGTTTGTGTGAGAAGTCCGCAGTATAAAGAGTGAACAGGAAGGGAGCCAGCACCGTTCCCTGGGGGGCCCCCGTGCTACTGATGATCGTGTCGGACACACAGTCCCGGGTTCTCACAAACTGAGGCCGGTTCGTGAGGTAGTCCAGGATCCATGATGACAGGTGCTGGTCCACCCCTGCGCGCAGCAGCTTGTCCTTCAGGATCATCGGTTGGATGGTGTTGAAAGCACTGGAGAAGTCAAAGAACATGATCCTCACCATATTCCCGGGCTTCTCCAGGTGGGACAGAGAACGGTGAAGGAGGAAGATCACCGCATCCTCCACCCCAATGCCATGCTGGTAGGCGAACTGGAGACACCACGGGAATGGAGACACCACGTTATGTGGTGCCATTGAAAGTTATTTTACTAGTTGTTTATTCGTCACAGTATACTCACTCTCACAGGAATGTGACATGTTTTCTCATACCAATCCAAGAGTCAATAGTGTTCTCTTTGTACCAAAGTTCTATACTAAAGAAGGGGGATGTAGAATGATGTCATCACGTCGTCACGTCACGTACGTGGCACACACACACAGCCAGGACTGCTGGTATGTACACCTGCTTTCTTCCTGCATCGCTGAATTAAAACATTTGTGAAATAACGCCTTCGGTGCCGTTCTACAACCACCCTTGAAAAACAAGGCATTATCAGGCGCTCAAAAAGCCCCTGGGCGTCACCGCTTCACATGGTCCCTAAACCCGACGGTTCTTGGAGACCGTGTGGCGATTACCGCAGATTAAACAATGCGACAGCGCATGACCGCTACCCAATTCCTCACATCCAAGATTTTTCACTACATCTGGGGGGTGCGCGCATTTTTTCAAAAATAGACCTGGTCCGCGGCTATCATCAAGTCCCCGTTAGAGCGGAAGACATTCCTAAAACAGCTGTAATAACCCCCTTCGGTCTTTTTGAATTTTTGCGGATGCCTTTCGGCCTCAAAGGCGCTGCTCATACCTTTCAGCGGATGATGGACGCAGTATTACGCGACCTCCCTTTCGTGTTCGTCTACCTCGACGATATGCTGGTAGCCAGCTCGTCTGAGGAAGAACACGAACAGCATCTCACTATGGTTTTTCAGAGACTAGAAGAGCACGGGTTAATAATCAATCCAGCCAAATGCAAATTCGGCGTGTCACAAATTGATTTTTTGGGACACAGAGTTTCACCGAAGGGGGCAGTCCCACTGCCAGACAAAGTTCACGCAGTAAAAAGTTTCCCACAGCCACAAACGGTCAAATTGCTGCAAGAATTTTTGGGAATGGTTAATTTTTACAACCGTTTCCTCCCCCGTGCAGCTCAGCTCATGCAGCCCCTATATGACGCGCTCAGAAAACAAAAACCTTCCAACGCGGTCGAATGGACCCCGGAGCGCGAACGCGCCTTCGCGGAAGTAAAAAGTGCCCTAGCTAATGCCACATTGTTGGTTCACCCTGATCCCTCGGCCTGCATTGCGCTAACCACAGACGCTTCAGACCTGGCCATAGGGGCGGCTGTAGAACAACACGTCGGCGGAACCTGGCAACCTTTGGCATTTTTCAGCAAATCGCTGAACCAAACTGAGCGTAAATACAGCACCTTTGACAGGGAGCTGCTAGCGCTTCATTTATCCATCCGCCACTTCCAGTTCTGGTTGGAGGGGCGGCGTTTCACGGCTTTTGTAGACCACAAACCGCTCACCTTTGCGATGGCTAAAATTTCTGAACCGTGGTCAGGCAGGCAACAAAGACAGCTAGCTGCGATTTCAGAGTTCACCACAGACATTGGACATGTGGCAGGCAAACTTAACGTGGTAGCAGACTGCCTCTCTCGCGCTGTGACATCGCCAGAGCACGAGGAGACAGATTATACTACCTCAGCCGCAGAACTCTTCGCCAACACGGACACATACGCAGCCCCAATCCACGTAGGGATAGATTATGCAGCCATGGCGGAGGAGCAAAGTAGTGACGCGGACGTGCGCGCACTCCTGTCTGGACCAACAGGGTTAAGGCTGGAGGAAAGGGGTTTACGCGACGGTGTGCCCCCCCTAATATGCGCATCTCAACCGGCCGACCTCGCCCGGTAGTTCCAGCTGCATGGCGCCGCCGTATTTTTCGACTCAATTCACTCCCTCGCGCACCCGGGTGTGCGCGCTTCGGTTAAAATGGTCGCCAAAAAGTTTGTGTGGCCTGGCCTGCGCAAAAACGTAAAAGAATGGGCAAAGACTTGCATTTCTTGTCAGCGCGCCAAAATACACAAACACACAAAAGCCCCTCTGGAGCCTTTTCGAATCCCTGCTAGAAGGTTCGACCACGTTCATATCGACCTCGTGGGACCACTACCTTCCTCCCAAGGTTTCACACATCTGTTAACAATGATAGACTGTACTACGCGCTGGCCGGAGGCGGTCCCTCTGGCGTCAACCACGGCGGAGGAAGTCGCTCGCGTTTTTTTGACAAACTGGGTGGCACGTTTCGGCGTCCCATCGGACATCACGTCCGATAGGGGGCCTCAATTTGTCTCGGAGCTTTGGTCAGCCATGGCCAGCAGCTTAGGAGCGACAATTCACCGCACCACCGCTTATCACCCTCAGGCTAATGGGTTATGCGAGCGTTTTCACAGGTCTCTTAAGGCTGCCCTCAGAGCCTCACTAACGGATACAAATTGGGTAAATAAACTTCCTTGGGTTTTATTGGGGTTGCGTGCTGCACCTAAAGAGGATCTAGACGCCTCCCCAGCAGAATTAGTTTTTGCACAACCTCTCAGGCTCCCAGGTGAATTTTTACCAGAGAACCCAGAGCCAGGGCATCTTCCAGCCCGAGGTTTTTAGGCAGCAATGGACCGGACTCTCTCCCCGGACCGGCACATCACTCTTTTCCCACGGGTTTTTGTCCCCCAAGCTTTAAAAAAACGCTGAATTCGTTTTTGTTAGGCATGAAGCTTTAAAACCAACCTTCCGCCCACCATACGATGGACCATTCAGAGTGCTGGAACCTGGTGATAAGCATTTTGTGCTTGATTTTGGGGACAGAAAAGAAACAGTCAGCATTGACAGACTTAAACCTGCCTTCTTGTTGAGAGACGAGCCTGCACGGTTGGCGAGAGCACCTCGGCGGGGTAGACCCCCCAAGAGAAAAGACTCAACCCCCCTGCAGGGAACAAATAATCACTCTCCTTCCCAAGCTGCAGATTCCTTACAGGAGGGTCCCACCAGGACGCCCGAACGGACCCACAGCAGATTCGGAAGAAGATTAAAGCCCAGACGGCACAAGGACTGATGCAAACTACTCAAAAGTTGTTCACTAATTGTGCTGTAACAGTTTAGGACTGACTTGTGATATTACTATGCTGTTATGATTACCACTGAATTCTCTACAGGAGCATGGCTGCTGGAAAGTTTCTTCTTTGTCAAGAGGTATAGCAGTTAGTATGCCATAATAATTATCTTAAACTGTGAATTTTCCTATTGTCCTTTTCTTAGTCGTTTGAGGGGGGCTGTGGTCTATATTAATCATATATCCCATAACCTACATATGTATAAGCATGTGAGAATGCTTGGTGATTACATATGTAAAGCGACTTCACACCTCAGAACAGGACAAAGGGTCTCAACCGCCAGTGAAGATCAAAGAGCATCCGAGGCACTGCGGTGGAGACCAGATAGGTCGCCCTGACCTCCCAAGGCCAGGTGGAGGGGTACGGAGACAAAGGAGGATAATTAAGTTAATGGGGGATGTCAGCTTTGTATGCATGTCTTTTGTTGTGTGTGAGTATAAGTACACAGAGCCGAATGTGTTCGCTCTCTTACTTCTTCTGCTGCTGCACTAGATGAGACTTGTTAGAGGAGCAAAGCTGATAATAAACTTTGGTTTATAAGTCACATCGCCTCGTCATTCCGAGCTCTTCTACAACTCCGAAGTTTTCATTTTGTTTTTCTTAAGCCATTCAGAGGTGGACTTGCTGATGTGTTTTGGATCATTGTCCTGCTGCAGAACCCAAGTGTGCTTCAGCTTGAGGTCACGAACAGATGGCCAGACTTTCTCCTTCAGGAACTTTTTTTGGTAAACAGCAGAATTCATGGTTCCATTTACCACAGCAAGTCTTCCAGGTCCTGAATCAGAATCAGAATCAGAATCAGAATCAGGTTTATTGCCATTGTTCATGTAGTACACAAACTAGGAATTTGTCTCGGTGCAATGCTGCAACATTAAACATGATAAGATAAAAGAAATAAACTATACATGTAATAAAGTGTAGGATAAGATTAAGTGATACTGGTCAACAGTTAAATATATTAGCCAGCAGCAGATACTGTGGAGAACTATATAGTGCAGTCGGTAATGCAGGAAGAAAACAGTGATGATTGACATGAGTCTGGTTGAGCTGCTGTACATGGTGCACGAGAGTCAATAAGTCACTTAGTGTTCAGCAGTCTGATGGCAGAGGGGAAGAAGCTGTTCATGTGACGGGAGGTTTTAGTCTAGATGGACCGAAGTCTTCTACCAGAGGGGAGGGGGGGCAAACAGTACGTGACCAGGGTGTGAGGGATCGGCTATGATCCGGCCAGCACGCCTCCGGGTCCTGGAGATGTACAGATCCAGGAGAGATGGGAGCTTGCAGCCGATCACCTTCTCAGCAGTGCGCATGACACGCTGCAGCCTTAGTCTGAAGGAGCAAAACAGCCCCAGACCATCACACTACCACCACATTTTACTGCTGGTATGATATTCCTTTTCTGAAATGCTGCGTTACTTTTACACTGGATATAATGGGACACACGCCTTCCAAAAAGTTCAACTTTTGTCTCGTCAGTCCACAGAGTATTTTCCCAAAAGTCTTGGGAATCATCATGATGTTTCCTGGCAAAACTGAGACGAGCCTTTGTTCTTTTTGCTCAGCAGTGGTTTTTGTCTTGGAACTCTGCCATGCAGGCCATTTTTGCCCAGTCTCTTTCTTATGGTAGAGTCATGAACACTGACCTTAACTGAGGCAAGTGAGGCCTGCAGTTCTTTGGATGTTGTTGTGGGGTCTTTTTTGACCTTCTGGATGAGGCGTCGCTGCGCTCTTGGGGTAGTTTTGGTCGGCCGGCCACTCCTGAAAAGGTTCACCACTGTTTCATGTTTTCACCATTTGTGGATAATGGCTCTCACTGTGGTTCACTGGAGTCCCAAAGCTTTAGAAATGGCTAGAAAATTGAACTCAGCTTTCCAAAGATGTGATAAACCATAGTTAATTTATGTTTTAACAGGGGAGCAATCACTTTTTCACACAGGGCCATGTAGGTTTGGATTTTTTTTGCACTTAATAATAAACACCATCACTGCATTTTGTGAGATCAGCCTTGGCAAGGAGGTCACTGAGATCCTCTCCGCCTGCTGGGCCTATGACCTGAGAGACAGGCTGACCTTCACTCAGGTGACCAATATGCTGGAGAAGTTACCCAAACTAAACCGCAGGCTTTCCCACCCAGGGCACTTCTGGAAGTCTGCAAAGTTGTAGTGGTCACTCTGAAACATAAGCAATGCAAAAACAAAAGCCTGGGTCTGCCTTGCATGCTCCTTAACTCTCACAGGACTGATCAAAGCATTGCCCTCTGCCTGAAACAGGCACCGCTTCCACACTAACCCACAGTCTTGATCTTCCATGTTCGGAAAAGAGGACCACCGATCTTGAGGTGTAGAAGGGGGACAACCACTGTCTCCTTCCGCTTTTCCTCCTTCTCATGCATCTGATATCTCTTTGCCTTCCTTTTAGTTGTGCTCTATAATGTCAGTGGGGAGGGGGGTATTTGTATGTTGTCATTTTTTGAGTATAATCTGGTAAACACAATTTTTTTAATGTTTTAAAACAAAGGAGCATTGATAAAGGGAAAACCACTTTGCTGTCTACATGGGAATAGAATACTTCTTGTAGACTTTCTTTTAATAATCATCCGTAAAAGTGTAAAAGTGCACCTTAAAAAGAACACAATGCTTTAAGGAGTTAAGTGATTTCATTCTTTGTGCACAAAAAAACCCAACAACCTAATTCAGGAATGTGGTGCAGAAGTGACATAACTTTCCTTAAATAGTACCTCTTGTATGTGCTTGTGTATCCAGTTTGTGATTGCCAACTTCAGTTGACGTGCTTGTGTTTCCATGTTCTGTGAGGGTGCACGTGCGACAGAGCGACTGTTCTTTGCCGGGATGTATAAGGTGTGTTTTTTTTTTTTTGGTGAAAGATGCCGTAAATATCGTGTTGTAAATCCCATGGTATGTAATGTACAAGACTGTATATACCGGTACATGATTTATGTACAGCAAATTCACAGGGTTCTTCTGGAATTTGTACAAACATTTTTATATGTAAATTGCATCACAACCTTTTTGAATAGGTTCTGATATGGCTCTTGCAGATATGTAAGATAAGATAAGATAAGATAAGCCTTTATTAGTCCCACAACGGGGAAATTCCAGGATTGCAACAGCACAGGGATAGCAACACTCAGAGCAACAATCAGAAGGCAAGAAAAAAAACAAGCAAGCAAGAGCAGCTAATATACATATGTACATATTACTATAAAATATATATATACACACACACAGACACACAGTGCAGAGCATTGTAGCTGGATAGAATAAATATATGAATATATAAACACACAGTGCGGAGCATTGTAGCTAGATGGAATAAATATGTAGATATACAGTATAAACACCCACAGTACGGAGCATTGCAGCTAGGTGGAATAAATATGTAAATATATAAACCCACACAGTGCGGAGCAATGTAGCTAGATGGAATAATACGTAGATATATAAACACACAGTGTGGAGCATTGTAGCTAGATGGAATAAATATATAGATATATAAATATAAACACACCCAGTGCGGAGCATTGTAGCTAGATGGAATAAATATGTAAATATATAAACACACACAGTGCAGAGCATTGTTGCTTGATGGGATGAAACAGCATAACCGTCTACTTAGTTATCCTACATGGTATGATTATGTGCCCACACATATTCTCACCCTCCATAGCGACCGGTATTTTCCTAGTTGTATGCCGGAGGGGACCATTGTGTAAGTCTATTGCATCTTTTGCATTCAAAAAACTATTAGTTTGTTACGTCTTTATGCTATCTCTGCGAGCAGCCCTGCTTAGGTTGTACAGTCTGACAGCCGTTGGTAGGAAGGACCTGCGAAACCTCTCGGTTGTGCACCTGGGATGATGTAGTCTGCTGCTAAATGAGCTCCTCAGTGCATTCAGTATGTCCTGCATAGGGTGGAACTCGGACTCCAGCAGAGATGACAGTTTAGCCACCGTCCCTTCTCTCTCCTATCTCCTCCACCGGATCAAGGCGCTGCCCCAGGACAGAGCTAGCTTTCTTGATCAGTTTGTTCAGTCTCTTCCTATCGGCTTGCAGTAATGCCACTGCCCCAGCAGACCACTCCAAAAGTGATGGCTGAGTGCCACCACCGTGTCATAGAATGTCTTCAGCAGCGCCCCTTGTACACCAAAAGACCTGAGTCTCCTCAGCAGGAACAGCCTGCGCTGTCCCTTCTTGTAGAGTGCGTCAGTATTGTGTGACCAGTCTAGTTTATTGTTCAGATGAATACCCAGGTACTTGTAGGATGTCACCTCTCGATGTCTGTTCCCTGTATATTTACTGGTGCTGTGAGGGGCTGCCCATGCCTGCCGGCAGTCCACACCCGCTCCTTAGTGTTTCCTCACGTTGAATCTGGAGGCAGTTCCGATGGCACCAGTCCACGAAGTCCTGGATAAGCCCTCTGTACTCAGCTTCATCTCCATTGGAGATGAGGCCAACGATCGCTGAGGTCATCAGAGAACTTCTGTAGATGGCAGTGTGTTGTGTTGTGTGAGAAGTCCGCAGTATAAAGAGTGAACAGGAAGGGAGCCAGCACTGTTCCCTGGGGGGCCGCTGTGCTACCGATGATCGTGTCGGACACACAGTCCCGGGTTCTCACAAACTGAGGCCGGTTCGTGAGGTAGTCCAGGATCCATGATGACAGGTGCTGGTCCACCCCTGCGCGCAGCAGCTTGTCCTTCAGGATCATCGGTTGGATTGTGTTGAAAGCACTGGAGAAGTCAAAGAACATGATCCTCACCATATTCCCGGGCTTCTCCAGGTGGGACAGAGAACGGTGAAGGAGGAAGATCACCGCATCCTCCACCCCAATGCCATGCTGGTAGGCGAACTGGAGTGGATCCATCGCTGGTTCCACCAGGGGGTGGAGGTGAGCAAGGAGCAGTCTCTCCAGGGTCTTCATCAAGTGGGACGTCAAGGGCCACCGGTCTGTAGCTGTTCAGGTCTTTGGGGTGGGAAGGTTTTGGTACAGGTACCACACAAGATGTTTTCCACAGCTGTGGTACCCTCCCCCAGCTTCAGGCTCAGGTTGAAGATTACGTCACAATCCCACACAGCTGGTCTGCACAGGACTTGAGGAGCTTTGCGCTGATGCCGTCCGGTCCCGACGCCTTCCTCGCCTTGATCTTCCTCAGCTCCGTCCTCACCTGGGTCCTGGTCAGGGTCAGGATGGGGGGCTGTGTGTTGGGAGTGGGGGGTGTTGGTGGAGTGCGGGAGTGGGCCAGCAGGACTTGATTTCTTTAGAGGCAGCAGTGGTTGTTGTGCAGTCGGGGGAGGGCGGTTGGTCAAACCTATGAAAAAACAGATTCAAGCGGTTGTCGCCCCACTCCCTGCCCCCCGTGGCCCTGGGGGGAGGTATTCTGGAGCCCAGATATGGTTTTGAGGTTTCTTCAGGCCACCCCGCTGATGTCGCTCTGTTGCAGCTTGTCCTCCATCTTCTTCCTGAAGCTGTCCTTGCCTTCTCTGATCTTTCTCCTCAGCTCCCTCTGTACGGACTTCAGCATCTCCCTATTCCCCGACCTGAAGATCCTCTTCTTCTCTCTCATAAGTGTTTTTATCTCAGGGTTGATCCAGGGTTTGTTGTTTGAGCAACACCGTATGGTCTTGGTGGGAACGGATTTGTCCACACAGAAGCTGAGGTAGCCCGTGAAGGTGTGAGTGAGGCCATCGATGTCCTCACCATGTGGATCGCAGAGCTGCTTCCAGGCGGTGGCTTCAAAACAGCCCTTTAGAGTGTCCATTGTCTCCTCGACCATAACTCCACTGTGCGCATGGCCGGAGGTTGTCTGTGCACTAGGGGTTTGTACACCGGCCGGATATGAACCAAGTTGTGATCCGATCTCCCGAGTGGGGGGAGTTGTGATGAGGTGTACACCTCCTTAGTGTTTGCATAGAATAAGTCCAGTGTTTTATTGTCTCTAGTGTGGCATGTGACATACTGGGTGAACGTGGGTAGAATGGGAGACAGTGAAACATGGTTGAAATCGCCTGAGATGAGGAGAAGAGCATCTGAGTGTTCTGTCTGCAGCCTGCTGGTTACTGAATGGATGACGTCACGCGCTGTCACAGCGTTCGCCGTCGGATTTGCATAAACAACAATGCAGATCACGTGTGAGTGTTCTCTCGGGAGATATGTAGGCCGCATGCTAACAGCTAGCCAACTCAATGTCTTTGCTGCAGTGTCGTTGTTAACAGTGATATGTCCTGGTCTGCACAGTTGTTGTTAACATACATTATCACTCCATCGCCCCTTGCTTTGCCACTGTCTGGTGTTTCGGTCTCGCCTGTATCATGTGGAAACCCTCCAGCTCATGTTAGCATCTGCTTGCTAGTTCAGTTAGCCACGTCTCAGAAAACAAAAGGAGAGAGCACTTCCTGATATGTGCTATCGTAACGGCAGATAGCCGCTAGCTCATCTACCTTTCCAGTATCGACCGTACATTTCCCATGACAATAGATGGAAGGGAGGGTCTGTATCTTATATTTTTTGCCTCCGCCTTACTCCAGCCCGGCAGCCACGGCGTTTTTGCCTCAGTTCTCTCGGTTGTCGAGTTTTTCCAATGGGACCGGGGTGGCGGTTGAATGCTAGCAGCTCTTCCCTGCTGTATCGTATCCTGCTATATACAGTGGCTCCGTCCACCGGCTCAGGAGACATTTGGGACGATCTGTGTGTCCGTGATATAAGTGGAGTGAAAAAAAAGACGGATCAAAAGAGAAGGAAGGGAAAAAGACTCGGAATCGAGCCGCTGTTGCAAAGGGCGGCCGACTCGTGTGGCGCCGGGAGAGAAAAAAAAAAAAAAATACAGTACACTACCGTTCAAAAGTTTGGGGTCACCCAGACAATTATTTTGTGTTTTCCATGAAAAGTCACACTTATTTACCACCATGAGTTGTAAAATAAATAGAAAATATAGTCAAGACATTGACAAGGTTAGAAATAATGATTTGTATTTGAAATAATATTTTTTTCCAGATACTCAACCTGCTCAAAGGAAGATCGGTTTTATAGCTTCTCTAACCAGCTAAACTGTTTTCAGCTGTGCTAACATGATTGCACAAGGGTTTTCTAATCATCCATTAGCCTTCTGACGCAATGAGCAAACACATTGTACCATTAGAACACTGGAGTGATAGTTGCTGGAAATGGGCCTCTATACACCTATGTAGATATTGCACCAAAAACCAGACATTTGCAGTTAGAATAGTCATTTACCACATTCGCAATGTATATTAGATATTAGAGTGTATTTCTGATTAGTTTAAAGTTATCTTCATTGAAAAAAACAGTGCTTTTCTTTCAAAATAAGGAAATTTCTAAGTGACCCCAAACTTTTGAACGGTAGTGTATATATGTATATTTTTTCATGTTTAGAATACTGTATAAATGCTGTACATTTTTTTTTTAGAATGGGCCAATACATGTTTTTTATGTTCATGTAAAAATTCATATTTTTGTATTGCATGTGATTACCGTTGTGTACACAGTTTCTGTTTTAATCCATGGAAGACAATAAAATGATGCTTGTCATGTTAAAAAACAACCCAACTGCATTTTGTGTTTACTTGTGTTATCTTTGTCTAATATTTAAATTTGTTTGATATGAAACATTTAAGTGTGACAAACCCTCCAAAAAACTGAGAAATCAGGAAGGGGCAGACACTTTTTCACACCACTGTATGCTATGTCTGGGAAGCAAGGACCAGTGGATACGTTCTGTGTGTTGAAGGTTAGCTTTATTGCACAAGCTAACAACTCGTGGAACAAGCAGGGCAGAGTGTGGTACAGGCAAATAGCAGGCAAGTAGCGGAGCGCCAAAGACCCAGACTCCTGCCGTGTCTTGAGCCAGGGCAGCTGCTGATCTTACCCTCCGCAGACGGTGGTGTGCATCTCGGACCCATCGGCCATGTGGAAGGTGGCTGGCCCCAATTGTGCAGTGATCTGCATCGGTGGCGACAGGAGCATCTGCAGGTCATCTGGGCATTCGGATTGGCGGACCTGAACCCAGTCGAGCACCATGAGTCCAGACCTAATCAGCTTCATGCGGCACTGCTGCTGCTCTCTCGTCCCTGATACTGGTTGTGGTTGTGGCGGCGTGACGTTCTCGCTGGCGGCAGGGCGCACCACGGGTTGCTGTGGTTCACCGGGGTCCAGCTGTACGGCGGCTCTGTGAGGCTTATGCCAGGTGTGGATCTGAGTCGAGTCCAGATTATGCTCTCTCATCTTTGATGCTGGTTGTGATTGCAGCGGCGTGACGTTCTCCCTGGTGACAGGACACTGGTGTCCTGCTTGACTGTGGACCAGATCTCCTGCGATGAGGTGGCAGTTTGAGAATGCTCGTGTTGCATGAGGCACTCCTGTCATTCTTCTGTCCCGCTGTCGGGGAAAAGCGCTGTTACTGGGATATTGTCTGGTGGGTCGTCTGGTGGCGGACATGGAGGCAGATTGGTCTTGTCTCTGACGGGGCAGGTTCTACCCTCCTCCGGGTCATGGTGACTCTGGACTGGATCTCCTGCAATGAGGCAGTAGCTTGTGAATGCTTGTGCCGCGTGAGGACCAGCTCTGGGTCCCATGTGGGTGCGGTCTGAAGCTGATCTTGTGGCTCTGGTTCTACTGGGTTCTGCTCGACATGCAGTGTGAAGCCGGGAGTGGCTGTGTTCATATCTGAGTGTGGCGGACTCGAGCCATCTTTGGCCAAACTGAGTTTACCATGGGTCGGCGTGCCGTGGTTCCCTGCTTTCCCGGGGCGTCTACCTTGGGACCCTCCTGAGAAGACGTGGGATTGACAGGCTCAGCAGCCGGGGCAACTGTCTTTACCGGCAGAGCTGACTGTGGGGAGTGTGGGCCGGAGCCCGTTAGCTGCAATGCTAACTGGACAGCCTCTTCTAGCTCCAGCTGGGATGCTGTCTCCAGTGTTTTGGTCAGCGTCAGGCTGCCCGGTGCCATCATTAACTTCTGCAGCTTCATATTTGTAGTGTGCTCTGCCAACTTGTCTCATACCATCTCAAATTCCAAGTGTCTAAACACTTGCACACATGCACTAGTCAAACAGCGGAGGTTGGCGACAAATTGCTGAACTGACTCACCCACTCACTGTTGCTGGCAAAACTTGGTTCGTCTAGCAGTCACACCCTCAGGGTTCACAAAATGTACAGCTAGCAACATGATACATTCAGCATACTGTAGGTATCTTTTGGTCCTAATGTTCTGAAGATATGTCATCCCTCGCTGCCAAGGCTGCGAATCAGCATGGCGCGCAGCCTAGCCTTGCTAGCATTAGCAAGGCTGATGGCGCACATAAAAGTCTCGAACAGTCCACTCCAACAAGGCCAAGGAATGGGCGGATTGCCTGGTGTGGCGAGGAACGGTAGTAGAGTTGCCAGCAATGTGTCCATACTTCAGGAAAACTATTAATTTTCCTACGAAAGTCCAATTTTTCTCCATGTCGCCAATTGTTATGTCTGGGAAGCAAGGACCAGCGGATACATTCTGTGTGTTGAAGGTTAGCTTTATTGCACAAGCTAGTAACGCATGGAACAAGCAGGGCAGAGTGTGGTACAGGCAAGTAGCAGGCTAGAGTCGGAGCGCCAAAGACCCAGACTCCCGCCCTTAGCCACCTAATATAGTCACGGCGTGGTGATGTCATCCGTGCCTGCATCACCACGTCCGTGACGTGCATGGTGGTACATCAATATGCCACAATAGCCAGCTGTTAAAAGTGACCATGGGTCTTTTTCATCATTAATTCAACAAGGTTTAAATGCCAAGATACAAGGTCCATAGTTGAAACAAACAGCAAAAACATAGTACAGATGACACTGCGAAGTCGCACTATACAAAGACTCAAACTGCAACCTTCAGCACCAGAGTCCAACGTTCTACACATGCCCTATAATGACATGTTGTGTAAATGCACTAAATTAGCATGTGTTAACTGACTCCGTGATGAGACAAGAAATATTTAACTTTAATTCATTCGATAGATTTAAAACGATACCATAGTATGCTTAATGCCTCAGGCAGAAATGAATTGTGAGAGTTCTTGAATAAAGCAGCTCATCAGGATCCTTTGTGGGTGACGAGTACAATTTAAGAAACAAGTTAATAAATCAAAATCACAGCAAATTGTATCCATGGTAAACACACATTATTTATTTCGGAAGTGTATGGTTTAAAAAAATCTGTTGCTTTTTTTTTTTTTTTTACCAAACATGACAATATTATAATTATTATTAATTGTAGATATATATGTAATTGCTAGTTTTGACTATTTTTGACCAGCAGTGATACTGTAGAGAGAAATGAGCAGGCAAGACGACGAGCTGGATCATCACAGACTTTATTTTCTCTCTATTAGTCAAGTTGACAAGAATAGCTCCCAGGCTGCAGGGCATCTCTCTTTTATACCTTTTATGCCTTGCCTAGCCGCCTGGGGGCTCACACCTCAATACACATAATAGATAAAGCCTGCACGGCGCATTAACATAACAGTCAGCCAGCGTCTCCATCTCTGCTTTCCTGTCTGGACCCCCGTCGGCTTCTCTTCTCCTGGGCCATCATCTCTGGGTGGAGGATGTAACACCTAAGTCCCCCACAATATTACATTTTTGAATCAGCCAATTACGTCTCTAGGTGCAGCGCCTGCCTCTTTTTAATACCAACCAGTCATGTCTCTAGGTGCAGTGCTGCGTTCTGCAGAGACCCCTACTTGGGGACCCAAAGTTAGACCCCATAATGCAGAAGTAGGGGGTGGGGCTTAAGCAAGGGATGGGGATGAGGTTTTGGATGGCCACGGATGTTGATGAATATAGCTGTTTGTGTCATGAGCTGGAGCACGGGTGAGCACTGTGCCCCAGTCTCCAGTTTAGTTTGACAGCGCTGCGCAGCTTCGGCTGTATACTGGTTAGTGGGCTGCGCAGCTGTCAGTGATTGTATTTCTTTCGCCACTCATGTTCCACACCTGCTGCCTATTTAGAAAATGGTATTTAGTGGCACAAAAACCTGCTCCTGTTGTCGTGTCTGTCCATACCGTTGGATGTCTTCAGCTGTATCTTCTCTGAGTGTTTTGGGCTGCTATCGAGGAGCATGGGAGAGCTCCGTCCAGGTCAGTGTTTTCCCCTTTTTTTGCCCAGCATTTCCAGGCTTCAGCCTGCTTGTCAACTTTGAGCCCCCGCTCTCCTCCGGTGCCCTTGCCATCCATTAGTTGTATGTGTAGTGTGTTATTTGTCTGTCTTTATGTTAATAAATGTGCAAACCACAGTGAGCGTTTGGTGTCTTCAACAGCCCTTAAAGAGAGCGATTTATGACAAGAAGGACACGACCAGGCATGAACACCAGCCACTGTGTGGTTTTTCGGCATGTCTGGCCTCACGGACTGTGATAGGTGGGCTGGATGAGGAGGGTGTTGGGCGGTGGGACTGTTGCAAGACATCGTTTCAGACGGTTCAACTAATCCACACTTCCGAAGAGGAGCTGCAGGTTTGGGACAGCGCCGGCACAGGTATTGAGGCATTCCCACAGCCTGTGGAGCAGCCCGGAACTAGCAGACCTCCTTGTCTCTGTCTGCCATGCTCCAACACCAGCTTCGCGGCTGGGGAGAGCCCCTCAGTCAAGAGAACCTGTGCCGCAGAGGAGATGCTCCCGGGGATGGAAGGTCCGAGCTTGGGACCGCTTTCCAGCTGCAGTCCCATCTCCCCCTGTTAGACTGAGTCCAGCAGCCGGATGCATTGGGTATGCAGCCTTTGTGTCTCCCGATGGGCCAAGCGCAGAGGAGCTGGAGGAGCACCAACAGGTGGTTGCAGCTGAGAAGGAGCTCATCTTGGACTACAAGCTCTGGCTCCTCCATGAGTTTCTGCTGCAGCTGGAGTGAGCGTCACCAGCCCAAACGGAGTCTGAGCCGACGGCAGAGCATCCCCTTACTCTGGTGCTCCACCCATCACACCAGATGACTTTCGCAGCTCCCGGGAGGACGTCGTCCGGCCTCACAGCAGCCACCATCAAGCCCCAGGAATTAAGGCAAGTACCTTTTCATTTTACATCACCTTATAATGAAATGTCTTGCCTTATTCCCCGTGGTGAGACTTGGCAGCAGCAGCCCACTGTTCAGGAGGAGAGCCATCGTACCATGGAGCAGCCCGAAGCACTGGAGAGTCCAGCTCTAGCCCTGCAGCCGTGCTCTGGATGGGAGGAGAGTGCCACCTACACTTCGGAGCTTGAGTCGACAGTGGAGTGTCCCCTGGCCCCGGCAGCATGGGAGGTGGTGTCAGTCGTTGAAGGGTCTCCTGCTGCAGCCGCTGTGTCTGGAGGTGTGCCAGCTGCCCACATCGGGGTCCCGCCACCTTTCAGCTAGAGGCCCAGGTTGTCTCAGCGGTTTCATCGGAGTCCTGGACGGTGGTGTAGCTTGAGCTCAGGCAAGGTTCCTTGTTTATCCTAGAGAAATCTTGCCTGGCTCTTGGCTGGAGAAACCAGGTGCTGCCATCAACCACATTTGAGCTTCCCCCACCAAGCTCCACTGCTGCCGGTGACTCTGATCCGGTGTGTGTCTGTCCTTTCTCTGCCTCTTCTCCTGAGGTCTCCGGGGGTCCTGTCTTCCTGCCTGAGGCCACCATGGGTGTGACGTCCCTGTCCGAGGCTGCCATGGGTGCTACGCCTCCGTCTGAGGCCACCGTGGGTGCGATGCCTCCGTCTGAGGCCACCATGGGTGTGATGCCTTCGTCTAAGGCCTCCGTGGGTGCTACACCCCAGCCCGGGACCTCCGTGGGTGCTACGTCTCAGTTTGAGGCCGCCATGGGCCCTCCTTCCTCGCCCTTGGCTGGTGCTCTGCTGGTCGATCACCTCCTTGGCCTGGTTCTCTTGCGGGTCAGCCTGTTTGCCGTGGGCGCTATGCTCCAGTCCGGGGTTGTTGTGGGTGCTACGCCCCAGTCTGGGGTCGCCGTAGATGCTACGCCCTAGTCAGGGGCCGCCGTGGGTGCTATGCCCCAGTTCGGGGTCGCCGTGAGTGCTGCGCCCCAGTCCGGGCCACCGTGGGTGCTGTGCCCCAGCCCGGGGCCTCGATGGTTGCTGCGCCTCGGCTCTATGCTGCCTCAGGTGCTACGCTTCTGCCTGATTCCACCGCGGGTGCCGTGCCTTCATCTGAAGTCATCATGGACCCCCTGTCCTCATCGAAGGTCCCCGCTAAGCAGCCTCTTCCCTCATCTGGTTCCTCTGCTGGTCAACCACCATCCTCGTTGGGCGCTACCATTGGCCAGCAGTCATAGTTGGGGGCTAACCTACTGCCTCGGGTGGGGGGGGGGGCACATTGGGCTCGGTGGCCCATGAACTCTGGGGGGCCACCCGATGGACTAGGCTGTCTGCGTAGCTGGCTCTGGAACTCTGGAAGACTGCCAGACGGACTATGCCGTGAGGTCGAGTGGCTCATAAACTCGGGGAGGCCACCTGACGGGCTGTACTGTCTGCGCAGCTGGCTCTGGAACTCTGGGAGACCGCCAGATGGACTGCGTTGAGGGGCTGCCCAAGCTGCCGCTGCGGTCACCTGGAAGTTTGTGAGTCCTGGGCCACCACATTGGCTGAGGTTGTGGATCATGAGTGGTTTTTTTTGTTTGTTTGTTTGTTTTGTCTTTTTGTTGTGCCTCAGTCCATCCATGTCTGGGTTCCCCCCCCCCCCCGGGGTGGGTTGTTTTTCTTGTTGTGGGGGGGGGTCTGCTTTGTGGGGAGGGGTCTTTTTTCTTTTTGTTGTTGCCCTGGGCTGTCTTGGACCCACCCCTTGAAGGCGGGGCACTGTCATGATCCGGGGCATGGGTGGGCGCCGGGCCCAGTCTCCAGTTTTAGTTTGTCTTTTTCTGTCTGTTTGTTTCATTGTTCTTCCCAGTTGCTGTATTTGGTTCTTATTAATTGTGGTCATTCTGTTCTTGTAGTGTTATTTGTTGCATTTTGGGATTGTGTTGTTCTTGTGTCATTATGGTTTTCAGTTTGTGTTTTATTTTGACAGCGCTGTGCAGCTCCTGGCTGTCAAACTGGTTTGTGGGCTTCACAGCTATCACTGATTGTATTTCTTTCACCACTCATGTTCCACACCTGCTGCCTATTTAGAAAACGGTATTTAACCTGTTGAACTCTGTTCAACTTCCCTAAAAACGCCTAAAAATAACATGCCCGAAGTAAATCAAAAGCTGTTCTTCAACCCTTTGCAGCATCTTCACGGGGTTAGTCTCATTTAAAAGAAAATACTCTGAATTTTTTGGCAAAACAGTCATAATCTCTCTAAGTGCTCCTGCCACTGAGTAACAAGAAAGTTTGTCTGGGTGTTTTTTTAGATACAAATGCTTGCAAATAACATACAGCTGTCAGATACTGGCTGGAAAACACAACAGAAATGTAGACCCAAGTGCTTTCAAGCTCAGGTCAAAATTTTGTAAAAATACCATAAAAAATGAATATATTACACAGCTTTTTTCTCAGGTTGTAACAAGGCTATGTCTGTACTGGAAGACCGGAAATACAGCCTTTTTTTTCAGTGTGCACTGAGACGCACTAAGATGCAGAGACCTGGCCGCCCGTGGAATTCACAGAGTTCAAGGGGTTAAGGGCACGACAACCTGTTCCTGTTGTTGTGTCCTTCCATACTGTTGGATGTCTTCAGCTGTATCTACTCTGAGTGTTTTGCGCTGCTGTTGAGAACCAGACAGCTCCATCCAGGTCAGTGTTTTCCCCTTTTTTTGCCCGGCGTTCCCAGGCTTCAGTGTGCCTGTCGATGTTGAGCCCCCACTCTCCTCCAGTGCCCTTGCCATCCATTAGTTGTATGTGTAGTGTGTTATTTGTCTGTCTTTATGTTAATAAATGTGCAATCCACAGTGAGCGTTTGGTGTCCTTCAACAGCGCTTAAAGAGGGTGATTTATGACACTTTGCTCCTCACCAAAGGGATAGTTTTTTTTTTTCCAAGTGGGGTTATATGTAATACTTCTTAGTCATCTTACAGTTAGTTTAGTCGGGGTCTTCTCTCCTTTTAGGCCAGAGGCACACCAAGCCAACAACTCTGGCAAAACCTTATGAACACTGTCCTACTGCTGCATCCCATTTTTCCAAGTTTGTTGGCGTAAAAAAAAGTTCCACCTGCACCCACCGGGAACGCTACAGCCAACGGCATAAAGCATATGATCTGCGCCTGTGCTCACTCATTCACTTCACTCAACAACTAATCAGAGTGCTGTGTTTCACCGACAAGTCTGACACCAAATCAACTGACACACAAAGTAAACGAGGCTCATCAATGGCTCAAACTTGTCAGATGATCAATCTTTGTCTTGGTGTGTCTCTTTAGAGAACAAGGGAGGACAGTCATGCACAGAGTCAGGACTGCAGTGGAGTGTAATGGACTCATGTTTAGAGCAAATGTTCACTGTCTAAAATTATTAAAATTTTACTTTAGCGCTATGCTTTCAACCAAAGAATGTCAGTGTTGCTGTGTTGCAAAAAAGCAGTGGCATCCAACAAAGCATTGTGCTTAGCCACAGACATTTTTCTGTTCAAAATATAGTGCTAAAGTAAAGCGCTGTCTGATACAGTTGTGAAGTGGGATGAATTATTTTGAGATAGTACTTTCACGAGTTGCGAAGTTTCAATATTTTTAGACAGTGAAGTGGCTCTAAACATATGTTCATTACACTTATTTTATACAAAGGAGAGAGGCCAGACCACCAACTAATTAAGCTAATTTCATAACCTCAAAAGACATGGTGAATGACATCACAATGTCAAGGTTAAACTTTGAATAAAGCTTCATGATTATTGGATGACTTTACCTTCGGTTTTCCTACACCTCAGTATTTGCCATTACATAAACCAGTCCCTCCAGGATTTTGCGATGTTTCAGGGATTCGCTGCATCTTTTGCGCGACCTTGCAACTTTGTCCAATCACGGTAATTTTCCTGCAATTTTTCCAGATCCTCGTCAACTTCTGCCAATTTTGTCAATCAAATTTGGCCCCCTAGTAGCGCTCAAATGCTCAGTCTAACCAATCAATCGCTGAACCACGCTCACTTCTGTGTTTACAGTGAGTATTAACGGAACACATCAGCAAAAAACTGTGATTTAAAAAAAAAAAAAACCCACCCATGAGTTTTCCCACACCGTCTCTTCCTCTCCCTCCCCTGGCCCTCTGGTGGAGGTCTCCCCAAGTCTCCTTCCTGACCGTGTGTACGAAGTGCTGCGTTTGTGTTGAAAAAATTCCGCCTGCCTGAAAAGCACCCCGTTGCAGCAACGCGTGTGAGGAGAGACATTGTAAAACCACAAACAAATGAGAAAATATAACCCTACAGCCAGTGCTTGAGCGCTGAGGCTGGTGATTAAAAATATTTCATGTGCAAACCCAATTCCAAAAAGGTTGGGATGCTGTGTAAAATCTAAAAAAAAAATTAAAGCAGAATGCAGTTACTCACAATTCTTATACACCACTATTCTATTGAGAGTAGAATATAGAAAACATGTCAAATGTTGAAAGGGAGACATTTTACTGATTTATGATGAAAATTATTAGCTCATCTTGACTTGGCAGCAACATATCTCAGAGTTGGGACAGGTTCACCAAAAAATTAGAAAACTAAGTTGTGCTGAAAAGAAATAGCTGGAGAACATTTTGCAGCTAATTACGTTAATGAGCAATGGGCCTATTGCATTCTCTTTTTATTTACACCCAACCATGCACGGTGCTACACTGAGGCTAGCGGGTGCTTTAGTCCCATCACACAGCTGCATAGCCCAGGCTAAGCCTCCTCAAGTCAAAGTTATGGCAGTCTGCGTTCTAATCATTTCTAATTTTTTACCAAGCAATCATGTTTCTTGTTAACGTGCTCTATCTTTTACTTATTTTTTTGTTTTATTTTTATTTTATTGTTTTTATTGACTGTGGTTTCTGCTCGTGCCGAGTTTTATATTGTTTTCGTTGGTTTTATATTGTTTTTGTGTTAGTGCCCTGCTCCTTGCTTTTATGTGCTGTTTTTTCAATTTTCCTGTTGTACAGCACTTTGTAGCAAGTGTTGTTTTTTAAAGTGCTTTATAAAGAAAGTTGATTGATTGATTGATTGATTGATTGATATATTTGTACACCTGCAGTTTACTTAATTGGTACATTAAAATTTGTGCTTAAATGTAAAAAACAAACTGATTTTAAAAATGACACTCTTCAGTCTCTTTTCTCTCTTCCTGTTTGCCTTCTGCACTTCCGCAGCAAGTAGCCAATGCCCACCCAGCACAGGGCAGCAGTCATCATCAGTATGACTAACAGGAAACTGCCGGTGTCTATGCTGTAGTACTGAAACCAATTCAGTTCATGAGATGCCAGCCGCAGGTGCTGCGCTCCGCCATGCCGCATTACAAACTCCACCCAGAAGACAGCAGTATCCAGTGCTGACACAGGCCGGTCTCGGTGCACCTCTGACAGACGACGCATGCTGGACTTATACCTGTGCATGACAAGATAAGATAAGATAAGATAAGATAAGATACAGTGGTGCAAAAAATTGTTTGCCCCTTCCTGGTTTCTCATTTTTTTGTATGTTTGTCATACTGAAATATTTCAAATCATCAAATTTAAATATTAGAAAAAGATAACACAAGTAAACACAAAATGCAGTTTTTAAATGAAGGTGTTTATTATCAAGGGAAAATAAAATCCAAACCTACATGGCCCTGTGTGAAAAAGTGATTGCACCCTAAATCTAATAACTGGCTGGGCCACCCTTAGCAGCAACAACTGCAATCAAGCGTTTGTGATAACTGGCAATGAGTCTTTTACAGTGCTGTGGAGGAATTTTGGCCCACTCATCTTTGCAGAATTGTTGTAATTCAGCCACATTGCAGGGTTTGAGCATGAACTGCCTTTTCAGGTCATGCCACAGCATCTCAGTCAAATTCAGGTTAGGACTTTGACTAGGCCACTCCAAAGTCTTCATTTTGTTTTTCTTAAGCTATTCGAAGGTGGACTTGCTGGTGTGTTTTGGACCATTGTCCTGCTGCACAACCCAAGTGCACTTCAGCTTGGGGTCATGAACAGATGGCCGGACATTCTCCTTCAGGATGTTTTGGTAGACAGCAGAATTCATGGTTCCATTTACCACAGCAAGTCTTCCAGGTCCTGAAGCAGCAAAACAGCCCCCAACCATCACACTACCACCACCATATTTTACTGTTGGTATGATGTTCCTTTTCTGAAATGCTGTTACTTTTACGCCAGATGTAATGGGACACGCACCTTCCAAAAAGTTCAGCTTTTGTCTCGTCAGTCCAGAGTATTTTCCCAAAAGTCTTGGGGGTCATCAAGATGTTTTCTGGCAAAACTGAGACCACCCTTTATGTTCTTTTTGCTCAGCAGTGGTTTTTGTCTTGGAACTCTGCTATGAAGGCCATTTTTGCCCAGTCTCTTTCTTATGGTGGAGTCATGAATACTGACCTTAACTGAGGCAAGTGAGGCTTTAGTTCTTTGGATATTGCTGTGGGGTCTTTTGTGACCTCTTGGATGAGTCGTCGCTGTGCTCTTGGGGTAGTTTTGGTCGGCCGGCCACTCCTGGGAAAGTTCACCACTGGTCCATGTTTTCGCCATTTGTAGATACTGGCTTTCAGTGTGGTTTGTTGGAGTCCCAGAGCTTTAGAAATGGCTTTATAACCTTTTCCAGACTTAGATCTCAGTTAGTTTGTTTCTCAATTATTCCTGAATTTCTTTGGATCACAGCATGATGTCTAGCTTTGGATGACATTTTGGTCTACTTCACTTTGTCAGGCAGGTCCTATGTAAGTTTAAGTTTGATGATCTGAAACATTTAAGTGTAACAAACATACAAAAAATGAGAAATCAGGAAGGGGACAAACACTTTTTCACACCACTGTAAGATAAGGTAAGATTAGCCTTTATTAGTCCCACAATGGGGAAATTACAGGATTGCAGCAGCACAGGTATAGCAGCACTCATAGCAATAGTAAATAAGATAATAAGATAAGAATAGGTTAGTCAAAGCAGTAAATAAATATACATATATACACAGTTATATACACAGTGCAAGAGCATTGCAGCTAGATGGTATCAACAGGATTACAGTTAGTTAAATTACCTGGCAAAATATAAATGTAGGCACAGATAGTATATTTCACGTTTGAATGATCAGTGTTGTTGCCACCCTTGATAATAATTGTAAGTGTATAAGTTGTGCATTGGAGGGGATGATCTCTATTGTGCAGAGTTGTGACATTCAAGAATAGAATAGGCTTTATTGTCATTATACAGTAGTGCAGTACAACAACATTGTGGGGTCAATGTGGGGTTAATACGGCCGCCATGAGCAGCACTGGTTAGATTATAAAGTCTAACAGCCGTAGGTAGAAAGGACCTGCGGAATCTTTCCCTCGAGCACTTAGGATAGCACAGTCTACTGCTAAATGAGCTCCTCAGTGCGTTCAGCGTGTCCCGCATGGGGAGGGACTCGGACTCCAGCAGAGATGACAGCTTAGCTACCATCCTCCGCTCTCCCATCTCCTCCACTGGATCAAGGCGGCGCCCCAGAACAGAGTTGGCTTTTTTGATCAGCCTGCTTAGTCTCTTCCTGTCAGCTGCTGTGATGCCGTTGCCCCAGCAGACCACTCTTGATGGCTGATGCCACCTCAGAATCATAGAAGGTCTTCCCCGCACTCCAAAAGACCTGAGTCTCCTCAGGAGGAACAGCCTGTACTGCCCCTTCTTGTAGAGCACATTGATGTTGTGTGTCCAGTCCAGTTTATTGTAAGATGTCACCTTCTCAATGTCTGTTCCCCGGTTCCCTGGAGTTTTACCGGTGCTGTGTGTGTGTGTGTGTGTGGGGAGGGGGGGGTCTCCATGCCTATGGCAGTCCACCACCAGTTCCTTGGTTTTTCTCACATTGATCTGGAGGCAGTTCAGCAGGCACGAGTCCACAAAGTGCTGGATAAGTCCTCTTTGGGATCCCATTGGAGATGAGGCTGACAGTCGGAGGAGAGTCATCAGAGAACTTCTGTAGATGGTAGTGTGGTGTGTTATGTGAAAAGTCAGCAGTGTAGAGGGTGAACAGGAAGGGAGCCAGAGCTGTTCCCTGGGGCCCCCCCGTAGTACAGTGATGGCGTGAGACACACACGTCCAGGTTCTCACAAACTGTGGTCCGATCCTGTGAGCTAGTCCCAGGATCCACGATGACAGGTGCTGGTTCACCCCGTGTGTAGCATCATTCTCCTTGGCTATAATCTATAAAATTACTCTTCCCCTCAAAGAAACTGTTTCACCAAAAACTCTGCTCAAGAATTGTTTTTCTTCATCCCAGGACCACCGTGGGAAACACATTCCATGGTAAAAAGGTACCGAGAGATTAGAATCACATCTCGTGCAAGGAATGGATTAGTTTGCCATCATAAATAAACTGTAGCTTCCTCCCAACAAGACAGGTTTATGTGTTAACAATCATTGAGACATATCCCAGAAACTCTGGAGAGCATTTGCGCTTGTGAGTGGTCCTTTGTGCCTAGAAAAGCGCTATATAAGTGCAGGTTAGTTAGTTAGTTAGTTTAGCATCTTAAGGTCATTAGGAATTATCCCCAGCTCAACATTACTCCCTGGTGGACGCCTGTGGAATATGCTCGCCTTTGAGTTTACAAGCTGAACTAAGGTTAATGAATCTAATGACTACCTTTGTTACAAAACTCTCAATTCTCAGATTATTTTCTTTTTCAGGACACCCTGGAAAATCAAGTTTGACTCTAACATATCATTCTGGTTTGGGATATTTCATTAATCTTGATTTTTAAATGTGTGCATGTTTGAAAAATGCTTGAATGAGCCTTTTTCTAATGCATGTTAATTATATAAGTACAAGTATAAAATGCATGCTCACTGAAGTTAGCTTAGTTACATATAAGCTAATATATATATATATATATATATATACTGTAATAAAGTATACTAATGAATTTTTAGTGTATTAAGATGTGTGATCATCTTGTTGGAAAAGTACCCAAGTCATCTGACTGGCTCAGCCAGCAGAGGCTGAGCCAGCCTCTGCTGGGCAACAGCTCTTTCATTTTTATTGGTCGGTTACAGACAAAGGATTATTTTCTTATTGGCCCAGAGTTCATTCAACCCTCCCACGATGGAAGACAATTGGTTCCCGTTCATGTCAGTCACGTCTTTCCCGGGAAAACTGACTCAGTTTTAAGGGAGAATGGCCATAGTAGAAGAGAGGGTGAGAGAGATGAGAGTTGTCTTGTGAAAGACTGTGTGTGTTCTGCTTTTAATGTTTTTTCCTTTAAACATCTGGGAATTAATTTTTCCTTCTTTGAGCTCAACTTCTCGTTGTACAGAGTCAAACTTCGTGCCCAGACGTTTCCTATTTTATTCTGCTAAACTTTGCTATAGATTTTCTTTAAATCCACTGTGTGTTTTAGAAAGGGATGGATCATTCTCACACTGGAAGCTGTTCCTATGCAAACCCCCACAACATCTGAAGGACCCAGATTTCATGGCTTGAAATTTTTTTTATTAATCTTGTCTCTCCAATTCTGTAATTCAAATCAGATTTTGAACTATATCCAATTTAACTGGACCCGAGAACGCCGCTGGAAGATTCTCGTGTCTGCATGACATAGTACACGGACAGTGAAGCAGACTGCCCGTAAATCTACGGGAGGAAAAGCCTCAGGAAGACAGCTGGCGCGCCAAACATGCCTCAGAAAAAGAGCTCCGGCCACTGGTGGCGTGAAGAAGCCTCATTATAGCATCAAAATCTCAGCTTGTGACTGTTGGACTTTGGAAGTAATATCTGCTGGCAAGATATTCGCTGGTACAATCTTCAAATCAAGCTTCAGCTAAGAATCCAGCTGGAAAGGGAAACACCAACGAACAGTTCCACATGAGCCCGACTTCTTTGTTTCATCTGCGGTATAATGAGATGTCCATCGCTTCAATATGCCATGAGTTCTGTCTCGGTTCAAAACTAGTTTATAGCTCTGATCTGAGATATAGAATTAGAGAGAATTAATATTCTCTTTTCATTAAATTCTGGGTTTTTTTTTAGAGTAATTCAGAATTTAACTTTCACATGATTAGTTTTAATTTTCTGTGTTGCTCAATGATCAGTTACAAAATGAATGTGATGCGTAATGTTGATCATTTCACCTGCTTACAAATTATTTGAATGTAATGTCATTTAATCTGAATCTGATTATTAAAACTTGTTAATGGTAGAGAGAAATTTCAGTGAATTTCTTTTCCTGTTTATGAAGTCACCCAGTAGAATTCACGAATATTTGAGACTGACTGATTGAAGATATAAAGATTAGTTATTAATAAATTGTCCAAGCACATTGGACTGGTGCCACTGTTACAAGTGTTGATCTATTATTTTCTGGTTTGTGTGTGGACTAAGAGGCAAACCTCAGTCACCACACAAACGCCTCTTAAGTCTAAATTAAATAATCTTTTACCTTATAATTAAATATTGCTACACCTGCATACAGCAGCTTGTCACTCAGGATCACTGGTTGGCTGAAAAAATGTTGATGAAAAAACAAAGGGAAGGTGGTCTCAAACTTTTATAAGGAAAAAGCCAGGTAACGGGAAATGCATCAACTTTAACAGACATGTATACAAGTGCCCCCCCCCCCCAAAAAACAACACAAAACTTTTCAAAGTAAACTAGAAAAGGTGCTCTTTCTGAAAGAAACTACAAATTAATTAAACTAATTAACATAACACCAGAAAAAAGTTTAAAACTGACCAATTTTTTCTTTAAACAAGCAGAATTAGCTAGAAATTGACCAAAATTAGCTTAAAAGCTAAAATACAATAAAATGGTAAATGGTAAATGGCATTCACTTATATAGCGCTTTTATTCTCATCTCTTCATGACCAAAGCACTTTACAGATCCTGCTATCCACCATTCACACACTGAAGTGTGTGTGTGAACGATAAGCTAAACTCTGTAACTGAAAGCTTGAATAGCTCACAGCTGAGGGAAGGTAAGTTAAAAATGTTAAATAAATATTTAACTCTGATAAAGGATAGCTTACAAGCTAAAATGGCCTTTATTAGTAAATGTTAGCATAAATGAAATGACGTAAGTGTTACATATGAAAACAGTTTAAGGATGGCGGCCTGGGAATTACCGGGGAATAGAAATAGAAGGGTTGGCGGCCCATCTTTCCGGTGGTGATGCCAGCCAGGGTATAATGGGTCACCAGCCGGAAGGTGCACATCCTCTTTCACCGTTGACCCCTGGACCAGGACGCACTGTAGTCACTGCTGTGTATTCGTGAGTTCTATAATAACTAATATAAAATGCCTTCCACCCTCTTACTTATTTCACCTAATTATGGACACAACATTTGGCGACGAGGGGAACACGGTTATAGCGCGTGGTGCAACCAGTTTTACAGCCGTTTCTGGAGGCTCCTGGCGAGCCTCCCGTGCCTTGGCCTTGGTGATATGCTGCATTTAGCCAACTACCTGGTGGCCTTTCAACCTCGGTGAGTGAAAGAAACCTGTGGACTAGAGCAATATTGGTCATAATTTGGGCATGGACGGAAAAGAATCCTGGAGACTTTGGGGGGAGCTGAGAGTTTTGAGGAGGTAGTAGAGCTAGTGGCGTGATATTTTTGCACGCCGGACAACATCATTCATTTGGCGTATCCAGTTTCGACCAGTGCCGCCAGAGGATGGGGAGAGTTTTGTGGCCGACCTGTGCCATCTGGCGGCGGGAGTGTTAGATTTGGGGATCTACAGAATGAAATGGTCCGGGATAGCTGGCAGAGCACGTTCGCTGCCCAGCCTGCTCGGTCACGGCTCCTGACCTTCTCGGGTGAATTGGACTCTGGCTGCCACTATTGAAATTGTCAGCAGTTTGAGGCGGTTAAGTACTTAGCGAGGGACCTCTGTAGAGAGTCTCCTCTCCTGCACATCAAATGAGCCTCGACTAAAGGTGCTGATGGCGGGCCCTGAAGATGAAGATGACATTGAGGACGAGGAATACAACTCTGTTGTCAAAATAAGGTCTACTCTGGGAACGCTGAGATGTTACGGCTGTGGGTCCGCTAGACACCGGTATAAGTCCAGAGAGTGTCTGGTGAAGGGAAAGCGCTGTGGGAAATGTGGCCTGCTGCACCACTTTGCATGGTCCTGCAGGAATTTTGAACAAGGGGTATGGGAAAAGGGAGGGGGCTCCTCTGTGAAGACTCCCACCGTTGTTCCAGAGTCCGGTGGCCGTATCTATTGCATGGTATCTCTGGATGGAGTCGAGGTATTGATGCTGGTGGATACGGGTGCGGTGGCTTCAATTTTAAATCTGCAAATGGTGAAGAGCCTGTTTCCCTGGCACTGCATTCAGAAGACGGTGGCCCCATTTTACGGCTATGGGAGGAGTAGGATTGCCGTATTGGAGTACATCGAATTAATGGCACGGTACAAGTCACAGAACATGGTGGATGTCCAGGTGGTGGTAACTGCTACGGGATCCAACATTATGGGGTGCGACATGTTCTACAGTTTGGGCTTCTCTATCGCCAGCGACACCGGAGAGGAGTGGTCGGGCAGAGGTTTGTGGAACTGACCCATGCCAGATGTGGACGATGATGCGGTTTGGGATGCCGATTGGTCTGGATTGGGAGTAGACAGCAAGGAGGACTGTCAAGGGGGCACCTCCCTAGGGATGGACCCAATGCCAGAGGCCCAGACTACCCTGGGTGTGGAGCTGAGCGGCACGACGGGGCCCCCGGGTTGGTAGGCAGAACCAGGACATCAGCGCTGAACAGCACCGGGGCTAGACCAACAGGTGCACGTTTGAAACGCACCAGGAGGCGGCCTTCGAAAAGGGCTTCAGGCTGGACTGGTGAACGGACCAGGTCCAAATGGGAAGCCCCCCCACAACAGGAGGATCTGAGGAGACCTATTAGAGCTCCCCTGGGTGTTGGTGATCTGGTTCGCCTTAGGGTTGAAGCTCGGTCGAGGGGGATCCATAGGCGTCGTGGGCAGTATGATGACCAGGGACGTCTGCAGGTGGAAGCGGCCCGGTGTAACAGCTATCTTTGCTTGTCAGACGAAACGTGGAGGCACCCCAACGAGCTGCGTAGGGTGATGGAGAAGAGGAGTTGTTTCCTCGTCTGTCATCTGCTTCTCTGAGACCTGGCTTAAATGGAACATTCCAGATTGCGCAATCAGCCTCGAGGGATTTCAGCTCTATCGTGCAGATTGCGTCACAGAGCTCTCCGGTAAGTCTATTGGAGGAGGAGTGTGCTTCTATATTAACAACAGCTGGTGCTCTGATGTAACGGTGATTTCCAAACACTGTTCTCCCGCCCTGGAGTTTCTTTTTATTAACTGCAAGCCATTTATTCCCCGCGCGAGTTTGCCTCATTCATCCTCGCCGCTGTGTACGTCCCTCCTGACGCGGACACGCGCGAAGCTCAGCGCGTGCTCGCAGATCACATCCAACTTACGGAGCGGAACTTTCCAGACTCCCTGGTTATTGTGTTGGGCGATTTTAACCAGAGCAATCTGAGTCACGAGCTCCCCCGCTACAAACAGTTTATTAAATGTCCAACCAGAGGAAATAACACGCTGGATCACTGTTACACTACAGTGAAAAACGCATATCGCGCTGTTCCCCGCGCTGCGCTGGGTCTATCTGATCACGTGATGGTCCACCTCATCCCCACATACAGACAAAGACTGAAACTCACTAAACCTGTTGTGACCACTACAAAGAAATTGACCAGTGAAGCTGGAGAGAAACTGAACACATGCATGGAAATAACTGACTGGGGCATGTTTAAAAGAGCCACACATGATCTTAATGAGTACACAGACACTGTGAACTCATATATCAACTTCTGTGAGGAGGACATTCTCCCATCGCGCACCAGGGTGAGATATTCTAATGACAAGCCCTGGTTCACAGCTAAGCTCAGACGGATCAGGAAAGAGAAGGAAGTAGCGTTGAAAAGTGGAGACAGGGACTGCTACAGAGAGGTCAAATATCGGTTTAACAGAGAGCTGAGGAGAGCTAAATCTGTGTATTCTGAGAGACTCCAGCAGCAGTTCACTGCTAATGACTCGGCTTCTGTGTGGCGAGGACTGAGGCAAATCACCAACTATCGGCCTCAGGCTTCTAAAGGTCAGGATGACAAAGCCCTTTGTCAAAAACTGTCCCAACATTACGCCCGTTTTGACACCTTGTCAGCTGTGTCCAACTCACCCACTCCACCCAGCTCCACTGCCTCCTCAGCCCCTCATTCATCAAAAGCGGTCCCCCCCCCCTCCTCCTCCTCCTCCCCCCCTCCCCTTGTCATCAGTGAGCAGGACGTGCATAGACAGTTCTCCAGACTGAACCCGCGCAAGGCCCCCGGGCCGGACGGTGTGTCTCCCTCCACCCTGAGACACTGTGCGAAAGAGCTGGCTCCTGTCTTCACAGACATTTTTAACACCTCCCTTAAGCAATGTCACGTGCCGACCTGCCTCAAATCCTCCACCATCATCCCTGTCCCCAAGAAGCCACGGATTACTGGACTTAACGACTACAGACCTGTAGCGCTCACCTCTGTAGTCATGAAGTCCTTTGAGCGCCTGGTCCTGTCTCACCTCAAGTCCATCACCACACCCCTCCTAGACCCGCTGCAGTTTGCTTACCGTGCTAACAGGTCTGTGGACGACGCAGTCAACCTGGCACTCCACTCCATCCTGCAGCACCTGGACTCCCCGGGAACCTACGCCAGGATTCTGTTGTGGACTTCAGCTCCGCATTCAACACCATCCGCCCCGATCTGCTCCAGGACAAGCTGTCCCTGCTCAACGTGCCTGACTCCCTCTGCAGGTGGATCACCGACTTCCTGACGGACCGGAGACAGCATGTGCGGCTGGGGAAGTCTGTCTCAGACTCTGTTAGCATCAGCATTGGATCACCCCAGGGCTGTGTACTTTCCCCCCTACTCTTCTCCCTTTATACCAACTCCTGCACCTCCTCCCACCAGTCTGTTAAGCTGATTAAGTTTGCGGACGACACCACCCTCATCGGGCTCATCTCCAACGGCGACGAGTCCGCCTACAGGGAAGAGGTGGCCCAGCTGGTGTCCTGGTGCAGCCACAACAACCTGCAGCTGAATGCTCTGAAGACAGCGGAGATGATTGTGGACTTCAGCAAAGTCACAACCCCCCTGCCCCCCCTCACCATCACAGGCTCTCCCATCACCATTGCAGATTCCTTCCGCTTCTTGGGCACCACCATCACCCGTGACCTCAAATGGGAGCCAACCATCAGCTCCCTCATCAAAAAGGCCCAGCAGAGGATGTTCTTTCTGCGGCAGCTGAGGAAGCTCAAGCTACCCACCAAGATGTTAGTGCAGTTCTACACGGCCATCATCGAGTCCATCCTCACCTCCTCCATAACTGTGTGGTATGCAGGAGCCACTGCCAGGGACAGACTAAGGCTGCAGCGCGTCGTGCGCACTGCTGAGAAGGTGATAGGCTGCAAGCTCCCATCTCTCCAGGACCTGTACATCTCCAGGACCCGGAGGCGTGCTGGCCGGATCATAGCCGATCCTTCACATCCTGGTCACATACTGTTTGCTCCCCTCCCCTCAGGTAGAAGACTTCGGTCCATTCGGACTAAAACCTCCCGGCACATGAACAGCTTTTTCCCCTCTGCCATCAGACTGCTGAACATTAAGTGACTTTAGTAGACTTTTTGTGACTTTTTGACTCTCGTGCACTATATACAGCAGCTCAACCAGACTCACGTCATTCATCACTGTTTTCTGTTGCATTATCAACTGCACTATGTGGTACTTCACATTATCTGCTACTTGCTAATTTTTTAAAACTGCCTTGACTAGTACTACTCATTATTACTAGTATTGTTATTATTATTATTATCATTATTACTTATTTTTCTACACTTATTGCACGTTTTCAGTCCTTTAGTTTTTTAGTTTATCTCTTTTTCTCATCATGTTTTTAATGTTGCAGCATGGCATCGAGACAAATTCCTAGTTTGTGTACTACATGAACAATGGCAATAAATCTGATTCTGATTCTGATTCTGATTCTGATTCTGATTCAGGAGACGGCGTAGCCCGCCGCTAGAAGCAAGGAAGCGGAGACACTCTAGTCGGGAACCATGAGATGGCAATCCTGGGGGGGCCTTTCCACTGGGTTTGTGAAATGACCGTGGGTCTGATTGTTGATGTAATTTTAGTTCTAGGCCCTATGTCGTTATGTGTATAGTTGTGTCTCTACTGGGTTTGTGCCCTGGGTTTGTTTATTAGGAAAGTATTATATTATACACATTACATGTGTGATAAATTGAATTATTTGGAGCTCATCTGGTTGATTGAATCAAGTTTTGAAAATGTGAAGAATTTGAAAAAAAGGAAAGAAGAAAAGAAATGTATACAGTTGTTGGTTTGTGTGACCAGCGGAGTATTTTGATATTGAGTGGGTTATGAGTAGGTGCTTTATGGCTCGACCTGTAAATTGGTATTAAGGTAAATTGGTGGTAATTTTTTTTGACATGCCCAACGTTTGTATTGTGTGCCCAAGTGTGAGGTGGATGTGTTGGGGTGGGGGCCTCCAGTAGGGGATATTTAGGTTGTGAATTTGTACTGTTTATTGTTTGTTATTTATTGTATATGTAAAAGGTTCTGGGATTGATTTTCTTTAGACACACGGCTGTATTTCGTTTGGACTGTTAGGGACAAGGCGGCAAAATAATCCGCCTGGCCGTGTAGGGGGCGCTGGTAGTCTACCCAGCCCCCCAGCCTTTGTTGAATGAATGGTTATGTTATTTATTGGTTTTGTACATACTGTTCTCCCCTGTTAGAACCTGAGTCGGGTGTTAAGGTTGGGTGGGTCAATCTGTGTGCCTGCATTTTTTTAAAGGGGAGGGAAATGTTACATATGAAAACAGTGGTAAGATGGCGGCCTGGGAATGACCGGGGAATAGAGGGTGTTGGCGGCCCACCTTTCCGGTGGTGACGCCAGCCAGGGTATAAGGGTCATGGCCAGAAGGGGCACGTCCTCTTTTGCCATTGACACCAGGACCAGGAGCGCTGTAGTCCACTGGTGTACATTTGTGAGTTCTATAATAAATAATATGAACTGCCTTCCGCCCTCTTACTTATTTCACTAATTATGGACACAACAGTAAGTTGAATAAGTGTACTAGAGCAACAAGATTCTGACCTCCTGGCAAGCACTGTTGCCAGGTTTCACAAGAGAAACAAGCAACCAGCTCTATAGAAACAAGCCCAAATTAAACCTGCAAGCAGGTGTAAGCAGACCTTCACCCCCCCACGCACCCGCGCAACCCAGCGCCCGTCGTACCTTGCTGTCTCGGAAAATTTCCCGTTGTCGCTGCAAGGGCTGCGGGAACAATAAAGTGAACCATGTATAAAACGTCTTGAATGGAAAGGAATGGGATTTCATGGCAATTGTGCTGATCACAGGACAAAAGTGACTTCCACTGAGGGTAGTCCAATGAACTCTGAGAAACCACTGAAAATGTCATGTCATTATAACTGCTTGTCTTTGCGCAAAATTTGATACAATTTTGTGCAAACAGACGTGTTCAGAGTGGGATCAGTATGATTTGTGCAAAGTTTGATCCAAATCAGACAAGGATTGTCTGAGCTGCAACTGTCATGTTTTGCATGGCAAGAAAGCCATTGAAGCATGCTGGTCACCATGGAAACAGTTATGTACTATGTACATGTACTGTCAAAGAGCCCTAGTCATTCCTTCAAATCATTTTTTTTTTCTGCTGGTGAGAAAAAAAGAAAGAAAACAGTTTTCAGAAATTCTTCCTTTAATCAATGGGGTGCTAAACTGTTCGTTTATTATTTTTATATAGACACATTCGGGGCGGGACTAATATCAATCATAGAAAATTTGGTGGAATTCGTACAAAGTTTGTCCAATTTACAATTGTCCAATGTCGAAAGGCAAGGAGTGGGTTTCCATGGCAACTGTGCTTATCGCAGGACAAAAGTGACTTCCACTGAGGGTAGTCCAATGCACTCTGAGAAACCACTGAAAATGTCATGTCATTGTGACTACTTCTCTTTGCGCAAAATTTGAAACAATTTTGTGCAGTACCTCATGTCAGCAGTAGGTGGTGGTGTGACAGTTTTGTGAATATTGATATACAGACTTGTTCAGAATGGGATCAGTATGATTTGTGCAAAGTTTGGTCCAAATCAGACGAGGATTGTCTGAGCTGTAACTGTCATGTTTTGCATTGCGAGGAAGCCATTGAAGAATACTGGTCATCACGGAAACAGCTCTGTACTATGTACATGTACTGTCAATGAGCCCTAGTCATTCCTTCATGTCATTTTTTCTGCTGGTGAGAGAAAAAGAAAGAAAACAGTTTTCAGCAATTCTTCCTTTGATCAATAGGGGCAGTAAAACTTTGGTTAATTATTTTTATATAGACACGTTCGGGGCAGGACGACTATTGATCGTAGAAAATTTGATGCAAATCGTCCGATGTTGTAACCACTAGACGGCATCTAACTTTTGTTATTTTCATATAGGAGTGTTTAGGGTGGGACTATTATCCATTATTGAAAATTTGGTGACAGTCAGACAAAGTTGGTCCAAGATACAACTTTCTAATGTTTCATGGTGAGGAGTCAACCTTCGCCATGTCGCCATGGCAACACTTCCCTGTCAGTTATGTGTTGTCCACCCATATAGGACTATATATGACAGTCACCTCAACCATTGTTCAAGATTTCATGACTCCAGGTCGTTCCTAATCCTGCAACCAAGTTCAAGGATTGAATGGCATGGAGGGTGTGTCCATGGTAGCATGTGTGACATCATGCTAAAGTTGATGTGCAGTTATGATCATCGCTTTGGTCTGATGAATCTCAGAAAATTTCACGTCATTCTGGCCAGCAGCGCATGAGTAATAAATAAAAGAGTTTTCAGCAATTCTTCCTTTAACCACCCGTGGGCTCTATAACTTGTGTTTATTATTTTCATATACATGTGTTTGTAGTTGGACTAATATCGAATGTGCAAAATTATGTGAAAATTGTACAAAGTTTGTCCAATTTACAAGTGTCTGTTGCTCTAACCACAAGGTGGCGCTATAACTTTTGTTTATTATTTTTACATAGACACATTTGGGGTGGGAGTCATATCCATTGGCGAAAATTTGGTGGAAATCAGATGAAGTTTGTCCAACTTGCAAGTTTTTGATATTGAATGGCGAAGAGTCAGCGTACGCCATGTGGCCATGGCAACACTTACCTATCAGTTATGTGTTGTCCACCCATATAGGACTATATATTACAGTCACCTTAACTTATGTTCAAGATTTCATGACTCCAGGTCATTCCTAATCCTGTAAAAAAGATCAAGGATTGAATGGCGAGAAGGGTGTGTCCATGGTAACACGTGTGACATCATTTGAAAGTTGATGTGCAGTTATGATCATCCCTGTGGTGTGAATAATCTCAGAAAATTTCACGTCAGTCTGGCAAATGACGCATGAGTAATAAATAAAACATTTTTCAGCAATTCCTTTGTTAACCACTATGAGGCGCTATATCTTTTGTCAGGTATTTTAATGTTGACGCATTTGGGGCGGGACTATTTTCCATCATGGAAAGTTTGGGGGACATCGGACAATTTTTGCCCGAGTGACAGCTGTTTGAAGTTGTAAGGGGAGAAGTCAAACTTCGCCATGGCGCCCTGGCCACACCTTTTGAGATTTTGACTTAATTTATACAATTTTTAAGGGCCAATGCCTATAGATGCCGCCATGTAAAAATGCGCTCAATCAGAGCAGGTCCCTAGGACTCGTTCATTCAAATGCGAGGTGTGACTTTTTTCCGAATTGGAGGTTGGGCAACTTTGAGGCAAGATGGTGGCCTTCATGTTGGTGGTGGGTATGGGCCACAATTATGTTTTTTGCATGTCTTGAAGTGATGCCCACCTCACCCAAATTTTATGTCTGTACAGCAAAGTTTATGGTCTCCAGTCTCCATAGACCTTGTACGTTTGGCCCCACCCACAAAAATTAGGGGTGGGGGCACATATGTTTTCCAGTTTATCAAATTTTTTGCCAGGTCTGAGGGGTCTGCCAAAAAAAATTGCGTTTTGGTTAACATTCAGAGGGTGAAAAATTCATTCGTTTAGGCAGAAGAATTTCTTTGAGCTGAGCAATTACAATAGGGCTTTCGCCGACTGACGTTGTCAGTGGCTCAGGCCCCAAAAAAGCTCAACAGGCAAACTACCACATTATGTAAAAGAGAGGCTGCTTGATAACATAGATAGATAGATAGATACATAGATAGATAGATAGATAGATAGATGTACTTTATTGATCCCAAACTGGGAAATTACATATATCGATATATAGATTTATTTTTGTTTGCAGTGAATTGACTGTAAACAGTCAGCATTGAATAATGGAATTTTATAAACTGTAATTAAAGGAAAATACATATGCATTTGCATAAGTAACAGCAAATTTATCGTAAACACAATCAACATAAAAACTGTAATTTAAATTTATAAACTCTGATCAAAAGAAAAGATGTGCATTCTGCATAAGTAACAGCACTAAACATGAATACAGTTTAGTGATGTGGGATGATGGGAGTTGTCAGCTAGTTGTTTAAATAAAAACTTAAATATTACTCTGTTATTATACAACAGCCGACAACTTTAATTACGTGGAAAATTGTCTTTCTGTTCTCCACCTCTATTGTTGAAGCGGCGGCCCAGGGCTGCGGCCGCAAGGTGGTCGGTGCATCTCGTGGTGGCAACCCCCGAACCAAGTGGTGGACACCAGTGGTGAGGGGGGCCATTAAGCTGAAGAAGGAGTCCTATCAGGCTTGGTTGGCTTGTGGGACTCCGAAAGCAGCTGAGGTGTACCGGCAGGCCAAACGGAGTGCAGCTCGGGTGGTTGTTGAAGCAAAAACCTGGGTATAGGAGGAGTTTGGTGAGGCCATGGAACAAGACTTTCGGTCGGCCTCGAAGAGATTCTGGCAAACTGTTCGGCGGCTCAGGAGGGGAAAGCAGCTCCCTGTCCACACTGTGTATGGTGCGGATGGGGCGCTGTTGACTTCGACTGGGGATATCGTCGGGTGGTAGAAGGAAAACTTTGAGGATCTCCTCAATCCCACTGATTAAGAAAGCTAGCTCTGTCCTGGGGCAACGCCTTGATCCGATGGAGGAGATAGGAGAGAGAAGGACGGTGGCTAAACTGTCATCTCTGCTGGAGTCCGAGTTCCACCCTATGCAGGACATACTGGATGCACTGAGGAGCTCATTTAGCAGCAGACTACATCATCCCAGGTGCACAACCGAGAGGTTTCGTAGGTCCTTCCTACCAACGGCTGTCAGACTGTACAACCTAAGCAGGGCTGCTCGCAGAGATAGCAAAAAGACGTAACAAACTAATAGTTTTTTTTTTTTGAATGCAAAAGATGCAATAGACTTACACAATGGTCCTCTCCGGCATACAACTAGGAACATACCGGTCGCTATGGAGGGTGAGAATATGTATGGGCACATAATCATACCATGTAGGATAACTAAATAGACGGTTATGCTGTTTCATCCCACCTAGCAACAATGCTCTGCACTGTGTGTGTTTATATATTTACATATTTATTCCATCTAGCTACAATGCTCTGCACTGGGTGTGTTTATATTTATATATCTATATATTTATTCCATCTAGCTACAGTGCTCAGCACTGGGTGTGTTTATATTTATATATCTATATATTTATTCCATCTAGCTACAATGCTCCGCACTGTGTTTTTATATATCTACATATTATTCCATCTAGCTACATTGCTCCGCACTGTGTGTGTTTATATACTTGCATATTTATTCCACCTAGCTGCAATGCTCCGTACTGTGGGTGTTTATATATTTACATATTTATTCCATCTGGCTACAATGCTCTGCACTGTGTGTTCATATATTCATATATTTATTCCATCCAGCTACAATGCTCTGCACTATGTGTCTGTGTGTGTGTGTGTATATATATATATATTTTATAGTAATATGTACATATGTATATTAGCTGCTCTTGCTTGCTTGTTTTTTTTTTTTGTTTTTTTTTTTCTTGCCTTCTGATTGTTGCTCTGAGTGTTGCTATCCCTGTGCTGTTGCAATCCTGGAATTTCCCCGTTGTGGGACTAATAAAGGCTTATCTTATCTTATACGTCTTCCACAGAGGAAGCAGGGCTTGTGGATGAGGGGGATGACTCGCCTATCACAGGGGCTGAGGTCGCCAAGGTGGTTAAAAATCTCTGTGGTGGCCGGGCCCCGGGGGTGGACGAGATTCACCCTGAGTATCTCAAGGCCCTGGATGTTGTAGGGCTGTCATGGTTGACACACCTCTGCAACATTGCGTGGAGGTTGGGGGCAGTGCCTTTGGCATGGCAAACTGGGGTGGTGGTACCTGTCTTCAAAAAAGGAGACCGGAGGGTGTGCTTCAACTTTAGAGGGATCACACTCCTCAGCCTCCCTGGGAAGATCTATACCAAGGTACTGGAGAGGAGAGTCCGGCCATTGGTCGAACCTCGGATTCAGGAGGAGCAATGTGGTTTTGGTTCCTGGCCGTGGCACATCGGACCAGCTCTTTACCCTCTTGAGAATTCTCGAGGGTTCGTGGGAGTTTGCCCAACCAGTTTACTTGTGTTTTGTGGACCTGGAGAAGGCATTCGACCGCGTCCCTCGTGGTTTTTGGTGGGGGGTGCTTTGGGAGTATGGGGTATCGGGCTTGTTGTTACAAGCTATTCGGTCTCTGTACAACCGTTGTGAGAGTTTGGTTCATATTGCCAACACTCGGTCGGACTCATTCCCAGTGAGAGTTGGACTCCGCCAGGGCTGCCCTTTGTCACCGATCCTGTTCATAATTTTTATGGACAGGATTTCTAGGTGCAGCCAGGGAACGGAGGGTGTCATGCTTGGTGGCCACAGGATCTCATCTCTGTTGTTTGCAGATGATGTTGTCCTGTTGACTTCATCCAGCAATGACCTACAGTTCTTGCTGGGACAGTTTGCCGCTGAGTGTGAAGTGGCTGGGATGAGAATCAGCATCTCCAAGTCCGAGTCCATGGTCCTCAGCCGGAAAAAGGTGGATTGTTCTCTCTGGGCTGGGGACAGGCTCCTGCCCCAAGTGGAGGAGTTTAAGTATCTTGGGGTCTTATTCAGGAGTGAGGGGAGAATGGAGCGAGAGATTGACAGATGGATCGGAGCAGCATCTGCAGTGATGCGGACATTGTACTGGTCTGTTGTGGTGAAGAGGGAGCTGAGTTCTAAGGCAAAGCTGTCAATTTACCAGTCAGTCTACGTTCCTACTTTCACCTATGGTCATGAGCTTTGGGTAATGATCGAAAGAACGAGATAGCGGATACAAGATGCTGAAATGAGCTTTCTCCGTAGGATTGCTGGACTCACCCTCAGAGACAGGGTGAGGAGCTCAGTCATCCGGGAGGGGCTCAGAGTAGAACCGCTGCTCCTCCACATTGAAAGGAGTCAGTTTAGGTGGTATGGGCATCTGATTATGATGCCTCCTGGACGCCTCACACTTTAGGTGTTTCGGGCACATCCCACTGGGAGGATACCCCGGGGCAGACCCAGGACTCGGTGGAGAGACTATGTCTCCCAGGTGGTCTGGGAACGCCTTGGTGTCCTCTCTGAAGAGCTGGAGCAGGTGGCTGGGGAGAGGGAGGTCTGAGCTTCTCTGCTTGAGCTGTTGCCTCCGCGACCCTGACCTCCGGAAAAGCGGTAGAAGATGGATGGACGGATGGATGAAAATTATCTTCTAAACTGACAAACATCATATGTGTAACTCGTGTCAAAATTTGAGTGGGATCAATAGATAATTTTGCTCTTGCCATTCATTTCAATGGAGATTTTTTTTTGATTTAAGGTCCCATATGCACCGATCTGTATAAAAAAAAAAACCTGGATAGCTCACGCCCCATTAGCAAGTACAGAGCTGAGTGGAGTTGGGCGAGGCACTGATCTCTATAGAAAAACTGGATGGATCATTGGCCACTTTTACCTCAACAACTTCCCCAGAAATTAACAGATTTTGAACTTCTTGGTATGGAGACACAGCTTATAATCTTGCGCAACAGGTGAACTATAGAAATCGAGTTGACATTATGTTTAGCGGCCATCGATTTGGATGCACTACTGTTTTGGGAGTACTAATATGGCAGCCAGGTGGCTTCACTTCTGGTGGCTAATGATCCGTCGAGTTTCTCTATAGAGATCAGTGGGGCGGGCACGGTAACCAGCAAACAGGGGTGTGGATGGGTCCTGTAAATAAACTATTGTGCTCGTGTTTTGTGGGGAGCTGGGAGAGCTGTCACACAGACAGCAAAGTAAGCCCAAATAAGCAACTACATGTTAAAAAACAAGCCCAAAAACCCGCAACCCGCTACTGACGAGATTTGCAAGCGACTTTAGAGAAAAACAAGCCCAAAGTCGTTTATAATAAGCGGACTTGGCAACTATGCTGGCCAGTAGATGTTGCACTTATTCTTGCACTTACTGGCTGGTAGAGATAGATGACATAAACCCAGTCATGCTATTGGCTGTGACAGGCTGCGATATCTTTACCAGGCAATACATATGTAAACATCACACAGAGTTCCTAACTTTTCTGAAAAAGCTTGGCGTGACATTTAATATTTTTTCATCAATATATTATTTTTTAAAATAATACAAAGACTAATTCTGAACCATTCTAACCATTTTTAATATATTTTTATAAAATATTTGTTTTCATTAAAATATAGTACTGCTTGCCTTTAAATGCTAGCCTAAAAGCTAAAAAGGCTGAAAGCTAAAGTTGGTTTAGCAATGCTACATAAATATTTTAAGCTGAAAAAAAAATACCAGTATAAATGCTAAAATTCCCTAAATTTATACTCTGTTAACACAAAGGTGAAAATAACTTTAACTTGAATTAAGTAAGCTTAAAAATGCTGCTTTAAAAGATAATATGGTTTTCTGTAACTTGTACAAAGTTGCCATGAAGGCATCAGCAGCAGCAGCAGCATCATCATCATAGCAGTCTGTCGTGGGTGACAATGACTGTTTCATTTAGGTCTGATCAGATTCCTCCACACAGCTCTGTCCTTAGCCTTCTGCTGCCAGGAACTCCTGTCTATGTCCATCTTCTCCAAGTTTCTTTTTACAGTGTCTTTAAATCTGAGCCTTGGTCTACCCCGATTGCGTTTGCCCTCGCATAACTGTGAGTAGAGTAACTGCCGAGGGAGACGCTGGTGGTCGATCCTCTCAACATGTCCGAGCCATCTCAGGTTCATCTGTATTAGCATGTCCTCCATTGATGGTAGACCAGCTCGTTTCAACACTTCTATGTTGGTTATCTTGTCTTTCCGTGAGCTGTTCATTATGGCTCGAAGGTGTCTTATCAAGTACGCGTGGAGTTTCTTCACCTGCACTCTGTAGACAGTCCAAGTTGCAGCACCATACAGTAGAGTAGCCAGTACTGTCGCTCTGTACACTTTGCATTTCACACGGATAGACACATGTCGATTGTTCCACAGTCTCTCCCTCAAGTTTCCAAACACAGCGCTCGCTCTTCCCATTCTGAGAGATAGTTCATCCTCCAGCCTAGCATTCTCTGAAACAGTACTCCCTAGGTACTTGAAAGTCTTGCACTTGACTAATGGCTCTGTGCCAATGCTGATCTCTTCTGGTAGTGATGCTGATAATTGGAACTTTGGTGGTTGATAAAGGCACTCTGTCTTCTTGATGTTGATTTTGAGGCTGAATTGGCTAGCTGCTCTTGCAAATTTCTCCACTAAAGATTGCATATCTTCCACGCTGTGTGCGACTAGAGCACTGTCATTGGCAAAGAGCATTTCTCTTACTATCTTTATCGATGTCTTACTCTTGGCTTTAAACTGTGCCACATTGAACAAGTCTGCTTCTTTCCTTGTTTGACTGTATACTCCTTCTGAAGTGTCTTTGAAGGCCACCTCAAGCATGGCTACCAGATATAGCGAGAAGAGTGTAGGTGCCAGCACACACCCTTGTTTCACCCTGTTGCTTACTGAAAAGTCTTTCGATACTGAACCACTCATTGCCAGGTTTGCTTGCATACCTGTATGGAGTGTCTCGATCAGGCTGACAAACTTCTCTGTACAACCATATTTCTTGAGTACCTGCCAAAGTCCTTGTTGCGAAACAGTATCGAAGGCTTTACTGAAGTCTATGAAGACTACATAAAGCGGCATGTTCTGTTCGATACACTTTTCTTGAACCTGTTTCAAGCAGAAAATCATGTCCATTGTGCTTCTTCCACTTCTAAAGCCACACTGGGTTTCCGGTAGTACATTCTGCGAGATGTATTCACTGAGCCTGTTAAGTAGTACACATGAGAGAATCTTACCAACAGTGGCTAGCAGTGATATACCTTGGTAATTTCCACAATCCTTCCTGTCACCTTTCTTGAACAAAGGCACAATACTTGCATCCTTCCAGTCTTGAGGTACTTTCTGGGCATCCCATATCTCTTGGATGAGCTTGTGCAGGCAGCTGGTCAGCTGAACACCACCAAATTTCCACACTTCTGCTGGAATTCAATTCCTTCCTGGAGCTTTACCATCCTGTGTTGTCCTGATAGCTGCCATTAGTTCATCAAAATTTGGTGGTTCATCCAGACTTGATACAGCTCGTCGCTGCACTAGAGCTTCTTTAGCCTCTTCAGTGAGATCTCCAGGGTTGTTTAGTAGTTGGTCAAAGTGGTCTGCAAATCTGTCCAGGATCTTGTCTTTCTCCTGCAAAACCATTTCACCATCCATAGCCTTTAGTTGGATCAATCCTCTTGGTTTAGGGCCGTAGATTTCTCTCAAACCTGTGAAGAATGTTTTCATGTCCTTCCTGTCTGCTGCAGTTTGAAGTTTCTCCGCTTTTTCATCCAGCCAGTTGACTTCATTGGACTTCATCTCTCTGGTGTACTTCTGTAGCTCACTCTGAGCCATTGAGTATTTCTTCTTCTTCGACCTTGTGTTACACTGTAGGTTTTCCTGCCTAGCTGTATTCCTCGCTTCTAGTAGTTTCTTCAGGTGTTCATCATGCTCATCAAACCAATCTTGGTGTTTCCTCTCAGGGTGGCCTAATACATCACTCGCAGTCTGATACACCGTATCCTTCAGTGTTGCCCATTTCTCTTCTATGTCATTCTCTGAGTTGTTGCTGTCCCAGTCTTTCAAGTTTTCATCCATTTCCTGTGTAAGATCTTCCTGCTTCTTTTGGCCTTTCAGTGCACTAGTGTTTAGCTTCCATGGTGGCTTCGCCCCCATCGTGCAGTGCTGTTTTTGTCTGCAAATCCTTAATCTAGATCTCAGCATAACATGATCAGTGCCACAGTCCGTGCCTCTCATTGCTCTGGTGTCCAATACATCCCTTATGTCTCTCTGCCTGACTATGATGTAGTCTAATAAGTGCCAGTGCTTGGATCTTGGGTGCATCCATGTCTTCTTGTGTGTGTCCTTGTGCTTAAATCGTCGGCCTCCGTCGGTCTATGATGACCATGGAAGAGAATCCTAAACGTCTACTCTGCTGGAACAGCACCGCCTGTGGCTGAACAGGCCGATGCGCGAATGACAGTCCCTGTCACACAGGTCACACTTGTGGGTGGTCTCTGTGCTGCTGGGTCTGTGGCGGTTCTTCCTGTGGGTCCTTTTTTCATCTGCTGCAGCAGTCAGTCTCTCTTCACCCGCCTTGAGCTGTCTGGTCAGGGTGCCTCTCCATTTGGAGCGGTCCGTTGCAAGGTCCTCCCAGCGCTCTGTGTTGATATCCAGGGCCTTCATGTCTCTCTTGCAGACATCTCTAAAGCGCAGCTGTGGGCGGCCAACGTCTCTCCTGCCAGTTGCCAGTTCTCCATAGAGGACGTCTTTGGGGATTCTGCCATCCTCCATACGGTGAACGTGGCCTAGCCAGCGGAGCCTGCGCTGCCTGAGTAGAGTGAACATGGAGGGAAGGCCGGCGCGGGACAGAACTTCTGTGTTGGGCACTTTGTCCTGCCAGGATATGTCCAGGATGTGGCGAATGCAGCGCAAGTGGAAGGAGTTCAGTCTCTTTTCCTGCCGGGCGTATGTTGTCCACGTCTCACTCCCATAGAGCAGTGTGCTGATGACGCCGGCGTTGTACACTGCCATCTTCGTCTTGACAGAGAGTTTGGGATTCTCCCACACTCGTGTGGTGAGGCGAGCGAGTGTGAAGGCTGATTTTCCAATCCTCTTGTTGATCTCTGTATCAAGGGAGAGGTTGCTGCTGATCATGGACCCCAGGTACGTGAACTGATTCACGACCTCCAGCTTGTAGTCATCAATGGTGATGGTTGGTGGTGCTTCCGTGCCTTGCGCCAAGACGTTAGTCTTCTTCAGGCTGATGGTAAGCCCGAAGTCCTTGCATGCCTGGGAGAAGCGGTCCATCAGGGTCTGAAGCTCCTGCTGTGTGTGGGTTGCGACTGCAGCGTCGTCTGCGAACAGCATGTCTCTGATTAGAGCCTCGCGTACTTTGGTTCTGGCTTTCAGGCGGGCGAGGTTGAAAAGCCTGCCGTCAGATCTTGTGTGCAGGTAGATTCCCTCTGTTGCTGTGCTGAAGGCATGCCTCAGGAGCATAGCAAAGAAAATCCCAAAGAGGGTTGGCGCAAGTACACAGCCCTGTTTCACTCCGCTGCGTATGTTGAATGGCTCTGAGACGTTGCCATCGTGCTGCACTATCCCCTGCATGTTGGTGTGAAACGATTCGATGAGGCTTTGCAACTTTGGTGGGCATCCTATCTTTGGCAGGATCTTGAAAAGGCCCTCTCTGCTGACCAGATCGAACGCTTTGGTGAGGTCGATGAAGGCGACGTACAGAGGCATGTTCTGTTCTCTGCATTTCTCCTGGAGTTGGCGGATGGAGAATATCATGTCTACCGTCGATCGCTCAGCACGGAAGCCACACTGAGACTCGGGGTAGACACGTTCGGCAAGCTTCTGTAGACGAACGAGAACAACTCGTGCGTAGACTTTGCCAACAACGCTGAGGAGGGAAATGCCCCTGTAGTTGTTGCAGTCGCTTCTCTCCCCTTTGTTTTTGTAGAGGGTGATGATCTTGGCGTCCCTCATGTCCTGTGGTATGGCACCTTCCTTCCAGCACTGGCAGAGGACGTCATGCAATGGCAGCAGTAGGGCGGTCTTGCAGTGCTTGATCAGGTCAGGGGTATGCCGTCGTTGCCGGGTGCCTTGCCAGCGGCCAAGCTATCAATGGCCTTACTGAGTTCGTCGATGGTTGGCTCGGCGTCAAGTTCGTCCATGGATGGCAGGCAGTCGATGGCATCAAGGGCTGACGGTGTCACGGTGCTCTGTCTGGAGTAGAGGTCGGAGTAGTGTTCCACCCATCTCTCCATCTGCTTGTTCTTCTCTGTGATCATCTCCCCAGTGGAAGATTTGAGGGGGGCCGTCTTGCTCTGAGCCGGACCAAGTGCTTTCTTGATGCCATCGTACATACCACGGATGTTCCCTGTTATGGCAGCGGTTTGAATGTCTTGGCTGAGCTGAGTCCAGTACTCGTTGGCACAGCGCCGAGCAGTCTGCTGAACTTTGCTTCTCGCAGCCCTGAGAATCTGGAGATTCTTCTCGTTTGGGTACTTCTTGTACTCAGCAAGTGCTGAGCGCTTGGCTTCAATGACGGGGGTCATCTCGGTCAACTTGGCATCAAACCAGTCCTGTGACTTCGAGGTCTTCCTCCCAAAGGTAGCCAAGGCTGTGCGGTAGATGGTGTTTCGCAGCTCTTCCCACTTCTGCTCTGCAGATTCTCCTCCTTGTGGTACACCAAGTTCCTTCTCAAAGATGGAGGCAAACTGCTCAACAAGTTCTGGTTGGGCCATCTTGCTGGTGTCAATCCGTGCCTTTCTAGGTTGTCTAGCACGATGGAATTTCTTCAGCTGCAGCTTGACCTTGCAACACACCAATGAATGGTCTGTGTCGCAATCTGCACTCTGGAACGAACGGGTGATTAGCACGTTCTTCAGTGAGGTGCGCCTGGTCAGGATCAAGTCTAGCTGGTGCCAGTGCTTTGAGCGCGGATGTTGCCAGGAAACTTTGTGTTGGGGCTTGGTCTTGAAGAACGAGTTTGTGATGCACAGATCGTGATATGTGCAGAACTCGAGCAGCCGCTGTCCGTTGTCGTTCATTCTGCCCACGCCAAAAGGTCCAAGACAGGAGGGCCAGGAGTCATGGTCAGCACCCACTCTGGCATTGAAGTCTCCAAGGAGAATGAGTTGTTCAGAGTTGGGGATGATCCTGACAGTTGTTGCGAGATTCTCGTAGAACTCATCTTTTGCCTCTGGTGTGGCTGTCTGTGTTGGGGCATACACACTGACGAGGGTGACTGGGCCTTCAGTGGTGTTCAGGCGGAGGGTGAGGAGTCGTGCAGAGCCAGTGCTGCCCGGTTCCACCATCTTCAGCAAAGTGTTCTTCACTGCGAAGCCCACTCCGTGTTCCCTGTGTTCGTCACTGCCCTTTCCCTGCCAGTAGAACGTGTAGTCCTTCTCTCTCAGTGTGCCTGCATCAGCTAACCGTGTTTCCTGGAGAGTGGCGATATCCACTCCCAGTCTCTTCAGCTCATTATTGATGATGGCAGTCTTCCTGGTGTCGTTGATGTCCTTTAGGTTAGCAGCGAGTCCTGTCATCATAGTGCGGACGTTCCAAGTTCCCAGTTTTAGAGTTGGTCTCTTTTGTTTTATTGTCTTGCCTGGTGCGAAGGTTCTCAGCCTGCTGTTTGGATTTCTCCTTATCCCCATGCACCCAATGAGGAAAGCAAGCTGTGGCGGGACAACACCTTATTGGCTGGGGGCTGCCCAGCTTGAGGCGGGCGGTAGCTGTCCAGTGAGATCTGATGATCCCTCCCACCGTCGGGAACAACCCCTGGCGCTACGCTCTACGCCAATTGAGCAGTGGCTTATAACCGGTAACTGTCATTCCCCGTGTTTTGTCTACGCCAAAGGCGAAGCTGGAGTGTCCTCTCCAGTGATGCGGTGTTCTACCTTCCAGCGTTGGGCGTTGGTAGGATTCAAGCCTGGGCAGGAAGATATGGAGGACAAGATGTTGCCCATGCAGCATGTCCCCCCGCTCCACGTCACTGATGAATCCAAAGGAACAGCAGGGCTGCTACAGTTTGGCACCAGCGCCGTTGCAGGAGCTGCCAGAACGATGTTGAGCACAACATAGAACTGCCTTAGGGGCTCCGACTCCGGATTTTTCCTCAGGGTTGACTCCCGAAGCCTTTCCCATGACCGGGTATGCCGCAAGGCAGCAGAGGTTTGAAATCAGGGTTTACCTTCCCCTAGATGGGCTACCTTCCCAGGTTGACGAGCCACCATCTACCTGAAGCATCTGGTTTTAAGGCGCCAGAGATCCGCCCTCGCCCCTTCTCCTATTAGTAAAAGCAGTTCCGCCAGGCTTAGAGACTAAACCACACGGGCAGGCTAGGAGTTGGACTTAGTTGTCAGAGGCTTTTCGAGACGCACGCCATAAGGAGCATTTTATGAGCACTGGGAGCTTAACCCCAGTGTCGCTCCTGGCTATGACAACCTTGGAACCTGTGCTTAAATATAGTGTTGGTTATCACAAGGTTGTCCTCTGAACATAGTGCAAGTAGAAGTTCTCCATTAGCATTGCACTTGCCTACTCCATGACTGCCTAGCACTCCTTTCCATTTCTTGGTGTCCGAACCAACTCTGGCATTAAAATCTCCAGCGAGTATCAGCCTGTCATCAGTCGGTACACGCCTGATAGTCTCACGTAAATCACTGTAGAACTCTTCCTTCACCTCCTCTGTGTTGGTCATTGTTGGGGCATATACACTACCGTTCAAAAGTTTGGGGTCACTTAGAAATTTCCTTATTTTTGAAAGAAAAGCACTGTTTTTTTCAATGAAGATAACTTTAATCTAATCAGAAATACACCCTAATACCTAATATACATTGCTAATGTGGTAAATGACTATTCTAGCTGCAAATGTCTGGTTTTTGGTGCAATATCTACATAGGTGTATAGAGGCCCATTTCCAGCAACTATCACTCCAGTGTTCTAATGGTACAATGTGTTTGCTCATTGCGTCAGAAGGCTAGTGGATGATTAGAAAACCCTTGTGCAATCATGTTAGCGCAGATGAAAACAGTTTAGCTGGTTAGAGAAGCTATAAAACTGACCTTCCTTTGAGCAGGTTGAGTATCTGGAAAAAATTATTATTTCAAATACAAATCATTATTTCTAACCTTGTCAATGTCTTGACTATATTTTTTATTCATTTTACAACTCATGGTGGTAAATAAGTGTGACTTTTCATGGAAAACACAAAATAATTGTCTGGGTGACCCCAAACTTTTGAACGGTAGTGTACACTGATGAGTGTGGCATACATCTTCCGCTGTAGTGGGAGTCTCATAGTCATTATCCTGTCGTTGATTGGCACCGGTTCCTCATCAAGCACTGCTGCTATCTCCTTTCTAACTGCAAAGCCCACTCCTGCTTCTCTCCTTTCTTGAGTTGATCTCCCACTCCAAAAGAAGATGTACCCATGGTCTTCCAAGCTGTCATATCCAGGCAATCTTGTTTCACTAAGTGCAGCTATGTCTACATTGTACCTGTTCATTTCCAGGGCCACAAGCGCGGTCTGTCTTTCTGGGTGCTGTGATGTTGTTCTGTCCAACAGAGTGCGTACATTCCATTCTGCTACACACAAGGTTGCTGTTTTCCTCTTCTTTTGTCTTCCTGCTCCTAGCTTACTTTTCGCAGCCTGTCGGAGTGTGAACAGATCAGCGTGGACCGTGTAAGCCCGGGCGGCGTCCGAGCCAGTATGAGTTGCTTTCTGATTGACCATTTCATGAAACTGCTTGCAAAGTATTTGAGTACGTCTAGCTTTTGCTGGACTAGCAGCACATTCTTGGCAGATAAAGGTAATATCAGTGGCAAGGACAAGCCAAGACAAACTGACTCCAGTATCTGTTGCAGTGACTGGCCAGATGATAGGTTTGTTTATCTCTGCTCTTTGTGTAGTGCATGTCACAATGCACCGACTGGCACAGTCCACCACAGACCTTGTGACAGATGTGTTTATCTGCCAGGATGTCCAGTCTCACCCTGTGTAACTGGGAGTGGTCCACCACAGACCTGTTACAGATATTGTTTTTAGTTCTGCCAGGATACCCTGTTTCACCCTCCACACCCTCGGAAGGGCGGGGATGTCGGTTGAGTCGCCAACGGCCCGACCCATGAGACAGGTAGTACCGGTTTTCATGGTTATCTGGTATTAAGCAAGCCAATGCCTGACCTGACACACACACACACACACACACACACACACACACACACACACACACACACACACACACACACACACACAGAAAAGGGGGGGATGTAAGTCTCAGTTAAAAGCTTCCAATTTCTGACCAAAAAAGTGGAATTTTATGGGTAAAAAGCTGCAACTTTAGCAAAAAGACAAAAAAAGGTGTAAATTTCCAACTGTTTACAACCTAAAAACGCTGCAGATCTAAGATTTTAGTAAAATGCTGCAAGTTTAAGCTTTTTTTTTATTAAACTGCAAATTCAAGAGTAAGAAAAGTTCTAAATTCATGAGGAAAAAGCTGCAAAATTATGAATAATAAAAAGCTGTAAATTTTCAAGTAAGAAGCTGCACATTTCTGAGTAAAATGGCTGTAACTCTGCAGGAAAATCCTGCAAATTTATGAGAAAAATCCTCACTTTTACAAAAGAATGTTTCTAATTTACATGAAAAAGGATGTGATAAATTGGCGTGTGCTGGTCATTTTTTTTTTTAAGACAGCCGTGTTCAGAGATGTTAAATTCTGCAAATCTGCATTAATCAGCAGGAAAAAGGAGAAGAAGAGGAATAGGTGATCCCCAGCAGCAGAAATAATCCAGTTAACCCAGGAAAAGTAAACACATGACACCCCACGACACCCAACAGATCACCCCCCATGACATCAGTGGGAACAGCTGGGACAAACTTCACACCTCTGCCGATTTACATGTTCCCTTCTGAGGACAATTCAAACAGAGCTGCTGCTGAGATGGAAACCAAAGGGTTAAAGGGTGATGTGGCTTTATCAGCAGCACTGATCCCCCCCCCCCCCCCCAACTGACCTGCTGGACAGGAACTAACAACTCCTCAGACCTGTTAACACGATTTTAACAACAAAGGACATGCAAAAGAACAAAGATTCCCTTTAATTTAACAGGGTAACAATTTGCCAGGGTAACATTTTGCCATGAAGGCAAAATGGCTTAAAATTAGCCTAAATTGGTAAATGAAAGCCTAAAAGCCAAACTAGTTTAAAGATGGACAGTGCTATAAAAGCTAAAATAATTTAGTATTCAATGATGAATATTTTTTTTGTAGCTGAAAGGCTGTAGATGTTTTTAGCTGTATAAAGCTGAAGGAGCTTAAAGAAAATTAAAGATCCAATTACTTCCATTGCATGTTTTAGGTTACAATGCATCAGTATTATAACAAGAGCACTGCACACGGTACATTATATGCCGTCCATAGCCATTATTGATAGTGCATAGCTAGGACACCTACAACTGGAAAATCAATTACAAATTTACGATTCAATATAGTGGAGATCTGTAACAAAACTAACCATGTAATTGCAAGGACTTTTAGCAAAACAAACAATCTACAATTCAAAGTGGAACAAAATTTAAAGAAAATATCGAACCCTCTACAATAGATGCACATCTTCTATACATGTACAAACACTGTGTGAAATGAAAATGTCCTAGCTTAAAAACTGTAGGAGTTAGCCAGACAAACCATGCAACCTCTGTTGAAATTTCTTTACAAAAGTGACAAAGTTGTAAAACTTGTAATTTTCACAAAAATTATCCAAAATCAAATCCTATAATATGCACATCTTCAGTACATGTACAAACATTGTGTGAAATGGAAAAAGTTGTAACTTGAAAACTGTGGTATGGACGGACAGACGGACATCACTACACCATAATATGTCCAGTCTTTAGAGACTGGCATATAAAAAGGTGTGAACGTTGTGAAGTAGAAAATTTTAAGCATAAATGCCCTTTAAAAACAGACAGAATGGAGTTTGGAGCATAAGGTATGCGGGAGATATGCAGAAGAATAATAAAAATGACACACACCAGCAACAATTGTATGAATGCATTCAAATCTGTTGCTGTGGTGCTAAGCAAACAACCTGAAACTGGATGTCAAAAAACCCCAAAGAACTCATACTGGACTTCAGAAAGAACAGACAGGACCACACCCCCCTCCTCATAAATAGCGACCGTGTAGAAACCGTCCCCACCTTCAGGTTCCTGGGCACCCACATCTCCTCTGACCTCTCCTGGTTGGTCAACACTGAGGCCCTGGTGGAGAAAGCCCAGCAGCAGCTGCACTTCCTCCATGTCCTGAGGAAGAACAACCTGGACCAGAAGCTGCTGCTGGCCTTCTACCGCTGCTCAGTGGACAGCGTGCTCACCTACTGTTTGGGTGTGTGCACTGTTGCCAACTCCTCAGTCAGGAAAGTAGTTATTGGCTGTCCTAAAAGTCGACAAATGATGTCATCATCTCATTTGCATAATTGGTCATTTGCATGTAATTGTAATGGACGCTGTAGTAGAGAAGAAAAATGTCACAGGAGAGACAAAAAGTGAGTAAAAAAACACCCTAAATATGTTTAGAACTACAAATTAACTTTCTTCTGTTGATTCTTGGTTTGTTTGTTTTAATTTTGCCATTTAGATAGGCCATCACTGTCATAAACTTCCCCGTGCGCTTCTCCACAGTGCATGGAGGAAGAGAAGAAATGAGGATCTAAGCACAGGGTACACCAAACACACATTTACTGATATCCAGACAGTTCAAAAATAAAGACTTACAGAAATGTAACAGTTGTGCACAAAACGGCTCACACGAATTGCGTGCAGCGGGCAGACGACTGTGCACCGTGGCCACAAAAACAGACAGGACAGCTCGGGATAAACTCAGAGTTCTCCAGGACACTCGACTGGCACGGGAGAAGAGCTGGGCAACAGTGCCTAAGTGTAGCAGTTGTGCTGCAAGGGAAATGCTACAGGCAAGCGTAGCAGCACAACTGCAAACAGAAATGCAGACAGCTCTTACTCACTGTGCAGGAACAGTCCGAGTCGTCCAAGTCTGCCAGTGAGTACAAACACAATGATCCTTCACTTGACGTGACGGTCACATGGCGAAGAACAACCATGTAAGCACGTACAATGGTCCAGCGGTGTTTGACTAGCAAAGAGCTGCTTAAGTACAATCACCGCTGGCATAATAAATTGGGAACACCTGGGCGAGGTGCGGGAAAGATGATAAACGGGACTGGGAACAGCTGATGGAAATAAGAGGGGGGGTGTGTGGCCGGACTGGCAGACTGTCAGCAGTGACACAAAAAGTAGGTCACAGCGGCTGTCTAACAGCTGCCGGTCAGACAGTAGCTAAGAATATGGAACAGCGAAGAATATATAATATGCACATACGTACATAATGGTACCAAAGCCCACAGAGAGATCAGGGCCGAGCCGGGGGAAGCCAAGCCGGCTCGCCTCCCGACAATCACTAACTGACAGTGAAGAAACATTTGCATCCCACTCTGTAAAACAGGGCAGGTTTGGCAGGGGGTTTGCACATGCACAATTCATCTGCAATCTGGACCCAAGTGGTGTGGATCTCCTCTCTGACTGCTGCACAGTGTTGTGTTGCTAGATATACAATAGTTTTAGGGGCTATAAAATATACGATCCAACTTTTAAAAAGGCCAAATATACAATAGTTTTGGCATTTCCATGCGCCCCCCCCCCCCCACCGAAAAAAGTTTTGATTTACGTGAACACCCACACATCACCAGAAACTAAAGCTTGCTCTTAGCCGATCCAATCAGCTCATACCTGTGCTGGCTGGCTCCTCCGCTCTGTCTGCCACTGCCAGTCAGTCACATCAGCAGCTCTCAGCTCATGTTTCTTTACTGTACGAGCACCGCAACAAACATAAAAAGTAAACATGAGTTTGGACTCAGAGGGAAAAAAGAAAGGAGCCCGGCAGCACTGACACAGACACTGGTAAGAAAAAAAGCAACCTGCTGGGGTGGTCACAGTAGCTTTATCGCCCTGCCTTGGCATTATACCGTTCCGCGTACATTTAAGGGATGGCTTCAACCTGTTGCTGGGAAGAAGGCTAAAGCACTTTGCCGCTGCTGCAGCATTCAATTGGTATCAGACATTGCAGTTCTGAAAAAAATATTAATTTATTGTAACTGCAACACTGCTGCTGCACGAGGCTACTGTGAGACTGACCGAGACTGCCTGTGATTGGCTGCTTTGGGATGGGAAGGGGACAGGAGAGCCTCACGGTACCACTGCTTGTTGAGGATGATAACTGACTTTCACATCAGTTTTCACATCAGTGTCCAAAAAACACCAGAAAAGTCTTTGATAACACCAGGAAAAGTCGTTAGATTTGTCGCTAGTCACGTTTGACAAAAAAAGTCATCCAGGGGGACTGAAAACTCACCAGATTTAATGACAAAAGCACCAAGCTGGCAACACTGGGTGTGTGGTGCGTTGGCTCCACTGCTGAGAACAGGAAGGCCGTGCAGAGGGTCATCAACATCGCCCAAAAAATCATTGGCGGCCCTCTGCCCTCCCTGGAGGACATCTTCAGATCCTTCTGTCTCAGAAAGATCAAGGCCATCACAGGGGACCCCTCACATCCGGCCCACCACCTATTTGACCTGCTTCCCTCTGGATGAGGGTTCATATCAATCAGGTCCCACACCTCCAGACTGACAAACAGTTTCTTCCCTTGGGCCATCCGGAAGACAAACAGTCAGAGGCTCCCCCCTGGAACACTCACATAAACAGAACTGAGCACCTTTTTAATTATCACAATAACACACCTGTCTTTGCACTCCGCACTTTCATGAATATTGATCCATCCGTGAAACCACTACCATACCTGTTGTAGAAGAGCTTGAAATGATGAGGCGATTTGATATATAAACCAAAGTTTATTTATCAGCTCTCCTAACAAGTCTCATCTAGTGCAGAGGTAGCAGAAGGAAAAAAAGAGACCGAATATCTCCGGCTCTCTGACTTTATACTTGCACATAACAAAAGACATGCATATCAAAGGCTGACATCCCTCATTATCTTAATCCCCCCATTGTCTTGGTACTTCCTCTCTTCGCCCTAGGGGAGTGAGGGTAGCTCCTCCGGTCTCCACCGCAGTGTCTGGGAACGTCTTGTTCTTCACTTGGCGGTTGAGAGTCTTTGTCCTTTCAGAGGTGTGAAGTTGCCTTACATATGTAATCACCAAACATTCCCACATGCTTCAACATATGTAGGTTATGGAATATATGATTAATATAGCCCACAGCCCCCCCCAAACGACTAAGAAAGGACAATAGAAAAATTCACAGTCTAAGATAATTACTATGACATACTAACTAACTAACTAACTAACTAACCTGCACTTATATAGCGCTTTTCTAGTCACAAAGACCACTCAAAGCGCTTTCATTAATACTAACCCTCTGTTCTAAGGGCCTATAGGAAACAGATATCTAGGGACAATTTAGAACAGCCAATTAACCTAACATGCATGTTTTTGGCATGTAGTGTTACATCTCTTGCCACAGAAGAAACTTTCCAGCAGCCATGCCCCTAAGAGAGTTCAGTGGTAATCATAACAGCATAGTAAAATCACAAGTCGGTCCTAAACTGTTACAGCACAATCAGTGAACAACTGTGGAGTAGTTTGCATCAGTCCCTGTGCTGTCTGGGTTTTAATCTTCTCCCAAAACTGCTGTGGGTTCGTTTAGGCGTCCTGCTGGGACCTTCTTGTAAGGAATCTGCAGCGTGGGAAGGAGAGTGGTTAATTGTTCCCTGCAGGGGGGCTGAGTCTTTTCTCTTGGGGGGTCTACCCCGCCGAGGTGCTCTCGCCAACTGTGCAGGCTCGTCTTTCAACAAGAAGGCAGGTTTAAGTCTGTCAATGCTGACTGTTTCTTTTCTATCCCCAAAATCAAGCACAAAGTGTTTATCACCATGTTCCAGCACTCTGAATGGCCCATCGTATGCCGGGCGGAAAGTTGGTTTTAAAGCTTCATGCCTAACAAAAACGAACTCAGCGTTCTTTAAAGCTTGAGGGACAAAAACCTGTGGAAAGGAGTGATGAGCTGGACCGGGGAGAGAGTCCGGTCCGTTGCTGCCTAAAAACCTTGGGACTGGAAGATGCCCTGGCTCTGGATTCTCTGGTAAAAATTCACCTGGGAGCCTGAGAGGTTGTGCAAAAACTAATTCTGCCGGAGAGGCGTCTAGATCCTCTTTAGGCGCAGCACGCAACCCCAATAAAACCCAGGGAAGTTTATTTCCCCAATTTGTATCCGTTAGTGAGGCTCTGAGGACGGCTTTTAAAGACTTGTGAAAACGCTCGCATAACCCATTAGCCTGAGGGTGATAAGCGGTGGTGCGGTGAATTGTTGCCCCTAAGCTGCTGGACATGGCTGACCAAAGCTCTGAGACAAATTGAGGTCCTCTATCGGACGTGATGTCCGATGGGACGCCGAAACGTGCCACCCAGTTTGTCAAAAAAACGCGAGCGACTTCCTCCGCTGTAGTTGACGCTAGAGGGATTGCCTCTGGCCAGCGCGTGGTGCGGTCTATCATTGTTAACAGGTGTGTGAAACCTTGGGAGGAAGGTAGTGGTCCCACGAGGTCGACATGAACGTGGTCGAACCTTCTAGCAGGGATTGGAAAAGGCTCCAGAGGGGCTTTTGTGTGTTTGTGTATTTTGGCGCGCTGACAAGAAATGCAAGTTTTTGCCCATTCTTTTACGTTTTTGCGCAGGCCTGGCCACACAAACTTTTCGGCAACCATTTTAACCGAGGCGCGCACACCTGGGTGCGCGAGGGAGTGAATTGAGTCGAAAATACGGCGGCGCCATGTAGCTGGTACTAACGGGCGAGGTTGGCCGGTTGAAATATCGCATATTGGGGGGGTACGCCGTCACGTAAACCCTTTTTCTCCAGCCTTAACCCTGTTGGTCCAGACAGGAGTGCGCGCACATCCGCGTCACTGCTTTGTTCCTCTGCCATGGCTGCATAATCTATCCCTGCATGGATAGGTGCTGCGTATGTGTCCGCGTTAGTGAAGAGTTCTGCGGCTGAGGCAGTGTAATCTGTCTCCTCGCGCTCTGGTGATGTCACAGCGCGAGAGAGGCAGTCTGCTACCACGTTAAGTTTGCCTGCCACATGTCGAATGTCTGTGGTGAACTCTGAAATCGCAGCTAGCTGTCTTTGTTGCCTGCCTGACCATGGTTCTGAAATTTTAGTCATAGCAAAGGTGAGCGGTTTATGGTCTACAAAAGCCGTGAAACTCCGCCCTTCTAACCAGAACTGGAAGTGGCGGATGGATAAATGAAGCGCTAGCAGCTCCCTGTCAAAAGTGCTGTATTTACGCTCAGTTTGGTTTAGCGATTTGCTGAAGAATGCTAAAGGTTGCCAGATCCCGCTGACATGTTGTTCTACAACTGCCCCTATAGCTAGGTCCGAAGCGTCTGTGGTTAGTGCAATGCGGGCCGAGGGATCGGGGTGAACTAACAATGTGGCGTTAGCTAGAGCGCTCTTTACTTCCGCGAAGGCGCGTTCGCGCTCCGGGGTCCATTCGACCGCGTTGGAAGCTTTCTTTTTTTTGAGTGCGTCATATAGGGGCTGCATGAGCTGAGCTGCGTGGGGGAGGAAACGGTTGTAAAAATTAACCATTCCTAAAAATTCTTGCAGCGATTTGACCATTTGTGGCCGTGGGAAGCTTTTTATCGCGTGAACTTTGTCTGGAAGTGGAACTGCCCCGTTCGGAGAGACTCTGTGTCCTAAAAAATCAATTTGTGACACACCGAATTTGCATTTGGCTGGATTGATTATTAACCCGTGCTCTTCTAGTCTCTGAAAAACCGTAGTGAGGTGCTGCTCGTGTTCTTCCTCAGACGAGCTGGCTACCAGCATGTCGTCGAGGTAGACAAAAACAAAAGGAAGGTCGCGTAATACCGCGTCCATCATCCGCTGAAAAGTTTGAGCGGCGCCTTTGAGGCCGAAAGGCATTCGCAGGAATTCAAAAAGGCCGAAAGGGGTTATTACCGCTGTTTTAGGAATGTCCTCTGCTCGAACTGGGACTTGATGATAACCGCGGACCAGGTCTATTTTTGAAAAAATGCGCGCACCCGCCAGATGCAGTGAAAAATCCTGAATGTGAGGAATTGGGTAGCGGTCATGCGCTGTCGCATTGTTTAATCTGCGGTAATCTCCGCACGGTCTCCAAGAACCGTCGGGTTTCGGAACCATGTGAAGTGGTGAGGCCCAAGGGCTCTTCGAGCGTCTAACAATGCCTAATTTTTCAAGGGTAGTAAACTCGTCCCGAGCTATGGTGAGTTTGGCCGCGTCTAAGCGGCGAGCTTTGGCAAATACGGGTGGGCCCGTTGTGGGAATAAAGTGTTCAACCCCGTGTTTAGCCACAGTGGCTGAGAATTTGGGAATTGTGAGTGCTGGAAATTGGGTGAGGAGTTGCTCAAACTTACCTCTTGCTGTGGTGACGCTGGCCTGCACAGGTGGTGGAGAAACTCGGGCTGAGCAGGGAATAGAAGCAAAAGACAGTGCATTAACCAAGCGTCTATTCGCTATATCCACTAATAACCCATGTGCACACAAAAAATCTGCGCCTAACAAGTTAAACCTCACCGCCGCTACAACAAATGTCCATCTGTAGTTGCGGCCGTGGATGAGGAGGTGCAGGCTCTTTTCGCCGAAGGTGTCAATGTTGGAGCCGTTGGCTGCCACCGCTCCGTTGCCCCGGGTGCCCATGGCTCGATCTGCTTGGGAGGGCATGACGAAACTCAGCTGAGCTCCTGTGTCAATAAGGAACTGCTTGCCGGTGTGTCCATCCGTCACATATAACAGCTTACTCTTCTCGCCGAGAACCGCTGCCGTTAATGGCTTTCAGCTTTGGCGTTTTCCCGAAATCGTAAATTTGCAGGGGGGAACGCATTTGTGGGCCTTCTCGGCGAAGCGGTGGTGATAATAACAGACTTCGCTCCGTCCGTTACGTTTTGGCCGTGTCGCTGTCACCGCGGGCTGGATCTGCTCCGTGGGTTGAGGCTCGCCGTGGCTCTGGGCATCAGCGTTGAGGTCTGCGGATGCTGCTGTGGGTGTCTGTTCCCTGCAGGCGTTGACGAGCCGTTGAGCTTCGTTGGCGAGCACGCGGAAGTCCTGCTGGGTGCTGCATCTCATGTTGGCCAGTGTCCCTCTCATGTGTGGTGGCAGCGTGCTGAGGAATATGAATTGGAAGAGGAAGTTGTCGTTGTCCTCTTCTTTAAGCTGTAGCAAATCCTCCATGAGGGCTTTAGGTTTGCACCCTCTGTGGCCGTAGACCGCCAGGATCTTCTCGGCTCTCTCTTCAGCTGAAGGGACGTAGTTTGCCACGATGGTTGCTTTAAGTGTTTCATATTTGTCTTGGGCCGGCGGCCGCCGGATCATGCTCCACACACACCTCGAAGTGGCGGCGTCGAGTTTGGAGACGATATGGTAGAATTTCGTATCGTCAGCCGTGATGCCCGCCAGTGTAAACTGGGCTTCAGCCTGTTGAAACCACGAGGCGGGGTCTTCTTGCCAGAAGTCCGGCAGCTTGACAGCGACGGCATTCGTGTAGACCATCACTGCTGTGTCCGCAGGATGAGAGTGCCTTGCTTCAGCTCTCTCAGCGGCGCTGGTGCTCGGTTGAGCCCTCTCAATCCCTTCTGCTGGGGGGGAAAGTCGTCCATCTGTTCCCCTGTCTGTGTGGGCGCTGTCGTCTGCCTGGGTCGCCACAGATGAGTCGATCGCGGGGGAACGCCTCAGGACCATACTCGCGTCAGGGGTCACCAGTGTAGAAGAGCTTGAAATGATGAGGCGATTTGATATATAAACCAAAGTTTATTTATCAGCTCTCCTAACAAGTCTCATCTAGTGCAGAGGTAGCAGAAGGAAAAAAAGAGACCGAATATCTCCGGCTCTCTGACTTTATACTTTTTTTTTGTTTTTTTTGTTACTTATTTGTACCCGTAGGTAGATTTGGTTTGCAGTCTGGTGACAAGCCACCGGCTGCCGTTCGCTGCGTGCGCGAGCGCCCTAAACCTACATGTTTTTGGTATGCGGGAGGAAACCGGAGAAATCCCGGAGTAAACTTGCACATAACAAAAGACATGCATATCAAAGGCTGACATCCCTCATTATCTTAATCCCCCCATTGTCTTGGTACTTCCTCTCTTCGCCCTAGGGGGGTGAGGGTAGCTCCTCCGGTCTCCACCGCAGTGTCTGGGAACGTCTTGTTCTTCACTTGGCGGTTGAGAGTCTTTGTCCTTTCAGAGGTGTGAAGTTGCCTTACATATGTAATCACCAAACATTCCCACATGCTTCAACATATGTAGGTTATGGAATATATGATTAATATAGCCCACACCTGTGTATATTTTCCATAATCCTTGGGCCATTTTATTCAATCGTGTGTCCAGTTGTGAGTTCTGCACTCCGCATTTTTATGTACATTGTTTCATCAGTGAAGCCACTACCATACCTGTGTATATTTCCATAATCCTGGGCTATTTTTTTATTTCAGTCGTGTGTTTAATTGTGTGTTTTGTAACTGTGTTTGATCTAATCCTTCACTCATACGCATTTAATTGTGCAGTAGCCTGGTGGAGCACCCACAGTTTCGCTGTACTGTATAACTGTACAATGACAATAAAGCCTATTCTATTCTGTTTTATTTTAAACGATAACTGGATCCCAGTAGCCTTGCAGTTACCTTGGGTCATTAATGACAGTGCGCAGTGCCTCGGTCATCTCATCAGCTGTCATAAGGTTGAAATGTAGGACGACAGCACCGCCGAGACGACTCAGACGAGCAAGATTATCAGGCTGATCACCAAAGAGCGGCACACCAACCAGCGGCACACCGTGAAACACAGCTTCATACAAACCGTTGGTGCCACCATGAGTCACAAATACTCGTGTTTTTGGGTGACCTGAGAGAAGGAAATATGGGGATTTTATTGGGAAAGGGTACTGCAGAAAATGCCATTTTAAAAAATACTAGTGTAAGTCATTTATTTTGAAATACTATGAAGTCACTATACCCAGCAAGTCGTTCTGAGGGATCCAATCTGAAAGCCTTGTGTTAGGCGCTAGGGCAGTTGGAGTTTCTCCACGGTAACGCCAGATCACCTGAAAGAAATTAGAACCTATGTAACAACCATGAGGCAGAGACCAAGGACATGTGTTCTGAGCTTCTGACCTTCTGTGGGATTCGTCCAAAGGCGGTGGCGATGACATTAGCACGGTCCATTGTCAGGTTGGGTATCATAGAGCCAAAGGTTGCCACGACCACACCTGCATCCCCTGAACTCTGCATGAATGCCTCCAGGTCCTAGAAGATGTGAAATAATCATTATGTTTTCATGTATTGTTTCACAATAAAGTTGTGCTGTTTAACAGGAAGTGGAGCTCATGCCTCTGGCAGTGGTCTGGCTGGTTTGCAGTGCAGACCACCCACAAATTTGAAATTGGGGGGAAGCGGCCGTGGGGTGTCAATGTCCCAAAAGGTCCTGATGAGCCAGATCTCGGCATTGCCCAAAGTGCTACACACGCTGGTCAAACTTCCTGTTTGAGAAAATCGACTTTTATTCTCAAGGGTCAGTCAAAAATAAAAGTTGAGACATATTGTATGACGTTTGTTTATCCAGACCTTTGATCTCGCTGTAGTAATAATCTAGGCTCATCTTCCAGAACAGTTCAGTTACTGCCGATGTTGACACATATGTGGCCATGTTAATCACACGCTCCATAAATGTCATGTGGTCATCATATGGTAGTGGAGATGCTGGGACATAAGAAGCTGGTGCTGACATATGACCGCAGTGGCGCTCTACGACGCTGCCGAAAGAAAAGCGCAGCGAGATGATCAGTGGTACGCCAAGTATGTCAGCGACCAGGTCACCACATGGTATCAGTGGGTCCAGTAGAACCGCATCAAACTTAGCATTGTGTAGAGTCGCCATGAGATGTTCATTCTTAAACATGCTATCACACTGCAGTCTCATCAGGCCATTGAAACTGTGCATCCAGTAACTGATCCAAGTAAACTTTGTGAGTGGTGATGACTTGTACGACTCGTACATCGAGAAGTGAAAGAATTCATTCAGCAAACTCTGATAATCCTCTCGGCTGTATGGAACCTGCGTTAGAAGCAAACATACCTCTACACAGGTTATTGATCCACAATGATCATCACGCTGACAGTGATTAACAGTGATTGATGTGCTGGCTCCGCCCTCTTACCTTGAACACCAGGAAGTGAAACTTAGCGGCATCGCGGCTGTTGTTGTAGTTCACAGCTGAGGCTTCTGGAAGAAGGACGGTGATGGTGTGGTTCCGATTCACCAGCTCCTCTATGATCTGCCTCATGTTCAGCCAATGGCTGTGCTCCCCTGGGAATACCAGAACGTGGCCACCATGAATTGGTGAGATGGGGTGAAGGAGCAGGACGATGACAAGAAGAGGAGCAAGAGGAGTAAACACCGGCATGTTGGAGGACAGAGAAAATAGAAATCAAAAATCCTGACTGCGACAGCATATAAAAGAGGGACTCAGATGGTCCAGAGTGCACTGGATCACAGGTTTGAGCTGCTCTCTGACTGAACAACAGGTTAGCAAACAGGGTGAGGTGGAGTGTTATCTCAAACTGTGGAGGTCAGATTGTAGAGGAGGAGGAGTCAATAAAACCAGTTGTAACAGTTTATGGTCCAGCTTCCCTTTATACAGAGAAAAAGCCCTTTGTACAGCAATGCTCTGACAACATTGTTGTCATGGGGAATTTTGTTATTTGCAGTCACATTAATTCTTTGATTCAAAATGTAAATAAACATTACCTCAACAATATTGGAGGGCCCTGCCATACAAAGTGGTCCACCTTTGAGGTCAACAATATAAAATATAAAAGTTCAAATAAGTTTGACAAATTATATGCAGTGCTGTGGAAAAATTATTTGCCACCTTCCTGATTTATTATATTTTTGCATATTTGTCACTTAAATGTTTCAGGTCATGAAACAAATTTTAATATTAGACAAAGATAACCTGAGTAAATACAAAATGCATTTTTTTAAATGATGATTTCATTTATTAAGTGAAAAAAGCAGTCCAAACCTACCTGCCCCTATGTGGAAAAAGTAGTTTCCAACCAAACATGTAACTTTGGATTAAACTTGGGGCGGGAAAAGGTGGTGGTGGGGGGTTGATTTCTGCCCATATAAGGATTTTTTTAAGCAGAAAAAAGTCAGTATATGTGGCCTAGTTTGGGGGAAGAGTGCAAAATCATTAACTTTTGATAAAATGAGAAGGCTAATTTACCTCTTTATTTTGCTATTCTCATATTACCCATGTAGGTATACTAACATCTGCCCCATGTTAGAAAGCCCATGTAAGCTGATTATATGGGCCCAACATGCAATGTATGTGACCCACCACGAGTAAACCACCAACAAGGCAGCCTGATGTCAGTCCTAAAAAATACTGAAATGCTTTTTTTGGAAAAATTTGTAATTTTCATTGTTTTTGTTTTTTTGTTTTTTTTTTGTTTTTTTCCAAAATATGCTAGTTGAAATCATGAAGAAGCTAATCTATGCTTCAAATAACAGTGTGGGACATTTTAAAACCGTAAACTGTATTTGAAATAGAGTAGTTTCAGAGGGTAATATCAGCGAGACCGCTTCCTAGTTTCGGGGGCGTGGGTGCCACGGCTGATTTACATATCCGGTTTGTTTGGTTATTCACACGTCTTTGTTATTCATTTCGGCCAATCAGCAGCATGTTCAGGAACCTCCTCAAGGAGGGTTTCCAGAGCTCCTTTTAAGAGGGTTGGGTTCATGCTAAGTCATGCTGACCAGCTTTTGCTACTGCCCCCACCTGGTTCCCATGGAAGGTGACAATCCTTGGAAACTTTGAACCTGATTTTCTCATAAGAGAAGTAGTTTCAGAGGTGCTAACATTCAAATTGTCACATCTTCAAATCTTTTCAGATTTCCATGTGCTAGACATCATTGGAAAGCTTAGATTCCACACTTTTAGAATCTGTAAATAACTCAAAATACCCTTTGGGAGACTTGTTCCTGGTTTTTCCATGGCTGGTCACGAATAACAATAGTAAAAAGAATTTCAGTCATTTACACGTACTTAACGTACCTTTAGCCTTATTATGATCTATTTATGCTATTATGAAGCAACAGGCCTACTTAAGACCTATTGTGTATTAAGTATTTCAGCACTGGCAGAAATCAAATTTTGACTATTGTTACCTAGTCATATATGCACCTCCTGCGCCACCTCTCTCTCTCTCTCTCTCTCTCTCTCTCTCTCTCTCTCTCTCTCTCTCTTTCTCTCTCTCAAGGCCTTGTTAAAAGTCAGACTCCAGGTGGAGTACTCTTACTATAAAATGATGGACAATTTGGAGGTATTCACCAATAGATGGACTGTAGGGAATATTTTGTGTTCTGTGGGAGAGGGGGATGACTTATGTTTGCACTTTTGAAATGTGAGACACTTGGTGGAATGATGGTATTGGTGATGTTACATTTTTGAATTGTACAATAAAGGGATTTTTTAAAACTCAAACTCTCTCTCTCTCTCTCTCTCTCTCTCTCTCTCTCTCTCTCTCTCTCTCTCTGAGTGGGTGTGGTCGTGAGTGCGAGCTGAGAGCGTGTGACAGCGTGAGTGAATTATTTCAAACTTTTCTCAATCTTTTTGTGTTTAAGGTGTTTTTTTGTTAAATAATCTTAATTTTTGTTGTTTTCTGTAGCTGGGGTGGGGTAGGCGTTTTGGGAGGGGGGTTTCTGCTGCCAGCTCTGCTGGTCAGCATGGGTTTGGAGCGAGGCTCCAGGTTTGAGCAGCTGACACGCCGGCATGCTGTCAAACTGACTCCAGCTGTCAGCTGCTCAGTGGAGGAATGTAGTCTGGCTGTGGGGGAGCTGGTCGGTTATGAAAGCGTTAGATCAGCTTCGAGAATGAATAGTGCTGTGGTAATTTTCCTTGATAGTGTTGAAAAAGTTAACCAGGTAGTGGAGAGCGGGGTTGTGATTAAAGACACACTGGTTCCTGTTCTGTCTCTGGTAAATCCCGCGAAGAGAATTACCATCTCAAATGTCCCACCATTTTTAAAGAATGAGCTGTTGGAGAAGGAGCTGTCGAGACACGGGCAGCTTTTGTCCCCGATTAAGCATATCCCTCTCGGTTGTAAGTCCCCGCGTTTAAAGCATGTCATGTCTTTTAGGCGACAGGTGCTCATGATTTTAAAGAATAGCGAGGAAAGCCTCAACCTCGTATTTAAATACCGGATTGACGGCTTTGATTATACCATCCACGTCACCTCTGACAATATGAAGTGTTTCGGCTGCGGAATGGAGGGACACTTGATTCGATCGTGCCCTCAGGGAGTGGGGGGTGATCACTCGGGGGAGGCCGCTAGTGCGGCCTCGGGGCCGTCTGGTGACGGAGCGGCTTTGCCACTCTCCGAGGCTGACGGCGCGGTAGCGCTGTCAGGCACTTCGGCCGAGGCCGCGGGGCCGTCAAGCGGCGGCGCTTCGGCCGAGGCTGTCGATCATAAATGAAACAGCAACTAAAGTTAAAGCACATCGCAGGGCTGCTGCACAGACCAACATTGTGGACAAGGGTGAGATTACCGAGAGGGATCACGCTGAGGATCAGACAGATAAGCCAAATGAGGCACAGGTAGATGGTGGGACTAGAAAGATGAATATAAAAGCACAGCACAGGGTGAGTGAAAGACAAGAAGAGACAGCTACCAGGGTGGCTGAGTCAGTGTTGGAGGATGAGGATGACATCGAAATAGATGAAGAGTTATGTAAAATCTCCATCAAGCGGAAGAATTTGGAAACCAAACAGCTGAGGAGCAAAATAAAAAGGGTTGTCAAAGAAAGTTCTGAGGTTTCTCTATCTCAGCCAGATTCTTAAGCTGGGTCTGAGATAGAGAGTGATGGTGAAAGTAGTGATGATGGGGTCAGTGGAGGCGGTTACCCCTTCACAAAAATACAGAAGTTTTTGCAGGACACTAAGGGATCCAGACTGGTTAAAGTTGAAAGCTTCTTCCCCGATCTAAAACGTTTTGTTGACTCTGCTCGGGCCTACATGAAAAATAGGGGAGAGCTTGAGCAGGAAAGTTTTACTGATCAGGAGGTCTACAGACTAAAAAAGCTTGTGCTAAAAGTTAAGAACCAAATTGCCCAGGATGATTAGTCTTTTATCGCTCATTCTTTCTTTTCTGTTTTTGTATTGGCTTTGCCCTCTTATATACATGTGTAGTTTTAATTTTGGCACACTCAACATCAATGGAGCAAGAGAAATGTCCAAGCGAGCGTGTGTTTTTACTCTTGCAGAATGCAAGAAAATTAATGTTCTGTTTGTTCAGGAGACTCATAGTTCTGAGGACAATGCTGCTGACTGGAGGAGGGAATTTCAAGGGGAAATTATTCTTAGTCATAAAAGCAGCAACAGTGGTGGCGTGGGTATTTTATTTTCTCGAGATTTTATTCCACTTTCTTATGACATTGATGAGATAATTGCAGGCCACATTTTAAAAGTTCGAGCTGTTTTTGAGAATGTGAAAGTTGTCTTTATAAATGTGTATGCTCCAACCGTAGGCACAGAAAGATTGGCCTTTTTAAATATTTTAGATGACACGATCAAAAGTTGCAGTAATGATGACTTTTTATTTGCGGGAGGTGATTTTAATTGCACAGAAAATCCTCTTATGGATAGGAATCACCCAGAGCCACATGCTGCATCTAAGAAAAGTTTAAAAGGTCTCATAGAAGCTCATGATCTGTGTGATGTGTGGAGGAATTTTCATGTCAAGGCTAGACAGTACACATGGAGCCATAGAAAGGACAATATTCTGTCCTTAGCTAGACTGGATAGGGTTTACAGTTTTAAGCACCATTTTAGCATTTTTAAAAGTGCTTTTATAGTCCCTGTTGGCTTTACAGATCACTCTCTGGTTCAGTGTTGTGTTTTTATCAAGAATATAAAGTGCAGTAGTGCATACTGGCATTTTAACACATCACTTTTATCGGATAACAGTTTTAAAACTGCTTTTATGTTTTTTTGGAGTAATTTTAAATTAACAAAATCAAGTTTTAGTTCTTTGCAGCAGTGGTGGGATGTAGGGAAGAGCCAAATAAAGAATCTGTACCTACAGTATACTCGCAATGTCTCTGGAGACTTGGCCAGGTCTGTCAGGGACCTGGAGAGAGAAGTAGTGGAGCTGCAGTCTTTGGCAGGCTCCACAGGAGAAAGAGGACATTTTGAGGCCCTCAATGGCAAAAAGTCTGTTTTAACTGACCTACTGGGTGTGGCCGCCAGGGGCGCTGTAGTACGCAGTAGGTTCCAGAACATCGCACTAATGGACGCTCCATCTCATTTTTTCTTTGGTTTGGAGAGGAAGAATGGTCAGAGGAGGATGATCCACTCTCTCAGCTCCGAGGGTGGGCGGCTAATCCATGAGTCTGCGGAGATCCGTCGCTTTGCAGCTGCTTTCTACAAAGATCTTTTTAAGAAAGAATTTGTTGAGAATCCACATGTGCTGAGTCATTTTTTGACGGATTTGCCAAAAGTGATGGCTAGCATGAATGCGGAGCTGGAGAGCGGGATCACTCTGCAAGAATTAGCAGTGGCTGTCCAGTCTCTTCAGTGTGGAAAAGCCCCAGGGATAGATGGTCTACCATCGGAGTTCTACAAGGCGTTCTGGTCTGAGATCTGTGAGGACTTGCTGGAAGTACTGTCTGACAGTCTGCGGAAGGGTCACCTGCCCCTAAGTTGTAGGAGAGCAGTCCTCCCCCTCCTTCCCAAGAAAGGCGACTTGAAAGACATTAAAAACTGGCGTCCTGTGGCCCTCCTCTGTACTGACTATAAAATTCTCTCCAAAGTGTTGGCTACCAGGCTGAGGAAGGTGATGGAGCAGGTCATACATGTAGACCAGACCTACTGTGAACCTGGTAGGTTGGTTACAGACAACATTTTTTTAATTCGTGATGTTTTGGACCTCTCCAGCTCATTGGTCAAGGAACTTGGTCTTATTTCAATAGACCAAGAAAAGGCGTTTGACCAAGTTGAACATCCATACCTGTGGCAGACACTAGAGGCCTTTGGTTTCAGCTCAGGGTTCATCGCCAAGATCCAGGCTTTGTATAGAGACATTGAGAGTATTCTTAAGATTAATGGTGGTTTGAGTGCTCCTTTCAAAGTTGAGAGGGGTGTCCGGCAGGGCTGCCCCCTCTCAGGTATGCTGTACTCTCTTGCCATTGAGCCCCTCCTTTGTAAACTAAGGCAAGGCCTCACTGGTTTTAAAATCCCCAACTCTGACTCTGTTTTTAAAGTGTCTGCCTATGCTGATGATGTTGTTGTTTTTACAAGAAATCAAAATGATGTAGACTACCTTTTAAGAACTGTTAATCTTTTTGGTGAATGCTCCTCAGCGAGAGTGAATTGGGGTAAGAGTGAAGCTGTTGTGGTGGGGGGGAGACCACAAAAAATTGCCCTACCTGGTGGCCTTTCGTGGACACAAGGTGGTTTTAAATATCTTGGTGTGTTTTTAGGAAATCAGACTTTTACTGAGAAAAATTGGGAGGGTTTTTTAGAAAAAACTGAAGGAAGACTAAAAAAATGGAAATGGATTCTGCCAAACTTGTCCTTCAGAGGTCGTGTTTTAATTATCAACAACTTGATTGCTTCAATGCTGTGGCATCGACTGTCTTGTCTGGACCCTCCACCTAATTTGCTGGCCAGAGCGCAATCTATAGTTGTGGACTTTTTCTGGGACCGTCTTCACTGGGTTCCACAGAGCATTCTGTTCTTACCGAGGGAAGAAGGTGGTCAAGGGCTCATCCATCTGGCCAGCAGAGGGGCTGTCTTTCGCCTGCAGTTCATTCAGCGACTGCTGAGTGGCCCCCTTGACCTTGTGTGGAGACCTATTGCCAGGGCTGTCCTGGCTCGCTGCGGAGGGCTTGGACTAGAGGAGTCGCTGCTTTTAATGGATTTAAGGGGCCAAAAACTCCCAGAACTTCCCCAGTTTTACCAAAGTGCTTTTAAAATCTGGGGACTTTTTAAAAAGAACTCTCCCCAGGCTTCCTTGTCGCCTTTCTGGCTTTTAAAGGAACCACTTGTGTTCGGGACCCGTTTTGATGTGGGCAATGTTTTAGGACCTTCTGTTTTAAAAAAGTTCATTTCTGCAAAGGTTACAACGCTGGGACATTTGGTGAATTTATGTGGTCCTAACTTGGACAATGCTGTTGCCCTGTGCTCGGCTCTTGGCGTTTCTTCAATCAGAGTTATAATGAACTTGTTGAAAGATTGGAGAGACTGCCTGTCCGCAGAAGAACACTCTGCTATTGTTTTACACTGCGAAAACTCTGTGCAAACTGCTGATGAACCTTTTCCTTTTAGTGTTTTATCTCCTGATTTTAAAGATGGCACTGGTGTGTTTTTAAACTCTGAACACATTAACATTTGTGACTCTCCTGGTAAAAAAATGTATGGACTTTTGGTGAAAATTCTAAATGTGAATAAGTTAAAAGGTCGAGCTGATACACCATGGTGGAAACACTTGGGTCTGGGTCCAGAGGTGAGGCCTGCCTGGAGAGCACTCTATAAACCACCATTAACTAAGAAGGTTGGAGACCTACAATGGCGAGTTTTACATGGTGCTGTGGCTGTAAATGCTTTTATCTCTCTTTTAAACCCAAATGTTGTTGAGGTTTGTCCATTTTGTCCTCAGAAAGAAACTGTGTTCCATTGTTTTCTGGACTGTAACAGACTGCAATTGTTGTTTGTTTTTTTGGGGAAGCTGTTTTATCTGTTTGGAGAAGTCTTTTCCCTGCAGATTTTTATCTTGGGCTTTCCATATAGACAGAGGACTAAGAAAAAAAGTGAACTTTTAAATTTCATCCTGGGTCAGGCTAAAATGGCTATTTATGTTAGTAGGAAAAGAAAAATTGAACAAATGCTGGATTGTAATGTAAAAGACATGCTGGTTGACATGATCAAGGCTCGAATAGTGATTGATTACAATTACTACCATCTGATGCAAAATGTTGAAACTTTTGAGGCTATGTGGTGCTTTAAGCACATCCTGTGTTGTGTTAAGGAGGGGGAAATTACTTATGGTACAGTCCTGATGTAAGAAACAAGTTTTTTTAGTTTTCCTGGTTTGGTTACTTATGTCTTTGATTTCTTGTTAGTGAGTCATTTTGCTTTTCCATTGCTTCTTTTAGTTGTTTTAGTTGTGTTTTTCTGTTGAACTTTTGACAATAAAGGTGTGTTGAAAAATCAAAATCTCTCTCTCTCTCTCTAACAAAGCCATTAGGGTCGCCGACTACTTCAGTGACACTGATAAATTCATTAAGTCTGTGGATGTGCTAAGAAGGCAGGTTGGTCTGGACCTCCTGGATGAAAGGAAACGTTATCACCTCAAGAAACACCTGACAGCCCTGCATAAAGCAGCAGGGGGAACGCCGGTCAAGCACGCCCGACAGGAGGAATGAATGACGGTCATTCCTCTGCCTGTTTCACAAATTTTTGGGATATTGTTTGAACAGACTTGTATATGACATTTAATTGACTGTAATTGACTGTCACAGAACTGGATCTTTGACTAGGTGGGCTGCAAGGAATGCTCTGTGTGGTGTGGTGTGTGGGGGGGGGGGGAACATTTCAGTTTGCACTTTTTCCAATGTGACACACTTGGTGGAATGATGTTGGTGTGCTTACATTTTTTTGAAGTGTGCAATAAAGGCTTATTTTAAAGGTCAAAGGTCTCTCTCTCTCTCTCTCTCTCTCTCTCTCTCTCTGTATTCACTGGAAGAAATAAATGCATTTCTGGATGAAACCTATAACAAAGCCATTAGGGTCGCCGACTACTTCAGTGACACTGATAAATTCATTAAGTCTGTGGATGTGCTAAGAAGGCAGGTTGGTCTTGACCTCCTGGATGAAAGGAAGCGTTATCGCCTCAAGAAACACCTGACAGCCCTGCGTAAAGCAGCAGGGGGAACGCCGGTCAAGCGCGCCCGACAGAAGGAATGAATGGCAGTCGTTCCTCTGCCTGTTTTACACATTTTTAGGATATTGTTTGAACAGACTTGTATATGACATTTAATTGACTGTAATTGACTGTCACAGAACTGGATCTTTGACTAGGTGGACTGCAGGGACTGCTCTGTGTTGTGTGGGGGGGGAACATTTCAGTTTGCACTTTTTCCAATGTGACACACTTGGAGGAATGATATTGGTGTGCTTACATTTTTTTTGAAGTGTACAATAAAAGCTTATTTTAAAAGTCAAAGTCTCTCTCTCTCTCTCTCTCTCTCTCTCTCGCTCTCTCTCTCTCTCTCTCTAATTTGGAGGCATTCACCAATAGATGGACTGTAGGGAATGTTTTGTGTTCTGTGGGAGAGGGAGATGAGTTATGTTTGCACTTTTGAGATGTGACACACTTTGGGGCATGATATTGGTGTTCTTACATTTTTGAATTGTACAATAAAGCCATTTTTTTAAAACTCAAACTCTTTCTCTCTCTCTCTCTCTGTTTCCGGCGGCCGAAGGAGGAGGGTGGAAATAGGGAACTCCGTGGCTTGTTTGGACTTTTTTTCGGTTTTCTACTGCTGGCCGCTTTTCCAGTTTTTGTTTTTTTGGGTGGAGGATGGCGGCCTTGGGAAAGCCACCTCCATCTATCCACCAGGGGGTGAGGATCGTTCCCCCGGACAGCGCTGTTACTGTGGAGGAGGTCCTGGAGGCTGTGGCCGAGCAGGTGGGCCCTGATGCGGTCTGCTTTGCTTCCCGAATGAATAGAGCTGTGGTTGTGTTTCTGGCGGCTGAAGACGATGTCCACACCCTGATTGTAAGCGGTGTGGTTATCGGGGAAACGTATGTACAGGTGTCCCCCTTATCTGTCCCATCAACGAGAATCACCGTCTCAGGTGTTCCACCTTTCATCACTGACGAGCAGTTGGTGACGGAGCTCCGCAGATTTGGGAAGTTTGCAGGCCCGTTTACAACTCTGACTTTGGGATGCAAGGCCACCAAGTTCAAACATGTGAAATCACTCAGGCGACAGGTGTTCATGTTTCTCGACTCGCCCACTCAGACTCTGGAAGTCTCCTTCAGGGTCAAGCACGGGGACGGATCTTACATGGTGTATGTGAGCTCGGGACAGATGAAGTTTTTTGAATGTGGAGACGTGTGCCATAAACGGTTCGCTTGTTCGCACAGGCAGTGGGCGGAGGGCCCTGATAGGGCCGCAGATGGTGCCGGCGGCGAGCCCTCCGCTCACACCGCAGCTGCGGACGGCAGCGCGGCCTCCGCTCCCACTACCCCTGCTCCGGATCCTGCCGCTGTGTCTGTGGACGGCCCGGCTGTGCCGCCCGCGGCCCAGCTTGGGGCCAGGAGCGTTGATGGCGATGGCGCCACAAGGGTCACTGATGGTGCGTCACAATCATCTCGCTGTGTGACGTCAACGGCTGGGCCACCGGCAGCTGCTGCCGCTTCGGAGGAGGAGACGGAGCACCGACCTGATGGTGCGTCACAATCATCTCGCTGTGTGACGTCAGCAGCTGTGCCTCAGCCAGCTGCTGCCGCTTCGGTGGAGGGGACGGAGCACCGACCTGATGGTGCGTCAGAATCTCGCTGTGTGACATCAGCGGCTGTGCTTCCGGCGGCTGCTACCGTTACACAGCGGGGGATGGAACAGCGACAGTCAGCTGCTGAGGGTGGCGTCCAGGAAAATGTGGCCCATGATGAATCCACTGGCCGGGGAGAACCAAGCAGTCAGCTGAGTTGTGCTGCCGAGGAAATGGAATCTGATAACGACACTGTGTCTAATACTGGGTTTATTGAGGCAAAATGCAGTACAAACACGAGTTTGTATTCACTGGACGAAATCAATGCTTTTCTGGATGAAACCTATAACAAAGCCATTAGGGTCACTGACTACTTCAGTGACACTGATAAATTCATTAAGTCTGTGGATGTGCTAAGAAGGCAGGTTGGTCTGGACCTCCTGGATGAAAGGAAACGTTATCGCCTCAAGAAACACCTGACAGCCCTGTGTAAAGCAGCAGGGGGAACGCCGGTCAAGCGCGCCTGACAGGAGGAATGAATGGCGGTCGTTCCTCTGCCTGTTTCACACATTTTTGGGATATTGTTTGAACAGACTTGTATATGACATTTAATTGACTGTAATTGACTGTCACAGAACTGGATCTTTGACTAGGTGGGCTGCAAGGAATGCTCTGTGTGGTGTGTGGGGGGGGAACATTTCAGTTTGCACTTTTTCCAGTGTGACACACTTGGTGGAATGATGTTGGTGTGCTTACTTTTTTTGGAAGTGTGCAATAAAGGCTTATTTTAAAGCTCAAAGCTCTCTCTCTCTCTCTCTCTCTCTCTCTCTCTCTCTCTAGTCATTCAGCTTCATTCATCGAAACAGAAGTGTTGAGAATGAGTGGAAGAGGAAAGGGCGGTAAAGGACTCGGTAAAGGAGGCGCTAAGCGTCACCGTAAAGTCCTCCGTGATAACATCCAGGGAATCACCAAGCCAGCTATCCGCCGTCTGGCTCGCCGAGGCGGTGTGAAGCGTATCTCCGGACTGATCTACGAGGAGACCCGCGGTGTGCTGAAGGTGTTCCTGGAGAACGTGTTCCGCGACACTGTCACCTACACCGAGCACGCCAAGAGGAAGACTGTCACCGCCATGGACGTGGTGTACACCCTGAAGAGGCAGGGAAGAACCCTATACCGCTTCGGAGGTTAAACTGATCCTGATACCAGACAAACACATCAGTGCTGTCTCTCTCTCCCTCTGGACACTTGTGCTGGTTCTCTGGTCACCTGTGCCACCTCTCTCTCTCTCTGTTCACCCTGCTGCTGCCACATTCATATTCTTGCTCCTGATATAAAATAAGCTCAGTTATTGTTCAAATGGTTGAAAAGAGGTACTTCACTGACAATAATGATGCATCTGATATATATGTATATATAGTGCTTTTCATGGACACTCAAAGACACTTTACAATGGATACATTATTCATTCACTCCACAAACTATGGTAGTGGTAAGGTAATACTGTGGCCACAGCTGCCCTGAGGCAGACTGACAGAAATGTGGCTGCCAATCCATGCCAATGGCCTCTCCAGTCACTATCGAACATTTATACACATTCATACTAAGTGTCATGGACACTGGAGGCTAGGTGGGTAAAGTGTCTTTTCCAGGGACGCAGCAGCAGGATGACTGGGGAGAGCAGGATTTGAACCACCAACTCTTTGGTTATTGGACAACTGGCTCCACCTCCTGAGCCACTGCCGGGAAGATATAGTAGATGCTAGATTTTCCCACACCAAAAACTTGGAAAGATGTAAAAAAAAATTTTTTTCCCTATCCTTCCCTCTTAGTAGCATCAACTAAGGTTAATGCAGCCACTGAATGTGGATGAGGTCATCTGTTATTAACCAGCATTATTCTGGTGATTAACACATTTATTCTGACAGGACTAATGTTTACTTATTAATACATCATATCATCATTTTATCACCATGTGGCTATTTCTTATCATGTAGATGAACTAAGGACACTATTGTGATTTTTTTACCCCCAATAGGACACTATTGTGATTTAATCAACTAGACTATGACAAGGGTAACAGTTATCCTGCCTACTGATTCATTATGAACATTGCACACCACACTTTATCATTAACACAACATAAAGACCAAATTTGCTTGAAAGAGAAAAGCTGATCATTTCTTGGAAATCAAAATGAACAAAACAACTCTGGTGTGCATCAAAATTCTATTTTATTTTTCTCTGCTTTTTCAAGAATCACATGTACTGAGGATCTGGAATGGTTAAGATGATTTTTAACAATGACCTTTCGGCCATTTAAAAATTTAAAAATTCAAGCAGCTGACTGACATCATTGGAATGCCTACTGGACAGAAGATTTGCTAGATGTAGAAAAGAAAATCTGCCAGCACTGCTTAATAGCGAAAATATCACCATTAACCCGGTCAGCTAATTGTCTGATATCTCCATCTATCAGCTACATTTTACCTGTCTATGGACCACAGGTGGGGAGAGCAGCCAGACTTTGTACTCAAGTAAAAGTAGTTTCATCACATTTTGGACTCAAGTACGAGCTGTCACCAAAATTTACTAAAACATTACTTGAATAGTGGGTAATAATTTTACCCACTATATTGTGAAGTCTTTCTCTTAAATGTGCAACTTTTTCACTAAATTTTGCATTTTCTGTAAACTTGTATTTTTGTACATAGATAGATAGATAGATAGATAGATAGATAGATAGATAGATACTTTATTTCGAACAAAAAAGTATAACAAAAACAAAACAAATGACAAATGCAATAAAGTATATATTATTTTATATTATAATTATATACTTGCATATTTATTCCACCTGGCTGCAATGCTCCGTACTGTGGGTGTTTATATATTTACATATTTATTCCATCTAGCTACAATGCTCTGCACTGTGTGTTCATATATTCATATATTTATTCCATCCAGCTACAATGCTCTGCACTGTGTGTCTCTGTGTGTGTGTGTATATATATATATTTTATAGTAATATGTACATATGTATATTAGCTGCTCTTGCTTGCTTGTTTTTTTTCTTGCCTTCTGATTGTTGCTCTGAGTGTTGCTATCCCTGTGCTGTTGCAATCCTGGAATTTCCCCGTTGTGGGACTAATAAAGGCTTATCTTATCTTATCTTATCTTAAGTAACAGTATACAGTGTTCGAAAGGGAGAAGGAAGAAGTGAACACTTATTAATTCCATCTCCTCTTTTCCATAAATACACCCATGTGAATTATATACAAATTACCACCTTTAAGACCCCAAGTAAACAATTTACTGTATTTTTTACATATCAACATTAACACCCATCCATCCTAACATACATTGATGTCCATACATCAAAACCAGCCTCAAACAACACAGATATACACAGTGCTGTCCCACCCACCATTCCATAGTGTCCCATAGTGTCCCAGAGTGAGCATAGTGAATCGTACATATAAATACTACCCTTCTAACATATATCCTTTCAGCAAATAATGTTTATACCTCTTTTTGAATTGATTTCTATTTGTACATAGTTTCAGTTCCTGCTCCAGACTGTTCCACAAATCCACCCCACAGACAGATATGCACATACTTTTCTTGGTTGTTCGTATCTTGGGTTTTGTAAAGTTTAAGTCTCCTCTCAAATTATGATCATTGTCTCTTTTTTAAAATATTTTTTGTATATTAGTTGGGAGTTGATTATTAATTGACCTGTACATTACTTGTGCTGTCTTAAATTTAACTAAATCGATGAACTTTATGACATGTGAATTTAAAAACAATGAATTGGTATGGTCTCTATATCCTACATTATTTATTATCCTTATAGCTCTTCCCCAGTATGCCTATACATTTTGCTAACTTGGCCCGGATGTGACTAATGTGAGGTTTCCAGCAGATTTTATTGTCTAGCGTCACCCCCAGAAACTTATTTTCCTGTACTGTTTCTATTCTGGTATCATCTACATTTGAGGTTTCATTCTAATAAATGAGTTTTTCTACGAAATTTTAGATGTTTTTTCCCTGTAAATTTAGCATTTTTTCCTCTTATTTTATCTTATTCTTCCATCTAATACAGTGGTGTGAGAAAGTGTTTGCCCCGTTCCTAATTTCTCATTTTTTTGTATGTTTGTCACACTTAAATGTTTCAGATCATCAAAAATTGTAAATATTAGACAATGATAACACAAGTAAACACAAAATGCAGTTTTTGAATGAAGGTATTTGTTATTAAGTGGAAAAAAATTCAAACCTACATTCAATTCAATTCAATTCAATTCAACTTTATTTATATAGCGCCATTTCACAACAACAGTCATCTCATAGCACTATCAACTGTAGGGGGGACCCCCACAGTTGCAGAAAGACCCCAGCAATCAGGGAGGCAATCATGGCCTTGTGTGAAAAAGTGATTACCCCCTAAACCTAATAACTGGTTGGGCTACCCATAGCAGCAACAACTGCAATCAAGCATGTGCGATAAGTGGTAATGAGTCTTTTACTGCACTGTAGAGGAATTTTGGCCCACTCATCTTTGCAGAATTGTTGTAATTCAGCCACATTGGAGGATTTTTGAGCATTAACCAGCTTTTTAAGGTCATGCCACAGCATCTCAATCGGATTCAGGTCAGGACTTTGACTAGGCCACTCCAAAGTCTTCATTTTGTTTTTCTTAAGCCATTTAGAGGTGGACTTGCTGGTGTGTTTTGGATCATTGTCCTGCTGCAGCTCCCAAGTTTCAGCTTGAGGTCACGAACAGATGGCTGGATATTCTCCTTCAGGATTTTTTGGTAGATAGCAGAATTCATGGTTCCATTTACCACAGCAAGTCTTCCAGGTCCTGAAGCAGCAAAACGGCCCCAGACCATCACACTACCACCACCATATTTTACTGTTGGTATGATGTTCCTTTTCTGAAATGCTGTTACTTTTACGCCAGATGTAATGAGACACACACCTTCCAAAAAGTTAAACTTTTGTCTCCTCAGTCCACAGAGTAGTTTCCAAAAAGTCTTGGGAATCATCAAGATGTTTTCTGGTAAAACTGAGACGTGTGGCGGTTTGGGAAACCCCCCACAAACAGACTAAGGACAGACAACTCGCTACTCCTGGTTTTTTCCGCTACACTACTGAGACGTAATGTGCCATTCATGCCTTGTGATGTTAATGTTGCCTCTCATGCATTGTGTTCATGCGTCCTGTCCTTACTGTGACCTAGAGACTCAGATCAATATGTAGATGTGCCTGTTAACCTCTTTGTTCTGCAGCTTGAGCAGAGTCTAGCAAATCTGCCTATTGTGATGTATGTCTCACAAATGCAAATATCTCATGCCTGTTCTGCAGTCCCTTTGATCACACCAACCGCTGTGACACTGCCTTGATGTATTGTTTGAGTTGGGTATAAATACTGCACAGGTTCTGTAACACTTCCTCTCTCTCTCACTCACACTTCAACCTCTGCTGCAGGGCACAGACTTTGTGTCCCTCCTTCTCTGAGAGCCAGAGGATCCCCATCCAGCCTGCACACACTTGGGCTGGAGAGGGGATCCCGTGATGGCGGTATGATATAATAAAACTCTACTTAAAACCTCAGCATCGCTGCCTTATTTTATCATCCGCTGCACTGGTGACCGGACGCTGAAACGAACACGCTGCCAGCGAACGCAACGCCCGGCGGTGATTCTCCGACGACCAGCAAACGCGGCAGGCTGACTGATCTGCCCTCCCTTCTGCTTCAGGGAGACCTCAACGCGGAGTTTCCAGGCGAAACTCCCCGGAGAACACCCACGACCGGGAAAGCTGAGCAACGTTTCATGGTGAGATCTGCACGCCTAGATCGGCACATCCACGCTGGACCGGCCGCGCTCACAGCCCCTCCACACGAGAGCGCATTCACCTCGTCCCCTCTCCACGACGGCAATCCCCATGGCCGACGGAGCACACGTGGACCTGAACGCACCATGACCGAGCGAGTGACAGAGCGTCTACTTCCCTTCACCGCTCCAACACACTGAGCAGGGATGATTAAGCTCCCTGACCCTGGTTCTCCTCTCCAGCTGGCCCACACACGCACAGAGCCCCCGCACACGCACCGGGGAGTCACGGGCACGGCGCACCACGCACGGGACACATACAGCTCCACAGACTGCCTTCCTCCTTCGCCGCTGCCCTTCAGGGCTGCTCGCTCACCTGAGGCACGCATGCAGCATGCTCGAAGGATTTGTTAATAGTCTCAGCCACGGCACACATGGGGAATTCAGCGGTTTTGCGATCCCCGAGGACTTTAAGGCTGCGTCCACACCTAAAGTCAACATGCCAGTCCCTCTGCTCTCATCACAGCCGCCAAGCAGCCTCGTCTTTTCTTCACGGCCGCTATTAATCCTTGCAGGACTTAATCGCGGGAGGAGCCAGTGACTAATTTTTCTTCTTGTGTACCTCTGCACGTTCAACGGGACCAGCCCTTCGACATTGCGGACCCACAAGCAATATTTGCGCGGCCCAGACGTTTTCATTGTCTCCGGCCGGCTTTTACTACCCCCACCCCCCTCCACCCCCTTCCTGCACAGAGCTTTTCCCTGCTCGCTGCCCAAGCTGCACTATCAAGGTCTCGACCACCTGCCGAGCCCTCTTGGGGGGAGCTGTGGCGGTTTGGGAAACCCCCCACAAACAGACTAAGGACAGACAACTCGCTACTCCTGGTTTTTTCCGCTACACTACTGAGACGTAATGTGCCATTCATGCCTTGTGATGTTAATGTTGCCTCTCATGCATTGTGTTCATGTGTCCTGTCCTTACTGTGACCTAGAGACTCAGATCAATATGTAGATGTGCCTGTTAACCTCTTTGTTCTGCAGCTTAAGCAGAGTCTAGCAAATCTGCCTATTGTGATGTATGTCTCACAAATGCAAATATCTCATGCCTGTTCTGCAGTCCCTTTGATCACACCAACCGCTGTGACACTGCCTTGATGTATTGTTTGAGTTGGGTATAAATACTGCACAGGTTCTGTAACACTTCCTCTCTCTCTCACTCACACTTCAACCTCTGCTGCAGGGCACAGACTTTGTGTCCCTCCTTCTCTGAGAGCCAGAGGATCCCCATCCAGCCTGCACACACTTGGGCTGGAGAGGGGATCCCGTGACGGCGGTATGATATAATAAAACTCTACTTAAAACCTCCAACAACGCCGCTTTATTTCATGCCGCCGCAGACAAGCCTTTATGTTCTTTTTGCTCAGCAGTGGTTTTTGTCTTGAAACTCTGCCATGCAGGCCATTTTTGCCCAGTCTCTTTCTTATGGTGGAGTCATGAACATTGACCTTAACTGAGGCAAGTGAGGCCTGCAGTTCTTTAGATTTTGTTGTGGGGTCTTTTGTGACCTCTTGAATGAGTCGTCGCTGCGCTCTTGGAGTAATTTTGGTCGGCCGGCCACTCCTGAGAAGGTTCACCACTGGTCCATGTTTTCACCATTTGTGGATAATGGCTCTCACTGTGGTTTGCTGGAGTCCCAAAGCTTTAGAAATGGCTTTATAACCTTTACCAGACTGATATATCTCAATTACTTTGTTTCTCATTTGTTCCTGAATTTCCTTGGATTGCTGCATGATGTCTAGCTTTTGATGATCTTTTGGTCTACTTTACTTTGGTCCTATTTGGTCCTATTTTTTTATTTTTTTTATTTTTTATTTTTTTCTCTCCTGGCGCCACACGAGTCGGCCGCCCTTTGCAACAGCGGCTCGATTCCGAGTCTTTTTCCCTTCCTCTCTCTTTTTGATCCGTCTTTTTCTCACTCCACTTATATCACGGACACACAGATCGTCCCAAATGTCTCCTGAGCCGGTGGACGGAGCCACTGTTTATAGCAGGATACGATACAGCAGGGAAGAGCTGCTAGCATTCAACCGCCACCCGGTCCCATTGGAAAAACTCGACATACCGAGAGAACTGAGGCAAAAACGCCGCGGCTGCCGGGCTGGAGTAAGGCGGAGGACAAAAAATATAAGGTACAGACCCTCCCTTCCATCTGTTGTCATGGGAAATGTACGGTCGTTACTGGGAAAGGTAGATGAGCTAGCGGCTATCTGCCGTTACGATAGCACATATCGGGAGTGCTCTCTCCTTTTGTTTTCTGAGACGTGGCTAACTGAACTAGCAGCAGATGCTAACATTGAGCTGGAGGGTTTTCACATGATACGGGCTGACCGAACACCAGACAGTGGCAAAGCAAGGGGCGGTGGAGTGATAATGTATGTTAACAACAACGGGTGCAGACAGGGACATATCACTGTTAAACAACGATACTGCAGCAAAGACATTGAGTTGCTAGCTGTTAGCATGCGGCCTACATATCTCCCGAGAGAACACTCACACGTGATCTGCATTGTTGTTTATGTAAATCCGACAGCGAACGCTGGGACAGCGCGTGAGGTCATCTATTCAGTAACCAGCAGGCTGCAGACAGAACACCCAGATGCTCTTCTCCTCATCTCAGGCGATTTCAACCATGTTTCACTATCTCCCATTCTACCCACGTTCACCCAGTATGTCACATGCCACACTAGAGACAATAAAACACTGGACTTATTCTACGCAAACACTAAGGAGGCGTACACCTCATCACAACTCCTCCCACTCGGGAGATCGGATCACAACTTGGTTCATCTCCGGCCGGTGTACAAACCCCTAGTGCACAGACAACCTCCGGCCATGCGCACAGTGGAGTTATGGTCTGAGGAGACAATGGACACTCTAAAGGGCTGTTTTGAAGCCACTGCCTGGAAGCAGCTCTGCGATCCACATGGTGAGGACATCGATGGCCTCACTCACACCTTCACAGACTACCTCAGCTTCTGTGTAGACAAATCCGTTCCCACCAAGACCATACGGTGTTGCTCAAACAACAAACCCTGGATCAACCCTGAGATAAAAACACTTCTGAGAGAGAAGAAGAGGATCTTCAGGTCGGGGAACAGGGAGATGTTGAAGTCCGTACAGAGGGAGCTGAGGAGAAAGATCAGAGAAGGCAAGGACAGCTTCAGGAAGAAGATGGAGGACAAGCTGCAACAGAGCGACATCAGCGGGGTCTGGAGAAACCTCAAAACCATCTCTGGGCTCCAGAATACCTCCCCCCAGGCCACGGGGGGCAGGGAGTGGGCGAACAACCTGAATCTGTTTTTCAATAGGTTTGACCAACCGCCCTCCCCCCTGACTGCACAACAACCACTGCTGCCTCTAAAGAAATCAAGTCCTGCTGCCCACTCCCCACTCCACCAACACCCCCCCACTCCCAACACACAGCCCCCCATCCTGACCCTGACCAGGACCCAGGTGAGGACGGAGCTGAGGAAGATCAAGGCGAGGAAGGCGTCGGGACCGGATAGCATCAGCGCAAAGCTCCTCAAGTCCTGTGCAGACCAGCTGTGTGGGATTGTGACGTACATCTTCAACCTGAGCCTGAAGCTGGGGAGGGTACCACAGCTGTGGAAAACATCTTGTGTGGTACCTGTACCAAAAACTTCCCACCCCAAAGACCTGAACAGCTACAGACCGGTGGCCTTGATGTCCCACTTGATGAAGACCCTGGAGAGACTGCTCCTTGCTCACCTCCGCCCCCTGGTGGAACCAGCGATGGATCCACTCCAGTTCGCCTACCAGCATGGCATTGGGGTGGAGGATGCGGTGATTTTCCTCCTTCACCGTTCTCTGTCCCACCTGGAGAAGCCCGGGAATATGGTGAGGATCATGTTCTTTGACTTCTCCAGTGCTTTCAACACCATCCAACCGATGATCCTGAAGGACAAGCTGCTGCGCGCAGGGGTGGACCAGCACCTGTCATCATGGATCCTGGACTACCTCACGAACCGGCCTCACTTTGTGAGAACCCAGGACTGTGTGTCCGACACGATCATCGGTAGCACGGGGGCCCCCCAGGGAACGGTGCTGGCTCCCTTCCTGTTCACTCTTTATACTGCGGACTTCTCACACAACACAACACACTGCCATCTACAGAAGTTCTCTGATGACTCTGCGATCGTTGGCCTCATCTTCAATGGAGATGAAGCTGAGTACAGAGGGCTTATCCAGGACTTCGTGGACTGGTGCCATCGGAACTGCCTCCAGATCAACGTGAGGAAAACTAAGGAGCTGGTGGTGGACTGCCGCAGGCATGGGCAGCCCCTCACAGCACCAGTAAATATACAGGGAACAGACATCGAGATGGTGACATCCTATAAGTACCTGGGTGTTCATCTGAACAATAAACTAGACTGGTCACACAATACAGTACTGACACACTCTACAAGAAGGGACAGCGCAGGCTGTTCCTGCTGAGGAGACTCAGGTCTTTTGGTGTACAAGGGGCGCTCCTGAAGACATTCTATGACATGGTGGTGGCATCAGCCATCACTTTTGGAGTGGTCTGCTGGGGCAGTGGCATTACTGCAGCCGATAGGAAGAGACTGAACAAACTGATCAAGAAAGCTAGCTCTGTCCTGGGGCAGCGCCTTGATCCGGTGGAGTAGATAGGAGAGAGAAGGACGGCGGCTAAACTGTCATCTCTGCTGGAGTCCGAGTTTCATCCTATGCAGGACATACTGAATGCACTGAGGAGCTCATTTAGCAGCAGACTACATCATCCCAGGTGCACAACCGAGAGGTTTCGCAGGTCCTTCCTACCAACGGCTGTCAGACTGTACAACCTAAGCAGGGCTGCTCGCAGAGATAGCAAAAAGACGTAACAAACTAATAGTTTTTTGAATGCAAAAGATGCAATAGACTTACACAATGGTCCCCTCCGGCATACAACTAGGAAAATACCGGTCACTATGGAGGGTGAGAATATGTATGGGCACATAATCATACCATGTAGGATAACTAAGAAGACGGTTATGCTGTTTCATCCCATCTAGCAACAATGCTCTGCACTGTGTGTGTTTATATATTTACATATTTATTCCATCTAGCTACAATGCTCCGCACTGGGTGTGTTTATATTTATATATCTATATATTTATTCCATCTAGCTACAATGCTCCGCACTGTGTTTATATATCTACATATTATTCCATCTAGCTACATTGCTCCGCACTGTGTGTGTTTATATATTTACATATTCATACCACCTAGCTGCAATGCTCCGTACTGTGGGTGTTTGTATATTTACCTCCGCCAGGCCGAAAAGGCCAGGAAGAGGTTATGTTTTTGCCAGGGTTTGTCTGTCTGTCTGTCTGTCTGTCTGTCTGTCTGTTGGTTAGCAAGATAACTCAAAAAGTCTTGGACGGATTTGCATGAAACTTTCAGGCGTTGTTGCAAATGGTACAAGGAAGAACTGATTACATTTTGGGGGTGATCCGGTTCACCGTCTGGATACAGGAATTTTTTTAAAGCATTTTTTTCAACACTGTGACATAGGGCCATTTTCAACATGTGCGCAGGCGCAATGGAGGCCGCTGTCGTGTCTGACCAACACAAACTCCGCCTTCTTCAACGTTTTAGCCACAAAAGCATGCGGAAAACACTGCTGGCCTCGGACCCCCAGCGTACCTGTGCCAGCCATAGGCGCTGCGCACATTGCGCTGGTCGTCGTGTCTGACCAACACAAACTCCGCGTTCTTCAACGTTTTACGCACAAAAGCACGTGGAAAACACTGCTGCCCTGGGCCCGCCAGCGTGGCTGCTTTGGCGACACGCTGCAAAACCTGACACGGACACCTGTCCGCCGCCCCATTATTTGCCACAAATTCCCCACCCAGCTATAGGTGCTGCGTAAAAACGACCTATCTGCCGGGGAAGACTCTAAATTCTGTTTTGCCGCGGAGCGCAACCCCAATATAATATAAAACCCACGGCAACCTGTCTAACCAATCTGCATCCGTCAGTGGAGGAGATGGACACACCAACACTTCAGTTTATTACCTCCGCCAAGGAGGCAATGCTTTTACAACCGTAAAACGGGGCTATAAGGGACGGCGGGGTAATATGGGACACTTTTCTAAATGTAATTCTGCTTTTTTAATTTTGCTTCCGCCTAGATTTGATGAAGGATTCATGGATATTTGACAATAACAACACAACTCAGCGTCCTGCTCAAAATAAAAAAAGCAGAATTACATTTAAAACATTTCCCACAAAAGTGTCCCTTATTAACCCGCCGTCCCTTATAGCCCCATTTTACACTACTGAACCACTAATCCTATCACTATCACATTGATTGTCATTCATTAATTGTCTGTTTATTGCACTGTCCATGTCAAATAAACAAATAATCATTGTGAATCCAATTGCTACTCATATCTTTTCATGCTCAGGGAATCTGAAAATGTACACACAAACACTCTATGGGGGGAACTGTGCCGCTTGGCGGAGGTCTGCGCTCTCCGAGTGCTTTTCTAGTTACATATTTATTCCACCTAGCTACAATGCTCCACACTGTGTGTTTATATATTCATATATTTATTCCATCCAGCTACAATGCTCTGCACTGTGTGTCTGTGTGTGTGTATATATATATTTTATAGTAATATGTACATATGTATATTAGCTGCTCTTGCTTGCTTGTTTTTTTTCTTGCCTTCTGATTGTTGCTCTGAGTGTTGCTATCCCTGTGCTGTTGCAATCCTGGAATTTCCCCGTTGTGGGACTAATAAAGGCTTATCTTATCTTATCTTATTTAAGTGATTTCTCGATTGAGAACAGGTGTGGCAGTAATCAGGCCTGGGTGTGGCTAGAGAAATTGAACTACAAGACTGCTGGAATACTCTAATTTCCAGGGACATGGGTTTGGGTGGACAATTGAAAAAAGCCAGAATATATGGGCTACACACTATTGATATAGCTAACACCAGTCCAGTGAGTAATGTTCCCCCTTGGCTGTTTCCGGGAATAGAAGTAGACGCTTGTCTGCTAATGAATAAAAAGGACTGGCATATGAGTGAAGTTGGTGTTAAAACAAGCATTTCGAGATGCAGAGCTGTGGATTGACGGCTTTGGAGCCCCGCTGCGCTCGGATCGACAGGAAGAGGTAACGGGGAAACGTCAGGGGGGCGGCGTATGTTTATACATTAATAAGCAGTACTGCACATCTGTCACGGTCAGAGAGCGCATCTGTACACCCGATGTGGAACTGCTGTCTGTGTCACTACGCCCCTTTTATTTGCCTCCAGAGTTTCCCCAACTTTTCATCACAGTTGTGTACATTCATCCGAGGGCAGACGCTGACTCCGCCTCCAGCACCATCTCTGACGTGGTGCAGCGGCTGCAGTCAATTTCTCCAGAGGCGCCAAACTTCATTCTTGGGGATTTTAACCATGTTTCTTTAAAGAAGACACTTAAAAACTTTCATCAGTATGTCTCCTGCCCAACCAGGCGAAAAAAGACATTGGACCTGTGCTATGGATCCATAGAGAGGGCCTATAAATCACTCCCCCTTCCTCCTTTAGGATCATCAGATCACAACTGTGTTCATTTGCTGCCCACATATAAAACTGCTCTCAGAAGAGGCAAGGTGGAGATGAGAGACATTGATGTGTGGACAGAAGATTCAGAGCACAGCCTCCAGGAATGCTTTGACTGTACAGACTGGAAGATGTTCATAATGGCCTGCGGGGATGACTTGGACTCTCTGGCTGAGCTCACATGCTCATACATGGCTTACTGTCAAAATAAGATTGTTCCACGTAAACGTGTCAAAATATACCCCAACAACAAACCATGGGTTACTAAATCAGTTAAATCCTGCTTACAGAGGAAAGCTCTTGCCTTTAAACAGGGGTCTGTTTCTGAACTACAGGTTGCCACCAAGGAGCTGAAGGCTGAAATTTTAAGAGCAAAACAGAATTATAAATCAGAATTGGAAAGCAAGATGGCAGCAAATAAACTGGGTTCGGCCTGGGCCAGTATGAAAACTATTGCAGGCTTTCAGAGCACAGAGCGCAGTAATCGTGTGTTTTTAGATGGTTTTAGTTCAGTCACAGAGCTGGCTAATGCTCTTAATTGTTTTTATGGTCGTTTTGACTCCTTTGATTTTAGCACAGAAATCCAAGATTTGAAACAGAAACTCAAAGACAATCAGCACTTTAATATTGAGATGCAGAATGTTGAAAGGGAGTTCCGCGCTGTAAAAGTGAACAAAAGTCAGGGCCCTGATAATATATGTGGGCGCTTGGTAAAGTCCTGTGCACATGAACTGAGTCCTATATTTCATTACATTTTCAATAAGTCCTTACAGACACAACATGTGCCTAAGATCTGGAAAGATGCCGTGGTTGTTCCCGTTCCAAAATCCAGCTGTCCTAAAACGGTAAATGACTTTAGACCAGTTGCTTTGACTTCAATTTTAATGAAAATTTTTGAAAAACTGGTCAGATGTGAGGTCCTAAGGCAGACTGAACATGCATTGGATCCTCTGCAGTTTGCCTATAGGCCTCACAGAGGAGTGGAGGATGCCACTGTCACTCTGTTTGACATGCTTTTTAAACATCTGGATTTTAATGGGACACACGCCAGGCTTTTATTTGTGGACTTTTCTTCTGCCTTTAATACAATCCAACCTCATATTTTAGTTGAAAGGCTCCTGCAACAATTTGATTTAAGCAATAATCTGGTGGGTTGGATTCTGGATTTCTTAACCAACAGGACGCAGAGAGTAAGGGTCAATGGCACATTGTCTGACCTAAAGTGCTCTTCTACTGGCTCCCCTCAGGGGTGTGTGTTGTCACCACTACTCTTCATCCTGTACACAAACATGTGTCGGAGTAGACATGACAACAGACACATTATAAAGTATGCTGATGACTCAGTCATTGTCAGTCTCCTCCAGGATGGTGAGAGTGGCCACGGCCCAGTAGTTGATGACTTTGTTCACTGGTGTGAGGATTCCTACCTGCAGCTGAATACAACAAAAACGAAAGATATGATTATTGACTTTAGGAGGAAAACTCCCAGGCACAAAGTCACCATACTAAAAGGCCAGACCACCGAATGTGTACAATCGTACAAATATCTTGGGACGATTATTGATAGTGGATTGAACTTTGAGGTGAACTGTGAAAGGGTGTGCAAAAAGGGTCAGCAAAATTTGTATTGTTTGAGGAAACTTGCACGCTTCCAAATTGACCGACCCATAATGACTATGTTTTATCGGGCTTTTATTGAATCTGTTTTATCCTTTTCTTTAATGTCATGGTTTGGTCAGATAAAACTGAAACAGAGGAAATCCTTGGATCAGGTAGTCAGATGGTCCAGTCGTTTGCTTGGTGAGTCACAGCTGAGCCTGGCATCCCTGTACGCCAAACAAGTACAGAGGATGGCCGACTCGATTTTAAATGATGACTCCCACCCTTTGCACTGCAACTTTCAGCTTCTTCCCTCCAGACGGAGGTTTGCTGTCCCAAAAAGTAGAACCCAGCGCTACAAAAACAGCTTTGTCCCTGCTGCTGTCAAAGAGTTGAACAAGCTATAAAATTATATTGTACATATTCTATATTTACCTATTTTGTAAGATGTGTGCCTGTGTTTGTGTCTATGTTGAATGTAATTAGTGGCTTGTAAATATGGATGTCACCAACTGCAAAACAAATCTACCTACGGGTACAAATAAAGTAACCTGAACCTGAACCTGAACCTGATTTACCTCAGGAACAATTACTATAACTTCTTCCAGCTTTATACTGATGGTTCAAAGAACAAAGAGGGCTCTGTTGGAGTTGGAGTATAAATTGCAGAGTTTAAAGTGACCATCGCAAAAAGACTCTCCAACAATACATCCGTGTTTACAGCAGAGATGGTGGCAATAGTTATTGCTTTGCAGTGGGTGGAGGAGGTCAGACCAAACCGGGTGGTGGTGTGCACGGATTCACTTGCAGCGTTCAAAACCATACAGACAATAAAATCTGCAAGAGAAGACTTGGTGATTGAGCTATATCACAGTTTATATAGGGTACACGGGGTGGTGAAGAAGTTCAGTTTTGCTGGGTTCCTGCACATGAAGGGTTGAAAGGGAATGACTGTGCAGACACATTAGCAAAAAGTGCTCTTGGAAAAGAGATAACTATACCATTGTCTCTTGGAAAAGGTGAAGGGAAAGCAGTAATCAAGAAAAAAGGAACTGAGCTATGGCAAAAAAGATGGGATGAAGATCATAAAGGTAGACTGTATTACATCCATCTATCCATCCATCTTCTACCGCTTAATCCTTTACGGGTCGCGGGGGGGCTGGAGCCTATCCCAGCATCTTTTGGCGAGAGGCAAGGTCCACCCTGGACAGATCACCAGTCCATCGCAGGGCCAACACAGAGAGACAGACAACCATTCACTCTCGCAGTCATACCTAAGGACAATTTAGAATCCCCAGTTTGATGCCAATTACCTAACTTGCATGTTTTTGGCATGTGGGAGGAAACCAGAGTACCCAGAGTAAACCCACGCAGACACGGAGAGAACATGCAAACTCCACACAGAAGGGTCACCGATGATCTGGGGGTGGGATCGAACCCATGATGGTCAAGGGTGGAATCGATCCCATGACCTTCTTGCTGTGCTGCCACTGTGCTAACCACTGCACCACCGTGCTGCCCATTGTATTACAGAATACAAAAATCTATTGCAATAAAGAATTTCATAACAACCAAAAGGAGGGAAGACATCATTATGGCGAGACTCAGACTGGATCACACAGGTTTAAACGGCACTTTATTCACCATGAGGAAAAGTGAAAGAGACAAATGTAGAGAATGTGGAGTAAAAGAAAATGTCAAGCACATCTTATTACACTGTCACAAATATGGAAATGAAAGACAGATAATGGAAAATGAAGTTCGAGAGGCCGGTAGGGGATGGAATTTAACTGGGATTCTGGGAACAGAAGGAGATGGAGAGGCAATAAGAATCATGAGAAGGGCTCTTTTCTCTTTTTTAAATAACACAGGATTAAGTCATAGAATTTAGGGGTTGGGCTCAGACGACATAATGTTACACACTCTTGTACAGTAGGTGGCGGTATGCATCTTTCAGTTGTTTGCTATCCGCCAGTAACCAAGAGAAGAAGAAGAAGAAGAAGAAGAAGAAGAAGAAGAGAGGCGATAAACCACAGTTAATTTATGTTTTAATAGGGGGGCAATCACTTTTTCACACAGGGCCATGTAGATTTGGATTTTTTTTTTACCCTTCATTTAAAAACTGCATTTTGTGTTTACTTGTGCTATCTTTGTCTAATATTTAAATTTGTTTGATGATCTGAAACATTTAAGTGTGACAAACATACAAAAAAAATGAGAAATCAGGAAGGGGGCAAACACTTTTTCACACCACTGTAAATGTACAGATTTTTTTTTATAGACTTAAAATTTTGTTGTAAATTTTGGAGTTTTTAACTAAATATTTTTGTTTTGTTTTGTTTTTGCATTTTTCTTACATTTAAAAGTGCCTCATGGATTGTCACCTTATTGCGTTGGGGGGTTGGCATGCCCTAGTGATCCCAGGAGCTATGATGTCTGGGGAAATTTGCCTCTGGTAGGGTCACCCAAGATAAACTGGTCCTGGGTGAAGGGCCAGACTAAGAACGATCCAACAGACTTTCATGATCTTGCCCGGTTTGGGGTTACCAGGGACCTGCCCCAGAGCTTGGCCTGGGAGGGGTGGCGGGGCTCGATGGTGAGCATCTGGCAGCCAGGTTTCTGTCTATGGGGCCTGGCCGAGCTCAGCCCGAAGGAGCTACATGGGTCCACTCTCCAGTGGGCTCACCACCTACAGGAGGGGCCATGGGGGTCTGGTGCTATGTGGATCCAGTGGCAGTCGAAGACAGAGACCTTGGCAGTCTGATCCCCGGTTTCCTAAACTGGCTTTTGGGATGTGGAATGTCACCTCTCTGGTGGGGAAGGAGCCTGAGCTGGTGCATGAAGTTGAGAGATACCAGCTAGATATAGTTGGGCTCATCTCTACGCACAGCTCTGGTTCTGGAACCAGTCTCCTGGAGAGGAGCTGGAGCTTGACCTACTCTGGAGTTGCCCTGAGCAAGAGGTGGCGAGCAGCTGTAGATATTCTTGTAATCCCCCACCTTGTTGCCTCTACATTGGAGTTTGCCCCTGTGGACGAAAAGATTGTCTCCCTGCGCCTTTGGGTTGGGAAATGGGTCCTGCCCATCATTTGTGCCTATGCACCAAATGATAATTCAGGGTACCCACCCTTTTTGGAGTCTGTGACTGGGTGCTGGAGAGTGTTTCTCTTGGAGACTCCGTTGTCCTACTGGGAAACTTCAGTGCACACGTGAGCAACGACAGTGAAACCTGGAAGGGTGTGATTGGGAAGAAGGGCCTGTCCGATCTGAACCTGAGTGGTGTTCAGTTATTGGACTTCTGTGCCAACCACAATTTGTCCATCACAAACACCATGTACAAGCATAAGGGTGTCCACATGTGCATCTGGCACCAGGACATCCTAGGTTGCAGGTCGATGATTGATTTTGTTATTGTGTTATCAGACCTGCAAGTGTATGTCTTGGATACTCGGGTAAAGAGAGGAGCAGAGCTGTCAACTGATCACCACCTGGTGGTGAGTTGGATCCAATGGCAAGAGAGGATGCCATTCAGACCTGGTAGACCCAAACGTATAGTCAGAGTGTGGTGGGAACGTCTGGCTGAGGCCCCTGTCCAGGAGGTCTTCAACTTCCACCTCTGGAAGAACTTTGACCACATTCCGAGGGAGTCCGGAGACATGGAGTCTAAATGGGCCATGTTCTCCACCTCCATTGTTGAAGCGGCTGCCCAGAGATGTGGCCACAAGGTCGTCGATGAATCTTGTGGTGGCAACTGGTGGTGAGGGAGGCCATCAAGCTTAAGAAAGAGTCCTATTGAGCTTGGTTGGTTTGTGGGACTCCGGAAGGAGCTGAGGTATACTGGCAGGCCTAGAGGGAGAAAATAGATGGATAAATTTGCAACTTTTTCTTGTTTCTTCTCATTTTTTTCTATAAATTTGTGACTTTAATAAAATAAAACTATGCATGCATTCCCTGGAGTGTAATCCAAATCATATATAAATAGAAAGTAAACATTATTAAATTAAATACTTTCTGAAGTAGGATAGAGAAGCAACGACTCCCTTAAAGAAATGAGTGTAATCCAAAGTAACTCAGAGTGAGTTCTTTTCTTTTCTTGCCACCAACAGGTGCTTTGGCAGTATTAATAAAATTTTCAGACAAATTAAAACTCTGCAATGTTTTTAAGGAAAGAAACAACTTCCATCCATCTTCTACCGCTTAATCCTTTTTTGGGTCGTAGTGGGGCTGGAGCCTATCCCAGCATCTTTTGGGTAAGAGGCAGGGTACACCCTGGACAGATCACCAGTCCATCACAGGGCCAACACAGAGAGACAACCATCCGCTCTCACATTCATACCTAAGGACAATTTAGAATCTCCAGTTGATGCCAATTAACCTAACCTGCATGTTTTTGGCCTGTGGGAGGAAACCGTAGTGCGCGGAGTAAACCCACACAGACATGGAGAGAACATGCAAACTCCACACAGAAAGGTCACCGATGGTATGGGGGTGTGCTCGAACCCACACCTTCTTGCTGTGCTGACACAGTGCTAACAACGGCGCCACCGTGAAGCAACAATCCACTAATATTAATTTCTGCAAAAAACTCAAAGCGAAAAAGACTAATGGGCTGTACCATCTTTAAAAGTGTTTAATGGTATTTGACACTGAATTGAATTTTTTTTCTTCACTGCTTTTTTTTTTTTTACATATTTATTTGATTCTGGTTTATTATTATTTTTATCTGATACCGACTTGCCCTGTTCCAGAAAGCAGGTTTTGTGGCTTACTTGGGTAAGGTAATGCAGAGTTTGTGGTAACTGAGTTTTCGGTTTTAAAAAGTTTGAGTATGCTTGTAATCATGGTTACAAAGGCTGTGAACATAACCTGCTCTTGACTAGGTTATGTTCAATTCAATTCAACTTTATTTATATGGCGCCATTTCACAATAACAGTCATAGCACTTTCAACTGTAGGGGAAACCCCCACAATTGCAGGTCCCTGGGCTGCCTAAACCTATTAGCAGCATAACTAAGGGAGGGTTCAGAGGCAAATGATCCCTCCCTAATTATAGGCTATATCAAAAAGGAAGGTTTTAATCCTATTCTTAAAAACAGAGATCGAGTCTAACTCCCGAATCCAGATTGGCAGCATCCTGCATTTTGGGAGCATAGTGCTCTGTTAGGATAATAGGGTAGTATCAGATTTTTTAAATAAAAAGAGGCCCGATTATTTAGAGCCTTGGAAGTGAGAAGAAGGATTTTAAACTTAATTCTAAACTCTATAGGAAGCCAATGAAGGGAGGCCAGAACCGGAGAGATATGATCTCTCTTTCTAGTACCTGTTAAAACTCTTGCTGCTGCTTTTTGGTTCAGCTGAAGACTTTTTAAAGATGTTTTAGGACAACCTGATAATAAAGAGTTACAATAATCTAATCTAGAACTAACAAAAGCGTGGATTAGTTTCTCAGCATCACTCTGAGACAAGATGCTCCTAATCTTGGCAATATTATGCAAATGATAGAAGGCAGTCTTATGAAGAAGTTTAATATGTGAATTAAAAAACAGATCTTGATCAAAAATAACTCCAAGGTTCCTCACAGGACTATTAAGAGAAAGAGTAGCATCCAAACTAAGAGTTTGATTTGGAAAGGTATTTCAAAAGTTTTTTGGACCAACTAGAATGACTTCAGTCTTATCCAAATTTAATAACAAGAAATTACAAGTCATCCAAGCTTTGATTTCCTTAAGACAGGCCTCTAACTTGGCTAATTGATTACTATCTTCTGGCTTCATTGACAGGTATAATTGTGTGTCATCTGCATAACAATGAAAATGTATACAGTGCTTTCTAATAATGTTGCCTAACGGAAGCATATATAAACTAAAAAGAATAGGGCCTAGAACAGATCCCTGTGGAACTCCGTGACTGAGCTTTGAGTTGGAAGAAAACTCATTATTGACATGAACAAACTGGAACCTATCAGATAAATAAGATCTAAACCACTGCAACAAAGTTCCATTAAATCCAACATGGTGTTCTAATCTATCAAGTAAAATATTATGATTGATAGTATCAAAAGCTGCATTAAGGTCTAAAAGGACAAGTACAGAAACAAGTCCATTATCTGATGTGATGAGGTCATTCATGACCTTCACTGAAGTTGTTTCTGTTACAACCCGAGCGCTGGTCCTGTCCGCGCTCGGGCCACGTATAGCTCGCTGCCGGTCTTGACAGCTGTGGGCTGTATTCTGGCCTCACCGGGCTCTTATTGTGAAGGCGCTCGGTGGGGCTTCCGCCTGTCAAGGCCGGTCAGCTGTCTGTCATTACTGCTCGTTAGCATTCGCCTTTAAAAGGTGGGCGCTGACGGCAGTCCAATTGCGGGAGCATAAGTCAACCTAAGTCGACCTTAAGTCAACGATCGTCAAACAATCCTCGTGAGGCCTCGTTAGACCATCATGTCAGGTTCGTTTCATTCTTGTCTTGTCATAGCTTAGCTCGTAGTGGCTGGGGTTAGCCCTACGAGTCCCTATATCCCTTAGTGTGTGTTTTGCCCTTAGCGGCTCATAGCCTTGTATCCTATCCTGCAAATAAAACGTCATTGCAAAACTCACCGGTGACTCTTGGCGTCTTATACTGGCTCGTGAGGGCCAGACATGACAGTATGCTCCCGCCATAGCGTCTAAATGGAGACGCCACACTGAGACGCCTTTTTCACCGTGAGTTTTTGCAGTTATTGGACTGTTGTTCTTCCTGTCTGGGTGTCAAGTGTCAATTCCTGGGAGAATGCCGTCATCCAGGGGCCGCGGTCGGCACCTGGGCAAGGAGCTAGCGAGCGCCCTGGAGTATGTTGATGGGTCGCTCCTGGCTGCTACCTTTGACGACAACCCTTACGACGTGCTCTGGCACCTGGACTACGCTGAGGTTTTGCTGGACAACCTTCCTCTTCACTATGACGACCACCCGGAGGTTTTGAGGAGGGCTGAACTCGCCGCACAGCGCCAGATACTCCGTGGGCTGGAGGGAAATCCCGGCAGGAAGCCGAAGAGGAGGCATCCCCGCTCCTCACGTCAGGATCCCGTTCCTGCCTCTACTCCAGTCCAGGAGTTCGCTCTGCCCAGGGGTGATCCCCACCAGAGAACGTCGTCATTCGGGAATCCCCCGGAGAAGCTCCAGCTCACAGCTGATTCCATCTGGGACCGAGTGGCGGCTGCTCGTTCCGCAACACACCCCTCTCTGATTATTGAGCATGTGATGGCGGCAGTCAGACTGGTGGAGAGGAATCCTAGATTAAGTGACTTCCCAGAGTTTGCCGACCTCCTCGCCTCGGTCTCGGCACAGGAGCGGCGATTCCCAGACCTTACCTTCGCCTCGCCCTCTGCCAGAAAACGCCTTCACCTCCACAGTGGACCTCAGCAGAATCCCCAGCTGGACCCGCTGCTAGCGAAGCCCGTCAGCGAACCTCCTAGAGCGGCTCCACCTTGTCCTTCCAGGGGGCCCTCTGTCGCCATCCAGCGGGGAGAAGGAGGAACAGTGTCCCCTACAGGAGGAACCATCTCTCCTCCGGGAGAAAGGCAAGTGCATGTTAATTTATTACATCATGATTGTAACCTGCCTTATCTGACTCCTGGGGGCGGAGTTTGGGGTTCGCAGCCCCCCGAGCTCCCTCCACCTGCTGTAGAGATAATGACTAAACCTGTTGCCTCTATGTCCCCCCCGTTGAGCGGTCCGCCACGCCAGGCCAACGTCGTCGGATGAAGAGGGGGCCTGCAGTGCTGGAAAGCCTGGATCCGGCCCTGCAGCCATGTCGTGGATGGAGGAGATGAGCGGACTGCGGCCCGGAGCCAGAGCCGACGATAAAGTGTCCCTGGGTCTCCTCGCCGGAGCGGTCTGAGCCAGTGGGTCGAGTGTCCTCTGCCCCCACGCCATACGGGTCATCGGCGTGGACAGCAGCGCAGGAGGAACCTTGGGCTACAGACGACATCTTGCCAGCTGCGGAGCCCGCGCAGCTGAGTTGGAGCCTGCTGATGAGAGTCGCCACCCTGAACCTGGATCGTCGAAGTCCTGGGTGGCAACAGAACCCGAGTGCAGGCAAGTGCTCTCTCTTGTTTCTCTGTCCCCTGTTTTGGAGCTTTTTTGCCTTCCTCTCGGGGAGGCGAGTGAGGAGCAGCCGCCTGCTGCGCCCGAGCTCGTCTCGCTGGGTTCTGTTGCTACCGGTGATTCTGATCCCGGTTTTCTTGTTTGTGAGCCTCGTTGCAGTGTCGCCGGCATGGAACCAGTCAGAGTCACTGGGTTGGAGGTCCCAGGTTCGGGGGTGGAGATCGTCAGCGGAGCTGCACCGACCCAGTCGGGGTCCGTCGTGGAGGCTGCTGTGACCCAATCAGGGTCCGACGTGGGTGCAGCCGGAACTCAATCGGGGTCCAGCGGAGGTGCAGCGCCGGTGTGGTCCGCGGACAGGGGAGGAGCTGCAGACTTTTCGCCGTCAGACGGATTACGGGCTTATCCTGGTCTTGTCGCTCTACTCGGTCATCGCCCCTTTGCATCATCGCTGGGGGCCGTGGGGGTCCCTGTTCGCTTGCCCCGGCTCTCCCGAGTTTTGTCCTCATCAGGGAGGCCGCCGTGGGCTGTTTTTCCCCGGGACTGGTGGCTGAGGGACGCGGGTCGGCCACCTGAGGGACTGCTTCGCCGGTTCAGCGCCCCAGGTCGGCCACCCGACGTGTTATGTGTTTAGTTGGGCGACCTGGTTCGGCCACCAGAGGAGCGGACGTGCTGGGCGTTGGACTGTGGTGAGCCGCCTGGTCATGTTCCGCCTCCCATGACCACCCGCCGGCCGTTGGACATGGGGAGACCGCCTGAATTGTTCCTATGGCACCTGGTCTCCACCGGTCGGCATAAACTGTCGGAGGGGTAGTGGTTACTTTCTGGTGTTGTCCTAATCCAGTTATTGTGCTGTTTTTTTTCCTTGATATTCTGTGTTCCCCTATGTCTTGCAGTTGCTCTATTTTGTTTTGCGTATAGTTAAGTATGAGTCAATAATTGTTCTGTTTTCCCGTATTTGGTTATTTGAAGATTCACTTGAGCATTCACACAGGTGAGAAACCATTTTCTTGTGAAACATATGGGCAAGGATTTAATTTTCTGTTTCTGTCCTGTGCTGTTGCTGTAATTGTTCAAGCATTTAATCTGATTTGAGTATTTAATCTGTGGAGTTGGTATTTCTTGTCATTGTCCTGCATTTAGTTATTCTGACCCAGTAATTCTGTTTTTTTTTTTCCTCCATGATATCCTGTGCAATTTTCTGTAATCGTTGGTTAAGTATCTAATTTAATCTGAGTATTTGGTGTTTTTTGTCATTGTCCTGTGCTTAGTTTTTCTCTCTTCCTGGTCTTGTTTTGGGTTTGGTCTCTCTCCCTCCGGACCTACCCCCAACCGCCCACCCTGGATGGGGTGGGGGGGCAGGGTGGCCCATGGGCATTCTGGAAGCCCGCCTTCGGGGGAGGGTACTGTTACTACCCGAGCGCTGGTCCTGTCCGCGCTCAGGCCACATATAACTCGCTGCCGGCCTTGACAGCTGTGGGCTGTATTCTGGCCTCACCGGGCTCTTATTGTGAAGGCGCTCGGTGGGGCTTCCGCCTGTGTTCGGCCGGTCAGCTGTCTGTCATTACTGCTCGTTAGCATTCGCCTTTATAAGGTGGGCGCTGACGGCAGTCCAATTGCGGGAGCATAAGTCAACCTAAGTCGACCTTAAGTCAACGATCGTCAAACAATCCTCGTGAGGCCTTGTTAGACCTTCATGTCAGGTTCGTTTCATTCTTGTCTTGTCATAGTTTAGCTCGTAGTGGTTGGGGTTAGCCCTACGAGTCCCTATATCCCTTAGTGTGTGTTTTGCCCTTAGCGGCTCATAGCCTTGTATCCTATCCTGCAAATAAAACGTCATTGCAAAACTTACTGGTGACTCTTGGCGTCTTATACTGGCTCGTGAGGGCCAGACATGACAGTTTCAGGTCTATGAGGGATTCTAAATCCAGATTGAAACTCTTCAAATAAACCATTTTCCTGCAAGTGGTCAGATATTGCATAGCAACAACTCTAAGATTTTTGAAATGAAAGGCAGATAAGAGGTTGGTCTATAGTTAGCTTAAAACTCCTGGATCCAGCGTTGGCTTTTTGAGTAAGGGTTTAATTACAGCAGTTTTAAAAACTTGCGGTACATGGCCTAATGTTAATGAAGAATTGATTATTTGAAGAATAGAGCTACCAATAAATGGGAAGACTTCTTTAAATAACCTTGTAGGAATAGGGTCTATAAGACAAGTTGAAGGCTTGGATGAGGAAATTATTTTATCTAACTCTAAAAGGTCAATTTGAGTAAACTCATCCAAACAGATATCAGTTGAAGGACTTGTAGTAGTTACTGTATTTAAGTTAAAGGTGGGAAGAATCTGACTGATTTTATCTCTGCTAGATGAAATTTTATTATTGAAAAAGTTCATAAAGTCCTGACTAGTAAGCTCTAAGGGAATGCTAGGATTGACAGTCCTGACTCTTTGTCAGCCTGGCTACAGTGATGAAAAGAAATCTGGAATTATTCTTCTTCTCTTCTATTAATGCGGAATAATAACTTGTTCTAGCTTTCCTAAGAGATTTTTTATAAATTAAAAGATGATTTCTGCAAGCTAAATAGATTTCATCTAATTTAGTGGAGCGCCATTTTCTTTCTAATTGACGAGGCTTCTGTTTTAAGCTACAAGTTTCTGAGTTGAACCAAGACGTGAGAAATCTCTGATTAGACTTTTTCTTTTTTAAAGGGGCCACCATGTCTAGAGTCTGATGCAGAGAAGCTGTAACACTATCTACCATGCTATCAATTACAGAAGGAACAAGCTCTTCATAGCTTTCTCTGTTGTGTTGATACATGGCATAGAGGAAACAATCTGCTTAAATTTGGCAACAGAGAGGTATCTTCTGTAGTAATATTTTTCTTTAGGAGCTAACTAGTCAGAAATAGCAAAATCCAAGGTTAGGAAAATCAAATGTTCGGGGTATGTTTCAAATATTGACATGGTTTTGGTAACAGACCCAAAAGCAGGCCGCAAGGAGACCGAAATTGGTGAAACAATTATCTTTATTACTATTATAGTGATGGGAATTGGATGCAGAGAGTCTGGCAATCCTGCAGGGCAGAGAGAAGAGACAAGGGGTAAGTACAAGCCCTCACAGTTTGATAACACAGGGTTACAAAAATAATTTTTTGGTAAGTTGTCTGAGTTTTTTCAACTGATTTAAGACAATTTTGCACTGCTGAAGCCGAAAATGACATCTGTTACTCTCGATCAGGTGCTAAGTAAAAACCTGTACTTACTTAGTACTTACTTAGTACTGTGCATGTACATTTACATGTACTTACCTTTATATAAAGGTAAGTACATGTAAATTGAATGTTACATCATCATTGTTCAAAATTCAGAGAATTTCAAGACATAAAAAAGAATTTTGCATCATATAAAGTGAAAATGCCCGTACATGTAAACAAAAACCTATAAAACAACATGTGGCTATAATTCAAAAAGTTGACCTGATTGAGCAAAACCAATGTGATTTTTGGATTCAGCACATCAAAATTGTCCTAAATCAGCTAAATTTGGTGTTGACCAGTGTAATGTTACTGTGTGTCTGTTTTCTTACAGGTTATGGCATTCCTTCCCATGGGGAGCAGGATGGCAGTAGACCCTTGACGTGGAAGTGCAATTCACTGTGTGAGTATTTACAAGGTGGTGTACCAGTGCTGAGAGTGCAGGGAAAAAGGGTTTCATTTGCACATGGTTAGTCGACTTACAGGGTTTGACAGCTGTGGGAAGATCCACTGATCGGGGTTCCACCAGGCAGGATCCAAATATGCCAGCCACTCTCCTGGGGAGTGATCACAGGGAGAAAACTGAGAAAGTAATTGTCCTTACGTGTCCTCAGGTCTCCAGGAGGGAAGGTCGACAGGCTGCTGGCTGCACACTGGAGGATGAGCGGTCTGAGTTGCATGGAGGAAGTCTGACGTGCTCCTGGAGCTCTGGAGGAGAGTGGCCCAATTTAAAGGGTGTGATGATTGCCCACACATGGTAGGTACAGCAGGGAATGAGTGGGTTAATCAGGGAGAGAGCAAAAACTGTGCATCCAGAACCACTACAGTACCCCTCTCCCCCCCAAGGGGCACCTCCTGGTGCCCGAGGCTTGTCTGGATTCCTTTGGTAGAAATCGTGGCTGAGTTATTTATCCAAATGAATGATCTGGAGACTGACATTCGCTCCTCAGGCCCATAACCTTCCCAGTTGACCAAGAACTGGATGCCCCATCCACGGTGATGAGCGTCAATGGTGCGGTTGATGGTGTAGGTTAGTCCTCCATCAACCATTCTTGGAGGAGTAGGTGGCTTGGCTGGGGGGCAGAGAGGACTGGTGACATAAGGATTGACTGGGGAAACGTGAAAGGTGGGACAAATATGGAGAGTAGGGGGGAGACTGAGGTGAACAACAGAGAGGTTAATGATTTGTTTCATGGGAAAAGGACCAATGAAACAGGGAGACAGTTTTTTAGACTCAGTCTTGAGTTGAATGGTTTTGGTGGAAAGCCATACCTTCTGACCCACCTTGTAAGAGGGAACCGCACTCCTTCGTCAGTTGCTCACCTTGAGTTCTGTTCTCCTGTGCGAAGGAGCATTGCCCTGGTCTCCCTCCAGATGTAGCAACACCTCTTTATGTGGTGTTGAACGGAGGGTACTGCAATCTCCTCCTCTGAGATGGAAAGCAGTGGGGGATTGTACCCGAGGGAGGCCTCAAAAGGGGAAAGCTCAGTGGCTGCAGAGGTGGTGGAATTGTTGGTGAACTCAACCCAAGGGAGATGATGGCTCCATAACAAAAGATTGGAGGAGGTGATGCACTGCAGGGAGGCTCCTAGTTCTTGGTTGGCCCTCTTGCATTGTCCATTGCTCTGTGGATGGTACCCATACGTGAGGCTGACCGTGGCCCCAATGGCCTTGCAGAAGGAGTGCCAGGCCTGCGAAGAGAATTGGGGACCGCGAGCAGATACAATATCAACAGGGATATCATGGAGTCTTACCACATGTAATACCAGGAGTTCAGCTGTCTCACTTGCCGATGGTAATTTGGGAAGAGGGATGAAGTTTGCAGCCTTAGAAAACCTGTCTACCATGGTGACTATAACCATGTGGCCGTCGGACGGGGCAACCCTATAATAAAGTCCATGGCAAGGTGTGACAAGGGCTGGCTGGGAATGGGCAAAGGTTGCAGAAATCGAGCAGGGGTGGCGGTGAGGACCTTCCCTGTGGCATACTGTGGGCAAGCCTTGATGTAGTTCCGTACATCCTTGTCCGTGGCTGGTCACCAGAATGAGCGTTTAAGGAGGGACAATGTTCTGGCAACTCCAGGTGGCAGGTGAGTTTGGTAGTGTGCAGCCACTGCAGAACCTCCCCTCTGACAGCTGTGGGCACAAACTGAGGTCTTGCAAAGCCCCCCTCCCCCAATCCTCTGTTCAATGCTCCAGGAAAGGGCCCCCACCACACACTTGGCCAGGATGATGGTCTCCTGGTGTTTGCTATGAGGCTCTGCAGCAAATATCCTGGAAAGGACACTGGGCTTGATGTTCTTAGACCCCGGGCAGTAGTTGATGGAGAAGTGGAACCAACCAGAAACAATGTCCACCTGGCCTGTCAGGAGTTAAGTCTCTTAGTGGACCGGAGATACTCAAGGTTCTTATGGTCATTCAGCACCAAGAATGGCAGAACGGACCCCTCCAACCAGTGATGCCACTCCTCCAGGGCCAGTTTGACAGTGAGCAGTTCCCGATCACCCACGTCATAATTTCTGCAGGGCTAAGTTGCTGGGAGAAAAAGGTGCAGGGGTGGAGCTTGCCCCCTGCTGGAGAACGCTGAGACAGCACCATGCCTACTCCCATCTCTGATGTGTCCACCTCCACCACAAATTGCAAGCTGGGATCGACCTGCATCAGGATAGGGGCATCGGTGAACTTCTTTTTAAGCAGTGTGAAGGCCCTGTCAGCATCCGGGGACTGGGTGAAAGGGATCTTGGTGAAGGCGAGATGGGTGAGCAACGTTGCTATAATTGTGGATGAATCACCAGTAAAAATGGTTCCAAGGTTGTCATAGCCAGGAGCGGTACTGGGGTTAAGCTCCCAGTGCTCATAAAATGCTCCTTACGGCGTGCGTCTCAAAAAGCCTCTGACAACTAAGTCCAACTCCTAGCCTGCCCGTGTGGTTTAGTCTCTAAGCCCGGCGGAACTGCTTTTACTAATAGGAGAAGGGGCGAGGGCGGATCTCTGGCGCTTTAAAACCAGATGCTTCGGGTAGATGGTGGCTCGTCAACCTGGGAAGGTAGCCCATCTAGGGGAAGGTAAACCCTGATTTCAAACCTCCGCTGCCTTGCGGCACACCTGGTCACAGGAAAGCCTTCGGGAGTCAACCCTGAGGAAAAATCCGGAGTCGGAGCCCCTAAGGCAGTTCTCTGTTGTGCTCAACATCGTTCTGGCAGCTCCTGCGACGGCGCTGGTGCCAAACTATAGCAGCCCTGCTGTTCCTTTAGATTCATCAGTGACGTGGAGAGGGGGGACATGCTGCATGGGTAACATCTTGTCCTCCATATCTTCCTGCCCAGGCTTGAATCCTACCAACGCCCAACGCTGGAAGGTAGAACACCGGTGTGCATCGGCCTGTTCAGCCACAGACGGTGCTGTTCCAGCAGAGTAGACATTTAGGATTCTCTTCCATGGTCATCATAGACCAACGGAGGCCGACGACCAGTAAAAATTGGTGAACCCCAGGAACTGCTGCATGTGTTTTCTTGAGGTAGGAGTGGGCCACTCACGGACGGCTTTTATCTTCTGGGGATCAGGCTGGATCTGCCTCTTGGAATTGATAAATCCGAGGAAGGTGGTGGATGAAGTATGGAACTCACATTTCTCCCCTTCACAAAGAGCTGATTCTCCAACAAGCATTGAAGCACAGTGTGGACGTAGAACCCACGTTCAGATATAGCCTATAATTAGGGAGGGATCATGTGCCCCTGAACCCTCCCTTAGTTATGCTGCTCGTAAGCTCACCCCCCAGTTCGTGGGCCCCTTCCCTGTCACCAGTAACTTGGGAGTCTCTGCTGTCTGGCTCCAGCTCCCACGGGCGCTCCGTGCGCATCCAACATTCCACGTCTCCAAGGTCAAGCCCCTTTCCTCCAGTCCTTTCTGTCCCCCCCGAAGCCGCCTCCTCCTCCTCGGATCCTTGACGGCTATATCTCGCACACTGTGCAAGAAATCATGTCCTTCACTGGGTTCTGAGCCGGTCTTTCTCTTTCTCCCACGTGAGTGGTATTATTTTGGATTTCCACCTTCTCCTCCATTCCTCTATTAATCAGCCTCGTCTCTCCCTCTGCAGGTTTGCTGCTCCTCTGGCGAGTGACTGGTTTTCTCCAAGTTCGCGTTTTTTTGAAAACAATAAAGGGTCAAACGTTCCTTGTGTATGAATCTGTTGGTGTTGCACCTTGCACTTAGGCTGATTGTCCAGTTAATATGACAAGGAGCTTGATAACTGAAGGCTCTGCCTCCCATTGCACTTTTGGAGATTCTAGGTGTTACAAGTAATCCTGCATTTTGGGAGCGTATTGCTCTGTTAGGATAATAGGGTAGTATCAGATCTTTTAAATAAAAAGGGGCCTGATTATTTAGAGCTTTGTAAGTTAGAAGAAGGATTTTAAACTTAATTGTAAACTCTATGGGAAGCCAATGAACGGAGGCCAGAACCGGAGAAATATGATCTCTCTTTCTAGTACCTGTTAAAACTCTTGCTGCAGCATTTTGGATCAGCTGAAGATTTTTTAAAAGATGTTTTAGGACAACCTGATAATAAAAGTTACAATAATCTAATCTAGAGCTAACAAAAGCGTGGATCGGTTTCTCAGCATCACTTTCAGACAAGATGCTCCTAATCTTGGCAATATTACGCAAATGATAGAAGGCAGTCTTAGAAGCAAGTTTAATATGTGAATTAAAAAACAGATCTTGATCAAATATAACTCCAAGGTTCCTCACAGAACTATTAAGAGAGAAAGTAACCGCATCCAGACTAAGAGTTTGATTTGAAAAGGTATTTCTTTGGTTTTTTGGACCAACTAGAATGACTTCAGTCTTATCTGAATTTAATAGCAGGAAATTACAAGTCATCCAAGCTTTGATTTCCTTAAGACAGGCCTCTAACTTGGCTAATTGATTACTATAACCTGGCTTCATTGACAGATATAATTGTGTGTCATCTGCATAACAGTGAAAATGTATACAGTGCTTTCTAATAATGTCGCCTAACGGAAGTGTATATAAACTAAAAAGAATAGGACCTAGCACAGATCCCTGTGGAACTCTGTAACTGAGCTTTCAGTTGTAAGAAACTCATTGTTGACATGAACAACCAGGAACCTATCAGATAAATAAGATCAAAACCACTGCAACGAAGTTCCACTAAGTCCAACATGGTGATCTAATCTTTCAAGTAGAATATTTTGATCGATAGTATCAAAAGCTGCACTATGGACTAAAAGCTGTCTAAGGTCTAAAACCTCCAGCAGAACCTGGCTCTGCTGGAGGTTTCTTCCTGTTAAAAGGGAGTTTTTCCTCTCCACCGTCGCCAAGTGCTTGCTCACAGGGGATCGCCTGATTGCTGGGGTCTTTCTGCAATTGTGGGGGGTTCCCCTACAGTTAAAAGCACTATGAGATAACTGTTGTTGTGAAATGGCGCTATATAAATAAAGTTGAATTGAATTGGACCGAGAGAACATGAGAATGTCATCGAGATAGACAAAAACAATGGTGTTCAGAAAATCTCTCAGTACATCATTGATCAGCCTTTGAAACACCGCTGGAGTGTTGGTGAGACCAAACGGCATTACCTCATACTCAAAATGGCCACTCGGGGTATGGAACCCAGTCTTCCACTGATTGCCCTCCCGGATTCAAATAAGGTGGTAGGCATTTCTAATATCCAGCTTGGTGAAGATGGTGGCACCCTGAAGGAGATCAAAGACAGAAGTGATTAGGGGAAGTGTCATGACTGTCAAAAGGGAAGCTCATGTGCAAAGCAGGTACACCAGAGAAAACACTTAGACACCAAATTGAAACCTTTAACACAACTTTATTGAACATCTGGCAAAAATAGGGAAAAGCGGAGCATGAAGGAAGACACACAGCCTGTGGAGAGAGAGAGAGACGAGAGCTGGTTAGAGGAGAGAGTAAGACGGGGAGAAAATAACCGAACAGGGTTTTTCTTACTGCATACGAACAGAGCCCGGCAGAGGAACTCAGTACGGGGGAGATGAGCCAGCAGGACAGAACTGGCCAGGAACGTGGAGAAATAGGTGCAGGGTGAAGTCTGACCGGGTGGAAGGAGCAGTCTGGAGAGATGAGGATGAAGCGGCAGGTAAGCGCACAGCAATCCCGGAGACGCACCACAGAGATGGCAGCAACCTGGGGAGAGAAGAGGAAAGGAGAGATTAGGCTGAGTTCCTCACGAGTCAATATTAAACCAGCACCAACGTGTTCACAAGCAGGTCCTTTTAAGTGCTGGCAGTGAAGAGGCATAGGTGCGTCCACTCACTCAGGTGTGATGATGATCAGCGGAGCCAGGAACTGAATGAAAAACCTCCCACAAAAAGGGAGGGGGAGTGTGCTCACCCGATCATCACAGGAAGAGCATATTTGCCCTTAATGATAATATCATTAAGCTGCCGAAAATCTGTGCAAGGGCGGAGTGAGCCATCTTTCTCCTTTACCAAGAAGAATCCCGTGCCCACGGCTGACGAGGAGGGTCTGATGAGGCCGGTGCTGAGGGACTCTTTAATATATTTGTCCACAACCTCCCTCTCTGGGCCAGAGAGACTATACAGAGAGACTATACTATTTGAGAATAATTCAGTATCTGATCAGATGCAAAATTAAAGAGCAATTAACATAACTCTTCTTTCCTTAAAATTCCGTTTTCATTTTCTTAAGAGTAATCCAGAATTTTCCATATAATTAGTTTAATTTTTCCCATAAATTTGCGTTCCGTTTTCCATAATCTGTTCATTTCAAACTGATCTAAATTCAGCTTACATTTTCACCCTGGTTCTGCAAATGTTCAGATTGTTACTCTATCATTTACAAGTTTAATTTAATGGTTAATGCAAATCATTGCAATGTCCTTTAATCATCATTTCATTTAATAAATACGTGAAAATGAGAGAAGTTGTTGGGAATTTATTTCATTCTGAGTGGTTTCAAAGCCCCCAATAACGAATTCACTAAAATTTTGAGACTGATTATTAATTAAGTTATTGAGTGATTAAACAGGTATAAAGTGAAATTAATGATCAAAGTGCTCACAAAAGAGATGAGCTGGCGCCCCTACGAGTGTTTATTAACTTTTTCTGTGTGTGTGGACCCGGAGTGAATCTCAGGTCCCGATACATTAATACAAATTAAATAATTGTTGTACCTGATCATAATTATATATCACATATTGCTACATATATAATCGTGCCCCGTGTGAGGCTGGTCCACTCTGAACATACTCAGAAGGAAATATTAAGGCATAAACTGTGTGTGGTTTGGTCAAACTTATAATTTTAAAACAACGGTGATGTGTATTGCGTGTCTCTCCTGATCTGCAGCCATTGTCTGTGTCTGTGTATCACGAGGGGGAGGGGGAAATTTGGCCTGCTCTCCCTGATCACTCTGCTGTGTGTGTGTGTGTGTGTGTGTGTGCTGACGAGGGGGAGGAGGGAACGCCCCACCCCACTTGGTTCAGTCACTTGTTTGTTGTTTAATGCATGCTTAAAAAGCATGATTACACGCTGAATAATGAAAATAGGCCTGGAAACAAATAGTGAAGAAATCCTGTTTGTTTTCCCGTTAGTTCAAATCCAAAGGCGAAGGAATCCCTGTGGAAATTAATTGAACTGACCATTGTGTAAACTAGTCTTTAGTGAATAAAGTTTTAAGGAGATTTAAGCTCTCCCGTTTTTGAAAAACAAGGCGTGCTTCGTTGTCGCAAGGATGAACATGCCCACATCCGCGCGTCACTAAACGGCTTCACACTGCGCATGTGTAGATCAGCTGAGCGACGCCATCGTAAGTCCACTTAAAGTAAGTTCCCTTTAGCCGCCATCTTAGAGTAGAGACCCTGGACTCTCTGAGTGATGTCATTGGGTTTCCTCTTCCGGGAGTGCAGACGAAAACTGCCTCCATCTTGTGGTCAAACATAGGGACTGCATTTTTTATTTAAACTTTAATCTTTAAAGCCGATTTATAAACAAATTAAGTCTTCAAAGTAACTTCAAAGCAATCCATATCATTTGGAATAAACTAAATTTAACACCAATTTAAAGTTTCTATGCAAAAAGAAGCGAAAAAGAAACTTATTGGTTGTTGAAACTTTTCTCAGTGGTGGACTCCACTCACTGCGTACAGTAGGAACATACTGTATAAAAGCATCCATATTGAATTTAATCACTTATGTAACCACATATTGTAATTTTTTAAGTTAAAAGCAAACATATTTATACACTTTTAAGCAAAAATTGCAAACTTTGACGCTATATGTGTGTTTATTTTGCCGTTTTTAAATGTGACATGGTGTGATTCTCTTCCACAGAAACCCATTTTACCTTAAGGATTCTAATGCTGATGTTTACTCAAGAGTAATCTTGAAGTAGGATTAAACCTGTGCACTTTAACAAATAGATTTAGTGATTCACTGAATATTTATCAAAAAAAAAAAAGTTTTTTCTTCAAATTTAGGAAACCACATTAAGTGATTAACACTTAAAAGAAGCTCTAGGTGTTATTTAACCTCTTGCACTCCGTTGTACCGCGGACGGGCAAGTCTCTGTGTCCTAGAGCGCACGAGGGCTCACGAGAGTGCCCTCGTGCGCTCTAGGACGCATGATGGAGATGGTGATGTAGGTGGTGTATGGTGTCCAAGCGTGCACTGAAAATAAAAGCTGCAGACACAGCCGCGAACAGATTAGTTCATCTGATTGACTTCTCATTCGACTAATAAGAGCCTTGAATTGGGTTTCTGAAACCTTGAAGAACCAATGACTGAAAACCTAGCAAGAAGGACCCACCTACCAACGCTGTGAATGCAGTGAGCCAATTGAAGCAGAGAAGTTCGTGAGCTGTTTTTTTTAAGGCTGGGTGAAGACAGCGGATCAAAAAAGGACCCGCAGGAAGAACCCCACAGACCCAGCAGCACGGAGACCATCCACAAATGCAACCTGTGTGACAGCATTCGCGCATCGGCATGTCCGGCCATAGGCGGTGCTTATTTTGTTTTTGTTCCAGCAGAGTAGACGTTATGATTTCTTCCATGGTCATAGACCGACGGAGGCTGACGACGAAGGCTGAGTGACACACACGCCTTCGCCAGTCTTTTTTTAATTACTACTGTTATTTGTTTTGAAAAATCGTTTGCCAAAAACCGCAATCATGGAAGCACAAAACCGCAATAATGGAATTATGTTTTGATCGGGGCGCGAGACCAGAACCACGAGCGGACCAGCATCGCGTTCGTCTGACAATGGGGAAGAGAAGTTCGCCAGGACACTGCTGTGAAGAGGTAAGGTGTTATAAGCTAAATTATTCTTTATTCCTGAAAACTGTAATCCAAAATGACTTTTGACCGATCGGTAAATTACAACTGTGCGGCGCACAAAGTGCGCCGCAGTACACAGTTCGTTCGTCGTGTCCAGACCGTGAACACCGCCCCCCCCCGCTAGTCTTCTGTAGCGGGGGGGGGGGGGGCGGGGGAAGCAGCGGTGACTGAGCTGCTGTCCCACATCCCACATGAGGCTAATCCGTCATGTAGCAATGGCCGATGTCCATCCTCTGTAGGGAGGGGGGGACAACCCCCCCCCACACACACACAGACACAGCCCTGAGTGTGACCTTTCATTAGAGCCCAAAATGAAGCTTCTACATTGAAGCATTCAAAAGTTACAGACGTTTTTCCAAACTGTGCCATTTGGCACAGTTCAAAAACGCCTGGGAACAGCCTGAGGAAAAAGCTGTGTAATATATTCATTTTTTGTGGTATTGTTACAAAATTTGGACCTCAGCTGGATAACACTTGGTTCTACATTTCTGTTGCATTTTCCAGCCCGGATCTGAAGCTGTGTGTTATTTGCAAGCATTTGTATCCGAAAAAACACCCAGGCCAAATTTATTTTCTTCAAGTTCACTATGTTTAGATGACTGTAACTCAGTGGCCGGAGCACTTAGAGAGCTTATGACTGTTTTGCCAAAAAATTCAAAGTGTTTTCTTTTAAATGAGACCAACCCCATGAAGATGCTGCAAAGGGTTGAAGAACAGCTTTCGATTTACTTTGGGCACATTATTTTTTGGCGTTTTTAGGGAAATTGACCGGAGTGCAAGGGGTTAAACTCATTGTGTTATCTCTTGGTTCCTGTTTTCTCCACAGGAAAAGGAAAACATTTACCCAACTCACATAATTTTAAAATTTTTCCAGGATTTAAAAGAGAAAAGTCAAACGGTGCAAACATCGATCATTCTGTAAATAAGAAATTTTATAGATAACAATCAAAATAAATCACTACTAGCTTTAATTCTAAGAAATCCTTGGTAATCAAAATACCCAAAGCAATTCACTTGTCTCCTAATCTGTGAGTATTAAAACATTTAATGCTTCAAATAAAACAAAAGTAAAGCCTTAACTTTGAAAGAAAGTGGAAACTTATAACCTTAAGTCTCTAAAGCATTGAACCTCTTTTGTATTTTTTTTTTGTAAATAAAATTCTCACTTTCAAAGTGACATTCGGCAAAATTCTAAAGCTAATTATTGATGACCATTCCAATACTAAGCTCTGAAAATCAAAGGAAAGAAGTCAATCCACACAATTTAAATCCTTGTTTTGTTTTGTGAAACTCAAATTCAACTCAATTTCAATTCAACTTTATTTATTAAAAATATGGTTTAAACAAATTACTTGATTATCTTCACACTTCTAAATAATTTCAAAATTCTACCTCCCATATTACAAGCCTACAAGTTGGAACAAATTCTAAAAGAACTTTTAACTATCATGGTTGTAAAGTAAAACACTCAAGGTTAACCCTTGTCTAACAAATAAACTATAATCAACAAGTTGAATTTTTTTTTTTTTTTAGCTAAATAACGGAAAAACATGAGGAGTCAATGGACAACTGACTGTTTTACAAAACTGGATGACCTTCAAGCAACATTGGAAGGATGGACTTCTGATTTTATTTCTAGCTTCACAACACGGGTCAAGGAAACACAGCCCGAAGATCTGAAACAACTCACTGAAGAACTTTTGGATTACCACACTGAAAAGCCACCAGAAGGAAAGGACCTCACCAGTGTGTTAGGTAAGTTTGCACTAGCATTAGTTGCAAGGTTAAAGGTAGCCGAGAACGAGCTAGCAAATCAACAATCAGCAATCCTATCTCTCCAAGAAGAGAACGAAACACTGAAAGAAAATTTAGAACAAACACAAGAGAAGAATGACAAAACTCAAGATCAACTTGATGAAGCGTTACAAGATCTGGACCATGCAGAGTCAAGAAATAAACAGTTGATGCATGACAATGATGTGCTTCACCAAAACAACAATGAACTTGAAGATGCCCTTCAAGACACAAAGAAGGAACTCAGAAGAGTTGAAGGTCAACTTGAAAATGTAAAAAATGACTACAAGGAATGTCAACTGCTCTTAAAGGAGGCACATGAACAGTGGGACATCCGCCACACTCCCTCACCCAATTCCCATTTCGTGTACGGACGACTGCTTGGACAACGTGTGCGTGCCCCTTCAGACCGCGACCTTGACAAGATCGCGTGAAATGTCACCAAATTTGATCCAGGTCCTACGGGTTCACCTGATGCCAAAGTCTATTTACAGGACATTGATTACTACCCATGTAAGTATCCTGATGCTACGGTCGACAATCGCATCTGTTTGATCTAACTAACTTCTAACAGGTCAGTATCAAAATTCATAGACAGCCGGCAAACATCAAAGCAGACTACATGCTGCTCTGCGAAGCCATCGAAAAGGAATTCTCCAACGACTGCCTACAGGCAGGGCTAACCGCAGCCCTAGCCATGAAGCAAGGACGCTCAGAGCCGCCACAGGCCTACTACCAGAGACTCCTACTTGCATATTTCGGATCTCAAAATACACCAGGGATTTAAGAAGACCACAATTTCAAGACCCTCTTCATCCAAGACCCCCATCCCACTGTGAGTCATCACCTTGGAGTTACAGCTAACCCAAGGTCAAACTCAATAAGTCAGCTGAGAGAGTTTGCACACTATGTGTTCCAAAAACAGCAACAAAGCTGCAACAAACACGCTGAACCTGCCACACCTTGGAGTTGGAAGGAACCCCTCGCTTTACTCCACCTCCCACACCGCGAGTACAGAAACAGCCAAAACATTTTTCCAGCCGACCTCATCAAGGTCAAAACCAAACTAGGTCCTCTGGATCTCACTTTGGACCAACTTTGCGAAAACCCGACTACCGTTGAAGACCATATCCACCGGATAGGTCACAAGAACACGATACGGACTACCATGATGACAGATACCGATACGAAGACACGCATAACTGTGACAAATGGTCTCCATCTCATCACAGAAGCTCAGAAGTAGAGACCTATCACAAATCTTGGAAGAAAGAAGAAACTCCTACTCTCAGTGGAAAAGATATTGAAATTGTCAAACACCTCCTCGCAGAGATTCAAAGCAACAAAGAAAATAGAACTGCTAACATCCTAGCTATATCAGCTATGACAACTCAAAACAAACGTTCCAAATGAAGAAAACGCAAGAAGAAAATCCCTTTTGCAAATGAGGAAGAACCAAAGGACTCAATGGAGTGCTGTTATGGTAGCCCATCCACAGGTCACAGACCACTCCTCTAACAACATTTCACAACTCTGTGTCAAACCACCGGTTCCACAAGTTCTATGTGTTTTACACAAGAGGGGGGTGGCACGGAAATTCTACCTCCCACTGACCCTTGAAGACGTGATGTGTCAGGACGCTGTTTTAGACACCGCTGCTGACATCACTCTCATGTCACACAACCTTTTTGACAAACTACATGTAGCCGCTAACCGCGCTCACAAAGATTTAAAACTGGAACCCTGTTCATTAGCCGTGCGACCATATGCGCTCACTTTTCTCTCTCTCTGCGCCACACGAGTAGGCTGCCTTTTGCAACAGCGGCTCGATTCCGAGTTTTTTTCCCTCCCTCTCTCTTTTGATCAGTCTTTTTTTTTCACCCCACTTATATCACGGACACACAGATCGTCCCAAATGTCTCCTGAGCCGGTGGACGGAGCCACTGTTTATAGCAGGATACGATACAACAGGGAAGAGCTGCTAGCATTTAACCGCCACCCGGTCCCATTGGAAAAACTCGACATACCGAGAGAACTGAGGCGAAAGCGTCGCGGCTGCCGGGCTGGAGTAAGGCGGAGGACAAAAAATATAAGGTACAGACCCTCCCTTCCATCTGTTGTCATGGGAAATGTACGGTCGATACTGGGAAAGTTAGATGAGCTAGCGGCTATCTCCCGTTACGATAGCACTTACCGGGAGTGCTCTCTCCTTTTGTTTACTGAGACGTGGCTAACTGAACTAGCAGCAGATGCTAACATTGAGCTGGAGGGTTTTCACATGATACGAGCTGACTGAACATCAGACAGTGGCAAAGCAAGGGGCGGTGGAGTGATAATGCATGTTAACAACAACTGGTGCAGACCGGGACATATCACTGTTAAACAACGACACTGCAGCAAAGACATTGAGTTGCTAGCTGTTAGCATGAGGCCTACATATCTCCCGAGAGAACACTCACACGTGATCTGCATTGTTGTTTATGCAAATCCGACGGCGAACGCTGGGACAGCGCGTGACGTCATCCATTCAGTAACCAGCAGGCTGCAGACAGAACACCCAGATGCTCTTCTCCTCATCTCAGGCGATTTCAACCACGTTTCACTGTCTCCCATTCTACCCACGTTCACCCAGTATGTCACATGCCACACTAGAGACAATAAAACACTGGATTTATTCTACGCAAACACTAAGGAGGCGTATACCTCATCACAACTCCCCCCACTCGGGAGATCGGATCACAACTTCTTCGCTAAGGGGGTCACCATCATGCCCAAAGACTTCCAGCTGGCCCGCTGCATCCGCGGAGAGAGAGCTTAGACTTTCTGCTGCACATCCACCAGCCATAATGCTCTGCACTGTGTGTCTATATATATACATTTATAGTAATATGGACATATGTTTGCTAGATGTTGTTTTTTCTTGCCTTCTGATTGTTGCTCTGAGTGTTGCTGTCCCTGTGCTGTTGCAATCCTGGAATTTCCCCATTGTGGGACTAATAAAGGCTTATCTTATCTTATCTTAACTTGGTTCATCTCCGGCCGGTGTACAAACCCCTAGTGCACAGACAACCTCCGGCCATGCACACTGTGGAGTTATGGTCTGAGGAGACAATGGACACTCTAAAGGACTGTTTTGACGCCACCGCCTGGAAGCAGCTCTGCGATCCACATGGTGAGGACATCGATGGCCTCATTCACACCTTCACGGGCTACCTCAGCTTCTGTGTGGATAAATCCGTTCCCACCAAGACCATACGGCGTCACTCAAACAACAAACCCTGGATCAACCCTGAGATAAAAACACTTCTGAGAGAGAAGAAGAGGATCTTCAGGTCGGGGAACAGGGAGATGCTGAAGTCCGTACAGAGGGAGCTGAGGAGAAAGATCAGAGAAGGCAAGGACAGCTTCAGGAAGAAGATGGAGGACAAGCTGCAACAGAGCGACATCAGCGGGGTCTGGAGAAACCTCAAAACCATCTCGGGGCTCTAGAATACCTCCCCCCAGGCCACGGGGGGCAGGGAGTGGGCGAACAACCTGAATCTGTTTTTCAATAGATTTGACCAACCGCCCTCCCCCCTGTCTGCACAACAACCACTGCTGCCTCTAAGAAATCAAGTCCTGCTGCCCACTCCCCACTCCACCGACACCCCCCCCACTCCCAACACACAGCCCCCCATCCTGACCCTGACCAAGACCCAGGTGAGGACGGAGCTGAGGAAGATCAAGGCGAGGAAGGCGTCGGGACCGGACGGCATCAGCGCAAAGCTCCTCAAGTCCTGTGCAGACCAGCTGTGTGGGATTGTGACGTATATCTTCAACATGAGCCTGAAACTGGGGAGGGTACCACACCTGTGGAAAACATCTTGTGTGGTACCTGTACCAAAAACTTCCCACCCCAAAGACCTGAACAGCTACAGACCGGTGGCCTTGACGTCCCACTTGATGAAGACCCTGGAGAGACTGCTCCTTGCTCATCTCCGCCCCCTGGTGGAACCAGCGATGGATCCACTCCAGTTCGCCTACCAGCATGGCATTGGGGTGGAGGATGCGGTGATTTTCCTCCTTCACCGTTCTCTGTCCCACCTGGAGAAGCCCGGGAATATGGTGAGGATCATGTTCTTTGACTTCTCCAGTGCTTTCAACACCATCCAACCGATGATCCTGAAGGACAAGCTGCTGCGCGCAGGGGTGGACCAGCACCTGTCATCATGGATCCTGGACTACCTCACGAACCGGCCTCAGTTTGTGAGAACCCGGGACTGTGTTTCCGACACGATCATCAGTAGCACGGGGGCCCCCCAGGGAACGGTGCTGGCTCCCTTCCTGTTCACTCTTTATACTGCGGACTTCTCACACAACACAACACACTGCCATCTACAGAAGTTCTCTGATGACTCTGCGATCGTTGGTCTCATCTCCAACGGAGATGAAGCTGAGTACAGAGGGCTTATCCAGGACTTCGTGGACTGGTGCCATCGGAACTGCCTCCAGATCAACGCGAGGAAAACTAAGGAGCTGGTGGTGGACTGCCGCAGGCATGGGCAGCCCCTCACAGCACCAGTAAATATACAGGGAACAGACATCGAGATGGTGACATCCTATAAGTACCTGGGTGTTCATCTGAACAATAAACTAGACTGGTCACACAATACTGACGCACTCTACAAGAAGGGACAGCGCAGGCTGTTCCTGCTGAGGAGACTCAGATCTTTTGGTGTACAAGGGGCGCTGCTGAAGTCATTCTATGACACGGTGGTGGCATCAGCCATCACTTTTGGAGTGGTCTGCTGGGGCAGTGGCATTACTGCAGCCTATAGGAAGAGACTGAAACTGATTAAGAAAGCTAGCTCTGTCCTGGGGCAGCGCCTTGACCCGATGGAGGAGATAGGAGAGAGAAGGACGGTGGCTAAACTGTCATCTCTGCTGGAGTCCGAGTTCCACCCTATGCAGGACATACTGGATGCACTGATGAGCTCATTTAGCAGCAGACTACATCATCCCAGGTGCACAACCGAGAGGTTTCGTAGGTCCTTCCTACCAACGGCTGTCAGACTGTACAACCTAAGCAGGGCTGCTCGCAGAGATAGCAAAAAGACGTAACAAACTAATAGTTTTTTGAATGCAAAAGATGCAATAGACTTACACAATGGTCCTCTCCGGCATACAACTAGGAACATACCGGTCGCTATGGAGGGTGAGAATATGTATGGGCACATAATCATACCATGTAGGATAACTAAGTAGACGGTTATGCTGTTTCATCCCATCTAGCAACAATGCTCTGCACTGTGTGTTTATATATTTACATATTTATTCCATCTAGCTACAATGCTCAGCACTGGGTGTGTTTATATTTATATATCTATATATTTATTCCATCTAGCTACAATGCTCCGCACTGTGTTTTTATATATCTACATATTATTCCATCTAGCTACATTGCTCCGCACTGTGTGTGTTTATATACTTGCATATTTATTCCACCTAGCTGCAATGCTCCGTACTGTGGGTGTTTATATATTTACATATTTATTCCATCTAGCTACAATGCTCTGCACTGTGTGTGTGTGTGTGTGTATATATATTTTATAGTAATATTTACATATGTATATTAGCTGCTCTTGCTTGCTTGTTTTTTTTCTTGCCTTCTGATTGTTGCTCTGAGTGTTGCTATCCCTGTGCTGTTTCAATCCTGGAATTTCCCCGTTGTGGGACTAATAAAGGCTTATCTTATCTTATCTTATCTTATCTTAAAACAACCCTGTTGGGCATATCACTACTAAACATCTCCATTGGACCCATGACCTTGACACATCCGGTCTATGTGTCCAAACTTGACTCCATTCCATTGCTCGTTTGCAAAGACCTACTGAACTATTTTGAGCCACTGATTGATTTCAAGAACCTCAAACTATGTGCTCAAACTCAACACCCTCACCCATTTGACCTAACAAGGACAACTGAATCACAGTGCTTTGTTCTGAACGCTTTGGACACCTAAAGTCTCACACAGCTAGCACTGTTGGAACAGTTGAAACCGATTGAAAGCGACCGCAAAGACCAAGGTGAGTACTTATTTATTTATTTAGCGAATGCAAAGTCCTCAAGCCAAGCAGTTGCCTCCTGGTTTGCTGTATGGAGGGTGTGTAATCCTCCTTCCAGTCTTTGGAGCGGGCAAGCCTCTATGATGTGTTCCATTGTTTGCTTCTCTCCACATGTGCACAGTGAGCTAGGGCTACTGCCCCATCTGTGAAGGCTGGCCAAGCAGGGGCCATGTCCAGTCCTGAAGCGATTGAGTGTAGACCACTGTCTCCTTGGGAGATTGGTGCCCGGGACCTGTTGGTTGGGGTTTGTCACCAGGTGTTTGTTTGGGACCTCCTTGGTCTCCCATTCCTCTTGCCAAGCTGTCTGGATGGTGAAGTCAGCTGGGGGAGGGTTTTTCCAAATCGAATGTCTGGATGAAAGTCGGGCAGTGGGTGGGGTGTAGATATCTGCATAGATTGGTAAGTGAGGAGAATCTTTGGCTTTTTGAAGCATCCTTTGAGTTAGTGCTGCTCGCCGGATGAGTGGGGGGGGGGGGCTATGGTGAGTACTGTCCTCAAGAAGTCAAAAGTCACCTTCAGATACAAGGTCAAACCAAAGAAGTGAATGACCTTGGAAACTCAATGGCCGAGCAGAAAACTCCAAACAACCCCCTTGATACCCTCTATTCAATATTGGTGTCACATTTTGAAACCCATCCACCTGCCCCTGAGACCTCCATGGTCACAGAAGCCACACCAACCAGCTCTCTAGACCCTACGAAACCTCAAATTTATGCAACGATGAACTTAACTTTTGCAAACGTTAGGCACACATTTACTCAAGCTCGTGACCAAATGATCCATAAAATCGTCAAACACCGGTCGGATACAACTGTACACGCACTCCCCGCTTCTAAAACCTTTGACATACCAAAATTGAAACCACTTCCTGCGACACAACTTCCTCTGTAGCTACATAATGGCAATCGTATTCCTGCTTCCGACGAACCATCATCGCCACCGCTCAAAGTTCCTCAAAACCAGAGGGGAGTGATGACTGCCAACGCCCATAACATTCCAGCTGCAGAACACAAAAGCGTCAAAAGGACCTACAACACTCCCGAGGCTGTATTTCAAAAACATTTGGACCGATTTGCCAAACGACACAAAGTGTACAACAACCAAAGACTCTCGCATGACAAACTGAAAAGGGGGGACAAGATCTTCCACCACACATTTGTACCGCAAACACCAGAAATCAATTTACAGGAAAGGAAAATCGCCCCTAAATTCCTGCCCGAGTGGATGAATCCACACATTGTGAACAACAAACTTTGGCCACTCAAGTGCCAAATCCAAGACCCCATTTTCAAATGGGCTCACCAAAATCAGAGTAAACTTTACCAAAACCCCATGGGACTTGTCAGGTACAACACTGTCAAAGTAAGTCCATAAATAAGATTAAAATCAAGCCTACGTCTGAGAAATAACTGTAGCTAACTACTAGCCTCAGGTACACTCAAATTTCTCCAAACAGTCAGTTAACTGCATCAAAACTTCCAAAAAGAAAAGGGTAAACTAAAACCAAATTATCCCTTAAACTTATTTCCAAGGTCTCTATAAAACCTAATAAATTTCAATCAACTTACTATTCTCAAATAGTACACTCAAAACATCCAACACTATTAGCTTGAGCTAATAACATCAAAATTTCCACTAAAGGAGAAAAACAGGCTAAGGTTTAGAGTTCAATCTCCAAAAGAAATTGTTCCACCTCTGAGAATAATTTTAATTTGCCAATCAGGTATCAAAAGAAAAATCAACAACAAGATTAAGATCCAAAATCATTCACTTTTATCTGTTTGCCAGGATGATGGCCCTTCTGTTCTTTAGTTTAGCCATCTGCCTATCAATCACACCCACACTGTTACCCAGTCAGAACTGGGCCGAGTCAAGACAAAAAGTCAACAATCAGCCTCATCATTAGAGCCTCTTGTTAGCCTTAGCACATCTACTGTTGACTCGGTCAACACCGTTACATCGAAACGCCAGGTCATCGAACCACAAACGGTTACCAAAAATCTTACAAGACACTGTGTTGGTTTTGAATGCTTGCTCCGAAGCTTCAGTCAAACTCAACAAGGTCTTAAACTCTTTGCTCTTTAGGTTGAAGGTTGACTATGCTCACACACAGCCAGTGTCTACGTTACTCCCAGAGGTAGCTAGAAACATTAGCTTTTCAGTTAACGCTTTAGCAAGGAGCATGCTTTCTCATCATCTTATCCTTTTTGCAGTAAATCCAAATTTACTTCTCGTTGCCATTCAAAGAACGATGACATCCCATGTCCACTCAGTTTTTCTGAATCAAAGCCTTAAACACCCTATGACTTGCACATCTGTGGAACCATGGTTTAGTCCAGCTAAACCAATTCAATTTGAACCTCCTTGAGCTACCTCAATATTGATTAGTCTAAATCTCTACCTCAAATATGAGCAATAATTTTTGTAATTTTGCTTTTGATCTGGACTCCTAAGATTTTTGAGTACATGCATGCGTATATACAAATACATATTCTTTGCACTCCATTTAGATTTTTATGCACATTTAAACTACTTTTGAAATTTTGAATAGATATTTTACGGCAAACCCAAAACATTTATATCAAGTATGTCAAAACCCACATACTTGTAGTTACATTTTTGTCACCAGAATTTTTAAGTCTTTACAGATATATATATATATAGGATTTTAGTATATCCTAGACCATTATATAATGTTTATATTTGGCCATACCCAAATTATTTTTTGAAAACTTCTAGAAGTTTTTCACCAAACCAAATTTAAGGATCTACACTTAGGAATAGATACTGTTTACAAGCTTAAGACTTATGGACATCAGAACCTTTAGTTCAGCATTTGGATCAAGAATCACCAAATTGGAATTTGATGCCTAGGACTGCTATCAACGCTGACCAAAACTCACCGTCGATACCAAAGGGGGGAGCTGTAGCATCATCTCACTTTGGCTCATCGATAAAATTATTCTTCAGCTTAAAGACATTGTTTCACACACGAAAAGGACAGTCAAGAACTGCTCTTTCACCCCAGGACCACAGCTGAACTAACATTCCTTTGTTAAACCAGTCTCTGGAATTCCTCCTAATGCATTTCCAGCTGAACATTTTATGGGCCAATAAAACTTTGACAAAGAACAGACCTTTGTGGAATGCCATATGGCCTACAAAATATCCACTGCTCAACATTGCCCTCTACTGGTAACTCTGGGACATGCTGGATTTAACCAGTGAACTTTTAACCACATTCTTGTTACAAAACTCAATTCTCAACATCCTTTTTTTTTTTTCAGGACACCATGGAAAAGCAAATGGACTCTGATGTTTGATGTGGACAACCAATAATGGGTTTGAAATATATTAATCCTTGATTTTAAATATGTGCATGTTAAAATGTTTAAATGAATGTTTATTCCTGCATGTTAATTTAAAAGCACTAGTTATAAAGTTGCATGAATCAGCAAAGTAGGTTAGATTTTATACATAAGTGTATAGATAAATTTTCAGTGTTAAGATGTGTATCAGATTTGCCAAAACGTCTCTCAAATCATGTGACTGACCGCGGCCAATCTCTGCTTGACAGCAGCTCTCTCAATATTAGTGGTTGCTACAGACAAAAGCCTGTTTGTTCACTGGACTAAAGTTCATAAAACCCGCCCACGAAGGAAGACTATTGGTTGGGGCTCCTGCCAATCCCTGGAAGCCCGCGAAAGTTATCCGCAGATAAAGATTTGCCAAAACGTCTCAAATCATGTGACTGACCGCGGCCAATCTCTGCTTGACAACAGCTCTCTCAATATTAGTGGTTGCTACAGACAAAAGCCTGTTTGTTCACTGGACTAAAGTTCATAAAACCCGCCCACAAAGGAAGACTACTGGCTGGGGCTCCTGTCAATCCCTGAAAGCCCGCGAAAGTTATCCGCAGATAAAGAGGAGAGACCCCTCTCTTCAGCCCTTTGCTCTCTTTCCCCCCCCCCTTTTCTTCACACAGTGGAGTGGTGGCTCAGTTGGTAGAGCATCCGCCCCACACCCGGGAGGCAGGGGTTCAAATCCCGGCCGGGTCATACCAAAGACCATATAAAAATGGTGCTTTCTGCCTTCTAGCGTGGTGCTCCGCATAATGGAATGGGGAAAGTAAAGTTACACACAGAGCTACCAGAGGACTGACCCCCCGCTGTAGCTTTCACTACTTACAGTAGCTGTGTGGCCTAGGGTCAGAGAAACGGAGATAGGCGCCGCCCATATACACCTTCAGGTGTGAAGGGATTAACTAACTAACTAACTTCTTCACAGCAGATGACTTCTCAGCATCTCATGGCAGATCTCTACAGGAGAGCAAAGAAGAGATCACTTCATTGCCGCAGAACATGAAATATTGTGTTTGTATAAACTTCTTTGTATTACTTCTTTGCTTTTTCTTTAAATGTCTAGGAATTAATCCTTTTCTTTCCTGAGCTCAACTTCTAATTCAGAGTCAAACTCCCATTCCTAGGCATCTATTTTTATAACTTTTTCCTGCTAAACTTTCTTTAAACTTGCCGTTTTTAACTTTGATTTTATGTTTATTTTTGTATGGACCACCTCCACACTAGAAGCTAATTTAATCTCCACGGAGTCGTAGAAGTCTTTTAATTTTGCTATTGGATCAGATTTTGTAATTATTCTCGAATTCCCTCATGAGAGGCCGCGGACCCATCAAGGCCAAGACGAGCAGCTGAAGAAACCAACCTCGCCATTATGCTGTACCTCAGCCCTTGGGATCAATACATACCAAAATCTCATCTTGTGACAATAGACTGGAAAGCTTCTGTACTTTGTTCGAATATCTGCTGGCCAGATATTCTGGTTTTGGGAGCCATCTAAGAACTAAAGACTACTACACTGGAAGGATCTTCACCAGCCTGGGTCACGTAAGCTGCATTCTTTATTCATCTGCTGAATAAAATGTCTGAGATTTGAGAATAATTCAGTATCTGATCAGATGCAAAATTAAAGAGCAATTAACATAACTCTTCTTTCTTTAAAATTCCATTTTCATTTTCTTAAGAGTAATCCAGAATTTTCCATATAATTAGTTTAATTTTCCCCATAAATTTGCGTTCCATTTTCCATAATCTGTTAACTTCAAACTGACCTAATTCAGCTTACATTTTCACCCTGGTTCTGCAGATGTTCACATTGTTACTCTATCATTTACAAGTTTAATTTAATGGTTAATGCAAATCATTGCAATGTCCTTTAATCATCATTTCATTTAGTAAATATGGGAAAATGAGAGAAGTTGTTGGGAATTTATTTCATTCGGAGTGGTTTCAAAGCCCCCAGTATCGAATTCACTAAGATTTTGAGACTGATTATTAATTAAGTTATTGAATGATTAAACAGGTATAAAGTGAAATTAATGATCAAAGTGCTCACGAAAGAGGTGAGCTGGCACCCCTACGAGTGTTTATTAACTTTTTCTGTGTGTGTGGACCCGGAGTGAATCTCAGGTCCTGATACATTAATACAAATTAAATAATTGTTATACCTGATCATAATTATAACTCACATATTGCTACACTGATGTGTTCCTGAAGCCCTGGAGGAGACTGGCCCAATTTGAAGGGTGTGCTGATTGCCCACACATGGTAGGTGCAGCTGCAGGGAATAAGGGAGTTAATCAGGGAAAGAGCAAAAAGTGTGAAGCCAGAACCACTACAAATATTTAAACTTAAGAGTATCCACATCCTCAAATAGAAGTGTGATGGCAGAGAATCTGAGAACTAATCACTCAAGATCACTTTTAATAAAACACATCATCACTAATTTATTTTTAACGTGCCTTTTTTTATTTCCTTAACATTTTCCTTCTATCTTTACATGCAGATATTTCATCTCCAAATCTATTTTCTGATTTTTGTTTCTATTGAGATAGATTTTGTGCATATCCTTTGCTGGCAACTACAATGAAATTCTTAAATTTAGTAATCTTAAAGGTAAAATATTCAGTTCTGTTTAGCAGTAATATGTCACAATAAAATTAATAAAATCAGTTTCTTACGTTGTCAAATTGCTGCATAGATTTTGGAGGAGGATCCACTACACTGCCCTCTTCAGTCTCTTATGGAACAGAACTAAGTTCTGCTGCAAATCCTCCGTCTTTAAACACCACAGTCACATATTGGATGCTTGGCACATATTGTCCATATACAGTAGCTTAGTGGACCCTCTGGATCCTCTTTGTCCACTTCTGTCACAGCTGATGCAATCTCCTCTTCAGCCTTATTATTGTATTAACAATCTTGCGGCCTTTGGCTTAATCAAGGATAGTTTGTCAGAAGGAGGGGGGGGACTATATTTAGATTACAAGACTAGGACACCATCTTGGAGGTGATAAAATTGTAAAAAAGTACAAATAAAAAGCCCACATTCATTCAATGAAAAAAATAAGCTTGTGAGGGAAATGAGTTGAATAGAAAAACCCCTTAAAAAGGTTTGTATAAATTAACACTATAGCAAGGCTTGCATAGTGATGCCTTATTGTAATTGCAATATGGGAAAAAAAATTAAAATCCATACTGTATAATCTGATTAACTAAGTATGTGGGGAAAGTTAAGCCTTAACAGAGATTCACAAAATAAACAATAAAGGATGGAGTCATCAGACTTTCTTACATTTTACCAGGGCAGTACCCAAAATATTATCTTGTCTGGATATCTGTATGACAGTGGTGTTCATTTTTTAAATTAGGTATTTGGATATTTGCTCCTTCACCCAAACTGCTCAATTTTAAAAATGCAATTCTGACTTACTAAATTTCCAAAAAAGGTCACGAAATTACATGAATAAATTTAGAAATATATCAAGAAAAACAAATTCATGTGACAGAAATTGCAAATTTGTGAACAAAAAAATTTATATTTACAAAGAAGTATGCAAAATATATCTTTGGGAAAATGATTTCAAATTACATGGAAAAACTGCATATTTACTATAAAAAAATAAAATTACAAGAAAAAATGGCTCTCAAATTTACATGAAAAGCTGCAAATTTATGAAAAAAAGTGCAAATTTACATGAAAAAAATTATGGCAAAAGCCATTACATCTGAATGTAATGATAAAGGTTGTAAAATAGCCTACTGCCTTACAGTGCAATTGATTTATAACATCACATTATTCTGAATACTTTTTTTTTTTTTTATGGAAAATAAATTTGACCAAAGGGACATCCAACCAGGGGCTCAAACTCACAACCTGTTACATTAGAGTCTGGCACTCTGCTTATGTCACCAAGACGCTTTACCCTCTTGGCAAACCAAGAAGAAATGCTTAAATAAATTTTTATAGATTGTCTACTGGTGAAGAATCAAAAAAAAAAAAAACCCTCACTTCATGCAGTCAGCAGTTCTTTGCAGGCCAGCTCCCTGCATTTTTGGCTTATGTAGCTGTTTTTTCTTTTTGATTATGTTTTTTTCTACTCCTCATACAGTGGTGTGAAAAAGTGTTTGCCCTCTTCCTGATTTCTCATTTTTTTGTATATTTGTCACACTTAAATGTTTCAGATCATCAAACAAATTTAAATATTAGATAATGATAACACAAGTAAACACAAAATGCAGTTTTTAAATGAAGGTGTTTATTATTAAGGGGGGAAAAAAATCCAAATCTACATGGCCCTGTGTGAAAAAGTGATTGCCCCCTAAACCTAATAACTGGTTGGGCCACCCTTAGCAGCAACAACTGCAGTCAAGCATGTGCGATAAGTGGCAATGAGTCTTTTACAGTGTTGTGGAGGAATTTTGGCCCACTCATCTTTGCCGAATTGTTGTAATTCAGCCACATTGGAGGGTTTTCGAGCATGAACTACCTTTTCAAGGTCATGCCACAGCACAGGTGTCAAACTCATTCCATGGAGGGCCAAGACCCTGCAGGTTTTACCTCCACCCAGTGTCTCCAACAGGTGATTTCTCTGAATTTCTTCCTACTGATTGCTGATCAGTGAAAACACCTGCTGAAGAGACTGGGTGAAAGTAAAACCTGCAGGGTCTTGGCCCTCCATGGAATGAGTTTGACACCCCTGTGCCACAGCATCGCAATTGGATTCAGGTCAGGACTTTGACTAGGCCACTCCAAAGTCTTCATTTTGTTTTTCTTAAGCCATTTAGAGGTGAACTTGCTGGTTTGTTTTGGATCATTGTACTGCTGCAGAACCCAAGTGCACTTCAGCTGGAGGTCATGAACAGATGGCCGGACATTCTCCTTCAGGATTTTTTGGTAGACAGCAGAATTCATGGTTCCATTTACCACAGCAAGTCTTGTAGGTCCTGAAGCAGCAAAACAGCCCCAGATCATCACATTACCACCACCATATTTTACTGTTGGTATGATGTGCCTTTTCTGAAATGATGTGTTACTTTTACACCAGATATAATGGGACACACACCTTCCAAAGAGTTCAACTTTTGTCTCATCAGTCCACAGAGTATTTTTCCAAAAGTCTTGGGGGTCATCAAGATGTTTTCTTGATGATCCCCAAGATGACAAAACTGAGACGAACCTTTATGTTGTTTTTGATCAGCAGTGGTTTTCGTCTTGGAACTGTGTCATGCAGGCCAGTTTTGCCCAGTCTCTTTCTTATGGTGGAGTCATGAACACTGACATTAACTGAGGCAAGTGAGGTCTGCAGTTCTTTGGATGTTGTTGTGGGGTCTTTTGTGACCTCTTGGATGAGTCGTCGCTGCACTCTTGGGGTAATTTTGGTTGGCCGGCCACTCCTGGGAAGGTTCACCACTGTTTCATGTTTTCGTCATTTGTGGATAATGGCTCTCACTGTGGTTTGCTGGAGTTCCAAAGCTTTAGAAATGGCTTTATAACCTTTTCCTGACTAATAGATCTCAATTACTTTATCATTTGTTCCTGAATTTCTTTGGATCGCAGCATGATGTCTAGCTTTTGAGGATCTTTTGGTCTACTTCACTTTGTCAGGCAGGTCCTATTTAAGTGATTTCTTGATTGAGGACAGGTGTGGCAGTAAACAGGCCTGGCTGTGGCCAGGGAAATTGAACTCAGCTTTCCAAAGATGTGATAAGTCACAGTTAATTTATGTTTTACTGGAGGGGGGAGGGGTCACTTTTTCACACAAGGCCACCAGGGGGAAACAGGTCAGGAGGGAAGAAAAAGCAGGGAAGGAAGGTCAGGAGGGAAGAAAAGCAACCCCGCCCAGGGCCCATAACAGAAAACACACTTACCCCCCCCCCCCCCCAAGTCCAAAGGCGTGGAGGCTCGGGAGGTCGCCCAGAGTCCCAGGCCCAGCAGACAGTCCGGAGAACAGAGTCCGGTGGCCTACCGGAAAACATGGGCCACCGGACCCAGAGACTCAGTCCTTCAGGCGACCAGCCAGTGCTGTTGAGCCCCCAGGGCTGGAGGAGTGAAGCAGGAGGCGGCCTGCCCAGTGAGAGGCTCGCTGGTGGGTGGCCAGACCATAGGGAGGGAACCCCCATGGCGTCGGACAGGGAGGAGAAGGGGACCACGGCATCCTCAGGCAGATCCACAGTGCCCTCGGTGGTCCCGGATTGGGACACAGCTGCACCTGTGCTGGACCCCGACTGGGCCGGCTCCGTTGCACCCACGGTGGACCCCGACTAGGCCGGCTCCACTGCACCCGCGGTGACCTCCGGCTGAGGCTCTGCAGCACCCGCGGTGACCTCCAGCTGAGGCTCAGCAGCACCCACGATGACTCCCGATTGGAGAGCTGCAGTACCAGCGGTGGACTCCAGCTGGAGCTCAGCGGCACCCGCGGTGGACCCCGACCAGGCCAATGCTGCACCCTTGGTGGAACCCGCGCTGGAGTGTGGCATCCATGATGGGTCCAAGCAGGAGCACAGCACCCACGTTGGGCTGATCCTGGAGCACAGCCCCCACGATGGTCTGAAGCCAGCCTGCCGCACCCATGGAGATACATCCTGTGGAGGGACCCACACGATGACCTCAGGCAGCAGGGAAGCTGGACTCACGACGTCGTCAAGCGGCGGGCCCGGTTCCAAGGTGACCCCTGGTGACGATGGCTCCTCTCCGGCTAGAACTGATCCTCTAGAACTGACATCAGAAACACAAGAGAGAAAACTTGCCTGACCTCAAGCTCCACCGCTGTCCAGGACTCCGTCGATCCTGACAATAAAGACTCGGGCCCCGCCTCCAGCAGGTCCAGCTCAGGCTCCCACTCCGCTGCTGCAGCCTCCACAGAAGGCGAGATGGTGGTAACAGTCCTATTATCCCCCTGTAGCGGCTCCAATGCAGGGAATTCCTCTGGTGTGGCTGCAGGGGAACCTCTCCATGCTGGCTCCGGGAAGGAATCCTCTGAACCCACTGGCTCCTCCACCATCTGATGGTCCTGACCTTGGGCCAACAGGCCCTCAGGGAGAATTGGAGGAGACTCAGAGAGGGGAAAAAATGAATTAATATTTGCAGCTGGAGGAGTGGACCCAACGGACTGCTGAAACTGGACCTCTCCCTTAGGAGACAGGCAAGATTCAATACTATTAGATGGAATGGAAAGGAAAAATACTTGCCTGTCAACCCGGTTCCTGATGTTGACAGCTGCAGATAGTTGGCAGTCATCCCTCTCCATGTCAGCAGTGACGTGGGCCCCTCTAGAGACTTGTGGAGGAGCCGTCTCCATGACGACGGAGGTTGGCGTGGCCAGGGTGAGCTCAACGGACCTCACGGCAGCTGGAAAGATTGCGGCTGCTGCAGTCAAGGAGGGCTTCTTCCGGAGTCTCGACGCTGGATGACGCCGTCTGCGGGGGGCTGGAGCTGGTTGGATCGTAGCAGGAACGAACACCAAACCCTGGCATGGAGCAGGATCAGTGGAACCCCGGAAGTGCCCTTCCTTCGGTGCGAGCCCGGTCTTCTTGGGGGATTTCCTCACCCCTCCACCGAACTCTTGCTGCAGCGCTGCCAAACGGGTCAACCTCTCGGCTCCCTCTGGATGATCTGCGAGCTGAGGGCACCGCTGAGCTGCTGCTGAAACAAAATTAAAAACTTAATACCAATAATAATGGATGACAGGAGCTGGTAAATTATATACGGATAAATTAATGAATAAAATGACATAAAAATAAATGCAAAAACTATTGCAAACAATAATCATGAATTGTCAGTGGTTCGGGTCATAATCATAATAATGATAATAATAAATAATAATATACAAGTAAGAACATTAATAATAGTAATGAAAAGAAGGGACAATAGGAATTTTTTGATAATCGTGCTTTTCTTGTGGTGTTACATAAAATATCATTATAGGAAACTATGAAAGAGAAAAATCATACGCTATAAAACTTATGATTCTTCCTACAATTCATAGTGTTAAAAATAAAGGAAAGCTGAAGGATTAAAAAAAAAAAGGGCTGTGTGTTACATTCCTAAACTTGTGGCAGCATTGAGAGAAGGACAGGTAGTTGTAAGTGATACTGGAAAGGTAACCTTACAGCTGATGAAGCAAAAAGAGGAGAGTAAGAAACCACCTCAATATGATGATGTTGCCTCACGTCCTCCAAAAGCCCCTCCAGTTCAACAGATGCCTTGCCCTAACCCATACACAGAGTGTGTAAACATGCTCTCCAAACAAATGCTCCTTGCTACATTTGTTGAAGGAAACCATGACATGGTAAATACAGTAACAGGAGTGCTACATATGAGGCCAATGTTGACCACAAAAGGTAGCAAGACATCTGCAGACACAGTCCAACAACTTATTAACCAAGTAACACCTATAGAGCCACTAGTCAGCACAATCACCATTATGACAGCCAGGAGGAAGAAAAGGAGGAGTCCCTTAACAAAACAGGGATAGGATAAGATAAGATAAGATAAGATAAGATAAGCCTTTATTAGTCCCACAATGGGGAAATTCCAGGATTGCAACAGCACAGGGATAGCAACACTCAGAGCAACAATCAAGAAGACAAGAAAAACAAGAGCAGTGAATATACATATGTACATATGAATATATAAATATATATAAACACACAGTGCGGAGCATTGTAGCTAGATGGAATAAATATATAAATTGAGATTGAGATTGAGATTCAACTTTATTGTCATTACACATGTATGAATACAAGGTAACGAAACGTGACTTGGCATTTGGGCACGCTCTGCAGAGCGCATCCAAGGCCGGGGCAGCCGCTAGGCGCCAGTCATAAAGAAGAAAGGAAAAAAAGAAAAGAAAGGATATGACACAGTAGGCGAGAGAAAAAAACATGTTTTATCAAATTGACGCTTAATGAGTAAGCGAAATTTTGATTGCAGGCAAAAAAAAACCTCAATGCAGATTTAGCAGACATTTAGTAGACAGATCACACAGCAGAGGGAGAGCAGTGTGTGTATATCGTATGCATGTAGTGTTGTATGCATTGTGTAGTGTAAATGTAACAGTTGTTAGTGAGCAGCAGAGGACGCCTCCTGGCAGTGGATAGATGTTATAATCATGTGACTTATAAACAAGTCCAGAGTCCAGAGTCTATCTCTCTCTCTCTCTTGCTTGCAGAAGGCACATGGGCATTGTCCTTGAGGGTCCAATCCGCTGACGACAAACAACTGATTGTTGATTGTATGGGTAGACATAAGAGCCGGTTCTTCCACTTATCTCAGTCAGGAGGAATGTAAACACGGGGCAAACAAGGTCAAATCAAATCAAATCAAATCAGCACAGTGCACTCAGAGAATAGAATTTGTCCTCACCCGTGTAATTCTGTGCTTCCATTATATATGCAGGCTTAAACTGTTTTTCCATAGAGAGCACAGGGCTTCAGATGTATTCCTTCACTGAATCACTGTCATTCAGTTCACCATTTGCCGCTACTCGTGCCCTCCCCAACTGGTCGAATTTGATGAAGGAGCTTGCCGGGTCCGCTTTGATCAGCTCTCTAACTTTCCTTCAATTTCTGATGCATCAGGGAACTCCACAGCCAAAAATAGAAGTCCTGCGATCATAACCAATAATGTTTCCATAGACGCATGAATTCCAATGTCCATGAGTCTCCTCGTAGGTTCCAATTCTTGGGCTCCCCCTTGGCCCAATTCTTGTTGAAAAATAGTGACAATAGCACATTTTAAGCCGCTTCCAAATCCATAATTTCCGTTTAGATTAAGATTCAGCAGAAGAAGAGCGACTAAACACAGACAAAAACGCAACATTGCAAAAGCTGGGAATAGATGAGGAAGGCAGGGGAGGAGGGAAGAAAAATGCGACTGCTCTCTCTCAAGGCAAGAAGGAAAAGGTATATATATATATACACAGTGCGGAGCATTGTAGCTAGATGGAATAAACAGCATAACCGTCTACTTAGTTATCCTACATAGTATGAATATGTACCCATACATATTGTCACCCTCTGTAGCGACCGATATTGTCCTAGTTGTATACTGGAGGGGACCATTGTGTAAGTCTGTTGCATCTTTTGCATTCAATACTATTAGGTTGTCAGGTTTTTTTTTGCTATCTCTGCGAGCAGCCCTGCTTAGGTTATACAGTCTGACAGCCGTAGGTAGGAAGGGCCTGCGAAACCTCTCGGTTGTGCACCTAGGATGATGTAGTCTGCTGCTAAATGAGCTCCTCAGTACGTTCAGTATGTCCTGCATAGGGTGGGACTCGGACTCCAGCAGAGACGACAGTTTAGCCACCATCCTTCTCTCTCCTACCTCCTCCACTGGGTCAAGGCGCTGCCCCAGGACAGAGCTAGCTTTCTTGATCAGTTTGTTCAGTCTCTTCCTATCGGCTGCTGTAATGCCACTGCCCCAGCAGACCACTTCAAAAGTGATAGCTGATGCCACCACCGTGTTGTAGAATGTCTTCAGCAGCGCCCTCCACCCCTTCAACAAAACAGGAAACAGGGGATAAGGAAGGTAACTGGGAGGCTGCATTAAGTGGATTGAAAATATTAGAAATACGCTTAACAACACCTAGAACCAGTCTGCATAATTCATCTGTTACTGGGGGAGCCACCCCTAGGAAATTAACTGATTACACAGACAAAAATGCACCTACAGGCACACAAAAACAGTGGAAATATGGTGATTATGGATCCACAATAGAAAATCTGACCGAAAAGGCACCTCAGCGCACGCGTTTACAAGCAGGAGCCATATCTAAGGTAAATTATAAACACATGTCCATGATAGCTACTGAAACTGGGGAAGCACAATATTCAGAATGGTCCCTTAAGGACCTTAATCTCTTGCACTCCATTGTACCGCAGACGGGCAAGTCTCTGCGTCCCAGAGCGCACTGAAAAAAACAAAAAGTTCTTCCACTTCAGACACAGCCGCAAACAGATCAGATATGATTGACCTCTCATTCGACTAAGAGCCTTGAATTGGGTTTCTGAAACCTTGAAGAACCAATGACTGAAAACTTAGCAAGAAGGACCCGCCTACCAACGCAGCGAGCCAATTGAAGCACAGAAGTTCGCTGAGCTGTTTTGTCTAAAGCTGGGTGAAGAGAGACTGCTTCAGCAGCCACAGGCAGTGCTTTATTTTTTTTTTTAATTCCAGCAGAGTGTTTAGGATTCTCTTATATGGTCATCATAGACCGATGGAGGCCGACGACGAAGGTCGTAAATCATTCGCCAAAACCGCAATCATGGAATTATGTTTTGACCGGGTCGCGAGACCCGAACCACGAGCGGACCAGCATCGCGTTCGTCTGACAATGAGGAAGAGAAGTTGGCCAGGACAATGTGGCTGTGAAGAGGTAAGGTGTTATAAGCCAAATTATTTTTTATCCCTGAAAAATCAATGACTTTTGACCGATCGGTAAATTACAACTGTGTAGTGCACGATGTCCGAAGTGCGTGCGCCGCGGTACACCGGTTCGTTCGCCGCCTCCGGACCGTGAACGCCCCCCCCCCGTCGCTACTATTCTGTAGCGAGGGGGGGGGCCGCGGTGACAGCGCTGCTGTGGCCACATCGCCACATCCGAGTGTAATCTGTCATGTAACGATGGCCGATCTCCGTCCTCTGTAGCGAGGGGGGGGACAACCCCCCCCCCCACACACACACACAGTAGCGAGGAGGGGGAAGCTGCTGTGGCCACACCGCCACATCCGAGTGTAATCCGTCATGTAGCGATGGACGATCTCCGTCCTCTGTAGCGAGGGGGGGTGACAACCCCCCCCCCCACACACACACACACACACATAGACACAGCCCTGAGTGTCACCTTTCATTAGAGCCCAAAATGAAGCTTCTACATTGAATCATTCAAAAGTTACAGACGTTTTTCCAAACTGTGCAATTTGGCACAATTTGGTACAGTTCCAAAACGCCTGGGAACTACCTGAGAACAAAGCTGTGTAATATATTCATTTTTTGTGGTATTGTTACAAAATTTGGACCTCAGCTGGATAACACTTGGTTCTACATTTCTGTTGCATTTTCCAGCCCGGATCTGAAGCTGTGTGTTATTTGCAAGCATTTGTATCCAAAAAAACACCCAGGCCAAATTTATTTTCTTCAAGTTCAGTATGTTTAGATGACTGTAACTCAGTGGCCGGAGCACTTAGAGAGATCATGACTGTTTTGCCAAAAAATTCAAAGTGTTTTCTTTTAAATGAGACCAACCCCATGACGATGCTGCAAAGGGTTGAAGAACAGCTTTCGATTTACTTTGGGTACATTATTTTTTTGCCATCCATCCATCCATCCATCTTCTACCGCTTTTCCGGAGGTCCGGGTCGCGGAGGCAGCAGTTCAAGCAGAGAAGCCCAGACTTCCCTCTCCCCAGCCACCTGCTCCAGCTCTTCAGAGGGGATACCAAGGCGTTCCCAGACTAGCTGGGAGACATAGTCTCTCCACCGAGTCCTGGGTCTGCCCCGGGGTCTCCTCCCAGTGGGACGTGCCTGAAACACCTCAAGTGGGAGGCGTCCAGGAGGCATCCTAATCAGATGCCCATACCACCTCAACTGACTCCTTTCAATGTGGAGGAGCAGCGGTTCTACTCTGAGCCTCTCCCGGATGACTGAGCTCCTCACCCTAACTCTGAGGGTGAGTCCAGCAATCCTACGGAGAAAGCTCATTTCAGCCGCTTGTATCCGCGATCTCGTTCTTTCGGTCATTACCCAAAGCTCGTGACCATATTTTTTTGCCGTTTTTAGGAAAATTGACCAGAGTGCAAGGGGTTAAAGGCATTTGTGACACATTGCCTCCACAAACTTCAGGGGCCTCTCCGTGGATCGCAGCTATGCAAAAGGCCGCAGTTGGTTGCCGTTTGTGTTTGGGCCGACCACGGTTCTGAGACCTTGGACATCACGTACTTCAGCAGCTTATGGTCCACAAACATGGTGAACTCACGCCCCTCTGGCCAAAACTGGAAATGGCTGGTCGGCAGGTGGAGAGCCAGCAATTCTCTGTTGAATGTGCTGTATTTGCATTTGTTGTCGTGCAAAGTTCGACTGAAAAATGCGAGCGGCTGCCACGAACTGGAGACGTACTGTTCCACCACTGCCCCTATGGCAACATCAGATGCATCTGTAGTGAGCGCTATCCCAGCCGACGGATCCAGATGAGCTAGCAATGCGGCATCCGCCAGCGCGTTTTGGTTTTTGTGAAAGCCTGGACTCGCTCGGGAGTCCAGTCGATGGTTTCCGCAGGCTTCTTTTTTTTTGCTATGAGATGACCGTTGTTGCTATGAGATGACTGTTGTTGTGAAATGGCGCTATATAAATAAATAAAGTTGAATTAAGCGTGGCATACAATGGCTGCATCAGCTGGGCTACCTGGGGAAGGAAACGGTTATAAAAATTAACCATTCCCAAAAACTCCTATAGGGCCCCCACAGTCTGCGGATGCGGAAAGTCCAACACAGTGCATATCTTATCTGGTAATGGAATCACGCCCTTCAGCGAAATGTGATGGCCCAAAAAATCAATCACAGGCACACCAAACTGATCGTCGGCCTCCGTCGGTCTATGATGACCATGGAAGAGAATCCTAAATGTCTACTCTGCTGGAACAGCACCGCCTGTGGCTGAACAGGCCAATGCGCACTGGTGTTCTACCTTCCAGCGTTGGGCGTTGGTAGGATTCAAGCCTGGGTAGGAAGATATGGAGGACAAGATGTTACCCATGCAGCATGTCCCCCCTCTCCACGTCACTGATGAATCCAAAGGAACAGCAGGGCTGCTATAGTTTGGCACCAGCGCCGTCGCAGGAGCTGCCAGAACGATGTTGAGCACAACAGAGAACTGCCTTAGGGGCTCCGACTCCGGATTTTTCCTCAGGGTTGACTCCCGAAGCCTTTCCCGTGACCGGGTGTGCCGCAAGGCAGCGGAGGTTTGAAATCAGGGTTTACCTTCCCCTAGATGGGCTACCTTCCCAGGTTGACGAGCCACCATCTACCAGAAGCATCTGGTTTTAAGGCGCCAGAGATCCCCCCTCGCCCCTTCTCCTATTAGTAAAAGCAGTTCACCAAACTGATACTTCACTGGGATAACTATCAGCACGTGTGCTTCCAACTTCTGGAAAACCGTCTTGAGATGGGCGATGTGCTCCTCCTCGAACGCGCTAGCCACCAGAATGTCATCTAAGTAGACAAAAACGAAGGACAAGTCACAAAACACTGCGCCCATCATTCTCTGGAAAATCTGCACCGTGCCTATTATTAATCCAAACGGCATGCGTTAAAAACTCAAAAAGGCCAAAAGGAGTTATTACTGCTGTTTTTGGAGCATCTTCCGCATGCACCAGGACCTGATGGTAACTGCGGACCAGATCCACTTTGAAAAAAACGCATGCCCCGGCCAGGTGCATGGAAAAATCCTGGATGTGCGGGATAGGATACCAATCGTGTTCCATGGCGTTGTTCAAGCACCGGAAATCGCCACATAGTCGCCACGACCCGTCGGCCTTAGGCACCATGTGTAGCGGGGATGCCCACGGGCTGTTGGAGCACCTGACGATCCCCAACTGCTCTAAGTTGGCAAACTCCTTGCGTGCGCTGGCCAGTTTAGCCGTGTCCAGGCACCGAGGTCACGTGAACACCAGCGGGCCTTTTGTATTTATGAAATGTTCAACCCCATGTTTTGTTATTGTAGCCGAAAAAGTTGGGACCGTGAGTGCTGGAAACTGTGCAAGTAAATGTTAGTACTTACCCCCTGGAGCTATAACGTTAGCCAGTGTTGCTGACCCAGCTCCCCGAGCTGTGCAGGGCAGTGAGGCAAAAGAGACAGCATCCACTAATCGCCTATTAGCAACATCGACTAACAACCCATAAGCACATAAAAAAACTGCACCTAAAATGGGGGCAGAACATGCAGCTACCACAAAGTCCCACAGAAAATTGCATCCGTGCAAGCACATCATCAGTGTCCGTTCACCAAACGTCCGGATGGTGGATTCGTTGGCGGCCGTGAGCTTGGGATCGCTGCCTCCTGCCACCCTGTCTGTGTTGACCAGCAGGATGAGGCTCTTCTGGGGGCTGGAGTCTACCAAAAACCATCTCCCCAAACATGTGTCCGTGACATAAAGCAGCTTGTTCCTGTCGCCAGCGTTTGCAGCTGCTACTGAATGCAGAACGTGCCATCTTCCCAGCTTCTTGAATTGGCATGGCGACAGGCAGCATTGGGCATTCGAGCCAAAACAGCGATGATAAAAACAGATCACTCCGTTCCTTCGTCTCTTGGTGCCTACCACCAACGGCTCCTCGACCTCGTTGGAGTCCCTCATGGACTCCGGTGCTGCTGCATTTACTCTAAGATTTCTGGTCTCTAAAATGATGCGATCCACTTCCTGCACCAGTGTGCAGTAGTCCTTGGTCACCAGCAGTGGCGAGTTGGCCAGGATCACCCTTGCTGTGGCCGGTAGGTTCCTGAAGAACAAGTGGGTGAACAGGAAGACTCATCGTTCTTCCCCATCAGCGCCAACATGCTCTCCATGAGCTCCACGGCTGATCTGTCACCTAACTCTGAATGTGTTAGGAGTTTCTCTGCCCTCTCACTGTCAGAAAGGGTATAGCACTGGAGCAGCACCTCTTGAGCACTTCATATTTCATATTAAAACACTGGATTTATTCTACGCAAACACTAAGGAGGCGTACACCTCATCACAACTACCCCCACTCGGGAGATCGGATCACAACTTGGTTCATCTCCGGCCGGTGTACAAACCCCTAGTGCACAGACAACCTCCGGCCATGCACACTGTGGAGTTATGGTCTGAGGAGACAATGGACACCCTAAAGGGCTGTTTTGAAGCCACCGCCTGGAAGCAGCTCTGCGATCCACATGGTGAGGACATCGATGGCCTCATTCACACCTTCACGGGCTACCTCAGCTTCTGTGTGGACAAATCCGTTCCCACCAAGACCATACGGCGTCACTCAAACAACAAACCCTGGATCAACCCTGAGATAAAAACACTTCTGAGAGAGAAGAAGAGGATCTTCAGGTCGGGGAACAGGGAGATGCTGAAGTCCGTACAGAGGGAGCTGAGGAGAAAGATCAGAGAAGGCAAGGACAGCTTCAGGAAGAAGATGGAGGACAAGCTGCAACAGAGCGACATCAGCGGGGTCTGGAGAAACCTCAAAACCATCTCGGGGCTCCAGAATACCTCCCCCCAGGCCACAGGGGGCAGGGAGTGGGCGAACAACCTGAATCTGTTTTTCAATAGATTTGACCAACCGCCCTCCCCCCTGACTGCACAACAACCACTGCTGCCTCTAAAGAAATCAAGTCCTGCTGCCCACTCCCCACTCTACCAACACCCCCCCACTCCCAACACACAGCCCCCCATCCTGACCCTGACCAGGACCCAGGTGAGGAAGGAGCTGAGGAAGATCAAGGCGAGGAAGGCGCCGGGACCGGACGGCATCAGCGCAAAGCTCCTCAAGTCCTGTGCAGACCAGCTGTGTGGGATTGTGACGTATATCTTCAACATGAGCCTGAAACTGGGGAGGGTACCACAGCTGTGGAAAACATCTTGTGTGGTACCTGTACCAAAAACTTCCCACCCCAAAGACCTGAACAGCTACAGACCGGTGGCCTTGACGTCCCACTTGATGAAGACCCTGGAGAGACTGCTCCTTGCTCACCTCCGCCCCCTGGTGGAACCAGCGATGGATCCACTCCAGTTCGCCTACCAGCATGGCATTGGGGTGGAGGATGCGGTGATCTTCCTCCTTCACCGTTCTCTGTCCCACCTGGAGAAGCCCGGGAATATGGTGAGGATCATGTTCTTTGACTTCTCCAGTGCTTTCAACACCATCCAACCGATGATCCTGAAGGACAAGCTGCTGCGCGCAGGGGTGGACCAGCACCTGTCATCATGGATCCTGGACTACCTCACGAACCGGCCTCAGTTTGTGAGAACCCGGGACTGTGTGTCCGACACGATCATCAGTAGCACGGGGGCCCCCCAGGGAACGGTGCTGGCTCCCTTCCTGTTCACTCTTTATACTGCGGACTTCTCACACAACACAACACACTGCCATCTACAGAAGTTCTCTGATGACTCTGCGATCGTTGGCCTCATCTCCAATGGAGATGAAGCTGAGTACAGAGGGCTTATCCAGGACTTCGTGGACTGGTGCCATCGGAACTGCCTCCAGATCAACGCGAGGAAAACTAAGGAGCTGGTGGTGGACTGCCGCAGGCATGGGCAGCCCCTCACAGTACCAGTAAATATACAGGGAACAGACATCGAGATGGTGACATCCTATAAGTACCTGGGTATTCATCTGAACAATAAACTAGACTGGTCACACAATACTGATGCACTCTACAAGAAGGGACAGCGCAGGCTGTTCCTGCTGAGGAGACTCAGGTCTTTTGGTGTACAAGGGGCGCTGCTGAAGTCATTCTATGACACGGTGGTGGCATCAGCCATCACTTTTGGAGTGGTCTGCTGGGGCAGTGGCATTACTGCAGCCGATAGGAAGAGACTGAACAAACTGATTAAGAAAGCTAGCTCTGTCCTGGGGCAGCGCCTTGATCCGATGGAGGAGATAGGAGAGAGAAGGACGGTGGCTAAACTGTCATCTCTGCTGGAGTCCGAGTTCCACCCTATGCAGGACATACTGAATGCACTGAGGAGCTCATTTAGCAGCAGACTACATCATCCCAGGTGCACAACCGAGAGGTTTCGTAGGTCCTTCCTACCAACGGCTGTCAGACTGTACAACCTAAGCAGGGCTGCTCGCAGAGATAGCAAAAAGACGTAACAAACTAATAGTTTTTTGAATGCAAAAGATGCAATAGACTTACACAATGGTCCTCTCCGGCATACAACTAGGAACATACCGGTCGCTATGGAGGGTGAGAATATGTATGGGCACATAATCATACCATGTAGGATAACTAAGTAGACGGTTATGCTGTTTCATTCCATCTAGCAACAATGCTCTGCACTGTGTGTGTTTATATATTTGCATATTTATTCCATCTAGCTACAATGCTCCGTACTGTGGGTGTTTATATATTTATATATCTACATATTATTCCATCTAGCTACATTGCTCCGCACTGTGTGTGTTTATATACTTGCATATTTATTCCACCTAGCTGCAATGCTCCGTACTGTGGGTGTTTATATATTTACATATTTATTCCATCTAGCTACAATGCTCTGCACTGTGTGTTCATATATTCATATATTTATTCCATCCAGCTACAATGCTCTGCACTGTGTGTCTGTGTGTGTGTGTATATATATATATTTTATAGTAATACGTACATATGTTTATTAGCTGCTCTTGCTTGCTTGTTTTTTTTTTTCTTGCCTTCTGATTGTTGCTCTGAGTGTTGCTATCCCTGTGCTGTTGCAATCCTGGAATTTCCCCGTTGTGGGACTAATAAAGGCTTATCTTATCTTATCTTATCTTATTTCCCCTGGGTCAGCAGCTCCTGAAACAGGCTCGTCACCTGTTGCGTGGTGCACGCATCCAGTGCAGCGACCACGTAGTAATACTTTGTGTCATCTGTTGTTATCCCGTGGAGTGCAAACTGGGCTTCTATGTGCAGGAACCACGCGGTCGGACTGTGAAGCCAGAAGTCTGGGAGCTTGACTGAGACAGCACATGTGGTGCTGGTGCTCTCCCTCCAGGCAGTCTCCGGGGTGGTGCTTGGCTCACTCTCCATGGCACGTCTTGGAGTCACAAATGTGGAGAAAGGAAGCAGGCGAGGCAACGAGCTGGCAACACACAAACTTTTTTCCTTCTCCAACGTTCAGTACAGTAAAATTTGCTGGGTCTCTGTGCATCCTCTTTTTATAATCTTTAATTCCATGCATTGAGACCCAGAAATCCCAACCATAATCATTGTGTGGAACAAAGACATGCATGGCACATTAACATAACATAATGGCAATACCACATTCTCACACCCTTTCCTCCTCCAGCGGTTTTGGCGTTTCCTTCTCTCCCCGGGGGGCGAATAGTTCTTACTGTCCTGTCTAAGACCCCCTGGTGACACTTCCTCCTTCAGCACATTGTTCCCTCTTTCCCTCAGCTGTCAGCTCTGGGTGGAGAATCCCCCACCTGTACCACCACAAACACAGAGTTAAGTAAAGTGTCATATGCAGGTGAGCGCTTGACCCCCCCCCCCCCCGTCCTGTTGAACTTTCCCCTAGCTCCGCAGGCAATCAGCTCACCTGCGGGATTGGACACACCTGCCGCCTCTTCCTTGCCAGCACTTATAAGGACCATCTACTGAAAGCTTCAGTGCTGGCTTGTTGGGTAAACTGCCTGCTTCAGTGAGTAAGTGTTTGGTTTTGCTGAGAGAGAAACTTTCACTCACGTTCCCTCTCCTCTCTTCTTTTTTCAGGTTGCTGCCATATGTGCGGTGTGCTTCTGGGGATTGTTGTGTGCTCACCTGCTCCATCGCCCTCACCCTGCCTCAGCTTCCTCACTCCACCTGATCAGACCACACTCAATCAACCCCCGACCAGCTTCATCCCCCTGGTTCGTCTATTACTGTTGGTGCTCTGTCGGGTTCCCTGTTTGGTTCATGTAAGTTGCCAATTTGGTTTTCCATGTCACCATATCCCTGCTCTCATTAATCACTTTTGTCCTCTCCACAGGCCGTGTTTTCCTCTGGCGAGTGGCGTTTTCTCTGCAAGAGCTTCTGTTTGAAATTAATTAATAAATTGTGTAAACTTGCTTCTTTGTGTTTTGAGTGTTTTCTCTGGTGTTGCTTCTTGCACATGAGCTATTCCTTCTATCAATATGACATGAACCTGCTGAAATTTATTCTGAGTTTCTGGTTCCAGAAATTCAGTTATAACTCTGTTTGATCAACTCAGAGTTGATTGATCTAGAGATGTGCATGTCCACAGGAAACCTATTAAGACATCATGCGTTGAGCACAGAAACGATGAGCAGTGGGTGGCAAAGCACTGATCTCTATAGAAAAACTGGATGGATCATTAGCCGCCAGAAGTGAAGCCCCCTGGTTGCCATATTAGTACACTCAAAATACTCAGCAAGTCAATGGGGAATGAATGGGTTTCGTAGTAAACGGTGCCACTTTTTGTCATGAGGCTGAGCACGGTGTTTCACCGGGCTCAGGCTCTTAATCTATTTCTGAATATTTTCTGTATTTTTCCAGCTTTGTGTTGTTTTCCTGTGTATTGAGTTATGATGTCTCCTTAGTGGCTTATTGTTCTATTAGTTATTTATTCAATTCAATTCAATTCAGCTTTATTTATAATGCGCCACATCACAACAAAAGCTGTCTCGTGGCACCACAGTGCAGATAAAAAAAATCACACAGTCACAGAAAAACCCAGCAATCAGACGATCCCCTATGAGCAAGCTCTAGGCGACAGTGGAGAGGAAAAACTCCCATTTGGAAGGAAGAAACCTCTAGCAGAATCAGGCTCAGGGAGGGGCAGTCGTCTGCTGCGACTGGCTGGGGATGAGGGGATAGGGAGGATGGAAGGACAGACATAAAGAACATTGCAGTAAGATGCCAAGTACAATATTGGAGGTCAACCAGCAGTATGGATCAGATAACAATAGAAAAAGACACAAATACCCTCCTTAAACAAAAGCTATATTAAAAAGGAAGGATTTTACCCTGTTCTTAAAGACAGAGACCGAGTCTGACTCCCGGACCCAGAGCGGTAACTGGTTCCAGAGAGAAGGGGCTTGGTAGCAGAAGGCTCTGCCTCCCACCATACTTTTGGAGATTCTGGGCACCACAAGTAAGCCAGCATTTTGGGAGCGTAATGCTCTGTTAGGATGGTAAGGTAATATCAGATCTTTTATATATTGGGGGGCCAGATTGTTAAGAGCTCTGGAAGTAAGAAGAAGGATTTTAAACTTGATTCTGAATTCAATGGGTAGCCAATGGAGGGAGGACAGAACCGGGGAAATATGATCTCTTTTTCTAGAGCCAGTTAAAACTCTAGCAGCAGCATTTTGAATCAATTGAAGACTTTTTAAAGATACTCTAGAACAGGGGTGGGCAATCATGTGCCATGGAGGGCCATTCTACTGCAGGTTTTCTGTTTCACCCAGTCTCTTCTGCAGGTGTTTTCAATGATTAGCAATCCTTGAAGCTGATCAGAGCACACACCTGCTGAAGAGACTGGGTGGAACAAAAAACCTGCGGTGGAATGGCCCTCACTGCCCACCCCTGCTCTAGGACAACTAGATAATAGTGAATTACAATAATCTAATCGCGAACTGACAAAGGCGTGAATCAGTTTCTCAGCATCACCCAGAGACAAGATGCTCCTGATCTTAGCAATATTGCGCAGATGATATAAGGCGGTCCTAGAAACAGTTTTAATATGTGACTTAAAGGACAAATCCTGGTCAAAAATCACTCCAAGGTTCCTCACACAGCTGTTCAGAGTGAGAGTGACAGCATCTAAATTAAGGGCATAATCTGAAAAGGAATTTCTAAGATGTTTTGGGCCAACAACAATGACTTCAGTCTTATCAGAGTTCAATAGTAAAAAATTACAAGTCATCCAAGCTTTGATGTCCTTAAGACAGGCATCTAGCTTGGCCAACTGATCACAATCATCGGGCTTCATTGACAGGTATAGTTGTGTGTCATCAGCGTAACAATGAAAATGTATGCAGTGCTTTCTGATGATATTGCCCAGCGGGAGCATATATAGACTAAAAAGAGTAGGGCCCAACACAGATCCCTGTGGAACTCCGTGAGTGAGCTTAGAGCTGGAAGAAAATCCATCATTGACATGGACAAACTGAAATCTATCAGACAAATAAGATCTAAACCACTGCAACGGAGTTCCACTGAGTCCAGCAAAATGTTCCAATCTATCAAGTAGAATGGCATGATCGATAGTGTCAAAGGCTGCGCTGAAATCTAAAAGAACAAGAACAGAGACAAGTCCATTATCAGCTGCAGTCAGGAGGTCATTAGAGACCTTCACTAAGGCAGTTTCAGTGCTGTGATGAGCTCTGAACCCAGATTGAAACACCTCAAACAAACCAACTCCCTGCAAATGGTCAGATAATTGCACAGCAACAACTCTTTCCAAGATTTTTGAAATGAAAGGCAAATTGGAGATTGGTCGATAATTGGCCAAAACGCCAGGATTGAGCGTCGGTTTTTTAAGTAAAGGTTTAATTACAGCAGTTTTAAAAGCCAGTGGAACATAACCCAGAGTTAAAGAAGAATTAATGATAAGAAGAATATGGCTACTAATAATTGGAAAAATAATTTTAAATAACCTGGAAGGAATAGGGTCCAGAAGGCAAGATGAAGGCTTAGAAGAGGAAACTACCCTATCCAACTCCAAGAGGTCGATTGGAGTAAAGCTATCCAAGCATATATCAATTGAGGGAGCTGCCGTAGTTAATGTACTAGAGTTTATGGTAGGAAGAATCTGACTAATTTCATCTCTAATAGATAAAATTTTAAGATTGAAATAGTTCAGAAAGTCCTGACTAGAAAGCTCAGGGGGGATGCAAGGATTGACCGAGTCATGGCTCTTTGTAAGCCTGGCTACAGTGTTGAAGAGAAACCTGGGGTTATTCTTGTTTGCTTCTATTAATGCAGAATAATAACTTGATCTAGCTTTTCTAAGAGATTTTTTGTAGATTAAGAGATGATTTCTCCACGCCAAGTAGAATTCATCTGAATTAGTTGAACGCCATTTTCTTTCCAATTGGCGAGCCTTCTGTTTCAAGCCACGAGTTTCTGAGTTAAACCAAGGAGTAAGAAATCTCTGGTTAGACTTTTTCTTTTTTAAAGGGGCTACCAAATCTAGAGTCTGATGCAGAGAGGCAGTAACACCATCAACCATGCTATCAATCACAAATGGAGCAGACTCTCCATCACTTATTTCAGGTGTTTCTGTTGTGTTGACCCATGGCATAGAGGAGACAATCTGCAAAAATTTAGCAACAACGTCATCAGAAAGACATCTGCTGTAGTAGTATTTTTCTTTAGGAAATAAGTGATCAGAGATAATGAAATCAAAAATTAACAGACAATGGTCAGACAGTACAGGATTATGAGGAGACACAACCAGATTTTCGATATCTATACCATATGTCAAAACAAGGTCCAATGTATGGTGGAAATAATGGGTAGAATTTTTTACTTTTTGGGAAAACCCCATTGAGTCTAAAATTGAATTGAAAGCCTTATTAAGACAGTCACTTTCAACATCAACATGTATATTAAAGTCCCCTACAATAATTATTCTGTCGGCTTTCAGCACCAAATCAGCTAAAAATTGGGCAAATTCCGATAGAAACTCTGAATAGGCCGTGGGAGGACGATAAACTATGGCAAAGAGAATTGGGATCAAGCCAAGATTGGCAACAGGCCCCACACTGAGGACCAAACCTTCAAAGGAATTAAAACATAATTTCTGCTTAACATTAAGATAAGATAAGATAAGATAAGCCTTTATTAGTCCCACAATGGGGAAATTCCAGGATTGCAACAGCACAGGGACAGCAACACTCAGAGCAACAATCAGAAGGCAAGAAAAAAAAACAACATCTAGCAAACATATGTCCATATTACTATAAATGTATATATATAGACACAGTGCAGAGCATTATGGCTGGTGGACCCAGCCATAACCAGCAATTTAGGATGGAAAATTGCCACCACTCCACCACCACGACCAGAACCTCTGGGATTATGACAGTTTAAATACCCAGAGGGAGTTGATTCATTCAGACCAACATAATCATCAAGCCCGAGCCAGGTCTCTGTGAGGGATAGTAGATCGATCTGGTGATCGATTAATAGATCATGGACCAGAAGGGACTTAGAGGATAGAGACCTAATGTTTAATAAGCCACATTTAATTTTTAAACTCTGGGGGGGGGGGGGGCGCGGCCAAATTATTAATTTTATTAATTTTAGAGACTAGAGGCTGGATTAGAATTTTCCCAACATTTTGTTTAATCAATCTGGGAAGTTTATGCATTCTATTTTTTTTTTTTTAACTTTTATATTAACTTTAAAGGGAGCAGAAAAAGGTTCTCTAAGGGAGGAGAGAGGGACAAAGTTGAAGGGTGGTGGATGAGGAGGAGCTGCAGGAGTACGAGTGTTTTTCAGGTTGTGTTGTAATAGTCCTGGGTTACAATATTTAGGGCAACGGGAGACAGACTCAATCTCTGAAGGATTATAAATGAAAGGCTGATCCAAACGGTAAAGACCACCCGAGTTAACGGGATCAATACAATATGTGGGAACAGGACCAAAAAAGGGTAGATTGGCAAACCCAGAAACTTCAGAGTGAGTAAACACACCATATTTCAGTCACTGTACCAAAAAACACCGAATAAAATAGAGAAGATTATCTGTTAAAACACGTGCGCCAAGTCTATTTGGGTGGATTCCATCAGGCCTCATAAGTGATGGGCAGTTCCAAAATAAGTTAAAATTGTCAACAAAACCAATGTTAAAAGTAGGACAAGTAAAACACAGCCAAGAATTAAGGCTGAGAGTTCTGCTAAAACGATTACAGCCTCGTCTGAAAGGTGCCAAAGGCCCAGAGATGAGCGCAAGTCTGCCACAGTTCATGAGAGTGGACAAAAGGCTCCTGAAGTCACTCTTTAAAATCTCAGATGCTTCATCTGGGATGTTATTGCATCCCACATGCACAACGACAGTTTGTATGTGAGGGAATTCATTCAGCAGGTCAGGGATAAGAGCCTCAATATCAGAGACTCTAGCCCCGGGGAAAAATCGAGTAACACAGTACCTGCTTCTGACGTTCCTCACGATCGAGTCACCAATTACCAGCGTCGTCTGGGGGGGGGGGGGGGGGATTGTCGGTGGATTCTGATGTGGAGAGAAATTCTGAAGAGGATGATGTTGTTGTTGCGAAGGCGGGGAGATGCGCTCTTTTCTTCTGTCTGGAGCAGGTGTGTAATTTGACACACCCTGGGTGGTCTTAATCCGGGGTTTGCGGACATGAGCGGCCGCTGAAGGAGGGGAGGGAAGATGAGGGGCGTCCACGGGCGGATGGCCAGCGTCCAGTTGGGGAAAGTCCTCCAGGGAAAGGATATCAAATCTGTTTTCCAAGGACACCGGAAGAGAAGAGGTGCAGCCCGTTCCGGTCGATCGACGATGGCCATTAGCTGGTTGAACCAAGGTCCAGGGCGCAGATGGAGGATGAGAGGGACCAAGCGAAGCTTTTGGTTTAGCCCCGAGACGAAACCAGTGATTGTTGCTGAGATCATGGACGTCTGCAGAGGCTGCGGCGGCTGGAGCAGGTGCTGGAGCAGGTGTGGAGGTAGGTGGAGACGCGCTGAGCTCACCCAAATAAGTAGCAGTTTCCGCCAGCTGCGAGGCGGTGGCCGGGACCGATGATCGCCCGAGAATGATGGTGTCGATAAGGTCTTCGGCCTCCCGAATCTTGTAAAGATTGGAGAGCCTCGTTTCCAGCTCAGAGACCTTATCGAGGAGCAATGAACAGCGGGAACATGACGGAGAAGGAGCAATGGCGTTCCAAGCGCTGAGATGGATAGCCCACCAGCTAGCCAAAAACAGCTACTCGTGCGTCAGGACGGACTTTTAGGCGAGGCCAATACCAAGATAACAGTAAATAAAAACTGATAACAACAAACAGGGATAATAAATAAATAAATAAAATTGATAAAAACAATCAAAAACAAACAAAAATGGAGAAAAAAGCAATCTGACGCGAGTGAGTGTCAGACGCAGCTGTCTTTAGTATTAGTATTATTTTGTCAGCTCCTGTAGTCCAGGATTTATATTTTGTTTCTATGTGACATGACTGCCTTACCTCCTCTTCCAGACACTCCCACCCTGTCATCGACTCACTGCCTGTTCCCTAGTCATCTCAACTGTGAGTTGTTGTTTAATTAGGTCATCTGCCTGCTCATGCAGCCCGCACCTGCCGCCCATTGTTTCATCCTGTTCCCCAACTATTTAAAGACTGTTTGTTTGTTCTCTCACTGCGGCAGTCTTGTTTCACTCTCTTCCTCATCACCACCAGAGCCCTGTTCCCGCTCTGGTGAGTTTATCTGGAATCATCTTTGCCTGTAAGTTTTTCCTCAGTGTCTGTCCTTGGACTTTGTTTTCATGCACCTCTTGGGACTTGTGTTGTTGGGTTTTTTTTTGTGTGTGTAATAAATTCCACTAACTGCAGTTCAGCACATGGGTCTCATTTCTCTGTCCTGAGAGGCAATTCATGACACTTTTACCTCAATAGCTTCCCAAAAAATTAACAGACTTTGAACTTCTTGGCAGGGAGACACAGCTTATAATCTTGCACAACTGGTGAACTATAGAAATCGAGTTGACATTATGTTAGGCAGCTGCTGATACATTGTTTCATCTGTGAAGCCACCACACCTGTGTTTATTTCCATAATCCTGGGCTATTTTTATTTCAGTCGTGTGTTTAATCATGTATTCTGTAACCATGTTTTATCTAATCTCTCTCATACTTAATTGCGCAGTAGCCTAGTGGAGCACCCACAATTTCATTGTACTGTACAACTGTACAATGACAATAAAGCCTATTTTATTCTATTCTATTCCATTTTGGAACAAAAAACTCAGTTACCACAAACTCTGAGTTAACTTACCCAGGTAAGCCACTAAACCTGGTTTCTGGAACAGGGCCTAGGTTTCATAACTAAAGTTTAATTTTCATAAAATTGCACTTATACTTAGCCAGCCAACAATCAGATTCATGTTTAGAAAAATATACATTAGCATATCTGTGAAAATTAGCTAATCCTTCAAAGGGGATTGATCATCTCAAAAACAAAAGCAGATAGAGCTGCTTGGCCCATTGCCTACTATGTATATTGTAAATAAAAGTGGTCCAAGAATGGAACCTTGAGGCACTCCTTTAGATTTTTTTTAATTAAACCTTTATTTATAAAGGGGAGGTCCATTGAGAGGTGTCCGTTTTCAAGGATGCCCTGTTCACATTCACATCTCCCCCCCCCAACTTGGTCCTCTTCATTCCATCCGGACCATAGGGCCTTCACTGCAAACTGCCATCATTCCCTGTTTTGGGCTGTGCGTTTTACTTCTCCCCAGGATAGTCCACTGGTCCTCAGTTCTGTCTGCAGGGTTCTTCTCCAGGTCAGGGTTGGTCTTCCTCTCCTGCGTTTCCCTTGGGGATTCCATTCTAAGGCATGACGTAGGATACTGGTCTGTTCCCCTCGCAGTGTGTGTGCCCAATCCAACTCCACTTTCTGTTCTGAATAGTATTGACAATGGGCTCTTGTCTTGTCTGTTACTAAAGTTCCTTGTTTGAGATCTGCTCTGGCCACCTGATGCGTATTATCTGGCAGAGGCAGGTGTTAATGAAAACTTGTAGCTTGTGGTCTATGTTCTTGGTGCATCTCCAGGTTTCTGATCCATACAGCAACAGGTTTCCCATTTGTGTTGAACAGTCTCAGCTTGGTGTATCGGCTGATGTTGGTTCTCCTTGCTCCACAAAGGTTTCAGAATGACAAAAAAGTGTCAAGTTTTGCTGATCCTAGCTTTTACATCATCATCTGTCGCTCCTAACTTGCTAATAAGGCTGCTGAGGTAAATGAAATGTTCAACGTCCTCTATTGCCTGACCACTTATGGTGATGGGAGCTTTCTGTAGGGTGTTCACTCCTAAACTCTTTGTCTTCTCAATGTTGATCTCTAGTCCTGTCATTTTGGTAGCAATGTTTAGATTATCTGTCTTTGCTTGCATGTGTCCATGGGTGTGCACAAGTAGACTAATAACATCTGCGAAGTCCATATCCTCCAGTTTTTGGGTAAGGGTTCACTGGATACCCCTTGGCTGGTTCATTGCAGTTTTCATCGCCCAGTCGATCACCAGTGTGAAGATCATGGGAGACAAGAGGCATCCTTGCCTGACATCTGTGTTGACAGTAAATGGAGGTGAGAGGTCAGTGTTGTGTATGATTGTACAGTTGTTCTCCCTGTACAAGTTCTGAATAATGCAGACAATCTTCTGGGGGATACCGTAGTGTCTCAGGATTCTCCAGATGGTTGTTCTGTCCACCGTGTCAAAAGCTTTTTTTTTTTTTTTTAAATTGATGAAATTGACATATAGTGGAGACTGCCATTCCAGGGACTGTTCAATGATGATGTGGAGAGTTGCTGTCTGGTCGGTGCATGATCTTCCTGTTCGAAATCCTGAATGTTCCTTTCTCAGCGTGCAGTCTACGGCTGTCCTTATCCTTTCCAGAATCACTCTTGTGAAGATCTTACTTGGAAGTGATAAGAGCTGTATGCCTCTCCAGTTCTGGCAAATACTGAGGTCTCTTCTCTTCGGTAGCTTCACTATGTAGCCAGTTCTCCATTCTTGAGGGATTTCTTCTTTGTTCCAAACCTCCTGAAGCAGCTCAATCACGATGATCGATGTGGTACCAGGGTCTGCTTTCAGGGCTTCTGGAGGTATGGCGTCGGGTCCTGGTGCTTTTCCACTCTTTATCTTGTTGATGGCCTTCACTACCTCTTCCTTGCTAATAGGGCCTAGGTTGATGTCGAGCTTGTCTCCTTCTTCTAATATAGTTGGGTTCTGTACAGCAGCCCAGTACAACCACAGACTGACCTGTGGCCTTTAGTTACACTTTAAAAGTTGGACTGAAAGTCATCAGCCACCACAGCTTGTGCTCTACCTTTCAAATAATTTGCAAACTAATTAAGATTTTTTTTAATCAAATCCAATCATATCTAAGTGTTTCGAAATAATTTGACTATCAATGGTGTCAAAAGCCTTTGATACATCAACAAAAAGAGCCAGACAGTCCTGTTTTTTATCCAGTCCATTGTGATGATGTTCATTTACAGTCCAGCCTCTGAGCAGCAGATAAGAGCTGCAACCAAAGTCTGTATTTTACTCCACATGCTAATGGTTCAATAAATGTTCCTGAGGACTAGAAGAGAGACCTGCTTCATTTATTTCCTCGACACACAAGAAGAATGCTGGGACTACTCAGCCTGTTAACAGGCTACTACAGACTACTCTGCCATGCAAAGCCAGCGCTTTGAACGGCAGCTCCGTCACTATCAGTGTGTGAATGTGTGTGTGTGAATGGGTGAATGGTAGGATCTGTAAAGCGCTTTGATTATCCAGAATAAAAAGCACTATATAAGTGAATGCCATTTACCATTTAACTAATCATAAAACTGGAAATTACTGCTACCTGTCACAAACCGGCTAAAGCCTGATTTATACTCTGGCAGCTCTGGGATCCACATGGTAAGGACATTGACAGCCTCACACACACCATCACAGACTTCATCAACTTCTGTGTGGAGAACACCGTACCCACCAAGACCATACGGTGTTTCTCAAACAGCAAACCCTAGATCAACCCTGAGATAAAGACACTGCTGAAGGAGAAGAAAATGATCTTCAGGTCAGGAAACAAGGAGGAGCTGAAGTCTGTAAAGAGGGAGCTAAGGAGGAAGATCAGAGAGAGGAAGGATAGCTACAGGAAGAAGATGGAGGACAAGCTGCAGCAGAGTGACGTCAGCGGTGTCTGGAGAGGCCTCAAAACCATCTCTGGGTGCCAGAATACCTCCTCCCAGGCTATGAGGGGTAGGGAGTAGGTGAATAACCTGAACCTGTTCTTTAACAGATTTGACCAACCTGTTCTCCTCCTGCCCACCAACCACTGCTGCCTCCACCTTCATCTAGTTCCACTGTCCACTGCCGTCCCTCCACCCCCCTCTTACGTCCCCTGTTGTTTTTCCCCTCACAGACCCAACAACCCCCACTCCCAGCACACAGACTCCCTTCCTCAGCCTCACTCCCACTAAAGACCCAGGTGAGAGCTGAGCTGAATAAGATCAAGGCGAGGCAGGCTGCAGGTCTGGAGGACATCAGCTTGAGGCTCCTTAAGTCCTGTGCAGACCAGCTGTGCGGGATCGAGGAGCACATCTTCAGTCTGAGCCTGAAGCTGGGGAAGGTACCACAGCTGTGGAAAACATCCTGTGTGGTACCCATACTGAAGACTCCGCACCCCAAGGACCTGAATAGCTACAGACCAGTGGCCCTCACATCACACCTAATGGAGACCCTGGAGAGGCTTCTCCTCACCCACTTCTGCCCCCTGATGGGACCAACAATAGACCCACTTCAGTTTGCCTACCAGTATGGCACCGGGGTGGAGGATGCAGCGATCTTCCTCCTATGTCGTTCCCTGTCCCACCTGGAGAAGTCTGGGAGCACTGTGAGGATCATTTTCTTTGAGCTCTCCAGTGCTTTCAACACCATACAACCAGTGATCCTGAGGGACAAGCTGCTGTGTGCAGGGGTGGACCAGCACCTGTCATCATGGATCCTGGACTACCTCACAGACCGACCACAGTTTGTGAGAATCCAGGACTGTGTATCTGACACCATCATCTGCAGTACGGGCGCCCCCCAGGGAACAGTTTTGACTCCCTTCCTGTTCACCCTCTACAATGCTGACTTTTCACACAACACACCATACTGCCATCTATAGAAGGTCTCTGATGACTCTGCAATTATCGGCCTCATCTCTGATGGGGATGATGTGGAGTACAGAGGACTTATCCAGGACTTTGTGGACTGGTGCCTGCGGAACTGCCTCCAGATCAATGAGAGGAAAATCAAGGAACTGGTGGTGGACTGCCGCAGGCAAGGACAACCCCCCACAGCACTGGTAAATATCCAGGGAACAGACATTGAGATGGTGACATCTTACAAGTACCTGGGTGTTCACCTGAACAATAAACTGGACTAGTCATGTAACATCAACGCCCTCTACAAGAAGGGGCAGTGCAGGCTGTTCCTCCTGAGGAGACTCAGGTCCTTTGGAGTGCAAGGGGCACTCCTGAAGACTTTTTACGATTCTGTGGTGGTATCAGCCATCACATTTGGAGTGGTCTGCTGGTGCAGCAGCATTATGGCAGCCGACAGGAAGAGACTGAACAGGCTGATCAAAAAAGCCAGCTCTGTTCTGAGGCACCGCCTTGACTCAGTGGAGTAGATGGGATAGAGGAGGATAGTGGCTAAGCTGTCATCTCTGCTGGAGTCTGAGTCCCATCCCATGCGGGACATGCGGAACTCACTGAGTAGCTCATTTAGCGGTAGGCTACCCCATCTTAAGTGCTTGAGGGAGAAGTTCCGCAGGTCCTTCCTACCTACAGCTGTCAGACTTCATAATCTAACTGATGCTGCTCATAGAGGTCGTATTAAACATACTAAACGTCACAACTTTGCAAAATAGAGATCAACACCTCCAGTACACAACTAAAACAATTACAATTATTATTGAGGGTGGCAACAACACTGTTGATTCAAATGCGAAATATACTGTCTGGGTACATATTGATATTCTGCCGGGTAATTTAACTAACTGTAAAGCTGTTGATACCATATAGCTGCAATGCTCCTGCACTGTGTATATGACTGTGTACATATGTATATTCATTTGCTGCTTTGGCTAACCAGTTCTAATGTTATTATCTTATTTACTATTGTTCTGAGTGCTACTATCCCTTATATACAGTATATGCATATGTATGTATGTATGTATGTATGTGTGTATACATATGTGTATACACATGTGTGTGTGTGTGTGTATATATATATATATATATATATATATATATATATATATTTAATTTTTTTTTTGTTACTTATTTGTACCCGTAGGTAGACTTGATTTGCAGTCTGGTGACAAGCCACCGGCTGCTGGTCGCTGCGTGCGCGAGCGCCCTAAACCTACATGTTTTTGGTATGCGGGAGGAAACCGGAGAAATCCCGGAGTAAACCCGCGCAACACGGGGAGAACATGCAAACTCCACACAGCTCACTGTTGATCGGGGGCTGGGATCGAACCCACGATCTCATGATCCCCGCGGTCCCCCGGCCGAGGGTAAAACTGTGCTGCCACAGTGCTAAACCACTGCGCCACCGTGCAGCCCGGTGCACGGTGTGTGTGTGTGTGTGTGTGTGTGTATCTATCTATCTATCTATCTATCTATCTATATATATATATATATATATATATATATATATATATATGTATATATATACTGTATATACACACACACATATGTATACACACATCTGTGTGTATGTATGTATATATATACGTATATATATATATATATATATATATATATATATATATATATATATATATATATATATACACACACACACAGTATATATACTGTATATATATACACACACATACAGTATATACACAGTGTATGTGTGTGTGTGTGTGTGTGTGTGTGTGTGTGTGTGTGTGTGTGTGCTACTCACAAAAACTTGGGGCTATATTTTGGGTGAAATTTCAGGGTGCACCTAAAATGCACTATAACCTTTACAGGTGAACTTAACTTGACCTTCTCTAACCTTCTGAATGTACATGTCCAGCTGTTAAATGTTTCAATACTTTTTGCATAACTTGCTGTTCTCTAACAAGGTGCTTAATGACAAAATTCACAACAGGTGTTTGATCCATGAATCGACCAATAAATTTTCTGGTTCAGTTAAAAATGGTATTTAAACAGGCCTTGTCATCATGCTGTTCACATTTTGACATCATGAGACCAAGATGACACTTCACAATTGATCAACAGTACCTCACCATTGTGTGGCTTCAAACAGGATATTCTCAGAGCTAAGTGGCCACTGAGTTTAGAGTGTCATCAAGTTGCAGCAGAGATACAGAGAGACTGGAAGAGTCACAGACAGGCATAGAAGTGCATGTCCTTTGGCTACATCCCAAATGTGAACTTCATTGTGAACAGTGCCCTGCGGAACCGGATGATGAATGCCACTCAACTCCAGGCACATTTAAGGGAGGTGAGCAGCACCCAAGTGTCACATCAGACCATTTGAAACCATTTACATTAGCATGGTCTGCATGTTAAACCACCTGCAAGGGTACCTGGCCACACTGCTAGGCACAGGCATCATCATCTTGCATGGGTCAGGGAGCATTTACGCTCAGGGCCGGATTAAGGAGGTGTTGGTCCCTGGACAAAAGCAATTTTTGTGGCCCTCTCATGTATTTATGGGAGTATGATATGCAAAATGGCCATGTTTACATTCACAGAAATAAACCATTTATAATCGGAATCGGGTTTCTGGAGTTACCTGATTATTTAAGTAGTTATGTAAAAACAATAATCAGATAAAAGGCAATTATTGTGTTACATAAAATGAAATTACATTGACACACATTTATTGTCCAATAATCCATTTATTCAGTGCATGTAAACATGTCAAATCCGATTACCATTATCTGATTATCCCTAGTTATTGAATTATTGTGGCCATGTAGCTGGGGTCACTGATGGATCAGCTTGACCTTCAAGGTCCTAAATGGGCTCTAATGCATGGCAGCTCGTGACGTATTTTTCGGTGTAGCGTCAGGTTGCTCCACAACTTCCGCCAAGCATTGAGCACTATGCTAATATAGAAATACTAATCACATTTTAGGTTTAAAAATAACTAAACTGGATCTCCTTGCTGAAATACAGAGCTTAAGTGAACAACTGGAGGAAATGGCCATCAGTAACAAGTTTGGGTTGGAGCGGTTTGCTGTTTCAGATGATGATATAAGGTTTTACACAAGGTAAGCTAAAATGTCAGCAGTGTTTGTTAGATTTATATAAAAGTATTTATTCTTTAAACAATAGCATTGACTAAGCAATTTTGTGTATACCCTTTTAATTTAGTGTTGTAATATCTTGTTTTAATATTACAAAATTACAAGTATGATGCTGTCCATATGCTGAGGTGGTGGTCATGTGGTTCTATTAATATGCATAATCAGAAAGATTATTGCACCGTGAGGGGTTTGTGCATCAGAGTAGTTCAGACAAACATCTGGCAGGTGAGCTTTCACTTCCTCCTCAGACAGCCAAGTGCCCACAGCTCCAAGTACAATGTAAAGAAAGTTAGCCCATGTGTTGATGATGCGGCTCACAGGAAATACTCATCAACGGGCTGAAGAGACTGTAAGAGGCAGAAAATACAGTGCATTTTATATATCTTTATTAATCATTACACAGACAGACCATAACTGACAACTAATTACGTAAAGATGTTGACCATATTATCACCATTTTATTGCTGCTGCTTACATTCAACCTGATGAAAATTCATAAAATGACCGACAGAATTATTTCTTTAGTGTCATCATCATCATCATAGCAGTCTATCATGGGCGACAATGACTGTTTCATTTAGGTCTGATCAGATTCCTCCACACAGCTCTGTCCTTAGCCTTTCGCTGCCAGGAACTCCTGTCTATATCCAACTTCTTCAAGTTTCTTTTTACAGTGTCGTTAAATCTGAGCCTTGGTCTACCCTGATTGCGTTTGCCCTTGCATAACTGTGAGTAGTGTAACTGCCGAGGGAGACGCTGGTGGTCCATCCTCTCAACATGTCCGAACCATCTCAGGTTCGTCTGTATTAGCATGTCCTCCATTGATGGTAGACCAGCTCGTTTCAACACTTCTATGTTGGTTATCTTGTCTTTCCATGAGATATTCATTATGGCTCGAAGGTGTCTCATCATGTACGCGTGGAGTTTCTTCACCTGCACTCTGTAGATAGTCCAAGTTGCAGCACCGTACAATAAAGTAGCCAGTACTGTCACTCTATACACTTTGTATTTCACATGGATAGACACATGTTGATTGTTCCACAGTCTCTCCCTCAAGTTTCCAAACACATCGCTCGCTCTTCCCATTCTGAGAGATAGTTCAACCTCCAGCCTAGCATTCTCTGAAACAGTACTCCCTAGATACTTGAAAGTCTTGCACTTGATTAGTGGCTCTGTACCAATGCTGATTTCTTCTGGTAGTGATGTTGATAATTGGAACTTTGGTGTTTGATAAAGGCACTCTTGTCTTCTTGATGTTGATTTTGAGGCTGAATTGGCTAGCTGCTCTTGCAAATTTCTCCACTAAAGATTGCATATCTTCCACACTGTGTGCAACTAGAGCACTGTCATCGGCAAAGAGCATTTCTCTTACTACCTTTATCAATGTCTTACTCTTGGCTTTAAACTGTGCCACATTGAACAAGTCTGCTTCTTTCCTTGTTTGAATGCATACTCCTTCTGAAGTGTCTTTGAAGGCCACCTCAAGCATGGCTGCCAGATATAGCGAGAAGAGTGTAGGTGCCAGCACATGCCCTTGTTTCACTCCGTTGCTTACTGAAAAGTCTTTAGATACTGAAACACTCATTCCCACGTTTGCTTGCATACCTGTATGGAGTGCCTCGATCAGGCTGACAAACTTCTCTATACAGCCATATTTCTTGAGTACCTACCAAAGTCCTTGTTGTGAAACAGTATTGAAGGCTTTACTGAAGTCTATGAAGACTACATAAAGCAGCATGTTCTGTTTGATACACTTTTCTTGAACCTGTTTCAAGCAGAAAATCATGTCCATTGCACTTCTTCCACTTCTAAAGCCGCACTGGGTTTCTGGTAGTACATTCTGCGAGATGTGTTCATTGAGTCTGTTCAGTAGCACACATGAGAGAATCTTACCAACAGTGGCTAGCAGTGATATACCTCGGTAACTTCCACAATCTTTCCTGTCACCTTTCTTGAACAAAGGCACAACACTTGCATCCTTTCAGTCTTGAGATACTTTCTGGGCATCCCATATCTCTTGGATGAGCTTGTGCAGGCAGTTGGTCAGCTGAACACCACCAAATTTCCACACGTCTGCTGGAATTCCATCCCTTCCTGGAGCTTTACCATCCTGTGTTGTCCTGATAGCTGCCATTAGTTCATCAAAATTTGGTGGTTCATCCAGACTTGATACAGCTGGTCGCTGCACTAGAGCTTCTTTAGCCTCTTCAGTGAGATCTCCAGGGTTGTTTAGTAATTGGTCAAAGTGGTCTGCAAATCTGTCCAGGATCTTGTCTTTCTCCTGCAAAACCGTTTCACCATCCATATTCTTTAGTTGGATCAATCCTCTTGGTTTAGGGCCGTAGATTTCTCTCAAACCTGTGAAGAATGTTTTCATGTCCTTCCTGTCTGCTGCAGTTTGAAGCCCCTCCACTTTTTCATCCCACCAGTTGGACTTCATCTCTCTGGTGTACTTCTGTAGCTCACTCTGAGCCTTTGAGTATTTCTTCTTCTTCGACCTTGTGTTACACTGTAGGTTTTCCTGCCTAGCTGTATTCCTCACTTCTAGTAGTTTCTTCAGGTGTTCATCATGCTCATCAAACCAATCTTGATGTTTCCTCTCAGGGTGGCCTAATACATCACTCACAGTCTGATACACCATATCCTTCAGTGTTGCCCATTTCTCTTCTATGTCATTCTCTGAGTTGTTGCTGTCCCAGTCTTTCAAGTTTTCATCCATTTCCTGTGTAAGTTCTTCCTGCTTCTTTTGGCCTTTCAGTGCACTAGTGTTTAGCTTCTGTGGTGGCTTCGCACCCGTCCTGCAGTGCTGTTTTCATCTCCAAATCCTTAATCTAGATCTCAGCATAACATGATCAGTACCACAGTCCGTGCCTCTCATTGCTCTGGTGTCCAGTACATCCCTTATGTCTCTCTGCCTGACTATGATGTAGTCTAACAAGTGCTAGTGCTTGGTTCTTGGGTGCATCCATGTCTTCTTGTGTGTGTCCTTGTGCTTAAATAGAGTGTTGGTTATCACAAGGTTGTACTCTGAACATAGTGCAAGTAGAAGTTCTCCATTAGCATTGCACTTGCCTACTCCATGACTGCCTAGCACTCCTTTTCATTTCTCGGTGTCCGAACCAACTCTGGCATTAAAATCTCCAATGAGTATCAGCCTGTCATCAGTCGGTACACGCCTGATAGTCTCACGTAAATCACTGTAGAACTCTTCCTTCACCTCCTCTGTGTTGGTCATTGTAGAGACTCCCACTACATCTTCCGCTGTAGTGGGAGTCTCATAGTCATTATCCTGTCATTGATTGGCACCGGTTCCTCATCAAGCATTGCTGCTATCTCCTTTCTAACTGCAAAGCCCACTCCTGCTTCTCTCCTTTCTTGAGTTGATCTCCCACTGCAAAAGAAGATGTACCCATGGTCTTCCAAGCTGTCATATCCAGACAATCTTGTTTCACTAAGTGCAGCTATGTCTATATTGTACCTGTTCATTTCCAGGGCCACAAGTGTGGTCTGTCTTTCTGGGTGCTGTGATGTTGTTCTGTCCAACAGAGTGTGTACATTCCATTCTGCTACACACAAGGTTGCTGTTTTCCTCTTCTTTTGTCTTCCTGCTCCTAGCTTACTTTTCGCTGTCGGAGTGTGAACAGATCAGTGCGGACCTTGTAAACCCAGGCGACATCCGAGCTGGTATGAGTTGCTTTCTCTTTGACCATTTCATGAAGCTGCTTGCAAAGTATTTGAGTACCGCTAGCTTTTGCTGGACTAGCAGCACATTCTTGGCAGATAAAGGTATTATCAGTGGCAAGGACAAGCCAAGACAAACTGACTCCAGTATCTGTTGCAGTGACTGACCAGATGATAGGTTTGTTTATCTCTGCTCTTTGTGTAGTGCATGTCATGATGCACCAACTGGCACAGTCCACCACAGACCTTGCGACAGATGTGTTTATCTGCCAGGATGTCCAGTCTCACCCCGTGTAACTGGGAGTGGTCCACCACAGATCTGTGGCAGATATTGTTTTTAGTTCTGCTAGGATACCCTGTTTCACACTCCACACCCTCGGAAGGGCGGGGATGATGGTTGAGTCACCGACAGCCCGACCCATGAGACAAGTAGTACCGGTTCTCATGGTTATCCAGTAGCAAGCAAGCCAATGCCTGACCTGACAAAAACTATGTGCTAGTATGTCTCAGTAAATTACAAATGTCATGATTTTTTATTTATTTAAAAAACTACAACCAATATCATAAAATTATCTTTTTTAGTTGTATTTAAAAAAAATACTTTCACATTCTAATATAGGCTGTGTGTCCACCAAATGTGTTTTTTCAGCTGTGGGTGACTATTTTCTATTCATTCCCCATGTAGTTCAGCATTTACAGCGCTGAGCGCCTTCAGCAATGGCCGTTTTTTGTCGAGACACTCAGAGCACTCAGAGTTGAAAAAATTTCAACTTTTCAAACTGCTACTGAGCTCATCAACGTCAGACCTTTTGAACCAACCAATCAGAATAAGGAAGGGCGGGACATAGGACGCCGGTTCAGTCTGTACTCAAACTCCTGCTTTCCGTGTCATCATATTTTGCATCCAGAGCTGCTACCAATGCTAGAATACGTTTCCTGTCTATTGTTAATTAGAGACTGCTATTAAAAAATAAGTAGAAAGACTAACCATCAGAAAAGCGGAAGTGCTGAGCTGTGAGTGACAAGCTGTTGCTGCAATACAGGGCACAGACTTTTTTTCCAGAGCACAGCGCACAAACACTGAAAAAAGACATTCAGGGTGGTCAGACGACAAAAACGCATTTGGTGGACACGCAGCCTTACTGAGATGGACTGGTAGGCTGTTTTAATAGGAAAATAAATTGTGAGCTGCTTAATCTGTTGCATGTTAAACATTATCAAAATACCCCGCAATCCAGGCAAACCCAGTACGATCTGGGCTCCCTCTGTTGTTACCTCAGTGGCAACTTGAGTCCAGTCTGCGTTTCTGTCTAGGGGCAGGTTGAAGGGAGGCAGCAGGGAAATGTTTTTGGTTACCGGTCAACTTGCCCCAATGCGTGTGTAACTGATATCATCCTGCGCAGTTCACCCCACTCGGGACACGAACCCGCGACCTACCAGTCAACTACACAGTTCGAGCATGGGAGACACAGCACGATCGCGCTGAGCTAAAGGTCCGACCGATAGCTCAGCGCTACCGATACTGTACGAGGCTTTTCGGGAGGGAGGTTTACTAACGTTCTACGCCGAACAGTGCTAGTTGGCATCCGTTACACTCTCCCCCTTAAACCTCACTCCCATCCGGGTCACGGCACCAGTGTAACTGATATCATCCTGCGCAGTTCGCCCCACTCGGGACACGAACCCGCGACCTACCAGTCAACTACACAGTTCGAGCATGGGAGACACAGCACGATCGCGCTGAGCTAAAGGTCCGACCGATAGCTCAGCGCTACTGATACTGTATGAGGCTTTTTTCGGGAGGGAGGTTTACTAACGTTCTACGCCGAACAGTGCTAGTTGGCATCCGTTACACGTGCTCACTCCACCACCTCCTCAACCAGGACACTCTCGATCGAGCATGCACCACCATGCTCCTGCTCCACACCGAACTTGCCCCACATGTTGCCCGGCCCTACTCACACCATGTACTGCAGTTGACTTGAGTGAGCTAATTAAGCCTTTTCTCCATGATCGCATCCATGTAATTATCCTTACGAGACTCATTTTAACAGGTTCACTTTGCTGAAAAATGTAGTCTATGCACAAAAAGGATCCAGTTTCCCAGTAGGGACGTGTTGAAACACAAAAAGATTGCAGTGGAGCAGGCTCCCTATGGAATGAGCTTGTCAAGGCATGAGCAGGTTATGGGGCAGCTGTAGCTGGCTGAGGCAAGTTTGTTTTGGTGCGACCTGCCGGTAAACCATGTTTTTCGCTTGTGTAGCTTGCTGCAAGTCCATTTCTCCGCCCTGTTGATTTGACGGGTGGACATAGGAACGTGCCATTGGAATTTGTGGCTCTCTGATGTAACCCGGAAGGCTTAAGCCTTATTCATGCTGCATTTCCCCTCTGGTCCGCGTGCACTTTGGATGAGCCCGAAGTGCATGCGCCATTGTACATGCTCACTTTTTTCATCAATCAGGCCAAGCAGTTGACGCATGCGCACAACTGTTATTTGTAGTTTCGCCCCAGCCCTACGGGTAGCGCAAATGCGCCAACACGCCAGTTTGTTCACGGGCTATAAAACACGACAGTGACGCACATTTTTTTTATAGCAACAACAATGGCGTTTTTTCAAGGAAAAGGAGGAATTACCGTTTTCCAGTGCTCTTCTCCGCTCAAGCTGCTGCTGCTGCAAAAGGATTCATGTATGTTTATTCTCGTCTTCCGCTTCTTCATTGTCTTCCTCATCTACTTTGTCTTTGTATGCTGTGTTGGTAGCGCCATCTTGTGAATGGGATGTTCAGTCTTGCGCATGCTCTGTCAATGCATTCAGATTGTGGGCAGGCTGCATGGTCACAAAATTTGGGCTTCACGAGGTCATCCAGAGTAGAGCCCTGCGTATACTAGCGGAGTGGAGACAATGACGTAAATTTCATCACACGAGGTTTCTGGCTGCACATACGTGAACAGCAGAGGTGCAGCATGAATCCAGCTTTAGTGTCTTCTTTGTCACACGGTGGCCCTCGCAAGCCACCATAAGACGCCAAAAGTCGCCAGTGAGGTTTGCATGATGGTTTATTCACAACACAGGAACACACAAAGTAATGAGCCGCTGTGGGCTAAAACACACTACACAAGACACAAGGGATCGTAAGGCTAACACACAGCTACTTACAATCTTGACCAGGAACAAAGAATAAGTGACGTCTGAGACGAGGACCGCTCGCTCAACGTCTGGCAAAGAATAATGACAATTATTGATGAGACTGCTGCATTGTACTGTTCTCAGCGTCCGCTTAAATGCCGGGCTGCTGATGACTGTAAATGCAGCACAGCTGTTGGGCTTTGACAGCAGGAAGCTCCTCCGAGCGCTGTCACAATAAGAGCTCAGGGAGCCAGAAGGTAAACACTGCTGTCAAGCCTGGTGGAGATGATGTATGGCCCGAGTGCGGATGAGATCGGCACTCGGACCATGACAGTACCTCCCCCCCGAGGGCGGGCTCCGAACGCCCGTTGACACCCAAGCCCCCCCCACCCACCCCAGGGCGGGCGGATGGGGGCAGGCCCGGAGGGAGAGGGTCAACCACAGACCAAAAGCCATGACGATCACAGAAACACATAGATAACCAAAAAAAAAAACAAAAAAAACAAAACTCCCAATTACGTGAGACAATTAACACAGGGCATGATAACAGAAGATACAATACACTCAAATGCACAAATCAAAATAATGACAGAGTGCAAATGAGACAAATACAGAACATGAATACCAGACTCCCAAACACACAAACCAAATACATGAAACAATTAACACAGGGCAAGAAAAAAAAAAGAAAAAAAAAGCAATTACAGAGCACGATACACTGAAAATACCATACCCCATAATGCACAATAACACAGGGCCAGAGAGACAAAAAAAAAACAAAAAAACAACCAGGAGCACACACGTCCCTCAAACAGAAGAAGGGACGAAAAAAAGAAAAAACACACAGAGCCAGATTTACCCCCCGAATGACCTTTAACCCACAGTTCAGGAAAAACGATGACAGGCAGAGACCAAAACCCACGGGGACAGTTCCAGCGGTCTCCCTGTGTCCAATGGACATGACGGGTGGTCATGGGGGACAGTACATGATCGGGCAGCCTGCCCCAGTCCCAGGCCCGGAAAGTCCAGTCCTCCGGCAGCCAAACCAGGTCACCCAGCAGCAAACGCAGTGTGTCGGGTGGCCGGCCCAGGGCGCCGAACCGGCGAAAGAGTACCTCGGGTGGCCGACCCGCATCCCTCAGCCACCAGAACCGTGGGAAGACAGCCTGCGGCGGCCTCCCTGGTGGGAAAAAGACCTGGGAGAGCCGGGCCGAGCATAGAGGCCCCCCAACGGCCCCCGGCGATGATGAGCATGGTTGGTGACTACGACGAGGGGAATGATGATGATGACGAGCCCGCACCATGTCAGGCGGCGAAGGGTCTGCAGCTCCTCCACTATCCTTGATCCATACTGACACTGCAGACGTGGCTGCATCTGCGTTGGACCCCCACTGGGTCGCGGCTGCAGGCGCGTCGGACCCCGATTGGGTCGGTGCAGCACCAGCGACGACCTCTGACCCCGAACCTGGAACCTCCAGCACAGCAACCACGACTGGCTCCGCACCTGTGACTCTGCAACAAGCCTCCGAAGACAAGAAAGAACCAGGATCAGAATCACTGGTAGCGACAGAGCCCAGCGAGATGAGCTCGAGCGCAGCAGGCGGCTGCCCCTGACTCGCCTCCCCGAGAGGCAGGCAGAAATGCTCCAAGACAGAAAGAAGAAACACAAGGTAGAGCACTTGCCTGCACTCGGGTTCTGTCGCTGTCCAGGACTTCATCGATCCAGGCTCAGGAAGGAGAAGTTCATCTTCGGGCTCCCACTTGGCTACGGCGGGTTCCGCAGCCGGCATGATGGTCACTGCAGTCTGTGGATCCTCCGGCACTGACGTCCACGCCAATAACCCGGACGGCGGGTTCCGGCGACCGTTCCAGTGTGGAGACCCGGGGACGCTTTATCGTCGGCGCAGGCTCCAGGCTGCAGTCCGCTCCTCTCCTCTGCCCATGACGTGGCTGCGGGGCTGGCACCAGGCTCTTCAGAACCACAGGCCCCCTCCTCGTCCGGCGACGTAGGCCTGGCGTCATGGACCACTCAGCGGAGGGAGACACAGAGGCAGCAGGTTTAGTAATTACAGCTACAGCAGGTGGTGGGAGCTCGGGGGACTGCAAACCCCGAACTCCGCCTCCAGGAGTCAGACAAGGCAGATCACAATAATGATGAGAGGAATGAACCTGCACTTGCCTGTCTCCGGAGGGAGGATGGTGCCTGCTGTAGGGGACATTGTTCCTCCCTTCTCCAGCTGGATGGTGACAGAGGGCGCCCTGGAAGGACGAGGAGGAGCCGCTCGCCAGGGTCCACTCACGTGCTTCGTCGGAAGCGGATTCAGACGGGGATCCTGCTGAGGTTTACCTTGGCCGTGGCGCCAACGTCTTCGATAGCCCCCAGATGGTGCGAACTCCTGGGCTGGATCGGGAACAGGGATGGGATCCCAAATCGTGGAGCGAGGATGCCTCCTCCTCTGCTTCCTGCCATAGTCTTCCTCCAGCCCACGGAGTATCTTGCGCTGAGCGGCGATATCGTCCCTCCTCGCGCTGACTTCAGGGTGGTCAGTGTAGCGGGGGAGATGATTTAAGATATTCACAGCAATGTCCAGGTGCCAACGCATCTCATTGGGGGTGTCGTCGAGCATAGCGGCGAGGAGCGCTCCATCTGCGTACTCCAGAGCCTCCGCTAGCTCGTAGCCCAGGCGCCGAACGCGGCTCCTGGAAGACGGCATCCTCCCAGCACGCAGTCACCCAGACAGGGAAGAGCAATTGTCCAAATAAGCAAAACTCACCGGGAACGGCATCTCGGTTTGGCATCTCCGTTTAGGCACCTTGGCAGCAGTCTACTGTCACGCGGTGGCCCTCGCGAGCCACCATAAGACACCAAAAGTCACCAGTGAGGTTTACATGATGTTTTATTCACAACACAGAAACACACAAAGTAATGAGCCGCTGTGGGCTAAAACACACTACACAAGACACAAGGGATTGTAAGGCTAACACACAGCTACTTACAATCTTGACCAGGAACAAGGAATAAGTGACGTCTGAGATGAGAACTGCTTGCTCAACATCTGGCAAAGAATAATGACAATTATTGACGAGACTGCTGCATTGTACTGTTCTCAGCGTCTGCTTAAATGCCGGGCTGCTGATGACCGTAAATGCAGCACAGCTGTTGGGCTTTGACAGCAGGAAGCTCCTCCGAGCGCTGTCACAATAAGAGCTCGGGGAGCCAGAAGGTAAACGCTGCTGTCAAACCTGGCGGCGATGATGTATGGCCCAAGCATGGACGAGATCGGCGCTCGGACCATGACATTCTTCTGCTTTTTTGGTTGAAATGCGGCAGTGGGTGACTGCATGCACCCCCGCTTGGACGGCGAAGCCACTATATTTCATAGAATAAGTTCCCATTAAAAAGGTGTGGTAGAAATTTATTATTCACATGTTCATCATGGTGGAAATTTACTGCTTATATACTAATCTGTTGTACAGTGGGGTAAAAAAGTATTTAGTCAGCCACCAATTGTGCAAGTTCTCCCACTTAAAAGATGAGAGAGGTCTCCAATTTTCATCATAGGTATACCTCAACTATGAGAGACAAAATGAGAAAAAAAAATCCAGAAAATCACATTGAAGGATTTTTAATGAATTAATTGGTAAATTCCTCGGTAAAATAAGTATTTGGTCAATAACAAAAGTTCATCGCAATACTTTGTTATATACCCTTTGTTGGCAATGACAGAGGTCAAACGTTTTCTGGAAGTCTTCACAAGGTTTTCACACACTGTTGCTGGTATTTTGGCCCATTCCTCCATGCAGATCTCCTCTAGGGCAGTGATGTTTTGGGGCTGTAGCTGGGCAACATAGACTTTCAACTCCCTCCAAAGATTTTCTATGGGGTTGAGATCTGGAGACTGGCTAGGCCACTCCAGGACCTTGAAATGCTTCTTATGAAGCCACTCCTTCATTGCTGGGCGGTGTGTTTGGGATCACTGTCATGCTGAAAGACCCAGCCACGTTTCATCTTCAATGCCCTTGCTGGTGGAAGGAGGTTTTCACTCAGCCATCACCCATTTCGGATAACTCACGTGGAATTGTTTAGTAGAAGGAGTCTTTGTCTAATTTGACCTTGTTGTTATATTATACAGTTTCTTTTAACCTGTACTGTATTATCCGAAATAAATTCATTCATTCATTCATTCATGCATGGCCCCATTCATTCTTTCCTTTACACGGATCAGTCGTCCTGGTCCCTTTGCAGAAAAACAGCCCCAAAGTATGATGTTTCCACCCCCATGTTTCACAGTAGGTATGGTGTTCTTTGTCCTCCAAACACGACAAGTTGAGTTTTTACCAAAAAGTTCTATTTTGGTTTCATCTGACCATATGACATTCTCTCAATCCTCTTCTGGATCATCCAAATGCTCTCTAGCAAACTTCAGACGGGCCTGGACATGTACTGGCTTAAGCAGGGGGACACGTCTGGCACTCCAGGATTTGAGTCCCTGGCGGCATAGTGCGTTTCTGATGTAGCCTTTGTTACTTTGGTCCCAGCTCTCTGCAGGTCATTCACTAGGTCCCCCCATGTGGTTTTGGGATTTTTGCTCACCGTTCTTGTGATAATTTTGACCCCACGGGGTGAGATCTTGCGTGGAGCCCCAGATTAAGGGAGATTATCAGTGGTCTTGTATGTCTTCCATTTTCTAATAATTGCTCCCACAGTTGATTTCTTCACACCAAGCTGCTTACCTATTGCACATTCAGTCTTCCCAAACTGGTGCAGGTCTACAATTTTTTTCTGGTGTCCTCTGACAGCTCTTTGGTCTTGGCCATAGTGGAGTTTGGAGTCTGACTGTTTGAGGTTGTGGACAGGTGTCTTTTATACTGATGAGTTCAAACAGGTGCCATTAATACAGGTAATGAGTGGAGGACAGAGGAGCCTCTTAAAGAAGAAGTTACAGGTCTGTGAGAGCCAGAAATCTTGCTTGTTTGTAGGTGATCAAATACTTATTTTACTGAGGAATTTACCAATTAATTCATTAAAAATCCTTCAATGCGATTTTCTGGATTTTTTTTCTCATTTTGTCTCTCATAGTTGAGGTATACCTATGATGAAAATTGGAGACCTCTCTCATCTTTTAAGAGGGAGAACTTGCACAATTGGTGGCTGACTAAATACTTTTTTGCCCCACTGTATAATTCAGGTGATGTGCAGTTGTGATTAAATGTCTTTCTTCATCTGTACAATTGCCACTAATACATGCCCTGAGTGTGACTATGGTCAATGGAAAGTTACTGCCAGAATGTTCTCGTACTTGCTCGGCCAGTTCCTATGTATCCATATTAGGTAATGTGGGGAGGGCTCTGGGGGATCCTTTAAAACCAGATGCCTCCTTTGTTTGGGCAGAGCAGTGCAGAAACCTCAGGTTTGCTGTTTCTTCGCTCCTCTCCTGCATGCAGTAATAAAGGGAATTCAACATGGCAGATCCGTCTGATTATTTTCTCCAGGACCTTATAAGTGGGTTAGAAAATATTCTGTTCAAAGGACTCCTGAGTTATCAATTAATTAACAACTAATTTAATTTAGTCAACTAAATTCTTATCAACAATTAATTGAAAGTCAATTAATCATTAGCATCCCTAGTGTTAAATGTTGCAATGTCCAGCTCTGAGCTCAAGTATCAGATCGAGGACCCTACTGACGGTTTTGTGACTTAATTGAAATCTGCGTCACAGAGTTAACCTCCGTTCTCGGTTGCATCAGCCATAGTTACATCAACCTCACCATAATAGGTCAGCTGTAGAGAGTTGCAGCAGGGAGGGTATTTCCAGCATTCAAGATTCAAAGATTTTTATTACCTCCGCCAAGGAGGTTATATTTTTACCGGGGTTTGTCTGTTTGTTTGTCTGTCTGTTACCAACATAACTCAAAAAATTATGAACAGATTTTCACTAAATTTTCAGGACAAGTCTGAAACGGGACAAGGAAGAAATGATTAGATTTTGGGAGTGATCCAGATCACCATCTGGATCCAGGAATTTTTTAAAGAATTCTTTATCATTGTGAGATAGGGCCATTTTTAGCATATGTGTATATAACTCCACAATAAATGGTCAGGATGCTTGCCAAAAAAATACAGGATAAGATCCCAGTAGGTTCTAGGAAATATCAAAGACTGATACGGATCCTGCAAAAAATCCGGATACTGTGATCAAGAACAGGAAATAATACGGGATCTTTGGAATTTTCATCACTGTAAGGTAACAAATTAAGATATAAACATACAACAAACACCAAAATATAGCCAAGACACTGAGGAATCAGTAGTGTGCCAATGGATTTGTTGTATCTTCAAAAGCTATGGAGCTATACCCAGAAGAAAACCGCCATTACCAAAAAAGTGATTTTTGTCAATAACTACTGAACTAATAAAAATATCAATGTGAATCCAATTGCTAAAGGTATGTTTTGACAGTCAAGAAATCTGAAAATATAGATAAAATAAATGTAGGACTATTATATTTGGGGAAAATCCCAATATTAGGGGGAACTTCCGGCTTCTAGAGAGAGCAGTCGCTTTTCCTTTCCTCTCCTCTCTTCTACTATTCCCTGCTTGCGATGTCTGTCTTTCGCTCTTCTTCTGGCTGAATCTTAATCCAAATGGAAATTATGGATCTGGAAAAGCAGCTTATATGCGATTGTCACCACTTTAAAAGAAGAAAATCGGGTCAGGGGGAACCCAAGGAAGACTCATGGCATTGGAATTCATGTGTCTGTGTGATTCGACTGAAGATTGAAATGATCACAGGATTTTCTGTTTGGCCCCTGGAGTTCCTGGTGTATCGAAATTATATTTGGGTGAGCTAATCAAATGCGGACCCCGGCGTAGCTCCCTCAACAAATTCAACAATTCGTCCAGCTGGGGGGAGCACTGACTGTCAGCGGCAGGATTAACATGGAATTTACCACCTGGCATGCATTGAAGAGAGAACGGACTCTCTTGGACATGTTTACCTATGTTTCGGTAGGTGGATAACATCTGGGGATCGCTGAGTGCTCTCCAGAGAATGATCTAAAGCATGATTCAAGCCTGTTTGAAATTATGAAGCACAGAATCGAAAAGAGGGAAATTCTATTCTCTGAGTGCACTGTGCAGATTTGACCTTGTGTTTTGGTGCCCTTGTTTACATTCCTCCTCGATGAAGATAAGGCTGGAGAAGTGGCTTACCCAAACATTCGACAATTGTTGTTGTTTCAGCAGACAGAGCTCCAAGGACAGCGTTATCATGTGTCTGGACTATAGAACACATGACTGAATAATATCTATCCGTTGCCAGAGGATGCCCTCTGCTGTTCACTAGCAATGGCACACCTACATTACACTGCATTCAACATTACATGAATGACTGATACAACATAAACTGACACAAATATACATACACTGACTCTCTCAATTCTCCTGCTTTGTTAATGTGTGATCTATTGTCTGCTAATTGTGCATAGAGGGTTTTTTCTGTGTAATCAAAATTTGGCTCATTTGAGCTTTATATGAGCTTATACGAGCGTTATTCTGATTAACTATGTTTTTTCTCTCTGCCTATTGTGTTTCCCCCCCCCTTTACCCCCACTGTATGACAGGCGCCTTGCATGGCTGCCGTGTCATTGGATGCGCCTAACGTGCACGCCCAATATCAAGTCAAATTCCTTGTATGTTTACTTGTAAATATACTTGGCAATAAAGCTGATTCTGATTCTGATTCTGATTCTGAACTGAGATACTTGGCGGAGGTCTGCGCTCTCCGAGTGCTTTTCTAGTTTGTTAATACTTCTATACGAACAGGACATACATGAGAATTGGGAATTTCTCTCTCTCAGTGGTGTGCGCGATATATAAGAAAAGGAGGAATAAGGATGAAAACCAACAACAGCAGTCTATGTGCAGTAATGCTACTCATACTGCAAATAATAGCATGTCTGCCATGTAGAATACATTCAGAGTATTGAGCTTCCAAACAAATACATGGAATTGATTTTTAATAACTTTAATGTACTTAATGGTGTGCACTTTGCAAGAATGCGTTTATGAAAATTTAAGTATTGAATTGCAATTCCGGTATCCGCCAGTCCTCAGTCTTGGATAACTTATCAGTATCAGGGAGAAAATAATCTTGACTGTGACATCCCTAGTAAAATATAAAGTGGTGTGAAAAAGTGTTTGCCCCTTCCTGATTTCTCACTTTTTTGTATGTTTGTCACACTCAAATGTTTCAGATCATCAAACAAACCCAAACATTAGACAAAGACAACACAAGTAAACACAAAATGTTAAGTTTTCAAATGAAGGTGTTTATTATTAAGTGTAAACCCTTTTTTCTTTAGTGTATACATTCATATATCTAAGTAACTGTGTTTTTACTTTGTTTTGCTTTAGATTTTATCCTATTATACTCTATTTGGATATACAGTATGTTGTATAACCTAGTCTAGTGTGTAGCGTGGCATATAATAATAATAACCTTGATAGCTTGATCATATCAGCATTTACATATGCCCCACAGGTTTGCGAGTCACACCCACCTGATGCCTTTTGAAGGCAGATAGAGCCAGAAATTCAGGAGGAGCAATGTGGTTTTCGTCCTGGCCGTGGGACATCGGACCAGCTCTTTACCCTCTCGAGAATTCTTGAGGGTTTGTGGGAGTTTGCCCAACCAGTTTACATGTGTTTTGTGGACTTGGAGAAGGCATTTGACCGCGTCCCTCGTGGATTTTTGTGGGGGGTGCTTCGGGAGTATGGGGTATCGGGCTTGTTGTTACGAGCTATTCGGTCTCTGTACGACCGTTGTGAGAGTTTGGTTCGTATTGCCAACACTCGGTCGGAGTCATTCCCAGTGAGAGTTGGACTCCGCCAGGGCTGCCCTTTGTCACCGATCCTGTTCATAATTTTTATGGACAGGATTTCTAGGCGCAGCCAGGGAATGGAGGGTGTCATGCTTGGTGACCACAGGATCTCATCTCTGTTGTTTGCAGATGATGTTGTCCTGTTGGCTTCATCCAGCAATGACCTACAGCTCTTGCTGGGATGGTTTGCCGCTGAGTGTGAAGCGGCTCGGATGAGAATCAGCACCTCCAAGTCCGAGTCCATGGTCCTCAGCCGGAAAAAGGTGGATTGTCCTCTCTGGGTTGGGGACAGGCTCCTGCCCCAAGTGGAGGAGTTTAAGTATCTTGGGGTCTTGTTCACGAGTGAGGGGAAAATGGAGCGAGAGATCGACAGACGGATTGGAGCAGCATCTGCTGTGATGCGGACGTTGTTCCGGTCTGTTGTGGTGAAGAGGGAGCTTAGTTCTAAGGCAAAGCTGTCGATTTACCAGTCAATCTACGTTCCTACTCTCACCTATGGTCACGAGCTTTGGGTAATGACCGAAAGAACGAGATCGCAGATACAAGCGGCTGAAATGAGCTTTCTCCATAGGATTGCTGGACTCACCCTCAGAGATAGGGTGAGGAGCTCAGTCATCCGGGAGAGGCTCAGAGTAGAACCGCTGCTCCTCCACATTGAAAGGAGTCAGTTGAGGTGGTATGGGCATCTGATTAGGATGCCTCCTGGACGCCTCCCACTTGAGGTGTTTCAGGTACGTCCCACTGGGAGGAGACCCCGGGGCAGACCCAGGACTCGGTGGAGAGACTATGTCTCCCAGCTGGTCTGGGAACGCCTTGGTATCCCCTCTGAAGAGCTGGAGCAGGTGGCTGGGGAGAGGGAAGTCTGGGCTTCTCTGCTAGAACTGCTGCCTCCGCGACCCGGACCTCCGGAAAAGCGGTAGAAGATGGATAGATGGATGGATAGAGCCAGAAACACACAAGATTGTGTGTGTGACAAGAGCGTGGACTGCAGCTTGGTCTAAAGAGGTCCCTCACACTGCTGGTGCAATGATAAATTTATTTTCCTGGCATTATTGCATGAAAAATGTAGTTGCTCTTATTTTCAACTTAATTCATTTAAACGATAATTAGTCATGTAAGTTATGGTCTGTCCATGTAATGAGTAATAAAAATATATGAAATGCACTGTATTTTCTTCCTTTTACAGTCTCTTCAGCCCATTGATGAGTTTTTCCTTTTTATGATCTACTGTATCTGTCCTTGGGTCTGATGCAGAGAGATCTGGCCCACAGATTCAAAATCCACCGGTCAGCTGTGAGCCGCATCATCAACACATGGGCTAACTTTCTTAATGCTGTAGTTGGAGCTGTGGGCATTTGGCTGTCTGAGGAGAAAGTGAAGGCTCACCTTCCAGATGTTTTTCAAAACTACTCTGATACACAAGTGGTGTTAGACTGCACAGAACTGCACTGCCAAACACCAAACTCTCTTCTCCTGCAGAGTGAGGTGTTCTCTACCTACAAATCCCACTGCACCTTCAAAGGCCTGATTGGCATGACTCGTCATGGTGCAACAACCTTTGTTTCATCTCTTTATGAAGGCTCCATCAGTGACTAAGATCCTGAAACAGTCTGGCATTGCATCTCTCCTCAAACCAACAGCAGCCATCATGGTGGACAAGGGTTTCCTTGTGGAGGACTGTGTCCCCTACAAAGTCCACGTACCTGCCTTATTCTCTGAGAGCACAACTGACTGGGCCGGAGGGCAGGGAGACACAATCTATTTCAAGACTGAGAGTGCATGTTGAGTAGCTCATTTGAAGGAGCACAAAATATTCAGCACAGTCATCCCTCTTTTACTCACAGTCAGCATCAGTCAACTGTATGCAATGGCCTGTCTCTTTGTTAACTACCAAAAAGGACCCTTAGTCAAATCCTGGGCAAGCAAGTAAAGATACTGTAGAAGCAGCATGTGGAATGTGTTTCCCTCTCCAATTTTCAGAGTGATAGAAGGTCAAAGTATCTCTTTTTTTTTTCTTTTGGAGGTCTGCAGCATCATTAATGTTTTGGGGCATAGAAAAAACTCACCCTTTCTTAGAGGCGGTGACATAATCATTTCACAGGATTCACAGCGAGTTCACACCTTAACACAGTGGAGACCTTTGGCCTAAATGAAGATCTGAATTTGTTGTTTCCTCTGACTTGCTCTACCTGACAGACTTTTGTACTTTTAGAACTCTTTGCAGTTTTAAGAGAGGTCTGTGTTCTTTTGTTTCTGACATAGGTAGACCTTTGATATAAATGAATTAGTGAATTTGTCATGTTTCCTCTAATTTGTCACACCTGATGAATGTTTGTACTTGTACTCATGCTGACATCATTTACTGAAAGCTCAGAGTTCACCAGTCATGTACACAACTGATGAACTTGGATCTTTCAGAAAATTACCACTACAGACTACTGTGAATCCCACAAAAGGGTGAATGTCAGTTATTTTCTCAATTAATTGATTTGTTATTTGGTCAATAAAATGTCAGAAAATGTTGAAAAATGCAGTGTTTCTCAAAGCAAAGATGACATTCTCAAATGTCTAGTTTGGTCTATAACACCAAGATATTCAGTTTACTGTCATAGAGGATCAAAGAAACAAGAAATATTTACAGTTAAGCTGAAACCAGAAAATGTTTACATTTAAGAAACTGAATTCAGAGAATTTTGACTTTTTTTTTTAAATTAAACTACTCAAAATGTATTGGATCTCCTCAGTCACTGGTGCACAGAGTGTCACGATCCAGTGCATAGGCGGGGGCCGTGCTTAGTTATTAGATGTATTTTGTCTTTTTCTGTTTGACTGTATTTGGTTTCTGTTTATTCAAGTTTGTATTTCCTTCTTTGGTTTTTGTTTTGATTGTTGCTGGCACAGTGACAGCTCACATGCCACTTCCTGCTGTCAAACTCTGTTTGCACTCTGTCATGGCTGCCAACAATAATCACCACTCGTGACCCCGCAGGTGTTGGTAATCTGGGGCTGCTTATTTAAGCAGTTGGCGCCGCTTCCTTGGTGCAGCAGCGTCTACTATGGTCTGTGCAGTAACCCTAGGATCTCTGCCAAGTTAAGTCTTAGTTTATCTGTCCTAGCTCGGGCTATTGTCTTGTCAAGTTATTATTTACCTGTCTTTCTCCACATCCTTGGTTATCTTTGCTTTTTGGGCTTTGTCTTCAGCGCTGTGTTTTTCATTAGTTTGTGTTCTGTATTTTGTATTATTTTTAGTTAATAAATCTGAAAGCTCACAATTTGCATTTGGCATCCTGTTTGCCCTCAGAGAGGGCCGATTTATGACACAGAGAGATATTTTGGCAGATATGTATAAAAGAAAATGAAATCACACCTCTCTCTCAGGGTGTTTAACACAGTGGCATCTCTGCAAATGTGCTGCACAAACATGTCATCATGGGCACAGATAACAAAATCACACCCTTCCATACCAGTGATCAGCAACTGCCTCTGCACTTGCCAATAGTAAAAATGGCTTTCCTTCAGTTTCTGTGAGCCATTCTCAGCTCTGAGGTATTTGCAGTAAATGTAGCTTAGTGCATTTGGGCATTTCATTTCAACTAACCCAAATGATGGTCTCTCAAGTGGGTCATACACCAGCCCATCAGGGGATGCACCCAGCCAAGATCTTTCTAGTCCACATTTTCTTCAAGTTCAGATTTTTCAGAGTTGCATAGTCCCTTAAGGCTTCTGTCTCCAGGTCCAATCCTCTCTTCATGAGTGCTGTTTGACGTGTCCCTTGGATGATCCTCTCTGCCCGGTTTTCTGCTGCACTTGGCCCTCAAACGGGGCTTACTTCCCTAAAAGTTAAAGCCGTCGCCCTCTCCTTCCTCAGTCAATGCCACACAGGTGCTGCACTTTGTTGCTTCTTCAATCTTGTGTGACTGTAACAAAGTCACAGACAGTGATTTCAGATGCAGCTACTCCTGATTTGTTGGCACATATATAAAGTCTGTTTGCTTTAACTGGTAGTCTTCTTGTGGCACTTTTGGAAATGGTGGGGCATCCTTATGGGTGATAACACCATCGGATGCAGAAGGTGGATGCTGATATGAGAGGATGCTGCCAGCCTGTACCTTAAGATGGAGTCCACAAGTGGTTTGTTAGATGAGATATCCATCATGCAGTTTAGTGGAAGAGAGTCTGGGTTGAAGTCAACATAGGCAGTGTTTGAGTAGAGGGTTGCTGGGTCTGGCAGCTCACCACTGTAGCCTCTGTATAGTGCAGATCTGGAATAATATCAGAGAATCAATAACCATTTTTGGAACGTAGTGTAGTGTGCCTGTTTACACTGACTTTAGATACCTAATTCCAATTGATGAAGTAGCACCCAGTTTGGGCTTCGCAATCACCATGGCATCCACAGGTCCCGGCTTCACTCCCTATTTAGAGTGACTGATGGTATTAATAAACAGACTGTAGTTATCAAACATTATGCCAGATATTTAAATTATACAAACCACTGTTTGAGGTTGATGCCCCTTCTGTTGTGTTTCAGTGCATGCAAGGACAGGTGGGACAACCATCATCATCATCATAGCAGTCTGTCTTGGGTGACAGTGACTGTTTCATTTAGGTCTGATCAGATTCTTCCACACAGCTCTGTCCTTAGCCTTCCGCTGCCAGGAACTCCTGTCTATATCCAACTTCTTCAAGTTTCTTTTTACAGCGTCTTTAAATCTGAACCTTGGTCTACCCTGATTGTGCTTGCACTCGCATAACTGTGAGTAGAGTAACTGCCGAGGGAGATGCTGGTGGTCCATCCTCTCAACATGTCCGAGCAATCTCAGGTTCGTCTGTATTAGCATGTCCTCCACTGATGGTACACCAGCTCGTTTCAACACTTGGTTATTTTGTCTTTCCATGAGATGTTCATTATGGCTCGAAGGTGTCTCATCATGTACGCGTGGAGTTTCTTTACCTGCACTCTGTAGACAGTCCAAAGTTCAGCACCGTACAATAGAGTAGCCAGTACTGTCACTCTGTACACTTTGCATTTCACACAGATAGACACAAGTTGATTGTTCCACAGTCTCTCCCTCAAGTTTCCAAACACAGCGCTCGCTCTTCCCATTCTGAGAAATAATTCATCCTCCAGCCTAGCATTCTCTGAAACAGTGCTCCCTAGACACTTGAAAGTCTTGCACTTGACTAGTGGCTCTGTACCAATGCTGATCTCTTCTGGTAGTGATGCTGATAATTGGAACTTTGGTGGTTGATAAAGACACTCTGTCTTCTTGATGTTGATTTTGAGGCTGAATTGGTTAGCTGCTCTTGCAAATTTCTCCACTAAAGATTGCATATCTTCCACACTGTGTGCAACTAGAGCACTGTCGTCGGCAAAGAGCATTTCTCTTACTACCTTTATCGATGTCTTACTCTTGGTTTTAAACTGTGCCACATTGAACAAGTCTGCTTGTTTCCTTGTTTGACTGTATACTCCTTCTGAAGTGTCTTTGAAGGCCACCTCAAGCATGGCTGCCAGATATAGCGAGAAGAGTGTAGGTGCCAGCACACGCCCTTGTTTCACCCTGTTGCTTACTGAAAAGTCTTTAGATACTGAACCACTCATTGCCACGTTTGCTTGCATACCTGTATGGAGTGCCTCGATCAGGCAGACAAACTTCTCTTTACAGCCATATTTCTTGAGTACCTACCAAAGTCCTTGTCGCGAAACAGTATTGAAGGCTTTACTGAAGTCTATGAAGACTACATAAAGCGGAATGTTCTGTTCAATACACTTTTCTTGAACCTGTTTCAAGCAGAAAATCATGTCCATTGCGCTTCTTCCACTTCTAAAGCCGCACTGGGTTTCCGGCAGTACATTCTGCGAGATGTGTTCATTGAGTCTGTTCAGTAGTACACGTGAGAGAATCTTACCAACAGTGGCTAGCAGTGATATACCTCGGTAATTTCCACAATCTTTACTGGTGTAGCCACACATGTGACCTACTTAATGCCTTGCATAATGCCTCACATCTTAGATGAGAACCAAGGGCAGAGTTTCCTCAGAGATAACAGGAAGCTGTGAAAGTGTAATCTTTTATATGCAAGAGACTGCCTGGAGGATCCTTTGTGGGCCAAAGACTGTGAGGGGGATGCTAGGGGATTTAAGAGAAAATGCAAAGTTACCTTTGATGTGAATGCAATGTGACTTGTGAGCTGTGGGGAGACCTGGGTATATAAGGGACGAGTTTTTTTTGAGATGCTCTCTTTTCTACTTTGCTCATGTTGGAGATGTGTAATAAACTGCCTTGAGACAAAACATGCCTCGTCAATTACACACTCCACACTGGTGACCCAAGACGTAGCATGCAGCAAGAAGAGAATTCCCCCGGGCCAGCCTCGTTGGGAGCCCCCAGCCAAGCGTACGCCGTTACGGTCCAGCTACCGGACTTTTGGCAGCACAACCCGCGCTCCTGGTTCCACTTGGTCGAGGCACAGTTTGCCCTCCGGGGAATATCGGTAGATGACACAAAATTCTACCATGTGATCGCAAAGCTCGATAACCACACGGCGCAGCATGCGGAGAGCCTTCTGGAGCAGCCGCCAGCCAGCGACAAATACGGCGCATTGAAGGCTGCACTCATCCAGCACTACACTCTCTCGGTTGAGGAGAGAGCAGAGAGACTCCTAGCGCTGACCGAGTTGGGAGATTCCACGCCCGTTGACCTGATGGAGAAGATGCTGAGGTTGAAAGGCTCGGACGATGACCACTTCATCTTTACCCACCTCCTCCTCAGGACCCTGCCGTCAGCAACGAGAGCGGCCCTGGCCAGTTCGCTGTTGTTGGCCCAGCGGGACTACCGTGCGCTGGCCCGGGAGGCGCATCGGATCATTAATGCCAGCAGAGAACGCGCGGCCATGGCGGCAGCGACGGAGCTCGGCGCGATGGCCGGAGAGGGCGGGGAGCCAGGGACGGCGGTAGCAGAACCACCGACGACAGCGGAGGCGGGGGCCAAGGAACGCGGAGGAGACACCCTTTGTTTCTACCACCGCCACTTTGCTGAGAGGGCATGCAAATGTATACCACTGTACCAGTTCAAGTGCTCGGGAAAACGCCAAGACCGGGGGTCGGTAGCAGCTGCGGCCCTCGGGGAGGAGAACAAGCTGCTCTACTTGACGGACACACGCTCCGGGAGGCATTTCCTTGTGGACACCGGCGCCCAGTTGAGTTTCATCATGCCGTCCTACGCCGACCGGCTGGCAGGATCCAGCGGCCCCGAGATGGCAGCAGCAAACGGCTCGGAGATTAAGACCTTTGGTGAGAGGACTCTGCTTCTGTCTCTGCATGGCCGTACATTTGAGTGGACTTTTGTCATAGCAGCATTGAATTTCAATATATTGGGGGCTGATTTTTTGTGCTCACATGGGTTGTTGGTTGATGTCGCTAACAGGTGCCTGGTTAATGCACTGTCTTTTGATTCTATCCCCTGTACAGCTCAAGCGTCCCGGCCAACAGCACAAGCCAACGTCACAGCTGCAAGCGGTAAGTTCCACACACTGCTCACTCAGTTCCCAGCACTCACGGTCCCTACATTTTTGGCAGCCATCGCTAAACACGGGGTGGAACATTTTAGTACCACCACCGGGCCGCCCGTTTTTGCAAAATCTCGGCGCTTGGACGCAGCTAAACTGGCCATAGCGCGCGAGGAATTCGCCAACCTGGAGAGGTTGGGCATCATCAGGTGTTCAAACAGCCCATGGGCTTCCCCGCTACACATGGTCCCTAAAGCTGACGGTTCGTGGCGACCTTGCGGGGATTTCCGGAGGTTGAACAACGCCACAGCGCACGACCGCTACCCAATCCCTCACATTCAAGATTTTTCCGTTCATTTGGCAGAAGCGCGCATTTTTTCTAAAATAGACTTGGTCCGCGGTTACCACCAAGTCCCAGTGCGCGCTGAGGACATACCCAAAACAGTGGTGATAACTCCGTTTGGTCTATTCTAGTTTTTACGCATGCCATTCGGGCTTAAGGGGGCTGCGCAGACGTTCCAACGCATGATGGATGCAGTGCTGTGCGATCTCCCTTTCGTATTCGTCTACCTGGATGATATTTTGGTAGCCAGCGCGTCCGAAGACGAACACAAAGCCCACCTCACGGCAGTTTTCCGGAGGTTGGGAGAGCACGGTTTAATAATCAACCCAGCGAAGTGTCAGTTCGGGGTGACGCAGATCAATTTTTTAGGACACCGCGTCTCTCCCGAAGGAGTGGTTCCACTGCCTGACAAAGTGCGCGCGGTAGCAGATTTTCCCCAACCACAAACGGTCAGGGCGTTACAGGAGTTTTTGGGAATGGTGAATTTTTATAACCGTTTCCTCCCCCGCGCAGCACAGCTCATGCAACCACTGTACACTGTGCTCAAAAGGCAGAAATCCGCGAATAAGATCGAATGGTCCCCGGAGCGAGAGTGGGCATTCTCGGAAGTCAAGGCAGCCCTGGCAAACGCTGTGCTGCTGGCACATCCAGACCCAACGGCCCGCATAGTGCTCACTACTGACGCGTCAGATGTGGCCATAGGGGCGGTCGTGGAGCAGCGTGTAGCCGGCGCTTGGCAACCGTTCGCCTTTTTCAGCAGGACTTTGCGCGATAGTGAACGTAAATACAGCGCGTTTGACAGGGAGTTGCTGGCTCTCCACTTGGCTATTCGCCACTTCCAGTTCTGGCTGGAAGGGCACTGTTTCACCACGTTTGTCAACCACAAGCCACTAACATTCGCGATGGCCAAGGTTTCAGAACCTTGGTCGGGCCAGCAGAAGAGACAGCTGGCCGCGATCTCAGAGTTTACTACCGATGTTCAGCATGTCACGGGTAAACTGAATGTAGTGGCAGACTGCCTCTCACGCGCTGTGGCGGCCCCGGTCTGCGTGGGGATAGATTACGCAGCCATGGCCGCGGAGCAGGTTAGTGACACGGATGTGCGCGCGCTCCAGTCTGGACCAACAGGGTTAAGGCTGGAGAGCAGGGTGCTGCAAGAGGGTATGCCCCCCCTAATCTGCGATGTCTCCACGGGGCGACTGTGTTCCGTGATACCGGCGGCGTGGCGCCGCCGCGTTTTTGACTCGGTTCATTCTTTAGCGCACTCCAGAGTGCGCGCGTCAATCAAGATGGTAGGAGAGAAATTTGTGTGGCCGAGTCTTCGCAAACAGGTGAAAGAGTGGGCAGCAGCCTGCATGGCGTGCCAACGAGCTAAGGTACACAGACACACGAAGGCTCCCTTGGAGCCGTTTCACATCCCAGCTAAGAGGTTCGACCATGTTCACGTGGACCTCGTGGGCCCCCTCCCGCCATCACAGGGGTGCACGCATCTTCTGACAATGGTGGACCGCACCACGCGATGGCCGGAGGTGGTTCCACTGGCGTCAACCACAGCCGAGGAGGTAGCGCGTGCATTTTTAACAGCATGGGTGGCGCGTTTTGGAGTCCCGTCGGATATTACGTCCGACAGAGGCCCTCAATTTGTTTCCGAACTTTGGTCAGCAATGGCCCGCAGTCTGGGTGTCACAATTCACCGCACAACCGCGTACAATCCTCAGGCTAATGGGTTTTGTGCACGTTTTCATAGGTCATTGAAAGCGGCTCTCAGGGCGTCACTGACGGATGCAAATTGGGTAGACAAGCTACCATGGGTTTTATTAGGGTTGCGTTCTGCGCCTAAAGAAGACTTAGAAGCTTCCCCAGCTGAACTCGTTTTCACACAGCCACTTCGGCTGCCCGGGGAGTTTCTCCCGGATAATCCTGCGCCAGGCAGCTCCCCGTCTCAGCTGTTGCAGCATAGCATTGACGCAGGCACGCTGCCGGGCCCCGTTCATCACAGTTTTCTGCGAGTTTTTGTGCCTAAAAATTTGAAAAACGCGGAGTTTGTTTTTGTCAGACATGACGCGCATCGCCCCCCACTGCGACCACCTTATGATGGGCCGTTCAGAGTGTTAGAAACAGGGGACAAGCATTTTTTGCTAGATTTGGGGGGTAGGAGGGAAAAGGTTGGCATAAACAGACTCAAACCCGCTTTTGTGGTGGCGGACGAGCAAGTGCTGTTGGCAAGGGCCCCTCGGCACGGAAGACCCCCACGAGGAGCTTCCCAGAGTAATATTTCCCCAGAACACCCGCAGGGACTGACAAAAGGTCTTCAACCCCAGACAGCAGCTCGCTAGCATGACAGCGCCGCTGAGGCGGCAAATCCTGGTTACAGCAGATACGGGAGAAGACTGAAGCCCAGGCAGCATGGGGATTGATGTGTAATGATTCTATCACAGCATGCAGACTGTTATTCTTTTGTTCGATCTAAATGTTTGGGGGGGGGGGGTTGTAGCCACACATGTGACCTACTTAATGCCTTGCATAATGCCTCACATCTTAGATAAGAACCAAGGGCAGAGTTTCCTCGGAGATAACAGGAAGCTGTGAAAGTGTAAAGACTGCCTGGAGGATCCTTTGTGGGCCAAAGACTGTGAGGGGGATGCTAGGGGATTTAAGAGAAAATGCAAAGTTACCTTTGATGTGAATGCAATGTGACTTGTGAACTGTGGGGAGACCTGGGTATATAAGGGACGAGTTTTTTCTGAGATGCTCTCTTTTCTACTTTGCTCATGTTGGAGACGTGTAATAAACTGCCTTGAGACAATGAATGAATGAATGAATGAATGAATAAGGTTTATTGTCAATACTACCATACGTGCAATACATACAGGAGAATTGAAATTTGACTTGACATTGGGCGCGCTCCTTGTAAGCGCATCCCATAGCCGGGGCAGCCCGAAGGCGCCAGTCGAACGGGGGGGGGGGGGGTTAAAAGAGGGGGAGGGAGGAGGGTAGGGAAAACACAATAGGCAGAGAGAAAAAAGCATTGTTGATCAAAATAAAGCTCATTTTATGACCAAAATTGTGATTACAAGAAAAAAACTCTCAAATGCACAATTAGCAGACAATAGATCACACAAAACAAGTTGAGAGAGGCAGTGTATTGTAAATATGTATCAGTATTTGTATCAGTCATGTAATGTTGAATGCAGTAGTGTGGGTGTGTCAATTGCTAGTGAACAGCAGAGGGCGCCTCCTGGCAGTGGATGGATGTTATAATCATGTGATCTAAAGCAAGTCCAGAGTCTCTTCTCTTGCTTGCAAGATGGTAAGTTGACACATGGTATATTGTCCTTGAGAGTCCAGTCTGTTGAAACAACAGCAATTGTGTCGATTGTTTGGGTTAGCAGAGCCGCTCCTTCCGCTTATCATCATCGAGGAGGAATGTAAACAGGACCAAAAAAGATAAGGTCAAATCTGCACAGTGCACTCAGAGAATAGAATTTTCCTCCCCTATGCGATTCTGTGCTTCATATTTTCCATGTACAGGCTTAAACTTTAAAGTCATTCTCTGGAAAGCACTCAGCGGCTCCAGATGTTGTCCACCTACCGAAACATAGGTAAACATGTCCAAGAGAGTCCATTCTCTCTTCAATGCATGCCAGATGGTAAATCCATGTTAATCCCATATGCCGCTATCCGTGCTCCCCCCAACTGGAAATTGTTGGGGGAGCTACGCCGGGGTCGGCATTTTGATTAGCTCACCCGAATATAATTTTGATACGCCAGGAACTCCAGGGCCAAACAGAAAAATCCTGTGATCATGCCAAACTTCAGTCGAATCACGCAGGTTCCAATTCTTGGGCTCCCCCCTGGCCCGGTTCTTGTTGAAAAGTGGTGACAATAGCACATTTAAGCCGCTTTCCAAATCCATAATTTCCGTTTAGATTAAGATTCAGCAGAAGAAGAGCGACTAAAACACAACATTGCAAGCTGGAATCAGAAGGGAGAGGATTAGGAGGGAGAGGAGGAGGAAATGCGTCTGCTCTCCCTGAATTCCGGAAGTGAAGACAAAACATGCCTCGTCAATTACACACTCCACACTGTCACCTTTCTTGAACAAAGGCACAATACTTGCATCCTTCCAGTCTTGAGGTACTTTCTGGGCATCCCATATCTCTTGGATGAGCTTGTGCAGGCAGCTGGTCAGCTGAACACCACCAAATTTCCACACTTCTGCTGGAATTCCATCCCTTCCTGGAGCTTTACCATCCTGTGTTGTCCTGATAGCTGCCATTAGTTCATCAAAATTTGATGGTTCATCCAGACTTGATACAGCTGGTCGCTGCACTAGAGCTTCTTTAGCCTCTTCAGTGAGTGTCCAGGGTTGTTTAATAGTTGGTCAAAGTGGTCTGCAAATCTGTCCAGGATCTTGTCTTTCTCCTGCAAAATCGTTTCACCATCCATATTCTTTAGTTGGATCAGTCCTCTTGGTTTAGGGCCGTAGATTTCTCTCAAACCTGTGAAGAATGTTTTCATGTCCTTCCTGTCTGCTGCAGTTTGAAGTTCCTCCGCTTTTTCATCCCACCAGTTGGACTTCATCTCTCTGGTGTACTTCTGTAGCTCACTCTGAGCCTTTGAGTATTTCTTCTTCTTCGACCTTGTGTTACACTGTAGGTTTTCCTGCCTAGCTGTATTCCTCGCTTCTAGTAGTTTCTTCAGGTGTTCATCATGCTCATCAAACCAATCTTGATGTATCCTCTCAGAGTGGCCTAATACATCACTCGCAGTCTGATACACCGTATCCTTCAGTGTTGCCCATTTCTCTTCTATGTCATTCTCTGAGTTGTTGCTGTCCCAGTCTTTCAAGTTTTCATCCATTTCCTGTGTAAGTTCTTCCTGCTTCTTTTGGCCTTTCAGTGCACTAGTGTTTAGCTTCTGTGGTGGCTTCGCACCCGTCCTGCAGTGCTGTTTTCGTCTCCAAATCCTTAATCTAGATCTCAGCATAACATGATCAGTACCACAGTCCGCGCCTCTCATTGCTCTGGTGTCCAATACATCCCTTATGTCTCTCTGCCTGACTATGATGTAGTCTAACAAATGCTAGTGCTTGGATCTTGGGTGCATCCATGTCTTCTTGTGTGTGTCCTTGTGCTTAAATAGAGTGTTGGTTATCACAAGGTTGTACTCTGAAAACAGTGCAAGTAGAAGTTCTCCATTAGCATTGCACTTGCCTACTCCATGACTGCCTAGCACTCCTTTCCATTTCTCGGTGTCCGAACCAACTCTGGCATTAAAATCTTCAATGAGTATCAGCCTGTCATCAGTTGGTACACGCCTGATAGTCTCACGTAAATCACTGTAGAACTCTTCCTTCACCTCCTCTGTGTTGGTCATTGTAACTGTCAGGAATCTAGAAACTCAAACAAGTGATCGTATTTTAGTTCGTTACCTCAATAAAGATTCAAGACACAAAATTCTATTTCTCATGAGCTTTTGTTTACTTGCAATGCAAGGAGCATGAACCTGGTTACAGGAGATCAGTACTAAAGACAATCATCAGAGTTCAGACATTTTATACACAGCAGTTGCATGATTAAACAGAAACATCTATCATATACTCCCTTATACAATCATGATGAAATATGCTGACATCAAAGAAAAAGGAACAATTTCATTTTATCAGAGTGCACCTTGTGCTCTAAGGAGTAACAGTTTCTTAGGGCAGGTCATACTGTGCAGCCCAGGTCATCGTGTGCCTTAAGATAAATCTACCATGAAAGGAGAACTGGAATTTCAACATAATTAAAATAAGGAAAAACAACTTCAATCTTCATGCATCACGTACAAAACCTCTAATACACAGACAGTTTTAGTATTTTTCAGCAGACAGTTACATACAGTTATATATATACTTGATTGAATTACATAAAATGATAATATGTATACACATAATTTTTCCTGACATTCCCTCCTGTTTATCATTTTTATCAATTTAAATCACATGCAATCATCAGTACAATGTATCTTCTCACGATTTTCTACATTGACATCATTGAGCATCACTTCCAAATCTAAACAGTGGTTCTGTCATCACAATCACCATTACTTTGTTGTCTCAAGGCAGTATATTGTACAGGGACTTCTCTTTGGAGCATAACAGATTGTAACATGAAAGTGTGTTGAGCAAGAGCTCTATTTATTATGGACCTTATACAGGGAATGACACACATGAAAAGCACACAGAATAAGATTAATGTCACAATCAATGGGGTTAATCATTTCAAAAGAATCTGCCACCAAGTTCTACTTTGAAACCAATCCCAGGAGCCCCAACCTTTATCTTCATCTAACCCATGCTGTAAGTGTAAAATATCAGTCAAATGGCTAATTTTTGTTCTTCATTTAAAGTTGTGAATCCTTGTTCCATTAATACAGTCAGATTTTCCATTGTCCATGCTAATGCATTTATGTGGTGTATAGCTAGAGCACTGCCATACATTGGAAAAAGAGTACTCATAATACCTTTAAAATCACTAATTCTCTGTTTTCCAGATAGTTTACCCACCAACTGCTGCATGTCTATTTTTTCTTCTTTTTACCCTGGTGTGTATTTCAGTTTGTTCAGGATGATAATAATGGGAGTATGATGTTTTCATTTCATGTGTAAGATTTGACCTTATGCTGATGTGTGGGAACAATATAGCCATGTAACACCTGCCACACCATCCTGGAGGAAGCAATGAGTAAACATTAGATCCACAAACCCAAACATGGTTTTCCAAGAATCCATACCCATCATCATTTGGCCAAAAAACAGTAGGATTATTGCTACAGTTAAAAGTACAATTTTTGCTCTTTAAGGTAAAATTTCCAGCAGCAATATAGGGAAAGTGAAATACATTTCTACAAACAGAATCATGATATCACACTTCACAGGTCACTTCCTTTGTATCATTGCATCTTTGTGAAAAACCCAGGTTGAAACTGTTTTTACTACAGTTTTTGTGGAAGCAGATTGGTGAAGTAAACAGTGTAGGATTTACTTTCATTAAAGGCTTCTTAACTGCAAGCAAAGAAGTTCCAATCCCAATAGTATTAAATATTCTAATCTTAGACCCAGTGTAATCAGTAATAGTGACATTCAATCTATTAAGATACCTTTCTGACAAATTCCCCACCAACCAATGTCCAACATTATTGCTTGTATTAAACAGACTGAGACGAGAGTTCATCGCTATTGTCGCTCCGGGCGTTTTCTCTTCACTCATTGGAACAGGGATCATGGGTATTGCAGTCTTGTGTGAATGGGGTAGCAATGAACACACATAGCAAGAAGTATTGATTCCCAGTCCTCTCACTGAAACCACTATTGTCTGGTACCACAGGTTATGCGTATAATCCACGTATTGTTCATTGTCCGTGCTTCGTGGGTTCCTTGTCCTTGAATCAGAAAGAGATTACCACCCCACTGTCAGGAGAAGTGCTGAACACAGAGTCATCAATAATTTTGGTGCCATGCTTCCACCTGAGAGAGTACCCCTCCGGGCCTCTTTCTTCACCAGGGTTGAGACGGCCTTGTCCTTAAAAGGACACGCCCCCTTTGTAACTGGACTTACTCAGGGAAACAAGTTAGTTAGTTCACTTACAGGTACCCGTAGTCTTTTAACGTGTGAAAGGTGAATCCGAGATGGTCATTCAGCAATAGGTACTGCAGTGGGAGTGGGAGTGTGTAGTGTTGTCGGTGGTGGTTCTTTATGAAGACATAGTCTCCAGGTTGCAACGGGTTATTCGCTTCTTTCTGTGGAGGAGAGAGAGCTTCTGACAGAATCAAAACATTCCCTGAGATGTTCACCAAGATCTGTGTATTTGTTAGGCGTGGTTAGTGGTGAGAGGTCAGGTAATACATAAGGACGGTGAAAAACACATTCAAAGGGTGATAATCCTGTCTTTAGGTCTAGTATAGAGTTAATGGTTAGTCTGACTAATTTCAGGGCTTCTGGCCAAGTAATACCCTTTTCCATGTATAGCATTTGTTTGATTGTACCATTTTTCTTTTTACAAAACCTGTACTTTGTGGGTAGTAGATACTATGAAATTTAATCTTACTTCTTACAGCTTGGATTAAGTCTTGAACTGTTTGTGCTGTAAAATGAGTTCCATTATCTGCATAAATCAGTTCTGGAACCCCAAAAACAGAAAAACATGATTTACTAGAGTTTTACACACAAATGCAGGATTTGCTGAGGATGTGAGACAAATTTCTGTCCACTTTGTGAAGGTGTTAATCAACACCAAGCAATATTGTAGCTTTCCATTGCTCCTTGAGCATTATTTTATAAACAAATGATGCACTTTTGGCATATTTTTGTTACTTCTTTCAAAATATTAGGACAGTTTTTCCAACATCCTCATCATTCATTGATTTCCCTCCTGTTGGCACATGATTAGCCATGTGCCACCAGGACAGCTCATTTATATAATGTGGGTGGCAGAGCAAATTTTCGTCAGGCAAGCCAAATGTATATCTAATTATTTACATATGAAACAGGAGGAAGGTCCATAATATTTTAACAATCTTTTAAAACATCAACATCATTAATAAAACAGACGGTTCCTAAAAGATTAATAGCAGTACAGTGAGCAGCGTTATCAGCCAAGCGATTATTGCAGTTAAACAAGTCAGTGCCATTAGTGTGGGCAGGGCAGTGAATAACTGCCACATAACGTGGTAGCATCAAAACATTACGTAACTGCAATAATTGCCATCGATATTTACTGGTTTTCCTGTGGAGGTGACAAACCCCCGCAGATTCAAGGTAACAGTATGCAGGGGGCATGCGTTATAAGCATTACTGTCTGTACAGATAAGTTACATTCAGGTTAGTAGCCAATAGTTCAGCTGTTGGAGGTGATGCAGGTTGTGGAATTTTTACACAATCAGGACCCCAGACAACATTGTTACAGCATAAGCACACTTCTATTTTTTACAGAGCAAGCCTGTCGCTCGCTTCTTCCCTTGCTAAGTAGAGAGAGAGAGAGCTGCTGTTCACCCCCCCCCCCTTGCTGATGGGAGAGAGAACCACCGCTTGCTCCTCTGTTGCCTTTTTTCCATCCATCCATCCATCGTCTACCGCTTTTCCGGAGGTCCGGGTCGCGGAGGCAGCAGTTCAAGCAGAGAAGCCCAGACTTCCCTCTCCCCAGCCACCTGCTCCAGCTCTTCAGAGGGGATACCAAGGCGTTCCCAGACTAGCTGGGAGACATAGTCTCTCCACCGAGTCCTGGGTCTGCCCCGGGGTCTCCTCCCAGTGGGACGTGCCTGAAACACCTCAAGTGGGAGGCGTCCAGGAGGCATCCTAATCAGATGCCCATACCACCTCAACTGACTCCTTTCAATGTGGAGGAGCAGCGGTTCTACTCTGAGCCTCTCCCGGATGACTGAGCTCCTCACCCTATCTCTGAGGGTGAGTCCAGCAATCCTACGGAGAAAGCTCATTTCAGCCGCTTGTATCCGCGATCTCGTTCTTTCGGTCATTACCCAAAGCTCGTGACCATAGGTGAGAGTAGGAACGTAGATTGACTGGTAAATCGACAGCTTTGCCTTAGAACTAAGCTCCCTCTTCACCACAACAGACCGGTACAACGTCCGCATCACTGCAGATGCTGCTCCAATCCGTCTGTCGATCTCTCGCTCCATTTTCCCCTCACTCGTGAACAAGACCCCAAGATACTTAAACTCCTCCACTTGGGGCAGGAGCCTGTCCCCAACCCGGAGAGGACAATCCACCTTTTTCCGGCTGAGGACCATGGACTCGGACTTGGAGGTGCTGATTCTCATCCCAGCCGCTTCACACTCAGCGGCAAACCGTCCCAGCAAGAGCTGTAGGTCATTGCTGGATGAAGCCAACAGGACAACATCATCTGCAAACAACAGAGATGAGATCCTGTGGTCACCAAGCATGACACCCTCCATTCCCTGGCTGCGCCTAGAAATCCTGTCCATAAAAATTATGAACAGGACCGGTGACAAAGGGCAGCCCTGGCGGAGTCCAACTCTCACTGGGAATGACTCCGACCGAGTGTTGGCAATGCGAACTAAACTCTCACAACGGTCCTACAGAGACCGAATAGCTCGTAACAACAAGCCCGATACCCCATACTCCCGAAGCACCCCCCACAAAAATCCACGAGGGACGCGGTCAAATGCCTTCTCCAAGTCCACAAAACACATGTAAACTGGTTGGGCAAACTCCCACGAACCCTCAAGAATTCTCGAGAGGGTAAAGAGCTGGTCCAATGTGCCACGGCCAGGACCAAAACCACATTGCTCCTCCTGAATCCGAGGTTCGACCAACGGCCGGACTCTCCTCTCCAATACCTTGGCATAGACCTTCCCAGGGAGGCTGAGGAGTGTGATCCCTCTAAAGTTGGAGCACACCCTCCGGTCCCCTTTTTTGAAGAGAGGAACCACCACCCCGGTTTGCCATGCCAAAGGCCCTGCCCCCGACCTCCACGCAATGTTGCAGAGGCGTGTCAACCATGACAACCCAACAACATCCAGGGCCTTGAGGTACTCGGGGCGAATCTCGTCCACCCCCGGGGCCCGGCCACCAAGGAGATTTTTAACCACCTTGGCGACCTCAGCCCCTGTGATAGGCGAGTCATCCCCCTCGTCCCCAAACCCTGCTTCCTCTGTGGAAGGCGTATCAGTGGGATTGAGGAGATCCTCGAAGTATTCCTTCCACCGCCCGACGATATCCCCAGTTGAAGTCAACAGTGTCCCATCCGCACCATACACAGTGTGGACGGGGAGCTGCTTTCCCCTCCTGAGCCGCCGAACAGTTTGCCAGAATCTCTTTGAAGCCGACCGAAAGTCTTGTTCCATGGCCTCACCGAACTCCTCCCATACCCGGGTTTTTGCTTCAGCAACCACCCGAGCTGCACTCCGCTTGGCCTGCCGGTACACCTCAGCTGCTTCGGGAGTCCCACAAGCCAACCAAGCTTGATAGGACTCCTTCTTCAGCTTAATGGCCCCCCTCACCACTGGTGTCCACCACTTGGTTCGGGGGTTGCCACCACGAGATGCACCGACCACCTTGCGGCCGCAGCTCTGGGCTGCCGCTTCAACAACAGAGGTGGAGAACATGGCCCATTCAGACTCCATGTCTCCAGACTCCCTCGGAATGTGGTTGAAGTTCTTCCGGAGGTGGGAGTTGAAGACCTCCCGGACAGGGGCCTCAGCCAGACGCTCCCAGCACACCCTCACTATACGTTTGGGTCTACCAGGTCTGAATGGCTTCCTCCCCTGCCATCGGATCCAACTCACCACCAGGTGGTGATCAGTTGACAGCTCTGCACCTCTCTTTACTCGGGTGTCCAAGACATACGGTCGCAGGTCTGATGATACGATAACAAAATCGATCATCGACCTGCGGCCTAGGGTGTCCTGGTGCCAGGTGCACATATGGACACCCTTATGCTTGAACATGGTGTTCGTTATAGACAGACTGTGGTTAGCACAGAAGTCCAATAACTGAACACCACTCGGGTTCAGATCGGGCAGGCCGTTCCTCCCAATCACCCCCCTCCAGGTTTCACTGTCGTTGCCCACGTGCGCATTGAAGTCCCCCAGTAGGACAATGGAGTCTCCAGGAGGAGCACCCTCCAGCACCCCAGTCACAGACTCCAAAAAGGGTGGGTACTCTGAAACATCATTTGGTGCATAGGCACAAATGATGGTCAGGACCCGTTTCCCAACCCGAAGGCGCAGGGAAGCAACCCTTTCGTCCACCGGGGAAAACTCCAATATAGAGGCAGCAAGGTGGGGCTATACAAGAATACCTACCCCTGCTCGTCGCCTCTCGCCCGGGGCAACTCCAGAAAAGGCCAAGCTCCAGCCCCTCTCCAGGAGACTGGTTCCGGAACCGGAGCTGTGTGTTGAGGTGAGGCCAACTATATCTAGCCGGTATCGCTCAATCTCGTACACCAGCTCAGGCTCCTTCCCCACCAGAGAGGTGACATTCCACGTACCAAAAGCCAGTTTAGAAAGCTTGGGATCAGTCCGCCAAGGTCTCCGCCTTTGACTGCCACCTAATCCACATAGCACCGGACTTCCATGATCCCTCCTGCAGGTGGTGAACCTACTGGAGGGCGGACCCATGTAACTCCTTCGGGCTGAGCCCGGCCGGGTCCCATGGGTGGAAACCCGGCCACCAGACGCTAGCCTTCGAGCCCCTCCCCCAGGCCTGGCTCCAGGGTGGGGCCCCTGGTAACCCCATACCGGGCGGGGTACACTGAATCCTTGATATACAATTTATCATGAGAGTCTGTTGGATCGTTCTTCGTCTGGCCCTTCACCCAGGACCAGTTTGTCTTGTTGCCTTTTTTTTTATTTTAAATGAGCCATCAGTAAATAACCACAAGGAATTTGGTACAAGCTTAAGGTGTGGCTGTGACAACAAGGTTATAGTGTACGACAACAGTCTAGCTGGTAACAATATGGAATGGTTGTCCTGCTGCAAAACCCCCTTCACAACATGGGGAATGTGTAGGATAATAGAGGGTATGATCTTATTATTTGTATTATCCCATGAAGAATAATAAAAAGTGGTCTGTGTTGCCCAGCATGTATTTTAGTTATAACTGTAGCCATATGTTTATCCTGGGCACTACAGAAAATGAAATGAGAAGCGCTTATGTAAATAAAGTTGAATTGAATTCATCATCAATCATTTATTGATAATTTTTATGCATTATCTATTTTTCTGAGGATTGCTAATTATTTGCTAATTAATTTCTTTGATACCCCCTGTTTTGATACATGGAGACTCACATGCAGCAAAGTTACAGGGTATTTGTTTGATTTTACTGAAAGGAAGTGTGCTAACAATTTTAATTTTAAATAAAATTTGCAGGTAGCCCAGTTCCTTCAAAAATAAGATTTCAATAATTATAGCTTCTTTTTGTGACATCCCTTGAAATAGTTTACAAATTCTATTTAAGAAAAACAAAATAACTATCTGTGCATTTTTGATATGCTTCAGCATTGATAAATAAGATCAGTTTGTCCAGTTGAACACAGATGGGTTGAATTTGAAATATTGTGTCACATTCTTTCAGTCAAAGGAAAGGCGGATGTTTTGCCTAATTAGAATTTGATTTAATGTTTTACAAGGAATGCCCCTATTTCATACATTCCTTGGTAAATTATGGAGTGCAATGTAGTTCACCCTGACCCAGCTTGGCCACCGCTGAATCAGGCGAAGCACATTCCTCATTGCTGTCACATTTCTGAAATATGATGTTGTTACACCATTATAAATGTATCCCGCAGTGCAAAATCATATAAACATCACATCTGTAAAATCAGAGTCCTTTAAATCAGTGTAGTCATCCTTCTTTTATTTTTTAAATTTGGGCCTAATGTAATGTCAAGTTTGAATAATACATCTGTCCCGAGTAAATTTACTGGGCAGGAGAGTGCCACAACCACTTCTGAAATACATACTTTGCCTGTGGAGGAGTCTGTTAATGTAATTGGGCCATAAAGGCTCTCAGTTGTTGTTCCACCTCCTGCATTTTGAACCTAAATAGTTCTTCCAGTAAATTTAGCACCTTTGGGGATTTTGCGAACAGTAGTGCATGTGGCTCCTGTGTCACAAAGAAATTCAACCGCTTTTCCATTCACTAGTAACCATATTGTAGGGGCAGACAACGCACTGCTGTACATAGTCAAGTCCAAAGTCTCATTAGGCCTTGTCAACACTTCAGATAGTCTTTTCTGTTGGTCCAGTACTGTCTGTTTGTCCTCAGAAGAGAGTTCGTCACAGTCGGTTAGTCATGCTCTTCTGTCTGAGGTTCCTTGACCCCCTATGGGTCCTTGTCTATTCTCACCTCCATAATCATTTTGATTTCCACCTCCTCTGCCTTGCTGAAACCTGCCTCTCTGATCATTCTGAAATCTTCTTCTACCTCTACTTGGTCCCCTGCCTCCAAATCCACCTCTTTGGCCAAACCTGCAGTCACGGGCCCAGTGACCAGGTTTGCCACAATTAAAACAAACATCCTGATTTCCATCATTCACTTGCATTGACCTGCCTGTCTTGGGTCTAGCCCCACCTTGCACCATCCGTGCAACAAACACTTCCTCCTCACCCTCTACACTGCTCAGGAGCAATGGAACTGTCCTACTTTTAACTTTTTTCTTCTGCATCAACGTGTCCCCTGCATGTAACACATGCTCTTTAAATTCAGCCAATGTACATGTTTTCAAATTAATGCAAGTTGACCTTACCATTGTGGACAGATCGGTAGGTAACGCTTCTAGAAAACTGTATTTAAACAAGTCCCTATAGGGCTCGTCTTCCATGGCAGCATTAGGCAGTCCCCCCATAGTTTTCTTAAATTTTGTCATAAATCTGGCCCAAAATTCGTCTAGATCTTCATCCTTTTTCATGTGCAACCCTGCCGTTTCATTTAATGAAGATGGTGTAGCATAGTATTTTTGAACATCTTCAATGACCTTCAACATTTTACCTTTATATTCTTTCCACGTGTCCTTTAAAAATGTTACCCCAGCAATTTTGTCTTCATATTCAGGATCAAAATGTTCATTTATATATTCATTCACTTTTTCGCCACACACAGTTTTCAGTATTTTAAACATTTCTGAGGGACCTAAATAGTGTATTAACAGCAAATCTTTAAGCACCCGAATGCACCTGGTCAAATCCTCTTCAGGATTTGGTATGCTCTTGGCCGCCTGAATTATTTCTTGGGGGGTCCAAGGTTTAAAATACAGCCTGTCTTGTTTTGGCTGTCCCTCTTCCACCTTTACAGCTTTGACAACCACCGGAAAAGCTGATGCGTGTTCACTGTTTTGAGGGAGATACTTTTGTTCAACTTCTCTGGCCTCTTTCATTAATGCATTATAAGGACCCTCCTTAGGATCAGAAGTTGAGTAAGACGGGGGAGGATGTGCTTCCTCCTCCCCGTGACTTAACAAGGGCTCCTCGCTGTTTTGACTCTTATACCTTGGTTTTTTGTTTTTTTTCTTTTTCATCATTTTTTCTCCCTTGATCTGATTTGGCTTTGGCGTCTATAGCCGCCATTGCCCAGAGACTGGCACATTTAAGTTCAGAACTTAGCTTACTTTTCCCTTTCTTATTGCCTTTAGTTATAAGTTTTACAGTTGATACTAGGACCGCACATTCATCCACATTCAGTGTGGGTTTGAAAGAATAATCTTTTTCCCATTTATTTAAATATTTTTCAGGATCCTTTATTTGCTCTTTTTCCTTTAAACGGTAATTATAATTTTTAACTGTTCGACATGTCGTTTCTTCTTTTTTCTTTTGTTTAGATTTTTTCTTGTTTTCTGTTTTTCTTGGGCAATTACCCATTTTTAGCCTTTGTTAATTCCACAGGAATTAAAGTATTTTACCAGGAAAAGTGTGTTATTTCGGTTCAACACACTACCATTACATCCCAGACGACCCGATATTCTTTTTTGGTCCCAGACCAGGTATCACAACCTAAATAAACCTTTTATCCTTGTTGTCAGGAAAAATATAGTCGCCGCTATATTACCATTACATGTGTTCAAGACCTGGCAACTTACTTATGGTCCCCGACCATTTTTTCTACCATTACACTCTTTTCAGACTTATGAGCGACACTCACTTATTGATTTTGAAAAAGGTTCTTGTGGCTCTTTGTTACATTACTCACTCAGGATGGATTAGGACATTCTTGTAACGTATTGAGTGTATACTGACTTTTATGGTCCCCGACCGTAATACAGGAAACTCACTGTATCCTTACACTTAATAACAAAAGACGTCACTTACTTTATGACTACTAGCTTCTTTCTCTTTATTATCGAGGATGGACGTCAACTAGGGAGAGCCAGGGCGCCGGTCCTCCTCCGGAGTTCCCAGAAGGCGGGTTTCCAAAGCTGACCAGTGGTCAGACCATGCGCACGGATTTCAACCCAGAGAAGACGTCGCTTCTGGCACCCTCTAGCCTGTTGTCCATCCGGGTCACCGGCACCACGTATGTCAGGAATCTAGAAACTCAAACAAGTGATCGTATTTTAGTTCGTTACCTCAATAAAGATTCAAGACACAAAATTCTATTTCTCATGAGCTTTTGTTTACTTGCAATGCAAGGAGCATGAACCTGGTTACAGGAGATCAGTACTAAAGACAATCATCAGAGTTCAGACATTTTATACACAGCAGTTGCATGATTAAACAGAAACATCTATCATATACTCCCTTATACAATCATGATGAAATATGCTGACATCAAAGAAAAAGGAACAATTTCATTTTATCAGAGTGCACCTTGTGCTCTAAGGAGTAACAGTTTCTTAGGGCAGGTCATACTGTGCAGCCCAGGTCATCGTGTGCCTTAAGATAAATCTACCATGAAAGGAGAACTGGAATTTCAACATAATTAAAATAAGGAAAAACAACTTCAATCTTCATGCATCACGTACAAAACCTCTAATACACAGACAGTTTTAGTATTTTTCAGCAGACAGTTATATACAGTTATATATATACTTGATTGAATTACATAAAATGATAATATGGATACACATAATTTTTCCTGACAGTAACCACTCCCAAAGTCTTCTTCTAGGTCAGAAAACCACGCTCCAACTGATGTTGACAAGTTTTTTGTTTATTTTGCCACAGCAAATCTGAAAGGGACTGAAAGTGGAGAAAAGGACACTGCTAACGTCCGCAACACTGGCGCACACACCCATAAACAAACATTATTTCAGAAGAAGAACCAAAGATACATAAACCTTTTCACTGTGACAGCTACACTGCCACCAAAATTACAAAGATTTATATTCACTCAACTTTTAACAAACAAAATTAAATCTTGTAATTTTCCTTGAAATAAATGTAAACCTTCAAATCACATGTTGCTTTAATAGCATTGATATTATTCACTTTCTAAACTTAAGCGTTTCTTTGTCATTACTGTATCATCTGACTTTAGTTTTATTATGTCCTCCCTTTGTAGTCTAGGACTCATTTTCAACTAGAACTATTAGTTTCTGAACAGGTCTCTCAAGAACTGAGACTTGCTTTAGTTAGTTAGTTAGTTAGTTAATTCCCTTCACACCATGTTGGTGTATGGGGCGGCGCCTATCTCCGTTTCTCTGACCCTAGGCCACACAGCTACTGTAAGTAGTGAAAGCTACAGCCGGGGGTCAGTCCTCTGGTAGCTCTGTGTGTAACTTTACTTTCCCTGTTCCATTATGCGGAGCACCACGCTAGAAGGCAGAAAGTACCATTTTTATATGGTCTTTGGTATGACCCGGCTGGGATTTGAACCCCTGCCTCCCGGGTGTGGGGCGGATGCTCTACCAACTGAGCCACCACTCCGGTGAGACTTGCTTTAAGCGTTCACCTTTTTTCCCTAGATCTCTTGTTCCAACTTGAACTTTAACCTTCCGTACTAGACCATTATCATCTTTACTCGTCTCAACTACTCTGGCTAGTTTCCACTCATTTCTGGGAGTATTGCCTTCTTTGACAATTACCACATCTCCAACTTGCACATTTCTTTTGGGTGCATGCCACCGTTGTCTTAGGCTTATGTTAGTCAGGTATTCTTTGCTGCATCTGCTCCAGAATTGTTCTGTCAGAAATTGCACTCTCCGCCATCTTTTCCTAGCATACAAATCTTCTCTGACAAAACTTCCAGGAGGAGGAAGTGGCAGAGATGTTTTCATTGTGAGCAAATGGTTAGGAGTCAAAGGCTCAACACTTTTGGGGTCACTGATGGTAGCTATGGTAAATGGACGACTATTGACAATCGACATTGCCTCATAGAAGAACGTTCTCAGTGATGTATCATCTAGCCTTCCTTGAGTTTGTGCCAGGACTGAGCTCATTACACTCCTGACTGTACGGATCTGACGTTCCCAAACACCTCCTCTATGGCTTGCTTCAGGAATGTTCATTTGAAAGTCACACTGGTTTTGTGCCAGATAGGTAGAAATCCTCTCTTTGTCTAACTCCAACAGACTTTTCTCCAACTCATTCCTTGCCCCGACAAAATTTGTCCCTTGGTCAGATCGAATCTGCCTCACTGGTCCTCTGATTGCTATGAAGCATCTTAAGGCATTTATGAATGCATCAATAGTGAGATCTTCCAACATTTCGATGTGAATAGCTCTGGAGCTTAAACATCTGAACAACAAGCCATATCGCTTACATTCCTTCCGACCTTGTTTGGTGTAGAAGGGGCCAAAACAGTCGAGTCCAATGTATGAGAAAGGAGGGGAAGGGTCAACTCTTTCTGCTGGCAAGTCAGCCATGCGCTGTTCTTCGGTCGGTCCACGCACCATTCTGCAAGTGACACAACTCTTGATATGCTTAGCCACTACCTTGCTAGCACCTATTATCCAAAATCCATTGGCTCTGAGTTCATTTAGTGTTTGGCCTCGGCCTCGGTGTTGTGTTTTCTTGTGACAGTAGTCAAGATTATATAAAATATTAAATAAATATATAAAATATTAAATTATATAAAATATTATATAAATTATATAATTATATAAAATATATATTTTATAAATTATATAAAATTATATAAAATATTATATATAAAAGAATAAGAACCGAAGAATCAATGTATTTACTGACAAAGGAATTATTAATACAAGATTGGAAGATAGTTTATGATGAAAATGACATAAATAGAGCATATTTATTTATTTATTTAGCGAATGCAAAGTCCTTAAGCCAAGCAGTTGCCTCCTGGTTTGCTGTATGGAGGGTGTGTAATCCTCCTTCCAGTCTTTGGAGCGGGCAAACCTCTATGATGTGTTCCATAGTTTGCTCCTCTCCACATGCGCACAGTGGGCTAGGGCTACTGCCCCATCTGTGAAGGCTGGCCAAGCAGGGGCCATGTCCAGTCCTGAAGCGATTGAGTGTAGACCATTGTCTCCTTGGGAGGTTGGTGCCCGGGACCTGTTGGTTGGGGTTTATCACCAGCTGTTTGTTTGGGACCTCCTTGGTCTCCCATTCCTCTTGCCAAGCTGTCTGGATGGTAAAGTCAGCTGGGGGAGGGTTTTTCCAAATCGGCCGTCTGGATGAAAGTCGGGCAGTGGGTGGGGTGTAGATATCTGCATGGATTGGCAAGTGAGGAAAATCTTTAACTTTTTGGAGCATCCTTTGAGTTAATGCTGCTCGCCGGATGTGTGGAGGGGCTATGTTTGACAGTACAGAGAGTCAGGGGAGTGGTGTTGAGCGGATTGTTCCAGTTATAGTTCTCATGGTTGAGTTGAGCTGGGTGTCTACATGGTGTGTGTAAGATGACCTGGACCAGACAGGGGCACAATATTCTGCTACAGAGTATGAAAGGGCCAGTGCTGAGGTGCGCAGGGTGGAGACTGCCGCCCCCCATTTTGCACCAGCGAGCTTGCAGAGCAGGTTGTTTCGTACCTTCACCTTAGCAGCCGTCCCCTTTAGATGTTCCTTGAAGGATAAGGTCCTATCAAGGGTCACTCCAAGATAAGTTGGATTTGGGGCATGCTTAAGCTTGAGTCCGCTCAGGTGGATGTTTAGTTCTCTGGCAGCTTTTGCATTGTGGAGATGGAATACACTGGAGACGGTTTTTGCTGGGCTTGGTTTTAGGCGCCAGATTTTGCAGAACTGGTCCAGTTTGGCAAGATCTTCCGTGAGCACCCGTTCCAGTGGTTCAAAGTCTGGTGCTTGGAATGCCAAACAGATGTCGTCTGCATAGATGAATTTGCGGGATTTTGTAGTAGGCAGGTCATTTATGTAGAGGTTGAACAGAGTTGGAGCTAGAACTGAGCCTTGTGGGAGTCCGTTTTTCTGCATTCTCCATGCACTTGTGTTCTGACTGAGGTGGACTCTGAACCTTCGGTTGGTCAGCAGGGTTTTTATAATTGCTGTTGCCCAAGCAGGGATCGCCTTTATAAGTTTCAGGAGGAGGCCTTTGTGCCAGACCGTATCATAGCCGGCTGTAAGATCGAGAAACACTACACAATAGAGCATATGATAAATTTTTACAAATATTTCAATCATTGTACAATAAATACTGTCCTATAAAACAATACAGTGACAGACAACAAAAAAAAAATATTCCTTGGGTCACCAAGGGGTTAATAAATGCATGTAAAAAGAAGAATACATTATATAAACAATTCATTAAATGCAGAACTGTGGAATCTGAGATCAAATATAAAAGATATAAAAATAAGCTTACTACTATAATGAGGACCTGTAAGAAAGAATATTACAACAGAATACTAGAGGATAACAAAAATAACATAAGAGGAATATGGCAAGTACTCAATGGGATTATTAGTAATCGTCCTAAGAATGCAAATTATCCAGAATATTTCATCGAAAATGGCAGTTTGATTAATAATATGGAAGATGTGGTCAGTGGTTTCAATAAATTTTTTGTAACCGTTGGTCCTGAATTAGCAAAATCAATAGTGACACCGGAAACAAACCACACACACAGTGGTTCTGTGAATGAAATAGAGGATAGAAATCCAAACACTATCTTTCTGGGTGCAGTTACTGAAAAGGAAATTATCGAGACTGTGAGTAAATTTAAGAACAAAAAATCAACGGACTGGAATGAAATTGACATGACAATAGTGAAAAAAGTAATTGAGGGAATTGTAAAGCCACTCACCCACATCTGTAACCTGTCATTTCAAACTGGTACATTTCCAGACAAAATGAAAATAGCAAAAGTAATACCTCTATACAAAACAGGAGACAGTCATCGCTTCACAAATTACAGGCCAGTCTCTTTACTTTCACAATTCTCCAAAATACTTGAAAAAATCTTCACTAAGAGACTGGATGATTTCACTGAAAAACACAACCTCCTTACAGATAGCCAGTATGGTTTTAGAGCAGATAAATCTACATCTTTGGCACTGATCGAACTTATAGAAGAAATTACTAGTTGTATAGATAAAAAAAAAAGGTTGCTGTAGGAGTATTTATAGATTTAAAGAAAGCTTTTGACACTATTGACCACAGAATACTACTAGGGAAACTGGAAAGGTATGGGATAAGAGGGGTAGGGCTGAGTTGGGTGGAAAGTTATTTAAGTAACAGACAACAATTTGTACAAATTGGAGAGCACAAATCACCCTTCATGGACATCACTTGTGGTGTGCCCCAGGGGTCAGTTTTGAGACCCAAACTCTTTATTTTGTATATAAATGACATATGCCAAGTATCAAAAATTCTGAAATTTATTTTGTTTGCGGATGACACAAATATCCTTTGCACTGGTGAGAATTTGCAGCAGGTTTTAGAGGTGGTCACAACTGAAATGAAAAAATTAACACAGTGGTTCAACAAAAATAAATTATCTCTAAATCTAAAAAACCCAAAGATTATGGTGTTTGGAAATTATAAAATAAATCATGAAATAATGGTAACGATAGATGATACCAGAATAGAAACAGTACAGGAAAATAAGTTTCTGGGGATGACGCTAGACAATAAAATCTGCTGGAAACCTCACATCAGTCACATCCGGGCTAAATTAACAAAATGTATAGGCATACTGGGGAAGACAAGACACATCTTGGACTATAAATCATTGGTCTTATTGTACAATTCACTGTTTTTACCTTATCTTAACTACTGTGTAGAAGTCTGGGGAAACACCTACAAGACCAACCTACAGGAAATATGCACATCACAAAAAAGAACTATAAGGATAATAAACAATGCAGGATATAGAGACCATACCAATTCGTTGTTCTTAAAGTCACATGTCATAAAGTTCATCGATTTAGTTAAATTTAAGACAGCACAAGTAATGTACAGGGCAATTAACAATCAACTCCCAACTAATATACAAATAATATGTAAAAAAAGAGACAATGATCATAATTTGAGAGGAGACTTAAACTTTACAAAACCCAAGACACGTACAACCAAGAAAAGTATGTGCATGTCTGTCTGTGGGGTGGATTTGTGGAACAGTCTGGAGCCGGAACTGAAACTATGTACAAACAGAAATCAATTCAAAAAGAGGTATAAGAACCATTTGCTGAAAGGATATATGTTAGAAGGGTAGTATTTATATGTACGATTCATTATGTTCACTCTGGGTCATTATGGGACACTATGGAATGGTGGGTGGGACAGAACTGTGTATATCTGTGTTGTTTGAGACTGGATTTTGGATGTATGGACTTCATTGTATTTTAGAATGGATGGGTGTTAATGTTGATTTGTAAAAAATACAGTAAATTGTTTACTTGGGGTCTTAAAGGTGGTAATTTGTATAAAATTCACATGGGTGTATCTATGGAAAAGAGGGGTTGGAATTAATAAGTGTTCACTTCTTCCTTCTCCCTTTCGAACAGTGTATACTGTAACTTTATTGCATTTGCCATTTGCTTGTTTTTTGTTATATTTTTGTGTTCGAAATAAAATATCTATCTATCTATCTATCTATCTATCTATCTATCTATCTATCTATCTATCTATCTATCTATCTATCTATCTATCTATCTATGTATCTATCTATCTATCTATCTATCTATCTAAGAATTAGTTGTGTTACAATGCCTTCTTTGGGAAGGATTACTGGATGTTTCAGCTCAAAGGATGCAGATGACTTTCTCAACCTCCCTCCAATTCTAAGGAGGTTATCTACAAGGACAGGATCAAGCTGATGCATTTTGTGAGTTTTTGGTAGTTTAGCTGATTTCTGACTGAACCAATTCAGCTCATCTTCAAATGCCTCCTTTTGTGCTGCCCGAATGAATGTGAGAGAGGCAACTCTTCTCTCCTCTACACTAATTGGACTTGACCTGTCTTCTTTTGCCAGTCTTTTAATCCTTGCTACAACATTGATGGCTGTATTCCAGTCAGAAAATCTTGAAAACATTTCAAGAAAGTTGTCTCTTTCAACAGCATCTGTCTTATAGATAGATAGATAGATAGATGTACTTTATTGATCCCAAACTGGGAAATTACAGTGTAACAGCAGCATGACAGTTGACAGCCAAACAACAGAAACACACGCGACAGACAAAGGGATTACCCATGGAAAGTAAAAAAGAAACTAACACGACTATAGAACCTATATACATCATAGCTTAATATATGATGATGACCCGAATAAACACATGAATCATCCCATTGCACAAAGAAGGACTATCAGGAGCAGAGTGAAATGTGAGGTACCAGTTAGTCTGTAAGGTGCAGTGTGGCAGCATAGCTATGACCAGAATACAACATCATAGTGAGTTATTGTACAGTGAAATTGCATGTGGCAGGAAAGATTTCCTGTACCTGGCCGTTCGACAACGAAGCTGTAGTAGTCTACTGGAGAAAGTGCTTCGCTGCCTACCTAGTGCGTGGTGGAGGGGGTGATCAGGATTGTTCATGATGGATCGCAGTTTATTTAGTGTTCTCCTCTCCACCACTGTCTCAAAGGTCTCCGGTCTGAGACCAATTATAGAGCCAGCCCTCTTGATAATCTTGTCAAGTCTGTTGGTATCTCTGGCCCTGATACTGCTACCCCAACAGACCGCAACAAAAAAGATGGCGCTGGCGACAACAGTCTGGTAGAAAAGCTCCAGCATCCTGCTGCACACGTTGAAGGATCTCACTTTTCTCAGGAAATAGAGTCTGCTCATCCCCCTCTTGTGCGCAGCATCGGTGTTTGATCTCCAGTCCAACCCGCTACTGATCCTGACACCCAGATATTTGTAGTCTTCAACCACTCCCACATCCTCCCCCCTAATCTGCAGTGGCTGAGAAGGAGCCTTCCTCTTCCTGAAGTCAATCACCATCTCCCTGGTCTTGCTGACATTCAACCTCAGGTGATTCTGCTCCGTCCACTCCACAAATCTGTCTACCAGTGCCCTGTACTCCCCCTCCTCTCCTCCTCTTATACACCCCACAACAGCTGAGTCATCAGAGAATTTTTGCAGGTGACATGACTCAGTGTTATACTGAAAGTCCGTGGTGTATAAGGTAAAAAGAAAAGGAGAGAGCACAGTCCCCTGTGGCGCTCCCGTATCACTAGCCACCACTCCAGACAAGACACTGCCCAGCCTGACAAACTGTGGTCTGCCTGTCAGGTAGTCGGTAATCCAGGAGATCACAGAGCTGTCAACCCCCATCCCCCGCAGCTTCTCGCCCAGCAGCAGTGGCTGGATGGTGTTAAAGGCATTGGAGAAATCAAAAAAAGTGATTCTCACAGTATCTCCTCCACCATCCAGGTGCTGATGGGCTCGTTGCAGCAGGTAGATGACAGCATCTTCAACTCCTAAATGGGGCTGATATGCAAACTGCATAGGGTCTTCAAAACCTTTACTTCAGGGTCACCTACGAGAAGCTCTGGTGAATGTTGAACTGTGACAATTTCACGTTCCCATAAAAACTCAGGCCCAGTGAGCCAGTTTGAGTCAATCAGCTCTGCCACCTTGAGACCTCTAGAAGCATGGTCTGCTGGATTTTGATTGGTTTCAATGTAGAACCATTGCTTTGGATCTGTAGTGTTTTTTATTTTCTGGACGCAATTGGCAACAAACACATGGAAGCGCCGGGCTTCATTCTTGATGTAATTCTCTTTGTACTTGGGATTTTTTTCCATTTTCCCCTTTAAATGCCTCAATCAAACCGTAGCAAGCTGCTTGTTGTTCGGAAGCTGTGGATACTCTCTAAAGGGTAGGGGCATTTCCAAATGTCCTTCCTTGTTGTGGTGAATGTTTCCGTTCAAGAACTGGAGAAACTGAATGTCCTCTTGGGATATATTTCCTTCTCTTGGATTTGTGTCCAAGAAATCTCGTTCCAGGACTTTGATCACAGAGGAAGGTGTAATCGATGGAAACTCCTTTACAGAGACACAATTGCAGACTCCTATTACCTCCATTAGACCAGTCCATGGTTTGATGGAACCTACGATAGTCCAGCCTAAGGATGTTTTGACTGCATATGGATCATAATCATTTCCTGGTATGACCTTCCTTGGCTTTAATGCTCTTGCACAGTCATAGCCAATCAGGAGCCCTGCAGGACAGTCTAACAGATCTGGCATCTCTTCTGCAATGCTTAGAAGGTGAGTCCACTCTTTCGCTGTCTCATGAGTTGGGATACTGTTTTTCTCAAGTGGAATGTATTCCCTTGTATAAGTAGGTGGCAAAACAACATACGCTTGTGAATGGTAACCTCTTACTTTGAGCCCATCTACTCTTTGGCAATGTACAGTTGAACCCTGGTCAGTCATTGTTGTCAACCTTAACTTAACAGGTTCTGCTTTTGCATGAATTTTCTCACAAATATCTTGATCAATGAATGTATTACTGCTTTGAGTGTCCAGAAGTGCATACACCAAGGTCTCTGGACTGTTTTCTGCTGCACAAGAGAGCCATACTGGAACAATCATTGAAGTGCGATCACTGTTGCCCACCTTTACACTACATGCAACTGTGGAAGTGCTTTCCTCTTGTGGTGACATTTCTGGCTTTTCTCCTTGAGGACGTTCCTCGTGAAGTGGAGAGGGGTGGCTTCACCTGCAAATATTACAAGTGACCTTCTGTCGACAGTTTTTGGAGATGTGGTGATTTGTGATTTGGGCAGCACGGTGGTGCAGTGGTTAGCACTGTTGCCCTACAGCTAGAAGGTTCCTGGTTCGAATCCCCAGGCTGGCAGGGGTTGGAACCTTTCTGTGTGGAGTTTGCATGTTCTCCCTGTGCTGCGTGGGTTTACTCCGGGGGCTCCGGTTTCCTCCCACAATCCAAAGACATGCATGTTAGGTTAATTGGCTGTTCTAAATTGTCCCTAGATATCTGTTTCCTATGGGCCCTTAGAGTAGAGGGTTAGTACTAGTGAAAGCGCTTTGAGTGGTCTTTGTGACTAGAAAAGCGCTATATAAGTGCAGGTTAGTTAGTAGTTAGTTAGTTAGATGTGACCAACTCTAAGGCAAGCAAAACACATGTTATTATCAATGACAATTTTTTTCCTGTCTTTGAGAGGCATTGCTGCAAACTTGTCACACTTTTAGATAAAGTGATCTTGCTGACAGCAAATACACTTAATCTGCTTCTTATTCTGAGATGCTAAAGAGCTGAGCTTGGAACCTCTGCCACTTTGGGATGTGGCCTTTGAGGTTTGTTTTGGATAATTGGGTACATTTGTTGAAGCTACCAGGACACTGGCCTTGACACGTTTTTGTTCCTTCTCTAGTTTTCCACTTGTATGCTTTAGCGCATAAAGGGAAGAAATAGGATTGCATGCTATGCGCGCTTCTTCTGCCACAAAGTGTGCAAACTCTTGGAAACCTGGATATGTCTTCCCTTCATCCAGTGTTTTAGTGACATGTCTGTTCCAGCGAGTTGTTGCCCAGTCTGGAAGTTTCAGCAGTAATTTCTGATTTTCCTCACAATCATCCAAAACTCCAAGTCCTTGCACATGGGGCATGGCATTTTTACAAGAGATGAGGAAATCACTGAACTCTCTTAGTTTAAGGGAGTCTTTTGGTCCAATCTTTGGCCAGGAACTCAGTTTTCCCCTGAAAGCGCTTTGGACTACAAAGGGGTGGCCATAGCGCTTGTTTAAGGCATCCCAAGCCTGTGTGTATGCTTCTTCATCACTATGATAAAAGGTTCCTTCTAACACTGAAAGCGCCTCACCACTTATGTATTTTTTCAAATAGAATAGCTTATGCGCTGGATCTGTACAGCTTGTTTCTATCAAAGCCTTGAAGCAAGTGCTCCACTCTGTGAATTTAAGTGGGTCTCCTGTAAACACGAAAGGCTCTGGTGCCGGAAGTCTTGTCATAGCAAGGGATTCCTTGAGTGCTTGGACTAGTGAGACTTCGCTCTCTCTGGGCTCAGATATCCTGCCAGAGTTGTGTGGGACTGATGCACTGTGGGGAACATTGATGCGTTTACTCTCAGAGTAAGGAGGGGCCGATACATTTTGTGGAACTTGAGTGCATGTAGGGCTACTATGCTGCATTGGAAGCTGACTTGGAGGCAAAGTACTTTTTACTTCAACATCCCTTATTTCAGCATTAAACCTTGATTCCTCTTCAGCATACACATTGTATTCAGCCTCTATGACTTCAAGAGCTCTTTGATCTTCCAGCCATTTTAGTTTTTCTTGCTGAGCCAAAATCTCCTTTCTCTGGGCAGATATTTCCATCTCCCTGTTTATTTCAGCCCGTTTTGATGCCAAACGTGCAGCTGCATCTGCTTTTTTCGCCGATACATGACTTCCCTGCTGACTATGACTTGACTGACTGCTTTGACTAGTTCTAGACACAGTTGATCCATAAATTGACCTTGCATCTTCTCTTTGGAGTAACTGAAAGAGAGATTCCTTTACAGCTACTGCATCAAATTCCTTGGTATCAACATCTGCATACCGTCTTTGCAGAAGTAGGATTATTTCAGTTGTAACTGAAGTGCAGCTATCAATCTTCCTTCTCATGTCTTGAGATGGTAAAGTAAGTGCACGTAAACTCTCATACCTTTGCTTTAGTTCTGACTCACACTTTTCTATTGAATGGATCATTTCACCCAACTCAGTTTTAGAGCACTCTTCCTTAAGTTTAGATCTTGTTAGTTGAATCTCTGCTTTAAAGTTAAGATACGTTGACATAAACTTTCTTTCTCTCTCTGTTATTTCCTTTCTTTTAAACTCAACGATTTTTTCTGTAGGGCGTCTCTCCCTTTCTGATTGTCTCACTTGCGTTTCGACTTGAGATGATGATGGTAACCCTATCTTGTGTATTTCAAGATCTCCAATTATTTCTCCTATCCGTGTCTCAATTTCTCGTCTTTTTAAGTTGACAGATTCAGTTTTTAATTTCTCTTCCAACTTTACTTTCTCATCTTCTAGAGCTGCAAGTATTTCCTCTAATGTACGAAACTCACTTGTGCTCTGCTCCATTTTCAAAAATGATTTGAACTAACACTTTTGGAATTTTACAGTGAAAGGAAAGTTAGAAAACTGCTGGGAGAACATACAATAGGAAACAAGTGACATTCTTCAGTAATTTACAACATTTCAAGAATAGCTTTTACTTCTGTTTCTTTTCTCAATTTAACTTAGGAATTAAAAAGTTCCAAACTGAAAATATACCATCTAACCTGGCACCTTAAAGGTGTTGTGACCTTTTGCAAACTGCATTGTCCATAAATTTCGCTCTGGTACCTCTTCTGTCCGGCTGAATGTCCAGCGAATGTGGGAAGAAGCATGCACGTCTTTTATTTGGGCAGCAAACAAAGTCCTTGAAGCATGGCCCTGCAGGAATCTTGCTGCTTGCTCCTGGATTAGGCACGTTTTTCACTGTAACCGCTCCCAAAGCCTTCTTCTAGGTCAGAAAACCACGCTCCAATTGATGTTGACAAGTTTTTTGTTTATTTTGCCACAGCAAATCTTTGCCCTTAAACACTGTGAAAAACTAAAAATACAGACATAAGAAACATGAATACAAATGAATTATAACACTTAACAAATTCAACTTTATTTATTTATTTCAATTCAATTCAATTCAACTTTATTTATATAGCGCCATTTCACAACAACAGTCATCTCATAACACTATCAACTGTAGGGGGGAACCCCCACAGTTGCAGAAAGACCCCAGCAATCAGGCCAGACCATCACACCAGAATCAAATGTTCATAAACAAAAATAATCACATACCGTGTGCGCCTTCTGCCTAGAATTTAGGAGTTGTTAGTCATGTCTCAAATTTCCCAATCAAAGTCCTCTCTCCGCATCTGATTGTGGACAGCCTCCAGCAGCCATGTGACTCTTCTAATCAGGCATGTGAACAGCACATGCCCACCACCCATTTTTGCACCATATCAGGTCCAGGTCCGCCGCTGGTTTCCTCACAAACATGGAGGACATTTAACAGTCTGGCTGCCTGCAGGAAAACACTCCGTCCTCTCTCCCAACACTCGCTCACACAATGGCGTTGATAGGCGGACAGAGACGCCTGCACGAGCCCCCTTCACGAGCTCTCCAACTCACCCGCGAGCTCGGCAGCACGAGCGCATATGCGCCGTGATATGGAGGGACTGAAGGCAGAGAAAAGGACACCGCTAACATTCGCAACACTGGCGCACACACCCATAAACAAACATTATTTCAGAAGAAGAACCAAAGATACATAAACTTTTTCACTGTGACAGCTACAGTCATTGTTGGGGCATATACACTGATGAGTGTGGCGTACATCTTCTGCTGTAGTGGGAGTCTCATAGTCATTATCCTGTCGTTGGTTGGCACTGGTTCCTCATCAAGCATTGCTGCTATCTCCTTTCTAACTGCAAAGCCCACTCCTGCTTCTCTCCTTTCTTGACTTGATCTCCCACTCCAAAAGAAAATGTACCCATGGTCTTCCAAACTGTCATATCCAGGCAATCTTGTTCCACTAAGTGCAGCTATGTCTACATTGTACCTGTTCATTTCCAGGGCCACAAGCATGGTCTGTCTTTCTGGGCACTGTGATGTTGTTCTGTCCAACAGAGCGCGCACATTCCATTTTGCTACACACAAGGCTGCTGTTTTCCTCTTCTTTTGTCTTCCTGCTCCTAGCTTACTTTTCGCTGCCTGTCGGAGTGTGAACAGATCAGCGTGGACCTTGTAAACCCAGGCAACGTCCGAGCTGATATGAGTTGCTTTCTCATTGACCATTTCATGAAACTGCTTGCAAAGTATTTGAGTACTGCTAGCTTTTGCTGGACTAGCAGCACATTCTTGGCAGATAAAGGTATTATCAGTGGCAAGGACAAGCCAAGACAAACTGACTCCAGTATCTGTTGCAGTGACTGACCAGATGATAGGTTTGTTTATCTCTGCTCTTTGTGTAGTGCATGTCACAATGCACCGACTGGCACAGTCCACCACAGACCTTGCGACAGATGTGTTTATCTGCCAGGATATCCAGTCTCACCCCATGTAACTGGGAGTGGTCCACCACAGACATGTGGCAGATATTGTTTTTAGTTCTGCCAGGATACCCTGTTTCACCCTCCACGCCCTCGGAAGGGCGGGGATGCCAGTTGAGACGCCGACGGCCTGACCCATGAGAAAGGTGGGACAACCAACATGCCACATTCTGAGTAATGGGTTGTCTGACACAGGAAAGCTACCAAATGGTTGCAGACCATGCTCCCAGCCACACAAGAGCAGAAGCTGTTAGCCAGTACAACTGGATCTGTAATGTGAAATAAAGAAAAAGCAAAAACTGTGAATGAACCTAAAAAACTGTCAAGTACATTTGCCACTGAGCAATAAAGCTGGAAAAGGGAAAGGCAACAGTGTGGGTAACCCCCACAACATACTGGGACAAGCAGAGCGCTCAGCTGGAGCAATTGGCAGAACAATGGCTGATATCAATAGGCAGCCTATCTTTGTCTAGTTCAGGCGCCAGTATCCTGCTGTTATAAATGACTTCCTGCTCTGTACTCAAATGCAAATGTCCCATGCCTTCCTGCAGTTTCTTTGATGATAACATGCCTTTCATGTATTGTCTGTAACTGGGTATTTAAGTGACTGAATATCATATGCTCACTCTCTCTCTCACTGCTCATCTGACTGCACGCATTGCCTATCTGCTGGAGAGCCTCCGGGCTCGCTCTGGCGCGCATGCACGGCGCCGGAGTGAGTTCTCGTGATGGCGGTATGATTAATAAAATCCCTCAAAAACTCTCAGTTCGCTCCTTATTATTTCATGCCGCCACATTGGTGACCCCGAGAAAGCACACGCTTTGTGCAATGCAACCTTCTGGTCTGGACAGCCACATTGGTGACCCCGTGAAAGAACACGCTGACTACGAACGACGCAGCCCCGGCGGTGACTCTCCGACGACAAGCGAACGCAGCAGCCTGACGCAAATGATCTGACCTCCCTTCTGCCATACGGGAGACCTCGACGCAGAGCTAACACCAGGCGAGCTCCCTCGGAGATCATCCATGACCGGAAACGCTGCATGCAGAAAGCATCATTCTGCGACCCTCGCCTGAGATTCTAAATCTCCACGCTGAGACCTGCCGAGGGACAAAGCTCATCCGCTCCCTCTCATCGTGCTGTGGATCCCAGAGACAGAGAATCGCCCACATCCTCTGCATCTACACGAGCGCGCACGCACCATGACCCGACACAGCGAACGACGCAACAGCTTACAGGGATGACCATCGGTGCCGACTGCACAGATCTCCGTCAAGCCCCCTGACCCTGATTCGCCTCGCAACAGCGGACCGGCCATGCACAGAAGCCTCGCATCAGAACAGCGCAGCTGGAAGGTACGTGGCCGCAGCGCGTGCCGCGCACCAGAGACAAGCTGGCTCTATGGACTTATACATCATCCTCCGCTGCTGCACACGGCTCTTCAGGACTGCTCACACACCTGAAGCACGCACGCAGCTCGCTCACAGGATTTTGTAATGGTCTAAGACACGGCGCACAAGGGAATTCAGCCGTCAGCTGTCCCCGAGGACTTTAGGACTGCGCGCGCACCTAAAGTCAAAACGCCAAGTCCCTCGCACAGCTTCAGCTCCTGTTTTTCTTCATTGCCGGACTGAATCGCGAGAGGAATCAGACTAATTTTTCTTCTCACAGCCGCTGTGGACCTCCGCCACGTTTAACGGACAGCCCCTCAACATCGCGGATCCACATGCAATTTTTGCGCGGCCCAGACAACGGGCTGGCACTTGCTACCCCCACCCTCCTCCCTTCCCCTCCTCCGGCACAGACTTTCCCAGCAGCTTGCTCCCAAAGCCGGACGATCGAGGCCTCAGCCCTCTGCTGAGCCCTCTGGGGGGGGGAGTAGTGTGGGTAACCCCCACAACATACTGGGACAAGCAGAACGCTCAGCTGGAGCAATTGGCAGAACAATGGCTGATATCAATAGGCAGCCTCTTTTTGTCTAGTTCAGGCGCCAGTATCCTGCTGTTATGTATGACTTCCTGCTCTGTACTCAAATGCAAATGTCCCATGCCTTCCTGCAGTTTCTTTGATGATAACATGCCTTTCATGTATTGTCTGTAACTGGGTATTTAAGTGACTGAATATCATATGCTCACTCTCTCTCTCACTGCTCATCTGACTGCACGCATTGCCTATCTGCTGGAGAGCGTCCGGGCTCGCTCTGGCGCACATGCACGGCGCCGGAGTGAGTTCTTGTGATGGCGGTATGATTAATAAAATCCCTCAAAAACTCTCAGTTCGCCGCTTATTATTTCATGCCGCCACAACAGGACAGTTCTGAGGTGGAACATAAGTTTAAAAGATAGCTGAGTGAGCAAAATGTCACCTTCTTTTCTGCATTTGCAAATCATCAAATTGAGGGTAAAAGAGAATTACATAAAAGCCTTGTCCAGATTCCACAATTATATTACTGTACCTAAATTAACCATTTGTTTAGTTTTACAGGCTGAGTATAAACCATCTCAGCTTCTTCACTCTGCTATCCTGCAACTGCATAACCACCGTTTCAGCTGGATTTTGTTTTTGCTCAAGCCCATCAAGGAATATTACTGCATTACTTTTTTTTTCTTCTCCGTGTATCACCATCTCCTCTGCTAACTAAGATCACCTCTTTGACTGTATAATTGGCCGAGCTGAAACATGGCAGAACAGTAAAAATCCAGAACATGAACACAACAGAACTTTGAACGTGACATTTTTCATTAATCCTACTCTCAGCTGGTGTGGTGTCTCTGTTTTCCTCACAGAGCAGTAGCAGTTAGCTCTAAGGGATCTCATTTGTAGCCCTGTTTTTACCTGACACTTTAAGACAAAAATACAAACACGTACATTAAATGGGGTACAGCACTATTAAAATGATTGAGGTGATGCAATTCATATAATTTGTATGAAAAGCCTCAACTTAGAAAGCTGCTGGATAGATCATGTAGAGAACAGCCTGGCATTAACCCAAGTAGCAATGGTTAGCTAGTATTCCCTACTTACCTTCATAATTGCAGAGATGCGAGGACACATAAAACTTGAAACCTTCCTCAAGTTTGCGCTGCGGTGTTGTTCTGCACGTCATTGATGGTAAATTTCAGTAATTCCAGCAAACAACAAGTCAACCGGAGCAATTCTGCCATGCTTCTTCTTTCAGTCTTGCGGACCGGATGCGGACGGGCGGCCTCATGTCAAATGCAGAAGTGATGCGTGCATAAAGCCTATTACTAAGGCAGGGACTATGGCTACGGAACCGTACCCATAGAATGCTTGTTACAGATACAGCTCGAATCTGATTGGCCAGTGTGTTCTATTAATGCGTATCTTAAAAGCAGCAGGCTACAGGTACGGAAATCTGAGGCATTTATTTGTTTCAAAATTTTAATCAATATCTATTTACTACCTATATACTTTTACCCACTTCCAAATCCAAAGGCTAACCTCTTAATTTTAAGTCGAAATTTCATCTCCATAGTAAAATGGTTTGGATAAGGTGCCGATAGCAAGAAGCAAACGAGCAACCTTCTGATCACAGGCCCAATGTACTATCTACCTAAGCCATAGCAGCAGTTGGCTTAGAGCTCATCTGAAAAGGTTTTGTCGGATTGTCAACTCTTCCGTACTAATAGAAATTTGGTATAGGGATACAGCTTCCATATTCATAGCCACCGCCAATTACTAAATAAAGTGAATGACCACAAAGTTCTAGGTTTAGCTCGAATAGCAGGAAAATATATTTGACATAGTGGCTGGCCCAGGGAACAGACATAGACTCAGAAATGGATTTAGTTATCTTTATTTTAACCCAGTGTTTGTGTGTGAGTGCGTGAGTGTGCTGTGGAGTGTATGTGTATGCTGGCTGGAGACTCTGAGCAGCTGGGAGGGAACAGGGCGCCGTGCAGCCTGGCAACCTGGCAACCCTATAAACGGAGCAGACACAGTTAGCAGGGTGTTAGCTGGCTCACGCTTAGATGTAAACTGCGGCTTACTTGTTGCAGGGAGATGGTGGTTGCCCGTTGTCCAGGGAGACAGCAGCCACGGTCCCAATGTCGTGGCAGTTGCAGCGGTGATGGTGAGGAGAGGATGGAGTCCGGTGCCGCGGGATTCCGCCTGTGCACAGGGGAGCAGTGGAAAGACAGGTGAGTAGAGGTTGGCTTACTTATGATGATGGAGGGATCCTCCGGGAGTTGATACCGAGATGGCGAGGCTGAGCGTAGAGTCAGGGATGGCTTAGGAAGACAGGGGATGTGCTTCATAGCCTGGTAGACAGACGGCTCAGTGCAGGCCAGCGAGCTGAGTGGGATTAAGTAGGCCTGCCCTGACGAGAAGCAGGTGTGCACCCAGCTGAGGATGATCGCGGCTGAGAGCGAGTCATCACAGTACTCCCCCCGAGGGGTGCCTCCTGGCACCAGCCTACCTGGGTGCATCCGGTGGAAGTCCCTGATGAGTTGTTTGTCCAACACGAAGGATGGACGCACCCAGGAGCGCCACTCCGGGCCATACCCCTCCCAGTCCACCAGGTACTGCAGGCCCCGACCCCAGCGTGGAAGGTCACGCTGGGGTCGGGGCCCAGCCTGGTAGACAGACGGCTCAGTGCAGGCCAGCGAGCTGAGTGGGATTAAGTAGGCCTGCCCTGACGAGAAGCAGGTGTGCACCCAGCTGAGGATGATCGCGGCTGAGAGCGAGTCATCACAGTACTCCCCCCGAGGGGTGCCTCCTGGCACCAGCCTACCTGGGTGCATCCGGTGGAAGTCCCTGATGAGTTGTTTGTCCAACACGAAGGATGGACGCACCCAGGAGCGCCACTCCGGGCCATACCCCTCCCAGTCCACCAGGTACTGCAGGCCCCGACCCCAGCGTCGGACGTCCAGGATGGAGGTGACCTTCCACGCTGGGTCGCCATCGATCACCACTGGTGGAGGTGGAGACCTGGGAGGAGGACAGAGAGGGCTGGAGAAAAAAGGCTTAACCTGGGACACATGGAAGGTGGGACAGATGCGGAGGGAGGGAGGAAGAGACAGGCGCACAGCTACAGGGTTAATGATCAGGGTGATGGGGAATGGGCCAATAAACCGCTGGGACAATTTCCTCCTTTCACCCTTGAGGTTAATGTGCTAAGTAGAGAGCCAAACCTGCTGACCCACCTGGTAAGCTGGAGCCGGCCTCCTGCGGCGATTAGCAACCTTGGAGTTACGTTCCGCCGTGCGCCAGAGAGCTGTCTGGACCAACCTCCAAACCCGCCGACAACGCCTCAAATGGGCCTGGACCGAAGGCACGGCAATGTTCCCCTCCCCTTCGGGAAAGAGTGGAGGATTGTAGCCCAGGGAGGCCTCGAATGGAGACATGCCGGTCGCCGGTGACATCGTGGAATTGTGGGCATACTAGATCCATGGAAGCTGGGAACTCCACGAGGCTGGGTGAGACAAAGCCGCACACCACAGTGCGGCCTCCAGCTCCTGGTTGGCCCTCTCACACTGACCGTTACTTTGGGGATGATAGCCGGAGGACAGGCTCACCGTAGCCCCCAGGGCATTACAGAAAGACCTCCAGACCTGCGACACGAACTGCGGCCCCGATCAGAGACGATATCCAGCGTATCCCATGGAGCCTGACGGCGTGCCGCACCAGCAGATCCGCCATTTCCTTCGCCGTGGGGAGTCCCAGTAGGGGAATGAAATGGGCGGCCTTAGAGAAGCAATCCACAACTGTGAGCACAACGGTGTGATGATCAGACGGGGGAAGGCTGGTCAGACGGGGGAACGCTGGTCACGAAGTCCAAGGCAATATGTGACCAAGGTCTGCCAGGAACCAGAAGAGGATGAAGTAGCCCCGCCAGAGGAGAGGAGGGCGTCTTGCTGGTGGCGCACTGGGGGCAGGCGCGAATGTAATCGGTGATGTCCCTCCACAGCGACGGCCACCAAAATGACCTCTGGAGGACCTTGATCATGTGGGAAACCCCTGGATGGCAAGCCAGTTTGGAAGAGTGGCCCCAATGGATCACCTCGCCCCGAACAGCCAAAGGAACAAATTATTTGCCCGCTGGCCCCCCGCCCGGGTCCGGTTCTACCTCCTGTGCTTTCAGGACTTTCTCCTTGATCTCCCATGAGAGGGCGACCACGACACATGAAGGTGGGAGGATGGGAAGGACAGGCGCCTCCGCTGTGTCAGGGGAGAACTGCCTGGACAGCGCATCCGGCTTGGTATTTTTAGACCCGGGGTGGTAGGTGATGGTAAAATTGAAGCGGCCAAACAATAAGGACCAGCGGGCCTGGCGGGCGTTTAGACGCTTGGCCGTCCTGAGGTACTCCAGGTTTTTATGATCAGTCCATACAATGAAGGGTTGGGTGGCCCCCTCCAACCAGTGATGCCACTCCTCCAGTGCGAGCTTAACCGCCAAGAGCTCCCTGTCCCCGATGTCATAATTCCTCTCAGCTAGAGACAAACGGCGGGAGAAGAATGCGCAGGGCCGGACCTCCCCATCCACTGGAGAATGCTGAGACAACACAGCCCCCACTCCGGAATCAGAGGCATCCACCTCCACCAAGCACTGTAGCGCAGGGTCCACTTGAGTCAAGATGGGGGAGGACGAGAACCGGGTCTTGAGCTCGGCAAACACAGCCGCAGCCTCCTCCGTCCACCGAAAGGGCATCTTCAGAGAGGTAAGACGGGTGAGAGGGAGAGCAATGACACTGTACTTGTTAATGAAGCACCGGTAAAAGTTGGCAAACCCAAGGAACTGCTGCAGCTGCTTCCTGGAGGAGGGAGTAGGCCAGTCCACAACAGCCTTCACCTTGTCGGGGTCTGTGATGATTTGATTGTGGGCGATGGTGAAGCCGAGAAATGACGTCTTGGCGGTGTGAAACTCGCACTTCTCAGCTTTGACATAAAGCTGGTTCTCCAGGAGACGCTGCGGGACCCGCCTCACATGGACGCGGTGCTCATCTAGGGATCGGGAGAAGATCAAGATGTCATCCAAATAAACAAAGATGAAAGACCCCAGGAAGTCGCGGAGGACATCGTTGATCAGTCTCTGGAAGACGGCCGGAGTGTTGATCAGCCCAAACGGCATCACGAGGTATTCACAGTGGCCGCTTGGGGTCCGGAAACCCTTCTTCCACTCATCCCCCTCCCTGATGCACACCAGATGGTAGGTGTTATGGAGGTCCAGCTTGGTGAAGATTGAGGACCCCTGGAGAGAGTCAAAGGCCGTATCCATCAAGGGCAGCGTGTACTTATCCTTGATGGTGATGTCGTTGAGAGCACAGAAGTCAATGCACGGCCTCAAGGACCCATCTTTCTTCCCAACAAAGAAGAACCCGGCCCCCACTGCCGAAGATGAAGGGAGAATGATGCCTGAGCTGAGGGAATCCTTAATGTAGGCCTCCATGGCCTCCCGCTCGGGCGCTGACAGGCTGTACAGGCGGCTTGAAGGCAGCAGAGCCCCAGCCCAGAGATTAATGGCACAGTCATAGGGCCGGTGGGGGGGGAGTGACAATGCCTTGGCCTTACTAAACACCGCCCCTAGATCATGGTACTCGGGGGGCACCCTGGACAGATCGGGAGGAGGCGAGACAGGCGAGGCCAGCGGCATGGACGGGGCATATGCAGCGGACTGGAGACACGCGCTGAGGCAGAAAGAACTCCAGGACACCATACTTCCTGTTCTCCAATCAAAGGATGGGTTGTGGAGTCGAAGCCAAGGATAGCCCAAGATGACTGGGGATGAGGTAACTGGCAGGACAAACAGACTGAGATCCTCACGATGATTGCCAGAGATGATCACTGAGACTGGGGCCATTTGTTCAGTCACTATAGCCAGGGGCGCCTTAGACAGAGCAATGAATCGAAGGGGGGCCTTTAAAGGACGGCAGGGAAGCCCCAAACGGGTTGCCAGTTCCCCCGAGATGAAGCTCTGCTCCACTCCCGAGTCAACCAGGGCATGAGTGCAGTAATCAGTCCTGTTATGTGTAAACCTAATAGGTAATGTGCACTTGGAGAGGGGATTTGGCTGAGGATGGTTGGTGAGTCCCCCTCCTGCGACGCACGGACCTCCCCTTTTGGTCGAACGGGACAGCTTTCTAGGTCGTGGTCCTCCTCCCCACAATACATGCACAACCCCAGCTCCCTACGGCGCTATTTCTCTGCTTGGGAGAGTTTGGTCCGCCCTATTACCATAGGCTCCTGTGTCCTAGTAGACTCAATGGGAGGTAGGGCTAATAGCGGGGCTTGGGAAGAGCGCACTGTCTGGGCACTTGAGCGACCAGAAGCCTTCCGCTCAGCTGCCAGCTCCCTAAGCCTATTGTCTAAACTGATGGCCAGGGAGATTAGTGATAAGAGCTTATCTGGCTTATCTAACCGGGCCAACTCATCCCGCAGACTAGGATTTAAGCTCCTTATGAAAATTCTACATAGCGAAGCATCCTCCCACCCAACCTCAGCTGCCACCACCCGGAAATCAACAGCATAGTCAGCTGCGGGCCTACCCCCCCTGCCGAAGGTTTAACAACCAGGTGATGAGCACATCTTCCCGGTCAGAGTGGTCAAATACCTCGCTGAACTCGTCCACAAACTGGCTATATGTTAAGCTAGCATAGCTTGCCCTCGCCATAACTGCGTATGCCCAAGTTAGCGCTCGCCCTTCCAGGAGGTTGGTCACATAACCAATCCGGCTATGCTCAGTGGGAAAGTCGCCTGGGACCCGCTGGAACACTATCTCACACTGGAGGAGAAAGCCACGCGCCTCCCCTAACTTTCCACTGAAGCGGGAGGGCGTGGGAGCCGGAGTCAGATGGGTCGGAGGAGCTAGGCTAGGCTGGCTAATGGAGGAGCTAGTGGGAGCCGTGGCACCGATGGATGCCGGTGGAAACGCCTGCTGTCCAGTCAGACGATCCAACCGGCCGTTAATTTGGGTTAATTGGTTTAAGATAACCTGCTGCTGGTAAGCAGTGTGATCCACACGAGCCTCTAAGTTGTTTAACCGTAGTGCTAACATGCTGTTCACTGGGTGGTTTTGACTGAGCCGTACTGACATAATGGCTGGCCCAGGGAACAGACACAGACTCAGAAATGGATTTAGTTATCTTTATTTTAACCCAATGTTTGTGTGTGAGTGCGTGAGTGTGCTGTGGAGTGTATGTGTATGCTGGCTGGAGACTCTGAGCAGCTGGGAGGGAACAGGGCGCCGTGCAGCCTGGCAACCCTATAAACGGAGCAGACAAACAGTTAGCAGGGTGTTAGCTGGCTCACGCTTAGATGTAAACTGCGGCTTACTTGTTGCAGGGAGATGGTGGTCGCCCGTTGTCCAGGGAGACAGCGCCCACGGTCCCAATGTCGTGGCAGTTGCAGCGGTGATGGTGAGGAGAGGATGGAGTCCGGCGCCGCAGGATTCCACCTGTGCACAGGGGAGCAGTGGAAAGACAGGTGAGTAGAGGTTGGCTTACTTGTGGCTTAATTGATGCCGAGATGACGAGGCTGAGCTTAGAGTCAGGGATGGCTTAGGAAGACAGGAGACGTGCTTCATAGCCTGGTAGACAGACGGCTTAGTGCAGGCCAGCGAGCTGAGTGGGATTAAGTAGGCCTGCCCTGATGAGAAACAGGTGTGCACCCAGCTGAGGATGATAGCGGCTGAGAGCGAGTCATCACAATAATGCCATCAGAACTAACAACTGCCAAATATCTTGTATCAACCCACAACTTTAATTATGACAATGAAAAAACACACTCAGCCAGTGTTTCTGTTCAAGGGTGAAATATTAACTATTTGAATCCAGAATAGGGTTTTTCACTACGCAGAGGAAAAAAAACATTGACCAGTCTGCACTACTGAGAAAACAGCTGCTCTTCTGCATGACTGCAGAGAAGAGCAGGTTATGTGCGCACAAATCTGATATTCATTATCTAATGACAGTTTTTACAATTTTAACCTCATTCACTGTCATTCTTTTAAAAGAATGATTCAAAATGAAAATATCCCGACAGTTGTTTTGAATTAAATCTACAATTTTGCATTCACCAGAGCAGATTAATATAACTCTGGCCGAGATGAACGATAATATAACTGAAGGAAATTTTACAACTACTGAACAAAGCGAAAGACTGTGCGTTATCGATGAACTGTAGTGGACAGCTCTCATCCATGGCCAAGCAGGGCTGTAGAGTTATAAAGCTCCTTTAAAGTTCGTAAAAGTTGTGTCATGAGCCGAGCCGGCTTGGCTTTCCCCGGCTCGGCCCTGATCTCTCTGTGGGGTTTGGTTCTGCTGTATATGTGCATTATGTGTAGTTGGTACTCATTTCCAGATCCTTAGCCACTACCTGACTGGCAGCTGTTAGTCAGCCTCTGTGACCTACTTTCTCCCATGCTGCTGACAGTCTGTTGGTCCAGCCACGCCCCTCACTCTCCCTCTTATTTCCATCAGCTGTTCCCAGCCCCGGTAATTATCTTTCCCGCGCCTCGCCCAGGTGTTCCCAATTTGTGAGGCCAGCGGTGTTTGTATTTAAGCAGCTCTTTGCTAGACAAACACCGCTGGACCATTGTACGGGTTAGACAGTTATTCTCCGCCGTCTGACCGTCACGTCCCGAAGGATCTTTTTGTGTTTGTGCTCACTGTCAGCCTTGGACGACTCGGGACTGCTCCTACATGGCGAGCAAGAGCATTTCTGCGTTTCTGTTTGCAGTTGTGCTGCTACGCTTGTCTGTAGCGTTTTCCCCTTGCAGCACAACTGCGACACTCAGGCACTGCTGCCCGGCTCTTCTCTCGTGCCAGTCGAGCATCCTTGAGAATTCCAAATTCACATGAGCATTTTTGTCCTGTCAGTTTTTGTGGCCACGGTGCACAGTGGTCTGCCTGCTGTATGCTGTTAGTGTCAGCCTTTATGTGCACATCTGTTTCATTTCTGTAAGTCGTTACTTTTTGAACTGTTTGTCAATAAATGTGTGTTTGGTGTAACCCTGTGCATAAATCTTCATTCCTCCTTCTTTTCCTCCGACGGAGAGTTTATGACGAGTTGGTGTGCCCTGGATTAAATAAAAACTGCTCACGAACATAATTTCACACATGTGGACTAATTTTTCTGATTCTTCAAAACGTCTGTAGAAGTTGGTCCAAACGCTATAGTATGAACCTAGCTTAGTGGGAAAAAAATTGCTGTATATGCTGTTATGTCTGAAATTACCTTTACAGTGACAAGGCCAGGTGCACACTTGAACTCAGCTTTATTATATATAGGACACACAAAACAGCCACCAGGCAGGGACATTGGCAAGAGGCCGAACAGAGATGCCCGCTGGTGTTTATAAGGTGGTGAAGTGGCAGAAGAGGAAGTGACCGCCACTACACCGCACTTTATAATGAAACAATAATATTACCCCCCCCACAGAAAGTTCAAAACCACACATACAATTGAGACCCTCCCCAATTTAGGCCCAAATCACGCACTAAGAAAACTATCCACCTTATTCCTGGGAGCGCTGCTGCAGGAACGATTATGGGCAGGACTTCCAGTTTCAGCTGAGGTAGTGTTAAATCAGTCAACAAGAGTGTAATAGCAGGGTCATTTAAAATAGCGTTTTTAAAAGTTTTTCAAATTCCTTTTAATGTATAGTCCCCATACGTGTTTTGCACTCAAGTGGTAGCTAATTTCAGCACTTTTAGTGTTTGTATTTTTTGAATGTTTTAGTGTAGTTCTGGTACTTGGTGGTTGTGCCGTAGACTGTATAAATGGAGGCTTCTTTGTGGCTCTGACTAGATTCTACGTCTGCTCTGAGGTAAATCTGATTATGTCCAGCATATTTTAACAAAATGCAGCCACCTTTATTGCAGTGGAGACATTGATCAGTGCTTTTGTTTACAGCGTTAGCATCTTAGCAGCGGCGCCAACAAACGGAGCTACTGTCTGCCAGGCTACTTTTTTTTTTCCCCACAATATCTTTATTGAACCTTTTTTTTTTTTTTTAACAAACATGACACAAACAATCAAACACTAACACTAAAGTACTACAAAAAAATGCACTAAAAACACCCACAACCACCAACAAAATCAAGTCTTCAACAATGCTCCTCTGTTTAGTCTAGACAATCCATTACATAAGTATACATATTATGTTCACCAGTTTGGAATTTACAAGGTCCACACACATCATTCACCTTCTTCTTCAAGAGTTATGTTTAAATTTTTTACATAATCAATAAAAGGTCTCCATATATTCTCAAACACAATTTCCTTTGATTTCAGTATGTATGTTATTCTTTCTAATGGAAGGTTTGTTAACATCTGTCTTAACCACTAAGTCACATCTGGTCTATGAGTCTTTTTCCACAGTAGTGCAATACATTTTTTGGCATTAAGCAAATTGAGGTCTATGAATGTTCTTTCACTTTTATTAAAGTTATGCTTTTCTGGGTACACTTTTTCTTGAAGACTTTTTATTTTATGTTCCAATTGGGCTCTCTCCTCTCGAGTCTTCTTAGATTTTGAACCTGTATAACTAATAATATGTCCCCTAATAAAAGCTTTGAAAGCCTCCCACTTTACACATGCTGATGTTTGTGTAGTATTGATGTCAAAGAACTCATCTATCTGTTTTTCTATGTACTTGACAAATTCCTCATCCTGAAGCCATTTATGCTGAAATTGCCATCTACCTGATTCCTTTGTCAATTTCTTATCTACATATATTAGACAGCAGGGTGCATGATCAGAGATCACGATGTTATCATAAAAGCAGTTTTGAATCTTGGACCTTAATTCTGTGGAGATCAAAAAATAATCAATACGTGAGAATGTCTTGTAGGTATTGGAATAACAAGAGTAGGCTTTAACTTGTGGTTTCATTTCTCTCCATATATCTAGCAATCTCAATTCTTTCATAAAATGATTAATGGTCATCCTACATCCATTGTGCGTACAGCCCAGTCCTGTTGATCTATCTGTACCGGGATTCAATGTACAATTAAAATCCCCTGCTATTATATGTTGCCCTGTAAGTGATGATAAGATAAGAAATAAATTAGCAAAGAACTTTTGATCATCTATATTGGGACCATATAAGTTCACCAAATTTATATTTTCTAATAGCAAAGATCCTTGAATGATTACATATCTTCCAAATTTGTCTCCAATTACATTTTTCACTTGAAATGGGACTGATTTATGTATGAGAGTCATAACTCCCCTGGCTCGGGATGAAAATGATGAGGTGAAAACACTTCCTTGCCATCTACTCCTAATTCTTTTTACATCCTCCTCTATTAGATGAGTTTCTTGTAAAAACACAATTTTTGAACCCATGTCTTTTATTTTATTCATAACTTGTTTAAGTTTTTTTAAATTTTGTAGACCTCTGCAATTCCATGAAGTTAAATTAAGATTAACGCTTTGGTTTATGATCAATAGGGAGTTTGGGATTACCTTGCAGTGTAAACACGCTCATACAGAGAAGCAAAAAAATGAGTGGTTGAACATTCATCCTACAAACTACACACAAACAAATTCCCCCTTCCCACATTTGTGGCGATCCCCCCAAAATCAAAAGAAAAATTCCGTCTCCCGATATAGCCATCGACCGCTCCACACCCACGAGGAACAGCCAAAGCCACTCCTACTTCATCCTCCCAATCACCCTAACTCTACTGCTTTTAATGACGTAACATTAACTCTCCTCTGTAGTTTTCCAACTTAACTCCAAAATTTTTAGCAACTTTATACAGCATAGTTTTTTTTTGGTTTTTTTAATATATAATACAATCTATATTTTGTAAACTTGCTATTTGCTTCAAGTCAGTCAGATGCCTGTGCAAATGCTTAAATATTCTACCTTATATTTTGTTCATGCTTAGCTCCCACCAGTCTCTTCTTGGATCTTCTTGATGAACTCCTGCGCCTCCTCTGGGGTCTTGAAGATGTGTGTTCTGCCCCCATACGTGGTCAACAGTCTCGCAGGATAAATTACACCATGACGAATCCCAAGGTTGCGCAGCTCTTTACGTACGGGATCAAACTGCTTCCTCAATTGTTGGATTCCTGTGGCCAAATCTGGGTAGAACCGCACCTGCTGGTCCTGGTGTTTAATCTCTCCTTTAGCTCGTGCAGCATTGAAGATCTTCATCCTGTCTCTGTTGCTGAGGAACTTCATAATTAGGGTCCTCGGTGGTCCCTTATCTCTCCATGGGCCAATACGATGTGTGCTTTCCAGAACCACTGCTGATTGCAGCTCCGCGCTGCCCAGCGCCTCCGGAATCCACTTTTCCAGAAAGGAACATGAGTCCCGACCTTCGGATTCCTCCGGTAGACCCACCAGCCTCAAGTTGTTCTGTCTCGACCGGGACTCCAAATCCAGGACATTATCTTCCAGACATTTTTTTTTTTTTTCCAAAGTGCGCACCTTTAATTGAAGACAGGTGACGTCATCTTCAGCACTAGAGACACGAAGCTCCACCTGCGCCATTCGTTCTACACAGTCACCCAATTCCTTTCTCATTCCTTCCAATGCTGCCATAATCCCATCAAATTTAGAGGAAAAGTCTGCTCTCATTGAACTTATGGCAGCTAGCACCGCACCTGTGCCGTTTCCCGCAGATACCGCACCGCTGCTAGCTTCCTCCGCCATATATGGAGCTTTATCTGCTGCGTCACAGACCTGAAAGTCCGTTAATTTGGACTGTTTCGGCGGCTCGCTTTTTCCTCTACCTGGTTTTCCAGCCTTAGGCTTCACCGACATATCCTCACCCAAACGCTGGGATACGTTCTGTCCCAAATGAGAGAGTTATTTGCCGATTTTTTTTCTCCAGGAGCAGAGCAGAGTGAGACGTGTCCTTCACACGTGGCAGCCATAACCGGAAGTCCGCCAGGCTACTTTTTAAGGTCATCTTCCTATCCCTAAATAGTCGTGGGAAGTGGTATGATTATATTACTGTTTTTGAGGTGCAAAAGGCTGTGTTCCTGCATTTCTGATGCTGAGTCATTGTTTTTTTAACAAGGAAAAGTGTCCCGTTTCAGTGACAACCATATATTCTAAACTAGTACCGGAAGTTGCTACCATAATTCACGCAAGACATCATGGGGCCTAGGAATAAGGTGGATAACTGAAATCACTAAATGGTTTACCACATTCACACAACAAACCTAAGCTAGGAGGGACGAGTGGACTACCGTCCCACCCCACATGGCAAGGTGGTTTATTCTGCCACCATTTGTAATTAAGAACATTGCCGTGCTCCTAAAATAAAACACACCCAGAACAATAACAGTTTTGGGGTTTTTTTTACACACACAAACATATGAACATTGGAACTTATTCTGTTATTTTTTTCCAAAACTACACTACTGTCCTTCTGGCAGAAAGGAGTAGAACTGGTTTGTGGGGGACCCAGGGCAGCCCCTCAGTAGACCCACCCCTGGAAGCAGCATGCCACCAGGATTGCAGTTGACCTCATAGACGAGAGCGCCTCTTCTCTTCGTCATCGACACCTCTCTCGTCCGGACCTGCCATCTGAAGCCTCCTCCCGAGCAGGCCGCAGCTCACTGATGTACCTCCACGAGCCATCCAACAGCTGGAAGTAGGCTGCGCCCTGCTCAGCCACAATGCGCAGCCGCTCTTGGTGTTCTTCTGGCTGTTGTTTGGCCCACATCCGCCGTGGACGGCCCTCCCCTCGAACCTGGACCAGGTCTGTAACTCTCAGAGGAGCTCTGCTCGGCCTGCAGTGTTGCTGATTGCCCCGTGGTTCCTCCGTGCCTGTTGGTCTGGCCCCGACTCCTTGTAAAGCTACTGCAGTGGTCGCCGTTGTAGCTCCAGATCCTCCATCCCACTGTGGCCAAGCTCCGGAGGAAACTGAGACTAGCTTGTTGGCGTCACCCGCTGACACAGGCACCTCGCCGCCACGCTCAGTACCCTCTTCCATAGTACCCCGAGAGCCGACACTGAGACCTTTCTGCATCAAACCTGAATGAGGCTAGTCCTGCTTGACCGCCTTGGTGCCCGGTAAATCATCGTCCCACACAGCGTCGTCCTCCACCACCAGAACCGGATGGTTCCGCTGGCCACAACCAGTCCACTCTTCCCCAGCGTCATCTTTAATGGCGAACCCCAGTCCATAAAACAGGTCACAGCCCATGATGTTGTCGCCTCAGGCCATCACATGGAACGTGAAGTCAGCCATCACTGCCGACTTGTACCGAGCTGTTAACTCCAGCGTTCCAACCGTGCACAGCGTGCCACCTCCATAACCATAGAGCGGCATTGAGTTACCTCTTATTCTGTAGCGGGGGGGAAATTTCCTCACCAAGGACCAATTCAGTAACAATCCCTCTGCCCCTGTGTCGTCCAGCAGCGGCACCTCCTCACCATCCAGCATCACCTTGCAGAACGTGAACCAGTTGGTACTCGGAGACAGCGCATAGACAGTTGCCGGGGTGGGTGACGTTGTTTTTCTCTGTGGGCTCTCCGGCTTGGACATACAACACACCCTCACACAATGGTTCAAGTGTCCACACTTGCTACAGCGCTTCCCTCTAGCCGGGCATTCCCTAGCCTTGTATTGGTGCTTTGTGGACCCACAACCCATACACAAGTGTTTTCTCGGGGCAGATTTTTGGCTGATAGTGTTGGTTTCCGCTTTGTCATTGGTCGCACTATCCTCGCTGTCTGGGTCCACTACTAATGCTGCGGCAGTAGGCCTCAGCTGCCGCTGTGATTGGCGCCACTTTAGCTCCGAAGCTAGCTTGTCTGTGGTCTCCACTTGGAGAGGTAGCTCGACAGCCTTGGATAATGTCAGGTCACTCGGCGCCGAGATTAGCCTAGCTTGTAAAGCATTGCTGGTTGTGTGCTCCGCCAGCTGGTTGCGTACCATCTGTTCCTCCAGTGGCCCAAAACGACACTCACTAGCCAGCTGCCTCAGGTCGGCACCGAACTGGTGGACAGGCTCACCCATCCTTTGGTGTCACTGCCAAAACCTAATCCTCCGGACAGTCACACTATCCGGGGTGCTGAAATGGCACGCTAGCAACTCGACCACATCCTCATACAAATTGGAAGCCCCTAGTGTACACAGGATACGCTGGCCCTCAAACCACAAATTATGCACCAGAAGCACATGTGCCCTCAGTTTATCTAGCTTACCCAGGTCAAGCGCCATGATGTAGTTTTGAAAGGCAGCAAACCATCTTGGCCAGGGCACAAGTGGCTCTCCCCGGAGCTCCAGGAAGGGCCAAAGCGATGAAACACATGCCCCCATCCCATCCTTGTTGCCAAAATGTTATGTCTGAAATTACCTTTACAATGACGAGGCCAGGTGCACAGTTGAACTCAGCTTTATTATATATAGGGTACACATTACAGCCACCAGGGCAGGGGCATCAGCAAGAGGTTGAACAGAGATGGCCGCTGGTATTTATAGGGCGGTGCAGTGGCAGAAGAGGAAGTGACAGCCACTACACTGCACTTCATAATAAAACAATAATATTACATATGCACCAGGCAAAACAATACAGGCGCATCTCACTAAATTAGAATATCATCGAAACTTGATTTATTTCAGTAATTCAATTCATAAAATAAAACTCATATTTTATATAGATTCATTAGACAGAGTGATATATTTCAAGTGTTTATTTATTTTAATGGTTATGGCTTGCAGCTCATGAAAACCCAAAAATCAGTTTCTCAAAAAATTTGAATATTATATAAGATCAATTTAATTTTTTTTTTTTTTTTTTAATAGAAATGTTGGCTGACTAAAAGTACTTCCATGCATGCACTCAATACTTGGTCAGGGCTCCTTTTGCATGAATTAATACTGCATCACTGTGGCATGGCATGAAGGTGATCAGCCTGTGTTACTGCTGAGGTGTTATGAAGGCCCAGATTGCTTTGATAGTGGCCTTCAGCTCATCTGCATTGTTGAGTCTGGTGTCTCTCATCTCCCTGTTGACGATACTTCATAGATTCTGTATGGGGTTTAGGTCAGGAGAGTTTGCTGGCCAGTAAAATATGGTGATACCATGGTCATTAAACCAGGCTTTGGTGCTTTTGGCAGCAGTGTGGGCAGGTGCCAAGTCCCACTGGAAAATGAAATCAGCATCTCCATAAACCTTGTCAGCAGAGGGAAGCATGAAGTGCTCTAAAATGTCCTGCATCGACTTTGGACTTGATAAAACACAGTGGACTAACACCAGCAGATGACATGGCTCCCCAAATCAGGTGCCAAGTCCTGCCACTTGGAAATCAAGGTCCCAGAGTCTGGAGGAAGAGTGAACAGGCACAGAATCCAAGTTGCTTGAGGTCCAGTGTGAACTTTCCACAGTCAATGATGATATGTGGAGCCATGCCATCTGCTGGTGTTTTCCACTGTGTTTAATCAAGTCCAATATGAGTACAGCTATCTAACAGGAAATTTTAGAGCACTTCATGCTTCCCTTGGATGACAAGCTTTATGGAGATACTGATTTCATTTTCCAGCAGGGCATGGCACCTGCCCACACTGCCAAAAGTACAATTACCTGGTTTAATGACCATGGTATCACTGTGTTTGATTAGCCAGCATACTCTCCTGACCTAAATCCCATTGAAAATCTATGGTGTATTGTCAAGAGGAAGGTGAAATACACCAGACCCAATAATGCAGACGAGCTGAAGGCCGCTATCAAAGAAACCTGGGCTTCCAAAACACCTCAGCAGTAACATAGGCTGATCCCCCCCACGCCATGCTACATTGATGCAGTAATTATGCAAAAGGAGCCCCGACCAAGCATTGAGTGTGTACATGGACGTACTTTTCAGTCGGCCAACATTTCTACTAAAAATAATTTTTTTTAAATTAATTTTATGTAATATTCTAATTTTTTGAGAAACTGAATTTGGAGTTTTCATGAGCTATAAGCCATAACCATCAAAAGTAAAAGAAACTAGAAAAGCACTCGGAGAGCGCAGACCTCCGCCAAGCGCCACAGTTCCCCCCATACAGTTTTCAGATTCCTTGACCATGAAAACATATGACAAGCAGTGGTTCAGTAGTTATTCACGAAAATGGCATTTTCTGTAACGGCGGCCACAGTTCCCCCCATACAGTGTTTGTGTGTACGTTTTCAGATTCCTTGACCATGAAAACATATGACAAGCAATTGGATTCACAATGATAGGATTAGTGGTTCAGTAGTTATTGACGAAAATGGCATTTTCCGTAATGGTGGTTTAGCGCCACAGTTCTCCCCATACAGTGTTTCTGTGTACGTTTTCAGATTCGTTGACCATGAAAATATATGACTAGCAATTGGATTCACAACAATTGGATTCACAATGATAGGATTAGTGGTTCAGTAGTTATTCTTGAAAATGGCATTTTCCGTAATGGCGGCCACAGTTCCCCCCATGCAGTGTTTGTGTGTACGTTTTCAGATTCCTTGACCATGAAAACATATGACAAGCAATTGGATTCACAATGATAGGATTAGTGGTTCAGTAGTTATTGACGAAAATGGCATTTTCGTTAATGGCAGTTTAGCGCCACAGTTCCCCCCATACAGTGTTTGTGTGTACGTTTTCAGATTCCTTGACCGTGAAAACATATGACTAGCAATTGGATTCACAACAATTGGATTGACAATGATAGGATTAATGGTTTAGTAGTTATTCACGAAAATGGCATTTTGCGTAATGGCGGTTTTCTTGTGGACGGTAATCCGGATCACCACCAAAATCTAATCATCTGTAGGATACCCCATTTCTGACAATCTGTGAAAATTTCATGAAAATCCATCAATAACCTTTTGAGTTATCTTGCTAACAAACAGACAAACAGACAGACAGACAAACCAACGCCGAAGATCACATAAGCTCCCCCTTTGGCGGAGGTAATAAACACTTGAAATGCATCACTCTGTGTGTAATGAGTTTATATAATGCGTTTCACTTTTTGAACTGAATTATTGAAATAAAAAACTTTTTGATGACGTAATTTATTGAGATGCACCTGTACAAACAGTTGTGGAAGGAGAAAATGGAAACCATTGTCTTGACCCGCACTCACCATTTGGAAGTTTGTGATTGAAATGGCACTTGGAGAAAAAATATTTCTGCCGTTTGCAACGTTCAGATGCTCTGATATCAGTGTCTTTATACTGGCAGTTCTTTGGTCCTTTTCTGGCCCAGTTTTCCTGGTGTGTATGAATCTTTCACACATCCACAGGTGCTTTAGAACTTCGATGACCTGGAGCTTCTGCCCGCTGTGACTGACGGCTATTCAGACAGCGGCTCCACTGTCCGCAAATACTAACACAAGATGCAGGGGCATCCCGTGTAAGTATTTATAATGCTAACAGTTTGACAAACATCTTGTTGTGACTCTAAAGTTGACACTGTCAATCTGTATCTCAACTTAAAGTCTTTTTTAAAACCTCCTTCTCACGTTCCTGTTTTTCTTTCTTCTATATTCTCTTTTGGACGCCACAATTGTACATTCATTCATTCATTCATCCACAGATTCACTACCGGCCCACATCCAACCTTAATCAGGTCAAATATCAACTCTTAACCAATTAAATTAAGCAGGCGGGACAGACGTATGTACACCTCAACAAATAAAAACTTGATATGCCAAAACAAACCCTCCAATAAACGTTGGGCATGGAAGAATTAGCAAAAAAAAGAAGTGTTTCTTTCGGGGCCCCAAACAAGTCGGGGTCCCTGGGCTCCTGCTCCAGTAAGCCCTCTTGATAATCCAAGGCAGTTTACACTGGACAAGGGACCAGTGAGCCTCAGTGCTGTTCTCTGATGAAAGTCAATTCCTGCTGAGCAGAAATGATGGCTGCCAATGATGCTGTAGACATCAAGGAGAGCCCTGTGCACCAGCCGCTGTTGTCGCTAGACGAGCCTTTGGTGGTGTTAGTTTGGGCAGGTGTGTCTAGTCAATACAGAACTGCCCTACACTGTGAATGGTACAGTGACAAGCTGATACTACCTGAATAACATCATTAATCCAATCATTGCGCATCTGCATGTACAACACAGGCCTAATTTCATATTCATGGACGACAGTGCTCCAGCTCATCAAGGTCACAGCATTAGGGAAAGGCTTCTGGAGGCTGGAGTACCTGCATTTTCTCCAGATCGGACTTGAATAGAAAACCTATGGGATCTGCTGAGTCACTGTGTAGAGGCTTGTAACCCTGCACCCCACAACCTCAATGACCTGAGGGCCGCCCTTCAAGAAGAGTCGAATGCCATGCCTCAGCAGACAATAAGTCAAATTATGAACAGCATGAAACGTCGTTGTCAAGCTGTAATTGATGCTCAAGGGCACATGACAAGTTATGGAGACACTGACATTTTTTTGTTGTGGTATACCCACCACTGTTGTTGGCTTTTGTTTCAATAAATTGTTTGAGATGAGGAAATCACCAATGCATGATTTTACTTAAATGCCCTACTTTCAAGATATAATATCACTGTAGCATGAACTTTTTACATTTTCCATAAATTTCACCCGAAAGCCAAATATCCCTAACTTTTTGTGAGTAGTATAAATATATATATATATATATATATACTGCTCAAAAAAATAAAGGGAACACTTTGAAAACACATCAGATTTTAATGGGAAAAAATAAGCTGGATATCGAAATTGTGGCAGGCTAGTCCAGCTTAAACTGTACTCTATGTGTGTGTGTATGTATGTATGTATGTGTACACACACACACACACACACACACACACACACACACACAGAGTGGATATAAAAAGTCTACACACCCCTGTTCAAATGCCAGGTTTTTGTGATGTAAAAAAATGAGACCAAGGTAAATTATTTCAAAACTTTTTCTGTCATTAATGTGACCTATAACCTGTACAACTCTATTGGAAAAACAAACTGAAATCTTTTAAGGGGAAAAATAAAAAATAAAAAAACTTACAATAACCTGTTTGCATAAATATGCACACCTTTTTTTAACTGGGGATGTGGCTGTGTTCAGAATTAGCCAATTACATTCAAACTCGTTGAATGAGAGCAGTGTTAGGAGTAATGCGTTATTGTGATGCCACTACTTTTGCAGGAATATGCTGTGTAACAAAATCGCTGTTTAAAATTCAGTAATGCGCTACAATTACTGAAATTTGATCAGATGCATTACTCATGTTACTCATTTTATTAATATGGATAGGTAATTTTTAGTGCAAATAAACTGACCCTACCATAGCTGGTGCAGCTGTCAGTCTCCGTGGGTCATCTGGGTTTCCTGTCCTGCTCCAGTTCACACTTGCAACCCGGTGGCGACTTCTCATATCGAGCCCTGATCACCTGTTGTCCGAGCGGTGAGTAGCCCCTAACAGCTCCTACCTCTGTGGTTAAACATAGGTATTTTTTGAGCAAGAAGCTCGCATTTAATGTCCGCATTAAATGCATTTAAAGTTTTCTTACGCACAGAGAAATAGTGACTGTGATTTGTTGCAATAAAGAACAGCTTCTTCATTGTGGTGAACTTTCATTTATCTGTGCTTTCTGTTCTATTTTATCTTATTCCTTTACATGCTGTTGTGATATGCAGCTATTTTATGGAAGTAAATCATCTAAATATGCATTTTTAATGGGCTAGTCCAGGGGTGTCAAACATATAGCTCGTGGGTCAAAAACTGCCCACCAGGAGGTCCACAGTTTTCTCTGTAAATTTACAGCTTTATTTCTAGTAAATTTCTGACTTTCTACTATTACAATAGTTTATGTAAATCTGAGACATTTTTTCTCTGTAAGATGAGACTTTTTTTCTCATCAGTTTCCTTTTTCTTCTTTTTTCTGATGAGAACAAGGGGCCCTTGATTTTGCTATGTGTGCAAGATGATTACCTCCGCCAAGGAGGTTGTTTTCATCAGCGTTGGTCTGTCTGTCTGTCTGTCTGTCTGTTTGTTTGTTTGCAAGATGACTCAAAAAGTTATGGACGGATTTTCATGAAATTTTCACAGATTGTCAGAAATGGGGTATCCTACAGATAATTAGATTTTGGTGGTGATCCGGATCACCGTCCACAAGAAAACCACCATTACGCAAAATGCCATTTTTGTGAATAACTACTGAACCACTAATCCTATCATTGTTAATCCAACTGCTTGTCATATGTTTTCATGGTCAACGAATCTGAAAACGTACACACAAACACTGTATGGGGGGAACTGTGGCGCTTGGCGGAGGTCTGCGCTCTCCGAGTGCTTTTCTAGTTTAAGTACGCATTCAGGTTCAGGTTCAGGTTCAGGTTACTTTATTTGTACCCGTAGGTAGATTTGTTTTGCAGTTGGTGACATCCATATTTACAAGCCACTAATTACATTCAACATAGACACAAACACAGGCACACATCTTACAAAATAGGTAAATATAGAATATGTACAATATAATTTTATAGCTTGTTCAACTCTTTGACAGCAGCAGGGACAAAGCTGTTTTTGTAGCGCTGGGTTCTACTTTTTGGGACAGCAAACCTCCGTCTGGAGGGAAGAAGCTGAAAGTTGCAGTGCAAAGGGTGGGAGTCATCATTTAAAATCGAGTCGGCCATCCTCTGTACTTGTTTGGCGTACAGGGATGCCAGGCTCAGCTGTGACTCACCAAGCAAACGACTGGACCATCTGACTACCTGATCCAAGGATTTCCTCTGTTTCAGTTTTATCTGACCAAACCATGACATTAAAGAAAAGGATAAAACAGATTCAATAAAAGCCCGATAAAACATAGTCATTATGGGTCGGTCAATTTGGAAGCGTGCAAGTTTCCTCAAACAATGCAAATTTTGCTGACCCTTTTTGCACACCCTTTCACAGTTCACCTCAAAGTTCAATCCACTATCAATAATCGTCCCAAGATATTTGTACGATTGTACACATTCAGTGGTCTGGCCTTTTAGTATGGTGACTTTGTGCCTGGGAGTTTTCCTCCTAAAGTCAATAATCATATCTTTCGTTTTTGTCGTATTCAGCTGCAGGTAGGAATCCTCACACCAGTGAACAAAGTCATCAACTACTGGGCCGTGGCCACTCTCACCATCCTGGAGGAGACTGACAATTTAACAGTAACGTGAAAGTTACTTTTCCAAGTAACTAGTTACTTTAATATGCAGTAACTCAAAAGTAACTTAGTTACTTTTGAAAAGAAGTAACTAGTAACTGTAACTAGTTACTATTTTTTTAGTAACTTGTCCAACACTGAATGACAGTCAGCACACACCTGCCATCATTTAAAGTGTCTCTGATTAACCTCAAATAAAGTTCAGCTGTTCTAGTAGGCTTTTCTTGACATTTTTGTAGTCACATCTTACAACACAAGCCATGGTCCGCAGAGAGCTTTCAATGCATCAGAGGGATCTCACAGTTCAAAAGTATCAGTTAGGAGAAGGGTACAAAAGAATTTCCAAGGCATTAAATGTACCATGGAACACAATGAAGACAGTCATCATCAAGTGGACAAAATATGGCACAGCAGTGTCATTACCAAGAATTGGACAGCCCTCCAAAATTGATGAAAAGACGAGAAGAAAACTGGTCAGGGAGGCTGCCAAGAAGTCGACAGCAACACTGAAGAAGCTGCAGGAATTTCTGGCAAGTACTGGCTGTTTAGTACATGTGACAACAATCTCCCATCTAGGGTGGCAAGAGGGAAGCCTTATCTTAAGAAGAAAAACATCCAAGCCCAGCTACTTTTTGCAAAAACACATTAGAAATCTCCCAAACACATGTGGAAAAATGTGTTATGGTCCGATGAACCCAAGGTTGAACTTTTTGGTCATAATTCCAAAAGGTATATTTGATAAAATATACCTTCCTAAATACAGACAGCATATTAAATGTCCCACCAGGGACACAAATACACTTGACCACTGTTACACAGTTTTAAGAAATGCCTATCATGCCGTCCCCCGTGCAGCTCTGGGTTTTTCTGACCACTGTCTGCTTCATCTTATTCCAACATACAGACAGAAACTAAAAACTTCCAAGTCTGTTGTAAGGACTGTGAAGAAATGGACTGAGGAATCAAAGCTGAAGTTACAAGCCTGCTTTGACTGCACAGACTGGAGTGTTTTTGAAGATGCAGCCATTAACCTAAATGAACTCACTGACACTGTGACGTCATACATCTGTTTCTGCGAGGACATGTGTGTGCAGACCAAGACCTTCTGCACATACAACAACAATAAACCCTGGTTCATTCCTAAACTGAAGCAGCTACGTCAGACCAAGGAGGAGGCCTACAGGACTGGTGACTGGACTCTGTACAAGCGGGCCAGAAACATGCTGACGAAGGAGATCAGGCTTGCTAAGAGGAGCTACAGTGTGAAGTTACAAAAAAACTTCTCAGCCAACAACTCTGCTTCTGTCTGGAGAGGCCTGCAGAATATCACCAACTACAGGAGACCATCCCCCCACCCTGTGGAAAACCTCCAGCTGGCTAACGACCTAAACAGCTTTTACAGCAGGTTTGAAAAGAACCTACAGTTCTCACCTCCCACCCACACAAAAGGATTATCTGCAACCCCAGGAACTCCATCCCTCCTCCACTCTGACCTCCCACCAGCACTAACGATCTGTGAAGAGGAGGTGCGCCGGGTCTTTCAGAGACAAAAGATCAAGAAGGCTGCAGGACCTGATGGTGTGTCTCCGTCCTGCCTGAGAGTCTGCTCCAACGAGTTGGCCCCCATCTTCACCCGGATCTTTAACAGATCACTGGAGCTGCGTGAAGTGCCTTCCTGCTTCAAACGCTCCATCATCATTCCAGTTCTCAAGAAACCCTCAGTTACAGGATTAAACGACTACAGACCTGTTGCCCTGACCTCTGTGGTCATGAAATCCTTGGAGAGATTGGTGCTGAACCACCTGAAGGTCATCACAGGCCCCCTGATGGACCCACTGCAGTTTGCCTACCGGTCAAACAGGTCAGTGGATGATGCAGTGAATATGGGACTACATTACATCCTGCAACACCTCGACTCCCCAGGGACGTACGCCAGGATCCTGTTTGTCGACTTCAGCTCAGCGTTCAACACCATCATCCCAGGCATTCTTCATCAGAAACTCCTCCAGCTCAAGGTGCCCCCCTCCACCTGCCAGTGGATCTCCAGCTTTCTGACTGACAGGTGGCAACAGGTGAAGCGAGGGAGATTTACATCCAGCTCCCGAAAAATTAGTACTGGCGCCCCCCAAGGATGTGTCCTATCCCCACTGCTCTTCTCCCTCTACTCCAATGACTGCACCTCAGAGGACCCTTCGGTGAAGCTCCTGAAGTTTGCGGACGACACCACAGTCATCGGTTTGATCCGGGATGATGATGAGTCTGCATACAGGCGGGAGGTGGAGCAGCTGATCCTCTGGTGCAGCCAGAACCATCTTGAACTTAACCCAGCCAAAACGGTGGAGATGACTGTGGATTTCAGGCGACACCCCCCTTCATTCCCCCCACTCACCATCCTCAACAGCACAGTGTCCACTGTGGACTCCTTCAAGTTTCTGGGAACCACAATCTCCCGGAACCTGAAGTGGTCCTCCCATATAGACACTGTCCGGAAAAAGGCCCAGCAGAGGTTGTTTTTTCTGCGTCAGCTCAAGAAGTTTGATTTGCCTCAGGAGCTGCTGGTTGTCTTCTACACCGCCATCATCCAATCTGTCCTCTGCTTTTCCATCACTGTCTGGTTTGGATCTGCCACTAAACAGGACAAGACCAGACTGCAGCGGATCATTAAGTCTGCGGAGAGGATCATTGGTACTGACCTACCCTCCATTGAGAACTTATATCGGTCCATAACCAGGAAACGGGCGGGAAACATCTGTGCTGACCCATCACACCCCGGCCACAAACTGTTTGAACATCTATCTTCTGGTTGTCGTTACAGATCACTGAAGGTCAAAACCACCCGTCACAGGAACAGTTTCTTTCCTCAAGCCATCACTCTGATGAACTCCTAACATTCACCTAGTCCTACCTGTTGCTGTACTCATGACTTTTCATCCATTATTACATTGCACATAACTCTCACACTGCTTTTTACTTCATTCACATTATATCACTGAATCTGAGTTCACATTGAAATACTGTGTGACTGTATATTTTTTCATATATTTCTGCAAAGTGTGGTTAGTCTGAGTAAATAACTGCATATATTCCTGTATATATTTGCATCCTTTTATAGAAACGTGGACAGACTGTAATTTACTGTACATACTCTGTTGTCATTGAATCCTTATTTAAATCCTCCACCTGAACAATGAGAGCAAGTTTTTAGCCAAAGTCAAATTCTTTGTATGTGTTGTGCATACTTGGCCAATAAAGCTGATTCTGATTCTGATTCTGATTCTGATTCTGATGCAAACACAACACTGCTCATCACCAAAAGAACACCAAACCTACAGTGGTGGTGGCACCATCATGCTTTGAGGCTGTTTTTCTTTAGCTGGAACTGGGGCCTTAGTCAAGGTGGAGGGAATTATGATCAGTTTCAAATACCAGTCAATGTTGGCACAAAACCTTCAGGCTTCTGCTAGAAAGCAGAAGATGAAAAGGAACTTCATATTTCAGCACGACAATGACCCAAAGCACACATCCAAATCAACAAAAGAATAGCTTCACCAGAAGAAGATTAAGGTTTTGGAATGGCCCAGCCAGAGCCCAAACCTGAATCCGATCAAACATCTGTGGGGTAATCTGAAGAGGACTGTGCACAGGAGATGCCCTTGCAGTCTGACAGATATGGAGCATTTTTGCAAAGAAGAGTGGGCAAATATTGCCACATCCAGATGTGCCACGCTGATAGGCTCCCAATCAAGAAGACTGAGTGTTGTAATAAAAGCCAAAGGTGTTGCAAAAAAGTATTTAAGGGTGTGCATATTTATGCAAACAGGCTATTGTAATTTTTTATTTTTATTTTTCCCCTTAAAAAATTTCAGTTTGTTTTTCAATTTGGTTGTACAAGTTATAGATCACATTAATGGAGGAAAAAGTTTTGAAATGATTTATCTTGGTCTCATTGGTTTTACATCACAAAAACCTAGCATTTGAACAGGGGTGTGTAGACTTTTTATATCCACTGTGTACACACACACACACACACACACACACACACACACACACATATACTGTATATATATATATATATATATAGTAAATGGCATTCACTTATATAGCGCTTTTATTCTCGTCTCTAGATGACCAGTGCTTTACAGATCCTGCTATCCACCCATTCACTCACTGATGGCGGCGTAGCTGCCATGCACTGGCGCTGGCCTGACCCACCAGGAACAACTGGGGGTTCAGTGTCTTGCTCAAGGACACTTCGACATTCAGACTGCAGACAGAATGGGAATTGAACCCCTGACCTGCCAATCAGTAGTTGGTCACACAACACCTGCACCACAGCTGCCACGTTACACCCCTAATAAATATATATATATATTAGGGGTGTAATGGTATGCTAAAATCACAGTTCAGTATGTACCTTGGTTTTAAGGCCACGGTTCGGTTCATTTTTGGTACAGTTGGGAAACAAAATGCAAAACTGTCAGGAGCTGAGCCAGCTTGGTTTCAACGGCTCGGTCCTGACCTCCCTGTGGGTCTAAGTGCCGCTGTGTATGTGTTTATTATGTATTTCAGTGCTGCTTCCTATCCTTAGCCACTGTTCTCTGGCCGGCAGCCATGAGGCAGCTCTCTTTGGCTCACTCTATTGTGACAGCCTGCCGGTCCGACCATGCCCCCTCACTCATTACCGCCAGCTGTTCCCACTCCTGTTTGCCATCTCTCTGGTCTCGCCCAGGTGCTCGCAATCTCACCAGCAATGCGTGTACTTAAGCAGCCTTTTGCCAGTCACGCATTGCTGGGTCATTGTATTGTCTACTGATGTACACAGTTGTGTTTGCTGTGTGCCACGGAGGGTTAGTCACTTCCACTTTAGCCGTGGATTCTTCTGCGTCCTTTGAGCAATGCTGGCTCTGGGACGCCGTCGTGGTTAAAGACTTCTTCTCATGCCTTCGCCGGGAAATGCCGGCCTGGGAAAGTCCATTGTAAGTTTCTTTGTATTTTTGTACATCCTCACCCTTTTTGGAACTGTTTGTCATTTCTTTAATAAATGTATTGTGGTGTAACCTGCACATTAATCCTCATCATTTCACCTCTCACCGTGCGTTGCGTAAAAGCTCACAGGAAGTCATGACAGAATGATGCAGCCAGATAAGAGGATTTAGCAGGCTACACCCACACATCCCTTTTTCTCTTTTTTTGTTATGTCATTTTTTGGGACTCACCTGTTTTTGGAGCACACCATGCCCCAGGTTTGCTGGCCTCGTCGAAGCAGAGGAGGAATGGCAGTGGGGACTCCCACGGTGGCGGAGGAATGGGCTGCTGAGGATATCCAGAGCTTCGTGGATGAAGCTCTCGCCGCCCAGGGACCGACGAGAACATTGGAATGTTTGGACAGGGCAGTGGTAATCCTGGAGGCGCACCCCGGGTTATGAAACTACCCACAGTACACCGACCTGCTGGCCACAGTCTGCATGCTCCAGCGCTCATTCCCCGATTTGGCATTTTCCACGGCTTCGAGACAGAGGCACTACTTCCAGCAGACTTCCATCTTCTGTGGTGCTTCACCCAACTATCCTCCCGCTCCAGCATGCTCTTCACCAGCTAGCAAGGGACAGCGTCGCCCCACGTGGAAGCGCTGGGAGAAGCTGTCTCCTCCTTCAGCTGCCGCCATCCCTCCAGCTGCTGCGAGGTCTGACAGGGCCACCCCGGGAATGCCCACCTCTGTCACCAGGGAGACAGCTCCTCCACCTTCGACGGAGAGGGATGGCAATCAGCCTGCTGCAGCCATCAACAATGAACTCCGGAAGAGCAGGCAAGTGCCCAGCCTTAGCGGTCCGCTGGGTCCTCTCCTCCGGCTGCAGTTGTTAGCTTACCCTCTATTTCCTCTGTGTCTCCTCCCTTTATCACTGAGTGCCAGTCGGTCTTGGAACTGAGCCGCCAGACGTTGGAGGAGTTTGGGGCCCTGGATGATCCTGCCCAGGGGCCCGCATAGAGGTGTTTTCCTGCAGCCAAGCTGGTGGAGTCCCCGGTGTTGGAGCCGCTTCAGGGATATGAAGGGATTGCTATGACCATCTCGCCAGCTGCGGAGGCGACGGTAGCGGAGTGAGAGCCAGAGTTGGACCTCCTGGAGGCCAGGCCTGGGATCACGTTGCCAGAATCGACGGAGTCCTGGACGGCGGTGAAGCTCGAGCTCAGGAAAGTTTTCTCTCTTGTTTTTCTAATGTCAGTTTTAGAGAGTGCTTGTCTGGCTCTAGGAGAGGAGAGTCAGGCACAGCGCACAGCTGCATCTGAACTCCCTTCGCTGGGCTCCGCTGCTGCCGGCAACCGTAACCACTTTGTTTCTTCTCCCATTCCCGAGAGTCCTTCTAGGGTTGCCGGAGAAGAACCAGCATCTCCAGGGGTCTCCACGGAACTGGTCTCGCCACCTGATGAAGTCGGGGGTCCAGCTCCCCTGCTGCTTGAGGGTGACGCATGGATCCCTCCACAGACTGAGTCTCCGTTGGTGCGGCATACTGGCATAGGACCCTCGTGGGGGCTGCACCCCAGGATCAGCCCGACGTGGGTGCTGCGCTCCTGTCCAGACCTGTCATGGACGCCACGCTCCAGCGCAGGGTCCACCAGGGAGGCTACACGGGCCCGGTCGGGGTCCATCGTGGGTGCTGCAGAGCTCCAGCGGGGGTGCACCGCGGGTGCAGCGTTGCTCGGTCGGGGTCCACCGCAGGTGCTGTGGGTCAGCCTGAGGACGCCGTGACCCCCTTCTCCTCCCTGCCCGATGCTGTGAGGGTTCCCTCCCTATGGTCCTGTCACCCACCAGTGAGCCTCCCGGTGGGTAGACTGCCTCCTGCTTCACCCCTTCGGTCCGGTGGCTAAACAACGCTGGCCGGCAGCCGGATGGACTGAGTCTCTGGGCCAGATGGCCCGTGTTTCCTGGCAGGCCACTGGACTTTGTTCGCCGGACTGTCTGCTGGGCCTGGGACTCCAGGCGGCCAGAGTCCCTGGACTCGCCCAAGGCGTGTTGTATTTCCTCCTTTCCTTTCCCCCCTACCTCCTGCCCGGATTCGTGTTGTTGTTCCTGTTGGGGGTGGTGGTAGGGGTTCCTTTTCCTTATGATGTCACCTTGGGTGTCTGGGGTCCACCCCTTGAGAGGGGGGCTCTGTCAGACGCTGAGCTGGCTTGGTTTCCCCGACTCAGTCCTGACTTCCCTGTGGGTCTAAGTGCCGCTGTGTATGTGCTTATTATGTATTTCAGTGCTGCTTCCCTATCCTTAGCCACTGCTCTCTGGCTGGCAGCTGTGAGGCAGCTCTCTTTGGCTCACTCTAGTGTGAGCGCTGACTGACAGCCTGCTGGTCCAACCATGCCCCCTCACTCATTACCGCCAGCTGTTCCCACTCCTGTTTGCCATCTCTCTGGTCTCGCCCAGGTGCTCACATTCTCACCATCACCAGCAATGCGTGTACAATGCGTGAACGACTCTCCTGTTGGGCTTCAAAGCTATCTTGATAAACTTAAGTTGGTGAGCTTTATATCCCATTGTTAGCATCCTGCTATACTGGTACAGAAGGCAGTCTATGGTTGTTAGATGGGGCAATGTGAGGGCCTATCGGAGGAACCAATCGAGGCGGCAGTTGGGAGCTCGAGCGCGGCGTTGGTGAGAGACGGGGCCACCTGGACCCAGCAGGACAGTGGCCTGAGTCGGAACCCAGTTGCGAGGTCCAGCTGAGGAACTACCAGACTGACGGCGGTTGGTGACGGGGCCTAGCGGAGGTGCCACCCAGCCAGACGGCGGCGAGCGGCGGCGGTGATCGGTGAAGTTCGGCTGCGCCGGCGGTGTGCGGCATAACCGGCCAGGCAGACGGCGGCAGGTGGTGGCGAATGACGGGGGTGATCTGCGGAGCTGAGCAGCGCTACTTGGCGGAGGAGCTGTGCAGGAGCTGTTGCGGCTAGTTCAGCAGCGGCCGGGCTAGTTGAGGCCTAGCCGGATTCTCTGTTTACTTCTATCTACAGGTCAGCAAGATGCCACCAAAGAAAGAGGAAATGGAAGAAATCAAAAAAGCTCTGAGCTTTATGTCAGAAGAATTGGCCAAATTGACTAGCCAACAGGACAAAAAAATAGGCCTAATAGAACAGGTACAAGCCCTAAATTTAATAATTCAAGAAAAAGACAAAAAAATTATGGACCTGGAGCAACACGGGCGTCTTTTGGAGCAACGCGTCGAGGATCTTGAACAAGGTTCTCGTATTGATGACCTAGTTATAAGTGGACTAGACATCAGATATCAGTCATACGCCCATGCCACAGTAGGTCTGAGTGGTGAAGATGCACCCATGAGGGAGTCATTGTCCTTAGAAAATCAAGTGCTTCAGTTCCTTAATGATAAAGACATTAAGGTAGAAGCCAATGTAATCTCAGCCTGCTATGCTCTACCGAAGAAAGATAACAAAACAAAGAAATCAATTGTGATGCGCTTTGTGAACAGAAGGGTAAAGAATGACATACTGAGGCAGGCCAAAAAGCTAAAGGAAACTCAAGTTTACATAAATGAACACCTGACAAAAAAAAACGCTGAATTAGCACGACAGGCACGGATGCTAAAAAAACAAGATAAGATACAAGCAACCTGGACAAGAAATTGTAGAATTTGGATTAAACTAAATGGATCACCTGAGCAAGCAAAGAGTATAATGATCAGAGATGCTACTGACTTAGATAAATACAGATGAACACTGATTAGAAAATTATGAGCCAATGATAATCCATATTCATACACACGATAAGAATAGTTCTTTTGATACACCATGCCAAAGTACTTTAATAAAAATAACCAAAACAAACAAAAACTTATGACCGACTCAAGTAGACATCAATTATCCCCAGTTGGAGGAAGTCATTTGACACAGAATGAGGAAACTCAAACTCTGAAAACATACCATTATGCTGAACATAAACCACAAGAGATGGAGAATGATATTGATCCTGATAACCACTTTTTCAACAATATTCATAACCACTGTGAATATTACACTGAAAAACAATTCAAAAGTCAAATGCAATTAGATGGTAAACTGTCAATAATACACTTCAATAGCAGAAGTCTTAACAAAAACTTTCCACAGATTCAGGACTATTTAAAACAGCTAGACAGAAAATTCACAGCTATTGCAGTCTCTGAAACTTGGCTTAACGAAGAGCAGGCTCCCCTGATGGCAATAGAGGGATATCAGATGTTTTATATTAACAGAACTCAAAAAAAGGGTGGTGGTGTTGCACTGTATATTGATGACCTGTACAGGTGTAAGCTTGTAAATGAAATGTCCTTAGCACTACCAGGGATTTTGGAATGTGTTACTGTTGAGATTGACCTAGACAAAACAAAAAATCTAATCATAAGCTGCATATATAGAACACCGGGAACTTGCATTGAGACATTCAGAGATAAATTAGTCGAGCTGTACAATAATATTACTAGTAAGAAAATGGTAGCAATTTGTGGAGATTTCAATATTGACTTACTGAATCCTCATCAACAAAATGTAGTTACAGAGTTCATGAACTCTATGTACAGCATGAGTCTATATCCCACAATAACACATCCCAGTAGAATCACAGTTCACTCTGCTACACTTATTGACAACCTGTTTGTCAATGTTTTCGATAAGAAAATAGAAAGTGGATTATTGATAAATGATATAAGTGACCACTTGCCAACCTTTGCACTTATCCATGGCCACACGGGGCCCAACGCAGAAAAAACTTCAAAATCGTTCAGACACAAATCACCAAATGCAATCAGTTCTCTTAAAGAGGACTTGCTGAAGCAAGACTGGACAGAAGTCTATGTATCAGATGTAAATGAAGCCTATGACACATTTATAAACATTGTAACCACTCTTTATGAAAAAAACTGCCCATTAGTAATAAAAAAGCTTAAACACAAATTTGCTAATAAGCCAGGGTTAACCAAAGGACTACAAAAGGCGTGTAAAAAGAAAAATTTATTATATAAAGCTTTCCTAAAGAAAAGAACAAAAGAAGCAGAGCAGCGGTATAAAACATACAAAAATAAGTTAACATATATAATAAGATGTAGTAAAAGAGACTATTACAGTAAAGAACTGGAGAAAAACAGAGACAATATTAAAAATACATGGACAATACTCAACAGTATTCTTGGAAATAAAAGCAGAAATACAAGCTACCCAACTAATATTCCAAAAAATAATAAAACGACTCAGAGTGTGAATATTGCTTCACCTGCAGATGAATTTAATAATTTTTTTGTTAACATTGGACCTAATCTGGCCCGAGAAATACCCACTACGGTGCCAACAGGTGATACAATATGCAATAACACTGCTGTAAAAGACTCCATCTTCATAAAGAACACAGACGAAAGAGAGGTCATTGAAATTGTTAAATCGTTCAAAAGTAAAACATCTACTGACTGTGATGGTATCGACATGCTACTAGTCAAAACTGTTATCGAATGCATAGTAAAACCACTGACGTATATCTGCAACCTGTCTCTCCAATCAGGTATATTTCCCAATGCAATGAAAATAGCTAAAGTAATTCCGATATACAAGACGGGCAACAGAGGGGAACTCTCAAACTATAGACCAATTTCACTATTACCGCAATTTTCCAAGATACTTGAAAAAATATTCTATGAGAGAATTGACAACTTCATACTGAAGAATGATTTATTATGTGAGCAGCAATATGGGTTCAGACACAAGAGGACAACTGCATATGCCCTAATGGAATTTACAGAAAAAAATATCAACAGCCATTGAAAATAAAGAGTATTCAGTTGGAGTATTCCTAGATCTTAAAAAAGCATTTGATACAGTAGATCATAATTTATTATTAAAGAAACTACAAAATTCTGGTATTAGAGGGGTAGCACTGTCCTGGTTAAGTAGTTACTTAAAGAATAGATATCAGTATGTATGTGTTAGCAACAAATACTCAGAGTTGCTGAAGGTCACCTGTGGAGTCCCACAGGGTTCAGTTTTGGGACCATTGTTATTCAATATGTATATAAACGATATATGTAAAGTCTCAGAAAAAATGGACTTAATATTGTTTGCCGATGACACTAATCTGCTATGCAGTGGAAACAATTTGGAACAACTTCTGGATACACTCGGGAAGGAATTAGGAAAGCTTAAACTGTGGTTTGATTCAAACAAATTAACGCTCAATTTAAGTAAGACAAAATTTATAGTCTTTAACAACCATCACAACAATCCAGTACCCAAACTCAGTGTGAATGGTGTAGAGATTGAAAGGGTATCTGAAACTAATTTCCTTGGAGTAATAGTTGATGACAAACTGTGTTGGAAGTCACATATTAATTATATCAAAGGTAAAGTTTCCAAATCAATTGCAATATTACACAGAGTGAAATATTTGCTGAATCAACCCACACTATACACCTTGTATCATTCATTAATACTCCCATACATGACATATTGTAATGAAGTATGGGGAAATACATACAAAATAAACATATATCCACTCTTTATGCTTCAAAAAAGAGCTATTAGAATAATAAACAAAGCAGCTTACAGGGAACCAACAAACCCACTTTTTCTTAAACAAAAAACTCTCAAGTTGAAAGATCTGGTTGACTTTAAAACCGCAATAATAATGTTCAAAGTGAAGAATTTATCACTGCCCGCAAATATCCAAAAGTTGTTCCAAACAAGGGAGAAACGATATCACTTCAGAGGAACATGTATATTTCAAAAGCCTACAGTGAGAACAACCACCAAGCAACACTGTATTTCAGTGCAAGGAGTCAGATTATGGAACGATTATGGACCTGAATTAAAATCATGTACAACGCTTGGACAATTTAAACAAAAACTAAAGGAAGAAATACTCCAAACATATTTACAAGACGACATGTAAACTCACATAAGGATTGACATATCCAGCCTGTGTTGTGTTGTAGCTTATTTTTTTTTTTTTTTTCCTCTCTCTGTGACATTCTGTCTTAGATTTGTCTTGAATAGTAACCGCTTAACTTAGCTTAGCTTAGTTTTCTTTTCTTTTTTTTTTCTTTTTTTTTTTCTCTCAGTCACACTTTGTCTTAGCTTTGTTCTAAATTGTAATCACTCTTGTCTTGTTTACTCTTTTTTCTTTGAATTCTTGGATGGAATACGGGTGGGCAATATAAGCTGCGGCTTCAGCCATCACCCATTTCGGATAACTCACGTGGAATTGTTTAGTAGAAGGAGTCTTTGTCTAATTTGACCTTGTTGTTATATTATACAGTTTCTTTTAACCTGTACTGTATTATCCGAAAAAAAAAAAATAAATAAATAAATAAAAATACTTAAGCAGCCTTTTGCCAGTCACGCATTGCTGGGTCATTGTATTGTCTGCTGATGTACATAGTTGTTTGCTGTGTGCCACGGAGGGTTAGCCACTTCCATTTTAGCCGTAGATTCTTATGCGTCCTTTAAAAGATGTTGGCTCTGGGACGCTGTCGTGGTTAATCACTTCTTCTCATGCGTTCACCGGGTGATGTCGGCCTGGGAACATCCATTGTAAGTTTCTTTGTGTTTTTGTACGTCCTCACCCTTTTTGGAACTGTTTGTCATTTCTTTTATAAATGTTGTTGAGGTGTAACCTGCACGTTAATCCTCATCATTTCACCTCTCTCCGTGCGCTGTGTAAAAGCGCACAGGAAGTCATGACACAAAGCATAAAACTGCACATCTTTTGTATAAGCGGGAACAGCATTGACAAAAAAAACTGCAAACTGCCAGCAGTCAGTTCTCGAATAAATAAAATATATACAGTAAAACAAATAAATTCTCTTTTTAGCAAATGAAGGATGCAGACATGTGCAACAATACAAGTTTGAATAGTCTGAATTTTTCTTGTATTTTTAGGAAATTAAAGTTCCTTATTGCCTGAAGCAGTGTTTTGAACCAAGGTGCTCTGGTATGTTCAGGTTTCTGTGGGAAATTAATTATCAAATTTCACTTGTTAATTGGTCAAAAAAATTGCAAATTTGTCATTGTTGTGTATAGATTCTGAAGGCACCCATGCACAACAACAGCAAATTATTTTCAATTTTTTGGACAATTAACAAGTGAAATTTGATAATTAATTTCCCACAAAAATCTGAACATACCAGGACATCCTTGAAAAACACAGGCCTAAAGTGCGGCATTAACAGATTTAGCTTTTTCTTAAAATGATGGTATTATTTTCTGGCTGAAGTGGGCACAACAAGGAACTTCATACCGGGGCCAGTTACCTTCAGCATGTGTTTAAACCCGGTGTTCTTAACAACTGAATATAGCCTTAGATCCGCTGCTATAAAAACACCAATGGCATTTGTTATTGCTTTGGTTCAATCTGAAAAGCCCTAGAAAGGCTGTCTAAATGCCGCTGGAAACTGCGCTTGTACTGCGTTAGTCTTTTTTTTTTTTTGTGCTGTGCGTTCACGTGGTACCATTTCAAATGAGTTAACAAATTCAACATACTGCCAAAAGCATATCTGATGCTGTTTTCATCTTATTCACTTAGCTTGGTCCATCTTCAAGCTCTGGCTTCTCTGTACAGCAAGCCATGACGTTACCTGGGCTGAACTGTTTGTTTACATGTCCGGCGTGAGGCAGTTACACTTCATGTCCGTCACTCAACATGGTCCATGTGGAACCTCGGTATGCCTCTGCACTGAATCGAAGGTGCCGTACTGAAAAATCCGAATATAAATACATATACCGTTACACCCCTAATATACAGTGGTGTGAAAAAGTGTTTGCTCCCTTCCTGATTTCTCAGTTTTTTGTATGTTTGTCATACTTAAATGTTTCAGACCATCAAACAAATTTAAATATTAGACAAAGATAACACAAGTAAACACAAAATGCAGTTTTTAAATGAAAGCGTTTATTATTAAGGGGGAAAAAAATCCAAACCTACATGGCCCTGTGTGAAAAAGTGATTGCCCCCTAAACCTAATAACTGGTTGGCCCACCCTTAGCAGCAACAACTGTCATGAACGCGCCTTTGGGGCAGAAATGCAAACCCAGGCGCTGAACTGCAGTTGTGACATTTATTACAAGAAGAGAACAAAAAATACAGAACAGTGCAAAAACTTAAAAGTAACTTACAGGAAATGGCACTCCAGAGCTGGGATCGCTCTCGAGGAGATGAGATGAGAGAGTGATCTAGTTGATATTCAGACAATACTGCCGCAGAGAAACAGTGATCTGACAGTCCTAAAATAATAGATACACAAATGAGCTGCAGGTGCGGGAGCTGAACTGGCAGGTGACCTCATTACATAACTGCTCACAGCTGACAGGAGAGCAGACTGTGAGTAGCGAGTGGGAGTGACGTGAACACTGACCTTAACTGAGGCAAATGAGGCCTGCAGTTCTTTGGATGTTGTTGTGGGGTCTTTTGTGACCTCTTGAATGAGCGCTCATGGGGTAATTTTGGTCGGCTGGCCACTCCTGGGAAGGTTCACCACTGTTCCATGTTTTTGCCATTTGTGGATAATGTCTCTCACTGTGGTTTGCTGGAGTCCCAAAGCTTTAGAAACAGCTTTTTAACCTTTCTCAGACTGATAGATCTCAATTATTTTGTTTCTCATTTGTTCCTGAATTTCTTTGGATCACAGCATGATGTCTAGCTTTTGAGGATCTTTTGGTCTACTTTACTTAGTCAGGCAGGTCCTATTTAAATGATTTCTTGATTGAGAACAGGTGTGGCAGTAAACAGGCCTGGGAGTAGCTTGGGAAATTGAACTCAGCTTTCGAAAGATGTGATAAATCACAGTTAATTTATGCTTTACCGGAGTTGGGGGATCACTTTTTCACACAGGGCCATGTAGGTTTTGATTTTTTTTTACCCTTTATCATAAACACCTTCATTTATAAACTGCATTTTGTGTTTACTTATGCTATCTTTGTCTAATATTTAAATTTGTTTGAGAGTGAATGGTTGTCTGTCTCTCTGTGTTGGCCCTGCGATGGACTGGCGATCTGTCCAGGATGTACCCTGCCTCTCGTCCAAAGATCCTGGGATAGGCTCCAGCCCCCCCACGACCCGAAAAGGATTAAGCGGAAGAAGATGGATGGATGGATGGATCTGAAACATTTAAGTGTGACAAACATACAAAAAAAAAAGATAAATCAGGAAGGGGGCAAACACCACTCTGTGTGTGTGTGTGTGTGTGTGTGTGTGTGTGTGTGTGTGTGTGTGTGTGTGTGTGCGTGCGTGCGTGCGTGTGTGATATTTCCTTTAACTTTTTTCCAATTAAATTGTCCACGCTATGTGGGAAAGGTTTGGAAACTATTTATTGTGGTCTCATTTTTTTACATCACAAAAGCCTGGCATTTTAATGAAAGCATAGAGGTGCTGATGCCTCGGTGCCAGTGCCTTGGTGGAGGTATACATTCTCGGATCATGACCAAAATGTTATGGGTTCCTTTCTAGCCCAAGGACCACCTCTGGTAAAAAATTTCATCCAAATCCATCCAGTAGTTTTGGAGTACACTCATGCGCAGAGAAAATAATCTGCAGTTCACATGCCCATACTGTCGGCAGCAGCCAAGAGCCACCAACCTGATTTGAACAGCTGCAATCCAAACACTAAGAAGAGCACGGTGGCAGATGTTTTAAATAGCATAAGCGATGGAGGTATGTGAATACAAGACAAACAAGATGAACAGGAGCTTTTGCTGTTTAGTGGCAGAGAAAGAAAACAGACGGGCAAAAAGATGGACATTTGTTCACCCAGTATTGATTGCTCAGTACTTCCCTGTGGCGGGAGTTTCTGGGTGTATGCGTAGTTCACTGCAGGTGACGAATGTTTGGAGTTGGAGTTTTTAGTCAGTTTTTAATGAGTTTTACCTCATCCTTCTTCTGCAAAGCTAAACAGCAAAACCAGTGTGTTATGTCTGGAAATTAGGGCAGTGGAGGCAAGAGTTGTGCTGAGCTCGAACTTTATTACAGAGTACAAAATAACGACACATGCTACAATGGTTATCTCCAAGCTAGCTACGTTCTGCTGTGAGGTTACTCCGATAGGAGGTGAGGCGCTAAAAGACAATGGCTCCCACTGTCACGAACCGAGCCAGTGTTGTCCTTTAGGCTCGGTTCTGACCGTTCTCTGTGGCTCAGGTTATCATTATTCAATTCAAGCGTTTAATTCAAACTCAGGGTTCATATTAAGAGCAAAACTAAAACGAGTAGAAAATAGATAAATAAATAAATAAAAGTATATACAGATCAGCAGACACTCGGCGCTCTTGTAACAACAATAACATACAATAATGGGCTCAGTATAAAATGGAACGCCACCACTTCCAAATGCTGGAATGAAGTGTGAGTGACGAGTTGACAATTGCTGATATAAGATGATTGTTACATGCCAGCAACCTTCTCAAAAAACTGTAAACATTCTTACGTATCAATTCGCCAAAAGACGGAATGTTCACAGACACAAACATCTTGCTTGCACTCGACCTTCGTGGTACATCTAACAACCTTCTTAGGGAGTTATTATATGCAATGCGGATTTTGTTCCTAACAGCAACATTGCTATTAAACCATAAAGGCAAGCAGTACATTGAGGTACAGAAGGTCTTGAACAACATACATTTGACATCAGGAGAACATCTATGGAAATTTCGCAACAGTAAATTTGTTTGAGCGTACAGTTTCCTGAGATGCCTGTTACAATCAACATTGGTCTTATCAGATTCAATCCACACACCTAGGTATTTGACTTTTTCAACAAAGTTCAAGCTATTACCACAAAGTGGCATAACAGGATTCGATGCATTGACACCCTTTGGTTTGAAAGCCATACACACAGATTTAGTACAGTTGAACAGGATGTCATTTTTTTCACCAAATTTTTCAAATACCGAAAGGAGATGTTGCATCGCTGCAGTAGACAAACTTAACAAACAGAGGTCATCAGCGTAGAAAATGTGATTTAACAGTGCACCGTTAAAGGAGCCGCCCACATTAGTATTGTTCAACAGCACACTGAGATCATCAACATAGACATTAAACAACAAGGGTGACAGTATACCACCTTGTTTAATACCGTTGGTCACATGAAATTTGGATGAGGTGACATTGCCCCATCTAACAACCATAGACTGCCTTCTGTACCAGTATAACAGGATGCTAACAATGTAACTAGGAATACCTCGATCGATCAATTTTCTGAACAAACACCAGTGGTTAATCCTGTCAAAAGCTTTGCTAGCATCTAGGAACGTAGCATAGACACAAGTGGAATGGCTTCTGAAGTAGTCAACAAATTCATGGAGTAGGTAAACAGCCTTGTCAGTTGAAAGAGCTGATTTGAAACCAAACTGATTATCGTTTGTCCACAGATAATCCTCAATTCTGTTCAGGAATAAACCCTCTAACAGTTTAGATATAACATTTGCAATAGCTATAGGTCTGTAGTTGTTCATATCAGAAAGACTGGCACACTTGTTTTTCACCAAGGGAATAATAACAGAGTCCATCAACATATCTGGCATGTAACCATGAACAAACATACAGTTAAAACACAATGACAACAGAATAAACAAATTGAAATCAGCGTTGATGAGGCATTCACTGGTGAGACAGTCAGGGCCAGCTGATCTGCCTTTCTTGAGAACTTTGATCAGTGAATCAACTTCAACAGGAGTAACAGCAGAAATATCAGAGGCATCAAACATGTCGTTATACAGACGAATATCATGCATAACAGAATCCTTCATTGAAACATTCTTGACTGAGTTGAAAATAGCTTCATATTGACATTTCCACTTTTCAGCAATATTAACGTCACCAGTCACACCATCAATAGTGTTTGATCTGACAGACCGGTGGGAGCTCATAGCCTTCATTATATTATTTTGTGTATTGTGTTATCTTTTGAGTTCTTGTTGTTTCTATGTCTTTTGTTCTTTTTTCCGTGCCTGTAGCCACCGCTCTGGCCGGCAGCTGTTAGGCAGCCTCCTTGACCTATATTCGTGTGGGCGTTGTCTAACACTTGCCAGTCCAACCATGCCCCCTTTCTCTTGACAGCCAGCTGATTCCACTCCGGTAATCGTCTTTCCTGCGCCTCACCCAGGTGCACCCAGTTTCTTGTCCAGCAGTGCTTATACTTAGGCGGTCTTTGCCAGTCAAGCATTGCTGGACCATTGTGCATAATCATATGGACGTGAACCACCGTATGGATGTACTGTCTATGAGGGAGTCAGGGACTACACTGTCGCTGCTCCCCTCAGTGTGGTTACTGGTTGTGTGTGCTCGTTGGATTATCTTGGACTACTCAGACTGCTCCAGTGCCATGAGTAAAAAACTGTCTGTGTTCCTCTGTGCAGTTTGCTGCTACGCTTTGGCACTATTGCCTAGTTAATTCTCCCTGGCCTGTTGAGTGTCCTGGAGGACTCTAAGCCACCCGAGCTGTTATATTATTTTGTTTTTTGTGGCCACTGTGCACCGTGGTCTACCCCACTGCACGTTTTACGTGTGAGCCCTTTGGTGCACCCCGTTACCTTTTTGTATGTCTTTATTTTTGGAACTGTTTGCCTTTTGTGTTAATAAATGTGGTTGTGGTGTAACCTGCGAGTAAATCCATTCATCCTTCCCCTCCTCCGTATGCTGTGTAAAAGCACACGGGGAGGCTTGTGACACCCACCAACAGTCCTCCTAAATAGGCATGATGTCACAGCTGTGGCAATACAATGATACAAGCTTTTAGTTCCACTTAATTTTGACAGGTGTTATGCCAAGAATTGCTCACTTGCCGAGAATCGCATCGGATACAGGTCAAGTGGACCCCTGACCAAGTGAGCACCCCAAGTAGATCCCAGGATCCAGTCTGTACATATAAAAGTGTATTTTCAATCCAGTAATTTATAAAGTGCTTAATTATAAATCAGTGATTTATAATTTCTTAAAGCCTCATTCAGAACATTATAGTCCATCCATCCATCCATCTTCTACCGCTTTTCCGGAGGTCCGGCTCGCGGAGGCAGCAGTTCAAGCAGCGAAGCCCAGACTTCCCTCTCCCCAGCCACCTGCTCCAGCCCTTCAGAGAGGATACCAAGGCGTTCCCAGACCAGCTGGGAGACATAGTGTCTCCACCGAGTCCTGGGTCTGCCCCGGGGTCTCCTCCCAGTGGGACGTGCCTGAAACACCTCAAGTTTGAGGCGTCCAGGAGGCATCCTAATCAGATGCCCATACCACCTCAACTGGCTCCTTTCAATGTGGAGGAGCAGCGGTTCTACTCTGAGCCTCTCCCAGATGACTGAGTTCCTCACCCTATCTCTGAGGGTGAGTCCAGCAATCCTACGGAGAAAGCTTATTTCAGCCAATTGTATCCACAATCTCATTCTTTCAGTCATTACCCAAAGCTCGTGACCATAGGTGAGAGTAGGAATGTAGATTGACTGGTAAATCGACAGCTTTGCCTTAGAACTAAGCTCCCTCTTCACCACAACAGACCGGTACAACGTCCGCATCACTGCAGATGCTGCTTCAATCCGTCTGTCAATCTCTCGTTCCTGTTTCCCCTCACTCGTGAACAAGACCCCAAGATACTTAAACTCCTCCACTTGGGGCAGGAGCCTGTCCCCAACCCATTATAGTCCCACATACCTATTCTGTGGATTTTCATCTGGGGGCAGCCAGCCGTGATGAGCCTCAGCGGTGGTGAAGAAAAGTTTTTTGAAAGCAGAAACGGAGCCAAAACCTCCGGGTCAGCTTTTAGTTGCCATATCTTTATATATAGAGATATTCTTTTACCCTTCTTGGTGACCGTGAAAGTCTTTCCAACAGTTTTACATAAATTCTTGTTGTTCTCCTCCTTCATGTTAAAAAAAAAAACCAATCTTGTCTTGTTGTTATTCTCCTTCTTTGTGTTTAATTTTGCTGTTTCTTTTCCACTGCTGCTGCTCGTCACGGCTTTATAAATCACTGGATTGAAAATGTACTTGTACAGATTGGCTCCTGGGGTCCACTTGGGGTGCACACTTGGTCAAGGTTCCACTTGACCAGATCCCATTGCATCCCATCATCGCAAGCAGATGTTTAGTGTAAGTCAAAGTCAGTACAACTATATACTTTGAAAATACTTTGGAAAAAGTGATTACCCTTTTTAATGACAATGGATAAATGCAAAATCTCAACTTTGAAGACTGTAAAACGGAGTTGGATCATTATGATTTCTAACCCTCTTTCAAACACTAAAATGTTCCAAGAGTACATGGATGCAGCAGCAATATGGCCGCCGATTCATCTGTGTACTGGATCTGGGAACCGGAAGTGACACGAAGTTGCCTACGTAGCAGCCAGGAAAACAAAATGTAACATTATAATCAGCTAAAAAGCATGAAAATACAGCATCCTTCCCTCCAAACTTTGTGTCACTTCCGGTCCCCAAATACTGTCCCCAGATCCAGTACACAGATGACTCAGCAGCCATATTGCCATTTTAAGGCATTTCTTTTTTCTATCTTAGCAATAGATTTATAAAAACTTTTCAAGTTATTTTTAAATGCTGTATTTTGACGTTTTTTAGCCGATTATAATGTTGCATTTTGTTTTCCTGGCTGCTACGTGGGCAACTTCCTGTCTCCAGCTCACACGAGGGCATCCTTTCCATGCAACTTTGTGTCACTTTCGGTCCCCAGATCCGGTACACAGATGACTCGGTGGCCAGGGGAAGTCTCAAGATGGCAGACTGGGTGGACGGACTCCACTGAGCTCTCTCTCTCTCTTAAGTCCCTAAACTCCGGAATAACTCATCACTCCCAAATATAAAAACGGCTAAGTAACTACAGACTTAGTAATAAGGACCTTTCTGTTGGAGAAATCAACCAAAATGTCGACAGCTACGGAAAAAGTGCTTGAAGTACACGCCTATGCAAAGACTGACAGCTCCTGCATGGAAACAGAAGCTAGCATGCAAAGCAACAAACGGAACTTTGAGACGCCGACAAAAAACCCTCCACCCAGCAAGAGGAGAAAACAACATGATGATAATGACACCCTTCCTTCTGACCCTTCTGCTTAGAAGGAAGTTTCAAATGTCACGATCTGAGTGCGGGAGGATTCCACCGGGCTCAGTCTTTCTGCCTTTTTTTCATATTTGTACTGTGTTGTCATTTTAAGTTGCCTTCCTGTCATTTTATCCTTGGTTACCTTGTCACTTATCCTGCATTGTATCTCAGTATGATTTATTTTCCCGTCTATGTTCATTATACTTTGTTAATTACATTTTTGAGGTTACTTGTCTTTATTTTTTGCCATCCCATTATATTTGTATTCTGTTGTGTTCTCTCTCTCGGGGTTGACAGCTTTCAGTGGCTTTCTGGGGTTTTGCCCTGCGTGGGCGTGGGCCTGTCTGCTGTCAGCTTCGATCGCTCCCTCTTCTTTCATCACTCCCAGCTGGTCTAAATTGTTTTATTGCTTTCTCCTGCCCGCTCAGGTAACCATACCTGTGATCACTTGTTTCATTTTGTTTCTAGCCTTATTTAAGGGGCTGTGCACTATTTTTCGGGGCAGCACCCTATTCTCCACTCTCTATGATCGGACATAAGTGCCTTTTTTTTCTCTGTGTTATTCCTAGCGTGTGTTCCACATCTAATTCTCCAGGGTTAGCCGGCAACTCCTCCCGCCTTAGCTATTGCTATTTTGGGTTTCTCCTGTATCCACCTGCTTCTACTAGTTTTGTTTGGTTTTGTTTGTATATTGTGTTTTTTCACTATTAAACGTGCAAACTCACAGCCAGTGTTTGGTGCCTTTAATCCTGCCCTGAAGGGCAATTATAACATCAAATGCTGCCATTTTTGAAGCTGTTACAAAGCTCACTTCTACCATAGAAAATTTCAACTCTCACCTGAATGAGAATACTATCGCCATCGCCAACTTGGCAAAGAGTTTGGACTTCAATCTCCAGGAAATAAAAGAGTGCAAAGACAAAGTTAAAACACTAGAAAAACAGGTCTCCACACTCATGGCTGAGAACAACGACCTCAAGGAGCGAGTGCTGGAAAGTGAGTGTTATAAACGTCGCTGGAATCTGCGCATCCACAGTCTGAAAGACACAGAAGGAGAGAATACTAGAGGGAGAGTAGTCACCATCCTGTCCAAAATCACACCGCAGTGGGCCGGGAAAATGGAAGACATCATTGATTCTGCACATTATATTGGGGGAGAGTTGAAAATAAAAACCGACAGATCATCGTGCAGTTCACCATGAGGATCTACAGAGATGCTGTATGGCGAGCCTCAAAAAATCACGCTGTATGCACGGAGCATGGCATTCGCTTCACCGAGGATCTTCTGAAAGTTGACAGAGAGGCTAGAGATGCAGTCTGGCCCAAGATCAAAGAAGCTAGGGCGCTCAGTCACAAAGCCTTCTGCCGGGGACCAACAGGATATTTTAACGACCGTCCTATCTCTGCACTGTAAGAATAACCAGCTCAGTTTTCTCCTTCCCTTCACTGATGTTACTGCACAGGCTGGTTTTCCATATGTTCTGATAAGAGACTAGTTTATCGCAATTTTAAAAAATGGGAAAAACTGTTAAGATGTTTTTTCTTCCTATTTGCAAGGCCTCTTTTCTTATCGTGATAAGTTAATTATTCACCATGTGCAGTGTTAAATGTCTGTTAATTAAGAGGATTTATATGTTCATTTGGGAGTTTAACGAATAATCTAGTAAGGGATGTTGCCTAAAAACAGTTTAGAGACAGAAGTTTATATAATTAGTTCTATTTGTTAAACTTTTATTTATTTATTTGTGGTCTATGTCTGTTATAACTTGTCATTTGTCTCTGAGTAGTCTGAACACAAGAGGTCTATACAACAGAATCAAAAGGAAAGCAACCTTTTTTTATTTTGCAAAGGATTAAAGGCCCACATAACATTCTTGCAAGAAAGTCATTCAGAGGAAAACAATGAAATTTTGGGCCAGCCAGTGGGGTGATAATATGATATTAAGCCATGGTTCTACACATTCAGGGGGAGTTGCAGTACTATTCAACAACTGTCCAGGGAAGATTTTGTATCATAAAGAGAATGTAAATGGACACTGGATTCTGCTAGTGCAGCGGATGCTAAAAAATAATAAGCAGCGATGCTGTAGGTTTTAAGGAGAGTTTAATCATATCATCCAGCCGTCACGAGCTCCGCTCCCGGCGCCGTGCATGCGCGCCGGGAGCGAGCCCACGGCTCTCAGATAAGGAGGACACAAGACTCTGTGTCCAGCAGCGGCAGTTGCAGAAGTGAGAATGAGAGAGTGTGTTACAGAACCTGTGCAGTATTTATACCAAACTCAAACAATACATCAAAGCAGATTCACAGCAGTTGGTCTGATCAAAGGGACTGCAGAACAGGCATGAGACATTTGCATTTGTAAGACCTACATAACAATAGGCAGATGCAGCCTCTGCTCTGGCTTGCAGGACAAAGAGGTTACAAGGCACATCTACATATTGAACTGTCTCTAGGTCACAGTAAGGACAGGACGCATGAACACTATAAATGAATGGCACATTACATCACAATACATGAACGGCACATTGCATCACGATACATGAATGGCACATTGCATCACGATACATGCATGGCACATTTCATCACAATACATGCATGGCACATTACATCTCAGTAGTGCAGCGGGAAAAACCAAGGAGTGCGAGCTGACTGTCTCTGTGTTCTGTCTCTGTGTTGTGGGGGTTGGATTCAACCCGCTACACTGCTCCCCCCCAGAGGGCACGGCAGGGGACCGTGGCCTCGATGTTGCAGTTTGGGCAGCAAGCAGGGAAAAGCTCTGTGCAGGAGGAGGGGGAAGGGGGGTAGCAAATGCTGACCGGGCGCGGGAAAACCGTTCGAGTCGCGCCAAAAGTGTTTGCTGCTCCGCGATGTCCCGTCTGAACATGCGGAGATCAGAAGAAGAAAAATTTGTCTCTGACTCCTCCCGTGGCCATGAAGAAAAGCAGGAGTGGCTGTAAGAAAAAAAAAAAAAGAAACAAAAGCAGAGGAACTGGCGTGTTGGCTTTAGGTGCAGGAGCAACCCCAAAGCCCCCCGAGAACAGCTGACGGCTGAATTCCCCTTGTGTGCCGTGGCTAAGACCATAAAATCCAGTGAACAAACCGCGGGCCTCAGGTGTACAAGCAAGCCTGAAGAGCCAGTGTGCAGCAGAAGGAAGGCGGTCAGTGAAGCCATTATTGCCCCGTGCGTGGTGTGCCGTCCTCGTAACTCCCCGGTGCGCGCGCAGGGGTTCCGTGCTTGGGTGGGCCGCTGGAGTGATGAGTCAGGGTGCAGAATCTTGGTGGAGATCGGTGCAGACGGCGCCGATAAAATCCAGGTTGAGCTGTGGCTGCAGATTGGCCATGGTGCGTTGGAGCAGTGAGAGGAAATAGACGATCTTTTGTCCCTCAGGCTCATGCAGATGCGTTGGAGCGGTGGGAGGGAATAGACGATCTTTGTTCCTCAGGCTCGGTTAGATGAGTAGGATCGCTGAGAGGGAGGAGTAGCGGTGAGAGGGGGAAAACGTTCTGTGCCCCTCGGCTGGTCCAGCGTGGACGTCCCGATCTCAGGCGAGGGTCGCGCCATGACGTTTTCTGCAGTTTTCCCGGTCGTGGGTGATGTCCGGAGAACGGCTCACCTGTGTTGGCTCCACGTCGAGGTCTCCCTGAAGCCGAAGGGAGAGCGGCTCGTTTGGGTCAGGCTGCTGTGCTCGCTGGCAGCGTGGTTTTTTCAGCGTCGGTTCGCCAGCGTGGCCGTCCAAATCAGAAGGCTGCGTCGCACAAAGCGTGTACGTCTTCAAGGGGTCACCAGTGTGGCGGCATGAAATAAAGCAGCGTTGTTGAAGGTTTTAAGGAGAGTTTAATCATATCATCCAGCCGTCACGAGCTCCGCTCCCGGCGCCGTGCATGCGCGCCGGGAGCGAGCCCACGGCTCTCAGATAAGGAGGACACAAGAGTCTGTGTATCCAGTAGCGGCAGTTGCAGAAGTGAGAATGAGAGAGTGTGTTACAGAACCTGTGCAGTATTTATACCAAACTCAAACAATACATCAAAGCAGATTCACAGCAGTTGGTCTGATCAAAGGGACTGCAGAACAGGCATGAGACATTTGCATTTGTAAGACCTACATAACAATAGGCAGATGCAGCCTCTGCTCTGGCTTGCAGGACAAAGAGGTTACAAGGCACATCTACATATTGAACTGTCTCTAGGTCACAGTAAGGACAGGACGCATGAACACTATAAATGAATGGCACATTACATCACAATACATGAACGGCACATTGCATCACGATACATGAATGGCACATTACATCACGATACATACATGGCACATTTCATCACAATACATGCATGGCACATTACATCTCAGTAGTGCAGCGGGAAAAACCAAGGAGTGTGAGCTGACTGTCTCTGTGTTCTGTCTCTGTGTTGTGGGGGTTGAATTCAACCCGCTACAGTAACCTTTTTTTATTTTGCAAAGGATTAAAGGCCCACATAACATTCTTGCAAGAAAGTCATTCAGAGGAAAACAATGAAATTTTGGGCCAGCCAGTGGGGTGATAATATGATATTAAGCCATGGTTCTACGCGTTCAGGGGGAGTTGCAGTACTATTCAACAACTGTCCAGGGAAGATTTTGTATCATAAAGAGAATGTAAATGGACATTGGATTTTGCTAGTAATGAATGTAGAGGATTCTCCTTTTCATCCTTTGTAATGTTTATAGATACAACAATAGTTCACAAAACAAAAGACTTGTTTAACCTAATTAGTTTGTCAGTTGAAGAAATAAAAGCCCACTATCCTACAGACAACATTATAATTGGAGGAGACTTTAACCTGGCCCCAAACAATTTGAAGGACAGATTTCCTCCAAGACTGGAAAGGAACAATGTCCATCCATCCATCCATCTTCTACTGCTTTTCCGGATGTCCGGGTCACGGAGGCAGCAGTTCAAGCAGAGAAGCCCAGACTTCCCTCTCCCCAGCCGCCTGCTCCAGCTCTTCAGAGAGGATACCAAGGCATTCCCAGACCAGCTGGGAGACATAGTCTCTCCACCGAGTCCTGGGTTTACCCTGGGGTCTCCTCCCAGTGGGACGTGCCCGAAGCATCTCAAGTGGGAAGTGTCCAGGAGGCATCCTGAGCACATGTCCATACCACCTCAGCTGGCTCCTTTCAATGTGAAGGAGCAGCAGTTCTACTCTGAGCCTCTCCCAGATGACTGAGCTCCTCACCCTATCTCTGAGGGTGAGTCCAGCAATCTTACGGAGAAAGCTCGTTTCAGCCGCTTGTATCCACAATCTCATTCTTTCAGTCATTACGCAAAGCTCGTGACCACAGGTGAGGGTAGGAACGTAGAGTGACTGGTAAATTGACAGCTTCGCCTTAGAGCTTAGCTCCCTCTTCACCACGACAGACCGGTACAACGTCCGCATCACTGCAGATGCTGCGCCGATCTGTCAATTTCTCGCTCCATTCTCCCCTATAATAAGACCCCGAGATACTTAAACTCTTCCACTTGGGGCAGGAGCTTGTCACCAACCTGGAGAGGACAATCCACATTTTTCCGGCTGAGGACCATGGACTCGGACTTGGAGGTGCTGATTCTCATCCCAGCTGCTTCACACTCAGTGGCAAACTGTCCCAGTAAGACCTGTAGGTCATTGCTGGATGAAGCCAACAGGACAACATCATCTGCAAACAACAGAGATGAGATCCTGTGGTCACCAAGCATGACACCCTCCGTTCCCTGGATGCACCTAGAAATCCTGTCCATAAGGGTCGGTGACAAAGGGCAGCCCTGGCGGAGTCCAACTCTCACAGGGAATGAGTCCGACCAAGTGCTGGCAATATGAACCAAACTCTCACAACGGTCGTATAGAGACTGGATAGCTCGTAACAACAAGCCCAATGCCCCATACTCCCGAAGCACCCCCACAAAAAACCACGAGGGATGTGGTCGAAAGCCTTCTCCAAGTCCACAAAACACATGTAAACTGGTTGGGCAAACTCCCACAACCCCTCAAGGATTCTCGAGAGGGTAAAGAGTTGGTCCGATGTGCCACAGCCAGGACGAAAACCACATTGCTCCTCCTGAATCCAGGGTTTGACCAACAGAACCAAATCAACAATGTTAATAATATATTTCTAAATTTTTGTAGAACACAATATAGAGGATGTTTGGAGAGTGAAAAATCCTGATACTTTACAGTATTCCTGGTTTAAACCAGATGGCTCATGCAAATCTAGAATTGACTATTGGCTAACTTTGTGTAATCTATAATTTACTTCAGATTTAAGGATAGATAGCCCCCCTTTAACAGATCACAGTTTAATTCATCTTGAAATAAAACCGTTGGTCTCACCAAAAAACTGCAAAGGATTTTGGAAATTTTATTCATTTTTATTGCAGGATGAGAGCTTCTGTCAGACGATCAGAGCCATGATCAATGAATCCTTAAATGATCCCTCTGTTACATCATATGCTAATAAATGAGAATACTTTAAATACAAAGTCAGAAAATATTCAATATCCTTTAGTAAATAAAAAATGCGTAAGACCACAGAAGTAGAAATAAATCTCGTTAGAGTTTTAAATATACTCTGTAACAAAGATAATGCCACAGAAGAAGACAAACTAAAAATCATGGAATTACACAATAAACTTGATGAAATATATGTCCACAAAGCCAAAGGATCTTACATTCGATCCAAAGCTAAGTGGGTAGAGGAAGGAGAATGCAGCACGGCATACTTTTGTAAACTAGAGAAACGAAGACAAGAGAGAAACTCTATTAAAACCCTGCTAATAGGAAATGATATATGCACAGACCCTAAAACTGTCACGAGGCTGAGCGCGGTGTGTCACCAGGCTCAGACTCTTAAGTCATATCTAAGTATTTTCTGTATTCTCCCAGCATTGTATTAGTTTTCTGTGTAGTGATTCTAGAAGTGTTTTTGGCTGTCAGTATTTCGACATGGTTTTTTTTGTCCTTATTGTTATGTCATGATTCTGTTAGAATTTTTTCCAGTCTTATTTTCGCTCTCAGTGTTTATATTTCGTTTCCTTGTGGCCTGTTCCAGACACTCCCACTTTGTCATTATCTCCTCTCTGTGTTCTATGTTAATAATTAGATCACCTGCCCTCTCATGTGAATCCGCACCTGCCATCAATTACATTTTCAGTATTTATAGACTGTTATTTTTGCTGCTCACTGCCACAGTCTCAATTATTCCTCCTTGCCCAGAGCCCTTTCTCCACTCTGGTGAAATCATTCCTGCATGTAAGTTTACTTATTTTCTGTGTTTGTATTTTTGTTTCGGTGCACTCTGGCTCATTGTGTGTTTTTGTTAATAAATTCCACTAACTGCAGTTCAGTGTGTGGGTCTATCTCTCTCTGCCCAGAAGGGTGATTCATGACAAAAACAATCTCAAAGGAAATATTTTCTTTCTATAGCAGTCTCTATAAAGCTTCATTTTCCGAAAATGACTGCATGTTTGTTTTTTTGTTTTTCTGGATAAAATCAGAAAATCAATTCCCTCCATTAGTCACAATTTAAAAAACAAAATAACACTAGAAGAACTCTATAAAGCACTTAATCGTTTACACTTGGACAAATCTCCAGGCTCTAATGGCCTGACAGCCAATTTCTACAAACATTTTTGGAGTGAAATTAGAGAATGTCTGTACAATGTGTTAATTGAAGCCCTTCAGGCCCATAATCTGCCAGCAAGCATGAAGCAAGGGGTCATAATATTAATTCCAAAACCAGGAAAAGACAACCTCAGACCTATCACCCTGCTAAATAGTGATTACAAACTTTTAGCACATATATACACACTGCAGCTTAAAAAAGGTATTTATGAAATTAGTGAAACTCAATCAGGCTTTTAAAATGGTAGATCCGTCTTTAGCAATATCTACCTTATACAGCCGTGGACAGAATTGTTGGTACCCCTCTGTTAATGAAAGAAAAACCCACAATGGTCACAGAAATAACTTGAATCTGACAAAGGTGGTAATAAATAAAAATTCTATGAAAATTAACCAATGAAAATCACACAATGCTTTTGAATTGTGGTTCAACAGAATTATTATAAAAAACAAACTCATGGAACAGGCCTGGACAAAAATGATGGTACCCTTAACCCCTTGCACTCCGGTCAATTTCCCTAAAAACGTCAAAAAATAACGTGCCCAAAGTAAATCGAAAGCTGTTCTTCAACCCTTTGCAGCATCTTCATGGGGTTGGTTTCATAAAAGAAAACACTTTTTTGGCAAAACAGTCATAATCTAAGTGCTCCAGCCACTGAGTTACAGTCATCTAAACATACTGAACTTGAAGAAAATAAATTTGGCCTGGGTGTTTTTTTGGATACAAATGCTTGCAAATAACACACAGCTTCAGATCCGGGCTGGAAAATGCAACAGAAATGTAGAACCAAGTGTTATCCAGCTGAGGTCAAAATTTTGTAACAATACCACAAAAAATGAATATATTACACAGCTTTTTCCTCAGGTAGTTCCCAGGCGTTTTTGAACTGTGCCAAATTGTGCCAAATGGTACAGTTTGGAAAAACGTCTGTAACTTTTGAATGATTCAATATAGAATCTTCATCTTGGGCTCTAATGAAAGGTGACACTCAGGGCTGTGTGTGTGTGTGTGTGGGGGGTTTGTCCACCCCCCCCCCCCCCCCGCTACAGAGGACGGACATCGGCCATCGCTACATGACGGAATAGTCATGTGGCAACCGCCGCGCAGTCACCGCGGCTTCCCCCCCCCCTCGCTACAGAAGAGTAGCGGGGGGGGGGGCGTTCACGGTCCAGACGCGGCGCACGAACCGTGTACCGCAGCGCACAGACTTCGGACTTCGTGCGCCGCACAGTTGTAATTTACCGATTGGTCAAAAGTCATTTTTGATTACAATTTTCAGGGATAAAGAATAATTTAGCTTATAACACTTACCTCTTCACAGCAGCAGTGTCCTGGCGAACTTCTCTTCCTCATTGTCAGACGAACGCGACGCTGGTCCCTTGTTACGGACTCGTGGTTCTGGTGTCGCGACCCGGTCAAAACATAATTCCATTATTGCGGTTTTGCGCTTCCATGATTGCGGTTTTGGTGAATGATTTATGACCTTCGTCGTCGGCCTCCGTCGGTCTATGATGACCATGGAAGAGAATCCTAAACGTCTATTCTGCTGGAATAAAAAAAAAAAAAAAAGCACCGCCTGTGGCTGAACAGGCCGATGGGCGAATGGCAGTCCCTGTCACACAGGTCGCACTTGTGGGTGGTCTCCGTGCTGCTGGGTCTGTGACGGTTCTTCCTGCGGGTCCTTTTTTCATCTGCAGCAGTCAGTCTCTCTTCACCCAGCCTTACACAAAACAGCTTTCGAACTTCTGTGCTTCAATTGGCTCGCTGCATTCGCAGCATTGGTAGGCGGGTCCTTCTTGCTAGGTTTTCAGTCATTGGTTCTTCAAGGTTTCAGAAACCCAATTCAAGGCACTTATTAGTCGAATGAGAGGTCAATCATATCTCAGTCAGTCAATCAATCAATGCATTAGATTTATATAGCACTTTATCATAGAAACTCAAAGACGCTTTACAGAAATTAAGGGTCATCCACCACCTGGATGGATGAAGCAGCCACAATACGGCGCCATCCCTTTTAACCATTCACACACACATTCACACCAAGGGCCACTTTAGAGTCTCCAATTAACCTAACCTGCATGTTTTTGGCATGTGGCATATCTGATCTGTTCGCGGCTGTGTCTGTAGTGGAAGAACGGAAATGCAGCTTTTTTTTTCAGTGCGCTCTTGGCACAGCGCCCTCGTGCGTCCTGGAGCGCACGAGAGCGCCCTCGTGCGCTCTAGGATGCAGAGACGTGCCCATCCGCGGTACACAGGAGTGCAACAGGTTAACTTAATATTTTGTTGCACAACCTTTTGAGGCAATCGAACGATTTCTGTAACTGTCAGTGAGACTTCTGCACCTCTCAGCAGGTATTTTGGCACACTCCTCATGAGCAAACTGCTCCAGTTGTCTCAGGTTTGAAGGGTGCCTTCTCCAGACGGCATGTTTCAGCTCCTTCCACAGATGTTCAATAGGATTTAGATCAGGGCTCATAGAAGGCCACTTTAGAATAGTCCAGTGTTTCACTCTTAGCCATTCTTGGGTGTTTTTAGCTGTGTGTTTTGGGTCATTATCCTGTTGCAAGACCCATGACCTGCGACTGAGACCAAGCTGTCTGACACTGGGCAGCACATTTCTCTCTAGAATACCTTGATAGTCTTGAGATTTCATTGTACCCTGCACAGATTCAAGACACCCTGTGCCAGATGCAGCAAAGCAGCCCCAGAACATAACAGAACCTCCTCGATGTTTCAGAGTAGGGACAGTGTTCTTTTCTTGGTATGCTTCATTTTTGCGTCTGTGAACATAGAGCTGATGTGCCTTGCCAAAAAGTTGCAGTTTTGTCTCGTCTGTCCATAGGACATTCTCCCAGAAGCTTTGTGGCTTGTCAACATGCAGTGTGGCAAATTCCAGTCTGGCTTTTTTATGATTTGTTTTCAACAGTGGTGTCCTCCTTGGTCGTCTCCCTTGAAGTCCACTTTGGCTCAGACAACGACGGATGGTGCGATCTGACACTGATGTACCTTGGAGTTCACCATGAATGTGTTTAGAGGTTGTTCTGGGCTCTTTTGTTACCATTCTTCATCAAGTTTCCTCCTGAGGCCACGTCCAGGGAGGTTGGCTACAGTCCCGTGGATCTTAAATTTCTGAATAATATGTGCAACTGTAGTCACAGGAACATCAAGCTGCTTGGAGATGGTCTTGTAGCCTTTACCTTTAACATGCTTGTCTATAATTTTCTTTCTAATCTCCTGAGACATCTCTCTCCTTTGCTTCCTCTGGTCCATGTTTAGTATGGTACACACCATGTCACCAAACAGCACAGTGACTACTTGTCACCCTTTAAATAGGCCGACTGACTGATTACAAGTTTGCAGACACCTGTGATGTTAATTAGAGGACACATCTTGGTTGAACATGTCCCTATGGTCACATTATTTTCAATCTTTTCTAGGGGTACCATCATTTTTGTCCAGGCCTGTTTCATGAGTTTGTTTTTTAAAATAATTCTTTTGAACCACAATTCAAAAGCATTGTCTGATTTTCATTGGTTAATTTTCATAGAATTTTTATTTATTACCACTTTTGTCAGATTCAAGTTATTTCTGTGACCATTGTGGGTTTTTCTTTCATTAACAGAGGGGTACCAACAATTTTGTCCACGTGTGTACTAGATATATTAGACTATAGAGAATTCATAGAAGATAATGGGTTTATTTTATTTCTCGATTTTAAAAAAAGCTTTTGATATGGTTGAACACCCCTTCATAGTTCATACAGTAAAGTTCTTTGGCTTTAGAACCACCTTCATTGAAGTCATACAGTCTTTGTATAAAGACAGTAACAGCTGTGTTGCCTTACCTCACGGATCATCTCAGCGTTTTGACGTGCAAAGAGGAATCCGCCAAGGTTGCCCTGTGAGCCCTGGACTTTGTATCTTGGCAGCAGAAATGTTGGCTGTCATGTTAAAGAATTGTGAGAGGTTGAAGGAACTAAAGGTGTTTGGAACTGAACTCATAACAGCCCAGTTTGCTGACGACACGGCCTTGTTCCTTAAGGATGAACATCAGATTCCAGTTGCCATTCAGAACATTGAACTTTTCTCAAAGGCCTCTGGACTCTTCCTAAACTTACAAAAATGTGAACTCATAGCTATTCATGGTCACTCCCAGACTACGTATTATAAGATAAGATAAGATAAGATAAGCCTTTATTAGTCCCACAACGGGGAAATTCCAGGATTGCAACAGCACAGGGATAGCAACACTCAGAGCAACAATCAGAAGGCAAGAAAAAACAAGCAAGCAAGAGCAGCTAATATACATATGTACATATTACTATAAAATATATATATACACACACACACACACAGACACACATATTATCTATGATATTCCGGTAAAAACCAATGTCAAGTATCTTGGGGTTTATTTAACAAAAGATGAGATGGAGCGAGAACTTCTAAATATGACAAAGAAAATAGATGAATGTAAAAGTAAACTAAACATCTGTGTCATGACCCCTCGTGCACCATCATGCAGCACACATAGGGAGGAATGAAAACCCACGAGCAGAAGTAGTTTCGTGCATTTTAATAAACAAAACCCAAACTTTGTCCAGCAAACAGTCACACCAATAAGCAGAGAGTTGATATGATTGCAATTGAGGCCACCAGAAAAACAGAGATGCCACCTGAACGCTCAGCAGCCCGAGGAAGGGGATTGCCTAGTGCTGCAGAGCAGCTGTCAGCACGAGGAGAAAGGCAAACATGACTTATGAGCTGGAGCGATCCCAGGCAGTCCGTGCTGTCCAGAGGACGAAGGTGAGGTAGGGACAGCCGCTAACACCAAATAACCACAACAGTCTTGTCGTGTTAGAGAAGACTAGTAGTCAGGCTGAAAGTGACATAATGCACGGTTCAGGAGACACACACACAGGCTCAGAGTAGCTCAAATAGCTTTATTGACAACAAGGGTGTATGAATGAGTGTCTGCGAAATGTGAATGTGTTGGTGGTGGCGTCTGCTTCGGGCACAGAGGCAGGAGACCGTACAGCCGGACAACCCTATGGGAGAAGCACAGGGAGAAGGGTGATGGGCACACACCAACACAGGAGATTTACAAGTTGGAGAGGAGCTTACTTGGAAAGGGCAGATGACTGGCACAGCAAGGAACGAGGTCCGGTAGACAGCCACCTGGAGAGCCCGGTGCAGCAGCGAGGAATAGGCGATGGAGAGGAATAGTCCGCCGCCGGGAAATCCACCTGTGCACAGGGGAGCAGACTTGGAGAAGAAAAGGTAAGGATCTCTTACCGCTATGCTTGCTGAGTATGAGAGGGAACTCACAGCAATCCGTAGTGAAGTCTGACGGCTTCAGGCCGAAGCCCAGGGCGAGGCGGCTTAAATCCCTCGCCGCTGATGATGTGCAGGTGTGCGTGCAGCTGGCGCCGCTGATGAGCGGCGCGGCGTGACAGAAAGTAAACGTAGGGGATGAAGGCTTGCATACACAGAGGAACACACTGCTGTGTATAATGCGCAATGCTCCGGTGATCTTTTCCCACTCAAACAGAGCTTAAGTAATAACAATACTAATGAGAGAAGAGACCGCCGGTGTGGAAGAGCGTGGGCTGGACAAATTGAAACCATGTGTGCATGAGTGGGTGTCTGAGCATGTGAATGGACGTGAATGAGGCGTGTGTGTAAGTGTGTGAGACACTGGTAATAAGGAACAGCTGGTGATACTGACAGAAGGAGGGGGCATGGCCGAGCTGTCAGGGAGCGGAGGACCCAAAGGGCTCCCTGAAGCGCCTGATGGAAAATAAACAGTGAAACGGGACAAAATAGCCACAGTGTCAGAACTGGGTTTGGGATCACCAAACCCAGGTTCATGACACATTTGGCTCCAAAGAGACCTCTCAATCTTTGGTAGAATTTATCTCACCAAAATGGAAAGCATCTCTAGACTTATTCACTCCGCATCAGCTTTAGCTGTCTGTCCTAACTTCATCAAATCTATAAATCAATCTAACTTTAAGTTTATCTGGTGAAATCGCACTCACTACATCAAAAAAGCAGTGGTTGTGAAAGATCTTGCCAAAGGAGGTTTAAATGCCATAGACTGTGAATGTATGAATGGTACTTTAAAACGAAATTGTCTAAAACAGTGGCCCTGTTTACGTGGCCACGAGTAAACCGATTACAATCAACTTTCTGGAGTTACCTGATTATTGAAACTGTCATGTAAACAGAGTAATGCGATTATCTTTATGAGTTAAAGACCCTGTTTACATGGTCATGAGTAAACCGATTGCAATCAGCTTTCTGGAGTTACCTGATTATTCAAACTGTCATGTAAACAGAGTAATCTGGTTACCTTTATCGGTTTACTACAGTAATTGGTTTACTTGCGACCATGTAAACACGGTCAAAGGCTCATTAACGGTTTATGAGAAAACAGATGAACACATCTAGTTTATTTGTCCAGTAAACCGTTAATGAAATCAGCTCTGCACACAGCTGAGCTGCCACATAAGCAGAAATTACTGTTACTGATACAATGAGGAAACCACCCCCTTGTATGGTGGGTGGGGGAAGTTGTATAAAAAACTATAGGGCTCAATTTTGTGGTAGCACACTCTTGGGAATTGCTTAAAGAGTTGTGTTCCAGCGCTGCTTGTATCCATATCTCACTTTCAGTAAATAAGAGAAAGTATACTTCATCTCTCAGCCTGATTATTTGGCCATCGTATCAAAGAACTGGGGTTTAAGATATTTTAGACTCAACACTTTCAGTGAGTTTCTGTGGCTAAAATTTGGATGGGAAAACAACGAATGTACCTTTTGCAGAGAAAACATTGAAACGACAGAGCATCTATTTTTCCCATGCTCCCATACCCAGCTGTTCCGTAGACAATTTAAGGATAGGCTTGGAAGTAAAACCACAACAGTGCCTGTGCTCGACTTTAATAACATAGTATGTGGGGTTAATATATGCAGTAATACAGGGATTGATTCAATAACTAACATTTTAATAATTCTAGCCAAATTTTCCATTCATAAGGCCAAATTCAATAAAACACCACCCACCTTTTCTAGCTTCTTAAATGAAATTAAGCTTTATACCAAATCCCTCAAATTAATGACTTCAAATTATACAAATGATCTGAGCTCCTTACTAACGAATGACCTCAAAGATTACTTTGAGTGATTATTTGTATGTGTGTATTTTTTTTCTCAAATCAGTATGATTGTGTTTCCTTCATTGTTTCTTCTCTTTCTTTCAAGTTTATTGTAATATAATACCTTGTGGTGACCCACCACAATCTACAGGAACATTCCTCACACTCAGCAGGTCTGGAGGAAGCAGAGGACAATTTGCATACGGACAGAGAGCCCCTGGGGGACAACCAGAACAATGGACTATTGCTTATACATCCCCGGATTAAGGAGAGGACGTCCAGGTGCCAGTTGGTCACGCGAATGATATGTACTGTATTGACTGATATGTATAGCAATATGCTAATGTGCCATGCATTCTCTGTTGGTATAACATATAAAAGAGCTGACAATACATGCCTCAGCAGGACAGTACAGCACAGTAGTGCACAGCGCTACAAGTGTGTCTTATTTTGAAGAAGGAGACTAAAACTGCAACCTTCCAGCTCGTCGCATCTTGCCTGATCTTATTCCTCCACACTGGTGACCCTAGATGTGTCATGGAGCGTCCCTCACCCGATCTTTTCCCTCCACACTGGTGACCTGATGAGAGAGAATGACCATCTGCTCCCTCTCACCGTGCTGTGGATCCCAGAGGACCAGAGAACGCCTGCAACCTCTTCATCCTCACCGGCGCGTGCTCCCTGGAGCGGGCAGCGACCACGAACGGCGACACAAGCGAAATGAAGGAAGCAGCCTGAATGGGGAAATCATCGACGCTGTCTGCGTTGATTTCCACCAAGCTCCCCGACCCTGACTCAGCTCGCGACAGCGGACCTCCCGTGCACAGAAGCCCCGCACGCACACCGCAGGATTACGAGGACAGCGCAACTGCCAGCTATGTGGTCACTTCGCCAAGCGCGCACCACGCACAGGGACAAACCGGCTCCACAGACTGATACAGCATCCTCCGCCGCTGCACATGCCCGAGAAACATGGCCGATCGCCATCCTCGGAACTTCAGGACTGCTCACGCACCTGAAGCAGACGTGCAGCCCGCACATAGGACTTTGTATGGGTTTCTCAGCCACAGCGCACAACAGGAGTCTAGCCGATTGCTGTCCCCTAGGGCTTTAGGGCTGCGTCCGCCCCTAAAGCCACGCCGCCAAGTCCCTCACACAGCTGCAGTTGTTTCACAGCCGCTACGCATCCTCCAGGAATTCGGCCGTTTGCCTTCCCCACATCCTCGCTGGACCGAGCCGTGAGAGGAGTCAGAGACTTAATTTTTTTTTCACAGCCGCTGCAGATCATTGCCCCTGGTTTACTGGGAAAGTCCCTCACCATCGCAGATCCACACGCAATTTTTGCACGGCCCAGATGCCTTTGACGTCCCGGGCCGGCACTCACTTACTCCCACCCCTGTCCCCCTCCTCCTCCACAGCGCTCTTCCCGCACCTCACCGTCTTGTTCCATTACGCACGACGCGCACCGGCCCAGGCGCCCACGATCCACGGCCATTCAAAGTGCTGGAATTCGGAGAGGAGCACACTGTCCTTTCCACCCCTCCCCCGTCCCCCCCACGGACTGACATGCCCTCCGACACACCTCTACAGCAGGACAGTTCTACCAGAGCTGGAGCCCAAATGACCCGGGGGGGGGGGGATCACAACACTTCTGAGTGTTCTGAGGGGGAACCCTGTGGTGACCCACCACAATCTACAGGAACATTCCTCCCACTCAGCAGGTCTGGAGAAAGCAGAGGACAATTTGCATATGGACAGAGAGCCCCTGGGGGCCAACCAGAACAATGGACTATTGTTTATACATCCCCGGATTAAGGAGATGACGTCCGGGCGCCAGTTGGTCACGCGAATGATATGTATTGACTGATATGTATAGCAATAGGCTAATATGCCATGCATTCTCTGTTTGTATAACATATAAAAGAGCTGACAATACATGCCTCAGCAGCACAGTACAGCACAGTAGCGCACAGCGCAACAAGTATGTCTTATTTTGATGGAGGAGAATAAAACTGCAACCTTCCAGCTCATCGCATCTCGCCTGATCTTATTCCTGCACAACCTGTCTGTACGTTTATATCTAGCAATAAAAAAGTATTAAAAAAAAAAAGATGACTCAGTAGCTATATTGCTGCTGCATTCAGATGGGTGTCAAACGTCTGGTGAATAAACATAATAGATGATTTACAAGAGGCAATAACAATTTTTACTTCTAAAAATGTATAATGAGTACTTCTAAAATGCACAAATGGTTACAAGCCTGGCTGTAGTGTTATATTTTATAGTTTTGGTGGATGGGATGCAATTCTCGGCATAGGTAGATGGACAGATACACACATCCATAAACAGACGCACTAACTGATTACCTCAGTTTCACCGAGGCATAATTACATTCTGGATAAAACGGGGCTCCATCTTTAACAGGTGCATGTACACTTTTATATCAATGCCACTCTACTATGTGGGACTTTTACTACCTTCGGGATTTTCGTTCTTTTACTTTGAAAATCTCCGAAAACAACACGTATTTTTCCAGCGGATGTTCCAGTGTGTGACGGGAGTCGGTCTGTGGCGAAAACCGAGGGACCGACTCTTCAGAAAAGGGGCAGATTCGGTTATGGTTGCCGGTAAATCATCTAAAATGGCGACTAAGAGGACTTAACGGCGAATTAAGGATCCGAGGGCCTTTCGAAAGGTAAACATATCTGTGTAAATGTCCACGTTTGTCCCGGTTAAATAGCACCACACACAGTAAAGCCTGCTAATCGCAGCTAGCTTTTGCTAGCCCACCCGTCTCATTCTGGCATCCTTATCCTTATCCTCTTCAGTCATCGCAGGTTGTAGACCTATTACTAATTTTCACTTATTACATTTCACTGGCTAACATAAAAAAACAGAGCTTTATTGTCGAGAAATGGAAGACTAATAAATACTAATAACAGGGCTCGAGGGAGTACTGGTGTGCAGACCAAAGGGCATCAAGCCTCCTCTTCAACGTATTCACTGTTGGAGCAGTCACAACGTCCTCAGGCAGTCTATTCCATGTTTCAATAACTCTATAAGAAAATAATTTATGTCGCCTGCTCTTACAACATCTTGATTTTTTAACTTCAGACTATGTCCTCTGGTGAATACAGGGCTGTCATCCAGCTCCAAAGAACAGTGATCGACCCTATAAATCCCATGAAGGTACTTATGTACAGTACTGCAATAATGTCTCCTCGAGCACGTCGATACTGCAGTGTTGGAAGCTTCAATTCACATAACCTATCAGTATATGCTAGATGCTGAAGTCCTGGGACCAGCTTTGAACGCCCTCCAGAAGTTTTGCTTGCCTAGCAATATATAGGAAAAACAACTGTATTACAGTACTCTAGGTGAGTCGTGACAAATGATTTATACAGTGTGTTAAAAATTTCTTTATCTAAGAATTCGAACGATCGTCTTATCAGTCCCAGCTGCCGATTGGCTTTATTCACTTGATTCTCCACGTGGATATCAAACATGAGTTGATTATCCATCGATACTCCCAGATCCTTCTCTTCCTTAGTTTCTTCTAGGGTAACTTCGTCTAATCTATACATGTATTTGGCATTGTGCCTCCCAAGGTGCATCACTTTACATTTAGTTGCATTAAACTTAATTTGCCACCGTTCGGTCCAAGCCTGCAGTTGTTCCAAATCATCCTGAAGTGACTGGCTATGTTTACATGGACACAAGTAACTGGATTAAAAGCCTGATCGGAATAAAAATGCTTCATGTAAACACGGCAGTCTGAATATTCTAACCTGATCACGCTCATTCGGATCAAAATTTCATTCCAATTGAGAGAGTTGGTTATGCCGATTGTTAATCCGAATGGTGCGCATGAAAACACTTATTCCGAACGTAGGGCAGAAAATATGTTTACTGCGCATGTCTGTACACCAGCTGCACGTCGACATGACGCATTTCCGCCTTAGCAGCAGCCAGCGGAAAACATAGCGGGAGTAAAACAAAACTGGTCTGTATCATCCTGTTGTCTCCCTCTGTTCGTCATATGCAGAAGTATGTACTTGTAGCTTCATTATGGAGACCAGCAGAAGCAAAAGTACAGTCTGAATAACACAATACAGGTCAATTTTGACACGAAGCGGGGCTTGCTAACACCGGAAGTTGCATCTTCTTCTACTATTTTCAGAATGTTGAAATGTCGATGTGCGCATGTCAAAATGATTTATTCCGTTCAAACGTGTGACACATGGAAACGCATGTCCTAATCAGATCAGCTTTTTCAGGATCCATGTAAACAGTAAAATTCTGGTCTGAATTGTAGTCAGATTGACGAAATTTTGCCCATGTAACCGTGGCCACTGTTGTTGATGGTCATTGTTAACAACAGAAAACACCTTAGCGGCATCAGCAAACAAAGCAATATAATTGTGCACAGCTCCCGGCATGTCATTCACAAAGAGGACAAAGAACAGGGGGCCCAATACACTGCCCTGGGGAACTCCTGACAATACATGCGTCCATTCAGATGCAGCCTCATTAACAATTACTCGTTTCCTTCCTGTGAGAAAACTCCGGCTCCAGGTGAGGAACTTTCCCGTAATTCCGTAGCCTTTAAGTTTGACCAAGAGTCTTTCATGAGGCACACTATCGAATGCCTTAGCAAAATCCAGGTAAACAACGTCAATGGGCCAGTTTTCGTCAAGCATTCTTGTCCAAATATCCGTACAACTAAGAAGCTTGGTACCACAGGAGCGACCATTAACGAAGCCATGCTGACAATTATGTAATAGATGATTCTCATCTAAGTAAGCGACCAGATGATCCCTAACAATGACTTCCATAATCTTGCAGGTTCACACATGTAAGGCTTACTGGTCTGTAATTCCCAGGGTCAGATTTTGGGCCCTTCTTATAAATTGGTGATACATGACCTTTTTTCCATCACATGGGAATCACTCCCTCTTCTAATGACCTGTTCATGATGGTTGCAAGGGGGCTAGAAATTACATCACTCAGCTCTCTCAACACCCTAGGATGTATTCCATCAGGCCCCAGTGACTTCGTAGGGTTAAGATTATCGAGCCTTTTCCTGACATCTTCAGACGATACAGTACGTATATGCAGATCGTCCAAACGACAACCAATATCTCATCCCCCAAATCACGCTACCTTCTCAGCTCAACCTGATACCTTCCTACCATGTCGGTGTCCTTTTGTGTTGAGTCAATTTAACATTCAGTTTGGGATGTAATAAAACCACTAGATGAGCTGTTAATGGCTTGTCAATTAAAACAGATACCAAGGATACTTGTTTGTAAGTGGGTGAAATCTCGTGAGGGTTTAAGAGCAGCTGGAACACTCTCCAACTTTGTGTGGGAGGTAAATGATGGCTATGAAATCACTGGTAATCAGCCAATGTGTGTGTGGATAAATGTTAAGACTGTTGGCTATGGTATGGATAAGGATGGGTGATATGAAAAAATTCCAGTCACGATAAATTTTTCCCATATTGATCGATATGTATTGCGATATTAATCAAATCACTATTTCTGTCAAGCTTAAAGGTTTCTTTTTACTCCTAAGAAAATTAATTTAAATATCTGTTTTCTGTCAGAAGTTGAACTTGGCAAATGTGGTATAGAACATTATACAGCTGTATTTCAAATATTATAAAATATAAATATTTTATGATATTCTGCTCATCAATTTACTGAAAGCTGAGTGAAGTACATGCCCAAATGTAGCAGCTGTTACAGCACAGCTGTCATCCATATGAAATTACACTACTCACAAAAAGTTAGGGATATTTAGCTTTCGTGTGAAATTTATTGAAAATGTAAAAAGTTCACGCTACAGTGATATTATATCATGAAAGTAGGGCATTTAAGTAGAATCATGCATTGGTGATTTCCTCATCTTAAACAATTTATTGAAACAAAAGCCAACAACAGTGGTGGGTATACTACAACAAAAAATGTCAATGTCTCAATAACTTGTCATGTGGCCTTGAGCATCAATTACAGTTGACAACGACATCTCATACTGTTCATAAGTAGACTTATTGTCTGCTGAGGCATGGCATTCCACTATTCTTGAAGGGCGGCGCTCAGGTCATTGAAGTTGTGGGGTGCAGGGTTTTGAGCCTCTACACGGCGACTCAGCTGATCCCAGTGTTTCCTCTGGCTTAATGATCTTGGCGCAGTGGTAACATATTTTTCCGGGGGGGGGGGGGCAGAAAACACATGACACGATTGTAACCAGAATATGTTAATTTTACACTTTTTTAAAAAAAAATTTAAATTTTGCACAGTAATATTGCATAATGGAACTTACCATTTGAAGTATTGTACAACCAAGGCTTGAATATTGGAATATTGGGCCAGTTGGGGTCCCACCCAAATGCCCTGTGTTTGGATTTTTTACTGGTGTCATCCTTCTCTCCTTCCTCTGCTCTCACCTCTCCTGGACCCTCTGCCTGAACACTTTCCTGTCCTTGGCTCCTCTCTTCTGTCTAATCTTTCCCTCTCTGAGTCCTGTCTAATTCAGGTTCTCTCTCTGTCTATGGTGGTATACAAACAGGTTTGAAAATACCAAGTGTCATGTTTTGTCCTGCAGGATTTTTGTTGTCATGGTTTACATAAATAACCAAAATGTGTATTTTTTTGTATTTTTATTGTAGCGTTTCTTTTTTTCCATTGACGAAGAGTAGGAAAGGGAAGGGAAAAAAACATTCATAATAGTAATTTACTCATTCATACTTAAATTATATGATCAGAGGTGGGTATAGTAGCCAGAAATTCTACTCATGTAAAAGCAGTACTATGGAATTAATAATTAAAAGTAGACAACCAAAAATTTCTAGTTGAGTTAAGGATACAAAGAGCACCCACTTAAAAACTTGAGTAATGACTTCAGACTTGAAGGTTTGAGGTTTTTCTCCAAAATTTCTAACAGATTTCTTATAGTTTTCTACTTTTCTCTGTAAATTTATCTAAATTTGCAACACTTTTCCTCAAATTTGTAATTTTCTCTTGTAAAATTATGACTTTTCTTGTACATTTGAGACTGTTATAAATGTGGATTATTTTATGGCTAATCTTTTGTCTTTTTTTTAATCCAATCCAACTTTATTTATAAAGCTTTTTAAAAATGACAGTTGACACAAAGTGCTGTACATCAACGATAAATAAAATAGTAAAACAATAAAATACGGTTTAAGTACAAAACAGCACAAACAAAACAATAGTCATACAATAGAAATAATAAGAGCAAATAAAATCAGTGTCTCAAACTGGGTCAGAAGCCAGAGAATAAAAATGGATTTTAAGAGGAGTTTTAAAACTGGACAGTGAAGAGGCCTGGCTGATGGACAAAGGCAGATTATTATAAAATTGCTGGGTTTTTTTTCCAATGAATTTGAAACAATGTGGCAAATTTTTTACTTTTTTCCTCATACAATTTAAACTTTTGACCATAATTTTGTAGAGCCAGAAGAAAACAATAACTTTAACTCTGAATTCAAAGAAATATAATTATTAAAATTATATTTAAAGAAATAAATTAACTTAAATGACCAAATATGCAGTTATTTCTGTTATAATTTTTCTGTGTATTTATAGTTTTTTAGTAATCTCCTCACCAACCCGACAGCAGGAAAAACCTCCCTTATTTTGAAATCCAAATGTTGGCACGTTTGGTTTTGTCTGAAGGCTGCTGACGGATTAAAGTCACTGACTTCATGAACTTCGGTCATCTTAACTTGCCAGGTACATAATAATGAACATAAATTATTAGTTAATATTGTAGTAGCTGGTGAAGTAAATCCTCAGCGATTCATCAGTCACTCTTGCCTTTCCCTGCAATGAAGCCTAACCAGACCTGTTAGCTAAGCGACTCCTCATTGTTGTTCCAGTTACCAGCGGGTTAAAACCACCATAAATGCCTCCACTGCTTATCTCTTGTACTTTTTTCGTTTAAAGTACTTTAATAAGCTCATGCTTCTCTTAGATAGCAACGTTAGAGAGACAATTTCTGCCTGCAGAAACGGTTACGCTGGCGGGGCGATTCCGCATAGATGACAGTCACACACGTTATTTGTGCGCGCGCTTGCAGAGTGTTTCTTTAATATTTAATTTTTCTTAAATTAATATATCAATGTTTGTCAATGTTCTCGACAAGAAAATAGAAAGTGGATTATTGATAAATGATATAAGCGACCACTTGCCAATCTTTGCACTTATCCATGGCCACACGGGGCCCAACCCAGAAAAAATCTCAAAATCGTTCAGACACAAATCACCAAACGCAATCAGTTCTTTTAAAGAGGACTTGCTGAAGCAAGACTGGACAGAAGTCTATGTATCAGATGTAAATGAAGCCTATGACACATTTACAAACATTGTAACCACTCTTTATGAAAAAAACTGCCCATTAGTTAAAAAAAAGCTTAAACACAAATTTGCTGACAAACCATGGTTAACCAAAGGACTACAAAAGGCGTGTAAAAAGAAAAATTTATTATATAAAGCTTTCATAAAGAAAAGGACAAAAGAAGCAGAGCAGCGGTATAAAACATACAAAAATAAGTTAACATATATAATAAGATGTAGTAAAAGAGACTATTACAGTAAAGAACTGGAAAAAAACAAAGACAATATTAAAAATACATGGACAATAATCAACAGTATCCTTGGAAATAAAAGCAGAAATACCAGCTACCCAACTAACATTCCAAAAAATAATAAATCGACTCCGAATGTGAATATAGCTTCACCTGCAGATGAATTTAATAATTTTTTTGTTAACATTGGACCTAAACTGGCCTGAGAAATACCCACTACGGTGCCAACAGGTGATTCAATATGCAATAACACTGCTGTAAAAGACACCATCTTCATAAAGAACACAGATGAAAGAGAGGTCATTGAAATTGTTAAATCGTTCAAAAGTAAAACATCTACTGACTGCGATGGTATTGATATGCTACTAGTCAAAACTGTTATCGAATGCATAGTGAAACCACTGACGTATATCTGTAACCTGTCTCTCCAATCAGGTATATTTCCCAATGCAATGAAAATAGCTAAAGTAATTCCGATTTACAAGACAGGCGACAGAGGGGAACTCTCCAACTACAGACCAATTTCACTATTACCGCAATTTTCCAAGATACTTGAAAAAATATTCTATGAGAGAATTGACAACTTCATACTGAAGAATGATTTATTGTGTGAGCAGCAATATGGGTTCAGACACAAAAGGACAACAGCATATGCCTTAATGGAATTTACAGAAAAAATATCAACAGCCATTGAAAATAAAGAGTATTCAGTTGGAGTATTCCTGGATCTTAAAAAAGCATTTGATACAGTAGATCACAATCTATTATTAAAGAAACTACAAAATTGTGGTATCAGAGGGGTAGCACTGTCCTGGTTAAGAAGTTACTTAAAGAATAGATATCAGTTTGTATGTGTTAACAACAAAAACTCAGAGCTACTGAAGGTCACCTGTGGAGTCCCACAGGGTTCAGTTTTGGGACCATTATTATTCAATATGTATATAAATGATATATGTAAAGTTTCAGAAAAAATGGACTTAATATTGTTTGCCGATGACACTAACCTGCTATGCAGTGGAAACAATTTGGAACAACTTCTGGATACACTCGGAAAGGAATTAGGAAAGCTGAAACTGTGGTTTGATTCAAACAAATTAACGCTCAATTTAAGCAAGACAAAATTTATAGTCTTTAACAACCATCACAACTACCCAGTACCCAAACTCAGTGTAAATGGTGTAGAGATTGAAAGGGTATCCGAAACTAAATTCCTTGGAGTAATAATTGATAACAAACTGTGTTGGAAGCCACATATTAATTATATAAAAGGTAAAGTATCCAAATCAATTGCAATATTACACAGAGTGAAAAATTTGCTGAATCAACCCACACTATACACCTTGTATCATTCATTAATACTCCCATACATGACATATTGTAATGAAGTATGGGGAAATACATATAAAACAAACATATATCCAGTCTTTATGCTTCAAAAGAGAGCTATTAGAATAATCAACAAAGCAGCTTACAGGGAACCAACAAACCCACTTTTTCTTAAACAAAAAACTCTCAAGTTGAAAGATCTGATCGACTTTAAAACCGCAATAATAATGTTCAAAGTGAAGAATCTATCACTGCCCGCAAATATCCAAAAGTTGTTCCAAACAAGGGAGAAACGATATCACTTCAGAGGAACATGTATATTTCAAAAGCCTACAGTGAGAACAACTACCAAGCAACACTGTATTTCAGTGCAAGGTGTCAGATTATGGAACGATTTTGGACCTGAATTAAAATCATGTACAAAGCTTGGACAATTTAAACAAAAACTAAAGGAAGAAATACTCCAAACATATTTACAAGACGACATGTAAACTCACATAAGGATTGACATTTCCAGCCTGTGTTGTGTTATAGCTTAGTTTTTCTTTTTTCTCTGTGACACTATGTCTTAGATTTGTTTTTGAATAGTAACCGCTTAACTTAGACTAGCTCAGTTTTCTTTTCTCTCAGTCATATTTTGTCTTAGCCTTGTTTTAAATTGTAATCGCTCTTGTCTTGTTTTCTCCTTTTTCTCCTTTGAATTCTTGGATGGAATATGGGTGGGCAATATAAGCTGCGGCTTCAGCCATCACCCATTTCGGATAACTCACGTGGAATTGTATAGTAGAAGGAGTCTTTGTCTAATTTGACCTTGTTGTTATATTATACAGTTTCTTTTAACCTGTAATGTACTATCCGAAATAAATAAATTCATTCATTCATTCATTCAACTTGCAAAAATCATCTTTTTCAAAAAACTACTTCATTGAAATGCAGCTTTTCTATTAACAGTAAACATGCAATTTTTTTTAGCTTGTTTCAGTTTGCTAAGTAAACTGCTAAAGCATCACAATCAATATCATAGGTGCGGCGGCATACTTCCTTAGGGCGGCGGGCTGCCACACAGAAATGTTACCAGAGGAAACCCTGAAAGTACAGTTTCACAGGCTAGCATTAATTATGTTCAACATATTCAGTAAAAACAAAAATTCTTATTTCTCTATTTTATAAAGAACGGTTTAGAATGTGTTTCAAACTTTTTTTATTCTGTATTGTAGACGGTAAAAGGGAAGGATGTGGAGGCGAGGCATGTGCGTAGGTCGACACAAAATCTTTATTGACCCTCTAACATACGTATGTACAGCCTATGGACCCCAGCGTGGCCACGTCATGTAGAAGAGACTTAGAAGCTTGGAAGCCTCCCCAGTCTCTCTGCTTTCTCCTTATATAGCTTTATTACCTCGCATAGAGACTGGGGCTGGTGCATATTGCATGGGGTTTGACAAAGGCAATGTGTGGCACGATTATCATAGCACATGTTACATTTTATCACAATACATTTGCCTCCCTGCGCTGCAGTTTAGAGCAGCAGGTGGTGAAGGCGCCTCATAGTTAGTTAATCCCTTCACACCTGAAGGTGTATATGGGCGGCGCCTATCTCCGTTTCTCTGACCCTAGGCCACACAGCTACTGTAAGTAGTGAAAGCTACAGCGGGGGGTCAGTCCTCTGGTAGCTCTGTGTGTAACTTTACTTTCCCCATTCCATTATGCGGAGCACCACGCTAGAATGCAGAAAGCACCATTTTTATATGGTCTTTGGTATGACCCGGCCGGGATTTGAACCCCTGCCTCCCGGGTGTGGGGCGGATGCTGTACCAACTGAGCCACCACTCCGGTGAAGGCGCCTCATAGTCTGGTCTAATTACCCCGCTGCGGGGCTAGCCTCTTCAGTTTATTGTTCAGCCCCTCTTCTTGGTTCTGGGTGTGAGAGAATGTCCTCCAGCAGTGTCTAGTGTCACCACAGTATCAAATATTATCAGAAAATATTATAAACCACATATCCTAAATGCACTGAGGGGTGGGCTTGGACAAAAATTTAGGCCATGAATTTGATTTCACCCTAGGTCACCCTGTTGTTTGAAACCAGAAACCACCACAGTTTTAGTAGGCCAACATTTTAAAATAACAGTTATCAAACTAGTTATAAATGTAATTATAACCTTCAGCTGGGAAGAAAATTATAAAAACAACTGATTGACTAGTCTTAATTTTAATCTAGTGCTGCTTCTTATTTTAAGATAAGATAAGATAAGATAAGCCTTTATTAGTCCCACAACGGGGAAATTCCAGGATTGCAACAGCACAGGGATAGCAACACTCAGAGCAACAATCAGAAGGCAAGAAAAAACAAGCAAGCAAGAGCAGCTAATATACATATGTACATATTACTATAAAATATATACACACACACACACACACACACACACACAGTGCAGAGCATTGTAGCTGGATGGAATAAATATGTAAATATATAAACACCTTTTGTCACCTTTTCCGAATAAAAACACAAGGTAAGAGGCTTTAAGTAAAAAGTTACAATTCTGCATGAAAAAGGTCACGAATTTGTCACCAAAAATGTTCAAATTTTAAAAAAATGTACCTTTAGGAAAAAATATTTAAAAAAATGAGAAAATACAACAAATTTAGGAGAGAACGGTAACAAGTAAATGAGAGTAAAGCTGGTACTGCAGACTACATATAGCCCATAGTTTTGAAAATTATAAAGATTTTTCTTAAAACATCTGAGTAGTCCTGAAAATAATGCCTTATGAATGTAAGAGCAATATGGTTAATGCAACCTATTTATTTCATTTAAAAATGTAAACAAGATTAGCAAGATGGCGCCCACTGTTGGCGAACGTCTTTGCTCGTTCTGCTCCCGAATGCCGACTTTTCTCCTTTTTTTGCATAGTTGCTATTCTTTCTACAGTGCATGGAGGTCATGCACTGCTAACATACAGTGGGGTAAAAAAGGATTTAGTCAGCTACCAATTGTGCAAGTTCTTCCACTTAAAAGATGAGAGAGGTCTCCAATTTTCATCATAGGTATACCTCAACTATGAGAGACAAAATGAGAAAAAAAAATCCAGAAAATCACATTGTCTGATTTTTAAAGAATTTATTTGCAAATTATGGTGGAAAATAAGTATTTGGTCAATAACAAAAGTTCATCTCAATACTTTGTTATATACCCTTTGTTGGCAATGACAGAGGTCAAACGTTTTCTGTAAGTCTTCAAGGTTTTCACACACTGTTGCTGGTATTTTGGCCCATTCCTCCATGCAGATCTCCTCTAGAGCAGTGATGTTTTGGGGCTGTCGCTGGACAACACAGACTTTCAACTCCCTCCAAAGATTTTCTATGGGGTTGAGATCTGGAGACTGGCTAGGCCACTCCAGGACCTTCAAATGCTTCTTATGAAGCCACTCCTTCGTTGCCTGGGCGTTGTGTTTGGGATCATTGTCATGCTGAAAGACCCAGCCACATTTCATCTTCAGTGCCCTTGCTGATGGAAGGAGGTTTTCACTCAAAATCTCACGATACATGGCCCCATTCATTCTTTCCTTTACACGGATCAATCGTCCTGGTCCCTTTGCAGAAAAACAGCCCCAAAGCATGATGTTTCCACCCCCATGCTTCACAGTAGGTATGGTGTTCTTTCTCCTCCAAACACGACAAGTTGAGTTTTTACCAAAAAGTTCTATTTTGGTTTCATCTGACCATATGACATTCTCCTAATCCTCTTCTGGTCATCCAAATGCTCTCTAGCAAACTTCAGACGGGCCTGGACATGTACTGGCTTAAGCAGGGGGACACGTCTGGCACTGCAGGATTTGAGTCCCTGGCGGCGTAGTGTGTTACTGATGGTAGCCTTTGTTACTTTGGTCCCAGCTCTCTGCAGGTCATTCACTAGGTTCCCCCGTGTGGTTCTGGGATTTTTGCTCACCGTTCTCGTGATCATTTTGACCCCACGGGGTGAGATCTTGCGTGGAGCCCCAGATGGAGGGAGATTATCACTGGTCTTGTATGTCTTCCATTTTCTAATAATTGCTCCCACAGTTGATTTCTTCACACCAAGCTGCTTACCTATTGCAGATTCAGTCTTCCCAGCCTGGTGCAGGTCTACAATTTTGTTTCTGGTGTCCTTTGACAGCTCTTTGGTCTTGGCCATAGTGGAGTTTGGAGTCTGACTGTTTGAGGTTGTGGACAGGTGTCTTTTATACTGATAACGAGTTCAAACAGGTGCCAATAATACAGGTAACGCGTGGAGTACAGAGGAGCCTCTTAAAGAAGAAGTTACAGGTTTGTGAGAGCCAGAAATCTTGCTTGTTTGTAAGTGACCAAATACTTATTTTCCACCATAATTTGCAAATAAATTCTTTAAAAATCAGACAATGTGATTTTCTGGATTTTTTTTTCTCATTTTGTCTCTCATAGTTGAGGTATACCTATGATGAAAATTGGAGACCTCTCTCATCTTTTAAGTGGGAGAACTTGCACAATTGGTGGCTGACTAAATACTTTCTTGCCCCACTGTACGACCAACAGACACTACTGGATATCACCAAGTCAAGCAGCCACATGGAGTTTACTAGCTTTATACCACCTGACCAGCAATACATCGTCCTCCCCCGCGGTGACCATCAGCACCCCCAGGAAGGCCCTGAAGCACCGAGCCAGCGTGAGCGTGCTGACCCCAAGAGAGTGCGTCGGAGGCGGGGCCAAAGGCAAGGCAAGAGAGGAGGGCTACATGCTAGGCTAAAGACTCGCTCCAACCAGCCACCGTTACCCAGTCTCTTAATGGCAAATGTGCGGTCTTTGGAAAATAAGCTAGACGAACGAAGAGCAAGGATTGAAGACCAGTGGGAGACAAGACAGTGCTGTGCCCTAATTTTCTGCAAGACCTGGCTTTCAGACAGAATCCCGGAGAGCACTATTCAGCTACAGACACACTCAACACACCGGGCAGACAGAACAGGAGACTCTGGTAAGACGAGGGGTGTGTGTGTGTATGTATTTATAAACCACTCGTGGTGCGGAGATGTACAAACCGTCTACAAGCAGTGCTTGCCCGACGTGGAGTTTTTACTGCTGAAATGCAGTCCCTATTATCTACCAAGGGAATTTACCGCTGTGTTTTTGGCCTCTGTTTACATCTGCCTGCAAAGCACTACACGGTAGCGCTAAACAAATTTCATGACGTCATCAGCGCAATAGAGACAAAACATCCCGATGCTGTTTTTATTGTTGCTGGTGACTTTAACCAGTGCAATTTACGGACTGTACTCCCCAAATATTACCAGCATGTGGACATTCCCACCTGCGATAAAAGCACATTGGATCATGTGTATTCCAACATACGTGGCGCCTACAGAGTGGCACCCTGCCCCCACTTCGGACAGTCAGATCACATTTCACTGTTTATGTACCCAGCCTACAGACAAAAGCTGAAACAAACAAACCCTGTTATTAAGCAAATTAAGCGCCGGGCTCCAGAGACTGAAAGCACCCTACAAGACTGTTTTGCCTGCACAGAATGGGATGTGTTTAAAACTGCAGCCACCCAAGAGGACTCTTCTGTAAACATACAGGATTATGCTGAATATGTGACTGGGTACATCAGCACGTGTGTTGATACCATCGTACCCACCATGCAGGTTAGGAAGTTCCCCAACCAGAAGCCCTGGATCAGCAGTCAGGTACATCAGATGCTGCTTGCTTGCTCTCGTGCATTTAAATCAGGCTGTGAGGTTGAGTACAAAGCTGCAAAGTATGTACTGAGAAAGGATATAACAACAACCAAGAGGCAGTACAGAGAAAAGCTGGACAACCTCTACTCCACTCCTGACCCGGGGCACATGTGGCAACGCCTGCAACACATCACAGACTACAAGACAACCAACAGCAGCACCACTAGCTCCACAGACAGCCTGCTGGGCAATCTCAACATCTTTTATACCTGCTTTGAGACTGCCAGCTACAGCACAGAGAAGAGACACACACTCATGCACCCCCTCCTCCCTCCTCCACTATGAGTCTCACCAGGCTAGGTAAACAAAGCACTGAGGAATATCTACCCCCGCAAGGCAGCAGGACCAGACAACATGCACACGTGGACCGAATTGTTGGTACCCCTCTGTTAATGAAAGAAAAACCCACAATGGTCACAGAAATAACTTGAATCTGACAAAAGTGGTAATAAATAAAAATTCTATGAAAATTAACCAGTGAAAATCAGACGATGCTTTTGAATTGTGTTTCAAAAGAATTACTTTAAAAAACAAACTCATGAAACAGGCCTGGACAAAAATGATGGTACCCCTAGAAAAGATTGAAAATAATGTGACCATAGGGACATGTTCAACCAAGATGTGTCCTCTAATTAACATCACAGCTGTCTACAAACTTGTAATCAGTCAGTCGGCCTATTTAAAGGGTGACAAGTAGTCACTGTGCTGTTTGGTGACATGGTGTGTACCACACTAAACATGGACCAGAGGAAGCAAAGGAGAGAGTTGTCTCAGGAGATTAGAAAGAAAATTATAGACTAGCATGTTAAAGGTAAAGGCTATAAGACCATCTCCAAGCAGCTTGATGTTCCTGTGACTACAGTTGCACATATTATTCAGAAATTTAAGATCCATGGGACTGTAGCCAACCTCCCTGGATATGGCCGTAGGAGGAAACTTGATGAAAAATGGAAGAGACGGATAATACAAATGGTAACAAAAGAGCCCAGAACAACCTCTAAACACATTCATGGTGAACTCCAAGGTCAAGGTACATCAGTGTCAGATCGCACCATCCATCGTTGTTTGAGCCAAAGTGGACTTCATGGGAGACGACCAAGGAGGACACCACTGTTGCAAACAAATCATAAAAAAGCCAGACTGGAATTTGCCAAACTGCATGTTGACAAGCCACAAAGCTTCTGGGAGAATGTCCTATGGACAGACGAGACAAAACTGGAACTTTTTGGCAAGGCACATCAGCTCTATGTTCACAGACGCAAAAATGAAGCATACCAAGAAAAGAACACTGGCCCTACTGTGAAACATGGAGGAGGTTCTGTTATGTTCTGGGGCTGCTTTGCTGCATCTGGCACAGGGTGTCTTGAATCTGTGCAGGGTACAATGAAATCTCAAGACTATCAAGGTATTCTAGAGAGAAATGTGCTGCCCAGTGTCAGACAGCTTGGTCTCAATCGCAGGTCATGGGTCTTGCAACACGATAATCACCCAAAACACGCAGCTAAAAACACCCAAGAATGGCTAAGAGCCAAATATTGGACTATTCTAAAGTGGCCTTCTATGAGCCCTGATCTAAATCCTATTGAACATCTATGGAAGGAGCTGAAACATGCCGTCTGGAGAAGGCACCCTTCAAACCTGAGACAACTGGAGCAGTTTGCTCATGAGGAGTGTGCCAAAATACCTGCTGAGAGGTGCAGAAGTCTCATTGACAGTTACAGAAATCGTTTGATTGCAGTGATTGCCTCAAAAGGTTGTGCAACAAAATATTAAGTTAAGGGTACCATCATTTTTGTCCAGGCCTCTATCATGAGTTTGTTTTTTATAATAATTCTGTTGAACCACAATTCAAAAACACTGTCTGATTTTCATTGGTTAATTTTCATAGAATTTTTATTTATTGCCACTTTTGTCAGATTCAAGTTATTTCTGTGACCATTGTGGGTTTTTCTTTCATTAACAGAGGGGTACCAACAATTTTGTCCACGTGTGTACTTGGGCGGGCCCTCAGAGCATGCGCTGCTGAGCTGACCGACATTCTCACAGCAATCTTCAACCTCTCCCTCAACCAGAACACAGCCCCCTCCTGCTTCAAAATGACAACCATCATCCCTCTTCCCAAAAGGAGCCCGCCGACCTGTCTGAATGATTACAGACCGGTAGCACTCACTCCAGTCAGTGCTTTGAGAGAGTGGTGCTGCCCCTCATTCAGGACAGCATACTGGTCACCCTTGACCCCCTGCAGTACACTTACAGGTCCAACAGGTCCACCACAGATGCCATTGCTGCAGCACTCCATTATTCTCTCTCCCACCTGGAAGATAAAAGATTCCTACATTAGGATGCTCTTTGTTGACTACAGCTCCGCCTTCAACACTGTCATCCCCCACAAACTCGCCAACAAACTGTCTTCACTTGGCCTGCACCCCACCCTCTGTGACTGGCTACTGGACTTTATAACTAGCAGGCCACAGTCTGTCAGGATGGGAAACAGGACCTCAGCCAGCATCATCACAAACACAGGTGTCCCACAGGGTTGTGTTCTCAGCCCCATCCTCTACAGCCTCTTCACCCATGACTGTGTTGCCTCCCACAAGGACAGTATCATGTCATGGTGTGAGGACAACAACCCCACCCTCAACACGGACAAGACAAAGGAAATGATAGTGGACATGAGGAAAGGGGGAAGGAGACCCCATTGGCCGCTGTTCATCTGGAAGCTTAAAGTGGAAAGGGTGAGCAGCTTTAAATACCTGGGCATCCACATCAGCGAGGACCTTAAGTGGACACACAACACCACAGAGCTGGTTAAGAGAGCTCAACAGCGACTGTACTTTCTGAGGAGGCTGAAGAAGTTTGGTATGTCCTCCAGGATCCTCAACAATTTCTACAGCTGCATCATTGAGACCGTCCTGACCAACTGCATCACTGTGTGGTACGGCAGCACCACTGCCCTGGACTGCAGATGCCTGCAGAGAGTGGTGAAGACAGCGGAGAAGATCATTAGGACTCCACTCCCCTCTCTGCAGAGCATCTACTACCGCAGAGTCCAAAGGAGAGCTGATACCATCCTCCGGGACCCCACCCACCCCCAGCACAGACTACACTCAGGCCGGAGGTACAGAAGTGTGAAATGCAGGACAACCAGACTGAAAAATTCCTTCTTTCCCACTGCCATCAGACTCCTGAATAGAAAACAACTCCCAAAACTCCGTAACACAGCTTTGCATGTAGGAACTCACACACCAGCTGCTAAATTTACACACTGCTCACCTGTACAATAGATATAGTCTCACCCATCTGATGTCCATATCATCTCTGCTGCTACTTAAAGTTCTGGTACTACCGTTACAGAAATTAGCACCGAGTACTAATTTGTAATTATACACTGCTCGTTGCACAGTGCTTATTTGCACACTGTACATAGTGTTATTAGTACTCATTAGTTTTAGTATTTAGTATTTAAGGTGTGCTTAAGGAGTCCTAACTGCCTCGCTGTGTGTTGGTGTGTGTGTTGTTAGCATCCATTAGTATTAGGATTGAGTTACTGTAAAGTTACTGTGTCATGACCTAGAATTGTTGTTAGGGTGTCATGACCTTAGAATTATTGTTTCTGTACCTATTACCTTGGCATTTGTTCGGAGAGCAAAGTAAGAATTTCATTGCTCAGGAAATGTAGCATTTCTTAACTGTGCACTTGACAGTAAAGCCTTTGAATCTTGAATCTTAAACCCTAAACTACAGGATAAGCAGCTACAATAGTATAATACTGTATATCCAGACATCATTCACTACATTACTTCTGTCTTTATCTCATTTCTATGCTCAGGGGCATGAGGGGGTTTTGATCATTTTAACATATTAAATTAATTTAGTATGTTATTTCACCGGGTCAGGAAGAGGGTCTAAATAAAACGGAGGCAGTGGGCTTATTTAAAAGTATCATTTCATCATTTGACCTACCTGCCAGCCGTTTCGCCAAAAAGACCTCCCATCTCTCTCTTTCTCTCAGTTTACTCGCATTAGAAATCTCCATTGCACAGACAACTCCTGGGGCTGTTAATGGATTTTTTTTTTCTTTCAGTTGGTTGAATAAATCAGTCTGGAGCAGCCACAAGGGAACAAAAATAAATCTCTGGAAACTTCGGAGTCCGGACGTCAGCAACACTGCTTTAGGGTGAAGCCAGGAAGTAAAACTTTTCACTGAAGCCCTGTTATTGACATGTGGGAAAAAATGCGAGCAGATTATCTGCATTGCTGCACTGTTTTTTTTAAAGAAGGCAGCAGTCTGAAACAGCCTTAAAACTAAATTACTTCCTCACAACTAGACACAGACGTTCCAAGCATAGAGCGTTGCTTCTCGCGCCATGTTTTTTTTTGTCATTTCTATGGTAACGCGTAACTTCTGTTGGCAGCGTAACGGACCCTAAATATCGTGATATTCATTTTTACACCGGTATCAAAAATTATACCAGTATTATCGTGAACGATACAATATGGCACACCCTGACTCTCAACATATCCAAAATGGCAAAAACTATCCAGAATGTTCAGCAGAAAATTCTCAAAAGTAGACTACATGTACAAACAACGGAATGCCAGGGCTCATTAACGTCACTGCAACACAACTCAGCATCCAGCCAGCCAGCAGCCACAAAAGGAGCTTGCTCTTTCTCCCATAGCAAACATCCAGAACTTTTAAGCAGCTCAACACAAAACAATGGACCTCATGTGTTACAACAGACACAATTTCCCTTTAAGCAGAAAAATTGTAAACATAAACAAACAACTGTCTCAGCCGTGATAACACTCCACCGTGCTGCAAAAGATGGCGCCAGTGTATGAGGCTGACCGTCTGTCTCTGACAGCTTTGCTTGTTTTTTTTACTGTTTTTAACCATTGGCATTCAAGAAATCAAGTCCCTACTTGTGTACGACCGCCAAACATTGTTGGATCTTAGACTTTCTGCCGAGGATCTTATTTCGTCTGATTATGGTGGACCGAAGCCTCCGCTCTTGTCAGATATCCCGCCTTACCTGTATCGGGCCTTGGCCCCTCTCTCCGAGCGAAGGCGGAGGTGGAGGAAGAGGCCTCACCGTCACCGTGGGAAACGCAGCGGTCGGCTGGTGAAACTGAAGGCCCGCCTGGCACATTTCTTCTCTGTTCCCCGGACTCCAGGCGGATTATGTTCCCTGGATCCTGCTGATGCCTGCCTGGTCCCTGTGACTGGCCTTGGTGAGGTGATCCGGCCCCGGCGCTGCTACTCTCCCAGGCCCCGCCAGCGTGGGGTAAATCCCTGGCACCTGACACCGCTGTGGCACGTTTCCTGTTCTGCTGAGGCCCAGGCATCAGCTCCAGCCCGGATTGGCCTGGTAAACGCCAGATCACTGGCAAATAAAACTTACATCCTGAAGGATTTCATCAGCTCCTGGGAACTGGATTTCTTTTTCGTTGCGGAGACCTGGCAGACTGTGGGTGAACTCTCTGGTCTGTCCGAAGTTTTACCCCCAGGTTACTGTTATTTTAATACCCTGCAGACAACAGGACGAGGAGGAGGAACGGTAACTGTTTACAAAAATGACTATAAATGTAAGCAGCGCTTTTTACCTTCTCCGTTCTCCAGCTTTGAACTGACTTTCTTTGAGGTGGGTCAAATAAACCCTCTACTGTGTGCTGTCATATTCAGACCACCCAAATATAATAAGGACTTTTTAAATGACTTTGCCATTTTCTTAGCTGGTATTGTTACAAATTATGATCGTACTCTTATCGTTGGAGATTTTAACATAGAATCAGAATCAGATTCTGATTCTGATTTTAACATACATGTGTGTTGTCCTGATAAGCCGCTGGTGAAAGACTTTTTAAATGTCATTGATTCTCTAAATCTGGTGCAGTCCGTGACTGGTGGCGCTACACACGAGCACGGGCACATGTTAGATCTTGTCCTCTCGTATGGCCTGTCTGTTGTTAATTTAGAATTCTGTGACACTGTATTGTCCGACCATATGACTGTATTATTTGAGGCTGATCTGTCACGCACTGCAGCTAAAACTCGCGCTCCTGCTCAGCGCTGCCATATTTTTAACCCTTCCACTGCCGGTCGGTTCTCCGCTGCCTTTGACCAGCTCTGTGTCCCTCCCAGCTCCATCTCATCTGTGGAGGAACTCAGCTCCTGATTTCACTCCTCCTGCCAAACCATCTTGGACTCTGTGGCTCCACTGAAAACCAAGCAGCCTCGATCCAAACCTGAGCCGTGGCTCAATGACAGAACTCGTGCAGTCAGACAGGGGTGCCGCAGAGCTGAACACAGATGGAAGAAAGACAAACTGCAGGTGTCATTGCAGATTTTAAAAGACTGCTGGCATCAGTATCAAAACACTGTCAAGCAGGAAAAAAGCAAATACTTTGCTAATATTGTTTTATCTCACTGTCATAATCAACGTGTTTTATTTAACACTATTGACTCTGTTCTCAACACCCCACAGACTGACTGTTTGGAGGCCTCCTCTGAGTTATGCAATGATTTTATGAACTTTTTTATTGATAAGGCGGCCACCACCAGGGCTCTCATCTCAGCTCCTGCCTCTGATCCCTTTGTCTCTGTCCCTTGTTCTGCTGTTTTTGATCAATTTGAACCTGTGACTCTGTCATTTTTCGAGGATGTGGTTACCCACATTAAGCCCTCAGGGTCTCCCTGTGATACTGTCCCTCCTAGACTCTTTAAAGAGGTACTTCCCAGTATAGGCCAGTCAGTTCTCACCATCTTGAACAGCAGCCTGTCATCTGGTGTGGTTCCTGGAAATTTTAAACATGCAGTAGTACAGCCCCTGATTAAGAAACCTGGTCTCAATCATACCATGTTGGCAAATTTTAGGCCCATTTCCAAGCTACCATTTCTCTCAAACATTTTAGAGAAAATTGTCTATATGCAGCTGAAATGTCTTCTGGATGAACATGGTATTTTGGAGATTTTTCAGTCTGGTTTCAAAGCTCTTCATAGCACAGAGACAGCCTTGTTAAGAGTTTTTAATGATATTCTCTTGGCTTGTGATTCAGGTGAATATGCTGTTCTTGTGCTGCTTGATTTAACTGCTGCCTTTGACACAGTGGACCATCATGTTTTAATTTCCCGTTTGCAGCACCTAGTGGGCATTTGTGGCACTGCTCTCAACTGGTTTAGATCCTATCTGTCAGACAGGACTTTTAAAGTTAGCATGTCTGGGTTTGAATCCTCTTCTGCTCCTCTGCCTTATGGGGTCCCACAGGGGTCAGTTCTAGGGCCCATGCTTTTTTCTCTGTTCATACTTCCACTGGGTTCCATTTTTAAAAAGCATGTTATCTCTTTCCACCTGTATGCTGATGACTGCCAGATTTACAGTATGTCCCTCTAAAACAAAAAGCTGCCTCATCAGTAAACTCACTCCCGGCGTGCATTAAAGACATAAAGTCTTGGATGGCCCTAAACTTCCTAAATTTTATTGATAAGAAGACCGAAGTGATGGTGTTTGGACCTAGTCGCCCCTGTGAGTCCCTTCCTGTATACTTGGGCCCCCTTACTCCTTATGTTAAATCCACAGCTAGGAACCTTGGTTTTTTCATGGACAGGGATTTTAAATTAGACACGCAGATTCGTTCTGTGGTAAAATCCAGCTTCTTTCATCTAAGGCGTTTAGCAAAAGTAAAACCCATTCTCTCTAGACCACACTTGGAAACAGTAATCCATGCTTTTATTTCATCTCGGCTGGATTACTGTAACACACTTTATGCCGGTGTCAGCCAGTCATCTCTTTCCCGTTTGCAGCTGGTTCAAAATGCCACCGCTCATCTTTTGACAGGTACACGTGGAAGAGATCACATCACACCCATCTTAGCTTCACTCCACTGGCTGCCCGTGTATTTTAGAGTTCATTTTAAAATTCTTTTATTTGTTTTTAAATCCTTAAATGGTCTTGCTCCACTTTACCTCTCTGAGCTTCTGCATCCCTACGCTCCCACCCGGTCCCTTAGGTACCCCTGGACATTAGACAAGCACCTTCACTGTCCATTTTTAAAACACGTCTTAAAACACATTTTTACTCCCTGGCCTTCGACCCAGTATGAGACATTGATTTTATTAAATGAAATGGATTTTTTTTTTTTTTTTAATTTAAGTTTTTGTAAAGGGTATACAGGTCATTACAGCATTGCATTGTTTACATTTTCATCACGTTCCCTTACTTTTTGCTATTTGACAACATTGGAAGAATAATTATTACAACACCCTTTTTTTTTAAGGTGAAAGAAAAAGTGAAATTAAAGAGAATAAAAAAAACAAAACAAAAGAGCAAAAAACAAACAAAAATAAAAACAAATAGTTAAAAATAAAAGAGCATCTGAGTAGCGTTGGAATAAAGAGCAGAGCCATTATTGAAATGGTATTTGTCAAAGATTAGATCTAATGGAAGACACGTATGCAATCCAGGGTTGCCAAAAGTTCATGAACCCATCCATGTCCTGTCTCAGTGCGAATGTCAACTTTTCCATCGAGTAAATGTCTTGGATCACGTTAATCCAATCTTCAGGTGTAGGACAGTCCTTCAACATCCATTTTTTAGTTAGGGCTTTTTTACTTGCCAATATTAAAACAGTGAATAAGTATTTTTCTCCTCGTCTTTCCAGTGAGTCTGGTAGTAAACCCAAATACAAAGTTACAAAAGAAAAGGGGACTGTTATTTTGAATATTTTCCCCAATATTGTCTGTACATTGGTCCAATATTGGTGGATAACTGGGCATGACCAAAACACATGAAAATGATTTGCAGTCTCTTCACCACACAAGCGCCAACAATTCAACCCCTTATGGGTAAATTTGTTTTGTGCAGGTGTTCTGAAAAATCTTACCAAATTTTTCCATCCAAATTCTCTCCACTGCAGGGATGAAGTACTTTTCCATTGTTGTTTATTTAGCTTTTCCCATATTTCTAGTTGTAAAGTGAAATTCCCCTCTTTTTCCCATCTCTCTTTTATATATGATGTGTTGTCTCCTTTCAAGTCTTGAAGACCTTGGTATATTTTTGAAATGTATCTAATCCCTGGGATCCCTTTATATGCCATTAAGAAGACCTTCAGAACACCTGACTGGGCCCTTTCCAAATTCTCCTTTTTAAGTATTTTGTTTATGTGGTGTCTAAGCTGAAAGAACCTGAAAAGGTCTTGATTTATTAGACCTTGTTTTTTCAAATCTTCAAAACTTCTTAAAATTTGCCCTTTAAAAAAATCATAATATTTTATCAGTCCGTTCTCTTTCCACTTTTTAAATCTAGTGTCTGTTTTATTAGGAGTAAAGTCTTGATCATAGGCAATCCATTGCAGAAATCGATAGGGCTCTTTAGTTTGATTCTCTCTGACAATCATAAACCAAATTTTTAGCGGGGTCTCTATCCACGGTTTAGTGCTATTCAAAAGTTTAGGTAAGGCATTGTTCCCTATTATTGCCTGTAGGGGGATGTCACTTGTTATTTGGCAATCGATCTCCTTCCATTGTGCAGTGTAGACTGGGTTACATATCTCTACTAAAGTTTTAATTTGTGCGGCTTTAAAATAGTCCCTGATATTTGGCAGCGCAAGCCCACCTTTGTCTTTGTTTAGCTGTAAAGTTCTATATCTGATTCTAGGTCTCTTGCCCTGCCATATGAACCTTGAGATCATTCTGTCCAGCTCCTGCCATGTTTTTTTGGGAGGTTCTACCGGTATTGTTTGGAAAAGGTATAGAAGACGTGGAAGTATATTCATTTTGACTGCATCGTTTCTTTGTGCAGTACCCAAGAATGGTATCATATTCCATCTTGCTAGGTCAGATTTTATTTTTGCCACCAGAGGATCATAGTTTAGTGTTATAATTTTGTTGAGTTGTTTCGGGATATTGACCCCCAGATATTTCATAGATTCCAATTCCCAGTTAGTTTTGAGTTTGCTTAGTGAATAATGATTTGGGTCATAGTTGAATGTTAAAACTTGGGTTTTATGCATGTTTAATTTGTACCCCGATAAATCTCCATACTCTGAAAAAACTGAGATTAGTTCTGGTAAAGAGGTGTCCAGCTGCCCCAGGTATATTAAAATGTCATCAGCAAAGAGTGCTATTTTATGTTCCTTCTGACCAAGTGTAATACCCTGAATTTTTTGATTCTGTCTTATCCATTGGCTCAGAGGTTCTATGAAGATTGCAAAGAGCAGTGGAGACAAGGGGCATCCCTGACGACATCCTCTTTCCAGCTCAAAAGATGATGATAAATTACCGTTAATCCTTATTTTAGCTGTTGGTTTTTTATATAGTGCCTGGATAGTTCTAATGAAGTTGTTATGAAAATTGAAACTGGATAAGATTCTATATAGGAAAGACCAGTCAACCGAATCGAATGCTTTCTCGGCATCTAATCCCAATATGACTGCATTTAAGTTATATTTTTTTATATGATGAATTATGTGTAAAGTGCGTCTAATGTTGTCTTGTGTCTGTCTTTGTCTTATAAAACCTGTTTGGTCTAAATGAATTAAGTCTGTCAGTATATTTTCTAACCTTTTGGCAAGGATAGTGGTAAAAAGCTTATAGTCCTGATTTAATACACTGATTGGTCTGTAGTTGGAGCAATCTAGTTTATCCTTTTCAGGTTTAGGTATAACTGCAATGACCCCTTCTCTCCAGGAGGGGGGGGGGATTTCCCCTGTGTGGAGGACATAGTTAAATGTTTTCAGGAGGAGAGGAGATAGTTGCTGTTTAAAGGTTTTGTACCACTCTGCTGTATAGCCATCTGCTCCTGGGGATTTGTTAGCTTTAAGTTTCATAATTGCTTTTTCCAATTCTTTAGGTTGTATTTCTGACAGTAGTGTTTTATTTTGAGACTCCGTAAGTTGGGGAAGGTTTAATGTATTTAGGAATGCTTTGGATGTGTTTTTATGTTTTTTGAGGGAGTATATGTTCTTATAGTAGTTCTCGAAGCTGTTAAGAGTATCCTGAATTCTGAATTTTATTTCCTTTAATACTGGGTCTCTGATTTTGTAGATTGCTCTTTCTGTTTGTTGTTTCCTCAATTTATAGGCTAGTAATTTTGCCGATTTACTGCCTGCTTCATAGAATTTTTGTTTCAGAAATGTAAGTTTCTTCTGGATTTCAATTGTGTAGATCTCATTTATTTGATTTTTAATTTCCTTAATCTTGAGCGAGTCATTAGAATGAGTGTTGCCTTTGTGTTCTTTTTCTAGGTTCTTAAGTTCTGACTCTAAAGTGATTAGTTTTTCTTGTCTCAGTTTCTTTTGGATTGCCAGTTTTGCAATAATCTTTCCCCTTATTACAGCTTTGCATGCATCCCACAGTATTAAAGAGGATACTTCTCCATTATCATTTTCTTCCAAATATCTGAGAATATCTGATTCCAATTCATCTTTCAGTGGTCCTTTCAGGACATTTGAATTCAACCTCCAAGAAAATGTATTATTTGTGTAATTTTGGATACTTACTGTAAGTCCATATAGATCGGACTGTGGTCAGAGAGATCCATCAGTCCTATTTTACATGTTTTTACTTTTCCAATGTCTCTATTAAACATAAAAAAAGTAATCAATCCTTGAGTAAGATGAATGTGGCGTTGAATAAAATGTATAATCTTTTACACTGGGGTTGAATTCCCTCCACACATCAGATTCCCATTTCTTTTAGTAGCATCCAAGTTTTCTTTGAGTGTTATTTTGATGTGGAGAATTACCTGATGCATCCCAGTATGGATTCAGTCTTAGATTGAAGTCTCCACCACATATCACTAAACCTTGGGCTTTAGTTATCATTAGGTCAAATACATTTTTATAAAATTTCGAGTTAGCACCTGGAGGTGCATATACATTCAGCAGGGGGATACTTCTCCCTCTAGCCGCCCAAGTACCAAACTGTAGCTCCCTTCTTTATCTTTGTGTTCTGATTTTTTTTCAAATGTAATTTTGGTTGATATCAATGTCGCTACTCCCCTCCTCCTCCCTGACTTATATGAAGATGAAGAGATCATTTTAAACCCTTGTCTATTGAGTTTAGTGTGCTCCACGTCTGTTAGGTGGGTTTCTTGTAAAAATATTATTTCTGCTTTGTCTTTTTTCATTTTGCCTAGAATCTTGGATCTTTTAACTGGATTCAGGATCCCTTTTACATTATATGAGACTATTTTGGTTACACCCTGTTTCTCCATTGTGTTGTCTTATTTAGTATAACAGTGTGGTGACCCTCTTTTATGCTACTCAGAAACTGAAAGAACATTAAGAACATGAAAAACATTAAGAACATAGTGTACAAAACTTTAAAACAAAAAACTGACAAAAGAACTTCCTGAGCTGAGGTCTTTTTAAAGACCCTGGAAGAGCCTTGATAGAGTGTAGGCTCTGAGGGAAATTCCTCAAACTCTGTTACGTGTTGAGGGCCCTCTCTTACCCCTGTAAGTTGTCCCATGTTTTTAACGTGAATTTCAGATCCCAATCCGAACTTGTAATGATTTTTTTTTTTTTTTAATTCCTATACCCTATGAAATCGTGTGCACCCTCCCACCCCCATCACAGCAAACATTCACGCTAATACAGTATTTGTTAGTGTGGGGAGAACATGTGGATCAATGTCACATTTCTATTTTAACAAGGTTGTTTGTTTGTTTTTTTAATTAAAAAGACTTATTTGTTTCTAATACTATGACTGATCCATGAAATGTTTTACCACATGCTGATTCTGCATCTCCTTTAATGTTTGTTACCTTGTAGGAGGGGGGTTGGATGTGCAGAATGACTAAGAAAGAAAAAAAGAAAAAAGGTCGCTATTCCCTCCTGAAAACGGCAAGCTTATCCTTGGAGCTCTGGCGCTGGGTTTCCCGTTGCTGGCCCGTGGATTTTGAAGGTCTCTGTGTGGACCACGTTTGAGCCTTGATCCTATCGCTCAGGTCTGCTGCGGGTTTAAACACCGTTACCAGGAGCCCTCTTCTCGCCATGTCAATTGTAGCTTCTTCCGCCGAATTATAGAGACATGTCTCTTCACCGTAGAAGACCCTTAACGTCGCAGGAAATGGCGTCTGAAAGCGCAGTTTTTTCTCTCGTAGCACCTTTTTAGCGTCGTTGTATTCCCGGCGCTTTTTAAGAACCTCCGGGGCGTAATCGTGTTCCACGAAGACTTTTCTCTCTTGGTGCATAAATCCTTTTTTCTGCCAAGCCAGTCTTACAACCTCTTGTTTTATGTTGAAATTAGAGAATCTCACCACCACAGAACGTGGGGGCGCTTCCGCCGCTGGCTTAGCGGCTAATGTACGATGGGCCTTTTCTATCTTCAAATCAGTGGTTTGGGGAATATCCAGCTTCTCTCTCAGTAAAGATTCCACACATTCCGCCATTGTGTTGAAACCATCTTCGGCTCCTTCTTTCAGACCGTGAATTCTAATGTTGTCTCTTCTCTGCCTTCCTTCTTGGTCGGTTAGCTTAGCTTCCAATCTTGACTGTCGTTTGTGTAGATCCAGCACGGAATCTTCAAGCACTTTTATTCTTTCTTCAGCTTCCAAGATACGGTTCTCGGCCTGGTCCACTCTGCTGTTCGTCCTTTTTAATTCATCTCTGAATTCATGAAATTCGGCCCAAACCTCTTGGCGAAATCGTCGTAATTCTTCAAATAACGTTTTCAAGCTAACCTTCTTGTTAGCTACGTTCAGCTCCTCGTCTTCTGAACGGAGATCCTCCGGTTCAGTTTCTTCGGCTGATGCGTGTCCTGGCCTGGGAAATGACAGTTTCTTCTGTTTTTGTTTAGGCATGATGTTTTGGTCTTTTGATTTTTACTCTTCCAAAAATCCGTTAAGTCTGATTTTCAAGATGTTTTCCTGGATTGGTTCTGGGAGCTTCAGCGTTAAGCTGCTATCACCATGGTGTCCAGACCGGAAGTCGGATTTTTTTTTTTTTAACTTTTTTTCTTGTGTTAGCGCCCTTTGTGTTAGTGCCCTGCTTTTATGTTCTCTTGCTGTACAGCACTTTGTGTAGCGAGTGTTGCTTTTAAAGTGCTTTGTAAATAAAGTTGATTGATTGATTGATTGAAAAATGGTGGGGGAGTGAATAGACATTACGAACACAGCTTCAGAATTTTTTTGACTGGTACTCACCAACAGTTGGACCTAAAGCTATGAGGATGAAAACAGGAGAATTTTTGTCCGTGTCAGCTGCTGGAGGACAGCTACAACCTAGCATGTAGCTACTAGCCAGCTAGCTGGCTTCCACAGAAGAAGAACAACCCACCATCCAGGCAAAGTTTTGGAGGAAGCTGTGACAGTTATCCAGGTGAGAGCTCTGACAGACTGAGTGTATGGGGCTGACCGTCTATCTCTGACAGCTTTGCTTGTTTTTATACTCTTTTTAACCACTGATGTATGACCGCCAAACGTTGGATTTTAGACTTCCTGCCGAGGATCTTATTTCGTTTGATTATGGTGGACAGAAGCCTCCGCTCCTGTCAGATATCCCGCCTTACCTGTATTGGACCTCAGCCCCTCTATCCAAGTGAAGGCGGAGGAAGAGGCCTCACCGTCACCGTGGGAAATGCAGCGGTCAGCTGGTGAAACTGAAGGCCCGCCTGGCACATTTGTTCCCTGTTCCCCGGACTCCGGGCGGATTATATTCCCGGGTTTTTGGCGTTCCCTGGATTCTGCTGATGCCTGCCTGGTCCCCGTGACTGGCCTTGGTGAGGTGATCCGGTCCCGGCGCTGCTACTCTCCCCGGCCTCGCCAGCGTGGGGTAAATCCCTGGCATCTGAGACCGCTGCACCGCGTTTCCTGTTCTGCTGAGGCCCAGGCTTCAGCTCCAGCCAGGATTGGCTTGGTAAACGCCAGATCACTGACAAATAAAACTTAAATCCTGAAGGATTTCATCGGCTCCCGGGAACTGGATTTCTTTTTCGTTACGGAGACCTGGCAGACTGTGGGTGAATTCTCTGCTCGGTCTGAAGTTTTACCCCCAGGTTACTGTTATTTTAATTCCCCGCGGACATAGGGCGAGGAGGAGGAACGGCAACCGTTTACAAAAATGACTATAAATGTAAGCAGTGCTTTTTACCTTCTCCGTTCTCCAGCTTTGAACTGACTTTCTTTGAGGTGGGTCGCTTTAACCCGGTACTGTGTGCTGTCATATACAGACCACCCAAATATAAGGACTTTTTAAATGACTTTGCCAATTTCTTGGCTTGTATTGTTACAAATTAATGATCTTATCGTTGGAGATTTTAACATACATGTGTGTTGTCCTGACAAGCCGCTGGTGAAAGACTTTTAAATATTATTGATTCTCTTAATCTGGTGCAGTCCGTGACTGGTGGCGCTACACACGAGCACGGACACATGTTAGATCTTGTCCTCTCGTATGGCCTGTCTGTTTTTAATTTAGAAATGTGTGACACTGTATTGTCCAACCATATGCCTGTATTATTTGAGGCTGAGCTATCATGCACTGCAGCTAAAACTCGCGCTCCTGCTCAGCGCCGGATTTTTAACCCTTCCCACTGCCGGTCGGTTTCTTCGCTGCCTTTGACCAGCTTGAGTCCCTCCTGGTTCCATCTCGTCTGTGGAGGAACTCAGCTCCTGGTTTCACTCCTCCTACCAAACCATCTTGGACTCTGTGGCTCCACTGAAAACCAAGCAGCCTCGATCCAAACCTGAGCCGTGGTTCAATGACAGAACTCCTGCAGTCAGACAGGAGTGCCGCAGAGCTGAACGCAGGTGGAAGAAGGGCAAACTGCAGGTGTCATTGCAGATTTTAAAAGACTGCTGGCATCAGTATCAAATACTGTCAAGCAGGGAAAAGCAAATATTTTGCTCATATTGTTTTATCTCATTGTCATAATCAGCGTGTTTTATTTAACACTATTGACTCTTTTCTTAACACCCCACACAAACTGACTGGTTGGAGGCCCCTTCTGAGTTATGTAATGATTTTATGCACTTTTTTATTGATAAGGTGGCCACCACCAGAGCAACGTCGTAAGATTCAAAACTGCCATTTGTAAATTCAGCCGTGAGTTTTTATTGTTTCTGTGATAATCAACAAAATAAATTGCTACACGCCTTGGTTCCCAATTGGTCCCAAACCAATTGTAAACTGGTATTCCCAAGCAATTGTAAATAATTCCCAAAAACCCGGGAATATAATCCGCCCGGAGTCCGGGAACAGGGAACAAATGTGCCAGGCGGGCCTTCAGTTTCACCAGCTGACCGCTGCATTTCCCACGGTGACGGTGAGGCCTCTTCCCTCCGCCTTCGCTTGGATAGGGGGCTGAGGTCCAATACAGGTAAGGCGGGATATCTGACAGGAGCGGAGGCTTCTGTCCACCATAATCAAACGAAATAAGATCCTCGGCAGGAAGTCTAAAATCCACGCCTTGGTTCCAAGGTTGTCATAGCCAGGAGCGGCCACTGGGTTAAGCTCCCAGGCCCATCAAATGCTCCTTACGGCATGCATCTCGAAAAGCCTCTGACAACTAAGGTCCAACTCCTAGCCTGCCCGTGGGTTTAGTCTCTAAGCCCGGCGGAACTGCTTTTACTAATAGGAGAAGGGGGCAGGGCGGATCTCTGGCGCCTTAAAACCAGATGCTTCGGGTAGATGGTGGCTCGTCAACCTGAGAAGGTAGCCCATCTAGGGGAAGGTAAACCCTGATTTCAAACCCTCTGCTGCCTTGCAGCACACCCGGTCACGGGAAAGGCTTCGGGAGTCCTACCCTGAGGAAAAATCCAGAGTCGGAGCCCCCTAAGGCAGTTCTCTGTTGTGCTCAACATCGTTCTGGCAGCTCCTGCGACGGCGCTGGTGCCAAACTATAGCAGCCCCTGCTGTTCCTTTGGATTCATCAGTGACGTGGAGAGGGGGGACATGCTGCATGGGTAACATCTTGTCCTCCATATCTTCCTGCCCAGGCTTGAATCCTACCAACGCCCAACGCTGGAAGGTAGAACACCGGTGCGCATCGGCCTGTTCAGCCACAGGCGGTGCTGTTCCAGCAGAGTAGACGTTTAGGATTCTCTTCCATGGTCATCATAGACCGACGGAGGCCGACGACGAAAATTGCTACACGCAAATCAACACCGTCACAAAACACTCACCATCTTCCCTGTGAGCAGCCATCAGCTCAGAGACCTCCTGGTATTTCACTTCGGAATGCTCTGCCGGTGCCGGTGCTGAAAAGTTCATAGGCTTAAAAGTTCATATAGTGGTCAAATTTGACCAAATGTGGTTATTTCTCAACAGTCTCCCCGTCGGTGCGCACAGTTTTTCCATCGGTGTTGCAGCGCTTGGATCCCTGCACTTGAAAAATAAACTACATTTGGTCAAACTTGACAACTATGAACTTTTCAGCCTATGAGTTCAGCCCCGTCTGCCCTGCTGCGGCAGAGCAAGTTGAAATGAAAGTATACCAGGAGGTCTTTGAGCTGATGGCTGCTCACAGGGAAGATGGGTGAGTGTTTTATGATTTTAAGCATCTTTTACATTATCAGTGAAAATGTCAGCATGTAAACATAATGGGATAATGGGCTGCCTTCCTATAATGAACCCACACACTTGAGGTAGTACTCAGTTGAGATGTTAAACCAACCACACCGTGTCGAGTCGAGCAGAGTCGAGGCGAGTCGGGCTGAGTAGGTACTAGTGGAAAAGGGGCTTAAGGCTGTTTAGAGGAACAACCGCATGGAACATAGTGGAAATACAGTTCTGCAGGCTGGAGCTGCTCTAGCCAGAGCTCCTCTGAGCAATCGCCAAACATACACTACAAATTCATTCATTCTGTGCACAATCATCCCTGCACAGTCTCAACACACTCCAAAAGTATTTTACTAGGCTGTGCTGCATCGGGACAAAACTGTCAGACAACCCTGTCTGATTACAGGTGCATGTCAATGAATTAGAATATCATTGAAAAATTAATTTATTTCAATAATTCAAAAAGTGAAACTCATATAGATTCTTGTCACACAGAGTGATATATTTCAAGCTTTCCTTTTAATTTTTATGATTATGGTTTACAGCTAATAAAAACTCAAAATTCAGTTTCTCAAAAAATTAGAATATTACATAAGATTAATTTTTAAAAATTGATTTTTAATAGAAATGTTGGCCGTGTATGTCCATGTATACACTCAGTACTTGGCCGGAGCTCCTTTTGCATGAATTAGTGCATCATTGCAGTGTGGCATGGAGGTGATCAGCCTGTGATACTGCTGAGCTGTTATGGAAGTCCAGGTTTCTTTGGTAGTGGCCTTCAGCTCGTCTGTGTTGTTGGGTTTGGTGTCTCTCATCCTCCTCTTGACAATACTCCATAGATTCTGTATGGGGTTTAGGTCAGGAGAGTTTGCTGGCCAATCATCACTTGGATGTCTGTGTCTGTTTGCGTCTTTGCATTGAGTTCACATGCAATTGCTTCGTGTGAAAAATTCACACTTTCGTGTTTGGTCTTAACACACCTCGAGTGGTTGGCAGTTGGCGTTCCAGTACAGCACTGAGTGAGTCAATGAATGAATATTTCGAACAGATCTTTTAAGTGTACATACTGAAGTGAATCAGCATGTTTTATTGAACTGTGGATCTCATTGCAAATAATCACCATCATGTTTCTTGAGCTGGATTTATGCACCCGCGTCGATGGCATTGATGCAGCAGCGACGCAGCGCCCTCCTGTGTCACCCGACCTATCACGTTGGCGATGCAGACGTGATAGGTCCGTCTTGTCTCCTCTTTCACAGTTCCTGGTTCTTGTCTCTGCTGCACTCTGCTCATTCACTGCAGTGCCACTTCTAACGTGAGTCGGCTAAACAATGATCCAAATTCAAAAGAATATTGAGGAAGTTAAGCAGCGGTAGAACATTTGTATTACTCGTCCTAACCCCAGTAATTATGTAGATTGGCAGATGATGGCAGCAGCAGTAGTCGGTCATACTGTAACGTCTTCTGTTTTTTCTCTGTTGCAGCCACTGTATGAAAAGTTTTATCTTGTCCGTTGGTATTTAATGACCAAAAACACGACGGACACAAATCACTCTACACATCGGCAAAAACCCATTTTGGCAACAGAACAATGTATTCGAACTGGCACACAAGGAAAAATCCGCAGCGGCATTGATGTGATGCGGGTGCATAAATCCAGCTTTACTGATGAGTACTTTACCCCATCAGGGAACAGAGAATTATTGTGCCTTTGTTTTTGTCTTTGGGTGTGTTTGTGTTTCTGCACACAGTAAAAAATGATTTGTTGACAGATGTCATGTTATTGCTTTTACTAAATTAAGTTTATGATTCTTAAAGGTCAGATATTTTACTGGATTTATTAATAATATTTACATCAAATTATCCACTTAAGTCAGACATCAAATGTGATGTTCTATCCATTTCCACGCTCATTTCCTGTTTTCATTATTCTGTAGTGCTGTGTTCCATGTTGTTTGAATAGATCTGATTTAAAAAAAAAAAAAAAAAAAAAAAAGCTTTTCTCCATCTTTTTTTGTGATGAGAAAAGGTGTTTTTCAGGTGTTTGTGTCAGAGCCCAGTCATGTTTGTGTTATTTATTGATTCTCTCTCTGTGTCTCTCTCAGTCTTCACAATGCTGTCTAGACCACCCATGCTGAATGAGAGTGATGGCAGGGGGCGGGGCCTGGTGTCGGTGACTCCGCCTCTTGTTCTCCCATTACCCGATGAGGACACTGGTATTACTGACAGTCGTGTGTTGTTGTGTGCACTTGTTTCTCTGATCGCACCGTTTAAATAGCTTTCCCTGTTTCTCTTCCAGGAGTTTTCTCCCCACCTGCGCCTCTTTCTGCTTCAGCACCAATTGCTCCTCCATCTGCTCCTTCCCCCTGCTGCCCCTGCTCCACCCTCTTGCCCCGCCTCCTTGCCACACATCGAATGGAGGTGCGGCGCCTCCTGCGTGGTGCTCTGGCATCCCTTGGGCGCCGTCTGGACTCTTTAGAGAAGAGGAGCAGAAGGAAGAAGAAGAGAAATGGGCAGGAAAGACACAGAGGAGCAGCAGCTTGTTCTCCTGGTAAGTAAAAAAATCTCTGCTCAATATTTGTTGATCAGAACCAATTGACTGATTGCTTCATCATCTCTCTGCAGGTCCACCTGCCTTCAGCTCCACCTCCTCTTTCTCGTGTCGCCCTGACCCGCTCCTCACCACAAGGACTTCATCATCATCCTCAGACAGCGAGGAGTTGTCCATGCTGCCTCTTTCTTCCAGTTCCTGTCAGATAGAAAAGAGGAGAAGGAAGAGAAGAGAAGAAGAGCAGGTTGACAGAAGGAAGAAGAGGAGGAGGAAGGACCACACAGAAGGAGAATTAGATGTTTCATCTGGAAACGGACAAGAAGAGGCAGAAGATGGGAGGTTTGTGGGGAAGATGGTGGTCTGCTTCAGAGGAGGAGCAGAGGAAGAGGAGGCGTCACTTACTCTACATGACCTCAACAACAGAGAGCTCAGAAGACAGGAAGAAGACACTAGCCAATCAGAGAAGCCCATCAGTGTCCTCATGAGGAAAAATGGCTGCAGAGAGCCACCCATACAGTTGCTTTTGTTGGACAGGTGAGAAAATGAAAGAAAGATGAGAGTGGGAGTCACTCACTGAAGGCGGGGGGAAACCTGTCTTTGTCCAGTAGTTCATGTCAGAGTGGCTGCTGTCATTTGTGTGGTTTGGTATTGTCTTTCCTGTTTCAGCAAGACCGTGTCAAAGTCATAGACTGTAAAATAAGGATGTATAGCAGGAGAGGTCTTCGTGGGATATCAGACAAAGGATATGTGGCTGTGATTTTTATTAGCTCATTCCAGCAAATCTGAAAGGAGCTAATGGGATGACGTGGCATCCGCCTGTCCATCCACATTTCACGGGAATCACTTCTCCTCCTAGGCAATTTGCCCCAGTGCTCTCTAGGGCTGTGCAGTATGACAGTGTATTTTGGATGACGAGCTAAAAACATCCATCGTTTATATCAAGATTTAAAATGCACATACCTCCATATCTTCAGCAAAGCTCCTCACACACTACTTGCCCTTCCCCTGCAGTGCATGCAGCGGAACAGGTGTGTGGGTGGCCAGGCTTCACTCTGACGGTTAACACAGCAACTAACTCCAAACACAGTTAACCCTTTCATTCTCCCTGTGCTGCATGTACTCCTGGAGCTCCGGTTTCCTCCCACATTCCAAAGACGTGCATGTAAGGTTAATTGGTCATTCTAAATTGTCCCTAGCTATCTGTCTTCTATAGGCCCTTAGAATAGAGGTTTAGTACTAGTGAAAGTGCTTTGAGTGGTCTTTGAGACTAGAAAGCGCGCTATACAAGTGCAGGTCCTTAATTATATCCTCTGTTAAATTAGATAGCACAGCGGGGGTACATATTGATTGCCTTAGAAGTTGTTCTCCACTCTTGACACGATTTGAACAGAAGTTACTGGACACAGTAGAAAGCCGTTTTGGTAACACATGAATGCATCCAGCTTCCAGTCACAACTGGCACATTCTAAACTCCCAACGACTGTGTCAGGTGCGCTTGATTCTTCCCCCGGCCTACACCCCCACGGATAAAGGGCAGTTAAAAAAGGTCACTTTTGACCTCTTATGGTCAAGCGGTCAGTGCAACCATGCCAAGGTTACGCTTCAGGTATTGTAGCATTGGTATGCAAGCGATAAGTGGATTCTGAGTTAGTAGGAGGACAAAATTTGTCACATACATGCATGCATACATATGGGGGGGGGGGGGTGAAAAGTTTATAGTGGTCAAATTTGACCAAATGTGGTTTATTTTTCAACCGCAGGGATCCAAGCGCTGCAACACCAATGGAAGAAGTGTGTGGACCGAAAAGGAGACTATGTTGAAAAATAAACCATATTCGGTAAAATTTGACCATTATGAATTTTTCAGCCCCCCCTCATACACACACCGCAGAATCTCTTTTGTGTATATATATGAAATTTTGGTCATATCGCACATCCCTAATGCTCACCAAACTCGCTCATAAGGATCCTCAGGTGGGTCTGCATACAGGTTTTGCTCAAGGCCAAAGTCAAAGGTCAGGAGATCTGGGCACTTATATGATTTCAGAAAAATCGCTCTCCTCCGAGGCAGTTGCCTCAATTTTCACCTAACTCCCTCACAAGGATTATTGGGTAGGTCTGCACCCAGGTTGAGGTCAAGGGCAAGGTCATTGTCAAACGTCAGGAGATCTGGGCATTTATGATTTTTTTTTTTGGGGGGGGGGAGGGGCACCGACTCTATAAATGGCCAAGTCTGGTTTCCTCTTCACAACTGCCTGCTTATGATGTCAACATATTCAGCAGAACATTCTAGGGCTGAATAAATTATTTTGTTAAAAATTACCAACAAATAACAAAAACTGTTGTATACATACAGTGGTGTGAAAAAGTGTTTGCCCCCTTCCTGATTTCTCAGTTTTTTTGTATGTTTGTCACACTTAAATGTTTCAGATCATCAAACAAATTTAAATATTTGACAAAGATAACACAAGTAAACACAAAATGCAGTTTTTAAAGGAAGCTGTTTATTATGAAGGGAAAAAAATCAAAACCTACATGGCCCTGTGTGGAAAAAGTGATTGCCCCCTAAACCTAATAACTGGTTGGGCCCCCCTTGGCAGCAACAGCTGCAATCAAGCATTTGTGATAAGTGGTAATGAGTCTTTTACAGTGCTGTGGAGGAATTTTGGCCCACTCATCTTTGCAGAATTGTTGTAATTCAGCCACATTGCAGGGTTTTTGAGCATGAACCGCGTTTTTAAGGTCATGCCACAGCATTTCAATCAGCTCCAGCTCAGGACTTTGACTAGGCCACTTCAAAGTCTTCGTTTTGTTTTTCTTAAGCCATTCAGAGGTGGACTTACTGATGTGCTTTGGATCATTGTCCTGCTGCAGAACCCAAGTGCACTTCAGCTTGAGGTCACAAACAGATGGCCGGACATTCTGCTTCAGGATTTTTTTGGTAGACAGCAGAATTCATGGTTCCATTTACCACAGCAAGTCTTCCAGGTCCTGAAGCAGCAAAACAGCCCCAGACCATCACACTACCACCACCGTATTTTACTGCTGGTATGATGTTCCTTTTCTGAAATGCTGTCTTACTTTTACGCTGGATGTAGTGGGACGCATGCCTTCCAAAAAGTTCAACTTTTGTCTCGTCAGTCCACAGTATTTTCCCAAAAATCTTGGGGATCATCAAGGCGTTTTCTGGCAAAACTGAGACGAGCCTTTATGTTCTTTTTGCTCAGCAGTGGTTTTTGTCTTGGAACTCTGCCATGCAGGCCATTTTTGCCCAGTCTCTTTCTTATGGTGGAGTCACCACCGGAGTGGTGGATCAGTTGGTAGAGCATCCGCCCCACACCTGGGAGGCAGGGGTTCAAATCCCAGCTGGGTCATGGCGAAGACCATATAAAAGCGGAACTTCCTGCCGTCCAGCTTGGTGCTCAGCAATAATGGAATGGAGGAGGGAAATTTGTGGCAGCGTCTTGCATGGCAGCAACCCCTCCGATTCTAGATGTGATTAACATTGTAGATTGGAGAAACGTAATTTTGTTCTACTGTACATGATTGGCTATATGGACTGAATGACAATAAAGTTGGCTTTAAAGGTCTGATGACACTATTTTGACATTTTTTAGCATGTTGTGTAAACCCAAAAGTTGTTGTTGACGATCAATATAATATTTACAACTGTGCCTGCATAAACTAGTTATCACCAAAAAACCACAGCCGCTGACTGGACTGTGGTGCCGCCCACTGAATGAAGGGCGGCACCACCATGATGTAAGCGACAGAACGGACTCCGGTGTTGTTGACTGGAATGACAGCAGCTTTGTAGCTCACAGTTTCCCTGGTTTCTTGTTTTAATTTTATGGCTATGCCTTTGCGTTGTGTCGCAGGCTTAGATAAACAGCAGGCCGTGAAAGACCACATCACACGCTTCAGCTACAACTGTCATGAGCCTCCTCGTGTGCTTTTACGCAGGAGGAGTGCACGTGGAGGGGAAGGATTAATGGATTTACGCGCAGCTTTGACCTACTTTCTGTGATCGCGTGCTGACTCGCCAGTCCGGCCACGTCCCTTCTCTCATTATCACCAGATGATTCAAACTCTGCTGATCATCTTTCTCGGTCCTCGCCCCAGTGCTTCTCATCACACCATTACCAGCAGTGCGTGTATTTAGCGGCCGTTTGCCAGTCACACACTGCTGGTCCATAGTATTGTCATCTGTGCTGTTAGTCTGCCAGTATTTTCAGCACTCTCACGATGTTAGTCACTCCATGTTCACCGTGGTTCTCGTGCGTCCTTGAAATGATGTCGGCTCTGGGGCACACCTGTGGCTAATACGTCTCCTCTCATTCGTTCCCTGGGCGATGCCAGCCCCCGAACATCATCAGTAAGTGTGTTTGTGTTTTTTGTACATCTTCACCTTTTTGGGAATTGTCTGTCTTTCTGTATTACATGTGCTGTGGTGAACGCTGCACGTAAATCCTCGTTATTTCATCCTCCCTCTCCGTGCCCTGAGTAAGAGCGCACGGAGGGTCATGATGAATGGATTTACGTGCAGGATTCACCACAGCACATGTATTGAACATAAGAATGATGACAATAATTTCCAAAAAAAGGTGAAGATTTACAAAAATAAACAAACACTTACAGTTGGCATTCGGGGCTGACATAGCCCAGCGAACATGGAGAGGAGACGTGTTAACCATGGTTGCGCCCCAGGGCCGACATTGCTTCAAGGGGCGCAACAGAACCACAGCTGTGTGGAGTGGCTAACACGTCGTGATCAGAATCAGAATGAGATTTATTGCCATTGTTCATGTAGTACACAAACTAGGAATTTGTCTCGGTGCAATGCTGCAACATTAAACATGGAGTAGCACTAAAGATAAAAAACTATGCATGCAATAAAAGATAGAATATGAATAAGTAATACTAATCTATGCAATTTTTAAATATATTAACAAGCAGCAGATATTGTGGAGTTCCACATAGTGCAGTCGGTAGTGCAAAAAGAAAACAGTGATAATTATCATGAGTCCGGTTGAGCTGCTGTACGTAGTGCACGAGAGTCTAATAAGTCACTTAGTGTTCAGCAGTCTGATGGCAGAGGGGAAGAAGCTGTTCATGTAGCGGGAGGTTTTAGTCTGAATGGACCGAAGTCTTCTGCCTGAGGGGAGGGGGGCAAACAGTGCGTGTCCAGGGTGTGAAGGGTCGGCTATGATCTGACCTGCACGCCTCCGGGTCCTGGAGATGTACAGGTCCTGGAGGGATGGGAGCTTTCAGCCGATCACCTTCTCAGCAGCGCGCACAACACGCTGCAGTCTTAGTCTGTCCCTGGCGGTGGCTCCTGCGTACCACACGGTGATGGAGGTGGTGAGGATGGACTCGATGATGGCCGTGTAGAACTGCACCAACATCTTGGTGGGTAGCTTGAGCTTCCTCAGCTGCCGCAGGAAGAACATCCTCTGCTGGGCCTTTTTGATGAGGGAGCTGATGGTCGGCTCCCACTTGAGGTCCCGGGTGATGGTGGTGCCCAGGAAGCGGAAGGAATCCACAGTGGTGATGGGAGAGTCTGTGAGGGTAAGGGGGGGCAGAGGGGCTGTGACTTTTCTGAAGTCCACGATCATCTCCACTGTCTTCAGAGCATTCAGCTGCAGATTGTTGTGGCTGCACCAGGACGCCAGCTGGGCCACCTCTCTCCTGTAGACGGACTCATCGCCGTTGGAGATGAGCCCGATGAGGGTGGTGTCGTCCGCAAACTTGATCAGCTTGACAGACTGGTGGCTGGAGGTGCAGGAGTTGGTGTACAGGGAGAAGAGCAGGGGGGAAAGTACACATCCCTGGGGTGATCCGGTGCTGATGCTAACAGAGTCTGAGACAGTCTTTCCCAGCCGCACATGCTGCCTCCGGTTCGTCAGGAAGTCGGTGATCCACCTGCAGAGGGAGTCAGGCACGTTGAGCAGGGACAGCTTGTCCTGGAGCAGAGTGGGGCGGATGGTATTGAATGCAGAGCTGAAGTCCACAAACAGGATCCTGACGTAGGTTCCCGGCGAGTCCAGGTGCTGCAGGATGGAGTGGAGGGCCAGGTTGACTGCGTCGTCCACAGACCTGTTGGCTCTGTAGGCGAACTGCAGCGGGTCCAGGAGGGGAGTGGTGATGGTCTTGAGGTGGGGCAGGACCAGGCGCTCAAAGGACTTCATGACTACAGAGGTGAGCGCTACAGGTCTGTAGTCGTTAATTCCAGTGATCCATGGCTTCTTGGGGACAGGGACGATGGTAGAGGTTTTGAGGCAGGCTGGCACGTGGCATGACTTCAGGGAGGTGTTAAAAATGTCTGTGAAGACAGGAGTCAGCTCCTCCGCACAGTGTCTCAGGGTGGAGGGAGACACGCCGTCCGGACCGGGGGCCTTGCGCGGGTTCAGTCTGGAGAACTGTCTGTGCACGTCCTGCTCACTGATGGCAAGGGCAGAGGGGGAGGAGGGGGGCCCGCCTTTGATGAAGTGGGGACCATGGAGGCAGTGGCGCTGGGGGGAGGGGGGGAGTTGGACACAGCTGACGAGGTGTCAAAACGGGCATAGTGTTGGGACAGTCTTTGACAAAGGGCTTTTTCATCCTGTCCCTTAGAAGCCTGAGGCCGATAGTTGGTGATTTGCCTCAGTCCTCTCCACACAGAAGCAGAGTCGTTAGCAGTGAACTGCTGCTGGAGTCTGTCAGAATACACAGATTTAGCTCTCCTCAGCTCTCTGCTAAACCGGTACTTGACCTCCCTGTAGCAGTCCCTGTCTCCACTTTTCAACGCAGCTTCCTTCTCAGTGTTGGCAATATTGGCTGGCTGACAGCAGGACAGATGATGCACACAAAACATGAACAGCTGACTGTCAAAGAGAGAGGGCGCGTGGTCGGACCGACAAATCTTAGACAGTGCCCACCTGAAAGTGGGTCAAAACGCACATAAAACACATGTACAAAACAAAAACAAGAACTCAAAATATAATACAGTACATAATAAACCCGATGCCTGAGCCACAGAATACACTGCTATGATTTTATTGAAAAATTGGGTTTAAATAAATTATATTTATGAACAAATAATTTGTTGCAATATCTGTAACAAAAGCATAATACTTGGTGTTCCCCTGCTGTGTGTTTGTCGCTGCTGCTGCGGTGGGCATGTGTGCCTCTCCACCGTCACTCTCTTGAGTCTGACTCGCTAGGCACGATGCCCGCTTGGCACGGCTCAAACCTATACGGTCTGATGCCCCCAGATTCTTCATTGTCATGCCATTCTTCTGAACTATAATCATCTGAAGATTGGACAACACAAACTAATTCCAGACTACGTGTGCTGGAACCATCGTCGATGTTTTCTACCACTTCCATCCTGTGTGTACAATGGGCAGTCAAGTGCTATGTTCTGTCGATGACGTTACAACATGGCCGGGGGGTTTTCCAGCCACTCACACAATTGGTGACGTGGCACTCATGAAAACGTCAGATATTCGCGTGACAAAAAAGCCTGTTTGACATAGAACTGCACAGATCAACCTATTTCGTCATATTGTATTATGTGTTGAAAAATTAGATGAAGTCAAAAACGTGTCATCAGACCTTTAACTTTAATGAACACGGACCTTATCTGAGGCAAGTGAGGCCTGCAGTTCTTTGGATGTTGTGGGGTCTTTTGTGACCTCTTGGATGACTCGTCGCTGTGCCCTTGGAGTAATTTTGGACAGACGGCCACTGCTGGGAAGGTTCACCACTGTTCCATGTTTTTGCCATTTGTGGCTAATGGCTCTCACTGTGGTTCGCTGGCGTCTCAAAGCTTTAGAAATGGCTAGAAAACTGAATTCAGCTTTCAAAGATGTGATAAACCACAGTTAATTTATGTTTTTACAGGGGGCAATCACTTTTTCACACAGGGCCATGTAGGTTTGGATTTTTTTTACCCTTAATAACTAAACACCTTCATTTAAAAACTGCATTTTGTGTTTACTTGTTATCTTTGTCTAATATTTAAATTTGTTTGATGATCTGAAACATTTACAGGTGCATCTCAGTAAATTAGAATGTCATTGAAAAGTTGAATTATTTCAATAATTCGATTCAAAAAGTGAAACTCATATATCGTGAAGATTCATTACACACATAGTGATATATTTCAAGTGTTTATTTCTTTTAATTTTGATGGTTATGGCTTGCAGCAAATGAAAACCCCAAATTCAGTTTCTCAAAAAATTAGAATATTACATACAGTTCATTTAAAAAATTGATTTTTAATAGAAATGTTGGCCGACTGAAAAGTATGTCCTTGTACACACTCAATGCTTGGTTGGGGCTCCTTTTGCATAATTACTGCATCAATGCAGCATGGCATGGAGGTGATCAGCCTGTGTTACTGCTGAGGTGTTATGGAAGCCCAGGTTGCTTTGATAGCGGCCTTCAGCTTGTCTGAATTATTGGGTCTGGTGTCTTTCATCTTCCCCTTGACAATACATCATAGATTCTCAGTGGGATTTAGGTCAGGAGAGTTTGTTGGCTAATCAAGCACAGTGATACCATGGTCATTAAACCAGGTATTTATGCTTTTGGCAGTGTGGGCAGGTACCATGCCCTGCTGGAAAATGAAATCAGCATCTCCATAAAGCTTGTCAGCAGAGGGCAGCATGAAGTGCTCTAAAATTTCCTGTTAGATGGCTGCACTGATATTAGACTTGGTTAAACACAGTGGAAAACACCAGCAGATGGCATGGCTCCACATATCATCATTGACTGTGGAAACTTCACACTGGACCTCAAGCAACTTGGATTCTGTGCTTCTTCACTCTTCCTCCAGATTCTGGGACCTTGATTTCCAAGTGACAGGACTTGGCACCTGATTTGGGGAGCCATGTCATCTGCTGGTGTTAGTCCACTGTGTTTTATCAAGTCCAAAGTCGATGCAGCTGTCTACCAGGACATTTTAGAGCACTTCACGCTTCCCTCTGCTGACAAGGTTTATGGAGATGCTGATTTCATTTTCCAGCAGGACTTGGCACCTGCCCACACTGCTGCCAAAAGTACCAAAGCCTGGTTTAATGAACATGGTTTCACCATATTTTACTGGCCAGCAAACTCTCTTGACCTAAACCCCATACAGAATCTATCAAGTATCATCAACAGGGAGATGAGAGACACCAGACCCAACAATGCAGATGAGCTGAAGGCTCCAAGCAACCTGGGCCTTCATAACACCTCAACAGTAACACAGGCTGATCACCTTCATGCCATGCCACAGGGATGCAGTATTAGTTCATGCAAAAGGAGCCCTGACCAAGTACTGAATGTGTGCATGGAAATACTTTTAGTCGGCCAACATTTCTGTTAAAAAAAAATCATTTTTTTGAAATTGATCTTATGTAATATTCTAATTTTTTTGAGAAACTGATTTTCAGGTTTTCATGAGCTACAAGCCATAACCATCAAAATTAAAAGAAATAAACATGAAATATATCACTCTGACTGTAATGAATCTATATAAAATATGAGCTTCATTTTATGAATTGAATTACTGAAATAAATCAACCTTTTGATGATATTCTAATTTAGTGAGATGCACCTCTAAGTATGACAAACATACAAAAAAAAAAGAGAAATCAGGAAGGGGGCAAACACTTTCTCACACCACTGTATGTACATTTATACAGTAGGTAGCACACATAGAGTATATCATCTCACACAGATTAATAGGTCTGATAGTCTATGGAATTAACTTTTAGTTTCAGCAGTGGTCATTGTATATGATTACACATTTCTAGATGTTTCATGTTTTAGACAATGTTACCATATTAGCCCTGTAAGTTATTCTTACTGTAAACAGGGGGTGTCAAGCTCATTTTGGTCCAGGAGCCACATACAATCTGATTCAATTTGAAGTGGGCCAGACTAGTAAAATATTTGTTTGCTACTCTTAAGAAAATGGCGTGTTTTATTGGGAGTAGCAGCTACTTTATTTTAAAAATGGCAGTCTATCTTTTCACATTTTGCAAATTCATCCCATGGGCAGGTTTGAAGCCAGGGGCCATATGTTTGACTCCCATGCTTAAAACTAAGTTTTTAATGAGCATTAAGCATTGGTATTTTCTTATTTCATAAAAATTCATTCAATACTTCACTCATCAATATTCATTCAATACTTAATGGCCAGATGAAGTTTGTGGTGAACTGAATCCATCCACTTTCTTACTTATTACTCCTGTGCACAGCGACAAAATACACTCGGTGCAGATGACGCTTTAGTTCTGAGTGGATTATATGCTGGACTGCCAGACAATAGATGCTCAGAGTGCAAAAAAAATGCACTCGATGGACATGCAGTGCTGCAGCTGCAATATATTCCCGGTGTGTCCGTGGGGAAAATAGCTGATCTTGGGTGAGACAGTTGACCCACCGTGGCCTCCTCCACCCGCAGCCGGCGTGGAGTAGCTACTGTATGAGGTCTAATTGGGTCTACGCATGGGTTTATTTTGTAATTTTTTTTAACCCCTGATATTTTTTTCTTGTTACTGGTCCGTGAAGCCAAAAAAAAAAAAGGGCTGGAGACCGTTCCTCATCCTCTGGATGCGGCTCAAAGGAGAGCGGGTGGTGAAGGTGACTGTCTTTGGCTGCTGCGGAGCCAACACCAGCCTGTCCTGCTGGGCAGTCTACCTGTTCAACTCTGCTCTGTGCTCCTTCATGCATCCTAGCAACGCATTAACTTTTGCCGGCTGCCTGCTACTCAAAGAAGAGCATGTGCTGGCATCTTCACCACCCTGATAGTGTTTAAAAAATGCTAGTAATTTTGGCTGCTTTTCAGGTGGTTGTGGCAACATATTTTCCGACGTGTGTTCTCTGTCCGCTGATGGGAATGAGCATGTGTGAGTGTAGCTGCACGCATTGGGGCAAAATTTTGCCGTGCACGATACAGAGAGCAGAGGAGAATCTATATGCTATGGTGTAAATAAGATAAATAACAAGGCTGTTTAGTTTGTTTAATAAAAGAACAAGGTATGGACCTGTTCTATAGGTATAGGAATGGTAACCTTAAATAACTTCTGTTGTGATCTGGCGCTATATAGAAAATAAAATTTAAAAAAAAAAAAGAATTGACTTGACCTTCCAAGGGGGTGGGGGTTGCTTTAATGTAGGGGAAACACTGCAGGATATCTACCACAGACAGACGTGCTTTGTTCCTGGTGTGTGCCCGCTGATTGAAGTGCATTTTTGAAATTAAACTCATGGGTCATTGCAAACACTTTACTTTAAAGTACCAAGTTGTCACACATTGGGAGGAAAGAAAACCTGAATAGAAAAAAAAGATGCATCAAGGATCATTTTAGAATTAAATCGGAGCCTCTGAATCTTGAGCAAATCGTGGTACCTAAAGATTCCCACCTTTAGTTCAGATCTCAGCTGGGGAGGAGCTAGCTACACAGCTGATAGACTACTTACAAGACAGTCAACTTCTTCATCCACATCAATTTGGTTTTAGACCAGGATACTCAACAGAAACAGCAAATTGTTGCCTTATTGAAAACGTCAAACAGTCCTTGGACAGGGGTAATGTGGTAGGAGCTGTTTTTCTAGATCTCAAAAAGGCTTTCGATACTGTAAACCACAGTTTGCTTTTATCCAAAATGGTATCTTTTAACTTCTCCCCAAATACATTAGAATGGTTTGCATCTTATCTCCAGAATAGAGAACAGTGTGTAAAAGTTCACCAGGATAAATCCTCATTTTTAAACAACCGCATGGGTATCCCACAAGGGTCCATTCTTGGTCCTTTACTTTTCAGCATTTTTATTAATGACTTGCCGTTACACTGCTCAGCTGCAACATGCCAACTTTATGCAGATGATGCAGTTATTTACACAGCTGCCAAGACTCCAGCACAGGCTGCAGATGTACTGTCTACAAGTATGGTTGATGTCCAAGAGTGGCTCCTCAAGAACCATCTATTGCTGAACCTTCAGAAAACAGTCTCAATGTGCTTTTCAATCAAAAAATGTAACCTGCAACATTTTAAAGTTAATATACATGATCATGACATCAGTTTAGCTACAGAATTCAAATACCTTGGCATTGTACTAGATCCTCAACTCAAATTTAATCTTCATATAAAGAAAATTTCAAAAACAGTAAAAAAAAATCTGAACTGCTTTAAATTAATTAGATATTACATACCTTACGAAGCAGCTGCACTGTATATGCATTCTATGGTTTTTTCTCATATATCATACTGTTTGACAGTCTGGGCTCAAGCAGCCCCTTCCACAATAAGACATATAGGTTCATTATATAATCAAACCCTAAAAATCTTGGACAAAAAGCCCATTAGGTGGCATCACTGTAATGTTTTAAAAAAATACAACCTATTGAGTTTTGAGAGCTTCATTGACCTCTGTCTTCTGAAATTAACGTTCAAATGTTTCCATAAATCAGCACCCGAGCCACTTGCTGGTTTCGTCCAAAGACAGGACAGCAGCAGAGCCACCAGGAGTTCTGTTAACAATAACTGTAAAATATTCCACCGCAGAACCACATTTGGACAAACAGCTTTCTCTATAAAGGGCAGTCACATCTGGAACACAATGCCAAATGAAATTAAAATAATAACGGACTTTAAAACATTCACTAAAAATGTTAAAAACTGGCTGAAAAATAAACAAGAATGTACTCATGTATGAATTATTTGTCTGCAAAGTGAGAGTGAATGAAGGGAAGGAATAAATGTGTTTGTTTATAGTGAGTGACGGAGGGAGGAAGGCCTGAAATAGGCAAATGTGAGTTATGTTATATGTGTTAAATGTGAGTCAGGCTGTTATATTTGTGTATTTATAATATTTATGTTAAAGGTGAGTCAGGCTGTTATATTTGTGTATTTATAATATTTATAATATTTATAATTGTGTATTTATAATTTTTCTGCATTGATGTATGTGGTTATTGTGTATATTTTTATCTTGATTCTTTTTTCTAAAGCCCATCCAGGGACAAGAGTTGCAAATTAGCTAATAGCTATACACTCTATGTGCAACACATCAGATTGATTGTTTTTGATTAATTGTCTATGTTTATTGCACTGTCCCTGTCAAATAAACTAATCTACTACTATCACAGAGCATCTGGAAAGTATTCACAGTGCTTTACTTTTTCCACATTTTGTTATGTTACAGCCTTATTCCAAAAGGGATTAAATTCATTTTTTCCTCTAAATTCTACACACAATACCCCATAATGACAATGTGAAAAAGTTGTTTTTTTTTAGATTTTTCCAAATTTATTAAAAATAAAAAACTAAGAAATCACATGTACATAAGTATTCGCAGCCTTTGCCATGAAGCTCAAAATTGAGCTCAGGTGCATCCTGTTTCCACTGATCATCCTTGAGATGTTTCTACAGCTTAATTGGAGTCCACCTGTGGTAAAGTCAGTTGATTGGACATGATTTGGAAAGGCACACACCTGTCTATATAAGGTCCCACAGTTGACAGTGCATGTCAGAGCACAAACCAAGCATGAGGTCAATTGTCTGTAGACCTCAGAGATAGGATTGTCTCGAGGCACAAATCTGGGGAAGGGTACAGAAAAATTTCTGCTGCTTTGAAGGTCCCAGTGAGCACAGTGGCCTCAATCATCTGTAAATGGAAGAAATTCAGAACCACCAGGATTCTTCCTAGAGCTGGCCAGCCGTCTAAACTGAGCAATCGGGGGAGAAGGGCCTTAGTCAGGGAGGTGACAAAGAGCCTGATGGTCACTCTGTCAGAGCTCCAGCGTTGCTCTGTGAAGAGAGGAGAACCTTCCAGAACGACAACCATCTCTGCAGCAATCCACCAATCAGGCCTGTATGGTAGAGTGGCCAGACGGAAGCCACTCCTTAGTAAAAGACACATGGCAACCCGCCTGGAGTTTGTCAGAAGGCACTCTGGTGTGATGAGACAAAGATTGAACTCCTTGGCATGAATTGCCAGGCGTCATGTTTGGAGGAAACCAGGCACTGCTCATCACCACGCTAATGTTGGTAGCAGCAGGATAGAGGGGAAGATGAATGCAGCAATGTACAGAGACATCCTGGATGAAAACCTGCTCCAGAGCACTCTTGACCTCAGACTGGGGCGATGGTTCATCTTTCAGCAGGTCAGCGATCCTAAGCACACAGCCAAGATATCAAAGGAGTGGCCTCAGGACAACTCTGTGAATGTCCTTGAGTGGCCCAGCCAGAGCCCGGACTTGAATCCAATTGAACATCTCTGGAGAGATCTGAAAATGGCTGTGCACCGACACTTCCCGTCCAACCTGATGGAGCTTGAGAGGTGCTGCAAAGAGGAATGGGCAAAACTGCCCAAAGATAAGTGTGCCAAGCTTGTGGCATCATATTCAAAAAGACTTGAGGCTGTAATTGCTGCCAAAGGTGCATCAACAAAGTATTGAACAAAGGCTGTGAATACGTGTGTACATGTGATTTCCTAGTTTTTTATTTTTAATAAATTTGCAAAAATTTCAGAAACTTATTTCACATTGTCATTGTGTGTAGAAGTTTGAGGAAAAAAATGAATTTAATCCCTTTTGGAAAAAGGCCGTAACATAACAAAATGTGGAAAAAGTGAAGCGCTGTGAATACTTTCCGGATGGACTATACTGTCAGACTTCCTGCAGTTTTAGTTGGTGACCCCTGGTTTGGAGTAATGACACACACCACCTACATTAGGACACAGAACACACAGCTGGTGTGTGGAAACTGTTTGCTGTGAATCGTGGATCTTTGTCTCAGGCCGAACTTGTTCTGGGGAGCTCAGTCTGTAACATGTTGACTGTGGGAGGAGGAGTGAATTTTTGAAATTGTGTGTTATTTCCAAACTAATCATACAGCAAGCAACTCAATGCTTATTTTTGTCTGGTTTTACATTTTAAAACTCCTTTTTTTCCACTTGAAAGTTGCCTATTTTTTTCATATCCCTTCTTGCATCATGTTTTTAGCTGTAAACAATTTTATTTGGCAGTGAAGCATTACTGTCGTTATTTGAGCTGTGCTACAGTATGGCAGTATCTGAACATTTCATTCCTTGTGGGAGTTTGGAACCATGTACTGCCCAGCACTAACACAAAGTCCATCTTTATTTTGCAGTCGGTGGTCGAACCACATCGTGCTCATATTCTAGCACCATGGCTCCCTATTGAGAGTTGAAATGCTATAAACTGTCTCGCCTCCAGTCCACTATTCAGTCACCCATTGAAAACATTAGGAGCTTAATAAAACTGGATTGCTGAGCAACTGAAATGAATCAGAAAATAACTGAGCATTTAGCTTCACGCTCTTCACATTACAGCTTTAAACCAGCAGCTGAGTCATCTAAAGGCTTAAACTGCTGGAACAGGAAACGGGATCATGGATGCTTCTCATCTCTTGGTGCTAAACTACACATTTTTCTCTTTTATTTCCCATCCAGCTCCTCCACCCAGCATGCCTTGAACCTCCTCCATTCAGCTCCGAGTGGTCCAACATGCAGCCGAGCAGAAATCTTCACCGTCTCTTCAGGCCAATGGTGTTTTTCAGACGCCACCCCCCTCTTCTCATTATCCATTAATCTCAGTGCTTTCCGCCTGTGGCTTTGCTCCTTCTCCCGTTCCCTAAGCCCCGCCCCCATTCTGCACCTGTCAGGGGCTGCTATAAAGACAGTGTTGGAGTCTGTGATGGGTGGAGTTTGTTGGAGTCCACAGCAACCACTAAAGGACTGGACGGCCCCGCCCAGCCTCAGCAGTGACCACTGGTTGGTTTCCTTACCATCATACGTTAATAATGCTCATATAATTTACTTAAGAAACCTGAAAGAGGATCTATTCTGCTCACTTCAACTCAGTCTTTATTTATTTGTGTATATTTTAGCTTCTTATCTTTACGAGATAAGCTGTTTTAGACTTTGTGGTGATTGGCTATAAAATTGTCATATTAAAGGTCCCATATTCTGCATTTTTCAGGGATTAATTTTAAGGGGTGAAATCCACAAATAATTTAGATACAGTTTTAAAAACAATAAAAAGTGTGTTGTTTTACAGCTCATTTAAAAAAGCTATCTGTGAAGTTCTGTCTCAGTCAATTTTCAGCCTGTTTATTAAAGGAGTCATTGACTGAAAAATGGTGTGTTTGTAGGTTTAAACTGTCTGAAATAAGTCTACTGGTCACCTAATTATCCAAAAATTTTCAAAACAGTCAATTCTTTAAAAAAAAAAAAAAAAAACCCACACAGCCTTTATCTTGTTTTTCTCTCCCAGAAACGCCAGAAACGTTTTTGGCTTTTTTGTGGAATTCTTATACGTCATGATTTGACAAAGCCCACCCACCGCTATCTTTGAGACCCACCTACTGCTCTATTATTGGCCCGCCAGGCTGTCTGTCATGTAGATGGAAGTGGTGCTAAAGGTAGCCTATAGGCCCCAGAGCTAACACTGGTAACAGGAAGCTCAAACCGAGCACAGCTTATATTGTTATTTTCTTCAGATCTTAGCCACCCTAATAACTATCCCCGTTACCACCTGGTTCACCGGTCCGCGGTCCACAATGTGCCTCGTGTTGCTCTGGCCTGTCTCCCGGTGGTTTTGCCATGATTCCGCGTCGGGGTGTCGGCATGCAGGTCACAGGGAACTGAGAGCCAGCAGCTCCAGGCAGCATCCCTGGCTCGTGGCAACTGCCTACTCTAGCACCCGCGGCATGGCACAGGCACTTGCTGCGACCCGGGGATGCTTCCTGGAGTTGCTGGCTCAGCTCCCCCGCCATCCTCCGGGCATACTCTCATGGGTAGCGTGGGGGAACCGCTTCATGACGGGGCACCCCCTGGCTGGCCGTGGGAGAGGAGTGGAGTACTGCTGAGCAAGACATTGCCCTTTGAGATCCTGTGGTTCAGTGGTTTGAGTTGCAGCAATCGGTGGATCGCCCGGCGATGGCAATTTGTTGCGCCGTCTCGGCGGGGTTGTTGGAGTTTGGGCCTGGATGACAATGAGATGCATAAATGACTGAGATTCGGTGAATCAGCGTTGCTCATCCAAGCTAGAAGAAGGCTAGAAGCTACTCAGCTAATGGCTAACTGATGTAAGAGGGAGGGTGGAGTTGAACAGCTGAAGACTGTTTCTTAAAGTGACAGACTTTAAATCAGAGTGTTTCAAGAAAGCCAAGAAAAATAAAAAAAAACAAATTTGCTTCAATAATTTGAAAAAAATTAAAGAAAATGTGAACAAAACATGTCACAAACACTTTATTAAGACATGTGTAAGCTGTGAAAATGTGGAAAAAGTGCAATTACCCCTTTAATATGAATGAGCCCCTAATCTGACTGGGTAACGATTTTTTGAGTGGGTGTTCCAGTCACAAGTAATGCAGTAGTCAGGGTGCACTGACAGGGTGCATGCTAGCATAGAGAACTGAAGGCGGGGCTTGTCAGTGTGTGAAGGTACAATCCCCCTTATTTCTTCAAGAGTGTAATTAATGGTGGTGTCAAGCGATTAATTCTTAAATGTGATTGTGTTTATTCATGATAAATCATGATTAAAAGAGGGCAAAAAAAATTGATGAGACGTACCTTAAATTTGTCATCTTTCAAGCCATTTATAACACCATCAATATGGGATGGACAAACATGCTTGCCCCCATTCAAAGATTTCAACACGTCAAATACTACAACTATCTAGAACACTCTCAAAAAACCCCCACAAGTACTGTAGAAAACACTGCATGTACAAACAAACAGCGACCACCACCATAGCTGGAAAGCTGTTAGCCCCAACAGACGGCAAGCACCAGAACAGAACTCCCGGCAGCCACAGGGCAGCGCGGGTACACAGTACTGAGCAACAAAAAACCCCCCATGCGTCAGCGCCAGCCTGCATGCAGCAAAACACAACCATCACAGAAAACACCCAGCCACAGCAGTTGCTCTCCTCCTTTCTCAATGTGAGCCCCAGCAGCAGACAGTCCAGCTTGTTCAACAGAACTGATCAGCCGTGTTCAACCGGCTCATTCCCTTAGCCGAGATGTTTGCGTCCCTTCCGCCTCTCCGCTGTTCTCCCCAGCGCCCACGTAGGAACCAAGCATTGACACGGTCAGCATGTCCACATAGCATGACAGCAACACTCCAGCAAACCAACCCGAACACCCAGAACAAAACAAAATGATAAATCCATGTTACGAAAACTCTGTTTTGACTGTATAACCAGTAATTGTGAGACCTGAAACAACTACTTCTTTTTCACGGTTTGCATCCGCTGCAGGAAGGAAACTGTCCGATTGTCAACTGTAATCATGTTTCAAAACTAGGATTGTCCATTGATACGGTCAATATGTCAATCAATCAAACTTTATTTGTATTGCACTTTTCAAACATTGGATGCTGCTCAAAGTGCTTTACATAGATAAAAACAGTAGACAAATTAATGTCCACATGTAATGACAGTGATACTCCCAACAAACTGATTTGAACAGCAAGACATAAATAAAATGGGAATTTGGGCCAAAAACTGGCCTTTTACCATCATTATTTTCAGGTGCACCAAAGACTGTTCCACCAGAAATGTTCCCCAGGCTTCGAATGTTCTGCCTTTTTTTTTGTTTTTGCTCCACCCCGCCATTTTCTTTCCCCACAATTAACTGCGATTTTTAAAAAAATTGTTCACTTTAAGGGGAGCATTATGTTATTGCAAGGCTAACTAAACAAAGCTAATGTGTATTTCTTTGTGAGGTCAGAGTTGTAATATTTTAACAATGTACATGTGGCCCATGGCTATATTTATAAGCTTAAAACCCACAAGACATAATTTTGCAGTTAATGGGACCTTAAAAAAGGAAGATTAGGTGTTTTTTTTAAAAAAAAAATCATGTTTCTAACTGGTATTATTATTATTATTATTACTACTATTATTATTATTATTATTCCAATAAGCTTCTAAAATAAAATCCTGTTAGCTTTACTGTGACATGATCCCAGACTGATTACCATTTTTTGTCTTTTGTCCACAGTTATATACACGCTGTGACACCAAGGTAAAGAAACACTGACTAAAGCTGAAATACATTTTATGAGTTTGCTGCCGTGGCCCAGAGAGCTCAACACACTGCAGCTTAAGGAAGCAACTGCAAATAGACAAAACAAACTCGAATCAAGAAACATCTGCAGAAGTGTCACATCTGGTGTGAATATAGAAACACACTGCAAACACAACAGAAGTGAGTCTGGGGACACAATAAATTGACGGACCACAAAGTTGCCTGTTTTTAGCATTTTGTTTTATCTACAAAAAAGGCATTCAGACTAAAACTTAAGTGTGTTTCAACAGATGATGGATTTGGGAGCTAATAGCAAACTACTAAGGCTAGGCTAACATGTATCGACTGTATGTGGTCCGTCATTTTATTGTGTCCCCAGAATCACTTTTGTTGTGTTTTAAATATTCGAAGCACATTTCTGCATTTTTTTTGCCGCTGATGATGCATTTTGCAGCATGATCCGTGTGTTACCATTTTGATGAAGATGATTTTGGATTTGATTTTTGTTTGACTGTTTGTAGTTGTTTCCTGAAGTTGCAGTGTGTTGAGCTCTCTGGGCCACCGTAGTTTATCGTCAACATTGTGTTTTTTTTTTTGTTTTGTTTTTTTTTAGTTGTCAGTATGAAACATTTTATGTTTTGTTACTTTACGAGTGTCTGTGTGTTGCAGCTCAGCTATTTCCTCCCGGCGTCATCAGAAGCAACGATCTAATCACAGCGCTCGCCTATCCCGGCGACGACCCCTGCCTCTGTGTGTGGCAAATGGACTTCCTGCTCCACTCCCTGCTAGCACATCAACACCCAGTTCTGAGTTTGTAACCACAAGTAGAGCGGTAAAGTCTTTTTCTTGTTCTCTAAAAAATTTACGTGTTTATCTTCACATGCTTTAACTGTGCTCTTAATAATCCTCCTAATTTATACATCTGTTACTATCATACTCAAGCGTGGTAAGCGGGTCTCACAAATCCGAATCCGCCGGGCATCACCACGAGAAACCCCACTCACGCCCATGGGACTGCCAAAAGTGAAAAGGTCTGTTTTGTGAAAATCTGAAATTATTAATAACAATAAAATACAGTTTTAAAACATGAAAATTACTAAAAGTGTTTCTTTTTTTAGGTTAAAGAAGAAAGAGTTCAGTCTTGAGGAGATTTACACCAACAAGAACTACAAATCGCCCTCTACCAACAGGTAAACAACTTCAAATACCAGCTTACAGTTAAAAGAATTATTCCAACAAGTATTAGTTTAGAACTACAAATACAAACTACTAACAAGTTTAAGAAAGTGGTGACGTTTATGAAGTGGAAATGTTCCTGTGGCTCAGTTACCCAGCATGCTTTGCTTTTTTACTCAAAAGCCTGGAGACCATCTTTGAGGAACCGCGGGAGAAAGATGGCGCGCTGCTTGTGATTGGTCACCAAAAGAGACGCAGAGTCCTACTGTTTCCTGACTTCACTCAGCCCAGAAAGAGGAAGAGGCCACAAGGTACACCAGGGAATGGAGTTAAGAAGACGGGCTGCTATAAAGACTGTGTTACCTACACTTTCCATTTTTTCAGTGCTGTTACTCATGAATTTGGATGCCGAATGGCTACCCATGAAAAAAACCTTTGAAAAACTACAACACTGTGACTTTGTTAGGGTCTGCCTTGGTCTCACTGGGTGTTATTCAGTCTGGCTGTTTAAGAACTGGAGCTCACTAATAGGGCACCATCTTTCTACCTTAATCCCCACCCATTTTAACAACAGTGGGAGTAGACATGTGCCTGTGAGTTTTCGAACCTGCACACTAACAGTTAACCAACAGTTAAAAAGGATTTGATTTTGAAATTTTTTCTGTTGAAAAAGATGCATGCCAGGTTTATATTTTTGCATCAGAGGAGGGTAGGGGTGAGTGATATGGACAATAAATGATATCAGGACATTTCTATGAATTTTCACTGTAACGACATTCTCGGCGATATCACTAAATATGTTGTTCTTTTTAATTTATAAAGGACACTTTCACAGGCCGGTGTTGGCCTTCAACATATTTCTCCTGTTTATAAACAGCAGTGCAGATTGAGTTTCAAATACTTTTTAAATTCTGTATGAAATTTTGCAAGAAAATAATACAAACCTCCGCATCTTAAGTGCACTTTCAGATGTGCGTGTTTATATGCTGAATAAGTTTACCTGCATTTGTCCCCCTAAGAAATGTGGTTTTTTTTTTGGGTGGTTGAATAAGTTTAATCTGAAGGGGTCGAAACGGAACAAAAATAGATTCCAGTACACGGACATCTCACTGGAGCAGTATTACTGATATGCAAAAAAAATTTTGCTGGTAGATTATCCACACTTTTTTCAACATGGCAGCAGTCTGAAACAGCCTTAAAAACAAAATATTTCCACACAACTAGATCTGGTCAGACTGCGCAGCAGCGACTGCCTCAGGGGCTGCCTTTCCGCGCCATGTTTGTTTACCATGACCACAGAAACATGTGACTTGCGTCAAAAGCGTAATGTGTGACATTATGCAGCCAACTAAAAATGTCACGGCATTCATTTTTATCCCAGTATCCAAATTCATACTGGTATTGTCGTGAGCGATACGATATGACACACCCCCTAGATGAGGGCATGCATTACTATGTTGAGCCAGAACTCTGATATGAGGATGCATAGGGTACGTGAACTTCTCACTGAGGTTTTTACATTTTATGTTTTGGCTGGGATAGCCCTGGCAGACACTCTAGTTGAGTTAAGCCTAATTTATTTTTCCACGTCAAAATGATGCGTAGAATCATACGTTGTAGCCTATGCAGTAACGTGACGTGGATCTCTCCAGAAATTTAACTACCCATTGCGATGACACAGACCACAGCAGTTCAACTGTTCATTTGCTGTGGCTCCAAAGTGAATTGGATAAACAATAGCCATGTTTACATGGACACAAGTAACCGGATTAAAAGCCTGATCAGAATAAAAATGCTTCATGTAAACACGCCAATCTGAATATTCTGACCCGATCACACATTCAGATCAAAATTTCCTTCTGATTGAGATGGGTGGGTTATGCCGATTGTTAATCCGATTGGTGCGCATATAAACACTAATTCCGAAGCTTGGGTAGAAAATATGTTTACTGCGCATGTCTGTACGTCAGCCACACGTCGACGTGACGTATTTCCGCCTTTACAGCAGCTAGCAGAATACATGACGGGAGTAAAACAAAACTGGTCTGTATCACCCTGCTGTCTCCCTCTGTTCGTCATATGCAGAAGTATGTACTGCTGGACCTGTAGCTTCATTACGGAGACCAGCGGAAGCAAAAATACAGTCTGAATAACACAATACAGGTCCATTTCAAAAAGAGAAAGACACGAAGCGGGGTTTGTTTACGTCGGAAGTTGCTTCTTCTTCTACTATTTCCGGAATGTTGGATAATTGTGTGCATGTCAAAATGATTGTCCGTTCAAACATGTGACACATGGAAACGCACATCCTAATCGAAGCAACTTTTTCAGGATCCATGTAAACAGTAAAGTTCTAATCTGAATTGTAATCAGATTGAAGAAATTTTGCCCATGTAATCGTGGCTAAAGATGCAAAGAAAATTCCGTTGCAGATCACTTTTTAAGTGCAGTGTTTCCCCTGCCATTATACTGGGGGGGGGGGGCTACCCCCAGAGTGTCAAGTTAATCTTCTATCTAGCTATCTATAAATACAAGGAATCCGTGTAGAAAAGGCAGTCCCCACAAGTAATGATCAGAAAATTGGTCCCCATCAAATATGAAAACCAGTATGTGTGTGTGCATGCGTGCATGTTCTCCCATTTTGCTACCTAGCGAGTGCCATGTTAACCCTTTAACTGTCCACATTGTATGGACGGGTCGCGTGCCCCCAGTGGCACAGCGCAGCAACTGCACCAGTCAACTTATTGACATCCCCCGGCTATACTGAGAATTTCAGAAGGTGGCAGACACGCACCCGAGGAATCATGGCTGACATGGAATACAGCAAAGAAGAAGAAATCCTTATTATTCTTCTCCCTTTTTCCACTTTGAGCTGACAACACCAATGTGGACGCTGCCATGTTCGGTCATGGCTGTCGCAATTGTGACTGAAACTGCATGATACGGGAAAAATAGCTGCGTAATACAAACAGAATTCACATGGGATAATCATAACAGTTTGTACATGTGGTACACGGTGTAAATGACTGACCAAATGCGAAATATCGACCACGATGGGTGAAAAACTGAGCTACCAGTACCAAGATGGCGGGGCCCACAATCGTCATGCATTCTCATAGGAAAAATGCACCAAACAGGGAAAATAGCCATGTAATACAAACGAAATTCACGTGGGATAATCATAAGAGTTTGTACATGTGGAAGGGGGTGTAAATGACCGAGCAAACCCAAAACACCGACCACGATGGACAAAAACGGACTGGTCACGTGGGCGAGAGATTCCCCCCCCCCCCCCCCCCGTCAACAGGTAAGAGAGGAATATTTGTTTTTTGGACATTTTATTGATTTTCTGGTTCATATACTTTGAAGATTAGATAAAAACATATCCCTGTAGACAAAACGGCACAAAAAAAACAGACCATTCTTTGCGTAAATGTGTCCAAAGTCCACTTTTGACTGAGTTATGTAATTTATATAGCTGCCACGACATTATGCAAATTAGATGTGTAAATTTATTCCTATCTGAAACTTTGTATCATATTCTACATCTTTCTAATTGAAAGTAAGCCATTATCTCTTGTAACTTTCAAGTTATAGGCTTGGAAATCTGAACTATTTTATTGACAAATTTTTTACCACTCTTGACCACTAGGGGCCTTGACCACCCTGTAACCATTCCATTTCGCCATACAGTGCCTAGGACAACTAAAGGGTTAAGTTTTTAATCAACACATTGAGGTTGTTTTTGGGAAGTGAGGACATTTTGGGTGGTCCTCACTTTGTTTCCATCTAAATTGCCTTCTGAGGCTATCAAGATGCTACCCTCTCTTTTTCTCAAAAAGTCCTCTCTTTGAGTGAAAAGTGATTTTTCTTACCCTAATTTTTCACACTCTTTTTGCTCTCTGCCTCTCCCTATACCTGGCCATCTGATACTTCACCTAAATTTTCATATACTCCCCCTACAGTCCGCATTCTGGTACTGCACTTAAGTTCTACTAAAAGAGACAAGAATGAATAGCATCACCAGCCATGACATGAAGAGTTTTGTGCTTAGGATTTACAAGTTTTAATGGGTTTTGAATATCATTTACAGTAAATTTCATTATGTATAAATTGTAAATGCATTTAAATTCAATAAATTAAAGGCAGAACAGTCTGTCTTAAACCACTGAATCCAAATAATATTTCATAAATTAGGTTAGTTTTATTGCTCAGTTACAAATCTTTCGGCTGCTCCCTTTAAGGGTCACCACAGTGGATCATCTGACTCCATCTCACCCTATCCCTCGCATCTTCCTCTGTAAGACCAGTCCTCTCCTTGTCCTCCTTCACTACATCCATGACTCTTCTCTGTGGTCTTCCTCTTTTCCTCCCGCCTGGCAGCTCCATCTTCAACATCCTTTGTCCAGTATATCCACTATCCCTCCTCTGCACATGACCAAGCCATCTCAGCCTTGCCTCTCTTTACTTTGTCTCCAATCCGCTCAACCTCAGCTGTCCCTCTGATATACTCATTTCTAATCCTGTCCCTCCTAGTCATTCTCAATGAAAATCTTAGCATCTTCAGCTCTGCCACCTCCAGCTGCACCTCCTGTCTTTTTGTCAGCGCCACCGTCTCCAAACCATACATCATAGCAGGTCTCGCTACCGTCTTGTAAATCTTCCCTTTCACTCTAGCTGCTATCCTTCTGTCACAAGTCACCCCGACACTCATCTCCACCCACTCCACCCTGCCTGCATTCTCTTCTTCACCTCTCTTGTGCATTTCCCATTGCTTTGGATGGTTGACCCTAGGTATTTAAACTCCTCTACTTTCACTACCTCTACTCCTTCCATCGTCACCATTACACCCGCCTCCCTCTCATTCACACTCATGTATTCTTTCTTGCTTCTACTGATTTTGGTTCCTTTTCTCTCCAGAACATACTTCCACCTCTCCAGGTTCTCTTCCACCTGCTCCCTATTGTCACTACAGATCACAATGTTGTCTGTAAACATTGTGGTCCACAGGGACTCCTGCCTGATCTTATCTGTCAGCCTGTCCATCACCATGGCAAACAAGAAGGGGCTCAGAGCCGATCCCTGCTGTAATCCCACCCCACCTTAATTCTATCCGTCACTCCTACAGCACACCTCACCATCATCTCACTGTCCCCATACATGTCCTGCACCACCCTCACATACTTCTCTACCACTCCTGACTCCCTCATATAGTACTACACTTCCTCTCTTAGCACCCTATCATATGCTTTCTTTAGATCCACAAAGACAAAGTACAACTCCTGACCTTCTCTATACTTCTCCATCAACACTCTTAGAGCAAACATTGCATCTGTAGTACTCTTTCTTGGCATGAAACCATACTACTGCTCACTGATTGTCACCTCTCCTCTTAACCTGGCTTCAATAACTCTTTCTATGTCTTCATAGTGTGGCTGATCAACTTTATGCCTCTGTAGTTACTCCAGCTCTGAGGATCACCTTTGTTCTTGAAGACTGGTACCAAAACACTTCTCCATTCCTCAGGCATCCTCACTCGCCAAGATTGTGTTAAACAATCTGGTTAAAAAGTCTACTGCCATCTCTCCTAAACATCTCTATACCTCCACAAGTATGTCATCTGGACCAACCACCTTTCCATTCTTCATCCTCTTCAAAGTTACCCTCACTTCTGCCTTGCTAATCCTCGGGACTTCCTTGTTCACCATCTTTCCTTCCTCCTCTGTCATTTTCTTTATTCATCAGCTCTTCAAAGTACTCCTTCCACCTTCTCAATGCATTCCCATCATTTGTTAGTACATTTCCATTTCTGTCCCAAATCAACTTAACCCACTGTATATCCTTTCCAGTTCGGTCTCTGTCTAGCCAATCGATACAAGTCCTTTTCTCCTTCCTTAGTGTCCAGCCTCTCATACAACTCGCTTCATACCTTTTCCTTGGCCTTTGCCACCTCTGTCTTTGCCATGCGCCTAGATTCCATTTACTCCTGTCTACTTTCTTCATCTCGCCGACTATCCCACTTTTTCTTTGCTAACCTCTTCTGTGGAATACTTTCCTGTACCTCCTCATTCCACCACCAAGTCTCCTCATCTTGCTTCCTCTGTTCACTGGATACACCACATAGTTTTCTACCTGTTTCCCTCAACACTTTTGCTGTACTTTCCCAGTCATCTGGTAATTCTACCCTACCACCCAGAACCTGTATCAACTCCTTCCTGAACTCTGTGCAACCTTCTTCCTTCTGTAATTTCCCCCACTTAATCTTTGGCTCTGCCTTCACTCTCTTCCTCTTCTTGCTTTGCAAAGTCATCCTACAGACTACCATCTGATGCTGCCTAGCTACATTCTCCCCTGCCACCACCTTGCAGTCTCCCATCTCTTTCAGATTTCTCCTTCAGGTTCAGGTTACTTTGTTTGTACCCGTAGGTAGATTTGTAGGTAGATTTCTGCATAAGATGTAGTCCATCTGTGTGCACGTTCCTCCACTCTTGTAAGTCACCCTATGTTCCTCTCTCTTCTTGAAGTGTGTTCACCACAGCCATTTCTATCCTTTTAGCAAAATTCAAACCATCTGTCTTTTCACATTTCTCTCCTTAAGACCATACCTACCAAGGACCTCCTCATCACCTCTGTTCCCTTCACCTATATGTTCATTAAAGTCTGCTCCAATCACCACTCTCTCCCCTCTGGGAACACACTCTAACACTCCATCCAACTTACTCCAGAATTCCTCTTTCTCTTCTACCTGACATTCAACTTGTGGGGCATACGCACTGACAACATTCAACATCACACCTTTGACTTCTAGCTTCAAACTCATGATTCTGTCCGACTCCCTCTTTACCTCCTAAACACTCTTCACATACTCTTCCTTCAAGATTACTCGTACTCCATTTCTCTTCCTATCTACACTTTGGTAGAATAGTTTAAATCCACTTCCAATGCTCCTAGCCTTGCTTCCCTTCCATCTGGTTTCTTGAACACACAGTATATCTAGAATAGAATAGGCTTTATTGTCATTGTACAGTTGTACAGCACAATGAAATTATCTACCTTTCTTCTCTCCATCACATCAGCCAATGCCTTTACCAGTCATTAAGTTAAAGTTAATTCCCTTCCACAGTATGTGGGACACCAGGAGGTGTATGGGGCGGTGCCTATCTCCGTTTCTCTGACTCTAGACCACACAGCTACTGTAAGTAGTGAAAGCTACAGTGGGTGGTCAGTCCTCTGGTAGCTCTGTGTGTTAACTTTCCTTTCCCCATTCTGTTATGCTGAGCACCAAGTTAGAAGGTGGAAAGTACAATTTTCATATGGTCTTTGGTATTAACCGGCCGGGATTTGAACTCACGACCTCCCAGTTGTGGGGCGGATGCTCTACCAACTAGGCCACCACTCCGGTTCTTTACCAGTCATAGTCCCTACATTTAACGTCCCTACTTGCACCTTCACACTTCGACCTTTCCTTTTCGCTCTCTCTCCCTTCTAACACACCTTCCCACTCTCCTCTCTGATCTTCGACCAAGAGTAGCCCAAATTCCACTGGCACCCTGTCAGTTAACAGCACTGGTGGTTGTTGTTAACCCAGGCCTCAACCGATGTGGTATGAAAGTCTCATTTGTCATGATCCACAAGTTTGATTTGGCAAAGATTTTACATCGGATGCCCTTCCTGACACAACCCTCCCCATTTATCCGGGCTTGGGACTGGCACTAGGAGTACACTAGCTTGTGCACCCCCCTGTGGCTGGGTTTCTCAGTTACAAATCTATTGCCTTCATTATAAATTAACTTTTACTTTAAAATATTTTCCATCCATCCATCCATCTTCTACCGCTTTTCCAGAGGTCCGGGTCGCGGAGGCAGCAGCTCAAGCAGAGAAGCCCAGACTTCCCTCTCCCCAGCCACCTGCTCCAGCTCTTCAGAGAAGACACCAAGGCATTCCCAGACCAGCTGGGAGACATAGTCTCTCCACCGAGTCCTGGGTCTGCCTCGGGGAGACCGTCTCCTCCCAGTAGGACGTGCCTGAAACACCTCAAGTGGGAGGCGTCCAGGAGGCATCCTAATCAGATACCATACCATCTCAACTGACTCCTTTCAATGTGGAGGAGCAGCGGTTCTACTCTGAGCCTCTCCCGGATGACTGAGCTCCTCACCCTATCTCTAAGGGTGAGTCCAGCAATCGTACAGAGAAAGCTCATTTCAGCCGCTTGTATCCGTGATCTTGTTCTTTCGGTCATTACCCAAAGCTCGTGATAGGTGAGAGTAGGTGAGAGTAGGAACGTAGATTGACTGGTAAATCAACAGCTTTGCCTTAGAACTAAGCTCCATCTTCACCACAACAGGCCGGTACAACTTCCGCATCACTGCAGATGCTGCTCCAATCCGTCTGTCAATCTCTCGCTCCATTTTCCCCTCACTTGTGAACAAGACCCAAAGATACTTAAACTCCTCCACTTGGGGCAGGAGCCTGTCCCCAACCCAGAGAGGACATTCCACCTTTTTCCGGCTGAGGACCATGGACTCGGACTTGGAGGTGCTGATTCTCATCCCAGCCACTTCGCACTTGGCGACAAACCATCCCAGCAAGAGCTGTAGGTCATTGCTGGATGAAGCCAACAGCACAACATCATCTGCAAACAACAGAGATGAGATCCTGTGGTCACCAAGCATGACACCCTCCATTTCCTGGCTGCGCCTAGAAATCCTGTCCATAAAAATTATGAACAGGATCGGTGACAAAGGGCAACCCTGGCGGAGTCCAACTCTCACTGGGAATGACTCCGACCGAGTGCTGGCAATACGAACCAAACTCTCACAACGGTCGTACAGAGACTGAATAGCTCGTAACAACAAGCCTGATACCCCATACTCCCGAAGCACCCCCCACAAAAAACCACAAGGGACGCGGTCAAATGCCTTCTCCAAGTCCACAAAACATATGTAAACTGGTTTGGCAAACTCCCACGAACCCTCGAGAATTCTCGAGAGGGTAAAGAGCTGGTTCGATGTGCCACGGCCAGGACGAAAACCACATTGCTTCTCCTGAATCCAAGCTTCGACCAACGGCTGGACTCTCTTCTCCAGTACCTTGGCATAGACCTTCCCACGGAGGCTGAGGAGTGTGATCCCTCTAAAGTTGGAGCACACCCTCCGGTCCCCTTTTTTGAAGAGAGGAACCACCACCCCGGTTTGCCATGCCAAAGGCACTGCCCCCGACTTCCACGCAATGTTGCAGAGGCGTGTCAACCATGACAGCTCAACAACATCCAGGGCCTTGAGGTACTCAGGGCGAATCTCGTCCACCCCCGGGGCCCGGCCACCAAGGAGATTTTTAACCACCTTGGCAACCTCAGCCCCTGTGATAGGCAAGTCATCCCCCTCGTCCCCAAACCCTGCTTCCTCTGTGGAAGGCGTATCAGTGGGATTGAGGATATCCTCGAAGTATTCCTTCCACCGCCCGACGATATCCCCAGTCGAAGTCAACAGTGCCCCATACACAGTGTGGACAGGGAGCTGCTTTCCCCTCCTGAGCCGCTGGACAGTTTGCCAGAATCTCTTCGAGGCCGACCAAAAGTTCTTGTTCCATGGCCTCACTGAACTCCTCCCATACCCGGGTTTTTGCTTCAGCAACCACCCGAGCTGCACTCTGCTTGGCCTGCCGGTACACCTCAGCTGCTTTGGGAGTCCCACAAGCTAACCAAGCTTGATAGGACTCCTTCAGCTTAATGGCCCCCCTCACCACTGGTGTCCACCACTTGGTTCGGGGGTTGCCACCACGAGATGCACCGACCATCTTGCGGCTGCAGCTCTGGGCCGCCGCTTCAACAACAGAGGTGGAGAACATGGCCCATTCATACTCCATGTCTCCAGACTCCCTCGGAATGTGGTTGAAGTTCTTCTGGAGGTGGGAGTTGAAGACCTCCCGGACAGGGGCCTCAGCCAGACGTTCCCAGCACACCCTCACTATACATTTGGGTCTACCAGGTCTGAATGGCTTCCTCTCCTGCCATCGGATCCAACTCACCACCAGGTGGTGATCAGTTGACAGCTCTGCACCTCTCTTTACCCGGGTGTCCAAGACATACGGTTGCAGGTCTGATGACACGATAACAAAATTAATCATCGACCTGCGACCTAGGGTGTCCTTGTGCCAGGTGCACATATGGACACCCTTATGCTTGAACATGGTGTTCGTTATGGACAAACATGTGGTTAGCACAGAAGTCCAATAACTGAACACCACTCGGGTTCAGATTGGGCAGGCCGTTCCTCCCAATCACCCCCCTCCAGGTTTCACTGTCATTGCCCACGTGTGCATTGAAGTCCCCCAGTAGGACAATGGAGTCTCCAAGAGGAGCACCCTCCAGCACCCCAGTCAGAGACTCCAAAAAGGGTGGGTACTCTGAAACATCATTTGGTGCATAGGCACAAATGATGGTCAGGACCCGTTTCCCAACCCGAAGGTGCAGGGAAGCAACCCTTTCGTCCACCGGGGAAAACTCCAATATAGAGGCAGCAAGGTGGGGGGATACAAGAATACCCACCCCCGCTCATCGCCTCTTTCCCCGGGGCAACTCCAGAAAAGGCCAAGCTCCAGCCCCTCTCCAGGAGACTGGTTCCGGAACCGGAGCTGTGTGTTGAGGTGAGGCCGACTATATCTAGCCGGTATCTCTCAACCTCGTACACCAGCTCAGGCTCCTTCCCCACCAGAGAGGTAACATTCCACGTACCAAAAGCCAGTTTAGAAAGCTTGGGATCAGTCCGCCAAGGTCTCCGCCTTTGACTGCCGCCTAATCCACATAGCACCAGATCCCCATGATCCCTCCTGCAGGTGGTGAGCCCACTGGAGGGCGAACCCATGTAACTCCTTCGGCCTGAGCCCGGCCGGGTCCCATGGGTGGAAACCCGGCCACCAGACGCTAGCCTTCGAGCCCCTCCCCCAGGCCTGGCTCAAGGGTGGGGCCACAGTAACCCCATACCGGGCGGGGTACACTGAATCCTTGATCTAGAATTTAGTATGAGTCTGTTGGATCGTTCTTAGTCTGGCCCTTCACCCAGGACCAGTTTGTCTTGGGTGACCCCCTATCAGAGGCAATTTGCCCCGGACAACATAGCTCCTGGGATCACTGGGGCACGCAACCCCCCCCCACCACCACCACGATAAGGTGACGATCCATGAGGAAGTTGAAAATATTTTAAACCATAAATATCAGTGTTTCCCCTACCATTATATTGGGGGGAGGGCATGGCTGCCTCACACCCAAAGATGCTGGGATTGGCTCCAGCCCCGGGCGACCCAAAAAGAATTAAGCGGTAATGGATGGATGGATGGATGCCCCCCCCCCCCCCAGAGTGTCAAGTTAATCTTCCATCTATAAATGCAAGGAGTGTGTGTGTGTGTGTGTGTGTGTGTGTGTTTTCCCCACATACTGTATCTGTCAAACCGTTTGTCAGACTGGCCTTAGGTTTTACAAGTGCTTTGCTGAGATTACGAGGGTGTGCATCCCCGAGTATGGAGTTGTTCTGTCAAAATTTGTAATTTTTATCAATGAAAGTTTAGCCACTGCTCTGTCTCCTCATGCTCTGGCTTCTGAAAGTGTGGGCGGGGTTTCAGATTGACTCCGTACTGATTGAATAATACGAGGCATCACGACCAGTCACCAGAGCACTCCGTGAGCAAAACTAGGAAGTGGAAAGTGACAAATTTGACTAGAAAAAGCTTAAAAAATTATACCATAAAGTTGCCGTGATTGTGTAGGTCTAAAGCAGGGGTCACCAACTGGCAGACTCCAGATCCAGACCCCAAGAGTCCTCAGTCTGGACCCCAAAGCTTTTTAATATACTAATTTTGGGGAAAATTATACTGTTTTATTTTAACCAAACAAAAGAGCGGACTGAAACGCTGTATTGGTGGCCACCCGGACATTTTATGGTGTGAGACCTTGGACCTTTTCTGGGGGATGCAGCGGGAGGCAAAATCACTGTTTGCTGTGGGCATCACATGAGGCGGACAGCCACGCTTCCTTTCCGGTGTGTACCCATGGAATGAAGCGCTGTTGTGAAATTGTGTATCCACCGCCACTCTGGCTGCCTTCGGTGGTACGTGTCCACTGGGAGGTCTGTTGACAGAAGGCCCCGTGCTTCCTCCACAACTTCTCCGGGACCGCGTCCCTATTGGGCCGGCTTGACGTTGGTTATGGAGGTAATTTCCGTGACCCTCTGATATCACGTAAAAACAATAATTTGCCAAAGACCATATAAAAATGGAACTTCCTGCCATCCAGCTTGGTGCTCAGCAACAATGGAACGGAGGAGGGAAATGTTTGAGGCGGCAGTGGCTCAGGGAGGTAGAGCAGGTCAGAGTGTTGGCGGTTCAAATCCCGCTCTCCACAGCCATCCTGCTGTTGTGTCCCTGGGCAAGACACTTTATCCACCTTGCCTCGAGTGTCCATGGTACTGGGTACGAATGTGTATAAATGTTCGGTAGTGGTCGGAGAGGCCATTGACACAGATTGGCAGCCATGTTCTTGTCAGTCTGCCCCTGGGCAGCTGTGGCTACAGCAATGGCTCTCCTACCATTGTCTGTCTGTGGAGTAAATGAATAATGGACTCATTGGCATGATAACAGAAACAGATCCATGTATTGCATTGTCTTAAATTGCATACAAAAAGGGGGGGGGGGTAAAATCAAGTTAAATTTAGCAAACTTTATTGAATCAGTCAGACAACCCCACTCATAAATTTACAACAAATCAGAAATGTATCTCGATACATGTTAAAAGCCATATTGTCCAGCCCTGTGGATTGACACTTCACCGTTGCTGACTCATCCAGGTGGATGTGCCTGAATTTCCCTCTGGGATTAATAAAGTAAAATAAAATAAATAAAACTGATCCATTTTAATGATGAAACAACACATTCAAACCAGTGCACAAGTATAAAGGCTGACAACAGTGTAGGCCACTTATGTAGGCTACGCCGTGGGCCCCAGTAGGGTAAGCGCAGACATACAAAACAGGCTTTAGACTTAGCTCCCGCTTATGGCTTCCTTTGATCTGCCTCACCCACGTCATCATCATCTGTGATCCCAACTGGATCATCTACCAGCACCTGACTACATGTCTCATTCTTAGACATTATATTAATCTGTTTTGCAATAATTTATTATACTGTAGCCATGAAAGGTTTTGCACCAGCAGCTGTTAACTGCAGCTAGAAGAGCTACAGTAGCTGTCCAGTTATTACCTCCGCCAGGAGGTAACGTGAATGGGGTGGTTGGTTTGTTTGTTAGCAGGATTATGCAAAAACTGCTGTACAGATTTTGATGAAATTTTCACCAGAGGTAGCCCTTGGTCCAAGGATGAACCCATTATATTTTGGTGATGATCTGAGAGTGCATGCCTCCACCAAGGACCTTGTTTGTATTTGCGCAGCAGGATTACACAAAAACTACTGGATGAATTTGGATGAAATTTTCACCAGAGGTGGTTCTTGGGCTAGAGAGGAACCCATAACATTTTGGTGATGATCCCAGAATGCATACCTCCACCAAGGCGCTTATTTTCTCACAGTATGTTAGCAAGAATCCTCCAAAACTACTGGATATACTTTGATGCAGTTTTCACCAGAACTGGCTTGTGGCCTACACATGAACCCAATACATTTTGGAGGTGATCCATGAGGAACAGAAGGAGCCTTGGCGGAGATATGCACACTCTGAGTGCTTTTCTAGTTCAGGGTTGTTTTTGTACTTGTACCCCAGGGACTGGTCATATACTATTGATCACTTAAACCACACACCCCTGACCCCAGTTATGTTTTTTGGTTTTTTTTATTTAAGTTTTTGTAAAGGGTATACATGTCATTACAGCATTGCATTGTTTACATTTTCATCACATGTTCCCTTTTTTTTGTTCTTTGACAACATTGGAAGAATAATTATTACAACACCCTTTTTTTTAAGTGAAAGAGAAAATAAAGAGAGAACAAAAAAAAACGAAAAACAAAACAAGAAAAAACAAAAGCAAAACAAAAGAACAAAAAAAATTTAAAAAAAATAAGAGCATCTGAGTAGCGTTGGAACAAAGAGAGGCGCCATCATTGAAATGGTATTTGTCAAAGATTAGATCTGATGGAAGACGCATATGCGTTCCAGGGTTGCCAAAAGTTCAAGAACCCATCCATGTCCTGTCTCAGTGCGAATGTCAACTTTTCCATCGAGTAAATGTCTTGAATCACGTTAATCCAATCTTCAGGTGTAGGACAAGCCTTCAACATCCATTTTTTAGTTAGAGCTTTTTTACTTGCCAATATTAAAACAGTGAATAAGTATTTTTCTCCTCGCCTTTCCAGTGATTCCGGTAGTAAACCCAAATACAAAGTTACAAAAGAGAAGGGGACTGTTATTTTGAATATTTTCCCCAATATTGTCTGTACATTGGTCCAATATTGGTGGATAACTGGGCATGACCAAAACACATGAAAATGATTTGCAGTCTCTTCACCACACAAGCGCCAACAATTCAACCCCTTACGAGTAAATTTGTTTTGTGCAGGTGTTCTGAAAAATCTTACCAAATTTTTCCATCCATATTCTGTCCACTGCAGGGATGAGGTACTTTTCCATTGTTGTTTATTTAGCTTTTCCCATATTTCCAGTTGTAAAGTGAAATTCCCCTCTTTTTCCCATCTCTCTTTTATATATGATGTGTTGTCTCCTTTTAAGTCTTGAAGACCTTGGTATATTTTAGAAATGTATCTGATCCCTGGGATCCCTTTATATGCCATTAAGAAGACCTTCAGAACACCTGACTGGGCCCTTTCCAAATCCTCCTTTTTAAGTATTTTGTTTATGTGGTGTCTAAGCTGAAAGAACCTGTAAAGGTCTTGATTTATTAGACCTTGTTTTTTCAAATCTTCAAAACTTCTTAAAATTTGCCCTTTAAAAAAATTGTAATATTTTATCAGTCCGTTCTCTTTCCACTTTTTAAATCTAGTGTCTGTTTTATTAGGAGTAAAGTCTTGATCATAGGCAATCCATTGCAGTAATCGATAGGGTTCTTTAGTTTGATTCTCTCTGACTATCTTAAACCAAATTTTTAGCAGGGTCTCTATCCACGGGTTAGTGTTATTCAAAAGTTTAGGTAAGGCATTGTTCCCTATTATCGCCTGTAGGGGGATGTCACTTGTTATTTGGCATTCCATCTCCTTCCATTGTGCAGTGTAGACTGGGTTACATATCTCTACTAAAGTTTTAATTTGTGCGGCTTTAAAATAGTCCCTGATATTTGGCAGCGCGAGCCCACCTTTGTCTTTGTTTAGCTGTAGGGTTCTATATCTGATTCTAGGTCTCTTGCCCTTCCATATGAATCTTGAGATCCTTCTGTCCAGTTCTTGCCATGTTTATTTGGGAGGTTCTACTGGTGTTGTTTGGAAAAGGTATAGAAGACGTGGAAGTGTATTCATTTTGACTGCTTCAATTCTTTGTGCAGTACCCAAGAATGGTATCATATTCCATCTTGCTAGATCTGATTTTATTTTTGCCATCAGTGGATCATAGTTTAGTGTTATAATTTTGTTGAGTTGTTTCGGGATATTGACCCCCAGATATTTCATAGATTCCATCTCCCAGTTAGTTTTGAGTTTGCTTAGTAAATATTGATTTGGGTCATAGTTGAATGTTAAAACTTGGGTTTTATGCATGTTTAATTCGTACCCCGATAAATCACCATACTCTGAAAAAACTGAGATTAGTTCTGGAAAAGAGGTGTCCGGCTGCCCCAGGTATATTAAAATGTCATCAGCAAAGAGTGTTATTTTATGTTCCTTCTGACCAAGTGTAATGCCTTGAATTTTTTGATTCTGTCTTATCCATTGGCTCAGAGGTTCTATGAAGATTGCAAAGAGCAGTGGAGACAAGGGGCAGCCCTGACGACATCCTCTTTCCAGTTCAAAAGATGATAATTTACCGTTAATCCTTATTTTAGCTGTTGGTTTTTTATATAATGCCTGGATAGTTCTAATGAAGTTGTTATGAAAATTGAAACTGGATAAGATTCTATATAGGAAAGACCAGTTAACCGAATCAAATGCTTTTTCAGCATCTAATCCCAATATGGCTGCATTTAAGTTATATTTTTTTATATGATTAATTATGTGTAAAGTGCGTCTAATGTTGTCTTGTGTCTGTCTTTGTCTTATAAAACCTGTTTGGTCTAAATGAATTAAGTCTGTCAGTATATTTTCTAACCTTTTGGCAAGGATAGTGGTAAAAAGCTTATAGTCCTGATTTAACACACTGATTGGTCTGTAGTTGGAGCATTCTAGTTTATCCTTTTCAGGTTTAGGTATGACTGCAATGACCCCTTCTGTCCAGGAGGGGGGGATTTTCCCTGTGTGGAGGACATAGTTAAATGTTTTCAGGAGGAGAGGAGATAGATGCTGTTTAAAGGTTTTGTACCACTCTGCTGTATAGCCATCAGCTCCTGGGGATTTGTTAGCTTTAAGTTTCATAATTGCTTTTTCTAATTCTTTAGGTTGTATTTCTGACAGTAGTGTTTTATTTTGTGACTCAGTAAGTTGGGGAAGGTTTAATGTGTTTAGGAATGCTTCGGATGCGTTTTTATGTTTTTTGAGGGAGTACAAGTTCTTGTAGTAGTTCTCGAAGCTTTTAAGAATATCCTGAATTCTAAATTTTATTTCCTTTGATACTGGGTCTCTGATTTTGTAGATTGCTCTCTCCGTTTGTTGTTTCCTCAATTTATAGGCTAGTAATTTTGCCGATTTGCTGCCTGTTTCATAGTATTTTTGTTTCAGAAATGTAAGTTTCTTCTGGATTTCTATTGTGTAGATCTCATTTATTTGTTTTTTAATTTCCTTAATTTTGAGCGAGTCATTAGAATGAGTGTTGTCTTTGTGCTCTTTTTCTAGGTTCTTAAGTTCTGACTCTAATGTGATTAGTTTTCTTGTCTCAGTTTCTTTTGGATTGCCAGTTTTGCGATAATCTTTCCCCTTATTACAGCTTTGCACGCGTCCCACAGTATTAAAGGGGATACTTCTCCATTATCATTTTCTTCCAAATATCTGAGAATATCTGATTCCAATTCATCTTTCAGTGGTCCTTTCAGCACATTTGAATTTAACCTCCAAGAAAATGTATTATTTGTGTATTTTTGGATACTTAAGTCCATATAGATCGGACTGTGGTCAGAGAGATCCATCAGTCCTATTTTACATGTTTTTACTCTTCCAATGTCTCTATTAAACATAAAAAAATAGTCAATCCTTGAGTATGATGAATGTGGTGCTGAGTAAAATGTATAATCTTTTACACTGGGGTTGAATTCCCTCCACACGTCACAGATTCCCATTTCTTTTAGTAGCATCCGAGTTTTTCTACTTTGAGTGTTATTTTGATGTGGAGAATTACCTGATGCATCCCAGTATGGATTCAGTCTTAGATTGAAGTCTCCACCACATATCACTAAACCTTGGGCTTTAGTTATCATTAGGTCAAATACATTTTTATAAAATTTCCAGTTAGCCCCTGGAGGTGCATATACATTCAGCAGGGTGATATCTTCTCCCTCTAGCCGCCAAAGTACCATACTGTATCTCCCTTCTTTATCTTTGTGTTCTGATTTTTTTTTTCAAATATAATTTTGGTTGAGATCAATGTCGCTACCCCCTCCTCCTCCCTGACTTATATGAAGATGAAGAGATCATTTTAAACCCTTGTCTATTGAGTTTAGTGTGCTCCACATCTGTTAGGTGGGTTTCCTGTAAAAATATTATTCCTGCTTTCTTTTTTCATTTTGCCTAGAATCTTGGATCTTTTAACTGGATTCAGGATCCCTTTTACATTATATGAGATTATTTTGGTTACACCCTGTTTCTCCATTGTGTTGTCTTATTTAGTATAACAGTGTGGTGGCCCTCTTTTATGCTACTCAGAAACTGAAAGAACATTAAGAACATAAAAAACATTAAGAACATGAACATAAAAAACATTAAGAACATAGTATATAAAACTTTAAAACAAAAAACTGACGAAAGATCTTCCTGAGCTGAGGTCTTTTTAGTGACCTTAGAAGAGCCTTGATGGTGTGTTGGCTCTGAGGGAAATTCCTCAGATTCCGTTACGTGCTGAGGGCCCTCTCTTACCCCTGTAAGTTGTCCCATGTTTTTAACGTGAATTTCAGATCCCAATCCAAACTTGTAATGATTTTTTTTTTTTTTTTTATGCCTATACCCTATGAAATTGTGCGCAACCTCCCACCACCATCACAGCAAACAGTCACGTTAATACAGTATTTGTTAGTGTGGAGAGATCATGTGGTTCATTGTCACATTTCTATTTTAACAAGTTTTTTTTTTTTTAAAGACTTACTTGTTTCTAATATTATGCCTGTTCCATGAAATGTTTTACCACTTGCTGATTCTGCATCTTCTTTAATGTTTGTTACCTTGTAGGAGGAGGGTTGGATGCGCAGATTGACTAAAAATATCGTTCTTCCCTCCTGTAAACAGCCAGTTTTTCCTTATAACTCTGGCGCTGGGTTTCCCGCTGCTGGCCCGTGGATTTTGAGGGTCTCTGTGTGGACCACGATTGAGCCTTGATTCTTTCGATCGGGTCTGCTGCGGGTTTATATACCGTTACCGGGAGTCCTCTTCTCGCCATATCCGTGGTTGCTTCTTCCGTCGAGTTGTAGAGACACGTCTCATCCCCATAAAAAACCATCAGCTTCGCTGGAAATGGAGTCTGAAAGCGCAGCTTCTTCTCGTAGTACCTTTTTAGCGTCGTTGTATTCCCGACGCTTTTTAAGGACCTCCGGGGTGTAGTTGTGTTCCACGAAAACTTTTCTCTCTTGGTGCATAAATCCTTTTTTCTGCCAAGCCAGTCTTAGAACCTCTTCTTTTATTCTGGAATTGGAGAACTTCACTACTACCGATCTTGGTGGCGCTTCCGCCGCCGGCCTAGGGGCTAATGTACGGTGCGCCCTTTCTGTCTTCAAGTCGGTGGTTTGGGGAATATCCAACTTCTCTCTCAGTAAGGATTCCACGCATGCCGCCATTGTGGTGAAACCGTCCTCGACTCCTTCTTTCAGACCATGAATTCTTATGTTGTCTCTCCTTAGTCTTCCTTCTTGGTCGGTTAGCTTAGCCTCCAGTCTTGACTGTCTTTTGTGTAGTTCCAGCACGGTATCTTCCAGCCCTTTTATTCTTTCCTCTGCTTCCATGATTCGGTCCTCGGCCTGGTCCACTCTGCTGTTTGTCCTTTTTATTTTGTCTTTGATTTCACGAAATTCGGCCCAACACTGTCGGCGACATCGTCTTAATTCTTTAAGTACCATTTTTAAGCTAACCTTGTTGCTAGCTTCATTCAGCTCCTTGTCTTCTGAATGGAAATCCTCCGGATCAGATTCTCCGGCCGATGCGTGTCCTGGCCTGGTAAATGTCGATTTCTTCTGTTTTCCTTTAGGCATGATGACTTTGTCTTTTGATTTTCTCTCTTCCAAAAATCCGTTAAGTCTGATTTTCAAGGTATTTTCCTGGATCGGGTCTGGGAGCTTCAGCGTTAAGCTGCTATCACCATGGTGTCCAGACTGGAAGTCCCCCAATTATGTTTTTTGTGCTTTAAAGGTGATAGAGACAACATTATGACCTCCTGGCAACTAGGTGTCATGCTTACTCTTGCCCCACTATAGTATTGTACTGGTTGGTAGAGACAAACATCAACACGCAGCGCAGACGATTCTGCTGTCTCAGTTCTTTGGTGATTATGAGCCAGACACAGCATGTCAACTGAGGACTCTTGTGGTGTTAACTTATTAATATGAGGCAACAAACCATGGCATCAACCGAGTTATGCTATTGGCTGTGACATCCTTACCAGCACCACAGTGTATGAAAGAATATAAAGACTTTAATTTTGCACCTTTCTAAACACTTTGTTTATGTGTTATGTTTTTAAAATACTGTTTGTTTTCATGAAAGTACTGCCTAGTACACCTTTAACCCTCCCTGTGACCGGTCAGTCTCATCAGTACTTGTCAGGAATAAAAATGTCTTTCATTTCCATATTTTTTTAAGTTATTCCTTGTGTGACCTCAAATATCCAGTCAGCTTTTATCCTGTAATCTGTGTGACCCCGTCAGACAGCTGTTTACATCAGTTATCAAGGTAGTGTTTTGAAATCAGCAGTGAATAAATTCTGGGGAATAAATTAACACAGTTCTCTGTGGTAATGGAATGTGTGTGGCGTGCTTTAGTTAAAATACCTGTGTTTATACTGTATATAACAGCACTATTTTCCACACAGATTAAAAACCTTTCCTCACAATGATCCATTTCAGTGCATGTTTCTTCAAATGGTAATAAGCCCCAGTTCACCTCGCCCTACCACTTTTGTTACTGGCTGTGGTTGACGCTGGTGTTAGCTGTGTTCTCCTATTGTCGAGCACACCCTGAGTGAACTAACGTAAAATTGCTTGAATGTGAGAAAGTTAAAGCTCAAATAAACATAAAAGGGGACGGGGTGAATGTGTATCTTTATATGGTTGTCTGTGCGCTTAATAACTTCCTTTTGTTGTTATCATACTCCTGCAGGTCTCATTTTATCCAAATAATAATTGTAGAAAATGTGTTGTAAGTTCTCTATTGATTTTTCATCAGTCATCTACATCTTCTGTGTGTGTTTAGGGTCAGGACTTCCTGTGGCCACAGTACCCAGGAAAAGGACCCTGGCACGGCGGCACTGTCATGGCACTGGCGATGATGACGTGGACCTGGACGTGATGCTTGTGGAGCGACTCAGTGCGCTCGAGGACTTCCTGACACGACAGGGCCTGGACGATCCATAACATTACTTCCTGTTAGTTGACTTTATAAAGGCCAAATAAAATAAGCTGCTAGCATTCCTGTTGATGCTGCGTTTTTATGGTAATGTTATCAGGTAGTCTAATGCAGAACTTTTTTGTAGTGCAGATGTGAAATGTGAATTTTATGATTTTTTTTTTTAAGTTTGTATGATGTCAGCTGACCATAGGCTGTAAACCTGTGTGAGGCTACGTCCTTCTGTGAGGCCACAACCATCTGGACTATGCACATGGCTTGCTGGCATAAAAATTGTGTTTTTATATGAATCACTGTGAGGATTTTTTAAAATGGTGGGGTTATATAGAGCTGCTGATCAGCACAGTTGTGTAGTAACTAGTAGGGCTGCACAATATTAGGAAGAAATGCGATATGCAGTATTGTTGTTGAATATTGCATTAACAATAGGACTTCCAATATGTAAATAAGTGAATCAGTTGATAAGTGTATTTTATATCATTTTCCCCTTGGTCTGGTTCCCTTTCACATGGGAAAAAATCTAAGCGGAACAAAATGAGTCATGGCAAATCACATGAGAATCACATGAGAACATTCATTTCAGATGTTTTGGCCATGAGAACAAGAAAAGTAAGTACTGGAAGTTATCTTTACCAGAGTTGTACGGAAATCTGTGGCCCTGCAGAATGTGTGTCTGCATATGGTGATGTACATTGCCTGCATTAGGGATGCAAGTTATTGATTAATTCATTAATTATTAATTGAGTCACCTTATTGATCGATTAACGATTAATTGGTAAGCGGCAGTTTTCCTGAGAATCTGAATTTCCCTTGGTACAATACGGTCTTTCTGTCTTTGACATACAAAGCGTTAATTGCTGTTTTTGATATACTGAGTAAAACATGAACATCATATTCCTCAATGATTTATTGTACCATTTGCATTTGTATAGTGTGTACTATGTGCTGGTACATCTCAGTAAATTACAAATGTCATGATTTTTAATTTATTTTAAAAACTATTACCAATATCAAAATTTATCTTTTTAGTTGTATTACAAAAAAATCACTTTCACATTCTGGTTTACTGAGATGCACTGGTAGACTGTTTTAACAGGAAAATAAGTTGTGAGGTGTTTTTTTTTTTTTTTTTGGACTTATTTTGTACCCGTAGGTAGATTTGTTCTGCAGTCCGGTGGCAAGCCACCAGCTGCCGGTCGCTGCGTGCGCAAGCGCCCCTTGACTCCCTGACCTGCATGTTTTTCGCATATGGGAGGAAACCGGAGAAATCCCGGAGTAAACCCACGCAAACACGGGGAGAACATGCAAACTCCACACAGATCACTGTTGGCCGGGGGCAGGGATTGAACCCACGATCTCATGATCCCCGCGATCCCCCGGCCGAGGGTAAACTGTGCTGCCGCAGTGCTAACCACTGCGCCACCGTGCAGCTTCATCTGTTGCAGATTAAACATTATCACAGTACCCCGGCAATCCAGGCAAACCCAGAACGATTTGGGCTCCTCTGTTGTCTGTTACCTCAATGGTAACTTGAGTCCGGTCTGCTTTCTCGTCTTGCGCTGAGCTGATAGTGGAGATAGGTTTTTGCACTCGTGTCATCTTTTTCTTTGCTCTGATCAGTTTCTCCGCTTTGTTAATTTGAAGCAGGTCTACCTTCAGAATCAGAAAGATTTATTGCCATTGTTCATGTAGTACACAAACTAGGAATTTGTCTCGGTGCAATGCTGCAACATTAAACATGGACCTTCAAGCTCCTGTGCTATTTGAACTTGTTGTAGTGCTCCGACGTAACCCGGAAGGATGAGGTTTTTTGCTTTACACAGCGCATGCATTGTGGGGGCTTGGCGTCTTCTTGTGCTTTCTTGGTTGAAATGTGGCAGTGGGTGACTGCCTGCACCCCCGCTTGGTTGGCGATGCCACTACATTTCATAGAATAAGCTCCCACTGAAAAGGCCAATTAATTGATAACTAATTTAATTTACTCGACTCAATTCTTATTGACAATCGAAAGCCAGTTAATCATTAACATCCCTAGTCTGCATATGTGTGGCTGAATAGATTATGTCTAGATTAATATGAATTATTTTTTAAGCAGATGAAGTAATAAGGTGCCAGATTCTGAGGGGTCACAGATTTCAGTGTAACACTAAAACTCACCATTTTACTCGGCACATTTCACACTTTATTGTACTCTTCACAGAGCTTTTTAGTGTTGTTGCAGCACTGTGTAGAACTGAGAGTTCACCACATGATTCGGATCGAGACCACCACTTATTAGGAGTCTCGGTGCGGTTGTTTTGGTGTGCTCCTGAATGACTGTTGCGTTCTCACCAGACAAAATGAAGCACACTAAAGGAGAAAACACACTTGAGTTCCACTGAAACAAACTAAATGTCATCATACTCTATGTGCTATAACTTCTTCCTCCTCTGTGGTTGGCATTCAACTAGGGCTGTAGCGATTGATTAATCAAGTAATCGTATAAGTTTTTTTTGTTTTGTTTTTTGCTGGAAGATCTTGTAACACTGTCGGTACAAGTTTCTGTAATGCATAAACGGCAACCTTTTGGTTACAAGATCTTCAAGCAAAAAAAAAAAAAAGCTTATCTGATTACTCATTTAAATCGATAGCTGCAGTGCTACATTTAACCTGGTTGACCTTCTGCGTTAAGGTGGATTACTGCCATAAAGTACCGTCATAAATTTGCAACTTTTTCTCACCAATTTTTTTTTTTTAACTTTTTTTCATGAATATGCCAGTTTTTTCATTAATTTTCTTTTTTCTTGTAAATTGGAAAAATTTCTCATTAGCTTGCAACTGTTTTCTCATCGATTTGCAACAGTCATTCCTCAATTTGTAACTCTTTTGTTACATTTTTTCGTAAATTTTTTTTGTAAATCTGTGACATTCTTTTGTAAATTTTCTTTTTTCTCACATTAGAGTGTAATACCACGAAGGTCATGTAAATGCAGCTCCAAAATGGCGTGAATGCATAAATGCATGAAAAATATGCTATTATCACAGTTTTAGTCATCTCTAATCAATATCATAAGGTAATGCTACTTTCGAAAATTGGCTACCCTCCGTAGAGCTCAAACTTACCGTGGTGGAGGGGTTTGTGTTCCCTAATGATCCCAGGAGCTATGTTGTTTGGGGGCAGCTTGCACCTCGTAGGGTCTTCCATGGCAAACAGGTCCTGGGTGAAGGGCCAGACCAGGAGCACTCTAATCGATCCCCATGAACAGAGTTACAACAAGGACCCAGAGTTGCCACATGGGTCTGACTTCCAGTGGGCTCACCTCTTGGTAGAGGGATCATGGGGATCGTGGTGCTATGTGAACCGGGTGGCTGTTCAGTCTGCTTTCTCTGCCCCAGCATTCCAGACCCCAGATAAGCAGTAGAGGATGGATGGCTCTAACACTACTTTTACTGGAGTACAATTTCTGGCTCTACCCTCCTCTGCTGATCAGGTAGCAGCTCTGACCCCCACCCATCAGGATGAAGCTGACAGGAAACTTGAGACTATAATGGCACAAAAGTTAAGAATAATGTTGATTACTGTTTTATTTTATATCAAAATATTAAAGGTGAACCCAACTACCAGCCTCTGTAATAATGTGCTGTACTCTGGAGTAGTCTTACGGAGTACTGCAGAACACTGCGGACTCTGTGGTTTGAGCTGAAATGCTGTGAGTCTATTTTTGAACAAATAAAAGTGGATCAAGTGATTTTGGTTTGTCAGTCATATTTTTTAGTTTGTGCTGGGTAGAGATGGTTTGAAGTCAGAAATCAAAGTGACAAGCAGCAGGTGAAGCTGAATCCATCATTTTTATCCCCCGCCGGATGAAGCCCAAAGGGATCAAAGAGCACTTTAGGCGAAGGCCGGTGTGGGATTATGTTAAGGGTCAGTCCGTCCATCTGTCCCACTTTTGTGAAATCAACAACTCCTACGGTTTTGTTCAGATTGTTATGAAACTTGGTACCATGGTTTGGTATACACTGAGGATGCGCATATTGCAATTTGGTTCTGATTGGATGATTTTTGCAGGAATTGTAGCCCTATGTAGACCTAGGACCTCCTGTTTCACCTCATTTCACCTCACTTTATAGACAGTAACTGTCTTGTGAAATCCACTTCTCCTACAGTTTTGTTCCGATTGTTTTTAAACTTGGTACCATGGTTTGATATACTCTGATGAAGCGCATATTGCAATTTCACTCTCATCAGATGACCTTGAGGTTAAAGGTCAGAAGTCAGATTTTGGCTAAATCTTCTAAACACAATAACTACTGAAAGAAATGATGTTGGCTTTTCAAATCAATAGAGTAGTTGTATCTAATACCCATTTTGGACGATTTACACCCTGACCTAACTATGGGTATGGGGTCAAAGGTCAAAGTTAACATTGCAGTTGCACTATGGTAACTGGTAAATGCTACATTCACTATTACTATAAAACGAGTAAAGCTAGGGCCACCAAATCTGGTATACAGGTTCACCTTGGGATCCTGACTTCTGACTGTCGGTTTGGAGTCAAAAGGTCAAAGGTCAAGGTTAGCATTCCATTTGCACAATTATGATAAAACAAGTAAAGCTAGGGCCACCAAACCTGGTACATAGGTTCACTCTGACTACAGGTTTGGGGTCCAAAGGTCAAGATTGGCACTCCCTATGATCTCTTACTATATAACATGTAAAGCCCTCTAGGGTCACCAAACTTAATACACCGGTTTACCTCGTGGTCCTGTCCTACAACTATGGGCTGTATACTTTATTGTATATTCATGGATGATGGGCAGTTTTGGAGGACTGGAGTCCGGCTTCCCTGCCTCTGTCTCGGAGGGTAATGACTCTGTCTTGTCCTTGGCCTTGAGACCTATGGCCTCAGTAATTTGGCCGAGGCTGGCTTGAGGCCATACAATTTCAGCATTTTTTTATTTTTTATTTTTCTAGATTCAGTTCTCCTTAAATGATTTTCTGATATTACTTTTTTGATGACTATAAATCAAAATCCACTTCATGATTTCGGGAAATGTAACATTTTTCATAATCTGACAATGTGCCCCATCCCCCACTGCTGTAGATTTGGTATCACCCAGCCTGTTCTTTCCCGGCTTCTCACCATCAGCTACTGACTAAACCGGGTTTGATGGTTACAAAAATGAATGTTACATTTCTCCTTATACCAAAAACATTTATATTTTGTCCATTTTCTTCAGCAAACCTCCTCATACCGTCAGTGTCCTGCAGTTCGCTTCTGTATGTGGTCAGACTTCGTGCTTTCCTTGTATCCCAGGTTGCGGGTGTGCTCTGACCATTTTGTAATAGATTTGTAGAAATAATTCACTAATAATATTGTTGAAGAGTCTGTGATGCACTGTGGACATTTTCACAGATTCACCTGTTCTCTGTTCTGATTAGCTCAGCTGCTGGCTGAGCTGCTGCCTGAGCTTTTGGGGCCCTCCCACATATAATTTATGGGAGTATGATATGCAAAATGGCTATGTTTACATGCACGGATAATAAACTGTTTATAATCGTATTTCTAGAGTTATCTGATTATTAAAATAGTCATGTTAAAACAATAATCAGATAAAAGGTAATTGTGTTATGAGAAATTACACTAGCACGTAGTTTATTGTCCAATAACCTGTTTATTCAGTGCATGTAAAAATGTCAAATCCAATTATTACCATTTTCTCATTATTCCTATTTATCGGATTATTGTGGCCATGTAGCCAGGGTCATTGATGAATCAGCTGGACCTTCAAGGTCCTAAATTACTAAATAAAGAATGATGACAGAGTTCTAGGTTTATCTTAAACAGCAGAAAAATATTGTGCCATCAGGATTAACAACAGACAAAATATCTTGTATCAGCCCACAACTTTAATTCAGTACTGCTGCACTGACCACAAGCACAAATGAACCATGAAATCTTTAACAACTGTACTGTAAAAGCTTTATAAATGCAAAAAGGAACATCAATACTGGAAGGACTGGAAATTGTGGCCAAACAACACAGGGCCCTTAGTGGGGAAACATGTAAATGCATGCTATATAAGAGCATAGTAACAGCTGAACTAAACTGACAGCATGAAACAAAACAAAAAAAAAAAAACCCACTGCTTTGCCTTCAACACCATGCACACATTAGCATCTATTACTGAACATTACACAAAATAAAAATTACCACCCCTGCAGTACTGACTAAAGAACAATTTTAAAAAAGATCCTCAAATTGAAATTATTGTAAATATGCTGCATAGCTTTCAGCTGCAAAATGCAACTATTGGTTTAAAGTGAACTGCTGAACCTTTAAAAAGGCTTGCATAAAGAAGAATTTCTTGTTTAACTGTGCATTTGGGGATTGAATCTATAATATCCATCCATCCATCCATTTTCTACCGCTTTTCCGGAGGTCCGGGTCGCAGAGGCAGCAGTTCAAGCAGAGAAGCCCAGACTTCCCTCTCCCCCGCCACCTGCTCCAGCTCTTCAGAGAGGATACCAAGGCGTTCCCAGACCAGCTGAGAGACATAGTCTCTCCACCGAGACCTGGGTCTGCCCCGGGGTCTCCTCCCAGTGGGACGTGCCCGAAGTACCTCAAGTGGGAGGCGTCCAGTAGGCATCCTAATCAGATGCCCATAGCACCTCAACTGACTCCTTTCAATGTGGAGGAGCAGCGGTTCTACTCTGAACCTCTCCCGGATGACTGAGCTCCTCACCCTATCTCTGAGGGTGAGTCCAGCAATCCTACAGAGAAAGCTCATTTCAGCCGCTTGTATCCATGATCTTGTTCTTTCGGTCATTACCCAAAGCTCATGACCATAGGTGAGAGTAGGAACGTAGATTGACTGGTAAATCAACAGCTTTGCCTTAGAACTCAGCTCCCTCTTCATCACAACAGACTGGTACAACGTCCGCATCACTGCAGATGCTGCTCTGATCCGTCTGTCAGTCTCTCGCTCCATTCTCCCCTCACTCGTGAATAAGACCCCAAGATACTTAAACTCCTCTACTTGGGGCAGGAGCCTGTCCCCAACCCAGAGAAGACAATCCACCTTTTTCCGGCTGAGGACCATGGACTTGGACTTGGAGATGCTGATTCTCATCCCAGCCACTTCACACTCAGCGGCAAACCGTCCCAGCAAGAGCTGTAGGTCATTGCTGGGTGAAGCCAACAGGACAACATCATCTGCAAACAACAGAAATGAGATCCTGTGGTCACCACGCATGACGCCCTCCATTCCCTGGCTGCGCCTAGAAATCCTGTCCATAAAAATTATGAACAGGATCGGTGACAAAGGGCAGCCCTGGCGGAGTCCAACTCTCACTGGGAATGAGTCCGACCGAGTGTTGGCAATACAAACCAAACTCTCACAAAGGTCGTACAGAGACCGAATAGCTCGTAACAACGAGCCCGATACCCCATACTCCCAAAGCACCCCCCACAAAAAACCACGAAGGACGTGGTCAAATGCCTTCTCCAAGTCCACAAAACACATGTAAACTGGTTGGGCAAACTCCCACGAACCCTCGAGAATTCTCGAGAGGGTAAAGAGCTGGTCCGATGTGCCACAGCCAGGATGAAAACCACATTGCTCCTCCTGAATCCGAGGTTCGACCAACGGCCGGATTCTCCTCTCCAGTACCTTGGCATAGACCTTTCCAGGGAGGCTGAGGAGTGTGATCCCTCTAAAGTTGGAGCACACCCTCCGGTCCCCGTTTTTGAAGAGAGGAACCACCACCCCATTTGCCATGCCAAAGGCACTCCATGCAATGTTGCAGAGGCGTGTCAACCATGACAGCCCTACAACATCCAGGGCCTTGAGGTACTCAGGGCGAATCTTGTCCACCCCCGGGGCCCGGCCACCAAGGAGATTTTTAACCACCTTGGCAACCTCAGCCCCTGTGATAGGTGAGTCGTCCCCCTCGGCCACAAACCCTCCTTCCTCTGATAAAGGCGTATCAGTGGGATTGAGGAGCTCCTCGAAGTATTCCTTCCACCACCCGACGATATCCCCAGTCGAAGTCAACAGTGCTCCATCCACACCATACACAGTGTGGACAGGGAGCTGCTTTCCCCTCCTGAGCCGCCGGACAGTTTGCCAGAATCTCTTCGAGGCCGACCAAAAGTCTTGTTCCATGGCCTCACCGAACTCCTCCCATACCCGGGTTTTTGCTTCAGCAACCACCCGAGCTGCACTCCACTTGGCCTACCAGTACACCTCAGCTGCTTCGGGAGTCCCACAAGCTGTGGGACACCTTTTATAAATACTGCATTGCAAGTATTTATAAAAGTGCCCCAGGTATTTGTAAAAGTGTCCCATTTGTTGACTTGATGTTCAATATGATTTAATGTGTTATTTAGGAGTTGTGTGTCTCGTTAGTTACTACAAGAATGGCTATTTGTTGTTAAATATTACCAGAAAAATGTTTTGATTTTTTGGGGAGTGCTTGTTGGGCTTTTGGTGTCCCATAAAAATTATTTCATTCATTACTGGTCCTGTTAGCTCCTGTTCATTAGTCAAACTTAACACCAATGAAAAATATTCCCACAATCATTTAAAGAGTTGAAAATAAAACAGCATACACGGGAGAAACAGATTTAACTCACCGGTTGCCGTGTCTTTACATGGATCTGGATAAATCTTCCTGTCATCAAATCCAATTTTAATTTAGTGGTTGCAAAATGCAAGGCCAAAGGCTAGCATTACTTAGCAGGTTAGCTCTACTCGTTCAGGTATCCTGAGTGCCATCATGCTGTATCCTGACTTCTTTATAATATCCAGTTTAGGGGAAGGCTGTGGACTCTTTTTATCCGGAGCTGGTGTTCAAATTGTAGTTTCCTAAACTTGTAGCAAATAAATACTGCTTGATATGAAAATCTGTTATATTCAGCACGTTGAAATGCGTCATATAGGGACATTGTCAAAAGATGGACTATGATTGGTTAGAGGTTCGCCTCCTTCCGGGTTTTTTTTCCAATGCAAGGAGATAGGGAATTTTCCACAGCAACAAATATAAATTGATTTCTGATTGGCTAAATAATTTCAGAAAGTATTCTTACCTCCTTAGTTACAAAAACAAACTAATTTCTGAATGGCTGATTGTTTCTATAGTGCAGAGGTTCCCAACCCCCGGGCCGCGGACCGGTACCGGTCCGTGGGTCATTTGGTACCGGGCCGCACAGAAAGAATAAATAACTTACATCCATTTTATTTATTATCTGAATCTGAATGAAGTTTTATTTTGAAAAATTACCGGATTCTCTCCGTTACATCCATCTATGGCTCACTCTTGACGCACGTCAAAACGCTTGTCTCGGTGACATGATATGTTACCGCTAGCATTAAAGGCTGTTGCTAAACGGCCGGGAGCCACTTAGTGAATGAAACCCCCCCATGCAGGAGTGGTTTCATGGGTTTTATTGAACAAAACCCTAAAACGTGTTATTGGGAATGAATGAAGTGTGGATGTGTGGTTATTATCCCGAGGGAGATCGCTGAATTACGACAGCCGCTGTAGAGATTTCTCTCAGAAAAAAAGTCACTGCTGGCAGCACATTTCAGTGATGAGGATTAGGTCGCAAAACTCATTTACTTGTGCGACATATTCAGCCTGCTCAATGAACTCAATCTGTCACTTCAGGGGAAAATGACAACTATCTTCAAGTTGGCAGATAAAGTAGCAGCATTTAAAGCTAAATTGGATTTGTAGGGACGGCGTGTGAATGGTGCGCTACTTCCCAACCACAAAAGATCCCCAAACTGCCAAAGAATGGATCCGCGACCCATTTCTCAACGAACCAGGTGAATCCAATGTGTCTGTGCAAGAAGATCAACTGCTGGAGATCACAAATGACGGCGGCCTTAAAAGTATGTTCAAGACAACAGCTCTGCCAGTGTTCTGGATTAAAGTCATGGCTGAATACCCTGAGATCGCCACAACAACGCTGAAGACCCTGTTGCCATTTCCGACATCCTATCTGTGTGAAGCGGGGTTTTCTGCAGTGACAGCAACCAAAACAAAATTACGAAGTAGACTGGACATAAGCAACACACTTCAGGTGTCATTGTCTCCCATTACCCCTAGATGGGACCATCTCGTTGCAGAGAAACGAGCTCAGGGCTCCCACTGATTCAGCGTTGTGGTAAGTTGTATTTTTCATGCACTTTGTATTTGTGTTTGTGGTGTATCTTATTTTGAAGGTATGTTTAAACATAGCGACCAGAGAGTGTTGTGGGCAGATAGGATGTTACTCATGTTGTTGTCGCGATGTTAAGAGGACGCTGCTAATAAAGTTGCAAACGAGTACACAGTGGATTCGCGTTTATTATTATATTTAGAAAATACCGCAGTTTTTATGCTGGTCGTATCATGTTCTTTTGTTGTATTTATCCGCCACACCTTAAAGGCTGGGCCCTGAAAATATTGTCTGACATTAAACCGGTCCATGGCGCAAAAAAGGTTGGAGACCGCTCTGCTATAGTGGCAAGCAGAGGTGGACTTACTAGTAGACAAATGTAGGCAACTGCCTTAGGCCCCAATCTGCTAAGGGCCCCTATCTACTAGAATACCCACATTTTTTTTTTTAATGTTTAGCATATTTAACATGATGTCTGATAAAGTAATGAAACACAAGTATTTATAAAAGCAACAAATCAAATCACTAACGTAACGTCCTCCCCCTTTCTCTTCAGACCATTGGACTCTTCCATGTTGTCTCTGAGACATGCGCATGCGTGTATCTTTGTCATCGGCAATGACTGGTCTTATAACACAGTTATAATGGCAAAGCAGTAATACTTAGAACAAATGAATAATAGCAGTATTTGAATCCTCCACAGCGCAAAGCATGCCGGGAGAATCCCTGCCCCTTCTTCACTGCCCCGACGTTACAGTATGTTTGTCACACTTAAATGTTTCAGATCATCAAACAAATTTGAATATTAGTCAAAGATAACACAGGTAAACACAAAATGCAGTTTTTTATATAAAGGTGTTTATTATTTAGGGTAAAAACCTACATGGCCCTGTGTGAAAAAGTGCCCCCCCTCCCCGTTAAAACATAAATTAATTGTGGTTTATCACATCTTTGGAAAGCTGAGTTCTATTTCTCTAGCCACACCCAGGCCTGATTATTGTCACACCTGTTCTCAATCAAGAAACTTAAATAGGACCTGCCTGACAAAATGAAGTAGACCAAAAGATCATCAAAAGCTAGACGTCATGCTGCGAGCCAAAGAAATTCAGGAACAAATGAGAACCAAAGTAACTGAGATCTATCAGTCTGGAACAGGTTATAAAGCCATTTCTAAAACTTTGGGACTCCAGCGAACCACAGTGAGAGCCATTATCCACAAATGGTGAAAATATGGAACAGTGGTGAACCTTCCCAGGAGTGGCCAGCCAGCCAAAATTACCCCAAGAGTGCAATGACAACTCATCCAAGAGGTCGCAAAAGACCCCACAACAACATCCAAAGAACTGCAAGCCTCACATGCCTCAGTTAAGGTCAGTGTTCATGACTCCACCATAAGAAAAAGACTATGCAAAAATGGCCTGCATGGCAGAGTTCCAAGATAAAAACCACTGCATAGCAAAAAGAACATAAAGGCTTGTCTCAGTTTTGCCAGAAAACATCTTGATGATCCCAAAGACTTTTGGGAAAATACTCTGTGGACTGACGAGACAAAAGCTGAACTTTTTGGAAGGTGTGTGTCCCATTACATCTGGCATAAAAGTAAGACAGCATTTCAGAAAAGGAACATCACACCAACAGTAAAATATGATGGTGGTAGTGTGATGGTTGGGGGCTGTTTTGCTACTTCAGGACCTGGAAGACTTGCTATGGTAAATGGAACCATGAATTCTACTGTCTACCAAAAAATCCTGAAGGAGAATGTCCGGCCATCTGTTCGTGACCTCAAGCTGAAGCACACTTAGGTTCTGCAGCAGGACAGTGGTCTAAAACAAACCAGCAAGTCCACCTCTGAATCGCTTAAGAAAAACAAAATGAAGACTTTGGAGTCACCTTGTCAAAGTCCTGACCTGAATCCGATTGAGATGCTGCGGCATGACCTTAAAAAGGGGGTTCATGCTCAAAAACCCTCCAGTGTGGCTGAATTACAACAATTCTGCAAAGATGAGTGGGCCAAAATTCCACCACAGCACTGTAAAAGACTCATTGCCAGTTATCACAAATGCTTGATTGCAGTTGTTGCTGCTAAGGGTGGCCCAACCAGTTATTCGGTTTAGGGGACAATCACTTTTTCACACAGGGCCATGTAGGTTTTGATTTTTTTCCCCTTAATAATAAACACCTTCATTTAAAAACTGCATTTTGTGTTTACTTGTGTTATCTTTGTCTAATATTTAAATTTGTTTGATGATCTGAAACATTTAAGTGTGACAAACATACAAAAAAAAAGAGAAATCAGGAAGGAGGCAAACACTTTTTCACACCACTGTATATGAGATGGATGATCAAGGGAAACACAGGACAGCTGGGGATAGTAATCAAAGACTGAACAGTAACACATGAGGAGAAGTGGCTACGACTACGGAAGACATGAGGGACCGAGAATGGTAGAAAAAGGAGTATGGGGAACACACACACACACACACAAAAGACAGCACTATCCCTCAGAAGTGAATGCGCGAATGCGGGATTTTGCATGTGCTCGCCTCTTTCCATTGACTTTGTATGGATTCACACCGCCGGTTCACATTTGATGTGAAGGCACCTTAAGACCCAGCTCAGACCATGACAGTACCCCCCTTTAAGGGGTGGAGACCAGACACCCTTACAATAACACAAGAACACCTGCCCCAGGTGGTGGTGAGGGCACTAGGCCAGGTGGAACAACTCCTTACCCCCCCCCTTTCGAACATAGAGTCCAGAAAATACTTCAGGTAGTGGGGGGAAACCAGACTCCAAATCCAAAAGATCAAAAACAGCCAGGTCGGGTGGCTTCCCCGAGTGCAAAGGCCACCAGACCAGGGAGCGAGGTGGGTCAGGGGGCTTCCCAAGTCCATGGGCCACCTGATGGATGAACACGGTGTGTCGAGTGGCCTACCAAAGTCTATGAGCCACCTGACAGATAAATACAGTGCATCGGGTGACCTACCAAAGTCCATGGGTCACCAAACAGGAGAACACGGTGGGTCAGGGGGCCTACCCAAATCCATAGGCCACCTGACGGATGAAAACAATGCATCAGGTGGCCTACCAAAGTCCATGGGCTACCAGACGGAAGAAAATATAGGAGCTTTCTGCTCTGGAAATAACATCATAAGGCCCTTAAACTCGGGAGATAACATCATAGCTTTAAACTCAGGCGATAACTCAGGAGCATCTTGCACAGGAGACAACATGGAAACTTTAGATTCAGGAGATAACAACACAGGAGTTTTTTGCTCTGAAGATAGCATCATGGGAGCCTTTTGCTGTGAAGATAACAGGAGCTTTTTGCTCTGATTATAACAACACAGGCGTTTTCTGCTGTGAAGATAACACAGGAGTTTTTGCTCTGAAGAAAACGTAGAAGCTTTTTGCTCTGAAGATAACATGGGAGCATTTTGCTTTGAAAATAACAACATGGGAGCCTTTTGCTCTGAAGATAACAACATGGGAGCATTTTGCTTTGAAAATAACAACATGGGAGCCTTTTGCTCTGAAGATAGCAACATAGGAGCTTTCTGCTCTGAAGATAACAACACGGGAGCTTCTTGCTCCAAAGATAATAACATGGGAACTTTCTGCTCTGAAGATAAAAATAACAACACCAGAGCTTTTTGCTCTGAAGATAGTGCCTGAGGGGCCTTCAGTGCAGGGGCGTTAGGCTCGAGAACCAGTAGTTGCAGAGCTCTAATCTCAGGAACACATGGTGGAGGCCCACCTGCCTCTGGAACTGATGGTTGGGGTGTGCTGGTTATTGAGACTGCAGGGGTCAAAATGTGCTCCTCCATCCCTGACGCAGCCACCTCACACAGGGAGGAAGAAATACAGGTCGGTATCTGGTCCATAACCCAACTACCAGCAGAAGAGCTTGGTGGGGAGAGCTCAGAGGCAGATGAGAACTGCAACTGGGTCTCCCCTCTAGGAACAAGACAAGAGCTCTCTAAAATAGGTGTAGAAGAAATAAAGAGGACTTGCATTAACTCCTCCTCCTCTGCTGGCGAGGGCCCCGATGGCACCACTGCTGGTGGAGCATCAGATGTGGATACAGGAAATGGAGCACGACGTGGAGCCAGCACTGGAGGCACAGAGTGATGTGGAGCTGGAACTGGAGGCACAGAGCGATGTGGAGCCGGAACTGGAGGCCCAGAGCAACATGGAGCCGGAGCTGGAAACACAGAGTGATGTGGAGGGTGGTACTGGAGGTCCAGGCATGGCAGCAGTAGCAGTCAAAACCCCTGATGTGGAGCCCAGTGCTAGCAATGGAACACCTTCCTTAGAAGCTATAGCTACTTGAAACCCATGGAGGGCAGCAGCTGGTTGGCAGCAGAGAGCTGGAGCAGCTGAGTCTTCTATAACCAGTTGGTTCCAACCCAGCAGGGGCACATACTCGGGGAGAAGCCAGGGTTTGTAGTCCAACATTAACTCAGTCTGTGCAAGCAAAACCTGCCGGCGCTCCTCCTGCGCTCCTTGTCAACAGAAAACTGGGGCTCCGATACAGCAAATCCAGTCTGACAAACAACGGGGTAATCCAGTGTAGGCATGAAGGCAGCAGGCAGGGGAGTCACAGGTGATGATGAAGCTACATGAGCTGAAGAGCAGCATGGAGAGGGTCTCGAAGCCGAATGAGAAGTGGAGGATGTCTGTACCTGGGGGCATGTCCCCACCGGCGCAGGTACAGGGGAAGATGAGCTTATCACCAATGGCCAGAGCAACAGTTGCATATAAGGAGTGGAAGAGAGGAACCTCGTCAGTCCTGAATAGCTCCGCAGGCTGGGGAAAGCATCTATCATCTCAGCTGCACCATCCAGGTACCTCACGGCTTCCTCGGGAGTGCAGAAAGCCCAGGCGTTGCTGATAAAGTCCTCTATCAGGCCCGCAACCCAACACTCCTCCTCATCTAAGTCGAAAACACTGAGGTCCATGCCCGCAGAGTCATCTGGTGGTATCATTCTGTCATAGGCAACCTCTGACCAGCAGAAATGACAGACTCTACAGCAGGCAGGACTACAGTGGGTTTATTTTCCCAAAAACATAAAATGAAACCGGCATGGGGGCTGAACATAAAGCAAGCCGTGAGCGGCTGAAAACTCACAGACACAGCAAGATCACAGGAATGGAAGTCAGAGGGTAAGCCATGGTATGACCCCACACAAAATGAACACAGAGCAGGATATACAGTTGTGTTCAAAATAATAACAGTCCCACATCACTAGCAAGATAAATCACTGTTTTTGTTAGAATTTCAACTTCTACACTGCAAGTAAGTTTCTAGAAGGTTTAGTAAAGGTATAGAAAACCAACAGACCCAACAGGCATGACGTGCATGCTGCTGATTCTGTGAAACTGAATCATTAACTGAAAGGGGCGTGTTCAAAAAAATAGCAGTGCTGAGTTCACTTAGTGAGGTCAATGATTCTGTGAAAAAAACAGGTGTTAAACAGGTGGCTCTTATTTAAGGATCAAGGCAACTGACGCTGCATATGCTGACTGTGCATTTGTCCTTGAAAAACGGAGTAAAATGGGTCGTTCAAGACACTGTTCAGAAGAAGAGCGTTCTTTGATTAAGAAATTAATAAAAGAGGGGAAAACCTATAAAGAAGTGCAGAAAATGATAGGCTGTTCAGCTAAAATGATATCAAACGCTTTAAAATGGCAGCCAAAACCAGAAAGGCGAGGAAGAAAAAGAAAAACGACTATTCGAATGGATCGGAGAATAACCAAACTGGCAAAGGCTCAGCCAATGATCAGCTCCAGGAGGATCAAAGAAGATCTAAGGTTGCCTGTGAGTACTGTAACAATCAGACAACGTCTATGTGAAACCAAGCTACCAGCAAGAAGCCCCCGCAAAGTCCCATCGTTAAAAAAAAGACGTGCTGAAGCGGTTACATTTTGCATTGACTGGCCTAAAAAGAAATGGCGTAATATTTTGTGGACTGATGAGAGTAAGATTGTTCTTTTTGGGTCTAAGGGCCACAGACAGTTTGTCAGACGTCCTGCAAACACTGAATTCAAGCCACAGTACACAGTGAAGACGGTGAAGCATGGTGGTGCAAGCATCATGATATGGGGATGTTTCTCGTACTATGGTGTTGGTCCTATTTATTGCATACCAGGGATCATGAATCAGTTTGAGTACATCAGAACATTATATTTCTTGACTTTCTGTAAAATATTATCAAATTCAATTACTTTTTCCAGTTTTCTTGCTTTGAAATAGAATGTGCAGTGTCCCCAATGCATTTGTGTTCATTAAAATACAATTTATTTGAAGAATTTTGACGTTTATTCACATTTTTCAACACACTGCTATTATTTTGAACACAACTGTATATAGGTAGACAGATGATCAGGGGAAACACGGGACAGCTGGGGATAGTAATCAAAGACTGAACAGTAACACATGAGGAGAACTGTCTATGACTACGGAAGACATGAAGGACTGAAAATGACTGAAAAAAAGAGTACGGGGAACACGAACACACACACACACACACACACACACAACTTACACGGATGACCAAAGGGAGACACAGTACAACAACAACTGGTAACGGGGACCACATGACAGCTGAGGACCGAGGAAGACAATAACAATCACAGAGGACCCAGAGGAGACACAGAAGGCAAAACACAGGCAAATAATCATACAAATAAACAAAACGTGGGCATGATTTTAAGGCCCAGCCCAGACCATGACAATCTTTTGTTACACTGTAAACAAATCATACAGCTGGAATAGCGGCATGTCATGAATCCGGGTTTGGAGGCCAAACCCGATTCTGACTCATCGTTATGCCTTGACCTATTTTCCTCCTGACAGCTCGGGCACGCCCCCTCCTCCTGTCAAGCTCCGTCAGCTGCACTGTCACGGTGTTCACACATACACACACCCACACAAACACACACAAGCACATCCTCCATTCACTCTCATTCACACACGCTCTTGCATACCGGAGGCCAATCAGTTCTGCCCACGCATTTTCACACCGGCAATCTCTTTCCTTGTTAGCTTCTGGAGTATATGTTTGCCGCGCCAGGGGAAAGAGATTGTCGGGGCATTCACCCTCATTCATGGCAGCAAGTTCTCCATGAATGACGTACCACTCCTTTCTCGTACTCAGCCCGACATCTTCAGACAATCCATCCCTGGGTGTTTGCGGCTGCCTCAGCTTTTAATCCTTTGCCACCAGACTGCTCAGTTTCGCCCCGGATCTGCTCCAGCTCAGTAAGTGTCTTTCTTTGCCTTTTTTCCTGTATTCTGCAGCCCTGCAGCACAAGGCCGTGCGCCTTTCCTTTTGTGCTTTACGCAGCCCTGCAGCACGAGGCTCCATTTTAGACCAGGCTGTTGAGCATTTGGCTGGCGTCCTGCATGTTTGGTGGCCAAACCTTGTCATTACATCTCTCCATATTTATGTGATTGTACTGAACTGAACTTGGTGATAACTGGACGTGTTTTCCTTTGTGTTGTTAATAAAAGTGCCCCGTCTACTCTCGCTCTTGGGTTTATTCATTCCTCTTCTCCGTGCGCTATGAAGAAGCGCACGGAGAGTTTATGACACAGCAAAATGAAACGAAGTTATCCGGGCAGTGTAGAGAAACAGTGAAAAAAGGAAGAACACAGAAAATTTTTATCAAACTTACCGAATAACCTTTTTCACTTCAACCAGTGGAGAGACTAACTCTCCCAAGGAGCAGATAGAGAGCAGTGCTGCTTGTACAAGCACACATGTTCCTGACAAGCATGAGGCAGCGGCGACGCCAGTTGCTGACAGTACAGGTAAACAACAAAATGTTTTACTCTTTTTTTCTAATTGCAAGATTTGCTGAGGCCAAGGCTCAACAAGGTTAAATTTTACATATGACCAACTGTGCTCCCCAACTATACGCAGGATACGTATCTGCAGCCTAACAGCAGATGACATTACATGAGATTAAATATAGTAATTTTGAGTATCCATGAAAAAGTTCAATCACTGTTCTGTTTATCCTGTTCATTATTGGAGCAACAGCCCAATGTTGTCTTTGAATGTTCCTTATTACCCTCTATAGCTTGCTGAGAGCAAACTGGTGAGAGAATGTAAAACAAACTTGACCAACAAATAATCTTTAAATTATATTAAAAGCATTGAAAAGGAAAATAAAATGGACAGAAAGAGAGAAGGGAGAAGAAGGGAAGGATGAACAGTGAGGAGAAAATAAAGACAAGGGAGAGAAAGTGATGGAAAAAGACTGATGAATAGGAGAAAAAAGGAAGAGAAAGTCACAAGTGAAGAAAAAGGAAAAGAGTATGCAAATAGGTATAAATTCCAATGATGTATTTGATTAATAATTAATAATTAACAAACAACAACATCTTCTATGTCAGTGATGGGCAACTTTGGTGGCAGTGAGGGCCACAAAATTTTTTCCTCACTTCCCGAGGGCCAGATTTACATGTAAACCTTCAATGTGTGTGTGTGTGTGTGTGTGTGTGTGTGTGTGTGTTTTCTTCAAAGTCAAAAATTTCACAATTAAAACTTTAAATGAAAACAAAAGCTACTGTTTTATCATATTAGAATAAAAGTTACTGATAAAATTATATCATCACCTAATTTTTAAAACTCTCTCCATCAAAATGATGAGCAAAGAGAAATTCCAGACTTCAATTAACAAAAACACAACATAACAAAAATAATTTTTTTGTAAGTTGTCTGTGTTTTTTCAACTGATTTAAGACAATTTTTCACTGCTGAATCTGAAAATAACATCTGTTTCTCTTGATCAGGTCAGGTTTTTATGCTAAGTTGTAAGCAGTTGTACAGCAGCTGTACAGTTGTACTGTAAATTGAATAGTAGACATTGATAAAGGTAAGTACACGTAAATTGAATGTTATGCCATCATTGTTCAAAATTAAGAGAATTTCAAGAAATAAAGAATTTTGCATCATATAAAGCGAAAATACCCGTACATGTAAACAAAAATGTAAAAAACATGTGGCCATAATTCAAAAAGTTGACCTGATTGAGCAAAACCAATGTGATTTTTGGATTCAGCACATCAAAATTGTCCTAAATCAGCTAAAAAAAAAAAACTTAGACAATAAATTTGGTGTTGACCAGTGAAATTAGTTTAAAATTTAAAAAAAAAAATATGATGAGGCTTAGTTTGCTCTTGGTTTCACTGTGGGTGTGGAGGGGCAGAGAAATAACTGTGCGTAGGTGGGCTTGGTAATCATCTGGCTCCCCAAAATGGGGAATAAAAAAAGTTTAACTGGTATAAATGAACAAAACAATCAGCAGATTAAAACGGCCACAGTCTCTGAACTTTTACTGCTGTGTCAGTGCTTCAGTCGCGCTCTTTAGAATGAAACCTCAAAGCTTTGAATCTTTTTCTGCACAATTAGAAGAACAGCCTCCCAGCTCCATGATGCTTCACCTGCCTTCACTACTGAGGAGTTGTAGCATTTATTCTTGTTTAAAAGCAGCCTACTTTGTGAATGTGTGTGTGAATGGGTGCATAGCAGGATCTGTAAAGTGCTTTGGTCATCTAGAGATGAGAATAAAAAAACGCTGTATAAGTGAATGCCATTTACCATTTAACCGTTTACTTTGTATATTTACTGCTGTTTACAGCCTATTAATCAGTCCCTCCAGGATTTCAGGATGTTGCGATCACGTCAATTCACGCGAAATCAGCCAATCAGCACACCTATTGTGCAACCTTGCAACTTTATCCAATCACCGCAACTTTCCCGCAATTTTGGCCAATCCTCGTCAACCTCCGCCAGTTTTACCAATCAAATTTCAGCTGAGTGGCGCTGAAATGCTCAGTCTAACCAGTCAAATGCATCGCTACATCACGTTGACTTCCGTGTTTACAGCAAGTATTAACGCAACGCTTCAGCAAAAAAACAGTGTGTTATTTGAAAAAAAACACTCACCCTCGAGGTTTCCAACACAGTCCCTTCCTCCGTGTCCCCCAGCCTGCCGGTGGACGTCTCCATCCTGACCGCTTGTACGAAGTGCTGGGTTTGTGTTGAAAAACATCCACCTGCCCCAAAAGCACCCTGTTGCAGGAGCGCACGTGACAAGAGACTCCATAAAATCACAAACAAACGAGCAAGTGAATGAATGAATGAATGAATGAATTTATTTATTTCGGATAGTACATTACAGGTTAAAAGAAACTGTATAATATAACAACAAGGTCAAATTAGACAAAGACTCCTTCTACTATACAATTCCACGTGAGTTATCCGAAATGGGTGATGGCTGAAGCCGCAGCTTATATTGCCCACCCATATTCCATCCAAGAATTCAAAGGAGAAAAAAGAGAAAACAAGACGAGCGATTACAATTTAAAACAAGGCTAAGACAAAATATGACTGAGAGAAAAAGAAAACTGAGCTAGTCTAAGTTAAGCGGTTACTATTCAAAAACAAATCTAAGACATAGTGTCACAGAGAAAAAAGAAAAACTAAGCTATAACACAACACAGGCTGGAAATGTCAATCCTTATGTGAGTTTACATGTCGTCTTGTAAATATGTTTGGAGTATTTCTTCCTTTAGTTTTTGTTTAAATTGTCCAAGCTTTGTACATGATTTTAATTCAGGTCCAAAATCGTTCCATAATCTGACACCTTGCACTGAAATACAGTGTTGCTTGGTAGTTGTTCTCACTGTAGGCTTTTGAAATATACATGTTCCTCTGAAGTGATATCGTTTCTCCCTTGTTTGGAACAACTTTTGGATATTTGCGGGCAGTGATAGATTCTTCACTTTGAACATTATTATTGCGGTTTTAAAGTCGATCAGATCTTTCAACTTGAGAGTTTTTTGTTTAAGAAAAAGTGGGTTTGTTGGTTCCCTGTAAGCTGCTTTGTTGATTATTCTAATAGCTCTCTTTTGAAGCATAAAGACTGGATATATGTTTCTTTTATATGTATTTCCCCATACTTCATTACAATATGTCATGTATGGGAGTATTAATGAATGATACAAGGTGTATAGTGTGGGTTGATTCAGCAAATTTTTCACTCTGTGTAATATTGCAATTGATTTGGATACTTTACCTTTTATATAATTAATATGTGGCTTCCAACACAGTTTGTTATCAATTATTACTCCAAGGAATTTAGTTTCGGATACCCTTTCAATCTCTACACCATTTACACTGAGTTTGGGTACTGGGTAGTTGTGATGGTTGTTAAAGACTATAAATTTTGTCTTGCTTAAATTGAGCGTTAATTTGTTTGAATCAAACCACAGTTTCAGCTTTCCTAATTCCTTTCCGAGTGTATCCAGAAGTTGTTCCAAGTTGTTTCCACTGCATAGCAGGTTAGTGTCATCAGCAAACAATATTAAGTCCATTTTTTCTGAAACTTTACATATATCATTTATATACATATTGAATAATAATGGTCCCAAAACTGAACCCTGTGGGACTCCACAGGTGACCTTCAGTAGCTCTGAGTTTTTGTTGTTAACACATACAAACTGATATCTATTCTTTAAGTAACTTCTTAACCAGGACAGTGCTACCCCTCTGATACCACAATTTTGTAGTTTCTTTAATAATAGATTGTGATCTACTGTATCAAATGCTTTTTTAAGATCCAGGAATACTCCAACTGAATACTCTTTATTTTCAATGGCTGTTGATATTTTTTCTGTAAATTCCATTAAGGCATATGCTGTTGTCCTTTTGTGTCTGAACCCATATTGCTGCTCACACAATAAATCATTCTTCAGTATGAAGTTGTCAATTCTCTCATAGAATATTTTTTCAAGTATCTTGGAAAATTGCGGTAATAGTGAAATTGGTCTGTAGTTGGAGAGTTCCCCTCTGTCGCCTGTCTTGTAAATCGGAATTACTTTAGCTATTTTCATTGCATTGGGAAATATACCTGATTGGAGAGACAGGTTACAGATATACGTCAGTGGTTTCACTATGCATTCGATAACAGTTTTGACTAGTAGCATATCAATACCATCGCAGTCAGTAGATGTTTTACTTTTGAACGATTTAACAATTTCAATGACCTCTCTTTCGTCTGTGTTCTTTATGAAGATGGTGTCTTTTACAGCAGTGTTATTGCATATTGAATCACCTGTTGGCACCGTAGTGGGTATTTCTCGGGCCAGTTTAGGTCCAATGTTAACAAAAAAATTATTAAATTCATCTGCAGGTGAAGCTATATTCACATTCGGAGTCGATTTATTATTTTTTGGAGTGTTAGTTGGGTAGCTGGTATTTCTGCTTTTATTTCCAAGGATACTGTTGATTATTGTCCATGTATTTTTAATATTGTCTTTGTTTTTTTCCAGTTCTTTACTGTAATAGTCTCTTTTACTACATCTTATTATATATGTTAACTTATTTTTGTATGTTTTATACCGCTGCTCTGCTTCTTTTGTCCTTTTCTTTATGAAAGCTTTATATAATAAATTTTTCTTTTTACACGCCTTTTGTAGTCCTTTGGTTAACCATGGTTTGTCAGTAAATTTGTGTTTAAGCTTTTTTTTAACTAATGGGCAGTTTTTTTCATAAAGAGTGGTTACAATGTTTGTAAATGTGTCATAGGCTTCATTTACATCTGATACATAGACTTCTGTCCAGTCTTGCTTCAGCAAGTCCTCTTTAAAAGAACTGATTGCGTTTGGTGATTTGTGTCTGAACGATTTTGAGATTTTTTCTGGGTTGGGCCCCGTGTGGCCATGGATAAGTGCAAAGATTGGCAAGTGGTCGCTTATATCATTTATCAATAATCCACTTTCTATTTTCTTGTCGAGAACATTGACAAACAGGTTGTCAATAAGTGTAGCAGAGTGAGCTGTGATTCTACTGGGATGTGTTATTGTGGGATATAGACTCATGCTGTACATAGAGTTCATGAACTCTGTAACTACATTTTGTTGATGTGGATTAAGTAGATCAATATTGAAATCTCCACAAATTGCTACCATTTTCTTACTAGTAATATTATTGTACAGCTCGACTAATTTATCTCTGAATGTCTCAATGCAAGTTCCCGGCGTTCTGTATATGCAGCTTATGATTAGATTTTTTGTTTTGTCTAGGTCAATCTCAACAGTAACACATTCCAGAATCCCTGGTAGTGCTGAGGACATTTCATTTACAAGCTTACATCTATATAGGTCATCAATATACAGTGCAACACCACCACCCTTTTTTTGAGATCTGTTAATGTTAAACATCTGATATCCCTCTATTGCCATCAGGGGAGCCTGGTCTGCATTAAGCCAGGTTTCAGAGACTGCTATAGCTGTGAATTTTCTGTTTAGCTGTTTTAAATAGTCCTGAATCTGTGAGAAGTTTTTGTTAAGACTTCTGCTATTGAAGTGTATTATTGACAGTTTACCATCTAATTGCACTTGACTTTTGAATTGCTTTTCAGTGTAATATTCACAGTGGTTATGAATATTATTGAAAAAGTGGTTATCAGGATCAATATCATTCTCCATCTCTTGTGGTTTATGTTCAGCATAGTGGCATATTTTTAGAGTTTGAGTTTCCTCACTCTGTGTTTCATAGTCAGTGTTCATTTGTATTTATCTAAGTCAGTAGCATCTCTGATCATTATACTTTTTGCTTGCTCAGGTGTTCCATTTAGTTTAATCCAAATTCTACAATTTCTTGTCCAGGTTGACTGTATCTTATTATGTTTCTTTAGCATCCGTGCCTGCCGTGCTAATTCAGCGTTTTTTTTTGTCAGGTGTTCATTTAGGTAAACTTGAGTTTCCTTTAGTTTTTTGGCCTGCCTCAGTATGTCATTTTTCACCCTCCTGTTCACAAAGCGCATCACAATTGATTTCTTTGTTTTGTTATCTTTCTTCGGTAAAGCATAACAGGCTGAGATCGCATTGGCTTCTACCTTAATGTCTTTATCATTAAGGAATTGGAGCACTTGGTTTTCTAAGGACATTGATTCACTTATGGAAGCATGTTCACCACTCAGTCCTGTAGCGGCATGGGCGTACGACTGATATCTGATGTCTAGTCCACTTATAACTAGGTCATCAATGCGAGAACCTTGTTCAAGATCCTCAACGCGTTGCTCCAAAAGACGCCCGTGTTGCTCCAGGTCCATAATTTTTTTGTCTTTTTCTTTTATTATTGAATGTAGGGCTTGTACCTCCTGTATTAGGTCTAATATTTTGTCCTGCTGGCTAGTCACTTTGGCCAGTTCATCTAACACAAAGTTCAGAGTTTTTTTAATTTCTTCCATTTCCTCTTTTTTGGGTGGCATTTTACTGACCTGTGGATAGAAATAAGCAGAGAATCCGGCTAGGCCTCAACTAGCTCGGTCACTACTGGACCCGCCGCTCCTGCGCAGCTTCTCCGCCGAGTGACGCTGCTCAGCTCCGCAGATCACCGCCGTCTATCGCCGGCGCCTGCCTCCGTCTACCTGGCCAGTTATGTCGTGCACCGCCGGCGCAGCCGGAATCCACCGATCACAGCCACTCGTCGCCGTCTGGCTAGGCGGCTCCTCCGCTGGGCCCCGTCTAGGCCCCGTCACCGACCGCCGTCAGTCTGGTAGTTCCTCGGCTGGGCCTCGCAATTGGGCACCGGTTCAGACCACTGTCCTGCTGGATCCAGGTGGCCCCCGTCTCTCACCAACGCCGCGCCCGAGCTCCCAATCGCCGCCTCGGTTGGTTCGTCCTCCTTTTAAATCCTTCTCTCCTCGGCTCCAGATGGCCAGATGTAAAGAATACCTTCTCACTGCTGCAGTGAGCAAGTCTAACACTACAGCCAGTGTTTGATCATTCCATACATCTTTAGAGGTAAAATCATTACTACATCTTGTCAGTGAGCTTTAAAGCCGTGAATCTGTAGTCTGAACATGGACAACCCCCCCCCCCCCTGCATAAATGAAAGATGTGTTTCTGATGAGATGGGTGTGTGTGTGCGTGCGTGTGTGTGTGTGTGTGTGTGAAGACACACAGCAGATAGACAGACAGGTAGGAGTTAGGCATAGGAATATTGTTTGCATTTTGTTTTTCAGAAAAACACAGACCCCAATAGACAATACAGACTAACAGAATAAATTATTTATTTTTTCATTTCCGCTCGGTACCAAGTGGTTGGGGACCGTAGGGAGTTTTCAAATGAATGCACTGCAAATAATTTCCACATCTCTACTCTTTAACATGCATTCAATGCAATTTAGCTGTTGTAATGGATATTGTGTTAAAGTCTGTATTGGCTGTTGCACAAAAGACTTTTTCTGTATAGCAGAATTTTCTGCTGAATTTACAAATCACTGTTTAATAGGAAATGTTTGACAATCCTGTGCTTTTCTTGTATTGTTATATAGAATATCACTGTAGTAAGCTGGGAAAACCATCTGCTTTAAAATTTGTAATTCTCCCCACAACTTTTAGTGCAAAAAAACCTCTCCAAACATCGCAACTTTTTAAAAAAGCTCCCGTAAATTCAGACTTTTTGGGCCGCAACAATCACAAAAACATCCTGCGAAATCCTGGAGGAACTGATTAATGTGGTCTCAGCATGCAACACATACCTTACAATATGTACTCCAGTGCACACTGCTCCCGCTATATCTCTGTGGCTTGCTCTCTCGCCCAACCACTCCCACAAAGCGGCACCTAGGTTACTATTAGCGCTCCCTCTGCTGGCGGACTCTATAATTGCTCTTAAGAATGCAGTTCCAAATTCTGTCAAATGTAATAAATAAATAGATTTTTGGAAATAGTCTGGTGGGCCGCAGTGAATGGGGGGTGGGGTATGCACTCCGCGGCTGCCAGTTGCCCATCCCTGTTCTATGTGAATTGTTGTTTTTAATAAGAGTCTACATTTAATTTGTTAAACTTCTCTGTTTTTCTCCAGATGTAATTTCTGATGTCTGAATGATATTGTCATGAATCCGGGTTTAGAGGCCAAACCCGATTCTGACTTGTTGTTATGCTTTGGTCTAGTTTCCCTGCTGACAGCTCTGGCACGCCCCCTCCTCCTGGCAAGCACCATCAGCTGCTCTGTCACAGGTGCTCACACACATACACAAACCCACACGCACGCACACACATGCACACGCTCCATTCGCTCTCATTCACATACTCTCTCACACACCAGGTGCCAATCAGTTCTGCCCACGCATTCTCACACTGGCAATCTCTTTCCTCGTCAGCTTCAGGAGTATTTGTTGGCCGCTCCAGAGGAAAGAGATTGTTGGGGCATTCACCTCCATACGCAGCAGCCAGTTCTCCCCGTATGAGTATCACTCCTTTCGTTATTCTCCAGCCCGTCACTGCTAACCTGTTTGAGCCGTTGGTATTTCGGCTGGCCCTGCTTCTCCGCTTCATCCTCCAGACCCCGGACCAGCCCCAGCTTTGTAAGTGTCTTTCTTCGCCTTTTCTCCTGTGCACTGCAGCCCTGCAGCACTAGGCTGCTCGCCTTTCCTTTGGTGCTTTACGCAGCCCTGGGGCACTAGGCTCCATTTTAGACCAGGCTGTAGAGCATTCGGCTGGCACCCTGTATGTTTGGTGGCCTAACTCTATCATTACACCTCTCTATATATTGTGTGTCTAAACCGAACTGATTTTGGTGACTACTGGACTTGTTGTTTTTGTGAACTTTAATAAACATGGCACTCTCTACTCCTGCGATTGGGTTTTTCATTCTCTCCCTCGTGCACCGTGTTATGGTACACGGGGGTTTGTGACAGATATCATCATTTGAAGACTTCTGAGGACATTAAGTTTCTGGTAGGATTTTAATAAGGCCTGAAAGGAAAGTGTAGAACAAAGAAAAAGTAGGGCTGCGGCGGATGATAAAAAATAATAAGCGTTGTTGAAGGTTTTAAGTGGAGCTTTATTATATCATCCCGCCGTCACGAGCTCCGCTCCCGGCACCATGCATGCACGCCGGGAGCGAGCCCACGGCTCTCAGAGAAGGAGGACACAATGTCTGTGTCCAGCAGCAGCAGTTGCAGAAGTGGAATTGAGAGAGACAGTCTTTGCGTTACAGAGTTACAGCATATATACCCAACTACAACAATACATCAAAGGGCATTCCCCAGCAGTTGGCATGATCAAAAGAGATAACAGAACGGCATGAGACATTTGCATTTGAGAGACATATTGATCTTAGTCCCTAGGTCACAGTAAGGACAGGACGCATGAACACAATGCATGAAAGGCAACATTAACATCACAGAAGTGAGCCAGAAGAAACGAGTCTGTCTGTAGACATTAATACACATTTCACTGTTCTGTTAATTGCTCTAGCCGAGCGCTGTGTCTGACCAGTCTGTTTGTGGGGGTTTACAACAAAGCACATCTACATATTGATCTCAGCCTCTAGGTCACAGTGAGGACAGGACGCATGAACACTATACATGAATGGCACATTGCATCACAATACATGAATGGCACATTACATCTCAGTAGTGCAGCGGGAAAAACCGAGACAAGAGAGCTGAGTGTCCTGTGTGTTGTGGGGGGGTTGAATCAACCCGCCACAGGGCCCCATTTCTGTCTTTGCCTTGGGGCCCAAATGGACTAAGTCTGCCCCTAGTGGCAAGCCCGTTTTTAACTCCTGCAGACTTCTGACAGGATTCTGACAACATGTTACAGTGGGGCAAAAAAGTATTTAGTCAGCTACCAATTGTGCAAGTTCTCCCACTTAAAAGATGAGAGAGGTCTCCAATTTTCATCATAGGTATACCTCAACTATGAGAGACAAAATGAGAAAAAAAAAATCCAGAAAATCACATTGAAGGATTTTTAATGAATTAATTGGTAAATTCCTCGGTAAAACAAGTATTTGGTCAATAACAAAAGTTCATCTCAATACTTTGTTATATACCCTTTGTTGGCAATGACAGAGGTCAAACGTTTTCTGTAAGTCTTCACAAGGTTTTCACACACTGTTGCTGGTATTTTGGCCCGTTCCTCCATGCAGATCTCCTCTAGAGCAGTGATGTTTTGGGGCTGTCGCTCGGCAACATGGACTTTCAACTCCCTCCAAAGTTTTTCTATGGGGTTGAGATCTGGAGACTGGCTAGGCCACTCCAGGACCTTGAAATGCTTCTTACGAAGCCACTCCTTTGTTGCCCGGGCGGTGTGTTTGGGATCATTGTCATACTGAAAGACCCAGCCACGTTTCATCTTCAATGCCCTTGCTGATGGAAGGAGGTTTTCACTCAAAATCTCACGATACATGGCCCCATTCACTCTTTCCTTTACACGGATCAATCGTCCTGGTCCCTTTGCAGAAAAACAGCCCCAAAGCATGATGTTTCCACCCTATGCTTCACAGTAGGTATGGTGTTCTTTCTCTTCCAAACACGACAAGTTGAGTTTTTACCAAAAAGTTCTATTTTGGTTTCATCTGACCATATGACATTCCCCCAATCCTCTTCTGGATCATCCAAATGCTCTCTAGCAAACTTCAGATGGGCCTGGACATGTACTGGCTTAAGCAGGGGGACACGTCTGGCACTGCAGGATTTGAGTCCCTGGCGGCGTAGTGTGTTTCTGATGTAGCCTTTGTTACTTTGGTCCCAGCTCTCTGCAGGTCATTCACTAGGTCCCCCCGTGTGGTTCTGGGATTTTTGCTCACCGTTTTCGTGATCATTTTGACCCCACGGGGTGAGATCTTGCGTGGAGCCCCAGACTGAGGGAGATTATCAGTGGTCTTGTATGTCTTCCATTTTCTAATAATTGCTCCCACAGTTGATTTCTTCACACCAAGCTGCTTACCTATTGCAGATTCAGTCTTCCCAGCCTGGTGCAGGTCTACAATTTTGTTTCTGGTGTCCTTTGACAGCTTTTTGGTCTTGGCCATAGTGGAGTTTGGAGTCTGACTGTTTGAGGTTGTGGACAGGTGTCTTTTATACTGATAACGAGTTCAAACAGGTGTCATTAATACAGGTAATGAGTGGAGGACAGAGGAGCCTCTTAAAGAAGAAGCTACAGGTCTGTGAGAGCCAGAAATCTTGCTTGTTTGTAGGTGACCAAATGCTTATTTTACCGAGGAATTTACCAATTCATTAAAAATCCTTCAATGTGATTTTCTGGATTTTTTGTTCTCATTTTGTCTCTCATAGTTGAGGTATACCTATGATGAAAATTGGAGACCTCTCTCATCTTTTAAGTGGGAGAACGTGCACAATTGGTGGCTGACTAAATACTTTCTTGCCCCACTGTATGCAATAATATACATCCATCCATCCATCCAGCTTCTTCCGCTTAATCCTTTTCGGGTCGCGAGAGGGCTACAGCCTATCCCAGCATCTTTGGGCGAGAGGCAGGGTACGCCCTGGACAGATCTCCTGTCAATCGCAGGACTGCAATAATATACATATAATATCAAATACATTTATTATCACAATGTTTGAATCATTTCTTCTTTTCTTCTCAAATTTCTAAGGAAGCTCCGCCTCCTTTACCTCCTCCCAGCAGCTGCCATAGGTGTGTGTATGAGAGACTCTTCTTTCGTGGTTTCATTTTCATCAAGTTTTTTTTCCCTGTCAGAGATGTATGAGGAAGAAATCTGAGGGGGAAGACAACCCTTTATCAGAAAAACTGCTTATAAATTGCTTTGACAGACCAAATCAAATTCATTTGAAACCTCTCACTGCTAAATGCATCCTGTCATGCTGACCCTTGGGATTCTGCTTCTCCCTTAAGGCAAGTTCATATTCAGCCATCCTCTCTATTATTTATTATGTGTTTAAGAAAAGAACTACTGACATTTTGTTTCAGTATTTTTTCTTTTTAAATATTGTTTCATTATTTGATTTAGTCCATAAGAATCTAGAGTATACATGGTGCTTTACATTTTATTTGACTTGTTTAGGTTTTTCCATGTCAGTGGTGCAGGTCATTCTGAATTATACACTTCTGACATACTAACACATCAGAATCGCTCTTAAGCCTTTTCTAATATGGTTCTCATTGTAGCCTTCTACTTTCTAATACAGATTAATTTATTTGTTAATGTTCATCAATTTCTGAAGACAACTAATGGTTGCTTAGTGTGTTTATTTATTTATTTATTTTAATCAGTATACACCAGAGGATATGGCTGTTAACATATCCCCTGGTCTAGAATGCCCTTTGGGTAGTCAGGGGATCATCCAAGATGCTTTATCTAGGTAGGTTGTTGATTCATTCACAGGGGCGTGGGGGGGGGGGGGCTGCAAAAAACAAGAAAAAAGAAAAGAAAAATGTAAATAAAGAACAGGTTTTGAGTAGTTTGCATTGAAAGTGTTAAGAAATCTGTAGTTGACAGGGGGCTGAAGCTAAAGCTTCTTCCCGGGCGAATGCCCCGGGCATTCAGAAGGGTGGTGGTGGTTGGGGTTCAGCCCCCCCTTCACAAATTCCTGGCTATACCACTGATTCATGCTTGTCCAATTGTGTATTGGACAAGCATGAATGAGCTTCAAAAAAGGCTGACATCAATATGAAATCTTGTATTCCGACTGAGTTCTGCAGCAGGGCTCCCATGAATTTTTGTACTCTCCAAAGCTGTAATTATTAACACAAAGTGTTGCATCTCCAACCTGTCCAACACTGAAACTGCCAGTGGTAACTTCCATCATTTCTCTTTAATATCCAATTGCCTATTTTTGTTGTGGTTTGTTTGGCACTACATAAAAGCTTTTTTCATGTTCATGCCCAGTGTTTCAACTGTAAACATGCTCACTGTATTTAAAAAACAAACAGAGGATAGAGGTTTAACAGTTAAAGTACTCAGAAAATGAATTTAGGTGGCATGTCCACCAAATGTGTTCAAGATTCAAGATTCAAAGGCTTTATTATCATGTGCACAGTTAAGAAATGCTACATTTCCTGAGCAATGGAATTCTTACTTTGCTCTCCGAATGAATGCCAAGTTAAAAGGTACAGAACAACAATTCTAATAGGTCATGACACACTAACACAGTAATTCAATCCTAATAATAATGGATGCTAAAACACACACACCAATACACACTTAGGCAGTAGAGGAGTGAAATTGAAATTCACTGGATGACTAAAGGTCTGATGACACGATTTTGACTGCATCTAATTTTGCAACACATAATTTCAATATGACAAAATAGGTGGGTCTGTGCAGTTCTAAGTCAAACAGGCTTGTTTTCACGCAAATCTCTAGTCCAGCAAAAGCTAGCAGTACTGAAATACTTTGCAAGCAGTTTCATGAAATGGTCAGTCAGAAAGCAACTCATACCGGCTTGGACGTCGCCTGGGTTAACAAGGCCGGGAGTTCCTGGCAGCGGAGGGCGAAGGACAGAGCTGCGTGGAGGAATCTGATCAGACCTAAATGAAACAGTCATTGTCGCCCCCGACAGACTGCTATGATGATGATGATGATGATGATCGGACATTTCCAAGAGCACCATGTCACCAATTGTGTCAGTGGCTGGAAAAACCCCCGGCCATGTTGTGACGTCAGCAGGAAAACACAGCGCTTGGCTGCCCATTCTACACACATGATGGAAGCAGTTGAAAACATTGATGATGGTTCCAGCACATGTAGTCTGGGATTGGTTTGTGTTATCCAATCTTCAGACGATTATAGTTCAGAAGAAGGGGATGACAATGAAAAATCTGGGGGCATCAGACCTTCATAACAACAGAGGAGGAGAGTATTTGCTGTCAGAAGCAGGACGAGGTGAAGCAGAACGGTGCTATAAAGTGTATCACTGGTCATCACAACTTCCCCGCGGTGTGTCTGAATGAAGATAAGATAAGCCGTTATTAGTGCCACAATGGGGAAATTCCAGGATTGCAACAGCACAGAGATAACAACACTCAGAGCAATAATTTAGGAGATAAGAAAATAAGAGCAGTGAATATACATATGTACACATAAATATATAAATATATATACACAGTGCGGAGCATTGTAGCTAGATGGAATAAGCAGCATAACCATCTATTTAGTTACCCCATATAGTATGAATATGTACCCATACATAGTGTCACCCTCCGTAGCGACTGATATTATCCTAGTTGTATACTGGAGGGGACCATTTTGTGTAAGTCTGTTGCATCTTTTGTATTCAATACTATTAGGTCGTCATGGTTTTTTGCTATCTCTGCGAGGAGCCCTGCTTAGGTTATAAAGTCTGACAGCCGTAGGTAGGAAGGACCTGCGAAACCTCTCTGTCGCGCACCTAGGATGATGTAGCCTACTGCTAAATGAGCTCCTCAGTGCGTTCAGTATGTCCTGCATAGGGTGGGACTCGGACTCCAGCAGAGATGACAGCTTAGACACCATCCTTCTCTCTCCTATCTCCTCCACTGGGTCAAGACACTACCCCAGGACAGAGCTAGCTTTCTTGATCAGTTTGTTCAGTCTCTTCCTATCGGCTGCTGTGATGCCACTGCCCCAGCAGACCACTCCAAAAGTGATGGCTGATGCCACCACCGAATCGTAGAAGGTCTTCAGGAGCACCCCTTGTGCACCAAAAGACCTGAGCCTCCTCAGTAGGGACAGCCTGTGCTGCCCCTTCTTGTAGAGTGCATCGTTATTGTGTGACCAGTCTAGTTTATTGTTCAAATGACCACCTAGGTACTTGTAGGACGTCACCATCTCAATGTCTGTTCCCTGGATGTTTACTGGTGCTGTGAGGGGTTGTCCTTGCCTGCGTCAGTCCACCACCAGCTCCTTAGTTTTTCTCACGTTGATCTGGAGGCAGTTCCAATGGCACCAGTCCACAAAGTCCTGGATAGGTCCTCTGTACTCAGCTTCATCTCCGCTGGAGATGAGGCCGACAATCGCAGAGTCGTGTTGTGTTGAGAAGTCCGCAGTATAAAGGGCGAACAGGAAGGGAGCCAAAACCGTTCCCTGGGGGGCCCCCGTGCTGCCGATGATCGTGTCGGACACACAATCCTGGGTTCTCACAAACTGTGGCCGGTTTGTGAGGTAGTCCAGGATCCATGATGACAGGTGCTGGTCCACCCCTGCGCGCAGCAGCTTGTCCCTCAGGATCATTGGTTGGATGGTGTTGAAAGCACTGGAGAAGTCAAAGAACATGATCCTCACCGTGTTCCCAGGCTTCGCCAGGTGGAACAGGGAACGGTGAAGGAGGAAGATCACTGCATCCTCCACCCCGATGCCATGCTGGTAGGTGAACTGGAGTGGATCCATCGCTGGTCCCACCAGGGGGCAGAGGTGAGCAAGGAGCAGTCTCTCCAGGGTCTTCATCAGGTGAGACATCAGGGCCACTGGTCTGTAGCTGTTCAGGTCTCTGGGGTGGGAAGTCTTTGGTACGGGTACCACACAAGATGTTTTCCACAACTGTGGTACCCTCCCCAGCTTCAGGCTCAGGTTGAAGATGTGCTCCACAATCCCACACAGCTAGTCTGCAGGACTTGAGGAGCTTCGCGCTGATGCCATCTGGACCTGAGGCCTTCCTCACCTTGATCTTCCTCAGCTCCGTCCTCACCTGGGTCTTAGTGAGGGTCAGGTTGGGGAGCTGTGTGCTGGGAGTGGGGGGGTGTTGGTAGAGTGGGGTGTGGACAGCAGGTCTTCATGACTTTAGAGGCAGCAGTGGTTGTGCAGGCTGAGGGGAGGGCGGTTGGTCAAACCTATTAAAAAACAGGTTCAGATTGTTCACCCACTCCCTGCCCCCCTGTGGCCTAGGAGGAGGTATTCTGGAGCCCAGAGATGGTTTTAAGGTTTTTCCAGACCCCGCCGATGTCACTCTGTTGCAGCTTGTCCTCCATCTTCTTCCTGAAGCTGTCCTTGCCTTCTCTGATCTTCCTCCTTTGCTCCCTCTGTAAGATGTGTTGGAAGTGACCTACTTCACCCATAAACATTATGTGAATGTGGATTATGGGAACAATTGGAAGCGATATACAGCTTACAGATAGTTTATCAGATGGTGCTACCGCTACCTTGGTGAGAAAGTCCGAGTGCCAATACCTGCCTGTGTCGTTCACAAGATCAGACAGACCTTTCCACTACAAGAGGGACAATATGTTGGTTTTACTTATGCTGACTAACTACAGTACCTTTATGTTTTCATGGTATTGTTTTTCATTCAATATATGTTTATCTGACCACAACTGTTGTCAATTTTTACAAGAAAATAAAATTACTAAATATTTATAGTGTCATACTTGAAAATCTCATAACTGTTGTCATCATTTGGATGTTGCATGCAATCCTGGGTATTTGAACAAGAGAGAGAATTTTTTTTTTTTTTTGCAAATACAATAAAAATATTTTTTTTTAGTAAATTAGAGCATACTCGTGGCCATAACTTATCATTTTAAAGTTCAATTATCTGTAAAACCCCTTTAGAAATTAAAATTATTCTCTGTGTTACTGATGGCAATATCCTTAAAAATAATGTATTCCCTATTATTTAAGTCTCATAAAAAATGCAGTTTTGTTTGTTATCATTGTTTATTAACTGCTTTTGTCTTGTATCAACTGGCATGTTATTTTCAACAATAATAAGAAAAGCAATAGAAGCAACTGATAGTCCTCATTTTTTGAAGAGTTTGGTCACAAGACAAACAATACTCATAACTGGTATAGCACACATGTACTATAACTATCAAAAATATTAAATTAATTATTATAACAGGAAAAAGTCCAAATTAGTGGCAATGAATACAATATAGTCAGTTGGTGTCACAAACCGAGCCCGTGTTATCCTGTAGGCTCGGTTCTGACAGTTCTCTGTGGCTCAGGCATTCGGTTTATTATGTATTATCTTTTGAGTTCTTGTTGTTTTTACTGTATGTCTGTGTTCCTTTTCTTCTCCATGCCTGTAGCTGCCGCTCTGGCCAGTGGTTGTTGGGCAGTCATTTTGACCCACTTTCAGGCGGGCGCTGTCCAAGATTTGCCGGTCCAACCACACACCCCCTCTCTTTGACAGTCAGCTGTTCATGTTTTGTGTGCATCATCTGCCGTGTTGTCAGCCAGCCAATATTGCCAACACTAGCACAACGTATTAGCCACTCCACACAGCCATGGTTCTGTTGCGCCCCTTGAAGCGATGGCAGCCATGGGGCGCAACCATGGTTAACACGTCTCCTCTCCATGCGTTCACTGGGTGATGTCAGCCCCGAATGCCAACTGTAAGTGTTTCTGTTTATTTTTGTAAGTCTTCATCTTTTTGGGAACTGTTGTTATCAGTCTTATGTAGCATCATCTCACTTGGCTTATCAATAAGAATTATTCTTCTGCTTAAAAATATTGTTTCACCCAGGAAAAAGACATTTATTTATTTATTTAGCGAATGCAAAGTCCTTAAGCCAAGCAGTTGCCTCCTGGTTTGCTGTATGGAGGGTGTGTAATCCTCCTTCCAGTCTTTGGAGCGGGCAAGCCTCTATGATGTGTTCCATAGTTTGCTCCTCTCCACATGCGCACAGTGGGCTAGGGCTACTGCCCCATCTGTGAAGGCTGGCCAAGCAGGGGCCATGTCCAGTCCTGAAGCGATTGAGTGTAGACCACTGTCTCCTTGGGAGGTTGGTGCCCGGGACCTGTTGGTTGGGGTTTATCACCAGCTGTTTGTTTGGGACCTCCTTGGTCTCCCATTCCTCTTGCCAAGCTGTCTGGATGGTAAAGTCAGCTGGGGGAGGGTTTTTCCAAATCGGCCGTCTGGATGAAAGTCGGGCAGTGGGTGGGGTGTAGATATCTGCATGGATTGGTAAGTGAGGAAAATCTTTAACTTTTTGGAGCATCCTTTGAGTTAATGCTGCTCGCCGGATGTGTGGAGGGGCTATGTTTGACAGTACAGAGAGCCAGGGGAGTGGTGTTGAGCGGATTGTTCCAGTTATAGTTCTCATGGTTGAGTTGAGCTGGGTGTCTACATGGTGTGTGTAAGATGACCTGGACCAGACAGGGGCACAATATTCTGCTACAGAGTATGAAAGGGCCAGTGCTGAGGTACGCAGGGTGGAGACTGCCGCCCCCCATTTTGCACCAGCGAGCTTGCAGAGCAGGTTGTTTCGTACTTTCACCTTAGCAGCCGTCCCCTTTAAGATAAGATAAGATAAGCCTTTATTAGTCCCACAATGGGGAAATTCCAGGATTGCAACAGCACAGGGATAGCAACACTCAGAGCAACAATCAGAAGGCAGGAAAAAAAAAACAAAAAAAAAAAACAAGCAAGCAAGAGCAGCTAATATACATATGTACATATTACTATAAAATATATATATACACACACACACACAGACACACAGTGCAGAGCATTGTAGCTGGATGGAATAAATATATGAATATATGAACACACAGTGCAGAGCATTGTAGCTAGATGGAATAAATATATGAATATATGAACACAGTGCAGAGCATTGTAGCTAGATGGAATAAATATGTAAATATATAAACACCCACAGTACGGAGCATTGCAGCTAGGTGGAATAAATATGCAAGTATATAAACACACACAGTGCGGAGCAATGTAGCTAGATGGAATAATATGTAGATATATAAAAACACAGTGCGGAGCATTGTAGCTAGATGGAATAAATATGTAAATATATAAACACACACAGTGCAGAGCATTGTTGCTAGGTGGGATGAAACAGCATAACCGTCTACTTAGTTATCCTACATGGTATGATTATGTGCCCATACATATTCTCACCCTCCATAGCGACCGGTATTTTCCTAGTTGTATGCCGGAGGGGACCATTGTGTAAGTCTATTGCATCTTTTGCATTCAAAAAAAACTATTAGTTTGTTACGTCTTTTTGCTATCTCTGCGAGGAGCCCTGCTTAGGTTGTACAGTCTGACAGCCGTTGGTAGGAAGGACCTACGAAACCTCTCGGTTGTGCACCTGGGATGATGTAGTCTGCTGCTAAATGAGCTCCTCAGTGCATCCAGTATGTCCTGCATAGGGTGGAACTCGGACTCCAGCAGAGATGACAGTTTAGCCACCGTCCTTCTCTCTCCTATCTCCTCCATCGGATCAAGGCGCTGCCCCAGGACAGAGCTAGCTTTCTTAATCAGTTTGTTCAGTCTCTTCCTATCGGCTGCAGTAATGCCACTGCCCCAGCAGACCACTCCAAAAGTGATGGCTGATGCCACCACCGTGTCATAGAATGACTTCAGCAGCGCCCCTTGTACACCAAAAGACCTGAGTCTCCTCAGCAGGAACAGCCTGTGCTGTCCCTTCTTGTAGAGTGCGTCAGTATTGTGTGACCAGTCTAGTTTATTGTTCAGATGAATACCCAGGTACTTATAGGATGTCACCATCTCGATGTCTGTTCCCTGTATATTTACTGGTGCTGTGAGGGGCTGCCCATGCCTGCGGCAGTCCACCACCAGCTCCTTAGTTTTCCTCGCGTTGATCTGGAGGCAGTTCCGATGGCACCAGTCCACAAAGTCCTGGATAAGCCCTCTGTACTCAGCTTCATCTCCGTTGGAGATGAGACCAACGATCGCAGAGTCATCAGAGAACTTCTGTAGATGGCAATGTGTTGTGTTGTGTGAGAAGTCCGCAGTATAAAGAGTGAACAGGAAGGGAGCCAGCACCGTTCCCTGGGGGGCCCCCGTGCTACTGATGATCGTGTCGGAAACACAGTCCCGGGTTCTCACAAACTGAGGCCGGTTCGTGAGGTAGTCCAGGATCCATGATGACAGGTGCTGGTCCACCCCTGCGCGCAGCAGCTTGTCCTTCAGGATCATCGGTTGGATGGTGTTGAAAGCACTGGAGAAGTCAAAGAACATGATCCTCACCATATTCCCGGGCTTCTCCAGGTGGGACAGAGAACAGTGAAGGAGGAAGATCACCGCATCCTCCACCCCAATGCCATGCTGGTAGGCGAACTGGAGTGGATCCATCGCTGGTTCCACCAGGGGGCGGAGATGAGCAAGGAGCAGTCTCTCCAGGGTCTTCATCAAGTGGGACGTCAAGGCCATCGGTCTGTAGCTGTTCAGGTCTTTGGGGTGGGAAGTTTTTGGTACAGGTACCACACGAGATGTTTTCCACAGCTGTGGTACCCTCCCCAGTTTCAGGCTCATGTTGAAGATATACGTCACAATCCCACACAGCTGGTCTGCACAGGACTTGAGGAGCTTTGCGCTGATGCCGTCCGGTCCCGACGCCTTCCTCGCCTTGATCTTCCTCAGCTCCGTCCTCACCTGGGTCTTGGTCAGGGTCAGGATGGGGGGCTGTGTGTTGGGAGTGGGGGGGGTGTCGGTGGAGTGGGGAGTGGGCAGCAGGACTTGATTTCTTAGAGGCAGCAGTGGTTGTTGTGCAGACAGGGGGGAGGGCGGTTGGTCAAATCTATTGAAAAACAGATTCAGGTTGTTCGCCCACTCCCTGCCCCCCGTGGCCTGGGGGGAGGTATTCTGGAGCCCCGAGATGGTTTTGAGGTTTCTCCAGACCCCGCTGATGTCACTCTGTTGCAGCTTGTCCTCCATCTTCTTCCTGAAGCTGTCCTTGCCTTCTCTGATCTTTCTCCTCAGCTCCCTCTGTACGGACTTCAGCATCTCCCTGTTCCCCGACCTGAAGATCCTCTTCTTCTCTCTCAGAAGTGTTTTTATCTCAGGGTTGATCCAGGGTTTGTTGTTTGAGTGACGCCGTATGGTCTTGGTGGGAACGGATTTGTCCACACAGAAGCTGAGGTAGCCCGTGAAGGTGTGAATGAGGCCATCGATGTCCTCACCATGTGGATCGCAGAGCTGCTTCCAGGCAGTGGCTTCAAAACAGTCCTTTAGAGTGTCCATTGTCTCCTCAGACCATAACTCCACAGTGTGCATGGACGGAGGTTGTCTGTGCCCTGGGGGTTTGTACACCGGCCGGAGATGAACCAAGTTGTGATCCGATCTCCCAAGTGGGGGGAGTTGTGATGAGGTGTACGCCTCCTTAGTGTTTGCGTAGAATAAATCCAGTGTTTTATTGTCTCTAGTGTGGCATGTGACATACTGGGTGAAAGTGGGCAGAATGGGAGACAGTGAAACGTGGTTGAAATCGCCTGAGATGAGGAGAAGAGCATCTGGGTGTTCTGTCTGCAGCCTGCTGGTTACTGAATGGATGACGTCACGCGCTGTCCCAGCGTTCGCCGTCGGATTTGCATAAACAACAATGCAGATCACGTGTGAGTGTTCTCTCGGGAGATATGTAGGCCTCATGCTAACAGCTAGCAACTCAATGTCTTTGCTGTAGTGTCGTTGTTTAACAGTGATATGTCCCGGTCTGCACCAGTTGTTGTTAACATACATTATCACTCCACCGCCCCTTGCTTTGCCACTCTCTGGTGTTCGGTCAGCTCGTATCATGTGAAAACCCTCCAGCTCAATGTTAGCATCTGCTGCTAGTTCAGTTAGCCACGTCTCAGTAAACAAAAGGAGAGAGCACTCCCGGTAAGTGCTATCATAACGGGAGATAGCCGCTAGCTCATCTAACTTTCCCAGTATCGACCGTACATTTCCCATGACAACAGATGGAAGGGAGGGTCTGTACCTTATATTTTTTGTCCTCCGCCTTACTCCAGCCCGGCAGCCGCGACGCTTTCGCCTCAATTCTCTCGGTATGTCGAGTTTTTCCAGTGGGACCGGGTGGCGGTTAAATGCTAGCAGCTCTTCCCTGTTGTATCGTATCCTGCTATAAACAGTGGCTCCGTCCACCGGCTCAGGAGACATTTGGGACGATCTGTGTGTCCGTGATATAAGTGGGGTGAAAAAAAAAAAAAAAGTGATCAAAAAGAGAGGAAGGGAAAAAAACTCGGAATCGAGCCACTGTTGCAAAAGGCAGCCTACTGGTGTGGCGCCGAGTACTAAATATACCTTGAAGGTGAGGTTTAGATGTTCCTTGAAGGATAAGGTCCTATCAAGGGTCACTCCAAGATAAGTTGGATTTGGGGCATGCTTAAGCTTGAGTCTGCTCAGGTGGATGTTTAGTTCTCTGGCAGCTTTTGCATTGTGGAGATGAAATACACTGGAGACGGTTTTTGCTGGGCTTGGTTTTAGGCGCCAGATTTTGCAGAACTGGTCCAGTTTAGCAAGATCTTCCGTGAGCACCCGTTCCAGTGGTTCAAAGTCTGGTGCTTGGAATGCCAAACAGATGTCGTCTGCATAGATGAATTTGCGGGATTTTGTAGTAGGCAGGTCATTTATGTAGAGGTTGAACAGAGTTGGAGCTAGAACTGAGCCTTGTGGGAGTCCGTTTTTCTGCATTCTCCATGCACTTGTGTTCTGACTGAGGTGGACTCTGAACCTTCGGTTGGTCAGCAGGGTTTTTATAATTGCCGTTGCCCAAGCAGGGATCGCCTTTATAAGTTTCAGGAGGAGGCCTTTGTGCCAGACCGTATCATAGGCGGCTGTAAGATCGAGAAACACAGCCCCTGTCTTCAGTCTGCTCTCGAAGCCATTTTCAATGAAGGTGGTTAGGGCCAGTACTTGTTCTCCTGTACTGCGGTCCTTGCGGAAACCTGCTTGATCCACACTTAGAATATCCTCTATTTCTGGGGAAATGCGTTGCAGTATTAGGCGCTCCATGATTTTGTAAGGAACGCTGAGTAGGGAGATTGGGCGGTAGCTTGCTGGTAGTTTGTGGTCTTTGCCAGGTTTTGGGATGGCAATGACCTTTGCTGTCCGCCATTTCTTTGGGATAGAGTTTGTTTGTGTGATCCTTGTGTAGAATTGTGTCAACCAGGTTAGGGCTCGGGGGCCAAGATTTTTCATGAATTCTGGGAAGATGTTATCGTATCCTGCTGCCTTTCCACATTTCAGGCCCTGTAGGACTTTCTCCAGTTCAGCAGCCTCGAAGGGTTCAGGGTTCGTTTCCTCTACAGGCATTTTTTGGTGTTTTTTTAGCTCAGTTGTAACTGCTCTTCTGGTGTCTTTGTCTTGGGGTGCTTTGGCGATAGTCAGTAGGTGGGATGCAACTTGGTTGGGTGTGACGGATGCTCGGCTTTGGCTAGGGGGCTTCTGTGCAGCTCCTAGGCGACGGATGAGGCTAAAGAGGAAAAAGACAGCAAGGAAACTGCTCTTTTACCCCAGGCCACAACTGAACTCACATTCCTTTGTTAAAACCAGTCTAAGGAATTCACCCTAATGTGTTTCCTGTTTTGACCTTTATGGCCACCATAAACATGGAGCCATGGAACAGGCCCCTGGAGCCCCTCATCACTACAAAGATCCACAGCTCAATATTGCCCCTTCTGGCAACTCTGGGACATGCAGATCTAACCAGTGCAGCTTTTCATCACATCTGTGTTAACTCAATTCTAAACCTTCTCTTCTTTTCCAGGACCATGAAAAGCAAATGGACTCCTGATGTTTATTCTGGACAATCAGTAATAGGTTTGAAATATATTAATGCGTGATTTTATATATATATGCATGTTAAAAAGTGTTTAAATGAATGTTTATTCCTGAATGTTAATTTATAAGCACTGGGTATAAGTTACATTAATCACTAAGGTTAGCTTAGTTTATATACATAAATGTATAGATGAATATTAAATGTTAAAGCAGACGGACAGATGAAAATTCAATATCGCTAATTCATATCTCAAATTGTTGTCTGAGACGAGCTAAGTCAAACTGCACATGTTTTGGTGTCAACGTATGTCGCATAAGGTGACAACGCGCTCTTGAAGTACGCTGTTGTGGAGAGCTGTCTGACCCAGCCAAGCGATCAGCGGCTAAGATGGCCACTGACTGTGTGACGTCACCACCGGCAAACACATGCACACGGTCGGCGGCCAGTACTGTGTTTTGCTTCATGCAACACTTGTTTACGTCTTAAAATCGGCGATTACGGATATTTCTTGGAATACTTGTGGATTACAAATAGATTATTTATGAAGATTAGGATTTCAGGAATCGAATTAATATGGTTTGGCGTTGTGTTGTCTACGGGTGCGGTGGTATACCTGCTGTGTTTTGCTTCATGCAACACTTGATGTTTACGTTTTAAAATCGGCGATTACGGATATTTCTCGGAATTACCAAATATTTTCATGATCATAAGAACGGTTAGGGGGAAAAAACATGGTGAAGAAAGACAGTTTAACTCACCGGTTACTTATATTGGAAGTCCATCCTCCTGTGTTTTTTAGAAGCAAAGTTCTCAATTACAGAGACATACAGTGTTCCCTATTGCTTCAGCTTCTGTATTAAAGCAGACTCCAGTGAAATAGTACCCAGGTTTGTCAGTCTTTCTTGTCCACATATATTTTGCAGGTGTCACAGCTCGCCGCTCTCAGGCATCTGCCTCAGCTGCGCGCACACCTGCACCTCGTTAGCGCCCTACATGTGCATTAGACATTTCGTTTACAGTGATTTCGAGAATAAGATGCAATTTGAAATGAAATTTGCAAAAAGATTGGTGATAAAGAAAACGGCTATTCCAACTATATATCCCTCGATCCCCATGTCTGACTCTGAGACAAGTGTCAGTGACAGTGGTGTGAAAAGCAAGGGTGATCTACCGATGCGATCAGCTGTCAGAAAACGAGAAGTAAACAGGGTAAGTTTTGTATTTTTAATATTCACAGCAAATGTTTACTAAACATTTTAAATGAATTCCAAGCAATAGATGATTTTCAAAATCAAACATGTAAAAGTAGAAGAAATTACCAATGACAGTTCAGCTTTCAATTTTTAGGGAAGCAACATATTTGCTAAGAAAAATAAATATAAGCCTAAGATTGTAAGAGAAATGTGCTTTTAAAAATGGAACCCCAATTTTCTACCATAAAATGGTGCCCATTATAACTGTGAAATGTTATTTATTGGAATATAATAATTGCTATATCTGGAAACTAGTTATTTTCTTAATCTGTAGTGATACTCCATTGATTTTTGTATTTCTTTATATATTTCTGCTGTGTTTTCAAACATTCATACAAAGGTGGTATAGTATGTAATATTTCTTTTCAAATTGAGAAGAATTTAGTGTGTTCAAATTATTCAAATGTATATGATATGCGACTTTGATGAATGCTGAACTATGAGAATTATAACATTGATATCAACATTAACAAACTCAATATATGATTTTACAAAACTTTATTTAAATATCATTGTTCACAAATCTAATCTTGGTAGGCAAAATCCCTTGTAGTGATCAGATGGGAATGTTTCTCTGATGAGGCTCACTGCACAGGCAGGCAACATAACCCTCACTTCTTTCCCACAAATAAGGCTGAATACCCCCTCAGCACCACCCAAAACTACTTCATCATCTGATTCTTCATTTTCAATGTCATCATTTATATTGAGGTCATCAAACTCGAGAAAATAATCGCTGTCCGAATCACTTTGCTCTTGTTCTGCCATTTTCTTTGTATTGCTGTGGTGACGTCACTAATGCCCGCACCTATCGAGAGATGGCGGTACTGCAGCCTCACTAAGTGAAGGCTGGGCTATAAACAAATAAGGTCATTTATGGAAGCTGGTGACACATATTAAATCGCGGGAATAGACAGAATAGAATATTTTCATACAATCAGTTGATTGGTTCAATAAAAATATGTCACTGTCCGTCTGCTTTAAAGATTTGCCAAAATATCTCTCAAATCATGTGACCGATCTCAGCCAATCTCTGCTTGACAACAGCTCTCTCAAAGTTCCAGACAAAAGACTGTTTGTTTATTTGACTACAGTTCTTAAAGCCCGCCCACGAAGGAAGGCTATTGGTCAGGGTTCCTGTCAATCACCGAGGCCCGCGAAAGTTTCCCCCAGATAAAAAGGAAACAATGCCCTTTTTCATTCTCTTTGCCACTGCCTTTCAAGATCACTCTCTTTCAGCTTTTCACTTATTGTCTTCATGTCTACACAGCAGAAAACCACTGGAGAACAAAGGGACTTATCCCATGTGTTTTCTTCCTACGATCACAGAGCCTGAGGTATCCTGGGTTTTTTTTGTAATCTCTTTGTATCTTAATGTTTCTTTAAATGCCTAGCAGTTTTCTCTCTGAGCTCATTCTAATCAGGAGTTAAACTCCAGTCCTAGACATTTATTTCTATCACTTTTTTCTGTTAAACTTTCTGTAAAACTGTGAAACTAAAGCTTTAATCTTGACTTTATTTTTATAATATTTTTATTGACCAGTCCCACACCAGAAGCCCTTTTATTTAAAGTCCGAAACTCTTTTAATTTGAGATCAGATTGGATAATTTTAATTATTATCGAATTCCCTGAGAAAGCCGCTTGCCAACGAAGAGGAGAGAAGACGCAGCTCCCCACAATCATGCGTGCTGAAGGAATCCACACGCCATGAAGATTAGATGCCTCGGCTGGATTTCAACCGTTGGGATCAAACATACCAATCTCATCCCTCGTCAAAGAATATTTGCTGGTCAAATATTCCGACTTTTGGAGCCATCTAAGAACTACAGGACAATGCAGAAGGACCTTCAACATCAAATGCCCGTCACGTGAGCTGAAATGTTATTCATCTGCTGAATGAAATGTCTGAGGTTCGATAATAATTTGATATCTAATCAGATGCAAATTAAGGAGCCATTAACATAACTCCTCCTTTCATTAAAGTCCCGTTTTCATTTTCTTAAGATTAATCCAGAACTTTTCATATAATTAGTAAAACTTTCTCCATAAATTTGTGTTGTCTTCCACAATCTGTTAACTCAAACTGATCTAAATTCATTTCACAGTTAACCCTGGTTCTGCAAATGTTGACACTGTTAATCTATCATTTACAAATTTTATTTTATGGTTAATGAAATCACTGCAATGTCTGTTAATCATCATTTCATTTAATAAATATGTGAAAATGAGAGAAGTTGTTGAGAATTTATTTCATTCTGAGTCTGGTTCAAGTCCCCAGTATCGAATTCACTAAAATTTTGAGACTGATTATTAATTAATTTATTGAGTGATTAAACAGGTATAAAGTGAAATTAAAGATTAAATTGCTTCTTAGAGATAGAAGCTGGTGCCCCACGAGTGTTAACTTTTCTGGTGTATATGAACCGAGAATTCATCTCTTGTTCCAATACATTAATATAAATTAAATAATTTTTATACCTGATCATAATTATTAATTCATATACTGTTACACTTATGTTCAATACATGTGCTGTGGTGAATCCTGCGCGTAAATCCATTCATCCTTCCCCTCCTCCATGCACTGCATAAAAGCGTACGAGGAGCGCACAATTAGGCTTATGACAGTTGGAGCTGAAGCGTGTGATGTGGTCTTTCATGGCCTGCTGTTTATCTAAGCCTGCGACACAAGACGAAGGCATAGCCGTAAAACTAAAACAAGAAACCAGAGAAACTGTGTGCTACAAAGCTGCTGGCATTACAATCAACAACACTGGCATCCGTTCTCTTGCTTACGTCTTTTCCAACTCCTTCTTCATTCGGTTGGCGGCACCACAGTCCAGTCAGTGGCTGCGGTTTTTTGATGATAACTATGTTATGCAGGCAAAGTTGTAAATTTTATATTGATCATCGACAATGACTTTTGGGTTTACACAACATGCTAAAAAAATGTCAAAATCGTGTCATCAGACCTCTAAAGTGATAGTGGTATATTGATATCAGAGATGATGTGAACCTGAGATGACATGAACCTATGTACAATGTGCAAATGAGCATTGTGCAACCTGATGTGAACCTGAGATGGCATAGACTTATGTACGGTGTGCAAATGAGCATTGTGCAACAAGCAATGTATAATTACAAATTATTTGATGAGTAACAGCAGAGATGATATGGACATCAGACAGAAAAAAAGACGTTCAGGGCGGTCGGGCGACAAAAATCGCATTTGGTGGACATGCAGCCTTATACTCTTTATGCATCTACTCTGCTCTTGCATGTCTGTTCTTGGGTCCATTAAACTGTTTTTGAATTATTATAATTATGCCTCTGTGAAACGGAGAGGCATACAGTAATCACTTAATGCGTCTGTGTGTGGATGTGTGTGCGTGTGTGTGTGTGTCTGTCTGTCTGTCTGTCTGTCTGTCTGTTCGCCTCTCTGTTTCAGCTCGCCCGGTCAAAATTAAGTGGAACTAAAGGCTTGTATCATTGTATCACCATATTTTCTCGACTTTTAATTTGCCAGAATTCTGAGATAAAGCTTTGATTTCAAAAATAAACACAAATTTAACTCACCTTTAATGTCAATGAAGCTGGGGGAAAAGGCATTGTAATAACTATGCCGGGCCACTAGAGGCGGCAGTGCGACTTTTTGTTACAGCACAACACAGCACATTTTCTTTACAGCACATGGAGATTAACTGTTATAAAATAGCGGTTACTGAAAAAAAAACATATTTAGCAACTACACCATTTATTCATCACATCGATTGTTTTCATGCTGGTTTTGCTGTTTAGCTTTGCAGAAGAAGGACAAGGTAAAACTCACTAAAAACTCCAAATCCCAACATTCCTCGCCCCCAAATGGTCACAGTGAACTGCACATGCGCCCAGAAACTCCTGCCACAGGGAAGTACTGAGTAATCTGCCAATACTGGGTGAACAAATGTCCGTTTTTTTTGCCCATCTGTTTTCTTTCTCTGCCACTAAACAGCAAAAGCTCCTGTTCGTCTTGATTGTCTTATATTCACATACCTCCATCGCTTCCTCCATTTAGTCCTCTTCTTTTGTGTTTGGATTGCAGCTGTTCAAATCAATTTGGTGGCTCTTGGCTGCTGCTGACAGTATAGGCATGTGAACTGCAGATTATTCTCACTGCGCATGCGTGTACTCCAAAACTACTGGATGGATTTGGATGAAATTTTTACCAGAGGTGGTCCTTGGGCTAGAGAAGAACCCATAATATTTTGGTGATATCCCAGAACGCATATCTCCGGCACGGCTCTGGCACAGAGGCACCGAGGTATCAGCACCTTAGTGCTTTCATTCATTAATAGTTCAGTTCAGTTCAAATTGAATTATTAATTGTTCAGTAGTCTTAAACCTCTGCATTACGTATTATTTACAGGGCAGTAGTTTCTCATCACACACCAGGGGGAGAGAGCTTTCCTGTTGGTGCACATTAATCAGCAGGGAAAATCCTACTTGATAAATTAACTGTGGAAAACGGGGCTTTTATGGTGCTTCTTATTTTCTGAAAGTATAAAATATGGCAACACCTGTTTTTAAATCAGTAGATTAAATGGATTAGCAGTTATAATCATTTTGTCTGCTGCCATTGGCTGCCAACTGTTACTGGCTGAATAACATGCATTGCACAAAACCCATATTTTGTTAACATTCTGATTATTACCATTACTACCTTTGTCATTAGCAGTAGAAGTAGTCTTAAACCATTAAGGAAAAAGTGTGAACCCTGACCATCCGTACTTTTCAGTTAAAATATCTGCAATACAGCCCAGAAATGGAATGTCAAAAGACCTGGCATTGTGCTTCATCCTGGCTAGATAGGTGCTGACACAAATAATTAAGTTAATCATATAGGGCAGGCCTATTCACTTAGCGGTCCGCGGGCCACATACGGCACAGAACCAACCACCAAGTGGCCCAGGCCTAGGCCACGCCAAGGAAATATAAATTTAAGAAAAAATATGACAGAATCACGGTCCGCAAGCACGCACACGAACAAAGTGTGTGACTGTCATCTGCGCGGAGTTCAGAAGCACCCCGCCTGAATGACTGTTCCAGTTGGCAGGCAGAGTGTCTCTCTACCGTCACTGTCTGAGAGAAGCACAAGCTTATTAAAGTACTTTAAATGTGAAAAAAAGGAAAAAAAAGAAGAACAGGTATGTCAGTAGTGGAGGCATTTATAGTGGTTTTAACCCGCTGGTAACAGGAACAGTAATGAAGAGTCCCGTAGCAAACAGATGTGGTTCGGCTTAGACAATATTAACTAATAATTTATGTTCATTATTATGTACCTGGCAAGTTAAGATGACCAAAATTCATGAAGTCAATGACTTTAATCCATCAACAGCCTTCAGACAAACTAAATGTGGCAACATTTGGATTTCAAAATAAGGGAGGTTTTTTCCTGCTGTCTGGGTGGTGAGGAGAGTTTTAAAAAACTATGAATATATAGAACTGTTTTAACAGAAATAATTTCATCTTTGGTCATTTAAGTTAATTTGATTATTATTTAACTTAACTTATTTAACTTATTCAACTTAACTTATTTAAGTTAAGTTGATTATTAATTGCCCTGTACAGCACAAGTAATGTACCGGGCAATTAATAATCAACTCCCAACTAATATACAAAAAATATTTTAAAAAAAGAGACAATGATCATAATTTGAGAGGAGACTTAAACTTTACAAAACCCAAGATACGAACAACCAAGAAAAGTATGTGCATATCTGTCTGTGGGGTGAATTTGTGGAACAGTCTGGAGCTGGAACTGAAACTATGTACAAACAGAATTCAATTCAAAAAGAGGTATAAATATTATTTGCTGAAAGGATATACACTACCGTTCAAAAGTTTGGGGTCACTTAGAAATTTCCTTATTTTTGAAAGAAAAGCACTTTTTTTTCAATGAAGATAACTTTAATCTAATCAGAAATACACTCTATACATTGCTAATGTGGTAAATGACTATTCTAGTTGCAAATGTCTGGTTTTTGGTGCAATATCTACACAGGTGTATAGAGGCCCATTTCCAGCAACTATCACTGGAAATGTTGTAATGGTACAATGTGTTTGCTCATTGTGTCAGAAGGCTAATGGATGATTAGAAAACCCTTGTGCAATCATGTTAGGTCTGCAATACTGTAACTGCTGCAAATGGAGGATTCTTTGACAAAAGCAAAGTTTGAAGGAAAAAATTATTATTTCAAATACAAATCATTATTTCTAACCTTGTCAATGTCTTGACTATATTTTCTATTCATTTTACAACTCATGGTGGTAAATAAAAGTGTGACTTTTCATGGAAAACACAAAATTGTCTGAGGTGACCCCAAACTTTTGAATGGTAGTGTATGTTAGAAGGGTAGTATTTATATGTACGATTCACTATGCTCACACTGGGACACTATGGGACACTATGGAATGGTGGGTGGGACAGCACTGTGTATATCTGTGTTGTTTGAGACTGGTTTTGATGTATGGACATCAATGTATATTAGGATGGATGGGTGTTAATGTTGATATGTACAAAATACAGTTAATTGTTTACTTGGAGTCTTAAATGTGGTAATTTGTATATAATTCACATGGGTGTATTTATCTCTTCACTTCCGCCCTCCAAAGAGAGCAGACGCTTTTCTTCCCAGCTCCGGCTCCTTATCTCTCTCCTTCCCTAACTGACTGGATCCCAGCTTGCTATCGTCTGTCTGCGTGTCTTACTGCTGATTATCGAACGAAGTTATGGATTTAATAAGCTGGGCTTTGAACGCAATTGACACTGTTTTTTCAACGAGGAAATCTGGCCCGGGGGAGCCGATCTGTCCCGCAGGCACTGCTGCTGCGGGTTATTTGAAGGACACAAGTAATTGGAAACTCTTGTGCCTGTGTGATCTTTCTATTGAAGATATTGAAGATTTATATCTTTTCGGAGCAATGGTCATCGGAATTCTACTGATTGGATTTGGGATTGTTCTGGTGTACCGCAAACTGAAGAAGATGGATAGAGCTTATCAAAAAGCGGACCCGGCGAAGCTCACCCATCAAATTGACCAACTGGGCAGGACTCTGACAGCGGCTAACGGAGAACTGTACAGGAAAATGGATTACATCACGATCACGCTGAGAGCTGTCCATGAATTGATTTCAACGCCCGGCCATGAAGGAATTGGTGCACTGAATCCGTAAGAGAATAGAAAGTTTTTTCTCTGAAGTCAGTGCTATTCAACCTGTTTCTTTCGGCTCCCTCAGCACTCAGTCCTCCAGATAATCAACAGTATATTTGTTTTCATAACACTGGCGGGCAGCATTTGACTCTCAAGGACAGCTGTCTGGCAAAACTATTCCATCTGCCGTGCTCAAGGACAGTGGCCTTTGCTTCAGACTGTAGTCATAACATCTGCTGAGGAAGAGACATTGTTGTCCTCCAACTGATTGCCACTGATTGCACTCAACTTACACAAACTGATCCACTATACTGACTCGAAGATATACACTCACTGCTCTCTTTGTGTCATTGTGTGGATTCTATTGTCTGCTAACTGTGCAATGAAAGTTTTTTTCTTGTAATCATAATATCGGTCATATATGAACTTTATTCTGATAAACAATGCTTTTTTTCTCTCTCCTATTGTGTCCGCCCCTCCCTCCTCCCCATTGCCTTCTTCCGTTCCCCTCCTGCTGACAGGCGCCTCCACGGCTCACCGCGCCACTGAGAATGTCATTTATGACGTTTCAGTGTCAAGTCAAATTCCTCGTATATTTACCTGTTATTTACTTGTAAATGTGCTTGGCAATAAACTTATTCTGATTCTGATTCTGAAAAGAGTAGATGGAATTAATAAGTGTTCACTTCTTCCTTCTCCCTTTCGAACACTGTATACCAGGGGTGTCCAACCAGGTGCCATGGAGAGCCAAGACCCTGCAGGTTTTCTCTTCTACCCAGTCTCTTCAGCAGGTGTTTTCACTTATCAGCAATCAGTGGGAAGAAGTTCACAGAAATCTGCTGTTGAAGACACTGGTTGGAGGTAAAACCTGCAGGGTCTTGGCTCTCCATGGCACATGGTTGGACACCCCTGCTGTATACTGTTACTTTATTGCATTTGTCATTTGTTTTGTTTTTGTTATACCTTTTTGTTCGAAATAAAGTATCTATCTATCTATTATCTATCTAATTTATTTCATTAAATACAATTTTATTAATATTTTTTCTTTGAAATCAGAGTTTAATTATTGTTCTGTTCTGGCTTTGCAAAATTATGGTGTAAATTGTATCAGGAAAAAGGGTCAAAATTTTACCACAATCTGTTTCAAATTTATAAAAAAAAAAAAAAAAAATTATATATTTTTTAAAATACACAAAATTAGCCATAAAATAATCCACAAATTTATAATAAAGTCTCAAATGTACAAGAAAAGTCTATTTTACAAGAGGAAATTACAAATTTGAGGAAAATGGTTTCAAATTTAGATAAAAAGTAGACAATTGTCAGAAAAAATTATTATAAATTTGGGAGAAAATCAGAATCAGAATCAGATTTATTGCCATTGTTCATGTAGTACACAAACTAGGAATTTGTCTCGGTGCAATGCTGCAACATTAAACATGATTAAATAAAAGAAATAAACTATACATGCAATAAAGTGAAGAATAAGAATGAGTAATACTAGTCAGCAGTTTAAATATATTAGCGAGCAGCAGATAATGTGGAGAACCATATAGTGCAGTCGGTAATGCAAGAAGAAAACAGTGATGATTGACATGAGTCTGGTTGAGCTGCTGTACATAGTGCACGAGAGTCAATAAGTCACTTAGTGTTCAGCAGTCTGATGGCAGAGGGGAAGAAGCTGTTCATGTGACGAGAGGTTTTAGTCTGAATGGACCGAAGTCTTCTACCTGAGGGGAGAGGGGCAAACAGTACGTGACCAGGGTGTGAAGGATCGGCTATGATCCGGCCAGCACGCCTCCGGGTCCTGGAGATGTACAGATCCTGGAGAGATGGGAGCTTGCAGCCGATCACCTTCTCAGCAGTGCGCACGACACGCCGCAGCCTTAGTCTGTCCCTGGCAGTGGCTCCTGCGTACCACACGGTTATGGAGGTGGTGAGGATGGACTCGATGATGGCTGTGTAGAACTGCACTAACATCTTGGTGGGTAGCTTGAGCTTCCTCAGCTGCCGCAGGAAGAACATCCTCTGCTGGGCCTTTTTGATGAGGGAGCTGATGGTCTGCTCCCACTTGAGGTCCCTGGTGATGGTGGTGCCTAGGAAGTGGAAGGAATCAGCAGTGGTGATGGGAGAGCCTGTGAGGGTGAGGGGGGGCAGAGGGGTTGTGACTTTCCTGAAGTCCACAATCATCTCCACTGTCTTCAGAGCGTTCAGCTGCAGGTTGTTGTTGTTGCACCAGGACGCTAGCTGGGCCACCTCTCTCCTGTAGGCGGACTCGTCGCCGTTGGAGATGAGCCCGATGAGGGTGGTGTCGTCCGCAAACTTGATCAGCTTGACAGACTGGTGGCTGGAGGTGCAGGAGTTGGTATAAAGGGAGAAGAGTAGGGGGGAAAGTACACAGCCCTGGGGTGATCCGGTGCTGATGCTAACAGAGTCTGAGACAGTCTTTCCCATCCGCACATGCTGCCTCCGGTCCGTCAGGAAGTCGGTGATCCACCTGCAGAGGGAGTCAGGCACGTTGAGCAGGGACAGCTTGTCCCGGAGCAGAGCGGGGCGGATGGTGTTGAATGCGGAGCTGAAGTCCACAAACAGGATCCTGGCGTAGGTTCCCGGGGAGTCCAGGTGCTGCAGGATGGAGTGGAGGACCAGGTTGACTGCGTCGTCTACAGACCTGTTGGCTCGGTAGGCAAACTGCAGCGGGTCCAGGAGGGGAGTGGTGATGGACTTGAGGTGGGGCAGGACCAGGTGCTCAAAGGGCTTCATGACTACAGAGGTGAGCGCTACAGGTCTGTAGTCGTTAAGTCCAGTGATCCATGGCTTCTTGGGGACAGGGATGATGGTGGAGGATTTGAGGCAGGTCGGCACGGGGCATAGCTTAAGGGAAGTGTTAAAAATGTCTGTGAAGACATTTTTAACAAAAATGTCAAACCTTCAAGACTGAAGTCATTACTCAAGTTTTTAAGTGGGTGCTTTTTGCATCCTTAAGGCTGCGTGTCCAAGAAACACATTTTTTCAGCTGTGGGTGACTATTTTCTATTCATTCTCTATGTAGTTCAGCGTGAGGGCGCTGATATCCCAGCCGCACATGCTGTCTCCGGTCCCTCTGCAGGTGGATCACCGACTTCCTGACGGACCGGAGACAGCATGTGCGGCTGGGGAAGTCTGTCTCAGACTCTGTTAGCATCAGCATTGGATCACCCCAGGGCTGTGTACTTTCCCCCCTACTCTTCTCCCTTTATACCAACTCCTGCACCTCCTCCCACCAGTCTGTTAAGCTGATTAAGTTTGCGGACGACACCACCCTCATCGGGCTCATCTCCAACGGCGACGAGTCCGCCTACAGGGAAGAGGTGGCCCAGCTGGTGTCCTGGTGCAGCCACAACAACCTGCAGCTGAATGCTCTGAAGACAGCGGAGATGATTGTGGACTTCAGGAAAGTCACATCCCCCCTGCCCCCCCTCACCATCACAGGCTCTCCCATCACTTTTGCAGATTCCTTCCGCTTCTTGGGCACCACCATCACCCGAGACCTCAAATGGGAGCCAACCATCAGCTCCCTCATCAAAAAGGCCCAACAGAGGATGTTCTTTCTGCGGCAGCTGAGGAAGCTCAAGCTACCCACCAAGATGTTAGTGCAGTTCTACACGGCCATCATCGAGTCCATCCTCACCTCCTCCATAACTGTGTGGTACGCAGGAGCCACTGCCAGGGACAGACTAAGGCTGCAGCGCGTCGTGCGCACTGCTGAGAAGGTGATAGGCTGCAAGCTCCCATCTCTCCAGGACCTGTACATCTCCAGGACCTGGAGGCGTGCTGGCCGGATCATAGCCGATCCTTCACATCCTGGTCACGTGCTGTTTGCCCCCCTCCCCTCAGGTAGAAGGCTTCGGTCCATTCGGACTAAAACCTCCCGGCACATGAACAGCTTTTTCCCCTCTGCCATCAGACTGCTGAACACTAAGTGACTTTTGACTCTCGTGCACTATGTACAGCAGCTCAACCAGACTCATGTCAATCATCACTGTTTTTCTGTTGCATTATTGACTGCACTATGTGGTACTTCACATTATCTGCTACATGCTAATTTTTTAAAACTGCCTTGACTAGTACTACTCATTATTACTAGTATTATTATTATTATTACTTATTATTACTTATTTTTCTACACTTATTGCACGTTTCTAGTCCTTTAGTTTTTTAGTTTATCCCTTTTTCTCATTATGTTTTTAATGTTGCAGCATGGCACCGAGACAAATTCCTAGTTTGTGTATCACATGAACAATGGCAATAAATCTGATTCTGATTCTGATTCTGATTCTGATTCTGATATGCTCTTGGCGGTGGACGCTTTTTGTCGCGGTACTCAGGGCACTCAGAGTTGAAAAAATTTCAACTTTTCAGACTGCACCTGAGCTTGTCAGTGTCAGACCTTTTTAACCCCTTGCACTCTGGTCAATTTCCCTAAAAATGCCTAAAAATAACGTACCCAAAGTAAATCAAAAGCTGTTCTTCAACCCTTTGCAGCATCTTCATGGGGTTGGTCTCATTTAAAAGAAAACACTTTGAATTTTTTGGCAAAACAGTCATATTCTCTCTAAGTGCTCCTGCCACTGAGTTACAGTCATCTAAACATACTGAACTTGAAGAAAATAAATTTCGCCTGGGTGTTTTTTTGGATACAAATGCTTGCAAATAACACAGAGCTTCAGATCCGGGCTGGAAAATGCAACAGAAATGTAGAACCAAGTGTTATCCAGCTGAGGTCAAAATTTTGTAACAATACCACAAAAAATGAATATATTACACAGCTTTGTTCTCAGGTAGTTCCCAGGCGTTTTTGAACAGTGCCAAATTGTGCTAAATGGCACAGTTTGGAAAAACGTCTGTAACTTTTGAATGATTCAATATAGAAGCTTCATCATGGGCTCTAATGAAAGCTGACACTCAGGGCTGTGTGTATGTGTGTGTGGGGGGGGTTGTTTATTCATTCATTCATGAATGAATGAACAAACAAGCCCCCAACACACAAAGAAGCATGCCACGTAAAAAATGTGTGGCTTTTTTTTACAAGAAAAAATAACCTACAGTGCACTAAAAATTATTCTAAAATATTTGTAATGTAGAAGATAATAACTCCCACCACCCCCACCACCCCGCTACAGAGGACGGACATCGGCCATCGCTACATGACGGAACAGTCATGTGGCGATGTGGCGACCGCGGCGCACAGTCCCCGCGGTCCCCGCACCCCCACCCCCACCCCGCTACAGAAGAGTAGTGGGGTGGGGGGGTCACGGTCCGGACGCGGCGCACGAACCGTGTACCGCGGCGCACGGACTTCGGACTTCGTGCGCCGCACAGTTGTAATTTACCGATCAGTCAAAACCAATCAAAGCACTCCTTTGGCTTTCTGTTTGCGGCTGTGTCTGTAGTGGAAGAACGGAAATGCAACTTTTTTTTTTCAGTGCCTCCTAGGACGCAGCGCCCTCGTGCTCACTCGTGCGCCCTCGTGCGCTCTAGGACACAGAGACGTGCCCGCCCGCGGTACACCGGTGTGCAAGAGGTTAAGCAGCCAATGAGAATAAGGAAGGGCGGGACATAGGACGCCGGTACAGTCTGTACTCAGACTCATGTTTTCCATGTTATTACATTTTACATTCAAAGCTGCTAGAATGCATTCCCTGTTCACTGTTATTTAGAGATTGCTATTAAAAAATAAGTAGAAAGTCTGACCATAAGAAAAGCAAAAGTGCTGAGCTGTGAGTGACAAGCTGTTGCTGGGACACAGGGCACAGACTTTTTTTCCAGAGCGCAGCACACAAACACTGAAAAAAAAGACGTTCAAGGCGGCTGGGTGACAAAAAATGCATCTGGTGGACATGCAGCCTGTCTACTAGAAATTTCTGATTGACTGATATGTGTGTGTAATGGAATGTGAAGTTATAAAAAGAGGTTCCAACTCACATGTGTGGTGATTTAAAATAAAACAAACCACAACAGTAGATGTGCAATGTTTGTTAATATTATCAGTCTTTTCTTGGGGGGGGGGGGTGCACTGAAGTGTTTGACAGTTCATTTTTTATTCAGCTAAATGCACTTTGTGATGTGCCAAGGTCAGTTATGACCATAATGTAGTATATTTTATTTCAAAAGGGTAACAAATGTTAATGCTACTTAACAGTGCACAGTGAGGTTTTATGCACTTTGAGATACACCTGAGTAAGATGTGACCAAAATGGTTATTTACAGAATTTTAGTTTTTCATTCTGTTTATTTAATTGTTGTTCAAGAGGAAAAATGTTTCTACTACTTCAAGTTCTGCTCAAACCCCAGCACTGTTATTGTGTTTTTATGCACTATTGATGTGCCTTTGTCATGTGCCAAGCACACATTTAAAACCAAAACAATGAATAAAAAGTGCATATTTTTCATCATATCAATCTGTGTTGGTTTGAAATTTGTCATATTTAACAGATCGCTGAACATGTGCAGCCCAGTTACATGTCTTGATTTCAAATTGTGGCCCAACTGATTTCGTAATTGAATAGCCCTGATATAGTCACTTGCCATGGGTTGAAATGAAAAGCCAGCATCACGATTTCATGCCTATATTGTACCTTTATTTGGCACCCTAACCACTCCCACACACAAAACTCACAAAAGTAAGTAAAGTTTATTCATTAAGTGCTTTTCACAGACATATATAAATCCTGGAATTTCCCCGTTGTGGGACTAATAAAGGCGTATCTTATCTTATCTTATCTTATATAGTCATAAAGCATTGTACAATAAAACAGAATAAAAAGAACTGGATAGAAACATAATAAAAATAGAAATGAAAAACAAAGTTTGCAAAAAACATACAAAACCCAAGTTAAAACACAAGATTAATATAAATCAAAACATCAAACACACTGAGCTAAACTAGCTGGAGTAGGAAACTATTAACCTTAATGATACAGTTTGAAAGGCTCTGTCCCTCCAGTCTTCAATCTTGTATGAGGTACAACTAACAAGTTCTGAGTTTGAGATCTAATAGTGTGAGCAGTAGTGTGTTTAAAAGGTCAAGAAATATGAAAAAAAAATTACATACCTTATTTGTTTTGACAGCATTAAAACAGTTCTTGAAATTTTGCATTTAAAAAGAATTCACTTACAAATGCTATCCCGAAAAAGCATATTTTCTACTTACCCCTTATTCATCTGTATAAGCATGGCATGAATACAGTTGTTCTTAGGTCATAATCTGCATGTTTGCTTTGGCAAAGGTTTGGATGCCCTGACACAACCCTTCCTATTTACCTGGGCTTGGGACTGACACTAGGAGTTAATAATAGGAATACACTGCCTTGTGTTGCCCCTGTGGCTGGTTAGATTCATACATCATTGCTAGCTGTTTTTGTTTATGTTTATCTCATGTTTGATTGGTTGGAACCATTTCTGATTTATTTATATCAAAATAAACTTGTTTTTTAATGACTATATTGTTTGGTTGACTAATATGCCACTTCTCATGATCACTATAGAAAACTGGAGTTTTAGAACCCTTGCAGAACAGTGTTGCCCAGAGGCAACAAACACAAATCTGGTTGTGTGTGTGTGTGTGTGGGTGTGTGTGTGCGTGTGTGTGGGGGGGGTGGCATCAGCTTTTCTGATGGATATATTATCAGGGTCCACCAAGCTCCCAAAAATGGGGTGAAATAGGTTAGGTTAACTGGAGACTCTAAAAGTGGCCCGAGGTGTGAATGTGTGTGTGAATGGTAAAGGGATAGCGCCGTACTGTGGCTGCTTCATCCATCCAGGTGGATGCCCTCAATTTCCCCTTTGGGGATCAATAAAGTATACAAAATTAAAAAAAAATACCCCCCCCCCCCCCAATAAAATTAAGTCAAGCTGTAGAGGATTAAAAAAAAAAGAAACTGTGGACATGGTGAGAAGTGATGATGCACACCTGAGAATGTCCTCCAACAGAAAATAATTTTAAATGTGATTTTAATAACAGGCATTATGAGCTATAGTAAAGCTGAAAAGGAAAAACAGGCGAACTAGACAGTATTCATGAAAACAAATGTTAAAAAAAAAACAAAGTGTTCAGAAAGGTGCAGAATTAAAGCCTTTATATTCTTCAAATATATGTAGAGTGGAGATCAAAATTAGAGAGCAATGTATTAATACTTACAATAATAAATACAGATGAACACTGATTAAGAAAATTAAGAGACTATGATAATCCATATCCACACACACTGCAAGAATAGTTCTTTTGACATACCATGTCAATGTACTTTTAAAAAAAACAAACAAACTAAACAAAACAAACAAAAAACTTATGACTGACTTGAGTAGATATCAATTATCCCCAGTTGGAGGAAGTCATTTGACACAGAGTGAGGAAATTCAAACTCTGAAAATATACCATTATGCTGAACATAAACTACAAGAGATGGAGAATGATACTGATCCTGATAACCCCTTTTTCAATAATATTCATAATCATTGTGAATATTACACTGAAAAGCAATTCAAAAGTCAAGTGCAACTAGATGGTAAACTATCAATAATACACTTCAACAGCAGAAGTCTTAACAAAAACTTTCCACAGATTCAGGACTATTTAAAACAGCTAGACAGAAAATTTACAGCTATCGCAGTCTCTGAAACTTGGCTTAATGAAGAGCAGGCTCCCCTGATGGCAATAGAGGGATATCAGATGTTTCATATTAACAGATCTCAAAAAAAGGGTGGTGGTGTTGCACTGTATATTGATGACCTGTATAGGTGTAAGCTTGTAAATGGAATGTCCTTCGCCCTACCAGGGATTTTGGAATGTGTTACTGTTGAGACTGACCAAGATAAAACAAAAAATCTAATTATAGTGTATATATAGAACGCCGGGAACTTGCATTGAGACATTCAGAGATAAATTAGTCGAGCTGTACAATAATATTACTAGTAAGAAAATGGTAGTAATTTGTGGAGATTTCAATATTGATTTACTAAATCCATATCAACAAAATGTAATTACAGAGTTCATGAATTCTATGTACAGCATGAGTCTATATCCCACAATAACACATCCCAGTAGAATCACAGTTCACACTGCTACACTTATTGACAACCTGTTTGTTAATATTATTGATAAGAAAATAGAAAGTGGATTATTGATAAATGATATAAGTGACCATTTGCCAACCTTTGCACTTATCCATGGCCACATGGGGGCCAATACAGAAAAAATTTTAAAATCGTTCAGATACAAATCACAAAATGCAATCAGTTCTTTTAAAGAAGACTTGCTGAAGCAAGACTGGACAAAAGTCTATGTATCAGATGTAAATGAAGCTTATGACACATTTATAAACATTGTAACCACTCTTTATGAAAAAAATTGTCCATTAGTAAAGAAAAAGCTTGAACATAAGTTTGCCGATAAGCCATGGTTAACCAAAGGATTACAAAAGGCGTGTAAAAAGAAAAATATATTATATAAAGCTTTCCTAAAGAAAAGGACAAAAGAAGCAGAGCAGCGGTATAAAACATACAAAAATAAGTGAACATATATAATAAGATGTAGTAAAAGAGACTATTACAGTAAAGAACTGGAGAAAAACAGAGACAATATTAAAAATACATGGACAATACTTAACAATATTCTTGGAAATAAAAACAGAAATACAAGCTACCCAACCAATTTTTCAAAAAATAATAAAACGACTCAGAGTGTGAATGCAGCTTCACCTGCAGATGAATTTAATAACTTTTTTGTTAACATTGGTCCTAATTTGGCTCAAGAAATACCCATTACGGCACCCACAGGTGATACAATAAGCAAAGACACTGCTATAAAAGACTCCATTTTCATAAAGAACACAGACAAGAGATAGGTCACTGAAATTGTTAAATCGTTTAAAAGTAAAACATCTGCGGACTGTGATGGTATTGACATGCTCTTAGTCAAAACTATTATTGAATGCTTAGTGAAACCACTGACGTATATCTGTAACCTGTCTCTCCAAACAGGTATATTTCCCAATGCAATGAAAATAGCTAAAGTAATTCCGATATACAAGACGGGTGACAGAGGGGAATTCTCAAATTATAGACCAATTTCACTATTGCCGCAATTTTCCAAGATACTTGAAAAAATATTCTATGAGAGAACTGACAACTTCATACTGAAGAATAATTTATTGTGTGAGCAGCAATATGGGTTCAGACACAAGAGGACAACTGCATTTGCTCTAATGGAATTTATAGAAAAAATATCAACTACCGTTGAAAATAAAGAGTATTCAGTTGGGGTATTCCTGGATCTTAAAAAAGCATTTGATATAGTGGATCATAATTTATTATTAAAGAAACTACAAAATTGTGGTATTAAGGGGGTAGCACTGTCCTGGTTATGTAGTTACTTAAAGAATAGATATCAGTATGTATGTGTTGGTAACAAAAACTCACAGTTACTGAAGGTTACTTGTGGAGTCCCACAGGGTTCAGTTTTGGGGCCATTGTTATTCAATATGTATATAAATGATCTATGTAAAGTTTTGGAAAAAATGGATTTAATATTGTTTGCCGATGACACTAATTTATCATGCAGTGGAAGCAATTTGGAACAACTTTTGGATACACTCGGAAAGGAATTAGGAAAGCTTAAACTGTGGTTTGATTCAAACAAATTAACGCTCAAATTAAGTAAGACAAAATTTATAGTTTTTAACAACCACCACAACAACTTAGTATCTAAACTCAGTGTAAATGGTGTAGAGATTGAAATGGTATCCAAAACTAAATTTCTTGGAGTAATAATTGATAATAAACTGTGTTGGAAGTCACATATTAATTATATTAAAGGTAAAATATCCAAATCAATCTCAATACTACACAGAGTGAAATATTTGCTGAATCAACCCGCACTATATACCTTGTATCATTCATTAATACTCCCATACATGACATATTGTACTGAAGTATGGGGAAATACATATAAAACAAACATATATCCAGTCTTTGTGCTTCAGAAGAGAGCTATTAGAATAATAAACAAAGCTGCTTACAGGGAACCAACAAACCCACTTTTTCTTAAATTAAAAGCTCTCAAGTTGAAAGATCTGGTTGACTTTAAAACTGCAGTAATAATGTTTAAAGTGAAGAACCTATCACTGCCCGCAAATATCCAAAAGTTGTTCCAAATAAGGGAGAAACAATATCATTTCAGAGGAACATGCATATTTCAAAAACCTTCAGTGAGAACTACCACCAAGCAACACTGTGTTTCAGTGCAAGGAGTCAGATTATGGAACGATTTTGGACCTGAATTAAAATCATATACAACGCTTAGACAATTTTAAAAAAAAAAAACTAAAGGAAGATACTCCAAACATACATACAAGATGACATGTAAAATCATATAAGGATTGTCATATCCAGTCTGCGTTGTGTTGTTGCTTAGTTTTTTTTTTGTCATATTTTGTCTTAGCTATGTTCTGAATTGTAATCGCTCTTGTTTTGTTTTTCTTTTGAATTCTTGGATGGAATATGGGTGGGCAATATAAGCTGCGGCTTCAGCCATCACTCATTTCGGATAACTTATGTTGAACTGTATAATCAGAGGAGTTATTGTCTAATTTGACCTTGTTGGATTTTCTTTCCCTGATATACAACTCCCTGAATTGTATATCAGGGATTCGGTGTGCCTCGCCCTGTGTGGGGTTGCCGGGGCCCCACCCTGGGGCCGGGCCCGGGGGGGGGGGGGGGGGGGGCTCGAGGGCTGGCGTCTGGTGGCCAGGTTTCCGCCCGTGGGGCCCGGCCGGGCTCGGCCCGAGGGAGTTGCATGGGTCCTCACCACCTGCAGGAGGGATCATGGGGGTCCGGTGCTATGTGGATCAGGTGGCGGTCAAAGGCGGAGACCTTGGCGGACTGATCCCAAGCTTTCTAAACTGGCTTTTGGTACGTGGAATGTCACCTCTCTGGTGGGGAAGGAGCCTGAGCTGGCGTACGAGGTTGAGAGATACCGGCTAGATATAGTCGGCCTCACTTCAACACACAGCTCCGGTTCCGGAACCAGTCTCCTGGAGAGGGGCTGGAGCTTGGCCTTTTCTGGAGTTGCCCCGGGCGAGAGGCGACGAGCAGGGGTGGGTATTCTTTTATCGCCCCACCTTGCTGCCTCTATAGTGGAGTTTTCCCCGGTGGCTGAAGGGGTTGCTTCCCTGCGCCTTCGGGTTGGGAAACGGGTCCTGACCATCATTTGTGCCTATGCACCAGATGATGTTTCAGAGTACCCCCCCTTTTTGGAGTCTGTGACTGGGGTGCTGGTGGGTGCTCCTTTTGGAGACTCCATTGTCCTACTGGGGGACTTCAATGCGCACGTGGGCAACGACAGTGAAACCTGGAGGGGGGTGATTGGGAGGAACGGCCTGCCCGATCTGAACCCGAGTGGTGTTCAGTTATTGGACTTCTGTGCTAACCACAGTCTGTCCATAACGAACACCATGTTCAAGCATAAGGGTGTCCATATGTGCACCTGGCACCAGGACACCCTAGGTCGCAGGTCGATGATCGATTTTGTTATCGTATCATCAGACCTGCGACTGTATGTCTTGGACACCCGAGTAAAGAGAGGTGCAGAGCTGTCAACTGATCACCACCTGGTAGTGAGTTGGATCCGATGGCAGGGGAGGAAGCCATTCAGACCTGGTAGACCCAAACGTATAGTGAGAGTGTGCTGGGAGCGTCTGGCTGAGGCCCCTGTCCGGGAGGTCTTCAACTCCCACCTCCGGAAGAACTTCAACGACATTCCGAGGGAGTCTGGAGACATGGAGTCTGAATGGGCCATGTTCTCCACCTCTGTTGTTGAAGCGGCAGCCCAGAGCTGCGGCCGCAAGGTGGTCGGTGCATCTCGTGGTGGCAACCCCCGAACCAAGTGGTGGACACCAGTGGTGAGGGGGGCCATTAAGCTGAAGAAGGAGTCCTATCAAGCTTGGTTGGCTTGTGGGACTCCCGAAGCAGCTGATGTGTACCGGCAGGCCAAGCGGAGTGCAGTTCGGGTGGTTGCTGAAGCAAAAACCCGGGTATGGGAGGAGTTCGGTGAGGCCATGGAACAAGACTTTCGGTCGGCCTCAAAGAGATTCTGGCAAACTGTCCAGCGGCTCAGGAGGGGAAAGCAGCTCCCTGTTCACACTGTGTATGGTGCGGATGGGACACTGTTGACTTCGACTGGGGACATCGTCGGGCGGTGGAAGGAATACTTCGAGGATCTCCTCAATCCCACTGATACGCCTTCCACAGTGGAAGCAGGGTTTGGGGACGAGGGGGATGACTCGCCTATCACAGGGGCTGAGGTCGCCAAGGTGGTTAAAAATCTCCTTGGTGGCCGGGCCCCGGGGGTGGACGAGATTCGCCCTGAGTACCTCAAGGCCCTAGATGTTGTTGGGTTGTCATGGTTGACACGCCTCTGCAACATTGCGTGGAGGTCGGGGGCAGTGCCTTTGGCATGGCAAACCGGGGTGGTGGTTCCTCTCTTTAAAAAAGGGGACTGGAGGGTGTGCTCCAACTTTAGAGAGATCACACTCCTCAGCCTCCCTGGGAAGATCTATGCCAAGGTACTGGAGAGGAGAGTTCGGCCGTTGGTCGAACCTCGGATTCAGGAGGAGCAATGTGGTTTTGGTCCTGGCCGTGGCACATTGGACCAGCTCTTTACCCTCTCGAGAATTCTCGAGGGTTTGTGGGAGTTTGCCCAACCAGTTTACATGTGTTTTGTGGACTTGGAGAAGGCATTTGACCGCGTCCCTCATGGATTTTTGTGGGGGGTGCTTCGGGAGTATGGGGTATCGGGCTTGGTGTTACGAGCTATTCGGTCTCTGTACGACCGTTGTGAGAGTTTGGTTCGTATTGCCAACACTCGGTCGGAGTCATTCCCAGTGAGAGTTGGACTCCGCCAGGGCTGCCCTTTGTCACCGATCCTGTTCATAATTTTTATGGACAGGATTTCTAGGCGCAGCCAGGGAATGGAGGGTGTCATGCTTGGTGACCACAGGATCTCATCTCTGTTGTTTGCAGATGATGTTGTCCTGTTGGCTTCATCCAGCAATGACCTACAGCTCTTGCTGGGACGGTTTGCCGCTGAGTGTGAAGCGGCTGGGATGAGAATCAGCACCTCCAAGTCCGAGTCCATGGTCCTCAGCCGGAAAAAGGTGGATTGTCCTCTCCGGGTTGGGGACAGGCTCCTGCCCCAAGTGGAGGAGTTTTAAGTATCTTGGGGTCTTGTTCACGAGTGAGGGGAGAATGGAGCGAGAGATTGACAGATGGATTGGAGCAGCATCTGCAGTGATACGGACGTTGTACTGGTCTGTTGTGGTGAAGAGGGAGCTGAGTTCTAAGGCAAAGCTGTCGATTTACCAGTCAATCTACGTTCCTACTCTCACCTATGGTCACGAGCTTTGGGTAATGACCGAAAGAATGAGATCGCGGATACAAGCGGCTGAAATGAGCTTTCTCCGTAGGATTGCTGGACTCACCCTCAGAGATAGGGTGAGGAGCTCAGTCATCCGGGAGAGGCTCAGAGTAGAACCGCTGCTCCTCCACATTGAAAGGAGTCAGTTGAGGTGGTATGGGCATCTGATTAGGATGCCTCCTGGACGCCTCCCACTTGAGGTGTTTCAGGCACGTCCCACTGGGAGGAGACCCCGGGGCAGACCCAGGACTCGGTGGAGAGACTATGTCTCCCAGCTGGTCTGGGAACGCCTTGGTATCCCCTCTGAAGAGCTGGAGCAGGTGGCTGGGGAGAGGGAAGTCTGGGCTCCTCTGCATGAACTGCTGCCTCCGCGACCCGGACCTCCGGAAAAGCGGTAGAAGATGGATGGATGGATGGATTTTCTTTCCCCCTTTGTTATATTATTCTGTTTCTTTTAATCTCTACTTTTAATCTATCCAAAATAAAGATTGATTGATTGATTCATTCATTCATTCATTCACTTGATTTATTCTGAAATATTGTTATTTTTAATTATTCAGAATTTGACAGAATATCAACTGTGGCTATACCATTGCTGTACTAGCATGTTTTTTTTTAATAACTAAGATACTTCAACACAAACATTTATTTTGCCCCCCAAATAAACAGTGAGCAAAATTAGATTTTTTTTTAGGTCTATACTTACTTAAGCCAATATACTCGCCATGGAGCATGGGCCATTGACGACCCTTCGCCATCGCACTCGGTTCTGGGCTGCTCTCTCTACTCCCCTCCAGTTGGTTCCCTGCTGTTTTAGGGCTATAGGATTCAAAAATTCATAGGAAATGTAGAGGCTGTGGGACACATATGTGGGTTTCATATGCACAAACGTATATCACCTTATGCTTCATATGTATATCACTGTATGCTTACTGTATGCTTCACGTCTCAGATGAACAAAGGACTGAGCGTCCTCGGAGATAACAGGAGGATGTGAAATGTGGTCTTTGGTATGCAAAGAGATGGCCGTGGGGGATTTCCTAGCTGCCAGTGACTTTGGGTGGGGGTGATAAGATCTGAAAGGGATGCATTGTTACTTGGGATTAAATGCATTGTGACTGGAGCTTTGAAGCTCCTGGGGTATAAAAGGAGATGAATGTCTGGTTTCTTCCTCTTTTTCTGTATTGCTGATGATGGAGAATGTGAATAAACCTGACTCGTGAGATAAACTCTGCCTCGTCCTTTCACATTTCCACACTGGTGACCCTAAGACGATGAGTGAAAGAAATTCCCCCGAACCAGCCGTGTCAGGAGCTCCCAGCCAGGCGTATGCTGCTACCGTCCAGCTACCGGATTTTTGGCGAGACAACCCGTGCTCCTGGTTCCTCTTGGTCGAAGCACAGTTCGCCGTCCGGGGGATAACGGCAGATGAGACGAAATTCTACCATGTAATCGCCAAGCTCGACAACCGCACGGCTCGGCATGTGCAGAGCCTTTTGGTGAAACCACCGGCCGACGACAAATACGGTGCGTTGAAGGCTGCGCTCATCCAACGCTTTACTCTCTCAGTCCAGGAGAGAGCGGAGAGACTCCTGGCCCTGAACAACTTGGGAGATTGCACGCCCATTGACCTGATGGAGGACATGCTGAGGTTGAGGGGCTCAGACGGCGATGACTTCCTCTTCACCCACATTTTCCTGAGAACCCTACCGTTGGCCACGAGAGCGACCCTGGCCGGTTCGCCGTTGTTGGCCCAGCGGGACTTCTGCGCACTGGCCCAGGATGCGCACCGGATTCTCAACGCCAGCAAACAGCGCGCGGCCACCGCAGCCGCGACGGAGCGCGGCGCGATGGCCGGAGACGGCGAGGGGCCAGAGACGGCGGTAGCAGACCCACCGACGACGGCGGCGGCGGGGGCCAAGGATCGCGGAGGAGACACCCTCTGTTTCTACCATCACCGCTTTGCAGAGAAGGCACGCAAATGTATACCACCGTGCCATTTCAAGCGCTCGGGAAACGCCAAGACCGGGGGTCGGCAGCAGCTGCGGCCCTCGGGGAGGAGAACAAGCTGCTCTACTTGAAGGATGCGCACTCGGGGAGGCATTTCCTCGTGGACACAGGCTCCCAGTTGAGTTTCATCACACCTTCCTCCGCTGACTGGCTGGCGCCTTCCAGTGGTCCCCGGGTGTCAGCAGCGAACGGCTCGGCGGTTAAGACCTTTGGTGAGAGGACTCTGCTTCTGTCCCTACACGGCTGTACATTTGAGTGGACTTTTGTTATAGCTGCAGTGAATTTCAATATGTTAGGGGCTGATTTTCTGTGCTCACATGGTTTGTTGGTTGATCTTGCTAACAGGCGCCTGGTTAATGCACTCTCTTTTTATTCTATTCCCTGTACAGCTCGCGTGGCCCCGCCAACAGCACAAGCCAACGTCACAGCTGCAGGTGGTAAGTTCCACACACTGCTCACTCAGTTCCCAGCACTCACGGTCCCAACATTTTCGGTGACCGTGACTAAACACGGGGTGGAACATTTTATTACTACCACCGGACCACCCGTTTTTGCAAAAGCCCGGCGCTTGGATTCAGCTAAACTGACCATAGCGCGCGAGGAGTTCGCCAACCTGGAAAAGTTGGGCATCATCAGGCGTTCGAAAAGCCCATGGGCTTCACCGCTTCACATGGTCCCGGAAGCTGATGGCTCGTGGCGACTTTGCGGAGATTTCCGCAGGTTGAACAACGCTACAGCGCACGACCGCTACCCAATCCTGCATATCCAAGATTTTTCAGTTCATTTGGCGGGGGCGCGTGTTTTTTCTAAGATAGACTTGGTACGCGGTTACCACTAGGTCCCAGTACGCGCTGAGGACATACCCAAAACAGCGGTAATAACTCCGTTCAGTCTATTCGAGTTTTTGCGCATGCCGTTTGGGCTTAAAGGCCCACACAGACGTTCCAACGCATGATGGACGCGGTGTTGCGCGATCTCCCCTTCGTGTTCATCTACCTGGACAATATTTTGGTAGCCAGCGCGTCCAAAGACGAACACGAAAACCACCTCACGGCAGTTTTCCGGAGGTTGGGAGAGCACGGGTTAATAATCAACCCAGCGAAGTGTCAGTTCGGGGTGACGCAGATTGATTTTTTGGGGCATCGCGTCTCTCCAGAAGGAGCGGTTCCTCTGCCTGACAAAGTGCGCACGGTAACAAATTTTCCCCAGCCACAAACGGTCAAAGCGTTACAGGAGTTTTTGGGAATGGTGAATTTTTATAACCGTTTCCTCCCCCGCGCAGCGCAGCTCATGCAACCATTATATGCCGCACTAAAAAAACAAAAACCCACAAATAAAATCGAATGGTCTCCGGAGCGAGAGCGAGCATTCTCGGAAGTCAAAACAGCCCTGGCAAACGCTGCGTTGTTAGCACATCCAGACCCAATGGCCTGCATAGTGCTCACTAGTGACGCGTCAGATGTGGCCATAGGGGCGGTCGTGGAGCAGCATGTAGCTGGGGCTTGGCAACCACTCGCCTTTTTCAGCAGGACCTTGCGCGATAGTGAACGAAAATACAGCGCATTCGACAGGGAGTTGTTAGCTCTCCACTTGGCCATCCGCCACTTCCAGTTCTGGCTGGAGGGACACCGTTTCACCGTGTTCGTTGATCACAAGCCGCTGACTTTCGTGATGGCCAAGGTTTCAGAACCGTGGTCAGGCCGGCAGCAGAGACAGCTGGCCGCGATCTCAGAGTTTACCACCGACATACAGCATGTGGCGGGTAAACTTAATGTAGTGGCAGACTGCCTCTCGCGCGCCGTGGCGGCTCCAGTCCGCGTGGGGGTAGATTATGCAGCCATGGCCGCGGATCAGGTTAGCGACGCGGACGTGCGCGCGCTCCAGTCTGGACCAACAGGGTTAAGGCTGGAGGACAGGGTGCTGCAAGACGGTATGCCCCCCTAATCTGCGACGTCTCCATTGGGCGACCACGTCCGGTGGTACCTGCCGCGTGGCGCCGCCACGTTTTTGACTCGATTCATTCTCTGGTGCACCCGGGAGTGCGCGCGTTGGTCAAAATGGTGGGAGAGAAATTTGTATGGCCGAGCCTGCGCAAACAAGTTAGGGAGTGGGCAGCAGCCTGCATGGCCTGTCAACGAGCCAAGGTACACAGACACATGAGAGCTCCCTTGGAGCCGTTTCACATCCCAGCTAAGAGGTTCGATCATGTTCATGTGGACCTCGTAGGCCCCCTTCCGCCGTCACTGGGGTGCACACACCTTCTAACAATGGTGGACCGCACCACGCGCTGGCCGGAAGTGGTCCCACTGGTGTCAACCACAGCCGAGGAGGTGGCGCGCGCATTTTTAACAGCATGGGTAGCGCGCTTTGGAGTCCCGTCGGACGTTACGTCCGACAGAGGCCCTCAATTTGTTTCCGAACTTTGGTCAGCAATGGCCCGCAGCCTGGGGGTAACGATCCACCGCACAACCACGTACAATCTGCAGGCTAACGGGTTATGCGAACGTTTTCACAGGTCATTGAAAGCGGCTCTCAGAGCGTCGCTTACGGATGCAAATTGGGTGGACAGGCTACCATGGGTTTTATTGGGGTTGCATTCTGCACCTAAAGAGGATTTAGAAGCCTCCCTGGCTGAGCTAATTTTTGCACAACCACTTCGGCTGCCTGGGGAGTTCCTCCCAGATAACCCTGCGCCAGAATGTTCCCCGGCTCAGCGGTTGCAGCGTGGGCCGGAATCGGGCGCGCTGCCTGGCCCCATTCACCACAGTTTTCCGCGCATTTTTGTACCTAAGGCTTTAAAAAACGCGGAGTTTGTTTTTGTCAGACACGATGCCCATCGCCCGCCGCTACGACCACCTTATGATGGACCATTTAGAGTGCTGGAAACAGAGGATAAGCATTTTTTGCTAGATTTGGGGGGCAGGAAGGAGAAGATTGGCATTAACAGGCTCAAACCCGCCTTTGTGGTGGCGGACGAGGATGTGCAGTTGGCCAGGGCTCCTCGGCGCGGCAGACCCCCTAGAGAACATTCCCGAGAACACCCACAGAGATTGACTAACAATTCTCACCCTCAGACAGCAGCCCCCCAGCAGGATGGCGCCACGGAAGTGTTGAAGCCTGCTTACAGCAGATACGGGAGGAGACTGAGGCCCAAGCAGCACATGGGCTGATGTGTAATGATTTTATCATGACAGGCTGACTGTTATTCCGTTGTTACATCTTAGACGTTGGGGGGGGGGGGTCATGTGGGACACATATGTGGGTTTCATATGCACAAACGTATATCACCTTATGCTTCATATGTATGTCACTGTATGCTTACTGTATGCTTCACGTCTCAGATGAACAAAGGACTGAGCCTCCTCGGAGATAACAGGAGGATGTGAAATGTGGTCTTTGGTATGCAAAGAGATGGCCGTGGGGGATTTCCTAGCTGCCAGTGACTTTGGGTGGGGGTGATAAGATCTGAAAGGGATGCATTGTTACTTGGGATTAAATGCATTGTGACTGGAGCTTTGAAGCTCCTGGGGTATAAAAGGAGATGAATGTCTGGTTTCTTCCTCTTTTTCTGTATTGCTGATGATGGAGAATGTGAATAAACCTGACTCGTGAGATAAACTCTGCCTCGTCCTTTCACATTTCCACAAGGCCCTTGCTTTGAATGACTTCAGCACATCTGTGCTCACAGGACATCACTAGCTTCTCACACTGCTCTAGTTTGATCTTGGTCCAGTCTTCTTGCAGTCTCTTCCACAGTTCAGTAACTGTAGTGGGTTTCTTAGCCATTACTTTGTCACTAAGGATTTTCCAGAGATTCTCGATGGGGTTCAGATCTGGACTCTGGGCTGGCCATTTCATTGTTTCAGTATTGTTGGATTCAAGGAACTGTTTAACCAATTTTCCAGTGTGACAGGGAGCATTGTCTTGCATGAAAATTGCGGGCTGATTGGGAGACAATTGCATTGAAGGAATTGCATGTTGCCAAAGGAGGTTCACATAAACATATGCATTCACCCTGCCATGCAGCTGTACAAGAGGCCCAACTCCTGCTGCAGAAAACATTCCCCAAACTACAGTGGATATAAAAAGTCTAAACACCCCTGTTCAAATGCCAGGTTTTTGTGATATAAAAAAATGACACCAAGATAAATAATTTCAAAACATTTCCCCCATTAATGTGACCTAAAACCTGCACAACCCAATTGAAAAACAAACCAAAATCTTTTAAGGGGAAATATAAAAAATAAAAAACTTACAATAACCTGATTGCATAAATATACACATCCTGTTATAACTGAGGATGTGGCTGTGTTCAGAATTAACCAATCACACTCAAACTCATGTTAAATGGAAGTCAGCACACACCTGTCACCATTTAAAGAGCCTCTGATTAACCCCAAATAAAGTTCAGCTGTTTTAGTAGGCTTTTCCTGACATTTTTGTAGTCAGATCTTACAGCACAAGCCATTGTCCGCAGAGAGCTTCCAAAGCATCAGAAGGATCTCATTGTTCAAAGGTATCAGTCAGGAGAAGGGTGCAGAAGAATTTCCAAGGCATTAAATATACCATGGAACACAGTGAAGACAGTCATCATCAAGTGGACAAAATATGGCACAACAGTGACATTACCAGAACTGGATGTCCCTCCAAAATTGATGAAAAGACGAGAAGAAAACTGGTCAGGGAGGCTGCCAAGAGGCCGACAGCAACATTGAAGGAGCTGCAGGAATTTCTGGCTAGTACTGGCTGTTTAGTACATGTGACAGCAATATCCCGTCTAGAGTGGCAAGATGGAAGCTTTATCTTGCGAAGAAACACATCCAAGCCCAGCTACATTTTGCAAAAACACATTTGAAATCTCCCAAATGCATGTGGGAAAATGTGTTATGGTCCGATAAAACCAAGATTGAACTTTTTGGCCATAATTTGAAAAGGTATATTTGGTACACACACAACACAGCTCACCACCAAAAGAACACTATACCTACAGTGAAGCATGGTGGTGGCAGCATCATGCTTTGGGGCTGTTCTTCTTCAGCTAGAACTGGGGCCTGAGTCAAAGTGGAGGGAATTATGAACCATTCCAAATACCAGTCAGTGTTGGCACAAGACCTTCAGGCTTCTACTAGAAAGCTGAAGGTGAAGAGGAACTTCATCTTTCAGCATGACAATGACCCAAAGCACACATCCAAATCAACAAAACAATGGCTTCACCAAAAGAAGATGAAGGTTTTGGAATGGCCCAGCCAGAGTCAGGACCTGAGTCCAATCAAACATCTGTGGGGTGATCTGAAGAGGGCTGTGCACAGGAGATGCCCTTGCAATCTGACAGATTTGGAGCGTTTTTTTGCAAAGAAGAGTGGGCAAATATTGCCACATCCAGATGTGAAACGCTGATACACTCCTACCCAAAAAGACTGAGTGCTGTAATAAAAGCCAAAGGTGCTGCAACAAAGTATTAGTCTAAGGGTGTGCATATTTATGCAACCAAGTTATTGTAAGTTTTTATATTTTTTATTTTTCCCCTTAAAAGGTTTCAGTTTGTTTTTCAATTGGTTATCTTGGTCTCATTTTTTTTGCATCACAAAAACCTGGCACTTGAAAAGGGGTGTGTAGACTTTTTATATCCACTGTATGTCATATGCGCCATTTTTATTGGCGCTCAGACCATATTCCTCCTCAGCCCAGCTCTTACTTTGACAGCGTCTCAGCGGGCCTCCAGCTGTCAAGCTCTATGGGACGGCTGGAGGCCAATTACCTCTCATCAGCTGAGGCGCTGTCAACCACTATAAAAGGGAGCAGTCCTGATTATTCAGTGCTGTGACCTCGCGCATATTATCCACGCTCTTCTCCGGTGTGGGTAAGGCTGGAACCCCTACTAGTGATGGGATGATGATACCTCAAGGAGTGTATTGACACATTACCCAAACTGTGTTGGCACTGTATTGACACTGTGTTGGTCACTCAATAGTGACCTCTGCAGTAGTTCTAAAATCATTGCAGGTAAACAAAATGAAAATAAGATGGAAAAGCTTACATGCTGCAAATCCAACATCAGCCTGTGAAATAATATTTAATCTTTATTTAATTGCTAGTCTTTTACTTAAAATATGATCTCATCGTTGTATAATTTTATTTGCTCAATTTGTTTGCTGAGTTGTTTATGAGAAGAGATTAAAATTTGCTTAAAACCTTGTTTGTGTAAATGCTAAAATGACTTGATATGTAAAATATAGCAAATTTGAAATTGAATTAAAATTCAGAGTTAAAATTTTTAACTCATGTATGAATTTCTTTTAACTTAAGTGTTCAATCATACGAAATAACAGACAAAAATGGATTCATTCATACATTTTTATTGAGGAACAAAAGTTTTTGTAGTGTCTTTGCGCCAAGGCGATTTCTCTTCTTAGACACCAGTTCCCCTGCCTTAGAAAAAACTTTTTCACAGGGTACAGATGAAGATGGTGTGCATAAAAATTTAAGTGCGAGTTGATAAAGGTGTGGCCATGTTTTCTGCAGTGTGTTTATGAGGAAAATGCTGCAGTCCCAAGACTGATGAACGGAGTTCATGGCTTTCTTTGTCCACATAGTGGCAAGTAACAGCAAGATATGCCTTCATATTAATGGATGTCCACATATCATTTGTTAAACTAACAGCAACGACGCTCTGAAGGTCCTTTTTTGTTTTCTCCTTTTCCTTCTGATATTTCTGGCTCACCAAGTCCTTGATGGCCTAAAAATAACCATACAAATACTGTAATACATTATGAATATATATATATATATATATATATATATATATATATATATATATATATATATATGACATGACAGTACTCAATTAATTCAACCATACATTTCTTACACATACCTTCCTGCTTGGTAGAACATATGAGGGTGCAATAAGCATCAGGAGCTCCCTGAATCCCTCATTTTCAACAATGGTGAGTGGCTGACAGTCTTTGATGATCATGTTGACCACAGCCTCATCCACTGCTTGCTTGTTAGGAACTGCAAGCCAAAAGGAAATATTTTGTTTAAAGCTTGTTAAAGGACTGTAATTTTTGTCATTTTTACAAACAATATTACAGAGTCACACAAAGCCTTTTGTGTGTAATAAACTATTTTTGAAAATTCAAATTTTTTGTGAGAATTTCAACATATCTGGGATATCTGGGATATCAACATATCTGGGATATCTGGGATATCTCACACGAGTATCTCACACGAGATATCTCACACGAGTATCTGCCAATTCTTCATTGCCATGCCGAGCTCTATAATGCCTCAGCATTGATGAAGTGCTCTTATTGATGTAAGATAGCTCTGTGGAGCAGAGCCGACACTTCACCTACAATAAAATAAAAAGTTAATTTATCCGAAAACAATTCAAACCTCTTACAGAAAAGAGTAGAAACATATTTAATTCAAAAACTAACAGTAAACAATGCCTAAAGGAGAAAAAGATTTACCTTATTTGCCGTCAAAAGATCAAAATGATTCCAGACTGGGGAAAACTTCATGAAGTCAGAAGTTGAACAAGGTGAGGGCAAGCAAAAATCCAACAGACACAGCAACAGCAAACAGTTTCATCTCCATTCAACAAATCCACAACAATACATGTCAATACAGTTTGTTCCCTTATAAACACAATTTGGCGCGGCACATCCAAATGACACACTTCCTGTATCAGTCACATGATTTTTTCTTAAAGCGATACACGCATCAATACGGGGTTTCACTCTTGTGCACTCGGCACAGTGCTGACGCACCAGTGTTGTTCGTCCCATCACTAACCCCTACGTCCGGCTCCAGTCCCCCTCTCATCATTCATCATTATTCGTAAGTGTACCGTTTGTATTGTTTGTGTTTTGCCCCACGAGGCTCTTTCCTTTGTTCCTTTCTGTTATTGTTAATAAACAACGCAAACTCACCGGTCAGCCCTTGGCCCTTATTTATGGCTCGCAAGAGCCATACGTAACAGTAGGTCACAGCCAGTGAGTTGCCAGCTGCCGTGAGTTTGCTAATTGGACTGTTTGTTCCTACCTGTTCTGGGTACCGTGCTGGAGGCATGCCGTCACGGAGGTCCTGCACTCGGAGTTAGGGCGATGTTCTCGCAGACGCCCTCAAATGCGTGGACGAGATCCTTATCACCGCCTCCCTCCTTGACTTCAGCAGCGACGTGCACCGGTACCTGGACCAAGCTGAGGAGGTCCTTGATTATCTCCCCCGCTTCGCCGACCACCCTGAGGTGAGCGCGAGGAGATATGACATCGTTGCACAGCATGAGATTCTCCGTGGGCTGGAGGGAAATCCCGGCAGGAAGCCGAAGAGGAGGAGACGACCCCCCTCGCTTCGGGATCCCGCTCCTGCCTCCGTTCCAGCCCAGGAGTTTGCACCATCCGGAGGTCTTCCCCCATCTAGTATGTCGTCACTCGGGATTCCCCCAGAGGAGCTGCAGCTGACAGCAATCAAAATCGGGGACCGAGTGGCTGCTGCTTGCTCCGCTGTGCATCCATCATCGATTATGAAGCATGTGGTGGCGGCAGTTAGACTGGTGGAGAGGAATCCAGAGCTGCGTGATTTCCCCGAGTTTGCCGCCCTCCTCGCCTCTGTCTCCGCACAGGAGCGGCGGTTCCCAGACCTCACCTTCGCCTCGCCCTCCGCCAGAAACCGTCGTCACCTCCATAACCCTCCTCAGCATGAACCCTATCCGGATCAAGTTCCGGGTCGCCGCAAGGGCTCAATTCCTCGCACAGCTGCCACTCCTGCGCCTCATCAGAGGGGAATCCCCGCAGCCTCATCTCCCCCTGGGCCATCTTCTCCCGCTCTCTCGTCAGCTTCCCGTGCCCGGCTCGTTTCGGCTGTCGTCCCCTCCTCCTCGACGCATTCCCCGGCCGCTGTGTGTACTCAGAGTCCTGACTTGGCGAGCTCCGTCCCGGAACCATTTCGAGCGGCTCCCCATCGTCCTCCTAGGGGGTCCTCTGTCACCGTCCGGCGGGGAAAGGGAGGAGCAACGTCCGCCACAGCAGGCACCACTCAGCCTCCAGGAGACAGGCAAGTCCAAGTTCATTCACACTCTCATTATTGTGATTTGCTCTGTCAGACTCCTGGAGGTGGAGTTCGGGGTTTGCAGCTCCCCGAGCTCCTACCACCTGCTGTGGCTTTAATTATTGATCCCGCATCCTCTGTGTCTCCCTCCGCTGAGTGGTCCTCAGCGCCAGGCCAACGTCGCTGGATGAGGAGGGGGCCTGTGGTTCTGGAGAGCCTGGTTCCGGTTCTGCAGCCACGCCGTGGGCAGAGGAGGAGAGCGGACTGCAGCGTGGAACCTGCGCCGACGAGGAAGCGTCCCCGGGTATCCACAGAGGAGTGGTCCGGTCCAGTGGGTCGAGGTTCTCCTGCCACCACGCCGTGTGGGCCATCAGTGTGGGCATCGGTGCCGGAGGATTCTCAAGCTGCGCACACCGTCATGCCAGCTGCGGAGCCCGATGCAGCTAAGTGGGAGCCTGATGACGACCTCCTGCCGTCTGAGCCCTGGATCTTCGCAGTCCTGGACCGCGTCAGAACTCGAGATCAGGCAAGTGCTCTGTTTTGTCTTTCTTCTTTCAGTCTTAGAGCATTTTAGCCTGTCTCTTGGGGAGACGAGCTTGGTGCAGCCGCCCGCTGTGTCCGAGCTTATCTCGCCGGGTTCTGGCGCTGCCGGTGATCCTGATCCTGGTTCTTCTCTCTCTCCTGAGCCTTCTCCCAGGGTCGCTGGCGAGGAGCTGCTTTCGCCCGCTGTGCCAGAGGTTCCAGATTCGGGGTTGGAGGTCGGTTCTGGTGCGGCACCGACCCAATTGGGGTCCGACGCGGGTGTTACCGAGACCCAGTCGGGGTCCGTCGCGGGAGCAGCCGCGACCCAATTGGGGTCCAACGAGGGTGCAGCACCAGCGGTATCCAGGTTCGGTGAGGGGGGTGCAGATCCCCTGCCACCGGACACTGGACTGACTCATCTTCATCCCCATCTTCACCGTCATCATCTTCACCCTCAACCCCCCAAGCCCTCTCCACCAGGTCCCATATGGACCTCTCACTGTCGGCCCGGCTCGCCCTCGCTAGTCCTCTCCACAGGGAAGCCGTTGCCTTTCTCTCCCCTGCGGGCCTGGTGGCTGAGCGATGTGGCTCGGCCGCCAGAGGGACTGCCGTACCCATTCGGCTCTTTGGTTCGGCCACCCGACCCATTCGACTCTCTGTTCGGCGGTCTGGTCCGGCCGCCCAAAGTACTGTTTTTCCTGGCCTGGGATTCGGGTAGGCCGCCTGAACGTTTCCCGTCACCCCTGTTGGCGGTTTGGACGCTGGGTGCGGGGAGACCCCCCGAACTGTATTATTTCTGCTGTTATTCCTGTGCCTAGTCCTTTGTGATTTTGTGAGTGTGCAACCATGGATTTCTTATTGTCATATCACAGTTGGCGTGCTTTTTTTTTCTCCCCCTCCTGTTGAGGGATGCCCTGTATCTGTTGGTTTTTCGCCTTAGGAGCCTCAGCTCTCCTTTTAGGTCTCCTGGGGTTGTTTTTCTTTGAGTCTGTCTACATATTGTTTAGCCGGTTATGGAGTGTTGTGTTTCTTTTCACCGTACTCTGTAATTGCTTCATTTGTCCCCTGCCAATGTTGTGGGGGGGTTTTTTCTGTCTGCATATTATTAGCATTTTATGGGGTATTGTGCCTTTTTTTTCCTCCATACTCCGTAATTGCTTCATTGTTCCCTGCCAATATTGTGGTTTTTCCCTCTCCCCTTTTTCTGATCCTCACCCTCCTGGCCTGCGCCCCATCCGCCCACCCTAGGTGGTGGTGGGGCTTGGGTGTTACTGGCTGTTCTGAGCCCGGCCTTGAGGGGGAGGTACTGTCATATGCGCCGTTTTTATCGGCGCTCAGACTATATTCCTCCTCAGCCCAGCTCTTACTTTGACAGCGTCTCAGCGGGCCTCCAGCTGTCAAGCTCTATGGGACGGCTGGAGGCCAATTACCTCTCATCAGCTGAGGCGCTGTCAACCACTATAAAAGGGAGCAGCCCTAATTATTCAGTGCTGTGACCTCGCGCATATTATCCACGCTCTTCTCCGGTGTGGGTAAGGCTGGAACCCCTACGTCCGGCTCCAGTCCCCCTCTCATCATTCATCATTATTCGTAAGTGTACCGTTTGTATTGTTTGTGTTTTGCCCCACAAGGCTCTTTCCTTTGTTCCTTTCTGTTATTGTTAATAAACAACGCAAACTCACCGGTCAGCCCTTGGCTCTTATTTATGGCTCGCAAGAGCCATACGTAACACTGTATGACACTTCCTGCTCCAAATTTAACTGACTTCTTTACACACTTTAGCCCCTTTTCCATTAGTACCTACTCAGCCCTACTCGCCTCGACTCTACTCGGTTTGTAGGGTTTTCCATTAGTACCTGGTACCAGGTACAGGTCATATTCTGTCAAATTCTGAACAATGAAGAATAACAGTATTTCTGAATAAATCAAGTATTAATACACTGTTCTCTAATTTTGATCTCCACAATATATATACTGTATATATACACACACGCAGTGATATGAAAAAGTGTTTGCCCCCTTCCTGATTTCTCATTTTTTGTACATCACACTTAAACGTTTCAGATCATCAAACAAATTTAAATATTAGACAAAAATAACAAGTAAACACAAAATGCAGTTTTTAAATGAAGATGTTTATTATTAGGGGAAAAAAAAATCCAAACCTACATGTCCCTGTGTGAAAAAGTGATTGCTCCCTAAACCTAATAACTGGTTGGGGCAGCAACAACTGCAATCATTTGCGATAACTGGCAATGAGTCTTTTACAGTGCTGTGGAGGAATTTTGGCCCACTCATCTTTGCAGAATTGTTGTAATTCAGCCACACTGGAGAGTTTTCAAGCATGTATCGCCTTTTTAAGGTCATGCCACAGCATCTCAATCAGATTCAGGTCAGGACTTTGACTAGGCCACTCCCAAGTCTTCATTTTGTTTTTCTTAAGCCATTCAGAAGTGGAATTGCTAAATTTAAACAACCATCATACAGGTGCAGTTTTGGAGGAGGCAGTGACATTTTCCCTGGTGGGAGTACCACCAGATACAGGTGCATCTCAGTAAATTAGAATGTCATCGAAAAGTTGATTTATTTCAATAATTCAATTCAAAAAGTGAAACTCATATATTATATAGATTCATTACGCACAGAGTGATATATTTCAAGTATTTATTTCTTTTAACTTTGATGGTTATGGCGTATAGCTCATGAAAACCTCAAATTCAGTTTCTGAAAAAATTTGAATATTACATAAAATTAATTTTAAAAAATTGATTTTTAATAGAAATGTTGGCCGATTGAAAAGTATGTCCATGTACACACCCAATACTTGGTCGGGGCTCCTTTTTCATAATTACTGCATCAATGCAGCATGGCATGGAGGCGATCAGCCTGTGTTACTGCTGAGGTGTTATGGAAGCCCAGGTTGCTTTGATAGCGGCCTTCAGCTCGTCTGCATTATTGGGTCTGGTGTATTTCATCTTCCTCTTGACAATACACAATAGATTCTCTATGAGATTTAGGTCAGGAGAGTATACTGGCCAATCAAGCACAGTGATACCATGGTCATTACACCAGGTTTTGGTACTTTTAGCCATGTGCGCAGGTCCCATGTCCTGCTAGAAAATGAAATCAGCATCTCGATAAAGCTTGTCAGCAAAGAGAAGCATGAAGTGCTCTAAAATGTCCTGTTAGATGACTGCACTGACATTGGACTTGATTAAACACAATGGAAAAACACCAGCAGATGGCATGGCTCCACATTTCATCATTGACTGTGGAAACTTCACACTGGACCTCAAGCAACTTGGATTCCGTGCCTGTTCACGCTTCCTCCAGACTCTGGGACCTTGATTTCCAAGTGACAGGACTTGGCACCTGATTTGGGGAGCCATGTCATCTGCTGGTGTTAGTCCTCTGTGTTTTATCAAGTCCAAAGTCAATGCAGCTGTCTACCAGGACATTTTAGAGCACTTCATGCTCTACTGACAAGGTTTATGGAGATGCTAATTTCATTTTCCAGCAGGACTTGGCACCTGCCCACACTGCTGCCAAAAGTACCAAAGCCTGGTTTAATGACCATGGTATCACCATATTTTACTGGCCAGCAAACTCTCCTGACCTAAACCCCATACAGAATCTATGAAGTATCATCAACATGGAGATGAGAGACACCAAACCCAACAATGCAGATGAGCTGAAGGCCACTATCAAAGCAACCTGGGCCTTCATAACACCTCAGCAGCAACACAGGCTGATCACCTCCATGCCATGCCACAGTGATGCAGTATTAATTCATGCAAAAGGAGCCCTGACCAAGTATTGAGAGCGTGCATGGAAATTGTTTTAGTTGGCCAACATTTCTATCAAAAAATATTTTTTTAAAAATTGATCTTGTGTAATATTCTATTTTTTTTTTTTGAGAAACTGATTTTTGGGTTTTCATGAGCTACAAGCCAGAACCATCAAAATTAAAAGAAATAAACACTTGAAATATATCACTCTGTCTGTAATGAATCTATATAAAATATGAGTTTCATTTTATTAATTGAATTACTGAAACAACGTTTTGATGATATTCTAATTTAATGAGATACACCTGTAATGCTGGAAACAAACATGGCAGTGTTTTGGGGAGTTCCACAGCAGGTAGAAAGCAGCTGCAGAAGTTATGAAGGCAGCTCTGCCCCTCTGCAATTTGCTCAGATGCAAATTCCCATCTATTTGCATGTTTACATTGGGTTAACATGTAATTGTGCTGCCCCCAAAAATTTGTGGTTTTGCATTTGGTCTGAACATACCTTTAGCGCAACACCTAGTGGCAGGAGGTCAGAATGTTGTCTCTATGATCTTTAAAGTAGACCCTCACCCCAACCCTAACCATTACCATAAATTTAACCACCCAAGCATGTGTATTTATTGTGTAAAGTTAGTAAAAAGCAAAGGATGATGTCACTCATAAAAGTATGGCACAGATGGCAGTGAAACAAGAAAGGTGTCAGCTTGATTTAAACTCATCTCTTTCATGGGAGAGCAATGTTTAGTTTTTAGATATTTTTGAACGTATTAGTTGGAGGACTTGTCGCCACATCTTCAGCTAGGAGAACAGAACCAAAGGGATCAGTAGTGGCATTAACAGCAGAAGGCCAGCGCTCATACTGCTGGCACTGTTGCAGAGGTCACCCTGGCAGCAGCTAATCTCTACTCCAGTGAGTCCTGCAATCTCTGTCTGGGAGGTAGTTGAGCACATCGACTTGGAGATGCAACCGTTTACATTAGTCTTGTTACCAGAAAGGCTAACTGGGGAAATGAAAATAATGTTAGCTGGATGAAAATCAAATTTACTCATGGGAATAGCTAAACACAGCAGTAGACTCTAATAATATAGACCTATTACCTGATAGTGAAATGCAGTGGTCCTCATTTCCCTGACAGTTTAGGGTCTTGGTGCAGTTATCCCTTTCACATGTGAAGCATTTCTTTCCATTTGGGGGATGATTGCTGAAGTCTTCAAATTAAGACAAATATTATTTGGAAATATACTTGCAATCAAAATTGTTCAACCCCAATGAATTTTAGGTTTACTGGCAAATTGTTTAAATTTTTAGGTGTTAGCAATACACAGATTACACAAGAACAGTTTAAAGAGTTAAATAAAACTAATATTGCATGGATTTTTATCCAAATTGAATACTAAATCCTACTTTTAGTCTCAAAATTATTCAACCCCCTGAATAGAATTCCTCATAATGGGCTGCACGGTGGCGCAGTGGTTAGCACTGCGGCAGCACAGTTTACCCTTGGCCGGGGGATTGTGGGGATCGTGGGATCGTGGGTTCGATCCCAGCCCCCGACCAACAGTGATCTGTGTGGAGTTTGCATGTTCTCCCCGTGTTGCGTGGGTTTACTCCGGGATTTCTCCGGTTTCCTCCCACATGCCAAAAACATGCATGTTAGGTTAATTGGCTGTTCTAAATTGTCCCTAGATATCTGTTTCCTATAGGCCCTTAGAATAGAGGGTTAGTATTAATGAAAGCGCTTTGAGTGGTCTTTGTGACTAGAAAAGCGCTATATAAGTGCAGGTTAGTTAGTCATAAGAGCACACATTTGCAAATCAGGTGTGGTCTCAAGCACACCTGCTGTAACCAATCAAGGGCTTCATTAGTTGCATCAGTTATGCTTGAGATAGAACACCTCAAATACCTGAACTGTTGATGGTAATGTTTGACTGCATGTTAGAAATATGGCTGTCAGAATTGTCCGAAAAGTTCAGAGAAGAGCTCATTGCCTTGCACAAACAAGGAAAAGGATACAAAAAGACGGCAAAGGCACTGAATGTTCCTAAAAATACATATGGAAGCATAGTTTGCAAGTATAAAGTGAACAGTGGCTACACTATCTGGACATGACAGAAAAAGGAAGCTATCAACGGCTGCCACTAGAGTCCTGAGGAGGCAGGTGCTCAAAAACCCTTGACTGACTGCAAAAGACCTGCGGCAAAACTTGGCAGCAGGCACTGAGGTTTCAGTTTGCACAGTAAGGGGCATACTAAGAGGCATGGAGCCTTACACAGCTTTACACAGTAAGGCGCCATGCCCAAACTCCAAGACATACACCACTACTGAGCTAAAAGCACAAAAAAAAAAAAGAAAATCGCCTCGAATTTGCTCAATGCTATATACAGCAGGAAAATAAGTAATGAACATGTCAACATTTTTCTCATTAAACAAAATTCTGATAGAGCCGTTGACCTAAGATTTTCACCAGATATCAGTAACAACCCAAGTAATCCATACATACAAAGAAATCAGTGCAACTGTGGTCACAAAAAGAGTGGAATAAAGTGGAATGACACAGGGAATAAGTATTGAACACATGAAGAAAAAGAGGTACAAAAAGGTATAGAAAGCTAAGAAACCAGCTGAAATCCATCAGAGTTTAGGAATCCATCCCATCCCCCATCAGTGCAAACTAATTTCAGCTGCTTAAGTCTTGACTGATAGCCTTTAAAAAGGTCTGTAAAAATCAGATTGTCACACCACAAAGAACTCCCGATGGGTAGAAGCAAAGAGCCTTCTCTAGTCCTTGGCAACCTTATTGTTGCGAAACATAATGATAGCATTGGTTACAGGCGTATTTCTAAACTGCTGAGTGTTAGCATTCTAGGAGACATCATTTGGAAATGAAAAGAACATCATTTTACCATAAACTGGCCATGAACAGGAGCTCCTTGCAAGATTTCTGACATAGGAGTCAAAAGAATTATCAGAAAAGTTATCCAAGAGCCAAAGACCACTCGTGGGTGGTCTTTGAATCTGGTCATGCACATTCACCGCACAAGACTTCATTGCTGAAGAAAAAGCATGTTGAAGCTCATTTAAAGTTTACTGCACAACATTTGGGCAAGCCAGTAAAATACTGGAATGATATAGACCAAAATTGAACTTTTTGGATGACACAAAATATAGCATGCTTGGAGGAGAAATGGCACTGTACATCAGCCCCAAAACACCATACCAACAGTGAAGTTTGAAGGTGGGAACATTATGGTGTGCGGGTGTTTTTCAGTACATGGTACAGGCAGACTTCATATAACTGAAGGAAAGATGCATGGACAAATGTACAGAGACATCCTTGATAAGAATCTGTTGCCATCTGCCAAGATGCTTAAGATGGAAGGAGGGTGGTCATTTCAGCAAGACAATGATCCCAAACACAGTCAAGGAAACTTTCAACTGGATCCAGAGGAGGAAAATAAAGCTGCTTGAATGGCCCAGTCAGTCACATGACCTGAATCCAATTGAAAATCTGTGGAACAAACTGAAAAGACACTCCTAGAAGACACTCACGGAACCTTCAAGATTTGAAGACAGTTTGTGTGGAATAATGGGCTAAAATCATTCCTGGGGAATGCCTGCACCTCGTTTCTCCATACAGGAGACATCTGGAAACTGCTATTACCAACAAAGGATTGTCTACTAAATATTAAACGAATTGCACGTTGCCATATAAGGCAGTGTTGTGAATGCTCTGAAAACTGTATAAATGCATCTATCACCTATCTATCATCTATCATCTATCTTGGCTCCCTTCCTGTTCACTCTTTATACTGCGGACTTCTCACACAACACAACACACTGTCATCTACAGAAGTTCTCTGATGACTCTGCGATCGTTGGCCTCACCTCCAATGGAGATGAAGCTGAGTACAGAGGGCTTATACAGGACTTCGTGGACTGATCCCATCGGAACTGCCTCCAGATCAACGCGAGGAAAACTAAGGAGCTGGTGGTGGACTGCCGCAGGCAGGGACAACCCCTCACAGCACCAGTAAATATACAGGGAACAGACATTGAGATGGTGACATCCTACAAGTACCTGGGTGTTCATCTGAACAATAAACTAGACTGGTCACACAATACTGACGCACTCTACAAGAAGGGACAGCGCAGGCTGTTCCTACTGAGGAGACTCAGGTCTTTTGGTGTACAAGGGGCGCTGCTGAAGATATTCTATGACACGGTGGTGGCATCAGCCATCACTTTTGGAGTGGTCTGCTGGGGCAGTGGCATTACAGCAGCCGATAGGAAGAGACTGAACAAACTGATCAAGAAAGCTAGCTCTGTCCTGGGGCAGCGCCTTGATCCGGTGGAGGAGATAGGAGAGAGAAGGACGGTGGCTAAACTGTCATCTCTGCTGGAGTCCGAGTTCCACCCTATGCAGGACATACTGAATGCACTGAGGAGCTCATTTAGCAGCAGACTACATCATCCCAGGTGCACAACCAAGAGGTTTCGCAGGTCCTTCCTACCAACGGCTGTCAGACTGTACAACCTAAGCAGGGCTGCTCGCAGAGATAGCAAAAAGACGTAACAAGCTAATAGTTTTTTTGAATGCAAAAGATGCAACAGACTTACACAATGGTCCCCTCCGGCATACAACTAGGAAAATACCAGTCGCTATGGAGGGTGAGAATATGTATGGGCACATAATCATACCATGTAGGATAACTAAGTAGACGGTTGTGCTGTTTCATCCCATCTAGCAACAATGCTCTGCACTGTGTGTGTTTATATATTTACATATTTATTCCATCTAGCTACAATGCTCCGCACTGGGTGTGTTTATATTTATATATCTATATATTTATTCCATCTAGCTACAATGCTCCGCACTGTGTGTTTATATATCTACATATTATTCCGTCTAGCTACATTGCTCCGCACTGTGTGTGTTTATATATTTACATATTTATTCCACCTAGCTGCAATGCTCCGTTCTGTGGGTGTTTATATATCTACATATTTATTCCATCTAGCTACAATGCTCCGCACTGTGTGTTTATATACTCATATATTTATTCCATCCAGCTACAATGCTCTGCACTGTGTGTCTGTGTGTGTGTATATATATATATATATATATTTATAGTAATATGTACATATGTACAGTATATTAGCTGCTCTTGCTTGCTTGCTTTTTTTCTTGCCTTCTGATTGTTGCTCTGAGTGTTGCTATCCCTGTGCTGTTGCAATCCTGGAATTTCCTCGTTGTGGGACTAATAAAGGCTTATCTTATCTTATCTTATCTTGTGACACTGGGGCAGGGAGAAAGGCCTCGCTGTAAGACGGCACACACATCAGCGGCCTTTCTCTCCCCTGCATGCAGGAATAAAGGCTCTCCAAACTTGCAGATCTCCGGGGTTTTTATTTCTTCAGGACCTAGGGACGAAGGCAAATAAAATTTCCTTAACAGCTTGGTGTCAGAAAGTGGGATCCAAGACTGTTTTCCCATCTTCCGCCATGGCTTGATCACCTCAGACCATAAAAAGTGAGTCAGATCCTTTCCGCCCACATTGGCGACGGGGACTTGGCGGGGTGAGGGAGCGGCACTGGATTCCTGAAAAGAACACAGCCTCCTGCATTCAGTAAGTGAATCTAAAACCTTTTTTTATAATATTTATTAATATTATTATATTTTTGACAAAATACATCAGTTTATATATTTGCAATAGGGAAGCCCATATCTGTACAGTCTGGCAAGTGAACACTTGTGGCAGGACTAATCTGTCTGGTTATACTTGACGCTCGTTAGTTAACGGGGTCAGAGTGATAACATTTTGTTTGTCTGCACACGGGGACACCCGGTGACCTCTGATTACCAGTGATGGGGTCTTCTAAATCAAAGGAGACTCTTAAAGACCTGGAGGGTCCCAAAGTAAAATATATGACTGATAATTATGGTCCTGAGAGTGTTGATTTTTTGGAAAAATGGATCTGCAAGATTGGATTTCCTTCGGGGGGTTCATTTTCTGTTGAAGTGATTACTAATTTGAGGGACAAGATTAATGTTGAAATTCAGAAAGTTCAGACATGTAAGAAACAAAGCAAGAAGGACAGAGAAAAGTTGACGCAGTTACAGTTAGAGAAGGGCACGGTGAAATGTGGTTGACAGAAGCAAAGAAATGAAGAGATAAACAGGAAACAGGCAGACAGAAAAATGAACAGGCAAAGAAAGACAGAGAACATCGTGCACAACAACACCTTTTACACTCTGCTAGGGCCTCTTTTCCTCCTCCGTATGAGGCTGATCGTCCGCCTCCCCCCCTCCTTCTTCCCCCTCTACGCCATATTCAGCACTGGCTGCCTCAGTCTCACAGTTTTACCCAGAAGATGATATCTCACCCCGTGCCCATACTTCTTTACTGATGCCTCGTTCCCTTCGGACACCAACCAGGCCATTGGGAGACCTTACATCGCCCTCACCAGCCACACCGTTAAGCCCATCTGTCAGCCTTCCCACGGGGTCCACCTCAACTCCCTCTGCCTCCTCCCTTTTTCCTTCTTTTGTCTCCCCCTCCATGCCGGCAGCCCCGTATGAAAGACAGGCAGATGGGTCCTTCATCGCCCCGATGGTGGAAGTTGCAGGACCGTTGAGACCCATAGCTGTGTTCTGGCCCTGGGCTCATGAGGACATTCCAAAATTTGCTTCCACCCTGCCAATGCTGGAAACTGACCCTGAGTTTTTCTGCACTCAACTCCAAGCCTTCTGTAAGACCCACAGACTGATGTTTACAGAATTGAAGCACATTATGGCAGTGAAACGCACACCCGCAAATATGGCTAAACTCAGGCCACATCTGGACAAACAGTCAAGACCAGGCCACATCATATGGAATAACCCTGCAAATAACCAGTACAGAACTGATCTCACAACTCTCATTGATGCTATTAAAGCCGAATATAAACATGCCTGTGATCTCTCCAAAGTCTCTGCATGCAAGTAGAAGGATGATGAATCACCGGGGGATTACTTCCACAGACTAAGAAAGGTGTTTGACAGTGAGGATGGGATGCAAAGACCAAATGACTATCTCACAACAGTGGGACCATATTCTACCCACCTCAACATGTGGTTTGTCAGTGGCCTGCTACCATCATTGGCTGCAGATGTGAAACAGACCTGCACTGGTTGGCAAACACATACATCAACTGAAATCCTCCGACATGCAGAGCATCATCACCAATGCACTAACAATGCCAACAAAAAGAAGAAGCAGGCCAAAGAGGACAACCTGGAAAAGGCTCTCCTGACAATGGCAAAATGGGCGGGCCCTCCACGTCCACACCACAATCTGGCAGAGACGGCTTTCTTTCACCCACTCAGTGCTGTTACTGCAAAGAAGAGGGACACTGGATCAAACATTGCCCACAACTGTCATCCTGCAACTATTGCAAACAAGGGGGCCACTGGGTCAAGGACTGCCCAATGAAACCACAAAGAAGAGGCAGAGGTCGTTGGAACACCCCTCAGCATGGGGGTTACCGCCAGGGGCAACAGCAGCAAGGGGCGGGCCAACTACCAGCTCAGCAAACTGACTGAGGGCGACCAGATAAGCCTGAGACAGCCCTCTTTCTGTCCTCTCCCCCTCCTCCTTCCCCAGCAGACGCCGTACATCTGCTTGCTAACAGAAAATCTGCTCCAGCCACACACACACATCCACATTGACACAGACCTCACTCTTGCATCATACTCCACATCACATTTCAGGGATTTGCCTATTTTGCCTGTTAAGGTTTCAGGAAAATTGATAGATTTCATGGTAGATTCAGGGACAACAAACTCTGTTCTGTCATCATCAGTAGGCCTTAAGCCCCCTCTGACCTCCTGCTCACTCACATCACAAGTGGCCAGTGGAGGCTTCACACGAGTTCTTCATTGAGCCACTGTTATGTGCAGTAGACGGTCATGACTTCATTCACAACTTCCTTTTCTCCCCACACTGCCCCTTTAATCTGTTAGGTAGAGACGTGATGTGCAGCTTATCTCTCTCAGTTACCTGCACACCGCACGGGACTGTTGGTAAAATGACATGATTGCTCTGTCTTTCTCATACTTCTTTATCTGCTTGCGTCACATGCTACACCGCAGAGTTTAGTTTACACCCTATAATTCATTTGCTGAAATCAGTTAGAATCAGTTCTGCACATAGCCGAGCTGACACATATGCGGAAGTGTACTGATACAATTGAGGTAAAACCCCTCCCTCTTGCACGAGGGAGTGGTTAAGCTTTATAAAAACTATAGGGCTCAGTTTTTGGGTAACACTTTCTCGGGGTATTTTCCTAAAGAGTTGTGTTCCAGCTCTGCTTGTACCCATATCTCACTTTCAGTAAAATAAGTGAAAGTATACTTCATCTCTCAGTCTGGTTATTTGGCCTTCGTATAAAAGAACTGGGGGTTTAAGACATTTTAGACGCAACAATTTGGTGTTTCCGCATGGTTACGAGGCTAAATTTTAGTTTGTTTTGTAAACGGCGTGAGGATTTTTCTCTACAGACTGGCGGCCGCAACATGATAAGAGATGAGCAGAAAACCTTTTTCAATAAATTTCTGCCTGTCCCTTCGGGGACAGCCCTTTCTGTAGAGATTAAATATTCATGCACGTGTGATTTTATTTGAGGAATGAAACTGAGATATGGTCTTGAATTTATGATATGTTGTTTTTAAGGAAATCTTCAAGTGGTTTTGACCACGGGGAATAAGTCAGACGTGTTAATACTGTCCCTAAAAGTCTGGTGGACATATACAAAAAGACAAAAAAAATTATAGGGCCACCGGAAAGGTTGAAGCTAGCTTGGGCAAGAGGTTGAAATCCCTGGGTGGACAAAATAAAAAGACAAAAAAATTATAGGGCCACCTAAAAGAAGTACAGTGGACATAAGAAAAAGACCAAAAAAAAAAATTATAGGGCCACTGTAAAGGAAGATTTGCCCCATTGAGCATTGCATAGTCTGGGTAAAAGGTTTAAATCCCAAGGTGGACATAAAAAAAAGACAAAAAAAATTATAGGGCCGCCGACAAAAGAAGTGATACCCTGCTGATGCATAGCTTTGCCAAAAGGTTATAACCCCTTGAAATCATTGCTTGATATCAAAAAGGAGAAGGTTGGCACCCCTAGCGTATTTAGCTCAGACCAGAAGGTTTTAACTCCTAGAGAAATCGCAACGGGCACATCTCTGAAAAACAGTTGGTCTTACTGCAAAAAAAAAAAAAAAAAAAGTTTTAAAATTGTGGAAAAGTTGGTGTGAAAGAGTGGAAATAAATAAGATCATAATAATAATTTCATTCTATGCTAGAAGATATTGATATTAGACTATAACATTTAAAGACGGATTAAAATGGCAACAAAACTGGATAACGATAAAAACATGGGTAAAATGGTTACAAAGAGATGGCTTGTTTGGCAATATGGGCCCCCCTACCAAATAAATCAGACAAAGTCGTTTATGTGTGGGTTGTTTTGTCTTTGTGCAGAAAAAATGGAAGGACCTGCTTCGACCTTGTGGAGATGAGAGAGAAGAGCAATTCTGTGTTTGTGTGTGTGTGTGGGTGCTGATCTGTGTGACGGGAGTGGAGGAGAGGTGGTCTAAATATGGGTATTTTTACAACGTTTTGGGGTTCTACTTTTTCAGTCTAACTTTGCAGGTTTTTAACTAATGTTGCGTACATGATAAATTATTTACATACTTTTTAAAGCAATTTTTTGATGTATCACTGACTTTTCTTTTCTTTGACTGAAGCATAACAGTGCACTTTACAGGGAAAAAAGGACACAGGACTAACACAGCTGTCCGAGCCTCCCTCGATGTGACCACAGGCAGATAGAACACTAAGTTAAGTACAAATGTTTACATCTTAATCAATATTACCAGCAAGACAATGATGAAATTAATTGAATATTACAATATCATGATGTCACTTAATAATGCCTAATCACTGAAGGCTTTATGTATACCCTATATTACATGATTTAAAGCATAGAGGTTCAAAAGAGACTGATAATTAATACTTGTGAGTAGCGAACTCACATTCAAATTGTGGAAGCTTTAGGTGTGATTTAAAGGTTTTTCTGCTATTCCTTATAATTAATGTGTTTGTGCATATGATCTGCCAGACACTATGGATTATCAAACAGAGGTCTTGGTAATTGTATGTTATATTGTTGCTTTGTTTAAATAATACTACACTCATCTTTTAATAAATGACATATGCAATCTTATTTACATTTCGACCCTAGGCCTGACCATGTAAAAAAAAAAAAAGGAGGAAGAGCATGAGAGCAGGATCTGAGACAGTCCATGCTGTGGCTTTTTCCCTCCTGGAGAGCATAGCAAGATGATGATGAAGTTTTTATTATTGGGAGATGGTAAATTTATGAACAGAAAAGACAGAAATACCACAGGAATTTTGATAAATACTAAGACTGATTAGTGAGTTGTGTCAGTCTGACCTAGATAAGAATAGACAGAATCAGCCTTCAAAAGGAAAAAACACACAGGCCACAGATTGTGGTTCTGTGCCATAAATTCCTGAAAACAGAAATTAGGTTTACACCTACAGTTACTAATTCTAAATGCTGCACTGGCCTAAGGCTTTTAATATAGGATACTGTTTTGTTTGAATATAATCCTAAACTAAGTGACTACCCATGTCAATTGGTAAAACCTTAATTGATTCACAGAATATTTAGCGAATACTTGTTGTGAGTAGCGAACTCACATTCAAATTGTGGAAGCTTTAGGTGTGATTTAAAGGTTTTTCTGCTATTCCTTATTCTTTGTTTTTCAAAAACAAACAGGAGCTCGGTTGCGGCGGGTTCAGCAGCGGCCGGGCTATTTGAGGCCTAGCCGGATTCTCTGTTTATTTCTATCCACAGGTCAGTAAAATGCCACCAAAAAAAGAGGAAATGGAAGAAATTAAAAAATCTCTGAACTTTATGTCAGAAGAATTGGCCAAATTGACTAGCCAGCAGGCCAAAATAATAGGCGTAATAGAAGAGGTACAAGCCCTACATTCAATAATTCAAGAAAAAGACAAAAAAATTATGGACCTGGAGCAACACGGGCGTCTTTTGGAGCAACGCGTCGAGGAACTTGAACAAGGTTCTCGTATTGATGACCTAGTTATAAGTGGACTAGACATCAGATATCAGTCATACGCCCATGCCGCAACAGGACTGAATGGTGAAGATGCTCCCATGAGTGAATCAGTCTCCTTAGAAAATCAAGTGCTTCAGTTCCTTAATAATAGAGACATTAAGGTAGAAGCCAATGCAATTTCAGCCTGTTATGCTCTACCGAAGAAAGATCCCAAAACAAAGAAATCAATTGTGATGCACTTTGTGAACAGAAGGGTAAAGAATGACATACTGAGGCAGGCCAAAAAGCTACAGGGAACTCAAGTTTACCTAAATGAACACCTGACAAAAAAAAACAAAAATGCTGAATTAGCACGGCAGGCACGGATGCTGAAAAAACAAAATAAGATACAGGCAACCTGGACAAGAAATTGTAGAATTTGGATTAAACTAAATGGAACACCTGAACAAGCAAGGAGTATAATGATCAGAGATGCTACTGACTTAAATACATACAGATGAACACCGATTAAAAAAATTATGAGTCAATGATAATCCATATTCATACACACGATAAGAATAGTTCTTTTGATACACCATGCCAAAGTACTTTAAAAAAAATAAGCAAAATAAACAAAAACTTATGATCGACTCGAGTAGACATCAATTATCCCCAGCTGGAGGAAGTCATCTGACACAGAGTGAGGAAACTCAAACTCTGAAAATATGCCACTATGCTGAACATAAACCACAAGAGATGGAGAATGATATTGATCCTGATAACCACTTTTTCAATAATATAAATAATATATTCATAACCACTGTGAATATTACACTGAAAAACAATTCAAAAGTCAAGTGCAATTAGATGGTAAACTGTCAATAATACACTTCAATAGCAGAAGTCTTAACAAAAACTTTCCACAGATTCAGGACTATTTAAAACAGCTAGACAGAAAATTTACAGCTATTGCAGTCTCTGAAACCTGGCTTAATGAAGAACAGGCTCCCCTGATGGCAATAGAGGGATATCAGATGTTTTATATTAACAGAACTCAAAAAAAGGGTGGTGGTGTTGCACTGTATATTGATGACCTGTATAGGTGTAAGCTTGTAAATGAAATGTCCTTTGCACTACCAGGGATCTTGGAATGTGTTACTGTTGAGATTGACCAAGATAAAACAAAAAATCAAATCATAAGCTGCATATATAGAATGCCGGGAACTTGCATTGAGACATTCAGAGATAAATTAGTCGAGCTGTACAATAATATTACTAGTAAGAAAATGGTAGCAATTTGTGGAGATTTCAATATTGATTTACTAAATCCACATCGACAAAATGTAGTTACAGAGTTCATGAACTCTATATACAGCATGAGTCTATATCCCACAATAACACATCCCAGTAGAATCACAGTTCACACTGCTACACTTATTGACAACCTGTTTGTCAATGTTATCGATAAGAAAATAGAAAGTGGATTATTGATAAATGATATAAGTGACCACTTGCCAACCTTTGCACTTATCCATGGCCACATGGGGCCCAACGCAGAAAAAATTTCAAAATCGTTCAGATACAAATCACCAAATGCAATCAATTCTTTTAAAGAGGACTTGCTGAAGCAAGACTGGACAGAAGTCTATGTATCAGATGTAAATGAAGCCTATGACACATTTATAAACATTGTAACCACTCTTTATGAAAAAAACTGCCCATTAGTAAAAAAAAAGCTTAAACACAAATTTGCTGATAAGCCATGGTTAACCAAAGGACTACAAAAGGCGTGTAAAAAGAAAAATTTATTATATAAAGCTTTCCTAAAGAAAAGGACAAAAGAAGCAGAGCAGCGGTATAAAACATACAAAAATAAGTTAACATATATAATAAGATGTAGTAAAAGAGACTATTACAGTAAAGAACTGGAGAAAAACAAAGACAATATTAAAAATATATGGACAATACTCAACAGTATCCTTGGAAATAAAAGCAGAAATACAAGCAACCCAACTAATATTCCAAAAAATAATAAAACGACTCAGAGTGTGAATATAGCTTCACCTGCAGATGAATTTAATAATTTTTTTGTTAACATTGGACCTAATCTGGCCCGAGAAATACCCACTACGGTGCCTACAGGTGATACAATATGCAATAACACTGCTGTAAAAGACTCCATCTTCATAAAGAACACAGACGAAGGAGAGGTCATTGAAATTGTTAAATCGTTCAAAAGTAAAACATCTACGGACTGTGATGGTATTGACATGCTATTAGTCAAAACTGTTATCGAATGCATAGTAAAACCACTGACGTATATCTGTAACCTGTCTCTCCAATCAGGTATATTTCCCAATGCAATGAAAATAGCTAAAGTAATTCCGATATACAAGACGGGTGACAGAGGGGAACTCTCAAACTATAGACCAATTTCACTATTACCGCAATTTTCCAAGATACTTGAAAAAATATTCTATGAGAGAATTGACAACTTCATACTGAAGAATGATTTATTGTGTGAGCAGCAATATGGGTTCAGACACAAGAGGACAACTGCATATGCCCTAATGGAATTTACAGAAAAAATATCAACAGCCATTGAAAATAAAGAGTATTCAGTTGGAGTATTCCTAGATCTTAAAAAAGCATTTGATACAGTAGATCACAATTTATTATTAAAGAAACTACAAAATTGTGGTATTAGAGGGGTAGCACTGTCCTGGTTAAGTAGTTACTTAAAGAATAGATATCAGTATGTATGTGTTAGCAACAAAAACTCAGAGTTACTGAAGGTCACCTGTGGAGTCCCACAGGGTTCAGTTTTGGGACCATTATTATTCAATATGTATATAAACGATATATGTAAAGTTTCAGAAAAAATGGACTTAATTTTGTTTGCCGATGACACTAATCTGCTATGCAGTGGAAACAATTTGGAACAACTTCTGGATACACTCGGAAAGGAAGTTGACATAACGTTCGGCTCAGGAGACACACACACACAGGCTCAGAGTAGTTCAAACTGTTTATTAACAACAGGGGTGTATGAGTGTGTGTCTGCGGAATGTTAATGTGTTGGTGGCGGCGTCTGCTTCAGGCACAGAGGCAGGAGACCGTACAGCCGGCAACCCTATGGGAGAGAACAGAGACACAGGGTGATGGGCACACACCAACACAGGAGGAGAATAGGCGAGGGAGAAGCTTACTTGCTTGGGACAGATGACTGGCACAACAAGGACGGGACCCCGGGAGACAGCCACCTGCAGGACTCGGTGCAGCAGCGAGGAAGGACGAGGGACGGGGTTGTCCGCCGCCGAGGAATCCACCTGTGCACAGGGGAGCAGACTGGAGAATATGAGGTAAGTGGTTCTTACCGCACAGCGTCGTGCTGAAGAAAGAGTTGCGTCACGTAGACGGGGAATGAAGTCTGACGGCTTCAGGCCGAAGCTCAGGGCGAGGCGGCTTATATTCCTCGCCGCTGATGATTAACAGGTGTGCGAGCAGGTGGCGCCGCTGATGAGCGGCGCGGCGTGTCAGTACTCCCCCCTCTAGCAGCGCCTCCTGGCGATGGCTTCTCTGGGTGCGCTCGGTGGAAGTCAGCGATGAGCGATGGGTCCAACACGAACGACGGGGGCACCCACTGTCGATGCTCGGGCCCATAGCCCTCCCAGTCCACCAAGTACTGCAACCCACGACCCCGGCGCCGGGAGTCTAGGATGGAGGAGACGGACCAGGCCGGATGGCCACCAATCATCGGGGGGGCGGGTTGCGCCGCAGGAGGAGGGCAAAGGGGGTTGGAGACTGCCAGCTTCACCTTTGACACGTGGAAGGTGGGATGGATGCGGAGGGAGGGGGGAATAGCCACGCGCACAGCCACCGGGTTGATGATCCGGGTGATGGGATAGGGACCCATGAATCGCTGTGCCAGCTTTCTCCTCTCGCCTTTTAGAGTGACGTCCTGGGTAGAAACGTAGACATGTTGCCCAACTCTGTACGCCGGGGCAGGTCTTCTATACCGGTCCGCCACAGTCCTGTTGCGCTCCGCTGTGCGTAAAAGCACATTGCGCGCGGCAGTCCAGATGGAGCGGAACTGCCTGAGATGTGCCCTAACTGAGGGGACAGTTACCTCACTCTCCTGCTCCGGAAACAGTGGGGGGTCGTAACCCAGGGACGCCTTGAAGGGAGACATCCCTGTAGCAGAAGAGCGAGCGGTATTGTGGGCATATTCAACCCAGGCAAGATGGTTACTCCAGGACGTGGGTTTGGATGTGGTCACACAGCGGAGCGCAGCCTCCAGCTCCTGGTTGGTCCGTTCACACTGCCCGTTGGATTGGGGGTGATGGCCGGAGGAGAGGCTCACCTTGACTCCGATGGTGTTACAAAACGACCTCCAAACCTCAGATGAAAATTGGGGGCCCCAGTCCAAGACCACGTCCACCGGAATCCCGTGCAGCCTGACCACGTGTTGGACGAGGAGATCCGCCGTCTCCAGGGCAGTAGGGAGACCTCGCAGGGGGACGAAGTGCACAGCCTTGGAGAAACGGTCCACAATGGTCAGGATGGTGTCATAGGAGTTGGAGATGGGGAGTCCGGTGACGAAATCCAACGCGATGTGCGACCAGGGCCTGCCAGGGACGGGCAGGGGCTGGAGCAGACCCGCTGGAGGGGCATTTCCCGACTTGCAGGTGGCACAGATTGGACAGGCCCGGGCGTAGCGGGCTGCATCCCTCCGCAGGCCTGGCCACCAAAAGGACCGTTGGAGGAGGTCTATCATCCGGGAGGTGCCAGGGTGACAGGTGAGCTTGGAGGTGTGCAGCCAGTGGATGACCTCTCCTCGGACCGCAGATGGCACGAACAGCTGCCCCTCCGGTCCGCCGCCAGGGTCAGGTTCCACTTCCTGCGCCTTCCGGATCTTGCTCTCAATGTCCCACGAGATGGCTCCCACGACGCACGACCTGGGCAGGATGGTGTGGGGCGTTTCCTCCGACTCCACGGGGGTGAACTGCCTAGAGAGGGCGTCAGGCAGGCCGTTCTTGGAGCCAGGCCTGAAGGTGATGGAGAACTGGAACCTGGCGAAGAACAAGGACCAGCGCGCCTGGCGGGCGTTCAGGCGCTTGGCAGATCGTAGGTATTCCAAGTTCTTGTGGTCCGTCAGGACCACGAACGGCAGGTTCGCCCCCTCTAGCCAGTGGCGCCACTCCTGCAGGGCGAGTTTGATGGCCAAGAGCTCTCTGTCCCCCACATCGTAGTTCCTCTCCGCTGGGGACAAGCGCCGGGAGAAGAAGGCGCAGGGCCGTTTGGCGCCATCGTCCGGCGACCGCTGGGATAGCACTGCTCCCACTCCTGTGTCCGAGGCGTCTACCTCCACGATGCACTGCAGCGCGGGGTCGACCTGGCGAAGGACCCGGGAGGAGGAGAACTCCGCCTTCAGCGCCTGAAAGGCAGCAGCGACCTCTTCGGTCCACCGGAACGGGACCTTAGGGGACGTGAGGCGGGTCAGTGGTCCGACGATGGAGCTGAAGTTGGGGACAAAGCGGCGGTAGAAATTGGCGAAGCCAACGAACTGTTGCACCTGCTTCCGGGACGCAGGTGTAGGCCATTCCACCACCGCCTTCACCTTCTCTGGGTCTGGGAGCACCTTGTCGTGGGCGATGATGAACCCCAGGAAGGATGTAGTCCTGGCGTAAAATTCACATTTTTCAGCCTTCACGTATAGCTGATTCTCCAGCAGTCTTTGGAGGACCCGCCTCACATGGACCTGGTGCTCGTCCCTGGACTTGGAGAAGATGAGAATATCGTCCAGGTAGACGGACACGAAAAGGCCAATGAAGTCCCGGAGGACGTCATTAATGAGGCGCTGAAAGACGGCAGGAGCGTTGGTCAACCCGAATGGCATTACCAGGTATTCAAAGTGGCCGTTTGGGGTACGGAAGGCTGTCTTCCACTCATCTCCCTCCCGGATCCGGACGAGGTGGTATGCGCTGCGTAGATCCAGCTTGGTGAACCAGGTCGCCCCCTGGAGGGAGTGGAAGGCAGTGTCCATGAGGGGCAGGGTGTAACGGTCCTTCTCAGTGATATCGTTAAGGGCCCGATAGTCAATGCAAGGGCGGAGGGACCCATCCTTTTTTCCCACGAAGAAGAACTGCCCCCACGGGTGACGATGATGGGCGGATTATCCCAGCGCTCAATGATTCTTTCAGGTAGGCGTTCATTGTCTCCTTCTCCAGCGCTGACAGGCTATAGAGCCGACCAGAAGGTAAGGGGGGCCCCTGGCGGAGGTTGATGGCACAGTCATAGGGCCGATGAGGGGGGAGAGACATAGCTTTAGTCTTACTGAACACCATACCCAGGTCGTGAAATTCCGGGGGCACCAGAGACAGGTCCGGGGGTGCAGCGTCCGTCGCAGGGGGAGAAGCGGACGGAGAGCAGGCAGCGGACTGAAGGCAGGTGCCCATGCAGAACGTGCTCCATGCCGATACCCCAGCTGACTTCCAATCCAGGACAGGGTTGTGAAGGCGTAGCCAGGGATACCCCAGGATGACGGGCGACACAGAGTTGGGTAGGACATAAAAGGTCATCTCCTCCCGGTGGTTTCCCGAGATGATGACCGGGACGGGGATGGTCTGGTGTGATACTCTCCCAAGGGAGGCACGGAAGAGGTTGACAAGGGAGATGGGATTCTTCAGTGCCTGACAGCGGATGCCCAAACGAGTTGCCAGGCTCTGTGAAATGAAGCTGCCTTCTGCGCCCGAATCCACCAGTGCGTGGGTGAGAAGCCCAGTGGGGTTGTGGCAGAAACGGATGGGCAGCTTCAATTGGGTGAGTGGATTTAACCGGTTGACGTCCGCGAGGCCCCCTACAGTGACTCGCGGACCCCGCCGACTGGCTTTCCGTGGACAAAGCTTCACCGTGTGTTGGTCATCTCCGCAATACATGCAGAGATCCAACTCACGGCGGCGTTGTCTCTCCGCAGGGGAAAGCTTTGTCCAGCCCGTCACCATCGGCTCCGACTCCTCGGGGCACGATGGTGGCGGCGCCGCCAGGGGGCGAGCTTGGAACAGGCGCGGCGAGGCTTCGCGAGGGCGAGAAGAAGACGACTTCCGCTCCAAGGAGCGCTCGCGCAGCCTGTTATCCAAACTGATCGCTAGAGATGTTAGCTCCGCTAGCGTCTCAGGGATATCCCGCCCAGCTAGTTCATCCCTCAGATCATCATTGAGACTGCGGAGGAAAAGGCCGCAGAGGGAGCGTTCCTCCCAGCCTAACTCCTCCGCCGCTACCCGGAAGTCGACCGCGTAGTCCGCTGCCAACCGGCTTCCCTGATGGAGGGCGAGAAGCCGATCGACCTGGACCGTCTCGGTAAGAGCATGGTCAAAGACCTCCAGGAAGCGTCTCACGAACTGGTCATACGTGAGGGTGGCATAACTGGGCCTCGCCATTACGGCGTAGGCCCAGGTTAATGCTTGCCCCTCCAGGAGATTCCCGATATAACCAATTCGGCTATGATCTGAGGGAAAGTCCCCGGGCGCCCGGTGGAAAACGGACTCACACTGCATAATAAACCCCCGCGCTCCGCCGAGCTTACCGCTAAAGCGGGCGGGGGTCGGGATGGGCGTGAGCCGAACCGGTACACCCGGAGCCTGCTGGACGGCCACTGGAACAGCAGGAGCTGCGCCACCCTGATGAGCCGGGGGGAACGGCTGTTGGGGGTCCAAGCAGTCCAACCGGCTAGTTATAGTAATTAACTGATTAAAAATCACCTGTTGCTGATAGATAATCTGATCCACTCGAGCCTCGAGAGTGGAAAACCGGTGTGCGAGCCCGCCGTCTGCCGAGCCATTCTGCTGAAGCCGTACTGACATAACGTTCGGCTCAGGAGACGCACACACACAGGCTCAGAGTAGTTCAAACTGTTTATTAACAACAGGGGTGTATGAGTGTGTGTCTGCGGAATGTTAATGTGTTGGTGGCGGCGTCTGCTTCAGGCACAGAGGCAGGAGACCGTACAGCCGGCAACCCTATGGGAGAGAACAGAGACACAGGGTGATGGGCACACACCAACACAGGAGGAGAATAGGCGAGGGAGAAGCTTACTTGCTTGGGACAGATGACTGGCACAACAAGGACGGGACCCCGGGAGACAGCCACCTGCAGGACTCGGTGCAGCAGCGAGGAAGGACGAGGGACGGAGTTGTCCGCCGCCGAGGAATCCACCTGTGCACAGGGGAGCAGACTGGAGAATATGAGGTAAGTGGTTCTTACCGCACAGCGTCGTGCTGAAGAAAGAGTTGCGTCACGTAGACGGGGAATGAAGTCTGACGGCTTCAGGCCGAAGCTCAGGGCGAGGCGGCTTATATTCCTCGCCGCTGATGATTAACAGGTGTGCGAGCAGGTGGTGCCGCTGATGAGCGGCGCGGCGTGACAGAATTAGGAAAGCTTAAACTGTGGCTTGATTCAAACAAATTAACGCTCAATTTAAGTAAGACAAAATTTATAGTCTTTAACAACCATCACAACAACCCAGTACCCAAACTCAGTGTAAATGGTGTAGAGATTGAAAGTGTATCTGAAACTAAATTTCTTGGAGTAATAATTGATAACAAACTGTGTTGGAAGTCACATATTAATTATATTAAAGGTAAAGTATCCACATCAATTGCAATATTACACAGAGTGAAATATTTGCTGAATCAACCCACACTATACACCTTGTATCATTCATTAATACTCCCATACATGACATATTGTAATGAAGTATGGGGAAATACATATAAAACAAACATATATCCACTCTTTATGCTTCAAAAGAGAGCTATTAGAATAATAAACAAAGCAGCTTACAGGGAACCAACAAACCCACTTTTTCTTAAACAAAAAACTCTCAAGTTGAAAGATCTGGTTGACTTTAAAACCGCAATAATAATGTTCAAAGTGAAGAATTTATCACTGCCCGCAAATATCCAAAAGTTGTTCCAAACAAGGGAGAAACGATATCACTTCAGAGGAACATATATATTTCAAAAGCCTACAGTGAGAACAACCACCAAGCAACACTGTATTTCAGTGCAAGGAGTCAGATTATGGAACGATTATGGACCTGAATTAAAATCATGTACAACGCTTGGACAATTTAAACAAAAACTAAAGGAAGAAATACTCCAAACATATTTACAAGACGACATGTAAACTCACATAAGGATTGACATATCCAGCCTGTGTTGTGTTGTAGCTTAGTTTTTTTTCTTTTTTTTTCTTTTTCTTTTTTCTTTTTTTTCTCTGCGACATTTTGTCTTAGATTTGTTTTTGAATAGTAACCGCTTAACTTAGCCTAGCTTAGTTTTCTTTTTTCTCTCAGTCACATTTTGTCTTAGCCTTGTTTTAAATTGTAATCGCTCTTGTCTTGTTTTCTCTTTTTTCTCCTTTGAATTCTTGGATGGAATATGGGTGGGCAATATAAGCTGCGGCTTCAGCCATCACCCATTTCGGATAACTTACGTGGAATTGTATAGTAGGAGGAGTCTTTGTCTAATTTGACCTTGTTGTTATATTATACAGTTTCTTTTAACCTGTACTGTACTATCCGAAATAAATTCATTCATTCATTCATTCAAAAGGAAAGGGAAAAGCATTCACAATTTTTTTTTTTTTTTTTTTTTTTTGCTTTCACCAGGAATTAGATTTGCCAAATTAACAAGGAACCATAACATCATCATTACCTTTTAATTTAATAAATCTTTGGTGACATATGCAATATGTAATAAAATAATAAAAAAAAAACAATAATTGACATTCATTGACTGGAAGGGGCGACATTGATATTGACATTGATATTGACTGACCACAGGAGAAAGGACCCCTAAATTGATAAGCATTTTTTGAAGCTAAGTATGACTTTGCATGACATTGTAAATGACAAAGTATAACAATTTAAAATGACTCTGACTCTACAAATGTAATGTTTATTGGGTTTTTTTGTATTGTATTTATTTTTTTTCCGGTTCCGGTTCCGCCGGACCGGCGGCGCCACACGAGTTGGCTGCCTGTTGCAACTGCCTTTTTCTTATCTTCCTTCTTCTTTCTACACCTTTCACTCTATATATATATATATATATCACGGACACACAGATCGCCCCAAGGGTCTCCCGAGTCGGCAGACGGAGCCACTGTTTGCAGCGGGGGACGATACAGCAGGGAAGAGCTAGCTAGCTCCAACCGCCACCCGGTGCTAACGGAGAAGCTCGACATGCCGAGGAACTGTGGCGAAAACGACGCGGGTGCCGGGCTGAAGTTTAGGCGGCGTGCAAGAAATATAAGACAGAATAATAAAGAGCGATGGCAAGAACCAAGCAGACCGCCTGTAAATCTACTGGAGGGAAAAGCCCCCAGGAAGCAGCTAGCCACCAAGGCTGCTCGAAAAAAGCGCTCCGGCCACCGGCGGAGTGAAGAAGCCTCACCGTTACAGGCCCGGTACCGTGGCTCTGAGAGAGATCTGTCGCTACCAGAAATCCACGGAGCTGCTCATCCGTAGGCTGCCCTTCCAGCGCCTGGTGAGGGAGATCGCTCAGGACTTCAAGACCAACCTGCGCTTCCAGAGCTCCGTCGTCATGGCTCTGCAGGAGGCCAGCGAGGCCTACCTGGTGGGTCTCTTTGTGACACCAACCTGTGCGCCATCCACGCCAAGAGGGTCACCACCATCATGCCCAAAGACATCCAGCTGGCCTGCCGCACTCGAGGAGGGAGAGAGAGCTTAGACTTTCTGCTGCACATTCACCAACCACAATGCTCCGCACTGTGTGTCTACATATATATATATATATATATATTATGGCGGATGATAAAATAGGCAGTGAACTGAGGGTTTTAAGTAGGTTTATTAAATCATACCGCCATCATAGGAACTCGCTCCAGCCCTTGTGCAGGCAGGCTGGAGCGGGTCCTCAGGCTCTCAGCAGCAGTAGTCAGAAGCAGTTGTAAGAGTGAGAGAATGAACATGAATTTCAGTCAGCTTATATACCCAGTTACAGACAATACATGAAAGGCATGGGACATTTGCCTCACAGTAGGAGCAGGAAACATGAACACAATGCATGAATGGCACATTAACATCACAGTACTGAGCAGGAAAGAGCCAGACGAAGCGAGGCTGCCTGTTGACATTAATACACACATTTCACTGTTATGTTTATTGCTCTAGCCGAGCGCTGTGTTTGTCCCAGTCTGTTGTGGGGGTGCCCCACACACTCCCCCCCCCCCCAGAGGGCCCAGCGGGAAGCTGAGGCCTCGATAGTCCAGCTTTGGGAGCGAGCTGCGGGGGAGGCTCGCTGCAGGCGGCGGTGGAGGGAGGGGGGTGGGGGTAGCAAGTGCCGGCCCGGGACAGCGAAATTGTCTGAGCCGCGCAAAAATTGCCTGTGGATCCGCGATGTTGAGGGGCTGTCCCGTTGAACGTGCGGAGGTCCACAGCAGCTGTAAGAAGAAAAAATTAGTCACTGACTCCTCTCGCGGTTAAGTCCTGCGAGGATTAACAGCGGCCATGAAGAAAAACAGGAGCGGCGAGGCTGCGTAGCGGCTGTAAGAAAAAAAAACAAAAGCAGAGGGACTTGGCGTGTTGACTTTAGGTGCGGGCGCAACCCTAAAGCCCTCGGGGACCGCAGACTGCTGAATTCCCTTTGTGCGCCGTGGCTAAGACCATTAGAAAATCCTGTGAGCGAGCTGCATGCATGCCTCAGGTGTGTGAGCAGCCCTGGAGGTTCTGTGTGCAGCGGCGGAGGACGATGGCGGTCTGTGGAGCCGTTATTGTCCCGTGCATGGTGCGCCGTCCTCGTAACCCCCCGGTGCGTGTGCAGGGGTTCCGTGCGTGGGCCCGCTGGAGAGACGAGTCAGGGTCAGGGAGCTTGCTGGAGATCAGCGTAGTCAGCGCCGATAATCATCCCTGTTGTAGTTGTTGCGTAGTTCGCTGTGTCGGGTCATGGTGCGTTGGAGCGGTGAGAGGGAGTAAACGATCTCTGTCCCTCGGGCTCGTGTCGATGCGGAAGAGCAATGAGGGGGAGTAGGCGATCTCTGTCCCTCGGGCTCATGCAGATGTGTTGGAGCGGTGAGAGGGAGTAGACGATCTCTGTGTCCCTCGGCCGGTTCCAGCATGGATGTCCAGGTCAGAAGGTTGCTGCACAAAGCGTGTGCTTTCTTCGGGGTCACCAGCGTGGCTGACCAGACCAGAAGGTTGCGTTGCACAAAGCGTGTGCTTTCTTCGGGGTCACCAGCGTGGCTGTCTAGACCAGAAGGTTGCATTGCACTAAGCGTGTGCATTCTCGGGGTCACCAATATGGCGGATGATAAAATAGGCAGCGAACTGAGGGTTTTAAGTAGGTTTATTAAATCATACCGCCATCATAGGAACTCGCTCCAGCCCTTGTGCAGGCAGGCTGGAGCGGGTCCTCAGGCTCTCAGCAGCAGTAGTCAGAAGCAGTTGTAAGAGTGAGAGAATGAACATGAATTTCAGTCAGCTTATATACCCAGTTACAGACAATACATGAAAGGCATGGGACATTTGCCTCACAGTAGGAGCAGGAAGCATGAACACAATGCATGAATGGCACATTAACATCACAGTACTGAGCAGGAAAGAGCCAGACGAAGCGAGGCTGCCTGTTGACATTAATACACACATTTCACTGTTATATTAATTGCTCTAGCCGAGCGCTGTGCTTGTCCCAGTCTGTTGTGGGGGTGCCCCACAATATATATATATATATATATATATATATATATATATATATTTATTTATTTATTTATTTATAGTAATATGTACATATGTATACTAGCTGTTCTTGTTTTTTCTTGCCTTCTGATTGTTGCACTGAGTGTTGCTATCCCTGTGCTGTTGCAATCCTGGAATTTCCCCATTGTGGGACTAATAAAGGCTTATCTTATATGATTTTGCACTGCAGGATACATCTGATGTTACTCACCACATAATGGTGTGACAGCATCATATTTCAGAAATGTGACAGTAATAAGGAATATGTTTTCCTGATGCTCAGCCATGGCCAAGCTGGGCCTCGGGACTACATTCCACCCCATAATTTACCAAGGAATGTATAAAATGAGGCATTCCTTGTACAAAATTAAGCCAAATTCTAACTAGAAAAGCACTCGGAGAGCGCAGACCTCCGCCAAGCGCCACAGTTCCCCCCCATACAGTGTTTGTGTGTAGGTTTTCAGATTCCTTGACCATGAAAACATATGACTAGCAATTGGATTTACAATGATAGGATTAGTGGTTCAGTAGTAAAAGCCTTACCTCCTTGGCGGAGGTAATAAACTGAAGTGTTGCTGTTGTGTCCATGTCCTCCATCTGCAAAGTGCCAGGCTGCAACCTGTCAAGGCATGCCTCATGCCTCCCTTATTGGGGGGGGGGGGGGCTTTCACACCTGTACTGAGTACTTAAAAACTGTATTTATCGGCAGATGAAAGAAAACTGAAGCAAAAACAAACAAACAAAAACTAAGCAAACAGCAACTGCAACATGAACTATTTCAAACATATTTATTGAAATGTACACTTACAGTGGGGTAAAAAAGTATTTAGTCAGCCACCAATTGTGCAAGTTCTCCTACTTAAAAGATGAGAGAGGTCTCCAATTTTCATCATAGGTATACCTCAACTATGAGAGACAAAGTAAGAAAAAAAAAATCCAGAAAATCACATTGAAGGATTTTTAATGAATTTATTGGTAAATTCCTCGGTAAAATAAGTATTTGGTCAATAACAAAAGTTCATCTCAATACTTTGTTATATACCCTTTGTTGGCAATGATAGAGGTCAAACTTTTTCTGTAGGTTTTCACAAGGTTTTCACACACTGTTGCTGGTATTTTGGCCCATTCCTCCATGCAGATCTCCTCTAGAGCAGTGATGTTTTGGGGCTGCCGCTGGGCAACACAGACTTTCAACTCCCTCCAAAGATTTTCTATGGGGTTGAGATCTGGAGACTGTCTAGGCCACTCCAGGACCTTGAAATGCTTCTTACAAAGCCACTCCTTCGTTGCCCGGGCGGTGTGTTTGGGATCATTGTCATGCTAAAAGACCCAGCCATGTTTCATCTTCAATGCCCTTGCTGGTGAAAGGAGGTTTTCATTCAAAATTTCACGATACATGGCCCCATTCATTCTTTCCTTTACACAGATCAGTTGTCCTGGTCCCTTTGGAGAAAAACAGCCCCAAAGTATGATGTTTCCACCCCTATGCTTCACAGTAGGTATGGTGTTCTTTCTCCTCCAAACACGACAAGTTGAGTTTTTACCAAAAAGTTCTATTTTGGTTTCATCTGACCATATGATATTCTCCCAGTCCTTTTCTGAATCATCCAAATGCTCTCTAGCAAACTTCAGACGGGCCTGGACATGTACTGGCTTAAGCAGGGGGACACGTCTGGCACTGCAGGATTTGAGTCCCTGGTGGCGTAGTGTGTTTCTGATGTAGCCTTTGTTACTTTGGTCCCAGCTCTCTGCAGGTCATTCACTAGGTCCCCCCATGTGGTTCTGGGATTTTTGGTCACCGTTCTCGTGATCATTTTGACCCCACGGGGTGAGATCTTGCATGGAGCCCCAGATCTAGGGAGATTATCAGTGGTCTTGTATGTCTTCCATTTTCTAATAATTGCTCCCACAGTTGATTTCTTCACACCAAGCTGCTTACCTATTGCAGATTCAGTCTTCCCAGCCTGGTGCAGGTCTACAATTTTGTTTCTGGTGTCCTTTGACAGCTCTTTGGTCTTGGCCATAGTCAAGTTTGGAGTCTCACTGTTTGAGGTTGTGGACAGGTGTCTTTTATACTGATAATGAGTTCAAACAGGTGTCATTAATACAGGTAACGAGTGGAGGACAGAGGAGCCTCTTAAAGAAGAAGTTACAGGTCTGTGAGAGCCAGAAATCTTGCTTGTTTGTAGGTAACCAAATACTTATTTTACTGAGGAATTTACCAATTAATTCATTAAAAATCCATCAATGTGATTTTCTGGATTTTTTTTTTTTTGTCTCATTTTGTCTCTCATAGTTGAGGTATACCTATGATGAAAATTGGAGCCCTCTCTCATCTTTTAAGTGGGAGAACTTGCACAATTGGTGGCTGACTAAATACTTTTTTGCCCCACTGTATATGGACACAATGTTGAGCCATAACTTTTTGGTAATGTGAAAATAATAAGCCAAGTAGCACCAAAAAATTGAGTGCTCTTGCTGTCAGGAAACAATGTTGGCACCAAATCACTGAAGTGATCTGCCACCAATGGGGGTAGATTGTGCTCTGCCACAAAATGACAAAACATCACTTCTGCTAGTGATGCATTGGATTTGGAAGGCGTCGGTTCTCTCACTGGCTGAAAATGTTCATCCATCGATGGAATTTGGCTACACAGTTTTTGTGGCGCTGTGTAGCAAAGTGCGACTTCAGGTGGAAAATCTCTGATGCAGTCACTTTTAGCATTAGAGTCACACATATCAGGCGCAGCATTACTGGCGCCGGGATTCCTCTCTGTTCCGGAGCCGTAGGACAAAAGAAGGTGTGATAATGGTTGCCGTCGGTTTTATTGGGTTTGCGCTCTGTGGAAAAAAGAGGATTTGGAAGCCTCCCCCGGCAGAGAGCTGGTGTTTGCGCAGCCCCTATGGCTGGCCGGGGAATTTCTGCCAAATAATCCGGCGCCGGACAGCTGCCCATGTCAGCTTTTGCAGCGTAGCGCAAACACAGTCAGGCACTCTGGTGGGCCCTGCCCACCACAGTTTCCTTCGTGCTTTTGTGCCTAAAACTTTGAAGAAGGCGGAGTTTGTGTTCATCAGACATGACGACCAGCGCCCTCTATTGCTCCTGCACACATGTTGAAAATGGCCGTATCTCACAATGTTAAAGAATCATTTAAAAAATTCCTGTATCCAGACGGTGATCCGGATCATCCCCAAAATTTAATCAGTTCTTCCTTGTACCATTTCCAATAAGGCCTGAAAGTTTCATCAAAATCCGTCCAAAACTTTTTGAGTTATCTTGCTAACCAACAGACAAACAGACAGACAAACAAACGCTGGCAAAAACATAACCTCCTCCTGGCCTTCGGCCTGGCGGAGGTAATTAGGCAAAATGTCCACTTTTCCATTGACTGAAGGAGTGAGACACAACCTTTCACAAGGACTCAACCTGTCTGTGTTTAACTGGATAAACTGATTTTACTTATCAATGCTGATGACATGTTTCAGGACCCAGGAGACAGACACTGACACGAGCAGATAGTGACAATAATCTTTATTTAATTGTGAGTGAGTGTAATGCGAGTGTGAGTGCGGGGATATCGTTCTGGTCACTGGAGCTGAGCGACCTGGACGGAGACCCAGCAACCCTGGAACAGATAAGCAGAGACAAATTACTAATGCTCCGCACTAGCAAAGAGCTGCAGATAACAAGGCTTACTTGAGAGCAGCACTGGCTTCGCTCTGCTGAGTTCCAGCGGCCGGGCAGCGTGGAGGTGAAGGCGTCCGTGACCGTGCTGGGGTTACCACCCATGGCTGTGACAATGACAGTCCTGACGATGACACCGGCTGTGACAATGACAGCCCTGACAATGACACCGGCTGTGACTCCACAGACCGGGATGACGATGATCCTGACGATGACGCCGGCTGTGACTTCACAGACCGGGATAACGATGATACAGATGATGATGCAGACAAAGACGAGGTTAGTGACTCCACACACAGTGGCAATGACGACACAGCTGATGCTGATGACAGTGATTCCACCGATAACGTTGGCCAATACTCCTGTAATTGATACAATAATAGTTCTGGCAATTGAGGAGCAAGACGTACCGGTAGGCGTGGTGGTAGCGAGCCGCTACGAAGACGTGATGGCGTTACCCCGTCAGCTGGGGACGCAGGTCCGCCGCCAAGGTGGTCCACCTGTGCACAGGGGTAAAGGTTTGGCGTTGAGTAACAAATGGTGCGCATACTTGCTTGACGCTGGGAAGAGTTCCTGGATGCAGCAAGTGAAGCTCTTGACGAGACAAACGAGGTTCCAGACGAGACAAACGAGGTTCCAGACAAGACAGACAAAGTTCCTGACGAGACAGACAAAGTTCTTGACGAGACAGACAAAGTTCCAGACGAGACAAGAGATATTCTTGACAAGACCAGAGAGCAGAGTGCAGGTTCATTCTCCGTTGAGGAAGACAGACGACTCCGTGCCAGGCTGTCAGCGACACTGGCTTTTAACAGCCGTTGATTCACACCTGTTGGTCTGTGCGCAGCTGGGGCTAATGACACTAATGACAGCCCAGAGGCCGCCATGACAGTACTCCCCCCTCTAGCAGTGCCTCCAGGCATCTGCCCAATCCTCCCTGGATTCGCCCGATGAAAATCGCGAATCAGCTGTTTATCCAAGATCAACGCTGGGCGAATCCAAGAGCGATCCTCCGGTCCAAAGCCCTCCCAGTCCACCAAATATTGAAGACCACGGCCCCGCCTGCGGACATCCAGGATAGCAGTCACCCCCCAGGCCGGATGGCCATCGATCATCCTCAGGGGCGCGGGAGTCGCTGGAGCAGGACACAGGGGATCCGAGACGTATGGTTTGACCTGGGAGACATGAAAGGTAGGGCAGATATGCATCGAAGAGGGGAGAGACAAGCGCACAGACACAGGGTTAATAATACGATTGATGGTGTAAGGACCAATGAAGCGCTTAGTGAGCTTCCGCTTTTCGGCCGGTACACCAATATTCCGGGTTGACAACCAGACCTTCTGACCCACCTTATAGTCCGGGGCGGGTCTCCTATGCCGGTTGGCCACCTGGATATTGCGTTTGGTAGTCTTCAGCAAGGCTTGGCGGGCGAGAAGCCAAACTTGCCGGCAGCGCTTGATGTGTGCCTGGACTGAAGGAACCGCTACCTCCTTTTCCTCCTCCGGGAACAGCGGAGGGTCAAAACTGAAAGATGTCTTAAACAGAGAGACGCCCGTAGCCGTGGAGATCGTGGCGTTGTGAGCGTACTCAATCCATGGAAGGAACTTGCTCCAGGAGGATGAGCAGGAGGAGATGACACAGCGTAGGGCGGCCTCCAGCTCCTGATTAGCCCGCTCACACTGGCCATTGCTCTGAGGGTGATAACCAGAGGAGAGGCTGGCTGTGGCTCCCAGTGCCGCACAGAAGGCCTTCCAAACCTGTGATACAAACTGAGGTCCCCGATCTGACACAATGTCAGCAGGGATGCCATGAAGACGGACCACATGTTGTACAAGAAGATCCGCAGTTTCCAGAGCCGAAGGCAAACCCCGAAGTGGCACAAAATGGGCTGCCTTCGAAAACCGATCCACGATGGTCAAAACCGTGGTGTAGTCATCTGAAATGGGCAAACCAGTCACAAAGTCCATAGCTACGTGAGACCAGGGGCGTGAAGGAACCGGCAAAGGGTGTAGCAAACCCGCCAGGGGAGATGACGTCGTCTTCCCGGTGGCGCACTGAGCGCAAGCCCGGATGTAATTAACAATGTCCTTCCGTAACCCTGGCCACCAGAAGGTCCTTTGGAGAAGATCCACGGTCCGACCCACTCCAGGATGGCAAGCCAACTTGGAAGCGTGACCCCACTCAATCACCTTGCCCCGGATAGCGCGTGGAACAAACAAGCGGCCCGGGGGCCCCCCCCCCGGGATCCGGCTCGGTCTTCTGAGCCTGACGAACCGTCTTGCAGATTCCCCAGGACAGGGCGCCCACGACGCAGGAAGGCGGCAGGATAGGGGTCTCCTGGTCCTCAGAGGATGGTGTGTCAAATTGCCGTGAGAGAGCATCCGGCTTACCGTTCTTACTTCTCGGCCGGTACGTGATGGAGAAGTTAAAACGGCCGAAGAAGAGGGACCAGCGAGCCTGGCATGCATTCAGGCGCTTCGCCGTCCTGAGGTACTCCAGGTTGCGATGATCCGTCCAAACCACAAACGGCTGAGCAGCCCCCTCCAGCCAATGTCTCCATTCCTCCAAGGCGAGTTTTACTGCCAGTAACTCCCTGTCTCCGATGCTGTAATTCCTCTCTGCAGGAGTGAGACGGTGAGAGAAATAAGCACAAGGGCGAATCTTACCATCCTCAGGAGAACGTTGGGAGAGTACCGCACCAACTCCCGAATCAGAAGCATCCACCTCCACCAAGCATTGCAGCTTCGGATCCACCTGAGCAAGGACTCGGGCCGAGGCGAACTCCCTCTTGAGTCTTTCAAACGCTTCAGCTGCCTCCTTACTCCAACAAAATGAGATCTTAGGGGAGGTGAGAGCAGTCAGGGGACAGGCAATATTGCCAAAATTAGGCACGAACCTCCTATAGAAATTAGCAAACCCCAGGAAACCTTGAAGCTGCTTTCTGGAGGTGGGTGCAGGCCAATCCACAACCGCCTTGACCTTGGCTGGGTCAGGGAGCACCTGGTTCCGAGCTATAATAAACCCAAGGAAGGAGGTTTGATCAGTGTGGAACTCACATTTTTCAGCCTTGACGAATAGTTGATTCTCCAGGAGGCGCTGCAGAACCCTGTGCACATGCACTCGATGTTCCTCTAGTGTGCGGGAGAAAATGAGAATATCATCGAGATAAACAAAAACAAACGAGTTCAGAAAATCCCGTAGCACATCATTTATCAGTCGTTGGAAGACGGCTGGAGCGTTAGTTAACCCAAACGGCATTACCAGGTACTCAAAATGTCCGCTGGGGGTCCGAAAAGCCGTCTTCCACTCATCTCCCTCCCTTATGCGCACTAGATGGTAGGCATTCCTAAGGTCCAGTTTAGTAAACCAGGACGCCCCCTGGAGGGAGTCAAAAGCAGTGTTCATCAGAGGCAAGGTATATTTGTCTTTTACCGTTATTTCATTCAGTCCCCGGAAATCGATACAGGGGCGTAGAGAACCGTCTTTCTTCCCAACAAAAAAAAATCCAGCTCCCACTGCCGAAGACGACGGGCGGATGATACCAGAGGCCAAGGACTCCTTAATGTATGTGTCCATAGCCTCGCGCTCCGGGGCTGACAGGCTGTACAGGCGGCTAGCAGGAAGAGGGGCCCCAGCCTTTAGGTTGATCGCGCAGTCATAAGGGCGATGAGGGGGTAAGGACAACGCCCGAGACTTGCTAAATACTAGCCCCAAGTCGTGATAGACCTCTGGCACTTTGGACAAGTCCGGTGGAGATGAATCAGGCAGAGGCACCTTGACGGATGGGGCGCATGCCGCCGATTGGAGGCAGGCACTAAGGCAGAACGTACTCCATGCCGTTACTCTCCCAGCTTGCCAGTCAATGGTGGGGTTATGTAGGCGCAGCCAGGGGTACCCCAAAATAACGGGCGAAGAAGAAACGGGCAGTACTAGAAACTGAATCTCCTCCCTGTGATTTCCTGATACAATAACTGACACGGGAACCGTCTGATGAGCAATGGTGGTCAAAGACGCTTTAGACAAGGTGATCAGTTTGACAGGGGGATCTAGAGTCTGACAGCTAAGGCCCACCGGGTTGCCAGGTCTCTAGAAATAAAATTTTGCTCAGCTCCAGAATCTACTAACGCCAATGTGGAGTGTTCTGTATGTAAATGGATGAGTCTAAGAGGTAATCGACAACAAGTGAGGGGTTCTTCTGAATTATTGCCCGTGAATCCCCCTACTGCGATCCACGGGCCTTTCCCTTTTAACTTATTTGGACATTCAAAAACCCCATGTGACTCTTTCCCACAGTAGAAACAAAGGCCCAGATCCCTGCGGCGTTGTTTCTCAGCTGCTGACACTTTAGACCGGCCAATGATCATAGCTTCCTGAACCGGAAGTTCCTCTGACGCGGGTAGAGCAAGAGGAGGAGAGTTGGGGAGGCGAGGGCGGGGTTTAACCGAACAGGAAGTAGAGCGCCGTTCAGCCGCCCGCTCCCTTAATCTGCTATCAAGACTAACCGCTAGGGCAATCAAATCCCGCAAATTATCCGGTTTGTCCCGTGCCGCTAACTCATCCTTTAACTCCTCGTTAAGACTACGTAGAAAAATACCACATAATGATGGCTCCCCCCACCCAATCTCTGCAGGCAGGACCCGGAAATCAATAGCGTAATCAGCAGCTGATCTTTTTCCCTGTTGTAAGCTCAGAAACCGTTCTGTCAACACCTCCCCTCTATCCGTATGATCAAACACAGACAAAAATTCATTCACAAACTCCTGGTAAGTAAGCAAGGAATAGCTTGGTTTTGCCACTATAGAATACGCCCAATCCAAAGCTCTTCCTGCTAACAAATTTATGACGCAGCCAATCCAGCTAGAATCAAGAGTGAAATCCCCCGGAACACGAAGAAAAACTGACTCACATTGTAATATGAATCCACGAGCTTCCCCGAGTTTTCCGCTGAACCGGGCAGGGGTGGGAATAGGGGTGAGGCGAGAAGACGAGGAGATATTAGCTTGACCAGATGCTAAGCCCACAGAGGCAGAACTGTCTACGGTGGAGGGAAACGTCTGGTGTCCCTCCAGACGATCCAGCCGACCATTCATTGCAGTTAAGTGATTTAAGACTACTGTCTGTTGGTGTGCAAATAAATCTACCCGGGCGCTAAGAGTGTTGATTTGGCGCGACAGTGAACTGTCCGCTGGGTCTTCGTGACGGAGTCGTACTGACATGTTTCAGGACCCAGGAGACAGACACTGACACGAGCAGATAGTGACAATAATCTTTATTTAATTGTGAGTGAGTGTAATGCGAGTGTGAGTGCGGGGATATCATTCTGGTCACTGGAGCTGAGCGACCTGGACGGAGACCCGGCAACCCTGGAACAGATAAGCAGAGACAAATTACTAATGTTCCACACTAGCAAAGAGCTGCAGATAACAAGGCTTACTTGAGAGCAGCACTGGCTTCGTTCTGCTGAGTTCCAGCGGCCGGGCAGTGTGGAGGTGAAGGCGTCCGTGACCGTGCTGGGGTTACCACCCGTGGCTGTGACAATGACAGTCCTAACGATGACACCGGCTGTGACAATGACAGCCCTGACGATGACACCGGCTGTGACTCCACAGACCGGGATGACGATGATCCTGACGATGACGCCGGCTGTGACTCCACAGACCGGGATAACGATGATACAGATGATGATGCAGACAAAGACGAGGTTAGTGACTCCACACACAGTGGCAATGACGACACAGCTGATGCTGATGACAGTGATTCCACCGATAACGTTGGCCAATACTCCTGTAATTGATACAATAATAGTTCTGGCAATTGAGGAGCAAGACGTACCGGTAGGCGTGGTGGTAGCGAGCCGCTACGAAGACGTGATGGTGTTACCCCATCAGCTGGGGATGCAGGTCCGCCGCCAAGGTGGTCCATCTGTGCACAGGGGTAAAGGTTTGGCGTTGAGTAGCAAATGGTGCGCTTACTTGCTTGACGCTGGGAAGAGTTCCTGGATGCAGCAAGTGAAGCTCTTGACGAGACAAACGAGGTTCCAGATGAGACAAACGAGGTTCCAGACGAGACAGACAAAATTCCTGACGAGACAGACAAAGTTCTTGACGAGACAGACAAAGTTCCAGACAAGACAAGAGATATTCTTGACGAGACCAGAGAGCGGAGTGCAGGTTCATTCTCCGTTGAGGAAGACAGACGACTCCGTGCCGGGCTGTCAGCGACACTGGCTTTTAACAGCCGTTGATTCACACCTGTTGGTCTGTGCACAGCTGGGGCTAATGACACTAATGACGGCCCAGAGGCCGCCATGACAGCTGAAGCATATCAAATCTGAACAGACAGCTATTTATGTTTTTCTCAAATGGAATTTGTAAATTAGTTCAAGAGATGTCATAAAAGAAGCCATGATTAGTGAAATCTCATTTTGAAGGAGCTGTACTACCCACAAATTTTCATCTAAATTGACTGTGTAACACATAAAAGTGGTAACATGCTTCCTTTCAGTAAAAGATACTACCCATCATGCAGATAAGATAAGATAAGATAAGCCTTTATTAGTCCCACAACGGGGAAATTCCAGGATTGCAACAGCACAGGGATAGCAACACTCAGAGCAACAATCAGAAGGCAAGAAAAAAAACAAGCAAGCAAGAGCAGCTAATAAACATATGTACGTATTACTATAAAATATATATATATACACACACACACAGACACACAGTGCAGAGCATTGTAGCTGGATGGAATAAATATATGAATATATGAACACACAGTGCAGAGCATTGTAGCTAGATGGAATAAATATGTAAATATATAAACACCCACAGTACGGAGCATTGCAGCTAGGTGGAATAAATATGCAAGTATATAAACACACACAGTGCGGAGCAATGTAGCTAGATGGAATAATATGTAGATATATAAATATATAAACACACCCAGTGCTGAGCATTGTAGCTAGATGGAATAAATATGCAAATATATAAACACACACAGTGCAGAGCATTGTTGCTAGATGGAATGAAACAGCATAACCGTCTGCTTAGTTATCCTACATGGTATGATTATGTGCCCATACATATTCTCACCCTCCATAGCGACCGGTATGTTCCTAGTTGTATGCCGGAGGGGACCATTGTGTAAGTCTATTGCATCTTTTGCATTCAAAAAACTATTAGTTTGTTACGTCTTTTTGCTATCTCTGCGAGCAGCCCTGCTTAGGTTGTACAGTCTGACAGCCGTTGGTAGGAAGGACCTACGAAACCTCTCGGTTGTGCACCTGGGATGATGTAGTCTGCTGCTAAATGAGCTCCTCAGTGCATTCCATTACATTACAGATACCCTGTAATTTTGCTGCATGTGTGTCTCCATGCATCAAAAAGGGGGTATCAAAGAAATTAATTAGCAAAAATAATTAGCAATCCTCAGAAAAATAGATAATACATAAAAATTATCAATAGATGATCAATAATGAAGAGAAAAATACAAATAAAACCGCTTGGTAATGAAATCACAATATTCAATAGGAGAAGTTAAAAGTTATATCATTAAATTTTCAGATATTTAAGGAAATATTTGTAGATTATTGTAAAGGAAATATGTCTATAAGGAACAAGGTAAACTGATAAGGAAGAAAACCATGCAAATTTATGAGAAAAGTTCCAAATGTCTAAGGAAAGTCCAACTTATGCTGAATTTATGTTTACTGTGGGACTTGATTTAGAATCTACTACAAAGACAATACAGATTTTTACATTTATTAAAATTGCTTTACAAAAAATTGAGTGAGTACTGGCACAAGTCCCACTGTATCAAGTGCACAGTGCCTCCAGGAACTCGGACATTGGCAGAAGTCCGTGATTTATTATCTTTGTAATGCTAAAATTTTAATCAGATGCAAAAAGACTTATGAAAACATAAATATACACTTCATAAAATTTTTGAAATTTAAAAGGGCTCTCAGAAAACAGGGGAAAATACAGTCAGCTTGGACAAAGAAATGTAAGGTAATGATTAGAGAAATGGAGGAATTAGATAAATTTAAACCTTAGTTCTGACGTACGAATAATAGTGCAGTAAGATTATGAGTGGAGATTTTTGTGTTCTTTTTTCCTTAGTGTTTCTTCTCTTTTTTTCCTTTTCCTCATTTAATAATGGAAGTGTATTAGGGCAAATTGAAGTTGAAACCTTTGTCAATACTGAACAGCAACCACAAGACATTTTAGGAGATATTGACCCAGACAATAACTATTTTAATCATATTAACAATAAGTGTGCTTATTATGATCAACAATTAAATGGAATTATGAATTTGGATCAGACACTGACAATAATACATATTAATAGTAGGAGTCTCTATGCAAACTTTGATAGTATTAAGGAGTTTTAAATCAATTTAACACCCCATTTAGGATTATTGCAATAAGTGAAACATGAAGTAAAAAAAAAAGAAGGTATATATGATAAGGCAACAGCTGCATAACTGTACAGGGCTTCAAGGCCATCAAACAGTCTACTCCCAGGAGAGGAGAAAAAGGGGAAAAAGGGGGAGGGAGTGAGCGCATGAAACCCTTTAGCCAGTCAGTGTGACATAAAACTTCATCTTGGAACACAAAATACAATAGACATATCAAACAGCTTGTTAATATAGCACATTAAAACAGTTCATATATGGATCAAAGTTACAGTTATATGTTGTAACACACCCACCCACACACTTATAAAATATGTGATTTCAACAGATAAATGCATAATTAGTGAATTTCTATTACAATCTATTATCATCTATTACAATTAGATGATAAAAGTAGATGGAAATCACACATCAGATAAATAGAATCAGAATCAGAATCAGCTTTATTGGCCAAGTATGCACAACACATACAGTACAAGGAATTTGACTTTGGCTAAAAACTTGCTCTCGTTGTTCAGGTGGAGGATTTAAATAAGATTTAAATAAGGATTCAATGACAACAGAGTATGCACAGTAAATTACAGTCTGTCCACGTTTCTATAAAAGGATGCAAATATATACAGGAATATATGTAGTTATTTACTCAGACTATCCACACTTTGCAGAAATATATGAAAAAATATAGTCATACAGTATTTCAATGTGAACTCAGATTCAGTGATATAATGTGAATGAAGTAAAAAGCAGTGTGAGAGTTATGTGCAATGTAAGAATGGATGAAAAGTCATGAGTACAGCAACAGGTAGGACTAGGTGAATGTTAGGAGTTCATCAGAGTGATGGCTTGAGGAAAGAAACTGTTCCTGTGACGGGTGGTTTTGACCTTCAGTGATCTGTAACGACGACCAGAAGATAGAAGTTCAAACAGTTTGTGGCCGGGGTGTGACGGGTCAGCACAGATGTTTCACGCCCGTTTCCTGGTTATGGACCGATATAAGTTCTCAATGGAGGGTAGGTCGGTACCAATGATCCTCTCCGCAGACTTAATGATCCGCTGCAGTCTGGTCTTGTCCTGTTTAGTGGCAGATCCAAACCAGACAGTGATGGAAAAGTAGAGGACAGATTGGATGATGGCGGTGTAGAAGACAACCAGCAGCTCCTGAGGCAAATCAAACTTCTTAAGCTGATGCAGAAAAAACAACCTCTGCTGGGCCTTTTTCCGGACAGTGTCTATATGGGAGGACCACTTCAGGTTCCGGGAGATTGTGGTACCCAGAAACTTGAAGGAGTCCACAGTGGACACTGTGCTGTTGAGGATGGTGAGTGGGGGGAATGAAGGAGGGTATCGCCTGAAATCCACAGTCATCTCCACTGTTTTGGCTGGGTTAAGTTCAAGATGGTTCTGGCCGCACCAGAGGATCAGCTGCTCCACCTCCCACCTGTATGCAGACTCATCACCATCCCGGATCAAACCGATGACTGTGGTGTCATCCGCAAACTTCAGGAGCTTCACTGAAGGGTCCTCTGAGGTGCAGTCGTTGGAGTAGAGGGAGAAGAGCAGTGGGGAAAGGACACACCCTTGGGGGGCGCCAGTACTAATTTTTCAGGAGCTGGATGTAACTCTCCCTAGCTTCACCTGTTGCCACCTGTCAGTCAGAAAGCTGGAGATCCACTGGCAGGTGGAGGGGGGTACCTTGAGCTGGAGGAGTTTCTGATGAAGAATGCCTGGGATGATGGTGTTGAAAGCCGAGCTGAAGTCGACAAACAGGATCCTAGCTACGTCCCTGGGGAGTCGAGGTGTTGCAGGATGTGGTGTAGTCCCATATTCACTGCATCATCCACTGACCTGTTTGACCGATAGGCAAACTGCAGTGGGTCCATCAGGGGGCCTGTGACGACCTTCAGGTGGTTCAGCACCAATCTCTCCAAGGATTTCATGACCACAGAGGTCAAGGCAACAGGTCTGTAGTCGTTTAATCCTGTAACAGAGGGTTTCTTGGGAACTGGAATGATGATGGAGCGTTTGAAGCAGGAAGGCACTTCACACAGCTCCAGTGATCTATTAAAGATCCGGGTGAAGATGGGGGCCAACTCGTTGGAGCAGACTCTCAGGCAGGACGGAGACACACCATCAGGTCCTGCAGCCTTCTTGATCTTTTGTCTCTGAAAGACCCGGCGCACCTCCTCTTCACAGATCGTTAGTGCTGGTGGGAGGTCAGAGTGGAGGAGGGATGGAGTTCCTGGGGCTGCAGATAATCCTTTTGTGTGGGTGGGAGATGAGAACTGTAGGTTCTTTTCAAACCTACAGTAAAAGCTGTTTAGGTCGTTAGCCAGCTGGAGGTTTTCCACAGGGTGGAGGGATGGTCTCCTGTAGTTGGTGATATTCCGTAGGCCTCTCCAAACAGAAGCAGAGTTGTTGGCTGAGAAGTTTTGTTGTAACTTCTCACTGTAGCAACTCTTAGCAAGCCTGGTCTCCTTCGTCAGCATGTTTCTGGCCTGCTTGTACAGAGTCCAGTCACCAGTCCTGTAGGCCTCCTCCTTGATCTGACGTAGCTGCTTGAGTTTAGGAGTGAACCAGGGTTTATTGTTGTTGTATGTGCAGAAGGTCTTGGTCTGCACACACATGTCCTCACAGAAACTGATGTATGATGTCACAGTGTCAGTGAGTTCATTTAGGTTAATGGCTGCATCTTCAAAAACACTCCAATCTGTGCAGTCAAAGCAGGCTTGTAACTCCAGCTTTGATTCCTCAGTCCATTTCTTCACAGTCCTTACAACAGACTTGGAAGTTTTTAGTTTCTGTCTGTATGCTGGAATAAGATGGAGCAGACAGTGGTCAGAAAAACTCAGAGCTGCACGGGGGACGGCATGATAGGCGTTTCTTAAAACTGTAACAGTGGTCGAGTGTATTTGTGTCCCTGGTGGGACATTTAATATGCTGTCTGTATTTAGGAAGCTCATTTGTGAGATTAGCTGAAATACAAAACAAAGTTGCAAAAAATATTGCAATTATAAATAAAATTAAGACAAATCACTTTATATCTTGTATTGCTCATTGGTACTTCCATACTTGACGTATTGTATAGAGGCCTAGGGTAACAATTATAAAAGTACACTTGATTCATTGCTAACATTACAAAAAGGGCTGTCCATGGTATTCACAAAGTCGGGTATCTTGAACATACTAATTTATTGTTTACACATTTAAAGTTATTGAAATTGCGGGATCTGGTTGATTATTATATAGCAAAATTAAAAGAAAAAGAAAAACCTTTTGCATAATCAATCAACTTATTAAAATAGTTATGAAATCCATAAGTTGCATAATAAAATTATTATAAAGTATAGCTTAAATTTTAGAAAAATGAAAATCTTTATAAGAGCTAAAGGCTCAATAAAGCTTAATCTGGCATTGATAATCTTGTAGGTTGTTGGTTTGATAATATACACTACCGTTCAAAAGTTTGGAGTCACCCAGACAATTATTTGTGTTTTCCATGAAAAGTCACACTTATTTACCGCCATGAGTTGTAAAATGAATAGAAAATATAGTCAAGACATTGATAAGGTTAGAAATAATGATTTGTATTTGAAGTAATAATTTTTTCCAGATACTCAACCTGCTCAAAGGAAGGTCAGTTTTATAGCTTCTCTAACCAGCTAAACTGTTTTCAGCTGTGCTAACATGATTGCACAAGGGTTTTCTAATCATCCATTAGCCTTCTGACGCAATAAGCAAACACACTGTACCATTAGAACACTGGAGTGATAGTTGCTGGAAATGGGCCTCTATACACCTATGTAGATATTGCACCAAAAACCAGACATTTGCAGCTAGAATAGTCATTTACCACATTAGCAATGTACAGTGGGGCAAAAAAGGTCTGTGAGAGCCAGAAATCTTGCTTGTTTGTAGGTGACCAAATACTTATCTTACCGAGAAATTTACCAATTAATTCATTAAAAATCCTTCAATGTGATTTTCTGAATTTTTTTTTTCTTATTTTGTCTCTCATAGTTGAGGTATACCAATGATGAAAATTGGAAACCTCTCTCATCTTTTAAGTGGGAGAACTTGCACAATTGGTGACTGACTAAATACTTTTTTACCCCACTGTATATTAGATATTAAAGTGTATTTCTGATTAAAGTTATCTTCATTGAAAAAAACAGTGCTTTTCTTTCAAAAATAAGGAAATTTCTAAGTGACCCCAAACTTTTGAATGGTAGTGTATATTTGGCAAATGGGGAAAAAATAATTCAAGGAGCCTTTATAAGTATAATTATTAGTTTATTGATCTTTGTTTTTTTGTGGATGCTGTTGTATTTCCATGATTAAAGAATAAAAATTAAACGAATATGACATGGTTCAGGTGACCCACAGAACAGACACGACTCAGGATTAACACAATTAACGTACTTTATTTGTTAACGTGAGTGAGTGGGTGCGTGAGTGCGGTTATATGGTGTAATGTTGTGTAGTGCAATCCGTGTTTTCCAGCTGGGCCGGCAGAGCACCGTACAGACTGGCAACCCTGTAAAGAGACAAGGGCCGTTAGCTTACAGTACACCTATGCAGCACGTCAGATGTAATAGTGCTTATTGTCAACAGATGTTGAAGTGTCTTCAGGTAGCACCGAAGCTGCAGCCAGGGAGACAGTGTCTGCGGGCAGGTTAGCTGGAGGTGGAATAAAAGTCCGCCGCCTGGAGGGAGAATGAGGTCCGCTGTTGCGGGCTCCGCCTGTGCACAGGGGAAAGGACAGGTTAGAAGCAATAAAGCTTACTTGGTTGTTGGTCCGGGCGAAACCGGCCTGGACATCGTTCTGCTGGGCTTGGAAGCTGAAGGCAGGAGAATTCGGTCCAGGGAAGCACAGAGGCAGGTTGTGGCGTGATTCACGGAAGGAATCAGACGACTCTGTGCCCAGCACTGGTCCTGATGGGAATAAATAGGGCCGCAGGAGATAACAGGCAGGTGCGTACACAGGTGCCGTGATTGTCGGCCATGACAGTACTCCCCCCCTACGGCACGCCTCTCGGTGTCCGTTCCAACCTACCTGGGTGCGTCCGATGGAAGTCCCTGATGAGCTGCTTGTTGAGCACAAGGGTGGGACACACCCAGGACCTCCACTCCGGCCCGTAGCCCTCCCAGTCCACCAGGTACTGCAGGCCACGCCCCCGGCGGCGGTCGTCCAGGATGGAAGAGACGGGCCACGCCGGGTTGCCGTCGATCACCCTCGGTGGAGGTGGAGACCTGGGAGGGGGACACAACGGGCTGGAGGAGACAGGCTTAATCTGAGAGACATGGAAAGTTGGACGGATGCGGAGGGGGGGGGAGAGTTAGACGCACAGACACTGGGTTAATAATTCGGCATATAGGGTACGGGCCAATGAACCGCTGGGCGGTCTTCTTACGTTCTGCCTTCAGGTTGATGTTCTTAGTAGAGAGCCATACCTGCTGACCCACCTGAAAAGCCGGGCCTGGAACCCTGCGTCGATTCGCCACTGCAGTGTTGCGTTCCGCCGTCCGTTGCAGTGCCTTTCTGGCTGCCTTCCAAATCCGCCGACAGCGTCTTAGAAGGGTCTGAACCGATGGAACGGCAATGTCCCCCTCCTCTTCAGGGAACAGCGGGGGGTTGTAACCCAATGACGCCTCGAAGGGGGACATGCCGGTGGCTGAGGACACCGCTGTGTTATGGGCGTATTCAATCCAAGGGAAGTGTGTGCTCCATGATGATGGGTTGGCGGCAGTGACACACCGCAGCACTGCTTCCACCTCCTGGTTGGCTCGTTCACATTGCCCGTTGAATTGCGGGTGATAGCCGGAGGATAAGCTCGCCGTAGCCCCTAAGGCAGTGCAAAAGGCCTTCCAGACTTTGGAGATAAACTGGAGCCCTCGGTCCGATACTATGTCCTGAGGGATGCCATGCAGCCGAATTACATGCTGAACCAGCAGACCCGCTGTCTCTTTGGCAGACGGTAACCCCCACAGAGGGATGAAATGAGCTGCCTTGGAAAAATAGTCCACCAGCGTGAGGATGGTGGTGAAGTTATTGGACGTGGGGAGGCCTGTGACAAAATCCAGCGCCACATGGGACCATGGTCTACCTGGGACAGGGAGGGGTTGGAGCAGCCCGGCCAGCGGCAATGAGGATGTCTTCCCAGTAGCACACTCAGGACAGGCGCAGATGTACTCCCCCTCGTCCTTCTGGAGGGATGGCCACCAAAACTACCTTTGTAGGAGCGCCACCGTGCGTACCCTACCCGAATGGCAGGCGAATTTGGAGGTATGCCCCCACTGGATGACCTCCCTTCGGACCGCTGTGGGAACAAATAATTTGCCCACTGGACCCCCCCCCCAGGTCAGCTTCGTCACCCTGCGCCCTTATAACCTTGTCCCAAATGCCCCAAGCAAGGGCACCCATGACACATGCTGGAGGGAGGATGGGGTGCTCGGCCTTCTCTGCTGTCTCTGGGGCAAACTGACGAGATAGGGCGTCGGGCTTGGTGTTCTTCGACCCAGGGCGGTAGGTGATGGTAAAGTCGAACCGTCCAAAAAACAGTGACCAGTGGGCCTGTTGGGCATTCAGCTTCTTGGCGGTCCGAAGGTACTCCAGGTTCTTGTGGTCGGTCCAGACAATGAATGGCTGTGACGCTCCTTCCAACCAGTGCCGCCACTCCTCCAGGGCCAGTTTCACTGCCAGCAGCTCCCTATCCCCGATGTCATAATTTCGTTCTGCTGGGGACAGGCGGCGAGAGAAGTAGGCGCAGGGGCAGATCTTACCATCTGCCGGAGAACGCTGGGACAGCACAGCTCCCACCCCAGAATCAGAGGTGTCCACCTCCACCAGGCACTGAAGGGTGGGATCCACCTGCGTCCGTATAGGCAAAGATGAAAATCTGACCTTCAACTCCGAGAACGCGGCGTCAGCCTCTTCCGTCCAGCGAAAGGGAACCTTGGTGGAGGTCAAGTTGGTGAGGGGGAGGGCGATGCGGCTGTAGTCCTTAATAAACCGACGGTAGAAGTTAGCGAAGCCCAAGAACTGCAGCAACTGTTTCCTCGATGCGGGGTGGGCCAGTCCACCACCGCCTTCACTTTTACTGGGTCCGGGATGATCTCCTTAGGGGCAATAATGAAGCCGAGAAAAGAGGTCCTGGAGACGTGGAACTCACATTTCTCTGCCTTGACGTAGAGCTTATTCTCCAGCAGCCGCTGCAAGACTCGCCTGACGTGCACGCGATGCTCCTCCATGGACTGAGAAAAGATTAAAATGTCATCAAGGTAGACAAACACGAAGGTGCCCAGAAAATCTCTCAAAACAGCATTAATAAGACGCTGGAAGACGGCCGGAGCATTGGTCAGCCTGAACGGCATGACCAGATATTCAAAATGCCCACTAGGGGTCCTAAAGGCCGTCTTCCGCTCATCCCCCTCACATATCCACACCAGGTGATAGGCATTGCGCAGGTCTAATTTGGTAAAGCAGCAAGCCCCCCGGAGGGAATCAAATGCAGAGTGAAGGAGGGGGAGAGTATACGTATCCTTGGTAGTGATGCTGTTAAGTTCCCGGAAGTTGATGCAGGGCCTGAGGGAGCTGTCCTTCTTCCCCATGAAGAAAAACCCCGCCCCCACCGGCGAAGATGAAGGTCTAATGATACCTGAGCTGAGAGACTCCTTAATATATGAGTCCATGGCTGCGCACTCCGGAGCAGACAGGTTGTAAAGTCTGCTAGATGGCAGAGGAGCGCCGGCCCGCAGATTAATAGCACAATCATACGGTTGGTGAGGGGGAAGGGAAAGGGCTTGAGATTTACTAAAGACGGCCCCAAGGTCATGGTACTCCAGTGGCACTTTTGACAGATCCGGGGGAGGAGAGGCAGGGACATCCAAAGGCGTGGCAGGCGAGCATGCAGCAGACTGTAGACAGGCACTTAGGCAGAAAGGGCTCCACGACACGATACTTCCCGAACGCCAGTCAATAGAAGGGTTGTGCAGATGCAGCCAAGGGTAGCCCAGAATGATCGGGGACGATAACACCAGTAGGACAAACAGATTCAACTCCTCCCGATGATTGCCTGAAATGATGACTGGCACCGAGGCGACCCAATGAGTGACAGTAGCCAACGCCGCCTTCGAGAGGGCAATAATCTTAAGGGGAGTTTTTAACAGCTGCATAGGTAGACCCAGATGGGTTGCCAGACTCCTAGAAATGAAGCTCTGCTCGGCCCCTGAGTCAATGAGTGCATGTGTTTTATGTTCTTTGTGACCAAAGCAAAACCGAATAGGAATGAGAAAGCGGGTGAGGGGATTATTATCTTTTATGTTTGTGAGACCCCCTACTTTGATGCACGGACTTCCCCTTTTGGCTGCCTAGGACAGGAATTCAGGTCATGCTCCTCGCTCCCGCAATAGACACACAACCCCAACTCACGGCGGCGCTGTCTCTCTTCTGCAGGGAGTTTCGACCCCCCCATTATCATTGGTTCTTGGTCCTCAGACAGGTCAGTAGATGGGAGGGCCAGTAGGGGGGGGCTGGAGAGCACGGCGTGGCCTATTCTCCACGCGGCCGGAAGTCTTACGCTCCGCAGCTCGTTCCCTCAGACGGTTGTCAAGGCTAATGGCCAGGAAGATACACTCATGCAGCATAGGGGGTTTCTCCAGGTGGGCTAGCTCGCCCCGCAGGCTAGGGCTCAAACTCCTCAGGAATATACTACTCAGGGAGGCATCTTCCCACCTGACCTCCATAGCTACGACCCGGAAGTCAACAGCGTAATCGGCGACTGCCCTCGACCCCTGCCAAAGGTTTAACGGGTGAGAGGTGAGTACACCTTCCCAGTTCGAGTGACTAAACACTTCCTGGAATTCCTGAGTGAATTGAACATATGTCATAGAAGCATAATAGGCCCTAGCCATAACCGCATAAGCCCATGCTAAAGCCCGCCCCTCTAACAGATTGATCATATAGCCAATGTGGCTCTGGTCAGTGGGAAAATCTCCGGGAATCCGTTGGAACACGATTTTGCACTGCATGAGGAACCCCCTGGCTTCTCCCAATACCCCTTTAAAGCAGGTGGGAGTAGGGACGGGAGTGAGCCGACTAGCGGAACCTGTAGAGTGAGGGCTAGGTGAAGAGCTAGTGGTGGAGCTAGCGGTAGAACTAGTGGGAGCTGAGGAGCTAGCTGGTGCTGTGGGGAACCCCTGTGGGCTAGCTAAGTGATCTATCCTATCGGTGATGCGAGTTAGCTGAGTTAGCATCACCTGTTGTTGATACGCTAATTGGTCTACCTGAGCCTCAAGATGGTTAATACGGCGCACAAGTGCGCTGTCTGCCGGGTCACTTTGGCAGAGTCGTACTGACATGGTTCAGGTGACCCACAGAACAGACACGACTCAGGATTAACACAATTAACGTACTTTATTTGTTAACGTGAGTGAGTGGGTGCGTGAGTGCGGTTATATGGTGTAATGTTGTGTAGTGCAATCCGTGTTTTCCAGCTGGGCCGGCAGAGCACCGTACAGACTGGCAACCCTGTAAAGAGACAAGGGCCGTTAGCTTACAGTACACCTATGCAGCACGTCAGATGTAATAGTGCTTACTGTCAACAGATGTTGAAGTGTCTTCAGGTAGCACCGAAGCTGCAGCCAGGGAGACAGTGTCTGCGGGCAGGTTAGCTGGAGGTGGAATAAAAGTCCACCGCCTGGAGGGAGAAGGAGGTCCGCCATTGCGGGCTCCACCTGTGCACAGTGTAAAGGACAGGTTAGAAGCAATAAAGCTTACTTGGTTGTTGGTCCGGGCGAAACCGGCCCAGACGTCGTTCTGCTGGGCTTGGAAGCCAAAGGCAGGAGAATTCAGTGCAGGGAAGCACAGAGGCAGGTTGTGGCATGATTCACGTAAGGAATCAGACGACTCCGCGCCCAGCACTGGTCCTGATGGGAATAAATAGGGCCGCAGGAGATATCAGGCAGGTGCGTACACAGGTGCCGTGATTGGTGGCCATGACAGAATAAAAATAAAAAATAAAAGAAAGATCTATTTTAGTGGCCTTCTCTTCCAAGGACCCACCTGCCCACCTGCCCACCTGCTCGATGACGATGACAAGGTTGTGCCACGACTGAACCTAGATGGGGATCTAGAAGATGCCGAGGAGATAGTTTAGGGTCTGCAATAGGATCTACAATGCACATTCACATGGTGTTAGATTTTGCTCTGCTGTGCTTCTGCCCTACAGGTTTCCTTTGTGATAAATGATTAATGAAAGAATAGATGCATGTATATGAATGTATTCATCTATGCATATATTCATATATGCATATATGCATCTTCACATATATTCATATATATGCATAGATGAAGATAGCTTAGTTTTGAATATATTTTACACATACAGTGGTACCTCTCCTTACGAACGTCTCTACATACAGAATTTTCAGGTTACGAGACGCCTCAACGGGAAAATATTGCCTCTTGTTACGAAAGAAATTTCAGGGTACGAAAGGCAAAAAAGTACGCGCTCCTCGCAGCTCCCATAGTTTACTGAACGTAAACATACCTGTAGCTGCTCTGTCATTGGCTATCGCCTAGCATCTTCCTGGTATCCCATTGGCCACGAAGTGTTCGGGCAGTTTTACGTGTGTGTACAGTACAGTATTAACATTTATTCACTATGGGCCCCAAGAAAGTGATGGAGATAAGTGGAAAAGGAGAAAAGAAGAAGAAGAGAGTTTTTTTGTCCATACAAACAAAGAAAGAGATAATAGAAAGGTATGAAAAGGGGATGCGTTTGGTTGATCTCGCCAAAGAATAGGGCCGTAATACATCTACGATCGGCATGGTATTAAAACAAAAGGAAGCCCTAAAAGCAAACGTCCTTGGATTGGTTCTTCACAAAACGTCAGGCAAAAACCACTGATGAGAGAGAACATGAACCAAAGAAGGCAAAAGGTGACGACGACGACGATAGCAGTTAAAAGGTAAATGAACATAATTTTTATTATTCTTTACTTTATACTTTATTCTTTGTTTTTTTAAATTACAACTCTCATTTTATGTTTATTGTGCAGTAATCTAATTGTAACATGTATTTGTTACATGTTTTGATGCGTTTTTATGATTTATAAAAAATTTATGCCCGAATTTTGGGGGGCTTGGAACGGATTAGGGCATTTACATGTAAAACGCGTCTCTACTTACGGAATTTTCACGTTACGGAAATACTTCCGGAACAAATTAATTTCGTAAGTAGAGGTACCACTGTATAGGATTGTTAGCTATATTGATTCATAATGTCTGCACTACACCCGATGTCCTCTGGAGAAATGGCGACCTGAGGGGAGGCAGGTCTAAATGACTGCTGGAAAGAGGACATCACACACATATAGAATTTTAGAAACACTACACACAGGGGATAGAATAGGGTTATGAGATGGGTTTAGACCCATCTCAACAGGGGGAGATGCAAAAACGTAAGTTTAGGTTATAGATAGATAGATAGATAGATAGATAGATAGATAGATAGATAGATAGATAGATAGATAGATAGATAGTGAGGTGCCCTAATAGGACACCTCAACAGGGGGTATTGTTGGTAAAATGACATGATTGCTCTGTCTTTCTCACACTTCTTTATGTGCTTGCTTCACACACTACACTGCAGAGTTTAGTTTACACCCTATAATTCATTTGCTGAAATCAGTTAGAATCAGTTCTGCACATAGCCGAGCTGACACATATGTGGCAGTGTACTGACACAGTTGAGGGGAAACCCCTCCCTCTTGCACGAGGGGGTGGTTAAGCTTTATAAAAACTATAGGGCTCACTTTTTGGGTCACACTCTTTCGGGGTATTTTCCTAAAGAGTTGTGTTCCAGCGCTGCTTGTACCCATATCTCACTTTCAGTAAAATAAGTGAAAGTATATGCCATCTCTCAGTCTGGTTATTTGGCCTTCGTATAAAAGAACTGGTGGTTTAAGGCATTTTAGACACAACAGGACAAAAATAGAGATTCCTGACTTGACTTTTGCAAAAATCCCAACATCGCTGTACATTTATGAATGGACATTGTTAGATGAAAAACAGAGCTCTGACCTTGTAGAACTAGGGAAAGCCTTGTCTCCAAATTCCACTGTTTTCTTGCCTCAGCACAGAACGCACTGCACATCACACCTCTCACAGGGCCCCGACATACATTATGAAAGCAAGTGGCTGCAAATTAAGCCCACCAGCTGTGGCTAGAGCTCTGTTGTCAGAAATCATTCCCAGATAGGGAATACCTGAGAAAATCTCCAGTGATAATGGTAGACATTTTGTAAATGAAGCCCTAACTGATTTGAGCCCTACACTGGGTTTTGACCTGAGAAAACACTGTGCCTACCACCCGCAGTCAAGCGGTGCTGTTGAGCATGAAAATGGCACTCTAAAAAACAAACTGGCAAAGCTTGAAGATGAAACTGGCGTGCTCTGGACTAAGTGCCTCCCATTAGCACTCATGTACATGCACATGCGAGTTAGAAAGAAACATAACATGTCTCCATTTGAAATCCCCCAACCCTAGGGTTTTCCATGGAAAAGAGACCTTCACCCCCACTAACCATATCACATTTTGAAAATGCTATGTTAGCTTATTGTTCTGCTCTGTCCTGCCAATTGCAAAACATCTCTCAACAGGTGAAAGCTGCGCTGCCCAAACCTGCTGACGGTGCTCTCCACGACATAAGGCCTGACGATTGGGTGATGATCAAAAGCTTCAAAAGAAAGAACTGGCACAGTAAACGGTGGTTAAGCCCCTATCAAGTCCTGCTGACAACATTCTCGGCTGTGAAGATCCCAGAAGGGGCAATGTGGATCCACGCAACACACTGCAGAAAAGTCCCAGTGGGCAAGCCAGAACAACCTGGACCAGACAAGGACGAGAAGCAGAAGTAAGTGATTAGCCACGATCACCACCCTATGTTGTAGACTCGGATGAGAAGTAGCCAAGCCGTATGAAGAGACCAGACTAGGAAGAGAAGAAGCCAAGCTGTGTGAAAATAGAAGATTGCATAACACTGCACCTGACAGCAGTCACAAACACCCAGTGTGCATGCCGAACGCTGCTCAGTAGAAACATACTGCATACATACCCACTTACACTGATACTGACATTTGCAAAGACAAAATAACTGATACTGAGGCAGACCCAAATAACAAACGGAACGTCATCACAGAACACTTAAGAAAAAGTCGAGCCTGCAGGAAGATGGACAAGAACTGATATGGCTTTTGTGTGTTTCCAGTGTGTTCTCTTGATTACAGTGACTGTGTACTTACTGTTACAATGTATGTCTCCCTCACAGGTTAAGCGGGTTGCACGAAAAAACTATTCAAACGACACATATGACAACAATGCATGGTATCAGGTGGTGCGTCTATCAGTCAGAAAGGCCAATGTGACTGGGTCTTGTTATGTCTGCACATACCTACCACATCATGTTACTCTGTGCCCATGATTCCTTATCCTCTAAACAGATCAGAAACGATAGGAGCATTGTTAGCACAGACTGCAATTGAAGAAGTGCACCACAATGACACTAAATGTGATAAGGGGTTTACTGTTGAAGTTGTGGGGAACACAACAGAATACCATAAGTGGTTAAATGTCAGTGTAACGGATTTTGCCTTTCGCCAAGTAAGGATTCATAATGCATCCTGTATAGATAGGAGGGCCCAGAAGCCTGTATTCACTACCAACCACACACTTTTTATAGCCTCAGTGTGTTTTCACCTTAAGTGTCATTACAATGGGTCTATATACTTGGGCACTACACTACAATGTGAGACCACTCTTAATGCTACCTGTGGTTTCCATGTGACTGGTACCCCATGTTTAAACACACTGAGGGTGCCATTTTTCACAACACCAAACCTCACTCTACCGAATGCTACGTGTGGACGTCAGAATAAAAGCCAATGTTCAGATAATCCCACATTGTTTTTCCCCAATTCAGATGGGTATGGTAGCCTCACAGCCCATGTCTGGGTGTGTGGGTCACAGGTTTATCAGTATTTACCGCCGGGATGGTGCGGTATATGTTATATGGCAAAACTGATTCCAACCATGCGCATCATGACTAATCTCACTTATCACGCCCATCACTCATCTTTACATTACTTCCCACCGCACCAGCATCACCATCGAAGAAGGGAGACATGGACAGATAAGGTTAGAATACATCCGGGAGTAAAACTCTTCGGTGCACTAATACCTTCTTGGGGTACTGTAATTAATGCACATAACATCGACAGACTAGCCATTGATTTAGAAAATCTCACAGCATTGACAGAAATGGAATTCTCAGCAATGACAATCGAAATGCGAGCTATGCAGAATGTAGTGCTAAAAAATAGATTGGCCTTAGATATAACTTTGGCAGCACAAGGAGGGGTATGTCACATAATAGGCCAGGAATGCTGTACATACATACCCGATGAAGGTGACAACATGACACACGTTGTGAGCCATTTGAATGAGCTACGTTTGCGACAGTTGCAGCAAGATGTGACCCCATCCTCTGACTGGGACTAGTGGTCCTGGCTCACTAGTGGAGGATGGAGGGAAAGGGAAATCCGGATAGGAATGATACTGTTAGTGGCTCTGTTGATTTTGTTGTTTTGCGGCTGTTGCTTGATTCCAATTATCCGCAATATGATGTTGAAAATGTTCACTATTAACATGATGCATTACACAGCCATCCCCACAGCTAAACAGGCTTCAGCCACCACCCAGCAAAAATGTTGAATCACACTGCTTTAGATATGTCCGAACTCCTTTTTCCTGATGACGATGATGATACCAAAGCGTAAATAGAAATGTTTGTTGTTAAAAATGCTACACCACTCCTCCCTACCCACATCTGACCCCGACCCACAGCCCCCCCCCCTTCAGGGATTTCCTGACTCCCCTGTTCCCAATTATTTGGCTTGCCCACAATGAGTGTCTGTGCTTGAAAAAAAACAGCCTCTTGTGTTCCCTTACACATTGCCAATTTTCACATGTTAATGTTTATGATGCTCTTGTTAAAACTGTATAACAGGATACAATAGTGGATGTTTTACATTGACATTCTTGTATATAGGTGATCATATATGATCAGAAGAGGGGAAATGACATGGAAATTCATTTATACATATGAAAATGTACCGGTACTTCTGTCTATATGATGTTTGGTCTCATCATTACGCCAACTTAGCTGATAAACAGGTTTAGTGGCTATATGTATTCAAATCATGTTTTATTTTTTAATCATGGAAAATGACTGTTAGAACTGTTTCCCGACTACAGTTGATCTGCTGTCTGCCTGTTATCTGTGGCAAACAGGCTTGCACATTACCATATAAGGTAGTGTTGTGAACACTCTGAAAACTGTATAAATGCATCTATCTTGTGACCTTGGGGCAGGGAGAAAGGTCTCACTGTTAGATGGCACACACATCAGCAGCCTTCCTCTCCCCTGCATGCAGGAATAAAAGCTCTCCAAACTTGCAAATCTCTGGGGTTTTTTATTTCTTCAGGACCTAGGGACGAAGGCAAATAAAATTTCCTTAACAGTTGTTACTGATATCTGGTGAAAATCTCAGGACAATGGCTCCATCAGAAATACATTTGATGAAAAGAATGTTGACGTGTTCAATATTTATTTTCCCCACTGTAAATAAGCCAAAGAGGTTTTGGGATCCTGTTCTGTGGAGCAGTGAAACAAAACTGGAACTTTTGGGCCTATGGATCAGCGGTATGTCTGGAGGAGGAAGAATGAAGCATGCGCTGAAAAGAACACCCTGCCTTCAGTGAAGCGTGGCAGTGGCTCAGTGATGCTATGTGGCTGCTTCATTTCCTCTAGTACTGGAAACCTGCATGTGGAGGGCAGAATGGATTCAATCAAATATTAGGAAATCCTTGGAGAAAACATCATGCCGTCTGTGAGAAAGTTGAAGTTTGAGCATTATTGGACCTTCCAACAGGACAATGATCCCAAGCAGGGCTTGACATTAACACCTGCCAACCAGCCAATGACAGCTAGATTTCAGCACTGGTTGGTAAGACAGCCACTCCCACTTTGGTGGGTTTTCTCAAACGGCATCTAAAATAATAAACCTATTACATTTTGAGACTACAAAACTACAACTCCCATAAGCACTATCTGCACACAGTGTGTTGTCATTGGTCCACTGTTGCTGTGGACGGAGTCGGGCTCCGCTGCTGGTCCAGTAAAGGAGAAGCTGCAAATGGTCTCCTCTGTGGGTCGGTCTCCTGTCTTGCCCCAGTTCACACCGCAGCCCAGTGGGAAGAAATGCTGTGGTGGGTGGCGGCTCATCCTGTACTGAGCCCAGAGCGGAGCCAGACTCCCTCCACGGCGAGTTCATTTTACAGCGAGTCTGGAGAGACGGCAACAGACAGACACAGCCGGCAGAAAAATCTTACCCCGTTCTCAGCAATCAGATCACTGGGGTAACTTCCCTGTTATCCCAGTGGTGAGTAACTCATCCCTATGCTCTCTCCGACATCAGCTCCTACCTCTGTGCTTAGACATAAAGTAAATCCTCTAAAAATGTATTTTTAATGGGCTGGTCAAGGGGTGTCAAACGTATGATGCGTGGGCCAAAACCAGCCCGCCATGGGGTCTGAGTTTTTCCTCTGTGAATTTACAGCTTTCTTTCTAGTAAGTTTCTGATTTTTTCTACTGATTACAATTGTTCATGCAAATTTGAGACATTTTTCTCCCTAAGATGAGACTTTTTTTCCCTCATTCTTTTTTTTTTCTGGTCAAAACAGGTAGTGACCATTTTGGTTAAATCCATCAGCAGCTACTAATGATGTAATGCAGCACAAAGAGGTAGGGGTACAAATGAGAATTGGGATGAACCCCAGATCTGTTTCACTCTCACATTGCAAATATTTTTCTCTACTGTTTTACAATGTTTACTGCTGTTAATAAATAAACAGTGTTTCTCTTGATATTTTACATATTAAATCTGGAATTTCCCCATTGTGGGACTAATAAAGGCTTATCTTAACTTATTAAAAGGGCCATTTACATTTAAAAAGGTTGTAAATTTAGTTTAAGTAAAATTTAGCATGCCATAGTCAAATTTGATCATCCATCCATCCATCTTCTACTGCTTTTCCGGAAATCCAGGTCGCAGAGGCAGCAGTTCAAACAGAGAAGCCCAGACTTCCCTCTCCCCAGCCACCTGCTCCAGCTCTTCAGAGAGGATACCAAGGCATTCCAAGACCAGCTGGGAAATTTGATCATATTAAACATAGTTTTCCAACCACAAAATTGCAACTAGTGAAAAGGCTGAGTGGTTAGTAACGTTGGGAAATCACTAGCAAAAGTGACTGGTGAGCCAAAAAGTTAATGTCAAGCCTTGATCACAAGCATACCTCAAAGTCCACCAAGGCTTGGTTTCTGAAGAAGTCCTGGAAGATAGTGGAAGTGGTCATCACAATCGCCTGACTTGAGCCTCATTGAAAATCTCTTTTGGGATTTGAAAAAGACAGTTGCAGCACTGGAGGCCTTTGCTCATGAGGAATGGGCTGAGATTCCTCAGGAACGCTGCCATAAGCTGGTGTCTATGCATCACATATGCAGCAGGTCTTAACAGCAAAAGGGCGCTCTACTAAGTACTAAAGTTCTTGTCAAGAAGGGATTGAATTATTTTGAAACTGCAGTAGTCATTAAAAGTGGCATTGTGTGCTGAATTTGAAGAAACCATTTAATTGTTTTTGTTTGATTTGTTTATTGTAAACAGCTGCTAGTTAGTGCATTTTGCCAATAAACCTAATTTGCAATCGGGGTTGAATAATTTTGATTGCAACTGTAAGAGGATCTCCCTTGAAGATGGTGCTGGAGGAAAAAGTTAATTGACCTAATGGCCTTGTCCCTGCTTAGAATTTGTCATTGTTTCTATAATAAACATCTGTTGCACCCACAGAATGTTTTTACTCTGGTTGAAATTTGTAATTATTTTTGACAAACACAATTATAAATGTATTTTAGTCTTTTTTTTTTACAGTTTAAACCATACACATGACCATAAATGTGAGTTTTAACAAAAATATATTTTAGTGATTAAACTGTAAGAGATGTAAGGTACCTGGGACATTTTGAGCATTGCAAAGGTCGGAGGTGCAGCAGCTGCTGTTAAACACCAATCTGGAGATTCCCAAATTTATGGAGCCTGTTATACATTGTCCAGCCACAGCACAAGATTTCATGTTCCTTTCACTAAGTTTTGTGCTACCTAGAATAAAAGAGAAGCTACTGTGAATTGTGAGGGTTCTAAGCAGGAAAATGAATAAACAATTACAAAATAACTCACCTCCATATGAATCAAATCGAAACACCCCACATTGAGTACCTGTGGGGCAGTCAATTGTTTCCTGGCAGTCAGAGTCCTCTGATGAGCACTGATAACATTCCAGGGTGTATGCTGATAAAATACAAGCATGAAAAGACATAAATCAGATGCATTTTCTCATGTACAAAAAGTGACACATATTTCCTGAATTTCCCTCTAGGAATTAATAAAGTATACAAAAAATTTACTCAAATAAATCTGAATGAAAAGCAAGATGGTGCTGCACAATTAATCAAAATACTTGATTTATCATATATTTACATGTGGCAGTAAGAGACAGTGAAAGAGGATGACAAAGAAGAATAAAACTTGCCTTTAGGGAGAAGTGCAATTGCTAGGATCAGCAGAGCGAGATCCATTTTGTGAAAGTGTCATTCAGCTGAGTTCTATCTGATCTCTTGAAGCCGTAGATTTTTTTTTCTCTGAGAAGGGGTTGTCTTCCCTTTCAGACCACTCCTTCTGCCACTATTTACTCTTAACATGATGACATGAATAAAGAGAGAATTAAACTACTCTGAAAGGCCATAGTTCTGAGAAAAAATACATACTGATTTTCTCTCTTTTGTCGCTTGCAGGCTTGTGACCCTTGAGTGGTATTTTCTAATCAAGTCAGAATTACAGAAGACAGTTTGACCATAACACAATTGGCCTTTTGTGTCTTTATTAAGGTGTAAACCTTTATTGACTCGAAGTTTAAAGCTTTTGCACGTTTGACCCTTTATAGACATCCATAGAAATACTTGGAAAAATTTTTAAAAATTACAGATTTTTGGGAGGATAATACACTATTACTACAATTGCTATTACTATTATGATTTTAGTATTAATACAAGATATTATGCCCCTTGAAGTTACCAAATATGATTCTTTGCTTGATGCAGGGGGGGCAAAGGAGGCATCTAAAGCATCAACATCCTTCTACAGATGTCACTTCTGAATTTATATGACAAAAGCCAAATGATAGAGTAATTATGGACCAATTTTGGCTCTAATAACTTAAATATCACTTCAGTGTTTCTGGGGTGTTCTGTCAGTGAGAAAGCTTCCAAGAAAAGAGGTACCAAAACATAGCATTTGTTGGGGGGGGGGGTGGCGTTGTATGGCCACAGAACACAATTAACTTGTCATGGTGCGGTCCTCGCGGACCACTAATGAGACACTATAGGCAACCAGTGAGTTTGCGTATTTATTAAAGGAAAGGAGCAAGGATACAAAATAATGAGCCTCGTGGGGCAAAACACAAATAAAGGCTTCACTAAACACTGACGATAAACTAAGAACTAGGAAGACCGATGGGAGACAAGGATACAACAGTTACATACCAAAAGCGAGGGCGGAACCTAACGCCGAAAGGAACTGGCTTTGGTCGTAGGGAACCCAGTCTGGATAAGGCGAGATCGCAGCCTGGAGTGACAGAAGCTGCTCCCTTAAATAGGGCAAGATGATTAATCAGCTGATGAGGGTGTCATCATCTGAATCAAAACCAGCTGTTACTGCTTGGCCCTGACAGCCGGAAGCCCCGCAGAGACGCTGTCAGAATAAGAGCTCTGAGAGCCCACCAGGAATAAATACAGAATGGGAGGAAAATACTACATGACCCGAGTGCGGACGAGATCGGCGCTCAGCCCATGACAGTACCCCCCCCCCCCCGAAGGAATGCACTCTGGGCGTAAATGTAACATCCAAGCCCCCCCACCCCCCCACCCAGAAGGCTACGAAATCCCACCCAGGGCAGGTGGAGGTGGAAAAAGGCTCGGAGGGCAAGAGTCAAAAAAAAGGAAAAAAAACCCACCAAGGAATGGAACCGGGGGAAAAAAAATGACAAGGGCCAGTACTGAACAAATATGAACATGGTGCACAACAGAGCAAGGAAACAAAACCCACAAATATACTCCATAATGCACCGGTAGAAGACAGAACAATGAATGCAAATAACAGATACAAAGCTACAGTAAATGACCATAATACACAGGCATCTCTCAACCAGAGGAAGGGAAAACAAAAAATCACTCTAAATAGCGGCAAGATACAGACAGTTCCACAAATCCACATAAACTGGAAGGGGCGACAAAAGCACATATACAGACTACAGCGGGGGAAAATGAAAGAAAAAAACACACGCTGAAGAGTGGTGAAATACAAACTGTTCAGAAACAGTCCCAATCCCCCAAATACAAAGGAGGAGGAAGAAAAAAGAAACACACTAGGGCTGGGAACGATCCCTAATTTCCAGAATCGATTCGATTCCGATTCTTGAGATTCTGAATCGATTCGATTCGATTCGATCCCGATTCGATCTGGGGAATTACCATTTTAATAGCCATTTTACTTCCCATGAAACAAAAATCTTTGAGACCTAATGCTGCAAATTGTACCAAGAATCTTCTAACTTTGTTAATACATAAATTATCACATATAGAACTGACCCAAAATCAGTTACAATAATGCACTTTTTATTATTTAACTTATCATTTCATAAAGTGCTCACAGGTGCTTTCTTTAGTGCAAAGGGTGTGTCGTGTCAAGTTCACCAGCCAGAGTAAGTAAACAAATTCAATGCATGAACCATGCATACATAATCTCACTGTATTTCAGTCCCTCCAGGATTTTGTCAGCTGTTTTTGTGATTGTTGTGGCCCAAAAAGCCTGAATTTGTGGGAGCTTTTCCAAAAAGTTATGGCACTTTTAGAGTTTTTTTGCACTCAAAGTTGTGTGAGGAAGCACAAATTTTAAAGCAGCTGCTTTTTCCATAGTTTACAGTGATGCTATTCTATGTAACACCACAAGAAAAGCACAGGATTGCCAAAAATTTCCTGTTAGTGATTTATTTAGAATTAAATGCTCAGTAAAATTGTAAAAAAAAAAAAAAAAAAAAAAAGACCAATATTGTGTTCTTGCTGAGAACTTAAAAAAAAAGAAATAAAAGAATTTGTCATTACAACAACTAAATTGCATTGAATGCATGTTAGTCTGGAGAAAATGATGGCAGCACCTCCTTGAATCTTGAATTTGAAAACTAAGACCCTGAAAAAGTTGAGGTCTTCTTCTGTGCTGAAATCCACATGAAGCAGGGATGCTCCTCCACTGACGACCTCTGACCTTCAGAAGGTCTCAGTGAGAATGAAGCTTCCAGTCTTCACACATCTGAAGGCAGATAAAAAGAATAGATTTCACAGTAAAATTAACATTCATATTTTTAGATTGCCACACCACAGTAGGGTTTAATAATTTAGTTTTTTATATATATATTTTAACTACAAATTAACTTTCAATGTTTGAAAAGGGTTTCAATTCATTTCCTGAGGTTTGTTCATTTCAATTTAGTTCTACTGAGTAAAAATAGCTTGTTGTACTGCAGCCTTTATTAATTTTATTGTGATTTATTCTCTTCACATCTCTTACTTAAGTGGCAGAAGTCCATAATCTCATAAAATATACCTTAATTCAGCATTTATTCACAGCGCTTAACCAACAGTTCTCTCTATGTCCATAGTTTGTAAAAGAAACCACCATCATACCGGATAAATTATTAATTGACGACACAAACGTTAAAACAAACAAATGATATTATACTTACAGTCTCAGCAGCTCCTAGTCTCCCTCTGCTTCATGGGTTTCAGTCTCCACGCATTTTCCGTTTATCAGTCGTCAACTTTGTAGAGTTCACCTCCGGCCACTAGAGGCCACTAAGGAGTACGTTGTTGAACGATAGGGGATAGTCATCCATTTTGTTTTGCTGTTTGTCTCATGCTCCCGCATTGTTCATGCCACAACCTCTGCATCAAGTTACTGACTTTGTTCCTGTAAGTTTCTCTGCTTCAGTACTTATTCTGTTAGTGATATCCAGTTCTGTCGGTGTCTCTGTTACATATTTCCACGTTTAGTTGCCACGGTCATTTTATATTTGTATATTTGTATCCCTGCAGGGCTCCTTCATCCTTGTCATTAAAATATAAATTGACATCAAGGAGTGTATTTCTTCATGAAGGAGCCATGGTCGTCGTTGAATGCACTGTCCCTGGTTGTGATTTCAAGACGGGCAACGTGTCTGAAGCCCTCGCCATTGCTTTGCTGACAAACCACGGATTTAATCATCAGAGCCCATCTATCCAGGCGCCCGTCCAACCCCCATCTTTTCATGGTCCGAAGTTAGATCGCCCTAGAGTTGACGTGGGCATATCGGCAGAGGAATGGAATATATTCACCTGTCGTTGGGATGTCTTCCGTACCGGTTCGAGCATAGAGGATGCACAAGCTCCTTTCCAGCTGTTCCAGTGCGCCGGGCCAGAACTCGGGGACAACCTGTTGAAAGCCAATCCCAACGCAGCTTCCGGACCCCTGCCAGATCTTTTCGCCGCCATGCGCTCCCTGGCTGTCATTCCAGTAGCCACCTCTGTCCTACGCACCGAGCTGCTTCAGTTACACCAGGAACGTGATGAGGCGTTTTGCGCGTTCTCTGCCAGAGTACGGGGCAAGGCGGAGACATGTGCCTACAACGCGGTATGTGAGTGTGGCAAAAATGTGAACTACACCGACCACGTCATCCGCGATGTTTTAATTAATGGTATATATGACTCGGACATACGCCGCGAGACACTGGGGACACCAGACGTACTGTGCAAGCCAGTTAATGATGTGATTGCGTTTGTCGAAAACAAGGAAATGGCCCGCAACGCTCTTCCATCACCTACCCTATCAGCTGTGTCTTCATTCCAGTGCCTGAGGAAAAGTCCACCATTGGGTGCCGCCCCATCCCCAGTTGACAAGGCCAGACAAGCCTTGTGCCTGGACTGCAAATACTCCTTCAAGGTCTTTACTGAGGGATCCCGCGGATGGAACACTAAGTCCCACCGAGTTTGTATTGACTGCTACAAGGCCCGCCGGCGTAGGAATCGTAAAACACCTGCAATAGACAGTCAGCACGCCGCCGTCGAGTGTGAGCCAATCTCCCAGATTTCTTCGATTCATGCTGGGGCCCGTACCGGCCGACGCCCTGTCCCAACAACTCGTGACAGTGTCCTCAAACCCTCACCCATTAAACTCGAGCACCACATTTTTTCGAGGGGTGAGTGGCGACGTGCCAGGCTGAGAGACCACCCCCGTGTGTCGATCATTGTCGCTGTTGATGAGCCGGATAGACAGGGCAGCAGCACCAGCACCCGTGATTCAGTTAACGAGGCAAGGATATCTGCCATTGCGGACACTGGCACGCAGTCTGACCTCTGGTCCCTGCAGGAGTTCCTGGCTTGTGGATTCCCACGCAATGTCTTGCGCCCTGTCAATCTTAGCCTGTCTGCTGCCAACCGGTCCCCTATCGCCATTGAAGGGGCATTTTTTGCAAGGCTCTCGACAGCCCCCAGCTGTGGTGTGGGGTCGTCCTGCCGCTCCATGATATATGTGAGTAGCTCTGTCCAAGCCATGTACCTCTCCCATGAGTCATTACTCAACCTTGGCCTCTTGCCTTTGGACTTTCCGTTAGGTAGCCGTGGGGTGGGACACGACGGTACACTGGGTTCTGACAACCCTAGCACGTATGACCAGCCCTCGTCCTCTAATGCTACACGGTCCACGATCAGTGGCTGTAAGGGTCCGGCTAGTCCTCAGAACGCTCAGTGTTCGTGTCCCCAGCGTACGGTACCCCCACCATGCCCTACAGAGCTACCGTTCCCTTGCACCCCAGAGAATAATGGTCAGATGAAAGAATGGCTGCTCAAAAGATATGCTTCGTCTACATTCAATACATGCCCTCATCAAGCATTGCCGTGCATGGAAGGGCCACTCATCGAAATACATGTGGACCCGGCTGCTACACCGAAAGCATGCCACACAGCTGCCGTCGTCCCCATACACTGGCAGCAGAGGGTCTATGATGACCTCCTATGGGATGAGGCCCTTGGTGTCATTGAGCGTGTCCCATACGGTGAGCCGGTGACTTGGTGCCATTGTATGGTAGTCACTCGTAAACATGACGGCTCCCTGCGAAGGACGGTGGACCTCTCGCCTCTTAACAAGTTTTGTCAATGGGAGACTTTCGCCACTGAATCCCCATTCCAACTCGCGCGACGCATCCCGAAGGACACCTGGAAGACTGTCACTGATGCCTGGAATGGCTACCACAGTGTACCCCTACGTGAATCTGACCGTCACCTTACCACCTTTATCACACCCTTCGGACGATGGCTGTACACCAGGGCACCACAAGGTTTTCTGTCATCGGGGGATGGATACAACCGGCGTTTCGATGCTGTCCTCTCGGACTTTGAGCGCAAAGAATGTTGTGTGGATGATACTGTCCACTATGACACTGACCTAGTGCAGCACTGGTGGAGGACCATTGACTTTCTCACACGTGTTGGCCGATCGGGCATCATTTTGAATGCTGACAAGTTCCAGTTTGCGGAGAGGGCCGTCGACTTTGCCGGTTTCAGGGTCTCAGACACCACTATCGAGCCACTCCCGAAGTATTTGGATGCTATCAGAGACTTCCCCACCCCGGAGTCCACAACAGATATTAGGAGCTGGTTTGGCCTCGTCAACCAAGTGACCAACTATGCTCAGCTACGTGACACGATGGCGCCATTCAAACCGTTCCTCAGCCCACGTTGTAAGTTTTCATGGTCGTCTGAACTGGAGGAGGCCTTCCAGAAATCCAAAGAAGCCATTGTTGGTGCCATCCGCAAGGGCGTGGAGATCTACGACATGGAGAAACGTACCTGTCTCCGCCAAGACTGGTCCAGGCGAGGTATTGGTTACTTCCTTCTACAACAACATTGTAACTGCACCTCTGGCGCACCGGAATGTTGCTTGAGGGTTGGAGGATTACCCTAGCTGGTTCCCGATTCCTGTCTTCAGCGGAACAATGTTATGCTGCCATCGAGGGTGAGGCCCTGGTGGTGGCCTGGGGCCTTGAGCAGACAAGGTACTTCACACAGGGCTGTGACAACCTCGTCGTGGTCACCGACCACAAGCCACTAGTGAAGATTTTCAGTGACCGTACGCTGGATGAGATCACAAACTCTTGTCTCTTCAGACTCAAGCAACGTACCCTTCCGTGGCACTTCGACATAGTGCACCTGCCTGGCAAGAGTAACCATGCTGCTGATGCCGCCTCAAGGCATCCCTCGCCCTCGGGCTCGGCGAACGTACTCTCATTAGGGTCATGGAGCGTGCCCGATGCCGTGGAGTCAGCGTTGATGGCTTCCATCCGTGATGACGCTCAGGAACTTGGAGCAATCTCCTGGCCTCTCCTAGCACAAGAGACGGCTGCGGACACATGCTTTGCCCAACTACTACACCTCATTGAACACGATGGTGTGGTTGATGCAAATGACCCTGCCCTGGCGGACCTATCTCCAGTGTGTGAGGCCATCTATGCACAGGATGGTGTGCTGCTATATCGTGACCGTGTGGTGGTCCCTCCGTCCCTCCGGGACAGAATCCTTCAGCATCTCCATGCGGCTCACCAAGGCGTTTCTGCTATGGAACACCATGCCCGTGCTATAGTCTATTGGCCTGGAATGTCCAAAGACATTCAGGCCACCAGATATGGATGTGCTGACTGCAATCGGAATGCCCCTTTGCAGGCAGCTATGCCCCCTCTGCCGTCCCCACCTCCATCCACACCTTTCGAGGCGGTGTTCGCTGACTTTTTTGACTATGGGGGCCGCCACTACTTAGTTGTTGGCGATCGACTGTCAGGTTGGGTGGAAGTTCTTAGCTCCTCAGCTGGCACAGACCTAGGAGGCTCGGCAGGCCTAGTTCGCCAACTCCGCTCCTTCTTCGCTACCTTCGCTACCTTTGGCGTTCCTGAGGAACTTTCCAGCGATGGTGGTCCAGAGTTTATGGCAGGCCACACAGAGAACTTCCTGCGCTTGTGGTATGTCAGGCATCGTGTATCTTCAGTTGGTTTTCCACAGTCAAATGGGAGAGCGGAGGTTGCTGTGAAGACTGCTAAGCGTCTTTTAATGTCCAATACTGGCCCGACAGGCAGCCCGATCATGACCGTTTTCTGCGTGCTATATTGCAATTGCGCAACACGCCCGACCCCGACTGCCATCTCTCCCCGGCGCATATCATTTTTGGTCGCCCCCTTCGCGATTCCCTCCCCTTTGTCAACCGACTGGAGAAGTTCTCTAACCCGTATGTCCGACCACTCTGGCGCCAGGCGTGGATGGCAAAGGAGGATGCCCCGTACGACTGAGTCTCTACGGACACACTCGAGACCATTCCGACCACTGGCACTTGGCGAGTCGGTGTTCCTCCAGAATCAGCTGGGCCCGAGCCCTAACAAGTGGGACAGGTTAGGAGTGGTGGTGGAGTCTCTGGGTCATGATCAGTATCGCGTCAAGGTTGACGGATCGGGACGTCTCACTTTACGCAACCGGCGGTTCCTTCGTGCCTTCACACCAGCGACCTCCCATTCTCATGTGCAACCGGCTGCCCCATTGCCGACACCCTATGCCCTTGCGAGAGAGTCTCTACATATCCGCCCAGGCACTCAGCTGTCAGCGGACGAGCACCTTGACTCGGCTTTGGACACATCTGTGCCGGAACCCTGCGATGAAGCTACCTCTGCAACCGACACCCAAGTGGTGCCTGCCCCGACGGTCTCAACCCCGACCGTTCCATCTCCTGCGTCACGGCCACCGTCAGCATCGCCCCGACCCCGTCAGCTGTGCCGTCCGAGGAGGCCGCCCAAGCGCTATGAACCTGAGACGGGCCATTGGGTACAGGATTGAGTCCGTCTACCTCTTCCAGTTTGTTGGTTTCCAGACTGGGGGAGATGTAGAGTTCACCTCCGGCCACTAGAGGCCACTAAGGAGTACGTTGTTGAACGATAGGGGATAGTCATCCATTTTGTTTTGCTGTTTGTCTCATGCTCCCGCATTGTTCATGCCACAACCTCTGCATCAAGTTACTGACTTTGTTCCTGTAAGTTTCTCTGCTTCAGTACTTATTCTGTTAGTGATATCCAGTTCTGTTGGTGTCTCTGTTACATATTTCCACGTTTAGTTGCCACGGTCATTTTATATTTGTATATTTGTATCCCTGCAGGGCTCCTTCATCCTTGTCATTAAAATATAAATTGACATCGAGGAGTGTATTTCTTCAAACTTTATGTTCCAACACAGCGCTGCACGGAGTAAAAGTCCGTTTATCCCCGCTTTATGAAAAATATTCAGAAGCTGCTGAGGACAGTCTTTACGGTGACTTTTGCTGCTAAATTAAGAGACGGACGTTATTAACTCCGCTCGTGTAAATACGAAAGGCGTGTGCACGCGCGGCAGGGAACACAGAAGTTTTATTTATGAAAAATATTCAGAAGCTGTTGAGGACAGTCTTTATGATGACTTTTGTTGCTAAATTAAGAAACACACGTTATTAACTCCGCTCGTGTAAACACGAAAGACGTGTGCACGCGCGGCAGGGAACTCTTGCTGGATGAGAACCGTTTTAACACCACAGAAGAAGAACTAGCATATCCGTTAGCTTGCTAGCTCCGTTAGCGCATTGGTTGTTTATGGTTCTCGGCCATTGTTCCTGGCTCACTGACCCGGTTTCGACCCGATTATACTCAGCAGACGTTCACAAACGTAAAAATATTATATTAAAATATATTAATATTATATTAAAAGATCGATCCGCGGATTTTGTGGATCGATATCGGCTCAGTCAAACGTGGATCGATCCATATCGATATATTGATCTTTTGAACCCACCCCTAAAACACACGCTACAAGGCAGCGAAACACACAGTTCAATATAGTTCATATGCAAAACACGAGCGTATTGTGGAGCGTGTAAAAAATGAGGCTGATTTGGTTCAAGCGGTTTATTACACGAGTCACACGAAGAGCATAGACAGAAAGGCATACAAGTAGGAACTCTTCCCTTAAATAACATGACATCCTTCTAGACTCTTCTCACACACAAAAGATAATCTCCCCCGACTGCAGTCAGTCCATTCATCACACACAAAAGATAATCTCCCCTGACTGCAGTCAGTCCATTCATCACACACAAAAGATAATCTCCCCCGACTGCAGTCAGTCCATTCATCCTTGACACCTCCCTGTTATCTTACTAGGGCATCTAGAAACTTCTCACACACAAAAGGTTAACTTCACGTCCTTTGTTCCTGTCTAAGGTGGTAAACCATTATGCACTCCCCAGGTTGCCACAGTATCCCAAATATTTCAAGGGAGAGGGAAGAGGAGAAAAAAAACCACAGGGATGACGACAGGCAGAGCACAATGGAATAAAGAAAAACAATAGTTCAGGCAGTCTACCCGCATCTAGCATCCAGATCGCAGGCAGGGAAACAAGGATGAGTTCAGGCGGCCTAACCCAGTCCCAGGCCTGGAGAAACAGTACCTCTGGTGGCCGGACCAGGTCACCGAACCAAGAGTCCAGTTTATCGGGTAGCCGACCCAGAACGCCGAAACGGCGAAGGAGTCTCCCAGGTGGCCGACCCGTGTCAAAAGGCCACCAGGACTTGAAGGGAAGAGATAAGATAACAAGGGAGAGCCGGGTCGAGTAAGGGAAATCCCAACGGCACCAGGTGGAGGAGAAAAGGGATTGGGGAAACGATGAGGGACCAGTCCGGCGTCAATGGGTGGAGGATCTGCAGCTCCTTCTCCGAACTCCACACAGACTGGCACTGCACTCTCGTTGGATCCCAAGCGGGACCATGCTGCACCCACGACGGACCCCGATTGGGTCAATGCTGCACCCACAATGGACCCCGACTGGGCCGGCGCAGCACCAGGGACGGCCTCCAAACCCAAACCCAGAACCTCCAGAACAGCGACCGGAATCAACTCAACACTGGTGACCCTGGGAGAAGGCTCAGGAGAAGAAAGAGAATCGGGATCAGGATCACCGGCAGCAACAGAGCCCAGCGAGACAAGCTCGGATGCAGCGGACGGCTGCACCCGGCTCGTCTCCCCGAGAGATAGGCAAAAATGCTCCAGAATAGACAGGAGAAAGACAAAATAGAGCACTTGCCTGATCTCGAGTTATGCCGCCGTCCAGGACTTCGGCAATCCGGGATCAGCAAGTAGAAGGTCCTCCTCTGGTTCCCACTCGGCTACGGCGGGCTCCACAGCCGGCATGATGGTGTCCACAGTCCGGGGATTCCCTGATGCTGAGGTCCACACTGAGGGCCCGCACGGTGTGGTGGCAGGGGATCCGTGACCTGCCGGGTCGGACTGTCCCTCCATGGAGACCCGGGGACGCTTGCTCACCGGCACAGGCTCCAATTTGCAGTCCGCCCTCCTCCTCTGTCTATGACATGGCTGCGGGTCGGAACCAGGCACTCCAGGGCTGCAGGCTCCTTCCTCGTCTGACGGCGTAGACCTGGCGCCGAGGAACGTTCATGGGAAGGAGACACAAAGGTAGCAGGCTCATAATTAATCACTGCAGCAGGTGGAGGGAGCTCAGGGGACTGTGAACCCCAAACTCCACCCCCAGGGATCAAACAAGGCAATTCACCCAGTGAAGGAAAAGAATGAAAAGACACTTGCCTGATCCACTGAGGGCTGATGGAAGCTGCTGCGGTGGGCTTCATTTTCTCCCTTCCCCTTTGGATGGTGATGGAGGGCCCACTGGGAGGACGAAGAGGAGCCACTCGCACCAGACCGATGACGGGCACAGCCGGAGCAGGACTCGTGGGGCTCTCAGCCGCTGGAGAGAACATCACGGAGAAATGAGGAACAATCGAGGCGGGCCGGGGACGAGGCACACACAACCTGGAGGCGGTGGCGGCTGTCTTACCCCTCTGACGGGACGCAGAGGCTACAGCTGGCTGGGAGACAGAGTCCGTGTGGCTACCCGGAACTGGGTCGGGACGGGGTTCTCGCTGTGGATTTGCCAGGGGAATCCCGGCTGACGTCTTTCTCCGTTGGGGATGACCCCTGGGTGGTGCAAACTCCTGGACTGGACAGGGGACAGGAACGGGATCCCGAGGTGAGGAGCGAGGATGCCTCCTCTTCGGCTTCCTGCCGGAGTTTCTCGGAATCAGAATCAGAATCAGAATCAGAATCAGAATCAGATTTATTGCCATTGTTCATGTAGTACACAAACTAGGAATTTGTCTCGGTGCAATGCTGCAACATTAAACATGATAAAATAAAAGAAAGAAACTATACATGCAATAAAGTGTAGAATAAGAGTAAGTGATACTGGTCAGCAGTTAAAATATATTAGCGAGCAGCAGATACTGTGGAGAACCATATAGTGCAGTCGGTAATGCAGGAAGAAAACAGTGATGATTGACATGAGTCTGGTTGAGCTGTTGTACATAGTGCACGAGAGTCAATAAGTCACTTAGTGTTCAGCAGTCTGATGGCAGAGGGGAAGAAGCTGTTCATGTGACGGGAGGTTTTAGTCTGGATGGACCGAAGTCTTCTACCTGAGGGGAGGGGGGCAAACAGTACGTGACCAGGGTGTGAGGGATCGGCTATGATCCGGCCAGCACGCCTCTGGGTCCTGGAGATGTACAGATCCTGGAGAGATGGGAGCTTGCAGCCGATCACCTTCTCAGCAGTGCGCACGACGCGCTGCAGCCTTAGTCTGTCCCTGGCAGTGGCTCCTGCGTACCACACGGTTATGGAGGTGGTGAGGATGGACTCGATGATGGCTGTGTAGAACTGCACTAACATCTTGGTGGGTAGCTTGAGCTTCCTCAGCTGCCGCAGGAAGAACATCCTCTGCTGGGCTTTTTTGATGAGTGAGCTGATGGTCGGCTCCCATTTGAGGTCCCTGGTGATGGTAGTGCTTCTCCAGCCCATGGAGCTTCTCCCGGTGAGCAGAGATGTCCGCCATCCTCGCCATGATTTCATGGTGGTCCGCGTAGCGAGGATGGTGGTTAATAGTCACCTCAGCGAGGTCCAGGTACCAGTGTGCATCGTTGGGAGTGTCGTAACGCCGAGCGATGGAGAGGATGCCATCAATGTCAATGAGGGCCATAACCAGCTCGTAGCCCAAGATCATCGCATAGGCCTTGGGCGGCGCCATCTCCCAGCACACCGATATGAGAAACGGGGGGAAAACTACAAGTCCAACTAAGCAAACTCACAGTCACCAGCGTCTCGCTTGGCTGCGACCTACTGTCATGGTGCGGTCTTGGCGGCCACTAATGAGACGCTATAGGTAACCAGTGAGTTTGCGTATTTATTAAAGGTAAAGGAGCAAGGATACAAAATAATGAGCCTCGTGGGGCAAAACACAAATAAAGGCTTCACTAAACACTGACCATAAACTGAGAACTAGGAAGACTGATGGGAGACAAGAATACAACACTTACATACATACCAAAAGCGCTGAAAGGAACTGGCTTCAGTCATAGGGAGCCCAGTCTGGATAAGGTGAGGTCGCAGCCTGGTGTGACAGAAGCTGCTCCCTTAAATAGGGCAAGATGATTAATCAGCTGATGAGGGTGCATCAGCTGAATCAAAACCAGCTGTTACTGCTTGGCTCTGACAGCCGGAAGCCCCCAGAGACGCTGTCAGAATAAGAGCTCTGAGAGCCCACCAGGAATAAATACAGAATGGGAGGAAAATACTGCATCACCCGAGCGCGGACGAGATCGGCGCTCAGACCATGATATAACTGTTTTACAGCAGATAATTCAGTTATGAAAATAAGCTATCAGCAACCCTATACATTCCAGTTCATGGTATATTTTTTTTTTTTTTTTTTTTTTTTTGTATTTGCTCTGAAGGACTGTTTTGAATCCACTGTGTGGGAGCAGCTTTGTGATCCACATGGTGAGGACATCGACGGCCTCACACACACCATCACAGACTACATCAACTTCTGTGTGGAGAACACCATACCCACCAAGACCATACGGTGTTTCTCAAACAACAAACCCCGGATCAACCCTGAGATAAAGTCACTGCTGAAGGAGAAGAAAAGGATCTTCAAGTCGGGAAACAAGGAGGAGCTGAAGTCCGTACAGAGGGAGCTAAGAAGGAAGATCAGCGAGGGGAAGGACAGCTACAGGAAGAAGATGGAGGACAAGCTGCTGCAGAGTGACGTCAGCGATGTCTGGAGAAGCCTCAAAAGCATCTCTGGGCACCAGAATACCTCTTCCCAGGCCACAGTGGGTAGGGAGTGGGTGAACAACCTGAACCTATTTTTAACAGGTTTGATCGACTGCCCTCTTCTCCTCCTGCCCACCAACCACTGCTGCCTCCACCTTCATCTAGTCCTGCTGTCCACAGCCCTCCCCCCACCCCTTCATACACCTCCCCAGCACACAGCCCCCCTGCCCCAACCTGACCCTCACTAAGACCCAGGTGAGAGCTGACCTGAAGAAGATTAAGGCGAGGAAGACTGCAGGTCTGGACGGCATCAGCTCGAGGCTCCTCAAGTCCTGTGCAGACCAGCTGTGCGGGATCATGGAGCATATCTTCAGCCTGACCCTGAAGCTAGGGAGGGTACCACAGCTGTAGAAAACATCCTGTGTGGTACCTGTACCGAAGACCCCTCACCCCAAGGACCTGAACAGCTACAGACCAGTGGCCCTCACATCACACCTAATGAAGACTCTGGAGAGGCTGCTCCTTGCCCACCTCCGCCCCCTGGTGGGACCAGCGATGGATCCACTTCAGTTTGCCTACCAGCATGGCACCAGGGTGGAGGATACAGTGATCTTCCTCCTACATCGTTCCCTGTCCCATCTGGAGAAGCCTCGGAGCACTGTGAGGATCAAGTTCTTTGATTTCTCCAGTGCTTTCAACACCATCCAAGCAGTGATCCTAAGAGACAAGCTGTTGTGAACAGGGGTGGACCAGCACCTGTCATCGTGGATCCTGGACTACCTCACAAACCGGCCACAGTTTGTGAGAACCCAGGCCTGTGTATCTGACACCATCATCTGCAGTACCCCCCCACCCCCACCCCCCGGAACAGTTCTGGCTCCTTTCCTATTCACCCTCTACACTGCTGACTTTTCACACAACTCACCACACTGCCATCTACAGAAGTTCACTGACAACTCTGCGATCATCTGCCTCATCTCCGATGGGGATGATGCAGAGTACAGAGGACTTATCCAGGACTTCATGGACTGGTGCCTACAGAACTGCCTCCAGATCAATGCGAGGAAAACTAAGGAACTGGTGGTGGACTGCCGCAGGCGAGGACAACCCTCCACAGCACCAGTAAACACCCAGGGAACAGACATTGAGATGGTGACATCTTACAAGTATCTGGGTGTTCACCTGAACAATAAACTGGACTGGTCACACAACACCAACGCGCCCTACAAGAAGGGGCAATGCAGGCTGTTCCTCCTGAGGAGACTCAGGTCTTTTGGAGTGCAGGAGGCACTCCTGAAGACCTTCTATGATTCGGTGGTGGCATCAGCCATCACATTTGGAGTGATCTGCTGGGGCAGTGGTATCACGGCAGTCGACAGGAAGAGACTGAACAGGCTGATCAAAAAAGCTTGCTCTGTACTGGAGCAATGCCTCAACCTCGTGGAAGAGATAAGAGAGAGGAGGATGGTGGTTAAGCTGTCATCTCTGCTGGAGTCCGAGTCCCACCCCATGCAGGACACGCTGAACGCACTGAGGAGCTCATTTAGTGGTAGGCTGTGCCATCCTAGGGGCATGACGGAGAGGGTCCTCAGGTCCTTCCTACCTATGGCTGTCAGACTTTATAACCTAACCAGGGCTGCTCGTAGAGGTCATATTAAATGTACTAAACGTAACAACTTTGCACAATAGAGATCGTCCCCTCCAATACACAACTCAGACAATAACAGTCATTACTGAGGGTGGCAACAACACTGCTGATTCAAATGCGAAATATACTGTCTGCCATGGTGCGGTCCTCGCGAACCACTAATGAGACGCTATAGGCAACCAGTGAGTTTGCGTATTTATTAAAGAACAGAACAATGATACAAAATAATGAGCTACGTGGGGCAAAAACACAAATAACGGCTATGACTAGGACACTCCAACGATAACTGAGAACTAGGAAGACTGACGGGAGACAAGGATACTGCAGCGGCATGAAAAAATAAGCAGCGATGCTGTGGTTTTAAGTAGAGTTTTATTATCATACCGCAGTCACGAGCTCCGCTCCCGGCACGCATGCACCCAAGCGGCTCTCGGAGAAGGAGGACACAAAGTCTGTGTCCAGCAGCAGCAGTTGCAGAAGTGAGAATGAGAGACAGATTTATAGCACAGTGCAGCATATATACTCAACTCAGACAATACATCAAAGAGCATTCCCCAGCAGCTGGTCCGATCAAAGGGACTGCAGAACAGGCATGAGATATTTGCATTTAAGAGACCTACATAACAATAGGCAGATTTGCTAGCCTTTGCTCAGGTGCAGGACAAAGAGGTTACAAGGCACATCTACATATTGATCTCAGCCTCTAGGTCACAGTAAGGACAGGACGCATGAACACTATACATGAATGGCACATTACATCACAATACATGAATGGCACATTGCATCATGATACATGAATGGCACATTACATCAAAATACATGCATGGCACATTACATCTCAGTAGTGCAGCGGGAAAAACCAAGAGAAGAGAGCTGACTGTCCTGTGTGTTGTGGGGGGGTTGAATCAACCCGCCACACGCTCCCCCCCAGAGGGCACGGCAGGGGGCCGAGACCTCGATAATCCATCTATGGGAGCGAGCTGTGGGAGAAGCTCGCTGCAGGCGGAGGGGGAGGGAGGGGAGGGGTAGTGTGTGCTGGCAGGGGCGGTGAAATCATCCGAGCCGCACAAAAATTGCTTGTTGCTCCGCGACGCCGAGGGGCTGTCCCGTTGCACGTGCGGAGATCACAAGAAGAAAAATTTGTCTCTGACTCCTCTCGTGGCCAAGAAGAAAAGCAGGAGCGGCTGTAAGAAAAAAAATAAAAGCAGAGGGAATGGCGTGTTGACTTTAGGGCAGGCGTGACCCTAAAGCCTCGGGAACAGCAGACAGCTGAATTCCCCTTGTGTGCCGTGGCTAAGACCATAAAATCCAGTGAACAAGCTGCGGGCCTCAGGTGTACAAGCAAGCCTGAAGGGCCAGTGTGCAGCAGAAGGAAGGCGGTCAGTAAAGCCATTATTGTCCCGTGCGTGGTGTGCCGTCCTCGTAACTCCCCGGTGCGTGCGCGGGGGTTCCGTGCTTGGGTGGGCCGCTGGAGTGGCGAGTCAGGGTGCAGAATCTGGGTGGAGATCGGCGCAGTTGGCGCCGATAAAATCCAGGTTGAGCTGTGGCTGCAGATTGGCCATGGTGCGTTGGAGCAGTGAGAGGAAATAGACGATCTCTTGTCCCTCAGGCTCGTGCAGATGCGTTGGAGCGGTGGGAGGGAATAGACGATCTTTGTTCCTCAGGCTTGGGTAGATGAGTAGGATCGCTGAGAGGGAGGAGTAGCGGTGAGAGGGAGAAAACGTTCTGTGTCCCTTGGCTGGTCCAGCGTGGACGTCCCGATCTCAGGCGAGGGTCGCGCCATGACGTTTTCAGCAGTTTTCCCGGTCGTGGGTGATGTCCGGAGAACGGCTCGCCTGTGTTGGCTCCGCGTCGAGGTCTCCCTGAAGCCGAAGGGAGAGCGGCTCGTTTACGTCAGGCTGCTGTGTTCGCTGGCAGCGTGTTTTTTTTCAGCGTCGGTTCGCCAGCGTGGCCGTCCAAATCAGAAGGCTACGTCGCACAAAGCGTGTGCGTCTTCGGGGTCACCAGCGCAGTGGCATGAAAAAATAAGCAGCGATGCTGTGGTTTTAAGTAGAGTTTTATTATCATACCGCCGTCATGAGCTCCGCTCCCGGCCCAAGCGGCTCTCAGAGAAGGAGGACACAAAGTCTGTGTCCAGCAGCAGCAGTTGCAGAAGTGAGAATGAGAGACAGATTTACAGCACAGTGCAGCATATATACTCAACTCAGACAATACATCAAAGAGCATTCCCCAGCAGTTGGTCCGATCAAAGGGACTGCAGAACAGGCATGAGATATTTGCATTTAAGAGACCTACATAACAATAGGCAGATTTGCTAGCCTTTGCTCAGGTGCAGGACAAAGAGGTTACAAGGCACATCTACATATTGATCTCAGCCTCTAGGTCACAGTAAGGACAGGACGCATGAACACTATACATGAATGGCACATTACATCATAATACATGAATGGCACATTGCATCACGATACATGAATGGCACATCACATCACAATACATGCATCGCACATTACATCACAATACATGAATGGCACATTACATCTCAGTAGTGCAGCGGGAAAAACCAAGAGAAGAGAGCTGACTGTCCTGTGTGTTGTGGGGGTGTTGAATCAACCCGCCACAATACAACACTTACAAGCAAATAGCGAGGGCGGAACCTAACGCTGAAAGGAACTGGCTTCGGATGTAGGGAAACCAGTCTGGATAAGGCGAGGTCGCAGCCCGGAGTGACAGTAAGAGCTCTGAGAGCCCACCAGGAATAAATACAGAATGGGAGGAAAATACTGCATGACCCGAGCGCGGATGAGATCGGCGCTCAGACCATAACACTGTCTGAGTACATATTTATATTCTGCAGGGTAATTTAACAAACCATAATGCTGTTTATTCCATCTAGCTGCAATGCTCCTGCACTGTGTCTCTGTGTACATATGTATATTCATCTATCGCTTTGGCTAACCAGTTCTTATTAGCTTATTAACTATTGAGTGCTGCTATACTTTTGCTGCTGTATTCCTGGAATTTCCCCATTGTGGGACTAATAAAGGCTTATCTTATCTTATCTTATCTTATCTTATTGTAGCGATCCTTGAATGTGTGCTGGTTGGGAGCATGTTTACAATTATTGTTATGTTATAAGCTGTTGTTCATGTGCCTTTAAGATGTAGCAAAAGTTGTACGTGAATGTACACACTTTACATAGGTTAGTTCTTGGGTGCCAGTCGCCCAATAGAGTACTTTGATGTGGACTGCTCTGATTCCAAACCAAAGGGAGTGAACTGTGTTCAGTTCAAAGGGAACTGAGAACTGAGCAGGGAAGAAGTGAACAACTGTACATCACTGGAAGCTGACAAGAAAATTACCCATAAGTCACTGCTGCTCAAATATGAGAAAAAAACAAACTGTTGTTGCTAACCTTATTAATAAGCGAAGCTGTTAGTTATTGTTTATATCAATTGATAATGATAAAAATATAATTATATTAATATTTCATTTAAGAAGTACAAAATGTCCGTAGTAGTATCAGTACATGTTGAAAGATCTGAAAAAAGGCTTTTCTTTCAATAAATAAAATATTAAACCTCCGTTTATATAAGTAAATCCTTTAAAAAAATATTAAAAAGATCATTACCTTTGTCAGCAAAATGAACCCAAATCCTCCCCTCTGTAGGTAACAATTTTATCACAAAACATGGCAAATTTACAGGAACAGTGTTCTTTTCTTGGTGTGCTTCATTTTTGCATCTGTGAACATAGAACTGATGTGCCTTGCCAAAAAGTTCCAGTTTTGTCTCGTCTGTCCATAGGACATTCTCCCAGAAGCTTTGTGGCTTGTCAACATGCAGTTTGGCAAATTCCAGTCTGGCTTTTTTATCATTTGTTTTCAACAGTGGTGTCCTCCTTTGCCATCTCCCATGAAGTCCACTTTGGCTCAAGCAACGACGGATGGTGCGATCTGACACTGATGTACCTTGACCTTGGAGTTCACCATGAATGTGTTTAGAGGTTGTTCTGGGCTCTTTTGTTACCATTTGTATTATCCGTCTCCTCCTGCGGCCACATCCAGGGAGGTTGGCTACAGTCCCATGTATCTTAAATTTCTGAAAAATATGTGCAACTGTAGTCACAGGAACATCAAGCTGCTTGGAGATGGTCTTATAGCCTTTACCTTTAACATGCTTGTCTATAATTTTCTTTCTAATCTCCTGAGACAACTCTCTCCTTTGCTTCCTCTGGTCCATGTTTAGTGTGGTAAACACCATGTCACCAAACAGCACAGTGACTACTTGTCACCCTTTAAATAGGCCGACTGACTGATTACAAGTTTGTAGACACCCGTGATCTGCTGCTCGCTAATATATTTAAAAACTGCTTTGACTAGTATTACTCATTCTTATTCAGAATCAGAATCAGAATCAGAAAAGATTTATTGCCAAGTACATTAACAGATCACTGATAACATACGAGAGAATTTGACTTGACACAGAAAATGAACCTGCATTTCCAGTGACACGGCTGCATCGGGGACACGCCTGCCAACAGGATAGAGGGTACAGGTAGCATAAGAATAAGAATAATACGAGGAACAATAGGAAGGAGCAAAAAAATCATTGATTCAGAATACTGGTTGCATAATCAATCAATATTATGATTACAAGGGAAAAAAAAGCTCTCGATGCACATACGCAAGACAGGATTCACAAGACACAAGACACAAGAGAGCAGTGTGTGTATCTTTATTCAGTTCATGGATCAATGTGTGTGCGCTGTTGAAGCAATGTTGATGATAATAAGAGAACAACAAGGGCACTTGGCAGGAGATGTTTTGTCTGGCTGCCGCCGATCGTCCTTGCGAATATCTGGGCAGGCTGTCCAGATGGCTGTCCAAGGCCTTGTGCTCGATGATTTTGAAAACACAGACTGCAGACAGCCAGGAGGAATTTTCATGGGGAAATTGAGCCAAATCAGACTGATCACAGAGAAGGCTTTTTATTTCTTCTGTAGATTCAGTACTTAATCCTTCATTGCGGGGCTTTAAATCCATCGTGGAAAGACCTAAGCGAGACCATGATGTAATCCACCTTCCGAGACAGTTCTCCATTTGTCGCTATCAGGGTCTTCTCCAATTTTTCAATTTGACAGATGCACCTCGCCTGGCCAGCATTTTGATAGGTTGTATCCATCTTCAGCAATTTGCGGTACACCAGGACAATCTCAGTTCCAATCAGAAAGATCCCGATCACCATTATCACGAAGACATACAAATCTTCAATATCTTCGATAGAGAGATTAGTGAGACACAAGATCTTCCAATTACTTGTGTCACGTAAATAGCCCGCTGGAGCCGTTCCTGCGGGGCAGACAGCTTCCCCCGGAGCACTTTTCCTTGTTGAAAAAATAGTGTCAATTGTGTTCAAAGCCCAGCTTATTAACTCCATAATTTCTTTCTTTCGACGGTCGCAGTTAGACGCAGACAGACAACAGCAAGCTGGGATCCAGTAGTTGGGGAGGAAGGAAAAAAAAGTCAGAGCAAGAGAGAAGGAAAAAGCGTCTGCTCTCTTGGGATGTATAGTTGCTATACTTGCATGTATAGTTTTTATTCTTTTATCTTATCATGTTTAATGTTGCAGCATTGCACCGAGACAAATTCCTAGTTTGTGTACTACATGAACAATGGCAATAAATCGGATTCTGATTCTGATTCTGATTCTGATGTTAATTATATAGGTTATATATAGGTTCTATAGTCGTGTTAGTTTCTTTTTTACTTTCCATGGGTAATCCCTTTGTCTGTCGTGTGTGTTTCTGTTGTTTGGCTGTCAACTGTCATGCTGCTGTTACACTGTAATTTCCCAGTTTGGGATCAATAAAGTACATCTATCTATCTATCTATCTATCTATCTATCTATCTATCTATCTATCTATCTATCTATCTATCTAATTAGAGGACACATCTTGGTTGAACATGTCCCTATGGTCACATTATTTTCAATCTTTTCTAGGGGTACCATCATTTTTGTCCAAGCCTGTTTCATGAGTTTATTTTTTAAAGTAATTCTGTTGAACCACAATTCAAAAGCATTGTCTGATTTTCATTGGTTAATTTTCATAGAATTTTTATTTATTACCACTTTTGTCAGATTAGAGTTATTTCTGTGACCATTGTGAATTTTTCTTTTCACATGCTCCACCCTTGTAGTTTTATTGGTCGATGGTAGGGGCTCGCCTGTAGACCGTTACAGGGGGAGGACTCTCCCTCTCCGTTCATTGGATAGAATGACCCCGCATTTGTTGAGTAGATGGGTGGGTTCTTATTCTGCATTCTTCTAATGTAGATTGTAAAATGGCACGATCTAACCCGTCAACTTTTTTTTTTTTAAGTTTTTTAAAAGTCCAACTTAGAAACTCGGAAAAGAAGGTAAAAGCATTTGCCTTATTTTTTTTTAAAGATAATGTTTTTTTTAATTGGAATTTGCTGTGGTAAATACATTTGCAAATGATAAAGTTATTGAAATAAATTGAATAAAATAATTTACCTGTTGGTAAATATCGTGTACGGTGTTTTACCGTCCGGATGCCCTTTCTTATATTTTTTAATGTATTATGAAACCAAACCGAGAATCCTGAATATTTGTCTGTCAAGTCTGCCGAGAGAAAAAGAAAAATCACTTGTCTACAACAAATCTGTTATCCAAAATCGGGTTAGTGAAATATTTTAGTGTTACTACAACAAAAAAAGTTGTGTGGAAAAGGAATAAACTAAATCAATAGTTAGTCATCGAGTAAGATTCTGGGGTACTTGTGTTTTTTCACATTGCACATTACACATTAATCAGGTTGAAGTAACTTTGTTTAACATAGTTTCATTTGATTCAGGTTTATCTTCATGAAGCATTTAAAAAAACAGTTTTTGTCAACAGAAAAGCAAAAAATGTGTATGACACAACATGGACGGCATTATGCTAAATTCATCAAACATGAACGCAAAGGTCTATGTCAAGGTACTGGAGAGGAGAGTCCGGCTGTTCGTCGAACCTTGGATTCAGGAGGAGCAATGTGGTTTTCGTCCTGGCCATGGCACATCGGACCAGCTCTTTACCATCTTGAGAATTCTCGAGGGTTCGTGGGAGTTTGCCCAACCAGTTTACATGTATTTTGTGGACTTGGAGAAGGCATTCGACTACGTCCCTCGTTGTTTTTTGTGGGGGGTGCTTTGGGAGTATGGGGTATCGGGCTTGTTGTTACGAGCTATTCGGTCTCTGAACGACCGTTGTGAGAGTTTGGTTCGTATTGCCAACACTCGATCGGACTCATTCCCAGTGAGAGTTGGACTCTGCCAGGGCTGCCCTTTGTCACCGATCCTGTTCATAATTTTTATGGACAGGATTTCTAGGCGCAGCCAGGGAACGGAGGGTGTCATGCTTGGTGACCACAGGATCTCATCTCTGTTGTTTGCAGATGATGTTGTCCTGTTAGCTTCATCCAGCAATGACCTACAGTTCTTGCTGGGATGGTTTGCCGCTGAGTGTGAAGCGGTTGGGATAAGAATCAGCACCTCCAAGTCCAAGTCCATGGTCCTCAGCCGGAAAAAGGTGGATTGTCCTCTCCGGGTTGGGGACAGGCTCCTGCCCCAAGTGGAGGAGTTTAAGTATCTTGGGGTCTTAATCACGAGTGAGGGGAGAATGGAGCGAGAGATTGACAGATGGATCGGAGCAGCATCTGCAGTGATGCGGACGTTGTACCAGTCTGTTGTGATGAAGAGGGAGCTGAGTTCTAAGGCAAAGCTGTCGATTTACCAGTCAATCTACCCTCACCTATGGTCACGAGCTTTGGGTAATGACCGACAGAACAAGATCGCGGCTACAAGCGGCTGAAATGAGCTTTCTCCGTAGGATTGCTGGACTCACCCTCAGAGATAGGGTGAGGAGCTCAGTCATCCGGGAGAGGCTCAGAATAGAACCGCTGCTCCTCCACATTGAAAGGAGCCAGTTGAGGTGGTATGGGCATCTGATTAGGATGCCTCCTGGATGCCTCCTACTTGAGGTGTTTCGGGCACGTCCCACTGGGAGGAGACCCCGGGGCAGACCCAGGACTCGGTGGAGAGATTATGTCTCCCAGCTGGTCTGGGAACGCCTTGGTGTCCTCTCTGAAGAGCTGGAGCAGGTGGCTGGGGAGAGGGAAGTCTGGGCTTCTCTGCTTGAACTGTTGCCTCCGTGACCCGGACCTCCGGAAAAGCAGTAGAAGATGGATGGATGGACCTGTTGGTAAATATCGTGTACGATGTTTTACCTCAGGATGCCCTTTCTTATATTTTTTATGTATTATGAAACCAAACCAAGAATTGTGAATATTTGTCTGTCAAGTCCACCGAGAGGGAAAAACAGAGTTTTTGTCAACAGAAAAGCAAAAAATGTGTTTGACACAACATGGATGGTGTGAGGCTAAATTCATCAAACATGAACACAAATATACCAGAGGATGTTTAGTTTGTACAAAAACACCTAAAAAAAAAAACCTGCAACCACAATAAAAACAGGGTGATGTCAGCCCTTTACAAACTTGTATCAGGTGTTTAATAAACAAATGTCTAGTACAAGCAGAGTAAGTTATTATAAAAAAATAAGGGAGCTAAAAATTCTTTCTTCAAACATGCTGTCATGATCCGCTCTGCATGCCTGCTGCCCTAATTATCTCCACAGCTGCGCGCACACCTGTTCATCCTATCTAGCGGCCTATTTAAGCAGCGCTGCCCTCTGGTCTGCACAGAGACATCAACGCTCCCACGATCTGGCAAGACCTTCTCACCTTCCCTACTCATCCTGCTCTGGAGTTCCACATCCCCTGCTTCGTTCTACTATGCACCTCTCCTGGGAGTCTGGACTCCCCACCACCAAGTAAGCCATTATCCTTTCTTGCACTCTCCGCTCTTCTCCATCTCCCCTGTGCACAGGTGGAAGCCTCCTGGCGGCGGACCTGAGCACAGTCTGCACCTCTCCTACACAGTACAACCTCCACCTCTCCTCCACTGTACAAACTGGCACCTCCACCGTACAAACACATCATCAAGGACATCTACCAACCTGGAGCTGACCTGTTTGACCTGCTGCCCTCAGGTAGGCGCTACAGGTGCATCAGAGCCAGGACAAATAGACTCAAAAACAGTTTTTTTTCCAAAAGCCATCATGGCTCTGAATTCTCAGTCCAACCCTCCCTGACCCCCCCCCCCCCCCCCCGTAGACCTCTAAACACATTATTGTGTAATTGACATTTACGGTCCAGAATGCTGTGTAATCTTTTTAATCTTTTTATTTTTATATTGTATATATAACTTATTTTTTTTATCTTAGATTACGTACACTGTACACATTATACATTATTTATTGTAGGAATTTATTGTTTTTATGCTTTTTATTTTTCTCTTTTACATATGTTGCATTGAAGGAGATGCTTAAATCTCATTGTACATTTGTTTGTATAATGACAATAAAGGCTATCTATCTATCTATCTATCTATCTATCAATCTACCTACCTTCACCTCGTTGGCAGCGGCAGCCTTGGCACAGAGCAACTGGACTGGAGCCTTGGGAGTTCTTCAGCGCCTCAGCTCTCCTGCCTACTCGTAAGACAGCACATTCTCTGTTACAATCCTCCATACCTCAAACACTCATCCATCTGTCTGTGTTTCCTCCTAGGGTTGCCAGTCAGAATGGTGCTCTGCCCACCCTTCTGCTACACTCCTACACACACGCACACACCCACACTCACACTTATTATAATAAAAGATAATTGTGCTTATTCTGAGTCCACATCTGCTCCTGGGTCACCCAATCATGTCACATGCAAATGTACTTCACACATGTACTTGTGTGATTTAACAAAAGAGGTCTCTAAAATGGTGTTATGCAAAGAAACAAGTATACAACTGATGGAGATACTACTGCCTTTCAATGATAAATGTTTATGGGAAGGTAATGCAAATTAGTTTATCCTTAAATGCTTCTGTACAACTAAATAAAATGCTTTTTTGTAATTCTTCCAAACAAATACTTGTATCAATGTTTCTTTTTTGAAACTAGCAAATGCATTTTTAACCACATTAATCATAGTGAAGCAACTTTGTGTGAATATACTAGTTTCAAAATCAGAGTTTGTGTCAACACTGTGCAACGTGTCATTTGTTATTACAAAAGATAAAAACTATTCTTATTCAAAGAAGTAAGTACACTGTTATTTCAAATTAATTTTTTCAGAATCTGGTATTCCTAATGCCGGTAATGTAGTACGGTGCAAAGTGTTTAACGCCTTCAAGAACCAGCCAAAGACCCGAGGTAATTACTTTAAAAAGTCCATAGTAACTGAGACATGACGCTGCATGTTAGCTTTAGTTCTTTATCGTATGTCTCTGTGTGCTGAATCTGATAGACATAGCCCGCAAAACTTTTCTCCTAAAAAGCAGAAAGGAATAAACACTGATGCTCTCATGTCTGAGTGGGGGGTGGCAGCCAGAAGAACGTTAAATTTGCTACCGCAAAATAAACCACACTGTGGCTTATATTAATCATATATTCCATACCTACATATGTATAGACATATTAGAATGTTTAGTGATTACATATGTGGAATGACCTCACGCCTCAGAACAGGACAAGAGGTCTCAACCGCCGGCGAGGATCAAAGAACAGACGGAGTCGCAGTGGTGGAGACCGGATCGAACTTCCTGACCACCCAGGGTCAGGTGGAGGAGATGGAGGACAATAGAGGGGGATTACGTTAATGCGGGATGTCAGCTTTGATATGCAATGTCTTTTGTTGAGTGTGGGTATAAGTATGAAGGTCTGACTGCGCTCGACCTCTCATTCTGTTTCTGCATCTAGATGAGACATGTTAGGGAGGTGAAGCTGATAATAAATCTTGATTTATAAAATCACATCGCTTCTTCATTTCAAGCTCCCTACACACACTTTTAAATGATAAAGCTTTGAAAAAAAGAGTAAATCTTTGATTGTTAGTGCTGTTAAAAGTATTAGGGATAAAAGTTACCTCAGATTTCTCTGAAAGAACGGTGCAGCCCTGTGACAGTCTGGGTCAATGTGGGTGCGTGCTTTTATGTTAAGATTAAATAGGCCTGTTTGCTCAGGTCAGTGTTTGTTTGTGTGTGGGAGGGGGGGACGGTAATCCCCCCTCATACAAACGATGGTCACAGGAGCAGACCCTGTGAAAAAAGCTTTGGAGTGTGGTCTCCTTATTGACGACTGCATTTGTTACAGATACACAAATAAAAAGCACATGAAAAAACAAGTAGCTGATTGAAGCTGAGAACACACAGATTGTAAAGTCTAAAGACTGTTTTAATATTCTCTGGAAAAATAAAGTATAACTATTTTAATGCGGCCGTTAAGTTTGAAGTCTTTGAAAGCAAATCTTGTGACATTTGAGTTGCTGGCAGAGAAAAAATTTTGCAACTTCAGGAGCCAAAAATGTCAACTTCATGGTTAAAAGTACTAGAAATACAGTCCTAAATCAGATTTGCCTCAACAAAAGGAATGCACTATATGAATAGAATGAATGGGGTTACAGCCCGCTGACTGAAAAACAAGATGTCACTAAAAGCCAAAGTTTCCAAATCTTCCACACAGTACCTTTAGTCTTCAGCATCATTTCAAGTACATAATGATGATAACCACAGTAGTAGCATTTGGTGAAAAATTGGCCTTCATTTTCTTTTGATATTTTTCTTTTACGTGTAACACTGATACAAACAATACTTTCCCCTGCAGGACGACAAACATTGAAACATCCGTTGTAAATGAAGTTCTGTTTTGTCTTATCTAAAAGCAAATTTAACAAGAGGTTCCTCTTTTCAAGGCTCTGCAATGGTGGCAAAAAAAAAATGATAACATCTTTCCCCTGGCAAATTTTGACATAAAGCAGCAGACGGGTTGACATAAGCTTTGACATAAGCTGGACAGAACACTAGGGAGGGGAGTTTGAATGTTGAAAAAACTGTAAACTGATTTAATTTTTTTTTTTTCAATTACCCACCTTGTACAAAAGCTCAAGTCATATGGGATGGTAAAAAAAAACACGCAGATGCACAGACTGCCAAAAACCCTCTCCAAATTCTGGTTTAAAGTTGTTATGAGTGGTTGGAAAAAAACTCTGCCTTAAAGTTACAAAACTAATTTAACCGTTGGTAAATATCATGTACAAGTTGTGGGATGTTTTACAGAATTGTTTCATGCAGACAATCCTTAGAAGGCTGTTGTATGGTCATTTAAAAAATTTAACCACAAAATATAAAATGCTTTTATAAGAGAAATGTTAAATTTCCTAGTATCAGCACAAAACAAACTCTAAATTATTGCCGGTGTTTGTTTTCATGGCAGCACATGCTTAGGAAAGCTCAGCAAACATCCTACAGTCACTCAGAAATGCAAAATATGTGTTTACATAGTGGAATTTGATCCTATCTAAAGTCAGTCAGCCTAACAGGTAAACTATTGCAACACTAAGAGTCGTGTGAATTAATCACCGTGATTAGAGGTACATTAGACACCTGGAATGCGCCCTTTGAACGGGGGGTACTGTGGTGATCCGAGTGCTGATCCCATCCGCGCTCGGGTTACTCAGCATTTTCCCTTTTCTCCCATATTATTTTGGGTTTGTTATTAGTGCCTTTCCAGGGTTTTTATTGTGACAGCGTTATGGCCGAACTTCCGGCTGTCAAAGCCGAGCCGGTGCTGTGACAGCTGTTTGTGATTTCGTTAATTACGTTCCCCCTTCCTGTGTGGTTCCTTTACTTTTGTGTTTAGTATTTAAGGGAGCAGCTGAGGCTCACTTCTCGCTGTGACCTACATTTGTGTTCCAGGACTGGAGTCCTTAACCCCGGCTCCAGCCTTTCCTCTGATTCATCTTCGCTTCGGCTCTTGTAAGTGTGTGTTCAATAGCGTTAGGCTCCGTCCTTGCTACACTCTCACATTCAATGTCAGTGTTTATTATTTTGTGTTCTAGTTTTATGTATGTGTTTTGCCCCAGGTGGCTCTTTACTTTATTCTTTGTTAAATAAACAGACAAACTTACTGCTGGCTTCTGGCACCTCATTAATGCCCTGAAAGAGTCATTCATGTCAGTAGGTCGCAGCCAAGAGAGGTGCCAGCTACAGTAAATTTGTTTTTGGCTTGAGTTTTTCCCTTCTCTGGGTGCCAGTGTTTTGGGTAAGATGGCGTCATCCGAGCATGGGTTTTGCCCCGAGTGGCTGTGGGAGGTTGATGACCTCCTGTCCAACGCCCATCTGTCCATTCCCTCCATCACCACACATTGGTACCTGGACCTCACGCAAAGGATGCTAAAGCACTATCACCTGATCTCGTTTCCAGAGGGCAAGGAGAGAGTGTCGGTGATAGAGGCGCTGCGGGAACTGATAGAGAATGCGGCCAAGAAGCTGCCACTTCCTCTCCGAGACACGGTCATCCCGACGAGGGAAAGTCTCCTGGGCGGGCCGGTCCTCTGCGAGGTTCCCGTCTGGACTCTGTCCTGGGTTGTCAGAAGAACTCCACCTCCCAGCCAGCTGCTTCTTCTGCACCACGACGAAAGGTGAGGACACCAGCCCCAGCCTCCGGGTCATCTCATTTCGCTGTTCTGTCAGCTCCATGTTCCCGGACTGCCTTGGCTGCTCCTCCCTCCTCCTGGGCGCTCCCTTCAGCTGCTGTGAGCCCAGCGAGTCCTCGTCTGGCTCCACCCATTGCAGTTCCTCTGCAAGGTCCCCGTCTGGATCCTGTTCCAGGCCACCATAGGAACTCCGCCTCCCAGCCAGCTGTTTTCCCTGTGTCAAGACAGAAGGGAAAGTCAGCAGCCTCAGCCTCCGGGTCATCCTTCCCCACTGTTCCATCAGCTCCTCGTCCCCGGACTGCCTAGGCTGCTCCTCCCTCCTCCTTGGCACTCCCAGCGAATCCTGCTCTGGCTACGCCCGTCACCGATCCTGTGGGAGTGGCTGCTCCTTGTTTTCCCAGGGGGCCCTCCGTCACCATCCTTAGGGGAAATGGGAGAGCCAAGCTCGCTATAGCAGTCACCATCGTTCCCCAGGAAAACAGGCAAGTGTTTTTTCATTCTAAATCTCAGTATAATGAATTGCCTTGTCTGATTCCTGGGGGTGGAGCTCAGGGTTCACAGTCCTCTGAGTTCCCACCACCTGTTGCAGCCATAAACATTGAACCTGCTAACTCTGTGTTTCCTCCCCTTCTCTCCGAGCGTCCCCTGGTGCGAGGAGTAGACCGTCGGGAGGAGGAGGAGCCTGTGGGCCTGGAGAGCCTGGTTCTGGCCCCGCAGCCACATCACGGGCAGAGGAGGAGGGCTGACCATCATTTGGAGCCTGTGCCGACAATTAAGCATCCCCGGGTCTCCACGGAGCAGCAGTCGACCCCAGCAGGCTACGGACCCCCTGCCACCACGCTGTGTGGGCCGTCGGCGTGGGTTCCTGGTCTGTGGAGACCATCATGCTGGCTGTGGAGCCCACCGCAGTCGAGTCAGAACCAGTACCGGACCTCCAGATCATTGAGCCCGGATCGTCGGAGTCCTGGACAGCGGTGAAGCCCGAGATCAGGCAAGTGCTCTATTTTGTCTTCTTGCTTTCTGTTCTGGAGCATTCTTGCCTGTCTCTTGGGGAGAATTGCCGGGAGCAGCCGACCGCTGCATCCGAGCTCGTCTTGCCGGGCTCTGCTGCTGCCGGTGATCCTGACCTCTGTTCTCCCTGTCTGTCCGAGCCTTCTTCCAGGGTCTCCAGAGAGGAGTCGGCTCCAGTCGTGGTCATCAAGGCTCTGGGTTCATGTTTGGAGGTCATCCCAGGTGCTGCACTGGCCCAATCCGGGTCCACCGTGGGTGCTGCACTGGCCCAATCCGGGTCCATCGTGGGTGCTGTGCTGGTTCAGTTTGAGGTCGGTGAGGGAGCGGCAGATCCGCTTCTGCCTGACACCAGACTGGTTCCTCATCCTCCCCCCATTCTCCTCCACCGGACGTCACGGGGGTCTCCTTTACTTGGATCGGCTTCCCCTCGCTGATCCCATCCGCGCTCGGGTTACTCAGTATTTTCCCTTTTCTCCCATATTATTTTGGGTTTGTTATTAGTGCCTTTCCAGGGTTTTTATTGTGACAGCGTCACGGCCGAACTTCCGGCTGTCAAAGCCGAGCTGGCGCCGTGACAGCTGTTCGTGATTTCGTTAATTGCGTTAATTGCGTTCCCCCTTCCTGTGTGGTTCCTTTACTTTTGTGTTTAGTATTTAAAGGAGCAGCTGAGGCTCACTCCTTGCTGCGACCTACATTTGTGTTCCAGGACTGGAGTCCCTAACCCCGGCTCCAGCCTTTCCTCTGATTCATCTTTGCTTCGGCTCTTGTAAGTGTGTGTTCAATAGCGTTAGGCTCCATCTTCACTACACTCTCACATTCAGTGTCAGTGTTTATTACTTTGTGTTCTAGTTTTATGTATGTGTTTTGCCCCACGTGGCTCTTTACTTTATTCTTTGTTAAATAAACAGACAAACTTACTGCTGGCTTCTGGCACCTCATTAATGCCCTGAAAGGGGCGTTCATGTCAGAAGTTTCGCCATCATTAACCCCATCCTAACCCTATCCCACATATGGACAACAGATTACAAACACAATCTGTCAAGTTTGACCAGAAGTTTGACCAGAAGTTTTGGATCAAAGGTCATGTTTTAAAAACACTTTTGATTGACAACCTAATTACACGGGGTCACGGGTCATATTTTCAAAACACTTTTGATTGACAACCTAATTACGTGGGGTCACGGGGGCAGGGGCAGGGTCAGGTCAGGGGGCGTGGCATCTGTCAAAATGAGAAAGGGGGTGTGTACAAGTAGTACCTTTCCTCTCTGCAGCGGTAGACTGACGCCATCCAATTCCACTGTGAACCACTTATATGGCATGTTACTGGAGTCCACAGAATGAACGATGGTCGGACTGGGCTGACTGGGCGAGCTAGACAGCGAGCTTGCAGGAACCGAACAACACACTCTGGCAAAATGGTTTAGCTCACCACAGCATTGGCACTTCTGTCCTGTGGCTGGGCAGGCAGGCACGCATGTCTGGTGCAAGAGAGAGCCACAGTTACTGCATGCTTGGCATGCTGTAGTGCCTTGTCGTCCCACAATGTTCACTTCAGGGTCCTTGTGAGAAGACGTGGGATCGGTGAGCTGAGCAGCTGAGGTAACAGCCTGTGCTAGCAGAGCTGGATGTCAGGAGCATGGGCTGGAGGCTCCTAGCTGCATTGCTAACTAGGCTACTGTATCTAGCTGGGACGCCATTTCCACCGCCCTGGCCAGCAGTAAGTCATCTGGCGCCATTAGCAGCTTCTCCCACAGCTTTAGATTGGTGGTGTGCTCCCCTAACTGGTCTTGCATTATCTCATCTTCCAGGTGTCTAAACTTGCACGTACTAGCCAAACAGCGGAGGTCGGTGACATATTGTTGGACTGACTCACCTGCACGCTGTCGGTGCTGGTGAAACTTCATTCTTCAGAACAAAACGCTCTCTGGGGTGGCAAAATGTCCGGCTAATAAAGCAACACACTCATCGTAGGTGTCCGCAGGTTCAAGCATCCAAAAAGCATGTTGTCCCTCGCTGCCAAGGCTATGAATTAGCATGGCTCATAGCTTAGCTTTGCTAACTTTAGCTAAGTCGATGGTGGACACAAACGTTTCAAGTGACTCGTACCAACGGGACCAAGGAATAGGTGGCTCAACAGACAGAGTGAGGAACGGTGGTAGTGGTGTCAGCAAAGTCTGCATTATCCTCGTCGCCAATATTATGTCCGGAAATAAGGGTGGATGCATCCACGTGTTGAGGTTAGCTTTATTGAATGTTAGCCAACAATACAGTGCACAGTGCAGGTGGAGCGTGGAAGGGCGGCATGTCAAAGAGGACAACTGGCCCTGGGCAGCCGTCTAATATACCCTGCGGCGTCATGAAGTCACATGTGTGTGCGTGCTATCGCAGTGTAGTGCATCACACCGTTACACATACACCACAAGGCAGTCTTAGTGTAGAAAATTAGTCAATGAATTAAATTTTCTCATGGCTGATGAAGTGTGTTGTGTGTTTCATCCTATATCCATCCATCCATCCATCTTCTTCCGCTTAATCCTTTTCAGGTCGCGGGGGGGTTGGAGCCTATCCAAGCATCTTTGGGCGAGAGGCAGGATACACCCTGGACAGATCGCCAGTCCATCGCAGGTCCAACACAGAGAGACAGACAAACATTCACTCTCACAATCATACCTAAGGACAATTTAGAATCCCCAGTTTGATGCCAATTAACCTAACTTGCATGTTTTTGGCATGTGGGAGGAAACTGGAGAAATCCCAGAGTAAACCCACGCAGACACAGGGAGGACATGCAAACTCCACACTGATCACTGTTGGTCGGGGGCTGGGATCGAACCTAGGATCTCCCGGCCAAGGGTGAGTTACTGTGCTGCCGCAGTGCTAACCGCTCCACCACCGCGTTGCCCGTTTCATCCTATAGTCAAAGTCAAATTTATTTATAGAGCACATTTAAAAACAATCAAGTTGACCAAAGTGCTGCACATCGAGATGAAGTTAAAATCAAACTACACAACCAAAAATAGATGATAAATAGGAATAAAATGCATTAAAAGAAAATAGAGTAAAAACAGCACAGAATACAGTCAACTGTTGAATTTTCACTCTCTGCTTCAATCAAATCCCATTGAGAACCGATGTGTCTTCAGCAGTGATTTAAAATCAATTAATGATTCAGCAGTGTGTATGTGGACAGGTAAACTATTCCACAGTCTTGGAGCAGCCACTGCAAAGGCTGAATCCCCTCTTGTTTTAATTTTGATTTTGGTACGTCAAAGAGCATCTTGTTAGTTGATCTCAGTGGAAACAAGCTCTGATAACCATAAGATGGTGTGGGGACCCAGCACACTGTGGACGGACACTATCTCACACTCATCAGGGCTGGAGGAAGTGGAGGACAATTGACATACGGACAGAGAGCCCCAGGGGGCAATCAGTTGGGACTATTATGTATGCGTCCTCGGAGAGGACGTCTGGGCCGGGCGCTAGCTGATGTCATGCTAATGATGGGTATTAAATGACAATCACTATGCTAATGTGCCATGCATTCTCTCTGTCTGTATAACGTATAAAAGAGCTTGTTACACATGCCTAAGCAGTGCAGTAGCTCACCGAGCCACAAAGCGTGTTTCATTATGTTGGAGGAAATAAAACCTTGCACCCTTCCAGCTCATTGCATCTCGCCTGTTCTATTACCTCCACATTGGTGACCCTGGACGTGCATGGTGCGTCTCTCGACTATGCCATTTTCTCCACACTGGTGACCTGACGGAGATGAACTGTCTCTCCATTACGTCGCACACCACATGGTGACCTGACGTGGGATAACCGTCTGCCCCCTTTCACCGCGCTGTGGAGTCCAGAGTACCAGAGAACGCCTGCATCCTCTTCATCCGCATCAGAGCGCGCTCTCCGGAGCGGGCAGTGCTGGGACCGACACGCACCATGAATGGCGACACAAGCGAACTGAAGGAAACAGCCTGAACGGGGAAGATTATCTGCGCTGTCTGCGTTGATTTTCATCAAGCTCCCCAACCCTGACTCACCTCCCTACAGCGGACTTTCAGTGCACAGAAGCCCCGTGAGCACACCACAGGATTATGAGGACAGCGCAACTTCCAGCTACGCATCAGGTACAAATCGGCTCCACAGACTCACACACCAGCTTCCGCAGCTGCACATGCCCCGGGAACATTGCCGGTCGCCATCCTGGGAACCTTTAGGGCTGCTGCCACTCCTAAAGCAGACGTGCAGCCTCACACGCAGGACATGTGTTTGTCTCTCAGCCGCTGCGCACAACGGGAATTTAGCTGATTGCTTTCCTCAATGCCTTTAAGGCTGCTTCTGCACCTAAAGCAAAACTGCCAAGTCCCTCACACAGCTTCAGTTTTATCACAGCCACTATGCATCCTCGGGGAATTTGGCTGTTCACCTTCCCCTCATCCTCGTAGGACTGCACCCGCACGAGGAGTCAGAGACTAAATTTTTTCACAGCTGCTACGGATCACCGCCAGGTTTACCGGGAAAGTCCCTCACCATGGTGGCTCCACACGCAATTTTTGCGCAGCCCAGACACTTTTGACTTCCCGGGCCGGCCCTCACTTATCCCCATCCACCTCCCCCTCCTCCTCCACATTGTTCTTCCCGCACCTCACTCCCTAAAGCCAGCCAATCACCGGTTCGTTCCATTACGCACGACGCGCACCGGCCCTGTGTGCCCACGATCCACGGCCGTTCAACGTGCTGGAACTCAGAGCGGAGCACACTGTCTTTTCCACCTCCCAACGGACTGACGTGCCCTCCGACACTCCTCTACAGCAGGACAGTTCTACCGGAGAGGCAACCCCCGCTGCAGCCTCCACTGGCACCAACTGGAGCCCAAACGACCCGGGGGGGGGGGGGGTCACAGCCCCTTCTGAGTGTTCTGGGGGGAGCCATGTGAGGACCCATCACACTGCAGACGGACACTATCTCACACTCATCAGGGCTGGAGGAAGTGGACGACAATTGACATACGGACAGAGAGCCCCAGGGGGCAATCAGTTGGGACTGTTATGTATGCGTCCTCGGAGAGGCCGTCCGGGCCAGGCGCCAGCTGTTGTCATGCTAATGATGGGTATTAAATGACAATCACTGTGCTAATGTGCCATGCATTCTCTCTGTCTGTATAACGTATAAAAGAGCTTGTTACACATGCCTAAGCAGCGCAGTAGCTCACCGAGTTACAAAGCGTGTTTCATTATGTTGGAGGAAATAAAACCTTGCACCCTTCCAGCTCGTTGCATCTCGCCTGTTCTATTACCCCCACAATGGTAAAAATCAATTTAAGGCCTTAACAGTAAAAAATAAAACCTTAAAATCAATCCTAAAATGGACATGAAGCCAGTGAAGGGAAGATAAAATAGGAGTAATAGGTTCACCCTTCTTTATCCCAGTTAAAAGTCAAGCTGCTGGCTTGGGGGGGCCCATAGCATTTTTGTATATTGCCCTGTGGAGGAAACAGCTAAGAGAGAGAGAGAGAGAGAGACAGAGAGAGAGAGAGAGAGGGGGTGTCAGAGTCCAGTTAGGATTTACATGATCAGCACAACAGCTTATTGTATGAGTTAAGATAAAATACAAGGAACTAAGAGATATGTTAGAACAAATAGCTAATAATGGCCATTCAATGGACTGAAAATGAAAATGTCATACAAAAGCACCGCACACAGTACATTATGTGCCTGCCCATTGCCATTATTGATTGTGCATGGCTAGCACACCAACAACCAAAAAATTTATTACAAATTCTGGATTCAATATAGTATAGATCTGTAATAAAACTAATAACAAAGTAATAGCAAGGAGCTTATACAACGCAAACAATCTAGAATTCAAAGAGGAATATATCTGGGTAAAATACCCTAAAATTATTTAACCCCCTACAATATGCACATCTTCAATACATGTACAGTACAAACACAAACTTGAAAACTGCAAGAGTTAGCCGGACTAACCATGTACCCTGTATTGAAATTTGTTTGAAAAACAACAATGGTCTTGAATTGGACATTAAATACAATGTAGTCAAGAGTAATGTCATGATAATTAGAAGTAAGGAAGATAGAAAACTGGTATTTCCTGAATTCTTCCTGGCTGATGCAATGCTCAAAGCGTGCAATGAAATAAAATACCTAGGACATTTTATGACAAATGATTTTTCTGATGATAGGGATATTTGTAGGCAGTCTTGTAAATTTCTGTATGCACAAGCTAATATATTGGCTCGTAAATTTAATATGTGTACTGTGTCAGTTAAGGCTTCACTTTTTAAAGCATTTTGTACTCCACTGCATACTGCCCGCTTGTGGCATTTTTACAAAAAACAGAAAAGGCAGTTTACAGAGATTTACTGTTGTGCACAATGATAGTATGAGACTACTGCTGAAAGTCTCAAGAAATTGCTGTGCAAGCCAAATGTTTGTTAATCTTCATGTACCACCTTGCCATGTACCGTAACCTGCTGGGTTACAGAATCTTATATAAAGATTTTGTCATGATCTGCCCTCCAGGCAGATGAGAATACTGAGGGAGGACTCATAGTGCAGGCAGGATGATGGTGCAAAACAATGATTTATTGACAAAACAACGTGAGCAAAGTAAACACAGCTCGAAGGGGCTGAACTTAAACGAGTCAAACTTACATGGCAGAGTACACAGGGAGCACATCAGGGTACCGAGGATGACGACACCAGACAGAGCACATACAGAAACTCACATAAACAAGGGAAACGATAATGAACCCAACAAGAGACAGCTGGGATACACAGAAGAAAATAATCAGAGTAATGAGGTTGCATAACAAAGTGTAAATTATGAATTATAACTACTGACAGGAAGACAAACTAAGAAAATAAAACTAGACCAAACCAAAACAGGAAGTACTTCAAAATAAAACCAAAACTCAGCGCTAAGACAAAGCAAGTCTATTTCATGAAACACACAAAGGATAAGGAGAACTAAAACAGAAACAATAAATTCACACAGAGGATGGAGCATGATCCTAATCATGCCCCCCATGATAGTACCCTCCCTTTAAGAGATGGATTCCAGACACCCCAGGGTAACACCCAACAAAACAAACAAACAAACAAAAAAAAAAAACAAGAACCCAATTTGGCCCAAAGTCCTATCCCCCACACAGAGTCCAAAAACAATGGTGCAGTTCATGGCCAAACAAAGTCCAAGGCTCCAAACTTTAATCAAAAATGGATCGGGTGGTCTACCTAAGTCCGTGGACCACCGGACCAAAGAATCAGGCGAGTCAGGGGGTTTACCCAAGTCCATGGGTTCTTGGACCGGAATACAGGGCCAATCCAAATCCATAGGGGCCCAAACCCAAGCGCAAAGTGAATCGGGTAGCCTGCCCAAGTCCCAAGGCCACCAGATCATGAAACAGAGTGGATCAGGAGGCCTTCCCCAGTCCAAGGCTCTCCAGACTGAAATACAAGATTGTTCTGGTGGTCTACCCCAGTCCTTGAGCCACCGGACTACAGACCCTGGTGGGACAATGCCTGGAGGTTTTCTGAACTCTGGCGTGGTGGGTGGAGGTCCACTGACCTCTGCCGTAGCGGGTGGAGGTCCCATGACTTCTGGCATGGTGAGTGAAAGTCTCCTGATCTCTTGAAACTCTGGCGTGGTGGGTGCAGATCCCATGATCTCTGATTTAGTGGGTAGAGGTCTCATGACCTCCAGCATGGCGGGTAGCGGTCCCATGATGTCCGGCATGGTGACTGAAGGGCCCATGACCTCCAGTGCAGCGACTGAAGCATGGTCCTCCTGCGTCTCCTTCCCTGATACGGCCACCTCAGACAGGGGAGAAGAGCAGGGAGTGAGGAAAGTGTCACCACAATTGCCAGGAGCTAGGCAAGTCTTTACTAATATAGATGTTAAAAAGGTAAAGAACAGTACTTGCAAGAACTCCTGGTCCTCTGCTGCTGGGGTGACTGCTACAGGATCAGCAGCAGGTGCGTGCACTTAGAGCTGAGCTGGCACAGGAGCGTGCACTTCGGGCTGAGCTGGCACAGGAGCGTGCATTTCGGGCTGTGCTGGCACAGGAACATGCGTCTCAGGGACAGCTGGAGCTGTGGTGTGCACCTCGGGGGCAGCTGGGCCAGGCTCGTGCACCTTGGAGACTGCCGGAGCTATAACGTGCACTTCAGGGAAAACTGTAGCAGAGTGTGCACCTCAGGACCAGGAATGTGCACCTCGGGCTGAGCTGAAGCTTTGGTGTGCACCTCGGGGGCAGCTGGGCCAGGCTCGTGCACCTCAGAGACTGCCGGAGCTGTAGCGTGCACCTCATACTGAGCAGGAACAGGAACATGCACTTCGGGCTTAGCTGGAGCTTGGGTGTGCACTTCAGGGACAGCTGGAGCAGGCTCGTGCACCTCAGGAAGAAGCAGAGAGACCAGGGATGGTGTCGGCACAATTACAGGAGTGACAGCAAAGGCAGAAGGTGGAGGCTCAGCAGTAGAATAGGGCTGCTGCTGAGACCCCTCACCTGAAACAAGACAAGACATCTCATTAGGTGGTAAAAAAAAACTGAGTATGTACTTGCCTGTTCCGCTGCTCTGCTGTCACAGGTGGAGATGAACTTGGGTTGGAGCTGTGGCAGTGGGTGAGGTCACCAATGCAGAAAAAGTGGGACCCGGCACTGCAGCTGCTGTGGAAACCGGCGTAGTAATTCTCCTGGGGGCCAGTACTGTAGCTGCTGAGGGCACGGGTGTGGCTAAGTCCCGCGGGGCTGAAGCAGCGCAAGGAAGAGTGGTGGACTGTGGACTACAGCTGGGAGGGTGGTGTTTAACCTGCCGTGCTGGGCCGCACTTCATCGTCACTCGTCTCACAGCACAGCCCTCTGCAGCCAGCCAGTTCTCATTCAGCTGTGCCGCATACTTCAGGAGGAGCCAGGGCTTATAATCCAAGAGCAGATCGATCTGAGATTCCACAACCTGTCGATGCTCTTTCATTTCCTCGGCTGCAGTGGCATGCGAGGGTACAGGCTGTGGCACGGATGGTGAGTTCTCTTCCAGCCCATGAAGAGGCTGCGAAGCTGGGGAGAGTTCTGGGACTGGAGGGTGCAGCGTCAGCTCCGGAAAAAATCTGGCAGAGGTGGCTACAGGCAGCGGTGAGCAGCTCCCTCACCTCGGGGCAGACCTGCAGGCTGGGGAACCTCTCCACAACCTTCATGGCAACCTCCAGATGAGTAACAGCCTCCTCCGATGAGAGGGAAGTATGAGCGTTCGCCACCAGAGACGAGAAGGTACGAGCCGCCCATCGCTCGCTTGCATTCACCCCACCAGTCGCCGAGCTGCCTGCTGAGTCCATGTTTGCTGGCGTCGTACTGTCATGATCTGCCCTCCCGGCAGATGAGGGTGCAGAGGGAGGGCTCATAGTGCAGGCAGGATGATGGTACAAAACAATGATTTATTAACAAAACACCGTGAACAAAGTAAATGCAGCTTGGGGGGCTGAACTTAATGAGTTAAACTTACATGGCAGAGTACACAGGGAGCACATCAGGGTACCGAGGATGACGACACCAGACAGAGTACATACAGAAACTCACATAAATAAGGAAAACGATAATGAACCCAACAAGAGACAGCTGGGATACACAGAAGAAAATAATCAGAGTAATGAGGTTGCATAACAAAGTGTAAATTATGAATCATAACTACTGACAGGAAAACAAACTAAGAAAATAAAACTAGACCAAACCAAAACAGGAAATACTTCAAAATAAAACCAAAACTCAGAGCTAAGACAAAGCAAGGCTATTTTATGAAACACACAAAGGATAAGAGAACTAAAACAGAAATAATAAATCCACACAGAGGATGGCGCGTGATCCTAATCATGCCCCTATGACAGATTTATGTGCAGGGTATCAAACTCTGCTAATTATATCATATTGTCTCTTACCAGTTCTCAATGGAGTTCTGTTAAATATGAATCCAGAATATGGTAGCATTGGTGAACTTAATTATAATTTTTGTTTGTGAATGTTTATCATTGTTTATCATTCTTTTATTATATTTAGAGTTTAGATTTTTTTTTTCCTTGCTCTATGGACCTATTTTTCTTGGGGTTTTTTTTGTGTGTGTCCTTAATAAAGTTTTGAATGAATGAATGAATGAATGAATGTTTTAAAATCTTTGATTTTCACAACAACAGCACTCTGAGGTGAGTGCAATATCCCCCACCTCCGTTTTCTTTGAAGATCCTAATACTTACAGACGGAGAGCAGTTTTCAACTTTTCCATATAATTACAGTGGATGAACCAAATTATGATAAACCTATCATCCATGAATATACAACAACGTTTATAACCTATAGTTGTAAGGCAAGAGCCCGAGGTGAACCTGTGTAGCAAGTTTAGTGACCCAAGAGAGCTTTACACGTTCTATAGTAAGAGGGCATAGGGAATGGCAACCTTGACATTTTGACCCCAAACCTGCAGTCAGAGTGCATGGGCTCAGAGTGAACCTGTGTACCAAGTTTGGTGACCCTAGTTTGACTTGTTGTACAGTAATCATCATCATCATCATAGCAGTCTGTCAGGGGCGACAATGACTGTTTCATTTAGATCTGATCAGATTCCTCCACACAGCTCCATCCCTCACCCTCCGCTGCCAGGAACCCCCGACTTTGTTAACCCGGGCGACGTCTGAGCCAGTATGAGTTACTCTCTGACTGACCATTTCATGAAACTGCTTGCAAAGTATTTGAGTACCGTTAGCTTTTGCTGGACTAGCAGCACATTCTTGGCAGATAGAGGTGTTATCAGTGGCAAGGACAGGCCAAGACAAACTGACTCTAGTATCTGTTGCAGTGACTGACCAGATGATAGGTTTGTTTATCTCTGCTCTTTGTGTAGTGCATGTCACAATGCACCAACTGGCAAAAGTTCACCACAGACCTTGTGACAGAAGTGCTTATCTGCCAGGATGTCCAGTCTCACCCCGTGTAAACAAGGCATAGGAAATGTTAACCTTGACCTTTGACCCCAAACCCATATTCAGAGGTCATGATGTGAAGGTGAACCTGTGTAGCAGGTTTGGTGACCCTAGCTTTCTTTGTTGATGAAATATAGTTTATAAGCCATTTTGATGTTGACCTTTGACCTTGTGATCCCAAAACCATAGTCACACTTCATGGTCACAGGGTGAACCTGGGTACCAAGTTTGGTGACCCTAGCTTTACTTTTTTTTATAGTAATAGTGCAAATGGAATGTTAACCTTGACCTTTCACCTTTTGACCCCAAACCCATAGTCAGAGGTTAGGATCCAAAGGTGAACCAAGTTTGGTAGGCCTAGCTTTACTCGTTTTATAGTAATAGTAAATTTCGCATTTAAAATTTACCATAGTGTAAATGGAATGTTAATTTTGACTTTTGACCTTTTGACCCCAAACCCATAGGCAGGTCAGGGTGTAAGTCATCCAAGATTTGTCTTAGATACAACTACTGTATCGATTTGAAAAGCCTACATCATTTCTTTCAGTAACTATTGCCTTTAGAAGATTTAGGGAAAATCTGACCTCTGACCTTTGACCTCAAGGTCATTTGATGAAAGTCAAATTGCAATATACGCATCATTAGAGTATATCAAACCATGGTACCAAGTTTCAAAACAATCGTAGCAAAACTGTAGGAGGAGTTGATTTCACAAGACAGTTACTGTCTATGAAGTGAGGCGAAATAGAAATAGGAGGTCATAGGTCAGGGGCTATAACTCCTGCAAAAATCATCCAATCAGAACCAAATTGCTCCCCCCCCCCCCCATGCACTGAGCAGTGCATGAAGGGGGGCGGGGCAGCCACACTGAGCTTCAGCAGTGGCAGCTGAGGAGAGCATGAAGTCACTGCTCATATTAATGTGACAAATACTCGAATATGCATGATATAACCATGTTATGTATCGCCGACGCCAAGTGTACCAATACAACAAATATATTCGGTATATTGCCCTGCCCTCCTTCCAGGCCATGGAGGGTCTGCACAGACATACCATATAGACAGTATACAAGGGTTTTGTACTGAACTGCTTGTGTGTCAAGGATGTTCTTCTATTGTCAAGCAGAGATCAAATAAATTTTCACCTATTCTTCTGTGTTTCTCCTAATCTGCCACCAATGCCAAAGCTCCTCCTTGTGCTCTCAGACTGTCACTACTGTTTACACTGAAATGAGCACCTTTGTGTTCTTCCTCCTCATTTTTGCTTTTAATTCTGGATTTTCAGATCAGCTTGGCGGAGCATTGCATTTGTGAACCATAGGTTATATAAGCGACTTTTGCATTACGAGTGCACATGTGCGGACTATGCGACCCGACATCCAGTTCAAAGGTCAGGACTGTGGCGTAACCACCACAACAGACTGGGTCAGGCACAGCGCTCGACTAGAGCAATTAACAGAACAGTGAAATGTGTGTATTAATGTCAACAGGCAGCCCCGCTTCTTCTGGCTTTTTCCGGCTCAGTACTGTGATGTTAATGTGCCATTCATGCATTGTTCATGCTTCCTGCCCTTACTGTGATCCAATGACTGATAACAATATGTAGATGTGCCTTGTAACCTCTTTTGTCCTACAGCTCCGGAGCGGAGGCGAATTACGGCCAGCAATCTCCTTATTGTTATGTGTGTCTCTCAAATGCAAATGTCCCATGCCTGTCTGCAGTCCCTTTGATGATACCATGCCTTTCATGTATTGTCTGTGACTGGGTATATAAGCCGACTGAAATCCATGTTCACTCTCTTACTCTCACTCTGACGACTGCTCATCTGCACACTTTGCTGGAGAGCCTCCGGGCTCGCTCATGGAGCGAGCTCCGTGATGGCGGCATGATAATAAACCTACTTAAAAACCTCACTTCGCTGCCTTATTTTATCATCCGCCGCACTGGTGACCCCGAGAATGCACACGCTTTGTGCAACGCAACCTTCTGGTCTGGACAGCCACGCTGGTGACCCGACGACAACGAACGCAGCACCCGGCGGTGATTCTCCGACGACAAGCGAACGCAGCAGCCTGACTGATCTGCCCTCCCTTCTGCTTCAGGGAGACCTCGATGCAGAGTTACCAGGCGAAACTCTCCGGAGACCACCCACGACCGGGACAGCTGCGGAAAATTTCATGGTGAGATCTGCACGCCTAGATCGGCACATCCACGCTGGACCGGCCGCTCTCACGGCTTCTGACACACGATTCTGTGTCTCCACACGAGAGCGCACGCACCTCGTCCTCTCTCCACGACGGCGACCCATGGCCGACAGAGAACGCAGCGCGTGGACCTGAACGCACCATGACCCATCTACAACAACTACAACAGGGATGATTAAGCTCCCTGACCCTGACTCACCCTCTTCAGCAGGCCCACCCACGCACAGAACCCCGGCACACGCACCGGGGAGTTACGAGGACGGCGCACCACGCACGGGACACATATGGCTCCACTGACCGCCATCCTCCTTCGCCGCTGCACACAGGCCCTTCAGGCTTGCCCGTACACCTGAGGCACGCACGCAGCTTGCTCACTGGATTTTCTTATGGTCTTAGCCATGGCGCACAACGGGAATTCAGCAGTCTGCGGTCCCCGAAGGCTTTAAGGTTGTGCCCACACCTAAAGTCAACACGCCAAGTCCCTTTGCTTTTGTTTTTTTTCTTACAGCCGCCCCTGTTTTTCTTCATGGCCGCTGTTAATCCTCGCCGCTCCTTTTTTCTTCACGGCCGCTATTAATCCTTGCAGGACTTAATCGCGAGAGGAGTCAGTGACTAATTTTTCTTCTTGTGGATCTCTGCACGTTCAACGGGACAGCCCCTCAACATCGCGGACCCACAAGCAATTTTTGCGCGGCTCAGACCATTTCACCGTCCCCGGCCAGCATTTACTACCCCCCCACCCCCCTCCACCTCCGCCTGCACAGAGCTTTCCCTGCTCGCTGCCAAAGCCGGACTATCGAGGCCTCGGCCGCCTGCCGAGCCCTCTGGGGGGGAGCGTGTGGCATAACCCCCACAACAGACTGGGTCAGGCACAGCGCTCGACTAGAGCAATTAACAGAACAGTGAAATGTGTGTATTAATGTCAACAGGCAGCCCCGCTTCTTCTGGCTTTTTCCGGCTCAGTACTGTGATGTTAATGTGCCATTCATGCATTGTTCATGCTTCCTGCCCTTACTGTGATCCAATGACTGATAACAATATGTAGATGTGCCTTGTAACCTCTTTTGTCCTACAGCTCCGGAGCGGAGGCGAATTACGGCCAGCAATCTCCTTATTGTTATGTGCGTCTCTCAAATGCAAATGTCCCATGCCTGTCTGCAGTCCCTTTGATGATACCATGCCTTTCATGTATTGTCTGTGACTGGGTATATAAGCCGACTGAAATCCATGTTCACTCTCTTACTCTCACTCTGACGACTGCTCATCTGCACACTTTGCTGGAGAGCCTCCGGGCTCGCTCATGGAGCGAGCTCCGTGATGGCGGCATGATAATAAACCTACTTAAAAACCTCACTTCGCTGCCTTATTTTATCATCCGCCGCAGGACTACCAAACATTTCGCTAGCCGCCTTGCTTTTGTATAGAGACAGTACTGTCACACCTGAACAATTGCCGTTTAAAGTCTGCTTCAAGCTTTAAATTGCCATTATGCCAGATGCACATTGTGCCGTAGTGAAGTGTGGGAATGGCATGTATCATCTAGAGCGGTGGAAAAAGCAAACTTGTAGCATATATGCGTGTAACTTCGGGACCAACATGCGCACATGTCCACCGCCATTCACGTTATATACATTCCCCATGGAACTGAAGGATCCGAACAGACGTAATTGTTGGATTAAAGCAGTAAGTCTATATTATAACATAATTAAATAGTGTTGTGTATTGTTCAAGTTCTAGCCTAATTGACACGTCTAAACCCTGAAGTAGTAGGTACAGACAGGTAGGCCTGGATCTAGGATATAGTTCTTTGTATAATGGTAATGAAGCTTGATCTACACACGTGTAATTAAAGCCATTGATAAGTAGGCTGGTATAAAATAAAATTGCAAATCACTGAAAACGTGTGGTACTTAAACTATAGTAGTATCGACCTATAGATCTAAGTAAGCAGGCTATGCCTTGTAGTGAAATTTACTCAAAACGACAAAACCAAAGTTGAGCTGTCAAACCACTCGCTTACCTTCTTTGTAGTCGTTTCAGAGTCTCACAAGTAAGGGTGCTTAGTCCTTTGACAACAAAAAATCTGCTATGTCAGCATACATACGAGGGGCCATTTTGGCCAATTTCTGCAATGTGTCCACAAATGCAAGCGCAACTAGTTCATCCTTGTGTTTGCGGGTACAACCGGGAAGACCCTTACGCATACAATATAAGATAAGATAAGATAAGATAAGATAAGCCTTTATTAGTCCCACAATGGGGAAATTCCAGGATTGCAACAGCACAGGGATAGCAACACTCAGAGCAATAATTTAGAAGATAAGAAAATAAGAGCAGTGAATATACATATGTACACATAAATATATAAATATATATACACACAGTGCGGAGCATTGTAGCTAGATGGAATAAACAGCATAACCGTCTATTTAGTTACCCTACATGGTATGAATATGTACCCATACATATTGTCACCCTCCATAGCGACTGATATTGTCCTAGTTGTATACTAGAGGGGACCATTTGTGTAAGTCTATTGCGTCTTTTGCATTCAATACTATTAGGTCATAAAGTTTTTTTGCTATCTCTGCAGGCAGCCCTGCTTAGGTTATACAGTCTGACAGCCGTAGGTAGGAAGGACCTGCGAAACCTCTCAGTCGCACACCTAGGATGATGTAATCTACTGCTAAATGAGCTCCTCAGTGCATTCAGTATGTCCTGCATGGGGTGGGACTCGGACTCCAACAGAGATGACAGTTTAGCCACCATCCTTCTCTCTCCTATTTCCTCCACTGGGTCAAGGCATTGCCCCAGGACAGAGCTAGCTTTCTTGATTAGTTTGTTCAGTCTCTTCCTATCAGCTGCTGTAATGCCGTTGCCCCAGCAGACCACTCCAAAAGTAATGGCTGATGCCACCACCGTGTCATAGAATGTCTTCAAGAGCACCCCTTGTACACCAAAAGACCTGAGCCTCCTCAGTAGGAACAGCCTGCACTGTCCCTTCTTGTAGAGTGCGTCAGTATTGTGTGACCAGTCTAGTTTATTGTTCAGATGAACACCCAGGTCCTTGTGGGATGTCACCATCTCAATGTCTGTTCCCTGGATGTTTACTGGTGCTGTGAGGGGTTGTCCTTGCCTGTGGAAATCCACCACCAGCTCCTAAGTTTTCCTTGAGTTGATCTGGAGGCAGTTCCGATGGGACCAGTCCATGAAGTCCTGGATAAGTCCTCTGTACTCAGCTTCATCTCCGTTGGAGATGAGGCTGACGATCGCAGAGTCGTCAGAGAACTTCTGTAGATGGCAGTGTGTTGTGTTGTGTGAGAAGTCCGCAGTATAAAGGGTGAACAGGAAGGGAGCCAAAACCATTCCCTTGGGGGCCCCCGTGCTACCGATGATCGTGTCGGACACACAATCCCAGATTCTCACAAACTGTGGCCAGTAGTGAGGTAGTCCAGGATCCATGATGACAGGTGCTGGTCCACCCCTGCGCACAGCAGCTTGTCCTTCAGGATCATCGGTTGGATGTTGTTGAAAGCACTGGAGAAGTCAAAGAACATGATCCTCACCGCGTTCCCAGGCCTCTCCAGGTGGGACAGGGAACAGTGACCCCAATGCCATGCTGGTAGGCGAACTGGAGTGGGTCCATCGCTGGTCCCACCAGGGGGCGGAGGTGAGCAAGGAGCAGTCTCTCCAGGGTCTTCATCATGTGAGACGTCAGGGCCACTGGTCTGTAGCTGTTCAGGTCTTTGGGGTGGGAAGTCTTTGGTACAGGTACCACACAAGATGTTTTCCACAACTGTGGTACCCTCCCCAGCTTCAGGCTCAGGTTGAAGATGTGTTCCACAATCCCACACAGCTGGTCTGTGCAGGACTTGAGGAGCTTTACGCTGATGCCGTCCGGTCCCGAGGCCTTCCTCACCTTGATCCTCCTCAGCTCCGTCCTCACCTGGGTCTTAGTGAGGGTCAGGTTGGGGAGCTGTGTGTTGGGAGTGGGGGGGGTGTTGGTGGAGTGGGGTGTGGACAGCAGGTCTTGATGACTTTAGAGGCAGCAGTGGTTGTTGTGCAGTCGGGGGGGAGGGCGGTTGGTCAAACCTATTAAAAAACAGGTTCAGATTGTTCGCCCACTCCCTGCCCCCCGTGGCCTAGGAGGAGGTACTCTGGAGCCCAGAGATGGTTTTAAGGTTTCTCCAGACCCCGCCGATGTCGCTCTGTTGCAGCTTGTACTCCATCTTCTTCCTGAAGCTGTCCTTGCCTTCTCTGATCTTCCTCCTCAGCTCCTTCTGTACAGACTTCAGCATCTCCCTGTTCCCCGACCTGAAGATCCTCTTCTTCTCTCTCAGAAGTGTTTTAATCTCAGGGTTGATCCAGGGTTTGTTGTTCAAGCAACATCGTATGGTCTTGGTGGGTACGGTGTTGTCCACACAGAAGTTGATGTAGTCCGTGATGGTGTAAGTGAGGCCATCGATGTCCTCACCATGTGGATCACAGAGCTGCTCCCAGGCAGTGGTTTCAAAACAGTCTTTTAGAGTGTCCATTGCCTCCTCAGACCATAACTTCACTGTGCGCATAACCGGAGGTTATCTGTGTACTAGGGGTTTGTACACCAGCAGGAGATGAACCAAGTTGTGATTCGATCTCCCGAGTGGGGGAGTGGTGATGAGGTGTACGCCTCTTTAGTGTTTGCATAGAATAAGTCCAGTGTTTTATTGTCTCTAGTGTGGCATGTGACATACTGGGTGAACGTGGGCAGAATGGGGGACAGTGAAATATGGTTGAAATCACCTGAGATGAGGAGAAGAGCATCTGGGTGTTCTGTCAGCAGCCTGCCAGTTACTGAGTGAATGGCGTCACGTGCTGTCACAGATCACGTGTGAGTATTCCCTCGGGAGATAGGTAGGCCGCATGCTAACAGCTAGCAACTCAATGTCTTTGTTGCAGTGTTGTTCCTTAACCGTGATATGTCCCAGTCTGCACCAGCTGTTATTGACATACATTATCACTCCTCCGCCCCTTGCCTTCCCACTGTCTGGTGTCTGGTCTGCCCGTATTGCATGGAAACCCTCCAGTTCGATGTTAGCATCTGTTGCTAGTTCTGTTAGCCATGTCTCAGTAAACAACATTATGCTAATCTCTCTGAAGACGCTCTTGTAGCGGGAGATAGCCACTAGCTTGTCAGTCTTATTAAGTAGCGATTGTACATTCCCCATAATAACAGATGGAAGGACGGGTCTGTACCTTCTACTTCTCGCCCGCTGTCTTGCTCCAGCACGGCATCCACGTTGTTTCTGTCTTATTTCACCCAGTATGTCGAAGTCTTGCGCTAGCATCTTGGTTCGGTTAAGTGCTAACAGCTGGTCTCTGCTGTAATGTATCTTGCTAAAAACAGTGGCTTCGTCTGCCGGCTCAGGAGACATTTGGGCGATCCGTGTCCGTCCGTGATGGATAAGGTGTCACCGGATCAGAAAGATTAGCAAGAGAAGCCAGATAGTAAATAGAAATAGGAAGAAATTGATCCGCTGTTGCAAAAAGGCAGCCTACTCGTGTGGCGCCGGAAGTCGGGTCTACAATATTCTCGTAGATCAGGAACTTTCCATAAATTAAATGTATCGATAGAACATGTTTGGTAGCCACATTCCCATGATGCTTTGTGCGAGCCGAGATGCGAAAGTCGCTTATTCAGTGCACATGCTTAAAATGCAGCTGTGTGACAAGCACCTTCAAAACTAATTTAAAAGTACTTTGAATTGTGCTGTGTACATGACCACAGTCCAGTCTTCATCCATTTTGTCCACATGGGTACCATGAATCCAGCCTTGCATACCGGATGCACTGTATATACACACTACTCGCAAAAAGTTATGGATATTTGGCTTTTGGGTGAAATTTATGGAAAATGTAAAAAGTTCATGCTACAGTGATATTACATCATGAAAGTAGGGCATTTAAGTAGTAGCATGCAATGGTGATTTCCTCATCTCAAACAATTTATTGAAACAAAAGCCAACAACAGTGGTGGGTATACCACAACAAAAACTGTCAGTGTCTCAATAACTTGTCATGTGCCCTTGAGCATCAATTACAGCCTGACAACGATGTCTCATGCTGTTCACAAGTCAGCTTATTGTCTGTTGAGATATGGCATTCCACTCTTCTTGAAGGGTGGTCCTCTGGTCATTGAGGTTGTGGGGTGCAGGGTTACGAGCCTCTGCATGGTGACTCAGCTGATCCCATAGGCTTTCTTTGGTATTCAGGTCTGGAAAACATGCAGGCCACTCCATTTGAGGTACCCCAGCCTCCAGCAGCCATTCCCTAATGGTGCAATGTTGATGAGCTGGAGCAATGTCGGCCATGAAGATGAAATTAGGCCTGTGTTGTTCATGTAGGGGCACAATGACTGAATTAATGATGTTATTCAGGTAGTATTGGCTTGTCACTGTACCATTCACAAGGTGTAGGGCAGTTCTGTATTGCCTAGACACACCTGCCCAGACTGTAATATAGTGACGACAGTGGCTGATGCATAGCGCTCTCCTTGACGTCTCCAACATCGTTGGCGGCCATCCTTTCTGCGCAATGTGAGTCGATTTTCATCAAAGAAAAGCACTGAAGCCCACTAGTCCCTTGTCCAGCGTAAATGCTCCCTGGCCCATCCAAACGATGATGCCTGTGCCTGGTGGTGTTTTCAGTTACCCTTGCAGTTCGTCTAGCATGCAGACCACGCTGATGTAAATGTTTCGAATGGTCTGACGTGACACTTGGGTGTCTCTCACCTCCCTTAAATGTGCCTGGAGTTGAGTGGCATTCATCGTCTGGTTCCAAAGGGCACTGTTCACAATGAAGTGGTCATCAGTGTGGGATGTGGCCAAAGGATGTCCACTTCTATGCCTTTCTGTGACTCTTCCAGTCTCTGAATCTCTGTCCCAACCTGCTGATGACACTCTGTGACTCTCTAAGCTCAGTGGCCACTTCCCTCTGAGAACATCCTGTTTGAAGTCTCACAATGGCGAGGTACTGTTGATCAATTGTTAGGTGTTATCTTGGTCTCATGATGTCAAAATGTGAATGGCATGGTGAAGAGGACTGTTTAAATACCAGTTCTAATTGAACCAGAAAATGTATTGGTCGATTCATGGATCAAACACCTGTTGATAATTTTGCCATTAAGCACCTTGACAGAGAACAGCAAGTCATGCAAAACGTACTGAAATATTGGACAGTTGGACATGTGCATTCAAAAGGTTAGAGAAGGCCAAATTAAGTTCAACTGTAATGGTTATAGTGCATTTTAGGTACATCCTGAAATTTCATCGGAAAGCCGGGTATCCCTGGCTTTTGATGCGTTGTGTGTGTGTGTGTGTGTGTGTACGGTGCATTCGGAGGGTGTTCGCGCCGCTTCACTTTTTCCACGTTTTGTTGTATTACAGCCTTATTCCAAAGGCAATTAGATTCAATTTTTTCCTCAGAATGCTGCACACAATGCCTCATAATGATGATGTGAAAAAAGTTTTTTTTTTAAGGATTTTTGCAAATTTATTGGAGATAAAAAAAAACTAAGAAATCACATGTACAGTACATAAGTATTCACAGCCTTTGACATGAAGCTCAAAATTGAGCTCAGGTGCATCCTGTTTCCACTGATCATCCTTGAGATGATTCTACAGCTTAATTGGAGTCCACTTGTGGTAAATTCAGTTGATTGGACATGATTTGGAAAGGCACACACCTGTCTATATAAGGTCCCGCAGTTGACAGTGTATGTCAGAGGACAAACCAAGCATGAAGTCAAAGGAATTGTCTGTAGACCTCCAAGATAGGATTGTCTCGAGGCACAAATCTGGGGAAGGGTACAGAAAAATTTCTGCTGCATTGAAGGTCCCAATGAGCACAGTGGCCTCCATCATCCGTAAATGGAAGAAATTCAGAACCACCAGGAATCTTCCTAGAGCTGGCCGGCTGTCTAAACTGAGCAATCGGGGGAGAAGGGCCTTAGTCAGGGAGGTGACCACGAATCCAATGGTCACTCTGTCAGAGCTCCAGTGTTCCTCTGTGGAGAGAGGACAACCTTCTAGAAGGACAACCATCTCTGCAGCAATCCACCAATCAGGCCTGTATGGTAGAGTGGCCAGATGGAAGCCACTCCTTAGTAAAAGGCACATGGTAGCCCACCGGGAGTTTGCCAGAAGGCACCTGAAGGACTCTCAGACCATGAGAAACAAAATTCTCTGGTCTGATGAGACAAAGATTGAACTCTCTGGCATGAATGCCGGGCATCATATTTGGAGAAAACAAGGCACTGCTCATAACCATGCCAGTGGTGGTGGCAGCATCATGCTGTGGGGATGTTTTTCAGTAGCAGGAACTGGGAGACTAGTCAAGATAGAGGGAAAGATGAATGCAGCAATGTACAGAGACATCCTGGATGAAAACCTGCTCCAGAGCACTCTTGACCTCAGACTGGGGCGACGGTTCATCTTTCAGTAGGACAACGACCCTAAGCACACAGCCAAGACATCAAAGGAGTGGCTTCAGGACAACTCTGTGAATGTCCTTGAGTACCTCACCCAGAGCCCAGACTTGAATCCATTTGAACATCTCTGGAGAGATCTGAAAATGGTTGTTCACCGACAGGTCCCATCCAAGATGATGGGGCTTGAGAGGTGCTGCAAAGAGGAATGGGCGAAAGTGACCAAAGATACCAAAGATAGGTGTGCTAAGCTTGTGACATCATATTCAACAAGAATTGAGGCTGTAATTGCTGCCAAAGGTGCATCAACAAAGGATTGAGCAAGGGCTGTGGATACTTACGTACATGTGATTTCTTAGTTTTTTGTTTTTAACAAATTTGCAAAAATCCCCAAAAAGCTTTTTTCACTTTGTCATTATGGTGTATTGTGTGTGGAATTTTTAGGAGAAAGATTAATTTGATCCCTTTTGGAGTAGGGCTGTAGCACGGCAGGGGGTGGAGAGGTGAAGCGCTGTGAATGCTTTCTGGATGCACTGTATATATATATATACGTATATCTATATATATATATATATATATATATATATATATATATATATATATATATATATATATATATATATACACACTACCGTTCAAAAGTTTGGGGTCACTTAGAAATTTCCTTATTTTTGAAAGAAAAGCACTTTTTTTCAATGGAGATAACTTTAAACTAATCAGAAATACACTCTATACATTGCTAATGTGGTAAATGACTATTCTAGCTGCAAATGTGTGGTGGCGCAGTGGTTAGCACCGCGGCAGCACAGTTTACCCTCGGCCGGGGGATCGCGGGGATCATGAGATCGTGGGTTCGATCCCTGCCCCCGGCCAACAGTGATCTGTGTGGAGTTTGCATGTTCTCCCCATGTTTGCGTGGGTTTACTCCGGGATTTCTCCGGTTTCCTCCCACATGCCAAAAACATGCAGGTTAGGGAGTTAAGGGGTGCTTGCGCACACAGTGACCGGCAGCTGGTGGCTTGTCACCGGACTGCAGAACAAATCTACCTACGGGTACAAAATAAGTCCAAAAAAAAAATAAATGTCTGGTTTTTGGTGCAATATCTACATAGGTGTATAGAGGCCCATTTCCAGCAACTATCACTCCAGTGTTCTAATGGTTCAATGTGTTTGCTCATTGCGTCAGAAGGCTAATGGATGATTAGAAAACCCTTGTGCAATCATGTTAGGTCTGCAATGCTGTAATTGCTGCAAATGGAGGATTCTTTGACGAAAGCAAAGTTTGAAAGAAAAAAATATTATTTCAAATACAAATCATTATTTCTAACCTTGTCAATGTCTTGACTATATTTTCTATTCATTTTACAACTCATGGTGGTAAGTAAGTGTGACTTTTCATGGAAAACACAAAATAATTGTCTGGGTGACCCCAAACTTTTGAACGGTAGTGTATACATATATATATATATATATATATATATATATATGTGTGTGTGTGTGTGTGTGTGTGTGTGTGTGTGTGTGTGTGTGTGTGTGTGTTCCATGCCAGGTCAGGCATTGGTTTGCTTGCTGTCCTGGCAGATAAGCACATCTGTTGCAAGGTCTGTGGTGGACTTTTGCCAGTTGATGCATCATGACATGTGTAACGGATGCCAACTAGCACTGTTCGGCGTAGAACGTTAGTAAACCTCCCTCCCGAAAAGCCTCATACAGTATCGGTAGCACTGAGCTATCGGTCGGACCTTTAGCTCAGCACGATCGTGCTGTGTCTCTCATGCTCGAACTGTGTAGTTGACTGGTAGGTCGCGGGTTCGTGTCCCCGAGTGGGCGAACTGCGCAGGATGATCTCAGTTACAATGGTGCCGTGACCCGGATGGGAGTGAGGTTTAAGGGGGAGAGTGTAACGGATGCCAACTAGCACTGTTCGGCGTAGAACGTTAGTAAACCTCCCTCCCGAAAAGCCTCGTACAGTATCGGTAGCGCTGAGCTATCGGTCGGACCTTTAGCTCAGCGTGATCGTGCTGTGTCTCCCATGCTCGAACTGTGTAGTTGACTGGTAGGTCGCGGGTTCGTGTCCCCGAGTGGGCGAACTGCGCAGGATGATCTCAGTTACACATGCACTACACAACGAGCAGAGATAAACAAACCTATCATCTGGTCAGTCACTGCAACAGATACTGGAGTCAGTTTGTCTTGGCCTGTCCTTGCCACTGATAATACAAGGTTACAAAAATATTTTTTTTGTAAATTGTCTTTTTTCAACTGATTTAAGACAATTTTGCACTGCTGAATCCAAAAATGGCATCCGTTTCTCTTGATCAGGTGTTAAGTTTCTCTCCGGTTCCGGTTCCGCCGGACCGGCGGCGCCACACGAGTGGGCTGCCTGTTGCAACAGCCTTTTTTTTATCTTCCTTCTTCTTTCTACACCTTTCACTCTGTATATATATCACGGACGCACGGATCGCCCCGGGGGTCTCCCGGGTCGGCGGACGGAGCCACGGTTTGCAGTGGGAGACGTTACAGCGGGGAGGAGCTAGTGCTAGCTAGCACTTGGCCGCCGCCCGGTGCTAATGGGAAACTCGACATACCAGGAGCTGTAGCGAAAACGACGCGGTGCCGGGCTGGAGTTTAGGTGGCGTGAAAGAAATATAAGACAGAATAATAAAGAGTGATGGCAAGAACCAAGCAGACCGCCCGTAAAATCTACTGGAGGAAGAAGCCCCCCCCCCCCAACCACCAGGGCTGCTCGGAGAGGCGCTCCGGCCACCGGCAGAGTGAAGAAGCCTCGCCGTCACAGGCCCGTGGCTCTGAGAGAGATCCGTCGCTGCCAGAGATCCACGGAGCTGCTCATCCGCAAGCTGCCCGTCCAGCGCCTGGTGAGGGAGATCGCTCAGGACTTCAAGACCGTCCTGCGTTTCCTGAGCTTCGCCGTCGTGGCTCTGCAGGAGACCAGCGAGGCCCACCTGATGGTCTCTTCTTCGCTAAGGGGGTCACCATCATGCCCAAAGACTTCCAGCTGGCCCGCTGCATCCGCGGAGAGAGAACTTAGACTTTCTGCTGCACATTCACCAGCCATAATGCTCTGCACTGTGTGTCTATATATATACATTTATAGTAATATGGACATATGTTTACTAGATGTTGTTTTTTCTTGCCTTCTGATTATTGCTCTGAGTGTTGCTATCCCTATGCTGTTGCAATCCTGGAATTTCCCCATTGTGGGACTAATAAAGGCTTATCTTATCTTATCTTATCTTAAGTAAAAACCTGTACTTACTTAGTACTTTCTTAGTACTGTGCCTACCTTACTTACCTTTATATAAAGGTAAGTACATGTAAATTAAATGTTACGTCATCATTGCTCAAAATTCAGAGAATTTCAAGACATAAAAAAGAATTTTGCATCATATAAAGTGAAAATACCCATACATGTAAACAAAAACGTATAAAACAACATGTGGCCATAATTCAAATAGTTGACCTGATTGAGCAAAACCAATGTGATTTTTGGATTCAGCACATCAAAATTGTTCTAAATCAGCTTAAAAAAAAACTTAGACAATAAATTTGGTGTTGACCAGTGTAATACCTCTATCTGCCAAGAATGTGCTGCTAGTCCAGCAAAAGCTAGTGGTACTCAAATACTTTGCAAGCAGTTTCATGAAATGGTCAGTCAGAAAGCAACTCATACCTGCTCGGACAACACCCAGGTTAACAAGGCCAGGAGTTCCTGGCAGCGGAGGGTGAAGGACAGAGCTGTATGGAGGAATCTGATCAGACCTAAATGAAACAGTCATTGTCGCCCCCGACAGACTGCTATGATGATGATGATACAGAACAAAACAGGGACCTCCGCACTTATCACCATCCACCCACTTAACTGTTTTAATTGTTGTATCTGATTTTTCAAACACAAGGTCCTCTTCCTAAAACTGAAGGGTTAAGTTAAACCCAGGATTGCAGCCCTGTGACAGTAATAACAGCAAAAGAATGCTTCCATTTCCTGAGGATCAGACTGTATAATATGTGACATTTCTGTTGACATTTTACACTGACAAAAAATATTAATAATAATTACAAGTCTAATGAGAACTCTATGTTGATTTAGATCAGTAATAAAATAAAACCCCACAAACACCCAGCAATGTGCTCTTTTTGTCCACAGCAAGTTTCTTTTCCTGACTGCTGATTACCAGGTGTGGCCTCGCTCATCTGGGCAATCAGCAGCAGTGTGGGGACAGCTGAGAAGCTCTGGGTGACCATGGAGGGGCGGAACACACAGGGGAGCAAACGGGAGAACTGACGGGAGGGACCATAGAGATCTTATATACACTTGAGGGGCCATGGCTAACATGGCGTCTCATTCTCTAAGTAATCTACAGCTCCTGCAGCATTGTGATTGTAATGATATAAGTAAGCTATGCATATGGAACGTATCAACACAAATACAGACTCCTTTTACATTCTGTAGTGCATGTACAGAACAATAATGGCAAGACTAACCTCTTGCCACCTCCTGTCTTCAGCCAGCATGTGGTCACTAGCAGACACTGGTATTTGTTTCTTGAATGCCAAGGATCTCATCCTTTGCTGAATTCATCCTGGAGACTTTATTACTCTCCTATTTTCCACACAATTTCTATAATTGCCTTTCTACTGATGCTGTAATTCTTTTATTATTAAAAAGAAGTTCTCAAGTACTTCTCAAATTACCTATACCCTATATGTGTTTGGACTTGCCATCCTCGCAATTACTATTATACGAAGGAGTGAGCAGTACAACAAAAAAGCATATGACTACAAGAAAAAGAAAGAAGAAAGAAAAACATTTTTTTTTAAAAAAAAAATCACGTGTAATCTGCAATACTTGGATAATGAAAACAGTCACATCAGGGTTTAAATCAAGTAATAACATTGTTAAAACAGTACATATTTTAACTTCATTTTCTACTATTATCAGGCATTAAAAGTGACATTGAGTGCTATTTATTTCATATATTTGACTTCTTGAGCCAGAATGAAGAAAATGCAGTAGAATGGGGGGGGGGGGGGGCAGTACATTGCCTGTGTGGTGCAATACTTGTTTGACTTTCCAATCCAATCCAATCTAATATGGCTGGTTGTGACTAACCTGGGGGCTAGCCTTGACCCCTATAAGATCTCTATGGCCATAACAAGGCATTTCTGCAGCATTTAGTAGTCACCTGAATAAAGAGAGTGCTCTGTGTGACCAAGGGGATGGGCCAAGCCCAAGTGGTGGCATCCAACTGGGGGTTCAAATGCAGAACCTCCCACTCCGGAGTCTACCTGTGTCTCCAAGAGGGTCGACCCACTTGGTAAGCCAAGCAGGAATGTTTTTATTGACTCAATTACATATGCTCCATTGTGATTTCCTGAAGAGCCAGTGCTGTTGTAGCTTGCAGGCAAAGTTTAAGATTTAACGTCTCAGCAGTCTGAAAAAATACACTAAAATGCCAATACAACAACACTTACGATGCCAACGTCAACATCTGAAAACGAACAGCTCAATGGCAGTCTTATGCCAGGTGAACACATTTCAGCACATCTGAGGTGACCCAGCCAAACGCCCACATGTGCTGTTTTTACAACCAACTGAAAGCATGTTATCAAGTTTATGAACTCAAGGCAAATTTCCTTTGGAGATACAAAATGAAATGTTTGACATTCCTTTGGAAGTAAAGACTTAAAATTGCAGAAATACTTCCTTTAAGCTTTTATGAGTCTGGATAGTAATTTGTCCATAATATATCCAGTGCAAATATTAAAGTACCTGCAGAGCATGACAAAGTGAGACCACTCTTGGAGATCTATATTATAAACTGAAAGATGGCCATCTGATGGGGCTGTTGAATGAGCCTGCTCACCATCAGAAAATGAACACAGAGCATTTTTAAAAGCAGGAATGATGGCTTATAATTGTTTTGTTTGTTTGTTTGTTTGTTTGTTTGTTTGTTTGTTTGTTTGAGGCACTATTGTGGTTGCGAAAAAAGGCATGCAATGAAATAAAGAGAGAGTTGCAGTGTGGACTTTTAACATCTGGGGCCTCATGTGTAAAGGATTGTGTACCTTTCATACTGAAAAGGTTGTGTGATACTGCAAATTTGGTTTCGATATAATAAATAAATACTAGACTGTGGTGACACAATAGGACAGGGCACTCCACCCAGTACTTGGGGTTGGTGGAGGAGAAGGTAGTTAGAGATGGTAATGGGGTGAGAGGTACAAGCGAAAGGCACCAGAGCTCTAGGGGGGATGAAGTCAAATAAAGATGTGCCTTTCGCCCCCGCTGTGCAAAGTTCACACCTGAGGACACAGGGGCGCGAATGTATTGTACTAAGCCTTGCTCTGTGACGTGTATGTTAATGTGCATCTTGATGTGTGTTCATGCTTGGTAACTTGTATGTTAATGTGTTTACCCTGGGTGCCAGAGGCGGAAAGAAAATGTATAAAGGAGTTCGCTTTGGCACTCACAGCTATTCTGTTCTGTATTGGAGGAGGAATAAAGTTCTGTGTCGTCAGCTCGTGTCCCGTCTGCTTCCTTCCTCCACAAGACTAGGCTATACAGTGGATATTCATAACGATATTTTCTTGTACATGCAGCTTATACTTTGATGTTGGCGAGATCAGTGCGTCATATTTTGGGGTGAATGCAACTTCTGTATTCCAAATTGGAATGCATTTTTATAACCACCAAATGACTAAATGAAAATGGTATAGCGGTTAGCACTGTTGCTTAACAGCTAGAAGGTTCCGGGTTCAAATTTCCAGGCTGATAGGGGTAGGAACCTTTTTGTGTGGAGTTTGCATGTTCTCCCTGTGCTGTGTGGGTTCCGGCCCTTAGAATAGAGGGTTAGTACTAATGAAGCACTTTGAGTGGTCTTTAAGACTAGCAAAAGCGCTATATAAGCACAGGTCCTTGTGCCTTATACTGTAATTAACTGAATTTGCAACCATGAAACAAAATTATTACAGGAGAAGAATGAATGTTTTGTACCGTATGAAAGCCAAATCAAGTCAACTGGATTCAAGTGTTGTTGTTTTTTTTAATCTAATTGACTGAGCTTTTGAACTGTATGTTTACTCATCTGTATAACTGAGAATCTTCAAAGCAATGAATGTTTTAAAACGTTTTCTTTCCTTCAGGCTCCAGTTCTTGTTATCGTCATGTTCAATTAACCAGGACCCAAGTGCAAGTGCAACCACAGGAGGCAGACGCTGGTGGCAAATTAGTGTGAATTTGAATTTAACTAATGATATATTATTGAGTTATGGAGACCTCACCACTGGGAGCAGCCTAGGAAGGGAGAGAGGAGAACGTAAGCATTGATGCGTAGGGAAATGGCAGAGAATTTTAATCGAGTTTGGTGAACTTACAGGCAGGGAGACTGAGCCCAGCTGGTGAGCCGAAGCTCGAAGTGGGGGAAGGTATGTGTTGTGTGTGATATGTGTGTGTGTGGGTAGGAGTGCCCGCCCCCCTAGGGTGGTGTGAGGTTGGCACAGCCCCTCTGTATATAAACCCCAATCTGTTAATAAAGTTGGGAGTTCTATGTTGCATGAAGTCTTGCCTCCAACTCCCTTATTTCAAGACATAACATTTGGTGACGAGGAGTATAAGGGATAACGCGTTCGAAGACTCTTACACTGTCTCCAGGAGGCAGTGCAAGTTTATCGGCCTTGAACAGTGGACAGGCGAGTCCCTTCAGTCATTTCTGTCGAGGCTTTGTAGCCTAGCTAGGAAGTGCAAGTTTGGGGCCTTGGAGGACGGCTTAGTGAGGGACAAATTAGCCCATGGCACCAGTGACGTCTGGATGGAGATGACACTAAGAAAGGCTAAGGAGCCACTATTGCTGGAGGAAGTGCTGGACTTGGTGGAACAGAGGGAGTCCACGGTCCTGCACGAGCTAACGGCTAAGGCTAGCGAGGGGCCAACCGCATGTGATTTCCCGCCGAGAGCGGAGGTTTGCATGCTAGCTGGGCAGCAGGACGCGGTAACGGCGCAGCAGAGCACAATGACCGTGAGTGCTAGAGGCAGCGGCGAGGAGCCAGGGCTGGAGGATGTGGCCGGCGAGGGTGACGTCGTGAGCCCCGGAGGAAAGCAGCCGCAGCAGCTGGTTGTGGAAGCTACACATCGGGTGAGAGAGACCATGCAGGCTGAAGGCTCCGGGGATGAGCAGCAATCACAGGACACATTGACGGTGCAGTGGGACACCTGGAACAAGGGTACCGACAGCAGCGATGAGGCGTCCGTGTCGGAGGATATGGCCGACGAGAGCGGTGCTGAGAGCCCAGAGGGAGAACAGCTGCAAACGGACAGTGGTACCAACGGGAGTGGCGCTGAAAGCCCAGAGGGGGAGCAGCCGCAGCCGGACTTGGTGATAGTGCAGTGAAGTGCCCTGGAGGAGGGTGCCAAGAACTGGGACGAGATGCCCAGGTCAGAGGATAGGGCCGATGGGAGCATCACCGAGGACCCCGAGGGACAGCAGCCACAGCCGGGTGCAGTGATGCCGCAGCAAGGCGCCGGGTACGTGATTCTGGGAAGCAGCGGCGAGGTGCCTGAGTTAGAGAATGACATTGGCAAGGGTGTCGTGGTGAACACCGGGAGTGAGCAGCCAGACTTGGTGATAAAGCAGCAGCCGTACGCCCTGGAGGAGGGCACTGGGTGTTGTGACAAGGCGCCCGAGGCAACGGACGACGCCGAGGAGCGAGCTTCGGGTCTACCCGAGGTGCGCCCACTGGGGGACGGAGTGTCTGGAGCCATGACAGCGGTGCGTAAGGCAGTCGGGAGCCGCTCGTCAGGCACGGAGAGGTGGCGCACCGAACGCCAGCATGGCGGGCCCAGAGGGAAGAAGCGCCGACGGACAGGTAGAGACATTTTTGCCAGGGAGGGGGGCTTTGACCCTGGGGGTAGACGGCGACTGGGTGCGCATATGCCATGGGGCTGCCCAGGTCCTCCATGGCAGTGTAGAAGATGGTGGCTGCCCAGAGACATTGGGGTTACCTGAATAATCTTTCTTATGTAAATATTTGTGTATATATACTGTATGTGTTTTGTATATATTGTTTGCTGGTGTGCATGGGAGTGAGTGAATGTATGTCCATTTTAGTTGTTTTGGTGTGAATGTGATAGGTTGTTTTATTGCAGTTTATTGTTCCCCAGGTTCTTAGTGCATGATTCGCGTTCTAAATTTGGGTGGTTTTCAATGGTGTGTGTGACTTTCCATTTTCTAAGGGGGGAGGGAATGTTGTGTGTGATATGTGTGTGTGGGTAGTAGTGCCTGCCCCCCTAGGGTGGCATGAGGTTGACACAGCCCCTCTGTATATAAACCCCAATGTCGGGTAACCCCCACAACAGACTGGGACATGCAGAGCGCGCATCTGGAGCGATTAACAGAACAATAGGCAGCCTTCCTGTGTCTAGCTCCCTCCGCTGGTATCATGCTGTTTTGTATGAATCAAATGCAAACATTCAGGCTTCCTGCTCTTACTGTGATGCAAATGTCCCATGTCTTTCATGTATTGTCTGTAACTGGGTATAAATACTGCACATGTTCTGTAACTCATTCTCTCATTCCTGCAACTGCTGCTGACACACTCACTCTTGTGTCTCTCTGCTGAGAGCCTCCGGGCTCACTCCCGGCGCGCATGCACGGCACCGGGGCGAGCTCCGTGATGGTGGTATGATTTAATAAACCTGCTTAAAACCTCAGCTCGCTGCCTTTATTTTATCATCCGCTTCACTGGTGACCCCGAAGACGCACACGCTTTGTGCGACGCAACCTCCTGGCTTGGACAGCCACGCTGCTGGCGAACGCAGCACCCGGCGGTGCTGCTCCGACGACAAGCGAACGCAGCAGCTCCCTTCTGCTTCAGTGAACTCTCCGGACATCACCCACGACCGGGAAAGCCGCAGCAAACTTCATGGTGGGATCTGCACGCCTAGATCGGCACATCCACGCTGGACTGGCTGCGCTCACAGCTCCTTCACACGAGAGCGCATGCACCTCGTCCCCTCTCCACGACGGCGACCTCCATGGCCGACAGAGAATGCAGCGCGTGGACCTGAACGCACCATGGCCGAGCGAGTGACAAAGATCGTCTCCTCCCTCTCACCACTCCAACGCATCTGCACAAGCCCGAGGGACAAAGATCGTCTATTTCCTTTCACCGCTCCAACACATTGAACAGGGATGATTATGCTCCCTGACCCTGTCTCCTCTCCAGCTGTCCCAACAACGCACGGAGCTCCGGCACACGCACCGGGGGTTACGCGGACGGCGCACCACGCACGGGACGCATACGGCTCTGCAGACCCCCGCCCTCCTTCGCCGCTGCACACAGGCCCTTCAGGGTTGCTCGTACACCTGAGGCACGCACGCAGCATGCACGAAGGATTTGTTAATGGTCTCAGCCACGGCACACATAGCGAATTCGACAGTCTGCGGTTCCCAGAAGGCTTTAAGGTTGTGCCCGCACCTAAAGTCAACACGTCAAGTCCCTTTGCCTTTGTTTTTTTCTTATAGCCACCCCTGTTTTTTCTTCACGGCCGCTATTAATCCTTGCAGGACTTAATCGCGAGAGGAGTCAGTGACTAATTTTTCTTCTTGTGATCTCCGCACGTTCAACGGGACAGCCCCTTGACATCGCGGATCAACAAGCAATTTTTGCGCGGCTCAGACGATTTCACCGTCTCCTGCCGGCACTTACTACCCCCCACCCCCCTCCACCTGCACAGAGCTTTCCCTGCTCGCTGACAAAGCTGCACTATCGAGGCCTCAGCCCCCTGCCGAGCCCTCTGGGGGGGGGGGGGGGGGAGCGTGTGGGGTAACCCCCACAACAGACTGGGACATGCAGAGCGCGCATCTGGAGCGATTAACAGAACAATAGGCAGCCTTCCTGTGTCTAGCTCCCTCCGCTGGTATCATGCTGTTTTGTATGAATCAAATGCAAACATTCAGGCTTCCTGCTCTTACTGTGATGCAAATGTCCCATGCCTTTCATGTATTGTCTGTAACTGGGTATAAATACTGCACATGTTCTGTAACTCATTCTCTCATTCCTGCAACTGCTGCTGACACACTCACTCTTGTGTCTCTCTGCTGAGAGCCTCCGGGCTCGCTCCCGGCACGCATGCACGGCGCCGGGGCGAGCTCCGTGATGGCGGTATGATTTAATAAACCTGCTTGAAACCTCAGCTCGCTGCCTTTATGTTATCATCCGCTTCACCCAATCTGTTAATAAAGTTGGGAGTTCTATGTTACATGAAGTCTCGCCTCCAACTCCCTTAGTTCAAGACATAACAGTATGGGGGGATAATGCTGCTTACTTGATACCAGGTGCCTGAGATGCACTGCTGAAACTAACCCCTTTTTCCTTTGCAGAGTTCCCGATTGCAGACCAGATCCAGACAAGGGTGGTGAGTTTAACCCATAAGAACCCAGACCCCTGTCTCCTTCAAGGAAAACTATGTGGTCTGGGTTCTTATGGGCTAAGGCAGACAGGGTTACAGGTGTACAGGGAGGAGACCAGATTGGAGCGGTGGTGGCTGAAGCAGGTGAGTGCACACGACTGGGATTACCACTGGCAGGTTGGCTGGAAGGCAGTTTTACCTGGGAGCAGGTAAAAGGTTAATTCCAGGCTAGACAGGATTAACAAACTTGATTTCAAGAGCGGAGTTCTTGAACGGCAGTTTTACCAAAGGTCTCACACTAGTCTTCTTCTTGGGTAAGGTAGGCTAGATGCATCAATGGTGTATTGCTGCCCTCCATAGTTCATATATTAGGTTGGCAGCCGTATCTCAAATTCTCCCGTACAACCCAGTTCTATGCAGAAACTCCAATATTTTTTTTAACTTTACTCCAGCTGTTCAGGTTCATCAAAGGGTGCATGTTAAAAACAGTTTCTTCGGTGGATTCCAAGTCTCCCAACAGTTTCCTCTGTTGTCTAGCAAACTTCTTGCAGTGGATTATAGCATTAAACACTGTTCAGCGCAGAACGGCACAATTTTACCATGTACTTATACAACAATGCCCCCTAGTGGACAATCTAAAGTATCTCAGTCACTTTACTACAGAGGCAGTCAGGAGAAATCAAAATACATGGGAGAGAATGAGCTGCCCTGGTGGAGGATTACATTTTCAATTGCTGATTTTAGTCTCTGCACCAGCTGAGTAGTTATTTAGTACATACGTAATTAAATCCTTACTATCATTCATATTCAATTTTGGTCTTTTAAGTCTCCTTTTCTTGATAAATTAATAGTCACAACCCACAACCAATCAGCTGCTTCAGATTAAGACCCTTCAGCCAGTCACAGAGGACAATTTACGTGCTCACTCGCGCTGACGTCAGACGTCACTTCCTTAAACACAAACATGGCGGCGGCCTTGCAGAAGATGTGGCGGAGCGAATGCAGGTATCAATCTTCTTTTGTCTTTCTTTTTAGTATGAAGCGGTGACACGTGGCCGCTGTGCGATACGTTGTTTTGTCCGCCAGACTGTTGTCTTGTGTTTCCCTGGCTACATGTGTCGTCGCGTTTTTACGTCCGAACAGAGCGGTGGCTCTTAATGTCAGACAAGACTTTGACAACCCCTGTAGCCCATTTCACTCTTTACATCATCCTTGATTCCCTTGCTTACGTTTTTATTTGTTCCGTCAGAGATCAGCTAGTGGCAGCATAGTCAGTAGTGGTTAGCGCCGTCGCCAAATTTATCAGAGGGCAACCGATATGGATTTTTCTTTGCCAATGCCGAAAATCAGGGCAGCTGATGGCCAATATATCCATCCATCCATCCATCTTCTTCCGCTTAATCCTTTTCGGGTCGCGGGGGGGTGGGGGGGGCGGCTGGAGCCTGTCCCAGCATCTTTGGGCGAGAGGCAGGGTACACCCTGGACAGATTGCCCATTTTTTTTCTTTTCCTCGATAAAATATAACCGTTTAATAATAAATGTTGCACCAAAGTGCTTAACTTCAAGGGTGTGTCTACAGATAGAGAAGGCATACTGAAGTGACTACAGGTACAGAAGAGTAGGCAATCCACAAAACCTTTTCAGATCAGCTCAAGCGCGCTACGTCTGTGGCGCAGGTGTAAGGCGCCTACTAAAACATCTTCTTCTTTGTTTAGATTTGATTGGCGGTTGGCAACCAGCTTACAGGTGCATTACCGCCACTGACTTCATTATCATCACTGTATATCTTTGTATAAGGACTTCTTATAAGGAGTTCTGAACAACTCCTTATGTGTGAAAAAAATTATCCGTCCTTGGACTGTGTCCTCGGCAGCGTCAATAGTTGTGCCAGCCGCTGTATATAAGGAGTTCTTATAAGGAGTTCTGCACAATCTTCTTCTTCTTCAAACAGTGAGATTTCCGTGTCTATATGATGTCTATAACACTCTATCAGGTCCCACTCTATATTCTTCGGAACAACCGGTATGATATAGTGCTGTGCAATATGACAAAAAATTCATATCACTATACAAGTCATCTTATATCACGATAACGATATATATCCCGATATACTTTTTCTGTAAATTCTACAGTTTAGATAATCACATAAAAAGGACCAACTCTTTTACTTTTTTTACATGCACCCGTTTCCCTCATAATTTTGCAGTGTTGTTATGAAGTAGTTTAATTTGCATTTGAGATTTGATTCTCATAAATTTCAAGTTTTTCTTCTAAATCATATCATATATGAATAAAAGGTAAACATCAATAAGTTAAATATTTCCTGAGCCAGAGAAGAATAGCAAAAGGAAAAAACCGTAAAACCTAGAAAAACACTCAGAGAGCGCGTACCTCTGCCAAGGCTCCTTCCGTCCCTCATGGATCATCTCCAAAATGTAATGGATTTGTGTGTGGGCCTAGAGCCACTTTTCATGAAAATTGCATTGAAGTCTTGTCCATTAGTTTTGGAGTATTGTTGCTAACAATTAGTGATGGCAGAAATGGAACGTTCAAGAGACTGAATCATTTGGAACAACTGATTCAGAAAAAGAAAAGATCTTTTGGAACATTTGAAACATCTCCCCACAGCCACATCTGGTGGCCAAATGTTATAACACCACACTCAAACGGTCGAGTGTTTTCGTGTGTATTTTTATCTCTCAACGTTTCGTGTTTTGTTTGGGTTTATAATATTATTTGTATGATTTTTTTTTTCAATTAGTATTTGCAGGGGATGCTTGTGTACAAAATAGACATCAGTCAGTATTTGTAGAGGGTGCTTGTGTACGTACATTCAAGTATTTTTATTCAGAAAAACAATCTGTTCAACAGTGCTTGGACTTAGACGGTTTCTCCTCTTGTTTAAAATTGCTCCTGCTTTTGAGATTCTCTCGCAAGGGACTGATGTGGCTGGAATGGAGAGATATGTCTTGGCCAGCTGGAACAGATGAGGAAATATAGCGGCATGTTGTTTCCAGTAATCTAGAGGGTCATCTCGTCTGGGCAGGTAGGGGGCTGAGAGATAGCGCTGAACCTAGATTGATTGATAGATCGACAGACAGACAAGTTACATAACAATAAATGAGAATCAAACACAATTACCACCTCATTCAATCATTCTGAGCATAGTGGATGTCTGGGGGTTGCCCACCTCAACAGTAGCATCAGCAGTGGCACTCTGTCTTTGGGTGGTTTCCCCTACCGTGCTGTCAAAACCATCCCAGAGGCGCTCCTCCTTGTGTTCACTGGCCTGTGGTCCTGTTGTGGCTGATGTTGACGGCACACAAGAGCTTGCTTGTGATTGAGAAGCTGCTCGAATGACAGCACAGTACTCAGCTGTCAAAGCCTTCACAGCTTTGTCTGCATTTTCTGGACATCCAAAAGCCAGAACTTTGAATCGAGGATCTAAGACAGTTGACACTGCAAGGACCCTCACAACCTCCACCCCACATCGCTCCCTCAAGTTCTTCTGAAGATTGCTGCTTAACTGAAGGGCAGTTGGGCTTGTTAAACTCTTACATTGTTCATGAATCTTGCGATGAATTTGCCTAACTAATAGAATTATTTTTGAGGCAGAAACTCTCTTTTCAGATGACAGCTCCACAGTTGCTTCATTGAAGAAGGCAAGAAACTGAAGGCACTCACTCACTGTTTCTTGGTCAGCACTGTTGAAAGGAGTCAAAGTTGTGCTCAGAGAGGACAAGGCTGGTGCCACTGCTTCATGCTGCTCCAGCAGACGCTGAAACATTGAATATGTGCTGTTCCAGCTTGTCTCAGTTTCCTGTATGAGTTTCATCACTGGTTTTCCCATTCACTGCTGGATGTCTGAGAGCTTCTGCTTAGCAGTGGCACTAGATCTAAACAGGCAGACTATTTGCCTCGATTGTAGACACAGCGCATGCCGTTCAGGGATTTGCGCTGCCTTTTTTTACCGCCAAATTCAAGGTGTGAGCAAAACAAGGCACATGTCATACTTGTAAAAGTTGTGCACAGGCAATCATATTGGCTACATTATCAGTGACTAAACATGTGATGTTCTTCTCTATCCCCCATGAACGCAAATGAACACTCTGGGCCTCCTTCAGGTGTTCAGCTGTGTGTGTCTCAGGGAATTTAGTGACCCCAAGGACAGTGGTGGAAAGCTTGTTGTTTCATCAATGAAGTGGCATGTAACTGCTAGGTAGGCATCCATGTTGATTGAAGTCCACATATCTGAGTTCAAACTCACAGCTTTGGCCTTTTTCACTTCAGCCATTGCTTTGTCTTTACTCTCTGTATATCTGGACTTCAGCATTGTTTTCAGTGTGTTTCTGGATGGAAGGATGTAATTGGGGTCAAGTTTCTTGACAAAGTGCCTGAAACCCTCATCTTCCACAATTGAAAAAGGTTGTGAGTCCTTCACAGTAAGGCCAACTAGTGCCTCGTCTAATTCTTTTTGCCTTCCTGCCAAGGAACAACAAAAAGACTGAGTTAGGAAGAATGCTGCCATGCAACTTGATGTATTGTATGGTAAATATTGTAAATGTCATGGCATGTTAAGTTCTTTGACAGCTCATGTGCACAATGCCAAACACAGGATGAACCACACAGAGGGGCATGTTTGACAATTTATTAATAGCAAAACACAGCAGCGCACAGCTACAAAAACAGTCACTTGCCAGAGGAAAGGACCTGTGGAGAGAAGACGAGAGCCGTGAGCTGAGGAGTGGAGTAAGGGGAAAATGGGCGAGCCAAATTGCCACTTACTTGGGAAATCCAGGGATGACCAGCAGGACCCAGTGGGGAATAGACGAACCAGTAGGCTAGGGGGAAGTAGTGGAGCTGATGGTGCCTGACTGGGGGAATGAAGTTGCTGATGGGTAGTGAGGTGGAGCAGGAGAGTGTGCGCAGTCCCGGTGACACACCTACACAGTGGCAGCAACCTGAAGAGGAGAGGAAAAAGAAGGTTTAACGACATGTTAATGTTTCAAATGACTTGAAGCTAGTCTGAAGAACAGGCAGTATACCCAGACGAGCCAGCGTAGACTGCGCAGAGGAGACCTCCTTAAGTATGCTGGCTGATGAGCGGGTGCAGGTGTGTCTTCTGCCTCAGGTGCCATGATGAGCTGGAGGAGATGAGACCGGAGGGGAGGGGCGCTCTCCCGTTGCCCATGACAGGGCCCCCCCCCTTCTAGGGACGCCTCCTGGCGGACTGGAGGGCTTGTCCGGGTGGGCACGGTGAAAAGCCTGGAGCATCTCCGTGTCCAGTACCCGTGATGAGGGAGTCCAGGATTGCTCCTCCGGCCTGTAACCCTCCCAATCGATGAGATACTGCAGGCCCCGACCCCGGCAGCGAACATCCAGAATCCGTCGAACAGTGTGGGTGGGTGGCCATCGATGATACAGGGAGGAGGGGGAGGCTCGGGGGGGGGCAGCTTAAGCTGGACCGACGCATCATTGATTACCCAGCCGATGGGATAAGGCCCAAAGAAGCGGGGGGACAGCCTCTTGGATTTACCCTTGAGGGGGATCTGGCTAGCCGCCAGCCAGACCAGCTGTCCCACGACGTACTTGGGCGCCGGCACCCGCTTACGGTCAGCAGCGACCCGGGTGCGTTCGGTGGTGTGGGTCAGGACAGCCCGAGTGGATCTCCAGACACGCCGGCAGCGCCAAGCGTGCGCCCCTACAGATGGCACCGAAACCTCCCTCTCGGCCATAGGGAGAAAGAGGCGGCGTGTACCCCAACGACACCTCAAAGGGGGTTAGTCCGGTGGCGGAGGATACCGCAGAGTTCATGGAGTATTCAACCCAGGTCAGGTGTGTGCTCCAGGACGAGGGGTTATCGGCCGCTATGCACCGCAAGGCAGCCTCCAGGGACTGGTTGGCACACTCCACCTGCCCATTGCTCTGAGGGTGATTTCCGGATGAGAGGCTCACTGTCGTTCCCAACGTCCGGAAAAAGGCCCTTCAAACCTGGGACATGAATTGGGGACCCCGGTCAGACACAATGTCAATAGGGATGACGTGGTTGGTGAGGAGGACTGCTGTCTCCAAGGCCGACAGGAGTTTGGGGAGGGCCGCCAGATGGACTGCCTTGGAGAAGCGATCCCCGATGGTCAGAATGACCGTTTTGCCGTGGGCAGAGGGCAACCCGGTCACAAAATCCATGGCAATGTGGGACCACGGCCGACCAATGATGGGAAGGGGATGGAGGAGTCCCGATGGGGAGGAGGAGTCAGTCTTACCCCGGACGCACGTCTGGCAGGCTCTGACGTACTCCTGAATGTCCCACCGCAGCGTGGGCCACCAGAACGCCCGCTTGACGAAATCAATGGTTCGGACGATGCCAGGGTGGCAGGCAAAGCGACTGGTGTGACCCCGGTTTGGTATTCCGGGTGCCAGGCCGGTAAGTGATGGTAAAGTTAAATCGCTGGAAGAAGAACGACCAGCGAGCCTGCCTGGCATTCAGTCGGTGGGCCGACCGCAAGTACTCAAGGTTCTTGTGATCGGTCCACACGATGATGGGGTGAACAGCGCCCTCTAACCATTGCCTCCATTCCTCAAGTGCCAACTTAATGGCCAGCAGCTCTCTGTCCCATATGTCATAATTCCTCTCGGCCAGCGTGAGCCGCCGAGAGAAATATGCACATGGGCGAAGCTTCTGGTCGTGGGGGCGTGTGCTGCGATAGTACAGCGCCAACCCCCAAATCAGACGCGTCCACCTCGAGGACAAATGGAAGCTGCGTGTCGACCTGGGCCAATATGGGTCTTTCAGTGATCTGGCACTTTAATTTGTGAAACGCCAGTTCAGCTGCCACAGTTCACCGAAAGGGAACTTTAATGGAGGTCAGCTGCGGTAAAGGCAGTGTGATCCCACTGTAGTTCCGGATGAACCTGCGATAGAAGTTCGCAAACCCGAGGAAGCGTTGGAGCTCCCTGCGGGAGTGGGGTGTTGGCCAATCTAACACTGCCTTTACGTTGGCCGGGTCGGCAATCAGCTCCCCCTCAGCCACAATGAAGCCCAAGAAGGTGGTGGGTGGTGTAGAAAACTCACACTTCTCAGCCTTCACGAACAGCTGGTTCTCCAAGAGCTGTTGTAGAACAGCCCTTACGTGGACCTCGTGTTCCTCTGGGAAGCAGGAGAAAATCAAAATATCATCAAGGTAGACGAACACGAATTGATAAAGCATATTGCGGAGGGCGTCATTAATTAACCGCTGGAAGATGGCGGGGGCATTAGTGAGCCCGAATGGCATCACTAAGTATTCAAATTGGCCCTGATGTGTTTTAAAGGCCGTCTTCCATTCATCGCCCTCGCGAATGCAGACCAAATGATACGCGTTCCTAAGGTCTAACTTGGTGAACACCCGTGAATGCTGAAGGAGCTCGAACGTGAGTTGATCAATGGCAGAGGGTACTTGTCTTTGATGGTAATAGCGTTGAGCTCTCGGTAGTCGATGCACGGGCGCAGTGAACCATCTTTCTTCCCGACGAAGAAGAATCCGGCCCCAAGTGGGGCCGAAGATGGCCAAATGAGGCCGGCATTCAGCGACTCCTTGATGTACTGCTCCATTGCCTCCCTCTCCGGGCCGGAAATGCTGTACAGCCGGCTGGACGGCGGCTTCGCCCCCGGGACGAGGTCTATAGCGCAGTCGTAAGAGCAATGAGGCAGTAGCAACAACGCTCTTGACTTGCTAAAGACCTCGCCCAAATTGTGATAAGCCTGAGGGATGAGGCTGAGGTCCAGCGGCTCAGCCTGGGAGGGGGGAACAGAGAGCGATGGGGAGCATTCAGCTGAACGCATACAGTTGACCATACAAAATGGGCTCCAGGCAGAGATGGTGCTTTTAGCCCAGTTGATCATTGGGTTGTTTTTCTGGAGCCACGGATAACCTAGGTCCACCGGGGAAGATGACACGGGGAGAACCAGGAACGAAAGTTCCTCCCGGTGGTTTCCAGAAAGAAGTATGGACATAGGCACCGTGCTTAGGGTGACCACTGCGACATCGCTGCCAGATATAGTGGTGATTCTGTGATTGTGTGGCAGTTTACGCGTGGGAATGCCCACCTGCTTGACAAAAGCAGCGGAAACGAAATTACCCTCCGACCCTGAGTCAATCAGCGCCCTAACCCTCCTCTCGACCCCCGGCAACTGGACAAGGGCCTAAATACAGAAACTACCGGGGGGAGTAGATTTGGTTCCGCCTGCCAGACCCCCCCACGGTTACTGACGGGCCACGTCTTTTGGCCGCTGGCAGCATTCATCCAGACTGTAGTTGAGTGAACCACAGTACATGCACGCTCCGGCCTTTTGCCTTTTTGTTACTTATTTGTACCCGTAGGTAGATTTGGTTTGCAGTCTGGTGACAAGCCACCGGCTGCTGGTCGCTGCGTGCGCGAGCGCCCTAAACCTACATGTTTTTGGTGTGCGGGAGGAAACCGGAGAAATCCCGGAGTAAACCCACGCAACACGGGGAGAACATGCAAACTCCACACAGCTCACTGTTGGTCGGGGGCTGGAATCGAACCCATGATCTCATGATCCCCGCGATCCCCCGGCCGAGGGTAAACTGTGCTGCCACAGTGCTAAACCACTGCGCCACCGTGCAGCCCTTTGCCGACGCTCATCATCGGTTAGACACCGAGAGAGCTTCATCGGTTCGGGCAAAGAACCGGCGATGGCCCCACCCCTCACCCAAGCGTGGCCCACCCCTCGCTTGGGCAAGGGGTGGGGCCACACTCCTTTGCATGTTCACGTTACCGATTATCCAGCCCTACCACCTGATCTGTGAGGTCGTCGAGCATCTCCGGGACAGGATGAACTGCCAGATCGTCACGGAGTTGGTCGTTCAACCCGTGGAGGAACGCGCTGCTCGGAATTCCACCGAGTGCTCGGCCACCAACCGGGTACCTTGGTGGAGAGTCAGTAGGTGGCTCGTGACGTTGCCCTGACGCTCGGTCCAGCCAAACGCACAGTTAAATGCGGCCATAAATTGGTCAAACGTATATCGGCGCCCCTCAGGGTTATTTAGAGTGGACTGGGCCCACTCCAGGGCTCGATCCCTGAGCAACAGGGTGAAAAACTGGATCCGGGCTACATCCCCCAGATACTCCTCCCCGACCTGCTCTAGGTACATCTGCACTTGAAGAAGGAACAGTTTACATTTCCCCACCTCCCCTGCGCATAAGGAAGGCATGGGAATGGAGAAGGTACGGCACATCGTAGCGCGCGGAGCAGGCTGGTGGGGGGGGGGCAGCCGTGGGATGTGCCACGGACCATAGAGTCATCATATTAGACACCTGTTGCGTCAGCGCAGTGAGCTGCTGCTCGGTCACCGCTAGGCAGTCTGTAGCGGATTACTCCTGCGGTGAGGCACCGGCTGAACTACTGTCCTGGCTGGCTCGTTCTGTCATGGCGTGTTAAGTTCTTTGACAGCTCACGTGCACGATGCCAAACACAGGATTAACCACACAGAGGGGCATGTTTTACAATTTATTAATAGCAAAACACAGCAGTGCACAGCTACAAAAACAGTCACTCGCCAGAGGAAAGAACCTGTGGAGAGAAGACGTAGAGCTGTGAGCTGAGGAGTGGAGTAAAGGGAAAATGGGCGAGCCAAATTGCCATTTACTTGGGAAATCCAGGGATGACCAGCAGGACCCAGCGGGGAATAGACAAACCAGTAGGCTAGGGGGAAGTAGTGGAGCTGATTGCGCCTGACCGGGGGAATGAAGTTGCTGATGGGTAGTGAGGTGGAGCAGGAGAGCGCGCGCAGTCCCGGTGATGCACCTACACGGTGGCAGCAACCTGAAGAGGAGAGGAAAAAGAAGGTTAACGACGTGTTAACGTTTCAAATGATTTGAAGCTAGTCTGAAGAACGGGCAGTATACCCAGACAAGCCAGCATAGACTGGGTGGAGGAGACCTTCTTAAGTATGCTGGCTGATGAGCGGGCGCAGGTGTGTCTTCTGCCTCAGGTGCCATGATTTGCTGGAGGAGATGAGACCGGAGGGGAGGGGCGCGCTCCTGTTGCCCATGACAGTAAATGTATGTAACTATATGTGAAGTATGTAACTATTTGTAAATGTACAACAATATGGCTTCTTTTAGTGATCAAATGCATATCCATCCATCCATCCATCCATCTATTTTCTACCGCTTCTCTGGAGGTCCGGGTCACGGAGGCAGCAATTCAAACAGAGAAGCCCAGACTTCCCTCTCTCCAGCCACCTGCTCCAGCTCTTCAGAGAGGATACCAAGGTGTTCCCAGACCAGCTGGGAGACATAGTCTCTCCAGTGAGTCCTGAGTCTGCCCCAGGGTCTCCTCCCAGTGTGACGTGCCCAAAACACCTCAAGTGGGAGGCGTCCAGGAGGCATCCTGATCAGATGCCCAAACCACCTCAACTAGCTCCTTTCAGTGTAGAGGAGCAGCGGTTCTACTCTGAGCCTCTCCCGGATGACTGAGCGCCTCACCCTATCTCTGAGAGTGAGTCCAGCAAGCCTACAGAGAAAGCTCATTTCAGTCGCTTGTATCCGCAATCTCATTCTTTCGGTCATTACCCAAAGCTCATGACCATAGGTGAGGATAGAAACGTAGATTGACAGGTAAATCGATAGCTTTGCCTTAGAACTAAGCTCCCTCTTCACCACAACAGACCGGTACAACGTCTGCATCACTGCAGATGCTGCTCTGATCCGTCTGTCAATCGCTTGCTCCATTCTCCCCTCACTCGTGAATAAGACCCCAAGATACTTAAACTCCTCCACTTGGGGCAGGAGCTTGTCCCCAACCCGGAGAGGGTAATCCACCTTTTTCCGGCTGAGGACCATGGACTTGGACTTGGAGGTACTGATTCTCATCCCAGCCGCTTCACACTCGGCGGCAAACTGTCCCAGCAAGACCTGTAGGTCATTGCTGGATGAAGACAGCAGGACAACATCATCTGCAAACAACAGAGATGAGATCCTGTGGTCACCAAGCATGACACCCTCCGTTCCCTGGCTGCACCTAGAAATCCTGTCCATAAAAATTATGAACAGGATTGGTGACAAAGGGCAGCCCTGGTGGAGTCCAACTCTCACTGGGAATGAGTCTGACTGAGTGTTGGCAATACGAACCAAGCTTTCACAACGGTCGTACAGAGACCGAATAGTTTGTAACAACAAGCCCAATACCCCATACTACCGAAGCACCCCCCACAAAAAACCATGAGGAATGCGGTCAAATGCCTTCTCCAAGTCCACAAAACACATGTAAACTCCCCTCATGGATCGTCACCTTATCGTGGTGGGGGAGTTTGCGTGCCCTAGTGATCCCAGGAGCTATGTTGTCCGGGGCAATTTGCCTCTGGTAGGGTCACCCAAGACAAACTGGTCCTGGGTGAAGGGCCAGACTAAGAACGATCCAATAGACTCTCATGATGAACGCTAGAACAGGGATCCAGTGTACCCCGCCTGGTATGGGGTTACCGGGGCCCCACCCTGGAACCAAGCCTGGGGGAGGGGCTCAATGGCTAGCGTCTGGTGGCCGGATTTCTGCCCATGGGACCCGGCCGGGCTCAGCCCGAAAGAGTTACATGGGTCCGCCCTCCAGTGGGCTCCCCACCTGCAGGAGGGACCATGGGGGTCCGGTGCTGTGTGGGTCAGGTGGTGGTCAAAGGCGGAGACCTTTGTGGTCTGAACCCAGGCTTCCTAAACTGGCTTTTGGGACGTGATCAAATGCATAATTACGTTTATTGTAAATAATAATAAATGTATATAAATAATAAATGTATACTTGTATGTGTATTAAAAGACTACGAACACATACCATAAACACTATGCTGGGTATGGCTTGATTCAGCACTTGGTTGTGTTGTGCTAGGAATGCAGGCATCAGGATGTTTTGTCCGTAGGTGTCTCCACATAGTTGTATTATTACAAAATGCAAGATGTTGCATACAATGCATACATTTAACTTTTTTCTCCTCAAGAAGGTCGAAGTGATCCCAGACAGCTGACCTGGGACGCTTTCTACCCCCATCCATTTCCAAATAGTGTAAATCCAAAAGCACGCTCAGTACAAGACACTCAGAGAGGCAAGACTTGGCAAACAAACTGCACTTTGGTGGAGCTTTTAAATGTTTTAGGCATGTGGGGTGATGAATCGGTAGCCAATCAGGCAAGGACATGAGAAATTATTATTTTACATATAAAGTATATATATAATACATGTATTGTGCATATAATAGGTATTTTCATATTGTGTAATCGTAGTATTTTATTTATTATTCCGTTTTAGAAACGGGATAACAAAATCACCACATATTCACTTGTGTTTCACTGATATAAAACAGCTGTGACGTTTCAAAACAGTCAGTGACGTAGTGGAAGGCGACATGGAACAGTCACGTGACATCCTCTTTTGGATACAGACCTCGGAACAGTGGTTTGAATCAGAAGTTCCACCTAGGTTTCGGTATGTACCAAAACACTGTTTTGACTTTGCCATCACTAGCTAACACACTGTGAGAAGAAAAGAGCCTTGGCTGAGGTATGCATTGTCAGATCATCACCAAAATGTAACTTCCTCTGTAGCCCAAGAACCACCTCTGGTGAAAATTTTATCCAAATCCATCCAGTAGTTTTGGAATATTGCTGCTAACACTTTGTGAGAAGATAAGAGCCTTGGTGGAGGTATGCATTCTCGGATCATCTCCAAAATGTAATGGGGTCCTCGGTAGCCCAAGAACCACCTCTGTTGAAAATTTCATCCAAATTCATCTAGTAGTTTTTGTGTAATCCTGCTGCACAAATACAAACAAAGCCCTTGGTGGAGGTATGCACTTTCAGATCATCACCAAAATCTACTCATCTGTTCCCCGTGCCATTACACTCCTTTCCTGAAAATTTCATCAAAATCCATTCATGATTTTTTGAGTTATGTTGCTAACAGACAGACAGACAAACCAACAAACCAACCAACGCCACTAAAAACATTACTTCCTCCCTTGGCGAAAGTAAAAATGTCTGAAAATGAGGAAAATTACCCATCACTGCCATCTACAGATATAAATTAGCTGTTAGTTTAAATCAATAACAATGTATGCAAGTGTGGAGCTAGAGCCTGCAGCCTGCCATTCTGGCCTGATTTAACCTGTTTGCTTCTTAGTAAAAATATTTCAGATTGGTCATGATCTGAAAATCAAAGACACAAAAGGTAATGGAATAAAACATCTGATAACTTTAACTTTATTCATTGTCACTACTTGACTAATTTAAATTATTAGAAATCAAATAAATTACATAAAGAGCCAACTTGCTCCTCCGACCCATCCATCCATCCATCTTCTTCCGCTTAATCCTTTTCAGGTCGCGGGGGGGCTGGAGCCTATTCCAGCATCTTTGGGCGAGAGGCAGGGTACACCCTGCACAGATCGCCAGTCCATCGCAGGGCCAACACAGAGAGACAGACAACCATTCACTCTCACAGTCATACCTAAGGACAATTTAGAATCCCCAGTTTGATGCCGATTAACCTAACTTGCATGTTTTTGGCATGTGGGAGGAAACCGGAGAAATCCCGGAGTAAACCCACGCAGGCACGGGGAGAACATGCAAATTCCACACAGATCACTGTTGGTCGGGGGCTGGGATCGAACCCAGGATCCCCCGGCCAATGTATTTATTTTGTGTGTATGTGCCACCATCATACACTTTTGCAGCTTTAATAAATTTTTTTCAGACACAACTAAGAAACTCAGCAGACCAAAGAAACAATGGTCTGATACACTATAATGTTTCCAGTTAGCACAACTTGGTATCATTTAGCATTTGCCATTTTATAATTAGACATAGTGTTAAACGTTACTTACCTCCTATGAAAACAAGGTTAGCGGACTGTCCTCTCTGATGCAGCACGATGGAAAATAGTCCCACGTCCCTGAAAAATAGGAGTAGTATCTATTTGACCAAAGTAGTAGTTTGGAGTTAGCAACCACCAGAGAGCCTAGCCAACCCACCACACATTTGTTCGGCTACGCACACTGCGGGGAAGAGGTGGGGCGCTGATAAGTAGTGGGTGAGGAGCTTTGTTCAAGAAAATGTCTCTCTCCGCTTATCCTTGGCATCCTGAATTCCTCCCTTACCACTGGTACTGTTCCTCCTCCCCTCAAGCTTGCCGCCATCACACCCATCCTCAAGAAACCCAACCTTGACCCAGAAAACCCTGACAATTTCAGACCCATTTCTAAACTCCCATTTCTCTCCAAAATACTGGAATGTGTCGTCGCCTCTCAGCTCAAACAATACCTCCACTCAGATCAATTACAGTATCTCACAAGTGAGTACACCCCTCACATTTTTGTAAATATTTTATTATATCTTTTCATGTAAAGTTGCTGTCCCCTCAAGTCAACACACAGCCATTAATGTCTAAACCGCTGGCAACAAAAGTGAGCACACCCCTAAGTGAAAATGTCTAAATTGTGACCAAAGTGTCAATATTTTGTTTGGCCACCATTATTTTCCAGCACTGCCATAACTCTCCTGGGCATGGAGTTCACTAGAGCTTCACATGTTGCCACTGGAATCCTCTTCCACTCCTCCATGACGACATCACGGAGCTGGTAGATGTTAGAGACCTTGCGCTCTTCCACCTTCCGTTTGAGGAGGCCTCACAGATGCTCAATAAGGTTTAGGTCTGGAGTACATGCTTGGCCAGTCCATCACCTTTACCCTCAGTTTCTTTAGCAAGGCAGTGGTCATCTTGGAGGTGTGTTTGGTGGTCGTTATCATGTTGGAATACTGGGATCATATCATGTTGGGATCATGCTCTGCTTCAGTATGTCACAGTACATGTTGGCATTCATGGTTCCCTCAATGAACTGTAGCTCCCCAGTGCCACCAGCACTCCTGCAGTGCCAAAGCATGACACTCATACCACCATGCTTGACTATATTCAAGACACACTTGTCTTTGTACTCCTCACCTGGTTGCCGCCACACACACTTGACACCATCTGAACCAAATAAGTTTATCTTGGTCTCATCAGACCACAGGACATGGTTCCAGTAATCCATGTCCTTAGTCTGCTTGTCTTCAGCAAACTGTTTGCGGGTTTTCTTGTGCATCTTCTATACAAGGGGCTTCCTTCTGGGATGACAGCCATGCAGACCAATTTGATGCAGTGTGCGGCGTATGGTTTGAGCATTGATAGGCTGACACCCCACCCCTTCAACCTCTGCAGCAATGTTGGCAGCACTCATACATCTATTTTCAAAAGACAACTTCTGGATATGACGCTGAACACGTGCACTCAATTTCTTTGGTCGACCATGGTGAGGCCTGTTCTGAGTGGTACCTGTCCTGTTAAACCACTGTATGGTCTTGGCCACCGTGCTGCAGCTCAGTTTCAGGGTGTTGGCAATCTTCTTATAGCCTAGGCCATCTTTATGTAGAGCAACAGTTCTTTTTTTCAGGTCCTCAGAGAGTTCTTTGCCATGAGGTGCCATGTTGAACTTCCACTGACCAGTATGAGAGAGTGTGAGAGCGATAACACCAAATTTAACACACCTGCTCCCCCTTTACACCTGAAACCTTGTACCACTAACGAGTCACATGACACCGGGGAGGGAAAATGGCTAATTGGGCACAATTTGGACATTATCACTTAGGGGTGTACTCACTTTTGTTGCCAGCGGTTTAGACATTAATGGCTGTGTGTTGAGTTATTTTGAGGGGACAGTAAATTTACACTGTTAGACAAGCTGTACACTGACTACTTTGCATGGTATCAAAGCGTCATATCTTCAGTGTTGTCCCATGAAAAGATATAATAAAGATACTGTATATGAGACATTCCAATCTGGCTTCTGACCCCATCACAGCACTGAAACTACTCTGCTTAAAGTCACCAACGACCTCCTGCTTGCTTCTGACTCCAGTCTCTTCAACATCCTCCTTTTTCTCGACCTCAGCACTGCCTTTGACACCATAGACCACTCCATCCTCCTCAGTCGCCTGCAGTCTTCCATTGGCATAACTGGCTCTGCTCTTTCCTGGTTTAAATCCTACCTTTCAGACAGATTCCAATACATTTCAATAAATAACTCTAAATCCCACACTACCCCCAGTTCTTCATGGTGTCCCCCAAGGCTCAGTACTCGGTCCCCTCCTTTTCATTCTCTGTGCTACCTCTTGGTTACATCATACGTTAACATGGTCTAAAATTCCTTTCTTACCAGTTTTATTTATCAACAAAAACCATCACTTCTGCCACCATCTCCATCCTCACAGACTGCCTCCACGACATAAAAGCCTGGATGAGCATTAACTTCCTCAAACTTAACTGCAACAAATCAGAAATTCTCATCATTGGCCACAAATCCCTCCTTTCTTCTTCAAAGAATCTCATCGATAGCCACACTGTCACCTCCTCTCCTTTGGTCAGAAACCTTGGCATCACCATGGATTCAACTCTCTCCTTCAAACAGCATATCAGCAATGTCACAAAAACATCTTTTCAAGATTCAAAGGCTTTATTATCATGTGCACAGTTAAGAAATGCTACATTTCCTGAGCAATGAAATTCTTACTTTGCTCTCTGAACGAATGCCAAGTTAAAAGGTACAGAAATAACAATTCTAATAGGTCATGACACACTAACACAGTAACTCAATCCTAATACTAATGGATGCTAAGACGCATACACCAACACACAGTTAGGCAGTAGAGGAATGAAATTGAAAAGTCACCGGATGACTAAAGTGATAGTGGTATATTGATATCAGAGATGATGTGAACCTGAAATGGCATGAACCTCTGTACAGTGTGCAAATGAGCATTGTGCAACCTGATGTGAACCTGAGATGGCATAGACTTATGTACAGTGTGCAAATGAGCAGTGTGCAACAAGCAGTGTATAATTACAAATTATTGATAAGTAGCAGCAGAGATGATTTTTTACACCTTCGCAATATTGCACGTCTCCGGTCCACTCTTTCTCCTTCTGCTGCTGAAATCCTTATCCACACATTCATAACCTCCAGATTGGACTACTGCAACAGCATACTCTATGGCAGATGTGTCCAGTCATGTTCCATGGAGGGCCAAGACCCTGCAGGTTTTCTCTTCTACCCAGTTTCTTCAGCAGGTGTTTTCACTTATCAGCAATCAGTGGGAAGGAATTCAGTGAAATCTGCTGTTGAAGACACTGGTTGGCGGTAAAGCCTGCAGGGTCTTGGCCCTCCATGGCACATGATTGGATACCCCTGCTCTATGGCCTTCCCTCCTCTGACCTCCAAAAACTGCAGTATGTACAGAACTCTGCTGCACAACTGCTCACCCACTCCCGTTCCAGAGACCACATTACCTCCATTTTGAAAAACCTACACTGGTTACCAGTACAACAACGCATTCACTTCAAGATCCTGCTCATCACCTACAAAGCCCTCAATATCTGACAGACCTCCTCCAACGTCACACCCCCACTCGCCAACTCAGATCATCCGATGCAAACCTCCTGATCCCCATCACCAGGACTAAACAACGTACAGTGGGGGGCCGAGCTTTTGCTATTGCTGCCCCAACCCTCTGGAATTCTCTGCCCTCAGATATCCACAATATTGACTCACCCCCTTCCTTTAGGAATAAGCTTAAAAAAAGCACCTTTTCAAGAAAGCTTTCAATTGTTAACGGACCGTAATTTTTTGGGTGAAGCGACTTTGAGTTCCCAGAAAAACGCTATATAAATCTGATATATTATTATTAATATTATTATTAAGGAACATACCATAAGTAGTTATGAGCGAATGATACTGAGGCTTCAGAGTTTGTCTCTCTTTAGTGTGTCAAAGCTTGTATCAAAACACTAATGTCATGTGACTGATGACGTCCTAAGCTTCAAACACCATCGCTGCTTCACTTCTTGCTTCATTGGTTCAGTATGTCTTAAAGCGTTCATCAATCGGTCAATCTGAGGAAGTGATCCACCACCTCCCCTGGGACTCATCGGGGCCGCTCTCTCGCAGGACCAGAGAACAGCTATCACCCCACAGTGCTCGGGCTACAGTGAAACTGTGCTGCCTGCTTTGTTCTATATATCTACGGAACATGTACGTAAAACACTTGGGAATATTAGCAGGCTGGATCGCAAGCTAGCATCCTGCTAGCTTGCTAACGTACGTATCAACGGAACCTGTAAGTAAACAATTGAAACTGCTAGTTAACAGGACTGCTAGCATTCCGTAAGTAAGTTCCGTAAGTAAGGCACTTCGGAATGTCTGAACCGCTAGCTAGCATGACCTAAGAACATGTACGGAACACAGACATTACACTAGCATACAGAACAGTAGATATGGAACGTTACATGTTTGTAAAATTCTTAAGACTGCTAGCTAGTAGGACCGCTATGTACGGAGCATGTACGGAATGCGGACGGAACATGTACGAAACGTTCTGCACGGTTCATTCCATATTTTAGTAATCTCTCAGGTGTAGAGTGTGGTCGACCTCTGGTCGGAGAGTCAGTGGTTTGCTTTCTGCTTTCGCCACCATTCCCATGCTATTTTACTTGACATGAGATGGGATTTAGAATTAAAATTAAGAGGTTACCTTTAGGATTTGAGCGAGGGTAAGGTGAAAAATGTAATAAATAGATTTTAATTAAAAAATTGAAACAAATAAAGGCCTTAGATTTCCGTCCCTGTAGCCACTACCTAACTTACATTTGATCAACATTTTAAATAAAAACATGCTCTTGTCATAGATAGTCCAGCAGAAAAACACTATTTAAGGCTAGGTGTACTTAGCCAAGGTTTTTGTTACAGTGTGCAGGCAGGGTGGAGTGGGTGGAGATGAGAGTCGGGGTGATTTGTAACCAAAGGATAGCAGGTAGAGAGAAAGGGAAGCTTTACAAGACAGTAGTGAGAAATGCTGTGATGTATGGTTTGGAGACAGTGGTACTGATAAAAAGAAAGAAGACAGAGCTGGAGATGGCAAACTTGAGGATGCTAAGATTTTCATTGAGAGTGACTAGGAGGGATAGGATTAGAAATGAATATCAGAGGGACAGTTTGGAGACAAAGTAAGAGAGGCAAGGCTGAGATGGTTTGGGGATATACAGAAGAAAAATAGTGGATATATTGGACAGAGGATGCTGAAGATAGAGCTGCTAGACGGGAGGAAAAGAGGAAGACCACAGAGAAGATTCATGACTGTAGTGAAGGAGGACATGGAGAGGGTTGATGTTACAGAGGAAGATACAGGGGACAGGGTGAGATATGTGGAGTGTGAGCTTCGGGAGGACATGATCATTACAGCAGAGTGGTAATGGCCATGTGTGTGGGTTCACATCTCGCTGTCGTTCACCGGGATGTGAACCCACACAGCCGATCAACCGGAGACAGTGTCCCCACTCATGATTCTCCCAGTGTTCTTGCACAGCTATGCCATATATTGCAAAAAAAAAAAATGTAAAAGTTAATATCACCATGATTGTGGAGAGGAACGGCCAGATTGATTGTGTTTCATGGGTGGCCACACATGCACGAACACAGCGGAGAGGCAAGGCACATGATCGGCGGCTTTGACTGTCTGTAGCCAGAGAGTGGATCTACACCATTGGTCAGCCACAAACGAAGTCCCTGCTGATGCTGCTCAGACAGCTATGCTGTATATCCGATCCGTTCCTCTCTACAATTATTAACAACAGTATCAAGTTGGTCCCATGCACTCCACTCTACATTCATTTATTGTATAGTCCTTTCTGTGTGATTTCAACATGTTTTAAATGTATTTTACTTTGACTGCTATGTCATGGTCGAAACTGTTTGACTATGTCACAAACAAATCTTCTGGAGACTGATGGTTCCTGCCCCCCAATGGAGACACTGCGGGGGAGAGGGCCAGATATAGGATGGAGCTTTATTGTAGGTATGACAAGCATTTCCAGCAGTGAGTCAGTACGGTTTAAACGAAGAGTGTTTAGCATTTAATGATATCTTAACAGTGAGGCTACAGACTGCAACCAACTAAAAATATGTTTCCTCCTCTTCTAAATGTGAATGAGGGGGCCGGCAGGTGTCAGAAACCTTCAATTCACTGTGACATTACAGTCTTAAGAAATACCAGATTTTTTTCTTGATATTTTTTTAAACCCCAAAAAGAAACATTACAACCTGGGTGGTGTTTATTCAGTCTCTGAAAAAAGTTACCTTACCAGACCAGCAGAAAACATGGAGTCAGGCAACTTTGGAGTCAATTTGAAAGCTTTTGTCCCTCATTAGTGATTTTAATCTGGGAAAGACCACACTGCTGTTTATTGTAGTTAATTATGTCTATTTCCCAATGTCTCTGAGTTTCCTCATGTTCTTTGACACCCATAATTCACACTGATTTGCCTTTCTTATTCAGCATAATGCATATGCTCAACCATTTAATCAAATCTAAACTGAAAACTTCAAACTTTGTCTTCTAACTGGGACTCTTTTCTGTATTTCTTATTCTTTTCCCATTTTATATCAGCCTACACCCAGACAGGGCTACAGCACCTCCAACTTCAAACAGACAGTTCATATAATGCAAACCGCTCCCTGTGTAACCAGAAGTTTGTCCATTTTGAGATACTGTAGAAACATGGTGGTGCAAGATGGGGACCTTCATGAGAGGAGCTTTCTATGTAGATATAAATGACTTATTCTAAGGCGACAAAAATCCAACTCATTTTTATTTTTTAATGTTTTAAAACATTAACTTCTTTCATGATGATTTGCATATTTGATCTAGCAAAGACTTTATGCCGTATGGCCTTCCTAATGTAGCCCTCCCCATTTGTTTGGGCATGGGGCAGGGAGTACACTGCCTTACCTATTTAGGTACCACAGTAATAAAAACCGACTGACTTTTCTGTCCACTAGATGGTCCTAAATGCTCAGTGTCTGGTTGAGTCAGCACAGCAAAGAAGAGACTCATGAGATCTAGCCGGGAGTTGAACAAGACAAAGATCAAGATGAGAAATCACAATATATGATATGATAACTCAGCTTGTTGTTAGATTAGGATAGTATTGCATCACAACCCAAATATTGTGATAATATTGTATCGTGCAGCCTCTGGTGATTCCCAGCTCAAGTAGTTTTTGTGTAATCCTACTAATACCCTTGTTACACAGGGGTGGAGACAATTTAGATATAGTTGAGCAATGAAAAATTGTCCAGCTCTTGCAACAGTCTTTCAATAAATGCCCAGCAATCAATCACTAAGATCTCTCAATGGTCTTCTAGTGATCTAAAACATTTTCACAAAATTTTGACTCTGTCCAAAATACGCAAGGATCTCCCAAACATTTACACAGAAATGGCTTTTTCGAGGCTTTCAAAGATTGTTGAGAGATCGGGACGATTTTTGATCTCACAGTGGTCACCCAGTGAACTGTGTGCTGTGTAAAGGGGCCATAACAGACAAACAAACTGGAATGATCACATTAACTCCTTGGTAAAGCGAATAATTTCCACCAACAATACAGCTTTGTATTCTCACTCACATCATAACACCAGCAGGGAAGCACCACCTGTGAAGTTCAGTAAGCCAAATAAACATGATCATCAAATGCAAAGTAATGTTTTGTGATGTTAAAGTTACCCAATGTAGTTTTTTTTCCTGTTGCTTTCTATTTTCCAGAGTTTTCTCTTTGAGCCATCAACGCAGCCTGCATACAGGTGAGTCCTGCCTCTTCCTCAAACTTCCTCTCTTTTGAGAGTTGTTTTCCTGTTGTTGTTTCTTTGAAACAATCAGCTCCTTCTTTCTCCAGGTCACAGGTTACTGACTCGCCCCCGACTCCTCCCCCTCTTATTGCTAACGGGAGGTAGTTACCTCGGTTACCAGCATTACAGGAGGAAGGGCCAACAAGAAGCTGGAGTTCCAGCCCCTCTGGCCACACCTACTCAGGTAAAGGATAAAATTCTATGCCCCTTTCACTTGATTCCTTTCCTCAAGTCATAGTCAGGTCTAGACTAATATTAATGTCCATTCCCCTTCCAAGGGCGTGGAGGGTGAAAATGGGCATCCTGGCAGAACTAAAAACAATATCTGTCACAGGTCTGTGGTGGACCACTCCCAGTTACACGGGGTGAGACTGGACATCCTGGCAGATAAGCACATCTTGTTGCAAGGTCTGTGGTGGACTTTTGCCAGTTGGTGCATTGTGACATACACTCCACAAAGAGCAGAGATAAACAAACCTATCATCTGGTCAGTCACTGCAACAGATACTGGAGTCAGTTTGTCTTGGCTTGTCCTTGCCACTGATAACACCTCTATCTGCCAAGAACGTGCCGCTAGTCCAGCAAAAGCTAGCGGTACTCATAAGAGAAATAAACATCAAAGATGCTTTGCTACAAGCAGAAACTGCAAAAGCAAAATGGATGAGACATCAGTTTCTCTTCTTAACAGTCCTGGTGGATGAGTGGTCAAAACTTCGTTAGAGGATCCCTCCTGCATCATCAGCAGGTGTCTCAGGGTCATCGGCGTTTCGCCCCTGAACCTGTACGCCTCGCCTGAGTGGGGCAGCAAAGATTAATCTTCACTTGCAGAAGGGTTCCAACCACGGTCTCTTGTGAGCCACAACCACCTTGAACTAGCCTCTGCCACTGAGGCTATATCCCCAATGGCTTTCCTAAGATGTTTAGGTTCCAGACCTATCTTATGTAAAAAATGATACAAAGATGCAGCTGGAAACCCACGACAACCAACCTCAACGGGGAATAAAGTAGTGTGCCACGCTTTAATCCGAGCCTCATCAACCAGGTCCTGATATTTTTCCTTCTTGAGTTCGTGAGATATATCCAGCCTCTCCTCCCAAGGCACTGTAAGCTCGACTATTACAATGGATTTTGCACTCTGAGAGCAAAGAATCATGTCCGGGCGGAGAGTAGTTGTTACTACTTCTTCTGGGAAGACGAGCTTCTTTTTTAGGTCAACGTGCAACTCCCAATCTGATGCTTTATGCAAAACAGAGGGGCGCATTCTGACAGTTGGTTTTCTTCGGAGACTTATTTCCTGGCTTTTGAAAGCTAATGACCCGAAATGATGTTGCCTGATGGTTGTTGGCTCTAATCCTTTGATATTCAACCCACTTTGCCATTTCTGCAAGGACTTTATCATGTCTCCACCGATAACGCCCTTCTCCCAGTGCTCTAGAGCACCCGGTCAAAATGTGATTCAAAGTACTAGGGGACATACTGCACAGCTTACAAGATGAATCCTCATCTTTGTACCAAAGTTTTAAATTACTTGGTGTTGGTAAAAGATCGGTCACTGCACGGAGAAGAAAAGCCAACTTGCCCTGGTCCGTGCCCCAGATATCATTCCAGGACAGTGATCGTTCAAGTGCATGGTTCCACTGCATCCACTGCCCTTGAGAGGCAAGCCCTGTGGCTTTCACACAGCGGTCCTCTTCCACTGCCTCTCTGACCCTCTGTACTACGAATCTTCTCCTGCCTTTGGTGTCAGCTTTGCTCCACCTTTTACCATTGTAATTTCCTAGCCCGAGTCGTCCCTGACAAACTACGCCGACGATTTCGTCATGTCTCCAGTATGCTTCAGCTTCCCTGACAGCTTCCTGGGGTCTCCATTTCCTACCGCACTTAATGGCTATGTTGGAATGCCTGACCTTCTTATCATCAGAATAGAGCAGAGAACAAACAGACCCTGCCTTAGTGGCCTTGAACTCTTCCACCACCGATGAGATTGGTAGGCGAAGCTTGGAAGTCTTACTGTAGAGATTAACTGAACTGAAGGATGGGGGAACTCCTAGCCATCTGCGAATAAATTTGCTACAGAGTCTCTCCATTGCTTCTACTCTGGTAACAGCAAAATCGTATAGCAGGAATGGCCACTGCAACCTGGGTATGATGCCATACTGAAAGCACCATACCTTAAACCTCCCAAGCAAGTGGCTTCTGTCAATTGCCTTAAGCCAGCTATGCAAACTAACCATGGTCTGCTTTAAATTCCCCCTATCATTTAAGGTACAATCGTAGTACTTTCCCAGGCATCGTACTCCCTGTTCTTGAATTGATGGAATTACAGTCCCTTCGATGCTGAAAATGCTTTCCATCAGCTTTCCTTTCATAATGCTCAGGCTCCTAGACTTTCCTGGATTAAACTGCATTCGTGACCAAGCTGCCATCTTCTCCAATGAGCCTAGGATCCAATGCATTCCTTGCACTGACAGAGTCATTACGGTTATATCATCCATAAAGGCTCTACAAGCTGGATGCCTAGTGCCATCATCTGCTTTTGGGCCTCTGCATTGTATCCCTCCTACCTTCAATATCAAATTCATAGCAGCCACAAACAAAGCCACAGATATTGTGCACCCTGCCATGATGCCTTTTTCGAGTCTCTGCCATTCGGTGGTAAAATCTCCAACAGTAAACCTCATCCTCAGGAAATTCATATGGGACATCACAAGCTTAATCACCTCTGATGGTACTTGGTAGTATTCCAGTGCTTTACGGATCAGTTGGTGGGGTACACTTGGATAAGCTTTGGCAAGGTCTAGCCAGACAACAGAAAGGGTGGTGTTATTCTTTTTTGCCTCTTTAATGACTTGGCTAATCACTGACGTATGCTCCAAGCAACCAGAGTATCCCGGGACGCCTCCTTTCTGGACACTTGTGTCAACAAACTTATTAGTAAGTAAATATGACATTAACCGCTTAGCGATGATAGACCAGAATATCTTCCCTTCAACATCTAGGAGGGAAATCTCTCGAAACTGGTCAAGTCCAGATGAATTTAATCCTTTAGGAACAAAGCAGCCCTCAGCCAGTGTCCAAAACCAGGGCTCTTGTTTCTTCTTCCAAAGAACTCGTAACAGTTTTGCCAGCCTTCTCAACAAGTGGGGACAGTTTTTATAGATTTTATAAGTTGTACCTGATGGTCCTGGAGCAGAACCTGCCCGGGCTTTCTTCACTACATCCTTTACTTCTTCAAAAGTGAAGTCTGCTATATTGAAAGGGAAGTGTGGCTTAAGTGGCGGCAGTTGGAAAGGGCAATCTCCCAATGGGACGTCTCTATTGGGATCCCCATGTGCCGCTGCCACACTTTCCTCAACTTCTTCTTTTGAACACATCAGCCTTCCACTTTTGGGCTTGCCGAGGAGATTGGCTATAAACCTGAAGGGGTTACTAAAAAAGGCCTTCCTCTGTCGCCGCTTCTCTCTCTGCTTTCTCCGGCTTGTTTCTGCCTTGCAAAATTGGAGCAATTTCTTCCGCAACTCTCCATTTAACTCATTTAGGGCCTCTCTTTCATCTTCATTCCCTTTCCGCCACCTTTTTTTAATTGATCTTAAATCCCTCCGCACTTCTGCAATCTGACGCTGCCTTCTGGAGGGTCCTGCCGGTGGCTTGACACCTTTGTCTTTTTTCACTCCAAAGGTGTCCTGACATGCCTGATACACAGTATGTACCATGGTCTTGATCTTCCTGGCTACATCTCCTTTCAAGATGTTATCAAGTGAGATACTTAAGTCCTCATCCAATTGTGCCCATCTGCGGTCATTTGCTGGTGGGAGATTCAGCCGGGGTTTCTTCATGATACTTCCCAGCCTATTATATTCACCTCCGCTGCCTGTGCTCTGATTAACTTCAGCAGAGAGGTCTGGGTCACTGTGGTTTGCCTCCTGGTCCCCAACCTCCGCCGTCTGACAAGTAGAGCTAATAAACTCCGAGATTTTCCTCTGGGAGGCATTAGATACTTTGCGTTGCTGTAGTCGTTGTTTACACTTCGTCTTGCCTTGGTGAATTCTCACACCTCGTTCATTTTTGAATATTCCACCGCAGAAGTTGCATCTTCTTGTAGCTTCACCCTCATCCTGCATCACTTCCAAACTCGTAGTCCTTAAGCCGATGTCCTGGTCATTAGCCATGTGGTCCGTCCTTAGTGGCAGATTATCCTCCCCCCCTCCTCGGTCTGCCTGGGGGTATTCTCTCTGTTCAGTACTTGTAGCTTGTTTGTGCAGTGCTTTGGGGTGCCAGCCCTAACACTAATGCGTGCCGTCTTTCCGAGCTGCCTTCCATTCTTTCAAATACTTTGCAAACGGTTTCATGAAGTGGTCAGTCAGAAAGCAACTCATACTGGCTCGGATGTCGCCCCGGTTAACAATGTCAGGAGTTCCTGGCAGTGGAGGGTGAAGGACAGAGCTATGTGGAGGAACCTGATCAGACCTAAATGAAACAGTCATTGTCGCCCCCGACAGACTGCTGTGATGATGATGATGAGTTGGCAAGTATTTATTCAGTATAATCAGTGTATTTAGAATGGACAGCTTTGGCTTTTCAAGAAGAAATAGTTTCTAGTTTACTCAAACAGAAATCGCATGAAAGAAATAAATTGTAGTTCCTATGAGCTCATTAATGCGATGACGTGCCATCCGTCCATCCATCCGCATTTGACAGGAGTCGCTGTTTCTCTTAGGTATTTTCCCCAGTGGTCACCAAACTCACTCTGTGATCCTCGGGTGGGTCTACATCCAGGTTGTGCTCAAGATCAAGATCAGTGAAAGATCACGTGATCTAGGCACTTACATGATTTCAGAACAATCAATACCAGTCCTAGGCAATTGCTTCAATGCTCACCAAACTCTCAATAATCCTCAGGTAGGTCTGCAGCCAGGTTGAGACTGAGGTCATTGTCAGAACGTCAGGAAATATGGGCATTTATGATTTCACAAAAATTGTTACTCCTCCAAGGCAATTTCCCCAATGTTCAGAAAACTCACAGATTAGGTGATCCAAGCAGACTCGTGGTGATTTCATCAGGCCGGAATGAAGTCACGTCTCTACATCCACTCTTCGTGAGAATCATTCCTCCTTCTAGACCAGGGGTCTGCAACCTTTGCCAGCCGAAGAGCCGTTTTGCCCGTCTCCGACTAAAACAGACGTGGCTGAGAGCCGCAACGGCAATTTGACCTTTAAAATAAAGATTATGCTGCTTATAAAGTTTTTTATATACTGTACATAGCTCTGAATATTATGTGGCATTAATGAATTCCTACTACAGCAGTGGGAAAAAACTGCTTATAGCTTCATTTATATAGCTTCATTCATGAAATAAATGTTAGATATATATTATAAATTGTTTTGTGCTGAAAAATAAATTTCTGAATATCTGACCATAATTTTTGCATAGTTTTAATTATCAGCACATTCATAAATTGTTTAAATCTGAAAAATATCACCCATCTCCTACTTTCAACAGTGATCACACAGCTTTAGTTCCTGATATTTTCATAAATTAGAGATGAAAGTTTTATTTAGAAGAAGCTACTTTTCATCCTGTTTTCTCATAATGCTCCTTGTTCAAATGTATTAATATAATATAAATCTGTATCCTTCACTTGTTCTCCAGACTCTTAATTTGACAACTAGTGGATTGGTTGTGGGCGGCACGGTGGAGAAGTGGTTAGCACTGCGGCAGCACAGCAACTCACCCTTGGCCGGGGGATCCTGGGTTCGATCCCAGCCCCCGACCAACAGTGATCTGTGTGGAGTTTGCATGTTCTCCCCGTGTCTGCGTGGGTTTACTCCGGGATTTCTCCAGTTTCCTCCCACATGCCAAAAACATGCATGTTAGGTTAATTGGCATCAACTGGGGATTCTAAATTGTCCTTAGGTATGACTGTGAGAGTGAATGGTTGTCTGTCTCTCTGTGTTGGCCCTGCGATGGACTGGCGATCTGTCCAGGCCCTTTTGACACTTAAAATGAAATAACACTGCATATAACTTTTTTTCCCTTTATGCTATGTATAAACAAACTATAATGTGTTGCATTTATGAAATCAGGGAACTCCTGCAGAGAAAACAAAATTACATTTCTGCATGCAACAAAAACATTTTGAACTCCAAAAAAAAAAAGACATTGGGTTGAAGGTTGATATTGGGTTGAAAGGAGAGCGCTATTTCTAGCACTGATGACTCCTGATCCTTCGATAAAAATCTCATAATTCCGCTGAAAACAATACCGAAAGCTCAGAATTCCAACACGAACCAGCGATGTGATTTGGGGTTGGGGAAATTATCTGAAAATTCAGCAGGGGGTCTGGGGGACATAGTCCCCCAGCGGGGTCCGGGGTGGGATGGGGGGCAAGGGGGGCAAAGCCCCCCGAAGCTCCTGGGTTTTTATGATTTTTAAGTACCAGAACTGTGCTTAAATGACATAAAACAAACAGCTGAATGCCACTTATTAATGTATAATATTGACTTATGTTCCAAGAAGATAGCATTCCTAAAATATTCCAACAAGCATTATCCATCACATGCTTTAACACTTGATCAAATCAAAATCAGTTAATTTTATCTATTCCATAATAGAAATAAAATTCCAACATACCATTACTTTTTATAATTTCAGCATTCATTTCAGATCACCAGTTTCAATCTCCATTGAGTCTTGAGCAGTTCATTTTGCACAATCACTGATGTAGCCAAGTCTTAGAAATATTCAAAAGTTATGAGTCAATGTCCACTGTGCACTGTCAATTTCAAACTGTTTGGAATCATAAAAGGGGATGGTTAACTTTTATTACCGTTTAATCCCTCGCGCCAGCCCAGCTCATACAGCCGTTGTAGAGTTAATGACTCTCCACCTGGCCATATCGATTACCGGTGGCCATACGCCACTTCCAGTCCTGCCTGAAAGGGCGCAGCTTCACTGCGTTCGTGGACCACAAGCCGCTAACGTACTTAACGTACTTTATCTTCCTGGAAGATAAAATAAAGCGGAATTCGGCGAATTAACAGAAAATCACATCCCTGAGAACACGCCGCCATGAATCTTTGAAAAAGCATACAACGAGCCATTTGATTGGTCCAATCGTTTGCAACTATCCAATCGCAGGGCTGTTTACAATACAGCAGTAGCTTGAACACAACACATCCGGGTTATCGCGGGAGACGACTTCCGACTTCGTGTTGATTTTTCGCTGACGGTGATTAAACTTTAACACGTTTTTTTTTTTTTAGATTTTACAAGATCACCATAATCTTCAAATTTAGAATTACATTTTAAAAACTAATGAACTAAAATAAAATACATTTTAATTAAATACTCATTTATTTTCCAAAGCCACAGGGAGCCGCAGCAGAGGGATGAAAGAGCCGCATGCGGCTCCGGAGCCGCGGGTTGCCGACCCCTGTTCTAGACATTTGTCCAGATGCTCACCATGCTCACACACATTTATCCTCAGGTAGGTCTGCATAGAGATTGTGATCAAGTCTGTCAAGTCTGTCTCCAGTCGAGCTCAACAGTGTGCCATCCATGCAGGAAACTGCTTTGCTGCATGGTTTTCCAGAATCTCTTCGAGGCCATATCAAAGGCCAAGTTTTTGCACTGGCAGTCACTAAAGCCACATGACTATGAAATGTGATTGAAGTTTTGCCAAAGCTGGGAGTTGAAGATCCTGGTAGAGCTCACTGAAAGATCCTCCTTGTCACCTGATCCAACTAGATGGTAATCAGTTCTTCACCTGAGTGTCCAGAACATACAGCCAGAGATGTGATGACACAGTTATGAAAATTGATCACTGACCTGTGACCAAGGAAGTTCAAGTCACATGTGCACTTTTAAAGATCCTAATGTTTGAACCCGCTTGGGTTCCGATCGGGCATGTGGTTCCTCTCAATTTTGCCCCTCCAGTATCTATAGTCATTGCACATGTCAGCATTGAGATCCCCAGCACAAGCGAGGGACCTCACAATATGATACACATCACAATACTTGGGTCACAATGCAGTTCCTTAAGTCAATGTTTTTCATTCACAGTTCCCTGGAACGTTCATGTTTCTGTGGGAAATTGTCTAATTTCACTTCTTAATTGGTCTAAAACATTGCAGATAATTTTCAGTTATTGTGCATGTGTACCTACAGATCCTATGCACAACAATAACAAATTATTTGCATTTTTTGGACCAATTAAGCTGGATTCATGCTGCGCCTCCGCTGTCTGCATATGTGCAATCAGAAGCCTCGTGGCAAAATTTACATCATTGTCTCTAGTCCGCTAGTGTCTGCAGGGCTGTTCTGTGGACAGCCGCGTGCAGCTCAAATTTTATGACCGTGTGGCCTGCCCATGACCTGACTGCAATGACAGTGCATGCGCAAGACTGAACGTCCCATTCACAAGGTGGCGCTACCAACTCAGCATACAAAGACAAAGTAGACGAAGAAGACAACAAGGAAGCAGAAGACAAAAATAAACATACATGAATCCTTTTGCAGCAGCTTGACCAGAGAAGAGCACTGGAAAATGGTAGTTCCTCCTTTTTCTTGAAACGGCGCCATGGTTGTTGGTACAAAAAATGTGTGTAGCTCTCATGTTATAGCCAGCCGGTGAACAAACTGGCATGTTAGCACATTTGTGCTACCCCTAGGGCTGGGGCGAAACTACAAATAACAGTTGTGCGCATGCGTCAACTGCTTGGCCTGGTAGACGAAAAAAGTGAGCATGTACAACGTCGTGTGTGCGCCAGGCTTGTTCAAAGCACACGCGGACCAAAGCGTACAAGAGGGGAAATGCAGCATAAATCCAGCTTTAGGAAGTGAAATTAGACAATTTCCCACAGAAACCTGAATGTTCCAGGCAACCATGGCTGACAAACACTGCCTTAAGTATTACACCATATACCCCCTCATTTGGCATCAAATTTTGTATACAGAGTACAACTTTAAATATCTGTCTCATTTAAGTTTTCAGTCTTTTCAACTTCCCATGGCCACTTTTGTTTCAGTGGCTGCAGGCTCTCAGTACTCCATGGGATGGTGTGCTGTTGTGGTCCTTTCTGCTTTTACTTTTTACTTGGCATACTCTGAGTCTCACTTTGTTGTGTGGGAGGTGTCCAGAGTTGGTTGTTCACTGGGGTCAGCACCATTCACACTGGAGTGTTTTTAGCTTAGTTGTTGTTGAATGGCTCAGAGAGGAGTTTGCTAGCCCATGTGTTCCAAGGTTGTTGGGTTTTTTTTTTTTCATGCAGTGCTTCTTGCAGGTTGAGTGTGTCATGTCAAGGTCTTTGTTCCATCTTTGTTATAAAATCAAAAAAAAAAAAAGGCCTGGCATTTGAGCTAACCTTTTGGTGTATCCCACAGCTTCCTAACTTGTACACCTACAGGTGCACAAGTTGCGGCTGTGGCACAGGTGTAGCATGGCCAACTACTGATTGGAGGATCAGGGGTTCGAATCCCGCTCTATCTGCCGTCTGCATGTCAAAGTGTGCTTGAGCAAGACACTGAACCCTCAATTGCTCCGGGTGGGTCAGGCCAGTGCCAGTGCATGGCAGCTCTGCCGCCATCAGTGTGGGAATGGGTGGATAGCAGGACCTGTAAAGCGCTTTGGTCATCTACAGATGAGAAAAAGTGCTATGTAAGTGAACGCCGTTTACCATTTACCTACACTGGATATAAAGTCTACACACCCCTGTTCAAATGCCAGGTTTTTATGATGTAAAAATGAGACCAAGATAAATCATTTCAAAACTTTTTCCACCATTAATGTGACCTGTAACCTGTACAATCCAATTGAAAAACACATCTTTTAAGGGGAAAAATAAAAAATAAAAAACTTACAGTAACATTGTTGCATAATATGTCCACCCTGTTATAACTGGGGACGTGGCTGTGTTCAGAATTAACCAATCACATTCAAACTCATGTTAAATGGGATTCAGCACACACCTGCCACCATTTAAAGTGCCTCTGATTAACCCCAAATAAAGTTCAGCTGTTCTAGTAGGCTTTTCCTGACATTTTTGTAGTCAGATCTTACAGCACAAGCCATCGTCCGCAGTGAGTTTCCAAAGCATCAGAGGGATCTCACTGTCCAATGGTGTCAGTCAGGAGAAGGGTACAAAAGAATTTCCAAGGCATTAAATATACCATGGAACACAGTGACGATAGTCACCCTCAAGTGGAGAAAATATGACACAACAGTAACATTACGAAGGAATGTACTGGCCAATCAGATTCGAGCTGTATCTGGAACAAGAATTCTATGGGTACGGTTCCGGACATTAAGACATGGCCACAATAATCCGATAACTGGGAATAATCAGATAATGGTAATCAGATCTGACATGTTTACATAAACTGAATAAATGGGTTATTGGACAATAAACTGTGTGTTCATGTAATTTCACTTTATGCAACACAATAATTGCCTTTTATCTGATTGTTTTTACATGACTACTTTAATAATCAGATAACACCAGAAATCTGATTATAAACGGTTTATTACCATGCGTGTAAACATGGCCATTTTTCAAATCATACTCCCATAAATATGTGGGAGTGCCCCAAAAATTGCTCTAGCACAGGAGCCCACAACCTCCTTAATCCGGCCCTGTTGACAGCCATTGTTTCTTCAAGTGAGCTTGAAAAAGTAATCCATCCATATCAATCAATCAGTCAATCAGCTTTTATTGTCATGATGCTATGTCAACCATGTTGCAATGCAGTACGTCAGAACACTCTCCACCACACCTCTGTAGAAGGTCCTGAGGATGCAGATGGGGAGAGAGGCCTGTTTGAGTTTCCTCAAGAAGTGCAGTCTCTGCTGGGCCCACTTCCTGATCCCCAAGGAATTCTTGCTCCAGGTCAGGTCCTGCGAGATCTGCACTCCGAGGAACTTGATGTTCTCCACTCTCCCCACCAAACGGCCGCTGATGCAGAGAGGGACGTGTTCAGGCCGTGACTGCCGGAAGTCGATAATCATCTCCTTCGTTTTGTCCACGTTGAGCACCAGATTGTTCTCCCTGCACCAGCCCTCCAGGTCTCTAACTTCTTCCCTGTACATTGATTCCTCATTCCTCTGAATAAGTCCCACCACTGTGGTGTCGTCCGCAAGCTTAATAATCTGGTTCCCCTCGTGTCTGGACACACCAGTCATGTGTTAGAGGTGTGAACAACAGTGGACTGAGTACACAGCCTTGAGGGGATCCAGTGCTCAGTGTGATGGAGTTGGAGATGTTGTTTCCAACACGGATAGACTGAGGTCTCTCGGTCAGGAAATCCAGAGACATGTGGCGGTGTTCAGACCGAGAAGGAGTAATTTCTCCATCAGTCTCTGGGGAATAATGGTGTTAAATGCTGAACTGAAATCAATGTACAGGAGTCTGGCGTAGGTGTCTTTCTGATCCAGGTGGGTAATGACAGAGTGCAGGGTGGTGACTATAGCATCCTCTGTGGAGCGATTTGAATGATACGCAAACTGGAGCAGGTCACGTGATGCAGGGAGGCAGGCTGTGATGTGTGGTTTGACAAGCCGTTCAAAACACTTCATCACAATTGGTGTCAGTGCAACAGGACGATAGTCATTCAGACAAGACACAACTGGTTTCTTTGCCACCGGTACTATGATAGAGGTCTTAAAGCATCTAGGAACGACTCAGGGAGATGTTATACATAAATGTTAGTCAGGACATCCGCCAACTCGCTCGCGCAGACTCAGAGCACACGTCCCGGGATGTTGTCCGGACCTGCAGCTTTACGTGGGTTGACCCTGATTAGGGTCCTCCGTGTGTCCGCTGCGTTGATGGTGATAGCTGGCCCCACAGATGGTGGAGATGGGTCAGCCCTCCCTCTGATTGTCAGGTTTGATGTTTCAAAACGTGCAAAGAAGTTTTTTTTAAAGAAGAAATTTGTGCCTTCACAACTATAGATTATTGTAATGCTTTGTTTACTGGCTTAGACAAATCTCTTTCTCATTTCCAGTCTGTACAAAGTGCTGCAGCCAAACTGCTTACATGTTCGAGAAAACAAGATCATATTACCCCCATATTATATAGGTTACATTGGCTACCGGTGGATTTTAGGATTTGTTTTTAAAGTTCTTACACTTATATACAGAGCACTACATGGACAAACCCCAACTTATTTATCTGATGCCCTTCTCAAACATACTCCTGCTCGCACTCTTAGATCTGAAGCCCAGGACTTGTTAGTTGTTCCTTTTATGAGACTCAAGACCAGGGGGGACAGAGCCTTTCAATCTGTAGCTCCGAGGCTTTGGAATAATCTCCCACTCCAGATACGTTTAGCTGACTCTGTGGACTCTTTTAAAAAGCAGCTGAAAACTTTTTTGTTTAACGAGGCTTTCTGTTGAATTTCAGTTCAACTGCTTTTTAATGGTATGTCTATTTTTTAAATCTTTTAATCTTGTGTTTTAATTTGTTCTTTTTTTTTCTTTTTAATGGTGTCTCTATCAAGTTGTTTTTTATTCTTTTTTATTGCACAGCACATTTTGACTATATGTCTGTGAAATGCGCTTTGTAAATAAACTTTACTTACTTCTAATGCAGGTGAACTGATTCAGCATAAAACCCAAACATCTAAGTGCACTTAATATGTGATGGTTTATATTATTTTCTTGTAATATTTAAGACAGAATTTTTTTTTAAAAAATTGAAACTCAGTCTGACCTGCTGTTTATAATCTGACAAAATAAGAGAATTTTTGTTTTATTTTCACTGAACTTGTTGAAAGTACAGGTGACATCACCCAGGTGAAGCTGATCTATGAACCAAGGTCTCTCATTGTCTGGGTCAAAGTTGGTTTATGTCACAGTGATGTTGACACACTGCCCCTCTCCTCATTGTCCATCTGCTTCCTGATTGGACCATTCACACAAGGCATGCTCCAGTTGGTCAGCCAGTGGGCAAAGAGTTGGTGGCTCTGACTGGTTCAGACACGTGCTTCTCAGTGGGTTTATGGATCTCCAGCGTGTTCACTTGGAAATAATTAATAGCATAATAAAACCCACACAGCTCTGTCACAGATTTCCTGTTTTGATTAAAGCAAAATATATTCATTCTTATTGCCTATTAAAACTAATGTGTAAAATATTAATTCACAACATTCTATAAATGTAAAGTATTTTACAAACTCTTTTGGTAGGACTAATTAATATAATATATAGTTAATTATATTTGTTAACCAAAGTAAAGTAGCAGTAATAGCATTTACAGTATATACTGTAACTTAAACCTTTTTATATGAAACATTTTTATACCCCACCAGTCGAAGCCCCAAGGGGCATTTTGTCATGGGTTAATCCGTCCGTCCATTTGTCCAACTTTTGTGAGATCAATTCCTCCTGCAGTTTTGTTCTGATTGTTTTGAAACTTGGTACCAGGGTTTGCTATATATACACTGATGCCCATATTGCAATTTGGCTCAGATCGGAGGATTTTTGCAGGTGTTTTAGCCCCTAACTTATGACCTCCTATTTCACCTCACTTCATAGACAGTAAAGCTGGATTTATGTACCCGTGTCGATGCGACACAGCTGCGAGGGTGTCGTCGCAATATGCCCCTGCGTCGATCAATGGGCACCTCTCTAGTAGGGCTGGGAATCATCACTAATTTCCAGAATCAATTCGAGTCCAATCCTTGAGGTTCTGAATTGATTCAGTTCTGATTCTGTCTGATCCGATCCCAATTCAGTCAGGGAAATTAGCATTTTAATAGCAATTTCACTTGCCAGAAAAAAAATCTTAGCGATCTAATGCTGCAAATTGTACCAGGAGACTCTAACTTTGTTAATACATAAATTATCACATACAGCGGGGAAAATAAGTATTGAACACATCAACATTTTTCTCATTAAACATACTAGTGCATACCTGTGCATGCCCGTGCATGCATTTGCATGCCCGTAGAAACCAATTATAACCAAGTATTTCTGCATGCCCGTAGTAAAGCAGGTGTAAATAAGGGTGTAAGCAAACAGGTCAGCATTCTTCTTATAATTCTTTTAGATTTGATTGGCGGTTGGCAACCAGCTTACAGGTGCGTTACCGCCACACACTTCACTCTATATCACAGGTGTCAAACTCATTCCATGGAGGGCCAAGACCCTGCAGGTTTTACCTCCACCCAGTGTCTTCAACAGGTGATTTCTCTGAATTTCTTCCCACTGATTGCTGATCAGTGAAAACACCTGCTGAAGAGACTGGGTGGAAGTAAAACCTGCAGGGTCTTGGCCCTCCATGGAATGAGTTTGACACCCCTGCTCTATATCATCACTCTCAGCGAGCCTCATTATCACATTATTTAACATCACTCTATATATAATTCAAGAAATCTCTGTGTGTCTGTCTGTGTCTTCTTCTTTTAGATTTGATTGGCAGTTGGCAACCAGTTTACAGGTGCATTACCGCCATCCACCAGATGTGTTCTTGACAACATTATCAACACATCACTCTTTGGTCACTTGTCATCACTCTATATATAATTCAAGAAATCTCTCCAGGTTAACACTTGTTCAGTGATGCCTGCCTTTGATCTGTGATGGTGTCATAGCGAGTCCTATGATCGTGAGTGATGACTGCCTTTGATCTTTGATGATGTCATAGTGAGTCATATGATCTCTGACGATGGCATAGCAAGTCCTATGATGCCTGCATTTGATCATTGATGTCATAGCGAGTCCTAGGATCTTTGATGATGTCATAGTGAGTCCTGTGATCTTTGATGATGTCATAGCGAGTCCTATGATGCCTGCCTTTGATCTTTGATGTCCTATGATCGTGAGTGATGCCTGCCTTTGATCACACAGACACACACAGATTTTCTTGAATCACTCTATACTATGGTGTCTACATGACGTCATATAGACATCATGTAGACATCATAGGCGATCCTATGATCTTTTAGGTAGTCCTATGGTCGTGACAGACTGAGATTTCTTGAATTATATAGAGTGATATCATCACTCTATATATCACTCTATAAATTCACGAAATCTGTCAGTGTGTGTGTCATGACCAAAGATCATAGGACCGCCTATGGTGTTCCTATGATGTCTGCATGATGTCCTATGATGTTCCTATGTATCACGACTCCTTATGTGTGAAATGTCTTATGATGTTCCTATGTAACAAAGGCTATGAACGTCCATAGCTCGCCTATGGACATTCATTAAAGATGTGTAGAGTGAAGTGATGATATAGAGTGAAGTATGAGGAGACGAAGAAGAGTGATGTCTAAAGATAGAGTTGAGGTTTGATTGGACGCTGCAATGATGATAGAAAGACTACAGCACCTGACCAGATGGATGATGATATAGACTGACGTACGGGGCAGTAATGCACCTGCAAGCTGATTGCCAACCGCCAATCAAATCTAAAAGAAGAAGAAGGCAGGCATCACTCACCATCATAGGACTCACTATGACGTCATCAAAGATCAAAGGCAGGTATCACTCACGCTCACTCACGATCATAGGACATCAGAGATCAAAGGCAAGCATCACTCACGCTCATTCGCGATCATCGGCTATCAAAGATCAAAGGCAGGCATCACTCATGATCATATGACTCGTTATGACACCATCAAAGATCAAAGGCAGGCATCACTCACGATCATAGGATTCACTATGACATCATCAAAGAACAAAGGCAGGCATCACTGAATGAGTCGTGACGTGCTTGCTTACACCTGCTTTCTACGGGCATGCAGAAGTGCTTATACTTGATTTCTACGGGCATGCACAGGTATGCACTACTCTATAAATTCACGAAATCTCTGTGTGTGTGTCACGACCGAAGATCATAGGACTGCCTATGATGTTCCTATGATGACTGCATGATGTCCTATGATGTTCCTTCCACTCCTTATGTCTGAAATATCCTATGATGTTCCTATGTATAACGTCCTATAGGACAGGCCGTCCTATGATGTCCTGGACTGCTTCACTCACGATCATAGGACTCACTGTGACATCATCAAAGATCAAAGGCAGGCTTCACTCACGCTCACTCACGATCATAGGACTCGCTATGACATCATCAAAGATCAGAGGCAGGCATCATAGGAGTCGCTATGACATCAAAGATCGTGGAACTCGCTGTGACATCATCAAAGATCATAGGACTCGCTATGACACAATCAAAGGCAGGCATCACTGAACGAGTGCTGACGTGCTTGCTTACACCTGCTTTCTATGGGCATGTAGAAATACTTGCTTATACTTGGTTTCTACGGGCATGCACAGGTATGGACTAGTAATTCAAGAAATCTCTGTCTGTGTGTCACAACCATAGGACTCGCTAAAAGAGCATAGGATCGCCTTTGATGTTTATGATGTCTATATGACGTCATATAGACACCATAGTATAGAGTGATTCAAGAAAATTGTGTTTTTTCAGTGTCTATGACTATGGTGTCTATATGATGTCATTTTAACATCATAGGCTCAGTGTTGCATCAAAACTTTGTTAAACAAGCAAAACAATACAACAATGCATTGGCAATGGCAAGTATTGACATTAAGGAGATCCTTATGCCTGGCTTCAACCCAGGCATACGTATACAAGGTGAAGTTTATCATTACATGGATGCTCCTCCAGTGTTTCCTCTGGCTTAAAGACCTTGGCGCAGTGGCAACATATTTTTCCGGGGGGTGGGGGGGGCAGTAAACATACTGGAATATGTTAGTTTTATACTATTTATTTCTTTTTTAAATTTGACACAGTAATGTTGCATATGGAACTTTCCATTTGAAGTATTGTACAACCGAGGCTTGAATGTTGGAATATTGGGCCAGTTGGGGTCCCACCCAGACATCCTGTGTTTAGACTTTTTAGTAGTGTCATCCTTCTCTCCTTCCTCTGCTCTCACTACTTCTTCTTCTTTAAGATTTGATTAGCGGTTGGCAACCAGCTTACAGGTGCATTACCACCACTGACTTGACCATCATCACTGTATATCTTTGTATAAGGAGTTCTGAACAACTCCTTATATGTGAAAAAAATTATCCATCCTTGGGCTGTGTCCGAGGTGCGGCCGTCCGGTGCCATTGGCAACAGAATCTCTGCTGTCATCTCTCCTGGACCCTCTGCCTGAACACTTTCCTCTCCTTGGCTCCTCTCTTTTGTCTCATCTTTCCCTCTCTGTGCTCTGTGTAATTCAGGTTCTCTCTCTGTCTATGGTAATATACAAACAGGTTAGAAAATATCAAGTGTCATGTTTTCTTCTTCTTCTTTTAGATTTGATTGGCAGTTGGCAGCCAGCTTACAGGTGCATTACCGCCACGTACTTCACCCTATATCATCACTCTATCTGGTCATGAGCTGTATAGTCTGTCCTGCAGGATTTTTTTTTTGTCATGGTTTACATCACAGGTGTCAAACTCATTCCATGGAGGGCCAAGACCCTGCAGGTTTTACCTCCACCCAGTGTCTTCAACAGGTGATTTCTCAGAATTTCTTCCTACTGATTGCTGATCAGTGAAAACACCTGCTGAAGAGACTGGGTGGAAGTAAAACCTGCAGGGTCTTGGCCCTCCATGGAATGAGTTTGACACCCCTGGTTTACATAAACATGTTCTCCCCGTGTCTGCGTGGATTTACTCTGGGATTTCTCCGGTTTCCTCCCACATGCCAAAAACATGCAAGTTAGGTTAATTAGCATCAAACTGGAGATTCTAAATTGTCCTTAGGTGTGAGAGTGAATGATTGTCTGTCTCTCTGTGTTGGCCCTGCAATGAACTGGTGATCTGTCCAGGGTGTACCCTGCCTCTCGCCCAAAGATGCTGGGATAGGCTCCAGCCCCCCCGCGACCCAAAAAGGATTAAGCGGAAGAAGATGGATGGATGGTTTACATAAATGACAAAAATGTGTATTTTTTTGTATTTTTATTATAGTGTTTCTTTTTTTTTTTCCCATTGAGAGTAGAGAAGGGAAAGAAACATTTATAATAGTAATGTACTCATGCATACTTAAATTATATGATCAGGTGGGTATAGCAACCAGAAATTCTACTCACTAGTGCCTACCTGTGCATGCCCGTAGAAAGCAGGTGTAAGCAAGGGTAAAAGTAAGCACATCAGCACTCGTTCAGTGATGCCTGCCTTTGATCTTTGATTGTGTCTTAGCAAGTCCTATGATCTTTGATGATGTCATAGCGAGTCCTATGATCGTGAGTGATGATGGCCTTTGATCTTTGATGATGTCATAGTGAGTCCTATGATCTTTGATGATGTCATAGCAAATCCTGTGATCGTGAGTGATGTCTGCCTTCTTCTTTTAGATTTGATTGGTGGTTGGCAACCAGCTTACAGGTGCATTACCGTCACTGACTTGATCTTTGATCTTTGATGATGTCATAGCGAGTCCTATGATCTTTTAGCGAGTCCTATGATCGTGACATTGTGACAGAGATTTCTTGAATCCTTTGATCTTTGATGATGTCATAGCAAGTCCTATGATCTTTGATGATGCCATAGCGAGTCCGGTGATCGTGAGTGGTGACTGCCTTTGATCTTTGATGATGGCATAGTGAGTCCTATGATGCCTGCATTTGATCTTTGATGATGTCATAGCGAGTCCTGTGATCTTTGATGATGTCATAGCGAGTCCTATGATCGTGAGTGATGCCTGCGTTTGATCTTTGATGATGTCATAGCGAGTCCTATGATTGTGAGTGATGCCTGCCTTTGTTACATAGGGACATCATAGGGCATTTCATACATGGAGTCGTTATACAAAGGAACATCATATCTTTTGGCGAGTCCTATGGTCTATATGGCGTCATGTAGACATCATGTAGAGATCATAGGAACATCAGTCTTATGGTTTATATGACATCATATAGGCGTCATGTAGAGATCATAGGAACATCATTGGCGGTCCTACGATGGTCGACATCATAGGAGCATCATAGGACATCATGTAGACATCATAGGAACATCATAGGCGGTCCTATGATCGTGACACACTGACAGAGAAATTTCTTGAGTTATAGAGTGATGATGATGTAAACCAGATATCTAGTTGAGTTAAGGGTACAAAGAGTACCCACTTAAAAACTTGAGGAATGACTTCAGTCTTGAAGGTTTGAGGTTTTTCTCAAAAATTTATAACAGTTTTCTTAGTTTTCTACTTTTCTCTGTATATTTATCTAAATTTGAAACCGTTATCCTCAAATTTTTAAGTTCCTCTTGTAAAATTGACTTTTCTTGTACATTTGAAACTTTATTATAAATTTGTGGATTATTTTATGAGTAATTTTTGTCTGTTTTTTAAAATAAAATTACTGTTTTTTAAATAAATTTGAAACAGACTGTGGTATTTTTTTTTTTTACTTTTTCCTTATAACAGTTTGCATTTTTGACTATAATTTTGCAGTCAGAACAGAACAATAATTTAACTCTGATTACAAAGAAAAAAAAATAAAATTAACTTAAATGACCAAGGATGCTGTTATTTCTGTTATATTTCTTTATATTTATAGTTTGGTTTTTTTTCCCCCAGAAATCTCACCACCACCCAGACAGCAGGAAAAACCTCCCTTATTTTGAAATCCAAATGTTGGCATGTTTAGTTTGTCTGAAGGCTGCTGACAGATTAAAGTCACTGACTTCGTGAATTTCGGTCATCTTAACTTGCCAGGTACATAATAGGGAACATAATATTGTAGTGGCTGGTGAAATATATCCTCAGCAATTCATCAGTCCCCCCGCCTTTCCCTTCATATGAAGCCGGCTGCATATGAATTCTAACCACATCTCTTAGTTAAGCGACTCTTCCCGTTTCCAGCGTGTTAAAACCATGATAAACGCCAGTGCTTACATACCTCTTCTGATATTTTTTCGTGTTTTAAGTACTTTAATAAACTCATGTTTCTCTCGGACAGTCACGCTAGCGAGACACTGCCTGGGGACTGACTGGAAAGCTCTTCTTCTTCTTTTAGATATGATTGGCAGTTGGCAACCAGCTTACCGGTGGATTACCGCCACGTACTTCAGTCAGTAAACATCACTCTATCTAATTTGACTGGAAAGCTCGCATGGGCGGGTCGCTTCTAAACTCCACGCGGATGACGGTCGTGCATGTTGTTCGTGTGCACACTTGCGGAAAGTCAGTGCTTCATATATTTTTCTTAAATTTAGATCTCCTCATAAGCGCAGCGGAAATTTTTCTGGCGTGGCGGGCCGCCACCCAGAAATGTTACCAGAGGAAACACTGCTCCTCTTCCTGAACAGGGTCGAAAGCCACTCTTTGCCCAGATCTACACTACCGTTCAAAGGTTTTGGGTCACTTAGAAATTTCCTTATTTTTGAAAGAAAAACACTTTTTTTCAATGAAGATAACTTTAAACTAATCAGAAATACACTCTATACATTGCTAATGTGGTAACTGACTATTCTAGCTGCAAATGTCTGGTTTTTGGTGCAATATCTGCATAGGTGTATAAAGGCCCATTTCCAGCAACTATCACTCCAGTGTTCTAATGGTACAATGTGTTTGCTCATTGCGTCAGAAGGCTAATGGATGATTAGAAAACCCTTGTGCAATCATGTTAGGTCTGCAATGCTGTAATTGCTGCAAATGGAGGATTCTTTGACGAAAGCAAAGTTTGAAGGAAAAAATTATTATTTCAAATACAAATCATTATTTCTAACCTTGTCAATGTCTTGACTATATTTTCTATTCATTGTACAACTCATGGTGGTAAATAAAAGTGTGACTTTTCATGGAAAACACAAAATTGTCTGAGGTGACCCCAAACTTTTGAACGGTAGTGTATTTTCACGATCCTGCCCATGAACTGGAATTACGACGCACCCATCCCTCAATCAGTGGTCTGAACGAAGACTTTTTGCTGAAGGCATAACAAGACCCATGAGATGGAGAGCAATAGAGTGAGGAGAACTACTGCACATCAGAAAAGATGCCATGAAGATGAAACACCTGAGGTTTGAGCAGTATTTCGCAGGCATGACTGTGAACAACAGAGGCATCTGAGACAGGAGGAGACCCTTCAGCAGCATGTTTGAAACAAATGTGAAGGAGGAGGCAAAACAGACCAGTCACAGCTCTTACGGCCTGTGTTGAGAAGGCCGTAAGAAGCACCACGTGCACCTCTCCAGAGAAGGAGAGGTGCACGTCGGGCGACGCAGTAGGAACACACGTTGCTGCTGCATCGACGCTGTCACAGTTGTCGCTTAGATGTGGGTGCATAACTTGCACTTTAACCATTACTTTGTCACCAAGGATTTTCTAGAGATTATCTGTGGGGTTTATATCTGAACTCTGGGCTGGCCATTTCATTGTTTTAATATTGTTAGATTCAAGGAATTGTTTAACCCATTTTGCAGCGTGACGGGGCATTGTCTTGCATGAAATTTGCTGGCTGATTGGGAGACAATTGCAGTGAAGGAATTGCATGTTGCCAAAGGAGGTTCACATAAATATTTGCATTCACCCTGCCATGTAGCTGTACAAGAGGCCCAACTCCTGCTGCAGAAAACCTCCCCCAAAGTATGACACTTCCTGCTCCAAATTTAACTGACTTCTTTACACACTGGGTTCAGTCTTTCCCCAGTTTGATGCCGAACATATTGTTTCCCATCAAACCCAAATAACTTGAACTTACTCTCATCACTGAAGTGCATTCTGGACCAGTTCTTTTCTGTCGACACAACATGATCCTCAGCAAAGGCAAGTCTAGCCTTTTTATTCTTTCTGCTAATGAGAGGTTTGGTCACTGCAGAGTGAGCTCTGAGTCCAAATTGTCTTAAACGATGAGACACTGTGTGCCAAGACAGAGCCTTGCCCTGTTCAGCAGTGAACTGGTGAGTAATTCCGGCTGCAGTGTTGAACCGATTCCCCATTGAGTCTTTGTATAATCCTGTCCCCCAAACCAGAGCAGTGTGAGAAACTAGTGATGTCCTGTGGGCACAGATGTGCTGAAGTCATTCAAAGCAAGTGCCTCTACACTTCCTATTAATTTTTTAATCCTTTAGCCCTAAAAAATTTTTTTTAACCTGTTGAACTCTGTTCAACTTCCCTAAAAACGCCTAAAAATAACATGCCCGAAGTAAATCAAAAGCTGTTCTTCAACCCTTTGCAGCATCTTCATGGGGTTAGTCTCATTTAAAAGAAAACACTCTGAATTTTTTGGCAAAACAGTCATGGTCTCTCTAAGCGCTCCTGCCACTGAGTAACAAGAAAGTTCGCCTGGGTGTTTTTTTAGATACAAATGCTTGCAAATAACATACAGCTGTCAGATACTGGCTGGAAAACACAACAGAAATGTAGAACCAAGTGTTTTCAAGCTCAGGTCAAAATTTTGTAAAAATGCCACAAAAAATGAATATATTACACAGCTTTTTTCTCAGGTTGTAACAAGGCTGTGTCTGTACTGGAAGACCGGAAATACAGCTTTTTTTTCAGTGCGCACTGAGACGCACTAAGATGCAGAGACGTGGCCGCCCGTGGAATTCACAGAGTTCAAGGGGTTAAATCTTCTCTTCTGACACCGTGGTCACTGTTCTCTATTTTTTTTAACAAAATAAATGTTTGTGTTGAAGTGCCTTGGTTATTTTAAAAAAAAAACAACAACATGTTAATACAGCAGTCGTATAGCCACAGCTGATATTCTGTAAAATTCTGAACAATGAAGAATAACATATGTTAGAATAAATCAAGTATTAATACACTGTTCTCTAATTTTGATCTCCACTGTATATCTCAACAACAAAGAAAGCTAGGGTCACCAAACCTGATACACAGGTTCACTCTGAGACCATGACCTCTGATTACAGGTTTGGGGTCAAAAGGTCAAGGTTGGCACTCCCTATGTCCTCTTAATATAGTACAGGTGTCACCAACTAAAACTGCAAGAGGTCTGATAAGTCAGTCCTCCTCCGCAGCTGAGGTCCGAATTAGGGCTGGGGCTATTTAGGCACCTCATGATACAATTATTATTCAGGGTCTTAATTTGATTCTAAAACCATTTTCAATTAAAAAAATTTTGTTTTGTTTTCAGGATTTTTTTTTCCTCTCACTGTGTGACAACTTGGTATTTTTAAAACCAAGTGTTTGCAATGACCTATGAATTTACGTTAAACATTCTTTAATAAAAGAAATGGAATGTGACAAGTCACACGGACAAATTTATTTGAAAATGTACTTTTAAGAACTCATTGTTTTATGGACATTCTGTCAGAAGACCACAGCTGTCTCCAGCAGGCCAATATCATTTGCTTTTACACATTATTTTATTAAGCTGATGTTTTAGCTGCTTTTAGCTCTGTATTAATTTTTTAACAAAAAGTCAAATAAATTCTTTGCTCAGTTTCAAACAAAACATGTAATTATTTAATCATAACAATACAGGAGAACACTGTTTTTTGACTCCAAATAAAAAACTCTAAAATCTGCAACTTAAATTCTAAAAATGTAAAGTTTTACATGAGAACAGAAACTAAATTGCATACATTTTAAAAAGATTAATATCTATAAAAAAAAATCTCACAAAGTCTGCCTCTATACTGTATTTTCAGTATAAAAAAAAAGTTTCAAAGTGTAAGCCTAAAAAAGGAACAGAAAATGAAATTCCACACTACAGAATTTCTGAGGTTTTTGTTTTGTGCCAACAGGGTTCTTATCTTTTTAACTTCATCTGTGTCTGTTTGAGTAACACTCTGTCACGGGGGGAGAGGAGGTGGATGTGTGCGGTGCTTTTCACGTTCAGTAACACATGGAGCAAATTGTTGTTTTTACGTGATATCAGGGGGTCACGGACATTACCTCCATAACCAACGTTATGCTGGTGTCATGCCAAAAGGTCCCAGGGGAGATGCAGAGGAGGCACAGGGACCTTCAGTCAACAGACCCCCGGGTGGACTTGTACCATCAGAGGCAGTCAGAGTGGCGGTGGATAAACAGTTTAACAACAGCGCTTCATTCCGCGAGTACACACCGGGACAAAAGTGTGGCTGTCCGCCTCATGTGACGCCTGCAGCGAATGGTGATTTTGCCTCCCGCTGCATCTCTGCTCTGCGGAGAACGTCCAAGGTGTCACGCCACAAAATGTCTGGGTGCCTGCTGATACAGCATTTCAGTTCTGCTTTTTAAGTTTCATTTCATTTCAGTATCATTTTTTTCTCAAATTACATTAAAAGGCTTTGGGGTCCAGAAGGAGGACTCTCAGGGTCTTGATCTGGACTGGAGTCTGCCAGTTGGTGACCCCTGTCGTGTAAAGCTCTAGGGTCATCAAATTTGCTACACAGGTTCACCTCGGCATGCTGCCCAACAACTATGAGTTGTATACTTTGTTGTATATTCATGGATGATGGGTTTATCATAATGTGGTTCTGCTACAGTAATTATATCGAAAAGCTGAAAACTGCTCTCCGTCAGTAAGTATTGGGATCTTCAAAGAAAACAGAGGTGGGGGATATTGCACTCGTCTGTTGCTTGTCTTAATTGCCATCATTAAATGTAAGGGGAATGTTTCTAGAATTTTCCATTATTTATTTTTTTACTTTTCTTGAAAACCAAAAAATATTTTTACATTTTCAGAGAGATGACACATGAGTAAGTGATAAAGAAATGGTGACAAATGTATGAATGAAGTCTAAAGAATGAGTGAGTGGTCATTTGTTTCTCCGACCGTTGACCTCCTTTGTTCTATAAATAGGCAGACATGGGTGGATGGTGTCAGGAGGGGGAGGTGCCTTCAGCATTATTATCTCCTCTCGCCTCCGCTCTCCTCTCACTTCTTCTTCTGTGCTGGCCATGGCTCGTGTCTTCTACTTCCTCTTTTGACTTTCTGTCATTCTCATGTGTCGTCAGCCGGATCACCCTACTGCGGCGCGATCTTTGCCCGCCACACTTTCATGGTGAGGTTCTTCTCCGGTCGCCATGGCGACAGCAAGCATCAGGCACGCGACCTGGTGCGGCAGGTGAGGCGGCAGCGGTGGCGTGCAGCTGAAGGACAGGAGAGCGAAAGAAATGGAGGAGGGGGAAGAGGAGGAGGAGGAGGAGGAAGAGGGTTCAGGACAAGAGCAACAGCACGATTCAGGTGGGAGAGGAAGGACAGAACAACTGCAGTATTAAGAAAAAGAAACGGGAAGTTAACTGATAGAGGGGAAGTGTGACTGCTCGGATGGATGTTGGTCTGAGGTAGAGAGACATTACAACAGAGAGAGAGAGAGAGAGAAATGGAGTGGCTCTGAACCCTGCTGATCCCTCAGGGTCTGGAGCGAAAGACCTTTAGCACAGACCGACGTAGATGAGAGTGATTGGGGGTGTGTCAGTTAAAGAAGATTAGTGTGTGTGTGTGGTGACTACTTGCTTAGCAGGTCAGGTGTTTTAGCTGTAGCCTTGCTTAGCTTGGGTTAACCTATTTCCAGCTGATCCTGCACTAACCTGCTAACCTGCAAACCTAATTAGTAATTAAACAATGAAGCTAATCAGCTACACTGATTCTGAGTTTAAAAGGCAGCAACTTCCATTAAAAAGAAATCTTAGATTGCAACCCCGTCATGCCGAAACATGCACTTTTTTAACTGTTAGAGTAATATCAGGGAATTCATTCACCTTCAACATGGCATGCTTGTATGAGGGTCACAGATAGACTTCTTTGTGGTCCATGGGTTTTTTGTAGTTGGAACGCTTAAACTCACTGTGGCTGTTTTTTAATTCATTTTTGATAGCTAGCTTCACTGCTAGCTACTAAAATAATTACAGTTAGGTCCATATATACAACCTATCATAATAACAATAATAATAATAAATTATATACATGTATACTGTATATATATATAGCATAGTCCCCCCTTTGGGCCACACCCTTCTTCCATCAGTGTTGCAGCGCTTGGATCCCAGCAGTTGAAAAATAAACCACATTTGGTCAAATTTAACCACTATGAATTTTTCAGCCTTTGAACTTTTCACCCCATCCCCCTCGTACCAGAATGATGGGAAGAAGAAAGTATGGAGAAGTCTTGGAACGTCTCATGATCCAAAGCACACCACATCTTCTGTAAAACATGGTGGGGGCAATGTGACACATGGACATGCATGGCTTCCAGTGGCACTGGGTCACTAGTGTTTATTGATGATGTGACTGAAGACAGAAGCAGCCAGATGAATTCTGAAGTGGATCCTCTGCAGTATGCATATCAGCCCTATTTAGGAGTTGAAGACGCTGTCATCTACCTGCTGCAACAAGTCCATTTGCACCTGGATGGTGCATTGTGACATGCACTACACAAAGAGCAGAGATAAACAAACCTATCATCTGGTCAGTCACTACAACAGATACTGGAGTCAGTTTGTCTTGGCCTGTCCTTGCCACTGATAATACCTCTATCTGCCAAGAATGTGCTGCTAGTCCAGCAAAAGCGAGCGGTACTCAAATACTTTGCAAGCAGTTTCATGAAATGGTCAGTCAGAAAGCAACTACTCATACCAGCTCGGACGTTGCTCGGGTTTGCAGGGTCGGGAGTTCCTGGCAGCAGAGGGCGGGGGACAGAGCTGCGTAGAGGAATCTGATCAGACCTAAATGAAACGGTCATTGTCGCCCGCAACAGACTGCTATGATGATGATGACGAGGGATATACTGTCTGCTCAGATTCAGCTAAATACAGCAAAGTTGATTGGACGGTGCTTCACAGTACAGCTGGACAATGACCTAAAATACACTGTGAAAGCAACCCAGTTTTTTAAGGCAAAGAAGTGGAATATTTTGCAATGACCGAGTCAATCACCAGATTTCAGCTCCATCGAGCATGCATTTGATTTGCTTACAATAAAATTTAAGGCAGAAAGACCCACAAACAAGCAATGACTGAAGACAGCTGCTGTAAAGGCCTGGCAAAGTATCACAAAGGAGGAAACCCAATGTTAGTTGATAATCCTTTGCAGGCAACGACTGCCTGAAGTCTGGAAAAATGAACATTTTTTTAATAATAACTAGTACATACCCGCGCATACCTGTCCATGCCCATAGAAATCAAGTATAAGCAAGTATTTCTGCATGTCCGTTGCTGAGGGGTCTCCTCCTGTGTGAGACAGCTGTGTTGTTCAGTCATGCCGCAGGCATCACTGACAGAGATTTCTTGAATTTATAGAGTGCCTTCTCTCTTACTGAGTGAGATTTCCCGATGTCCTGCTTCGAATGGGTGTGGTTTAAAGTAGTGTGTCGTATTCGGTCTCAGCTTCTCTGTGCCAGCCAGCCGACTATTCCACATCTCCTGGGTCTCAGCTTGTCTGTGCCTTGCGTGGCGTGCAGCGTTGCTCGCTTTGCGGGCATTTCAGGTTTCAAGTGACTCAGCACGTGCATGGCACACTGCCACACGTTTCCTGTCTGTCTGTGCATCCCTTGTCTGTTGTACCCTATGCTGGTGAAGGGTCTCCTCCTGTGTCAGGCATCATAGGACACTACATCACAGGTAGGTAGGCAGGCATTGTGAGTGATGGTCTATATGACATCATAAAGACATCCAGGCTGGCATCATAGAACACTACATCACAGGTAGCCTGATGATCTATATGACATCATAAAGACATCCAGGCTGGCATCATAGATAATACATCACAGGTAGCTAGTTCTATTGCCTATATGACGGCATCGCCTATATGACATCATTGCAAGTCCTATGTACCCTGAGATCATAGGATCATCATAGGACATCCTGCAGACATCATAGGCCATCCTATGATGTTCTATGATCGTGACAGACCCAGAGACATTTTTTGAATTTACAGATGATGATAGATGAAGAGTAATGTTAATGGTAATTGGTCCAATTACTTTTGAGCCCCTGAAACGAGGAGGTTTTGAATATAAATGGATGTAATTCCTAAACCGTAACTTCAATTGGGATGTGAATAAATGGTAAATGGCATTCACATATATAGCGCTTTTTCTCATCTCTAGATGACCAAAGCGCTTTACAGATCCTGCTATCCACCCATTCACACACTGATGGTGGTGCAGCTGCCATACACCGGCGCTGGCCTGACCCACCAGGAGCAACTGGAGATTCAGTGTCTTGCTCAAGGACACTTCTACATGCAGACTGCAGACAGTGCGGGAATCGAACCTCTGACCCTCCAATCAGTAGATGGCCACTCTACACCTAAACCACAGCTGCCCTTAAATTAAAGCTGTGTGTGAACTTTAAGTCCATATTGATTATATAACTATATCTTGAAAATGTTTTGGTCCAGCCATCCATCTTCTACCACTTTTCCAGAGGTCCGGGTCACGGAGGCAGCAGCTCCTGCTCCAGCTCTTCAGTGAGGATACTAAGACATTCCCAGGCCAGCTGGGAGACATAGTCTCTCCAGCGTGTCCTGGGTCTGCTCTGAGGTCTCCTCCCAGTGGGACGTGCCCGAAACACTTAAAGTGGTAGGCGTCCAGGAGGCATCCTGATCAGACGCCCAAACCACCTCAACTAGTTCCTTTCAGTGTAGAGGAGCAGCGGTTCTAATCTGAGCCTCTCCCAGATGACTGAGCTCCTCACCCTATCTCTGAGAGTGAGTCCAGCAAGCCTACGGAGAAAGCTCATTTCAGCTGCTTTATCCGTGATCTCATTTTTTCGGTCATTACCCAAATCTCATGACCATAGGTGAGGGTAGGAGCGTAGATTGACTGGTAAATTGACAGCTTTGCTTTAGAGCTCCGTTCCCTCTTCACCACAACAGACCAGTACAGTGTCCACATCACTGCAGAGGCTGCTCCAATCTATCTGTCAATCTCTTGCTGCATTCTTCCCTCACTCCTGAATGAGACCCCAAGATACTTAAACTCCTCCACCTGGGGCAGGAGCTTGTCCCCAACCCAGAGAGGACAATCCACCTTTTTCCAGCTGAGGACCATGGACTCGGACTTGGAGATGCTGATTCTCATCCCAGCCGCTTCACACTCGGTAGAAAACCGTCCCAGCAAGGCCTGTAGGTCATTGGTCGATGAAGCCAACAGGACAACATCATCTGCAAACAGCAGAGGAGAGATCCTGTGGTCACCAAGAATGACACCCTCCGATCCTTGACTGCACCTAGAAATCCTGTCCATAAAAATTATGAACAGAATCGGTGATAAGGGGCAGCCCTGGCAGAGTCCAACTCTTACTGGAAACAAGTTTGCCTGGGTGTTGGCAATATGAATCAAACTCTTACAGCGGTCGTATAGGGTCCGCATAGTGTGTAACAACGAGCCCGATACCCAAACTCCTGCAGCAACCCTCACAAGAGACCATGAGGGACACAGTTGAATGCTTTTTCCAAGTCCACAAAACACATGTGGACTGGTTGGGCAAACTCCCACGAACCCTCGAGAATTCTCGAGAGGGTAAAGAGCTGGTCCGATGTGCCACAGCCAGGACGAAAACCACATTGCTCCTCCTGGATCCAAGGTTCGACCAGCGGTCGGACTCTCCTCTCCAGTACCCTGGCATAGACCTTCCCAGGGAGGCTGAGAAGTGTGAGCCCCTAAAGTTGGAGCACACCTTCCGGTCCCCCTTTTTAAAAAGAGGAACCATCAACCCAGTTTGCCATGCTAAAGGTACTGTCGCCGACCTGCACGCAACATTGCAGAGGTGTGTCAACCATGACAGCCCAACAACATTCAGGGCCTTTAGGTACTCAGGGCCATATCTCATCCACCCCTGGGGCCTGGCCACCAAAAAGAGTTTTTTTTAACCACTTCGGCGACCTCAGTCCCTTGTGATGAGCGAGTTGTCCCCCTCATCCTTGTTTTGGTAAACAGCTAAAATGATCAAATTTGTGTCAGTGTCCAAATATATGTGGATCTAACTGTATGTGTCAAGACCACACAGACATGTCAGGCGGGAAGAGAATATCCAGTAAATTTTCAAAATAAAACACTTTGATAACAGTGGTCAACACCAAATTTATTGTCTAAGTTTTTTTTTAGCTGATTTAGGACAATTTTGATGTGCTGAATCCAAAAATCACATTGGTTTTGCTCAATCAGGTCAACTTTTTGAATTATGGCCACATGTTGTTTTATACGTTTTTTGTTTACATGTACAGGTATTTTCACTTTATATGATGCAAAATTCTCTTTTATGTCTTGAAATTCTCTGAATGTTGAACAATGATGATGTAACGTTCAATTTACATGTACTTACCTTTATATAAAGGTAAGTACATGCACAGTACTAAGTAAGTACTAAGTACAGGTTTTTACTTAGCACCTGATTGAGAGAAACGGATGACATTTTCGGATTCAGCGGTGCAAAATTGTCTTAAATCAGTTGAAAAAACACAGACAACTTACAAAAAAATTATTTTTGTAACCCTGCATAGTCAATACACAGGAACGGAATAGAGTATTTATTTTTTCTCTGCGGCTCTCAGTGGTGGGTTGTAGCCCATGGGTTTGGGACCACTGCTGTAGTGGACCAACATGTCAATTACACACATAGCCATAATACCAGGCATCAGATTGTATGATCACATTAAACTTTTGATAGCTTGAAACTTTTGTTAGCTTCTGTGTGCTGTTAGTGTCTGCGGCTCTTCCACCTCCCTCCATACTTAAGCCCCGCCTCCTCCATGCCCAAGCTCTGCTTCCTCCATGCACAAACCCCGCCTCCCATGCCTTGCAGACACCAGTTTTTTCCCCCAATATATTTTGATAACTTTATTATTTGTGTAAATATTTAACAATCATCTACTTACTATTTGTCTCCCAGCCCCCCAGTTGTGTAATCTCGCTAAATCTCGTTATCATAATCAGGCTTCGAGTGCCTCGTTTGGCCCTTCGCCGCCGTCTGGGCGCACTCAGTGGGAGCGTGAGACGTCCCGCTCCATGGCGCCACAGGCCTATAGCCTTCCTGTGCTATGTGCTGTCCGTCAGTGCTCTTCGGCCACTGGCCAGTCGGGTAAGAATAACCGTTTAAGGCTTGTGATTGGTCAAAGGGGAAAAGATGAGGGAGAGGAGTGCCCATATATGTTCTCCATCCTCTCCCTCCTTCTGCCTCCCCTCCTGTTCTTTTAGTCTCCTCATGAGTGCAGCTGTAATCAACATGTTTCTGTTGTCAGCTATCTGTGCAGTCAGCTTCTTCTCTTTCACCATATAATGATGTCGATGACATAAAAATGTGAATTCTTCTTCTCTTCCTTCTTGTCTCATGTCTTTTTCCCTCCCCTGATTTTTCCACCTAAGACCGATGAATGTAAAGGTGTAGCTTCTCTTTGCTTCTGCAGGTGGCTTTGTACCGTTCTTTTCCTACTCGCCTCCTCTCTCGGACTTGGGGTCGTTTGAATGGTATGGAGCTCCCCACGTGGCTCAGAAAACCCATTTACTCTCTCTATATCTGGACCTTTGGAGTCAACATGCAGGTCAGAATGCACTTTGTTAGTTTCCTTTATTTGTTTTTCCTCATTTATTTAAATTTCTGTGAAGCAGTCTGACTTGTTCCTCCATTTGACCACCAGGAGGCAGCAGTGGAAGATTTGCGTCATTACAGGAATCTGAGTGAATTTTTCCGACGACGTCTCAAGCCCACAGTCCGACCGCTCTGTGCCGCCTCCTGCCTGGTAACCTGCTAAACATTACCCAAAGTCAGGGAAATCAGCTGAGAGATAAACTTGAAGTTAACTTGAAAGTAAAAGGTCCCAGTTTAAGTTTTGACATCGTCGGTGACATATGTGTAGTTTTTAATGCCAAAAATCATTGCTGTGTGGTTTTACAGCTCGTCAAAAATGGCTCCTGTATCCCTCATTTTCAGACACTGTTTTCTGCCTGATCATTAATTTTTTTTTTTTTTTTTTTTTTTTTTTGTTACTTATTTGTACCCGTAGGTAGACTTGGTTTGCAGTCTGGTGACAAGCCACTGGCTGCTGGTCGCTGCGTGCGCGAGCGCCCTAAACCTACATGTTTTTGGTGTGCGGGAGGAAACCGGAGAAATCCCGGAGTAAACCCACGCAACACGGGGAGAACATGCAAACTCCACACAGCTCACTGTTGGTCGGGGGCTGGGATCGAACCCACGATCTCATGATCCCCGCGGTCCCCCGGCCGAGGGTAAAGCTGTGCTGCCACAGTGCTAAACCACTGCGCCACCGTGCAGCCCACAAATATCTATAAACCCCTTATCTGATTAGGCAAAGTTTATTTCTTTTTCCGCATGAAGCACTGTAAAGGCCTATCAAACACTGTTAACCACTAAGCTAATGGCAAAGTTATACTTGGCCCATCCTTGACTGGTCTCACCACAGATAGCATTTGTATAAAAAGCAGGCCAGCAGCAATTCCAACAATACATAATGAAACCACCACCAGCACAATCGTAGATGACAAAACATACACATCTTCCCTTATTTCAACAGTATATCAGTGCTAGACTAACAGCTTCAGCAGCACCAACCAGGTCCACAATTCAGGTCCACTGTTTGTCTACTAATATCTGTTGATGCAGTGCTCAGGATTGCTGTGTTAATCAATAAATAACTCCACAAGTGTGGCTAAAGAACCATTCTGTCCCCAGAAGAACTTGTTCTGTTTTTTTAAATTCTATTGTTGTTGATAGCTCTTAAGCTAATGGGTCAGAGAACATCTGAACATGGACTGCATTCATATCAGAGCCAATAGCATGGTGATGGGGGTAACTGAAGGCAGGGTTTTGTTTTAGTAACATAGGGAAATGTAACCCCAAAGAGGTATACCAGCTTCTGCCAGAGTTGGTAAATATAACTATTTCTAAGTAAAGACAGATTTGAGTATTTTTGTTGTAATCTTATGACCCAAGAAAGCATAATAGAAGTTTAAAAGCCAGAGAGACACCATTTTTAGGGTTAAAGCAAGGGTGATTGATAAAAGAAGTATTATGATGTGGGTGTGAAAGTTAGAATGCAGTGTTAGAGAGCTTGGAGGTAGAGTAGTGAAGCTGGAAAAGTGGGACATTAATCTGGGAGACAGAAGTCATGCTGAGAGTTGAACTTTGACGCAGACAGGGAATGTTTGATTTGAAATCATACCAGGACCTTTTCTTTGCATGACTGGTTTTGCCTCGTCTGCACTCTTTCACAGATCTCTCCAGCTGATGGGAAGATCCTCCATTTTGGTCAGGTGAAGAACTCTGAGGTGGAGCAGGTGAAGGGAGTCACCTACAGTCTGGAGAACTTCCTAGGTCCACAGACAAACCAGGGCAATGGTAAGACCAGAAAATCCTACATTTAAAACGTGTATTTCATATATGGCTGACAAAAGATGGAGAACTTTCTAGAACTGCACGGTGGAGCAGTGGTTAGCACTACGGCAGTACAGTTTACCCTCGGCCAGGGGATCGCGGGGATCATGAGATCGTGGGTTCGATCCCTGCCCCCGGCCAACAGTGATCTGTGTGGAGTTTGCATGTTCTCCCCGTGTTTGTGTGGGTTTACTCCGGGATTTCTCCAGTTTCCTCCCACATGCTAAAAACATGCAGGTTAGGGAGTTAAGGGGCGCTTGCGCACGCAGCGACCGGCAGCTGGTGGCTTGTCACTGGACTGCAGAACAAATCTACCTACAGGTACAAGATAAGTCAAAAAAAAAAAAAAACTGTATATAAATTAAGAGACCAGAGAGATTACTGAAAAATGATCACTTTATATGGTTTTACTATTTATAAGTACGTATGTGTTTGAGTAAAATGAACAATTTTGGTGTATTCTCTAACCTTCTGAATGCAACTCACCCAAATTCCAAGTCACAATATTCTCATTTAGAGCATTTATTTACAGACAATGACAACTGGCCAAAACAACAACAAAGATGTTACTTTTTGATCAAATAATACAAAGAAAACAAGTTCATGTTCATGCTTGAATACTGCAATACTTAAGCTTTAACTTAGGAAGAACTCATATCTGTATTTGTGGAGTAATTCTTATTATTCACAGTTTTCATGCACCATGCTTAGATGATCACCTCATCAGTACCTCCTTAAGTAGATCGATGTGTCTTTGTGTTGGAATTCAACAGCTACTCAAATTGAATGGCCGCCATATACACAACTCACAAAAAGTTAGCGATATTTGGCTTTTGGGTGAAATTTATGGAAAGATAAAAAGTTCATGCTACAGTGATATTATATCATGAAAATAGGACACTTAAGTAGAAGCATGCAATGGTGATTTCCTCATCTCAAACAATTTATTGAAACAAAAGCCAGCAACAGTGGTGGGTATACCACAACAAAAAAATGTCAATGTCTCAATAACTTGTCATGTCATGGGGCGGCAGTGGCTCAGGAGGTAGAGCAGGTCATCCAGTAACCAGATGGTTGGCGGTTTGAATCCAGCTCTCCCCAGATATCCTGCCATTGTGTCCCTGAGCAAGACACTTTACCCACCTTACCTCCTTTGTCCATAACACTGGGTATGAATGTGTATAAATGTTCGGTGGTAGCCGGAGAGGCCGTTGGCGTGGATTAGCAGCCACGTTTCCGTCAGCCTGCCCCAGGGCAGCTGTGGCTACAGTAGTAGCTTGCCACTACCATCGTCTGTCTGGAGTAAATGAATAATGTATCTATTTGTAAAGTGTCTTTGAGTGTTTATGATAAAGCGCTATATAAATCTGATGCATTATTATTAATATGTGCCCTTGAGCATCAGTTACAGCTTGACAACGATGTCTCATGCTGTTCACAAGTCGACTTATTGTCTGCTGAGGCATGGCATTCCACTCTTCTTGAAGGGCGGCCCTCAGGTCATTGAGGTTGTGGGGTGCAGGGTTATGAGCCTCTCCATGGCGACTCAGCTGATCCCATAGGTTTTCTATAGGATTCAGGTCTGGAAAAAGTGCAGGCCACTCCATTTGAGGTACCCCAGCCTCCAGCAACCGTTCCCTAATGATGCAACCTCGATGAGCTGGAGCACTGTCGTTCATGAAGATGAAATTAAGCCTGTGTTGTTCATGCTGGGGTACAATGACTGGATTAATTATGTTATTTAGGTAGTATCAGCTTGTCAATGTACCAGTCACAAGGTGTAGGGCAGTTCTGTATTGATTAGACACACCTGCCCAGACTGTAACACCACCACTAAAGGCTCGTCTGATGACGACAGTGGCTGATGCATAGCACTGTCCTTGACGTCTCCAACATCGTTGGCGGCCATCATTTCTGCTCAGCGTCAATCCACTTTCATCAGAGAACAGCAGTGAGGCCCACTGGTCCCTTGTCCAGCATAAATGCTCCCTGGCCCATGTAAGACGATTATGCCTGTGCCTGGTGGTGTGGTCAGGTACCCTTGCAGGTCATCTAGCACAGAGACCACGCTGATGTAAATGGTTTTGAATGGTCTGATGTCACACTTGGGTGCCTCTCACCTCCCTTATATGTGCCCAGAGTTGAGTGGCATTCATCATCTGGTTCCGCAGGGCACTGTTCACAATGAAGCAGCCATCAGCGTGGGATGTGGCCAAAGGACGTCCATTTCTATGCCTTTCTGTGACTCTACCAGTCTCTCTGAATCTTTGTTGCAACCTGCTGATGACACTGTGATACTCTAAGCTCAGTGGCCACATCCCTCTGAGAACATCCAGTTTGAAGCCTCGCAATGGCGAGGTACTGTTGATCAATTGTTAGGTGTCGTCTTGGTCTCATGATGTCAAAATGTGAACAGCATGATGACAAGGACTGTTAAAATACCAATTCTAATCGAACCAGAAAATTTATTGGTCGATTCATGGATCAAACACCTGTTCTGAATTTTGACATTAAGGGCCTTGTTAGAGAACAGCAAGTTATGCAAAAAGTACTGAAGCATTGAACAGTTGGACATGCGCATTCAAAAGGTTAGAGAAGGTCGAATTAAGTTCACCTGTAAAGGTTATAGTGCATTTTAGGTGCTTCCTGAAATTTCACCCGAAAGCCGAATATCCCTAACTTTTTGTGAGTAGTGTATGTAGAGATGCTAATGTAGTAAAGCTTTTGCAGTGTTTGCTTCATTTTTTCCAGAGCTGTATATATTCTTAGAACACTAATCCAATCTGACTTATCATGTTTGTCTTGTGAAGATTAAACTACATGTTAGTCATGAATCCAATTTATGCTATCATCAGAATAAAGATGGATACAGCGAATTGAAATACAGGTATTTGCCGCTTTCTCTGTTAAAATCTAACAAATCGAAGAGCAACGAACAACTACAGCACTAACCTCCACCAATGTGGTGCAGTGGTCGCTTTCGTATCTTTTTTTGGGGGGGAGGACTGAATCCACATCAAACTTAAAAACTCTGTCACCCATTGTGAGAATAATTTTGAGCTTAAATTATTCAAAGTCAAATAATCAGGCGGAAAGTTGAATTTATGTACATTTATTACAAAATCACCCCATTGGCCACCTTGGGGGAGAGGTTACAAGGCATGACATTCAGACACACCTAGAATCTCTAAAGGATCCATTCTTCTAAGTCTGATATACAGTATATAGGTAGGAGAAAGGAGAGGGAGGATGAGGGAAGGGACAGAATGGGACAGTCATGATAACTGAGCTTATCCAGGCAGACGTCAGACACTCTGGAGACATGAGATCCATAAAGCTAACAGAATGTCCATGAAACACTAATCTATAAGATGAGGAGTTCCTGTGTATTCCTGTGACCCGAAACAGGACATGTCAAAGAGATTATAATTAATGGCTTAGATCATTCCTTACGCACGTAATGACCTTATACTGATCCTCAGTCCGAACTCGCTGAAACTGCTCACAGAAACAGGCCAAGAATATATAAACTTATCCTATATGGAATGCACATATAAACATTAAACATGGCATATGAAAGGTATGATACTTCTCAAATATAATAATACATTATTAATATCAATAGTATAGATAATATGGAATTTTTCTATCATATTCCTCCCTTGATGCTTAATAAAGCATCAGGATTAAAAGAAAAATAATAAAGTGAATGAATTAATATGTGTAAGAATTTACATGCTGTTATTTTGCAAGTTAAAAACATGTATAGAATATATCAAAAGTGAATATGTGTGATGTGACCAAAAGTAATCTCAGACAGTGTCAAATAAGAACATAGAAAATAATATGAAACAGCCTTAAAAACAGCCTTAAATTATATTGTGACCTTCAAAAACATCTTCAGGCCAGTATTGCCCCTCTCACCATCCTCATCATCATATTAGGGATTCACACAAGAAAAATCTGAGGTTATAAAAATCATTACCAAGTTTATGATGAGACTTCTCCATTAAGAGAAACACTAACTTCTATGAGTATCTGAGGTATTAATATGACCATTTGCATCTTTTTCATGGATAGAAGTAATATAATAATCTCCTATAATAGGGCCTACACCCCTACGGGTGGTAATTAGTCAATGAAGGACCATTCTATCCTTTGTCATAATTTTGTAAATAATTGTAGTCTACAATTAAGTGTTTTAATCCCTAAGGTATTTTGTTTCTACTCTCACTCAAAGAAACAATGAACAAAACCTCACGCCTGTACTTTTCATCTGAAATTGCATTCATGCTTCATGAATGGCATCATGTGGTAGAAAAGCATCTCTCTTCACCCTGCCCACCTGCCCTGCCGACATGATGAGGGTACGGTCAGTTGCCAAAACGGGGTACACAGATCTGCCCAGTGTCCAGCCAGATGCGAATAAGCCCAATGACTCAATGACCTTTGACAATGTAGATCCTTGGTATAACACTTGCTCACTTCCGTTGGTCAAGCAGGGTAGCAGTACAGGAGAGAGACGCACTGTAAGCCGTTGCATACTCAGAGAGTGTTAAACTGTTGAAAAGGGGACATCCCCACTTCAAAAAGAGGAGTTCCCTGATGAAATTAACCTTGCATTCGCAGAGTAAGGCGTGTCATCATGTTTCTAATCAGTGGAGTGATGTGTTGTGTCAGGTGTGATTCAAAATGACATTTGCTATGTTATTTCGGTATATAGCCTTTCTTAAAAAAAAAACAAAAAACAAACAGCCTGTAGTAGCTGCATTATTTTAGCAATAAAGATATTTTGTCTAACTGCTAGGGTTATTAAGGAGCAAACATTCTCTACAATGTAAAAGCAATGGAACAACTTAATAATCAATATTAAGTATTACTAGAGGATGATGAGGATGATAAGATAACAACACTGACCACATCTTTCCTTCAGATTATTTTTTCCCCTGTCACGATAAACAAACAGCCTGCTTCTCTATCAGCAGAGGTCGTTACTGGATGCCAAGTCATCAGCTGACACTTGCATAGAGAAACAGACAGTCATTTGTTGTTTTCCTCTTTTTTTCCAAATAAATATACTATATATATATATTAAGCAGTCTCTTGCTGAGGGTTTCAGGTGGGGTAAAATGTTAGAGTGGGCTGCACGGTGGCGCAGTGGTTAGCACTGCGGCAGCACAGTTTACCCTTGGCCGGGGGATTGTGGGGATCGTGGGATCGTGGGTTCGATCCCAGCCCCCGACCAACAGTGATCTGTGTGGAGTTTGCATGTTCTCCCCGTGTTGCGTGGGTTTACTCCGGGATTTCTCCGGTTTCCTCCCACATGCCAAAAACATGCATGTTAGGTTAATTGGCTGTTCTAAATTGTCCCTAGATATCTGTTTCCTATAGGCCCTTAGAATAGAGGGTTAGTATTAATGAAAGCGCTTTGAGTGGTCTTTGTGACTAGAAAAGCGCTATATAAGTGCAGGTTAGTCAGTAGTTAGTTAGTTAGATGCACCCAAGTGCCACGTCCTTTGCTTTCCACAGCTGTTTAGGTCAGCAGGATAACCTTTGTGCTGTCCTTGCCAGGGACTTTTGGTCCAGTTTCCTTTGATGACCAGATCCCCTGGTTTGCTCAAGAGGTGGGTGCACCTCCCACGGTTCCTTTGTCACATGGTCCCTCCTGGGAAGGGCAGTATGGATAACATCGCTGTCAGTTGTCATTCTTTGCATATAATCACCCAGAAACCCTTCCTCATCACCTAAGTTAAATGGCTTCAATAATAGGGTTTGTCATTCACAGTTTCCCTATTGTCTTGTTTGAATATTATACTAATCTTGTAGATTGTTGATGGTAAGCTAAGTGGTCTCCTAGGTAAGTGCTTGGTACTAATAATTTAGGAACTGCACTTAAATGTGACATGATTTGATTTACAAAGTGTATTCCATTTCCATTATCTAAGTAAGTCATTTCAGCTATTTTAAATCATGATATTGTTTTAGTTAAAACAATATAAACAATATAAATAAATAGCAATATTTAAATTAGTATAGGGTAAAGCCTTTGTATATTCAATAAGTGTGTAAATAATTTTTTAAACATTTTTACCTTCACTCTTATTTAGTTCAATGAGTTTCATGCAAAGGTTTTGAAAAGAAAAACTAAGTTTATGCAGGGAAGATCAAATTATTTTGCTTTGAGCTCCCTAAGGCATTGTTCACTTAATTAAGTAAGAATCTGTATTGTCTTTGTAGTAGATTCTAAATTAAGTCCCACAGTAAACATAAATTCAGCACAAGTTGGACTTTCCTTAGACATTTTGAACTTTTCTCATATATTTGCATGGTTTTCTTCCTTATCACCCATTTAAGTCAACACAATAGTTTTACTGATATTAAGCCTTTTAAACATGAATACATACATTTGAACCAAGCTCCACTGGAAAAATGCTGAGCTATTTTTCGATCATATTTACTAAAACTGGAATGCACCAACAAATTTGAACTTTTAATCTATGTTAAATTCTGGTTTAGTTGAAATTCTGTAACACCAGTCTCACTTAAAATGAAGGAAGATAAAATTTAAATCTCTCTTTACACTCAAGCTAGTTTTGACATTAAAGCATAATTAACTTGAATTCTGACGCAGCACCACTTTAAACTCCATTTTAAACTATGTGTCACCCAGTGTTAACTTTAAACTATCAGCTGAGGAAGTTTAACTCTTACAGTGACTGCATTTTTGCACGTGATTGTCCAACTGAAATGGAAAATTGAGAGAGACACTCGTGTGTGTATTTTATGATGATGACTGACAAAGGAGATGGTTTTGGAGCTGGGGTTTTCCGTGAGAGGCCCGTCTACTGTGACAAGCAGCTTCTCTTTTACACTTGCAGCAGATTTTGGGCTACAGATGTGAACAAGTTTGTTGGTACCCTCACAAAAAACACAAAGATCTGTGAAATAACTTAAAACTGATGAAAGTTTAATGGCATCCCTTATTGTTTAAATCATACTTAACACAAATCAGACTTTGCTTTTCATTATTGATTCAGTTGAATATTTTATATAATTATATAAATATTGTATATAAACTGTAAATATGTTAACAAATTACAATGGCATGACCGTAAAAGATATTATTCATAGAATTTTTTAATATTTTGTATATTTTTAACTTTCTGTATCAAATTAATATACTATATATATATTAGTATTTTATATTATATTTTCTGTATCAAGAATACAGTAAAGGCAGGATCGCACTCTTTGGTCACTTGAAGTCATTGCAATTATAGAATTAGATGACAATTCCACTTTTAGTCTGGTTTGGAGGGGAGTTGCCCCGGGGGGAATGTACTTGATACCATGTTTAAACTCGTCCTCTTAATCCCAGCAGCTTGTTTTTTTCTTTCAGTTTTGATTGGCCCTCATGTTAATACATTTAAGCAGTCTTTTTTTTTTAAGTATGAACAGTTAGTCCTGTTTACCTTCCATTTTGATTTAAGTAATCAACATCCCTGTGTGAGATCAATATGTTTACAAGTGTGTTGGCGGTCAAGTTCCATTCTGTTAAGTCAGGGTCACCTCAGTGTCTGCTCTGGTCTACAGCCTCGCTCAGTGAATAGAAGTGCTATATGTTTTGTTTTTTTCCTCTGCCCTTTATCAACTCATTGCCATGGAGACTCCTGTCATTAAATGATATATGATATAGCTTTAACTGAGATTTGATTGGCTACTTTTATTTCTCACCAAAGATCTCCTCCTTGAGAGTTTGTTCCACTGAAGTGAATTCAAAGGAGCAAATTTATCCTCCAGACAGTGAACATTTAGCACCATCTAGTGGACTGAAAAGTCAGCTGGTTTGTATTAGTCTAATATGCAAAAGCTGAGTTTGTATTTGCAACATTTATTAATAATTTTATTTAAATATCACAAAACATGAGTCTCTTAATTGATTGAAAGTATGGCAGTGCCACACTGTATTTTTTTTCCTGCATCCCTAATAGACAGAGGAGGACTTTTGACTTTTGAGTGTCGTGTCAAAGTTTTACATCTTTATGTTAATTATCACCTTTTTTCTCTTTGCTTCTTCAGACTCAGCATCAGTATCTTTCAGAGACTGTCTTCTGTCTTCTCCTGATAATGACCTGTACCATGTAGTGGTCTACCTGGCTCCAGGTGACTATCACTGTTTCCACTCACCCACAGACTGGAGGGTCAGCCGTCGTCGTCACTTCCCAGGTGAGTGTCCTGAACTCTGTTGGTTAGCACTTCGTGCAATCTCCCTGCCATCCGTCATCATGTCTGCTTGTTCCTCCTCGCCTGTCTGTCCCCGTTAGGCTCATTGATGTCAGTGAACCCCGGTGTGGCTCGTTGGATCAAAGAGCTTTTCTGCCTTAACGAGCGTGTGGTACTCACCGGCCAATGGCAGCATGGCTTCTTCTCACTGACGGCGGTTGGAGCCACAAACGTCGGCTCCATCAGAATCTACTTTGACCAGGTGAGTTTCTGTACATGCGCAGACCAGCTTATGTGATTGATTATATGATTACTTTATCACTAGTAGTTGGTTGATTGATTCTGTGGACAAGCATGGTGAGTGAGTGAGTGAGGGAGTGAGTGAGGGAGCGAGCGCTTTCATGTCCTGCCCGTTTAAAATGTCTCCTGCATGTGCTGCCACCTGACTCCACACCCCAGAAGCAGTGCAGTTAAGCGCTATTCGGAAGCAGCAGCACACGGCTGAAAAATTAAAACTACTTGTATCGAAAAGAAATGCACTGTCCATCCACATATTATATGATGGCTGACTCTGAATGCTGTCCATTGCAGATGCAGTGCGGACGGAGCCTTTCAGGGTTGGTGGTTGGTATTGGCCTATAATGTCAAAGTTGTTGCATCCCTAGTATCAATGATGCAATGGACAACATTTATTTTTTAGGAGACCTTGCAGACACCTCAAAAAAAGTATTTCAAGGATGGCGGTAGAGGCGTAAACAGCAAACAGGTTTATGGACGAATCATGCAGTTCTTCACCACAGTTGTGCACAGAGTCAGTTCATGATAATAGCCTAAACCAGTGGAAAAAGAAGTTTCTGCTTTCCCCAAAAAACATCTGAAGCTGTAGTGGGTGCCTCTCAGCTCAAGGATATCAAAATCATTAAGGACAAAGGGAATCTGGAGCATACTGTCCAATTCACCGCCGTTATTAGTGCACTTGCATAAAGGCTGTGAATTGGACATTGTGCTCCAGACTCGCTCTGTCGTTAGGAATATCCAAAACTATTTCATGTTGATTATTCAGACTATCGTGCATACACATGCCATATTGAAAGACTGCATGAAATCGCTTTCCAAACCAAAAAATGTAAAAATTTTGCAGAAATGTCAAATGATGGAGCATTCAAGTTTTTGCTGTGGACAGTGGAATTTTACAGGATTAGAATGATTGATTTTTTCTTTTAAAGCCAAAGGTTAAAGTTCTATCTCAGAGGCCAGTGGCTCCCTGAGACCTTGATTAAAAAAAACCTCTTAAATTTAAGAGAAAAGAAGCCACATTTTAAAAAAAGGTAGCACATTTGAATAAACCACAAAATTGTGAGAAAAGCAGAAAATGCATGCCCCCCCAAATCTTGCAAATTTAGGGAAGAGTTGTAATTTGTGGCCCGCGGTGGCAAAATGAGTCACTTTGAGGAAATTCTCAGAACTGAGGTAACATTTTTTTTCCATATTCTATATTGAAAGACTTTCAAAATGATATTTAATTTGTAGGAAATGTGCAAAAACGGACCCCGAAAAAGACAATTTGTTTATATTTTGGCAAGGTTTAAAACTCGCGTTCGATCGGTTGGCAGTTACATCTTCCACAAAAACATATGTCTTTTTTAAAAGTACGTTTTCTAAGCTTTCCAATGATACCAGACACTCATGGGGATTTTTCCGGGACTTGCCGCTAGCAAACAAAGAGTCATGATTTATGACTTCTCGTGCCTGCAGCTCGTAATGACGTGGTGCGCATTCCAACTCATTTTGCCTGCAGGGGTCACATTTTATGAAAAAATAAAAAAGAAAGAAAATGGGTTACAAAATTTCTGTTAAAAAAAATCACAAATTTACAGGACCAACTTGCAATTTTATTGGAAAAAAGTGGAAAAAGGCTGCGCTTTTACCTGAAAAAGGTATCAAAATTAGAAAGAAAAATACAAGTTTATATGAGAAAAACGGAACATTTTTACTAAAAAATAGCACATATCTATTAAAACCCTTTAACTGCCCTGGGTGCCATGTGGCGCCTGGGGAAACTCAAGGCCCCCCCCAATGGTCAAGAGTGGTAAAAATGTTTCTCAATAAAATAGTTCAGATTTCCAAGGCTATAACTTGAAAGTTACAAGAGATAATGGCTTACTGTCAATTAGAAAGATGTAGAATATGATCCAGAGTTTCAGATAGGAATAAATTTATGCATCTAATTTGCATAATGTCGTGGCAGCTATATAAATTACATAACTCAGTCAAAAGTGAACTTTGGACACATTTACATAAAGAATGGTCTGTTTTTTTGACGCCAATTTGTGTACAGGAGTATGTTTTTATCTAATCTTCAAAGTATATGAACCAGAAAATAAATAGAATGTCAAAAAAACATATATTTCTCTTACCTGTTGCCGGGGGGGGGGGGTGCTTGCCCGCGCATGTGACCGGTCTGTTTTCGTCCATCATAGTCAATGTTTGTGTGTTTGCTCAGCCATTTACACCATGTACCACATCTACAAACTCTTATGATTACCTCACAAAAATTTCGTTTGTATTACGTGGCTATTTTTTCTGTTTGGTGCATTATTCCTGTGGGAATCCATGCCGCCCATGGGCGCCGCCATCTTGGTAATGGGAGCTCAGTTTTTCGTCCATCGTGGTCGATGTAACACGTTTACTTAGTAATTTACACCCGTGTACCATATCTACAAACTCTTATGATTATCCCACGTGAATTTCATTTGTATTACACAGCTATTTTTCCCATTTCATGCAGTTTCAGTCATCATTGCGGCAGCGATGACCAAATATGGCGGCATCCACATTGGTGTGTGAGCTCAAAGCAGAAAAAGGAAGAATAATAATGAGTATTTCTTCTTCTTTGCTGTATTCCATGTCAGCCATGATTTCTTCGGCGCATGTCTGCCACCTTCTAAACTGTCAGATCAATAGAGATTAGTACAAATTCTCAGTATAGCTGGGGGACGTCAATAAGTTGACACGTGCAGTTGCTGCGCTGTGCCACTGGGGGCGCGCAACCCATCCATTTAATCTGGGCAGTTAAAGGGTTAAAAACGTCATGTCACAACTGCACTGTGTCTTTGTGGATCTAGATCTCTAGTGCCGGCAGGGTGGAGTGGGTGGACACGAGTGTCAGGGATGATTTGTGACAGAAAGGTAGCAGCAAGAATGAAAGGGAATATTTACAAGACAGTAGTGAGACCTGCAATGATGTCTGGTTTGGAGATGGTGGTGGTGACAAAAAGACGGGGTGGAGCTGGAGGTGGCAGAGTTGAAGATGCCAAGATTTTCATTGGGAGTGACTAGGAGAGACAAGATTAAAAATGAGTATATCAGAGGTACAGCTCTGGTTGAGCGGTTTGGAGACAAAGTAAGAGAGTCAGGCTGAGATGGTTTGGACATGTGCAGAGGTGGGATGGTGGATATATTGGACAAAGAATGTTGAAAATGGAGCTGCCAGACAGGAGGAAAAGAGTAAGACCACAGAGAAGATTCATGGATGTAGTGAAGGAGGACATGGAGAGGGTTGATGTTACAGAGGAAGATGCAAGGGATAGGGTGAGATGGAGGCAGATGATCCGCTGTGGCGACCCCTAAAGGGAGAAGCCGAAGGAAGAAGAAGAAAGATCTAGTAAAGACGTCACAATTTTATGAAGGAAAACACCTTCACAAATTTGAGAGATAAGTTGCAAATTTTGGGGGAAAAACATATACAAATTTAGGTTAAAAAAAAAGGGAATGTTATGAGGGAAAACACCCTCACAAATCTACAAGAAAAAAAGACACAATTTCTGAAAAAAAAAAAACGTCCTAAATTTAAAGAAAAATGGCAATTTTACAAGGGAAAAATGGGAAAAATTTGCTTGAAAAGGGCTAAAATTTTTGGGATTCAATCAGTGAGCATATATTAGACACATGGTTTAAAATCTTAAAAAGATACAAGATTAAGGAAGACATAAAAATTCTGAATTGGATATGATAAAAATTTTAAACCAAATCAATATGACCAGAGATTTAAAAGATGGACAGAAAAAGGAGCCACAGCTTGGTGTGTTCTAGAAAAGAAAGTTGGAGAGTTATCAGAATTTAAAAGAAAAATATGAATTGGGGATCTCTGACTTTTTCAGATATCTCCCAACTAAGAGACTACTACACAAAAGTAATCCGGGTGGATCCCTCCAAAGAAGTGAATGATGTGATAAAAGTCATAATTAAAGTATATAAAGAAAACAAAAAGAAGTTTATATCATCAATGTACAAGGCATTAAACCTAAATAATAAACATACAACCAAGTATATAAAAAAGAAGTGGGAGAAAGAAATTGGCATAGAAATCACAGAAGATGAATGGCAAAATATATGTAAGACTCACCACTCATCCACCAGTTTGCGGATATGGAGGGAATTTGCCTGGAAAAAGTGAGTGTGTTACTTTATTACACCATTTGGGCGGTGCGGTGGCGCAGTGGTTAGCACTGCGCCAGCACAGCAACTCACCCTTGGCCATGGGATCCCTGGTTCGATCCCAGCCCCTGACCAACAGTGATCTGTGTGGAGTTTGCATGTTCTCCCCATATCTGCGTGGGTTTACTCCGGGATTTCTCCGGTTTCCTCCCACAGGCCAAAAACATGCAGGTTAGGTTAATTGGAGACTCTAAAGTGGCCCTAGGTGTGAATGTGTGTGCGAATGGTAAAGGGATAGGGCTGTACTGTGGCTGCTTCATCCATCCAGGTGGATGCCCTCAATTTCCCCTCTGGGGATCAATAAAGTATACAAAATCAAAAAAAAAAAAAAATCAAAGATGAAAAATAAACAACTCAACCAATGTCAGAAATGTTGGAGAGAATGTGGAGAATACGATGTGGATCACACGCATGTTTTTTTGGAAGTGTAAGAGAATAACTGTGTTTTGGGAAATGATAAGTGAAATGTTACAGAGGATAATAGGATACAAGATCCCTATGACCTGTAAGATACTTTATCTTTGTGATCTAACAGAGGCAAACATCTCGAGGAGTGATAGATATCTGGTCAAAGTATTGTTAGTAGCAAGTAAAAAAAGCCATAACAAGGAACTGGTTGAAGAAAGAACCACCTACTGTACAAAGGACCAATATTGGGCTATGATAGAATACATTTACATAATGGAGAAACTAACACACAAACTACGAATACAAGAAGCAGAATTTGACAAAGTGGGAAAAATGGACAATCTACAAATCCCAAAATGGCGATAAATAACTGGACTTCAAAGAAATAATGTGGACTATGGGGGGGAACAAGAGCTAATGTTGGACTCGAGCAGTGGATGTTATTGATCTGGGGGGGGGGGTTTGTTGATGTTGCTGTTACAGGTTTCTTTCTTCTTTTATATACACATTTTGTGTGTGTGTGTGTGTGTGTGTGTGTGTGTGATTTAAGCTGAAAAACTAATAAAAATCTAAGTGATTTTTACTTTAATAAAGGTGGTAGATTTACCAAGGTTGGCAGTCAGACAATCCATCTCATGAAGAAGCTGAGCTCTTTTGAACTGAACTGTCAGTGCAAGAATTTTAAATATTTATTGTTCTTTTAAAAGAATAAAAGATAAAGTTAAGACTTTCAAGTCTTATGACTTTTTCTTTTATTTGTTGGTTAATGGTTTATCCGTTACAAATAAGAACAGTCTGTGTGGCATTGTTAAAGACTGGTCTAAGATTACTGGAGTTAAACAGAGAGACCTGTGGGAGAACCAGGTAAAAAAGAAGGCGGGGACTATTATCAGCCAACCAGCATTTGATTTGGTGAATTCTCCTTGATGACTTCAGGTACATTATAATGTACCTCTGAGGAAAAGCTAACCATTATTCCAAGGTTTTTTTAATCCTTCTGCTGTCAGTGTGTTAATTTCAGACAAGAGTGTTTTTAAATGACACCTTAGTGTATGCTTCACACCTGGTATTTTTTTTTTTTTTTTTTAGTTTCTTAGCTCATTCTGGCACAGCTGAAAGGAGCTAGTCTGATGGCGCAGCATCCGCCTGTCCACATTTCACAGGAGTCGCTACGCCTCCTAGGCAATTGCTTAATGCTCACCAAACTCACACACAATGATTCTCAGGTTTGTCTGCATCCAGATTTTCAAGGTTTTTGTTAAAGATCAGGAGACCTGGACATTTATGATTTCCAGAAACTCGTTACTCCTCCTAGACTGTTGCCCCAATGTTTGGCACACTCATGAAATTAATGAGATAAGCTGCAGAAATTGCCCTTTTAAGATCAATAAAGTAATCTGAATCTGGAAAAAAAAGAATAAAATTGACAAAATTTCACAATTTTTTGAATAAAGTTAACATTTAATGATGAAAACACTCCCAGAAATTTCCATCCATCCATCTATCCATCCATCTTCTGCTGCTTTTCCGGAGGTCCAGGTCGCAGAGGCAACAGTTCAAGCAGAGAAGCCCAGACTTCCCTCTCCCTGGCCACCTGCTCCAGCTCTTCAGAGAGGAGACCAAGACATTCCCAGGACAGCTGGGAGACGTAGTCTCTCCAGCGAGTCCTGGGTCTGCCCCAAGGTCTCCTCCCAGTGGGATGTGCCGAAACACCTCAATTGGGAGGTGTCCAAGAGGCATCCTGATCAGATGCCCAAACCACGTCAACTGGCTCCTTTCGATTTGGAGGAACAGTGGTTCTACTCTGAGCCTCTCCTGATGACTGAGCTCCTCACCCTAACTCTTAAGGGTGAGTCCAGCAATCCTATGGAGAAAGCTCATTTCAGCGGCTTGTATCCACAATCTCATTCTTTCAGTCATTACCCAAAGCTCATGACCATAGGTGAGGGTAGGAATGTAGATTGACCGGTAAATTGACAGCTTTGCTTTAGAGTTCAGCTCCCTCTTCACCAAAACAGATCGGTACAACGTCCGCATCACTGCAGATGCTGCTCCAATCCATTGTCTGTCAGTGTCTCGCTCCATTCTCCCCTCAATCGTGAATGAGACCCTGAGATACTTAAACTCCTCCACTTGGGGCAGGAGCTTGTCCCAAACCCAGAAACGGGTCCCAAAAATTTGCATGAAAAAATTCAAAACTTCTGACAAATCAAATTACTGGAAATTTTGTGAGAAAAAGTAACAAATTTACAAGGAAAAAAGTTGCAAATTTAGAAAAAACAATTCTTAATACAGATATTGTCAGGGCAGTTTGTATGTGTAACTCTGCTGTTTCACCTCAGTTCCTCAGTTTTCAGTCTCACATACTTGTGTGGCTTCATGCAGGATTTTTTGGACACAAATCTCTCTCTGTGTGTGTGTGTGTGTGTGTGTGTGTGTGTGTGTGTGTGTGTGTGTGTGTGTGTGTGTGTGTGTGTGTGTGTGTGTGTGGCCTTGGTCAGTCTGAAGGTGTTGTTAATTTATTACCTGTGGAGCAACATTTAATTATAAGGTACAAAGATTACTTAATTTATACCTAGAGGTGTATGTGGAAATGGGAGATTTACTTCGAGTCTACACACACACTGGAAAAACTCATTTTTGGGGCACCAGTCCACAAGCTTGAACAGTTTATTAATAACTAATCTTTATACCTTCAATCAGTCTCACATATTTGTGAATTCTACTGGGTGACTTTAGAAACAAACACAGGAAAAGAAATCAACAGAAACTTCCGTATACCATTTACAGCAGGGGTGCCCAATCATGTGCCATGGAGGGCCAAGACCCTGCAGGCTTTACCTCCAACCAGCGTCTTCAACAGCAGATTTCACTGAATTTCTTCGCACTGATTGCTGATAAGTGAAAACACATGCTGAAGAGACTGGGTAGAAGAGAAAACCTGCAGGGTCTTGGCCCTCCATGGCACATGATTGGACACCCCTGATTTACCGTTTTAATGATCAGACTCAGATTAAATGACATTACATTCAATGGATTTGTTGGTAAAGTGAAATGACCAAGTATTAAGCATCACATTCAACTTGTAACTGATTATTGAGCAACAGAATGCAATCACATTTGTGGAACCAAGGAAACTTTAGTATGAATTTGTAACTGTGATGAAAATGTAGACAGAAATAACTAACAAAAATATGAAGAAAATTGGACGCAAATTTTATGAAGAAAATTATAAAAGCTAATTATATGGAAAAGAAATTCTGAATTACTCTAAAAATAAAAACGGAATTTAATGAAAAGAGGAATATTATTTCTCTTTAATTCTATAGCTCTGATCAGAGTTATGAACTAGTTTTAAACCTGAGACAAATTATGGCATACTTTCTAAGGCGATGGACATTGCATTACTCAGCAGATGAAACAAAGGAATCTTGCTCACGTGACCTTGTGTTAGTTTTCCAGCTGGATCCTCCGCTAAAGCCTTATTTGAAGATTATACCGGAGAATATCTGCCAGCAGATATTTCTCCCCAGGGCAGTAGTCGGGAGCTGAGGTCCGGTGACGCTGATGAGACTGTTGGCCACGGAGCATGCCATGTGGGACAGCACGAGAATCTTTCAGCGGCGTTCTCGGGTCCAAATAAATGGGATATAATTCAAAGTCTGATCAAGGTCACAGAATTAGAGAGACAAGATTAATTAAAAAAAAAATTCAAGCCATGAAATCCAAGTTCTGCAGGTGTTGTTAGCAGTTGGTGAGAACAGCTTCCAGTGTGAGAAAAACGATCAATCCATGTTAAAACACGGTGAGTTAATAGAAGAAGTTTAACAGAATAAAATTTAAAAAAAAAAAAATCTGTGACTTCTTTTATATGGAGTTTCACGCCATATAAAAGAAGTCTGAGCTCAAAAAGGAAGAAAAAGTATTTTCCCAGACGTTTAAAGGAAAGAGCATTAAAGCAGGACACAGACAAAACTTTCACACAGAACAACTCTCCCCACGCTCTCTGAACTGATGCGTTCCTCCTTTAAACTGAGTAAGTTTCCATGGGAGCAACTTGACTGACATGAAAGGGAACCAATTGTCTCCCATCACGGCAGGTTTGAATGAACTCTGGTGAAATAAGTAAACAGTCCTTTGTCTGTAACCGACCAATAGAATGAAAGGGGGTATTGTCCAACATGGACTGGCTGGTGATTGGCTGAGCCAGTCAGATGACTTGAGTAAGTTTTGGAAGGCACACATATTAACTGTGAAATTCAAATTACATACTTATGTATAAAGTCTAAGCTAACTTCAGTGATTCATGACTAACTTTCAGTGAGCATGCACTTTTATAAACTTGTCCTTCTATAATTAACATGCAATAGAATAATGTTCATTGAAGCATTTTCAAGCATGCAACACATTTAAAAATCTATGATTAATGAAACATTTCAAACCAGAATGGTATGTCAGAGTCCTGCTTGATTTTCCAGGGTGTCCTGAAAAAGAAAATAATCTGAGAATTGAGAGTTTTTGTAAAAAGGGAAGTCATTTCATTCATTAACCTCAGTTCAGCTTGGAGAGGCAAAAGTGAACATATTCCAGAGTCGTCCACCAGGGGGTAATGTTGAGCTGTGGATAATTCCTAGTGACCATGGAATGCACTCAAGGAGTCTGGAATATGTCTCAAACGATTGTTAAAGCATAAAACTGTCTGATTGGGAGGAAGTTCCAGTTATTTATGATGGCAAACTAATCTGTTCCTTGCATGAAATGGGATCCTTATTGTACCTTTTACCATGGAATGTGTTTTCCAACTGTGTTTCTTAGTTGAAGGAAACAATTCTTGACCAGACTTTTTAGGTGAAACTATTTCTTTGAGGTGAAGAGTAATTTTATAGATTAGAGCTAAAGGGAGTTGATCCTATACTTGACTGACTGATGATGTTACTGATGTTTTGTTTACATTCTCAGAAACTTCACACTAACTGCCCTCGCTACAGTAAAGGCTCCTACCATGACTGCAGCTACATCAGAGGCAGCGACGAGGCGCTGAAGGCAGGTGAAGGGGGCGTGGCCTTACAGAAGGGAGAGGCAGTAGGAGAGTTTAACCTGGGATCAACCATCGTCCTGCTGTTTGAGGCACCTAAAGACTTCAACTTCAACCTGCAGCCTGGACAACAAATCAAAGTGGGCGAGGGCCTTGGCCAGCTCTGATTGGCAGAGCCGCAGGCTGACCCTCGGGCAGCAGACCTGAATAAATACAGACTTTCAAAGGAGTTTGAGGAATTGTGGGTAATTTTCTCTGCCGATACATGGAGAGATTTGTTTTTTCAACAAGGACTCAGTCTCCCAGAATGCCTTGTACCCTCTGAAGAGGAAATGCCAAACCTCCCACACCCTCTGTCTTACTTTTGTACGTCGCAGAGCTACTGACACCATTTGAATGTTAAATCTTTATTGTTCACTGGTTTTTCAGCTGTTAAGCTCTAAAGCAGCAGATTATTGGGGACCAGCAGAAGGTCCATGTCTCCCACTGTCTTGCTCTCTGTTAACACATATGCTTGTCTGGTTGTCTACTTTTGTAAATTATATAATTATTAATAAAGACTTTTTTTAATGGTCCTGTAGCTTGGTAAAGTGCACTGCCTCAACGACAAACTCGGGGAACAAATGTCTCACAAAATCATCTGATGCATTAAAAGAGCCCCTTTTTTGCTTTCGGGGTTATCCTTCAGTGTATTATGTAGGATTTTGTAACATTATTAGTAACATTAGTCTGCAAAGCCAAACAGCCCAAAGTCTCTCTGCACAGTCTTTACTGCAGAAAATCTACAGCTCTGCCTGAAATCCCTCATTAGCTACACATCACCACAGATTTTATGCCTTTGTTTGCTTTTTTGTAAATTGTAGTCGCCATACTAGAACAGCTTGTTCATTAGCTTAAAGTCGATTATACTGTGTATCTTGTGCCATTCTGGCCTGTTTTGTTAAATTTTGACCATTTAGAGTAGATTTGCCTGCTAACGTTTGCTGGTCTCAGCGACCACAGCCAGGATTTCTGACCGACTTCAAGGTTTAGCTGCTGGGTACAACCTGAGAGAGGAGTCAACTAGCTTAGCTGCTAGATTTATGTTTGTCTGTTTTCTGTATATTCTATCCATTCCTGCTTAATTCCTGTTAGCAGAACCAGACATTCACTCACTCTGGGTTGTTTCCATGATTATAACATTCCAGAGATGGGTCATATGCTATCGACCACGCAAACCACACTCCCATCTCTAATAATGGTTTCGTTGGGCTTTTTAAACTGTTACATTTAGCCAGTATTTGTCAGAATGTTATTTAGTCTGACAACCAAAGTTAAAGGGAGCGTTAGGCTTAAACATGCAGTCAGTCACTATCAAAATGGAGATCTCAAAGGAACGAGGACAGTGGGAGGGTGAGGTGAGCTGGGTCTCATTAGCATTTAGAGGAGAGGTCCTTCCCCGTGCGTAAAATGGAACTGCAACTATTATCAGTTTTGCCCAGAGCATGTCACAGACATTTCATTAACACCTCTGGAAGCTGTGTCAGCATGTGGGGAAAAGGGCATAATGGGGGCTCTTTAATGAGGCTTGACATGAAGTCATCTTCACCATTATCATGGCCATCTTTTTTTTCCCTCTTTGTCCTCAGTGTCATTATTAAACAGTTTTTCCAACATCTTTGGTTCTCTTCAGCTCACTCAAACGTCTCTCATGAGCATTAGCTCCGCCCAGAGCAGCAGACCCAGCAGCACAACCAGTAGGATGCCTTCTGGCAGCAGTTGCCATAACGATGGAAGCGAGGCTCAGCCAAACCTCTATGTGACCAGCCGTCATCGGCGGCCTCCTTCCCCAGCCACAGCTTCCCGTCGTGGGCAGCATCTCTGGCCGACAACCCCTCCCTACGCCCAGAGCTCCAGGAGGAAGTACAGGTCTGGTGGGCCTTCACCCCCAGGAAGGACGCCAGATCCAGGTCCAGACCTGCTGCCCCTCCCCTAGGTCGAGGCGTGTTCTGGCGACACTGAGGACATGGGATCCACATCTGAAGGGAAAGAAGGGGAGAGGGAGTTACTGATCACATCTCTGCACAAACACACACACACACTTAAAGGTGACAGACATACATTAACACTTACCTCCCGGTCAGTAGGTGTCACACTCGCTCTTCCCCTACTATAATGTAATTTTTTCAGGTTGAGACAAAACATCCGCACATTGAACGTTTGCCTTCAGACTCAACCATTTCTCTGCAAGATTCATGGGATCTGGCAATGCATTATGATACTGAAGCAACTTCACACAGTGCAGCAAAACATCACCTCATGGGAGTAAGGTGGCTGAAGTCAGATGCTTTCCTCCTACTGTGCCAACAGGGATACACCCCTGAGACATCACAGCTTTGTCCTGACTGGCTTACCTTCACTGACTTATCAGGGTGTCAACGTACAACCCAGTTTTCAGCCCCTTATAAATTAGATATATAAATTCAATATGTGACATATGAGGGACTTATCCCTCATAAGCTCTATTGTCTAAACCTGAAGGACTGTCATGTTTAGTTCATTCAACACAGGTATTAGACCTTCTAGATTCAGATGTTAGGAACAGTGTTTCTTTGTTATTTAAATGTATATGGAAAATACACCATTATTTAAACAGGCTAGAAACACTTTATGTTACACATGTAACCAAGGAGGCTTAAATGTACTTAATGTCTATACACTAACATAATTTTTAAGGTTAATTGCATTAAACATTTTATTAAAATGATATAGAGCACTTTGCTAGACAAGTTTCATAAATGATGTCTCATGCATGGTCAGGTGAATAAACGTGTGTCTGGTGTAACTGAAGCTTTGGATCATTAAAATTATCTGAACAAACTGCTGCTGGATGTCTTTCAGTCTTCTGAAGTATTGAATATCCTGAGGTAAAATGTCCCTAAGGTGAAGTGTCTGTGAACTAGTCCTGTGAGCAGTACATTGACTCTTTAAAAGTATCTCCTGAGTGTAATAAGATCCATGAAATGGAGAATCAGACCTGTGTCCTTAAGAGACACTAAATGTTTGGGCCTGTAAAAGTTAAAGGGGATATTTTTCCATATGCTGACAGTTTCCAGAGGTGTTACTGAAACGTCTGTGACATGCTTTGGTCAAAATGCTTCCGGGTTTAAATAAGTTTAACAAGTTAAAACATTGCAACACCATCGTCCAACCTAATTAAAACAGTTTTCACAACAACCAATTAAGTGCATGTTTCTTTAAATGCTGACGAGCACCAGTTCACCTCACTATCACTCTCATCATTTATGAGATATGTGGTTTATGCTGACATTAGCTGTTAGCTGCTCCAGTATCCAGCACAGTTTGAGCTAATTAAAATAAATGTGGTTGAATGTGAGTGAGTAACAATCCAAATAAAGCATCATTAGGGGCAGGCGTGTGTGGTCAATAGGACAGGACTGGTCCCTGGGGTGTTATGAGCACAGAAACAACCCTGAATGACAGAATTGCTTTATTAATTGTAGATAGCTGCTGGTGGTGGAGGAACTGTCCCAGCCAGAGTGTCATAATAAGCTATAGTAAAATAAGTTAAAATATCATCCCAGCACGAAATAGAAGATGGTCAAATGCTGGTAGATGATCTTGGATGTTGGGTGGTTGGGTGAGTTATGTTAAAGCCAGAAGAGGTAGCTAAGATATGCAATGTACCAGTGAGATTACAGGGCTATTGATGCCCCCCCCCCCCAAAAAAAATATATATATATAAAGAATAAGCAACAATAGCATGAAAATAAATTAGAAAAAGGTGACTATACAATAGTTCCGACTGAGCAATTTAAATGGACAAGAAGGGATTCCAGGAGTTAATAAAAGCCACGATAATTGCACTCCAACCGTTTCATTGGATATGCATCACTCTGCTTCAAAGGTGTTCATGTAACCATTAATTACTAGCACTGTAGAGGATGCCTTCACAAACGAGACTGAGTTTATTTCTCAGGAGAGGTTTATTTGGAGTCTCATCCTCTAACAGCAAGTATCTCAACAAAAGAGACAGGACAATCTTTCCTCACAACTCTTATACCCCCAGAGACACAAAACCCCCCACATCAAATACATCACACCTTCAACCCACAGTCCTTCAGTAAACATATGAACCCACAGTTCTTCAGTAACATATAGCCTCCGAGGCTCGTTGGCGTCTCTGTTGTCTACTCCGCCTCGGGGGCTCCTGCTGGGACACTGTCTCTGACTTCCCGTCTCCCCAGAAACCACTTCACACCTGCCGAGGTCTCTGCCGGGGCATGTCCTTTTGGACGTTTGAAGTCTGTAGAGTATGCACCGTCATGCCCACTAAATACATGTGGGAGAAAATGCGTACCATACAAGCATGCCATATATGCGCCCTAAATATGCGCCATATAACCCCCCCCAAACGTCTAAATAAAGACAAGTTACACCTCAAATGCATAGAATCATGACATATCACACAGAACGAGAAAAAAATTGGCACAACAGATCATACATCCAACTGCCTGGGCTTCAACTCCCTGCCATATCTGCTGTGAGCAGGTCTCGCTCTGCCTGTGGCTGTCTCTTGCATCTGTGGATCAGAGTCATTAGCACATCGTTGTGAAAGCTTAGCAGAGTGTCTCCCCGGCGGCCTGCCGCGGCGGGGGGCCCTGGCCAACTGTACCTGTTCATCAGCTAACACAAAAGCAGGTTTGAGTCTGTTAATGCAGACTAATTCCCTCCTGTCTCCCAAATCGAGCAAAAAATGCTTTTCCCCGGTTTCTAACACTCTGAACGGTCCATCGTAAGGTGGTCTTAAACCTAACCTCTGTGCGTCGTGTCTAACAAAGACGAATGCTGCATTCTTTAAGGCTTTAGGCACAAAAACGCGTGGAAAACTGTGATGAACTGGACCGGGGAGGGTGTGTGACCCCGCGCCGCCCTGCAGCAGCTGAGCGGGGGGGCGATCTGGTGCGGGGTTCTCAGGAAGGAATTCTCCTGGTAACCGGAGAGGTTGGGCGAAGATAAGTTCGGCCGGAGAGGCTTGCAAATCTTCTTTAGGTGCTGAACGCAACCCTAATAAAACCCATGGAAGCTTATCAACCCAATTTGTGTCCGTGAGAGCCGCTCTGAGGGCTGCTTTCAATGACCGGTGAAAGCGTTCGCACAAACCGTTGGCCTGGGGGTTATACGCAGTTGTGCGATGAATTTTCACCCCCAGGCTGAGTGCCATGGACGACCAGAGCTCGGAAACAAACTGGGGTCCTCTGTCAGACGTTATGTCTGACGGGATTCCAAAGCGCGCGACCCAAGCCGTTAAAAAAGCACGCGCAACGTCTGCTGCTGTGGTTGACGCCAGGGGAATCGCCTCTGGCCAGCGCGTAGTGCGGTCCACCATAGTTAGAAGGTGTGTGAACCCCTGTGACAGCGGGAGGGGTCCCACCAAGTCGATGTGCACATGGTCGAAGCGTTTGGCTGGGATGTGAAAAGGTTCTAGAGGGGCTCGCGTGTGCTTGTGTACCTTTGCTCTTTGACACGCTGCGCAGGCTGCAGCCCATGCTTTGACCTGTTTACGCAGCCCCGGCCAAACAAACTTCTTTCCCACCATTTTGAGCGACGCGCGAACGCCCGGGTGTGCCAGCGAATGTATTAAGTCAAAAACACGGCGATGCCATGCAGCCGGGACCACGGGGCGGGGGCGCCCCGTGGAGATATCGCAGATTAGGGGGGGCATACCTCTTTGATGCACCCTATGCTCCAGCCTTAGCCCTGTTGGCCCAGACTGGAGCGCGCGCACGTCCGCATCGTTAACCTGCTCAGCGGCCATGGCTGCATAATCTAACCCAACGCAGACCGGGGCTGTGAGCGCTTCCGCGCCGCAAGCCTGGCCCGAGTCTACAGCCGCCGCGTCTGCCCCCTGGGGGCCTGGCATTGCAACTGCACACGAGAGACAATCTGCCACTACATTGTGTTTACCCGCCACGTGTTGAATGTCGGTGGTAAACTCCGAAATTGCGGCCAGCTGTCTCTGTTGTCGGCCCGACCAAGGCTCTGAAATCTTAGCCATTGCAAAAGTTAATGGTTTATGGTCCACAAACGCGGTGAAACAGCACCCTTCCAACCAGAACTGGAAGTGGCGGATGGCCAAATGCAGGGCTAAAAGCTCCCTATCAAACGCGCTGTATTTACGCTCATTATCGCGCAATGTTTTGCTGAAAAACGCAAGTGGTTGCCAGCTCCCTGCTACCAGTTGCTCGACAACCGCTCCCACTGCCACGTCGGAGGCGTCCGTGGTTAGCGCCATGTGAGCTGCTGGCACCGGGTGTGCCAATAATGCAGCGTTCGCGAGGGCCGATTTGATCTGTGAGAAAGCGAGCTCCCGGTCCGGGGACCACTCAACCTTAGATGCAGGTTTTTGCTTCTTTAACGCCGCGTACAATGGGTGCATGAGCCGTGCCGCGTTGGGGAGGAAACGGTTATAAAAATTGACCATCCCCAAAAATTCTTGCAGCGCCTTAACTGTCTGCGGTTGGGGGAAATCCGTTATCGCGCGCACTTTATCCGGCAGCGGGACCACACCCTCTGGAGACACGCGGTGTCCCAAAAAATCGATTTGCGCTACCCCGAATTGGCACTTCGCTGGGTTAATGATCAGCCCGTGCTCTGTCAGCCTCTGAAAAACGGCTGTGAGGTGGCATTCGTGCTCGGCTTCGGATGCACTGGCTACCAAAATATCATCCAAATAAGCGAATACGAAAGGGAGGCCGCGCAGCACTGCATCCATCATGCGTTGGAATGTCTGCGCGGCGCCTTTGAGGCCGAAAGGCATGCGCAAAAACTCGAAAAGCCCGAAAGGGGTTATAACTGCCGTTTTGGGTATGTCCTGCGTGCGGACTGGAACTTGGTGATAACCGCGCACCAAATCTATTTTGGAAAAGATGCGCGCCCCCGCCAAATGTGCGGAAAAATCTTGGATGTGCGGAATCGGATAGCGGTCGTGTGCTGAAGCATTATTTAATCTGCGGAAATCACCGCAAGGGCGCCACGAGCCGTCAGCCTTGGGCACCATGTGCAGGGGTGACGACCAAGAGCTGTTCGAGCGCCTAACAATGCCCAGTTTTTCCAAGTTGGCGAATTCCTCGCGCGCGATGGCCAGTTTAGCTGGGTCCAAACGCCGAGCTTTTGCAAAAACAGGGGGGCCAGAGGTAGTTATGAAATGCTCGACCCCGTGTTTGGCAACTGACGCTGAAAATGTTGGGACCGTGAGTGTCGGGAACTGGTTGAGTAATGCATGAAACTTACCACCCGCAGCTGTGACATTGGGATGTGCAGAAGGCAGGGCCACCCAAGCTGTGCAGGAGATAGAGTAGAAAGACAGTGCATTTACAATACGTCTATTAGCAAGATCAACTAACAAACTGTTTGAGCATAGAAAGTCAACACCTAGCATGTTGTTGTTAACTGCAGCTACAACGAAGGTCCACTCGAAGGTGCGCCCGTGGAGGGACAGGAGAAGCGTCTTCTCCCCATAGGTTTTGATCGTGGAGCCGTTCGCCGCTAACACCAGGGGTCCGCGTAGGTAGGCTTGATAAAACTTAGCTGGGAGCCTGTGTCCACCAGGAATTCCTTCCCTGAATTTGCGTCCATCACGAAAAGCAGCTTGTTCTTCGTGCCGAGAGTCGCAGCTGCTACCGGCTCCCAGTCTTGGCGTTTCCCTGGCGCTGGTACCGGCACAGTGGAACGCATCTGCGCGCCTTCTCGGCGAAGCACCGATGGTAGAAACAGAGGGCGTTGTCCGCCCCGCTTCTCCTGGCCTCTGCCGCTGCTGCCGTCAGTGGATCCGGTGCCGCAGCCTCTGGTCTCCCCTTGTCTCGCGGGGGGGCATTCAGCTCTGCTGCTGCCGTCGTGGCTGCGTGCCGTCTATGGGCGTCGACGAGCCGCTGCGCCTCCTGGCCCAGCTCGTGGTAGTCACGGTTGTTGAGTGGCTGCGGGCTGGCCAGGGTGACTCTCACTGCTGGCGGGAGTGTTCTGAGGAAGAGGTGGGCGAAGATAAAGCTGTCGTCATCCTCGCCTCTCAGGCTCATCATCTTCGCCATCAGATCTGCCGGCCTGTCTGCTTCCCCTTCTGTCAGCGCCAGGAGCTTCTCTGCTCGCTCTCCCAGCGAGGGAGTGAAGGCTCGAATGAGGGCGGCTTTCAGTGCGCCATACTTGTTGTCTTGGGGCGGGTGGTTGGTCAGGCTCTCCACCCGCTGCACTGTGAGGCTGTCCAGCTTCGCGACGACATGGTAGAACCTCGTTGCGTCCGCTGAGATTCCCCGAAGGTGGAACTGCACCTCCACAGTGGTAAACCAGGAGCGCGGGTTATGTTGCCAGAAATCGGGCAGCTGTAGTGCGGTAGCTGCGTTAACTCGGTTGGCTCCTGAAGAGTCCAGTGCGGAAGGCTCGCCGTCACCGGCCATGGTTCGTCGTAGGTCACCAGTGTAGAGGATGCCTTCACAAACGAGACTGAGTTTATTTCTCAGGAAAGGTTTATTTGGAGTCTCATCCTCTAACAGCAAGTATCTCAACAAAAGAGACAGGACAATCTTTCCTCACAGCTCTTATACCCCCAGAGACACAAAACCCCCCACATCAAATACATCACACCTTCAACCCACAGTCCTTCAGTAAACATATGAACCCACAGTTCTTCAGTAACATATAGCCTCCGAGGCTCGTTGGCGTCTCTGTTGTCTCCTCCGCCTCGGGGGCTCCTGCTGGGACATTGTCTCTGACTTCCCGTCTCCCCAGAAACCACTTCACACCTGCCGAGGTCTCTGCCGGGGCATGTCCTTTTGGACGTTTGAAGTCTGTAGAGTATGCACCGTCATGCCCACTAAATACATGTGGGAGAAAATGCGTACCATACAAGCATGCCATATATGCGCCCTAAATATGCGCCATAGCACTAACTTACTGTCAACTAACTCTCAGTGACAATTGCAGTACTCTGTTGAATACCTTAATTTCCACAGTGAGGCACTGTTTGAAAAGATTTCTTACCTGACCCAAAAGTCCCACCCTTTTGAAAAAAAGCCTTACATCCTGCCCTCGTATAAACATGGAGCTGTTTCACATCTGTTTAAAAACAAATAGGCAGTACTAGAGTTGGATTTATTGTTTCAATTAACAAACCACAGTACCTTTGTGGTGATGGACTCTTCGTTTCATCTGAAAATACGAAGAAAAGCAAGCGAAGTGTGCTAAATCACTAGCATGTTAACTACTAGCCACCGGCTAGCTACACCGGCATTGGCTACATTTTAATCTCAGGTTTTCTGCAGTAGCGACTCAACAGGTATATGTCTTATAAACACTTATTACTTTTGCACTGACAATATTTAATTTGTTTATATGTGTGTGAAATGATAATACAACATGTTCCAAATTATTATGCAAATAGGATTTCAGTGTCATAAGCATTCAATTTTTTCATTTTTCAATTAAACTCATGGATGGCATTGTGTCTCAGGGCTCTTTGGATCACTGATATCAATCTCAGACACCTGTCATAATTAGTTTGCCAGGTGAGCCCAATTAAAGGAAAACTACTTAAGAAGGATGTTCCACATTATTAAGCATGCCACAGGTTTCAAGCAATATAGGACAGACAAAGGATCTCTGTGCTGCCGAAAAGCGTCAAATAGTGCAATGCCTTGGACAAAGTATGAAAACAGATATTTCACAGAAACTTATGCGTGATCATCATACTGTGAAGAAATTTGTGGCTGATTCAGAGCACAGATGGGTTCGTGCAGATAAAGGCATAATGAGGAAGGTTTCTGCCAGACAAATTCATCAGATTAAGAGAACAGCTGCTAAAATGCCATTACAAAGCAGCAAACAGGTATTTGAAGCTGCTGGTACCTCTGGAGCCCCACGAACCTCAAGGTGTAGGATCCTCCAGAGGCTCGCAGTTGTGCATAAACCTACCATTCGGCCATCCCTAACCAATGCTCACAAGCAGAAATGGTTGCAGTAAGCAGAAATACATGAAGACTAATTTTCAAACAGTCGTGTTGACTGATAAGTGCCGTGCAACCCTGGTTGGTCCAGATGGATGAAGCAGTGGATGATTGGTGGATGGCCACCATGTCCCAACAAGGCTGCGACGTCAGCAAGGAGATGGCGGAGTCATGTTTTGGGCCATAATCATGGGGAGAGAGCTGGGAACCCTTTTAGGGTCCCTGAAGGTGTGAAAATGACTTTGGCAAAGTATATAGAGTTTCTGACTGACCACTTTCTTCCATGGTACAAAAAGAACTGTGCCTTCCAGAGCAAAATTATCTTCATGCATGACAATGCACCATCTCATGCTGCAAGAATACCTCTGTGTTATTGGCTGCTATGGGCATAAAGGAGAGAAACTCATGGTGTGGCCCCCATTCTCCCCTGACCTCAACCCTATTGAAAACCTCTGGAGTATCCTTAAGCATAAGATCTATGAGGGTGGGAGGCAGTTCACATCAAAACAGCAGCTGTGGGAAGCTATTCTGGCATCTTGCAAAGAAAGTCAAGCAGAAACTCTCCAAAAACTCACAAGTTCAATGGATGCAAGAACTGTGAAGGTTATATCAAAGCAGGGGTCCGATGTTAACATGTAACTTGGCCTGTTAAGATGTTTTTGATTGAAATAGCTTTTGATTTCAGTAAATATGACCTCCTAATGCTGCAAATTCAACAAATGACCATTTTCAGTTCTTTACAACCAATAAAATGTTTTGAAACTCTGTTGTGCATAATAATTTGGAATAGTGCATTTTGAGTTGGGGTTTTTTTTGCAAAAAAAATTGTTACCATTGGGAGGTTTATTCAATTATTTAGGTCAATTATTTAGGAAAATCAGAGACAAATATCATTTGCATAATAATTTGGAACGCGGTGTAGACGTCTTCATGCTGATTGAGATGTTTAGCAACAGTTACTGTCTACATTTAGAAAGGACTATTTTTTTTCCTCAGCTGCACAAAGTAACTGATTAAACAAACAAATCATAATAATAATAATTGTCCAGTATTGGTGTCATTTAATAAATTGTGCTTGCAGAACAGTTGTATAAAGGTTACGTGGAGGGCATTAGACGTATCACACCAGCAGTTACTATATTCATTGATACCGTACTTCCTCTCATGTAATATTGCTTAAGTAGAACGAGTGCATTGCCCGTAGAACACAAGTATTCCTGTCTGAAACAGGTATCCCAATTAGGCTTTACAGGCCCAAATGTAGGCTGTGTTTGAAAGTGGAATACAAAGAGGTGTAGGATATATGTCGACAATCACGTTAGACTTTGACATATATACAGTGCATCCAGAAAGTATTCACAGCGTTTCACTTTTTCCACATTTTGTCATGTTACAGCCTTATTCCAAAATGGATTAAATTCATTTTTCCCTCAAAATTCTACACACAATACCCCATAACGACAACATGAAAAAAGTTTTTTTTAGATTTTTACAAATTTATAAAAAATTAAAAAACTAAGACATGTACATAAGCATTCACAGCCTTTGCCATGAAGCTCAGAATTGAGCTCAGGTGCATCCTGCTTCCACTGATCATCCTTGAGATGTTTCTGCAGCTTAATTGGAATCCACCTGTGGTAAATTCAGTTGATTGGACATGATTTGGAAAGGCACACACCTGTCTATATAAGGTCCCACAGTTGACAGTGCATGTCAGAGCACATGAAGTCAAAGGAATTGTCTGTAGACCTCCGAGACAGAATTGTCTTGAGGCACAAATCTGGGGAAGGGTACAGAAAAATTTCTGCTGCTTTGAAGGTCCCAATGAGCACAGTGACCTCCATCATCCATAAATGGAAGAAGTTTGGAACCACCAGGACTCTTCCTAGAGCTAGCCAGCCGTCAAAACTGAGCGATCGGGGGAGAAGGGCCTTAGGCAGGGAGGTGACCAAGAACCCAATGGCCACTCTGTCAGAGCTGCAGCGCTCCTCTGTGGAGAACCTTCTAGAAGGACAACCATCTCTGCAGCAATTCACCAATCAGCCCTGTATGGTAGAGTGGCCAGACGGAAACCACTCCTTAGTAAAAGGCACACGGCAGCCCACCTGGAGTTTGCCAAAAGGCACCTGAAGGACTCTCAGACCATGAGAAACAAAATTCTCTGGTCTGATGAGACAAAGATTGAACTCTTTGCCATGAATGCCAGGCGTCATGTTCGGAGGAAACCAGGTACCGCTCATCACCAGGCCAATACCATCCCTGCAGTGAAGCATGGTGGTGGCAGCATCATGCTGTGGGGATGTTTTTCAGCGGCAGGAACTGGAAATAGTCAGGATAGACAGAAAGATGAATGCAGCAATGTTCAGAGACATCCTGGATGAACACCTGCTCCAGAGTGCTCTTGACCTCAGACTGGGGCGATGGTTCATCTTTCAGCAGGACAATGACCCTAAGCACACAGCCAAGATATCAAAGGAGTGGCTTCAGGACAACACTGTGAATGTTCTTGAGTGGCCCAGCCAGAGCCCAGACTTGAATCCAACTGAACATCTCTGAAGAGATCTGAAAATGGCTGTGCACCGACACTTCCCATACAACCCAATGAAGCTTAAGAGATGCTGCAAAGAGGAATAGGCCAAACTGCCCAAAAATAGGTGTGCCAAGCTTGTGGCATCATATTCAAAAAGACTTGAGGCTGTAACTGCTGCCAAAGGTGCATCAACAAAGTACTGAGCAAAGGCTGTAAATTCTTATGCACATGTGATTTCTTAGTTGTTTTTTTGCTTTTAATAAACTTGCAAAAATCTCAAAAAAAAAAACTTTTTTCACGTTGTCATTATGGGATATTGTGTGTAGAATTTTGAGGAAAAAAATTAGTTTAATCCATTTTGGATTAAGGCTGTAACATAAAATGTGGAAAAAGTGAAGTTCAATTCAATTCAATTCAATTCAACTTTATTTATATAGCGCCACATCACAACAATAGTCATCTCATAGCACTTTCAAATGTAGGGGAAACCCCACAATTGCAGAAAGACCCCAGCAATCAGGCGATCCCCTGTGAGCAAGCACTTGGCAACGGTGGAGAGGAAAAATTCCCTTTTAACAGAAAGAAACCTCCAGCAGAACCAGGCTCAGGGAGGGGCAGTCATCTGCTGTGACTGGCTGGGGGGTGAGGGGATAGAGAAGATGAAAAGAACAGACATAAAGAGAGCAAACATTAACGGAGAGAAGCCAAGTACATTATTGGAGGTCACCCGGCAGTCTAAATCTATTAACCCCTTGCACTCCGGTCAATTTTCCTAAAAACGCCAAAAAATAATGTGCCCAAAGTAAATCGAAAGCTGTTCTTCAACCCTTTGCAGCATCTTCATGGGGTTGGTCTCGTTTAAAAGAAAACACTTTGAATTTTTTGGCAAAAAAAACCATGATCTCTCTAAGTGCTCCGGCCACTGAGTTACAGTCATCTAAACATAGTGAACTTGAAGAAAATAAATTTGGCCTGGGTGTTTTTTTGGATACAAATGCTTGCAAATAACACACAGCTTCAGATCCGGGCTGGAAAATGCAACAGAAATGTAGAACCAAGTGTTATCCAGCTGAGGTCCAAATTTTGTAACAATACCACAAAAAATGAATATATTACACAGCTTTTTCCTCAGGTAGTTCCCAGGCGTTTTGGAACTGTGCCAAATTGTGCCAAATGGCACAGTTTGGAAAAACGTCTGTAACTTTTGAACGATTCAATATAGAAGCTTCATTTTGGGCTGTAATGAAAGGTCACACTCAGGGCTGTCTGTGTGTGTGTGGGGTGTTGTGTTGGGTTCTTTTATAAATAAAGACTGCTGCTTTGGGTGAACACGGAGCCTCCTTTATTGACTGGCTGCAACACATTAACACACGAACTCCGCCATATTAATATCTATCATGCTGTACTCCTGACAACATCCGGTCTGTGTCGCCCCCTAGTGGCTCCACATATGTAATGCCTAGACTACACCACATCCCCCTTACTGAAGCTAGGTTGACCCCTTTTAGCTGAAAAAACAAAATACATTTTTTCCGTTCCCTTTTGTCAACTAACTATGACAGCATAGGGACTTCCGGTTATGGCGGCCGCCTAGAAGGACACGTATCACTCTGCTCTGCCCTTGGAAATAAAAATTCGGCAAATAACTCTCTCATTTGGAACAGAACTTTTCCCAGCGTTTGGGTGAGGATATGCCGGTGAAGACTAAGGCTGGGAAATCAGGAGGGGGAAAAATTGAATCGCCGAAGCAGTCCAAATTAACGGACTTTAAAGTTTGTGGCGCAGTAGAAAAAGCTGCGGATATGGCGGATGAAACTAGCGGTGGTGCGGTAACTGCTGCTGCTGACGATGACGGCACAGGTGCAGTGCTGGCTGCCATTAGCTCAATGAGAGCAGACTTTTCCGCTAAACTTGATGGGATTATGGCAGCGTTGGATGCAATGAGAAAGGAGTTGGGTGACTGCGTGGAGCGAGTGACGCAGGCGGAGCTTCGTGTCTCAAGTGCGGAGGATGAAATTAGCGAACTTCAAATAAAGGTGCGCACTTTGGAAAAAAAAAATAAAGATCTGGAAAACAGTGTTCTGGACTTGGAATCTCGGTCCAGAAGGAACAACCTGAGGCTGGTGGGTTTACCGGAGGGAGCCGAAGGTCGTGATTCATGCTCCTTTTTGGAGGGGTGGATCCCGGAGGCGCTGAACAACGCGGAGCTAAAATCATCAGTCGTCTTGGAAAGCTCCCACCGAATTGGCCCACCGAGAGGTAACAAGGCAGCACCGAGGACGCTAATTATGAAGTTTCTCAGCTACAGAGACAGGATGACGATCTCCAACGCGGTGCGGGCCAAAGGAGAAATTAAATACCAAGATCAGCAGGTGCGGTTCTACCCAGATTTGGCCTCAGGAATCCAACAATTAAGGAAGCAGTTTGACCCCATCCGCAAAGAACTGCGCAACCTTGAGATTCGTCATGGAGTGATTCACCCTGCAAGACTTCTGGTCACATATGAGGGCAGAACACGCATCTTCAAGACCCCCGAGGAGGCGCAGGAGCTCATCAAGAAGATCCAGGAAGAGACTGGTGGGAGCTAAGCATGAACAGAATATAGGGTAGAATATTTGAGCATTTAACTGATTAGAAGCATATAACAAGATTACAAATTATAGAATGTATTACATATTAAAAAAAAAAAAAAGTACAAAATTGCTAAAAAATTCTGGAGTTAAATTGGAAAATTACAGAAGAGAGTTAATGTTACGTTATTAAAAGCAGTAGAGTTAGGGTGATTGGGAGGATGAAGAAGGAGAGGCTTTGGCTGTTCCTCGTGGGTGTGGAACGGTCGATGGCTATATCGGGAGACGGAATTTTTCTTTTGCTTTTGGGGGGATTGCCACAAATGTGGAAAGGGGGAATTTGTTTGTGTGTAGTTTGTAGGGTGAATGTTCAACCACTCATTTTTTTGCTTTTCTGTTTGAGCATGTTTACACTGCAAGGTAATCCCAAACACCCTATTGATTATAAATCAAAGCGTTAATCTTAATTTAACTTCATGGAATTGCAGAGGTCTACAAAATTTAAAAAAACTTAAACAAGTTATGAATAAAATAAAAGACATGGGTTCAAAAATTGTGTTTTTACAAGAAACTCATCTAATAGAGCAAGATGTAAAAAGAATTAGGAGTAGATGGCAAGGAAATGTTTTCACCTCATCATTTTCATCCCGAGCCAGGGGAGTTATGACTCTCATACATAAATCAGTCCCATTTCAAGTGAAAAATGTAATTGGAGACAAATTTGGAAGATATGTAATCATTCAAGGATCTTTGCTATTAGAAAACATAAATTTGGTGAACTTATATGGTCCCAATATAGATGATCAAAAGTTCTTTGCCAATTTATTTCTTATCTTATCATCACTTACAGGGCAACATATAATAGCAGGGGATTTTAATTGTACATTGAATCCCAGTATAGATAGATCAACAGGACTGGACTGTATGCACAATGGATGTAGGATGACCATTAATCATTTTATGAAAGAATTGAAATTGATAGATATATGGAGAGAAATGAAACCACAAGTTAAAGCATACTCTTGTTATTCCAATACCTACAAGACATTCTCACGTATAGATTATTTTTTGATCTCCACAGAATTAAGGTCCAAGATTCAAAACTGTTTTTATGATAACATCGTGATCTCTGATCATGCACCCTGCTGTCTAATGTATGTAGATAAGAAATTGACAAAGGAACCAGGTAGATGGCAATTTCAGCATAAATGGCTTCAGGATGAGGAATTTGTTAAGTATATAGAAAAACAGATAGACGAGTTCTTTGATATCAATACTACACAAACATCAGCATGTGTAAAGTGGGAGGCTTTCAAAGCTTTTATTAGGGGACATATTATTAGTTATACAGGTTCAAAATCTAAGAAGACTCGAGAGGAGAGAGTCCAATTGGAACATAAAATAAAAATTCTTCAAGAAAGAGTATATGCAGGAAGAGATCCAAGGTTGGAGAACGAATTACTGATTTTGAGAGCTGAATATGACAAAAAATCAGCGAATAGAGCTGCCTCGAGTCTTCTAAGATTGAAACAATCTTTTTATGAACAAGGTGAAAAATCAGGAAAGTTATTGGCATGGCAGATTAAACAATTAGAATCTAAAACACCAATTACCAGTATTATAAGTAACGGACAGGTAGTTATAGATCCTTCAGAAATTAATAGGGCCTTTAGAGATTACTATGAAAAATTATATGATACCAAAAATGAATCTGACTTAACAAAACTACATGGGTTTTTGAATGAACTATTTATACCGTGTATTCCAAATGAAAATAGGGAGATACTGGAGTCTAAAATTAGTCAAGAAGAAGTTGGACTAGCCATTGATAATATGAAATCAGGAAAAAGTGCAGGACCAGATGGTCTTCCAGTTGACCTTTATAAAAAATTTAAGAATAAATTAACAAAACCTTTTTTTGGAAATGGTTTTAGAAGCATTTCAAAATAGTAATTTACCATCATATATGAATAATGCCTTAATTATACTGTTGCCAAAACCAGGTAAGCCCTCTAATAAATGTGAAAATATGAGACCAATAAGCCTATTAAATGCCGACCTTAAGATAATTTGTAAAATTTTAGCAAGACGAATACAAGAAATTTTACCAAATATTATTAATCGAGATCAGAATGGCTTTATAAAGGGAAGACAAGGCTTCCATAATGTAAGAAGACTATTTAATATTATTTATTCTAATAAAGAAGCACCGGATACAGCTCTCTTATCACTGGATGCCGAAAAAGCCTTTGATAGAGTTGAATGGCCCTTTCTTTTTGAAGTCTTACAAAGGTTTGGACTTGGAAATAATTTTATAAAATGGGTTCAGATAATATATAATAATGCTACTGCAGAAATTCTAACAAATAACAATATTTCAAAATCAATAAAAATCAATAGAGGATGTCGACAAGGCTGTCCACTTTCACCTTTACTGTTTACTATGGCAATTGAACCTTTAGCGATGGCGATACGTCTACAGTCACAAATATATGGAATTAAAGTTGGACCAACAGAACATAAAATCTCCCTGTATGCCGATGACATAATTTTGTTTATGTCGAATCTTAAAAAATCAATTCCGACCTTGTTGAATTTAATAAAGAATTTCGGGGAAATATCAGGATATAAAATAAATAAAACTAAATCTTCAATATTAATGCTAAATGAGACCCAGAGAAATTACCCAGCCCCTGAGGTAAATCAATTCAATGTTGTAAATCAGTTCAAATATTTAGGAATCCAAATTGTGCCTAAGCTAGAATCAGTCGCCAGTGTCAATTATGAAGCCTTAATGACAGATATTGATGAGTTACTTCAGAGATGGATGTCACTACCAATGTCGATGATCGGGAGAATTAATATACTTAAAAGTAATATTTTACCTAAAATACTTTATTTATTTCAATACATTCCCTTACCACCACCTTTAGATTTATTCTCAAGAATTAAAAAAAAGTTAGTGGAATTTATATGGAACAACAGGAGGGCTAGATTACGTCTGTCTTTATTATATTTACCATTTGATCGTGGAGGTCTGAAATGTCCAAATTTTATGTTGTATTATTGGTCGGCACAACTGAGGTCTATGACATATTATTTTTCATCAAATGATCTCCCTCACTGGACTGAAATGGAATCATACAATTTACCTTTACCTCTTCCCATATTCATATACTCAGATTCGGCAAAAAAATTACAAAAACAAGTTAAAAATCCATTTGTAAAGCATATGATCAAAATATGGTGTGAAGCTAAAAACTATTTAAAAGAACCACAGTTATTGTCACAATTTAGTCCAATATGGGGTAATCAATATTTTAAACCAGGGAGAGCGGACGCTGTATTTAAAGTATGGAATTTAAAAGGGATACAAAAGATTCAGGATTTATATTTGCCATGTGCAGAAAACATAATGTCTTTTGAAGAGTTGAGGATCAAATTTAATCTCAATAGAACACATTTTTTTAAATATCTTCAACTTAGAAACTTTATTCGATCAAATCAAAATAATGCTCTCACTCGACCTATCTATTCATCCTTGGAAAAAATGTTGATGAAAGATAGTAAAAGAAAGGGTATTATTTCAGAGTTTTATAACTCATTGACACTATTTTCAAGTGAAAACTCACTGAAAAGATTAAACTACTGGAAAGAAGATCTGCAAACTGAAATTCCAGAGGAACAATGGGAATTGGCTTGTACAGAAGCTCAAACCAAATCAATAAATGTACGCCTTAAATTGATACACTTCAAATGGTTAATGCGGATGTATGTCACACTGGAGGAGTTAAATAGATATAACAAAAATATACCAGATATGTGCACAAAATGTATGGAAAGTAAAGGAACTCTATTTCATTGTGTATGGGAATGCAGATTAATAAGAATGTTTTGGGAAGAGGTGAGGGTAACAATTGAAAAAATAATCTCAAAACAAATCATATTGAATCCTAAACTGTTTTTGTTGGGTCTGTACCCAGAAAAGCATAATTTTAATAAAAGTGAAAGAACATTCATAGACCTCAGTTTGCTTAATGCCAAAAAATGTATTGCACTATTATGGAAAAAGACTTATAGACCAGATGTGACTCAGTGGTTAAGACAGATGTTAACAAACCTTCCATTAGAAAGAATAACATATATACTGAAATCAAAGGAAATTGTGTTTGAGAATATATGGAGACCTTTTATTGATTATGTAAAAAATTTAAACATAACTCTTGAAGAAGAAGGTGAATGATATGTGCGGACCTTGTAAATTCCAAACTGGTGAATATAATATGTATACTTATGTGTTGGATTGTCTAGACTAAACAGAGGAGCATTGTTGAAGATTTGATTTTGTTGGTGGTTGTTGGTGTTTTTTAGTGCATTTTTTTTTTTTTGTAGTACTTTAGTGTTAGTGTTTGATTGTTTGTATCATGTTTGTTTAAAAAAAAAAGGTTCAATAAAGATATTGTGGAAAAAAAAACTATGACAGCATAAATTTAACACATCACCCCCTTTAACAAATCTATAACATTTCTTTTTTTTTTCACACTGTTGCCATATAAGAACATATTATGCAAAGGCCTATTATTTTCTATTTAAGGAAGGCATTTTTAGAACTCAACTCGGCTTTCACAAATATTAACATGCAACTCTACAGATCCAGTCTCTTTGGTTTAATCACTTCTCTACCAGACCTGGTTCTAACAACACCTGGTGTTTCCTGTGCATTGGGCTCAGAAGCAGTTTCTGTAGGAGTGTCTTTTCCATTTGACTGGGTCCGTTGTGGTTCCATCTCAGTCTTTGGTATCGACATAGGCACAAGATGAATGCGGTTCCTCCTGATTGTCCCTTGTGGTCCACTGATGACGTAGGACCGTGGAGTTTTGTGGACAGATGTCACTGTGCCCTGTGCTTTTGCATCTGTAATCCAAACAGAGTTTCCGGGTAACCGTTTATCCAAATCTCTCGTTCTGTGTCTTTTGTTGAAACATTCTGTTTGCCTCATCCGTCTCTCCTTTTCCACGTGATGAATTTGTTGCAGATTCGGCACGCATGGCCGCAAGGCCTCTGGAAGCATTGGCAGGGTGGTACGAAGCCTACGCCCCATGAGAAGCTGTGCTGGGCTGTAGCCATTTGCCAGCGCTGTGGTTCTGTAGGCTAACAGTGCTCGGTATGGATCACTGGCTTTTTTGATAAGATTTTTGACTGTTCTGACAGCTCTTTCTGCCTCACCGTTACTTTGGGGGTACCTGGGACTACTGGTCACGTGCTCAAAACAGTACTCCTTTGCAAAGTCTTCCATTTCCTGACTTGCGAACTGCGGGCCGTTATCCGTGATCAGTATCTCCGGTATTCCGTGACGTGCAAACATTGATTTTAAATGCACAATGACATTGGCAGAGCGAGTTGGGCTGAGCTGGGCAATCTCTATATACCTAGAGAAGTAGTCCACTAATAACAGGTAGTTTTTGTCTTGTAGCGTGAACAAATCAGCTCCCAACTTCTGCCATGGCCTTTCTGGTAAATCTGTGGGCATTAAAGGCTCTCTCACATTAACTCTTTCCTGTATGCACTTTCTGCATTTGAGTACAATTTCACTAATCTGGTTGCTTAAACCTGGCCACCATACAGCCTGACGGGCGCGCTCTCTGCATTTAACCACCCCCTGGTGGCCCTCATGTATCTTGTCCAAAACTGCATTTCTCATGTTAGCAGGGATAACTAACCTTGTGCCTCTTAGTAGTAGTCCGTTATGCACACTCAAAACGGCTCTCTCAGACCAGTAGTGCTTCACCGCTCCCTGTAGCTGGTTACGATCCGGCCAGCCTTCTGTGCAGTATTTCATGACTTGTGAACAGACGCTGTCGGACTGCAGTTGCTCTTGGAGATCTGCAAGATATTTGCTGCTTGTAGGGAGTCCCTCTAGCACAGAGTCAGCATAAATGTTAGTGTCCTCCATAAGATCTGTGTCTGTGTGAGTAACACTGTTTGTGAGCGGTAAGCGTGAGAGCGTGTCGGCAGTGGTGAGACTTTTGCCCGGGATGTGCTTTATAGTGTATGAGTACCTCATTAGGTGCATACGAAATCTCTGTATACGCGGTGGAAGTGCATCCAAAGCTTGTCCTCCCAGTAGGCTCACTAGTGGCTTATGATCAGTTTCTAGTTCAAAGTGCAGACCCAGGATAAAGTCATTGAATCTTTCGCAGGCCCACGTGAGAGCCAGCGCTTCTTTTTCTAGCTGGGCGTAGCGCTGCTCTGTAGGTGTCAATGATCGGGAAGCGTAAGCAACTGGTGACCACACGTCTCTCTCCTTCTGTAGCATGACTGCCCCCAATCCGTATGAAGAGGCATCTGCAGATATTTTCTGTGGTTTGTTTGGGTCATAGAGCTGCAATACAGGAGCAGAGGACAGTTCTTGTTTGAGATTACAAAACGCATTTTGTTGTTCATGCCCCCAGTACCACATGTTCTTTGTTGAAAGCAAGTCTCTCAATGGCTTGTCCTTTTCAGAAAGGTTTGGAATGAACTTCCCCAGCTGGTTCACCATTCCGAGAAAGCTCCTGAGCTCACTCACGTTGCTTGGCTCTTTCATGTCCTGAACAGCTTGGGTTTTGTCTGGATCTGGCCTCATTCCTTCTGCTGAAACAATAAACCCAAGAAATTTGACCTCTCTTTTGCCAAACTCACATTTTGACATATTCAACGTAACGCCGGCTTTCTCCGCGCGCTTCAAGACAGCGTGCAGTCTTGCGTCGTGCTGCTCCTTCGTGGATCCCCAGACCAGGATATCGTCCACGTGACAGACGACTCCGTCGAGACCCAATGTAACCTCTGTCACCATCATGTTTTGGAAATGTTCGGGTGCACTGGAAATACCAAATGGCAAACGGTTGAAATGGTATCTGCCAAATGGCGTAATGAATGTGGTGAGAAAGGCCGACTCTTTAGACAGTGGTATTTGCCAAAATCCCATATTTGCATTGAGCTTTGAAAAATACTGAGCACCTGTGAGCATGCCTAGCGTTTGGTCCACAGACGGGAGGATGTATCTTTCGCGACACACTGACTCGTTTAAAGGTGTCATGTCCACACAGATACGCACCTTTTCTTTGTCCTTTTTGGGAGCTACAACCATGCCACAGCACCAATCTGTTGGCTGCTCCACGCGACTGATGACTCCCAACTTTTCCATCCTCTCGAGCTCTTCTTTCACTTTAGCCATGAGCGGCAGTGGCACACGCCTTGGCACCTTGAGCGAAAAGGGCTTAGCATCAGGTTTCAGTTTAATCGTGTATGGCTTTTGAACAAGCCCAAGTCCATTGCATAACTTGGGGTACGCTTTTCTCACTGTCTCTTGGTCTATAGTGTCAACTCTGGTAATTAGTTTCAGTCTCACGGAAGCTGTTCTACTCAGTAGTGCCATGCGCAGATTTTTGACAATATAGATTTTCTCAGTAGCACTCTTGTCACCGTATGCAATAGTCTCTGTCATAGACCCCAACACGGTTAGTGCAGTTCCACCCGGTTCGTAGAGTGGTTTTTGTGCCTTTTCCAACTGTTCACTTTTCTTCTTGAAGATTTCAAATGTTTGGTCAGAAACCGCTGTGACGTCCGCTCCGGAATCTAACTTAAAAGTCACTTTATTTCCTCTCACGTTTATGTCTGCCAGCCATGGATCCTCCCCTAGATCCACTTCACCCAGAAAAAGTCCATCTGCATTGTCAGTGACCTCATTCACAGTTGGGTTGGACCTACAGACTCTAATATAGTGTCCACGTTTTTTACAGTTATGGCATTCCGCGTTTTTAGCTGGGCACTGTACTGCTGCATGTGCTGGTGCTTTGCCACACTTGGAACAAACTTTACTGTCTTGTTTTGTCTGCTGAGGCCTTGAGGACTTAATCTGTTTTTGTTCCTTGATTATGAACTTGTTTGGCTTGGCTTTTCTGATGTGTACCGCATCCACGGCTGTTCTGTTAATGCTAGTTTCACCTCTTAGGTCAGTTTGTTGTCGTTTTATTTCTTCAGATTGTCTTGCCATTGTTATAGCTTTAGCTAGGGTAAGATCTTTGTCAAGCTGCATTCTTTCTGACAGCGACGAATCTTTTAGACCCACTACAAGCCTGTCTCTCAAGAGGTCATCATGAAGTGCACCGTACTCACAGTTTTCTGCCAGCGCATAGAGTGCTGTTATGAACGAGTTTACTGGTTCTGCCGGCTGTTGCACTCGCTTGTTGAATTTTGCTCGTTCATAAATCACGTTCTTTCTGGGAACGAAATGTCTATCAAAGCTGTTTTAACGGCATCGTACTGCTGGCGCTGCACACTCGTTAGCTCGAGCCCTCTTAGCACGTCGTCAGCCTCATCTCCCATGCAATAAACCAGCGTATTTACTTGGTTCGCCTCAGATGAGTTATTCAGGTTACTTGCCAGTCTAAAATGCTCAAAACGTCTTATCCACTTTTCCCACTCTTGGGGTCTCGCAAAGTCGAAGGGCTCCGGTGGTTTAATGGTGAAGGTTGCCGCTGGAGTAGCCGCCGCCATTACTGGATCAGTTGGTGCAGCTGCAGCTCTTTGAACTTCGTCTGGCATAGCCGCTAGCCGGTTGCAAAGCTGACTTTTCTCATCTCAAAGCGCACCAACTTCTGACACCATGTTGTGTTGGGTTCTTTTATAAATAAAGACTGCTGCTTTGGGTGAACACGGAGCCTCCTTTATTGACTGGCTGCAACACATTAACACACGAACTCCGCCATATTAATATCTATCATGCTGTACTCCTGACAACATCCGGTCTGTGTCGCCCCCTAGTGGCTCCACATATGTAATGCCTAGATTACACCACATGGGGGGGGGGGGTTGTCCCCCCCCCGCTCGCTACAGAGGATGGACTTCGGCCATCGCTACACAACGGATTAGCCTCATGTGGTGATGTGGGACAGCAGCGCAATCACCGCGGCTTCCCCCCCCTCGCTGCAGAAGAATAGCGGGGGGGGGGCGTTCACAGTCTGTACGCGGCGAACAACCCCTTGTACAGCGGCGCACGAACCTTACTGCGAAGCACAGTTGTAATTTACTGATCGGTCAAAAGTCATTTTGTATTACAATTTTCAGGGATAAAAAATAATTTGACTTATAACACCTTACCTCTTCACAGCCACATTGTCCTGGCCAACTTCTCTTCCTCACTGTCAGACGAACGCGACGCTGGTCCGCTCTGGTTCTGGTCTCACGACCCGGTCAAAACATAATTCCATTATTGCGGTTTTGTGCTTCCATGATTGCGGTTTTTGGCGAACGATTTTTCAAAACAAATAACAGTAGTAATTAAAAAAAGACTGGCGAAGGCGTGTGTGTCACTCAGCCTTCGTCGTCAGCCTCCGTCGGTCTATGACCATGGAAGAAATCATAACGTCTCATAACGTCTAATCCTTTTTTGATCCGCTCCAGCAGTCAGTCTTCACCCAGCCTTAAAAAAAAAAGCTCGCGAACTTCTCTGCTTCAATTGGCTCACTGCATTCACAGCAGGCGGGTCCTTCTGGCTAGGTTTTCAGTCATTGGTTCTTCAAGGTTTCAGAAACCCAATTCAAGGCTCTTATTAGTCGAATGAGAGGTCAATCAGATGAACTAATCTGTTCGCGGCTGTGTCTGCAGCTTTTATTTTCAGTGCGCGCTTGGACGCCACTACATCACCATCACCACCTACATCACCATCTACACCATGCGTCCTAGAGCGCACGAGAGAGACTTGCCCGTCCGCGGTACAACGGAGCGCAAGAGGTTAACAGCAAAACAAAGGGAGGGTTAAGAGACACAAGATCCTTCCCTAATCGTAGGCTATATTGAAGAGGAAGGTTTTTACCCTATTCTTAAAAACAGAGATCAAGTCTGACTCCTGAACCCAGATTGGTAACTAGTTCCACAGGAAAGGAGCTTGATAGCAGAAGGCTCTGCCTCCCATTGTACTTTTGGAGATTCTAGGTATTACAAGTAATCCAGCATTTTGGGAGTGTAGTGCTCTGTTAGGATGATAGGGTAATATCAGATCTTTTATATAAAAGGGGGCCTGATTATTAAGAGCTTTGTAAGTGAGAAGAAGGATTTTAAACTTAATTCTAAACTCTATGGGAAGCCAATGAAGGGAGGCCAGAACCAGAGAGATATGATCTCTCTTTCTAGTACCTGTTAAAACTCTTGCAGCAGCATTTTGGATCAACTGAAGACTTTTTAAAGATATTTTAGGACAACCTGATAATAAGTTACAATAATCTAATCTAGAGCTAACAAAAGCATGGATCAGTTTATCAGCATCACTCTTGAGACAAGATGCTCCTAATCTTGACAATATTGCGCAGATGATAGAAGGCAGTCTTAGAAACAAATTTAATATGTGAATTAAAAAACAGATCTTGATCAAAAATAACTCCAAGGTTCCTCGCAGAACTATTCAGAGTAAGAGTAGCCACATCCAAATTAAGAGTTTGATTTGGAAAGGTATTTCTAAGGTTTTTTGGACCAACAAGAATGATTTCAGTCTTATCTGGGTTTAATAGCAGAAAATTACAAGTCATCCAAGCTTTGATTTCCATAAGACAGGCATCTAACTTGGCTAATTGATTACAATCATCGGGCTTCATTGACAGGTATAATTGTGTGTCATCTGCGTAACAATGAAAATGTATACAGTGCTTTCTAATGGTGTTGCCTAACGGAAGCATGTATAAACTAAAAAGAGCAGGTCCTAACACAGATCCCTGTGGAACTCCATGACTGAGCTTAGGGTTGGAAGAAAACTCATTATTGATATGAACAAACTGAAGTCTATCGGACAAATAAGGTCTAAACCACTGCAGCGAAGTTCCATTTAGTCCAACATAGTGTTCTAATCTATCAAGTAGAATATCTTGGTCGATAGTATCAAAGGCTGCACTAAGATCTAAAAGGGCAAGTACAGAAACAAGTCCATTATCAGATGCGATAAGGAGGTCATTAGTGACCTTCACTAAGGCTGTTTCAGTACTATGATGAATTCTGAACCCATATTGAAACTCTTCAAATAAACCATTTACCTGCAAGTGTCATAGCCCGAGTGTCGGTTCCGTCCGCACTCGGGTCTTATATCATCTTTTCCCTGGCTTTGACAGCAGAGTGTTCCTTCTAGCTCCCCGGGCTCTTATTGTGACAGCGCCCGGGGGAGCTCCCTGCTGTCAGAGTCAACAGCTGTGCTTCTGTCAGAGTCAACAGCTGTGCTGCATCGGGGTCATTAGTGACCAGGGTTAAAAGCTGGTGCTGAATGCTCCCCGATGCAGCAGTCTCTGTTTCTCTCTGTTTCCTTGTGGTTATCCCTGTTAACGTTCCTGTTAACCGCCTCCTTCATTATAAGGTACGTCTGTGAGACTTAACCTCCTTTGTTACTTCGTCTGGCACATCGGGTGCTCCCCGGCTCAGACGTTAACCATTCATCATGTGTTATCCTATGATTGTCCTGCCTGCACTGTCATGTGTGTCACCCTCTGTTCCTGCATCTGTCAATAAATAATCACTGCAACTCATTGGTGACTGTCGGCGTCTTATGGTGGCTCGTGAGAGCCACCGTGACACTAGACTGCTGCCAGAACGCCCGGAGAGGAGGCGTCGCACTGAGACGCCATTCACCGTGAGTTTGCAGTATTGGACTCGTGCTCCCCATCTGAGTGTCTGTTGCTGGGGGAATGCCGTCCTCCAGGGGCCGCGAAGGGCGCCTGGGCAGGTGGCTAGCGGAGGTTCTAGAGAATGTGGACTGCACGATCTTTTCCACTACGATGTGGGACGCTCCCAGCGACATTCATAGTCATTTGGACTACGCTGAGGAGATTCTGGACAACCTCCCCCACGAGTTCGACGGTCACCCGGAGATGATAGCGAGGTGGGAGGAACTCGCCGTTCAGCGCGAGTTACTTCGTGGGCTGGAGGAGAAGAGCAGGAAGCAGAAGAGGAGGCATCCTCGCTCCCTGCGTCGGTGTTCCGTTCCCGTCCCGGAGCAGGTCCAGGAGTGCGCGCTGTCTGGGGGCCGACGACGACGTCGGCGTAACGGCGTGGGCAACCCTCAGCAGAATCCCCGGCTGGACTCGCTGCTGGCGTTCTCCGTCAGCGAACCTCCGAGAGCGGCCCCACCTCGTCTTCCCAGAGGGCCCTCTGTTGCCATCCAGCGGGGAGAAGGAGGAACGACGTCCCCCACAGCAGGAGCCATCTCAGCCCCGGGAGGAAGGCAAGTGCACGATTATTTGTCACATCTTGATTTTGTCCAGCCTTGTCTGACTCCTGGGGGTGAAGTTCGGGGTTTGCAGCCCCCCGAGCTTCCTCCACCTGTTGTGGATGAATTAATTATACCTGCTGTCTCTGTGTTCTCCCCCGCCGAGCAGTCCACGACGCCAGCCCAGCGTCGTCGGACAAAGAGGGCCCCTGCTGTGCTAGAAAGCCCGGATCCGGCCCTGCTGCTACGCCGCGGACGGAGGAGAGGAGCGGACTGCGGCCCGGAGCCTGAGCCGACGGGGAAGCGTCCCCGGGTCTCCTTGCCAGAGCGGTCTGAGCCAGTGGGTCGAGGGTCCCCTGCCCCCACGCCATACGGGTCACCGGCGTGGACAACAGCGTGGGAGGAACCTCAGGCTGCTGATGACATCTGGTCAGCTGTGGAGCCCGACGCAGCTGAATCTGAGTCCGCTGACGAGAGTCGCCCAGAACCTGGATCGTCGGAGTCCTGGGTGGCAACGGAACCCGAGTGCAGGCAAGTGCTCCCTCTTCTGTCTCTGTCCCCTGTTGAGCATTTTTGCCTGCCTCTCGGGGAGGCGAGTGAGGAGCAGCCGTCTGCTGCGCCCGAGCTCGTCTCGCTGGGTTCCATTGCTACCGGTGATACTGATCCCGGTTTTCCTGTCCTCGAGCTTTGTTTCAGTGTCGCCGGCGTGGAACGGGTCGGTGTCACCGAGTTGGAGGTCCCAGGTTCGGGGGCGGAGATCGTCAGCGGAGCTGCACCAACCCAATCGGGGTCCATCGCGGGTGCGCCGGAGGCCCAATCGGGGTCCATCGCGGGTGCGCCGGAGGCCCAATCGGGGTCCATCGCGGGTGCACTGGAGGCCCAATCGGGGTCCACCGCGGGTGCGGTTCCGGCCCAATCGGGTTCCGACGTGGGTGCAGCACCAGCAGGTTCCAGGTTCGGTGAGGGAGCTGCAGATCCTCTACCGCCAGATGCTGGACAGGCTCATTCCCTTCTTCATCCTCATCACCATTGTCACCCTCCTCGTCCTCCTGGGGAGCGTTACCCATCTCCACCTGGGGCCGTTGGGGTTCTGAACACTCCGCCCGGTTCTCCCTCGTCTCTCCATTCTTCAGCGAGACCGTCGGCTGCTTCTCCCCTACGGTTCTGGTGGGCTAGCAATGCGGGTCGGCTGTCTGAAAGACTGCCACGCCAATTTGGCTCTCTGGGTTGGCCTCCCGACATATTGGACCCCCTGTTTGGCGATCTGGTCCGGCCGCCTGAAACTTTCTGCTTCCAAGCATGGGACCGGGGTAGGCCGCCCGAACTGTCCTTTTTCCCCCTCCCTGTTTTGTGGCCGCTTGATGCCGGACGGCCCCCCGAACTTTCTGCCTCCATCCCTCAGGGTCAGAACTGCACTCTTCTCGGGGTTTCTCATGATGTCTGTGAAACTGTTGGGGTGTACGGGGGGGGGGTGATTTGTGATTTTTGTGGCTCACTCCTTGTTCGTAGCTGTATTTGGTAGTTCTTTTCCCTCCATCTAATGTCAATTTGTGGTTTACCCATATATGTATTGCCTGTTTGGTTCTGTTCATGTTATCCACATTTAAGGGAGTATGGGTTTTTTTTTCTCTCCTCCTATCTACCCGTCTCTATAGCCTTGTTGGTCCCCTGTTATTGTCTCGTCTTTTTTTTTCTCTCTCCCTCCTGCCAGCGCCCCATCCGCCCACCCTAGGGGGGGTGGGGGGGGGCTTGGGTGTTACTTGGGCCGCTTAGGGGCTCGACCTAGAGGGGGAGCTACTGTCATAGCCCGAGTGTCGGTTCTGTCCGCACTCAGGTCTTATATCATCTTTTCCCTGGCTTTGACAGCAGAGTGTTCCTTCTAGCTCCCCGGGCTCTTATTGTGACAGCGCCCGGGGGAGCTCCCTGCTGTCAGAGTCAACAGCTGTGCTTCTGTCAGAGTCAACAGCTGTGCTGCATCGGGGTCATTAGTGACCAGGGTTAAAAGCTGGTGCTGAATGCTCCCCGATGCAGCAGTCTCTGTTTCTCTCTATTTCCTTGTGGTTATCCCTGTTAACGTTCCTGTTAACCGCCTCGTCATTATAAGGTACGTCTGTGAGACTTAACCTCCTTTGTTACTTCGTCTGGCGCATCGGGTGCTCCCCGGCTCAGACGTTAACCATTCATTGTGTGTTATCCTATGATTGTCCTGCCTGCACTGTCATGTGTGTCACCCTCTGTTCCTACATCTGTCAATAAATAATCACTGCAACTCATTGGTGACTGTCGGCGTCTTATGGTGGCTCATGAGGGCCACCGTGACAGCAAGTGGTCAAATAATTGCGTAGCAACAACTTTTTCTAAGATTTTTGAAATGAAAGGCAGATTAGAGATTGGTCGATAGTTAGCTAAAATTCCTGGATCAAGCGTTGGCTTTTTGAGTAAGGGTTTAATTACAGCAATTTTAAAAGCCTGCGGTACATGACCTAAAGTTAAAGAAGAATATGGCTACCAGTAAATGGGAAGACTTTTTTAAATAACCTAGTAGGAATAGGGTCTAAAAGACAAGTTGAAGGCTTGGATGAGGAGATTATTTTATCTAACTCTAAAAGGTCAACTGGAGTAAACTTATCTAAACAGATATCAATTGAAGGAGTTGTAGTAGTTGCTGTACTTAAGTTTACGGTGGGAAGAATCTGACTGATTTCATCTCTAATAGATAAAATTTTATGATTGAAAAAGTTCAAAAAGTCCTGACTAGTAAGCTCTAGGGGGATGCGAGGATTGACAGAGTCCTGACTGTCAGCCTGGCAACATTGTTGAAAAGAAACCTGGAATTATTCTTATTCTCTTCTATTAATGCAGAGTAATAACTTGTTCTAGCTTTTTTAAGAGATTTTTTATAAATTAGGAGATGATTTCTCCACGCTAAATAGAATTCATCTAAATTAGTGGAACGCCATTTTCTTTCTAATTGACGAGTCTTCTGTCTTAAGCTACGAGTTTCTGTATTAAACCAAGGAGTTAGAAATCTCTGATTAGACGTTTTCTTTTTTAAAGGGGCCACCAAGTCTAGAGTCTGATGCAGAGAGGCTGTAACACTATCTACCATGCTATCAATTACAGAAGGAGCAAGCTCTCCATCTTTTATTTCCGTTGTGTTGACACATGGTATAGAGGAGACAATCTGCAAAAATTTGGTAACATCATCTAAAAGACATCTGCTGTAGTAATATTTTTCTTTAGGAGTCAAATAATCAGAAATAGTGAAATCAAAGGTTAACAGACAATGGTCTGACAGTACAGGATTATAAGGAGACACTACCAGATTTTCTATTTCTATACCATAAGTCAGAACAAGGTCCAATGTGTGGTGGAGATAATGGGTAGAATTTTCTACTTTCTGGGAAAACCCCATTGCGTCTAATATTGAATTGAATGCCTTATTAAGACAAGTCACTATCTACATCAACATGTATATTAAAATCCCCTACTATAAAAAAACTGAAACTTCCAAATGTGAGACCGCTCGATGTTATGGTTGTTGCTGGTGCGACTGTTGCTGTTGATTGAAGTGCTGTGAATACTTTCCGGATGCACTGTAAAATGGAGTAAATGGCACTAAGACTTATTTGATTGTGTGAATATTACTTACTGTGTGGGGGCACAGTGGGGGTTTTCTCCACCCAGAGAGGGCAGGGGGAATGGGGAACAATGGACCAAAGGAGGAGATGTGACTGGGGGGTATCAGATGGGACTGTCGGGTCTATGCACCGCCCAGGGAGAGTGATACCTCTCAGAGCCGCTGAGGGTAGAAGGGTGTAATGGCGGCCCCGGCGTAATGTCATGTTAATGTGCCACACATTCCTTTGTTCAAACAACAATGTGTTATGGTCGAAAGTTCCAGGTCTCGATGCATGGAAATAAAGAGATATAAGTGGAATGCACAGAGACCCGGGATCGCTGTTTGCCGTACTTCATGTTGGAGAAAGAATAAAGTTTCTGTGTCGTCCAACTTGTTGCCTTGCCTGACTTCTTTCTCCACAACAGAGTACCTAAATATTTAAAATAAATGGGATGTAAGTGTTGTTGCATCAATAATTTATGTTCATAATATAAAGATTGATAAAAATATCTAATTTGATACAACATAAAGTTCATATGATATTAAGGTTAAAATTTATGAGATTTGTTTACAATAAATCGACTTTGCAATTGTTCGGGAAAAGGAGGCTGTTATATCGCGAGAACACAAGTCTGTGAACTCAGGAGAAAAAGAGTGATCTGATCTCTCATGGACTGCAGGCTAACAAATACCTCTGTTAAGAGACCACAAGGCTGTTATATTTGATACTAATATCAGTTACTCCAAGGACTGTTGTAACCTAAGGAACCTGCCACAGGGGACTCAAATGGACTTAGAAACCTCTTTTTATGACAAGCGGCCAATGAAGTATTTCTTTAGATATGTAAATAATGTTATTTAGCATGCTAAGTAGGCACCGTTTATATTGTTTACATGCTAAGCGCACCGTAAGTTTTCTGAAGTGCTTTGTGTTTTAATTTGCATGTACAGTTCTCATGGCATGTTGGCTTCATGGCATGACGGCTTGGTGAAGTTATGGCATAAAGAAACAACCATAAACAAGACAAAGCTGCAATAAGAAGCAATCAGCGCCCGTTTCAAGGAAGCGCCCTGTGTCGGTATTGTAAAAGGAGCTACAGTGAGAACTCGTCTGCTCAACACAGGTGAGAGAGAAGACAAGCCGACAGCAGATAGAGGTGACTGAAGATCTCGCACCGGAAGTGGTCCACCTAACGCACTGGCGGCATGGCTGCAGCAGGATTAGACTATGTTGAAGAAGCAATTCTCTAGATCAAAGCCAGGGGAAGCCCTACTGCAACCCTCAAGGTGGTTCAGTTTGGATGTTGCAAATGTGAACTCAAGTCTATTCACTCTATTGTGCCAAACCTACATGTTTGAGATAAATTTAATGTGCTGGTGTTTGTATTTGCTATAAGGTTGATGCACGGTTTAAAGTTGAAATCTATAAATAAGTGAATAAGTGTAATAAGGTTAAAGAGAATATTTCAACTTGACATTAAGTTCTGGAAATTTTGTGTTTCTATCTGCATTTATGATAACTAACCAAGTTTAAAGGGCAATTTTAGAGAAGTGCAAAGTGTTCCCACCCCCGTGGTGTCGTCTCGTCTGTGCCCGGCAGCACACCGGGTTGGACCAAGCAGATAGTGGAACCGGTGTCAATCAGAGCCCGGATCGGCGTCTTGTCCAGGCCTGCACTGTAAATACATCCCTGGCGAGCATCCAATTCAGCCCACACACGATGACAGCTCATCAGTTTGTCGTGGGGTGGGTGCAGGGCAGTACCGCGCAATGTGTCCTGGCTCCCGGCAGCGGAAGCACCCTTCCGCGCTGCGGCAGCCGTCTTCTCCGTGGACATGCTGCCGTGGTCCGCTGTAGCTCCTCCTCGCTCTCAGCCGTGGCCTGGAAGGCTCTTTGTCTTGGCTCGGCTGTACGATTCATCAGCGGCTCCACCCGCTCTGCTTCTGCCACCGCAGTCTCCCAGTTCCCCGCGGCGTTAATCCGGACATGGTTCTGGAGCTGGGCCGGGCGGAGACCTTGGATGAAGTTCCAGAGGGCGAGTTTCTCCACTACCTCCGGTTCGAAGTCCGGGTAGCTGTGCCATGTTAGCAGCCGTATGTCCACCGCATAGGCTCCTAGTCTCTCCTGGCTGCCTCGACGGCAGTTGGCCAGCTGTTCCTGGGCATGCTCAGCGTTGGCCGTTCTCCCAAACCGTCTCCGGAGTGCTCCTTGTAGTGCTGGCCAGCTGCGGCGCTCCTCAGGCCGGAGGCCAGACAGCGTGCAGAGGGCTCTCCCTTCCAAGGCCAGTGCAACCTGCATGGTGGTTTCTTCTGGTGGCCAGCCGTTAAGTGAGGCAGCCAGCTTGACCTGGACCAGGTAGTCGTCCAGCAGGGTCTCGCCGTTGAAGTGGGGAATCTTGACCCGCTGTCAAGTGGATGGGACGGTCGCCTCTCGGTCAATCGCCACCGCTGGTCGCAGTGGAATCGCCGGCCCGTTCTGCCCTGAAAAGGGCGGGGAGCAGGGCTGGTTTGCTCTGCTCCGCCTGCCCTGCCTTGAAAAAGGCAGAATGCGGGGTACGCTGGTCCTGTCGGGTCCACTGCTCCGTTCATCCCAGCAAGCAACTCCGGAGGTCGGTGTATCAGCTCTGTCATCCATCCCCAGCTGAGCGATGAATCGCTCCAGCTGCTGGATCTTCGCTCGGATCCTGGCTTCCATCTGCTCCATCTCCCACTTCTGACACCAGTGTGTCGTCAATAAAGGTTGTTTTGTCACAGCCATCTGCTCCTCTTGTGTGAACCTCGCATACGTCACACTGTTCTCCCAGACCTCCGTTTCAATCAGGGTTACACAACACATAATCACCCCTGGTCATTATAATGCAGTTATAATGACATAGCAGTATAATAACACAGTAATAACACTAAACATACATGAAAATATAACGTCCTCTGCTGGCAACACATGCCGGGAAAATCCCTGCCCCCCTTAACACAGCCCCGACGTTACAGTACATTTACTCAACACATAAGCCTGTGCCTACACATTTCACCAAAGTGATTTCCCCTACACACAGTCATAACAGATACAAGTTTCACACACCTATTCAAGTTATCCCAAGATGTCCAACTCAAGCATCAAGACCTGTGACAAGAATGAAGAATCATCTGCTGAACTTAGCACTACACAAGCTGAACTAGCAAAAGAAGGAGAAGGGCTAAGGAGAAGTGAAAGAAACCAAACCCTAACACAGAAGGGAAAGGTGCTTCAAGAGGAAAGGCTCAAAGGCTTACAGCGCTGGTACAAAATCATCTATGAGAAGTGATGAGGCTTCTGAAGAAGAACTAAATAAGCTCATTGAGAACATCAAGGGCACATGTTCCAATATAATGAGCATTTATGAAGAGTTGCGTCGTGTGCAGAATCCTGAACCAGACTTGCGGCGCAGGATTAATACATGCATATTGCTCTCAGGATTCATTATCCAAAGGGTAGAGAGACAATTTAAAAGGTGTAAAATAGATCAAGAAGAAGAACCTTGGCCAGACATTGGCTCGGTCTTAGACTCAACAGGTTCTTTGTCATAGTCACAGTCACATCAGTCAAGATGTAGTTCTGCCCACTCTAGCATCCACTCAGTCAAAAGAAAGGAGACTGCAGCTGAAGCCGCTGCATCTCAGGAAGTTTTGGCAGTGCTGGAAGAACAAGAAAGGGAAGCAACAGAGCTCCACAGATTAGAGGCTGAAAGTAAACAACAACTGGCACTATTTGAATCTGAGAACCTAGCTAGACAACAAGTAGTACAAGACAAACATAGAAAACTTGAATGCCTAGAAGAAGTGACGAAACTGAATGCTGCAAGAGCCCGAGTAAAGATTTATGATGAAGCTGAAGAAAATTTTGAAGCAGTTGAATTGCTGCAAGAAGCCAAACTGGCTAGAGAAGTTTCTCTTTCCACAAGCCCACCAAGTCATTCCATTTTCTCAGCCAGTCACAACTCAAACCATTTATGTTGCAAGCTCCCCATTCATTCCCCATTCACAACAAGCATCCATTCCACTTTCTCAGCCAGTCACAAGCCAAGCTCTTTATACCACAAGTTCCCCACTCTGTGGTGGTTTGGGCTGGGTCTGACCAGGCCACATTTTGTGATTGTCAATATTTATTATTCTGCCTTCATTATTATCATCTCTGGGGTTTTATTCACATCCTGGTCTCATTATTATCATATTGTTATTATTATTATCATTATTGTCTTTACTGTTATGGTCTTCCATCAAAGCTACATTTGTATAGTTACTATTTTGTTTCTGGTTGGACTTTTATTTTGACAGCATTTGTTTACTTCCGTCTGAGCATAGCTTATCCCAATGTGGGTCATTATTGGTCAGGGCTGTGGCTCATTAGTCTCATTGTGTGTTCCTATTTATTGGGTGTGACTCCCTCATTCCTTTGTTGGGTCCTCGTCGTGATTATGGTCTTCATTCCTTCATCGTGTATCATCGTTATTATTTCTCCATCTTTACCTCCGATTGTGAGTATAATTGTCTCTGCCATGCTTCAGTTTCCTTTATTAAATCATGCTTCAACTTTACCCCGCGAGTGAGTCTGTGCTTCTGCCCGTGAGGACCAACCATGACAGTAGGACCCAACCCAAAACAAGACTCAGCAGGAGAAGTGAAGCAGGACCCGGAGGAGGCAGAGGGGAGGAGAGTGACTGGCTGTCAACACACTGTGAAGTTTCGTTTCATCGGGCTGCAGTTCCCTGGGGGCTCGCCTACATCTGTACTCTCTTCCCTGGCCGGAGGGGCTTCCTTACCCCGCCATGTTATCTTTGCCAGCCTTCTCCTCGTCACTGGCCAGGCTGAGGACTACAGGGGTGGAGGAGGAATTCATCTAGAACTCCGGAGGTTGTGCCGACGATGTCAGGGTCCCCTGCCTCCGTTTGTCATCGTGCCTCCTCGCCAGCCCGGACACCTCGGAACCCTGAGCCGACGAGTCAGCGTCCCCTGGCTTCTGTGTGCCTCCTGACCAGTCCCAGCACCTCAGAAGCTTGTGCCGACGACTGAGCGTCCCCTGGCTTCCACATTTCCCCGCCTCTTCACACCAGCACCTCGCCACAGTGCAACGGCCCTGGGCTAGACGGACACCGCTGCCCCGAAAGCATTCATCTGGTTCACTAGCGGGGGGTTCTTCTGCAGCTGCAGCGACGACGGAGAGGGAGGCAAGGCAATGCTTTCTTTCTTATTTCTGGGTTTAGTTAATAATGAGAGGTGCTGCTTTGTCCCCGGGGAGGGGACTCAGCAGCCGTTTCTTTTGCTGCTGAATTTTTACTCTGTTTCCTGCTGTTTGAGGTGGTGTAGCCTTCCCTGTCATATCATCTGCAGCCACCTTTTCCCTTATGCTGGGCTGAGGATTACAGGTGGACAAGGAATTTACTCGGGACTCCGGAGACTGTGCCGATGATTTCAGCGTCCCCTGTCTCCATTGATCACCATGCTTCCTCTCCAGCCCCGGCACCTCGGAGACCTGCACTGACAATTCAGCAACCCCTGGCTCCCATGTGCCACCTCACCAGTCCCGGTACCCTGGAGGCTTGTGCTGACGATTCAGCGTCCCCTGGCTTCCACGCTTCCCCTTCCTCCTCCATCCACTCCCCGTCGCTGTGCTGGACTGTCACCGGTGGTCCGGGAACATTCTTCTGGTCCTCTGGCTGCCGACCTGTTTAGCGGCTTCAGCAATGACGGAGCAGGGGCAAGGCATATACTCTCTTTTCCCTTTTCCCCCTTTAATAATGAGAGGTGCTGCCTTGTCCCCAGTGAAGGGACTCAGCAGTGTTTTTTTTACTGCTAAGTTTTCATGTACTGTTTTTACTGACTGTGGTGATGTTTTTTTTCCCTTCCACCTGCTCCTCTCCTCCCTGTCCGGGGCACGGGGGTGGAGAGGGATTCCTGGGCATGTGGGTCGGATGCGTTCCAGCTGTCTCTTCGAGAGGTCAGCACGCTCCTACTTCCAGCGCTCAAGGTCATCGCACCCCAGTCTTCGACAGCCAGAGGTTGGCGCTCTCCTGCCGTTCCCTTTCAGGGGTCAGCGCGCCTCAATGGTTTTTTTTTTTTCTCTCTCTCATCAGACTTAAGTTTTGGATGTATTACCCTCCTCGTATGTCCAGCCCAGCTGGGATTTCGTAGTTTGTATTTCTTCCTCCTCGTATGCCCAGCTCAGCTGGGAATTCGTAGTTTACTTGTCTGTTCTGTATGTTTTATACGTGTGTCACTTATCGGAGCATAGTAGGTTTCACTGTTATGTTTACCGTTGTGTGCTCACCATTTCTTCTGTATTGTGGGGTATTTTTTGTGGGTCCCTTAACTGCTCAGTCTAGTGTTTTCATGTCGTTTTCCTGAGTTGGGAGCATATGGGGGTTTTTTTTGTTTTGTTTTGTTTTGTTTTTTCCTGAGTAAGGAGCTCCTGGCATATTCTGCTGTATGGGCTCTTATTTACATGACTGTTTTGTGGTGGTGGTGGGGGGGGGGTTCTCCATCTCCCTAGGCTGTGGTTTTCATATTTCTCCCCTAAGGTTGGGGCTCCTGTATTTTCAATCCTAGGTTCTGGTCTGTTTCAGCCCACCTGGCCAATTTCCCCCCACCCCCCCACCCAGTTAGGATTTGTTTTGGGGGTTTTTTCTCTCTCTCCTTTTCTTTCTTTGTTTTCCTTTTTCTGATGTTCCCTGGGGTCGTCAACAATCCGACCTTAAAGGGGGGTTACTGTGGTGGTTTGGGCTGGGTCTGACCAGGCCACACTTTGTGATTGTCAGTATTTATTATTCTGCCTTCATTATTATCATCTTTGGGGTTTTATTCACATCCTGGTCTCATTATTATTGTTATTGTTATTATTATTATCATTATTGTCTTTACTGTTATTGTCTTACATCAAAGCTACATTTGTATGGTCATCTTTTGTTTCTGGTTGGACTTTTATTTTGACAGCATTTGTTTACTTCCGTCTGAGCACAGCTTATCCCAATGTGGGTCATTATTGGTCAGGGCTGTGGCTCATTAGTCTCATTGTGTATTCCTATTTATTGGGTGTGACTCCCTCATTCCTTTGTTGGGTCCTCGTCGTGATTATGGTCTTCATTCCTTCATCGTGTATCGTTGTTATTATTTCTCTGTCTTTACCTCCGGTTGTGAGTATTATTGTTTCTGCCATGCTTCAGTTTCCTTTATTAAATCATGCTTCAACTTCACCCCGCGAGTGAGTCTGTGCTTCTGCCCGTGAGGACCAACCATGACATACTCATTCCTTACACTCGACCAGCTGCAACTCAAGTTCTTAATGCTTCAAGTCCCTCATTTATTCCTAAAGCTCAACTGACATCAATGCCCCAACTACAACACAGCCCTGACTTGGTCAATGTGCTAGCAGAAGCTATTAGTGCCAATCGCCTTCCAGCACCAGAACCTGCACTATTTGCTGGAGATCCTTTAAAATTTGGATTTGTGGAACAGTCTGGAGCTGGAACTGAAACTATGTACAAACAGAAATCAATTCAAAAATAGGTATAAACATTATTTGCTGAAAGAATATATGTTAGAGGGGTAGTATTTATATGTACGATTTGCTATGCTTACTCTGGGACACTATGGAATGGTAGATGGGACAGTATTGTGTATATCTGTGTTGTTTGGGGCTGGGTTTTGATGTATGGACTGTATGTATGTTGGGATGGATGGGTGTTAATGTTGATATGCACAAAATATAGTTAATTTTCTACTTGGGGTCTTAAATGAGGTAATTTGTATATATTTCACATGGGTTGTATTTATGGAAAAGAGGAGTTGGAGTTAATAAGTGTTCACTTCTTCCTTCTCCCTTTCGAGCACTGTATATTGTCACTTTTATTGCACTTGTCATTTGTTTTGTTTTTTACTTTTTTGTTCGAAATAAAGTATGTATGTATCTATCTATCTATCTAAAATTCAGAGACTGGCAACTGTCATTTGAGGCATTAATAGAAAGGAAAAACATTCCAAAGAATGAAAGACTCTCTTACCTAAGAAAGTACTTAGGTGGTGCTGCAAAGAAGGCTGTTGAAGGATTCCTCCTACTAGGCACTGATGCAGCATATGACTCAGCCTGGCAGTTGTTAGAAAAACGTTTTGGAGACCCATTCATAATTGCAAAGTCCTTCAGAGACAAGTTGCATGGATGGCCAAGAATAAGTTCAACGGATGGCTGCAAACTGAGAGAATTTGCAGACTTTCTCAAGAGTTGTGAAGCTGCAATGCACCACATTAAGACACTAGAAGTTCTTAATGATTGCTTAGACAGCCAAAAAATTCTGCTAAAATTGCCAGATTGGTTGGTATCCAGGTGGAACCACAAAGTGATGGAAGTTAGACAAGAAAATGCCGGGTACCCACCATTTAAGGAGTTTGTAGACTTCATATCAAAAGAAGCAGATCTTGCTTGTGATCCGATATCCTCTATTCAAGCACTTAAGAGTGTGGAAGGTGAGAAACCGAGGCATCTACGAAACCAAGTCATTCAAGCAAAGACATTGTCGACAAATACAAGCCAGAGCATCATCCCATCATGCACCTTCTGCAAAAGAACTGGGCACATCCTCGACAAGTGCAGAAAGTTTGGTGAAAGAACAATTCAAGACTGTGTCAAGTTTGTGCAGGCAGAGAAACTCTGCTTTGGATGTTTGTCTGGTCATCATTCCAGAAGGTGTGACAACAGGAGCACATGTGAAAGATGTCAGAAGAGACACCCAACATGTTTGCATGATGACAAGTTTAAGGATCGCCAAAGGTCAACACCTCCAAAGTAAGACAACAGTCTCCAAGACAAGGCAGACACCCATGATAGGGCTGCAACAGCAACTACTAACAAGGTTTTACAAGAGTATCAACTACGCAAACATCCTCCATCTTGCCAGTCTGGGTCTTATCCACAAGTCAGCCAGATCAAGAAGTTTTTGTCTTTGCACTTTTAGACACACAAAGTGATGCTACTTTCATCCTAGATGAAGTGGCACAAGACCTCAGCGCAAAGAAAGAGAATGTTAGTTTGCGTCTGTCTACAATGTCTGCCAGGTCTACAGTTATACCTTGTCAGACGTTGACAGGTCTGCAAGTGAGAGGGTATAACCTTGAGAAGAGAATTATATTGCCACCAATGTTCACAAGAGACTTCATTCCAGCAAACAGGCTGCACATTCCAACTTCTGAAATGGCTCTAAAATGGCCTCATCTGGATCAGCTAGCAGACAAGATTCCACCACCAATGAAATGTGAAGTTGGCCTTCTTATTGGTATAACTGTCAACAAGCACTTCTCCCAAGAGAGGTCTTAGTTGGTGGAGAAAATCACCCTTATGCGCAGCAAACTGATCTTGGCTGGAGTATCGTCTGCTGTTCAAACCCAGCAAGTGACCACATTGATGCAACAGGAACCAGTCACAGAGTCATACTGAAACAAGTAATACCCATTACACGGTCATCAGCTGAACTGAAAAGGGAAGTACACTTTGTTTGTAGAACCCAAGTTAAAGAAGCGAACCACATCGAGTGTATAAGATCCAGCACAAACCTTGAACAGTGGTGGCAAGTCAGTTCAGAGAATAACCCAATTGATTGTGCCTCAAGAGGATTAAATGTCACTCAGCTAAAAGAGTCCAATTGGCTCAAATTACCTGATTTTCTTTGGCAACAAAATCTTCCACTGGAAGAGAAAATGATGGGAGAAGTAGAAACAACTGACCCTGAGCTTAGCAAAACTCATGTCCTTACAGCTCAGACAAAGAAAGTCTCCTCAGTGGTGAATCATCTCACTGGTTCTGACTGGTCTGGAGCAGTCAAAGCTTTTGCTAGACTGAAAAGGTTTGTCAGAGAATTCAAGGGCCTTCAGCCAAGAACAAACCAAACAACCAATGTTGAAGAAAGAAGAGAAGTAGGAATCTTCATCATTAAGTTGGTGCAAGAGGAAGCCTTTGGTGAAGATATTCAGAAAATCAAACTTCAGAAAGAAAACACCTTGAACAAGCAGAACAAGTTATGTCAGTTGAACACCTTCTTGGACAAGAACAATGTCCTCAGGGTGGGAGGAAGGCTTTCTCAATCAGCCTTACACTATGACGAAAAACAGCCTGCGATTCTTCCCAAAAAAATCTCATGTCTCCGCCCTGCTTGTCAAACACCACCATGAACGTATACACCACCAAGGAAGAGGCATGACCATGAATGAGCTGCGTGCAAATGGATTATGGATCTTAGGGTGTGGACATGTAGCCTCCTCACACATCTACAAGTGTGTAAAATGTAGGCGATATAGGAGAACTACTGAGGCTCAGCAAATGGCAGACTTGCCTGAAGTGAGAACAGAAACATACCCTCCCTTTACTTACTGTGGTCTTGATTGTTTCGGCCCCGTCATTGTAAAGGAAGGAAGGAAAGAGCTGAAAAGATATGGATTATTGTCCATGTGCTTATGTTCCAGAGCAGTGCATATAGAAACCCTCAATGTTCTTCAAACTTTTGTTGCTATTAGAGGACCTGTACAGCAATTACGATGTGATCAAGGAACAAATTTCATGGGCACCAGGAGAGTGTTTTCGGAGTTGCTTAAAGGAATGGCTTAAGAATGCCAACGAGCAATCGGATGTGAATTTGTAATGAACGAACCAGCAGCCAGCCATATGGGCGGTGTTTGGGAACGCCAAATTCAAAGAATTCGAAGCATCTCGACTGCCATGCTCGACAAGTCTGTAAGCAAACTTGACACAACAACTCTCAGGACATTCCTTTATGAAACCATGGCTGTAATCAACAACAGGCCATTAAGTGTTGAACATCTTCATGATCCTACTGGCCCACAAACTCTAACTCCCAACCATATAGTGAGGATGAAATCATCTGTTATTCTGCCCCCTCCTGGTCAGTTCTGCAAAGAAGATCTCTATTTGCACAAAAGGTGGAGAAAGCTGCAGTTTCTAGCAGATGAGTTTTGGCAAAGATGGAAGCAGGAATACCTGCTAAATCTCCAACAGCGACAGAAATGGCAGGGAACATCACGAAATTCCCAAGTTGATGATATTGTGATCCTACGAGATGACAATGCACCAAGAAATGAATGGAAGCTTGCCAGGGTTGTAGAAGTTTATCCCAGTACAGACTGCATGGTGCGAAAGTTGAAGCTGCTAGTCGGTGACACAACACATGACAAAGGAAAAGCACACTGTAAACCAGTTCACATAGAGAGACCTATTCACAAAGTGGTTACTTTACTTGAAGCCAACTAATCAGACACATACATCTGTGCGTTTGTCACATTTATTCATTGAACATTTCTACTTTATTTAGAGAAAAATCCCACATTTTTGTGTCAATGAGTGATTTTTGGTGGGAGTGTAAGTGTTGTTGCATAAATAATTTATGTTCATAATATAAAGTGTGGCCACACATGTGACCTACTTTGTGACTTATTTAAGGCCTCACATTTGAGATAAGAACAAAGACAGAATTTCCTTGGAGATAACAGGAAGCTGGAAGGTGTTAGCTTTGGTATGCAGGGGCCTGAGACTGTGGGGGTGATATTAAGAGATTATAGAGGAGATGCATTGTTACTGGTGATTATAATGCAATGTGACTTGTGATGCAAAGTGACGTGATTATAATGCAGTGTGACTTGTGATGCAAATTGACTTGTGAGCTGTGAGAGTCACGGGTATTTAAGGGACGAGAGTTTCCTATGATATCCTCTTTCTTCATTGAGATGATGGTGAATGTGAATAAAGCTGCTTTGAGAGAGATCAGTCTCATTCTTTTCACATTCCCACATTGGTGACCCAAGACGTAGCATGCAACAACAGGAGAGTTCCCCGGGGCCAGCCTCGTCAGGAGCCCCCAGCCAAGCGAATGCCGCTACGGTCCAGCTACCGGACTTTTGGCAGAACAACGCAAGTGTACCACCGTGCGCAAGTGTGTACCACCATGCCAGTTTCAGCGTTCGGGAAACGCCAAGACCGGGGGTCGGTAGCAGCCGCGGCCCTCGGGGAAGAGAACAAGCTGCTCTACTTGTTGGACGCACGCTCAGGGAGGCAGTTCCTCATGGACACAGGCTCCTAGTTGAGTTTCATCACACCTTCCTACACGGACAGGCTGGCAGGTTCCAGAGGTCCCGGGGTGACAGCAGTGAACGGCTGGGAGATTAAGACCTTTGGCGAGAAGACTCTGCTTCTTTCGCTACACGGCCGTACATTTGAGTGGACTTTTGTTATAGCAGCAGTGAATTTCAATATGTTGGGGGCTGATTTTTTGTGCTCACATGGTTTATTGGTTGATCTCGCTAACAGGCGCCTGGTTAATGCATTTTCTTTTGATTCTATTCCCTGTACAGCGCGAGTGGCCCCGCCTACAGCACAAGCCAACGTCACAGCTGCAAGCGGCAAGTTCCACACACTGCTCACTCAGTTCCCAGCACTCACGGTCCCCACATTTTCGGCAACAGTCGCTAAACACGGGGTGGAGCATTTTATTACCACTACCGGACCGCCCGTTTTTGCAAAAGCTCAGCGCTTGGACGCAGCTAAACTGGCCATAGCGTGCGAGGAGTTCGCCAACCTGGAGAGGTTGAGCATTATCAGGCGTTCAACAAGTCCGTGGGCTTCCCCGCTACACATGGTCCCGAAGGCTGACGGATCATGGAGACCTTGCGGGGATTTCCGCAGGTTAAACAACGCTACAGCGCACGACCGCTACCCAATCCCGCATATCCAAGATTTTTCCGTTCATTTGGCAGGGGCTCGTGTTTTTTCTAAGATCGATTTGGTCCGCGGTTACCACCAAATCCCAGTGCGCGCTGAGGACATACCCAAAACAGCGGTAATAACTCCATTTGGCCTATTCGAGTTTTTACGCATGCCATTCGGGCTTAAAGGGGCTGCACAGACGTTCCAACGCATGATGGATGCGGTGCTACGCGATCTCCCTTTCGTGTTCGTCTACTTAGACGATATTTTGGTAGCCAGCGCGTCCAAAGACGAACACGAAAACCACCTAGCCACAGTTTTCCGGAGGTTGGGAGATCACGGGTTAATAATCAACCCAGCGAAGTGTCAGTTCGGGGTGGCGCAGATTGATTTTTTAGGACACCGCGTCTCCCCCGAAGGAGCGGTTCCGCTTCCTGACAAAGTGCGCGCGGTAGCAGATTTTCCCCGGCCGCAGACGGTCAGGGCGTTACAGGAGTTTTTGGGAATGGTGAATTTTTATAACCGTTTTCTCCCCCGCACGACGCAACTCATGCAACCGCTGTATGCTGTGCTCAAAAAACAGAAACCCGCGAATAAGGTCGAGTGGTCCCTGGAGCGGGAGCAAGCGATCTCGGAGGTTAAAGCAGCCTTGGCAAAGGCTGCGTTGTTGGCACACCCAGACCCAACGGCCCACATAGCGCTCACTACTGACGCGTCTGATGTGGCCATAGGGGTGGTCGTGGAGCAGCACGTAGCCGGGGTTTGGCAGCCCCTCGCCTTTTTCAGCAGGACCTTGCGCGATAGTGAATGTAAATACAACGCGTTCGACAGGGAGCTGCTGGCTTTCCATTTGGCCATCCGCCACTTTCAGTTCTGGCTGGAAGGACGCTGTTTCACCGGGTTCGTTGACCACAAGCCGCTAACATTCGCGATGGCCAAGGTTTCCGAACCGTGGTCAGGCCGGCAGCAGAGACAGCTGGCCGCAATTTCGGAGTTTACCACTGATATTCAACATGTGGTGGGCAAACTGAATGTAGTGGCAGATTGCCTCTCGCGCGCCGTGGCGGCTCCAGTCAGCGTAGGGATAGATTACGCAGCCATGGCCGTGGAGCAGGTTAGTGACTCGGATGTGCGCGCGCTCCAGTCTGGACCAACAGGGTTAAGGCTGGAGAACAGGGTGCTGCAAGACGGTATGCCCCCTCTAATCTGCAATGTCTCCACTGGACGGCCGCGTCCAGTAGTACCGGCCGCGTGGCACCGCCGCATTTTTGACTCGATTCATTCTTTGGCGCACCCTGGAGTGCGCGCGTCGGTCAAAATGGTAGGAGAGAAATTTGTGTGGCCGAGTCTTCGCAAACAAGTTAAAGAGTGGGCAGCAGCCTGCACGGCGTGTCAACGAGCCAAAGTACACAGGCACACGAGGGCTCCTTTGGAGCCGTTTCACATTCCGGCCAAGAGGTTTGATCACATTCATGTGGACCTCGTGGGCCCCCTTCCGCCGTCACAAGGGTGCACACACCTTCTGACAATGGTGGACCGCACCACGCGCTGGCCTGAAGTGGTCCCGCTGGCATCAACCACAGCCGAGGAGGTGGCGCGTGCATTTTTAACAGCTTGGGTGGCGCGCTTCGGCGTTCCGTCGGACATTACGTCCGACAGAGGCCCTCAATTTGTGTCCGAACTTTGGTTGACAATGGCCCGCAACCTGGGTGTCACAATTCACCGCACAACCGCGTACAATCCGCAGGCTAACGGGTTATGTGAACGTTTTCATAGGTCATTGAAAGCAGCTCTCAGAGCGTCACTGACGGATGCAAATTGGGTAGACAAGTTACCGTGGATTTTATTGGGGTTGCGTTCTGCGCCTAAAGAGGACTTAGAAGCCTCCCCAGTGGAGCTTGTGTTTGCGCAACCACTTCGGCTGCCTGGGGAGTTTCTCCCAGATAACCCGGCTCCAGACACCTCCCCGTCTCAGCTGTTGCGGAGTAACATAGAATCAAGCACGCTGCCCGGCCCCATGCACCACAGTTTTCCACGCGTTTTTGTGCCTAAAGCTTTGAAAAACGCGGAGTTTGTTTTTATCAGACATGACGCGCATCGCACGCCACTGCGACCACCTTATGATGGGCCGTTCAGAGTGTTGGAAACAGGGGACAAGCATTTTTTGCTAGATTTGGGGGGTAGGAGGGAAAAGATTGGCATAAACAGACTCAAACCCGCTTTTGTGGTGGCAGACGAGCAAGTGCTGTTGGCAAGGGCCCCTCGACGCGGCAGGCCACTACGGGGTGTTTCCCAGAGTAATATTTCCCCAGATCACCCGCAGAGACTGACAGAAAGTTTGCACCCTCAGACAGCAGCTCCCCAGCATGACGGCGCCGTGGAGGCGGTGAAACCTGGTTACAGCAGATACAGGAGATGACTGAGGCCCAAGCAGCATGTGGATTGATGTACAATGATGTTATCACAGCATGCAAACTGTTATTCTGTTGTTCAATCTAAATGTTTGGGGGGGGTGGCCACACATGTGACCTACTTTGTGACTTATTTAAGGCCTCACATTTGAGATAAGAACAAAGACAGAATTTCCTTGGAGATAACAGGAAGCTGGAAGGTGTTAGCTTTGGTATGCAGGGGCCTGAGACTGTGGGGGTGATATTAAGAGATTATAGAAGAGATGCATTGTTACTGGTGATTATAATGCAATGTGACTTGTGATGCAAAGTGACGTGATTATAATGCAGTGTGACTTGTGATGCAAATTGACTTGTGAGCTGTGAGAGTCCCAGGTATTTAAGGGACGAGAGTTTCCTGTGATATCCTCTTTCTTCGTTGAGATGATGGTGAATGTGAATAAAGCTGCTTTGAGAGAGATCAGTCTCATCCTTTTCACATTCCCACAAAAGATTGATAAAAATATCTAATTTGATACAATATAAAGTTCATATCATATTAAGGTTAAAATTTATGACATTTGTTTACAGTAAATCAACTTTGTAATTGCTCAGGAAAAGGAGGCTATCACAAGAACACAATTCTGTGAACTAAGAAGAAAAGCGGTGATCTCTCATGGACTACAGGCTAACAGATACCTCTAAGAGACCACAAGGCTGTTATATTTGATACTAAGTTACTCCAAGGACTGCTGTAACCTAAGGAGACTGCCACGAGGGACTCTAATGGACTTAGAAACCTCCTTTAATGACAAGCAGCCAACAAGGTATTTCTTTAGGTATGTAAATAATGTTATTTAGCGTGCTAAGTTACCATCATTTATATTGTTTACATGCTAAGCGCACTGTAAGTTTTCTGAAGTGCTTTGTGTTTTAATTTGTATGTACAGTTCTCATGACGTGTCAGCTTCATGGCATGATGGCTTGGTGAAGTTATGGCATAAAGAAACAACCATAAACAAGGTAAAGCTGCATTAAGAAGCAATAAATGCCCATTTCAAGAAACCGCCCTGTGTCTGTAATGTTGCAAAAGGAGCCACATGGGACATCCAATATTGGTGACTGTTTCAGATTCCTTGTTTATTTGTTTGTCACATTGTATGATCTTTTATCACTTATATTCAAGATAATAGTGTATCTTGCACTTCAGGGAATGGGAGTTGTTCAGTCATCATTATAATTATTTTAGTTTATATCACTGTTCAGTGATGGAGTTCAGTGTAATATTGAATTTCTTCTGTGTATCGTCAATAAACTTATGCAGTACTATAACAGGAAAAGTTTACAAATATTGGAGACTCATTGTAGTGCATCATTTTATATTGTAGCAATATTTTGTTATTAAAGGGTTTTTTAAAACTGTAATGCTAAGATTGAGGCGATGCTTATACCGTCACACTGGAGCGATACTGAGGCCAAATAATGATCTGAACCTTGAGGGCGTGACTGGCTGTCATGAACTGGGGTGGTTTCCAGCCCAGTTCTATGGCACAGTGGCTGTCTAGTCTCCTGTTTATTTTGGGCTTTTCATTTGCCGTCTGACAGCCGACAGCCACGCCCCCCCTGCCAGCTCCTACCAGCTGACTGTCATTACCTGCTACTCTCCTCTCCACACACACACACACACACACACACACACACACACACACACACACACACACACACACGCACATGCAATTGTCCACACCTACATTTACTCAGCACATTGGCACTCACTCACCCCACACACATCCATTCCTGCGCTCTTACACACTCTCTCTCTCTTTCTCCACACCGGCATGCACTCAGCTGATTAGTTTTGTAGTACTTAAGATCTGGATTCGCTGTTGTGTACTGTCGGGTGATTGTTGTTTGAACTGTGTGTTTAAATCGACTGTCAGTATTTTCTGCACCGTGTTCACTCTTGGACTGTCTCGGATTGCTCCAGCGCTGTGAGTACTATTTGCTTTGCCCCTGCCATCCAGCTTGTCTTGAGGTTCCTTTCCCGGGCTCTCTTTTGTCCATTCCCCGCCACAGTTCCGTCTGCCTGCATGTTGGAACATTCTCCCTTTGTGTACTCACTTGTGTGCTGTTGAGTGTCCTGGAGATTCTTCCAGTTTGTCCTGTGCTATCTGTTTATGATTTGACTGGGGTAGCATCATCTCACATTGGCTCATCAATAAGAATTATTGTTCTGCTTAAAGACGTTGTTTCACCCAAGAAAAAGACAGCAAGGAAACTGCTCTTTTACCCCAGGCTACAACTGAACTCACATTCCTTTGTTAAAACCAGTCTAAGGAATTCACCCTAATGCATTTCCTGTTTTGACTTTTATGGCCCCATAAACATGGAAACATTGAACAGGCCCCTGCAGCCCCTCATGGCCCACAAAGATCCACAGCTCAACATTGCCTTAAACTCTGGGACATGCCGAATTTAACCAGCAAACCTTTTAACCACATCTTTAGGACTCACTTTTCAACATCTCTCTTCTTTTTCCAGGACCCCATGAAAAGCAAATGGACTCTTGATGTTTATTCTGGACAATCAATAATAGGTTTGAAATGTATTAATCTGTGATTTTAGATATGTGCGTGTTAAAATGTTTAGATGAATGTTTATTCCTGCATGTTAATTTATAAGCACTGGGTATAAGTTGCATGATCACTAAGACTAGGTTAGAGAATATACATAAGTGTATAGAGGAATATTCCAGTATTAATGTGTAGTAGATTTGCCAAAATATCTCTCAAATCTTGTGACCGATCTCACCAATCTCTGCTTGACAACAGCTCTCTCAAAGTGCACATAAAAAACTGTTTGCTCATTGGACTAAAGTTCAATAAAGCCTGCCCACGAAGGAAGTCTATTTGCTGAGCTCCTGTCAACCCGGAAGCCCATGAAAGCTCGACTGAATTTATAAAAGGAGGGAGACCCCTTTGCTCTTTCTCTTTTCTCCGCCGTTTTTCGCCAGATCTCTCTTTCGGCTTTTCTCTTCTTTTTGTCTTCACGTCTGTCACAGCAGAGAACTACCGGAGAACAAAGGGACTTCTCCCACGTGTTGCTTTTCGACGATCACAGAGCAGATAACTCGTAACTTTGTGTTCTGTAACTATGTATTTTAACGTTTTTCTTTTCTCTTAAATGCCTAGGAATTCCTTCTCTGAGCTCATTCTAATCAGGAGTTAAACTCCAATCCTAGACGTTTATTTCTACCACTTTTTCCTGTTAAACTTTCTGTAAAACCACCGTTTTTAATATTAATGTAAGCTTTAATCATGACTTTATTTTTATAATATTTTTATTGACCAATCCCACACCAGAAGCCCTTTTATCTAAAGTCTGAAAATCTTTTAATTTGAGATCAGATTAGATATATTTAATTATTATCAAATTCCTCTGGGAAGCCTCTTGCCAATGAAGAGGAAAAGAGACGCAGCTCGCCACGATCACGCACAGCTGAAGAAATCACCACACCACGAGGAGGAGACACCCTGGGCCAGATCGCAGCCCAGGTGATCAACACATCAAAATCTCATCTTGTGACAACCGAATATTTGCTGGACAAATATTCTGGGTTTTGGCACTTCTCCACATCGAAAACTTCCAGACGACGCCGATAAGGAATCACCGAGGAATCACGTGAGCGGTAATTTTAATTCATCTGCTGAATGAAACGTCTGAGGTTCGATAATAATTTGATATCTAATCAGATGCAAAATTAAAGAGCAAGTAATATAACCTTTCCTTTCATTAAAATCCAGTTTTCATTTTCTTAAGAGTAATCCAGAACTTTTCATATAATTAGTAAAACTTTCCCCATAAATTTGCGTTGTCTTCAACAGTCTGTTAACTCAAACTGATGTAAATTCATTTCACAGTTAACCCTGGTTCTGCAAATGTTGACATTGTTAATCTATCATTTACACGTTTAATTTTATGGATAATAAATTGCAATGTCAATAAATTGCAATGTCTGTTAATCATCATTTCATTTAATAAATATGTGAAAATGAGAGAAGTTGTTGAGAATTTATTTCATTCTGAGTCTGGTTCAAGTCCCCAGTATCGAATTCACTAAAATTTTGAGACTGATTACTAATTAATTTATTGAGTGATTAAACAGGTATAAAGTGAAATTAAAGATTAAATTGCTTCTTAGAGATAGAAGCTGGTGCCCCACGAGTGTTATTAACTTTTCCAATGTATATGAACCGAGAATTCATCTCCGGTTCCAATACATTAATATAAATTAAATAATTTTTATACCTGATCATAATTATTAATTCATATACTGTTACACTGGACTGTTATATCATTTGCACAATAAAATACATGCAACAATCTCCTGCGAGTGGGTTTGTCATTTCTGCCTTAAAACGGCAGAGAATTCATGACAGAATCACCAATCAATCACCAATCAATCATGTGTGGGGTTTTTTTTACCCTTTTTTGTTTTTTCTCCCATTCAATAGCACCCCAGCATGGACTTTTCAGTTTTCAGACTCAACCCGGAGGAGTGCGCAGCGGCCGAGCGAGCTGTGAGCTTCGCTTCCTGGGCTTGTGCCACCCACTCCCTGGAAATCAGTTTTTATTTACTGGACATCGCTGTCGGGGTGATGTAGACGAGCCCAAGCCTTTGGGCTTCGTCAAAACGTCAGAAAAGACCCTCCTCTTCTTTGACAGCCATGGACCTGACGTCATCCTCAACTATCCCTGTGGCAGAGCGGCTTCTAGTGCCAGCTGTTCCACAAGCCTGTGCCCTGTCAGCCCTGACTGTAGCCCAGGTCGCCGAGACATCTCCTCTTGCCGTCATGAGATCAGCTGGGGGTTCCCCAGACACGCCCACTGCTGCGTCGCCTTAACTGGTTCCCCCTCCATGGTTTGAGGGGCCCGATACTGTTATCGATGCAGAGGAGGATAGCAGCTCGGCACTGGTAGCAGACAACATCCAGGCCCGGGAGGTCAGCCAAGTGATTTAAGTTTCCACTTCTGATAATAATGATGAACCTTGTCTGTCTCCCGGGACAGAGCCTCAGGGTAGGCAGTCACCTGAGCGCTCTCCCCCTGCTGCTAATGTCAAAAACTCACCAATTCCCTCCGTGTCTCCTTCCAATCTTCCCGAGTACCCGCCGGAACCAAGCCACCGGACCGTGGAGGAGCTCGTGGCCCTGGATGATCATAGGCCGGAGCCAGCACGGAGTGGAACCCCAGCCATCGCATCGGAAAAACCACCGGCGTGGGGGGATTCTCCTGGGAGCACTGTGACTGCAACCACCATCATGCCTGCTGTGGAGGCCGCTGCAGCAAAACCACCCATCAAGTTGGATCTCCTGGAGGCCGGGCCCAAGATATTGTCGCCAGGATCAACGGAGTCCTGGACGGCGGTGGAGCTTGAGTCCAGGCAAGTGCGCTCATTTGTTTCTCTCCCTTTTGATGTGGAGCGATTTTGCCATGCTCTTGGTGAGGAGAGTCAGGTGCCACCCTCAGATGCATCTAAGCTCACCTTGCCAGGCTCCGCCGCTGCCGGCAACCCTAACCACTTTTCCTCTCCTATCGCCCCTGAGCCTCTTCTTAGGGTCGCCAGAGAGGATCCACCACCTCCAGGGGTCTCCGTGGAGCCAGTCCGATCTGCGAGTGACGACGGCGGTCCAGCCTTCCTGGGCGAGGTCGACTCTGGGGGTCCGTTCCAACTCAAGACCTCCGTGGGTGCAGCGCCTCCCTAGCCTGAAGAGCCACCGCGACCTGGATCGATGAAGTCCTGGATGGCGGTGGAGCCCGAGTTCAGGCAAGTGCGGTCTTTAATTTCTCTTCCACCAGTTTCTGAGCAATCTTGTCTGACTTTTGATGAGGGGAGACAGGGGCAGCTAGCCGCTGTACCCGGGCTCACCTTGCCGGGCTTTGCCACTGCCAGCGACCCTGTCCCTATACTTCTCTCTACTGTGTCTGAGCTTCCTCCTAGGATTGCTGGAGAACGGTCTATACCATCTGAGGCTGCCAAAGACCCAGGTTTGTCACCCGAGGTCACGGAGAGTCCTGCTTCCCTCGCTGGGGAGGTCACCACGGGAGCAATGAGGTTCCCGACGGGGACCACCGCAGGTGCAATGATGCTCCAGCTGGAGCCCACCGCGGATGCTGCAGAGCTACAGCCAGAGCCCACCGCGGGTGCTACTAAGCTCCAGCCAGGAGCCATCACAGGTGCAGCTTTGGCCCAGCCGAGGTCCACCGCGGGTGCAGCTGAGTCCCAGGCTGGGATCACCGCAGATGCAATGACACTCTAGCCGGAGTCCACAGCGGGTGCTACACAGGCCCAGTCGGGGTCCACCGCGGGTGCTACACAGGCTCAGTTGGGGTCCACCGCGGGTGCTGCACAGGGCCAGCCGAGCCTCACCGCGGGCGCAGCCATGGCCTAGTTGGGGTCCACTGTAGGTGCAACGAAGCTCCAGCCTGAAGCCTCCAAAGGTGCAGCTCTGTCCCGGACCCGGACCATCGTGGGTACTGTCCCCCAGCTCGGGGTCACAGGGGGCGGAGTGGCCCCTCCCTCGTCACCGTCCGACAACGCCAGGGCTCCCCTGTCCTGGTCTCCCCTTCCTACGCTGGGTTTTCTCGTGGGGAGGCCACCTCCCAGGCCGCCTCTTTTGAGCTGGTGGCTCAAAAACCCGGGCCGTCCGTCCGGTGAACTGACCCGTGGGGTTAGATGGCCTAGTTGTCCTGGCTGGCCACCTGACCCGCTTGGCCAGTCGGTCCAGGTGATCCTGGACTTGGACTGACCCCCCCTGACCAGCCTTCCTTCATTGCCCCTGGGGCCTGGACTTTGGTCAGCCCACAGAACTCTTGAACTCCTGGGACCTGGGGGGCGCTGTTCTAGGTTTTGGGGGGGGTAATTCACTGTGTCGTCACGTATATATTCTTGTGTTTGTTGCTTGATTTATTCCCTCCTGATCTGTTCCCCCCACCTCCCACCCTGGTTGGTTGTGGTAGTTTTCGGGGGGGGGGCTCTCTTCCTGTTTTTTGTGTCTGTTTTGTTGAGTCACTGGGGTGTCTGGTGTCCACCCCTTGAGTGGGGGGGGGCGGCTCTGTCATGAACTGGGGTGGTTTCCAGTCCAGTTCTATGGCACGGTGACTGTCTAGTCTCCTGTTTATTTTGGGCTCTTCATTTGCCGTCTGACAGCCGACAACCACACCCCCTCCTGCCAGCTCCTACCAGCTGACTCTCCTCTCCAGACATACACACACACACGCACATGCAATTGTCCACACCTGCATTCACTCAGCACGTCTGCACTCACTCACCCCACACACATCCATTCCTGCGCTCTTACACACTCTCTCTCTCTTTCTCCACACCGGCATGCACTCAGCTGATTAGTTTTGTAGTACTTAAGATCTGGGTTCGCTGTTGTGTACTGTCGGGTGATTGTTGTTTGAACTGTGTGTTTAAATCGACTGTCAGTGTTTCCTGCACTGTGTTCGCTCTTGAACTGTCTCGGATTGCTCCAGCTCTGTGAGTACTATTTGCTTCGCCCCTGCCATCCAGATTGTCTGGAGGTTCCTTTCCCCGGCTCTCTTTTGTCTGTTCCCCGCCGCAGTTCCGTCTGCCTGCATGTTGGAACATTCTCCCTTTGTGTACTCACTTGTGTGCTGTTGAGTGTCCTGGAGATTCTTCCAGTTTGTCCTGTGCTATCTGTTTATGATTTGACTGGACAGTTATATCATTTGCACAATAAAATACACGCAACGATCTGCTGCAAGTGGGTTTGTCATTTCTGCCTTAAAACAGCAGAGAATTCATGACACTGGCAAAGACTAACAATGTGAGCGCTGCTGTTCTATTGTAAGCGGTTTGTTTTTTGTTGATGCAAGAAGATTGTTTATTATTATTATTATTATTATTATTATTCCCCCTAAACAATTGCATTTTAGACCCTCTAAATATTTTTTTTCGCACACACCTCAGACCTGGTGAAAAATTTTATAAACTGAAAAAAATATGTGCCCCATGCTGAAAATTTTCAGACATATCCAGCGTATGGTTGATATGTCCCGCATTTGTGGAGCAAAGGTTGTAGGGAAGTTATGCGTTCGTTTACACGTTACTTGTCAGCAACTCAGTTACTCAAAAGTCGAAATACATCGAGATTAATGTCTATCGTACCCAAAAATTATTTCTAACATATGAATAACGTTCTTTGAACCTATGTGTAACTTATTGAATGGGTTTATAAGTTAGAGCTACCCTATAATGGCATATTTGCAGCGTTGGTTCACAGGAAAAACCCCTACAGAACTCTGCTCAGCTGCTGCCTGCAGCATATACACATACACAGAGTTAAACACACGTATTTGTTCATGTAACAGGACCTGTCAGGGATGTGTCTGAGCACTTTTAGTGGGGCAGATTAAGCCAATTTTTCATAAGAATCTTTCACTTGATGATACAAGCACCAAAATTGGCACAAATGAAGTTCAGGACCTACTTTTTAAGAAAAGTATACTCTCCAGCTGAAAATCCAAGATGGCCGCCATTTTTCAAGATGGCGACCGTGTCAATCTCCGATATTTTCTATTTGCAAAGTGGAAATCCAATATGCATTGTTTCTGAATGATCTGAACATTAAACTGCATGTATTTTAATACATTTATCTCATTTCTATGTTCTGAATTTAAATATGACCAACATATTTCAAAATGGCGGCTGGTAAATGGCTGTAAATTGCAGTTTTCTAGCTGAAAATCTGTCTCTGTAAGCTATGCGGCCAAAACCTAAAAGTCCATGGTTACTTATTTCATTGATGTGATAAAATGTTATTCAATTTAGTTTATTGCTTTTATAAGAGTGATGTCAAAGCACAACCAGGGCACACTGGTGACATCGCTGCTGTGAAACCCAGCATGGGGTCCAGCGTCGGCTTGTAGTGTACTAGCTGTAGTTGTAGTTGTAGTAATGTAGTTACTAATTGTTGTAAACTAACTCTAGACAGTAGTATACTTTAGTTTCCCAAATGCTATCTAATTAGCCCCTCATGCATCTCAACTAGGAATGCAATTACAGTGATCCCTCACTTATCGCGGTTAATGAGTTCCAGAACCGACCGCGAAAAGTGAAAAACCGCGAAGTAGCGTCCCCCCAATGACGTCATCCATAAACAATACGTACGTTCATTCTCTCACTCTCATATGATACGTGTGTGTGTGTGTACGTGTACATACATACGTAGATGTAAACAAAGTGTACATAAATATGTTTTTAGAACTCTTTTATTCTTATAACAAGATACGTAACTCAAGATGAAAATGATTTACTGCACAGGTTAATGAGAGCTTTACTGCTCCTCAGGTGACGCCTCATCGTGAGGTGCTGGAGGCGCAGGATCATCGAGGGCAGCTTCCGATAGAGCTGAAGCTGGAGGAGGCGGCGTAGTGGCTCGACGGGAAGACTATTTCGTACAAAATGGCACAAGAGAACAGCAAAAAGTTCCACGCGGCGAGACTAAGTAACACGAGCGATAAAAAGCAATGAATGCGGTCTTCCTTCCCTTCATGGGTGCTCGGCAGGGAGAGGAGGTGGGTGAGACGTCTCGGCCAATCAGCTTGCGAGATTTCCGAGCCCAGCCAACACGACAACAGCGAACAGAGAGTTGTGCTGCTCTCCGTGTTGACACCTGATGGTCTAATGTAGTCTCCCTGCCTTCTGCTAGCGCCCGCCCATTATTTCTCAATTTTGAATTTTTGATGAATATTTTTGAAAAATCCGCGATGCACTGAGGGCGCGAAAGGTGAAGCGCGAAGTAGCGAGGGATCACTGTAGTTGTAGTGTTGCAGTTAGATAGCCGCGCCTGAATTGACAGGGTGTGCCAGCGCGGGAGAGCCGAGCCAAGGGTAACGGGGCTTTAGTTACCCGGAAGGTGTACAGATCGCACGGGAGTTAAACGGCGTTGGATGAACGATCGGGCTAGGTGTAGGGCAAACAGATGTCTGAACCTAGTTGAATCCCATACTTCAATGTGCTTTGATATTTTGTACAGTTAGGTGGTAAAAGGATAGCCCCTCGGCCTTCAACTGTATATGACAAGATGTCAGTCAACAACCCATTGAGTAGTGGAGCCAAAACTGACTGGGGGAAGTGTTGCCTCTGTCAGACAGATACCAAAGAGGAGTTGAAGTCTCAATAGTATCAAGCATCATGAGCAGAACAGCCAGTCTCAGAAGTCCTTCACTGACAAGGTCAAGAAGTTTTTTGGTGTGATGAAGGATCTGGGCAATCCTTTCCTGGAGGAATCCAAGGATCTGCTCACACTGGACACAAAGCTCATCGCACATCCCAGTGCTGCAGAGCTTGTTAGGACTCATTTTGAGAAAGGTGAAGTTGCCTTCAAAGACTTTTTCAATGGTCTGGGTGATGAGGCTTCCTTCTACAAGCCAATCAAAAAGAACAAAACTGACTTCTTTCGGCAACAGGCAGCTCTAGATTCCAGCGACAAAAAGAAGGAGGTACTTAAAAGTGACTGCAATCTGTTCTCGCAGCTTTTCATATCATGTCAAGCTTGAGAGTGTGATCTACTGGAGTTCTTCAGGCACGAGAATCAGTCCTTTCCTGCAGCACTGAGTGACATGGGGAATCTCCATTCTGGAAAGAAGTCTGACTTTGCTGACCGTCTGGAACACAGGTGTCAAACTCATTCCATGGAGGGCCAAGACCCTGCAGGTTTTACCTCCACCCAGTGTCTTTAACAGGTGATTTCTCTGAATTTCTTCCTACTGATTGCTGATCAGTGAAAACACCTGCTGAAGAGACTGGGTGGAAGTAAAACCTGCAGGGTCTTGGCCCTCCATGGAATGAGTTTGACACCCCTGGTCTGGAAGATGCCATTTCTCTTCCTGACACAACCAGAATGTGATGCTATCATCATTGATGGTTCTGCTCTTGTTCACTCACTGTCTCCAAAGACATCAAAGACCTTTGAGGAATATGCTGTACGTGATGTAGTACCAAAGATCCAGTTTTACTTGTCAAAGTATGAACGCACAGACATAGTTTTTGATGTATACAAAACATCAAGCCTGAAAAGCTGAAACAAGGTCAAAGCGAGGAAAGGGAACTCGGCGTAGAGTGACAGACAAAGCCAAACTACCACCCATCTGGTCAAGCTTCCTGAGAGACAGTGACAACAAGACTGAGCTCTTTCACTACCTTGCAGACAAGATTATATCCATGTGTCCCAACAATGTTGTAATTGTGACCAAGGATGATCGGGCATTGTCAAACAAGACCTTCAACGTTGATGGCTTAAGTCCTTGCAACCATGAAGAAGCTGACTCCAGGATATTCACATATGCCCTTCATGCAGCAAAGCAACAGACGAAGTCTGTCTTGATCAAAGCATGTGACACAGATATTCTGGTTATTGCAGTCAGTGTCTTTGCAACTCTTCAGGATGCAGGCTTGGAAATGGTGTGGGTAGAATTTGGTCAGGGTCAGTCCATAAGATGGTTTCCTATTCACAATCTGGTAGATAAGCTTGGTCCAGAGAAAGCTAGTGGTATGTGCTTCTTTCATGCTTTCACTGGTTGCGACGTGGTGTCAGCCTTTCGAGGTAGAGGCAAGACAACTGCATGGCAAACATGGGGGTTTTGTCCTGAAGTGAGCCCAGTCTTCAAGAAGCTCAGTCAATACCCACCTATCATAGAAGATGCTGACCTCAACATCCTTGAGAAATTTGTTGTCACCATGTACGACAAGCACAGCAACACCACCAAGGTCGATGAGGCAAGACTGCACTTGTTTGCTCGGAAGCAGAGATCTTACGATTCTATTCCATCAACCAGTGCATCTCTCACTCAGCATGTTAGACGTTCTGTCTTCCAGGCAGCCTGTATATGGGGCCAGGCAACATCGTGCAAAATGCAACCTGAAAGCCCTGCCAACTGGGGCTGGCAGAAGAATGGTGAAGTCTGGGCAGTTGTCTGGTCAACCCTGCCACCCATTGCTCAGTCTTGCCAGCAGCTGACAAAATGTTGCTGCACGGGTGAATGTCGTGGACCATGTAAATGCTACCGCCGCACCCTGAAATGTACACAACTGTGTTCCTGCAAATGCAAGGAGTAAAACAGGTGACCAAGAGTCAATTCAAGCTAGCCAGTTCAGTCTATACTACATCTCTGTATTGAGTGGTAGGAAACATACATCACATCATATCAGTATCTTCACTCAGGTAGTGTTTCTTCATTATATTTTCAATATATCATCATAGTGTCACGACCTGAACGCTATCTTTCTCTGCGTTCAGGTTGTCCAGTGTCGCTCCTGCTCTGTGGTAGTCCGTGCCGGGTCTTCCAAGGCCCGTTCTTTGACAGCGCCCAGCTGATTGCCAGCTGTCTAGTTCAGCTGCGCTGGGACAGCTGTCTCCTATCATCAATCATCTCCCCCACTTAAGCGAGCAGCCGAGAGTTACTCGTCGCTGCGACCTCGCTATGGAAAGACGTGTCTTGTGTTTCCACGACTGTTAGCTCCTCCGTCTAGCTACAGTTCGCCGTTACCTCGGCGCTTCCCCCAAAGTAAGTGCTGTGACTCGGCGAGTGTTTTTTCCCTCGCCGCCTTTCTAGCCTTCCTCCCTGGGTTGTATGTTTTCTTTAGTTCTGTGTGTATTTTAGCCCCACGTGGCTCTTTACTTTGCTGTTCGTTATCTAGTGTAGTGTGTGTGTTTTAGCCCCACGCGGCTCTTTACTTTGTCTTTTGTACGTTGTGTGTTCATGTTAATAAATTACGCTAACTCACTGGTCGCCCTCGCATCTCCTTTCTGGCTCGTGAGAGCCAGAGTTATGACAGTAGGTCGCAGACAGACTGAGACGTCCGCGACCGTGAGTTTGCTGCGGGACTCGACGTTTTTTTTCCTTCCTCTGGGTGCAGGCAGGCCTGTATCATGTCTCCCTCCAGGAGACGCATGCGGCACCCAGGCCACAATCTCTCGGAGGTTCTGGACCTTGTGGACGGAACGCTGTTCACCACGGACCTCTACGATTCCCCCAGCGAGATACGCTGGCGCTTGGAGCTCTCCGAGAGTATGATTAATAACTTTTCTCGCTACTTCCTTCTCCCCGAGGTTAAGGCGAGGAGGGCAGACATCTCTGTGGCCTGGGAGAGACTCCGTAGGCTGGAGGAGAACCCCGGCAGGAAGCCAAAGACAGGACACCATCGCCCCTCGCTTCGGAATCCCGCTCCTGCCGCCGATCCAGTCCAGGAGTTCGCCTCACCCAGGGGTGATCCCCAAGATAGAGTGACGTCAACCGGGTTTCCCCCGGAGAAGATGAGAGTGACAGCGATTCGCATTGCGGACCGAGTGGCAGCCGCTTGTTCCGCCGCCGTTCCCCCCGTAGCCATGAAGAACGTGATTGCGGCGGTCAGGCTGGTCGAGAAGAACCCAGAGCTGAACGATTATCCGGAATACGCTGACCTGTTGGCTTCGCTCTCCGCAGAGGAGCGGCGTTTCCCCGATCTCACATTCAGAAGACGTTGCTCCCAAATTCCCCGCTCATCTCAGCGAGAGCCCCGTCCGGATCCTGCTCCAGGAAACCACATGAATTCCACCTCCCAGCCTGCTGTAGCTCCCGTGTCTTGCCGAAGAAGCGAATCAGCTGCTCCCGCTCCTGGGCCCGCTCTCCCCGCTGTCCCGTCAGCTTTGGGCCCCCGGCTCTCCTCAGCTGTTTCTCCCCCCTCTTCGTCATTCACTCCGGCTGCTGGGAATGGCGCAAATTCATCTCCAGGTGTTCCCGGTCCCGATCCGGTGCGAGTAGCACCACCTCGTCTGTCCGGGGGGTCCTCCACTTCTATCCGGCTGGGAGAGGAAAGACTCAAGTCCCTTGTAGCGGATTCCACCGGCCCTCCGGGAATCAGGCAAGTGTCCTTTCATTCTCCCCCCATTATGAGTGAATTGCCTTGTTTGATTCCTGGGGGAGGAGTTCAGGGTTCACAGTCCCCTGAGCTCTCTCATCCCGCTGCAAAAATTGAATATGAACCTGCGTCCTCTGTGTCTCTTCCCCCTGAGTGTGTCCCGGTGCCAGGTGTACACTGCCGCGCGAGGAGGAGGCGGCCTGCGGCCCTGGAAGGTTTTGCCCCAGCCCCACAGCCACGTCATGGGCAGAGGAGGAGGTTGAACTGCCTGTTGGAGCCAGCGCCGACGATTAAGCGTCCCCGGGTCTCCACGGAGGAATGGTTCGGCCCAGCAGAGTCCAGATCTCCTGCCTCCACGCCAGGCGGGCTGTCGACGCGGTCTTCGGCGCTTGGAGGTCGTTTGACTGTGGAAACCATCATGCCAGCTGCGGAGCCATTCGCAGTTGAGTTGGAGCCAGAGGACGGAGTCCTGCACGCTGAACCCGGAGCATCGAAGTCCTGGATGGCGGTAGAACCCGAGATCAGGCGAGTGCTCTATTTTCCTTCTTTCATTCATTTTCTGGAGCATTGTTGCCTGTCTCTCGGGGGGGCGGGCCGGGTGCAGCCGTCTGCTGTGCTCAAGCCTGTCTCGCTGGGCTCTGCCACTGCCGGTGATCCTGATCCCGGTTCCTTTTTTCTCTCTGAGCCTCTCCCCAGGGTCACCGGAGACAAACCGGCTCTGGGTGCCATCTCGGAGGTCCCGGTTCTCTGCACGGTGTTCGCCTCAGATGCTGCGCCCGAGAGTGCTGTTCCGGTCCAACTGGGGTCCACCGGGAGTGCTGTTCCGGCCCGGTCGGGGTCCGCCGGGAGTGCTGTTCCGGCCCGGTTGGGGTCCGCCGGGAGTGTTTCGCCGGCCCGGTCGGGGTCCGCCGGGAGTGTTTCGCCGGCCCGGTCGGGGTCCACCGGGAGTGTTTTGCCGGCCCAATCAGGGTCCACCGGGAGTGCTGCGCCAGTCCGGGTAAAGGTCAGTGAGGGAGCTGGAGGATTGTGTTCGCCTGACATCAGGCTGACTTCGTCCCTTGCCTCCATCATCTCTCCTCCTGCCGCTGTTGGGGTTCCTCTCACCTGGGCCAGTTTCCCCCTGCCTTTGTTATCATTAGATGTCAGGCTGACTTTGCCCCTTGCCTCCATCTCCTCTCCCCCTACTACTGTTGGGGTATTTCTCACCTGGGTCAGTTTCCTCCTGCCGTTTCCCTCAGGGAGGAAGCTGCACCAAGACTTCTCCCTCAGCTCTCCGTGGTCTGAGGTCACGGGACGACCGCCTGGGGAGCCATCTGGCTGGTTCGGTGATCTGGGTCGGCCTCCGGAGGAACTGTGTCTCCTAGCCTGGGACTCGGGTAGGCCACCCGAACTGGTGTTGTGGTTCCTGGCTTGGTGGAGTTCGGGCCGCCTGCCGGACAAGCGGTCATCGCCTGCTCCACCTGCTGTCGTTCCTGAAGGGTTGACTGACTGTACATAGCCTTGTATTTTGTATGCCCTCCATTATTTAATTTCATTCAGGACATCGAGGAACTTTCTGTGCTAGAGTCCTTATTGTGGTGTCATTCCAACCAAAGATTTTCCTTAGACTATTTTCTATGTCTTACGATCCCTGTATGTGTTCTTATTCTAATTTGTCCTTCAAGTAGCTTTCGCCTCACATTGCCCGGCCTTATTCAGAATAGTTTTTGTTCTTCTGCATTTATATCCTCCTCCAGACTGTTTGATTTTCTGTGTTGCGCTAATTCATGTTTGAGGAGTTGATTTTTTTTTTTGTATCCTTATACCAGTTAGCGGCCTCAGGCTTTATTTTTAGGTCTTGTGCCCGGTTTGTTCCTTTATCCTTTCTGTTTTTGGCCGGGGTTACATGTGTAGTCTTCTGCAACCTTATGTTCACTGAGTTTTGTAGTCTTTTTTGGTCGTCGGGACATGAGTTTTGCATTGTCCTCGCCCTAAGTTATTGTGAACCTTTTTTTTTTTCTCCATGACTGTCGCTATTTTTCTGCAGTTTGTTCTCCCCACCTCCTGTGGTCATCTGCATAGACCGTCTGGCCTCTGCAGAGGAGGGGGTGATGGTTTTTTTTTTTCCCTGTTTTTGAAATTATTATTATGGCATCCAATCCTATACTGTACCTAGGTTTTTTTTTCTTCCCTGCCTCCTTTTCCTGGTCCCTCCCTTTCTCCCAGATCTGGCCCCCACCGCCCTCCCTGGTCTTCCCTCGGGGGGGGGGGGGGGGGGGGGGTTAGCCTGCTCCAGGAGGCGCGGCTCGGGGGAGGAGTACTGTCACGACCTGAACGCTATCTTTCTCTGCGTTCAGGTTGTCCAGTGTCGCTCCTGCTCCGTGGTAGTCCGTGCCGGGTCTTCCAAGGCCCGTTCTTTGACAGCCCCTAGCTGATTGCCAGCTGTCTAGTTCAGCTGCGCTGGGACAGCTGTCTCCTATCATCAATCATCTCCCTCACTTAAGCGAGCAGCCGAGAGTTACTCGTCGCTGCGACCTCGCTATGGAAAGACGTGTCTTGTGTTTCCACGACTGTTAGCTCCTCCGTCTAGCTACAGTTCGCCGTTACCTCGGCGCTTCCCCCAAAGTAAGTGCTGCGACTCGGCGAGTGTTTTTTCCCTCGCCGCCTCTCTAGCCTTCCTCCCTGGGTTGTATGTTTTCTTTAGTTCTGTGTGTATTTTAGCCCCACGTGGCTCTTTACTTTGCTGTTCGTTATCTAGTGTAGTGTGTGTGTTTTAGCCCCACGCGGCTCTTTACTTTGTCTTTTGTACGTTGTGTGTTCATGTTAATAAATTACGCTAACTCACTGGTCGCCCTCGCATCTCCTTTCTGGCTCGTGAGAGCCAGAGTTATGACACATAGTAGTTGATAATTATGATATTTGGAAGGCAAAATTGGATTTCTTGTCTCCAAAAACATATATTTTGATATATAGATCATAAAAGTAGCATGATATCGTCAGAATTTAAGCCAAATACTGCTGTAAACCCATATCAGAGGCGGCCATCTTGAAAAAATGGCGGCCATCTTGGATTTTCAGCTGGAGAGCGTACTTTTCTTAAAAAGTAGGTCCTGAACTTCATTTGTGCCAATTTTGGTGCTTGTATCACCAAGTGAAAGATTTTTTCACTAATCTGCCCCACTATTTCAAGCTACGGGATAAAGATCCAAATCGCTGTTTAGCCCCCCCCCCCTTTTTTTTAACCTTTGCCTTCAGTCCAGTGCTGTTCTGATAGACATGCCAAAATGTCAGAACACCAGAGCAGGTGGATCCAATCAGCTGATCGCTCGAAGCGCAAAGCTCAGCTGTTTTCCATGATAAATCACACTTTACTGTTGGCTGCGCCTCTGAGCAAAAGGACACTCTATGCATTATCTTGTTCGTTTTTTTTTTCCACTTTATTGAAAATAACTTTTTTATCACCATCAGTTAACATGCCTTTCAACCAGGTTGCGTTGGGGCGCTGCTTCTCCCCACATGTTCTGTGTTGATACACCGCTGTTCTTTGTCAGACCTGGTCCCCGCTGATGCTCCACCCAGTCTGCTCACGCGCTTCATGTTCTCCACATATGCCGAATTATCCTTTAAGGTGCATTCACACCAAATGTGAACAAGCGAATTTTTCGTGCGGCATGATTACATTATAACTCAATGTAAACATGCCAACAGACATGAATAGTGAGATGCAGACTAGGCGAAGTTGTCTTTAAAACTTCTGCAACTGTGTTCAACCTGCTGTGGAAATTCCCAAAATAACATCATGCTTATGTTTACATTATCCGACCGGGGGATCACCTGAAAATTATGTCTCAAGCCTCCAACACTTCGCAGATGATCCCATGTTTACGTTGCTAGCTAGCTTGCTAAGACGTCCCTGTGTTGTGTATGGAGATTGGCCTTTGGGGTTTGCCATAGCACTGCTGGGGCGGGGAACGGGATGATGTCAGGCGGGATACGGCGGGGAGTATAAATAGTAATGTGCGCCAAATAAAGTTCAGTTGTATGTTCACCAAGACACTCTCTGGGTGCTTTATTTCCCCAACGTAACATTTGGCGACAAGGAAAATTATGGGCGCATGTATTGTGGAACTGCCTCTGCTCCTGCAGGACCAGGGTGTGCCGGTTATCCCTTGGGCACACTTGGAAAACTTATTTCAAGTTTGTCTGACAGCAGCCGGTTTTGACGGGGTTTCAGATGACAGGCAGAGGAGCCTGTTGTTTCACCACCTGGGCACAGATGGACAACACCTGTTCCTCATGCTGTGTGGCGATGACTCGCTGGAGGAGTCGCTATTAAAGATGGACAATCTGTTCGGTGATGGTGCCACAGTCACCTAGAGGAGGTGCTGATTTTTTAACCGTGTACAGCGAACCGGTGAGTCCATTTTATCTTTTTTGATGGAACTGCATTGTTTGGCGGGAGAGTGTGATTTTGGGCCACTAACAGACGAGCTAGTTCGAGATAGACTGGCGCATTCCATGACTAGCGAGTGGCTAGGAGTCACGCTGCGGGTAACTCTACAGTCTTTTTCTCGGCTCGAAGTGGTGGACATGATTAAGCTAAGGGACTCCGCAGCCCTGCGGGGGCTAGGGGCCTTCACGGGTGAGGCACCGGAGGACCGGGCCTCAGCACCACAGGTAATTTGCTAACTAGGCCTCGGGGGCATCCAAGGAAGAAGAAGAGGAGAAAGCAGCCAGTGGCGCATGAAGGAGCCCGTGGAGGAGCCCGTTGGTTCGCGGACTGGGTTGGTGAAGACCCGCATGGTGCTGGCCAAGTACGTGTGGCACAAGGAGGAAGAGGGTGCCTGAAATGGTATGTGGTGCAGCTGGACGGCGTCGAGGTGCCTCTCATGCTGGACTTGGGCACTGGCAAGTCCATTTTGAGCCTGGCGACGTTGAAGAGGCTGTTCCCGGAAAAGGTTGTTAAACCAGGAGTCATAAGGATGTTTGGTTATGGCCATGCCGAGATCGACATGGTTGGCACAGTCGAGTTCGATGTGTTGTGTGGACAGCAGAGGGTGCCAAAGTTTGTCTTCCAGGTGGCACGGCACGGGACAAACCTGCTTGGAATTGACTTACTGGGACAATTGGGGTTTTCCATTCGGGATCCCCAGGGCTCGGTGGTGCTGACGGCATTCACGGACTGGCAGCTCCATTGGCCGGCGCTGTTCATTGACCTTGGTCAGATCGGGACCTTTTGCCACCGCCCGCTGGTGGATGAGTCGGTGACGCCCAGGATCCAACCGCTTCAGTGCTTGCCGCTGGCGTTGCGTGAAGGTGTGTCGGCGGAGCTCTCGAAGCTGTTGGATACAGGGATCATCGAGAAGGTGGATGCGTCACCTTGGATCTCGAACCTGGTGGTGGCGAAGAAGAAGGACGGCGGGATCAGGCCATGCATCGACCTACACATGGTAAATAAGGCGATCATTCCAGATAAATACTCCCTCACGACCATGGAGGAGCTCACGGAGACGTTCAACGGGTCCAGGGTGTTTACTAAGCTGGACCTTCGGCAGGGGTATCTGCAGGTGCCACTACACCCAGATAGCAGGAACCTGACGGCATTTGTGACCCATATGGGAGTCTTTAGGTACACCCGAATGCCGTTCAGGTTGAGCTCCACCCCCAGCTGTTTCCAAAAGGTTATGACCACGATGCTGGTGGGTCTAAAAGGGGTTGTAGCCTACCTGGATGACATTGTGGTACACGGCGCAATGAACGAACTTCGTGATGAGAGACTGGAGAAGGTGTTGAAGCGAATGCAGGAGCACAGGGTCACTCTCAATGGTGACAAATGCCTCTTTACAGTGGAGGCGATCAATTTTGTGGGGTTCCGGCTGATGGGCGAGGGTCTGCAACCACTGCATTCCAACGTGGAGGCGGTGCTTCGCATCCCGGAGCGCACTATGCCCGCCCAGATTTCATCTTTCCTCAGCATGGTGAATTTCTACAGCCGGTTTATCCCACATTACTCGGAGACGATTGGGCCCCTGAAAGCTCTACTGAAGCAGGATGCGCCGTGGGAGTGGACTTCGGTGTGCTCAGCGGCGGTCTCGAAGCTGAAGCGGCAGCTCACCTCACCGCCGGTACTGCTGCATTTTGATCCTGAGTTGGAGACGGTGGTGGCCTGTGATGCGTCTGGGGCCGCGTTAGGTGCGGTCATGTCCCAAATACAGGGTGGAGTGGTAAGGCCAGTGGCGTTTGCTTCCAGGTCCCTCTCGCCGGTGGAGCAGAAGTATGTGGTGGGGGAGAGGAAGGCGCTGGCCTGCATCTAGGCATGCGAGAGGTGGCACATATACCTCTATGGGTGCCGCTTCACTCTGAGGACGGACCATCGGGCACTCACCACACTGCTGGAGACGTAGGGATCAGGACATAGGCCACTGAGACTTCATAGGTGGTCGGAGCATCTAAGGGCCTATGATTTTTCCACTAAATTCACCCCAGGCAGAGAGAACATTGTGGCGGATTTTCTCTCGCGGGCTGCCGTGGGGGTTTTGGAAGTGGTCGAGGATGACGTTGGCGCTGCCGAGGAGGAGCTGGTGAATGCCCTGTGCAGGACTCTCCAGGGTGTGGTCTCCCCACAAGATCTCAAAGATGAGTTGGAACAGGACCCAGTTATGGCGCAGTTGCGCACGGTGATTCGTGAGGGTTGACCAGCGAAGGTGCCGAGTGAGCTGGCTCCTTTTCACCATTTCTGGGACGAGTTGAGCTGTTGGAATGAGGTTTGAGTGGCCAGGGGCCAGTGCACCTTGATTCCTGCTGCGTTGACGGTTCGGGTCCTGGATATGCTGCACAATGATCATTTGGGAGTGGTGCGGGTGAAGCAGAGGAGTAGGAGGTCGGTCTGGTGGCCTGGCATTAATGGCGATATAGAGGCCATGGTTAAGAACTGTGTGCCGTGTTTGGAAAGCAGAAAGATTGGCAGACCTCCCCTGCCACCGCTCCAGCCTGTTGAGTTCCCCGGGGGCCCGTGGAAGCATGTTGAGGTGGACATTTGTGGTGCAGTCCAGGCGACGCCGTACAACAGTCAGTTTTTGGTGGTGGCTTATGATCTGTTCTGCAACTGGCCAGAGGTGCTGCCCACCGGTTCAGTGATGACGGAGGTGGTTACAGGATTCCTGTTGTCTTTGTTCGCCCGGTGGGGTGTCCCAGACACCATCACGATGGACAATGGGCCTCAGTTTGTGTCAGGGGCATTCAAAGACTTTTTGACCAGCAAAGGGGTGAAGCATATTAAAACAGCTTTCTATCAACCCCAAGCCAACGGAGGGGTCAAAAGGTTTAACAAGACCCTTAAGAATGGGCTGAGGGCTCATTTGGCAGATGGTTTTGTGTTCCCGGAGGCACTCCAGAACACGCTGCTCCATTACAGGGCGTTGGTCCATGCAACGACGGGGTGTTTCCCAGCGAAGCTCATGTTGGGGCGGGAGCTGTTGTTGCCAGTCAATCGGTTGGAGCCTCCGAGAACGGTGCCCCAGACGAGTGATGTGGCGCTGAGGAGAAGGGTCTCGGACCAGCAGCGGAGGATGAAGGGACGGCTCGATAGGAGACACCGGGCGAGAGACCACAGCCTGAAAGAGAGGGATCGGGTGTGGATTAGACATCCTGTCAGGGCCCACAAGCTTCAGCCTTTGTGGACAGAACCGCGGGAGATTAGGAGTCGGTGGGGCCCTGACATGTTTGAACTGGACGACGGGTCCAGGTGGCACGTCAGCAGGCTGAAGCGTGTGACAACTGGCCGGGGTTCAGATGCTGTAAGAGACTTTGACAGATCGTTGGACTGGTCAGCCACGCCAGGTGTAGACTCACGGGTGATTCCGACGGTGCCTAGGGCAGAGGCCCCTAGGGGGGGATGCCCGGCTAGAGTGCGTCGGAGGCCTGCTTATTTGGAGGACTATGTGGCAAGGATGGTTTTGGACAGCTTCAGTTGGGCATATAGGTAACATGCCTGTTCGCCCACTGATGGACTTGTATATACTATGTATATACGGACAATTTTGTTTTATGTGATTTTGGTAATTTGTCCACTGTGTTATAGTTCGACCTTGTGGGGGAAGGGGGGGTGTTGTGTATGGAGATTGGCCTTTGGGGTTTACTGTAGCACTGCCGGGGCGGGGAACGGGAGGATGTCAGGTGGGCTATGGCGGGGAGTATAAATAGTAATGTCCGCCAAATAAAGTTCAGTTGTATGTTCGCCAAGACACTCTCTGTCTGCTTTATTTCCCAACGTAACACCGTGGCCAGAAACCGTGGGTAAATAACTCCAAAAACCCGATTCAGCTGAAGAGTTCCCGGTCCTCCTGTCTCCTGGTGAGTGAGTTTCATTTTCTAACTAGTTTACTCTGCAACAGTGATAATTTTAATACGTCCGCTAGCTAGCTAGCTGCTAGCATAGCTAGCTAGCTAGCAAATGCACGATGACGAAAATTCTCTCATATTCGTGTCTTACCATTGATTGTCTATGGATTTGCGCCGCCCATTCGTGTTTGGTGTGAACACAGCTTAAGACCTACACAATCATGGCAACTTTATGGTATAATTTTTTTAAAGCATTAAATTTTCAGTATTATCTTTTTCTTGTCAAGTTTGTCATTTTTCACTTCCTTGTTTTGTCCAGTGAACACTGTGGTGACTGACAGGTCGTGATGCCATGTATTATCCAAACAGCATGGCCGTGATGTTGTGTATTATCCAATCAGCACGAAGTCAATCCAAAACCCCGCCCACACTTCTTGAAGCCAGGGCATGAAGAGACGGAGCAGTGACAGAGCAGTGGCTAACTTTTATTGATAAAAATTAGATATTTTGACTGAGTGTCTCCATACTCGGGGATGCACACCTTCGTAACCTCAGCAAAACACGTATTAAATCTTAGGTCAGTCTGACGAATGGTTCAAGAGATATGCGTGGAACAGGCACACAGACAGAGATTCCATGCATTTATGGATACACTTTGAAAATACATTAAAAATCACATTCCCTCTGCTAGGCTAGCTGCTAGCAAAATGATTTACTGGGATAGCCTGACTAAAAAAAAAACAAAAAAAAAAATCATCCAAAATTATATGAAATATAGGTTGGGGATTAATGAACCAGCTGGGAATATAGATGATGGCTTGGAGGTAAAGCATCCGCCCCACAACCGGGAGGTCGGGGTTCAAGTCCCGGCCGGGTCATGCCAAAGACCATACAAAAATGGAACTTCCTGCCATCCAGCTTGGTGCTCAACAAAAATGGAACAGATGAGGGAAATGTGGGCAGCCAGTGGCTCAGGAGGTAGAGCGGGCTGTCCAATAACCAGAGGGTTGGTGGTTCAAATCCCGCTCTCCCAGCCATCCTGCCATTGTGTTTCTAGGCAAGACACTTGACCCACCTTGAATCCAGTGTCCATGACCCTGGGTGTGAATATGTATAAATGTTCGGTAGTGGTTTGATAGGCCTTTGGCGCAGATTGGCAGCCACGTTTACGTCAGTCTGCCCCAGGGCAGCTGTGGCTACAGTAGTAGCTTACCACTATCAATGTCTGTCTGAAGTGAATTGTCATGATCTGGGCAGGGCTGCAGACCCTGTCCATGCTTTGTTTCTTTTGGACTCATTGCCATGTTTATCATCATTTGTACTCTCCTGCCCTTGCTTAGGTTATATTCTACCTCACTTTTATCTACTCTCAGTCATGTTATCTTTTATATTATTATTAGTGCCATCATTCTGTCATCTTGTGTTCCTTGTTGTGACAGCACCTTGATTTCCTGTGATTAGTTCTGTTGTAGTGTTCATTATTCAAAGTTGCATCTGATCCTGCTAGTCACCTTCTGCCTCTGTTTGTTCAGCTGTTGCGGCAATCTACTGTTAAGATGACTGTTAAGTTGACTGCTAGAATTACTATCTGCTGCATTTCCACTTTGTTTGGCACAACGTTTATTATTTTTTCCAAGATGCTCACAGTTTAGGTTCTTTTTCCATTTATCCTGCCGTGCAGCTTTATGTTATTTTTTCCAGCCGCTGCATTGTGTTATTTTTGTAATAATGTAGGACCTTGGGGAAGTCAGATTATTTAGCATCTCAGACAGAGACAGTGAATAAGCATGGGAGAACAATGCCCAGGGAGTTCCTGGCGAGATAGCAGGAAGGAGTCAGGGACATAGGGGGTTGAATGCAGTGTAATGTAAATGTCATGCTGTGTGATGAGAAATGCCATGAAACGTGTGAAGAGAGAGTTGAGTTAACAGAGGAGAGCTTGTTGAAATCATTCATTCTGTTCTGTGCTTGTGAGATGTGAAGTGTGTAATAAACAGTCTGTCCATGAATCTGCCTCTTATTTCACATACTCCACACTGGTGACCCCAGACGAATTATGGAACACGAGGCAAGAACCCCGGAGCTGGCCCGGTCGGGAAGCCCCAGCATCGCAGCAGCCATCCCACAGACAGCCCGGACTGGAGCCCCCAGCAATGCGTGTGCGGTTTCAGTCAAGCTACCGGACTTTTGGCAGCACAACCCGCGCTCTTGGTTCCACCACACGGAGGCCCAGTTCACCCTCCGGGGAGTAACGGCAGACGACACCAAGTTCTACCATGTGGTAGCAGCGCTGGACGCTTGCACAGCCCAGCAGGTAGCGAGCCTGCTCGATCAGCCTCCAGCCCACAGCAAATACGAGGCGCTCAAGGCTGCGCTGACCCAGCGCTACACGGTCTCGGAATGTGAGAGAGCGGAGGGGCTCCTGGTGCGGACCGAGTTAGGAGATGGTTCGGCCGTCGACCTGATGGAGAAGATGCTGGCGTTAATGGGCACGGACGACGGGCACTTTCTGTTTGCCCACCTTTTCCTCCGGAACCTTCCAACGGAGGCGAGAGCGGTTCTGGCCAATTCGCCGTTGCTGGCCGCGCGCGACTACCGTGCGCTAGCCCAGGAGGCAGACCAGATCATCCTCACCACCCGTGCGATTACTGTCAACGCGGCGGCGGCGGAGCCCAGTGAGACGACCAGAGGAGGTGAGGAGCCACTGACGGTAGCGGCAGCAGGGGCCAAGGAGCGCCAGAAAGACACGCTCTGCTTCTACCACCGCCGCTTTGGAGAGAACGCGCGCAGATGCGCACCACCGTGCCAGTTCAAGCGCTCGGGAAACGCCAAGGCCGGCAGTCGGTAGCAGCTGCGACCGCCGGTGAAGAGAACAAGCTGCTCTACGTGACGGACTCGCACTCGGGGAGATGCTTCCTCGTCGACACCGGAGCCCAGAAGAGCGTCATCCTGCCGTCCTACGCTGACCGGCTGGCAGGACCTAGCGGCCCCGGACTTGTGGCAGTAAATGGCTCGGAGATTAAGACGTTTGGTGAGAGAACACTGGCCTTATCCCTACATGGCTGCTCGTATGAGTGGACTTTTATCATAGCAGCACTGTGTTGCCCGATCCTGGGCGCTGATTTTCTGTGTGCACATGGTTTACTTGTGGATGTTGCTAACAGGTGCCTGGTTAATGCACTGTCCTTTGAATCTCTCCCCTGTATAGCTCAAGGGACCCGGCCAACAGCACAAGCCAACGTCACAGCTCCAGGCGGTAAGTTCCATGCACTGTTCACTCAGTTCCCAGCACTCACGGTCCTGACGTTTTTGGCGGCCATCGCTAAGCACGGGGTGGAGCACTTTATCACCACCACCGGGCTGCCCGTTTTCGCAAGGCCTCGGCGCTTGGACGCAGTTAAACTGGCCATAGCGCGCGAGGAGTTCGCCAACCTGGAAAGGTTGGGCATCGTCAGGCGTTCAAACAGACCATGGGCATCCCCGCTACACATGGTCCCTAAGGCTGAGGGCTCGTGGTGACCGTGCGGTGATTTCCGCAGGTTGAACAATGCCACAGCACACGACCGCTACCCGATTCCCCACATACAGAATTTTTACGTTCACCTCCCCGTAGCACGCATTTTTTCCAAAATAGACCTGGTCCACAGTTATCACCAGATCCCAGTGCACACGGAGGACATACCCAAAACAGCGGTAATAACTCTGTTCGGTCTATTCGAGTTCCTGCGCATGCCATTCGGGTTAAAAGGCGCTGCACAGACGTTCCAGCGCATGATGGATGCAGTGCTGCGCGATCTCCCGTTCGTGTTCGTCTACCTGGACGATATCCTGGTAGCCAGTGCGTCCGAAGACAAACACGAAACCCACCTCAGGACGGTTTTCCGGAGGTTGGAGGAGCACTGGTTAATAATCAACCCGGCGAAATGCCAGTTCAGCGTGACGGAGATTGATTTTTTGGGGCACCGCGTCTCTCCGGAAGGAGCAATCCCATTGCCCGACAAAGTTCAGGTTCAGGTTCAGGTTACTTTATTTGTACCTGTAGGTAGATTTGTTGCGCGCCGTAGCGGATTTTCCCCGGCCTCAGACGGTCAGGGCGCTGCAAGAATTTTTGGGGATGGTGAACTTTTATAACCGTATCCTTCCCCGCGCGGCGCGGCTCATGCAACCATTGTACGCCGCACTCAAGAGACAGAAACCCACGGATGGGGTCGAATGGACCCCAGAGCGAGAGCGGGCGTTCTCAGAGGTTAAAGCAGCCCTGGCAAACGCCGCACTGCTGGCGCATCCGGACCCGGTGGCCCGGATAGTGCTCACCACCGACGCTTCAGATGTGGCCATAGGGGCTGTCGTGGAGCAGCGTGTCGCCGGGGCTTGGCAGCCGCTTGCCTTTTTCAGCAGAACTTCGCACAACAGTGAACGTAAATACAGCGCATTCGACAGGGAGTTGCTGGCCCTCCACCTGGCCATACGCCACTTCCAGTTCTGGCTGGAAGGGTGCAGCTTCACCGCGTTCGTGGACCACAAGCCACTAACATTCGCGATGGCCAAGGTTTCAGAACCGTGGTCGGGCTGGCAGCAGAGACAGCTGGCCGCAATCTCAGAGTTTACTACCGATATTCAGCATGTGTCAGGTAAACTGAATGTGGTGGCAGACTGCCTCTCGCGCGCCGTGGTGGCCCCGGTCTACGTGGGGATAGATTACGCAGCCATGGCCGCGGAGGAGATTAGCGATGCAGACGTGCACGCACTCCAGTCTGGACCAACAGGGTCAAGGCTGGAGAGCAGGGTACTTACTACAAGACGGCATGCCTTCCCTAATCTGCGATGTCTCCATGGGACACCCGCGTCCGGTGGTCCCGGTCGCGTGGCGCCGCCACGTGTTTGAGTCGATTCACACTCTGGCGCACCCAGGAGTGCGCGCGTCGGTCAAAATGGTGGGAGAGAAGTTCGTGTGGCCGAGCCTACGCAAACAAGTAAAAGAGTGGGCTGCGGCCTGCGTGGCGTGCCAACGAGCCAAGGTACACAGACACACGAAGGCTCCCTTGGAGCCGTTTCGGGTACCGGCTAAGAGGTTTGACCAGGTTCATGTGCACCTCGTGGGCCCCCTTCCGCCATCACAGGGGTGCACACACCTCCTGACAGTGGTGGACCGCACCATGCGCTGGCCGGAAGCAGTCCCGCTGGCGGCAACCACCTCCGTGGCACGCGCTTTTTTAACAGCATAGGTGGCGCGTTTTGGAGTCCCGTCGGACATCACGTCCGACAGGGGCCCTCAGTTTGTTTCCGACCTCTGCTCCGCGATGGCCCGCAGCCTGGGGAATGCAATTCATCGCACAGCCGCGTACAACCCACAGGCCAATGGGTTATGTGAGCGTTTTCATAGATCATGGAAAGCAGCACTCAGGGCTTCACTGACGGATGCAAATTGGGTGGACAGATTGCCGTGGGTTTTATTGGGGTTGCGCTCCGCGCCAAAAGAGGATTTGGAAGCTTCCCCGGCAGAGCTTGTTTTTGCGCAGCCTCTACGGCTGCCCGGGGAATTTCTGCCAGATAATCCCGCGCCGGACAGCTCCCTGTCTCAGCTTTTGCAGCGGAGCGCAAACACAGGCACGCTGCCCGGCCCGGTCCATCACTGTTTTCCGCGTGCTTTCATGCCTAAAACTTTGAAGAACGCGGAGTTCATGTTCGTCAGACACAACGCCCACCGCCCGCCATTGCACCCACCCTAATGATGGACCGTTCAGAGTGATGGAAACAGGGGATAAGCATTTTTTGCTAAACTTGGGAGGTCGGCGGGAGAAAATTGGCATAGACAGACTCAAACCCGCCTTTGTAGCAGCGGACGAGCAAGTACTGTTGGCTAGGGCCCCTCGGCGTGGAAGACCCCCACGGAGAGCTCCACAGGGAAGCGATCTACCAGAGCAGCCACACGGGCAGAGCGAAGTCCCCCCCCCCCCCCGCCACGGCCCACCCGCAGTCAGACACACTCCCAGCAGCCCACCACCACCACAGCAGCGCCACGGAGGCGGTAAACCCCAGTTACAGCAGATATGGGAGGACACTGAAGCCAAGAGAGCATGTGGACTGATGTTCTATCTAAGATGCTGGGGGGGCGGTGTAGGACCTTGGGGAAGTCAGATTATTTAGCATCTCAGACGGAAACAGTGAATAAGCATGGGAGAACAATGCCCAGGGAGTTCCTGGCGAGATAGCAGGAAGGAGTCAGGGACATAGGGGGTTGAATGCAGTGTAATGTAAATGTCATGCTGTGTGATGAGAAATGCCATGAAACATGTGAAGAGAGAGTTGAGTTAACAGAGGAGAGCTTGTTGAAATCATTCATTCTGTTCTGTGCTTGTGAGATGTGAAGTGTGTAATAAACAGTCTGTCCATGAATCTGCCTCTTATTTCACACACTCCACAATAGTTTTTTTCTCAACACGTGATTGGGTCCCCTCCTTCCCCCCGAAGGGGCAGATATGACATGAATGAATAATGAACTCACTGTAAGCACTTTGAGATGTCATTTGGCATGTAAAGTGCCATATAAATCTAATCCATTATTATTATTATTATTATTATTATTATTATTATTATTATTATTATTATGTCTTGTTGGGTGAGTAGAATATATTCAGAGTAGTCATAAAAACTGCAGTCGCTCTGCTAAGCTAGCTCACTAGCAGCATTATATATGTTTGGGATATTTTGGATACTCACTGGTGAATGTGACTCTCACTATCATTAAAGTGGGTGGAGATAAGGCTGGGAGGTATCATGCCAATGAGGTCTGGTTTTCATGTCACAGCCAGAGGAAAACAGCCTACTGAATAACACCTAGGGAGAACAAGCTGGTCTTGATTTTTTTTTAGTTTTTCTAGTGTTAGTCACTCCAGCTATTGATTTTTTTGTGCAAACGCTTTAAAAATGTCACAAGCCCCCTTTAAATCAACAGTAGTACTTACTGAAGTTTCTCAACCTGTAACCCTGGAGAAGTGCGGTGACTGCACAGACTGTGTGCATTGACTATAGGTGCGTTCCGATCACCCAGTAGTGTACTTTAAAGTGGACTGCAAAGGGTATTCTGCCATATTAAGTGAGATTCCAAACCAAAGGGGGTGAAAGATGTTCATTTCAAAGGGAACTGAAAACTGAGCACTGAAGTTGACAAGATTACCCATAAGTCATTGCACCTCAAATATGAGTAAAACAAACTGTTGAGGCTAATGTTATTAACAAGTGAAACTAACGTTAGTTATTGTTTATAACAACTGATAGTGATAAGAATATATTTATAATAGCTTATTTAACCAGTATAAAATGTCCACAGTAGTATCAGTACGTGCCCATGGTGACTGTGGTAACACTTGGAGGAGGGAAGTGACATTACAGGGTGTTTGAAATGGAAAAATTTGGTGAAGAGCAATTAACTGATATTCCCTGAGAACACAGCAGGGAGTAGGTGTGATGAGAGCCTACAGGCTACCGTAGTTGCTTGACGATGATGTCATTATAGAGATGCAGACACGATTTGTAGTCACCGCAACATGTTACAGAGCTGTTAATAAAAGCAGTTAAAAGAGACACTGGAAGTCTGTTGTTGTCCGATATATGCCAGCCATGGTGTCAGAAGTGCTCAACTGACAACCTACGACAGAGTGAGTAATGGCAAAATTTGGCCCGCCCGAACTATTCAACTTCACCTGCCCTGCCGAGTGGCCAGTGTGGCGCCGTCATTTTGAGCGCTTTCGAATGGCCTCCAAACTGGATAAAGAGAGCAGCGAGTCTCAAGTAAACACTCTTCTCTATGCTATGGGGAAAGATGCAGAGGCAATTTACGACTCCTTCGCATTTGGCAGCCCTGACGTTAGTGACGAAGACGGTGATGTGAGAGTGACGTGAGAGTCCCTCCGGAGTTTGACTACACCATGGTAATGGACAAATTTAGCAGCCATTTTGTGCCGAAGCGGAATGTAATTCATGACGGGGCCTGTTTCCAAAAGCGGGTACAAAAGCCAGAAGAAACAGTTGAGTCTTTTATTAGAAGTTTATACAAACTGGCACAATATTGTGAGTTTGAAAGCACCAAAGATGAAAAAATTACAGACAGAATTGTGATCGGCATATCAGGCAACGAAGTCTCACAGAAAATGCAGCTGGAGCCAGACCTCACACTAGAGAAGGCTATTCAGATAGCTCACCAGAGTGAACAGATAAAGCAGCAAAATACAGCCATACAAGCCAACTGTGCAGTGGACGCCATAAGACAAAATAAACATTTTCCTCAACTCAAAAAGACACCACCAGGGAGTGGAGGAAAAAAGAATATGGTGAGTCCAAACTCCTTGCCACCTGTCACCATTGCAACAAACAGCATGAAATGACTTAAGTTTGCCCAATTAAGCATAAAAGGTGCAGAAAATGTAATAAGATGGGACATTTTGCTGTGGCCTGCAAATCACAAACATTGAGAGAAGTGGCTGTAACCTCAGATACTCCACACCAAGAAGATGCATTTTTCCTGGGTGCAATAACCGAAGTCACACCAGCTATAATAGAGCAGCCTAGATCAGAAAATGAATAGCTTGTAAAATTACCCCTGAATGGCAGCACTGTGAAATTTAAAATAGACACGGGTGCTGACGTCACTGTAATGTCACAGCTTGCTTTTGAAAGACTTCTATATCGCTCACGATTAGTGACTACTGGTCCTAAACCACACATCACCAGTCGAGGCGGTGACATGCACTGCATTGGTAAATTCATGGCCACAAGTCATTATAAAGGACAGCAATACCGGTTCTGGATAACAGTCATAAAAGGGGCTTATTCTCACAACCTGCTGGGTCGGAGTGTCGCCAAAAAGATTGGACTAGTCATGAGAGTTGATGGCGTAGATTCTGACATGCTAGTGTGATAGATGGAAAGACATTTGTCATATAAGTTACTGTTACTATATTTGTATTTGTTACTCAAGCATTCAAGATAAATATTTGTTACTTAGGATACTGTTATTTGTAATGGATTTAGCTGTTATTTGGTTATTCTTGTACTTGATTGAATGAGAGTTAGTATTGATTATTCAGCAATGCTATCGGTGTTCGATTTAGAGACTGCGATCATGAAACCGTCACTCTATTAGTTACGCCTTAGAGCTCCAGCAAGGGGAGTGCGCACACAACTTCCTCACTTTTAATACAAGCGAGTGAGGAGATGCACACACTGTGTTCACCCTTGTCATTTTTCCCTTTTTAAGGTAATTGTTTAAGTTGTGATTGTTAAAATGTTTGACTTTTAATACAAGCGAGTGAGGAGACGCACACACTGTGTTCACCCTTGTCATTTTTCCCTTTTTAAGGGGCTTTACATTTGGAGGCACCACTGGGGTGAAAAACATGAGGCCGACACCGCAACATGAAGGGAGCCATCTTACGTTCTTCATCCCGAAAAACAACCCAGGTAGGGGAGTGTTTCAGCAGAACAAATAGGTGGTAGTTACGAGGCCAGCGAGGAGCAACGCGCATCCTGAGGTGTAGAACAGCCACCGAGGAGCTGCAAAGCTTTCAGCATCAGGTTTCAGCACCACGTGTCCACACTATCTGTTACTCACTTGCCCAAAATGGAGTCAGAAATTGAAAATCTGTTGTTTGAAATGAAAGGAGCTCTATTCCAGCTTACTACGGATCAGCTAGTGAAAATATGTGACTTGATTGAGATCTCAGGAGATAATCAAGAGAAAATAAGAAAAACTCGCTGTGCGTTGGTGTCTTATATCAGTCAGCACATCGAACGTGACGAATTAAAACAATGGGAAGATGAAGGTATGTCAGAACTGTTGAGCATACAAGATACAATAAAAAGTGTGAACCAGAGTAATATAAATGATGTGTCACAAACAGCGCATGCAAAGGAGAATGTAATGAAAGAGATGGAGCAGCTGAAATTGGCAGTGCAGCGAAAAGAAGCTGAAATGCAAGTTTTAACAAATAATGAGACTGCCCCACGCCACACAGCCCCGGTTGTTGTAACCAATCCACTCTGACATAAAGACTATAAGATTTCTGGTCAGATTGGTGAACCTGGACAGAAAGACAGACTCACTTTCTCCAGTTTAGCCCGCCAAATTGAGAACGGCCTCAGCAAAGGATATCCTGAGTCAGAGATAGTGGATGCGGTCATCAGAGCCATTGTGCCAGGTTTGCAATTTAGGAGTTACCTCGAAGGTAAAAGCGACCTGTCTCTCCCTACCCTTAGGAGAATTCTTAGGTCACATTATCAAGAGAGAAGCGCTACAGAGCTTTACAAGCAGTTGACTGCAGAAGTCCAGAGCAGTAGGGAGACCCCACAGAACTTTTTAATTTGAACAATGGATTTAAGGCAGAAAATATTGTTTGCATCACAGGAAGCCGAGTCTAGTCTCAAATATGACCCAGCTCTCGTGCAAAGCATGTTCATGCACACAGTATTAACAGGGCTGCAAAATGATAGTATCAGGAGCGACCTTCAGCCCCTCCTTTTGCAGACAACAACCTCAGATGAACTGTTGTTAGAAAGATTGAACATAGCATGTGCACATGAAAAAGAGAGGCAGGATAAAAGGAGACAGTCCATGCCACAGCGACCAATTAGTGTACACACTATCCAGTCTAGTGATAACAGCAAAGATAAGTGTGCAGCCCAGCAAAGTGTAGCTACACTTCCCCCAAATGTGTTGTCTGACCTGAAAGAAATGAAAGCAGACATGACACTGTTAAAAGACCTTAAGGCACAGGTGTCACAAATAACAGAGTCCATGAGTGAGACAGAAAACATACCAAAGATGTATCCTGACGTAACCAGAGAATCCAGCTATAGAGTCACTGACCCTCCGCTATATGTCCAGCCACAGCACTCCTCCCTGAATGACCAAAGTGCCCCTCCCCAACCTTCAGGTGGACCAGTTCAGGAATCGTGGTTTCCCAGGGGTCCAGTGTTCCACAGAGAAACAGCACAGTTTCAACAGGGATTTGCACCCCAGAGATATCCAATGCCACGTGTGTGGCCGAGGTGCTCTGCATGCCAGCAGTGGGGTGAGGAATACTGCCAACATTGCTATAGGTGTGGGAGTAGTGAGCATTTTCAGGCAGGCTGTAGAGCATATAGGGAGCATAATGCTGCAAGAGAGAGTTCTTTAGACAGAGAGCGGTTGCCCCCCGAGGGACAGGGAGTGACCGGCGTTGTTAGGAAGCCCCAAAGTTGTGCTAGCTGTGGGAGAAGAGAGGGAAGTCAGGGTCTGAAACAATGCAGTGGGTGTAAAAAAACATTGTACTGTTCCAAGCAATGCCAGGCTAGTCATTGGTCAGTCCATAAAATGACTTGTGCTCCATTTGTACAAAATGAGCTGGGAAGTCATCAAAAACCCTTGTGTAAGACTATCATCAATAAGAAAAGAAACATCCTGAAAAAAAGACAACCGACAGTAACAGAGCTGATAGGAAAAAAATGCCTTATAAGTTGTTACTTACAAGGGAAAAAGACACAAACACTCTGGGACACTGGCTCACAGGTGTCCGCGATTGATGAAGCCTGGAAAGCTGCGCACTTACCCGAGGCCAGACTAAGAGACATAGCAGAGATAATTGACCAAAATGACCCCATACAGATCGAAGCAGCTAATGGGACAGAGATGCCATATGTGGGATGGGCAGAAGTAACTTTCAGACTGACAGCTAGTGCTACAGAATTTTATGTCCCTGTTCTTGTGATGAAAGGCAATAAGCAGGCCTGTCCTATCATAGGCTTCAATGTGATTGAACGTGTTGTGGTTGGCAGCCAGAGTAGACAGTGTGAAAATACTGAGGAAGAGAAATTGGTCAAATCAGTCAAAATGGCTTTCCCTAACTTAAATAAAAAAACAGCCAGGGCATTGATTGAAGCTGTGAGCGTTGAGAGGTCAGGTGAGTACCTAGTGAGGACAGGATGTCAAATTGTTAGTGTGCCAAAACACAGTGCTATCCAAGTTAACTGTAAGGTACGTGCAAAACCATTTAGAGAAGACACCACATTAGTGTTTGAGCCCAGTGAAAATCCCCAGTGGCCAGTAGGACTTGAATTTTGTGACACTGTGGTCGTGGTGAGGAAAGGCACACAACCAAATATTGTGCTCAATGTGCAAAACCCGACTGACCATGACATCATGTTACCAGGGAGAGTGGTTATTGGTACTGCACAGTTAGTCGCAGCTGTACATCCCCTCACTCTAGCTGAAGAAGCACAATCACCTGTTAATGCGAACAGTATTCATACGCAACACACTGAGAGCCAGGAAACCGGTGCAGAGCTTTGGGACCCTCCCATTGATCTTAGCCACCTAGATGAGTCTCAGAGAAGAGTAGTATATGAGATGTTGAGAGAAGAGTCAGGTTCTTTCTCCCGATCTGATAGTGACATAGGTTGCATTGAGCAGCTACAGTTAAAGATTTCACTGAAAGATCCTGAGCCTATAGCAAAAACTTATATGTCAGTCCCCAAACCCTTATATCAGGAAATGAACGACTATTTAATGGATCTGATCGCACAGGGCTGGATAGAGAAATCCCACTCTTCGTACGCCTCACCAGTTGTTTGTGTAAGAAAGAAATGTGGCTCTTTACATCTGTGTATAGATTATAGAGAGCTAAACCGCAAAACTCACCCTGATAGGCAGCCAATACCTAGAGTCCAGGATATCATGGATGGCCTGGGTGGCAACACCATGTTCTCCCTATTAGACCAAGGCAAGGCTTACCACCAGGGATTCATGGCAAAAGAAATTAAGCACCTGACCGCTTTTGTGACACCATGGGGTTTATACGAGTGGGCCAGGATCCAATTTGGTCTCATGAACGCCCCTGCAGCATTCCAGCGCTGCATGGAGGAGTGTTTGGAGGGGATACGGGATAAAATATGTGTCCCATATCTAGATAACACTCTTGTGTTCAGTAAGACCTTTGAAAGCCATGTTAATGACTTGAGGATAGTACTGCAAAGATTGAGGCAGCATGGAATCAAATTAAAACCCAGTAAGTGTGAATTATTCAAAACTGAAATTCGCTATCTAGGCAGGATCGTATCAGCAGAAGGAAACAAAATGGACCCCGCCAACACAGCTGCTGTAAGAACTTTAAAAGACAAAAAACCCAGCACTGTGGGGGAATTAAGTGGAATTATGGGACTGCTGAGCTATTATCGCCAATACATAAAAGACTTCTCCCGCATTGCGTCCCCCCTCTATGATCTGACTAAGGGTCCTGCCCAGGAGGAAAGTCCAGACCTCGTGAGAAAGAGACCACACAGTAAGAGACATGTAAAGCCTGTGTCATCACACACACCAATCGAATGGACCGACACACACCAACAAATCTTGGAACAGCTCATAGACTGTTTGGTGCAACCCCCTGTACTTGCATTCCCAGATTTTTCTCAGCCATTTATTCTTCACACAGATGCGTCCAACAAAGGGCTCGGAGCTGTCCTGTACCAGAAACAGAATGGGAAACTGCGAGTCATTGCATATGGGTCTCGAACACTATCAGCATCAGAAAAAAACTATCACCTTCATTCAGGTAAATTGGAATTTCTTGCACTAAAGTGGGCAATCACAGAACGATTTCACGACTATCTCTATTATGCCCCATTCTTCACAGTTTACAGTGATAACAACCCCCTAACTTACGTGTTGTCCACTGCCAAACTAAATGCCACTGGGAACAGATGGGTCGCAGAATTAGCTGATTTCAACTTCACAATCAAATACTGCCCAGGTAAAGACAACATTGATGCCGATACCCTGTCCAGAATGCCATTAGATGTTGAGACTCTGATGGAGGAGTGTACAGAGGAGGTGTCTTATGATGCAGTTGGGGCAACTGTTCGAGCTGTGAGGATGCAGTCAGAATTAAATGCCTCATGGTCAATGGCCATCTCTGTTGAGAGTATTAAAACAGCTCAGAATGCCTCTGTTGTCCCTCTCACGCCAACAATGATTCAGCAGGATCAGAGAGATGATCCAGATATTGGACCAGTTGCCCAATGTAAATTGTCTGGTATGAGGCCTTCACAACAGGAACTGAAAAAGTTTAGTGTGCAAAGCCGCTGTCTCCTCAGAGAATGGGACAAATTGAAAATGGAGGAGAATGGAGTCTTATGGAGAAAAACAGCTCACCGAAAACAGCTAGTATTGCTTATAAGATAAGATAAGATAAGATAAGCCTTTATTAGTCCCACAACGGGGAAATTCCAGGATTGCAACAGCACAGGGATAGCAACACTCAGAGCAACAATCAGAAGGCAAGAAAAAAAAACAAGCAAGCAAGAGCAGCTAATAAACATATGTACGTATTACTATAAATATATATATATATACACACACACACAGACACACAGTGCAGAGCATTGTAGCTGGATGGAATAAATATATGAATATATGAACACACAGTGCAGAGCATTGTAGCTAGATGGAATAAATATGTAAATATATAAACACCCACAGTACGGAGCATTGCAGCTAGGTGGAATAAATATGCAAGTATATAAACACACACAGTGCGGAGCAATGTAGCTAGATGGAATAATATGTAGATATATAAATATATAAACACACCCAGTGCTGAGCATTGTAGCTAGATGGAATAAATATGCAAATATATAAACACACACAGTGCAGAGCATTGTTGCTAGATGGAATGAAACAGCATAACCGTCTACTTAGTTATCCTACATGGTATGATTATGTGCCCATACATATTCTCACCCTCCATAGCGACCGGTATGTTCCTAGTTGTATGCCGGAGGGGACCATTGTGTAAGTCTATTGCATCTTTTGCATTCAAAAAACTATTAGTTTGTTACGTCTTTTTGCTATCTCTGCGAGCAGCCCTGCTTAGGTTGTACAGTCTGACAGCCGTTGGTAGGAAGGACCTACGAAACCTCTCGGTTGTGCACCTGGGATGATGTAGTCTGCTGCTAAATGAGCTCCTCAGTGCATTCAGTATGTCCTGCATAGGGTGGAACTCGGACTCCAGCAGAGATGACAGTTTAGCCACCGTCCTTCTCTCTCCTATCTCCTCCATCGGATCAAGGCGCTGCCCCAGGACAGAGCTAGCTTTCTTAATCAGTTTGTTCAGTCTCTTCCTATCGGCTGCTGTAATGCCACTGCCCCAGCAGACCACTCCAAAAGTGATGGCTGATGCCACCACTGTGTCATAGAATGACTTCAGCAGCGCCCCTTGTACACCAAAAGACCTGAGTCTCCTCAGCAGGAACAGCCTGCGCTGTCCCTTCTTGTAGAGTGCATCAGTATTGTGTGACCAGTCTAGTTTATTGTTCAGATGAATACCCAGGTACTTATAGGATGTCACCATCTCGATGTCTGTTCCCTGTATATTTACTGGTACTGTGAGGGGCTGCCCATGCCTGCGGCAGTCCACCACCAGCTCCTTAGTTTTCCTCGCGTTGATCTGGAGGCAGTTCCGATGGCACCAGTCCACGAAGTCCTGGATAAGCCCTCTGTACTCAGCTTCATCTCCATTGGAGATGAGGCCAACGATCGCAGAGTCATCAGAGAACTTCTGTAGATGGCAGTGTGTTGTGTTGTGTGAGAAGTCCGCAGTATAAAGAGTGAACAGGAAGGGAGCCAGCACCGTTCCCTGGGGGGCCCCCGTGCTACTGATGATCGTGTCGGACACACAGTCCCGGGTTCTCACAAACTGAGGCCGGTTCGTGAGGTAGTCCAGGATCCATGATGACAGGTGCTGGTCCACCCCTGCGCGCAGCAGCTTGTCCTTCAGGATCATCGGTTGGATGGTGTTGAAAGCACTGGAGAAGTCAAAGAACATGATCCTCACCATATTCCCGGGCTTCTCCAGGTGGGACAGAGAACGGTGAAGGAGGAAGATCACCGCATCCTCCACCCCAATGCCATGCTGGTAGGCGAACTGGAGTGGATCCATCGCTGGTTCCACCAGGGGGCGGAGGTGAGCAAGGAGCAGTCTCTCCAGGGTCTTCATCAAGTGGGACGTCAAGGCCACCGGTCTGTAGCTGTTCAGGTCTTTGGGGTGGGAAGTTTTTGGTACAGGTACCACACAAGATGTTTTCCACAGCTGTGGTACCCTCCCCAGTTTCAGGCTCATGTTGAAGATATACGTCACAATCCCACACAGCTGGTCTGCACAGGACTTGAGGAGCTTTGCGCTGATGCCGTCCGGTCCCGGCGCCTTCCTCGCCTTGATCTTCCTCAGCTCCATCCTCACCTGGGTCCTGGTCAGGGTCAGGATGGGGGGCTGTGTGTTGGGAGTGGGGGGGTGTTGGTGGAGTGGGGAGTGGGCAGCAGGACTTGATTTCTTTAGAGGCAGCAGTGGTTGTTGTGCAGTCAGGGGGGAGGGCGGTTGGTCAAATCTATTGAAAAACAGATTCAGGTTGTTCGCCCACTCCCTGCCCCCTGTGGCCTGGGGGGAGGTATTCTGGAGCCCCGAGATGGTTTTGAGGTTTCTCCAGACCCCGCTGATGTCGCTCTGTTGCAGCTTGTCCTCCATCTTCTTCCTGAAGCTGTCCTTGCCTTCTCTGATCTTTCTCCTCAGCTCCCTCTGTACGGACTTCAGCATCTCCCTGTTCCCTGACCTGAAGATCCTCTTCTTCTCTCTCAGAAGTGTTTTTATCTCAGGGTTGATCCAGGGTTTGTTGTTTGAGTGACGCCGTATGGTCTTGGTGGGAACGGATTTGTCCACACAGAAGCTGAGGTAGCCCGTGAAGGTGTGAATGAGGCCATCGATGTCCTCACCATGTGGATCGCAGAGCTGCTTCCAGGCGGTGGCTTCAAAACAGCCCTTTAGGGTGTCCATTGTCTCCTCAGACCATAACTCCACAGTGTGCATGGCCGGAGGTTGTCTGTGCACTAGGGGTTTGTACACCGGCCGGAGATGAACCAAGTTGTGATCCGATCTCCCGAGTGGGGGGAGTTGTGATGAGGTGTACGCCTCCTTAGTGTTTGCGTAGAATAAATCCAGTGTTTTATTGTCTCTAGTGTGGCATGTGACATACTGGGTGAACGTGGGTAGAATGGGAGACAGTGAAACATGGTTGAAATCGCCTGAGATGAGGAGAAGAGCATCTGGGTGTTCTGTCTGCAGCCTGCTGGTTACTGAATGGATGACGTCACGTGCTGTCCCAGCGTTCGCCGTCGGATTTGCATAAACAACAATGCAGATCACGTGTGAGTGTTCTCTCGGGAGATATGTAGGCCTCATGCTAACAGCTAGCAACTCAATGTCTTTGCTGCAGTGTCGTTGTTTAACAGTGATATGTCCCGGTCTGCACCAGTTGTTGTTAACATACATTATCACTCCACCGCCCCTAGCCTTGCCACTGTCTGGTGTTCGGTCAGCTCGTATCATGTGAAAACCCTCCAGCTCAATGTTAGCATCTGCTGCTAGTTCAGTTAGCCACGTCTCAGTAAACAAAAGGAGAGAGCACTCCCGGTATGTGCTATCATAACGGGAGATAGCCGCTAGCTCATCTAACTTTCCCAGTATCGACCGTACATTTCCCATGACAACAGATGGAAGGGAGGGTCTGTACCTTATATTTTTTGTCCTCCGCCTTACTCCAGCCCGGCAGCCGCGGCGTTTTCGCCTCAGTTCTCTCGGTATGTCGAGTTTTTCCAATGGGACCGGGTGGCGGTTGAATGCTAGCAGCTGTTCTCTGCTGTATCGTATCCTGCTATAGACAGTGGCTCCGTCCACCGGCTCAGGAGACATTTAGGACGATCTGTGTGTCCGTGATATAAGTGGGGTGAAAAAAAAAGACGGATCAAAAGAGAGAGGAAGGGAAAAAGACTCGGAATCGAGCCGCTGTTGCAAAAGGCAGCCGACTCGTGTGGCGCCGAGAGAAAAAAAGCACAGAGTTATGGTGAAAAAAAGCACAGAGTTATGGTGTTACAGGAACTGCATGATCAGATGGGCCATCAGGGTGCTGACAGAACAGCATCTCTGGTGAGAGACTGTTTTTTCTGGCCACATGTGCAGCAGGAAATAGAACAGTATGTTGTGAGCTGCACATGCCTGAAACAAAAGAAGCCCAGTCTTGAGACTCGAGCGCCACTCACAAACATCATCACCACTCACCCATTTGAACTGGTTTCTGTGGATTTCCTCCACCTCGATAAGTGCAAAGGTGGCTATGAATATGTACTGGTGGTTGTTGATCATTTCACGCACTTAGCGCAAGTGTACCCAACGACATCAAAGTCAGGAAAAACAGTGGCAGACCGAATATTCAATGACTATAAAAAATAGTCATGACAAAAAAAAAAAAAAAAGATGGCGGCGCGCCTAGACGCAGCGGCCCCTCTTGGCATCAGCAAGTGTGAGAGTTTTAATCATCCCAGACGTACATTCTGTAAAACTTACAACCGTGAGACCTTATTAAACATCAAGGTACTGCACGCTGCAAGAATCGCGGCGATCAGTTGTGATTTGGACATTCTATGCCAGCATGGAATTTTGGCGGAGTCCCCGCTGGAAGTTACCCGGGAGAGGAGGAAGCGGAAGCGGAGCGAACGCAAGCAAAAGCGAGGAAAAAGGGCCGGGATCCATGCTAGGCTAAAGGCTAACCCCTCCAGACCAGCGGTACCGTCGCTTCTTCTGTCAAACGTCCGCGCCCTCGAAAACAAGGTAGACGAGCTGCGTTTGCTGAGAGAAACCCGGAGAGAATGGAGGGACTGCTGTGTGTTTGTTTTCACCGAGACATGGCTCCACGACAACATTCCTGACGAGGCCATTCAGCTGGAAGATATGGCGATGTTCCGTGCCAACCGGGAAACGGCGAGCTCCGGTAAGAGCCGGGGGGGGTGGGCTATGCATCTATGTTAACAAGAACTGGTGCGTTAATGCCACATTAGTGTCTAAACACTGCTCTCCGTTGGCGGAGTTCCTTATTGTTAATTGTCGGCCATTTTATCTGCCGAGGGAATTCAGCAACGTGTTTGTAGTTGGTATTTACATAGCGCCGAGCGCTAACGCTAAAGCTAATGCTAAGAAGGCACTCGGGGTACTGCACAATGCGATCAGTGAAATCCAAACGTCACACCCGGACAGTTTTGTGGTGGTTGCGGGGGATTTTAACCACACCAGCTTAAAGACTGTGCTCCCCAAGTTTAAACAATGTGTAGACTTTAAGACCAGAGGAGAGAATATGTTGGACTTAGTGTACACAAACACAGGTGCATATAAAGCGATACCCCGCCCCCATCTCGGCCGTTCTGATCACATGTCCGTGATGCTGGTGCCTGCCTACAAACCTTTATTGAAGCGCAGCAGGCCAGCAGTGAAACAAATCAGGATTTTGCCAGAGAGTGCAACCTCTGCACTGCAAGACTGTTTTCAGCACACAGACTGGAAGATCTTCAAAATAGCAGCCTCCCAGGAAGACAGGACAGATGTGGAGGAGTATGCTGATTCGGTCACCAGCTACATCGCGAAGTGCACAGAGGATTTCACTACAGTGAAGACCATCACTATGCGGGGTAATCATAAGCCCTGGATGACTGCAGAGGTGCGCTCGCTGCTTACAGCCAGAGATGCAGCGTTCAGAGCGAAGGACAGGATTGCCCTCCGCTCAGCCAGGTCTGCGCTTTCAAAGGGAATTAAGGCGGCAAAGCGCGCCTATGCGGAGAAAATCCAGGGACACCTCTGTGACACTAGGAACACCAAGCAGATGTGGCAGGGAGTTCGGACACTGACGGGCTTTAAGTCTAGGCAGGGGGTCGATGATGATGACGCTTCGCTTCCAGACAGGCTTAACGACTTCTTTGCACGTTTTGAAGCATCAAACTCGACAATCAGAGGGAGGGCCGGCCCACTCCCACCATCGGTCGGACCAGCTTTTACCATTAACACAGCGGACACACGGAGGACCCTATCCAGAATCAACCCACGCAAAGCTGCAGGTCCAGACAACATTCCGGGACGTGTGCTCCGAGACTGCGCGAGTGAGTTGGCGGATGTCCTGACTGACATTTATAACATCTCCCTGAGTCAGGCCATCGTTCCCAGATGCTTCAAGACCTCTATCATTGTACCGGTGGCAAAGAAACCAGTGGTGTCCTGTTTGAATGACTATCGTCCTGTTGCACTTACACCAATTGTGATGAAGTGTTTTGAACGGCTTGTCAAACCACACATCACAGCCTGCCTCCCTGCATCACACGACCCACTCCAGTTTGCATATCGTTCAAACCACTCCACGGAGGATGCTATAGTCACCACCCTACACTCTGTCATCACCCACCTGGACCAGAAAGACACCTACGCCAGACTCCTGTACATTGATTTCAGTTCAGCATTCAACACCATTATTCCCCAGAGACTGATAGAGAAATTACTCCTTCTCGGTCTGAAAACCGCCACATGTCTCTGGATCCTGGATTTCCTGACTGAGAGACCTCAGTCTGTCCGGGTTGGAAACAACATCTCCAACTCTGTCACGCTGAGTACCGGAACCCCTCAAGGCTGTGTACTCAGTCCACTGTTGTTTACACTTCTAACACATGACTGTGTATCCAAACACGAGGGGAACCAGATTATTAAGTTTGCAGATGACACCACGGTGGTGGGACTTATTCAGAGGGATGAGGAATCAATGTACAGGGAAGAAGTGAGAGACCTGGAGGGCTGGTGCAGGGAGAACAATCTGGTGCTCAACGTGGACAAAACGAAGGAGATGATTATCGACTTCCGTTGGTCACAGCCTGAGCACGTCCCCCTCAGCATCGGCGGCCGTTTAGTGGAGAGAGTAGAGAACATCAAGTTCCTCGGAGTGCAGATCTCGCAGGACCTGACCTGGAGCAAGAATTCCTTGGAGATCAGGAAGCGGGCTCAGCAGAGACTACACTTCTTGAGGAAACTCAAACAGGCCTCTCTCCCCATCTGCATTCTCAGGACCTTCTACAGAGGTGTGGTGGAGAGTGTTCTGACATACTGCATTGCTACATGGTATTCCAGCTGCAGTATGTCAGACAAAAAAGCCCTGCAGAGGATAGTCAAGGGGGCGGAGAGGGTAATTGGAGTCTCCCTCCCCTCTGTCCAAGAACTTTTTCAGAACCGTTGTAGGAGCAGGGCACTGAACATTGTCAAGGACCGTTCTCACCCTCTGCATAAACACTTTGAACTTCTTCCATCTGGTAAACGATTCCGGAGCATCAGAGGCAGAACCACCAGACTGATCAACAGCTTCCTCCCACAAGCTGTCAGGATGCTGAACAGCTGACCCAGAATCTCACATACACACAACTGCACCTATGGACATTTTGTATATTATAGTTAGTTATTCTTTTTCCCCAAGTATGTCTCAGGGATGTGTGAATGGATGGGGGGGTGGGGGGGGGTGGAGCTATGTGGGAGTGTGTCTTAATCATGCTGCTTCTTATATGGATGCCGAGAGAAACGCAATTTCATCTTGCCTGCACTACAGTTGTATGTACAGCAATATGACAATAAAGTTTGATTTGATTTGATTTGATTTGATTTGATTTTGACTATGCACTGAAATTTGGATTCCCAACACACATTCACCACGATCAGGGAGGTGAGTTTGAAAACCAATTGTTCTCTGAACTAAGCAAGTCCTGCTGTGTGACCAGCTCCAGGACGACCCCTTATCATCCCCAGGGGAATGGCCAGGTGGAACGTTTTAATCGTACCCTGATGCAAATGCTTAAAACACTCACTGACAAAGATAAGTTGAACTGGAAGGATTCTCTAAATAAGCTTGTATTTGCTTATAACTGCACACGTACAGAGGTAACAGGTTTCTCCCCATTCTACCTACTGTATGGCCGCTCCCCAAGACTGCCAGTTGATATGTTGTTCAACCTGTCCACAGAAACAGAAAACTGCAGTCACGTCGACTATGTTGAAAAATGGAAACAGGGAATGCAGGAGGCATATGCTATCGCAAGACAGAATGCATCCAAAACTGCACAGAGGAATAAGAGAAACTATGATGGCAAGGTGAGAAGTTCAGTGCTGCGCCCTGGTGATCGTGTCTTAGTGCGGAATCTGACCCCCCTTGGAGGGACTGGTAAGCTGCGAAATCACTGGGAAGACACAATCCATACTGTGGTAAGGCAAGTTGGGCAGGATAGTCCCATCTATGAACTGAGACCGGAGCAAGGGAAAGGAAAGCCCAGGACCCTGCATCGGAACCTTCTTATGCCATGTGATCACCTGCCGCTGGAGACAAGAACGCATTCACCTGTAAAACAAAAAAAATCAACAGCACAGACTGCAAAAGCTAGGGACAGCCCCGAGGAAGAGGAAGATGATGATGATGATGATGATTTTCCCATACCACCTCAGTACCCACCTCAGTCGTCAGGACCATGGACAGCGACTCCTGCCAGTACAGAAAGAGCAGCTGAATTTGGCTGGAAAGAACTTGCTCCCCAGCTAGAAAGCAACAATGATAATCCCTCAGTAAGCCAGGAGCCACACAGTGACATTCCATCAGACACAGGAGAAGACTTGACAGAAGACCAGCCTGCCGAAGACACCCCTTTCCTGTCAGTTGAAAGGAACGAGAACCAGAATCAGGAACAGCAGCGGCCTCAGAGGAACCGTAGGCCACCAAAGATCTTCAGGTATGATCAAATAGGAACTCCATCCTGTTACAGTGCCGCTGCATCGCGCCTTTATCCAAGGGTTCATTACTCAGTGCAGCCACATCACTACCAGCCCATATGTGTATACGGGATGTAGACTGGTAAGTTGCATTCTGATAAAAATTGAATGTATCAAAAGAGTTCCAGTCTGTCAAACGTGTTATTTGGACTCAAAATTGAATGTATCAAAAGAGTTCCAGCCTGTCATGCGTATGTGTTATTTGGACTCAAAACTGAATGTATCAACGAAAAATCAGTACAATGCATAAGGACGCTGTATCAAGAACCTGTGGCAAGAATCAAGATAAACGGTAGCTTAACAGACAAAGTAAATATACAAAGATCAACTAGGCAGGGATGCTGCTTATCGCCCACCTTGTTTGCTCTGTTCATAGAGCCACTGGCTCAAGCGATATGACAAAATAAGAAATTAAAAGGTGTAACAATAAAGGGGGCGGAACACAAGATTGGGCTATTTGCAGACGATATTATAGTTTACCTTGAACAACCAGATGAATCAATAATGGAAATGATGAACTTGATAGAAAATTTTGGAAAATTATCAGGATACAAGATAAACATAACAAAAACACAAATACTGACATTCCACTATAACCCTCTAAACCAGATAACTGATAAGATCAAACTAAACTGGAAACAAAAAGAAATAAAATACCTTGGAGTGAACATACCTAAAGATCTAAGCAAAATCTATAAAGCAAACTATGATAGGTTGGAACAAGAAATAAAAAAAGATATTGATAGATGGTCAATCTTAAATATGGATCTGAATTCAAAAATTGAGACAGTCAAAATCAGCATACAACCTAGATTACTTTACCTCTTCCAGGCTATACCAACAGAGATTCCAGATGCCCAATTCTCAAAGTGGGACAGGATGATATCGAGATTTGTTTGGGGAGGTAAAAAACCAAGAGTGAAATATAAAACTCTCCAGTTACCAAAAGAGAAAGGAGGCATGGGCCTACCGAGTCTAAAGGAATATTACTACTCAGCACAAATAAGATATATCATATGTTGGTGCGACGAGGGATATGAGGCAAAATGGAAAGAAATGGAAAAGGAAATTGAGGGACTCCCAGTACAAAGCATAATAGGAGATAAAGATGCATATAAGCAAATCAAACAAATAGACCCAATCACTAAATTTACTTTAGAACTGTGGTATAAAATAGTACAAAAGTATAATATAAAGGAAGACATAAAACTATTGAAATGGGTAGCATTTGACAGTCAGTTTGAACCGGCAAAACAAGATAGGGGATACAAAAATCTGGTGAACAAGGGAATCACAGCATGAGGCAATATCGGAAAAAAAGATCTCGGGAGCTTTGTAAACATCAGGAGAAAATTTAAACTAGAAAGATCGGAATTCTTCAGATATCTGCAGATGAGAGACTATTATATGAAGAAGATTAGGCATAACCTCCAAACAGATGTGAGCGAGGTTATACAATTCATTTTAAGCTCATATACAGGAAATAAAACAAGAATTATTTCAAAGCTATATCAGAAACTTATGGCAAACAATCATTCAAGTAACTATATAAAGGAGAAATGGGAGAAAGAGCTCAATTTAAACATAACAGAAGAAAGCTGGCAGGAAATATGGAAAACACAACACACGTCAACAAATTCAAGAACATGGAGGGAATTTGGATGGAAAAACCTGATTCGCTTTTTCATTACACCACAGATTCAAGGAAAGTATACAAATACCCAATCTATATGCTGGAGGGGATGTGGGGCTCAAAATGCAGACCACTCGCATATGTTTTGGAAATGCTGCAAAATCTCATCATTCTGGAAATCTATACATGTGACAATACAGAGGATATTAGGATATAATATACCAATGAACTGTAACTTGATGTACCTATGTGATCTTAAAAGAGACAATGTTATACAGGCTGAGGACAGATATCTAGTTAAAATCTTGTTGATTGCATGTAAAAAAACAATCACAAAAAAATGGCGATCAGAAGTTCTTCCTGACCAAGAGCAATGGACTGACATTATTGAGGACATACGTATGATGGAAAAACTAACATATCGACAAAGAATGCAAGAAGGACTATGGGGAAAAAAATGGCGGAAATGGACACACTACAAAGTGCAACAACGAGACAGATATTGAAAGAATAACCAAAGACGCTGGAAAAACCAGAAGAATTAAGAGATGGAAACTAAAAACTTGATGCTCCAACATTTGTCCCCCCCCCTTTTTTTTTTTTTTTTTTTCCTTTTTCTTTTTTTACTCTAGCCCCTTTGTTGTTTTTTTTTAAATGTAGACTGTGATCTGAATGCAATATATATAATGAAAAATGAATAAAAATCTTAAGTTACAAAAAAAACTGAATGTATCAAAAGAGTTCCAGCCTGTCATACATGCACTACTTGGACTCAAAATTGAATGTATCAAAAGAGTTCCAGTCTGTCAAACATGCTATTTGGACTCAAAATTGAATGTATCAAAAGAGTTCCAGTCTGTAACAAAATGCATACACAAGAAACACTGGACAATGAGTATTTGTTACTTGCATGACAGCGTGTATGAAAAGAGTTCCAGTCTGTAACAATACATTCCTAAATGTTAGATGTTGCAATAGAAGCATTGAACTAATATGTGATTTGAGTATTCTGGTCATGAGAAGTTTGAATACCTGATTTGCGCTAGGGGTCGAGGGTTTTGATGTTGAGGACAACATTTAACATTGAGGGGGAGTATGTGATAGATGGAAAGACATTTGTCATATAAGATACTGTTACTGTATTTGTATTTGTTACTCAAGCATTCAAGGTAAATATTTGTTACTTGGGATACTGTTATTTGTAATGGATTTAGCTGTTATTTGGTTATTCTTGTACTTGATTGAATGAGAGTTAGTATTGATTATTCAGCAATGCTATCGGTGTTTGATTTAGAGACTGCGATCATGAAACCGTCACTCTATTAGTTACGCCTTAGAGCTCCAGCAAGGGGAGTGCGCGCGCAACTTCCTCACTTTTTTTTTTCCACAATATCTTTATTGAACCTTTTTTTTTTTTTAACAAACATGATACAAACAATCAAACACTAACACTAAAGTACTACAAAAAAAAAATGCACTAAAAACACCAACAAAATCAAGTCTTCAACAATGCTCCTCTGTTTAGTCTAGACAATCCAATACATAAAGTATACATATTATGTTCACCAGTTTGGAATTTACAAGGTCCACACACATCATTCACCTTCTTCTTCAAGAGTTATGTTTAAATTTTTTACATAATCAATAAAAGGTCTCCATATATTCTCAAACACAATTTCCTTTGATTTTAGTATATATGTTATTCTTTCTAATGGAAGGTTTGTTAACATCTGTCTTAACCACTGAGTCACATCTGGTCTATGAGTCTTTTTCCATAATAGTGCAATACATTTTTTGGCATTAAGCAAACTGAGGTCTATGAATGTTCTTTCACTTTTATTAAAATTATGCTTTTCTGGGTACAGACCCAACAAAAACAGTTTAGGATTCAATATGATTTGTTTTGAGATTATTTTTTCAATTGTTACCCTCACCTCTTCCCAAAACATTCTTATTAATCTACATTCCCATAAACAATGAAATAGGGTTCCTTTACTTTCCATGCATTTTGTGCATGTATCTAGTATATTTTTGTTATATCTATTTAACTCCTCCGGTGTAACATACATCCGCATTAACCATTTGAAATGTATCAATTTAAGGCGTGCATTTATTGATTTGGTTTGAGCTTCTGTACAAGCCAATTCCCATTGTTCCTCTGAAATTTCAGTTTGCAGATCTTCTTTCCAGTAGTTTAATCTTTTCAGTGAGTTTTCACTTGAAAATAGTGTCAATGAGTTATAAAACTCTGAAATAATACCCTTTCTTTTACTATCTTTCATCATCATTTTTTCCAAGGATGAATAAATAGGTCGAGTGAGAGCTTTATTTTGATTTGATCGAATAAAGTTTCTAAGTTGAAGATATTTAAAAAAATGTGTTCTATTGAGATTAAATTTGATCCTCAGCTCTTCAAAAGACATTATGTTGTCTGCACATGGCAAATATAAATCCTGAATCTTTTGTATCCCTTTTAAATTCCATACTTTAAATACAGCGTCCGCTCTCCCTGGTTTAAAATATTGATTACCCCATATTGGACTAAATTGTGACAATAACTGTGGTTCTTTTAAATAGTTTTTAGCTTCACACCATATTTTGATCATATGCTTTACAAATGGATTTTTAACTTGTTTTTGTAATTTTTTTGCCGAATCTGAGTATATGAATATGGGAAGAGGTAAAGGTAAATTGTATGATTCCATTTCAGTCCAGTGAGGGAGATCATTTGATGAAAAATAATATGTCATAGACCTCAGTTGTGCCGACCAATAATACAACATAAAATTTGGACATTTCAGACCTCCACGATCAAATGGTAAATATAATAAAGACAAACGTAATCTAGCCCTCCTGTTGTTCCATATAAATTCCACTAACTTTTTTTTTATTCTTGAGAATAGATCTAAAGGTGGTGATAAGGGAATGTATTGAAATAAATAAAGTATTTTAGGTAAAATATTACTTTTAAGTATATTGATTCTCCCGATCATCGACATTGGTAGTGACATCCATCTCTGAGTTAACTCATTGATATCTGACATTAAGGCTTCATAGTTGACACTGGCGACTGATTCTAGCTTAGGCACAATTTGGATTCCTAAATATTTAAACTGATTTACAACATTGAATTGATTTACCTCAGGGGCTGGGTAATTTCTCTGGGTCTCATTTAGCATTAATATTGAAGATTTAGTTTTATTTATTTTATATCCTGATATTTCCCCAAAATTCTTTATTAAATTCAACAAGGTTGGAATTGATTTTTTTAGATTCGACATAAACAAAATTATATCATCGGCGTACAGGGAGATTTTATGTTCTGTTGGTCCAACTTTAATTCCATATATTTGTGAATGTAAACGTATCGCTATCGCTAAAGGTTCAATTGCCATAGTAAACAGTAAAGGTGAAAGTGGACAGCCTTGTCGACATCCTCTATTGATTTTTATTGGTTTTGAAATATTGTTATTTGTTAGGATTTCTGCTGTAGCATTATTGTATATTATTTGAACCCATTTTATGAAATTATTTCCAAGTCCAAACCTTTGTAGGACTTCAAAAAGAAAGGGCCATTCAACTCTATCAAAGGCCTTTTCGGCGTCCAATGATAGGAGAGCTGTATCCGGTGCTTCTTTATTAAAATAAATAATATTAAATAGTCTTCTTACATTATGGAAGCCTTGTCTACCCTTTATAAAGCCATTCTGATCTCGATTAATAATATTTGGTAAAATTTCTTGTATTCGTCTTGCTAAAATTTTACAGATTATCTTAAGGTCGGCGTTTAATAGGCTTATTGGTCTCATATTTTCACATTTATTAGAGGGCTTACCTGGTTTTGGCAGCAGTATAATTAAGGCATTATTTATGTATGATGGTAAATTATTATTTTGAAATGCTTCTAAAACCATTTCCAAAAAAGGTTTTATTAATTGATTCTTAAATTTTTTATAAAGGTCAACTGGAAGACCATCTGGTCCTGCACTTTTTCCTGATTTCATATTATCAATGGCTAGCCCAACTTCTTCTTGACTAATTTTAGACTCCAATATCTCCCTGTTTTCATTTGGAATACACGGTATAGATAGTTCGTTCAAAAACCCATTTAGTTTTGTTAAATCAGGTTCATTTTTGGTATCATATAATTTTTCATAGTAATCTCTAAAGGCTCTATTAATTTCTAAAGGATCTATAACTACCTGTCCATTACTTATAATACTGGTAATTGGTGTTTTAATTTCTAATTGTTTAATCTGCCATGCTAATAATTTTCCTGATTTTTCACCTTGTTCATAAAAAGATTGTTTCAATCTTAGAAGACTCGAGGCAGCTCTATTCGCTGATTTTTTGTCGTATTCAGCTCTCAAAATCAGTAATTCATTCTCCAACCTTGGGTCACTTCCTGCATACACTTTTTCCTGAAGACTTTTTATTTTATGTTCCAATTTAGCTCTCTCCTCTCGAGTCTTCTTAGATTTTGATCCTGTATAACTAATAATATGTCCCCTAATAAAAGCTTTGAAAGCCTCCCACTTTACACATGCTGATGTTTGTGTAGTATTGATGTCAAAGAACTCGTCTATCTGTTTTTCTATATACTTGACAAATTCCTCATCCTGAAGCCATTTATGCTGAAATTGCCATCTACCTGATTCCTTTGTCAATTTTTTATCTACATATATTAGACAACAGGGTGCATGATCAGAGATCACGATGTTATCATAAAAGCAGTTTTGAATCTTGGACCTTAATTCTGTGGAAATCAAAAAATAATCAATACGTGAGAATGTCTTGTAGGTACTGGAATAACAAGAATAGGCTTTAACTTGTGGTTTCATTTCTCTCCATATATCTAACAATCTCAATTCTTTCATAAAATGATTAATAGTCATCCTACATCCAATGTACAATCCAGTCCTGTTGATCTATCCACACCTGGATTCAATGTACAATTAAAATCCCCTGCTATTATATGTTGCCCTGTAAGTGATGATAAGATGAGAAATAAATTAGCAAAGAACTTCTGATCATCTATATTGGGACCATATAAGTTCACAAGATTTATATTTTCTAATAGCAAAGAACCTTGAATGATTACATATCTTCCAAATTTGTCTCCAATTACATTTTTCACTTGAAAAGGAACTGATTTATGTATGAGAGTCATAACTCCCCTGGCTCGGGATGAAAATGAAGAGGTGAATACACTTCCCTGCCATCTACTCCTAATTCTTTTAACATCCTCCTCTATCAGATGAGTTTCTTGTAAAAACACAATTCTTGAACCCATGTCCTTTATTTTATTCATAACTTGTTTAAGTTTTTTTAAATTTTGTAGACCTCTGCAATTCCATGAAGTTAAATTAAGATTAACACTTTGGTCCATGATCAATAGAGAGTTTGGGATTACCTTGCAGTGTAAACATGCTCATACAGAGAAGTAAAAACATGAGTGGTTGAACATTCATCCTACAAACTACACACAAACAAATTTCCCCTTCCCACACTTGTGGCAAACCCCCCAAAATCAAAAGAAAAATTCTGTCTCCCGATATAGCCATCGACCGTTCCACACCCACGGGGAACAGCCTAAGCCACTCCTTCTTCATCCTCCCAATCACCCTAACTCTACTGCTTTTAATGACATAACATTAACTCTCCTCTGTAGTTTTCCAACTTAACTCCAAAATTTTTAACAACTTTGTACATCATAGTTTTTTTTTTGTTTTGTTTTTGTTTTGTTTTTTTAATATATAATACAATCTATATTTTGTAAACTTACTATTTACTTCAAGTCAGTCAGATGCCTGTGCAAATGCTTAATTATTCTACCTTATATTTTGTTCATGCTTAGCTCCCACCAGTCTCTTCTTCTTCTTTGATCTTCTTGATGAACTCCTGCGCCTCCTCTGGGGTCTTGAAGATGTGGGTTCTGCCCTCATACGTGGTCAGCAGTCTCGCAGGATAGATTACACCATGACGAATCCCAAGGTTGCGCAGCTCCTTACGTACGGGATCAAACTGCTTCCTCAATTGCTGGATTCCTGTGGCCAAATCTGGGTAGAACCGCACCTGCTGGTCCTGGTGTTTAATCTCTCCTTTAGCACGTGCAGCGTTGAAGATCTTCATCCTGTCTCTGTTGCTAAGAAACTTCATAATTAAGGTCCTCGGCGGTCCCTTATCTCTCCGTGGGCCAATACGATGTGCTTTTTCCAGAACCACTGCTGATTGCAACTCCTCGCTGCCCAGCACCTCCGGAATCCACTTTTCCAGAAAGGAACATACGTCCCGACCTTCTGATTCCTCTGGAAGACCCACCAGCCTCAAATTATTCTGTCTCGACCGAGATTCCAAATCCAAAATATTATCTTCCAGAGATTTTTTTTTTTTTTCCAAAGTGCGCACCTTTAATTGAAGACGGGTGACGTCATCTTCAGCACTAGCGAGACGGAGCTCCATCTGCGCCGTTCGTTCTACACAGTCACCCAATTCCTTTCTTATTCCTTCCAACGCTGTCATAATCCCATCAAATCTAGAGGAAAAGTCCGCTCTCATTGAACTCATGGCAGCCATCAGCGCATCTGCGCCATTCCCCGCAGATATCGCACCGTTGCCAGCCTCCTCCGCCATATATGGAGTTTTGTTTGCTGCGTCACAGACCTGAAAGTCCGTTAATTTGGACTGTTTCGGCGGCTCGCTTTTTCCTTTTCCTGGTTTTCCAGCCTTAGGCTTCGCCGACATATCCTCGCCCAAATGCTGGGATACGTTCTGTCCCAAATGAGAGAGTTATTTGCCGATTTTTTTTCTCCAGGAGCAGAGCAGAGCGAGACACGTCCGTCCTACGTGGCAGCCATAACCGGAAGTAACTTCCTCACTTTTAATACAAGCGAGTGAGGAGACGCACACACTGTGTTCACCCTTGTCATTTTTCCCTTTTAAAGGTAATTGTTTAAGTTGTGATTGTTAAAATGTTTGACTTTTAATACAAGCGAGTGAGGAGACGCACACACTGTGTTCACCCTTGTCATTTTTCCCTTTTTAAGGGGCTTTACACTAGGGGAAGTTTTTGGCAATACTGGACTCTTCAAGTGCAAACCCGTTAAGATTGAACTAAGGCCTGATGCCGAGCCCTACACCCTGATGATACCATGCCACATGCCATTTCCACTCCTGCCAAAAATTGAGGCTGAACTCAAACAAATGCTGGATATGGGAATAATACAAGTGGTCATGGAGGCAACAGATTGGTGTGCCCCGATGGTTCCAGTGGAGAAGAAAAATAAACACCAGGTACATGAGTGTGTCAACCTCAAACGATTGAACAAGGCAGTAAAGTGAGAGAGGTTCATTCTGCCAGTGTTGGAGGACATCGCTCCCAAGTTGACTGGGGCCAAAATATTCTCCACCCTTAATGCCTCATGCGGATTTTGGCAAATCCCCTTACATGAAAATAGCCAAAAATTGACTATCTTCATAACCTCTATAGGCAGATTCTGCTTCAGAGTGCCGTTTGGAATTGCGTCCGCCCCTGAAATTTTTCAGAAGGAGATGTCATTATTGAATGGTTTGGAGGGAGTAGTCGTGGTGATGGCCGACATTCTCATTTATGGTTCGACAATGGAAGAGCACAACACTCGCTTAAATGCTGTCCTGAGTAAAATAAAGGAAAGTGGTTTGAAGTTAAACAAAGCCAAGTACAAATCTGGAAAGTCATAGGTGCAGTACGTTGGCCATGTTTTTAGCACTGAGGACATGAAGCTGGACCTCAGTAAAGGGAAAGCTACAGTATAATGCAAATGCCAAGATCTACAAATGTGGAAGAGCTTTGTCAGGTCTTGGGTCTCATCAGTTATGTTGGTAGATTCCTTCCTGTTCTATTCACAAAACTACACCCAATCACCAGTCTACTCAGGGGAGGGAACCAATGGGTATTCAGCGATGCGCAAGAGCAGACATTCAACACTGTAAAATCTATGCTTGTGTCAGCTCCAGCACTCACATATTACAACGCACAAGACAATACCATCATTAGTGCAGATGCATATAGCTATGGCTTAGGAGCTGCACTGTTACAAGAACATGATGGAGAATTGAAACCAGTAGCATTCTGCTCCCATACACTTTCAGACTCCGAAAGAAGATACTCTCAAATTGAAAAGCATTGTCTTGCAGGTGCTTGGGCGTGTGAACGCTTTGCGCGCTATGTACAAGGCATGGACAGTTTCCGTCTCCAAACAGACCACAAACCGTTGCTACCCCTGATAAACTCTTACGAGTTGGATAAAGCACCCCCAAGAGTCCAGAGACTCCTGATGTGCTTGCTATGATTCAATGTAATGGCTGAGCATGTGCCGGGAAAACAACTGGTCATTGCAGACACTCTTTCCAGGAGCCCACTATTGGAATACAGTGGAGGAGACACAGCTCATGAGGTAGAAGCCCATATAACATCACTTGTTGCTAACGCACCTGGTTCACCCCAAAGACTCAATAAAATATGAATAGCCACACAACAAGACGGACAGTTGCAAACCATCATAGGTTTCATCAGAGATGGATGGCCACTTAAGCAAGCCCAGTTTCCAGCTCTGTGAGGATATCATGCTGCAAGAGCTCATCTCTCAGAAACTGATGGACTAGTGTTATATTAGAACAGGATTGTCATTCCTGTTGCCCTAAGATCAGAAGTGCTGCAGCAGTTGCACGAGGGTCACCAAGGCCTAACAAGGTGCCGAGCACGGACAAAGACATCGGTGTGTGGCCACACATGGGCACTGAGCTTAAAAAGACTGTTAGCATGCAAATTCTGTATTGAAACCAAACCTACTCAACGATGTGAACCACTGCTCTCTACTCCATTGCCAAGGGGCCCATGGCAATGCATTGTTGCTGATGTATGTGAGTTAGGGAAACAAAGTTACCTGATTGTGATTGACTGTTATTCCAGAGATATCGAGTTAGCTCATCTGCCTTCAACATCAAGCATTCAGATCATCAATAGGCTGAAGAGCATGTTTGTGAGATGGGGAATTCCATTTGAGCTGGTCAGTGATAATGCAACACAGTTCACAACTGCAGAATTTAAAGATTTCAGTCAGAAGTATGGCTTTGCACATATTACTTCCAGCCCTCACTATCCTCAGGCAAATGGTGGTGCTGAGCGTGCAGTACAGACTGCCAAGTGTATTCTAAAGCAGCCTGATCCTTATATTGCCCTGATGTGCTACAGAGCAACCCCCTAATGCTGCAACGGGTGTTAGCCCAGCTCTGCTTATGGTTGGAAGACAGATTTGCACCACACTTCCAATGCTACAAGAGAACCTGCAGCCCATCCCGATCAGTCATGATGAGATCCTGCAGCCCGACACATAGACAAAAGCTGCATACAGGTACTTCTTCAACCAACGTTATTCTACTCAACAGCTTCCTGACCTAAATCCTGGACAAACTGTCAAAGTGAGACTGGATGGTGAGAAAGGATGGAAAACTCCAGCAAAACTTGTCAAACAATGCAAAGAACCACGGTCATGCCTGGTGCAGATGGACAACGGAATCATAACAAGACTCAATAGGAGACACCTGCGGATGATTCCAGAATCTGCTGATTCATCAAATCAGCTAGAGCCACAAGTGAAGTGCAGCCCAGCAGTACTCCTCCTCCAAGCTGTTGCAGCCAAAGAGCCAACGTGTTAGACCGAACATATCATTCTGTTCCACAAAAGCCTGTGCAGATCAAATCCAGAAGTCGTGAAGTCCGACCCCCTCTTCATTACAGAGACATTTAGTCAGTATAGACAGACTTTTGTTATAAGAAATGTGTAAGAATAAATAATTGGCAAAGTAAAGACAGCAAAAGAAACGGAAGAGTTCAGCAAAGTTTAATTCTTTTTAGAATCAGTTCTCGGATTAGCAAAAGAGTAATGGTCAGATTTGATGCTAATGACAAAGACTGTTCAACTGTTTTACGTATAGGAACAGTAACTATTGTGGGCAGAATAATCCTTATGTTGCTGTGGACCACGGGCAGTCTACCCCAAAGTCCTAGATTTTATGTTCATTTCAAAGACTTTGACAAGTTGATAAGATGCCTCAGTAAGCTGTTATGAATGTATTCTCAAAAGGGAGAGATGTGATGAGAGCCTACAGGCTACCGCAGTTGCTTGACGATGATATCATTATAGAGATGCAGATGGGATTTGTAGTCACTGCATCATGTTACAAAGCCATTAACAAAAGCAGTTAAAAGAGACACTGAAAGTCTGTTGTTGACCGATATATGCCATCCATGACAGTAGGGAATACCATTAAAGTACACTGTGGATCGGAACAAAACTTGTGTGTGCATGTGATGATGATGATGTCAGTCACCTGTTCATTGATAACTGTGTCCAGTCTCTTCAGACATGCCTGGCAGAATGTGTGGCCACAGTGCAGACGCCGTGGCAACCGCGTTGCTAGGTCATAGCTGCTGAAACACACGATGCACACCAGATCTCGTCTCCTCAGAGACCCTGCCGTCACCAAGTCAACTGGAGTGGGGAGAGGAGGAAGTGGGGTCACGTCTTCTTCCTCTTCCTCTTCTTCTTTTCTGCCATCTGACATTATTTGACTCTGATTAGACAAGAAGAAGAAAAGTTTCTGTTCAAGAAGTAAATAGATTAGACAGGAACTAGTCTGGCACTAAACTGGGATCAGACTGGTAGTAAATTGGGATGATTCTGAGACTAGTCTGGTACTAAAGCAGCACTATGTAACTTTCTTGTTCTGGGTGTTAGCACTGAAAAACAACTATGGCGACTATGACCTCAGCCCCAACAGCCAATCACAGGGTGCTTTGTTTTTGGTGATTAAAGTTGTGCCCTGTGATTGGCTGTTGGGACTGAGGTCAGAGCCTCCATAGTTGTAGTCTTTCAGTGTTCCTACCAAGAACAGAGCTGTTGCAGGCAATGTGGGCCCACTCAGGTTATGGGGGAAGTGACATTAATACCTATGACTCATTCTCTAGCAACAGGTTTGAATAGCTCCCCATGTCTTGCTCATCTTTTAAGAATATGAGCAGACATATATAATGCAAGTGTATGCATCAGTAACATGCATTGGTAACATGTTGGCTAACCTCACGACCTTGACTTTCTGATCTTAAAACCAAAGCCACAGGTGCGGGTCCCAAGATCAATCTATCCATCCATCCATCTTCTTCTGCTTAATCCTTTTCGGGTCATGGGGGGCTGGAGCCTATCCCAGCATCTTTGGGCGAAAGGCAGGGTACACCCTGGACAGATTGCCAGTCCATTGCAGGGCCAACACAGAGAGACAGACAACCATTCACTCTCACAGTCATACCTAAGGACGATTTAGAATCCTCAGTTTGATGCCAATTGACCTAACTTGCATGTTTTTGGCATGTGGGAGGAAACCGGCAGCTCGGTGGTGGAGTGGTTAGCACTGTGGCAGCACAGCAACTCCCCCTTCGCCAGGGGATTCTGGGTTCCATCCAGCCCCTGACCAACAGTGATCTGTATGGGTTTATTCCGGGATTTCTCCGGTTTCCTCCCACATGCCAAAAACATGCAAGTTAGGTCAATTGGCATCAAACTGGGGATTCTAAACTGTCCTTAGGTATGACTGTGAGAGTGAATGGTTGTCTGTCTCTCTGTGTTGGCCCCCAAGATCAATCTGTGTATCAAATTCAATGACTCTAGCTTCACTTGTTCTCAGGTTAGAGAGCAGATGACCCTGTGCCCTTGATATTTGACCTTTTGACCCCAAAAAGGAGGTTACAGCAAGGGAGCCTCAAGTCCAACTTCTGTACCAGGTTTGGTGATCCAGCTGCTAATAGCAATAATATGATGGTCATAATGTGAAATCATACTAAGACATCATGCAACCTCGATTCTTGACCTTTTGACCCCACATATAGGTCAAGTCCAGAGGACTTCCAGATGAACCGTAAGTAGAACTTTGAGAGAAAAGAAAAAGCACTCGGAGAGCACAGACCTCCGCCAAGCGCCACAGTTCCCCCCATACAGTGTTTGTGTGTACGTTTTCAGATTCCTTGACCATGAAAACGTATGACTAGCAATTGGATTCACAATGATAGGATTAGTGGTTGAGTAGTTATTCACGAAAATCGCATTGTCTGTAATGGCGGTTTAGCGCCACAGTTCCCCCCATACAGTGTTTGTGTGTACATTTTCAGATTCCTTGACCATGAAAACATATGACAAGCAATTGGATTCACAATGATAGGATTAGTGGTTCATTAGTTATTGACGAAAATGGCATTTTCCGTAATGGCGGTTTTCTTCTCGACGGTGATCCGGATCACCACCAAAATGTAATCATCTGTAGGATACCCCATTTCTGACAATCTGTGAAAATTTCATGAAAATCCGTCTATAACTTTTTGAGTTATCTTGCTAAAAAACAAACAAACAAAAAATTCCTGGATCCAGACGGTGATCCAGATCACCACCAAAATCTAATCATCTGTAGGATACCCCATTTCTGACAATCTGCGAAAATTTCATGAAAATCCGTGCATAACTTTTTGAGTTATCTTGCTAACAAACAAACAAACAGACAAACAAACAAACAAACCAACGCCGATGATCACATAACCTCCCCCTTTGGCGGAGGTAATGATAGCACTAATGCCAACAAGTAGACATTTGGGTATGCATGGATTTTATGCTAAAAGACATGAACTGAACAATATTCATGCTTGCCAATCCAAAACAAAAACAAGCTTTTGGAGGAAAATTTGTGAACTTTGCAAATGGTGATAGCTGGGCTGTAGCATTGTTGTTAGAGAAGCCAGTTTTTCATCTTAAATGTTTGCTTATCATCACATTGTTGTTTTTATGGTTCAATACATCAGTTTTCTTATGGATATCATCTTTATTAGGGTCAAATTAAACTAGGATCAGAATAGGATTAGACTATGAGGAAGTGTTGTAGTCAAGACCACACCAAGACCAGATCTAGACCTGACTGTGCCAAGACCAAGACTTAAAGGGGCCAAGACCAAGTCACCAAGTTGAGACCAAGTTGTACATACACCGTGATCTTGGTTTCAGTTTGGTCTCTGGCTGTGTTGGTCTTGACTTGTTCTTAATACACTCTGTTTGCAGTAGTGTTGTAGTCAAGGCCACACCAAGACCAGACTGTGAGTAAACTGGCAATAGTATAAACAGTATAAAGAGTTTCTCTAATGTAAATAGATCTGATCATCCCAGGGGTTCCCAAGGACACTTCATCCTACAGACCAGAAGAACTGGGAAATGAACTGCCAACATTCAAATTAGTGAAGCTCAACTTCCTGAACCACATCTAACACTTGAAGTATTTTATTCTCACCTGCTGTTATTCTCTTCACATCTTCTCTTTCTTCCTTTTTATTTTTCTTCGTTAACTTTGCTTAAATGTCTTTCCAGTTCTCATTCATTTATTCTGTTCTTTTCCTGTTTCTGCTGTCCAGTTCCTGTTCTCGTTTTGTTTTTAGTGGAGTTTCCCTCCTTCCTCCCGTTGTTTTGGTTCTTTCTTTTGCCGTTTGTATTGTTTCTGCTCCTCGGTTGTCCTTATTTTTCTTGGGCTGCTCCCCTCCTCCTCCCTTCTGCCCTTCTTCCTCCTTCATTGGAGAGACGTTTCCTCATCAATAATTCAGTACGATGCTCTACCTGTTGGACAGCAACAACAAAGTTCTAAAATAAAATCAAGCATATATGTGACTCAAAGCCGTAGAACAATAAAATGACACAAGAAATGATCTTCAACTCAAATGATCAACAGAGACAGGATAAACGTTCTTTGCATTAATACACAACCAGTCACGCAAACAACAATCTTATCTGTGATCTGATCAGCCAATAGAAAGTGGAGCTGTCCTCAGGTTTCCATTGACTGCTGGTGTTGACCTATCATGTTACATGTTGGTGAAGACGGGTACTGTCGCCTAAACAACAATAACAGAAGGATAAGCTTCTGTGTTCATCGGTTTTATGTTCTTAAGTTCATTCACATTATCAGGAAAATTAAACCCTTGATAACAACACAGGGTAACTTTTCCTGGTCCAGCACTTTTAGGATGTGGGGCCGCAGCAGGTGGAATTGCTGTAAAAACGGGTTGCATCCGTTTCTGTGGATGACTAACACTAAACATGTATGTAGCACTTTGTAATACAGCCCACAAATTACAGGGTAAGTAATGTAAGTACTAGGGGAAAAAACGGGGCAAAAAAGGGGTAAAAACAAAGTAAAATAAGTAAAAGCAGTGGGAAAAAAACAGGTTAAAAGAGTAAGGGTTAGCCAACTGCAGGGGCAGGGACTGTATTATGTCTTAACTTTCATCTGCATTATCATGTAATTACAGCAAAAACAGGGTACAAACATGGCAAAAACAGGGAAAAACCTGGTAAAATTTTGGGAAAAAATACAAAAAGAACAAAGTAAACCAGGTTATTTACTGTTTTCTATTTTTATGTCTTTTATTTATTTACTGTTTGATTTTATGGAAAGCACTTTGTTATCCTGTCTATGAAAAGCACTCTACAAATAAACATTATTATTATTATTATTATTATTGTTACACATTGCATAAAGGTGGGTAAATGTGAAATTTATGTGCATTTTTGTGTGAATGGTCTGTAATTGGCCCAGGTTTCAAAATGTTAATTAAAAAAACTTATACATTAGAGATTTAGCTGTTTAAGTAACTATTCTTACTTTGTAGAGAGAGGAATGAGCAGACGAGGCAGTGAGCTGGAGCAGAGCAGACTTTATTCTCTCTCTCTATCCATCAGTCAACAAGAAGAATAACCCAGGTCACTGGCATCTCTCTTTTATACCATACATGCTGCCTAGTGAACTGGGGGGGTTCACATTACAATACATACACTTACAATTACAATTCCCTTTGTCACCCAGCTTGTCGGCGCATTATTATGCAGTCCGGAGGAGAATGCGTATTATCATGCGGTCCTATGGAGGAAACCACAGTCTGTCCTGCATATCCGTTTAACAGCCTTTAAGCGTCTCCTCCTGTGCCATTCAGTCTGACTGGAGAATGTAATGTCTGGGTCCCCCACACCTTAAACTAATACTAATGCTGCCTTTTGACATGAATTTGGGTGAGCGCTGCAATATCTTGCTTTGTATTTGGTTGATGTGCTTCACTCTCCAGGAGCACCATGAATATTAATTGGCAGCAGCTGGGCAATCACACTCACCTGTCTCTCCAGAGGCAGACTTACCATTAGACAAAGGTAGGCAACTGCCTTAGGCCCCGATCTGCTAAGGGCCCCGATCTACTAGGAGCCCCATATATATTGTTTAAGTGTTTAGTGTGGAGATGTGAGAATGACGAGGCAGAGTTCTCTCTCAAGTCAGCTTTATTCACATCACCATCGTCTCAAAGCAGTAAGAGAGCCACACAGGAAACTCTCGTCCTTAAATATCAGGACTCTTACAGTTCACACGTCACATGAATCACCTTGCATTATAAAGACAGTAACAATGCATCCTCTCTCCATGATATCACTTCCACTGTCTACAATGCATCCCTTATTTAATCCTTTAATTAAACCCCCCACAGTCTCAGGCCTTGCATACCAAAGCTAAGATTCTTGCAGCTTCCTGTAATCACCCAGGAAGCCTCTTACTTTGTTCTGACCTAAAATGTGAGTCACAAAACAGGTCCCGTATGTGTGTCCACCACATTAGCATATTTAACATGATGTCTGATAAACTAAAGAAACGCGAGTATTTACAAAAACATCAAATCAAATCACTAACTGCTGAAGTCATTCTATGACACGGTGGTGGCATCAGCCATCACTTTTGGAGTGGTCTGCTGGGGCAGTGGCATTACTGCAGCCGATAGGAAGAGACTGAACAAACTGATTAAGAAAGCTAGCTCTGTCCTGGGGCAACGCCTTGATCCGATGGAGGAGATAGGAGAGAGAAGGACGGTGGCTAAGCTGTCATCTCTGCTGGAGTCCGAGTTCCACCCTATGCAGGACATACTGGATGCACTGAGGAGCTCATTTAGCAGCAGACTACATCATCCCAGGTGCACAACCGAGAGGTTTCGTAGGTCCTTCCTACCAACGGCTGTCAGACTGTACAACCTAAGCAGGGCTGCTCGCAGAGATAGCAAAAAGACGTAACAAACTAATAGTTTTTTTTTTTTTTTTTTTTTTTTGAATGCAAAAGATGCAATAGACTTACACAATGGTCCTCTCCGGCATACAACTAGGAACATACCGGTCGCTATGGAGGGTGAGAATATGTATGGGCACATAATCATACCATGTAGGATAACTAAATAGACGGTTATGCTGTTTCATCCCACCTAGCAACAATGCTCTGCACTGTGTGTGTTTATATATTTACATATTTATTCCATCTAGCTACAATGCTCTGCACTGGGTGTGTTTATATTTATATATCTATATATTTATTCCATCTAGCTACAATGCTCCGCACTGTGTTTTTATATATCTACATATTATTCCATCTAGCTACATTGCTCCACACTGTGTGTGTTTATATACTTGCATATTTATTCCACCTAGCTGCAATGCTCCATACTGTGGGTGTTTATATATTTACATATTTATTCCATCTAGCTACAATGCTCTGCACTGTGTGTTCATATATTCATATATTTATTCCATCCAGCTACAATGCTCTGCACTGTGTGTGTGTGTGTGTGTATATATATATTTTATAGTAATATGTACATATGTATATTAGCTGCTCTTGCTTGCTTGTTTTTTCTTGCCTTCTGATTGTTGCTCTGAGTGTTGCTATCCCTGTGCTGTTGCAATCCTGGAATTTCCCCGTTGTGGGACTAATAAAGGCTTATCTTATCTTATCTTATCTTAACGTAACATCCTCCCCCCTTCTCTTCAGACTGTTGGACTCTTCCATGTTGTCTCAGAGGTATGCACATGTGCGTATGTTTGGTTACTAGTGGTGTGCAATACTGCAAGATTTGGTATTGATCCTATACCAAGTAAATACAGGGCCAGTATCGACAATACCAATACTTTTTATAATGAAGGTGGATGCATCATCAAATTACTAAATCTGAATGAATTTTTATGGCATTCAAGTGTTTTGTGATTTTTCCTTTGGATTAGTAATTTGTTAAAACCCAGGACAGAATTTGGGTTAAGTTTATAGCTGAATAGATAATACTGTGGTGGCACTGTGAGGGGAATTCTCCACCCAGAGTCGGGAGCCGGTGACATGATTGGTAAACCCAGAAGCAGACTCAGACTCTGAATAAACACAATTATCCTTTATGTCATGGTCTGAGTGCCGATCTCGTCCGCGCTCGGGTCATGCAGTATTTTCCTCCCATTCTGTATTATTCCTTATGGTCTCTCAGAGCTCTTGTTCTGACAGCGTCTCTGCAGGATTTCCGGCTGTCAGAGCTGAGCTCAGCAGTGACAGCTGGAATTAATTGAGCTGATGACGCCCTCATCAGCTGATCAATCCTCCTGCCCTATTTAAGGGAGCAGCCTCCGTCTCTCGGGGCTGGGACCTCGTATGAGTAACGCTGGTCTTCCCAGTGTTAGGCTGGTGTCCCCATTTCCTGGCTCCAGTCATCCTCTCAATCCTAGCTACTCTCAGTAAGTTATCCCTTAGTCTGTGTATTTCGTCAGTGTGTCTTAGCCACAGTTTTTATTTGTGTTTCGCTCCACGAGGTGCATTATTTTGTACATTGTATCAGTCCTTTAATAAATACGCAAACTCACTGGTTGCCTATAGTGTTATATTAGTGGTCCGCCAGGACTGCTCCATGACAGTAGATCGCAGCCAAACGAGACGCTGGTGACCGTGAGTTTGCTTAATTGGGCTTCTAGTTTTCCCCTTTCCGTGTACCAGTGTGCTGGGAGATGGCATCGTCACGCAAGGGCTACGCCATGAGCCTAGGCTATGAGCTGGTGATGGCCCTTATCAAGATCGATGGGATCATTTCCAGCGCTCGGCATCACACTGTCCCCAGCATCTCATGCTGGTACCTGGACCTCGCTGAGGCGACTATTAACCGCCATCCTCACCGTGATTTCAGGGTGGTCAGCGTAGCGAGGATGGCGGAGATCTCTGCATTCCGGGAGAAGCTCTGTGGGCTGAAGGGAAACTCTGGCAGAAAGCCGAAGGGAAGACATCCTCGCTCCTCTTCTCGGGATCCCATTCCTGTCCCCCATCCAGTCCAGGAGTTCACACCACCCAAGGGTCATCCCCAGCGGAGAAAGACGTCAGCCGGGATTCCCCTGGCGTGTCCTCAGCAAGAACCCCGTCCGGATCCAGTTCCAGGTAGCCGCATGAACTCTGTCTCCCAGCCAGCTGTAGCCTCTGCATCTCATCGGAGGGGTAAGACAACCGCCGCCGCCTCCGGGTTGTATGTGCCTCATCCCCAGACCGCCTCAGCGGTTCCTCCCTCCTCCTTGACGCTCTCTCCAGCGGCTGAGAACTCCACGAGTCTTGCTCCAGCTGTGCCTGTCATCGATCCGGCTTGAGTGGCTCCTCCTCGTCTTCCCGGGGGGGCCCTCCATCACCATCCAATGGGGAAGGGAGAAAATGAAGCCCACCGCAGCAGCTTCCATCGGCCCTTAGTGGATCAGGCAAGTGGCTTTTCATTCTTTCCCTCCACTGGGTGAATTGCCTTGTTCGATCCCTGGGGGTGAAGTTCGGGGTTCTCAGTCCCTTGAACTTCCTCCACCTGCTGCAATTATGAATTGTGAACCTGCTACCTGTGTGTCTCCTTCCCCTGAGCGTTCCCTGGTGCCAGGACAACACCGCCGGACAAGGAGGGAGCCTGCAGCCCTGGAGTGCCTGGTTCCAGCCCCGCAGCCACGTCATGGGCAGAGGAGGAGGGCGGACTGCCAATTGGAGCCTGCGCCGACGACTAAGCGTCCCCGGGTCTCCATGGAGGAGCGGTTCGACCCAGCAGGTCAAGAATCCCCTGCCACCAGGCCGTGCGGGTTTTCAGCATGGACGTCGGCGTCAGGGAATCTCCAAACTGAGGACACCATCATGCCGATTGCGGAGCCCGCCGCAGTCGAGTGGGAACCAGAGGTGGACCTTCAGCGCACTGAACCCGGATCATCGAAGTCCTGGGCTGTGGTGGAGCCCGAGATCAGGTGAGTGCTCTATTTTGTCTTCCTTTCTTCTGTTCTGGAGCATTTTTGCCTGTCTCTTGGGGAGACGAGCCGGGCGCAGCTGTCCGCTGCGTCCGAGCCTGTCTCGCTGGGCTCTGCTGCTGCCGGTGATTCTGATCCCGGTTCTCTGTTCTCCTCTGAGCCTTCTCCCAGGGTCACCGGTGACGAGCCTGCTCCGGTCGTTGCCTTGGGGGTTCTGGGTTTGGGTCTGAAGGTCATCCCTGGTGCTGCACTGGCCCAGTCGGGGTCCATCGTGGGTTGTGTTCCGGCCCAGTCGGGGTCCGTCGTGGGTGCAATGCAGGCCCAATCGGGGTCCAACGTGGGTGCAACGCGGACCCAATCGGGGTCCATCATGGACGCTGTTCTGGCCCAGTCGGGGTCTGTCGTGGTTGCAGCATGGTCCCACTTGGGATCCAACGTGAGTGCAGCGCCAGCCCGTGTGGGGTTCGGAGAAGGAGCTGCAGCTCCTCCGCCAATTGACACCGGACTGGTCCCTCATTGTTTTCCTGATCCCTTTTTCCCTCCACCTGGTGCCGCTGGGATCTCCCTTAACTGACGCGGCTCTCCCTCGCTATCCCTCTCAATAGGGAGGCCACCTCCGAGTTCTCCCCTGCGGTCCTGGTGGCTGGATGACGCGGGTCGGCCGCCTGGGAAACTGCTTCGCCTGTTTGGCATTCTGGGTCGGCCACCTGACAAACTGGACCTTTTGTTCGGCTACCTGGTTCATCCGCCAGAGGTACTGGTTCTCCGGGCCTGGGACTGGGATAGACCGCCGGAACTCATTCTTCTTCCCCTGTTAGCGATCTGGACACTGGATGCGGGTAGACCGCCTGAACTTATTGTTTTCCTTTATTTCTTTATGATCTGCCTGCTGTCATCCCTGTAGAGTTTTTTCCCTCCTCTGTAGTTCTGGGGTGCCCTTGTGTTTTTCCTTTTTTCTATAAACTATATTGTACTGTGTATATCGCCACTCTTCAGCATGTTTTTTTGTTCTCCTTTTGTCTAGTATTATTAGGGTGCATTGTATTTTGGTATGTGCCTGTATTTCAGTTTCTCCCTCCTATTGTTTGAGAGGTTCTTTTTGTTGCCTCTGTCAGTTTATTTGGACTTATTGAATTCTGTTTTTCACCACTGTTTAGCGTGTCTTTTTTTTCCCTTCCTCTGTTTGAAAGACGCTCTGTGGGGGGTTTTTTCCCGTTGCCTGTGTATCATGGTCTTTAGGCATAGTATCTGTTATTTGCCTCCATTGTTCTGTTTCTGCATTTTCTCCTGTGCATTATAAAGTATATTTGTGGTTTTGGGGTTTTTTTTCCCCCATGCTCTGTTGTTGTACCAGGTTCAGATTTGTTTCTGTATTCCCCCTTGTCATTTTTGTCCCGGTTCCTTTCTTGATGTTTTTTTTTTTTCTGGTTCTCACCCTTCTGGCCTTCCCCCCGCCTCCTCCCACCCTGGGTGGGGGGGAGGCTTGGATGTTACGTTTATGCCCAGAGTGCGTCGTTCAGGGGGGAGTACTGTCACGGTCTGAGCACCGAGATCGTCTGCGCTCGGGTCATGCAGTATTTTCCTCCCATTCTGTATTATTCCTTATGGTCTCTCAGAGCTCTTGTTCTGACAGTGTCTCTGCGGGGGTTCCGGCTGTCAGAGCTGAGCTCAGCAGTGACAGCTGGAATTGATGACGCCCTCATCAGCTGATCAATCCTCCTGCCCTATTTAAGGGAGCAGCTTCCGTCTGTCGGGGCTGCGACCTCGTACGAGTAACGGTGGCCTTCCCAACGTTAGGCTGGTGTCCCCATTTCCCGGCTCCAGTCATCCTCTCAATCCTAGCTACTCTCACTAAGTTATCCCTTAGTCTGTGTATTTCGTCAGTGTGTCTTAGCCACAGTCTTTTTTTGTATTTCGCCCCACAAGGCGCATTATGTTGTACATTGTATCAGTCCTTTAATAAATACGCAAACTCACTGATTGCCTATAGCGTTACATTAGTGGTCCACCAGGACTGCTCCATGACACTTTATTGTAGAGTGAGTGAGTGAGTGCGTGCGTGTGAGTGTAGATGTGAGCAGTGGGGCGAGCAGAGCACGGATCGAACTGGCAACCCTAGGAGAGAGAGAAGACAGTTGTATAAGTTCACTGCGGCCGAATAGAATGAACAAGTGAATGTACAGTCTTACTAGGCGGGTGAGGAGCTGAGGCGCAGAAGGACTCCCAGGCTGTTCCGTCCATTCACCACTGTTTGTTCCATGTCTGTGCTGTCGCTGAGGGGTAAGGCGAAATCGTGCAGGTAAGTTCTCAGTGTTCATGCAGAGTGTTCTTACTTGAAGTAGGGGAGAGCTGGCTCCCAGAAGACTTGACGGAGCCGGAGGAGGAGAAGGAGGCGAAACAGGAGGAAGAGATGTAGACGAGAAGATCTCTTCAGTCCGAAGGAGCATTGACGTCTCCGTGCAGACCAAAGGCAGCACAGCTTAAGTAGGCTGTAGATGAGTGGGTCAGGTGTGCGCGCAGCTGTGGAGGCAATTAGGACAGTAGGCACGCAGAGCAGATCACCACAGTACTCCCCCCCACGGAACGACTCTCGACGGCCGACCCAACCTACCCGGGTGCGTCTAGTGGAAGTCCCTAATGAGCTATGGGTCCATCACAAAGGAGGGACGCACCCAGGATCTCCATTCTGGACCATAACCCTCCCAGTCCACCAGGTACTGAAGGCCACGTCCCTGCGTCAGATGTCCAGGATGCAGTTGACCTTCCAAGCGGGGTCACCATCGATCATCACCAGTGGAGGTGGAGTGTTGGGCGGGGGACACAGAGGGCTGGAAACAAAGGGTTTAACCTGAGAGACGTGGAAGGTGGGACAGATGCGGAGAGAAGGGTGGAGAGCCAGGCACACAGCGACGGGATTGACAAAATGGGTGATGTAGAAAGGACCAATAAAGCGCTGGGATAACTTCCTGGACTCAATCTTAAGATTGATGTTTTTAGTGGACAACCATACCTGCTGCCCGACCCGGTAGGAAGGGGCCGGGGTCCTGCGGCGATTGGCGATGTCCAAGTTGCGATCTGTCGTGCACCGAAGTGCGGCCCAAGTAGCCTTCCACAGCCAGCGACAGCGCTTCATGTGGGCCTGCACGGAGGGCACCGCGATGTCTCCCTCCTCCTCCGGGAACAGTGTGGGATTGTACCCAAGGGAAGCCTCAAACAGAGAGAGACCTGTGGCAGAGGAAACCATAGAATTATGAGCATACTCGACCCACAGTAGGTGGGAGCTCCAGGATGCCGGGTTGGAGGCCGAAACCCACCGCAGCACTGCCTCTAACTCCTGGTTGGTGCGCTCGCACTGGCCGTTGCTCTTGGGATGATACCCTGAGGACAGACTTACCGTGGCCCCGATGGCCTTACAGAATGTTTGCCAAACCTGCGAGACAAACTGGGGTCCACGGTCTGACACAATGTCCACAGGGATGCCGTGGAGCCGCACCACATGTAGAACAAGCAGGTCCGCCGTCTCCCTGGCCGACGGGATCCCCTGTAGGGGAATGAAGTGGGCCACCTTGGAGAACCTATCCACGACCATGAGGATGACGATGTTGCCTGCAGAGGGGGGACGACCGGTGATAAAATTTAGGGCCTCGTGGAATCAGAGTCTGCTGGGGATGGGAAGGGGATGAAGTAGGCCCAATGGTGGAGAAGAGGAAAACTTGCAGGTGGCGCACTGGGGACAGGCTCGTATGTATTCCCCCACGTCCCTCCGTAGCGAAGACCAACAGAAAGTTCTCTGTAGCTGGGCCACCATGCGCGCCATCCAGGGTGACACAGCAGCTTGGAGGAGTGTGCCCAATAGATGATCTCACCCGGGACCGAAGAGGACACATACATCCGTCCCGCTGGCCCACCACCCGGGTCAGCCTCAGTCTCCTGTGCTTTCCTAACCCTCTCCTTGATGCCCCACGAGGGGGCACCCACGATGCATGAAGGTGTAACAATGGGATGTGGCGGCACCTCAGCTGCATCAGGGGAGAACTGTCTGGAGAGCGCGTCTGGTTTGGTGTTCCTAGACCCCAGGCAATAGGTGATGGTGAAATTAAATCTACCAAAAAACAGGGACCAGCGGGCTTGACGAGAGTTGAGCCGTTTTGCCGTCCTGAGGTACTCCAAATTTTTATGATCGGTCCAAACGACAAAAGGCTGGGAGGCCCCCTCCAACCAGTGATGCCACTCCTTCAAGGCTAACTTGACCGCTAGCAGCTCCTTGTCCCTGATGTCATACTTCCTCTCTGCAGGGGAAAGCCTGCAGGAGAAGAAGGCGCAGGGGCGGATCTTGTCAGCGGCGGGAGAGCACTGGGACAATACAGCTCCCACCCCAGAGTCAGAGGCGTCCACCTCCACCAAACACTGCAGCGCAGGGTCCACCTGGGCCAAAATAGGAGGAGAGGAGAACACAGATTTCAACTTAGCAAAGGCCGCCTCCGCCTCCACAGTCCACCGGAATGGCACCTTGGTGGAGGTGAGGTGAGTGAGAGGTAGTGCAATGATGCTGTAGTCCTTGACAAAGCGGCTGTAGAAATTGGCAAAACCCAGAAACTGCTGCAACTGTCTCCAGGAAGATGGAAGAGGACACTCCACCACCGCCTTCCTCTTGTCCGTGAAACTCACACTTTTCGGCCTTGACGTACAGTTTGTTCGACAGAAGGCACTGTAGGACCCGCCTGATGTGTACCCGATGTTGTTCGAGGGACTGGGAAAAAATAAGAATGTCATCGAGATAAACAAACACAAAAGAGTACAAAAAATCCCTCGAAACATCATTGATCAGTTGTTGAAAAACTGCAGGAGCATTGGTCAAACCAAAGGGCATCACCAAATACTCAAAGTGACCACCAGGAGTGCAGAACCCCGTCTTCCACTCATCCCCTTCCTTGATCCTCACCAGGTGATAGGCGTTGCGGAGATCCAGTTTAGTGAACGCTGAGGCCTCCTGGAGAGAATCAAAGGCGGTGTTAATGAGGGGGAGAGGTGGCTCAGTTGGTAGAGCATCCGCCCCACACCCGGGAGGCAAGGGTTCAAATCCCGGCCGGGTCATGCCGAAGACCATATAAAGGTAGAACTTCCTGCCGTCCAGCTTGGTGCTCAGCAATAATGGAATGGAGGAGGGAAATTTGTGGCGGTGCCTTGCATGGCAGCGGCCCGTTGATTCTACACTTGGGGTGTGTGTGATTAACACAGTAGAAAGGTAAAGCACAATCTCGTTCTACTGTACATGATTGCTTGTACAGTTGAATGACAATCAAGGGTGATTTAATTTAATTTAATATTTGTCTTTGAGTGTGATGTTATTTAGCTCCCTGAAGTCAATACAAGGCCTAAGCGAACTGTCCTTCTTCCCCACAAAAAAGAATCCTGCCCCCACCGCTGAAGATGACTGCCTGATGATGCCAGAGCTCAGTGATTCCTTGATGTACTTATCCATTGCCTCCTGCTCCAGGACAGAGAGGCTGTAAAGCCGGTTGGATGGCAAAGGAGCCCCCTTCAGGAGGTTAATGGCGCAATCATAGGGGCGGTGGGGGGTGGAGCAACAACGCTTTAGCCTTGCTAAAAACGGAGCCCAGATCATGGTATTCAGGGGGTACTAATGAGAGGTCAGGCGGGGGGGGGGGGGGGGTGTCAGAAGAACAGAGGGGAACAGAAGGGGAGTAGGCAGCGGACTGTAAGCAGGCACTCAAGCAAAAAGAGCTCCAGGAGACAATGCTTCCCGATCGCCAATCAATGACAGGATTGTGCAGCCGAAGCCAAGGGTAGCCCAGAATAACAGGGGAGGCTGAGGCGGGAAGCATTGCCTGAAACTAACACTGAGACAGGGGCAGTTTGTTTAACGACAATGACCAGCGGAACTTTAGAGAGAGCAATCAGTTTTAAAGGAGTCTTCAGCTGGTAACAGGGAAGCCCCAGCCGGGTTGCCAGATTCTCTGAAATAAAACTCTGCCCAGCCCCGGAATCACTGAGTGCGTGGGTGGATATTTCATTGTGAATATGCTGAAAACGAATGGGGAACAGAAATTTAGTAAGGGTCTTAGCTCGGGATGAGTCCGTGAGTCCCCCTACTGTGACGCACAGACCCCCCCCCCTTTTGGCCAAATAGGGCAAGAAGCCAGCTCATGCTACTCACTAGCACAATAAAGGCATAACCTGAGCTCCCGGCAGTATTGCCTTTCAGCTGGAGGCAGCTTGGATTGGCCCATCACCATGGGCTCCTCAGCCTCCAAGGAATCAGAGGGGGGAAGGGTTAGCAAGGGGGGCTGCGGGGAGCGGCGAAACTGCGAGCCCAAGCGACCCAGAGGTCGACGTTCACTGGCTCGCTCTCTAAGGCGGTTATCAATACTAATGGTGAGGGAGATTAGCTCATTCAACTTGTTAGGTTTTTCCACATGGGCCAACTCATCCCGCAGACTAGGGCTAAGACTACACGTGAATATGCTGCAGAGAGAGGCATCCTCCAATCCCACCTCCGCTGCCACCACCTGGAAGTCCACCGAATAATCGGCGACAGATTTAGTACCTTGTTTGAGATTAAGTAACTGGGTGGTGAGTACATTATCTCTGTCAGAGTGGTCGAAAACCTCATTAAACTCTGCCACAAACTGATCATACGTAATATTAGCGTAGTTGGGCTGAGTCATTATATGACTCGTATACCCAAGCTAAGGCCCGCCCCTCCAAGAGATTGACTACATATCCTATACGACTATGATTTGTGGGGAAGTCCCCTGGCACTCGCTGAAAAACAGTACCACACTGCAGTAGAAAACCCCGTGCCTCCCCTAGCTTACCACTGAATCGTGTGGGGTGGGGACTGGAGTTAGCCGGGACTGCTGGGAGAGACGAGGGGTGGAACTAGCTGGCCCGGCCATGCCCCCAGGAGCAGGTGGAGCAGGCTGTGACAGAGTAAGGCGATCCAGACAAGTGTTAATCTGCATGAGTTGTGTGAGTGTGACTTGCTGCTGAGAGGATAACTGATCTAGATGAGCCTTGATGGTGTTTAGTCGCTGTGCAAGAGCACCGTCTGCTGGGTTTGTCGGACGGAGAGGTACTGACATGATTGGTAAACCCAGAAGCAGACTCAGACTCGGAATAAACACAACTATCCTTTATTGTAGCGTGAGTGAGTGAGTGCGTGCGTGTGAGTGTAGATGTGAGCAGCGGGGCGAGCAGAGCACGGATCAAACTGGCAACCCTAGGAGAGAGAGAAGACAGGTGTATAAGCTCACTGCGGCCGAATAGAATGAACAAGTGAATGTACAGTCTTACTAGGCGGGTGAGGAGCTGAGGTGCAGAAGGACTCCCCGGCTGTTCCGTCCATTCACCGCTGTTCGTTCTGTGTCTGTGCCGTCGCCGAGGGGTGAGGTGAAGTCGTGCAGGTAAGTTCTCAGTGTTCATGCAGAGTGTAAAGAGGAATGCTGGTCCGCCGCCTGGAGGCTTCCACCTGTGCACAGGGGAGAAGAGGTGAAAGGGAATGGAATCCCGGTTACTTACTTGAAGTAGGGGAGAGCTGGCTCCCAGAAGACTTGACAGAGCCGGAGGAGGAGAAGGAGGCGAAACCCCGAAGAGGTAGGAGGAAGAGATGTAGACTAGAAGATCTCTTCAGTCCGAAGGAGCATTGACGTCTCCGTACAGACCAAAGGGCAGTGCAGCTTAAGTAGGCTGTAGATGAGTGGGTCAGGTGTGCGCGCCAGCTGTGGAGGCAATTAGGACAGCAGGCATGCAGAACAGATCACCACAGCCGGGGGGAAGAGAGAATAATAGACTGAAGGAGGAAGTGGTACCGGGGGGTCTCAGACAGAACAAAAAGGACTATTCGCCCCCCGGGGAGTTCAGGAAGCACCAGAGCGGCTGAAGGAAGAGAAGGTGTGAGAAGCGGGTCTGGCGTTATGTGATGTTAATGTGTCATGCATGTCTTTGTTCCACTGATTGTATTGTGTTGGGCTTCCTGGGTCTCATTGCATGAAATTAAAGGTTATAAAAAGAAGATGCTCAGAGACCCAGGCAGATTTTTACTGTACTTGATGTTGGAGAAGGAATAAAGCTTGTGTGTCATCCAGCTCATGCCTCGTCTGCTTCCTTCCTCCACATTGGTGACCCCAAGACGTGCCATGGAGAATGGGCCGATCACCGCCCCGAAGACTACCTGGAGGGAGAGCACCAGCGCCGCGTGTGCTGTCTCAGTCAAGCTCCCAGACTTCTGGCTTCACAACCCAACCGCGTGGTTCCTGCATATAGAAGCCCAGTTCACACTCCGCGGGATCACAACGGACGACACGAAATATTACTATGTGGTCGCTGCGCTGGATGCACACACCACACAACAGGTGACGAGCCTGCTCCAGGAGCCACCGGCCCAATGGAAATATGAAGCGCTCAAGCGGATGCTACTCTGTCTGACAGTAAGAGGGCAGAGAGGCTCCCAACAAGATTAAAGTTAGGTGACAGATTAGCCGTGGAGCTCATGGAGAGCATGTTGGCACTGAGGGGGAAGGACGATGAATCTTTTCTGTTCACCCACTTGTTCCTCAGGAACTACCTACCTGCTATAGCAAGGGTGATCCTGGCCAACTCAGCTGGTTACCAAAGAATACCGTGCCCTGGCGCAGGAAGCAGACAGCATCATTTTGGCAACCAGAACTCTCAGCGTGCAGGCAGTGGCACCGGCATCCATGAGGGACTCCATTGAGGACGGACACCAAGAGATGGCGGAACGGGGCGATCTGTTTCTATCATCACCGTTTTGGCTTGAATGCCCAATGCTGCCTGCTGCCATGCCAATTCAAGAAGCCGGGAAGATGGCATGGCCGGCAGTCTGTAGCAGCTGCAACCGCTGGCGACAGGAACAAGCTGCTTTATGTCATGGACACACGTTTGAGGAGATGGTTTTTGGTGGACTCCGGCTCCCAGAAGAGCCTCATCCTGCCGGTCAGCGCAGACAGGTCGGCAGGAGGCAGCGGTTCTGAGCTCATGGCTGTCAATGGATCCACCATCAGGACGTTTGGCGAATGGACACTGACAATGTGCTTGCATGAACGCAATTGCCAGTGGGACTTTGTGGTAGCTGCATGTTCTGCCCCCATTTTAGGCGCAGATTTTTTATGTGCTTATGGGTTATTAGTCGATGTTACCAACAGACGTTTAGTGAACGCTGTCTCTTTCCCCTCCCTGCCTTGCACAGCTCGGGTAGCTGGGTCAACAACACTGGCTAATGTTATAGCTCCAGGGGGTAAGTACCAGCATTTACTTGCACAGTTTCCCGCACTTACGGTTCCGACGTTTTCTGCTACAGTAACCAAACATGGGGTCGAACATTTCATAACCACAAAAGGTCCGCCGGTGTTCGTGTGACCTTGGTGCCTGGACGCGGTTAAACTAGCCAGCGCGCGCGAGGAGTTTACCAACTTAGGGCAGCTGGGCATTGTTAGGCGCTCTAGCAGCCCGAGGGCATCCCCACTATACATGGTGCCTAAGGCCGGTGGGTCGTGGTGACCGTGCAGCGATTTCCGGCGCTTGAACAACGCCATGGAACACGATCGGTATCCCATCCCATACATCCAGGATTTTTCTGTGCACCTGGCTGGGATGCGTGTTTTTTCGAAAGTGGATCTGGTCCACAGGTCCCAGTGCGCACCGAAGACATTCCCAGAACAGCAGTAATAACTCCTTTTGGCCTTTTCGAGTTTTTACGCATGCCATTTGGGTTAAAGGGCGCAGTGCAAACCTTCCAAAGAATGATGGATGCGCTGCTCTGTGACCTGCCCTTCATTTTTTCTACTTAGATGACATTCTGGTGGCTAGCTCATCTGAGGAGGAGCACCTCGCCCATCTCAAACTAGTTTTCCAGAGGTTGGAAGCACACTGGCTTATCATGAACCCGGCGAACTGACAGTTCAATGTGCCAGTGATTGATTTTTTGGGTCACCGCATTTCGCTGGAGGGCGCAATTCTGCTGCCTATTAAGGTTCGTGCCGTGTCGGGTTTTCCACACCCGCAGACCGTGAAGGCCCTGCAGGAATTTTTGGGCATGGTCAACTTTTACAACCGTTTCCTTCCCCCAAGCAGCCCAGCTGCTGCAGCCGTTGTATGCCACGCTTAAGAAAAAGAAGCCCGCGGAAAACATCGACTGGACCCCCAAGTGAGTCCAGGCTTTCGCAAATGCAAAAACAGCACTCGCTAATGCCATTTTGCTAGCCCACCCTGTCCCGTCAGCACAGATAGTACTCACCACTGACACGTCTGACGTTGCCATACAGGCAGTGGTGGAGCAGTACATTTTCAGTGCGTGGCAGCCTCTCGCATTTTTCAGCCACACTTTGCACAAGAACAAACGCAAATACAGTACATTTGACAGAGTTGTTGGCCCTCCACCTGGTAATGCGCCATTTCCAGTTTTGGCTGGAAGGGCGCGAGTTCACCGCGTTCGTTGGTCATAAGCCACTAACGTATGCAATGTCCAAAGTCTCGGAACTGTGGTCAGCCCGACAGCAATGACATTTGAACGCAATCTCGGAGTTCACTACTGACATTCAACACATAGCCGGTAAGCTTAATGTCGTGGCCGACTGACTGTTGCGCACGTTTGTCTCCTCAGTCTACATGGGAATAGATTTCCCGCCATGGCCGTGGAGCAAATCAGGGATGCAGACATTTGCGCACTCCAGTCCGCGCCTACTGGGTTAAAACTGGAGAGCAGGGTGGTGCAAGAAGGGTGCCCCCCCTTGCTCTGCGACGTCTCCACTGGTTACCCACGCCCAATGGTTCCGAGCTCTTGGCACTGCCGCATTTTGAGTCAGTCTACTCCCTTTCACATCCCGGCGTGTGCGCCTCGGTTAAACTGGTGGGGGCGAAATTTGTCAAACCTCACTTACACGGGAACGTGAAAGAGTGGGCTGCAGCGTGCATCGCGTCAAAGTGCACAAGCACACCAAAGCCCCCTCAAGCCGTTTCAAATTCCAACCAGGAGGTTCGACCACGTCCATGTGGATTTAGTGGGCCCCCTCCCGCCGTCGCAAGGGTTCATGCACCTTTTGACAGTCGTGGACAACACCACACGTTGGTCTGAAGTGGTCCCGCTGGCTTCCACCACGTCCGCGGAAGTGGCTCACACTTTTTTGTTGGCTTGGGTTGCACAGTTCGGATCCCCATCGGACCTCACATCACATAGTCCTTACTGTCCCGTCTGATACCCCCGGGTGACACCTCCTCTTCGGTCTATTGTTCCCCCCTTCCTCAGCTGCCTTCTCTGGGTGGAGAAGTCCTATACCATGCCCCCATAAGGCCAAGGTTAAATGTTACATATGACCAACTGTGCTCCCCAACCATGTACAGGATATCTGCAGCCTCACAGCAGATGACATTACATGAGATTAAATATAGTAATTTTGAGTATGCATGAAAGAATTCAACCACTGTTCTGTTTATCCTGTTCATTATTGGAGCAATGGTCCAATGTTGTCTTTGAATGTTCCTTATTACCCTCAATTGCTTGTTGAGAGCAAACTGGTGAGAGAATGTAAAACAAACTTGACCAACATATAATCTTTAAATGAAAATAAAAACATTGAAAAAAGGGAAAGGAGAATAAATAGACAGAAAGAAAGAAGGGAGAAGTAGAGAAGAATGAACAGTGAGGAAAAATAAACAAGGGAGAGGAAGTGATGAAAAATACTGATAAGACGAGGAGAAAAAAGGAAGAGAAAGTCACAATGTGAAGAAAAAGTAAAAGAGTATGCAAATGGGTAAAAATTCCAATGATGTATTAGGTTTAATATTTTGTCGTACTTATCCTTATATTGTTTTGTGCGATATATTCTCCCATGTGTGTACATACACTGGCTTCCTTTCTTTCAAAGAACAGATTTCAAAACACTCCTGTTGGTTTATAAAGCTCTGAATGGTTTAGGGCCAAAATACATTTCAGATCTGCTAGTCCATTATGAACTGCCCAGAGCCCTCAGGTCGTCAGGGTCAAACCTACTATCTGTGCCCAGAGTTAGAACCAAACATGGTTAGGCAGCCTTCAGTTTTTATGCTCCTCACATATGGAACAAACTCCCAGAAAGCATCAGAGCTGCTGAAACTCTCAGCTGCTTTAAATCCAGGTTAAAAACTTTCCTATTTGCCACAACCTTTTAGTAGAACAATTGTTAATCTAAAATTTATTTCTGTTGCATTCTGTTTTAGCTTGTTTTTCTTTCTCTTTACTTTTTTGTTTGTTTTTAAATTCTTATGTATTCCTTTTGCAACTTGCTGTAATGCTTTAATGTTTTGATGTAAAGCACTTTGAATTGTCTTATACACGAAATGTGCTATACAAATAAACTTGCCTTTCCTTGCCTTACAGAGAAAGGAGCACAATAAATGCCTCTGCAAAATGGACCAGTCAGCAGACCATGAACATGACCCTTCTGACTAATGTGGGTAAGTATTATTTTCTTCAAAGTCAAAAGTTTCACAATCAAAGCTGTAAATGAAAATAAAAGCTACTCAGTGTTTTATCGTATTAGAGTAAAAAATACTGATAAAAGTTATATCATTACCTGATTTTTAAATCTCTCTCCATCAAAATGATGAGGAAAGAGAAATTCTGGACTTTAATTAACAAAAAAGCCAAGAAGAAAAAGGAAATATGATGAGGCTTACCTTGCTCTTTGATTCATTGTGAGTGTGGAAGGGCAGAGAAATAGCTGTGTGTAGGCGGGCCTGGTAATCATCTGCCTCCCCAAAATGGGGAGTAAAAAAAAAGTTTAAGAGCCACTAGTATAAATGAACAAAAAAATCAGCAGATTAAAACAACCACAATTGTCCTCCATATCTTCCTGCCCAGGCTTGAATCCTACCAACGCCCAACGCTGGAAGGTAGAACACCGGTGCACATCGGCCTGTTCAGCCGCAGGCAGTGCTGTTCCAGCAGAGTAGACGTTTAGGATTCTCTTCCATGGTCATCATAGACCGATGGAGGCTGACGAACCTGCCAGGAGTTCAGGCTGAAGTCTCTGAACTTTTATTGCTGACATGGGATTGAATCAGTGTCAGTGCTTCAGTTGTGCTCTTTAGAAAGAAACCTCAAAGCTTTGAATCTTTTGCAGCACAATTAGAAGGAAAGCCTCCAAGCTCCATGATGCTTCACCTGCCTTCACTACTGAGGAGCTGTAGCTTTTATTCTTGTTTAAAAGCAGCCTACTTTGCATATTTACTGCTGTTTACAGCATATTATTGTGGTCTCAGCATTCAACACATATCTTACAACATGTACTACTCCGGTGCAAACTGCTCCCTCTATATATCTGTGGCTTGCTCTCTCACTCAACCACTTGCACAGAGTGGCGCCTATAATTGCATTTAAGAATGCAGTTCCAGACTTCCGGTTATGGCTGCCACGTAGGACGGACGTGTCTCGCTCTGCTCTGCTCCTGGAGAAAAAAAATCGGCAAATAACTCTCTCATTTGGGACAGAACGTATCCCAGCGTTCGGGCGAGGATATGTCGGCGAAGCCTAAGGCTGGAAAACCGGGTAAAGGAAAAAGCGAGCCGCCGAAACAGTCCAAATTAACGGACTTTCAGGTCTGTGACGCAGCAAATAAAACTCCATATATGGCGGAGGAGGCTGGCAACGGTGCGATGTCTGCGCGGGGAGGCGCAGATGCGCTGATGGCTGCCATGAGTTCAATGAGAGCGGACTTTTCCTCTAGATTTGATGGGATTATGACAGCGTTGGAAGGAATAAGAAAGGAATTGGGTGACTGTGTAGAACGAACGGCGCAGATGGAGCTCCGTCTCGCTAGTGCTGAAGATGACGTCACCCGTCTTCAATTAAAGGTGCGCACTTTGGAAAAAAAAAATAAATCTCTGGAAGATAATATTTTGGATTTGGAATCTCGGTCGAGACAGAATAACTTGAGGCTGGTGGGTCTTCCAGAGGAATCAGAAGGTCGGGACGTATGTTCCTTTCTGGAAAAGTGGATTCCGGAGGTGCTGGGCAGCGAGGAGTTGCAATCAGCAGTGGTTCTGGAAAATGCACATCGTATTGGCCCACGGAGAGATAAGGGACCGCCGAGGACCTTAATTATGAAGTTTCTTAGCAACAGAGACAGGATGAAGATCTTCAACGCTGCACGAGCTAAAGGAGAGATTAAACACCAGGACCAGCAGGTGCGGTTCTACCCAGATTTGGCCACAGGAATCCAGCAATTGAGGAAGCAGTTTGATCCCGTACGTAAGGAGCTGCGCAACCTTGGGATTCGTCATGGTGTAATCTATCCTGCGAGACTGCTGACCACGTATGAGGGCAGAACCCACATCTTCAAGACCCCAGAGGAGGCGCAGGAGTTCATCAAGAAGATCAAAGAAGAAGAAGAGACTGGTGGGAGCTAAGCATGAACAAAATATAAGGTAGAATAATTAAGCATTTGCACAGGCATCTGACTGACTTGAAGTAAATAGTAAGTTTACAAAATATAGATTGTATTATATATTAAAAAAACAAAACAAAAACAAAACAAACAAAAAAAACTATGATGTACAAAGTTGTTAAAAATTTTGGAGTTAAGTTGGAAAACTACAGAGGAGAGTTAATGTTACGTCATTAAAAGCAGTAGAGTTAGGGTGATTGGGAGGATGAAGAAGGAGTGGCTTAGGCTGTTCCCCGTGGGTGTGGAACGGTCGATGGCTATATCGGGAGACAGAATTTTTCTTTTGATTTTGGGGGGTTTGCCACAAGTGTGGGAAGGGGAAATTTGTTTGTGTGTAGTTTGTAGGATGAATGTTCAACCACTCATGTTTTTGCTTCTCTGTATGAGCATGTTTACACTGCAAGGTAATCCCAAACTCTCTATTGATCATAAACCAAAGTGTTAATCTTAATTTAACTTCATGGAATTGCAGAGGTCTACAAAACTTAAAAAAAACTTAAACAAGTTATGAATAAAATAAAAGACATGGGTTCAAAAATTGTGTTTTTACAAGAAACTCATCTAATAGAGGAGGATGTTAAAAGAATTAGGAGTAGATGGCAAGGAAGTGTATTCACCTCTTCATTTTCATCCCGAGCCAGGGGAGTTATGACTCTCATACATAAATCAGTTCCTTTTCAAGTGAAAAATGTAATTGGAGACAAATTTGGAAGATATGTAATCATTCAAGGTTCTTTGCTATTAGAAAATATAAATCTTGTGAACTTATATGGTCCCAATATAGATGATCAGAAGTTCTTTGCTAATTTATTTCTTATTTTATCATCACTTACAGGGCAACATATAATAGCAGGGGATTTTAATTGTACATTGAATCCAGGTATAGATAGATCAACAGGACTGGATTGTACGCACATTGGATGTAGGATGACTATTAATCATTTTATGAAAGAATTGAGATTGTTAGATATATGGAGAGAAATGAAACCACAAGTTAAAGCCTATTCTTGTTATTCCAGTACCTACAAGACATTCTCACGTATTGATTATTTTTTGATTTCCACAGAATTAAGGTCCAAGATTCAAAACTGCTTTTATGATAACATCGTGATCTCTGATCATGCACCCTGTTGTCTAATATATGTAGATAAAAAATTGACAAAGGAATCAGGTAGATGGCAATTTCAGCATAAATGGCTTCAGGATGAGGAATTTGTCAAGTATATAGAAAAACAGATAGACGAGTTCTTTGACATCAATACTACACAAACATCAGCATGTGTAAAGTGGGAGGCTTTCAAAGCTTTTATTAGGGGACATATTATTAGTTATACAGGATCAAAATCTAAGAAGACTCGAGAGGAGAGAGCTAAATTGGAACATAAAATAAAAAGTCTTCAGGAAAAAGTGTATGCAGGAAGTGACCCAAGGTTGGAGAATGAATTACTGATTTTGAGAGCTGAATACGACAAAAAATCAGCGAATAGAGCTGCCTCGAGTCTTCTAAGATTGAAACAATCTTTTTATGAACAAGGTGAAAAATCAGGAAAATTATTAGCATGGCAGATTAAACAATTAGAAATTAAAACACCAATTACCAGTATTATAAGTAACGGACAGGTAGTTATAGATCCTTTAGAAATTAATAGAGCCTTTAGAGATTACTATGAAAAATTATATGATACCAAAAATGAACCTGATTTAACAAAACTAAATGGGTTTTTGAACGAACTATCTATACCGTGTATTCCAAATGAAAACAGGGAGATATTGGAGTCTAAAATTAGTCAAGAAGAAGTTGGGCTAGCCATTGATAATATGAAATCAGGAAAAAGTGCAGGACCAGATGGGCTTCCAGTTGACCTTTATAAAAAATTTAAGAATAAATTAATAAAACCTTTTTTGGAAATGGTTCTAGAAGCATTTCAAAATAATAATTTACCATCATACATAAATAATGCCTTAATTATACTGCTGCCAAAACCAGGTAAGCCCTCTAATAAATGTGAAAATATGAGACCAATAAGCCTATTAAACGCCGACCTTAAGATAATCTGTAAAATTTTAGCAAGACGAATACAAGAAATTTTACCAAATATTATTAATCGAGATCAGAATGGCTTTATAAAGGGTAGACAAGGCTTCCATAATGTAAGAAGACTATTTAATATTATTTATTTTAATAAAGAAGCACCGGATACAGCTCTCCTATCATTGGACGCCGAAAAGGCCTTTGATAGAGTTGAATGGCCCTTTCTTTTTGAAGTCCTACAAAGGTTTGGACTTGGAAATAATTTCATAAAATGGGTTCAAATAATATACAATAATGCTACAGCAGAAATCCTAACAAATAACAATATTTCAAAACCAATAAAAATCAATAGAGGATGTCGACAAGGCTGTCCACTTTCACCTTTACTGTTTACTATGGCAATTGAACCTTTAGCGATAGCGATACGTTTACATTCACAAATATATGGAATTAAAGTTGGACCAACAGAACATAAAATCTCCCTGTACGCCGATGATATAATTTTGTTTATGTCGAATCTAAAAAAATCAATTCCAACCTTGTTGAATTTAATAAAGAATTTTGGGGAAATATCAGGATATAAAATAAATAAAACTAAATCTTCAATATTAATGCTAAATGAGACCCAGAGAAATTACCCAGCCCCTGAGGTAAATCAATTCAATGTTGTAAATCAGTTTAAATATTTAGGAATCCAAATTGTGCCTAAGCTAGAATCAGTCGCCAGTGTCAACTATAAAGCCTTAATGTCAGATATCAATGAGTTAACTCAGAGATGGATGTCACTACCAATGTCGATGATCGGGAGAATCAATATACTTAAAAGTAATATTTTACCTAAAATACTTTATTTATTTCAATACATTCCCTTATCACCACCTTTAGATCTATTCTCAAGAATAAAAAAAAAGTTAGTGGAATTTATATGGAACAACAGGAGGGCTAGATTACGTTTGTCTTTATTATATTTACCGTTTGATCGTGGAGGTCTGAAATGTCCAAATTTTATGTTGTATTATTGGTCGGCACAACTGAGGTCTATGACATATTATTTTTCATCAAATGATCTCCCTCACTGGACTGAAATGGAATCATACAATTTACCTTTACCTCTTCCCATATTCATATACTCAGATTCGGCAAAAAAATTACAAAAACAAGTTAAAAATCCATTTGTAAAGCATATGATCAAAATATGGTGTGAAGCTAAAAACTATTTAAAAGAACCACAGTTATTGTCACAATTTAGTCCAATATGGGGTAATCAATATTTTAAACCAGGGAGAGCGGACGCTGTATTTAAAGTATGGAATTTAAAAGGGATACAAAAGATTCAGGATTTATATTTGCCATGTGCAGATAACATAATGTCTTTTGAAGAGCTGAGGATCAAATTTAATCTCAATAGAACACATTTTTTTAAATATCTTCAACTTAGAAACTTTATTCGATCAAATCAAAATAAAGCTCTCACTCGACCTATTTATTCATCCTTGGAAAAAATGATGATGAAAGATAGTAAAAGAAAGGGTATTATTTCAGAGTTTTATAACTCATTGACACTATCTTCAAGTGAAAATTCACTGAAAAGATTAAACTACTGGAAAGAAGATCTGCAAACTGAAATTTCAGAGGAACAATGGGAATTGGCTTGTACAGAAGCTCAAACCAAATCAATAAATGCACGCCTTAAATTGATACATTTCAAATGGTTAATGCGGATGTATGTTACACCGGAGGAGTTAAATAGATATAACAAAAATATACCAGATACATGCACAAAATGCATGGAAAGTAAAGGAACCCTATTTCATTGTTTATGGGAATGTAGATTAATAAGAATGTTTTGGGAAGAGGTGAGGGTAACAATTGAAAAAATAATCTCAAAACAAATCATATTGAATCCTAAACTGTTTTTGTTGGGTCTGTACCCAGAAAAGCATAATTTTAATAAAAGTGAAAGAACATTCATAGACCTCAGTTTGCTTAATGCCAAAAAATGTATTGCACTATTATGGAAAAAGACTCATAGACCAGATGTGACTCAGTGGTTAAGACAGATGTTAACAAACCTTCCATTAGAAAGAATAACATATATACTGAAATCAAAGGAAATTGTGTTTGAGAATATATGGAGACCTTTTATTGATTATGTAAAAAAATTAAACATAACTCTTGAAGAAGAAGGTGAATGATGTGTGTGGACCTTGTAAATTCCAAACTGGTGAACATAATATGTATACTTATGTATTGGATTGTCTAGACTAAACAGAGGAGCATTGTTGAAGATTTGATTTTGTTGGTGGTTGTTGGTGTTTTTAGTGTATTTTTTTTTTTTTGTAGTACTTTAGTGTTAGTGTTTGATTGTTTGTATCATGTTTGTTAAAAAAAAAAGGTTCAATAAAGATATTGTGGGAAAAAAAAAAGAATGCAGTTCCAAATATGGTCAAACGTAATAAATAAATTGATTTTTGGAAATTGACTGGTGGGCTGCAGTGAAAGGGGGGGGGGCGTGCATGCATCCCAATGGCTGCCAGTTGCCCATCCCAGTTCTACAGTGGGGCAAAAAAGTATTTAGTCAGCCACCAATTGTGCAAGTTCTTCCACTTAAAAGATGAGAGCGGTCTCCAATTTTCGTCATAGGTATACCTCAACTATGAGAGACAAAATGAGAAAAAAAATCCAGAAAATCATATTGTCTGATGTTTAAAGAATTTATTTGCAAATTATGGTGGAAAATAAGTATTTGATCAAAAACAAAAGTTCATCTCAATACTTTGTTATATACCCTTTGTTGGCAATGACAGAGGTCAAACGTTTTCTGTAAGTCTTCACAAGGTTTTCACACACTGTTGCTGGTATTTTGGCCCATTCCTCCATACAGATCTCCTCTAGAGCAGTGATGTTTTGGGGCTGTCGCTGGGCAACACGGACTTTCAACTCCCTCCAAAGATTTTCTATGGGGTTGAGATCTGGAGACTGGCTAGACCACTCCAGGACCTTGAAATGCTTCTTACGAAGCCACTCCTTCGTTGCCCGGGCGGTGTGTTTGGGAACATTGTCATGCTGAAAGACCCAGCCACGTTTCATCTTCAGTGCCCTTGCTGATGGAAGGAGGTTTTCACTCAAAATCTCACGATACATGGCCCAATTCATTCTTTCCTTTACACGGATCAGTCGTCCTGGTCCCTTTGCAGAAAAACAGCCCCAAAGCATGATGTTTCCACCCCCATGCTTCACAGTAGGTATGGTGTTCTTTGGATGCAACTCAGCATTCTTTCTCCTCCAAACACGACAAGTTGAGTTTTTACCAAAAAGTTCTATTTTGGTTTCATCTGACCATATGACATTCTCCCAGTCCTCTTCTGGATCATCCAAATGCTCTCTAGCAAACTTCAGACGGGCCTGGACATGTACTGGCTTAAGCAGGGGGACATGTCTGGAACTGCAGGATTTGAGTCCCTGGTGGCGTAGTGTGTTACTGATGGTAGCCTTTGTTACTTTGGTCCCAGCTCTCTGCAGGTCATTCACTAGGTCCCCCCCCCCCCCCCCCGTGTGGTTCTGGGATTTTTGCTCACCGTTCTCGTGATCATTTTGACCCCACGGGGTGAGATCTTGCGTGGAGTGCCAGATCGAGGGAGATTATCAGTGGTCTTGTATGTCTTCCATTTTCTAATAATTGCTCCCACAGTTGATTTCTTCACACCAAGCTGCTTACCTATTGCAGATTCAGTCTTCCCAGCCTGGTGCAGGTCTACAATTTTGTTTCTAGTGTCCTTTGACAGCTCTTTGGTCTTGGCCATAGTGGAGTTTGGAGTCTGACTGTTTGAGGCTGTGGACAGGTGTCTTTTATACTGATAACGAGTTCAAACAGGTGCCATTAATACAGGTAATGAGTGGAGGACAGAGGAGTCTCTTAAAGAAGAAGTTACAGGTCTGTGAGAGCCAGAAATCTTGCTTGTTTGTAGGTGACCAAATACTTATTTTCCACCATGATTTGCAAATAAATTCTTTAAGCCTCACTCTGCAGCTGTAGCAGTGTGGGATCATGATACTGGAAAGTCTTCTTGCTAGCCAGCTTGTCACCTCCTGCTCCCTAAACTCCAGTGCACTCATGCAGTTTGCCTGCCCGCTTCTTTGTCTCCTCTCCTTGTTGGACATATTTTCCTGGACTCAAAACTCCCGGAACCTCCAAGTAAGATACAATACTCACCGTCCATAATCCTAACCAACTCTTACCTCATTACCCTCCTTGGCCTGTGCCACAATTGTTGGAAATACTCGCCTGGATTCACCACTCTTCTGGAACCTTCAAGTAAGAAACAACACTTCTCATTCTCAATCCTAACCAGCCTCCACCCCAGGATCCCCTCTGGCCCACACACTGCCTATTGGATACACTACCTGCAATCCATCGCCAAGTTGCAGCGTAAGAAGTCTTATTTTGTAAACCCCATGAAATTATTTGCCTCTGTTTTACTCTGCTACTAATACCTCTCCCATTTTCTCCTCTGTACAGGAGTTAAACCTCTCGCTGTGAGGGTTGAGCTTAACCTGTAGCTGAATTAATAAATACATTTACTTGCCTCTCATTTTTGTTCTGTGTGTTGTGTCTGCATTTGGGTCCTCATCTCTGTAAACCATGACACTTCTACTTAAGGACAGCTCTTGTCTGTACTCTGCCCAATAACTAACCAGTGTTGTGTTTGACTCTTGTGTCGGCTGAGAAAAAACTGACATTCCTGTTCAGTTATGTGTAAACATGGGTGCATGTGGACTGTCCCTTTTCTCACCTGTGGATGGTGTTACACTGGCTTTGAGGCCCCACCCACTGGAGTCACATTTTCAGTAAACAAGTGTTTGATTCACAGTAAAACAAGTCACAGTTTTGCTCTGAGATATTTTAACTAAATTTATTTCAAACACATATAAAGCAAAGAGAACAGACAATCTAACAATGATGAGCTTAGGGCAAAGACAAAAAATCAAACACATAATCAAATTAGTGGAGAAAAGTGCAAAAGTACTAAATCCCACCCCCTCTCTATCAGTTACTAGTAATTATTCAACTTCCTCTTTTTCATTATACTGACTGAATATTCCTACAGATAAATGATTCCATATTTATTATAATAAAAACAATACCGAGCTTCATTATTTACATGTCACAGCTATATTAAGTAATTACTTTTATATATGATGTTGTAATACACGATATATGCTATACCTTATAAATACAGACGTGGACAAAATTGTTGGTATCCCTCTGTTAATGAAAGAAAAACCCACAATAGTCACAGAAATAACTTGAATCTGACAAAAGTGGTAATAACTAAAAATTCTATGAAAATTAACCATTGAAAATCAGACAATGCTTTTGAATTGTGGTTTAACAGAATTATTTTAAAAAACAAACTCATAAAACAGGCCTGGACAAAAATGATGGTACCCTTAATTTAATACTTTGTTGCACAACCTTTTGAGGCAATCACCGCAATCAACCGATTTCTGTAACTGTAAATGAGACTTCTGCACCTCTCAGCAGGTATTTTGGCCTACTCCTCATGAGCAAACTGCTCCAGTTGTCTCAGGTTTGAAGGGTGCCTTCTCCAGACGGCATGTTTCAGCTCCTTCCACAGATGTTCAATAGGATTTAGATCAGGGCTTATAGAAGGCCACTTTAGAATAGTCCAATGTTTCACTCTTAGCCATTCTTGGGTGTTTTTAGCTGTGTTTTGGGTCATTATCCTGTTGCAAGACCCATGACCTGCAACTGAGACCAAACTGTCTGACACTGGGCAGCACATTTCTCTCTAGAATACCTTGATAGTCTTGAGATTTCATTGTACCCTGCACAGATTCAAGACACCCTGTGCCAGATGCAGCAAAGCAGCCCCAGAACCAACCAACCACACAGCCTCCTCCATGTTTCAGAGTAGGGACAGTGTTCTTTTCTTGGTATGCTTCATTTTTGCATCTGTGAACATAGAGCTGATGTGCCTTGCCAAAATGTTCCAGTTTTGTCTCGTCTGTCCATAGGACATTTTCCCAGAAGCTTTGTGGCTTGTCAACATGCAGTTTGGCAAATTCCAGTCTGGCTTTTTTATGATTTGTCTTCAACAGTGGTGTCCTCCTTGGTCGTCTCCCATGAAGTCCACTTTGGCTCAAACAACGACGGATGGTGCGATCTGACACTGATGTACAGTACCTTGACCTTGGAGTTCACCATGAATGTGTTTAGAGGTTGTTCTGGGCTCTTTTGTTACCATTCACTTTATCCGTCTCCTCCTGCGCCCACATCCATGGAGGTTGGCTACAGTCCTGTGGATCTTAAATTTCTGAATAATATGTGCAACTGTAGTCACAGGAACATCAAGCTGCTTGGAGATGGTCTTTTAGCCTTTACCTTTAACATGCTTGTCTATAATTTTCTTTCTAATCTCTTGAGACAACTCTCTCCTTTGCTTCTTCTGGTCCATGTTTAATGTGGTACACACCATGTCACCAAACAGCACATTGACTACTTGTCACCCTTTAAATAGGCCGACTGACTGATTACAAGTTTGTAGATACCTGTGATGTTAATTAGAGGACACATCTTGGTTGAACATGTCCCTATGGTCACATTATTTTCAATCTTTTCTAGGGGTACCATCATTTTTGTCCAGGCCTGTTTCATGAGTTTGTTTTTTAAAATAATTTTGTTGAACCACAATTCAAAAGCATTGCCTGATTTTCATTGGTTAATTTTCATAGAATTTTTATTTATTACCACTTTTGTCAGATTCAAGTTATTTCTGTGACTATTGTGGTTTTTTCTTTCATTAACAGAGGGCTACCAACAATTTTGTCCCCGTCTCTACATTCACATGCCTATGTACAGTACAACTGAGATACTTACTACAATTATTGTTCACACAGAGATACAAAAATCCTACCACATACTTTATTTGACAATGCATAATGTATGGTTGTCCACACCATGGGAGTTTTGAAATAAAAAATAATTCCCTCAGTGTTTAACACCCATTCCAATATTTGAAAACTCTTTCAATATGTGTTTGCAGTGAGTTGTTTTTAGTGTAAATAATGGATAAAGATTCAAGATGTTATTTGTCAATACTACTATACTTACAGGACATACAGGAGAATTGAAATGGTGTTTTTCTTTCTTTTCAGTGGTGTGTGCAATATAAAAAACAAAAGGGATAAGGCTGGAAAAACAACAGCAGTCTATGGATAGCAATGCTACCCATAGTCCAAATAGCGACAAAAGATAAAACCCAGACATCCCATAGTGCAAATAAAGATAAACGATAAAACCCAGCAATCACTTACAGATGAAAAATTGGTTGCGAATATTTCTTCTAAAATTAATTTTTTTTTGAAAGAAAGTAAAACTCCTGGTATGCCAAACAAAACGATATGGGAGGCCATGAAGGCATTTCTTAGGGGGGAATTTATCTCATTGGCAGCATTTAAAAGACGATCCATAATACAGGAACAGAAGGCTATTTTAGATCAAATCTTGGACATTGACAGACAATATGCTCAATCTCCATCACCCGCTCTGTACAAGGAACGTATGACATTACAAACTAAACTTAATTTACTTTCTACTCGACAAATTGAAGGTTGTTTAATAAGGAACAAGAGTGAATTTTATGAACATGGCGAAAAAACCAGTAAACTTCTAGCTAATCAACTGCGTGGTATTAGAGCTAAGCAAATTATTACTGGAGTTAGGACAGATAAAGGAGAGGTGACATCTGACCAACAAGTGATTAATGATATTTTCAGGTCATTTTATTCCAAATTATATACTTCAGAATATACAACAAACTTAAAGGATTTGAAATTTTTTTTTGATTCTATTGATATCCCTTCGATTTCCTCAGAATCTCGGAAAATTCTAGAAGCTCCTATCACAAAAGAAGAATTTCAGCTGGCTATATCATCCATGCAATCAGGAAAATCTCCAGGACCTGATGGGTTTTCCGCTGATTTTTTCAAAAAATTCTCTGACGACCTTGCCCTTTTCCTTTGTCAAGTTTTTACAGAGTCGCTTGACTCTGGTACACTTCCTCCTTCATGTTATCAGGCCTGTATCACTGTGTTGCTTAAAAAAGATAAGGATCCTGTTGATTGTGCTTCTTACAGGCCTATTTCCTTGTTAAATACCGATGTTAAAATTTTGTCAAAGTTGTTAGCTTCAAGGTTGGAAAAGATTCTTCCTTTTATAATTTCACAGGACCAAACCGGTTTCATTAAAAATCGCCATTCTTTTTTTAACTTGCGGCGGTCGTTTAATATTATTTATACTCCTCACCACAACATACTTGAATGTCTTATTAGTTTGGATGCTGAAAAGGCATTCGATAGGGTTGAGTGGGAGTATTTGTTTTTTACTTTGGAGAGGTTCGGTTTTGGTCCTTCCTTCTGTTCCTGGATTAAACTTCTCTATGCTAGTCCTTTAGTTTCAGTGTTAACTAATTGTCGCTATTCTGACTATTTTAGACTTTACCGTGGTACGAGGCAAGGCTGTCCTTTGAGCCCGTTGCTCTTTGCCTTGGCAATTGAGCCATTAGCTATTGCAATCCGTGGGAGCCGGGACTTTCTAGGCATTCGTAGGGGTGGCATCAAGCATAGGGTTTCACTCTATGCCGACGATCTTTTACTATTTCTCTCCAACCCACTTACTTCATTACCCGCTATACTCAACATTTTGGATAGTTTTAGTAGGTTTTCTGGTTATAAAATTAATCTTAATAAGAGTGAATTGTTTCCGATTAATGAAAAGATTCAAGTTCAGGATCTTGAAAATTTTCCTTTCAAGGTTGTTATTGATCATTTTAATTATCTTGGGATATGTGTCACTAAACAACTTAATTACTTGTTTAAAAATAATTTTCTCCCCTTATTTGACCAGTGCAAGCTAATACTTTCCAAATGGTCCCCATTGTGGGTGACCCCCACAACAGACCGGGACAAGCAGAGCGCTCAGCTGGAGCAATTAGCAGAACAATGAGATGTGTGTATTGATATCAATAGGCAGCCGCTCTTTGTCTAGCTCCTTCCTGCCAGTCCTGCTGTTGATATGTATGACTCAAATGCAACTGTTCATGCTTCCTGCTCTGACTGTGATGCAAATGTCCCATGCTTTCCCGCAGTTACTGTGATGCAAATGTGCCTTTCATGTATTGTCTGTAACTGGGTATATAAGTGACTGAATATCACATGCTCACTCTCTCTCTGACCACTGCTTCTGACACACGCATTCCGTGTCTCCTGACAAGAGCCTGAGAGCTCGCTCCAGCATGCTTACAAGTGCTGGAGTGAGTTCTGTGATGGCGGGATGAATGATAAATAAACACCCTTAAAAACTTTCAGTTCGCTGCTTATTATTTCATGCCGCCACACTGGTGACCCCGAGAAAGCACACGCTTTGTGCAACGCAACCTTCTGGTCTGGACAGCCACACTGGTGACCCCGAGAAAAGAACACGCTGGCAGCCCCCGGCAGTGACTCTCCGACAACAAGCGAACGCAGCAGCCTGACGCAAATGGACTGCCCTCCCCTCAGCTACAGGGAGACCTCGACGCAGAACCAACACCAGGCAAACTCTCCGGAGATCACCCGGGAAAGCCGCAGAAAGCTTCATGGTGCGACCCTCGCCTGAGATCGGGACATCCACGCAGGACCGGCCGAGGAACACAGAAAGTCTTCTCCCTCTCACCGCTCCTCCTCCCTCTCACTGCTCCTCCGCATCGACATGAGCTCGAGGGACAAAGATCGTCTACTCACTCTCACCGCTCCTACGCATCTACACGAGCCCGAGAGACAAAGATCGTCTCCTCCCTCTCACCGCTCCTACGCATCTACGCAAGCCCGAGGGACAAAGATCGTCTACTTCCTCTCACCGCTCCAACGCACCACGAGCGAACTACAGCAACAGCCAAGACAGGGAGGATCATCGGCGCCGACTACGCTGATCTCCAGCAAGCTCCCTGACCCTGACTCGCCTCTACAGCGGTCCTGCCATGCACCGAACCCCGCACGCACACCGAGGGGTTATGAGGACAGCGCACCACGCACGGGACAATACCGGCTTCACACAGACCGCCATCGTCCTTCGCCACTGCACACAGAACCTTCAGGGCTGCTCACACACCTGAAGCACGCACACAGCTCGCTCACAGGATTTTGTAATGGTCTCAACCATGGCGCACAAGGGAATTCAGCTGTCCCCGAGGACTTTAGGACTGCGTGCGCACCTAAAGTCAACACGCCAAATCCCACACTGCTGCAGCTCCTTTTTTTCTTCATGGCCGCGAGAGGAGTCAGAGACTAATTTTTCTTCTTACAGCTGCTGTGGACCTCCGCACATTCAACGGGACAGCCCCTCAACATCGCGGATCCACAGGCAATTTTTGCGCGGCCCAGACAATTTCGCCGTCCCGGGCCGGCGCTTGCTACTCCCACCCCCCCTCCCTCCACCGCCGCCTGCAGCGAGCTTTCCCCACAGCTTGCTCCCAAAGCCGGACTATCGAGGCCTCAGCTTCCCGCTGAACCCTCTGGGGGGAAGTACTGTGGGTGACCCCCACAACAGACTGGGACAAGCAGAGCGCTCAGCTGGAACAATTAGCAGAACAATGAGATGTGTGTATTGATATCAATAGGCAGCCGCTCTTTGTCTAGCTCCTTCCTGCCAGTCCTGCTGTTGATATGTATGACTCAAATGCAAATGTTCATGCTTCCTGCTCTGACTGTGATGCAAATGTCCCATGCCTTCCCGCAGTTACTGTGATGCAAATGTGCCTTTCATGTATTGTCTGTAACTGGGTATATAAGTGACTGAATATCACATGCTCACTCTCTCTCTGACCACTGCTTCTGACACACGCATTCCGTGTCTCCTGACGAGAGCCTGAGAGCTCGCTCCAGCATGCTTACAAGTGCTGGAGTGAGTTCTGTGATGGCGGGATGAATGATAAATAAACACCCTTAAAAACTCTCAGTTTGCTGCTTATTATTTCATGCCGCCACACCCATTATCCTTGTCCTTAATTGGCAGAATCAATTCTGTAAAAATGATGTTACTTCCAAAGTTTTTATATTTGTTTCAATGTCTCCCCATTTTTATTCCTAAATCCTTTTTTAAGTCTTTGGACTCTCTGATTACCTCATTTATTTGGAATGGTAAACATCCGAGATTAAGGAAAGTTTTTCTTCAAAGACCCAAATCAGTGGGTGGCATGGCTCTGCCTAACTTTCAATATTACTACTGGGCAGCAAATATCAGGTGCATGTTATATTGGAAACATTTCTATCTGGAACCTAAATCACCCATTTGGATCCTTATGGAGTCACATGTGGACAATCAAACCTCCCTACCGGCAATTTTAGGTTCACCACTTCCCCTTGCTTTGTCTACACTGGGTAATAATAAAGTAATTCGTCAGTCTCTTAGAATTTGGTCTCAATTCAGGAAAAATTTCGGTCTTCAGTTTTTCTCCATTAGAAGTCCAATTGTCGCAAATCATTTATTTACCTCATCAACTATTGATAGTGCATTTCATATATGGCACAGAAAAGGTTTAAAATCTTTTGCGGATTTATATTTTGATGGTCAATTTGCAAGTTTTTCCTCAACTTTCCACTAAATTCGACATCACTTCTACACATTTTTTCCGCTTCCTCCAGGTCAGACATTATGTGCAAACCATGACAAAACAATTCCCTCAAAAACCTTCTGATAATCCTCTAGATGATTTTTTATTAGTTAAACCAACTTCTAAGGGGGTAATATCAGTTTTATATAATTTAATTTCAAATTTACAATCTTCTTCTCTGGCCGCTATTAAATTGAATTGGGAACAAGAGCTTAATTTTACTTTTACTGATGAACTGTGGGACTCTATTCTTGGCCAGGTTCACACTGCATCAATGTGTGCTCGTCACGCAATTATTCAATTTAAGATTGTACACCAGGTGCACCTGTCCAAGGTTAAGTTAGCACATATTTACTCGGATATAGACCCAACTTGTGAAAAGTGTGGTAGCGCTCCTGGCACTTTGCTTCACATGTATTGGTCCTGCCCTTCATTGATGAATTTTTGGCATTCTGTTTTTATCACTATGTCTGAAGTCCTGCAATATCAAATTAAACCTGATCCATTATGCGCCATTTTTGGTGTGGCTCCAGAACTTGTCTTGCCAAATTCCAAATTAAAAGTATTCAAATTTTCATTATTATTGGCTAGACGTGCTGTTTTACTGAAGTGGAAAGACTCTTCGCCCCCTTCACATTTACAGTGGATAAAAGATATAATGTCCTGTTTGGATTTAGAAAAAATCAGATATACAGTTCGTGGCTCTGAAAACAAATTCTATAAATTATGGCGCCCGTTTCTTGATTTCTTTGAAAGACCCACGATTATAGTTTCTGAGTAGCTCATATCCCCTTTACCCCACCTCCACCTCACACACACAATTTTCCTTTTTTTTTTTTTGTATTTTTTTATTATTGTTTATTTAAAGGTTTTTGTGTTTTGAAGCATCCACATTTGTTAGTTTTAAATTCTAGTTTTGCACTGTTTGGTTAAAACAAAAATGAAAATTTCTAATACTTTGTATTGTATTGATACTTCAATTAATAATAATAAAAAGACCTTTGAAAGAAAGAAAACCCAGCAATCCTATATACAGAAAAAGTAGAGCAGTAATACTCATAGTTGCAGCTTTGATGTGTTAATGTAGGTGCAGACAGTGACAGATCGGACTGCACATGAACAGTATTTCAAAACAGATAGCAACAAATATGGCATTTGTGCAAATGGCTGCAGTAAAGTGCAGAAACCTACAGCAGCAGATGTATTACTGTTGGTGTGCCAGTCTTTCTGTGCCAACAGCTAAGGTAGTTATTGAGTGGGTGAGTGCGTTACGGTTTGGGTGGGGGTAGTGGACAGAGTTCAGGATCCTAATGGCCTGGCGAACAAAGCTGTTTAGCAGTCTTGTGGAACGGGCCCGGAGGCTCTGGTACCTTTTCTCCAAGGGCAGGGGGCTGAAGAGGGAGTGTGAGGAGTGAGAGGTGTTGTCTGCAATGTTGATGGCTCTGCAGGTGAGGGGGGTGAGGTAGATGTCCGGGGGGGCGGGGGGGGGGCAGAGGGGCACCAATGATCTTGCTGGCTTCTTTCACCATGGGTTGTAGTGTCTTTGGGCAGGAGGCAGTGCAGCTTCCATACCACACTATGATGCAGCTGGTGAGGATGCTCTCAATGGTGCACATGATAGGGGGTGGGACTTGTACTCTCCTCAGTTTGAGGAGGAAATGGAGGCAAGTTTGAGCCTTCTTGGCTGGTGATGTGGTGTTGTGGGACCAGGAGAGGTCCTCAGAGATGTGCGCTCCCAGGAACTTGGTGCCTCTCCATAGCTGCTCCATCGATGATCAGAGGGGGATACTGTGTGTGACCCCTCCTGAAGGTGACCGCAATCTCCTTGGTTTTTCCCACATTCAGGAAGAAATTATTGTCTTTACACCACTGGACCAGTTGGCTCACCTCATTTATGAAGCTGGACTCCTCATTGTTGGTGGTGAGGCTGACCACCTTCGTGTCATCCGCAAACTTGACAATGTGATTGGTGCTGTAGGTTGGTACACAGTCATGGGTCAGCGTATGCCCCTCTGCCCCCCCCCCCGGACATCTACCTCACCTGCAGAGCCATCAACATTGCAGGCAACACCTCCCACCCCTCTTCAGCCCCCTGCCCTTGGGGAAAAGGTATCAGAGCCTCTGGGCCCACTCCACAAGACTGCTAAACAGCTTTGTTCATCAGGCCATCAGGACCCTGATGGCAGTCCATAACCTCACATTAACTGCTAGAAAACTGACTAAATTGTGATATAGGAATGTGTTAGATTATTTTTCAGTGTACTCACTGAACTCTATATTCGGGGAAAACTCTATATTGGAGTTTCCCCCGGTGGACGAAAGGGTTGCTTCCCTGTGCCTTCGGGTTGGGAAACGGGTCCTGACCATCATTTGTGCCTATGCACCAAATGATGTTTCAGAGTACCCACCCTTTTTGGAGTCTGTGACTGGGGTGCTGGAGGGTGCTCCTCTTGGAGACTCCATTGTCCTACTGGGGGACTTCAATGCGCACGTGGGCAATGACAGTGAAACCTGGAGGGGGGTGATTGGGAGGAACGGCCTGCCCGATCTGAACCCGAGCGGTGTTCAGTTATTGGACTTCTGTGCTAACCACAGTCTGTCCATAACGAACACCATGTTCAAGCATAAGGGTGTCCATATGTGCACCTGGCACCAGGACACCCTAGGTCGCAGGTCGATGATTGATTTTGTTATCGTATCATCAGACCTGCGACCGTATGTCTTGGACACCCGAGTGTCACAGGACAGAGCTGTCAACTGATCACCACCTGGTGGTGAGTTGGATCCGATGGCAGGGGAGGAAGCCATTCAGACCTGGTAGACCCAAACGTATAGTGAGGATGTGCTGGGAGCGTCTGGCTGAGGCCCCTGTCCGGGAGGTCTTCAACTCCCACCTCCGGAAGAACTTCAACCACATTCCGAGGGAGTCTGGAGACATGGAGTCTGAATGGGCCATGTTCTCCACCTCTGTTGTTGAAGCGGCGGCCCAGAGCTGCGGCCGCAAGGTGGTCGGTGCATCTCGTGGTGGCACCCCCCGAACCAAGTGGTGGACACCAGTGGTGAGGGGGGCCATTAAGCTGAAAAAGGAGTCCTATCAAGCTTGGTTGGCTTGTGGGACTCCCGAAGCAGCTGAGGTGTATCGGCAGGCCAAGCGGAGTGCAGCTCGGGTGGTTGCTGAAGCAAAAACCCGGGTATGGGAGGAGTTCGGTGAGGCCATGGAACAAGACTTTCGGTCGGCCTCAAAGAGATTCTGGCAAACTGTTCGGCGGCTCAGGAGGGGAAAGCAGACACACTGCTTTCCCACTGATGAGTGTGGGATGGGACACACTGATGAGTGTCCCATCCGCACCATACACACTGTGTATGGTGCGGATGGGACACTGTTGACTTCGACTGGGGATATCGTCGGGCGGTGGAAGGAATACTTCGAGGATCTCCTCAATCCCACTGATACGCCTTCCACAGAGGAAGCAGGGTTTGGGGACGAGGGGGGTGACTCGCCTATCACAGGGGCTGAGGTCGCCAAGGTGGTTAAAAATCTCCTTGGTGGCCGGGCCCCGGGGGTGGACGAGATTCGCCGTGAGTACCTCAAGGCCCTGGATGTTGTTGGGTTGTCATGGTTGACACGCCTCTGCAACATTGCATGGAGGTCGGGGGCAGTGCCTTTGGCATGGCAAACCCGGGTGGTGGTTCCTCTCTTCAAAAAAGGGGACCGGAGGGTGTGCTCCAACTTTAGAGGGATCACACTCCTCAGCCTCCCTGGGAAGGTCTATGCCAAGGTACTGGAGAGGAGAGTCCGGCTGTTGGTCGAACCTCGGATTCAGGAGGAGCAATGTGGTTTTCGTCCTGGCCGTGGCACATCGGACCAGCTCTTTACCCTCTCGAGAATTCTTGAGGGTTCGTGGGAGTTTGCCCAACCAGTTTACATGTGTTTTGTGGACTTGGAGAAGGCATTTGACCGCGTCCCTCGTGGATTTTTGTGGGGGGTGCTTCAGGAGTATGGGGTATCGGGCTTGTTGTTACGAGCTATTCGGTCTCTGTACCATTGTGAGAGTTTGGTTCGTATTGCCAACACTCGGTCGGAGTCATTCCCAGTGAGAGTTGGACTCCGCCAGGGCTGCCCTTTGTCACGATCCTGTTCATAATTTTTATGGACAGGATTTCTAGGCGCAGCCAGGGAATGGAGGGTGTCATGCTTGGTGACCACAGGATCTCATCTCTGTTGTTTGCAGATGATGTTGTCCTGTTGGCTTCATCCAGCAATGACCTACAGCTCTTGCTGGGACGGTTTGCTGCTGAGTGTGAAGCAGCTGGGATGAGAATCAGCACCTCCAAGTCCGAGTCCATGGTCCTCAGCCGGAAAAAGGTGGATTGTCCTCTCCGGGTTGGGGACAGGCTCCTGCCCCAAGTGGAGGAGTTTAAGTATCTTGGGGTCTTATTCATGAGTGAGGGGAAAATGGAGCGAGAGATCGACAGACGGATTGGAGCAGCATCTGCAGTGATGCGGACGTTGTACCGGTCTGTTGTGGTGAAGAGGGAGCTTAGTTCTAAGGCAAAGCTGTTGATTTACCAGTCAATCTACGTTCCTACTCTCACCTATGGTCACGAGCTTTGGGTAATGGCCGAAAGAACGAGATCGCGGATACAAGCGGCTGAAATGAGCTTTCTCTGTAGGATTGCTGGACTCACCCTCAGAGATAGGGTGAGGAGCTCAGTCATCCGGGAGAGGCTCAGAGTAGAACCGCTGCTCCTCCACATTGAAAGGAGTCAGTTGAGGTGGTATGGGCATCTGATTATGATGCCTCCTGGACGCCTCCCACTTGAGGTGTTTCAGGCACGTCCCACTGGGAGGAGACCCCGGGGCAGACCCAGGACTCGGTGGAGAGACTATGTCTCCCAGCTGGTCTGGGAACGCCTTGGTATCCCCTCTGAAGAGCTGGAGCAGGTGGCTGGGGAGAGGGAAATCTGGGTTTCTCTGCTTGAACTACTGCCTCCGCGACCCGGACCTCCGGAAAAGTGGTAGAAGATGGATGTACTCATTCTGAGTCAAAAAAATCAGGCAGAATATTTAAATGTAAGTAGATTTATTTTCCTCATGGCCGATGAGGGAAAAATGCAGAGGCAGAATACTAAGTCTGACCATCCATACTCCTGAATCAAACATGCATTGCTCAAAGTTTTTAAAGCTGTTGTTATCAATGGGAAAACGGAAGATGGAGATTGTCCTGCAAGACATACAGTCTTGTCCTTGAGAGTCCATGAAGCATAGTCCTTATCTTCTTTACTCACAGGAAGCAGGGAGATAAATACCCTCTCAGTCACACAGAACTGAACATGACTAATTGAAAAGATCTGTAGTCATTTAGAAAAATATCTGAACATTCTCACTACAATCACTCACAAACTGGACATTCTTATTACAACTATGTAATTGCTAACTCATGCATTCTTACACACAGAATGAAGCTGCCCAAAGGCCATATATAAAATGCACATACGAGAATATAAAAGACATGGAATAATATAAGAATAATATGGAATTTTTCTATCATATTCCCCCCTTGACGCTAAATAAAGCATCACAATTAAAAGAAAAACAACAAAATAAATAATCTGACAATCATAAAAGAAAAGTAGATTGAATAATGAATAATGATATAAAGACACATATATTTAAAGGCCAAATGTCATGTAACAGGGTACTTTAAATATCTTGAAACTAGATATAAAAGGGAACCGATCCGTTCGGGTCTTGGTGCATATGCTTCAGTAACAACGGAATATTCGTTAATTTAAAACTGCCGCGCTTGGCCTGACACGGCCCCTGGAATCGCCTGGGGAAGAAGGCGGAAGTGACGAAATAGATTGTACCCTAGTTTGATGCTTGGGGTATTTCAATTGATTGTTTATATGGAGACTGGAAGGTTGAAGTGAGCAACAAGAAAGAAAAAATTGGATATTTCACCCATACCTTAAAACGGGACTATCAGGGACAGCTGGGTAATAAGGGACACTTCTCTGCGAAATGTTTTCATACCTGTCAAGTGAGATGTTTTCGCCGTACCTCAACGCCGTAAAAAGCGGCTATAAGGGACGGCGGAGCAACAAGGGACACCTCTCTGGGAAATGCCCCAAATGCAACTCGTGTTGTTATTGTCAAATATTTTAAGGATTCATGGATATTTGACAATAACAACACAACTCAGCGTCCGGCGCAAAATAAAAAAAAAAAGAATTCTGTATTTGTAAGGCGATCTCTCTCTGTTCCGCAACCGCTGCACAGCTGAAAGTGTTAAACCATTGTCCTAATGACTTCTCATTGTAGTGATAATAGCTCCCGCTGAGCCATCTGCCAGCACCAGCTGTGGGGGATCACACACAGGACGTGCTCCTCAACACACTCAATTTTTTTTCCCGTATATTTTTCTTTTGGGCGTACAGAAATGGCAATACGCCTGTTTTTGCTAAAATTGCATTTTCCCCGTATTTTCCTTAAAATATTTGACAATAACAACACGAACTACATTTAAAACATTTCCCAGAAAAGTGTCCCCCACCACTCCGCCGTCCCCCACAGCCGCGCTTGGCACCAAAATACGGCGAAAACGTCTCACTTGACAGGTATGCGCCTCCATTTTCATATTGATCTGGTCAATTTCTTGACAGCAGCGGCTCTCCTCCACTGTAATAATAATGGCTTCCGAAAAATCAATATTTATGGGGCGCCCTCGACAGACCCCCTTCGGCTTCGCAATTCTGGAGGCGATTAATGTCTAGTTCAATGACATTTTCCACTGGTTCTGCTCTCCGGTCATCGTTGGAACTGTTGTCATCAGACAAAGCATCTGATTCCGTCTCGGACGGCTAGAACCTGTAAGGTTCTATGCCTCTGTCACTGTCTGAACCACTGACAAAAAAAAAGACAAAAAAAAAAAAGACAAAACTAAACTAATTTGTTCACAATCGCTGTCACTTTCCGTCATGATTGTCCAATGTTGATAAGTGTGAATGTGGATAGGCAGGGCAGCCAGGGTACAACTGGTGATGTCAAAAACATGGGCGTGGTCTGGACTGGCTGTCACAAGCCAGCAAGCAAGGTGGGGCCTTCACCTGGTGTATTTTGTGCAATTATGTAAATACAGGTGGGTGATATGGTCTCCGGTATGAATATTTGGTTTAAGCTATGTGTATTTTATCTAAATTCGTTGTCATTTAGAAAAAAAAATTACGTGACATTTGGCCTTTAAGGATGTATATGTTCTTATGTGTCTTTACAGATTAGCTGCAATTGTATGAGGTAATTTCAACTAAAACAAAGCTATGATAAAATGTGTAGTAATAAAAGTGAGTATGTGTAGCGATTAATGATATGACAACAATAAGTGTAATGTGATAGAAGTAGTAATGTGAAAATGATATGGAAAACTCAAAATAGATTTAGACAGTATTGCAAACTTCACAGCCCTTAGGCTAGTATCGCCCCTTTTACCATCCTCATCATCTGCAGCAATTGTATGGAGACATATCACTAATAAGTTTACATGAACCAGCCTCATCATCATATTACGGACACAAGGACTCACACAGGAAAAGACCAAAATTATCACTATAAAAACCACTAACAAGTTCATGATGAGACTTCTCCATGAAAAGAATCACTAACTTAATCAATTTTGTGCATCAGTGACATTATTCTCGGCCGCAGCAGCCTGCAAAGCAATGAGGCTGTGTGTAACCGAAGTAATAATATTGTGGCGCATATGTTGGTTACATATTCCCCACAATTGTGTTGCTGTATGTGTATTGTGTGCTTCACGTCTCATGGAACAAAGAGGACTGAGACTCTGGGATTCAGCAGAGGAGTGTGAGATTCGCCCTTTGTTTCCGGGAGACGACCGGGGAAGATTTCCTGGCCACAGAGACTAGAGGACAATGGCGTGAGATCAAAGGGGTTACTTTGGGATTGAGATTAAGTACCATGTGACTGTATGTTTGATTAAACACCATGTGACTGCTGTTTCATGCCCGAGGTATAAAACCCCTGATGTGAGATGAAAACTTCCTCTTGATTTGCTTTGAGATTTGATGGAGATGTGCTCTGTGAATAAAGCTGAATCTGAGGAACAAACTCAGCCTCATCCTTGAATACATTCTCCACAATATGACCATTTGCATTATTTTCAGGGATAAAAGTACAACAATAACCTCGCACACGCCCCTACGGGTGGCAGTTAATTGACCAAGAGCCTTTCTATTTTGTGTCATAAATTTTACAAATAATTGTCACCTGTAATTAAGTGTTTCAATCTATAAGGTGTTCTTGCCCACTCTCACTCAAGGAAACAGTGAATGAAGGACCCTCACTCCTGTGCTTTCCATCTGAAATTGCTCTGGTTCATCCGTGCCACAAATTGCATCATGTGGTAAGAAAGCATCTCTCTTCACCCTGCCCACCTGGCCTGCCGACATAATGAGGGTACGGTCAGTCGCCAAAATGGGGTACACAACCCTGCCCAATTCCTGGCCAAGTGTGGGTACACCCAATGACCACCATTCCCCTGTATTGACGATGTAGATCTTCAGGATAACACTTGCCCGCTTCGTTGGTCAAGCAGGTAGCAGTACAGGGGAGAGATGCACTGTAAGCCGTTGAACACTTAGAGAGTGTTAAGCTGCCCAAAGGAACATCACTGCTTCAGAAAGGAGGAATTCCCTGATGAAATTAACCTTGCCTTTGCAGAGTAAGGAGTGTCATCATGTTTCCGATCAGTGGAGTGATAAGTGTTGTGACAGGTGTGATTCAAAGTGATGTTTGCTGTGTTATTCCTGTATATAGCCTCTTTTAAGAAACAAACAGCCTGTTGTAGCTGCATTATTTTAGCAGTAGCAAATAATTTGTCCAGCTGATAGTGGCATTAAGGAACAAATATAACAATTCTCTACGGTGTATAGGCAGTGGAACAACTTAAACATAACCAAAACAAAAGTGTTACTACGAGGATGATGAAGATGAGAAGATGAAAAGGCAACAACACCAACTGCACCCTTCTTTCCCTTGCATTTTTTGCCCCTCCATGATAAACAAAGTTGCTTCACTATGTAAAGCCATTACTGGACGCCAGGGGGCGCCGTCAACCGACACTTGCATAGAGAAACAGTAAAACAGTCACTTGTTGAGGTTTTTTTTTTTTTTTTTAGTGAGTTCGTAATGTGTATTAAACAATCTGTTGCTGAGGGTTCCAAGTGGGGTAAAACGTTAGATGTACCCAAGAGTCACGTCCTTCGCCTTTCACAGCTGTTGGTGTAGCCAGGATAACCTTTTTGTTGTCATTGCCAGAGAGTATTTGGTCTAGTTCTCTTTGATGACCAGATCCCCTGGTTCGGCCAAAAGATGGGTGCACCTCCCATGGTTCCTTCATCACATGGTCCCTACTGGGAAGGTGGCATGGATAATATCTCTGTCAGTTGACATCCTTTACATGTAATCAACCAGAAACCCTTCCTTATCACCTAAGTTAAAGGGCTTTGATAGTAGGGTTTGCTATTCATAACTTTCCTCTTTTTCTTTGTCACTATTTTCCTAAGTCATCTTTCATAATTCTATTTGTGCATTATGCTAATCCTGTAAATTGTTGATGGTAAGCTAAATGGTTTTCTAGGTAAATGTTGGGCACTGTACCTAAACGTAATATGATTTGATTTACAAAGTGTATTCCATTAAATGTTTTCCATTATCTAAGTAAATCATTTCAGCTATTTTAAATCTTGACATTGTTTCAGTTAAGGGTTTCACTGTTACCATAGCAGTATTTGGATTAGTGCAAGGGAAGGCCTTTGTCTATTTAATAAGTATGTCAATAATTACTGAACAACATCTTTGCCTTCACACTTATGTAACTCAATGAAATCCATGCAAAGGTTTTGAAAAGAATAAGCTAATGCAGGGAAGGTGAAGTTATTTTTGCTTTGAGCTCCCTTAAGCATTGTTTTCTTCTTATATAATTGAGTAAGAATCTGTTTTGTCTTTGTAGTAGATTCTAAATTGAGTCCCACAGTAAGCTTCATCAGCATAAATTGGACTTTCCTTTGACATTTGGAACTTTTCCCTATGAATCTGCAAGGCTTTTTTGTTTCCTTATTACTTTTCTTTATCTTTTATAAACATGATTTTTTTTCCCTTCCTGTGTTTTTTTTCTTCTTAATTTTACTGTATTTCTTATAAAGTCTTAGGATCTTTTTCAACAATAATCTGCAAATATTTTTTCATCACATAATTTTGATTGCTGGATTCTGATTGCTGGGGTCTTTCTGCAACTGTGGGGGTCCTCCCTACAGTTGATAGTGCTATGAGATGACTGTTGTTGTGAAATGGCGCTATATAAATAAAGTTGAATTGAATTGAATTGAATAATTTTCTTAAATACCTGCAAATTTATTGATGTAAATTTAACTTCTATTGAATGTTGTGACTTCATTACCAAGCTGTTTCACCTATATTTTTTTCTCTTTCCTACATTATTGATCATTTATTGATCAATCAGATCATCAGACTGTATAACCTAAGCAGGGCTGCTCGCAGAGATAGCAAAAAACCCGTGACAACCTAATAGTATTGAATGCAAAAGACGCAATAGACTTACACAATGGTCCCCTCCGGTATACAACTAGGAAAATACCGGTCGCTACGGAGGGTGACAATATGTATGGGTACATAATCATACCATGTAGGATAACTAAGTAGACGGTTATGCGGTTCATTCCATCTAGCTACAATGCTCCGCACTGTGTGTGTTTATATATTTATATATTTATTCCATCTAGCTACAATGCTCCACACTGTGTGTTTATATATTTATATCTTACTTCCGGCGCCACACGAGTCGGCTGCCTTTTGCAACAGCCGCTCAATTCTGAGTCTTTTTTTTCTTCCTCTCTCTTCGAATCGGTGACAACTCTCTGATCCGGCACACCTTTCACTCCATATATATCACGGACACACAGATCGCCCCAAATGTCTCCCGAGCCAGTGGACGAAGCCACTGTTTACAGCAGGAGACGGTACAGCAGGGAAGAGCTGCTAGCACTCAACCGCCACCCGGTGCTAACGGAAAAACTCGACATACCGGGAGAACTGAGGCGAAAACGACGTGGGTGTCGTTCTGGAGTAAGGTGGAGAGCAAGAAGTATAAGGTACAGACCCACCCTCCCATCCATTGTTATGGGGAATGTACGATCGTTACTGGGAAAGGTAGATGAGCTAGCGGCTATCTCCCGCTATGATAGCATATACCGGGAGTGTATCCTGTTTCTGTTCACAGAGACTTGGCTAACTGAATTAGCAGCAGATGCTAGCATTGAACTGGAGGGTTTCCACGCGATACGGGCAGACCGAACATCAGACAGTGGCAAAGCAAGGGGCGGTGGAGTGATAATGTATGTTAACAACAACTGGTGCAGACCGGGACATATCACTGTTAAACAACAACACTGCAGCAAAGACATCGAGTTGCTAGCTGTTAGCATGCGGCCTACATATCTCCCGAGGGAATACTCACACGTGATCTGCATTGTTATTTATGCAAATCCGACGGTGAATGCTGGGACAGCGCGTGACGTCATCCATTCAGTAACTGGCAGGCTGCAGACAGAACACACAGATGCTCTTCTCATCTCAGGCGATTTCAACCATGTTTCACTGTCTCCCATTCTACCCACGTTCACCCAGTATGTCACATGCCACACTAGAGACAATAAAACACTGGACTTATTCTACGCAAACACTAAGGAGGCGTACACCTCATCACAACTCCCCCCACTCGGGAGATCGGATCACAACTTGGTTCATCTCTGGCCGGTGTACAAACCCCTAGTGCCATGCGCACTGTGAAGGCCATGCGGCCATGCGCACAGTGAAGTTATGGTCTGAGGAGGCAATGGACACTCTAAAGGGCTGTTTTGAAACCACCGCGTGGGAGCAGCTCTGCGATCCACATGGTGAGGACATCGATGGCCTCAATCACACCATCACAGACTACATCAGCTTCTGTGTGGACAACACCGTTCCCACCAAGACCATACGGTGTTGCTCAAACAACAAACCCTGGATCAACCCTGAGATAAAAACACTTCTGAGAGAGAAGAAGAGGATCTTCAGGTCGGGGAACAGGGAAATGCTGAAGTCCGTACAGAGGGAGCTGAGGAGGAAGATCAGAGAAGGCAAGGACAGCTTCAGGAAGAAGATGGAGGACAAGCTGCAACAGAGTGACATCAGCGGGGTCTGGAGAAACCTTAAAACCATCTCTGGGCTCCAGAATACCTCCCCCCAGGCCACGGGGGGCAGGGAGTGGGCGAACAATCTGAATCTGTTTTTCAATTGGTTTGACCAACCGCCCTCCCCCCTGACTGCACAACAACCACTGCTGCCTCTAAAGACATCAAGTCCTGCTGCCCACTCCCCAATCCACCAACACCCCCCCTCTCCCAACACACAGCCCCCCAACCTGACCCTCACTAAGACTCAGGTGAGGACGGAGCTGAGGAAGATCAAGGCGAGGAAGGCGTCGGGACCGGACGACATCAGCGCAAAGCTCCTCAAGTCCTGTGCAGACCAGCTGTGTGGGATTGTGGAGTACATCTTCAATCTGAGCCTGAAGCTGGGGAGGGTACCACAGCTGTGGAAAACATCTTGTGTGGTACCTGTACCAAAGACTTCCCACCCCAAAGATCTGAACAGCTACAGACCAGTGGCCTTGACGTCCCACATGATGAAGACCCTGGAGAGACTGCTCCTTGCTCACCTCCGCCCCCTGGTGGGACCAGCGATGGATCCACTCCAGTTCGCCTACCAGCATGGCATTGGGGTGGAGGATGCGGTGATCTTCCTCCTTCACCGTTCTCTGTCCCACCTGGAGAAGCCTGGGAATGCGGTGAGGATCATGTTCTTTGATTTCTCCAGTGCTTTCAACACCATCCAACCGATGATCCTGAAGGACAAGCTGCTGTGCGCAGGGGTAGACCAGCACCTGTCATCATGGATCCATGGACTACCTCACAAACCGGCCACAGTTTGTGAGAACCCGGGACTGTGTGTCCGACACGATCATCGGTAGCACAGGGGCCCCCCAGGGAACGGTTTTGGCTCCCTTCCTGTTCACCCTTTATACTGCGGACTTCTCACACAACACAATACACTGCCATCTACAGAAGTTCTCTGACGACTCTGCAATCGTTGGCCTCATCTCCAACGGAGATGAAGCTGAGTACAGAGGGCTTATCCAGGACTTGGTGGACTGGTGCCATCGGAACTGCCTCCAGATCAATGCGAGGAAAACTAAGGAGCTCGTGGTGGACTGCCGCAGGCAAGGACAACCCCTCACAGCACCAGTAAATATACAGGGAACAGACATCGAGATGGTGACATCCTATAAGTACCTGGGTGTTCATCTGAACAATAAACTAGACTGGTCACACAATACTGACGCACTCTACAAGAAGGGACAGCGCAGGCTGTTCCTGCTGAGGAGACTCAGGTCTTTTGGTGTACAAGGGGCACTGCTGAAGACATTCTATGACACGGTGGTGGCATCAGCCATTACTTTTGGAGTGGTCTGCTGGGGCAGTGGCATTACAGCAGCCGATAGGAAGAGACTGAACAAACTGATCAAGAAAGCTAGCTCTGTCCTGGGGCAGCGCCTTGACCCAGTGGAGGAGATGCGAGAGAGAAGGATGGTGGCTAAACTGTCATCTCTGCTGGAGTCCGAGTTCCACCCTATGCAGGACATACTGAATGCACTGAGGAGCTCATTTAGCAGCAGACTACATCATCCTAGGTGCACAACCGAGAGGTTTCGAAGTTCCTTCCTACCTACGGCTGTCAGACTGCACAACCTAAGCAGGGCTGCTCACAGAGATAGCAAAAATATCTATATTTTTAGCACGGTGGCGCAGTGGTTAGCAACTGTGGCAGCACAGTTTTACCCTCGGCCGGGGGATCGCGGGGATCGTGAAATCGTGGGTTTGATCCCTGCCCCCGGCCAACAGTGATCTGTGTGGAGTTTGTATGTTCTCCCCGTGTTTGCGTGGGTTTACTCCAGGATTTCTCCGGTTTCCTCCCACATGTCAAAAACATGCAGGTTAGGGATAAGGGGCGCTTGTGCACGCAGCGACCGGCAGCTGGTGGCTTGTCACCAGACTGCAAAACAAATCTACCTACGGGTACAAAATAAGTAATAAAAAAAAAAAAAAAAAAAAGACGTGACAACCTAATAGTATTGAATGCAAAAGACGCAATAGACTTACACAATGGTCCCCTCCGGTATACAACTAGGAAAATACCAGTCGCTATGGAGGGTGAGAATATGTATGGGTACATAATCATACCATGTAGGATAACTAAGTAGACGGTTGTGCTGTTTCATTCCATCTAGCTACAATGCTCCGCACTGTGTGTGTTTATATATTTATATATTTATTCCATCTAGCAACAATGCTTCACGCTGTGTGTGTTTAAACTACCGTTCAAAAGTTTGGGGTCATTTAGAAATTTCCTTATTTTTGAAAGAAAAGCACTGTTTTTTTCAATGAAGATAACTTTAAACTAATCAGAAATACACTCTAATATCTAATACACATTGCTAATGTGGTAAATGACTATTCTAGCTGCAAATGTCTGTTTTTTGGTGCAATATCTGCATAGGTGTATAGAGGCCCATTTCCAGCAACTATCACTCCAGTGTTCTAATGGTACAATTTTTTTTTTTTTTGTTACTTATTTGTACCCGTAGGTAGACTTGGTTTGCAGTCTGGTGACAAGCCACCGGCCGCTGGTCGCTGCGTGCGCGAGCGCCCTAAACCTACATGTTTTTGGTGTGCGGGAGGAAACCGGAGAAATCCCGGAGTAAACCCGCGCAACACGGGGAGAACATGCAAACTCCACACAGCTCACTGTTGGTCGGGGGCTGGGATCGAACCCACGATCTCATGATCCCCGCGGTCCCCCGGCCGAGGGTAAAACTGTGCTGCCACAGTGCTAAACCACTGCGCCACCGTGCAGCCAATGTGTTTGCTCATTGCATCAGAAGGCTAATGGATGATTAGAAAACCCTTGTGCAATCATGTTAGCACAGCTGAAAAAGTTTAGCTGGTTAGAGAAGCTATAAAACTGACCTTCCTTTGAGTGGGTTGAGTATCTGGAAAAAATTATTATTTCAAATACAAATCATTATTTCTATCCTTGTCAATGTCTTGACTATATTTCCTATTCATTTTACAACTCATGGTGGTAAATAAGTGTGACTTTTCATGGAAAATGCAAAATAATTGTCTGGGTGACCCCAAACTTTTGAACGGTAGTGTATATATTTACATATTTATTCCATCTAGCTACAATGCTCTGCACTGTGTGTTTATATATTCATATTGTGGTGCACATATGTAGTTTCACGGGCTCACATGTATATGACTGTTCATATGCTCTCATGTATATTCCTGTGTGCTTACTTTGGCTTCACGTCTGAAGAGGAACAAAAGGTCTGGACCTCCTAGGGAGATGAGGAGGATGTGAGTGTTGACCTTTGGATATGCAAAGAGATGGACATGAAGGATTTCCTGACCACGAGGTTTGGGTGGAAGAGAGGAACTGCAGGGGGGATGCATTGTGTTTGGGATTTAAAGACAATGGGATTTTGTGCTTTGATGTCAGGGGTATAAGACTGGCAGAGGTTGGGGGTTCTGCCTCTTTTCTGATTTGTATGTTGGAGAGTGTGTCGAGAATAAAATGGAACTTGAGAAATAACTCAGCCTCATCCTTTCCACACATCTCCACAATATATTTATTCCATCTAGCAACAATGCTCCACACTGTGTGTGTTTATATATTTACATATTTTTTCCATCTAGCTACAATGCTCCGCACTGTGTGTGTTTATATATATATCTACATATTTATTCCATCTAGCTACAATGCTCCGCACTGTGTGTTTATATATTCATATATTTAAGATAAGCCTTTATTAGTCCCACAATGGGGAAATTCCAGGATTGCAACAGCACAGGGATAGCAACACTCAGAGCAACAATCAGAAGGCAAGAAAAAACAAGAGCAGCTAGTATACATATGTACATATTAATATAAATATATATATATATATAGACACACACTGCGGAGCATTGTAGCTGGATGGAATAAATATATGAGTATATAAACACACAGTGCGGAGCATTGTAGCTAGATGGAATAAATATGTAAATATATAAACACACACAGTGCGGAGCATTGTAGCTAGATGGAATAATATAAACACAGTGCGGAGCATTGTAGCTAGATGGAATAAATATGTAGATATATAAACACACCCAGTGCCGAGCATTGTAGCTAGATGGAATAAATATGTAAATATATAAACACACACAGTGCAGAGCATTATTGCTAGATGGGATGCAACAGCACAACCGTCTACTTAGTACGGTTTGATTACGGTACGGTATGATTATGTACCCATACATATTCTCATCCTCCATAGCGACCAGTATTTTCCTAGTTGTATGCCGGAGGGGACCATTGTATAAGTCTATTGCGTCCTTTGCATTCCAAAACTATTAGGTTGTCACGTCTTTTTGCTATCTCTGCGAGCAGCCCTGCTTTATTCCATCTAGCTACAATGCTCCGCACTGTGTGTGTTTATATATCGACATATTATTACATCTAGCTACAATGCTCCGCATTGTGTGTGTTTATATATTTACATATTTATTCCATCTAGCTACAATGCTCCGCACTGTGTGTGTTTATATATCTACTTATTTATTCCATCTAGCTACAATGCTCCGCACTGTGTGTTTATATATTCACATATTCATTCCATCTAGCTACAATACTCCGCACTGTGTGTTTATATACTCATATATTTATTTATTCCATCCAGCTACAATGCGCCGCACTGTGTTTATATATTTATATACCTATCCCATCTACAGTGGGGCAAAAACGTATTTAGTCAGCCACCAATTGTGCAAGTTCTCCCACTTAACGGATGAGAGAGGTCTTCAATTTTAATCATAGGTATACCTCAACTATGAGAGACAAAATGAGGAAAAAAAATCCAGAAAATCACATTGTCTGATTTTTAAAGAATTTATTTGCAAATTATGGTGGAAAATAAGTTTTTGGTCACCTACAAACAAGCAAGATTTCTGGCTCTCACAGACCTGTAACTTCTTCTTTAAGAGACTCCTCTGTCCTCCACTCGTTACCTGTATTAATGGCACCTCTTTGAACTCGTTATCAGTATAAAAGACACCTGTCCACAACCTCAAACAGTCAGAGTCCAAACTCCACTATGGCAAAGGTCAAAGAGCTGTCAAAGGACACCAGAAACAAAATTGTAGACCTGCACCAGGCTGGGAAGACTGAATCTCAACTCAACTTGTTGTGTTTGGAGGAAAAAGAACACCATACCTACTGTGAAGCATGGGGGTGGAAACATCGTGCTTTGGGGCTGTTTTTCTGCAAAGGGACCAGGACGACTGATCCGTGTAAAGGAAAGAATGAATGGGGCCATGTATCGTGAGATTTTGAGTGAAAACCTTCCATCAGCAAGGGCATTGAAGATGAAACGTGGCTGGGTCTTTCAAAAAAATGTGATTTTCTGGATTTTTTTTTCTTATTTTGTCTCTCATAGTTGAGGTATACCTATGATGAAAATTGGAGACCTCTCTCATCTTTTAAGTGGGAGAACTTGCACAGTTGGTGGCTGACTAAATACTTTTTTCCCCACTGTAAGAGCAGAGGTGCCTGAGATCTGTTACTCTTTTGTTGCTTGTTTCTAGAGAAATGTGAGAGAGAGTTGAATAAAGCCTGATATGATCTGGACCTCTCTGCCTGGTTATTCCTCTCTCCACAAAACCACTCATTTTATATTTCAAAGAACTTTTATTTTCTTATATATGTAAATTGCAAAAAAAAAAACACTTTTCTGTTATTATTCAAAGAACATATTTGTTAAAAAGAACACAGACTTAAAAAAAAAATTTATAAAGAACACTGTTGTTTGGGTATTTTTAGAACACAACCAAACCTAACGGCTAGGATCCGCAGGTAGACCACCGCAGGACCCAACGCAGCTGGGTGGGTCATTCTGCCACCATCTCAGCCGCGCTCCTACCTGAACAGTCTTTTCTTTTTTCTGACAGTCTTCTGCGGGAAAAGCAGTTGTACCTGAAGGGCTTTGTAGCGAGCCCATGGTGGCCGCATCCCTGGAGCTGTCAGACCCCCGTGGCCAGGGCCAATCTTCATAACACTGGGGCCCAGGTCCCACACTGCGGTAGCTGACTCCCATGAAGCCTCGCCATCTGGAGCAGCCACCTGGACATGCCATAGTTGATTTGCATGCTGAACCAAACCATCCATCACCCCAAAACACACTGTTCCCAGTTTTGCCATGATCCTCAGCAGCGCCCGTTGTCTCATCGGCTGTGGCCCAGTCAGTCGCCGTCCCGGTCTCCCGCTGGCACGAACCCGAAACCAGTCCATGACCCAGAGCAGCGCCTTACTTGGTTTTATGTGTTGTTGTGACCCCAATGGCTCTGCGTGCTCGTCCGGCTTGGGACCTCCGTCGAGCTGTGGCAGCTACGTTGTCACCGTGTTTGTTGCGGGCCCTTCACCCATTGTCTCCGTCGTAGATTGAGGCTTGTCGTGGGTACGGAAGGTGTCCGGTGCCTCTCTGATGTCACTCGTTGAAGCGGACTTGCCACCTGTCAGCTCGGTCGCAACCTCCATAGCTTGTTGAGCGAGGGTATGGAAGCAGTCCAGTTCCTTTTCTCTCCCATCTTAATCCTCTGAGTCTTGTTAGAGACTCCTGTCTGAGGAGGCTTGTCTTGAGTATGTTGCTAAACTGCGACATACCCCCTAGTGGTCAAGAGTGGTAAATATTTTTTGTCAATAAAATAGTTTAGATTTCCAAGGCTATAACTTGAAAGTGGTACGAGATAATGGCCTACTGTCAATTAGAAAAATGTAAAATATGATCCAAAGTTTCAGATAGAAATAAATTTACACGTCTAATTTGCATAATGTCACTCTTTAAATTCCATAACTCAGTGAAAATTGGACTTTGGACGTATTTACACAAAAAATGGTTCAGTCTTTTCACACCTTTTTTTGTACAGAGGTACCGCATCATCTTATCTTCAAAGTATATGAACAAGAAATCAGTACATTTAAAAAAAACCCAGAAATTTCTCACTTACTTTTGACAAAGTCAGAGTGAGAAGGCAGGTGCAGTGCCGCGCTCTGCCACTAGGGCACGCAAATTCTCACACTCAAAGGGTTAAGTGCTCTGCCTTGCCGCGTCGTGAGCTGTGTTTGTGTCCAGTTGCTGTTGCTGCACTTCAGGGCTTTCTGCATGCTCGGGTTCCCCCTCCTTCGGCTCTGGTTCTGGCTGAGCAAGGGACGGAGGCGAGTCTGGCTGCCTCCCCCCTTCCTGGGCGGCTCTCCTCCTGATTTTGCGGGGCTAATGAGTTGGTGCCGGTGTCGTTCTGAATTACCTCGTCGGTGTCATTCTCAATCAGCACAGGCTCCCTCTGCTGCAGCCCCAGCTCCAACTGGGCAGGGGATGGCGGCAGATCTGGCAGCTCTCCTCCTGAGCGCACAGGGTGGATGGAGTGATGTCGGTGCTGTTCTGCATTACCTCATCGGCGTTGGTCTCGTTAGATCCGGGCTCCCACTCCTGCAACTCTGGTTCTGGCTGCGTGAGGAACGGAGGCGAGTCCGGTCTCTGTTCTTTCTCCGTGTCGTCTTCACCGTTCATGTTGTACCCACTCTCTGCATTACATTCGCTATCTGAACTGTGCTCTTCGGCTGCATCCACGTCCACGAGGCCTGGGTAAAATGGGTCTGGGCCATTGACCGTCTGCCCGCCAATTGTGAGAGTAAAACCCAGCTCACAGAATAAATCCCACCCCATAACTTTTTCACCCTGGTGTGTCACCTGGAACCAGAACCACCAACATGGGCACACTCACTCTGTCTAACTTCACTACACGCTACAGTCCTGACCAACCTTCGGGGCCTACAATGTTTATGCCAGCTCCGTAGGGTGTGGGGTTAGCTAGCTTAGTTTCTCAGCGGCGGCGGTGAGTTTTTGCGCGCCGCGCCACGTTGTTGGATTTAGCAAAGTAGCAAGTTAGCATCTCAACAGCATCCTCATAATAGTCCGTCGGACCGAGCATTTGAAAGATTCTCTGACCGTCTGTACCCAGGTGGTGGAAAAGTAGTATCCGCATTTTAATTTCATCCAGTTCCTCCAGGTCCAGCACTGAAATGAAGGTCTTGAAGGTGTGCAGCCATCGTGGCCACGGGATAGCTGGTTCACAAGGGGACTCAAGGAAGGGCTTTAGTCTGAAGCACGTGTCCATGGTTTAATCTCTCATCACCAAATGTTTTGTCCACAAACCTGGCAATGACAACCGACAAGGATGTTGCTGTTGCACTGAACTTTATTACAGAAAAGTACTAGTAGTACAAAGCACATGTGATATATATAGCATGACCGGCTGCCAGGCACCTCTCATACGAACTGCATATCCAACTCCCCTGAGATGGCGGACTGCCCCAATATACGTATATATGGCATGGTGATGTAAGCCGCAGGCCACGCACCACTCCCAGTGACTCCATATTTATGCATCACAATATGTACAATTTCAGTCATTGAGAATGTAAACACAGGAGGTTATTTAAAAGATTTACTAAAAATTCATTAAGAGGAAGTAAATAAATACATTGTTGAGACAAAGGTCAGAAAATTATAAGAGAAATGTAGATTGTTTGCAATAATTAGAAAAAATTAAATAAAAAAATCAAATGAAAAGAGGGGAAATTATTGAGACAAAAGTGCAAAGACAGAAGAAAAATTATGCCAGTTTATGACACAAAAGTCACAAATTCAAGAAAAAATTTAATCCATGAGCAAAAATTTTCTTGATGTTTCAGTTTTTGTGAAGTTTCAATTTTCATGAAGTTTCTAAATTTGTTAATCTATAATTTAAAAAAAGAATTAAAATAATCATAAGAGGGACTTCCGGGAAGATGGCGGAGAGGCATAACGCTTAAACAGAGAGCTCTCCCTAGTCGGATTAAAAATCTTTGGTAAATGGCCAACTCGACATAAAGAGGTCAATAAACCAAGGGATGAAAACACGAAGAAGCCGGGCACACGGACTAAAGCAGGGTAAAACTAAAGAATCCCTCTTCAACAACACTGGAGAAATCGCTGAACACGAGGCCAACAAAAACGAGGAGACTTCAAAGAAAATGGAGGACGCCAACCTCGATGTTATGAACACTGGCTTCGTCAATATAAGTAAGGACATAAAAGACCTCAAGCGACAACTCCAACAGGATTTAACGGCTCTTAAGGAAGAACTGAAAAAAGAGATGAAGGAGGAAATTATGGGTCTCCGAAAAGAAATGGACCGCAAGCTAGCAGAAAACATGGAGGAGCTGTGCACTCAACGGGCGTGTATGGCAGAAGCACAGGCTCGAATATCAGAGTTGGAAGACTGGAAGACCGAGGCAAGTGAGCTGCTACAGACCCTGACGGCACAAACACAGAGGATGCAGGAAAAAATAACCGACCTGGAGAGCAGGTCCAGGCGGAGCAATATACGCATCTTCGGGATTCCGGAGGGCACTGAAGGCAACTCAATGACGAAATTCATAGATCAATTCTTAAAAAAAGAGCTTGAGCTGCCCAATGAAACAGACCTGCAGATCCAACGTGTGCACAGAGCCTTGGCACAGAAACTGAACTCAAACTCTGCAGTTGTGGTAAACTTTTTAAAATATGACGTAAAGGAAAGAATCCTGACACAAGCGTGGAAAAAAAAGATACAAGTTGGCGACAAACAGATATTCTTTGACCATGACTACCCGACAGTAATTGTGCAGCAGCGAAAGAAATATGCCAACATTAAAAAAATGCTGAAACTGAAAAAAATTAGATTCCAAATGCCACTAACGAAGATGAAAATTCATTGGGATGACGGCGTGAAAACTTACAACACGGCCAGAGAGGCAGCGCGGGACATGACAGAGCGAGGCTTTGTGGTGAGCGTACCCGAGGAAGCGGCTGGAGCAGCGGCAGCACGGAGCGCACCGAGACAGCCAGAGTGGAGGCGAGTGAGCGGCAGAGGGCGGGAGACGGACGTGGCGCACCGAGCCCAAGAAAAACTGCAAGGCTTTCAACGGAAAGCCTAGATTATAACAAAGATTAAGAAGGGCACAGAAGAAATGAAGGCCAACAAGACAAGGTAAAACAGAAACAAACGGCTAGGAGAGGTTAAAGTGATTTTTGTTGGACATTTCTAGACTAATTGTGGAGAGCGTGAAAAGATGAGGCTGAGTTTATTTCTCAATTCAGGTTTATTCCATTCACGTATCTCCAACATCCTCTCAAACAGAAAAGAGGAAGCATCACCCCACATCTGTCCTATTTATACCAGGACATCAAAGCACACAGTTACATTGTCATTTTAATGCAAAGACACAATACATCTTCTTCCAGGTCTTGTCCCCTTCACCCCCACACCACTGGTGGTCAGGAAATCCCTCAAGGCCATCTCTTTGCATAACACAGAACACATTTCGCATCCTCCTATTAATCCCTAGGAGACTCAGACCTATTGTTCATTCTCAGACATGAAGCAACATTAATAAACAAATGGAGTCTATGAAACTACCTATGTGTGTACCACATGACCCCCCCCCCCCCAAACGTCTAAGATGAAACAATAAAATACAGTCTGCATATCCTGATAAAATCACAAACATCAGTCTACATGCTGCTTGGGCTTCAACCGTCTTCCGTACTTGCTGTAAGCGGGCTTTAACCCTCCTGCGGCGCCATCCTGCTGGGGGGCTGCTGTCTGTGGATTAGAACTGTTAGTCAATCCCTGTGGGAGCTCTGGGGAACACTCCCTAGGGGGTCTGCTGCGACGCGGGGCCCTCGCCAACAGCATAGCTTCGTCAGCCATCACAAAAGCAGGTTTGAGTCTGTCTATGCCAATTGTCTCCCTTCTGCCTCCTAAATCTAGCAAAAAGTGCGTATCACCTGTTTCCACCTCTCCAGTGATCCGGTGTTCTACCTTCCAGCATTGGGCGTTGGTAGGATTCAAGCCTGGGCAGGAAGATATGGAGGACAAGATGTTGTCCATGCAGCATGTCCCCCCTCTCCACGTCACTGATGAATCCAAAGGAACAGCAGGGCTGCTACAGTTTGGCACCAGCGCCGTTGCAGGAGCTGCCAGAACAATGTTGAGCACAACAGAGAACTGCCTTAGGGGCTCCGACTCCGGATTTTTCCTCAGGGTTGACTCCCGAAGCCTTTCCCGTGACCGGGTATGCCACAAGGCAGCGGAGGTTTGAAGTCAGGGTTTACCTTTCCCTAGATGGGCTACCTTCCCAGGTTGACGAGCCACCATCTACCCGAAGCATCTGGTTTTAAGGCGCCAGAGATCCGCCCTCACCCCTTCTCCTATTAGTAAAAGCAGTTCCGCCGGGCTTAGAGACTAAACCACACGGGCAGGCTAGGAGTTGGACTTAGTTGTCAGAGGCTTTTCGAGACGCACGCCATAAGGAGAATTTTATGAGCACTGGGAGCTTAACCCCAGTGCCGCTCCTGGCTATGACAACCTTGGAACCTTAATAAACCTTAATAAATTTAATGGCATCAATTTACATTTTTTAATTTTTTCCCCTCATCTTTTCAACGTCACTTTTACGCTTTTATTTATCAATTTTCATCCAGCACTTCTGCGGCCACATAATTTCTTCCATACTAAACTCAGCTCTGAAAGGGGCCAGTGCCCACTGGGAAGGAAGTGGTGGGGGTGTTAGGGGTGCTTAAGAGATCTGACTGGGCAGTCCAATGTCAGTAATGAAAATAAACAAACGGGCTGCTGTCAGTATTTCAAAGGCCATTGCGCAACGGTCCTTGAAGGCGTGGTTACATAGTTATATTGATGACAATGCACCGGCCCACATGTGCGTCTGATTCTAAATCTATTTTATGTCACAATCACTTATTTTACTGCAAATTAATATTTATGAATATATGTCTATTTGACTGTATTTAGATGTTGTTTTATCAGCAAACTATCTTATTATTTATCAGTGACTTTCTATTACTGTCCAAGCTCTGGCGTTTCCTCATGGGTGGCCCTCCCGTGGGGGTTGTGCCTGTTTTCTGCGTGTGGAGCACCAGCCTGTGATTGTCCTGGTCTGCCCAGCTGAGGGGGTCATGCACTGCGACGCTGTGCCTGCGGTGTTGAGCCCTCGGGTTGGACTTGGGCGGTGTCAGATTGGTGTTCCTGTAGCCGTGAACTTGGCACTTTCCTTGCTGGTGATGGTTCCCTTAGTGATGGTGTTTCCACATTTGGATCCTCGGTGCCCAAACATAAGCCTCAAGCCATAGGTTTTACACTGATGAGAGTTTCAGTGTGTGTGTGTGTGTGTGTGTGTGTGTGTGTGTGTGTGTGTGTGTGTGTGTGTGTGTGTTTATGTCTGTGTGTATGTGGGGGGGGATGTAAATTGTGCTTTATTTCAATGTGTGAAGCACTTTGCGTTGCATCTTTTTGTATGAAAAGTGCTATATACATAAAGCTTTGATTGACTACTTTGATAGCCTACAATTAGGGAGGGATCATGTGTTTCTGAACCCTCCCTTAGTTATGCTGCTAATAGGTTTAGTCAGCCGGGGGACCTCCAGTAATGCACTGGGCCTCACTCCTTTGCTCACTCTCAATGAAATATTTTTTTTTTGCTGGTCATTAACATTTGTTTGTTCTCTCCCATAGATTGAGTCCCCATCGTGCTGTTTGCTCTCTACATGTCTGTTCTTTTCTTCTTCTCTATCCCCTCACCCCCCAGCCAGTCGTAGCAGATGACTGCCCCTCCCTGAGCCTGGTTCTGCTGGAGGTTTCTTCCTGTTAAAAGGGAGTTTTTCCTCTCCACCGTCGCCAAGTGCTTGCTCACAGGGGATCGCCTGATTGCTGGGGTCTTTCTGCAACTGTGGGGGTTCCCCCTACAGTTGATAGTGCTATGAGATGACTGTTGTTGTGAAATGGCGCTATATAAATAAAGTTGAATTGAATTGAATTGACTGATTGATTGATTGATTGATGACATTGTTTTGTATGCTCATGGGAAAAATGTAACTGAGGTTTATACAAAATTAACAAAAGCGGTCAGTAATGTTGTTGAATGGCTACATAGCTTCTGTCTTACTTTAAATTTTGAAGAGACTGTGACTACGTACGGTGGTGTGAAAAAGTGTTTGCCCCCTTCCTGATTTTTCATTTTTTTTGTATGTTTGTCACACTTAAATGTTTCAGATCATCAAACAAATTTAAATATTAGACAAAGATAACACAAGTCAACACAAAATGCAGTTTTAAAATGAACGTGTTTATTATTAAGAGCAAAAAAAATTCCAAACCTACATGGTCCTGTGTGAAAAAGTGACCCCCCCCCCCCCACCGTTAAAACATAAATTAACTGTGGTTTATCACATCTTTGGAAAGCTGAGTTCAATTTCTCTAGCCACACCCAGGCCTGACTACTGCCACACTTTCTTTCTATCAAGAAATCACTTAAATAGGACCCACCTGACAAAGTGAAATAGACCAAAAGATCCTCAAAAGTTAGACATCATGCTGCGATCCAAAGAAATTCCGGAACAAATGAGAAACAAAGTAATTGACATCTATCAGTCTGGAAAAAGTTATAAAGCAATTTCTAAAGCTTTGGGACTCCAACGAACCACAGTGAGAGCCATTATCCACAAATGGTGAAAATATGGGACAGTGGTGAACCTTCCCAGGAGTGGCTGGCCGACCAAAATTACCCCAAGAATGCACCGACGACTCATCCAAGAGGTCACAAAAGACCCCACAACAACATCCAAAGAACTGCAGGCCTCACTTGCCTCAGTTAAGGTCAGTGTTCATGACTCCACCATAAGAAAGAGACTGGGCAAAAATGGCCTGCATGGCAGAGTTCCAAGACGAAAACCACTGCTGAGCAAAAACAACATAAAGGCTCGTCTCAGTTTTCCCAGGAAACATCTTGATGATCTCCAAGACTTTTGGGAAAATACTCTGTGGACTGACAAGACAAAAGTTGAACTTTTTGGAAGGTGTGTGTCCCATTACATCTGGTGTAAAAGTAACACAGCATTTCAGAAATGGAACACATCATACCAACAGTAAAATATGGTGGTGGTAGTGTGATAGTCTGGGGCTGTTTTTGCTGCTTCAGGACCTGGAAGACTTGCTGTGGTAAAAGGAACCATGAATTCTGTTGTGTACCAAAGAATCCTGAAGGAGACTGTCTGGCGATTTGTTTGTGACCTCAAACTGAAGCGCACTTGGGTTCTGCAACAGGACAATAATCCAAAACACACAAGCAAGTCCACCTCTGAATGGCTTAAGAAAAACAAAATGAAGACTTTGGAGCTGTGGTGATCCGAGTGCTGAGCCTATCCGCACTCGGGTTGCGCTGTATTTTCCCTTTTCCCTCTTATTATTTCAGTTTTATTATTATTGCCTTCCAGGGCTTTTATTGTGACAGCGTTGCAGTCGGACTTCCGGTTGTCAAAGCCGGGCCGGCGCTGTCACAGCTGATCTCGATTTCGTAATTACATTCCCCTTTCTTGTTTGGTTCTGTTTCTTTTGTGTTCAGTATTTAAGGGAGCAGCTGAGGATCACTCCTCGCTGCAACCTACATTTGTGTCCTGGACTGGAGTCCCTAACCCCGGCTCCAGTCTCTCCTCGGTGTTCTGATCCATCTTCGCTTCAGCACTTACAAGTGCTGAAGCCCTTGTAGTTACAAGTGCTGTAAGCCCTTGAATGCCCTTTCAGGGCATTCATGTCAGTAGGTTGCAGCCAAGAGAGGTGCCAGACTCAATAAGTTTGTCTTTCTGGCTTGAGTTTTCTCCCTTTTCCGGGTACCTGTGTGATTGGAGTCATGGCAGCATCTAGGACCAGATATTCAATGAGCCTGGGGTTTGAGCTAATTCAGGCTCTGCTGGAAATAGATGGTCTCCTGTCCAGCGCCCATATGTTTGCCACCTCCGTAAACACGCAATGGTACCTGGACCTCGCAGATGCTGCTGTAAAGCGCCATCCTCACCTGGCCGAGCATGCTGAAGGCATGGAAAGGATGGCAGAACTCTCAGCACTTCAGCAGAGAAATTATGGGCTGATGAAGAGTCCCAGCAGGAAGCCGAAGTTGGAGCCGACGGTGAGGCAGCCCCACTCCTCGCCTAGGGATCAGGCTCCTGCTACACATCCAGCCCTAAGTTCTGCATCACCAAAGGGCCGTCTCCATACGCAGCAGAGGAAGAGGGCCCCCAGGGCCCCCTGTGAAGAGGCACAGTGGGCAGCTGAGCTCATCAGGGGCCGCGTGGCTGAAGCACACTCTTCCTCCCATCCCAGTGGAATCCTAAGGAACGTGGTGGTGGCAGTTAGACTGGTGAAGGCCAATCCCAAACTCAGTAATTATCCTGAGTACGCGGAGCTGCTGGCCTCCATTTCTGTGCAGCAGCGACACTTTCCAGACTTGAATCTAGCCTCGCCCTCTGCCGGAAGACACCACCGCCCTGTCCATGATCAATCTCTGCAAGATCCCTGTCCGGATCCTGTCCCAGGCCGCCAAGGTAACTCCGCCTCCCAGCCAGCTGTTTTCCCCATGTCACGACAGAAGGGAAAGACAGCAGCCTCAGCCTCTGGGTCATCCGTCCCTGCTGTTCCGTCAGCTCCTCCTTCCTGGACTGCCTCGGCTGCTCCTCACTCCTCCTCGGCGATCCCTTCAGCTGCTGTGAGCCCAGCGAGTCCTGCTCTGGCTGCGCCCATCATTGATCCTGTGGGAGCGGCTCCTCTTCGTCTTCCCAGGGGGCCCTCTGTCACCATCTTTAGGGGAAATGGGAGAACCAAGCCCACTGCAGCAGGCACCACCGTTCCCCGGGGAAACAGGCAAGTGTTTTTTCATTCTCAATTTCAGTGTAATGAATTGCCTTGTCTGATTCCTGGGGGGTAGGGCTCAGGGTTCACAGTCCTCTGAACTCCCTCCACCTGCTGCAGCCATAAACATTGAACCTGCAACCTCTGTGTCTCCTTCCCTTCTCTCCGACGGTCCCACGGTGCCAGGAGTAGACCGTCAGATGGAGGAGGAGCCTGCAGCCCTGGAGAGCCTGGTTCCAGTCCCGCAGCCACGTCACGGGAAGAGGAGGAGGCCTGACTGTCGTTTGGAGCCTGACCCGATGATTAAGCCTCCCCGGGTCTTCATGGAGGAGCAGTCAGCCCCAGCAGGTCACGGATCCCCTGCCACCATGCCGTGCGGGCCCTCGGCGTGGGCTTCAGCACCAGGGGGTTCCCGGACTGTGAGAACCATCATGCCAGCTGTGGAGCCCACCGCAGTCGAGTCGAAACCAGGAATGGACCTCCAGATCGTTGAGCCTGGATCGTTGGAGTCCTGGACGGTGGTGGATCCCAAGATCAGGCAAGTGCTCTATTTTGTCTTCCTGCTTTCTGATCTGGAGCATTCTTGCCTGTCTCTTGAGGAGAAGAGCCGGGTGCAGCCGACCGCTGCATCCGAGCTCATCTCGCCGGGCTCTGTCGCTGCCAGTGATCCTGACCCCTGTTCTCCCTGTCTATCCGAGCCTTCTCCCAGGGTCACCAGAGATGAGTCAGCTCCGGTCATTGTCATTGAGGCTCCAGGTTCATGTTTGGAGGCCATCCCAGGTGCTGCGCTGGCCCAATCCAGGTCAACCGTGGGTGCTGCGCTGGTCCAATCCGGGTCCATTGTGGGTGCTGCGCTGGCCCAATCCGGGTCCATCGTGGGTGCTGGGCAGGCTCAGTCCGGGTACACCAAGAGTGCTGCGCCGGTTCGGTTCGAGGTCGGTGAGGGAGCTACAGATCCCCTTCTGCCTGATACCGGTCTGGTTCCTCGTCTTCCCCCCTATTCTCCTCCACCAGACGCCGCTGGGGTCTCCCTTACTCGGGTCAGCTTTCCCTCTGTGCCTCTCGGTAGGGAAGCCACCTCCGAGCTCCCCCCTCCAGTCCTGGTGGTCGAAGGACGCGAGTCGGCCGCCTGAGAGACTGCTTTGTTGGTTCAGCGACCTGGGCCGGCCGCCTGAGGTACTGTTTCCCCGGGTCTGGGACTTGTGTAGGCCACCTGAACTGCTTTTTTTTTTCTCTTTGGTTATGTAGACTCTGGATGCAAGTAGTAGAAGATTAGCCTTCTGACGCAATGAGCAAACACATTGTACCATTAGAACACTGGAGTGATAGTTGCTGGAAATGGGCCTCTATACACCTATGTAGATATTGCACCAAAAACCAAACATTTGCAGCTAGAATAGTCATTTACCACATTAGCAATGTATATTAGATATTAGTTTAAAGTTATCTTCATTAAAAAAGTGCTTTTCTTTCAAAAATAAGGAAATTTCAAAGTGACCCCAAACTTTTGAACGGTAGTGTATATTTTTTGTTTGCCTACTCTGTGGCATTAAGTAGCTTCTAAGGTCAAGTGTACCTGTATTTTTGTTTTCCTTTGTTCTTTGTACCGACTTGTACTGTACATATATATTTTTTTTGTTTACACATCCTGTTGCTCCTGAATATGTCTCTAGTTGTAGCGTACCGGTTCTTTTGTTTTTCATTTGTTTTGCTAGTGTTGGACATTTCTGTGTTTAGGCCGCACCATTGTATATTTGACCCTTGTTGTTATCTGTTCCTTGTGGGGGGTTTTCTTCCTTTGGGTGTCGCTGTAGTCATTTTTTGTTTTTGGTTCTCTCCCTCCTGGCATGTTTCCCCCTCCGCCCTCCCTGTGTCGGTCCTGGTAGCCTTCTGGCTGCTGGTGGTGGTGGTGGGGGGGCTTGGATGTTTCGTTAGACGCCTGGAATGCGTCCTTTGAATGGGGGGTACTGTGGTGATCCGAGCGTGGTTACTCTGTATTTTCCCTTTTCCCTCTTATTATTTGTTTTGTTATTATTGCCTTCCAGGGCTTTTATCATGACAGCATCGTGGCTGGACTTCCGGTTGTCAAAGCCGGGCCAGCGCTGTCACAGCTGATCTTGATTTCATAATTACATTCCCCTTTCTTGTTTGGTTCTGTTTCTTTTGTGTTCAGTATTTAAGGGAGCAGCTGAGGCTCACTCCTCGCTGCAACCTACATTTGTGTCCTGGACTGGAGTCCCTAACCCCGGCTCCAGTCTCTCCTCGGTGTTCTGATCCATCTTCACTTCAGCACTTGTGTGTGTTTCATAGCGTTAGGTACCGTCCTCGCTTCACCCTTACATTCTATGTCAGTATTTATTATTTTGTGTTCTAGTTTATGTATGTGTTTTGCCCCACATGGCTCTTCACTTTATTCTTTCGTTAAATAAACAAACAAACTTACTGCTGGCTTCTGGCACCTCATTAATGCCCTGAAAGGGGCATTCATGTCAGAAGTGGCCTAGTCAAAGTCCTGACCTGAATCCGATTGAGATGCTGTGGCATGACCTTAAAAAGGCGGTTGATGCTTGAAAACCCTGCAATGTGGCTAAATTACAGCAATTCTGCAAAGATGAGTGGGCCAAAATTCCTCCACAGCACTGTAAAAGACTCATTGCCAGTTATTGCAAACGCTTGATTGCAGTTGTTGCTGCTAAGGGTGGCCCAACCAGTTATTAGGTTTAGGGGCAATCACTTTTTCACACAGGGCCATGTAGGTTTGGATTTTTTTTCCCTTAATAATAAACACCTTCATTTAAAAACTGCATTTTGTGTTTACTTGTGTTATCTTTTTCTAATATTTAAAGTTGTTTTATGGTCTGAAACATATAAGTGTGACATACAAAAAAAATGAGAAATCAGGAAGGGGACAAACACTTTTTTACACCACTGCATTTCACAGACAGGTGTAAAGTTAGAGACCCTCCTGACACCATTATAAATGGGCATATGATCAAAAACGTTGATGAGTTCAGATACCTGGGTGTTACCCTTGATTCAAATCTTAATTTTAAAAATCATGTAAAAAATTGAGTAAGACTCTGAAATTTTACCTTTCAAATTACAGACACATACTTTAAGACATGCTCTTACTGTTGAGACATCGCAGACATGTTTAAATACAATGATTCTGTCAAATCTTATGTACTGTATTGTTAACCTTTCCTCCTTCAGCCACCAGACCGTGGTCGAGAAGCACAGGGGAGATGATCCTCCAGGGCCGAAGCTAGTGTTAGCTCTGGGTTAGCTCCCTTCTCTTCACTCACAACAGCAGTGGAAGGAAGAGGACAGGACACGGTGGCTTGCTTGAGGAGGTGTAGCATTTATTATGGTGCTGCAGCGCAATACACTGTACATTTACCGCTAACTCTTGCTCTAAATGCCAGCTCTGTACTTTTTCAGTCTCAACATATGGCATGGCTCCCACGGACCTACTCCCAGTTTTTTTGGCTCCTGCCGCCGATCTGGTTCACTTTTTAGCCCAAAAAGTGAGATGGCGAAAGAGAGGAAGACGAGCGGGCGCCCTCGTGCGGCTTCGCAGGAGAGGCACGCGCACGGCTTTGCCTGGGATATTTCTGTCCAACGTCAATTCTCTTTATAACAAGGTAGATGAACTGAGACTGCTGATGTGATTTAAGGACCTCTCCACCTTGTGTGCCCTCTGCTTCACTGAGACCTGTCTCAAGGAAAGGACACCGGACAGCGCGCTCCTCCTCGAGGGATTTCAGCTGTTTCGTGCTGACCGAGACACGAGGCTCTCCGGTAAGACCACAGGAGACGGAGTCTGCTTCTACATCAACAGCAGCTGGTGCTCCGATGTAACTGTGATCTCCCAACACTGTTCTCCCGCTCTGGAATATTTATTCATCAACTGCAAGCCATTTTATTCCCCCCGTGAGTTTGCTTCATTCATCCTGGCCGCTGTTTACGTCCCGCCCGACTCGGACATGCGCGATGCTCAGCGCGCGCTCGCGGATCACATTCAGCAAGCGGAGCGGACTTTCCCGGACTCTCTGGTTATTGTGGTTGGTGACTTTAACCAGAGCAACCTGAGCCACGAACTCCCCCGATACAAACAGTTTATTAAATGCCCCACCAGAGGAGAGAACACGCTGGATCACTGTTACACTACAGTTAAGGACGCGTATCGCGCTTTTCCCCATGCTGCGCTCAGACTATCTGGTCACGTGATGGTCCACCTGATTCCCACATACAGACAGAGACTGAAGCTCACAAAACCTGTTGTGAGCACTACGAGGAAATGGACCAGTGAAGCTGGGGAGGATCTGCGCACGTGCTTGGAAATAACTGACTGGGGCATGTTTAAAGGAGCCACGCATGATCTGGATGAGTAGAATCAGAATCAGAATCAGAAAAAGATTTATTGCCAAGTACATTAACAGATCACTGATAACATACGAGAGAATTTGACTTGACACAGTAATGAACCTGCATTTCCGTGCCGCGGCGCATCTGCAACGCGCCTGTCAGCAGGAGGGTACAGGTCGCATAAAGATGATACAATAGGAAGGAGCAAAAAAATCATTGATTCAAAATACTGGTTACATACTTAATCAATATTAAGAGTTCAAGGGAAAAAAAAGCTCAATGCACATATATTCGCTACACACAGAATTCACAGGACACAAGAGAGCAGTGTTATCTTTATTCAGTTCATGGATCAATGTGTGTGCGGTGTTGAGCAGTGTTGATGATAATAAGAGAGACCCAAGGACCCTTGGCAGAAGATGTTTTGTCTGTCTGGCGCCAGTCTTATCTGGCGCTGCAGCTGGCTGTCCAAGGCCTTGTGCTCATGATTTTGAAAAAACACAGTCTGTAGACAGCCAGGAGGAATTTTCATGGGGAATAATAATGCCAAATAGGACTGATCACAGAGAAGACTTGTATTTCTTCTGTAGATTCAGTACATTAATCCTTCATTGCGCAGCTTTGAATTCGTCGTGGAAAGACCTGAGCGAACCCATGATGTAATCCACCTTACGAGACAGTTCTCCAGTAGTCGCTATCAGGGTCTTCTCCAGTTTTTCAATTTGTTGGATGCACCTCGCCTGGCCAGCATTTTGATAGGTTGAATCCATCTTCAGCAGTACACGGACACTGTGACCTCATATATCCACTTTTGTGAGGAGAGCATTCTTCCATCGTGCACCAGGGTGAGTTACTCCAACGACAAGCCCTGGTTCACAGCTAAGCTCAGACAGATCAGGAAGGAGAAGGAAGCAGCGTTGAAAAGTGGAGACAGGGACTGCTACAGGGAGGTCAAATACCGGTTTAGCAGAGAGCTGAGGAGAGCTAAATCTGTGTATTCTGAGAGACTCCAGCAACAGTTCACTGCTAACGACTCTGCTTCTGTGTGGAGAGGACTGAGGCAAATCACTAACTGTCGGCCTCAGGCTTCTAAGGGGCAGGATGACAAAGCCCTTTGTCAAAGGCTGTCCCAACACTATGCCCGTTTTGACACCTCGTCAGCTGTGACCAACTCCCCCCCTCCTCCCAGCGCCACTGCCTCCATGGTCCCCACTTCATCAAAGGCGCCCCCTCCTCCTCCCCCCTGCCCTTGCCATCAGTGAGCAGGACGTGCACAGACAGTTCTCCAGACTGAACCCGAGCAAGGCCCCTGGTCCGGACGGCTTGTCTCCCTCCACCCTGAGACACTGTGCGGAGGAGCTGACTCCTATCTTCACAGACATTTTTAACACCTCCCTGAAGTCATGCCACGTGCCGGCCTGCCTCAAAACCTCTACCATCGTCCCTGTCCCCAAGAAGCCACGGATCACTGGACTTAACAACTACAGACCTGTAGCGCTCACCTCTGTAGTCATGAAGTCCTTTGAGCGCCTGGTCCTGCCCCACCTCAAGACCATCACCACTCCCCTCCTGGACCCGCTGCAGTTTGCCTACAGAGCCAACAGGTCTGTGGACGACGCAGTCAACCTGGTCCTCCACTCCATCCTGCAGCACCTGGACTCCCCAGGAACCTACGCCAGGATCCTGTTTGTGGACTTCAGCTCTGCATTCAATACCATCCGCCCCGCTCTGCTCCAGGACAAGCTGTCCCTGCTCAACGTGCCTGACTTCCTCTGCAGGTGGATCACCGACTTCCTGACGGACCGGAGGCAGCATGTGCCGCTGGGAAAGACTGTCTCAGACTCTGTTAGCATCAGCACCGGATCACCCCAGGGCTGTGTACTTTCCCCCCTGCTCTTCTCCCTGTACACCAACTCCTGCACCTCCAGCCACCAGTCTGTCAAGCTGATCAAGTTTGCGGACGACACCACCCTCATCGGGCTCATCTCCAACGGCGACGAGTCCGTCTAAAGGAGAGAGGTGGCCCAGCTGGCGTCCTGGTGCAGCCACAACAACCTGCAGCTGAACGCTCTGAAGACAGTGGAGATGATCGTGGACTTCAGAAAAGTCACAGCCCCTCTGCCCCCCCTTACCCTCACAGACTCTCCCATCACCACTGCGGATTCCTTCCGCTTCCTGGGCACTACCATCACCCGGGACCTCAAGTGGGAGCCGACCATCAGCTCCCTCATCAAAAAGGCCCAGCAGAGGATGTTCTTCCTGAGGCAGCTGAGGAAGCTCAAGCTACCCACCAAGATGTTGGTGCAGTTCTACACGGCCATCATCGAGTCCATCCTCACCACCTCCATCACCGTGTGGTACGCAGGAGCCACCGCCAGGGACAGACTAAGATTGCAGCGTGTTGTGCACGCTGCTGAGCAGGTGATCGGCTGCAAGCTCCCATCCCTCCAGGACCTGTACATCTCCAGGACCCGGAGGCGTGCAGGTCGGATCATAGCCGACCCTTCACACCCTGGACACGCACTGTTTGCCCCCCTCCCCTCAGGCAGAAGACTTCGGTCCATTCAGACTAAAACCTCCCGCTACATGAACAGCTTCTTCCCCTCTGCCATCAGACTGCTGAACACTAAGTGACTTATTAGACTCTCGTGCACTACGTACAGCAGCTCAACCGGACTCATGATAATTATCACTGTTTTCTTTTGCACTACCGACTGCACTATGTGGAACTCCACAATATCTGTTGCTTGTTAATATATTTAAAAATTGCATAGATTAGTATTACTCATTCATATTCTACATTTTATTGCATGCATAGTCTTTTATTTTTATCTTTAGTGCTACTCCATGTTTAATGTTGCAGCATTGCACCGAGACAAATTCCTAGTTTGTGTACTACATGAACAATGGCAATAAATCTCATTCTGATTCTGATTCTGATTCTGATTCTGATGGCCTCTAACCACCAACATTCTCTCATGCCTCACTATCTCACCAACACTCACTCAACCGCTTGTGCAGAGCCCACCTCCTTAAAGGAACACACATACCAATCCTGCAACAGTATGACCAGTTGCTCTCAGGCATTTAAAACAACCTTAAAGGGATCATTGCCTGAAAAATTGTGTGTTTGTAGGTTTTAACTGTCTGAAATTAGTCTACTGGTCACCTAATTATCCAAAAAAATTCAAAAAGTCAATTCTCTTTAAAAAAAAAAAACACACACACACACACACACACAGCCTTTATCTCGTTTTTCTCTCACTGAAACGTTTTAGACTTTTTTGTGGAAATCGTATGCGTCACGTTTTGAAAAAGCCAACCTACTGCCTGTTATGTCCACAAACCTAGTGATGAATGAGGCGAAGAGAGTGGTAGCATCGAACACAGCTTTATTGAGAGGTAACATGATGCAGTACACTGCAAGCACCCAGCAGGATCATCCGGCACAACAGGAAGTGCTTATGGCGGCCCACCCCGCTATATAGGGCAGTGCGGCATCACGTCAGGAAGTTGGCATCACCACACTGCACTTCATAATAAGTGCCGCCATCACACTGCCGTCCTTGAGATCAGCCCACTGCTCTGTTATTGGCCCACCTAGCTGTCTGTCATGTACATGGAAGTGGTGCTGAAGGTAGCTTATAAGCCCCTGAGCTATTAGCCCCCAAGCTAACACTGGTACCAGGAAGCTCGAATCAAGCGTGGATTATATTGTTATTTTCTTTAGATCTTAGTCACCCTAATAACCATCCCTGTTACCACCTGCTTCACCGATCCGTGGTCCACAGTGCGCCTTGCATCGCTCCCATCTCCCGGTGATTTTGTGGCAGGTCGCTGGCATGCCAGTCACGTGGAGCTGAGGGAATGCTACCCGGGGCTGCTGGCTCAACTCCCTCATCATCCTCTGGGCATACTCTTATGGGTAGCTTGGGGAAGCCGCTTCATGACAGGGCAAACCCCCCTGGCTGTCCGTGAGAGAGGCGTGGAGTACCGCAGAGCGAGACATTGCCTTTTGAGATCCCGTGGCTTGGTTCCCAGCCTCAGTTTGCGGTGATCAGTGGAGCACGCTGTACTTGCGATTTAATGTGGCGTCTCGGCGGGGTTGTTGGGTGGGCCTGGATGATGCGAGCTGCACAAACGACTGTGGATCGGTGAACCAACGATGCTCATCCAAACTGAAAGGGGCCAGTGGCAGAACACTGTCTAGAAGCTACTCAGCTAATGGCTAACTGATATAAGAGGGAGGATGGAGTTGAACAGTTGAAGTCTGTTTCTTAAGGTGACATAAATCAGAGCATTTGAAGAAAGCCAAAAAAAAAAAAACCCAATAATAATTAATGATAATTCAACAATTAAAAAATTAAAGAAAATGTGAACAAAATATGCCACAAGCATTTCATTAAGACATGAGTGAGCTGTTAAAATGTGTAAAAAGTCTGGTCAATGAACCCTTTAAGGCCTCTTGAATCATTATATAAATATGCACTTAAGCTCCATGACAAAAAAAACACTGTGGTGGACACAGTACATATGGCACTCCACCCAGGACAAAGGGGTTGGTGGGGGAGAAGATAGTTAGGGATGCTAATGGAGAAAGTGAGAGGAGCCAAACAAGCAAAGATGTGCCCTTCGCCTCCTGCCGCACCAGGCTGACACCTGAATAAGCAGGGGTGCGAATGTATGTAAGCAAGACCTGCTCTGTGACGTGTGTGTCAATGTCATGTTAATGTGTGTGCGTGTCTTTCACATCTGTATGTTAATGTGTTTACCCTGTGTGCCAGAGGCGGGATTAAAAGTATATAAAGGAGTTCACTCAGGCACTCAGGTCAGAGTTTTTGTGTTTTATGTTGGAAGAGGAATAAACTTTGTGTGTCGTACAGCTCGCTGCCTTCTCTGCTTTCATCTTCCACAACATGTCAATATCACCATTTGTGGTGGTACAGCTGACTCGCACCCAGGACTTTGGGGAACGAGGGGAAGGAAGGAGACATGGTAATGCGGGTACCTCAGGTGGTACCCTGGGGGGGAGAGTTGAAAAGATGACAAGCAGGTTTAGGCGCCAAAGTGCCAGGGGGGAGAAAAGTTCTTAAAACGTGCCTTCACACTTGGAACTGCAGGTGTGAATGTATTGAGATGTAATGTATGTTATGATAATGACATGTACTCTCGGTGCCAAAGGAGAGAATATGAAGATGTATAAAAGGTTGGCTTTGGCTCCGAGAGAGTAGTCTGCTCTGCTTGTTAGAGGAATAAAGTTGTGTGTCTGCAGCTGCTCGCGTCTCGTCTGATCAGTCCTCTACACTGGTGACCTGACGTGAGAATGGAAGACAGATCGAGCACTTCCGTGGAAACAGCCGTGCTTGGGGTTCCCCCTGCTACGTTCACGGTGATGGTCAAACTCCCGGACTTTTGGCTTCACGCCCCGGCTGCCTGGATCCTTCATGTGGAAACCCAGTTCGCTCTCCACGGAGTCTCAGAGGATGACACAAAGTACCATTACGTGGTGGCTTCACCGGACCCGCATGCCACTCAGAACGCAATGAGCCTGCTTCATGCTCCCCCAGCCTAGGGCAAATATGACACCCTCAAACAGCTGCTTCTGCGGTGTTACATCCTCTCTGCCGGAGAGAGAGCAGAGAGGCTCCTTTCCATGCACCTGGCCGGGACGCACATTTTTTCAAAAGTGGATCTGGTCCACAGTTACCACCAGGTCCCGGTTCGTGCTGAGGACATCCCAAAAATGATGGTAATTACTCCTTTCGGTCTTTTCAAGTTTTTACGCCTGCCGATTGTGTTAAAGGGCACAGCCCAAACTTTTCAAAGGATGATGGACATGGTGCTGCGTAACTTGCCGTTTGTTTTCGTCTACTTAGACAACATTTTGGTGGCTAGCGCATCAGAGGAGGAGCATCTCGCCCATCTCAAGCAAGTTTTCCGACGGTTGGAAGCACAGGGGATGATTGTTAATCCAGCGAAGTGTCAGTTCGGGCTGCCAGTAATCAATTTCTTTGGCCACCACATCTTGCTGGAGGGCGTGATTCTGCTGCCAGATAAGATACGTGCGGTGTCAGATTTTCCATGTCCGCAGAGCGTGAGGGTGCTGCAGAAATTTTGGGGGATGGTCAATTTCTACAACTATTTTCTTCCCTGGGCAGCCCAGCGCACTCAAGAAAAAGAAACCCATGGATAGCACTGACTGGACCCCCAATCGGGTCCAAGCATTTGCCGGCGCCAGGGAGCTTTTGGCCCTCCACCTGGCCGTGCATCATTTTCAGTTCTGTCTTGAAGGTCGCAAATTTATCGCATTTGTCAACCACAAGCTCCTAACCTACGTGATGGCCAAAGTCCCAGAACCGTCGTCGGCCCAGCAGCAGCGGCACCTGGCCACAGTTCCGGAATTCACTACCGACATTCAACATGTAGCCAGTAAACTTAACTAATTTTCTGTCTATGGCGCACCAGTGCGCCCATCAGCTCATCACTCTCTGGCGGTCAAGTTTTTTTTCAAGAAAATATTCAGTTTAGATATCACAAATTCCAAAGGCTGTAACTTGAAAGTGGTAAACGATAATGGCTTACTGTCAATTAGAAAGATGTAGAATATGATCCAAAGTTTGAAATAGGAGTAAATTTACACATCTAATTACATATTACACATTATGCAAATTACACATCTAATTTGCATAATGTGACAGCAGCCATATCGAATTACATAACTTTCGGTCAGAAGTGGACTTTGGACATATTTACACAATTTGGGGGGTTTTTTGTCTTCGATTTTGGTTTTGGTTTTTTGTTATCTTCAAAGTATATGAACCAGAAAATCAGTAAAATGTACACAAACAAATAAATACATCGGACCTACCGCGCAACTTGCGTCTATATGCATCCATTTCCTCATCCCCAGCTCCCTTATTTCATCTTCTGCCAGTCAGCTTCACTTTCTCTCCCACATCCAGAAACTCTCACATTTATCTTATGATTTATTCCACCTCAATTTTGGTTACGTAACACAGCTGAATCGGCGCTATTGTTCTCTCTCTCACGTGCAGCTCCGTGGATGGCAGACGAAAGTGAACATGCTCCAGGCCCTCTTCTGCTGTCACAAAAAGTAAATATTTCCCTTCAGAAGCTAAATAATCTCTTTTTAGAATCATAGTTGGCAAAATTTGGAGCAAATGCTTCCTCCGTGTGGAAATATATGTTGTGATGGAGCCTTTGTTTACATTCTCTTCTTCACGTTCCCGGAAATGATCTTTGAGGCGGTTCATTTGGGTGAAGTACTCCAGTCCTCCAGTGAAGAGCAGTAAGCTATACATGTCTGACATCTTGTGATGTGAAATGCTTAGGACAACTGGCTTTTCTGTGCTTTTTGGACATATCACATGACAGGCGTGGAACTGTGCCAGGGACAGCAGGTGGCACTGATGTCTTATGACAGCCGGACAATAAAAGGAATAATGTTGTGGCTGACTGCCTGTCGTGCACACTAGTTTTCCCGGTCTATGTGGGTATTGATTTTTCCACCATGGCCGCCGACCAACCCAGGGACATGAACATTTGCACGCGCCGATCCGCGGGTACTGGGCTAAAACTGGAAAGCAGGGCCGTACAAAAGGGTTGCCCCCCTTACTTTGCAATGTCTCCACTGGCCGGCCCCGTCTGGTGGTTCTGATCACATGGCGCTGCCGCGTTTTTGAGTCCATCCACTCTCTTTCACACCCTGGCGTCTGGGCTTCAGTTAAGCTGGTGGGGTCTAAGTTCATCTGGCCCCGCTTATGCAGGGATGTGAAAGAGTGGGCTGCTGTGTGAGTTGCGTGCCAACGGGCTAAGGGTCGGAGGCACACCAAAGCCCCCCTCGAACCTTTCCAGATTCTGAGCAGGAGGTTCAACCACATACACATCGATTTGGTGGGCCCCCTTCCGCTGTTGGAGGGGTTCCCGCACCTTTTAACAATAGTGGACCACACCACGCTCTGGGCAGAGGCAGTTCCGCTGGCTTCCACCACATCTGCTGACGTGGCCTGCACATTTTTGTCATCCTGGGCCACACGTTTCGGTTCCCCATCAGACATCACTTCAGAATCAGAATCAGAATCAGAAAGCTTTATTGCCAAGCATGTTTACATAAAAAACTCATAAACATACGAGGAATTTGACTTGACATTGGGTGCGCTGAATAAGCGCATCTCAATGACGCGGCAGCCATGGAGGCGCCTGTCAGCAGTAGAGGGTAAAGAAGGGAATGAGGGGAAGGGAAGTGACACAATGGGCTGAGAGAAAAAAGCATTGTTAATCAAAATAAAGCTCATTTTATGACCAAAATTGTGATTACATAGAAAAAAACTCTCCAATGCACAATTAGCAGACAATATAGATCACACAATAACAAAGCAGCGAGAGAGACAGTGTGTGTAGTCAGCATTTGATCAGTATGATGCAGTGTGGGTGTGTCAGTTGCTAGTGAACAGCAGAGGGCACCCCCTGGCAACGGATGGATGTTATAGTCATGTGTTCTGTAAGCATGTCCAGAGTCTATCTCTCCTCGTGCATGCAGATGGCAGAGTTCTAGACACATGGTAACGCTGTCCTTGAAGAGCTCAGTCTGCTGAAACAACAGCAATTGTTTGTCGATTGTTTGGGTTAGAAGCCAGCCGCCTCTTCTACCTTATCTTCATCGAGGAGGAATGTAAACAGGGCAACAAGGTCAAATCTGCACAGTGCACTCAGAGCATAGAATTTTCCTCTCTCAAGCGATTCTGTGCTTCATAATTTCCATATACAGGCTTAAAAACATTCCCTGGAGTGCACTAGCAACTCGAGATGTATTCCACCATCTGAATCAGTTACCATTCAGTTCACCATGCCGCTATGTGTGCACTCCCCAACTGGTCGAATTTGATGAAGGAGCTTTGCCTGGGTCCGCATTTGAACAGCTTTCCCACCTTCCTCAATTTCTGATACAACAGGAAACTCCAAAGCCAAAGTAGAAGTCCTGTGATCATAGCCAATAGATGTCTTCTGCATCTCCAGTCGAATCATACAGACACATGAGTTCCCAATGTCCATGAGTCTCCCCCTTGGGTTCCCCCTGACCCAATCTTCTTTTAAAGTGGTGACAATCGCATTTAAGCCGCTTTCCAGATCCATAATTTCCGTTTGGATTAAGATTCAGCCAGAAGAAGAGCGACAAAAAACACAGACAAAAATGTAACATTGCAAGCTGGGATCAGAAGGGAGTAGGATTAGGAGGGAGAGGAGGGAGAAAAGCGTCTGCTCTCTCTGAATGCCGGAAGAAGAAGAGGGGGTCTGACAGGGGTCCACAGTTTGTTTCAGAACTCTGGTCCTTGATGGCCAAGAGCCTGGGGGTCAAAATCTACCAAACCACCGTGTACAACCCGCAGGCTAACGGGTTGTGCGAAAGGTTCCACAGGTCACTTAAAGCCGCGCTCAGAGCCTCATTGACTGATGCAAATTGGGTTGACCACCTGCTTTGGGTCCTACTGGGGTTGCGCTCCGCACCTAAGGAGGATTTGGCAGCTTCCCTGGTGGAACTCGTTTTTTGTCAGCCGTTGCGGGTCCCGGGTGAATTTTTGCCAGAAAATCCCACGCCCGAGGCCAACTCGTCCACATGCATTTTTTCCGGTGCAGGGACTAGCAGCGTTCCGGGGCCGGTGCACCACTGTTTTCCCTACACCTTCGTTACGAAGCATTTGGAGAATGCCAAGTTCATTTTCGTTAGGCACGATGCCCACCGAACCTCGCTGCGTCTGCCTTACAATGGCCCCTTTAGAGTTTTGGAAATGGGAGCAAAAAATTTTGTGTTAGACCTGGGGAAGGAGGACCGAAGAAAACCATCTGCATAGACAGGCTGAAGCCTGGTAATGTTTTAGCAGAAAAGCAGGTGGTGCTTTCCCTATCCACCGCAACAAGAAAGCCCTTCAGTTATCCCTCCACATTACAGCTGGTACGGGCGATTGATCAAGCCTAAGGCACCGGACGGTTAAGACCCCATCTGGGTGTTCGGGAGGGGGGGGGGGCACAGCGGGAGATCTGACTCGCACCCAGGACTTTGGGGAATGGGGGGAAGGAAGGAGACATGGTAATGCGGGTGCCTCAGGCGAGAGAAAAGGATACAGGTGCTGTGGCACCCTGGGGGGGGGAGTTGAAAAGATGACAAGCAGGTTTATGCGCCAGAGCGCCAAGGGGGAGAAAAGTTCTTAAGACATGCCTTCACACTTGGAACTGCAGGTGTGAATGTATTGAGATGTAATGTATGTTATGATAATGACATGTACTCTCGGTGCCAAAGGAGACAATGTGAAGATGTATAAAAGGTTGGCTTTGGCACCGAGAGAGTAGTCTGTTCTGCTTGCTAGAGGAATAAAGTTGTGTGTCTGCAGCTGCTCGTGTCTCGTCTGATCAGTCCTCTACACGTCACATTTTCACCAAATATGATACTAAATATAAATAGTATAAATACTACTAAATACTAAATTTTGAAAATTTGATCATGTACACAAATGTCTGCCTACTGTTTAAAAACATTCACAATCCTGCTGCTCCTCCCCTAAATTTTTTTAATCACACTCAGCTCAGAAAAAACATCACAAGTCACTTGATCTGTCACCAGGAAAGAATGCAGCATCCCTAAATGTAGGACAGCATTTGGCACATCGTCTTTTTCTTTTGTTGCCTTAAATCAATGGAAAACCCTCCCAACTGACAGACTTTAAAACTTTTTCCTGTCAAACCAAATGCTGGATACTGTCAGAACAATCATGTAAACATTTGTGAGTTTGTGTGAGTGTATGTGAGTCTGATAGTGGGTTTATTTTAGTTTGTGGAGCTGGGGAAATTAGATTTTAGAATATTGGGGGAATGTGTGTATATGTGTAGCCACAGGGGGTGCACAAGCCAGTGTACTCCTAGTGCCGGTCCCAAGCCCGGGTAAATGGGGAGGGTTGTGTCAGGAAGGGCATCCGACATAAATCCTTTGCCAAATCAAACATGCGGATCATGATGAATGAGACTTTCATACTGGATTGGTCAAGGCCCAGGTTAACGACTGCCACCAGTGCTGTTCCAGTGGAAATTGGGCTACTGTTGGTCGAAGATTGAGGAGGAGGAGGAGAGGGGGAAGGCATTTTAGGAAGGAGAGAGAGAAAAGGAAAGGTAGAAGTGTGGAGGTGAGAGTAGGGACATTAAATGTAGGGACTATGACTGGTAAAGGCAGAGAGTTGGTTGATATGATGGCGAGAAGAAAGGTAGATATACTATGCGTTCAAGAAGCCAGATGGAAGGAAAGCAAGGCTAGGAGCATTGTAGGTGGATTTAAACTGTTCTACCATGGCGTAGATAGGAAGAGAAATGGAGTAGTGTGGCGGTTTGAGATAACCCCCACAACAGACTGAGACAGACACAGCGCTCGGCTAGAGCAAATAACAGAACAGTGAAATGTGTGTATTAATGTCTACAGGCAGCCCCGCTCCTTCTGGCTTGTTCCGGCTCAGTATTGTGATGTTAATGTCCCATTCATGCATTGTGTTCATGCTTCCTGTTCTCACTGTGTCTCTCAAATGCAAATGCCATACCCACTGCTGTGAATGCCTTTCATGCATTGTCTGTAACTGGTATAAATACCGCACATATTCTGTAACTCATTCTCTCATTCCTGCAACTGCTGCTGACACACACACTCTGTGTCTCTCTCCTGGAGAGCCTCCGGGCTCGCTCCCGGCACGCATGCACGGCGCTGGGGCGAGCTCCGTGATGGCGGTATGATTTAATAAACCCGCTTAAAACCTCACAACGCTGCCTTTATTTTATCATCCACTTCACTGGTGACCCCGAGGATGCACACGCTTTGTGCATCGCAACCTTCTGGCTTAGACAGCCACGCTGCCGGCGAATGCAGCACCCGGCGGTGATGCTCCGACGACAAGCGAACACAGCAGCCCCCTTCTGCTTCAGTGAACTCTCCGGACATCACCCACGACCGGGAAAGCCGCAGCAAACTTCATGGTTGGATCTGCACGCCTAGATCGGCACATCCACGCTGGACCAGCCGCGTTCACAGCTCCTCCACACGAGAGCGCATGCACCTCGTCCCCTCTCCACGACGGCGACCTCCATGGCCGACGGAGAATGCAGCGCGTGGACCTGAACGCACCATGGCCGAGCGAGTGACAAAGATCGTCTCCTCCCTCTCACCACTCCAACGCATCTGCACGAGCCCGAGGGACAAAGATCGTCTATTTTCTTTCACCGCTCCAACACATTGAACAGGGATGATTAAGCTCCCTGACCCTGTCTCCTCTCCAGCTGGCCCACCCACGCACGGAGCCCCGGCACATGCACCGGGGAGTTACGAGGACGGCGCACCACGCACGGGACGCATACGGCTCTACAGACCCCCATCCTCCTTCGCCGCTGCACACAGGCCCTTCAGGGTTGCTCGTACACCTGAGGCACGCACGCAGCATGCTCGAAGGATTTGCTAATGGTCTCAGCCACGGCACACATAGGGAATTCGACAGTCTGCGGTTCCCGAGGGCTTTAAGGTTGTGCCCGCACCTAAAGTCAACACGCCAAGTCCCTTTGCCTTTGTTTTTTTCTTACAGCCGCCCCTGCTTTTCTTCACGGCCACTATTAATCCTTGCAGGACTTAATTGCGGGAGGAGCCAGTGACTAATTTTTCTTCTTGTGATCTCCGCACGTTCAACGGGACAGCCCCTCGACATCGCGGACCAACAAACAATTTTTGCGCGGCTCAGACAATTTCACCGTCTCTGGCCGGCATTTACTACCCTCCACCCCCCTCCACCTCCGCCTGCACAGAGCTTTCCCTGCTCACTACCAAAACTGGACTATCGAGGTCTCGGCCCCCTGCCGAGCCCTCTGGGGGGTAGCTGTGGCAGTTTGAGGTAACCCCCACAACAGACTGAGACAGACACAGCGCTCGGCTAGAGCAAATAACAGAACAGTGAAATGTGTGTATTAATGTCTACAGGCAGCCCCGCTCCTTCTGGCTTGTTCCAGCTCAGTATTGTGATGTTAATGTCCCATTCATGCATTGTGTTCATGCTTCCTGTTCTCACTGTGTCTCTCAAATGCAAATGCCATACCCACTGCTGTGAATGCCTTTCATGCATTGTCTGTAACTGGTATAAATACCGCACATATTCTGTAACTCATTCTCTCATTCCTGCAACTGCTGCTGACACACACACTCTGTGTCAATCTGCTGGAGAGCCTCCGGGCTCGCTCCCGGCGTGCATGCACGGCGCCGGGGCGAGCTCCGTGATGGCGGTATGATTTAATAAACCTGCTTAAAACCTCTCATCGCAGCCTTTATTTTATTTGCCGCTATAGTAGGAGTAATCTTGAAGGAAGAGAATGTGAAGAGTGTTCAGGAGGTCAAGAGGGAGTCGGACAGAATCATGAGTTTGAAGCTAGAAGTCAGACGTGTGATGTTGAATGTTGTCAGTGCATATGCCCCACAAGTTGCATGTCAGGCAGAAGAGAAAGAGGAATTCTGGAGTAAGTTGGATGAAGTGGTAGAGAGTGTTCTCAGTGGGGAGAGAGTGGTGATTGGAGCAGACTTTAACGGACATGGTACAGTTTTAAGGAGAGAAATGTTGAAGGACAGATGGTTGTGGAATTTGCTAAAAGGATGGAAATGGCTGTGGTGATCGTATACTTCAAGAAGAGAGAGGAACATAGGACGACTTACAAGAGTGAAGGAAGGTGTACACATGTGGACTACATCTTATGCAGAAGGAGAAATCTGAAAGAGATAGGAGACTGCAAGGTGGTGGCAGGGGAGAATGTAGCTGGACGGCATTGGATGGTAGTCTGTAGAATGACTTTGCAAAGCAAGAAGAGTAAAACAGTAAAGACAGAGCCAACAATTAAGTGGGGGGAGTTGCAGAAGGAAGAATGCTGCACAGAGTTCAGGAGGTAGTTGATACAGGCTCTGGGTGGTAGGGAAGAATTACCAGATGACTGGGAAAGTACAGCTAAAGTATTGAGGAAAACGGGTTGAAAGGTATGTGGTGTATCCAGTGGGCAGAGGAAGGAAGACAAGGAGACTTCATGGTGTAATGAGGAGGTATAGGAAAGTATCCAAAGGAAGAGGTTAGCAAAGAAAAAGTGTTATAGTCAGAGAGATGAAGAAAGTAGACAAGAGTATTTGGAATCTAGGTGCAATCAAAGAGAGAGGTGACAAAGGCAAAGGATAAGGCATATTGTGAGTTGTATGAGAGGCTGGACACTAAGGAAGGAGAAAAGGAGTTGTATCGACTTGCTAGACAGAGAGATCGAGCTGGAAAGGATGTACAGCAGGTTAGGATGATTAAGGACAGAAATGGTAATGTACTAACAAATGACAACAGTGTGTTGAAAATGTGTTTGAAGAATGCTCTTCAAAGAGTACTTTGAAGAGCTGATGAATAAAGAAAATGAGAGAGGAGGATGGATGGATGAAGGAAAGATAGTGAACAAAGAAGTCCCAAGGTTTAGCAAGGCAGAAGCAAGGGCAGCTTTGAAAAGGATGAAGAATGGAAAGGCGGTTGTCCAGATGACATATCTGTGGAGGTATGGAGAAGTTTAGGAGAGATGGCCGTGGACTTTTTAACTAGATTGTTTAACACAATCTTGGAGGGTGAGAAGATGCCGGAGGAGTGGAGAAGAAGTGTTTCTTTACCAAGTTTCAGGATTAAAGATGATGCTCAGAGCTGTAGTAACTACAGAGGCATAAAGTTGATCAGCCACACTATGAAGGCATGGGAAAGAGTTGTTGAAGCCAGTATAAGAGGAGATTAAGAAGAGATTGTTGTTAAGTTAGGAAGCACGGCAATTATTTTAGTTTGTAAATGGACTTCATTTTATTTAGCACTGGTGCCAGAATAATCTGCCTGGCCGTGTGTGGATAGGATGGCAGTCCACCCGTCCTCCCTAGTTTTAGTTGTTTTGTGTGGATGTGATAGGCCCTTAGTAATTTCAGTTTAGTTGTCTTAGTGCATGATTTGGGTTTGTCATGGGGTGGTCCTCGCGGACCACTATTGAGACGCTATAGGCAGCCGTTGAGTTTGTATTAGAGGAAAACACACTATATGAAAATAAAGAGCCACGTGGGGCAAAACACAAACAACAACTACAGCAAAGGCACATTAATAATACACTCAGGATAATAGGAGTAAACTTACTGAGAATGAGGAAAACACAAGCATGACTGGAGCCAGGGACTAGGGACTCCAGCCGAACGTTGGGGAGACCAACTTTATGTGTGTGTGAGGTCGCAGCCCGGAGTAACAGCGGCTGCTCCCTTAAAGGCCAAATGTCACGTAATTTTTTTTTCTAAATGACAACGAATTTAGATAAAATACACATAGCTTAAACCAAATATTCATACCGGAGACCATATCACCCACCTGTATTTACATAATTGCACAAAATACACCAGGTGAAGGCCCCACCTTGCTTGCTGGCTTGTGACAGCCAGTCCAGACCACGCCCATGTTTTTGACATCACCAGTTGTACCCTGGCTGCCCTGCCTATCCACATTCACACTTATCAACATTGGACAATCATGACGGAAAGTGACAGCGATTGTGAACAAATTAAGATAAGATAAGATAAGATAAGATAAGATAAGCCTTTATTAGTCCCACAACGGGGAAATTCCAGGATTGCAACAGCACAGGGATAGCAACACTCAGAGCAACAATCAGAAGGCAAGAAAAAAAAAAAAAACAAGCAAGCAAGAGCAGCTAATATACATATGTACATATTACTATAAAATATATACGTATATACACACACACAGACACACAGTGCGGAGCATTGTAGCTAGATGGAATAAATATGTAAATATATAAACACCCACAGTACGGAGCATTGCAGCTAGGTGGAATAAATATGTAAGTATATAAACACACACAGTGCGGAGCATTGTAGCTAGATGGAATAAATATATAGATATATAAAAACACAGTGCGGAGCATTGTAGCTAGATGGAATAAATATATAGATATATAAATATGAACACACCCAGTGCTGAGCATTGTAGCTAGATGGAATAAATATGTAAATATATAAACACACAGTGGAGAGCATTGTTGCTAGATGGGATGAAACAGCATAACCGTCTACTTAGTTATCCTACATGGTATGATTATGTGCCCATACATATTCTCACCCTCCATAGCGACCGGTATTTTCCTAGTTGTATGCCGGAGGGGACCATTGTGTAAGTCTACTGCATCTTTTGCATTTAAAAACTATTAGTTTCTTACGTCTTTTTGCCATCTCTGCGAGCAGCCCTGCTTAGGTTGTACAGTCTGACAGCCGTTGGTAGGAAGGACCTACGAAACCTCTCGGTTGTGCACCTGGGATGATGTAGTCTGCTGCTAAATGAGCTCCTCAGTGCATTCAGTACGTCCTGCATAGGGTGGAACTCGGACTCCAGCAGAGATGACAGTTTAGCCACCGTCCTTCTCTCTCCTATCTCCTCCACCAGATCAAGGCGCTGCCCCAGGACAGAGCTAGCTTTCTTAATCAGTTTGTTCAGTCTCTTCCTATCGGCTGCTGTAATGCCACTGCCCCAGCAGACCACTCCAAAAGTGATGGCTGATGCCACCACCGTGTCATAGAATGTCTTCAGCAGCGCCCCTTGTACACCAAAAGACCTGAGTCTCCTCAGCAGGAACAGCCTGCGCTGTCCCTTCTTGTAGAGTGCGTCAGTATTGTGTGACCAGTCTAGTTTATTGTTCAGATGAACACCCAGGTACTTATAGGATGTCACCATCTCGATGTCTGTTCCCTGTATATTTACTGGTGCTGTGAGGGGCTGCCCATGCCTGCGGCAGTCCACCACCAGCTCCTTAGTTTTCCTTGCGTTGATCTGGAGGCAGTTCCGATGGCACCAGTCTACGAAGTCCTGGATAAGCCCTCTGTACTCAGCTTCATCTCCATTGGAGATGAGGCCAACGATCGCCATCAGAGAACTTCTGTAGATGGCAGTGTGTTGTGTTGTGTGAGAAGTCCGCAGTATAAAGAGTGAACAGGAAGGGAGCCAGCACCGTTCCCTGGGGGGCCCCCGTGCTACTGATGATCGTGTCGGACACACAGTCCCGGGTTCTCACAAACTGAGGCCGGTTCGTGAGGTAGTCCAGGATCCATGATGACAGCTGCTGGTCCACCCCTGCGCGCAGCAGCTTGTCCTTCAGGATCATCGGTTGGATGGTGTTGAAAGCACTGGAGAAGTCAAAGAACATGATCCTCACCATATTCCCGGGCTTCTCCAGGTGGGACAGAGAACGGTGAAGGAGGAAGATCACCGCATCCTCCATCCCAATGCCATGCTGGTAGGCGAACTGGAGTGGATCCATCGCTGGTTCCACCAGGGGGCGGAGGTGAGCAAGGAGCAGTCTCTCCAGGGTCTTCATCAAGTGGGACGTCAAGGCCACCAGTCTGTAGCTGTTCAGGTCTTTGGGGTGGGAAGTTTTTGGTACAGGTACCACACAAGATGTTTTCCACAGCTGTGGTACCCTCCCCAGCTTCAGGCTCAGGTTGAAGATGTACGTCACAATCCCACACAGCTGGTCTGCACAGGACTTGAGGAGCTTTGCGCTGATGCCGTCCGGTCCCGACGCCTTCCTCGCCTTGATCTTCCTCAGCTCCGTCCTCACCTGGGTCCTGGTCAGGGTCAGGATGGGGGGCTGTGTGTTGGGGGTGGGGGGGTGTTGGTGGAGTGGGGAGTGGGCAGCAGGACTTGATTTCTTAAGAGGCAGCAGTGGTTGTTGTGCAGTCAGGGGGGAGGGCGGTTGGTCAAATCTATTGAAAAACAGATTCAGGTTGTTCGCCCACTCCCTGCCCCCCGTGGCCTGGGGGGAGGTATTCTGGAGCCCAGAGATGGTTTTGAGGTTTCTCCAGACCCCGCTGATGTCGCTCTGTTGCAACTTGTCCTCCATCTTCTTCCTGAAGCTGTCCTTGCCTTCTCTGATCTTTCTCCTCAGCTCCCTCTGTACGGACTTCAGCATCTCCCTATTCCCCGACCTGAAGATCCTCTTCTTCTCTCTCAGAAGTGTTTTAATCTCAGGGTTGATCCAGGGTTTGTTGTTTGAGCAACACCGTATGGTCTTGGTGGGAACGGATTTGTCCACACAGAAGCTGAGGTAGCCCGTGAAGGTGTGAATGAGGCCATTGATGTCCTCACCATGTGGATTGCAGAGATGCTTCCAGGCGGTGGCTTCAAAACAGCCTTTTAGAGTGTCCATTGTCTCCTCAGACCATAACTCCACTGTGCGCATGGCCGGAGGTTGTCTGTGCACTAGGGGTTTGTACACCGGCCGGAGATGAACCAAGTTGTGATCCGATCTCCCGAGTGGGGGGAGTTGTAATGAGGTGTACGCCTCCTTAGTGTTTGCGTAGAATAAGTCCAGTGTTTTATTGTCTCTAGTGTGGCATGTGACATACTGGGTGAACGTGGGTAGAATGGGAGACAGTGAAACATGGTTGAAATCGCCTGAGATGAGGAGAAGAGCATCTGGGTGTTCTGTCTGCAGCCTGCTGGTTACTGAATGGATGACATCACGCGCTGTCCCAGCGTTCGCCGTCGGATTTGCATAAACAACAATGCAGATCACGTGTGAGTGTTCTCTCGGGAGATATGTAGGCCTCATGCTAACAGCTAGCAACTCAATGTCTTTGCTGCAGTGTCGTTGTTTAACAGTGATATGTCCCGGTCTGCACCAGTTGTAAACAAATTAGTTTAGTTTTGTCTTTTTTTTTTTGTCTTTTTTTTTGTCAGTGGTTCAGACAGTGACAGAGGCATTGAACCTTACAGGTTCGAGCCGTCCGAGACGGAATCAGATGCTTTGTCTGATGACAACAGTTCCAACGATGACCAGAGAGCAGAACCAGTGGAAAATGTCATTGAACTAGACATTAATCGCCTCCAGAATTGCGAAGCCGAAGGGGGTCTGTCGAGGGCGCCCCATAAATATTGATTTTTCGGAAGCCATTATTATTACAGTGGAGGAGAGCCGCTGCTGTCAAGAAATTGACCAGATCAATATGAAAATGGAGGCGCATACCTGTCAAGTGAGACGTTTTCGCCGTATTTTGGTGCCAAGCGCGGCTGTGGGGGACGGCGGAGTGGTGGGGGACACTTTTCTGGGAAATGTTTTAAATGTAGTTTGTGTTGTTATTGTCAAATATTTTAAGGAAAATACGGGGAAAATGCAATTTTAGCAAAAACGGGCTTATTGCCATTTCTGTACGCCCCAAAGAAAAATATACGGGAAAAAAAATTGAGTGTGTTGCGGAGCACGTCCTGTGTGTGATCCCCCACAGCTGGTGCTGGCAGATGGCTCAGCCTGAGCTATTATCACTACAATGAGAAGTGTGGAGTCAATCATTAGTCAGATTGTCGGGGCGGGCTGATCGCTCAGCGTGAGCTATTCTCACTACAATGAGAAGTCATTAGGACAATGGTTTAACACGTTCAGCTGTGCAGCGGTTGCGGAACAGAGAGAGATCGCCTGACAAATACAGAATTCTGCTTTTTTTAAATTTTGCGCCGGACGCTGAGTTGTGTTGTTATTGTCAAATATCCATGAATCCTTAAAATATTTGACAATAACAACACGAGTTGCATTTGGGGCATTTCCCAGAGAGGTGTCCCTTGTTGCTCCGCCGTCCCTTATAGCCGCTTTTTACGGTGTTGAAGTACGGCGAAAACGTCTCACTTGACAGGTATGAAAACATTTCCCAGAGAAGTGTCCCTTATTACCCAGCTGTCCCTGATAGTCCCGTTTTAAGGTATGGGTGAAATATCCAATTTTTTCTTTCTTGTTGCTCACTTCAACCTTCTAGTCTCTATATAAACAATCAATTGAAATACCCCAAGCATCAAACTAGGGTACAATCGATTTCGTCACTTCCGCCTTCTTCCCCAGGCGATTCCAGGGGCCGTGTCAGGCCAAGCACGGCAGTTTTAAATTAACGAATATTCCGTTGTTACTGAAGCATATGCACCAAGACCCGAACGGATCGGTTCCCTTTTATATCTAGTTTCAAGATATTTAAAGTACCCTGTTACGTGACATTTGGCCTTTAAATAGAGCTTAGAGCAATCAGGTGATGAGACTCATTAGTGGAATGAAATTCAGCTGTCACCGCGGAGCTCGGCTCTGACAGCCGGAAGCCCCGCCGAGATGCTGTCAGAATAAAAGCCCGGAGGCCATAAGGACTAACAGAACGGGAGGAAAATACTGCCTGACCTGAGTGCGGACAATATCAGCGCTCCGACCATGACAGGGTTCTAAATATGGGGAGGGTCTTAATTGTGTGTTTTGGACTTTTCTAAAGGGGGGGGATGTTGTGTGAATGTTGTGTGTTTGGCCCTCAGGGCTTGCCGTAGCTGCCCTGGGTGGTGACGTCAGGCGGGCTGCGGCCACTGTATATATTTCTGTGTTTCCCTAATAAAGTGCTGTTCATTCATTCATTCATTCATCTTCTTCCGCTTAATCCTTTTTGGGTCACGGGGGGGCGGGGCTGGAGCCTATCCCAGCGTCTTTGGGCGAAAGGCAGGGTACACCCTGGACAGATCGCCAGTCCATCGCAGGGCCAACACAGAGAGACAGACAACCATTCACTCTCACAGTCATACCTAAGGACAATTTAGAATCCCCAGTTTGATGCCAATTAACCTAACTTGCATGTTTATGGCATGTGGGAGGAAACCGGAGAAATACCGGAGTAAACCCACACAGACACGGGGAGAACATGCAAACTCCATACAGATCACTGTTGGTCGGGGGCTGGGATCGAACCCAGGATCCCCCGGGCAAGGGTGAGTTGCTGTGCTGCCGCAGTGCTAACCACTCCGCCACTGTGCCGCCCAACTGTGTAAAAATTATAACTGGACAGTTAGCAGAATCTTTTCAGTTAACCAATCAATAATCACAGAAGAAACATTATTTCTCAGTTTATCTTTTCATTGAATAACGCAGGGATTCAGAGAACACGGCTGTGGGTCTTTCACTGCCCAATCTGGTGAAAAGACCCAGAACAAAGGAATCCACAGCTACATATAGGCTTCGAGTTACTGGGCGTTTTCCAGTAACTTTCCAACAATACACTGGCCATTGTGCAAACTAGTTAGAATCGGTCCTCTCAGCATTATCTTCTCCAGATATCTCCTCATTTTTATGGCTTCCACGTCCTGTTGTTTGGCCCCACGCAACCCCATGCCCATATATGGAAGCAGGAACAGAGACTAGAGTGTGTGTGTGTGTGTGTGTGTGTGTGGGTGGGTGGGTGGGTGTAAAAGCACTTTGTGTAATACCTAACTAATCTTCACTATTTATTTATTACAACTATTTCCTCTTTTGACTCCATTTTTATGGAGTCAGTAACTATGGCAGGCTCAACAATAAACAGACATCAGACACCTGATGTCATTTCTTCTTCTTCTTCCGGCTTTCAGAGAGAGCAGACGCATTTCTTCTCCTCTCCTCCTCCTCCTCCCTTGACTGATCCCAGCTTGCTGTGTCCTGTCTGTGTCTCGCTCTCCTTCTCGCTGATCTCAATCCAAACAGAAAATTATGGAATTGAGCTGGGCTTTAAATGCAATTGACACCACTTTTTCAAACAGAAAATCGGGCCCGGGGGAGCCCAAGTGAGAGACTCATGGGTCAATTGGAAACTCTTGTCTGTGTGATCTTTCGATTGAGGATGTGGAAGACATCTACCTGTTTGGCTTCATGATCACAGGATTTCTGCGGTTTGGCTTTGGAGTTTTCCTGGTGTATCGGAAATTAAAGAAGTTGGAAAGAGCTAATCAAAATGCGGACCCGGCGAAGCTCCTTCAACAATTCAACCAGCTGGGGAGGGCACTGATAGCGACAAATGGCGAACTGAATCGGAAGGTGGGAAACATCTCGGAGTCGCTGGGTGCTCTCCAGGGAATGATTTTAAAGCCTGTAAATGTTAATGTAAATTGTGATGCACAGAATCGCATGAGAGATGAAAATTCTATGCTCTAAGTGAACAGAATCAGAATAGCTTTATTGCCAAGCATGTTTACATGTAAACATACGAGGAATTTGACTTGACATTGGGCGCACTTGATAAGTGCTTCCCAATGACGCGGCAGCCATGCAAGGCGCCTGTCATACAGTGGAGGGTAAAGAGGGGAATTGGGGGGGGGGGGAGACACAATGGGCAGAGAGAAAAAACATAGTTAATCAAAATAAAGCTCGTATGAGCAAAATTGTGATTACATAGACAAAAACCCTCTAATGCACAATTAGCAGACAATACAGATCACACAATAACAAAGGAGCAAAAGTTGAGAGAGACAGTGTAAGTGTGTGTGTGTCAGTGTATGTGTATCAGTCATGTAATGTTGTGTGCGGTGTGTGTATCAGCCAGTTACTGGTGAACAGCAAAAATCCTCCCTGAGCAACATTTAGATGTTATGTCTTTAGTGTCCTCCAAACATAGATAGCATGTCCTCGAGAGTTCATTCTCTCAGTGCATGTCCGATGGTAAACTCCATGCTGGTCACATAACGCTGTCCTTGAGAGATCAGATTACTGCGCACCAGATGTTTATGTTAGGGATAAGCAAGAAGCAAAAACTCTCTTCTGCCTTATCATCCTCCTCCAGGAGGAATGTAATCTTCAGGGCGCCGAATCAAGGTCTAATAGGCACAGTTCACTCAGAGCATAGAATTTTCATCTCTCATGCGATTCTGTGCTTCATAATTTCCATGTACAGGCTTTAAAATCATTCCCTGGAGAGCACCAGCGACTCCAAGATGTATTCCACCTACTGAATCAGCCACAATTCAGTTCACCATTTGCCGCTATCAGTGCACCCCCCAACTGGTCGAATTGTTGAAGGAGCTTTGCCGGGTCCACATTTTGATCAGCTCTCCCAACTTCTTTAATTTCTGATACATCAGGAAACTCCAAAGCCAAAGTAGAAATCCTGTGATCATAAGCCAAACAGATAGATGTCTTCCGCATCTCCAGTCGAATCACACAGACACATGAGTTCCCAATTGTCCATGAGTCTCCCCACTTGGGCTCCCCCTGGCCCGATCTTCTTTTAAAGTGGTATCACATTTAAAGCCCAGCTTTACCAAATCAAATCCATAATTTTCCGTTTGGATTAAGATTCAGCCAGAAGAAGAGCGACACAGACAGGACACAGCAAGCTGGGATCAGTAAGGGAGTAGGAGGGAGAGGAGAGGAGGAGAAAAGCGTCTGCTCTCTCTGAAAGCCGGAAGAAGAGGACTCATCAAGAACTCATCAAGAACTCAAGAACTGTGCTCATCAGGCCTTGATTCGGCGTCCTTGGGAGAACTCATTCCTCCAGGAGAAAAGATAAGGCAGAAGGGAGTTTTGGCTTCTCTTTAACCCAAACATTCTGATGTGCAGCAATCTGAACTCTCCAAGGACAGCGTCATCATGTGACTAACATGGAATTTTACCATCTGACATGCACTGAAGAGAGATGAACTCTGTGGACATGTTATCTATGTTTAGAATACCATGGGACATAACATCTAGTCGTTGCCTAGGGGAGGATTTTTTGTTGTGCACCAGTAACTGATACTTCACACTGCATTCACACTGATATCACATGACTGACATACACACACTGGTCTCTCTCGCTTTGTTAATGTGTGGATCTGTATCTTGTCTGCTAAGTGTGCAATTAGAGGTTTTTTTTCTATGTGATCACAATCTTGCTCACTTGAGCTCTATTTTGATAACTATGTTTTTTCTCTCTGCCCAATGTGTCACCCCCTCCCCCTCCCCCTCTTTACCCCCCACTGTATGAGGCGCCTGTAAGTGGCTGCCGCATCATTAGGGAGCGCTTAACACGAGCGCACCTTAGTGATAAGTAAAATTCCTTGTATGTGTAAAGTATGCTTGGCAATAAAGTTGATTCTGATTCTGATTCTGATTCTGATTCTGATTCTGATTTTTACATGAGATGAGCGAAAAGCCTGTAGGCAGTATATACTTTCATGAGTAATCATTGTAATGCAATTTCTTTATTCATTCAGTTTATATTTACAGGTGACTTTATTAACGCACATGTTATATGAGAAAAATAAACAAAAGCAAAACAAAACATTTCAGTTAAAACATTTCTTATCTGTGTGTTGTGTCTGAGCCTCAAGACCTGCCACATACTCTAACAAAGCTTCAAACCTCCTAAATCCATCTGACTACATGACCGCAAGGTAGCAACGTTGATCTTCTGGATTCACCAGTAAGAAAACAGAAAAGTTGGAAGAGGCCAGAGGTTACTAGCACATGACCCACCACTGGGGGATACACTCAGCGAACCCCCTTTCAAGTAAGTATATGCATGTGTGTAATGTTGGATGTATTGTATAGTTAGAAAGGATAGTAAAATAGCAGAAAGACAAAAATATGTATATACATTTCAGACAATAGTCTCTCCTTCATCACTGTCATTCCCAGATGAACAATAGTCCTTGTCGTGGAGAAGGGACTTTTTTCTCCTCATGGGAGTGGACTTGAGCCATCATCCTCTGGACTGACTCTTTGGCTAGGGCTGTGATTATGCATCTTTCCAGCAATGTTCTCAAGCATGGGACGCAGCAACACCCCATTTCAGTTGTTCATGAACTCGTTCAAGGGCGTCCACTGTGAAGTTCAACATTCGCTGCTGTTTATAATAAACATTCAGTACTACAATTTCAATACTAAAAATAAAAACTTAAAAAAAACCTTCCAATAAATGTATTTACACAATTTTCAGCTGTTACATCATGCATTTATGTCTTCTTTCAATTTTCCATAATGCAATCTGTTGTGTTGTTAATAGGACATATTATTATGTGACACAGGTGGTGGCTCCACCTTTCCGGTTCCGCAGCCACTCGGGGTATAAGAGGGCTGTGGGGAAGAGGGGCGGTCTCTTTGATCACCTCTCAGCCTAGCGGTCCGCCCTTGTGTATTCAGTGAGTTTATAATAAAGTCCTATCTAGTTCACTACTCGGTCTCATCATTGGTTCACCATTAATATACATAACATTTGGCGAAGAGGATAAAAGTATGGATGCTGGTGTATCTACAATTCGGCCATTTTTGGAGTCTCCTGGAGAGCCTCCGGTCCCGTGGACAAGGTGGTTCACTGCACTCCAAAATTACTTGGTGGCTTTGAACTTCGGTGAACTGAAGAAGGTACAGGCTTGGGCAATTCTGGTCCATAATTTGGGTATGGAAGGACAGCATATCCTGGCTACTCTAGGTGATAGCGATAGCTTTGAGGACGTTGTTGAGCTAATGCCGCAACATTTTCGAGCCCCTGTGAACATCATCATCTGGAGGATTCAATTTCAGCAGCTCCACCAGTGGACAGGTGAGTCGGTGCAGCGTTATGTTGCGGACCTGCTTCAACTGGCCGGGGACTGCCAGTTTGGGGCTTTGGAGGAAGAGATGGTCCGCGACCAGTTGGCGGAGCACACACTTTGCTCGACAGCATGGCCAAAACTCCTCACACACTCCGGTGGATTGTCGTTAGCCATGGCTGTCGAGATAGTGTGAAGCAGCAGTGTGAAGCAGTGTGAAGCAGCAGATAAACTATCACATGACCTCGGTGAGAGAGCTACGCTACACCACTCAGAATCACAATCAACGGTGCTGGCTGTGGACCCGGACAGCAACGATAGCGAGCAGGAGAAAGGGGAATATGCTATGGCTGTGAAGATAAGGTCCGCCCCGGGATCGCCCAAGTGTTTGGGTTGTGGGTCCAATTAGCACCTTAGCACCGGTACAAGGCTAGAGAGTGTCCGGCAAGAGGTAAACGCTGCGGGAAGTGCGGACTCCTGCATCATTTTGCCAGGGTCTGTAATAGGTTCAAGCAAGGGGAATGGTGACGCAAGGCGGACACCCTTGCTCCAACTCCTAGAGTTAATCACACCCTCTCTCCGAGCACAGATGGCTGTACATACTGTATGGTGGAATTGGACAGCGTGGAGGTACCATTACTGATTGGCACAGGCGCAATGAGGTCCGTGTTGAATTGGCCAACTGTGAGTGAGGAGTTTTTTCCCATGCTACCGAGTGAGAGGTCTTTCAATGCCACTGTGTGGATATGGAGGAAACAGACTGTCCATTGTGGATTTGCTAGAACTGATGGCTAGGTACAAGTCAGCGGAGGTATCCAATCTGCAGTTTGTAGTGACCAGCAGTGGTGTGAATGTTATGGGCTGTGACCTTTTTTATGGACTGGGCTTCACGATCACCAGTGGTGTTGGAGAGGAGTAGTCGGGCTGTGGCTTGTGGGACCGGCCGGTTCTGCGAGTGGTGGACGGTGTGTTATGGGACGAACCTTGGCCTAGTATTCTGGAGGATGAGCAGGAGGGTTCCTGCGCCAGGACCCAAGTTACCCTAGCTGAGGGAACTGGGCAGCACGGTGGGACGCCCGTGACGGTGGGTGAAGCTGAGTGGCTGGCCCATTCCTTTTCCGGAGTTCGGCTGGGAGTTACAGAGAAGCAAGGGGTCACAACAGCTTTGCCAGCATCTGAAATGAAAGCGAGCGGGGCAGGACCGGCTGGCATGGTGATACAACGTGCCACTCAGGAACACTGGAAGCCGAGTTGGGCTCCTCTGGGGGTCACTGATGTGGTCCGACGCAGAGAGGAGGCTCAGTCGAGAGGGGTTTGTGGAAAGCGTAAACGACAGGAAGACAAGGGGCGGGTGCAGGTCGTGGCTGTTTGGGAGGACGGTTACCTTAAGTTGTCTGATGGCTCATGTAGACATCCCAACGAGCTGCAGCGCACCAATGATGAGAAGGAGGTGTCTCGGCGTAGACATGGGTCATCTCCGGGCGCAAAGAGAAGAAGATGCTCTGGACGGGACCCGCCTGACGGGTCTCCGGGGGGTGGTTTCTCCACTGGGACTGAACGGTAGTGGAGGACAATGTGTTTAATGCATGAGGTTACTAGGTGAATTGCCCAGGCTATACAGTGATTATATTAAGATCTTCTGTCAGGTCAGGCATTGGTTTGTTTGCTACCGGATAACCATGAAAACCGGTACTACCTGTCTCATGGGTCAGGCTGTCGGCGACTCAACCGGCAACCCCGCCCTTCCGAGGGCGTGGAGGGTGAAACTGGGCATCCTGGCAGAACTAAAAACAATATCTGTCAAGGTCTGTGGTGGACCACTCCCAGTTACACGGGGTGAGACTGGACATCCTAGCAGATAAGCACATCTGTCGCAAGGTCTGTGGTGGACTTTTGCCAGTCGGTGCATCATGACATGCACTACACAAAGAGCAGAGATAAACCAACCTATCATCTGGTCAGTCACAGCAACAGATACTGGAGTCAGTTTGTCTTGGCCTGTCCTTGCTACTGATAATACCTCTATCTGCCAAGAATGTGCCACTAGTCCAGCAACAGCTAGTGGTACTCAAATACTTTGAAAGCAGTTTCATGAAATGGTCGGGCAGAGGGCAGCTCATGCCGGCTCGGACATTGCCCAGGTTTGCAGCGTCGGGAGTTCCTGGCAGCGGAGGGCGGGGGACGGAGCTGCATAGAGGAATCTGATCAGACCTAAATGAAACAGTCATTGTCGCCCGCAACAGACTGCTATGATGATGATGATGATTGCATAATGTTGATATGAATAATGATTAAGCTGTTTATTGACTTCATAACTGGGGTATAACCTGTTTGTATATATGTTCATTTTGGTAAATGGGATTGTTTTATGCCTTATATTAGGAGCACAGCAGCCTTGTTTAATGGACTATTTTATAGCAGAGACGGCAGAATAATCTGTCTGGCCGTGTGGGGGTGGGACGTTAGTCCACCTGTCTCCCCCTAGCTTTAGTTGTTTTGTATGAATGTTATAAACCTTGCTTTGTTTCTGTTTGGTGTAGTGCGTGATTCGGGTTCCAAATTGGGGAGGGCCTTGATTGTATGTGTGTTTTGGACCATTTTTGAAGGGGGGGGGGGGGAGTGGTGTGTTGTTAATAGGACATATTATTGTGTGACACCGGTGGTGGCTCCACCTTTCCGGTTCCACCACCAGCCGGGGTATAAGAGGGCTGTGGGGAAGAGGTGCGGTCTCTTTGACCACCTCTCAGCCTAGCGGTGCGCCCTTGTGTATTCATCCATCCATCCATCCATCCATCCATCTTCTTCCACTTAATCCTTTTCGGGTCATTGGGGGGCTGGAGCCTATCGCAGCATCTTTGGGCGAGAGGCAGGGTACACCCTGGACAGATCGCCAGTCCATCGCAGGGCCAACACAGAGAGACAGAAAACCATTCACTCTCACAGTCATACCTAAGGACAATTTAGAATCCCCAGTTTAATGCCAATTAACCTAACTTGCATGTTTTTGGCATGTGGGAGGAAACCGGAGAAATCCCGGAGTAAACCCACGCAGACACGGGGAGAACATGCAAACGCCACACAGGTCACTGTTGGTCAGGGGCTGAGATCGAACCCAGGATCCCCTGGCCAAGGGTGAGTTGCTGTGCTGCCGCAGTGCTAACCACTCCGTCACCGTGCTGCCCTTGTGATTTCAGTGAGTCTATAATAAAGTCCTCTCTAGTTCATCACTCGGTCTCGTCATTGGTTCACCATCCACATACATAACACAATCTTGCTTTAGTCATTATAGGCGTATTGTCAATACCAACATTTTTCTCTTGCAGAGACACTGGTAGACATGATATTAAACCTGACTACACTCATCACTTGAATCCTTGTTGCTCTCCTCCTGCTGAGCTAATATGAGATACCGGTGTGCAACAGCAGCATGTACTGTTTTTCAATAAGGCCTCTACAACAGGGAATGCAGCCTACACACATAAGGATGGCAATTCTAATCATAAGGGATAACATTATGTTTTTTATCCCTCCTGCCCACCATCCAAAGAAGGATTGTAGCCAGGCAGTGATGACATCGGGTTCATACCCAGTATCTTGGCCAAACTCAGTCCTAAGAATTATCTTTCCAACCCCTGTCCAAGGAAATAGTGTGAGTGTGACCTTTTGGCCAACGCTCCAATGTTTAAATTCAACTGGTATATCCGTTACTCATACTGTATCATGTGGTTTGTACTCCAGGTCCCTCTTTCAACGCCCTAACTGTCTGACTTGATCCAGATACATCATGATAGCGTGGTCAGTCAGTCATACAGGGGTGCAGACACCTCCCAATTAGAGGGCAGGTGTGAGTAGACCCTATGCCCACAGAGCCACCATCCTCCATTTAGTTCAAAGGTGATGTTCTGCCCTGGTGCCATTGACGCTGGGACTACAACTGCAGAGGAGGGTTAGAAGGAAATGTTCCTAAGTCTTGAGCAGGAGAAATTTGTTGTTTTTTTTTGTCCTACTAGCAAGGAACTCTGCATATCCCCACCAACAGTTAGTTGTGAATACATGGCTGTGATATTGTGAATCAGCGAACCAGTCATGCTCCAAATGTTCTACATATCTTGGTGTGTGTTTGAATATAGTGTTATTGCTTAAAAATAACTAGAGTAAGAGTGTCACAATTAGGATTAATAGTAGACCATGCCTATGCTCTCTAAGGGGTCTTTTCCAGGTACATTTACTCCAACATAATATTGTCCAATCCCAGACAACTTCGGAGATGTTATAGTTATTCTGATAGGGTTACAAATTGTGCATTCCTTACCGCTGTATGTGAAGCTCGTACTCACAGCACATGCCCCATGGTAGGGTGACTGTATAATATATATGTCCATCCATCCATCCATCTTCTACCGGATCGCAGAGGCAGCAGTTCAAGCAGAGAAGCCCAAACTTCCCTCTCCACCGCCGCCTGCTCCAGCTCTTCAGAGAGGATACCAAGGCATTCCCAGACCAGCTGGGAGACATAGTCTCTCCACCGAGTCCTGGGTCTGCCCCGGGGTCTCCTCCCAGTGGGACGTGCCTGAAACACCTCAAGTGGGAGGCGTCCAGGAGGCATCCTAATCAGATGCCCATACCACCCCAACTGACTCCTTTCAATGTGGAGGAGCAGCGGTTCTACTCTGAGCCTCTCCCGGATGACTGAGCTCCTCACCCTATCTCTGAGGGTGAGTCCAGCAATCCTACGGAGTAAGCTCATTTCAGCCGCTTGTATCCGCGATCTCGTTCTTTCGGTCATTACCCAAAAGCTCGTGACCATAGGTGAGAGTAGGAACGTAGATTGACTGGTAAATCAACAGCTTTGCCTTAGAACTCAGCTCCCTCTTCACCACAACAGACCGGTACAACGTCCACATCACTGCAGATGCTGCTCCAATCCATCTGTCGATCTCTCGCTCCATTTTCCCCTCACTCGTGAACAAGACCCCAAGATACTTAAACTCCTCCACTTGGGGCAGGAGCCTGTCCCCAACCCAGAGAGGACAATTCACCTTTTTCCGGCTGAGGACCACGGACTCAGACTTGGAGGTGCTGATTCTCATCCCAGGCGCTTCACACTCAGCAGAAAACCATCCCAGCAAGAGCTGTAGGTCATTGCTGGATGAAGCCAACAGGACAACATCATCTGCAAACAACAGAGATGAGATCCTGTGGTCACCAAGCATGACACCCTCCATTCCCTGGCTGCGCCTAGAAATCCTGTCCATAAAATTTATGAACAGGATCGGTGACAAAGGGCAGCCCTGGTGGAGTCCAACTCTCACTGGGAATGAATCCCACCAAGTGTTGGCAATACGAACCAAACTCTCACAATGGTCGTACAGAGACCGAATAGCTCATTACAACAAGCCCGATACCCCATACTCCCGAAGCACCCTGTCATGGATCGTCACCTTATGGTGGTGGTGGGGTTTGCGTGCCCCAGTGATCCCAGGAGCTATGTTGTCCGGGGCAATTTGCCTCTGATAGGGTCACCCAAGACAAACTGGTCCTGGGTGAAGGGCCAGACTAAGAACGATCCAACAGACTCTCATGATAAATTGTATATCAAGGATTCAGCGTACCCCGCCCGGTATGGGGTTACCGGGGCCCCACCCTGGACCCAGGCCTGGGAGAGGGGCTCGGAGGCTAGTGTCTGGTGGTCGAGTTTCCACCCATGGGACCCGGCCGGGCTCAGCCCGAAGGAGTTACATGGGTCCACCCTCCAGTGGGCTCACCACCTGCAGGAGGGATCATGGGGGTCCGGTGCTATGTGGATTAGGTGGCGGTCAAAGGCGGAGACCTTGGCAGACTGATCCCAAGCTTTCTAAACTGGCTTTTGGTAATATATATGTGTTTTCTTAATTTATGATGGGTGTTAGAGTATTAAGAGTCATCAGGTCCTGTGTGACTGAACACATCAGCCCAGTTACATGGAAGAGTGCACATGTACTTATGACTCTTTTCAAACATCACAGACTCAGATTCATAGTGCTTGGAGTGGTCATAATTATATATATTACAATAGTCAAACTGGATTACACAAGCTTTATCTTCAGTACACGTTATGGTGGGTGGTGTCCCTTTATCCTTAATGTTGATGTTTATTGAGAGGCCAGTTACCTTTAAAATAGCTACTGAGCTGCACAATAACCATATCAGGAGGACTACGACAAGGTCAAGCATGAGGAACACACATCTCAGCCATTCATAAAACTGGAATCTACATCAGTATTCTCTGAGAGGTCTTTCATCGTCAGCCATTTTGAGTGTACTCTACCTGCTGTGGACTCCTAATTCTTCACCAAGGTTTGAGTCAATCAGGTCAGCTAAAATACCTGACTCCTTTTGTAGCCCCAGACTTCCTCCACAACAGCAACACTCTCTATGATTCCCCCCCCCCCCAATAGCTTCTATGGTTTGTTTTGATAATAATTTGCAGTGTAAGGTGTACCCAAGTGTCTCTGCCTTGTACTTTTACAGCAGTTGGAATTGACAATATTACCTTATGTGGCCCCTGCCAGGGGGCTTCTGACCAGGTCTTCTATTTAACAGTCTTTGTGAGGACTTGGTCTCCTGGTTTCACTGTGATGGTTCTTTCTATGTGCTCCTTCCTAGGGAGGAAAAGCATGAACAGAATCTTTCTGAGTCAACATTTTTAACATGTAATCTGCTAAACAAATCTCTTCATCTTCTGGGTTGTATGCTCTAAGAGGGTCTACTAAATAAGGCTTTTCATGTAAACTTCAAATGGAGATAAACCTTCTTTTGTAGGCATTATTGTCATATAAAATAGTATCAGTGGTAAGCAATAAATCCAATTCTGTTCTGTTTCTGCCATTGTTTTCCTTAATCTTTCTTTAACGGTCTGGTTATGTCGTTCCACAAATCCTGCAAAAGTGATATGCTGCATGGTGTTTCAAACTGATATTTAACACTTTCCCTTAATGTGAAATAATCTGGCTACAAAATGAGTACCATTATCTGAATAAATTTTCTCTCGGATCCCATACCTTGGAATAATGTCTGTTAGTAGTTTTTTAGCTACTGTAATTGCATCTGAATTCTTACAAGGAAAAGCTTCCACCCACTTAGCAAACATATCCACTGTAACTAAACAATATCTCTTCCCTTCCCATTTGGTTAGCTCAATGAAGTCCATGCAAATGTTCTGAAATGGGTATGTTGATGATGGGAAACTACTCTTCTCTGGTCTGACATTGCCCCAGGCATTATTTTGTGCACAAATTAGACATTATTGGCAAAACTTTGTAGCAAAATTTCCAAACCCATAGGCTGTGATAACACCATCCCTCCCTTGGGCACATGACAAAGTCCACGTGTACAAGTAGCAGCATAGTGAAATAATTTTTGTGGGAGGATGGATTTACACTTTGGTCAGGTATAAATTTGGGAACCTTGATTAAAAACAGCACCTTTATTTAACCACCTATAGACTCCAGCCTACGGAGATATGTTTTGTTTGCATATTTCTTCATCGGGGGATGCCAGCAATATGTCCTAGAGGAGCAATTGTCTCCTATTAGAAGGTAGAAAATGTGTAAGATTTGCTGACATTGCCTGAGAAAAAATTGTAGGAGACTCACAGTAACCCTGTGGTAGTCTGGTGAATGTGTACTTTTTGTTCTCAGATGTGAATGCAAACCAGAATTGATAATCTGGGTGTACTGGTATGCTAAAAAAATGCATTGCTAATGACTACCACTGTGAAAAATTGCATTTGGGGTTCTAGTCGATTCAACAATGTGTGTGATTCTGGTACACAATGAGCACAAAGAATTATAGCTTTGTTAATTCTTGCAGGTCCTGCATCATCAGGATGGCTGAGTTTTTCCCACAGGAATGGGGAGGCTGAGCATGACACTATGACATCTGCTGCTTTTAGCTCTTTTATGACCTTTTAACACCTTTTTGAGCTTCTAGATGGAGATGATATTGTCTTTTATATGGTCTATAGTGGGACTTTGATGTTACAGTGACATACTTTACCCCCTTTTATTAGACCAGCATCTTTTGATTTCTGGGTGTCAGTGTGCACAGCCTTTTGTGCTGTGGTTACCCAGTTAAGTGACAGTGCATATATTTCTAATTTGGGAGAATATTCTATCTTAAGGTTAGATGTTGGTTTCCCGTAGATGGCTATATTCCTCAGCAGAGGTGACAAAATGTCAAACATTTTTCCAATCCATGTCATATTCAGGTGAGTGCGTACTCCCCCTCCCTTCCTGCAAGACTTTCCTTGGCTCCGCAGGCAATCACTGCACCTGCGTGATAAGACGCACCTGCTACCTCTTCCCTGCCAGCACTTATACTGTAAGGACCATCACGCGAATGCTTCAGCGCCGGCTCATTGGGTATACTACCTTAACTAGCAAGTAAGTGTTTAATTCGCTCTTTAAGGAATTACTATTAAATTCCTTTTCTCTTCTCCTCTTCCAGGTTGCTGCCATCTTTGTGGTGTGTCTCTCCAGGGTTCGTTGTGCACTCACCTGCCCCATCATCATCATCACCACTTCAGCTGCCTCATTCCACCCGGTCAGACATCTCACCCAGCTCTACTCCTGCCCACCAGCATCCTCTCCTGGTTCGCAGTTTCATGCTGGGTTCTACTGCCGGGCTCTTAGCTCCTCCCATGTGAGTGCTGTCCTATTTTCCCTTCAGCTGTCTCCCTCCTATTCTAACTCACTCTTGTCTCTCCTTACAGGCTGAGTCCTCCTCTGGCGAGTGGCATCTTTCATTAATGAATCCTCCTTTTTTGAATCAATAAATTTGTTATCACTAGCTTCTCTGTGTGCTTCATGTGTTTCCTCTGGTGTTGTTCCCGGCGCGTGAGCTGCTATTCCTGCCAATCATGACAGAACGAGCCAGACAGAGCGCAAGATCAGTGGGAGCGGCATCAGAGGAACACTCCACTTTAGACTGACTCAATGACACAGAGAGGCAGGTGGCCGTGCTTACGCCGCAGCTCCAAACTATTACGCCGCAGCTGGGCACGGTCGCCGAGCATTTGGCACATCTGTCTCGTCCTGGTCCTACCCCCCCACCTGTTCCCTCCACTTCTTCCACCGTGTGCCATACCACTTCCGTTCCTTCACCTGCCCTGTACGCGGGGGAGGTGGGGAAATGTAAGGGGTTTCTCTGCCATGTTCGGCTTTATTTGGGCCAGGTGGGTGGGGAATACCCGGACGATGCATCTAAAATTCATTTTATGACCCTCCTACTGCGGGACCGGGCCCTCAGCTGGGCCCAATCTATTCTCGACAGTCCAGAGGGCCCTAGCTATTCCTTTGAGAGTTAATGAATTTGCCCGCGCGTTTGACCGGACAGAGAGTGAGGGGAACATCATGAGCCAGGTAATGTCCCTCCGCCAGGGAAATCGGTCTGCTGCTGACTACTCTGTGGAGTTTTGGGTCGCTGCAGCGGACTCTGGATGGAATGACGTTGTGTTACGTAGTGTCTTCCTCCAGGGTTTAAACGAAAACCTCCGTGACGACCTAGCGGTTCATGCGGTTCCCTCCTCCCTGGACGGTCTTATTGATCAGGCCGTCAGTCTTGACAATCGATACTGCGGGCACATGAAAGAGCACAAATCCTCTTCTCACCGGCCCACCCTGTGTGTGCCAGTCCGGGCTACTGACACAGGTGGAGACGACTCCGAACCCATGGTGCTCGGCCGATCTCGTCTGGCTCCAGAAGAGCACCAGCAATGGAGGAGGACCGGCGGGTGCATGTATTGTGGCTCTTTGGAGCACACACTGCCGAAATGCTACCTGAAGCCAAAAGACGCGGCCCATCAGTAGCCTTGGGGGGTCTGGCGGGCGGGAATTCTTTTCATCCCCCCCGGTCACTTCTCCATTTCGGCCCTCATCCAGTTGCCGGGGGTTGAGAGTAGGGTTATGGCTTTAATAGATTCAGGGGCAGAAGAAAATTTTGTTTCCTCACAGCTCGTGCAGGAGGTAGGCATCTCCACAATCAAATTGCCCGCATCCCTTAACGTCACCACACTGTTGGGCGGTAACGTAGCTTCTGTTACTGAAAGCACAGCACTGGTCTCCATCATTCTTTCCAGGAAGCACCAGGAGACACTTTCGTTTCTTATTCTCCCTAAATTGTCATACCCGGTGGTCCTCTGATTCCCGTTTCTCCAGAAGCATAACCCCATTATTAATTGGGCATATAATTCCATCTCTTCCTGGAGTCCGTATTGTTTGGCATCCTGTCTTAGCTTGGCCGAGTGTTCACCCTCGCTGCCCATCTCCTCCCCTCCGGTAGACCCGCCAGACCTCAGCCTCATACCCGAGGTATATCATGACCTCGGGGAGGTCTTTAGCAAGTCGAGAGCACTTTTGTTGCCTCCCCATTGCTCTTACAACCGTGCAATAGACCTTCTCCTGGGTGCGCGACTGCCATCCAGCCAGCTCTACAACATTTCTGGATCGGAGAGGGAGGCGATGGAGAGCTATATTAAAGATTCTCATTTGGCCCTCCTCGGCCCCTCTTGGAACAGGATTCTTTTTTGTCGGGAAGAAGGACAGATCCTTGCGCCTGTGCATAGATTACCGTGAGTTGAATGCTATAACTGTCAAGGACAAATATCCCCTGCCCCTGATTAACTCTGCGTTTGAGCTCCTTCAGCATGCGCAAGTATTTACCAAATTGGATTTGTAGTACGCCTACCATCTGGTTCACATTCATGATGGGGATGAATGGAAGACGGCCTTTAAAACACACGAGGCAATTTGAATATCTGGTTATGCTGTTTGGGCTCACCAATGCTCCTGCCATCATTCAGCGCATGATCAATGACATCCTCCGCGACATGGTAAATCAATTTATTTTTGTCTACCTAGACGACATTTTTTCCTGCACACCAGAGGAGCACGCAGTCCATGTCAGGGCTGTTCTACAACGACTCCTGGAGAACCAGCTCTACGTTAAAGCTGAGAAGTGTGAGTTTTTCACCCACTCCACTTTGTTCCTCACTTTTATAGTAACTGAGGGGGAACTGAGGGCTGACCCGGCCAAGGTGAAGGCTGTGCTAGATTGGTCAACACCCCACTTCCGCAAGGAGCTTCAACGCTTCTTAGCGTTTGCAAATTTTTATCGCTGTTTCATTAGAAACTGTAATGGGGTAGCAAAGCCTCTTACACAGCTGACCTTGGTTAAAGTGCCATTCATTTGGTCCAAGGCAGCTGAACAGGCCTTTTGCAAATTAAAGGGCCTGTTCTCTAATGCCCCCATCTTGGCCCAGGTCGACCCCCAGCTCCAGTTTATTCTGGAGATGGATGCTTCTGACTTGGGGGTAGGCGCTGTCCAATCACAGTGCTCGGCCTCTGATCAGAAGCTCCACCCATGCGCGTATTTCTCTCGGCGGCGTGAGGAATTACAACATAGGGGACCAAGAGCTCTTGGCCATTAAGTTGGCCCTTGAGGAGTGGAGACACTGGCTGGAGGGAGAGGCCCAGCCCATCGTTGTGTGGACTGACCACAAAAATTTATGATATCTCCGGTCGGCCCGCAGGCTGAATGCCAGGCAGGCCCGTTGGGCCTTATTCTTTGCCAAATTTAATCTAACCATCACTTACAGGCCTGGCTCCCATAATGTTAAACCAGACGCTCTCTCCCGTCAGTTCTGTCCTGACCTCCCTACCCTTCCTTCCATTCCCCAACCCACTGTTCCACCCTCTTGCATCCCTGGAGCTTTCACGTGGGACATCGAGCAGAGGTTCCGGCGGGCTCAATCCACTTAACCCAAGCCTGAGGGGGGCCCTGAAGACCATATGTTTGTTTCGGCCGTCCTCCGCAGTGACATCATCAGGTGGGGCCACACCAGCCATTTTGCCTGCCACCCTGGAGTCTCCCGTACCATCAACCTTATCTGGCGGGTGTTCTGGTGGCCCACCCTGCGGACGGACATTTGGGACTATGTCAAGACCTGCTAAGTCTGCACCCATAATAAATCTCACTCCTCGCCCCCTGCTGGCCTCCTCCACCCACTACCCATCCCCAGTTGACCCTGGTCCCACATTGCCCTGGACTTCATCACCGGACTTCCCCCCTCACAAGGCAATACCGTCATCCTCACCTTCGTGGATCGCTTTTCTAAGGCGATCCATCTGGTCCCCCTTCCCAAACTGCCTTCCGCCTCCGAAACTGTGAACCTCCTCACCACCCACATCATCCGCCTGCATGGCATTCCAGAGGACATTGTGTCTGACCGGGGCCCTCGGTTCACCTCCCAGGTCTGGAGATCCTTTTGCCGCTCCTTGGGTTCCACCGTCAGTCTCACCTCTGGTTACCATCCACAAAGTAACGGGCAGGCTGAGCGCGCCAACCAATCCCTAGAGGCCGCCCTTAGGTGTGTAGCAGCCTCTAACCCAAGTATGTGGAGCACCCATCTGACCTGGGTGGAATACTCGCACAATTCCGCAGTCTAAGTGGCTACTGACCTCACGCCATTCGAGGCTTCCATGGGATATACTTCCCCCCAGTTACCTATGGCGGAGAGGGAGGTTGCTGTCCCATCGGTGGGGGCCCACGCACATCGCTGCCGCCGGCTCTGAAGGGCCACTCGGGCTGCACTTGCCCACTCAGCTGAATGAAACCGCCAGTACGCAGACCACAGACGGACCCCTGCACCCAAATACTCTGTCAGGCACCACGTCTGGTTGTCAGCGGACCAGGTGCCCCTGAAGACGGAGTCTAAAAAACTCTCCCGTCGCTTCCTGAGCCCGTTCCCCATCTCCCGGGTCATTAATGACGTCATGGTCCTCCTGAAGCTCCCGCCAGCACTTCAGATTCACCCAACCTTCCACGTCTCCAAGATCAAGCCCCTCTCCGCCAGCCCCCTCTGCTCCCCCCCGAGGCTGCCTCCTCCCCCTCGGGTCCTCAATGGCCAGACCACCTACATGGTCCAGAGGATTCTGGACGTCCGCTGTCGGGGCCAGGGGTTACAATATCTAGTCCATTGGAAGGGCTACAGACCAGAAGAAAGATGTTGGATCCCTGGTTCTAATTTCCACGACAAGGGGATGGTCCGGGCCTTTCATAGGGCTCACCCAAGCAAGCCCAATGGACCGCTAGGAGGTGCCCCTTGAGGGAGGGTACTGTCATATTCAGGTGAGCGCATACTCCCCCTCCCTTCCTGCAAGACTTTCCTCGGCTCCACAGGCAATCACTGCACATGCGTGATGAGAAGCACCTGCTACCTCTTCCCTGCTAGCACTTATAAGGACCATCATGCAAATGCTTCAGCGCTCATTGGGTATACTGCCTTAACTAGCAAGTAAGTGTTTAATTCACTCTTTAAGGAATTACTATTAAATCATTTTTCTCTTCTCCTCTTCCAGGTTGCTGCCATCTTTGTGGTGTGTCTCTCCAGGGTTCGTTGTGCACTCACCTGCCCCATCATCATCACCACCACTTCAGCTGCCTCATTCCACACACCTTACCCAGCTCTACTCCTGCCCACCAGCATCCTCTCCTGGTTCGCAGTTTCATGCTAGGTTCTGCTGCCGGGCTCTCAGCTCCTCCCACGTGAGTGCTGTTCTATTTTCCCTTCAGCTGTCTCCCTCCTATTCTAACTCAAACTCACTCCCATCTCTCCTTACAGGCTGAGTCCTCCTCTGGCGAGTGGCATCTTTCATTAATGAATCCTCCTTTTTTGAATCAATAAATTTGTTATCACTAGCTTCTCTGTGTGCTTCGTGTGTTTCCTCTGGTGTTGTTCCCTGCACCTGAGCTGCTATTCCTGCCAATCATGACAGTCCATGTGTTTGGGTTTGACTAGTGAGATATGTGGAACCCCCACTGTTTAAAATGTCTCTTATCCTCATCAGGCAGGTACAACAGATGCTCCCACATATCCCCTTGGTGACCAGTACAAGTTTTTTTTATGACCAATCTGGAGGATGGATTTGCAAAAAATGTTTGTTTATAATTTGGATCAGATCCATTCAAATGCCTGTAGTACATTGTACAATGATATTGATCTGGAGATTGACAATAAGTAGGAACTGTGGATGTAAAATGATGTGTAGCTCTTTTATACAGGTCTGATATCACTGAGCATGGTCCAGTCGTGACCCGGTCAAGTGAGTATCAGTATTTTGGTTTGGAAGTCTCATAAACTACATTTACTTCCTCAACATGTGGGTAGCCTCTGACAAAATGAACCACCCTTCAACAGTGTTACCGGTAGTAGGCTCCTTTACTTTCAGAGATTTTGATAGATAGTGTACTTTTAGTTTGCCATTTGCAGATTTAACTGTTACTTTTTCTTCTGACTTTGCAAAGCCCTGAACATCATTGCCTGAAATTATTGATCTACGTGCACCTGCATCACACAAATTTAACTGGAGTACCTTGAACTTCCAACATTACTTCTGGTAAACACTGTGTTGTTAACATTGTGGGGAGTCAGGTTATGTAACATCTCAGTCAGAGACAGTGAATAAACATGGGAGAACAATGCCCAGGGGGTTCCTGGGGATATAGCAGGAAGGAGTCAGGGACATAGGGGGTTGAAAACAGTGTAATGTAAATGTCATGCTGTGTGATGAGAAATGCCATTGCAAACGTGTGAAGAGTGAGTTGGGTAAAAGTGGAGATCGTGCTGTAATCATTCAGTCTCTTCTGTGCTTGAGAGATGTGTGAGTGTGGAATAAATCGTCTGTCCATAAACCTGCCTCTTTATTCACACACTCCACAACATTAGATCAAAGTCAGGTAAATGGAAAATGTCTGCTGTGTTAATTTCCTGTATATGTGTAGAAGTGAGTCCACTTATTTGTTTTAGTCTCAATCATGCAGTCCAGTTTTGTTGTAGTGGATGTGGCTCATGGACTCCTCCCCCTCCCTGCAGCCGGTTTTGCCTTTGGGGACACTCTCTTTGCCAGTGACCCCATTGTCCACACTGATGACACACATCACTCAGTTTCCACTGTGGGTGGGTGTTCCCTCCTTGGCCATGGCCCCTCCTCCTCCACTGCTCATGTCTTCTCCACTGATGTCCTCCTCCCCCTCCTCCTCCTCGGCTTCCTTGATGAAAGACAGATTAATGGGGAGCCCCAGCCCCCCATGGGTCAGCAATCAGGTTTTTCTTTAAAAAAATTTATTTTCCTTTCATACCTAGATTCCCAATCTTCAGACACAGTACACCAATCTGTTAATATCTTGAAATTTAGTACAGTGTCAAACAAAATTTACAAGTGATCCAGACCAGCTAAGAGTTTTGTGTAGTTTGCTATTATTCTAACCTTAGTTTTTACTAAATAACTACATTTTGTGATGATTCACTCTGCCTGCCTGTTACCTGACTCTCCACAGCTGCACGCACACCTGCTCCCTCTCATCAACGGAGCTATTTAAGCCATGCTGCCCGCAGGTCTGAATGGAGTTGTCTTTCTCCTTGGTCTGATGAGACCGGCGCACCTCTTCATCAATCTTCAGAGAATCCTTCTCTTCATCGTTGTCCTCCAGAGGTTCCTCCTTTTCATCGTCGATCTCCAGAGAGACCTGCTGTCCCTCGTCGTTCACCTGGGAGCGCTCACTCCCCCACGACAAGTAAGCCATCTTCTCCTTCATCACCATTCTACGCTCTGCTCCCCTGTGCACAGGCGGAGATCCGTGGCGGCGGACCGAGCCAACACTACACCTCTACAATTCCTCCACTGATTCCACCCGCAACCAGGCCTGTAGACGCTGTCTCCCTGGCCGGAGCCTTCGGGGCCAAGCCTGAGCTGTTCACCATCTCGTCAACAGTAAGACCCAACATAACTGAACATTCTCTCCAGAGTATTGACACTAATCCTCCCTGTCTCTGCTCTTCCATAGGGTTGCCAGGCCATACGGTGCTCTGCTCACCCCGGCTGCTACACTTACACATACACGCACACACTCACACACTCATTACACAATAAAGATAATTGAGTTTACTTTTGAGTCTGTGTCAGCTCACTGGGTCCCGAAACATGTCACATTTCATTTGTCTGAATCAAGTCCAAGAGTTTAATCCCTATAAACTAGTAATTAGTTGACAAAATTTCATACTTTGATTCAGGTTATAATTAAAAATAATTAAGGATGATTAAAACATTATCATTTTATCTATGTCCAAATCATATCAGATGCAAAATATTCTAAACGTTGTTTTCCCAGTAACATGTAAGAGGACACTGCTTCATTATTCTGCAGGACAGTGCAGTGAGAAACATCTTGTCCAACATGACGGTAATGTTTGGATGATCACTAATTGATCATCTCACATAGGATCAGATGGATAAAATTCTGATTTTTACTGCTTTGACATGAAGTGTGCACTTTGCTTCTGGGTTACGGTGCAGAGTTAGGAAAAAGGAAGGGGGAAAGTAGGCTTTATTTCTACACTATACTGTGAAATTTAGCTAGAGTAATTTTTATTGCTTTTTACACACACATTCAAAACCCAAATTGTTGAAATGTGTCATAATGTTCTGCAAGGTGGGAGAGTCTCAGAACAGCACAACATGGACATGTACAGTTTTGAAAACAGATCACAGCTGCCCATCTGAAATCCAATTTTAAGTGTATTTTATGCCATAGTTGTTTAAAATAATGCTGTTCCAAAACAGTAAAAATGTTTTTTTCAACAAAGCTGATGATGTGTCTTCATGTCGATCACTGCAGAAGAAAACCCTGCTGCCACAGCTGATCTGCCTTTTTTTCTCAAACAGGAGAACTCCAGTTTCGCTGTTTTTTTTTTTTCTCTTCTCTTTCTCTTAGACTTTTAGTGAATGAAACTGCTGGTCACTTACTGTGAAACATGACTTTAGCTGTAGTTTTAGGTGTCAGTTATGCAATTTTTGATTCTCGTGAACACGCGCTGACTACAGATGATTCACGAATGCTGTTTACGTATGCTTGGAGAACTTACGAGCAGTTTGATGAATCTGGAGTGGCTGGTTAGTACTAACACAGCTTACCGGCAAAATACACGTGATTTACACATACTAACCCTAAAATGTTCTTGAATGAGACCCAATATTTGAGCTGCTATCAGAAAAGTCAGTTGAATACTTTAAGACCTTTTTTAATTCCGTTTGATCAAATTTAAGACCTCACATTTGGGAAATGGAAAAAACAACAATATAATGTATTTTACTTACATGTGGTCATTTTGATCAAATGTTTGTCCCATCACTCGATGTCCCTTCCTTTTTTAATTCTTTCTTTACTGTAGTCACGGAGGGAGGAGGGGATCATTAGTGATGAGGCAGAGGGGGTGACCGCAGCCAATTTCAGTGGGTCCGGAGAGAACACACGCGGTCGCTGGGGTTGAGAGGCGGATCCAGCCCAGGACCACAGCCACTGTCATCGTCTCGGATTAATGGAGAAACAGACAAATCATTATACAGCATCTTTTTTTTCCCCTCTCGGTTCTTTTTCTTAGTTTTTTGTCATGCTTATTATTTTTTCATCTCATTGTTGCAGCGTCAGTCTCAGTCTTATGTTTTTTCTTCCCTTCTTCCAACCACTTCTGCGCCTCAGTCAAACCATACTTTTCCCTTATACCCCACACAAAACTTTCACATTCATCAACCTTCAATTTTCTTCTAAAATCAAACTTCCTTCTCCATTTCTCAACATGGCTTGCACTTCCCTTTTCCCTCCAGTTCATAAACTTACTGTCCACTCTCAGCACACAAACTTCACCATAAGTCTTGTCCTCCACACAACAATGCACATAACAATAACAATCTCCACAACATTTATTTCTCTTCTTATTTTTCCCTTTTTCTTCAGGACTGTTTGAATTACCCCTGTTTTTATATATTCTCAACTTTGGATTTTCACAACAACATATTCTCTTTTAAAATTAGGAATAAATCTGCTTATTCATTCCTCTGCCCAGATTAAAGTTGAACCTCTTCACTCTCCTGCTGATTGGGGGTAGCCTCTCTGTTTCCTCGCTGCTTCAAGCCTGCTGTTGAGCAGGTGTGGGAGGTCTTTTCTTTGCCGTGCACAGTCTTGGAGCACTCCCCCTCTCCAGCCAGAGAGATATTGAGGTCCTGGATTTCAGTACCAAAATTGTTGGAAGAATTTCTTCTTAAGGATTCATAAATCAGGCAGAGCAAAAGTTTTAAGCAAATTTATTGACAAAAAGCATTAGCAGCCAATGGAACACCATTCATTCTGGACCAGAGTCCAGAGTGGAGTGTGCTGAAACTCAAACACAGAGCTTTTTAAACATTCCCTAACAGGAAATCTCTATAGGAGGAAATCTAGGAACAGATGCAAACATACATTTCCCTATCATTCCTCCCTTTTCCAGTCCCTCCAGGATTTCGTGGGATGCTTTTATGATTGTTGTGGGCCAAAAAGCCTGAATTCGCAGGAGCTTTTTTAAAAAGTTGTGATAAAAGTTGCTTAAACAGTTTATTAATTTCAAAGGAGAGGCACAGTTATGGAAAATGTCACTCGCCAGAGAAAGACGCAGCCTGTGGGGAGAGATGAGAGCTATTAATGAGAGAAGGGAGGTATGGGAAAAGGAGAAGACAAATTAGCCGCTTATGTGAGCCGAGCAGAGGGCCTGACAGAAAAACCCAGCAGAATAGATGAACCAGCAGGATGAAGCTGGCAGGGAGTAGGAAGGGGAATGAGCTGGGTAGTGTCTGACCAGGTGGAGGTTGGCAGCCCAGGTGGGATGAGGATGATGGAGCAGGTGAGCGCACAACAATCCCCGGAGACGTGCACTACATGGATGGCAGCAACCTGAAATAAAGAGAGGAGAGAGGATTGGGAGTAGACAAAACCTCAAAATAGAATCTATACTTGCTTGTTGTCTGCGTAGGCAGTATACCCAATGAGCCAGCGCTGAAGCGCCCGTTTGATGGTCCTTTTAAGCACTGGCGAGGAAGATGCAGCAGGTGCGTCCACTCACACAGGTGTGATGATTACCTGCAGAGCCGGGGAATCTTTAGCAGGATGGAGGGGGCGTGCGCTCACCTGGATATGACAGTACCCCCACTGCAAGAGGAGCCAAGGAGGGCCAAATGAGATTGGCATTCATCCACCCATCCATCTTCTACCGCTTTTCCGGAGGTCCGGGTCTACTCTACACGCGGTTCTACTCTGAGCCTCTCCCGGATGACTGAGCTCCTCACCCTATCTCTGAGGGTGAGTCCAGCAATCCTACAGAGAAAGCTCATTTCAGCTGCTTGTATCTGCGATCTTGTTCTTTCAGTCATTATCCAAAGCTCGTGACCATAGGTGAGAGTAGGAACGTAGATTAACTGGTAAATTGACAGCTTTGCCTTAGAACTCAGCTCCCTCTTCACTACAACAGACCGGTACAACGTCCGCATCACTGCAGATGCTGCTCCATTCTGTCTGTCGATCTCTCGCTCCATTTCCCCCTCACTCATGAATAAGACCCCAAGATACTTAAACTCCTCCACTTGGGGCAGGAGCCTGTCCCCAACCTAGAGAGGACAATCCACCTTTTTCCGGCTGAGGACCATGGACTTGGACTTGGAGGTGCTAATTCTCATCCCAGGCGCTTCACACTCAGCGGCAAACTGTCCCAGCAAGAGCTGTAGGTCATTGCTGGATGAAGCCAACAGGACAATATCATCTGCAAACAACAGAGATGAGATCCTTCAACTCCTTCAGCTTCACCACCACTCTGGTGGTGAAGCTGAAGGAGTTGAAGCTTGGTTGGCTTGTGGGACTCCCGAAGCAGCTGAGGTGTACCGGCAGGCCAAGCGGAGTGCAGCTCGGGTGGTTGCTGAAGCAAAAACCTGAGTATGGGAGGAGTTCGGTGAGGCCATGGAACAAGACTTTCGGCCGGCCTCGAAGAGATTCTGGCAAACTGTCCGGCGGTTCAGGAGGGGAAAGCAGCTCCCTGTCCACACTGTGTATGGTGCGGATGGGGTGGTGTTGACTTCGACTGGGGATATTGTCGGGTGGTGGAAGGAATACTTTGCGGATCTCCTCAATCCCACTGATACGCCTTCCACAGAGGAAGCAGGGTTTGTGGATGAGGGGGGTGACTCGCCTATCACAGGGGCTGAGGTCGCCAATGTGGTTAAAATTCTCCTTGGTGGCCGGACCCCGGGGGTGGACGAGATTCACCCTGAGTACCTCAAGGCCCTGGATGTTGTAGGGCTGTCATGGTTGACACGCCTCTGCAACATTGCATGGAGGTCGGGGGCAGTGCCTTTGGCATGGCAAACCGGGGTGGTGGTTCCTCTCTACAAAAATGGGGACCGGAGGTTGTGCTCCAACTTTAGAGGGATCCCACTCCTCAGCCTCCCTGGGAAGGTCTATGCCAAGGTACTGGAGAGGAGATTCTGGCCGTTGGTCGAACCTCGGATTCAGGAGGAGCAATGTGGTTTTCGTTCTTGCCGTGGCACATTGGACCAGCTCTTTACCCTCCCGAGAATTCTCGAGGGTTCATGGGAGTTTGCCCAACCAGTTTACATGTGTTTTGTGGACTTGGAGAAGGCATTCGACCGCGTCCCTCATGGCTTTTTGTGGGGCGTGCTTCGGGAGTATGGGGTATCGGGCTTGTTGTTACAAGCTATTCGGTTTCTGAACGACAGTTGTGAGAGTTTGGTTCATATTGCCAACACTCGGTCGGACTCATTCCCAGTGAGAGTTGGACTCCGCCAGGGCTGCCCTTTGTCACCGATCATGTTCATAATTTTTATGGACAGGATTTCTAGGCACAGCCAGGGAACGGAGGGTGTCATGCTTGGTGACCATAGGATCTCATCTCTGTTGTTTGCAGATGATGTTGTCCTGTTGGCTTTGTCCAGTAATGACCTACAGTTCTTGCTGGGACGGTTTGCGGCTGAGTGTGAAGCGGCTGCGATGAGAATCAGCACCTCCAAGTCCGAGTCCATGGTCCTCAGCCAGAAAAAGGTGGATTGTCCTCTCTGGGTTGGGGACAGGCTCCTGCCCCAAGTGGAGGAGTTTAAGTGTCATGGGGTCTTATTCACAAGTGAGGGGAGAATGGAGCGAGAGATTGACAGACGGCTCGGAGTAGCATCTGCAGTGATGCGGATGTTGTACCGGTCTGTTGTGGTGAAGAGGGAGCTGAGCTCTAAGGCAAAGCTGTCGATTTACCAGTCAATCTACATTCCTACTCTCACCTATGGTCACGAGCCTTGGGTAATGACCGAAAGAATGAGATCGCGGATACAAGCAGCTGAAATGAGCTTTCTCCTTAGGGTTGCTGGACTCACTCTCAGAGATAGGGTGAGGAGCTCAGTCATCCGGAAGAGGCTCAGACTAGAACCGCTGCTCCTCCACATTGAAAGGAGTCAGTTGAGGTGGTATGGGCATGTGGTTAGGATGCCTCCTGGACGCCTCCCACTTGAGGTGTTTCGGGCACATCCCACTGGGAGGAGACCCTGGGGAAGACCCAGGACTCAGTGGAAAGACTTTGTCTCCCAGCTGGTCTGAGAATGCCTTGGTATCCTTTCTGAAGAGCTGGAACAGGTGGCTGGGGAGAGGGAAGTCTGGGCTTCTCTGCTTGAACTGCTGCCTCCGTGACCCGGACCTCCGGAAAAGCGGCAATCAATAATCACAGAAGAAATACTATTTCTCAGTTTATCTTTTTATTGAATCACGCAGGGAGTCAGAGAACACAGCCGTGGGTCTTTCACCACCCAATCTGGTGAAAAGATCCAGAACAAAGGGATCCACAACTACATATAGGCTTCAAGTTATTGAGCGTTTCCCAGTAACTTTCCAACAATACACTGGCCATTGTCCAAACTAGTTAGAGCTGGTCCTGTCAGCATTATCTTCTCCAGATGTCTCCTCACTTTTATGGCTTCCACATCCTGTTGTTTGGCCCCACGCAACCCCATGCCCATATATGGAAGCAGGAACAGAGACTAGAGCTTGTGTGTGTGTGTGTGTGTGTGTGTGTAAAAGCACTTTGTGTACTACCTAACTAATCTTCACTATTTATTTATTATAACAACTGCTTGGCATAAGACGTCTCCAGTGTCTGATTACAGACATAACACGTTCACCTACAGGGGCCTCAGTTAAACCCGTGGTGGGTGTGTCCCTGGAGGCGCCGGCTGCAGCGGACCTGGGTGCCATCTCGCTTGAGTCATGGCTTGCTCGTCAGTAACGTCCCAGCCCGGGTCCCACATCAACTGGGTTGGCTCCAGCACTGCATCTTGATCCAAGGCAGCTGCTCTTACCTTCTGAGATGGCTGGTGTGTCATCTCAAACCATTGGCCATCTGGACGGCAGCTAGCCTCTTCTGCATGGTGATTCTGATCTGCGATAATGGGACCATCTGTGGGTCCAGGCGGTCTGTTTGTTGGACCCAAACCCAATCAAGTAGTGCGAGCAGCGATCTGTTTGGCTGCTCTTGGCACTGCTGCTTTCTCATCTCTGATGCTGGTTGCTGTTGTGGCAACGTGCCATTCACGCCAAAGGCAGGATGTGCACTTGACTAGCGATGCTCTGCTGAGTCCTGCTGGGCCGCAAACTCTCTATCCTGCTGTGCTGTGGCAGCTCCCTGAGGCTGATACTCGGTGAGGATGCGAGATGAGTCCAGCTTCTGCCCTCTATCTCCTAGTGCTGGTTGTGGTCGCGATGATGTGTCGCTGTCGTCAGCAATGGGACGCACGCCGGGTTGTCATCGTTCACTGGGGTCCCCTTTCTCCATGAACTCCCTCTCCTGCGGCTCCACGGTGGCTCTTTGAGGCTCATGCCGGGCGAGGATCGGAGGCAAGTCCAGTTTATGCCCTCTCTCCGTGCTGTGTTCTCTCTCTGTGCTCTGATCTTCGGCTATGCCCACGTCCGCAAAATCACACTGTCCCTCCTGTGATGAGGCTGCAGCTCGAGAATGCTCGTGCTGTGCGGAGACCGCTCCGGGTCTCATGTGGTTGCAGACTGGGGCTCTTGTGGCTGCTCTGGTTCTGCTATGTTCTGTTTGGCGTGTGGTGCGAGGCAGGAAGTGGCTGCGTCTATGTCTGAGAGCAGCGGACTTGAGCTGTCGTCATCCAAACTGAGTTTGCCCCTGGGTCGCTGGGCTGTGGTGCCCTGCTGTCCCGCGATGTCTACCTTGGGGCCCTCCCAAGAAGATGTGGGGTTGGCAGGCTCAGCAACCTGGGTAACCGTCCACAACAGCAGAGCTGACTGCGTGGAGCATGGGCCGGGACCCGTTAGCTGCGATACTACCTGAGCTGTTATCTCTAGCTGGGACACTAATTCTGTCACCTCTGACTCCGATAGGAGGTGCAGCATCGCCAACAGCACCACCCGTAGCCATTTCACTATGTCTGCCACTGTCTGGGTGTCCGGCCCCTCCAGCAACATTTCCTGTATCAACGGATTTGTGGCATGCCACTTCAACTGTGACTGTATCAGCCTGTCCTCCACATGCCCAAACTCGCACATGCTGGCCAAACAATGAAGAGTCGCTATGTACTGTAGGATCGACTCTTCCGGTCGCTGTCAGTGCTGGTAAAACACAAATCTCCTGGCCATCACATTCTGTGGGGTAGTGAAATGTTCAGTCAGCAGCACAATGCAGTCTTCATATGTGTCTGCCCATCCCAAACCGTTAAATATCCGCAGCCCCTCGACACCCAGGAAACAGGGCAGAGTTACTCGTTTCCACAGCTTTTCATGTCTCTCCAGGTTCAGCGCCTCCATGTGGCTGCAGAACAACTTAAACCAACAGAGCCATGGAATGGGCGGCTCACCTGGGATCACGAGGAACGGCGGCAGTGGTGCCAGACACGCTTCCATCTTCAGGAAAATGATTAGTTTTCCTCCATAAGATTAAGTTTTCTCCTTGTCGCCAAATGTTATGTCTGGAAATAGGACAGCGGAGGCAGGAGTTGTACCGAACTCAAACTTTATTACAGGACACCCTGTTAGCTACACGTGTTACAGTCAATAGCATACAAGCTAACCTCAAGCTAATACAGGCTACTACTCTTACGGAGGCGGAGCGCCAAAGAGGACGACTCCCGCCCTCAGTCCTCCCCTATAGCTGCGGTGTGATGACGTCACCCCGTGCATACATCCTCACATCTGTGACATCTGCTGTGGTATTTCCAAGATGCCACAACGGGGTCATCCAATAATCGGAGGGTTGGTGGTTCGAATCCCGCTCTCCCAAGCCATCCTGCCGTTGTGTCTCTGCGCAAGACACTCTACCCCCCTTGACTCCAGTGTCCATGATATTCGGTATAAATGTTAGGTAGCGGTCAGAGAGGCCACTGGTGTGGGTTGGCAGCCACGTTTCCGTCAGTCTTCTCCAGGGCAGCTGTGACTGCAGAAGTAGCTTACCACTACCAGTGTCTGTGAGTGAATGAATAATGGACTCACTGTAAGCACTTTGAGATGTCACTTGACATGTAAAGCACCATATAAATCTAATCCACTATTATTATTACTTCTGCTGTTTGAAATTCCACAATATCCAAACATTTTAATAATCTTGAGCTTAAGAATAATGCCTTAACAAAAACGTTGATTTAAATTTCAAATATTCTACCAGACATATTAGAAAGCAGTCACAGACGAATATAGGAGATCAAATAGAAGAAAATAAGTGGACTTCAGTCATACAAAACACACTGAACACTGGCTTTTAAGGTGAAACACAGCCAGATTCTGCACAAACTCTCAAGCGACATCTAAAATAATAACCCTATCACGATGTGAGACTATACAAAACTCCAACTCTCATAAGCACTATCTGCACACACACAGTGTGTTCTCATTGGTCCACTGGACGTAGTTTGGCTCTGCTGCCAGGTCGTACAGGAGAAGCCACAGGCCGTCTGCTCCGCAGGTTGGTTCATTTTGTGATCAGTGTGGAGAAATGATTCCTGACAGACAGCAGCCGGCAGAACACACCTGCACCCGCTCTCAGCTATCAGATCACCGGGGCAACTGCCCCTGATTCTCCATTGTGCCAGTGGAGAGTAGCTAATAACCTGTACCCCTACATTAGCTCCTACCTCTGTTAACCCCCCCCCCCCACAGCATGTGGGACACCATGTGGTGTATGGGGCAGCGCCTACCTCCGTTTCACTGACCCTAGGCCACACAGTTACTGTAAGTAGTGAAAGCTACAGTGGGGGGGTCAGTCCTGTGGTAGCTCTGTGTGTTAACTTTCCTTTCCACGTTCTATTATACTGAGCACCAAGCTAGAAGGCAGAAAGTACCATTTTTATATGGTCTTTGGTGTGACCTGGCCTTGAACCCAAGACCTCCTGGTTGTGGGACAGACGCTCTACCGCTTATCCACCACTCCGGTTTTCCTACCTCTGTGGTTAATATTATTTTTAGAGCAAGAAGCTCCCATTTACAGTCTGTAGTTGTGCAAATTTAAATTTTTGTCTCACAGAAAGAAAAAGTGACTGCACTTTGATATGTTATTTGATATGTTTGATACTTTTGATGAGACTTTTTTCTCATCAGTTTTCTTTTTCTTCTTTTTTTCTGGTGAAACAGGTACTTTCCATTTAGCTTAAATCCATCAGCAACTACTAATGACATTGTGCAGCCCAGAAGGGGTTTCCCAATTCATAGGGGTAATTTTCAATCCCTACCTCTTGGCCATGATTTCAAGGGCCAAGAGGTAGGGGTAGGGAAAGGGGAAGAGGTACAAATGAGAACTGGGACAGACCACAAATCTACCTGTACTTCACTCTCATATGCAAATATTTTTCTCAATTATGTTAAGAGTATTTACTACTGTTAATAAATAAAAGTGTTTCTCTTGCTATTTTTGTGTACAGTGGGGGAAATAATTATTTGATCCCCTGCTGAATTTGTAAGTATACCCCCTTACAAAGAAATGAACAGTCCATAATTTTTATGATGTGTGTATTTTAACAGAGAGAGAGAAAATACAAACAAAATAATACAGAAAAAATATTAGGGTTATAAATTAATTTGCATTTGCTCAAGGGAAATAAGTAGTTGATCCCTTACCAGTCAGCAAGAATTTTGACCTGTGCAAACTGGTTATGTATTCATGAGGCACAGAAATTAGTCCTGTCCCTTTAGGAAAGTACTCCTAATCTCAACTCATTATGTTTATAAAAGATACCTCCCACAGAATCAGTCTCTTCAATTCAAACTTTGCCACCACCATGGGCAAGACCAAAGAGCTGTCAAAGGATGTCAGAGACAAGATTGTAGACCAGCACAAGGCTGGAATGGGCTACAAGAATTAAGCAGAAGGAGCTTGTTAATGATCTCAAGGGAGTTGGGACCACAATCTCCAAGAAAACCATTAGTAACACACTTCGCCATAATGGCTTGAGATCCTGAAGTGCCTGCAAGGTCCCTCTGCTTAAGAAAGCACATCCAAAGTTTGCCAGTGAACACCTGAATGATTCAGCGAAGACTTGGGAGAATGTGGTGTGGTCAGATGAGACCAAAATTGAGCTCTTTGGCATCAACTCGACTTGCCGTGTTTGGAGACAGAGAAATGCTGAATATAACCCCCAAGAACACCATCCCCGCTGTCAAACATGGAGGTGGAAACATTCTGCTTTGGGGCTTTTTCTCTGCTAAGGGTACAGGGAGACCATCACATTGAGGGCCGATGAACAGGGCCATGCACAGTAGAATCTTGGATGAGAACCTCCTAGCCTCAGCCACAACACTGATAATGGGTCATGGATGGGTCATCCAGTATGACAATAACCCAAAACATATGGCCAAGGCAACAAAGGAGTGGCCCAAGAAGCAACACATTAAAGTCTTGGAGTGGCCTAGTCAATCTCTGGACCTTAATCCCATAGAAAATCTGTGGAGGGAGCTGAAACTTTGAGTTGACAAGCCACAGCCTGGAAAACTTCAGGATTTGGAGAGTATTTGTAAAGAGAAGTGGACCAAAATCCCTCCTAAAATGTGTGCAAACCTGGTGACCAACTACAAGAAACATCTGACCTCTGCAATGCCCACAAGGGTTTCTCCACAAAGTACTAAGTCACGTTTTACTTGGGGATCATCCATCCATCTTCTTCCACTTAATCCTTTTCAGGTCGCGGGGGGGCTGGAGCCTATCCCAGCATCTTTGGGCGAGAGGCAGGGTACACCCTGGACAGATCGCCAGTCCATCGCAGAGCCAACACAGAGAGACAGACAGCCATTCACTCTCACATTCATACCTGAGGACAATTTAAAATCACCCTTGGCCGGGGGATCCTGGGTTCGATCCCAGCTCCCAATCAAAAGTGATCTGTGTGGAGTTTGCATGTTCTCCCCGTGTCTGCGTGGGTTTACTCCAGGATTTCTCTGGTTTCCTCCCACATGCCAAAAACATGCAAGTTAGGTAAATTAGGTTTTACTTGGGGATCAAATACAAATTGATTTTGTGTTCTTTATTGATCACCAGAGGGGAAATTCAAGGCATCCACCTGGATAGATGAACCAACCACGGTACAGCGCTATCCCTTCATCATTCATACCTAGGGCCACTTTAGAGTCTCCAATTAGCCTAAGCTGCATGTTTTTGGCCTGTGGGAGTAAACCGGAGAAATCCCGGAGTAAACCCATGCAGACACGGGGAGAACATGCAAACGCCACACAGATCACTGTTGGTCAGGGGCTGGGATTGAACCTGGGATCCCATGGCCAAGGGTGAGTTGCTATGTTGCCACAGTGCTAACCACTGCTCTACCACACTGCCCAGTTTATAACCCTTATTTAATATTTTTTCTGGATTTTTTTTTATATTCTTTCTCTGTCTGCTAAAATAAACCTACCATAAAAAATTATGGACTGTTCATTTCTTTGTAAGAGGGTAAACTTACAAATTCAGCAGGAGCGCAAATAATTATTTCACCCACTGCATGTTTGAGTTTCTTGAGGAAACTCAAACAGGCCTCTCTCCCCATCTGCATCCTCAGGACCTTCTACAGAGGTGTGGTGGAGAGTGTTCTGACGTACTGCATTGCTACATGGTACTCCAGCTGCAGTATGTCAGACAAAAAAGCCCTGCAGAGGATAGTCAAGGGAGCTGAGAGGGTAATTGGAGTCTCCCTCCCCTCTGTCCAAGAACTTTTTCAGAACCGTTGTAGGAGCAGGGCACTGAATATTGTCAAGGACCGTTCTCACCCTCTGCATAAACACTTTGAACTTCTGCCATCTGGCAAACAATTCCGGAGCATCAGAGGCAGAACCACCAGACTGATCAACAGCTTCCTTCCACAAGCTGTCAGGATGCTGAACAGTTGACCCGGAATCTCTCATATTCACTACTGCATCTATGGACATTATGTGCATTATTTGTATATTATAGTTAGTTAGTTTTTTTTCAAGTATGTCTCAGGGATGTGTGAACGGATGGGGGGGGTGAAGATATGTGTGAGTGTGTCTTAAATCATGTTCTTCTACTTATACGGATGCCGAGAGAAACGCAATTTCATCTTGCCTGCACTACAGTTGTATGTACAGCAATATGACAATAAAGATTGATTTGATTTGATTTGATTTGATTTTGATTTGATTTATAAAGGTCATTTACATTTAAAGAGGTTGTAAATTTAGTTCAAGTAAAATTTAGCATGCCATAGTCAAATTTGAGTATGTTAAACATAATTTTCCAGCCACAAAATTGTGGCTAGTGAAAAAGATGAGTAGCTAGTAACTTTGGAAAATCACTAGCCACAGTGGCTGGTGAGGAAAAAAGTTAATGTCAGGCTCTGCGTACATCACTGCTGAGAGGCAGGCTCAGTCTAAGCTTTCCTAACTGCATTAAATGTCACTCTGAAACTGATACATGCATACAGTATGTTCTGGATAGGTGTTAAAAATACATTGAACTTGTGTGAAAAGATGAAGATATCACTTTGATATCACTGACTGTGGAAACTTCACACACAGGAGTCCAACCTCAAGCAACCTGGATTTTGTGCTTCTCCACTCTTCCTCTACACTCTGGGGCTTTGATTTCCCCATGACAGGACTTGGCATCTAATTGGGAGCCATGTCATCTGCTGGTTGTTGGTCCACTGTGTTTTATCAAGTACAAAGTCAGCACAGCTGTCTACTGGAAATCTTAGAGCACTTCATGCTTCCCTCTGCTGACAAGCTTTATGGAGATGCGGCTTTCATTTTCCAGCAGGACTTGGCACCTGCCCACAGTACCAATAACTGGTTTAGTGACCATGGCATCACTGTGCTTGATTGTCCAGCAAACTCTCCTTACCTAAACCCCACAGAGAATCTATGGAGTATTGTCAAGAGGAAAATAACAGATACCAGACCCAACAATGCAGACGAATTGAAGACCTGTGTAGAAGAGCTTGGAAGAACGAGGCGATGTGATATATAAACCAAAGTTTATTATCAGCTCCTCTAACAAGTCTCATCCTAGTGCAGCAGCAGAAGAAGGAAAAAGAGACCGAACACCTTCGGCTCTATGAACTTATACTTGCACATAACAAAAGACATGCATATCAAAAGCTGACATCCCTCATTATCTTAATCCCCCGTTGTCTTCGTACTCCTCCTCATGGCCCTGGGGGGTCAGGGCAGCTCCTCCGGTCTCCACCGCAGTGCCTGGGAAGCTCTTTGATCTTCACTGGCGGCAGAGACTCTTTGTCCTGTTCTGAGGTGTGAAGTCGCCTTACATATGTAATCACTAAACATTCTCACATGCTTCAACATATGTAGGTTATGGAATATATGATTAATATAGACCACAGCCCCCCCCAAACGACTAAGAAAAGGACAATAGAAAAATTCACAGTTTAAGATAATTATTATGACATACTAACTGCTACACCTCTTGCCACAGAAGAAACTTTCCAGCAGCCATGCTCCTAAGAGAGTTCAGTGGTAATCATAACAGCATAGTAATATCACAAGTCAGTCCTAAACTGTTACAGCACAATTAGTGAACAACTGTTGAGTAGTTTGCATCAGTCTCTGTGCCGTCTGGGTTTTAATCTTCTCCCGAATCTGCTGTGGGTCCGCTTAAGCGTCCTGCTGGGACCTTCCTGTAAGGAATCTGCAGCTTGGGGAGGAGAGTGATTATTTGTTCCCTGCAGGGGGGCTGAGTCTTTTCTCTTGGGGGGTCTACCCCGCCGAGGTGCTCTCGCCAACCGTGCAGGCTCGTCTCTCAACAAGAAGGCAGGTTTAAGTCTGTCAATGCTGACTGTTTCTTTTCTATCCCCAAAATCAAGCACAAAGTGTTTATCACCAGGTTCCAGCACTCTGAATGGTCCATCATATGGTGGGCGGAAAGTTGGTTTTAAAGCTTCATGCCTAACAAAAACGAATTCAGCGTTCTTTAAAGCTTGTGGGACAAAAACCCGTGGAAAAGAGTGATGTGCCGGTCCAGGGAGAGAGTCCGGTCCGTTGCTGCCTAAAAACCTCGGGGCAGGGAGATGCCCTGGCTCTGGGTTCTCTGGTAAAAATTCACCTGGGAGCCTGAGAGGTTGTGCAAAAACTAATTCTGCTGGAGAGGCGTCTAGATCCTCTTTGGGCGCAGCACGCAACCCCAATAAAACCCAAGGAAGTTTATTTACCCAATTTGTATCCGTTAGTGAGGCTCTGAGGGCGGCCTTTAAAGATCTGTGAAAACGCTCGCATAACCCATTAGCCTGAGGGTGATAAGCGGTGGTGCGGTGAATTGTCGCCCCTAAGCTGCTGGCCATGGCTGACCAAAGCTCCGAGACAAATTGAGGCCCCCTATCGGACGTGATGTCCGATGGGACGCCGAAACGTGCCACCCAGTTTGTCAAAAAAACGCGAGCGACTTCCTCCGCTGTGGTTGACGCCAGAGGGACTGCCTCTGGCCAGCGCGTGGTGCGGTCTATCATTGTTAACAGGTGTGTGAAACCTTGGGAGGAAGGGTAGTGGTCCCACGAGGTCGACATGAACGTGGTCGAACCTTCTAGCAGGGATTGGAAAAGGCTCCAGAGGGGCTTTTGTGTGTTTGTGTATTTTGGCGCGCTGACAAGAAATGCAAGTTTTTGCCCATTCTTTTACGTTTTTGCGCAGGCCAGGCCACACAAATTTTCGGCGACCATTTTAACCGAGGCGCGCACACCTGGGTACGCGAGGGAGTGAATTGAGTCGAAAATACGGCGGCGCCATGTAGCTGGGACTAACGGGCGAGGTCGGCCGGTTGAGATATCGCATGTTAGGGGGGGCACGCCGTCACGTAAACCCCTTTCCTCCAGCCTTAACCCTGTTAGTCCAGACAAGAGTGCGCGCACGTCCGTGTCACTACTTTGTTCCTCTGCCATGGCTGCATAATCTATCCCTGCATGGATTGGGGCCGCGTATGTGTCCGCGTTGGTGAAGAGTTCCGCGGCTGAGGTAGTATAATCTGTCTCCTCGCGCTCTGACGATGTCACAGCGCGAGAGAGGCAGTCTGCTACCACGTTAAGTTTGCCTGCCACATGTCGAATGTCTGTGGTGAACTCTGAAATCGCAGCCAGCTGTCTTTGTTGCCTGCCTGACCACGGTTCGGAAATTTTAGCCATAGCAAAGGTGAGCGGTTTGTGGTCTACAAAACCCGTGAAACTCCGCCCTTCTAACCAGAACTGGAAGTGGCGGATGGATAAATGAAGCGCTAGCAGCTCCCTGTCAAAAGTGCTGTATTTACGCTCAGTTTGGTTTAGCGATTTGCTGAAGAATGCTAAAGGTTGCCAGATTCCGCTGACATGTTGTTCTACAACTGCCCCTATAGTTAGGTCCGAAGCGTCTGTGGTTAGCGCAATGCGGGCCGAGGGATCGGGGTGAACCAACAATGTGGCATTAGCTAGGGCGCTTTTTACTTCCGCGAAGGCGTGTTCGTGCTCCGGGGTCCATTCGACCGCGTTGGAAGCTTTTTGTTTTCTGAGCGCGTCATATAGGGGCTGCATGAGATGAGCTGCGTGGGGGAGGAAACGGTTGTAAAAATTAACCATTCCTAAAAATTCTTGCAGCGATTTGACCGTTTGTGGCCGTGGGAAACTTTTTATCGCGTGAACTTTGTCTGGAAGTGGGACTGCCCCCTTCAGAGAAACTCTGTGTCCTAAAAAATCAATTTGTGACACGCCGAATTTGCATTTGGCTGGATTGATTATTAACCCGTGCTCTTCTAGCCTCTGAAAAACCATAGTGAGATGCCGCTCGTGTTCTTCCTCAGACGGGCTGGCTACCAGCATATCGTCGAGGTAGACGAAAACAAAAGGGAGGTTGCGTAATACTGCGTCCATCATCCGCTGAAAGGTTTAAGCCGTGCCTTTGAGGCCGAAAGGCATTCGCAAAAATTCAAAAAGGCCGAAAGGGGTTATTACAGCTGTTTTAGGAATGTCCTCTGCTTGAACTGGGACTTGATGATAACCGCGGACCAGGTCTATTTTTGAAAAAATGCGTGCACCCGCCAGATGCAGTGAAAAATCCTGAATGTGAGGAATTGGGTAGCGGTCATGCGCTGTCGCATTGTTTAATCTGCGGTAATCGCCGCACGGTCTCCACGAACCGTCGGATTTCGGAACCATGTGAAGTGGTGAGGCCCAGGGGCTTTTCGAGCGTCTAATAATGCCTAATTTTTCAAGGGTGGTAAACTCGTCCCGAGCTATGGCGAGCTTGGCCGCGTCTAAGCGCCGAGCTTTGGCAAATACGGGTGGGCCCGTTGTGGGAATAAAATGTTCAACCCCGTGTTTAGCCACTGTGGCTGAGAATTTGGGAATTGTGAGTGCTGGAAATTGGGTGAGGAGTTGATCAAACTTACCTCCTGCTGTGGTGACGCTAGCCTGCACGGGTGGTGGAGAAAGTCGAGCTGAGCAGGGAATAGAAGCAAAGGACAGTGCATTAACCAAGCGCCTGTTCGCTAGATCAACTAATAACCCATGTGCACACAAAAAATCTGCGCCCAACAAGTTAAAACTCACCGCCGCTACAACAAATGTCCATCTGTAGTTGCGGCCGTGGATGCAGAGGTGCAGGCTCTTTTCGCCAAAAGTGTCAATGATGGAGCTGTTGGCTGCCACCGCTCCATTGCCCCAGGGGCCCATGGCCCGGTCTGCTTGGGAGGGCATGACAAAACTTAGTTGAGCTCCCGTGTCGATAAGGAACCGCTTGCCGGTGTGTCCGTCCGTCACATATAAAAGCTTGCTTTTTTCGCCGAGAACCGCCGCTGTTAACGGCTCTCGGCTTCTGCGTTTTCCGGAAATTGTGAATTTGCAGTGGGGAACGCATTTGTAAGCCTTCTCGGCAAAGCAGTGGTAGTAATAACAAACGTCGCTCCGTCTGTTGCGTCCTGGCCGTGTCGCTGTCACCGCAGGCTGATTCTGCTCGGTGATTTGTGGCTCCTCGTGGCTCCGGACATCAGCGTTGAGGTCTGCGGATGCTGCTGTGGGTGTCTGCTCCTTGCAGGCGTTGACGAGCCGTTGAGCTTCGTGAGCTAGCGTGCGGAAGTCTTGCTGGGTGCTGCATCGCATGTTGGCCAGCGTCCCTCTCATGTGTGGCGGCAGCGTACTGAGGAATATGAAATGGAAGAGGAAGTTGTCATTGTCCTCTTCTTTAAGTTGCAGCAAGTCCTCCATGAGGGCCTTGGATCTGCCTCCTCTGTGGCCGTAAACCGCCAGGATCCTCTCGGCTCTCTCCTCGGCTGAGGGGACGTAATTTGCCACGATGGTCGCTTTCAGTTCTTCATATTTGTCCTGGGCCGGCGGCCGTTGGACTATGCTCCGCGCACATCTCGAAGTGGCGGCGTTGAGTTTGGCGACGATGTGATAGAACTTTGTATCGTCAGCCGTGATGCCCGCAAGTGCAAACTGGGCTTCAACTTGCTGAAACCACGAGGCGGGGTCTTCCTGCCAGAAGTCCGGCAGGTTGACGGTGACGGCGTTTGTGTAGACCGTCACTGCTGTGTCCGCAGGGTGAGAGTGCCTTGCTTCGGCTCTCTCCGCGGCGCTGGTGCTCGGTTGAGCCCTCTCTATCACTTCTGCCGTGGGGGAACGTCGTCCATCTGTTCCCCTGTCTGCATGGGCGCCGGCGTCTGCCTGGGTCGCCACAGATGAGTCGATCGCGGGGGAACGCCTCTGGTCCATCCTCGCGTCAGGGTCACCAGTGTAGAAGAGCTTGGAAGAACGAGGCGATGTGACTTATAAACCAAAGTTTATTATCAGCTCCTCTAACGAGTCTCATCCTAGTGCAGCAGCAGAAGAAGGAAAAAGAGACCGAACACCTCCGGCTCTATGAACTTATACTTGCACATAACAAAAGACATGCATATCAAAAGCTGACATCCCTCATTATCTTAATCCCCCCGTTGTCTTCGTACTCCTCCTCATGGCCCTGGGGGGTCAGGGCAGCTCCTCCGGTCTCCACCGCAGTGCCTGGGAAGCTCTTTGATCTTCACTGGCGGCTGAGACTCTTTGTCCTGTTCTGAGGTGTGAAGTCGCCTTACATATGTAATCACCAAACCTTCTCACATGCTTCAACATATGTAGTGTAACCGGGTCATATTTATGGATCTTTGGTGATTTGATTTGCGTTTAAATCTTTTGATTTGAACTTGGCTCAACAGGAAGTGACTTCAGGGTGTGGGCGGGATATGCCAGGTAGAGGATTTTGAATATCGGGGGTTTTTTTGTTGGGAAAACGGTTCAGGAGACCGGATTTGAAAAGCAAGCAAGACGAGGAATAATCTTCATAAAGAAACGTTGTAAGTTCACCAATGCAGTTAAAATATATTGTTACTCTTAACGAACACGGTGAATTATGCCGAGGAGGATGTAATAAAGTCGGCCTAGTAACAGATAAGACGTAGATTGACCTACAGATTTGCTGCCTGACTAGCATGGTATACCGTGGCTGAACATAGTGCCTATCCAAGAGGATATAGTTAAAATATCAGGCTATGTACGATGTAAGCATGAGTGTAAATGTAAAAGTGTGTTGTTTGCTACTCTGGTCACAATGTTATGATGTATTTTTTTGTTTTACACGGTGACGAGTACTGAAACATTTTATACTGTCAATCAAACCAGGGAGACTCGGGTGTCCTGTGAAGATCAGTCAGTGATCACGCGCTGGTGTGGCGTCGTGTGTATGTTGTAAGTGAAAAGCTTTTCTTGTTAAGTTTTGAGCATATTTGGAGTGTGAACTTAAGGTTTGTGGTGTACTAAAGCTATTATGTACCTTTCTCATTTCCAGTATCACCACTACCGTTTGTACGGACTTATTTGGGGTCATTAGTTTACTGAGCATTTTATCAGGTTGTATTTTTCCTTGTTAGTAACCCACCATTTTGTTTAAGATCCGCCTCCTGTGTGTTTGAGGCAGTACAGACTGTAACACAAACGTGAGAGTTATATACAAAGAGACATTTTGTACATTTCATTTTATTTTACTTACATTTAAAAATTTTTGTAAATCTTTTCATTCTGAAGCGTGCTGCTCTTTATTTTCTATACATCAGATAAAATCCATAAAATACATTTGTTGTTCAGTGTGTATTATTTCCCGGCAACAAATTTTGGTACCAGGAGTGGGGTCAATTATCTGATAGTTTAGAGTGGGTTGGTGTACAGTAAACGGTAGTGGTGATACGAAGCAGACGAGAGCGGCTGGACGGTTGGAGCCTGACGGGGTGCAGACGGAGAGACCGGCCGGAGTGATCGTGGACCTTGGATCAGCGGAGAGGACTCGGGGCCAAGAGACTGCAATTCCCGGGGTTCCATCAGACTGGACAGTTCAACACAATATCCTCGACTACTTGTAAGAGAGACTTTTGAACATGGAAGAGGGCGCAGTGGGAGGCGTTGAAAACAGAGGCGTTGAGGATTCCTCTGCGAGCAGAAATGCTGAGGTATCACCTGAAAACAGAGACCTTTTAGAACAGGTTTCTGAACTGAAACGTAAACAAACTGAAGCCTTGACAGCCATCGCAGCTTTGAGTGAGGAACCACAGAGATCCTATGTTTACGTACCTAGAGAACGGCAAATCACCCCTTTCAGTGGTGATTATGATAAGGATGGTCGTTCTGTTGAGGATTTTATTGAGGAGGTTGAGCGTGTAGTGCATTCTAGATACTAATCAAACAGTGACCGGTATGACTTCATAATGTCACTTCTAAAGGGTGCAGCTCTAGAGGAGATGCGATTTCGTAGTGGGGGGAAATCACTACCCGTTGCTGACCTGTTCAAGTACCTCAGAGAAGCCTTTAGAGATAAAAGATGCACCGCTCAGCTCTTACATGACCTATACAGTCGAAAACAAAAAGATGGTGAGGATATCCTTGGCTACTCACATGCCTTGTGTCAGATTTTGAGAACGATCTCAAAGCACAACGCAAATGCCTTAGCTAATGAGCAGAAAGTTCTTAGGGATCAGTTCATTGAAGGCCTTAGTGATCCACTCCTTAAACGAGAACTGAGGAAGTTTGCAAGACAGAAACCAGACTCCACTATGATACAGGTACGAGAAGAAGCCTATTTGTGGTCAGTGGAGGATACTAGCCATTCCAGATCTTCTAAAAGCCGAAGTAAAGGAGACAGTGGAGATAGAGAGACCCAGTGCAGTGCCATAACGGCTCAGGAACAGCAAGTGGGAACTGTGGGTGATCTTTTCAAAGTAGTAGCAGAGCAAGGGAAGCAGATCAGTGAGCTGGCTGCTGCGGTTAAGACCCTAACTATGCAGAGAACAAATTCAAGTGAACAGACCAATACCCGCCGTCGAGCTCAGTTGAAATTTACAGATGATGGAAAACCCATCTGTCTTAAATGTCAAGGGGAGGGGCATATAGCCAAGAATTGCACCCAGAAGCAAAAGGCACAGCAAAGCGGTCAGAATCAGGGAAACTAGAGGCCCCGGTCGCCGTGAGTCAAGCGATTAGGGGGAACACTTCAGACTCAGTTAAAGCACAGATTACTCAGGATCAGTTACTGGCCCGTGCAGTAGGAACATGTCCCACGGTAGAGATTAACATACGTGGTGTGGTAACCCATTGCTTACTAGATACGGGCAGCCAGGTCAGCACCATAACTGAACAGTTTTTCCGTCAGCATTTGTGTGGGGAGGATGATGACATGGTGGCTACAGCGGGGTGGTTAAGGTTGACTGCTGCTAATGGATTAGAAATCCCATATTTAGGATATCTTGAGTTAGAGATTGAGACCATGGGACTGAAAATACCTGATTGCGGTTTCCTCGTTGTGAAAGACCCACCGAATTCAGAAACTGCAGGGATTGTCGGCATGAATATCATTAGCCGCTGCCGTCAACTGGTGCATGCTGAGTTTGATACTGTCCTTGGGGGGAAACTTGATTCAGACTGGAGAAGTGCCTTTCAGCAGGTTCAGAAATGTACAGTCACTAGGCGGAGTGTGGCTAGGCTGGTAGGTAGGGATGGAGCCCACATCCCCTCAGCATCAGTAGTTACAGTCATGGCAAAAGGGTTTCCCAAGGTACAAGAAGGTAACAGCTTGAGATTACTAGAGCTGGGGAACATGACTTTGCCAAGTGGTCTGGTTGTCCTACCCACATTGGTTGAAGCTAGCAGTAATACTGTCCCAGTGCAAGTAGTGAATCTTTCATCGGAGGATGTGTGGCTAAACGCGAGGACCCGGCTTGGGGTATTTTCCCCTGTGGAGTGCTTAAGTGACGAACCCCCAGTTAAAGTAAAGTTTAACCGTATTTCAGCAAGTATCGAACATGTCTCAGTTGAACAGCCTAGTGCCCTTGATGCCAGCACCTCGTCTGTCTTGGACAAATTAGACATTGGAGGGAGTAAAGAGCAACAGGATCAATTGAAAACTGTGCTGGCCAAGTATGTTAATGTTTTTGCTGTCGATGATGATGACTTGGGGTACACAGACAGAGTCAAACATGACATAAACCTAGTGGATGATGTACCTGTGAGCCTACCCTATCGGCGAATTCCACCCAACCAATACACAGAGGTTAAAGAGCACATATCCAAGCTGTTGAAAAAGGGGATAATCAAGGAGAGTTGTAGCTCTTACGCATCTCCTGTGGTGGTAGTGAGAAAAACTGATGGTAGTATACGGCTATGTGTGGATTTCCGTAAGCTTAACCAGAAGACACGAAAAGATGCTTTTCCACTGCCGCGAATTGATGAGAGTTTCGATGCTTTGCAGGGAGCAAAGTTTTTCTCAACAATTGACTTAGCAAGTGGGTACCACCAGGTGGCAGTAAAAGAGCATGACCAACATAAAACAGCCTTCACAACCCCTTTTGGTCTCTTTGAGTACTTGCGCATGCCCATGGGTGTCTGTAATGGTCCAGCAACGTTTCAAAGATTGATGCAAACTGCGATGAATGATTTGATTTTCCAAATAATGCTGGTGTTTTTGGATGACATTTTGCTGTTTTCCAAGACATTCACGGAGCACCTAGAAAGAGTTGACATAGTCTTGAAACGACTACAAGATACCGGTCTTAAAGTCAAACTAGAGAAATGTCACTTTCTGCAGCAGAAGGTTAAGTTTTTAGGTCACCAGGTTTCAGCAGATGGAATTGAAACAGACCCAGGTAAAATAGAGGCAGTGAAGCAATGGCCAGTGCCTACCACACTGAAAGAGTTGCGCTCGTTCCTAGGCTTTTGCGGTTATTATAGGCGATTTGTTGAGCACTTTTCCCAGATAGCTAGCCCGCTTCACGACCTGGTGAATCTCTGTTTGAATTCAGGGCCTCCCTCCAAGGTGAATCAATGGATGTGCAGTCTGTGGACGCCGCAATGCCAAAGCTCGTTTGATATTCTGAAACAGAAACTCACTAGCGCCCCAGTACTAGGGTATGCGGATTTTACTCGTCCCTTTATTGTTGAGACAGATGCCAGTAATCAAGGGTTGGGAGCAATATTGTATCAAGAACAAGGGGGAAAGAAAAGAGTAATTTCATATGCAAGCCGTAGGCTCAGAAATGCAGAGAGGAATGACAGAAATTATAGCAGTATGAAATTAGAACTTCTAGCTCTGAAATGGGCAATATCAGAAAAATTCAGAGGCTACCTATTAGGTTCTAAATTCACGGTCCTTACTGATAACAATCCGTTGTGTCATCTCAACACTGCTAGATTAGGAGCACTAGAACAGCGATGGGTGGCTCAGTTAGCAGTGTTTGATTTTGATGTTCAGTATCGGCCTGGCCGGTCTAACCGGGCTGCTGATGCATTATCTAGGCACCCGTTTGCAGGGGAGCAGGAACCAATGTCGGACGACATGGATTATGATGGGTGTGTGGCTATCTGCAATGTGATACAGAAAGGGACAACACTTGGCACTGAGCTAACAAGTGCTGGTCTTGAGAGTTGCAAGATTAGGCAAATGCGGGCGAACGAAAAGGGAGATGGTTCCGGTTCTGGAGCCCAGGGTAATACTCCTACCTTACCTGGCTACTCAAAAGAGGAATTAAGGGAATTTCAGGGGCAGGATCCAGTACTGGGAGTTTTTAGAAGGTTTTGGGACGGCAAAAGTAAACCTAACTTTCAGGAGAGGAAAGACCTTGAAAAACCAGTGCTCTCTTTATTGAAACATTGGCCATATATTCGGGAGAAGGAGGGACTGCTTTATCGGGTGATTGAGGATGTGAGGTATGGGGAACGTTTTCAACTACTAGTGCCAGGCTGTTTAAAGTCTCAGGTGTTAGAGAGTGTGCATGACTCGATGGGGCACCAAGGCATTGAGCGTACTCTGGAATTGCTACGACAAAGATGTTTTTGGGTAGGGATTCATGAGGATGCCAAACAGTGGATAAAGAAATGTGAACGCTGTGTGTTAACAAAAATGCCAAATCCCAAGATTCACCCCCCCATGAAATCATTTCTAGCTAGTAGGCCCTTAGAGGTAGTCGCAGTTGATTTTACTCTTCTAGAACCCTCTAGCGATGGTAGAGAAAATGTTCTAGTGATCACCGATGTGTTTACAAAGTTTACGCAGGCTTTCCCAACACGTGATCAAAAAGCTGACACAACAGCCAAGGTTCTGCTGCGAGAGTGATTTCTCAAGTATGGTGTCCCTGAGCGTTTGCATTCGGACCAGGGCCAGAATTTTGAAAGCGAGGTGATCTCAGAACTCTGCAAGTTGTATGGTGTAAAAAAAAGTCGTACAACCCCCCATCATCCTACTGGGAATGCCCAATGTGAACGTTTTAATAGGACATTGCATGAACTCTTGCGCACCCTCCCGCCTGAGAAAAAACGCAGATGGCCAGAGTATGTGCCAGAGTTAGTCTATGCGTACAATGTTACCCCGCATTCAACAACAGGCTACTCCCCTTACTACCTTCTGTTTGGTGTGGACCCACACCTTCCTGTTGATGCCCTTTTAGGACAGGAGTCCACTGTAGAGCCCAGTCACGACTGGCTGGCGATCCACCAAAGGTGTCTGAATGATGCTCATGCCAGGGCCAAAGAGTACTGTGAACAGAAAGCTGCTGAACGCATTTCAATGCATAACGAGAAGGTGTACTGTCCCCCTGTTGAGCTAGGACAGATTGTGTATGTCAGAAACCGGCCCCCAGGCAGAAACAAAATTCAAGATGCTTGGAAACCCATTCCCCACCGTGTGGTGCAGATTCATGGAACTACATACACGGTAGAACCTGTAGAAGGAGGACCGACAAAAAGAGTTAACAGAGTTGACATCAGACCATGTGTGTCCCCACCCGTCTTCAGGTCACGACCGAGTAGCCAGTGTCTTAGAAAGTCCCCAGAGTCCCCGCCGGAGGACAGTTTAAATTCAGAGGACCCTACCGATGGTTTAGTTTTGGAAGAAGTGAGGGCTCTTAGTCCCATCCGTAACCCAGCTCACACTGATGGTCAGGTCAGGATCCCTAGCAGTGAGAATAGTGCAGAAGGTAGCATCAATGGTGAGTCAGAGCAGGATGATGAATTTCCTGAACCAGAATCTGAGGTAGACTCACAAGAAACACGGTCTGATACAGAAGATGAAGCCATGCCTGAACCTGTTCCCTTTCCCCGCAGGAGTCAAAGGTCAACAGCAGGCCAGCACTCAAACCCGTACCATGAGCCAAAGTCAGTTTTGGATCCCAGTTCTTCAGCTATAATCGCTCAGATTTTTGCAAACTTAGGCAGAGTCTTGTTTAGGGAAGCTGTGAGAGAAATCAAAAACTCATTTGTAGTCACCGAGGCCGTTGACTTGTAAGCAGGGGAGAATGTAACCGGGTCATATTTATGGATCTTTGTTGATTTGATTTGCGTTTAAATCTTTTGATTTGAACTTGGCTCAACAGGAAGTGACTTCAGGGTGTGGGCGGGATATGCCAGGTAGAGGATTTTGAATATCGGGGGTTTTTTTGTTGGGAAAACGGTTCAGGAGACCGGATTTGAAAAGCAAGCAAGACGAGGAATAATCTTCATAAAGAAACGTTGTAAGTTCACCAATGCAGTTAAAATATATTGTTACTCTTAACGAACACGGTGAATTATGCCGAGGAGGATGTAATAAAGTCGGCCTAGTAACAGATAAGACGTAGATTGACCTACAGATTTGCTGCCTGACTAGCATGGTATACCGTGGCTGAACATAGTGCCTATCCAAGAGGATATAGTTAAAATATCAGGCTATGTACGATGTAAGCATGAGTGTAAATGTAAAAGTGTGTTGTTTGCTACTCTGGTCACAATGTTATGATGTGTTTTTTTGTTTTACACGGTGACGAGTACTGAAACATTTTATACTGTCAATCAAACCAGGGAGACTCGGGTGTCCTGTGAAGATCAGTCAGTGATCACGCGCTGGTGTGGCGTCGTGTGTATGTTGTAAGTGAAAAGCTTTTCTTGTTAAGTTTTGAGCATATTTGGAGTGTGAACTTAAGGTTTGTGGTGTACTAAAGCTATTATGTACCTTTCTCATTTCCAGTATCACCACTACCGTTTGTACGGACTTATTTGGGGTCATTAGTTTACTGAGCATTTTATCAGGTTGTATTTTTCCTTGTTAGTAACCCACCATTTTGTTTAAGATCCGCCTCCTGTGTGTTTGAGGCAGTACAGACTGTAACACAAACGTGAGAGTTATATACAAAGAGACATTTTGTACATTTCATTTTATTTTACTTACATTTAAAAATTTTTGTAAATCTTTTCATTCTGAAGCGTGCTGCTCTTTATTTTCTATATATCAGATAAAACCCATAAAATACATTTGTTGTTCAGTGTGTATTATTTCCCGGCAACAGTAGGTTATGGAATATATGATTAATATAGACCACAACCTGTGTCAAAGCAGCCTGGGCTTCCATAACACCTCAGCAGTGCCACAGACTGATCGCCTCCATGCCACGCCGCTTTGACACAGTAATTTATGCAAAAGGACCCCCGACCAAATCTTGAGTGTGTACATGGACATACTTTTCAATAGGCCAACATTTCTACTAAAAATCTGCTTTTTTGATCTTATGTAATATTCTAATTTTTTTGAGAAACTGAATTTTGGGTTTTCATTAGCTGTAAGCCATAATCATCAAAATTAAAAGAAATAAATGCCTGAAATATATCACTCCATGTGTAGTGAATCTGTAAGAGTTCCACTTTTTGAATTGGTAAAATAAATTAACTTTTTGGTGATATTCTAATTTATTGACATCCACCTGTATGTGAGATTTACAGTTTCTTATCTGTTGCAACACAAAGAAGTGTTTAATGAATCGTCTGTTTTTTATCCCATCTATCGGAACCTGCACCCACAGACCACCCCATATCAACGAAACAGTTTTAGTTTTGCACAAATTTAATGATTGTTTGTTACTGTGAAATCATACTACAGTATACTTAGCACAAATAAGTTGTTTTGATGTAGAGACATATATGCCAGCTTAATTTTTTAGGCTTCATGAGATTATCAGATCTGCTGCTTTTAAATCAAGCTGGTCCACAAGCTTCCTCATCAAAATACAACTGATTAGATATAAAATACGCAAACCTGTTTAATCAAAATGACAGGTCATCACTTCATGAATGAGTCCTTCATAAGAAATGAAAAATCCAAACGTTTATGTTAACTGCACAAAAAGTGATCAATATTAAATATCAATGAGGCAAACTCATTCTGATCAACTAAACCAAGTTTGTAACAAGTCAGAATTCAGCATTTGTAGTGTGCTGTAAGTGCAATAATTATCAGCCAAACTGACCGTTAACTTTAATTCTATCAAAAATATTTCTGAGCTCCTCATCAGATTGAGTCTTTAGGGTGACAGGATTAAAATTTCTGAAATCTCTTTCAAATATTTATTGCTACAAATTTTTACAGGAAGTAAAAACAGTCCAGCGGCCCAATTTGCTTCTCATGGCGGTAACAGTCCATGTAGGAGTCCATATGGAGGTTCTGGATGATGTGACTGGCTCGATTTAATCAATATGTTTGCATCAAACTAATGGTCCCAGACAGAAGTGGACAACTCAACCGGGACCAAGATGGTGATCAGATGCACAAAGGCAGGTTAAGACTCATCTGTATCTGCAGCTGGCTCTTTTCTGCTGGAGGAAAATCATCCATGGTCACCTGCGGCTCCACTCATATCCCAGTGGTTCTTAGGAGCTGTGGCATTTTGAGCTTAAACATTTCATCTTTTCATGCACATGATGATCTCATGGAGAAAGGACTCTATAGTGTGGTCAGGTATTGAAGAAGTTGGCCGTCTTTTAGAACATTTCAGTTTGTTGTTTAATTTTGAGGCAGTAACGGATGCAAAACAGCCAACAGGGAAGCTTCTTTAGCAACCTTCCTTCCTTGTTTCCTAAGTGGGGGTGGGTTGGGGGCACTTGAATAAATCTGAATCAATCACAATCCTCCTGATGAGACGCCATCACTACTTCTTCCTCCTGCAGCGGTAGCAGCAGGCACAGCTGCCACGCTCCTCCGTCACATCTTCCTTCACGGTATATGGTGGTGGGGAGGAGTTTGACTCTCCATATGGGTTTTTGTCATTATTGACCATTGGATTGGCTATTACTATGGCGTCATTGTTCAGTGTAGCTCGCGGGATGGAAACTGTACTGTATGGGTTCTCAAGTGAGATATTCATGTCTGACATGGTGGATATGGCTGCAGGTTCCTCTAGGCAACTGTCCAATCAGACCAGCGGCAGTAAGTAGGAAGAAAGAGCTCTGGAAGAGAGGGAGAGATTATAGATCAGTACTCATTTACTGAGGCCAGAAGTGGGTAGAGGAGCCAGAAAATGTGTATACTCAAGATGAGATATAGTATATTAATTACTCACATAGAGTATCCACCAAAAAAAATACTTTAGCAAGATGGTATCTACTAAAAGTTACTTTGATAGTAAGTAAATAGAGTCACCAGTCCATGAAGTTTTTCTTGTAAAGCGCTCATGCTTTTCTGACTTCTTGATAATATTATAATAAATCTTCATCTTAAGTACCCAAAGGCACAAAAAAAGGTATGTGTTCTGTAGTAATTTTAGTAAACAAACTCATTTTGTCCAAGACTTGTGTACTCTCACTTGCAAGATTTAAGACACTTGGAACACCATCATATCAATACAGTGAGCATCAACTGGTGGCCCACAGGCCACGCTGGCCAGGGTTTTTCATCCAGCCTTCAGAATGTTACTGAATTTAAGAAGAGTTGTGTTGCAAATGAGGCACACAGGCAATGTCGGTGCCACGGAGTGGTCATTCGCAAGCCGTGCCCCCCACAAGCCACAGAATTACAAGGCCAAAAAACACAAAAAATGAGGAAAAAAGTTTACAAGTGGGAAAAAACTTTCAAATTTACAAGGGAAAAGTAGTAAATTTACAAAAACAATCATCATAAAAAAATTTTGGAGAAAAACCTCTCAAACTGTCAAGAATAAAATCACATCTCAAGTAACCTTAAGCACATACATTACTTAATTTTTTGGGGTCACTCCTACTCTTATACTTTATTAATATAATAAGGTAACACTATTTTTACTTGGCTACAATTTCTGACTACTCTAAACAGCTTTGATTGTTTGTGTGTTTGTGTAAATGAGTTTGACCAAAGAGGTTAATTTCTCAGAAATAAAATCCCCTTGGTCAAACTATTCATGTGTGCTTTTCCTGAGTGAGCACAGTCCTGTCCTGTCATTTTCACAAGAGCTAAATGTACAGCTAATTTGAGTGTTAACACTGACAAAGGCTAAAGAAAACAAATTTGGAAGGAAAATTAATACGTCAAATAATAATATTACTTAGGATACAATATTAATTTTGTATTTTATTTTACAAGCGCATCTGGCCCTCAGTATCCCCCAAGAAAAATTCTGGCCTTTGGACAAATGTAGTTGATGGTAGTAATGAGACGGCAGGCTCTGGTGCTCCGAGCTTACCCAGGAAATATTTGGCAAAACGCATTTTGAGGCATGTATTGCTGACGTATGTGTTGACGTCATACCACATGACTGGATCAGGAAGCCATTCATGATTTTGCATGCAACATGAAATAAAGTGAGCAGCGATACAAAATGGAAATCTCCGTCCCTCACATTTTGTGTTGTCATGCTTGACTGTGTAAGGGATTTGTCACAGCCAATTTTCACAGCCAGCATCAAAAACATGGACTTCTCCCATTTGGGAACATTTTGAGCGCATTTCTCCCATTGATGTTTTTTTCACAAATAGTGGCTATTTATTGTACCTGAGGTAATGGCTTAGCAGTAAAGCATGTGCTCTGCAAGTGAGAGACTGGGGTTTAAATTCCAGCTGAGTCATTCTTGTAACTTTATTTTTATTTGCAAGGTGAAGTGTCTGTTGTGTTTCAGAGAGCTTGGATCATTATTACACATCATTATGCTGAGGCACTGTTGCCATTGTGCCCTACATGTGAATAAGGACAGAGCTGAATATACTGGTAAAGACAGTATAAGACTTGAAAATTTACTATTTCTTAATAACAATGGTACACGCACACCAAGTAACACAGGCACATTCACTGTAGTCACCCCAATTTTATTATTTCTTTTTTTCCCTTATGATCATTGGTATTTCTTAAAAGACAGCACATTTATTGAAATTGAAAAAATACACATTAAACCAATAATGCCCTTGTAAAAATCTGCATGCTGTATACTTTTTGTCGACTACATGGCCTAGCAGAGCAAATGAAGTTTCACATGAGGCTTTGTCGATATGAACCATTTTGATGGAAAGGCTCAAGTCTTCAAGAAAGCCTTATCTGGCTATTACTAAGTGGTAGCCTTGAGGTAAAATGTCTGTCTTGCATTTTGAGAGCTAGGGTTCAAGTCCCAGTGGGGTTATTCTTATAATTTATTTTTATTTGCAAGGTGAAATGTCTGTTGTGCTTCAAAAAGCCCGGCTACAACAATAACACATCATTATGCTCAGGCACTATTGTGCCCTACATGACAATAAGGACAGAGATGAATGTACTGGGAAAGACAGTATAAGGCTGTTGAAAAGTTATTATTTCTTAAAAAAAAATGGACAAGTAGCACAAGCACATTCACTATAGTCGCCCCAGTGTTATCATTTCTTTTTTCCCTTATTATCATTGATATTTCTTAAGAGATTTAAAAGTGCATTTATTGAAATGAAAAAATACACAAACAAATCACACCCTTGTAAAAATCTGCATGTTGTATATGTTTTGTCCACTAGATGACCGAATAGAGAAAATGAAGTTTCACATGAGGCCTCGTCTGTATGAACCATTTTGATGAAAGGCCTCAAGTCCTCCAGAAAGCCTCATCTGGCCATTACTAGTTGATGGCATCCAAGTGGGCATCCATGAGATGGAAGTATTCCTACCAGTGCCTAAATTCACATACAGACAGTGCTATTATGCAGTTAGCTTAACAGTCCACTAGTTTGTTAATTACTCTCTGTAAAGTCTAGTCACCAAACTAGACATCTGTGTTCCCCGCTGGATCATTAAATCAGTTAATATAATATGACCTATTGTGTTATTTTTGGGGGGTGGGTCATTAAGGTGCCGATTTCCCCTGAAATGCTTCCAAAATCATTCTGATGTTACATCAACCACTGATCAGGTGAATGTCACTTCCACCATAGCCAGAGTGGGGCTGCTGGGCCTGCAGCACCTGCAGCAGCATCATGTAACTTTGCTGTCCCATTAGTCAATCTCAGAGCATGATTTTAGCCCCAAACTAGCAAAGCACCCTGCGATTGGCTATTGCAACTCAGGCCATAAAGCATAGAGGCTTTAATCTTTTCAATGTTCCTACTAGGAACAGTAAAGTTACATAGGGCTCCATTAAAGTATGTGGAAAGTTTGTATGTGCTTTCAAGGAGTACTTGAGTATGCACAAAAAACACACTAACTCCAAATCATTTCAAAAGATGCCAAAAAGACATAAAAACAAACCAATCACAGGTCCCAACCCTCCACAGCCTAAATCCTATATCAAACTTTAGAGGCTGTCTGTGCTTTTACAAAATAAGTACATTGTGGGGAACCCACTCAATAGTTTTCCCTCAGACTGAAAGGCATGGCAGATCAAAGGTGCTGGGGGACAAGGGGAATTGTCATGGGGGTTGATATGTTAATGCAGCACCTCAGGTAGCAGAGGAGTGTTAGTGTTGTGATATAAAAGAGTGCCTGCAACCTGAGTGCTTATTGCTTTTGATTCCGGTGGATGTGAAGGAGTGAAGAATAAAGTTCCCTCTGCTCTGAACGCTCGGCCTGGTTATTCCTCCCTCCGCAACATAACTCTTTACACTTTATTGTATATTGTCAGATCTGCTGCATTAATCTGTTTATTTATCATGAAGTTCATCACCAATTCCTCGTGATTTCTGCAGGAGCTCCTGGCCCTGTGGTCTAAATGGGTCCCACCTCCAGCAGACCTGCTTTTGTAATGTCCTTCTAAATTGGACTGTACCATATTTCTCTGGCACTGGGGAGGTAAATACATACATTACATTTCAGTTTGTGTACATTTCAGATATTAATAATTTTCCCAAGATAATACTCTAGAAAAGCGCTATATAAGTGCAGGTTAGTTAGTTAGTTAGTTAGTTAGTTATATGAATAGACTTTGCTTTGTTGTTATTACTTCAGTCTTTGTTGTAGTTAGACTGCAGTTTATTAAATCCTGTGTGTCTATGAAACCATTAGTTTGATTGCTTTATGGAACCGATCTTAGAGTGGAATAATAGGGATTTTTTTATTTTCTGATAATGACTTTTATCTGATTATTCTGTTTACACAACTACTTCAATAATCAGATAACTCCAAAAATCCAGTTATAACCAGTTTATTTGTGTACATGTAAACATGGTCTCTTTTATGCAAGTTGATGATTAATCATAATTATAGAATAACGTGCAATAACTTAAAAATTTGTAATCGATGCGCAGCCCTAAATAATAACAAAAAACGTTCTCTCTGCAGGGCTGGTGAAGTGTCTGCAGCAGGTGGTGAAACCACACTTACCTACAAGACAGTCTCATGTCTCAACTATCAATCGGACAACACTATGGGATGGAAACTGCAAGGTTACCCTGCATAGATACACAATTTTAGCCTAGGAATGTGCATGGGTATTCAGTTTATTAGGTATACTATTTGTGTTAAATTGTAAGCTGATGGTAATATAAAGACTGGATTAAGAATATGAGGGCAGCTAGGTTCGTGCTGCTGGCTAGTTGGTCAGGGTTCTATTTACTGACACACAGTTCTATAGAGATAGAAGTTTAATATGGAGGGAAGAAAAAGTTACAGAGAAGGGTTCAGATTGAGCTGTATTGTGCATACCTGTATATAATTAATTCAGATTTTATTTCAGTTTAACTGCTGGCTCATATAAGAGTAAAGAATTGATCAGAACAGCCATGTTCGCTGGCTAGTGGGGCAAGAGCTAGTTGTGATAACAGAAAAATGTGAAAATCTAATGCTGAGATATAGAGAGCTTAAGTCATGCCCCCTCTACTTCTGCATATGGGACCTTACTTCGGAAAAAGTTTCCACTGAAGTGAATGGCAAGAGAGAAGTTATCTTCTTATCCTGATTGAATTTTGTCATGAGTTACACATATGATGTTTGTCAATTTAAAAGATCATTTTCCGCATAAATAACAGTGTAGGTCAGGCCTATTCAATTAGCAACCCGCGGACCACATGCGGCCCAGAAGCAACCTCCGAGTGGCCCGTGGGCCCAGGCCACACCAAGGAAATGTAAATTTAAGAAAAAAATATGAAGAAATGACAGTCTGCAAGCACGCATACGGACAACACACGTGACCGTCATCCGCACGGAGTTCAGAAGTGCCCCACCTGCGTGACTGTTCCAGTCAGCAGGCAGAGTGTCTCACTACCATCACTGTCTGAGAGAAGCATGAGCTTTTTAAAGTACTTTAAACGCGGAAAAAAGCCAGAAGCGGTATGTAAGCAGTGGAGGCATTTATGGTGGTTTTAATCCACTGCTAACAAGAACTTTAATCCGTCAGCAGCCGTCAGACAAACTAAACCTGCCAACATTTGGATTTCAAAATAAGGGATGTTTTTCCTACTGTCTGGTTGGTGAGGAGCGTTCTAAAAAACTATAAATATATGAAAACATTATGCATCTTTGGTAATTTAATTTATTTCATTAAATACAATTGCATTAACATTTTTTTCTTGAAAGTCAGAGTTAGATTATTGTTCTGTTCTGGCTCTGCAAAATTATGGTCAAAAGTGTAAATTGTATAAGGAAAAAAAGTTAAAATTTTACCACAATCTGGTTCAAATTTAAAAAAAAAACACCTAATTTTATTTTAAAAAATAAACAAAAATTAGCCATAAAATAGTCCACAAATTTATAATAAAGTCTCAAATGTACAAGAAAATTCAATTTTACAAGAGGAAATTACAAATTTGAGGAAAATGGTTTCAAATTTAGATAAATTCACAGAGAAAAGTAGAAAAATATAAGAAAATTGTTATAAATTTTGGAGAAAAACGTCAAACCTTCAAGACTGAAGTCATTACTCAAGTTTTTCAGTGGGTGCTTTTTGCATCTTTAACTCTACTAAAAATTTTTGGTTGACTGATATGTGTGTGCAATGGAATGTGTAGTTATAAAAAAAGATTTAAAACAAAATAAACCACAGTAGGTAGATAGATAGATAGATAGATAGATAGATAGATAGATAGATAGATAGATAGATAGATAGATAGATAGATAGATAGATAGATAGATAGATAGATAGATAGACTTTATTGATCCCAATTTCAGTAGTGGATGTGCAATGTTTGTTAATGTTATCAATCTTTTCTTGGGGGGGTTTGTGCACTGAAGTGTTTGACAGTTCATTTTTTATTCAGATAAATGCACTTTGTGATGTGCAAGGTCAGTTATGACCAGGATGTAGTATATTTTATTTCAAAAGGGAAACAAATGTACTACTGACAGTGCACACTGAGTTTTTATGTACTTTGAGATATGCCTGAGTAAGATGTGACCAAAACAGTTATTTACATAATTTGATTTTTTTCATTCCATTTATTTAATTGTTGTTCAAGAGGAAAATATTTCTGCTACTTCAGGTTCTGCTCAACTCCAGTACTGTTATTGTGTTTTTATGCACTTTTGATGTGCCTTTGTCATGTGCCAAGCACACATTTAAAACCGAGACAATGAATAAAAAGTGCACATTTTTCGTCATATTGATCTGCGTTGGTTTGAAATTTGTCATATTCAACAGATTGCTGAACATGTGCAACCCAATTACATGTCTTGATTTCAAATTGTGGCCCAACTGATTTTGTAACTGAATAGCCTGGTGTAGGTTGTCGTTTAATTGCTAAGTATAAGGTTGTGAAAATACATCAATTAAAAGACTACAATCACACAAGTTGCGTCATCATTTTTGAAGGGCGCGCAAGAAGAAGTAACAAGCAATCGTGTGAATCAGCTGCAGCTCTCAAAATACAATACATTTGTATTGTTTTTCTCTTCTTTGGATCCTTCTTCCCATGACCTGAAAAGGATTAAATGGTAGAAGATGGATGGATGGATGGATCCTTCTTTCATTGTTCAGAAAACAAGAGGTAAGGATGGGCGTATATCAATACTTCGATACCAGCTGGTCCATATTTTGGAGGCGATGCCACCGTGTTAATACAAAACATGCTATTTGTTTTCACTTCTGAGAGTTTCAGGCATTAAATTTATGTGTGAAAACCGGTGAAAAACCAGTCCAGGTATATTTTAGAGATGGTGTGCCATGTCACATGATTATGGCAGCCTATCAGATGTCAGAACCGAAGATTCACTGTGCAGCCTCAGTCAAGCACTCACTGACTCCCGCGCAGAGTGAGCTCAGCAGCGTCGCGAGCGGCAAAAGAAGTATTACTTCTGATATGTTAGACCATTCATCCAAATTCTATGGTGATACCAAGCAGCATAATTTTGAAAAATAAACAAAATAAGCACTATTTAAGTTTGTAAAATAATAGCAGGCAGTGGTGGCCTAATGGTTAGGAATGTGGACTGGTGAGCGGAGGGTTGGAGGTTCAATGCCTGGATCGGCAGGATTAGATCTGGGTGGGACAGATAACATAGCAGTGTTTGCCCCCACCTTCCTTAACCCCACTGTGGTGCCCTTGAGCAAGGCCCTTAACCCCAACTGCTGCAGTGGACAGTTAAAGCATACTTACCCACCTGGACCACTGAGAATTTTCACTGAATTAATATTGTATTCATTTTAAGTCTTAATTATTCTTTATAGTTGAAAAAAAAATCATTTTATTTTAATTTACTTTGCTCATTGTTCCATTTTGTTATCTTTTTATATCACCCATCCCTAACAGGAGATAAGCTTTGTGAGGGAAACCACCATAATCATGTTTGTTTGGTGTCCTGCATATAGACCAAGATAATGAGAATGTAGTGCACTAAACAGTTTTTTAAAAAGAGAAAAAAAATACTCTTTTATTATATGACACCCAACAACTTTAATTACATGGAAAATTGTCTTTTGAACTGACAAACATATGTATAACTCATAGCAAAATTTGATCAGGATAGAAAGATAATTTCTCTCTTGCCATTTATTTCAATATAGATTTTTTTTTTCAAAGTACAGTCCCATTTGCTGGTTAATTAAGAGGTGGATGAATTTTGTGTCATGAAGTGTGAGTATTAATAATTAGTCTGTCAAGGTAGGGTATTACAATTACACAACAAAAAGCTAGCTGACTGGTGTGCCTTAAATCATTGTGGCTAAAGCGCAATGTATACTTATATGGTTGCAGGGACAGGGATGGGTTTATACTAATTTAAGACTGTCTAAAAAATCTTGACCAGAGAAATCTTTGAAAATTGTTTAATAACAGTCTAACTTCGTGCTTTGAGCACTGCATTTATAGCATATAATGTGTTTAGAAGAAAATGGCTGAATTCAATTTACACGCCCTTCAAGGGCTCCACATCCTTTGAGGCTGTTTGTTTTTTCAGAATACTTTTTAGATGTTTTTTGTGTGTATATTCCTTGAACTGTGGTTCCTTAATGTTGAATTTTATTATAGACATGTGTCTCTTATAATAAATCACCACTTAATCAACTTTACAAAGGGTATAACTGACTTGTCGTCACCAAGAAATAGACTTGCAGTTTTTCTCATAGTTATTTCCTTCTCCAATTCAGATCTGTCTTCTGTCAATAACTGTTCTGCTGCAGTTTAACTTAATAAATTTTCTCTCGCATTTGCACTTTCCTCCACTGCACTACATTCTCTGATTTATAGTTAGCAAAACAATTCATAATATCCCTTGCCAGGCTCTAAATGTTTCCAATTAAAGATACTATATAGAGTTTTTGAATATTTGCCCAGGTATTCACCTAGTTTATTTCCAACCAGTAGTTCATCAGTAAACCTGAGTTTGCAAAAGCTCCATGGGATCTTTGATGCATTCAGATGTTTGTGCTGTGCCATATTAAAGCAGCGCTATGTAACTTTCCTGTTCCTGGTAGAAACACTGAAAAGACTACAACTGGCACATTTTAAGGCCTGAATCCTATAGCTAATCACAGGGTGCTTTGTTGGTTGGTGGCTGAAGTCATGTGGCATGAGTGGCTAAAGGGATCCAGGCTGGATGTAAGTGTGAGTGTGGCTGCCCCATCATTCCTGTGGTGCTGGGGAGTGCTGGGGTGCGATGCTGGTGGGTCCTAGGCTGCACGGCCTGGTGGCCCTCACCCTGGGATGGGATGTGGGAGCAGTGGGTGGCCTCCAGAGCCAGTTTGGGAGCTGGCTTCTGGGGGGGACGGGCTCTTTTTGGGGCCGCCTCCCTCCCAGTCTTACCACCCCACCTCCCCCAATTCTGGGTGGATCATTCATCTTCTTGGATACACTTAGGGTTTTGGCGTGGGGGTGTGCCGTACGGTGTCGGTGAAGAGGATCCCTGTGTCTACTGTGCAGTGGGGCCACCCTCACCTCAATTTTAATTGCACTATAGACACTGAGGGCTTGGGGGATGGAAGCCCCGCTTCCCATAGCAGTAGGTACCAGTGCCCTAACACACTATCCCCCAATTTTAACTGCACTTTGGTAGTTCACACACCTGCACACAATCACACCACACAATGATTTGTGCATGAGGGGTGGGCGGGGTCTTACCCAACCCTGCTGCCCTTCTGCCGGGGGCCTGGCTGGTGTCCTGGGGCCCATCATGTTGTCATCATCCTTGGACGCTGCCAAATGAATAGGTGTGAGCAAGAGAGTGAGTGAGTGCGCAAGTGAGTAAGTGAGAGTGAGGGAGTGATGAGTGGAGATAGTGATGGTGGTGGTGGGTCGGATTTGTGTGGCACTTTGCGTGTCAGGTGGCATCTCGGACCACTTGCGTTGGTCTGTTGATCAGTTGCTCCGGGTGGGCATTGGTGGTGGTGGTCTGCTTCTGTGGCCACAGCTGTGCCGGGACAGGTTGGTGGGGGTGTGGGTGCTGGTCTGCGCCAGCCGTCTCCCCGACCACTGCCAGGTAGTGGTCCGCGTTCATGCCCGTTGCATCTGCACCGCAGCCAGCCCAAGTGTTAAGGGTGAATGAGTGTGTGGGAGAGAGCACAAGCTGATGTGAGTGAGTCGGAGCATGAGTGAGAGTGTGTATATGGGTGAGCGTGGGTAGAGGGAGGCATGTGTGGGTGCAGGTGACTGTGAGGGCAAGTGGGAGTGAGACTGAGCTGGTACAGGAGAGGGTGACAGTGGGTGATTCTGGGTGTGAGAGTGCGAGTGTGAGATTGTGTGGGGGAGATGGTGAGTGAGAGTGAGTGAGTGCATGTGAGTGCATGTGAGTGCGTGTGGGTGCAAGTGGGTGCATGTGAAAGCATGAGGGTGTGAGTGCGTGGGAATGGGTGTGCATGCTGGTCGGGGGGTGCTGGACTGAGGGGGTGGCACCTCCTGGTGCCTCCTGGTACCTCCTGGCCGCATGGGCTCCCTTGGACTTGGGGGGCTGGACCCTCGTAGGGCTCCTGCGCCTTGCTGCCATCTTCCTTGGGCATGGGGGCTTGGGGGCTCCAGGGAGGTGTCGGGGTGCTGGGGTGGGTGCAGGCCAGCTGTGGAGGTGCTTGGGGGGCCCGCGCAAAGGGCGTGGGCCAGTCTCCAACCCGGGGGAAGGACACTAACCTTCCGGTGCCTGGGGCTAGGGATTCAAGTCCCGGCCGGGTCATACCAAAGACCACATAAAAATGGTACTTCCCGCCTTCTAGCTTGGTGCGCAGTATAATAGAATGGGGGAAGGAAAATGTTGTTTGTGGCGACACCTTGCATGGCAGCGGCCCCTTTGATTCAAGATGTGATTAACATTGTAGATAGGAGAAATGTAATTTCGTTCTATTGTACATGATTGGCTGTATGGATTGAATGACAATAAAAGTTGGCTGCTTCTTCTTCTTCTTCTTCTTCTTTAACAGGTGCCGATGCCAGACTCGTGATGAGACCTTTTCACTAGAAGAAACAGTTTGTGTTCTGTTTGTTTCAGTTGTGTTAGTCTGTTTTCTCTGTTTGTTCCTCTCTCTTTTCTTTCCCCCTCCTGACCCCCTCCTTTCCCCACCCCCACCCCCCGTTGGGTCCATCATGGCTAAAACAGTTTAAATGAAGTATTAAAAGTTATTACAAGAGGAGTCTATAAATAATATACAGTACATATATACAGTATGTATATGTGTATAAAGCTCCTTTTGGCAAAGTAAATCTGTTTAGCACAATAAGGGAAGCAGATTTCTGCTCCGCTTACCTAGTTGCTTGACGGGGGGGGGGGCGGGGGGTGTTGCCAGTTGAAGTAATTTTCGTGTTCCTACCAGGAATAGGAATGTTACATTACGCTGTTGCAGATGGCACAGGTCCACTCTGGCAATGGTGGAAGTGACATTCACCTGCTTTAAGGTTATTTTAGAAATATTATTCCAAGGTGAAGCTCTTACATCATGTTGCTTTAATTTCAATAAGCTCATCTATACAGTATTTTGCCACAGGGTCATTGTAACAATATATTCATGAATTAAACAACATTCACAACACAGCACTGCCTTAGGCCACAATCTGCTAAGGGCCCCAATCTACTAGGAGCCCCATATATATTTTTTTTAAATGTTGAGCATATTTAACATGATGTCCAACAAAATAAGGAAACACCAGTATTTACATAAATGGCATATCAAATCACAAACATGACGTCCTCCCCCCTTCTCCTCAGACTGTTGTATTCTTCCATATTTTCTCTGAGACATGCGCGCATCATTGGTTACATTGTAAACACACTGTACAGCTGTAGATTAGTGGCAAAATGAAACAAAGTTATCCGAGCGATGCAGAGAAATGGAGAAAAAGGGAAGGGCACAGGGACTACAGATGCAAATTAGCAGCATTGCTAAATCTGGCATACTTACATTTGTATTAATGTTCAGTAGTATGTAATGTCCCTTCCAAATAAACATTAAACTTAAACACAGAAAATTTTTTTATCAAAACAACCTTTTTCACTTCAACCAGGGAGGAGACTAACCCTCCCGAGGAGCAGATAGAGAGCGACGTTGCTTGTACGAGTACACATGATGGTAATGATGAGCACCTGTTGTTAATGAGGAGGCAGTGGTGATGCTGTTTGCTGACAGTACAGGTAAACAACAATTTTTTTTTACTATTTTTTCTAATTGCAAGATTTGCAGAGGCCAAGGTTCACAAGGTTAAATTTAAATATGACCAACTGTGCTCCCAGCCAGGCACAGGATATCTGCAACCTCACAACAGATGACATTCCATGAGATTAAATATAGGTTTTTGTTTGTTTGTTTGTTTGTTTGTTTGTTTGTTTTATTAAGATCCCCATTAGTACTCATATGAAATATTAGCTATTCTTCCTGGGGTCTAACATACATAGTCTCCCTTGTGTCTATGTTGTACAGAGGAGGGAGCATAATAGATTCTTTGCAAAATGGACCAATCAGCAGACCATGAACAGGGCCCAGTTGGCAAATGTGGGCAAGTCAGTCCCCCCAGCATTTCACGGGATGTTTGTATGATTGTTGCGGCCCAAAAAGCTTTAATCTGTGAGATCTTTTTTAAAAAGTTGCGATAAAAGTTGTAATGTTTTGAGAAGTGTTTTTGCATTAAAAGTTGTGGGAATAATTACAAATTTTAAAGCAGATGCTTTTTCCATAGTTTACTGGAATGATATTCTGTACAACATCACAAGAAAAGCACAGGATTGTTAAAAAATTCCTATTAAACAGTGATTTGTTAATTAAGCAAAAACTTCTGCTATACAGAAAAACTCTTGTGCAACAGCAAATACAGACTTTAACACAGTTAAGCGAGAATGAAGTAGCTACTCATAAATTTGTCACAAAAATGACCAACACTGTTGGCTACTCTTGCTGAGAACTTGAATAAAAGGATGAAAAAAATAATTATCCATTACAACAGCTAAAATGCATTGAATGCATGTTAAAGAGTATGGATTTGGAAATCATGGCTGCACCTTCATTTGAAAACTCCCTTACCACAGCAGTCCCCAACCACTCAGTACCGAGTGCAGAGAAAAAAGAATTTATTCTGTTGCTCTGTACTGTCTATCGAAGTCTGTGTTTTTTTGAAAAAAATACTGGCTATTCTCTGTCTTTCTATGCCTGACTCCTACCCGTCTGTCTGTCTGTCTGTACATCTTGACACACACCTGTCTCATCAGATACTCATCTTTCCTTTACCAGGAGTTTTACCGGGAGGAAGGGCTCTCCTTGTGGGTTTGCCAGGGCGTGCACTGGTCCATGTCCAGACCGGAGGTTCACAGCTTTAAAGCTCATTGACAAGATGTATAATGATTTTACCTCTAAAGATGGATAAAATGTTCAAACACTGGCTGTAGTGTTAGGTTTGCTCATTTGTTTGTGGTTTATGGCGTCTCTCCTCACGCACACTTCTGCAACGGGGTGCTTTTCAGGCAGGCAAACTTTTTTCAACACAAACCTGGCACTTCGTACACACGGTCAAGACAGAGACGTGAGGAAACGTCCACCGGTGGGCTGGGGTAGACTGAGGAAGAGCCAGTGTGGGAAAACTCGGGGTGAGGGTTTTTTTTTAAATTACACACTCTGTTTTTTGCTTATGTGTTCCGTTAATACTCATTGTAAACACACAAGTAAGCACAGTGCAGCGACGCATTTGATTGGTTAGACTTAGTGTTTGAGTGCTACTCTAGGGAATTAGTGCGATCGCAACATCGTGAAATCCTGGAGGGACTGGTAAGTTTGAACAAACAACAGATCCTCCATGTGAATTGTTGTTTTTTTGTAATAGACAAGAGTCTACATTCAATTTGTAGCTTCTTAGCCTTTTTCTACAGATGTAATTCCTGTTGCCTGAATGATAACGTCATTTGAAGACTTCTGAGGACAATAAATTTCAGGTAGGATTTCAATAAGGCTTGAAAAGAAAGTGTAGAACAAAGGAAAAAGTAGGGCCCCATTTCTGTCTTTGCCTTGGGCCCCAAATGGACTAAGTCCACCCCTGGTTGAGACTGAGGTCATAGTCACCATAGTTGTAGTTCTTTCAGCATTATCACCAAGAACAGAGCTATTGCAGGCAATGTAGGCCTCGGGTATAGGGGGATAAGATAAGATAAGCCTTTATTAGTCCCACAATGGGGAAATTCCAGGATTGCAACAGCACAGGGATAGCAACACTCAGAGCAACAATCAGAAGGCAAGAAAAAAACAAGCAAGCAAGAGCAGCTAATATACATATGTACGTATTACTATAAAATATATATATATACACACACACACAGACACACAGTGCAGAGCATTGTAGCTGGATGGAATAAATATATGAATATATGAACACACAGTGCAGAGCATTGTAGCTAGATGGAATAAATATGTAAATATATAAACACCCACAGTACGGAGCATTGCAGCTAGGTGGAATAAATATACAAGTATATAAACACACACAGTGCGGAGCAATGTAGCTAGATGGAATAATATGTAGATATATAAATATATAAACACACCCAGTGCTGAGCATTGTAGCTAGATGGAATAAATATGTAAATATATAAACACACACAGTGCAGAGCATTGTTGCTAGATGGAATGAAACAGCATAACCGTCTACTTAGTTATCCTACATGGTATGACTATGTGCCCATACATATTCTCACCCTCCATAGCGACCGGTATGTTCCTAGTTGTATGCCGGAGGGGACCATTGTGTCCCATTGGATGTGACATTCACTCAGTCAACGGTTGAGGTACCATCAAGATAACTCTGGAAAGATTATTTTAAGGTATATTGTACAAAAGCTCAGTCAAGTCAACTAGATTCAAGTTTGTTTGCTGTTGGGTTTTTTTTTGTTTGTTTTTTTGCATCTAGTTGACTTGACTGAGCTTTCATACAGTATACTTACCCATCTGGATGACTGAGAAGCTTCATCAAAGTATTATTTTAAGGAGAAAATCTTACATAGTGCTGCTTTAAAGAAATCAAAAATTATGCTTTTATTTACAATACCAATTGCAACAAGGTCTGGATGCTATGTAAATTAATGAAAGCACCATAGGTGCCGAGGCCTCATGCTTGTGGCATTAAGGTGAGTGAATCATGGCTTACCCCTAATTTCCAGTGACTATGGTTGCAGTCCATTACGGATACAGTCCAGACCCAGCCTTGTGTCACTGCCACCAGTTACATTTGTGCTTTGAAGCAGCATGGATGAGAAAAAGGTTCCCATGACAAGATCATTATATAAAATAATTATAATTATTATATAATTATTATAATTATATAAAATAACGTGAGAGCTTGAAATTGAGACAGACCAAGGCAGACCAATTGTGATCATGTGATAACAACAAGAAAGCATGATGTGCTGGCTATCTGTCTGGAATCAGAGGAACTCGGGGGTTATCTTGACAGCAAAGCCTTATTTTGAAATTCTGGCAACTTAAAAGTCGAGAAAACATGGCGATACATCGATACAAGTCTTTAGTTCCACTTGATTTTGACCGGACGAACTGAAAACCTGGTAGCAGAGAGACAGATACACACAGACGCATCAACACATACTGTATGCCTAGGTTTCACACATCGAGGCATAAATATAAATTTAAAAAAAGAATGGAATACTTTCTCACAAAGTACTATTTTATCCGCAATACAATACAGAAAACATCAGATTTTGAAAGTGAGACATTTTACCATTTCTTGAACATTTTCAGCTGATTTTAAGTGAGATGGCAGTAACACATCTGAAAAGAGCTGGGACATGTACAACAAAAAGATAGAAGTACAAGTGGTACTAAAAAGAAACAGATGGAGCAATATGTTGCAACTATTTAAGTTAATGGGCAACAGGTCAGCAACATGATTGGGTGTAAAAATACGTAGCACCTTGAAGAAGCAGTCTCTGCGGTAAAAATGTGCAGAAGTTCTGTAATCTGAAAAAACACAGTGTCTACAAATTGTTGAGTAATTTCAGAATAATGTTCCTCAAATAAATATTATGAAGACTTTGAATATTCCATTATATTGATTGATATCAATGTTCATCAACTTGCACTGTCCTTAAAAACAATTTACTGTGCAATCCACAAAGGCAAGTTAAAGCTCTATCATGTGAAGAAGAAATTATATGAGAGCATGAAGTAGAAAATATGCTCTCATATCGGGGTGAAAGCTCATTTAAAATGGACTCAGGCAAAGTGGAAAACTGTTATGTGGTCAGATGAATCAAAATTTGAATTTTTTTTGGAAATCATGGATGCTGCATCCTAGACTAAAGAGGAAAGGGGTCCTCCTGTTACCAGCTCTCAGTTCAAAAGCCTGCATGTCTGAAGGTATGGAGGTGCATTAGTGCCTTTTGAAACTGGCAACTGAAACTTGGCAGCATGTGGAAAAAGCAGCATTAATACGAAAAGTTATATACAGGTTTTAGAGCAACAGATGCTTTCATCCAGACTATGCATTTTTCCGGAAAGGTCCTATATGTTTCAGCAACACAATGCTAAACCATATATCCATCTATCACAACAACATGGCTTCATAGTAAATGAGTCCGTGTGCTGGACTGGCTTGCCTGCAGCCCAGACTTTTAATGGAAGACATTTGACACATCATGAAACACAAAATATGACAAAACATGACTGCTGAGAAGAAAGATAACAGACAAGAATGGGACAGCATTCCCCTCATAAAGGTCCAGCAGCTGGTCTCCTCAGTTCCCAGACACTTACGAGCTGTTGTTAAAAGAAGGACATGCCTGCACACTGGTAGACATAGGCCTGTAGCGACTCTTTTGAGATGTGTTAGTACCATCCTGCTGCTGTTAAAGAGTTGAACAAGATGTAACAATATATTGCACATAATTTAGTTACCTATTTATTAATTTGATTTTATATTTACTTATTTTTGTAGATTTTTTATTTGGGTTCTAAATCATTTATTGGGTTTTACACTTTTGAGTTTTTAACCTCTTTGACTAGTCTTTAACTTTTTAATATGACCCTTTTCTCTTATCTCCTTGGGGTTTTTTTTTCTCTTATCTCTTTGTCTTATGTCCTGATTGGTGGAGCCTTGAGTACTTTTATCACGTCTATAGTCAGCTTCATGTGTGCCTGTGTTTGTGTTCATGTTGAATGTAATTGTGGTTTGTAAATATGGATGTCACCAGACTGCAAAACAAATCTACCTACGGGTACAAATAAAGTAACCTGAACCTGAACCGTCATATTCTAGAATATCATGAAATAGTAATTTTTCTCACTTTCAGCATGTGATACTGTACATTTCCTATGTTATGTTGTTAATAAAATAGAGGTTTATGAGATCTGCAAATCACTGCATTCAGTGCATTCTGTTTTTATTTAGATTTTGCACACCATCCCATCCTTTTTGGAATTGGGGTTGTATATTAAATACTCACCAGAATCATTATATTAAGGCAGACCTGAACACAGGTGCATGAGATATCTTTGAAACTCTATGGTTAGGTGTTTCTATCCAGTTGTTGACTTTTTTTTTTTTTTGATACTACACTCTTCTAATCCTAACAACTACCCCAAACCTGTTAATTACATGTACACCATGTTCTATGGGATTCAGACACCTACTGGAAAGGTACAACAACCAGTTAACCTAATAAACATGACTGTGAGAGAAAACCAGAGCACTAGGCGAGAAACCACACAGTGAGGGTTCAGGTTCAGGTTCAGGTTACTTTATTTGTACCTGTAGGTAGATTTGTTTTGCAGTCAGGTGACATCCATATTTACAAACCACAATTACATTCAACATGAACACAAACACAGGCACACATGAAGCTGACTATAAACATGATAAAAGTACTCAAGGCTCCACCAATCAGGACATAAGACAAAGAGATAAGAGAAAAAACAGAGATAAGAGAGAAGGGTCATATTAAAAAGTTAAAGACTAGTCAAAGAGGTTAAAAACTCAAAAGTCTAAAACCCAATACAAGATTTAGAACCCAAATAAAAAAACCTACAAAAATAAGTAAATATAAAATCAAATTAATAAATAGGTAACTAAATTATGTGCAATATATTGTTACATCTTGTTCAACTCTTTAACAGCAGCAGGAACAAAGCTGTTTTTGTAGCGCTGGGTTTTACTTTTTGGGACAGCAAACCTCCGTCTGGAGGGAAGAAGCTGAAAGTGGCAGTGCAAAGGGTGGGAGTCATCATTTAAAATGGAGGTAGCAATCCTCTGTACCTGTCTGATGTACAGGGATGTCAGGCTCTGCTGTGACTCACCAAGCAAACGACTGGACCATCTAACTACCTTGTCCAAGGATTTCCTCTGTTTCAGTTTTATCTGACCAAACCATGACACTAAAGAAAAGGATAAAACAGATTCAATAAAAGCCCGATAAAACATTGTCATTATGGTTCGGTCAGTTTGGAAGCGTGCAAGTTTCCTTAAACAATGCAAATGTTGCTGACCCTTTTTGCACACCCTTTCACAGTTCTCTTCAAAGTTTAAATTACTATCAATAATCGTCCCAAGATATTTGTAGGATTGTACACATTCAGTGGTCTGGCCTTTTAGTACAGTGACTTCGTGCCTGGGAGTTTTCCTCCTAAAGTCAATAATCATATCTTTAGTTTTTGTCGTATTCAGCTGCAGGTAGCAATCCTCACACCAGTGAACAAAATCATCAACTACTGGGCCGTGGCCACTCTCACCATCCTGGAGGAGACTGACAACAACTGACAACATCAGCATACTTTTTAATGTGTCTGTTGTCATGTCTGCTCCGACACATGTTTGTGTACAGGATGAAGAGTAGTGGTGACAACACACACCCCTGCGGAGAGCCAGTAGAAGAACACTTTTGGTCAGACAATGTACCATTGACCCTTACTCTCTGTGTCCTGTTGGTTAAAAAATCCAGAATCCAACCCACCAGATTATTACTCAAACCAAATTGTTGCAGGAGCCTTTCAACTAAAATATGAGGTTGGATTGTATCAAAGGCGGAAGAAAAGTCCACAAATAAAAGCCTGGCGTGTGTCCCATTAAAATCCAGATGTTCAAAAAGCATGTTAAACAGAGTGACAGTGGCATCCTCCACTCCTCTGTGAGGCCTATAGGCAAACTGCAGAGGATCCAATGCATGCTCAGTCTGCTTTAGGACCTCAAATCTGACCAGTTTTTCAAAAATTTTCATTAAAATTGAAGTCAAAGCAACTGGTCTAAAATCATTTACCGTTTTAGGACAGCTGGATTTTGGAACGGGGACAACCACAGCATCTTTCCAGATCTTAGGCACATGTTGTGTCTGTAAGGACTTATTGGAAATGTACTGAAATACAGGACTCAGTTCATGTGCACAGGACTTTACCAAGTGCCCGCATATATTATCAGGGCCCTGACTTTTGTTCACTTTTACAGCACAGAACGCCTTTTTAACATCCTGCACCTCAATATTAAAGTGCTGATTGTCTTTGATTTTCTGTTTCAAATCTTGGGTTTCTGCGCTAAAATCAAAGGAATCTAAACAACCATAAAAACAATTAAGAGCATTAGCCAGCTCTGTGTCTGATTACTGCACTCTGTGCTCTGAAGGCCCGCAATAGTTTTCATACTGGGCCAGAATGAACCAAGTTTCTTTGTTGCCATCTTACTTTCCAACTCTGATTTATAATTCTGTTTTGCTCTTAAAATTTCGGCCTTCAGCTCTTTTGTGGCAACCTGCAGCTCAGAAACAGACCCCTGTTTAAAGGCAAGTGCTTTTCTCTGTAAGCAGGATTTAACTGATTTTGTAACCCATGGCTTGTTGTTGGGATATATTTTGACACGTTTACATGGAACAATCATGTCTCTGCAGGAAGCCATGTAAGACCATGTCACGTCCACTAAAGAGTCCAGATCATCTCCGCAGGACAGTGTGAATACCTCCCAGTCCGTACAGTTAAAGCATTCCTGGAGGCAGTGCACTGAATCCTCTGTCCACACGTTTATGTCTCTGGTCTTCGCCTTGTCTCTTCTGAGAGCAGTTTTATATGTGGGCAGCAAATGTACACAGTTGTGATCTGAGGATCCTAAAGGAGGAAGGGGAATAGATTTATAGGCCCTCTCCAGATCCATAGCACAAGTCCAGTGTCTTTTTTTGCCTGGTTGGGCAGGGGACATACTGATGAAAGTTTTTAAGTGTCTTCTTTAGAGACACATGGTTAAAATCCCCAAGAATAAAATTTGGAACCTCTGGGGAAATCGACTGCAACCAGTGTACCACATCAAAGACAGTGATGGAGGCGGAGGCAGCATCCGCTCTCGGGTGAATGTACACAGTCGTTATGAAAAGTTGGGGGAACTCGTGGGGCAGATAAAAGGGGCGTAGTGACACTGACAGAAGCTCCACATCTGGTGTATAGATGCGCTCTCTGACCGTGACAGATGTACAGTACTGTTTATTAATATATAAACATACGCCGCCCCCTGACATTTCCCCGTTACCTCTTCCTGCTGATCTGAGTGAAGCGGGGCTCCAAAGCCATCGATCCACAGGTCCGGGTCCCGGTCATGCGCCATAAGCCAAGTCTCCGTGTAAGCCATGACACAGCAGTTCTTGAAATCCTTCTGATATCGTACATTTCCTTAAATTTAATCCACTTTATTTCTCAGGGATTGTACATTCCCCATAATAATGGAGGGAAGAGGAATGCGGTTAAGCTGACGCCTCCTCAGGTTTAATCTTACGCCTCCACACTTTCCACGTTTCCTCCTCTTGTTTCTCTTTTCATTGCTGTGTCCATGGAAATCTCTTAAAGAAAAGTTTGGCAGTTGCGGCACAGACTCAAACACAGATGCTGCATTATCCATGTTTAAATGCAGTAACATGTCTCTGGCATACTGCGTTCTTCCCAGCGTGACCACGGTCGCGCTTACCTCCAAAACAAAGAGCCGGTAAAAAAGAAACAACAGTGCAAAAACAAGAAGGAAATCCATACTGATGGAACCAGGGAACGCTTCGTTATATAGTCCACAAACATTCAAGGACAAAAACGGCACAGAGAATTACGTTAAAACACATTAAAGTGCATAAAAACAGAGACACAGACGTCGAACTTTTTTCACCCGCTGCCAGTCGCTGCATGCGCATGAGAATATGTAATCTCCAAACAGATACACCCCAACTGGCCAGGGGTCTCATGTACAAAGACTTGCGTGGATTTCCTACTGAAAGATGGCGTACATTTAAATCAAGAAAACGCCATAAGCAAAAAAAAATCCAGATGTATGAAACAGTGCGTACCCAGGAATCCAAGCACATTTTCTTTGTACATCCCAATCTACTTGAAATTGAACACACACCGGACCCCTTCCTTGACACGCCCCAATTTGAATATGCAATTAGACGCAAATAGATATGCAAATAGATATATACAAGGCCTGCACATTTGATTCTCCTGTATCCACGATCAAAAATAATGGATTTAATGGAATTTCACAAACTGTGAGTTGGGGGTTCTCCTGAATGAGGTAGAGGAGCGAAAAAACATTTTGTTTGGCACGCTGCCCTCCAGCATTAGCACCGGTGTTATGTCAAGAATTGCTCGCTTGCCGAGAATTGCATCCCATCCACCAAAACTATAAAACATAACACTACAGCCAGGCTTGTAACCATTTGTGCATTTTTAGAAGTACCCTTTACACATTTTTAGAAGTAAAAATTGTTACTACCTCTTGTAAATTATCTTTAAAATATGTTTATTTTCTAGATATTTAAGGGGCAGATTTACTAACATACTGCACCATTGCAAAACTCTGACTTTGCATTAAAAAACTACTGCTGAGATTTACTAAATGGTGCAGGGCAAAATTAGCGGTGGAAAGGCATGGACTATGTTAATTTTGTGCCTGGCCTCATTGCGTATGCATTTGTGGGAATTTTTAAATGACTGGCGCAAGGTGATTTATTAAGGTTTGTGGTTGTCAGTCTCCTGCTAAATGCATCAGGATTTAATGCCCCAAAAAAGCTTGTCTTAATTCATCTGCGCCTGACATGATAGCGATCTTTGGTGCCAGGAGGAGACACTGGTGAGAACAGAGGGTGCATGGCAGAAGCTTCTCTCTGCCCATGACTTTATTTGGCATGACAGAAGAACAGATTATATGAATATCTACAGTCTCACAGAGATCAGTGTTATGCTGAATTGGACATCAGCCAGCAGGTTTTTTTTTAAATTTCATTTGTTTAAGATAAGATAAGATAAGATAAGCCTTTATTAGTCCCACAACGGGGAAATTCCAGGATTGCAACAGCACAGGGATAGCAACACTCAGAGCAACAATAAGAAGGCAAGAAAAAAAAAAACAAGCAAGCAAGAGCAGCTAATATACATATGTACATATTACTATAAAATATATATATACACACACACAGACACACAGTGCAGAGCATTGTAGCTGGATGGAATAAATATATGAATATATAAACACACAGTGCGGAGCATTGTAGCTAGATGGAATAATATGTAGATATATAAACACCCAGTGCGGAGCATTGCAGCTAGGTGGAATAAATATGTAAATATATAAACACACACAGTGCGGAGCAATGTAGCTAGATGGAATAATATGTAGATATATAAACACACAGTGCGGAGCATTGTAGCTAGATGGAATAAATATATAGATATATAAATATAAACACACCCAGTGCGGAGCATTGTAGCTAGATGGAATAAATATGTAAATATATAAACACACACAGTGCAGAGCATTGTTGCTAGATGGGATGAAACAGCATAACCGTCTACTTAGTTATCCTACATGGTATGATTATGTGCCCATACATATTCTCACCCTCCATAGCGACCGGTATTTTCCTAGTTGTATGCCGGAGGGGACCATTGTGTAAGTCTATTGCATCTTTTGCATTCAAAAAACTATTAGTTTGTTACGTCTTTTTGCTATCTCTGCGAGCAGCCCTGCTTAGGTTGTACAGTCTGACAGCCGTTGGTAGGAAGGACCTGCGAAACCTCTCGGTTGTGCACCTGGGATGATGTAGTCTGCCGCTAAATGAGCTCCTCAGTGCATTCAGTATGTCCTGCATAGGGTGGGACTCAGACTCCAGCAGAGATGACAGTTTAGCCACCGTCCTTCTCTCTCTTATCTCCTCCACCGGATCAAGGCGCTGCCCCAGGACAGAGCTAGCTTTCTTGATCAGTTTGTTCAGTCTCTTCCTATCGGCTGCAGTAATGCCACTGCCCCAGCAGACCACTCCAAAAGTGATGGCTGATGCCACCACCGTGTCATAGAATGTCTTCAGCAGCGCCCCTTGTACACCAAAAGACCTGAGTCTCCTCAGTAGGAACAGCCTGCGCTGTCCCTTCTTGTTTACACTGTATATAGCCTACTACATCAATCTGTATCCATAAAACAGGATACAATAGGAGACTTTCCTAACTGCAGTGGCCATACAGATGGTGTCAGCCGATAGTGACTTTTTTTTCTTTTTTCTGCAGAGGTTTAGACTCGGATCTGGAGTTTTCCTTTCCTCTCTATCCATCAGCTCCCCCTCGCTCTTGAAGCAAAATCTTCCACATTGTCAATTTTCTTTGTTTTTTCCTCTATCCATATTTCTATAGTTACAGTATTTCTTTTTGCTGTGCATAAAACAGTAATTCAGTTCCCTCTTCTCTCTATTTCTCTTTCCCAGTTCAGGATATGCAATATAGGAGGAAAACAACAATGGGATTATTAACCAAAAGAGTGCACAGATCCATAGAAATGTCCCCAAAAATTGCAACACCGTAACTCAATGGCATTTATATAAAGTTGTGAAATGGGAGACCTGTAGATTTTGTTAAAACAATGTTATTCACATAATAAAACCCCAGAGTCTCCATCAGACCATCTTGATGGTTCTAGTGTTAATAGAATAAACACACTGGTCAATAATCAATTTATTCATGAGTAGTCCTTTTTTAAATTAGATACTTCATTTATACATATTAAACAAAAAAGTCTGCCATGTTAAATGAAAATCTAAACTTTGAAATATAGTGAACAAAAATAAACCATTTTAGTGGGGTTTGCACTTAAACAAAAACTTTTTTTTAAAAAAAGCTTTATATATTTGTCATGTTTGCCCCTTTCAGGGCATTAATGAGGCGCCAGATGCCAACAGTGAGTTTGTGTATATTTATTAAAGTAAAGTGACAAAATAACAAGCCACGTGGGGCAAGATACAAATCACTGTACATGCGACCCCGGAGGGTGAACTAAAGCGAGAAATAAAGAGATACTGAACACTTACAGACAGAGAGCGAGGGCGAAACCTAACACTGTACAAAGACTGGAACCGGGGATAGGGATCCCATTCTGGAACAACGAGGTCGCAGCGAGGAGTGAGCCTCAGCTGCTCCCTTAAATACAAAAGCTAAGGTCCAACAGGTGAAGAGAAAACATAATCAGCAAATCATAGTCAGGTGTGACAGAGCCGGCTTTGCCCCTTAGTGTTTCAAAGAGGGTTAGAAATCATAGTGATCCAACTCCATGTTCTACAATTTTCATAGTCAAGATTTTGCATTTATGCATTGTCGGTAAAAAGGGTAATCACTTTTTCAGAGTATATAGCCGCATTGACTTTGACTTACACTAAACACCAGCTTGCAATGATGGGATGAAATTCTTGACACGTGAGCAATTCTTGGCATAACATTGGATACAGGTAATTCAATAAACTGCTCAAATCCCTAGATTAGTTTACTGTTTTTCTTTATTCAGACAGGGATGTTTATTTAACCTTGACATGTTTCCACTGACGCCTGCAGTCGGCCTCAGAAGCGTCAGCTGATTGCTGTGATTTGTGACCAGCCGGGTGGATCAGCTGGTTGAGCAAAGGAAAACAGAAATGAAAAAGAAGACAATATGAACCTATTTAATGGGTAGCCACGGTCACCTGTCAGTTGAAAGCAGATCATATTAGACTCGACAAGTACATATTTTATGTCCAAAATGCAAATCTCATCTTTTATAGTTATATGCAGTCATGTGAAAAAATTTGGACACCCCTTTATATAGTCAGTTCTTTATTAATAAATGTTCACGTATCTATGTCTAACCTTGTTTTTGTTTTTATTTTCATTTTTTTTAAACATTTATTTTAGCCATTTTAAGTGGGAATGAATGTGGGGGTGTCCTAAAAAAAGATGGAGAGTGTCCTAATTTATTCCTCACTTTTTGTTTAAAACTACATTTTACAGAAAATTTGAAGTCTTTAATTCATTTTTAATTGTTTAGTTGTATTAAATGAATCTCTCAGTTTTTTAACATTAATATTAAATATCCATATGTCCAAATATGTAAAAAAAAAAAAAACACAGGCTTATACAGGGTGTCCTAATTTTTTCAAATGACTGTACAATTTACAGGGATTACACACACTACTAAATGAATGAAGTGCACTGGGGAATGGGTGAGACTGTTGCATTTCAGACTTTACGCATGTGTTTATTGACATCACTACTGTACACACAGAGGTAATTGGGGGCTTTGTAGAATGCTGTGAAACTGTAGTTTAATCAGCAAAAAAAGGAAGTCACTTACTCCAACCACTGACTTGTAATGAAGCCTTGAAGACAGGGTGATATTTGTGGGCGCACAGGCGCATTGTGCATGAGGTGGGTTATTTAGGACCATTACATGAATTTACTCACCAAGAAGCCACCCATTCGCACAGTGCCAGCTTGTAGTTTATTCCCAACAATGCAGTTCAATAGAATCATTAGGAAAACTGGCTCTCACTGCAAATTGTGCTTTGATGTTGGCCTGTTCAATTCTATTGTATGGGAATATGATGTACCTGGGTGACAGCCAAATAATGCCATCCCACACAGCTGGCATAGCTCAACTCAGGGTTGACTGGGAAATTCTCTATGGGTCTGCCAGCTCCCTCTGGCATGCCCCTGTTGCCAGGAACTCCAGTGTTGTCAGCACCTGCACTGGGATGGCAGCGCACGGCTTCTCGCCGTGTCACACTCAAAGAGCGGCCATAGCTCTGAACAAAGTTCCACAAGAACTGCCCGTGGAAACCTAAACCGGCTGAAAAACCAGTCATCATCCTGAGCCAGAAAATTTTCTCTGTTTCTAAATACCCCTTCTCTTCTCACTGCGCGATTTGCAATATCCTCTAATAATGCTAATGCCATTGTTGTTAGAGGCATTTTCTGCACTTTGCACATGCTTTTATATCCACTCATCTAATTGCGCATACTTGGATGTTTGTTTATCATGTGTCTCTGGTGTGTACAATAATTTTCACATCATTATCAGTCTCCTAACATCACCTCTAAGTGTTGCCAATGGATCAATAACAGTCGAAACGTACATACGCCATGAAGTTGGCGTGGGGCTGTGCATACTTCCACGATCATTTCATTCTTGATACATCTGAAATTTTCTGTGGAAAAGGCTGTATGCCATGTTTTTGTGCGTAAGTACCTTTTGTACATGAGGCCCCAGATGATTAGAAACAGGAATTTTATGGGTTTGTTTTTCTTGAAAATGCAGTATCAAGTTTCAGTACGGTGGCGGAGTGGTTAGCACTGCGGCAGCACAGCAACTCACCCTTGGCCGGGGGATCCTGGGTTTGATCCCAACCCCCGACCAACAGTGATCTGTGTGGAGTTTGTATGTTCTCTCCGTATCTGCGTGGGTTTACTCCGGGATTTCTCCGGTTTCCTCCCACATGCCAAAAACATGCAAGTTAGGTTAATTGGCATCAACTGGGGATTCTAAATTGTCCATAGGTATGACTGTGAGAGTGAATGTTTGTCTGTCTCTCTGTGTTGGCCCTGTGATGGACTGGCAATCTGTCCAGGATGTACCCTGCCTCTCGCCCAAAGATGCTAGGATAGGCTCCAGCCCCTCCGCGACCCGAAAAGGATTAAGCGGAAGAAGATGGGCAAGTTTCAGTAAAGCCAGGGTTGAGGTACACCAGCAGAGGAAGTTATTTCCTGGATAAATGTTCTCCTTCTTCTTCTTCTTCTTCTCCTCCACTATAAGTTTTTTGGTGTACAAGGGGCGCTGCTGAAGTCATTCTATGACACGGTGGTGGCATCAGCCATCACTTTTGGAGTGGTCTGCTGGGGCAGTGGCATTACTGCAGCCGATAGGAAGAGACTGAACAAACTGATTAAGAAAGCTAGCTCTGTCCTGGGGCAACGCCTTGATCCGATGGAGGAGATAGGAGAGAGAAGGACGGTGGCTAAACTGTCATCTCTGCTGGAGTCCGAGTTCCACCCTATGCAGGACATACTGGATGCACTGAGGAGCTCATTTAGCAGCAGACTACATCATCCCAGGTGCACAACCGAGAGGTTTCGTAGGTCCTTCCTACCAACGGCTGTCAGACTGTACAACCTAAGCAGGGCTGCTCGCAGAGATAGCAAAAAGACGTAACAAACTAATAGTTTTTTTTTTTGTTTTGTTTTGTTTTTTTGTTTTTTTTGAATGCAAAAGATGCAATAGACTTACACAATGGTCCTCTCCGGCATACAACTAGGAACATACCGGTCGCTATGGAGGGTGAGAATATGTATGGGCACATAATCATACCATGTAGGATAACTAAATAGACGGTTATGCTGTTTCATCCCACCTAGCAACAATGCTCTGCACTGTGTGTGTTTATATATTTACATATTTATTCCATCTAGCTACAATGCTCTGCACTGGGTGTGTTTATATTTATATATCTATATATTTATTCCATCTAGCTACAATGCTCCGCACTGTGTTTTTATATATCTACATATTATTCCATCTAGCTACATTGCTCCGCACTGTGTGTGTTTATATACTTGCATATTTATTCCACCTAGCTGCAATGCTCCATACTGTGGGTGTTTATATATTTACATATTTATTCCATCTAGCTACAATGCTCTGCACTGTGTGTTCATATATTCATATATTTATTCCATCCAGCTACAATGCTCTGCACTGTGTGTCTGTGTGTGTGTGTGTGTATATATATATTTTATAGTAATATGTACATATGTATATTAGCTGCTCTTGCTTGCTTGTTTTTTCTTGCCTTCTGATTGTTGCTCTGAGTGTTGCTATCCCTGTGCTGTTGCAATCCTGGAATTTCCCCGTTGTGGGACTAATAAAGGCTTATCTTATCTTATCTTAAGTGCATGGAGAGCAAAAACAGTAATATTTTTTTTTTTTTTTTTTTTGTTACTTATTTGTACCCGTAGGTAGACTTGGTTTGCAGTCTGGTGACAAGCCACCGGCTGCTGGTCGCTGCGTGCGCGAGCGCCCTAAACCTACATGGTTTTTTGTTTTTTTTTGGTGTGCGGGAGGAAACCGGAGAAATCCCGGAGTAAACCCGCGCAACACGGGGAGAACATGCAAACTCCACACAGCTCACTGTTGGTCGGGGGCTGGGATCGAACTCACGATCTCATGATCCCCGCGGTCCCCCGGCCGAGGGTAAAACTGTGCTGCCACAGTGCTAAACCAGTGGTGTGGTGCTAAACACAGTGCTAATATGTAGAAACTTTAAATTTTACAGTGTGATCAGAAACTCTTCCCACTACTCAGAGACCAAAAATCAAGGCACTGCATCCATAGGTGGCACTATCATAGACAGTTTTACGCTTTTACAAAAATCTTGAGAACAGCTGGGCCTAGACTAAAAATTCATTCATCATTCTATTCTCTGAAATCTTCCGCAACTTTTCTCCACTTGTCTTACGCTCTAAAAATTAACTTTTCTGTACCATATTTTAAAAAATGTGCAGGTGAACTCAAAATGAACTCCTCCTAAGGCTATTCATCCAAATTGCTTGAAATTAAGAGGAGCTCATCTACAGATGTTGATAACACTGGTCAACACCAAATTTATTGTCTAAGTTTTTTTTAGCTAATTTAGGACAATTTTGATGTGCTGAATCCAAAAATAACATTGGTTTTGCTCAATCAGGTCAACTTTTTGAATTATGGCCATATGTTGTTTTATACATTTTTGTTTACATGTACAGGTATTTTTGCTTTATATGATGCAAATGGGGCGGCGCGGTGGCGGAGTGGTTAGCACTGCGGCAGCACAGTAACTCACCCTTGGCCAGGGGATCCTGGGTTCAATCCCAGCCCCCGACCAACAGTGATCTGTGTGGAGGTTGCATGTTCTCCCCGTGTCTGTGTGGGTTTACGCCGGGATTTCTCCGGTTTCCTCCCACATGCCAAAAACATGTAAGTTAGGTTAATTGGCATCAAAACTGGGGATTCTAAATTGTCCTTAGATATGACTGTGAGAGTGAATAGCTGTCTGTTTCTTTGAGTTGGCCCTGCAATGGACTGGCAATCTGTCCAGGGTGTACCCTGCCTCTCGCCCAAAGGTGCTGGGATAGGCTCCAGCCCCCCCGCGACCCGAAAAGGATTAAGCGGAAGAAGATGAATGAATGAATGAATGATGCAAAATTCTTTTTTATGTCTTGAAATTCTCTGAATTTTGAACAATGATGACATAACATTCAATTTACATGTACTTACCTTTATATAAAGGTACTTACCTTTATATAAAGGTAAGTACATGCACTAAGTAAGTACAGGTTTTTACTTAGCACCTGATCGAGACAAACGGATGTAATTTTCGGATTCAGCGGTGCAAAATTGTCTTAAATCAGTTGAAAAAACACAGACAACTTACAAAAAAATTATTTTTGTAACCCTGTGTAATTAAAAGTTGTTAAAATTATCCAAAAGTGTAAGTCTGTTTTGATTTTCTAGGCCAATCAAGTTGTACAGTTTCTCTGTGGCATATAATTTTGGGTTTAACTTCAGATATAGTGATTCAAATTTGACAAAACTTCACACTCACAATCAGAACAGTATTCTTCAGCTAACCACCAAATTTCATGCAATTCTGTTAATGTTCCAAAAATCATGTTTATGAAATGTTTGTCAGCCAATTTGTCTTGTCAATGGAAAATTTTGTTAGTGTGTGAGGAAGTCAGTGTGTGACACAAGCCAGTTGTGGGGTGTAGGGGTTAAGATGCTTGTCTGCCACACAGGAGCCCTTGGTTCAAATCCTCCCGATGTGTTGTTCTTTGGAAGTACAACATACCTCTTCTGTGCTTTTGAAAACTGCAGTGCACATTAACTTTTACATGCTGCACTACAGCTGCTGGGAATCCTTTCAGTCACACATTTATCATTTGAGAAAGTTAGGTCCAAGCTAAAGAAGGTGTGTGGTGCTGTGGTTAAGGTGAGTGCATGCTTGGAATGCATGAGCTCCTGGGTTGGAATCTTGCCAGGGAGGTCTTATTTTTCTGAACAACAATTGAAGTACAGCTTGCCTCTCATGTGCAGTTTAAAGCAACGCTATGTAAGATTTTCACCACAAAATAATATTTGCAAAATTATTTTGATGGTAGACTGCATTTGACCGAGTGAATGTCACTTCTTCCATAGTCTGAGTGAGCTCACATTGCCTGCAACAGCTCGTTTTTTTGTTTTTTTTTAGTAGGAACAACAGCTAGGGCACCTGTGGCCTTGGTCCCAGCAGTGAATCACAAGGCACAACTTTAGCCATCAACAATAAAAAGCCCATGTGGTTGACTGTTGAAATTGGGGTCATGGTTCCCATGGTTGTGGCTTTTTCAGTATTTCTACAAGGAACAAGAAAGTTACATTGTGCTGTTTTAAAACCTAACGTGTAGCAGATCTTAGGTATTAAATGGTGTTGCTAAACAAAACAAGACCTTGAAGTCTACACCTGCTTAGAACCCAGTGATCACTGCTTGTGGCTATATTTTGACTTGGATGTGGGTGAGTCGTTTTCAGTAGGTTAGCGAATAAAACAAAATTTTTCATTTTACTCACACACATACATATAAATAGTAAAACCAGATAAATTGATAATTTTGCAGTGGTCTCTTTGGCTTCTTAATTTTTTCCAGAGCTGTATGTACAATATATATTAACCTCCAACAGTCTGCATAAATTAACACTAACATTTCACTCACACACAGTCATTAAATTAATATGAGTCACACATAAACGCTGAGCCATAACCCAGTTACAATAAAGGACCACATAGCTTGCCAGTGGACTGTTCTATTTCCCACATATGTGTCATATTTGTATGAAATGTCTCACAGGTAAATTCATGCCCCCTCCAGTCAGTTCTGTACAATCCAAATCTAGTCCTACTGGTGTTGCAAACTAGTACAGAGCTATTAAAGACTATCCAATTTGAGGGTACTGCTATTCTGCTGTAGCTAATGTGTATTTGTACTGCAATTATTCAGTCATTCAACTTTAATTAAAAATATTTAATTATAAATTATTTAAAATACACTCACCTGTTCTCTCACTTGTTCTCTTTCTGCTTTTCTGCTCTGAATTAAATTCCAGATGGAAGAGAGGAAAAATCTGACTCAGTCTCTCTCTCTGTGAAGCTTGCTCCCCCACCTCACCCAAACCTGTTCTACCTGTGAACACTCCCTCCTTCCCACTCAGCCCCTCCTTTCTGCTTATTCTCTATGGAGCTTATTCATTGTTGAAATATCTGAAATACTTCAAACCATTTTTATTTACTTACTCTAATCTTTCACTGTTGTTTCTGTTTCCTCCACTGTAAACACTGCTTGTCTGTGTAATGGTCTGCTGTTGTGTTGTTACTACTCTGATGTTGTGCAAAGTGTTTCTTGAGTCACTGTGTACCTGTGTGTCTTCAGGAAATCAGGGAATTATTTTCCTGGCAAACATCGTCAATGTTCAGCCTCAACACTCAGCAAACACGAAGTCAGCTGATCTCCAACAGGTTGGACAGAAACCTTTCCTTCATTCCTTTCGTTTTCGCGCCAAGCCCCGCCCACCCTTCTGCACCTACACTTTTGTAATAACAGCCACGTGTCCTCTAATTAGCTTTAATCACAAAGCCAAATAACAAGTTGATGCTCAGGTGCTCTATAGCATTTGTTCGTCTCTGTGCATTTGTTGCCACACTTGCCACTCCTCCTCCTGAGGATTATTGCTTTTAGTTTTTAATCATTTTTGCTTCCGCTAAGGGAGGACGGAGGTAATGTTTTTGGACATTTAATCTGACTCAGATTTCCTTGTTTACAGCAGAACTGTGAAGATTTTTAAGTAAACTGTACAAGAACAAAATAAAACTTCTGCAAATCCAAAAAGAAAAAAAGTACTTTCCCCCCCAAAAAAAAAGTTGTACATATTGTGACGTAGGCGAGGTTCACACAAAGAAGAGGAGTAGATGGTTGCGACACAACAGGCTTTATTAAAATACACCACTGAGCACAGACAGGAGGGGAGGTCATTCTCCCAGACCTCCGTTTCAATCATGGTTACACACATGATACATCTTGCTCTAATCCTGCCTATAAACACTGCTGTGTCATTATAACGCAGTTATAATGACACAGCAGTGTAATAACTCAGTAATCACATTAAATACACACATAAAGTAACGTTCTCTGCTGGCAAAGCATGCTAGGGAAATCCCTGCCCCCCTTAATATGGCCCCGACGTTACACTGCCCCCCCCCCCGGACTTGTTTCTGTCCCCAGAAAAATCAAAGTCCAACCCAGAAGTCCAATGCAAATCAGTCCGGGTGTCGGAGCGGCTTCGATGCCGACGACCAGCACATCCAACAGCTTCAGTAGGACGACGCACAGTCCCTCCCCTGGCAGCGGGAGTCATATGCCCACTCCGGCCGACTCCCACCGCTGCCAGGACCTCCCAGGCAGCCGCTGGCCCGCATCCAGGCGTCCAGCCCCTGCCGAGCCCGGGAAAAGACCGGATCTGTCCTGCTTGCTCCGCTGCTGCTGCGCGCCGAGGGCCTCTGTGACGTCACCGCCGGGGGAAGCATCTGCGGGAGGTGGCCCGTCTACATCCATGCCACCTTGCTCTAGTTTAACATCGGCGAGGGGCCAGTTTGTCGTGGGGTGGGTGCGGGGCAGTACCGTGCGATGTGCCCTGGCTCTCCGCAGCGGAAGCACCCTTCCTCACGTCGCCGCGGCCGTCTTCTCCATGGACGCGCTGCCGTGGTCTGCCGTAACTCCTCCTCCTCCCCCTCGCTCTCCGCATGGCGGTTTCCTCCGGTGACCAGTCGTTCAGCACGACAGCCAGCTCGACCTGGGCCAGGTGGTCATCCAACAGGGTCTCGCCGTTGTAGCGGGGAATCGTTGCCCGCTGTCGGATGGATGGGACGGTCGCCTCCCGGTCGATCGCCGCTCCTGATAGCCGTGGAATCGCCAGCCCATAATGCCCTGAAAAGGGCGGGAAGTGGGGCTGGTTTGCTCTGCTCAGCCCACTCTGCCTTGAAAAAGGCAGAAGGTGGGGTACGCTCGTCCCGTCGGGTCCGCTGCTCCGTCCATCACGGCGAGCCACTCCGGGGGTCGGTGTCTCAGCTCTGCCGTCCCTTCTCAGCTGAGCGATGAACCGTTCCGGCTGCTGGACCTCCGCCTGGATCCTGGCCTCCATCTGCTCCCATATTCCACTTCTGACACCAGTGTGACGTAGGCGAGGTTCACACAAAAGAGGAGCAGATGGTTGCAACACAACAAGCTTTATTAAAACACACCACTGAGCACAGACAGGAGGGGAGGTCATCCTCCCAGACCTCCGTTTCAATCATGGTTACACACATGATACATCTTGCTCTAATCCTGCCTATAAACACTGCTGGGTCATTATAACACAGTTATAATGACACAGCAGTGTAATAACTCAGTAATCACATTAAATACACACATAAAGTAACGTTCTCTGCTGGCAAAGCATGCTGGGGAAATCCCTGCCCCCCCTTAACATGGCCCCGATGTTACAATATATTTACAAAAAAAAAAGAACATTCATTCCATTAAGAACAACACGGCTAGACAAAAAAAGACAAAGATGTGGATGAGGTTGGAGCTCAGCTTTTCGGTAGCATTGGTTTGTCTGTTGGTTGGTTGGTTTGTCTGTTACCAACATAATTCAAAAAGTTATGAACGGATTTTGATGAAATTTTCAGGAAAGGTGTGTAATGACATGGGGAACAGATGATTAGATTTTGGTGGTGATTCGGATCACAATGTGGATGCAGGAATTTTTTTGAATATTATTTTATATATTAATCTGGCACTTTTCATGTACTGCCCCTTTAAGACGTGTCCACTCAGTTATGTGCATGGTCACGCCATAGGCCCAGCGCCTCAGCAACCTGGAACCCAAATGTTACGTCTGTAAATGACCAGGCAGGAGGCGAGTCTTCATGCAGCTAACAACTATCTTTATTACAGTGAACTTGGTTTATACACAGAGTGGGCCGTGCCCGCTTGACGTCACCCTGTGGGTGGGCACGGCATTACATACACACACACTCTCATACCCAACATTCTTCCCCCCTTTAGAAAAATGCAAAACCACACACACAATTGAACCTTCCAAATTTGAAACCTGAATCACGCACTAAGCAGGGAATAACGAACAGTAATAACATGGCCTATCACATTCACTCAAAGAACAACTAAAATGGACCACGTCTCCTTAAAATGCATAAAATAATCCCATATTATTCACATTCACTCACATGCACGCCAGCAAACAATATATACAAAATACACACACATACACACACACACACACATATATACAGACAGATATTTATACCAGAAAAAAAAATATTTTAGGTAAGCCCAATGTCTCTGGGCAGCCACCATCTTTTAACCTGTCATGGAGGACCTGGGCAGCCCCACGGCATCAGTGCACCTAGTCGCCATCTACCCCCAGGGTCATAGACCCCCTCCCTGGCAAAAATGTCTCTACCCGTCAGTCGGCGCTTCTTCCCTCTGGGCCCGCCATGCTGACGTTCGGTGCGCCACCTCTCCGGTGCCTGACGAGCTGCTCCCAACTGCCTTACGCACAGTCATCATGGCTTCAGACACTCCGACCCCCAGTGGCCGCACCTCAGGGAGAAACGAAGCCTGTTTAGCGGCGTCATCTGCCACCTCAGGCGCCTCACCGTACCGCCCAGCGCCCTCGTCCAAGGCGCATGGAGCTCCGGCACTGAGGCATTGCCCAGCCTCCATGGCGCACAGCTGTTGCTGCTCACTTCCGGGGCTCACAACGTCACCCTTGCTGGTCTCGTTCTCCGACCCCGGCTCCTCACCGCTGCCTCCAGCACTCACGGTCCTAGTGCTCCGCTGCACTGTCACCGCATCCTGCTGCGGCTATTTCCCTTCTGGGCATTCAGCGTCATTCCTGTCGGTTCCACTGTCCAACCCGGGCACCTCGACACCAATCTTGGCACCCTCGCTCCAGGTGTCCCTCTGCATCGCCTCTGCATCATGCAGCTGCTGACCTTCCTCGGAGCCCTCGGCCTGCATGGTCCCGCTCTCCCACTGTTTAGCTTCCAACAGCGGGGCTGACTCCTGCTGCGCCTCCTCTCTGCCGTCCTCACACACCGCGATGTCCGACCCATCAGCGCTGTGGTCCCCCACCAGACTGAGCTCTACAGCTGGCTTGTTCTCCTCAGCGACTAGGGACTTTCCCACGCTTTGTTCTGGCCCCTCTTCCTGGCAGCTCTCCTCCTGAGAACACAGAGCGGGCGCTCCGGTGTCGGTGCTTTCCATAAAAGCCTTGTCAGTGTTAATCTCACTTAGCTCGGTCTCTTTCTCCACCTGCTCCTGTTCTGGCTGGTGGATGGGTGGAGGCCATGCCAGTCCTTTCTTTTCCTCCAGTTCGTCTCCACTCTCCGGGTCCCATTTGCTCTCAGTGTCACATTCACTCTCACCGTCAGTGTTGCATTTACTCCCACTGTCCACAAAGCCTGTGCGAACTGGTTCTGGGCTGCTGACCGTCTGTCCACCAATTTCAAGGGTGAATCCCAGCTCCTCAAGCAAGTCCCACCCCATGACATTTTCACCCCGACATGCGGCAGTGGCTCAGGAGGTAGAGCAGGTCGTCTAATAACCCGATGGTTGGCGGTTCGAATCCCGCTCTCCCCAGATATCCTGCCGTTGTGTCCCTGGGCAAGACACTTCACCCGCATTGCCTCCAGTGCCCATAACACTGGGTATGAATGTGTATAAATGTATAAAATGTTCGGTGGTGGCCGGAAAGGCCGTTGGCGCAGATTGGCTGCCACGTTTCCGTCAGCCTGCCACAGGGCAGCTGTGGCTGCAGAAGTAGCTTGCCACTACCACTGTCTGTCTGGAGAGAATGAATAATGTACCTATTTGTAAAGCGTCTTTGAGTATATATGATAAAGCGCTATATAAAATCGATGCATTATTATTATGCCATCTGGAACCGGAATGCTGAAAGAATTTTCTTGCCATACTGCACTGCCAACGTGATGCTCCTGCCGGTACCAGAGTTCCCATCGTCCGGCAGTTCCAGTGCATCCGGGCACCAGGGGGTGAGCTTCCGAACCCAGGCCTCACTCATGATGGACCGTGTGACAGCGGTGGCTAATAACATGGGCATCTTCACGCCGTCCAGCTTCACCACTCGTTGTGGTCCTGACCAATCTTCAGGGCGCGCGATGTTTGCACCATCTCTGCTGTCGTCAGTGGTCAGGGACTCCTCCACATGTGGCCCCAGTTCTGCCTCGAGGTCCACCTTGGAGCCCACAGCCTTGTTTTGGCGTGAAACTAGCCTGTCAGCTAGCCTGTCCATTGACTTTGACTGAGCTGTTAGCCTTCCCAAGCTAACTAGCTCTGTCCGCAGCTCCCTGGCCCTCGTCTGCTCTGCAAAGTGCGCTGTCATGTGGGCAACGGCATCTTTGTAGCACTCTTTCGCACCCAGTGAGTCGAGAATCCTTCGGCCCTCCGTGCCAAGGTTATGGACCAGGGCCCTCCAGCGCTGCTTCCCATTAAACCAAGAGAAACCTAGCTGCCTGATGTAGTCTTCGAACTCCTGTCTCCACACTGGCCCTGAGGTTATCGGCTCACCTGGGCTCTCCAGAAATGGCAGTAAATTCTGAGGTATCCAGCACGCACCCATTTTTCACCTCATCGCCAAATGTTACGTCTGTAAATGACCAGGCAGGAGTTGAGTCTTTATGCAGCTAATAACTAACTTTATTACAGTAAACTTGGTTTACATACAGACTGGGCCGTGCCCACCTGACATCACCCTGTGGGTGATCACAGCATCACATACACACACACTCTCATACCCAACACCAAACGCTGCAGAAAAAGTATTAGGGGACGTGTCCACCAAACTCATTTTTCCTGCTGTGGGCAACTATTTTCTATTCATTCTCTACGTAGTCCAGTGTTTACAGTCTGAGTGCCCTTGGCGCTGAAACATTTTGAACGGTGGCCACTTTTTGTCGTGGTGCTCAGGGCTGAAAAAAGTCCAATTTGTCAGATTACTGTACAACTGCGCTTGTCAGTGTCAGACCTTTCTAAGCAGCCAATCAGAATTAAGGAAGGGCGGGACATAGGATGCTGGAAGACGAGAATGAGAGGTAATGGACGGTGGAGGTGGAGGCTGAACTTTGCTGCATCAAACAACCCGGTACTCTTTGATCTAACACTAAAAGGATATCATGGTCAAAATTTGAAAGCAAATGCTTGGAGGAACATGTCCGCATCTGCTGGCGTGCCAGATGAGCATTTGTAATATGGATACTATGTGAATAGTTGTGAATAGTTACAGCTGATAACTGCAAAAATTGGTATGATACCACACTGTTGTGTAATATTGCTTATTAATTATTAACCTTGTCAGAAAACTGTAATGGAGAAGAGAGGAGGGGGAAAAAAAAAAACGACCTGGAAGATTCAGTAAACCATGATGTTGATTTAAGGTGGAATTGCCCAGCCCCAATGTATGTTCAATACAATTATGACAATCTTGTTATTATTATTATTATTATTATTATGTAGTCATATAATGTACTCATATTGTTTTTGCTGTCATTTCTCTGTCTGTTAATAATAACAATAAATGGATTGTATTTATATATCGGGCAGCGCGGTGGCGGAGTGGTTAGCACTGCGGCAGCACAGCAACTCACCCTTGGCCGGGGGATCCTGGGTTCGATCCCAGCCCCTGACCAACAGTGATCTGTGTGGAGTTTGCATGTTCTCCCCGTGTCTGCATGGGTTTACTCTGGGATTTCTCTGGTTTCCTCCCACATGCCAAAAACATGCAAGTTAGGTTAATTGGCATCAACTGGGGATTCTAAATTGTCCATAGGTATGACTGTGAGAGTGAATGGTTGTCTGTCTCTCTGTGTTGGCCCTGCAATGGACTGGCGATCTGTCCAGGGTGAACCCTGCCTCTCGCCCTAACATGCTGGGATAGGCTCCAGTCCCCCCGCGACCCAAAAAGGATTAAGCGGAAGAAGATGGATGGATGGATGGATGGATTTATATAGCACCTTTCATTCAGATTTTTAGGAAAGGTGTGTAATGGCACACTGAATGATTAGATTTTGGTGATGATCTCAAAATGCATACCTCCACCAAGGTTCTTCTCTTCTCACAGTGTTAGCAATAATACTCCAAAACTACTGGATGGATTTGGATGAAATTTTCACCAGAGGTGACCCTTGGCCCAAAAATGAACTCATTAGATGCTGGAGGTGATCCATGAGTGCATACCTCCACCCAGGCCCTATCTCGCAATATACAGATGGATGGCGATATGGATGGACAAAGGGACGGAGGGGAGGACAAAGGGAGGGAGGGAAGGAGCCTTGGCAGAGGTATGCACTCTCTGAGTGCCCTCTAGTTTTAATTCTACTTTGATCTCACACAGGTGTTTAATAAGACTATCAAACTTGAGTGTGCACTCACTGTCACCTAAGCACTCTCTTTAGCTCTCTTCAGCTTTCTGCTCACTTTTGTCGGCGTTTGTGTTAGCATTAGGTTACCGATTAGCCATGGCTTCTCGCTTTCCCCCTCCCAGCCCAAGATGTAATTTAGACATTGTATTTTGGGCTAAATCAGGTCTGTCAGTCCAAGCCTTAGTTTACCCCACAAATAGATGTTGAAAATTGGTTTGTGCTCAGTCTGTCTAATACAGACCATATTTAGCTCAAAAATAGTAATTGAAAATTTGCCCATGTTTAAGTGTCTATACAGACCGTACTATGGTCTGTTCTGTCGCATGAGATGATCAGCATGGCGTTTCACACGTCTTGTCTGCTGGAAGTCAACATATTTGGCCTTAGACAGTTCCCTTCCATTTTTGAATGTAGCCTTCCAAGATGAGCGGTGTAATGCTAGCTGCTCCCAGTTCTCAAGAATGAAACCAAAAGGCTGCAAGTCGCAAGTCAAGGAATCTTTAAAATGAAGGTGTGGGCAGCCAACAGGATGTGAAGCATTTGCAAGGTCTCCATACACAGTGGTGTGAAAAAGTCTTTGTCCCCTTCCTGATTTCTCATTTTTTTGTATGTTTGTGTCATGAATTGCCCCTCAGGACAGAGAGGAGAGACCCATGCACTGGACTGATAGTTTGTGAAATTTATTGAGAAAACAAAACAAAGCGTGGAATCCCCCCATGCTAGGTCATGACAGAGCCCCCCCTCAAGGGGTGGAGACCAGACACCCCGGGCAACATCAAAAGAAAAAAGACCCCCCACACACAAAAAGACCCACCCCAACAAGAAAATGGCCCCACCCCAGGCGGGAAGAGGGGGAACTCTGGCATGGAGGAACCAAAACAAACCAGAGAAAATGAGAAAAATTCTCAGAACTCACACACCAGCAAAAACCCAGACTAAGAGGAAACAAAAAAAAAACCAAAGACCCCACTCAGGATCCACACCCATGCAAAACCAGGCACCTAGGCCAAAGAACTAGACAGTTCAGGTGGCCAGCCAAAGTCCCAGGCCTGGCAGACGGCGAGGTGGTATGAGTCGGGTGGCCTGCCAGAGAATATGAGCCACCCAACCCAATGGCATAGTCTGTCAGGCAGTCGGCCAGGGTTCTTCAGCCACCTAAACAGAAGGGGTGGCCCAGGAGGCGGCTGCCCCACAGCAAAGCCCAATGAAGGAGGGGACAGCGGAGTTGGGGGAACCACGACAATGTTGGGTGGAGGAAAGGGAACCACGACGGCATCTGGCAGAGGAGAGGGAATCATGATGGCTTCTGGCAGAGGACAGGGAACCATGATGGCATCTGGCAGAGGAGCGTGAACCATGACAACCTCAGACTGGCCTGTAGAACCCTCGGTGGTCCCGGACTGGGACAGCCCAGCACCTGCGGCAGCTCCAGGCTGGAGCAAAGCTGCACCTACGGTGGCTCCAGGCTGGAGCAAAGCAGCACCCGCAGTGACTCCAGGCTGGAGCAAAGCAGCACCCATGGTGGCTCCGGACTGGGCCAGAGCTGCACCCTTGGTGGGCCTGGACTGGGCCAGAGCTGCACCCACGGTGGTACCCAGGCTGGAGCACAACGCCCACGGCAGGCCCACACTGGAGCGCAGCATCCATGTTGGTTTCAGGCTGGGCGCAGCACCCACGATGGTCCCCAATTAGGACACAGCACTCACGGAGACCTGGACTGAGGAGGAACTGCACCCACGGAGGTCCCAGGCTGGGACGGAGCACCCGTGATGACCTCAGCAGGAGGAGGTGGACCCATGGTGATCTCGGACAGCGAGGCTAGACCCACGGAGACCTCTGGCAAAGCTGAACGATCCTCGGTGACCCTGGGGGAAAGTTCAGACAGGAGAGGCAGAGAAGCAAGGTCAGGGTCACCGGTGACAGTGGACCCTGGGTGAGGTGAGCACAGGTGCAGCTGACGGCTGCACTTGGCTGTCCCCACCAAGAGCCAAACAAGACCTCTCCAACACAGAAACAATGAAAACAAAGGAGAGCACTTGCCTGAGCTCAAGCTCCGCTGCCGTCCAGCACTCCGTTGATCCAGACAATGACTTCTTGGGCCCGGCCATCTGGAGGTCCAGCTCAGACTCTGCTGTGGCAGCCCCAGCAGCAAGCATGGTGGTTGATGCAGTCCGGAGATGCCCAGCGATGTGACCTACGCAGGTAGCTCCCCTGGCATGGCAACAGGAGGTTGATTCCCTGCTGATGCTGGATCCGGCACAACTGAAGCCCAGGGATGCTCAATCATCAGTGGAGGCGTCAGCTAAGTCTCAGCACTCTCCTCCGTCCAGGCTGTGTCTGTGGGGCTGGAACCAGGTCCTCCAGGGACACAGGCTCCTCCAACGTCTGGCAGCTTAATCCTGGGGCCAGCGGACACTCAGGGAGTAAAGGAGGAGACACGGAGAGAGCAGGTGAAGAACTAATTTGTGCAGTAGGTGGTGAGGGCTCAGTGGACCGCAGTGGCTGAGCCTCACCACCAGGAATCAGGCAAGGTAATTCATTTTTAGGGAAAAGAGACAAACCATTTGCCTGTATTCCCAGGGCACAATGGTTTCTGCTGCAGCTGGCTGGGAATCAGCCCTCTCTGTGACTTCAGTGGTTGTAGGCCCCTCAGAGGAATGTGGTGGAGCCACCCCTGCAGACATGGTGACAGGCGGAGCCGGGGAGGAAACAGCCGCACCCTCAGCAGCAGAAGGATACGTCAAGGAGACAGGAGTTGCAGCAGCAAAGGAGGAGGAGTAGGCTGACTGGACAGCCAGCAAAGACAACCGCGAGGAAGAAACTTCTGCGGGAGTTGTCTGGCTCAATGTGGAAGAAGCTGCTGACTGAGAGGTGGAGGCGTTCTTCCGGCGGGATTTCCCTGGACAGCGGCGTCCTGGAGTAGGTGGAGCGGAAGTAGGGACGGGTACCGGAGACTGGTGATGAGCCGATACTACAGAGCCCCGGGAACGCCTCCCCTTCGGCATGGGCCCAGATTTCCTCAGGTAATTCCTCACCATTTCACTGTTCTCATATTGCAGAGCCACCACTAGAGAAATCCTCTCCACCCCCCTCAGCATGCTCCTTGAGCTGAGGGCACCAGCAAGCAGCTGCCTCCGCAAGACCCAGGTACCACAGTGCGTCTTCCTGGGTAGGACCGATGCGAGCAGCGGAGATTAATCCATCGATTTCCATCAGGCTTTTGCAGCATTCCCACCCCAGGCTCATCAGGTAGCTGCGCCCACCTGCAGAGTCCGTATGGGCTGGGGACATAATACACTCCGGAGAAACAGGTGAGTGCGAAGAAAAAAACACAAACTAGCAACAGCTGGGTCTCAAATTGGCCGGAGTCCTCTGTCATGAATTGCCCCTCCAGGCAGAGAGGAGAGACCCATGCGCTGGACTGCTAGTTTGTGAAATTTATTGAGAAAACAAAACAAAGTCCAAACCGTGTTCCAACACAAAAAACAAACTGATATACAAAGTTAACTTATGGATGCAACACACCAGAACAAGGGGAAGGTTCCGGTGGAGATGAGGAAAGCGTAAGACTCCAGCAATCAATGAAGAAAATGACAACCCTTAAATAGAACAAGAAGCAATATTGAAACAAATGATAGCAGGTGTGGATGCCATGAGCGGGCAGGAGGTGATAATGATTATAACTCGGATCAGCTGGGAGCAATGAGAGGAAGAAACGGGACTGATGGCTGACAGGAGCACCACCCACAACAAAGCAAAAACCCCAAAGCGCCACTGACAGCTGCAGCCCCGAGAAGAGAGGAGACACAGCAAAAATATAATCATAAAAAATAAAGACAAGAAAACCAAAACATATAAATGATAACACTACAATGAACGCAACCAGGAAAATAAATCATACTAAGAAACAATACAGAATATGGGAAAATAAACCAAAGCTAAAATAACAGGAAAAGAAGTCAGAAATACAATCCAATACAAACATAGGAAAAAGACAAAGAAACAGAGCATGGCGGAATCCCCACATGCTAGGTCGTGACAATTTGTCACACTTAAATGTTTCAGATCATCAAACAAATTTAAATATTAGACAAAGATTACACAAGTAAACACAAAATGCCGTTTTTAAATGAAGGTGTTTATTATTAAGGGGAAAAAAATCCGAACCTACATGGCCCTGTGTGAAAAAGTAATTGCCCCCTAAACCTAATAACTGGTTTGGCCACCCTTGGTGTCATGAATTGCCTATCTGGGCAGAGAAATGAAACCCACACGCTGAACTGCCATTAGTTGAATTTATTACAAACAAAAAAGCAACACAAAGTCCCATGAGGTGCACAAAAACAAAGTTCAAACACTGAGGAAAAACTTAGAGGCAAAGATGATTCTAGATAAACTCACCAGAGTGGAATTGGACTCTGGTGGCGATGAGGAAAATAAGACTGCCGCAGTGAGAGAACAAACGGACAGTCTTTAAATAGTTGGGGAATATGATGAAATAATGGGCGGCAGAAGCGAGCTGCATGAGCAGGCAGGTGACCTAATTAAACAACAGCTCACAGCTGAGATGGCAAGGGAACAGGCAGTGAGACGATGACAGGGTGGGAGTGTCTGGAAGAGGAGGTAAGGCAGTTATGTCAAAAAGAATGAAATATAAATCCTGAACTACAGGAACTGACAAAATAAAAGTGATATTGATTATATAAATAACTAACAGAATGATAAGCCACTAAGGAGAGATCATAACACAATACAGGGGAAAACAACACAAAGCTGGAAAAAATACAGAAAATGTTCAGAAATAAATTAAAAGCCTGAGCCCAGTGAAAACCGCGCTCAGCGTCATAACAGACCCCCCCCCATCCTTAAGCGGTGGAATCCAGACACCCCAAGATAACAACCAAAAGAGACCCCCCCCCCCCCCCGGAAAATAGTAAAACAATAAACCACCCTGGGTGGGAGGTGGGAGGAATAGGTTTAGGAGGGAACAAAAAACACAAACCCTGCTCATGACCTGCATCCACGCAATATCAGACCCCTAGGCCCCCTAGGCCACAGAACTAAACAGTTCGGGTGGCCGGTCGAAGTCCCAGACCTGACAGACGGCAAGGTGGTGCGAGTCGGGTGGCCTACCGGAGAATAAGGGCCACCCAACCCAATGGCACAGTCTGTCAGGCAGCTGACCAGAGTTTTTTAGCCCCCAGAATAGGAGGGGTGGCCCAGGAGGCAGCTCCTCCACGGAGAGGCCCAGCAACGGGAAGGAGAGCCGAGGAGGAGGAGCCACGATGGCGTCTGGTTGATGTGGGGGAACCACGACAGCATCTGGCACTGGAGGGGGAACCACAACAGCGTCTGGCGAAGGAGGGGGAACCACTACACCCTTGGACTGGCCAGCAGCACCCTCGGTGGTCCCGGACAGGTACATAGTAACACCCGTGGTGGCTCCAGACTCAAGCAAGGTTGCACCCACAGTGGTCTCTGATTGGGACAAAGCAGCACCAGCGGTGGCTCCATCTTGGAGCAAAGCAGCACCCACGGTGGCTCCGGGCAGGAGCAAAGCAGCACCCGCGGTGACTCCGGGCTGGAGCTCTGCAGCACCTGTGGTGGCTCTGGGCTGGAGCAATGCAGCACCCACGGTGGCTCCGGGCTGGAGCAAAGCAGCACCCGCGGTGGCTCCAGGCTGGAGCAGCACTTCATCCGCGGTGGGCCCGGACTGGGCCAAGGCCGCACCTTCGGTGGGCCCGGACTGGGCCAAGACTGCACCCCCTGTGGATCTGGACTGGGCCAAAGCCACACCCTCGGTGGACCCAGACCGGGCCAATGCTGCATCCATGGTGGCCCCTGGGCTGGGGTGTAACACCCATGATGGACCCGCACTGGAGCACAGCACCCAAATTGGTCTTAGGCTGGGGTCCAGCACCCACGACAGTCCCTGACTGGGACACAACACCCATGGAGATCCAGACTGAGGGGAAGCTGCACCCACGGAGGTCCCAGCCTGGGACAGAGTACCTGTGATGACTTCAACTGGAGGGGAAGCTGCACCCACGGAGGTCCAAGGCTGGGACAGAGCATCCTCGACGACCTCAGCGGGTGGAGCTGGACCCATAGCAATCTCAGGAGGTTAGCCTCGACCCACAGAGACATCTGGCAAGGGTGGTATTTCCTTGGCGACCCTGGGGGAAGACTCGGACAGAACATGCAGAGAGATTGGGTCAGGGTCACTGGCAGCGGTGGGGCCGCTGAGGTGAGCTCAGGTGCAGCTGACAGCTGCATCCGACTCTCCTCACCAAGAGCCAGGCAAGATCTCTCCAAAGCAGACACAAGAAAAACAAAGGAGAGCACTTGCCTGACCTCGAGCTCCACCGCCGTCCAGGACTCCGTCGATCCAGACAATGATTGATCGGGCCCGGTCCTCTGGAAGTCCAGCTCCAACTCAACCCTGCAGCAGGCATGGTGATCGGTATAGTCCTGGGATCTCTCATTGATGTGGCCAATGCAGGTGGCTCGCCCTGCGTGGTGACAGGAGATTGGCTCCCTTCTGGCGCTGCTTCCTGCTTAGCTGAAGCCTGGGGACTCTCCTTCGTCGGCTCAGGCGTCAGCTTGGGTTCAGCGCTTTCCCTCTGACCTTAGAGTGGCTGCGGAGCTGGAACCAGGTCCTCTAGAGCCGCAGGCTCCTTCATCGTCCGGTGGTTGAGTTCTGGGGGCAGCGGACACTCAGGGGTGATAGCTGGAGACACAGACAGAGCAGATGAAGGGTATGTAGCTGCAGCAGACAGTGAGGACTCAGGGAACTGCACAGCCTGAGCTTCACCTCCGGGAATCAGACAAGGTAATTCATGTTTAAATGATAGAGAATGAAAAAACACTTGCCTGTTTTCCAGGGGCATGATGTTTTCTGCTGCAGCTGGTTTGCAGTCATCCCTCTCTATGGCTACGGTGGACGTGGGCCCCTCAGAGAATCGTGGAGGAGCACCCCTGCAGGCACAGAGACAGGCAGAGCCGGGGGAGAAACGGCCAAACCCTCAACAACGGGAAAAAATGCCAAGGAGAAGGGGGAGGCAGCAGCTGCGGAAAAAGTAGACGCTGGCGAGGCAGCCGGAAGGGAAAATAGCACAGAAGGCACTGCTGCAGAGGTCTTCTCCCTCAGCGAAGGAGGGGCTGCTGACAGGGAGGCAGAGACATTCTTCTGGCGGCCCAGAGCTGGATGATGGCATCTCGGAGCTGGCGACGTGGGAGCTGAAGGCGAAGCTGGCAAACAAGGAGGGGAGAAGAACATCTGCCATGGAGAATGCGTCTGTGTCAGCTTCGGCTCTGCTGGAGGTGGCCCCATCGTCAGCCTGAGAAACAACCACTGAAGCGTGGAAAATGTGGACAACAGTTCCGCGTATTGGGAATATTTGCACAGGCCGGGGTGTGCCTCCAGGATCACCACCGCTCCATTCACGCTGTCCCAGGTCTTTTTGGGTCTGCGGGCAGCGAGAGCTTCATCCACAAAACTCTGGATCAAGTCAGCAGCCCACTCCTCCTCCAGGCTTGGGGACCCCGCTGCCTATCTCCCTTTAGTTGGCGGGGTCCGGCGCATTGGGGACATAATGAGCTCCAGGTGAGTGAAACACAAAAAATAGAAAAAGGCAAAATCCACTAACAACAGCAGCTGGGTCTCAACTGGTGGCAGTCTTCTGTCATGAATTGCCTCTCCGGGCCAATAAATGATACCCACACACTGAACTGCCGTTAGTGGAATTTATTACAAACAAAAAAGCAACACAAGTGCCAAGAGGTGCACGAAAACAAAGTTCAAACACTGAGGAAAAACTTAGAGGCGAAGATGATTCTAGATAAACTCACCAGAGTGGAATTGGACTCTGGTGGTGATGAGGAAAACAAGACTGCCGCAGTGAGAGAACAAACGGACAGTCTTTAAATAGTTGGGGAATATGATGAAATAATGGGCGGCAGGAGCGAGCTGCATGAGCAGGCAGGTGACCTAATTAAACAACAGCTCACAGCTGAGATGGCAAGGGAACAGGCAGTGAGACGATGACAGGGTGGGAGTGTCTGGAAGAGGAGGTAAGGCAGTTATGTCAAAAAGAATGAAATATAAATCCTGAACTACAGGAACTGACAAAATAATACTGATACTAAAGACATAAATAACTAACAGAATGATAAGCCACTAAGGAGACATCATAACACAATACAAAGGAAAACAACAAAAAAGCTTGAAAAAATACAGAAAATGTTCAGAAATAAATTAAGAGCCTGAGCCCAGTGAAAACCGTACTCAGCCTCATGACACTTAGCATCAACTGCGATCAAGCTTTTGTGATAACTGGCAGTGAGTCTTTTACAGCATTGTAGAGGAATTTCAGCCCATTCATCTTTGCAGAATTGCTGTAATTCAGCCACATTGGAGGGTTTTTGAGCATGAATCGCTTTTTTAAGGTCATGCCACAGCATCTCAATTGGATTCAGGTCAGGACTTTGACTAGGCCATTCCAAAGTCTTCATTTTGTTTTTCTTAAGCCATTCAGGGGTGGACTTGCTGATGTGTTTTGCATCATTGTCCTGCTGAAGAACCCAAGTGCGCTTCAGCTTGAGGTCACAAACAGATGGCCCGACATTCTCCTTCAGGATTTTTTGGTAGACAGCAGAATTCATGGTTTTATTTAACACAGCAAGTCTTCCAGGTCCTGAAGCAGCCCCAGACCATCACACTACCACCACCATATTTTACTGTTAGTTTGATGTTCCGTTTCTGAAATGCTGTGTTACTTTTATGCCAGATGTAATGGGACACACACCTTCCAAAAAGTTCAACTTTTGTCTCGTCAGTCAACAGAGTATTTTCTCAAAAAGTCTTGGGGATCATCAAGATGTTTTCTGGCAAAAATGAGACAAACCATGATGTTCTTTTTGCTCAGCAGTGGTTTTCATCTTGGAACTCTGCCATGCAGGCCATTTTTGCCCAGTCACTTTCTTATGGTGGAGGCATGAACACTGACCTTAACTATGGCAAGTGAGGCCTGCAGTTCTTTGGATGTTGTGGGGTCTTTTGTGACCTCTTGGATGAGTCGTTGCTGCACTCTTGGGGTAATTTTGGTCGGCCGGCCGCTCCTGGGAAGGTTCACCACTGTTCCATGTTTTTGCCATTTGTGGATAATGGCTCTCGCTGTAGTTCGCTGGCATTCCAAAGCTTTAGAAATGGCTTTATAACCTTTTCCAGACTGATAGATCTCAGTTACTTTGTTTCTCATTTGGTCCTGAATTTCTTTGGATCGCAGCATGATGTCTACCTTTTGAAGATCTTTTGGTCTACTTCACTTTGTCAGGCAGGTCCTATTTCGATGATTTCTTGATTGAGAACAGGTGTGGCAGTAATCAGGCCTGGGTGTGGCTAGGGAAATTGAACTCAGCTTTCCAAAGATGTGATAAACCACAGTTAATTTATGTTTTAACGGGGGAAGGGGGGCAATCACTTTTTCACACAGGGCCATGTAGGTTTGGATTTTTTTTTACCCTTCATAATAAACACCTTCATTTAAAAACTGCATTTTGTATTTACTTGTGTTATCTTTGTCTAATATTTAAATTTGTTTGATGATCTGAAACAGTGGGGCGGCGCGGTGGCGGAGTGGTTAGCACTGCGGCAGCACAGCAACTCACCCTTGGCTGGGGGATCCTGGGTTCGATCCCAGCCCCCGATCAACAGTGAACTGTGTGGAGTTTGCATGTTCTCCCCGTGTCTGTGTGGGTTTACTCCGGGATTTCTCCGGTTTCCTCCCACATGCCAAAAAACATGCAAGTTAGGTTAATTGGCATCAATTAACATCAATTAATTGGCTCCAAGATGGCGCCCACAGTGGTCGACATGGTGCTTCGCTGCCCTTTAATTTGTCTAATTTGTTTGTTTTTGTTCGTCGATTGTGTGACTGCTAGCTCTTATACTCGTGAAGAGCTATTAAATATCAGGACTCTCACTCCCACGGACCTTCTCCCAGTTTTTTTAGCTCCTGCCGCCGATCTGATTCATTGTTTGGCTCAAAGAGTAAGAAGGCGAAAAAGAGGAAAGCGAGGGGGGATTCTCGCTCGGCTGCAAAGGAGAGGCACGCGAACAGCCTTGCCTGGCATATTTCTATCCAATGCCAATTCTCTCTTGAACAAGGTAGAAGAATTAAGACTGCTGATGCGATTTAAGGACCTCGCTTCCTCGTCTGTCATCTGTTTCTCTGAGACCTGGCTTAAAGGGAACATACCGGACAGCGCGATCAGCCTCGAGGGATTTCAGCTGTTTTGTGCTGATCGCGTCACAGTGCTCTCCGGTAAGTCTATTGGAGGAGGAGTGTGCTTCTACATTAACAGCAGCTGGTGCTCTGATGTAACGGTGGTTTCACAACACTGTTCTACCGATCTAGAATTTCTCTCTGTTTACTGCAAGCCATTTTATTCCCCGCGGGAGTTCGCATCATTTGTTTTGATCGCTGTGTACGCCCCTCCCGACGCGGACGCGCGCGAGGCCCAGCGCACGCTCGCAGATCCCGTCCTACATGCGGAGCGGAATTTTCCAGACTCCCTGGTTATTGTGGTAGGCGACTTTAACCAGAGCAATCTGAGTCACGAGCTCCCCCGATACAGACAGTTTATTAAATGTCCAACCAGAGGAAATAACACGCTGGATCACTGTTACACTACAGTGAAGGACGCATATCGCGCTGTTCCCCGCGCTGCACTTGGACTATCTGATCACGTGATGGTCCACCTCATTCCCACATACAGACAGAGATTGAAGCTCACTAAACCTATTGTGACCACCACGAAGAAATTGACCAGTGAAGCTGGAGAGAAACTGAACACATGCATGGAAATAACTGACTGGGGCATGTTTAAAGGAGCCACACATGATCTTAATGAGTACACAGACACTGTGAACTCATATATCAACTTCTGTGAGGAGAGCATTCTCCCATCGCGCACCAGGGTGAGGTACTCTAATGATAAGCCCTGGTTCACTGCAAAGCTCAGACAGATCAGAAAGGAGAAGGAAGCTGCGTTGAAAAGTGGAGACAGAGACTGCTACAGGGAGGTTAAATATCGGTTTAACAGAGAGCTGAGGAGAGCTAAATCTGTGTATCCTGAGAGACTCCAGCAGCAGTTCACTGCTAATGACTCGGCTTCTGTGTGGAGAGGACTGAGGCAAATCACCAACTATCAGCCTCAGGCTTCTAAAGGTCAGGATGACAAAGCCCTTTGTCAAAAACTGTCCCAACATTACGCCCGTTTTGACACCTCGGCAGCTGTGTCCAACTCCCCCACTCCACCCAGCTCCACTGCCTCCTCGGCCCCTAATTCATCAAAAGCGGTCCCCCCCCTCCTCCTCCTCCCCCCCGCCCTTGTCATCAGTGAGCAGGACGTGCACAGACAATTCTCCAGACTGAACCCGCGCAAGGCCCCCGGGCCGGACGGTGTGTCTCCCTCCACCCTGAGACACTGTGCGAAAGAGCTGGCTCCTGTCTTCACAGACATTTTTAACACCTCCCTTAAGCTATGCCACATGCCGACCTGCCTCAAATCCTCCACCATTATCCCTGTCCCCAAGAAGCCACGGATTACTGGACTTAACGACTACAGACCTGTAGCGCTCACCTCTGTAGTCATGAAGTCCTTTGAGCGCCTGGTCCTGTCTCACCTCAAGTCCATCACCACTCCCCTCCTGGACCCGCTGCAGTTTGCCTACCGTGCCAACAGGTCTGTGGACGACGCAGTCAACCTGGCCCTCCACTCCATCCTGCAGCACCTGGACTCCCCGGGAACCTACGCCAGGATCCTGTTTGTGGACTTCAGCTCTGCATTCAACACCATCCACCCCACTCTGCTCCAGGACAAGCTGTCCCTGCTTGGCGTGCCTGACTCCCTCTGCAGGTGGATCACCGACTTCCTGACGGACCGGAGGCAGCATGTGCGGCTGGGGAAGTCTGTCTCGGACTCTGTTAGCATCAGCATCGGATCACCCCAGGGCTGTGTACTTTCCCCCCTACTCTTCTCCCTTTATACCAACTCCTGCACCTCCTCCCACCAGTCTGTTAAGCTGATCAAGTTTGCAGACGACACCACCCTCATCGGGCTCATCTCCAACGGCGACGAGTCCGTCTACAGAAAAGAGGTGGCCCAGCTGGTGTCCTGGTGCAGCCACAACAACCTGCAGCTGAACGCTCTGAAGACAGCGGAGATGATTGTGGACTTCAGGAAAGTCACAACCCCCCTGCCCCCCCTCACCATCACAGGCATCACCCGGGACCTCAAATGGGAGCCAACCATCAGCTCCCTCATCAAAAAGGCCCAGCAGAGGATGTTCTTTCTGCGGCAGCTGAGGAAGCTCAAGCTACCCACCAAGATGTTAGTGCAGTTCTACATGGCCATCATCGAGTCCATCCTCACCTCCTCCATAACCGTGTGGTACGCAGGAGCCACTGCCAGGGACAGACTAAGGCTGCAGCGCGTCGTGCGCACTGCTGAGAAGGTGATCGGCTGCAAGCTCCCATCTCTCCAGGACCTGTACATCTCCAGGACCCGGAGGTGTGCAGGCCGGATCATAGCCGATCCTTCACACCCTGGTCACGTACTGTTTGCCCCCCTCCTCTCAGGTAGAAGACTTCGGTCCATTCAGACTAAAACCTCCCGGCACATGAACAGCTTTTTTCCCTCTGCCATCAGACTGCTGAACATTAAGTGACTTATTGACTCTCGTGCACTATATACAGCAGCTCATGTCGTTCATCGCTGTTTTTCTGTTGCATTATCGACTGCACTGTGGTACCCCATATTATCTGCTACTCGCTAATTTATTTAAATCTGCCTTGACTAGTATTACTCATTATTATTATTATTATTATTACTTATTATTCTACACTTATTGCATGTTTTTAGTCTTTTAGTTTTTTAGTTTATCTCTTTATCTCATCATGTTTTTAATGTTGCAGCATGGCACCGAGACAAATTCCTAGTTTGTGTACTACATGAACAATGGCAATAAATCTGATCCTGATTCCTGATCCTGATTCCTGATCAAACTGGGGATTCTAAATTGTCCTTAGGTATGAATGTGAGAGTGAATGGTTGTCTGTCTCTCTGTGTTGGCCCTGCGATGGACTGGCGATCTGTCCAGGGTGTACCCTGCCTCTCGCCCAAAGATGCTGGGATAGGCTCCAGCCCCCCCGCGACCCAAAAATGGATTAAGCGGAAGAAGATGGATGGATGGAAGATGGATCTGAAACAGTGCAGTGTGACAAACATATAAAAAAATAAGAAATCAGGAAGGGGACAAACACTTTTTCACACCACTGTAAGAAGATCTTTGGGAGTCTGTGATCACCCATATAATGAACATGTCTGTCAGCCCAGTGAAGACAGGAGTCCATAAAATAACGTATAGGTCACATGACCCAGTCAGTGTCAGCACAGTAGTGTTAAGGTGCCTTCACACCCAGGGGTGCCTCCAGAAGTTTTTCATGTGGTGGGGGCACATGGAGGCCACTGAAAATCTTGGGGTGGCACATCAAAATCAAAAGCCAGTACTGAAGTCCAGACGTTCTCTATTGTCGGCCTCCATCGGTCTATGATGACCATGGAAGAGAATCTTAAACGTCTACTCTGCTGGAACAGTACCGCCTGTGGCTGAACAGGCCGATGCGCGAATGGCAGTCCCTGTCACACAGGTCGCACTTGTGGGTGATCTCCGTGCTGCTGGGTCTGTGGCGGTTCTTCCTGCGGGTCCTTTTTTCATCTGCTGCAGCAGTCAGTCTCTCTTCACCTGCATTAAGCTGTCTGGTCAGGGTGCCTCTCCATTTGGAGCGGTCCGTTGCAAGGTCCTCCCAGCGCTCTGTGTTGATCTCCAGTGCCTTCATGTCTCTCTTGCAGACGTCTCTAAAGCGCAGCTGTGGGCGGGATTCTGCCATCCTCCATACGGTGAACGTGGCCTAGCCAGCGGAGCCTGCGCTGCCTGAGTAGAGTGAACATGGAGGGAAGGCCGGCGTGGGACAGAACTTCTGTGTTGGGCACTTTGTCCTGCCAGGATATGTCCAGGATGTGGCGAATGCAGCGCAAGTGGAAGGAGTTCAGTCTCTTTTCCTGCCGGGCGTATGTTGTCCACGTCTCACTCCCATAGAGCAGTGTGCTGATGACGCAGGCGTTGTACACTGCCATCTTTGTCTTGACAGAGAGTTTGGGATTCTCCCACACTCGTGTGGTGAGGCAAGCGAGTGTGAAGGCTGATTTTCCAATCTTCTTGTTGATCTCTGTATCAAGGGAGAGGTTGTTGCTAATCGTGGACCCCAGGTACGTGAACTGATTCACGACCTCCAGCTCGTAGTCGTCGATGGTGATGGTTGGTGGTGCTTCGGTGCCTTGCACCAAGACGTTAGTCTTCTTCAGGCTGATGGTAAGCCCGAAGTCCTTGCATGCCTGGGAGAAGCGGTCTATCAGGGTCTGAAGCTCCTGCTGTGTGTGGGTTGCGACTGCAGCGTCGTCTGCGAACAGCATGTCTCTGATTAGAGCCTCGCGTACTTTGGTTCTGGCTTTCAGGCAGGCGAGGTTGAAAAGCCTGCTGTCAGATCTTGTGTGCAGGTAGATTCCCTCTGTTGCTGTGCTGAAGGCATGCCTCAGGAGCATAGCAAAGAAAATCCCAAAGAGGGTTGGCGCAAGTACACAGCCCTGTTTCACTCCGCTGCGTATGTTGAATGGCTCTGAGACGTTGCCATCGTGCTGCACTATCCCCTGCATGTTGGTGTGAAATGATTCGATGAGGCTTTGCAACTTTGGTGGGCATCCTGTCTTTGGCAGGATCTTGAAAAGGCCCTCTCTGCTGACCAGATCGAACGCTTTGGTGAGGTCGATGAAGGCGACGTACAGGGGCATGTTCTGTTCTCTGCATTTCTCCTGGAGTTGGCGGATGGAGAATATCATGTCTACCGTTGATCGCTCAGCGCGGAAGCCACACTGAGACTCAGGGTAGACACGTTCGGCAAGCTTCTGTAGACGAACGAGAACAACTCGTGCGTAGACTTTGCCAACAACGCTGAGGAGGGAGATGCCCCTGTAGTTGTTGCAGTTGCTTCTCTCCCCTTTGTTTTTGTAGAGGGTGATGATCTTGGCGTCCCTCATGTCCTGTGGTACGGCACCTTCCTTCCAACACTGGCAGAGGACGTCATGCAATGGCAGCAGTAGGGCGGTCTTGCAGTGCTTGATCAGGTCAGGGGGTATGCCGTCGTTGCTGGGTGCCTTGCCAGCGGCCAAACTATCAATGACCTTGCTGAGTTCATCGATGGTTGGCTCGGCGTCAAGTTCGTCCATGGATGGCAGGCAGTCGATGGCATCAAGGGCTGACGGTGTCACGGTGTTCTGTCTGGAGTAGAGGTCGGAGTAGTGTTCCACCCATCTCTCCATCTGCTTGTTCTTTTCTGTGATCATCACCCCAGTGGAGGACCAAGTGCTTTCTTGATGCCATCGTACATACCACGGATGTTCCCTGTTATGGCAGCGGTTTGAATGTCTTGGCTGAGCTGAGTCCAGTACTCGTTGGCACAGTGCCGAGCAGTCTGCTGAACTTTGCTTCTCGCAGCCCTGAGAATCTGGAGATTCTTCTCGTTTGGGTACTTCTTGTACTCAGCAAGTGCTGAGCACTTGGCTTCAATGACGGGGGTCATTTCGGTCAACGTGGCATCAAACCAGTCCTGTGACTTCGAGGTCTTCCTCCCAAAGGTAGCCAAGGCTGTGCGGTGGATGGTGTTTCGCAGCTCTTCCCACTTCTGCTTTGAAGATTCTCCTTCTTGTGGTACACCAAGTTCCTTCTCAAAGGTGGAGGCAAACTGCTCAACAAGTTCTGGTTGAGCCATCTTGCTGGTGTCAATCCGTGCCTTTCCAGGCTGTCTAGCACGATGGAATTTCTTCAGCTGCAGCTTGACCTTGCAACACACCAATGAATGGTCTGTGTCGCAATCTGCACTCTGGAACAAACGGGTGATTAGCACGTTCTTCAGTGAGGTGCGCCTGGTCAGGATCAAGTCTAGCTGGTGCCAGTGCTTTGAGCGTGGATGTTGCCAGGAAACCTTGTGTTGGGGCTTGGTCTTGAAGAACGAGTTTGTGATGCACAGATCGTGAAATGTGCAGAACTCGAGCAGCCGCTGTCCGTTGTTGTTCATTCTGCCCACGCCAAAAGGTACAAGACAGGAGGGCCAGGAGTCGTGGTCAGCACCCACTCTGGCATTGAAGTCTCCAAGGAGAATGAGTTGTTCAGAGTTGGGGATGATCCTGACAGTTGTTGCGAGATTCTCGTAGAACTCATCTTTTGCCTCTGGTGTGGCTGTCAGTGTTGGGGCATACACACTGACGAGGGTGACTGGGCCTTGAGTGGTGTTCGGGTGGAGGGTGAGGAGTCGTGCAGAGCCATTGCTGCCCGGTTCCACCATCTTCAGCAAGGTGTTCTTCACTGCGAAGCCCACTCCGTGTTCCCTGTGTTCATCACTGCCCTTTCCCTGCCAGTAGAACGTGTAGTCCTTCTCTCTCAGTGTGCCTGTGTCAGCCAACCGTGTTTCCTGGAGAGTGACGATATCCACTCCCAGTCTCTTCAGCTCATTATTGATGATGGCAGACTTCCTGGTGTCGTTGATGTCCTTGAGGTTAGCAGCGAGTCCTGTCATCATACTGCGGACGTTCCAAGTTCCCAGTTTTAGAGTTGGTCTCTTTTGTTTTATTGTCTTGCCTGGTGCGAAGGTTCTCAGCCTGCTGTTCGGACTTCTCCTCATCCCCATGCACCCAATGAGGAAAGCAAGCTGTGGCGGGACAACACCTTATTGGCTGGGGGCTGCCCAGCTTGAGGCGGGCGGTAGCTGTCCAGTGAGATCCGATGATCCCTCCCACCGTCGGGAACAACCCCTGGCGCCGCGCTCTACGCCAATTGAGCGGTAGTTTATAACCGGTAACTGTCATTCCCCGTGTTTTGTCTACGCCAAAGGTGAAGCTGGAGTGTCCTCTCCAGTGATCCGGTGTTCTACATTCCAGCATTGGGCGTTGGTAGGATTCAAGCCTGGGCAGGAAGATATGGAGGACAAGATGTTGCCCATGCAGCATGTCCTCCCTCTCCACGTCACTGATGACTCCAAAGGAACAGCAGGGCTGCTACAGTTTGGCACCAGCGCCGTTGCAGGAGCTGCCAGAACGATGTTGAGCACAACATAAAACTGCCTTAGGGGCTCCGACTCCGGATTTTTCCTCTGGGTTGACTCCCGAAGCCTTTCCCATGACCAGGTATGCCGCAAGGCAGCGGAGGTTTGAAATCAGGGTTTACCTTCCCCTAGATGGGCTACCTTCCCAGGTTGATGAGCCACCATCTACCCGAAGCATCTGGTTTTAAGGCGCCAGAGATCCGCCCTCGCCCCTTCTCCTATTAGTAAAAGCAGTTCCGCCGGGCTTAGAGACTAAACCACACGGGCAGGCTAGGAGTTGGACTTAGTTGTCAGAGGCTTTTCGAGACGCACGCCATAAGGAGCATTTTATGAGCACTGGGAGCTTAACCCCAGTGCCGCTCCTGGCTATGACAACCTTAGAACCAGACGTTCTCTAATTATAGGTAAAATACATGTTATCGTGCACTAATTCAGGAGTAGGATGCCACCTAAAACATCATCGCTCATGGAGGAGGAGGCAGGGGCACCCCCACTGCCACCACTTGGGCCCCCCAGTGGCCACCCCTGGTCTCTGCCACTGGACAGTCTAATATAATTTTATAACTTGTTTTTTTCCGTCATTTTTTACATGTAGTAGATGTTTAAGAACAATTGATGTGTTCTGTATATTATTAACAAATATTAACAAAATACATCAAACTAGGACAGATCACACTTCCACACTCTGAACTTGTTGTTCTTTTTCTAACTTCGCTCGGTGTTCCACTTTGGGAATTGCCTGGGGCATGACCAACTACGGAAGCTCCAATGACACCACATCTGTCAGTGACAGACAGGTTGTGCTGTGTTCAGGGTCCCGCCCCCCGATAATACCACGGCTAACCCAACCCGTTCAAATCATTCTTGCTTTCTTCCCTTGTGGAACTACGAGCTCCCTCAGCATATCCAGGTTGATTTGGTTAGCTGTTGAACTGTTCACAGGTGTACCCTAACGGAGCATGTCGCCAAACTCTTTTTTTTTTTTTTTTTTAAATGGCGCCGGAGGCAGGACCGCCGTACCAGCAGCACCTCTCTCGTGTCTTTTTCTTTCTATCTGTTTATTCCTGTATATAGTGTGTCTCTTATTAACCAGGGCTCTGTAGGAATACTCGGATTAAGACTGGACCAATTTTTTCTCTATTTTAGCCCGGTCTTCCTCTAGTTTTCTTTTCTTTTCTCTTGCTCAGGCAATGGAGATCAACAGAGGTGGGGATGGACGCATTGTTTACACACGCAAACAGCTGATTGCACTGAGGAGGCCGGCGCCTGGAGCACTGTGGCCAGCAGTGAAGCCCCTCATCCCGGTTGAGCTGAAGAGGAGACGCCGCGGGCGAAGGGCTGGAGTGAAGGGGAGGAGGAGGAGGAAGCATAAGCCGGCTGTACCGATGGTCATCACCGGGAACGTGCGATCGCTGGGAAATAAAACAGATGGTGCAGTGGTTAGCACCGCGGCAGCACAGTTTACCCTCGGCCGGGGGATCGCGGGGATCATGAGATCGTGGGTTCGATCCCTGCCCCCGGCCAACAGTGATCTGTGTGGAGTTTGCATGTTCTCCCCGTGTTTGCATGGGTTTACTATGGGATTTCTCCAGTTTCCTCCCATATGCCAAAAACATGCAGGTTAGGGAGTTAAGGGGCGCTTGCGCACGCAGCGACCGGTAGCTGGTGGCTTGTCACCAGACTGCAGAACAAAACTACCTACGGGTACAAAATAAGTCCAAAAAAAAAAAAAAAAAGATGAGCTTACAGTGCTGGTCAGGACGCAAAAGGAGTATCGTGAGTGTAGTATCATGTGTTTTACAGAGACGTGGTTACACTCACAGATGTTGGATGTAAACATAGCGATACCTGGCTTCAAGACTATACGGGGGGACAGAGGCATGATAAGCAGCAGGAAAAAGAGGGGAAGAGGAGTGGCACTTCTTGTTAATGAATGATGGTGTCATCCTGGACATATTTATGTGAAGAAAAAGTGCTGCAGCCTGGACATTGAACTGCTGGCTGTGAGTATGCGACCTTATTATATGCTGCGAGAAATGAAGTGTTCCTTAATTATTATCGTCTACATGCCTCCGTCAGCTGACGCAGCGGTGGCCTGTGACGTCATCAGCTCCACTGCAGCCACATTACTGGAGAAGCACTCAGATGCATTCATGGTCATCACAGGTGATTTTAATCATGTCTCAGTGGGAAAAACACTACCAAACTTTCACCAGTTTGTTGACTGTCCAACCAGAGAAAACAAAACACTGGATTTACTGTATGCCAATGTCAGAGATGCATATAGTGCCACAGCTCTACCCTCCATTGGCAAATTGGATCACTGCATGGTCATGTTAATACCCAAGTATGTTCCCCTTGTGCAAAGGCAACCTGCTTATACACGGACTGTGAGGAGGTGGACACAGGAGGCTGCTGATGCACTTCAGGACTGCTTCGAGACGACAGACTGGAGCGTACTCTGTGAACCACATGGGGTGGACACAGACAATATGACTGACTGCATCACAGAATACATTAGATTCTGTGAAGACATGACCCTGTCAGCTCAGACTGTACACTGCTTCTCCAACAACAGACCATGGGTCACCAGTGACCTGAAAGCACTTCTGAACAAAAAGAAGAAAGCTTTTAGGGCTGGAGACAAGGAGAAGCTGAGGGGAGTCCAGCATGAGCTGAGAGAGATACTGAGGAGGTGCAAGGACAATTATAGGAGGAAGTTGGAAGATAAACTCAGGCAAAACAATGCGTGATGTGTGGGAGGGAATGAAGAAAATAACTTGGTGCAAGGGGAGAGTCAGGCAGCCATCTGGGAGCCAGGAGAGAGAGATGAGGAACTGAATCTGTTTTTTAATAGGTTCAACTCATAGTCTGTCACCCCAACAATACAACCAGACCCCCACCCACCCTCCTGTGCAGAACCTCTCTCCATCTCCCCCTCCTCCTCCTCAGGGGGCACCAGGACCCTCCTTCACTTCACGGTGACTACAGAACAGGTGGAGAAACAGCTGGAGAGACTCCGTCAGCGGAAGGCGGCGGGCCCTGATGGCATCTCCGCCAGGAACCTGAGGACCTGTGCCAACCAACTAGCTCCGGTACGGAAACACCTGTACAACCTGAGCCTGAGTCTGGAGAGAGTACCGGTGCTGTGGAAGACATCCTGCCTGGTTCCTGTCCCCAAGAAGTCATCTCTATTGGACCTGAACGACTATCAACCAGTTGCCCTCACATCTCATGTGATGAAGGTCCTGGACAGACTGGTCTTAGCCTACCTGAGGCCGCAGGTGAAGACGTGGCTGGACCCTCTGCAGTTTGCATATCAGCCCCATTTAGGAGTTGAAGATGCTGTCATCTACCTGCTGCAACGAGCCCATCTGCACCTGGATGGTGGAGGAGATACTGTGAGAATCACATTTTTTGATTTCTCCAGTGCCTTTAACACCACCCAGCCACTGCTGCTGGGTGAGAAGCTGCGGGTGATGGGGGTTGACAGCTCTGTAACCTCCTGGATTACTGACTATCTGACAGGCAGACCACAGTTTGTCCGGTTGGGCAATGTCTTGTCTGGAGTGGTGGCTAGTGATATGGGAGCTCCACAGGGGACTGTGCTCTCTCCTTTTCTCTTTACCTTATACACCACTGACTTTCAGTACAACACTGAGTCATGCCACCTGCAGAAATTCTCTGACGACTCAGCTGTTGTGGAGTGTATAAGAGGAGGAGAGGAGGGGGAGTACAGGGCACTGGTAGATAGATTTGTGGAGTGTATGGAGCAGAATCACCTGAGGCTGAATGTCAGCAAGACCAGAGAGATGGTGACTGACCTCAGGAAGAGGAAGACACCTTCTCAGCCACTGCAGATTAGGGGGGAGGATGTGGGATTGGTTGAGGACTACAAATATCTGGGTTTCAGGATCAGCAGCGGGTTGGACCGGAGCTCCAACACCGATGCTGCGCACAAGAAGGGGATGAGCAGACTCTACTTCCTGAGGAATCTGAGATCCTTCAACATGTGCAGCAGGATGCTGGAGCTTTTCTACCAGACCGTTGTCCCCAGAGCCATCTTCTTTGCTGCTGTCTGTTGGGGTAGCAGTATCAGGGCCAGAGACACCAACAGACTTGACAAGATTATCAGTTGGGCTGGCTCTGTAATTGGTCTCAGACCGGAGACCTTTGAGACAGTGGTGGAGAGGAGAGCACTAAATAAACTGCGATCCATCATGGACAATCCTGATCACCCCCTCCACCACACACTAGACAGACAGCGAAGCACTTTCTCCAGTAGACTACTACAGCTTCGCTGTCGACTGGCCAGGTACAGGAAATCTTTCCTGCCACATGCCATTTCACTGTACAATAACTCACTCTGATGTTGTATTCTGGTCATAACTATGTTGCCACACTGCACCTTACAGACTAACTGGTACCTCACATTTCACTCTGCTCCTGACAGTCCTTTTTTGTGCAATGGGATGATTCATGCGTTTATACGGGTCATCATATATTAAGCTATGATGTATATAGGTTTTATAGTCGTGTTAGTTTTTACTTTCCACAGGTAATCTCCTTGTCTGTCATGTGTGTGTTTCTGTTGTTTGGTTGTCTACTGTCATGCTGCTGTTACACTGTAATTTCCCAGTTTAGGATCAATAAAGTACATCTATCTATCTATCTATCTATCTATCTACAGTGGGGAAAAAAAGTATTTAGTCAGCCACCAATTGTGCAAGTTCTCCCACTTAAAAGATGAGAGAGGTCTCCAATTTTCATCATAGGTATACCTCAACTATGAGAGACAAAATGAGAAAAAAAAAATCCAGAAAATCACACTGAAGGATTTTTAAAGAATTTATTTGCAAATTATGGTGGAAAATAAGTATTTGGTCAATAACAAAAGTTCATCTCAATACTTTGTTATATACCCTTTGCTGGCAATGACAGAGGTCAAACGTTTTCTGTCAGTCTTCACAAGGTTTTCACACACTGTTGCTGGTATTTTGGCCCATTCCTCCATGCAGATCTCCTCTAGAGCAGTGATGTTTTGGGGCTGTCGCTCGGCAACACAGACTTTCAACTCCCTCCAAAGATTTTCTATGGGGTTGAGATCTGGAGACTGGCTAGACCACTCCAGGACCTTGAAATGCTTCTTACAAAGCCACTCCTTCATTGCCCGGGCAGTGTGTTTGGGATTATTGTCATGCTGAAAGACCCAGCCACATTTCATCTTCAATGCCCTTGCTGATGGAAGGAGGTTTTCACTTAAAATCTCACGATACATGGCCCCATTCATTCTTTCCTTTACATGGACCAGTCGTCCTGGTCCCTTTGCAGAAAAACAGCCCCAAAGTATGATGTTTTCACCCCCATGCTTCACAGTAGGTATGGTGTTCTTTCTCCTCCAAACACGACAAGTTGAGTTTTTACAATAAAGTTCTATTTTGGTTTCATCTGACCATATGACATTCTCCCAATCCTCTTCTGGATCATCCAAATGCTCTCTAGCAAACTTCAGATGGGCCTGGACATGTACTGGCTTAAGCAGGGGGACACATCTGGCACTGCAGGATTTGAGTCCCTGGCGGCGTAGTGTGTTACTGATGTAGCCTTTGTTACTTTGGTCCCAGCTCTCTGCAGGTCATTCACTAGGTCCCCCCTTGTGGTTCTGGGATTTTTGCTCACCGTTCTCGTGATCATTTTGACCCCACAGGGTGAGATCTTGCATGGAGCGCCAGATCGAGGGAGATTATCAGTGGTCTTGTATGTGTTCTATTTTCTAATAATTGCTCCCACAGTTGATTTCTTCACGCCAAGCTGCTTACCTATTGCAGATTCAGTCTTCCCAGCCTGGTGCAGGTCTACAATTTTGTTTCTGGTGTCCTTTGACAGCTCTTTGGTCTTGGCCATAGTGGAGTTTGGAGTGTGACTGTTTGAGGTTGTGGACAGGTGTCTTTTATACTGATAACGAGTTCAAACAGGTGCCATTAATACAGGTAACGAGTGGAGGACAGAGGAGCCTCTTAAAGAAGAAGTTACAGGTCTGTGAGAGCCAGAAATCTTGCTTGTTTGTAGGTGACCAAACACTTATTTTACCAAGGAATTTACCAATTAATTCATTAAAAATCCTTCAATGTCATTTTCTGGATTTTTTTTTTTGTCATTTTGTCTCTCATAGTTGAGGTATACCTATGATGCAAATTGGAGACCTCTCTCATCTTTTAAGTGGGAGAACTTGCACAATTGGTGGCTGACTAAATACTTTTTTGCCCCACTGTATCTAAACTCAGTTTTCCGTTGTCGGTCTGGTTGTGCTGAGAGCTTCACACAAAGGGCAGTGTCCGTGTCAAGGTGAGCTGCTCTCATAGCTAGCTGGTTTTTGCTAACTAGTTATTGTGTGTGCTTGTGTAACTCAAGCTACCACACTGTGGTGGGCTTGTTTGCGGTTTGGTTAGCATTTGCTTGTTGGCTGACCGTGTAGCTTAATTGGTGTTCGGTTAGCATTAGCTTGTTCACTGAAACCAATAACAGAGTACTGCTAGCGTGTTACGAGGAGCTGACTCCCAGGGCTTTCATGTCTGAGCTCAACAAAACTCACAGCTACTGCTAGTGACGGCCAGGCTGACGTGTCATGACAAGCATTTTTTATAAGAAAAATCCCCCGTTCCCTTGGCTTCCGTCATATCAGTGGTTCAGCTGGGACTTCTCATGATGAGAGATTTTCAGCAATGGGTAGCAAACCTGTGTTTATGCCCCCGCTGTAATCTCCGCCGCAGGGTGACTATAACGCAGCGGTGTATTGTAGCACTCCAGCCTTGGAGAAATCCAGCAGCCCTCACTGCAGGGATGCCGCTGGGAACGGTATTATCCAGAGTCACTCTGACCACAGATGCGTCCCTGGTAGGATGGGGTGCAACTATGATGGGCAGAGCAGTGAATGGCCTGTGGCCTCAAAGCCAAGCCCAGGTTCACATAAATGTGTTGCAATTGCAGGCAGTGTTTTTAGCCTTAAAACATTTCCTCCCCTACCTTCAGGGACAACATGCTTTGGTCAAAACAGACAATTCAATAGTGGTAGTGTGGAAGAAGGAGGCAGACGAGGCAACTAGCGGAATGACACACAAACTTTATTCCTCTTCCAACATCAACTACAGTAAAACTCTATCTGGGTCACCTTCCTTTTATAACCTTTAATCCGTGCCATGAGACCCAGGGAGCCGAACAACAATACATTCAGTGGAACAAAGACATATGTGGCACATTAACATCCCATAACGCCAGACCCGCTTCTCACACCTTCTCTTTCTCCAGCGGCTCTGGCGCCTCCTGAACTCCCTGGGGGGCGAATAGTCCTTTCTGTTCCATCTGAGACCTCCCGATACCACTCCCCCCTCTTCCCCCCAGTTCCCGAATCTGGGTGGAGAATCCCTCACACAGTGCCACTACACAGCCCCCCCCCCCCCGAACACCTGGAAAGGGCACTAACCCCCCAGTCCTTTGGGCTTGAGCTGGCACCCATTGCAGCTGCAGTGGGAGGTCGCCGATCCAGTCGAAACACCCTGTTGGCAAGGTGTACTGGAGGGCACGTCAGTCTGTGGAAGGAAGAAGGGTGGGTGGGGGGTGGACATGTTAGCTTCGCAAGCGCAGGTCTCTACCGAGGGAACACCAACTTGCAGAGCCACCGACGGTGGGCATCCGCACCAGGGAGCTTCGGTCAACGCCACCTGCTCATCTGCCAACACAAAAACGGGCTTCAGCCTGTCAGTGCAGATGGTCTCCCTACGCCCCCCCAAGTCTAACACAAAATGCTTTGCCCCAGGCTCCAGCATCGTGAGTGGTCCGTCGTATGGTGGGCGCAGCGGGGTCCGGTGCGCATCTTGCCTGACAAAAACAAAACTGGAATTCTGCAAGCGTTCTGGGAGGAAGGTGCGGGGAAAACAATGGTGGACTGGGCCCGGCACGTTAAAAGCCTCCATACTGTGCAAAAATTGCGCAGGCAGATTGGCCCTGGGTGTGGGATTTTCCGGTAAAAACTCGCCGGGGATCTGCAGCAGCTGAGAAAAAACGAGTTCTACCGGGGAGGCTGCCAGATCCTCCTTAGGCGTGGAGCGCAACCCTAGAAGAACCCAGGGCAGGCGGTCAACCCAATTTGCATCCGTGAGCAAAGCTCTGAGTGCTGCCTTGAGCAACCTGTGAAAACGCTCGCGTAACCCATTAGCCTGGGGGTTGTATGTGGTAGTGCGGTGAATTTTGACCCCCATGCTCTGGGCCATTGCGGACCAGAGTTCTGAAACGAATTGCGGACCCCTGTTGTAAGTGATGTCTGACGGGGATCTGAACTGTGCAACCCAAGCCAACAAAAAAGCACAAGCCACTTCCATAGATATGGTGGAAGTCAGCGGGACCACTTCAGGCCAGTGCATGGTGTGGTCCACAATAGTCAAAAGATGAGTGAAACCTTGTGACGGTGGGAGGGGTCCCACCAAATCCACGTGGACGTGGTTGAACCTCCTGGCTGGGATTTGGAACAGCTTGAGGGGGCTCTGGTGTGCTTGTGCACTTTGGCCTGCTGGCACACGACACACGCTGCAGCCCACTCTTTCACCTCCTTGTGCAAGCGTGGCCAGACAAATTTCACCCCCACCAGTTCAACTGAAGCGTGCATGCTTGGACGCGAAAGGGAGTGGACTGACTCAAAAATGCGGTGGCGCCAAGAGCTCGCCCCCACCAGTTTAACTGAAGCGCGCACACCTAGATACAAAAGGGAGTGGACTGACTCAAAAATTTTCCCTTGTCACAGAGCAAGGGAGGACACCCTTCTCGCACCACCCTGCTCTCCAGCCTTAACCCAGTAGGCGCAGACTGGAGCGCGCAAATGTCCACGTCCCCAGCTTGCTCCGTGGCCATGGCAGGGAAATCTATTCCCATGTAGACCGGGGAGACTAACGCGCATGACAGGCAATTGGCCACGACATTGAGCTTACTGGCAACGTGTTGAATGTCAGTCATGAGCTTCGAGGTCGCAGCCAAATGTTGTTGCTGCCGGGCCAGCCACGGTTCTGAGACCTTGGACATTGCGTATGTTAGCGGTTTTTTGATCAACGAATGCAGTGAGCTTGCGCCCTTCCAGCCAAAACTAGAAATGGTGCGTTACCAGATGGAGAGCCAACAATTCTCTATCGAACATGCTGTATTTGCGTTCATTGTCGTGCAAAATTCGACAGAAAAATGCAAGCAGCTGCCATGAACCAGAGATGTACTGCTCCACCACTGCCCCTATGGCAGCATCAGACGCATCCGTAGTGAGCGCTATCTGTGCCGACAGGTCCGGGTGGGTGAGTAAAGTGGCATCCGCAAGTGCTGTATTGGCGTCTGTGAAAGCCTGGACTAGCTCGGGAGTCCAGTCGATGTTTTCCGCGGGCTTCTTTTTCTTAAGCATGGCATACAATGGCTGCATCAGCTGGGCTGCCCCGGGAGGAAATGGTTATAAAAACTGACCATTCCCAAAAACTCCTGTAGGGCCCTCACGGTCTGCGGATGCGGAAAATCTGACACAGTCCGCATCTTATCCGGTAGCGGAATTGTGCCCTCCGGCGAAATGTGGTGGCCCAAAAAATCAATCACTGGCACACCGAACTGGCACTTCGCTGGGTTCACTATAAGCCTGTGCGCTTCCAACCTTTGGAAAACTGTCTTGAGATGGGCGAGGTACTCCTCCTCGGATGCGCTAGCCACCAGAATGTTGTCTAAGTAGACAAAAACGAAGGACAAGTCACGGAGCACTGCGTCCATCATTCTCTGGAAGGTTTGGGCCACGCCCTTTAATATGAACGGTATGCATAAAAACTCGAAAAGGCCAAAAGGAGTTATTACCGCTGTTTTAGGAACATCCTCCTCACGCACAGGGACCTGGTCGTAACCGTGGACCAGATCCACTTTCAAAAAAACACGCTTCCCAGCCAGGTGCATGGAAAAATCCTGGATGTGCAGGATGGGATACCGATCGTGTTCAGTGGCGTTGTTCAAGCACCGGAAATCGCCGCACGGTTGCCACGACCCGTCAGCCTTAGGCACCATGTGTAGCGGGGATGCCCACGGGCTGTTGGAGCACCTGACGATGCCCAGCTGCTCCAAGTTGGCAAACTCCTTGCACCTGCTGATCAGTTCAGCTGCGTCCAGGCACCGAGGTCGCACGAACACCGGCGAGCCTTTTGTGGTTATAAAATGCTTGACCCTGTGTTTGGATACTGTAGCTGAAAAAATCGGGATTGTGAATGCTGGGAACTGTGCAAGTAAATGCTGGTACTTACCCCCAAGCTGTGCAGGGCAGGGAGGTGAAAGAAACAGCGTCCACTAAATGTCTGTTGGCAACATTGAATGAATGAATGAAGGAAGGAATGAATGAATGAATGAATGAATGAATCTTTATTTCGGATAGATTAAAAGTAAAGATTAAAAAAAACAGAATAATATAACAAAGGGGAAAAAATCCAACAAGGTCAAATTAGACAATAACTCCTCTGATTATACAGTTCAACATAAGTTATCCGAAATGGGTGATGGCTGAAGCCGCAGCTTATATTGCCCACCCATATTCCATCCAAAAATTCAAAAGAAAAACAAAACAAGTGCGATTACAATTCAGAACAAAGCTAAGACAAAATGTGACAAAAAAAAATTAAGCAACAACACAACAAAGACTGGATATGACAATCCTTATGTGATTTTACATGTCATCTTGTATATATGTTTGGAGTATTTCTTCCTTTAGTTTTTGTTTAAATTGTCCAAGCGTTGTATATGATTTTAATTCAGGTCCAAAATCGTTCCATAATCTTACTCCTTCCACTGAGACACAGTGTTGCTTGGTGGTAGTTCTCACTGAAGGTTTTCGAAATATACATGTTCCTCTAATAACTAATAACATGTTCCTCATTGACTAATAACCCATAAGCACATAAAAAATCTGCACCTAAAATGGGGGCAGAACATGCAGCTACCACAAAGTCCCACTGGAAATTGTGTCCATGCAAGCATATTGTTAGTGTCCGTTTGCCAAATGTCCTGATGGTGGATCCGTTGGCGGCCGTGAGCTCGGGACCACTGCCTCCTGCCAACCTGTCTGCGCTGACCGGCAGGATGAGGCTCTTCTGAGAGCCGGAGTCCACCAAAAACCATCTCACTGAACGTGTTTGTGACATAAATTCAAATTCAAATTCAAATGTTTATTTCAAACTCAGGGTTCATATTAAATGCAGAACTAAAACGAGTAAAAAATAAATAAATAAATAAAAGTATATACAGATCAGCAGTCACTCGGCGCTCTTGTAACAACAATAACATACAATATTGAACTCAGTATAAAATAGAATGCCACCACTTCCAAATGCTGGAGTGAAGTGTGAGTGACGAGTTGACAGTTGCTGATATAAGATGATTGTTACATGCCAGCAACCTTCTCATAAAACTGTAAACATTCTTTTGTATCAACTCGCCAAAAGACGGAATGTTTAAGGACACAAACATCTTGCTTGCACTCGACCTACGTGGTATATCAAACAACCTTCTTAGGGAGTTATTATATGCAATGCGGATTTTGTTCCTAACAGCAACATTGCTATTAAACCATAAAGGCGAGCAATACATTGAGGTACAGAAGGTCTTGAACAGCATACATTTAACATCAGGAGAACATCTATGGAAATTTCGCAACAGTAAATTTGTTTGAGCATAGAGTTTCCTGAGTTGTCTGTTACAATCAACATTGGTCTTATCAGATTCAATCCACACACCTAGGTATTTGACTTTTTCAACAAAGTTCAAGCTATTACCACAAAGTGGCATAACAGGATTCGAAGTATTGACACCCTTCGGTTTGAAAGCCATACACATAGATTTAGTACAGTTGAACAAGATGTAATTTTTTTCACCAAATTTTTCACATTCCGAGAGGAGATGTTGCATCGCTGCAGTAGACAAACTTAACAAACAGAGATCGTCAGCATAGAAAATGTGATTTAACTGTGCACCGTTAATGGAGCCGCCCACATTAGTATTGTTCAACAGTACACTGAGGTCATCAACCTCAATCATTGAGGTCATAACCTCAATCATTAAACAACAAGGGTGACAGTATACCACCTTGTTTAACACCGTTAGTCACATGAAATTTGGATGAGGTAATATTGCCCCACCTAACAACCATAGACTGCCTTCTGTACCAGTATAACAGGATGCTAACAATGCAAATAGGAATACCTCGATCGATCAGTTTTCTAAACAAATACCAGTAGTTAATCCTATCAAAAGCTTTGCTAGTGACATAATGTAGCACACAGGCCCAGGAAACACGCACGCAGGCTCAGGATAGATTTAACAGCTTTATTCAACAAGCAGGTGTGTGTGGATGGATGTATGCGGTATGGAAATGTGCTGGGGTGAACGCCGATGCGCAGGCAGCAGAGCAGCGCGCCGTACAGCCGGACAACCCTATGGAGACAAGAACAAAGGACAAGGGTAACGGGCATCACACCGAGACAGGGAATATGAGTGACGGTGTTGCTTACTTGCAGGGACAGGTGGCTGGCGTCGGCAGGCGATGAGCCCGGGAGACAGCGTCCTGCTGGGTCTGCGCAGTAGATGGAGATGCTATGGCGATGACGGGGGGAATCCGCCGCCAGGAGGGTCCACCTGTGCACAGGGGTGAGAACTTGGAAGACAAGGTAAGGAGTTCTTACGTGTCGTTGAATCTTTGCTGGTGATCTGAGGTAGAATCACGAGCTTAGGAAACGCTGATGAGAACAGACGGCTCCAGACTGCAGCAGAGGGCAGAGTGGGCTAAATAGCCCGCTGCTGACGAGACGCAGGTGTGCGCGCAGCTGAAGCCGCTGATGAGCGGCGGGTCGTGACAGCTAGCATCTAAAAACATAGCATAGACACTAGTGGATTGGCTTCTGAAGTAGTCTACAAATTCGTGGAGTAGGTAAACAGCCTTATCAGTTGAATGGGCTGACTTGAAGCCAAACTGATTGTCGTTTGTCCAGTGGTTGCAGCTGCTACTGACTGCTGGTCGTGCCGTCTTCCTGGCTTCTTGAACTGGCATGGCTGCAGGCAGCATTGGGCATTCGAGCCGAAGCAGCGATGATAGACAAATTGCCCCGTTCCTGCGACCCAACTACCAGCCATGACTCCTCAGTCTCGCTGGAGTCTCTCATGGATGCCAGTGCCTCTGCCTGCACGCTGAGAGTTCTGGTTGCCAAAAGGATGCGGTCTGCTTCCTGCGCCAGGGAGCTGTAGTCTTTGGCAACCAGCCCCGGTGAGTTGGCCAGGATCGCCCTCGCTGTAGCAGATAGGTTCCTGAGGAACAAGTGGGCAAACAGAAAAGATTCGTCATTCTTCCCCATCAGGGCCAACATGCTCTCCATGAGCTCCACGGCTGATCTGTCACCTAACTCTGAACGTGTTAGGAGTCTCTCTGCCCTCTCACTGTCAGACAGGATATAGCGCTGGAGTAGCATCCACTTGAGCGCTTCATATTTTCCTTGGGCCGGTGGCTCCTGGAGCAGGCTTGCCACCTATTGTATAAACATGTGCATCCGTGATTTTAGAAAATCTGAGCAGTTGTTTGTCTCCTGGGCCAGCCCTCACAAGGGCTCATCAGAGACTATCCCACTAGATTGTGGAGGTTATATCTCTGGTTTATAGATGTAAGGGCTTTTAGGCCCCACTAGGCATGCAAGCCCACTCCACCAGGTTCATGGCTATGTCCTGGGCCTTGTTCAGGGGAGCGTCTGTTAAGGATATTTGCGTGGCAGCCAGCTGGTCCACACCACACACATTTGTTAGGTTCTATAGGCTGGATGCCGCATGGCAATCATTGGCCGAGGTTGTGCTGGAAGCAGGTTCTGCTTCTACAGCATGAGGTCGTTTCCTGTAGCTGTGTGGGACACAGCTTTGAGATCATTGTTGCAAAAGAGGAGTGGGCTATATCTGCTATAGTGAAACACCGAGCGAAGTTAGAAAAAGAACGTTGGATTACTTAACGTAATTCCTAGTTCTTTGATAACAGAGTGAGGTGTTTCACCAACACTTCCCTCCTTGCAGGGTCATGGAAAGAAACCTGCCTAGAATTATTTGGGCGGGTCGGGTCAGCCGTGGTATTATTGGGGGGAGGAGCGGAGCCCTGAACATGGCACGACCTGTCTGTCACTGACAGACATGGTGTCATTGGAGCTTCTGTAGTTGGTCACGCCGGAGACGATTCCCATAATGAAACACTCTGTTATCAAAGAACCAGGAATTATGTTAAGTAATCCAATGCCTGGTTTGGTTGTTCATTACCCTGATTATATACATTTGTTCATGTATATTGATAAAATATATTAATAAATATTTAATATTAATAAAACTTCCTGGTGTTATTTTGTTCTTTATTGCTAGTGTTTTAATGATTCAGATGGATAAACTATGTCTTGGCACAACTTTGTACTCTCTGGGCCCTATTATAAGTCAACAGTGCGTTTTTGTGCCACGCTTCCCAACTTGCACCAGTGCTTTTGCTAGTTTCTGTCAGCGCATTGTCTATTTTATATGCTTTGCGTCACACCATCTAATTTCCTGTAGACAGTATGCTGGTTTTGCACTTGGAGGGGGAGGCTCATTTCAAAGAGATGTGGCAGCGTACAATCTCGTGCGCATTGGTATTATGGTGCATTTTATGACAGTGTGCTTTTGATCAGGAAAAAGAGGTTGGTTGTCATAAGCACATTGTTTAATTCTATTTCAGCGGCGTGTTTTGAAGTCGCCTGGTTCCTATGACAGGAGCACATGAGGAAACACGGCATGCACTGGGATTTATTATGAGTTATTTTAATGGACAGAGCTGTAACAGTTATAATTTAATCACCCACCATTTTAGTTATAATATAAAAATACACTTAATAATTTTTCATTCCATCCACATTTTCATTTTAATTGTGGACTTACTGTTGGAGTCTATAGGCATTAATGTGTTAACTTTTTAGGGGAATGAATAAATAAACAGGGAGCATGTGGATGCGGTGCACAGGGGAGGTATGGTTGGATGCTGTCAGTCTGAAGATTTTAATGACAAACCTGTGACAAAGTATTTTGTCCACTAATCTGTCATATCATCATATCTCATGTCCATTTGTGCTTGTGCATCCCATTGTTTTCTGTTATTAATTGAGGATTGTTAAATAGACACAGCTGGCCCTGCGATGGGCTGGTGATCTGTCCGGGGTGTACCCTGCCACTCGCCCAAAGATGCTGGGATAGGCTCAAGCATACTCCACAACTTGAAAAGGATTAAGCAGGTGAAGATGAAGGAATGAATGAATAAACGAGAAAAGCACTGAGAGGATGCATATCTCAACCAAGGCTCCTTCTGTCGCTCATGGATCACCTCCAAAATGTAATGGGTTTGTGTGTAGGCCTAGAGCCACATCTGGTGAAAATTTCATCCAAATCCATCCAGTAGTTTTGGAGTATTGTTGCTAACACTCTGTGAGAAGATAAGAGCTTTGGTTGAGGTATGCATTCTCAGATTATCACCAAACTGTAATGGCTTCCTTTCTAGCCCAAGGACCACATCTGGTGAAAATTTCATCCAAATCCATCCAGTAGTTTTTGTGTAATCCTGCTGGTGGAGGTACAGTGCATCCGCAAAGTATTCACAGTGCTTCACTTTTTCCACATTTTGTTCTGTTACAGCCTTATTCCAAAAGGGATTAAATTCATTTTTTATCATCAAAATTCTACACACAATACCCCATAATGACAATGTGAAAAAAGGTTTGATTTTTTTTTTTAGATTTTTGCAAAATTATTAAAAATAAAAAAACTAAGAAATCACATGTACATACATATTCACAGCCTTTGCTCAATACTTTGTTGATGCACCTTTGGCAGCAATTACAGCCTCAAGTTGCTGTTAACAGTTTAACAGTTTATTCACACACACTCATCACACATTATCAACAGCATGAATGAATTACAATATGAATTATCAACAGCATGAGTAGCAGTATACGAGTTTTTTCAAATATGATGTCACAAGCTTGGCACACTTATCTTTGGGCAGTTTTGCCCATTCCTCTTTGCAGCACCTCTCAAGCTCCATCAGGTTGGATGGGAAGTGTCGGTGCACAGCAATTTTCAGAGCTCTCCAGAGATGTTCAGTTGGATTCAAGTCTGGGCTCTGGCTGGGCCACTCAAGGACATTCACTGAGTTGTCCTGAAGCCACTCCTTTGACATCTTGGCTGTGTGCTTAGGGTCGGTTGTTGTCCTGATGAAAGATGAACCATCACCCCAGTCTGAGGTCAAGAGCACTCCGGAGCAGGTTTTCATCCAGGATGTCTCTGTACATTGCTGCATTCATCTTTCCCTCTATTCTGACTAGTCTCCCAGTTCATTCCACTGAAAAACATCCCCACAGCATGACACTGCCAAAACCACTGGCGTGGTTATGAGCCGTGCCTGGTTTCCTCTAAACATGACGCCTGCCATTCACGCTGAAGAGTTTAATCTTTGTCTCATCAGACCAGAGAATTTTGTTACTCATGGTCTGAGAGTCCTTCAGGTGCCTTTTGGCAAACTCCAGGCAGGTTGCCATGTGCCTTTTACTAAGGAGTGGCTTCCGTCTGGCCACTCTACTATACAGGCCTGATTGGTGGATTGCTGCAGAGATGGTTGTCCTTCTGGAAGATTCTCCTCTCTCCACATAGGAACACTGGAGCTCTGACAAGAGTGACCATTGGGTTCTTGGTCACCTCCCTGACTAAGGCCCTTCTCCCCAGATTGCTCAGTTTAGACGGCCGGCCAGCTATAGGAAGAGTTCTGGTGGTTCCGAACTGCTTCCATTTACGGTTGATGGAGGCCACTGTGCTCATTGGGACCTTCAAAGCAGCAGAAATTTTTATGTACCCTTCCCCAGATTTGTGCCTCGAGACAATCTTGTCTCAGAGGTCTAAAGACAATTACTTTGACCTCATGCTTGGTTTGTGCTCTGACATGCACTGTCAAATGTGGGACCTTTTATAGACAGGTGTGTGCCTTTCCAAATCATGTCCAATCAACTGATTGGACTGATTGGATCATGTCCAATTAAGCTGTAGTAACATCTCAGAGATTATCAGTGGAAATAGGACGCTCCTGAGCTCAATTTTGAGCTTCATAGCAAAGACTGTGAATACTTATGTACATGTGATTTTGTAGTTTTTTTAATTTTTTATAAATTTGCAAAAATCTCAAAAAAAATGAACATTGTCATTATTATTCAATTGTCATCATTATTGTGTGTGGAATTTTGAGGGGAAAAAATGAATTTAATCCCTTTTGGATTTGGTAACATAACAAAATGTGGAAAAAGTGAAGCGCTGTGAATACTTTCCGGATGCACTGTATGCACTCTGAGATCATCACCAAAATCTAGAATCAGAATCAGAATCAGAATCAGATTTATTGCCATTGTTCATGTAGTACACAAACTAGGAATTTGTCTCGGTGCAATGCTGCAACATTAAACATGATAAAATAAAAGAAATAAACTATACATGCAATAAAGTGTAGAATAAGAGTGAGTAATACTGGTCAGCAGTTAAAATATATTAGCGAGCAGCAGATAATGTGGAGAACCATATAGTGCAGTCGGTAATGCAGGAAGAAAACAGTGATGATTGACATGAGTCTGGTTTAGCTACTGTACATAGTGCACGAGAGTCAATAAGTCACTTAGTGTTCAGCAGTCTGATGGCAGAGGGGAAGAAGCTGTTCATGTGACAGGAGGTTTTAGTCTGGATGGACCGAAGTCTTCTACCTGAGGGGAGAGGGGCAAACAGTACGTGACCAGGGTGTGAGGGATCGGCTATGATCCGGCCAGCACGCCTCCGGGTCCTGGAGATGTACAGATCCTGGAGAGATGGGAGCTTGCAGCCGATCACCTTCTCAGCAGTGCGCACGACGCGCTGCAGCCTTAGTCTGTCCCTGGCAGTGGCTCCTGCGTACCACACGGTTATGGAGGTGGTGAGGATGGACTCGATGATGGCCGTGTAGAACTGCACTAACATCTTGGTGGGACTTCCAGTTATGGCTGCCACGTAAGAAGGACACGTCTCACTCTGCTCTGCTTCTGGAGAAAAAAAATCGGCAAATAACTCTCTCATTTGGGACAGAATGTATCCCAGCGTTTGAGCGAGGATATGTCGGTGAAGCCTAAGGCTGGAAAACCAAGTAGAGGAAAAAGCGAGCCGCAGAAACAGTCCAAATTAACGGACTTTCAGGTCTGTGACGCAGCAGAGAAAGCACCAAATATGGCGAAGGAAGCTAACAATGGCGCGGGAGCTGCGGGAAGCGACACAGGTGCGTTGCTGGCGGCTATGAGTTCAATGAGAGCGGACTTTTCCTCTAGATTTGATGGGATTATGGCAGCGTTGGAAGGAATGAGAAAGGAATTGGGTGACTGTGTGGAACGAATGGCGCAGATGGAGCTTCGTATTTCCAGTGCTGAAGATGAAGTCAATTGTCTCCAATTAAAGGTGTGCACTTTGGAAAAAAAAAAATAAATGTCTGGAAGAAAACATTCTGGATTTGGAGTCCCGGTCGAGACAGAACAACTTGAGGCTGGTGGGTCTACCGGAAGAATCCGAAGGTCGGGACCCGTGTTCCTTTCTGGAAAAGTGGATTCCGGAGGCGCTGGGCAGTGCGGAGCTGCGGCCGGCGGTGGTTTTGGAGGGCGCGCATCGTATTGGCCCACGGAGAGATAAGGGACCACCGAGGACCTTAATTATGAAGTTTGTCAGCAACAGAGACAGGATGAAGATCTTCAACGCAGCACGAGCTAAAGGAGAGATTAAACACCAGGATCAGCAGGTGCGGTTCTACCCAGATTGGGCCACAGGAATCCAACAATTGAGGAAGCAGTATGATCCCGTACGTAAGGAGCTGCGCAACCTTGGGATTCGTCATGGTGTAATCTATCCTGCGAGACTGGTGACCACGTATGGGGGCAGAACCCACATCTTCAAGACCCCAGAGGAGGCGCAGGAGTTTATCAAGAAGATCCAAGAAGAAGAGACTGGTGGGAGCTAAGCATGAACAAAATATAAGGTAGAATAATTAAGCATTTGCACAGGCATCTGACTGACTTGAAGCAAATAGCAAGTTTACAAAATATAGATTGCATTGTATAATTAAAAAACAAACAAACAAAAAAAAAAACTATGATGTACAAAGTTGCTAAAAATTTTGGAGTTAAGTTGGAAAACTACAGAGGAGAGTTAATGTTACGTCATTAAAAGCAGTAGAGTTAGGGTGATTGGGAGGATGAAGAAGGAGTGGCTTAGGCTGATCCTCGTGGATGTGGAGCAGTCGATGGCTATATCGGGAGACGGAATTTTTCTTTTGATTTTGGGGGGTTTGCCACAAGTGTGGGAAGGGGGAATTTGTTTGCGTGTAGTTTGTAGGATGAATGTTCAACCACTCATTTTTTTGCTTCTCTGTATGAGCATGTTTACACTGCAAGGTAATCCCAAACTCCCTATTGATCATAAACCAAAGCGTTAATCTTAATTTAACTTCATGGAATTGCAGAGGTCTACAAAATTTAAAAAAACTTAAACAAGTTATGAATAAAATAAAAGACATGGGTTCAAAAATTGTGTTTTTACAAGAAACTCATCTAATAGAGGAGGATGTAAAAAGAATTAGGAGTAGATGGCAAGGAAGTGTTTTCACCTCATCATTTTCATCCCGAGCCAGGGGAGTTATGACTCTCATACATAAATCAGTCCCTTTTCAAGTGAAAAATGTAATTGGAGACAAATTTGGAAGATATGTAATCATTCAAGGATCTTTGCTATTAGAAAATATAAATTTGGTGAACCTATATGGTCCCAATATAGATGATCAAAAGTTCTTTGCTAATTTATTTCTTATCTTATCATCACTTACAGGGCAACATATAATAGCAGGGGATTTTAATTGTACATTGAATCCTGGTATAGATAGATCAACAGGACTGGACTGTATGCACAATGGATGTTGGATGACCATTAATCATTTTATGAAAGAATTGAGATTGCTAGATATATGGAGAGAAATGAAACCACAAGTCAAAGCCTACTCTTGTTATTCCAGTACCTACAAGACATTCTCACGTGTTGATTATTTTTTGATTTCCACAGAATTAAGGTCCAAGATTCAAAACTGCTTTTATGATAACATCGTGATCTCTGATCATGCACCCTGCTGTATAGTATATGTAGATAAGAAATTGACAAAGGAATCAGGTAGATGGCAATTTCAGCATAAATGGCTTCAGGATGAGGAATTTGTCAAGCACATAGAAAAACAGATAGATGAGTTCTTTGATATCAATACTACACAAACATCAGCATGTGTAAAGTGGGAGGCTTTCAAAGCTTTTATTAGGGGACATATTATTAGTTATACAGGTTCAAAATCTAAGAAGACTCGAGAGGAGAGAGCCCAATTGGAACATAAAATAAAAAAATCTTCAGGAAAAAGTGTATGCAGGAAGTGATCCAAGGTTGGAGAAGGAATTACTGATTTTGAGAGCTGAATACGACAAAAAATCAGCGAATAGAGCTGCCTCGAGTCTTCTAAGATTGAAACAATCTTTTTATGAACAAGGTGAAAAATCAGGAAAATTATTGGCATGGCAGATTAAACAATTAGAAATTAAAACACCAATTACCAGTATTATAAGTAACGGACAGGTAGTTATAGATCCTTTAGAAATTAACAGAGCCTTTAGAGATTACTATGAAAAATTATATGATACCAAAAATGAATCTGATTTAACAAAACTAAATGGGTTTTTGAACGAACTATCTATACCGTGTATTCCAAATGAAAACAGGGAGATATTGGAGTCTAAAATTAGTCAAGAAGAAGTTGGGCTAGCCATTGATAATATGAAATCAGGAAAAAGTGCAGGACCAGATGGTCTTCCAGTTGACCTTTATAAAAAATTTAAGAATAAATTAATAAAACCTTTTTTGGAAATGGTTTTAGAAGCATTTCAAAATAATAATTTACCATCATACATGAATAATGCCTTAATTATACTGTTGCCAAAACCAGGTAAGCCCTCTTATAAATGTGAAAATATGAGACCAATAAGCCTATTAAATGCCGACCTTAAGATAATCTGTAAAATTTTAGCAAGACGAATACAAGAAATTTTACCAAATATTATTAATCGAGATCAGAATGGCTTTATAAAGGGAAGACAAGGCTTCCATAATGTAAGAAGACTATTTAATATTATTTATTTTAATAAAGAAGCACCGGATACAGCTCTCCTATCACTGGACGCCGAAAAGGCCTTTGATAGAGTCGAATGGCCCTTTCTTTTTGAAGTCTTACAAAGGTTTGGACTTGGAAATAATTTCATAAAATGGGTTCAGATAATATACAATAATGCTACAGCAGAAATCCTAACAAATAACAATATTTCAAAATCAATAAAAATCAATAGAGGATGTCGACAAGGCTGTCCACTTTCACCTTTACTGTTTACTATGGCAATTGAACCTTTAGCGATGGCGATACGTTTACATTCACAAATATATGGAATTAAAGTTGGACCAACAGAACATAAAATCTCCCTGTACGCCGATGACATAATTTTGTTTATGTCGAATCTAAAAAAAATCAATTCCGACCTTGTTGAATTAAATAAAGAATTTTGGGGAAATATCAGGATATAAAATAAATAAAACTAAATCTTCAATATTAATGCTAAATGAGACCCAGAGAAATTACCCAGACCCTGAGGTAAATCAATTCAACGTTGTAAATCAGTTTAAATATTTAGGAATCCAAATTGTGCCTAAGCTAGAATCAGTCGCCAGTGTCAACTATGAAGCCTTAATGACAGATATCAATGAGTCAATTCAGAGATGGATGTCACTACCAATGTCGATGATCGGGAGAATCAATATACTTAAAAGTAATATTTTACCTAAAATACTTTATTTATTTCAATACATTCCCTTACCACCACCTTTAGATTTATTCTCAAGAATTAAAAAAAAGTTAGTGGAATTTATATGGAACAACAGGAGGGCTAGATTACGTCTGTCTTTATTATATTTACCATTTGATCGTGGAGGTCTGAAATGTCCAAATTTTATGTTGTATTATTGGTCGGCACAACTGAGGTCTATGACATATTATTTTTCATTAAATGATCTCCCTCACTGGACTGAAATGGAATCATACAATTTACCTTTACCTCTTCCCATATTCATATACTCAGATTCGGCAAAAAAATTACAAAAACAAGTTAAAAATCCATTTGTAAAGCATATGATCAAAATATGGTGTGAAGCTAAAAATTATTTAAAAGAACCACAGTTATTGTCACCATTTAGCCCAATATGGGGTAATCAATATTTTAAACCAGGAAGAGCGGACGCTGTATTTAAAGTATGGAATTTAAAAGGGATTCAAAAGATTCAAGATTTATATTTGCCATGTGCAGATAACATAATGTCTTTTGAAGAGCTGAGGGTCAACTTTAATCTTAATAGAACACATTTTTTTAAATATCTTCAACTTAGAAACTTTATTCGATCAAATCAAAATAAAGCTCTCACTCGACCTATTTATTCATCCTTGGAAAAAATGTTGATGAAAGATAGTAAAAGAAAGGGTATTATTTCAGAGTATTATAACTCATTGACACTATCCTCAAGTGAAAATTCACAGAAAAGATTAAACTACTGGAAAGAAGATCTGCAAATTGAAATTTCAGAGGAACAATGGGAATTGGCTTGTACAGAAACCCAAACCAAATCAATAAATGTACGTCTTAAATTGATACATTTCAAATGGTTAATGTGGATGTATGTTACACCGGAGGAGTTAAATAGATATAACAAAAATATACCAGATACATGCACAAAATGCATGGAAAGTAAAGGAACCCTATTTCATTGTGTATGGGAATGTAGAATAATAAGAATGTTTTGGGAAGAGGTGAGGGTAACAATTGAAAAAATAATCTCAAAACAAATCATTTTGAATCCTAAACTGTTTTTGTTGGGTCTGTACCCAGAAAAGCATAACTTTAATAAAAGTGAAAGAACATTCATAGACCTCAGTTTGCTTAATGCCAAAAAATGTATTGCACTATTATGGAAAAAGACTCATAGACCAGATGTGACTCAGTGGTTAAGACAGATGTTAACAAACCTTCCATTAGAAAGAATAACATATATACTGAAATCAAAGGAAATTGTGTTTGAGAATATATGGAGACCTTTTATTGATCATGTAAAAAATTTAAACATAACTCTTGAAGAAGAAGGTGAATGATGTGTGTGGACCTTGTAAATTCCGAACTGGTGAACATAATATGTATACTTATGTAATGGATTGTCTAGACTAAACAGAGGAGCATTGTTGAAGACTTGATTTTGTTGGTGGTTGTTGGTGTTTTTAGTGCATTTTTTTTTTTTTGTAGTACTTTAGTGTTAGTGTTTGATTGTTTGTGTCATGTTTGTTTAAAAAAAAAAAGGTTCAATAAAGATATTGTGAAAAAAAAAAACATCTTGGTGGGTAGCTTGAGCTTCCTCAGCTGCCGCAGGAAGAACATCCTCTGCTGGGCCTTTTTGATGAGGGAGCTGATGGTCGGCTCCCACTTGAGGTCCCTGGTGATGGTGGTGCCTAGGAAGCGGAAGGAATCAGCAGTGGTGATGGGAGAGCCTGTGAGGGTGAGGGGGGGCAGAGGGGTTGTGACTTTCCTGAAGTCCATAATCATCTCCACTGTCTTCAGAGCGTTCAGCTGCAGGTTGTTGTTGTTGCACCAGGACGCCAGCTGGGCCACCTCTCTCCTGTAGGCGGACTCGTCGCTGTTGGAGATGAGCCCGATGAGGGTGGTGTCGTCCGCAAACTTGATCAACTTGACAGACTGGTGGCTGGAGGTGCAGGAGTTGGTATAAAGGGAGAAGAGTAGGGGGGAAAGTACACAGCCCTGGGGTGATCCGGTGCTGATGCTAGCAGAGTCTGAGACAGTCTTTCCCAGCCGCACATGCTGCCTCCGGTCCGTCAGGAAGTCGGTGATCCACCTGCAGAGGGAGTCAGGCACGTTGAGCAGGGACAGCTTGTCCCGGAGCAGAGCGGGGCGGATGGTGTTGAATGCGGAGCTGAAGTCCACAAACAGGATCCTGGCGTAGGTTCCCGGGGAGTCCAGGTGCTGCAGGATGGAGTGGAGGGCCAGGTTGACTGCGTCGTCTACAGACCTGTTGGCTCGGTAGGCAAACTGCAGCGGGTCCAGGAGAGGGGTGGTGATGGACTTGAGGTGGGGCAGGACCAGGCGCTCAAAGGACTTCATGACTACAGAGGTGAGCGCTACAGGTCTGTAGTCATTAAGTCCAGTGATCCGTGGCTTCTTGGGGACAGGGATGATGGTGGAGGATTTGAGGCAGAGCGGCACGTGGCATAGCTTAAGGGAGGTGTTAAAAATGTCTGTGAAGACAGGAGCCAGCTGTTTCGCACAGTGTCTCAGGGTGGAGGGAGACACGCCGTCCGGACCGGGGGCCTTGCGCGGGTTCAGGGATTCAGGGAGAACTGTTTGAGCACGTCCTGCTCACTGATGACAAGGGCAGGGGGGGGAGGAGGGGGGGCGCGCCTTTGATGAAGTAGGGATCGTGGAGGCTGTGGAGCTGGAGAGAGGGGGGGAGTTGGACACAGATGACGAGGTGTCAAAACGGGCATAGTGTTGGGACAGTCTTTGACAAAGGGCTTTGTCATCCTGACCTTTAGGAGCCTGAGGCCGATAGTTGGTGATTTGCCTCAGTCCTCTCCACACAGAAGCTGAGTCATTAGCAGTGAACTGCTGCTGGAGTCTCTCAGAATACACAGATTTAGCTCTCTTCAGCTCTCTGTTAAACCGATATTTAACCTCCCTGTAGCAGTCCCTGTCTCCACTTTTCAGCGCTGCTTCCTTCTCCTTCCTGATCTGTCTGAGCTTAGCTGTGAACCAGGGCTTGTCATTAGAGTACCTCACCCTGGTGCGCGATGGAAGAATGCCCTCCTCACAAAAGTGGATATAAGAGTTTACAGTGTCCGTGTATTCATCCAGATCATGCGTGGCTCCTTTAAACATGCCCCAGTCAGTTATTTCCATGCACGTTTCCAGCTTCTCCTCAGCTTCACTGGTCCATTTCTTCGTAGTGCTCACAACAGGTTTAGTGAGCTTCAATCTCTGTCTGTATGTGGGAATGAGGTGGACCATCACGTGATCAGATAATCCGAGCGCAGCACGGGGAACAGCGCGATATGCGTCTTTCACTGTGGTGTAACAGTGATCCAGCGTGTTTATTCCTCTGGTGGGGCATTTAATAAACTGTTTGTAGCGGGGGAGATCGTGGCTCAGATTGCTCTGGTTAAAGTCGCCAACCACAATAACCAGAGAGTCTGGAAAAATCCGCTCCGTGTGTTGGATGTGATCCGCGAGCACGCGCTGAGCTTCGCGCGTGTCTGCATCGGGAGGGACGTACACAGCGGCGAGGATGAATGAGGCGAACTCCCGCGGGGAATAAAATGGCTTGCAGTTAATAAAAAGAAATTCCAGGGCGGGAGAACAGTGTTTGGAAATTACCGTTACATCAGAGCACCAGCTGCTGTTGATGTAAAAGCAAACTCCGCCTCCTGTGGTCTTGCCGGAGAGCTCTGTGTCACGATCAGCACGAAACAGATGAAATCCCTCGAGGCGCAGCGCGCTGTCCGGTGTATTTTCCCTGAGCCAGGTCTCGGTAAAACAGAGGGCAGCCGAGGAAGAGAGGTCCTTAAAACGCATCAGCAGTCTTGGTTCATCTACCTTGTTAGAGAGAGAGTTGGTATTGGACAGAAATATGCCAGGCAACGCCGTGCGCGTGCCTCTCCTGCGAAGCCGGACGAGAGCGCCCGCTCGTCTTCCTCTCTTTCGCCGTCTCACTTTTTGAGCCAAGCAATGAACCAGATTGGCGGCAGGAGCTAAAAAAACTGGGAGTAGGTCCGTGGGAGTGAAAGTCCTGATATTTAGAAGTTCTTCACGGGTATAAGAGCAAGCAGACACACAATTGACAAACAAAAACAAACAAAGGGCGCAGCGAAGCACCATGGCGACCACTGTGGGCGCCATCTTGGCGCCCACAGTGGTCGCCAAGATAGAATGATTAGATATTATGATTAGATATTATGATTAGATATGAACATATCTAATCATATATTCCCATTACACGTCTTTCCTGAAAATTTCATCAAACTCAATTCATAACTTTTTGAGTAATGTTGCTAACAGACAAACAAACCAACCAACATTGGCAAAAACACAACCTCCTTGGTGGAGGTAATGAATTAATGAATAAATGATTGAATGAATGGATACAGCAGAGTTTTTCATTGCACAGAGGGGGGAAAAAAATGCTGCGTGGGTATACAATTCAGTCCTCTTTTTATTTTAATTACCAGACCACAGTAAGACCAGTCTGCCCTATATCGGGAAAAGAGCTGTCAACACCCTGAAGAAAACACAACAATTTTGCATTCAGCAGAGGAGATTAACAATCTCAGCTGTCATGAGCAGCTCCTAGTTCTCACTTTAAACGAGAAGTTTGGATGGATTATAATCATCACTCTACTAAAGCAAGAAATCTGTGTGTGTGTGTGTGTGTGTGTGTGTGTGTGAGAGAGAGAGAGAGAGAGAGAGAGAGAGAGAGAGAGACGTTTATAGGACATCATAGGACAGCCTATGATTTCTGCCTGATCATCATAGGACGTCCTATGAACTCAGGCATCATAGAACGACTCGCGATGTCTATATGACGGCACATAGACAAATGTGTCTTTATGATGTCATATACGTCAAGCCGACAGCACATAGACAAATGTGTCTTTATGATGTCATATACATCAAGGCTGCCTTCATGTCTTTAAAGCATGTTTATAGGACATCATAGGACGGCCTATGATCTCCGCCCAATCATCATAGGACGTCCTATGATGTCATATACAGTGACATCAGGCAACATGTCTTTATGATGTCATATACATCAAGGCTGCCTTCATGTCTTTATGATGTCATATACAGTGAGTCCATGCCGGAAAGCCTCTTTTTGCTCAAATCTATTTTCATGATCTTGTCCATGAACTGGAATTATGACGCACCTATCCCTCAACCAGTGGTCTCAACGAAGAAGAAGAAGACCCACCAGCTGGAGAGCAATAGAATGACGACAACTGCTGCACGTCAGAAAAGATGCCATGAAGATGAAACACCTGAGGTTCCAGCAGTACATTGCACCCGTCTGAGACAGGAGGACACCCTTCACCAGCATAGGGTACAACAGACTTTAAAGCAAGTTTCTAGGACATCATAGGATGGCCTATGATCTCTGCCTCATCATCATAGCACGTCCTATAAACTCAAGCATCATAGGATGACTCGCCATGCCTACATGACGACAAATGTGCAACCTTGACGAATGCCAGTCTACACTACAAATGTGTAAAATGCCAAGCAAAGCATTGATTTTCTCTGGGTGCTTCAGTTTTTTGGTTTCTACGGGCATACACGGGCCTTCCTGAACAGGGTCGAAAGCCACTTTTTCAGGATTGTGCCCATGAACTGGAATTACGACGCACCTATCCCTCAACCAGTGGTCTGAACGAAGAGAGAAGAAGACCCACCAGATGGGGAGCAATAGAATGAGGAGAACTGCTGCACATCAGAAAGGATGCCGTGAACATGAAACACCTCAGGTTCCACCTGTACGCCGCAGGCATGACTGTGAACAACGCAGCCATCTGAGACAGGAGGAGACCCTTCAGCAACAGGCATGCAGAAATACTTGCTTATACTTGGTTTCTACGGGCATGGACGGGTATGCACGGGTATGTACTAGTGTAACTGAAGGAAATTTTACAACTCTGCCAAAGTCATGGGCAGAGAAAGACTGGCATAATCTCCTGGATTGTAGCCTACAGCTCTCTTCTATGCATAATTATGATCACGTCTCCCGTTGTGAGTGGGGCTGTGGAGAAGATTAAAAAGCTCCCTGCCCTTAAACACAGTTTCACTTTTTGAAAAAGCCCGCATTGTCCTCAGCGCAAAACGGATTTGTCCTCTCATTTAATATACTGTGTTATATCATATTAGTATTAAGCTTTTAATCTCACTCCCCTGTATAATAAAGGAAATGAGAACAAAGACAGCAATTGTTTTATTTTATCTTATACCCCAAATACACCTCTGAATAAATAAGAGCATTAGGACAGTTGCTTTGCATTTCTCGCTCGGCGGAAAATTTGTTTTTGCACTGCTGCAATTGGAACTTAGAAATGCCCATAAACACACCCTGCGCATCTGACAATTGATTATGGACTGCACTACTGTAATACAGCTCTGAGTGTTTCTAGGTGCTTGTAAATTTGCTTTAATTAGTGAATGGTTTTTTTTAGCATGATTTTTAGATTTCATACTTTTTCTTGTAAATTTCAAAAACATTTTCCTCAAATTTGTGCCTTTTTTATAAATTTTGACTCTTTTCTTGGAAACTTTCACTTTTCTTTTTCACAAATTTGACTTTTCTTTTGTAAATTTGCAACTTTTTCAATTGACACTTTTTTTTAAAAAAAAAATACAAATTTTTTTGTACTTTTGGAAATGTTTTCCCTCAAAAATATGAGCAAAAGAGTCACATGTGGTTCCAGTGGCCAGGTTGCATACCGCTAGGCTACATGCAGGAGAAGAAGTGGACAGATGAGACGCTGCTGTCATGGTTCTGGCACTGAACCGTAAGTCAAAAGAGCTTTTGAATGACAACACTGCCTCTAGCAGGGTGAGATAAGGGACAATAGTCTCTTATCGGAATAGTCCTCTGGAGGGCAGCAGCAACTTCCTGCTGTAAACCTCAGCAAAATGTTCCAGAACACTGAAACTGCTGGGTTGAGGGCTTCAGGTGTATCATGTTCAAGATTCATGAATCCTCTGGTTCATGTGGATGTCATTTGATGTGACCATGCTGTGTTTCTGAAGGGGCTGAATGATCCCCAGCAGGGATATATTCATTTTTGGATGTAAATGGTGTTCACTTATGTAGTGCTTTTTCTCATTCTTGGATGACCAAAGCGCTTTGCAAATCCAACTACCTACCCATTTATACACATTTACACATTGATGGCGGGCAAAGCATGCAAGCATGGGGCCCTCTTCAGCCTTTGTTCTCTTTTTTTGTTTGTTTTTATTTTCTATTCATGCAATCAAAGTGAGAAGTAACACACAATCACAAAGTTCCAAGAAAAAGGTCACAAATTTGAAGAAAACAATAAAGGTCACAAAGTTTCCACGAAAAAAAATTACAAATTTTCTGGAAAAAAGTTGCAAAGTTTCATGAAAAAGAAACTTAAAGTCATAAAGATAAGTAAAAAAACAAACTTGAGGAAACTTGAACAATAAAGATGCAGATTTATGAGAAACTCTGCTCTTTTTCTTTTTCCTTATGTTTAAAGGCAAAAATTGAGGACTTTCAAATATATCTGACCCTAAATCTATCAATATACGCTGTTATATTCTGTTACCAGAGGTTGGAAAAATAGCCATGAATTGTACTCAAGCAAAAGCAGTGTTACATTATATTCACTACTCAAGTACAAGTAATACTGGCTACAAAAAAGACTAAGGGCAACAAAGTATCTACTAAAAATGTTACTTGAGTAGTAAGTAATGATTTGGCTGTGGCCATGTTGCAAAGTCTTCCTCTTAAATTTGTGACTCTTCTCATAAAACTGCATGTGGGACTTGTAAATTTAAATTTTTCCCTCAAATTTTAAACTTTTCTGGAAGTTCTCAAAACATTTTTTTCATCTAAATTTGGAAATTCTACTCAAATATGCCTTATTTTCCAATAAATTTACAGTGTGGTAACAAAACAAGGACACAAGGAGGAAAACGGGTAGTGAACGGACAAAAATATATTTGTACACAATAACAGCAATATGAGCACCCTGGTAGATGCGAACCCCAGGACACAACAACATGGCGCAGGTTCTACCAACGGCAACAGCAACACATCGCCACGACCAGACTCCCCAGGAAAGGGGGAGAAGAGGCCGGGCTACTTCCAAATCCATGCCCAGTGCCAGCCTCCAACAGCCACTGCTGAGCTGCTGGATGAAGAGTCCGTGATCCAACAAAGCGCAGTAGAGCCACCGAACACCTTCTGAATCCATGATCGGCATCAGCTGCCAGGAGCCGCCGCTGAGCCGCCAGATGAAGAGTCTGTGACCCAACAGGATGCAGTAGAACCACCACAACCTGGTGGATGCCCCACAGCAGACGTGAGAGCCACACCATCGCAACCACAACACCGAGTGCAGCCGAACAGAGTGCTACTCGTGGTGATGGACTGGGTTCAGGTCCACAGAACCGATCAACTGGACCCGCAGCCGGCTTCAACACCACCTCCACCACTACTGGCACCCATCAAGATCACCGCGCAGCTGAGGCCAGTGACCTTCCAGCTGGCAGATGGTTCGGTGTGGCACACCAATCATCTAACGCTGGGTTCGAGCAGTGGCCCTGGATGACAAGGCTTTGCGGGAGTCGACTCGCATGGTGTGGGACCTGGACTGGGATTTTGAGGAAGACGATCCCAGTCCATGGGCCTCTGCACCTTCAGGGGCACATCCACCATGGGCTCGCTACAAGGCCCCTCCAACTGAACTGCCTTCCTCAATAAAAAGGACTGTTTAGCTAGGGGTGCGGCTGCCAACGAATAGTGGCATAATAAACTACTCAGCCGCTCTGGGCCACGCAGTAGTCTACCTGCTGGCCCTAGCTAGTTTGGGGTTCTTTACTGTAGCAAACTGGGGAGGGTCAATTCGGTTATGTGTGGTGTTCTGTGTTTCCAAAGGTGGGGTGAATGTGGTGTAAGAAAACCACAAGTTTGGTGTGATGACGCAGCCACTTAGTGACGTCATCACACCAAGCACATATAATGTAAGGGACGACCATTTTACAGTCTCTTGACACACTCTCTCTTTCATGCTCCTGGCAGCACTCAGCCTCCCAACAACAGCCTGTACTCTGTTATTCTGCACAGTTTGTAATAAACTTTGTGTTCACAGCAAACGCTACCCTCTGTCGGTTCTTCCCCAGTTTTCTGTCATGGGCGGCGAGAGCGCGCCCCCTCCTTCCTGTTCATCTCGCCGCTGCTTATCAGTGCACCTGAGGGAAAGGACACACCTGCGCCCTCTAATCAGCCAGCGTATTTAAGGAGGCATCCTTCCGTGACTCAATGCTGCCTCGTCTGGGGATACTGCCATAAACAGACAGTAAGTCATCACATACACATCGGTTAAGAAGTTATTAATCGGTGTGCTTTTTCTCCATTGTGCAAGGTTGCTGCCATCATGCAGGTGTGACTCGGAGGGCTGCGTGCGCTCTCCTGCCACAACTTTTCCCACGACAGCAACCTCCGCCTGGTCAGACTCCACCAGCAGTTCTTTGTCCTGCTGGTTCATCTATTTTCCGCTGGAGTTCTGCCAACGTTCCCTTTGAGCCCACGTAAGTGGTAATTTGGCTCGCCCATTTTCCCTATCTCCATTCCTCTGTTCACAAAACAAGTTATGTGTTGAACATGCTTGGTGAAATTCATTTAACATTTAGTAGAAAAGCCGTTGTTGGTAATAACAGCTTCCAGACACCTCCTGTATGGAGAAACAAGGCGTAGGCATAGCTCAGGAGTGATTTTAGCCCATTCTTCCACACAAGCTGTCTTCAAATCTTGAAGAATCCGGGGGTGTCTTCTATGAACTTTGATCTTCAGTTCGTTCCATAGATTTTCAATTGGATTCAGGTCAGGTGACTGACTGGGCCATTCTAGAAGCTTTACTTTCCTTGACCGTGGGCTGAATAATCTTATCAGTCACGACAGAACGAGCCAGCCTTAACCTCAGCTCAGCAGGTGCAACAGGGGGACAATCTGCTATGGATTGCTTAGAGGCGACCTAGCAACAGGTCATCATGATGAACCAGCAGCTGCAAACAATGATGCAGCAATTGGACACCATCACGTGTCATTTGGCTGGGACGGCTCCTTCGGCTCCTCCTCCTCAGCCTGCTCCCGTTATTCATCCACCAGTTCGCCGTACCATCTCCGTTCCCTCACCTGCCCCATATGCAAGGAGTTTTTACACCAGGTACAGATGTATTTGGAGCAGGTTGGAGGGGAGTACCCGACGGAGATCGCTAAAATTCAGTTTTTCACCCTACTGCTACAGGACCAAGCCCTAGTTGGGCTCGGGCCACAGCAGACAGCCCTGAGGGCCATAGTAACACATCTGATCAATTTGTGGCCACTTGTTGTCACGTGTTCGACCACACCGAGAGTCAGGGGAACATAATGAGCCGCCTTATGACTCTCCGCCAGGGGGCTCGGTCTGTGGCCGAGTTCTCTGTGGAGTTTTGGGTCGAAGCAGCAAACTCAGGGTGGAACGAGGTTGTGTTATGCAGCGCGTTCCTCCACAGGTTAAATGACCATCTCCACGACGATCTGGCAGTTCATGCTGTTCCCGAGACACTCGATGGTCTTATTGATCAGGCTGTGGGGTTGGACAACCGCTACCGTGAGCATGCGAGGGAGTGACAGGCCTCCTCTCGCTCGTCCGCCGAGCATATGTCCACCGCAGGGACTGACACTGGGGGGGCAAATCCTCCTCCCGAGCCGATGGACCTCAGCCGGATTTGTCTAACCGAGGCTGAGCGTCGGTGAAGGAAGAGGGCTGGCGCGTACTTGTACTGTGCTCCCCCAGAGCACGGTCGGGACGAGTGCCCCCGGCGGCCAAAAAGACACGGTCCGTCAGTAACCGTGGGGGTCTGGCGGGTGGGACCAAGTTATCTCCCCCCTGGCAATTTCTCTATTTCGGCCCTCATGCAATTGCCGGGGGTCGAGAGGAGGGTCTTAGCGTTAGTTGATTCAGGGGCAGAGGGAAATTTCGTGTCAGCCCGGCTTGTCCAGGACCTGGGTATTCCCACTCTTAAATTGTCCCATCAGTAATGTGTTACCACCATATCTGGCAGTGAGGTTGCGGTTATCGCCGAATGCACGTGGCCAGTTGCCATCCTCTTGTCCGGGAATCATCGGGAGGAACTAATGTTCCTAGTTCTCCCAAATTCTTCATCCCCGATGATTCTTGGTTATCTGTGGCTCCGGAGGCACAGCCCCATAATTAATTGGGGGCGGAATTCCATCTCCTCCTGGAGCCCGTTTTGTCTGGCCAATTGTTTAAGTTCAGCTGAATGTGCTCCATCTCTCCCGGTCTCTCCTCCTCCGGTTGAGCAGCCGGACCTCAGCCTCGTTCCCCGGGCTTATCATGATCTAGGGGAGGTTTTCAGCAAGTCAAGAGTGCTGTCACTGCTGCCTCATTGCTCTTATGACTGTACTGTGGACCTCGTCCCAGGGGCGAAGCTGCCATCCAGCCGGCTCTACAGTATTTCTGGGCCGAAGAGGGAGGCTGTGGAGAAGTATGTTAAAGAGTCACTGAATGCTGGCCTTATTCAGCCATCTTTGGCTCTTCTCAGGGCCGGATTCTTCTTTGTCGGCAAGAAGGATGGCTCGCTGCGCCTGTGTATCGATTACCGTGAGCTCAGTGCTATAACAGTTAAGGACAAATATCCCCTGCCCTTGATGAATTCCGCGTTTGAGCTCCTTCAGCGCTCACGGGTGTTTACCAAATTAGACCTGAGCAACGCGTACCATCTCATTCGCATTCGTGAGGGGAATGAATTGAAGACAGCATTTTAAAACACACTTGGGGCAATTCGAGTATTTGGTGATGCCGTTTGGGCCCCCACTGTCATCTAGCGGTTAATTAACGATGTCCTCCACGATATGCTCTACCAATTTGTGTTTGTCTATTTGGATGACATTTTGATCTTCTCCTGCTCACCAGAGGAACATGAGGTCCATGTAAGGGCTGTTTTTCAACGGCTCTTGGAGAACCAGCTCTATGTTAAGGCCGAGAAGTGCCAGTTCTCCACAACATCTACTTCCTTCTTGGGCTTCATAGTAGCTGAGGGGAGACTGATTGCCGACCCGGCCAAGGTGAGGGCAGTGCTCGATTGGCCGACACCCCACTCCCATAGGGCGCTTCAACGCTTCCTCAGGTTTGCAAACTTTTATTGCAGGTTCATCAGGAACTATAGTGGGGTCGCACTGCCCTTAACACAGCTGACCTCCATTAAGGTCCCCTTTTGGTGGACCGAGGCAGCGGAGCAGGCCTTTTCCAAATTAAAGGGCCTGTTCACTGACACACCAATCTTGGCCCAGGTCGACACGCAGCTCCAATTCGTCCTTGAGGTGGATGCTTCTGATTCGGGGGTGGGTGCTATCCTCTCGCAGTGCACATCCTCTGATCAGAAGCTCCACCCATGCGTGTATTTCTCTCATTGGCTTGCGCCGGCCGAGAGAAATTACAACGTTGGGGACAGAGAGCTGCTCGCCATTAAGTTGGTATTAGAGGAATGGAGACATTGGTTAGAGGGGGCTATTCACCCCATTGTTGTGTGGACCAATCACAAGAACCTTGAGTACTTATGGTCGGCCCACCAACTGAACACCAGGCAGACTCGCTGGGCTTTATTTTTCCAGCAGTTTAATTTTACCATCACCTACTGGCCTGGTTCTCGGAATACTAAACCGGACGAGCTATCCCGCCAGTTTGATTCCAAGGAGGTAGCGCCCCCTTCCCTCCCCCAATCCATTCTTCCCTCCTCATGTGTCCTTGGTGCCCTTACGTGGGATATCAAGTGGAGGGTCCATCAGGCCGAGTCTCAGGAGCCTGTGCCAGCAGGGTGCCCCCCAGATCGCCTATATGTCCCCGCTGTCCTCCGCAGTGACGTCATCCATTGAGGTCACACCAGCCAGTTTGCCTGTCATCCTGGAATCACCTGCACTATTGATCTGGTTTGGCAGGAGTTTTGGTGGCCCATGCTGCGGCGGGACATGCGGGAGTACATATGGGCCTGTCAGACCTGTGTCCGGGGCAAGTCCGATGCCTCCCCCCCATCTGGACTCCTCCATCCCCTCCCTGTCCCTGATCGACCATGGTCCCACATCGCCGTAGACTTTGTCACTGGACTTCCCCCCTCCCACGACAAAACTGTGATACTGACCATCGTGGACCGTTTCTCTAAGGCTGTCCACTTGGTGGCGCTCCCCAAACTTCCTTCGGCCTTGGAGATGGCTGTCCTGCAGACGGATCACGTTATTCGACTCCACGACATCCCAGTTGACATTGTGTCTGACCGGGGGCCACAGTTTACATCTCAGGTCTGGAAGGCCTTCTGCCAGACTTTAGGAGCTACAGTGAGCCTCTCCTCTGGGAACCACCCCCAGACCAACAGGCAGGCAGAGCGTGCCAATCAGTCCTTGGAGGCCACCTTGCAAGTCCGTGGCAGCCGAGCACCCTCATCGTGGAGTTCACATCTGACCTGGGTGGAGTATTCGATGAACATGGCTGTTTCCTCGTCTATGGGGCTTACCCCTTTCGAAGCATCATTGGGGTACACGCCTCCACTACTACCTATGACCGAGAGGGAGGTCATGGTTCCTTCTGTGGGGGCTCATGCCCCATGATAAACCTTATGGACCGGCAGGAGGCGCTCCTAGAAGGGGGGGGGGGGTCCTGTCATGGGCGGCGAGAGCGCTCCCCTCCTTCCCGTTCATCTCTCCGCTGCTCATCAGCACACCTGAGGGAAAGGACACACCTGTGTCCTCTAATCAGCCAGCGTATTTAAGGAGGCATCCTTCCGCGACTCAACGCTGGCTCATCTGGGGATGCTGCCATAAACAGACAGTAAGTCATCACATACACATCAGTAAAGAAGTTATTAATCGGTGTGCTTTTTCTCCATGGTGCAGGTTGCTGTCATCATGCAGGTGTGTCTCGGAGGGCTGCGCACACTCTCCTGCCACAACTTTTCCCACGACGGCAACCTCCGCCCGGTCAGACTCCACCAGCAGTTCCTTGCCCTGCTGGCTCGTCTATTTCACGCTGCCGATGCTCCCTCTGAGCCCACGTAAGTGGTAATTTGGCTCGCCCATTTTCTCTATCTCCATTCCTCTGCTTACAGCTCTCATTATCTCTTCACAGGCCCATTCCTCTGGCGAGTGACTGTTCTGTAGCAGTGCGAGTTTTGCTACTTAATAAAACATTCAAATATGTTTACTGTTTGATTGTCTCCTTGTCGCTGCACCTTGCATGTGGGCTGAATAATCTTACCAGTCATGACATTTTCCAGACATAACACATCAACATTTTTCTCATTAAACATATTTCTGATGGAGCCATTGTCTTGAGATTTTCACCAGATATCAGTAGCAACACAAGTAATCCATACATACAAAGAAACCAAGGCAACTGTGTTCACAAAACAAGTTATATTTAATAAAGCAGAATGACACTGGGAATAAGTGTTGAACATGCTTGGTGAAATTCATTTAACATTTAGTAGAAAAGCCGTTGTTGGTAATAACAGCTTCCAGACACCTCCTGTATGGAGAAACTAGGCATAGGCATTGCTCAGGAGTGATTTTAGGCCATTCTTCCATACAAACTGTCTTCAAATCTTGAAGGATCCGGGGGTGTCTTCTATGAACTCTGATCTTCAGTTTGTTCCATAGATTTTCAATTGGATTCAGGTCAGGTGACTGACTGGGCCATTCTAGCAGCTTTACTTTCCTTCTCTGGAACCAGTTGAGAGTTTCCTTGGCTGTGTGTTTGGGATCATTTTCTTGCTGAAATGTCAATCCTCATTTCATCTTCAGCATCTTGGCAGATGGCAACAGGTTCTTATCAAGGATTTCTCTGCACATTTGTCCATTCATCTTTCCTTCAGTTGTATGAAATGTGCCTTTACCATGTGCTGAAAAACACCCCCACACCATGATGCTCCCACCTCCAAACTTCACTGTTAGTATGGTGTTTTGGGGCTGATGTGCAGTGACATTTCTCCTCCAAACATGTTGTGTGTTGTGGCATCCAAACAGTTCAATTTTGGTCTCATGTGACCAGACTATATTCTAGTATTTTACTGGCTTTCCCAGTGTTGTGCAGCAAACTTTAAACAAGCTTCCACATGCTTTTTCTTCAGCAATTGAGTCTTGCCCCCCTCATGGATCGTCACCTTATCGTGGTGGGGGGGTTTGCGTGCCCCAGTGATCCCAGGAGCTATGTTGTCCGGGGCAATTTGCCTCTGATAGGGTCTCCCAAGACAAACTGGTCCTGGGTGAAGGGCCAGACTAAGAACGATCCAACAGACTCTCATGAATTGTATATCAAGGATTCAGTGTACCCCGCCCGGTATGGGGTTACCGGGGCCCCACCCTGGAGCCAGGCATGGGGGAGGGGCTCGAAGGCTAGCGTCTGGTGGCCGGGTTTCCACCCATGGGACCCGGCCGGGCTCAGCCCGAAGGAGTTACATGGGTCCGCCCTCCAGTGGGCTCACCACCTGCAGGAGGGATCATGGGGGTCCGGTGCTATGTGTATCAGGTGGTGGTCAAAGGTGGAGACCTTGGCGGACTGATCCCAAGCTTTCTAAACTGGCTTTTGGTATGTGGAATGTCACCTCTCTGGTGGGGAAGGAACCTGAGCTGGTGTACAAGGTTGAGAGATACCGGCTAGATATAGTCGGCCTCACCTCAACACACAGCTGCGGTTCCGGAACCAGTCTCCTGGAGAGGGGTTGGAGCTTGGCCTTTTCTGGAGTTGCCCCGGGCGAGAGGCGACGAGCAGGGGTGGGTATTCTTGTATCGCCCCACCTTGCTGCCTCTATACTGGAGTTTTCCCCGGTGGACGAAAGGGTTGCTTCCCTACACCTTCGGGTTGGGAAACGGGTCCTGACCATCATTTGTGCCTATGCACCAAATGATGTTTCAGAGTACCCACCCTTTTTGGAGTCTGTGACTGGGGTGCTGGAGGGTGCTCCTCTTGGAGACTCCATTGTCCTACTGGGGGACTTCAGTGCGCACGTGGGCAATGACAGTGAAACCTGGAGGGGGGTAATTGGGAGGAACGGCCTGCCCGATCTGAACCCGAGTGGTGTTCAGTTATTGGACTTCTGTGCTAACCACAGTCTGTCCATAACGAACACCATGTTCAAGCATAAGGGTGTCCATATGTGCACCTGGCACCAGGACACCCTAGGTCGCATGTCGATGATCGATTTTGTTATCGTGTCATCAGACCTGCGACCATATGTCTTGGACACCCGAGTAAAGAGAGGTGCAGAGCTGTCAACTGATCACCACCTGGTGGTGAGTTGGATCCGATGGCAGGGGAGGAAGCCATTCAGACCTGGTAGACCCAATGAGGGTGTGCTGGGAACGCCTGGCTGAGGCCCCTGTCCGGGAGGTCTTCAACTCCCACCTCCGGAAGAACTTCAACCACATTCCGAGGGAGTCTGGAGACATGGAGTCTGAATGGGCCATGTTCTCCACCTCTGTTGTTGAAGCGGCGGCCCAGAGCTGCGGCCGCAAGGTGGTCGGTGCATCTCGTGGTGGTAACCCCCGAACCAAGTGGTGGAAACCAGTGGTGAGGGGGGCCATTAAACTGAAGAAGGAGTCCTATCAAGCTTGGTTGGCTTGTGGGACTCCCGAAGCAGCTGAGGTGTACCGGCAGGCCAAGCGGAGTGCAGTTCGGGTGGTTGCTGGAGCAAAAACCCAGGTATGGGAGGAGTTCGGTGAGGCCATGGAACAAGACTTTCGGTCGGCCTCAAAGAGATTCTGGCAAACTGTCCGGCGGCTCAGGAGGGGAAAGCAGCTCCCCGTCCACACTGTGTATGGTGCAGATGGGACACTGTTGACTTCGACTGGGGACATCGTCGGGCGGTGGAAGGAATACTTCGAGGATCTCCTCAATCCCACTGATACGCCTTCCACAGAGGAAGCAGGGTTTGGGAACGAGGGGGATGACTCGCCTATCACAGGGGCTGAGGTCGCCAAGGTGGTTAAAAATCTCCTTGGAGGCCGGGCCCCAGGGGTGGATGAGATTCGCCCTGAGTACCTCAAGGCCCTGGGTGTTGTTGGGTTGTCATGGTTGACACGCCTCTGCAACATTGCGTGGATGTCGGGGGCAGTGCCTTTGGCATGGCAAACCGGGGTGGTGGTTCCTCTCTTTAAAAAAGGGGACCGGAGGGTGTGCTCCAACTTTAGAGGGATCACACTCCTCAGCCTCCCTGGGAAGGTCTATGCCAAGGTACTGGAGAGGAGAGTCTGGCCGTTGGTCGAACCTCGGATTCAGGAGGAGCAATGTGGTTTTCGTCCTGGCCGTGGCACATCGGACCAGCTCTTTACCCTCTCGAGAATTCTCGAGGGTTCGTGGGAGCTTGCCCAACCAGTTTACATGTGTTTTGTGTACTTGGAGAAGGCATTCGACCGCGTCCCTCGTGGATTTTTGTGGGGGGTGCTTCGGGAGTATGGGGTATCGGGCTTGTTTTTTTTTTTGTTTTTTTTCCACAATATCTTTATTGAACCTTTTTTTTTTTTTTTTTTAACAAACATGATACAAACAATCAAACACTAACACTAAAGTACTACAAAAAAAAAAAAAAATGCACTAAAAACACCAACAACCACCAACAAAATCAAGTCTTCAACAATGCTCCTCTGTTTAGTCTAGACAATCCAATACATAAGTATACATATTATGTTCACCAGTTTGGAATTTACAAGGTCCACACACATCATTCACCTTCTTCTTCAAGAGTTATGTTTAAATTTTTTACATAATCAATAAAAGGTCTCCATATATTCTCAAACACAATTTCCTTTGATTTCAGTATATATGTTATTCTTTCTAATGGAAGGTTTGTTAACATCTGTCTTAACCACTGAGTCACATCTGGTCTATGAGTCTTTTTCCATAATAGTGCAATACATTTTTTGGCATTAAGCAAACTGAGGTCTATGAATGTTCTTTCACTTTTATTGAAATTATGCTTTTCTGGGTACAGACCCAACAAAACCAGTTTAGGATTCAATATGATTTGTTTTGAGATTATTTTTTCAATTGTTACCCTCACCTCTTCCCAAAACATTCTTATTAATCTACATTCCCATAAACAATGAAATAGGGTTCCTTTACTTTCCATGCATTTTGTGCATGTATCTGGTATATTTTTGTTATATCTATTTAACTCCTCCGGTGTAACATACATCCGCATTAACCATTTGAAATGTATCAATTTAAGGCGTGCATTTATTGATTTGGTTTGAGCTTCTGTACAAGCCAATTCCCATTGTTCCTCTGAAATTTCAATTTGCAGATCTTCTTTCCAGTAGTTTAATCTTTTCAGTGAATTTTCACTTGAAGATAGTGTCAATGAGTTATAAAACTCTGAAATAATACCCTTTCTTTTACTATCTTTCATCATCATTTTTTCCAAGGATGAATAAATAGGTCGAGTGAGAGCTTTATTTTGATTTGATCGAATAAAGTTTCTAAGTTGAAGATATTTAAAAAAATGTGTTCTATTGAGATTAAATTTGATCCTCAGCTCTTCAAAAGACATTATGTTGTCTGCACATGGCAAATATAAATCCTGAATCTTTTGTATCCCTTTTAAATTCCATACTTTAAATACAGCGTCCGCTCTCCCTGGTTTAAAATATTGATTACCCCATATTGGACTAAATTGTGACAATAACTGTGGTTCTTTTAAATAGTTTTTAGCTTCACACCATATTTTGATCATATGCTTTACAAATGGATTTTTAACTTGTTTTTGTAATTTTTTTGCCGAATCTGAGTATATGAATATGGGAAGAGGTAAAGGTAAATTGTATGATTCCATTTCAGTCCAGTGAGGGAGATCATTTGATGAAAAATAATATGTCATAGACCTCAGTTGTGCCGACCAATAATACAACATAAAATTTGGACATTTCAGACCTCCACGATCAAATGGTAAATATAATAAAGACAAACGTAATCTAGCCCTCCTGTTGTTCCATATAAATTCCACTAACTTTTTTTTTATTCTTGAGAATAGATCTAAAGGTGGTGATAAGGGAATGTATTGAAATAAATAAAGTATTTTAGGTAAAATATTACTTTTAAGTATATTGATTCTCCCGATCATCGACATTGGTAGTGACATCCATCTCTGAGTTAACTCACTGATATCTGACATTAAGGCTTCATAGTTGACACTGGCGACTGATTCTAGCTTAGGCATAATTTGGATTCCTAAATATTTAAACTGATTTACAACATTGAATTGATTTACCTCAGGGGCTGGGTAATTTCTCTGGGTCTCATTTAGCATTAATATTGAAGATTTAGTTTTATTTATTTTATATCCTGATATTTCCCCAAAATTCTTTATTAAATTCAACAAGGTTGGAATTGATTTTTTTAGATTCGACATAAACAAAATTATATCATCGGCGTACAGGGAGATTTTATGTTCTGTTGGTCCAACTTTAATTCCATATATTTGTGAATGTAAACGTATCGCTATCGCTAAAGGTTCAATTGCCATAGTAAACAGTAAAGGTGAGAGTGGACAGCCTTGTCGACATCCTCTATTGATTTTTATTGGTTTTGAAATATTGTTATTTGTTAGGATTTCTGCTGTAGCATTATTGTATATTATTTGAACCCATTTTATGAAATTATTTCCAAGTCCAAACCTTTGTAGGACTTCAAAAAGAAAGGGCCATTCAACTCTATCAAAGGCCTTTTCGGCGTCCAATGATAGGAGAGCTGTATCCGGTGCTTCTTTATTAAAATAAATAATATTAAATAGTCTTCTTACATTATGGAAGCCTTGTCTACCCTTTATAAAGCCATTCTGATCTCGATTAATAATATTTGGTAAAATTTCTTGTATTCGTCTTGCTAAAATTTTACAGATTATCTTAAGGTCGGCGTTTAATAGGCTTATTGGTCTCATATTTTCACATTTATTAGAGGGCTTACCTGGTTTTGGCAGCAGTATAATTAAGGCATTATTTATGTAAGATGGTAAATTATTATTTTGAAATGCTTCTAAAACCATTTCCAAAAAAGGTTTTATTAATTTATTCTTAAATTTTTTATAAAGGTCAACTGGAAGACCATCTGGTCCTGCACTTTTTCCTGATATCATATTATCAATGGCTAGCCCAACTTCTTCTTGACCAATTTCAGACTCCAATATCTCCCTGTTTTCATTTGGAATACACGGTATAGATAGTTCGTTCAAAAACCCATTTAGTTTTGTTAAATCAGGTTCATTTTTGGTATCATATAATTTTTCATAGTAATCTCTAAAGGCTCTATTAATTTCTAAAGGATCTATAACTACCTGTCCGTTACTTATAATACTGGTAATTGGTGTTTTAATTTCCAATTGTTTAATCTGCCATGCTAATAATTTTCCTGATTTTTCACCTTGTTCATAAAAAGATTGTTTCAATCTTAGAAGACTCGAGGCAGCTCTATTCGCTGATTTTTTGTCGTATTCAGCTCTCAAAATCAGTTATTCATTCTCCAACCTTGGGTCACTTCCTGCATACACTTTTTCCTGAAGATTTTTTATTTTATGTTCCAATTTAGCTCTCTCCTCTCGAGTCTTCTTAGATTTTGATCCTGTATAACTAATAATATGCCCCCTAATAAAAGCTTTGAAAGCCTCCCACTTTACACATGCTGATGTTTGTGTAGTATTGATGTCAAAGAACTCGTCTATCTGTTTTTCTATATACTTGACAAATTCCTCATCCTGAAGCCATTTATGCTGAAATTGCCATCTACCTGATTCCTTTGTCAATTTTTTATCTACATATATTAGACAACAGGGTGCATGATCAGAGATCACGATGTTATCATAAAAGCAGTTTTGAATCTTGGACCTTAATTCTGTGGAAATCAAAAAATAATCAATACGTGAGAATGTCTTGTAGGTACTGGAATAACAAGAATAGGCTTTAACTTGTGGTTTCATTTCTCTCCATATATCTAACAATCTCAATTCTTTCATAAAATGATTAATAGTCATCCTACATCCAATGTGCGTACAATCCAGTCCTGTTGATCTATCCACACCTGGATTCAATGTACAATTAAAATCCCCTGCTATTATATGTTGCCCTGTAAGTGATGATAAGATGAGAAATAAATTAGCAAAGAACTTCTGATCATCTATATTGGGACCATATAAGTTCACAAGATTTATATTTTCTAATAGCAAAGAACCTTGAATGATTACATATCTTCCAAATTTGTCTCCAATTACATTTTTCACTTGAAAAGGAACTGATTTATGTATGAGAGTCATAACTCCCCTGGCTCGGGATGAAAATGAAGAGGTGAATACACTTCCCTGCCATCTACTCCTAATTCTTTTAACATCCTCCTCTATCAGATGAGTTTCTTGTAAAAACACAATTCTTGAACCCATGTCCTTTATTTTATTCATAACTTGTTTAAGTTTTTTTAAATTTTGTAGACCTCTGCAATTCCATGAAGTTAAATTAAGATTAACACTTTGGTCCATGATCAATAGAGAGTTTGGGATTACCTTGCAGTGTAAACATGCTCATACAGAGAAGCAAAAACATGAGTGGTTGAACATTCATCCTACAAACTACACACAAACAAATTTCCCCTTCCCACACTTGTGGCAAACCCCCCAAAATCAAAAGAAAAATTCTGTCTCCCGATATAGCCATCGACCGTTCCACACCCACGGGGAACAGCCTAAGCCACTCCTTCTTCATCCTCCCAATCACCCTAACTCTACTGCTTTTAATGACGTAACATTAACTCTCCTCTGTAGTTTTCCAACTTAACTCCAAAATTTTTAACAACTTTGTACATCATAGTTTTTTTTTTTTGTTTGTTTTGTTTTTGTTTGTTTTTTTTTTTTAATATATAATACAATCTATATTTTGTAAACTTACTATTTACTTCAAGTCAGTCAGATGCCTGTGCAAATGCTTAATTATTCTACCTTATATTTTGTTCATGCTTAGCTCCCACCAGTCTCTTCTTCTTCTTTGATCTTCTTGATGAACTCCTGCGCCTCCTCTGGGGTCTTGAAGATGTGGGTTCTGCCCTCATACGTGGTCAGCAGTCTCGCAGGATAGATTACACCATGACGAATCCCAAGGTTGCGCAGCTCCTTACGTACGGGATCAAACTGCTTCCTCAATTGCTGGATTCCTGTGGCCAAATCTGGGTAGAACCGCACCTGCTGGTCCTGGTGTTTAATCTCTCCTTTTTTAGCTCGTGCAGCGTTGAAGATCTTCATCCTGTCTCTGTTGTTAAGAAACTTCATAATTAAGGTCCTCGGCGGTCCCTTATCTCTCCGTGGGCCAATGCGATGTGCTTTTTCCAGAACCACTGCTGATTGCAACTCCTCGCTGCCCAGCACCTCCGGAATCCACTTTTCCAGAAAGGAACATACGTCCCGACCTTCTGATTCCTCTGGAAGACCCACCAGCCTCAAATTATTCTGTCTCGACCGAGATTCCAAATTCAAAATATTATCTTCCAGAGATTTATTTTTTTTTTCCAAAGTGCGCACCTTTAATTGAAGACGGGTGACGTCATCTTCAGCACTAGCGAGACGGAGCTCCATCTGCGCCGTTCGTTCTACACAGTCACCCAATTCCTTTCTTATTCCTTCCAACGCTGTCATAATCCCATCAAATCTAGAGGAAAAGTCCGCTCTCATTGAACTCATGGCAGCCATCAGCGCATCTGCGCCATTCCCCGCAGAAATCGCAGCGTTGCCAGCCTCCTCCGCCATATATGGAGCCCTGTTTGCTGCGTCACAGACCTGAAAGTCCGTTAATTTGGACTGTTTCGGCGGCTCGCTTTTTCCTTTTCCTGGTTTTCCAGCCTTAGGCTTCGCCGACATATCCTCGCCCAAACGCTGGGATACGTTCTGTCCCAAATGAGAGAGTTATTTGCCGATTTTTTTTCTCCAGGAGCAGAGCAGAGCGAGACACGTCCGTCCTACGTGGCAGCCATAACCGGAAGTCATCGGGCTTGTTGTTACGAGCTATTCGGTCTCTGTACGACCGTTGTGAGAGTTTGGTTCGTATTGCCAACACTCGGTCGGAGTCATTCCCAGTGAGAGTTGGACTCCGCCAGGGCTGCCCTTTGTCACCGATCCTGTTCATAATTTTTATGGACAGGATTTCTAGGCGCAGCCAGGGAATGGAGGGTGTCATGCTTGGTGACCACAGGATCTCATCTCTGTTGTTTGCAGATGATGTTGTCCTGTTGGCTTCATCCAGCAATGACCTACAGCTCTTGCTGGGACGGTTTGCCGCTGAGTGTGAAGCGGCTGGGATGAGAATCAGCACCTCCAAGTCCGAGTCCATGGTCCTCAGCCGGAAAAAGGTGGATTGTCCTCTCTGGGTTGGGGACAGGCTCCTGCCCCAAGTGGAGGAGTTTAAGTATCTTGGGGTCTTGTTCACGAGTGAGGGGAGAATGGAGCGAGAGGTCGACAGACGGATTGGAGCAGCATCTGCAGTGATGCGGACGTTGTACCGGTCTGTTGTGGTGAAGAGGGAGCTTAGTTCTAAGGCAAAGCTGTCGATTTATCAGTCAATCTACGTTCCTACTCTCACCTATGGTCACGAGCTTTGGGTAATGACCGAATGAACGAGATCGCGGATACAAGCGGCTGAAATGAGCTTTCTCCGTAGGATTGCTGGACTCACCCTCAGAGATAGGGTGAGGAGCTCAGTCATCCGGGAGAGGCTCAGAGTAGAACCGCTGCTCCTCCACATTGAAACGAGTCAGTTGAGGTGGTATGGGCATCTGATTAGGATGCCTCCTGGACGCCTCCCACTTGAGGTGTTTCAGGCACATCCCACTGGGAGGAGACCCCGGGGCAGACCCAGGACTCGGTGGAGAGACTATGTCTCCCAGCTGGTCTGGGAACGCCTTGGTATCCCCTCTGAAGAGCTGGAGCAGGTGGCTGGGGAGAGGGAAGTCTGGGCTTCTCTGCTTGAACTGCTGCCTCCGCGACCCGGACCTCCGGAAAAGCGGTAGAAGATGGATGGATGGATGGATGGAGTCTTGCAAGGTGAGCGGACATAGAGCCTTTGTCGGTTGAGTGCATTACTTATTGTTATCTTTGAAAAAGCAGTACCTGCCAACTCCAGGTCTTCCTGGAGCTCTCCACGAGTGGTCTTTGGCTCTTGGATAATTCTTTTGATAATTTTTTTGACTCCTCTGTCAGAAATCTTGCAATGAGCTCCTGGTCGCCGCCAGTTTATGGTAAAATGATGTTCTTTCCACTTCCGAATGATGGCTCCAACAGTGCTCACTGGAACATTCAGCAGTTTAGAAATGTGCCTGTAACCAATGCCATCATTATGTTTTGCAACAATAAGGTTGCAAAGGTTTAGGCAGAGCTTTTTGCTTCTACCCATCATGAGTTCTTTGTGGTGTGACAATCTGATATTCACAGACCTTTTTAAAGGCTATCAGTCATGACTTAACGAGCTGGAATTAATTTACACTGATGAGGATGGGATGGCTTCCTAAATTCTGATGGATTTCAGCTGATTTCTTGGCTTTCTATGCCTTTTTGCACCTCTTTTTCTTCATGTGTTCAGTTCTTATTCCTTGTCAATTCATCCATCTATCCATCTTCTACCGCTTAATCCTTTTTGGGTCGCACACGGGGTGGGGGTGGGGGGGCTGGAGCCTATCCCTGGACAGATCGCCAGTCTATCACAGGGCCCTGTGTCATTCCACTTTATTCAATACAGGGTGTCCACAAAGTCTCTTTACAGATTAAAAAAAATATTACAAAACCAACTGATGAGATATGTTAATCAGATTTGTTTTATGTACTCAGTGGTCATCACAGTTTTTAATCACATTGCATTTGTGCATTTCAATGTTCGTGGGTTCCTAAATCAAACATTTCCAGACTGGTGGATTGGAAGGGATGGCCCAGTTCCCTGGCCACCTCATTCACCAGATATCACTCCCCTGGACTTCTTTCTATGGGGTTATATTAAAGATATCATGTGTCAAACAAAGGTAGGGGACATCAGCAACCTGAAGCAAAAGATCACTGGTGCCACTGCTGTTATATAGTTATTTTAATATGAAAGGATAAGATGGACACACACCTCCAGGTGGCGCCTCCGCCCCACCCTATATAAGGCCGGTCGGCCATCTTATCACTTTCTTGTCACCTGAGCTTAGCCAGCGACCTGCCAGTGGCTGTCAGTGTGAGTCTGTCAATAAAGCTGTATGTTCCCAGTCACCTCTCCTCGTCTGTCCAGCAGCAGGTAATTTCAGACATAACACTGGCGATGAGAATAAACCATGGAGGTGTGCATGGTCCCTATTCGCCCGTTCCTCCCGTGCCTTGGCCCAGGTGGTGCGAGGCCTACCAGAACTACATTGTCACGCAGGGTCTCGGGGAGCTCGACAAGCAGAGAGCCCGGGCTCTATTGGTTCACAGTTTGGGCATAGAGGGCCGACGAATCCTAGGAATGCTTGGTGCTGCCAACAGATGTGAACAGGTAGCAGAGTTATTAGCTAGCTACTTCGACACCCCGGACAATGTGATGGCCCAGAGAATCCGTTTTCGGCGGCAGCGTCAACGGGTAGGTGAACCCGTCCAACAGTTTGTCATCGATTTAAGGCAGCTGGCTAGTGAATGCCGTTTCGGAGCACTGGAGGAGGAAATGATCTATGACCAGCTGGCAGAACACTGTTGGAGCGTCACGTTGCGGGCTAGGCTACTTATGGCGCCAAATGAGCTCACGCTAGCCAGAACCGTTAGGCTAGCTCTCCAGAGGGAAACCGTGAAAAAGCTAGATCTGGAGCAAACTGGGCACCAGCCACAGCAGCCGCTAGAGCCTCCTGCCGCAGCAAATGCCACAGACCTGGACAGCGAAGATAGCTCGGACGGAGAGAAAACGGAAGCCAATGCTGCTGGCCAGGGGGCGGCCCCAGGAAAGTCTCTCTGTATGGTCTGTGGGTCTAAGATGCACCGGAAAAAGGCTAAGGATTGCCCGGTGAAAGGAACACAGTGTAACAGATGTGGTCGCTTGGACCATTTTGCCAGGAAGTGCCGTGAAGTTAAACTGGAGAGCCCACGGAAGAAATTGCTCCACCCACCCCAGACAACCATACACATGGTGTCACCAGAGACAAACAAGTTCACGTTTTGCATGGTGAAGCTGGACGACATGGAGGTGCCGCTATTGATTGACACGGGAGTGGAGGGTTCGCTGCTGAATTTGCCCATGGTGAACAGGTTTTTTTTCTCCACCACAGGGTTAGAGGCAACCCAGCGCCGCTGTAAGGTTATGGAGGTGGAAGGCTGGACACGGTCGGGACTTTGGAGCTGACTGTTCAGTACAAGTCTGCGACGATGCCCGACTTCACATTCCACATAACAATGTTATACCCCTGAAAGGGGAAAGAGATAACATAGGACAAAACGTCTGGTCAGCTCCCAGTTATTACTTTAATAATAATAATAGTGTGTGTTGTGTTTTGCACAGGGCGTGTGATGCGTTAGTGCAGTAGTGTTGGAGTAGTAGTGCTTGTAGTTAGTGCATGCTGCATGCTGCCTCTGCTTGCTACTTTCTGCTTTCAGCTACTGCACCGGCTAGCCCTCTGTTTTCGAGGGTGAAAAGAGGAGCCGAGTGCGTAAGTCTCCTCAGCCGGTACATAGCCTCTCCACTGCCAAGACTCGTACACACCTCCTTGTGGCCACACACGGTAGCTGGTACCTTGCGGTTTCCAGGCCAAGTTGTACGGGATCTCGAAGCAGCAGTGGGCCCCAGAGTCGTGGCATGCAGGCCCACTGGTATGTGGATACGCCCTGCTGCCCGTCAACCACTGCCCCGGTTGTGGGTAAACAGCCCCAGTTATGGGCAAATAGCAAAGACCTCAACGGTGGACCAGGCAGAGGATGATGGTTGACCTTTGGGAAACATCACAACGGCTGGGAAGGCGGACGAAGGCTGCAGCAGAAACGGGTCACCAGTCGTCTTGGAGTCCATGCCACTGGATCCTGACCCCGATCTGTCAAGGTCTGTGTGGTGGCTGTATGTGCACCAGCCTCCCCACACTAAACAAATTCACGCACAGGCGTCTTCTTCATGGGAATCCACCTAACATCCCGGGTTAAGTCCTGTGGCAACCAGTAAGTGGCGACGGGGGCAGGATTGTGAAGTCTGGAAGCCCCTAGTCACAAGCTGGCACATCAGGCGGTGGATGCCAGATGATCGCTGGGCTCTTGGACCAAGGAAGAAAGAACCCTTCGGTAGCTACATCCACGACTGAGCAGTCCTTTTTAGGATCCACTCTGCTCACCCTTGATAGGGAAGGGGCTAGAAAAGGTGCCCTAAAAATAGCCTGCCTCAATCCTCCCATCTGAATTACCGCGTTCAGAGGGATCACCAATTTGCGGTCAGAAACACAGAACTATGAATTTTGGAGCCTGGAATGTGCGCACACTGATGGACAGTGCAACCAGTGACAGGCCGGAGAGGAGAACCGCCATCATTGCCAGAGAACTGAGGAGATGCCAGATTGACATAGCTGCTCTCTCAGAAACACGACGGGCAGAGGAAGGCCATCTGAAGGAGGAGAAGGGTGGCTATACTTTCTTCTGGAAAGGAAAAGCAGCAGATGAGCCCAGGATCCATGGGGTTGGGTTTGCCATCAGGAACCAACTGATCAGTCATCTCTCTGAACTCCCTGTGGGAATCAGTGAACGTCTGATGACCCTCCGTCTGGTGCTTGCCAACAACCAGATGGCAACAGTCGTGAGTGCCTACGCACCTACTCTTGTCTCCGAGGAGGAAGTGAAAGAGGCCTTCTATGCCTGTCTGGATGAGACACTGTCAAAAATCCCCAAGGAGGATAAGATCATTCTTCTGGGAGATTTCAATGCCAGAGTCGGCCGAGACCACCACCTCTGGAAGGGCACTATTGGCAAGGAAGGCATTGGAAACATCAACTCCAATGGAGTTCTGCTTCTCGGCAAATGTGCTCAGTATGATCTCACCATCACTAATACCATCTTTCGCCAGAAGAACAAATTTAAGGCTTCATGGAGACACCCTCGTTCTAAACAGTGGCATCTTATTGATTATGTCATTGTCAGAACCAGGGATCTGCGCAATGTAAACATCACTAAGGCCATGATCAACTCCGACGATTGCTGGACAGACCACCGCCTTATACGATCCATGATGTCCATCAAACTTAAGAGGAAGAGGAGATTGCAGAAGAAGCAGAACCGGCTGAGACTAAACCTTGAAAGCCTTAATGAAATTACCATCTAGCAGCAGCTTCAGGCTTCTCTTGGAGAAAGTCTCAAACAGGAATATCCAGAGAACATCAAAGAGCACTGGAACCTGCTTAAGTCCACTATCCTCAACACCTGCCAAACCACCCTTGGGTACAAGTCTAGAAAACATCAGGACTGGTTTGATGAAAATGATGCAGAGATAGAACTGCTCATCTTTAAAAAAAAAAAGGGAAGCCTTTCATGGCTGGCAAAATGACATTACCTGCAAGGCCAAGAGACTGGCTCACTCTAGAGCCAAGGCTGACGTCCAGAGCCGGGTGAGACAGATTAAGAACTCCTGGTGGATAGAAAGGGCAATGGAAATCCAGCATCTGGCAGACTCTGGAGACACCAGAGGCTTTTTCAGTGCCATTAAGGCTGTCTACGGCCCAAGCCGTCGTGGCTTGAACCCATTACGCTCAAAGGATGGACAGGAGCTGCTGAAGGACAATGAGTCTATTAATAAGCGATGGAAAGAGCACTTTCAGGAACTCCTCAACTGTAACACTGCAATCCAATCAAATTTCATCTGTTACATTCCTCAGAGTTTCCATCAGGGAAGACATAGGGGCACCTCCCACCTTATCCGAGGTCCAAGATGCCATCAGGAGCCTGAAGAACAACAAGGCCACCGGTCCAGATGGGATCCCAGCTGAGGTCCTAAAGGAAGGTGGTCCAGAACTCCTGTGCCATCTCCATGCCCTCCTTCTGAAGGTCTGGGAAAAGGAAGAACTCCCCTCAGAGCTCAGGGATGCTCTGATCGTGACCATATTTAAGAAGGGGGACAAAGCTGATTGTGGAAATTACGGAGGCATCTCACTCCTGTCAACAACTGGCAGGGTACTTGCTTGTGTTCTCGCTAACCGTTTAATGCCACTTTCTGAGGAAATACTCCCAGAATCACAGTGCAGCTTTCATCAGTCTAGAGGCATAGCAGATATGATCTTCACTGCCCGCCAACTTCAGGAGAAATGCGGTGAGCACAAGTTGCCATTGTATATGGCTTTTATAGACCTGACAAAGGCCTTTGACTCAGTAGATCACCAGGCTTTGTGGAGCATACTGTTGAGGTATGGCTGCCCAGAGAAATACATCAGGATTCTGAGACTACTGCATGATGGAATGACAGCCACGGTGCTAAGTAACAGCGGCTCCATGTCTGAGCCTTTCACCGTGGAGACAGGGGTCAAACAGGGATGCATCATTGCACCCACCCTGTTTTCTATCTTTATTGCTGCCATACTTCACCTCATTGGCAAAGACCTACCACAGGGAATTCCGATCCGATACAGAACCGATGGTAGGCTCTTTAACCTTGCTAGGTTCAAAGCCAAAAGCAAGGTTAGAAACACCACCATTATGGAGCTCCAGTATGCCGATGACAATGCCATAGTAGCACACTCCGCAGAAGACCTACAGGGTATCCTGAATGCCTTTGCCAAGGCATATAGAGCCCTGGGTCTAACCTTAAACATCAAGAAGACCCAGGTGCTACATCAACCTCCACCCAATCAGCCATTTATTTCACCTATTATAAAAGTGAACAACACCCCTCTCGAAAATGTTGACCACTTCCCCTACCTCGGCAGTCTTCTCTCCTCCAAAGTGGACATTGACTCTGAGATCAACCATCGTCTGAGCTGTGCCAATGGAGCATATGCCAGACTCAGGATGAAGGTCTTTGAAGCTCGAGATCTCAGGATTGATACCAAGCTCTTGGTCTACAAGGCTGTGGTTCTCCCCACCTTGCTGTACGGGGCAGAATCATGGACCATCTACAGCAGGCACCTGAGAGCTCTGGAGCAGCTCCACCAAAGAACTTTGAGAAAGATTCTGAGGATTAAATGGGAGGACCGACGCACAAACATCAGTGTTCTGGAAGAGGCCAAAATGCCCAGCATTTCCACCACAATAATAAAACACCAACTACGATGGACTGGCCATCTCATTCACATGTCTGACACCCGTCTCCCAAAACAAATTCTTTATTCTGAACTGGAGAGAGGTTCGCGGGCTCCAGGAGGGCAAAAGAAACAGTTCAAGGACAATATTAAAACAAACCTTAAAAAATTCAATATCATATCTCCTGACTGAGAGCACATGGCTCTAAACAGGCACCAATGGAAGGAAGAGGTGCAAGATGGTGCTGCACACTATGAGAAGGAAATCCACCGTGTCGCAGAAACAAAACTACAGCTCCGCAAGGAAAGACAAAAAAAGGCTCCAGCACGGCCACAACCCACCACCATTTTCCCATGCCAACATTGCACCAAAATATGCGGGTCACGGATCGGCCTCTACGCCCACCTGAAGACCCACAAGTAGACACTCCCACGAGGAATGACTGTCATACTTGTTCCGAGTGACCGCCGATGATGATGATGATTACTTTAATAACGTACAAGACCAAGAACAAAATATATACATGTATAGGTCCATCTTTTACAAATTGATAAAGTATTGCCTGAAAGGGGAAAGCGATAACGAAGGACAAAACGTCTGATCAGCTCCCAGTCATTCCTTTAATAACATACAAGCTCAGGAGCACCCCAAGTGGTAGACTATTGTCACTTCCTCTTCCCATTTCTCTAACAGTAGCAAATTAGATCACTGTCAACTAATAAAGCATTTTTAATTCACATGACATACAGAACATTGTTTAATACCTTTTAAAGTATCCACTACAACAGCACAGGGTGATAACATCATGGGCTGTGATTTATTTTACGGGCTGGGTTTCGCCATCAAGGATGATGCGGGGGAGTAGTGGTCAGGCTGTGGCCAGTGGAACCCCTCCCCCCCCAATTCCGGTGTCTGATGAAGATGTGGTGTGGGATGAAGAGCTACCTGATGCCATGGCGGTCAAGCGGGACCAAGTATGCTCAGGGCCAGCACAGGAGGATCTCAGGGCCGGCGCTTGGGAAGCAGTTGAGGGGAGTGCCGAGCGTGACAGCAAGATGCCTGCACCGGAGAGTGGCACCAATGGTTTAGCTCCAGGTGCCTCCGGAGTTTGGCCGTGAGGAGACGGAGGGTCTGCGGCTATGAGGGCACAAGTTACACCAGCATTACGAGAGGTCAAGACAAGACCGATGAGTATGAGGCATCGCCGTGCTCAACAGCAACACCTCAAGCCAAGCTGGGCCCCGTTGAAGGTCTTGGATTGGGTCCGGGTTCAAGGTGAGGAGCGCCTGCAGCAAAGATGGGCCAGACAACAACCCCAGGAGCGTCAGGAGCGCCCGCGCATAGTGGCCAGACTGTACGCAGTGCACTTCAGGCTCTCTGATGGCTCGGTGTGGCACGCGATCCAGCTTCGGCGGGTCCAGGAGGAGGCTCCTGGAAACAAGGCCGGACGTGGGATGAGGTCGATGGAGAGAAGGAGCGGCTTCAGCGTCCGGAGGATCAGCCATCACCCCGAAGACCGGCTGCTTCCAGTGGCACATCTACTGAGAGGGTGCCCTAGGCCCCCATGCCATTTAGGCCTTCTTACTTGAGAAACTGAGTGTAAATAGTATATATTGAAGTTCTGTTGTGTTGGTGTTGTTGTTTAAAAAGCAAAAAAGAGAGGATGTTATATATTGAATGTTAATGTTATACGTGTTTTGCAACATGGTACCCACTGAGGCAGACATGTTTGCTCGCTCCGTTCTTGAATGCCGACTTTTCCTTCTTTTTTGCATGTTTTCTGCTCTTTCTGCAGTGCATAAATGTCACGCACTGCTAACATACAACCGACAGACATTGGTGGACATCGCCAAGACAAGCAGTCATACGGAAATTACTGGCTTTATACCACCCAAGCTTCAATGCATTGTCCATCCCCACAGCGATCAACACCACCCTCAGGAAGGCCCCGAAGCACGGAGCCCGCATGAGCATGCTGACTCCAAGACAATGTGTCAGAAGCGGTGCTGCAAGCGAGGCAAGAGAGGGGGGCTACATGTTAGGCTAAAAGCTCACGCTAGCTGCCCACCACTACCTAGCCTCCTGCTAGCCAATGTACGGTCTCTGGAAAACAAGCTGGATGAACTAAGAGCAAGGATTGAAGACCAGCGGGAGATAAGAGAGTGCTATGCTCTAATTTTCTGCGAGACCTGGCTCTCAGACAGAGTCCCTGAGTGTGCCATTCAACTACAGACTCACACAGTACATCGGGCAGACCTTACATCAGCCACAGGTAAGTCGGGGGGGGGGGGGCATGTGTGTGTTTATAAACAACTCGTGGTGTGGAGATGTACAGACTGTTAACAAGCGCTGTTCGCCTGATGTGGTGTTTTTACTGCTGAAATGCTACCCCTATTATCTACTGAGGGAATTCACTGCAGTGTTTTTGGCTGCTGTTTACATTTGCCCGCGAAGCAACTACACAGTAGTGCTTCGCAATCTCCATGACACCATCAGCGCATTAGAGACGTCCCATCCCCATGCTGTTTTTATTGTTGCTGGTGACTTTAACAAGTGCAATTTATGGACTGTACTTCCCAAATATTACCAGCATGTGGACATTCTCAACTGCTATAAGAACACACTGGATCATGTTTACACAAACATACGCGGTGCATACAGAGCGACACCCCGCCTCCACTTAGGACAGTCAGGTCACATCTCCCTGTTTATGTACCCAGCCTACAGACAAAAACTGAAACAAACAAACCCTGTTATTAAACAAATTAAATGCTGGACTCCAGAGGCTGAGAGCACCCTGCAAGACTGTTTTGCCCAGACAGACTGGGATGTGTTTAAAGCTGCAGCCACCCGGGAGGACTCTTCTGTAAACATACAGGACTATGCTGAGTATGTGACTGGGTGCATCAGCACGTGTGTTGATACCATCATACCCACCATACAAGTCAGGAAGGTCCCCAACCACAAGCCCTGGATCAACATTCAGGTACGTCAGATGCTGCGTGCTCGCTCTCTTGCATTTAAATCAGGCAATGAGGTTGAGTACAAAGCTGCAAAGTATGGACTGAGGAAGGCTATAACAACGGCCAAGAGGCACTACAGAGAAAAGCTGGACAGCCTCTACTCCACTCCTGACCCGGGGCACATGTGACAAGACCTGCAGCACATCACAGACTACAAGAGGACCAACAGCAACACCACTAGCTCCACAGACAGCCTGCCGGATGATCTCAACATCTTTTACACCTGCTTTGAGACCTCCAGCTACAGTGTAGAGAGGAGACACACACAAGCACCCTCCTCCTCCACTAAAAGTCTCATCAGGCCAGGTAAACAAAGCACTGAGGAATATCAACTCCCGCAAGGCACCAGGACTAGATAACATCCCTGGACGGGCTCTCAGAGCATGCACTGCCGAGCTGACTGACATGCTCACATCCATCTTCAACCTCTCCTTAAACCAGAACATAGTCCCCTCCTGCTTCAAAACCACAACCATCATCCCCCTCCCCAAAAAGAGCTTGCCGACCTGTCTGAATGATTACAGGCCGGTAGCACTCACTCCAATCATCATGAAGTGCTTCGAGAAAGTGGTGCTTCCCCTCATTCAGGACAGCATACCAGATACCCTGGACCCCCTGCAGAAAGCCTACCGGCCCAAAAGATCCACCTCAGATGCCATTGCTGGAGCACTCCATTATTCTCTCTCCCACCTGGAAGATAGAGACTCCTACATCTGGATGCTCTTTGTCAGCTACAGCTCCGCCTTTAGCACAGTCATCCTCCACAAACTCACTGACAAACTGTCTTCACTTGGCCTGCATCCCACCCTCTGTGACTGGCTACTGGACTTTCTGACTTGCAGGCCTCAGTCTGTCAGGATGGGTAACAAGACCTCAGCCAGCATCATCATGAACACAGGTGTCCCACAGGGCTCCGTTCTCAGCCCCATCCTCTACAACCTCTTCACCCATGACTGTGTTGCTTCCCACAAGGACAATATCATCTTAAAGTTCACGGATGACACAGCAGTGATAGGACGCATCACTGGTGGTGATGAAGCATCCTATAGGAGGGAGATGGCCAGCCTGGTGTCATGGTATGAGGACAATAACCTCATCCTCAACATGGACAAGACAAAGGAGATGATAGTGGACATGAGGAAGGGGAGGAGGAGACCCCATCAGCCGCTGTTCATCCGGGAGCTTGAGGTGAAAAGGGTGAGCAGCTTTAAATACCTGGGCATCCACATCGGCGAGGACCTTAAGTCGGTACTTAACACCACAGAGCTGGTTAAGAAAGCTCAACAGCCGCTGTACTTTCTGAGGAGGCTGAAGAAGTTTGGCATGTCCCCCAAGATCCTCAACAATTTCTACAGCTGCATCACTGCATGGTACGGCAGCACCACTGCCCTGGACCGCAAACACCTGCAGAGAGTGGTGAAGACAGCAGAGAAGATCATCAGGCCTTCACTCCCCTCTCTGCAGAGTATCTACCACCGCAGAGTTCAAAGGAAAGCTGCTGCCATCCTCCAGGACCCTACCCAGCCCCAGCACAGAATGTTTACACTTCTACCCTCAGGCCGGAGGTACAGAAGTGTGAAATGCAGGACATCCAGACTAAAAAAACTCCTTTCCCACTGCCATTAGACTCCTGAATAAATAACAAACTCCGGACACAGCTTTGCAAATAGGAATTCACACACTGGTTGCTAAATTTGCACATTGCTCACTTGCAAAGTGTACATAATCTCACCCCGTCTCATTTCCATATCATCCCTGCTGCTAAATTATCACTGTACAGTCTACTGGGTATTATCATTACAGAGAAATTCTTACACTGGGTGCTAATTTGTATATTGCTCATTTGCACATTGCTCATTTGCACATTGTACATAAGCTTATGCCATCTCAGGTTCATATCATCTCTGACATTATTTTATACCATTGTCCATTATAGTCATCCAATGAATTTTCATTCTTCTTGTTTCCTCTAGTTTAACTGCTTTAACTGTCCTAATTGCCTAATGTGTGTTATTAGTATTCATTAGTATTAGTATTTAGTATTAAGGTGTGTTTAAGGTGTCCTAATTGCCTAATGTGTTATTAGTATTCATTAGTATTAGTATTTACCATTAAGCTGTGTTATTACCTTATTAGTATCGATGTATATGTATTACCTTGGCATTCATACGGAGAGCAAAGTAAGAATTTCATTGCTCAGGAAATGCTGCATTTCTTAACTGTGCACATGATAATAAAGCCTTTGAATCTTGAATCTATAAGGGATTATTTTGTTTTTTGTCTGTTTTAGTTTAGGAACACGGCATACAATTTTAGTTATTTATGGATTTTAATTTACTTTAGCAGGTGGCAGAATAATCCACCTTGCCTGTAGGCAGGACAGCAGTCCACCCGTCCTCCCTATTTTAGGTTTTGTCGTGTGAATGTGTTAGGCCATTTAGAGACATTAGTTTTTGTTTGTTAGTGTGTGATTCAGGTCCCAAATTGGGGAGGGTCTTAATTGAGTGAGTGGTTTTGGACGGTTTTTTTTTGTTTTTTTTTGGGGGGGGGTGTTATATAATTATTTTAATATGAAAGAATAAGATGGACACACACCTCCAGGTGACGCCTCTGCCCCACCCTATATAAGGCCGGATCGACCATCTTACCACTCTCTTCTCGCCTGAGCTTAGCCAGCGACCTGTCAGTGGATATCAGTGTGAGTCTGTCAGTAAAGCTGTGTGCTCCCAGTCATCTTGCCTCATCCGTCCAGCAGCAGGTAATTCCAGACATAATAATTGCCACCACTGATGAGGCTATACAGCGAACATGGCAAGAAATCGAGTACTGTCTTGATGTGCTTCATGCAACTAATGGAGCCCATATAGAGGTGTATTAAATGAGGCAAAAAAACAACTTCAGTATCTACTCCTCATTTTGTAATAATTTCCACAGATTTGTCTATTCATTTGCTTTTGTAATAAATTTTTTAAATTGTAAAGAGACTTTATGCACACCGTGTATAACTTGTTTTGTGAACATAGTTGCCTTGATTTCTTTGTATGTTTGGATTACTTGGGTTGTTACTGATATCTGGTGAAAATCTCAGGTCAATGGCTCCATCAGAAATCTGTTTAATGAGAAAAATGTTGACATGTTCAATATTTATTTTCACCGCTGTATGGAGCACACAAGGCATAGTTGGCTCCGCTGTTTAAAGAGTATTATTGTTCATCAGTGGAAGCACTCATATCATTTTCACTGATATCATTGCCACGTGGTTAAATGGCCACAAAAATCAAGTAAGTGGAATAATTAAATATGGTAATGATCAGATTTCATGTGTTTACATGCATTGAATAAATGGATTATTGGACAATAAGCTACTTGTCTTTTTATCATTTCTTATAACCTGATAATGGCCTTCATCAGATTATTCTGTTTATGTGACTACTTGAATAATCAAATAACTATAGAAATCAGATTATAATAAGTTTATTTGTGTGCATGTAAACATAACCAATGACCCTGGGGTTACATGGTCACAATAATCAGGTAACTGGAAATATTCAGATAATGGTAATAATCAGATTTGGCATGCTTACATGCACTGAACAAACAGATTGTGGGTAATAAACTCTGTGTGTGTGTGTGTGTGTATGTGCGCGCGTGCGCTATTTCTTATAACCCTGTAACGACCTTTATGTGAATATTCTGTTGACATGACTATTGAATAATCAGATAACCCCAGAACTTCAATTATAATAAGATTATCTGTGTGCATGTAAACATGGCCAATGATACAGCCTTAAGGATGAACTCATTAGAGTTTGGTGATGATCTGAAAGTGCATACCTCCACCAAGGCCCTTGTGTGTATTTGTGCAGTATGATTACACAAAAACTACTAGATGGCCTTTGATGAAATTTTCACCAGAGCTGGTCCTTGGGCTAAAGAGGAACCAGTTAAATTTTGGTGATGATCCGAGAGCGCATATAATGTGTTAGTAAGAGTCTTCAAAAACTACTGGATAGAGCAGGGGTGTCCAACCATGTGCCATGGAGAGCCAAGACCCTGCAGGTTTTCTCTTCTACCCAGTCTCTTCAGCAGGTGTTTTCACTTATCAGCAATCAGTGGGAAGAAGTTCACAGAAATCTGCTGTTGAAGACACTGGTTGGAGGTAAAACCTGCAGGGTCTTGGCCCTCCATGGCACATGGTTGGACACCCCTGGGAAAGAGTTTGATGAAATGTTCACCTGAGGTGGCCCTTGGGCTGCACACAAACAAATTGCTTCTTCTTCTTCTTCTTCTCATTTTGAAGGTGATCCATGAGTGCATACCTCCACCAAGGCTCAGTCAATGGTTTAGCAGGATTGCGCCGATACTACTGGATGGATTTTGATGAAATTTTCACGAGAGGTGGTCCTTGGGATACAAACAAACCCATTAGATTTTGGAGGTGATACATTTGCACATACCTCCACCAAGGCCCTATCTTGCAGTGTATGGAGGGATGGAGGCAGGGAGGTACAGACGGAGGGATGGACAAAGGGAGGGAGGGAAGGAGCCTTGGTGGAGGTATGTGCTCTCTGAGTGTTTTTCTAGTTCATAATGAGGTTCAACCGCTGCTGCTGGAGGTCTGAGACCAGAGACAATACAGGATGATAATGGAATATTTCATCTTTAAACCATAATTTCCAGTGGTTTATGAGCCAGAAACACCTGTCCATGCACCTCAGTCCATGTGTGTTTTATTCTGTGACGTCCTTGAGAACAGCATCTGGGTGATAATTATTCAATAAAATAAGATTACTTAAAACCCCCAGCATATTACATGTGGTTTCTCTTCAATAAAACACAATAAGACCCCATCCACCCCCTTTTCCGTTTCCCGCGGAAGCCCCGCCCTGTTAGCTGTTAGCCCGGTATCTGGCAGACGGGGCGAAGCTTGGAAATCCGGGAGAAAATCACGGGAAGATCAGTAATGATCTCCGGAGAGGACAGCAGAGGACCGCGGTGACAGGACAGCGAGCTTCCCCTCGCATACAGCCACTCTCCGGTGAGTTTAAAGACTACCCGCGGTGAACGGAGCCGAGGAGAAAAACGGGGAGCCCCCTCCCAACCGTCCTGGTCGACTTCTCAGCCCCTAACCCGTCAGGAAAACTCTTTGTTACTGCAGGAAAACTCAGTTATTACTACAGAAAACTGGGACTGGATTCATATCAATCTCAGTTTGTCGCTGTTGGCGTTCAGAATTGCTTTGAACGAAGTTTAAGAGCCGCGGGTGATGTGTGAGCTTCAGTTTTCCATCATTCCAATGGAAATGTCCGTTATCCTGTTAGCATGCTAGCTTCACTTCCCATTGGATTTAAACTGGGAGGAGCTAGTTTTAGCTTAGCTTCACTTCTGCTGCACCGAGCGGCCTGAAAACGTGATAAACGGGTTTGAAGAGTTTGATTTGTTTTTGTGAATTTTATATTGTTTTAGAACAAGTTGTTTGTAATTTGTTGTCAGAGTTTTTAAGCTAGTTCCCACTAAGTTTTATATAGTTTGCAAAAGTTTTGAAGCGGTTGGCTGAAGTTTGACAGCTTCAAATGCAAAAAATGTTTTTACAGCAGCAGAATGGTCACAGGTCTGAGGGACTGCATTGGTTTGTTATTATCAAGTTATATATATTATATATGTAATAATATACCTTATTTTGAGCTCTTCTGGGATCTAGGAATCATACTGGAGGTGTGAAAATTGTCACGGTGAGTTTTGGAAGTTTATGAGGTTTCTTCGGGTTTTTTTTTTAATCTTTTAAAAGCCTTAAAAATACTCATTATAAATTTAGGCCTTAATTTTCCTTAAAAATGCAAGTTCTTATATCAGTAGTAATGATAAACATGATGGCTACAATGTCCTTGCTAGCATTATTTAAGAAGCAGCCAACTTTGTTGTCAATCAATCCATACAGCCAGTCATGTACAGTAGAACAAAATTACCTTGGTACCTTACCTTTCATATATTTTGTCTTGTAAATTTGTGACTTGTGCTTTTGTAACTATGCAACTTTTTTCTATGTAAAGTTGTGACTAATTAGTGGTAAATTTGCGACTATTTTTACTTGTAAATTTGTAACTTCATTGTAAATTTGCTCTTTTCTCTTAAATTTGTGATTTTTTTTCCCTTCTTAAGCAACTTTTTCATGTAGATCAAACCTTAAATTTCACTTTTTTCCTCAAATTTTCGTTTTTTTTTCTTGTAAATTTGAGTGTTTTGTCATTAATTTGCATCACTTTTCTCAAATTTTTGACTTTTAAATTTATGACTTGCCTGCTTTCCCTTCATAAATTTGTAACTTTTTTGGAGAGAAAAAAGGTGCATATGCACAAGGAAAAAAACACTTTTGCAAGAAAAAAGTGGTAAAGTTGTAAGAAAAGTCACAAGCTTCTGATAAGACATTGATTCTGTTGGATATTTGTTTTTGGAGCCCCAAAACTGATATTCAGGAAAGCCCTAGTTTAAAGGACAGTTTTGTTGTTGTTGTTGTTGTTGTTGTTTTCAGGACAGTTGAGGTAGCAGCTAAAGGGAACACTTTACCACAGTGTCTAAATACTGCATAATTTCAATTTTAGTAGCTGAATGTTGTTTTGTGTTCATGTCCCACAGCGTCACCGTTGTCACTGTTGAGGACCATGCAGTCACTCCTCACTCGCCCACGCCGTTAGAGAGAGAAAAACAGTGTGTGATCCAGGATGGGGTTCGGTCGGGATCTGAGGAACTCCCACGAGGGATTATTGAAGCTGCAAGACTGGGAATTAAAGGTACTGTAGTTCAACTGACTGAGGGGCCATGCAGACAACGTTTTTACCCCAAACTGTGGAAGTCCGTCTACACTTCAGCTGTCCATGCATATGACGCCGGGTGTTTGGACGTGTGAAAATGTAGAGATTTGAACCCAGTCTCCAGAGTGGAGAGGTTTTCTCGGCACTATTTATTTGTGTCCGTGTGCACAGAAATAAAGAGCATTGGTATGTTAGAGTCCCAATTTACAATAGAGTTCAGCCAATCCACACACCAAGGAGCATTTATTTCTCACAGAAAAATACAAATGCAGAGCTTGTGGTTAAACTTTAAGCCTGACGTAGGGCTGTGCGATATGACCAGAATTTCATATTACGATATAAGTAATCTTATATCACAATAATGATATAGTCATGTGAAAAAATTAGGACACCCCATTAAATATTCAGTTCCTTATTAAGAAATGTTCTCATATTAGTGTCTGATATTTGTCTCTGGAAAATAAGGTGATTTAATTGCAGGTAAATAACAAAAATTAAACTTGTTTTACTTACTAAAATAATGATATCAACAAAAATGCGTATTCTAGCTAAGGAAAAGTTAGGACACCCGACCGCGTAATAGCTAGTGTTACCTCCTTTGGCTGAAATTACTTCAGTGAGACGCTTCCTGTAGCCATCTACCAGTCTCTGATATCGGTCTGAGGAAAGTTTTCCCCATTCCCCAATGCAGAATTCTTTCAGCTGTGAGATATTTGTGGGGTTTCTTGCATGTACAGCCCATTTCAAGTCATCCCACAGCATCTCAATGGGATTAAAATCTGGACTTTGACTTGGCCATTCCAGGACTCTCCATTTCTTAGTTTTTTTTTTTTTTATTTAAGTTTTTGTAAAGGGTATACAGGTCGTTACAGCAATGCAGTGTTTACATTTTCATCACATGTTCCCTTATTTTCTGATATCTGACAACATTGGAAGATTAATTCTTACAACACCCCTTTTTTTTTTTTTTTTTAAAGTGAAAGAAAAAGTGAAATTAAAGAGAAAAAAAAAACAAAAAACAAATAACAAAAAAAAACAAACAAACCAGTAAAAAACAAACAAAAAGAAAAAGTAAGTAAATAAAGATAAAAGAGCATCTGAGTAGAGTTGGAACAAAGAGCGGAACCATTATTGAAATGGTATTTGTCAAAGATTAGATCTAATGGAAGACACATATGCGATCCAGGGTTGCCAAAAGTTCATGAACACATCCATGTCCTGTCTCAGTGCGAATGTCAACTTTTCCATCGAGTAAATGTCTTGGATCACGTTAGTCCAATCTTCAGGTGTAGGACAGTCCTTCAACATCCATTTTTTAGTTAGAGCTTTTTTGCTTGCCAATATTAAAACATTGAATAAGTATTTTTCTCCTCGTCTTTCCAGTGAGTCCGGTAGTAAACCCAAATACAAAGTTACAAAAGAAAAGGGAACTGTAATTTTGAATATTTTCCCCAATATTGTCTGTACCTTGGTCCAATATTGGTGGATAACTGGGCATGACCAAAACACATGAAAATGATTTGCAGTCTTTTCACCACACAAGCGCCAACAGTTCAATCCCTTATGGGTAAATTTGTTTTGTGCAGGTGTTCTGAAAAATCTTGCCAAGTTTTTCCATCCAAATTCTCTCCACTGCAGGGATGAGGTACTTTTCCATTGCTGTTTATTTAGCTTTTCCCATATTTCCAGTTGTAAAGTGAAATTCCCCTCTTTTTCCCATCTCTCTTTTATATAAGATGTGTTGTCTCCTTTTAAGTCTTGAAGACCTTGGTATATTTTAGAAATGTATCTGATCCCTGGGATCCCTTTATATGCCATTAAGAAGACCTTCAGAACACCTGACTGGGCCCTTTCCAAAACCTCCTTTTTAAGTATATTGTTTATGTGGTGTCTAAGCTGGAAGAACCTGTAAAGGTCTTGATTTATTAGGCCTTGTTTTTTCAAATCTTCAAAACTTCTTAAGATTTGCCCTTCAAAAAAATCGTAATATTTTATCAGCCCTTTCTCCTTCCACTTTTTAAATCTGGTGTCTGTTTTATTAGGAGTAAAGTCCTGATCATAGGCGATCCATTGCAGAAGTCGATAGGGCTCTTTAGTTTGATTCTCTCTGACTATCTTAAACCAAATTTTTAGCGGGGTCTCTATCCACGGGTTAGTGTTATTCAAAAGCTTAGGTAAGACATTGTTCCCTATTATCGCCTGTAGGGGGATGTCACTTGTTATTTGGCATTCGATCTCCTTCCATTGTGCAGTGTAGACTGGGTTACATATCTCTACTAAAGTTTTAATTTGTGCGGCTTTAAAGTAGTCCCTGATATTTGGCAGCGCGAGCCCACCTTTGTCTTTGTTTAGCTGTAGGGTTCTATATCTGATTCTAGGTCTCTTGCCCTGCCATATGAATCTTGAGATCCTTCTGTCCAGCTCCTGCCATGTTTTTTTGGGAGGTTCTACCGGTATTGTTTGGAAAAGGTATAGAAGACGTGGAAGTATATTCATTTTGACTGCTTCAATTCTTTGTGCAGTACCCAAGAATGGTATCATATTCCATCTTGCTAGGTCAGATTTTATTTTTGTCACCAGTGGATCATAGTTTAGTGATATAATTTTGTTGAGTTGTTTCGGGATATTGACCCCCAGATATTTCATAGATTCCGACTCCCAGTTAGTTTTGAGTTTGCTTAGTGAATAATGATTTGGGTCATAGTTGAATGTTAAAACTTGGGTTTTATGCATATTTAATTTGTACCCCGATAAATCTCCATACTCTGAAAAAACTGAGGTTAGTTCTGGTAAAGAAGTGTCCGGCTGCCCTAGGTATATTAAAATGTCATCAGCAAAGAGTGCTATTTTATGTTCCTTCTGACCAAGTGTAATACCTTGAATTTTTTGGTTTTGTCTTATCCATTGGCTCAGAGGTTCTATGAAGATTGCAAAGAGCAGTGGAGACAGGGGGCAGCCCTGACGACATCCTCTTTCCAGTTCAAAAGATGATGATAAATTACCGTTAATCCTTATTTTAGCTGTTGGTTTTTTATATAATGCCTGTATAGTTCTAATGAAGTTGTTATGAAAATTGAAACTGGATAAGATTCTATATAGAAAAGACCAGTCAACCGAATCGAATGCTTTTTCAGCATCTAATCCCAATATGACTGCATTTAAGTTATATTTTTTTATATGATGAATTATGTGTAAAGTGCGTCGAATGTTGTCTTGTGTCTGTCTTTGTCTTATAAAACCTGTTTGGTCTAAATGAATTAGGTCTGTCAGTATATTTTCTAACCTTTTGGCAAGGATAATGGTAAAAAGCTTATAGTCCTGATTTAGTACACTGATTGGTCTGTAGTTGGAGCACTCTAGTTTATCCTTTTCAGGTTTAGGTATAACTGCAATGACCCCTTCTCTCCAGGAGGGGGGGATTTCCCCTGTGTGGAGGACATAATTAAATGTTTTCAGGAGGAGAGGAGATAGTTGCTGTTTAAAGGTTTTGTACCACTCTGCTGTATAGCCATCAGCTCCTGGGGATTTGTTAGCTTTAAGTTTCATAATTGCTTTTTCCAATTCTTTAGGATGTATTTCTGACAGTAGTGTTTTATTTTGTGACTCCGTAAGTTGGGGAAGGTTTAATGTGTTTAGGAATGCCTCGGATGCGTTTTTATGTTTTTTGTGGGAGTATAAGTTCTTATAGTAATTCTCGAAGTTTTTAAGAATATCCTGAATTCTGAATTTTATTTCCTTTGATACTGGGTCTCTGATTTTGTAGATTGCTCTTTCTGTTTGATGTTTCCTCAATTTATAGGCTAGCAATTTTGCCGATTTACTGCCTGCTTCATAGTATTTTTGTTTCAGAAATGTAAGTTTCTTCTGGATTTCTATTGTGTAGATCTCATATATTTGGTTTTTAATTTCCTTAATCTTGAGCGAGTCAGTAGAATGAGTGTTGCCTTTGTGTTCTTTTTCTAGGTTCCTAAGTTCTGACTCTAATGTGGATAGTTTTTCTTGTCTTAGTTTCTTTTGGGTTGCCAGTTTTGCAATAATCTTTCCTCTTATTACAGCTTTACATGCATCCCACAGTATTAAAGGGGATACTTCTCCATTATCGTTATCTTCCAAATATCTGAGAATATCTGATTCCAATTCATCTTTCAATGGTCCTTTCAGGACATTTGAATTTAACCTCCAAGAAAATGTATTATTTGTGTATTTTTGGATATTTAAGTCCATGTAGATCGGACTGTGGTCGGAGAGATCCATCAGTCCTATTTTACATGTTTTTACTCTTCCAATGTCTCTATTAAACATAAAAAATAGTCAATCCTTGAGTAAGATGAATGTGGAGTTGAGTAAAATGTATAGTCTTTTACACTGGGGTTGAGTTCCCTCCACACGTCACAGATTCCCAATTCTTTTAGTAGCATCCGAGTCTTCCTGTTTTGGGTGTTATTTTGATGTGGGGAATTACCAGAAGCATCCCAGTATGGATTCAGTCTAAGATTGAAGTCCCCACCACATATCACTAAACCTTGAGCTTTAGTTATCATTAGGTCGAATACATTTTTATAAAATTTCCAGTTAGCCCCTGGGGGAGCATACACATTCAGCAGGGTGATATCTTCTCCCTCTAGCCGCCCAGTTACCAAACTGTATCTCCCTTCTTTATCTTTGTGTTCTGATTTTTTTTCAAATGTAATTTTGGTTGATATCAATGTCGCTACTCCCCTCCTCCTCCCTGATTTATATGAAGATGAAGAGATCATTTTAAACCCTTGTCTACTGAGTTTATTGTGTTCCACGTCTGTTAGGTGGGTTTCTTGTAAAAGTATTATTCCTGCTTTGTCTTTTTTCATTTTGCCTAGAATCTTGGATCTTTTAACTGGATTCAGGATTCCTTTTACCATCCATCCATCCATCCATCTTCTACCGCTTTTCCGGAGGTCCGGGTCGCGGAGGCAGCAGTTCAAGCAGAGAAGCCCAGACTTCCCTCTCCCCAGCCACCTGCTCCAGCTCTTCAGAGGGGATACCAAGGCGTTCCCAGACTAGCTGGGAGACATAGTCTCTCCACCGAGTCCTGGGTCTGCCCCGGGGTCTCCTCCCAGTGGGACGTGCCTGAAACACCTCAAGTGGGAGGCGTCCAGGAGGCATCCTAATCAGATGCCCATACCACCTCAACTGACTCCTTTCAATGTGGAGGAGCAGCGGTTCTACTCTGAGCCTCTCCCGGATGACTGAGCTCCTCACCCTATCTCTGAGGGTGAGTCCAGCAATCCTACGGAGAAAGCTCATTTCAGCCGCTTGTATCCGCGATCTCATTCTTTCGGTCATTACCCAAAGCTCGTGACCATAGGTGAGAGTAGGAACGTAGATTGACTGGTAAATCGACAGCTTTGCCTTAGAACTAAGCTCCCTCTTCACCACAACAGACCGGTACAACGTCCGCATCACTGCAGATGCTGCTCCAATCCGTCTGTCGATCTCTCGCTCCATTTTCCCCTCACTCGTGAACAAGACCCCAAGATACTTAAACTCCTCCACTTGGGGCAGGAGCCTGTCCCCAACCCGGAGAGGACAATCCACCTTTTTCCGGCTGAGGACCATGGACTCGGACTTGGAGGTGCTGATTCTCATCCCAGCCGCTTCACACTCAGCGGCAAACCGTCCCAGCAAGAGCTGTAGGTCATTGCTGGATGAAGCCAACAGGACAACATCATCTGCAAACAACAGAGATGAGATCCTGTGGTCACCAAGCATGACACCCTCCATTCCCTGGCTGCGCCTAGAAATCCTGTCCATAAAAATTATGAACAGGACCGGTGACAAAGGGCAGCCCTGGCGGAGTCCAACTCTCACTGGGAATGACTCCGACCGAGTGTTGGCAATGCGAACTAAACTCTCACAACGGTCGTACAGAGACCGAATAGCTCGTAACAACAAGCCCGATACCCCATACTCCCGAAGCACCCCCCACAAAAATCCACGAGGGACGCGGTCAAATGCCTTCTCCAAGTCCACAAAACACATGTAAACTGGTTGGGCAAACTCCCACGAACCCTCAAGAATTCTCGAGAGGGTAAAGAGCTGGTCCGATGTGCCACGGCCAGGACGAAAACCACATTGCTCCTCCTGAATCCGAGGTTCGACCAACGGCCGGACTCTCCTCTCCAGTACCTTGGCATAGACCTTCCCAGGGAGGCTGAGGAGTGTGATCCCTCTAAAGTTGGAGCACACCCTCCGGTCCCCTTTTTTGAAGAGAGGAACCACCACCCCGGTTTGCCATGCCAAAGGCACTGCCCCCGACCTCCACGCAATGTTGCAGAGGCGTGTCAACCATGACAACCCAACAACATCCAGGGCCTTGAGGTACTCGGGGCGAATCTCGTCCACCCCCGGGGCCCGGCCACCAAGGAGATTTTTAACCACCTTGGCGACCTCAGCCCCTGTGATAGGCGAGTCATCCCCCTCGTCCCCAAACCCTGCTTCCTCTGTGGAAGGCGTATCAGTGGGATTGAGGAGATCCTCGAAGTATTCCTTCCACCGCCCGACGATATCCCCAGTTGAAGTCAACAGTGTCCCATCCGCACCATACACAGTGTGGACGGGGAGCTGCTTTCCCCTCCTGAGCCGCCGAACAGTTTGCCAGAATCTCTTTGAAGCCGACCGAAAGTCTTGTTCCATGGCCTCACCGAACTCCTCCCATACCCGGGTTTTTGCTTCAGCAACCACCCGAGCTGCACTCCGCTTGGCCTGCCGGTACACCTCAGCTGCTTCGGGAGTCCCACAAGCCAACCAAGCTTGATAGGACTCCTTCTTCAGCTTAATGGCCCCCCTCACCACTGGTGTCCACCACTTGGTTCGGGGGTTGCCACCACGAGATGCACCGACCACCTTGCGGCCGCAGCTCTGGGCTGCCGCTTCAACAACAGAGGTGGAGAACATGGCCCATTCAGACTCCATGTCTCCAGACTCCCTCGGAATGTGGTTGAAGTTCTTCCGGAGGTGGGAGTTGAAGACCTCCCGGACAGGGGCCTCAGCCAGACGCTCCCAGCACACCCTCACTATACGTTTGGGTCTACCAGGTCTGAATGGCTTCCTCCCCTGCCATCGGATCCAACTCACCACCAGGTGGTGATCAGTTGACAGCTCTGCACCTCTCTTTACTCGGGTGTCCAAGACATACGGTCGCAGGTCTGATGATACGATAACAAAATCGATCATCGACCTGCGGCCTAGGGTGTCCTGGTGCCAGGTGCACATATGGACACCCTTATGCTTGAACATGGTGTTCGTTATAGACAGACTGTGGTTAGCACAGAAGTCCAATAACTGAACACCACTCGGGTTCAGATCGGGCAGGCCGTTCCTCCCAATCACCCCCCTCCAGGTTTCACTGTCGTTGCCCACGTGCGCATTGAAGTCCCCCAGTAGGACAATGGAGTCTCCAGGAGGAGCACCCTCCAGCACCCCAGTCACAGACTCCAAAAAGGGTGGGTACTCTGAAACATCATTTGGTGCATAGGCACAAATGATGGTCAGGACCCGTTTCCCAACCCGAAGGCGCAGGGAAGCAACCCTTTCGTCCACCGGGGAAAACTCCAATATAGAGGCAGCAAGGTGGGGCGATACAAGAATACCTACCCCTGCTCGTCGCCTCTCGCCCGGGGCAACTCCAGAAAAGGCCAAGCTCCAGCCCCTCTCCAGGAGACTGGTTCCGGAACCGGAGCTGTGTGTTGAGGTGAGGCCGACTATATCTAGCCGGTATCGCTCAATCTCGTACACCAGCTCAGGCTCCTTCCCCACCAGAGAGGTGACAGTCCACGTACCAAAAGCCAGTTTAGAAAGCTTGGGATCAGTCCGCCAAGGTCTCCGCCTTTGACTGCCACCTAATCCACATAGCACCGGACCTCCATGATCCCTCCTGCAGGTGGTGAACCTACTGGAGGGCGGACCCATGTAACTCCTTCGGGCTGAGCCCGGCCGGGTCCCATGGGTGGAAACCCGGCCACCAGACGCTAGCCTTCGAGCCCCTCCCCCAGGCCTGGCTCCAGGGTGGGGCCCCGGTAACCCCATACCGGGCGGGGTACACTGAATCCTTGATATACAATTTATCATGAGAGTCTGTTGGATCGTTCTTCGTCTGGCCCTTCACCCAGGACCAGTTTGTCTTGGGAGACCCTATCAGAGGCAAATTGCCCCGGACAACATAGCTCCTGGGATCACTGGGGCACGCAAACCCCCCCACCATGATAAGGTGACGATCCATGAGGGGGTCCTTTCCCCCCCCCCCCCCCCTCATGGATCCTTTTACATTATATGAAATTATTTTGGTTACACCCTGTTTCTCCATTGTGTTGTTTTGTTTAGTATAACTGTGTGGTGGCCCTCTTTTGTGCTACTCAGAAACTGAAAGAACATTAAAAACAAGAAAAACATTAAGAACGTAGTGTAAAAAACTTTAAAACAAAAAGCTGTCATAAGAACTTCCTGAGCTGAGGTCTTTTTAAAGACCCTGTAAGAGCCTTGATGGAGTGAAGGCTCTGAGGGAAATTCCTCAAACTCTGTTACGTGTTGAGGGCCCTCTCTTACCACTGAAAGTAGTCCCATGCTTTTAACGTGAGTTTCAGAACCCAATCCAAACTTGTAATGATTTTTTTTTTTTTCCTTTTATGCCTAAACCCTGTGAAATTGTGTGCACCCTCCCACCCCCATCACATCAAACATTCACGCAAAAACAGTATTTGTTAGTATGAGGAGAACATGTGGATTATTGTCACATTTCTATTTTATCAAGTTTTTTTTTTTTTTTTTTATTACAAAGACTTATTTGTTTCAAATAATATGATTGTTCCATGAAATGTTTTACCACGTGCTGAATATGCATCTCCTTTAATGTTTGTTACCTTGTATGAGGGGGGTTGGATGTGCGGATTGATTCAAGAGAAAAGAAAAAAAAAAAAAAAAAAGGTCGCTATTCCAACCTGAAAACGGATAGTTTATCCGCGACGCTCTGGTGCTGGGTTTCCCGCTGCTGGTCCGTGGATTTTGAAGGTCTTTGTGTTGTCCATGTTTGCGCTTTGATCTTCTGACTCGGGTCTGCTGCGGGTTTAAATACCGTTACCGGGAGCCCTCTTTTCGCCATGTCAGCTGTTGCTTCTTCCGCCGAATTATAGAGACACGTTTCATCGCCGTAGAAGACCCTTAACTTCGCAGGAAATGGTGTCTGAAAGCGCAATTTCTTCTCTCTTAACACCTTTTTCGCGTCATTGTATTCCCTGCGCTTTTTAAGGACCTCCGGGGCGTAATCGTGTTCCACGTAGACTTTTCTCTCCTGGTGCATAAATCCTTTTTTCTGCCAGGCCAGTCTTACAACCTCTTGTTTTATTTTGAAATTGGAAAATCTTACCAACACCGAACGTGGGGGCGCTTCCGCCGCCGGCCTAGCGGCTAATGAACGATGTGCCTTTTCTATCTTCAAGTCGGTGGTTTGTGGAATATCCAATTTCTCTCTTAGTAAGGATTCCACGCATTCTGCCATTGAGTTAAAACCATTTTCGGTTCCTTCTATCAGACCATGAATTCTTATGTTGTCTCTTCTTTGTTTTCCTTCTTGGTCGGTTAGCTTAGCCTCTATAGCTGCTTGTCTTTTGCGTAGGTCTAGCACAGAATCTTCGAGCACTTTTATTCGATCCTCTGTTTCCAAGATTCGGTTCTCGGCCTGGTCCACTCTGCTGTTTTCTCTCACTCTGCTGAATTCCCGAAATTCGGCCGTAACATCTCGGCGAAATCGTCGTAGCTCCTCAAATAGTGATTTCAGGCTAACCCTTTTGTTAGCTATCACCAGTTCCTCGTCTTCTGAACGGAGATCTTCCAGTTCGGATTCTCCGGCCGATACGTGTCCTGGCCTGGAGAATTTCAGTTTCTTCTGTTTTCCTTTAGACATGATGATTTTGTCTTTTGATTTTCACTCCTCCAAAAATCCATTAAGTTTGATTTTCAAGGTGTTATCCTGGATTGGGTCTGAGAACTTCAGTGTTAAGCTGCAGTCGCCATGGCGTCCAGACCGGAAGTCTCCATTTCTTAGTTTTTAGCCAGTCCTTGGTGGATTTACTAGTATGTTTTGGGCCATTGTCATGTTGCAGGGTCCAGTTCCACTTCAGCTTTAATTTTTTTTTACAGATGCTCTCATGTGGTCCTCAATCACCCTCTGATACATGGTATAATTAATGGTGGATTCTATGATGGTTAGCTGGCCAGGTCCTGCTGCAGCAAAGCATCCCCAAACCATGACACTTCCACCTCCTTGCTTCACAGTTGGTATGATGTTCTTTTCCCGGAATGCTGTGTTTGGTCTACACCAAACACGTTCTCTGTTCCGGTGTCCAAATAATTCAATTTTAGACTCATCTGTCCAAAGAACATTATTCCAGAAGTCCTGGTCTTTGTCTACATTCTCTCTGGCAAACCAGTCTGGCCTTCATGTTTCTCTTAGAGAGCAAAGGTTTCCTCCTTGCATACCTCCAATGCAACTTAAACTTCTGCAGTCTCTTTCTGATTGTAGAGGCATGCACTTTCACATCAACAGTAGCAAGAGCCTGCTGTAGGTCCCGTGATTACATTTTAGGGTTTTTAGAGACTTCTTTTAGCATCTTGCAGTCTGCTCTCAGGGTGATCTTGCTTGGATGGCCAGTCCTGGGCATGTTGGCAGTTGTTTTGAATATCCTCCACTTGTAGACTATTTTCCGGACAGTGGAATGGCTGATTTCAAATTCTTTTGAGATCTTTTTAAAATCCCTTACTAGACTCAAGCTGCTACAATCTCTTTCTGAAGGCCTCAGACAGCTCTTTCGATCTCACCATGGTGTTCACTCGCTCTTCAACAGTCAGGAGCACACCAAACTAAATGTCTGAGGCTGATCAAAAAAGCCAACTCTGTTCTGGGGCGATGCCTCGACCCAATGGAGGAGATGGGAGAGAGGAGGACGGTGGCTAAGCTGTCATCTCTGCTGGAGTCTGAGTTCCATCCCCATGTGGGACACGCTAGATAGATAGATAGATAGATAGATAGATTGATGTACTTTATTGATCCCAAACTGGGAAACTACAGTGTAACAGCAGCATGACAGTAGACAACCAAACAACAGAAACACACACATGACAGACAAGGGGATTACCCATGGAAAGTAAAAACTAACAAGACTATAAAAACCTCTATACATCATAGCTTAATGTATGATGACCCGTATAAACACATGAATCATCCCATTGCACAAAGAAGGACTATCAGGAGCAGAGTGAAAATGTGAGGTACCAGTTAGTCTGTAAGGTAATTCCCCAGTAAATGCACTGGGGTGCTCATTTAGCGGTAGGCTGTGCCATCCTAAGTGCTCGAGGGAGAGATTCCGCAGGACCTTCCTACTTACGGCTTTCAGACTATAGTCTAAATACTGCTCATAGAGGCCGTATGAAACATCACAACTCTGCACAATAGAGATCGTCCCCTCCAGTACACAAAGATAATTACAGTTATTATCGAGGGTGGCAACAACACTGTTCATTCAATGTGAAATATACTGTCTGGGTTGATATTTATATTTTGCCGGGTAATTTAACTAACTAATGCTTTTGATACCATCTAGCTGCAGTGCTCTTGCACTGTGTATATAAATGTGTACATATGTATATTTATGTACTGCTTTGGCTAACCTATGATGTAATGTTATTATCTTATTTACTATTACGCTGAGTGCTGCTATCCCTTTGCTGCTGCAATCATGGAATTTCTCCATTGTGGGACTAATAAAGGCTTATCTTAAATAGGACAAGCCTCCTTCAAAATGCTGAGTAACGATGTTCTAATCATGTACACCTTATGTGATACACCTGTGTGATTTTAGCCATTTTAAGTGGGAGTAAATGTGGGTGTGTCCTAATTTATTCCTCACCAGAAATTGCTTGTTTTGAGAATTACATTTTACAGAAAATTTTAAAAAGTCTTCAGTTCATTTTTAATTGTTTAGTTATATTACTTGAATCTTCCAGTATTGTTAAAATTGATATTAAATATCCGTATGTCCAAATATGTTAAAAAAAAAACACACACACAGGCTTTCATAGGGTGTCCTAATTTTTTTCACAGGAGTGTATCTATCTATAATTGCACAAAATCTGTGTGTCTCTGTCTGTCTGTCTGTTCCACATATCTCTTGAACTGTTCATCAGATTGACCTAAGATTTTATACATGTTTTGCTGAGGCTACGAGGGTGTGTATCCCCGAGTATTGAGTCGCTCGGTCAAAATATGTAATTTTTATCCATAAAAGATTAGCCACCGCTCTGTCTCTTCATGCCCTGGCTTCAGGAAGTGTGAGTGGGGTTTTGGATTGACTCTGTGCTGACTGGATAATATGCGGCATCATGACCATGCTGATTGGATAATACACGGCATCACGACCATGCTGATTGGATAATACATGGCATCATGACCTGTCAGTTACTACAGTGTTCACTGGACAAAACAAGGAAGTGAAAAACGACAAATTTGACTAGAAAAAGATAATACTGAAGATTTAATGCTTAAAAAATTATACCATAAAGTTGCCGTGATTGCGTAGGTCTAAGTGATAATTTGGCATATGTGGAGAACACAGGGGCGCAAGCAGACTGGGCAGAGCATTAGCGGGGACCTGGGTCTGACAAATGACACTGGTGTATCAACACAGAACATACCAGGAGAAGCAGTGGCCCGACACGCCCTGGCTCAAAGGCACGGTAACTGATGGCAATAAAAAAGAAAAGTTATTTTCAATAAAGTGAAAAAAAACCCAAGATAATGCATGGAGTGTGCTTTTGCTCGGAGGGCGCAGCCAACAGCAAAGTGTGATTTATCTTGGAAAACAGTTGAGCTCTGGCTTCGAACGATCAGCTGATTGGATCCACCTCCTCCGGTGTTCTGACTCCTCCGGTGTTCAGATTTTGGCATATCTATCAGAACAGCACTGAACTGCAGTCAAAGGTAAAAAAAAAAAAAAAAAAATGGGGGAGGGCTAAACAGTGATTTGGATCTTTATCCTGTAGCTTGAAAGTGCTGAGGCACATCCCTGACAGATCCCGTTATACGAACAAGTACAGCCGTGGACAAAATTGTTGGTACCCCTCTGTTAATGAAAGAAAAACCCACAATGGTCACAGAAATAACTTGAATCTGACAAAAGTGGTAATAAATAAAAAATCTATGAAAATTAACCAATGAAAATCAGACAATGCTTTTGAATTGTGGTTCGACAGAATTACTTTAAAAAACTAGAAAAGCACTCGGAGAGCGCAGACCTCCGCCAAGCGCCACAGTTCCCCCCCCATACAGTGTTTGTGTGTACGTTTTCAGATTCCTTGACCATGAAAACATATTGTCATATCCGGCTCTAGGGAGCCGGGCAATCAGAGCCAGGGACAAGCCAGTGAGTCGAGATGTTTTATTCTGGGTAAGGGATAAGGGATGAGGAGAGCACAGACACTCATACAGACGTACATTCTCAGGCTGCACAGCGCAGGGGTAGGTAGCTCGTACCGGACATGGGGGTAACAAGACGTGCATACTCACAGCGGGATACAAACACCGGAATGCTGCAAGGGGAGTTGAGGCTGACACCAGACGAAGGGGCTTCAGCCTAGCAGTGCTTATGTCGCAGCCCCGAATGATCGAAGCTGCTCCTCTTTATACTCATTAACAGCGCCCCAGCTGATGAGGATTAATTGGCCCCAGCCGTCCCGTGACACTGACAGCTGGGAACCAGCTGAGGCACTGCCCAATGAGAGGCAGGGATAAAAGGAGCATGGGCTGAGCGCCGAGCCGGCGTCTCACCCCATGGTGACAGAGCCTCCCCCTCACGGTCGGGCTCCCGAACGACCAGGAACATCCCAGCCCCCCCCCCCTCCCCACCTAGGGTGGGCGGAAGGGAGGCAGGACCGGAGGGGAAGATGCAAAAGGAAGGACAAAAAAAAAACAATAGACCAATGTAGGGCAGCAGGGCAGAGAAAAAAAACCCAAATACAATACCCTACAACACAGGGAAAAGGATTAACCCAGAGCACAGTTAGGGAGAAAACTGAGTTAGGACACAGGTAGGGAAAATACCAAATACGACTACAGACAGCATACAAATAACGTATAGATCGGGGCAAAAAAAAGAAAACCAAAAACCCACCAAAAAGGTGGCAGGAATGAATAAAGCAATCACAGAGTATAGTTAAGGGGAACAAAACACACTACTCCATAATGCACCAACAAGACAAAGGTCAGGACAAAAAATGATGAAAAACGCTGTGCATGGATACTAAAGAAAACAAAACACACAGCACCGAATATATAAAAGATCACCTAAAGAAACAGAGGTGACAAGGACAAATGGGTAATAATGAAGTACGGTTAAGTGGGGATGAAACACATTACTTCAAACAATAACAAACACAGTCAATGTTAAAGCCGGGGCCAGGGAAGGCCCCCCACGAGGATAATAAGACAGAATGGGGTGATCACAGAGTATGGTTGAACAGGAAACCACACGCATACTCCATGATGCACCGACGAGGCCAAGGCTAAGGTAAGGATGAATGAAAACGCTGAGTAAAGATAAGAAAATGCAATACACAGCGCGATACATAAGGTGAGTCACCAAGAGAAAAAAAAGGTGACAGGGTAACAGGATAACAATACGATAAAAATGCTGAGTATGGTTAAAAAAAACAACACACAGCACAAAAACATATATTCCCCTAATGGACAAAGAAACTACACCCGAGTGACCTCAATAATAATAAAAGAAGTAAAGGACACCCGAGGAGACGGCAGGCAGAGTCCAAAACGGCCGGAATTGTTCTGGTAATCTCCCCGCCCATTGTCCAGTTGGCAACCCGGGGAAGAGAAATGTTCGGACGGCGAACTCTGGGCCCAGATCCCAGGAATCCAGTCCAACGGCTGCCGAACCAGGCCGCCCAAAGGCAAACACAGACCAGTGGGGGGAAACCAGATCGCCGAACCGAAAGTTTTGCGGGTCGGGTCGTCGACCCGCATCACTCAACCACCAGGACCGTTGAGACGGACGAAGGGTCAGAGCGGATCCCGGTGGAAGAGGCTCAGGGGAGAGCCGATGACGAGGGCGGCGGGCCTCAGGGAAACGGCCACCTCCTCACCGGACCTGGACAACACTGGGGCAGCACCCACGTCGGACCCCGATCGGGCCTCAGGCGAACCCACGTTGGACCCCGATTGGGTCTCGGGCGAACCCACGTTGGACACTGCACCAGAACCGACCTCCAACGTTGAACTCGGACCCTCCAGCACCACGAGGAACAGCAACTCCTCGCCGGTGACCCTGGAAGAAGGCTCAGAAGAGAAAACAGAACCGGGATCAGGATCACCGGCAGCGCCAGAACCCGGCGAGACGAGCTCAGACGCAGCGGGCGGCTGCACCCTGCTCGTCTCCCCTGGAGATAGGCTGAAGTGCTCAAAGATAAAAAGAAAGAAAAGAAAGGAGAGCACTCGCCTGATCTCGGGTTCTGACGCCGTCCAGGACTGCGAAGATCCAGGATCCGTCGTCAGGAGGTCGTTGTCAGGCTCCCATCTAGCCGCGTCGGGCCCCGCAGCCAGCACGATGGTCAGTGCAGCTTGAGATCCCTCCAGCGCAGGTAACCCCGCCGACGACCCACTCGGCGTGAAGCCAGAAGAATCTCGTCCCGCTGGACCGAACCGCTCCTCCGTGGAGACCCAGGGACGCTCAGTCGTCAGCGTAGACTCCACGCAGCAGTCAGTCCCCCTCCTCCGTCCGCAATGTAGCTGTGGAACCACAGGCCCTCTCCATATCCCACCACGTTGACCCGGAGCCGGGGACCGCTCGGCGGAGAGAGACACAGAGGATGCAGGATTAGGCATACAGGTTACAGCAGGTGGGGAGAGTTCAGGGAGCTGCGAACCCTGAACTTCTCCTCCAGGGATGTGACAGAGCAAATCATTAAGCAGGTGTGAAAAAACAATGACTTGCCTGCCCCCTGGAGGTTGAGTATCGCCTGCTGTAGTGGAATCTGCTTCTTCCTCTCCCCGCCCGGCGATAACGGAGGACCCCCCGGGAATTCGTCTGAGGATCGCTCGCGTTGTCTCCAGCAGAGAGCTCACCAGGCCGGGATTCCAGGCACACACAGCGGTCAGGAAGCGCGTCGAGGAGGAGGGGGAAACAGCCGGGGTGAGCCAGCCCGAATGTCCAGGAATGACAGCGGGGGAACGAGGCTCAGGGGACGAGGCTGTAGAATCTCCACACTGACGAGGCGAAGGGATGACAGCTGCGTGGGAGGAACGGTCCTGACGATGACCCAGAACTGGATCCGGACGAGGTTCGTGCAGAGGTGACTCGGCGATGTGATGACGACTACTCCCAGGGAACGAAGCGAGGGGGAAACCCAGGATTCGCCGCTCCAGATCGGAGATCGAGACGAGGAAGGCGTCGAGCACGGGAAGGCTTCGTAGCCCTGAAGTCCTCACCATCAATCTCACTGCCGCCGCCACATGCCTGAAGGTGGTGACAGGAAACACAGTAGAGCTCGCGACAGCCACTCGACCCCGGACATAACTGCTGTCAGCTGCGGCTCCTCGAAGGGAATCCCGAGTGACGTGGCGCAGGTCGGGGGAAGTCCTCTGGTTGGCGCGAACTCCCGGACTGGAATGGCGGCAGGAACGGGACTCCGAAGCGGGGAAAGACGTCGCCCACTTCGACTCCCTGCCGGGATTTCCATCCACCCCGTGGAGCTTCTCTCGCTGTGTACCTGCAGCGTCTATCCTGGCACTGTCCTCCAGATGGTACAGAGAGTGAGGGTGACAGTCCAGGAGTTCCTCAGCACGGCCCGGATGCCAGCGTCTCGCGTTGGAGGCGTCGTGCAGGGTGAAGAACGTCCCGTCGACTGCCTCCGAGATGGACCTCAGCCCGTCGCCCTGGCGCCGGAAGTGACTCCTGGGAAACGGCATGCTAGCAGCGCTGACACCCGGACAGAAAGGTACATTTCCACGGCGACTCACGGCCGCCGGCAACTCTTCTGGCTGCGACATACTGTCATATCCGGCTCTAGGGAGCCGGGCAATCAGAGCCAGGGACAAGCCAGTGAGTCGAGATGTTTTATTCTGGGTAAGGGATAAGGGATGAGGAGAGCACAGACACTCATACAGACGTACATTCTCAGGCTGCACAGCGCAGGGGTAGGTAGCTCGTACCGGACATGGGGGTAACAAGACGTGCATACTCACAGCGGGATACAAACACCGGAATGCTGCAAGGGGAGTTGAGGCTGACACCAGACGAAGGGGCTTCAGCCTAGCAGTGCTTATGTCGCAGCCCCGAATGATCGAAGCTGCTCCTCTTTATACTCATTAACAGCGCCCCAGCTGATGAGGATTAATTGGCCCCAGCCGTCCCGTGACACTGACAGCTGGGAACCAGCTGAGGCACTGCCCAATGAGAGGCAGGGATAAAAGGAGCATGGGCTGAGCGCCGAGCCGGCGTCTCACCCCATGGTGACACATATGACTAGCAATTGGATTCACAATGATAGGATTAGTGGTTCAGTAGTTATTGATGAAAATGGCATTTTCCGTAATGGCGGTTTTCTTCTGGACGGTGATCCGGATCCCCACCAAAATGTAATCATCTGTAGGATACCCTATTTCTGACAGTCTGTGAAAATTTCATGAAAATCCGTCCATAACTTTTTGAGTTATCTTGCTAACAAACAAACAGACAGACAGACAGACAAACCAACGCCGATGAAAGCATAACCTCCTTGGCGGAGGTAATAAACTCATCAGGCCTGGACAAAAATGATGGTACCCCTAGAAAAGATAGAAAATGATGTGACCATAGGGACATGTTCAACCAAGATGTGTCCTCTAATTAACATCACAGGTGTCTACAAACTTGAATCAGAATCAGAATCAGGTTTATTGCCATTGTTCATGTAGTACACAAACTAGGAATTTGTCTCGGTACAATGCTGCAACATTAAACATGATAAGATAAGAGAAATAAACTATACATGTAATAAAGTGTAGGATAAGATTAAGTGATACTGGTCAACAGTTAAAATATATATATATATTAGCCAGCAGCAGATACTGTGGAGAACTATATAGTGCAGTCGGTAATGCAGGAAGAAAACAGTGATGATTGACATGAGTCTGGTTGAGCTGCTGTACATGGTGCACGAGAGTCACTTAGTGTTCAGCAGTCTAATGGCAGAGGGGAAGAAGCTGTTCATGTGACGGGAGGTTTTAGTCTGGATGGACCGAAGTCTTCTACCAGAGGGGAGGGGGGCAAACAGTACATGACCAGGGTGTGAGGGATCGGCTATGATCCGGCCAGCACGCCTCCGGGTCCTGGAGATGTACAGATCCTGGAGAGATGGGAGCTTGCAGCCGATCACCTTCTCAGCAGTGCGCACGACGCGCTGCAGCCTTAGTCTGTCCCTGGCAGTGGCTCCTGCGTACCACACGGTTATGGAGGTGGTGAGGATGGACTCGATGATGGCTGTGTAGAACTGCACTAACATCTTGGTGGGTAGCTTGAGCTTCCTCAGCTGCCGCAGGAAGAACATCCTCTGCTGGGCTTTTTTGATGAGTGAGCTGATGGTCAGCTCCCATTTGAGGTCCCTGGTGATGGTAGTGCCTAGGAAGCGGAAGGAATCAGCAGTGGTGATGGGAGAGCCTGAGAGGGTGAGGGGGGGCAGAGGAGTAGTGACTTTCCTGAAGTCTACAATCATCTCCACTGTCTTCAGAGCGTTCAGCTGCAGGTTGTTATTGCTGCACCAGGACGCCAGCTGGGCCACCTCTCTCCTGTAGGCGGACTCGTCGCCGTTGGAGATGAGCCCGATGAGGGTGGTGTCGTCCGCAAACTTGATCAACTTGACAGACTGGTGGCTGGAGGTGCAGGAGTTGGTGTAAAGGGAGAAGAGTAGGGGGGAAAGTACACAGCCCTGGGGTGATCCGGTGCTGATGCTAGTATAGTCTGAGACAGTCTTTCTCAGCCGCACATGCTGCCTCCGGTCCGTCAGGAAGTCGATGATCCACCTGCAGAGGGAGTCAGGCACGTTGAGCAGGGACAGCTTGTCCCGGAGCAGAGCGGGGCGGATGATGTTGAATGCGGAGCTGAAGTCCACAAACAGGATCCTGGCGTAGGTTCCCGGGGAGTCCAGGTGCTGCAGGATGGAGTGGAGGGCCAGGTTGACTGCATCGTCTACAGACCTGTTGGCTCGGTAGGCAAACTGCAGCGGGTCCAGGAGAGGGGTGGTGATGGACTTGAGGTGGGACAGGACCAGGCGCTCAAAGGACTTCATGACTACAGAGGTGAGCGCTACAGGTCTGTAGTCATTAAGTCCAGTGATCCGTGGCTTCTTGGGGACAGGGATGATGGTGGAGGATTTGAGGCAGGACGGCACGTGGCATAACTTAAGGGAGGTGTTAAAAATGTCTGTGAATACAGGAGCCAGCTGTTTCGCACAGAGTCTCAGGGTGGAGGGAGACACGCCGTCTGGGCCGGGGGCCTTGCGCGGGTTCAGTCTGGAGAACTGTTTGAGCACATCCTGCTCACTGATGATAAGGGGAGGGGGGGAGGTGGGGGGGGGTGCCTTAAATGAAGTAGGGAATGTGGAGGCTGTGGAGCTGGAGGGAGGGGGGGAGTTGGACACAGATGACGAGGTGTCAAAACGGGCATAGTGTTGGGACAGTCTCTGACAAAGGGCTTTGTCATCCTGACCTTTAGGAGCCTGAGGCCGATAGTTGGTGATCTGCCTCAGTCCTCTCCACACGGAAGCCGAATCATTAGCAGTGAACTGCTGCTGGAGTCTCTCTGAGTACACAGATTTAGCCCTCTTCAGCTCTCTGTTAAACCGGTATTTAACCTCCCTGTAGCAGTCCCTGTCTCCACTTTTCAGCGCTGCTTCCTTCTCCTTCCTGATATGTCTGAGCTTAGCTGTGAACCAGGGTTTGTCATTAGAGTAACTCACCCTGGTGCGTGATGGAAGAATGTTCTCTTCACAAAAGTGGATATATGAGTTCACAGTGTCCGTGTACTCATCCAGATCATGCGTGGCTCCTTTAAGCATGCCCCAGTCAGATATTTCCATGCACGTTTCCAGCTTCTCCTCAGCATCACTGGTCCGTATCTTCGTAGTGCTCACAACAGGTTTAGTGAGCTTCAATCTCTGTCTGTATGTGGGAATGAGGTGAACCATCACGTGATCAGATAATCCCAGCGCAGCTCGAGGGACAGCGTGATATGCGTCTTTCACTGTGGTGTAACAGTGATCCAGTGTGTTTAATCCTCTGGTGGGGCATTTAATAAACTGTTTGTAGCGGGGGAGATCGTGGCTCAGATTGCACTGATTAAAGTCGCCAGCCACAATAATCAGCGAGTCTGGAAAACTCCGCTCTGTGTGTTGAATGTGATCCGCGAGCACGCGCTGAGCTTCGCGCGTGTCCGCGTCGGGAGGGGCGTACACAGCGATCAGTATAAAAGAAGCAAACTCCCGTGGGGAATAAAAAGGCTTGCAGTTGATAACAAGAAATTCCAAGGCAGGAGAACAGTGTTTGGAAATTACTGTTACATCAGAGCACCAGCTACAGTTGATGTAGAAGCAGACACCGCCTCCTGTGGTCTTGCCGGAAAGCTCTGTGTCACGATCAGCACGGAAGAGCTGGAAGCCGTCGAGGCGCAGCGCGCTGTCCGGTATATTTTCCCGGAGCCAGGTCTCAGTAAAGCAGAGGACAGCTGAGGAGGCGAGGTCCTTAAAACGCATCAGCAGTCTCAGTTCATCCACCTTGTTAGAGAGAGAGTTGGTATTGGACAGAAATATGCCAGGCAGCGCCGTTCGCGAGCCTCTCCTGCGAAGTCGTACGAGAGCGCCCGCTCGTCTTCCTCTCTTCCGCCGTCTCACTTTCCGAGCCAAACAATAAACCAGATCGGCGGCAGGGGCTAGAAAAACTGGGAGGAGGTCCGTGGGGGTCAAAGTCCTGATATTTAAAAGTTCTTCACGGGTATAAGTGCAAGCAGACACACAATTGACAAACAAAAACAAACAAAGAGCGCAGCGAAGCACCATGTCGACCGCTGTGGGCGCCATCTTGGATAGACATCTTGTGGTGACTTGTAACTTGTAACTTGTAACTTGTAATCAGTCAGTCGGCCTATTTAAAGGGTGACAAGTAGTCACTGTGCTGTTTGGTGACATGGTGTTTACCACACTAAACATGGACCAGAGGAAGCAAAGGAGAGAGTAGTCTCAGAAGATTAGAAAGAAAATTATAGACAAGCATGTTAAAGGTAAAAGCTATAAGACCATCTCCAAGCAGCTTGATGTTCCTGTGACTACAGTTGCACATATTATTCAGAAATTTAAGATCCACGGGACTGTAGCCAACCTCCCTGGACGTGGCCACAGGAGGAGACGGATAATACGAATGGTAACAAAAGAGCCCAGAACAACCTCTAAATACATTCATGGTGAACTCCAAGGTCAAGGTACATCAGTGTCAGATCGCACCATCCGTCGTTGTTTGAGCCAAAGTGGACTTCATGGGAGACGACCACGAGGACACCACTATTAAAAACAAATCATAAAAAAGCCAGACTGGAATTTGCCAAACTGCATGTTGACAAGCCACAAAGCTTCTGGGAGAATGTCCTATGGACAAACGAGACAAAACTGGAACTTTTTGGCAAGGCACATCAGCTCTATGTTCACAGACGCAAAAATGAAGCATATCAAGAAAAGAGCACTGTCCCTACTGTGAAATGTGGAGGAGGTTCTGTTATGTTCTGGGGCTGCTTTGCTGCATGTGGCACAGGGTGTCTTGAATCTGTGCAGGGTACAATGAAATCTCAAGACTATCAAGGTATTCTAGAGAGAAATGTGCTGCCCAGTGTCAGACAGCTTGGTCTCAGTCGCAGGTCATGGGTCTTGCAACAGGATAATGACCCAAAACACACAGCTAAAAACACCCAAGAATGGCTAAGAGCGAAACATTGGACTATTCTAAAGTGGCCTTCTATGAGCCCTGATCTAAATCCTATTGAAAATCTGTGGAAAGAGCTGAAACATGCCGTCTGGAGAAGGCATCCTTCAAACCTGAGACAACTGGAGCAGTTTGCTCATGAGGAGTGGGCCACAATACCTGCTGAGAGGTGCAGAAGTCTCACTGACAGTTACAGAAATCGTTTGATTGCAGTGATTGCGTCAAAAGGTTGTGCAACAAAACATTAAGTTAAGGGTACCATCATCATTTTTGTCCAGGCCTGTTTCATCAGTTTGTTTTTTAAAATAATTCTGTTGAACCACAATTCAAAAGCATTGGCTGATTTTCATTGGTAATTTTTCATAGACTTTTTATTTATTACCACTTTTGTCAGATTCAAGTTATTTCTGTGACCATTGTGGGTTTTTATTTCATTAACAGAGGGGTACCAACAATTTTGTCCACGTCTCTCTCTCTCACGCCGCAGCTGCAGACGGCGGCGCGGCCTCCGCTCCCGCCGCTAATGCGGGCGATGTTGCGGGGCTTTCCACCGCCCCTGCTCCGGAGCCTGCCGCTGTGTCTGTGGACGGCCCGGCTGTGGCGCCCGCGGCCCAGCTTACGGCCGGGAGACGTTGATGGCGATGGCGCCAAAAAGGTCACTGATGGTACGTCACACTCAACTCGCTGTGTGACGTCAGCAGCTGTGCCTCCGGCAGCTGCTACCGTTTCGGAGGAGGGGACGGAGCACCGACCTGAAGGTGCGTCAGAATCTCGCTGTGTGACATCAGTGGCTGTGCTTCCGGAGGCTGCTACCGTTACACAGCAGGGGATGGAACAGCGACAATGAGCTGCTGTGGGTGGCGTCCAGGAAAATGTGGCCCATGATGAATCCCCTGGCCCAGGAGAACCGAACAGTCAGCTGAGTTGTGCTGACGAGGAAATGGAATCTGATAATGACACTGTGTCTAACACTGGGTCTATTGAGGCAAAATGCGTAACAAACACGAGTTTGTATTCACTGGAAGAAATAAATGCTTTTCTGGATGAAACCTATAACAAAGCCATTAAGGTCACCGACTACTTCAGTGACACTGATAAATTCATTAAGTCTGTTGATGTGCTAAGGAGGCAGGTTGGTCTTGACCTCCTGGATGAAAGGAAACGTTTTCGCCTCAAGAAACACCTGACAGCCCTGCATAAAGCAGCAGGGAGAACGGGGGTCAAGCGTGCCCGACAGGAGGAATAAATGGCGGTCGTTCCTTGCCTGTTTTACACATTTTTGGGATATTGTTTGATCAGACTTGTATATGACGTTTCTAATTGACTGTCACGGAACTGGATCTTTACCTGCAGGGCATGGACGCCCCACCGTTTTCTTTCTACACTCTGGACGAGCTGGGGAAACTGTCTCTGGGATGTGCAACGGAACTGGCGGGGGCCTCTGGCTCGTCTTTGCACGGACTACAAGGAGGACTCGCACTACTGCCACTGCCAATGTGGAATAGGTGGACTGCAAGGAATGCTCTGTGTTGTGTGGGGGGGGAACACTTCAGTTTGCACTTTTTCCAATGTGACACACTTGGTGGAATGATGTTGGTGTGCTTCCATTTTTTTAAGGTGTGCAATAAAGGCTTATTTTAAAAGTCAAAGTCTCTCACTCTCTCTCTCTCTCTCTCTCTCTCTCTCTCTCTCGTGCGCATGCGTGGGCGTTTGTGGGAGCAGGGGTGTGGAGTGGTGTCGAGTGAGTACTTTAAACTTTGTATTTTCTAACTTTTTCTCTATCTTGTGTGTTTGAGGTGTGTGTGTTTAATATAGTGGGTTGAGTGTGGGTGTGCTGGGGTGTGAGTGTTGGAGTGAGTGTGTTGGGGAACGGTAGCTTCTGCTGCCGGTTTTTCCCGGCCGGCATCATGCCGGTGATTGATGGTGGTGTGGAGTTTGAGCGCTTAACCCGGCGTCATGGTGTGAGAATCCTCCCGACAGTTCCCTGTTCTGTGGAGGAAGCCAGCCTCGCTGTAGGACAGGTGGTTGGGCATGGCAGCATAAAATCAGCATCAAGGATGAACAGCGCAATTGTGATCTTTCTGGATTCGACTGAAAAAGCTGATCAGGTGGTGGCACAGGGAGTGGTCCTAGGTGACACTTTTACTCCCGTTTTACTGCTGGCGAATCCGTCTAGGAGGATCACCATCTCAAACGCTCCTCCTTTCGTTAAAAATGATCAGCTGATTAGAGAGTTGTCCCGTTTTGGCCAGGTTGTGTCCCCTATCAGAATGGTCTCTCTGGGTAGTAAATCACCCCTGCTGAAGCATGTTGTATGTCATAGGAGGCAGTGTTTCATGGTGTTGAAAGACAGCTCTGCTGAACTGAACGCGTCTTTTAATTTCAGGATTGACGGCTTTAGCTACTTGGTGTTTGCAACATCTGAAACCATGAAGTGTTTTGCGTGTGGCGCAGAAGGCCATCTTATTAGGTCATGTCCTGAAAAGGCGAACACAAAGAGCACTGGCGGTAAGAAAGGTGACGCCGCTGTTTCTGGTGGTCCGGAGGGTAGCGCTACATGTGGTGCGGCGGATGCCGCTGCGGCGCCCGCTTCTGCTGGGGCGGTCGCGTCCGCTTCTACTTCTGCGGGGGCGTCCGCGTCCGCGTCCGCTTGTGCTGGGGCGGCCGCGGCCGCCTCTGCTGGGGTGGCCGTGGCGGGCGCGGTAGTTGCCCCCCCAAACAGTGATGGTGGGGAATTTCTGTCTGGCGGCAGCTCTGATCATTGTGACGAGCCTGTCGCCCGGGGTAAACAGGTGGAGGGTGTAAGTAAAAGTGCAGTTAAATGAAGGAACCTGAATGAACAGACTTTGCAGGCGGGGGAGGAGCGGTTTGAGGCTGTAGGGGACACACAGAGCAAACACTGCATGACAAACGTTGCGTTTCATGAAGAAATGCAGGAATGTAGTTTTGTTGAAGAGGATCCTTTTAAAGCTGCACAAAAAAGGAAAAGTGCGGAAAACTTGCAGAGCTCTGCTAAATCTAGTAGGGTTGGGAATTTAGATTTACTGAATGAGAGCGCTTCTGACGAAAGTGGAGATGAGTCTGAACTGATGCAGACGCAGACGCAGGAGGAGCAAAGCTCCTATTGTTTTACTAAAATTAGGCAATTTCTCCAGGTGACTAAGGGGAGCAGAGCTGTGAAAGTGGAAAATTACTTTCCAGATCTGGAGTTATTCGTGGCATCAGCTCGCAAATTTATGAAACTGAATGATGGGAATGAGACTTTCACTGATCAGGAAATTTATCGTTTAAAGAAACTGGTTGCTAAACTGAAATTGCAAATTACTAACAGTCATGTTGACTCTTAGTTTGTTTCTTCCCTTTTATGCTATGTGTGTGTTTTTTTACTGTACCCTATTTTTATCCTTTTTAATGCCCCACCTTAGAATTGGCACTCTCAATATTAATGGGGCCAGGGATGATGTAAAAAGGGCCTCTTTATACAAGCTTTTTAATTTAAAGAAACTTGACGTGCTGATGGTCCAGGAGACTCACAGCACTGTGGACATTGAGAGCCATTGGAGAAAAGAGTGGGATGGCTGCATTTTTTTTAGCCACAAATCCAGTAGCAGTGGGGGGGTGGCTGTACTTTTCTCTAGGGGTTGTGTGCCTGTCTCTTATGAGGTAGAAGAGGTGGTGAGAGGTCATTTCCTCTTATTAAAGGTACAGTTTGAAAACGTGAACTTCGTTTTTATAAACGTGTATGTGCCAACACAGAGAGCAGAGAGGATCAGGGTCTTTGACGTGCTTTCGGATACGGTTAAGTCCTGTGATCCAAATAGTTTTTTATTTCTGGGGGGGGTGATTTTAACTGTACATTAAACCACAGACTAGACAGGAACCATCAGGAGCCTCACCCTGCTTCTGCCAATAGGCTGAGAGAACTGGTGAAAACACATGAAATGGCCGATGTGTGGAGATCACATCATGGGGACCAGAGGCAGTACACCTGGAGCCATGTCAAAGATAATCTTTTATCTATGGCTAGGTTAGACCGTTTTTATGGTTTTAAACATCAAATGAGTGTTTTTAAAAATAGTTGTATCTGTCCTGTTGGTTTCACTGATCACTGCCTGCTGTTTTGTTCTGTGTTTATTGAAAATGTAAAGTGTAAGAGTGCTTTTTGGCATTTTAACAATACACTTTTAAATGATGTGTTTTTTAAAGAGGTTTTTCATGATGTTTGGAAGTCACACAGGGAACAAAAACCCTCTTTTAGTTCTCTCCAATTGTGGTGGGATTTTGGTAAGGCCCAGATAAAACAACTCTGCCAACAGTACACTCAAAATGTCACTCGTAGCTTGACCCAATCCTTGAAAGTTCTGGAGACTGAGGTGGTAGAACTAGAGGAGTTGCTCAGTTCTACAGGAGAACAGGAGCACTTAGAGGCTCTCAAGTCAAAAAGGTCAGCCTTGGCTAGCTTGCTAGGGGTCACCGCACAGGGTGCTCTGGTCCGCTCACGCTACATGGATGTAGCTCTGATGGACTCGCCCTCCCAGTACTTTTTTGGACTGGAGGGGAAAAATGGACAGAGAAAGCTCATTCACTCCTTGTTGGGCGATGACGGGAGAACAATCTCCACAGCAGCAGAGATCAGGAAACACGCTGCTAGCTTTTACAGTGAATTGTTTAGAGCAGAGTGGAGGGAGGACACGTCACTGGGCCAGGTTTTCCTTGATGGTCTTCCAGTGCTCTCAGAGGACCTTGTTGCCGGCTTGGATGCTCCACTGTCTCTGTCTGAGCTGCATACGGCGCTAATGAGCCTCCAGAATGGAAAATCACCAGGCATAGATGGTCTCTCTGTGGACTTTTTTAAGGAATTCTGGCCCCTGCTTGGTCCAGACCTGCTGGAGGTTCTCCAAGATAGCTTGGAAAGGGGGACCCTACCCACGACCTGCAGGAGGGCCATCATCACACTGTTGCCGAAAAAGGGGGACCTCCAGAGCCTAAAGAACTGGAGGCCAGTCTCTCTGCTCTGCACAGACTACAAGATTCTCTCAAAAGCTCTGGCCCGAAGACTGAGAAAGGTGATGAGCGAGCTCATTCATGTAGACCAGACTTACTGTGTGCCTGGCAGGCTGATTAGTGACAACGTCACTTTAATTCGGGATATTTTGAAGGTCTCTGGTTCATTGGCGGTAGAAACTGGTTTGATTTCAATTGACCAGGAAAAGGTGTTTGATCGGGTTGAACACCAATATTTATGGACAGTTTTAACAGCTTTTGGGTTCAGCCCAGGCTTCATAGCCAGGATACGGGTCTTGTACAGTGACATTGAGAGTGTGCTGAAGATAAATGGGGGCCTGTCTGCCCCTTTAAAAGTCCAGAGGGGGGTTCGGCAGGGCTGCCCTCTCTCAGGGATGCTGTACTCCCTCGCCATAGAGCCTTTGCTTCACTGCCTGAGAAGGGATCTATCAGGAGTTACTTTTCCTGGCTGTGACACCACGTTCAAGCTGTCGGCCTATGCAGATGATGTAGTCATTCTGCTAAACAAGCAGAGTGACATTGACGTTCTGGTTAGGAGTGTCAATCTTTTTGGCCAACTTTCCTCTGCAAAGATAAACTGGGGAAAAAGCGAGGCTCTGATGGTGGGGGAGAAACTAGAAAATCAGCTTACGCTGCCGGGTGGGTTGATTTGGAAAAAAGGAGGTTTTAAGTATCTTGGTGTCTTTATTGGAAATCAGCAGTTTGAGCAAAAAAATTGGGATGGGGTCATAGAGAAGATTAACGGGAGACTAAACAAGTGGAAGTGGCTAATGCCAAGAATATCTTTTAGAGGAAGAGTGCTCATTTTAAATAATCTTGTTTCCTCATCCCTGTGGCACCGCCTCATGTGCATGGTCCCCCCTGCTGGTTTGTTGTCCAAAATTCAGTCTGTTTTGGTGGACTTTTTTTGGGGGGGTGGACTCCACTGGGTTCCTCAAGCCCTGTTATTTCTTCCCAAAGAGGAGGGGGGGCAAGGAGTGATTCATTTAGCTAGTAGAGGTGCTGCTTTTAGACTGACTTTCATACAGAGACTGCTGACGGGCCCCCAGGACCTGGTATGGAGACCTTTGGCCTGTGTTATTTTACAGAGAGTCCTTGGGCTTGGGCTAGACCTCCCTGTGTTTTTAATGGATTTTAAGAACTCTAATGCACTGTCTTTACCCAGTTTTTACCGCAGTCTCTTTTCAGTGTGGACTCTTTTTAAAAAACAAAGAGGGCCATGCGATTCCCTCTACTGGTTGTTGAGGGAGCCGTTGGTTTTTGGTGGTCGCCTTGGTGTCCTGCCGGGAGTTGGAAGGACCTTCCTTGATAGGCTGTGTTCCAGGAACATTCTCACTCTGAAGCAAGTGGTGGAACTGGCTGGTCCTGGCCTCAACAACGCCTCAGCTTTAGCAGCTCATCTTGGTGTCAGGTCGAATCGTTTCATCGATGGTCTTCTTGCACACTGGAAACAGGAGCTTCATGGACTTGAGCACTCCCTACTCTTGGACTTTAGCAATGGCACGCTGCAGCCAGAAAGCACTGACCCCTTTCCCTCTCTCACGCTCTATATGGACTTTGACGTCGCTCCTTGCTCCTTACTGGCATTCTGTGCTCCCACTGGTGTGGACTTTGGAGGAGCCAGTGGTAAGGCACTCTACAGACTGGTGGTGATGGCACTCAACAAGGACCGATTGAACACCTGTGTGGACACTCCTTGGAGAGCCTATTTTAAACTAGGAAAAGGGCATCGGCCTGCCTGGAGGGCTCTTTACAAAGCCCCTCTCCCTAAGAGGCATGGAGACTTACAGTGGAGGGTCCTGCATGGTATTATAGCTGTCAATGCTTTTGTTTCTGTGATTAACAGCAGTGTCAGTGATCAGTGTGTTTTTTGTTCCTCTAGGGAGACAGTTTTTCATTGTTTTATTGAATGTCAGCGCCTGAGTGGCCTCTTTGAACTTCTCACAAAACTTTTTCATATTTTTAAGGAAGTTTTCTCTAAGCAGGTTTTTATTTGTGGTTTTATGTACAATCGTCGATTTAAGCAGAAGTGTCAACTACTGAACTTTGTTTTAGGGCAGGCAAAGTTGGCTATCTATGTAAGCCGGAGAAGAAAACTTGAAAATGTTGAGAATGATGTTGATGTCAAAATTTTATTTGTGAGGCTACTTAAAGCCAGAATCAGGCTGGACTTTCAGTTTTTTATGGGGAATGGGGATGTGGAAGGTTTCAGGACCCTCTGGTCCCTGGAGAATGTCCTCTGTTCAGTTCATGATGGACAGCTTTTTTGGGGGCGTTTTTTGGGGGATTAATTTTCTGTGTAACATAGCATGATATAGAAATTGTATTGACTGATGGACAAGTGTGTTTATTAAAGATCTTTTAAAAATCAAAATCTCTCTCTCTCTCTCTCTCTCTCTCTCTCTCTCTCTCTCTCTCTCTCTCTCTCTCTCTTCCTCTCTTTCTGTGTGTGTATGCGCCACAGTCAGAAGCTGAGCAGAGCTCCTTATGGGTTTTTCCTGTGAACCAATGCTGCAAATATACCATTGTAGGGTGGCTCCAAGTTAGAAACCCGTTCAATAACTTACAGATAGGTTCTGAGCTTTACTCATGTGTTGGAAATAATTTGGGGGTACACTAGACATTAATCTCAATGTATTTCGACTTTTAAGTAACTACGAGTCGCTGACAAGTAACATGTGTAAACGAACGCATTACTTCCCTACAATCTTTGCTCTGTGAATGCAGGCTGTATCAACCATATGCTGGATACGTGGGAAAATTTTCAGCATGCTGATAATTTTCAGAGGAGCTCAGCAAATTACGCCGTATACCAAGGTGCTTCAGCGTTCTTCAGCGTGCTCTTAACTTAGACAAAACTTAAACATAACTGATTCAACATAAGCCAGCGTATTCTCCAAATTTTTCATACGTTTTGCAAATGCTGCCTAAATTGTGTAGGTGTGACAGGGCCTAAACACAGGACACAAAAATGCCCAAATAACAAAATAAATCATTTTTTGTTAAATATTTACTGACAAATGGGCAACACTGATGCAACGGTTGCAGTCAAACAGGTCGGTCTGCTGTGTATAATAATGTTAGGTGTTTTGTAGCTAATTCGGTTGATTAGTTTTAGTAAACCTTTTAATAACAAAATATTGCTAAAATATAAAATGATGCACTACAATGGGCCTCAAATATTTGTAAACGTGTCCTGTTATGGTACTGCATGAGTTTATTGACGATACAAAGAAGAAATTCAATATTACACTGAGCTCCATCACTGAACAGCGATATAAACCATCCATCCATCTTCTACCGCTTTTCCGGGGGTCCGGGTCGCGGAGGCAGCAGTTCAAGCAGAGAAGCCCAGACTTCCCTCTCCCCAGTCACCTGCTCCAGCTCTTCAGAGAGGATACCAAGGCGTTCCCAGACCAGCTGGAAGACATAGTCTCTCCACCGAGTCCTGGGTCTGCTCCGGGGTCTCCTCCCAGTGGGACATGCCTGAAACACCTCAAGTGGGAGGCGTCCAGGAGACATCCTAATCAGATGCCCATACCACCTCAGCTGACTCCTTTCAATGTGGAGGAGCAGCGGTTCTACTCTGAGCCTCTCCCGGATGACTGAGCTCCTCACCCTGTCTCTGAGGGTGAGTCCAGCAATCCTACGGAGAAAGCTCATTTCAGCCGCTTGTATCCGCGATCTTGTTCTTTCGGTCATTACCCAAAGCTCGTGACCATAGGTGAGAGTATGAACGTAGATTGACTGGTAAATCGACAGCTTTGCCTTAGAACTAAGCTCCCTCTTCACAACAGACTGGTACAATGTCCGCATCACTGCAGATGCTGCTCCAATCCGTCTGTCAATCTCTCGCTCCATTTTCTCCTCACTCGTGAACAAGACCTCAAGATACTTAAACTCCTCCACTTGGGGCAGGAGCCTATCCCCAACCCAGAGAGGACAATCCACCTTTTTCCGGCTGAGGACCATGGACTCGGACTTGGAGGTGCTGATTCTCATCCCAGCCGCTTCACACTCAGCGGCAAACCGTCCCAGCAAGAGCTGTAGGTCATTGCTGGATGAAGCCAACAGGACAACATCATCTGCAAACAACAGAGATGAGATCCTGTGGTCACCAAGCATGACACCCTCCGTTCCCTGGCTGCGTCTAGAAATCCTGTCCATAAAAATTATGAACATGATCGATGACAAAGGGCAGCCCTGGCGAAGTCCAACTCTCACTGGGAATGACTCCTACCGAGTGTTGGCAATACGAACCAAACTCTCACAACGGTCGTACAGAGACCGAATAGCTCGTAACAACAAGCCCGGTACCCCATACTCCCGATATAAACTAAAATGATTATAATGATGACTGAACAACTCCCATTACCCAAAGTGCAAGATACGCTATTATCTTGAATATAAGTGATAAAACACACAAATTGGTGATCTGACAAATAAATAAATAAGGAATTTGAAACAGTCGCTAATATTGGATGTTCCATTCATTTTCAGTATTTAGGTATTCTGTAGTTAATATTCGCACAAATAAACCTTAGTACAGTATCAATGTATATAGAGACTGTGGGCGTGATACGGCTGACACAGAGGGCATTAGAGTATCACACCTGTAGTTAGTATATTCATGATACTGTAACGACCTCGAGTCTAATATTGTTTTTATACAACAGTTCCATCCATCCATCCATCTTCTACCCCTTTTCCGGAGGTCCGGATCGTGGAGACAGCAGTTCAAGCAGAGAAGCCCAGACTTCCCTTTCCCCAGCCACCTGCTCCAGCTCTTCAGAGAGGATACCAAGGTGTTCCCAGACCAGCTGGGAGATGTAGTCTGTCCAGCGAGTCCTGGGTCTGCCCTGGGGTCTCCACCCAGAGGGATGTGCCCGAAACGCCTCAAGTGGGAGGCGTCCAGGAGGCATCCTGATCAGATGCCCATACCACCTCAACTGGCTCCATTTGATGTGGAGGAGCAGCGGTTCTACTCTGAGCCTCTCCCGAACAACTGAGCTCCTCACCCTATCTCTGAGGGTGAGTCCAGCAATCCTACGAAGAAAGCTCATTTCAGCCACTTGTATCTGCGATCTCTGTCATGGATGGCCCTCACAAGCCATCATAAGACACCACAAATCACCAGTGAGTTTGCACGGTTTATTAACAGAAAAGAAAAGGACACAAAATAACAAGCCACGGGGGACTAAAACACACTACAATGAAATGCAGTCAAAGACAAGGGAGGATGGATACATAAGGTAACACACTTACAAATACAGATGAGGGATTGTGTACTCCTGAACAGCGGGATGTTCAATAGCGTCTGACCATGGAAAGGCTTTTGACGAGACTGCCGCACCTTTTCGTTCTCAGCTGCCCTCTTAAGTGGAGAGCCGCTGATGAGACGAAATGCAGCTCAGCTGTCAAGTCTGACAGCCGGAAGCCCCTCCGAGCGCTGTCACAATAAAGGCTCGGGGAGCTAAAAGGGGCACACAGCCGTCAAATGGGCGAAGATAGTGCATGGCTCGAGCGCGGAGGGGATCAGCGCTCGAACCATGACAGTACCTCCCCCCCCAAGGGCGAACTACGAGCACCCTATGACACCTAAGCCCCCCCACCCCCCACCCCCAGGGTGGGTGGATGGGGGAACAGGCCTGGAGGGCGAGAACCAGAAAGAGAGAAAAAAAAAAAGACACCATAACGATGACAGGGAACAAATGAGGTAATTACAGAGTACGGTTAGCAAGAAAAACACAATACTCCATAATGCACAAATGATACTTAGGACAGGGAAAAGAAAAAAAACAACCATGACGGTGACAGGGAACAAATGAGGCAATTACAGAGTAAGGCTAAAAGAAAAACACAATACTCCATAACACACAAACGGTACTTAGAACAGGGCAAGGAAAAAAAACAACCATGACGGTGACAGGGGACAAATGAGGCAATTACAGAGTAAGGTTAAAAGAAAAACACAATACTCCATAACGCACAAATGATACATAGAGCAGGGGACAAATGAGGCAATTACTGAGTATGGTTAACAGAAAAACACACTACACAGCGCTACCTACACAGATTGACATAGAGGAAAAAAAACAATGCACCCGAGTGGCCTTAATATTACATGAAAATAAGCGGCACCCGGGGATGACGGTAGGCAGAGTCCAACAAAGCCGGAACCGTTCCGGTGGTCTCCCTGCATCCAATGTCCAGCTGGTGAACTGGGGGAAAAGGAAACGTTTGGGCGGCCTACCCCAGTCCCAGACCCGGAAAGTCAGAACCTCCGGTGGCCGAACCAGGTCGCCCAGTTGAAAGCACAGTATGTTGGGTGGCCGGCCCAGGGCGCCGAACCAGCGAAAACGCTCATCAGGCAGCCGACCCGCATCCCTCAGCCACCAGGACCGTGGGGAAACAATTGGAGACGGCCTCCCTGATGAGGGGAAAGACGAGGGAGAGCCAGGCCGAACGCAGAGAACCCCAACGGCCCCCGGTGGCGATGAGTTGGGATGGTGACGATGATGATGAGGGCGATGATGATGACAATGAGCTAGTACAATGTCAGGCGGCAGAGGGTCTGCAGCTCCTTCACCGACCTTGAACCATACCGGTGCTGCACCCACGTTGGACCCCGATTGGGTCTCGGCTGCACCCGTGATGGACCCCGATTGGGTCGGCACAGCACCAGTGACGACCTCCAATCCCAAACCCGGAACCTCCAGTACAACGACCGGGATTGGCTCCGCACCGGTGACCCTGGGAGAAGGCTCGGGAGAGGGAAAAGAACCGGGATCAGAATCACCGGTAGCGACAGAGCCCATCGAGACGACGTTTCCACTTAAAATGATTTGTCTAGGAATTAGTCTGAAAAACATGGTTATTATTATGTGATTTATTTCCATAACGGCTTACTGAGAGCAGTGAAACCACTATGAATAATATCTAATTTTCTTACATAACCATCCCCACTCTGGACCAGCCAGCACCACTGAAAACTGGATCCCTTTTCTGTATCTTTAGTTTGCCAGAGACTATGCAGTTGACTCACGAGGCAATGTGCGCAGCTCCATCTCTTGTGGGAGGAATTGTAGTTAGCAAATGCACCGGCTCCAGCGCAATATATGCTGTGAGGCAGAAGACGGGGATCCTTGCAGGTGAACTGCAGGGATCCGCTGCAGCAGAGACTTTTTGTGTACATGCAGCTGTCTCAGAGTGAGAGCTTTCCATGGTCTAATATCTCTGGAGATTACAATCTGGAAATAAAAGGCTTTTTATATTGTGCAACTCCATGTGTTCTGCCTGGTCATTGTGCGTAATTTGAATTCTGACACTGACAGATTTGGTTTGTACAGTGGGGTAAAAAGGTATTTAGTTAGCCACCAATTGTGCACGTTCTCCCACTTAAAAGATGAGAGAGGTCTCCAATTTTCATTATAGGTATACCTCAACTATGAGAGACAAAATGAGAAAAAAAAAATCCAGAAAATCACATTGTCTGATTTTTAAAGAATTTATTTGCAAATTATGGTGAAAAATAAGTATTTGGTCAATAACAAAAGTTCATCTCAATACTTTGTCATTGCCAACAAAGGGTATATAACAGAGGTCAAACGTTTTCTGTAAGTCTTCACAAGGTTTTCACACACTGTTGCTGGTATTTTGGCCCATTCCTCCATGCAGATCTCCTCTAAAGCAGTGATGTTTTGGGGCTGTTGCTGGGCAACACGGACTTTCATCTCCCTCCAAAGATTTTCTATGGGGTTGAGATCTGGAGACTGGCTAGGCCACTCCAGGACCTTGAAATGCTTCTTACAAAGCCACTCCTTCGTTGCCCGGGCAGTATGTTTGGGATCATTGTCATGCTGAAAGACCCAGCCACATTTCATCTTCAATGCCCTTGCTGATGGAAGGAGGTTTTCATTCAAAATCTCACGATACATGGCCCCATTCATTCTTTCCTTTACACGGATCAGTCGTCCTGGTCCCTTTGCAGAAAAACAGCCCCAAAGCAAGATGTTTCCACCCCCATGCTTCACAGTAGGTATGGTGTTCTTTCTCCTCCAAACACGACAAGTTGAGTTTTTACAAAAAAGTTCTATCTTGGTTTCATCTGACCATATGACATTCTCCCAATCCTCTTCTGGATCATCCAAATGCTCTCTAGCAAACTTCAGACGTGCCTGGACATGTACTGGCTTAAGCAGGGGGACACGTCTGGCACTGCAGGATTTGAGTCCCTGGCGGCGTAGTGTGTTACTGATGGTAGCCTTTGTTACTTTGGTCCCAGCTCTCTGCAGGTCATTCACTAGGTCCTCCCATGTGGTTCTGGGATTTTTGCTCACCGTTCTCGTGATTATTTTGACCCCATGGGGTGAGATCTTGCATGGAGCTCCAGATCGAGGAGATTATCAGTGGTCTTGTATGTCTTCCATTTTCTAATAATTGCTCCCACAGTTGATTTTTTCACACCAAGCTGCTTACCTATTGCAGATTCAGTCTTCCCAGCCTGATGCAGGTCTACAATTTTGTTTCTGGTGTCCTTTCACAGCTCTTGGTCTTGGCCATAGTGGAGTTTGGAGTCTGACTGTTTGAGGTTGTGGACAGGTGTCTATTATACTGATAAAGAGTTCAAACAGGTGCCATTAATACAGGTAACGAGTGGAGGACAGAGGAGCTTCTTAAAGAAGAAGTTACAGGTCTGTGAGAGCCAGAAATCTTGCTTGTTTGTAGGTGACCAAACACTTATTTTCCACCATAATTTGCAAATAAATTCTTTAAAAATCAGACAATGTGATTTTCTGGATTTTTTTTTCCTCATTTTGTCTCTCATAGTTGAGGTATACCTATGATGAAAATTGGAGACCTCTCATCTTTTAAGTGGGAGAACTTGCACAATTGGTGGCTGACTAAATACTTTTTTGCCCCACTGTAACTAGTATAAATTCACCTGTAAGATTGGAATGGTATTCACTGGTGTTTAAATACCTCCACCAAGAGGAGGAGGTAATGTTTTTGCCAACGTGGGTTTGTTTGTCTGTCTGACTGTTAGCAACATTACTCCAAAAGTTCTGAAAGGATTTTGATGAAATTTTCAGGAAAGGTGTGTAATGGCACGGGGAACAGATGATTAGATTTTGATGGTGATCTGGATCACGATCTGGATCCAGGAATTTTTTTGAAAATTATTTTATAAATTAATATTCAGCTTTTCATGTACTTTCCCTTTAAGATGTGCCAGCGGCATTATGTGCATGGCTTTGCACTTCCACACCCCAGAAGCAGTGCATTCTTAGTGCTGTTTACCACCAAGTACTGCAGAAAAAGTAAAACGGCTTGGAACTAGGGCTGTCACGGTGGAGGAATTTCCCCTGCGGTGATGGTGGATAGCTCAACACTGTGATATGCGGTATTATTGCAAAAGTTTTTAGGACCCCATGGTCTCGTAATTTAAACAGGGTTCATAACTTACAGTGGGGCAAAAAAGTATTTAGTCAGCCACCAGTTGTGCAAGTTCTCCCACTTAATAGATGAGAGAGGTCTCCAATTTTCATCATAGGTATACCTCAACTATGAGAGACAAAATAAGAAAAAAAAAATCCAGAAAATCACATTGTCAGATTTTATTAGAATTTTTATTAGAATTTATTTGCAAATTATGGTGGAAAATAAGTATTTGGTCACCTACAAACAAGCAAGATTTCTGGCTCTCACAGACCTGTAACTTCTTCTTTAAGAAGCTCCTCTGTCCTCCACTCGTTACCTGTATTAATGGCACCTGTTTGAACTCGTTATCAGTATAAAAGACACCTGTCCACAACCTCAAACAGTCAGACTCCAAACTCCACTATGGCCAAGACCAAAGAGCTGTCAAAGGACACCAGAAACAAAATTGTAGACCTGCACCAGGCTGGGAAGACTGAATTTGCAATAGGTAAGCAGCTTGGTGTGAAGAAATCAACTGTGGGAGCAATTATTAGAAAATGAAAGACATACAAGACCACTGATAATCTCCCTCGATCTGGGGCTCCACGCAAGATCTCATCCCGTGGGGTCAAAATGATCACGAGAACGGTGAGCAAAAATGCCAGAACCACATGGGGGGACCTAGTGAATGACCTGCAGAGAGCTGGGACCAAAGTAACAAAGGCTACCATCAGTAACACACTACACTGCCAGGGACTCAAATCCTGCAGTGCCAGACGTGTCCCCCTGCTTAAGCCAGTACATGTCCAGGCCCGTCTGAAGTTTGCTAGAGAGCCTTTGGATGATCCAGAAGAGGATTGGGAGAATGTTATATGGTCAGATGAAACCAAAATAGAACTTTATTGTAAAAACTCAACTTGTCGTGTTTGGAGGAGAAAGAATGCTTGAGTTGCATCCAAAGAACACCATGGGGGTGGAAACATCATGCTTTGGGGCTGTTTTTCTGCAAAGGGACCAGGACGACTGATCCATGTAAAGGAAAGAATGAATGGGGCCATGTATTATGAGATTTTGAGTGAAAACCTCCTTCCATCAGCAAGGGCATTGAAGATGAAACGTGGCTGGGTCTTTCAGCATGACAATGATCCCAAACACACCGCCCGGGCAACGAAGGAGTGGCTTCGTAAGAAGCATTTCAAGGTCCTGGAGTGGCCTAGCCAGTCTCCAGATCTCAACCCCATAGAAAATCTTTGGAGGGAGTTGAAAGTCCGTGTTGCCAGCGACAGTCCCAAAACATCACTGCTCTAGAGGAGAGCTGCATGGAGGAATGGGCCAAAATACCAGCAACAGTGTGTGAAAACCTTGTGAAGACTTACAGAAAACGTTTGACCTCTGTCATTGCCAACAAAGGGTATATAACAAAGTATTGAGATGAACTTTTGTTATTGACCAAATACTTATTTTCCACCATAATTTGCAAATAAATTCTTTAAAAATCCTTCAATGTGATTTTCTGGATTTTTTTTTCTCATTTTGTGTCTCATAGTTGAGGTATACCTATGATGAAAACTGGAGACCTCTCTCATCTTTTAAGTGGGAGAACTTGCACAATTGGTGGCTGACTAAATACTTTTTTGCCCCACTGTATGTGGCAAACAATGGAAGCTGTGAGAAACTCGCTGCAGCTCTGCTCTCAACTTGCGCGTGTGTGACAGTTGTGTGGAGCTCCCATCTTCCTACAGGCATGAACTGCTGATTTTGTTAAAAAAACAAAAACAACTTTAGTATTTTCATAAAGCAGTGGCGGTAACTCTGGTATTTCAACTGTAGGGTATGTGGACTGGTTAGAGACTGCAGCACCATTCAGCTTATTTAAACAGCCTCCATACAGGACCCTGGGTGTCTCTTGTCTCCGTGATTTTTGCCGCTGTCCGAAAAATCACGTTCAAACAAGCAATGCACTATGCCATAGTTGTTTCGCTCTCTGAGCTCAATTGTCAGGATCATAAAGCCTCCGCTCAGAAGGAAATAACACGCTTTGTGCCCTTTCAGTGCTCACTATCACAGCTGTATTTAGCAAGGAGTCCAGAGTCCCCCCGCACGGTGCTGGCGGCAGCAGCACCCGGTACCGTGGAAGCTTCCACGGTACCGGGTGCAAGCATGCTGTTGGCAATAAAAATACACTTAACATTTAACAATTTATTTAATAATCAATAGGGGCACATAAGTGAACAACGAGATTTAGCCACACACAACAAAAAAAGTGAACATTGCTTGTACGGATCCCCATAATATGTGATGGCAATGGTCTTGACTGCTGGTGAAGTTTACAGTTTTATTTTCTTATTTTAGCACAGTACACATTAAGTAAAACATGTAAACTACAACCACCGTAAGAGCTCGTGCCTCATTATGGGACCATAAATCGATTAATGTTAGTGTTCATAGCTCGACTGTCTCTAAGCACTGTAGCCTTACTCACAATTCCACAGGCAGGCACAGGAAGCAAAAACAAAACCACCATTATCAAAATAAAAACCTGCTTTTTTACTTAAATGCGTAAAATAATAAACCTATCAGGGGATTATACACCACGGTTGTTGCGGTTACTTGTTATCCTCCATGGTAGGCTTGTCCATAGCATGGTACTACATAATTGCAGTTATCGTGACAGCCCTTCTTGGAACAAAAACGAATGTGGTCTCCATCCACATAGTATGTGATGATTGACATTATTTCATCTGAAGACAACAAGAAAAAGCAAGCAAAGTGTGTGGTTTAAGACGGGATTCAGAATGCGTACGGACGTAACTCCGGCGACATGTACTGGAAGACAAGCTAAGGATGTTGTTGCAAGCCACATAACCTACATGGTATGTAAACACATTAACTTCAGCACTGGACAGTGTTTAATTTTTTTGTTTGTGAAATCACAATAAGCCTGTTCAATTATGCTCGTTTACCATGCACCACAGTGATATGATACCACACTGTTGTGTAATATTGTTAAATAATTATGAACCTTGTCAGTAAACTGTAAGGGAGAAGAGAGGAGGGGGAAAAAAACAGAAAACTGACCTGAAAGATAGTAAAAATAAGATACCTGCAAACTAGTTGCTTTTTAGCAAAAATCACTGACATGAATCCCAAATATGTCTCTCACATGAATCATGTAGCTCTGGAGAGGTTTTCTTTTGGGGGGGTTGGCAGTGGCTGCCGGCAGTTTCCCTGAACTGGAGCTTTCAGAAACAAAGGCGGACAATCATCTTCACAATAAAACATCTTTGGAATGCATCACGTGTCGTCATTTGGCCAATCACAATCAAAATAACTGCATCGTCTTCCGTCTTTTACCACAGCTCGCTGTAACTTTGTTGGATGGATTATCAGTGGGAGTTTGAAAGTAAGTGTCACTATCTGCCTGCCTACGATATAATATGCTGTGTAATATGACATTGATAAAGTGTGTTGTGATCCTTTTCTCTATCAGCACATTTTCCAACATGGAAAGCTTGTCTGCTTATTAAGGGGTCAGTGAACATCTGTGAATTGTGTGTTAACGTTAACCTAATATTGCTCAGTTCAAAGTGAATTATTTTGGGAAGGCTACTTCCACTGCATCCGTTTTGTTGGTAGCGTCCCATTTATTGGTAGCTCTATTTTTCAAATAATCAATTCTTCTTTAACATTAGGCCATGTACTGCAGGCTTTTAAAACTACTGTAATTAAACCTTTACTCAGAAAGCCAATGCTGGATCCAGGAGTTTTAGCTAACTATAGACCAATCTCTAATCTCCCTTTCATTTCAGAAATCTTAGAAAGAGTTGTTGCTACGCAATTATTTGACCACTTGCAGGGAAATGGTTTATTTGAAGAGTTTCAATCTGGGTTTAAAATCCATCATAGTACTGAAACAGCCTTAGTGAAGGTCACTAATGGCCTTCTTATCGCATCTGATGATGGACTTGTTTCTGTACTTGTCCTTTTAGACCTTAGTGCAGCTTTTGATACTATCGATCATAATATTCTACTTGATAGATTAGAACACTATGTTGGACTTAATGGAACTTGGCTGCAGTGGTTTAGATCTTACTTGTGTGATAGGTTCCAGTTTGTTCATGTCAGTAATGAGTTTTCTTTCAAATCAAAGCTCAGTCATGGAGTTCCATAGGGATCTGTGCTAGGCCCTACTCTTTTTAGTTTATGTATGCTTCCGTTAGGCAACATTATTAGAAAGCACTGTATACATTTTCATTGTTATGCAGATAACACACAGTTATACCTGTCATTGAAGCCAGATGATAGTAATCAGTTAGCCAAGTTAGAAGCCTGTCTTAAGGAAATCAAAGCTTGGATGACTTGTAATTTCCTGCTATTAAATTCAGATAAGACTGAAGTCATTCTTGTTGGTCCAGAAAACCTTAGAAATACCTTTCCAAATCAAACTCATAGTTACTCTTTCTCTGTGAGGAGAGGTTCTGTGAGGAACCTTGGAGTTATTTTTGATCAAGATCTGTTTTTCAATTCACATATTAAATTCGTTTCTAAGACTGCCTTCTATCATTTGCATAATATTGCCAAGATTAGGAGCATCTTGTCTCAGAGTGACGCTGAGAAACTGATCCATGCTTTTGTTAGCTCTAGATTAGGTCATCGCAACTCTTTTATTACCAGGTTGTTCTAAAACATCTTTTAAAAAGTTTTCAGTTGATCCAAAATGCTGCAGGAAGAGTTTTAACAGGTACTAGAAAGAGAGATCATTTCTCTCCGGTTCTGGCTTCCCTTCATTGGCTTCCCATAGAGTTTAGAATTAAGTTTAAAATCCTTCTTCTTACTTACAAAGCTCTAAACAATCAGGCCCCTTTTTATTTAAAAGATCTAATACTACCCTATTATCCTAACAGAGCACTACGCTCCCAAAATGCAGGATTACTTGTAATACCTAGAATCTTCAAAAGTACAATGGGAGGCAGAGCCTTCAGTTATCAAGCTCCTCTCCTGTGGAACCAGCTGCCAATCTGGATTCGGGAGGGAGTCAGACTCAATCTCTGTTTTTAAGAATAGAGTTAAAACCTTCCTTTTTGATATAGCCTACAATTAGGGAGGGATCAATCATGTGTCTCTGAACCCTCCATTAGTTATGCTGCTAATAGGTTTAGACAGCCGGGGGACCTCCAATAATGTACTGGGCTTCACTCCTTTCTTCACTCTCAATGAATTTTTTTTTTTTTTTTTTTTTGCTGGTGATGCATGTCTGAAGAAGTGACAGATGAAACCATGTCTGAAAGGGGTCATTTGTTTGACAAACATTTGTTTGTTCTCTCCCATAGATTGAGTCCCCATCATGCTGTTTGCTCTCTACATGTCTGTTCTTTTCACCTTTTCATCTTCTCTATCCCCTAACCCCCCAAGCAAGTCGCAGCAGATGACTGCCCCTCCCAGAGCCTGGTTCTGCTGGAGGTTTCTTCCTGTTAAAAGGGAGTTTTTCCTCTCCACCGTCACCAAGTGCTTGCTCACAGGGGATCGCTTGATTGCTGGGGTCTTTCTGCAACTGTGGGGGTTTCCCCTACAGTTGAAAGGGCAATGAAATGACTGTTGCTGTGAAATGGCGCTATATAAATAAAATTGAATTGAATTATGTGATTCCAACCTGTTCGAGGGTCCCCCGGGTAAAAAAACATTAAACAAGCATTTAAAAAGCATTACTAATAACATAAAAATATATTCATATTATACTTATTATAGATATTATAGTCATATTACATATTGGGCAGCTCGATGGTGTAAGTAGTTAGCACTGTGGCAGCACAGTAAGAAGGTCGTGGATTAAATCCCACCCCCTGACCATCAGTGACCCTTCTGTGTGGAGTTTGTATGTTTTCGCCGTGTCTGCGTGGGTTTACCCCGGGTACTCTGGTTTCCTCCCACAGGCCAAAAACATGCAGGTTAGGTTAATTAGAGACCTCTAAAGTGGCCCTAGGTGTGAATGTGTGCGTGAATGGTGAAGGAATTGGTGCCGCACCGGGGCTGCCTCATCCATCCACGTGGATGCCCTGAATTGTTCTCTGGGATTAATAAAGTATACAAAATTTAAAAAAAATTTAAAAAATACATTTTTTAGGTGGAGCTGAAAATTATAGTTTTTTGGGGTTTTTTTTTGCTGTCTTCTAGCTGAGTTTACTCTGAAACAGTACATCTGATAATGATTCTGACACTTCTACATCAATCTCTTACCTTTCTTTTGAACTCAAATTTCCTGAGAAAAATTTTTTATTCATGAAATATACATAAGCTTGTAGGCTTAGCTGTTTAGATGAGCAAAGTGAGAACACCATTAGGGTTAATTGTGGCCAGGTGTGACTCAACACAAGTATTCAGATCCAGTATAAGCAGTCCAATAACACCCAAAATATGGCCCATGTTCTGCATTCAAAACTTGAATTACACAAGTATGTCAGTATTCTCAACCAAATGAGTTTAAGTATGAAATCTAAAAAAAAAAAAGTTCATTTCTGCATCATACAAAAAAGCTTGAAATAAAAGTGGTTATTGTGTAAAATGTTTCATTATTTTATAGGAAATTTATAGATTAATTTTATTGCTACATTCATGTGTAGCATTGAAAGGCTGAAAAACGTAGTGTTGAGTGTGTTAAATGCTGTTAATAATGTGCTTTGTTATCTGAAGCAAGTGTTGTCTTTTCCCTTTATTTTCTTCTCAGGGTACACCAGAATGCTTAATTTATCTGTTAATATTTTTTTGATTTGATTTTGTATGCTACTTTATTGATCCCCAGAGGGGAAATTGAGGGCATCCACCTGGATGGATGAAGCAGCCACGGTACGGCGCTATCCCTTTACCATTCACACACACATTCACACCTAGGGCCACGTTTAGAGTCTCCACTTAACCTAACCTGCATGGTTTTGGCCTGTGGGAGGAAACCGGAGAACCCCCGGAATAAACCCATGCAGACATGGGGAGAACATGCAAACTCCACACAGATCACTGTTGGTCAGGGGCTGGGATTGAACCAGGGATCCCGTGGCCAAGGGTGAGTTGCTGTGCTGCCGCAGTGCTAACCACTGCACCACCGCACTGCCCAAAATATCACAATTTCTTTTTTTTGGGGGGGGGGGTGCCCCCAGCCCCTCCCTACTGGGGTTTAGTTTGTCACCTTTTTCACCCCTTCTGAGTTTCCAGGTGTGCAATAAACCATGATGCTGATTTAAGGTGGAATTGCACAGCCCCAATGTATGGCCAGTACAGTTATGACAGGCTTGTTATAATGTAGTCATATTGTTTTGGCTGCCATTTCTCTCTCTGTTTGCAAGATCATGCAAAAACTCATAGATGGATTCGGATGACATTTTCACCAGAGGTGGTGCTTGACCTAACAATGAACTCATTAGATGTTAGACGTGGTCTGTGAGTGCATACCTCCACCAAGGCCCTATCTCACAATGTACAGATGGATGGCGATATGGACGGACAAAGGGACGGAGGGGAGGACAAAGGGAGGGAGGGACGGAGCCTTGGCAGAGGTGTTTGCTTTTTAAGTGCCCTCTCATTACTTTATTTACTTATTTTACTAAATAACATCACATCTGTCTGTCCCTTGTGTGCGGATTACTGAGGGCTTTTTTTCACAGCATTTTTTTCCGGCTCCCCCAGTCACCCCAGCAACCCTCCGTCTATGAGCAGTGAATCGTCTATTGACTTTAATTTTAATGCCAGATCATAGGGCTGTGCGATATTACGATATAGATTGCATGGTGATATAAAAAATGGCTTATCGTTTCGTAGAATACTCTCTTGTTTATATCATTATTTAAAATGCACATACTCCCGTTTATTCAGTAAAGCTTCGCACACCACTTGTCAGTGCCCCGCCTCTTCCCCACAGTGCACGCAGCATGTGGTGTGTGGCTAGGCTGTCCGGTGATTGCTAACTTTGAACTCTCAGTTTGGTCAAATAGCCACTAGCCCACTACGCCTGTTTGCCAGAGAGGATGTGGGACTGTTTTCCATCGTGCTGCATCAGAGAGGATAGTCCGCTAACCTCATTTTAATAGGAGATAAGTAATGTTAACACCATGTCTAATTGTAAAACAGCAAATGCTAAATGACGGTGCTAAGTTGTGCTAATTGGAAATGTAATAGTGTATCAGACCATTGCTTCTTTGGTTTAAATTACTGCTGAGTTTCTTAGTTTTGTCTGAAAAAAAAATTATTAAAGCTGCAAAAGTGCATGATGATGGCACATAGACCAAAATAAATACTAAATAAATTAAAATGGATTGGAGGAGTAAGTTGGCTCTTAATGTAATTTATTTGATGTCTAATAATTTTAATTCAATTCAATTCAAACGTTTATTTCAAACTCAGGGTTCATATTATATGCAGAACTAAAACGTGTAGACAATAAAAATATATACAGTTCAGCAGTCACTCGGCGCTCTTGTAACAACAACATACAATATTGAACTCAGTATAAAATAGAACGCCACCACTTCCAAATGCTGGAGTGAAGTGTGAGTGACGAGTTGACAATTGCTGATATAAGATGATTGTTACATGCCAGTAACCTTCTCATAAAACTGTAAACATTCTTTCGTATCAACTCGCCAAAAGACGGAATGTTCAAGGACACAAACATCTTGCTTGCATTCGACCTACGAGGTATATCTAACAACCTTCTTAGGGAGTTATTGTATGCAATGCGGATTTTGTTCCTAACAGCAACATTGCTATTAAACCATAAAGGCGAGCAATACATTGAGGTACAGAAGGTCTTGAACAGCATACATTTAACATCAGGAGAACATCTATGGAAATTTCGCAACAGTAAATTTGTTTGAGCATAGAGTTTCCTGAGTTGCCTGTTACAATCAACATTGGTCTTATCAGATTCAATCCACACACCTAGGTGTTTGACTTTTTCAACAAAGTTCAGGCTATTACCACAAAGTGGCATAACAGGATTCGAAGTATTGACATCCTTCGGTTTGAAAGCCATACACATAGATTTAGTACAGTTGAACAAGATGTCATTTTTTTCACCAAATTTCTCACATTCCGAGAGGAGATGTTGCATCGCTGCAGTAGACAAACTTAATAAACAGAGATCATCAGCATAGAAAATGTGATTTAACAGTGCACCATTAATGGAGCCACCCACATTAGTATTGTTCAACAGTACACTGAGATCATCAACATAGACATTAAACAACAAGGGTGACAGTATACCACCTTGTTTAACCACTTGCACTCCGGGCAATTTTCCTAAAAATGCCAAAAAAAAACGTGCCCAAAGTAAATCGAAAGCTGTTATTCAACCCTTTGCAGCATCTTCATGGGCATGGTCTCATTTAAAAGAAAACACTTTGAATTTTTTGGCAAAAAAAAACATAATCTCTCTACGTGCTCCGGCCACTGAGTTACAGTCATCTAAACATACTGAACTTGAAGAAAAAAAATTTGGACACAGTGTTTTTTTGGATACAAATGCTTGTAAATAACACACAGCTGTCCGATCCGGCTGGAAAATGCAACAGAAATGTAGAACCAGGTGTTATCCAGCTGAGATCCAAATTTGGTAACAATACCACAAAAAATGAATATTTTACACAGCTTTGTTCTCAGGTAGTTCCCAGGCGTTATGGAACTGTGCCAAATTGTGCCAAATGGCACAGTTTGGAAAAACGTCTGTAACTTTTGAATGATTCAATGTAGAATCTTCATTTTAGGCTCTAATGAAAGGTCACACTCAGGGCTGTGTCTGTGTGTGTGTGTGTGTGTGTGTGGGCGGGGGGGGTCGTCCCCCCCCCCCCCGCTACCAAGGACCAAATTCGGCCCTCGCTACAAGACGGAATACACTCTTTTTTTTTTTTCCTTGCATGTTTTCACAGCGGCTCCCTCCCCCCTCGCTACTGTGTGTGTGTGGGGGGGGGGGAACCGTGAACGCCCCCCCCCCCCCTCGGTACAGAAGAGGGCCATCGCTACATGATGGAATAGACTGATATGCTTCCTCCCGCCGACCGAGGAGCGTTCGGACCATGCCCCCCCTCTCCTCTTCTGCAGCGGGTGGGGGGGGGGCATTCACGGTCCGAACACGGCAAATGAACCGTTTATCGCGGCGCACGCACTTCATATTTCGTGCGCAGTACAGTTGTAAATTACCGATCGGTCAAAAGTCATTTTTGGATTTCAGTTTTCAGGGATAAATAATAATTTAGCTTATAACACCTTACCTCTTCAAAGCAGCAGAGTCGTGGCGAACAGCTCTTCCCACGCGTCAGACGAACGCGACGCTGCTCCGCTCGTGGATCCCGATCAACATAATTCCATTACATATTGCCGTTTTGGCGAATGATTTACGACTTTTGTCGTCGGCCTCCGTCTATTCTGCTGGAATGAGTGCAGGTCCCACTTGTGGGTGTTCTCCATGCTGCTGGGTGAGCCTGGGTCTGTAGGAGATTTGTCCAGCATCCTTTGTTTTCATCTGTGGCAGCAGTAAATATCGCTTCACCCAGCCAGAATTTCTGTGCTTCAATTGGCTCCTGCGTTCACAGTAGGCGGGTCCTCCTTCCTAGATTTTCATTCATTGGTTCTTCAAGGTTTCAGAAACCCAATTCAAGGCTCTTATTAGTCGAATGAGAGGTCAATCAGATGAACTAATCTGTTCTCGGCTGTCTCTGCAGTTTTTTTTTGAGTGGAGCTTGGACGCCACTACATCACCATCACCACCATCATGCGTCATGCGCACGAGGGCGCACGAGCGCGCTCTTGCGCGCCCTCGTGCGTCATAGGACGCAGAGACTTGCCCGCCCGCGGAACAACGGAGCGCAAGTGGTTAACACCATTGGTCACATGAAATTTGGATGAGGTAACATTGCCCCACCTAACAACCATAGACTGCCTTCTGTACCAGTATAACAGGATGCTAACAATGTAAATAGGAATACCTCGATCGATCAGTTTTCGAAACAAACACCAGTGGTTAATCCTATCAAAAGCTTTGCTAGCATCTAAAAACGTAGCATAGACACTAGTGGATTGGCTTCTGAAGTAGTCAGCAAATTCATGGAGTAGGTAAACAGCCTTATCAGTTGAATGGGCTGACTTGAAACAAGACTGATTGTCATTTGTACACAGATAATCCTCAGTTCTGTTCAGAATTATACCCTCTAACAGTTTAGATATAACATTTGCAATAGCTATAGGTCTGTAGTTGTTCATGTCAGACAAACTGGCACACTTGTTTTTCACCAAGGGAATAATAACAGAGTCCATCAACATATCTGGCATGTAACCATGAACAAATATACAGTTAAAACACAATGACAACAGAATACACAAATTGAAATCAGCGTTGATGAGGCATTCACTGGTGAGACAATCAGGGCCAGCTGATTTGCCTTTCTTGAGTACTTTGATCAGTGAAGCAACTTCAACAGGAGTAACAGCAGAAATATCGGAGGTATCAAACATGTCATTATACAGGCGAACATCATGCATAACAGAATCCTTCATTGAAACATTCTTGACTGAGTTGAAAATGGCTTCATATTGACATTTTCACTTTTCAGCAATATTAACATCACCAGTCACACCATCAATAGTGTTTGATCTAACAGACTGGTGGGAGCTCATAGCCTTCATTTGTTTCCAGAATTCTACCATGTTCAGTTCACTCATATGACTAGCTAACTGGTCACATTTGATACTTTCTTCATTGCGCCTACATGCTCGTAGAGCATATTTAAACCTAGCCCTACAACTTTTCATGTTATCAAATATTGGACCATAACGTGGTTTGCTCCTCCACCACAAAAAAGCATCCCGAGCAGCTGTGTGAGCCTCGCTAACAACATCATTCCGGCCTGGGACGTTATATTGGGTGGCCACACTGTGACTAGGAATGCATTCACTCACACAAAAATTTAAAGCATCAACAATATCGCTGTAAAACCTATCGATATCATCCCTGTGTGCACAATTACGGTCATGACACCTGATGGCATCCGTAGGAGCACGGATGTTACAGAGTTTCCTACGAGTAAGTTTCTTATATCTGGACAGGTCTGACGCTGTGGCATCACGCCATTTGTATGTCCTACTACCCGTTGTGGCCGAGGGAGCTCCCCAGGGGCCACTTAAACACTTGATACCTCAATATCCGTAGATAAAGGTAAATGATCGGAACTCACATAACCATATAGAACTCTGATATTGGACACGTTATCATGGCCTGAGGATGTAGTCACACAGTGATCAAGCCATGATGTAGAGCCATGGGCCATGCTCACATGAGTAAAGGTATCACCTGGTAAGATAATCCTGTCCGAGATGTGTAAAGAGTATCTCTCACAAAAAGACACCAGTTCATTTCCAAAACAACTTGAACGTGATATATTAGCGTTGAAGTCACCAAGTATATACACATATGGAGTTGGAAAATCCTCAGTGATACGTTTAACAAGACTCATGCAATGCAAGTATTCATCCAAGTTTTCAACACTGTCGCAGGGGAAATATACACACAATATAAGACAGTGAAAGTCACCCAGGTTGACTTCAATACCTGTAACTCTTTCACACTCGTAAGTTTTCATAACACAACTGTCAGCAAGTGACTTCCGCCATAGGATACCAACGCCGCCATAGGGGCGACCTAAGATAACACGTTCTTCCGTATCCATAAAAGAAACACCTTGTCCTATAAAATCACTATGTATTCTGCTCAGAATAGACAATTCATGTTCAAACAGCCAATGTTCCTTCAACAACACAATGTCATGGTTATCACATAAACTGGAGATCTCATTAGTTGAAGTTTTTACATTCTGGCAGTTGAATGAACATACAGTATTCTTAGATTGGTCCTACTACTGAATGGATATGATGACAAACACAGTAATGACAATCACAAGAAGTTCATTTCTTCTCAAAAAACTGTCGATAGTATAAACCAGATGGCCACACATTTTTTCCAAGCAACTTCTTGCTACAACTGGCAGAACATGTAATTTTGAAAGAGGCATAACCATCATGCTTGGTTTCTAGTTGCTCAATCTTGAGATTGTCATTTATTTTAACATGAGTTTTGATATAGGAGCGTACATGATGGGGTCTAGTGGTGGGGTCGAGTTGACTGGTGAAGACTTGGTGCTTCTTATGACCTTGACCTTGACCCTGATGTCCGCCAGACGTCCTACCAGACTTCGGTACAACGCGTAGCTGTGAGTGGGGGCGTGTCTTGTTGACAACCTGTAGCTGGTTCGTGGTCTGCTTGGCAGTCGATTGGTTGTCAGTCGATTGGAGTGCATTGGCGTAGGACCTCTTCTTCTTCTTGGTACGGCGACTCTCGACTTACTCGAACTCGCGTTCTTCGGCAACTTTGGCAACTCCAGCCAGGCTGCTGTCGACAGCGTCATCAGCACAGGCCTCTGCAGAGTTGGTGGCCATGTCCGCATTCTCATCGTCGGCCGTGGCAGTAGGTGGTGGACTGTGGGCTGCATTGGTGACCGAGGCATGGTCGACAGCTGCTACCACAGTCTCCTCATCGCTGGTGATGCTGACAACACTCTGAGTACTGCCGTCCACAACCTCACCATCCTCGGCCAGGACGTCAGCTGGAGGAGGTGTGTCGCTGAGTTTTGACTTTATTGCCGCCACATCGTCCTGGATAGCAGTTATCGTTTTGAACACAGTAGCAATGCTCTCTCCAAGAGTCATCACACGGCACACATCATTAGACAGCCTGGCAAGGTCAAATGACTCCAATGAAGCGGGTGGCAAGTTCATGAGGTTCTGGGCAACGTATTGTGGCGCCTGCTGACCAACCTCATTCAGCTTGTGGTAGATGTCGGTGATGTTATCCCTCTTCCGGTTGGGGCCTATCCTCTTCTTCGTCCGCGATGTTCCCTCTGGACACTGCTCGAACAGCAATTTCTTTGCTCCTTCAACCTGATTCTCATTGTAGAAGTCGCCAACCCATTTCACAAGATAGTCCATCGAGACATTATCCATCTTGTTCTGCATAAAGCACAGCAACTCACAGACGGACATCTGACGTGGGAGTGCTGTAGTTGGCCCATGCAGGGGAGGGTCGTCACTATGGTTGTCACCAGCCATATCTGGCGTTAGTCCATTTAGTCCAGATAACATTTCTGACAGTTATCTATCAAGATGCTGACACGTAATTAGCTCACCAACATAAAAGTTTAGCAAGTTAGCTTTGAAGTCCAACAGGAGTAACGTTCAGTGAGGCTGACCATTAGTTTGGCGGGGCTAACGTTAGCTTGGCATTAGCATTAGCTTAGCGTTAGCGTGATAGAGTCTATAATTACGCTCTTGTGTGTATTAATACACACGCGCTCTTGGTTCCACCTTACTGCGGCTCAGTTTGCCCCTCCGGGGAATAACGGTAGACGACACCAGTATCTACTTCAACTCACTCAAATGTCCATTCGCCCGTCTTAGCAGTTACCTTCTCACTGCCTTCTCGCTGCAGCTGTTTATCTGGGGCAGCATCAGAGACGAAGAGCAGTCTTTAGAAAGCAGAAACGAGCCAGAACCGCCAGAACCTTCTCCGGGTCAGCGCTGTTGTCGTACGAATATTCCCCACATTTGTTGGTGGCCAACAAAAGTCGTTATTTTTAAGATAAGATAAGCCTTTATTAGTCCCACAATGGAGAAATTCCAGGATTGCAACAGCACAGGGATAGCAACACTCAGAGCAACAATCAGAAGGCAAGAAAAAAAGCAAGAACAGCTAGTATACATATGTACATATTACTATAAATATATATATATATATAGACACACAGTGTGGAGCATTGTGGTTGGTGAATGTGCAGCAGAAAGTCTAAGCTCTCTCTCCCTCCGCGGGTGTGGCAAGCCAGCTGGATGTCTTTGGGCATGATGGTGGTGATCCTCTTGGCGTGGATGGCGCACAGGTTGGTGTCCACGAAGAGACCCACCAGTTAGGCCTTGCTGGCCTCCTGCAGAGCCATGACGGCGGAGCTCTGGAAGCGCAGGTCGGTCTTGAAGTCCTGAGCGATCTCCCTCACCAGGCGCTGGAAGGGCAGCCTACGGATGAGCAGCTCCGTGGATTTCTGGTAGCGACAGATCTCTCTCAGAGCCACGGTACCAGGCCTGTAACGGTGAGGCTTCTTCACTCCGCCGGTGGCCGGAGCGCTTTTTTCGAGCAGCCTTGGTGGCTAGCTGCTTCCTGGGGGGCTTTTTCCTCCAGTAGATTTACGGGCAGTCTGCTTGGTTCTTGCCATCGCTCTTTATTATTCTGTCTGATATTTCTTGCACGCTGCCTAAACTCCAGCCCGGCACCCACGTCGTTTTCGCCACAGTTCCTCGGCATGTCGAGCTTCTCCGTTAGCACCGGGTGGCGGTTGGAGCTAGCTAGCCAGCTAGCTAGCTCTTTCCTGCTGTATCGTCCCCCGCTGCAAACAGTGGCTCCGTCCGCCGACTCGGGAGACCCTTGGAGCGATCTGTGTGTCCGTGATATATATATATATAGAGTGAAAGGTGTAAAAAGAAGAAGGAAGATAAGAAAAAGGCAGTTGCAAAAGGCAGCCAACTCGTGTGGCGCTGCCGGTCAGGCGGAACCGGAACCGGAAAAAAAAAACAAAACAAAAAAAAAAACGGTTTTAACAGTTTTACTCAAATTCTCAGCTCGTTTCAGGCCTCACAGCTGCACCGGAAGAGATTTTAATTAGTCAAGTAATGATAATGAATAAAGTTAAAGTCATCACATGTATTTTATTACATTACCTTTTATGTCTATGAATTTCAGATCATGACCAATCTGAAATATTTTTACTAAGAAGCAAACGGGTTCAATCAGGCCAGAATAGCATCTTCAGGCTGTGGATCTACACTTAAATTTTCATTGATTTAAACTAACAGCTAATTTATATCTGTAGATGGCAGGCGTGGCAATTTTGTCATTACACACATTTTTTTTTTTTAATGTTATCTGGGGTTTTTTTTGTTTGTTTTTGGCTGTTCTCCTCTGGCTCAAGAAATATTTAACTTATTGATGTTGACTTTTTATTCATATGATTTAGAAGAAAAACCTGAAATTTATGAGAGTCGAGTCTCAAATGCCCATTAAAAAACCATTTTATAACAACACTGCAAAATTATGAGGGGAAAAATGTGCATGTAAAAAAAAAAAGTTTAAAAAAGATGGTCCTTTTTATGTGCTTACCTTAACTGTAGAATTTACAGAAAATGTATATCATGATGAATATCGTTATCGTGATATAAGATGACTTATATCGTGATGTGAAATAGTTTTCATATCGCACAGCCCTACCAGACCATGTTATTTTATTTATTCTTTTGTTTGTTTGTTTTTTCAGTCTGAGCTGGCTGCATTAACTGCCATTGTAACACGGTGCACTTGGCAAACTTATGTTTATTGTTGATTCCGGAGGGTCAAAACAAAAAAAAAATTTTTTTTTACCTCCACCCCCTTTGTCAACACCTCATTATCACACTCCGTGCAGTTATTTTTTTATGCTGGGCTTTCTCGCAGGATTGGCGATCATTATTTGACAGAAGAGTGACAGAAGAGGCGTTTTTAGTCATTTACATAGTCATTAGGCGGAGGAACCAAGGCGGAGTAAAGACATTGTGCCTGTGCATTGGTTTTTACAGTGAATTCGGCTGTATACAGAAAAGGAGCGGAGAATCTGGTGTGCAAACAGTTTTATACATCTGAAAATTTCTGTGTGCACGTACTTTTCAGATTTTGTGAGTATGCCATCTTTCAGTATGAAAGCTACACAATCCTTTATACATGAACCCCCTGGGTTACTTTCACAATATGTTTTGGGTCATCATCCATCTGTACTGTGAAAATGCCGTCCAATCAACTTTGCTGCATTTGTTTGAATCTGAGCTGACAGTATATTCCTATACACTTCAGAATTCATCTGTCTGCTTTTTTCTTCTGTCACATCATCAACTAGAAAAGCACTCATAGAGCGCATACCTCCGCCAAGGCTCTTTCCGTTTCTCATGGATCATCTCCAAAATGTAATGGGCTTGTGTGTAGGCCTATCGCCACTTGTGGTGAAAATTGCATCCAAGTCTGTCCATTAGTTTTGGAGTTTTGTGGCTGACAGACGGTGAGAAGAGCCTTGGCTGAGGTATGCATTCCCAGATCATCACCAACATGTAATGGGTTCCTCTGTAGGCCAAGAACCACCTCTGGTGAAAATTTCATCCAAATCCATCCAGTAGTTTTTGTGTAATCCTGCTGCACAAATACAAACAAAGGCCTTGGTGGAGGTATGCACTCTCAGATCATCACCAAAATGTAATCATCTGTTCCCTGTGCCATTACACACCTTTCCTGAAAATTTCGTCAAAATCCGTTCATAACTTTTTGAGTTATGTTGGTAACAGACAGACAGACAAACAAACAAATGCCAGTAAAAGCATTACCTCCTTGGCGGAGGTAATAAACAGTAGTGACAGCATTTGCCTCCACCACGTTTTACAGAGATGTGGTGTGTGGGCCACTGCAGGACTTCTCTGTACCTTTTTCTTCCCATAATTCTAGTACAGGTTGATCTTGGTTTCATCTTTCCAAATAATGTTGTTCCAGAGCTTTGCTGGCTCTTTAGATATTTTTTTGCAAAGTGTAATCTGGCCTTTTTATTTTTGAGGCTGATTAGTGTTTGCACATTGTGGTGAACCCTCTATATTTGCTGTCTTGAATTTTTCTCTTCATGGTAGACTTAGATACTGATACACCTACTTCCTGGAGAGTGTTCTTCACTTGCGTGGATGTTCTGAAGGGGTTTTTCCTCACCATGGAAAGGATCCTGCAATCACCGCTACTGTTGTTTTCCCTGAACATCCAGGCCTTTTTGAGTTCCCAAGCTCACCAGTGCATTCAGTTTTTGTTTTTGTTTTTGTTTTTTTTCTCAGAATGTGCCAAACTGTTGATTTGGCCCCTTTCTAACGTTTCTACCATCTTTCTGATGGATTTGTTCTTTTTTTCAGCCTAAGGATGGTCCGTTTCACCTCGATTGAAAGTTCCTTTGACTACATGTTGTGGCTTCATGGGAACAGCTTCCAAATGCAAATGCCACACCTGGAATCAACTCTAGACCTTCCACTTGTTGATTGATGATGGATTAACAAGGGACTAGCCCATGAAATAGCTTTTGAGTCAATTGTCCAATTACTTTTGAGCACCTGAAATTATGAGATTTTGTATAAAAATGATTGTAATTCCTAAACCGTAACTTCAATTTGGATGTGAATACTCTCAAATTAAAACTGAGATTCTCCACTTTAAGTCTGTATTGATTATATAACTGTATCTTGAATATGTTCTTGAAAACAGCTAAAATAATAAAACTTGTCAGTCTCCAAATATATATGGACCTAACTGCAGTCATAAGGATAAGAATTATAATGATACAACTTTAAATCTACTATAAAGAACAAAACCCCAGCTCCCAAACTGGGAAACCAAAAGTGTGTGTGTGTGTGTGTGTGTGTGTGCGCGCGCGCGCGCGCAGTTGGTAGTGTTGGGTATTTGACAGAAGGGGGACCACTGCTCTGTAATAATTAACATGAAGTCTGGCTTGATGGTGATGGGGATTACATAAACTCTCATTTTCTGTGTAGCATGTCTTAATATGTAACTTCCCTTGAGCTGATGCTTAATGCTCTGTCACCCTCTAGCTGTTAGAGACCGTGAAGCGCTTCATGACTCTGCGCGTGAAAAGCGACAAGGAGTACGCTGCTCTGCTGCTCAGCATGACTCAGCAAACGGAGAAACAGGAAGCAGCTGACTTTGTCAGTACTGTCAGTAAGGTAAACCTCTCATCTGTGGAGTCATCGCGTGGTTCTTGGGTCCACCATGTGACCTGGTCATACTCTGTTTGTCTGTGTCAGTCATGGTCACAGGTGATTCGCCAGACTGAGGTATTGGGTCGAGTCATGCGGAGTCACGCGGACGAACTGAACTCAGGCCCTCTGCACCGCCTTGCCACGCTCATCCGAGACAAGCAGCAGGTGAAGAAGAGCTACCAGAGTCTTCATCAGCAGCTGGAAAGCCACAACCACAAGGTGTGCTGATGGGACAGAAGTCAATTTCTGCTTACTATGGTCAGGTCTCACCTCCTCCAGGCAGTCATGCTGGTGATGGAAATCTTGTCGTCTCATATCAAGGGGCTCTGCGTTTGAGCCCTGCCAGAGCAATTCTGTAAAGAGCTTGTACCGCTCATGAAAATGTATTTTCTCCATTGTTTTTCAGTTGCCTATAATAATAAAGCAGTGATTAACCGCTAGGGTTTTTTTCTGTGGTTAAATGAAGTGTAGATAAAATACAGAAAGGTGATGATTGTGACTGATCTATATCGCATCACTTCCTTCTTTTCACTCTCTGATGCCTGCATGCTTGACACACTGCCATCCAGGCTTGAGGTACTAATGTGAGACAGTTTGTCACATGATCAGTCCTCACACTGCCTCACTAATTTACCTGATAAGGGTTATTATGAATAATTATGATCAGTGACATCAAAATTAGTCACACTGTTATGATGTTGTTATTCAGCAGTAACAACTGTTTGACCTCCATATATACGGTATTTAAGCAGTCACCTGACCTGATTTAATTGGTTCTTTGGATCAATCAAAGAAAAAAAGAAAATTGTCCGACATTCTTTAAGTCTGTTCTACAATCTTCTTTATAACCAATAAGCCTGCATATCTTAATTGCCCTGCTGCTATGACAACCAATGCACAAGTCAGAAAAATGGTAACTTGCATACACAGAATAAGACCCTAGACTTTGGCTAATCCTGATGGTGTTATTGCTAGGTAACCAGGAGTGAACTGGAGAAGCTAAAAACAACGTATCGTCAGCTGAGCCGAGATGCTAACAATGCTAAGGAGAAGTACCGAGAGGCTCTGGCTAAAGGTTTGTCCTCTGTTTGTGCCAGCTGCTCATGTCCTGTGTCCTCGGTCTGACTCATTCCCTTTTTTGCCTTTTATTCCAATGACAGGCCGGGAGGCGGAGCGTGCCCGTGAGCGCTATGACAAAGCAACGGCAAAGCTCCACAACCTCCACAATCAGTATGTGTTGGCAGTGTGCAGTGCTCGAACACAGCAAGATGAACACCGCCACCATGCCATGCCTGCTCTGTTAGACGGCCTGCAGAGAATGCAGGAGGACATGACGCTCGCTCTGTGAGTGCCATGATCACTGTTACACCCAGTCACACTTGTGCATTACTCAGGTATCTTACTCCTCAGCTTACCTATCCAGTAGAACACTTGGTCCATTCCTAAACCTCAAAGCAATGCAAATTGATGGGTACTCAGTACTTCCGGGCCATTGAGTCACTTTTTTTTTTTTTTTTTTTTTTTCCTGTCAAAGTAGGGTGAACCTCTTCTAGCCCAGGATCACTTTGGAGTTTTCCTAAGGTCAGAATCCCCTCACTTTTTGTTCAGAATGACTAATGCAGTCAGTGTATCATGTAGACAGATACATCTGGTGCTTTATTTCTTCCATGTGATTCTTTGCACGTTTGTTTTCTGCAAGTGCTAGCACTAGAGCTAGCTGGCAGCTAGCTTTTCTGGGAAAACACATCTTGGATTTGGGGTTGGTTGTTTGGGACGTTAAAAACTCTGATGGGACATCTGGGATGTTCCCTGGCCATGGACCATGGAAATAATAGGACTGCACCCTCTCCCTAACCTCTGTGCAGTATAGTAGATGCATGTCAACAAGACAGCCCCGCAACATCCAGTGCATTGAGGACATCGGGATGAACAGTTGTTTTGGGGCAGATACGGATGAGTTGTTGCCCTTGCCCCCAGGCTCTGCTTACTGTATGGAAAACCTGTAAGCAGGACTGGCGAGAGCCTCAAAGTATTCCTTGCACTGCTTATGTATATACACAGTCTCCAGGTCAGCAGTACACCATATCCAGTGTCTAGGACTGGGCTCCTCAAAGTCCGGACCAAGGTCTGCATCCATACTCAACCACAAATCAGTCCAGACATGAATGTGTGTCACATTAAATTTTAATATAAGATCCAATAAAATAGTCCTTTATTAGTCCCACAACAGGGAAATTTGCAGGATTGCAGCAGCAAAGCAATAGCATGTGTGCTTATACAGTGGGGCAAAAAAGTATTTAGTCAGCCACCAATTGTGCAAGTTCTCCCACTTAAAAGATGAGAGAGGTCTCCAATTTTCATCATAGGTATACCTCAACTATGAGAGACAAAATGAGAAAAAAAAATCCAGAAAATCACATTGAAGGACTTTTAATGAATTAATTGGTAAATTCCTCGGTAAAATAAGTATTTGGTCAATAACAAAAGTTCATCTCAATACTTTGTTATATACCCTTTGTTGGCAATGACAGAAGTCAAACATTTTCTGTAAGTCTTCACAAGGTTTTCACACACTGTTGCTGGTATTTTGGCCCATTCCTCCATGCAGATCTCCTCTAGAGCAGTGATGTTTTGGGGCTGTCGCTGGGCAACACGGACTTTCAACGCCTTCCAAAGATTTTCTATGGGGTTGAGATCTGGAGACTAGCTAGGCCATTCCAGGACCTTGAAATGCTTCTTACGAAGCCACTCCTTCGTTGCCCAGGCGGTGTGTTTGGGATCATTGTCATGCTGAAAGACCCAGCCACATTTCATCTTCAATGCCCTTGCTGATGGAAGGAGGTTTTCACTCAAAATCTCATGATACATGGCCCCATTCATTCTTTCCTTTACACGGATCAGTCGTCCTGGTCCCTTTGCAGAAAAACAGCCCCAAAGCATGATATTTCCACCCCCATGCTTCACAGTAGGTATGGTGTTCTTTCTCCTCCAAACACGACAAGTTGAGTTTTTACAATAAAGTTCTATTTTGGTTTCATCTGACCATATGACATTCTCCCAATCCTCTTCTGGATCATCCAAATGCTCTCTAGCAAACTTCAGACGTGCCTGGACATGTACTGGCTTAAGCAGGGGGACACGTCTGGCACTGCAGGATTTGAGTCCCTGGCGGCGTAGTGTGTTACTGATGGTAGCCTTTGTTACTTTGGTCCCAGCTCTCTTCAGGTCATTCACTAGGTCTCCCCGTGTGGTTCTGGGATTTTTGCTCACCGTTCTTGTGATCCTTTTTGACCCCACGGGGTGAGATCTTGCATAGAGCCCCAGATCGAGGGAGATTATCAGTGGTCTTGTATGTCTTTCATTTTCTAATAATTGCTCCCACAGTTGATTTCTTCACACCAAGCTGTTTACCTATTGCAGATTCAGTCTTCCCAGCCTGGTGCAGGTCTACAATTTTGTTTCTGGTGTCCTTTGACAGCTCTTTGGTCTTGGCCATAGTGGAGTTTGGAGTCTGACTGTTTGAGGTTGTGGACAGGTGTCTTTTATACTGATAACGAGTTCAAACAGGTGCCATTAATACAGGTAACGAGTGGAGGACAGAGGAGCCTCTTAAAGAAGTTGTTACAGGTCTGTGAGAGCCAGAAATCTTGCTTGTTTGTAGGTGACCAAATACTTATTTTACCGAGGAATTTACCAATTAATTCATTAAAAATCCTTCAATGTGATTTTCTGGATTTTTTTTTCTCATTTTGTCTCTCATAGTTGAGGTATACCTATGATGAAAATTGGAGACCTCTCTCATCTTTTAAGTGGGAGAACGTGCACAATTGGTGACTGACTAAATACTTTTTTCCCCCACTGTATGTGCTTCTCTGTGCTTACCAATTTTGCTATGCTGCCTAAGTGACTGAATGTCAGCTTTGTGTAGGCGCACTGAGCAGCACCTTGCTCATGTGCTAGCATGCTGATCGCCCATGTGTGCATGTTCACTCTGTGCCTGACAGCCGCTACCAACTTCACCTATGTGAGCGCACCCATCATCACCGGTGCAATTATGTGCACTAATGTTAGCTAACTGCCACTGTCAAGCAAATTAATACCAGCCATGAGATTGATCAGTTAAACTGAGAATTCAAACAGGAATGGACAGAAAAATATGAATCACTGTGAGACCAAGCATGGCTATTTTGAACAGCACTATCCACAGAATACTGAGGTGAGAACACAAAATCATCTCATCACAGCTTTTGTTCTGAGGTTTAATGTATCAAGCCCTTTTCAGTCTACCCTGGCAACCCACTCAAACCCAATAAGAACCGGCTTGCTGCTATTGTTTGAATAGGGTTACCCATCCCAGATGACGCAGGCTAAATGACCCTGCAAGTGAGGTGGGTCATTGCACACCTCACCTCAGCTCTGCGGGCATTTGAACAGGAAACCTGGATAAATGTGCGTTGAAGTAGGTGTCACCATGTCACCGCACAGAGCTAGAGAGGTGAGATGAATCAGAGGGCTGTCTGTCATTATTCTGACAAATTGTATTCATTTCAAAGCTGCAGCAGACAACTGTGTGTGCCACAGTTACACATATGTCAGAGTGGCTGAGAGTAAGAGGGTTTTCAGTCACTCCTCAGAACCTCCAGCAGCTCTGGCTGTCCCTTGGCTGCTGTGGAGAAGACACCAACCTGTCTTGGTTAGGCAAGGGGCAATCTATGCATCCCGGGTCACCTTGCACATCTGCTCCTTTTTTGTGACAGTCCCTTCCAAAATAAAACATATCCCACTTTGGCACTAAATGTAACACGCAAACAAAAGTGCGGCTTGTGCACACAAACACGCAGTGTCTCTTCATGTAGATATGAAAGCTGTTCATTGACAATATAAAAAGAAAATGTCACATGCTTTTTTTCCAATCCTCTCCGTAGTAACAGAGGACAATGAGCAGCAACCATTGAACTACTGTATATAGCTCAGTGTGTTCCACCACTGATCGACGCTGAGTTTGACATGGGGTGACAAAATTAAAATATTTGTAAAAATACCGGTGACTCTCAATAGTGGCCAGCACCACCAGCTTCTGGGCTGACGAGCGCGTTTGTGTGACATCAGCAATGTGAGGACATAAAACTTGATATCCTGGAGAAAATGCGCTGTTATCTGCTGGAGATAAAACCCACTCAGGTGTGAAAAGGCTCCTGCTGTGGAGGGTTGTTGAGATTTGAATTTATGGTAATGGAACTCGCGACTGTGGCTCACCAATTGTAGTTTGAAATCAGCTTTCATTACAGGCGCACACTGCCGTTTCTCTCATTGACTCAAACCACGTTGTGTTGTTGCTGAATGAGTAGTTGGGATTTATAAAAAGTTGTTTTATTCACTCAGTTTCTCTAATGGTTTGCACAGCTTGGTCACTTATTTTTTCAGCATGTCATATGCGTAAATCAAGGGGGACGGGGGGGACATGTCCTCCTCCCAAACATGGAAAAGGGAGAGAATTCCCTTCCTCTCCTCAACAATCATAAACCTTTCTATTCACATTTCATAACTGAATAAAAATGTGTTGAAGTACCAATGTTTAACGTAAATGTATTTTTTTCTTTAAAGTTTTCAGCTTTTCTCATGTATTTGTAACTTTTTCTCCATCCATCCATCTTCTTCCGCTTAATCCTTTTCGGGTCGCGGGGGTGCTGGAGCCTATCCCACCATCTTTGGGCGAGAGGCAGGGTACACCCTGGACAGATTGCCAGTCCATCACAGGGCCAACACAGAGAGACAGACAACCATTCACTCTCACATCCATACCTAAGGACAATTTAAAATCCCCAGTTTTTTGATGCCAATTAACCTAACTTGCATGTTTTTGGCATGTGGGAGGAAACCGGAGAAATCCCGGAGTAAACCCACGCAGACACGGGGAGAACATGCAAACTCCACACAGATCACTGTTGGTCGGGGGCTGGGATCGAACCCAGGATCCCCCAGCCAAGGGTGAGTTGCTTTTTCTCATTTACATTTATTTGTAAATTTACTTTTTTTTGTAAATTACATTTTTGCATCTTAAATTTGCAACTTTTTTTTTTCTTGTAGATTTTTGACTGTAAATTTGCAACTTTTTATACACCATGCAATGAAGTTGCAGAGGGTATAATGTTTTTGACTCATTTGTTCGTTCCAGGGTTGGGGTCAGTTCCAAGTCGAATTGGGAGTTGGAATTGAAGGCAAATAAGCAGAATTGGAATTGAAGGTTTTTAAAATACCAGAATTGGAATTGGAATGGAGTCATCTGTACTAGGGATGAGAATTGTTAAGATTTTATCAGTATCAATGGCATTGTTGATTTCCTTATCATAGCCAGTGTACTTACTGGGTATGAATGTGTATAAATATTTGGTAGTGGTTGGAGAGGCCGTTGGTGCAGATGGGCAGCCATGTTTCCATCAGTCTGCCCCAGGGCAGCTGTGGCTACAGAAGTAGCTTACCACTATCACGGTCTGTCTGGAGTGAATGAATAATAGGCTCACTTTAAGCGCTTTGAGATGTGACTTGACATGTAAAGCGCCATATAAATGTAATCCATCATTATCTATCAGATTCTTTATCGTTTCCCTAATCAATTCTTGATCAGGTTTCTGTGTGGGGGAAAAAAAGCAGGCCTTCACAGGATTTCAGCATCAGTGCTGGAGTTTTGTTATTTTTCTGATTCTAAATAATACTTCTTCTCTTAAAAAGATATAATAAAATCAAATGGAAAATGGAAACCGGCTTTCCTTAGAAAAATGGGCATTTGTCTTGTAACATTTGTTATGTTTAAATGCTGAAAAGCAATATAAATAAAGTGATTAGAAACAACTGCACAATTATGTTATTTTAGCAATCACAAAAATATACATGCTGTACTTGGGTGTAATTTTGGCATGTTTTTTAAAAATATACAGTATACAGCGGGGAAAATAAGTGTTGAACACGTCAACCTTTTTCTCATTAAACATATATTACTCACAAAAAGTTAGGGATATTTAGCTTTCGGGTGAAACTTCAGGATGCACCTAAGGTTCACTGTAACATTTACAGGTGAAATTAATTTGACCTTCTCTAACTTGTTGAATGCACATGTCAAACTATTCAATATTTCAGTACTTTTTGTATAACTTTTTGCAAAAGGAATATCGTGAGTATAGTATCACGTGTTTTACAGAGACATGGTTACACTCACAGATCCTGGATGTTAACATAGTGATACCTGGCTTTAAGACTATCTGGGGGCACAGGGATGTTATAATTAGCGGGAAGAAGAGGGGGGGCGGATTGGCACTTCTTGTGAATAAAAGGTGGTGTAATCCTGGACACATTTATGTGAAGGAAAAGTGCTACAGCCCGGACTTTGAGCTGCTGGCTGTGAGTATGAGACCCTGTTATATGCCACAAGAAATGACATGTGCCTTGGTAATTATCGTCTACGTTCCTCCGCCAGCTGACGTAGCGGTGGCCTGTGATGTCATCAGCTCCACTACGGCCACATTACTAGAGAAGCACCCGGACGCATTTATGGCCATCACAGGTGATTTTAATCATGTCTCACTGGGAAAAACATTACCATACTTTCATCAGTTTGTTGACTGTCCCACCAGAGAAATTAAAATGCTGGATTTACTGTATGCCAATGTTAGAGATGCATTTAGTGCCACAGCTCTATTCCCCATTGGCAAGTTGGATCACTGCATGGTCATGTTATCACCCAAGTACGTTCCCCTTGTACAAAGGCAGCCTGCTTTTACACGGACTGTGAGGAGGTGGACACAGGAGGCTGCTGATGCACTACAGGACTGCTTTGAGACGATGGGCTGGAGCGTACTCTGTGAACCACATGGGGTGGACATAGACAATATGACCAACTGCATCACAGAATACATCAGATTCTGTGAAGACATAACCATGCCAGCTCAGACTGTACACTGTTTCCCTAACAACAGACCATGGGTCACCAGTGACCTGAAAGCACTTCTGAACAAGAGGAAGAGAGCTTTTAGGTCCAGAGACAGGGAGAAAGTGAGGAGAGTGCAGCACGAGCTGAGAGAGATGCTGAGGAAGTACAAAGACAATTATAGGAGGAAGTTGGAGGATAAACTCAGGCAAAACAATACCAAGGATGTGTGGTTGGGTATGAAACAAATAACTGGGCGCAAGGAGAGAGTCAGACAGACATCTGGGAGCCATGAAAGAGCTGATGAGCTCAATCTGTTTTTTAATAGGTTCAACTCACTGTCACCCCACAACACATCCAGGCCCCCACACACCCCTCCCTTCCACCCTCCTGTCACCCCCACAACATAGCCAGACACCCCCCCCCCCCCTTCCCGTGCAGCACCTCTCTCCATCTCCCCCTCACCCTCCTTAGGGGACACCAGGTCCCCCCTCACATCACTGTGACTACAGACCAGGTTAAGAAACCGCTGGAGAGACTAAGTCAGCGGAAGGCGGCTGGCCCTGATAGCATCTCCGCCAGGATCCTGAGGACCTGTGCCAACCAGCTAGCTCCGGTACTGAAACACCTGTACAACCTGAGCCTGAGTCTGGAGAGAGTGCCGGTGCTGTGGAAGACATCCTGCCTGGTTCCTGTCCCCAAGAAGTCATCTCCATCGGACCTGAATGACTATCAACCAGTTGCCCTCGCATCTCATGTGATGAAGGTCCTGGAGAGACTGGTCTTAGCCCGCCTGAGGCTGCAGGTGAAGATGTGGCTGAACCCTCTGCAATTTGCATATCAGCCCCATTTAGGAGTTGAAGATGCTGTCAACTACCTGCTGCAACGAGCCCATCTGCACCTGGATGGCGGAGGAGACACTGTGAGAATCACATTTTTTGATTTCTCCAGTGCCTTTAACACTATCCAGTCACTGCTACTGGGTGAGAAGCTGTGGGTGATGGGGGCTGACAGCTCTGTGTTCTCCTGGATTACTGACTACCTGACAGCCAGGCCACAGTTTGTTCGGCTGGGCAGTGTCTTGTCTGACGTGGTGGTTAGTGATATGGGAGCTCCACAGGGGACTGTGCTTGCTCTTTTTCTCTTCACCTTATACACCTCTGACTTTCAGTACAACACCGAGTCATGCCACCTGCAGAAATTCTCTGACGACTCAGCTGTTGTTGGGTGTATAAGAGGGGGAGAGGAGGGGGAGTACAGGGCACTGACAGACAGATTTGTGGAGTGGACAGAGCAGAATCACCTGAAGTTGAAAGTCAGCAAGGCCAGAGAGATGGCGATTGACTTCAGGAAGAAGAGGGTGCCTTCTCAGCCATTGCAAAATAGGGGGGAGGATGTGGAGGTGGTTGAAGACTACAGATATCTGGGTGTCATGATCAGCAATGGGCTGGAATGGAGATCCAACACCGGTGCTGCGCACAAGAAAGGGATGAGCAGACTCTACTCCCTGAGGAAGCTGAGATCCTTCAACATGTGCAGCAGGATGCTGGAGCTTTTCTATCAGACTATCGTCGCCAGCGCATCTTCTTTGCTGCCGTCTGTTGGGGTAGCAGTATCAGAGCCAGCGACACCAACAGACTTGACAAAATTATCAAGAGGGCTGGCTCTGTAATTGGTCTCAGGCTGGAGACCTTTGAGACAGTGGTGGAGAAGAGAACACGGTACAGGAAATCTTTCCTGCTGCATGCCATTTCACTGTACAATAACTCACTCTGATGTTGTATTCTGGTCATAACTATGCTACCATACTGCACCTTACATTGGTACCTCACATCTCACTCTGCTCCCGATAGTCCTGCATTGCACAGCGGGTATGATTCATATGTCTATATGGGTCACCATCTATTCATCTGTGATGTAGATAAGCTTTTTTATAGTAGTTTTACTTTCCATGGGTAATCCCTTTGCCTGTTATGCTGTGTGTGTTTCTGTTGTTTGGTTGTCGACTGTCATGCTGCTGTTACACTGCAATTTTCCCAGTTTGGGATCAGTAAAATCCGTCCGTACGCCCGCCCGTGTGGAAAGGCACACACCATGTCCAATCAACTGAATTTACCACAGGTGGACTCCAATTAACCTGCAGAAACACCTCAAGGAGGATCAGTGGAAACAGGATGCACCTAAGCTTAATTTTGCGCTTCATGGCAAAGGCTGGGAATACTTATGTACATGGGATTTCTTAGTTTTTTTTATTTTTCACAAATTTTCAAAAATCTCAAAAAAAAAAAACCAACCACAAACTTTTCACATTGTCATTATGGGGTATTGTATGTAGAATTTTGAGGAAAAAAATGATTTTAATCCCTTTTGGAATAAGGCTGTAACATAACAAAATGTGGAAAAAGTGAAACGCTTTGAATACTTTCCGGATGCACTGTATCTAGCTATAACTTGCTGTTCTCTAACAAGGTGCTTAACGACAAAATTCACAACAGGTGCTTGATCCATGAATTGACCAATAAATTTTCTGGTTCAACTAGAATGGTGTTATGTTCACATTTTGACATCATGAGACCAAGACGACACCTAACAGTTCATCAACAGTACTTCGCCATTGAGAGGCTTCAAACAGAATGTTCTCAGAGGAAAGTGGCCACTGAGCTTAGAGTGTCACAGAGTGTCATCAGCAGGTTGCAATAGAGATACAGAGAGACTGGAAGAGTCAAAGACAGGCATAGAAATGGACGTCCTTTGGCCACGTCCCACGCTGATGACCGCTTCATCGTGAACAGTGCCTTGTGGAACCAGATGATAAATGCCACTGAACTCCAGGCACATTTAAGGGAGGTGAGAGACACCCAACTGTCACGTCAGACCATTCGGCGCAGGTGTCATCGTTTGCATGGGCCAGGGAGCATTTATGCTGGACAAGGGACCAGTGGGCTTCAGTGCCATTCTTTGATGAAAGTTGATTCACATTGAGCAGAAATGATGGCCACCAACAATGTTGGAGACATCAAGGAGAGCGCTATGCATCAGCCACTGTTGTCACCATGTTACAGTCTGGGCAGGTGTGTCTAGTCAATACAGAATTGCCCTACACCTTGTGAATGGTACAGTGACAAGCTGATGCTACCTGAATAACATCATTAATTTAGTCATTGTGCCCCTGCATGAACAACACAGTCCTAATTTCATCTTCATGGCCGACAATGCTCCAGCTTATCGAAGTCACACCATTAAGGAACGGCTGCTGGAAGCTGGGGTACCTCAAATGGAGTGGCCTGCACTTTCTACAGACCTGAATCCCAAAGAAAGCCTATGGGATCCAGTGTTTCCTCTGGCTTAAAGACCTTGGCGTGGTGGCAACATATTTTTCCCCGTGGGGGGAGGGGGGCAGTAAACATACCGGAATATATTAATTTTATACTGTTTATTTCTTTTTAAAATTTTACACAGTAACGTTGCATATGAAACTTACCATTTGAAGTATTGTACAACCGAGGCTTGAATATTGGGCCAGTTGGGGTCCCACCCAGACATCCTGTGTTTAGACTTTTTGGTGGTGTTATCCTTCCTCTGCCTGAACACTTTCCTCTCCTTGGCTCCTCTCTTCTGTCTCATCTTGCCCTCTCTGAGCTCTGTCTAATTCAGGTTCTCTCGCTGTCTATGGTGGTATACAAACTTTTGGTCCATTCCTCCATGCAGATCTCCTCTAGAGCAGTGATGTTTTGGGGCTGTCGCTGGGCAACATGGACTTTCAACTCCCTCCAAAGATTTTCTATGGGGTTGAGATCTGGAGACTGGCTAGGCCACTCCAGGACCTTGAAATGCTTTTTACAAAGCCACTCCTTCGTTGCCCGGGCGGTGTGTTTGGGATCATTGTCATGCTGAAAGATCCAGCCACGTTTCATCTTCAATGCCCTTGCTGATGGAAGGAGGTTTTCACTCAAAATCTCACAATACATGGCCCCATTCATTCTTTCCTTTACACGGATCAGTCGTCCTGGTCCCTTTGCAGAAAAACAGCCCCAAAGCATGATGTTTTCACCCCCATGCTTCACAGTAGGTATGGTGTTCTTTCTCCTCCAAACACGACAAGTTGAGTTTTTACCAAAAAGTTCTGTTTTGGTTTCATCTGACCATATGACATTCTCCCAATCCTCTTCTGGATCATCCAAATGCTCTCTAACAAACTTCAGACGGGTCTGGACATGTACTGGCTTAAGCAGGGGGCACTGCAGGATTTGAGTCCCTGGCGGCATAGTGTGTTACTGATGGTAGCCTTTGTTACTTTGGTCCCAGCTCTCTACAGGTCATTCACTAGGTCTCCCCTTGTGGTTCTGGGATTTTTGCTCACCGTTCTCGTGATCATTTTGACCCCACGGGGTGAGATCTTGCGTGGAGCCCCAGATCGAGGGAGATTATCAGTGGTCTTGTATGTCTTCCATTTTCTAATAATTGCTCCCACAGATGATTTCTTCACACCAAGCTTCTTACCTATTGCAGATTCAGTCTTCCCAGCCTGGTGCCGGTCTACAATTTTGTTTCTGGTGTCCTTCGACAGCTCTTTGGTCTTGGCCATAGTGGAGTTTGGAGTCTGACTGTTTGAGGTTGTGGACAGGTGTCTTTTATACTGATAACAAGTTCAAACAGGTGCCATTAATACAGGTAACGAGTGGAGGACAGAGGAGCCTCTTAAAGAAGAAGTTACAGGTCTGTGAGAGCCAGAAATCTTGCTTGTTTGTAGGTGACCAAATACTTATTTTACCAAGGAATTTACCAATTAATTCATTAAAAATCCTTCAATGTGATTTTCTAGATTTTTTTTTCTCATTTTGTCTCTCATAGTTGAGGTATACCTATGATGAAAATTGGAGACCTCTCTCATCTTTTAAGTGGGAGAACTTGCACAATTGGTGGCTGACTAAATACTTTTTTTGCCCCACTGTAAGTGACAACAGGTGTGGTAAACCTGAGCGGGCAGGAGAAAACAAAGAAACAATCCAGACCCGCTGGGAATGATAAGGGAGAAAGGAGCAGTCGGAGCTGGCAGCTGATAGGGCCACGCCCACGCAGAGCGAAACCCCAGAAAACCACTGACCACCCCCGAGAGAGAAAACGCAGCAGAATACACACATAACGACATGACAAAAAATGGAGCTAGGCAAACTCAAAAATACAATAAACAGACTATAATGAATGTAGACGGGAAAATAAATCATATTGAGAAACAATACAGGATAAGTGACAACTCAAAAATGGCAAAATAGTACAAATATGAAAAAGGGAAGACAATCTGAGCCCGGAGGAAATCCCTCCATGTTCAGAATGTGACAGAGCCCCCCCTCAAGGGGTGGGGACTAGACACCCCAGGGTAATGACAAAAGAAAAGAACCCCCCCCCCCCCCACACACATAGAAGTCCCACCCCAACAAGAAAACAACCCCACCCCGAGAGGGAGGAGGGGGACCCAGGTGCGGAGGGACCGAACCAAACCAAAAGAAACAAGAAAGGCTCTCAGAAAGCTTCCCAGCAAGGCCCAGACTGAGGGAAGACATCAAAAACAAAATCCCTCTCAGGACCCATACCAGAAAAAATGCGCAACTCCCCTAAGCCCCCTGGACCGAGGGTCTAAACAGTTCAGGCGGGCGACCAGAGTCCCAGGCCCACCAGATGGTACAGTCGAATGGGTTGGGTGGCCTCCCAGAGAATGTGGGCCACCCAACTCTGTGGCACTGCCTGTCGGGTGGTCTGCCCGAGTTTTTTTTTAACTACCTGAACAGGAGAGATGGTCCAGGAGGTGGCTGCCTGACGGGAAGTGTAAGTAGTGGGCACGATGGAGGAGTTGGGGGAACCAAGATGATGTCAGATGGAGGAAGGACCACAACAGAGTCTAGCAGTGGAGAGGGAACCACGACAGCATCTAGCAGAGGAGGAGGAACCACAGCGACATCTGGCTGAAGAGGAGGAACCACGATGGCGTCTGGAAGAGGAGGGGGAACCACGACGGTGAATGTCAAGGGAGCAGGGACTAGGACTCCCGCGGACCGTCCAGCAGCACCCTTGGAGGTCCCAGACTGGGACGTAGTTGCACCCTCAGAGATCCCAGACTGGGACATAGTTGCACCCTCGGTGGCTCCGCACTGGGCAGTGTTGCACCCTCGGTGGCCCCGGGTAGGAGCGGAGCTGCACCCTCGGAGGCCCCGGGCTCTGGCGAAGCTCCCACGAAGGCCCCGGGCTGGGACAAATCACCCACAGTGGCCTCAGATGAAGGCGTCGCACCCCCCGTGGCTTCAGGCAGGCAGGCGGGGACCCCAGAGACCTCATGAGAAGAATCAGGGAAAGAACAGACACAGACCTGATCAGAGTCATCAGCAGCAGTGGAGCCTGCCGGGGGAAGCTTAAGTGCAGCTGATAGCTGCACTTGGTCCCTCCCCAAACAAGAGCCAGGCAAGATCTCTCTAAGCTAAATGAGGAAACTTGTCTGAGCACAAGCTCCACGGCTGTCCAGGACTCCAGCGACTCCAGCTGGGACGTCTCGGCCTCCACCGTCTGAGCTACCTTCCTCAATGCAGCCACCTCGGGAGAAGGAGAAAAGGTAAACACCAGGGAAGAGTCACCGGCAGCAGTGGAGCCTGGTAAGGAGAGCTCAGGAGCAGAGGACGTCTGCACCCGATTCTCCCCACCCTGAGCCAGAGAAGGATTCTCTGAATCTGACGATGTTAAGGCAGAAGAGAGCACTTGCATGGACTTGAACTCCACCACCGTCCAGGACTCCGGCGACTCTGCTGTGGCGGCCCAGGCAGCAGGCATGGTAACTGAAGAAGCTGGTGACCCTCCAGGCGTGACGGCTGATACTGGCATGTCCCTGGATGAGGCGACGAGTGCTGGTGGACCTCCAGGCGTGGTGGCTAATGCTGGGGAACCCAGGACTCGCCTCACCAATGGCACTGGGTCCCGCAACGCCCAAATCAGGGGACTCCTTGTCGGGTCAGTTTTCGGCCCTCGGGGGGGCGTTCCTTTCCCTTCCGGGGTATGGCTTCATGGTTGTCACCGGGTCCTTCGGAACCACTGACCTCTTCTTCACCCAATGGCTCACCCCCGAGACCGACGGACAAACAGGGAGAACAGGAGAGGACACAGGAGAGGTAGGTGAAGAGAAAGAGATGGCTTCAGCAGCAGGCAGGGAAGGCTCAGCCAAAATGGGTGACTGCAGCTGAGTCCCCACCCCCCACTAGGAACAAGGCAACACAATTCATTTTTGGTTGTAAAAGAATGAAAAGGTACTTGCCTGTGCTCCTTAAGTGTAGTGGTGGCTGCTGCAGATGGCCCAGAAGATTCCTCGCTGCGGGGGCGGCTGACACCAGTGCATACGCTGGTTGATCTGACCCTGCAGGCATGCTGACGGGCAGAGCTGAACATCCTGCTGCTTGGGCCGCGAGTTCAGGGAGGAGCCATGGTTTATAATCCAAGAGCAGATCCACCTCTGCCGCCAAAACCCACTGGCGTTCCTCCAGCTCCTCTGCTGAAGGTTCAGGCCGCAGTTCAGGAGGAGAAGGTGGGGCTGCTGCTGCTTGAGAGTGACAAAAGGCTCGGGGCTTTCGCACCCGGGACCGCTTCTTCGTGGACACAGGGGAAGGTTCAGAGGGGTTTTCCTCCAGCCCGTGGAGCATGGACTATGGGTTTGTTATGGAGAGGAGGAGGTCTGTGAGCTCCGGATGGCTCCACAGGCTGGGGCATGTTTCCAGCACTTGTGTGGCTCCAACCGGCACTCCTGGGCCGCCTCGGGAGTGCGGGAAACATGAGCCTCTGATAAGATGTTATGTACGACGTTTAGAGTCCAACACTCCTCCTCACTGAACCCACACTGACTATACGGGAAACGCTTCCATGCCAGCAGAAAAGCACAATTTTTAGAGAAGGAAAAACACGGGAGAGAAGGAAAAAAAGGCAAAACTCACAGCTGTTGGTGCCCACACTGCCAGCACCCTTCTGTCATAATTGCCCTTCAGGGCAGGATAAAAAGGCACCATGCGCCGGCTGTGAGCTTGCAAATTTTATTAGAGGAAAAATGCACAAAGGAACAAACAGTACAAACCCAAAGGCTAGTAGAAAACAGAGACACAGGTGAAGCCAAAATAGCGGAGGCTAAGGTGAGGGGAGATGCCAGCTTCACCTGGAAACACTAGTCGTGGAACGCACACTAGGAGAATGACAAAATAAAGACACTTGCATGTGTAGGTGAAGGTCAATAGTTGATAGTAAGCGGGAAGATGGCGGAGAGACATAACGCTTAAACAGAGAGCTCTCCCTAGTCGGATTAAAAATCTTTGGTAAATGGCCAACTCGACATAAATGGATCAATAAACCAAGGGATGAAAACACGAAGAAGCTGGGCACACGGACAAAAGCAGGGTAAAACTAAAGAATCCCTCTTCAACAACGCAGGAGAAATCGCTGAACACGAGGCCCAAAAAAACGAGGTGACTACAGCAGAGAAAATGGAGGACGCCAAACTCGATATTATGAACACTGACTTCGCCAGTATAAGTAAAGACATAAAAGACTTCAAGCGACAACTTCAACAGGATTTAACAGCTCTTAAGGAAGAACTGAAAAAAGAGATGAAGGAGGAAATTATGGGTCTCCGAAAAGAAATGGAACGCAAGCTAGCTGAAAACATGGAGGAACTGCGCACTCAACGGGCGTGTTTGGCAAAAGCACAGGCTCGAATATCAGAGTTGGAAGACTGGAAGACCGAGGCAAGCGAGCGGCTGCAGACCCTGACGGCACAAACACAGAGGATGCAGGAAAAAATAACCGACCTGGAGAGCAGGTCCAGGCGGAGCAATATACGCATCTTCGGGATTCCGGAGGGCATTGAAGGCAACTCGATGACGAAATTCATGGCTCATTTCTTAAAAAAAGAGCTTGAGCTGCCCGATGAAACAGACCTGCAGATCCAACGAGCGCACAGAGCCTTGGCACAGAACCCGAATCCAAACTCTGCACCCAGGTCAGTTGTGGTAAACTTTCTAAAATACGACATAAAGGAAGAATAGTTGATAGTAAGGTGCTGCACCCAACAATGGTGCACAGCTCCTTAAACAAGGCTAAGACCAAACTAAAATAAGTGACAACAGGTGTGGTAAACCTGAGCGGGCAGGAGAAAACAAAGAAACAATCCAGACCCGCTGGGAATGATGAGGGAGAAAGGAGCAATCGGAGCTGGCAGCTGACAGGGCCACGCCCACGCAAGGCGAAACCCCAGAAAGCCACTGACAGCAACAGACTATAATGAACGTAGATGGGAAAATAAGTCATATTGAGAAACAATACAGGGTAAGAGACAACTCAAAAATGACAACACAGTACAAATATGATAAAGGGAAGACAGCCTGAGCCCGGAGGAATGTATGGTGGTAGGTATGATGGTATGATGGAAGGTATGATGTTCCTTTTCTGAAATGCTGTGTTTTACGCCAGTTGTAATGGGACACACACCTTCCAAAAAGTTCAACTTTTGTCTCATCAGTCCACATAGTATTTTCCCCAAAGTCTTGGGGCTCATCAAGATGTTTTCTGGCAAAACTGAGACAAGCCTTTGCCCTTTTTGCTCAGCAGTGGTTTTCGTCTTGGAACTCTGCCATGCAGGCCATTTTTGCCCAGTCTCTTTCTTATGGTGGAGTCATGAACACTGACCTTAACTGAGGCAAGTGAGGCCTGTAGTTCTTTGGATGTTGTGGGATCTTTTGTGACCTCTTGGATGAGTCGTTGCTGCGCTCTTGGGGTAATTTTGGTCGGCCAGCCACTCTTGGGAAGGTTCACCACTGTTCCCATGTTTTCCCCATTTGTGGATAATGGCTCTCACTGTGGTTCGAGTCCCAAAGCTTTAGAAATGGCTTTATAACCTTTTCCAGACTGACAGGTCTCAATTACTTTTTCTCATTTGTTCCTGAATTTCTTTGGATCGCAGCATGATGTCTAGCTTTTGAGGATCTTTTGGTCTACTTCACTTTGTCAGGCAGGTCCTATTTAAATGATTTCTTGATTGAGAACAGGTGTGGCAATAATCAGGCAGCTTTCCAAAGATGTGATAAACCACAATTAATTTATGTTTTAATGGGGGAAGAGGGGGCAATCATTTTTTCACACAGGGCCATGTAGGTTTGGATTTTTTTTTACCTTTAATAATAAACACCTTCATTACCTCCACCAAGGAGGTTATGTTTTCATCGGCGTTGGTTTGTCTGTCTGTCTGTCTGTCTGTTTGTTTATCTGTCTGTCTGTTTGTTTGTTAGCAAGATAACTCAAAAAGTTATGGACGGAGTTTCATGAAATTTTCACAGATTGTCAGAAATGGGGTATCCTACAGATGATTACATTTTGGTGGTGATCCGGATCACCGTCCACAAGAAAACCGCCATTACGCAAAATGCCATTTTCGTGAATAACTACTGAACCACTAATCCTATCATTGTCAATCCAATTGCTTGTCATATGTTTTCATGGTCAAGGAATCCGAAAACGTACACACAAACACTGTATGGGGGGAACTGTGGCGCTTGGCGGAGGTCTGCGCTCTCCGAGTGCTTTTCTAGTTTAAAAATTGCATTTTGTGTTTACTTGTGTTATCTTTGTCTAATATTTAAATTTGTTTGATGAGCTGAAACATTTAAGTGTGACAAACATACAAAAAAGTGAGAAATCAGGAAGGGGGCAAACACTTCACATCACTGTACCTGTTGCTGTCATTGTCTAAAAAGAATAAGATTATATTTAAATAGCAGATGCTTTTAGCTGGGTTTTGTGAATTAAAAAATGGATAAAACTTAGCCTGCAAGGCTGCTAGCATTGCTCTAATATTCTATTAATAATAAGCTAATATTACTGTCACTAATGGAGGCGCTGCTTTTTGGGAATCGGATGCAGGCACACTTCGTAGACTATCAAACGCATTGCAGTCTTTCATTTTATCCCATGTTGCCGTTTCAAGAGATGTCTCAACTTGTGTTTATCCTGCACCATGCTGCTCGTGCTTACATACGCTTCCGCCATTATCCTGTTCTAGCGATGGCATCATGGCATTGCTTGGTAACGGCAACATGCGACATCATGACATATGCTGTTTTTAAAAAAAACAGCGAACTGTTTAAACCTGCAGTATCACTAAGCAGAATTGATAGCATCAGTGACGTACGATTCTGGGGGCTTGAAAAATTTAGAACGGGTTCCCAATTACCATCCCTAATCTGTACAAGTGGAATTGATAAATTCCATTTTCAATTCCAGTGATCTGTCTGTATCTTGTTGCTTGTTGGTGCCTGTCTGTAATGATGAAAGATTTATAGATCCTTTGCAGTCACCCAGGATTTACACTGACTCCGGATACAGTACGTTACGGCTGTGATCCGGCCTCGGCAGCATATCGTTCCCATTCTCATCAGTTTTCTAATCCCCACCTGGTCCAGACCACTGCAGAACGAATCCGGCTCGTCAAATTCTGTTCGCTCATGAAATGTAACAAGTCTATTTTTGACAGATGCTGAATCCAATCCACAAGGAAATCCCGCAGTATCTCGCAGTATTTAATAGCTGTTTGTTCATTAAAAACGATTCAAGGATCATCCGTTATTTTCTTAAATCTATTCCTCCACCACCGTGTCAGAGTAGGTTTGACATAACATACAAACACTTCATAGAATTAAAATTAGCAAGCTACTTACATACTATTTAGAGCACAAAAATCCAGGTGGAGCACTGCTACATCACACTTCCTTGTTGTTATCACATGATTGCAGTTGGTTCATCTCGGTTACTCTCGGGTCTTTCTTGGGAGCTTGTGTTATTTTGTATAATTCTCATGCAGTCTTGTATTTCAAACTCTGTTCTGATCCATGCTGCTGAAAAACACAAATGGAGTTGGTAGGGATGGACGCAAGGGTCCATCCGTACTGCATCTGCAACGGACTGCATCTGGAGTCAGTGTAAATCCTGGGTCATGTGACCATGGTCATGCTGACACCCATGCACAGCCACAGCATCAGTAAGAACAATTGATTTGGAACAATACCTGGGTAAAATCAGTTTGGAAAAGCTAGAAAACAAGATATAATGTGAAAGTTTTTTATACAAATATACAGACATGGACAAAATTGTTGGTACCCCTCTGTTAATGAAAGAAAAACCCACAGTGGTCACAGAAATAACTTGAATCTGACAAAAGTGGTAATAAATAAAAATTCGATGAAAATTAACCAATGAAAATCAGACAATGCTTTTGAATTGTGGTTCAACAGAATTATTTTAAAAAACAAACTCATGAAACAGACCTGGACAAAAATGATGGTACCCTTAACTTAATATTTTGTTGCACAACCTTTTGAGGCAATCACTGCAATCAAACGATTTCTGTAACTGTCAATGAGATTTCTGCACCTCTCAGCAGGTATTTTGGCCCATTCCTCATGAGCAAACTGCTCCAGTTGTCTCAGGTTTGAAGGGTGCCTTCTCCAGACGGCATGTTTCAGCTCCTTCCACAGATGTTCAATAGGTTTTAGATCAGGACTCATAGAAGGCCACTTTAGAATAGTCCAATGTTTCGCTCTTAGCCATTCTTGGGTGTTTTTAGCTGTGTGTTTTGGGTGATTATCCTGTTGCAAGACCCATGACCTGCGACTGAGACCAAGCTGTCTGACACTGGGCAGCACATTTCTCTCTAGAATACCTTGATAGTCTTGAGATTTCATTGTACCCTGCACAGATTCAAGACACCCTGTGCCACATGCAGCAAAGCAGCCCCAGAACATAACAGAACCTTCTCCACATTTCACAGTAGGGACAGTGTTCTTTTCTTGGTATGCTTCATTTTTGCATCTGTGAACATAGAGCTGATGTGCCTTGCCAAAAAGTTCCAGTTTTATCTCATCTGTCCATTGAACATTCTCCCAGAAGCTTTGTGGCTTGTCAACATGCAGTTTGGCAAATTCCAGTCTGGCTTTTTTATGATTTGTTTTCAACAGTGGTCTTCTCCTTGGTCGTCTCCCATGAAGTCCACTTTGGCTCAAACAACGACGGATGGTGCGATCTGACACTGATGTACCTTGACCTTGGAGTTCACCATGAATGTGTTTAGAGGTTGTTCTAGGCTCTTTTGTTACCATTCGTATTATCCGTCTCCTCCTGCGGCCACATCCAGGGAGGTTGGCTACAGTCCTGTGGATCTTAAATTTCTGAATAATATGGGCAACTGTATTCACAGGAACATCAAGCTGCTTGGAGATAATGGTCTTATAGCCTTTACCTTTAACATGCTTGTCTATAATTTTCTTTCTAATCTCCTGAGACAACGCTGTCCTTTGCTTCCTATGGTCCATGTTTAGTGTGGTACACACCATGTCACCAAACAGCACAGTGACTACTTGTCACCCTTTAAATAGGCCGACTGACTGATTACAAGTTTGTAGACACCTGTGATGTTAATTAGAGGACACATCTTGGTTGAACATGTCCCTGTGGTCACATTATTTTCAATCTTTTCTAGGGGTACCATCATTTTTGTCCAGGCCTGTTTCATGAGTTTGTTTTTTAAAATAATTCTGTTGAACTACAATTCAAAAGCATTGTCTGATTTTCATTGGTTAATTTTCATAGAATTTTTATTTATTACCACTTTTGTCAGATTCAAGTTATTTCTGTGACCATTGTGGGTTTTTCTTTCATTAGCAGAGGGGTACCAACAATTTTGTCCATGTCTGTACCTGCACTACTTTCGGCTGCTAGGGTGTTATGAGAAGGGCGTTGCAAACTGAGAAACTGAACCTAATTGGTGGCAAAGATCCACAGTATTTAACCTTCTCCAAACAAAAATTCTTGTCAGACTTGTTTGGATTACCTCGGTAAGCTTCAAAGGTAAAAGCTTTGAAGTAGTCACACCTTCAAAGTTCTTTATTCAGTTAATAAGAAGACCAATAAATAAGTTTCATCAGTAGAACTCCGTAGTCTTGGAATTGGAATTTAATTGGAATTGATGTATTAGGAACTGGAATTAAACTGAAATTGAGCTTTAAAGATGTACTTGAATTGGAATTGTAAAATCTGAATTGACCCCATCCCTGGTTCGTTTGTTCATTCAACATTATATGTTGTAGCCTCTATAGCTTCTACATTTCTGATTGGATTGGCTTCAATTTTATACAGAGTTCGATTTTCACTTACTGCATCTAATGAGGGGTTCCATTTTGGGGGGGAGGGGGACTTGCACTTTTTCTGTCCATTTTATATTGACCATGGTTCTCATTAGGGGGCTCTGATGTGGGAACACGTGGGGTATGTGAGCTTGCTCGGTAAGGTTCTTTAATTTGTTGTAAACTTGTTTTTGCTTTTTAGCTCATAAAAAGAAGACAGTATTGATACTGTACTGGCCTGTCTGGACTTCTGACCTGTGTCTAATATAGGATACGTGGAGAATTTTGAAAGGCATCCTGCCCCAAAGGCACCCCCCAAAGGCATTGGTGTTAAAATGTGTTATACTGTGAGAAGGAATTTCACCATTACAAAGTGGTAAATCCCTTAAGCCTTATTCATGCTGCATGTCCCCCCTGGTCTGCTTTGATCCGCGTGCACTTTGGACAAGCCCGGCGCGCACGCAACATTGTACGTGCTCACTTTTTTCGTCTATCAGGCCAACCAGTTGATGCATGCGCACAACTGTTAGTTGTCGTTTCACTCCAGCCCTATGGGGAGTGCAAATGCGCTAACACGCCAGTTTGTTCACCGGCTATAAAACACGAGAGTGACACACATTTTTTTTATAGCAACAACAATGGCGTCGTTACAAGGAAAAGGAGGAATTACCGTTTTCCAGTGCTCTTCTCCGCTCAAGCTGCTGCTGCTGCTGCTGCTGCAAAAGGATTCATGTATGCTTATTCTCACCTTCTGCCTCCTCATTGTCTTCCTCGTCTACTTTGTCTTTGTATGCCGTGTTGGTAGCGCCATCTCGTGAATGGGATGTTCAGTCTTGCGCATGCTCTGTCAGTGTATTCAGATCGTGGGCAGGCCGCGCGGTCACAAAATTTGGGTTGCACACGGTCGTCCACAGTAGAGCCCTGTGTACACTAGCGAAGTGGAGATGATGACGTAAATTTCATCCCACGAGGTTTCCAGTTGCACGTACGTGAACAGTGGAAGCAGCATGAATCCAGCTTTACTATCCCAAATTTTTAGCTTATCCAGCAAAGCCAAAAGGAGCTAATGCGATGACGCGGCATCAGTTCGTCCACATTTCATGGGCATTTGCCTTAGTGGTCACCAAACTCAAATCATATCAGTCCTCAGGTGAGTCTCTATCCAGATTGTGTTCAAGGTCAGGAGATCTGGGCATTTATGATTTCACAAAAATTGTTTGGCAAACTCATGCATACTGATCCTCAAGTAGGTCTGCATCTAGGCTGTGCTCAAGGATAACAGTAAGGAGATGTGAGCACTCTTGGGGTGATTTCATCTGTCCAGAACGAGCTACTCTGTCATTGATGGTCAGATTTTGGAATAGGCTGCTGGCCTGAAATGCAGTGCTGACTATATATTGACAAATGAAATAAAGTTGTTGGGTTCATACTAGGCTCAGTGAAATAAAAGTCTGATTTGGGGCTGTATATTAGCGCTCAAATGCTGTAATAAAACTATTCCTCTATGGGCCTTACTCCAGCAAAAGTATCCTGGAAGAGTACTGTGAGATAAGCAGTCTGCTCTCGGAGGAGATCGTGAAGGTCCATCAGGAGATCTCAGCTGCTGTTGATCAGATTGATCCGCTCACTGAGTACCAACACTTCATTGAAGCCTACAGGTAAGAACATGCTTGTCAGATAGGGCACCTTTTTGCCTCTGTAAGTAGTAACCAACCTTCCTCCACATCAGGTCTCCGGAGACACCAGAAGCGAGTGTAGAGTTTGATGTGTCTTTATTGGAGGAGACGGACAATCTGCCGGCCAATGAGATCCTGTGGAACACTCTGACAGCCGACAGCCTGCAAGCCACGTAAGTTCTTTTAGATTACAGCAGTGTCGACACTGTGCTCTGTAGACTTTGAACAGTAAAGTTTACAGAAGCAGTAGTTGAAGTATGAAATTTTTTTTATGTTGGATTTGAAACAGAAAAATGCTGCTATGTCCAACATCTAACAGTTAATTGACCTGATAAATTAATCACTCATTACCACTCCATTCATTCAAAAGATGCTCAATTTTTTTAATGAATGTAATTAAAAACTGAATTATAGTTCCATAAAGTTACAGAGTTGAGGCTTTAATGAGATTGGATGCACCTATTATGCATTTTTCCCACTTGTTTTCACAGTTCCCAGAGGTGTTAATGAAATGTCTGGGACGTGGTTTGATCAAAATACTTCAGGGATGAAATATTGCAGCTCAGTTTTTCTACCCAGATCAAGCACCCATCTTCAAAGCAACCCATTTCAGTGTATGTTGCTTTGAATGCCAGTGAGCCCCATTTCACTCCACTGTTATTCTTTGATAATTTCTGAGATCTGTGGTTGAGGCCAATGTTAGCCATTTACCCAATAGCTCTGGTATTGAATACAGCCTGTGGTAAATGATGTAAAACTAGCTGTATGTGAGAATGTGAAAGTCCACAAAAAAGTATTATGGACAGAGATGTGTGTTTTGAGTAGTTGCCAGGATATGACCAGTTCCTGGGGTATAGAATAGAATAGGCTTTATTGTCATTGTACGGTTGTACAGCACAATGAAATTGTGGGTGCTCCACCAGGCTACTGCACAATAAAGTAAGGGATAAGGATTAGATAAAACACAGTTGCAGAACACATGACTGAAATAAAAATGGCCCAGGATTATGGAAGTATGCACAGGTATGGTAGTGGCTTCACGGATGAAACGGTGTATATAAAAGTGTGGCGTGCCAAACACACAATTGAATAAAATGGCCCAGGATTATGGAAAATATACATAGGTATGGTAGTGGTTTCACAGATAGGTCAAATACTGTATATATGAAAGTGCGGAGTGCAAGTGTTGTTCTTCCTCAGGACACGGAGGAAGTGCAGCCACTGCTGGGCTTTCTTCACTAGGGCCTTGGCGTTGACAGACCAGGAGAGGTCAGAGGAGATGTGGGTGCCCAGGAACCTGAAGGTGGGGACGGTTTCCATGGGGTCGCCATTTATGAGGAGGGGGGTGTGGTCCTGTCTGTTGTTTCTGAAGTTCAGTTTGAGTTCTTTGGTTTTTTTGGACATTCAGTTTCAGGTTGTTTGCTGAGCACCACAGCAGCAGATTCTCTATGTCCGCCCTGTATGCCTTCTTATCGTCATCGGTGATGAGCCCAACCAAGGTGGTATCGTCCGTGTACTTCACGATGACGGTGGTTGGGTGGGTTGGAATACAGTCAAAGGTGTACAGGGAGTACAGTAGTGGGCTTAGCACACAGCCCTTGGGGGAGCCAGTGCTGAGAGACAGTGTGGAGGAGTGGTGGGGGCCAAATCAGTAAGTTTTTTTTTTTTTTTTTTAATCCAGGAGCAGGTGTGGGGGGAAGGGGCTCTGGAGGAGGGGCAGTTTATTGATCAGGATGGGATGCCAGGATGATGGTGTTAAAAGCTGAGCTGTAGTCCACAAAGAGCATCCTCATGTAACAACTTGGGTTCTCCAGGTGGCTCAGCGCTTTGTGGAGTGAGGTGGTGATGGCATCTTCTGTAGACCGGTTCTCCCTGTAGGCGAACTGGTGGGAGTCGAAGGAGGGGGGAAGACGGTCCCTGATGTGCTGGGACACCAGTCGCGCAAAACACTTCATGACTTCAGACATGAGTGCTATGGGTCTGTACTCATTCAAGCTGTTAATTGTGGACTTTTTGGGGATGGGGATGATGGTGGAGGCCTTGAAGCAGGAAAGGATGATGGCGTGTGTCAAGGAGAGGTTGAACAGCTTGGTGAGGCTCTCTGCCAGCTGGTCAGCACATGCTTTGACCACTACTCCTGGGATGCCATCGGGGCCAGCAGCTCTGCGGGGGTTCACTGCTCTGTTTCCTCCTTACGTCATGCATCTGTGGGGGGGGGGGGGGGTGAGGGGGACAAGTTGAGGGGAGGTGTGCTCAAACCAGGCAAAGAAGCTGTTAAGCTCCTCTGTTAGTGAGCTGCTGTCTGCTGTTGGGGGCCCTGGCCCCTGTAGTTGGTGAGGGTTACCTTCCTCCCATACGCGTTCTTAGCGTGTTTTATGCCTCTTCTCAGGTTGGCTCTGGTAGTGTGGTGCAGAGAGCTGTCTCTCTGCCTGAAGGTTGAGTTGTGGGCTCTGATCAGAGCCTGGACCTCACTGGTCATCCAGGGTTACTGGTTTGGAAAGACCTGGATGTGTTTGGTGACTGTCACATTTTCTACACAGCACTTAATATAGAAAGGACCGACTCAGTGTAGGAGTCCAGATCCTGCTGTTCAAAGATGTTCGTCTGTGTAGCTAAAGCCGCCCTGTAGCTGGAGGAGAGCATTTTCAGGACAGGAATTAATTGTTTGTTTGGTTGGGGGGAACTCTTCCTGAGGGGGGTGTAAGCAGGTACTATAAGCAGGGAGACATGGTCTGATTTTCCGAGGTGAGGGAGGGGGGTGGCTCTAGGCGTGCTTAATGTTGCTGTAAACATGATCCAGTGTTCTTTCCCCTCTTGTGGGACACTTTACGTGTTTGTGGAATTTGGGGAGTACGGTCTTTAAGCATGCTTTGTTAAAATCCCCTGCAATAATGTGGACTGCGTCGGAGTGATCTCTATGTTGCCTGCTGACGATGTGCTGGAGGTGGCTGAGTGCTAACACTAGCGTCTGGAGCTGTTACAATTACTGCTGTTAGTTTGCAGGGGAGGTAAAAGGGCCTACACAGAAAGGACATGGCCTCTTTATCCGGTGAACAGTGGCTTTGAATTCTTCTGCTGTTATTACACCAAGTCTGAAGCACATAAACACAGAGCTCACCACCCCTACCCTTACCAGAATTGGTGCTGCGGTTGAAATGGAGTGTAGTTCAGCCAGGTAATTCCACAGTGGCATCTGGGATAAGTGGATGGAGCCATGATTCGGTCACACTCAGAATACCACAGTCCTGGATGTAGTGATTGTAGGCAATCTCCAATCGCAGCTCATCCATTTTGTTGGCAAGGGATCCAGATGTTGGTGAGGAAAATTGAAGGTAATGGTGGTTTGGTGCATAGTTTGCACAGCTGGGCACGGAGGCCAGTCCTGCAGCCATCTGTGCCTCTTGCTGGGCCCGATAACAATCCACGGGGCACCCTTTGGTCTGACAATCTCCTCTGGGATGTAGTATTGATTACTGGAATAAGCGCTGGAGATGTGGGAGTTAAGTTGGTGGCCAAATGCCTAGAAGTTCCTAGCGACTGAAGGTAAATTGTCCATCACAGAAGGAGGACAGAAAAAGGCAGGAAAAACATAAAAAAACAATTGCAGTCGTCCGGAGCGTCTAATTACAGTGTGTGAATGCGCAGCCATCTTAGGATAATAAACACAACCCTGAATGAGTGAATGGCTACCTGCTTACTAGGGGTGTAACGGTACGCTAAAATCACGGTTCAGTACATACCTTGATTTTAAGGTCACGGTTCAGTTCATTTTCGGTACAGTAAGGGCAAAACATAAAACTGCTTTTCTTTTGTATAAGTGGGAACAGCTTTGACAAAAAAAACCCTGCAAACTGCCAGCAGTAAATTCTCCAATAAATAAAGTGTATACACTAAAACAAATTAAATTCTCTTTTTAGCAAATGAACGATGCAGACAAGTGTAACCATAGAAGTTTGAATAGTCTGAATTATTCTTTTGGTTTTTAGGAAATTAAAGTTTCTTATTGCTTGAAGCAGTGTTTTTAACCAGGGTGCTCTGGTATGTTCAGGTTTCTGTGGGAAATTAATTATCCAATTTCACTTGTTAACTGATCAATAATTTGTCATTGTTGTATATAGGTTCTGAAGGCACCCATGCACAGCAACAGCAAATTATTTGCAATTTTTTGGACAATTAAGAAGTTAAATAATGTCCCACAAAAATCTGAACATGCCAGGACACCCCTGAAAAACACTGGCCTCAAGGGCAGCATTAACAGATTTAGCTTTTTCTGAAAAGGATGCTATTATTTTCTGGCTGAAGTGGGCACAATAAGGAACTTTATACCAGGGCTCAGTTACCTTCAGCATGTGTTTAAACCCAGTGTTCTTAACAACTGTATATGGCCTTAGATTCACTGCTATAAAAACACTAATGGCATTTGTTATTGCTTTGGCTCGATCTGAAAAGCCCTGGAGAGGCTGTGTAAATGCCACTAGAAGCTGCGCTTGTACCGCGCTAATTTTTTTTTTGTGTGTGTGTGTGTGCTGCACATTCGCGTGGTGCCGTTTCAAGTGAGTTAACAAGGTAAACATACTGCTAATGCTGTTTTCGTCTTATTCACTTACCTTGGTCTGTCTTCAAGCTCTGGCTTCTCTGTACAGGGCTGAACTGTTTGTTTGCAAGTCTGGTACGAGGCAGTTTACACTTCATGTCTGTCACTCAACATGGTCCGTGTGGAACCTCGGTACGCCTCTACACCAAGCCGTATATATAAAAATCCCTTAAAAGTTCGGTTGTAAGTGTAGTTTTATAAATTTAGCATCTCCAACTCTACACATTTTGCAGAAATACCATGCAAAGGAATATGCCAAATTTATTCCAGTCATAAACTGCATATACAGCGGGAAAAATAAATATTGAGCATGTCAACATTTTTCTTATTAAACATATTTCTGATGGAGCCATTAACCTGAGATTTTCGCCAGATATCAGTAACAATCCAAGTAATCCATACAAAGAAATCTAAGGCAAGAGAGTTCACAAAACAAGTTATATTTAATAAAGTGGAATGACACAGGGAATAAGTATTGAACACGCTTGGTGAAATTCATTTAATATTTAGTAGAAAAGCCTTTGTTGGTAATAACAGCATCCAGGCGCCTCCTGTATGGGAAAAACTAGGTATACGCATTGCTCAGGAGTGATTTTAGTCCATGTCTTCAAATCTTGAAGGTTCCATGGGTGTCTTCTATGAACTCTGATCTTCAGTTCGTTCCATAGATTTTCAATTGGATTCAGGTCAGGTGACTAACTGGGCCATTCTAGAAGCTTTATTTTCCTTCTCTCGAACCAGTTGAGAGTTTGCTTGGCTGTACAGTGGGGCAAAAAAGTATTTAGTCAGCCACCAACTGTGCAAGTTCTCCCACTTAAAAGATGAGAGAGGTCTCCAATTTTCATCATAGGTATACCTCAACTATGAGAGACTAAATGAGAAAAAAAAAATCCAGAAAATCACACTGAAGGATTTTTAATGAATTAATTGGTAAATTCCTCGGTAAAATAAGTATTTGGTCAATAACAAACGTTCATCTCAATACTTTGTTATATACCCTTTGTTGGCAATGACAGAGGTCAAACGTTTTTTGTAAGTCTTCACAAGGTTTTCACACACTGTTGCTGGTACTTTGGCCCATTCCTCCATGCAGATCTCCTCTAGAGCAGTGATGTTTTGGGGCTGTGGCTGGGCAACATGGACTTTCAACTCCCTCCAAAGATTTTCTGTGGGGTTGAGATCTGGAGACTGGCTAGGCCACTCCAGGACCTTGAAATGCTTCTTACGAAGTCACTCCTTCGTTGCCCGGGCGGTGTGTTTGGGATCATTGTCATGCTGAAAGACCCAGCTACGTTTCATCTTCAATGCCCTTGCTGATGGAAGGAGGTTTTCACTCAAAATCTCACGATACATGGCCCCATTCATTCTTTCCTTTACACAGATCAGTCGCCCTGTCCCTTTGCAGAAAAACAGCCCCAAAGCATGATATTTCCACCCCCATGCTTCACAGTAGGTATGGTGTTCTTTCTCCTCCAAACACGACAAGTTGAGTTTTTACAATAAAGTTCTATTTTGGTTTCATCTGACCATATGACATTCTCCCAATCCTCTTCTGGATCATCCAAATGCTCTCTAGCAAACTTCAGACGGGCCTGGACATGTACTGGCTTAAGCAGGGGGACACGTCTGGCACTGCAGGATTTGAGTCCCTGGCGGCGTAGTGTGTTACTGATGGTAGCCTTTGTTACTTTGGTCCCAGCTCTCTGCAGGTCATTCACTAGGTCCCCCCGTGTGGTTCTGGGATTTCTGCTCACCGTTCTCGTGATCATTTTGACCCCACGGGGTGAGCTCTTGCGTGGAGCCCCAGATCGAGGGAGATTATCAGTGGTCTTGTATGTCTTCCATTTTCTAATAATTGCTCCCACAGTTGATTTCTTCACACCAAGCTGCTTACCTATTCCAGATTCAATCTTCCCAGCCTGGTGCAGGTCTACAATTTTGTTTCTGGTGTCCTTTGACAGCTCTTTGGTCTTGGCCATAGTGGAGTTTGGAGTCTGACTGTTTGAGGTTGTGGACAGGTGTTTTTTTATACTGATAATGAGTTCAAACAGGTGCCGTTAATACAGGTAACGAGTGGAGGACAGAGGAGCCTCTTAAAGAAGTTGTTACAGGTCTGTGAGAGCCAGAAATCTTGCTTGTTTGTAGGTGACCAAATACTTATTTTACCGAAGAATTTACCAGTTAATTAATTAAAAATTCTTCAATGTGATTTTCTGGATTTTTTTTTTCTCATTTTGTCTCTCATAGTTGAGGTATACCTATGATGAAAATTGGAGACCTCTGTCATCTTTTAAGTGGGAGAACTTGCAAAATTGTTGGCTGACTAAATACTTTTTTGCCCCACTGTATGTTTGGGATCATTGTCTTGCTGAAGTGTCCACTCTCATTTCATCTTCAGCATCTTGGCAGATGGCAACAAGTTCTTATCAAGGATGTCTCTGTACATTTCTGCCTTCATCTTTCCTTCAATTATATGAAGTCTGCCTGTACCATGTGCTGAAAAACACCTCCATGTCATGATGGAATGTGCAGTGCCATTTCTCCTCCAAATATCCTGTGTGTTGTGGCATCCAAAAAGTTCAATTTTGGTCTCATTTAACCAGACTATGTTCTCCCAATATTTTACTGGGTTGCCCACATGTTGTGCAGCAAACTTTAAATGAGCTTCAGCGTGCTTTTTCTTCAGCAGTGGAGTCTTGAGAGTTGAGCGGGCATAGAGTCCATGTCAGTTGAGTGCATTACTTATTGTTTGTTTTGGGTTTTTTTTGAAACAGCAGTACCTGCTAACTCCAGGTCTTTCTGGAGCTCTCCACGAGTGGTCTTTGGCTCTTGGATAACTTCTGATAATTCTTTTGACTCCTCTGTCAGAAATCTCGCGAGGAGCTCCTGGTCATGGCCGGTTTATGATAAAATGATGCTCTTTCTACTTCTGAATGATGGCTCCAGCAGTGCTCACTGGAACATTTAGCAGTTTAGAAATGCACCTATAACCAATGCCATCATTATGTTTTGCAACAATAAGGTTGCAAAGGTCTAGAGAGAGCTCTTTGCTTCTACCCATCATGAGTTTTTTGTGGTGTGACAGTCTGATATTCACAGACCTTTTTAACTTCTTGGACGTGGGTGTACCGCGGGCGGACACATCTCTGCATCCTAGGGCGCACGAGGGCATCCTAGGACGCACAGTGGGAGGCACTGGAAAAAAAAAAAACCCTGCATTTCCGTTCTTCCAATACAGACACAGCTGCGAACAGAAAGCCAAAGGAGTGCTTTGATTGGTTTAGATGTGATTGACCTCTCATTCGACTAATAAGAGGCTTGAATTGGGTTTCTGAAACCTTGAAGAACCAATGACTGAAGACCTAGCAAGAAGGACCCGCCTACCAAAGGCTGCGAATACAGCGAGCCAATTGAAGTACAGTAGTTCGAAAGCGTGCCTCCCTTGCAAAATCTGTTTTGTTTTAGCCGCTGGGTGACACACACGCGTTCACCAGTCTTTTTTTCTTACTACTGTTCTTATTTGTTTTGAAAAATCGTTCGCCAAAACCGCAATCATGGAAGCGCAAAACCGCAATAATGGAATTATGGTTTGACTGGGTCACGTGACCAGAACCACGAGTCCGTAACATGCGGACCAGTGTCATGTTCGTCTGACAATGAGGAAGAGAAGTTCGCCAGCGACACTGCTGTTGTGGACAGGTAAGTGTTATAAGCTAAATCATTCTTTATCCCTGAAAATTGTAATCAAAAATGACTTTTGACCGATCAGTAAATTACAACTGTGCGTAGTAGACTGCGGCGCACGAACCGTGTTCAGTCCGTGCGCCGCAGTACACGGTTCGTGCGCCGCGTCCAGACCCCCCCACCCCCCCGCCCCCGCTACTCTTCTGTAGCGGATTGCAGATATTATTGCAGATATTTTAGTACAACTGTGCGTAGTAGACCGCAGCGCACCGTGACCGCGGCGCACCGGGCAATATCCGTCCTCTGAAGCGGGGGGGGGGGGGAGTTGTTATCTTCTACATTACAGATATTTTAGTATAATTTTTAGTGCACTGTAGGTTATTTTTTCTTGTAAAAAAAGCCACACATTTTTTACGTGGCATGCTTCTTTGTGTGTGGGGGCTTGTTTGTTCATTCATTCATTCATGAATGAATAAACAACCCCCCCCCCCCCACACACACACACACAGCCCTGAGTGTCACCTTTCATTAGAGCCCAACATCAAGCTTCTATATTGAATCATTCAAAAGTTACAGACGTTTTTCCAAACTGTGCCATTTGGCACAATTTGGCACAGTTCAAAAACGCCTGGGAACAACCTGTGAAGAAAGCTGTGTAATATATTCATTTTTTGTGGTATTGTTACAAAATTTTGACCTCAGCTGGATAACACTTGGTTCTACATTTCTGTTGCTTTTTCCAGCCCGGATCTGACAGCTGTGTATTATTTGCAAGCGTTTGTATCCAAAAAAACACCCAGGCGAAATTTATTTTCTTCAAGTTCAGTATGTTTAGATGACTGTTACTCAGTGGCCGGAGCACTTAGAGAGATTATGACTGTTTTGCCAAAAAATTCAAAGTGTTTTCTTTTAAATGAGACCAACCCCATGAAGATAAGATAAGCCTTTATTAGTCCCACAACGGGGAAATTCCAGGATTGCAACAGCACAGGGATAGCAACACTCAGAGCAACAATCAGAAGGCAAGAAAAAAAACAAGCAAGCAAACAAGCAAGATGCTGCAAAGGGTTGAAGAACAGCTTTTGATTTACTTTGGGTAAATTATTTTTTGGCGTTTTTAGGGAAATTGACCAGAGTGCAAGGGGTTAAAGGCTATCAGTCAGGACTTAACCAGCTGAAATTAATTTGCACTGATGGGAGATGGGATGGCTTCCCAAATTCTGATGGATTTTAGCTGGTTTCTTGGCTTTCTGTGCCTTTTTGCACCTCTTTTTCTTCATGTGTTCAATATTTACTCCCTGTATCATTCCAATCCAATCCAACTTTATTTATAAAGCACTTTAAAAATGACAGCTGACACAAAGTGCTGTACATCAACGATAAATAAAATATCAAAACATAAAACATAAAAACAATAAAATACAGCTTAAAAAAGTACAAACAGCACAAACAGAGCAGTAGTCATACAATAGAGATGATAAGAACAAATAAAATCAGTGTCTCAAACTGGGTCAAAAGCCAGAGAATAAAAATGGATTTTAAGATGAGTTTTAAAACTGGACAGTGAGGAGGCCTGTCTGATGGACAAAGGCAGATTATTCCACAATTTAGGAGCAGCAACAGAAAAAGCTCTGTCACCTCTGAGCTTGCTTTTCGATTTCGGTATCTCCAGGAGCAGCTGATCAGCTGACCTGACAGACCAAGCAGAATATATAACCATTTCCGAGCAGAAAAAAATTTATTAAACATAACTTGTTTTGTGAACACAATTGCCTTGATTTATTTGTATGTATGGATTACTTGGGTTGTTACTGTTATCTGATGAAAATCTCAAATCACTGGCTCCATGAGAAATATATTTAATGAGGAAAATGTTGATGTGTTCAATACTTATTTTCCCTGTTGTAAGTTTTGTCGGTGTCTGTATCGCTATTGGTCCGTATCCAAATTTATGAATATTGGATCGGATTGGGCAAAAAAGCTGTATCGGTGCATCACCACTCAAGATGCAGTACTATCACAATACTGTGATTCTTAATGTATTGCAATAGCATATAGGTATCACGATACATCACCAAATCGGTCTTTTGTCCCACCCCTATTGGAAACCCTCATGGGTAAAAGGAATGTTTTTTGTTGTTTTTTTTTTAATAGTTTTAACCCCTTGCACTCTGGTCACTCTGGACAAAAAGTCCCGGCCACTGAGTAACAGTCATCTAAACATAGTGAACTTGAAGAAAATAAATTTCGCCTGGGTGTTTTTTTGGATACAAATGCTTGCAAATAACACACAGCTTCAGATCCGGACTGGAAAATGCAACAGAAATGTAGAACCAATTGTTATCCAGCTGAGGTCAAAATTTTGTAACAATACCACAAAAAATGAATATATTACACAGCTTTGTTTTCAGGTTGTTCCCAGGCGTTTTTGAACTGTGCCAAATTGTGCCAAATGGCACAGTTTGGAAAAACATCTATAACTTTTGAATGATTCAATATAGAAGCTTCATCTTGGGCTCTAATGAAAGGTGACACTCAGGGCTGTGTGTGTGTGTGTGTGTGTGTGTGTGTGTGTGTGTGTGTGTGTGTGTGTGTGTGTTTGTGTGTGTGTGTGGAGGGTTGTTCCCCCCCCCCCACTACAGAGGACGGACATTGTTCGTGCGCCACAGTCCGTCATGTGGCGATGACGCACAGTTGTAATTTACCGATCGGTCAAAAGTCATTTTTGATTACAATTTTCAGGGATAAAGAATAATTTAGCTTATAACACTTACCTGTTCACAACAGCAGTGTAGCTGGCGAACTTCTCTTCCTCATTGTCAGACGAACATGAAGCTGGTCCGCTTATTATGGACTCGTGGTTCTGGTCTCGCGACCCAGTCAAAATATAATTCCATTATTGCAGTTTTGCGCTTCCATGATTGCGGTTTTGGCGAACAATTTTTCAAAACAAATAACAGTAGTAAGAAAAAAAGACTGGCGAACGCGTGTGTGTCACCCAGCCTTCGTCGTCGGCCTCCGTCGGTCTATGATGACCATGGAAGAGAATCCTAAACGTCTACTCTGCTGGAATTAAAAAAAAAAAAAGCACCGCCTGTGGCTGAACAGGCCGATGCGCGAATGGCAGTCCCTGTCACACAGGTCGCACTTGTTGGTGGTCTCCGTGCTGCTGGGTCTGTGGCAGTTCTTCCTGCGGGTCCTTTTTTCATCTGCTGCAGCAGTCTGTCTCTCTTCACCCAGCCTTACACAAAACAGCTTTCGAACTTCTGTGCTTCAATTGGCTCGCTGCATTTGCAGCCGTTGGTAGGCGGGTCCTTCTTGCTAGGTTTTCAGTCATTGGTTCTTCAGGGTTTCAGAAACCCAATTCAAGGCGCTTATTAGTCGAATGAGAGGTCAATCATATCCGATCTGTTCGCGGCTGTGTCTGTAGTGGAAGAACGGAAATGCAGCTTTTTTTTTCAGTGCGCTCTAGGACGCAGCTCCCTCGTGCGCCCTCGTGCACTCTAGGACGCAGAGACGTGCCCGCCCGCGGTACACAGAAGTGCAACAGGTTAACCAAAGATGCTGTTATGGTTATATTTTATTTACTTATTAATTTATTTTACTTGCTTTTTAGGTTGTTGTCTGCAACGGAGGAACTGACGCTGACTCAGCAAAATTTAATGACAAAAGAAGCATTAGCTGATGACCTCGACTCCAAAATCCAGACAAGTCAACAGACTGCAGAGAGGAAAAGCGAGTGAGTGCGAGGAAGTGGAGTCACACAAGTGTCCTCTCTCTCATGCTGTCTGACTGCTTGTGTTTCTTTGTCATCCAGCTGCGTCCTGCTGCTCAGTCAGAAACTCTCCCTACTTGAGCTGAGGCATGCTGTCCAGTCGCTGCGTGGGTCTGAGGCCCGCCTTGCTTCCCAGAAAGCCCTCCTGGATGCCAAGATAGCTGATGCCGGTGCCTCCCCTCCTCCACCACCTCCTCTGCCCGCGCTGCCTTATGAGGATGATGCCCGCTCTGTAGGATCAACTGTAAATATTTTTCGTTAGTGATTTAACAACTTTGCCCTGAAGCAGGGGTTCTTCTCCTGAGTTCACGATGGCCCTTCCTTGCATACGTTTAAACTGTGTTTGATTTCAGGACAAAGTGAAGGAAAGGAGTTCTCGGTTTGATACCCTACGCCACTCTCTTGCTGGGATGATACGGTCTCCTAAAGTGATGCTGGGCTCGTCCACCTCTGTAAGGTCCCAACTCTCAAGTCTGTTTCTGATTGAGCACTGAAAAACACTGTATGTGTGTCTGACCAAGTCATATTAAATGCATCACAAACATGTCTCATATGTGATGATGCTGGTTAATTTACAACTCCAATTCCACAAACATTCAGGTGCTGTGTAAAATCTGAATAAAATCAGAAGGCAATGATTTGCAAATCTCATAAACCACTATTTTATTCTTAATAGAACATGGAGGACATATTAAAAGTTGAAAGTAAGATATATATACCATTTCATTAAAAATATTAGATAATCTTGAATTTGATGACAGCAACGTGTCTCAAAAGAGTTGGGGCAAGGGCAACAAAGACGAGTAAGTAAGTGGTATGGAAAAGAAACAGCTGGAAGAACATGTTGGAACTAATTCAGTCAGTGTTCAACAATTTTAGATAAATGTTCCCTAACATAAAATTGAAAAGACTTTTAATCATCTAAAATATCTTCAGAAGACTCAGAGAATCTGAATAGATATCTGAAGATATCTTTTGGCACAAGGGACACTGCTGAAAATCAGTATTTGATGTTCATGCTCTTCAAGCCCTCAAGTGGCACTGCATTAAAACAGACATGATTCTGTCATGGAAGTCATTGCATGGGCTCAAGAATACTTTTAGAAATCATTGTCTGTGAACACAGTTCATCGTGCCATCCACAATGCAGGTTAAAGTGCTATCATGCAAACACAGAGGCCATACGTGAACGTGGTTCACAAACGCCACTGTTTTCTCAGGGCCAAAGCTCATTTAAAATGGGGTCGAGCACAGTGGAAAACTGTTCTGGGTCACACAAATCAAAATCTGAAATTCTTTTTGGAACTCAAGGACACTGTGTTCTCCAGACTAAAGAGGAGAGGGACTATCCAGCATATTATCACTGCTTAGTTCAAAAGCCTGCATCTCTGATGATATTGGGGTGCATTAGTGCTCGTGGAACTGGCGACTTGCACTTCTGAAAAGGCACCATCAATGCTGAAAGATATAGATATTTTCGAGCAATATCTCCTCTCATCCAGATGGCTCTTTCAGGGAAGGCCTTGTATATTTCAGCAAGACAATGCTGAACTGTGTACTGTATCTATCACAACTGCTGGACTGGGCTACCTGCAGTTCAGACCTTTCATCAACTGAAAACATTTGGTACATCATGAAATGCAAAATACAACAAAGCAGACCCAGGACTGTTGAGCAGCTAGGATCCTGTATGAGACAAGAATGGGGCAACATTTCTCTCACAAAGGTCCAGCAGCTGTTCTCAGTTCCTAAACATTTACAAATTGTTATTAAAACAAGAGGGGATGCTAAACAGCGATAAACATGGACCTGTAACAATTCTTTTGAGACTTGTTGCTGCCATCAAATTCGAGATAAGCCAATATTTTTCAAGAAGTAGTAAAATGTCTCTGTGTTCTATTGTCAATAAAATTGTAGTTTGTAAGATTTGCACATTATTGTATTCTGATTTATTGAGATTTTGCACAGTGCCCCAACCTGTTAGGAATTGGGGTTATAGCGTACCTGTGGTGGTCGTGAAGACGCATTTAACTTGAAAACTTTAGGAAAAGGTATTTGTTATTTGGGTAAATAATTGTTGCCAGCCATATATCACCTGAGATATATTGAAATAGGACCGCGGGCATGGCCAGCCAATGAAAACTATGGGCGCCACCATGACATATGCGGAAGTGACATCATACCGTTGCTACTGAAAAGACAATACTCCCGTCTGTATGAGCGACTAGGGTGCTGTTGTGAGTGTTTTTGTTCTATTATGGCTGAATTGTCGGACTCTGAGGAAGAATTCGTCCAACATGGCTACAGGTTTGAGCCAGAAAGGTCTGCTGAGGGTTAAAGTGACGAAGTGGTCCTCACACACAACGCAATTTCGTCTGACAGGATTCGTCTGTGCCCTGTTCCGAGATTGCACAATCACTTTTCCGCTATGATCTTCTGACAAGGTGAGCTGGGTTTGGGTACACAAAAGAAGTGTTTATCTTTGTTTTTTCGCTTATTACTGAGACATCCAAAGGCTTTACATTCCGCCATGTTGCGATATCAATATCGCATTGTATGTTTTTGTTTTAACAAGAGTGCCGAGTGTCTGCCACTCTGTATAGCGGCGAGGGAGGAGCCGAATCATCTGCCGTGTTGCGGCCGTTATAAACTCAGATCAGACGAGACGAGCCGCTGAATTTAAGCATTTATTTATTTATTTTCTAATCGTTTTAGTTCTGCATTTAATATGGACCCTGAGTTTGAAATAAACATTTGAATTTTGGTCCTCACACACAACGCAATGCGCCGACTGTCTGCCGCTGTGTATAGCGGCGAGGGAGGAGCCGAATCATCTGCCGTGTTGCGGCCGTTATAAGCTCAGATCAGACGAGACGAGCCGCTGAATTTAAGCATTTATTTATTTATTTTCTACTCATTTTAGTTCTGCATTTAATATGAACCCTGAGTTTGAAATAAACGTTTGAATTTGAATTTGAATATCCTGAAAGCCACTGCTCATCCGGGCACTCCAGGCTCAGCCAGTATTGATCCAGATTGCGGTGCCCACCTTATTACGTCACAGGAAGCGTCCTGGAAGGCCATGTAGCCGCTAGTATGGCTGCACCCATGTTTTGTTGACATAGCTGAACCAGCACATCAGCAATGGATTTATATCAAATTGCTTTGAACATGAATTTCAACTTAAACTTGAACTAGAATGTGAGACAGGGGCTCAATATAATATCTTTTTTTTCACAACCACCACAGGTACCCTTAGTCAACATGTGGGTCTTTTTTTTGTAACTTAGATTTTTATTCATTTTTCATCATATATAATGCATTCAGATCACATTCTACATTTAAAAAATAAAGGGGTTAGGGTAGGGAAAAAGAAAAAAAAAGAAAAAGAAAAAAAAGGGGGGGGACAAATGTTGGAGCATCAAGTTTTTAGTTTCCATCTCTTAATTCTTCTGGTTTTTTCAGTGTCTTTGGTTATTCTTTCAATTTCTGCCTCGTTGTTGCACTTTGTAGTGTGTCCATTTCCGCCATTTTTTTTCCCATAGTCCTTCTTGCATTCTTTGTCGATATGTTAGTTTTTCCATCATACGTATGTCCTCAACAATGTCAGTCCATTGTTCTTGGTCAGGAAGAACTTCTGATCGCCATTTTTTTGTGATAGTTTTTTTACATGCAATCAACAAGATTTTAACTAGATATCTGTCCTCAGCCTGTATAACATTGTCTCTTTTAAGATCACATAAGTACATCAGGTTACAGTTCATTGGTATATTATATCCTAATATCCTCTGTATTGTCACATGTATAGATTTCCAGAATGGTGATATTTTGCAGCATTTCCAAAACATATGTGAGTGGTCTGCATTTTGAGCCCCACATCCCCTCCAGCATAAAGATTGGGTATTTGTATATTTTCCTTGAATCTGTGGTGTAATGAAAAAGCGAATTAGGTTTTTCCATCCAAATTCCCTCCATGTCCTTGAATTTGTTGATGTGTGTTGTGTTTTCCATATTTCCTGCCAGCTTTCTTCTGTTATGTTTAAATTGAGCTCTTTCTCCCATTTCTCCTTTATATAGTTACTTGTATGATTGTTTGTCATAAGTTTCTGATATAGCTTTGAAATAATTCTTATTTTATTTCCTGTATATGAGCTTAAAATGAGTTGTATAATCTCGCTCACATCTGTTTGGAGGTTATGCCTAATCTTCTTCATATAATAATCTCTCATCTGCAGATATCTGAAAAATTCCGATCTTTCTAGTTTAAATTTTCTCCTGATGTTTACAAAGCTCCCGAGATCTTTTTTTCCGATATTGCCCCATGCTGTGATTCCCTTGTTCACCAGATTTTTGTATCCCCTATCTTGTTTTGCCGGTTCAAACTGACTGTCAAATGCTACCCATTTCAATAGTTTTATGTCTTCCCTTATATTATATTTTTGTACCATTTTATACCACAGTTCTAAAGTAAATTTAGTGATTGGGTCTATTTGTTTGATTTGCTTATATGCATCTTTATCTCCTATTATGCTTTGTACTGGGAGTCCCTCAATTTCCTTTTCCATTTCTTTCCATTTTGCCTCATATCCCTCGTCGCACCAACATATGATATATCTTATTTGTGCTGAGTAGTAATATTCCTTTAGACTCGGTAGGCCCATGCCTCCTTTCTCTTTTGGTAATTGGAGAGTTTTATATTTCACTCTTGGTTTTTTACCTCCCCAAACAAATCTCGATATCATCCTGTCCCACTTTGAGAATTGGGCATCTGGAATCTCTGTTGGTATAGCCTGGAAGAGGTAAAGTAATCTAGGTTGTATGCTGATTTTGACTGTCTCAATTTTTGAATTCAGATCCATATTTAAGATTGACCATCTATCAATATCTTTTTTTATTTCTTGTTCCAACCTATCATAGTTTGCTTTATATATTTTGCTTAGGTCTTTAGGTATGTTCACTCCAAGGTATTTTATTTCTTTTTGTTTCCAGTTTAATTTGATCTTATCAGTTATCTGGTTTAGAGGGTTATAGTGGAATGTCAGTATTTGTGTTTTTGTTATGTTTATCTTGTATCCTGATAATTTTCCAAAATTTTCTATCAAGTTCATCATTTCCATTATTGATTCATCTGGTTGTTCAAGGTAAACTATAATATCGTCTGCAAATAGCCCAATCTTGTGTTCCGCCCCCTTTATTGTTACACCTTTTAATTTCTTATTTTGTCGTATCGCTTGAGCCAATGGTTCTATGAACAGAGCAAACAAGGTGGGCGATAAGCAGCATCCCTGCCTAGTTGATCTTTGTATATTTACTTTGTCTGTTAAGCTACCGTTTAACTTGATTCTTGCCACAGGTTCTTGATATAGCGTCCTTATGCATTGTACTGATTTTTCGTTAAATCCAAAGCGCTCCAGTACACTATATAGGAATTTCCAGTTAACCCTGTCAAATGCTTTTTCTGCGTCTAAACTCATTATTACTGCGCTTTTCTTTTCTTTATGTATTTGATTAATTATATGTATTGTTCTCCTGATATTATCATGTGTTTGGCGTCCCTCTATGAAACCAGTTTGATCATCTTCTATCAATTCCGTCAAGAATGTCTTTATTCGTTTACATATAATTGTTGTATATATTTTATAATCTACATTTAATAAAGAGATTGGTCTATAGTTTCCGCATTGTTCTTTATCTTTCCCTGGCTTTAAAATAACTGAAATGATAGCTTCGTTCCATGATGGAGGTATTTTGTTGTTGTTCAACGTCCAATTAAATGACTTTAGGAGCTGTGGCGTGAGTTCTTCTATAAACAGTTTATAAAACTCAGAAGGGTATCCATCACTACCTGGTGATTTACCGTTTTTAAGTGACTTAATCACATCTCTGATCTCTTGTGTTGTTATTTCTGCTGTTAGCTTTTCATTTTGTTGATTTCCTATTGATGGCAAGTCCAATGTGCCTAGAAATTTTTTAATATCTTTAGTATTTGTTTCTTCAGGTTGCGAGTATAGTTCTTGGTAGTAATTATGGAATATTTCTTCGATGTTTTCTGGGTTAACTGTGGTTTTATTTGTGGTGGGGTCTTTAATCTTGTATACATTATTCATTGTTTGTTGTTTTCTTAACCGTTTTGCCAGCAGTTTTGTGGCTTTTGGTCCCGTTTCATAATATTTTTGCTTTAGATATCTATTTTTCCTTTCAATTTCATCCATTTGTGTTTCTTTTATCTTTGTTTTTTCTTCTTTAATTTCTTGATATATTTTTGGATCATTTGTGCTTTGATGTTTACGTTCTAATTCCCTCAGTCTCTCACATCTTTGTTCATACGCTTCCAGTTTAGTCTTATTTGCTTTTCCTGTTTCAACAATTAATTTTCCTCTTAACACGGCTTTTAGTGCGTCCCATAGTATTGTTGGGTCCACTTCTTCATTGTCATTCTCTTGGATATATTCGTTTATGTTTATTTTTATTCTTTCTTTCATTTTCTCATCATTTAACAGTCCTACGTTAAGTTTCCATGTTGTTTGTCGTTTTCTATTGTTTAAATATATTTCCATGTATATAGGATTATGATCTGATATTTCTGCCCCTCCAATCCAACAATTTCTCACCCTGTGTCTGTCACCTTCATTCATAAGGAAGTAATCTATTCTAGAGTGTACTTTATGGACTGCTGAATAATGTGTATAGTCTTTTTCGAGTGGGTGTAGGTCCCTCCATATGTCTACCATACCCATTTCTGCCAGTGAGGTTCTTATGAACTTTGTTACATGTTTTTTTGTCTTCTTAACACTTGTTGTATCAACTTCATGATCCATGACAGCATTTAAGTCTCCTCCACAAATTAGGACTCCTTCACTGTGTGTTGCTATGAGATCAAACAGATGTTGAAAAAAACCCTTGTCACTTTCTGGTGGGGCATAGATGTTCACTAATGTAATCTGCATACCATCTATTCTTCCCTTTATTATTACATACCTGCCTTCTTTATCCTGGATTTCCTGTTCACATTCAAATTGTATTTTGTTTGAAATTAGTATCATAACCCCCCTTTTAGCTCCTCCCTTAAATGAACTGTAGTAGGAGTTCTTATAGCCAAATCTCTTTAGTTTCACATGTTCTGTCTTGCTCAAATGTGTCTCTTGCATAAATATAATTTCAGCTTTTTCCTTTTTGAATTTTCTTATTATTCTTTCCCTTTTAACAGGTGAGTTCAGACCATTCACGTTTAGTGTCATTATCTTAAGATTTTTACCCATATTCATGTTTTTCCATTTTTTTAACTTGTGCTCCTAGCCCCTTTAGCAACAAAAATAACACATATTTATATAAAAACACATTAAAAAATCTTGACCTCCCTACTTTGGGCCTTTCTTCTGCCCACTGGTCCCTGTTGGTGGGTGGGGGGATTGTCTTCACAGAGTGAAGGGCCCTCCCTAGACCTATATTTTTTTTTTCCACAATATCTTTATTGAACCTTTTTTTTTTTTAACAAACATGATACAAACAATCAAACACTAACACTAAAGTACTACAAAAAAAAAAAAAAAATGCACTAAAAACACCAACAACCACCAACAAAATCAAGTCTTCAACAATGCTCCTCTGTTTAGTCTAGACAATCCAATACATAAGTATACATATTATGTTCACCAGTTTGGAATTTACAAGGTCCACACACATCATTCACCTTCTTCTTCAAGAGTTATGTTTAAATTTTTTACATAATCAATAAAAGGTCTCCATATATTCTCAAACACAATTTCCTTTGATTTCAGTATATACAGTATGTTATTCTTTCTAATGGAAGGTTTGTTAACATCTGTCTTAACCACTGAGTCACATCTGGTCTATGAGTCTTTTTCCATAATAGTGCAATACATTTTTTGGCATTAAGCAAACTGAGGTCTATGAATGTTCTTTCACTTTTATTAAAATTATGCTTTTCTGGGTACAGACCCAACAAAAACAGTTTAGGATTCAATATGATTTGTTTTGAGATTATTTTTTCAATTGTTACCCTCACCTCTTCCCAAAACATTCTTATTAATCTACATTCCCATAAACAATGAAATAGGGTTCCTTTACTTTCCATGCATTTTGTGCATGTATCTGGTATATTTTTGTTATATCTATTTAACTCCTCCGGTGTAACATACATCCGCATTAACCATTTGAAATGTATCAATTTAAGGCGTGCATTTATTGATTTGGTTTGAGCTTCTGTACAAGCCAATTCCCATTGTTCCTCTGAAATTTCAATTTGCAGATCTTCTTTCCAGTAGTTTAATCTTTTCAGTGAGTTTTCACTTGAAGATAGTGTCAATGAGTTATAAAACTCTGAAATAATACCCTTTCTTTTACTATCTTTCATCATCATTTTTTCCAAGGATGAATAAATAGGTCGAGTGAGAGCTTTATTTTGATTTGATCGAATAAAGTTTCTAAGTTGAAGATATTTAAAAAAATGTGTTCTATTGAGATTAAATTTGATCCTCAGCTCTTCAAAAGACATTATGTTGTCTGCACATGGCAAATATAAATCCTGAATCTTTTGTATCCCTTTTAAATTCCATACTTTAAATACAGCGTCCGCTCTCCCTGGTTTAAAATATTGATTACCCCATATTGGACTAAATTGTGACAATAACTGTGGTTCTTTTAAATAGTTTTTAGCTTCACACCATATTTTGATCATATGCTTTACAAATGGATTTTTAACTTGTTTTTGTAATTTTTTTGCCGAATCTGAGTATATGAATATGGGAAGAGGTAAAGGTAAATTGTATGATTCCATTTCAGTCCAGTGAGGGAGATCATTTGATGAAAAATAATATGTCATAGACCTCAGTTGCGCCGACCAATAATACAACATAAAATTTGGACATTTCAGACCTCCACGATCAAATGGTAAATATAATAAAGACAAACGTAATCTAGCCCTCCTGTTGTTCCATATAAATTCCACTAACTTTTTTTTTATTCTTGAGAATAGATCTAAAGGTGGTGATAAGGGAATGTATTGAAATAAATAAAGTATTTTAGGTAAAATATTACTTTTAAGTATATTGATTCTCCCGATCATCGACATTGGTAGTGACATCCATCTCTGAGTTAACTCATTGATATCTGACATTAAGGCTTCATAGTTGACACTGGCGACTGATTCTAGCTTAGGCATAATTTGGATTCCTAAATATTTAAACTGATTTACAACATTGAATTGATTTACCTCAGGGGCTGGGTAATTTCTCTGGGTCTCATTTAGCATTAATATTGAAGATTTAGTTTTATTTATTTTATATCCTGATATTTCCCCAAAATTCTTTATTAAATTCAACAAGGTTGGAATTGATTTTTTTAGATTCGACATAAACAAAATTATATCATCGGCGTACAGGGAGATTTTATGTTCTGTTGGTCCAACTTTAATTCCATATATTTGTGAATGTAAACGTATCGCTATCGCTAAAGGTTCAATTGCCATAGTAAACAGTAAAGGTGAAAGTGGACAGCCTTGTCGACATCCTCTATTGATTTTTATTGGTTTTGAAATATTGTTATTTGTTAGGATTTCTGCTGTAGCATTATTGTATATTATTTGAACCCATTTTATGAAATTATTTCCAAGTCCAAACCTTTGTAGGACTTCAAAAAGAAAGGGCCATTCAACTCTATCAAAGGCCTTTTCGGCGTCCAATGATAGGAGAGCTGTATCCGGTGCTTCTTTATTAAAATAAATAATATTAAATAGTCTTCTTACATTATGGAAGCCTTGTCTACCCTTTATAAAGCCATTCTGATCTCGATTAATAATATTTGGTAAAATTTCTTGTATTCGTCTTGCTAAAATTTTACAGATTATCTTAAGGTCGGCGTTTAATAGGCTTATTGGTCTCATATTTTCACATTTATTAGAGGGCTTACCTGGTTTTGGCAGTAGTATAATTAAGGCATTATTTATGTATGATGGTAAATTATTATTTTGAAATGCTTCTAAAACCATTTCCAAAAAAGGTTTTATTAATTTATTCTTAAATTTTTTATAAAGGTCAACTGGAAGACCATCTGGTCCTGCACTTTTTCCTGATTTCATATTATCAATGGCTAGCCCAACTTCTTCTTGACTAATTTTAGACTCCAATATCTCCCTGTTTTCATTTGGTATACACGGTATAGATAGTTCGTTCAAAAACCCATTTAGTTTTGTTAAATCAGGTTCATTTTTGGTATCATCTAATTTTTCATAGTAATCTCTAAAGGCTCTATTAATTTCTAAAGGATCTATAACTACCTGTCCGTTACTTATAATACTGGTAATTGGTGTTTTAATTTCCAATTGTTTAATCTGCCATGCTAATAATTTTCCTGATTTTTCACCTTGTTCATAAAAAGATTGTTTCAATCTTAGAAGACTCGAGGCAGCTCTATTCGCTGATTTTTTGTCGTATTCAGCTCTCAAAATCAGTAATTCATTCTCCAACCTTGGGTCACTTCCTGCATACACTTTTTCCTGAAGACTTTTTATTTTATGTTCCAATTTAGCTCTCTCCTCTCGAGTCTTCTTAGATTTTGATCCTGTATAACTAATAATATGTCCCCTAATAAAAGCTTTGAAAGCCTCCCACTTTACACATGCTGATGTTTGTGTAGTATTGATGTCAAAGAACTCGTCTATCTGTTTTTCTATATACTTGACAAATTCCTCATCCTGAAGCCATTTATGCTGAAATTGCCATCTACCTGATTCCTTTGTCAATTTTTTATCTACATATATTAGACAACAGGGTGCATGATCAGAGATCACGATGTTATCATAAAAGCAGTTTTGAATCTTGGACCTTAATTCTGTGGAAATCAAAAAATAATCAATACGTGAGAATGTCTTGTAGGTACTGGAATAACAAGAATAGGCTTTAACTTGTGGTTTCATTTCTCTCCATATATCTAACAATTTCAATTCTTTCATAAAATGATTAATAGTCATCCTACATCCAATGTGCGTACAATCCAGTCCTGTTGATCTATCCACACCTGGATTCAATGTACAATTAAAATCCCCTGCTATTATATGTTGCCCTGTAAGTGATGATAAGATGAGAAATAAATTAGCAAAGAACTTCTGATCATCTATATTGGGACCATATAAGTTCACAAGATTTATATTTTCTAACAGCAAAGAACCTTGAATGATTACATATCTTCCAAATTTGTCTCCAATTACATTTTTCACTTGAAAAGGAACTGATTTATGTATGAGAGTCATAACTCCCCTGGCTCGGGATGAAAATGAAGAGGTGAATACACTTCCCTGCCATCTACTCCTAATTCTTTTAACATCCTCCTCTATCAGATGAGTTTCTTGTAAAAACACAATTCTTGAACCCATGTCCTTTATTTTATTCATAACTTGTTTAAGTTTTTTTAAATTTTGTAGACCTCTGCAATTCCATGAAGTTAAATTAAGATTAACACTTTGGTCCATGATCAATAGAGAGTTTGGGATTACCTTGCAGTGTAAACATGCTCATACAGAGAAGCAAAAACATGAGTGGTTGAACATTCATCCTACAAACTACACACAAACAAATTTCCCCTTCCCACACTTGTGGCAAACCCCCCAAAATCAAAAGAAAAATTCTGTCTCCCGATATAGCCATCGACCGTTCCACACCCACGGGGAACAGCCTAAGCCACTCCTTCTTCATCCTCCCAATCACCCTAACTCTACTGCTTTTAATGACGTAACATTAACTCTCCTCTGTAGTTTTCCAACTTAACTCCAAAATTTTTAACAACTTTGTACATCATAGTTTTTTTTTTGTTTGTTTGTTTTGTTTTTGTTTTGTTTTTTTAATATATAATACAATCTATATTTTATAAACTTACTATTTACTTCAAGTCAGTCAGATGCCTGTGCAAATGCTTAATTATTCTACCTTATATTTTGTTCATGCTTAGCTCCCACCAGTCTCTTCTTCTTCTTTGATCTTCTTGATGAACTCCTGCGCCTCCTCTGGGGTCTTGAAGATGTGGGTTCTGCCCTCATACGTGGTCAGCAGTCTCGCAGGATAGATTACACCATGACGAATCCCAAGGTTGCGCAGCTCCTTACGTACGGGATCAAACTGCTTCCTCAATTGCTGGATTCCTGTGGCCAAATCTGGGTAGAACCGCACCTGCTGGTCCTGGTGTTTAATCTCTCCTTTAGCACGTGCAGCGTTGAAGATCTTCATCCTGTCTCTGTTGCTAAGAAACTTCATAATTAAGGTCCTCGGCGGTCCCTTATCTCTCCGTGGGCCAATACGATGTGCTTTTTCCAGAACCACTGCTGATTGCAACTCCTCGCTGCCCAGCACCTCCGGAATCCACTTTTCCAGAAAGGAACATACGTCCCGACCTTCTGATTCCTCTGGAAGACCCACCAGCCTCAAATTATTCTGTCTCGACCGAGATTCCAAATCCAAAATATTATCTTCCAGAGATTTATTTTTTTTTCCAAAGTGCGCACCTTTAATTGAAGACGGGTGACGTCATCTTCAGCACTAGCGAGACGGAGCTCCATCTGCGCCGTTCGTTCTACACAGTCACCCAATTCCTTTCTTATTCCTTCCAACGCTGTCATAATCCCATCAAATCTAGAGGAAAAGTCCGCTCTCATTGAACTCATGGCAGCCATCAGCGCATCTGCGCCATTCCCCGCATTTATCGCACCGCTGCCAGCCTCCTCCGCCATATATGGAGTTTTGTTTGCTGCGTCACAGACCTGAAAGTCCGTTAATTTGGACTGTTTCGGCGGCTCGCTTTTTCCTTTTCCTGGTTTTCCAGCCTTAGGCTTCGCCGACATATCCTCACCCAAATGCTGGGATACGTTCTGTCCCAAATGAGAGAGTTATTTGCCGATTTTTTTTTCTCCAGGAGCAGAGCAGAGCGAGACACGTCCGTCCTACGTGGCAGCCATAACCGGAAGTCCCCCTAGACCTATATTTACTATCCAAGTAATAGTCATTAGTCTAGAAATGTCCAACAAATATCACTTAAACCTCTCCTAGCCGTCTGTTTCTCTTTTACCTTGTCTTCTTGGCCTTCATTTCTTCTGTGCCTTTCTTAATCTTTGTTATGATCTAGGCTTTCAGTTGAAAGCCTTGTAGCTTGTCCTGGGCCCGCTGCGCCACGTCTCTCCCCCTTCTTCCGCCGTTCACTCGTCTCCACTCCGGCTGTCGTGATGCGTTCAGGGCCGCCGCTGCTCCAGCCGTTTCCTCCGGCACGCTCACCTCAAGGCCCCGCTCCATCATATCCCGCGCTGCCTCTCTGGCCGTGTTGTAGGTTCTTACGCCGTCCTCCCAATGAATCCTCATTTTCGTTAGCGGCGTTTGGAATCTAATTTTTTTCTCTTTCAGCGTTTTTTTAATGTTGGCATATTTCTTCCGCTGCTGCACAATTTCTGTCGGGTAGTCATGGTCAAAGAATACCTGTTTGTCGCCGATTCGTATCTTTTTTTTCCATGCTTGCGTCAGGATTCTTTCCTTTATGTCATATTTCACAAAGTTTACCACAACTGACTTGGGTGTAGCGTTTGGTTTCGGGTTCTGTGCCGGGGTTCTGTGCGCTCGTTGAATCTGCAGATCCGTTTCTTCGGGCAGTTCCAGCTCTTTTTTTAAGAACTGATCCATGAATTTCGTCATCGAGTTGCCTTCAATGCCCTCCGGAATTCCAAAGATGCGCATATTGCTTCGTCTGGATCTGCTCTCCAAGTCGTTTATTTTCTCCTGCATCCTCTGCGTTTGCGTCGTCAGGGTCTGTAGTTGTTCGTTTGCCTCGCTTTTCCAATCTTCCAGCTCCGATATTCGGGCCTGCGCTTCTGTCATACACGCCCGCTGGGAGCGCAGTTCCTCCATGTTTTCTGTTAGCTTGCACTCCATTTCTCTTCGGAGGCCCATAATTTCCTCCTTAATCTCTTTTTTCAGCTCCTCCTTAAGAGCCGCTAAATCCTGCTGTAGCTGCCGCTTGAATTCTCTTAACTCTTTACCCAAACTGGCGATGCCAGTGTTCATGTTTTCGAGTCTGGCGTCCTCCATTTTCTCTGCTGTAGACACCTCGTTTTTTTGGGCTTCGCGTTCAGCGGTTTTTCCTGCGTTGTTGGAGAGGAATTCTTCAATTTTACCCTGCTTTTGTCCTTGTGCCCGGCTCCTTCGTGTTTTCATCCCTTAGTTTATTGATCCGCTTATGTCGAGTTGGCCATTTACCGATGATTTTTAATCCGGCTAGGGAGAGCTCTCTGTTTAAGCGTTATGTCTCTCCGCCATCTTCCCGGAAGTCCAACATGTGGGTCTTTAAAACTCTTCAATAAGCTTGTTTAAATGGCGCCCCCACTCTAACTTTTTTCCCAAGCTCAAAAACATGCTCTGTGTTTAATGTACCAACCTGTTTTAGATGCCATCATCGGCTCCTAGCCATTAACATAGCAGCTGTCTGTAAACATAATTTGAGTCACACTGACGAGTCTCCCTCCTGCGTTTCTTCCTGCAGCAGTTCTTTGATGTAATTCCTACGTCGGAGCGGCCCTTGGCAGAGCAGGAGTGGTACCATGGAGCCATCCCTCGAACCGAGGCTCAGGAGTTACTACGGCAACAAGGAGACTTTTTGGTTAGGGAGAGCCACGGAAAACCGGGCGAGTATGTCCTGTCGGTGTTTTCCGATGAGCAGAGACGCCACTTCATCATCCAGTTTGCTGATGTAAGAACGCACTCTAAACTAGAAAAGCACTCAGAGAGCGCATACCTCTGCCAAGGCTCCTCCTGTCCCTCATGGATCACCTCCAAAATGTAATGGGTTTGTTTTGGAGAATTCTTGCTAACACTGTGTGCGAAGATAAAAGCCTTGGTGGAGGTATGCATTCTGGGATCATCACCAAATGTTATGGGTTCCTCTCTAGGCCAAGATCCAGCTCTGGTGAAAATTTCATCAAAATCCATCCAGTAGTTTTTGCATAATCCTGCTTACAGACGGATGGACAAACAGACAAACTTCCCCCGATTACATAACCTCCTTGGCGGAGGTAATAGACATTTTATCATCCAGTATACCAACCATGTGAGGAATACACTGCCAGGACTCTGAGCTTTAGTCGGAAGGCTCAAAGCTGAGAATAGTTTATAGCTGCACCTTTGTTTATACAAGTGGTTCTCAAATCTTTTCTGCAAGGCCCCTTGTAGATATTTTCAAAATCACTGTAAAACTTAAACAGAGACAAAAAAAAAAAAAATGTGAACATTTGCATTGCAAAAATTACACTCTTTTAACTGCCACATCATTTTAGTGGCTGACAAAACTGTCCTAAAATGATATTTAGTATTTGGATATTTGTTATTACACTGGTGTTCAAATGTTCACTGTGTGTTCACATTTGGCTATTTGCCTTTTTCCTGAACTGCTTGATTGTAATAAAGGTAGATTACAATTTTACCTTTATCCAGTTAACAACAACAAAAAAAATCCCTGCAAATTTTGGAGAAAAATATCATTCACAGGGGGAAAAGTAGCGAATGGTTGATAGTTAAAAACTTTACGAAAAAAGGCAGCATATTTACATGAATACATATGCAAATATATCTATAAAAGATCCAAATTTCCATGACAAAATTGCACATTTGTGAAGAAAAAGGTCTAAATTAAAAATAAAGAAAAACTGTGAAGTTAAGAAAAAAAATTTAAAATTACAAGGAAAAATGTGTAATTATAAGAAATGTAAATTTACAAGACAGTAAATTTATGAAGAAACTAGAAAAGCCCTCAGAGAGCGTATACCTCCACCAAGGCTCCTTCCGTCCATCATGGATAACCTCCAAAATGTAGTGGGTTCGTGTGTAGGCCACAAGCCAGTTCTGGTGAAAATTGCAGCAAAGTTTATCCAGTAGTTTTGGAGGATTCTTGCTAACACACTGGTAGAAGAAGCCTTGGTGGAGGTATGCATTCTCAGATCATCACCAAAATGTTTGAGTTCCTCTCTAGGCCCAGGACCACCTCTGGTAAAAATTTAATCCAAATCCATCCAGTAGTTTTGGAGTGTATTGTTGCCAACACTGTGTGAGAATATAAGAGCCTTGGTAGAAGTATGCATTCTCGGATAGTCACCAAAATGTTATGGGTTCCTCTCTAGGCCAAGGACCACCTCTGGTGAAAATTTCATCCAAATCCTTCCAGTAGTTTTTGCGTAATCCTACTAACAGACAAACCACCCAAACCACATTACCTCCTTGGCAAAGGTAAAAAAAAAGACTTAAGTTGCAGACCTACATGAAAAAGTTCACAATTTTTCAGAAAATCATGTTATTGAAAAACATTGATGCTGATGCAGTCCAGTGGGAGGTCTTTACAGAATATTCTGGTATTTACTTTTTATTGCTCTTGAACATCCAGAGCCTCAAAAATATATATTCAGGACAGCCCTAGTTTATTGATGTGGACTGTGTATGGCATTAAAATATTTAAGGATCGCATTAAAGAGCTTTAAGTCAGATTTGTTGAGACCTCCAGAAACTTTCTCTAGATGTACAAAAGGAAACATTTGCAGACTTACCTGTATGCTGATAGTAAATTAGTATCCATCCAATCATCCATCTTCTACTGCTTAATCCTTCTCGGGTCGGGAGAGCTGGAGCCTATCCCAGCATCTTTGGGCGAGAGGCAGGGTACACCCTGAACAGATCGCCAGTCCATTGCAGGGGCAGTAAATTAGTAATCAAAAATAAAGTATTTCAGATCAACCTTAAACCTCTCTGCCTCTCCCTCCCTATGCCCTCTCTCCAGCAGAGTCAGTACCGTTTCGAAGGGACAGGTTTCCCCACCATCCCTCAGCTTATTGAGCATCATTTGACCACCAAACAGGTCATCACCAAGAAGTCTGGAGTTGTGTTGCTCAACGCTGTCATCAAGGTAAGGCACTCTCATACGCACACTACACTGGAGTACGTCATAATAGTATCTTGTGACACTCGCACTTGTTTTCTTTGCAGGATAAGAAGTGGATCCTGAACCATGAGGATGTGGTTCTGGGGGACCTACTCGGAAAGGTGAGCTCACTTCCTGTTCAGTCCCACCACCAATCATAGCACAGTGAGTGCCTCCATGTCCCATCATGCTCTTTTGTGTGCTCCCAGGGTAATTTTGGTGAAGTATTCAAAGGGACACTGCAGCGGGATAAAACACCAGTTGCTGTTAAAACTTGTAAAGAAGATTTACCACCAGAGCTGAAGATCCGCTTCTTGTCTGAGGCCAGGTAGGGCTTTCACATTAAACATTTCAGAGTTGAAGGTTTTATTTAAACAAGATGACACCATTCATATATTTACAGCCCCATTCCCAAAGAGGTTGGGACACTTAAGTATTTCCTAAGTACTGTTAAACAGCACAAATAATTTTTAACACTGCTTTTTCAAACATCCTAGTTTTATTTTGGATGCTTACATTATTTTACTTTGCACACAGAAACCAATTTATTTCACAAAAACTATCAGGGGCAAAGTTATGAGCCCTCCTGATGCTAATAGTCAACTGTGTATCCTTTTTGCTGGATAACAGCCTACAGTCGTTTTCAACAAGTCTGACAAATGTCTCCTGAGCAATCCCAGCTCATTCTTCTTTGGCGAATCTCTCCAGATCTGATCGTCTTCTGGTGTGGACCTTGGTCTTCAGTTCTCCCCACAGATATTCAATAGGATTCAAGTCAGAGCTTTGGGCAGGCCAGTCAATAATGTTCATTTTGGTCTTCTGGAGGTAGTTCTTCACCAGGAGCGATATATGTTTGTGTCCCTTAAGTTATGCCACGTGCCGTCCTGCCTCAAATCCTCCACCATCATCCCTGTCCCCAAGAAGCCTCGGATCACTGGACTTAATGACTACAGACCTGTAGCGCTCACCTCTGTAGTCATGAAGTCCTTTGAGCGCCTGGTCCTGTCCCACCTCAAGTCCATCACCACCCCTCTCCTGGACCCGCTGCAGTTTGCCTACCGAGCCAACAGGTCTGTAGACGACGCAGTCAACCTGGCCCTCCACTCCATCCTGCAGCACCTGGACTCCCCGGGAACCTACGCCAGGATCCTGTTTGTGGACTTCAGCTCCGCATTCAACACCATCCGCCCCGCTCTGCTCCGGGACAAGCTGTCCCTGCTCAACGTGCCTGACTCCCTCTGCAGGTGGATCATCGACTTCCTGACGGACCGGAGGCAGCATGTGCGGCTGGGAAAGACTGTCTCAGACTATACTAGCATCAGCACCGGATCACCCCAGGGCTGTGTACTTTCCCCCCTACTCTTCTCCCTTTACACCAACTCCTGCACCTCCAGCCACCAGTCTGTCAAGTTGATCAAGTTTGCGGACGACACCACCCTCATCGGGCTCATCTCCGACGGCGACGAGTCCGCCTACAGGAGAGAGGTGGCCCAGCTGGCGTCCTGGTGCAGCAATAACAACCTGCAGCTGAACGCTCTGAAGACAGTGGAGATGATTGTAGACTTCAGGAAAGTCTCTACTCCTCTGCCCCCCCTCACCCTCTCAGGCTCTCCCATCACCACTGCTGATTCCTTCCACTTCCTAGGCACTACCATCACCAGGGACCTCAAATGGGAGCTGACCATCAGTTCACTCATCAAAAAAGCCCAGCAGAGGATGTTCTTCCTGCGGCAGCTGAGGAAGCTCAAGCTACCCACCAAGATGTTAGTGCAGTTCTACACAGCCATCATCGAGTCCATCCTCACCACCTCCATAACCGTGTGGTACGCAGGAGCCACTGCCAGGGACAGACTAAGGCTGCAGCGCGTCGTGCGCACTGCTGAGAAGGTGATCGGCTGCAAGCTCCCATCTCTCCTGGATCTGTACATCTCCAGGACCCGGAGGCGTGCTGGCCGGATCATAGCCGATCCCTCACACCCTGGTCACGTACTGTTTGCCCCCCTCCCCTCTGGTAGAAGACTTCGGTCCATCCAAACTAAAACCTCCCGTCACATGAACAGCTTCTTCCCCTCTGCTATCAGACTGCTGAACACTAAGTGACTTATTGACTCTCGTGCACCATGTACAGCAGCTCAACCAGACTCATGTCAATCATCACTGTTTTCTTCCTGCATTACCGACTGCACTATATAGTTCTCCACAGTATCTGCTGCTGGCTAATATATATTTTAACTGTTGACCAGTATCACTTAATCTTATCCTACACTTTATTACATGTATAGTTTATTTCTTATCTTATCATGTTTAATGTTGCAGCATTGTACCGAGACAAATTCCTAGTTTGTGTACTACATGAACAATGGCAATAAACCTGATTCTGATTCTGATGTTTTGGGTTGTTGTCATTTTGGAAGACAAAGCGACAATACAGACCCATTTTTGCTGCTGACTGCTTGAGGGTTTTTTTTCAAAATCTTCACATATCTTTCTTCGCGATTCCTTCCACCTTGATGAGATTCCCAGTTCCAGACACACAGAAGCATCCCCACAGCATAATACTCTCACCACCACGTTTCAGTGTGGGCAGGTGTTCTCCCTTCTTTCTCCAAACATCAACAGTGTTTCTATGGCCAAAGAGATCTAGCTTTGTCTCCTTTGACCAAGGATGTGTGTCCATTTTGCGTAATCTTTCTCCAGGTTATCCAGGCATGCTTCAGTTTGGCTTCTTGGTCTGCAGCCTGGTAGTCCATTCCTGTGCAGGGTTCTAGTGATTGTCTTCTTTGAGACTACAATTCTGGACTTAGGTGAGTCATTCACAAGTGTCTTGGCAGTTGCTCTGGGGTCTTTAGATGAATCTGTCACTATTTTTCTTTCCAGACTCTTTGAAATCATTCATTTCCTACCTTGGCCAAGCTTGTTCTGTACTGTGTGGCTCGCTGCATTTCTTGATGATATTTCTCACTCCAGTTCTTAACACTTGGAAATGCTGTGTTAACTGTAAATATCTATCTCCTGCTTTGTGAGTGTCAACAATTCTTATTTTCAAGTCTAAACTGATTTTCTTTTGTTTTTGGCGTGATGCTTTTCTCAAGTCAAACCCTTGCTGAAGTTTTTATACTGTGTGTAACTTGGAAGATAAATCAGTTTTGATTCAGATTTGATTTTACAAGCTTTGAGCATTACAAAGTTAAAGGACACCATTGCACAACAGTGGTTTATGCTATGGCTCAATAGCATAGTTTTTTTTTTTGTGTGTGGAAAGTAAAATAATTTGTTTAAAAAAAAACTAGGATGTTTGAAAAAGCTGTGTTAAAAGATCTTTGTGCTATTTAACAGCACTTGGGAAACACTATTTTTTTAAAAAAAAATTTTGTAAGGGGGGGGGAGGGTCTCATAATTCTGCCCTCAAAGAAAACAAATGAAGGAATCTAAATGTTACAGCCGTGGACAAAATTGTTGGTACCCCTCTGTTAATGAAAGAAAAACCCACAATGGTCACAGAAATAACTTGAATCTGACAAAAGTGGTAATAAATAAAAATTCTATTAAAATTAACCAACGAAAATCAGACAGTGCTTTTGAATTGTAGTTCAACAGAATTATTTTAAAAAACAAACTCATGAAACATGCCTGGACAAAAATGATGGTACCCCTAGAAAAGATTGAAAATAATGTGACCACGGGGACATGTTCAACCAAGATGTGTCCTCTAATTAACATCACAGGTTAAAACAAATCTACCTACGGGTACAAATAAAGTAACCTGAACCTGAACCTGAACCAGATTATTAAGTTTGCAGATGACACCACGGTGGTGGGACTTATTCAGAGGGATGAGGAATCAATGTACAGGGAAGAAGTGAGAGACCTGGAGGGCTGGTGCAGGGAGAACAATCTGGTGCTCAACGTGGACAAAACAAAGGAGATGATTATCGACTTCCGGCGGTCACAGCCTGAGCACGTCCCCCTCAGCATCGGCGGCCGTTTAGTGGAGAGAGTAGAGAACATCAAGTTCCTCGGAGTGCAGATCTCGCAGGACCTGACCTGGAGCAAGAATTCCTTGGAGATCAGGAAGCGAGCTCAGCAGAGACTACACTTCTTGAAGAAACTCAAACAGGCCTCTCTCCCCATCTGCATCCTCAGGACCTTCTACAGAGGTGTGGTGGAGAGTGTTCTGACGTACTGCATTGCTACATGGTACTCCAGCTGCAGTATGTCAGACAAAAAAGCCCTGCAGAGGATAGTCAAGGGGGCGGAGAGGTAATTGGAGTTTCCCTCCCCTCTGTCCAAGAACTTTTTCAGAACCGTTGTAGGAGCAGGGCACTGAACATTGTCAAGGACCGTTCTCACCCTCTGCATAAACACTTTGAACTTCTTCCATCTGGTAAACGATTCCGGATCATCAGAGGCAGAACCACCAGACTGATCAACAGCTTCCTCCCACAAGCTGTCAGGATGCTGAACAGCTGACCCGGAATCTCACATACACACTACTGCACCTATGGACATTTTGTATATTATAGTTAGTTATTCTTTTTCCCCAAGTATGTCTCAGGGATGTGTGAATGGATGGGGGGGTGGGAGCTATGTGGGAGTGTGTCTTAATCATGCTGCTTCTTATATGGATGCCGAGAGAAACGCAATTTCATCTTGCCTGCACTACAGTTGTATGTACAGCAATATGACAATAAAGTTTGATTTGATTTGATTTGATTTGATTTGAACAGATGTCTACAAACTTGTAATCAGTCAGTCGGCCTATTTAAAGGGTGACAAGTAGTCACTGTGCTGTTTGTTGACATGGTGTTTACCACACTAAACATGGACCAGAGGAAGCAAAGGAGAGAGTTGTCTCAGGAGATTAGAAAGAAAATTATAGACAAGCATGTTAAAGGTAAAGGCTATAAGACCATCTACAAGCAGCTTGATGTTCCTTTGACTACAGTTGCACATATTATTCAGAAATTTAAGATCCACGGGACTGTAGCCAACCTCCCTGGACGTGGCCGCAGGAGGAGACGGATAATACAAATGGTAACAAAAGAGCCCAGAACAACCTCTAAACACATTCAAGGTGAACTCCAAGGTCAAGGTACATCAGTGTCAGATCACACCATCCATCGTTGTTTGAGCCAAAGTGGACTTCATGGGAGACGACCATGTTGAAACATGGTCGTTTCAACATGTTGTTTTCAACACCACTGTTGAAAACAAATGATAAAAAAGCCAGACTGGAATTTGCCAAACTGCATGTTGACAAGCCACAAAGCTTCTGGGAGAATGTCCTATGGACAGACGAGACAAAACTGGAACTTTTTGGCAAGGCACGTCAGCTCTATGTTCACGGACGCAAAAATGAAGCATACCAAGAAAAGAACACTGTCCCTACTGTGAAATGTGGAGGAGGTTCTGTTATGTTCTGGGGCTGCTTTGCTGCATGTGGCACAGGGTGTCTTGAATCTGTGCAGGGTACAATGAAATCTCAAGACTATCAAGGTATTCTAGCGAGAAATGTGCTGCCGAGCGTCAGACAGCTTGGTCTCAGTCGCAGGTCATGGGTCTTGCAACAGGATAATGACCCAAAACACACAGCTAAAAACACCCAAGAATGGCTAAGAGCGAAACATTGGACTATTCTAAAGTGGCCTTCTATGAGCCCTGATCTAAATCCTATTGAACATCTGAGGAACATCTGGAAAGAGCTGAAACATGTCTGGAGAAGGCACCCTTCAAACCTGAGACAACTGGAGCAGTTTGCTCATGAGGAGGGGCCAAAATACCTGCTGAGAGGTGCAGAAGTCTCACTGACAGTTACAGAAATCGTTTGATTGCAGTGATTGCCTCAAAAGGTTGTGCAACAAAATATTAAGTTAAGGGTACCATCATCATTTTTGTCCAGGCCTGTTTCATGAGCTTGTTTTTTTAAAATAATTCTGTTGAACCACAATTCAAAAGCATTGTCTGATTTTCATTGGTTAATTTTCATAGACTTTTTATTTATTACCACTTTTGTCAGATTCAGGTTATTTCTGTGACCATTGTGGGTTTTCCTTTCATTAACAGAGGGGTACCAACAATTTTGTCCACGTGTGTATATCTCTGCAAGCCTGAACACAATTGAGAAAAACAGCCAGCCTATTTGTGTCTGCATGTCAGTGTTAATTTTGCCAGCAATTTGTATTTAGTTTTAGTCATAGTCTTTTGATTAAAATGGCATTTATTTTTAGTCATAATTTAGTTACTAAATCATTTTAGTTTTAGTGCAGTTTTAGTTGATTAAATATAAGAATTTAGTTAACTAATTCTATTGTAGATTTAGTCAACTAAATTCTTAGGATATAAAGGGTAATGCATTTTTAGGGTCTGTCCCAATTCTCATTTGTACCCCTTCGCCTACCTCTACCCCAAAGGCCAAGGGGTCAATATGTGCATTATAGTCTACACGTCACAGTGGATCGATGAAGGCACAAAACATTAACACTCTAGTATTTCACTTTATGATAAAAATAGGGATGTGATTTTTCCGCTAATTCGCGGAATTCCGCTTTTTTTATGTTCCAAAAATTTTCAGACCAGATGGCGGTGCTTGCACAATGCGAGGCTCAGCGTCTCTTCAGATTTTGTGGATTAGCAGCGATATTTCTGCTCATTTCGGGTCTGTTCGTTCAGAACAGCTTCGCTTTTACATCCTACATCCGAAATGAACTTTTGGACATTGGATTACAAAATAACGACCTTTTTATCAGCAACCTACGTTTCATCCCTGAGCTCTGGAGAACACCCGACGCTAGGTAAGCTACCCGGCCGACCGGAAGTGCTCGCAGGCGGCGTAGAGACCGTAAACAAAGGCGGGGGAAGCGCAGAGGCCTAAGCTAAAGCTAACACCGCACCGGCTTTCTCAACCCAGCATTTTCCTCGCTAATGTACGGTCAGTGGCGAACAGAATGGATGAGCTATGGCTTCGGATCACCAACAATAAGAAACTTATGAACTGCAATATCATGATTTTCACGGAAATATGGCTACATAGTGGAGTACTTGTGTGGCGCCACGAGACGGCTTTTGTTGTGATGTGGCGCATTATAAATAAAGGTGAATTGAATTGAATTACTTGACGGTGCTGTCGAGCTGGCCGGACGGCACACTCTGCGGGCAGACAGAGCAGCTAATGACTCCGGTAAGACCAGAGGTGGGGGAGTATGCATTTATATTAACAAGGCTTGGCGCACGAACTCTGTCACTGTTGGGAGACACTGCTCAGCTAACCTGGAGTTTCTCATGGTTAAATGTAGACCTTTCTATCAATCAATCAATCAATCAATGAAAGACTTTATTCCAGACTCATGGTCCATCAAAAATAAAATAAAATAAATAAATAAAATAAAATAAAACAAGACAGTTGAAAACAGATAATAAGAAAAACGATCAAAAAGTTACAAAACAATAAGACACAACTACTAAAAGAAGTACAAAGAGTACAGACTTTAAAAAGACTTAAAAAGACTACTGTACCTGTGCCTTCTAAACTGTGACTGACAGCGAATAGAACTGAGCTTAATGCTAGACATGACTTGAATGATTTCATTTCTAGATACATCAAGCCGACAGATGAATTTATACATAAGATTCCTTATTACTGCATGCAGTGTATTTACACGTGATGAGACAAATAACTCGGAAGCACTGCACCATCGAGGCTTTTTAAGTAAAATTCTTAAAGCATCATTGTAAGCAACCTGTAATTTCTGCATACTTTGTTTCCTATAATTTATCCATAAATGAGCAGTGTATAAAGGTGTACAATAGGTTTTAAAAAGAACCAGTTTCACCTCATCTGAACAAAAACCAAACCTGCGTGCAAGAATATTTGCTTGCATGTAGATTTTGCAGCGTTGTCTGAAAATATCATCATCATCATCAGTCATTCTATCATTAATAAAATGTCCCAAATATTTAATTTTATCTCTGACAATTAATTCCCTGCCTGCCAATTCAAAGACAGGGAATTTCATTAACAAATCTTCTTTAGTGCGACAAATCAGCACACAACTCTTATTTGTATTATATTTTATGTCATTTTCCTCTCCATAAGCAGTACACACTCTTAATAACTCCTGAAGACCAGCACTACTTGGACTGAGAATAACTAGATCATCAGCATACATAAAATGATTCACTAACTTATTCCCTATTAAACACCCAGTTTTACAGGCATTCAGTTGTTTTGACAACTCATCCATATAAAGATTAAATAGAATAGGGGACAATATACTGCCCTGTCTGACACCACTGCTCACACCAAATGGGGATGAATGACTCTTCCCCCATTTCACCAGCATCTTCTGATATGCGTACCAGTAAATCAGGATACGTACTAAGTACTTGGGAACCCCCCTGTCAATCATTTTCCTAAACAACATCCTGTGATTAACATGATCAAACGCCTTAGAGGCGATCAAACGCCTTATATCTGCCACAGGAGTTCACTTTTCACTTTTCTTCATCTTGCCTGCTGAAGATGTTTTGGACTTTATTTAAAAAATATTTTTAACGCCACACATGTGATGGATAATGCTTGTTGGAATATTTTAGGAATACTATCTTCTTGGAACATAAGTCAGTATTATACAGTAATAAGTGACATTCAGCTGTTTGTTTTATGTCATTTAAGCACAGTTCTGGTACTTAAAAATCATAAAAACCCAGGAGCTTCGGGGGGCTTTGCCCCCCTTACCCCCCCAACGGGGCTCTGCCCCGGACCCCGCTGGGTGACTGTGTCCCCCAGACCCCCTGCTAAATTTTCAGATAATTTCCCCAACCCCAAATCACATCCCTATTAACCATTTAAAATATATCAGTTTAAGACGTACATTTATGGATTTGGTTTGAACTCCTGCACAAGCCATTTCCCATTGTTCCTCTGAGATTTCAATTTGCAGGTCCTCTTTCCAGTCATTCAGTCTTTTCTGTGAGTTTTAACATGAGAATAGTGTCAATGAGTTGTAAAACTCTGAAATAATACTCTTTCTCTTACTATCTTTCATCAAAATTTTTTCCAAAAATGAATAAGTAGGTCGGGTGAGAGCATTATTTTGATTTGATCGAATAAAATTTCTAAGCTGAAGATATTTAAAAAAGTGTGTTCTATTAAGATTGAATTTAAGGGACTTCTGGTTATGGCGGCCACGTAGAAGGACGTGTTTCACTCTGCTCTGCTCCTAATAAAAAAAAAAAATAGGCTAAAACTCTCTCAATTGGAGCAAAAACGTATCCTAGCGTTTAAGCGCAGATATGGTAAAAAACCAAGGCTGTGAAATCAGGCGGATGAAAAACTGATTCGTCGAGACAATCCAAGTTAACAGACTTCCACGCTAGTTACGAAGCAGGAAAATCTCCAGGGACCATGGCTGAGGACGGAGCTAGCAGCGGAGCGGTGGCTGCCGAAGGAACGAACGCGGTCCTTGCCGCTATCGGCGCTATGAGAGCAGACTTTTCGTCTAAGTTTGACGGAATTATAGCAGCGATAGAAGGCATGAGAAAAGAAATAAGCGACTGTATGGAACGAGTATCGCAGGCAGAGCTCCGGATCTCCAACGCTGAAGATGACGTCACCAGCCTACAATTAAAGGCCCAAACATTGGAATTAAAAAATAAACGTCTGGAAGATAACGTCTTGGATTTAGAATCCCGGTCGAGACAGAATAATTTAAGGCTGGTGGGCCTTCCGGAGGGGGCGGAGGAACAGGATGCATGTTCCTTTTTGGAAAAGTGGATTCCAGAGGCGCTGAACAACGCAGATCTACAGTCATCAGTCGTCTTGGAGAGCGCACACCGAATTGGCCCACCGAGAGATAAGAAGACATCACCGAGGACGCTGATTATGAGGTTCCTTAACTACAAAGACAAGATGACGGTCTCCAACGCGGCACGTACTAAAGGAGAAATCAAATATCAGGATCAACAGGTGCGGTTCTACCCAGATTTGGCCACAGGAATCCAACAATTAAGGAAACAGTTTGACCCTGCCCGTAAAGAGCTACGCAGCCTCGGGATTCGTCACGGAGTGATTTATCCTGCAAGACTGCTGGTCACATATAAAGGGAGAACTCATATCTTCAAGACCCCTCAGGCAGCGCAGGAACTCATTAAGCAGATCCAAGGAGAGACTGGCGAGAGCTAAGCATGAAGCAAGAACAAGATATAAAGGTAGAACATTTAAGCATGTGTACAAGTATCTGACTGATTTGAAACATATAGCAAGTCTACAAAATATAGATTGTATTATATATATATATAAAAAAAACCTATGATGTACAAAGTTGCTATAAAATTTTGGAGTTAAGTTAGAAAAACTACAGAAGAGAGTTATTGTCATGTCATTAAAAGTAGCAGAGACAGGGTGATTGAGAGGAGAAAGAGAGAGTGGTTTGACTGAACCTCACGAGGGAGGAGCAGATTCAGGCTATAACGGGAGACGGAATTTTTTTTTTATTTTGGGGGGATTACCACGAATGTGGGGAGGGGGAATTTGTTTTTGTGTAGTTTGTGGGATGAATGTTCAACCATTCATGTTTTTGCTTCTCTGTATGAGCATGCTTATTTTGCAAGGTAATCTCAAACTCTTTATCGATCATAGACCAAAGCGTTAATCTTAATTTAACATCATGGAATTGCAGAGGTCTACAAAACCTAAAAAAACTTAAAACAAGTTTTGAATAAAATAAAAGACATAGGCTAAAAAATTGTGTTTTTACAAGAAACTCATCTAATAGAGGAAGATGTAAAAAGAATAAGGAGGAGATGGCAGGGAAGTGTGTTCACCTCATCATTTTCATCCCGAGCCAGGGGAGTTATGACTCTCATACATAAAACAGTTCCATTGCAAGTGAAAAATGTAATTGGAGATAAATTGGGAAGATATCTAATCATCCAAGGATCTTTGTTATTAGAAAATATAAATCTGGTGAACTTATATGGTCCCAATATAGATGATCAAAACTTCTTTGATAATTTATTTCTTACTTTAGCATCACTCACAGGGCAACATATAATAGCAGGGGATTTTAATTGTACATTGAATCCCAGTATAGATAGATCAACAGGACAGGATTGTACGCACAATGGATGTAGGATGACCATTAATCACTCTATGAAAGAATTGAGATTGCTAGATATATGAAGAGAAATGAAACCACAAGTCAAAGCCTATTCTTGCTATTCTGATACCTACAAGACATTTTCACGTATTGACTATTTTTTTGATCTCTACAGAATTAAGGTCCAAGATTCAAAATTGTTTCTATGATAACATCGTGATATCTGATCTCGCACCCTGCTGTCTAATATATGTAGATAAGAAATTGACAAAGGTTCCAGGTAGGTGGCAATTTCAGCATAAATGGCTTCAGGATGAAGAATTTGTTAAGTACATAGAAAAACAGATAGATGAGTTCTTTGATATCAATACTACACAAACATCAGCATGTACAAAGTGGGAAGCTTTTAAAACTTTTATTAGGGGGCACATTAATAGTTATACAGGTTCAAAATCTAGGAAGACTCGAGAGGAGAGAGTCCAATTGGAACGTAAAATAAAAATTCTTCAAGAAAAAGTGTATGCAGGAAGTAATCCAAAATTAGAGAATGAATTACTGATTCTGAGAGCTGAATATGACAAAAAATCAGCCAATAGAGCTGCCTCGAGTCTTCTAAGATTGAAGCAAACCTTTTATGAACAAGGTAAATTATTGGCATGGCAGATTAAACAATTAGAATTTAAAACACCAATTACCAGTATTATAAGTAACGGACAGGCAGTTGTAGATCCTTTAGAAATTAATAGTGTCTTCAGAGATTATTATGAAAAATTATATGATACAAAAAATGAAACTGACTTAACAAAACTAAATGGGTTTTTGGACGGATTATCTATACCGTGTATTCCAAATGAAAATAGGAAGATACTGGAGTCTAAAATTAGTCAAGAAGAAGTTGGGCTAGCCATTGATAATATGAAATCAGGAAAAAGTGCGGGACCTGCTGGTCTTCCAGTTGACATCTATAAAAAAAATTTAAGAATAAATTAATAAAACCATTTTTGGAAATGGTTTTAGAAGCATTTCAAAATAGTAATTTACCACCATACATGAATAATGTCTTAATTATACTGTTACCAAAACCAGGTAAACCCTCTAATAAATGTGAAAACGTTTACCTGGTTTTGGTAACAGTATAATTAAGGCATTATTCATGTATGGTGGTAAATTAACATTTTGAAATGCTTCTAAAACCATTTACAAAAGTGGTTTTATTAATTTATTCTTAAATTTTTTTATAGACGTCAACTGGAAGACCATCTGGTCCTGCTCTTTTTCCTGATTTCATATTATCAATGGCTTGCCCAACTTCTTCTTGACTAATTTTAGACTCCAGTATCTCCCTGTTTTCATTTGGAATACATGGTATAGATAATCCACCCAAAAACCCATTTAGTTTTAAGTCAATTTCATTTTTTGTATCATATAGTTTTTCATAATAATTTCTAAAGACGCTATTAATTTCTAAAGGATCTATAACTACCTGTCCGTTACTTATAATACTGGTAATTGGTGTTTTAGATTCTAATTGTTTAATCTGCCATGCCAATAATTTTCCTGATTTTTCACCTTGTTCATAAAAAGTTTGTTTCAATTTTAGAAGACTCGAGGCAGCTCTATTCGCTGATTTTTTTGTCATATTCAGCTCTCAGAATCAGTAATTCGTTCTCTAACTGTGGGTTACTTCCTGCATACACCTTTTCTGGAAGAATTTTTATTTTGCGTTCCAATTGGAGTCTCTCCTCTTGGGTCTTCTTAGATTTTGAACCTGTATAACTAATAATATGTCCCCTAATAAAAGCTTTGAAAGCTTCCCACTTTATACATGCCGTTGTTTGTGTAGTATTGATATCAAAGAACTCATCTCTCTGTTTTTCTATGTACTTAACAAATTCCTCATCCTGAAGCCATTTATGTTGAAAATGCCACCTAACTGGGTCCTTTGTCAATTTCTTATCTACATATACTAGACAGTAGGATGCATGATGAGAGATCACAGTGTTATCATAGAAGCAGTTTTGAATCTTGGACCTTCATTCTGTAGATATCAAAAAGTAGTCAATACGTGAGAATGTCTTATAGGTATTAGAATAACAAGAATAGGCTTTGACTTGTGGTTTCATTTCTCTCCATATATCTAGCAATCTCAATTCTTTCATAAAATGATTGATGGTCATCCTACATCCATTGTGCGTACAGTCCAGTCCTGTTGATCTATCTATACTGGGATTCAATGTACAATTAAAATCCACTGCTATTATATGTTGCCCTGCAAGTGATGATAAAGTGAGGAATAAATTAACAAAGAAGTTATGATCATCAATATTGGGACCGTATAAGTTCACCAGATTTATATTTTCTAATAGCAGAGATCCTTGGATGATTAAATATCTTCCAAATTTGTCTCCAATTACATTTTTCACTTGAATTGGGACTGTTTTGTGTATGAGAGTCATAACTCCCCTGGCTCAGGATGAAAATGATGAGGTGAACACGTTACCTTGCAATCTTCTCCTAATTCTTTTTACATCCTCCTCTATTAGATGAGTTTCTTGTAAAAAATACAATTTTCGAATCTATGTCTTTTATTTTATTCATGACTTGTTTAAGTTTAAGATTTTGTAGACCTCTGCAGTTCCATGAAATTAAATTAAGATTAACGCTTTGGTCTATGATCAATAAGGAGTTTGAGATTACCTTGCAATATGAAAATACTCACACAGAGAAGCAAAAACATGGATGATAGAACATTCATCCTACAAACTAAACAAAAACAAATTCCCTTTCCCCACATTCGTGGTAAACCCCCCCAAAATTCCATCCAGCTACAATGCTCTGCACTGTGTGTCTGTGTATATATATATATTTATAGTAATATGTACATATGTATATTAGCTGCTCTTGCTTCTTTTTTTTTTTTTTTCCCTTGCCTTCTGATTGTTGCTCTGAGTGTTGCTATCCCTGTGCTGTTGCAATCCTGGAATTTCCCCATTGTGGGACTAATAAAGGCTTATCTTATCTTAAATATTCTGTCTCCCTTTGTAGCTAGTGACTGTTCCACACCTGGGAGGATCAGTCAAACCACTTTCTCTTTCTCCTCTCAATCACCCTGACACTACTACTGCAGTGAGGCAAAAAAGTATTTAGTCAGCCACCAATTGTGCAAGTTCTCCCACTTAAAAGATGAGAGAGGTCTCCAATTTTCATCATAGGTATACCTCAACTATGAGAGACAAAATGAGAAAAAAAATCCAGAAAATCACATTGAAAGATTTTTAATGAATTAATTGGTAAATTCCTCAGTAAAATAAGTATTTGGTCACCTACAAACAAGCAAGATTTCTGGCTCTCACAGACCTGTGACAACTTCTTTAAGAGGCTCCTCTGTCCTCCACTCGTTACCTGTATTAATGGCACCTGTTTGAACTCGTTATCAGTATAAAAGACACCTGTCCACAACCTCAAACAGTCAGACTCCAAACTCCACTATGGCCAAGACCAAAGAGCTGTCAAAGGACACCAGAAACAAAATTGTAGACCTACACCAGGCTGGGAAGACTGAATCTGCAATAGGTAAGCAGCTTGGTGTGAAGAAATCAACTGTGGGAGCAATTATTAGAAAATGGAAGACATACAAGACCACTGATAATCTCCCTCGATCTGGGGCTCCACGCAAGATCTCACCCCGTGGGGTCAAAATGATCACGAGAACGGTGAGCAAAAATCCCAGAACCACACGGGGGGACCTAGTGAATGACCTGCAGAGAGCTGGGACCAAAGTAACAAAGGCTACATCAGAAACACACTACGCCGCCAGGAACTCAAATCCTGCAGTACCAGACGTGTCCCCCTGCTTAAGCCGGTACATGTCCAGGCCCGTCTGAAATTTGCTAGAGAGCATTTGGATGATCCAGAAGAGGATTGGGAGAATGTCATATGGTCAGATGAAACCAAAATAGAACTTCTTGGTAAAAACTCAACTTGTCGTGTTTGGAGGAGAAAGAACACCATACCTACTGTGACGCATGGGGGTGGAAACATCATACTTTGGGGCTGTTTTTCTGTAAAGGGACCAGGACGACTGATCCGTGTAAAGGAAAGAATGAATGGGGCCATGTATCGTGAGATTTTGAGTGAAAACCTCCTTCCACCAGCAAGGGCATTGAAGATGAAACTTGGCTGGGTCTTTCAGCATGACAATGATCCCAAACACACCGCCCGGGCAATGAAGGAGTGGCTTTGTAAGAAGCATTTCAAGGTCCTGGAGTGGCCTAGCCAGTCTCCAGATCTCAACCCCATAGAAAATCTTTGGAGGGAGTTGAAAGTCTGTGTTGCCCAGCGACAGCCTCAAAACATCACTGCTCTAGAGGAGATCTGCATTGAGGAATGGGCCAAAATACCAGCAACAGTGTGTGAAAACCTTGTGAAAACTTACAGAAAACGTTTGACCTCTGTCATTGCCAACAAAGGGTATATAACAAAGTATTGAGATGAACTTTTGTTATTGACCAAATACTTATTTTACTGAGGAATTTACCAATTAATTCATTAAAAATCGTTCAATGTGATTTTCTGGATTTGTTTTTTCTTATTTTGTCTCTCATAGTTGAGGTATACCTATGATGAAAATTGGAGACCTCTCTCATAGGGTATAGGTATACCTATGATGAAAATTGGAGACCTCTCTCATCTTTTAAGTGGGAGAACTTGCACAATTGGTGGCTGACTACTTTTTTACCCCACTGTATTCTTTTGACATTAACTCTCTTCTGTAGCTTTTTCAACATAACTTCAAAGTTTTATAGCAACGTTGTATATCATAACATTTTTTTTAATACAGTCTGTATTTTGTAGACATGCTTATGATTCAGATCAATCAGATGTCTGTACATACAGTATGCTTAAATGTTGTACCTTTGTCATGCTCATGCTTAGCTCCCACCAGTCTCCTTTTGGATTTGCTTGATGAGCTCCTGCGCCTCTTGAGGGGTCTTGAAGGTGTGGATTCTCCCCTTATATGTGACCAGCAGTCTTGCCGGATGAATTACTCCGTGACGAATCCCTAGGTTGCGCAGCTCTTTGCGGGCGGGGTCGAACTGTTTCCCCAATTGTTGTATTCCTGCAGCCAAGTCCTGGTAGAATCGCACTTGTTGGTCCTGGTACTTAATTTCCCCTTTAGCTCGCGCCGCATTGGTGACTGTCTTTGTAGTTAAGGAACTTCATAATCAGTGTCCTCGGTGGTGTCTTATAATCTCTCAGTGGGCCGATTCGGTGAGCTCTCTCTAAAACAACCAATGACTTCAGATCCACGTTATTCAGTGTTTCTGGAATCCACTTTTCCAAAAAGGAACATGGGTCCCGTCCCTCCGTTCCCTCCGGGAGGCCCACCGGCCTCAAATTATTCCGTCGCAAGCGGGATTCCAAGTCTAGGACATTGTCTTCCAGACTTTTGCATTTCAATTCCAGTGTTTGCAGTTTAGTTTGCAGGCTGGTAACATCATCTTTAGCGCTTGATATTGGGAGCTCCACCTGCAACACTCGCTCCATGCAGTCGTTTATTTCCTTTCTCATACCTTCTATCGCTGCTATAATCCCATCGAATTTAGACGAAAACTCTGTTCTCATGGAGTTAATGGCAGTGAGCACTACGTTTGTCCCCTCTTCAGCTGTTCCTGCTCCGCCGTTGGCTCCCTCTTCCGCCATTGCCTCTGGAGTTTTCTCTTTCGCCTTGAGCGTGAAAGTCTGTTAGCTTGGGTTGTTTTGTCGAGTTACCTTTTCCTCCACCTAATTTTCCAACCTTGGTCTTTACCATATCCGCGCCAAAACATTGGGATGGGTTTTTGTTCCAATTAAGAGAGTTTTAGTAAAATTTTTATTTTCACAAGCAGAGCAGTGTGAAGCACGTCTTCCTACGTGACCGCCATAACTGGAAGTCAGGTTTGTGTTTTTATTAAAATCTGGGTTGATTAAGTGATCAATGGTTGCAAAAAAGGACTTTAGGGTTATTGTTATGTGTTGAGATTATGTTGGGAAAATACTCTGTTCTCGATGTCTTGACTGCATTATTGTATTTTTTTAATTTATTCTGTAGTGTTTGGTAATTGATAGTTAATTTGTTTTTCCTCCATTTTCTCTCAGCCATCCTGCACTGTCTTCAGTTTTTGGATTTGGTTGTTTCTCCATGGAGGCTTTGGTTTATTCCCAACTGTCCTTGAGATTACTGGGACAACTCTGTCAACGGTTGATCTTAATTTACTGTTAAAATTATCAACAATAAAATCACAGGATGCAGATAAAATAACTGGGGGAATGTTGTGTAAGAGTTTGATAAAATTAGCAGCCACTTCAGGTGTCAGATGGCGCTTCCTCACAATTCGCACCGAGGTCACCCGTTGCATAAAACCAGTGATGTTAAAAAACACACAGTAATGGTCAGATACAGCCAAGTCAACAACAGAGGACACACTCGTGGGCAGGTCATGGCTAATGACAAGATCCAGAGTCCGTCCCTTGTTGTGAGTCTGCTGCATGACATATTTTTTTTTCCACAATATCTTTATTGAACCTTTTTTTTTTTTTTTAACAAACATGATACAAACAATCAAACACTAACACTAAAGTACTACAAAAAAAAAAATGCACTAAAAACACCAACAACCACCAACAAAATCAAGTCTTCAACAATGCTCCTCTGTTTAGTCTAGACAATCCAATACATAAGTATACATATTATGTTCACCAGTTTGGAATTTACAAGGTCCACACACATCATTCACCTTCTTCTTCAAGAGTTATGTTTAAATTTTTTACATAATCAATAAAAGGTCTCCATATATTCTCAAACACAATTTCCTTTGATTTCAGTATATATGTTATTCTTTCTAATGGAAGGTTTGTTAACATCTGTCTTAACCACTGAGTCACATCTGGTCTATGAGTCTTTTTCCATAATAGTGCAATACATTTTTTGGCATTAAGCAAACTGAGGTCTATGAATGTTCTTTCACTTTTATTAAAATTATGCTTTTCTGGGTACAGACCCAACAAAAACAGTTTAGGATTCAATATGATTTGTTTTGAAATTATTTTTTCAATTGTTACCCTCACCTCTTCCCAAAACATTCTTATTAATCTACATTCCCATAAACAATGAAATAGGGTTCCTTTACTTTCCATGCATTTTGTGCATGTATCTGGTATATTTTTGTTATATCTATTTAACTCCTCCGGTGTAACATACATCCGCATTATCCATTTGAAATGTATCAATTTAAGGCGTGCATTTATTGATTTGGTTTGAGCTTCTGTACAAGCCAATTCCCATTGTTCCTCTGAAATTTCAATTTGCAGATCTTCTTTCCAGTAGTTTAATCTTTTCAGTGAATTTTCACTTGAAGATAGTGTCAATGAGTTATAAAACTCTGAAATAATACCCTTTCTTTTACTATCTTTCATCATCATTTTTTCCAAGGATGAATAAATAGGTCGAGTGAGAGCTTTATTTTGATTTGATCGAATAAAGTTTCTAAGTTGAAGATATTTAAAAAAAATGTGTTCTATTGAGATTAAATTTGATCCTCAGCTCTTCAAAAGACATTATGTTGTCTGCACATGGCAAATATAAATCCTGAATCTTTTGTATCCCTTTTAAATTCCATACTTTAAATACAGCGTCCGCTCTCCCTGGTTTAAAATATTGATTACCCCATATTGGACTAAATTGTGACAATAACTGTGGTTCTTTTAAATAGTTTTTAGCTTCACACCATATTTTGATCATATGCTTTACAAATGGATTTTTAACTTGTTTTTGTAATTTTTTTGCCGAATCTGAGTATATGAATATGGGAAGAGGTAAAGGTAAATTGTATGATTCCATTTCAGTCCAGTGAGGGAGATCATTTGATGAAAAATAATATGTCATAGACCTCAGTTGCGCCGACCAATAATACAACATAAAATTTGGACATTTCAGACCTCCACGATCAAATGGTAAATATAATAAAGACAAACGTAATCTAGCCCTCCTGTTGTTCCATATAAATTCCACTAACTTTTTTTTTATTCTTGAGAATAGATCTAAAGGTGGTGATAAGGGAATGTATTGAAATAAATAAAGTATTTTAGGTAAAATATTACTTTTAAGTATATTGATTCTCCCGATCATCGACATTGGTAGTGACATCCATCTCTGAGTTAACTCATTGATATCTGACATTAAGGCTTCATAGTTGACACTGGCGACTGATTCTAGCTTAGGCATAATATGGATTCCTAAATATTTAAACTGATTTACAACATTGAATTGATTTACCTCAGGGGCTGGGTAATTTCTCTGGGTCTCATTTAGCATTAATATTGAAGATTTAGTTTTATTTATTTTATATCCTGATATTTCCCCAAAATTCTTTATTAAATTCAACAAGGTTGGAATTGATTTTTTTAGATTCGACATAAACAAAATTATATCATCGGCGTACAGGGAGATTTTATGTTCTGTTGGTCCAACTTTAATTCCATATATTTGTGAATGTAAACGTATCGCTATCGCTAAAGGTTCAATTGCCATAGTAAACAGTAAAGGTGAAAGTGGACAGCCTTGTCGACATCCTCTATTGATTTTTATTGGTTTTGAAATATTGTTATTTGTTAGGATTTCTGCTGTAGCATTATTGTATATTATTTGAACCCATTTTATGAAATTATTTCCAAGTCCAAACCTTTGTAGGACTTCAAAAAGAAAGGGCCATTCAACTCTATCAAAGGCCTTTTCGGCGTCCAATGATAGGAGAGCTGTATCCGGTGCTTCTTTATTAAAATAAATAATATTAAATAGTCTTCTTACATTATGGAAGCCTTGTCTACCCTTTATAAAGCCATTCTGATCTCGATTAATAATATTTGGTAAAATTTCTTGTATTCGTCTTGCTAAAATTTTACAGATTATCTTAAGGTCGGCGTTTAATAGGCTTATTGGTCTCATATTTTCACATTTATTAGAGGGCTTACCTGGTTTTGGCAGCAGTATAATTAAGGCATTATTTATGTATGATGGTAAATTATTATTTTGAAATGCTTCTAAAACCATTTCCAAAAAAGGTTTTATTAATTTATTCTTAAATTTTTTATAAAGGTCAACTGGAAGACCATCTGGTCCTGCACTTTTTCCTGATTTCATATTATCAATGGCTAGCCCAACTTCTTCTTGACTAATTTTAGACTCCAATATCTCCCTGTTTTCATTTGGAATACACGGTATAGATAGTTCGTTCAAAAACCCATTTAGTTTTGTTAAATCAGGTTCATTTTTGGTATCATATAATTTTTCATAGTAATCTCTAAAGGCTCTATTAATTTCTAAAGGATCTATAACTACCTGTCCGTTACTTATAATACTGGTAATTGGTGTTTTAATTTCCAATTGTTTAATCTGCCATGCTAATAATTTTCCTGATTTTTCACCTTGTTCATAAAAAGATTGTTTCAATCTTAGAAGACTCGAGGCAGCTCTATTCGCTGATTTTTTGTCGTATTCAGCTCTCAAAATCAGTAATTCATTCTCCAACCTTGGGTCACTTCCTGCATACACTTTTTCCTGAAGACTTTTTATTTTATGTTCCAATTTAGCTCTCTCCTCTCGAGTCTTCTTAGATTTTGATCCTGTATAACTAATAATATGTCCCCTAATAAAAGCTTTGAAAGCCTCCCACTTTACACATGCTGATGTTTGTGTAGTATTGATGTCAAAGAACTCGTCTATCTGTTTTTCTATATACTTGACAAATTCCTCATCCTGAAGCCATTTATGCTGAAATTGCCATCTACCTGATTCCTTTGTCAATTTTTTATCTACATATATTAGACAACAGGGTGCATGATCAGAGATCACGATGTTATCATAAAAGCAGTTTTGAATCTTGGACCTTAATTCTGTGGAAATCAAAAAATAATCAATACATGAGAATGTCTTGTAGGTACTGGAATAACAAGAATAGGCTTTAACTTGTGGTTTCATTTCTCTCCATATATCTAACAATCTCAATTCTTTCATAAAATGATTAATAGTCATCCTACATCCAATGTGCGTACAATCCAGTCCTGTTGATCTATCCACACCTGGATTCAATGTACAATTAAAATCCCCTGCTATTATATGTTGCCCTGTAAGTGATGATAAGATGAGAAATAAATTAGCAAAGAACTTCTGATCATCTATATTGGGACCATATAAGTTCACAAGATTTATATTTTCTAATAGCAAAGAACCTTGAATGATTACATATCTTCCAAATTTGTCTCCAATTACATTTTTCACTTGAAAAGGAACTGATTTATGTATGAGAGTCATAACTCCCCTGGCTCGGGATGAAAATGAAGAGGTGAATACACTTCCCTGCCATCTACTCCTAATTCTTTTAACATCCTCCTCTATCAGATGAGTTTCTTGTAAAAACACAATTCTTGAACCCATGTCCTTTATTTTATTCATAACTTGTTTAAGTTTTTTTAAATTTTGTAGACCTCTGCAATTCCATGAAGTTAAATTAAGATTAACACTTTGGTCCATGATCAATAGAGAGTTTGGGATTACCTTACAGTGTAAACATGCTCATACAGAGAAGCAAAAACATGAGTGGTTGAACATTCATCCTACAAACTACACACAAACAAATTTCCCCTTCCCACACTTGTGGCAAACCCCCCAAAATCAAAAGAAAAATTCTGTCTCCCGATATAGCCATCGACCGTTCCACACCCACGGGGAACAGCCTAAGCCACTCCTTCTTCATCCTCCCAATCACCCTAACTCTACTGCTTTTAATGACGTAACATTAACTCTCCTCTGTAGTTTTCCAACTTAACTCCAAAATTTTTAACAACTTTGTACATCATAGTTTTTTTTTTTTTTTTTGTTTTTTTTTTTTTTTTAATATATAATACAATCTATATTTTGTAAACTTACTATTTACTTCAAGTCAGTCAGATGCCTGTGCAAATGCTTAATTATTCTACCTTATATTTTGTTCATGCTTAGCTCCCACCAGTCTCTTCTTCTTCTTTGATCTTCTTGATGAACTCCTGCGCCTCCTCTGGGGTCTTGAAGATGTGGGTTCTGCCCTCATACGTGGTCAGCAGTCTCGCAGGATAGATTACACCATGACGAATCCCAAGGTTGCGCAGCTCCTTACGTACGGGATCAAACTGCTTCCTCAATTGCTGGATTCCTGTGGCCAAATCTGGGTAGAACCGCACCTGCTGGTCCTGGTGTTTAATCTCTCCTTTAGCACGTGCAGCGTTGAAGATCTTCATCCTGTCTCTGTTGCTAAGAAACTTCATAATTAAGGTCCTCGGCGGTCCCTTATCTCTCCGTGGGCCAATACGATGTGCTTTTTCCAGAACCACTGCTGATTGCAACTCCTCGCTGCCCAGCACCTCCGGAATCCACTTTTCCAGAAAGGAACATACGTCCCGACCTTCTGATTCCTCTGGAAGACCCACCAGCCTCAAATTATTCTGTCTCGACCGAGATTCCAAATCCAAAATATTATCTTCCAGAGATTTATTTTTTTTTTTCCAAAGTGCGCACCTTTAATTGAAGACGGGTGACGTCATCTTCAGCACTAGCGAGACGGAGCTCCATCTGCGCCGTTCGTTCTACACAGTCACCCAATTCCTTTCTTATTCCTTCCAACGCTGTCATAATCCCATCAAATCTAGAGGAAAAGTCCGCTCTCATTGAACTCATGGCAGCCATCAGCGCATCTGCGCCTCCCCCCGCAGACATCGCACCGTTGCCAGCCTCCTCCGCCATATATGGAGTTTTGTTTGCTGCGTCACAGACCTGAAAGTCCGTTAATTTGGACTGTTTCGGCGGCTCGCTTTTTCCTTTTCCTGGTTTTCCAGCCTTAGGCTTCGCCGACATATCCTCGCCCAAATGCTGGGATACGTTCTGTCCCAAATGAGAGAGTTATTTGCCGATTTTTTTTCTCCAGGAGCAGAGCAGAGCGAGACACGTCCGTCCTACGTGGCAGCCATAACCGGAAGTCTGCATGACATATTGAGTAAAATTCATGGACGTGAGCAGGTCATTAAAATCTTCTGACATATGGTCACCCTGCTTATCAGTGTGTAAATTAAAATCACCAGAAATGAGAATAAAATTATATGAGGAGTGGATTATTGATAAAAACTCAGAGAACTCATTAATAAAAACAGGGCAGTATTTGGGTGGTCTGTCAACTGTGACACATAAAATTGCGGGGTTGCTAAAGACAAAAGTGTGGTGCTCAAATGTGGTATACAGCCATGGACAAAATTGTTGGTACCCCTCTGTTAATGAAAGAAAAACCCACAATGGTCACAGAAATAACTTGAATCTGATAAAAGCGGTAATAAATAAAAATTCTATGAAAATTAACCAAAGAAAATCAGATAATGCTTTTGAATTGTGATTTAAGAGAATTACTTTAAAAAACAAACTCATGGACAAAAATGATGTTACCCCTAGTAAAGACTGAAAATATTGTGACCATAGGGACATGTTCAACCAAGATGTGTCCTCTAATTAACATCACAGGTGTCTACAAACTTGTAATCAGTCAGTCGGCCTATTTAAAGGGTGACAGTGTTTCCTCACTGTCACCCTCATTATCACTGTGCTGTTTGGTGACATGGTGTTTACCACACTAAACATGGACCAGAGGAAGCAAATGAGAGAGCTGTCTCAGGAGATTAGAAAGAAAATTATAGACAAGCATGTCACTGGCAAACAAAATGAATGAACTACGGCTTCGGATCACCAACAATAAGAGACTTATGAACTGCAATATCATGATTTTCACGGAAACATGGCTACACAGTGGAATACCCGACAATGCTATTGAGCTAGCCGGCCTACACACACTCCGGGCAGACAGAGCAGCAGATGACTCCGGTAAGACCAGAGGTGGGGGATTGTGCATTTATATTAACAAGGCTTGGTGCACGAACTCTGTCACTGTTGAGAGACACTGCTCAGCTAACCTGGAGTTTCTCATGGTTAAATGTAGACCTTTCTATCTGCCACGTGAGTTCACTTGTACCATCATAACAGCCGCTTACATTTCTCCGGATGCTAATGCTAAGCTTGCTATGAAAAAACTGCATGCAGCTATTAGCAAACAACAAACTGCACACCCAGAGGCAGCATTTATTGTGGCGGGTGATTTTAACCACTCTAACCTCAAGACAGTGCTTCCTAAATTCTACCAGCATGTCTCCTGTCACACAAGAGGGGACAAAACATTGGACCATGTTTACACCAATATTGTGGGAGCCTACACAGCAACTCCCCTCCCCCACCTAGGTCAGTCTGATCACTTATCCTTGTTCCTTACCCCCAAGTATGTACCGCTCATCAACCGGGTGAAGCCATCAGTGAGGACCATCAAAGTGTGGCCAGAGGGGGTTGACTCTGTACTCCAGGAGAAGTTTAGGAACACAGACTGAAGTATGTTCACCTCTCAGGCTACCTGTGGCTCCCACATAAACATCGACTCTTACACCCACTCAGTCCTGCACCATATCAACACCACTATTGACAGTGTCACCACGGAAAGACAGATCACCACGTACCCAAATCAGAAGCCGTGGATGAACAGAGAAGTGCGGCTTCTGCTAAAGGCACATAACAATGCCTTTAGATCTGGTGATGCACAGGCCTACAGTTCATCCAGGGCAGATCTGAAGAGGGGCATCAAGAAGGCCAAGCACAGCTACAAGCTGAAGGTGGAGGAACATTTTGGGGACTCTGACCCCCGACACATGTGGCAGGGCATTCAAGCTATCTCTGATTATAAGCCCAGCAACTCCATACCTATAGCCATGACTGTGCCCTTTCTCAGTGAGCTAAATGACTTCTATGCTCGTTTTGACAAGGACAATAACGAAAAGAACATCAATTTCCCACCCTCTGACGACCTCCACCACCTCACACTCACCCACACCGACGTCCGTAATGCACTGAGTCATGTCAACGTACGTAAGGCTGCTGGCCCTGACGGCATTCCTGGGCGTATGCTGAGGGCATGCGCTGAGCAGCTGGCAGGGGTCTTCACAGACATCTTCAACCTGTCCCTGGCCCAGGCCGTGGTACCAGCGTGCTTCAAGACCACTTCAATAGTACCAGTGCCGAAACATTCAACACCATCGTGCCTAAATGACTATCGCCCTGTGGCACTGACGCCCATAGTCATGAAGTGCTTTGAGCGACTGGTCTTGGCACAGCTCAAAAAATGCCTGCCCCCTACACTGGACCCTCACCAGTTTGCCTACCGGAGCAACAGGAGTACAGAGGATGCGGTTTCTACAGCGCTGCACTATGTACTCTCACACCTGGATGACAAGAACACCTATGCAAGAATGCTGTTTGTTGACTTCAGCTCAGCATTCAACACAGTTATCCCCTCCAAGTTGATCACTAAACTTGGGGACCTGGGATTCAGTACCTCCACCTGCAACTGGATCATGGATTTTCTGACCAACAGACCCCAGCATGTTAGGTCAGGCCCCAACCGTTCTTCCGTCATCACACTCAACACTGGTGTACCACAGGGCTGTGTGCTCAGCCCATTCCTCTACTCCCTCTTCACCCATGACTGCAGGCCTATGTATGGATCCAATTCCATCATAAAGTTCGCAGATGACACCACGGTGATTGGACTCATCAGGGACAACGATGAGTCAGATTACAGGGCAGAGGTTGAGCACTTGGCTACTTGGTGCACTGACAATAACCTGCTCCGTAACACCAGCAAAACCAAGGAGCTCATAGTGGACTACAGGAAGGAGAGGGGAGAGACACATGACCCCATCCATATCAATGGCATAGCTGTTGAACGTGTCCCCAGCTTCAAATTCCTGGGGACCCACATCTCGGAGGACCTGTCCTGGTCAGTTAACACCACCAGCCTGATCAAGAAGGCCCATCAGCGCCTCTTCTTCTTGAGGACACTGAAGAAGAACCATCTGTCAACTGACATCCTGGGCAACTTCTACCGCTGCGTGATAGAGAGTACCCTGACCAACTGTGTCACAGTCTGGTATAGGAGCTGCTCTGTCGCTGACCGTAAGGCGCTGCAGCGGGTGGTGAAAACCGCCCAACGCATCACAGGGACTCCACTTCCAGTTATAGAGGACGTCTACAGGAAAAGATGTCTGCGCCGGGCACGCAGCATTCTTAGGGACTCCAACCATCCTGCTCATGGACTGTTCCAGCTTCTCCCCTCCAGAAGGCGTTTCAGAAGCCTTCGGATTAGAACCAGCAGGTTTAGGAACAGTTTCTTTCCAACAGCTGTCACGTTATTGAACTTAGTTCCCCGCTGACTCTCTTACCATCATCTCTTACCATCCTCACCTGTACATAACTGCCCATCTAACTTATTGTACATTATTTGCACATAACAGTACTCTTAACTTTCTGCACTGCTGCATATATTTGCATATATTTGCTTAAATTGCACATACTGTTAATTACCGTATATACTGCATTGCTGTCCTTTGCACTTCTGATTGGATGCTAAACTGTGTTTTGTTACCTTGTACATGTGTAATGACAATAAAGTTGAATCTAATCTAATCTAATCTAAAGGTAAAGGCAATAAGACCATCTCCAAGCAGCTTGATGTTCCTGTGACTACAGTTGCACATATTATTCAGAAATTTAAGATCCACGGGACTGTAGCCAACCTCCCTGGATGTGGCCGCAGGAGGAGATGGATAATATGAATGGTAACAAAAGAGCCCAGAACAACCTCTAAACACATTCAAGGTGAACTCCAAGGTCAAGGTACATCAGTGTCAGATCGCACCATCCGTCGTTGTTTGAGCCAAAGTGGACTTCATGGGAGACGACCAAGGAGGACACCACTGTTGAAAACAAATCATAAAAAAGCCAGACTGGAATTTGCCAAACTGCATGTTGACAAGCCACAAAGCTTCTGGGAGAATGTCCTATGGACAGACGAGACAAAACTGGAACTTTTTGGCAATGCACATCAGCTCTATGTTCACAGATGCAAAAATGAAGCATACCAAGAAAAGAACACTGTCCCTACTGTGAAACATGGAGGAGGTTCTGTTATGTTCTGGGGCCTTTGCTGCATGTGGCACAGGGTGTCTTGAATCTGTGCAGAGTACAATGAAATCTCAACACTATCAAGGTATTCTAGAGAGAAATGTGCTGCCCATTGTCAGACAGCTTGATCTCAGTCACAGGTCATGGGTCTTGCAACAGGATAATGACCCAAAACACACAGCTAAAAACACCCAAGAATGGCTAAGAGCGAAACATTGGACTATTCTAAAGTGGCCTTCTATGAGCCCCGATCTAAATCCTATTGAACATCTGTGGAAAGAGCCGAAACATGCCATCTGGAGAAGGCACCTTTCAAACCTGAGACAACTGGGGCAGTTTGCTCATGAGGAGTGGGCCAAAATACCTACTGAGAGGTGCAGAAGTCTCATTGACAGTTACAGAAATCGTTTGATTGCAGTGATTGCCTCAAAACGTTGTGCAACAAAATATTAAGTTAAGGGTACCATCATTTTTGTCCAGGCCTGTTTCATGAGTTTGTTTTTTAAAATAATTCTGTTGAACCACAATTCAAAAGCATTGTCTGATTTTTATTGGTTAATTTTCATAGACTTTTTATTTATTACCACTTTTGTCAGATTCAAGTTATTTTTGTGACCATTGTGGGTTTTTCTTTCATTAACAGAGGGGTACCAACAATTTTGTCCATGTGTGTATTGATCAGGTAAGATTTGCTTTACTGCAAGTGAGGAAGAAAGAATAGAAGCAGTACCCCCACCCTTCCTACATCAGCTTCTGTGTGGACAACACCGTACCCACCAAGACCATATGGTGTTGCTCGAACAACAAACCCTGGATCAACCCTGAGATAAAAACACTTCTGAGAGAGAAGCAGAGGATCTTCAGGTCGGGGAACAGGGAGATGCTGAAGTCCGTACAGAGGGAGCTGAGGAGGAAGATCAGAGAAGGCAAGGACAGCTTCAGGAAGAAGATGGAGGACAAGCTGCAACAGAGCGACATCGGCGGGGTCTGGAGAAACCTTAAAACCATCTCTGGGCTCCAGAATACCTCCTTCCAGGCCACGGGGGGCAGGGAGTGGGCGAACAATCTGAACCTGTTTTTTAGTAGGTTTGACCAACCGCCCTCCCCCCCCGACTGCACAACAACCACTGCTGCCTCTAAAGCCATCGAGACCTGCTGTCCACTCCCCACTCCACCAACACCCCCCCACTCCCAGCACACAGCCCCCCAACCTGACCCTCACTAAGACCCAGGTCAGGACGGAGCTGAGGAAGATCAAGACGAGGAAGGCCTCGGGACCGAACGGCATCAGTGCGAAGCTCCTCAAATCCTGTGCAGACCAGCTGTGTGGGATTGTGGAGCACATCTTCAACCTGAGCCTGAAGCTGGGGGAGGGTACCACAGTTGTGGAAAACATCTTGTGTGGTACCTGTACCAAAGACTTCCCACCCCAAAGACCTGAACGGCTACAGACCAGTGGCCCTGACGTTTCACATGATGAAGACCCTGGAGAGGCTGCTCCTTGCTCACCTCCGCCCCCTGGTGGGACCAGCGATGGATCCACTCCAGTTCGCCTACCAGCATGGCATTGGGGTGGAGGATGCCGTGATCTTCCTCCTTCACCGTTCTCTGTCCCACCTGAAGAAGCCCGGGAATGCGGTGAGGATCATGTTCTTTGACTTCTCCAGTGCTTTCAACACCATCCAACCGATGATCCTGAAGGACAAGCTGCTGTGCGCAGGGGTGGACCAGCACCTGTCATCATGGATCCTGGACTACCTCACTAACCGGCCACAGTTTGTGAGAACCCGGGATTGTGTGTCCGACACGATCATCGGTAGCACGGGGGCCCCCCAGGGAACGGTTTTGGCTCCCTTCCTGTTCACCCTTTATACTGCGGACTTCTCACACAACACAACACACTGCCATCTACAGAAGTTCTCTGACGACTCTGCAATCGTCGGCCTCATCTCCAACGGAGATGAAGCTGAGTACAGAGGACTTATCCAGGACTTTGTGGACTGGTGCCATCGGAACTGCCTACAGATCAACGCCAGGAAAACTAAGGAGCTGGTGGTGGACTGCCGCAGGCGAGGACAACCCCTCACAGCACCAGTAAACATCCAGGGAACAGACATTTTGATGGTGACATCCTGCAAGTACCTGGGTGTTCATCTGAACAATAAACTAGACTGGTCACACAATACCAACGCACTCTACAAGAAGGGACAGCGCAGGCTGTTCCTACTGAGGAGACTCAGGTCTTTTGGTGTACAAAGGGCGCTGCTGAAGACATTCTACGACACGGTGGTGGCATCAGCCATCACTTTTGGAGTGGTCTGCTGGGGCAGTGGCATTACAGCAGCCGATAGGAAGAGACTGAACAAACTGATCAAGAAAGCTAGCTCTGTCCTGGGGCAACGCCTTGACCCAGTGGAGGAGATAGGAGAGAGAAGGATGGTGGCTAAACTGTCATCTCTGCTGGAGTCCGAGTCCCACCCTATGCAGGACATACTGAACGCACTGAGGAGCTCATTTAGCAGTAGACTACATCATCCTAGGTGCGCAACCGAGAGGTTTCGCAGGTCCTTCCTACCTACGGCTGTCAGACTGTATAACCTAAGCAGGGCTGCTCGCAGAGATAGCAAAAAACCATGACGACCTAATAGTATTGAATGCAAAAGACGCAATATACTAACACAAATGGTCCCTTCCAGTATACAACTAGGACAATATCAGTTGCTACAGAGGGTGACAATATGTATGGGTACATAATCATACTATGTAGGATAACTAAGTAGACGGTTATGCTCTTTATTCCATCTAGCTACAATGCTTCGCACTGTGTTTATATGTTTATGTGTACATATGTATATTCACTGCTCTTATTTTTCTCATCTTCTTAATTATTGCTCTGAGTGTTGCTGTCCCTGTGCTGTTGCAATCCTGGAATTTCCCCATTGTGGGACTAAAAAAGGCTTATCTTATCTTCCTGCCCTTTCTTATGGAAAAAAATGAACTAAAATTTGATGGGGAGGCCTCAGTGAGGACCACTGGTGCATCCATGCCAAGCCACGTCTCCATTTGAAAATAGACAGTCAATCTTATTATCAAAATCAGGTCATTGATGATAAAAGTTTTGTTGGCAAGTGATCGTAAATTTAAAAGAGCCATATTTAGGGTAGATGGTGAGTTATTTATGGATAGGTAATTTGTTTTCTGTGGATTATTGTCAGGAGACTGATCCACAGAACGTAGGCAGCGTGGGTGTGAGTTCTTGTGAACTAAATGTTTTATAGATGGAGGTCTGTCCGTAATCAATGTCCTAATGGGGAAGGTGGGCAGTGAATGAATTTCCAGACCAGATGGTGGAGGCTGACAAAAACGGGACTGGTGCTGAATAGTAGTCTTCCTGAAGGTCAGAGATGTGAGTGGATCCGGGGGAGAGGGGTCGTGGGATGTAAACAGTCAATTGCATGATGTGGTGTATGGGGCAGCGCCTATCTCTGTTTCTCTGACTTTAGGCCATATAGCTACTGTGAGTAGTGAAAGCTGCAGTGGGTGGTCAGTCCTCAGGTAGCTCTGTGTGTGAACTTTCCTTTCCCCGTTCTATTAAGCTGAGCACCAAGCTAGAAGGTGGAAAGTACCATTTTTTAAAATATGGTCTTTGGTATGACCCGGCCAAGATTTGAACCCACAACCTCCCGGTTGTGGGGTGGATCCTCTACCAACTAGGTCACCACTCCGGTATCCATCTATAAATTCAAGACATGTCTGTCTGTTTGTGTATCTGTCTGTGTGTGTGTGTTCCTCAGATGTCTCTCAAACTGTTCTTCACACTGACCTAAGATTTTAGAAGTGCTTTGCTGAAGCTACGAAGGTGTGCATCACCGAATATGGAGTCACTCAGTCAAAATACGTAATTTTTATCAATAAAAGTTTAGCCACTGCTGTGTGACTGCTCTGTCTTCATCCCCCTGGTTTCAAGAAGTGTGGGCAGGGTTTCGGATTGACTCCGTGCTCACTGGAGAATACGCCGTATCACAGCCATGCTGATTGGATAACACAGCATCACGACCTGTCAGTCACCACAATGCTTCGCAAACATTTTAGAAGTGCTTTGCTGCTTAGGTGTGCATCCACGAGTATGGAGCCGCTCAGTCAAAATATATACCATAAACTTGCTGTGATTGCATTGGTCTAATGGATACATTCGGCATAGAGGACATGAGGTGTGTGTGTGTGTGGGGGGGGGGGTCGGCATAGAGAACGTGGGGGTGGGGGGTGCTGCAAACCTGTCAGTCACCACAGTGTTCCCTGGACAAAACAAGGAAGTGAAAAATGACAAATTTGACTAGAAAAAGATAATACTGAAGATTTAATTTAAAAAATTATACTATAAAGTTGCCGTGATTGCGTAGATCTAAAGGATAATTCGGCATGTGTGGAGAACATGAGGTGCGCAAGCAGACTGGGCAGAGCGTCAGTGGGGACCCAGGTCTGACAATTTTTTTTTTTTTTTTTTTTATTACTTATTTTGTATCCGTAGGTAGATTTGTTTTGCAGTCTGGTGACAAGCCACCAGCTGCCGGTCCCTGCGTGTGCAAGCGCCCCGTATCCCTAACCTGCATGTTTTTGGTATGTGGGAGGAAACCGGAGAAATCCCGGAGTAAACCCACGCAACACGGGGAGAACATGCAAACTCCACACAGATCACTGTTGGTCGGGGGCAGGGATCGAACCCATGATCTCATGATCCCCGCGATCCCCCGGCCGAGGGTAAACTGTGCTGCCACAGTGCTAACCACTGCACCACCGTGCAGCCCGGTGGCGCAGTGAATACCGGTGTATCAACACAGAACATGCCGGGGGAAACAGCAGCCTAACTGGGCAAACCACAGTCCTTTGCAGGGAAGCACACCCAGCCTGCCCAGTCAGTAGTAGACGGGAGTACCTGCTTCTGCTTCACCTGTGTGGTACCACTGTACTTTGCAGGACTGCAAATCCCCCCTCCCTCGCAAGTATCTAAAAATTAAAAACTTAATACCGCCATGATTGTGGAGCGGAATGGCTAGAATGACTTAACAACCAAATGCAGGACACAAAAACACCCAAATTGTTACGATCCGAGTGCTGACTCTGTCCGCGCTCGGGTGGTCCGGTATTTCTCCAGTTCTACCCCATACTGGTGCCTAGCGGCTGCCCCGGCCTTGGATGCGCTCTGCAGAGCGTGCCCAAATGCCAAGTCACGTTTCGTTACCTTGTATTCATACATGTGTAATGGCAATAAAGTTGAATCTCATCTCATCTCATCTCATTCTGGGTCTGGTCTTATGGCCTCCTCCGAGGCTTTTATTTTGACAGCATCTTGGCAGACTTCCGGCTGTCAAAGCCCAGCTGCTCCGGGACAGCTGTATGATATTGTCATTAATTACCTTTCCCCTTTTCCTGATTGGGTTCTGTTCCCCATTTAAGGAAGCAGCTGAGGTTTACTCCTCGCTGCGACCTTCACCCTATGACATCGTGCACTTCAGTGTACGTAGCTGGAGTTCCTACGCCCAACTCCAGTTTCTTCTGTGACTCTGTTCCTCATCCTCCCGTAAGTGCTAACTGCTCAGCGTAGGTTCCGTCCTCGCTGCCTTCCCTAGCCAATCTCCCGAGGTAGAGTTCTGTGTCAGAGTTTATGTGCGTGTTTTGCCCCTCGAGGCTTATCGTGTTGTCATCCTGTGTATTCATGATCTATGTTTTTTCCACAGTATTTTTTTTTAACCTTTTTTTACAAACATGGCACAAACAGTCAAACACTAACACTAAAGTAATTTAAAAATTTAAAAAAAACACAACAACAACAACACAAAAAATGTACTAAAAACAACAACCATTAACAAAAGCAAGTCAACCACAATGCTCCTCTGTTTAGTCTAGGTAATCTATTACATAAGAATACATAATATACATTCACCAGTTTGGAATTTGCAAGGTCCACACATATCATTCACCTTCTTCTTCAGAAGTTGTGTTTAATTTCTTTACATAATCAATGAAAGGTCTCCATATATTCTCAAACACATTTTCCTTTAATTTCAGTATATATGTTATTCTTTCTAGTGGAAGGTTTGTTAACATCTGTCTTAACCACTGAGTCACATCTGGTCTATGAGTCTTTGTCCACAGTAGTGCAATACATTTTTTGGCATTAAGCAAACCGAGGTCTATGAATGCTCTTTCACTCTTGTTAAAGTTATGTTTTTCTGGATACAGACCCAACAAAAACAGTTTAGGGTTCAATGTGAATTGTTTTGAAATTATTTTTTTCAATTGTTACCCTCACCTCTTCCCAAAACATTCTGATTTTTCTACATTCCCATAAACAGTGAAATAGGGTTCCTTTACTTTCCATACATTTTGTGCATGTATCTGGTATGTTTTTGTTATATTTATTTAACTCCACTGGTGTAACATACATCCACATTAACCATTTAAAATGTATCAATTTAAGACAATTTGCAGGTCTTCTTTCCAATAATTCAGTCTTTTCTGTGAGTTTTCACTTGAGAATAGTGTCAATCAGTTATAAAACTCTGAAATAATACCCTTTCTCTTACTATCTTTCGTCAAAATTTTTTCCAAGGATGAATAAGTAGGTCGGGTGAGAGCATTATTTTGATTTGATCAAATAAATTTCTAAGCTGAAGATATTTAAAAAAAAATGTGTTCTATTAAGCTTGAATTTAATCCTCAGTTCTTCAAAAGACATTATGTTATCTGAACGTGACAAATATAAGTCTTGAATCTTTTGAATCTCTTTTAAATTCCATACTTTAAATACAGTATCCGCTCTCCCTGGTGTAAAATATTGATTACCCCATATTGGGCTAAATTGTGACAGTAAGTGTGGTTCTTTTAAATATTTTTTGGTTTCACACCATATTTTGATCATGTGCTTTACAATTGGATTTTTAACTTTTTTCTGTAATTTTTTAGCCAAGTCTGAGTATATGAATATGGGAAGAGGTAAAGGTAAATTGTATGATTCAGTTTCAGTCCAGTGAGGAGGATCATTTGACGAAAAATAATATGTCATAGACCTCAGTTGTGCTGACCAGTAATACAACATAAAGTTTGGACATTTCAGACCTCCACGATCAAATGGTAAATATAGTAAGGACAAACTTAATCTAGCCTTCCTATTGTTCCATATAAATTCCACTAACTTTTTTTAATTCTTGAGAATAGATCTGAAGGTGGTGGTAAAGGTATGTTTTGAAATAAATAAAGTATTTTTGGTAAGATATTACTTGTAAGTATATTAATTCTCCCGATCATCGACATTGGTAGTGACATCCATCTCTGAAGTAACTCATTAATATCTGTCATTAAGGCTTCATAGTTGGCACTGGCGACTGATTCTAGCTTAGGCAAAATTTGAATTCCTAAATATTTAAACTGATTTACAACATTGAATTGATTTACCTCAGGAGCTGGGTGATTTCTCTGGGTCTCATTTAGCATTAATATTGAAGATTTTGTTTTATTTATTTTATATCCTGATATTTCCCCAAAGTTCTTTATTAAATTTAACAAGGTCGGAATTGATTTTTTAAAATTCGACATAAACAAAATTATGTCATCGGCATACAGGGAGATTTTATGTTCTGTTGGTCCTACTTTAATTTCATGATCTATGTTAATAAAAACGCAAACTCATCGGTTGACTATAGCGTCTCCTTGATGGCTCGCAAGAGCCATTCATGACACAAATAATGAAATAAATCATTTTTAATTAATTGAATATTTACTGACAAATGGGCAACACATGCAACAGTTGTAGTCAAACGAGTCCTTCTGCAGTGAATAATAATAGATAGATGTACTTTATTGATGTTGGGTGTTTTGTAGTTAATTCAGTTGATTACAGTTTTAAAAAAAACTGTTAACAAAATATTGCTAAAATATAAAATTTAATCAAATTCAGCTGATTAGTTTTCAAAAAACTTTTAATAACAAAATATTCCTAAAATATAAAATAATGCACTACAGTGGGTCTCAAATATTTGTAAATGTGTCCTGTTATAGCACTGCGTGGGTTTATTGATGATACAGAGAAGAAATTTAGTATTACAGTACACTGAACCTCATCACTGAACAGTGATACAAACTAAAATAATTATAATGGTGACTGAACAACTCCCATTCCCCAAAGTGCAAGATACACTGTTATGAGTATAAGTGATAAAGGATCAGACAAGTGATCTGACAAACAAATAAACAAGGGATCTGAAACAGTCGCTAATATTGGCTGTCCCATTCATTTTCAATAATTAGGTATTCTGTAATTAATAGTCATACAGTCAAATAAATCTTAGTGCCATTTAGTCCCTTTTATATTTGTCAAAGTCTAACATGTGATTGCCTACATATAGGCTACACCTGTTTGTATTCCACTTTCAAACACAGCCTACATTTGGGCCTGGAAAGCCTGATTGGGATACCTGTTTCAGACAGGAATACTTGCGTTCTACGGGCAATGCACTAGTAAGAAAGAATAAGATATAAGATTCTCTAAGAAATAAACACTTGAAATACTGTATACTGTAAATACTTTTTCCAAGATGGCGCCCACAGTGGTCGCCATGGTGTTTCGCTGCCCTTTAATTTTTTTAATTTGTTTGTTTCTGTTCATCGATTGTGCGTCTGCCAGCTCATACACCTGTGAAGAGTTATTAAATATCAGGACTCTTACTCCCACGGACCTTCTCCCAGTATTTTTAGCTCCTGCCGCCGATCTGATTCATTGTTTGGCTCAAAGAGTAAGACGGCGAAAAAGAGGAAAGCGAGGGGGGATTCTCGCTCGGCTGCGAAGGAGAGGCACGCAAACAGCCTTGCCTGGCATATTTCTATCCAATGCCAATTCTCTCTTGAACAAGGTAGAAGAATTAAGACTGCTGATGCGATTTAAGGACCTCACTTCCTCGTCTGTCATCTGTTTCTCTGAGACCTGGCTGAAAGGGAGCATACCGGACAGCGCGATCAGCCTCGAGGGATTTCAGCTGTTTCGTGCTGATCGCGTCACAGAGCTCTCCGGTAAGTCTATTGGAGGAGGAGTCTGCTTCTACATTAACAGCAGCTGGTGCTCTGATGTAACGACAACACAACACTGTTCTACCGATCTAGAATTTCTCTCTATCAACTGCAAGCCATTTTATTCCCCGCGGGAGTTTGCATCATTTTTTTTGATCGCTGTGTACGCCCCTCCCGACGCGGACGCACGCGTGGCCCAGCGCGCGCTCGCAGATCACATCCTACATGCGGAGCGGACTTTTCCAGACTCCCTGGTTATTGTGGTAGGCGACTTTAACCAGAGCAATCTGAGTCACGAGCTCCCCCGATACAAACAGTTTATTAAATGTCCAACCAGAGGCTATAACACGCTGGATCACTGTTACACTACAGTGAAGGACGCTGTTCCCCGCGCTGCGCTCGGACTATCTGATCATGTGATGGTCCACCTCATCCCCACATACAGACAGAGACTGAAACTCACTAAACCTGTTGTGACCACCACGAAGAAATTGACCAGTGAAGCTGGAGAGAATCTGAACACATGCATGGAAATAACTGACTGGGACATGTTTAAAGGAGCCACACATGATCTTAATGAGTACACAGACACTGTGATCTCATATATCAACTTCTGTGAGGAGAGCATTCTCCCATCGCGCACCAGGGTGAGGTACTCTAATGATAAGCCCTGGTTCACTGCCAAGCTCAGACAGATCAGGAAGGAGAAGGAAGCAGCGTTGAAAAGTGGAGGCAGGGACTGCTACAGGGAGGTCAAATATCGGTTTAACAGAGAGCTGAGGAGAGCTAAATCTGTGTATTCTGAGAGACTCCAGCAGCAGTTCACTGCTAATGACTCGGCTTCTGTGTGGAGAGGACTGAGGCAAATCACCAACTATCGGCCTCAGGCTTCTAAAGGTCAGGATGACAAAGCCCTTTGTCAAAAACTGTCCCAACATTACGCCCGTTTTGACACCTCGTCAGCTGTGTCCATCTCCCCCCCCTCCCCCCAGCTCCACTGCCTCCTCGGCCCCTAATTCATCAAAAGCGGTCCCCCCCCTCCTCCTCCTACTCCCCCCCGCCCTTGTCATCAGTGAGCAGGACGCGCACAGACAGTTCTCCAGACTGAACCCGCGCAAGGCCCCCGGGCCGGACGGTGTGTCTCCCTCCACCCTGAGACACTGTGCGAAAGAGCTGGCTCCTGTCTTCACAGACATTTTTAACACCTCCCTTAAGCAATGTCACGTGCCGACCTGCCTCAAATCCTCCACCATCATCCCTGTCCCCAAGAAGCCACGGATTACTGGACTTAACGACTACAGACCTGTAGCGCTCACCTCTGTAGTCATGAAGTCCTTTGAGCGCCTGGTCCTGTCTCACCTCAAGTCCATCACCACTCCCCTCCTGGACCCGCTGCAGTTTGCCTACCGTGCCAACAGGTCTGTGGACGACGCAGTCAACCTGGCCCTCCACTCCATCCTGCAGCACCTGGACTCCCCGGGAACCTACGCCAGGATTCTGTTTGTGGACTTCAGCTCTGCATTCAACACCATCCGCCCCGCTCTGCTCCAGGACAAGCTGTCCCTGCTCGATGTGCCTGACTCCCTCTGCAGGTGGATCACCGACTTCCTGACGGACCGAAGGCAGCATGTGCGGCTGGGGAAGTCTGTCTCGGACTCTGTTAGCATCAGCATCGGATCACCCCAGGGCTGTGTACTTTCCCTCCTACTCTTCTCCCTTTATACCAACTCCTGCACCTCCTCCCACCAGTCTGTTAAGCTGATTAAGTTTGCGGACGACACCACCCTCATCGGGCTCATCTCCAACGGCGACGAGTCCGTCTACAGGAAAGAGGTGGCCCAGCTGGTGTCCTGGTGCAGCCACAACAACCTGCAGCTGAACGCTCTGAAGACAGCGGAGATGATTGTGGACTTCAGGAAAGTCACAACCCCCCTGCCCCCCCTCACCATCACAGGCTCTCCCATCACCATTGCAGATTCCTTCCACTTCTTGGGCACCACCATCACCTGGGACCTCAAATGGGAGCCAACCATCAGCTCCCTCATCAGAAAGGCCCAGTAGAGGATGTTCTTTCTGCGGCAGCTGAGGAAGCTCAAGCTACCCACCAAGATGTTAGTGCAGTTCTACACGGCCATCATCGAGTCCATCCTCACCTCCTCCATAACTGTGTGGTATGCAGGAGCCACTGCCAGGGACAGACTAAGGCTGCAGCACGTCGTGCACACTGCTGAGAAGGTGATCGGCTGCAAGCTCCCATCTCTCCAGGATCTGTACATCTCCAGGACCCGGAGGCGTGCTGGCCGGATCATAGCCGATCCCTCACACCCTGGTCACGTACTGTTTGCCCCCCTCCCCTCAGGTAGAAGACTTCGGTCCATTCGGACTAAAACCTCCCGGCACATGAATAGCTTTTTCCCCTCTGCCATCAGACTGCTGAACATTAAGTGACTTACTGACTCTCGTGCACTATGTACAGCAGCTCAACCAGACTCATGACATTCATCACTGTTTTTCTGTTGCATTATCAACTGCACTGTGGTACCCCATATTATCTGCTACTTGCTAATTTATTTAAAACTGCCTTGACTAGTATTACTCATTATTACTATTATTATTATTATTATTACTTATTTTTCTACACTTATTGCACGTTTTTAGTCCTTTAGTTTTTTAGTTTATCTCTTTATCTCATCATGTTTTTAATGTTGCAGCATGGCACCGAGACAAATTCCTAGTTTGTGTACTACATGAACAATGGCAATAAATCTGATTCTGATTCTGATTCTGTATGTCACTCTGTGTGTAATTAATCTATACAATATAAATTTCACTTTTTGAATTGAATTACTGCAATAAATTAACTTTTCAATGATATTCTGATTTATTGAGATGCACCTGTATTTTGGGTTTTCAGTTGATCAAAGGTCTCGAATGCAGGTAGGCAAGTCCATCTCTCAGACTCTTGTACTATGAAGCTATGCTGTGGTGATAGATGCATTATGCAGTTTAGCATTGTCCTGTTGAAATATGCCAGATCTTCCATTAAAAAAAGACATTATCTGCTCTAAAACCTGTATATATGTAATGCTCAGCATTGATGGTGCCTTTCCATATGTACAAGTTGCCAGTTCCATAGGTGCTAATGCACGCCAGATTTTGATTTGTCTGACCCCAGAACAGTTTTCCACTTTTCCTCAGTGTCATAAATGAGTTTTGGCCCTGAGAAGACACTGGTGTTTCTGGATCATGTTGTGTGGCCCTATAGCTCTGTCTTTGCATGACAGTGCTTTAACTTGCATTTGTGGATGGTATGATGAACTGTGTTCACAGCCAATATTTTCTAGAAATGTCCCTGAGCCATTGCAGTGATTTCAGTGGCAGAATCCTGTCTTTGTATGCAGGGCCCAAAGATTACAGGCATCCAGTATTGATTTTCAGCAGAGAATGTATTACATTGGGGTTAAATGAAAGATTTTTCCTGCCTGTTTGATTGGCCACAGGATCTTGAAGCAGTACGACCACCCAAACATTGTGAAGCTGATTGGTGTTTGTACACAGCGACAGCCTATCTACATAGTCATGGAGCTGGTTCCTGGTGGGTGGAGCTTACCTTTATTTGAGTAGTATTTTTATATCTATTGGTTAGGTTTCTCCAAGTGTGTTGATGTGATACATCTGTGTTTGTCAGGTGGAGACTTCCTGTCGTTTCTGAGGAAGAAGAAAGACGAGTTAAAGACGAAGCAGCTCATACGCTTCGCAGTCGATGCTGCAGCTGGAATGGCATACCTGGAGAGCAAAAATTGCATCCACAGGTAACAGAGGTCACTGTGTACAGTTCTGTCAAAGTGTTGGAGGCGGATATCAACAGCTTAGTGTGTATTATCTGTTTGTGTGTCAGGGACCTGGCGGCGAGGAACTGTTTAGTTGGGGAAAACAGCATATTGAAGATCAGTGACTTCGGGATGAGTCGTCAAGAGGATGACGGTGTTTATTCATCATCTGGACTTAAACAGATTCCGATCAAATGGACAGCACCTGAGGCCCTCAACTATGGTAACACCTGTCTCACTTACAGGGTTTACTCACCAGAATAGTGACACTTATGGGAGGATTATTAACAAGAAAATTCTAGAAGGAAATTTTGGTAGTGTCCCAGAGTACGTGCAGTTGAGCTGAACATTTTTATCTGTACGTATATGTATAGCAGGGAAAATAAGTATTGAACATGTCGACATTTTACTCATGAAACATATTTCTGATAGAGCCATTGACCTGAGATTTTCACCAGTTATAAGTAACAACCCAAGTAGTCCATACATACAAAGAAATCAAGGCAACTGTGTTCACAAAACAAGTTATATTTAATAAAGTGGAATGACACAAGTATTGAACACACTTGGTGAAATTCATTTAATATTTAGTAGAAAAGCCTTTGTTGGTAATAACCACTTCCAGATGCCTCCTGTGTGGAGAAACTAGGCACAGGCATTGCTCAGCAGTGATTTTAGCCCATTCTTCCACACAAACTGTCTTCAAATCTTGAAGGTTCCAAGGGTGTCTTCTATGAACTCTGATCTTCAGTTCGTTCCATAAATTTTCAAATGGATTCAGGTCAAGTGACTGACTGGGCCATTCTAGCAGCTTTATTTTCCTTCTCTGGAACCAGTTGAGAATTTCCTTGGCTGTGTGTTTGGCATCATTTTCTTGCTGAAATGTCCACTCTCGTTTCATCTTCAGCATCTTGGCAGATGGCAACAAATTCTTATCAAGGATGTCTCTGTACATTTGTCCATTCATCTTTCCTTCAATTTTATGAAGTCTGCCTGCACCATGTGCTGAAAAACACCCCCACACCATGATGGGATGTGCAGTGCCGTTTCTTCTCCAAACATGCTGTGTCGTGGCATTGAAAAAGTTCAATTTTGGTCTCATCTGACCAGACTATATTCTCCCAGTATTTTACTGGCCTGCCCAAATGTTGTGAAGCACACTTTAAACAAGCGTCAACATGATTTTTCTTCAGCAATGGTCTTGTGAGATACAGTGGGGTAAAAAAGTATTTAGTCAGCCACCAATTGTGCAAGTTCTCCCACTTAAAAGATGAGAGAGGTCTCCAATTTTCATCATAGGTATACCTCAACTATGAGAGACAAAATGAGAAAAAAAAAAATCCAGAAAATCACATTGTCTGATTTTTAAAGAATTTATTTGCAAATTATGGTGGAAAATAAGTATTTGGTCAGTAAGAAAAGTTCATCTCAATACTTTGTTATATACCCTTTGTTGGCAATGACAGAGGTCAAACGTTTTCTGTAAGTCTTCACAAGGTTTTCACACACTGTTGCTGGTATTTTGGCCCATTCCTCCATGCAGATCTCCTCTAGAGCAGTGATGTTTTGGGGCTGTCAATGGGCAACATGGACTTTCAACTCCCTCCAAAGATTTTCTATGGGGTTGAGATCTGGAGACTGGCTAGGCCACTCCAGGACCTTGAAATGCTTCTTACGAAGCCACTCCTTCGTTGCCCGGGCGGTGTGTTTGGGATCATTGTCATGCTGAAAGACCCAGCCACGTTTCATCTTCAATGCCCTTGCTGATGGAAGGAGGTTTTCACTCAAAATCTCACAATACATGGCTCCATTCATTCTTTCCTTTACACGGATCAGTCGTCCTGGTCCCTTTGCAGAAAAACAGCCCCAAAGCATGATGTTTCCACCCCCATGCTTCACAGTAGTTATGGTGTTCTTTCTCCTCCAAACACGACAAGTTGAGTTTTTACCAAAAAGTTCTATTTTGGTTTCATCTGACCATATGACATTCTCCCAATCCTCTTCTGGATCATCCAAATGCTCTCTAGCAAACTTCAGACGGGCCTGGACATGTACTGGCTTAAGCAGGGGGACACGTCTGGCACTGCAGGATTTGAGTCCTTGGCGGCGTAGTGTGTTGCTGATGGTAGACTTTGTTACTTTGGTCCCAGCTCTCTGCAGGTCATTCACCAGGTCCCCCCGTATGGTTCTGGGATTTTTGCTCACCGTTCTCGTGATCATTTTGACCCCACGGGGTGAGATCTTGTGTGGAGTGCCAGATCGAGGGAGATTATCAGTGGTCTTGTATGTCTTCCATTTTCTAATAATTGCTCCCACAGTTGATTTCTTCACACCAAGCTGCTTACCTATTGCAGATTCAGTTTTCCCAGCCTGGTGCAGGTCTACAATTTTGTTTCTGGTGTCCTTTGACAGCTCTTTGGTCTTGGCTGTAGTGGAGTTTGGAGTCTGACTGTTTGAGGTTGTGGACAGGTGTCTTTTATACTGATAACAAGTTCAAACAGGTGCCATTAATACAGGTAACGAGTGGAGGACAGAGGAGCCTCTTCAAGAAGAAGTTACAGGTCTGTGAGAGCCAGAAATCTTGCTTGTTTGTAGGTGACCAAATACTTATTTTCCACCATAATTTGCAAATAATTTTTTTTAAAAATCCTTTAATGTGATTTTCTGGATTTTTTTTCTCATTTTGTCTCTCATAGTTGAGGTATACCTATGATGAAAATTGGAGACCTCTCTCATCCGTTAAGTGGGAGAACGTGCACAATTGGTGGCTGACTAAATACTTTTTTGCCCCACTGTAAGCAGGCATAGAGCCCATGTTGGTTGAGTGCATTACTTATTGTTTTCTTTGAAACAGCAGTACCTGCTAATAGGGCTGAAACGATTAGTCAACATTGTCGATAACATCGATCATAAAAATTTGTCGATGCAGATTTTTATTGTCAACAAATCCTTTAATTTTAAAGTTTATATGCATGCCACGGGAATGTTCAGTTTAATTGTTCCAGCGAAGAAGAGGAATGCAACACGGAGAGAAAATCATGGAGAAGGCCAAAAGTTTCCAAAGTATGGAAGGATTTTACCGAAAATTAATAAATAAAACAAGTTAAATGTAGACTGTAAAGCAGTTTGTCATATCACAGCTGCACTACAGTTATACATCCATTCCCTACTCCTCTCCATTCCTCCGTCTCCAGCTACCTGCCAGCAGACTGCACCAGTATAGTTAGTGCTTCTTATTTTCATTGAGTGACTCTCTTAGCTTTAGAAAACTGACCACACTATTAGTGTCAGCCGTTTAAATAATATACCTGCTGTCAGACAGTATTCTCTCTTACGATGGTTACTGACAGCTGAACTGCTTCCATTATGCTGACTAATATGTTAACTGCAGGTGAATTACATAAGCAACTTACTCTTTTTCGTATTCTCTATTATTGTCACCATAATGTCAGCCTTCATTCTGAATATTAGTGCATCTTGGTAAATTAGAATAGCATGATTTGTAAATTAATTTAAAAAAGATAGCTATAATCATCACAAATAAACTTAACTTACTGGCTTAAATATTTTACTGTATGTGTAATGAAGGCTCACATTCCTGCACTGATATTTCACGTGGTTTTTTTTTATTTATTTTGGACTGGAAGAAGTTCTTTTAATTTTCATCTGAAGCCTAATTAAACTTTTAAACTTCTAGACCCAGCAAGGTTTCAAACAGGATGGACTAGCTTGTAACTTTCTTTTTTTACTTTAATGAGTTAACTGTTACTCTAGTTTGTTTTTAACACATAGTTACTACAGCCTTTATGGAGCAGCAAAGCTGATATTGGAGTTTTTACACTTTAACATCTATTATTTAAATGTGTTGGTACAAACACTTACAGTGGGGCAAAAAAGTATTTAGTCAGCCACCAACTGTGCAAGTTCTCCCACTTAAAAGATGAGAGAGGTCTCCAATTTTCATCATAGGTATACCTCAACTATGAGAGACAAAATGAGAAAAAAAAAATCCAGAAAATCACATTGAAGGATTTTTAATGAATTAATTGGTAAATTCCTTGGTAAAATAAGTATTTGGTCACCTACAAACAAGCAAGATTTCTGGCTCTCACAGATCTGTAACTTCTTCTTGAAGAGGCTCCTCTGTCCTCCACTCGTTACCTGTATTAATGGCACCTGTTTGAACTTGTTATCAGTATAAAAGACACCTGTCCACAACCTCAAACAGTCAGACTCCAAACTCCACTATGGCCAAGACCAAAGAGCTGTCAAAGGACACCAGAAACAAAATTGTAGACCTGCACCAGGCTGGGAAGACTGAATCTGCAATAGGTAAACAGCTTGGTATGAAGAAATCAACTGTGGGAGCAATTATTAGAAAATGGCAGACATACAAGACCACTGATAATCTCCCTCGATCTGTGGCTCCACGCAAGAGCTCATCCCGTGGGGTCAAAATGATCATGAGAACGGTGAGCAAAAATCCCAGAACTACACGGGGGGACCTAGTGAATGACCTGCAGAGAGCTGGGACCAAAGTAACAAAGGCTACCATCAATGACACACTACGCCGCCAGGGACTCAAATCCTGCAGTGCCAGACATGTCCCCCTGCTTAAGCCAGTACATGTCCAGGCCCGTCTGAAGTTTGCTAGAGAGCATTTGGATGATCCAGAAGAGGATTGGGAGAATGTCATATGGTCAGATGAAACCAAAATAGAACTTTATTGTAAAAACTCAACTTGTCATGTTTGGAGGAGTAAGAACACCATAACTACTGTGAAGCATGGGGGTGGAAACATCATGCTTTGGGGCTGTTTTTCTGCAAAGGGACCAGGACGACTGATCCGTGTAAAGGAAAGAATGAATGGAGCCATGTATTGTGAGATTTTGAGTGAAAACCTCCTTCCATCAGCAAGGGCATTGAAGATGAAACGTGGCTGGGTCTTTCAGCATGACAATGATCCCAAACACACCACCCGGGCAACGAAGGAGTGGCTTCGTAAGAAGCATTTCAAGGTCCTGGAGTGGCCTAGCCAGTCTCCAGATCTCAACCCCATAGAAAATCTTTGGAGGGAGTTGAAAGTCCATGTTGCCCATTGACAGCCCCAAAACATCACTGCTCTAGAGGAGATCTGCATGGAGGAGTGGGCCAAAATACCAGCAACAGTGTGTGAATACCTTGTGAAGACTTACAGAAAACGTTTGACCTCTGTCATTGCCAACAAAGGGTCTATAACAAAGTATTGAGGTGAACTTGTGTTATTGACTAAATACTTATTTTACCGAGGAATTTACCAATTAAATTCATTAAAAATCCTTCAATGTGATTTTCTGGAATTTTTTTTCTCATTTTGTCTCTCATAGTTGAGGTATACCTATGATGAAAATTGGAGACCTCTCTCATCTTTAAAGTGGGAGAACTTGCACAATTGGTGGCTGACTAAATACTTTTTTGCCCCACTGTATGATTAAGCCGTCAAGTTAAAGTTTCCAACTCATGTTTGATGGGTTATTATTTTATTTAGCTATGGGAACTTTTTATAACAGGCTACATTATATTAAGGCAGAGACTGACAACAAAGTGATTTTCACAGGTGTGCAGGCTTAAACAGGTGAGGTAAAACATGACCTAGAGCCCCAAACAGGAGCTGTGCCAGCAGGAAGCTGAGCTGGCGGACATGACAGAAATAATCGCAGTTAGCCGACTAATCGAAAAAATAGTCGTTAGGTTAGTCGACTACCAAAATAATCAATAGTTGCAGCCCTACCTGCTAACTCCAGGTCTTTCTAGAGCACTCCATGTGTGGTCTTTGGCTTTTGGATAACTCTTGTGATAATTCTTTTGACTCCTCTGTCAGAAATCTTGTGAGGAGCTCCTGGTTATGGCCAGTTTATGCTTATGCTTATTCCAGTAACTATTACCACATCCCCAAGGAGATCGTCAGACCACCGGGCGCTCCGTGGATTATCGGGCCCAGCAAGAAACACAGACGGCGCCGAGAAAGGAAGAGGAAACGAGGCTGCAGGGCTGGCCTCCATGCCCAGCTGTGCAGACTACGCACCAAACCTGTTACCTTCAATTTTCCTCACCAGCGTCAAATCCCTCGCCAACAAAATGAATGAGCTGCGATCGATCACCTACAGTCACTACGTCCAGGACTGTGGTATTCTGCTTATGACCGAGTCTTGGCTTCACCCACTTATCCTAGACGCCACTGTGGAATTACCCGGCCGAACTACACTCCGTTTCGACCGCAATGCCGATTCTGGTAGGGGCAGAGGCGGTGGGCTTTCTGTTTTTGTGCTTCACACTTGGTGTAATAACAGCAGAATAATTTAAAGCCACTGCTCACCAAACTTGGAGGCCATGTCCTTTCTGTGTAGGCCCTTCTATCTACCCCGCAAGCTAACGGCAGTAATTGTAAAAGCTGTTTACATCCCTCCAGACGCTAGCATTAGCTTAGCACTTAGCAACCTCCAGCACATCATTAGCAGGCAACAGAAAGATCACCCCGACACAGTCCACCCTATTGCAGAGAATTTTAACAAAGCATGCTTAAAGACTGTACTCACCAAATTCCACCAACACGTTAAGTGTCCCACAAGAGGGGAAAGAACACTGGATCATGTTTACAGCAACATTAAGCATGTCTACAGAGCTACCCCCTCCCTCACCGTGGACAATCAGACCATCTCTCCCTACTTCTAATACCTGCTTACACCCCCCTCAGCAAGAGTTCCCCCCCCCAATCCAAACAAACAGTTAAAACCTGGTCTGAAAATGCTCTCCTCCAGTTACAGGACTGCTTTGTCTGCACAGGTTGGAGCATCTTTGAACAGCAAAACCTGGACTCCTACACTGAGTCGGTCCTTTCTATATTAAATGCTGTGTAGAAAATGTGTCACCAAAAGTCACCAAACACATCCGGGTCTTTCCAAACCGGAAATCCTGGATGACCAGTGAGGTCCAGGCTCTGATCAGAGCCCACAATTCAGCCTTCATGCAGAGAGACAGCTCTCTGTACAGCACTGCCAGAGCCAGCCTGAGAAGATGCATAAAACACGCTAAGAACGCCTACAGGAGGAAGATGAAGGGCTTCCTCACAGACAACAACCCCTGACGGATGTGGAGAGGCATCCAGGCCCTCACCAACTACAGGGGCCAGGGCCCCCCCAACATCAGACAGCAGCCTCACTCCAGCAGAGGAGCTTAACAGCTTCTTTGCCCGGTTTGAGCACACCTCCCCCCCAACTCGTCCCCGCCCCCCCCCCACACAGATGCACGGGGTGAGGAGGAAGTTGAGAGAAGTGAACCCCCGCTGAGCCGCTGGCCCCGACGGCATTCCAGGAGCGGTGGTCAAAGCATGTGCTGACCAGCTGGCAGAGATCCTCACCAAGCTGTTCAGCCTCTCCCAGACGACACACGCTACCATCCCCTCCGGCCTCAAGGCCTTCACCAATATCCCTATCCCAAAAAGTCCACAATTGACAGCCTGAATAACTACAGACCCATAGCACTCATGCCTGTAGTCATGAAGTGTTTTGAGCAACTGGTGTCCCAGCACATCAGGGACTGTTCCCCCCCCCCCCGACCCCCACCAGTTTGCCTACAGGGAGAACTGGTCTACGCAAGATGCCATCGCCACCTCATTCCAAAAAGTACTGAGCCACCTGGAGAACCCAAGGCGCTACATGAGGATGCTCTTTGTGGACTGCAGTTGAACTTTCAACACCATCATCCTGGACATCCTGATCAATAAACTGCACCTCCTCCAGACACACCACACACACACACACACACCTGCTCCTGGATAAAAAACAACTTTCTTACCGACTTGGCCCACATCACTCCTCGACGCTGTCTGTCAGCACTGGCTCCCCCCAGGGCTGCGTGTTAAGCCCACTATTGTACTCCCTGTGCACCTTTGACTGTATTCCAACCTGCCCAACCATCGTCATCGTGAAGTACGCGGATGATACCACCTTGGTTGGGCTCATTACTGATGACGATGAGAAGGCATACAGGGCGGAGGTAGAGAATCTGCTGCTGTGGTGCTCAGCAAACAACCTAAACTGAATATCCAAAAAAAAACATAGAACTCATACTGAACTTAAGAAAGAACAGACAGGACCACATCCCCCTCCACTTAAATGGCGACTGCGTGGAAACCCTCCCCACCTTCAGGTTCCTGGGCCCCCACATCTCCTTTGACCTCACCTGGTCTGTCAACACCAGGGCCCTGATGAAGAAAGCCCAGCAGCAGCTGCACTTCCTCCGTATCCTGAGGAAGAACAACCTGGACCAGAAGCTGCTGCTGGCCTTCTACCGCTGCTCAGTGGAGAACGTACTCACCTACTGCTTGGGTGTGTGGTACGCCGGCTCCATGGCCAAGAACAGGAAGGCTGTGCAGGGGGTCATCAACACCACCCAAAAAAACATCAGCGGCCCTCTGCCTTCCCTGGAGGACATCTCCAGATCCTCCTGTCTCAGAAAAATGGTAAATGGCATTCACTTATATAGCACTTTTATTCTCATCACTAGATGACCAAAGTGCTTTACAGATCCTGCTGTCCACCCATTCACACACTGATGGCGGCATAGCTGCCCAGTATGGCGCTGTCCAGACCCACCAGGAGCAATTGGGGTAAAGTGTCTTGCACAGGGACACAACGGCAGGATATGTGGGGAGAGCGGGATTCGAACCGCCAACCATCCGGTTATTAGACGACCCGCTCTACCTCCTGAGCCACTGCCGTCCAAGGCAACGAAAGACCAAGGCCATCACAGGAGACCCCTCACATCCCGCCCACCACCTGTTTGACCTGCTTCCCTCTGGACGACAGTTCAGATCAGTCAGGTCCCACACCTCCAGACTGACAGTTTCTTTTCTTGGGCCATCTGAACTGCAGTCAGACAGAGTCCGCACCCCCCCTCCCTCCAAACACTCACAGGCACAGAACTGAGGACCTTTCAATTATCATAATTATCACACCTGGCAAACCGGGGTGGTGGTTCCTCTCTTCAAAAAAGGGGACCGGAGGGTGTGCTCCAACTTTAGAGGGATCACACTCCTCAGCCTCCCTGGGAAGGTCTATGCCAAGGTACTGGAGAGGAGAGTCCGGCCGTTGGTCGAACCTCGGATTCAGGAGGAGCAATGTGGTTTTCGTCCTGGCCGTGGCACATCGGACCAGCTCTTTACCCTCTCGAGAATTCTTGAGGGTTCGTGGGAGTTTGCCCAACCAGTTTACATGTGTTTTGTGGACTTGGAGAAGGCATTTGACCGCGTCCCTCGTGGATTTTTGTGGGGGGTGCTTCAGGAGTATGGGGTATCGGGCTTGTTGTTACGAGCTATTCGGTCTCTGTACGACCGTTGTGAGAGTTTAGTTCGTATCGCCAACACTCGGTCGGAGTCATTCCCAGTGAGAGTTGGACTCCGCCAGGGCTGCCCTTTGTCACCGGTCCTGTTCATAATTTTTATGGACAGGATTTCTAGGCGCAGCCAGGGAATGGAGGGTGTCATGCTTGGTGACCACAGGATCTCATCTCTGTTGTTTGCAGATGATGTTGTCCTGTTGGCTTCATCCAGCAATGACCTACAGCTCTTGCTGGGACGGTTTGCCGCTGAGTGTGAAGCGGCTGGGATGAGAATCAGCACCTCCAAGTCCGAGTCCATGGTCCTCAGCCGGAAAAAGGTGGATTGTCCTCTCCGGGTTGGGGACAGGCTCCTGCCCCAAGTGGAGGAGTTTAAGTATCTTGGGGTCTTGTTCACGAGTGAGGGGAAAATGGAGCGAGAGATCGACAGACGGATTGGAGCAGCATCTGCTGTGATGCGGACGTTGTACCGGTCTGTTGTGGTGAAGAGGGAGCTTAGTTCTAAGGCAAAGCTGTCAATTTACCAGTCAATCTACGTTCCTACTCTCACCTATGGTCACGAGCTTTGGGTAATGACCGAAAGAACGAGATCGCGGATACAAGCGGCTGAAATGAGCTTTCTCCGTAGGATTGCTGGACTCACCCTCAGAGATAGGGTGAGGAGCTCAGTCATCCGGGAGAGGCTCAGAGTAGAACCGCTGCTCCTCCACATTGAAAGGAGTCAGTTGAGGTGGTATGGGCATCTGATTAGGATGCCTCCTGGACGCCTCCCACTTGAGGTGTTTCAGGCACGTCCCACTGGGAGGAGACCCCGGGGCAGACCCAGGACTCGGTGGAGAGACTATGTCTCCCAGCTAGTCTGGGAACGCCTTGGTATCCCCTCTGAAGAGCTGGAGCAGGTGGCTGGGGAGAGGGAAGTCTGGGCTTCTCTGCTTGAACTGCTGCCTCCGCGACCCGGACCTCCGGAAAAGCGGTAGAAGATGGATGGATGGATGGATCACACCTGTCTTTGCACTCCACACTTTCATGTAAATTGACCCATCCATGAAACCACCACCATACCTATGTATATTTTCCATAATCCTTGGGCCATTTTATTCAATTTTGTGTTCAGTTGTGTGTTCTGCACTGCGCACTTTTATGTACGTTGTTTCTTTTTCTTTTTTTTTTTAAGTTTTTGTAAAGGGTATACATGTCATTACAGCATTGCATTGTTTACATTTTCATCATATGTTCCCTTTTTTTGTTTTTTGACAACATTGGAAGAATAATTATTACAACACCCTTTTTTTAAGTGAAAGAAAAAGAGAAATTAAAGAAAGAACAAAAAAAACAAAACAAAAGAACAAAAAAAAATAAAAGCATCTGAGTAGCATTGGAACAAAGAGAGGTGCCATTGTTGAAATGGTATTTGTCAAAGATTAGATCTGATGGAAGACACATATGTGTTCCAGGGTTGCCAAAAGTTCAAGAACCCATCCATGTCCTGTCTCAGTGCAAATGTCAACTTTTCCATTGAGTAAATGTCTTGAATCACATTAATCCAATCTTCAGGTGTAGGACAATCCTTCAACATCCATTTTTTAGTTAGAGCTTTTTTACTTGCCAATATTAAAACAGTGAATAAGTATTTTTCTCCTCGTCTTTCCAGTGATTCCGGTAGTAAACCCAAATACAAAGTTACAAAAGAAAAGGGGACTGTTATTTTGAATATTTTCCCCAATATTGTCTGTACATTGGTCCAATATTGGTGGATAACTGGGCATGACCAAAACACATGAAAATGATTTGCAGTCTCTTCACCACACAAGCGCCAAAATTCAACCCCTTACGAGTAAATTTGTTTTGTGCAGGTGTTCTGAAAAATCTTACCAAATTTTTCCATCCAAATTCTCTCCACTGCAGGGATGAGGTACTTTTCCATTGTCGTTTATTTAGCTTTTCCCATATTTCCAGTTGTAAAGTGAAATTCCCCCACTTTTTCCCATCTCTCTTTTATGTATGATGTGTTGTCTCCTTTTAAGTCTTGAAGACCTTGGTATATTTTAGAGATGTATCTGATCCCTGGGATCCCTTTATATGCCATTAAGAAGACCTTCAGAACACCTTACTGGGCCCTTTCCAAATTCTCCTTTTTAAGTATTTTGTTTATGTGGTGTCTCAGCTGAAAGAACCTGTAAAGGTCTTGATTTATTAGACCTTGTTTTTTCAAATCTTCAAAACTTCTTAAAATTTGCCCTTTAAAAAAATCGTAATATTTTATCAGCCCTTTCTCTTTCTACTTTTTAAATCTAGTGTCTGTTTTATTAGGAGTAAAGTCTTGATCATAGGCAATCCATTGCAGTAATTGATAGGGTTCTTTAGTTTGATTCTCTCTGACTATCTTAAACCAAATTTTTAGCGGGGTCTCTATCCACGGGTTAGTGTTATTCAAAAGTTTAGGTAAGGCATTGTTCCCTATTATCGCCTGTAGGGGGATGTCCCTTGTTATTTGGCATTCCATCTCCTTCCATTGTGCAGTGTAGACTGGGTTACCTATCTCTACTAAAGTTTTAATTTGTGCGGCTTTAAAATAGTCCCTGATATTTGGCAGCGCGAGCCCACCTTTGTCTTTGTTTAGCTGTAGGGTTCTATATCTGATTCTAGGTCTCTTGCCCTGCCATATGAATCTTGAGATCCTTCTGTCCAGTTCTTGCCATATTTTTTTGGGAGGTTCTACAGGTATTGTTTGGAAAAGGTATAGAAGACGTGGAAGTATATTCATTTTGACTGCTTCAATTCTGTGTGCGGTACCCAAGAATGGTATCATATTCCATCTTGCTAGATCAGATTTTATTTTTGCCATCAGTGGATCATAGTTTAGTGTTATAATTTTGTTGAGTTGTTTCGGGATATTGACCCCCAGATATTTCATAGATTCCATCTCCCAGTTAGTTTTGAGTTTGCTTAGTAAATATTGATTTGGGTCATAGTTGAATGTTAAAACTTGGGTTTTATGCATGTTTAATTCATACCCCGATAAATCTCCATACTCTGAAAAAACTGAGATTAGTTCTGGAAAAGATGTGTCCGGCTGCCCCAGGTATATTAAAATGTCATCAGCAAAGAGTGCTATTTTGTGTTCCTTCTGTCCAAGTGTAATACCTTGAATTTTTTGATTCTGTCTTATCCATTGGCTCAGAGGTTCTATGAAGATTGCAAAGTGCAGTGGAGACAAGGGGCAGCCCTGACGACATCCTCTTTCCAGTTCAAAAGATGATGATAATTTACCGTTAATCCTATTGGTTTTTTATATAATGCCTGGATAGTTCTAATGAAGTTGTTATGAAAATTGAAACTGGATAAGATTCTATATAGGAAAGACCAGTCAACCGAATCAAATGCTTTTTCAGCATCTAATCCCAATATGGCTGCATTTAAGTTATATTTTTTTATAATTTTTTTTTATTTTTATTTTTTTATTCTAAAGCCCATCCAGGGACAAGAGTTGCAAATTAGCTAATGGCTATACACTCTTTGTGCAACACATCAGATTGATTGTCATTGATTAATTGTCTATGTTTATTGCACTGTCCCTGTCAAATAAACAAATAATCTAATCTATATGATGAATTATGTGTAAAGTGCATCTAATGTTGTCTTGTGTCTGTCTTTGTCTTATAAAACCTGTTTGGTCTAAATGAATTAAGTCTGTCAGTATATTTTCTAACCTTTTGGTTAGGATAATGGTAAAAAGCTTATAGTCCTGATTTGACACACTGATTGGTCTGTAGTTGGAGCAGTCTAGTTTATCCTTTCCAGGTTTAGGTATGACTGCAATAACCCCTTCTCTCCAGGAGGGGTGGATTTCCCCTGTGTGGAGGACATAGTTAAATGTTTTCAGGAGGAGAGGAGATAGTTGCTGTTTAAAGGTTTTGTACCACTCTGCTGTATAGCCATCTGCTCCTGGGGATTTGTTAGCTTTAAGTTTCATAATTGCTTTTTCTAATTCTTTAGGTTGTATTTCTGACAGTAGTGTTTTATTTTGTGACTCAGTAAGTTGGGGAAGGTTTAATGTGTTTAGGAATGCTTCGGATGCGTGTTTATGTTTTTTGAGGGAGTACAAGTTCTTATAGTAGTTCTCGAAGCTTTTAAGAATATCCTGAATTCTAAATTTTATTTCCTTTGATACTGGGTCTCTGATTTTGTAGATTGCTCTCTCCGTTTGTTGTTTCCTCAATTTATAGGATAGCAATTTTGCCGATTTGCTGCCTGTTTCATAGTATTTTTGTTTCAGAAATGTAAGTTTCTTCTGGATTTCTATTGTGTAGATCTCATTTATTTGTTTTTTAATTTCCTTAATTTTGAGCGAGTCATTAGAATGAGTGTTATCTTTGTGCTCTTTTTCTAGGTTCTTAAGTTCTGACTCTAATGTGATTAGTTTTTCTTGTCTCAGTTTCTTTTGGATTGCCAGTTTTGCGATAATCTTTCCCCTTATTACAGCTTTGCATGCGTCCCACAGTATTAACGGGGATACTTTTTCTTCCAAATATCTGAGAATATCTGATTCCAATTCATTTTCAGTGGTCCTTTCGGCACATTTGAATTTAACCTCCAAGAAAATGTATTATTTGTGTATTTTTGGATACTTAAGTCCATATAGATCGGACTGTGGTCAGAGAGATCCATCAGTCCTATTTTACATGTTTTTACTCTTCCAGTGTCTCTATTAAACATTAAAAAATAGTCAATCCTTGAGTATGATGAATGTGGTGCTGAGTAAAATGTATAATCTTTTACACTGGGGTTGAATTCCCTCCACACGTCACAGATTCCCATTTCTTTTAGTAGCATCCGAGTTTTTCTACTTTGAGTGTTATTTTGATGTGGAGAATTACCTGATGCATCCCAGTATGGATTCAGTCTTAGATTGAAGGCTCCACCACATATCACTAAACCTTGGGCTTTAGTTATCATTAGGTCAAATACATTTTTATAAAATTTCCAGTTAGCCCCTGGAGGTGCATATACATTCAGCAGGGTGATATCTTCTCCCTCTAGCCGCCCAAGTACCATACTGAATCTCCCTTCTTTATCTTTGTGTTCTGATTTTTTTTCAAATATAATTTTGGTTGAGATCAATGTCGCTACCCCCCTCCTCCTCCTTGACTTATATGAAGATGAAGAGATCATTTTAAACCGTTGTCTATTGAGTTTAGTGTTCTCCACGTCTGTTAGGTGGGTTTCCTGTAAAAATATTATTCCTGCTTTGTCTTTTTTTCATTTTGCCTAGAATCTTGGATCTTTTAACTGGATTCAGGATCCCTTTTACATTATATGAGATTATTTTGGTTACACCCTGTTTCTCCATTGTGTTGTCTTATTAAGTATAACAGTGTGGTGGCCCTCTTTTATGCTACTCAGAAACTGAAAGAACATTAAGAATATAAAAAACATTAAGAACATAGTATATAAAACTTTAAAACAAAAAACTGACAAAAGATCTTTCTGAGCTGAGGTCTTTTTAGTGATCTTAGAAGAGCCTTGATGGTGTGTTGGCTCTGAGGGAAATTCCTCAGATTCCGTTACGTGCTGAGGGCCCTCTCTTACCCCTGTAAGTTGTCCCATGTTTTTAACGTGAATTTCATATCCCAATCCGAACTTGTAATGATTTTTTTTTTTTAATGCCTATACCCTATGAAATTGTGCGCAACCTCCCACCACCATCACAGCAAACAGTCACATTAATACAGTATTTGTTAGTGTGGAGAGATCATGTGGTTCATTGTCACATTTCTATTTTAAGTTGGTTTTTTTTTAAACTTATTTGTTTCTAATATTATGTCTGTTCCATGAAATGTTTTACCACTTGCTGATTCTGCATCTCCTTTAATGTTTGGTACCTTGTAGGAGGAGGGTTGGATGCGCAGATTGACTAAAAATATCGTTATTCCCTCCTGTAAACGGCCAGTTTTTCCTTATAGCTCTGGTGCTGGGTTTTCCGCTGCTGGCCCGTGGATTTTGAGGGTCTCTGTGTGGACCACGATTGAGCCTTGATTCTTTTGATCGGGTCTGCTGCAGGTTTATACACCGTTACCGGGAGTCCTCTTCTCGCCATATCTGTGGTTGCTTCTTCCGCCGAGTTGTAGAGACACGTCTCTTCCCCGTAAAAAACCCGCAGCTTCGCCGGAAATGGAGTCTGAAAGCGCAGTTTCTTCTCTCGTAGTACCTTTTTAGCGTTGTTGTATTCCCAACGCTTTTTAAGGACCTCCGAGGCGTAGTTGTGTTCCACGAAAACTTTTCTCTCTTGGTGCATAAATCCTTTTTTCTGCCAAGCCAGTCTTACAACCTCTTCTTTTATTCTGGAGTTGGAGAACTTCACCACCACCGATCTTGGTGGCGCTTCCGCCGCCGGCCTAGGGGCTAATGTACGGTGCACCCTTTCTATCTTCAAGTCGGTGGTTTGGGGAATATCCAGCTTCTCTCTCAGTAAGGATTCCACGCATGCCGCCATTGTGGTGAAACCGTCCTCGACTCCTTCTTTCAGACCATGAATTCTTATGTTGTCTCTTCTTAGTCTTCCTTCTTGGTCGGTTAGCTTAGCCTCCAGTCTAGACTGTCGTTTGTGTAGTTCCAGCACGGTATCTTCCAGCCCTTTTATTCTTTCCTCTGCTTCCATGATTCGGTCCTCGGCCTGGTCCACTCTGCTGTTTGTCCTTTTTATTTCGTCTTTGATTTCACGAAATTCGGCCCAACACTCTCGGCGAAATCGTCTTAATTCTTTAAGTACCATTTTTAAGCTAACCTTGTTGCTAGCTTCATTCAGCTCCTCGTCTTCTGAATGGAAATCATCCGGATCAGATTCTCCGGTCGATGCGTGTCCTGGCCTGGTAAATGTCGATTTCTTCTGTTTTCCTTTAGGCATGATGACTTTGTCTTTTGATTTTCACTCTTCCAAAAATCCATTAAATCTGATTTTCAAGGTATTTTCCTGGATCGGGTCTGGGAGCTTCAGCGTTAAGCTGCTATCACCATGGTGTCCAGACCGGAAGTCTTTTGTACGTTGTTTCATCCATGAAGCCACTACGATACCATGTATATTCCCATAATCCAGGCCATTTTTATTTCAGTTATGTGTTTAATCGTGTGTTCTGTAACTGTGTTTTATCTAATCCTTCTCTCTTACTTTACTGCAGAGGAGCCTGGTGGAGCACCCACAATTTCATTGTGCTGTACAACTGTACAATGACAATAAAGCCTATTCTTCTAAAATGATGTTCTTTCCACTTCTGAATGATGGCTCTAACAGTGCACTGAAACATTCAGCAGTTTAGAAATGGGCCTGTAACCAATGTCATCATAATGTTTTGCAACAGTAAGGTTGTGAAGGTTTCGAGAGAGCTCTTTGCTTCAACCCATCATAACTTATTTGTGGTGTGACAATCTGATATTCACAGATCTTTTTAAAGGCTATCAGTCAGGACTTAACCAGCTGAAATTAATTTTCACTGATGGAGGATGGGATGGCTTCCTAAATTCTGATGGATTTCAGCTGGTTTCTTGGATTTCTGTCTTTCTGCACCTTTTTCTTTCATGTGTTCAATACTTAGTCCCTCTGTCATTCCACTTTATTAAATACAACATTTTTTGTGAACACTAGTTCCTTGATTTCTTCGTATGTATGATTACTTGGGTTGTTACTGATATCTGGTGAAAATCTCAGGTCAAGAAGACGCTGTCACCTACCTGCTGCAGCAAGCCCATTTACACCTGGAGGGCAGAGAAGACACTGAGAATCATGTTCTTTGATTTTTCCAGTGCATTTAACACCATCCAGCCACTGCTGTTGGGTGGGAAGCTGCAGGTGATGGGGATCAACAGCTCTGTGATCTCCTGGATTACCGACTACAGTGCATCCGGAAAGCATTCACAGCCCTTCACTTTTTACACATTGTGTTATGTTACAGCCTTATTCCAAAAGGGATTAAATTAATTTTTTCCCCTCAAAATTCTACACACAATAAGCCATAATGACAGTGTTAATAAAAAAATTTTGAGATTTTTGCAAAGTTATAAAAATAAAAAACTAAGAAATCACATGTACGTAAGTATTCACACAGCCTTTGCCATGAAGCTCCAAATTGAGCTCAGGTGCATCGTGTTTCCTCTGATCATCCTTGAGATGTTTCTACAGCTTAATTGGAGTCCACCTGTGGTAAATTCAGTTGATTGGACATGATTTGGAAAGGCACACACCTGTCTTTATAAGGTCCCACAGTTGACAGACATGTCAGCGTACAAACCAAGCATGAGGTCAAAGGAATTGTCTGTAGACCTCCGAGACAGGATTGTTTCAAGGCACAAATCTGGAGAAGGGTACAGAAAAATTTCTGCTGCTTTGAAGGTCCCAATGAGCACAGTCGCCTCTATCATCTGTAAATGGAAGCAGTTTGGAACCACCAGTACTCTTCCTAGAGCTGGCCGACCGTCTAAACTTGAGCAATCGGGGAGAAGGGCCTTATTTAGGGAGGTGACCAAGAACCTGATGGTCACTCTGTCAGAGCTCCAGTGTTCCTCCGTGAAGGGAGGAGAACCTTCCAGAAAGACAACCGTCTCTGCAGCAATCCACCAATCAGGCCTGTATGGTAGAGTAGCCAAACGGAAGCCACTCCTGAGTAAAAGGCACATGGCAGCCCGCCTGGAGTTGGCCAAAAGGCACCTGAAGGACTCTTAGACCATGAGATACAAAACTCTCTGGTCTGATGAGACAAAGATTGAACTCTTTGGCATGAATGCCAGGTGTCATGTTTGGAGGAAACCAGGCACCGCTCATAAAAATGCCAATGGAAGTGGCAGCATCATTCTGTGGGGATGTTTTTCAGCAGTAGAAACTGGGAGACTAGTCAGGATAGAGGGGAAGATGAATGCAGCAATGTACAGAGACATCCTGGATGAAAACCTGCTCCAGAGCACTCTTGACCTCAGACTGGGGTGATGGTTCATCTTTCAGCAGGACAACAACCCTAAGCACACAGCCAAGATATCGAAGGAGTGGCTTCAGGACAACTCTGTCAATGTCCTTGAGTGGCCCAGCCAGAGCCTAGACTTGAATCCAATTGAACATCTCTGGAGAGATCTAAAAATGGCTGTGCACTGACACTTCCTATCCAACCTGATGGAGCTTGAGGGGTGCTGCAAAGAGGAATGGGTGAAACTGTCCAAAGATAGGTGTGGCAAGCTTGTGGCATCATATTCAAAAAGATGAGGCTGTAATTGCTGCCAAAGGTGCATCAACAAAGTATTGAGCAAAGGCTGTGAATACTTATGTACATGTGATTTCTTAGTTTATTATTTTTAATTGCGAAAATCTAAAAAAAAACAAAAAAAAAACACTTTTTTTTCCACATTGTCATTATGGGGTTTTGTGTATAGAATTTTGTGGGAAAAATGAATTTAATCCCTTTTGGAATAAGACTGTAACATAACAAAATGTGGAAAAAGTGAAGTGCTATGAATACTTCGCGGATGCACTGTATCTGACAGGCAGGCCACAGTTTGTCCGGCTGGGTAATGTCTTGTCTGATGGGGTTGTTAATGATACAGAAGCTCCACAGGGGACTGTGTTTTCTGCTTTTCTCATCACCTTATACACCACTGACTTTCAGTACAACACCAAGTCATGCCACCTGCAGAAATTCTCTGATGACTCCGCTGTTGTTGGGTGTAAAAGAGAGGGAGAGGAGGGAGAGTACAGGGCACTGGCAGACAGATTTGTAGAGTGGACCGAGCAGAATCACCTGAGGCTGAACGTCAGCAAGACCAGAGAGATGGTGATTGGCTTGAGGAAGAAGAGGATGCCTTCACAGCCATTGTAGATTGGGGGGAGGATGTGGAGGTAGTGGAGGACTACAAATACCTGGGTGTCATGATCAGCAACGGACTGGACTGGAAATCTGTAACACCGATGCTGTGTACAAGAAGGGGATGAGCAGACACTACTTTCTGAGGAAGCTGAGATCCTTCAACATGTGCAACAGGATGCTGGAGCTTTTCTACTAGGCTGTTGTCGCCAGCGCCATTTTCTTTGCTGCGGTCTGTTGGGGAAGCAGTATCAGAGCCAGTGACACCAACAGACTTGACAAGATTATCAAGAGGGCTGGCTCTGTAATTGGTCTCAGGCCAGAGACCTTCGAGACTGTGGTGGAGAGGAGGACACTGAACAAACTGCGATCCATCATGGACAACCCTGATCACCCCCTCCACCCCACACTGGACAGACAGCGGAGCACTTTCTCCAACAGACTGCTACAGCTTTGCTGCCAAACGGTTAGGTACAGGAAATCTTTCCTATCACATGCCATTTCACTGTACAATAACTCACTCTAATGTTGAATTCTGGTCATAACTATGCTGCCACACTGCACCTTGCAGTCTAATTGGTGCCTCACATTTCACCCTGCGCCTGATAGTCCTGCATTGTACAGTGAGTATGATTCATGTATCTATACGGGTCACCATCTATTGATCTACGATATATACAGTGGATATAAAGTCTACACACCCCTGTACAAATGCCAGGTGTTTGTGATGTAAAAAAATGAGACAGATACAGTGGTGTGAAAAAGTGTTTGCCTCTTCCTGATTTCTCATTTTTTGTGTTTTTCACACTTAAATGTTTCAGCTCATCAAACAAATTTAAATATTAGACAAAGATAACACAAGTAAACACGAAATGGACTTTTAAAATAAAGGGGTTTATTATTAAGGGTAAAAAAAATCCAAACCTACATGGCCCTGTGTGGAAAAAATGATTGCCCCCCTGTTAAAACATAAATTAACACACGTGGACAAAATTGTTGGTACCCCTCTGTTAATGAAAGAAAAACCCACAATGGTCACAGAAATAACTTGAATCTGACAAAAGTGGTAATAAATAAAAATTCTATGAAAGTTAACCAGTGAAAATCAGACAATGATTTTGAATTGTGGTTCAACAGAATTACTTTGAAAAACAAACTCATGAAACAGGCCTGGACAAAAATGATGGTACCCCTAGAAAAGATTGAAAATAATGTGACCATAGGGACATGTTCAACCAAGATGTGTCCTCTAATTAACATCACAGGTGTCTACAAACTTGTAATCAGTCAGTCGGCCTATTTAAGTGTGTGTCTGTGTGTGTGTGTGTGTATATATATATATTTTATAGTAATATGTACATATGTATATTAGCTGCTCTTGCTTGCTTGTTTTTTCTTGCCTTCTGATTGTTGCTCTGAGTGTTGCTATCCCTGTGCTGTTGCAATCCTGGAATTTCCCCTTTTTGGGACTAATAAAGGCTTATCTTATCTTATCTTATCTTATCTTATCTTATCTTAAAGGGTGACAAGTAGTCACTGTGCTGTTTGGTGACATGGTGTGTACCATACTAAACATGGACCAGAGGAAGCAAAGGAGGGTTGTCTGAGGAGATTAGAAAGAAAATTATAGACAAGCATGTTAAAGGTAAAGGCTATAAGACCATCTCCAAGCAGCTTGATGTTCCTGTGACTACAGTTGCACAAATTATTCAGAAATTTAAGATCCACGGGACTGTAGCCAACCTCCCTGGACGTGGCCGCAGGAGGAAATTTGATGAAAAATGGAAGAGACGGATAATACGAATGATAACAAAAGAGCCCAGAACAACCTCTAAACACATTCAAGGTGAACTCCAAGGTCAAGGTACATCAGTGTCAGATCGCACCATCCGTCATTGTTTGAGCCAAAGTGGACTTCATGGGAGACGACCAAGGAGGACACCACTGTTGAAAACAAATCATAAAAAAGCCAAACTGGAATTTGCCAAACTGCATGTTGACAAGCCACAAAGCTTCTGGGAGAATGTCCTATGGACAGACAAGACAAAACTGGAACTTTTTGGCAATGCACATCAGCTCTATGTTCACAGACGCAAAAATGAAGCATAGCAAGAAAAGAACACTGTCCCTACTGTGAAACATGGAGGAGGTTCTGTTATGTTCTGGGGCTGCTTTGCTGCATGTGGCACAGGGTGTCTTGAATCTGTACAGGGTACAATGAAATCTCAAGACTATCAAGGTATTCTAGAGAGAAATGTGCTGCCCATTGTCAGACAGCTTGATCTCAGTCGCAGGTCATGGGTCTTGCAACAGGATAATGACTCAAAACACACAGCTAAAAACACCCAAGAATGGCTAAGAGCGAAACATTGGACTATTCTAAAGTGGCCTTCTATGAACCCTGATCTAAATCCTATTGAACATCTGTGGAAGGAGCTGAAACATGCCGTCTGGAGAAGGCAGCCTTCAAACCTGAGACAACTGGAGCAGTTTGCTCATGAGGAGTGGGCCAGAATACCTGCTGAGAGGTGCAGAAGTCTCATTGACAGTTACAGAAATCGTTTGATTGCAGTGATTGTCTCAAAAGGTTGTGCAACAAAATATTAAGTTAAGGGTACCATCATTTTTGTCCAGGCCTGTTTCATGAGTTTGTTTTTTAAAATAATTCTGTTGAACCACAATTCAAAAATATTGTCTGATTTTCACTGATTAATTTTCATAGACTTTTTATTTATTACCACTTTTGTCAGATTCAGGTTATTTCTGTGACCATTGTGGGTTTTTCTTTCATTAACAGAGGGGTACCAACAAGTTTGTCCACGTGTGTAACTGTGGTTTATCACATCTTCGGAAAGCTGAGTTCAATTTCTCTAGCCACACCCAGGCCTGATTACTGCCACACCTGTTCTTAATCAAGAAAACACTTAAATAGAACCTGCCTGACAAAGTGAAGTAGACCAAAAGATCCTCAAAAGCTAGGCATCATGCTGTGATCCAAAGAAATTCAGGAACAAATTAGAAAAAAAGTAATTGAGATCTATCAGTCTGGAAAATGTTATAAAGCCATTTCTAAAGCTTTAGGACTCAAGCAAACCACAGTGAGAGCCATTATCCACAAACGGTGAAAACATGGAACGGTGGTGAACCTTCCCAGGAGTGGCCGGCCGACCAAAATTACTCCCAAGAGCGCAGTGGCAACTCATCCAAGAGGTCACAAAAGACCCCACAACATCCAAAGAACTGCAGGCCTCACTTGCCTCAGTTAAGGTCAGTGTTCATGACTTCACCATAAGAAAGAGACTGGGCAGAAATGGACTGCATTGCAGAGTTCCAAGATGAAAACCACTGCTGAGCAAAAAGAACATAAAGGGTGGTCTCAGTTTTGCCAGAAAACATCTTGGTGATCCCCAAGACTTTTGGGAAAATACTCTGTGGACTGACGAACTAAAGTTGAACTTTTTGAAAGGTGTGTGTCCCATTTCATCCAGTGTAAAAGTAACACAACATTTTCGAAAAGGAACATCATACTAACAGTAAAATATGGTGGTGGTAGTGTGATGGTCTGGGCTGTTTTGCTGCTTCATGACCTGGAAGACTTGCTGTGGTAAATGGAACCATGAATTCTGCTGTCTACCAAAAAAATTCTGAAGGAGAATGTCCGGCCATCTGTTCGTGACCTCAACTGAAGCGCACTTGGGTTGTGCAGCAGGACAATGATCCAGAACACACCATTAAGTCCACCTCTGAATGGCTTAAGAAAAACAAAATGAAGACTTTGGAGTGGTCTAGTCAAAGTCCTGAACCTGAATTCGATTAAGATGCTGTGGCATGACCTTAAAAAGGCGGTTCATGCTTGAGAACCCTCCAATGGGGCTGAATTAGAACAATTCTGCAAAGATGAGTCGGCCAGAATTACTCCGCAGCACTGTAAAAGACTCATTGCCAGTTATTGCAAATGCTTGATTGCAGTTGTTGCTGCTAAGGGTGGCCCAACCAGTTATTAGAACTGAGCGATTGGGGGAGAAGGACCTTAGTCAGGGAGGTGACCAAGAACCTGATGGTCACTCTGTCAGAGCTCCAGCATTCCTCTGTAGCAAGAGGAGAACCTTCCAGAAGAATAACCATCTCTGCAGCAATCCACCAATCAGGCCTGTATGGTAGAGTGGCCAGACGGAAGCCACTCTTTAGGAAAAGGCACATGGCAGTCCGTCTGGAGTTTGCCAAAAGGCACCTAAAGGACTCAGAACATGAGAAACAACATTCTCTGGTCTGATGAAACAAAGATTGAACTCTTTGGCATGAATACCAGGCATCATGTTTGGAGGAAACCAGGCACGGCTCATAACAATGCCAATGGTGGTGGCAGCATCATGCTGTGAGGATGTTTTTCAGTGGCAGGAACTGGGAGACTAGTCAGGATAGAGGGAAAGATGAATGCAGCAATGTACAGAGACATCCTGGATGAAAACCTGCTCCAGAGCGCTCTTGACCTCAGACTGGGGCGATGGTTCATCTTTCAGCAGGACAACAACCCTAAGCACAAAGCCAGGATATCAAAGGAGTGGCTTCAGGACAGCTATGTGAATGTCCTTGAGTGGCCCAGCCAGAGACCAGACTTGAATCCAATTGAACATCTCTGGAGAGATGTGAAAATGGCTGTGCACCGACACTTCCCATCCAACTGATGGAGCTTGAGAGGTGCTGCAAAGAGGAATGGGCGAAACTTCCCAAAGATCGGTGTGCCAAGCTTGTGGCATCATATTCAAAAAGACTTAAGGCTGTAACTGTGCATCAACAAAGTATTGAGCAAAGGCTGTGAATACTTATGTACATGTGACTTCTTAGGGTTTTTTTTTTTTTTTATAAATTTGCAAAAATCTAAAAAAAAAAAAACTTTTTTCACATTGTCATTATGGGGTATTGTGTGTAGAATTTTGAGGGAAAAAATGAATTTAATCCATTTTGGAATAAGTCTGTAACAACAAAATGTGGAAAAAGTGAAGCACTTATACTTTCTGAATGCACTATATCCATCTCAAATATATTTAATGAGAAAAATGTTGATGTGTTCAATACTTATTTTTCCTGCTGTATATTATGAGGGGTTTGACAAAATTGCAGAAAAATATGACATTTTTAGAAGTATTTTCACAACTCACATGTGCAAGGAAAAAAAATTACAAGAACAAAATGTAAATTTATGAGAAAAGTTTAAAATTAATGTATAAAAAGCTCAACATTTATTTTAAAGTTTCAAATTTATCAAGAAATATGAACTTTTCAAAAAAGTAACCACAAATTTGAGGGAAAACCTCACAAATTGGCAAGAGTGAAGTTACTCACTACTGAAGTAAGTTTTTTTTTTTTTTTTTAAGTAGATTCTTTGCTACTCTACTCAGGTATTTTTTTTGATGGAGTACTCTTATACTTGAGTGCCTAATATAACACACTGCTTTTACTCGAGTATGGGTTCCAGCTATTCGACCTTCCTCTGGTGTGCTATGGCACACTAAACTTAAGTTTAGGATCCTGTTGAATAAGCTGCTATATGATGGTAAAAACACAACTGTGATTGGCTGCCTCTGTTGTCTCCTGCTGTGTGATTGGCTGCTGCAGGTCGCTACAGCTCAGAGAGCGATGTCTGGAGTTACGGGATCCTGTTATGGGAGACCTTCAGCCTGGGGGTGTGTCCTTATCCTGGGATGACCAATCAGCAGGCTCGAGAGCAAGTGGAGAAAGGTGATTGTGTCTGTGATCAGAGATATATTAAAGTTTCACTTTAACTGTGTAGTAACCAAAGAAATCATTCTGGGTTGCTAGGCTACAGGATGTCGTGTCCTCAGCGTTGCCCTGATGAGGTGTACAAAGTGATGCAGCGCTGCTGGCAGTACAATGCTGAGGATCGGCCCAAGTTCTGCGAGCTACAGCGGGACCTCGCCGCCATCAAGAGAAAGTGATGACATCATCACGTAGCTTAAGGCATGTTCATTCTTTTTTGTCATCGTCGGGGTGGGCGTGGCTTGTGTCAGTGTTTATTATCTATGGCATTGATGCATCAGCATGGTCTTTGTCACTATTGATAAAATGTGCAGCGTTGCATTGTGGGATGGTCAGCTGACTCGGCACTTGATAAACAATCCCTTAAAAGCATAAATACTAAAATGGTAAACGACTCTAAACCATATGACACACTGTTCACAAAAACATACTAAAAAGTTTAGTAAAAGCATTGTCAGCGACTCAAGTTTTTATTAAAGTTTTTATTGATATTTTGATACAAAAAAGTTTTTTAAAAAGTTGACAGCATGCAGGTGCATCTTAATAAATTTGAATGTCATTGAAAAGTTGATTTATTTCAGTAATTCAGTTCAAAAAATGAAACTCATCATCTATCAGCATCATCTGAAATCAGCATCTCCACAAAGCTTGTCAGCAGAGAGACGACTGCGCTGACTTTGTGCTTGATAAAACACAGTGGAGCAACACCAGCAGATGACCTCTTTTCAGATGAAAGTGAATTTTGCATTTTATTTGGAAATCAAGATCCTAGAGTCTGGAGGAAGAGTGGAGAGGCACAGAATCCAAGTTGCTTGAGGTCCAGTGTGAAGTTTCCCCAGTCAGTGATGATTTGGGGAGTCATGTCATCTGCTGGTGTTGGTCCACTGTGTTTTATCAAGTCCAAAGTCAGAGCAGTCATATACCAGGAAATTTTAGAGCACTTCATGCTTCCCTCTGCTGACAAACTTTATGGAGAAGCTGATTTCATTTTCCAGCAGGATTTGGCACCTGCCCACACTGCAGAAAGTACCAATATCTGGTTTTATGACCATGGTATCACTGTGCTTTATTGGCCAGAAAACTCTGCTGACCTAAACCCCATAGAGAGTCTATGGAGTATTGTCAGGAGGAAGATGAGAGACACCGGATCCAATAATGCAGACAAGCTGAAGGTCACTATCAAAGCAACCTGTGCCTTCATAACACCTCAGCAGTGCCACAGACTGATCGCCTTGATGCCACACCACACTGATGCAGTAATTCATGCAAAAGGAGCCCCAACTAAGGGTTCAGTGTGTACATGGACATACGGTTAGGCCCAGAAATATTTGGACAGTGACACAATCTTCATGATTTGGGCTCTGCATGCCACCACATTGGATTTGAAATGAAACAACTACAACGGAATTGACGTGCAGACTTTAAGGTTTAATTCAAGGGGCTGAACAAAAATATATGATTAAACATGTAGGAATTGTAGCTATTTTTATACAAACGCTCCTCATTTCAGGGGCTCAAAAGTAATTGGACAAATAAACATAACCCTAGGTAAAATGTTACTTTTCAATATTTTGTTGAGAATCCTTTGCAGGCAATGACTGCCTGAAGTCTGGAACCCATGGACATCACCAAACGCTGGGTTTCCTCCTTTGTGATGCTTTGCCAGGCCTTTACTGCAGCTGTCTTCAGTTGTTGCTTGTTTGTGGGTCTTTCTGCCTTAAGTTTTGTCTTGAGCAAGTGAAATGCATGCTCGATTGGGTTGAGATCTGGTGATTGACTCGGCCATTGCAGAATATCCCACTTCTTTGCTTTAAAAAACTCCTGGGTTGCTTTTGCAGTATGTTTTGGATCATTGTCCATCTGTACTGTGAAGCGCCATCCAATCAACTTTGCTGCATTTGGCTGAATCTGAGCAGAAAGTATATCCCTATACACCTCAGAATTCATCTGTCTGCTTCTGTCTTTTGTCACATCATCAATAAACACTAGTGATCCAGTGCCATTGGAAGCCATGCATGCCCATGCCATCACACTGCCTTCACCATGTTTTACAGAAGATGTGGTGTGCTTTGGATCATGAGCTGTTCCAATTCTTCTCCAAACTTTCTTCTTCCCATCATTCTGGTGCAGGTTGATCTTAGTCTCATCTGTCCAAAGAATGCTGTTCCAGAACTGGGCTGGCTTCTTCAGGTGTTTTTTGGCAAAGTCAATTCTGGCCTTTCTATTTTTGAGGCTGATTAATGGTTTGCACCTTGTGGTGAATCCTTTGTATTTACTCTCATGAAGTCTTCTCTATGTGGTAGACTTAGATACTGATACACCTACTTCCTGGAGAGTGTTCTTCACTTGAGTGGATGTTGTGAAGGGGTTGTTCTTCACCATGGAAAGGATTCTGCAATCATCCACCACTGTTGCCTTCCGTGGACGTCCAGGCCTTTTTGAGTTCCCAAGCTCACCAGTGCACTCTTTTTTTTCTCAGAATGTACCAAACTGTTGATTTGGCCACTCCTAACATTTCTGCTATCTCTCTGATGGATTTCTTTTTTTTCAGCCTCAGAATGGTCTGTTTCACCTCCATTGAGAGCTCCTTTGACCGCATGTTGTGTGTTCACAGCAACAGCTTCCAAATGCAAACGCCACACCTGGAATCAACTCCAGACCTTTTAACTGCTTAATTGATGACAGGTTAACGAGGGAAGAGCCCATGCAGCCTTGTTATTTTTTTTTTTTTTGCAGCCTTCTGAGTCAATTGTCCAATTACTTTTGGTCCCTTGAAAAAGAGGCGGCTACGTATTAAAGAGCTGTAATTCCTAAACCCTTGCTCCAATTTGGATGTGAATACTCTCAAATTACAGCTGAGAGTCTGCACTTTAAGCCCATATTGATTATATAATTGTATCCTGAATATCTTTTCGTAAACAGCTAAAATAACAAAACTTGTGTCACTGTCCAAATATTTTTGGGCCTAACTGTACTTTTCAGTCGGTCAACTTTTCTATTAAAAATCAATTTAAAAAAAATAATTATATGTAATATTCTAATTTTTTGAGCAACTGAATTTGGAGTTTTCATGAGCTATAAGCCATAATCATTAAAATTAAAAGAAATAAACACTTGCAGTATATCACTCTTGTGTAATGAATCTATATAATATAGGAGTTTAATTTTTTGAATTGAATCACTGAAATCAATTAACTTTTCGATGACATTCTCATTTATAGAGATGCACCTGTAATACCAAGTTGCACAACCTATACTGGCAAGACTGCTTTTTTCTGTGGACCAGGCTTTACACTAAAATGCACCCTATTTTTAATTTTACTTTTACTTTTTCTTTTTTATTTATTTAGATTTTTATATTTTATTTCTGTTTTTTGATTAACAGACCTTTAATCTAAAAACACTGTTTTTGATTTTATTTTTATTATCGTGTTTAATGCTATATTGGTTGTGTGTTTCAGTGGATAAACGTGTGCACAGAGATCCTCAATGGGGGGTAAAGTTTTTATTGAATTTAAAAATGTGTTTACAATACACTAAACTATGGAGCTCCATGGGGGACATTAGCGAAAAAAATCACATTTTGAAGCCATCCATCTTCTTCCGCTTAATCCTTTACGGGTCGCAGGGGGGCTGAAGCCTATCCCAGCATCTTTGGGTGAGAGGCAGGGTACACCCTGGACAGATCGCCAGTCCATCGCAGGGCCAACACAAAGAGACAGACAACCATTCACTCTCACAGTCATACCTAAGGACAATTTAGAATCCCCAGTTTGATGCCAATTAACCTAACTTGCATGTTTTTGGCATGTGGGAGGAAACCGGAGTAAACCCACGCAGACACGGGGAGAACATGCAAACTCCGCACAGATCACTGTTTGTTGGGGGCTGGGATCAAACCCAGGATCCCCCAGCCAAGGGTGAGTTGCTATGCTGCCGCATTGCTAACCACTCCACCACCGCGCTGCCCATTTTGAAGCCATTTTGAAGCCATGTGATGTAATTCATTCCATGTTATTTTGTTCCCACACTTTGATAGACTTGAATAGTAGAAGTTCATAGGTGAAGTATTAACAGAAAGCTTTATTTTGAAGTAATGATTTAAGCATCTGCCCCATTACTTTCCTTAATTTAAGTGTTGCAGAAATCAGCCCATCAGTATGTGTGTGCATTACTTGCCCATTAATATATACATATAACTGGTTTAAACCTTCATACTGACCCTGTTTACGTGGTCACGAGTAAACCGATAAAGGTAATAATAAATGGCTTATATTGTTTACATGCACTGAGTAAACTGTTTATTGGACAAATAGACTAGTTGTGTTAATCCGTTTTCTCATAAACAGATGACCTTTAACTGATAATCAGATTACTCTGTTTACATGACGGTTTGAATAACTGGGTAACTCCAGAAAGCTAATTATAATCGGTTACCATGTAAACAGGGTCAATGATTCTTAATGCTGTTGCTGGAGCTGCCGCTTTTAGTTCCTGTACATCTGGTTATTAAAATACAGAGGTTGGCACTGCTTCGATAGGTAGCCAAACACCTCACAGGTATGCGTTGTAGTGATGACTGAAATTACCAAGAACTGTTATTAATTCTTACATATAAGTAATTTAAGCATAAGAGCAGAATAGGTAAACCGTGGAAATGAAATGAAACCCCAGTTGAAACATGGGAATTAAATAACATTTCATTCCTGCAATTTAGAAATAAATTGCCCCCATAGTATTTTTTTTCTACAGTGTTCTTTAAGGGGCTCAGTATTCAACAGGAAGTGTATTTAGTATTAAAGTCCCACTAATAAAAACACTAAAAGTGAAAAGAAGTAAAAACTGCTTAAGAGGCACAATTTAAATGCATCTCGCTGCTGATTGGTTAACACTGTTGTGGACCATGTCTAGCTGTTAAGACATCACAAACCACGCCCACCTTATGTGAATCCTGAAAGTGGCGTTTGTCCCCCAGATGTTGGCTTATAAACAAATACAGACTTAATGAACTGTGAGCTCTGATTGGTCAGCAGTACTTCCTGTGCTGTGAGAACGGAGCCTGAACGTGGGTAATATCAGAGCTCTGAGCTCCTACTGACTGTTAATGTAAATATGACACTAATCATCTTTTTGTCTTTTATATAAAAATATTATTGTATCTTTATTATGGAAATAAAACATTGGAAAAAATGTGATGTTTTTTGTGATATAAATAAATATTTTATTGTATATTTGAGATCAGTGTCAAGTACTCCCTTAACACTTCAGAAGAAAGGTAAGCCAGAGGTCACTGCTGTGAAAGCTGGCTGTTCAGCATGCTGTACCAATGCAGATTAATGGAAAGCTGATTGAAAGAAGAAGTGTGGTAGAAAAAGGTGCATGGGCAACAGGAATGACTAGCCATCAAAGGATTAAGAAAAAGTGATTAAAGAACTTGGAGGTGCTTCATAACGAGTGGACTGAATCTGGTGTCAGTGCATCAAGAGCCACCATGCATACATGTCTTCAGGAAAGGGTCTAGAACTGCCTTGTTCCTAATACCTAAGCCAATCCTGAACCAGTGATGTCAGAAAAACTGGACTAAAGGGAATAGTAACCAGACTGATGTGTGCCTGGTGGTCCAAAGTTCTTTCTGGTGCATGTCATTTGGAAATCAAGGTCCTAGAGTTTGGTGAGAGTGGTACAGCACAGAATCCAAGGTATTTAAAGTCCAGAGTGAAGTACCCACATTCTGTGATGATTTGAGGAGCCATGTCATCAGCTGGTGCTGGGTCCACTGTGTTTTATCAAGTTCAGAGTCTACCAGTCTACCTACTGCTGTCTACCAGGAAATTTTAGAGCACTTCTTGCTTCCCATCAGCTGAACAGCTTCATGAAGATGCTGAGGTTTTTTTTGCCTGCAGATCTTTTCACCAGCCCACAGCACCAAAACTACTCCGAAATGGTTTGCTGACCATGATATGGTATTACTGATTGACTGGCCAGCCGGCTGGCCTGAACTCCATAGAAAATCTATGGCGTTCAGGTCAAGAGAAAGCTGAAACGCCGACCCAACAATACAGACGAGCTGAAAATTACTATCAGAGCAACTTCAGCTTCAGTAACCTCAGCAGTGAAACTGATCACCTCCATGCCACATCACACTGATGCAATAATTCAAGGAGCCCCAACCAAGTGTATAAATGCACACTTATGAAGCTGGACGTTTCTGTATTTTAAATCCTTATTTTGGATTGATCTTGGGGAATATTTTAATGATTTGAGATGCCAAATTTCTTAATTTTCATGTTATAAATTGTCATCTTCAAAGTAAAAGTTTTAATTATTTCAGTTTATATGTAAGGGATATAAAATGTAATAAAGTTTACCTTTGGGATTCAGTTATCTAAAATACAATTTATACCATATTCTGTTTTTTAGATGCACTTGTAAAATTACACAGTAAAATACAATTTCATGAAAAAGTTAACGTAAACCTAAGTAGTACTCCCCACCACTGGTAAATAAGACATGTACAGTTGTGTGAAAGTGTTTGCCCCCTTCCTGATTTCTCTTTTTTTTTTGTATGTTCGTCAAGCTTCTAAAATACAGGGATATTTTGCACTGTGATTCTAAAATTGAGTTTGAGTAATTTAAGACCTATGTTTCAATGCAAAATATCGATAAAGGATTAATGTTTTTTTTAAAGTATTGTTCTTATGTCTTTTCCACGCCATTCAGTTTTTTTTCTGTTATGGTGGCAGTTATGGTCCGTGTAGTTCTACATCAGGGGTCGGGAACCTATGGCTCGCGAGCCAGATGTGGCTCTTTTGATGGCTGCATCTGGCTCGCAGACAAATCTTTAATAAAGATTTTGTTTTTACAAGAGCGCCGAGTGTCTGCTGCTCTGTATATAGTTTTAGAATCATCTTCCGTGTTGCGGCCATTACGAGCTCAGATCACACGAGACGGCCCGCTGAATTTAAGCATTTATTTATTTATTTTCTACTCGTTTCAGTTCTGCATTTAATATGAACCCTGAGTTTGAAATAAACGTTTGAATTTGAATATCCCAAAAGCCGCTGCACATCCGGGTACTCCAGGCTCAGCCAATATTGAGCACCAGAAGTCGCATTAATGGTAAGAAATACTCATCATTGATTAGCAACAGCATAACAATGTTATTAAAAAGAATTCAGAGACTTATTGTACTTTAAAAGTGTTGAAATTACACAAAATGCACACATTTACTTGTATTTTTAGTTTTAAACATATTGTATGGCTCTCACGGAATTACATTTAAAAATATGTGGTGTTCATGGCTCTTCAGCCAAAAAGGTTCCCGACCCCTGTTCTACATGAAATGTTGCTGTTAGTGGAACGCACAATAAAACTACAGATGTGAAACGGAAATGTACTGTCGTCACAGGATGCTGGAGCAAGCATTTTGGCTCTGGTCTGAATGAGCTGTGTGCGTGAGCAAGGCAGGAATAGTTGTGAAGTAACGTGCGAATGGCAGGAGAGAAAGCTAGCAGGACAAAACTAAAAAGATGGGCAAATGACAGTTGGCTCTCAAGAGATGACTTTGCAGACTGGCTCAAACGCGTTCCCAACGACGACACTGAGGCGTACTGCACGTTGTGCAAAAGAACACTTAAACTCGGGACCCTGGGCGTCAGGGCACTGGAGTCACACATCAAAGCTAGCAAACACCAGGAATCAGCAAATGCAGCACGCAACTCTCATGGAATTGCTCAGTTCTGTTCGGTTGCAAGCAGTACGTCAAGAAATAATACAAATGATATTCGCGATCTAATGGGCTCGACTGAAACGATGAAGGCAGAAGTTCTGTGGGCGCTTAACACCGTGGCTAAACACCAGTCATACAGAGCTAATGACGACATCGGGGAACTGTTTCAAGCAATGTTTCCCGACTCGACAGTAGCCAAAACATTCCAATGCGGGAGAGACAAGACCGCCTATATCATCCGATTTGGAGTAGCAGAGTTCGTCAAGAAAGATTGTATCTCAAAGGTGTCTGGGCCCTTCGTGATAATGTTCGACGAAAGTTTGAACCGTGCATCAAAAAAGAAGCAACTGGACCTTCACATAAGATACTGGGATGGCGGCCAGGTACAGTCCCGGTACGTTGGCTCTCAGTTTCTGGGCCATGCTACAGCAAACGACTTGCTGAAGGAGGTCGTGAAGGTTGTAAATTTAATCCATGATGGTCTAAAAAAGTCTAAAATTGCACTTGTTAAAACCTGCAGACATCCTGCTCGAGCCACACCCAGGCCTGATTACTGCTACACCTGTTATCAATCAAGAAATCACTTAAATAGGACCTGCCTGATAAAGTGAAGCAGACGAAAAGAGCCTCAAAAGCTAGCCACCATGTTACGATCCAAAGCAATTCAGGAACAAATAAGAAACAAAGTAATTGATATCAGTCTGGAAAAGGTTATAAAGCCATTTCTAAAGCTTTGGGACTCCAGCGAACCACAGTGAGAGCCATTATCCACAAACGGTGAAAACATGGAACAGTGGTGAACCTTCCCAGGAGTGGCTGGCCAACCAAAATTGCCCCAAGAGCGCAGCGATGACTCATCCAAGAGGTCACAAAAGACCCCACAACAACATCCAAAGAACTGCAGGCCTCACTTGCCTCAGCTAAGGTCAGTGTTCATGACTCCACCATAAGAAAGAGACGGGGCAAAAATGGCCTGCATTGCAGAGTTTCAAGACGAAAACCACTGCTGAGCAAAACGAACATAAAGGCTCGTCTCAGTTTTGCCAGAAAACATCTTGATGATCCCCAAGACTTTTGGGAAAATACTCTGTGGACTGATGAGACAAAAGCTGAACTTTTTGGAGGGTGTGTGTCCCATTACATCCGGCATAAAAGTAACACAGCATTTCAGAAAAGGAACGTCATACCAACAGTAAAATATGGTGGTGGTAGTGTGATGGTCTGGGGCTGTTTTGCTTTTTCAGGACCTGGAAGACTTGCTGTGGTAAATGGAACCATGAATTCTGCTGTCTACCAAAAAATCCTGAGGAAGAATGTCCAGCCATCTGTTCGTGACCTCAAGCTGAAACACACTTGTTTTCTGCAGCAGGACAATGATCCAAAACACACCAGCAAGTCCACCTCTGAATGGCTTAAGAAAAACAAAATGAAGACTTTGCAGTGGCCTAGTCAAAGTCCTGACCTGAATCTGAATGAGATGCTGGGGCATGACCTTAAAAAAAAAGGTGGTTCATGCTTGAAAACCCTCCAATGTAAAGTGGGCCAAAATTCCTCCACAGCACTGTAAAAGACTCATTGCCAGTTATTGCAAACGCTTGATTGCAGTTGTTGCTGACCCAGTGGAGGAGATAGGAGAGAGAAGGATGGTGGCTAAACTGTCATCTCTGCTGGAGTCCGAGTCCCACCCTATGCAGGACATACTGAACACACTGAGGAGCTCATTTAGCAGGAGACTACATCATCCTAGGTGCGCAACTGAGAGGTTTCACAGGTCCTTCCTACCTACGGCTGTCAGACTGTATAACCTAAGCAGGGCTGCTCGCAGAGATAGCAAAAAAATGTGATGACCTAATAGTATTGAATGCAAAAGACGCAATAGACTTACACAATGGTCCCCTCCAGTATACAACTAGGACACTATCGGACGCTACGGAGGGTGACAATATGTATGGGTACATATTCATACTATGTAGGATAACTAAGTAGACGGTTATGCTGTTTATTCCATCTTGCTACAATGCGCCGCACTTTGTATATACATTTATGTGTATGTATGCATATCCACTGCTCTTATTTATATCTTCTTAATTATTGCTCTGAGTGTTGCTATCCCTGTGCTGTTGCAATCCTGGAATTTCCCCATTGTGGGACTAATAAAGGCTTATCTTACCTTGTCTGAAGGGTGGCCCAACCAGTTATTAGGGGTCAATCACTTTTTCACACAGGGCCATGTAGGTTTGGATTTTTTTTCCCCCTTAATAATAAACACCGTCATTTAAAAACTGCATTTTGTGTTTACTTGTGTTATCTTTGTCTAATATTTAAATTTGTTTGATGATCTGAAACATTTAAGTGTGACAAACACAAAAAAATGAGAAATCAGGAAGGGGGCAAACACTTTATCACACCACTGTATGTTTGTATGTATCTGAGGGTGTACGGAGGGGCTGAAAATTTCATAGTGGTCAAATTTGACCAAATGTGGTTTATTTTTCAACATATCTCCCCTTTGGTCCACACACACTTCTTCCATTGGAGTTGCAGCGCTTGGATCCTTGCAGATGAAAAATAAATTAAAAACAAATAAATAAAACTTATTTAAAACTAGTTTTAAATAAACTTAAAAGCAATAAGTGCTGTAAACACAAACTCAGCTTTTTGGATACTGGAATAACAAAAATCAAATGACTAATCCATTAGGTAATGCTAAATGCTTAGTCTCTGGTTAGGTTAGAACAGTAAAAGGAGTGACTCATGGAATCCATCAGAGCCGGACAGGACGAAGATCAGGATGGGAAATCACAATATGATATTGCAATACTCAGTATATCACAAGATCTTGATATTATTGTATCGTGGCCCAAGCAAATTCCACCATTAGTTAGTGCATGTAGTATAACTGCTTGGGATGCTGTGCTTATGCTTATGTCACCTGGTCATTTTTTTCCCCTTTGACCTCAGGTAACTGATGAAAGATCACATTTTTCAGCATAAATTTTATTAATCACTAAAACTGTAAACTCCCCAACATGGTTGGTACTGTGGCTGGTTTGGGGTGGGGCTTGTACCCAATTCGTTCATTGATAAGGTCTGTCCTTGATGCTGCTGTGGAGGAAGATGCCAAGGCAGAGGCTCCACCCCCAATTATGTCAACACCGATGACAGATGACCCGCCCACTCGTCTTGACTCTGCTTCTTCCCGTTGACGCTTTCTGGCCTGGAAAAAAAAGTGTTGAATTGTTTATTTTCAGTACTTCTAAAGCTGGGTTTATGCGCCACCTCCGCTCTGCGTGTCTGCTCGAGTACAAGGCTTGTGTGATGTAAATGACATCATTGTCTCCACTCTGCTGGGCTCCACGGGCCCCTTCACAACTGAGCACGTGCAGCCAAAATTTTCTGATCATGCTGCTTGTGCGCGTTGACTACGCATATGCAACAGCTAACCTTGTGGCACTGTTTATTCATTATTTGTCTCTTAAAGATAAGCTGTGTTTCTTTACAGCTATGTAGAAGCAGGCTAGCTTCTGCAAAAGCTAAGGCTGTAACCCATAAAAAAAGAAACCATGTCTATGTATTGAGAGTGAACAAGACCTGAAGTATGTCATGCTAGGGCCTTTCTGGAAGTCCTTGTTACTCCCTCCCCCTACCCACTTCCACTCTGTGTGTTCACATGGAGGGTCCGCCACTTAAAGTGCCTTCCAAAGCCAACTAATGTTAAGTGGTAATGACTTATAAAACCCTCCAAAGCTGATCATTGATGCTTATATGTCTTTATGTAACATCTGGAAGATGACAACAGCAGTTGTTGCTCCCACTACATACTGGTTTGAAACCATAGTGATGTGAGGCTGCATCAGATCCAGTTGCAGGTTTTTTAAAAACATTGTCTTTAAACGTTCTATATAAATAAAGTTATTATTATATTAAGCAGCACAGGATTAATAACTAAAGACACCAATAAGTATGAATCAAGTATAAGCAATTCATACCTCAAGCTCCTTCTTGATGCTCTCAAACTCTTCTGTGTCATCGATCTTGAGCTCCAGTCGAGTTGGTTTCCTCCTCAGCATTTTCTGTCTGTCCTATCAGACAAAAAAAAATATATATATATACCAGTTTGAGTACTACACGTGCATGTCTTTGGACTGTGGGAAGAAACCAAAGTACCTGGCGAAAACCCACACAGACATGGGGAGAATATGCAAACTCCACATAAGATAAGATAAGCCTTTATTAGTCCCACAATGGGGAAATTCCAGGATTGCAACAGCACAGGGACAGCAACACTCACACACACACATAGAAAGGGCACTTACTGGCCAGGGGTGGAATCAGACCCACAACCTTCATGCTGTGCTGCCATAGTGCTAACCACTGAACCACCATGTTGCCCCAGTTCAAGTAAAATACCTGCAAATAGCCCCTACCTCCACAACCAAAACTGAAATTAACAAGAAAAAGTCACAAATTTGTAAGAAAAAAGTCACAAATTTGCAAGAAAAAAAGCTGCAATTTTACAAGAAAAAATTTGCAAAACAATGAAAAAAAATCGTGACAAACTTATCGCCACTTGTTCCACCCTTGTTAAGAGGGAACAGGTCAAGTGGACCCCTGACCAAGTGAGCACCCCAAGTGTTTGCAATCTGTATGTGTACAAGTACATTTTCAATGCAGTGATTTACTAACTGATTCAGAGCTTTAGTCTAAAGCCTCATTCAGAACATTACAGTCCTACATACCTACTCTGTGGATTTTCATCTGAGGGCAGCCAGCAGTGGAGAAAAGTCTTGAAAGCAGAAACTGAGCCAAAACCTCCGGGTCAGCTTAACTGGCATCTTACATTTTTTTTACACTTCTTGGTGACCGGGAAAAGTCTTTCCAACAGTTTTACACAAATTCTTGTTGTTGTTCTCCTTCTTCGCGTTTCCAAATCACTGGACTGAGAATGTACTTGTACATGTACAGACTGGATCCCGGGGTCCACTTGACCTGTATCCTGTTAAGAAACAAAATCTGAATACAAATTCACAAAACTTCTGAGGATTTCAAAATTTAAAAGGACTTTACCCCCGAAATGAAAACATAGCCAACATGTTTTGGAAGAGCTTGAAATGAAATTTAAGGACTAGTTGTAATTTTTAAGGATAATTATAACCTTAACTTTAGATGGACGAATTTAAGTTTTGTTTTTGTTTTTAAGATCCACACCCTGTTCTACGGGTCCACAGAGCTGCGCTGTTGGCTAACGGGTATGAATGTGAAACCGGGAGCAGATTAACATTCACGGCCCGTTATAGCAGCTGTGACGGTGAACAGATGTGTATTTATTTACCTGCCAGTCGCTCTGTTCCCGCTTCTCTTCTCTGTATTTCTTTGTTGCCACCGCTTTCTCCACCGGAACAGTTGAACTTTGACCCGGAAGTATTTATCCTGTTATCATCCGGGTCACAGAGTAGAGCGTCACTTGCGCTTCTTTCGTGTTCTCTGGTAGGTATTAACTTTTTTTAATTCAAATTTACCCAAGCAGTGTTACAGACGGAGTGTCTCGCCGTCAGTTAAACCCGTGGGGATCCGCTCAGGTGTCACTGACATCTGAGAGAAGGATCGTGATGTTGTTTAACGCATAGATATAGAAGCCTAGAGTGGAAGTAGGTCACTGGAGCGCGTGATTTCCGGCCGCCATATTGGTACAGGAATCACAACAAATCCACAGCTCAACGCACAACGCTCTGATTAAGTCTTCATTTCCAAGGTTCTCGTTTGTTTACACAGTGTGTAACTGGTGTCTAAACGATCAGGTAAGTGTCGAGTATTTGTTTTTAAATAATTTAATGGCGTGTTGTCAAAAATAAAGGTAAAAACTCTGATTTTCATTTGGGAGGTCACTGATTTCTGTACCTGCATGACTGCTATGAGTGTAATATATACTGTATTGTAATTCAGTATCGATACTTATGGCAATATTTCTCATGTAATATTAGTATACAGTGTTACATTGTGTTCTTTGTTACTGGGTCAGTATTGGTAGCCAATATTATCAACAATGAACTTTGGGTTCTTGTAGCTAGTTTGGTAGTTACTCAAATAGCGTGAGGATAGTTTTTCTTTTTCCTGTATACACTTGGCCTAATGAAAGATTTAGGTTTATCAAACCATCTTTACACAATAATTACACATATATGTGTACAAACATCTACCTCCTGTATCAGACCAACATCATGAAGGTTTGCAGATAGTAATTTACAGATATGTTATTTGAAAATTGAAACTTTACAGATAGAATTTTACATTACCTATTTCGCATTTGTCTATTACAGGGAGGGGGTACAAAAAGATCTGGTGATGATTAATGCAGTCATATCTCATAGACATTACTATTTCTGTCTTATATTACATTTTGCCTGACATTACTATAAATATTTGCTATGATGGATAGGAGGGGACAGGGTGGATATTCCTGCAAAGCATTTAAAAGTAATTGTACTTTGTAATTTATTAATGTTGGTTTATAAAAAGCATTAAGTCTTTGTGATATTTTTTACTTTGCAGGCATGTGCTTATTGTGCTACATAATGTAATATTTTTTAAAATATGTGCTTATTGCTGTTAGGTGTAGGTCTACAGTTCATGGGAAGTTCCCTTTTGCCAAGGCTTCCGAGATGCCGAGACAGTGTGCACATGCAACTTGTAGGAATGTGCAGAGGAAGGGAAATGGACACACTTTCCATGTGTAAGTTGCTACCTTTTACCATTTGCAGATCATGTAATATTGTTATTATGTATGTTAACTTACTATTGTTATTATGCATATCACCTTAGTTTCCACTACAAGAGGAAGAATTATATAACAGTGGTCTTTAAAGTTGATCTGTGGCATTCTCAGAAGAGTGAGCAACAGGTCTGTGTTCAGCTACAAGGTATATATTATATCAATTTTTCAGCTTCCCCAGTGGTAAAGGGAATGAAGAAAGGAGACGGAAATGGTGCAGTCTGATGAAAAGGTTAGAGGGCTGGGAGCCAAAGGCCTGGGATGTTGTGTGCAGTCAACATTTTAAATCAGAGGATTTTGACATGACTGGCCAAACCAGAAGACTTCGTGATGATGCAGTTCCATCCCAGTTTGATTTGCCAGTGCACTTGCAAAAGGTTTGTGTGCTTGTCTGTAATGGATTAGTAAACATTACTTTTAAAATGAGTTTCCATTAAAAGATAGTGAATGGTTATAATTTTTTGACATAGTGTGGGACACCATAACAATATCTTGAATACCATTGCTAAACAGGATCATGAAGTTTTATCTGTATTTGTGGGACAGATCTATTTATGGAAATTGTTTTGGTGATTGTTTGATAAATTCATAATATGCACACTGTTTTTCTTGTCAGCATCAGAAGACACGCCAAACTCAAGCTGCTAAAAGGGCATTACACTTTTAGGACTTTTTTCCTTCCTGCCCTTCAGAGAGAACGGTCGCTTTTTCTTCAGCTTCCTCTTTCACCCTCCTTCACCCTCCCTAACTGAGAATCCCAGCTTGCTGTCTTGTCTGCGTCGCTGTTCTTCTGGCTGAATCTTGATCCAAATGAAAAAAATGGATTTGGTGAGCGGCTTTAATAAAATTAACAACTTTTTACATAAATTTGGGCCAGGGGGAGCCCCTATGGAGAGACCCATGGATTGGAACACATGTGTCTGCATGATTCGACTGATGATGTGGAAACAACATCTATCTGGTTTGGCACAATCACAGGATTTTCTGCTGATTGGCTCTGGAGTTTCCTGGTGTATTGAAAATTTAACTAGAAGAGCTAATCAAAGCGGTCCCGGCGTAGCTGCTTCTTCAACAATTCGACTAGACGGGGGAGAGCACTAACTGACGGCAAGATTACATGGAAATTACCATCTGGCATGCACTGTAGAGAGATGGACTCTGCCGGACATGCTTCCCATGTTTAGAAGGGAAACATCTGGAGTAGTTTTGGTGCCCTCCAAGAATGGATTTAAAGCCTATGTATGGAAATTATGAACACAGTATTGCAAGAGCTGTAAATTCTATGCTCTCAGTGATCTGTGTTATCAGACCTTGAATTCAGTGCCTTGTTGACTATTTTCCTCCTGGATTAAGACAAAACAGAAGATTGTGCTTCTCTTCATAAACATTCTGGTGTGCTACAATCTGAACTCAGGGACATGTGACTGGCTCAGGAAATTTCCATCTGCCATGCCTCAAGGACATGCTTCCGAGTTTCAGACACTAAGACATAACATCTCGGCTGGGAGAGATTTGTTGCCTCCAGTAACTGATAAATACCCACCTGCATTCAACATACACGAATACACTGATTCACTTATACTGAATTACATCCATTCATTCACTGATCCTCTCTGACTTTGGTTCTGTTGTCTGCTAAATGTGCATTGAGGGTTTTTTTTCCTGCAATCAAAATTTCGCTCACTTACTGAACGAAAATTTGATAAACATGTTTTTTTCTCTCGCCTACTGTGTCATTATCCCTTCTCTTTTTTTTTCTTTCTTCTTTATGACTGGCGCCTAGCGGCTGCCCCGGCCTTGGATGCGCTCTGCAGAGCGTGCCCAAATGCCAAGTCACGTTTCGTTACCTTGTATTCATACATGTGTAATGACAATAAAGTTGAATCTCAATCTCAATCTCAATCTCAATCTCAATTACAGCCAATACAGGAGCAGCAAGAAGTTATCCATGATTACATGGACCATCAGCCCAGTGAGTCTGATAGGGGCAACCTGGACTTTGATATTCAAGTTTCAAGTATACCAGATGTATGTATATCAAAGGAACAGTGCAAATTCACACGATTGCACAATTCTTTAATATCATAGTTGCCAACTATTAGCTGGTACTTTCAAATGATGTACATTCACCAAACAGTATTATGTGTACACAAGGTTCTATACATGGGATACACTTTTAAAATCAATACATTATTTAGATGTTTTGAGACAAGAAATCTATGTATATATATATATATATATATATGCATGGCATACTTAACAAATCTACTGAAATGTTTCAGTTCCATAGCTATGCAGCATCGGACAACGCTTCCTTGAAAGCAAAATTGAGGAGGACAGAGGATCGTCTGGCAGAGGTCGAGAGACAATTAAAAAATGCTAAGGCAAGAGAGAAGCGATGCAAAACCAGTTTGTTGTCAATAAAGGAGGAGTTGAAGGAGAATAACCTCATGACGACAGATCTCGAAGAAAGACTAGAGGCATATAATGGTATGACTTGTGTTCAATTTATGATTCCACCTAAACGCCAAGCTATGGAGTAGTTACTGAATGAATTCTACAGTTTTTTCTTTCACACTTCAAGTAGCAGGCTCAGTACTAGACATTTTTTAATGTCGGACAACCATTTTTGGGCCTTTGTACCACCTTATATTCTAATATCCATTCATGACCATTACACGTTTCTTTCACTACAGACTTCCCAATGGATGTTTTTCAAAAGCCAAAGGGAGGTGAGGGTTTCACAGCAGGGCAGAGGAAGTTCGCTCTTACTTTACACCTATATGGGCCTAAGGCGTATGAGTTCCTGCGAAGTAAACTGCATATGCCCTCACCTAGAACACTGAGAACGTAAGTTACTAAAATACAACTACTGATATATAATGTTTATTACATGATGATATATATTTTTTTTGCTGCTATATCTTTTTTTCATATAACATGATATTAGTAGCATTTTGTATGTACATGTATTGATAGTTTTCATTACTTTTTAGGTGGTTGTCAAATGTAGATGGAACCGCAGGGATCAATTCATCAATGCTGAAGTGTCTCAGAGAAAAGTGCGAGAAAGAGCCAGAGATATACACGAATGTTGACACTGCAAAATGCCATAATTTAATAATTATGAAGCTCTTAAACACTTAATATTTATGCAGATTATGCTGAAAGTAAACCACTATGCGCTGTGTTGTACTGTGTTGTAAACATGTTCACTGAAGCCTGTCAAACGTTTAACAAAGGAGAATGACCCAAGCAGGTGTCTGCACTGGACCACAGGGATGTGCTACAGATACCCTGTACCAAGATGGCGGACGCGCATCACGCCCCCGCGACCACGGACTGGCCAGCGCTGCCAATCTAGGGTTATATATCTATGGTTTAACGGTTAACTGCTAATGCTAACGTCAGATACTAACCTCTAAAATCACATTTTACACAGAAATACAAAACAATAATAATAATTATTATTATTATTCAAAGGGATGTTATTGCTTAAATTGAATTTTAAGATGAAGACTTTTGTATCAGCACTTTTACAGTTGACCAGATTTCTTATTTAACATTTATTTTTGTCTCTGAATTCTTAGAAACCAACTTTATTGTCATTCAGTCCATACGGCCAGTCATGTACAGTAGAACGAAATTACGTTTCTCTTATCTACAATGTTAATCACATCTAGAATCAGAGGGGCCGCTGCCATGCAAGGCGCCGCCACAAACAACTTTTCCTTCCCCCATTCTGTTATGCTGTGCACCAAGCTAGAAGGTGGGAAGTACCATTTTTATATGGTCTTAGGTATGACCCCAGCCGGTGCTTGAACCCACGACCTCCTGGTTGTGGGGCAGATGTTCTGTCAACTTGTCAGTACAGTGGCGATCAAAATTAAAGAACAGTGAAATAATACTTGATTTATTCAAACATGTCATCACATCATATGGAGAATTGCTGACTATAGGTCCAAGGACCTCTACTGTCAGTCCTAAGAATTATGCATCTAGTCCTTCTGCCATAGCAGTATCCAGCCCATCCTCAGGGACCAATACTGCTTCTCTAGGATTAAAAGGTTCCTCAAAGTATTTATCCATCTTGCGCTTAAAACTGTTGGCACTTGGAGCATTTATAACATAATCCAGAAGTTTATTCAATATATCTGCAGATTGCACAGTAAATGCATTCTGCCTTAAACGAGTCTTTGGTCGGAGCCTCTCTGTTTTTAGGTGATGTTCCCTAGTTGTTCCATTCTGTGTATTCAGTTTGATAAAATTTGCCACATCAAGGTCATATTTCCTCGTCAAAACTTGATATAATTCAATCATGTCACCTCTTAGTCTGCAGTAAGATAATGATGGTAAATTCAATTTTTTAAAACATTCTGAGTAAGGCAAATCCTTAAGTCCTGGCACATATTTAGTTGCTCTCTGCTGAACATTCTCAATGGCATGAACTGTACGTGTATGTTTCTTTAAGTAGGGTGCCCAGATTTGATTAGCGTATTCCAGATGAGATCTCACCAATGCTTTATATATAAATTTAAAGTTGTTCTGATCCAGATATTTGAAATTTCTTCTAATGATACCTAACATTTTATTGGCATTATTAATCTTCTCACTGATGTGTTGACTGAAGCTTAACTCATTATCTATAATTACTCCAAGATCCTTTTCTTCGCTAACCTGGCTAATAAATTCCCCTACATTTCCTAACTCATAAAATGTAGTTGCATTCTACATTTTTTTGTTGGTTATCCTCATATACTTACATTTATCTAGGTGTAATTTTAAGAGATAAATCTGTCCAGTTTATGATGGAATTCAGATCATCCTGAAGTTTTACACAGTCATCATTTATATACAGCATAAACAACAATAGTCCAAGCACTGACCCTTGAGGTATCCCACTCAGCACATCTTTCCACTCTGAGCATGTACCTTGAATAACCACTGCCTGCTTTCTATTTAATGAGAATGCTTTAATACAGTTTATTACTATATCCAGAATCCTATAATAACTAAATTTGTTTATTAATCTCAAATGTGGTACCTTATCAAATGCTTTAAGAAAATCACAATATATTACATCAATTTCTTCACCCTTACACTTTCTCCACCCTAACACTGCCAAGCGTTTGGGAATGAATCCAAACTGCTTATTTACTATCAATTTATTATCCCAAAGATAATCCATGATGGAATCCCTCAATAATGATTCTAAAGTCTTACAACAAATACAAGTTAAAGTGACTGGTCTATAATTTCCTGCAAACTTTTTATCACATTTCTTATATATTGCTGAAATGTTTGCCTCTCGCCCAAAGATGCTGGGATAGGCTCCAGCCCCCCCGTGACCCGAAAAGGATTAAGCGGAAGAAGATGAATGAATGAATGTTTGCCATTTGCCAAATGTCTGGTAATTCCCCTGTGGATAAAGATGCATTGAATAATATGCTCAAGGGTATATTCAGAATGTCTCCTAATTCCCTTAACTCATGGATGAATTGCATCAGGCCCGGGGGATTTAGCTGGATTTGATTTAATAAGTTTTTCCTTTACCGCTTCTGGTGTAATTTTCAGTTCAAAATCCCTACAAATTTCCCTAAATAAATGTGTAGGCAGTTTCCCCTCTGGTTCCACTGTAAAGACAGAATCAAAAAAGTTTGCCAAAGTATCTGCCTTCTCCTTATCATCACTTGTTAATGTATCACCATTGCTCTTAATAAGATCTGGAATACCACTGATATATTTGGTTCTGGAGTTGACAAACTTCCAGAATTTTGGGGGATTTGGCTTCGCGTTTTTAACAATATCTTGCTCATACAGCTTCTGGGCTGTTCTTGTGAGTCATCCAACTTCATTCCTCACTCTGCAGTATTCTTTAAAACCATTAAAATGGTTAGTTCTTATGTCTTTTCCAAAGCCTGTTCTTTAAATTTATTTTTGAACGAATGCTTCAAGTACATCTGTCTAATTCAAAAGTAATGTATATTTCTTTACCTTTGTTGACATAACTGGCACATTTTCCCTTACTGCATCATTAATTTTATTGCTAATAAAATTCCACATTTCATTCACATTGCCAAATAAGGCAAGTGAATGCTGCCAATCAATATCCATAGATTTCTGTAGATTTCTGTAATCCCTTCTTCCATAATTATAGTGAATAATTCTATTTAAACCAGGTTTCCTCGAATCCAGGCTGAGTCTGGTCTGTATAACAGCATGGTCACTCTTCCCAACTGGTGATTCTAAATTTACAACAAATGAAGTAATTGGCAAATTAGTCAACATTAGGTCTAACAGTGAAGATTTATTATTAGCTCTTCCTCTAGTTGGCTCCTTTATCACTTGGGTCATAAAACTATCTCTCACAGCTTCAACAAATGCAAATTCAGAACTGTTAACTGATGTATTGCATATGAAGGTTTTCCAATCGATAGCAGGATAATTAAAATCTCCCACTAATATCACAGGATTTTTCCTTGCTTCTGTTTCTGTTATGAATTTGTTCAAGTTTAAATTATTTTCATCACTCGAGTTTGGACTTCTGTACAGCAATCCAAATGTCAGGACCTCTCCCGGTAATTTTATATTACATACCAAGTATTCAGAAAAATCCAAACTATGAAAACCATCAATACTATATTGAAGAGTATTATGTATGTATAAAATAAGGTCTCTCCCATGACTACATCCCAAATTTCTTTCTTCAATGTAATAATTATCTAAGAGATAATCATTTACTGTCACCGCAAATTTATAGTTTTTTGGTTTAACTTCAGCTATTGCAATAATATCAACAATATAATCCATTTGACCAAGACGTGCTAAAAGTTCATGTTTTTCTCTCTAGTAAAAACATCAATATTTGTATACATACACTACTCACAAAAAGTTAGGGATATTCAGCTTTAGGGTGAAATTTCAGGATGCACCTAAAATGCACTATAACCTTTACAGGTGAACTTAATTTGACCTTCTCTAACCTTTTGAGTGCACATGTCCAACTGTTCAATGTCTTAGTACTTTTTGTATGACTTGCTTTTCTCCAGCAAGGTTCTTAACGGCAAAATTCACAACAGGTGTTTGATCCACGAATTGACCAATAAATTTTCTGGTTCAATTAGAATTGGTGTTTAAGCAGTCCTCTTCATCATGCTGTTCACATGTTGACATCATGAGACCAAGACGACACCTAACAATTGATTAACAGTACCTCGCCATTACGAGGCTTCAAACAGGATGTTCTCAGAGGGAAGTGGCCACTGAGCTTAGAGTATCACAGAGTGTCGTCAGCAGATTGCAACAGAGATTCAGAGTGACTGGAAGAGTTACAGAAAGGAACAGAAGTGGACATCCTTTGGCCACATCCCATGCTGATAACCACTTTATTGTGAACAATGTCTGCGGAACCGTATGATGAATGCTACTCAACTCCAGGCACATTTAAGAGAGATGAGAGGCACCCAAGAGTCACGTCACACCATTTGAAACCGTTTACATCAGTGTGGTCTGTGTGCTAGATGACCTGCAAGGGTACCTGACCACACCATCAGGCACAGGCGTCATCGTCTTGCATGAGCCAGGGAGCATTTACGCTGGACAAGGGACCAGTGGGCCTCAGTGCTGTTCTCTGAAGAAAGTTGATTCACGATGAGCAGAAATGATAGATAGATAGATATACTATATTTATATAGTATATCTATATAGTCCTATATATACACTATATAGATAGATAGATGTACTTTATTGATCCCAAACTGGGAAATTACAGTGTAACAGCAGCATGACAATAGACAACCAAACGACAGAAACACACACATGACAGACAAAGGGATTACCCATGGAAAGTAAAACTAACACGACTATAAAACCTATATACATCTTTATACATCTCTATATACTTCTTTCTGATCCTGTGATAACTTTCTGATCCGGCACACCTTTCACTCTATATATACAGTGGGGGGAAAAAAGTATTTAGTCAGCCACCAATTGTGCAAGTTCTCCAAACTTAAAAGATGAGAGAGGTCTCCAATTTTCATCATAGGTATACCTCAACTATGAGAGACAAAATGAGAAAAAAAAAAGTCCAGAAAATCGCATTGAAGGATTTTTAATGAATTAATTGGTAAATTCCTCGGTAAAATAAGTATTTGGTCAATAACAGAAGTTCATCTCAGTACTTTGTTATATACCCTTTGTTGGCAATGACAGAGGTCAAATGTTTTCTGTAAGTCTTCACAACGTTTTCACACACTGTTGCTGGTATTTTGGCCCATTCTTCCATGCAGATCTCCTCTAGAGCAGTGATGTTTTGGGGCTGTTGCTGGGCAACACAGACTTTCAACTGCCTCCAAAGATTTTCTATGGGGTTGAGATCTGGAGACTGGCTAGGCCACTCCAGGACCTTGAAATGCTTCTTACGAAGCCACTCCTTCGTTGCCCGGGCAGTGTGTTTGGGATCATTGTCATGCTGAAAGACCCAGCCACGTTTCATCTTCAATGCCCTTGCTGATGGAAGGAGGTTTTCACTCAAAATCTCAAGGTACATGGCCCCATTCATTCTTTCCTTTACACGGATCAGTCGTCCTGGTCCCTTTGCAGAAAAACAGCCCCAAAGTATGATGTTTTCACCCCCATGCTTCACAGTAGGTATGGTGTTCTTTCTCCTCCAAACACGACAAGTTGAGTTTTTACTAAAAAGTTCTATTTTGGTTTCATCTGACCATATGACATTCTCCCAATCCTCTTCTGGATCATCCAAATGCTCTCTAGCAAACTTCAGACGGGCCTGGACATGTACTTTCTTAAGCAGGGGGACACGTCTGGCACTGCAGGATTTGAGTCCCTGGCGGCGTAGTGTGTTACTGATGGTAGCCTTTGTTACTATGGTCCCAGCTCTCTGCAGGTCATTCACTAGGTCCCCCCGTGTAGTTCTGGGATTTTTGCTCACCGTTCTCATAATCATTTTGACTCCACGGGGTGAGATCTTGCGTGGAGCCCCAGATCGAGGGAGATTATCAGTGGTTTTGTATGTCTTCCATTTTCTAATAATTGCTCCCATAGTTGATTTCTTCACACCAAGCTGCTTACCTATTGCAGATTCAGTCTTCCCAGCCTGGTGCAGGTCTACAATTTTGGTTCTGGTGTCCTTTGACAGCTCTTTGGTCTTGGCCATAGTGGAGTTTGGAGTCTGACTGTTTGAGGTTGTGGACAGGTGTCTTTTATACTGATAATGAGTTCAAACAGGTGCCATTAATACAGGTAACGAGTGGAGGACAGAGGAGCCTCTTAAAGAAGAAGTTACAGGTCTGTGAGAGCCAGAAATCTTGCTTGTTTGTAGGTGACCAAATACTTATTTTACCAAGGAATTTACCAACTATTTCATTAAAAATCCTTCAATGTGATTTTCTGGATTTTTTTTTTCTCATTTTGTCTCTCATAGTTGAGGTACACCTATGATGAAAATTGGAGACCTCTCAAGTGGGAGAACTTGCACATTTGGTGGCTGACTAAATACTTTTTTGCCCCACTGTATCACGGACACACAGATCGCCCCAAAGGTCTCCCTAGTTGGCGGACGGAGCCTCTGTTTACAGCAGGAGATGATACAGCAGGGAAGAGCTAGCTAGCACTCAACCGCCACCCGGTGCTAACGGAGAAACTTGACATACCGGGGAACTGAAGCAAAAACGACGCGGGTGCCAGGCTGGAGTTTAGGCGGCGTGTAAGAAATATAAGACAGAATAATAAAGAGCGATGGCAAGAACCAAGCAGACCGCCCATAAATCTACTGGAGGAAAAAGCCCCCAGGAAGCAGCTGGCCACCAAGGCTGCTCGGAAAAGCGCTCCGGCCACCGGCGGAGTGAAGAAGCCTCACCGTTACAGGCCCGGTACCGTGGCTGTGAGAGAGATCCGTCGCTACCAGAAATCCACGGGGCTGCTCATCCATAAGCTGCCCTTCCAGCACCTGGTGAGGGAGATCGCTCAGGACTTCAAGACCGACCTGCGCTTCCAGAGCTCCGCCGTCATGGCTCTGCAGGAGGCCAGCGAGGCCTACCTGGTGGGTCTCCTCGAGGACACCAATCTGTGCGCCATCCACGCCAAGAGGGTCACCATCATGCCCAAAGACATCCAGCTGGCCCGCCGCATCCGCGGAGAGAGAGCTTAGACTTTCTGCTGCACATCCACCAACCACAATGCTCCGCACTGTGTGTCTATGTATATATATTTATATTAATATGTACATATGTATACTAGCTGCTCTTTTCTTGCCTTCTGATTGTTGCTCGGAGTGTTGCTATCCCTGTGCTGTTGCAATCCTGGAATTTCCCCATTGTGGGACTAATAAAGGCTTGTCTTATCTTACATCATAGCTTAATATATGATGACCCGTATAAACACATGAATCATCCCACTGCACAATGAAGGACTATCAGGAGCAGAGTGAAATGTGAGGTACCATTTCGATTGTAAGGTGCAGTGTGGCAGCATAGTCATGACCAGAATACAACATCATAGTGAGTTATTGTACAGTGAAATGGCATGTGGCAGGAAAGATTTCCTGTATCTGGCCATTCGACAGCGAAACTGGAGTAGCCTACTGGAGAAAGTGCTCCGCTGTCTGTCCAGTGTGTGGTGGAGGGGGTGATCAGGATTGTCCATGATGGATCGCAGTTTATTTAGTGTTCTCCTCTCCACCACTGTCTCAAAGGTCTCCGGTCTGAAACCAATTACAGAGCCAGCCCAATTGATAACCTTGTCAAGCCTGTTGGTGTCTCTGGCCCTGATACTGCTACCCCAACAGACTGCAGCAAAGAAGCTGGCGTTGGCAACAGTGGTCTGGTAGAAAAGCTCCAGCATCCTGCTACACTTGTTGAAGATCTCAGCATCCTCAGGAAGTAGAGTTTGCTCATCCCCTTCTTGTGTGCAGCATCGGTGTTGGATCTCCAGTCCAACCCGTTGCTGATCCTGACATCCAGGTATTTGTAAACCTCAACCACCTCCACATCCTCCCCCCCAATCTGCAATGGCTGAGAAGGCGTCCTCCTCTTCCTGAAGTCAATCACCATCTCTCTGGTCTTGCTGACATTCAGCCTCAAGTGATTCTGCGCTGTCCACTCCACAAATCTGTCTACCAGTGCCCTGTACTCCCCCTCCTCTCCCCCTCTTATACACCCCACAACAGCTGAGTTGTCAGAGAATCTCTGCAGGTGGCATGACTCTGTGTTGTACTGAAAGTCAGTGGTGTATAAGGTAAAGAGAAAAGGAGAGAGCACAGTCCCCTGTTGAGCTCCCGTATCACTAGTCACCATGCCAGACAAGACACTGCCCAGCCGGACAAACTGTGGCCTGCCTGTCAGGTAGTCAGTAAGTTCTTTTTTTTTTCCACAATATCTTTATTGAACCTTTTTTTTTTTTTAACAAACATGATACAAACAATCAAACACTAACACTAAAGTACTACAAAAAAAAAAAATGCACTAAAAACACCAACAACCACCAACAAAATCAAGTCTTCAACAATGCTCCTCTGTTTAGTCTAGACAATCCAATACATTAGTATACTTATTATGTTCACCAGTTTGGAATTTACAAGGTCCACACACATCATTCACCTTCTTCTTCAAGAGTTATGTTTAAATTTTTTACATAATCAATAAAAGGTCTCCATATATTCTCAAACACAATTTCCTTTGATTTTAGTATATATGTTATTCTTTCTAATGGAAGGTTTGTTAACATCTGTCTTAACCACTGAGTCACATCTGGTCTATGAGTCTTTTTCCATAATAGTGCAATACATTTTTTGGCATTAAGCAAACTGAGGTCTATGAATGTTCTTTCACTTTTATTAAAATTATGCTTTTCTGGGTACAGACCCAACAAAAACAGTTTAGGATTCAATATGATTTGTTTTGAGATTATTTTTTCAATTGTTACCCTCACCTCTTCCCAAAACATTCTTATTAATCTACATTCCCATAAACAATGAAATAGGGTTCCTTTACTTTCCATGCATTTTGTGCATGTATCTGGTATATTTTTGTTATATCTATTTAACTCCTCCGGTGTAACATACATCCGCATTAACCATTTGAAATGTATCAATTTAAGGCGTGCATTTATTGATTTGGTTTGAGCTTCTGTACAAGCCAATTCCCATTGTTCCTCTGAAATTTCAATTTGCAGATCTTCTTTCCAGTAGTTTAATTTTTTCAGTGAATTTTCACTTGAAGATAGTGTCAATGAGTTATAAAACTCTGAAATAATACCCTTTCTTTTACTATCTTTCATCATCATTTTTTCCAAGGATGAATAAATAGGTCGAGTGAGAGCTTTATTTTGATTTGATCGAATAAAGTTTCTAAGTTGAAGATATTTAAAAAAATGTGTTCTATTGAGATTAAATTTGATCCTCAGCTCTTCAAAAGACATTATGTTGTCTGCACATGGCAAATATAAATCCTGAATCTTTTGTATCCCTTTTAAATTCCATACTTTAAATACAGCGTCCGCTCTCCCTGGTTTAAAATATTGATTACCCCATATTGGACTAAATTGTGACAATAACTGTGGTTCTTTTAAATAGTTTTTAGCTTCACACCATATTTTGATCATATGCTTTACAAATGGATTTTTAACTTGTTTTTGTAATTTTTTTGCCGAATCTGAGTATATGAATATGGGAAGAGGTAAAGGTAAATTGTATGATTCCATTTCAGTACAGTGAGGGAGATCATTTGATGAAAAATAATATGTCATAGACCTCAGTTGTGCCGACCAATAATACAACATAAAATTTGGACATTTCAGACCTCCACGATCAAATGGTAAATATAATAAAGACAAACGTAATCTAGCCCTCCTGTTGTTCCATATAAATTCCACTAACTTTTTTTTTATTCTTGAGAATAGATCTAAAGGTGGTGATAAGGGAATGTATTGAAATAAATAAAGTATTTTAGGTAAAATATTACTTTTAAGTATATTGATTCTCCCGATCATCGACATTGGTAGTGACATCCATCTCTGAGTTAACTCACTGATATCTGACATTAAGGCTTCATAGTTGACACTGGCGACTGATTCTAGCTTAGGCATAATTTGGATTCCTAAATATTTAAACTGATTTACAACATTGAATTGATTTACCTCAGGGGCTGGGTAATTTCTCTGGGTCTCATTTAGCATTAATATTGAAGATTTAGTTTTATTTATTTTATATCCTGATATTTCCCCAAAATTCTTTATTAAATTCAACAAGGTTGGAATTGATTTTTTTAGATTCGACATAAACAAAATTATATCATCGGCGTACAGGGAGATTTTATGTTCTGTTGGTCCAACTTTAATTCCATATATTTGTGAATGTAAACGTATCGCTATCGCTAAAGGTTCAATTGCCATAGTAAACAGTAAAGGTGAAAGTGGACAGCCTTGTCGACATCCTCTATTGATTTTTATTGGTTTTGAAATATTGTTATTTGTTAGGATTTCTGCTGTAGCATTATTGTATATTATTTGAACCCATTTTATGAAATTATTTCCAAGTCCAAACCTTTGTAGGACTTCAAAAAGAAAGGGCCATTCAACTCTATCAAAGGCCTTTTCGGCGTCCAATGATAGGAGAGCTGTATCCGGTGCTTCTTTATTAAAATAAATAATATTAAATAGTCTTCTTACATTATGGAAGCCTTGTCTACCCTTTATAAAGCCATTCTGATCTCGATTAATAATATTTGGTAAAATTTCTTGTATTCGTCTTGCTAAAATTTTACAGATTATCTTAAGGTCGGCGTTTAATAGGCTTATTGGTCTCATATTTTCACATTTATTAGAGGGCTTACCTGGTTTTGGCAGCAGTATAATTAAGGCATTATTTATGTATGATGGTAAATTATTATTTTGAAATGCTTCTAAAACCATTTCCAAAAAAGGTTTTATTAATTTATTCTTAAATTTTTTATAAAGGTCAACTGGAAGACCGTCTGGTCCTGCACTTTTTCCTGATTTCATATTATCAATGGCTAGCCCAACTTCTTCTTGACTAATTTTAGACTCCAATATCTCCCTGTTTTCATTTGGAATACACGGTATAGATAGTTCGTTCAAAAACCCATTTAGTTTTGTTAAATCAGGTTCATTTTTGGTATCATATAATTTTTCATAGTAATCTCTAAAGGCTCTATTAATTTCTAAAGGATCTATAACTACCTGTCCATTACTTATAATACTGGTAATTGGTGTTTTAATTTCCAATTGTTTAATCTGCCATGCTAATAATTTTCCTGATTTTTCACCTTGTTCATAAAAAGATTGTTTCAATCTTAGAAGACTCGAGGCAGCTCTATTCGCTGATTTTTTGTCGTATTCAGCTCTCAAAATCAGTAATTCATTCTCCAACCTTGGGTCACTTCCTGCATACACTTTTTCCTGAAGATTTTTTATTTTATGTTCCAATTTAGCTCTCTCCTCTCGAGTCTTCTTAGATTTTGATCCTGTATAACTAATAATATGTCCCCTAATAAAAGCTTTGAAAGCCTCCCACTTTACACATGCTGATGTTTGTGTAGTATTGATGTCAAAGAACTCGTCTATCTGTTTTTCTATATACTTGACAAATTCCTCATCCTGAAGCCATTTATGCTGAAATTGCCATCTACCTGATTCCTTTGTCAATTTTTTATCTACATATATTAGACAACAGGGTGCATGATCAGAGATCACGATGTTATCATAAAAGCAGTTTTGAATCTTGGACCTTAATTCTGTGGAAATCAAAAAATAATCAATACGTGAGAATGTCTTGTAGGTACTAGAATAACAAGAATAGGCTTTAACTTGTGGTTTCATTTCTCTCCATATATCTAACAATCTCAATTCTTTCATAAAATGATTAATAGTCATCCTACATCCAATGTGCGTACAGTCCAGTCCTGTTGATCTATCCACACCTGGATTCAATGTACAATTAAAATCCCCTGCTATTATATGTTGCCCTGTAAGTGATGATAAGATGAGAAATAAATTAGCAAAGAACTTCTGATCATCTATATTGGGACCATATAAGTTCACAAGATTTATATTTTCTAATAGCAAAGAACCTTGAATGATTACATATCTTCCAAATTTGTCTCCAATTACATTTTTCACTTGAAAAGGAACTGATTTATGTATGAGAGTCATAACTCCCCTGGCTCGGGATGAAAATGAAGAGGTGAATACACTTCCCTGCCATCTACTCCTAATTCTTTTAACATCCTCCTCTATCAGATGAGTTTCTTGTAAAAACACAATTCTTGAACCCATGTCCTTTATTTTATTCATAACTTGTTTAAGTTTTTTTAAATTTTGTAGACCTCTGCAATTCCATGAAGTTAAATTAAGATTAACACTTTGGTCCATGATCAATAGAGAGTTTAGGATTACCTTGCAGTGTAAACATGCTCATACAGAGAAGCAAAAACATGAGTGGTTGAACATTCATCCTACAAACTACACACAAACAAATTTCCCCTTCCCACACTTGTGGCAAACCCCCCAAAATCAAAAGAAAAATTCTGTCTCCCGATATAGCCATCGACCGTTCCACACCCACGGGGAACAGCCTAAGCCACTCCTTCTTCATCCTCCCAATCACCCTAACTCTACTACTTTTAATGACGTAACATTAACTCTCCTCTGTAGTTTTCCAACTTAACTCCAAAATTTTTAACAACTTTGTACATCATAGTTTTTTTTTTTTTGTTTGTTTTGTTTTTGTTTTGTTTTTTTAATATATAATACAATCTATATTTTGTAAACTTACTATTTACTTCAAGTCAGTCAGATGCCTGTGCAAATGCTTAATTATTCTACCTTATATTTTGTTCATGCTTAGCTCCCACCAGTCTCTTCTTCTTCTTTGATCTTCTTGATGAACTCCTGCGCCTCCTCTGGGGTCTTGAAGATGTGGGTTCTGCCCTCATACGTGGTCAGCAGTCTCGCAGGATAGATTACACCATGACGAATCCCAAGGTTGCGCAGCTCCTTACGTATGGGATCAAACTGCTTCCTCAATTGCTGGATTCCTGTGGCCAAATCTGGGTAGAACCGCACCTGCTGGTCCTGGTGTTTAATCTCTCCTTTTTTAGCTCGTGCAGCGTTGAAGATCTTCATCCTGTCTCTGTTGCTAAGAAACTTCATAATTAAGGTCCTCGGCGGTCCCTTATCTCTCCGTGGGCCAATGCGATGTGCTTTTTCCAGAACCACTGCTGATTGCAACTCCTCGCTGCCCAGCACCTCCGGAATCCACTTTTCCAGAAAGGAACATACGTCCCGACCTTCTGATTCCTCTGGAAGACCCACCAGCCTCAAATTATTCTGTCTCGACCGAGATTCCAAATCCAAAATATTATCTTCCAGAGATTTATTTTTTTTTTCCAAAGTGCGCACCTTTAATTGAAGACGGGTGACGTCATCTTCAGCACTAGCGAGACGGAGCTCCATCTGCGCCGTTCGTTCTACACAGTCACCCAATTCCTTTCTTATTCCTTCCAACGCTGTCATAATCCCATCAAATCTAGAGGAAAAGTCCGCTCTCATTGAACTCATGGCAGCCATCAGCGCATCTGCGCCATTCCCCGCAGAAATCGCACCGCCGCCAGCTTCCTCCGCCATATATGGAGCCTTGTTTGCTGCGTCACAGACCTGAAAGTCCGTTAATTTGGACTGTTTCGGCGGCTCGCTTTTTCCTTTTCCTGGTTTTCCAGCCTTAGGCTTCGCCGACATATCCTCGCTCAAATGCTGGGATACGTTCTGTCCCAAATGAGAGAGTTATTTGCCGATTTTTTTCTCCAGGAGCAGAGCAGAGCGAGACACGTCCGTCCTACGTGGCAGCCATAACCGGAAGTCCAGTAAGTTCTTTTAATTTTCATCTGAAGCCTAATTCAACTTTTAAACTTCTAGACCCAGCAAGGTTTCAAACAGGATGGACTAGCTTGTTACTTTCTTTTTTTACTTTAATGAGTTAACTGTTACTCTAGTTCAGGGGTGTCCAATCATGTTCCATGGAGGGCCAAGACCCTGCAGGCTTTACCTCCAACCAGTGTCTTCAACAGCAGATTTCACTGATTTTCTTCCCACTGATTGCTGATAAGTTAAAACACCTGCTGAAGAGACTGGGTAGAAGAGAAAACCTGCAGGGTCTTGGCCCTCCATGGCACATGATTGGACACCCCTGCTCTAGTTTGTTTTAACACATAGTTACTACAGCCTTTATGGAGCAGCAAAGCTGATATTGGAGTTTTTACACTTTAACATCTATTATTTAATTGTGTTGCTACAAACACTTATGATTAAGCCGTCAAGTTCAAGTTTCCAACTCATGTTTGATGGGTCATTATTTTATTTAGCTATGGGAACTTTTTATAATAGGCTACATTATATTAAGGCAGAGACTGACAACAAAGTGATTTTCACAGGTGAGGTAAAACATGACCTCGAGCCCTAAACAGGAGCTGCGCCAGCAGGAAGCTGAGCTGGCGGACATGACAGAAATAATCGCAATTAGCCGACTAATCGAAAAAATAGTCGTTAGATTAGTCGACTACCAAAATCATCGATAGTTGTAGCCCTACCTGCTAACTCCAGGTCTTTCTAGAGCACTCCACGTGTTGTCTTTGGCTTTTGGATAACTCTTGTGATAATTCTTTTGACTCCTCTGTCAGAAATCTTGTGAGGAGCTCCTGGTTATGGCCGGTTTATGCTTATGCTTATTCCAGTAACTATTACCACATTCCCAAGGAGATCGTCAGACCACCGGGCGCTCTGTGGATTATCAGGCCCAGCAAGAAACACAGACGGCACCGAGAAAGGAAGAAGAAACGAGGCTGCAGGGCTGGCCTCCATGCCCAGCTGCGCAGACTACACACCAAACCTCCGTTACCTTCAATTTTCCTCACCAGCGCCAAATCCCTCGCCAACAAAATGAATGAGCTGCGATCGATCGCCTACAGTCACTACGTCCAGGACTGTGGTATTCTGCTTGTGACCGAGTCTTGGCTTCACCCACTTATCCTAGACGCCACTGTGGAATTACCCGTCTGAACTACACTCCATTTTGACCGCAATGCTGATTCTGGTAGGGGCAGAGGCGGTGGGCTTTCTGTTTTTGTGCTTCACACTTGGTGTAATAACAGCAGAATAATTCAAAGCCACTGCTCACCGAACTTGGAGGCCATGTCCTTTCTGTGTAGGCCCTTCTATCTACCCCGCAAGCTAACGGCAGTAATTGTAAAAGCTGTTTACATCCCTCCAGACGCTAGCATTAGCTTAGCACTTAGCAACCTCCAGCACATCATTAGCAGGCAACAGAAAGATCACCCCGACACAGTCCACACTATTGCAGGGAATTTTAACAAAGCATGCTTAAAGACTGTACTCACCAAATTCCACCAACATGTTAAGTGTCCCACAAGAGGGGAAAGAACACTGGATCATGTTTACAACAACATTAAGCATGCCTACAGAGCTACCCCCTCCCTCACCGTGGACAATCAGACCATCTCTCCCTACTTCTAATACCCGCTTACACCCCCCTCAGCAAGAGTTCCCCCCATCCAAACAAACAATTAAAACCTAATCTGAAAATTCTCTCCTCCAGTTACAGGACTTCTTTGTCTGCACAGGTTGGAGCATCTTTGAACAGCAAGACCTGGACTCCTACACTGAGTCGGTCCTTTCTATATTAAATGCTGTGTAGAAAATGTGTCACCAAAAGTCACCAAATACATCCGGGTCTTTCCAAACCAGAAACCCTGGATGACCAGTGAGGTCCAGGCTCTGATCAGAGCCCACAACTCAGCCTTCATGCAGAGACAGCTCTCTGTATAGCACTGCCAGAGCCAGCCTGAGAAGATGCACAAAGCACGCTAAGAACGCCTACAGGAGGAAGATGAAGGGCTTCCTCACAGACAACAACCCCTGACGGATGTGGAGAGGCATCCAGGCCCTCACCAACTACAGGGGCCAGGGCCCCCCAACATCAGACAGCAGCTTCACTCCAGCAGAGGAGCTTAACAGCTTCTTTGCCCGGTTTGAGCACACCTCCCCCCCAACTCGTCCCCGCCCCCCCCCCCCCACACACACAGGTGCACAGGGTGAGGAGGAAGCTGAGAGCAGTGAACCCCCGCTGAGCCGCTGGCCCCGACGGCATTCTAGGAGCGGTGGTCAAAGCATGTGCTGACCAGCTGGCAGAGATCCTCACCAAGCTGTTCAACCTCTCCCTGACACACGCCACCATCCCCTCCTGCCTCAAGGCCTCCACCAATATCCCTATCCCAAAAAGTCCATAATTGACAGCCTGAATAACTACAGACCCATAGCACTCATGCCTGTAGTCATGAAGTGTTTTGAGCAACTGGTGTCCCAGCACATCAGGGACTGTCCCCCCCCCCCCCCCCCCCCCGCCAGTTTGCCTACAGGGAGAACTGGTCTACGCAAGACGCCATCGCCACCTCACTCCAAAAAGTGCTGAGCCACCTGGAGAACCCAAGGCGCTACATGAGGATGCTCTTTGTGGACTACAGATGAACTTTCAACACCATCATCCTGGACATCCTGATCAATAAACTGCACCTCCTCCAGACACACTACACACACACACACACACACACACACACACACACCTCTGCTCCTGGATAAAAAAAACTTTCTTACCGACTTGGCCCCCATCACTCCTTGACACTGTCTGTCAGCACTGGCTCCCCTCAGGGCTGCGTGTTAAGCCCACTATTGTACTCCCTGTGCACCTTTGACTGTATTCCAACCTACCCAACCACCATCATCGTGAAGTACACGGACGATACCACCTTGGTTGGGCTCGTTACTGATGACGATGAGAAGGCATACAGGGCGGAGGTAGAGAATCTGCTGCTGTGGTGCTCAGCAAACAACCTAAGCTGAATATCCAAAAAAAAACATAGAACTCATACTGAACTTCAGAAAGAACAGACAGGACCACATCCCCCTCCACTTAAATGGCGACTGCGTGGAAACCCTCCCAACCTTCAGGTTCCTGGGCACCCACATCTCCTTTGACCTCACCTGGTCTGTCAACACCAGGGCCCTGATGAAGAAAGTCCAGCAGCAGCTGCACTTCCTCTGTATCCTGAGGAAGAACAACCTGGACCAGAAGCTGCTGCTGGCCTTCTACTGCTGCTCAGTGGAGAACGTACTCACCTACTGCTTGGGTGTGTGGTACGCAAGCTCCATGGCCAAGAACAGGAAGGCTGTGCAGGGGGTCATCAACACCACCAAAAAAAACATCAGCGGCCCTCTGCCTTCCCTGGAGGACATCTTCAGATCCTCCTGTCTGAGAAAAATGGTAAATGGCATTCACTTATATAGCGCTTTTATTCTCATCACTAGATGACCAAAGCGCTTTACAGATCCTGCTATCCACCCATTCACACACTGATAGCGGCATAGCTGCCCAGTATGGTGCTGTCCAGACCCACCAGGAGCAATTGGGGTAAAGTGTCTTGCCCAGGGACACAACGGCAGGATATGTGGGGAGAGCGGGATTCGAACCGCCAACCATCCAGTTATTAGACGACTCACTCTACCTCCTGAGCCACTGCCGTCCAAGGCAAGGAAAGACCAAGGCCATCACAGGAGACCCCTCACATCCCGCCCACCACCTGTTTGACCTGCTTTCCTCTGGACGACAGTTCAGATCAATCAGGTCCCACACCTCCAGACTGACAGTTTCTTTTCTTGGGCCATCTGAACTGCAGTCAGACAGAGGCCGCACCCCCCCTCCCTCCGAACACTCACAGGCACAGAACTGAGGACCTTTCAGTTATCATAATGATCACACCTGTCTTTGCACTCCACACTTTCATGTAAACTGACCCATCCATGAAACCACCACCATACCTACACTACCGTTCAAAAGTTTGGGGTCACTTAGAAATTTCCTTATTTTTGAAAGAAAATCACTTTTTTCAATGAAGATAACTTTAAACTAATCAGAAATACACTCTATACATTGCTAATGTGGTAAATGACTATTCTAGCTGCAAATGTCTGGTTTTTGGTGCAATATCTACATAGGTGTATAGAGGCCCATTTCCAGCAACTATCACTCCAGTGTTCTAATGGTACAATGTGTTTGCTCATTGCGTCAGAAGGCTAATGGATGATTAGAAAACCCTTGTGCAATCATGTTAGGTCTGCAATGCTGTAATTGCTGCAAATGGAGGATTCTTTGACGAAAGCAAAGTTTGAAGGAAAAAATTATTATTTCAAATACAAATCATTATTTCTAACCTTGTCCATGTCTTGACTATATTTTCTATTCATTTTACAATTCATGGTGGTAAATAAGTGTGACTTTTCATGGAAAACACAAAATAATTGTCTGGGTGACCCCAAACTTTTGAACGGTAGTATATGTATATTTTCCATAATCCTTGGGCCATTTTATTCAATTTTGTGTTCAGTTGTGTGTTCTGCACTGTATACTTTTATGTACATTGTTTCATCCATGAAGCCACTACCATACCATGTATATTCCCATAATCCAGGCCATTTTTATTTCAATCATGTGTTTAATCGTGTGTTCTGTAACTGTGTTTTATCTAATCCCTTTCTCTTACTTTACTGCAGAGGAGCCTGGTGGAGCACCCACAATTTCATTGTGCTGTATAACTGTACAATGACAATAAAGCCTATTCTTCTAAAATGATGTTCTTTCCACTTCTGAATGATGGCTCTAACAGTGCACTGAAACATTCAGCAGTTTAGAAATGGGCCTGTAACCAATGTCATCATAATGTTTTGCAACAGTAAGGTTGTGAAGGTCTCGAGAGAGCTCTTTACTTTAACCCATCATAACTTATTTGTGGTGTGACAATCTGATATTCACAGATCTTTTTAAAGGCTATCAGTCAGGACTTAACCAGCTGAAATTAATTTTCACTGATGGGGGATGGGATGGCTTCCTAAATTCTGATGGATTTCAGCTGGTTTCTTGGATTTCTATGTCTTTCTGCACCTTTTTCTTCATGTGTTCAATACTTAGTCCCACTGTCATTCCACTTTATTAAATACAACATTTTTTGTGAACAGTAGTTCCTTGATTCTGTCACCTACCTGCTGCAGCAAGCCCATTTACACCTGGAGGGCAGAGAAGACACTGAGAATCATGTTCTTTGATTTTTCCAGTGCGTTTAACACCATTCAGCCACTGCTGTTGGGTGGGAAGCTGCGGGTGATGAGGATCAACAGCTATGTGATCTCCTGGATTACCGACTACAGTGCATCCGGAAAGCATTCACAGCCCTTCACTTTTTACACATTTTGTTATGTTACAGCCTTATTCCAAAAGGGATTAAATTAATTTTTTTCCCTCAAAATTCTACACACAATAAGCCATAATGACAATGTTAATAAATGTTTTTTGAGATTTTTGCAAAGTTATTAAAAATACAAAACTAAGAAATCACATGTACATAAGTATTCACACAGCCTTTGCCATGAAGCTCAAAATTGAGCTCAGGTGCATCCTGTTTCCTCTGATCATCCTTGAGATGTTTCTACAGCTTAATTGGAGTCCACCTGTGGTAAATTCAGTTGATTGGACATGATTTGGAAAGGCACACACCTGTCTGTATAAGGTCCCACAGTTGACAGATATGTCAGCGCACAAACTAAGCATGAGGTCACAGGAATTGTCTGTAGACCTCCGAGACAGGATTGTCTCAAGGCACAAATCTGGGGAAGGATACAGAAAAATTTCTGCTGCTTTGAAGGTCCCAATGAGCACAGTGACCTCTATCATCCGTAAATGGAAGCAGTTCGGAACCACCAGTACTCTTCCTAGAGCTGGCCGGCCGTCTAAACTTGAGCGATCGGGGAAGAAGGGCCTTATTTAGGGAGATGACCAAGAACCTGATGATCACTCTGTTAAAGCTCCAGTGTTCCTCCGTGAAGAGAGGAGAACCTTCCAGAAAGACAACCGTCTCTGCAGCAATCCACCAATCGGGCCTGTATGGTAGAGTAGCCAGACAGAAGCCACTCCTGAGTAAAAGGCACATGGCAGCCCACCTGGAGTTGGCCAAAAAGCACCTGAAGGACTCTTAGACCATGAGATACAAAATTCTCTGGTCTGATGAGACAAAGATTGAACTCTTTGGCATGAATGCCAGGTGTCATGTTTGGAGGAAACCAGGCACCGCTCATAAAAATGCCAATGGAAGTGGCAGCATCATTCTGTGGGGATGTTTTTCAGCAGTAGAAACTGGGAGACTAGTCAGGATAGAGGGGAAGATGAATGCAGCAATGTACAGAGACATCCTAGATGAAAACCTGCTCCTGAGCACTCTTGACCTCAGACTGGGGCGATGGTTCATCTTTCAGCAGGACAACGACCCTAAGCACACAGCCAAGATATTGAAGGAGTGGCTTCAGGACAACTCTGTCAATGTCCTTGAGTGGCCCAGCCAGAGTCCAGACCTGAATCCAATTGAACATCTCTGGAGAGATCTAAAAATGGCTGTGCACTGACACTTCCTATCCAACCTGATGGAGCTTGAGAGGTGCTGCAAAGAGGAATGGGTGAAACTGTCCAAAGATAGGTGTGGCAAGCTTGTGGCATCATATTCAAAAAGATGAGGCTGTAATTGCTGCCAAAGGTGCATCAACAAAGTATTGAGCAAAGGCTGTGAATACTTATGTACATGTGATTTCTTAGTTTATTATTTTTAATTGCAAAATTCTAAAAAAAAAAAAAACAAACACTTTTTTTCACATTGTCATTATGGGGTTTTGTGTATAGAATTTTGTGGGAAAAATGAATTTAATCCCTTTTGGAATAAGACTGTAACATAACAAAATGTGGAAAAAGTGAAGTGCTATGAATACTTTCCGGATGCACTGTACCTGATAGGCAGGCCACAGTTTGTCCGGCTGGGCAATGTCTTGTCTGATGGGGTTGTTAGTGATACAGGAGCTCCACAGGGGACTGTGCTTTCTGCTTTTCTCTTCACCTTATACACCACCAACTTTGAGTCCAACACCAAGTCACGTCACCTGCAGAAATTCTCTGATGACTTCGCTGTTGTTGCGTGTAAAAGAGGGGGAGAGGAGGGAGAGTACAGGGCACTGGTAGACAGATTTGTAGAGTGGACCGAGCAGAATCACCTGAGGCTGAACGTCAGCAATGACGTTCAATGACTTTCTTCCTCTTCTTGAGGAAGAAAAGGATGCCTTCACAGCCATTGCAGATTGGGGGGAGGATGTGGAGGTAGTGGAGGACTACAAAGTCCTGTATGTGTTGGGTGTCATGATCAGCAACGGACTGGACTGGAAATCTGTAACACCGATGCTGTGTACAAGAAGGGGATGAGCAGACACTACTTTCTGAGGAAGCTGAGATCCTTCAACATGTGCAACAGGATGCTGGAGCTTTTCTATCAGGCTGTTGTCACCAGCACCATTTTCTTTGCTGCTGTCTGTTGGGGAAGCAGTATCAGAGCCAGTGACACCAACAGACTTGACAAGATTATCAAGAAGGCTGGCTCTGTAATTGGTCTCAAGCCAGAGACCTTTGAGACTGTGGTGGAGAGGAGGACACTGAACAAACTGCGATCCATCATGGACAACCCTGACCACCCCCTCCATCCCACACTGGACAGACAGCGGAGCACTTTCTCCAACAGACTGCTACAGCTTCGTTGCCGAACGGTTAGGTACAGGAAATCTTTCCTACCACATGCCATTTCACTGTACAATAACTCACTCTAATGTTGAATTCTGGTCATAACTATGCTGCCACACTGCACCTTGCAGTCTAATTGATGCCTCACATTTCACCCTGCGCCTGATAGTCCTGCATTGTGCAATGAGTATGATTCATGTATCTATACGGGTCACCATCTATTGATCTACAATATATACCGTGGATATAAAGTCTACACACCCCTGTTCAAATGCCAGGTGTTTGTGATGTTAAAAAATGAGACAGATACAGTGGTGTGAAAAAGTGTTTGCCCCTTCGTGATTTCTCATTTTTTGTATGTTTGTCACACTTAAATGTTTCAGCTCATCAAACAAATTTAAATATTAGACAAAGATAACACAAGTAAACACAAAATTGACTTTTTAAATAAAGGTGTTTATTATTAAGGGTAAAAAAAAATCCAAACCTACATGGCCCTGTGTGAAAAAGTGATTGCCCCCCATTAAAACATAAATTAACACACGTGGACAAAATTGTTGGTACCCCTCTGTTAATGAAAGAAAAACCCACAATGGTCACAGAAATAACTTGAATCTGACAAAAGTGGTAATATGGCGGCACATGGGGAGAGCATAATTGTGTACCATCTTAGACAAGAACAAAGAGCAGGGGTTCCCTGGTGAGATAACAGGGAGGTGTGAAGGATGAATGAAGTGAATGCAATGTGACGCAAAGGTCACCTTTTGTGTGTTAGAAGCTTCTAGAGGAATGCCATGTTATTTAAGAGAAGAGTCTCTGCTGAGATGTCATTCTGTCTATGCTTGTTGTGTGAGTTGTGTAATAAATCGTCTGAGCCAAATCCGCCTCTTCATTTACACGCTCCACAGTAATAAATAAAAATTCTATGAAAATTAACCAATGAAAATCAGACAGTACTTTTGAATTGTGGTTCAACAGAATTATTTTAAAAAACAAACTCATGAAACAGGCCTGGACAAAAATGATGGTACCTGTAGGGAGCTTGAAATGATGAAGCGATATGATTTTATAAATCAAAGTTTAATACCAGCTTCACTTCCCTAACAAGTCTCATCTCGGTGCAGAAGCAGAATAAGAGGTCGAGCGCAGTCAGACCTTCATACTTATACCCACACTCAACAAAAGACATTGCATATCAAAGCCGACATCCCGCATTAACATAATCCCCCCTCCATTCTCCTCCACCTGACCCTGGGTGGTCAGGGAGATTGATCCGGTCTCCACCGCTGCGACTCCGTCTGTTCTTTGATCCTCGCTGGCAATTGAGACCTCTTGTCCTGTTCTGAGGCGTGAGGTCATTGCACATATGTAATCACTAAACATTCTAATATGTCTATACATATGTAGGTATGGAATATATGATTAATATAAGCCACAGCCCCCCCCCCAAATGACTAAGAAAAGGACAATCAAATTAAGTTTACAGTTTAAGATAATCTCTATGATATATTATACTGTTAAACCTCTTGACAGGGAAAACAAGGAAAAATCTTTCCAGCAGTCATGCTCCTGTAGAGAATTCAGTGGTAACCACAACAGTATAGTAATATCACACATCAGCCTTAAAACTGTCACGGCACAATCTGATAACATAGTTAACAACTCTTGGTCAATTTGCATCAGTCCCTGTGCCGTCTGGGTTTTAATCTTCTCCCGAATCTGCTGTAGGTCCGCTTTGGCGTCCTGGTGGGACCCTCCTGTAAGGAATCTGCAGCTTGGGGAGGACAGTGGTTATTTGTTCCCTGCAGGGGGGCTGAGTTTTTTTTCTTGGGGGGTCTATCCCGCCGAGGTGCTCTCGCCACCCGTGCAGGTTCGTCTCTCAACAAGAAGGCAGGTTTAAGTCTGTCAATGCTGACTGTTTCTTTTCTGTCCCCTAAATCAAGCACAAAATGCTTATCACCAGGTTCCAGCACTCTGAATGGTCTGTCGTATGGTGGACGGAGGGTTGATTTTAAAGCTTCGTGTCTAACAAAAACGAACTCGGCGTTTTTTAAAGCTTGGGGGACAAAAACCCGTGGAAAAGAGTGATGTGCCGGTCCGGGGAGCGTGTCCGGTCCGGTGCTGCCTAAAGGCCTCAGGGCTGGAAGATGCCCAGGCTCTGGATGCTCTGGTAAAAACTCACCTGGGAGTCTGAGAGGTTGTGCAAAAACTAATTCTGCTGGGGAGGCGTCTAGATCCTCTTTAGGAGAGGCGCAGAACGCAACCCCAATAAAACCCAGGGAAGTTTATTCACCCAATCTGTATCCGTTAGTGAGGCCCTGAGGGCGGCCTTTAAAGATCTGTGAAAACGCTCGCATAACCCATTAGTCTGAGGGTGATATGCGGTGGTGCGGTGAATTGTCACCCCTAAGCTGCTGGCCATGTCTGACCAAAGCTCTGAGACAAATTGAGGCCCCCTATCGGACGTGATGTCCGATGGGACGCCGAAACGTGCCACCCAGTTTGTTAAAAAAACGCGAGCGACTTCCGCAGCTGTGGTTGACGCCAAAGGGACCGCCTCCGGCCAGCGCGTAGTACGGTCTATCATTGTTAACAGGTGTGTGAAACCCTGAGACGAAGGTAGTGGTCCCACGAGGTCAACATGAAGGTGGTCAAACCTTCTGGCTGGGATTCGAAAAGGCTCTAGAGGAGCTTTTGTGTGTTTGTGTATTTTGGCGCGCTGACAAGACATTCAAGTTTTTGCCCATTCCTTTACATTTTTGCGCAGGCCCGGCCAAACAAACTTTTCCACGACCATTTTAACCGAGGCGTGCACCCCTGGGTGCGCGAGGGAGTGAACCGAGTCGAAAATGCGGCGGCGCCATGCAGCTGGGACTACCGGGCGAGGTCGGCCGGTTGACACGTCGCAGATTAGAGGGGGTACACCGTCACGTAAACCCCTTTCCTCCAGTCTTAACCCTGTTGGTCCAGACAGGAGCGCGCGCACGTCCGCGTCACTGCTTTGTTCCTCTGCCATGGCTGCGTAATCTATCCCTACGTGAAGTGGGGCCGCGTACGCGTCCGCGTTGGCGAAGAGTTCTGCGGCTGAGGTAGTATAATCTGTCTCCTCGTGCTCTGGCGATGTCACAGCGTGAGAGAGGCAGTCTGCTACCATGTTAAGTTTGCCTGCCACATGTCGAATGTCTGTGGTGAATTCTGAAATTGCAGCTAGCTGTCTTTGTTGCCTGCCTGACCATGGTTGTGAAATTTTAGCCATCGCAAAAGTGAGCGGTTTGTGGTCTACAAAAGCCGTGAAACGCCGCCCTTCTAACCAGAACTGGAAGTGGCGGATGGATAAATGAAGCCCTAGCAGCTCCCTGTCAAAAGTGCTGTATTTACACTCGGTTTGGTTTAAAGATTTGCTAAAAAATGCTAAAGGTTGCCAGGTTCTGCCAACATGTTGTTCCACGACTGCCCCTATGGCCAGGTCTGAAGCGTCTGTGGTTAACGCTATGCGGGCCGAGGGATCGGGGTGAACCAACAATGTAGTATTTGCTAGAGCACTTTTTACTTCCGCGAAGGCGCGTTCGTGCTCCGGGGTCCATTCGACCGCGTTGGAAGGCTTTTGTTTTCTGAGCGCGGCATACAGGGGCTGCATGAGTTGAGCTGCGCGGGGGAGGAAACGGTTGTAAAAATTCACCATTCCCAAAAATTCTTGCAGCGATCTGACCGTTTGTGGTCGTGGAAAATTTTTTACCGCGCAGACTTTGTCTGCCAATGGGACTGCCCCCTTCGGTGAAACTCTGTGTCCCAAAAAATCAATTTGTGACACGCCAAATTTGCATTTGGCTGGGTTAATTATTAACCCGTGCTCTTCTAGTCTCTGAAAAACTGTAGTGAGGTGTTGTTCGTGTTCTTCCTCTGACGGGCTGGCTACCAGCATATCGTCGAGGTAGACGAACACGAAGAGGAGGTCGCGTAATACCGCGTCCATCATACGCTGAAAGGTTTGAGCAGCGCCTTTGAGGCTGAACGGCATCCGCAAAAATTCAAAAAGACCAAAAGGGGTTATTACAGCAGTTTTAGGAATGTCTTCCGCTCGAACGGGGACTTGGTGATAGCCGCGGACCAGGTCTATTTTCGAAAAAATGCGCGCACCCACCAGATGTAGTGAAAAATCTTGGATGTGAGGAATTGGGTAGCGGTCATGCGCTGTTGCATTGTTTAATCTGCAGTAATCGCCGCAAGGTCTCCAAGAACCATCGGTTTTCGGGACCATGTGGAGTGGTGATGCCCAGGGGCTTTTCGAGCGCCTAATAATGCCTAATTTTTCCAGGGTGGTAAACTCGTCCCGTGCTATGGCGAGCTTGGTCGCGTCTAAGCGCCGAGCTTTGGCAAACACGGGTGGGCCTGCTGTGGGGATGAAGTGTTCAACCCCGTGTTTCGCTACTGTTGCTGAAAATTTGGGAACTGTGAGTGCTGGAAATTGGGCGAGGAGTTGGTCAAACTTACCTCCTGCTGTTGTGACGCTGGCCTGCACGGGTGGTGGAGAAACTCGAGCTGAGCAGGGGATAGAAGCAAATGACAGTGCATTAACCAAGCGTCTATTTGCTAGATCGACTAACAACCCATGTGCACACAAAAAATCAGCGCCCAACAAGTTAAAACTCACCGCCGCTACAATAAATGTCCATCTATAGTTGCGGCCGTGGATGCAAAGAGGCAGGTTCCTTTCACCGAAAGTGTCAATGATCGAGCCGTTGGCTGCCATTGCTCCATTTCCCTGGGGACCCATGGCCCGGTCTGCGTGGGAAGGGGTGATAAAGCTCAGCTGAGCTCCGGTGTCGATAAGGAACTGTCTCCCGGTGTGTCCGTCAGTCACATAAAGCAGCTTATTTGTCTCGCCGAGAGCCGCAGCTGTTAACGGTTCTCGGCTTTGGCGTTTCCCGAATTTTTGAATTTGCAGGGGGGCACGCATTTGTATGCCCTCTTGGCGAAACGGTGGTGGTAATAGCAGAGGTCGTTCCGCCTGCTGCGCCTTGGTCGTGTTGCCGCCATGGTGGGCGGGCTCTGCTCGGTTGTCTGTGGTTCTCCGCTGCTCTGGGCTTCCGCGCTGAGATCTGCAGATGCTGCTGTGGCCATCTGTTCGCCGCAGGCATTGATGAGCCGCTGCGCTTCTCGGGCCAGCGCGCGGAAGTCCTGCTGGGTGCTGCACCGCATGTTGACCAGAGTCCCTCTCATGTGTGGCGGCAGAGTGCTGAGGAAGATATGTTGGAAGAGGAAGTTGTCGTTGTCCTCTTCCTTAAGCTGCAGCATGTCCTCCATGAGGGCCTTGGGTCTGCATCCTCTGTGGCCGTAGATCGCCAGGATCTTCTCTGCTCTCTCCTCGGCTGAGGGGACGAAGTTCTCAACGATGGTCGCCTTAAGTTCTCTGTATTTGTCATGGGCGGGCGGTTGTTGGATTATGCTCCGCACACATCTTGACGTGGCAGCGTCGAGTTTGGCGACGATGTGATAAAATTTCGTCTCGTCCGCCGTTATGCCCGCCAGTGCAAACTGAGCCTCAGCTTGCTGGAACCACGAGCTCGGGTCGTTTTGCCAGAATTCTGGCAGCTTGACGGTGACGGCGCTTGTGTGGGCCGTCCCTGATGTGTCCGCCGGGTGAGAGCGCCTTTCTTCTGCTCTCACGGCGGAGCTGGAGATGGTGCTCGGTTGAGCCCTCGCTGTAGATTCTGCCGTGGGGGAACGTCTTCCATCCGTTCCCCTGTCTGCATGGGCGCCGGCGCTTGCCTGGGTCGCCTCTGATGAGTTAATCGCGGGAGAACGTCTCTGTTCCATCCTCACGTCTGGTCACCAGTGTAGGGAGCTTGAAATGATGAAGCGATATGATTTTATAAATCAAAGTTTAATACCAGCTTCACTTCCCTAACAAGTCTCATCTCAGTGCAGAAGCAAAATAAGAGGTCGAGCGCAGTCAGACCTTCATACTTATACCCACACTCAACAAAAGACATTGCATATCAAAGCCGACATCCCGCATTAACATAATCCCCCCTCCATTGTCCTCCGTCTCCTCCACCTGACCCTGGGTGGTCAGGGAGATCGATCCGGTCTCCACCGCTGCGACTCTGTCTGTTCTTTGATCCTCGCTGGCGGTTGAGACCTCTTGTCCTGTTCTGAGGCGTGAGGTCATTCCACATATGTAATCACTAAACATTCTAATATGTCTATACATATGTAGGTATGGAATATATGATTAATATAAGCCACAGTACCCCTAGAAAAGATTGAAAATAATGTGACCATAGGGACATGTTCAACCAAGATGTGTCCTCTAATGAACATCACAGGTGTCTACAAACTTGTAATCAGTCAGTCGGCCTATTTAAAGGGTGACAGGTAGTCACTGTGCTGTTTGGTGACATGGTGTGTACCACACTAAACATGGACCAGAGGAAGCAAAGGAGAGTTGTCTCAGGAGATTAGAAAGAAAATTATAGACAAGCATGTTAAAGGTAAATAAGACCATCTCCAAGCAGCTTGATGTTCCTGTGACTACAGTTGCACATATTATTCAGAAATTTAAGATCCACGGGACTGTAGCCAACCTCCCTGGATGTGGCCGCAGGAAGAAACTTGATGAAAAATGGAAGAGCCGGATAATACGAATGATAACAAAACAGCCCAGAACAACCTCTAAACACATTCAAGGTGAACTCCAAGGTCAAGGTACATCAGTGTCAGATCGCACCATTCGTCGTTGTTTGTGCCAAAGTGGACTTCATGGGAGACGACCAAGGAGGACACCACTGCTGAAAACAAATGATAAAAAAGCCAGACTGGAATTTGTCAAACTGCATGTTGACAAGCCACAAAGCTTCTGGGAGAATGTCCTATGGACAGACAAGACAAAACTGCAACTTTTTGGCAAGGCACATCATCTCTGTTCACAGACGCAAAAATGAAGCATAGCAAGAAAAGAACACTGTCCCTACTGTTAAACATGGAGGAGGTTTTGTTATGTTCTGGGGCTGTTTTGCTGCATCTGGCACAGGGTGTCTTGAATCTGTGCAGGGTACAATGAAATCTCAAGACTATCAAGGTATTCTAGAGAGAAATGTGTTGCCCAGTGTCAGACAGCTTGGTCTCAGTCACAGGTCATGGGTCTTGAAACAGGATAATGACCCAAAACACACAGCTAAAAACACCCAAGAATGGCTAAGAGCAAACCATTGGACTATTCTAAAGAGGCCTTTTATGTGCCCTGATCTAAATCCTATTGAACATCTGTGGAAGGAGCTGAAACATGCCATCTGGAGAAGGCACCCTTCAAACCTGAGACAACTGGAGCAGTTTGCTCATGAGGAGTGGGCCAAAATACCTGCTGAGAGGTGCAGAAGTCTCCCTGACAGTTACAGAAATCGTTTGATTGCAGTGATTGCCTCAAATTGGGTGGTGCGGTGGGACAGTGGTTAGCGCTGCGGCAGCACAGCAACTCACCCTTGGCCATGGGATCCCTGGTTCGATCCCAGCCCCTGAACAACAGTGATCTGTGTGGAGTTTGCATGTTCTCCCTGTATCTGCTTGGGTTTACTCCGGGAGTTCTCCGGTTTCCTCCCACAGGCCAAAAACATGCAGGTTAGGTTAATTGGAGACTCTAAAGTGGCCCTAGGTGTGAATGTGTGTGTGAATGGTAAAGGGATAGCGCCGTACCATGGCTGCTTCATCCATCCAGGTGGATGCCCTGAATTTCCCCTCTGGGGATCAATAAAGAATACAAAAAAAAAAAAGGTTGTGCAACAAAATATTAAGTTAAGGGTACCATCATTTTTGTCCAGGCCTGTTTCATGAGTTTGTTTTTTAAAATAACTCTGTTGAACCACAATTCAAAAGCATTGTCTGATTTTCATTGGTAAATTTTCGTAGACTTTTTATTTATTACCACTTTTGTCAGATTCAAGTTATTTCTGTGACCATTGTGGGTTTTTCTTTCATTAACAGAGGGGTACCAACAATTTTGTCCACGTGTGTATTGATCAGGTAAGATTTGCTTTACTGCAAGTGAGGAAGAAAGAATAGAAGCAGTACCCCCACCTTTCCTACATCAGCTTCTGTGTGGACAACACCGTACCCACCAAGACATGCTCGAGAACCCTCCAGTTTGGCTGAAATAGAACAATTCTGCAAAGATGAGTGGGCCAAAATTCCTCCACAGCACTGTAAAAGACTCATTGCCAGTTATTGGAAATGCTTGATTGCAGTTGTTGCTGCTAAGGGTGGCCCAACCAGTTATTAGAACTGAGCGATCGGGGGAGAAGGACCTTAGTCAGGGAGGTGACCAAGAACCTGATGGTCACTCTGTCAGAGCTCCAGCGTTCCTCTGTAGCGAGAGGAGAACCTTCCAGAAGAATAACCATCTCTGCAGCAATCCACCAATCAGGCCTGTATGGTAGAGTGGCCAGACGGAAGCCACTCTTTAGTAAAAGGCACATGGCAGTCCGCCTGGAGTTTGCCAAAAGGCACCTAAAGGACTCAGACCATGAGAAACAACATTCTCTGGTCTGATAAAACAAAGATTGAACTCTTTGGCGTGAATACCAGGCATCATGTTTGGAGGAAACCAGGCACCGCTCATCATCAGGCCAGTACCATCCCTACAGTGAAGCATGGTGGTGGCAGCAGCATGCTGTGGGGATGTTTTTCAGTGGCAGGAACTGGGAGACTAGTCAGGATAGAGGGAAAGATGAATGCAGCAGCAGTGTACAGAGACATCCTGGATGAAAAGCTGCTCCAGAGCGCTCTTGACCTCAGACTGGGGTGACGGTTCATCTTTCAGCAGGACAACAACCCTAAGGACACAGCCAGGATATCAAAGGAGTGGCTTCAGGACAACTCTGTGAATGTCCTTGAGTGGCCCAGCCAGAGCCCAGACTTGAATCCATCTGAACATCTCTGGAGAGATGTGAAAATGGCTGTGCACCGACGCTTCCCATCCAACCTGATGGAGCTTGAGAGGTGCTGCAAAGAGGAATGGGCAAAACTGTCCAAAGATCGGTGTGCCAAGCTTGTGGCATCATATTCAAAAAGACTTAAGGCTGTAACTGCTGCCAAAGGTGCATCAACAAAGTATTGAACAGAGGCTGTGAATACTTATGTACATGCGACTTCTTAGGGTTTTTTTTTTTATATAAATTTGCAAAAATCTAAAAAAAAAAAAAAACTTTTCTCACATTGTCATTATGGGGTATTGTGTGTAGAATTTTGAGGAAAAAAATTAATTTAATCCATTTTTGAATAAGTCAGTAACATAAAATGTGGAAAAAGTGAAGCACTTTGAATGCTTTCCAATGCACTATATCTATCTATCTCAAATATATTTAATGAGAAAAATGTTGATGTGTTCAATACTTATTTTTCCCGCTGTGTATTATGAGGGGTTTGGCAAAATTGCAGAAAAATATGACATTTTTAGAAGTATTTTCACAACTCACATGTACAAGGGAAAAAAATACAAGAAGAAAATGTAAATTTATGAGAAAAGTTTAAAATTAATGTATAAAAAGCTCAACATTTATTTTAAAGTTTCAAATTTATCAAGAAATATTAACTTTTCAAAAAAGTAACCACAAATTTGAGAGAAAACCTCACAAATTGGCAAGAGTGAAGTTACTCACTACTGAAGTAAGTTTTTTTTTAAGTAGATTCTTTGCAACTCTACTCAGGTATTTTTTTTGATGGAGTACTCTTATACTTGAGTGCCTAATATAACACACTGCTTTTACTCGAGTATGGGTTCCAGCTATTCGACCTTCCTCTGGTGTGCTATGGCACACTAAACTTAAGTTTAGGATCCTGTTGAATAAGCTGCTATATGATGGTAAAACGCAACTGTGATTGGCTGCCTCTGTTGTCTCCTGCTGTGTGATTGGCTGCTGCAGGTCGCTACAGCTCAGAGAGCGATGTCTGGAGTTACGGGATCCTGTTATGGGAGACCTTCAGCCTGGGGGTGTGTCCTTATCCTGGGATGACCAATCAGCAGGCTCGAGAGCAAGTGGAGAAAGGTGATTGTGTCTGTGATCAGAGATATATTAAAGTTTCACTTTAACTGTGTAGTAACCAAAGAAATCATTCTGGGTTGCTAGGCTACAGGATGTCGTGTCCTCAGCGTTGCCCTGATGAGGTGTACAAAGTGATGCAGCGCTGCTGGCAGTACAATGCTGAGGATCGGCCCAAGTTCTGCGAGCTACAGCGGGACCTCGCCGCCATCAAGAGAAAGTGATGACATCATCACGTAGCTTCAGGCATGTTCATTCTTTTTTGTCATCGTCGGGGTGGGCGTGGCTTGTGTCAGTGCTTATTATCTATGGCACTGATGCATCAGCATGGTCTTTGTCACTATTGATAAAATGTGCAGCGTTGCATTGTGGGATGTTCAGCTGACTCGGCACTTGATAAACAATCCCTTAAAAGCATAAATACTAAAATGGTAAACGACTCTAAACCATATGACACACTGTTCACAAAAACATACTAAAAAATTTAGTAAAAGCATTGTCAGTGACTCAATTTTTTATTAAAGTTTTTATTGATATTTTGATACAAAAAAGTTTTTTAAAAAGTTGACAGCATGCAGGTGCATCTTAATAAATTTGAATGTCATTGAAAAGTTGATTTATTTCAGTAATTCAGTTCAAAAAATGAAACTCATCATCTATCAGCATCATCTGAAATCAGCATCTCCACAAAGCTTGTCAGCAGAGAGACGACTGCGCTGACTTTGTGCTTGATAAAACACAGTGGAGCAACACCAGCAGATGACCTCTTTTCAGATGAAAGTGAATTTTGCATTTTATTTGGAAATCAAGATCCTAGAGTCTGGAGGAAGAGTGGAGAGGCACAGAATCCAAGTTGCTTGAGGTCCAGTGTGAAGTTTCCCCAGTCAGTGATGATTTGGGGAGTCATGTCATCTGCTGGTGTTGGTCCACTGTGTTTTATCAAGTCCAAAGTCAGAGCAGTCATATACCAGGAAATTTTAGAGCACTTCATGCTTCCCTCTGCTGGCAAACTTTATGGAGAAGCTGATTTCATTTTCCAGCAGGACTTGGCACCTGCCCACACTGCAGAAAGTACCAATATCTGGTTTTATGACCATGGTATCACTGTGCTTTATTGGCCAGAAAACTCTGCTGACCTAAACCCCATAGAGAGTCTATGGAGTATTGTCAGGAGGAAGATGAGAGACACCGGATCCAATAATGCAGACAAGCTGAAGGTCACTATCAAAGCAACCTGTGCCTTCATAACACCTCAGCAGTGCCACAGACTGATCGCCTTGATGCCACACCACACTGATGCAGTAATTCATGCAAAAGGAGCCCCAACTAAGGGTTGAGTGTGTACATGGACATAGTTTTCAGTCGGTCAACTTTTCTTTTAAAAATCAATTAAAAAAAATAATAATTATATGTAATATTCTAATTTTTTGAGCAACTGAATTTGGAGTTTTCATGAGCTATAAGCCATAATCATTAAAAGAAATAAACACTTGCAGTATATCACTCTTGTGTAATGAATCTATATAATATAGGATTTAATTTTTTGAATTGAATCATTGAAATAAATTAACTTTTCGATGACATTCTCATTTATAGAGATGCACCTGTAATACCAAGTTGCACAACCTATACTGGCAAGACTGCTTTTTTCTGTGGACCAGGCTTTACACTAAAATGCACCCTATTTTTAATTTTACTTTTTCTTTATTTCTTTATTTAGATTTTTATATTTTATTTCTGTTTTTTTTTATTAACAGACCTTTAATCTAAAAACACTGTTTTTGATTTTATTTTTATTATCGTGTTTAATGCTATATTGGTTGTGTGTTTCAGTGGATAAACGTGTGCACAGAGATCCTCAATGGGGGGCAAAGTTTTTATTGAATTTAAAAATGTGTTTACAATACACTAAACTATGGAGCTCCATGGGGGACATTAGTGAAAAAAATCACATTTTGAAGCCATCCATCTTCTTCCGCTTAATCCTTTACGGGTCGCAGGGGGGCTGAAGCCTATCCCAGCATCTTTGGGTGAGAGGCAGGGTACACCCTGGACAGATCGCCAGTCCATCGCAGGGCCAACACAGAGAGACAGACAACCATTCACTCTCACAGTCATACCTAAGGACAATTTAGAATCCTCAGTTTGATGCCAATTAACCTAACTTGCATGTTTTTGGCATGTGGGAGGAAACCGGAGAAATCCCGGAGCAAACCCACACAGACACGGGGAGAACATGCAAACTCCACACAGATCACTGTTGGTTGGGGGCTGGGACCGAACCCAGGATCCCCCAGCCAAGGGTGAGTTGCTATGCTGCCGCAGTGCTAACCACTCCGCCACCGCGCTGCCCATTTTGAAGCCATTTTGAAGCCATGTGATGTAATTCATTCCCATGTTATTTTGTTCCCACATTTGATTTATTTTGTTCCCACACTTTGATAGACTTGAATAGTAGAAGTTCATAGGTGAAGTATTAACAGAAAGCTTTATTTTGAAGTAATGATTTAAGCATCTGCCCCATTACTTTCCTTAATTTAAGTGTTGCAGAAATCAGCCCATCAGTATGTGTGTGCATTACTTGCCCATTAATATATACATATAACTGGTTTAAACCTTCATACTGACCCTGTTTACGTGGTCACGAGTAAACCGATAAAGGTAATAATAAATGGCTTATATTGTTTACATGCACTGAGTAAACTGTTTATTGGACAAATAAACTAGTTGTGTTAATCCGTTTTCTCATAAACAGATGACCTTTAACTGATAATCAGATTACTCTGTTTACATGAGGGTTTGAATAACTGGGTAACTCCAGAAAGCTAATTATAATCGGTTACCATGTAAACAGGGTCAATGATTCTTAATGCTGTTGCTGGAGCTGCCGCTTTTAGTTCCTGTACATCTGGTTATTAAAATACAGAGGTTGGCACTGCTTCGATAGGTAGCCAAACACCTCACAGGTATGCGTTGTAGTGATGACTGAAATTACTAAGAACTGTTATTAATTCTTACATGTAAGTAATTTAAGCATAAGAGCAGAAAAGGTAAACCGTGGAAATGAAACCCCAGTTGAAACATGGGAATTAAATAACATTTCATTCCTGCAATTTAGAAATAAATTGCCCCCAAATAGTATTTTTTTTCTACAGTGTTCTTTAAGGGGCTCAGTATTCAACAGGAAGTGTATTTAGTATTAAAGTCCCACTAATAAAAACACTAAAAGTGAAAAGAAGTAAAAACTGCTTAAGAGGCACAATTTAAATGCATCTCGCTGCTGATTGGTTAACACTGTTGTGGACCATGTCTAGCTGTTAAGACATCACAAACCACGCCCACCTTATGTGAATCCTGAAAGTGGCGTTTGTCCCCCAGATGTTGGCTTATAAACAAATACAGACTTAATGAACTGTGAGCTCTGATTGGTCAGCAGTACTTCCTGTGCTGTGAGAACGGAGCCTGAACGTGGGTAATATCAGAGCTCTGAGCTCCTACTGACTGTTAATGTAAATATGACACTAATCATCTTTTTGTCTTTTATATAAAAATATTATTGTATCTTTATTATGGAAATAAAACATTGGAAAAATGTGATGTTTTTTGTGATATAAATAAATATTTTATTGTATATTTGAGATCAGTGTCAAGTACTCCCTTAACACTTCAGAAGAAAGGTAAGCCAGAGGTCACTGCTGTGAAAGCTGGCTGTTCAGCATGCTGTACCAATGCAGATTAATGGAAAGCTGACTGAAAGAAAAAGTGAGGTAGAAAAAGGTGCATGGGCAACAGGAATGACTAGCCATCAAAGGATTAAGAAAAATTGATTAAAGAACTTGGAGGTGCTTCATAACGAGTGGACTGAATCTGGTGTCAGTGCATCAAGAGCCACCATGCATACATGTCTTCAGGAAAGGGTCTAGAACTGCCTTGTTCCTAATACCTAAGCCAATCCTGAACCAGTGATGTCAGAAAAACTGGACTAAAGGGAATAGTACCCAGACTGATGTGTGCCTGGTGGTCCAAAGTTCTTTCTGGTGCATGTCATTTGGAAATCAAGGTCCTAGAGTTTGGTGAGAGTGGTACAGCACAGAATCCAAGGTATTTAAAGTCCAGAGTAAAGTACCCACATTCTTTGATGATTTGAGGAGCCATGTCATCAGCTGGTGTTGGGTCCACTGTGTTTTATCAAGTTCAGAGTCTACCAGTCTACCTACTGCTGTCTACCAGGAAATTTTAGAGCACTTCTTGCTTCCCATCATCTGAACAGCTTCATGAAGATGCTGTTTTTTTGTTTTTTTTGCCAGCAGAACTTATCACCAGCCCACAGCACCAAAACTACTCCAAAATGGTTTGCTGACCATGATATGGTATTACTGATTGACTGGCCAGCCGGCTGGCCTGAACTCCATAGAAAATCTATGGCGTTCAGGTCAAGAGAAAGCTGAAACGCCGACCCAACAATACAGACGAGCTGAAAATTACTATCAGAGCAACTTCAGCTTCAGTAACCTCAGCAGTGAAACTGATCACCTCCATGCCACATCACACTGATGCAATAATTCAAGGAGCCCCAACCAAGTGTATAAATGCACACTTATGAAGCTAGACGTTTCTGTATTTTAAATCCTTATTTTGGATTGATCTTGGGGAATATTTTAATGATTTGAGATGCCAAATTTCTTAATTTTCATGTTATAAATCGTCATCTTCAAAGTAAAGGTTTTAATTATTTCAGTTTATATGTAAGGGATATAAAATGTAATAAAGTTTACCTTTGGGATTCAGTTATCTAAAATACAATTTATACCATATTCTGTTTTTTTTAGATGCACTTGTAAAATTACACAGTAAAATACAATTTCATGAAAAAGTAACGTAAACCTAAGTAGTACTCCCCACCACTGGTAAATAAGACATGTACAGTTGTGTGAAAGTGTTTGCCCTCTTCCTGATTTCTCTTTTTTTTTTTTTTTTTTTGTATGTTCGTCACACTTAAATGTTTCAGATCATCAAACAAATATAATTTTAGACAAAGATAACACAAGTAAACACAAAATGCAGTTTTTAAATGAAGGTGTTTATTATTAAGGGTAAAAAAATCCAAACCTACATGGCCCTGTGTGGAAAAAGTGATTACTCCCATGTTCATTCACTCATTCATCTTCTTCCACTTAATCCTTTTCGGGTCGCGGGGGGTCTAGAGCCTATCCCAGCATCTTTTGGGCGAGAGGCAGGGTACACCCTGGACAGATCACCAGTCCATCGCAGGGCCAACACAGAGAGACAGACAACCATTCACTCTCACAGTCAGATACCTAAGGACAATTTAGAATCCCCAGTTTGATGCCAATTAACCTAACGCATATTTTTTGGCATGTGGGAGGAAACCGGAGAAATCCCGGAGTAAACCCACGCAGACACGGGGAGAACATGCAAACTCCGCACAGATCACTGTTGGGTCGGGGGCTGGGATAAAACATAAATTAACTGTGGTTTATCACATCTTCGGAAAGCTGAGTTCAATTTCTCTAGCCACACCCAGGCCTGATTACTGCCACACCTGTTCTCAATCAAGAAATCACTTAAATAGGACCTGGCTGATTGTCAGGAATCTGAAACTCAAGACTCACAAAATAATAGTACTCTGTTAGGTTCGTGCCTTAATAAGATTCGAGACACAAAATGTGTTCAAAGTTTTACTTGTACAAGGAGCAACACACCTCTGATTACAGATGGGAAATGCGCGCTGCCATACAAAGGCAGCACGTCCCTTTTATACTGAGCAGGTCAGACACAGGAAACATCTGCTGCAACTTTATGGGCACCTTTGTGGTGACTGATAAGACCTTGAAACAGTCAGGCTTTGTAGTGAAACAGTCAGGCTTTGTGGTGACTGATAAGGCCTTGAAACAGTCAGGCTTTGTGGTGACTGATAAGGCCGTGGAACAGTCAGGCTTTGTAGTGAAACAGTCAGGCTTTGTTGTGTAACACAAAGACAACTCCGTGTCAGCACATGACTTCTTGCACACTGGTTTCTAAACTTTAAGTAAATACAGATTATTCCGGTTTGTTGAGGTATGTCTGTTACAGGGTGAGTTAAACCTTCCTGATGCAGCATTGTTGCAGCCATTGTAAGGGAAAAAATACAGAAAAGTTCAGCTAAAAACTAATTATGAAATGATAACATATTTGTACATATATACAATTTCTGACAATTTCCTCCTGTTTATCAGTTCATAATTTTTATCACATACAGACATCAGAACAATGTAACTTCAAAAGATTTCCTACATTGTCTTCATAGAGTATCATTTCCAAATTTAAACAGGAGCACAATTATTGTTATCCACCTCTTCGGTATTTAAAGGAGTGTATTGGTCTTGGAACATTTGTTGTATCATAAATGTATGTTGAGACAGAGCGCGAGACATCATTGATTTGACACAGGGAATCACAAAGCAACATGACAGAAACATGCATATCATTATTATAATAAAAGGCATAAAGGCTTTAAGAAGCACCTGCCACCAACTTCCTGTGAATAACCAGTCTAACCAACCAGATTGTAGCTTCTCTTCATAATCATTCATGATTGCCTACTGCACTTGTTCCATGACGGTAATAGCGGTATCCATACTTTCAGAGACAGATGGAATGTAAGTGCAACAGGACCCGTTAAACATAGCACATACACCTCCTTGGACAGCCAAAACCAGGTCCAATGCTATTCTGTTTTGCATAACCATAACTCTAGTTTGTTCAGTTACATTGGATAAAACCTTCAAAACAACAGTAGTGGCATTAACAAACATTAACAGTCTGTAGTTCATTTCTTCAAATTTTGTCATTAACTGACCAACTCCATATGGGGCGAAAATTGAATGTCCAACCTCGTCACCCAGTGTCCATAATTTATATTTCTGTGGGACAGTAAGTCCAGCAGCACTAAAGAGGGACTGAATACTTCTTTTCTTCTTAGTGTGTCCTGAGGAGTTGTCATCAGAGTAGAGAACAAATGATCCATCAGTAACAGTCACTGGGGCACAAATTCCTCCCCAATTGGGAGGTAATTGAGCGTAGAGTTTGGAACCACATAACCAATGAACTTCTTTGATAACATAGGTGCCATTACTTTGAACTGTGCCCGTAATGCTAGTCTTCCTGACAGTGTAATTTTGTGATCTATACCTTGGACTAGGTAATATAGGTGTAAAAGAACAATCTGTTGCTCCGCTGCACTGTGAGGTACAAGGTAACAACACTGTTAAACATTGTCGTGGAAGAAGTTTCCCCAACGCCGTGGTACCATTTGAATATACACATGCTGGGAAAGTCACATTTTTCTTTGTAAAGGCAAATCTAGTTAATGATTGTGTTACATTCATAGCTATAATCTGATCAGGACATGTCATTTGATAAGAGGTGTTATCATGATTTTTCATGGTAATATCGGGTAGGAATCCCCAGGCTGAAATCTCTAGTATACAGTTAGACACGTTTATAGGAAAGGGTTCAGCCTTTAGGATTGGTCCCTTAGTGGTTAAAGGCAACAAAGAACAAGCCCAACAACTGCCGTTTCCTCTTGTCAGACGAGCATTGAGGAACATATACTGATACCACTGATTAGTCATAAACAGTGTTTCTGTGACATGTTCCTCTATATTTCTATTATCTCTTCTCAAGGATGGTGAGGTGATAATGATGAGGACTAATAGCGAGAATCCAAGAAGGTCAGAGTCAGTCTCAGGATTACCATGGTGCCTGATTCCCCTGGGAGTGTGCCTATAGACTCAGGTCACTGTCTTCACCGGGTTTGAGACGAGTCTTATCCTTAAAAGGACTAGACTCCCCTTTGTAACCGGACTTACCCTAGGGGTGGCTGGAGGTCACCAAGGGGCACCTGAAGTCTTTTAACATGTGACAGATGAATCCAAGAAGGTCTTTCAGCAATCCTCACTGCGGTAGGTGTGGTCAATAATACTTGGTATGGTCCAAGCCACCTCACGGAATTTCAATTCTGTCGGTGATGGTTCTTTATGAAGACATAATCACCAGGCTGGAGGGAATTTTCTGGGCCCTCCTGTGGAGTAGAGAAAGATCTGACAGATTCAACATAATCTTTCATTTGTTTACATTCTTTCAAATGCTCTCCAAGAGTCTTATAAGGGTTAGTGGCAGTTAATGGGAGTAGGTCAGGTAGAATATAGGGCCTATGAAAGGCGCATTCAAATGGAGATAACCCACTCTTCTTTTCTGGGATGGTGTTAATGGTTAGCTTTACTACAGTTAATGCTTTAGGCCATGAAATTCGTTGGTCATGCATTACTTTGTTTAGCATTTGCTTAACAGTACCATTTTTCCTTTCCACTAGACCTGCACTTTGTGGGTGATAAGCAGTGTGAAACTTCAGCTGTGTTCCAACGGCAGAAGTAAGATCCTTAACCATTTGTGCTGTGAAGTGTGTGCCATTATCTGCATAAATCGTCTCCGGTATTCCAAACGTGGGAAATATGTTGTTTTGTAAAACTTTGCAAACAAATTTAGCATCTGCCTTTGCTGTAGGATGAATTTCTGTCCATTTAGTATAGGTGTCAATGAGGACCAGACAATACTGCAGTTGTCCCACTTTAGATAGTTCAATAAAATCCATACACCATTGAGAAAAGGGCATTTTAGGTGGTGGGAAACTACCATGTCTCGTCCTCATTGCACCTTGTGCATTGTTTTGTATGCAGATTAAACATTGTTGGCACACTTTTTTCATTTCTTTCAAAATTCCTGGGCAGAAAAAATGTTTTTCAGCCTGTGCCTTCATTCCTCCTGTGGATACATGGCCACTGCCATGAGTCAAGATCGACAGCGATACAAGGAGGGAGGAAGGATTATTTTACCATCAGTAGTGCAATAAATTCCATTGTTTGAAACAATTGCTCCAGGGAGCATAGTCATTTCCTTCTGTGCATCAAGCAACACAGTAATATCTACATTGTTAGGTGCTGTAAAATGAGTTCCATTATCTGCACAAATCAGTTCTGGAACCCCAATTTCAATTGAGTTTTACACACAAATGCAGCATTAGCTGAGGATGTGGGATGAATTTTTGTCCACTTTGTAAAGGTGTCAATCAACACCAAGCAATATTGTAGCTTTCCATTGCTCCTTGAGCATTATTTTGTAAACAAATGATGCACTTTTTAGCATGTTTTTGTTACTTCTTTCAAAAACTAGGACAGTTTTCCAACATCCTCACAGTTTTCCCTCCTGTTGGCACATGATTGGTCATGTGCCACCAGGACAGCTCATTTGTGTAATGTGGGTGGCAGAGCAAATTTACACATGAAACAGGAGGAAGGTCCATATTATTTTGATAGCCTTTAAAAACATCAACATCAACATTATTAATAAGACAGACGGTTCCTAAAAGACCAATAGCAGCACAGTGAGTAGCGTTATCAGCCAAGCGATTACCGCAGCTAGACAAGTCAGTGCCATTAGTGTGGGCAGGGCAGTGAATAACTGCCACAGAACATGGTAGCATCAGAACATTACATAGTTACAATAATTGCTGTCGATGTTTTGCTGGTTTTTCTGTGGAGATGACAAACCCTTGCAGATTCAAGGTAACAGTATGCAGGTGGAATGCGTTATAAGCATGCTTACTGTCTGCACAGATGTAAGTGTTGTAATCAAAGATGCAGGTTGTGGAATTTTTACACAATCAGGACCCCAGACAACATTGTTACAGCATAAGCAGTGGATGTTGGCCCATCAGGCCTTTTTTACAGAGCAAGCCTGTCGCTCGCTTCTTCCCTTGCTAAGTAGAGAGAGAGAGCTGCCGTTCACCCCCCTTTGCTGATGGGAGAGAGAACCACCGCTTGCTCCTCTGTTGCCTTTTTTTTTTTTTTCAAAAAAGTGGGCCACCAGTAAATAACCACAAGGAATTTGGTACAAGCTTAAGGTGTGGCTGTGACAACAAGGTTATAGTGTACGATAACAGTCTAGCTGGCAACAATATGGAATGGTTGTCCTGCTGTAAATAGAGGAAATGATCTTATTATTTGTATTACCCCATGAATAATAAAAAGTGGTCTGTATTGCCCAGTATGTATTTTAGTTATAAACTGCAGCCATATGTTTATCCTGGGTACTACAGAAAATGAAATGAAAAGCGCTTATGTAAATAAAGTCGAATTGAATTCATCATCAATCATTTATTGATAATTTTTATGCATTATCTATTTTTCTAAGAATTGCTAATTATTTGCTAATTAATTTCTTTGATACCCCCTGTTTTGATACATGGAGGCTCACATGCAGCAAAGTTACAGGGTATTTGATTCTTTTACTGAAAGGAAATGTGCTACCATTTTTAACTTTAAATAAAATCTGCAGGTAGCCCAGTTCCTTCAAAAATAGATTTCAATAATTATAGCTTCTTTTTGTGACATCTCTTAAAATAGTTTACAAATTCCATTTAAGAAAAACAAAATAACTATCTGTGCATTTTTAACATGCTTCAGCATTGATAAATAAGATCAGTTTGTCCAGTTGAACACAGATGGGTTGAATTTGAATAAATGAATAAAGACTGCATCACACTCTTTCAATCAATGGAAAGGTGGACATTTTGCCTAATTAGAATTTGATTTAAATTTTTCCCAGGAATGCCTCATTTTATATATTCCTTGGTAAATTATGGGGTGAATGTAGTTTACCCTGACCCAGCTTGGCCACCGCCGAATCAGGAAAAACACATTCCTCATTACTGTCACATTTCTGAAATATATTGTTACCGCACCATTATGTGGTGAGTAACATCAGTATAAAATCATATAAACATTATATTTGTAAAGTCAAAGTCATTTGAATCAGTACACCTTATGTTATCTACAATGTCATACAAAGTCATACTTGGCTTCAAAAAATGCCCATCAATTTAAGGATTCTTTCTCCAAGACCTGTGTCTGATAATCCATAGCCTCTGGCAGATCATATGCACAGACACATTAATCATCAATCTCTTTTGATCCTCTGTGCTCTAAATCATGTGATATAGGGTAAACATAATACCTTCAGTGATTAGGCATTATTAAATGACATCATAATATGATCATAGTATGGCCTGTAGTCACATTGTCACACATCAGTCCTTTTTCCTATAAAATGCACTGTCATGTTTCAGTCAAGGACAAAGGTCAGCAATGCATCAAAATTGTTTTTTTTTTAAATATGTAAACAGTTTATCACGTACGCAACATTAATCAAGACCTCACAGAGTTAAATTGAAAAAATAAAAACCCAAAACCTTATACCCATATTTAGACCACTTTCTTCACAGATCAATCACACACACAAACAGAGAAAGCAGAGGAGTTTTGTTCTCTCTACACTGCCCCTATCTAAGGCTCACACACAAAGAATAGATAAGAGATAAAATAACTTTCTCATTGTCCATTTTAACGTTATCCAGTTCTGCTGCCATTTAATCCGTCCGTCTTTAAATATTATGGTCTAATTATTATGATTTTATTTGCCTCCTCCTTTTCCCAACCTCTTGGGCTTCTTTAAATAATTTGCCGTATAGACCCTCCTTAGGATCGTGGCATTGATAAGTTGGGGAAGGATTATCTTTTTCATTTAATAATGGTTCGATGCTCGGTTGGTTTTGATATTTATCTCTTTTTGTTGTAAGTTTTTCCGTCGATGCTAAGACTGTGCATTCATCCACATCCAGTGTGGGTTTAAAGGAATAATCTTTTTTGTTTAAATATTTTTCAGGATCCTTTATCTGATCTTTTTCTTTTAGTCGGTTATTGTAATTAATTTTTTTTTTTTTTTACCGTTCGGCGCGCAGTTTCCTTTTTTTTAATTTTTCGCTTTATCTGTTTATATAGTCAGGAACGTTGTCAGTACGCCCACTGCAACAATATTACTGCCCAATTTTTTTTAAGTGCGCTCACTTGTTGATGGGGCTAGATCTTACGCAACCTATATTAGGGCTCCTGTAATTTCTTACAGTGTGGGGAGACTTGAATAACGAAACCGAATTGTCTTTCATTTCAGTTTATTCAAGAAATCATTCCACTGTCTGCTCTTATTCTTGAGCAGCGAACAAAGAGAGTGAACACACCAAAGTTCTCTCATTTAAACCTTCTCACATCAAACCATTTCCCTCGCGGGGGAAATCACACATCTATATCAAAGTCTCTTTATTCACATTCATTAGCCTTTTATTTACATAACTCCCCCTTCTCTCTTCCCGAGCCTCAGTGGTCAGGAAGTCTTCTGTCCCCTGTCCTCCACAGGGGGTCCAGGCTCTGTGGCTCCGCACCGCAGGGGGCTGGCTCTCCTTCATCGTGGTTAAATCACATATGCAGTGTCCAACATATACATGTCTCACAACACAGCCATATAACCCCCCCCCAAACGATGAAGAGCAGACTAATTCCCAAAATTTAATAGCACCTTACTCACTACTGAATAATCAACACCAACATTCAGTCTGTGCGCCGCTTGGGCTTCAGCCGTCTGCCGAATCTGCTGTGCGTTGGCCCCGCCTTGCCTGCGGTGCTGTTCTGCTTCGGGTCTGTTGACTGAGGAAGAGAGTGGTTAATTGCCCTCTGCGGGGGCCTGCCTCGTCGAGGCGCCACCGCGACCGGTACAGACACGTCCTTCATGACAAAAGCAGGTTTTAGTCTGTCAATACTGACTGTCTCTTTTCTGTCCCCAAAATCTAGCACAAATTGCTTATCACCTGCCTCCAGCACTCGAAATGGCCCTTCGTAAGGTGGTTTGAGCGTTGCTTTAAGGGCTTCGCGCCTGACAAAAACGAAATCGGCATTTTTCAAAGCCTTGGGGACGAAAACTCGTGGAAAAGCGTGATGAACCGGACCCGGGAGCGTGTCTGCCCCCGTGCCAACTAACGGTCCCAGAGCAGAGAGAGGTGGGGGCTCTGGGTGCTCTGGTAAAAACTCGCCCGGCAGCCTCAGAGTTTGTGCGAATACCAGCTCCGCTGGGGAGGCGTCTAAGTCCTCTTTAGGCGCAGAACGCAACCCTAATAAAACCCATGGGAGTTTATTTACCCAATCTGCATCCGTGAGCGACGCTCTGAGTGCTGCCTTCAAAGACCTATGAAAACGCTCGCATAAACCATTAGCCTGAGGGTGGTAAGCCGTAGTGCGGTGAATTTTGGCTCCTAAGCCGTTGGCCATCGCTGACCACAGCTCAGAGATGAATTGCGGTCCTCTATCGGACGTAATGTCCGACGGAACCCCGAAGCGCGCCACCCAAGCCGTTAAAAAAACGCGAGCCACCTCCGCGGCCGTGGTCGTCGCAAGTGGAACCACTTCCGGCCAACGTGTGGTGCGGTCCACCATTGTCAAAAGATACGTGAACCCCTGTGATGCCGGTAGGGGGCCCACAAGGTCGACGTGCACATGGTCGAACCTTCTGGCCGGAATGCGGAACGGTTCTAACGGGGCTCTTGTGTGCCTGTGAATTTTGGCCCGTTGACAGGAAATGCAGGTTTTTGCCCATTCCTTCACGTGCTTGCGCAGGCACGGCCAAACAAACTTTTCCGCCACTAGTTTCACCGACGCGCGCACCCCCGGGTGCGCCAGTGAGTGGACCGAGTCAAAAACACGGCGGCGCCACGTGGCCGGAACCACCGGACGCGGGCGCCCCGTCGACATGTCGCAGATCAGGGGGGGCATACCGGTTTGTAAACACTTGCTCTCCAGCCTCAACCCTGTTGGTCCAGACTGGAGCGCGCGCACGTCTGCGTCCGCCCCCTGGTCCGCTGCCATGGCTGCGTAATCTATACCCACGTGCACCGGGGCTGCGCGCGCCACCGTGCCGCTCTCCTGCGGCGCGGTCACGGTGGCCCGTTCTGCCTCTGCGCGTGTCGGGGTCGTGAACGCGCGTGAGAGACAATCCGCTACTACATTGAATTTGCCCGCGACGTGCCTAATGTCAGTGGTAAATTCCGAGATTGCGGCCAGCTGCCTCTGCTGCCTGCCGGACCACGGATCTGAAATTTTGGCCATGGCGTATGTGAGCGGCTTGTGGTCCACATAAGCGGCGAAGCACCGTCCTTCCAGCCAGAACTGGAAATGACGAATAGCCAAATGCAGCGCCAACAGTTCTCTGTCAAACGCGCTGTATTTTCGCTCAGCCGCGCTTAAAGATTTGCTAAAGAAAGCCAAAGGCTGCCAAACTCCGGCTACCTGTTGCTCAATAACGGCCCCTATGGCTAAATCTGAAGCGTCTGTCGTCAGCGCGATACGTGCTGCAGGGTCTGGGTGGGCCAGGAGCGCAGCGTCAGCCAAGGCTTTTTTAACCTCTGTGAACGCGCGCTCCCGCTCCGGGGACCATTCGACCGCCTGGGTCGGCTTTTGTTTTTTGAGCGCGGCATATAACGGTTGCATGATTTGAGCTGCGTGGGGCAGGAACCGGTTATAAAAATTCACCATCCCCAAGAATTCCTGTAGTGATTTGACCGTTTGTGGACGGGGAAAATCCGCTACCGCGCGTACTTTCTCTGGTAACGGAACCGCTCCCTCCGGGGAGACGCGGTGACCCAAAAAATCAATCCGCTCAACGCCGAACTGGCACTTGGCTGGGTTAACTATTAAGCCGTGCTCTCCCAGCCTCCTAAAAACTGCTGTGAGGTGCGTTTCGTGTTCGTCCTCTGAAGTACTCGCGACCAAAATGTCGTCGAGGTACACAAACACGAAAGGGAGATCGCGTAACACGGCATCCATCATCCGCTGAAATGTTTGCGCCGCCCCTTTGAGACCAAACGGCATGCGTAAAAATTCGAAAAGTCCGAACGGGGTTATTACCGCTGTTTTAGGAATGTCCTCCGGTTGGACCGGGACTTGGTGATAGCCGCGAACTAGATCAATCTTTGAAAAAATGCGCGCCCCCGCCAGGTGCACCGAAAAATCCTGAATGTGCGGGATGGGATAACGATCGTGTGCCGTAGCGTTGTTTAGCCTGCGGTAATCCCCGCACGGTCTCCAGGAGCCATCGGCTTTCGGTACCATGTGCAGCGGCGAAGCCCACGGGCTCTTCGACCTACGAACGATGCCCAGCCTCTCCAGGCTGGCGAACTCCTCGCGCGCAATGGCGAGCTTAACTGCATCCAAGCGCCGAGCTTTTGCAAACACGGGAGGACCAGAAGTGGGGATGAAGTGTTTCACCCCGTGCTTCGCGACCGTCGCTGAAAAAGTGGGCACAGTGAGCGCTGGAAATTGGGTGAGGAGTGTGTGAAACTTACCACCTGCTGTAGCGACGTGGGTCTGTACTGGTGGCGGGGACACTCGAGCTGAACAGGGGAGAGAGTAAAAAGAGAGTGCATTTACCAGCCGTCTATTAGCAAGATCAACTAACAGATTGTGTGAACACAAAAAATCCGCGCCCAACATGTTGAAACTCACCGCCGCTACTACAAAAGTCCATTCATATGTGCGGCCATGTAAGCATAAAGGCAAGGTCCTTCTCCCGTAGGTGTTGATGTTCGAGCCATTTGCCGCTGTAGCTCCGTCACTGTGGGGTCCAGCTACCCGGTCCGCGTATGTTGGGGTGATGAAGCTCACTTGTGCTCCGGTGTCAATGAGGAACACTCGTCCGGAGCGCGCATCCGTGATGTAGAGCAGCTTGTTGCGTTCTCCGAGGGTCGAAGCTGCTAGCGACCCCCGGTCTTGCCGTTTCCCGAACTCCTGAAGATGCAGGGCGGCACACACCTGCGTGCCTTCTCTGCGAACCTCCGATGGTAAAAGCAGAGATCTTCTCCTCCGCTGTGTCGTGCCCGCGCCTCTGTCGCCGGGCTATTGGCTCCCCCTCGTCGCGGCCGTGTTGCCGCCATCGTCGGCCAGTCTGGTTCTGCCGCCTCTGGCTCCCCGTTGTCTCGGGTCGCTGCTGTGGTTGCTTGCCCGCCGCAGGCGTCCAGGATCCCGTCTGCCTCCTGGGCCAGCTCCCGGAACTCCTCCAGGGTGTGACACTTTTTGCCGGCCAGCGTGCTTCTCGCATGCGCCGGGAGGTTGGAGAGGAAGATGAACTGAAAAATGAAATCATCGTTGTCCAACCCTCTCAGCTGTATCATCTCCTCCATCAGGGCGCTCGGCCTGTGTCCACCTTGGTCTAGCAAAGACAGGATCCTCCTCGCCCTCACTTCAGCCGAGGGGGTGAAAAACTTGATGAGGGTGGATTTCAGCTTGCCGTACCTGTCGGTCGCGGGTGGCTGCTCCACCAAGCTTTGCACGCACCGAGCTGTGCTGTTGTCCAGTTTAGCGATGACATGGTGGAACTTAGTGTCATCCACCGTTACTCCTGCGAGCGCGAACTGCGACTCTGCTTGCAGAAACCACGACCGTGGGTTATCCTGCCAGAAATCAGGCAGCTTAACGGCCACTGCGCTCGCCAGCTCTGAGCGCTGTGAGTCCGGGACCCTGAGAATTTCTTCGTTCATTCTCAACGTCGTCAGTCACCAATGTGGGGAGACTTGAATAACGAAACCGAATTGTCTTTCATTTCAGTTTATTCAAGAAATCATTCCACTGTCTGCTCTTATTCTTGAGCAGCGAACAAAGAGAGTGAACACACCAAAGTTCTCTCATTTAAACCTTCTCACATCAAACCATTTCCCTCGCGGGGGAAATCACACATCTATATCAAAGTCTCTTTATTCACATTCATTAGCCTTTTATTTACATAACTCCCCCTTCTCTCTTCCCGAGCCTCAGTGGTCAGGAAGTCTTCTGTCCCCTGTCCTCCACAGGGGGTCCAGGCTCTGTGGCTCCGCACCGCAGGGGGCTGGCTCTCCTTCATCGTGGTTAAATCACATATGCAGTGTCCAACATATACATGTCTCACAACACAGCCATAACAGGATCATTACCTGGTATGATCAGATAGGAAAAATATAAAGGACGCCGCCTTATATTACCATTACTTAGCTAAAGCTTGACCTATCAGTCAATACGCAGCACCTTTTACTTTTTGAAACCTGACTCTTCGGCCGGAAAACAACACAATCTTTTTCTGTTTACTCTTCTGTCTATCCGGTTTTCCAGCACAATTGCCCATTTTACTTGTAGTTGTGAAACGCCGTCACACTACCTCATAAAATTATTGCATTCACCTTTTGAATGGAACTAGATGCTCACACAATAATTTTAACCACCAGGAAAAGTACAGGGCGTCACCTTATACTACCATTACTTGCATTTAGCTGACCTGTGGTTTTCAACAATGACAATTACTTTCCGCGATCAGACAAATAATTTTCACTTACTTTTCAGACTCTGTGCGGATGACCGTCACCAGACAGAGTTAGGACTCCGACGAGGCTCACAGAGTTCCCTCAAGGCGGGTTTTCAAAGCTGACTATAAGTCAGACCAAGCGCATGGTTTTCAACCTGGAGTCTGCCCTGGTCCTCACCCAGTCTGGATATTGGTCATCCGGGTCACGGCACCACGCATGTCAGGAATCTGAAACTCAAGACTCACAAAATAATAGTACTCTGTTAGGTTCGTACCTTAATAAGATTCGAGACACAAAATGTGTTCAAAGTTTTACTTGTACAAGGAGCAACACACCTCTGATTACAGATGGGAAATGCGCGCTGCCATACAAAGGCAGCACGTCCCTTTTATACTGAGCAGGTCAGACACAGGAAACATCTGCTGCAACTTTATGGGCACCTTTGTGGTGACTGATAAGACCTTGAAACAGTCAGGCTTTGTAGTGAAACAGTCAGGCTTTGTGGTGACTGATAAGGCCGTGGAACAGTCAGGCTTTGTAGTGAAACAGTCAGGCTTTGTTGTGTAACACAAAGACAACTCCGTGTCAGCACATGACTTCTTGCACACTGGTTTCTAAACTTTAAGTAAATACAGATTATTCCGGTTTGTTGAGGTATGTCTGTTACAGGGTGAGTTAAACCTTCCTGATGCAGCATTGTTGCAGCCATTGTAAGGGAAAAAATACAGAAAAGTTCAGCTAAAAACTAATTATGAAATGATAACATATTTGTACATATATACAATTTCTGACACTGATAAAGTGAAGCAGACCAAAAGATCCTCAAAAGCCAGCCACCATGTTGCGATCCAAAGAAATTCAGGAACAAATAAGAAACAAAGTAATTGACAGATCTATCAGTCTGGAAAATGTTATAAAGCCATTTCTAAAGCTTTGGGACTCAAACAAACCACAGTGAGAGCATTATCCACAAACGGCGAAAACAGAGAACGGTGGTGAACCTTCCCAGGAGTGGCCAGCCGACCAAAATTACTCCAAGAGCGCAGTGGCAACTCATCCAAGAGGTCACAAAAGACCCCACAACATCCAAAGAACTGCAGGCCTCACTTGCCTCAGTTAAGGTCAGTGTTCATGACTCCACCATAAGAAAGAGATGGGGCAAAAATGGCATGCATGGCAGAGTTTCAAGACGAAAACCACTGCTGAGCAAAACGAACATAAAGGCTCGTCTCAGTTTTGCCAGAAAACATCTTGATGATCCCCAAGACTTTTGGGAAAATACTCTGTGGACTGATGAGACAAAAGTTGAACTTTTTGGAGGGTGTGTGTCCCATTACATCCGGCATAAAAGGAACACAGCACTTCAGAAAAGGAACTTCATACCAACAGTAAAATATGGTGGTGGTAGTGTGATGGTCTGGGGCTGTTTTGCTGCTTCAGGACCTGGAAGGCTTGCTGCGGTAAATGGAACCATGAATTCTGCTGTCTGTGGCACACATATTTGAGATGCTTAGGCTGCATATGTATATCACTGATACCTCACATCTTAGAAGGAACAATAAGTCTGGACCTCCTGGGGATGACAGGAGGGTGTGAAATGTGTCTTTAGAAATGGCTCTGAGAAGACTTCCTGACCACCAGGGTTTAGGTGGAGAAGAGAGGACCTGGGGGGGTGATGTATTGTCTCTGGGGAGTGAATGACAATGTGATTCTGTACTCTGATGTCCCGGGTATAAAAAGGGGAGATGTGGGAAGTTAGTTCTCTTTCTGTTTGAGAAGATGTTGGAGACACGTGATTGTTAATAAACCTGAATTGAGAAATAAATTCAGCCTCTTCATTTCACGCTCTCCACACTGGTGACCTTAAGACGTACAATGGGCAGAGACGATTCCCCCGAACCAGACTCGCCAGGGACCAGCCGGGCAAGCGTAGTCTCAGTCAAGCTACCAGAATTCTGGCAGGACAACCCGGACTCATGGTTCCTCCTGGCTGAAGCCCAGTTCGCTCTCGGGGGAATAACAGCAGATGACACAAAGTTCTACCACATCATCGCCAAACTCGACAGCCGCACAGCTCGACATGTGCGGAGCCTGGTGCAGCGCCCACCCGCTGGCGACAAATACGGCGGGTTGAAAGCTGCCCTCATCCAGCATTTCACTCCCTCAGCCCAGGAGAGAGCCGAGAGACTCCTGGCCCTGCACGACTTGGGAGAAAGCACGCCTGTTGACCTGATGGAAGACATGCTGAAGCTGAGAGGCTCAGACAACGATGGTTTCCTCTTCACTCACATCTTCCTGAGAACTCTACCGTCGCAGACGAGGGCGACCCTGGCGGGGTCCCAGTTTGTGACCCAGCGGGACTTTCGCGCGCTAGCCCAGGAGGCGCAGCGGATCCTCAACGCCAGTGGACGGCACACGGCCACCGCAGCAGCGGCAGATCTCGACGCGATGACCGGGAACGGCAAAGGGCCAGAGGCAACAGAGGCAGATACACCAACAACGGCGGCGGCGAAGCCCCGACACCGCGGAGGAGACGACCTCTGTTTTTACCATCGTCGCTTCGCAGAGAGGGCATGCAAGTGTATACCGCCGTGTCAGTTCCAGAGCTCGGGAAACTCCAGGACCGGGAGTTGGTAGCAGCTGCAGCCCTCGGTGAACAGAACAAGCTGCTTTACCTGACAGATGCGCGTTCTGGGAGGCAATTCCTCGTGGACACAGGCTCCCAAGTGAGTTTCATCATGCCAACCTACGCTGACCGGTTGGCAGGCCCCGGGAGTCACGGAGCATCAGCGGCGAACAGCTCGAGCATTAAGACCTTCGGTGAAAGGACCCTACTTCTGTCCCTGCATGGCCGCACATATGAGTGGACTTTTATTATAGCGGCGGTGAGTTTCAACATGTTAGGTGCTGATTTTCTGTGCTCACATGGGTTGTTGGTTGATCTCCCCAATAGACGCTTGGTTAATGCACTCTCGTTTTACTCTATCCCTTGTGCAGCTCGAGTGTCCCCGCCCACAGCACAAGCCAACGTCGCCACAGCAGGCGGTAAGTTTCACACACTCCTCACTCAGCTTCCAGCACTAACGGTTCCTACTTTTTCAGCAGCCGTTGCTAAACACGGGGTGGAGCACTTTATCACTACCGCTGGTCCCCCCGTTTTTGCAAAAGCTCGGCGCTTGGATGCAGCTAAACTGACCATAGCGCGCGAGGAGTTCGCCAACCTTGAAAAGTTGGGCATCATTCGGCGTTCGAATAGCCCATGGGCTTCCCCACTCCACATGGTCCCTAAGGCTGACGGCTCGTGGCGACCTTGCGGTGATTTTCGCAGGTTGAACAACGCCACAGCGCATGACCGCTACCCAATCCCCCATATTCAGGATTTTTCGGTTCATCTGGTGGGGGCGTGCATTTTTTCTAAAATAGACTTAGTCTGCGGTTATCATCAAGTCCCATTACGCGCTGAGGACATTCCCAAAACAGCGGTAATAACTCCGTTCGGACTTTTTGAGTTTTTGTGCATGCTGTTTGGGCTTAAAGGCGCCGCGCAAACTTTCCAGCGCATGATGGATGCGGTATTACGCGATCTCCCTTTTGTGTTCATCTACCTGGACGACATTTTGGTAGCCAGCGCGTCCGAAGAAGAACACGAAAAGTACCTCACGGCAGTTTTCCGGAGGTTGGGGGACATGGGTTAATAATCAACCCAGCGAAGTGCCAGTTCGGGGTGGCACAGATTGATTTTTTGGGGCACCGCATCTCCCCAGAGGGAGCAGTTCCGCTGCCGGACAAAGTGCGGGCGGTAGCAGATTTTCCCCAGCCACAAACGGTCAAAGCACTACAGGAGTTTTTGGGAATGGTGAATTTTTATAACCATTTCCTCCCCCGCGCAGCGCAGCTCATGCAACCATTGTATGCCGCGCTTAAAAAACAAAAACCCGGGACTTCCGGTCTGGACGCCATGGCGACTGCAGCTTAACACTGAAGTTCTCAGACCCAATCCAGGATAACACCTTGAAAATCAAACTTAACGGATTTTTGGAGGAGTGAAAATCAAAAGACAAAATCATCATGTCTAAAGGAAAACAGAACAGACAGGTGTCTTTTATACTGATAACGAGTTCAAACAGGTGCCATTAATACAGGTAACGAGTGGAGGACAGAGCAGCCTCTTAAAGAAGAAATTACAGGTCTGTGAGAGCCAGAAATCTTGCTTGTTTGTAGGTGACCAAATACTTATTTTCCACCATAATTTGCAAATAAATTCATTAAAAATCCTTCAATGTGGACTTCCGGTCTGGACGCCATGGCGACTGCAGCTTAACACTGAAGCTCTCAGACCCAATCCAGGATAACACCTTGAAAATCAAACTTAACGGATTTTTGGAGGAGTGAAAATCAAAAGACAAAATCATCATGTCTAAAGGAAAACAGAAGAAACTGAAATTCTCCAGGCCAGGACACATATCGGCCAGAGAATCTGAACTGGAAGATCTCCGTTCAGAAGACGAGGAACTGGTGATAGCTAACAAAAGGGTTAGCCTGAAATCACTATTTGAGGAGCTACGACGATTTCGCCGAGATGTTACGGCCGAATTTCGGGAATTCAGAGAAGAATTGAAAAGGACAAACAGCAGAGTGGACCAGGCCGAGAACCGAATCTTGGAAACAGAGGATCGAATAAAAGTGCTCGAAGATTCTGTGCTAGACCTACGCAAAAGACAAGCAGCTATAGAGGCTAAGCTAACCGACCAAGAAGGAAAACAAAGAAGAGACAACATAAGAATTCATGGTCTGATAGAAGGAACCGAAAATGGTTTTAACTCAATGGCAGAATGCGTGGAATCCTTACTAAGAGAGAAATTGGATATTCCACAAACCACCGACTTGAAGATAGAAAAGGCACATCGTTCATTAGCCGCTAGGCCGGCGGCGGAAGCGCCCCCACGTTCGGTGTTGGTAAGATTTTCCAATTTCAAAATAAAACAAGAGGTTGTAAGACTGGCCTGGCAGAAAAAAGGATTTATGCACCAGGAGAGAAAAGTCTACGTGGAACACGATTACGCCCCGGAGGTCCTTAAAAAGCGCAGGGAATACAATGACGCGAAAAAGGTGTTAAGAGAGAAGAAATTGCGCTTTCAGACACCATTTCCTGTGAAGTTAAGGGTCTTCTACGGCGATGAAACGTGTCTCTATAATTCGGCGGAAGAAGCAACAGCTGACATGGCGAAAAGAGGGCTCCCGGTAACGGTATTTAAACCCGCAGCAGACCCGAGTGAGAAGATCAAAGCGCAAACATGGACAACACAAAGACCCTCAAAATCCACGGACCAGCAGCGGGAAACCCAGCACCAGAGCGTCGCGGATAAACTATCCGTTTTCAGGTTGGAATAGCGACCTTTTTTTTTTTTTTTTTTTTTTCCTTTTCTCTTGAATCAATCCGCACATCCAACCCCCCTCATACAAGGTAACAAACATTAAAGGAGATGCATATTCAGCATGTGGTAAAACATTTCATGGAACAATCATATTATTTGAAACAAATAAGTCTTTGTAATAAAAAAAAAAAAAAAAAAAAACTTGTTAAAATAGAAATGTGACAATAATCCACATGTTCTCCTTATACTAACAAATACTGTTTTTGCGTGAATGTTTGATGTGATGGGGGTGGGAGGGTGCACACAATTTCACAGGGTTTAGGCATAAAAGGAAAAAAAAAAATCATTACAAGTTTGGATTGGGTTCTGAAACTCACGTTAAAAGCATGGGACTACTTTCAGTGGTAAGAGAGGGCCCTCAACACATAACAGAGTTTGAGGAATTTCCCTCAGAGCCTTCACTCCATCAAGGCTCTTACAGGGTCTTTAAAAAGACCTCAGCTCAGGAAGTTCTTATGACAGCTTTTTGTTTTGAAGTTTTTTACACTATGTTCTTAATGTTTTTCTTGTTTTTAATGTTCTTTCAGTTTCTGAGTAGCACAAAAGAGGGCCACCACACAGTTATACTAAACAAAACAACACAATGGAGAAACAGGGTGTAACCAAAATAATTTCATATAATGTAAAAGGAATCCTGAATCCAGTTAAAAGATCCAAGATTCTAGGCAAAATGAAAAAAGACAAAGCAGGAATAATACTTTTACAAGAAACCCACCTAACAGACGTGGAACACAATAAACTCAGTAGACAAGGGTTTAAAATGATCTCTTCATCTTCATATAAATCAGGGAGGAGGAGGGGAGTAGCGACATTGATATCAACCAAAATTACATTTGAAAAAAAATCAGAACACAAAGATAAAGAAGGGAGATACAGTTTGGTAACTGGGCGGCTAGAGGGAGAAGATATCACCCTGCTGAATGTGTATGCTCCCCCAGGGGCTAACTGGAAATTTTATAAAAATGTATTCGACCTAATGATAACTAAAGCTCAAGGTTTAGTGATATGTGGTGGGGACTTCAATCTTAGACTGAATCCATACTGGGATGCTTCTGGTAATTCCCCACATCAAAATAACACCCAAAACAGGAAGACTCGGATGCTACTAAAAGAATTGGGAATCTGTGACGTGTGGAGGGAACTCAACCCCAGTGTAAAAGACTATACATTTTACTCAACTCCACATTCATCTTACTCAAGGATTGACTATTTTTTTATGTTTAACAGAGACATTGGAAGAGTAAAAACATGTAAAATAGGACTGATGGATCTCTCCAACCACAATCCGATCTACATGGACTTAAATATCCAAAAATACACAAATAATACATTTTCTTGGAGGTTAAATTCAAATGTCCTGAAAGGACCATTGAAAGATGAATTGGAATCAGATATTCTCAGATATTTGGAAGATAACGATAATGGAGAAGTATCCCCTTTAATACTGTGGGATGCATGTAAAGCTGTAATAAGAGGAAAGATTATTGCAAAACTGGCAACCCAAAAGAAACTAAGACAAGAAAAACTATCCACATTAGAGTCAGAACTTAGGAACCTAGAAAAAGAACACAAAGGCAACACTCATTCTACTGACTCGCTCAAGATTAAGGAAATTAAAAACCAAATAAATGAGATCTACACAATAGAAATCCAGAAGAAACTTACATTTCTGAAACAAAAATACTATGAAGCAGGCAGTAAATCGGCAAAATTGCTAGCCTATAAATTGAGGAAACATCAAACAGAAAGAGCAATCTACAAAATCAGAGACCCAGTATCAAAGGAAATAAAATTCAGAATTCAGGATATTCTTAAAAACTTCGAGAATTACTATAAGAACTTATACTCCCACAAAAAACATAAAAACGCATCCGAGGCATTCCTAAACACATTAAACCTTCCCCAACTTACGGAGTCACAAAATAAAACACTACTGTCAGAAATACATCCTAAAGAATTGGAAAAAGCAATTATGAAACTTAAAGCTAACAAATCCCCAGGAGCTGATGGCTATACAGCAGAGTGGTACAAAACCTTTAAACAGCAACTATCTCCTCTCCTCCTGAAAACATTTAATTATGTCCTCCACACAGGGGAAATCCCCCCCTCCTGGAGAGAAGGGGTCATTGCAGTTATACCTAAACCTGAAAAGGATAAACTAGAGTGCTCCAACTACAGACCAATCAGTGTACTAAATCAGGACTATAAGCTTTTTACCATTATCCTTGCCAAAAGGTTAGAAAATATACTGACAGACCTAATTCATTTAGACCAAACAGGTTTTATAAGACAAAGACAGACACAAGACAACATTCGACGCACTTTACACATAATTCATCATATAAAAAAATATAACTTAAATGCAGTCATATTGGGATTAGATGCTGAAAAAGCATTCGATTCGGTTGACTGGTCTTTTCTATATAGAATCTTATCCAGTTTCAATTTTCATAACAACTTCATTAGAACTATACAGGCATTATATAAAAAACCAACAGCTAAAATAAGGATTAACGGTAATTTATCATCATCTTTTGAACTGGAAAGAGGATGTCGTCAGGGCTGCCCCCTGTCTCCACTGCTCTTTGCAATCTTCATAGAACCTCTGAGCCAATGGATAAGACAAAACCAAAAAATTCAAGGTATTACACTTGGTCAGAAGGAACATAAAATAGCACTCTTTGCTGATGACATTTTAATATACCTAGGGCAACCGGACACTTCTTTACCAGAACTAACCTCAGTTTTTTCAGAGTATGGAGATTTATCGGGGTACAAATTAAATATGCATAAAACCCAAGTTTTAACATTCAACTATGACCCAAATCATTATTCACTAAGCAAACTCAAAACTAACTGGGAGTCGGAATCTATGAAATATCTGGGGGTCAATATCCCGAAACAACTCAACAAAATTATATCACTAAACTATGATCCACTGGTGACAAAAATAAAATCTGACCTAGCAAGATGGAATATGATACCATTCTTGGGTACTGCACAAAGAATTGAAGCAGTCAAAATGAATATACTTCCACGTCTTCTATACCTTTTCCAAACAATACCGGTAGAACCTCCCAAAAAAACATGGCAGGAGCTGGACAGAAGGATCTCAAGATTCATATGGCAGGGCAAGAGACCTAGAATCAGATATAGAACCCTACAGCTAAACAAAGACAAAGGTGGGCTCGCGCTGCCAAATATCAGGGACTACTTTAAAGCCGCACAAATTAAAACTTTAGTAGAGATATGTAACCCAGTCTACACTGCACAATGGAAGGAGATCGAATGCCAAATAACAAGTGACATCCCCCTACAGGCGATAATAGGGAACAATGTCTTACCTAAGCTTTTGAATAACACTAACCCGTGGATAGAGACCCCGCTAAAAATTTGGTTTAAGATAGTCAGAGAGAATCAAACTAAAGAGCCCTATCGACTTCTGCAATGGATCGCCTATGATCAGGACTTTACTCCTAATAAAACAGACACCAGATTTAAAAAGTGGAAGGAGAAAGGGCTGATAAAATATTACGATTTTTTTAAAGGGCAAATCTTAAGAAGTTTTGAAGATTTGAAAAAACAAGGCCTAATAAATCAAGACCTTTACAGGTTCTTCCAGCTTAGACACCACATAAACAATATACTTAAAAAGGAGGTTTTGGAAAGGGCCCAGTCAGGTGTTCTGAAGGTCTTCTTAATGGCATATAAAGGGATCCCAGGGATCAGATACATTTCTAAAATATACCAAGGTCTTCAAGACTTAAAAGGAGACAACACATCTTATATAAAAGAGAGATGGGAAAAAGAGGGGAATTTCACTTTACAACTGGAAATATGGGAAAAGTTAAATAAACAGCAATGGAAAAGTACCTCATCCCTGCAGTGGAGAGAATTTGGATGGAAAAACTTGGCAAGATTTTTCAGAACACCTGCACAAAACAAATTTACCCATAAGGGATTGAACTGTTGGCGCTTGTGTGGTGAAAAGACTGCAAATCATTTTCATGTGTTTTGGTCATGCCCAGTTATCCACCAATATTGGACCAAGGTACAGACAATATTGGGGAAAATATTCAAAATTACAGTTCCCTTTTCTTTTGTAACTTTGTATTTGGGTTTACTACCGGACTCACTGGAAAGACGAGGAGAAAAATACTTATTCAATGTTTTAATATTGGCAAGCAAAAAAGCTCTAACTAAAAAATGGATGTTGAAGGACTGTCCTACACCTGAAGATTGGACTAACGTGATCCAAGACATTTACTCGATGGAAAAGTTGACATTCGCACTGAGACAGGACATGGATGTGTTCATGAACTTTTGGCAACCCTGGACCGCATATGTGTCTTCCATTAGATCTAATCTTTGACAAATACCATTTCAATAATGGTTCCACTCTTTGTTCCAACGCTACTCAGATGCTCTTTTATCTTTATTTACTTACTTTTTCTTTTTGTTTGTTTTTTACTGGTTTGTTTGTTTTTTTTATTTGTTTTTTGTTTTTTTTTCTCTTTAATTTCACTTTTTCTTTCACTTTAAAAAAAAAAAAAAGGGGTGTTGTAAGAATTAATCTTCCAATGTTGTCAGATATCAGAAAATAAGGGAACATGTGATGAAAATGTAAACACTGCATTGCTGTAACGACCTGTATACCCTTTACAAAAACTTAAATTAAAAAAAAAACAAAAAACCCTCAAATGCGATCGAATGGTCCCCAGAGCGGGAGCGCGCATTCTCGGAGGTAAAAAAAGCCCTTGCGGATGCTGCGTTGTTGGCTCACCCAGACCCAACGGCCCGCATAGCGCTCACCACTGATGCGTCAGACGTGGCCATAGGGGCGGTAGTGGAGCAACAGGTTGCCGGGGCTTGGCAGCGGCTGGCCTTTTTCAGCAGGACCTTGCGCGAGGCCGAGCGAAAATACAGCGCGTTCGACAGGGAGTTGTTAGCGCTCCACTTTAGCCATTCGTCACTTCCAGTTCTGGCTGGAAGGTCGGCGTTTCACCGCGTTTGTCGACCACAAACCGCTCACTTTTGCGATGGCCAAAGTTTCGGAACCATGGTCGGGCCGGCAGCAGAGGCAGCTGGCTGCAATTTCAGAATTTACTACTGATATTCAACACGTAGCGGGTAAACTTAATGTGGTGGCAGACTGCCTCTCTCGCGCCGTAACCGCTCCAGTCCGCGCGGAGGTAGATTATACTACCGCGGCCGCAGAGCAAAATAGCAGCGCGGAAGCGTACGTGGCCCCAGTCCACGTGGGGATAGATTACGCAGCCATGGCTGCGGCTCAAGGTAGCGACGCGGACGTGTGCGCGCTCCAGTCTGGACCAACAGGGTTAAGGCTGGAGAGCAGGAGGCTGCAAGATGGTACGCCCCCCCCTAATCTGCGATATCTCTACAGGACGACCACGTCCGGTAGTGCCGGCCGTGTGGCGCCGCCGTGTTTTTGACTCGATTCACTCTCTGGCGCACCCGGGGGTGCGCGCGTCGGTAAAAATGGTAGGAGAGAAGTTTGTTTGGCCGAGCCTGCGCAAGCACGTTAAGGAGTGGGCAAGAGCCTGCATGGCTTGCCAGCGGGCCAAAATACACAAACACACAAAAGCCCCCTTAGAGCCGTTTCACATCCCGGCCAAGAGGTTCGATCATGTGCATGTCGACCTCGTAGGCCCCCTACCGTCGCAGGGGTGCACGCATCTTTTGACAATGGTGGACCGCACCACGCGTTGGACTGAAGTGGTTCCACTGGCATCAACCACAGCCGCAGAGGTGGCACGAGCATTTTTAACGGCTTGGGTAGCACGTTTTGGGGTCCCGTCGGATATTACGTCCGACAGGGGGCCTCAATTTGTTTCTGAGCTTTGGTCAGCGATGGCCCACAGCCTGGGGATAACAATCCACCGCACTACCGTGTACCACCCCCAGGCTAATGGTTTATGCGAGCGTTTTCATAGGTCATTGAAAGCAGCCCTCAGAGCGTCGCTGACGGATGCAAATTGGGTAAACAGACTACCATGGGTTTTATTAGGGTTGCGTTCTGCACCTAGAGGACTTGAAAGCCTCCCCTGCTGAGTTGGTGTTTGCACAACCACTCCATCTGCCAGGGGAATTTCTTCCCGATAACCCGGCGCCAGAGCGTCCCCCTGCTCAGCGGTCACTGAACGACACGGGAGCGGACATGCTTCCGGGCCCCGTTCATCACACTTTTCCGCGTGTTTTTGTACCTAAATCTTTAAAAAACGCCGAGTTTGTTTTTGTCAGGCACGAGGCTCAGCGCCCAACCCTGCGACCACCATATGACGGCCCGTATAGAGTGCTGGAAACAGGTGATAAGCATTTTTTTTTTTTTTTAGAACTTATATTTTATTAAAATTTTTAACAACAGAGTCATTACAGATATAATTACCATATGTAGTCAAGATTATTTAATACACAAATTCCACATCAATATAAGAGAAACAGCATCTGTCAAAAAAAAATAAAACCAAGCACTTAATAGCCACCTTGAGCAACTACAATAAAGAGACTTCTACTGGATGCCATCTTGATTTAAAGGTAGGTAATTGGAGTCTCAGTGCGTAAGTAATCTTCTCCATGTGATAAAGTTCTTGTACTTTTTGAAGCCATGCACTGAAGAAGGGTGGGTCTGTTTTCATCGAAGAGGCAGTGACACATTTCAAGGCTGCTACAAAAAGTATGTTTAGGAGGTATGCTGGTGCTCTCCCGTGCACTTCCGGAGGGGTGATGCCAAGAACTGCTACTGCCAAGTCCCTTGGTATTGTAACTTGAAACATATGATTTATTGCCTTGTACACCTCATCCCAAAATGTTTGTATTTTAGGGCACGACCAGAAAATGTGTGTGTGATTAGGCACTTCTGTACCACAATTTCTCCAACACAGGCTTGGAACATTTGGTGTCATCTTGGCCACAATATCTGGTGTTCTGAAATATCTACTAAATATCTTCCATTTAAATTCCCTCCATGTATTTGAATTTGTGGTCTTATGCGCCACTGTACATACCTCTTCCCACATTTGATCAGAGAAAATTTGACCCGCCTCTGCCTCCCATCTTTGTTTTGCCAGAATAGGTTTATTTTGCGCCATTAAACCAAATATTTTGTATAACTTTGAGATCACTTTTTTATCCTCTTTGTGTTTTTGAGTTTGAATTAAAAAATGTTCAATGAGTGATGGGTCTAGCACTTTATCCCACTCTTTATGAGAAACCAAAAAAGATCGTATTTGCAGATATCTGAAAAAATCATTTTTTTGGAGTTGGAAGCGTCTTCTCAAATATTCAAACAATACAAAACCATCCTTATCAATTAACTGATGTATGTAAATAAGCCCATGATCAGCCCACTTGAGAAAGTTCGTATCCAATCTGCTTGGTATAAAGGATTTTAAATGCCCAATACTAGACAAGGCAGATAGACTAGTTGGTAACTTAAAGGCAATTCCAACCCTCTTCCAGATATCAAGTGTGGTTTTAGTCCACCTTGATAAGCCCACTACTGGAATATTAGCAAAAGGCAAAGCTTGTAGTGGTTTGAGGCTCAGGTTTTGTTCAATGTCGACCCATCTCGTATGAATGTCATTCTGCATCCATGAAATCAATGGTTTTAATTGTGAAGCCCAAAAATAATATTTCAAGTTTGGCAGGTTAAGCCCCCCTTCTTCCTTAAGTCTTTGAAGTGTTTTATATTTTATCGGAGGGCGCTTGCCCTGCCATATAAATTTTGAGAATGTTTTGTCCATTTCTTCAAATGTTGACTTAGGTATTAGTATTGGTAACATTTGAAACAGATATAAAAGCCTAGGCAGAACATTCATACGAATGGCTTCTATGCGACCTAGGAGAGACAAAGGCAATGATGACCAACGGTTTAAGTCATTTTTTATAGTACTAATTATCCTACCATAATTTGCATCAAATATCTTGTCTAATGAAAGGGGAACATAGATACCCAAATACTTTATACCTTCTTTAGGCCAACGGAAGCCACTTTGTTGTTTAAACTCTGGTGAAATATTGTCCAAAATGTCCATTGCCTCAGTTTTATCAACATTAATTTTATATCCTGAGAAATATCCATATGTTGATATAATTTTCATTAAACATGAAATTGTACAGGATGGCTCTGTCAGATACAGTAGGACATCATCCGCGTACAGTGATATTTTATGTACTTCTTTGCCAATCAGCACCCCTTTAATATTATTGTCATCTCTAATGAGTTGGGCCATTGGCTCTATACTTAAAGCAAAGAGCAAGGGTGACAGAGGACACCCTTGTCTGCAACCACGCTCCAAGTTAAACCTTGTAGATCGAAACCCATTAACTCTCACAGCTGCTTGAGGTGAAGAGTATATGGTTTCAATCCAGTCGATAAATTTAGGGCCAAAATTAAATCTTTTTAATGTTTGAATAAGATATTTCCATGACACTCTATCAAAAGCCTTTTGGGCATCCAGTGATAATACAACTGTCTTGGTTTTGCTTTGTTTTTGGTATGATAAGATATTAAACAAACGACGTAAATTATTTGCATAATGTCTCCCCACAATAAACCCAGTCTGGTCTGGATGAATAATGTTAGTTATTATGTCATTTAGTCGCCGTGCCAATACACCCGTCAAGATAGGAACATCTCCATTTAACATAGACAATGGCCTGTAAGAGCTGCAATCAGTGGGATCTTTACCTTCCTTCTGTAATACCACTATAGTAGCTTCTGCCCATGACACAGCCATTGTTTTTGTTTCTAATGAATGGTGATAAGCTTTTAAGAGGAGTGGAATAAGTTCTTCATGGAAACATTTATAAAACTCATTGATAAATCCGTCTGGACCAGGACATTTATTATTTTTGAGCGATAAAATACATTGTTTTATTTCCCAATCTTGGATTGGTTCATCCAAATTTGCAGCAATTTCGCCAGATAACTGAGGTATATTAATATCCTGTAAGAACTGAGCAATATTGGACTCATCGGGGCATGTATCAGTATCTTGGTAGAGAGATTTATAAAATTCTCCGAATGTTTCAGCTATTTCCTTAGGCTTTACTATATATTTGTGTCCAGATTTTATTTTATGTACAATATTAGAAGATTGTTGTTTACGTAATTTGAAAGCCAGAAGCCCGCTCGCTCTATTTCCATGTTCATAATGCTGATGCTTGGCAAAACGTAAAGTTCCCTCGATCTTCTCTGATAGTAGCTCTTGTAGCTCTGAATGGGCTGCTTTGAGTTCATTTAAGAGATTAGACGCCATCCCTCGTTTATGCTTATGTTCGAGCTCCCTAATTTTATGCTCCAATTCTGTTTGTTTAGCCATTTTTTGCCTCCTTTTTGCAGTAGCATAAGAAATTATACAGCCTCTTAAATAGGCTTTTGCACAGTCCCAAAGTACAAGAGGAGACATGCCAGGTGTATCATTTATATTAAGATAGTTCTTGAGCTCTATTTTAATGAGAGTAATGAAATCTTTATCATTAAGAAGAGAGGCGTTCAATCTCCATTGTTTATAAGTTGGTGTCAATCCCATGTCCCACTGAAGAACCACTGGGGCATGATCAGAGATTGTAATGGGCATGATGGTTATGTCTTCAACTCTGTGGAGTTCAGCTTTAGAAGTGAAAAAATAATCAATCCTTGAATAGGATGCATGACTGTTAGAGTAAAATGTAAAATTTCTTTCTTTTGGAAATTTTGATCGCCATACATCAACCATTCCTGCTTCAGCAGTCAAATATTTAAGCATCTTGCCCATCTTGGATATGGATGCTTTAGGTGGAGGTTGTCTATCTTGTTGTGACATTACACAATTAAAGTCTCCCCCCATGAGTAAAAGACCAACACTATACTCTGCGATTCTGTTAAATAGTAATTTGATGAAGCCTGGTTGGTCCTCATTTGGGGCATACACATTAATTAGGGAGACAGGTATGCCATCAAGCAGCCCATTTACCAGAATAAATCTACCTTCTCCATCTGCATGTACAAATGTATCAACAAAATTAACTTGTCTATGTATTAATATTGCTACCCCTCTTCTTTTACCTGAGCGGTGAGATGAGAAATACACCTTATCTGCCCAGGATTTCTTTAATTTCAGGTGCTCATCATCGGACAAATGGGTTTCTTGTAATAGTGCTACTTGACACTTCAAACGTTTAAGCTGTAATAATATTTTCTTCTTTTTAATGGGGCTATTTAGACCCTTCACATTATAACTTATAATTGTCAATGGACTCATAACTTAAGTGCTGTGGTGCAGATAGTTACAGTATAGGGCATCATAAAAGTTGTTTTGAGGCAGAGGCGGGCCCATGATCGAGAGTACAGCAGAAACAACATAGGGAATATTACTTCACATAGGAATGTTGCATCGAAGTGGAAAGACTTTATGACTGAGAGAATATGGTTCCAGTAAGTAACAAATAGTGACTCTGTTGCTCTTTTAAATAATATGTGATCCCCGGGGAACAAAGGGATCAGAACGCAAGAAACACAAAAACAAAATGTATATCGAACAAGCGAAATACTAAAGGGTGGGATTAAGTCCCTAGCCACTGTATATTAGCAGCTAAATACACAACCTGCTATGGTAGGCTGTGTCCACAGCAAAAAAAAAGGAGCAGAAATTAAATCGGCAAAACAAATTTACTAAAGGAGCTCAGGCCCCTGCAGACTAAATTATGATAAGGAACAACATTAAATGAAAATTTTCAAAATACTCAACACAATACACTATAACAATACAGGATAGGAAAAAAAAAGAAGTATTATTCTCGTCACCATAAAAAAAAAAAAACATATTTTAACAGATTACGCACCCACTGCAATCATAACCTGCGGACTCACGCTATATAATCCAAACATGGTACCTCAAGGATCATCAGCTTCGGGCAGGATATTGTTCTTTATGTAGTCCATGGCCTTTGTTGGATCATGAAAGTCCTGACTCTCATTCCCGAAAGTGATCCGGAATCTTGCGGGGTAAAAAAAACCAAAGCGCACATCACGTCGGCCTCGTAGCGCCTTCCGTGCATCTGAAAAGGCAGCCCGGGCTTTAGCAACACCTGCCGTGTAGTCAGGGAAGATGCTGATCCTGTTACCGTTATACATCAAAGGTGCCTTTTCCCTGGCTCTTCTCAAAATATCCGCTGCATCTCCATCATAGTGCATCTTGGCGATTATCACTCGGGGTCTGTCTGCTCCCGTGGTCCGTGGTGCTGGTGTACGATGAGATCGATCAACTTTCACTTCTCGGTCCATGTATAAGGCTTGTTTAATAATTTTAGCCATCTCGTTTGGATTGCAGGGGTTTTGCTCATTGACACCGACAATGCGGATATTTCCACGTCTCATTCTCCCCTCCAGATCCTCACATTTGCTCCGCAGTGACTTCACTTCACTTTGGAGCTCTTTCACCGAGCTCTGAAGCCCAGTTATATCATCTGACCAAGTAGACAAGCCGTCTTTCACGTCTTGAATGTTAGCTTCAATTGTGCCAAATCGTGCGCTAACGGAGGTGGCGTTGCTAGCTATTTCCGAACGTACAGCCTGGACTTCGGCTTTGAGAGAGGCAAAATCGTTAGCTAAGGCATTCTTAAATTCTTCCCGTATAATTTGTGTGATGTCTTCTCTTAAGGATGCCAAAATCTGAGTTTTAAAGCCTTCGTCCGTGGTCAACGTTGGCACTGCGCTCTGTGGTTCGTCATTCTTTTCCAGCTCGGCTTGCAGCCTCGTGTTGGGCCTATTGGGTTTGTCGGTAGCGTCGAATTTAAACTTCTGAAGTTTATCCATCATGACGATAAAAGTGGGCAGGAGAGTCCGACAATGATAGGTGACGAGTCTGTATTGAGCTTTACCAAAGAAAATTCGTTTTTAAAAATAAAATGTCCAAAAGTCTGCGGGAGCACTGAGGGACACGTCTTTACTCCAGCATGGCTCACTAGCGCCCCCATGATAAGCATTTTTTGCTAGATTTAGGGGACAGGAGGGAAACAATTGCTATAGACAGACTCAAACCTGCTTTTGTGATGGCTGGTGAAACTGTGCAAGTGGCGAGGGCTCCTCGATGCGGCAGACCCCCAAGGGAGCGGGCCCCAGAGCCCTCTCAGGGATTGATTAACAGTTCTCATCCTCAGATACCAGATTCACTGCAGGATGGCGCCACGGGAGCGGCGAAGCCCGCCTACAGCAAGTTCAGAAGAAGGTTGAAGCCCAGACAGCATATGGACTGATGTTGTGATTTTATCATGTTGTCTAGAATATGTTGTATTGTTTCATCTTCGACGTTTGGGGGGGTTATGTGGCACACATATTTGAGATGCTTAAGCTGCATATGTATATTACTTTTGAGATGCTTAGGCTGCATATGTATATCACTGTTACCTCACATCTTAGAAGGAACAATAAGTCTGGACCTCCTGGGGATGACAGGAGGGTGTGAAATGTGTCTTTAGAAATGGCTCTGAGAAGACTTCCTGACCACCAGGGTTTAGGTGGAGAAGAGAGGACCTGGGGGGGTGATGTATTGTCTCTGGGGAGTGAATGACAATGTGATTCTGTACTCTGATGTCCCGGGTATAAAAAGGGGAGATGTGGGAAGTTAGTTCTCTTTCTGTTTGAGAAGATGTTGGAGACACGTGATTGTTAATAAACCTGAATTGAGAAATAAATTCAGCCTCTTCATTTCACGCTCTCCACACTGTCTACCAAAAAATCCTGAAGGAGAATGTCCGGCCATTTGTTCGTGACCTTAAGCTGAAGCACACTTGGGTTCTGCAGCAGGACAATGATCCAAAACACACCAGCAAGTCCACCTCTGAATGGCTTAAGAAAAACAAAATGAAGACTTTGCAGTGGCCTAGTCAAAGTCCTGACCTGAATCTGAATGAGATGCTGTGGCATGACCTTAAAAAGGCGGTTCATGCTCGAAAACCCTCCAGTGTAGAGTGGGCCAAAATTCCTCCACAGCACTGTAAAAGACTCATTGCCAGTTATTACAAACGCTTGATTGCAGTTGTTGCTGCTAAGGGTTGCCCAACCAGTTATTAGGGGTCAATCACTTTTTCACACAGGGCCATGTAGGTTTGGTTTTAGTTACTTGATACTGTAATTAAGTGTTAGGGGTGAAGATGAAATCGATAAGAGTGCAATATCAAAATATCCCCAACTGCACACATACATTGTGCCAACATCCGCCCGACGTACCAAGTTTACATTGGGAATGCATCCTATTCCAACGTCTATCTAACATCTTGCCAATGTGCAAACGACCTCTGTAAGATGTAATCCTAATGTAAATTTGCTGATGTTGGCTCAACGTATGTGTGCTGTTGGGGTATGTTTCGTTGATATTGTATTGATTCAGAGACACTAGTACTGCAATATTTTAAAAGCAGTAAGTGTTGTAAACACAAACTCAGCTTTTTGGATATTGGAATAACAAAAATCAAATGACTAATCCATTAGGTAATGCTAAATGCTTAGTCTCTGGTTAGGTTAGAACAGTAAAAGGAGTGACTCGTGGAATCCATCAGAGCCGGACAGGACAAAGATCAGGATGGGAAATCACAATATGATATTGCAATACTCAGTATATCACAAGATCTTGATATTATTGTATCGTGGCCCAAGCAAATTCCACCATTAGTTAGTGCATGTAGTATAACTGCTTGGGATGTTGTGGCTCCATGTTATCTCACTTGGGCTTTATTTTAATACTTTAGTTTACCTGCCTTTACATCTGCACTCACCTGTGGATACGTCAACAATCACACACTGCAAGCATGCAGACTAATTTTAAAAGTTTAAACATTTTTCATGTCGCCCCATATGCACAACACCTCCAGGTTTTCTCCATGCATGGTGAAGCCTATTTAAGCGTTCAGGTCTGTGGTACCTTCGCTAAACACAACAGTTGAGGCTGTGATGTGTATGGGACTGCAGTTCACTTAGCAACTCTGCGTTGCCACTGAAACAAGAATCTAAAAGTTCCATATAGTACCTAAAATATAAACCTGAGACCGTGCTTGAAATTTAAAGAACTCAAAGCTAAATGGGCTTATGTCACCTGGTCATTGTTTTTCCCCTTTGACCTTTGAACTCATGTCACTGATGAAAGATCACATTTTTCAGCATAAATTTTATTAATCACTAAAACTGTAAACTTCCAAACATGGTTGGTACTGTGGCTGGTTTGGGGTGGGGCTTGTACCCAATTCGTTCATTGATAAGGTCTGTCCTTGATGCTGCTGTGGAGGAAGATGCCAAGGCAGAGGCTCCACCCCCAATTATGTCAACACCGATGACAGATGCCCCGCCCACTCGTCTTGACTCTGCTTCTTCCCGTTGACGCTTTCTGGCCTGGAAAAAAAAAGTGTTGAATTGTTTATTTTCAGTACTTCTAAAGCTGGGTTTATGCGCCACCTCTGCTCTGCGTGTCTGCTCGCGTACAAGGCTTGTGTGATGTAAATGACATCATTGTCTCCACTCTGCTGGGCTCCGCGGCCCCTTCACAACTGAGCACGTGCAGCCAAAATTTTCTGATCATGCTGCTTGTGCGCGTTGACTACGCATATGCAACAGCTAACCTTGTGGCACTGTTTATTCATTATTTGTCTTTCTTAAAGATAAGCTGTGTTTCTTTACAGCTATGTAGAAGCAGGCTAGCTTCTGCAAAAGCTAAGGCTGTAACCCATAAAAAAAGAAACCATGTCTATGTATTGAGAGTGAACAAGACCTGAAGTATGTCATGCATCTAGAGCCTTTCTGCTGCGAGCTCCCATCTCTCCTGGATCTGTACATCTCCAGGACCCAGAGGCATGCTGGCCGGATCATAGCCGATCCCTCACACCCTGGTCACGTACTGTTTGCCCCCCTCCCCTCTGGTAGAAGACTTCGGTCCATCCAGACTAAAACGTCCCGTCACATGAACAGCTTCTTCCCCTCTGCCATCAGACTGCTGAACACTAAGTGACTTATTGACTCTCGTGCACCATGTACAGCAGCTCAACCAGACTCATGTCAATCATCACTGTTTTCTTCCTGCATTACCGACTGCACTATATAGTTCTCCACAGTATCTGCTGCTGGCTAATATATATTTTAACTGTTGACCAGTATCACTTAATCTTATCCTACACTTTATTACATGTATAGTTTATTTCTTATCTTATCATGTTTAATGTTGCAGCATTGTACCGAGACAAATTCCTAGTTTGTGTACTACATGAACAATGGCAATAAACCTGATTCTGATTCTGATTTCTGGAAGTCCTTGTTACTCCCTCCCCCTACCCACTTCCACTCTGTGTGTTCACATGGAGGGTCCGCCACTTAAAGTACCTTCCAAAGCCAACTAATGTTAAGTGGTAATGACTTATAAAACCCTCCAATGCTGATCATTGATGCTTATATGTCTTTATGTAACATCTGGAAGATGACAACAGCAGTTGCTGCTCCCACTACATACTGGTTTGAAACCATAGTGATGTGAGGCTGCATCAGATCCAGTTGCAGGTTTTTTAAAAACATTGTCTTTAAAAGTTCTATATAAATAAAGTTATTATTATATTAAGCAGCACAGGATTAATAACTAAAGACACCAATGACAAATGGTACTGGAAGAGTATGAATCAAGTATAAGCAATTCATACCTCAAGCTCCTTCTTGATGCTCTCAAACTCTTCTGTGTCATCGATCTTGAGCTCCAGTCGAGTTGGTTTCCTCCTCAGCATTTTCTGTCTGTCCTACCAGACAAAAAATATATATATATACCAGTTTGAGTACTACACGTGCATGTCTTTGGACTGTGGGAAGAAACCAAAGTACCTGGCGAAAACCCACACAGACGTGGAGAGAATATGCAAACTCCACATAGAAAGGGCGCTACTGGCCAGGGGTGGAATCAGACCCACGACCTTCGTGCTGTGCTGCCATAGTGCTAACCACTGAACCACCATGTTGCCCCAGTTCAAGTAAAATACCTGGAAATAGCCCCTACCTCCACAACCAAAACTGAAATTAACAAGAAAAAGTCACAAATTTGCAAGAAAAAAGCTGCAATTTTACAAGAAAAAAATTTGCAAAACAATGAAAAAAAATCGTGACAAATTTATCACCACTTGTTCCACCCTTGTTAAGAGGGAACAGGTCAAGGTCAAGGTCGTGGGGCTGCACGGTGGCGCAGTGGTTTAGCACTGTGGCAGCACAGTTTTACCCTCGGCTGGGGGATCGCGGGGATCATGAGATCGTGGGTTCGATCCCAGCCCCCGACCAACAGTGAGCTGTGTGGAGTTTGCATGTTCTCCCCGTGTTGCGCGGGTTTACTCCGGGATTTCTCCGGTTTCCTCCAGCATACCAAAAACATGTAGGTTTAGGGCGTTCGCGCACGCAGCGACCAGCAGCCGGTGGCTTGTCACCAGACTGCAAACCAAGTCTACCTACGGGTACAAATAAGTAACAAAAAAAAAAAAAACAAAACAAAAAAAAAAAGTGGACCCCTGACCAAGTGAGCACCCCAAGTGTTTGCAATCTGTATGTGTACAAGTACATTTTCAATCCAGTGATTTACTAACTGATTCAGAGCTTTAGTCTAAAGCCTCATTCAGAACATTACAGTCCTACATACCTACTCTGTGGATTTTCATCTGAGGGCAGCCAGCAGTGGAGAAAAGTCTTGAAAGCAGAAACTGAGCCAAAACCTCCGGGTCAGCTTAACTGTCATCTTACATTTTTTTTTTACACTTCTTGGTGACCGGGAAAAGTCTTTCCAACAGTTTTACACAAATTCTTGTTGTTGTTCTCCTTCTTCGCGTTTCCAAATCACTGGACTGAGAATGTACTTGTACATGTACAGACTGGATCCCGGGGTCCACTTGACCTGTATCCTGTTAAGAAACAAAATCTGAATACAAATTCACAAAACTTCTGAGGATTTCAAAATTTAAAAGGACTTTACCCCCGAAATGAAAACATAGCCAACATGTTTTGGAAGAGCTTGAAATGAAATTTAAGGACTAGTTGTAATTTTTAAAGATAATTATAACCTTAACTTTAGATGAACGAATTTAAGTTTTTGGGGGTTTTTTTAAGATCCACACCCTGTTCTACGGGTCCACAGAGCTGCGCTGTTGGCTAACGGGTATGAATGTGAAACCGGGAGCAGATTAACATTTACGGCCCGTTATAGCAGCTGTGACGGTGAACAGATGTGTATTTATTTACCTGCCAGTCGCTCTGTTCCCGCTTCTCTTCTCTGTATTTCTTTGTTGCCACCGCTTTCTCCAGCAGAACAGTTGAACTTTGACCCGGAAGTGTTTATCCTGTTATCATCCGGGTCACAGAGTAGAGTGATGCTTGCGCTTCTTTCGTGTTCTCTGGTAGGTATTAACTTTTTTTTAATTCAAATTTATCCAAGCAGTGTTACAGACGGAGTGTCTCGCCGTCAGTTAAACCTGTGTGGATCCGCTCAGGTGTCACTGACATCTGAGAGAAGGATCGTGATGTTGTTTAACGGTTAACTGCTAATGCTAACGTCAGATGCTAACCTCTAAAATCACATTTTACACAGAAATACAAAACAATAATAATTATCATTATTCAAAGGGATGTTATTGCTTAAATTGAATTTTACGATGAAAACTTTTGTATCATCACTTTTACAGTTGACCAGATTTCTTATTTAACATTTTTTTTGTCGCTGAATTCTTAGAAACCAACTTTATTGTCATTCAGTCCATACGGCCAGTCATGTACAGTAGAACGAAATTACGTTTCTCTTATCTACAATGTTAATCACATCTAGAATCAGAGGGGCCGCTGCCATGCAAGGCGCCGCCACAAACAACTTTTCCTTCCCCCATTCTGTTATGCTGTGCACCAAGCTAGAAGGTGGGAAGTACCATTTTTATATGGTCTTAGGTATGACCCCGGCCGGTGCTTGAACCCACAACCTCCTGGTTGTGGGGCAGATGCTCTGTCAACTTGTCAGTACAGTGGCGATCAAAATTAAAGAACAGTGAATTAATACTTGATTTATTCAAACATGTCATCACATCATATGGAGAATTGCTGACTATAGGTCCAAGGACCTCTACTGTCAGTTCTAAGAATTATGCATCTAGTCCTTCTGCCATAGCAGTATCCAGCCCATCCTCAGGGACCAATACTGCTTCTCTAGGATTAAAAGGTTCCTCAAAGTATTTATCCATCTTGCTCTTAAAACTGTTGGCACTTGGAGCATTTATAACATAATCCAGAAGTTTATTGAATATATCTGCAGATTGCACAGTAAATGCATTCTGCCTTAAACGAGTCCTTGGTCAGAGCCTCTCTGTTTTTAGTTGATGTTCCCTAGTTGTTCCATTCTGTGTATTCAGTTTGATAAAATCTGCCACATCAAGGTCATATTTCCTCTTCAAAACTTGATATAATTCAATCATGTCACCTCTTAGTCTGCAGTAAGATAATAAGATAAGATAAGATAAGCCTTTATTAGTCCCACAATGGGGAAATTCCAGGATTGCAACAGCATAGGGACAGCAACACTCAGAGCAACAATCAGAAGGCAAGAAAAAACAACATCTAGTAAACATATGTCCATATTACTATAAATGTATATATATAGACACACAGTGCAGAGCATTATGGCTGGTGGATGTGCAGCAGAAAGTCTAAGCTCTCTCTCCGCGGATGCAGCGGGCCAGCTGGAAGTTAGCACCGGGCGGCGGCCAAGTGCTAGCTAGCACTAGCTCCTCCCCGCTGTAACGTCTCCCGCTGCAAACCGTGGCTCCGTCCGCCGACCGGGGCGATCCGTGCGTCCGTGATATATATACAGAGTGAAAGGTGTAGAAAGAAGAAGGAAGATTAAAAAAAAAGGCTGTTGCAACAGGCAGCCGACTCGTGTGGCGCCGCCGGTCCGGCGGAATAATGATGGTAAATTCAATTTTTTTAAAACGTTGTGAGAAAGGCAAATCCGTAAGTCCTGGCACATATTTAGTTGCTCTCTGCTGAACATTCTCAATGGCATGTACTGTACATGTATGTTTCTTTAAGTAGGGTACCCAGATTTGATTAGCGTATTCCAGATGAGATCTCACCAATGCTTTATATAATAATTTAAAGTTGTTCTGATCCAGATATTTGAAATTTCTTCTAATGATACCTAACATTTTATTGGCTTTATTAAAGGGTACCTGTGGTGGTCGTCTAAACGCATTCAACTTGAAAACATTAGGCAAAGTATTCGTTATTTGGTTAAATAATTATTGCCAGCCATATACCACCAGAGAAACATGCAAATACGACCGCAGGCATGGCCAGCCAATGAAAACTCTGCGCGCAGCCATGACACATTTTTTTTTTTTTTTTTTTTTTTTGTTACTTATTTGTACCCGTAGGTAGATTTGGTTTGCAGTCTGGTGACAAGCCACATGCGGATGTGACGTCATTACGTTGCTACTGAAAAGTCAATACTCCGTCTGTATGAGCGACTACGGTGCTGTTGTGAGTGTTTTTATTCTATTATGGCTGAATTGTCGGACTCTGAGGAAGAATTCGTCCAATATGGCTACAGGTTTGAGCCAGAAAGGTCTTCTGAGGGTAAAAGTGACGAAGTGGTCCTCACACACAACGCAATTTCGTCTGAAAGGATTCGTCTGTGCCCTGCTCCGAGATTGTGCAATCACTTTTCCGCTACGATCTTCTGACAAGGTGAGCTGGGTTTGGGTACACAAAAGAAGTGTTTATCTTTGTTTTTCGCTTATTATTGAGACATCCAAAGGCTTTACATTCCGCCATGTTGCGATATCCATATCGCATTGTATGTTTTTGTTGTTACAAGAGCGCCGAGTGTCTGCTGCTCTGTAGAATCATCGGCAGTCTGGCGGCCGCTACGACCTCAGATCAGACGAGATGACTCGCTGAATTTAAGCATTTATTTATTTATTTTCTGCTCGTTTTAGTTCTGCATTTAATATGAACCCTGAGTTTGAAATAAACGTGTGAATTTGAATATCCCGAAAGCCACTGCTCATCCGGGCACTCCAGGCTCAGCCAATATTGATCCAGATCGCGGTAGCCACGATATTACGTCACAGGAAGCGTCCTGGCAGGCCATGTAGCCGCTAGTATGGCTGCACCCATGTTTTGCTGACATAGCTGAACCAGCACATCAGCAATGGATTTATATCACATTGCTTTGAACTTGAACTTAAACTTGAACTAGAACGTGAGACAGGGGCTCAATATAATATCTTTTTTTTTTCACGACCACCACAGGTACGCTTTAATCTTCTCACTGATGTATTGACTGAAGCTTAACTCATTATCTATAATTACTCCAAGATCCTTTTCTTCGCTAACCTGGCTAATAAATTCCCCTACATTTCCTAACTCATAAAATGTAGTTGCATTCTACATTTTTTTGTTGGTTATCCTCATATACTTACATTTATCCAGGTGTAATTTTAAGAGATAAATCTGTCCAGTTTATGATGGAATTCAGATCATCCTGAAGTTTTACACAGTCATCATTTATATACAGCACAAACAACAATGGTCCAAGCACTGACCCTTGAGGTATCCCACTCAGCACATCTTTCCACTCTGAGCATGTACCTTGAATAACCACTGCCTGCTTTCTATTTAATGAGAATGCTTTAATACAATTTATTACTATATCCAGAATCCTATAATAACTAAATTTGTTTATTAATCTCAAATGTGGTACCTTATCAAATGCTTTAAGAAAATCACAATATATTACATCAATTTCTTCACCCTTACACTTTCTCCACCCTAACACTGCCAAGCGTTTGGGAATGAATCCAAACTGCTTATTTACTATCAATTTATTATCCCAAAGATAATCCATGATGGAATCCCTCAATAATGATTCTAAAGTCTTACAACAAATACAAGTTAAAGTGACTGGTCTATAATTTCCTGCAAACTTTTTATCACATTTCTTATATATTGCTGAAATGTTTGCCTCTCGCCCAAAGATGCTGGGATAGGCTCCAGCCCCCCCGTGACCTGAAAAGGATTAAGTGGAAGAAGATGAATGAATGAATGTTTGCCATTTGCCAAATGTCTGGCAACTCCCCTGTGGACAAAGATGCATTGAATAATGTGCTCAAGGGTATATTCAGAATGTCTCCTAATTCCCTTAAAACTCATGGATGAATTGCATCAGGCCCGGGGGATTTAGCTGGATTTAATTTAATAAGTTTTTCCTTTACCGCTTCTGGTGTAATTTTCAGTTCAAAATCCCTACAAATTTCCCTAAATAAATGTGTAGGCAGTTTCCCCTCTGGTTCCACTGTAAAGACAGAATCAAAAAAGTTTGCCAAGATTGCTAATAAAATTCCACATTTCATTCACATTGCCAAATAAGGCAAGTGAATGCTGCCAATCAATATCCATAGATTTCTGTAGATTTCTGTAATCCCTTCTTCCATAATTATAGTGAATAATTCTATTTAAACCAGGTTTCCTCGAATCCAGGCTGAGTCTGGTCTGTATAACAGCATGGTCACTCTTCCCAACTGGTGATTCTAAATTTACAACAAATGAAGTAATTGGCAAATTAGTCAACATTACGTCTAACAGTGAAGATTTATTATTAGCTCTTCCTCTAGTTGGCTCCTTTATCACTTGGGTCATAAAACTATCTCTCACAGCTTCAACAAATGCAAATTCAGAACTGTTAACTGATGTATTGCATATGAAGGTTTTCCAATCGATAGCAGGATAATTAAAATCTCCCACTAATATCACAGGATTTTTCCTTGCTCCTGTTTCTGTTATGAATTTGTTCAAGTTTAAATTATTTTCATCACTCGAGTTTGGACTTCTGTACAGCAATCCAAATGTCAGGACCTCTCCCGGTAATTTTATATTACATATCAAGTATTCAGAAAAATCTGAACTATGAAAACCATCAATACTATATTGAAGAGTATTATGTATGTATAAAATAAGGTCTCTCCCATGACTACATCCCAAACTTCTTTCTTCAATGTAATAATTATCTAAGAGATAATCATTTACTGTCACTGCAAATTTATAGTTTTTTGGTTTAACTTCAGCTATTGCAATAATATCAATAATATAATCCATTTGACCAAGACGTGCTAAAAGTTCATGTTTTTCTCTCTAGTAAAAACATCAATATTTGTATACCTACACTACTCACAAAAAGTTAGGGATATTCAGCTTTAGGGTGAAATTTCAGGATGCACCTAAAATGCACTATAACCTTTACAGGTGAACTTAATTTGACCTTCTCTAACCTTTTGAGTGCACATGTCCAACTGTTCAATGTCTCAGTACTTTTTGCATGACTTGCTTTTCTCTAACAAGGTTCTTAACGGCAAAATTCACAACAGGTGTTTGATCCACGAATTGACCAATAAATTTTCTGGTTCAATTAGAATTGGTGTTTAAGCAGTCCCCTTCATCATGCTGTTCACATGTTGACATCATGAGACCAAGACGACACCTAACAATTGATCAATAGTACCTCACTATTGTGAGGCTTCAAACAGGATTTTTCTCAGACGGAAGTGGCCACTGAGCTTAGAGTATCACAGAGTGTCATCAACAGGTTGCAACAGAGATTCAGAGAGACTGGAAGAGTTACAGAAAGGAACAGAAGTGGACGTCCTTTGGCCACATCCCACGCTGATAACCACTTCATTGTGAACAATGCCCTGCGGAACCGGATGATGAATGCTACTCAACTCCAGGCACATTTAAGAGAGATGAGAGGCACCCAAGAGTCACGTCACACCATTTGAAACCATTTACATCAGTGTGGTCTGTGTGCTAGATGACCTGCAAGGGTACCTGACCACACCATCAGGCACAGGCATCATCGTCTTGCATGAGCCAGGGAGCATTTACGCTGGACAAGGGACCAGTGGGCCTCAGTGCTGTTCTCTGATGAAAGTTGATTCACGTTGAGCAGAAATGATAGATAGATAGATAGATAGATAGATAGATGTAATTTATTGATCCCAAACTGGGAAATTACAGTGTAACAGCAGCATGACAATAGACAACCAAACGACAGAAACACACACATGACAGACAAAGGGATTACCCATGGAAAGTAAAACTAACACGACTATAAAACCTATATACATCATAGCTTAATATATGATGACCCTTATAAACACATGAATCATCCCACTGCACAATGAAGGACTATCAGGAGCAGAGTGAAATGTGAGGTACCATTTAGACTGTAAGGTGCAGTGTGGCAGCATAGTTATGACCAGAATACAACATTATAGTGAGTTATTGTACAGTGAAATGGCATGTGGCAGGAAAGATTTCCTGTACCTGGCCGTTCAACAGCGAAGCTGGAGTAGTCTACTGCAGAAAGTGCTCCGCTGTCTGTCCAGTGTGTGGTGGAGGGGGTGATCAGGATTGTCCATGATGGATTGCAGTTTATTTAGTGTTCTTCTCTCCACCACTGTCTCAAAGGTCTCCGGTCTGAAACCAATTACAGAGCCAGCCCAATTGATAATCTTGTCAAGTCTGTTGGTGTCTCTGGCCCTGATACTGCTACCCCAACAGACAGCAGCAAAGAAGCTGGCGTTGGCAACAGTGGTCTGGTAGAAAAGCTCCAGCATCCTGCTACACTTGTTAAAGGATCTCAGCTTCCTCAGGAAGTAGAGTCTGCTCATCCTCTTCTTGTGTGCAGCATCAGTGTTAGATCTCCAGTCCAACCCGTTGCTGGTCCTGACACCCAGGTATTTGTAGTCCTCAACCACCTCCACATCCCACCCCCCACACACACACACACAATCTGCAGTGGCTGAGAAGACGTCCTCCTCTTCCTGAAGTCAATCACCATCTCTCTGGTCTTGCTGACATTCAGCTTCAGGTGATTCTGCTCTGTCCACTCCACAAATCTGTCTGTCAGTGCCCTGTACTCCCCCTCCTCTCCCCCTCTTATACACCCCACAACAGCTGAGTTGTCAGAGAATCTCTGCAGGTGGCATGACTCTGTGTTGTACTGAAAGTCAGTGGTGTATAAGATAAAGAGAAAAGCAGAGAGCACAGTCCCCTGTGGAGCTCCCGTATCACTAGTCACCATGCCAGACAAGACACTGCCCAGCCGGACAAACTGTGGCCTGCCTGCCAGGTAGTCAGTAATCCAGGAGATCGCAGAGCTGTCGACCCCCATCACCCGCAGCTTCTCACCCAGCAGCAGTGGCTGGATGGTGTTAAAGGCACTGAAGAAATCAAAAAAGTGATTCTCACAGTGTCTCCTCTGCCATCCAGGTGCAGATGGGCTCGTTGCTGCAGGTAGATGGCAGCATCTTCAACTCCTAAATGGGGTTGATATGCAAACTGCAGAGGGTCCAGCCACGTCTTCACCTGCGGCCTCAGGCGGGCTAATACCAGTCTCTCCAGGACCTTCATCACATGAGATGTGAGGGCAACTGGTTGATAGTCATTCAGGTCCGATGGAGATGACTTCTTGGGGACAGGAACCAGGCAGGATGTCTTCCACAGCACCGGTACTCTCTCCAGACTCAGGCTCAGGTTGTACAGGTGTTTCAGTACTGGAGCTAGCTGGTTGGCACAGGTCCTCAGGGTCCTGGCAGAGATGCCATCAGGGCCCGCCGCCTTCCGCTGACGGAGTGTCTCCAGTTGTTTCTTAACCGGGTCTGTAGTCACCGTGATGTGAGGGGGGGCCTGGTGTCCCCCGAGGAGGGGGAGATGGAGAGAGGTGCTGCACAGGAGGGTGGGTGGAGAGGGACATGTGGGGGCCTGGCTGTGTTTTGGGGGTGACAGACTGTGAGTTGAACCTATTAAAAAACAGATTCAGTTCATCAGCTCTCTCCTGGCTCCCAGATGGCTGCCTGACTCTCCCCTTGCACCCAGTTATTTGAACGATCGCCGCCAGTGATGTTGGAGATGTCAAGAAGAGCGCTATGCATCAGCCACAGTTGTCACCAGACAAGCCTTTGGTGTTTGTGGTGTTACAGCCTGGGCAGGTGTGTCTAGTCCATACCGAACTGCCCTACACCTTGTGAATGGTACAGTGACAAGCCGATACTACCTGAATAACATCATTAATCCAGTCATTGTGCCCTGCATGAGCAACTATGATTTCCTCTGATAACATTTTTGGGTGGCGGCCCACCACCCCTGAAAAATTTCTGCCACTCTTTTTTTTTTTCTTCCAAACTTTATTTTCTACTTTTTTAAACATATACAAAAAAGAAAACATACATATATACAGACCCCCCCCCCCCAATTCCTCAAGGCTGGAATAAAAAAGAAAAAAGAAATGGAGAGACAGGGTCGTCTTGCTATGTTTAAACTTAACCCAGACCGACACACATTTATATTCACCTTGCAATTTTCCAACCAAACATTCGTTATTTTTTTTTTACATAGTTTTCAACAAAAAGAAAAGCCCTCAATTTAATTTATAAAGGGACTCCAGGTCAAGGCAAAGTTCCTACAAGTTCTACAAACATTATATCTGAGTTTTTCTAGTGGTAGAAAGAAAAGCACCTCCTTCAGCCAGTGCAAGAAAGATGGAGCGTTATTTGACTTCCACTGGAAAAGAATAAGCCTGCGGGCGAGTAAAGAAGCAAATGCCAGAGCGTTAGGGGGTATTGTGCCAAAAATAGCTATATAGAAACTGGGAATTATTTCTTGTTTGCAGATATATGAAAAGACCTCAAATCTAGATCCCCAAACGTTTGTGAGAGTGGGGCACAGCCAAAACATGTGTCCTATCGAGGCTGGGGCATGACTACGTCTTGGACAGCTAGGGTCAATAGTGGGAAAAATCTTCGCTATCTTATCCTTTGAATAGTGGAGACAATGGAGCACCTTGAATTGAATAAGCCCGTGGCGGACACACAAAGAAGAAGTATGTATGTTTGTCAGACTTTCACACCACTGCCCTTCAGAGAATTTTATCCCTAAATCTTTTTCCCACTCTGCTTTTGTCTTATCCCATGATATCACAACTAAATTTTGTATGATCCCATAAATCATAGAGATACGTTTCTTGGCACAGGGATCCAAGACTAGGATTTCATGTAGTTGGTTTGTCGATATCAAAAAAGGAAAAGAGGCAAGCACTTTTTTTTTTTTTTTTTTTTTTTTTTTTTTACAAAACTACAAATTTGAAGAAAAAGTGGGATCTAGGTATGTCCTAATCTTTTATAAGTATATTAAAAGAAGAGAAAGTGTTTCCAGGGAATAAATCCTTTAAAAAATACTAATCCCTGTCCACGCCAAAGGCGAAAAGCATCATCAAGCACAGAGGGTGTGAAAAATTGATTGTTTACTATTGGGCAGAGCGTACTAGCCTGAACTAACTCAAAGTGCCTTCTGAACTGGAGCCATATTTTTAGAGAGGATCTAACCACCGGATTCAATATCTGTATGCTACGAGTATATGGCAGCGGTGAAGATAAGATGGGTAACAGGTTGGACAGAAGCTCCATCTCAGCCCAACTCAGGCCCTCGTTATTCTTATATGTATTGATCTAATGTAAAAATTTCACTGTATTTGCTGCCCAATAATAAAAAATAAAGTTAGGTAGGCCCAAACCTCCTGCTTCCTCTGGTACCTCCAAATATTTCTTTTTCATCCTAGGATTGGAACTGTTCCAAATAAATGATGAAATCAGCCAGTCTAATTGTTGGAAAGCTGTTTGAAATATAAATATGCATATCATTTGGAATATATATAAAAATCTAGGCAGAATTGTCATTTTTACTATATTTGTCAGGCCTGCTAATGAAATGGGTAAGTTTGACCATTTTTTAATGTCTTGAGCTGTCCGTTAATTTTCTAAAGTTATGATTGTACAATCCACCCACTGAATGAGTAATCTTAATGCCTAGATACGTGAATATATTCTTTTCTAATTTTTTTTTTTTCAATCAATCAATCTTTATTTCGGATAGACTAAAAGTACAGATTAAAAGAAACAGAATAATATAACAAAGGGGGAAAGAAAATCCAACAAGGTCAAATTAGACAATAACGCCTCTGATTATACAGTTCAGCATAAGTTATCCAAAATGGGTGATGGCTGAAGCCGCAGCTTATATTGCCCACCCATATTCCATCCAAGAATTCAAAAGAAAAACAAACAAGAGCGATTACAATTCAGAACAAAGCTAAAACAAAATGTGACCAAAAAAACCCCAAAAAACTTCCCTAATTTAAACAAAAATCCAGAGTAATCACCATCTACATTGTTAATAGGAAATAACAAACTCTTAGAGTAATTAATTTTATAGCCTGAGAGATAACCAAAATTATCTAAAATACATAATAATTTTGGCATGGTTCCTTCTGGATTAGATACATACAGTAGCATTAGATACATACAGTAGCAGATCGTCTGCATATAGCGATACCTTGTGAAGTTTACCGCCCCATGAAATGCCTCTCACCCCGTCTTCTTTTCTTTTTCCACAATATTTTTTATTGAACCTTTTTTTTTCCCACACATGGCACAGACAGTCAAACACTAACACTAAAGTAATTTAAAATTTTTTAAAAAAACCCCACTAACAATAACAACAACAAAAAATTACTAAAAACAACAACCATTAACAAAAGCAAATCAACAACAATGCTCCTCTGTTTAGTCTAGGTAATCTATTACATAAGTATACATAATATAATTCACCAGTTTGGAATTTGCAAGGTCCACACATATCATTCACCTTCTTCTTCAGAAGTTATGTTTAATTTCTTTACATAATCAATGAAAGGTCTCCATATATTCTCAAACACATTTTCCTTTGATTTCAGTATGTATGTTATTTTTTCTAGTGGAAGGTTTGTTAACATCTGTCTTAACCACTGAGTCACATCTGGTCTATGAGTCTTTTTCCACAGTAGTGAAATACATTTTTTGGCATTAAGCAAACCGAGGTCTATGAATGCTCTTTCACTCTTATTAAAGTTATGTTTTTCTGGATACAGACCCAACAAAAACAGCTTAGGGTTCAATGTGAATTGTTTTGAAATTATTTTTTCAATTGTTACCCTCACCTCTTCCCAAAACATTCTGATTTTTCTGCATTCCCATAAACAGTGAAATAGGGTTCCTTTACTTTCCATACATTTTGTGCATGTATCTGGTATGTTTTTGTTATATCTATTTAACTCCACTGGTGTAACATACATCCGCATTAACCATTTAAAATGTATCCGTTTAAGACGTACATTTATTGATTTGGTTTGAGCTTCTGCACAAGCCATTTCCGTCTTCTTTTCTAATAGTTATGGCAAGCGGTTCATTCGCTCATAATTTTAAACTATTCATTCATAAGTTAATTAGGTAAGGGGAGAGGCTGCAGCCCTGTCTGCAGCCCCTGTAAAGCCCAAAATAATCAGAGAGTGTGGTGTTCGTCTGTACTGCTGCCATAGGAGAGTCATATAATATTCTGATCCAAGCTTGAAATGATGGGACAAAACCAAATCTTTCTAAAACAGTGAATAAGTATTGCCACTCGACGTGATCGAACAAAATCACTACTTCTGATTCTTCGAACGGGTGTGGTGTATACAGTATATTCAAAAGGCGACGCATGTTATGAAAAGATTGCTGGCCGGGTATAAAATCGGTTTAGTCATTGTTCGCAATCGATGGTATAACTGTCTCAATACGAATGGCCAGAATTTTTGTAAGGATTTTGTAGTCACAATTTAACATTTAACTTATCGGGTGATGTGAGCCACATAGCAAGGGGTCTTTATCTTTTTTAAGCAAAATCGATACGATTGCCTGCGTCATGGTCTGGGGTAATTTCTGTTGAAGGAAAATATCTGTGTATATTTGTTTAAGAATTGGAGCCAACTTAAGTGCAAATTCCATCCATCCATCCATCTTCTACCGCTTTTCCAGAGGTCCGGGTCACAGTGGCAGCAGTTCAAGCAGAGAAGCCCAGAATTCCCTCTCCCCAGCCACCTGCTCCAGCTCTTCAGAGAGGATACCAAGGCGTTCCCAGACCAGCTGAGACACATAGTCTCTCCACCGAGTCCTGGGTCTGCCCCGGGGTCTCCTCCCAGTGGGACGTGCCCGAAACACCTCAAGTGGGAGGCATCCAGGAGACATCCTAATCAGATGCCCATACCACCTCAACTGACTTCTTTCAGTGTGGAGGAGCAGCAGTTCTACTCTGAGCCTCTCCCGGATGACTGAGCTCCTCACCCTATCTCTGAGGGTGAGTCCAGCAATCCTATGGAGAAAGCTCATTTCAGCCGCTTGTATCCATGATCTCGTTCAAAAAACCACAAGGGACACGGTCAAATGCCTTCTCCAAGTCCACAAAACACATGTAAACTGGTTGAGCAAACTCCCACGAACCCTCGAGAATTCTCAAGAGGGTAAAGAGCTGGTCCGATGTGCCACGGCCAGGACGAAAACCACATTGCTCCTCCTGAATCCGAGGTTCGACCAACGGCCGGACTCTCCTCTCCAGTACCTTGGCATAGACCTTCCCAGGGAGGCTGAGGAGTGTGATCCCTCTAAAGTTGGAGCACAGCCTCCCGTCCCCTTTTTTGAAGAGAGGAACCACCACCCCGGTTTGCCATGCCAAAGGCACTGCCCCCAACCTCCACATGATGTTGCAGAGGCGTGTCAACCATGGCAGCCCTACAACATCCAGGGCCTTGAGGTACTCAGGGCGAATTTCATCCACCCCCGGGGCCCGGCCGCCAAGGAGATTTTTGACCACCTTGGTGACCTCAGCCCCTGTGATAGGCGAGTCACCCCCCTCATCCACAAGCCCTGCTTCCTCTGTGGAAGGCATATCAGTGGGATTGAGGAGATCCTCAAAGTATTCCTTCCACCGCCCAACGATATCCCCAGTCGAAGTCAGCAGCACCCCATCCGCACCATACACAGTGTGGACAGGGAGCTGCTTCCCCCTCCTGAGCCACCAGACAGTTTGCCAGAATCTCTTCGAGGCCAACCAAAAGTCTTGTTCCATGTCCTCATCGAACTCCTCCCATACCCCGGTTTTTGTTTCAGCAACCACCCGAGCTGCACTCCGCTTGGCCTGCCGGTACACATCAGCTGCTTCGGGAGTCCCACAAGCCAACCAAGCCTGATAGGACTCCTTCTTCAGCTTAATGGTCCCCCTCACCACTGGTGTCCACCACTTGGTTCGGGGGTTGCCACCACGAGATGCACCGACCACCTTGCCGCCGCAGCTCTAGGCTGCCGCTTCAACAATAGAGGTGGAGAACATGGCCCATTCAAACTCCATGTCTCCAGACTCCCTCGGAATGTGGTTGAAGTTTTTCCGGAGGTGGGAGTTGAAGACCTCCCGGACAGGGGCCTCAGCCAGACATTCCCAGCACACCCTCACTATATGTTTGGGTCTACCAGGTCTGAATGGCATCCTGTCCTGCCATCGGATCCAACTCACCACCAGGTGGTGATCAGTTGACAACTCTGCACCTCTCTTTACCCGAGTGTCCAAGACATACGGTCGCAGGTCTGATGACACGATAACAATCAATCATCAACCTGCGACCTAGGGTGCCCTGGTGCCAGGTGCACATATGGACACCCTTATGCTTGAACATGGTGTTTGTTATGGACAAACTGTGGTCAGCACAGAAGTCCAATAACTGAACACCACTCGGGTTCAGATCGGGCAGGCTGTTCCTCCCAATCACCCCCCTCCAGGTTTCACTGTCGTTGCCCACATGCGCATTGATGTCCCCCAGTAGGACAATGGAGTCTCCAAGAGGAGCACCCTCCAGCACCCCAGTCAGAGACTCCAAAAAGGGTGGGTACTCTGAAACATCATTTGGTGCATAGGCACAAATGATGGTCAGGACCCGTTTCCCAACTCGAAGGCGCAGGGAAGCAACCCTTTCGTCCACCGGAGAAAACTCCAATATAGAGGCAGCAAGGTGGGGGGATACACGAATACCCACCCCTGCTCGTCGCCTCTCGCCCGGGGAAACTCCAGAAAAGGCCAAGCTCCAGCCCCTCTCCCGGAGACTGGTTCCGGAACCGGAGCTCTGTGTTGAGGTGAGGCAGACTATATCTAGCCAGTATCTCTCAACCTCGTACACCAGCTCAGGTTTCTTCCCCACCAGAGAAGTGACATTCCACGTACCAAAGCCAGTTTAGAAAGCTTGGGATCAGTCCGCCAAGGTCTCCGCCTTTGACCGCCACCTAATCCACATAGCACCAGAACCCCATGATCCCTCCTGCAGGTGGTGAGCCCACTGGAGGGCGGACCCATGTAACTCCTTCGGGCTGAGCCCGGCCGGGTCCCATGGGTGGAAACCCGGCCACCAGACGCTAGCCATCGAGCCCCTCCCCCAGGCCTGGCTCCAGGGTGGGGCCCCGGTAACCCCATACCGGGCGAGGTACACTGAATCCTTGATCTAGAATTTATCATGAGAGTCTGTTGGATCGTTCTTAGTCTGGCCCTTCACCCAGGACCAGTTTGTCTTGGGTGACCCTATCAGAGGCAAATTGCCCCGGACAACATAGCTCCTGGGATCACTGGGGCATGCAAACCTTCCACCCCAATAAGGTGACGATCCATGAGGGGTTAAGTGCAAATTCTTTATTAAATTCAATGGAGAAGCCATCGGGGCCTGGGGCTTTATTACTCTGCATAGATCTTATTGCTTATAATATTTCTACTGTTGATATTTCTCTGTCCATTTGTGCGCGGTCATCTGGTGTAATTTTTGGGATAATCAGACCATCTAGAAATTCGGATACATGTGAAAAATCTCTAGAGGTTTCAGGAGAGTAAAGACTAGTATAAAATTGTTTAAATTGGTCATTTATGTCATTTATATCGTCCGGGTTGACGGTTTCTGTTCCTAATGATGTGCGGATTTTAAGAATGGTGTTGGCAGCTGCAGATTGTCTAATCTGGTGCGCCAGTAATTTCCTCGCTTTCTCTCCATGTTTGTAAAAAGTGTGTTTTGATTTGAAAAACAATCGCTCCGTATGTTTAATAGAAATATTATCAAATTCTGTTTTTAAAAGTAAGTTGTTGTTTTTTTAATATAATTCAGGGGTAGGAGAAACAGCATATAGGCGATCTGTTTCTGCTATATTCTGAGATAGTTCTGTCATACGTTGTTTGTTTTTTTTTCTCTCATATGCAGTATATAAAATTATTTGGCCGCTGAGATAAGCTTTGAGTGCTTCCCAAATAACAGATAATTGGACATTAGGAGTTTGGTTGATCTCCATAAAATCTATGATTTGTTGAGAAAGGAAGTTTTTGAAGGAGTCCTTAGAAAGCAGGAGGGGGTCAAACCGCCAGGTGCGTTGGGTTCTGGGGCAGTCTGGGAAGCTCATATCCAATTTTACGGGGCTATGATCGGAGATAACAATAGCATTATATTGACACGCCTTAACCATGGAGGAGGTTCTACCATCTAAAAGAAAAAAATCAATTCTGGAGTAGGAATGATGTACAGGGGAGAAAAAAGAGAATTGTTTCATAGTTGGATTATTTTTCCTCCATGGGTCACAAAGAGCATACAAGTCCATAAACGACTGGATGACACTACCCTGCCCTTGAAATCTTACTGTTGGGTCTTGGATTGGACCTGTCTAAAAAAGGGTGTAAATTTCTGCCACTCCTATGAGGAAATGTAAATTTAAGAAAAATATATGAAGCAATGACGGTCCGCAAGTGCGCACACGAACAACGTGCGTGACCGTCATTCGCGCGGAGTTCAGAAGTGCCCCACCCACGTGAGCGTTCCCATTCACCAGGTAGAGTGCCTCGCTAGCGTGACTGTCCGAGAGAAACATGAGTTTATTAAAGTACTTTAAATGTGGAAAAAAATCAGAAGAGGTATGTAAGCACTGGAGGCATTTATCATGGTTTTAACCTGCTGGTAACGGAAGCAATAATGGAAGAGTCGCTTTGCTAACAGATGTGGTTAGAATTCATAGGCAGCCGGCTTCATATGAAGGGAAAGGCAAGGGGGACTGATGAATTGCTGAGGATATATTTCACCAACCACTACAATATTAAGTTATATTCCCTATTATGTACCTGGCAAGTTAAGATGGCCAAAATTCACGAAGTCAGTGACTTTAGTCCGTCAGCAGCCTTCAGACAAACTTAACGTGCCAACATTTGGATTTCAAAATAAGGGAGGTTTTTCCTGTTGTCTGGGTGGTGAGATTTCTAAAAAAAAAAAAAAAAAAAACCAACTATAAATATATAGAAATATTATAACAGAAATAACTACATCTTTGGTCATTTAAGTTAATTTATTTCATTAAATACAATTTTATAAATATTTTTTTCTTTGAAATCAGAGTTAAATTGTTGCTGTGTTCTGGCTCTGTAAAATTATGGTCAAAAATGTAAATTGTTATAAGGAAAAAGTAAAAAAAAATTACCACAGTGTTTCAAATTTATTTAAAAAAAAGACAGTTGCGGCGGCATGAAATAATGCGGCGTTGTTGGAGGTTTTAAGTAGAGTTTTATTATATCATACCACCGTCACGAGCTCCACTCCCGGCGCCGTGCATGAGCGCCGAGAGCGAGCCCACGGCTCTCAGAGAAGGGACACAAAGTCTGTGTCCTGCAGCAGGGTTGAAGTCAGATTGAGGGTGAGAGTAAGTGTTACAGAACCTGTGCAGTATTTATACCCAACCCAAACAATACATCAAAGCAGATTCACAACGGTTGGTCTGATCAAAGGGACTGCAGGACAGGCATGAGATATTTGCATTTGTGAGACATACATCACAATAGGCAGATTTGCTAGACTCTGCTCTAGCTGCAGAACAAAGAGGTTAACAGGCACATCTACATATTGATCTGAGTCTCTAGGTCACAGTAAGGACAGGACGCATGAACACAATGCATGAAAGGTAACATTATCACAGTAGTGTAGCGGAAAAAACCAGAAGTAGCGAGCTGTCTGTCCTTAGTCTGTTGTGGGGGTTAACCGAACCGCCACACGCTCCCTCCCAGAGGGCGCGGCAGGGGGCCGAGACCTCGATAATCCATCTGTGTGAGCGAGCTGTGGGAGAAGCTCGCTGCAGGCGGAGGGGGAGGGAGGGGAGGGGTAGTAAGTGCCGGCAGGGGCTGTAAAATCGTCCTGAGCCGCGCAAAAATTGCTTGCTGCTCCGCGACGTCGAGGAGCTGTCCCGTTGCGCGTGCGGAGATCACAAGAAGAAAAATGCGGCGGCATGAAATAAAGCGGCGTTGTAGAGGGTTTTAAGTAGAGTTTTATTAATCATACCGCCGTCACAGGATCCCCGCCCCGGCCCAAGTGTGTGCAGGCCGGAGCGGGATCCTCTGGCTCTCAGAGAAGGAGGGACACAAAGTCTGTGTCCTGCAGCAAAGGTTGAAGTCAGATTGAGAGAGGATGAGAGCATGGTTACAATGCAGTATATATACACCCAACTAGAACAATACATCAAAGCATTCACAGCAGGTGGTCTGATCAAAGAGATAACAGGACAGGCATGAGACATTTGCATGAAAGGCAACCATTAACATCACAGAGGTGAGCCAGACGAAACGGGTCTGCCTGTAGACATCACGTCGGGGTCACCAGTGCGGCGGCATGAAATAATGTGGCGTTGTTGGAGGTTTTAAGTAGAGTTTTATTATATCATACCACCGTCACGAGCTCCACTCCCGGCGCCGTGCATGAGCGCCGAGAGCGAGCCCACGGCTCTCAGAGAAGGGACACAAAGTCTGTGTCCTGCAGCAGGGTTGAAGTCAGATTGAGAGTGAGAGTAAGTGTTACAGAACCTGTGCAGTATTTATACCCAACCCAAACAATACATCAAAGCAGATTCACAACAGTTGGTCTGATCAAAGGGACTGCAGGACAGGCATGAGATATTTGCATTTGTGAGACATACATCACAATAGGCAGATTTGCTAGACTCTGCTCTAGCTGCAGAACAAAGAGGTTAACAGGCACATCTACATATTGATCTGAGTCTGTAGGTCACAGTAAGGACAGGACGCATGAACACAATGCATGAAAGGTAACATTATCACAGTAGTGTAGCAGAAAAAACCAGAAGTAGCGAGCTGTCTGTCCTTAGTCTGTTGTGGGGGTTAACCGAACCGCCACACAGTAATTTTATTTTAAAAAAATAGATGAAAATTAGCCATAAAGTAATCCACAGATTTATAATAGTCTCAAATGTACAAGAAAAGTCAATTTTACAAGAGAAAATTACAAATTGGAGGAAAATGGTTTCAAATTTAGATAAATTTACAGAGAAAAGTAGAAAACTATAAGAAAATTGTTATAACTTTTAGAGAAAAACCTCAAACCTTCAAGACTGGAGTCATTACTCAAGTTTTTAAGTGGGTGCTCTTTGTACCCTTAACTCAACTAGAAATTTTTGGTTGTCTACTTTTAATTATTAATTTCAAAGTGCTGCTTTTACTTGAGTAGAATTTCTGGTTACTATACCCACCTCTGATCATATCATTTGCATGAGTAAATTACAATTATGAATGGGTTTTTTTTTCCCTTCCCTACTCTCTCAATGGAAAAAAAGAAACACTAGAATAAAAATACAAAAAATACACATATTTTTGTCATTTATGTAAACCATGACAAAAAAATCCTGCAGGACAAAACATGACACTTGATATTTTCTAAACTGTTTGTATACCACCATAGACAGAGAGGGAACCTGAATTAGACAGGGATAAGAGCCTGCACTTATATAGCGCTTTTTCTAGTCTCAAAGACCACTCAAAGTGCTTCACTAGTACTAATCCTCTATTCCAAGGGCCTATAGGAGACAGAGCTCAGAGAGGGCAAGATGAGACAGAAGAGAGGAGCCAAGGAGAGGAAAGTGTTCAGGCAGAGGGTCCAGGAGAGGTGAGAGCAGAGGAAGGAGAGAAGGATGACACCAGTAAAAAGTCCAAACACAGGACGTCTGGGTGGGACCCCGGCTGGCCTAATATTCCAACATTCAAGCCTCGGTTGTACAATACTTAAGATGGTAAGTTCCATATGCAAAGTTACTGTGCAAAATTTAAAAATAAGTAAATAGTATAAAATTAAGATATTCCAGTTACAATAGTGTCATGCCCCCCCCCCCACCACACACACACACACACACCGAAAAATATGTTGCCACCGCACCAAGGTCTTTAGGCCAGAGGAAACACTGAACAACACAGGCCTAATTTCATCTTCATGGATGACAATGTTCCAGCTCATCGAGGTCGCATCATTAGGGAATGGCTGCTGGAGGCTGGGGTGCCTCAAATAGATAGATGTACTTTATTGATCCCAAACTGGGAAATTACAGTGTAACAGCAGCATGACAATAGACAACCAAAGGACAGAAACACACACAGCATAATAGACAAAGGGATTACCCATGGAAAGTAAAACTGCTAAAAACTTATATACATCATAGATGAATACAGTGGGGAAAAAAAAGTATTTAGTCAGCCACCAATTGTGCAAGTTCTCCCACTTAAAAGATGAGAGAGGTCTCCAATTTTCATCATAGGTATACCTCAACTATGAGAGACAAAATGAGAAAAAAAAAATCCAGAAAATCACATTGAAGGATTTTTAATGAATTAATTGGTAAATTCCTCGGTAAAATAAGTATTTGGTCACCTACAAACAAGCAAGATTTCTGGCTCTCACAGACCTGTAACAACTTCTTTAAGAGGCTCCTCTGTCCTCCACTCGTTACCTGTATTAGTGGCACCTGTTTGAACTCGTTATAAGTATAAAAGATACCTGCCCACAACCTCAAACAGTCAGACTCCAAACTCCACTATGGCCAAGACCAAAGAGCTGTCAAAGGACACCAGAAACAAAATTGTAGACCTGCACCAGGCTGGGAAGACTGAATCTGCAATAGGTAAGCAGCTTGGTGTGAAGAAATCAACTGTGGGAGCAATTAGAAAATGGAAGACATACAAGACCACTGATAATCTCCCTCGATCTGGGGCTCCACGCAAGATCTCACCCCACGGGGTCAAAATGATCACGAGAACGGTGAGCAAAAATCCCAGAACCACATGGTGGGACTTAGTGAATGACTTGAAGAGAGCTGGGACCAAAGTAACAAAGGCTACCATCAGTAACACACTACGCCGCCAGGGACTCAAATCCTGCAGTGCCAGACGTGTCCCCCTGCTTAAGCCAGTACATGTCCAGGCCCATCTGAAGTTTGCTAGAGAGCATTTGGATGATCCAGAAGAGGATTGGGAGAATGTCATATGGTCAGATGAAACCAAAATAGAACTTTATTGTAAAAACTCAACTTGTCGTGTTTGGAGGAGAAAGAACACCATACCTGCTGTGAAGCATGGGGGTGGAAACATCATGCTTTGGGGCTGTTTTTCTGCAAAGGGACCAGGACGACTGATCTGTGTAAAGGAAAGAATGAATGGGGCCATGTATCGTGAGATTTTGAGTGAAAACCTCCTTCCATCAGCAAGGGCATTGAAGATGAAACGTAGCTGGGTCTTTCAGCATGACAATGATCCCAAACACACCGCCCGGGCAACGAAGGAGTGGCTTCGTAAGAAGCATTTGAAGGTCCTGGAGTGGCCTAGCCAGTCTCCAGATCTCAACCCCATAGAAAATCTTTGGAGGGAGTTGAAAGTCCGTGTTGCCCAGCGACAGCCCCCAAAACATCACTGCTCTAGAGGAGATCTGCATGGAGGAATGGGCCAAAATACCAGCAACAGTGTGTGAAAACCTTGTGAAGACTTACAGAAAACGTTTGACCTCTGTCATTGCCAACAAAGGGTATATAACAAAGAACTGAGATGAACTTCTGTTATTGACCAAATACTTATTTTACCGAGGAATTTATCAATTAATTCATTAAAAATCCTTCAATGTGATTTTCTGGATTTTTTTTTTCTCATTTTGTCTCTCATAGTTGAGGTATACCTATGATGAAAATTGGAGACCTCTCTCATCTTTTAAGTGGGAGAACTTGCACAATTGGTGGCTGACTAAATACTTTATTGCCCCACTGTAGGTGGTGACCTGTATAGGTACATGAATCATACCCACTGTACAGTGCAGGACTGTCAGGTGCAGAGTGAAATGTGAAGCACCAGTTAGACTGTAAAGTGCAGTATGGTAGCATAGTTATGACCAGAATACAACATTAGAGTGAGTTATTGTACAGTGAAATGGCATGAGGCAGGAAAGAGTTCCTGTACCTAACTATTCGGCAGCAAAGCTGTAGCAGTCTGCTGGAGAAAGTGCTTCGCTGTCTGTCCAGTGTGTGGTGGAGGGGGTGATCAGGATTGTCCATGATGGATCACAGTTTATTTATTTATTAAACCTATGGGATCAGCTGAGTCGCTGTGTAGAGGCTCGTGACCCTGCACCCCACAACCTCAATGGCCCGAAGGTCCCCCTTCAAGAAGAATGGAATGCCATGCCTCAGCAGACAATAAGTCGACTTGTGAACAGCATGAGATGTCGTTGTCAAGCTGTAATTGATGCTCAAGGGCACATGACAAGTTATTGAGACATTGACATTTTTTGTTGCGGTTTACCCACCACTTTTGTTGGCTTTTGCTTCAGTAAATTGTTTAAGATGAGGACATCACCATTGCATGCTTCTACTTAAATGTCCTCCTTTCATGATATAACATCACTGTAGCGTGAACTTTTTACATTTTCCATAAATTTCACTCGAAAGCCAAGTAACCCTAACTTTTTGTGAGGTGTGTGTGTGTGTGTGTGTTCATTTGCATACAACACAAACTACATCAGTGAATTTACAAATAAATATACTGGTGTTTTATTAAATCCTGTGAGTGTAGTTTTGCAACTTTCTGTAATCATATATTTGCTATTTTCAAAGTTTTTCTCTTAGATGTAATCGACTAAAATTTGAGCTTGTAACATGGGGCATTATAATGCAAGTCATACATGGAAACAGTAATAAATCAAATACAGGTGCATCTCAAAAAGTTAGAGTAACATCAAAAAGTAAATTTATTTCAGTAATTCAATTTAAAAAGTTAAACTCGTACAGTAGCAAGAAAAAGTATGTGAACCTTTTGGAATTTCTTTCTTCACTTACTGTACTGCCAATAATACAGCAAGCATTTCTCCTGTATATAGTGAAACATCCTTATTTATAAACTTCCGTATTTTAACCTTAAATTCTGGAACAACTGCTTTATCTCCTTCACCCTTTGATGTACAGTGGCAAGAAAAAGTACGTGAACCTCTTGGAATTTCATGGTTTTCTGCATTAATTTGTCATAAAATGTGATCGTTATCTAAGTCAAGGGTATTGACAAATATAATATGCCTAAAATAATAACACACAAAAATTCAGATCTTTCATGTCTTTACGGAGAACAACCATAAAAACCTCATAGTGCCAGTGGAAAAAGTATGTGAACCCTTGAATTAATAACTGGTTGGTTCTTTATTACAACTCATCTTCTCAAGTTCATGCAACCTAAAATTTCAAGGGCCGGACTTGTAACTTTTTAAAGTAGATACAATTAGGGTTTTTTATAGTGTATTCAAAGTATAAGTTTTGTTTGTCTGTTTTCAACAGAAATAACAAATATTTGTTTGATTTATTGATCTTTTTTTTCCTTCATTGATGCAACTCAAACACTGAGCTTCAGTCTTCATGATCTGTGCTGTCTCTGTCATTCCCCAGCAGTAGAAGAAGTCTCGAGGAGAATCAAGATGTCAGACGACGATGAGGCTGCACCGCCCGTGAAGAAGAGCCGGGTTTTCTATGGCAGCCTGGAGGAAAAGGAACGTGAGCGTCTGAGCTTAGACATAGCGAGAAACATGGCAGCAGGAAGTGATGCGGTGAAGGCAGGAATTCAGGCAGGAAACATCAACATCTCCTCAGGTGAGTCCGTAAAGGTATTTTAGTTATGTCATAAAGACCTGACATGTCAGTCGGCATGTGATAATTTCTGGGACAATTTGTTCTTCAACAAAATTTGTTGTCATTACAGACCTACATGTCAACAGTTGAATGGTTTTAGGGCAGCAGATTTATAAAACATGGTGGCCCTGATGGCCAAACGACAACAAATAAGTCACAACAGTAAATAACAAATCACAACAGCAAAATAGAAATCATAATGACATTATCTCAAACCAGAAAGGTGGGTACTGCTATTGACAAGAGTCATTGCTGATTGGACAGACGCACCATTTGACACCAGAGGAAGGAAAACCACACAGAGATCAGAAATATTAAGATGTATTGCCCTCATTGCAAAAAAAGATCACTGAAAACTTAGGTTTTCCATCAAAATTTCAAGAGTTGCTCATGTTTACATGTGAAAGCTGCTTACTTCCTGATTAAAAGACGGACAGTCTGTCCATCCAATCAGAGTCAATCCTTGACAATAGCGGTACCCAAGCTTTTCCGCTTTGAGACAATGTCATTGTAATTTCTGTTCTGGCTGTTAGCAACTATGCTAGTTAGCAATATGTTACTAGCACCAGATGGTGACATCACTATGTAACTGTTTGATTGTTATAATTTAGTGAGTTTGTGTGTATAGGGCAGTCACTGAAGTTACTGTTTCCCATGATGCATTGCAGGGGAGACCATGGAGATGGAGGAGCGAGTCAGTGAGCGGCAACAAGAAGCTCTGGCAGAGTTTGAGCGGCGTCGGCGAGCACGGCAGATTACTGTCTCCACAGATGATGCCGAGGTGAAGGCAGGCCTCCGAGCTCTGGGAGAGCCAATCACATTGTTTGGAGAGGGACCAGCTGACCGTCGTGAAAGGTGGGGAAAAAAAGAATATTAAACTGAAACCTTCTGCTCAGATTTCTAATTTGTTACAAGCACTGTTCCACTCCTTATGTCATTTGTTATCCATTTTATATTATTCAGTTATTCTATTGCATCAATTAAACATAAACAGATAGTGATGAGAAGTAGGTGTTCATCCCCGAAACAAACACAATCATGCATCTCCGGGCAAAGTGCACTGTAAACTGTTACTACATGTACACACAGGTCTCTGAAGGAGCCCAAATAAAGCTGTGTGTTTGCATGTCCTCAGGCTGCGGAGTGTTCTATCAGTTGTTGGTCCGGACGCCTTGAAGAAGTCTAGAAAAGATGAAGAAAGAGCAAAGAGGTCACAGGAGGAGGTCAGTATAAATAAACCCAAACTGAAGTATACAACATTAAACAGGTGTGACTTTACTGATCACTGAAAAGGCTACATGGCGTCCTTTGCTGGTTGGTGGCTGAAGACATGATGTATGATTGATGTTTGACTCAGGCCATCAAACGTTCCAGCTGGAATTGTTTCAGTGTTCCTACCAGGAACAGGAAAGTTGCATAGTGCTGTTTGAGTCCGTGCTTCAAACTGAGTCCTGAAACTTATAAAGGCAATCCCTGCTTGGGCAACAGCAATTATAAAAACCCTGCTGACCAACCGAAGGTTCAGAGTCCACCTCGGTCAGAACACAAGTGCATGGAGAACGCAGAAAAACGGACTCCCAGAAGGCTCAGTTCTAGCTCCAACTCTGTTCAACCTCTACATAAACGACCTGCCCACTACAAAATCCTGCAAATTCATCTCTGCAGACGACATCTGTTTGGCACTCCAAGCACCAGACTTTGAGCCACTGGAACGGGTGCTCACAGAAGATCTTGCCAAACTGGACCAGTTCTGCAAAATCTGGCGCCTAAAACCAAGCCCAGCAAAAACCGTCTCCAATGTATTCCATCTCCACAATGTAAAAGCTGCCAGAGAACTAAACATCCACCTGAGCGGACTCAAGCTTAAGCATGCCCCGAACCCAACCTACCTTGGAGTGACCCTTGATAGGACCCTATCCTTCAAGGAACATCTAAAGGGGACGGCTGCTAAGGTGAAGGTACGAAACAACCTGCTCTGCAAGCTCGCTGGTGCAAAATGGGGGGCGGCAGCCTCCACCCTGCGCACCTCAGCACTGGCCCTTTCATACTCTGTAGCAGAATATTGTGCCCCTGTCTGGTCCAGGTCATCTTACACACACCACGTAGACACCCAGCTCAACACAACCATGAGAACTATAACTGGAACAATCCGCTCAACACCACTCCCCTGGCTCCCTGTATTGTCAAACATAGCCCCTCCACACATCCGGCGAGCAGCACTAACTCAAAGGATGCTTCAAAAAGCTAAAGATTCTCCTCACCTACCAATCCATGCAGATATCTACATCCCACCCACTGCCCGACTTCCATCCAGACGGCCGATTTGGAAAAACCCTCCCCCAGCTGACTTTACCATCCAGACAGCTTGGCAAGAGGAATGGGAGACCAAGGAGGTCCCAAACAAACACCTGGTGACAAACCCCAACCAACAGGTCCCGGGCACCAACCTCCCAAGGAGACAGTGGTCTACACTCAGTTGCTTCAGGACTGGACATGGCCCCTGCTTGGCCAGCCTTCACGGATGGGGCAGTAGCCCTATCCCACTGTGCGCATGTGGAGAGGCGCAAACAATGGAACACATCATAGAGGCTTGCCCGCTCCAAAGACTGGAAAGAGGATTACACACCCTCCATACAGCAAACCAGGAGGCAACTGCTTGGCTTAAGGACTTTGCATTCGCTAAATAAATAAGTCCGTGCTGGCACACTTAAGGTATGGTGGAGGTGACATTCACTTGGTTAAAGATTGTCACACCATCAAAATGATTTTGGGTGACATTATTCTAAACCAAATGTGGTTTATTTTTCAACATGGTCTCACATTTGACCACTGTGAACTTTTCAGCCCCTCTCGTACTGTATATATGTATATATAAAAGTTCTGTACAATGATGCAACACAAATACCCTGTACATGCACAGTTCAGTGTTCACACCTTGCATACCGTCCATACATTCACAAAATTTGTGCTGCGTACACTTGGTCCATGTGGACCGTCTGTGGACTGCATCATGATGAAATTTACGTTCCGTGCATTGCGCAGTCACACAAAAATACTACTATAAATCCATCTTAAATTCCATTCCATTAGCTTCATGATAGTTACCTTTAATTCTCAAGTAATGTTTTCTTACTTCCTGACCAATCGCAGTGCCAGCAGACGTGGTACCATGAAGGCTCCCCCTACCTGAAGGAAGCTCGCCTCTGGTTGGCTAAGTACTCTCTACCACGGTGAGTCGTCAGTGAGCTGGTCTCATGTAGAAACACAGTGAATGCACAGATATGCACTGTAAGAGGCTATGCGTAAACATGATGTGAGTGTTTTGTTGTGAGTAAGTTCTCCTTTAATAAACTACAGTGTTAAACTGCTGTTAATTTCGGCTGGTGATGTCTGATTTTGGCTCATGGGGTCTTGCTCTGGTTGATCTATCAGGGCGATGAAGCGTCTGGAGGCTGCACGTGCTCAGAAGGAAGTTCCCGAGGCAACGAGGACGATTCGCCAACAAGAGCTGCACAAGAGCCTCAGAGTGAGTTGGGAAGCTTTTGTTATCTATTTAAACACGAGTAGCAGCATTAGCAGAGGTGTGCCATACCGTACTGCTGCTGATAAAATTTGATCCCCATGTAATGATGTCACACTTACATGCTATGCGGGAAGACAGCAGCTGCTCCATCGTCAGAGTTACCTGAAACCAAATCTGGTTGTGTGGAAATATTTTGGTTTGGGGCTGTTTGACACTGCTGACATGTTACAAAAACTCATGCAGCAGTGCAGATAACCTGCCTGCAAATTTTACTACGTGTCTAAAACAATGCTCCAGTTCAAAGGTTCCTGTCTATGGAGTTCTGTTTTCGTTCCACTTTGGCTGCTTCAGGTTGAATTTATTCAGTCATCTGAAACAGCCGACTGCTCTTTCAGTGCGAAGAGAACCAAAAAACCAGAGGAGAGGTTTGTGCAGCAGAGACTTCTAATGCAGATTAACTGGTTCAGCATCATCATTTTTGTCCAGGCCTGTTTCATGAGTTTGTTTTTGTTTGTTTTTTTTAATAATTCTGTTGAACCACAATTCAAAAGCATTGTCTGATTTTCATTGGTTAATTTTCATAGACTTTTTATTTATTACCACTTTTGTCAGATTGAAGTTATTTCTGTGACCATTGTGGGTTTTTCTTTCATTAACAGAGGGGTACCAACAATTTTGTCCACGTCTGTGTGTGTATATATATATATATATATATATATATATATATACAGTATATATACATACACAGTGGGGCAAAAAAGTACTTAGTCAGCCACCAATTGTGCAAGTTCTCCCACTTAAAAGATGAGAGAGGTCTCCAATTTTCATCATAGGTATACTTCAACTATGAGAGACAAAATGAGAAAAAAAAAATCCAGAAAATCATTGTCTGATTTTTAAAGAATTTATTTGCAAATTATGGTGGAAAATAAGTATTTGGTCAATAACAAAAGTTTATCTCAATACTTTGTTATATACCCTTTGTTGGCAATGACAGAGGTCAAACATTTTCTGTAAGTCTTCACAAGGTTTTCACACACTGTTGCTGGTATTTTGGCCCATTCCTCCATGCAGATCTCCTCTAGAGCAGTGATGTTTTGGGGCTGTCGCTGGGCAACACGGACTTTCAACTCCCTCCAAAGATTTTCTATGGGGTTAAGATCTGGAGACTGGCTAGGCCACTCCAGGACCTTGAAATGCTTCTTACGAAGCCACTCCTTCGTTGACCGGGCGGTGTGTTTGGGATCATTGTCATGCTGAAAGACCCAGCTACGTTTCATCTTCAATGCCCTTGCTGATGGAAGGAGGTTTTCACTCAAAATCTCACGATTCATGGCCCCATTCACTCTTTCCTTTACACAGATCAGTCGTCCTGGTCCCTTTGCAGAAAAACAGCCCCAAAGCATGATGTTTCAACACCCATGCTTCACAGTAGGTATGGTGTTCTTTGGATGCAACTCAGCATTCTTTCTCCTCCAAACACGACAAGTTGAATTTTTACCAAAAAGTTCTATTTTGGTTTCATCTGACCATATGACATTCTCCCAGTAATCTTCTGGATCATCCAAATGCTCTCTAGCAAACTTCAGACGGGCCTGGACATGTACTGGCTTAAGCAGGGGGACACGTCTGGCACTGCAGGATTTGAGTCCCTGGCGGCGTAGTGTGTTACTGATGGTAGCCTTTGTTACTTTGGTCCCAGCTCTCTGCAGGTCATTCACTAGGTCCCCCCATGTGGTTCTGGGATTTTTGCTCACCGTTCTCGTGATCATTTTGATCCCACGGGGTGAGATCTTGCGTGGAACCCCAGATCGAGGGAGATTATCAGTGGTCTTGTATGTCTTCCATTTTCTAATAATTGCTCCCACAGTTGATTTCTTCACACCAAGCTGCTTACCTATTGCAGATTCAGTCTTCCCAGCCTGGTGCAGGTCTACAATTTTGTTTCTGGTGTCCTTTGACAGCTCTTTGGTCTTGGCCATAGTGGAGTTTGGAGTCTGACTGTTTGAGGTTGTGGACAGGTGTCTTTTATACTGATAACGAGTTCAAACAGGTGCCATTAATACAGGTAACGAGTGGAGGACAGAGCAGCCTCTTAAAGAAGAAGTTACAGGTCTGTGAGAGCCAGAAATCTTGCTTGTTTGTAGGTGACCAAATACTTATTTTCCACCATAATTTGCAAATAAATTCATTAAAAATCCTTCAATGTGGACTTCCGGTCTGGACGCCATGGCGACTGCAGCTTAACACTGAAGCTCTCAGACCCAATCCAGGATAACACCTTGAAAATCAAACTTAACGGATTTTTGGAGGAGTGAAAATCAAAAGACAAAATCATCATGTCTAAAGGAAAACAGAAGAAACTGAAATTCTCCAGGCCAGGACACATATCGGCCAGAGAATCTGAACTGGAAGATCTCCGTTCAGAAGACGAGGAACTGGTGATAGCTAACAAAAGGGTTAGCCTGAAATCACTATTTGAGGAGCTACGACGATTTCGCCGAGATGTTACGGCCGAATTTCGGGAATTCAGAGAAGAATTGAAAAGGACAAACAGCAGAGTGGACCAGGCCGAGAACCGAATCTTGGAAACAGAGGATTGAATAAAAGTGCTCGAAGATTCTGTGCTAGACCTACGCAAAAGACAAGCAGCTATAGAGGCTAAGCTAACCGACCAAGAAGGAAAACAAAGAAGAGACAACATAAGAATTCATGGTCTGATAGAAGGAACCGAAAATGGTTTTAACTCAATGGCAGAATGCGTGGAATCCTTACTAAGAGAGAAATTGGATATTCCACAAACCACCGACTTGAAGATAGAAAAGGCACATCGTTCATTAGCCGCTAGGCCGGCGGCGGAAGCGCCCCCACGTTCGGTGTTGGTAAGATTTTCCAATTTCAAAATAAAACAAGAGGTTGTAAGACTGGCCTGGCAGAAAAAAGGATTTATGCACCAGGAGAGAAAAGTCTACGTGGAACACGATTACGCCCCGGAGGTCCTTAAAAAGCGCAGGGAATACAATGACGCGAAAAAGGTGTTAAGAGAGAAGAAATTGCGCTTTCAGACACCATTTCCTGCGAAGTTAAGGGTCTTCTACGGCGATGAAACGTGTCTCTATAATTCGGCGGAAGAAGCAACAGCTGACATGGCGAAAAGAGGGCTCCCGGTAACGGTATTTAAACCCGCAGCAGACCCGAGTCAGAAGATCAAAGCGCAAACATGGACAACACAAAGACCCTCAAAATCCACGGACCAGCAGCGGGAAACCCAGCACCAGAGCGTCGCGGATAAACTATCCGTTTTCAGGTTGGAATAGCGACCTTTTTTTTTTTTTTTTTTTTTTCCCTTTTCTCTTGAATCAATCCGCACATCCAACCCCCCTCATACAAGGTAACAAACATTAAAGGAGATGCATATTCAGCATGTGGTAAAACATTTCATGGAACAATCATATTATTTGAAACAAATAAGTCTTTGTAATAAAAAAAAACAAAAAAAAAACTTGTTAAAATAGAAATGTGACAATAATCCACATGTTCTCCTTATACTAACAAATACTGTTTTTGCGTGAATGTTTGATGTGATGGGGGTGGGAGGGTGCACACAATTTCACAGGGTTTAGGCATAAAAGGAAAAAAAAAAAATCATTACAAGTTTGGATTGGGTTCTGAAACTCACGTTAAAAGCATGGGACTACTTTCAGTGGTAAGAGAGGGCCCTCAACACGTAACAGAGTTTGAGGAATTTCCCTCAGAGCCTTCACTCCATCAAGGCTCTTACAGGGTCTTTAAAAAGACCTCAGCTCAGGAAGTTCTTATGACAGCTTTTTGTTTTGAAGTTTTTTACACTATGTTCTTAATGTTTTTCTTGTTTTTAATGTTCTTTCAGTTTCTGAGTAGCACAAAAGAGGGCCACCACACAGTTATACTAAACAAAACAACACAATGGAGAAACAGGGTGTAACCAAAATAATTTCATATAATGTAAAAGGAATCCTGAATCCAGTTAAAAGATCCAAGATTCTAGGCAAAATGAAAAAAGACAAAGCAGGAATAATACTTTTACAAGAAACCCACCTAACAGACGTGGAACACAATAAACTCAGTAGACAAGGGTTTAAAATGATCTCTTCATCTTCATATAAATCAGGGAGGAGGAGGGGAGTAGCGACATTGATATCAACCAAAATTACATTTGAAAAAAAATCAGAACACAAAGATAAAGAAGGGAGATACAGTTTGGTAACTGGGCGGCTAGAGGGAGAAGATATCACCCTGCTGAATGTGTATGCTCCCCCAGGGGCTAACTGGAAATTTTATAAAAATGTATTCGACCTAATGATAACTAAAGCTCAAGGTTTAGTGATATGTGGTGGGGACTTCAATCTTAGACTGAATCCATACTGGGATGCTTCTGGTAATTCCCCACATCAAAATAACACCCAAAACAGGAAGACTCGGATGCTACTAAAAGAATTGGGAATCTGTGACGTGTGGAGGGAACTCAACCCCAGTGTAAAAGACTATACATTTTACTCAACTCCACATTCATCTTACTCAAGGATTGACTATTTTTTTATGTTTAATAGAGACATTGGAAGAGTAAAAACATGTAAAATAGGACTGATGGATCTCTCCGACCACAGTCCGATCTACATGGACTTAAATATCCAAAAATACACAAATAATACATTTTCTTGGAGGTTAAATTCAAATGTCCTGAAAGGACCATTGAAAGATGAATTGGAATCAGATATTCTCAGATATTTGGAAGATAACGATAATGGAGAAGTATCCCCTTTAATACTGTGGGATGCATGTAAAGCTGTAATAAGAGGAAAGATTATTGCAAAACTGGCAACCCAAAAGAAACTAAGACAAGAAAAACTATCCACATTAGAGTCAGAACTTAGGAACCTAGAAAAAGAACACAAAGGCAACACTCATTCTACTGACTCGCTCAAGATTAAGGAAATTAAAAACCAAATAAATGAGATCTACACAATAGAAATCCAGAAGAAACTTACATTTCTGAAACAAAAATACTATGAAGCAGGCAGTAAATCGGCAAAATTGCTAGCCTATAAATTGAGGAAACATCAAACAGAAAGAGCAATCTACAAAATCAGAGACCCAGTATCAAAGGAAATAAAATTCAGAATTCAGGATATTCTTAAAAACTTCGAGAATTACTATAAGAACTTATACTCCCACAAAAAACATAAAAACGCATCCGAGGCATTCCTAAACACATTAAACCTTCCCCAACTTACGGAGTCACAAAATAAAACACTACTGTCAGAAATACATCCTAAAGAATTGGAAAAAGCAATTATGAAACTTAAAGCTAACAAATCCCCAGGAGCTGATGGCTATACAGCAGAGTGGTACAAAACCTTTAAACAGCAACTATCTCCTCTCCTCCTGAAAACATTTAATTATGTCCTCCACACAGGGGAAATCCCCCCCTCCTGGAGAGAAGGGGTCATTGCAGTTATACCTAAACCTGAAAAGGATAAACTAGAGTGCTCCAACTACAGACCAATCAGTGTACTAAATCAGGACTATAAGCTTTTTACCATTATCCTTGCCAAAAGGTTAGAAAATATACTGACAGACCTAATTCATTTAGACCAAACAGGTTTTATAAGACAAAGACAGACACAAGACAACATTCGACGCACTTTACACATAATTCATCATATAAAAAAATATAACTTAAATGCAGTCATATTGGGATTAGATGCTGAAAAAGCATTCGATTCGGTTGACTGGTCTTTTCTATATAGAATCTTATCCAGTTTCAATTTTCATAACAACTTCATTAGAACTATACAGGCATTATATAAAAAACCAACAGCTAAAATAAGGATTAACGGTAATTTATCATCATCTTTTGAACTGGAAAGAGGATGTCGTCAGGGCTGCCCCCTGTCTCCACTGCTCTTTGCAATCTTCATAGAACCTCTGAGCCAATGGATAAGACAAAACCAAAAAATTCAAGGTATTACACTTGGTCAGAAGGAACATAAAATAGCACTCTTTGCTGATGACATTTTAATATACCTAGGGCAGCCGGACTCTTCTTTACCAGAACTAACCTCAGTTTTTTCAGAGTATGGAGATTTATCGGGGTACAAATTAAATATGCATAAAACCCAAGTTTTAACATTCAACTATGACCCAAATCATTATTCACTAAGCAAACTCAAAACTAACTGGGAGTCGGAATCTATGAAATATCTGGGGGTCAATATCCCGAAACAACTCAACAAAATTATATCACTAAACTATGATCCACTGGTGACAAAAATAAAATCTGACCTAGCAAGATGGAATATGATACCATTCTTGGGTACTGCACAAAGAATTGAAGCAGTCAAAATGAATATTCTTCCACATCTTCTATACCTTTTCCAAACAATACCGGTAGAACCTCCCAAAAAAACATGGCAGGAGCTGGACAGAAGGATCTCAAGATTCATATGGCAGGGCAAGAGACCTAGAATCAGATATAGAACCCTACAGCTAAACAAAGACAAAGGTGGGCTCGCGCTGCCAAATATCAGGGACTACTTTAAAGCCGCACAAATTAAAACTTTAGTAGAGATATGTAACCCAGTCTACACTGCACAATGGAAGGAGATCGAATGCCAAATAACAAGTGACATCCCCCTACAGGCGATAATAGGGAACAATGCCTTACCTAAGCTTTTGAATAACACTAACCCGTGGATAGAGACCCCGCTAAAAATTTGGTTTAAGATAGTCAGAGAGAATCAAACTAAAGAGCCCTATCGACTTCTGCAATGGATCGCCTATGATCAGGACTTTACTCCTAATAAAACAGACACCAGATTTAAAAAGTGGAAGGAGAAAGGGCTGATAAAATATTACGATTTTTTTAAAGGGCAAATCTTAAGAAGTTTTGAAGATTTGAAAAAACAAGGCCTAATAAATCAAGACCTTTACAGGTTCTTCCAGCTTAGACACCACATAAACAATATACTTAAAAAGGAGGTTTTGGAAAGGGCCCAGTCAGGTGTTCTGAAGGTCTTCTTAATGGCATATAAAGGGATCCCAGGGATCAGATACATTTCTAAAATATACCAAGGTCTTCAAGACTTAAAAGGAGACAACACATCTTATATAAAAGAGAGATGGGAAAAAGAGGGGAATTTCACTTTACAACTGGAAATATGGGAAAAGCTAAATAAACAGCAATGGAAAAGTACCTCATCCCTGCAGTGGAGAGAATTTGGATGGAAAAACTTGGCAAGATTTTTCAGAACACCTGCACAAAACAAATTTACCCATAAGGGATTGAACTGTTGGCGCTTGTGTGGTGAAAAGACTGCAAATCATTTTCATGTGTTTTGGTCATGCCCAGTTATCCACCAATATTGGACCAAGGTACAGACAATATTGGGGAAAATATTCAAAATTACAGTTCCCTTTTCTTTTGTAACTTTGTATTTGGGTTTACTACCGGACTCACTGGAAAGACGAGGAGAAAAATACTTATTCAATGTTTTAATATTGGCAAGCAAAAAAGCTCTAACTAAAAAATGGATGTTGACTTCCGGTTATGGCTGCCACGTAGGACGGACGTGTCTCGCTCTGCTCTGCTCCTGGAGAAAAAAAATCGGCAAATAACTCTCTCATTTGGGACAGAACGTATCCCAGCATTTGGGCGAGGATATGTCGGCGAAGCCTAAGGCTGGAAAACCAGGAAAAGGAAAAAGCGAGCCGCCGAAACAGTCCAAATTAACGGACTTTCAGGTCTGTAATGCAGCAAACAGGGCTCCATATATGGCGGAGGAGGCTGGCAACGCTGCGATTTCTGCGGGGAATGGCGCAGATGCGCTGATGGCTGCCATGAGTTCAATGAGAGCGGACTTTTCCTCTAGATTTGATGGGATTATGACAGCGTTGGAAGGAATAAGAAAGGAATTGGGTGACTGTGTAGAACGAACGGCGCAGATGGAGCTCCGTCTCGCTAGTGCTGAAGATGACGTCACCCGTCTTCAATTAAAGGTGCGCACTTTGGAAAAAAAAAATAAATCTCTGGAAGATAATATTTTGGATTTGGAATCTCGGTCGAGACAGAATAATTTGAGGCTGGTGGGTCTTCCAGAGGAATCAGAAGGTCGGGACGTATGTTCCTTTCTGGAAAAGTGGATTCCGGAGGTGCTGGGCAGCGAGGAGTTGCAATCAGCAGTGGTTCTGGAAAAAGCACATCGCATTGGCCCACGGAGAGATAAGGGACCGCCGAGGACCTTAATTATGAAGTTTCTTAACAACAGAGACAGGATGAAGATCTTCAACGCTGCACGAGCTAAAAAAGGAGAGATTAAACACCAGGACCAGCAGGTGCGGTTCTACCCAGATTTGGCCACAGGAATCCAGCAATTGAGGAAGCAGTTTGATCCCGTACGTAAGGAGCTGCGCAACCTTGGGATTCGTCATGGTGTAATCTATCCTGCGAGACTGCTGACCACGTATGAGGGCAGAACCCACATCTTCAAGACCCCAGAGGAGGCGCAGGAGTTCATCAAGAAGATCAAAGAAGAAGAAGAGACTGGTGGGAGCTAAGCATGAACAAAATATAAGGTAGAATAATTAAGCATTTGCACAGGCATCTGACTGACTTGAAGTAAATAGTAAGTTTACAAAATATAGATTGTATTATATATTAAAAAAAAACAAAACAAAAACAAAACAAACAAAAAAAAAAACTATGATGTACAAAGTTGTTAAAAATTTTGGAGTTAAGTTGGAAAACTACAGAGGAGAGTTAATGTTACGTCATTAAAAGCAGTAGAGTTAGGGTGATTGGGAGGATGAAGAAGGAGTGGCTTAGGCTGTTCCCCGTGGGTGTGGAACGGTCGATGGCTATATCGGGAGACAGAATTTTTCTTTTGATTTTGGGGGGTTTGCCACAAGTGTGGGAAGGGGAAATTTGTTTGTGTGTAGTTTGTAGGATGAATGTTCAACCACTCATGTTTTTGCTTCTCTGTATGAGCATGTTTACACTGCAAGGTAATCCCAAACTCTCTATTGATCATGGACCAAAGTGTTAATCTTAATTTAACTTCATGGAATTGCAGAGGTCTACAAAATTTAAAAAAACTTAAACAAGTTATGAATAAAATAAAGGACATGGGTTCAAGAATTGTGTTTTTACAAGAAACTCATCTGATAGAGGAGGATGTTAAAAGAATTAGGAGTAGATGGCAGGGAAGTGTATTCACCTCTTCATTTTCATCCCGAGCCAGGGGAGTTATGACTCTCATACATAAATCAGTTCCTTTTCAAGTGAAAAATGTAATTGGAGACAAATTTGGAAGATATGTAATCATTCAAGGTTCTTTGCTATTAGAAAATATAAATCTTGTGAACTTATATGGTCCCAATATAGATGATCAGAAGTTCTTTGCTAATTTATTTCTCATCTTATCATCACTTACAGGGCAACATATAATAGCAGGGGATTTTAATTGTACATTGAATCCAGGTGTGGATAGATCAACAGGACTGGATTGTACGCACATTGGATGTAGGATGACTATTAATCATTTTATGAAAGAATTGAGATTGTTAGATATATGGAGAGAAATGAAACCACAAGTTAAAGCCTATTCTTGTTATTCCAGTACCTACAAGACATTCTCACGTATTGATTATTTTTTGATTTCCACAGAATTAAGGTCCAAGATTCAAAACTGCTTTTATGATAACATCGTGATCTCTGATCATGCACCCTGTTGTCTAATATATGTAGATAAAAAATTGACAAAGGAATCAGGTAGATGGCAATTTCAGCATAAATGGCTTCAGGATGAGGAATTTGTCAAGTATATAGAAAAACAGATAGACGAGTTCTTTGACATCAATACTACACAAACATCAGCATGTGTAAAGTGGGAGGCTTTCAAAGCTTTTATTAGGGGGCATATTATTAGTTATACGGGATCAAAATCTAAGAAGACTCGAGAGGAGAGAGCTAAATTGGAACATAAAATAAAAAATCTTCAGGAAAAAGTGTATGCAGGAAGTGACCCAAGGTTGGAGAATGAATAACTGATTTTGAGAGCTGAATACGACAAAAAATCAGCGAATAGAGCTGCCTCGAGTCTTCTAAGATTGAAACAATCTTTTTATGAACAAGGTGAAAAATCAGGAAAATTATTAGCATGGCAGATTAAACAATTGGAAATTAAAACACCAATTACCAGTATTATAAGTAAGGGACAGGTAGTTATAGATCCTTTAGAAATTAATAGAGCCTTTAGAGATTACTATGAAAAATTATATGATACCAAAAATGAACCTGATTTAACAAAACTAAATGGGTTTTTGAACGAACTATCTATACCGTGTATTCCAAATGAAAACAGGGAGATATTGGAGTCTAAAATTAGTCAAGAAGAAGTTGGGCTAGCCATTGATAATATGAAATCAGGAAAAAGTGCAGGACCAGATGGTCTTCCAGTTGACCTTTATAAAAAATTTAAGAATAAATTAATAAAACCTTTTTTGGAAATGGTTTTAGAAGCATTTCAAAATAATAATTTACCATCATACATAAATAATGCCTTAATTATACTGCTGCCAAAACCAGGTAAGCCCTCTAATAAATGTGAAAATATGAGACCAATAAGCCTATTAAACGCCGACCTTAAGATAATCTGTAAAATTTTAGCAAGACGAATACAAGAAATTTTACCAAATATTATTAATCGAGATCAGAATGGCTTTATAAAGGGTAGACAAGGCTTCCATAATGTAAGAAGACTATTTAATATTATCTATTTTAATAAAGAAGCACCGGATACAGCTCTCCTATCATTGGACGCCGAAAAGGCCTTTGATAGAGTTGAATGGCCCTTTCTTTTTGAAGTCCTACAAAGGTTTGGACTTGGAAATAATTTCATAAAATGGGTTCAAATAATATACAATAATGCTACAGCAGAAATCCTAACAAATAACAATATTTCAAAACCAATAAAAATCAATAGAGGATGTCGACAAGGCTGTCCACTCTCACCTTTACTGTTTACTATGGCAATTGAACCTTTAGCGATAGCGATACGTTTACATTCACAAATATATGGAATTAAAGTTGGACCAACAGAACATAAAATCTCCCTGTACGCCGATGATATAATTTTGTTTATGTCGAATCTAAAAAAATCAATTCCAACCTTGTTGAATTTAATAAAGAATTTTGGGGAAATATCAGGATATAAAATAAATAAAACTAAATCTTCAATATTAATGCTAAATGAGACCCAGAGAAATTACCCAGCCCCTGAGGTAAATCAATTCAATGTTGTAAATCAGTTTAAATATTTAGGAATCCAAATTATGCCTAAGCTAGAATCAGTCGCCAGTGTCAACTATGAAGCCTTAATGTCAGATATCAGTGAGTTAACTCAGAGATGGATGTCACTACCAATGTCGATGATCGGGAGAATCAATATACTTAAAAGTAATATTTTACCTAAAATACTTTATTTATTTCAATACATTCCCTTATCACCACCTTTAGATCTATTCTCAAGAATAAAAAAAAAGTTAGTGGAATTTATATGGAACAACAGGAGGGCTAGATTACGTCTGTCTTTATTATATTTACCATTTGATCGTGGAGGTCTGAAATGTCCAAATTTTATGTTGTATTATTGGTCGGCACAACTGAGGTCTATGACATATTATTTTTCATCAAATGATCTCCCTCACTGGACTGAAATGGAATCATACAATTTACCTTTACCTCTTCCCATATTCATATACTCAGATTCGGCAAAAAAATTACAAAAACAAGTTAAAAATCCATTTGTAAAGCATATGATCAAAATATGGTGTGAAGCTAAAAACTATTTAAAAGAACCACAGTTATTGTCACAATTTAGTCCAATATGGGGTAATCAATATTTTAAACCAGGGAGAGCGGACGCTGTATTTAAAGTATGGAATTTAAAAGGGATACAAAAGATTCAGGATTTATATTTGCCATGTGCAGACAACATAATGTCTTTTGAAGAGCTGAGGATCAAATTTAATCTCAATAGAACACATTTTTTTAAATATCTTCAACTTAGAAACTTTATTCGATCAAATCAAAATAAAGCTCTCACTCGACCTATTTATTCATCCTTGGAAAAAATGATGATGAAAGATAGTAAAAGAAAGGGTATTATTTCAGAGTTTTATAACTCATTGACACTATCTTCAAGTGAAAATTCACTGAAAAGATTAAACTACTGGAAAGAAGATCTGCAAATTGAAATTTCAGAGGAACAATGGGAATTGGCTTGTACAGAAGCTCAAACCAAATCAATAAATGCACGCCTTAAATTGATACATTTCAAATGGTTAATGCGGATGTATGTTACACCGGAGGAGTTAAATAGATATAACAAAAATATACCAGATACATGCACAAAATGCATGGAAAGTAAAGGAACCCTATTTCATTGTTTATGGGAATGTAGATTAATAAGAATGTTTTGGGAAGAGGTGAGGGTAACAATTGAAAAAATAATCTCAAAACAAATCATATTGAATCCTAAACTGTTTTTGTTGGGTCTGTACCCAGAAAAGCATAATTTCAATAAAAGTGAAAGAACATTCATAGACCTCAGTTTGCTTAATGCCAAAAAATGTATTGCACTATTATGGAAAAAGACTCATAGACCAGATGTGACTCAGTGGTTAAGACAGATGTTAACAAACCTTCCATTAGAAAGAATAACATATATACTGAAATCAAAGGAAATTGTGTTTGAGAATATATGGAGACCTTTTATTGATTATGTAAAAAATTTAAACATAACTCTTGAAGAAGAAGGTGAATGATGTGTGTGGACCTTGTAAATTCCAAACTGGTGAACATAATATGTATACTTATGTATTGGATTGTCTAGACTAAACAGAGGAGCATTGTTGAAGACTTGATTTTGTTGGTGGTTGTTGGTGTTTTTAGTGCATTTTTTTTTTTTTGTAGTACTTTAGTGTTAGTGTTTGATTGTTTGTATCATGTTTGTTAAAAAAAAAAAAAAAGGTTCAATAAAGATATTGTGGAAAAAAAAAAAAAATGGATGTTGAAGGACTGTCCTACACCTGAAGATTGGACTAACGTGATCCAAGACATTTACTCGATGGAAAAGTTGACATTCGCACTGAGACAGGACATGGATGTGTTCATGAACTTTTGGCAACCCTGGACCGCATATGTGTCTTCCATTAGATCTAATCTTTGACAAATACCATTTCAATAATGGTTCCGCTCTTTGTTCCAACGCTACTCAGATGCTCTTTTATCTTTATTTACTTACTTTTTCTTTTTGTTTGTTTTTTACTGGTTTGTTTGTTTTTTTTTATTTGTTTTTTTTTCTCTTTAATTTCACCTTTTCTTTCACTTTAAAAAAAAAAAAAAGGGGTGTTGTAAGAATTAATCTTCCAATGTTGTCAGATATCAGAAAATAAGGGAACATGTGATGAAAATGTAAACACTGCATTGCTGTAACGACCTGTATACCCTTTACAAAAACTTAAATAAAAAAAAAAATCCTTCAATGTGATTTTCTGGATTTTTTTTTTCTCATTTTGTCTCTCATAGTTGAGGTATACCTATGATGAAAATTGGAATCCTCTCTCATCTTTTAAGTGGGAGAACTTTCACAATTGTTGGCTGACTAAATGCTTTTTTGCCCCACTGTATATAATTTTTTTTAGGCTGTTTATGAACTGGAGAAATGAGTTTTTTTGTTTTCACTGAATATGTTGAAGGTAAAATAACGCTGGGCTGTGAAACAGTTTTTTTTTAATAAATTAAAAAGAATAAAATATGTAGTATTTATTTTGTGATATTGCCAAGAATATCTTGTGAAAATTCACAAAAATATTGTGATATAATTTTTTGGGGGGGCCATATCACCCAGCCATAATCTAGAACCTCATTATTACTAACAGTGTATAATGCACCATAGATTAAAACCACCAGTAAACTTACAGTATATTAATGACAGCCAATTAATCTGATAACTGAGGCTGAAAAGCTGGTGTTCCACCTGTTAGCGGTTTCCCTGTAGTTGTTGAGTAGTGAGGAAACTATGCTGGCTGGTAACTGATCATGACCTTCCTCTTCTTTTTCCACAGAATCTGAACAACTTCTGCAGTCAGATTGGTGACGATCGACCAATCAGCTTCTGCCACTTTAGCCCAGACTCCAAAATGCTAGCCACTGCCTCCTGGTAACGGGCTCCACCCACGTTTAGCACACTTCTGATCAAAATCTTAAGACCAGTGGGAAATTACAATTGTTCACACTTTACGCTGGTGGATTGTAACCAGGTTGTAAGTAGAACTTCAAAATGCAAGAGACAAAAAATTAGAGTAGGCAATTTACTGAAAACTGCATTGACACTCACATAGGCTGTTCATCAGCTGATCAAAAGTTTAAAACCATAGCCCATAAAAACCCAAAAGCAGAACTAAAAGTGTCAAAAAAGGACTCGGTAGTGAGCAGCCTCACCGTTCATACTGATCACATCAAAAATTGATTTAGCATGCTTGATGCAAATGTTTTCAGGAGGCTGGTGGGAAGTTTACTCCATGTGGTCAAGATGGCTTTACAATGGACATCCATGGTCTGGAACTGACGTCCATTTTTGTAAATCCATCCTCAGATGTTCTCAATTGGATTTAGATCAAGGGAACGTGCAGGATGGTCCAAAAGAGCGATGTTATTCTCCTGGAAGAAGTCTTTCGTCAGCGGGCGTTGTGAATTGCAGCTTTATCCTGTTGAAAGGCCCAGTCATTACCTCACAGACGAGAGCCCTCAGTAAAGAGGGATGCCCACTGCAACATCTCCACATAGCGAGCAGTCATTTGACGCCCATGCACAATCTGCCGCTCCATTGTTCCATTGAAGGAAAACACCCCAGATCATGGTGGAACCTCCTCCATTGTGCCATGTAGAAAACATCTCCACTGAGATCTCCTTGTCATGCCAGTAACGTTGGAAACCATCAGGACTGTCCAGGTTAATTTTTTTCCTCAGAGAATAAAACTCTTTTACCTTTGTGTCCCATATTTGGTGTTCCTTTGCAAAATCCAAACGGGCAAGTTAGTGAAGTGGGAGGAGACGTGGAATATGGAAGACATTTTTTTTGTACGTGGCATCTTATGGTTATTCGGCTGCAGTCAGCATCAGTAAGGGCCCCTTTACACAGTATGGAGATGGTTGCAAGATCGGGCCAATTTTTGATCTTTGGTATCATTTGGGAGATCCTTGTGTGTTTTAGATCAAGTCAAAGCTTTGAAGAGACCGTGGTGACTGTAGAGATCACTGAAGATCATTGATAGGTCAAAATTGGCCTGATCTGTCAATGATCTCCTCCCCTGTGTAAAGGTGGTACAAGGGGTTTAAATTGGATCAAGGCTCAGTGTATATGTCTTCATGGACAGCCTGTTGGATTCTTCGGCTCAGCTCTTTTGGACCATCCTGTATGTTCCCTTGATTTAAATCCCATTGAGAACATTTGAGGATGGATGGCAAGGGAAGTTTGCAAAAACAGATGTCAGTTCCAGACCATGGATGCCCTTCATCCATGGTGGGAACATGGAGCAACGTTCCCACCAGCCTTCTGGATACATTTGCATCAAGCATGCCGAAACAAATTGTTGAAGTGATCAACAAGAATGGTGGGGCTACTCTCTACTGAGTCCTTTTTTTGACACTTTTGGTTCTGTTTTGGGGGGTTTGGGGCTGTACTCTTAAATGTATGATGAGCTGATGAACAGCTTGTTTGAGCTGAAATGCAGTTTTCAGTAAATTGCCTACTCTCTATTTATTGTCACTTGTTTCTGTTTCTTCTTTCTGCATTTTGAAGCTCTACTTACAACCTGGTTACGATCTACCAGCACAAAATGTGAACGTTTGTCATTTTTTCCCCAGTGTTAAGCTTTTGATCAGGAAGGCATTATGACACACATTAACATTCTATGAACAGCCAACACATAGCGTTAGCATCAGTAATTGTTTTAATTATTTTAGTTTAGCGACATAGTTACCCTTGTGTATAATAATGCTAACACTAATATGCTACCTCCCCAGGAGTGGTCTATGTAAACTTTGGTCTGTCCCCGACTGCAACTTGATACGCACCCTCAGAGGTAAATGGAGCTTCATCGATATGTACTTTTAAACATTGCTTAATGGTACAATGAATTAGATTTTTCATTTTTTAAGAAAATAAAGTAACAACTGAACTCTTCAGCAGTAGCTGAGTGCTCTCAGCCACTTCCTGTGACTCTTCTCTTTATTCTCAGACTCTTATTTACATAACCAGCTGGGCTGCCCACTTTTCTAGGCTTTTCCCTTGAAACCTTTGGCCCACCTCTGTTGCTTGGCAACATGATGTCAAGGGTCATCATGCTGCAAAGGTTTATGAGAGTGAGTTGCTATATTGCTCAGCTAGTCTAATGTGTTTTTTATTCCTTATTAAACATGTATCCATTCCAAATGACACTGCGTGGGCTCTAACGAACCTGTGATTCACACTAAAACTTACATCCTATTTCCAGTTGTGATCTGGCTTATTTTATTATTAATTTATGTATGCAGTATACTGTGGCTAATGTTTTTAGTATACCTAGCCATAGTGTTGTTTCCGTCATTTATCCATTCTAAATCACTTGTCTTAGTTAAGGGTTATGTGGTCTTTTTTGTGATTTATTTGTGCGGCATCCATCAAGTATTGTTGTTTGTCCCTTTTGGTTTTCCCTGCTCCAACTGTTCGCTGTCGGTGCCTTGAAAGTGTGCTGGCTTGCTCTTTTTGGGCCCTTGCTGTTGCCCGTTTTCAGCCTGCGGGCCTTTTGAGGTTCCTTTCTGGCATCTGTCACACACGGCCCGCTCAGAGGTGGGAGCTGGCCTTGGTGTCACAGTGAGGGCCAGACCCGGCCTGCATTGCACCAGAGGGCCCCGTGAATTGGCGCTGCTCGAAAGGTGCAAGCAGGCCTCTGCGCCACAGTGAGCCTCCTCTTGCAGGGTCTTCTGATAGTTGTGTGTTCCGCAACACTCATTGGAGGCCGCAAAGCAACCATGAGAGACTCGCTGGCTGAGGTGGGAGACTCTTGATTGGAGAAAGGCAGCAGAAAAGTGCAGGGAGGCGGAAGTGGAACAAAAATGGAACTCTGCATACTGGGGATTTTGCACTGGGTGAGTGTGAATTGACGTGTGGGGAAAAATGGATTATCACACGGAGGCACCACATTTTTGCATCACAACAGTGTGAAACGGCTAAATTTTCTTCCTTTTTTGTGGTGTTTAGGTTGGAGTTTGATCATTTTAAGCTCATTCTTGAAATAAAACAGTACCTTCTGCATCAGTCCTGAACTGGCTCTTGGAGAGCCAATCAGACAGAAAATCCAGCCTGGTTGCTGCCTCTTGACTATAATTGCAAACGCATTTTTAATGCAAAAGTTATAGATTTCCCTCTGTTGATCACCACCTTACAGTGGTAGACTGGTTTGCTTGCCCAAATGATCCCAGAAGCTATGTTGTGCGGGGGGCAACTTGCCCCTGGTAAGTTCTCCTATTGCAAGCTAGACCTGGGTGAAAGACAAGACCAAGAGCAATCAGTTAATCTTCATGAAAAAGTTAAATACAAGGACACAGTGTACCCTGCCCTGTATGGGGTTACTGGAGCCCTACCCTGGAGCCAGGGAACAGGCGTTTGACAACATGCGTCTATGACTGTATTTCTGCCCACAGAACGCAGCCAGGCTCAGCCCAGATGAAGCACATGGGTCCGCCCTCCTGTGGGCTCACCACTTGCAGGAGGGATTATGGGTGCTATGTGGATCGGGCAACGATCTGGGCTCCTCTGATTAAGACTGTTGCCCCCGAAGGTAGATGGATGGAAGTTGTAGATTTGATCAGGTTAACAAAAAAATGTTATGAAGAACTCCTTTAATCATTGTTTGTTTTATTGTTACCATAACTCATACAGCTACTACAGCAGTTAGCTGCCCACCACTCCAGGACAGTAACAGGAGACTCTGAATCAAACTTTAGACTCATGGAATCACAGCATTTCCCTTTTGTTTTATGAAAATATTTAGACAGGTTCGTGAGGAGTCGGCACACAGGAAAGGAATTCACACTGAGACAGACTGCTAGAATAAACTGTATCTTTTATTCCCCACAGTATCTCCTTCACACACAGAGAAATCATTGCATGTCACACATTTCCTTCACACAAGAATTAATGCATTTCATGTCATTCCATTAGCTCTTACCATGATACAGATGACTGGGAGCCGGCAGTCCAGAAAGAGTGTATGATTTCTCAGCTGGACGTTTTGCGCAAAAAACTCACAGCAGACTCTTCCGTATTGAGGGAAAACCCCTGTTTTTAAAGGAAAGGCTATGTGCAGGACAGAGTGGCCATCTCTGTTCCGAGTAAGCCTCCCTTCCACATTCTCAGAGTTGCATGGGGAGCGGGGAGGGCCAGTCCCAGCCCCCCAGACAACTCCTTGCCCGGCTCCCAAAACATATACGAACACCTGCTCCATCACACACACACACATATGAGGAATAAAGGCGCCTTTGTTTTATAAGCATAGTTGGAAGGAGTAACAGTTTCTTAGGTCATACTGCCCAGGTCATGGTGTGCCTTAAGATAAATCCACCATGAGAAGAGAACTGGATTGTTAAAACATATTAAAAACAACTGAGAAACAAATCAGGGCACACATTAAAAACACATTTATATTACACCTTCCCAACTGACGCACCACCCCACAGTCTGACATGTGTTGGGCCATCACATACAAGAGGAGGACCTGTGTGTATCCAACACTTTTTCCTCGCCTTAAAGACCACTCAAAGTGCTTAACTAGTATCTACATTAACCCTATATTGTATGGGCGTAACAGAGACTTATACCTTAGGCCATTTTTGCACCAGTTAACCTAACACACACGTCTTTGGGCTAGACATACTCATGACTTTCTGCATCATGTAAAAAGTAAGACACAGTGAATCCAGAGGTGTAGATGCCTTTTAAATCACCTAATATCACATATACTGAAAAGTTGTTATGGCTTTCTTCAACAGCAGATAATTGGGTAATGTAAATTGTTGATCTGATGAACCCTTGGATCAGTTTTTTCTCATTTATTTATTTATACACACCTTATTTAAAATCTTTAAACTCACTAGATTCTAACCCTCCCTCCCTCTCTCTGATTTATTTAAGGGCACAACACCAACGTGGGTGCTGTCGTCTTCCGCCCTCAGGCTGGAGTCTCTCTCGACCAGTCAGATGTCAGCTTGGCCTCATGTGCTGCGGACGGATCTGTAAAGCTGTGGAACCTTGAGAGGTGAGTTTGGAGAAGGAGGTGGGGAGAGTATCCAAAATGTAATGGTGCTAATGAAAGTCTCTCTGGTTTCTGCAGTGATGAGCCGGTGGCGGACATTGAGGGTCACAGTCAGCGAGTGTCTCGGGTTTCCTGGCATCCCTCTGGAAGGTTTCTGGGTACCACCTGGTAAAGCACTCAGAGTACACAGTAACTGAAGTACAGTCAATTCAAACAAGACTAAAGTTTTTGTATTTGGCCAAAAAACTGCAGAAACACTCTCTAACCTGATACTTATTCTAAATATCATTACTATGGCCATTTGGACTATTTGAAGAACACCTCGATATTAAAAGGGATATATTGTTCCCACATACATGACACAGTTCCCAGAGATGTTAATAAGATGACTATGACATGCTTTAGTTCAAATATGTCAGAGATTAAATACTACAGCACCTTTTTCCACTTAGATTAAACACTCTTCTTCACAATGACTCATTTCAGAGTAGGCTTCTTTAAATGCTAATGATCCCAAGTTCACCCTCCCCTCCCCTTTGGTTGCCTCTGACATTCATAGATGGTGCTACTGTTAGCTGCTAGCTCCCTTTGTCAATCACAGTCTGAGCTAGCTAATGTAAAATTAGTTGAATGTGAGAAGGTAAAAGTCTGAATAAAGAATCATCACACACGGGTGGGTGGTTTGAGTGATAAAAATGAATCACAAAAGTGAATCACAAAAATAACCCTGAATCAGTGAATAACTGTGGTTGTTGGATCATCCCTGCCTGCTAAAACTATAGCAAAATAAACTCAATTAATATTGAGGAAAGGCCTATAATAATAATACTAAGTTTATTTATAGAGCACTTTTCACAGACAAAGTTACAAAGTGCTTAACATGATAAGAAACAAATGAAATGGTAAAATACAATAAATGAGCAAATAAAAATACAGGCACATAAAGAAAAAAAGACAAAGTAATCGACGAAAAACACATAAAAATACAATCAACACATAGTTACATACCTCGACATACCGGGAGAAACTGAAGCGAAAACGACGCGGGTGCCGGGCTGGAGTTTAGGCGGCGTGCAAGAAATATAAGACAGAATAATAAAGAGCGATGGCAAGAACCAAGCAGACCGCCCGTAAATCTACTGGAGGAAAAGCCCCCAGGAAGCAGCTGGCCACCAAGGCTGCTCGAAAAAGCGCTACGGCGACCGGCGGAGTGAAGAAGCCTCACCGTTACAGGCCCGGTACCGTGGCTCTGAGAGAGATCCGTCGCTACCAGAAATCCATGGAGCTGCTCATCCGTAAGCTGCCCTTCCAGCGCCTGGTGAGGGAGATCGCTCAGGACTTCAAGACCGACCTGCGCTTCCAGAGCTCCGCCGTCATGGCTCTGCAGGAGGCCAGCGAGGCCTACCTGGTGGGTCTCTTCGAGGACACCAACCTGTGCGCCATCCATGCCAAGAGGGTCACCATCATGCCCAAAGACATCCAGCTGGCCCGCCGCATCCGCGGAGAGAGCACTTAGACTTTCTGCTGCACATCCACCAACCACAATGCTCCGCACTGTGTGTCTATATATATATATATTTATATTAATATGTACATGTGTATACTAGCTGCTCTTGTTCTTTCTTGCCTTCTGATTGTTGCTCGGAGTGTTGCTATCCCTTTGCTGTTGCAATCCTGGAATTTCCCCATTGTGGGACTAATAAAGGCTTATCTTATCTTATCTTATCTTATCTTAATAAAAAGCCAGGCTAAAAAGGTGGGTCTTTAGCTGCTTCTTAAAAACATCAGTGGAAGGTGCAGTTCTAAGTTCAGATGGTAAAGAGTTCCAAAATCTGGGAGCAAAAGCAACAAAGGCTCTATCGCCTTTAGCTCTGAGCCTAGTGGTAGGGACTGCCAGTAGGTTCTGATTAGAAGACCTGAGAGACCTGCTGGGGTGGTATAGGTGGAGCAGGTCGCTGATATAAGAAGGTGCCTCACCATGAATGGCTTTGTAAGTAAGAACAAGAACTTTAAAAATTAACTCTATAATTTACAGGAAGCCAATACAAGGAGGCCAAAATGGGAGTGATCTGACAGAACCTACTGGACCTAGTCAGTAGTCTTGCAGCAGAGTTTTGGACTAACTGTAAGTGGTGTATAGAGGATTTACTGAGGCATGTGAAGAGAGCATTACAGTAGTGCAAACGTGAAGAAACAAAGGTGTGAATAATAGTTTCTGACTATAGGAAACCACTGACCTAATTTTGGAGATATTCCTGAGGTGGAAAAAGCAATTTTGGGTCAGAGATTTGACATGCTGATCAAAACTCATCGATTGATCAAAAATGACACCAAGATTTTTTTAGAGTAGACTGTACATTAGAGCTTAATGAACCAATGCTATTAACAATCTTAGGAATTAGATTGTCAGGTGCTACAATAAGGACTTCAGTTTTGTCTGCATTAAGTTGCAAAAAGTTACTAGACATCCAGTCCTTAATTGCAGACACAGTCAATAGTAATTTTTAAATTGTCAACATGGTCAGGTTTAAAAGAAAAGAACAGCTGTAAATCATCAGCGTAGCAATGATAAGACACACCTTTGAATTTGCTGATGATAGAATAAAGTGGCAGCATGTATAAGTTAAATAAAAGCGGGCCCAGAACAGAACCCTGAGGCACCCCACAGGTTAAAGGAGCAGAGTCAGATGAGTGAGAGCCAACAGCCATGGAAAAACTCCTACCAGAAAGGTAGGAGGAAAACCATTCCAAGGCTTTTCCAGAAATCCCTACCCAATCTCTAAGCTTTTGTAACAAAATATATGATCAATATTATCAAATGCTGCAGTAAGATCTAATAACACTAAAACAGAGCATTTGCCAGCATCTGATGACATTAAAGTATCATTCGACACCCTGAGAAGAGTAGTCTCTGTTGAGTGTTTCTGACAAAAACCTGACTGAAATTTATCAAAAATATTGTGTTCAATCAGAAAGTCAGTGAGCTGCCTGGCGACAATTTCTTCTAAAAGCCTAGAAATAAAAGGAAGCTTAGAAATTGGCCTGAAGTTTTTAAAAACAGATGGATCAAGGTTAGTTTTTTTTTTAAAAGTGGCTGCACAACTGCATGTTTAAAATATGAGGGGACACAACCAGATTCAAGTGTAGTGTTAATGATATTAACCAGAGATGTACCCACTGAGCCAATTACCTCTTTCAGCATTGGGGTAGGTAGGCAAGATACCTGAAGGGCAGGAGAATTTTTTTTGGAGCCCACCAAAACTAAGAAATCCTCAAAAGAAATTGGGATAAAATAACTTAAAATGGCCTGTCTATTGGGACAATCAAGAATTGGGGAGGAGGAATGAGTAACATACTGTATGTTCAAGTGGTGGTAGATGATCCAGCTGGGATCACCAGTGCAGTGAGTGAGTTATGTCAAGGCTAATCAGAAGTGCTAGCTAAGCTGTGCCAATTCAGCTAGCCTGTTTGTCGTGATTACAGGGCCATTCATCCATCCTTCTTCTATGCCTTATCCACAGTCCAGGTTGCAGGGCAGCACACTCAGCAGGGAAGTCCAGACTGCTGCTGATCCACGAAGCAATCATGAGCCCAGTGATCCCTCCAGAGCAGGGGTGTCCAACCATGTGCCATGGAGAGCCAAGACCCTGCAGGTTTTACCTCCAACCAGTGTCTTCAACAGCAGATTTCTGTGAACTTCTTCCCACTGATTGCTGATAAGTGAAAACACCTGCTGAAGAGACTGGGTAGAAGAGAAAACCTGCAGGGTCTTGGCTCTCCATGGCACCTGGTTGGACACCCCTGCTCCAGAGTGAAGCCCTGGTATCCCTAATAGTGGGCAAGAGATCCTTGCTGTAACTTTTTCATGGGGATCCACTGGATCACTCTTGGTCTGGTCCTTCACCCAGGACTAGTTTGCCTTGGGAGATCATACCAGGGGAAATTGTCCCCGACAACATAGAGTGCATCCGGAAAGTATTCACAGCGCTTCACTTTTTCCACATTTTGTTATATTACAGCCTCATTCCAAAAGGGATTATTTTTTCCCCTCAAAATTCTACACACAATACCCCATAATGACAATGTGAAAAAAACATTTTGAGATTTTTGCAAATTTATTAAAAATAAAAAACTAAGAAATCACATGTACAGAAGTATTCACAGCCTTTACCATGAAGCTCAAAATTGAGCTCAGGTGCATCCTGTTTCCACTGATCATCCTTGAGATGTTTCTACAGCTTAATTGGAGTCCACCTGTGGTAAATTCAGTTGATTGGACATGATTTGGAAAGGCACACACCTGTCTATATAAGGTCCCACAGTTGACAGTGCATGTCAGAGCACAAACCAAGCATGAAGTCAAAGGAATTGTCTGTAGACCTCTGAGACAGGATTGTCTCGAGGCCCTAATCTGGGAAAGGGTACAGAAAAATTTCTGCTGTTTTGAAGGTCCTAATGAGCACAGTGGCCTCCATCATCCGTAAATGGAAGAAGTTCAGAACCCCAAGGACTCTTCTTAAAGCTGGCCGGCCATCTAAACTGAGCGATCTGGGGAGAAGGGCCTTAGTCAGGGAGGTGACCAAGAACCCAATGGTCACTCTGTCAGAGCTCCAGTGTTCCTCTGTGAAGAGAGGAGAACCTTCCAGAAGGACAACCATCTCTGCAGCAATCCACCAATCAGGCCTGTATGGTAGAGTGGCCAGATGGAAGCCACTCCTTAGTAAAAGGCACATGGCAGCCCACCTGGAGTTTGTCAGAAGGCACCTGAAGGACTCTCAGACCATGAGAAACAAAATTCTCTGGTCTAATGAGACAAAGATTGAACTCTTTGGCGTGAATGCCAGGCGTCATGTTTGGAGGAAACCAGGCACCGTTCATAACCAGGCCAGTGTTGGTAGCAGCATCATTCTGTGGGGATGTTTTTCAGCGGCAGGAACTGGGAGACTAGTCAGGATAGAGGGAAAGATGAATGCAGCAATGTACAGAGACATCCTGGATGAAAACCTGCTTCAGAGCGCTCTTGACCTCAGACTGGGGTAATGGTTCATCTTTCAGCAGGACAACGACCCTAAGCACACAGCCAAGATATCAAAGGAGTGACTTCAGGACAACTCTGTGAATGTCCTTGAGTGGCCCAGCCAGAGCCCAGACTTGAACCCAATTGAACATCTCTGGAGAGATCTGAAAATGGCTGTGCACTGACACTTCCCATCCAACCTGATGGAGCTTGAGAGGTGCTGCAAAGAGGAATGGGTGAAACTGTCCAAAGATAGGTGTGCCAAGCTTGTGGCATCATATTCAAAAATACTTGAGGCTGTAATTGCTGCCAAAGGTGCATCAACAAAGTATTGAGCAAAGGCTGTGAATACTTATGGACATGTGATTTCTTAGTTTTTTATTTTTAATAAATTTGCAAAAATCTCAAAACTTTTTTTCACATTGTCATTATGGGGTATTGTGTGTAGAATTTTGAGGGGAAAAAATGAATTTAATTCCTTTTGGAATAAGGCTGTAACATAACAAAATGTGGAAAAAGTGAAGCACTGTGAATACTTTACGGATGCACTGTAGCTCAGGGGATCATTAAGGCTAATGGTATGGTGGGGAGTAGTGGTGTGCTAAATTTTGATACCAGCCATAAAAATGAATGTTGTGACATTTTGGAGTCGGCTGGTTGGCTGTATCACCCCCTAGTGGTGATCCAATTAGGGGATTTCGGTATAACAAAATAACCTGGAATGACACCCAAGATAGATTTGACTGGATTAATGAACCCACTGAGAACATGGATGTCTGGTGATGCCAGTAGACTATGTAGAGAATGGCTGTAATAATAACTGTAGTGGCTAAGTTGAGTCGTGAGGGAGTCATCATTAAACTCATCATTAAAATGGGTGGAGATAAAGCTGGGATGGCAGTATCATTCCAAAGAGCTCTGGTTCTTGTGTCAAAAATTGATTGCAAATCAGTTGTTACTGCAGACAGATTGCTGGTGTAATCCTACATTATATATTTCCAGTTCACACTTTAACCCAGACACAGTTAATTATTACTTGTCCCTCATCCCTTAGGGAGCATAACAAGTGTTGGTGCTTGTCCAAGAATAAAAAGAAAACACTAGTTACTCCAGTTATTCTACTGTAGCCTTCAGACATGCTGAGGGACCAGTGGTGATGCCGATATAAAAGCTCTTTAAGGCCTCTATTAGTTGGAAAAAGTTATTTCAACTTGGATCTAAATGAGTTTTTATAGCAAAGATTACACACATTACCATTCCTGTTCCCCAGTTTTAGTCACTCCTGTTCAGTAAAATAAATGCAGGAATCACAAAACTATTTATAAATATTAGTTCATCTGCCCTGAGTTATTGTGTGTATTTTATGTGTTGTTGTTGTTGTGTGTGTGTGTAGTTATGATTACTCATGGCGTCTGTGGGACCTGGAGGTTCAAGAGGAGATTCTCCATCAGGAGGGTCACAGTAAAGGAGTCCACGACCTGACCTTTCACCCCGACGGCTCATTGGTTGCAACAGGGTCAGGACTCGCAGTACGCCCATACTGTATCCACCATATACTACACAGTACAAAAAAAAATCTGTTCATCTCTTTTTTGTCTTTCGTCCAATCAGAGGGCTTGATGCTTTTGGCAGGGTGTGGGACCTGAGGACAGGCCGTTGCATCGTTTTCCTGGAAGGTCACCTGAAGGAGATCTACAGCCTACACTTCTCCCCCAATGGGTCAGCTGACCAGAGATGAGCAGAGTGACACTCAAACAAAATCAACTCAATATCAGCTAAGGATTTTTTTTTCTTTCCTCAGGTATCACCTGGCAACAGGAAGTGGTGACAACACCTGTAAGGTTTGGGAGCTGAGAAACAGGAAGTGCCTATACACAATCCCCGCCCACCAGAACCTGCTGTCTGCCGTCCGCTTCCAACGTAAAGAAACAATAATAAGCTTAATGGCTGTCCCAAATCACCCCCTACTCATTACATGGAGCCCTATTATGACAGTCTGGTCAGAAGTGCAAACATCGTGTATTAGTGTGTCTAAGGCCATTTTACCATTACAATGACTGTAAAAAGAGATTTTACACTGGAGGAAAGTTCAAAAGTCTTGCTCTAGCTCTCTTAATTATTCAGAGGTGTGCATGATCTGTGGTGGATCGATCATGGTGTGTTTACCTGGGAGGGCAGATCAGTTTTTCACCGAGAAAATGTGCTCATGGTTGAAAACTACGAGAACGCCACTGGTTAAGCCTTTTGGGGTGAAGCAGGAGTGAGATGAGGTAGCAGCAAGTATTCAGAACAAGTGGCATGCACCCGCACTTTTTAAAAATGCGCTGCTTAATGTTTGATAATGCACCGCTGACTTTAGATGTTGTTTTTGTTGGTCAAAAGGGCAGCGTCATTGTAAACTAGCGACACACCTACTTTGTATCATTCCTACAAGTGCAAAGTATGCCCAGAGTAATTTGTTAGTTTGACAATGTGGGTGCGGCGCTTGCAGATGGCCAGTGCACTGCTAGAAAGGACCAAAACCAAATGTGCTGTAAAATCACACTTTAGGTCATCATGATAGGCTCCATAGTGTGTTCGCCATTTCTAGTGGTGTCCCAGCATCTGGTAAGTGAATCCCTATATAGTGCCCTCAAAGTGTCCCATAATTCATCTTGAAAAGTAGATGGTTGCTACATTTGCAGTGTATCCCATCATGCACTGCAGAGCAAATGGAATCTTGCATTAACATCACATTATTTTATTAATATGGTAAAACCAACATGATCTAATGTATACTTACTCCAAAATACATGTCACTGTTAATTCCAGCCAGTCAAAATGAGTTAATGCCATGGCACTGCGCCCAACTGTCAGTCCATCCTTTAGACATTTCATGAGAATGATTACTCCTAGGTAGTTGCCTGATGCTCACCAAACTCATGCACAATGATCATTTCAGCTTTCAGTAGTTCTCAGCTATAAACGTGTGTGTATAGAGACGAAGGCTCTTGATGGAGTTCATCAGGCCAGAATGAGGTGCTCAGTCATTTAATTTTCAACCATTGTTAATCTGATAATATAATAACAGAAATAACAGCATTTGGAAAATAAGCTAAGTAGTGTTCTGAGTTCACTATAGTTCTCTACATTTGTATTTCCTTTATAGTGAGTAGGGGTAGGGAATGAGTGAAATATTGTGAGCACAGCCTGTATTATCATTTACTTATTTCACTTCCTGTGTATACAGCCACTGATGGTCACTTCCTGTTGACGGGAGCGTATGACAGCACAGCTAAGGTATGGACTCACCCGGGATGGATGCCGCTGAAGACACTGGCAGGACACGAGGGGAAGGTAAGAGTGCTGCTGTCTGGCAGGGCAGATCACCCAGCGCTGTTTATAACTGCACACACCTCACCTGTTTGTATTTTCAGGTGATGGGTGTCGACATGTCACCTGACGGGAAGCTGATCGCTACCAGCTCCTACGACCGGACCTTCAAACTGTGGCTGTCTGAGTGATGTCATCTGAGATGTCACCAGTGTCTTTTTTTGTCAAAGTATTTTTTGTTTGTTCATTTTAAGTAAAAGTTCAATCTAAAGTTTGGTTTGTATTTATTTGAAAGGGGGCATGTAGTGTAGCTTTTGTAACTAAGACTAGCTTGAAAAGCTTGTTAGCCATTTACAGCTGTACATGTATATACACCTTGCTATAACTGTGTTGGAACCCCTTTTCCTTCAGAACTACCTTAATTCTTCATGGTATCAATTCACCAGCGTGCTGGAAACATTCCTCAGCTATCGGTCCATATTGATATTGTGACAGCTCTGCCGTGGTGGGTTCAGTTTGGGGGAATTTGCAGCAGCTGTAACAGTTCGTCTCATTTCAGGTTGTAGGTATGCCTGCTTGGGGCCCATGCTTCACCTACAGTGTATCCGGAAAGTATTCACAGTGCTTCACTTTTTCCACATTTTGTTATGTTACAACCGTATTCCAAAAGGAATTAAATTAATTTTTTCCTCAAAATTCTACACACACAACACCCCATAATGACAACATGAAAAATGTTTGGGTTTTTTTTTTTTTTAGATTTTTGCAAAGTTATTAAAAATAAAAAACTAAGAAATCACATGTACATAAGTATTCACAGCCTTTGCTCAATACTTTGTTGAAGCACCTTTGGCAGCAATTACAACCTCAAGTCTTTTTGAATATGATGCCACAAGCTTGGCACACCTATCTTTGGGCAGTTTTGCCCATTCCTTTTTGCAGCACCTCTCAAGCTCCTTCAGCTTGGATGGGAAGCGTCGGTGCACAGCCATTTTCAGATCTCTCCAGAGATGTTCAATTGGATTCAAGTCTGGGCTCTGGCTGGGCCACTCAGGACATTCACAGAGTTGTCCTGAAGCAACTTGGCTGTGTGCTTAGGGTCGTTGTCCTGCTGAAAGATGAACCATCACCCCAGTCTGAGGTCAAGAGTGCTCTTGAGCAGGTTTTCATCCAGGATGTCTCTGTACATTGCTGCATTCATCTTTCCTTCTATCCTGACTAGTCTCCCAGTTCCTGCTGCTGAAAAACATCCCCACAGCATGATGCTGCCACTACTATTGACATTGTTATGAGCCGTGCCTGGTTTCCTCCAAACATGACGTGTGGCATTCATGCCAAAGAGTTCAATCTTTGTCTCATCAGACCAGAGAATTTTGTTTCTCATGGTCTGAGAGTCTTTCAGGTGCCTTTTAGCAAACTCCAGGCGGGTTGCCATGTGCCTTTTACTAAGGCGTGGCTTCCATCTGGCTACTCTACCATACAGGCCTGATTGGTGGATTGCTGCAAACATGGTTGTCTTTCTGGAAGGTTCTCCTCTCTCCACAGAGGAACACTGGAGCTCTGACAGAGTGACCATCGGGTTCCTGGTCACCTTCCTGACTAAAGCCCTTCTCCCTCGATTGCTCAGTTTAGACGGCCGGCCAGCTCTAGGAAGAGTCCTGGTGGTTCTGAACTTCTTCCATTTATGGATGATGGAGGCCACTGTGCTCATTGAGACCTTCAAAGCAGCAGAAATTTTTCTGTACCCTTCCCCAGATTTGTGCCTCGAGACAATCCTGTCTCAGAGGTCTACAGACAATTCCTTTGACTTCATGCTTGGTTTGTGCTCTGACATGCACTGTCAACTGTGGGACCTTATATAGACAGGTGTGTGCCTTTCCAAATCATGTCCAATCAACTGAATTTACCACAGGTGGACTCCAATTAAACTGTAGAAACATCTCAAGGATGATCAGTGGAAACAGGATGCACCTGAGCTCAATTTTGAGCTTCATGGCAAAGGCTGTGAATACTTATGTACATGTGATTTCGTAGTTTTTTATTTTTAATAAATTTGGAATTGAATTTAATCCCTTTTGGGAAAAAGCTGTAATGTAACAAAATATGGAAAAAGTGAAGCGCTGTGAATACTTTCTGGATGCACTGTATATAACAACCACCATTGCTGCTCTGCCATTTGTCTTTTGCTTTGTCTCAGAGTCTGTGTGAAAGTGTCAAGGATGCAGCTGCATTAGTTGTCTTGTTTTAGTTCATTCTGTGCGGCTCCCGTGTGACTGGTACTGAGTCAGCATCATAGTTCCTGAGAAAGAGATAATCTGTACACCAAGTTTTGACCAGATGTACTAGACCACTCATGATGGACAATTGCTCCTCCACCTCTCAGATAACCAAGGGCTTAAAGAACTGAGTGATGTGTGTTTGAGTCGGAATGGTGCGCAAATAAGCTCTGAAACTATTTTTGTATTGTTCTCCACTGGCCAGTGTAGTTAAATATGCTGAAACTCTGATCCTACCTGGTTCTTGACTGAAGATTTAGAAGAATTTTTCTAACACATTCACACTACAAACATCCACTTTCACCAAGTTTAATAAACTGTTGTTTGTATTGGCATGGCCCTGAGCCAGCTTGTGACAAAGTGGGGGCTCCTCCAGGAGGGGCCCTTTCTGTTTCAACCCACTTTCTGGGCCAAGGTCAGAGTTGCCTATTCAGGCTAGGGTCTCCAAGTCTGTTTCAACTCTTACACCAAGGTGGACTGACCTAATCATTTTTACCCTTAGGCAAGGTAGATATACACCTGCTAAGTCTTTTCTGCACACAGGCAAGGCAGACATACACCTACATCCCAGTCCAGGATTTGAACCCATGACACCATGACCTGAAAACCTCCTGCTCTACCACTGATCCAAAGAGGAATTCCTCTACTAGCACCTGGTCAGTAGTGGAGGTGTACCTTAAGGTGTCAGGAACTGCACCACTGATTAATTCCTTATAGAGGAGGATCCATAACAATATGTAGATTTGTTGGCTGCACATCCATGATGCATCATGCATACATCCATTCTTTCATGTTGTTTACATTAAATTCTGACCTTACCATAAATATGTTGCCACAAAAATTGAGACCCAGACCAGGCAATATTTTCCAGTCTTCTATTGTCTAATTTTGGTGAGCCTGTGTGAAGTGTAGCCTCAGTTGCGTGTTCTTAGCTGACAGGAGTGGGACCCGTTCAGGTCTTTGTTGCTGTAGCCCATCTGCTTCAAGGGTCAATGTGTTGTCTTCAGAGATGCTCTACTGTATACTTCAGTTGTAATGAATGTAATGAATTTAGCTTACAGTTGCCATTCTGTCAGCTGGTCATCTGACCTCAAGGCATGTGGCCCAGAGAACTGCCGCTCACTGGATAGTTTCTCTTTTTCAGACCACTCTCTGTAATCCCATCAGATCAGCTGTTTCTGAAACACTCGGCACTAACAACCATGCCATGTTCAAAGTCACCTAAATCATTTTTCTCTCTCATTCTGGCCACTTTGAAGTTCAGCAGCACATCTTAACCATGTCTACATGCCTAAATGCACTGAGTTTCTGCCATGTGACTGATTGATTAGATGTTTGCATTAACGAGCAGTTAACCCCTTAGCAGTCCAGCCAATAGAAAACGTCCTACGGGCGGGACACCGGAATGTTGAGCGGTTTACACAGGTGTACCTATTAAACTGTGCCTAGTCAAAGTTAGAATAAGTACTCATATCTTGTGAATTGGACCTTAGCCTAGATTACAGCCGATGCACCCCCAACCACGGATCACTGTGTTTGTGAATTTGGTGAACATGCTGACAAATGAGTAGTAGTGATTTTTGCCAATTTGTACAGATGAATACAGATTCATGGCATGAGCTCATTTCATCTTCGTTAGAAGGAGCTTAAAAAGTTCAGTTTGTCATCCTTTAGCTCATAGCTATTTGAGAAAGAGTTGGGCTTTTCAAGAGGAAAAAGTTGTCAGGATGGAGATTCTGCCACTACAAAGTTTTGACCTGAATCATACTGAAGGCAATAAGATCAAAGTGTTTAATGGAGAAAGCTAATTTATTGATCTGTTTGCACATTAACAGGTGGGACAGACTCAGACAAGTTTGTTAACACAGTTTAAGAACTCAAAACATGACATATTTTGAAGTTTTAGTTATTTGTCTTGTTAAAAAGCTGGAACTTTGGCTTTCAGTGCATTTTTGTATTTAGTAAAAACTAGCTCACTAAAGCTTTTATTTCAGTTGCAGAACACACTTTCCTGCTTTCAGGCTCCACATAAAAGCAAGCATGCGCCATCATTTCATTTTACAGCAACAATTCATGATTCTGTGACAATGGAGGAGGGAGCTTTGAGTTTTTCCCTCATTTCAGTCAGGCTGCTGCTAACCCACTTCTGTAGAGGACTCTAGAGATTGTTGAGTTCCAGGAGAGTCTGATCCAGTACCTGGTGCATGTCCAGATTTTCTTCTTTGGCTTGGGCCAGTTTCTCTGGAGTCAGAAACAAAATCACATGTGAGACCTGAAATGTGAAACCAGCCTAGAATATTTAAAGAATCTTTTGGCTGTATACAGTATTGTGTAGCCAAGAAATTGTGGCTATGGGTATCTTTTATAGAAAGTTGTTTGTTTGGGTGAATTGTTTTCATTTATTAGTGTAGCTATCAAATTTTAAAAGGTACAGTGTGTAAAATTTGGTGGTAACCAGAATTCTGAAATTGAATCCAACATAAAAACTTTGTTTTCATTATTATATAACCACTCTCAAGTGAAAGTTATTGCATTTTCTGTTCCTGAGAGCAGGGAATAGCAGTTACTTTACTGAAAAAATGGCAGCCTCTGTCTTTTATACGTTTTACCCCTCAGCCTCTAATGCACAGGTGTCAAACTCATTCCATGGAGGGCCAAGACCCTGCAGGTTTTACCTCCACCCAGTGTCTTCAACAGGTGATTTCTCTGAATTTCTTCCTACTGATTGCTGATCAGTGAAAACACCTGCTGAAGAGACTGGGTGGAAGTAAAACCTGCAGGGTCTTGGCCCTCCATGGAATGAGTTTGACACCCCTGCTCTAATGGCTGAAGGGGTATTATTACCCCACCTGGCGGAGGCGGCTGTGTCAACACCTACTTTGTGAACGCACTAACTAGAGAAAAAAGAAATGACGTGGCCTTTTCAAATTCATACCATAGGTGTATTTAATGAATGAATGAAAGTTTGAATTTAGGTGACTGCTGACCTTTAGGTCAAGGTCAGAGGTAAATCTTTCCAAAATCTTGTGAACACGATAACTACAGAAAGAAATGATGTGAGCTTTTCAAATTGGTGTCATAATTGTATCTATGAAAAATCTTGGACAAGTTTGAATTTGGGTGACCTCTGACCTCAGGTCAGTTTTCTCTAAATCTTCTAATGCAATAACTACACAAAGGAAAGATGGAGCCTTTTCAAATCGATGTCACCATGCCTAAGACAAGTCTTGGATGGTTTAGGCCCTGCCCTGTGACTTTAGGTTTGAGGTCAAAAGGTACATTATTACTATAGAACAAGCAAAGCTAGGGTCACCAAACTTGGTACACATGTTCACCCTGAGACTCTGACCTCTGACTATGGTTTCAGGATTGCAAGGTCAAGGTCAAATTGCCATTTAAACTACATCTCAACAACAAACAAAGCTAGGGTCACCAAATTTGGTACATAAGTTAACCTTGGGACCCCGACCTGCAACTATGGGTTTGGGGACAAAAGGGCAAAGGTCAAGATCAAAATGCCCTGCAAACTATATCAACAGCAATGACACCTAGGGTCACCAAACTTTATACACATGTTGACCCTGAAATCCTAACCTCTGACTATGGGTTTGGGGTCAAAAGGTCGAAGGTCACAATTAACTTCCCCTATGCCCTATATGTTGCTACATAATGAGTAAAACTAGGGTCACCAAACTTTGTACACAGGTTCACCCTGTCACCATGACATCTGCCTATGAGACTGCAAGGTCAAAATGGCATATAAACAACATCTCTACAAGAAATAGAGACTGATGGGTACCACTGGAAGCCGCCAGTACTTTTATACATTGCAAATTCAATCCCGCAAAGCCGGTTTTAGCCCATGGGCCATATGTTTAACAACCCTGACCTATACTATAGTTTTGGAAGCGAGTGATGGCTCATAAAATGCAAACTCGTTGCAGTTTGAAATCTGACTGCTAGATTGTGATGAATATTAGCCACTGCACCATCAAATGAATCTATTAATAAATCTGTAAAATGGCCGAAAAATCTCATAAGAGGAAATCAAGTGGATGGCTAAAGGTTTATACTTACATTATTAACTGGGACTAAAATAATAGAATATAAAAAGTACTTGCACACAGCTAATTCAGTCCAGTAATTTATCACATGTAAGCTGAAATTATTCCATGTCTATAAATAGTATCTACATTCTGCACACTATATAGGGAGTTCAATATAGTGAGCATATAGGAGAAATGCATACCCGTCAAGTGATACGGTTTTGCCGTATTTTAATACAGGGAAAATGGCAATACACCCGTATTTACGGGTGTATTGCCATTTCTGTACGCCAAAAGAAAAATATACAGCGAAAAAAAAAAAATTGAGAGAACTTAAAATCAACTGAACAGTAATTCGATGCCTGGCAAAATTGAATACACCTAAGCAGACTTTTTGTGATTTTCAAAATGGCTTCATGCAGCGCGCCGCCGGCGAAGAAAACAAAGCTTGAAGAAAAGGAAAATCGAGGGACTGGATGTCACCGAAAAGAATGGGAGAGTCCGAGCTTCGAGAAGGGAAAATACGCTCATCTGCATCAGATCGTACCTGACAGCCAGACCCACACTGCAGGTCGGCGCCTTTTTAGTCCTTCATGCTTCCTAGACACACTGGATATAAAGTATCAAACTTCAGCTTTCAGTAGATCAAACCCAATGAAGGTGATGATTTACAGTAGGTGAGAATAGGGAAACACCATCTTTGACTGACAGCGCTGTTCAGATTCAGCAGGGCATATGCTGCTCAATGATAGCTATGGCACTAAAAAACAGGCTTTTCAATTTTATATAATTTAGCTAAAATATAGAAATGTTACACATTTATGAGGGCTGTTCATAAGAGATTTCCCCTGAGTCATCTTCCATGGACTGAGAAGACTCAACCTTGGCACATTTATTAGTCTTTCTCTGCATAGTTACCACCAAGGGTTACACATTTCTCCTATCGCTTTATGCAGCTGCGGAGACCTCACCTGTAGAAGTCTGCAGGCTGTGCCAGAAGCCACAACTTGACCATGGAAATCAGCATTTCATTGTCTTGGAAGGGCTTGCCCTTCAAAAATGACTTCATTGTTGGAAAAAGGTGGAAGTCAATGGTGTAAGGTAGGGAGGGGAAGTGGGGTGAGGAAGGATCAAATAGCCGCAGGACTGTGCTTCCCTCTGGGCAACGTGTAAGTTGTGAACCCGGCATTATCTTGCAGGAAGCGGACACCTTTGGTCAGCATGATGATTGCTTTTGATGACCTTCTGCAATTTCTGCAGCAGTGAAGTGTAGTAAGTCCCGGTAATTGTGGTACCCTTTACCAGGCAATCCATCATCACTACTCCATGCTGGTCCCAAAAGACCGTGAGCATGACCTTGCCTGCCAAGGGTTGGACATGTGCCTTCTTCAGAGGTGGTGAGTCATAACGCTTCCATTGCTTCAACTGGGCTTTAGTTTCTGTATCATAGTGATGGACGTATGTTTCACTCTATGTGATTAGTCTGTCAAAGAAGTCGTCTTGTTTGTTTTTTTTTGGTACATGGCCAAAAGAGCCTGACAGTATGTGACTTGTTCCTGCTTCTCAAGTTCATCCTGCCTATCATCAACAACTTCAACACCATCTTTCAAGCAGACGAGAGCGAGATAGGCAGTCTCCTCCCTGAAATGGATCATCTCTTGAGAAAACTATTGGTCAAATTTGTTCAAATGAAGTATGTAAAGGCGACCAATGACCTAAGAAGGCTGGATTTCCTGGACAGTGACCTGCAGCACTCTGATGAGTTTATCGCCATTGGACTGGAAACCAGAGAAGCCCTACAAACCCATGAACTTGACCCAGGCACAGAGCAGAAGTTCTTTGAAGCAGTAAGAGGCTTCTATGAAGCTGTAGTGAGAAAGATGCTCAACAAGTTCCCTTTGACGACAAAATTCTGCCACACCTCTCTGTCCTCGACCCCAGGAAAACAGAGTCCCTGACCTATGGCCCCATTGTAGAGCTTGCTGCTGCATTTTGCCCCACTGTTGATACAGAAGAGCTGAAAGAAGAATGGGAGGACCTGCAACTGCTGCCAGAAAACACAGTGCCTCTACAAGACAAGGATGGCAAGCTTGTCCGTGTTGATGTCTACTGGGGTCAGGTGATGGCCTTGAAGACAGCCCTTGATGTGCCCCGCTTCCCCCAGCTCCTCAAAGTGTACTCAGCACTGCTTTGCCTTCCTCACAGCAATGCTGACAGTGAGAGGGCTTTCAGCATGGTCAGGAAAATTCACACCAACTTCAGAAAAAGTATGCTCCCAGAAACTCTGACTTCGTTCATGCAAGTGAAAATGAATTGTGACATTCCATGCTTCAAGGTCAAGCCTTCAAAAGAAATGCTAGAGTCAGCAAAGGCTGCTACTTGGCACTATAACAAGCAGCATCAGTGAACATTTTCTTGTTTCAAGTTCATCCAAGTGCATTAGTGTAACAAAGCTGACAATTAAAAACTCTTTTAATTCCAAGTGTATATATCTAGCTGACAATTAAGAACTATATTCAGAATTATTCTTATTGTGTACTTTCAAATTAAGCAATCTACCTTGTGCTAATGTAAATTTGAAAAATATTGTTTTTTATTTATTTATTTTTATTTATTATTAATATCATTTTTTTTTTATTTTATTTTTTTTATTTATTTATTTTTTTGTGCTACTTGGCATATTATTTTGACATTACCAAAAAGTTATGGCTCAAGATTGTGTCCATATAAGTGTACATTTGAATAAATATGTTTGAAATAGTTCATGTTGCAATTGTTGTTGTTTGTTTGGTTTTTGTTTGTTTGTTTTTTTGCTTCAGTTTTCTTTCATCTGCCGATAAATACAGTTTTTAAGTACTCAGTACAGGTGTGAAAGCCCCCCCCCCCAATAAGGGAGGCATGAGGTATGCCTTGACAGGTATGGAAATGAAAACAAGAACACTTATGAGAGAAGTTACAGGATAATTCCTGCGGGTTTTGCCAGTGAAGAAAAAAAATGGCATTCATCATGCACTCATATTAGGACAATAATGTAGTAGAAAAACTGAAATGAGTAAGAAACATTGTCCTCTCCGGGTTGGGGACAGGCTCCTGCCCCAAGTGGAGGAGTTTAAGTATCTTGGGGTCTTGTTCACGAGTGAGGGGAAAATGGAGCGAGAGATCGACAGACGGATTGGAGCAGCAGCTGCAGTGATGCGGACGTTGTACCGGTCTGTTGTGGTGAAGAGGGAGCTTAGTTCTAAGACAAAGCTGTCGATTTACCAGTCAATCTACGTTCCTACCCTCACCTATGGTCACGAGCTTTGGGTAATGACCGAAAGAACGAGATCGCGGATACAAGCGGCTGAAATGAGCTTTCTTCGTAGGATTGCTGGCCTCACCCTCAGAGATAGGGTGAGGAGCTCAGTCATCCGGGAGAGGCTCAGAGTAGAACCGCTGATCCTCCACATTGAAAGGAGTCAGTTGAGGTGGTATGGGCATCTGATTAGGATGCCTCCTGGACGCCTCCCACTTGAGGTGTTTCAGGTACGTCCCACTGGGAGGAGACCCCGGGGCAGACCCAGGACTCGGTGGAGAGACTATGTCTCCCAGCTGGTCTGGGAACGCCTTGGTATCCCCTCTGAAGAGCTGGAGCAGGTGGCTGGGGAGAGGGAAGTCTGGGCTTCTCTGCTTGAACTGCTGCCTCCGCGACCCGGACCTCCGGAAAAGCGGTAGAAGATGGATGGATGGATGGATGGACGGACGTTTCCTAACAACTTGGGCCAACAGGCTTAGTAGTGGCTATGCTGCTGTGTGATGGCGCTATAGCACCCCTGTGGTGCAAATTATACGTTGGAACAGTTGAGCTGCTTTCAAACCACAATTGGCGAGCAGCAGTCAGGGGTTCCATTAGCATAAATTAACACCTCAACAACCCTCCATGGCTTTTTCAAACTTTAACGAGATGCAGGTCTGATATCTCCTGCAGATAAGGGCGCATTTTTCCAGTGTATCAAGTTTCATGTCCCTACATCGCTGATGAACATGCCAGTCAGCCTGGAAGCTGGTGGTGCAGCGATCATTGGTTACTGATCTACAGCTATGGAAAAAAATAAGAGACCACTGCAAAATCTTTCCTATATTAGCATCTCTACATGTATGGTAGTCATTCAATTTGAGTATCTGTTGAATTCCAACACAAGGACACCTCAGTCTGAGGTACTGATTAGGAGATCATCTAAGCATGGTAAGACGCATGAAAGCTGTGAATAAAAATCAGAGTTATTACACAAATACAGATTTCTGAGTTCTTCCCAAGTTAAAACTTACATATTATAGTGTTTAAAACAGAGGACAATGAGCAGTAATCACTGGACTATATAGATCTGGACTATATAGGTGTATTCCAATCAACCACTGATCTGTGCTGACTTTGACAGAGTGACAAAATTAAAAGACTTGCAAAAATGCTGGTGGTGACTCTTAACTATACTGTAATATATAGCACTGGAAAAAATTAAGAGTCCACTGCAAAATTATCACTTTATCCATTTTTTTCTATTTATATGTGTTTGCATTAAATGAACAATTTTGTTTTATTCTCTAACTTACTGAACTCACCCAAATTCCAAGTCAAAATATTGTCATTTAGAGCATTTAATTAATTTTAATTTAACTTTAATTTTAATTAAAAGCATTTTAATTTTAATTAAGAGCATTTAATTTATTTACAGAAAATGGCAACTGAAAAAAACAACAAAAAGATGTTGCTTTTAGATTAAATAATGCAAGAAAACAAGTTCATGTTCATTCTTAATGGACAGCGTTATAAAATGCACCCAACATCTTACATAATTACCATCATTTTTTTCCCCCATATCAGCACTGAACAGGGCAGTGCGGTGGCGGAGTGGTCAGCACTGCGGCAGCACAGCAACTCACCCTTGGCCGGGGGATCCTGGGTTTGATCCCAGCCCCCGACCAACAGTGATCTGTGTGGAGTTTGCATGTTCTCCCCGTGTCTGCGTGGGTTTACTCCAGGATTTCTCCGGTTTCCTCCCACATGCCAAAAACATGCAAGTTAGGTTAATTGGTATCAAACTGGGGATTCTAAATTGTCCTTAGGTATGACTGTGAGAGTGAATGGTTGTCTGTCTCTGTGTTGGCCCTGCGATGGACTGGTGATCTGTCCAGGGTGTACCCTGCCTCTCGCCCAAAAAGATGCTGGGATAGGCTCCAGCCCCCCCGCGACCCAAAAAAAAGGATTAAGCGGTAGAAGATGAATGAATGAGCACTGAACAGCTTTCATACAAGTAGACATGGAGTGTGTGTGCGTGCGTGTGTGTGTTTTCGTGTCCAGCACCACACAAAGTAGGATAAGTTTTGTCACATTAAAAAAAAAAAGAGCGAAGGATCACACAGTGCACATTAATGCAGAGTGAACCAGGATGCACAAACAACGACAGAGTGGAGGACTGCACCATGCATCTCTGTATGGACTGAACAGGAAGATTGTCCCGGGGTGAACTGATGTTTTTTTTTCCCAGGATGGGTTGGTCTTGCCCTGACTACAGCGGGGAAGGTCAGAGCCGCTGCAGACTCCGGGGGGATTGAATGAAAGACAGTGCTCTTAAAAGAAATTTTTCACACTCAGACGCTGTTATATTTGTGTCATTGTGACACACAGATACCTGCTGCGGCTTCAAAATTAATATAATCTGTCAGAAGACTGATGAAGAGCCTTCAGATTCATTTCATTCTCTGTCACTGTGCTGTGACATGGTGATGGTGACACCTACTGCATCACCTGAGATGGGCAACGACCCACGTTGCTTGCAGGGTTAATTAGTGCAGGTCAAGTAGCCTGGGTAACCCTTTTCAGACAACGGAGGGAACCCAGATCATACTGAGTTTGCCTGGATTGCCGGGGTAGTTTGAAAGGGGCTTTACAGAGAAAGGAAAAACAAACAAAGTAACTGAACTATTGCAGCAATCGCCATCAAGGCATCCTGCTTGATAATCATAGATTTGAATGTGTGGTGCAGGAAAACCTCACCTTTTTAAATATACTGGTCAAGTCAAAAATTAGATTTTCTTCTTCACATTCTAAATAAAGGCTGGAATTTATTGTTGGATGATTTGTTTCATCCACATTAAAAGGAGTCAGTTGAGGTGGTATGGGCATCTGATTAGGATGCCTCCTGGACGCCTCCCACTTGAGGTGTTTCAGGCACGTCCCACTGGGAGGAGACCCCGGGGCAGACCCAGGACTCGGTGGAGAGACTTGGTATCCTCGCCTTGGTATCCTCTCTGAAGAGCTGGAGCAGGTGGCTGGAGAGAGGGAAGTCTGGGCTTCTCTGCTTGAACTGCTACCTCCGCGACCCGGACCTCCGGAAAAGCGGTAGAAGATGGATGGATGGATTTGTTTCATATTTAGAGTTAACGTTGGTTAAATAATTGATATTTACGTATACTGGAATCAGAGGTCACACTAGACTTTTGTGTTATCTGTCATTTTAACAGAAAGGGTTGTAAAAATTCTGTCATAATCCTTTTTGAATTAAATCAAAAACAATCAGAAGATCAAAAACAATTTTTTCATGCGCTAATTTTTTCAAAGTGTAATAATAATTTTTATCCTAAATTCACAACTTTTCTGATAAATTTGCCACATTTTCCATGCAAACTTGCAAATTTTTAAACAAATTTGCAACTTTAATTGCAAATGTGTAAAAGTTTTCTTGTAAATTTGCATTTTTTCCAATTTGTGAGGTTTTTCTCTTAGAGTCTCACAGTAAATAATAATCCTGCTAATACAAATAGAAATCATATATAGAAACGACAATAAAAGACACATTTCCAGAGCCAAAACATAAAAACAATTATTTTAAATCTGATGAGAAGAAAAACTGTTCAGACAAAAACTTCAAATCAGTGAAATTAGGACCAAAATGTACTTGAGTAAAATTACAGGACTTTCTTCAAGAAATTATGGTTTTCTTGGTGGGAACATGAAAAAGGGAGGAACTACCGCTAATCGTTGCAGGGACTGAAAATATTCCTGTGGTGGGAATGTGCCTTCTGTCAGTGACTGATGAGGTGAAACAGCAGATCTAATGCATGCAGCATTCAGGTGACCATAACTGCAGACTTGGAGAGAACATAATTCATACACACGTTTGAAGAAATAAGCGTTGATTCAATCTTATAATGTAATAGCCAAGTTTCAAGCTTTATCATTATGATAAAGATATGAATAAAAGAAAACAGAAAGGCATAATATGTAAATGCAGCCATTTTACCTTAATTATTATCTCCGCCAAGGTGGTTATGTAATCAGGGTGGTTTGTCTCTCTGTTAGCAGGATTATGCAAAATCTACGGGATGGATTTTGGTGAAATTTTCATCAGAGGTAGCCCTTGGGCCAAGGATGAACCCATCAAATTTTGGTGATGATCTGAGAGTGCATACCTCTACCAAGGACCTTGTTTGTATTTGTGCAGCAGGATTACACAAAAACGTCTGGATGGATTTTGATGAAATTTTCACCAGAGGTGGTCCTTGGCCTAGAGATGAACCCATTACATTTTAGTGACGATCCGAAAACGCATACCTCTGCCAAGACTCTTATCTTCTCACAGCGTTAGCAAGAATCCTCCAAAACAATACTGGATAGACTTTGATGCAATTTTCACCAGAACTGGCTCATGGCCTAAATACAAACCCATTACATTTTGGACGTGATCCATGAGGAACAGAAGGAGCCTTGGTGGAGGTATGCACTCTCTGACTGCTTTTCTAGTTCATCATGAGATCCCTTTTCTTGCCACTGTGTCAGTGAAGTTTATAATATGCAGTGCTAGTGTGACAGGTACAACCCCAATTCCAAAAAGACTGGAATGCTGTGTAAAATCTAAATGAAAAACTAGTGCAGCCATTTACAGATCTTATAAACAACTATCTTATTTACAACAGAACATAGAAAAACATTTTTTGGTGGTCTTTCAGGGTTGCTACAGAGTATCATCATCTTATATTGCGATGATCCACATGTTGATATGGCAAGGATTTTTTTTTTTTTTTTTTTTTAAACGCCTGATGCCCTTCCTGACACAACCCTGCCCATTTATCCGGGCTTGGGACTGCCACAGGGAGTACACTGGCCTGTGCACCCCCTGTGGCTGGGTGACCAACTTTCCTTCCTCTATTCTATTTTTGCTACGCTAGAAGGCAGGAAGTATCATTTTTATGTGGTCTTTGGTATGACCTGGCCAGGACTTGAACCCACGACCTCCCGGTCGTGAGGCGGATACTTGACCTCTAGGCTACCACTCCGGTTCAGAACATAGAAAACTTATCAGATGTTAAAATTACTATTTAACACAAAATGTTAGCTTATCTTGAATTCAATGGCAGCAACACATCTCAAAAGAGTTATAACAGGTCCATAGATAGATAAGATGTATTTTATTGATCCCAAATTGGGAAATTAGCACTGTATAGCACCCCCTTCTTCTTTTAGCAACAGCTCGTAATTATCTGGGAACTGAAGAGGCGAGCAGCTTGACCTTTATGAGAGGAATGTTGTCCAGTATCAGATTTTTGCTGTTCAACAGTCCCAGGTGCAAGGATTTCCCTGAAAAAGATGTCATCTGGATGAGAGCATATGTTGCTCTAAAACCTGTATATACACCTTTCAGCACTGATGGTGCCAGTCCAGATGTGCAAGTTGCCACTTCCATAAGCACTAATGCACCCCCATAACATCAAAGATGCATGCTTTAGAAGTGAGCGCTGAAAACAAGTTGGATGGTCCCTCTCCTCACTGTTTGGAAATATGTGACATCCATGATTTCCAAAAAGAAGTTCAAATTTCAATTTGTCTGACCACAGAAGAGTTTTCCACTTTGCTTCAGTATACTTTAAATGAGCTAAGGCTCAGAGAAGAGGGTGATGGTTCTGGATCATGTTCACATGGTCTCTTCTTTGCATGACAGAAATTTAACCTGTATTTGTGGAAGGTACAGCATGTTCTCTTCACAGATAATGATTTCAGGAAGTGTTTCTGAACCGCAAACATTTCCATAACAGAATTATGCCCGTTTTCAATGCAGTGTTGCCTGAGAGCTTAAAGATCATGGGAAGCCGTATCTCCAGATTACTGGATTTTTTAAAAATAATTACAATGGTATGAACAGCATATTTTGGTATTTCTTTTTAAATTGATGTGATTAATTGTGAAGGGTACCCAGATTTTTGCACATGGCATATACTGTGTACAGTTAGGTCCATATATAATTTGGACACTGACAAGTTTTGTTATTTTCACTGTTTACCAAAACATATTCAAGATATAGTTATATAATCAATATGGGCTTAAAGTGCAGACTCACCTTTAATTTGAGGGTATTCATGTTGAAAATGGAGTTACAGTTTAGAAATTACAACCATTTTTTTTATACAAAATCTCCCCATTTCAGGTGCTCAAAAGTAACTGGTCAATTAACATCACCATAAATAAAATGTTAATTTTAAATACTTGGTTGAGAATCCTTTGCATAAAATGACTGCCTGAAGTCTGGAATCCACAGACATCACCAAACGCTGGGTTTCCTCCTTTGTGATGCTTTGCCAGGCCTTTACTGCAGCTGTCTTTAGTTGTTGCTTGTTTGTGGGTCTTTCTGCCTTAAGTTTTGTCTTAAGCAAATGAAATACATGCTCAGTTGGGTTGAGATCTGGTGACTGACTCAGCCATTGCAGAATATTCCACTTCTTTGCCTTAAAAAAACCTCCCGAGTTGCTTGTGTAGTATGTTTTGGGTCACTGTCTTCTCTCTCGAGCAAACACAGAGATACCGATGCATGCTTTTAACACCAGTCGTATTGATTACTGTAATGTCCTGCTCTCTGGTCTTCCCAAAAAGACAGTTTCAAATCTGCAGTTATTACAGAACTCAGCTACACGTGTTCTGACGAACACCAGACAGCAGGCTCACATCACGCCAGTTTTAAAGTCACTGCACTGGCTCCCCATGTCCTTAAGGATCGATTTTAAGGTTCTTTTACTGGTTTATAAATGTCTGCATGGTCTTGGGCCTTCTTATTTATCAAAATTGCCTTTGGCATGTGAGCCCCCATGGCCCCTGAGGTCCTCTGGCACTGGTCTTTTAATTATCCCTGCTGTCAGAACACACACCAACAGGTGAGGCGGCTTTTAGTTACTACGGCTCACGTCTATGGAACCGCCTGCTGGAGAACATCAGGGCTGCCGAGACTGTTCATGTTTTTAAAAGTAGGCTCAAGACCTACAATTTTACCCCTGCTTTTGATTAGTTTCCTATTTTAATTGTCTTAATTTATGATTTTAAACCTATTTTATGCCACAATTGCTTATCTTACTGTGAATTATTAATACTTATGAATATACAGTATGTCTGACTGTATTTAGGTGTTGTTTCATTCTTCTAGTCACCTTAACTGCCTAGTCTTCATCAGCAAATTATCTTATTATTTATCAATGACTTTTAATTTTTTTTTTTTTTTTTTTTAAATCACCCTGTCCAAGCTCAGGCGTTTCCTCATGTGCAGCCCTCCCATGGGGAATTGTGCCTGTTTTCTGGCTGCGGAGCACTGGCCTGTGATTGCCCTGGTCTACCCGGCTAAGGGGATTGTGCACTACGGCACCACACCTGCAGTGTCAACCCCTCGGATTGGATTTGGGAAGTCTCAAGGTGGTATTCCTGTAGCCGTGGACTTGGCACTTTCCCTGCTGGTGATGGCTCCCTAGTGATGGTGCTTCCACACTTGGATCCTCAGTGCCCAGCCTAAAGCCATGTTACACTGACAAAAGTTTCTTTGCGTGTGTGTGTGTGTGTGTTGGGGGGTAATTGTTTTATTTCAATGTGTGAAGTACTTTGTGTTGTATCTTTTTGTATGAAAAGTGCTATATAAATAAAACTTTGATTTGATTTGATTGTCCATCTCTAGTGCAAAGTGCCATTCAATCAACTTTGCTGTATTTGACTGACTCTGAGCAGACAGTACATCCCTATACACTTTAGAATTCGTCCGGCTGCTTCTGTCTTCTGTCACATTATCAATAAACACTAGTGACCCAGAGAAACTGGAAGCCATGCATGCCCATGGCACACTGCCTCCACCGTTTTACAGAAGATGTGGTGTGCTTTGGGTCATGAGCCGCTCCAAGTCTTCTCCATACTTTCTTCTTCCCATCATTCTGGTACAAGTTGATCTTGGTTTCATCTGTCCAAAGAATGCTGTTGCAGAACTGGGCTGGCTTCTTTAGACGTTTCTTGGAAAAGTCTAATCTGGCCTTTCCATTTTTGAGGCTGATTAGTGGTTTGCACCTTGTCGTGAACTGTCTGTATTTGTTCTTGTGAATCCTTCTCTTGATGGTAGACTTCCTGGAGAATGTTCTTCACTTGTGTGGATGTTGTGGTAGGAGAGGGTAGCCAAATTTTTGCATACCACTCTTTGTAGATGATGGAATATTTGATGCTGAGCTGAGGAATATTTTTCCGAAATTTCTCCACAACTTGTAGACAGTTTTTTGCAGAACTTCTGCCCATCTTCAAGGTTCTCTTTTATTACCTAATAATGTTACTGGCCTGATAACTTAATTAGTTACGGGGGGGGGGGGCTGAAAAGCTCATAGGCTGACTTAGAAGGAGTTATGTTCGTAGGTCCTACACGTCTTCCAAAAAGTTCAACTTTTGTCTTGTCCTGAGCCAGTAGTATTTGTGTTTCGGTGGCCGAGGAACAAGAGGGCAGAGCAGAGCTGAGAGTGAGAGAACTGTGAAGTGTATGGGTACAATAAACGACATTTGGTCAAATTTGACCACTGCATCACAGTCAGCTTAGAACTTTTCAGCACCCCCCCCCCCCCCCCCCCCCCCCCCCCCCCCCCATACAATATGTTCCGCCAGTTGATTCTGTTTAGTACCACTTACTTTTCCAGATGCATTTTTGCACCTGCCCCAAGTCTTTTGAGGTGTTGCTGCCATCACTCTATACTGGTGCGTACCCGCGCATGCCCATAGAAACCAAGTATAATAGTTTCTAATAGTTTTTTTTTTTTTTTTTTTTTTGAATGCAAAAGATGCAATAGACTTACACAATGGTCCTCTCCGGCATACAACTAGGAACATACCGGTCGCTATGGAGGGTGAGAATATGTATGGGCACATAATCATACCATGTAGGATAACTAAATAGACGGTTATGCTGTTTCATCCCACCTAGCAACAATGCTCTGCACTGTGTGTGTTTATATATTTACATATTTATTCCATCTAGCTACAATGCTCCGCACTGTGTTTTTATATATCTACATATTATTCCATCTAGCTACATTGCTCCGCACTGTGTGTGTTTATATACTTGCATATTTATTCCACCTAGCTGCAATGCTCCATACTGTGGGTGTTTATATATTTACATATTTATTCCATCTAGCTACAATGCTCTGCACTGTGTGTTCATATATTCATATATTTATTCCATCCAGCTACAATGCTCTGCACTGTGTGTCTGTGTGTGTGTGTGTGTATATATATTTTATAGTAATATGTACATATGTATATTAGCTGCTCTTGCTTGCTTGTTTTTTCTTGCCTTCTGATTGTTGCTCTGAGTGTTGCTATCCCTGTGCTGTTGCAATCCTGGAATTTCCCCGTTGTGGGACTAATAAAGGCTTATCTTATCTTATCTTATCTTATCTTATCTTATAAGCAAGTATTTCTGCATGCCTGCCTTTGATCTTTGACATGGTTACCATGACAACAGTAACCATGGTGATACCTGCCTTTGATTTTTGACATGGTTACCATGGCAACAGTAACCATGGTGATGCCTGCCTTTGATCTTTCACATGGTTACCATGGCAACAGTAACCATGGTGAAACCTGCCTTTGATCTTTGATGATGTCACAGCAAGTCCTATGATCGTGACATAGTGAGTCCTATGATCATCAGTAGCAAGTCCTATGATCTTTGACGATGTCACAGTGAGGCGAGTCCTATGATCGTGACTGATGCCTGCCTTTGATCTTTGATGACGTCATAGTATGTCCTATGATCTTTTAGCGAGACCTATGATCGTGACAGACACACACACAGACACAGCGATTTCTTGAATATGAATGAATTATACCACTCTATAGAGTGGTATAATTCAAGCGTGTTCTATGACATCATCAAAGATCATAGGACTCGCTATGTCACGATCATAGGGCTCACTAAAAGATCATAGAACTTGCTATGACATCATCAAAGATCAAAGGCAGGCATCACTGAATGAGTCGTGACGTGCTTGCTTACACCTGCTTTCTACAGGCCTGCAGAAATACTTGCATTATACTTGGTTTCTACGGGCCTGTACAGGTATGCACTTGTTAATTCAAAATGAGCCAATATTTAAATGTCTCACAAGGCATCTGGCGTAAAATCCTTGCCAAATTGTGTGTGTGCGTGTGTGTGTGTGTGCGTGTGTGTGTGTGTGTGTGTGTGTGTGTGCGAGAGAGTGAGAGAGAGAATGTCTCACTTTCAGCTTTTAATGTGTTTTCTATGTTCTCCTGTGAATAAATTAGTGGTTTATGCGATCTGTAAATTACTTCATTCTGTTTCTTCCCAACAAGGAACTGGGGTTGTATGTCATCTTGAATGGTTACTGTGCATCAGTAATGATCCCCACTCTAATGGATTTCACAGAAATACAGAAATTAGAAAAGCCTGTTTAGTTTGTGGAGAAAAGACACCAAAACTTGAACAGAAAGAAAAATCAAGAGAGCTTTTCATAATTTATTACAGAGGAAAAGGGTTTACATTAAAGTTTAAATTAAGAGAAGACAATAACAGAAGGAACAGATGGACACACAGTAGCAACGTCTGGGTGAGCAGTAAAAGTCCTGTGTCACTGACATACAGCTTAAAGCATCGGTGGACTCAGCACTGCAACATTGTGTAGAATCAGACACACAAATGACAGCAAAGAGGTGGAGAGGAGTTCAGACAGGAAGGAGGTGCAGAGAGGAGAGCGTCTACAGTGTAGTCATGTCGTTGAGAGCCAGGTCTAGCTCCTCACTGAGAGCTTTGCCTTTAAGCTTCTGAGCATAAACTTCATCTGAAGGGACACACACGGACAGACAAGGAATCAAAGAGAGAGACAATGAGATGAAAGAACAGGAAACAGAAAATACAGAAAATAATCTTTCCACTGAATGACTAAAAGTGGTGAAAAATATCAGTAACTGGTTGCAACACATTTACAAAGAAAGTGTGTTGCAGTAAGAGGACAATCATATAGGCTAAGCTACAGGAAATGACTGACATTCAACAGCCTCATGCGTAGTGTGATAAACAACAGGGAAAGCTTAGAGATGTCAGAGCCAACAATCAGAAACTTGGATATCAGGTATAACTTTGGCCATGAGCCTTTCTGATCAGCAAGGGTCCGTACTGGTTCCCATTCCTGAAGATAATTTTATATTGCTGGCATGTTTACACCAAAAATAAATTGGTTTATAACCTGAAAATCTGTTCCCCAGCAGGACCAGAATACCGTATATCGTAATTGGTTTTTCCTTGTTAAACATGACATCATGTCATATAGCTACACGATAAGTCATCTAGTTAACTGTAGTTGGGTCCAGTGTTGGCTACATGAGACTCATGCTAACCATTTAAACCAGCAGTTCTGTGTCAAATGAAACAAAGTAACTAACACAACTGTGTTCAGAAACACTTTTCTCCCACTGTTACAGGTGTCATGCTGTCAGAAGTGGCTCCATATTTGTGTGAGTGCATGGGCTATTAGAACTATAACATGTTAATTGTTTTGTTTTTCTTTTGAATTCTTGGATGGAATATGGGTGGGCAATATAAGCTGCGGCTTCAGCCATCACCCATTTCGGACAACTTATGTTGAACTGTATAATCAGAGGAGTTATTGTTTAATTTGACCTTGTTGGATTTTTCCCCTTTGTTATATTATTCTGTTTCTTTTGATCTTTACTTTTAATCTATCTGAAATAAAGATTCATTCATTCAAACACTTTATTTTTCACAATCCATCAGTGGTTTACTTCTGTCTACGCTAAAGCTGAACTTTGTCACTTTTACAAAAATCACTTTTTGTCATATTTGCTGAAACGGTCAGTATGTCCTGATCAGAGGTTGAGCTGTCAGACAGGGTGGTAAAAATTCTGTCACGATCCATTATTACAAGTCCTTTTAATTGATTTTATTTAGATCACCCTCAGTAAAATCTGTCAAAATGACAGACAACTTTCAGATTTTTCTGTCACTGCTGATAGCAGTACATGACTGAATATAATTATTTTCCTGTGGCTCCTCCCTCTCCTCCATGGATTGCCACCTTATTGTGATGGAGGGGTTTGAGTGCCCTGATGATTCCAGGAGCTATGTTGTTGGGGGTAAATTTCCCCTGGTAGAGTCTCCCAAGACAAACTGGTCCTGGGTGAAGGGCCGGACCAAGAATGGTCCCCATGAAAGAAAGCTACATCAAGGACCCAATGTACCCAAAGGAGCCACATGGGTCCACCGCCCAGTGGGCTCACCACCTGCAGGAGGGATCATGGGGATCATAGTGCTGTGTGAACCGGGTAACAGTCTGGGCTTCTCTGCTTGGACTGCTGCCTCGAGACCCGGACTTGGATAAGCATCACTGGTGACTTGCAGGAATCTGACCAGTCTGAATGAAAGTTTCCGACAAAAGCCCCTAGGTGTGCACAACAAGGGCTGGGCATTATACTAAATATATTTGATGTATTGGTACATCTGACCACCTGTGAAACATAAAATGCCTATACCACACATATCACATAATTTGCCACATTAATATGAGCCGGGACTTCATGCTGCAGCTCCGCTGCCCCGCCCTCCTGCATGTGGCTGCCTGGAGAACGTCTGCAGCGAGCAGTGATAAAAACAGAATAAAAGTAGATTTGTCTAAAGCACATGAAACAGAAGAAGCCAAAAGAAGATAAATCTTTCCAGTCTGAACTCTGCAAGTATGCTTGCAAACCCTCAAAATAAGAGCGAGGGGCTGGCCAAATGAACTGATGGAACATAGACACATGAAAAATAATAATAAATGTGACAAACTATACCTCTGTCACTTATTAGACTGCCAAGTATAACTATGTGTGGTAAACTGAAATATTTCTACCCATGTGGATAAACTTGATTACTTGATAAGGTGAGTTTTGTTAAGTAAGGGAAAAAGACACTTCAGTTACATATTGTTGTAAAGAATTTTCTCTGAGGCAGGCTTTCATTTTATTTTATTATGCAGCTATTTCATTAGTGAAATGAAACTGTCCCTAAAGTGTGTAAATAAAACCAAATTTTACAGGACATTCAGTGCCTGAAATACATATTGCGATGTGTATTGTGATGTACAGAAATTGTATTGTGATTCTTTTTTTTCCTCGCTATATCACCCAGCCCTAGCACAAACTGTCCATCATTACTTGAATACATGGGGTGTGGCAGCGATAAGGGATTGGGAGGAGCATTGTGGCTGTGGCAAAGATCATCTATTGTCATCATCATCATCATCATCATAAGCAATCTGTCGGGGGCGACAATGACTGTTTCATTTAGGTCTGAAACCCAGGCGACGTCCGAGCCGGTATTTATACCACTCAAAATCCCAGAAGTTCCCAGCTTCAACTTTAAGCGACATGGAAGTTTGGTTCTATTTAAGGTATGAACACAACTGGTTTGTCAGAAACAACCATGGTTCTAAACCAGCACATTTTTATTCCTTACCATCAATGCACTTGTGGTGCTTTGACTGCTCTGGATTTCTTTCTCATTGCCTTTTTTCATTAACTTGCAAAGCTACAAACAATCCAATGTTGTATAAGTTACCTTTGGATGTGTAGAATTGTGATGAGTGAAACTTTCTGTAAGATGGTCCCTAAAACACACTTCCGTATCAGTGGAAGGAAAGATACAGACAACAGCTAAGAGAAACTTTGTACTATTTTAGTGTTTAACTTTTTTAACATTTTTAACTTTTGAGCTTTTTAACATTGCTACACTTATCCTTTTCAATTTGACACTATTCCTTTTTTTATACCAACACTGAGCAAATTTATTTGGCAGTTTTAAGCATATATTCATCAATTCGAGGCCGTTCTTGCTTTTTTGCTAACAGTGAACAAATTTATGCTATTTTAGCTTTTAAAGTAGGGTTTTTAAGCTTTGAGCTATCATTTTTAAGTTAACATTCTTCTACTGGGATCTTTTTCTACTTTTGTGCCAATGATGAGCAAATCTGTGCCATTTTCTCTTTTAAGTTAGTAATTGTTTAAGCTTTGAGCTTTTATTAACATTTTTAACCAAATATTCTTCATCTTTAGGATACTTCTGCGTTTTTGCTGACACTGAACAAATTTATGACAACAGCTGAGAGAACGTTACCTTCCAGATCATCAATGGTCTTCTCTAGCTTGGCCACAGACCGTTCTGCAAACTCTGCACGGGTCTCAGCCTAGAAGAAAAACCACCAGAAATCAAATGCCAGTCTGATATGTAACGCTACCAGTGCTGACAATCACCAAATTAGTCTAATGAACATGTCCGTGGGCTGTGCCAGGAAATTGGAGTAAACCTCCACAGGCATAAGGAAACCATGCAAACCACACAGACAGGGCCTGAAACCATGACTTTCATGAGTTCTGATGACCAGACACAACCGCACTCAATTGTGACCATGCCCTCACCCTTATAGCAGCATCAAATAACTAATTAAAACGAAACTGATTTAAAAAAAACAAACACTTGGACATAAATCAGCATGATAAGAACAACCTATGTGTACAAAAACTATTTTTTTTGGAAAAAATTGAGCAGTGTTTTTAGTGCTCAGTTTGGCAAAATCTTACACATAATAATGGGGTGGTAAAAATTTCCTTTTTAGGAAACAAAACATCCAAAAGCTAACCAAGACAAATACAAAACAAAATCTTCCTTACCTCCTTCAGTTTCTCAGTGAGAACCTTTATTTCCTCTTCGTATTTGTCCTCCTTTTGTGAGTACTGAAAGCAGAACAAAAAATTTTTGAAGGTGTAGAATTTGTGTTTAAAACTGCAGTATTAACTGCAGAAAGATAACTACAATATATTTTTATCACAAATGGCATACAACTTAAATACAAATGTTATGCAAGTGTAAGACAGCTATACTGTAAGGTATTTTGAATCATTTTTATGATTTTTCAGACATGAGCTATGTATTATTACTGGATTCAGTGATCTGTTAAAATGATGCTGCATGGTCAGGTGAATGTTACAGCAAACATTTCTGCTGTGTTGTGGGAACATGACCAGAGGTGGGCATAGTAGCCAGAAATTGTACTCAAGTAAAAGTGATGTTACCTTATATTAATTACTCACAAACAAATAAGAGTAGTCTCCCAAATAATTACAAAAGAGTCAGAAAATATGTACTAAAAAGTTATTTGAGTAGCAAGCAATGACTTTTGCCCTCTTCAATTTGTGATATTTTTCTATATACAAACCTACACACAATACACACATGAATAACATACAAATTACAGACCAAAACAACAAACTACTTTTAACATGAAACTATAAACCCTGTCATTAACACCTTTCTAAATCTCTGTACCTGGTAAAAATCCTCTTGTGGAAGATGAAAGCAGACGAGGCAGCGAGCTGCACGATATATGAATTTTATTCACCTTCCAACATCAAGTACAGAAAATACTCTATCTGGGTCTCTGGGTGCCTCCTTTTTATACCCTTTACTTCTGCCCCATGAGACCCAGGGAGCCAAAACAATACACTCAGTGCACAAAGACAAGTGTGGCACATTAACATCATATAACACCAGGCCTGCTTCTCACACCCTGTCTTCCTCTAGTGAACTCTGGTGTCTCCTGAACATCTGAGACCCCCCGGTGCCACTTCCTCCTTCAGTCTTTTGTTCCTTCTCACCCCTGGCTTCTAACTCTGGGTGGAGAACCCCCCACACAGTGCCACCACACAGCTCCCCCCCAACAACCAGCAAGGGAACTAAACTCCCTGGCCTTTGGGCTTGAGCCAGCGCCCATAGTGGCTGTAGCAGGGGGTCGCCGGTCCGGTCGAAGCACCCTGCTGGCGAGGTGTGCAGGTGGGCAAATTAGTCTGTGGAAGTAAAAAGGGTGGTGGGGGGGACATGTTAGCTTTGCGAGCGCAGGTCTCTACCAAGGGAACACCAATTTGCGGAGCCACCGATGGTGAGCATCCGTGCCACGGAGCTTGGGCCAACACCACCTGCTCGTCTGCCAACATAAAAGCGGACTTCAGCCTGTCAATGCAGACGGTCTCCCTACACCCCCCCAAGTCTAACACAAAATGCTTTGCCCCAGTTTCCAGCACCTTGAACGGGCCGTCGTGCGGTGGGCGCAGCGGGGTCTGGTGTGCATTGTGCCTGACAAAAACAAACCTGGCGCTCTGTAAGTTTTCATAAAGAAGGTGCGGGAAAAACAATGGTGGGCCGGGCCCGGCACATTAACAGCCTCCGTACTGTACAAAAATTGCGCGGGTGGGTCAGCTCCGGGCGCAGGGTTTTCCAGTAAAAGTTCCCTGGCAATCTGCAGCGGCTGAGAAAAAACGAGTTCTGCTGGGGAGGCTGCTAGATCCTCCTTAGGCGCGGAGCGCAACCCTAAAAGAACCCAGGGCAAACAGTCGACCCAATTTGCATCCGTGAGCGAAGCTCTGAGTGCTGCCTTAAGCAACCTATGAAAACATTCGCATAACCCGTTAGCCTGGGGATTGTACGCAGTAGTGCGGTGGATTTTGACCCTCAGGCTCAGGGCCGTCGCAGACCAGAGTTCCAAAACAAACTGCGGACCCCTGTCGGAAGTGATGTCCGATGGGGATCCGAACCATGCAACCCAAGCCGACAAAAAAGCACGAGCCACTTCCGCGGATGTGGTGGAAGCCAGCGGGACCACTTCAGGCCAACGTGTGGTGCGGTCCACGACCGTCAAAAGGTGCGTGAAACCTTGCAACGGCGGGAGAGGTCCCACCAAATCTACGTGGATGTGGTCGAACCTCCTTGCTGAGATTTGGAATGGCTCGGGGGGGGGGGGCTTTGGTGTACTTGTGCACTTTGGCCCGCTGGCACGCGATGCACACTGCAGCCCACTCTTTTACATCCTTGCACAAGCGCGGCCAGACAAATTTTGCCTCCACCAGTTTAACCAAGGCGCGCACACCGGGATGCAAAAGGGAGTGGACTGACTCAAAAATGCGGCAGTGCCAAGAGCTCGGAACCACCGGGCACGGGCGACTGGTGGCGATGTCGCAGAGCAAAGGAGGGCACCCTTCTTGCACCATCCTGCTCTCCAGCTTTAACCCAGTAGGCGCGGACTGGAGCGCGCAAATGTCCGCATCCCCGGTTTGCTCCGCGGCCATGGCAGGGAAATCTATTCCCATGTAGATCGGGGAGACTTACGCGCACAACAGGCAATCGGCCATGATGTTGAGCTTACCGGCAACGTGTTGAATGTCAGTCGTGAACTCCGAGATCGCAGCCAAATGCTGTTGCTGCCAGGCCGACCACGGTTCCGAGACCTTGGACATCGCATACATTAGCGGCTTATGATCCACAAACGTGATGAACTCGTGCACTTCTAGCCAAAACTGGAAATGGCGTGTCGCCAGGTGGAGAACCAACAATTCTCTGTCGAACGTACTGTATTTGTGTTTGTTGTTGTGCAAAGTACGACTGAAAAATGCAAGCGGCTGCCACAAACCGGAGACGTACTGCTCCACCACTGCCCCTATGAAAACATCAGACGAGTCAGTGGTGAGCGCTATTCGCACTGACGGGGCAGAGTGGGCTAGCAAAGTGGCGTTAGCGAGCACTGTTTTGGCGTCTGTGAAAGCCTGGACTTGCTCGGGGGTCCAGTCGATGTTTTCTGCTGGCTTCTTTTTCTTAAGCGCGGTGTACAACAGCTGCAGCAGCTGGGGTGCCCAGGGGAGGAAACGGTTATAAAGTTGACCATGCCCAAAAATTCCTGTAGGGCCCTCACAGTCTGTGGATGCGGAAAATCCGACACAAGCATGCACCTTATCCGGCAGAAGAATTGCACCCTCCAGCAAAATGCGATGACCCAAAAAATCAATTACTGGCACACTGAACTGGCATTTCGCCAGGTTAACTATAAGCCTGTGCGCTTCCAACCTCTGGAAAACCATTTTAAGATGGGCGAGGTGCTCCTCCTCGGACGCGCTAGCCACCAGAATGTCGTCCAAGTAGATAAAAACGAAGGGCAGGTCACGGAGCACTGTGTCCATCATTCTCTGAAAGATTTGCGCCACACCCTTTAATCTGAACGGCATGCATAAAAACTCAAAAAGGCCGAAAGGAGTTATTACTGTTGTTTTAGGAACATCCTCCGTGCACACCAGGACCTGGTGGTAAGCGCAGACCAGATCCACTTTTGAAAAAACATGCATCCTGGCCAGCTGTACGGAAAAATCCTAGATGTGTGAAATGGAATACCGATCGTGTTCTGTGGCGTTGTTCAAGTGCCGAAAATTGCCGCACGGTTGCCACGACCCATTGGCCTTAGGCACTATGTGTAGTGGGGACACATCAGGGCTCTGACAAGACTCCAGCTTCGCCACCTACGCTCCATCCTCAACATCAAGTGGCAAGATCGTATCCCAGACGTTGAGGTGCTGCGTCATAAACACAGTCAGTGTTGAAGCCCGAATTACAGTATCACAGCTCCGCTGGGCAGGCCATGTACGTCGGATGGCCAACAGTAGACAGCCAAAAGCTGTGTTCTACTCGGAACTGAGCCAAGGAAAAAGGAGCCATGGAGGACAAAAATTGCATTCCAAAGATGTCTTAAAGCGCCATATGAAGAGAACTGGCATCCTCTATGATACTTGGGAGGAAGAGGCACTCCGGAAAGTCAGTTGGTGAGGACTGTTGAAGAAAGCAACGTCAGCCGTAGAAGAGCAACGCCAGCAAGGATATCAGCGTGCACATGACCAATGACATTCAGCAACTACTTCAAGCATTTTCTGGTGCAACAACTGTCAGCGTTTCTGCAGATCCCAAGCGGGTCTGATTGCCCACACAAGAGCCTGCTTGAGATAGACCTCAACTCAAACACAAGACAAGACAGTCATCTTCGGCAACAAAGGGTAGCCGTAAGTAAGTAAAGGGATGCCCACGGGCTGTTGGAGCGCCTGACAATGCCCAGCTGCTCTAAGTTGGCAAACTCCTCCCGCGTGCTGGCCAGTTTAACCGCATCCAGGCACCGAGGCGCACGAACACCGGCGGGCCTTTTGTTGTTATGAAATGCTCAACCCTGTGTTTGGTTACCGTAGCCGAAAAACTCGAGACCGTGAGTGCTGGGAACTGTGAAAGTAAATGCTGGTGCTTACCCCCTGGAGCTACAACGTTAGCCAGTGTTGTTGGCCCAGCTCTCCGAGCTGAGCAGGGCAGGGAAGAAAAAGAGACAGCATCCACTAAATGTCTGTTGACAACATCAACTAACAACCCACAAGCACATAAAAAAAATCTGCACCTAAAATGGGGGCAGAGCACGCAGCTACCACAAAGTCCCACTGATAATTGCATCCATGCAAGCATATTGTCAGCGTCTGTTCACCAAACGTCCTGATGGTGGATCCATTAGCGGCCGTGAGCTCAGGACCGCTGCCTCCTGCCGACCTGTCTGCTCTGACCAGCAGGATGAGGCTCTTCTGGGAACCAGAGTCCACCAAAAAACGTCTCCCCGAACGTGTGTCCGTGATAAAAAAAGCAGCTTGTTCCTGTCGCCAGCGGTCACAGCTGCTACTGACTGCTGGCCATGCCGTCCGTCCGGCTTCTTTAATTGGCACAGCAGCAGACAGTGTTGGGCATCCGAGCTGAAGCAGCGATGATAGAAACAAAGCGCCCTGTTCCTGCGCCTCTTGGCATCTGTCCCAGCCACCACCAACAGCTCCGTGACCTCGTTGGAGTCCTTCATGGATGCCGGTGCCACTTCGTGCACGCTGAGAGCTCTGGTTGCTAGGATGATGCGGTCCGCTTCCTGCGTCAGGGCATGGTAGTCCTTGGTTTCCAGCTGCGGGGAGTTGGCCAGGATCGCCCCCGCTGTAGCCAGTAGGTTCCTGAGGAACAGGTGGGCGAACAGGAAGGACTCGTCATTCTTCTCCATCAATGCTAACATGCTCTCCATGAGCTCCACGGCTGATCTGTCACCTAACTCTGAACGTATTAGGAGTCTCTCTGCGCTCTCACTGTCTGACAGGGTATAACACTGGAGTAGCATATTTCCCCTGGGCTGGTGGCTTCTGGAGCAGGCTCGTTACCTGTTGTGTGGTTGCACATCCAGCGCAGCGACCACATGGTAATATTTGTGTCATCCATTGTGATCCCGTGGAGTGCGAACTGGGCTTTTACAAGCAAGAACCACGCGGTCGGATTATGAAGCCAGAAGTCTGGGAGCTTGACTGTGACAGCGCAACCGGCGCTGGTGTTCTCCTTCTGGGTTGTCTCCAGGGTGGTGCTTGGCTCATTCTCCATCGCACGTTAGGGTCACCAATGTGGAAGATGAAAGCAGATGAGGCAGCGAGCTGAACAATACATGAACTTTATTCACCTTCCAATATCAAGTACAGAAAATACTCTATCTGGGTCTCTGGGCACCTCCTTTTTATACCCTTTATTTCTGTCCCATGAGACCCAGAGAACCAAAACAATACACTCAGTGCACAAAGACATGTGTGGCACATTAACATCATATAACACCAGTCCTGCTTCTCACACCCTCTCTTCCTCTAGCGAACTCTGGTGTCTCCCGAACTCCCCTGGGGGGCGGATAGTCCTTTCTGTTACATCTGAGACCCCCCGTTGCCACTTCCTCCTTCAGTCTTTTGTTCCCTCTCCCCCCGGCTTCCAACTCTGGGTGGAGAACCCCACACACAGTGCCACCACAATCTCTTTATATTTGTTTTTAAACGGAGTTATGTTTGGACATTGTTTGAATTCCACAGTTTGACACCACATATAGATATGGAGAAACCTCTCCAGGTTGTTCGAATAGAGTACATCTTTAAATTTAAAGTGCCTCATAAATTATTGCCCCTCTCTTTCACAAAAAAATTCTCCAATGGTTCTGGGTAACAGATTATTACTTATTAATGGCGTTTTTAGCTCTACAATGTCAAAAAATGTTAGCGTTTTTAACTATAAAAACTGCATGAATGCGCTTATTGAATTTTACATTATGTACAGTATAATTCCTATGGCTCTTTTTTGCAGTAGATACAATGGTTGCAAAGAACTTTTATATGTATTTCCCCAGACCTCCACACAGCAACTTGTATATGGTAACACCAAGGAACAGTAAAGAATGAAAAGTGATTTTTTATTTATTACATGGTTAGCTTTGGATAAAACTGAAATGATTTTTGACAGTTGGTTTTGAATGTTTAATGTGAAGTTTCCTCATTTTGTCATCTATTGTCACACCCAAGAATTTAATGTCATCTACTCTTTCTATGTTGACCCCTTTTATTTGTATCTGAATTTTTTTATTTTTTTATTTTACGAAGACAAAATACATGGTAATGTGTTCGTGTTCCAAACAAAATACCACTAAAATACAAAGTAACAAAACTATCAAAAATAAGAATAGTGACTGTTTTATTCTGTTCATAACTTTGTTTTTATTTTAAATTTCCCTCTCCTTCAGTCCAGTCAGTCATCAAACTATTTTTTTTATTTTACTCATTTCTGAGGTGATCAGATTCAAAAGCAAGTTGCAACTGTTTTCTTACAAATACAGTATGCCAATTTTGTGAGGTTTTGGTGCAGCTAGACATTTTAGTCTGAGGAAAATACTACACACAAACTAGCCACATGTACCCTCTAATATAGCCAAATCATATGAAGAAACAGTAATAACATTTATTGAGCCAGAACAGAAAAAATTATTTCAGAGCCTGACCAATATGTCGTTGGGTCAGCATTATTGGCTGATATTAGCTATAGCTTGCCAATCTATCGCTAATTATCCATATGAGGCAATAAATAAGGTGGGGAAAAGTACAAGAATGTCTGCTTATTTTACTCATAAAGGTGACTAAATTCTACATGTGGTCATATAACTTCACAAACACACACACTTTAGTACAAATCAACAATCAATGGATTGAGCTGTAACTCATAACCTGAGTCACAGTCCTTCAGAGATGAAGAACACAATACCACCCACTGTTAGATCCTGATCAGTGTTGTCTCATACTGAGGATAGTCAAGTAGAAGTAATTAAGGAAGTTACTGCTGCTGTGCCATGCGTGTAATCCTATATAGGTGGACACTTCTGGTTTGAGATAGATGTTGTTCAATCAAGTCACTCTGAAACTTTATATCAGAGCAACCAAGTTTATATCATCCACTAGAGACTACGTGAAATCTTAGGCATTTTGGAGAGGTTGCTGTTGGCTTTAAGTAGCTAAAGATACACGGACACCGGGCCTCACGCAAGAACATGTGTAAATCACACATATTTTGTTGTGTTAGTACTAACAAGCCACTCCTGATTCAACAAACGCTCGTATGTCCTCCAAACGTGTGTAAACAATGTATAAAAATGGTGGATTCCATTCATGCGTGAGTGAGGGGGTGTGCATGTAAAATGAAGATTTGCATAGTTTATGCCCTAAAACTACCATATAAGGTCACACTTTCCGGGTGGGGGTGGGTCTTGTCTTGCCTTGTCATACCACCTTTACTCATGGTGCAGACAAACTACAGTGGTGCATAAAAGTGATCTAACACTCAAATATCACAGCATCCAAACCTTTGTCCATATGTAAAACAGTAACACAGAGTACACTTACACTCTTAACTAAGGAGGAGGTGCTCATTTTAAAACATTTAACATGTCCCATCGGCTGCAGGGGCTGCTGGGAAATGGGAAGCCTGTTTTCTTTTTGGGTACCAAACTGATACATTATGGGACCCCAAAATGCAATCATGCATAGAGACCCCAAAACCAGGAAACATGACGTGTCGTGATGGCACATTTAAACAATTTGGGCTATTTTTGCATCTGATATGATTTGAACATTGATGGAAGGATACTGGTTTTAATTATTTTTAACTATATTTTAATTTTAATTATAACTTGAATCAACATATAGAATCTTGTTGACTAATTATTAGTTTATAGGGTTTATACTCTTATACTTGATTCTGACAAATAAAATATAGTGCCATTTAGTGAAAACTAAGGTTAAGGGGGCGGCTGTGGCGCAGGTGTAGTGTAGCCGACTACTAATCGGACGGTCAGTGGTTCGATTCCCATTCTGTCTGCAGTCTGCATATCGAAGTGTCCTTGAGCAAGACACTGAATCCCCAGTTGCTCCTGGTGGGTCAAGTCAGCGCCGGTGCATGGCAGCTCCACCACCATCAGTGTGTGAATGTGTGGATAGCAGGATCTGTAAAGCACTTTGGTCATCCAGAAATGAGTAAAAAGCACTATATAAGTGAACGTCATTTACCAAACTAAGGTTAGAATAACAGTGAACTATTTACACATGACTCGAACAACTGGTCTGGACCACTCACAAATTTTGTTAGTAAATGTAATAAATTTCTAGATACTAACAGATTGGTGAATCCCAAAAGTTCACGTAAATTGATTGTACGTCACATTTACAAACAAATCTGTTAGTACTAACAGTTCTTGCATGAGGCCCAGTGTATCACGTTTTCTATGATGTTTGAGGATAAAATCCTGGCGTTTATTCTCTTAATGCAGTAAGTCTGTATTTGCAGAAACAAATTTTCATGAAAAAAAGGATCATTTCTTTTGAAGTGGGGTTATGTGAAATACTGATTAGCCATGCAATTATCTTAAGTAGATGGTTGTCTGGCTTCTCTCCTTTTAGAGAATGAGAGTAGACATCTGAGCACAGTGAGGGCCACTATGGAGAGTAACAGACTCATATTTAGAGCCAATTTTTACCATCTAAAAATACTGACAATGAATTAACTTTACTACAGTTCAAGAGAGTTCTATTTCAAATTCATACCACATCACTTCTGCATCAAACAGTACTTTACTTTAGCATTAAAATTTCAACCAAAGAATGCTGTTGCTATACAGCATTGCACAACGGCTGCCACTGTACCCCTCCACCAAGCAGCCGAGTCTTCATAGAGAAGTTGAAGCAAAGCAGCATCCAATGCAGTGCTGCAGCACAGCAACACAGATGTTCTTTGGTTGAAAACATAGTGCTATAGTAACACCCTGTCTGATGCTGACGTGAAACGACTTGAATTAGTTTCAGACTGCGCTCTCTCAAACTGCAGTGAGGTTTTTGAAGTTTAGGTATTTTTAGAAAGTGATTAGTTTGAGTGATTGGCTCTAATCATGAGTCCATTACACTCCACTGCAGCCCTGACTCTGTGCTCAGTTTTCCTCCTCCAATCTCTGAAAGGAGAGAAGCCGGACCACTGACTACTTAAGGTAATTCTGAGACTACTCCGAAGTATTTCCCATAGCCCTACTTTAAACGAATTGAACTATCCTTTCAATGCTTCAGTGGTAAATTTATATCAGATCCTCCACCACTCTGCAACTTATTTTACTGTGGTTCCACAGACTGCTGGTGAAATAAAAGCACCAGGGGGTGCTGATGCCTCAGTGCATGTCTGCAGACAGACACGCTCACCCATACACAGACACACTGACAAACTACCGTATAAAGGAAGACTCAGCATTAAACTGCATTCACTGTCTGGATATGAAGAATATTACATTAGTGGAAATGTTTAAAGAAAACCTGAAGGCAGATCTTTTCAGTCTGGCTTTTACTTAAAGGTCATATAATGTGCATTTTCCAGGGATTCATTTTAAGTTGTGACATCCTCAAGGACATATATATTTGTATCCCACGATGGGCACGCAAATCCTGTGCTACACTCGCATGTCAGTTATCCATGATAACTGTGAAATCTGGACCCTCTCTCCTCATTCCAGCTGTCATTTTATCATCAGACGTCAAGCGAGATCGAACACAGAGGAGAAGCACAGAGACTGCTGGATGAGGAGGCTGCCTCCGAGTCCTCCGCATCAGACACAGCAGGCTCTGGGACTGGCTCTGCCTCCTCTGTAGGGGCCTGTGGGGCAGGGACAGCAATCCCCCCTCCGCTCCCCAGTCCCTGACCTTGCCTTTCTTGCCCTTGGGTGGCATGGTGACACTGCTGGTCACAGCTGTGTCACCATGTGTCAGCAGTGTGTCTATATATATTTATAGTAATATGTACATATGTATACTAGCTGTTCTTGTTTTTTCTTGCCTTCTGATTGTTGCTCTGAGTGTTGCTATCCCTGTGCTGTTGCAATCCTGGAATTTCCCCATTGTGGGACTAATAAAGGCTTATCTTATCTTATCTTATGTTAGAAAATGACCGGGCCATTCTCGCCTGTCTCACACATGGAATATCTTGTCCTTTGTGTCTCAGTTTCAAAGGTCCCAAACCCCTCACAAAGTTGTTGTCCAAAACACCCACTGCAACTCTGTGACTATTCTGAGAGAACATTTGTCGCACAAATTTTTAGAACATGTTCAAAACTCCTGCGACACAAAAGCGAAGCTATGCAGCTCACAAGAGAAAATTGCGAACCCCTGCAAACACTTGGAAATATTCTCGAGCTGTCACAGGCCAGTGAAATACTACCTTGAGGCTTTGTTTTGCTAACTTAGAGAACTAAAGGTGGGGCTTGTTGGCTTGTGACATCATAAAAAAAGGAAGCACAATCATCTTGTTTCCTCAAGAGCTTAACTCAATAAAGGCAGTGTGTACTTTAACAGTGTACAAGTGACCCATCTCTGATCTACACCAAAAATTATTCTGTGCATAAAACAGCATGGTCAGGGTTTTTAGATACAGTCTTCATCGGTGTAAATTAATGTATTGGCATTTGTAAATATTTTTCATTAGAAACTCCATGCAGCAGTGCAGTCAGCATATGTAGAGTCTGACTGGCAGCTCAACTGTACCTTCTCAGCCTGGGCTTCCAACGACTTCAAGTTGTTGGTGACATTTTTCAACTCTTCCTCAAGGTCAGCTGATTTACTGAACAATCAAGGAAATGAGGAAAGGAAAAGAGGAGAAAAGGCAGTGATTTGAAAGTAGGACAGCAGAAGAGATCAAGTCCTGACTCAAGGATTGCCATATTGTTTAACACAACAGCAATGGCATTAATCTGACCCTTAATAAGTGGTATCCTCAGTATTCTAAATGGAAAATTTCAGTAGGAGAGTAATGTAAATTAGTCATGAAAATAATCATTGGGAGGGTTGAAATTTAAAGAATAGGCCACTAATTCTATTTTTCCCAAGATGTCAGGAAATACAGTATTTTCAAAAGACAAAAGGTACGTCTATTGTGTAAATACATTTTATATCTTTTCAACCCTACCTATTGCTCAGGACACAAGGACTCGCCACTATTACTAAAACACATCACAACTATATTGTATTCTGAAAAATCAATCACTTGTATACCAATACAAAGGAGCCATTAATTAAACAGGACAAAGTTGTCCGTAAGTCAGAGCTATTTTTAAAATTTGCTGAAAGCATCAGTAGTTCTGAACACATCTTTTTCATTAGAGCCCTTTAAAAAAACCTACTAAAATTAATGGTCTTGGGAAAACTGGATTTTGAAAAACAATCAACCAATTGCCTGTGATGGACCACTCTGAGTGACTGGCCAACTGGCCTGTCAATCATCTAGCACTCCTCCTTATAAACAGAGTCACTTTTTGTTTCTGTCGCTGATAAAGAGGAAACACCACAGAGAGAAACGAGAAAGAATAATGGCAGACCTCGCTGTTGAGTCTGAATGGTGAGGTCAGAAAGGGAACATGCAATTTAGACAAAATCAACAGTGAAACAGAGATGCTGCAGGATCAGAGGAGCAAAAAAGGAGCCACAATTTGTCCTAAGTGGACATGGTTTAGCAAGTACCTTTTCCTCACCGCACATCATTGACTTCAAATTTTGGTCCATTAATTTGAACTCCTCCTCCAGCTCCCTCACTCGTCTGCAAGGGTTAGTGCAAGAGATGCAGAGTTGGCAGGGTAGTAATAAGTGCAAGTTTAACAAAAGCAGTGGTGATGCATTCACAGTGCAATATTGAGCACATACACACGTTCTTATGTGATTAGTGCACTTGTTATGTTCAGCAGGAATACTTTGCAACTATGCTGTAATCACTGGATGAATAACTGATTAGTTCATTACATGAAAATTTACCATAAAATTTTGGTACCCAATTAATGAGTTATCATTTACAGAGCAAAAATGCCAAATATAGATGTTCAAACTTCTCCATTGTTCAGATTTGCCACTGTTGTTAAAGTTTTATATTATATGACACTGAAAAAAAAAGAATCAGAGAATTAGAGTGCCCATGACATGCCCCTTTTCCCACCCACACACGCAGCCCCCAGAGGTGTGAATGAAACGTCTGGGACATGTTTTGGTTAGAACACATCACAGATTAAATACTGCAGCACCACTGTCCACCCAGCTTTCCTAAAAATGACCACTTTTCACTACAGCCTCCTTCTTTCTCCATTTCTGAGGTCTGTTGATGGAGCTGACGCCATATTGAGGATAACATTAAATAGCTAGCAGCTACTTGCTCCAGTAGCAAATACAGCCTGAGCTAACTAATGTAAAATTGGCTGGAAGTGAAAGTGTAACAGTCCAAACAAAGTTTTTCAGAGACAGGGGTGAGTGCGACCGATAAGACATGATCAGTCTCTGGGGTGTAGCGCAAAAACTATTCCGAATGAGTGGATGGTTAACCAACGACAGTTAACTATTGCAATTTCCACCCAGATTACAAAAAACACTGTAAAATAAACTAAAATAACCTCTAGAAATGAGATATATGGTCAAGATGACCCAGCTGGGGTCACAGACAGTAAGGTGAATACATTATACAGAAACACCCGCCTCCCCAAAAATCAACCACCATCAGCCAGTCAAGCTAATGCCAGTGCTTTGATCTGCTGAGCTATGCCAACCATTGGGGTGCCTAGAAAATTGCCCCTCTACAGCCAGCTAGCACCGCTCCAGGGCCAAAACTAACAAAACAGGCCAGAAGAGATTAGGGGGGAGGATGTGGAGGTGGCTGAGGACTACAAATACCTGGGTGTGAGGATCAGCAACGGGCTGGACTGGAGATCCAACACCGATGCTGCGCACAAGGGGATGAGCAGACTCTACTTCCTGAGGAAGCTGAGATCTTTCAACATGTGCAGCAGGATGCTGGAGCTTTTCTACCAGACCACTGTCACCAGCACCATCTTCTTTCCTACTGTCTGTTGGGGTTGCAGTATCAGAGCCAGCGACACCAAAAGGCTTGACAAGATTATCAAGAGGGCTGGTTCTGTAACTGGTCTCAGGCCGGAGACCTTTGAGACTGTGGTGGAGAGGAGGATAACTGCGATCCATCATGGACAATCCTGATCACCCCCTCCACCACACACTGGACAGACAGCGGAGCACTTTCTCCAGTAGACTACTACAGCTTCGCTGTCGAACGGTTAGGTACAGGGAATCTTTCCTGCCACATGCCATTTCACTGTACAATAACTCACTCTGATGTTGTATTCTGGTCATAACTATGCTGCCATACTGCACCTTACAGTCTAATTGGTACCTCACATTTCACTCTGCTCCTGATAGTCCTGCATTGTGCAGCGGGTATGATTCATGTGTCTATATAGGTTATCATATATTAAGCTATGATGAATATACAGACGTGGACAAAATTGTTGGTACCCCTCTGTTAATGAAAGAAAAACCCACAATGGTCACAGAAATAACTTCAGTCTGACAAAAGTGGTAATAAATAAAAAGTCTATGAAAATTAACCAATGAAAATCAGACAATGCTTTTGAATTGTGGTTCAACAGAATTATTTTAAAAAACAAACTCATGAAACAGGCCTGGACAAAAATGATGGTACCCTTAACTTAATATTTTGTTGCACAACTTTTTTGAGGCAACCACTGCAATCAAACGATTTCTGTAACTGTCAATGAGACTTCTGCTCCTTTCAGCAGGTATTATGGCCCACTCCTCATGAGCAAACTGCTCCAGTTGTCTCAGGTTTGAAGGGTGCCTTCTCCAGTCAGCATGTTTCAGCTCCTTCAACAGATGTTCAATAGGATTTAGATCAGGGCTCATAGAAGGCCACTTTAGAATAGTCCAATGTTTCGCTCTTAGCCATTCTTGGGTGTTTTTAGCTGTGTGTTTTGGGTCATTATCTTGTTGCAAGACCCATGACCTGCGACTGAGACCAAGCTGTCTGACACTGGGCAGCACATTTCTCTCTAGAATACCTTGATAGTCTTGAGATTTCATTGTACCCTGCACAGATTCAAGACACCCTGTGCCACATGCAGCAAAGCAGCCCCAGAACATAACAGAACCTCCTCCATGTTTCACAGTAGGGACAGTGTTCTTTTCTTGGTATGCTTCATTTTTGTGTCTGTGAACATAGAGCTGATGTGCCTTGCCAAAAAGTTCCAGTTTTGTCTCGTCTGTCCATAGGACATTCTCCCAGAAGCTTTGTGGCTTGTCAACAAGCAGTCTGACAAATTCCAGTCTGGCTTTTTTATCATTTGTTTTCAACAGTGGTGTCCTCCTTGGTCGTCTCCCACGAAGTCCACTTTGGCTCAAACAACGACGGATGATGCGATCTGACACTGATATACCTTGACCTTGGAGTTCGCCATGAATGTGTTTAGAGGTTGTTCTAGGCTCTTTTGTTACCATTCGGATTATCTGTCTCCTCCTGCGGCCACATCCAGGGAGGTTGGCTACAGTCCCGTGGATCTTAAATTTCTGAATAATATGTGCAACTGTAGTCACAGGAACATCAAGCTGCTTGGAGATGGTCTTATAGCCTTTACCTTTAACATGCTTGTCTATAATTTTCTTTCTAATCTCCTGAGACAACTCTCTCCTTTGCTTCCTCTGGTCCATGTTCAGTGTGGTACACACCATGTCACCAAACAGCACAGTGACTACTTGTCACCCTTTAAATAGGCCGACTGACTGATTTCAAGTTTGTAGACACCTGTGATGTTAATTAGAGGACACATCTTGGTTGAACATGTCCCTATGGTCACATTATTTTCAATAGGGGTACCATCATTTTTGTCCAGGCCTGTTTCATGAGTTTGTTTTTTAACATAATTCTGTTAAACCACAATTCAAAAGCATTGTCTGATTTTCATTGGTTAATTTTTATAGAATTTTTATTTATTACCATTTTTGTCAGATTCAAGTTATTTCTGTGACCATTGTGGGTTTTTCTTTCATTAACAGAGGGGTACCAACAATTTTGTCCACGTCTGTAGGCTTTTATAGTTGTGTTAGTTTTACTTTCCATGTTTAATCCCTTTGTCTGTCATGTGTGTTTCTGTCGTTTGGTTGTCTACTGTCATGCTGCTGTTACACTGTAATTTCCCAGTTTGGGATCAATAAAGTACATCCATCTATCTATCTATCTATCAGAATGACAAGAGACATATTAGAAAGTGTGATTTAATGAAGCAGTGGTCTAGTAGAGTGACTATGTTTTTTCAGAGAAGAACCAGAAAAGTCCAGTCAGAGAGCAAAGCTAAACTCTATAGTAGCTCATTAGGCATATCTTGATTTAGACAAGGGCTGTGTATCAATTAAAATTGTTTTTAATTAACTGCACATTTTTCTATGATTAATTGCAATTATTTGCTAAAATTACAATGAAGAATCAATGAAAAATAAGTACTCTAAAGCAACTTGTAATTGCATTTTTTTTTTTTCATAAAATAGATCTGCAACCCTCATACAAAATACTGCTAGAGTACAACCAGAGTGGTGGCCTAGTGGCAGAGCATCTGTCCCACAGCAGGGAGGTTGTGGGTCCTCATCCCAGCTGAATCACAACGAAGATTAGATAAAAATGGTACTTTCTGCCTTCTAGCTTAGTGCTCAGCATAATAGAATGGGGAAAGGAAAAAGTTAATAGCCACTGAAGACGGAAGACATCAGCCCCAGGAGACTGGCTGCAAAATGGGATGTCTATGCACCTACAGTACAATCATATGGCTGTGCAATAGAGAGCCTAAGTCACACCCCTTCTACGTCTGCATATGGGACCTTACTTCAGAAAAAAATCTCCATTGGCGTGAATGGCAAGAGAACTTATTTTTTGATCCTGATCGAGTTTTGCCACGAGTTACTATATGATGTTTGTCAATTTAAAAGATAATTTTCCACATAAATATTGCAGTAGGTTATTGTCTAACTATTAAAGTATAAGGTTGTGAAAATACGTAAATTGAAAGACTACAAACAGACTCACACAAGTTACATCATCATTTTCAAAGAGCACCCAGGGGAAGTAAATAACAATCATGTGGATTAGCTGCAGCTCTCAAAATACATTTGTGTTGTTTTTTCTCCTCTTTGGATCCTTCTTTCATCGGTCAGAAAACGGGCTGAGCTTTGAGAGAGGAGCCACTATAATCGTGTTTGGTGACGTGTATAGTCAGAGACGAGGGACTGTAGTCTACAAAATGGTTTAAAAAACGAAATATGACTCTTTTATTATATGACAACCTACAACTTTAATGACATGGAAAATTATCTTTTAAATTGACAAACATCATATGTGTAACTCATGGCAAAACTTGATCAGGATGAAAAGATAATTTCTATCTTGCCATTCACTTCAATGGAGATTTTTTCTGATTTAAGGTCCCATATGCAGAAGTAGAGGGGGTGTGACTTAGGTTCTCCATTAATACGACAGCCAACTGAACCCACAACAAGTGCCAGAGTGTCAGAATTTGAGCCAATCAAAGGGCAAAATACAGTGCCACTGTCTAAGTCTGTTTGATCAATGACCCACCTGCACTGGTGGTACTGCACTGAAATAAAGTCATCCGTCAGGGAGACCTGGATGTCTCACCAATAGCAGCTGGGTGTTTTGCTCTCAGGTGATACAACAGAGATGAGTTGCTTCGATGATAATAAAATGCAGCTCTGCAGGATGCGCATATAACTTTTGTATTGTCCAAAGAGCCATCTGGTGCTCTTCTGAAGGACAACTTTCCATCTAAAAGTGGGTTTTTTTTGTTGTTGTTGTTTATCCATCTCCATCATTAACCCTTAACGTAGCCACAGGAAGAAGTACTTGTGACCATAAGCCAGCTTCAAGGTGCATTAGCACCATCAACTGAGCTGAAGTGTGGACAGGAGATAATGCAGGAAAATAACAGAAAGTGATGTGAAGGTGATAATTTCTTAAACAATGTGTTACTTGAACAACATCAATCAAGAAAAGTTAATATGTTAATATTCCCAGCCCTAATTTACATGCTTATGGGGATACTCCCACACCTTGAAGATGCGTGCTTCCTGAAAAACTTGGCCAATTAAATAAAGTAGCCACTAATGACATAATAGTGTGCAAGTCTGATAAGATACAGTCTTGTGGGAGTACACAAGACTTAGACAAAATGAGTTTATTTTTAAAAGAATTACTACAAAATAGTTATGCCTCATTTTATTATAGCCTTTGGGCACTTTTAAAATGATATTTCATTCTAACATTGTAGATAAGTCAGAAATCATGGAAAAGCATGCCATGGTCACTTTAATAAACACTGATAATGGTAAGAGCCAGTTTTAAAAATCATTGTGACATTATGTCAAAGCAACAGTTACAGTTCCTGCTTCTAACAAATGGGGCATGAATGATATTGTTTAATTGCTACAGTTGTAAAAATAGAATCTCTACCATGACAACATGAATAGTGCACAGCAGCTCTGTAACTTCTACTATTTGGTGACTTACGCCTCAGCCACTTCAGCACGCTCCTCTGAACGCTCCAAGTCAGCCTCCAGGATCACCAGTTTACGTGCAACCTGCATTCACACACACACACACACACACACACACACACACACACACACACACACACACACACACACACACACACACACACACACACACTTTTCAACAAAAGTACAACAGCAAGTCTCTAATATAACAGTTAAGCAGTTCATTTAAATTTAAATGAGTAAAACATAAAGTATATACGTGAAATTAGCTTTTAGACACAGTTTGAATCAGTTGGATAATTATTCAAAATATGTTGAGCAAAACCAAAAATTCATTGGGTTCTAATGTGGCCTCAACCTACCTAGGCCTAGACATTAAGAGGTAATTACAATTTACCACAGGATTTGAACTTGTGAATTATGTTATTATTTAGAATTCAGTTGGACAATGTAGATATTTTAAAACTATTCAGTTTTAAAGCCTACAGGAACATGACACAGTCAACCCACCTCTTCATATTTGCGGTCAGACTCCTCAGCGATGTGTTTGGCCTCCTTCAGTTGCATCTCCTGGAGCTCCATCTTTTCTTCATCTTTTGTTGCTCTGTTTTCAATGACCTTCATTCCTCTAAATGACAAGAAAAAGAAGGACAGTATGTCTATGCAAAGTGTACACATCCTCTGGAATATATTTAAGCAATATGGCACAAAAGAGAGTAGAGTATCAGTGGATATAGCATCCAGATGATTCGGTCGTAGCCTCAAAGTGCAAGCAAACAGTCAAAGACATCACCGCAGTGCTACACTCATGATATCGCACGCCTACTCGTGTAATATTGCTTTTATACAACAGGTCCACAAACACAGTTTATAAGTTGTCAGTAATAAGGATCAACAGATTATGATTGTTTGCTTATTTAACACTGTTCGGCCAAGACAAGTATTGCTATGCAAAAACAAGTAGTTCCCAACTGTTACTCTGTTTCTGATGTTGGTAATAAACAGAAACATTGAGCATAAAATACGATAAAATAATTTTATTGTCATTTTACACATATGTTCAGTATAGTTTGCTTATTGTCCACCATTCATTCCTTTCCAGAGTCCACAGGTCAGGTCACTTTAGTTGAGTAGTGCGCCAACTAGCTAGCTAGAGTTCAAATGTTTCTGGTTTAAATTCTCTTCTCAGCCTTCTTACTGGCATCTAGAGATTAGTCAAGAGTAGGGATGCATGATATATATCAGCAAGCTATCGGTAGATAAAGCATTTAAAGTTATTTATCAGCATCAGTAAAAATTAATATTAGCAGCCAATACAATAACAAACTAATAGTTTTTTTTTTTTTTTTTTTTTTTTTTGAATGCAAAAGATGCAATAGACTTACACAATGGTCCTCTCCGGCATACAACTAGGAACATACCGGTCGCTATGGAGGGTGAGAATATGTATGGGCACATAATCATACCATGTAGGATAACTAAATAGACGGTTATGCTGTTTCATCCCACCTAGCAACAATGCTCTGCACTGTGTGTGTTTATATATTTACATATTTATTCCATCCAGCTACAATGCTCTGCACTGTGTGTCTGTGTGTGTGTGTGTGTGTATATATATATTTTATAGTAATATGTACATATGTATATTAGCTGCTCTTGCTTGCTTGTTTTTTTTTGTTTGTTTGTTTGTTTTTTTTTTTTTTTTTTTTTCTTGCCTTCTGATTGTTGCTCTGAGTGTTGCTATCCCTGTGCTGTTGCAATCCTGGAATTTCCCCGTTGTGGGACTAATAAAGGCTTATCTTATCTTATTACAGCGGACAGTCAGGGGTGACGCTCAGGTGTGACATTACACTTTTCCAACAGCGCGAAGGAATGACATCATCACGTCAGGCGGCATAGATAAGCAAACATGCCTGCCCCTACAGCTATGCAAGGAATATACAGCACCAGGAAAATAATCCACAGAGTCCAACAAGAGAAAGGCACAATGGCAAAGAAAAAAAGCTTAAGCTGCAGCCTCCTCCACAGTGCTCAAACAAAGACAACAAAAAAAAAACAAGACCGTGACCAACCGATGGCCAAAGGGACCACCCAGAACCCAACGGAGTCCATTGGTTCCAAAAACCAGCCACTTCCACTCACTGAAAACTTCAGCAGAAAAGCACCACGGACCCCATGAAGCCCCACCACACAAGCCCAGTCGCAGGTCATTTTCAGATTCAGCCTTACCCGAGTCAGAAGCTGCAATTTTTTAACATCACATTGAGGTAGTTCTAAGTTACTGCTTGAAAAAGATGCATCTTAGTAGGCTCCTATTTTGAAGTGATTTATTTGATCCAGTTTATATGATGCTGAGTTTAAGAAAGGCTGTAAAGCATATGCAGCTTTATTTCTGATTCTTTATTCAGTAGTGTAAAAATATTACATTGCCTATTTATGTTGGTGCAGACTGGGTTAGTTACTGTACAGTTGTACGGATGAATGCACTTTATTTTTACATGATCCCTGTAGACAGGTGGCATTTATTTACATGTTTCCTCTTGCTCTGATTGTGGCTGTTGTAATGAAAGTCACAGTAACAGTGTCCAAGCCTGTTAAAAGGAGGAAGTTCACATTTCTGTTGAACATGTTACTAAAAACAAATAATATGGATTTATTTTCATATTAAGTTGAGGTTGTCTTTATATACCAGTTAATCATCACCGTAAAACTAAAGAGGTGTAAATCGGTGGGGAAAATATGTACATATATATCGGTATTGACAATCGGCTACTTTCAAAGTGTCGGTTATCGGCAAAAATTCTACTATTGTGCATCCCTAGTCAGAAGCACTGCAGTAAGTGGCTTCATTAGAAACTATGTACACTATGAGGTTTTAGTCTAAAGTCTGGGGTAATTATTCTTCAAAAATGAAATGATACTGCTAACCAGACTAACTATTAGCATAAACCCAGAACACATAACACAGTCTCTTTGGTTGTTAAGTTTGTCTCTTTTCAAACAGCGCCTCACTGTGGAAATTAAAGCACACAACACACTGCAATGCTCATAAGAAGCTACTGATAGTTACTGTACTAGAAGATGTCTGAAGTGGAGTGATACAGATCCAGGGAAGACCCTGAGTGTGGTCATCAGCGAATAAAATAACTCCTGGAATCCCTCTTGTCCAATCAAAATGCTTAGTTGGAACTAGCTGTACTATAATCATTACTTTTGCTCAGTGAGGAGTTGGAATCTGTCACAATGAGAATCGTGATGCATAGAAAACAAAACTATTTAGTTTAATTATAATAACTGATACATGGAGTGTGAGGACAGTAGTTAGGGCTTCAGATGGGTCCACATAAAGTGTGTCACCTCTCGCTCTCGTCTGCAGCCTTTTCAGCCTCCTCAAGCTTCTGCAAAGCCGTGGCCAGTCTCTCCTGAGCTCGATCCAACTCCTCCTCTACCAGCTGGATACGCCTGTTTAGAGATGCCACTTCTGCCTCCGCCTGAAGGAACACACACACACACACACACACACACACACACACACACACACACACACACACACACACACACACACACACACACACACACTAATGGTCAGCCATAGAAGGCACAGCTCTGCCCTGCCTTAGCAAGTCATATTGCATTAAGGATGTGAACGTGCACATGTGTCGTCAGCTCCCAGACTGTTAAATATTTATATGCTATTCTGCCTTTAGCTAGTTCTATTGGTCCATAGCATATATACCATAAAGCAGGAGAATGACAGACGGGCTAACCAGCAGGATGATACCACTATAGCAGCTAAAACAGTTTTTGTTTGAAGAAAAGTATCAACTTTTAAGAAACAGGAGACCAATCCTGACCGATAGGACCTCCAACAAAGGAAAGGACAGAAAAAAAGGACCTGACCCTTAATAATATGACCTTAAAGCAACACTATGTAAGATTTTCACTTTAAAATAATGTTTCCAAACATATTTTCATGGTACAGCAACCTTTGACTGAGTGAATGTCACTTCCCCCATAGCCTGAGTGGACCTACGTTGTCTGCAACAGCTCTGTTCTTGATCGGGACATTGAAAAGACTACAGCTGTGGCAACTCTGATCTCGGTCCCAACAGCAAATCATGGGGGACAACTGTAACAAAGCACTCAGTCACTGACTGTTGGGACTGAGGTCATAGTTGCTATAGTTGTGGTATTTTCAATGCTCTTATCTGGAACAAAAACGTTACATACTGTACTACTGCTTAAAGTTTCCAATTTTACCTAAAACAAATGAACTATAATTTCAAAAAAATAATTAAGTGTTGTCTGATGCAGAGATGGATGGGTGGGTGGATGCATGCATGCATGGAAAAAGTTGAATAAAATGACTTACTTTTGGGAGGACCTACATTTGCTTCTAATTGTACCGTTTGCCCTCTCATCATTCAGCAGAAATTAAATAACTTTATACTTCTTGTCAAGGACGTGTGCAGGTCTGGGCCATTGTTGCTTGGGCAACAGCACAGTACTGCTGTCATTTAATAAATTTTGCTTGCTGGAACTGCTGTATAAAAGCAATATTACACTCGACGTTACGGTATCATGATTCTACCAACTACAGCTGTGATACTCTTAATGATTAAGCCGTATCCCAGCTGCAGTTACTATAATCACGATACCATAACTCTGTCTCATGTAATGTTGCTTAATTAACCTCCAGGGCCAATTAGCATATCTGGGCAACCGCTTTGAAAACTTGACCCAAATTGAGATGGGTTTTAAACTGCTTTTAAGGACTGACGCAGTTTCAGTCATAATCCTGGGCCATCATGCATACAACTGGGCGTGTCCTTCAACTGGTAAGACTTATTATCACAGGAGTTATTCTGTTTAATGTAGCGCTAGCCATCATTAGCCATGTGGAATATGGGTGGGAGTATTCACAGATCCTGGCCTCTGAAAGAGGAGGAAAAAATAAAAAGATTTTGGCATGAAACTGTAAGACAATAAAAGGATTTTTGTAGAAAAAACTGCATAAGATACCATTTCAGACAATGTAGATTTGTTTGTATAAGGCATTTGTATCCACTGGAGTGCGTCTTTAACTTTTTAATCGTAAATTTGTGACATTTTTCTTTGAAATGTGCATATTTTTGTAAATCAGGATTTTTGTTCTTGTAAATTTGGAATCTTTATGTGACTTTATGTCTCAACAATTAGCTACTTTTTTTAAATTCTCATTTAAGCAATATTATACAGTATTAAGACTACGTTATCAGTGAATACTATAGATAACTGCGCTGATCGTGTCAGGCCTACGATGAATCACTGCAGTTATATATTCATGATGCCCTACTCCCCCTCATGTAATATTGCTTTTACACAACAGTTCCACAAGCACAGTTTATTAAATGACAGCAATACAAGATAAAACATTATGATTTTTGTTTAACTGGTTAGTTTGCTCTGCCGAGAAAAATAGTCCCTTCTAAATATACCTAGTTAACTCTTGCTAAGCACCTCAATGAGCATAATACAGAAAAGAAAAGGTCTATTATCATTTCACATACATGTAACCAAATTTAATATTGTCTAGTGCAGAAGTCAGTGTTTAAATACATACTGCTCCACTTATTGAGTACGCTTTGGGGGCCATGCTGAGTCGTGACAGTGGCTAGCTTTTTAGCTTGTTAGCCTGTTTGCGATTTAGGCATGTTGCCCACACTTTGCTCATTTTTTCTTGGCGTTTTTGGATAAAACAAAGAGTCCATCACCACAAAGTTATCACAGTTGGCTAATCGAGACAATAAGTCCAACTCTAGCTTGCCTGTTTTGCTTAAACAGATGTAAAATAACTTGCTGGACCTTTAGGTCAAAGTGGTCCAGATTAGGACCGTCTCTTTTCAGACAGCGCCTCACTGTGGAAATTAATGTATCCAATGCAATAATACAGTTCTGACATGTAAGAAGCCACTGATATTAATTTTAATTTAAAGATTATTAAAACACAGCTCAAGTAGAGTGATACATATTCAGTGAAATGTCCAAGTGTGATTATAGGGGAATATAGTAACTCCTGTTGTATAATTTGAGATAATTTTTCTTCTTTCTGCTTGTAATTTGATAATTTTTCTGAACATTTTTTGTGATTTTTTTTTTTTCACTCACAAACTTTTTTCTTTTTCCTTGAATTTGTAACTTTGGTGTCATAAATTCCTGTTTTTTTCTTCCAGCCTTGCAACATTTTAGCAATATTTTTCCCCTTATGCTTTTCTGATTATTTTTCCCCAAAAGAAGAGACTTATTCTTGTAAACGGGTTATCTTTCTCTAGCAATTTTTGACGCAATGCATCCCCCCCCCCCCTCACAAAATTAGTGCTTTTCTAAAATAAATAAATTTGGAAATTTTCTGACGAATTTGTGACTTTTGTCTTATAAATTCCATGCTTTTTCTTGTAATTTTGTCCTTGTTTAAGCCTAGGGCAACAGCCCCTCTGTGCGCGTCCCTGCTTCTTGTACACTTCAATATTTTTATTCACAAACGCAAGTGTGCTGAAGTCAGACCTGAGTTCTCGGGGTTTCTTCAAGACCCCGAAACAAACTTCTTCACTTCTCTAAATTATAAAAGTAAGAACACTGCATGGTTAAACCGGGGAACGCTGCTATTAACCGCAGCGCCCTGGCCGTGTTACCCTCTCTCTGGCCTGCCTCTCCATGTCGGCCTCCCCCTGCAGCAGCTCTGCCCGGTCCTCCGCTTCATACACAGCCTGGTGCAGGTTCTGGATCTTCCTCCTCACCGCGTCTATGGACGTTAAAGTCGCCATCATCAAATCAACAATCACCTGTTGGCTTCAGCGCCTTGGCTTCTGCTGTCGCGGCGTTTCCGTGGTAACCGCGTAAAGCCCGGACTCGACAAATGAGATTTCCGGTTATTCTTTCAAAATTAAATGTAGATTTCGGGTTTTATTTTGAAATTTATTGAGCTTCTTCTTCCTTTTTTTTTTTTTTTTTTTAGATTTGATTGGCGGCTGGCAACCAGCTTACAGCTGCATTACTGCCACCTACCAGATGTGTTCTTGACGCTCTCAGAAGCTCAGTTGAATCAGGTCAGTGATCTTGCCTCACCAGTGAATGATGAATGGATGATACTAGTCACTAGCAAAATTTATTTTGAAAAAGGTTTGGAGGAGGAACCACCTTGTTGGTAAAGTAACTTCATTTCACACTGTAAAAATTAAAATAAATCATTAAATAAATCTGACATTTCACTGCTTTGTTTATTTAATAATGAAGGATTTAAGAATCGGTTTGTGCATGCTTCAGTGGTTTTGCAACCCCAAACCACCCCCTTGTTAAGCTGCCATCCCCCATTCCCATAAGGAGTGCAAGGAAACTTTGCACAACTGAATATGTCAGTGAAGGTACAGTCACCAATGTACAAGAAAACATTTATGAGAAATGTTGTGAATTTGATTGAAAAAAGGTCACAAATATGTCACAAAAGTGGCAAATGTATGACAAAATATTATTACATTTATTAGAACATTAACAAATTTGCCAGGAAAAAGTTGCAAATTTATCAGAAAAGTTATAAATTTCCAAGAAAAATGTTAATAAGAAAAACCTGACAAATTGGCAAGAAAATAAGAATTTATGAGAGGAAAAAGTCAAAATTTTATACAAATGTGCACCTTTTCATGTAAATTTGCCATTTTTCTTTTGAACTTTGTCCCTTTATTCTTGTAAATTTATGACCTTTTTCTTAGAAATGTGTTTTTTCCCTTCATTTGAGAGTTGTGTTTTTCTCATTGATTTGCAATTTTTTGTCTCATTAATTTAGAACTTGCTTATGGTAAATTTGGGTCTTTTTAATTGTAAATTAGCATCTTTTATTTTAATTTTTTGTGGAAGGAGTACTTTTAGGAGCTGATGAATGAAGAAAAGTAGACAGAGAGAGAGAAGGATGGATGAAGGAAAGACAGCAATTCAGGAAATTCCAAGGATTAGCATGGCGGGAGTGAAGGCAGCTATGAAGAGGATTAAGAGTGGAAAGGCAGTTACTACTGTATGAGGAAGTCAGGAGTGGCAGAGAAGTATGTGATGGTGTTGTGGGACACATATGAGGACAGTGAGACAGTGGTGAGGTGTGCTGTAGGAGTGACAGATAGATTCATGGTGGGGGTGGGATTACGTCAGGAATCTGTCATGATCCTGAGCACGACTGGGGGCCGTGCTCAGTGTTAGTGTGTTGTATATTTTTGTACGTGTGTGTTTTTCCTTTATTAAATGTGCAAAACTCGCAGCCTGCGATTGGTGTCCTCTGTTAAGCCTTAGTGAAGGCGATTTATGACAGAAGACCACTGCCAGTTTGGACCCAGTGGCTGTGAGTTTGTGTTTTTTCCACCCACCTGTTTTTGTGTTTTCCCAGAGGAAAACACAGACAGTAGACAGCATGTCCTCAGCGAGCCGGGCCTCAGCCAACAGAAGGAGGCTGGCAGCCGAGGGCCCCAGCATGGATGAACAGTGGGCGGCTCAATTATCTTTTCATTTTTCAAAACCTAATAATGAATTGTCTTGCCTTATTCCTGGCAGTGAAGCTCAGCAGCAGCGGCCCGATTTGGTTGAGCTTTCACCATCTGCTGCTGTTACTGTATCCTCACCTGCTTCTCCCATTTCCCTCTCCAATTCCTCTGAGTGTCCGCCTGTCCTGGGAGGGAGCCGCCGGACAATGGAGAGACCTGTGGTTACAGAGAGGTCCATTCCAGCCCCGCAGCCATATCCTGGATGGGAGGAGAGTGCCCCCTGTGTCCTGAACCTGAGCCAACAAAGGAGTGTCCCCTGGTTTCAGCATTGCGGGATCCGATGCCATCAGTGAGACATTTCCTGATTCCACTACGCCGAGCTGGAGTTCATCCTGCTGCAGCCTCACCTTCTCGCCAGACGACTCCCGCCATTCCTGGAAGAACATCGCCGGGTTAGGCAGCAGCAGTCACCATCATGCCCCGGGAAATAAGGCAAATGTGTGCTAATTCTCTTACACATGAAAATGTGCTCAGCGTCAGCAGCCCACTTTGGCTGAGTCCTCACTGCCTGCTGCTGTCACTTGCTCCTCATCCGTCTCTCCTGTGCTTCCTCCCATCCTCCCTGAGCATCTGCCAGTCCTTGGATGGAGCCACCGGACGACGGAGGAGCCCGCAGCTCAGAAGAATTCCATGCCAGCCCCACAGCCACACCCCGGACAGGAGAGAATTGGTCCCGGATTCCTGAAGCCTGTCCCCTGGTTTCAGCTGCTCGGGACTCAGCACCAATGATAAGGCAACCTCCAGTCTCAGCCGCCGCACAGGGAATCCCCCCTGCATCGGTTGCCACATCTGGAGGTCTTAAGGCTGCATCCATCACCATGCCTGCTGCAGGGGTCGCCGCAGCAGAGTCACCAGAGTCCTGGACAGTGATGGAGCTCAAGTCCAGGCAAGTACTTGGTTCTGTTTTACCATCTACAGATCTAGAGAATTCTTGTCTGGCTCATGGGGGGGGGGGGGAGAATCAGTTGCAGATGTCCTCTGCTCCTGAGTTCTCCTCACCGGGCTACACTACTGGCGGTAATTCTCCAGTGTTTGTCTCTTCCGCCCTGTCCGAAGTGGCCAAGTTGGAGGTGGAACATTGGGAGCACAGAGTTGAGATGACCCAGCCTGGATTGCCAGAGTCCTGGACTGCGGTGGAGCTCGAGCTCAGGCAAGTTCTCTTTTTTGTTTTCACTTTATCTGTCTTAGAGAGATCTTGCCTGGCTCTTGGTAGGGAGAACCAAGTGCAACCATCAGTTGCACCTGAGTCCTCCTCACCGGTCTCCACTGCTGCCGGTGACTCTGACCCAGTGCTTGTCCCTTCTTTGTCTGAGCCTTCTCCTAAGGTCACCATGGGTCGTCCATCCTCGCCTGAGGTTATCGCGAGTCCTTCATCTCCGCCTGAGGTCTTCACGGGTCCGCCTGAGATCTCCGTGGGTCCTCCCTCTCCGCTAGAGGTCTCCATGGGTCCTTCCTTTCTGCCAGGGGTCTCCATGGGTCCTCCGCATTTGCCCAAGGTCTCCGTGGGTCCTCCACCTTCGCCCAAGGTCTCTGTGGGTCCCCTGCCTTCGTCTGAGGCCGCCATGGGTCCCCCGTCTCCGCCTGAGGCCGCCGTGGGTCCCCCGCCTCCACCCGAGGCTGCCGTGGGTCCCCCGCCTCTGCCCGAGGTCGCTGTGGGTGCTATGCCTCCATTCGAGGCCATCGTGGGTGCCACACCTCTGTCCAAGGCCACCGTGGGTGCTATGCCTCCATCCGAGGCTGCCATGAGTGCTATGCCTTGGTCCGAGGCTGCTGCAGGTGCTACACCCCCACCCGAGGTCATTGAGGGTCCTTCGTCTCTGCCCGAGGTCGTTGAGGGTCCTCCGTCTCCGTCCGAGGTTGTGGAGGGTTTCCCGCCGTGGTCCAAGGTCGTGGAGGGCTCTCCATGGTCGGCTGAGGTCATCGTGAATTCCCTGTCCTCACCAGAGGCCTCCACTGAGCAGTCTCTCCCCTCATCTGGTCTCCTCACTGGTCAGCCACCATCACCGTCTGGCTCCACCGTTGGCCAGCAATCATCGTCGGGAGTCAACCTTCCGCAGCTCCTGTTCCACCTCATCCACGCTGGAGATCCTGCAGTATGCTGGGAGCACGAGTTCCAGCTACCACCTCCGGGGGGGGGGGTGGGGGTGCGTGCATTGTGCCCAGCAGCCTGGTGGCTCAGGGCTATAGCGAGACCACCTGATGGACTGTGTCATTTGGTTGGGTGGTTCAAGATCTCTGGGAGACCACCCGACGGGCTACGCCATGTATTTGGGTGGCTTAAGAACTCTGGCAGGCCACCAAATGTGCTCCACCACATAATCTGGTGGTCTTGGGACTCTGGTAGGCCACCCAAACTGCCTTATCTACTTTCCCAATGCCCCTAGAGTTCTGTGCTGTCATATCTGTTTGGGTTGTGGGCCATGAGTTTTTTTTTAATTTTTTTTGTGTGTGTCTTGGGTTTTGCCCCTCCGTGCCTAGGCTCCCCCTCTTCCCCCCCGGGGTGGGTTGTTTTTCTTGTTGGGGGGGGGGTTTCCTTTGTGGGTAGGTCCTCTTTTCTTTTTTGATGTTGCCCTGGGGTATCTGGGTTCCACCCCTTGGGGGGGGGGACTGTCATGATTCTGAGCATGGGTGGGGGCTGTGCTCAGTCTCCAGTTTGAGTTTAGTCTTTTTCTGTTTGCTTGTTTCTTTGTTTCTTTGTTTATTATGGTCTGCTGTATCTGGTCTCTGTTCATTTATGAGTTGTATTCTTTGTTGGGTTCTTATAGGCTTGTCTTTTTATTGTGTGTCATTTTGTATTTATGGAATTATTTACATCTATTAGGGTTGTGTTACTTTATTCTTGTATTATTTAGTTTCCGGTCTGTTCTTTTATTTTGACAGTGCCTGTGCAGCTTCCGGCCGTCAAACCGTTTCACGAGATGCACAGCTGTCACTTATGTTGTTGATTATTTTACCTCACTCATGTACCCACACCTGATCTCAATTATTTGGTGGCTATTTAAGACCTGTGGTGAGACTTTTTCCTCGCAGCGGTCTACTGAGTTATTCTCAATGTTCAGACGGAGTTCCCGTCTCTTTCCATTTTTTCCTGAAGGGTTTTCCCCGGCTCACCTGCATCTCTGCATGCCTCAGCCCCCAGGCTGTTTGTTCCCTTACATCCCACTACTCGTAAGTGTTAAGGTGCGTTCACACCAAGCACAAACAGGCGAATTTTTCAGGCAGCGCGATTACGTTATAACTCAATGTAAATGCGTGAATAAACATGAATTCAACATATGAGTGAGATGCAGACAGGCGAAGTATAACTTCTGCAGCAATGGTCAGCCTGCTGTGGAAAGCCCCAAAATAACATCACGCAGGAAAAAGCGTATGGGAAAAAGATTTGAATTCACAATTTACTGATGTTGAATGGGCAAATATTTTAAAGAATGGGAAGAAAGTGTCTAGGGAATTGAAAACCATACTTGTTCAATTTAAAATTTTGAATCGATTTTACTGGACACCTCGTAAAATGTTGAGAGCGAATCTCATTCATTCTTCAAGCTGCTGGAGATGTCTACGGGGGAGGGGACATTAATCCATATGATCTGGAGTTGTCCGGTAATACAGGACTTTTGGTTGCAGATTCATAGACATATTATGACAATTGTTAAGCAAGAAGTGCCATTTACTCAGAGACTTTTTGTCCTTGGGGATCCATCAACTATTCAGGACCCAATCTCTGATGCCGAGTGGATTCAGATTGCTCTGATGCTGGGCCGAAAGTTGATCACTTCTTACTGGAAATCTTCCTCTGCCCCACCCGTAGCTCAGTGGCTCAGGGAGCTGGGCAAGCTTGCTGCACTAGAACACCTTTCATATAAACTTCTGGACAGGATGGACAGCTTTTACAATAAGTGGGGATCCTATCTTACCTTTATAGGTGTTGTAGATTAAGCCAATCATCTTAGGAGTATTAGGGTGGAAATGGAATGTTTTACCCTCTCACTGGGAATATTTGTTTTTGATGTTTCTCTTTGTTTGTTTTTTTTTGTTTTTTTTGTTTTTTTGTTTGATTTATTTTCTAAATTGAAAACTCAATAAAATTCAAATTACAAAAAAAAAAAATAACATCACACTTTAGGTTTACATTATCCGACGGAGGGCTCACCTGAAAAAGTTATCCCTGTCTCCAAAACTTTATAAGATGATGAGTGTTTCCATTGCTAGCTTGCTAGCACATCCGGGGCAGGAAACCGTGGGTAAATAACTCCGAAATCCCAATTCAGCTGAAGAGCTCCCGATCCTCCTGTCTCCAGGTGAGTGAGTCTCATTTTCAAACTAGTTTAATCTGCAATGGTGATACTTTTACTCCAGTGACGGCAGAATCTCAAAGCTAGCATATTACCTCGGACGTGAACGCGCAAATGCACAATTTCGCATGTACTCACCTCTTTCCATTCACTTTGTATGGATTTGCACCACCCGTTCGTGTTTGGTCTGAACGCACCTTTAGTGTGTTGTGTATTTTTGTATGTGTGTGTTTTTCCTTTATTAAATGTGCAAAACTTGCAGCCTGCGATTGGTGTCCTCTGTTAAGCCTTAGTGAAGGCGATTTATGACAGAATCAGCTCTGAACCCCTTCTTGTTTGCTATAGTGATGGACAGGCTGACAGATGAGGTCAGGCAGAATTCTCCGTGGACCATGACGTTCAAAGACAACATTGTGATCTGTAATGAGAGTAGGGAGCAGGTGGAAGAGATCCTGGAGAAGTGGCGGTATTCACTGGAAGGAAGAAGAATGAGGGTCAGTAGAAGCAAAACAGAATACATATGTGTGGATGAGAGGGAGGCAGGTGTAATGGTGAAGATGAAAGGAGTAGAGGTAGTGAAGGTAGATGAGTTTAAATACCTGGGGCCAACCATCAGAAGCAATAGAAAATGCACAAGAGAGGTGAAGAAGAGAGTACAGGCAGCATGGAATGTGTGGAGATGAGTGTCAAGAGTGATTTGCAACAGAAGGATAGCAGCTAGAGTGAAAGGGAAGATTTACAAGATGGTAGTAAGACCTGCTATGATGTATGATTTGGAGACGGTGGTGACGACAAAAAAGGCAGGAGGCAGAGCTGGATGTGGCAGAGCTGAAGACACTAAGATTCTCATTGGGAGTGACTAGGAGGGACAGGATTAGAAGTGAGTATATCAGAGAGACAGCTCAGGTTTAATTGTTTGGAGACACAGTAAGAGAGGCAAGAATGAGATGGTTTGGACATGTGCAGAGGAGGGATAGTGACTATATCGGACAAAGGTTGTTGAAGATGGATCTGCCAGGCAGAAAAGGAGGAAAAGAGGAAGACCACAGAGAAGATTCATGGATGTAGTGAAGGAGGACACGGACAGGGTTGGTGTTACAGAGGAAGATACAAAGGATAGGATGAGATGGAGGCAGATGATCTGCTGTGGCGACCTCTTAAAAGGAGCAACTGGAAGAAGAAGCCTTGCATTCAGCACTGCAATTAATTCTGAATCAGAAATAAAAAGTACAGATTTTTAGCTTTGCTGTTAGCTTTGTATCATAGCATACAGTATTTCTGTTGATGAATTAAGGCTGAAAGTCTGTACTTGAGCTACATCTTGATGATTTGATTTAAAATTTGTTGTCATGGTGTAGAGAGATGAATTATAAAGTGTGTAATTTAAATTATAAATGACAAATATTTCTGGATTTAAAGGTAAGAGCTTTTTTCAACCACTGACCACCAGAAGAATCTTTCACTACTTATTCCATCAATACTCTTCATCACACAAAGTTTACTGAGTTAAATATAGTCATTTTAAGGTTTTGCGATGTGATCCTCACAATCTGATACACCTCTTAAAGAAATAGTTTTGTTTCAAATTTTGTTTAAGTGGGGTTATAAAAAAATCCTTCTGAGTAGTCACGTAATTACCTTGAGTAGTCATCGGTCACGCTTCCTTTTAAGCTGGAGACACCCAAGCCGACAATCATCCATCTGACAAGTTCAAGGCATCAGTGAACAGAGCCTGCTTAGTGTGTCCAGCGTAAAATAAACCTCATCTACATTTATTTATTTTTCTGGCTAATTCAACATGTTGAATCACTCGCACGTTGAAAGCACTCTGATAAGCTGTTGCATATGGTAAATGAGTGAGCACAGGACTGGAACATATACATGCCTCTTTGCCATTGGCTGTTATCTTCCCAGTGTGTGCAAATGCAACTTTCTTTAATGCTGACAAAAGAAGACGCAGCTGGATGTTGTTCATTGGGTTTCGTCGGAGGTGTTAGCTTGGTGTGCCTCTAACCTTCTAGTGAGGGAGGGCAGCTGAGCACAGAGTCAGGGCAGCAGTAGAATGTAATGGACTCATGTTTAGAGGCGATTTTCACTAACTGAAAATATCGAAACTTCAAAAACTTCACCATAATTTGAGAGAATGCTACTATCGCAAACTAATTTATACCACTTTACATGTGCATGAAAATCTATATTTTAGTTAAGCTCTCTGTTTTTAACCGAAGAAGCTGTGTTGCTACACATTATTGCTTGGTGGCTGCAGCTGTATCCCTCGCCAACAGCCGAGTCTCTATAGAGGAATCAGAGTTGTCTGATGCAGATGTGACGCGGTATGAATTAAGTAGAGATAGCGCTCTCTTAAACTGCAGTGAAGTTTTTGAAGTTTCAGCATTTTTAGACGGTAAAAATTACCTGTCCATTACACTCCACTGCAGCCCTGACTCTGTGCCCAGCTGTCCTTCCTCATTCTCTAAATGGAGAGAAGCCAGACCACCGACTACACCTGTACTATATTGTACGGTTTGTAACCCTGAAACTGGACTGTACTCATATCTAGAATGATGTGATCAGCATTTGTAACCTGGAATAACTTTTAATGCTGAAAATATTGTGTGGACTCAACAAATGTTTGAAACGCTTTAAAAGTATAAATTACCAAAGACCATTTCTGTCTGATTATAAAGCTGCATAAATGGGGGAAAAGTCATTTTAGGGCAATGTTCACATATTTGTGAACATATTTTCCTGACTGAGAGACGTTTACGTTCACGACTGAAGACTGCCTACAAAGCAGCAGAAGCATAAACATATTCAAGCATTGCTCCAATTCTTTTCCATCTTTGGTAACATCACAGTAACACTGCACAAGGTCCTATTCCTTTTAGGGCCCAACCTCGCACACACACAGTCATTCTGCCTTTTACTTACATCTGTTGCCTTCTTCTCTGCCTGCTCCAGCTTCTCTTGGGCATCTTTTAGCGACTCTGAGTATTTGTCCAACTCATCCTCTACTCCTTTCAGCTTCTTCTGCAGACCCAGCAGCTCCTCTTCCAGCTACAGCACACATACACACAGTTGACAACATAAATATTAGAAGATAGTAGACACTTTGTAGAGTGGTGCCTTCTTCAGTTCATGGTGTCTGCAGCTATAAGGAAGTTCAATTTAAGACCTTTTTAAGTCCATTTGATCAAATTTAAGACCTTGTGGGGGCATGGTGTGGGGATTCTCCACCCAGAGTGGGGAGCCGGGGGGGGGGGGGGGGTGCGCTGAAGGAGGAAGTGCTACCGGGGGGGGGGGGGGGGGGGGTCTCAGACGGGACAGAAAAGACTATTCGCCCCCCGGTGAGTTTGGGAAGTGCTAGAGCAGCCAGAGGGGGAGAAGGTGTGAGAAGCGGTTCTGGTGCTTTGTGTTGTTAATGTGCCACACATGTCTTTGTTCCACACATTGTATGATTTGCCGTGATTCCCGGGTCTTAATGCACCGAATTAAAGGTTATAAAAGGAAGGTGCATGAAGACCCGGGAGATTTGACTGTACTGTATGCTGGAGAGGGAATAAAGTTTGTGTGTTGTTCAGCTCGTTGCCTCGCCTGCTTCCTTTCTCCACAACCTCACATTTGTGAAATGGGAAAACGTCTGTGACCATATTACAATCAGCAAATGTTTGTGGAAAAATACAGTCGCAAAGAAATTTTGAACATGTTTAAAATTTCTTTGCAACAAGAAAAAAATGTTTGCAAACTTTTTTGCAACCCTTTACAAACCCTGACAGAACCCAAAAATCACAACATTTGTAAGCATTCCCTGATTGTGAGATACTAACTTTAGGGTCATCAATCCTCTCATTAAAGTAGATTTTTAATTATCTGCTTTGGATGTTGCCACTAAATAATTAAAACTGGCCCCAACCACCACATTCAATGGACACAACTTAATGGGAAAACAAGTCACAAATCTATAAGAAAAAAGTCCCACAAATTTTGGAGAAAAAGTTAAGTTTACCAGGCCAAAAAAATGCAAATTTCTAAGAAAAGATACGCTCATAAATTTGAGGGGGGAAAACTGTAAATTTAGACAAAAAAAAAAAACAAATTTGAGAAAAAAATTCTGAAAAAAAAAAATCAAACTCAAGAAAATTTTGCAAATTTGACAGTTTACAAAAAAAGTGAAAAAATTCAAATTTAAGAGATAAAAGTTGCAAATTTACTAGAACGATTAGCATTCATTCTGCCCGTTTTGATTTATGGTATGTTAAAGGGTAAATAAAAACTACAATTTGAACACAAGAATTTCACCCCACAATAAAATAAAACAGCTGTGGTGATCATCTCATCTGTGTTATTTTCAAGGCTTCTGAAGTGTAGTTTTAGGATTAACTACTATTTTCAACCACAGTTATTGCCTTAATTTTGGATAAACAAATGTAAAACTTTTTAAGGATCTGCTTACAACCAGTAGTGGTGCAGCTATTAACAGAAATATGTTGTTTGAACGTCGCCAGTCAAAGGCAGCACATCCTCCCACAGCAACTCTCCTGGAAAGCTACAGATTAAAATGATGAAACAGTTTATTGAATTGTAGCTTACAGTTTCTCTGAGGCAAAAAAGGTGGATATCTTTAGTGAAACATGAGGCTGAAACCAAATTCAAAACTACTATTGCACCTGAGGTCTGCAATCTGCAGCTCAGGATCCACATGGCCCAAATACGAGTTTGGGGGCTTTGAATATCTGGGAGCAATCCAGACTAAGTATCTGAAAAGTCTTTTTTTCCCCTCAGTGAACTGCATCAGCATCACTGTTTTTCAGACGTGTAATTTTCTTATTTAACTAGAACTTTGTCATGTGAAACTTTTTTCTCCTCATAAATTTGAAACCTTTTTTCTTGTAAACTTATAAATATGCATCTTTAAATACTTTTTTCATGTTTGCTGATTTTCTTGTAAATTTTGGGACTTTTTTTCCTTATAATTTTTGTTTTTAACCCTGTCCTGTCCAGTAGCTTGGTAAGCAGAACAGATACCTGCTTCCCTTATTCTGTCAAATAGATTTACTTTGCCAAAAGGAGCTCTGCTCATTTCTCATAAATTTGTGGCATACAACATGAATTTGATTATTTTTTTTTCTTGTATTTGTAAACATATTCAAGAAAATTTGTAACAATTTTGATCATTTTTTTTGACTTACAGTATAAAAAGTCCTGAAGACAAGTCCTTTCCATTTTGGACTTGGCTCTACACAGCTTCAGTGACTATAAAAAGCCAAATGTGAATGACAGTGATGCTGCCAAACAAGAGTCTCCCCAGAACAAATTCCTGTGAGAGACGCCTTCTGACAGCCTCGCTCAGCCGTGTAAAGCTTCTTCACACGTAGAGGAGAACAGTCATTCTGTTAACTCCCGAACAGCAGTCTGCTCTTTAAAAGCTGGGACAGTTCTACAGAGGTGGGGATCTGCAGACCCAGAAATAGACATGCCAATGATTAATACTCCTGGTAACTGAAGTAACACGAGCATTACTACGAGCTACAAGCTATAACCCTTGAGTTGGCTAGCTGAATGACTGCCCAGCCAGGAAGCCCATGTGGGTCCCACCATAGGTTTAATCTGGGCAGTTTATGGGCCCCATCTGTGTTTGTCCACATGGACTTTACCTGTGACACAGGTAAGCAGGTAATCTGCTTACCTGCTTTAAACTCATCTGAGCCCCACATGGGTTTAATGCAGATGAGCAGGTTTCAGTAACACTGGCACCATAGATAAAGTCCATGTCTAAATTTACAGGAAGAGCATTGCCTACAGATTAGGAAATTATATATGTTTTAGGGGAATGAATGAATGAACAGGGAGTGTGCCTTTTTTTCCACCACGGACTACCATTTAGGAGAGGCGTGAAGCTGCTCTCCGCTGAGCCTTGGCTGTGCGGCCTCTGTGAGCAGTTCCTACAGACCCGTGCCGGAGGCGCTGTTGCTGCAGTGGCTGCTGTGGATCCGACCCAAACGCAAGGGCACAGTTTACCAAATTCATTACAAAAGAAACACTGCCCGAGGGCAAAAACAAACAAAAGCATGCCTAGGCTCAAAAAGCTCTTACAGGTGGAGCAATTACATCCACAGCATCAATAACTGATGGGGATTGACCACTTGAAGACTTAAACTGCCACGCCATGAAACAAGCAGCAGCAGTTAAAATAGGAAAACAAATAATTACAAAATGAAGAACAGCTGAGCTTAATTAACACAAAACGTAAAAGGCAAATCATGAGCACACCAGGAAACAAAGCCCTAAGACAATAAAACCACAAAGGAACAAAACTGGAAGTGTTTTCAAAATAAGAGCATTCAAAAACAGAAACAAAGTAACACCAAACAACAGAATATAAATGATGAACTAAAAGGTGAACTGAAAGTAACTACCCCCCTCAAGGGCGGATCACAGATGCCCTAAAACAAAACAAACAAACAAACAAACAAACAACACAAAAATCTGGATCCAAGTGACCATGGAGGCAGGCTGGAATGTAGCCAGCCACAACATGAACCACCAGGCCCAGGTGAACAGAAATAGGAGGGAAGGTCATGGAAGGGACCAAGAGCGTAGCTGACCTCAACATGAACCTCCCGACCAGGGTGGGAGGAGGGAGAACATGGAGGGGGGGCTAGAACGTAGCCGTTGTCAACATGCACCTCCCGACCAGGATGAGAGAAGGGAGCGCAGCCCATCTCAACATGAACCTCCCCGCCATGGAAGGAAGGAGGAGGACACGGAGGTGGGCTGGAGCACAGCCCATCAACAAGAACCCCCCAACCCAAGAAGGAAGGGGAGGACACAGAAGTGGGCTGGAATGCAGCCCATCTCAGCGTGAATCTCCGAACCCTGAGTGAAAGAGGGATAAAGGAGGGAGGAGAGAGGACATGGAGGTGGGCTAAAGCCCAGCCCATCAACGAAAACCTCTCAACCCAAGAAGGAAGGGAAGAACATGGATGTGGGCTGGAACGCTGTCCATCTCAACATGAACCTCCCAACCCCGACTGGAAAGAGGGATCAGTAAGGGACGCAACAAAAATGACCCAGCACAAAAGAAAACACCAAAAAACAACATCACAGCAAAACAAGCAAAGCCCCGTTTCTTTCTCTTTTCTTTCTTTCTTTCCCCTTTTTCTTTTTAAACTGCTAACAGCCGAATACTGGACATGTGGATCACTCCTCCTCTTGAACCACTGCATCATCTAGTGGAGGTAAGGAGGAGGACATGGAGGTGGGCTGGAACGCAGCCCATCTCCATGTGAACCACCCAACCCCGAATGGAAAACAGATAAAGGAGGGAGGGGAGAGGACACGGAGGTGGGCTGGAACACAGCTTCTCTCAACATGAACCTCACAAACCAGAGCGGAAAGAGGGATCAGGGAGGCCCACAACACAATGACCCAGCACAGAAAAATAACCCCCGAAATAGGAACAACTAAAACAAAACACCACAAAAAAAATTATGCAGCTTCTTCTTTCTTTTTCTTTTCCTTTTTTAACATAAAATGCACAGCCAACCCCAGATAGGGGAATCCCACAAACTCATGAGGCAACAAACCCCGCAGGTACTCAGCCCACTCCCCGCCCCAGTCCACCATAGTCAGCTGCCAGGGAGATGATGCCAGGGAGATGACGCCAGCTAGAGCGCGATGAGGTGGATCTTGGGTGAAGACGACGAGACGTGAAACTCCTCGAAGGAGGATGAAGGACGGTAAGCCACCTCAGATGTGTGGACCTCCTGGAACACAGACAGTGGAGCATGGACCTCCAGAAGCAAAGACCCGGATAAGAACACCTCGGTCAGGGGAGAAGGTTCGGGTTTAGCAAGGGTACACCAAAATTAATGGCAACAGAGACAGGTGGCGAGGGGTCAGCAACCAGTGGTTGCTGGAACTGACAACCCCCGCCGGCAGCAAAACAAAATGTACGGGATGATCGTATAAGAAATTCTAACAGTACTTGCCTTACTCCCTCCTGTTCTGCTGCAGATGATGACCCCTGCTGAATTACCACTGGCAAGACATCCTCAGGTGACACAGCGGGCGAGGCGATCTCAGGTGAAGCTGAAGGCGGGACATCATCCACCGAAGCTGCAGGTGAGATGATCTCGAGCAAAGCTGCAAGCGTGGGGGGAAACAGCCCCCCATGCATTGGTGTGGAGGAGGAAATAACCTCAAATGAAGATCCAGGGGAGGCGATCTCTGGACAGCAAACAAGGGGAGATGACCTTGGGCACGGGTGATGAGACGTCCTCGAGTGAGATGGATGAAACTTCCTCAGACGAGGGAGATACCACACTGTTAACCATCAGCGAGGACCCTGGGACGACTAACGTTGAGGGCCCTCAACGTTGATAATGTGTTGATAATGTGTGATGTGTGTGTGTGTGAATAAACTGTTAAACTACAAACTACAAAACCTCAGAATGAGTAGAGAAAAAAAAGATTAGCGATGGTACAAACGCCAGATCGGCAGCAGAAACAGGCAGCCAGGAGCCAGCAGCAGATGATAACTGTGAGTGAAACCCCTCGCGAGGAGCAAGGCAAGCATCTCTACTTAATGAAATAAATAAGAAAAAGAAAACTACTTGCCTTGACTCCCTCTGTTCTGCCGCTGCCGATAGACCTGGCTTCAGATTTGCTGGTTTCGTCTCTTGTGCAGCGGCAGCTGGATGGGCCCCTTCAGGCTGGGTGGCAGCTAAGGAGTGCTGAAAATGAATTTTTTTTTTTCCACAATATCTTTATTGAACCTTTTTTTTTTTAACAAACATGATACAAACAATCAAACACTAACACTAAAGTACTACAAAAAAAAAAAAATGCACTAAAAACACCAACAACCACCAACAAAATCAAGTCTTCAACAATGCTCCTCTGTTTAGTCTAGACAATCCAATACATAAGTATACATATTATGTTCACCAGTTTGGAATTTACAAGGTCCACACACATCATTCACCTTCTTCTTCAAGAGTTATGTTTAAATTTTTTACATAATCAATAAAAGGTCTCCATATATTCTCAAACACAATTTCCTTTGATTTCAGTATATATGTTATTCTTTCTAATGGAAGGTTTGTTAACATCTGTCTTAACCACTGAGTCACATCTGGTCTATGAGTCTTTTTCCATAATAGTGCAATACATTTTTTGGCATTAAGCAAACTGAGGTCTATGAATGTTCTTTCACTTTTATTAAAATTATGCTTTTCTGGGTACAGACCCAACAAAAACAGTTTAGGATTCAATATGATTTGTTTTGAGATTATTTTTTCAATTGTTACCCTCACCTCTTCCCAAAACATTCTTATTAATCTACATTCCCATAAACAATGAAATAGGGTTCCTTTACTTTCCATGCATTTTGTGCATGTATCTGGTATATTTTTGTTATATCTATTTAACTCCTCCTGTGTAACATACATCCGCATTAACCATTTGAAATGTATCAATTTAAGGCGTGCATTTATTGATTTGGTTTGAGCTTCTGTACAAGCCAATTCCCATTGTTCCTCTGAAATTTCAATTTGCAGATCTTCTTTCCAGTAGTTTAATCTTTTCAGTGAATTTTCACTTGAAGATAGTGTCAATGAGTTATAAAACTCTGAAATAATACCCTTTCTTTTACTATCTTTCATCATCATTTTTTCCAAGGATGAATAAATAGGTCGAGTGAGAGCTTTATTTTGATTTGATCGAATAAAGTTTCTAAGTTGAAGATATTTAAAAAAATGTGTTCTATTGAGATTAAATTTGATCCTCAGCTCTTCAAAAGACATTATGTTGTCTGCACATGGCAAATATAAATCCTGAATCTTTTGTATCCCTTTTAAATTCCATCCATCCATCCATCCATCCATCTTCTACCGCTTTTCCGGAGGTCCGGGTCGCGGAGGCAGCAGTTCAAGCAGAGAAGCCCAGACTTCCCTCTCCCCAGCCACCTGCTCCAGCTCTTCAGAGGGGATACCAAGGCGTTCCCAGACTAGCTGGGAGACATAGTCTCTCCACCGAGTCCTGGGTCTGCCCCGGGGTCTCCTCCCAGTGGGACGTGCCTGAAACACCTCAAGTGGGAGGCGTCCAGGAGGCATCCTAATCAGATGCCCATACCACCTCAACTGACTCCTTTCAATGTGGAGGAGCAGCGGTTCTACTCTGAGCCTCTCCCGGATGACTGAGCTCCTCACCCTATCTCTGAGGGTGAGTCCAGCAATCCTACGGAGAAAGCTCATTTCAGCCGCTTGTATCCGCGATCTTGTTCTTTCGGTCATTACCCAAAGCTCGTGACCATAGGTGAGAGTAGGAACGTAGATTGACTGGTAAATCGACAGCTTTGCCTTAGAACTCAGCTCCCTCTTCACCACAACAGACCGGTACAACGTCCGCATCACTGCAGATGCTGCTCCAATCCGTCTGTCGATCTCTCGCTCCATTTTCCCCTCACTCGTGAACAAGACCCCAAGATACTTAAACTCCTCCACTTGGGGCAGGAGCCTGTCCCCAACCCGGAGAGGACAATCCACCTTTTTCCGGCTGAGGACCATGGACTCGGACTTGGAGGTGCTGATTCTCATCCCAGCCGCTTCACACTCAGCGGCAAACCGTCCCAGCAAGAGCTGTAGGTCATTGCTGGATGAAGCCAACAGGACAACATCATCTGCAAACAACAGAGATGAGATCCTGTGGTCACCAAGCATGACACCCTCCATTCCCTGGCTGCGCCTAGAAATCCTGTCCATAAAAATTATGAACAGGACCGGTGACAAAGGGCAGCCCTGGCGGAGTCCAACTCTCACTGGGAATGACTCCGACCGAGTGTTGGCAATGCGAACTAAACTCTCACAACGGTCGTACAGAGACCGAATAGCTCGTAACAACAAGCCCGATACCCCATACTCCCGAAGCACCCCCCACAAAAATCCACGAGGGACGCGGTCAAATGCCTTCTCCAAGTCCACAAAACACATGTAAACTGGTTGGGCAAACTCCCACGAACCCTCAAGAATTCTCGAGAGGGTAAAGAGCTGGTCCGATGTGCCACGGCCAGGACGAAAACCACATTGCTCCTCCTGAATCCGAGGTTCGACCAACGGCCGGACTCTCCTCTCCAATACCTTGGCATAGACCTTCCCAGGGAGGCTGAGGAGTGTGATCCCTCTAAAGTTGGAGCACACCCTCCGGTCCCCTTTTTTGAAGAGAGGAACCACCACCCCGGTTTGCCATGCCAAAGGCACTGCCCCCGACCTCCACGCAATGTTGCAGAGGCGTGTCAACCATGACAACCCAACAACATCCAGGGCCTTGAGGTACTCGGGGCGAATCTCGTCCACCCCCGGGGCCCGGCCACCAAGGAGATTTTTAACCACCTTGGCGACCTCAGCCCCTGTGATAGGCGAGTCATCCCCCTCGTCCCCAAACCCTGCTTCCTCTGTGGAAGGCGTATCAGTGGGATTGAGGAGATCCTCGAAGTATTCCTTCCACCGCCCGACGATATCCCCAGTTGAAGTCAACAGTGTCCCATCCGCACCATACACAGTGTGGACGGGGAGCTGCTTTCCCCTCCTGAGCCGCCGAACAGTTTGCCAGAATCTCTTTGAAGCCGACCGAAAGTCTTGTTCCATGGCCTCACCGAACTCCTCCCATACCCGGGTTTTTGCTTCAGCAACCACCCGAGCTGCACTCCGCTTGGCCTGCCGGTACACCTCAGCTGCTTCGGGAGTCCCACAAGCCAACCAAGCTTGATAGGACTCCTTCTTCAGCTTAATGGCCCCCCTCACCACTGGTGTCCACCACTTGGTTCGGGGGTTGCCACCACGAGATGCACCGACCACCTTGCGGCCGCAGCTCTGGGCTGCCGCTTCAACAACAGAGGTGGAGAACATGGCCCATTCAGACTCCATGTCTCCAGACTCCCTCGGAATGTGGTTGAAGTTCTTCCGGAGGTGGGAGTTGAAGACCTCCCGGACAGGGGCCTCAGCCAGACGCTCCCAGCACACCCTCACTATACGTTTGGGTCTACCAGGTCTGAATGGCTTCCTCCCCTGCCATCGGATCCAACTCACCACCAGGTGGTGATCAGTTGACAGCTCTGCACCTCTCTTTACTCGGGTGTCCAAGACATACGGTCGCAGGTCTGATGATACGATAACAAAATCGATCATCGACCTGCGGCCTAGGGTGTCCTGGTGCCAGGTGCACATATGGACACCCTTATGCTTGAACATGGTGTTCGTTATAGACAGACTGTGGTTAGCACAGAAGTCCAATAACTGAACACCACTCGGGTTCAGATCGGGCAGGCCGTTCCTCCCAATCACCCCCCTCCAGGTTTCACTGTCGTTGCCCACGTGCGCATTGAAGTCCCCCAGTAGGACAATGGAGTCTCCAGGAGGAGCACCCTCCAGCACCCTCCAGTCACAGACTCCAAAAAGGGTGGGTACTCTGAAACATCATTTGGTGCATAGGCACAAATGATGGTCAGGACCCGTTTCCCAACCCGAAGGCGCAGGGAAGCAACCCTTTCGTCCACCGGGGAAAACTCCAATATAGAGGCAGCAAGGTGGGGCGATACAAGAATACCTACCCCTGCTCGTCGCCTCTCGCCCGGGGCAACTCCAGAAAAGGCCAAGCTCCAGCCCCTCTCCAGGAGACTGGTTCCGGAACCGGAGCTGTGTGTTGAGGTGAGGCCAACTATATCTAGCCGGTATCGCTCAATCTCGTACACCAGCTCAGGCTCCTTCCCCACCAGAGAGGTGACATTCCACGTACCAAAAGCCAGTTTAGAAAGCTTGGGATCAGTCCGCCAAGGTCTCCGCCTTTGACTGCCACCTAATCCACATAGCACCGGACTTCCATGATCCCTCCTGCAGGTGGTGAACCTACTGGAGGGCGGACCCATGTAACTCCTTCGGGCTGAGCCCGGCCGGGTCCCATGGGTGGAAACCCGGCCACCAGACGCTAGCCTTCGAGCCCCTCCCCCAGGCCTGGCTCCAGGGTGGGGCCCCGGTAACCCCATACCGGGCGGGGTACACTGAATCCTTGATATACAATTTATCATGAGAGTCTGTTGGATCGTTCTTCGTCTGGCCCTTCACCCAGGACCAGTTTGTCTTGGGAGACCCTATCAGAGGCAAATTGCCCCGGACAACATAGCTCCTGGGATCACTGGGGCACGCAAACCCCCCCACCACGATAAGGTGACGATCCATGAGGGGGCCCTTTTAAATTCCATACTTTAAATACAGCGTCCGCTCTCCCTGGTTTAAAATATTGATTACCCCATATTGGACTAAATTGTGACAATAACTGTGGTTCTTTTAAATAGTTTTTAGCTTCACACCATATTTTGATCATATGCTTTACAAATGGATTTTTAACTTGTTTTTGTAATTTTTTTGCCGAATCTGAGTATATGAATATGGGAAGAGGTAAAGGTAAATTGTATGATTCCATTTCAGTCCAGTGAGGGAGATCATTTGATGAAAAATAATATGTCATAGACCTCAGTTGTGCCAACCAATAATACAACATAAAATTTGGACATTTCAGACCTCCACGATCAAATGGTAAATATAATAAAGACAAACATAATCTAGCCCTCCTGTTGTTCCATATAAATTCCACTAACTTTTTTTTTATTCTTGAGAATAGATCTAAAGGTGGTGATAAGGGAATGTATTGAAATAAATAAAGTATTTTAGGTAAAATATTACTTTTAAGTATATTGATTCTCCCGATCATCGACATTGGTAGTGACATCCATCTCTGAGTTAACTCATTGATATCTGACATTAAGGCTTCATAGTTGACACTGGCGACTGATTCTAGCTTAGGCATAATATGGATTCCTAAATATTTAAACTGATTTACAACATTGAATTGATTTACCTCAGGGGCTGGGTAATTTCTCTGGGTCTCATTTAGCATTAATATTGAAGATTTAGTTTTATTTATTTTATATCCTGATATTTCCCCAAAATTCTTTATTAAATTCAACAAGGTTGGAATTGATTTTTTTAGATTCGACATAAACAAAATTATATCATCGGCGTACAGGGAGATTTTATGTTCTGTTGGTCCAACTTTAATTCCATATATTTGTGAATGTAAACGTATCGCTATCGCTAAAGGTTCAATTGCCATAGTAAACAGTAAAGGTGAAAGTGGACAGCCTTGTCGACATCCTCTATTGATTTTTATTGGTTTTGAAATATTGTTATTTGTTAGGATTTCTGCTGTAGCATTATTGTATATTATTTGAACCCATTTTATGAAATTATTTCCAAGTCCAAACCTTTGTAGGACTTCAAAAAGAAAGGGTCATTCAACTCTATCAAAGGCCTTTTCGGCGTCCAATGATAGGAGAGCTGTATCCGGTGCTTCTTTATTAAAATAAATAATATTAAATAGTCTTCTTACATTATGGAAGCCTTGTCTACCCTTTATAAAGCCATTCTGATCTCGATTAATAATATTTGGTAAAATTTCTTGTATTCGTCTTGCTAAAATTTTACAGATTATCTTAAGGTCGGCGTTTAATAGGCTTATTGGTCTCATATTTTCACATTTATTAGAGGGCTTACCTGGTTTTGGCAGCAGTATAATTAAGGCATTATTTATGTATGATGGTAAATTATTATTTTGAAATGCTTCTAAAACCATTTCCAAAAAAGGTTTTATTAATTTATTCTTAAATTTTTTATAAAGGTCAATTGGAAGACCATCTGGTCCTGCACTTTTTCCTGATTTCATATTATCAATGGCTAGCCCAACTTCCTCTTGACTAATTTTAGACTCCAATATCTCCCTGTTTTCATTTGGAATACACGGTATAGATAGTTCGTTCAAAAACCCATTTAGTTTTGTTAAATCAGGTTCATTTTTGGTATCATATAATTTTTCATAGTAATCTCTAAAGGCTCTATTAATTTCTAAAGGATCTATAACTACCTGTCCATTACTTATAATACTGGTAATTGGTGTTTTAATTTCCAATTGTTTAATCTGCCATGCTAATAATTTTCCTGATTTTTCACCTTGTTCATAAAAAGATTGTTTCAATCTTAGAAGACTCGAGGCAGCTCTATTCGCTGATTTTTTGTCGTATTCAGCTCTCAAAATCAGTAATTCATTCTCCAACCTTGGGTCACTTCCTGCATACACTTTTTCCTGAAGATTTTTTATTTTATGTTCCAATTTAGCTCTCTCCTCTCGAGTCTTCTTAGATTTTGATCCTGTATAACTAATAATATGTCCCCTAATAAAAGCTTTGAAAGCCTCCCACTTTACACATGCTGATGTTTGTGTAGTATTGATGTCAAAGAACTCGTCTATCTGTTTTTCTATATACTTGACAAATTCCTCATCCTGAAGCCATTTATGCTGAAATTGCCATCTACCTGATTCCTTTGTCAATTTTTTATCTACATATATTAGACAACAGGGTGCATGATCAGAGATCACGATGTTATCATAAAAGCAGTTTTGAATCTTGGACCTTAATTCTGTGGAAATCAAAAAATAATCAATACGTGAGAATGTCTTGTAGGTACTGGAATAACAAGAATAAGCTTTAACTTGTGGTTTCATTTCTCTCCATATATCTAACAATCTCAATTCTTTCATAAAATGATTAATAGTCATCCTACATCCAATGTGCGTACAATCCAGTCCTGTTGATCTATCCACACCTGGATTCAATGTACAATTAAAATCCCCTGCTATTATATGTTGCCCTGTAAGTGATGATAAGATGAGAAATAAATTAGCAAAGAACTTCTGATCATCTATATTGGGACCATATAAGTTCACAAGATTTATATTTTCTAATAGCAAAGAACCTTGAATGATTACATATCTTCCAAATTTGTCTCCAATTACATTTTTCACTTGAAAAGGAACTGATTTATGTATGAGAGTCATAACTCCCCTGGCTCGGGATGAAAATGAAGAGGTGAATACACTTCCCTGCCATCTACTCCTAATTCTTTTAACATCCTCCTCTATCAGATGAGTTTCTTGTAAAAACACAATTCTTGAACCCATGTCCTTTATTTTATTCATAACTTGTTTAAGTTTTTTTAAATTTTGTAGACCTCTGCAATTCCATGAAGTTAAATTAAGATTAACACTTTGGTCCATGATCAATAGAGAGTTTGGGATTACCTTGCAGTGTAAACATGCTCATACAGAGAAGCAAAAACATGAGTGGTTGAACATTCATCCTACAAACTACACACAAACAAATTTCCCCTTCCCACACTTGTGGCAAACCCCCCAAAATCAAAAGAAAAATTCTGTCTCCCGATATAGCCATCGACCGTTCCACACCCACGGGGAACAGCCTAAGCCACTCCTTCTTCATCCTCCCAATCACCCTAACTCTACTGCTTTTAATGACGTAACATTAACTCTCCTCTGTAGTTTTCCAACTTAACTCCAAAATTTTTAACAACTTTGTACATCATAGTTTTTTTTTGTTTGTTTGTTTTGTTTTTGTTTTGTTTTTTTAATATATAATACAATCTATATTTTGTAAACTTACTATTTACTTCAAGTCAGTCAGATGCCTGTGCAAATGCTTAATTATTCTACCTTATATTTTGTTCATGCTTAGCTCCCACCAGTCTCTTCTTCTTCTTTGATCTTCTTGATGAACTCCTGCGCCTCCTCTGGGGTCTTGAAGATGTGGGTTCTGCCCTCATACGTGGTCAGCAGTCTCGCAGGATAGATTACACCATGACGAATCCCAAGGTTGCGCAGCTCCTTACGTACGGGGTCAAACTGCTTCCTCAATTGCTGGATTCCTGTGGCCAAATCTGGGTAGAACCGCACCTGCTGGTCCTGGTGTTTAATCTCTCCTTTAGCACGTGCAGCGTTGAAGATCTTCATCCTGTCTCTGTTGCTAAGAAACTTCATAATTAAGGTCCTCGGCGGTCCCTTATCTCTCCGTAGGCCAATACGATGTGCTTTTTCCAGAACCACTGCTGATTGCAACTCCTCGCTGCCCAGCACCTCCGGAATCCACTTTTCCAGAAAGAAACATACGTCCCGACCTTCTGATTCCTCTGGAAGACCCACCAGCCTCAAATTATTCTGTCTCGACCGAGATTCCAAATCCAAAATATTATCTTCCAGAGATTTATTTTTTTTTTCCAAAGTGCGCACCTTTAATTGAAGACGGGTGACGTCATCTTCAGCACTAGCGAGACGGAGCTCCATCTGCGCCGTTCGTTCTACACAGTCACCCAATTCCTTTCTTATTCTTTCCAACGCTGTCATAATCCCATCAAATCTAGAGGAAAAGTCCGCTCTCATTGAACTCATGGCAGCCATCAGCGCATCTGCGCCTCCCCCCGCAGACATCGCACCGTTGCCAGCCTCCTCCGCCATATATGGAGTTTTGTTTGCTGCGTCACAGACCTGAAAGTCCGTTAATTTGGACTGTTTCGGCGGCTCGCTTTTTCCTTTTCCTGGTTTTCCAGCCTTAGGCTTCGCCGACATATCCTCGCCCAAATGCTGGGATACGTTCTGTCCCAAATGAGAGAGTTATTTGCCGATTTTTTTTCTCCAGGAGCAGAGCAGAGCGAGACACGTCCGTCCTACGTGGCAGCCATAACCGGAAGTCGCTGAAAATGAATTTTAGTGTCCATCGACTCCATAAAGTGAAGTGCTGCTGCAGCCACCCTCTGCGCCGTGCCGTGAGGCTGGCGACAGTGAACACAGCCCCGCACCAGAAGATGGTGGAGATGGAGAGGTGGATGAAGAAGAGTGGGGCAGCTGGGATGATTGACACCGGTATGAGCCACCTCTCGCGGTGGATTCTTGCCTTCTCTCCCCCCTGCTTCTCTCCGCCAGCCACCAATGACTTTCTCCCAAGCGATGCATGACGGTGAGAAGGTGAAGCTCGGAATGGCGAGGAGCAGTCCGGTGTAGTGAGGGTGGAGAGGTCAGGTCTTGAACCCACGTGAGACTTTGCAGACCTGGAATGTCCTCCAACACACGACTAGCTACCTCCCAAAAACCCAGAGCGTTCTCCTGATAATAACAGCAGCGGTACCAGCCCCGGTAAACTGCGCCTGCTGAGTCCTGTTGTGGCAGCAATCTATTGTCATGGGGGGCCCTTACAGGGCATCTTGACAGACCCAAACGCAGGAGCACAGTTTACCAAATTTATTACAAAAGAAACACTGCCAGAGGGCAAAAACAAGCAAAAGCAGGCCTAGGCTCAATAAGCTCTTACAGGTGAAATAATTATATCCAAAGCATTAATAACTGACAGGGGATGACCACTTGAAGACTTAAACTGGATTTATGCACCTGCATCATGCCGACACCATTACCGATGTACTGTATGTCACAGACGCAGTGATCGGCAACTTTTTCTTGTGTGTTGGGTGAAATGCGTTGCTCCGTTGTCAAAACGGGTTTCAGCCGATGTGTTTAGTGATTTGTGTTTGTCGTGTGTTTTTGTTTATGAAATAGCGACGGACAAGAGCAGATTGTGATGGAGTTGGAGCTAAAAAATGTTAAGGAAAAGCACCTTTTAATACGGTTGTTGCCCAGAGAAAAAGAGAAATTGGAGAGTGGGCTGCACGGTGGCGCAGTGGTTTAGCACTGTGGCAGCACAGTTTTACCCTCGGCCGGGGGACCACGGGGATCATGAGATCGTGGGTTCGATCCCAGCCCCCGACCAACAGTGAGCTGTGTGGAGTTTGCATGTTCTCCCCGTGTTGCGCGGGTTTACTCCGGGATTTCTCCGGTTTCCTCCTGCATACCAAAACATGTAGGTTTAGGGCGCTCGCGCACGCAGCGACCAGCAGCCGGTGGCTTGTCACCAGACTGCAAACCATGTCTACCTACGGGTACAAATAAGTAACAAAAAAAAAAAAAAAAAGCGGACAATCTGTGTAATTACTGAGATTATGATGAGCCACAAAATGTTCTGTATGTGCTTACTTCCTCAATATTCTTTTAAATTTTGTCTGTTGTTTCACTGACTCGCTTTGGAAGTCGTGCCGTGGTGAACAAGCACAGTGGAGTGGCAGCTAGAACTAGAAAATGTGAAGGAGGAGACCAAGTGGACCAATCACAGCTCTTATGGCCTGAGTCGCTGACGTGCAGAGAGGTGCACGCTGGGCGACGCAATAGGCGACACTGCTGCAGCTGTGTCGTGTCGATGCAGGCGCATAAACCAGGCTTTAGACTGCTGTGCTGTGAAACAAGCAGGAGCAGTTAAAATAGGAAAACAAATAATTGCAAAATGAAGAACAGCTGGGCTGAATTGACACAAAAAGTAAAAGGAAATCATGAGCATGACCAGGAAACAAAACCCTAGGACAATAAAACCACAAAGGAACAAAACCGGAAGTGTTTTCAAAATAAGAGCATTCAAAAACAGAAACAAAGTAACACCAAACAAAATATAAACGATAAACTGAAAGTTGAACTAAAAGTGACAATAAATGTGGACGTCCAGATCATTACAGCTGCTTCTTCTAGTAGTGAAAAACTCCATACACCATATAGTGCTCTTACAGTGTCTTTTTACCTTCGCCAAGGACGTAATGTCTTCATGTTAGTCTGTCTGTCTGTTAACAGGATTATGCAAAAAATTAAATTAAATTTTCCCCAGAGGTAACCCTCAGACTACAGATGAACCCATTCAATTTCGGAGGTGATCCAGGATGCAAACTCTGGATCACTTTTCCCCCCTTTCTTTAACATTGTGAGATGGGGCCTTGGTGGAGGTTTGCACTCTCTGAGTGCCCTCTTGATCTTAACTCTGTAGCTTCTGCTAATCTGTTTCCATCAGCAGTCTGGTTGGTTAGCAACAGCTGTTCTCTTCCCTTTTTTCTAAAATGCTGCCTCATCAGCCTTAAAGGGGTCACTGACTGGGAAATTGTGTTTTTGTAGGCTTTAACCTTCTGAAATGCATCTATTGGTCATGTGATTACCTCTCCAAGTAGCCATTTTGACTCTCAGCAGATGACTGCCCCTCCCTGAGCCTGGTTCTGCTGGAGGTTTCTTCCTGTTAAAAGAGAGTTTTTTTCCTCTCCACTGTCATCAAAGTACTTCTCACAGGGAATCACCTGATTTTTGGGGCCTTTCTGCAATTGTACGGTCTGCCCTACAGCTGAAAGTGCTATGTGACAACTGTTGTTGTGAATATGTACTATATACATAAATAAATAAAGCTGAAGCTCTGAATGAAGGTGAAACAGCCCTGTTGGTGTAAACTGGCCTGTAAACACTAGCAAGAAGAAATCCCCCCCATAATATTATGACCTTTTTCATATATATTTAAATATTTTAATGCATTTCTGTTTTTCTCTTAAATCTATGATTGATTTTTTTCCAGTAAATTTGCAGTGTTTCGTTCATAAATACGAAACGCTTTTCTTCTAAACTGCACATTATTCTTAGATTTTTTTTTCTTCTAAATTTGAGACTTTGTAAATTTCAAACTATTTTCCTTCCATTTTCAGTGTTTGAAAGTTTCAGCATTTCTTTCTAAAATTTGCATTTAAAAAAAATCCATGACTTTTCTAATATATTTGCTACATTTTTTTATTATCAGTTTGCTTTTTTGCTAAATTTGTGATGTTTTTCTTTTAAATTTGCAATTTTCTAGTAAATGTTCTGCCCCCTGGAGCCACAAGTTGCAGACCTCTGTGTTAGTTGCTGAGAAGGCCTCCTGGGGTCCTGAAGTGTATTATTGCTCATGACGTCTCCAAGTGATTTTTAAAGTTGCTAATCCGCTCTGACCTTCAGCTAATGCAGACCTTGTAGTGCCAAAGGTCCACACTATTTTCATCATGGGATATAAAAAGACTAATCGAGGCTGATCATGACAGCTGATTTATCTAACAGAAATAAATTTAAATTCACATTTAATTTCTAAAGTATGTATAAATGCTCTACAAACGCTGATGATGACTGGGTGATAGGCTAAACTGCCTGTTAGTACCTGCATTGTGTATTATTTGCAGAGGTGGGTAGTAACTACTTATATTTACTCAAGTACTTATGTAACTTTTTCCATGAAAATGTACTTACAGTGAATGGTTTTATTGCAAGATACTTGGAAATGTGGTTGCAAATATAATAATTTAGTCAGAAATGGCTGCATCTTCCTATGTCTACATTCTTGTTTCATTTACATGGGCATTGATATTATTGTTCTTTGGGCTTAGTTTCAAAGGACCAAGGGAAAAAAAATACAAATTTCTGATGAAAACATTGCAAATTTGCAGGCTAATAAATTTAAAAGAAAAAAGTCTGAAATATATGCGAGAACAATAAGACAATAAAGGCTCAAAACAAGAAAGAAGGGAAAAAAAGTCACATTTATGAGTGCAGGGTTGCCAGTTTATGTGGTAGAAATAAGAAATGTTATGAGGAAAACATTGTATACTCATGTGAAAAGGGTTTAAATGTATAAGGAAAAATGTCTTGCAAATTTATGAGAAAAGAATCACAAATTTAGGAGGAAAACCTCAAAGACTGCCATTACTCACCACCCAAGTAACTTTTTTTAGTAAATACTTTCTTACTTAAGCCCCCCCCTCCACACACACACACACACACACACACACACACACACACACACACACACACACACACACCTGTGGCTACTCATACTTGAGTAATTAGCCTACTATTACAAGGTACCGGTACTCCTACTTGAGTAGCCTACAATTTCTGGCTACTCTCCCCACCTCTGATTGTGCGTACCTCTCTGCCTTTGCCTTGGGTCAGTGTGATAATGTGTAGCTGTATAGTGTAGTTACTGTCATCCTGGGGTGGCAGAGTGGGAGCCTCCCTCAGTTCATTTCCTATAATCTGGTAATATTCTCCTACATCAGCTTTTCTTGTGTTAAAACTGCAACTTTAAAAACAAATATTCTATAGACAGAATATTCAGACTGGAGGAGACGTGTCCCCACCCATCCCACCTAAAAACTACACCTATGGGTACTGTGCGCAGCAGTGAACTTCTGTATACCTGTGTATTTCTGGCAGGGCTGCTTCTATCACAAATATGTTATGGGCCTCCTCAGCCACTAGAGGGCTCTCAAGTTCACCCTCAGCATGTTTTTTTTTGGGGGGGGGGGTAAAATTACCATTAACTTTCTTCTAAATTTGCAACTTTTTGGTCAAGTTGAGACTTTTTTCTCATAAACTTTCAACTTTTTCCTTGTTAATTAGCTTCTTTTTAATTGTAAATTTTAAACTTTTTTCTAATAAACTTGTGACTTTTTTCCTGTAAATTTGCAACTTTTCTTCCGTACATTTTTAACTTTTTTCTCATACATTTGTGACTTTTGTTTCCACAATTTATAACCTTGACCTTTTCCTTTAAATTTTCGACTTTTTTCTTGTATATCTGCAACTTTTTTCTCATAAATTGTGACTTTTTTCTTATAAATTTGAAATTTTTCTTGTAAATTTGATTTTTTTTCCTAATAACTTTGTGACTTTATGTCCTGTAAATTTGCAACCTTCTGTATTTTTTCAGCTTTTTTGTCATAAATTTGTGACTTTCCCTGCCCACAATTTAGATTTGTGAGAAACTCAGAACCAAACAAAACAGCAGGATGAGGCTTCATCTAGTAAGCCAGTTAGTTGCCACCTTATTCTTTTAATATTTCTATTTTTTTTGTATATTTGCAATTTTTTCTCATAAATTTTTGCCGTTTTTCTTGTAAATTTCCAACCTTTGTCCATCAATTTGCTGCTTCTTCCATTATAAATGTGCATTTTTTTTCATAAATGCATGACTTTTTTGTCTTAATTTCTAGCGCTCATTTTGTGTTCATCTATGCCAGGTTTCTTTTTTGAATGTTTTTGCTGGGAGAAGAGAGGTGTTTTAACTCTTCCCCATTACAAAAACAGGGGCCCCAAGCACCATCTTGCACCCGGGGTGAGTTTAAAGCTGGAAGCGGCCCTGGCCGCGGCTCTACCTGCTTGCATTTGTCCTCGGCTCCTTTCTTGTCGGCCTCCGCCTGCTCTGCCCGGTCTATGGCGTTCTCCTTATCCAGCTTCAGCATCTGCATTTTCTTCTTGATGGCCTCCATGGTTCCTCAGCCTTGGTGGTTTCAGCAAAAAGAAGAAAAAAGTTAATGTTCTGTTATCCGGACAGAAAAACGGGCACCGGGACGGAGGCTGCTGCCGGGAGCGCGTGCGGACGGTATGAGCGCGTGTGTGGGGGGGAATCTGGACACAGCATGAGCGCAGCTCTGTGGGTTTTTTTTTTTTTTTTTCCCCCTTCTGAGTGGATCCTCACGGGTCGGTGTCCATATTTAGACAGAGAGAGTTCTGCGGCCCGACCATGACGTCTGTCTGCAGTGTAGAGAGAAACTAAATCAGCTGTGACCGTTGACATCTGGAACATCTGCAAGAGCCACAGAAAGAAAGAGAGGCAGAGCAGTCAGAAGTTCTCAAGTAGAAGGGAAATTACTTCATGATGATAATTAGGTTAGACCGGGGGCACCTAAAACATTTGAAATTTACCTTTAAAACTCAGACTATTTGAATTAGAGAAACATAAGTGCTTCCTAACAGTATAGTCGATATACTCTTACCAAAACCATTCCAGCAGCCATCTGTGCGTGTTGAGCCATCCTGTGGCACTGCCATGACTGTGGTGACTGCTGTCACCTGATTAGGGTTTGTTGCTGTTTTCTGACAGCAGGATGGGAAGTTGGACTGATGCTGTTAAGGCAGTGACAGCTATTCAAGTGTTTACATTACCGCATTATTCTAAACTGGTTCTTGTAACTTAAATCACTTTTAATATCACATAAATTGCATTTAATCCACAAGTCTAATGTGCTACCTGTAGGATTGTAATATACAGTATATATTATATTAGTATGGCGGTGTCCTAGGTTAGGGAGGGGTGATGTCCCGCCTTTGGGTGGGTGGCGTCACCTGTGGTATATAAGCCAGTAGCAGGAGACATACTGTCTCTTCGCTGTGGCTCCTGTACTCATAGTAATGACTCCCCGTGTGTACATAGTTCTTGTTATAATAAACTTCATAAACGTCACCTCGCCTCCTCATTATTCGGACACAACATTTGGCGACAAGGATATACGGAAATGGAGAGGGCTGCGACCGTGCTTCGTCCATTTTTGGAGGCTCTGGGTGAGCTGTTGGTCCCTTGGGCCAGGTTGGCTGGCATTAGGCCTTGGCGACCTGGACAAATTAAGAGCGAGGGCTATTCTGGTCCATAGCCTGGGTATGGAGGGCCAGAGGATCCTGAGCAAGCGGGGAGGAGATGACAATTACAACGACGTCGCAAGGCTCATGGCTGTTTACTTTCACGCCCCAGAGAACATCATTATGCGGTGCATCCAGTTCCGACAATGGCGCCAGGGACCCAAAGAGTCGGTTCAGCAATTCGTGGCAGACCTTCGACAGCTGGTGGGTGAGTGCAGGTTTGGGGCTCTGGAAGAGGAGATGGTCCGTGTTCAATTGGCCGAGCATGTGGCCTACTCCTCAGCAAGGGTTCACCTGCTAACTCACATTGGTGAGCTAACCGTGCTAGCTGTCTTAGAGCTAGCGTAACAGCACGAGGCAGCAGAATGGCTGATGAAACACCTCGGCGATAACGAAGGCCTGCCGAAGAATGACGCATGTGGGAAGACCCTGGCCTTGGAAATCGGACGATGGAAGCAACGACGAGTATGTGGCCATCGTCAAAATATGGTCCGCCCCGGGGACGCCGAGATGCTACGGCTGCGGATCCAGCAGGCACTGCTATCAAGCCAGGGAGTGCACAGCGAGGGGCAAGCGTTGTGGACGGTGCGATCTGCTCCATCAGTTTGCCAGAGTTTGCCGCAACTTTGACAAGGAGGAACGGAGGCCAGCTAAGGAAACCATTAAGAAGAAGGTACCTACGGTGGTTCACATGATCTCGCCCAACATGGACGGTCGTATTATTTGTGACATTTTGTTGGACGGGACACCGATACTACTGTTGGTGGACACGGGGTCAGTGGTCTCCATTCTCAACTTGGACACGGTACAGCTGTGTTTTCCCCACTACACAGTGAGTAAGACCACCATAACTTGTTATGGTTATGGTAGCCATCCCCTGGATGTCGTGGGCTCGGTGTGGCTGTTGGTGAGGTACAAGGAGGCCTCCATGTACGCTGCTGAGTTTATGGTGTCTCGGGATGGTAACAACCTGATGGGTTGTGACTTATTCTACAGGCTCAGTTTCACCATCACCTGCGGAGAAGTGGAGGAGTGGTCAGGTGGTGGCCTATGTGACCGGCCATTCTACGTGGGAAGTGGCAATGAAGTGTGGGACTTAGGGTGGCACATTCCGGGTGAAGAGGGACGCTGCCAGCACCTTAGTACGCCAACAAAGCGAAGGTCCCGTGCCAGTGTTTGTGGTCTCATGGACGGTGAACTCGAACAGCATGGTTTGACCCCCGCGGTGGCAGAAAGGTCCAAAGAGTGTGAGCTACAGGGCTCCGGTGGCCAACTGGATACGGCTGCTGAGCCAACAGTGGCTGGTGCCGCTCCGACACATCAACATTTAGCAACCGGGGTACCATCTGAGGGCACGATCCCTGGCCATGCCACCATCAAAAGCAAGGGACATTGCTCGAGTCAACTTGGCGAACTGCTGAGGAGCCATAAGGGTGCCAGATCACGACGCAGACAAGGAGGAAGCCAGTGAGCGCTCCCCTGGGTGAGGGTGATGACGTCCGCCCTAGGGTTGAGCCTTGGCTTGGTCGGGTGCGCAGTTCTAGGGAACTGAAAGCTGGACAGGATAATCTGCAGGTGGTCCAGTCCGGCGGCAACGGGTACCTGAGTTTGACTGATGGGTCGAGACGGCATCCCAATGAGCTGCAGCGTTTGGGCAGGAAAGGATGGCAATGCAGCCCATCTCCTGCAACGATTAAGTGGAGATGCTCTGAAAGGGGACCGCGGGACAGACACTCCGGGGGGGCCTTCAGGAGACCCGGGTTAGAGTATGATTGAGGGCTTACGGTGTGTCTGATGTAGTGCATTCAAATTGTGTCTGTTATTGTTAACTGATGGTGTTCATGATATGTTCCGTGGTTTTGCTAAAAAAAAAAAAAAAGGAGATACTGTTTTGTCAATATGGTGATGCAAATGTTGTTATTGCCTATTTGACTGTTTGATTTTGAGCACTTGACCACTGTTGTGCGTGTGTATGCTTGGTGGCTGACTGGTGTGTGTGTGTGGAAGGTGCAGTAACACCTGGGTGTGAATGTTTGTGGGACTGTTGGTATGAGGTATATATATTCATTGCCCTATTTTAGTGTAACGTGTGGTTTTTTTGTGTGTTTGCAGATCTCTGTGTTTATTGTATGTATCCTATGAGTTATGTGGTCGGGTACCGCCTTTGTTCATTTTGTACTTGTTTATATATATATATACACTACCGTTCAAAAGTTTGGGGTCACCCAGACAATTATTTTGTGTTTTCCATGAAAAGTCACACTTATTTACCACCATGAGTTGTAAAATGAATAGAAAATATAGTCAAGACATTGACAAGGTTAGAAATAATGATTTGTATTTGAAATAATAATTTTTTCCTTCAAACTTTGCTTTCGTCAAAGAATCCTCCATTTGCAGCAATTACAGCATTGCAGACCTAACATGATTGCACAAGGGTTTTCTAATCATCCATTAGCCTTCTGACGCAATGAGCAAACACATTGTACCATTAGAACACTGGAGTGATAGTTGCTGGAAATGGGCCTCTATACACCTATGTAAATATTGCACCAAAAACCAGACATTTGCAGCTAGAAATTTCTAAGTGACCCCAAACTTTTGAACGGTAGTACCGTTCAAAAGTTTGGGGTCACTTAGAAATTTCCTTATTTTTGAAAGAAAAGCACTTTTTTTCAATGAAGATAACTTTAAACTAATCAGAAATACACTCTATACATTGCTAATGTGGTAAATGACTATTCTAGCGGCAAATGTCTGGTTTTTGGTGCAATATCTACATACAGTAGGGCAAAAAAGTATTTGGTCAGCCACCAATTGTGCAAGTTCTCCCACTTAAAAGATGAGAGAGGTCTCCAATTTTCATCATAGGTATACCTCAACTATGAGAGACAAAATGAGAAAAAAAAATCCAGAAAATCACATTGAAGGAATTTTAATGAATTAATTGGTAAATTCCTCTGTAAAATAAGTATCTGGTCAATCCCAAAAGTTCATCTCAATACTTTGTTATATACCCTTTACTGGCAATGACAGAGGTCAAACGTTTTCTGTAAGTCTTCATAAAGGTTTCACACACTGTTGCTGGTATTTTGGCCCATTCCTCCATGCAGATCTCCTCTAGAACAATGATGTTTTGGGGCTGTCGCTGGGCAACACGGACTTTCAACTCCCTCCAAAGATTTTCTATGCGGTTGAGATCTGGAGACTGGCTAGGCCACTCCAGGACCTTGAAATGCTTCTTACGAAGCCACTTCTTCGTTGCCCGGGCGGTGTGTTTGGGATCATTGTCATGCTGAAAGACCCAGCCACGTTTCATCTTCAATGCCCTTGCTGATGGAAGGAGGTTTTCACTCAAAATCTCACCATACATGGCCCCATTCATTCTTTCCTTTACACGGATCAGTCGTCCTGGTCCCTTTGCAGAAAAACAGCCCCAAAGAATGATGTTTCAACACCCATGCTTCACAGTAGGTATGGTGTTCTTTCTCCTCCAAACACGACAAGTTGAGTTTTCATCAAAAAGTTCTATTTTGGTTTCATCTGACCATATGACATTCTCCCAATCCTCTTCTGGATCATCCACATGCTCTCTAGCAAACTTCAGACGGGCCTGGACATGTACTGGCTTAAGCAGGGGGACACGACTGGCACTGCAGGATTTGAGTCCCTGGCAGCGTAGTGTGTTACTGATGGTAGCCTTTGTTACTTTGGTCCCAGCTCTCTGCAGGTCATTCACTAGATCCCCCTGTGTGGTTCTGGGATTTTTGCTCACCGTTCTCATGATAATTTTGACCCCACGGGGTGAGATCTTGTGTGGAGCCCCAGATCGAGGGAGATTATCATTGGTCTTGTATGTCTTGAATTTTCTAATAATTGCTCCCACAGTTGATTTCTTCGCACCAAGCTGCTTACCTATTGCAGATTCAGTCTTCCCAGCCTGGTGCAGGTCTACAGTTTTGTTTCTGGTGTCCTTTGACAGCTCTTTGGTCTTGGCCATAGTGGAGTTTGGAGTCTGACTGTTTGAGGTTGTGGACAGGTGTCTTTTATACTGATAACAAGTTCAAACAGGTGCCATTAATACAGCTAACGAGTGGAGGACAGAGGAGCCTCTCAAAGAAGTTGTTACAGGTCTGTGAGAGCCAGAAATCTTGCTTGTTTGTAGGTGACCAAATACTTATTTTACCGAGGAATTTACCAATTAATTCATTAAAAATCCTTCAGTGTGATTTTCTGGATTTTTTTTTCTCATTTTGTCTCTCATAGTTGAGGTATACCTATGATGAAAATTGGAGACCTCTCTCATCTTTTAAGTGGGAGAACTTGCACAATTGGTGGCTGACTAAATACTTTTTTGCCCCACTACATATATATATATATATATACAGTATATATATATATATATATATATATATATATATATATACGGTATATATATATAAGCCAGTAGCGGGAGACATACTGTCTCTTCGCTGTGGCGCCTGTACTTATAGTAGGGGCTCCCTGTGTGTACATAGTTCTTGTTATAATAAACTTCATAAATTGCACCTCGCCTCCTCATGATTTGATTTTAAATGAAATATGAACATTATCAACTGCTGATAGCTACTTCAGTCCTACTAAACATCATGTCATAAATTGCCCCTCGGGACAGAGAGGAGAGACCCACACCCTGAACTGCTAGTTTGTGAAATTTATTAAAGAAACAAAACACAAAGTCTGACACAGTGCTCCAACAAAAATCCAAACTGTCAAGCAACCAAACTTACAAGTTAAACACACCAGAACAAGGACTGGGTTCTGGTGGAGACGAGGGGACAGAAACTCAAGACTCCGGCAAAGAGGAATGAACATAACGGCTCTTAAATAAGGCTAGACACAAATGAAACAAATGATGACAGGTGTGAATCACATGAGCGGACTGGGGATAACAAAGAATACAATTTGGACCAGCTGGGAGCAATGAGAGGGGAGAGGATGGGTGACAGCTAACAGGGACACCGCCCACACAGAGCAAAAACCCAGAAGCGCCACTGACAGCTGTCAACCCAGAGGGAAAATACAACAGAATAAAACAAAATATAATGAGATGGCAAATAAAGACAAGTAACCTCAAAAATGTAAATAACAAAACTACAATGAACGTAAACAGGAAAATACGTAAATCATAATAAGAAACAATACAGAATATGTGACAAATCAACCAAGGATAAAATAACAGGAATTGCAACTCAAAACTACAACACTATACAAATATGGAAAAAGGCAAAAAGACTGAGCCCGGTGGAATCCCCCCGTGCTCAGATTGTGACAGAGCCCCCCCCCCCCCTTAAGTGGTGGATACCAGACACCCCTGCAACATCGAAAGAAAAGAACCCCCATACACACAAAAAAACCCACCCCAACAAGAAAACAACCCCACTCCGGGTGTGAGGAGGGGGACCCAGGCACGGAAAGACCGAAACAAACCAGACAAAATAAGAAAAACTCTCAGAATTAACATCCCAGCAAAGTCCAGACTAAGAGGGAAAAAAAGCCCCACTCAGAACCCATACAGAACTGGGCATGTAGGCTCCATAGACCAAGGAGCTAGACTGTCCCGGTGGCTGGCCGATGTCCCGGGCTGGCAGATGGCGAGGTGGTAAGAGTCGGGTGGCCTGCCAGAGAATATGAGCCACCCAACCCAACAGCACAATCTGTCAGGTGGTCGGCCAGAGTTCTTTAACCACCAACACAGAAAAGGTGGTCCAGGGGATGGCTGCCCAACTGGGATGACCAGAGATGAGGAGGATGGAGGAATAGGGGGAACCACAACGATGTCAGGCAGAGGAGGGGGAACCATGACGGCCTTGGGCAGAGAAGGGGGAACCACGATGGCCTTAGGCAGAAGAGGGGGAACCACGACGGCGTCCAGCAGAGGAGGGGGAACCACCTTGGTGCCTGGCAGAGGAGGGGGAACCGCCACGGCATCTGGCAGAGGAGGGGGAACCACCACGGCATCTGGCAGAGGAGGGGAAACCACCACGCCCTCGGGCTCGTCAGTAGCACCCTCAGTGGTCCCGGACTGGAGCAAAGTTGCACCCGTGGTGGCTCCGGAGTGGAGCAAAGCAGCACCCACCGTGGCTCCGGGCTGGAGCAAAGCTGCACCCGCGGTGGCTCAAGGCTGGGGAAAAGCAGCACCCGCGGTGGACCCAGACTGGGCCAGAGCTGCACTCATGGTGGACCCAGACTGGGCTGAAGCCGCACTCACAGTGGACCCAGGCTGGGACGGAGCACCCGCGACAACCTCAACTGATGGGGAAGCAGCACCCTCAGTGACCCTGGACAGGGACGGAGCACACGTGAAGACCTCAGCCGGAGGGGAAGCAGCATACACGGAGGTCCCGGGCTGGGATGGAGCACCCCCGAGGACCTTGGCAGGAGGAGCTGGACCCACAGTGATCTTGGGCATCGAGGCTGGACCCACGGAGACTTCTGGTGAAGCTGGACAATCTTCGGTGACCCTGTTGAAAAGCTCAGATGGGAGAGGCAAAGAAACAGGGTCAGGGTCACCAGCAGCAGTGGAGCCTGGTGAGGTGAGCTCAGGTGCAGCTGACGACTGCACCTGGCTATCCCCACCAAGAGCCAGACAAGATCTCTCCGGTATAGAAACAACAGAAACAAAGGAGAGCACTTGCCTGAGCTTGAGCTCCACCGCTGTCCAGGACTCCGTCGATCCAGATGATGATGTCTCGGGCCCGGCCCTCTGGAGGCCCAGCTTGGACTCTGCTGTGGCATCCCCAGCAGCAGGCATGGTGGTGGATGCAATCCCGAGAGCCCCCAGTGAAGTGGCCCACGCAGGCGGCTCGCCCGACATGGATGCAGGAGGTTGGCTTCTTGCTGGCACTGGATCCTGTTCTGCTGAAGTCAGGGGACGCTCCATCATCGGCACAGGCTTCAGCTCCATTGCAGCACTTTCCCTCCATCCAGACTGTGGCTGTGGGACTGGGACCAGGTCCTCCAGAGCCGCAGGCTCCTCCATCATCCAGCCGCTCAATTCAGGGGCAGGCGGACACTCAGGTGGGAAAGGAGGAGACACAAAGAGAGCAGGTGAACTGTCTAAAGCTGCAGCAGATGGTGAGGACTCAGAGGACTGCCTAATCTGAGCCTCACCATCAGGAATCAGGCAAGATCATTTATGTTTAATTGAATGAGAAGAAAAAAAAAAACACTTGCCTGAACTCCTGGGCTGTGATATCTTCTGCTGCAACAGGTTGGGAATCAGCCCTCTCCATGACTTTAGTTGAAAAGGGCCTCCCAGGGAACCCTTGAGGAGCCACCCCTGCAGCCACAGTGGCGGGCGGAGCCGGGGAGGAAATTGCTGAACCCTCTGCAGCGGAAGGAATCGCTGAGGAGGAGGAAGAGGCAGCAGCAGCGGGAGAAAGAGCTGACGGGACAGCCGGAGAAGATAAACTAGATAAAGGGACCACTGTGGGAGTTTTCGACCTCGGTGACAGGGAAACTACTGATGAGGAAGTGGAGTCGCTCTTTCAGCGGGATTTCCTTGAGCGATAGCGAGGAGCGGGACGCGGAGATGTAGGCTCGCAGTGAAGAAGGAGGGGCTCCAGAATCAGGGGACACTCATTCGTTGACTTAAACTCCGGTCCCCCTGGTGAAACCTCCTCCAGCTCCTGGGCAAGGCCCAGGAGGAGCCATGGCTTATATTCCAATAAAAGCTCCATCTCCGCCAAAATAACCTGCCTGCACTCCTCCTGCTCCTCGGCCAATGGTGCGGGGCAGTGTTTGGGAGGAGGAGGCGGAGCTGCCGCCGGAGAGCAGCAAGAGCCTGGAGGCTTCCGTGTCCGCGGGCGCTTGCTGTTCGTCGGCGCAGACACGGACATCGGTGTGATCTCTCCCAGCCTGTGACTCATGAATGGTGGGGCGATTATGGGGAGAAGTAGGTCTGTGAGCTCCGGATGGTCCCATAGGCTGGGGCATGCCTTGAGTACCTGTGCCGCACTCTCCAGACGCTCTAGGGCTGCCTCGGGGGTATGGGAGGCGTGAGCCTATGACAGGATGTCCTCCAGGACACACACAGTCCACCGCTCCACTTCACTCAGACCAGGAATAGAAAAATCCGGGGTGAGAGACATGACTAACCTCAGGTGAACACAAACAAGAAAAAACCACAAACTGCAGTAGCTGGGTCTCTAATTGGTCGGAGTCTTCTGTCATGAATTGCCCCTCGGGGCAAAGAGGAGAGACCCACACCCTGGACTGCTAGTTCGTGAAATTTATTAAAGGAGCAAAAAACAAAATCCGACATAGTGCTCCAATAAAAATCCAGTGTCAAGCAACCAAACTTACAAGTTAGACACACCAGAACAAGGGCTGGGTTCTGGTGGAGACGAGGGGACAGAAACTCAAGACTCCGGCAAAGAGGAATGAACATAACGGCTCTTAAATAAGGCTAGACACAAATGAAACAAATGATGACAGATGTGAATCACATGAGCGGGCTGGGGATAACAAAGATTACAATTTGCGCAATGAGAGGGGAGAGAACGGGCCGACAGCTGACAGGGACACCACCCACACGGAGCAAAAACCCAGAAGTGCCACTGACAGCTTTCAACCCAGAGGGAAAATACAACAGAATAAAAAAAAATATAATGAGATGGCAAATAAAGACAAGTAACCTCAAAAATATAAATAACAAAACTACAATAAACGTAAACAGGAAAATAAATCATAATAAGAAACAATACAGAATATGTGACAAATCAACCAAGGATAAAATAACAGAAATTGCAACTCAAAACTACAACACTATACAAATATGAAAAAAGGCAAAAAGACTGAGCCTGGTGGAATGCCCCCGTGCTCAGATTGTGACACATAAGGCTTCTTCCCTTGTTTTGGTTATGGTTCATTGTGATTTACTGCTTTGGCTAGCCAATTCTTATCTTATTTACTATGGATCTGTGTACTGCTATCCCTTTGCTGCTGCAATCCTAGAATTTCCCCATTGTGGGGCTAATAAAGGCTTATCTTAGCTTGTCATAACTAAGTTATTACTTGAAACCACTGCAGCTCCCAAAGTATATTATCCCATGTTATCTAGCTGAGAAGTGTTAAAGGCATTACTGTTGCATGGTGAGCTTGGTAGCTTCATGCTAATCATTTTGCTGTTGTTATCGGGAACAAAATCCTTCCTGTTTACCTGCTTCTATTAAGCATATCCACTGCACACTCAGGGAATCTGTGACTCAGACAGGGACATGGTTGGTACAGTACAAGCTTGTGTATTTTGTGTTTTTTTTTATTTTTGTCAAATGTGATGTTAACTAAAAGGAAAAATAAAAAGAAAATTCAATGATGTAAGGGCAACTTGTGCTTAAACAACGGCATTGTCACGATTGTGTCATGATTTACACCAGAAAGGCTCAAACGCAGAGCAACCACACCGGATAAACACTCAGACTCAGGTAGTGAAAGAAACACAATTTTAATGAAAAGCACAAAACTCAAAATACACAAACTTAGATAACGGTGCAAAACTAAAGAACAGCGCAAACTAGACTAGACATAAAACGCAGGGGCCCGCTGGAGCGCACACAGCCTGAGGGGGGAGAGGAGAGAGAGAATTAGAGACGGGTAACACTCAGAGCGAGGTGAGTGAGAGAAAGAGAAGATGGATCACTGTATGAGGCAGAGGGCCCAGCAGGGAACTCCTGCATGGGACAAAGGTGAGGATGGGAATGGGTTGGTTGACCTGGGTGGAGAATCCGTTGTCTTCACAGATGAATGGTTCAGGCGAGTGTGACCAGCCCCGGAGAACACACCACAGTGTAGTGGATTTATGGGTTTATAGGTATATTAATGTTGGTACAAGTATTAATGTAAATATGAATGTGAGTAGGAATGAAGATTTAGTTTCATTACACTCAGATCCTCGTAGGGCACCAGTCCAGATAATGGACAATTTTATTAACAATTCTTTATTTGTACCAATTATGAATCAGTCTCAAAAAACCCTTGTGAGTTCTTGACTCCTGATAATCAAGAAGATGGACATGAAATCAAACAATAACTCCCATATGTCTTTCAATGGTTTAATAAGAAATGTCAGAATAGGTTAACATATATGGATAACTTTAAAACAGAGAGTTCAACATGTATTATGGGCAATATAGACTATTACTGAGTTACTTATGAATCAAGCATTTGTGAAACCAAATAAACCATAGTTTAATTTGTCATTATACTGGAAATTGGAAAACCATAAAATAGCATTGGTTAAGAAAAGTAGATGCAATGTTATGAAGAAAGTGATGATTAACTACTTATAAAAACGGAAAATTGGTGTTACTCTGAAAAAGAATGTAAATTAATGAAAGGACAACATGCATTTTGAAATTCTGATGGGGGTTTCCATGAAATAAAGTTTAAAGAACTTATACCAGGAATATTCTGAAGAATTAAGTTTAAATTAAACAACAGACCATCAGCCAAGCAAAATCATTGCGTCCCAGTGGGTAGCAGGCAGTCCACTTTTCCGTTCAACTGGACCAGCGTGGGTTCTGTTGAGAGGCTGGCAGACAGGCTCCTTACCATGGTTATGGCCTACTCCCGAGATCACAAAGGCTGTTCTTCAGCAGACTGGGCGAGGTCTTCTTATGCACTGAAGAGGGAATTGGTTTATTGTGCAAAGTCTCATAACAAAACAAAGTCTCATAACAAGTCTCATAACATCGAGGCAAAATACATAACAAAACCATTTCTTCTAATGTTGGTGGTTTAAATTAGTTGGTTTAAGCTTCGAAAAAATTCAAACAAAATTTTCTTGCACGGTGATTTAAAGGAAAGGATTAAAATAAGTAAAAAAAAGCGTGAACTTTACAGAAAAGTAAAAAGGATCTTCACCGAGCATGACAGGCTCTGGGCCTTACTTGGAAGAGAGAAAAAAATGGAATAGCAGAAGAGGCTCCTTACAGCTTGACCAACACCCCAAAACTGAACAAAGGAAAAGTTTTCCCTAGGTGTGGCAGAGTCTCACTGGATTTCATGAAATCTGAACTGAACCAATTACATTTGAGCTTCGTTCAACAAAAGTCATAAACTCGACCTAAAAAGGGAACTCCAATAAAGCTTGGAACTCTATTGGTCAGTTAAAGTTTCTGAGGTGGGGGTCTCCCCCAGAGCAGAGATAGAGACATTTGATATGAAGAGTGAGATCCTCCTAAAGTATGTGTGCTGCCTATGAAAGCATAAATTATTTAAACTTTAGTGACTAAGATATTATACTTGATAAAGGAGCATACAGTGTCTCTACATTGTAACTGTAAATAATTTGTAATAGTAAGCATGCAAGAATTAATTTCTTCCTGAAAATAAAGCAACACATATCAAATTATATCAATAAAAGCATTTGAAACCACATTGTCCGTCCCCAGAGTTCAACCAGGTCTTCAGTAGCGGGTAGTCTTGAGAGAAAGGATATGATTAAGTTATTTGTCCGTATTACGTAAATTCCACTGCAAAGAGAAAAAATAAATATTCCTGATTTGTCCACCGGATGGCACTGTGAAACTGTCTGGTTGTTTACTGGAGAATCTTGATTCCCCACACATCTGGATCATGTCAACCATAAATCTGCCAATTTGAAACATTCCTTTGCCAAAGAGCAGAAAAGGGAGGATGACTAAGTCTTGGAGAAGGGATTAACTTCCACTTTATGGCCGATGGATAGTGTTACAGCTCTGGTCATGGGATGATAGAAGCAGTTCATGATCAGATTTTTGAGTTGAAACAATTTTCTTCAGCACAGAATGATTTTATAAATTGGAACCAGAAAGGGGTTAATGCTACAGCAGAGACAGTAGCAAACCTGAAGAGGAGAGAACACAGAGGTGAGACAACTGGAGGAAAATAACACCAAACAACATTAACTGAGCTGTTGCTTAGTAGCAATACCCAGCGGTCCAGCATAGAAGCTCTCATACACTGGCTCCTAAATATGCTGGCGGCCCAGACAGCAACAGGTGCAGCCAATCGCGCAGGTGTGCAGGTGACTCCAGAGAATGCTCGCCTGATCATCACAGATTGCCCCTCCAGGGCAAGGAAGGGGAGGACCTAAATGTAAGGCAAATCTGATAAACCATTGTTTATTGTGCAAAAACTGAACAGATAATAAAGCAGTGCATGGGCTGAAACAAAAGCAAAAACTCAGGCTAGGCAGAACAGGAACATACAGGGCTAAGGAAAACAGGACTTGATACAGACATGGCAGTGTGTGAAATGCCAGCATGAGACAAGGACACCGCACAGGACACAGACTGAGATGCACATATATAGATGGGGGAAGGGGGGTAATCAAGACAACACAGGACAGGTGAGAACAATCAGGGGCAATCAGAGACGGCACAGGACGGGCGGGGCTGAACATACAATCACAGAGGGGATGCACGCAAAACATGACAAAGAACATACAGGACCCAGGGAAACACAAAAGGCAAATAATACAGGTAACTAATCATACAAAATCACAGAAAAAACAATAAATGAACATAAGGCGTGGGCATGATCCTAAGGTCATGCCTCAGACCATGACAGGCATACTCTGGAAGAGGTCTCAGCAGTAATGACGGCGTTGTTTACTTCCATATTTTGCTAAGTTGGTCTTTAATATTAGAGAAGAAGAAGAAGCCAGCTTTACTGTCATTCAGTCCATACAGCCAATCATGTACAGTAGGACGAAATTGTGTTTCTCCTATCTACAATGTTAATCACATCTAGAATCAGAGGGGTCTCTGCCATGCAAGGTGCTGCCACAAAAACTTTTCCTTCCCCCATTCTATTATGCTGAGCATCAAGCGAGAAGGCAGGAAGTACCATTTTTATATGGTCTCTGGTATGACCTGGCCGGGGCTTGGACCCACGACCTCCCGGTTGTGGGGTGGATGCTCTACCACTAGTCCACCACTCTGGTATTTTTTGATTTTTTGATTTTGTATACTTTATTGATCCCCAGAGGGGAAATTGAGGGCATCCACCTGGATGGATGAAGCAGCCACGGTATGGCGCTATCCCTTTACCATTCACACACACATTCACACCTAGGGCCACTTTTAGAGTCTCCAGTTAACCTAACCTGCATGTTTTTGGCCTGTGGGAGGAAACCGGAGAACTCCCGGAGTAAACCCATGCAGACACGGGGAGAACATGCAAACTCCACACAGATCACTGTTGGTCAGGGGCTAGGATCAAACCAGGGATCCCATGGCCAAGGGTGAGTTGCTGTGCTGCCGCAGTGCTAACCGCTGCACTACCGCACCATTTGACTACAATAATACATTTAATGCAAAAAGTAAAGGGGGCAGGGGTGGATAGAATAATTCTGGAACCCAAGACAAACTCAAGCACAGGACCGTCTACATAGAGGTAGGTAGGAGTGGTGGACTAGTGACATAGCATTCGCTCCACAGCTGGGAGGTTGTGGGTTCAAGCCCCAGCTGGGTCATACCAAAGATCAAGAAAATGGTACTTTCCACTTTCTAGCTTGGTGCTCAGCATAAGAGAATGGGGAAGGGAAATTGGTTGGCACCTTGCTTGGTAGCAGTTCTTATAATAGGAGAAATGTGATTTTGTTCTATTGTACATGCTTAGATGTACAAAAAACATGCATTTTTACCTAAAACATCAAAAACATGCACCTGAGATACGGAGTAGAAAAGGAGTAGATATGATGTAATGCCTTCACTCACTGTGCATGTGCGAAAACAACAAAAATACGTACCTGAGATACGGACCATAAACGAATCACCACACATGCACAAATTCAACCGCCCATTGTCATTCTGCACATGCACGAAAAGAACACACCATACTCACTGCGCTTGAGAAAAGCAACACCTGTTTTAACAAGGTTTCAACGCTCTTTCAATTGGTGGACAGGGGATGGTGGACTGTTATTTACATGTGCTTTCAATCAACAGGTTGTGTGCTCACGTCACACACTGAGCTATTTATCACTTTGTGGAGAGAGGAATAACCAGGCCGAGCGTTCAGAGCAGAGGAAACTTTATTCTTCTCCCTCTCACATCCACCAGAGTCAAAAGCATTAAACACTCAGGTTGCAGGCACTCTCTTTTATATCACAACACTCCTCCACTACCTGAGGTGCTGTATTAACATATCAATCCCCCATGACAATTCCCCTTGTCCCCCAGCACCTTTGATCTGCCATGCTCTACAGTCTGAAGGAAAACTACTGAGTGGGTCCCCCCCCCCCCCCCCCCAGACTCTCAGACTGAGCCTTAACCCTCATGTCCTTTGGGCTTCAGCCTCCGTCCATAGCTGCTGTAATGGGGGGTCTTTGGCGCCGAGGCGCTGCTGTGCTGGTGTGTGTCCATCTGTGTGGGGACAATGGGGGGGTCCTTCAGCATGCTCGTATGACTGATCTGACGAGTCATTTACCTGGGGAGTTCTCAGTGGGGGTCTTCTGCGCAGAGGAGCTCGGGCCAACACCACCTGTTCATCTGCTAAAACAAAGGCGGGCTTAAGCCTGTCTATACAGTTTGTCTCCCGGTGACCCCCCAAGCCTAACACAAAATGTTTGTCCCCGGGTTACAGCACTCTGAACAGGCCATCATAGGGCGGGCGCAATGGGGTCCGGTGGGCATCGTGCCTGACAAATACGAACGACGAGTCCTTCAAGGTCTTTGGCACAAAAGCGAGGGAAAACAGTGGTGGGCTGGGCCGGGTAGTGTCCCTGCCTCTGTGCTATGCTGTGAATGCGGGGATGGATCGGTGTTCGGCGCTGGGTTATCCAGCAAAAATTCCCTGGGGAGCCGCAGCGGCTGGGAAAAAACCAGCTCCGCTGGGGAGGCCACCAAATCCTCCTTCGGTGCGGAATTCAACCCTAATAGAACCCACGGCAACCGGTCCACCCAATTTGCATCCGTAAGCAAAGCCCTGAGCGCTGCTTTAAGTGACCTATGGAAACGCTCGAATAACCCATTGGCCTGTGGGTTGTACGTGGTTATGTGATGAATTGTGATGCCCAGGCTCCGGGCAATCGTGGACCAGAGGTCAGAAACAAACTGCGAGCCCCAATCGGATGTGATGTCCGAAGGGGCGCCGAAACGTGCCACCCATGTTGTCAAAAAAGCATGTGCCACATCTGTGGATGCCATGAAAGCTAGTGGGACTGCTTCGGGCCAGCGCATGGTGCGGTCCACCACTGTCAGGAGGTGTGTGAACCCCTGCAATGGCGAGAGGGGGCCCATGAGGTCCACGTGAACGTGGTCGAACCACTTAGCCAGGATATGGAACGGCTCCAAGGGAGCCTTTGTGTGCCTGTGCACTTTGGCTCGTTGGCACACTACGCAGACTGCCACCCACTGTTTCACCTGTTTGCGCAGGCTCAGCCAGACGAACTTCGCTCCCACCATATTGAATGACGCGCACACTCCTGGGTGCGCAAGGGAGTGAACCGACTCAAAAACGTGGCGGCGCCAAGCACATGGGAACACCAGGTGCGGGCAGCCCGTGGAGATGTCACAGATTGGGGGGCCCCCCATCCTGCAGTACTCTGCTCTCCAGCCTTAACCCTGTCGGTCCAGACTGGAGCACGCAAACGTCCACATCGCCGATCTGCTCAGCGGCCATGGCCATGTAATCTATCCCCACATAGACTGGGGCCACTAATGCGCGCGAGAGGCAGTCCGCCACCACGTTGAATTTACTGGCCACATGCTGAATTTCGGTCATAAACTCTGAGATCGCAGCCAGCTGTCTCTGCTGCCGGCCCGACCATGGTTCTGAAACCTTGGCCATCGTGTATGTTAGCGGCTTGTGGTTCACAAACGCAGTGAAGGTGTGCCCTTCTTTCCAGAACTGGAAGTGGCGTATGGCCAGGTGGAGAGCCAGTAACTCTCTGTCTAACGCGCTGTATTTACGCTCACTGTCGTGCAAAGACCTGCTAAAAAAGGCAAGCAGCTGCCAAGAACCGGCGATGTGCTGCTCTACGACGGCCCCTATGGCCATGTCCGAGGCGTCAGTAGTGAGCGCTATCCGAGCCGCCGGGTCCGGGTGCGCCAGCAGTGCGGCGTTCTTCAAGGCTGTTTTAACCTCAGAAATCGCCTGCTCTCGCTCAGGAATCCAGTCAACTCTGTCCACCGGTTTCCGTTTCTTAAGCACGGCGTACAACGGCTTCACAAGCTGAGCTGAGTGGGGGAGGAAATGGTTATAAAAGTTAACCATCCTCAAAAACTCCTGCAGCGCCCTGACCCTCTGAGGTCGGGGAAAATCTGCCACCGCGCGCATTTTGTCCTGTAAGGGTATCACGCCCTCCGGTGAGATGCGGTGGCCCAAAAAATTGATTCCCGTCACCCCGAACTGACACTTCGCCGGGTTAATTATTAATCCGTGCTCCTCCAAACTCTGGAAAACTGTCCTGAGGTGGGCTACATGTTCATCCTCGGATGCGCTGGCCACCAGGATGTCGTTGAGGTAGACGAACACAAACAGTAGGTCGCACAACACTGTATCCATCATATGTTGGAATGTCTGCGCCGCGCCTTTTAACCCGAAAGGCATGCGTAAGAACTCAAAAAGACCAAACGGGGTATTACTGCCATTTTAGGTATGTCCTCAGCACGCACCGGGACCTGGTGGTAACCGCAGACCAGGTCTATCTTGGAAAAAAGTGCGTGCCCCAGTGAGGTGAACGGAAAAATCCTGAATATGCGGGATGGGGTAGCGGTCATGCGCTGTGGCGTTATTTAATCTGCGGAAATCTCCACAAGGTCACCACGATCCCTCGGCCTTAGGAACCATATGCAGCGGGGATACCCATGGGCTGTTTGAGTGTCTGATGATGCCCAACTTTTCCAAGTTGGCAAACTCCTCGCACACTATGGCCAGTTTAGTTGTGTCCAGACAGCGAGGTCATGCAAAAACGGGCGGCCCCGTGGTGGTAATGAAGTGCTCCACCCCATGTTTAGTGACGGTCGCCGAAAAGGTCAGGACCGTGAGTGCTGGGAACTGGGTGAGTAGTATGTGGAATTTACCCCCTGAAGCTGTGACATTGGTTAGTGTTGTTGGCCCGGCTCCTCTAGCTGTACAGGGGAGAGAATCAAAAGACATTGTGTTAATCAGGCGTCTGTTAGCAACATCGACTAGTAGACCGTGTGCACACAAAAAAATCAGCGCCCAAAATGCGGAAGCTGCATGCCACTATGATGAATGTCCATTGGTATGTACGGTCCTCTCACCAAAAGTCTTAATGTCTGAGCCGTTTGCGGCCGTTAGTTTGGGGCCACTAGTTACCACCAGCCGGTTGGCGTAGGACGGCAGGATGAGGCTCTTTTGGGAGCCAGAGTCCACGAGGAACCATCTCCCCGAGCGTGAGTCTGTCACATAGAGCAGCTTGCTTGCTTCACCGGCGGTCGCAGCTGCTACCGACTGCCAGCCCTGGCATTTCCCGAGCACTTGAATTGGCACGGTGGCACGCATCAGCGTGCGTCCTCTCCAAAATGGCGGTGGTAGAAACAGAGCGTGTCCCTCCGGTGCTTCTTGACCTCTGCTGCAGCCACCGTCACTGGCTCCTCACCTCCGCTGGCCGTCTCGCTGGGTTCCGACGCCGCTGCGTTCACTGTGAGGGCTCTGGTGGTGAGGATGATCTGATCTGCTTCTTGGGCTAGAGCCCAGTAGTTGCGCATGGCCAGCAGTGGCGAATTGGCAAGGACCGCCTTGGCCGCTGTTGGGAGGTTCCGTAGGAAAAGGTGGGCAAAGAGGAAATGCCCATCATCTGTGCCCATCAACGACAACATCTTCTCCATCAATTCTACCACGACCCATCTCCCAAGTCGGAGCGCGTCAGGAGCCTCTCCGCTCTCTCACAGTCCGAGAGCATGTAGCACCGGGTCAGCGCGGTTTTGAAAGCACCGTATTTGTCGCGGGCTGGGGGCTGTTGGAGCAGGCTCACCACCTGCTGTGTTATGCATGCGTCCAGTGCTGTAACCACGTAGTAGTATCTGGTGTCATCTGCCGTTATTCCCCGGAGCGCGAACTGGGCCTCAGTGTGGAGGAACCAAGACTTCGGGTCGTGTAGCCAAAAGTCTGGGAGTTTGGCACTTCCCGTCTGGGTCGTCTCCGGGGTGTTCGCCTCGCGTTCCATTGTGCGTCAAGGGTCACCAGTGTGGAGAGAGGAATAACCAGGCCGAGCGTTCAGAGCAGAGGGAACTCTATTCTTCTCCCTCTCACATCTACCAGAATCAAAAGCATTAAACACTCAGGTTGCAGGCACTCTCTTTTATATCACAACACTCCTCCGCTATCTGAGGTGCTGTATTAACATATCAATCCTCCATGATAATTCCCCTTGTCCCCCAGCACCTTCGATCTGCCATGCTCTTCAGTCTGAGGGAAAACTACTGAGAGGGTCCCCCAAAACTTCGACTTTTTTTATTTTTAAGTTTTTCACTCCACTATTGGTTAAGGATAGGAAAAGGCTGGGATTAGGCATCATCTCCTCTAATGATTAAAATGAGGAAAAATGTTAGATTAGATTAGATTAGATTAGATTCAACTTTATTGTCATTACACATGTATGAATACAAGGTAACGAAACACAGTTTAGCATCCAATCAGAAGTGCAAAGGACAGCAGTGCAGTATATACGGTAATTAACAGTATGTGCAATTTAAGCAAATATATGCAGCAGTGCAGAAAGTTAAAAGTACTGTTATGTGCAAATAATGTGCAATAAGTTAGATGTAGTTATGTAGTTATGCAGTTATGTACAGGTGAGGATGGTAAAAGATGATTGTAAGAGAGTCAGCGGGGAACTAAGTTCAATAACGTGACAGCTGTTGGAAAGAAACTGTTCCTAAACCTGCTGGTTCTAGTCCGAAGGCTTCTGAAACGTCTTCTGGAGGGGAGAAGCTGGAACAGTCCATGAGCAGGATGGTTGGAGTCCCTAAGAATGCTGCGTGCCCGGCGCAGACATCTTTTCCTGTAGACGTCCTCTATAGCTGGAAGTGGAGTCCCTGTGATGCGTTGGGCGGTTTTCACCACCCGCTGCAGCGCCTTGCGGTCAGCTACAGAGCAGCTCCCATACCAGAGTGTGATACAGTTGGTCAGGGTGCTCTCTATCACGCAGCGGTAGAAGTTGCCCAGGATGTCAGCTGACAGATGGTTCTTCTTCAATGTCCTCAAGAAGAAGAGGCGCTGATGGGCCTTCTTGATCAGGCTGGTGGTGTTAACTGACCAGGACAGGTCCTCCGAGATGTGGGTCCCCAGGAATTTGAAGCAGGGGACACGTTCAACAGCTATGCCATTGATATGGATGGGGTCATGTGTCTCTTCCCTCTCCTTCCTGTAGTCCACTATGAGCTCCTTGGTTTTGCTGGTGTTAAGGAGCAGGTTATTGTCAGCGCACCAAGTAGTCAAGTGCTCAACCTCTGCCCTGTAATCTGACTCGTCGTTGTCCCTGATGAGTCCAATCACCGTGGTGTCATCTGCGAACTTTATGATGGAATTGGATCCATACATAGGCCTGCAGTCATGGGTGTAGAGGGAGTAGAGGAATGGGCTGAGCACACAGCCCTGTGGTACACCAGTGTTGAGTGTGATGACGGAAGAACGGTTGGGGCCTGACCTAACATGCTGGGGTCTGTTGGTCAGAAAATCCATGATCCAGTTGCAGGTGGAGGTACTGATTCCCAGGTTCCCAAGTTTGGTGAGCAACTTGGAGGGGATAACTGTGTTGAATGCTGAGCTGAAGTCAACAAACAGCATTCTTGCGTAGGTGTTCTTGTCATCCAGGTGTGAGAGTACATAGTGCAGCGCTGTAGAAACCGCATCCTCTGTACTCCTGTTGCTCCGGTAGGCGAACTGATGAGGGTCCAGTGTAGGGGGCAGGCCTTTTTTGAGCTGTGCCAAGACCAGTCGCTCAAAGCACTTCATGACTATGGGCGTCAGTGCCACAGGGCGATAGTCATTTAGGCACAATGGTGTTGAATGTTTCGGCACTGGTACTATTGAAGTGGTCTTGAAGCACGCTGGTACCACGGCCTGGGCCAGGGACAGGTTGAAGATGTCTGTGAAGACCCCTGCCAGCTGCTCAGCGCATGCCCTCAGCACACGCCCAGGAATGCCATCAGGGCCAGCAGCCTTACGTACGTTGACATGACTCAGTGCATTACGGACGTCAGTGTGGGTGAGTGTGAGGTGGTGGAGGTCATCAGAGGGTGGGAAATTGATGTTCTTTTCATTGTTGTCCTTGTCAAAACGAGCATAGAAGTTATTTAGCTCATTGAGAAAGGGCACAGTCATGGCTATAGGTAAGGAGTTGCTGGGCTTATAATCAGAGATAGCTTGAATGCCCTGCCACATACGTCGGGGGTCAGAGTCCCCAAAATGTTCCTCCACCTTCAGCTTGTAGCTGTGCTTGGCCTTTTTGATGCCCCTCTTCAGATCTGCCCTGGATGAACTGTAGGCCTGTGCATCACCAGATCTAAAGGCATTGTTACGTGCTTTTAGCAGAAGTCGCACTTCTCTGTTCATCCACGGCTTCTGATTTGGGTACGTGGTGATCTGTCTTTCCGTGGTGACACTGTCAATAGTGGTGTTGATATGGTCCAGGACTGAGTGGGTGTAAGAGTCGATGTTTATGTGGGAGCCACAGGTAGCCTGAGAGGTGAACATACTCCAGTCTGTGGTCCTAAACTTCTCCTGGAGTACAGAGTCAACCCCCTCTGGCCACACTTTGATGGTCCTCACTGATGGCTTCACCCGGTTGATGAGCAGTACATACTTGGGGGTAAGGAACAAGGATAAATGATCAGACTGACCTAGGTGGGGGAGGGGAGTTGCTGTGTAGGCTCCCACAATATTGGTGTAAACATGGTCCAATGTTTTGTCCCCTCTTGTGTGACAGGAGACATGCTGGTAGAATTTAGGAAGCACTGTCTTGAGGTTAGAGTGGTTAAAATCACCCGCCACAATAAATGCTGCCTCTGGGTGTGCAGTTTGTTGTTTGCTAATAGCTGCATGCAGTTCTTTCATAGTAAGCTTAGCATTAGCATCCGGAGAAATGTAAGCGGCTGTTATGATGGTACAAGTGAACTCGCGTGGCAGATAGAAAGGTCTACATTTAACCATAAGAAACTCCAGGTTAGCTGAGCAGTGTCTCTCAACAGTGACAGAGTTCGTGCACCAAGCCTTGTTAATATAAATGCACAATCCCCCCCCCTTGTCTTACCGGAGTCAACTGCTGCTCTGTCTGCCCGGAGCGTGTGTAGGCCGGCTAGCTCGATAGCATTGTCGGGTATTCCACTGTGAAGCCATGTTTCCGTAAAAATCATGATATTGCAGTTCATAAGTTTCTTATTGTTGGTGATCCGAAGCCGTAGTTCACTCATTTTGCTCGCCAGAGACCGTACATTAGCAAGGAAAATACTGGGTAGCGATAGCCGGTGCGGTGTTAGCTTTAGCTTAGCTCTTAGCCCACCGCGTTTACCCCTCCTTTGTTTACGATCTTTACGCCGCCTGCGAGCACTTCCGGTCGGCCGGGAAGCCTGCCGAGCGTCGGGAGTTCTCCAGAGCTCCGGGAATAGACGTAGATTCAGACGTAGGTTGCTGATAAAAAGGTCGTTATCGTTGTTTTGTAAACCAATATTCAAAAGCTCATCTCGGGTGTAAGATGTAAAAGCAGAGCTGTTCTGAACGAACATACCCGAAATGAGCAGAAATAACACTGCTAGTCCCCAGAATCTGGTAGGACGCTGAGCCTCGCGTTGTGCACGTGCCGCCATCTTGCGTATTCAAGTATCTTGCATATTGCGTAGTTAGGGCTCGGTGTCACCTCCAAATGTTAAACAGAACGAAAAAGAAAGTGGCAGACAAACGTTACAGTGCCGGCAGACATGTTTCTTGAATGTGTAAATGCCACGCATTCAGTACATGTGAAAAATGTTATTTCTGTGTGTATACACGTATTCCCAGAGTGAAAAGCTGTGCATTTGCACATTGTTTTAGGTGAGACTGGGCTGGTGCTGTAGTGATTCAAAGTTGGTCAGCCGTCGGGGGCTTTTTCTGGCCTAGGGCTCCAAGCACTTGCCTACCTTGCCTGCCAGCACACAGTGCCTCTGCATGTACTCAAGGTATTTTTTCACAAAACTGGACTTAAATTAGTGAATTGCTGGATACTTTTTACTCTTGAGTACATTTTTTGAGGAAAAATTGTGCTTTTACTCAAGTAGATTTAGTCATACTCTCTAAGCTACTTTTGAGTTCACTAATTTGAAAATTGGTGACAAAAGTGTTTATCCATCCATCCATCCATCCATCCATGGATCCATTCATGGATGGATGAATGGAGTCTACCAGGATGGATGGAGTCTACCAGGCTGGGTAGACTGAATCTGCAATAGGTAAGCAGCTTGGTGTGAAGAAATCAACTGTGGGAGCAATTATTAGAAAATGGAAGACATACAAGACCACTGATAATCTCCCTCAATCTGGGGCTCCATGCAAGATCTCACCCCGTGGGGTCAAAATGATCACGAGAACGGTGAGCAAAAATCCCAGAACCACACGGGGGGACCTAGTGAATGACCTGCAGAGAGCTGGGACCAAAAAAGGCTACCCTCAAGTAACACAGTACGCCGCCAGGGACTCAAATCCTGCAGTACCAAACGTGTCCCCCTGCTTAAGCCAGTACATGTCCAGGCCCGTCTGAAGTTTGCTAGAGAGCATTTGGATGACCCAGAAGAGGATTGGGAGAATGTCATATGGTCAGATGAAACCAAAATAGAACTTTTTGGTAAAAACTCAACTTGTCGTGTTTGGAGGAGAAAGAACACCATACCTACTGTTAAGCATGGGGGTGAAAACATCATGCTTTGGGGCTGTTTTTCTGCAAAGGGACCAGGACAACTGATTCGTGTAAAGGAAAGAATGAATGGGGCCATGTATCATGAGATTTTGAGTGAAAACCTCCTTCCATCAGCAAGGGCATTGAAGATGAAACGTGGCTGGGTCTTTCAGCATGACAGTGATCCCAAACACACCACCCAGGCAACGAAGGAGTGGCTTCGTAAGAAGCATTTCGAGGTCCTGGAGTGGCCTAGTCAGTCTCCAGATCTCAACCCCATAGAAAATCTTTGGAGGGAGTTGAAAGGCCGTGTTGCCCAGCGACAGCCCCAAAACATCACTGCTCTAGAGGAGATCTGCATGGAGGAATGGGCCAAAATACCAGCAACAGTGTGTGAAAACCTTGTGAAGACTTACAGAAAACATCTGACCTCTGTCATTGCCAATAAAGGGTATATAACAAAGTATTGAGATGAACTTTTGTTATTGACCAAATACTTACTTTCCACCATAATTTGCAAATAAATTCTTTAAAAATCAGACAATGTGATTTTCTGGATTTTTTTTTCTCATTTTGTCTCTCATAGTTGAGGTATACCTATGATGAAAATTGGAGACTTCTCTCATCTTTTAAGTGGGAGAACTTGCACAATTGGTGGCTGACTAAATACTTTTTTGCCCCACTGTAGCTGCACTTGTGAAACAAGATTGCCTGGATATGACAGCTTGGAAGACCATGGATACATCTTCTTTTGGAGTGGGAGATCAACTCAAGAAAGGAGAGAAGCAGGAGTGGGCTTTGCAGTTAGAAAGGAGATAGCAGCAATGCTTGATGAGGAACCGGTGCCAATCAATGACAGGATAATGACTATGAGACTCCCACTACAGCGGAAGATATATGCCACACTCATCAGTGTATATGCCCCAACAATGACCAACACAAAGGAGGTGAAGGAAGAGTTCTACAGTGATTTACGTGAGACTATCAGGCGTGTCCCGACTGATGACAGGCTGATACCCGTTGGAGATTTTAATGCCAGAGTTGGTTCGGACACTGAAAAATGGAAAGGAGTGCTAGGCAGTCATGGAGTAGGCAAGTGCAATGCTAATGGAGAACTTCTACTTGCACTATGTTCAGAGTACAACCTTGTGATAGCCAACACTCTATTTAAGCACAAGGACACACAAGAAGATATGGATGCACCCAAGATCCAAGCACTGGCACTTATTAGACTACATCATAGTCAGACAGAGAGACATAAGGGATGTATTGGAGACCAGAACAATGAGAGGTGCGGACTGTGGTACTGATCATGTTATGCTGAGATCTAGATTAAGGATTTGCAGACAAAAACAGCACTGCAGGACGGGTGCGAAGCCACCACGGAAGCTAAACACTAGTGCACTGAAAGGCCAAAAGAAGCAGGAAGAACTTACACAGGAAATGGATGAAAACTTGAAAGACTGGGACAGCAACAACTCAGAGAATGACATAGAAGAGAAATGGGCAACACTGAAGGATACGGTGTATCATACTGCAAGTGACGTATTAGGCTACCCTGAGAGGAAACATCAAGATTGGTTTGATGAGCATGATGAACACCTGAAGAAACTACTACTACTAATAATAATAATAATAATACATCAGTCTTATATAGCGCTTTTCTGAATACTCAAAGACGCTTTACAAAGCAGCATAGGGACAAACATACAGAGAACGAGTAAACAGACAAGGTAGGTACACATAGGTAGAAGAGGCAGTCAGTTTTTATAGGTAGGTTTGAAAAGATGGGTTTTGAGTTCACTTTTAAAAGAAGCAAGTGTGTTGGCAGACCGGATGTGAAGGGGAAAGGAATTCCAGAGGGTTGGTGCGGCGATGGCGAATGATCTATCACCCAGGGTGCGGAATTTTGTCTTGGTGATGGGGGTAAGAAGGTGAAGCAAGGAATACAGCTAGGCAGGAAAACCTACAGTGTAACACAAGGTCGAAGAAGAAGAAATACTCAAAGGCTCAGAGTGAGCTACAGAAGTACACCAGAGAGATGAAGTCCAACTGGTGGGATGAAAAAGCAGAGAAACTTCAAACTGCAGCAGACAGGAAGGACATGAAAACATTCTTCACAGGTTCGAGAGAAATCTATGACCCTAAACCAAGAGGATTGATCCAACTAAAGGCTATGGATGGTGAAACGGTTTTGCAGGAGAAAGAAAAGATCCTGGACAGATTTGCAGACCACTTTGACCAACTACTAAACAACCCTGGAGATCTCACTGAAGAGGCTAAAGAAGCTCTAGTGCAGCGACCAGCTGTATCAACCACCAAATGACCAGATGAACCACCAAATTTTGATGAACTAATGGCAGCTATCAGGGCAACACAGGATGGTAAAGCTCCAGGAAGGGATGGAATTCCAGCCGAAGTGTGGAAATTTGGTGGTGTTCAGCTGACCAACTGCCTGCACAAGCTCATCCAAGAGATATGGGATGCCCAGAAAGTACCTCAAGACTGGAAGGATGCAAGTATCGTGCCTTTGTTCAAGAAAGGTGACAGGAAAGATTGTGGAAATTACCGAGGTATATCACTGCTAGCCACTGTTGGTAAGATTCTCTCATGTGTACTACTTAACAGACTTAGTGAACACATCTGGCAGAATGTACTACCAGAAACCCAGTGCAGCTTTAGAAGTGGAAGAAGCACAATGGACATAATTTTCTGCTTGAAACAGGTTCAAGAAAAGTGTATCGAACAGAACATGCCGCTTTATGTAAACTTTATGTAAACAGTAAAGCCTTCGATACTGTTTCACGACAAGGACTTTGGCAGGTACTCAAGAAATATGGTTGTACAGAGAAGTTTGTCAGCCTGATCGAGGCACTCCATACAGGTATGCAAGCAAGCATGGCAATGAGTGGTTCAGTATCTAAAGACTTTTCAGTAAGCAACGGGTTGAAACAAGGGTGTGTGCTGGCACCTACACTCTTCTCGCTATATCTGGCAGCCACGCTTGAGGTGGCCTTCAAAGACACTTCAGAAGGAGTATACATTCAAACAAGGAAAGAAGCGGACTTGTTCAATGTGGCACAGTTTAAAGCCAAGAGTAAGACATCAGTAAAGGTTTTTATTCAATATTTATTTATTTTCGGATAGTACAGTACAGGTTAAAAGAAACTGTATAATATAACAACAAGGTCAAATTAGACAAAGACTCCTTCTTCTATACAATTCCACGTGAGTTATCCGAAATGGGTGATGGCTGAAGCCGCAGCTTATATTGCCCACCCATATTCCATCCAAGAATTCAAAAGAGAAAAAAGAGAAAACAAGACAAGAGCGATTACAATTTAAAACAAAGCTAAGACAAAATGTGACTAAGAGAAAAAAAAAAGAAAACTAAGCTAAGCTAAGTTAAGCGGTTACTATTCAAAACAAATCTAAGACAAAATGTCACAGAGAAAAAAAAGAAAAAAAAAACAAAAAACTAAGCTACAACACAATACAGGCTGGATATGTCAATCCTTATGTGAGTTTACATGTCGTCTTGTAAATATGTTTGGAGTATTTCTTCCTTTAGTTTTTGTTTAAATTGTCCAAGCGTTGTACATGATTTTAATTCAGGTCCAAAATCGTTCCATAATCTGACTCCTTGCACTGAAATACAGTGTTGCTTGGTGGTTGTTCTCACTGTAGGGTTTTGAAATATAGGTAGTAAGAGAAATGCTCTTTGCCGACGACAGTGCTCTAGTTGCACACAGCGTGGAAGATATGCAATCTTTAATGGAGAAATTTGCAAGAGCAGCTAGCCAATTCAGCCTCCAAATCAACATCAAGAAGACAGAGTGCCTTTATCAACCACCAAAGTTCCAGTTATCAACATTACTACCAGAAGAGATCAGACTAGTGGTACAGAGCCACTAGTCAAGTGCAAGACTTTCAAGGAGTGCTGTTTCAGAGAATGCTAGGCTGGAGGATGAACTATCTCTCAGAATGGGAGAAGCGAGTGCTGTGTTTGGAAACTTGAGGGAGAGACTGTGGAACAATCGACATGTATCCGTATGAAATGCAAAGTGCACAGAGTGACAGTACTGGCTACTCTATTGTACGGTGCTGAAACTTGGACTGTCTACAGAGTGCAGGTGAAGAAACTCCACACGTACATGATGAGACACCTTCCAGCCATAATGAACATCTCATGGAAAGACAAGATAACCAACATAGAAGTGTTGAAACGAGCTGGTCTACCATCAATGGAGGACATGCTAATACAGGTGAACCTGAGATGGCTCGGACATGTTGAGAGGATGGACCACCAGCGTCTCCCTCGGCAGTTACTCTACTCATAGTTATGCGAGGACAAACGCAATCAGGGTAGACCAAGGCTCAGATTTAAAGGCACTGTAAAAAGAAACTTGAAGAAGTTGGACATAGACAGGAGTTTCTGGCAGCGGAAGGCTAAGGACAGAGCTGTGTGGAGGAATCTGATCAGACCTAAATGAAACAGTCATTGTCACCCACGACAGACTGCTATGATGATGATGATGATGATGATGATGATGGATTATTGCCCAGCAGTTTGGTCTAATGGTACACGGAATCATATCAGGAAACTTCAAATGGTGCAAAACAGAGCAGCTCATATAGCACTACAATGTGAATACAGAACAAACACTGTGCTAATGTACAGACATCTTGACTGGTGAAATGTTAAAGGGCCTATATCATGCTATTTTAAGCCTTTCAGAGTAAACTATATGCATGTATGTGATAGTATATTACCTTTGGTACACTGGAGAATGAATTTCTTATGAAATATGAGTTATTTTCACGAGCCCGGAAGTAAGATGCCTCGATCTCTGAGGCTCTGCCTCTCCTTCTTGTGGCTGCCGCCCATTTCATGACGTAACTCCTGAGCCGGCTGCTGCAGCGTGTTGCTGGGTTCCGCCCACAAAAACAAGGAAGGCTTAACAAACTCCTAAATCTCTCACAGCCAAAGACACATTTACGCCACTTAGAAGACAATGTCTTACGTAAAAAAGCAAACAGTGACATAAGGTCTGACCCAGGGAGCACGCACACAGGCTTGAGTGTGATTCAATAATTTTATTGTGAGAAAAGCAGGTGTATGGGTGCGTGTCTGTGGAGTGATATGTGTTGCAGGTGAACAGGATGCATCGAGGGCGAAGCGGAGCGCCGTACAGCCAGGCAACCCTAAAGGGCAGAGCAGAACAGAGATTAGCTGCCGGTGCACACCCAGTGGAATTAATACACAGTCTTGTGCTTACTTGCAGATGGTAATGTGGCTGGCGTTGGCTTAAGCCGCAGGTCTCCCGCCTGGAAAACAGCATCCTAGGTGCGCGCTCGGCATGGTGAGGAGAGTGATGGCGAGGATGAGGGAAGAAATCTGCCGCCAGGGAATCCACCTGTGCACAGGGGAGAAACTGGAGACAAGGTAAGATGATGATGAGCTTACGTGCAGACGAGAAGCAATCCAGAGAGCGCAGGCTGTCAGGGAATTGGCGTGCGCTGAGACGATGAGCGAAGATTAGCAGACGGCTCCAGGCTGAGGCTCCAGGCGGAGCGGGCTATATAGCCCGAGACTGATGAGGCACAGGTGTGCGTGCAGCTGAGGCGGGAGACAGGCGAGCGCGAGTCGTAACAAACAGTTGTTGTCACTGAGCAGATTAGGTGCGAGAGGAACTACTTCTTCACAGCGTCAATGCTAAAGTGAAAGAGTTTTGCCGATCACCGCTCCGTTAGCTGCGCGGAGAAAGTGGGTGTGTGCGTTAGCCTGGGGGCGGTGCTGGCAGCACAGGCACTTCCTGGAGTGGGCGGCTCACCCACGTTCATACGTATGAACAGTCATTATCAGGGACAGGGCGGAGCAGCAGCTCAGAGAGCAGGGTTGAGGAGGAATACTCAGAGATGCGTGAATGGAGCAAAATACCACTTTGGGGGTGTTTTTAGTGAGGAATTAACATTATAACATGCTTAAAAGCTCAAAAAAGTCGATTTTGCCTGATACAGGCCCTTTAAAAATAGATTGCTTTATTCATTGCTTGTATTCTTTACAAACATTGTTTCTAATAATCCAGCTGTATTGTACAGTGCATCTGGAAAGTATTCACAGTGCTTCATTTTTTCCACATTTTATGTTACAGCCTTATTCCAAAAGGGATTAAATTCATTTTTTTCCTAAAAATTCTACACACAATACCCCATAATGACAATGTGAAAAAAGTTTTTTTTTCTTTTGAGATTTTTGCATATTTTTTTTTTCCCACAATATCTTTATTGAACCTTTTTTTTTTTTTTAACAAACATGATACAAACAATCAAACACTAACACTAAAGTACTACAAAAAAAAAAAAAAAGGATGCACTAAAAACACCAACAACCACCAGCAAAATCAAATCTTCAACAATGCTCCTCTGTTTAGTCTAGACAATCCAATACATAAGTATACATATTATGTTCACCAGTTTGGAATTTACAAGGTCCACACACATCATTCACCTTCTTCTTCAAAAGTTATGTTTAAATTTTTTACATAATCAATAAAAGGTCTCCATATATTCTCAAACACAATTTCCTTTGATTTCAGTATATATGTTATTCTTTCTAATGGAAGGTTTGTTAACATCTGTCTTAACCACTGAGTCACATCTGGTCTATGAGTCTTTTTCCATAATAGTGCAATACATTTTTTGGCATTAAGCAAACTGAGGTCTATGAATGTTCTTTCACTTTTATTAAAATTATGCTTTTCTGGGTACAGACCCAACAAAAACAATTTAGGATTCAATATGATTTGTTTTGAGATTATTTTTTCAATTGTTACCCTCACCTCTTCCCAAAACATTCTTATTAATCTACATTCCCATACACAATGAAATAGAGTTCCTTTACTTTCCATGCATTTTGTGCATGTATCTGGTATATTTTTGTTATATTTATTTAACTCCTCCGGTGTAACATACATCCGCATTAACCATTTGAAATGTATCAATTTAAGGCGTACATTTATTGATTTGGTTTGAGCTTCTGTACAAGCCAATTCCCATTGTTCCTCTGAAATTTCAGTTTGCAGATCTTCTTTCCAGTAGTTTAATCTTTTCAGTGAATTTTCACTTGAAGATAGTGTCAATGAGTTATAAAACTCTGAAATAATACCCTTTCTTTTACTATCTTTCATCATCATTTTTTCCAAGGATGAATAGATAGGTCGAGTGAGAGCTTTATTTTGATTTGATCGAATAAAGTTTCTAAGTTGAAGATATTTAAAAAAATGTGTTCTATTGAGATTAAATTTGATCCTCAGCTCTTCAAAAGACATTATGTTATCTGCACATGGCAAATATAAATCCTGAATCTTTTGTATCCCTTTTAAATTCCATACTTTAAATACAGCGTCCGCTCTCCCTGGTTTAAAATATTGATTACCCCATATTGGACTAAATTGTGACAGTAACTGTGGTTCTTTTAAATAGTTTTTAGCTTCACACCATATTTTGATCATATGCTTTACAGATGGATTTTTAACTTGTTTTTGTAATTTTTTTGCCGAATCTGAGTATATGAATATGGGAAGAGGTAAAGGTAAATTGTATGATTCCATTTCAGTCCAGTGAGGGAGATCATTTGATGAAAAATAATATGTCATAGACCTCAGTTGTGCCGACCAATAATACAACATAAAATTTGGACATTTCAGACCTCCACGATCAAATGGTAAATATAATAAAGACAGACGTAATCTAGCCCTCCTGTTGTTCCATATAAATTCCACTAACTTTTTTTTTATTCTTGAGAATAAATCTAAAGGTGGTGATAAGGGAATGTATTGAAATAAATAAAGTATTTTAGGTAAAATATTACTTTTAAGTATATTGATTCTCCCGATCATCGACATTGGTAGTGACATCCATCTCTGAGTTAACTCATTGATATCTGACATTAAGGCTTCATAGTTGACGCTGGCGACTGATTCTAGCTTAGGCACAATTTGGATTCTTAAATATTTAAACTGATTTACAACATTGAATTGATTTACCTCAGGGGCTGGGTAATTTCTCTGGGTCTCATTTAGCATTAATATTGAAGATTTAGTTTTATTTATTTTATATCCTGATATTTCCCCAAAATTCTTTATTAAATTCAACAAGGTTGGAATTGATTTTTTTAGATTCGACATAAACAAAATTATGTCATCGGCGTTCAGGGAGATTTTATGTTCTGTTGGTCCAACTTTAATTCCATATATTTGTGAATGTAAACGTATCGCTATCGCTAAAGGTTCAATTGCCATAGTAAACAGTAAAGGTGAAAGTGGACAGCCTTGTCGACATCCTCTATTGATTTTTATTGGTTTTGAAATATTGTTATTTGTTAGGATTTCTGCTGTAGCATTATTGTATATTATTTGAACCCATTTTATGAAATTATTTCCAAGTCCAAACCTTTGTAGGACTTCAAAAAGAAAGGGCCATTCAACTCTATCAAAGGCCTTTTCGGCGTCCAGTGATAGGAGAGCTGTATCCGGTGCTTCTTTATTAAAATAAATAATATTAAATAGTCTTCTTACATTATGGAAGCCTTGTCTTCCCTTTATAAAGCCATTCTGATCTCGATTAATAATATTTGGTAAAATTTCTTGTATTCGTCTTGCTAAAATTTTACAGATTATCTTAAGGTCGGCGTTTAATAGGCTTATTGGTCTCATATTTTCACATTTATTAGAGGGCTTACCTGGTTTTGGCAGCAGTATAATTAAGGCATTATTTATGTATGATGGTAAATTATTATTTTGAAATACTTCTAAAACCATTTCCAAAAAAGGTTTTATTAATTTATTCTTAAATTTCTTATAAAGGTCAACTGGAAGACCATCTGGTCCTGCACTTTTTCCTGATTTCATATTATCAATGGCTAGCCCAACTTCTTCTTGACTAATTTTAGACTCCAATATCTCCCTGTTTTCATTTGGAATACACGGTATAGATAGTTCGTTCAAAAACCCATTTAGTTTTGTTAAATCAAATTCATTTTTAGTATCATATAATTTTTCATAGTAATCTCTAAAGGCTCTGTTAATTTCTAAAGGATCTATAACTACCTGTCCATTACTTATAATACTAGTAATTGGTGTTTTAATTTCTAATTGTTTAATCTGCCATGCCAATAATTTTCCTGATTTTTCACCTTGTTCATAAAAAGATTGTTTCAATCTTAGAAGACTCGAGGCAGCTCTATTCGCTGATTTTTTGTCGTATTCAGCTCTCAAAATCAGTAATTCATTCTCCAACCTTGGATCACTTCCTGCATACACTTTTTCCTGAAGACTTTTCATTTTATGTTCCAATTTAGCTCTCTCCTCTCGAGTCTTCTTAGATTTTGATCCTGTATAACTAATAATATGTCCCCTAATAAAAGCTTTGAAAGCTTCCCACTTTACACATGCTGATGTTTGTGTAGTATTGATGTCAAAGAACTCGTCTATCTGTTTTTCTATATACTTGACAAATTCCTCATCCTGAAGCCATTTATGCTGAAATTGCCATCTACCTGATTCCTTTGTCAATTTTTTATCTACATATATTAGACAACAGGGTGCATGATCAGAGATCACGATGTTATCATAAAAGCAGTTTTGAATCTTGGATCTTAATTCTGTGGAAATCAAAAAATAATCAATACGTGAGAATGTCTTGTAGGTACTGGAATAACAAGAATAGGCTTTAACTTGTGGTTTCATTTCTCTCCATATATCTAACAATCTCAATTCTTTCATAAAATGATTAATAGTCATCCTACATCCATTGTGCGTACAATCCAGCCCTGTTGATCTATCTATACCTGGATTCAATGTACAATTAAAATCCCCTGCTATTATATGTTGCCCTGTAAGTGATGATAAAATAAGAAATAAATTAGCAAAGAACTTTTGATCATCTATATTGGGACCATATAAGTTCACAAGATTTATATTTTCTAATAGCAAAGAACCTTGAATGATTACATATCTTCCAAGTTTGTCTCCAATTACATTTTTCACTTGAAAAGGGACTGATTTATGTATGAGAGTCATAACTCCCCTGGCCCGGGATGAAAATGATGAGGTGAATACACTTCCTTGCCATCTACTCCTAATTCTTTTTATATCCTCTTCTATTAGATGAGTTTCTTGTAAAAACACAATTTTTGAACCCATGTCTTTTATTTTATTCATAACTTGTTTAAGTTTTTTTAAATTTTGTAGACCTCTGCAATTCCATGAAGTTAAATTAAGATTAACACTTTGGTTTATGATCAATAGAGAGTTTGGGATTACCTTGCAGTGTAAACATGCTCATACAGAGAAGCAAAAACATGAGTGGTTGAACATTCATCCTACAAACTACACACAAACAAATTCCCCCTTCCCACACTTGTGGCGAACCCCCCAAAATCAAAAGAAAAATTCCGTCTCCCGATATAGCCATCGACCGCTCCACACCCACGGGGAACAGCCTAAGCCACTCCTTCTTCATCCTCCCAATCACCCTAACTCTACTGCTTTTAATGATGTAACATTAACTCTCCTCTGTAGTTTTCCAACTTAACTCCAAAATTTTTAACAACTTTGTACATCATAGTTTTTTTTGTTTGTTTTGTTTTTGTTTTTTTTAATATATAATACAATCTATATTTTGTAAACTTGCTGTTTACTTCAAGTCAGTCAGATGCCTGTGCAAATGCTTAATTATTCTACCTTATATTTTGTTCATGCTTAGCTCCCACCAGTCTCTTCTTCTTCTTTGATCTTCTTGATGAACTCCTGCGCCTCCTCTGGGGTCTTGAAGATGTGGGTTCTGCCCTCATACGTGGTCAGCAGTCTCGCAGGATAGATTACACCATGACGAATCCCAAGGTTGCGCAGCTCCTTACGTATGGGATCAAACTGCTTCCTCAATTGTTGGATTCCTGTGGCCAGATCTGGGTAGAACCGCACCTGCTGATCCTGGTGTTTAATCTCTCCTTTAGCTCGTGCAGCGTTGAAGATCTTCATCCTGTCTCTGTTGCTAAGAAACTTCATAATTAAGGTCCTCGGCGGTCCCTTATCTCTCCGTGGGCCAATACGATGTGCTTTTTCCAGAACCACTGCTGATTGCAGCTCCGCGCGAGATTTTTGCATATTGATTAAAAATAAAAAAATAAGAAATCACATGAACATAAGTATTCACAGCCTTTGCTCGATACTTTGTTGATGCACCTTTGGCAGCAGTTACAGCCTTAAGTTTTTGAATATGATGCCACAAGCTTGACACACCTATCATTGGGCAGTTTTACCCATTTCTCTTTACAGCACCTCTCAAGCTCCATCAGGTTGGATGGGAAGCGTTGGTGCGCAGCTATATTCAGATCTCTCCAGAGATGTTCAATTGGATTGAAGTCTGGGCTCTGGCTGGGCCACTCAAGGACATTCACAGAGTTGTCCTGAAGCCACTCCTTTGATATCTTAGCTGTGTGCTTAGGGTCGTTGTCCTGCTGAAAGATGAACCTTCGCTCCAGTCTGAGGTCAAGAGTGCTCTGGAGCAGGTTTTCATCCAGGATGTCTCTGTACATTGCTGCATTCATCTTTCCCTCTATCCTGACTAGTCTCCCAGTTCCTGCCACTGAAAAACATCCCCACAGCGTGATGCTGCCACCACCATTGACGTGGTTATGAACGGTGCCAGATTTCCTCCAAACATGACACCTGGCATTATGCCAAAGAGTTCAATCTTTGTCTCATCAGACCAGAGAATTTTGTTTCTCATGGTCTGAGAGTCCTTCAGGTGCCTTTTGACAAACTCCAGGCGGGCTGCCATGTGCCTTTTACTAAGGAGTGGCTTCCGTCTGGCCCCTCTACCACAGAGGCCTAATTGGTGGATTGCTGCAGAGATGGTTGTCTTTCTGGAAGGTTCTCCTCCCTCCACAGAGGAACACTGGAGCTCTGACAGAGTGACTATCGGGTTCTTGGTCACCTCCCTGACTAAGGGCCTTCTCCCCAGATCGCTCAGCTCAAGAGTCCTGGTGGTTCCGAACTTCATACCTTTACAGATGATGGAGGCCACTGTGCTCACTGGGACCTTCAAAGCAGCAGCAGTTTTTCTGTACCCTTCCCCAGACTTGTGCCTCTAAGCAATCCTGTCTTGGAGATCTACAGACAATTCCTTTGACTTCATGCTTGGTTTGTGCTCTGACATGTCTGTCAACTGTGGGACCTTATGTAGACAGGCATGTGCCTTTCCAAATCATGTCCAATCAGCTGACTTTACCACAGGTAGACTCCAAATGAGCTGTAGAAACATCTCAAGAATGATCAGTGGAAACAGGATGCACCTGAGCTCAATTTTGAGCTTCATGGCAAAGGCTGTGAATACTTATGTACATGTGATTTCTTAGTTTTTTATTTTTAATAAATTTGCAAAAATCTCAAAAAAAAATTTCACATTGTCATTATGGGGTATTTATTGTGTGTAGAATTTTGAGGGAAAAAAAATCAATTTAATCCCTTTTGGAATAAGGCTGTAACATAACATGTGAAAAAAGTGAAGCGCTGTGAATACTTTCCGGATGCACTGTACATACACTACTCAAAAAAAGTTAGGGATATTTGGCTTTCGGGTGAAATTTATGGTAAATGTAAAAAGTTCACACTACAGTGATATTATATCATGAAAGTAGTGCATTTAAGTAGAAGCATGCAATGGTGATGGTCTTAAACAATTTATTGAAACAAAAGCCAACAGTGGTGCGTATACAACTAAAAATGTCAGTGCCTCAATAACTTGTCATGTGCCCTTGAGCATCAATTACAGCTTGATGACGTCTCATGCTGTTCACAAGTCGACTTATTGTCTGCTGAGGCATGGCATTCCACTATTATTGAAGGGCGGCCCTCAGGTCATTGAGGCTGTACCAAAAGCTAGAACAAATTATGTTAAGCAAACTGTTATCTATAAAGCTTTGAAGAAATGGAATTTATTCCTTTGATGCTCGCTCAAACATCCACCAATAGTGTTTAGGAAAAAAAAACATTAAGAGTATTTTCTTAAGAACCATGAACTGACAAAGATTTGGAGAAAATTATGTTATATTTGTGTGCTTCAGATGTTTTGATTATGGTAAATGCCATTTGTTACATAACTTAGCTACAGTATACCCATACTGGGAGAAGATGATATCAAAGATATAAGTTTCTCCATAGATGATGTTTTATTGAAAGGAGCTTGTCATGTATGTATGCTTTTTAGTTTGTGTTGTGTTAGTGTGGATACAGTATGTTGTGGATCTCAGGAAGGACAGCTGCATTTTAGTAGCTAATGGGGATCCTAACAAACAAACAAACACACCATCCTTTAGTAAAGGGATGTAAGAAACTGACTACCATTTCAATTCAAAACAGGCTTTTATTGAATAGAAATCTCTGTTACAGTGCCCATCAGATAGTACTACTGTGCACCAGCATTGTAATTTACCACAGTCAGATCAACATGTGAACAAAGGGAGAAAAGGATTCTGCATAGTTACAGTCATCTTATGCAAACAGCTTTGCATATTTGAAACACAATATAATGTAAAAGTAAAATCAGGCTAGGGGGTCAGGGTAGAAAATAAGTCAGTATCTCATAGTTTACTGAAATTAGTTTTGAATTATTTGCAGTTAGAGGATAAATACTGACGTGGTGGCCTAATGGTAGAGCATCCACCCACAGCTGGGAGGTTGTGGGTTCACAGCCTAGCCGGGTCATATCAAAGACCAGATAAAAATGGTATTTTCTGCCTTTTAGCTTGGTGCTCAGCATAACAGAACAAGGAAAGGAAAGTTAACACACAGGGCTACCAGAGGACTGATCCTCCACTGTAGCTTTCACTACTTACAGTAGCTGTGTGGCCTAGGGTCAGTGAAATAGAGACAGGTGCTGCCCCTATACACCACATGCTGTGGAAGGGAATTAACTTTTTAAGAGGATAAATGATATCACTATGCCTATGACAATAAGCTAAACTCTTCAGACAGTAGTCAACAGTAAAGGTGGCCAAAATGTCAACTTATAACTTAGTCCATCATCATCACTGACTGGAATTCCACAGAAAACACCACTGTGTGTGTCACTGAAAATTTTGGCACATCTTACCTCGTGACTGGAGTGAACTCATAAACACTGAACACCCAAATACTTTCAATTTGACGTCAGATGTTTAGAAACTACAATATATGGCTTCATGATTATTACACAAACAAGTATTCTAATGGAATTCAGGTCTAAATGCTGCAGCTGCTTAAATTCAAATAATAGCAAAAATACATTTCATAGATCATTCTTTTAGAAAATAAAAAGATGAAAAATATCTTTTTCAAATCTCTACATTTAGACATTACCATGGTTCCATATTGCAAAACAGATACCTCAGACAGAAACACAGAGGAAATTTGCATAGATTATTTAGCTTTATCATTTAGATATTTGGCATAAGTCGTGCTTGCATTAATATTTCTAAAATGTAACAATATATTGTGAACCTTGAACACAAGCTACATGAACTGGGAGCCACACAGCATATACATACAAAAACGAGAGAAGATACAAAGAGAGAAATGTATATCATTATATATACTGTATATTTAAAGGCACAAATACCATAAAAGAGACAAATACCTCAGTACTATGAAACATTAAAATCATTGGCTTTGTTGTCTTTTTTTAAATAAACAGAAAATGAATTGTTAAAAACAGTTTTGATCTCTTTCTATGGAGTCAAATGGCATAATGTTACACATCAACTTGATGAGCTGGCGAAGGGTCCTGAGCGTTCCAATGGTCACTTCTGCATCAGTGATGACAGTACTGTGTCCACACACTCTCACTGTTCCTGGTCGTCCTCCCGCAGCTCTGAGGGCAGGAACTTGTACTGCTGCTGTCTGATCATAGCCAGTTTCTTCCTGGCCTCATCCAGTTCTCTTTCTTTCCGCAGCATCTCCTCCTGAGCGGCAATGATCTGCAACACAACATAGTCAATCAACACGCTGTGGAAACCCACTTCAGCCCATTCCGAGCCTTATTTAGTAGCAGCAGCAGCAGCTAGAAACTGTAAGAGGGCAGGTCAAGTGAGCGTTGGAAAGTTGCAAAAGTGGCGTGCATCAGGGAGAAGGGTAAAAGTGTTAGAAATCATTAAACTTAAAGCAGACAAACAGCGGTGTGAAAAAAGTGTTTGTTTGATGATCTGAAACAATTAAGTGTGACAAACATACAAAAAAGATGAAAAATCGGGAAGGGGACAATTTAAATATTAGACAAAGCTAACACAAGTAAACACAAAATGCAGGTTATAAATGGTGTTTATTATTAAGGAGAAAAAAAAATCCAAACCTACATGGTCCTGTGTGAAAAAGTGATTGCCCCCTAAACCTAATCACTGGTTGGGCCACCCTTAGCAGCAACAATTGCAATCAAGCGTTTGTCTTTTACAGCGCTGTGGAGGAATTTTGGCCCACTCATCTTTGCAGAATTGTTGTAATTCAGCCACATTGGAGGGTTTTCTAGCATGAACCGCCTTTTTAAGGTCATGCCACAGCATCTCAATCGGATTCAGGTCAGGACGTTGACCAGACCACTCCAAAGTCTTCATTTTGTTTTTCTTAAGCCATTCAGAGGTGGACAGTGGTGTTTTGGATCATTGTCCTGCTGCAGAACCCAAGTGCGCTTCAGCTTGAGGTCACAAACAGATGGCTGGACATTCTCCTTCAGGATTTTTTGGTAGACAGCAGAATTCATGGTTCCATTTACCACAGCAAGTCTTCCAGGTCCTGAAGCAGCAAAACAGCCCCAGACCATCACACTACCACCACCATATTTTACTGCTGGCATGATCTTCCTTTTCTGAAATGCTGTGTTTGTGGTGATCCCGAGCGCGGGTCTGCTGCGCACTCGAGTCATTTATTATTTTCTCCTTTTTGTCTCTTTATTTGGGCGTTTTATGATGGTGTTTATTTGTGCTTTTATTTCGACAGCGCCGTGGCAGGTCTTCTGCCTGTCAGACTGCTCATGGGCTGTCACAGCTGCTGGTACTTAATCATCATTATCTGTTCTTACCTGTTGTTTGTTTGGTGCACTATTTAAGATCGCAGTCGAGGTTCACTCCTCACTGCGACCTCGCCCTGTCTAGGCTGGAGTCCCTAACCCTGACTCCAGTCCCTTTTCAGTGCACGGTTTTGCCCTCGCTATATTATATGTAACTGACTGTTTGTTTTCTCTGTGTTTGTTCAGTTATTTTCACCCTTTGAGGTCACATGTGTATAGTGTATGAGTTTTGCCCTCATGGCACATTATTTTGTTACTTTTTGGTAATAAAATAACAAACTCACTGCTGGCGCCTCATTTATGCCCTGAAAGGGGCAGACATAACAGTAGGTCGCAGCCAGAACAGGTGCCAGCCACAGTGAGTTTTGGGTTTTTTTTGACTTGGAATTTTTCCTTTTTTCAGGTGCCAGCGTTTTTTGGGTATTATGGTATCTTTCACCAGGTGGTACCCTATGAGCCTGGGTTTTGAGCTTGTCCAGGCTCTTATGGAAATAGACAACCTCCTGGCCAGGGCACATCAGTACTCTACACTCAAGCATGCATTATGGTATCTGGACCTTGCGGAGGCAGCTGTTAATCGTCAACCTCACCTTGCTGAGCACTCTGAGGGCTGGAAGAGGATGGTGGAGTTATCGGCGCCCCAGCAGAAACATCGTGAGACGGTGAAAAGTTCCTGCAGGAAGCCTAAGACGGGGCAGACGGCAAAGCACTCCTGTTCCTCGCCTCATGACCAGGTTCCTGCTACGGTTCCATCCCAGTTTCTGCTTCGCCTGAAAGCCGTCTTCCAGCGCACCGTAGGAGGAGGGTAGCCGGGGTTCCCAGTGATGAACAGTGGGCAGCTGAATTCATCGGGGACCGTATGGCTGAAGCTTGTTTCTCCTGCAACCTGGACAAGGTTCTTAAGAGTGTGGTGGCAGCTGTCGGGGTTTTGAAGGCTTATCCCGGTCTGAATAATTATTCTGAGTTCGCCGAGCTGCTGGCTACTGTCTCCACCCAGCAGCGACGTTTTCCAGATTTAAGGATTGGGTCGTCTCCAGCCGCCGCCGCATGGCACAGAACCCTTCTCCTCCCTGTGACTCGGCTGTCCATAAGCGGAAGGAGGAGAATCACTGGGTGATCACACCGCGAGGTTCCCGTTCAGATCCGGCTATGGGCCGCCAGAAGGTTTCCCCTGTCTCCCAGTCAGCTGTGTTTTCTCCGCCCCCGCAGAGTGAACTGTCAGCAGTTTCATCCTCCGGGCCCTCATTGTCAGCTGTTTCGCCAGCTCTCCTACCCCGAACTGCCTCAGCTGCATCTCCCTCCTGCATGGCACTTTCTCCAGCTGGTGCTAGCCTTGTGGTTTCATTTCCGGCTGCCTCCAGCACCGATCCTTATGAAGCAGCTCCTCCTGGTCTTTCCGAGGGGGCCACTATCATCAATATGACAGGAGAGGAAAGAATAGAGACTGCTGCAGCAGTGACCACCGTTTCCCAGGAAAACAGGCAAGTGTTTTTTCATCACTTTATCACTAGTTGATGAATTACCTTGTCTGATTTCTGGGGGTGAGGATCAGGTCACGCAGTCCCCTGAGCCCCCACCACCTGCTGCAGCTTTTAACACATCTCCTACTTCCTCTGTGATCTCCTTTATCCCCTGAGCGTCCGTTGGTGCCAGGATTAGACTGTCAGTCGGAGGAGGAGCCTGCGGCCCTGGAGAACCTGGTTCTAGCCCCACAGCCATGACTTGGACAGAGGAGGAGGGTGGACTGTCATTTAAAGCCTGTGCCGATGATGAAGCGTCCCCGGGTCTCCATTGAGCAGAGCCCTACCCCAGCTGGACACGGACCTCCTGTCGCCCCATCGAGCGAGCCATTGGTGTGGGCTACAGCTCCTGGGGGTTCTGAGACTGCCTTGACCATCATGCCTGCTGTTGGGGCCGCTGCAGCAGAGTTCGAGTTGGACCTTCAGGAGGCTGGGCCAGAGTCATCACCATCCAGATCGATGGAGTTCTGGACGGCAGTGGAACTTGAGCTCAGGCAAGTGCTCTTCTTTGTTTTCATTATTTCAGTGTGCTCTTGGTAGGGAGAGCCGGTCGCTGCCATCAGCAGAGGCTGCGCTCGCCTCACCAGGTTCCACTGCTGCCGGTGACCCTGACCCTGTGCCTGTTTGTCCTGTTCCCGAGTCTACTTTCAGGGTCACTGGGGTGCATCCTGTAACTCCGGAGGTCTCCTTGTGTTTGGGTCCGCCACCTGTGGTTTTCGTGGGTGCGGCTGTGGCCCAGCCGGGTCCCACCGCGGGTGCAGCCATGTCCCGGACCACGACCACCGCGGGTGCAGCTTCTTTCCAGGGTGGGACCCCCATGGGTGCCGCGCTGGCCCAGCCGGGCTCCTCCGCGGGTGCAGCCATGTCCCGGACAGGGACCCCCGTGGGTGCTACAGTTTGCCTTTTCCCTGCTGAAGCCTTCATGGTTCCTGTGGACGTTGCTCTGGGGAAGTTGTCTCCCAGTCTGCCTCTCCTGGCCTGGTGGCTGAAGCGTCCTTGCTGGCTGCCTGACAGACTGTGCCGCAGGGTTGGGTGGCCCATTTTCCCTGGCAGGCCACCCGACTCATGCTATTTGGCGGTCCGGCAGTGGTGGGACTTTGGTAGGCCACCAGAACTTTTTTTTCTTTTTTGTTTAGTCACCGTGTATTGCTTAGCACTTTTGCGCCTCTTATATCAGTGTTACCAGCATATGTTATACATTGCCTTATTCTCTTATCTGTTAGTATAAGTGGGAATGTTCAGCCTTCTTTGTCTTTATTTTTTGTGGGGTTGACATTTCTGGGGGCGGGGGGGGGCACCCTCACTTGTACTTCAAGTCTTGTGCCTGGCTATGTCACTTTTGCTACCTGTTGTTTGTTTGATGCACTATTTAAGATCGCAGTCGAGGTTCACTCCTCGCTGCAGTCTCGCCTTATCTAGGCTGGAGTCCCTAACCCTGACTCCAGTCCCATTTCAGCACACGGTTTCACCCTCGCTATATTATATGTAAGTGACTGTTTGTTTTCTCTGTGTTTGTTCAGTTATTTTCACCCTTCAAGGTCACATGTGTATAGTGTATGTGTTTTGCCCTCGTGGTACATTATTTTGTTATTTGTTAATAAAATAACAAACTCACTGCTGGCTTCTGGCGCCTCATTTATGCCCTGAAAGGGGCAGACATAACAGTGTTACTTTTACGCCGAGTGTAATGTGACACACTCCTTCCGAAAAGTTCAATTTTTGTCTTGTCAGTCCACAGAGTATTTTTTCAAAACTCTTGGGGATCATCAAGATGTTCTCTGGCAAAACTGAGACGAGCCTTTATGTTCTTTTTGTTCAGCAGTGGTTTTTGTCTTGGAACTCTGCCAAGCAGGCCATTTTTGCCCAGTTTCTTTCTTATCGTGGAGTCATGAACACTGACCTTAACTTAGGCAAGTGGGGCCTGCAGTTCTTTGGATATTGTTGTGGGGTCTTTTATGACCTCTTGGATGAGTCGTTGCTCCACTCTTGAGGTAATTTTGTTCAGCCGGCCACTCCTGGGAAGGTTCACCACTGTTCCATGTTTTTGCCATTTGTGGATAATGGCTCTCGCTGTGGTTTGCTGGAGTCCCAAAACTTTCGAAATGGCTTTATAATCTTCTCCAGACTGATAGATCTCAGTTACTTTGTTTCTCATTTGTTCATGAATTTCTTTGCATCACAGCATGATGTCTAGCTTTTGAGGATCTTTTGGTCGACTTCACTTTGTCAGGCAGGTCCTATTTAAGTGGTTTTTTGATTGAGAACAGGTGTGGCAGTAATCAGGCTTGGGTGTGGCTAGAGAAATTGAACTCAGCTTTCCAAAGTTGTGATAAACCACAGTTAATTTATGTTTTAACAGGAGGGAGCAATCACTTTTTCACACAGGGCTATGTGGGTTTGGATTTTTTTCCACTTAATAATAAACACCTTCATTTAAAAACTGCATTTTGTGTTTACTTGTGTTATCTTTGTCTACTATTTAAATTTGTTTGATGATCTGAAACATTTAAGTGTGACAAACATACAAAAAAAAAGAGAACTCAGCAAGGGGGCAAACACTTTTTCACACCACTGTATGATGACATTTTTTACATTTTCAGAGCTTTTGTGCATGAATTTGGGTATCTAGAATGGCTGCAACTGGGGAAAACAATGAAAAAACACAACCCTGGCACGATGTTAGGGTCCATGTTGGTCTCACTTAACGCTACTTTGATTTGCCTTCAGTTTTGACATAACCAAACCCCACCAATTTTTTTTTTTATCTCAGCTCACTTTAATAACAGAGGTGACATGTCTCTGAGAGCTTCTGAAGCATTCTCTCTGTATACTCTATTCATCCCACTAGGCAGCCGCTTCCCATTTGGTTCATTAATCCACCCTCTGTTATATATCTCACTTGTAGGCAGGGTAGGGTGACAGCAAAAAAAAAGTACAGTGGTACCTCTACTTACGAACGTCTCTACATACGGAATTTTCAGGTTACGAGACGCCTCAACGGGAAAATATTGCCTCTAGTTACGAACGAAATTTCAGGATACGAAAGGCAAAAAAGTACGCGCTCCTCGCAGCTTCCGTAGTTTACCGAACGTAAACATACCTGTAGCTGCTCTGCCATTGGCTATCGCCTAGCATCTTCCTGGTATCCCATTGGCCACGAAGTTTTGTTTTTTTTTCCAAAACTTTATGCGTTTGGTTGATCTCGCCAAAGAATATGGCCGTAATACATCAACGATCAGCACGGTATTAAAACAAAACGAAGCACTTACAAGCCGACAAAAGCAAACGTCCTTGGATCAGAACATGAACCGCCGAAGGCAAACGGTGACGACGTCGACGACGATAGCAGTTAAAGGGTAAATGAACATAATTTTTATTATTCTTTCCCTTTTATTATTCTCTTTTATTATTCTTTCTCTCATTTTAAACTCTCATTTTATGTTTATTGTGCAGTAATCTAATTGTAACATGTATTTGTTACATGTTTTGATGCGTTTTTACGATTTATAAAAAATTTATGCCCGAATTTTGGGGGCTTGGAACGGATTACGGCATTTACATGTAAAACGCGCCTCTACTTACGAATTTTTCACGTTACGAGAATTCTTCCGGAACGAATTAAATTCGTAAGTAGAGATACCACTGTATTGCGATATAATTTCCCTGTATTGCGACCCATGACAGACATCGCAGTATGTATTTTGTGGACTGAATGTCTTTTAAAATTTGGTTTTACTTACATTTTTATTAGAATGTCAGAGAAAGTTCTTCACAACAATATGCAACTGATAAAGTGTCTTTTTTCCTTTGCTTAGCAAAGCTCACATTATCAAGTTTATCCACAAAGGTAGAAATGTTTCAGTTTACCACACAGTTAATACTTGGCATTCTAATAAGTGACAGAAGTATAATTTGCCACTTATTTTTGTTTTTTATGTGTCTACATTCCATCAGTTCTTTATTTTGTCATCCAGTTGCCCTTATTTTGAAGGTTTGTGAGACCGGATAGGGGCTCTTGAGTTGAAAGTTTGCTCGCTAAGTGAGCTTGATTTTATACCTGCAGAGTTCAGACTGGAAATGTTTATCTTCACTTGGCTCCCCCCATTTCCTGTGCTTAACCTTTTCAGTGTGAGATTTTGCGTGCCCCTAGTGGCAGAGCACGGTGCTGCGCCTGTCATCTCACTCTGACATGATCAGCTCCATTGATGATTTACATTAATTTGTACTGATCTGCCAGTTTCAGAAGGTGGCAGAAATCCACTGGGGGACTCAATGGATAACACGTAATACGCCAAAGAAGAAGAAGTCCCCATTTCCTTTTCCTGTTTTTAGCATTTTAGCCCAGAAAGCTAATATGGCTGCCGTGCGTCATCGTGCACTGTCACTTAGTCGGCTTTGTACGCGGAAAATAGCTGCGCGATACAAGCGAAATTTATGTGGGATAATCATAAGACTTTGTAGATGTGATTGAGAGCGTAAATGACCGACAGAACGCAAAATAACGACCACGATGGGTGAAAACGCAGTGACCACGGCAGCGAGCGAGTCCCCTTAGCTGCCGGTAAGTGAGGAATTTCTGTTTTTTTAATATTGGGCGGTCGGGCGGTGCGGTGGAACAGTGGTTAGCACTGCGGCAGCACAGCAACTCACCCTTGGCCATGGGATCCCGGGTTTGATCCCAGCCCCTGACCAACAGTGATCTGTGTAGAGTTTGCATGTTCTCCCCGTGTCTGCGTGGGTTTACTCCGAGAGTTCTCCGGTTTCCTCCCACAGGCCAAAAACGTGCAGGTTAGGTTAATTGGAGACTCTAAAGTGGCCCTAGGTGTGAATGTGTGTGTGAATGGTAAAGGGACAGCGCCATAACGTGGCTGCTTCATCCATCCATCCAGGTGGATGCCCTCAATTTCCCCTCTGGGGATCAATAAAGTATACAAAATCAAAAAAAAAAATAATCAAAAAAAAATATTGTACTGATTTCTTGTTCATATACTTTGAAGATAAGATCTCATGAGGTACCTCTGTACAAAAAACGGGTGTCAAAAGACTGAACCATTCTTTGTGTAAATATGTCCAAAGTGCAGTTTTGACTGAGTTATGGAATTTAAAGAGGTTCTGCGACATTATGCAAAACAGATGCGTAAATTTATTCCTATCTGAAACTTTGGATCATATTTTACATCTTTCTAATTGACAGTAAGCCATTATCTCTTACCACTTTCAAGTTGTAGCATTGGAAATCTGAACTATTTTACTGACAAAAAATATTTACCACTCTTGACCACTAGGGGTTATGTCACAATTCGGCGACAGACACACTCAAAGAGTTAAGACAGGCTTACTTTTATTCTGTTTATTCAGTTATCCTCCTTTTTATCTCTGTTCTCTACAGAGCAGATTTCTCTGTGAACAGCTGCATGGGGTTGGGGGGCCGCAGCGGCTGAGTCGCTGCTGACTGACTGGAGTGAAGTCCCTATTTATACTAACGTGACAAATACTCAAATATGTGCAGTGTTGCCAACTCTCACTGTTTTGGAGAGAGTCTCTCTCTCACACACACCACAAACTATTTCTCACTCCAAAACGAGGAAATTATTGCCAATATCATGTTGAATTTCTTCAGATTTTTCAATAAAAAGAGCTCTCAGGGCAGCATAAAGCAGACTGAACATGGAAAACTTATTCTGAGGTAAATAAGTATTCATTGAAAAAAATAAGTTTTTGTGTATTGTGCCTATGCACACTCACACCACACCTACCAAACTTACAAGTAAAATCTCTAAAATGTTTAAGAAAAAGTCAATTTTGAGGGGCTAGCTAGGATGCTGCTTGAGCGTAATCTTTTGCCATGTATTGCTGTCAACTAATAAATTGTGCTTGTAGAATTATTGCATAATAGCAATATCGCTGATGTCCCGCTAAGAACACCACAAAGTTGAGTTTGATATTACTTTTACATTAAAAATGTAAATATGTTGGATGGAACCCTAGTATATCTCATGTATGAGTTTCATTGTGCTACTCACCTGAGCAATTCCTCCCACCATCTTACTTTTGACCACGACGGCCTCGTCATCCTGGGCATCAAATGCTGCCTTCTGAGCTGCTTTTACAAGGTTGTCAGAGGCTCTCTTCACAGCATTTCCAGCAGCCTGGAGAAACACACAGTGAGTAGAGATGAGGTTTGTGTGATTTGAAATGATAAATGGACAGCTGAAATTCCACTTTCAGTCCTGGAAAGAACACCTGTGACAACCTAATGCTTGTCCTTAAAAATGAGAGGAAACCGTTAAAAGGCATCAACTGTCCATCTAGCAGGAATATAATCTGAGAGTTAATGTTGAACAGAGATTTTAGATTTACTGAGCTGAGTAGCAGCTCCTAGAAAGGGAATGATGAGTTCCCTGGGCTGCACGGTGGCGCAGTGGTTAGCACTGCGGCAGCACAGTTTACCCTTGGCCGGGGGATTGTGGGGATCGTGGGATCGTGGGTTCGATCCCAGCCCCCGACCAACAGTGATCTGTGTGGAGTTTGCATGTTCTCCCCGTGTTGTGTGGGTTTACTCTGGGATTTCTCCGGTTTCCTCCCACATGCCAAAAACATGCATGTTAGGTTAATTGGCTGTTCTAAATTGTCCCTAGATATTTGTTTCCTATAGGCCCTTAGAATAGAGGGTTAGTATTAATGAAAGCGCTTTGAGTGGTCTTTGTGACTAGAAAAGCGCTATATAAGTGCAGGTTAGTTAGTTAGTTAGTTCCACCAGTGCTCTTTGCTTCAGAACAGTTGTAAAAGGAAACATGGGTGTGATGAACAACACTCGCAGACAAGCAGTCAACTCCTTGGGGAGTTTGACCCTTAACAAACACTAGCTTTGTCCTTTTGTGGTCTGTGGGCTAAAATCAGCCAATGAACAGGCAGATCACCACTGAGGCATCAGTAAATCTTAGTTTGCTCATTTTTCGACTGTCAGAATGGTACCATTAGTTTTGGACTAGGCCTGTGGTGGACCACTCCCAGTTACACGGGGTGAGGCTGGACATCCTGGCAGATAAGCACATCTGTCGCAAGGTCTGTGGTGGACTTTTGCCAGTCAGTACATTGTGACATGCACTACACAAAGAGCAGAGATAAACAAACCTATCATCTGGTCAGTCACTACAACAGATACTGGAGTCAGTTTGTCTTGGCCTGTCCTTGCTACTGATAATACTTCTATCTGCTAAGAATGTGCCGCCAGTCCAGCAAAAGCTAGCGGTACTCAAACACCTCGCAAGCAGTTTCATGAAATGATCAGTCAGAAAGCAACTCATACTGGCTCGGACGTTGCCCGGGTTTGCAGGGTCGGGAGTTCCCGGCAGCAGAGAGAGGGGGACAGAGATGCGTAGAGGAATCTGATCAGACCTAAATGTCTGTATAAAAATGTAAATGTAAATGTATAAAAAAGTCACTGTCGCCCGCGACAGACTGCTATGATGATAAAACATACTGCAACACTGCTGTTTTATTTTATCAGTCGGATCAGAGAAATGTCATACACTAAATAATGAATGGTGGTATCATTTACTGTTAAAGGAGATAGTGTGGTGATCCACCACAATCTCCATGGACATTCAACCTTCACATTCAGCTAGGCGACAGGAAGCAGAACAATTTGCATACAGACAGAGAGCCCCTAGGGGACAACCAGAACAATGGACTATTGTTATACATTCCTGGATTAAGGAGAGGAAGTCTGGGTGCCAGTTAATCACGTTATGAATGAATGAATGAATGAATGAATGAATTTATTTATTTCGGATAGTACATTACAGGTTAAAAGAAACTGTATAATATAACAACAAGGTCAAATTAGACAAAGACTCCTTCTACTATACAATTCCACGTGAGTTATCCGAAACGGGTGATGGCTGAAGCCGCAGCTTATATTGCCCACCCATATTCCATCCAAGAATTCAAAGGAGAAAAAAGAGAAAACAAGACAAGAGCGATTACAATTTAAAACAAGGCTAAGACAAAATATGACTGAGAGAAAAAGAAAACTGAGCTAGTCTAAGTTAAGCGGTTACTATTCAAAAACAAGTCTAAGACATAGTGTCACAGAGAAAAAAGAAAAACTAAGCTATAACACAACACAGGCTGGAAATGTCAATCCTTATGTGAGTTTACATGTCGTCTTGTAAATATGTTTGGAGTATTTCTTCCTTTAGTTTTTGTTTAAATTGATGTTAATTGTTAATGTTATTGATATGTATTGACTGACATGTATATCAATATGCAAATGTGCTATGCATTCTCTCTTATCTGTATAAAAGAGCTTACTATACATGCCTCAGGAGACAGCACAGACACACAGCAGACATACAGTGTCTCTTTTGATGATGGAGGAAATAAAACTCTGAAACCTTCCAGCTGGTCACATCTCACCTGAACTTACATTTTGTTACTCCACACTGGTGACCCTTGACGAAGAATGGAACACGAGGCAAACACCCCGGAGATCACCCGGACAGGAAGCCCCAGCATGCATCACGGTGCGCCCCTTGCCTGATCTTTTACCTCCACACTGGTGACATGACAAGGGAGAATGACCTTCTGCTCCCTTTCATCGCGCTGTGAATCCCAGAGGACCAGAGAACGCCTGCAACCTCTTCATCCTCACCGGAGCGCAGCGCTGGAACCAAAATGCACCATGAACACCACGAGTGAACGAAGGAAGCAGCCTGAACGGGGACAGTCATCGACGCTGACTGCGTTGATTTCCACCGGGCTCCCCGACTCTGACTAAACTCCGGACAGCGGACCTCCCGTGCACAGAAGCCCCGCACGCAAACCGCAGGATTACGAGGACAGTGCAACTGCCAGTTATGTGGTCATGGCGCCAAGCACGCACCACGCACAGAGACGAACCGGCTCCACAGACTGATACATCGTCCTCTGCCACTGCACATGCCTGAGAAAAACGGCCGATCGCCAGCCTCGGTACCTTCAGGGCTGCTCATGCACCTGAAGAAGACGTGCAGCCCACACACAGGACTTCGTATGGGTTTCTCAGCCACGGTGCACAAGGGGAATTTAGCCGACTGCTTTCCCCAATGACTTTAGGGCTGCTTCCCGCACCTAAAAGCCAAACCGCCTCACACAGCTGCAGTTGTTTCACAGCCGCTACGCATCCTCGGGAAATTTGGCCGCTCGCCTTCCCCACATCCTTGCTGGATCGAGCCACGTGAGGAGTCAGATAAAATGTTTGGTTTTTTTTCCACAGCCGCTGTGGATCTCCACCAGGTTTACCGGCAAAATCCCTCACCATCACGGATCCACACACAATTTTTGTGCGGCCCAGACACCTTTGATGTCCCGGGCTGGCACTTGCTTACTCCCACCCCCCTCCCCCTGCACAGCGCTTTTCCTGCACCTCACTCCCTAAAGCCGGCCAATCGCCGTCTTGTTCCATTACGTACGACACATACCGGCCCATGCGCCCACGATCCACGGCCGTTCAACGTGCTCAAACCCAAAGCTGGAGTCAAACGACGGGGGGAGGGGGGGGGGGGTCACACCCCCTGCTGAGTGTTCTGGGGGGAGTCCTGAGGTGACCCACCACAATCTACATGGACATTCAACCTTCACACTCAGCTAGGCGGCAGGAAGCAGAACAATTTGCATATGGACAGAGAGCCCCTAGGGGACAACAAGAACAATGGACTATTGTTATACATCCCTGGATTAAGGAGAGGAAGTCTGGGCGCCAGTTAATCATGCGATTGATATGTATTGACTGATATGTATATCAATATGCAAATGTGCCATGCATTCTCTCGTCTGTATAAAAGAGCTTACTATACATGCCTCAGGAGACAGCACAGACACACAGCACAACACAGCGCACAGCGCTGCAGTGTGTCTCTTTTGATGATGGAGGAAATAAAACTCTGAAACCTTCCAGCTCGTCGCATCTCGCCTGAACTTATTTGTTCCTCCACAACAGGTGTAAAATCTGTTCTAATAAACCAGAAAAAATAACAATGGGGTGGCAGTCGACATTAATTAAACATCTCAGCTGAAAAATTGGCTTCTCCGATAACAATGTTACGAGAGATGGTTAGTATCTAGTAACATAAGCAACTTTTTCCACAAAATTTTACTTAGGCGAATAATTTTATTGCACGATTCTTTCTACTTTGAGTACATTCTTAAATAAAAAACTGTACTTTAACTCAAGTAGATTTAGTCATACTCTGGAGTTACTTTTTTGGTTTCACTGATTTGAAAACTGCTTACACTGTGTTTCAAATTATTATGCAAATAGGATTTTAGGGTCATAAACATTCAATTTTTTTGTTTTTCAATTAAACTCATGGATGGTATTGTGTCTCAGGGCTCTTTGGATCACTGATATCAATCTCAGACACCTGTGATAATTAGTTTGCCAGGTGAGCCCAATTAAAGGAAAACTATTAAAGAAGGATGTTCCACATTATTAAGCATGCCACAGGTTTAAAGAAAAAGGATCGCTCTGCTGCTGTAAAGCGTCAAATAGTGCAATGCCTTGGACAATGCATGAAAACATTAGATATTTCACGAAAACTTAGCCGTGATCATCGTACTGTGAAGAAATTTGTGGCTGATTCAGAGCACAGATGGGTTTGTGCAGATAAAGGCATAATGAGGAAGGTTTCTGCCAGACAAATTCATTGGATTAAGAGAGCAGCTGCTAAAATGCCATTACAAATCAGCAAGCAGGTATTTAAAGCTGCTGGTGCCTCTGGAGTCCCATGAACTTCAAGGTGTAGGATCCTCCAGAAGCTTGCAGTTGTGCATAAACGTACTATTCGGCCACCCCTAAACCAATGCTCACAAGCAGAAATGGTTGCAGTGGGCCCAGAAATACATGAAGACTAATTTTCAGTTTATTATTGATGAGTGCTGTGCAACCCCGGATGGTCCAGATGGATGGAGTAGTGGATGGTTGGTAGATGGCCATCATGTCCCAACAAGGCTGTGACATCAGCAAGGAGGTGGCAGAGTCATGTTTTGGGTTGGAATCATGGGGAGAGAGCTGGTAGGCCCCTTTAGGGTCCCTGAAGGTGTGAAAATGACCTCAGCAAAGTATATACAGTGGGGTAAAAAAGTATTTAGTCAGCCACCAATTGTGCACGTTCTCCCACTTAAAAGATGAGAGAGGTCTCCAATTTTCATCATAGGTATACCTCAACTATGAGAGACAAAATGAGAAAAAAAATCCAGAAAATCACATTGAAGGATTTTTAATGAATTAATTGGTAAATTCCTCAGTAAAATAAGTATTTGGTCAATAACAAAAGTTCATCTCAATACTTTGTTATATACCCTTTGTTGGCAATGACAGAGGTCAAACGCTTTCTGTAAGTCTTCACAAGGTTTTCACACACTGTTGCTGGTATTTTGGCCCATTCCTCCATGCAGATCTCCTCTAGAGCAGTGATGTTTTGGGGCTGTCGCTGGGCAACACGGACTTTCAACTCCCTCCAAAGATTTTCTATGGGGTTGAGATCTGGAGACTGGCTAGGCCACTCCAGGACCTCGAAATGCTTCTTACGAAGCCACTCCTTCGTTGCCCGGGCGGTGTGTTTGGGATCATTGTCATACTGAAAGACCCAGCCACGTTTCATCTTCAATGCCCTTGCTGATGGAAGGAGGTTTTCACTCAAAATCTCACGATACATGGCCCCATTTATTCTTTCCTTTACACAGATCAGTCGTCCTGGTCCCTTTGCAGAAAAACAGCCCCAAAGCATGATGTTTCCACCCCCATGCTTCACAGTAGGTATGGTGTTCTGTCTCCTCCAAACACGACAAGTTGAGTTTTTACCAAAAAGTTCTATTTTAGTTTCATCTGACCATATGACATTCTCCCAATCCTCTTCTGGATCATCCAAATGCTCTCTAGCAAACTTCAGACGGGCCTGGACATGTACTGGCTTAAGCAGGGGGACACGTCTGGCACTGCAGGATTTGAGTCCCTGGTGGCGTAGTGTGTTACTGATGGTAGCCTTTGTTACTTTGGTCCCAGCTCTCTGCAGGTCATTCACTAGGTCCCCCCGTGTGGTTCTGGGATTTCTGCTCACCGTTCTCGTGATCATTTTGACCCCACGGGGTGAGATCTTGCGTGGAGCCCCAGATCGAGGGAGATTATCAGTGGTCTTGTATGTCTTCCATTTTCTAATAATTGCTCCCACAGTTGATTTCTTCACACCAAGCTGCTTACCTATTGCAGATTCAGTCTTTCCAGCCTGGTGCAGGTCTACAATTTTGTTTCTGGTGTCCTTTGACAGCTCTTTGGTCTTGGCCATAGTGAAGTTTGGAGTCTGACTGTTTGAGGTTGTGGACAGGTGTCTTTTATACTGATAACGAGTTCAAACAGGTGCCATTAATACAGGTAACGAGTGGAGGACAGAAGAGCCTCTTAAAGAAGAAGCTACAGGTCTGTGAGAGCCAGAAATCTTTCTTGTTTGTAGGTGACCAAATACTTATTTTCCACCATAATTAGCAAATAAATTCTTTAAAAATCAGACAATGTGATTTTCTGGATTTTTTTTTCTCATTTTGTCTCTCATAGTTGAGATATACCTATGATGAAAATTGGAGACCTTTCTCATCTTTTAAGTGGGAGAACTTGCACAATTGGTGGCTGACTAAATACTTTTTTGCCCCACTGTATTTAATGCCTTGGAAATTCTTTTGTACCCTTCTCCTGACTGATACCTTTGAACAGTGAGATCCCTCTGATACTTTGGAAGCTCTTTGTGGGCCATGGCTTGTGCTGTAAGATGTGAATATAAAAATGTCAGGAAAAGCTGAACTTTATTTGGGGTTAATTAGAGACACTTTAAATGGTGGCAGGTGTGTGCTGACTCCCATTTAACATGAGTTTGAATGTGATTAGATAATTCTGAACACAGCCACATCCTCAGTTATAACAGGGTGTGCATATTTATGTAACCAGGTTATTGTAAGTTTCTTATTTTTCCCCTTAAAAGATTTCAATTTGTTTTTCAATTGGGTTCTACAGGTTATAGGTCACATTAATGGTGGAAAAAGTTTTGAAATGATATATCTTGGGCTCATTTTTTTACATCACAAAAACCTGGTATTTGAACAGGGGTGTGTAGATTTTTATAGCCACTGTACATGGCACAAAAACTGGTAATAGCACGCTATACAATGTCACTGAACCACTGTTCACCATGAGAAACTACACAGATATCCACTTTTCTCTAGATACTGACATAACAAACAGATAAACACTAGTCAGCAGTGAGTATTAGCAGGCATTCTAGCACCACGGGAAAGAGTGAAGACAGCAAATGCTGTTAGTGTAATCATAGATCTGGGTTAACGTTTCCAGTTCTGGGTGCCATGAGTGGACTGGCTAGATTGTTTCCAGAGTTCCTGTGGACATCCATGTGCGGGAATCACTGCGGCGGCAGCTGCAGGCCTAGAAAAGGAGGAGATAAGCCACTGCTGATTGGTTTAGAGAATATGAGCTGTCCCGGGCAGGCCCACGGGCTCACAGCTAACCTTAAACATAGTATTTTTGGGTGGACTGGCTGACAGCAGATACTCTACTTTCTGTTATGTTGAGTAACCGACTGCATCAGTTACACATAAGGGTCACAGCAAAATTTCTGCGCCATGGTTTTTCTATCATTGCATTAGTGCTTACAGTGGAGTTCAGGAAGAAAAACCTGACAAAATGTAAATGGGCATCTCAAAGTTTTAAACAAAGTATTGTGATGGCATGTATTAAGAATAGCTCAGCAATGTCTTCTGTGGCTCTGAAGAGGATTTGTCAAGACTAAAATAGTCTTGATGATGTTGCAATGCCAGAAATGTCATCACAGTGTATGTAGGCTGGAAGAAAAATGAGACCATTTACCAGATAGAAAAAATTGTTGTATTTTAATCAGAAAAAAAACCCACCCCATAAATTTGCAAGAAAAAGGTCAACATTTCTGCAAATAATCCAATCAACCAGATCAAATATACTGGAAAAGCTGCATTTTGTGTGGGAAAGGTAGCAAATTTGAAAGAAAAAGTTGCACATTTATGAAAAAAACCCTCTCTTAACTCTGATGTTGTCAGAAAAGTTTGTAGATGGAATTCCGCTGTTTCACCTTAGCTTTCAGGCTCACATCATTTTATGTCGCCATGCAGATTTTCTGGGACAAAAATCACTAAAAGTTGCTCTTTGTATAGTAGACGTTAGACACTAAAAGTCACCAGTGCGTTAAAAGGTATTCTTACCTGTTCTAAAAATAGATGCCTAATCCTCATGCAGCAGCTGTACAAATCAGAGCTCACCTGAAACCCTAAACGTTCAGATACCAGCCTATAAATATACGATAATATACACTGTACTGTCCAACAATCTCAGCTGTTGTAACACGACTGTTATTGTTACTTCATCAACTACTATACTGCAGGTCTGAATCATCTCTAAAGCTGAGCTTTCCTTTTATGGAATTGTGCAGATTGGATGACAGTTGGGTGATGCAGGATCAGTGGGGTTCGGGTGTAAAATTTCAATTCCTGAAACAATTAGCTATGATAAAAGAAGAGAATAGTGTGTTTGGTGAGCAGTAAATTATTTCACATTTGATGTCCTGAAGTGAATTTGGGTCTGAGTACTTTCTCGTACTGCGTATGAAAATCAGTCAGATTATCTCACTACATTAATTATAAACTGGTGTTGCTGTTTTAAAGTTTACCGGATTCTAATGATGTAAATGATAAAATGAGACCAACTGGGCTATCAATGATGAAATAGCTCATCCCAGTCTGATGAACATGCCCCAAGGTTTTGAAGACCTTTCACTTTCTCACACACACACACACACACACACACACACACACACACACACACACACACACACACACACACACACACACACACACACGGATAAGACCTGCTTGATGGAGATATCATACTAAAATGTAAGGAACAGACCATAAAAATTAACTATGTGATTAATTAAATGTTGAAACTGAAAAACTGGCTTCCCCAACAGCAATGCTACAGCCCAAATATTCTTATTTGAAAAGTTCACAATTTATCCCCAAAGTTGTTTTTCTTTTGTGTTGACTGGACTACTTCCTAGAACCAGAGCCATCACATTTCACCCCTTCTGATGCCAGATACAGTTGAAACCAGAGGGTTACATACACTGTATAAAAACACACACATTTTTTTCCCCTCACTGTCTGACATTAAATCAGACTAAACTTTTCCTGTTTTCAGTCAATTATGATTAACAAAATTATTTCAATTTGCTAAATTTTTTTTAAAGATTTTTCATTACTTTCTTCAAAGTCAGAAGTTTACATACATCAGGAAGAGTAAATTGTGGACCTCCACAAGTCTGGTTTATCCTTGCGTACAATTTCCAGATGTCTGAAGGTGCCACGTTCATCTGTTCAAATAATTATACATAAGTATAAACACTATGAGAATGTCCCGCCATCATACCGCTCAGGAAGAAGATGGGTTCTGTGTACCAGAGAGGAACATGTTTTCATGCAAAATGTGTGTAGCAACCACAAATAAAAGCAAAAGACCTTGTGAAGATGCTGGCTGAAGCTGGTAAGAGTGTCATTATCCACAGTGAAACGATTTCTGTACCGACGTAAGTTGAAAGGCCACTCAATGAGGAAGAAGTCATTACTCCAAAAGCAACATAAAAAAAGCCAGATTACAGTTGGTGATTGCATATAGGGACAAATACCTTCATTTTTGTAGACATGCCCTATGGTCTGATGAAACTAAAATTGAACTGTTTGACCATAATGATCATCAATAAAGTACTTCGAGAGAGAGTGGTGCTGCCCCTCATTCAGGACAGCATACTGGATACCCTGGACCCCCTGCAGTACACCTACCAGCCCAACAGGTCCACCTCAGATGCCATTGCTGCAGAACTCCATTACTCTCTCTCCCACTTGGAAGATAAAGACTCCTACATTAGGTTGCTCTTTGTTGACTACAGCTCCGCCTTCAACACAGTCATCCCCCACAAACTCACCAACAAACTGTCTTCACTTGGCTTGCACCCAACCCTCTGCAACTAGCTACTGGACTTTCTAACTGGCAGGCCCCAGACTGTCAGGATGGGTAACAGGACCTCAGCCAGCATCATCATGAACACAGGTGTCCAACAGGGTTGTGTTATCAGCCCCATCCTCTACAGCCTCTTCACCCATGACTGTGTTGCCTCGCACAAGGACAATATCATCTTAAAGTTCGCAGATGACACAGCAGTGATAGGACGCATCACTGGTGACGACGAAACATCCTACAGGCGGGAGGTGGCCAGCCTGGTGTCATGGTGTGAGGACAACGACCTCACCCTCAACACAGACAAAACAAAGGAGATGATAGTGGGCATGAGGAAGAGGAGGAGGAGACCCCATTAGCCGCCGTTCATCCAGGAGCTTGAGGTGGAAAGGGTGAGCAGCTTTAAATACCTGGGCATCCACATCAGCAAGGACCTTATGTGGACACACAACACCACAGAGCTGGTTAAGAGAGCTCAACAGTGGCTGTACTTTCTGAGGAGGCTGAAGAAGTTTGGCATGTCCCCCAGGATCCTCAACAACTTCTACAGCTGCATCATCGAGAGCATCCTGACCAATTGCATCACTGCGTGGTACGGCAGAACTACTGCCCTGGACTGCAAACGCCTGCAGAGTGGTGAAGACAGCGGGGAAGATCATCAGGACTCCACTTCCCTCTCTGCAGAGCATCTACCACCGCAGAGTCCAAAGGAGAGCTGACGACATCCTCCGGGACCCCACCCACCCCCAGCACAGAATGTTCACTTCTACCCTCAGGCCAGAGGTACAGAAGTGTGAAATGCAGGACAACCAGATTGAAAAACTCCTTCTTTCCCACTGACATCAGAATCTTGAACAAAAAAACTCCCCAAACTCTGCACCACAGCTTTGCAAATGGAACTCACACACCGGTTGCAAAATTTGCACATTGCTCATTTGTACAGTGTACATAGTCTCATCCCTTCTGAAGTCCACATCAACTCTGTTGCTAATTATCATGTATAGTCTACCGGTATTATCATTACAGAGAAATTCGCACACTGTGTTATGATCAGGTGAGCGAACTCCTCTCTCCCGTCTTGTGGGAGGGTCCCCAGCTCCGCAGGTAATCAAGACACCTGCATGAGTGGACGCACCTGCTGTCTCCTCGCTGCCAGCACTTAAAAGGACCAGTCTGTGAACGCTCCAGCGCTGGCTCGTTGGGTATACTGCCAAACGAATATTTAACTAAGTAAAGTATTCAGTGTTTTGGAACCCAGAGAAATTACCGTCTTTCTCATTCTCAGGTTGCTGCCATCTCTGCGGTGTGTCCCCAGGGGTTTTGTTGTGTGCTCACCTACTCCTTCATCTTCATCGACTTCATCCCTGATCGCCTACTCCACCCGGTCAGACTTCCACCAGCCTGTCTCTTCTGCAGCACCTGTTCCTGTTCATCTTAGCCATTCTGGGTTCCTCGTTGGGATCTCTGCTCCCACTTGTAAGTATTCCCAAGAATTATTATTATCTGTCTCCCTCCTCGCTCTAATCCGCTCTCCTCTCTCACATTACAGGCTGGGCACTCCTCTGGCGAGTGAGGTGTCTTTCCGCTACATTTGCTGCATTCTTTTCAATAAAATTGTGTTCAAACTTTGCTTCTCGGTGTTGTGTGTGTTCTCTGGTGTAGCATTTTGCACGTGGACTGATTTTGTTAGTAAATCATGACACAACGAGCCAGCCAAGAATTAGGCCCAGCAGCTGCTACAGCAGCGGAACACTCCGCCCTTCTCCGCCTCGATGCTACCAAGAGGCAGGTGGCCATGGTGACTGAACAGCTGCAGACTATTACGCAGCAATTGTGCATGGTCACCGAATACCTGAGCCACATGTCTCGTTCAGGGCCTCTTCCTCCACCTGCCGCTCCTGTTTCTTCTACCATCCGCCGAACCATCTCTGTCCCCTCACCTGCCCCATATGCGGGGGAGGTGGGTAAATGTACGGGTTTTTTGAGTCAAGTTCAGCTGTATCTGCGGCAGGTGGGCGGGGAGTACCTGGCGGCTCCAGTGGAGCCGCCGGATCTCAGCCTTGTATCCGAGGTCTATCATGACCTTGGGGAGATCTTTAGCAAGTCTAGAGCCCTTTCTTTGCCTCCTCATCGCTCTTATGACTGTGCTATTGACCTCCTCCTGGGTGCACGGTTGCCATCTAGCCAGCTCTACAGCCTTTCTGGACTGGAGAGAGAGGCGATGGGAAGTTATATTAAGGACTCTTTGAAAGCCGGCCTTATTTGGCCTTCTCAGCCCCTCTTAGGGCAGGGTTCTTCTTTGTCGGTAAGAAGGATGGCTCTCTGCGTCCATGCATAGATTTCTGCAAGTTAAATGTGATCACGTCAAAGATAAATACCCTTTGCACCTGATCAACTCTGCGTTCGAGCTCCTTCAGCACGCGTGGGTGTTTACTAAATTAGATCTGCGTAATGCGTATCATTTAGTCCGCATTCATGAGGGGGATGAATGGAAGACGGCATTTAAAACTCAAATGGGGCAGCTTGAATATCTGGTGATGCCCTCTGGGCTCACCAACGCCCCCGCTGTCTTCCAGCGATTGATTAATGACGTCCTGCGCGATATGGTTATTCAATTCGTTTTTGTCTACCTTGACGATATATTGATTTTTTCACGCATGCCAGAGGAGCACTCAGTCCATGTCAGGGCCATGTTACAACAGCTCCTGGAAAATCAGCTCTTTGTGAAGGCCACAAAGTGTGTGTTTCCACCAGCTCCACTTCCTTCCTGGACTTTATTATTGCTGAGGGAGAGCTGAGAGCCAATCTGGCCAAGGTGAAGGCTGTGCTTGGTTGGCCTACACCCAAGTCCCGTAAGGCGCTTCAACGCTTCCTAGGATTTGCTAACTTTTATCGTTGCTTCATTAGAAATCACAGTGGGGAAGCACAGCCTCTTACGCAGCTGACCTCGGTCAAGGTGCCTTTTACCTGGTCCGAGGCGGCTGAACGGGCCTTCCTTAAACTGAAGAGCCTATTTTCCAACGCTCCCATCTTGGCCCAGGTCGATCCTCAGCTCCAATTCATTGTTGAGGTGGATGCTTCTGAGTCGGGGGTGGGTGCTGTCCTCTCGCAGTGCTCGGCCTCTGATCAGAAGCTCCATCCGTGCGCGTATTTCTCTCAGCAGCTCACACCAGCCGAGAGGAACTACAACGTAGGTGATCGAGAGCTTTTCGCCATTAAATTGGCTCTGGAGGAGTGGAGACACTGGCTGGAGGGAGCAGTTTATCCTATCGTGGTGTGGACTGACCATAAAAATTTAGAATATCTCTGGTCGACCCGCTGATTAAATGCCCGGCAGGCCCGATGGGCCTTATTCTTTATTAGATTTAATCTTGCCATCACCTATAGGCCGGGCTCTCGCAATATTAAACCTGACGCTCTCGCCCAACAGTTTTCCTCTGACTACTCAGCCCCCTCTTCCCTCCCCCAACCCACTGTGTCCCCTTCATGCTTCCTGGGGCCTCTCACCTGGGAGATCGAGCAGAGGGTCTGACAGGCCCAAACCACTGAGCCCAAACCCGAGGGAGCACCTGAGAATCGACTGTTTGTCCCGGCCAGCCTCCGCAGCAAAGTTATCAGGTGGGGCCACACCAGTCATTTTGCCTGTCACCCAGGGGTTTCCCGTACCGCTGATTTCATTCAGCGAGTGTTCTGGTGGCCCACGCTGCGGACGGACATCCAGGATTATGTCAAGGCTTGTCAAGTGTGCACCAGAAATAAATCCGACTCTTCCCCTCCCGCCGGTCTACTTCACCCCCTCCCAATCCCAGCTGGCCCTGGTTGCACATTGCCCTGGACTTCGTCACTGGACTTCCTCCCTCTAATGGTAATACAGTTATCCTCACCATTGTCAACCTATTTTCTAAGGCCATTCATTTAGTACCCCTCCCCAAACTGCCCTCTGCCTCAGAGACTGCCAGTCTATTCACCAGCCCCGTCATCCACCTTCACGGCCGCTGGACATCGTGTCTGACCGGGGGCCACAATTCATATCCCAAGTATGGAAGTCTTTTTGCCGGACCCTGGGCACCTTGGTCAGCCTGTCATCAGGATACCACCCGCAGAGCAACGGGCATTCTGAGCGCACTAACCAATCTCTGGAGGCCGCCCTCAGATGTGTGGCATCCTGCAATCCATCGACAGGGAGCACTCATCTGACCTGGGTGGAGTATGCCCACAACGCTGCAGTTTCTTCAGCTACGGGATTAACACCCTTCGAGACATTGATGGGGTACAGCCCCCTCCTGTTGCCCATAGCAGAGAGGGAGGTTGCCATGCCATCTGTGGAGGCCCACACCCGCCGTTGTTGTCACCTATGGAGGGCCACCTGCACTGCACTCCTCCGTTCTACTGAACGGAACCAACAGTATGCGGACTGCAGTGGGTTCCAGCGCTCAGATACACGGTTGGGCAGAAGGTGTGGCTGTCGACGGACCAGGTGCCTCTTAAAATTGAATCTCGAAAGTTGTCACCTCGGTTCCTGGGACCGTTTTCCATCTCCCGAGTCATCAATGACATCACAGTCCACCTGGAGATCTCGCCGGCCCTCCGTACCCATCCAACCTTCCACGTATCCAAGATCAAGCCTCTCTCCACCAGTCCTGTCTGTTCCCCCATGCCCCCCCCCCCCCCAGATCCTCGATGGTCAGACCAGCTACACTGTTAAGAGAACCCTGGACATTCTCCGTCGGGGCCGGGGGCTGCAATACTTGGTCAATTGGAAGGGCTACAGACCGGAAGAAAGGTCGTGGATTCCCCAGTCGTATTTCCATGACAAGGGGATGGTAGGCCTATCACCGAGCCCATCCTGACAAGCTTGGTGGGCCGCAAGGAGGAGTCCCTTGAGGGGGGGGGCACTGTTATGATCGGGTGAGCACACTCCCCCTTCCCGTCCTGTGGGAGGGTCCCCGGCGCCACAGGTAATCAAGACACCTGCGTGAGTGTACACACCTGCTGTCTCCTCACTGCCAGCACTTAAAAGGACCAGTCTGTGAACGCTCCAGCGCTGGCTCGTTGGGTATACTGCCAAACGAATATTTAACTAAGTAAAGTATTCAGTGTTTTGGAACCCAGAGAAATTACCGTCTTTTTCATTCTCAGGTTACTGCCATCTCTGTGGTGTGCCCCCAGGGGTTTTGTTGTGCGCTCACCTGCTCCTTCATCTTTATCGGCTTCATCCCTGATCGCCTACTCCACCCGGTCAGACTTCCACCAGCCTATCTCTTCTGCAGCACCTGTTCCCATTCATCTTAGCCGTCCTGGGTTCCTCGTTGGGCTCTCTGCTCTCACTCGCAAGCAATCCTAAGAATTATTATTATCTGTCTCCCTCCTTGCTCTGATCTGCTCTCGTCTCTCCCATTACAGGCAGGGCGCTCCTCTGGCAAGTGAGGTGTTTTTCCACTACGTTTGCTGCTTTCTTTTCAATAAAATTGTGCTTAAACTTTGCTTCTCAGCGTTGTGTGTGTTCTCTGGTGTAGCATTTTGCACGTGGGCTGATTTTGTTAGTAAATCATGACACACTGGGTACTAATTTATAATTTGTATACTGCTCATCTGCGCACTGTACATAGGCTTATGCCATCTCAGGTTCATATCATCTCTGATATCAATATACCACTGTCCACTATAGTCACCCAGGGAATTTCACATTTCATTCTTCTTGTTTCCTCTAGTTATTCTGTGGTTTGGTTCTGTTATTACCTCATTAGTATTGTTGTGTACTTATTACCTTGGCATTCGCTCGGAGGGCAGAGTAAGAATTTCATTGCTCAGGAAATGTTGCATTTCTTAACTGTGCGCATGATAATAAAGCCTTTGAATCTTGACTCATTACATTTGGAGGAAAAAGGGGACGCTTGCAAGCATGAGGACACCATCCCAACTGTGAAGTATGGGGGAAACCATCATGTTGTGGGGGTGTTGGCTGCAGGAGGGACTGGTGCACTTCACAAAATAGAAGGAATCATGAGGAAAGAACATTATATGGAAATACTGACGCAACATCTCAGGACATCAGTCAGGAAGTTAAAGCTTGGGTGGAAATAAGTCTTCCAAATGGACAATGACCCTATGCATATCACCAAATTAGTGATAAAGTGGCTTAAGGACAAAGTCACTGTTTTGGAGTGGCCATCACAAAGCCCTGTTCTCAATCCCATAGAAAATTTGTAGGCAGAGCTGAAAAGATGTGTGGTAGCAAGGTGGCTGGCAAACCTCAGTTACAGAAGTCTTGTACTCAATTACTCAAAATGGTTCTTTCCATCGCAGAGATTTCTGACCCAGTGGCCTAGGGGGAGCATTGATTCTTTTTGCTTTCTCCAGAATGAGTTAATGAGTTGTACACGCTGACAGTAACAGGGGTGTGTGTGTTTGGATTTCAGCGGGCAGCACTCACCTGGAGCCTCTTCATGGTCTGGGAGTCCTGGTCGGCCTTGACCTTGCAGGCCACCAGCAGCTGAGCAGTGGAGGCTGCCACCTGTTTGGCCGATGAGATGAGCTTCTCCTCGCTGGCGTGACCCTGCACCGCAGAGTTGGCTGCCTCGCACAGGTTGTTTGTAGCCGCAGCAACCATACGGGCCTAAGGATTAAACGTCATCAAAACTTTAATCTTTAACAGCTAATTTATAAACAATGCAATAAAGCTCAGGCAAAAAGACTCACTGCTGAAATCAGGCCCTGAGACCACTGTCCATCATCGACTGCATTGGCTGGGATCGCACCAACCTGGAAAAGGGTGTATATGATCTAAAGTTGCTAAACAATTATAGATTTAAAGCACAAAAACATAATAGTAAAACAAAATGTTCAAAATCTTAATGGCTCTAGAAAATATTGACAGTAGATACAGTATTAAAGTTGTTCTTCAAATTATACAATTGAGGGACTGAGAAAAGTGCTCCCAAACTTTTTCACTTTAGCAGTGCACTTTTTTTTTTGTTATTTTTGTCACTGGAACACTTCCTTGACAAATCAAACACATTTATCCAAAATTTCTGTGACTTGCATATCCGTGGGCCAGAATTTCTATTAAAAATCAACTTTAAATAATCGATCTTATGTAATATTCTATTTTTGTAACAAACTGAATTTTGGGCTTTCATGAGCTGTAAGCCATAACCATAAAAATGAAAAGAAATAAACACTTGAAAATCACTCTGTGTGTAATGAATCTATGAGTTCCAATTTTTGAGATGAATTACTGAAATAAATCAACTTTTCAATGATATTCTAATATACTGAAATGCACCCGTATAACAACTTTGCATTAGAAAAAAAAACTAAAATATTTACAAATTGACATTATGTGCAGCAGCAGGTTCATTCAGAAGCTCAGTGTCACCATTTTTCTGTGTAGCTCTTTTGCGCAGGATGCAGTTTTATGAGCTTCCAAAGCTGACCTCAGATTACGGATCCTTTATCTGGGTGGTGACGTACCTTCCCTTGAGCCACCAGCTCCCTCTGTGCTGCCGAAGCAGCCTTGACCAGAGCACTTGTGGCAGCTGCAATAGACTTGGCTGCCTCCAGGATCTGCTCCTCAAAGTTCAGGCTCTCATCTGCCTCCTGTTTACAAGGGAGGAAACCAACAGACAGTAAACACAGTGTGCGTAGCGATCGTGCTAAACTGTGGCCTATGCTAAGCCAAGAATGTTAGACAACCATGTTTAAAACATTAATGGGGGCAAAAGTTGGCAGCTCTCTGGTCTAACAACATTAACAAGTTTTTGTCTCTCGTAAATTTCCAAATTTGTTTACATTTTTCTCACAAAATTGCAATTTTTTCCCCTAAATCTTTAGCTGCAGAAATTTAGTGACTTTCTTAAAAAATTGTCTAGTTGTTTCCCTCATTAAATTATAACTTTTTCAAAAAAATTGTTATTTTTTTGGCATCATCTTCCTATATTTTTATTTGAAACTCTGTTAGCTTTTTCAGGTAAAATCACATCCTGTTTCATGTAAAATTGATTTTTTCTCCCAGAAATTTTGTGACATTTCCCCTGTAAAGTTCTTTTTTTTCTAGTAAATTTGTAAAGAACAAAAATTCCATGACATTTTTCTTTCAACTTGGTGTGGGTGTTTTCCTCATAAAACTATAACTTTTTAACCCCTAAATTTGTAAAAAAAAAAAAAAAAAAAAAAAAAAAAAAAAAAAAAAATTGCTATTACTTTTTGTGCTTTTCCAATAAATTTGCCTTTTTTTTTTACTTTTGTCCCCAGGTAAAATTGCAACCTTTTTACATTTTTTTTCCTGACAACTTGTGAGGGTGTTTCACTCATAAACTGACTTTTCCCCCCTTGAATTTGTGATATTCTTGGCATAATTTTTTTAATTTTCTCACAAGTATATCATATTTTTTCTATGTAATTTTGCTACCTTTTTCAGGGAAAGATATAACCCTTTTCACATGATAGATATTTCACATGATAGATATTTCTCTAATAAAACTTTTTCTGCTATATTTGTGATTTTTTTTTGGGTGTGTGTGTGTGTGTGTGACCATTTTTTCTTGCAAATTTCTGTGAGTGTTTTCCCCCAAACTACAATTTTTTCTCAAGTTTGTAAGAGTTTTTGCATAAATTTCCTGCTTTTCTCAAATACAGTCATGTGAAAAAATTTGGACACCCCTTTAAATATTCAGTTCTTTATTAAGAAATATTCACATATCTATGTCTAACCTTGTTTTTGTTTTTATTTGCTTTTTTTTTTTACATTTATTTTAGCCATTGTAAGTGGGAATGAATGTGGGGGTGTCCTAAAAAAGATGGCGGGTGTCCTAATTTATTCCTCACTATTTGTTTAGAATTACATTTTACAGAAAATTTGGAAAAAGCCTTTGATTCATTTTTAATTGTTTAGTTGTATTACCTTAATCTCCCAGCATTTTTAACATTGATATTAAATATCCATATTACCAAATATGTAAAAAAAAAAAAAAAACCCACAGGCTTATACAGGGTGTCCTCATTTTTTTCACATGAATGTAGCTGTCACATTTTCCCTTTCCTTAGTTAGCCTTTTCAGGTAAACTTGCAGCTTTTTCTCATAAAATTGTTTTCTTTCAGAAAAATTTTACTTTTTTCTTTTAATTTTTTTCCTCAAAATTGAAACTTTTGTCCTAGATTTGAGAGAATCTAAGACAGTTGAATTTTTTTCTAATAAAATTTCAACTTTTTCTGCAGACCCCTGATCTAGGACAAAGAAAAAAAACATGTGAAGAATTGTGCAGTGAGAGGTGTGTAGGGAAGACTTTGTTCATGTCACGGAGAGCTGAGAGTCCAGCGTAACCCACAGAAGAAATGTGGCCCTGTGGTCAGTTAACAAGCCTAGTGTGAATAGCTGTGCTCTGTAAAAAGCCCTCTGACCTTGGGCTTGGTCCTCGGCCTCAGCTGCTCCAGTTTCTTGGCAGCAGCTTCAATAGCTGCCGCTGCTCCCAATAGCTCGTTCTCAGCGATGACAGTGGGGTCCTCAGGGTCCACCCACTCAGTGCCTAAAAGACACAGAAACAAGGGTGCCAAGTTCACTTCTTTCAGTCCGATGAGCGCTTTGGTAAGGCATTAGTCACAGCACCTTAAAATCTAAAGTGAGGCTGTCGCAGGTCTAATTTCCTGTGTCACTGTGAATCAGAGTTATTCAATTCGGCTCCAACTGGATCACACAGCCAAACCCTTTGGCAGTAATTCCAGATTTGTGTATTTTGTAACTGCGTTCATTTTTATTTTGATGAAGGTCTTTGTAATCCATGAAAATGTTTCTGATGACTCCGCAATCATTCAGAAACATGTTTGCAGAATTTTGTTCCACTACCACACCAGTGTTCATGTTCTTCTAGGGCTGGGCAGCATGTTCTAAAAATATCCTAATAGAACATCTATCCTGATACACATCTTGATCTACATCTTGATCAACATCTATCTTGATACACATCTTGATCTGCATCTTGATACACAATATATTTCTATTAGGGATGCACGATAATATCGGCACGCTGTTGGTATTGACCAATAAAGCACTGAAAATTATTTATTGGCACAGGAAAAAATGAATATATCCATCCATCCATCCATCTTCTACCGCTTTTCCGGAGGTCCGGGTCGCAGAGGCAGCAGTTCAAGCAGAGAAGCCCAGACTTCCCTCTCCCCAGCCACCTGCTCCAGCTCTTCAGAGGGGATACCAAGGCGTTCCCAGACCAGCTGGGAGACATAGTCTCTCCACCGAGTCCTGGGTCTGCCCCGGGGTCTCCTCCCAGTGGGACGTACCTGAAACACCTCAAGTGGGAGGCGTCCAGGAGGCATCCTAATCAGATGCCCATACCACCTCAACTGACTCCTTTCAATGTGGAGGAGCAGCGGTTCTACTCTGAGCCTCTCCCGGATGACTGAGCTCCTCACCCCATCTCTGAGGGTGAGTCCAGCAATCCTACGGAGAAAGCTCATTTCCGCCGCTTGTATCCGCGATCTCGTTCTTTCGGTCATTACCCAAAGCTCGTGACCATAGGTGAGAGTAGGAACGTAGATTGACTGGTAAATCGACAGCTTTGCCTTAGAACTAAGCTCCCTCTTCACCACAACAGACCGGTACAACGTCCGCATCACTGCAGATGCTGCTCCAATCCGTCTGTCGATCTCTCGCTCCATTTTCCCCTCACTCATGAACAAGACCCCAAGAGACTTAAACTCCTCCACCTGGGGCAGGAGCCTGTCCCCAACCCGGAGAGGACAATCAATGAATATATACAATCAATAAAATATAACAGCGTTGCACTTTTACCATGGCATGAGGGAATTACGTCATCACGCCAAAACAAACATGGCTGCCTCCACACAGCCAAACAAGAAGAAAAAGAAACACAAGAAACCCAGGAAGCCCAAACAAGAGAAAAACACAACAGAGCGAAAACAAAAAACCTTCAGCAGCAGCCTCCTCCACAGTGCCCACTGGTGCCAGGACCACAGCCAAGGGGAGAGACAGGGGCAGACCGTGCGCTATATGCTAGCCAGCATGCGAACCACCTCCGACACAGTGAGGACAGTGTGAAGCGAAGGGCAGCCCACACCAAGACAAGCCACCCAACGGAGGCCAACCTACTTCCATCTCAGCAACAAGCACTGAGGTAACCATAATCTCCATTTAATCCTTTTAACGACAATATTCAGCAGTCTGTGCTGACAGTTTATGTCTTCTTCGCTGCACAGCTTTGAGCAAGTCTCTGCTGACAGCAGGCATGTAAATGCAAAAGATCCTTACTCCATGTTGAAACAAGATCGTTAAGAGCAGCCAAGGTTTAAAATATTTACGATAAAAAGTTTCTGAGGTAGCATAAACTATCAAAATAAGCCAGTAAAGCCCAAGCTTCTCTGCCGGTGGAGGGAGTTGTCTTATTTCCTTGGGGAATGTGTCTTTATATGCCTGTTAATCATCGTAATGTATACAATCAGTGTTGGGCAAGTTACTAAAAAATAGTACCTAATTTTAGTTACTAGTTACTTCTTTTCAAACGTAACTGAGTTACTTTACCAGTTACTGTATGATTAAAGTAACTAGTTACTTGGAAAAGTAACTCACATTACTTTTAAATGCACACTTAAATCATCTTGCACACATAGCAAGATAATTTAATTAATGGATTACATTAAATGGATTGCTGTCCTGCTGCTACTGTTATGATTGTTGTATTGTGTCATTTGCTTTATTGTTGTATTGTTTATTGTTGTTGTATTGTGTTATCTGTTCTATGTGGTTGGCATTGGCTGGCCAGGGGACACAAGATGAAAATTAGCTTCAGCTATAATCTTGTATGCTGCATAATTATGTCTTATGTTCATTAATATACACTGTCCCTTTTATAAATAAATAAACTTATAAACTTACATTATGGGCTTATTAATGTCAGGCTGAAAACAGACTGTTTCAGACAGAGCTTTTAGAACATGTTCAGCCTGCTTTATCCTACTTTGAGAGTTCTTGTTGTGGGAAAAATCTGAAGAAAATCAACATGATATTGTCATGACCCTGAGCACCAGCTTTGAGTTTAGCCTTTTCCTGTTTATTTCCTTGTTCATTTTCATCTGTTGTATTTGGTCTCTGTTTATTCATAGTTGTCTATATTCATAGTCGTGTCTTTATTGTCCTGTTTATTTATTGTGTCATTTTGTATCTATAGTATTATTTACTTCTTGTGGTTGTGTTATCTTATTGTTGTACTGTGGGGGACCTAGATAATGCATTCTCCACTGAATGGCACAGGAGGAGACGCTTCAAAGCTGTTAAATAGATATGCAAGACAGACTGTGGTTTTCTCCATAAGACTGCATGATAATATGCGTTCTCCTCCGGGCTGCATAATAATGCGCCAACAGGCTGGGTGGCAAAGGGAATTGTTATTGTAAGTCTATGTATTGTGATGTGAACCCCCCAGATCGCGAGGCGAGTTTGTATAGTATAAAAGAGAGATGCCAGCGACCTGGGTCATTCTTGTTGTTGACTAATGATATAGAGAGAGAGAGTAATAAAGTCTGCTCTGCTCCAGCTCACTGCCTCGCCTGCTCATTCCTCTCTCTACACTGGTGACCCTTGATGCATAATGGAACTCGATGCAAACACCCCGGAGACGACCCGGACTGCAGGCGCCAACACCATGTGCGCCGTTTTGGTCAAGTTCCCAGACTTTTGGCTACATGACCCGAAGTCTTGGTTCCTCCACACTGAGGCCCAGTTTGCGCTCCGTGGAGTGATGGCGGATGACACCAAATACTACTACGTGGTTGTAGCGCTGGACGCACGCACAACACAGCAGGTGGCGAGCCTGCTCCAGCAGCCCCCAGCCCACGACAAATATGACGCTCTCAAGACCGCGCTGACCCGGCGCTACACACTCTCGGATGGCGAGAGACTGGAAAGGCTCCTGACGCGCTCCGAGTTGGGAGACAGGTCGGCGGTCGAATTAATGGAGAAGATGTTGGCATTGATGGGCACAGATGATAGGCATTTCCTCTTTGCCCACCTTTTCCTCCGGAACCTCCCGACAGCGGCCAGAACGGTCCTTGCCAATTCGCCGCTGCTGGCCATGTGCAACTACCGGGCGCTGGCACAAAAGGCAGATCAGATTATCCTAGCGACCAGAACCTTCACCGTGAACGCAGTGGCATCGGAACCCAATGAGACGGCCAGCGGGGGTGAGGAACCAGCGACGGTGGCCGCAGCGGAGACTAGGAAGCACTGGAGGGACACACTCTGTTTCTATCACCGCCGCTATGGAGAAGACGCACACCGATGCGTGCCACCGTGCCAATTCAAGCGCTCGGGAAACGCCAGGGCCGGCAGTCGGTAGCAGCTGCGACCGCCAGTGACACAAACAAGCTGCTCTAAGTGACGGACTCACGCTCGGGAAACAGTTCCTCGTGGACTCTGGCTCCCAAAAGAGCCTCATCCTGCCGTCCTATGCAGACTGGCTGACGGGAAGTAGTGGCCCCACGCTGGCCACCGCAAACAGCTCAGACATTAAAACTTTTGGTGAGAGGACACTGACTATATCCTTGCATGGCCATACATACCAATGGACATTCGTCATAGCGGCATGTAACTTCCCCATTTTGGGCGCAGATTTATTGTGTGCACACGGACTATTAGTTGATGTGACTAACAGATGCCTGATTAACGCAATGTCTTTTGATTCTCTGCCCTGTACAGCTAGAGGAGCCGGGTCCACAACACTAGCCAACGTCACAGCTCCAGGGGGTACACACTACTCACCCAGTTCCCAGGACTCACGGTTCTGATGTTTTTGGCGGCTGTCACCAAACATGGGGTGGAGCACTTCATTACTACCACGGGGCCGCCCATTTTCGCACAACCTCGGCGCCTGGATACAGCTAAACTGGCCGCGTGAGGAGTTTGCCAACTTGGAAAGACTGGGCACCATCAGGCGCTCAAACAGCCCATGGGCATCCCCGCTACATATGGTGCCTAAAGCCGAGGGATCGTGGCAACCGTGCAGAGATTTCCGCAGATTAAACAACGCTACAGCGCACGATCGCTACCCAATCCCCCATATTCAGGATTTTTCCGTCCATCTCACCGGGGCACGCATTTTTTCCAAGGTGGATCTGGTCCGCGGTTACCACCAGGTCCCGGTACACGCGGAAGACATACCCAAAATGGCAGTAATAACCCCATTTGGTCTTTTTGAGTTCCTACGCATGCCTTTCGGGTTAAAAGGTGCGGCGCAGACATTCCAACGCATGATGGATGCGGTGCTGCGCGATCTGCCGTTTGTGTTCATCTACCTGGACGACATCCTGGTGGCCAGCACGTCCGAGGACGAAAACGTAGCCCACCTCAGGACGGTTTTCCAGAGGTTGGAAGAGCACGGGTTAACAATCAACCCGGCGAAGTGCCAGTTCGGAGTTAGGGTAATCGATTTTTTGGGCCACCACATCTCACCGGAGGGCGCGATACCCTTACCGGACAAAGTGCACGCAGTGGCAAATTTTTCCCTGCTTCAGACGGTCAGGGCGCTGCAGGAGTTCTGGGGGATGGTTAACTTTAACAACCGTTTCCTCCCCCGCGCAGACCAACTCATGCAGCCGTTGTATGCCGCGCTTAAGAAACGGAAACCGGTGGACAGAGTCGACTGGACTCCTGAGTGAGAGCAGGCGTTTTCTGAGGCCAAAACAGCTCAAGCAAACACTGCACTACTGGCGCACCCGGACCTGGCGGCCCGGATAGCACTCACTACCGACGCATTGGACGTGGCCATAGGGGCCGTCGTGGAGCAGCGCGTCGCCGGTTCTAGGCAGCCGCTCGCCTTTTTTAGCAGGTCTTTGTGTGACAATGAGCGTAAATACAGCGTGTTCGACAGGGAGTTACTAGCTCTCCACCTGGCCATACGCCACTTTCAGTTCTGGCTGGAAGGGCGCAGCTTCACTGCGTTGTGGACCACAAGCCACTAACGTACGCTATGGCCAAGGTTTTGGAACCATGGCTGGCCCGGCAGCAGAGACAGCTGGCTACAATCTCAGAGTTTACGACCGACATTCAGTATGTGGCCGGTAAACTCAACGTGCTGGCAGACTGCCTCTCGTGCGCATTAGTGGCCCCAGTCTACGTAGGGATAGATTACACGGCCATAGCCGCTAAGTAGATCGGCGATGCGGACGTTTGCACGCTCCAGTCTGGACCAACAGGGTTAAGGCTGGAGAGTAGAGTACTGCAAGACGGGGGCCCCCCCAATCTGTGATGTCTCCACAGGCCGCCCACGCCTGATGGTCCCATGTGCTTGGCACCGCCATGTTTTGGAGTCGGTTCACCCCCTGGCGCACCCAGGAGTGCGCGCGTTAGTCAAAATGGTGGGAGCAAAGTTCGTCTGGCTGAGCCTGCGCAAACAAGTGAAGGAGTGGGCTGCAGCCTGCGTAGCATGCCAACGAGCCAAGGTGGACAGGCACACAAAGGCCCCCCTTGAGCCATTCCATGTCCCAGCTAAGAGGTTCGACCACGTTCACGTGGACCTCGTGGGCCCCCTCCCGCCATCGCAGGGGTTCATGCACCTCCTGACAGTGGTGGACCGCACCACGTGCTGGCCTGAGGCAGTGCCGCTAGCTTCCACCGCGTCCGCAGAAGTTGCACGCACTTTTTTGACGACATGGGTGGCACACTTCGGCGCCCCTTCGAATGTCACGTCCGACTGGGGCCCGCAGTTCGTTTCCAGCCTCTGGTCCACGATGGCCCGGAGCCTGGGCATCACAATTCATCGCACGACCGCGTACAACCCCCAGGCCATTGGGTTATGCGAGCGTTTCCACAGATCACTTAAAGCAGCGGTCAGAGCTTCGCTCGCGGATGCAAATTGGGTGGACAGGTTGCCGTGGGTTCTATTAGGGTTGCGTTCAGCACCGAAGGAGGATTTGGCTGCCTCCCCAGCAGAACTTGTTTTTTCCCAGCCGCTGCATCTCCCTGGAGAATTTTTGCCTGACAACCCCGCGCCGAACACCGATCCATCCCCGCCTTCACTACATAGCGCAGAGGCAGGGACGGTACCCGGCCTGGCCCACCACTGTTTTCCCCGCGCTTTTGTGACAAGGACTTGGAAGGATGCGTCGTTCGTGTTTGTCAGGCACGATGCCCACCGGACCCCATTGCACCCGCCCTACGACGGCCTGTTCAGAGTGTTGGAACCTGGGGATAAACATTTTGTGTTAGACTTGGGGAGACGCAGAGAAACAATCTGTATAGACAGGCTTAAGCCCGCCTTTGTATTAGCAGACGAGCAGGTGGTGTTGGCCCGAGCTCCTCGTTGCAGACGACCCCCACTGAGAACTCCCCAGGTAAATGACTCGTCAGCTCAATCACAATGGCTTGGTGAAGATGTGTCCCCCCATGTCCCCCCACAGGCGGACGCGCCTCCAGAAGCGCCCCACCGGCACAGCAGCACCTCGGAGCCGGCAACCTCCTGTTACAGCCGCTATGGACAGTGGCTGAAGCCCACAGGACATGAGGGTTAAGGCCCAGTCTGAGTTTTCGGGGGGGGGGGTAGTTAATGCATTCTCCACTCAGACTGAATGGCACAGGAGAGCTGTTAAATAGATATGCAAGACACACTGTGGTTTTCTCCATAAGACCGCATGATAATGTGCGTTCTCCTCCGGGCTGCATAATAATGCGCCGGCAGGATGGGTGTCAAAGGGAATTATTATTGTAAGTCTATGTATTGTGATGTGAACCCCCCAGGTCGCGAGGCGAGTTTGTATGGTATAAAAGAGAGATGCCAGAGACCTGGGTCATTCTTGTTGTTGACTGATGATAGAGAGAGAGAGTAATAAAGTCTGCTCTGCTCCAGCTCACTGCCTTGCCTGCTCATTCTTCTCTCTACAGTATCATTATTGTCATGAACCTGGGTTTGGTGGTTCCAAACCCAGTTCTGACCTATGGTTGTTTTGCCCTATTTTCCATCAGGAGCTTCAGGGAGCTATTTGGGTCCTTTGCTCCCTGACAGCTCGGGCACGCCTCCTCCTCCTGTCAGTGCCATCAGCTGTGCTTCATTATTGGGTGTTTCACACACGTTCACGCATGCACCTCATTCACTCCCATTCGTACGCTCAGACACTCACACATTCACATATGGTGTTCAGCTCAGGTATTCCTCACACCGGCAGTCTCTTCCCTCGTTAGTATCATTATTACATAAACGCTGCATTAGTAGGAAGAGACCGTCGGAGCACTCAGCTTCATACATGGCAGCGTGTTCCTCCATGTATGTTTGTTTCAACTATCTACGTTTACATTCAGCCTGACGTCACTGTCTTCATCGCTCCATGCCATGTCCAGGGTCACCAATGTGGAGGGAATAGGACAGGTGAGAGGCAATGAGCTGGAAGGGTACAAGGTTTTATTCCTCCAACATACTGGAACATGCTTCGTAGCTCGTGTGAGCTACTGCGCTGCTCAGGCATGTGTAACAAGCTCTTTTATACACGTTATACAGACAGAGAGAATGCATGGCACATTAGCATAGTGAATATCATCTAATATACATCAGTCAATACATATCATTAGCATGACATCAGCTGGCGCCCGGATGTCCTCTCCATCCTCGGGGGGCGCATACATAACAGTCCAGTCTGATTGCCCCCCGGGGCTCTCTGTCTGTATGTCAATTGTCCTCCCCTTCCTCCAGTCCTGATAGGTGTGAGATAATGTCTGTCCGCAGTGTGCTGGGTCACCACACAGGCCCCCCCGAACACTCAGAAGGGGCTGAGACCCCCCGGTTGTTTGGGCTCCAGCCGGTGCCCATGGAAGCTGCAGTGGGGGTTGCCGCTCCGGTAGAACTGTCCTGCTGTAGAGGAGTGTCGGAGGGCATGTCAGTCTGTGGGGAGAACGGGGGAGGGGTGAAAAACGCAGTCTGCTCTGCTCCGAGTTGCAACACGTTGAACGGCCGTGGATCGTGGGCGCACGAGGCTGGTGTGCGTTGCGCTGAAGGAATGAAGCTGGCGATTGGCAGGTCTCTGGGGCAGAGGTGCAGGCATAGCGATGTGAACAATGAGGGGGAGGTGGGTGGGAATCTATGGAGTGCCAGCCTGGGACATCAAAAGTGTCTGGGCCGCGCAAAAATTGCGTGCGGATCAGCCATGGGTGAGGGACTTTCCCAGTAAACCTGACTGGTGCAGTTTTTCCCCGTTCAGGCTGTTTCCTTCGGTTCGCTCGTGTCGCCGATCATGGTGTGTCTCAGTCCCAGCGCCACCCACTCCAACGAGCGCGCTCCGGTGTGGATGAAGAGGCGAGTCCACAGTGCGGCAACGGGGAAAATAGTCCATTTCCAGTTAGGTCACCAATGTGGAGAAAATGGCATAGTCGAGACGCTCCATGCCATGTCCAGGGTCACCAGTGTGGAGGGAATAGGACAGGTGAGAGGCAACGAGCTGGAAGGGTACAAGGTTTTATTCCTCCAACATACTGAAACATGCTTTGCAGCTCGTGTGAGCTACTGCGCTGCTCAGGCATGTGTAACAAGCTCTTTTATACACGTTATACAGACAGAGAGAATGCATGGCACATTAGCATAGTGACTGTCATCTAATGCACATCAGTCAATACATATCATTAGCATGACATCAGCTGGCGCCCGGATGTCCTCTCCGTCCTCGGGAGGGGGGGGGGTGCATACATAACAGTCCAGTCTGATTGCCCCCCGGGGCTCTCTGTCCATATGTCAATTGTCCTCCCCTTCCTCCAGCCCTGATGGGTGTGAGATAATGTCCGTCCGCAGTGTGCTGGGTCACCACAATATCCTCAAAACCTCACAGATTGCCAAGCTCTATGTTCTCCTATTAAAAAGTGAATTCCAGAAGTTGTCCTTGGTCAGATTCTCCCAGTCACTAGCAGCAAGTTTCAAATGGCCTGACCCTAAAGTTGGAATTCTGACCATAAACATGTTGTAGTGCAACACTTTCAAGTCAGAAATCCCTGATGGAAGCCTCTATGAAAATCACTATTGTGCAAAAAGTGAACCTGAAAAGTGTGTGTGTGTGTGGGGGGGGGGGGGGTAAAAAACTCAGAAATGATTAGTTAAAAGTCCATCACAACATAGACTTGGGGAGGCTTAGCAGGGGCTATACAGCTGTGCAATGTTGCTATTGCACGCCCTAGTGTAGTACTGTGCATGTTGCCCAGCTGAGGGAAGAATGAAGTGCTCTAAAATTTCCTGGTAGACTGCTGCAGTGACTTTGGACTTGATAAAACACAGTGGACCAACACCAGCAGATGACATGGCTCCCCAAATCAGGTGCTGAGTCATTTCATTTGGAAATCAAGGTCCCAGAGTCTGGAGGAAGAGTGGAGAGGCACAGAATCCAAGCTGCTTGAGGTCCAGTCAAGTTTCCAGTCAATGATGATTTGACGAGTTATGTTATCTGCTGGTGTTGGTCCACTGTGTTTTATCAAGTCCTAAGTCAGCGTAGCCATCTACCAGGAAATTTTGAGAGCACTTCAGGCCTCCCTCTGCTGACAAGCTTCATGGAGATGCTGATTTCATTTTCCAGCAGGACTTGGCACCTGCCCACACTGCAAAAAGTACCAATACCTGCTTTAATGACCATGCTATCACTGTGCTTGATTGACCAGCAAACTGGCCTGATCAAATTCCAGCCACAAAGGCAGCAAGATTCACTTACAGCAAATGTTACTTTCATTTAATTTAACAGATGACCGTTTCCATCCATAAGTTCTAGAGTTTGGTGTGATGTGTAGAAGGCATCCCAGAAAAGAGCTGTGTGAAACTGCACTCTGTGTACTAATCCTCCTCCTAATTACTCTACAGTTTCATTTAAATTGGAGTCACTCCCTGGTGGATACTTCATGTACCCAGTGTGTCCAATGGCAGCAGACATCCTTATCTTTCCTGTCATTCTTTTTTAAAAATCCCACCGAGGGCATCAAGTTAGTCATATTTAGCAGCCCTATATATAAAACATTCCCTGCTAACAGTTATCATGACAGATTAATCCACTGCTCCAAATTAAACACAAGGAAACCCCAGATATGACTGAACTGGCTCAGTGACTAAGCAGGGATACTTATGGACATTATTTATTTACAATGTAAAATCCAATTAATTAACCTTACTTAGAAGAAAACATAAAATTGACTGCCATGAAAAAATAGAATAGAAAATGTCTGTTGTACAAATAAATGCTTATTTACAACATTCAATCTCTATTCCACTTGACTTTTTTTCAAAGGCAGTTAGTTTTCATGTTTTTTTCTATGTCAGTTTAACTCATTTTAATTGTATATTGTTGAAAATACCTTTCATGGCCTCGGCGGCCTGGATGAGCTCAGTGACCGAGCCTGCCACTCGCTTGGAATAATTGGCCAACTGCTGCTTCAGATCATGGGAGGGTTTCTGGATGACCTGTGAACGAAGAACAAAAGCCTTAGGTTGTTTTTGTTGTTTGTTTTCACCATTCATCTTCTGCCATTCTACTTTTGCCATTTAAAACCTACTTTGCACCTCATTTCATACCCACAAATTAAACTATTTTGGGGGACTAAAATGAATAAATATGCAATCAACGTTTGCCTTTGTTGAAACAGTATCAATTAGAATAGCGAGTGTGGATCAAAGCCAGTATTCAGAAAAGTTTCACAAACATACAAATACAACTTAATTTAAAAACAAATAATATCTTCCTTTTTGTTTGGGAGGTAGTTCATCAGCTTATTCCGTAGACATTCCATCTGAGTTAAATACGTTCCAACCAGACCATCAATGACGGAGTATCTTATTCTGGCCTGATGAAATCTTGACCTTTGACTATGACCTTGAGCACTGCGTAGATACAAATCCACTTGAGAATCATTGTGTGAGAGTTTGCCAAACACTGGGGCTATTGCCTAGGGGGAGTAATAATTTTTGTAAAATCATAAAAGCCCTGGGGCCTCATGTATAAAGGATTGTGCAGCTTTCATACTGAAAGATGGCGTACTCACAAAATTTGAAAAGTACGTGCGCACAAAAATTTTCAGATTTATAAAACTGTGCCTGATTCTCCGCTCTTTTTCTTTATAAATCCCCCCTCACGTGAAAACCAGTGCACGATCCCTTTACTCCGCTTCGGTTCCTCCCACTAATGACTATGTAAATGAAGAAAAATGCCCTTTCTGTCACTCTTCTGTCAAACAGTGATCGTCAATCCTGCGGGAAAGCACAACATAAAAAAACTTCACGGAGTGTGATGCTAAGGTGTTGATAGCGGAGGTGGAGGTCAGAAAAAAATATTTTATTTTGTTCTGACCATCCGGAATCAACAATAAACCTAAGTTTACTGAGTGGACCGTGTTACAGTGACAGTTAATGCAGACGGCTCTGACTAAAATAAAATGGTCTGCCATTAAAGTCAATAGATGGATCACTACTCAATGACAGTGTTGCTGGGGTGACACGGGGGGGGGGGGCATGGGCAGTGCTGACACATGGGAAGAAAATGCTGTGAAAGAAAGCCCTCTGTAATCCACATAGACAGATGTGATGTTACTGAGTAAAATAAACAAACAAATGAATACCACTCCAATTTTACAGTTGAATTCATACAAGTTACAAACCAAATCTGTGCCAGAATCCAAATTATGCATGACAGCCAGAAGGAACACACGGAGTTGCGCAATATAAAGGCCTTTTATTTCCAAATTATAATCTCTAAGGTACAGCATGTATTGCGCTGGGGATCCTCCTGTTGTCTTTGGGTCAAAATGACTCAAAGACAACAGGTGTTATAACAGTCTCCCCCGACCCACTTCCTGAGGTCTGAGGAGGCCGAAATGTCAAAGGGGGAATCCGTTAAGGGTCCCTGGAAAACCAGGTAAATTGCAGCCTGGAACTCCCCATGGTCCTCCTTTAATTCAACGTTAACCCAGAGGATCTCTCCTTTTTTCTTCGGGTCAAAATGACATTTATAGAAAGAGGATCCAGTTAACAGTGGCGCTGGCTGGTTCATAAGTGAGGCAGGTCAATTCATCGGGGTTTCACTGCACTCAATGAGCAGAATTATGGAGTTAAATCATATAAATCGCACCTTAGTGATAAGTAAAATTCCTTGTATGTGTTAAGCATGCTTGGCAATAAAGTTGATTCTGATTCTGATATAATAATAATCATGTTTTTCACAGACTAATTCATAGACAAAGCATTTTAACTGAAGTGGAAATGTTATTTTAACACATTCTGTGAGTTTCAGCTGTTTTGTAGTTTAACAGACCCACCTGATAGAGCCAAACAGAATTTTGCAGACAACCGCAACTTCTCACAGCAGGCGGAAACTTTGCGGCTTCGCTTGAAGATTCTCACGTCACGTTTGTTTTTATACAGCCCACTGTGTGTGTGAAAATCAGCATACGCCGTGTTTTTGTACGTGCGCACCATTTATGCATGAGGCGCCTGGTATTTATCACTTTATCAGCCCAGCAAACTCAAATTAATTCATAGCTCTGTAATACATAAATTACCATATTTTGTATGACAGCAAAAGAGATGTTTCATTATACTCTAATTACATTTTTAAGTATTTCTGGAGTAGTTGAAAGTAGAAAATATTGCATATTCTACCTTTAAAGAATAAGTTACAGAAACAACTCCAAAGTTACATCTCTCTATATTTCCTAATTGTAGAGTATTCTTTTTAATGACATAGCTTTTTGCGTTACCTTTTTCAACAACATTCGCTATCTTTGATGAGAATAAAATGTCAGGGAGGTCTGTTATATGGTGTCACGATGTGTAGATTTGTGCATATCAGCCTTACTGTATTTTGTATTAATGGTAATGCGGATGACACCACAGTGGTGGGACTTATTCAGAGGGATGAGGAATCAAGGTACAGGGAAGAAGTGAGAGACCTGGAGGGCTGGTGCAGGGAGAACAATCTGGTGCTCAACGTGGACAAAACAAAGGAGATGATTATCGACTTCCGGCGGTCAAGTCATGAGCACAAAAACACATCCCTCTCTGCATCAGCGGCCATTCGGTGGAGAGAGTGGAGAACATCAAGTTCCTCGGAGTGCAGATCTCGCAGGACCTGACCTGGAACAAGAATTCCTTGGGGATCAGGAAGTGGGCCCAGCAGAGACTGCACTTCTTGAGGAAACTCAAACAGGCCTCTCTCCCCATCTGCATCCTCAGGACCTTCTACAGAGATGTGGTGGAGAGTGTTCTGACGTACTGCATTGCAACATGGTACTCCAGTTGCAGTATGTCAGACAAAAAAGCTCTGCAGAGGATAGTTAAGGGAGCTGAGAGGGTAATTGGAGTTTCCCTCCCCTCTGTTCAAGAACTTTTTCTGAACCGTTGTAGGAGCAGGGCACTGAACATTGTTAAGGACCACTCTCACCCTCTGCATAAACACTTTGAACTTCTGCCATCTGGCAAACGATTCCGGAGCATCAGAGGCAGAACCACCAGACTGATTAACAGTTTCCTTCCACAAGCTGTTAGGATGTTGAACAGTTGATCCGAAATCTTTTATACATATTACTGCACTTTATTAAATCAAATCACCCTTTATTGTCATTCAACCATACAACCAATCATGTACAGTAGAACGAAATTGTCTTTTACCTAGCTACAGTGTTAATCACACACACCCCATGTGTAGAATCAGAGGGCCGCTGCCATGCAAGGTGCCGCCACAGATTTCCCTCCTCCATTCCATTATTGCTGAGCACCAAGCTGGATGGCAGGAAGTTCCGCTTTTATACATTTATATATTTATGGACATTATGTATATTATATGTATATTACAGTTTTAGTCAGTCTTAAGTATTTATTTCGCTTAGCTACTTAGATTCACTTAGCCATTTTAATTGGGTTTTTTATACATAGGCAGTTATTTTAACTGCAACTGTAATAAGTTGACATTACTGTAAAATCCAAATGTGTCTCAGGGATGTGTGAATGGCTGTCGGGGTGTGTGTGTGTGTGAGTGTGTTTTTAAATTATGTTCTTTTTACAATACGGATGCCTAGAGAAACGCAATTTCATCTTGCTTGCACTACAGTTGTATGCATAGCATCATGACAAAGGTTGATTGATTGATAATGGTAATGGTAATTAATGGTAAACTTTGTAAGAAATAACTGAAGCAGAATTAGATAATATGATGACAGCATCAAAAAGAAAGAAAGAAAGAAAAAGAAAGCCAACTTTGTCATTCAATCCATACAGCTAATCATGTACAGTAGAACAAAATTATGTTTCTCCTATCTACAATGTCAATCATATCTAGAAACGGAGAGCCCGCTGCCATGCAATTTGCCACCACAAACAACTTTTCTTCCCCCATTCTATTATGATGAGCTCCAAGCTGGAAGTGGACCATAAAAAGACCATTTTTATATGGTCTTTGGTATGACCCAATCAGGGCTTGATCCCAGCTATGGGGTGGATGCTCTATCACTAAGCCACCAATCCGGTAGCCATCACTGGTAAGCATGAAATGTAAAGACATTTGTACCCAGTGTCGGGATTTATTTTCACATCTCTTGCAATCATCATAACAAAGAAATAACTATTCATAATGTTAGGCTGATCTCATAAACGAATGTTAGCGAAACAGTAGTTTGATAAAGTGATGCACAGACATGGATGGGCTTTGTTGGGCGTCCTCAGGCTGTCCTAGGTGGGAGCAGCAGTATTTAGGTTGGAGCGTGGTGTGACAGGTGCAGGGCATTAACAGGGATCAGTCCATACCCCGCTAAAGTTTATTTAGCTGTGATGTCACTACATGATAGTGTTGAGGATGTAATAGTGCAGGAATGTCTGCAGTGAGCCAGACTAATGCACCAGGCACACACAAACCCATCCACATACTGCATACCAAAAACCTGATGTTCACACATATGTTCATAACTGTCTGGGTTCCCTACATGAAACAATGCCAGACAGGAATAAATATGAGTAATAATAAAATATTTATTGCCTGACGAAAGCAGGAGATCATCTCAAGACAGCAGAAGTATGGTAAATTCTATAGTTTGTAGAAATGACACAGTGGTAACTAAGACCCAAATCCCATCTGTATTGTCAGAAAAATCCAATAAAAACACTAACTGGACTGTTTCAGATCTGATTCTCTACAGTTTTTCTACCCCCAGAAAACAAGAAGACTGTTCAGTTTGCTGGGCTTATTCCTCTGTAGACCCATCAGTGGTAGTAATGGGCAACTAGACCCAGTTAACACATCACTGATCAGTGAACAACATCATTTTAAACAATCCACAACAATTTTTTTCTTTTTCCCCCCATTCTAAACATCTATTTTCTGTCCATTTTCTGTGTAGTTCAGCCTTTAATCCGCTCAGTGTCAGTGTGTTACCAGTCTGATGTGGTTTAGTGGAGGTTATGGAACGCTTCAGTGAAAACTGCGTAAACAAACAAAAATCGTAACATTTTGTCCTGCGTTGCTGTTAATTATTAAACTGTGCTTGTAGAACTGTTGTATAAAAGCAATATTGTACTCAAGGTCGTGCAATATCATGAATAAAGTAACTAAAATGATTCCCCGCAAAGCATCATCGATACCATACTACCTCTCGTGTAATATTGCTTAAATAGCTAGGAGACATTCAGAGAGCATATGCCTCCATGTTTGGCTGTTTGTCCTCCAGTTAAAATGTGTCAGTTGACCATCAGAAGTTGTCTGTTCCTGAGTACTGTATTTTCAGGTTTATTAGCAAATTATATTTCATGATAATAGCAAACATCTGTTAAAAAAAGCCCTATTGCACATTAAAAAAAGGTGAAAAATTGATCTAGAATACACATACAGGGTCACCTCTGATGAAAATTTCATATGTTCAGCAGTTTTTGCCTAATCCTGCTTGCAGACAAACTGCAACCTTCAGACTAGGGGCGTGCCATATCATATCGTTCACAATAATACCGGTATAAATTTTCATACCAAATATCGCAATATTTGGGGTCTGCTGCATTACGTCACACCGTTACACTGCCGACGGAAGTTACGCGTTACCATAGAAACAGCAAAACAAACATGGCACGGGAAGCTGCCGCTCCGTCTGCATCCAGCTGAGTGGAAATATTTAAAGTGACACTCTGGCAAAAATCAATTTTTTTCTGTTGTTAACATGTCTGTAACGTTTCTTGTAATTTCCGAGACATATCAAGAGCAAAATCATTCCAAACTCCCAAGTATGTGTTTTTCTCCTGTGAATGTCTGCTTAAGCTCCACCCCCCAAAAAAAAGGCAGATTTGGACAGACCGTTAGTAGCTATGTAACTATTCCTGCTTAGCCTGGTTGGTTATTACGTTAACCAATCAGACGGATACTCTTGGCTACCACGGGGGAAGAGGGAGGAGCCGAGGAATAGCAGTATTGAGGCAGAGTGGGTTGGGGTAGCAGCAGAGAGAGAAAGAGCGGAGAGAAGCAGAGAGGTGGGGGGAGGGGTGATGCAGCTGGTGAAGCTGCTCTCGGCTCACTTCAACAGCAGACGGGGCGCCGCACTGTGAGCAGCCACATTCAAATTGGGTCCACCCTCCCTGCTCAGTCACCGACGGATGGGGGACTGGTTTTTAGTAAAAAGTAAACACATATTTGACAACTACACATTTATCTCTCGCCCCAACCGTTTTCAGAAAAATGTTTCGCATTTTACTTTTGAAGATATAGGCAAATCTTTAACCTCCAGAAGCATCTTGAACAGACTAGCAGCCCACCCACCAGGAGACAAGGCAACCAATCATGTGCAAGCCCTGCAGGTTGGAAGTGCAGCGATCAATCACGTGCAAGCCCTGCAGGCCGCTAATTTGAATTTTCATAGATCCGCATATACTTAAGTAGGTGCAAGATTTAAAATCTCTTTCCAAGCAATTCTATGGCAATGAAAGTTTTTTTGTGGGTAAAAAGCCACAATATACTTTTTTGGGCAATACATATTTGTTTTTGAGGTGGTTTTAGAGCCACTGGAGTGCACCTTTAAGTTTCTGTTTCAGACTGCTGCCATGTTAAAAAACAAAACAAAATAGTGCAGCAATGTGGATAATCTGCCTGCATTTTTTCTACATGTCAACAACACTGCTGGAGCAGTGTTAACATCTGACAATGTGCTGCCTGAAGTGTCTATAGTTGTACTTTCATTCCATTTTGGCTGCTTCACCTTCATTTTATCCACATGAAGAAGGAAAAACAAACAAAAAAACCCCATCCGTTTAGTGCCACGAGAGTCGAAAAGCCCCAGGAGAGGGTCCATGCAATGAGAGTTCCAATTCAGGTAAAGTGATTCAGCATAAACCTGACATCTGTCTGCACTTAAGATGTAATGGTTTCTATTATTTTCTTGTAATATTTGATACAGAATAAAAAAATATTTTAAACTGAATCTGAGCTGCTGTCTATAAACTGGAGAAATAAGAGTTTTGTTTTTGTTTTCCTGAATATGTTGAAGGTAAATAATGCTGGCTCGTGAAACTCCTTTTCGCATAAATTTAAAAGACAAAAAAAACAACAACCCCGTACTCTGTAATATAGGGACACACACACACACAAAAAAAAAACTGTTATCGTGAAAATTCACAAAAATATCGTGATATCATTTTTAGGCCACATTGCCCACCCCTACTTTGGACAGTGACATGCAGTGAGGTGTGTGAGTGGTGAGGCACCCACAAACAAAAAGTCACATTTACAAATGTATCAACACAACAGCAAAACGTTGAATTTAACTTCAGTTGAAAGTTTGCATGTTTTATGATCTGCTAATTGTACATTATAAAATCTGATTATATAAATAATTTAACAAAACAACTAAGGCATTTTACTGAATTGCCTCTCGATAGAATGCACAATGAATTTAAGTTCAGTTCTGCAATGCATGTCTAGAGTTTTTATTGCTAAGAGAAGAAGCAGAAATAGTAGTACACTCCAGTTAATTTTGTTTTGCAGAACGGCAGTTAAAGTTCTGCTAACTCCATGCCTCCATGTTTTCAGTTCATTCAACTCTCCTGAATATAAACAAAGTGCAAGTGCAAAGACCCTTGGCTACACAAATAAAATGCATTAAGTTATTTTACAGACAAATTTTGGGGGCCCAAAATTGACTATAGACTACTGCAGGGGTCACCAACGCAGTGTCCACGGGCACCGTGTCGCCCGCAAGGACCACATGAGTCGCCCGCAGGCCTGTTCTAAAAATAGCACAACTCGCAAGTGAGCTAAGATGTAATTTTTTCTGCCGCTATTTTTTAAAATCACACTTGCATTTATATAGATTTTAAAATGACAATGTCTTAAAAATAAAAAAAATGAAAATATGTTTATTATACGTAAAGTTAAGGTGAATCTGACCTAGTTCAAAGGTCAGTATTGTGCGCACGACAAAACCTTCGCGCTTGTGGAGCGTAAGCTAGCGGCCAGTGAAGATGGTGAACGCAGTGCTGTTTCCTAGCCCAAAAACATGGCAAAGAAAAGACAGAAAATTTGTCATTTTCAAAGTGAGCGGGAGGAAGAGTTCTTTTTTTACTACCATGAAAGGAAGCTGCGTGTGTTTCATTTGCGGGGCGACGGCGAAGCGCCACTGTGGAGCGACACTTCACTACCCACTCTTTTTTTTTTTGTTTGTTTTTATTTTGTACCCGTAGGTAGATTTGTTCTGCAGTCCAGTGACAAGCCACCAGCTGCCGGTCGCTGCGTGCGCAAGCGCCCCTTAACTCCCTAACCTGCATGTTTTTGGCATGTGGGAGGAAACCCACGCAAACACGGGGAGAACATGTAAACTCCACACAGATCACTGTTGGCCGGGGGCAGGGATCGAACCCACGATCCCCCGGCCGAGGGTAAACTGCTGCCGCGGTGCTAACCACTGCGCCCATATAAGCACGCTCAGTGCTTGTTTAGCTTCTTCTCATGAAAGGACAGTGCTGGTTATTACTCCAGCATGATTCTTGGCAAGAACTGTATGGCTATAATTCCAGTGAAGAAGAACACACAAAAGTGTGTTTATTAAATGCAACAGATTTTGAGCAGAATTGCAGCAGATTTGTTCAGTTAAAAATGTGATAAGATTTATTTAATATGAAAGTTGATTTTTCTTAAATGTTGCATAACTTTTTCAAACATGGTTCAACATAGTTCATGAATTAAAAGGGTTTAGTTTTTTATGGTTAAAAGGGACTGGTGAAAACTGGACATTTTTTTAATGAAATGTAGAAGTGATCATCTGAACAACTGCTGAGATTAATAAAAATAAGGTGTTGAATATTGATCTTGTCTGTTACCCACTCTAAGTTATTGATAATTATTTATTTATATATATATATATATATATATACTGTATATATATATATATACACACACACACACACAATTTGTTATTTTAGAGGAGTGTGTCAAGCTGGTGCCCTTCACATGACTCGAACATGACTTCACTTCCGCCCTCCCAAGAGAGCAGACGCTTTTTTCTTCTCTCCTGCTGATTTTTTCCTCCCCTCCTGTTACTAGATCCCAGCTTGCTGTTGTCTGCCTGCGTCTAACTGCGACCGCCGAAAAGAAATTATGGAGTTAATAAGCTGGGCTTTGAACACAATTGACACTATTTTTTCAACAAGGAAAAGTGCTCCGGGGGAAGCTGTCTGCCCCGCTGGAACGGCTCCAGTGGGCTATCTATGTGACACGGGTAAATGGAAATGCTGTGTCTCTCTAATCTTTCTATCGAAGATATTGAAGATCTGTTTATCTTCGTAATCTTGGTGATTGGGATAATTCTGATTGGGACGGGAATTGTCTTGGTTTACCGCAAATTGCTGAAGATGGATTCAACCTATCAAAATGCTGGCCAGGCGAGGTGCATCCAACAAATTGAGAAACTGGAGAAGACCATGATAGCGACTACTGGAGAACTGTCTCGTAAGGTGGATTACATCATGGGTTCGCTCAGGTCTTTCCACGACGAATTCAAAGCTGCGCAATGAAGGATTAATGTACTGAATCTACAGAAGAAATACAAGTCTTCTCTGTGATCAGTCCTATTTGGCATTATTATTCCCCATGAAAATTCCTCCTGGCTGTCTGCAGATTGTGTTTTTTTCAAAATCATGAGCACAAGGCCTTGGACAGCCAGCTGCAGCGCCAGATAAGACTGGGCGCCAGACAGACAAAACATCTTCTGCCAAGGGTCCTTGGGTCTCTCTTATTATCATCAACACTGCTCAACACCGCACACACATTGATTCATGAACTGATTAAGATACTGTACACTGCTCTCTTGTGTCTTGTGAATTCTATTGTATGCTAATGCATGAGGGTTTTTTTCTGTGTAGTCAAAATTTGGCTCACATATGAGCGTTTATTCTGATTACTATGTTTTTTCTCTCTCCTATTGTGTTTTCTTCCCCCTCCTCTCCCCTCTTTACCTCCACTGTGGACAGGCGCCTTGTATGGCGACGCGTCATTGGATGCGCCTAACGTGCGCGTCTAATGTCAAGTCAAATTCCTTGTGTGTTTACTTGTAAATATACTTGGCAATAAAGCTGATTCTGATTCTGATTCTGATTCTGATTCTGATACCCATGAAGTAGCTCTTGGTTTCAAAAAGGTTGGTGATCTCTGGACTACTGGTTTCAGGCCAAGGAAGAACTGAAATCATAGTGGCTCAGAGAGTGCATTTACTGTGTACCCTGTAGCTTCATAATTCAATACAAATTCAAGTATATAAAACAAGTATGCATGGTCTTACCTTTACTTGTAAATGAAATCCATCCGCCTAACCTTCTGGACAAAAATCTGAATGACTTTGTTGTAAAAGTCCTCCTTGTCTTATTTTAGTTTTAAAAGTCTCTGTCTCAATCAAGATTACTGCCAGTTTTGATTGAAAGACCAATTTTGAGAATTTTTTAAGTTTAGCTTGTGCCTGGCAGCTCTATCTTCAACATCCTTTGTCCAATATATCCACTATCCCTCCTCTGTACATGTCCAAACCATCTCAGTCTTGCCTCTCTTACTTTGTCTCCAAACCGCTCAACATGAGCTGTCCCTCTGATAAACTCATTTCTAATGTTCTCCCTCCTAGTCACTCCCAATGAAAATCTGAGCATTTTCAACTCTGCCACCTCCTGTCTTTTTGTCAGCGCCACCGTCTCCAAACCATACACCATGGCAGGTCTCACTACCGTCTTGTAAATCTTTCCTTTCACTCTTTCTGCTACCCCTATGTCACAAATCACCCCTGACACCTGTCTCCACCTACTCCACCCTGCCTGCACTCTCTTCTTCACCTCTCTTGTGCATTTTTCATTGCTTTGGATGGCTGACTCCAGGTATATCCACTCATCTACTTTCACTACCTCTACTCCTTGCATCTTCACTGTTACACCTGCCTCCCTTTCATTCCTCTTCTCTCCAGGGCATATTTCCACCTCTCCAGGTTCTCTTCCACCTGCTCCTTATTCTCACTACAGATCACAATTGTCGTCTCCAAACATCATAGTCCACGAAGAATCCTGCCTGACCTCATCGGTCAGCCTGTCCATCACCATGACAAGCAAGAAGGGGCTCAGAGCTGATCCCTGATGTAACCCCACCCCCACCTTAAGTCCCTCTGTCACTCCTACAGCACACCTCACCACCATCTCACTGTCCTCACACATGTCCTGCACCACCCTCACATACTTCACTGCTAAGCCTGACTTTCTCATACAGTACCACACTTCCTCTCTTGGCACCCTATCATATGCTTTCTTTAGATCCACAAAGACACAGTGCAACGCCTTCTGATCTTCTCTATACTTGTCCATCAACAATTTTAGAGCAAACATTGCATCTGTAGTACTCTTTCTTGGCATTTTTTAAGGGTGCTGTAGCACCCCTAAATTTAAACTCAGCACCCCTTTAAACTGGAGTGAGAAAAGTTGTGATTATAACATTTTAGTTTGTCTTTGACAAGCTGAAATAACATCCAAAACATATTCAGTAGTTTGTCGTTTAAACTTTTTAAAAATGAAAATTAAAACACCCCCCACCATGCAAATGGTATGATCCCTCCTCTCACACACGTTCTCTCCCCTGCATCTGCATGTGCTGGAGCCCTGGTGCGCGCACACGCACACACACAGACAGACAGAGTGGTCCCTCCTTCCCTATCCCAACAGCGGGAAAAGGGGACAGGAGGCTGATGCAGCTCTTCTACAGGTAACAAACTCATAATGATGTATGACACCAGCCTCAGCTGGAATATTCTGCAACGTTATGAATAGTTTTTGGGTCTGTCTGAATTTATTCAGGAAGCATAGGATGCATACCTGCAAACATTTAGGTTTCAAAGCACGTGAGGTTTTCATGGGGTGGGGGATAGAAAATAGGCTATAAATAGCCTATAATATAACAGAAAGTACTGCATCTTTGCTCATTTTATTTTTGATTTTTAATTTACGAGGAAAAACCTCACAAATTTATGAGAGTAAAGTCTCAAAATGTACAAGAAAAAGTTGATTTAAGTGGGAAAAAAATCTTTCAACTTTACAAGGAAAAAGTAGTAAATTTAGAATAAAACTGCCATAAATTCAGGGGGAAAAAAACCCTCAAACTGTCCAGACTAAAGTCACATCTCAGTACCTTCTTAACTATTTTGGGGTAGCTACTCTTATGTATATTTAAGTGATAATATATAAAGATAACCTACATTTACTTGTGTACAATTGCAGGCTACTCCACTGCCTAAATTAGAGATTTTTTAAAATTAAAAATGTGGAAATTTTTTTATGTGAATTTGGAGTTCTCGTAAATTACCTACTTTTTCTTATGATTATATTTATTCTTTTTTAATTATAGACTTTTTAAGAAACTTCATGAAATTTGACACTTCGTGAAAAATTTTTGCTCATGGATTGACATTTTTTTCTTGAATTTGTGACTCCTGCATCATAAACTGGCATCTTTAATTCTTCCGTCTTTGCATTTTTGCCTCAATAATTTTCCCTGGTCTTTCCACTGATTTTTTTTCCCTTAATTTTTTTCATTAATCCAAACAAGTTACATTTCTCTTGTGATTTTCTGACCTTTGCCTCAACAATTTAGATTACTTTTTCTTAATGAATTTATTTTAAATAACTTCCTGTGTTTACATTCTCAATGACTGTAATTGTACATATGTGAATTTTTTCTTCATAAATTTGCAACTTTTGCCACGAATTTGTAACTTTTATCTTTTAAATTCAAGGTTGTTTTTCTTGTAATGTTGCATTTTTTTCTCTCATGAATTTAATACATATTTTAAATAAATGGGCAGTTGTTCCTATATATCTGTTACATTATTCTAGTTAATTTGAAGATTTTATTGTATATATGTGTGTGATGTTTTTTTTCCCTTGTAATTGTGTGGCTTTTTCTCAAAGTTTTGCACCTTTGGAAAATTTTGAGATTTTAAAATTATGACAAAATATTTATGCAAAATAGATTTTTCTTTCTTTCTTCAAAACCACAGGGATTCACTTGTTAAGAGCAAAAGTGGGATAATTCTGTCCTCTGTTAGACCAGGGGTGTGATGGTTGAATGTTGCTACTTAATAACAAATTAGACTAAAAATGCCAGGGCTGATTTTTTTTATCCCAGTCCAGCCCTGGCTAAGACAGCTAGTAGCAGATGGTTTTCTTTAATGGTTGCATTGTCAATCAATCACTGTGTGCTATTTGAATTTGAGAGAAAGAAGCTGTTGTTGTTTTGGTATAAACAAAATATTAAATCCAAGCTGTCACTGACCATGTTTACATGTACACAAATAAACCAGTTATAACTGGATTTCGGTAGTTACCTGATTATTCAAGTGGCCATGTAAACAGAATAATCTGATAAAGGCCATGTATCTGAGGTCACTAACTCAAGTGGTTTGCCCTCCAATAATCTGTTTCTTCAGTACATGTAAACATGACAAAACTGATTATTGCCATTACCGGTTTATTCCCAGTAATCAGTTTATTGTGATCATGTAACTGGGGTCACTGTTTTTATGCATTATCACGTACCATGTTCACTAACTAGAAGCCAGGGAGGAGATGCATGAAAGATGATAACTAACAAAATAACGTGCGTGTGTTGGTGGTGGAGCTCATTGGGTTGGTGGTGGAGCTCACTCAGGACCCCTAAAGCTCTGATCCTAGAACCGCCCCCGATTGGAATCATTCAGAAATTACATTTAGACCTACAAGACAAATTTGTGGACAAATAATAATGTATTTACATTTCTTTGTTTTCGATTTTACTATGATAACAGGCCTCCCCTGACCGCAGGTCACTGACTTCGGACCATTTAAACCGAGGAAGCTACTAATGCAGCTTTGTGAACATGTAACTCAAATGTTCGACTGTTAACAGGAGTGAAGTCTTACCACCAGAACATGCTCCAGTAGACTCAGATATCCAGAGGCACACTCGTCGCCATAGCGCAGAGCTCTCATTCTGACATCCCTGTTGACCTCTGGGTGGTAGGCTGCTTGCTGAAATCCAGACGGACAGAAATGAAATAAATACTCAATGTGAGTAGAAAGTAATTTTTTGTGCAAAAATGTGATGCTCAGGATTTCAAATAAGTAAATATTAAGGTTTTCTACAAGAAAAAACAATTTTTACTAAAGATGGTGAACGTGTACAGTGGCACGCATGACCAAGATAGAAACAGCTGACATGTAGCAGATATCCATGAGTCGTCTCACTATCAAGACACTCTCACTATTCAGTAAATCTCCTGTGTACCTTGCAGGACTGCAGCATATCAGCGATGGCCCGTCTGCTGAGGTTTGCAGTTGCAATGATATCATCTTGACGGCATGAATTCCCAGCGGCCACTGCCTTTGCTGTGGCCATGGTGATTCCTTTAGTCATGCGGATGAACTCCTCTGGTGCAGTAGTCGTTGGTGGAGGGTCGGAACTACTGAACACCTGCGTGGTAAAACCCAGAAGCATTAGTAATAGATCAGGCTGAAGACTGTCACAGCTGAGGGATGGAGCTTCTCCTCTGGTCTGAGGAGTAAAGACAGGTTTAGTGAAATGTTTGAAAGCATGTAGCCACTCACTGCTAGCTCCTGCTTGATGTGCTCAATAGTCGCCTCCAAAGCTCTGGTCCCCCTTGTGGCTTCATCCTCCACAGCCTTGACCGTCTTCAGTAGAGATGTGACATTGGTTACCATTACCTAAAGCAGCCGGGGAAAAAAACAGATTATGAAGGAAAACATCACAAAGAAACATCTACTGACAGAGATAACTCTGAACTGATATTAGACAGGAATAGCAATGTGTCCAGGGGGATTCATTTTCCCTTACCAATTACTACGGCCCTACACATCCTCCCAAATCATCTAATCAAAGCAGACAGATTTAAAGACAGTTCAGCACATCTTTGTGTTCAGTACCCATTCCCTGGGGTGCCAAACTCTAGCCGTTTAAAAAGAGACCACTGGACATCAGACAAAATTGATGTTCCATGTTCTCCTTAGACAAATGGGGGTTTGGTCAAGAAAATTCAATTCCTTTTGACCAAGAAGTTGGATATAAATGTTGGGTAATAATCTAGAAGAAGACAATGTAAATCATAAATTGCTGATGCTCTTTCCATCTTGGTGTGTTCTGATTTTAGAAAAAGCTTCAGCTGTACCACACTAAGACCAACAGGAAGATTTCAGTTCCCTTCCCTACATCCAGCTGCTATTCCCTTCTCTGGATCGCCTCAGCTCCCCACTCTGTTGTATCTGTGGTCTACATGTTTATTTTTTCTGTTCTGCTGTGACAAAGTGAAGTCCTAACTCCCATATACAGTATCTCACAAAGTGAGTGAGTGAGTCAGTGAGTACACCCCTCACATTTTTGTAAAGATTTTATTATATCTTTTCATGGGACAACACTGAAGATATGACACTTTGATACAATGTAAAGTCAGTGTACAGCTTGTATAACAGTGTAAATTTGCTGTCCCCTCAAAATAACTCAACACACAGCCATTAATGTCTAAACCGCTGGCAACAAGAGTACACCCCTAAGTGAAAACGTCCAAATTGTGCCCAAGGTGTCAATATTTTGTGTGGCCACCATTATTTTCCAGCACTGCCTTAATTCTCTTGGGCATGGAGTTCACCAGAGCTTCACAGGTTGCCACTGGAATCCTCTTCCACTCCTCCATGATGACATCACGGAGCTAGTGGATGTTACAGACCCTGCGCTCCTCCACCTTCCGTTTGAGGATGCCCCACAGATGCTCAATAGGTTTAGGTCTGGAGACATGCTTGGCCAGTCCATCACCTTTACCCTCAGTTTCTTTAGCAAGGTAGTGATCATCTTGGAGGTGTGTTTGGGGTCGTTATCATGTTGGAACACTGCCCTGCGGCCCAGTTTCTGAAGGGAGGGGATCATGCTCTCCTTCAGTATGTCACAGTACATGTTGGCATTCATGGTTCCCTCAATGAACTGTAGCTCCCCAGTGCTGGCAGCACTCATGCAGCCCCAAACCATGACACTCCCACCACCACGCTTAACTGTAGGCAAGACACACTTGTCTTGTACACCTCACCTGGTTGCCGCAACACACGCTTGACACCATCTGAACCAAATAAGTCTGAACCATAGGACATGATTCCAGTAATCCATGTCCTTAGTCTGCTTGTCTTCAGCAAACTGTTTGCGGGCTTTCTTGTACATCATCTTTAAAAGGGGCTTCCTTCTGGGACAACAGCCATGCAGACCAATTTGATGCAGTGTGCGGCGTATGGTCTGAGCGCTGACAGGCTGAGCCCCCACCCCTTCAACCTCTGCAGCAATGCTGGCAGCACTCATAATACACCTATTTTCATAAGACAACCTCTGGATATGATTCTGAACACGTGCACTCAACTTCTTTAGTCAACCATGGTGAGGCCTGTTCTGAGTGGAACCTATCCTGTTAAACCACTGTATGGTCTTGGCCACCCTGCTGCAGCTCAGTTTCAGGTTGTTGGCAATCTTCTTATAGCCTAGGCCTTCTTTATGTAGAGCAAAAATTCTTTTTTTCAGATCCTCAGAGAGTTCTTTGCCATGAGGTGCCATGTTGAACTTCCAGTGACCAGTATGAGAGAGTGTGAGAGTGATCAGAATCAGAATCAGCTTTATTGGCCAAGTATGCACAACACATACAAGGAATTAGACTTTGGCTAAAAACTTGCTCTCATTGTTCAGGTGGAGGATTTAAATAAGGATTCAATGACAACAGAGTATGTACAGTAAATTACAGTCTGTCCACGTTTCTATAAAAGGATGCAAATATATACAGGAATATATGCAGTTATTTACTCAGACTAACCACACTTTGCAGAAATATATGAAAAAATATACAATCACACAGTATTTCAATGTGGACTCAGATTCAGTGATATAATGTGAATGAAGTAAAAAGCAGTGTGAGAGTTATGTGCAATGTAATAATGGATGAAAAGTCATGAGTACAGCAACAGGTAGGACTAGGTGAATGTTAGGAGTTCATCAGAGTGATGGCTTGAGGAAAGAAACTGTTCCTGTGACGGGTGGTTTTGACCTTCAGTGATCTGTAACGACGACCAGAAGATAGAAGTTCAAACAGTTTGTGGCCAGGGTGTGATGGGTCAGCACAGATGTTTCCTGCCTGTTTCCTGGCTATGGACCGATATAAGTTCTCAATTGAGGGTAGGTCAGTACCAATGATCCTCTCCGCAGACTTAATGATCCGCTGCAGTCTGGTCTTGTCCTGTTTAGTGGCAGATCCAAACCAGACAGTGATGGAAAAGCAGAGGACAGATTGGATGATGGCGGTGTAGAAGACAACCAGCAGCTCCTGAGGCAAATCAAACTTCTTGAGCTGATGCAGAAAAAACAACCTCTGCTGGGCCTTTTTCCAGACAGTGTCTATATGGGAGGACCACTTCAGGTTCCGGGAGATTGTGGTACCCAGAAACTTGAAGGAGTCCACAGTGGACACTGTGCTGTTGAGGATGGTGAGTGGGGGGAATGAAGGGGGGTGTCGCCTGAAATCCACAGTCATCTCCACCGTTTTGGCTGGGTTAAGTTCAAGATGGTTCTGGCTGCACCAGAGGATCAGCTGCTCCACCTCCCGCCTGTATGCAGACTCATCATCATCCCGGATCAAACCGATGACTGTGGTGTCGTCCGCAAACTTCAGGAGCTTCACCGAAGGGTCCTCTGAGGTGCAGTCATTGGAGTAGAGGGAGAAGAGCAGTGGGGAAAGGACACATCCTTGGGGGGCACCAGTACTAATTTTTCGGGAGCTGGATGTAAATCTCCCTAGCTTCACCTGTTGCCACCTGTCAGTCAGAAAGCTGGAGATCCACTGGCAGGTGGAGGGGGGCACCTTGAGCTGGAGGAGTTTCTGATGAAGAATGCCTGGGATGATGGTGTTGAACGCTGAGCTGAAGTCGACAAACAGGATCCTGGCGTACGTCCCTGGGGAGTCGAGGTGTTGCAGGATAACACCAAATTTGGTGTGATAACACCAAATTTAACACACCTGCTCCCTATTCACACCTGAGACCTTGTAACACTAACAAATCACATGACACTGGGGAGGGAAAATGGCTAACTGGGCACAATTTGGACATTTTCACTTAGGGGTGTCCTCATGTTTGTTGCCAGCGGTTTAGACATTAATGGTTGTGTGTTGACTTATTTTGAGGGGACAGCAAATTTACACTGTTATACAAGCTGTACACCGACTACTTTATCAAAGTGTCATATCTTCAGTGTTGTCCCATGAAAAGATATAATAAAATATGCACAAAAATGTGAGGAGTGTACTCACTTTTGTGAGATACTGTACATGTGATTTTTGTTCATTACCTTGGCAGAATTCTTCAGCTGCAGCATGCTGGGGTCATCGTGGGGTTTGCCTGCTGCGGCCTTGGTGGCGCTGATGAGGTTTCCAAGAGCTTTGGCAACATCCTTCACTGCATTGATCAGAACCACCTGTACAGAGCAGACGCAGTAGTTCACACAGGGGGTTAAAGACAGAGTAGCGTAGAGAGTAGTAGCTGTTTTATACACATTAGGAACTGTCAAGTTTGCAAGTTTGTGTTGTCCATACCTGTGTCTCTGGGTCTTCAGATCCCAGACTGGCAGCTCCCTGTTTTACCACCTCAGCCAGTCTGGTGATGGTAGTAACAGAGGACTGAGCAGCCTGGGCCAGTTTCTCCTGACTGGCTCCAGCACCCGAGACCAGTAGTTTGGTGTCTTCCACCAAAGCCTTGGCTGTCTTTAGGATGCATTCTCTAAAAAAATAAAGGCCACAAACTGAATCAATATGTACTTCAACAAATTATTAGTTTAAGGGTGTGCAGACTTGTGCCACCAGCTTATTGTATATTTTTAATAATTTTTGATTCCCCCCAACACATTTGTTTGTTTCTCAATTGACTTGCTATAGGTCACATTAAAGGTGGGAAATGTTTGGAAATGACCTCTTGTCAAAAGTGCAAACATCATTTATGAGTGTGTCCAAGTTGATTTTGCTATTATGATGGCGGGGGAAAAGCATAAAAAGGTGTGGTATGTTTTGGGGGTAACATGCAATAAACCAGAATGGTTCATCACATCACCTTTAACAGCATGATCTGTGGTGAACTGCTATTGTAATGGCATGTTTACCTGGGAGGGCAGATCGCTTTTGTGCTGAGGAAATGAACGTGTTTGTACACAAAATGAGTACATAATTTGCAGGAGAACCATTGTTAAAGTCTTTATAGAAGAAGCAGGCGTGAGATGAATATGCAGTGAGTGTGTTCTCTTGTGCCCAGAACAAGTGATGTCCACCTGCACATTTTTAAAAAGCACCACTTAAAAAGCAATTAATAATGCATCACTGACTTTAGGCTTAGTTTTTGTTGGTCAAAAGTGCAATGTCAGAACTTCCATAAAACAGTAATGTGCCAATTTTGTGCCCAGCCACACCCCTTTTAAAAGACACCAATTCTATGAGTGCAAAGTCATTTATTATTTGGATGATAAAGGAGCAAAGCATGAAAATGGGCAATACACCACCAAAAATGACCAAAAATCCTGGCAGAAGGCACAAACTGCAGAGAAAATTTGTCCTTTAGATCAGCAGTCCCCAACCATTTTTGTACTAGGGACCAGTTTCATGCATGAAAATTTTCCGCGGACCGGGTAGAGGTGCGGGGGTTCCAATAACAAAAACCTTTGTCAGTTCAGAGCATGTAATCTGAAACAATTACACTTTATATTAGGCAATTACAATGATTCTACAGCATAATATCAACTCACCATAATCAGTGGAAACTCTGGGCTTGTTTTCCTGCAACTAGAATTTTGTTTTTGGCTCATTTTTTCAAGAGTTAGCTTGTGTCACTGATGTGTGAAACATCGTGCCAGAGTCAAGAGCAGTTGTGAGGCAAGGGCAGAAACAGTTGCCTTTCAAAATAAAATCTCTGCAAGACTAATGGAAAAAAATAGCTTTAACATTAACCGCAATTTTTTTTTCTTTGCAGTCCGGTACCAAATGATCCATGGACCAGTACTGGTCCGGGGACCGGGGGTTGGGGACCCCTGCTTTAGATCACAATAATATGGCTATGCTTGTTTTAGGCTACACCTTTCTTCCTGTGATTGGCTAACAGCGCCTCATTCAAAAACCTTTACCCAATCAGATTAGGGGCTCACTGAGCAGATTGGAAACTGTTTCAGAGAAAGCTTCACAAACAACCTTTTTTTTTTTTTTTTAGCTATAAAACAACACAGAAATGGTTTTCTTTAAAGCTAAATCTCTATGTCTTTTAAGATGTAGAAATTAAAACTTATGCCGGGAAAATTAAGTTGTGACCTTTCATTAGTGTTGTAGTCAAGACCGGACAGAGACCAGAGTCTCCCAAGACCAAGTGGAGACCAAGACCAGCATGTATGCAGAAGACTCTGTTTTTGACTATTTCTTGACTACAACACTGGTAAAGATGACCTGCAGATGGACAAATATAACTTAGTCTGGATATTGCAACTGGTGTTGCTACCTGTGGTCAGCAAAGGTCTCTTCATTTTCCCGGTTCAGAGTTCCGGCAGTTGCAAACATGATGGTGGTATCAAGGTCTGCAATGATTCCAGATACGGCACTTGCTGCTGTGATACAGGCCTGGGTGCCGCGGTTAGCTGCCTGTAGGGACGCCAACACATGGGAGACCTGCAAGAAGGAGTGTTTCTTGTTAGAGAAAATGGCATAAATGCAGAAAATATGTAAAAGAGAAGTTACTGACCTTTTCAGAGACTTTGCGGGCACTTTCAATCAATTCCCTTTTGGTAAAGGAGTCATTGGGGTTGCACTGTAGAGCTCCAGCTTTGGTCACCAGGCTGGTACAGGTGAAACCCAACTCGCCCACCTGCTTCTTAATATGAGAACCAATCTAGAAAAACCAAGACATAAAAGACTGTAAAAATACTGGGAGATGGCATGGCTCAGAAGACAACGTGCAGAGTCCTCGATAGTTCATTTTACTTCATCATTCTCAGCAGTGACGGCTGCGTATTTGGCCTCATTTGCCAGATTTCCAAACTCATTGGTCAACTCGTTGGCCAGTCCACCAAGGTCATCAGGGTTGGTGTTAGATTTGGTCACCTGACAAATAAATAACACAAGATTTACCAGAACAAACTGTGGCAAAGTTTGGGTCATTAATCCAGTTTACATTGAATTTGTACTTCTCCGGGACCAATGTTGTCATGTGATAATTAATAAGTAGAATACTTGAAACTAGACCCTACCACTGCAACCAAACATCCACAGCTTAACAGTAAAACAGTCACAAATCTAAGAGATAGTCACAAATTTATGAGGGAAAAAGTCACATTTATAGGAAAAAAGAAACTAATTTAAGACAAAAGTTGTCAAGTTATGAAAACACAAGTTGCAAATTTATGAGTCACAAATTTATAAGAAAAACAAAACAAAACAAAAAAAAAACAAGAAAAAAAGACCATAACATTAGGAAGAAAAAAGTAACAAAGCTAAGAGAATAAGTTGTACATCTATGAGAGAAAGCCACAAATTGCTGCACGGTGGCGCAGTGGTTAGCACTGTGGCAGCACAGTTTACCCTCGGCCGGGGGATCCCGGGGATCGTGGGTTCGATCCCTGCCCCCGGCCAACAGTGATCTGTGTGGAGTTTGCATGTTCTCCCCGTGTTGTGTGGGTTTACTCCGGGATTTCTCCGGTTTCCTCCCACATGCCAAAAACATGCAGGTTAGGGATAAGGGGCGCTTGCGCACGCAGCGACCGGCAGCTGGTGGCTTGTCACCAGACTGCAAAACAAATCTACCTACGGGTACAAAATAAGTAATGAAAAAAAAAAAATTACAAAAAGTCACAAATTTCTGAGGAAAACATCACAAATTTACAAAAAACAAGTAAAAAGATGAAGTCACAAATTTATAAGAAAAGGAAAAGGTTGCAAATTTACAAGAAAAATATTGTAAATTTCTGAGAAATGATTTCTGCTTGTTTCAGTCATTTATCCATTAGGTCAAAATGCAAAAACACTTAACTACAAATTCACAAAAATAAACAAGGTTCTCAACCCTTGGCATGAGAAACTACAGCTATGATGTTTATAAGATTTGTGGCATTTCTGAGACATTTAAGACTTAAAGATCGCTTGTCTTTTTTAAGGCTAATTAAGGCCTTAATTTTGGGTATATAAAAAATTAAGAACCAGCCGACACACGATATAAGTGATTTAGGTTTTGCTGATATTTTCCAAGATACATGAGATGATGTTCCCAAATCAATTATTAACCACACTGCTGACACACATTTGGTCCAATGAGGACAAAAGACACGGTGCATGATGTTCATATTTATTTTTCAACAGCCAAGAGTTTAGGTGACTTTTCAAACATCTCCTATTCAGATCTTCTGCCAGGCTAAACACTTTCTGATGACTTACCATCTCCTGAACAGTGACAGCGATGGCCTTGGCCGTCTTAACCATGGTAGTCTGGTAGTCCACAAAGGTGCCGTCAGGCTCATCCGCAGGTGATTCTTCCATCTTATTGATGGAGTCATTGATGGAGTTCACCATGCCACCCACAGCACCCGCTGCGCCGGCAGCCTCTGCCATCGTGGTGCCCAGGTCGTCGACGGCTTCTTTCATCATCTGCACTGACTCCTCCAGGGCCTCATGCATGTGTGCAGCCTATAGGAATAAATGACAGTGAAGTGAGTCATCCTGAAAGTATACTCTGATGCATCTTCAGATATGATAACAATCCACTTCTGTGGTGTTATAATAATCTTTAATTGCAGTTTTGAACTTTTACATATAATTATTAGGGCAGAACCAAATTATGATAAACCTATCATTCATGAATATGCAACAAAAATTGTTGTATCCGGCCCATAGTTGTAGGTCAGGATCCCAATGTGAACCTGTGTAGCAAGTGTGGTGACCCTAGAGAGCTTCAATAGTAAGAGGGCATAGGGAATGCTAACCTTGACCTTTTGATCCCAAGCCCATAGTCAGATGTCATGGTCTCAGGGTGAACCTGTGTACGGAGTTTGGTGATCCTAGCGTTCTTTGTGGTTGAGATATAGTTTACATGCCATTTTGACCTTGACCTTTGACCTTGCAATTAAAAAAAAACAGTCACACTTCAGGGTCACAGAATGAACCTGTGTTCATAGTTTGGTGACCCTTGCATTACTCGTTGTATAGTAATACGGCATAGGAAATGCCAACCTTGACCTTTTGACCAGAAAACCTATCGTCACAGTTCAGGGTCACAGGGTGAACATGGGTACCATGTTTGGTGGCCCTAGCTTTACTCATTCTATAGTAGTAGTGCAAATGGAATGTTAACCTTGCTCTTTGACCTCTTGACCCCAAACCCATAGTCAGGTCAGGGTCTAAGCCATCCAAGATTTGTCTTGGATGCAACTATGGTATGGATTTGAAAGGCCTACAACATTTCTTTCAGAAGTTATTGTGTTTACAAGATCTAGGGGGAAACTGACCTTGGACCTCTGATACTAATGGAGTGGTAGCTAGTGACTAGCTTATTTGTAAAAGTAATAACTTCACAGCATAGTTTCTGATGAACCATTGGTGGAACAATACAGTGTATCCGGAAAGTATTACAGCGCTTCATTTTTTCCCACATTTTGTTACGTTACAGCCTTATTCCAAAAGAGATTAAATTCATTTTTTTCCTCAAAAATTCTACACACAATACCCCCATAATGACAATGTGATTTTTTTTTTTTTTTTTTTTTAGATTTTTGCAAATTTATTAAAAATAAAAAAACTAAGAAATCATATGTACATAAGTATTCACAGCCTTTGCTCAATACTTTGTTGAAGCACCTTTGGCAGCAATTACAGCCTCAAGTCTTTTTGAATATGATGCCACAAGCTTGGCACACCTATCTTTGGGCAGTTTGGCCCATTCCTCTTTGTAGTACTTCTCAAGCTCCATCAGGTTGGATGGGAAGCATCACTGCACAGCCATTTTCAGACCTCTCCAAAGATGTTCAACTGGATTCAAGTCTGGGCTCTGGCTGGGCCACTCAAAGACATTCACAGAGTTGTCCTGAAGCCACTCCTTTGATATCTTGGCTGTATGCTTAGGGTCGCTGTCCTGCTGAAAGATGAACCATCGCCCCAGTCTGAGGTCAAGAGTGCTCTGGAGCAGGTTTTCATCTAGGATATCTCTGTACATTGCTGCATTCATCTTTCCCTCTATCCTGAACAGCCTCCCAGTTCCTGCCACTGAAAAATATCCCCACAGCATGATGCCGCCACCACCATTGGCCTGGTTATGAGCAGTGCCTGTTTTCCTCCAAACATGACACCTGGCATTCATGCCAAAGAGTTCAATTTCTGTCTCATCAGACCAGAGAATTTTGTTTCTCATGGTCTGAGAGTCCTTCAGGTGCCTTTTGGCAAACTCCAGGTGGGCTGCCATGTGTCTTTTACTAAGGAGTGGCTTCCATCTGGCCACTCTACCATACAGGCCTGATTGGTGGATTGCTGCAGAGATGGTTCTCATTCTGGAAGGTTTTCTTCTCTCCACAGAGGAATGCTAGAGCTATGACAGAGTAACCATCAGATTCTTGGTCACCTCCCTGATGACTTTCTCCCCCGATTGCTCAGTTTAGACGGTCGGCCAGCTCTAGGAAGAGTTCTGGTGGTTCTGAACTTATTCCATTTACGGATGATGGAGGTCACTGTGCTCATTGGGACCTTCAAAGCAGCAAAAAATTTTTGTACCCTTCCCCAGATTTGTGCCTCGAGACAATCCTGTCTCGAAGGTCTACAGACAATTCCTTTGACTTCATGCTTGGTTTGTGCTCTGACATGCACTGTCAACTGTGGGACCTTATATAGACAGGTGTGTGTCCAATCAACTGAATTTACCACAGGTGGACTCCAATTAAGCTGTAGAAACATCTCAAGGATGATGAGTGGAAACAGGATGCACCTGAGCTCAATTTTGAGCTTCATGACAAAGGCTGTGAATACTTACGTACATGTGATTTCTTAGTTTTTTATTTTTAATAAATTTGCAAAAATCTCAAAGAAACTTTTTCACGTTGTCATTATGAGGTATTGTGTGTAGAATTTTGAGGAAAAAAATGAATTTAATCCCTTTTGGAATAAGGCTGCAACATAAAATGTGGAAAAAGTGAAGCGCTGTGAATACTTTTCGGATGCACTGTAAATGCAGTAAATGTTGCTTATTGTTGTCAATTTATAAATTGTGTTTGTGGAACTGTTGTATAAAGGTGATATTACACTCAAGGTCTTGTCTTATCATGAATATAGCACCTTAGAGAAATGCATCAGGCCAACAACTAAATCACTGTGGTTCTACATTCATGATACCACACCCCCTCTGGCTTAATATCGCTTAAATAGCCAACAAACATGAGAACAGGGGCAAATAATGACAGTGGCCAAAGCATTGTAATGTAGTAAAATAATGGGACCATGATTAATAAGTCTGCACTGAAGATGGCTTTAATATGTAATGCTAGTGAAAACTGACCTAATGTTGAATAACTGTTGTTCCTTCTTTTAAAACTCACACTATCAAATTCAACTAGTTAACCTTAGAAAAAGCATGCAGATTTCCTAAAGTATATATATATATATATATTAAAAAAATAGAATTCAATAGTCCAAGTACATGTTATTCTTTGTTTTGTTATAAGTAAATGTAACTTCATTACAAACCAACATTATGTTGTTTAGGTAAAGCACGACAGCACAATCTTCCACATAACTTTGAATAAAAACTGTCATTCCTTTACCTTGGGATTTCCTCCTGCCTCCTTGGCTGTATAGAGCATTTGCAGGGCTGACTCTGTCAGGGTTTTGGTCTGGTCTAAGACAGCCATCTGCTGTTGGCTGTTTAGGATTTTGGATGCTGTGCCAATGGCTGCCATGATCAAGGGCTCAAAGTAGCTGGCCATCTGAGACACCTGTCCAAAGGTGTAGATAAATTATGTATTGAACAAATGACCATACTTGTTCTAGTCAGGATTTTGATGGCCATCACAAAATCAACCACAGTATCACACTACATCAGCTTTGTACTGCATGTTGTATTTTACCTTGTGTCCCAGCTGAGAGGCCTCCGATCGGGCAGCCATAGCTACTGGATCGATCAAGTTACTGATCTCATTGACAGACGCAGCCATTTGTTCATGGAGAGTCTACAACACAAACATGTATTTATGCATGTATGTATGTTAGGAAACAAACACGTAAACTGAGTTCATAATATTTCCTTCAAACAGAATTTTCCCTTCCTAAACATCATCCATCCATCCATCCATCCATCCATCTTCTACCGCTTTTCCGGAGGTCCGGGTCGCGGAGGCAGCAGTTCAAGCAGAGAAGCCCAGACTTCCCTCTCCCCAGCCACCTGCTCCAGCTCTTCAGAGGGGATACCAAGGCGTTCCCAGACTAGCTGGGAGACATAGTCTCTCCACCGAGTCCTGGGTCTGCCCCGGGGTCTCCTCCCAGTGGGACGTGCCTGAAACACCTCAAGTGGGAGGCGTCCAGGAGGCATCCTAATCAGATGCCCATACCACCTCAACTGACTCCTTTCAATGTGGAGGAGCAGCGGTTCTACTCTGAGCCTCTCCCGGATGACTGAGCTCCTCACCCTAACTCTGAGGGTGAGTCCAGCAATCCTACGGAGAAAGCTCATTTCAGCCGCTTGTATCCGCGATCTCGTTCTTTCGGTCATTACCCAAAGCTCGTGACCATAGGTGAGAGTAGGAACGTAGATTGACTGGTAAATCGACAGCTTTGCCTTAGAACTAAGCTCCCTCTTCACCACAACAGACCGGTACAACGTCCGCATCACTGCAGATGCTGCTCCAATCCGTCTGTCGATCTCTCGCTCCATTTTCCCCTCACTCGTGAACAAGACCCCAAGATACTTAAACTCCTCCACTTGGGGCAGGAGCCTGTCCCCAACCCGGAGAGGACAATCCACCTTTTTCCGGCTGAGGACCATGGACTCGGACTTGGAGGTGCTGATTCTCATCCCAGCCGCTTCACACTCAGCGGCAAACCGTCCCAGCAAGAGCTGTAGGTCATTGCTGGATGAAGCCAACAGGACAACATCATCTGCAAACAACACAGATGAGATCCTGTGGTCACCAAGCATGACACCCTCCATTCCCTGGCTGCGCCTAGAAATCCTGTCCATAAAAATTATGAACAGGACCGGTGACAAAGGGCAGCCCTGGCGGAGTCCAACTCTCACTGGGAATGACTCCGACCGAGTGTTGGCAATGCGAACTAAACTCTCACAACGGTCGTACAGAGACCGAATAGCTCGTAACAACAAGCCCGATACCCCATACTCCCGAAGCACCCCCCACAAAAATCCACGAGGGACGCGGTCAAATGCCTTCTCCAAGTCCACAAAACACATGTAAACTGGTTGGGCAAACTCCCACGAACCCTCAAGAATTCTCGAGAGGGTAAAGAGCTGGTCCGATGTGCCACGGCCAGGACGAAAACCACATTGCTCCTCCTGAATCCGAGGTTCGACCAACGGCCGGACTCTCCTCTCCAGTACCTTGGCATAGACCTTCCCAGGGAGGCTGAGGAGTGTGATCCCTCTAAAGTTGGAGCACACCCTCCGGTCCCCTTTTTTGAAGAGAGGAACCACCACCCCGGTTTGCCATGCCAAAGGCACTGCCCCCGACCTCCACGCAATGTTGCAGAGGCGTGTCAACCATGACAACCCAACAACATCCAGGGCCTTGAGGTACTCGGGGCGAATCTCGTCCACCCCCGGGGCCCGGCCACCAAGGAGATTTTTAACCACCTTGGCGACCTCAGCCCCTGTGATAGGCGAGTCATCCCCCTCGTCCCCAAACCCTGCTTCCTCTGTGGAAGGCGTATCAGTGGGATTGAGGAGATCCTCGAAGTATTCCTTCCACCGCCCGACGATATCCCCAGTTGAAGTCAACAGTGTCCCATCCGCACCATACACAGTGTGGACGGGGAGCTGCTTTCCCCTCCTGAGCCGCCGAACAGTTTGCCAGAATCTCTTTGATTTCCTAAATCCCAGAGCCCACAAAATATCAAGACATGCAGATATTTGGGCAAAGTATACCCTTGTGATTAGGGATGAGCCGACACCACTTTTTCAAATCTGAGACCGATACTGTGATATCGGCTGATATCAATCCAAACCCGATACCGTCTCTCTATTTAAAACAACAAAGTTACAGAACATACTTTGTTAATATAGTTGCGTTTTGTACACGTATAAAAACAGAAGTCTAAAAGTCAAAGAATATATTACAAATATGACTCAGTTCAGCAATGCTGCTGCTTTATTATTTTAAACTTTGCAACATTGGCAGCATTTCACTGGTCAGCACCATGTAAACATGCATTCTGAAGTTTTAAGTGCAAGTTCATACAAAAGTTTGAAGTTGACTATTTACGTAACTAAACATTCAGATGAAATTCAAAGTGCTACTTCATGCATGAGATAAAAATGATGTAGATCTGAAAATAAAGGAACTAACACTTTAAGTTGAATTTTTGACATTTATTATTATTATCATAAGTATTCTCCTGGTCCTCGGTTTATTTAGTAGTGTTTATGATATTATTCTCTGTCCATTCTTAGATTTTAGGTTTGTTCTTATTTTGAAGTCATTCCTGTTCCATTTCATGTTCATGTAGCCTTGTTGTTCTAGTCCTGCTTCCAGTTCACTGTTATAATTTGATATTTATGTTTCTGTCACCTACCTCTCATCAACTGTGACCCTCCCCCGAAAGGTACGCTCCAGTCTGGTTTTTACTTTCAGTTTCATTCTTTTTAGATTACACGTTTAGCGTCTGGCCTCCTGAACTGGAAAAGCAGCGACTGCTGCTGCGTGACACACGTCCTTCTGCTCAGTTCTTGATAGAATTCCGCATACTCCTTTTCCGTGATACTTTTGCAAGTGTTTTATCAAGTTGGTGGAGTAAAACTGTAAATGCTGGTACCACACAGCAACATACTGAGTGAGGTGAGTCCCACAGACAGGCTCCAGTGATGTGACACTTGTTGCCTCTGTTTACAGAAGCCGCACACAGCGCAGTTGAGAATGTGGTTGCACCTTCATTTTAACATTAATGTATCAGATCGGTAAATCACTTTTATTCCTTACTGATACCGATCCAGCCATTTTTCCTGGCTTGAACCCAATATCGATACAGCAAATCAGATTGGCTCATCCCTGCTTATGATACAATATTAGCTATGTTTACATGGACACAAGTAACTGGATTAAAAGCCTGATCGGAATAAAAATGCTTCATGTAAACACGCCAATCTGAATATTCTGACCCGATCACACTCATTCGGATCAAAATTTCATTCCAATTGAGAGGGGTGGGTTATGCCGATTGTTAATCCGAACGGTGCGTATGAAAACACTTATTCCGAACGTAGGGCAAAAAATGTTTACTGCGCATGTCTGTACACCAGCCGCACATTGACATGATGTATTTTCGCCTTAGCAGCAGCTAGCAGAACACATAGCGGGAGTAAAACAAAACTGGTTTGTATTGTCCTGCTGTCTCCCTCTGTTCGTCATATGCAGAAGTATGTACTTGTAGCTTCATTACAGAGACCAGCAGAAGCAAAAGTACAGTCTGAATAACACAATACAGGTCCATTTCGACACAAAGCGGGGCTTGCTAACACTGGAAGTTGCTGCTTCTACTATTTTCGGAATGTCGAAATATCGATGTGGGCATGTCAAAATGATTTATTCCATTCAAACGTGTGACACATGGAAACGCACGTCCTAATCGGATCAGCCTTTTCAGGATCCATGTAAACAGTAAAATTCTGATCTGAATTGTAATCAGAATGATGAAATTTTGCCCATGTAACCGTGGCCACTGTAATAGGATATGCATTATAAAGGATATTATTGATGGTAGAGGTGGGAATCTTCAATGGTCTCATTATTTGATTTGATTCACAAGTCACCTGTAATGAATCTGAATGTAAATGATTTGACTTGAGTTCAAAATGACTCTCGATGCATCTCAGTTTCCTACATTACTTAACAGGTCTACGTTTTTCATCAATAATACAGTATATATAAAATTTATTATACCCATCTTCTTGTCCTCACATTAGTACTGCATAGCCAGAGGGTCTGCACGTTATTATTGGAGTTGGCAGAGATTTCTATGCCGGACGCCCTTCCTGACACAACCCTCCCCATTTACCCGGGCTTGGGAGAAGCATAGGGAGTACACTGGCTTGGGCCTGAAAATCAACATGACATTAATATCGCATGCTGCTTGATTATTACAGTTCTGTATTGATGCAGAAGCCCACACTGAGATGCATCTTAGAATCAAAATGAGTGACAGCTAAGAGAAGAAAGCTGGTGTTTTACCACCATGGAGATGTCCTCTCTGGGCATAAGCTGCTGGCTTATGGCAGCAAGAGACGCCTGATCAACTTCACGGATGCAGCCGTTCAGCACATCAATGGCGTCATCGCATTCTCTCTGGCCAGGAGCCTTTTCTCTGCACAGATGAGATGATGAGTGCATATACTGAGGTTGATAAAGTAGCCCGTATTCACTGAGGCATTTTTTGTAGTGTACAGACACTTTTTTATAATCCAGGAAAAACTGAACGACAGCAGCACAGAGTTTACCTCATGCTGGTGATGAGTTTCTTGATGGAGTCAGACACAGTTCTGGAGTGTCCAGCCAGCACTGACCACTTGGGCGGGTCTTTGGGGTTTACTGCCAGAGAGCGAGCAGTCTGGATGAGGCCGGTCGAACTCTCCAGCATTGCTTTAGCTGCTGCAACAATGGGCTCCATAGCTGCATGACCCTGAAGAAGACGTCAGTCAGAAAAATTAGTCTTTGAAATAAGAAAACTGAAATACATTTTTGTTTTTAACAGATGACTGAAGAAACATTAGGAAAAAAACAAATCATATCCATTTACTGCAAGACATTTAAAAACAAAACAAAACAGAATTTACAGTTACATAAATAGAGTTGTAAGGGTATACCTCAGGGCTGATCTGTGCAGGAATGCTGGCAAACTCTGGGTTGGAGGCAAAGGCAGTGAGGTTGTCCACAGCTTCTATCAGAGGACCGGTGGCAGCTTTACATTTCTCTCTGTTCTCCTGGTTAAAGGCTCCATCTAAAGCCTGTGAATGAGATATGGGCTCAATCAGAATTTTCCAAACACAGTATATAATAGTTCTATAGCATCTTAATATAGTCTCTGAATCTCACAGTCCTCACCTGGATGGCATTCCTTTGGAATTACACTGATCTCAAGTTTTAGGGATTTATTTCGACAAAGCACAAATTTGTGGCATATTTTGTGCCTTCCACCAGTGATTTTTTTTTTCCACAATATCTTTATTGAACCTTTTTTTTTTAACAAACATGATACAAACAATCAAACACTAACACTAAAGTACTACAAAAAAAAAATGCACTAAAAACAACAACAACCACCAACAAAATCAAATCTTCAACAATGCTCCTCTGTTTAGTCTAGACAATCCAATACATAAGTATACATATTATGTTCACCAGTTTGGAATTTACAAGGTCCACACACATCATTCACCTTCTTCTTCAAGAGTTATGTTTAAATTTTTTACATAATCAATAAAAGGTCTCCATATATTCTCAAACACAATTTCCTTTGATTTCAGTATATATGTTATTCTTTCTAATGGAAGGTTTGTTAACATCTGTCTTAACCACTGAGTCACATCTGGTCTATGAGTCTTTTTCCATAATAGTGCAATACATTTTTTGGCATTAAGCAAACTGAGGTCTATGAATGTTCTTTCACTTTTATTAAAATTATGCTTTTCTGGGTACAGACCCAACAAAAACAGTTTAGGATTCAATATGATTTGTTTTGAGATTATTTTTTCAATTGTTACTCTCACCTCTTCCCAAAACATTCTTATTAATCTACATTCCCATACACAATGAAATACGGTTCCTTTACTTTCCATGCATTTTGTGCACGTATCTGGTATATTTTTGTTATATTTATTTAACTCCTCCGGTGTAACATACATCCGCATTAACCATTTAAAATGTATCAATTTAAGACGTACATTTATTGATTTGGTTTGAACTTCTGTACAAGCCAATTCCCATTGTTCCTCTGAAATTTTAGTTTGCAGATCTTCTTTCCAGTAGTTTAATCTTTTCAGTGAATTTTCACTTGAAGATAGTGTCAATGAGTTATAAAACTCTGAAATAATACCCTCTTTTACTATCTTTCATCAACATTTTTTCCAAGGATGAATAAATAGGTTGAGTGAGAGCTTTATTTTGATTTGAATAAAGTTTCTAAGTTGAAGATATTTAAAAAAATGTGTTCTATTAAGATTAAATTTGATCCTCAGCTCTTCAAAAGACATTATGTTATCTGCACATGGCAAATATAAATCCTGAATCTTTTGTATCCCTTTTAAATTCCATACTTTAAATACAGCGTCCGCTCTTCCTGGTTTAAAATATTGATTACCCCATATTGGGCTAAATGGTGACAATAACTTTGGTTCTTTTAAATAGTTTTTAGCTTCACACCATATTTTGATCATATGCTTTACAAATGGATTTTTAACTTGTTTTTGTAATTTTTTTGCCGAATCTGAGTATATAATATGGGAAGAGGTAAAGGTAAATTGTATGATTCCATTTCAGTCCAGTGAGGGAGATCATTTGATGAAAAATAATATGTCATAGACCTCAGTTGTGCCGACCAATAATACAACATAAAATTTGGACATTTCAGACCTCCACGATCAAATGGTAAATATAATAAAGACAGACATAATCTAGCCCTCCTGTTGTTTCATATAAATTCCACTAACTTTTTTTTAATTCTTGAGAATAAATCTAAAGGTGGTGGTAAGGGAATGTATTGAAATAAATAAAGTATTTTAGGTAAAATATTACTTTTAAGTATATTGATTCTCCCGATCATCGACATTGGTAGTGACATCCATCTCTGAATTAACTCATTGATATCTGACATTAAGGCTTCATAGTTGACACTGGCGACTGATTCTAGCTTAGGCACAATTTGGATTCCTAAATATTTAAACTGATTTACAACATTAAATTGATTTACCTCAGGGTCTGGGTAATTTCTCTGGGTCTCATTTAGCATTAATATTGAAGATTTAGTTTTATTTATTTTATATCCTGATATTTCCCCAAAATTCTTTATTAAATTCAACAAGGTTGGAATTGATTTTTTTAGATTCGACAAAAACAAAATTATGTCATCGGCGTACAGGGAGATTTTATGTTCTGTTGGTCCAACTTTAATTCCATATATTTGTGAATGTAAACGTATCGCCATCGCTAAAGGTTCAATTGCCATAGTAAACAGTAAAGGTGAAAGTGGACAGCCTTGTCGACATCCTCTATTGATTTTTATTGATTTTGAAATATTGTTATTTGTTAGGATTTCTGCTGTAGCATTATTGTATATTATCTGAACCCATTTTATGAAATTATTTCCAAGTCCAAACCTTTGTAAGACTTCAAAAAGAAAGGGCCATTCAACTCTATCAAAGGCCTTTTCGGCGTCCAATGATAGGAGAGCTGTATCCGGTGCTTCTTTATTAAAATAAATAATATTAAATAGTCTTCTTACATTATGGAAGCCTTGTCTTCCCTTTATAAAGCCATTCTGATCTCGATTAATAATATTTGGTAAAATTTCTTGTATTCGTCTTGCTAAAATTTTACAGATTATCTTAAGGTCGGCATTTAATAGGCTTATTGGTCTCATATTTTCACATTTATTAGAGGGCTTACCTGGTTTTGGCAGCAGTATAATTAAGGCATTATTCATGTATGATGGTAAATTATTATTTTGAAATGCTTCCAAAACCATTTCCAAAAAAGGTTTTATTAATTTATTCTTAAATTTTTTATAAAGGTCAACTGGAAGACCATCTGGTCCTGCACTTTTTCCTGATTTCATATTATCAATGGCTAGCCCAACTTCTTCTTGACTAATTTTAGACTCCAATATCTCCCTGTTTTCATTTGGAATACACGGTATAGATAGTTCGTTCAAAAACCCATTTAGTTTTGTTAAATCAGATTCATTTTTGGTGTCATATAATTTTTCATAGTAATCTCTAAAGGCTCTGTTAATTTCTAAAGGATCTATAACTACCTGTCCATTACTTATAATACTAGTAATTGGTGTTTTAATTTCTAATTGTTTAATCTGCCATGCCAATAATTTTCCTGATTTTTCACCTTGTTCATAAAAAGATTGTTTCAATCTTAGAAGACTCGAGGCAGCTCTATTCGCTGATTTTTTGTCGTATTCAGCTCTCAAAATCAGTAATTCATTCTCCAACCTTGGATCACTTCCTGCATACACTTTTTCCTGAAGACTTTTTATTTTATGTTCCAATTTGGCTCTCTCCTCTCGAGTCTTCTTAGATTTTGATCCTGTATAACTAATAATATGTCCCCTAATAAAAGCTTTGAAAGCCTCCCACTTTACACATGCTGATGTTTGTGTAGTATTTATGTCAAAGAACTCATCTATCTGTTTTTCTATATACTTGACAAATTCCTCATCCTGAAGCCATTTATGCTGAAATTGCCATCTACCTGATTCCTTTGTCAATTTTTTATCTACATATATTAGACAGCAGGGTGCATGATCAGAGATCACGATGCTATCGTAAAAGCAGTTTTGAATCTTGGACCTTAATTCTGTGGAAATCAAAAAATAATCAATACGTGAGAATGTCTTGTAGGTACTGGAATAACAAGAATAGGCTTTAACTTGTGGTTTCATTTCTCTCCATATATCTAACAATCTCAGTTCTTTCATAAAATGATTAATAGTCATCCTACATCCATTGTGCGTACAATCCAGTCCTGTTGATCTATCTATACCTGGATTCAATGTACAATTAAAATCCCCTGCTATTATATGTTGCCCTGTAAGTGATGATAAGATAAGAAATAAATTAGCAAAGAACTTTTGATCATCTATATTGGGACCATATAAGTTCACAAGATTTATATTTTCTAATAGCAAAGAACCTTGAATGATTACATATCTTCCAAATTTGTCTCCAATTACATTTTTCACTTGAAAAGGGACTGATTTATGTATGAGAGTCATAACTCCCCTGGCCCGGGATGAAAATGATGAGGTGAAGACACTTCCTTGCCATCTACTCCTAATTCTTTTTATATCCTCCTCTATTAAATGAGTTTCTTGTAAAAACACAATTTTTGAACCCATGTCTTTTATTTTATTCATAACTTGTTTAAGTTTTTTTTAAATTTTGTAGACCTCTGCAATTCCATGAAGTTAAATTAAGATTAACGCTTTGGTTTATGATCAATAGAGAGTTTGGGATTACCTTGCAGTGTAAACATGCTCATACAGAGAAGCAAAAACATGAGTGGTTGAACATTCATCCTACAAACTACACACAAACAAATTCCCCCTTCCCACACTTGTGGCAAACCCCCCAAAATCAAAAGAAAAATTCCGTCTCCCGATATAGCCATCGACCGCTCCACACCCACGGGGAACAGCCTAAGCCACTCCTTCTTCATCCTCCCAATCACCCTAACTCTACTGCTTTTAAGATAAGATAAGATAAGCCTTTATTAGTCCCACAACAGGGAAATTCCAGGATTGCAACAGCACAGGGATAGCAACACTCAGAGCAACAATCAGAAGGCAAGAAAAAAAAAAACAAGCAAGCAAGAGCAGCTAATATACATATGTACATATTACTATAAAATATATATATACACACACACAGACACACAGTGCAGAGCATTGTAGCTGGATGGAATAAATATATGAATATATAAACACACAGTGTAGAGCATTGATTTAATGACGTAACATTAACTCTCCTCTGTAGTTTTCCAACTTAACTCCAAAATTTTTAGCAACTTTGTACATCATAGTTTTTTTTTGTTTTTGTTTTTTTTTTTTTTTTAAATATATAATACAATCTATATTTTGTAAACTTGCTATTTACTTCGAGTCAGTCAGATGCCTGTGCAAATGCTTAATTATTCTACCTTATATTTTGTTCATGCTTAGCTCCCACCAGTCTCTTCTTCTTCTTTGATCTTCTTGATGAACTCCTGCGCTTCCTCTGGGGTCTTGAAGAGGTGGGTTCTGCCCTCATACGTGGTCAACAGTCTCGCAGGATAGATTACACCATGACGAATCCCAAGGTTGCGCAGCTCCTTACGTATGGGATCAAACTGCTTCCTCAATTGTTGGATTCCTGTGGCCAAATCTGGGTAGAACCGCACCTGCTGGTCCTGGTGTTTAATCTCTCCTTTAGCTCGTGCAGCGTTGAAGATCTTCATCCCGTCTCTGTTGCTGAGAAACTTCATAATTAAGGTCCTCAGCGGTCCCTTATCTCTCCGTGGGCCAATACGGTGTGCATTTTCCAGAACCACTGCTGATTGCAACTCCGCGCTGCCCAGGGCCTCCGGAATCCACTTTTCCAGAAAGGAACATGCGTCCCGACCTTCGGATTCCTCCGGAAGACCCACCAGCCTCAAGTTGTTCCGTCTCGACCGAGATTCCAAATCCAGAATATTATCTTCCAGACATTTATTTTTTTTTTCCAAAGTGCGCACCTTTAATTGAAGACGGGTGACGTCATCTTCAGCACTAGAGAGACAGAGCTCCATCTGCGCCATCCGTTCTACACAGTCACCCAATTCCTTTCTCATTCCTTCCAACGCTGCCATAATCCCATCAAATCTAGAGGAAAAGTCCGCTCTCATTGAACTCATGGCAGCCATCAGCGCATCTGCGCCGCTCCCCGCAGACATCGCACCGTTGCCAGCCTCCTCCGCCATATATGGAGTTTTATTTGCTGCATCACAGACCTGAAAGTCCGTTAATTTGGACTGTTTCGGCGGCTCGCTTTTTCCTCTACCTGGTTTTCCAGCCTTAGGCTTTGCCGACATATCCTCGCCCAAACGCTGGGATACGTTCTGTCCCAAATGAGAGTTATTTGCCGATTTTTTTTCTCCAGGAGCAGAGCAGAGTGAGACACGTCCATCTTACGTGGCAGCCATAACCGGAAGTCCTTCCACCAGTGATTTTAGTAATGTTTAGTGATGCACTACCCATTTTCACAATTTACACACTCACTGTCCAAATAACATATGACTTTGCACAGGCTTTACGCTTCTAGGAGTGGTGTGTTTTAAAAGTGATGTGACTGGATACAAAGTCAGCGTGTTGCTGGTTTTCAGCAGTGCAATGACACTGACACACTTGCTGCTACTTCTTCCCACACCTGCTTAACCACAAAAGGTTTAGGTAGATCAGTGTTCTGTAAATGATGTTCCTGTGCATTTTCACTTCACACTTGAGCAAGTCTGTTTCCTTGGTGGAAACATACCATTATAATAGTAATCCATCACAGATTATGCACATGTGCCCTGTAAAGATGAAGTGACAAACCATTCTGATTGGTTTATTGCATGTTACGCTCAAAACATACCTCTGAATAATTAAGAGAGTTAGGCTTTTTTGGCACTTTTTGCAGGTGCAAAATCTGTTTTGAGGTGTCATAAGAGCAAAAGAGACTTGGCTTTTGACATCACCCTATTAGAACTAGATTGCTGTCATAAGGCCTTCAAAGTGAGAAAGACAGGATTTTATTTTGACTACTCTTTCAAAAACCCTTCCATTTAATGTGCAGACTACAAACAACAAGCAAAATGCAACCACTCCCCATTCTAGTCATAGTATTTACGGGGGCTGGGGGGAGGGGAGCATGTCTCCTCCAGTAATCAGAATAATTATAATTGCCATTTACACTTAAAATTCGAAAAGCTGATGCAGGAGAATAAATATTTGACTGCAATACTGTGTCATATTCTGAAAGTTAGAACCCCTTAATGTTTTCCCTCAATGTTCAAATGAAACCAACACCCTTGAAGGCTATTATATATTGCACACAACAGTAAGGGGGACTTGATAGCTGAGGTGGTACAGGGTTTGGAATCAGTTTGGAACCGGAGTGACTATTTACTGATGGTATGACCCAAGACACAAGCAATTTTCTAAACATACTTACAGCCTAAAATGCTTTACTATGCAAATTAACTCATTCAAACAGTGCTTAATTATATTCACTTTAGCACTTTTAACCTTCATGTGCACATAGACTCAAATGACAATAGTTCATAGCTCAGTTAGGCAAGTTTGAATGAATGAATGACTGGATGAATTCATTTAAACAGATGCATACTACAAACCTTAATGGATTTGACCAGATTGGCAGTGGTGTTAGCCACCTCTTTGGCTGACTGAACAAACTGCCTCTTGGCGACAGGGTTGGTTGTTTTGGAGGAAGCCACTCGGCAGGCATTACAAAGAGCAGAGGTGTGTTTGGCCACGATGGTGGCTGCAGAGAGCACCTAGGGAGGGAAACAGAAGCATTAGGATTCACAGCCGATCGCTAGTCGCTCATAGAGCTCCTGTAAGCCAGTGCATACCTGAGACTGGGTGCAGGCTGGGTCCACCAGGTTCTGACAGGCCATCTGAATAGAATGATTAGCCCGGGCAAACTGAGCAGGGTCCACCAGACCCTGCTGACCTGCTGTACTGTTGGGGTCTGATACTCCCAGGAGATAAGCAGCCTGGAGACATCAGATTACAGGTCAGTTTACATCATGCATTAAAAACAAATACAGACACCTTATCAGCTTATTCCATCTGTTTCAGTAGTATCCAGAAATGGGTAGAGTAGCCAGAAATTGTACTCAAGTAAACATTGTGTTACTTTATGAAATTAATTACTCAAGTGTAAGTAAGAGTCGACATCCAAAACCTTACTTGAGTAATTACTGTGTAATGACAGTTACTCTTGCCAGTTTGTGAGGTTTTTCAATTTTCTAACTTTGTGTTTTTTTTCCTCATAATTTTGTGAGTTTTTCCCCTTGCAAATGTATTTATTTATTGCAAATTTGAAAAATCTGCATACTTTGTCACTTTTTCAATGTAAATGTAATGCAACTTTTTAAGCATAAATGTCAAACTTGTAAATTTAAACATTTGAGACTTTGTCATAAATTTGCAGTTTTGTTATAAATTTCTGGGTTTTTTCCTCATAAATTTCAGATGTTTTATTATAAATGTCAAACTTTTTTCATAATTTAAAAAAATAAAGTCAGTATTTTTCTTATAAGTTTATTGTTTTGTAATGAAAAGGTGACTTTTTAAATGTGAAGTTGCAACTCTTTATAAATTTGTCTCAAAATGCAGTAATTTCTGATCAGAACAAAAAATAACTTTAATAACCAGTTTACAAATTACTGAAATCAAAAGTAATTTAAAGAATATGAGCAAATTTATTAGAGAAAAAGTACAGGTTTTGCTTCCAAAAATACACTAAAGAGTATCCTGCAATAAAACTACTCATAAAAGTACATCTTTGTGAAAAAGTTACTTGAGTACATGTAACTAGTTACTACCCACCTGTGGTATTAGGACACTGCAATAACAAAGTAACTGAGTGAGGATCTCACCTGTGTAGCTGCTTCAGTGAGACCACACAAGGCTTTGGAGCCACTGCTGACGGAGTCACCAAACTCTGGCAGGTTGGAGTTTTTGGCATTATGGGAAATTCCAGCCATAGACTCGCCAAGGACCTATCACCAAAAAAAAAGATTCAAAGAAGACAGAGCTGAGTTCGGACACTGTCTTTACTGTAGTTCAAAGGTTCTAGTTTGGTCACAAAAGCCATGTTTTCACTACAGGAAACAAGAACCAATTTCAGGGGACAGGAACTTAATAAGACCTGGTCCTGTATCTGTCCCTCTCCCCGTCGTGTCTCCATTATTGGGGTAGGAACCACCAGTTTCCAGAGGATTTATTTATGACATAATCGTCTGACAGTATTGACTGTGGTGCTGCACGGCAAAGTAAAATACATTTAAAATACACTGAAATCATACAGAAATGATGATGCGCGAAATGAATGTAGAGTGGAGTGCAGGGGACAAACCAAAAAAAGACCAATTCTTTTGGTAAAATATGGTCTATATAAGGCAAAGTCCAATTTTCAGTGACTATTTCTTGGTTGAGTACGTAGGTCCTTCCTACCAACGGCTGTCAGACTGTACAACCTAAGCAGGGCTGCTCGCAGAGATAGCAAAAAGACGTAACAAACTAATAGTTTTTTTTGAATGCAAAAGATGCAATAGACTTACACAATGGTCCTCTCCGGCATACAACTAGGAACATACCGGTCGCTATGGAGGGTGAGAATATGTATGGGCACATAATCATACCATGTAGGATAACTAAATAGACGGTTATGCTGTTTCATCCCACCTAGCAACAATGCTCTGCACTGTGTGTGTTTATATATTTACATATTTATTCCATCTAGCTACAATGCTCTGCACTGGGTGTGTTTATATTTATATATCTATATATTTATTCCATCTAGCTACAATGCTCAGCACTGGGTGTGTTTATATTTATATATCTATATATTTATTCCATCTAGCTACAATGCTCCGCACTGTGTTTTTATATATCTACATATTATTCCATCTAGCTACATTGCTCCGCACTGTGTGTGTTTATATACTTGCATATTTATTCCACCTAGCTGCAATGCTCCGTACTGTGGGTGTTTATATATTTACATATTTATTCCATCTAGCTACAATGCTCTGCACTGTGTGTTCATATATTCATATATTTATTCCATCCAGCTACAATGCTCTGCACTGTGTGTCTGTGTGTGTGTGTATATATATATTTTATAGTAATATGTACATATGTATATTAGCTGCTCTTGCTTGCTTGTTTTTTTTTTCTTGCCTTCTGATTGTTGCTCTGAGTGTTGCTATCCCTGTGCTGTTGCAATCCTGGAATTTCCCCGTTGTGGGACTAATAAAGGCTTATCTTATCTTATGGTCTGTAATAGATGGGCTAACCACAGCCTAATTTCTAACAAATTTTTTGAGCTAAATTAAGGCTTGCATAGACCAACCAGATTTAGTCCAACATGTCTAAATTATTTATGATTCTGGGTGGGTTCATCTGAAGATGCCAATAAGAAGATGACAAAGAGAACACAAGCAAAAGTAGAAATACTGATCAAGTCCCAACTAGCTAGCAAACTGCTCAACTAAAGAGACTGAACAGATGTAAAATGGCAATAAAAGCTATTATATTGTTAATTAAGCCCCTTGGTTGTGTCAATTAGCAGTTGGACACTACTTGTTTTTGTGCAGTGATACTAGTCTTGGTGGGAAAATAACATTAAATAAACAAATCACAATTTGCTCATTACCATCAACCTATAAGCTGTGTTTGTGTAAAAGCAATATTACACTTGAGGCTGTATTTTATCGTGCAATGTTTGTTGATATCTTACAATGGCTGGATGAATGAAATGGAGGCAAACAAATGAGTGGAGGGTCTTAGAAGTTGTGCGTTTTACCTTTGAGTTCTCCATGACACTGTCGATGCATTCAAAGTATGACAGATCATTTACGGCTTCTGTTGGGTTCTCCAGCATCCCCTTCACTGACTGCACACACAAACAGACATATTAATCAGCTCTGTGTGGCACATGCCATATGACTGTCACGTGACCTCTGTGAAATGGAAGATTCCTGAGGATTCAATGCTGAACACCTGATTAGAAAAAGTCTTATCACTGCAACACCATCCAACCACAAAGGTCTTGTACCTGCAATTGCTTGAGCATGACTGTGACTGAAGACAAGATAGCTGTATGGACAAGTTCTCTGACGGCTTTTACCTCAAGCTCTCTAAGAGCATTGTCACACTCCTTCTGACCCGGAGCCTGCTGGGTGCACATGGTGATGAGCTGATTGATGCTGTCTGTAACCGCCCTGCAAACACAAACGCCCTGAGATGTAAAAGGCATAGAAAGAAAGAAAGAAAAAAAGAAAGAAAGAACAAATTTTGTTCTTCTTACCGAGCAGCTGTTGCTAGCTGGTTCTTCAGGTTGGGGGAACTGGGATCAGTAGACAGGGCCTTTGCTGCCAGTAGCAGTTTGCTGGATGACATGGAGATTGTCTTCAGGTTGGACACCACCTGGGTCTGGTCCTCTTTAGACTGGAACAGAGGGGATGTGCACAATGTTAAAAACTGTGACTTTGGCAACCATACCATAGAACTGTATTGCTGTTAAAAAAAAAAAAAAAAGTAAAAATGCTTTTGAAAAAATTCAAGAAAAATCTCTGAAATCCATCAAATTGATTAATGACTATCAAGTTTATAACCCCTAGCCCTCCCTTTGTTTCTTTAATATGAGACCTCTGCTAGATCTAATGAAGTTAGGGTTGTGAACCACAAAGAGTGGAGACATGTGAAAGTCCTATGTGATATTTATTCATTTCTCAACAAATTTAAATCAGGTGATTAGATTTGCACTGGTTATTACAGCACTAACCACCAACCACTGCCATAGGTGAATGGTTAAGGAGGAAGGCAACACACATGCAGTAGAAATTAATGTTTATCTCCAACTTAAAGTAAAAAGGGGTAGGAGTGACAGGGTGTGTTTTCCTAATGAGCCAGAAAACTTGTAATTAACTAGAAGAAAGCCCATCTTACTGACCTGGGATGTTCCAGCCATGTCAACACCAGCCTCCAAGAAGTGGCTGAAGTCCTGTCCAAATTTGCTGGTGGCCCTGGCAAGGCCCTGGGTGGTCCCTCTTGATGCCTGGACCACCTCATTGGCTGACTGGTTCAGCCCGGCAGCCACCTCATTGAGCTGCGCCTGAACTTCCTGGAAACTCTTTCCACTGGACGGGAACTGAAGCAAAAAGAATTAATTAGAAATTTGTAGTCTAGTAAGGACTAAGTCTAGTAAGAACAAAAAACTACAATGAACTACTCTTGTATGAAATTCTCTTCTTTAAAACTATCTATCAAGGTGTTTTTTTTAATAACTAAACTGAGCTTCAATTCAACATATGCACTCAAGTGAAAAGAGGCATTTGACTTTGTTTTTAACATGGGCATCCAATTTGCCAGCCATTCAGCATAATGACAAATGTTTCTGAGTTGGACGCATAGAGGTGTATGCTATAAAGACTAACCAAACCGTCAAAGACGGAATAACTAATTCCTGCCTGATGAAACTACTGCAACAGTGCCCAGATGTCCTGACCTTTGACCTTGAGCGCAATCAGGATGTAGATTCACCTAAGGATCATTGTGCATGAGTCTTGGAAGAATCTGGGCAACTGCCTAGGAGAAGTAGTGATTTTTTTTTTCTGAAATAAGTACCTTTATCTCCTGAAATGTGACCTTGACCTTAGGGACAACCTGGATGCAGACTAACTTGAGCATCAATGAGCATGTTTTGGGAAAATTGAGGCAATTGCCTAGGAGTAGGAGCAATTTTTCTGACATCACGTAAGTACCTAGTCCTGACCTTTGCCTTGACATTGAGTACCAGCTGGATGCAGACCAACCTGAGGATCATTGTGAGTTTGGTGAGCATCAAGGCAATTGCCTAGGAGGAGTAGCGATTTTTTGTGAAATGCGAGAGGATGATGGATGCCGTACCACTGCATTAGCTCCTTTTAGCTTCGCTGGAATGAGCTAACCAGTTTGTCATTCCAACCTGACAAAATCACCCCAGGAGTGCTCAGATCTCCTGACCACTGACCTTGACCTTAAGCACAGCTAAGATACAGACTAATTTAGGATGTGCTTAAAGTCAAGGTTAGTGGCCTAGGAGGAGTGACGTTTTTTCACTTTTTCCACATTTTGTTACGTTACAGCCTTATTCCAAAATGGATTAAATTCACTTTTTCCCCTCAAAATTCTACACACAATACCCCATAATAACAATGTGAAAAAAGTTTGTTTTTGAGATTTGTGCAAATTTATTAAAAATAAAAAAAACTAAGAAATCACATGTACATAAGTATTCACAGCCTTTCCCACGAAACTCAAAATTGAGCTCAGGTGGATCCTGTTTCCACTGATCATCCTTGAGATGTTTCTACAGCTTAATTGGAGTGCACCTGTGGTAAATTCAGTTGAATGGACATAATTTGGAAAGGCACACACCTGTCTATAGTATAAGGTCCCACAGTTGACAGTTCATGTCAGAGCACAAACCAAGCATGAAGTCAAAGGAATTGTCTGTAGACCTCCAAGACAGGATTGTCTCGAGGCACAAATCTGGGGAAGGGTACAAAAAAATTTCTGCTGCTTTTAAGGTCCCAATGAGCACAGTGGCCTCCATCATCCATAAATGGAAGAAGTTCAGAACCACCAAGACTCTTTCTAGAGCTGGCCGGCCGTCTAAACTGAATGATCGGGGGAGAAGGACCTTAGTCAAGGAGGTGACAAAGAACCCGATGGTCACTCTGTCAGAGCTCCAGCAATCCTCTGTGGAGAGAGGAGAACGTTCTAGAAGGACAACCATCACTGCAGCAATCCACCAATCAGACCTGTATAGTAGAGTGGCCAGACGGAAGCCAATCCTTAGTAAAAGGCACATGGCAGCCCGCCTGGAGCTTGCCAAAAGGCACCTGAAGGACTCTCAGACCATGAGAAACAAAATTCCCTGGTTTGATGAGACAAAGATTGAACTCTTTGGTGTGAATGCCAGGCGTCATGTTTGGAGGAAACCAGGCACCACCCATCACCAGGCCAATACCATCCCTACAGTGAAGCATGGTGGTGGCAGCATCATGCTGTGGGGATATTTTTCAGCAGCAGGAACTGGGAGACTAGTCAGGATAGAGGGAAAGATGAATGCAGCAATGTACAGAGACATCCTGGATGAAAATCTGCTCCAGAGCACTCTTGACCTCAGACTGGGGTGACGATTCATCTTTCAGCAGGACAATGACCCTAAGCACATAGCCAAGATATCAAAGGAGTGGCTTCAAGACAGCTCTGTGAATGTCCTTGAGTGGCCCAGCCAGAGCCCAGACTTGAATCCAATTGAACATCTCTGGAGAGATCTGAAAATGGCTGTGCACCGACGCTTCCCATCCAACTTGATGGAGCTTGAGAAGTGCTGCAAAGAGGAATGGGTGAAACTGCCCAAAGATAGTGTCATGATCTGAGCACGGGGGGATCCCGCCGTGCTCCGTCTCTTTGCCTTTTTTCTATATTTGTATGGTGTTGCGTTTTTGAATTCTTATTCCTGTTATTTTTATCTTTGTAATTTGAATTGTAATCGCTCTTGTTTTGGTTTTCTTTTGAATTCTTGGATGGAATATGGGTGGGCAATATAAGCTGCGGCTTCAGCCATCACCCATTTCGGATAACTTATGCTGAACTGTATAATCAGAGGAGTTATTGTCTAATTTGACCTTGTTGGATTTTCTTTCCCCCTTTGTTATATTATTCTGTTTCCTTTTAATCTGTACTTTTAATTTATCCGAAATAAATAAAGATTCATTCATTCATTCATAAAGATTCATTCATTCATTCATCTTTGGTTGATTTTTTCACATATTCTGTATTGTTTCTTAGTATGATTTATTTTTCTGTTTACATTCATTACAGTTTTGTTATTTACATATTTGAGGTTACTTGTCTTTATTTGGTCATCACATTATATTCGTATTCTGTTGCGTTTTTTTCTCTCCCTCTCCGGGGCTGCAGCTGTCAGTGGCACTACGGGTTTGTTGCTCTGTTGTGGGTGGTGCTCCTGTCTGCTGTCAGTCCCGTCATCTCCCTCTCATTAATCCCAGCTGATCCCTGTTGTAATCATTGTTACCTCCTGATCATGTGATTCACACCTGCCATCATTTGTTATCATTTGTTTCTGGCCCTGTTTAAGGGTTGTTATTTTTCTCCCTCACTGCTGGAGTCTTACACACCCATTTCCACCAGAACCCGTCCCCTGTTCTGGTGAGGTTTGCACCTGCTCCATTCGTTCGTAAGTTTGTTTTATTATCTGTTTGGATTTTTGTGTTAGTGCACTGTTTGGGACTTTTGTGTTTCTGTTAATAAATACCACAAACTACAGCTCAGCGCATGGGCCTCCGTTCCTGCCTCAAGGGGCAATTCATGACAGATAGGTGTGGCAAGCTTGTGGCATCATATTCAAAAAGACTTGAGGCTGTAATTGCTGCCATAGATTCATCAACAAAGTATTGAGCAAAGGCTGTGAATACTTACTGTATGTACATGTGATTTCTTAGTTTTTTATTTATAATAAATTTGTAAAAATCTAAAAATAAAGAAAAACCTTTTTCATGTTGTCATTATGGGGTATTGTGTGTAGAATTCTGAGGAAAAATGAATTTATTCCATGTTGGAATAAGGCTGCAAAATGTTGAAAAAGTGATGCGCTGTGAATACATTCCGGATGCACTGTATATTAACAGCTGTTCTTCACAAACATTAAAACTCCGAACTTTAATACATCTACTGAGAAAACAACCTGATAAAAAATAACAGAAAAGTAACTTCTTCATGAATAAATAACTAATACAGGTTTACCATTTCTCCTGGATAACTCCCCACAGGACCCCCCCCCCCCCAAAAAAAAAAAAACTGTGAGGGAATACTCTTCTGAAGCCATTTCTCTCACAACCACTAAAAGCTTAAATATATTATCTCATTCTATAACTGAAATGATTCCAGTTGAGAAAATAATGTACAGAATTTTATCTTATTTGTATTTTGGATGCACACATAAAACTGAAAACAGAATGTTGTGTTTGTCAGAAACTACTGCAAAATGAACTTGGACTGGTCAGTGACTGGTCCTTGACTGGCCTGGAGAGAATTGCAGATTGGGGAAAATTGCAAGAAGGAAAATGCCCAGAGGAGGAAAAGCCTGATACATTGCCAGAGATACCCCTCAGCCTATCCTTCAGGTCACAGTTGCAGAAGTTTAAATGCGTCACAAAATTTTCAGTGGATTTACTGTGTGTATGGCATCCATTTGAAACAAATTTGTGAATTTCTTCCAGTTATTGCATTCAAAGGTTGTTGTGGATGCCCACACTAATGCTGCTAAAGGATGACAACTACAAGAAAAACAGGAAATTTTGCCTAATTTCGAACTTGACCAAGGGCTTGACCTGGTACACCTTTGCTGTGAATTCAGAGGCGGTTACTCCAGTCAAGATCAATTATGACTCTCTCTATAAATATATTGATATATATATACTGATTATCTGAGTGATGGATAGAGAGAAAGAAGGAGAAGAAACTAGCCAAGAACAGTATGGGACTGAGCTGATCTATAAATCCAGAGGAACTTTGATGTAAAATCCAACCATTTAAGTGAGCCCTAGTATTCCCTTTAGTACTAATACATTAAATCAGTAGTAATGCAAGCTATACTTATTGACACCAGTTGCTATTATACTAACCGAATCAGCTAGGAGGGCCTTGCTGGCTTCACCCACAGTGCGGATGGCGTTGTCCACATCTCTCTGTCCAGGAAGGCAGTTCACACATCTGTTCAGGGCTTGAGAGACTGCCTTGGCTACCTGAACACACGCACAAACAATCACACGTCAAAGTTGACTTTTATCCTGACTGGGTCACCATCAAAAGTCTAAAATGCAAAAAAATATTGTTAAAATGAACACTCTCCCCTTCCGAATGAGCCTGACCTGTGCTAGTCTCTGCTGACTCTCAGCATCTCCTGGTTTGGCAATGGCCCTCTTGGTCTCTTCAATCAGGTTGGATGACTTATCCATGACATCACCAGCACAGTCCAGCATGGCGTTCCGTGCCGCTGCATCGCCAGTGTTGGCGGCAACTCCTCTGGCAGCTGACGCCAAGGACTTCAGAGCATGGGCCACGTCTCGGGCTGCCATGCCTGGATGAAAGAGGAAAGCGTGGACATTGTGTGACTCTGGAGTATCTTTCTGAATGTATTTTGTTACTATGGAAACCAGAGGGGGGACATAGACGATTTAAAAACTAAAGAAAATGAAGGGCAGACAGGACAAAGCATAGTATTGGAGAAAATAATGATACCAACGGTCATTTTCTTCGACTACAACAACTTGGTTGTCAACAGAAATGCATTGCAGTGTGTAAAACATAAGATAAGCCTTTATAAGATAAGCCTTTATTAGTCCCACAACGGGGACCACACATGGGTTAAATATACTGAGAGGATTCAGAAACAACATTCAAAGAAAACAAAATGGACTGGCGATCTTTCCAGGGTGTACCCTGCCTCTCGCCCAAAGATGCTGGGATAGGCTCCAGTCCCCCTGCAACCCGTAAAGGATTAAGTGGAAGAAGATGGATGACTGGATGGACTTGAGATTTGCAAACTGATGACCCTGTTCCACATTGGTACAGACTAAGGGTAAATGTTGCTTAAACACAAAGATATCTTGGATAAATTATCTGTGAAGGCCAAATACAAAGCAGAATTATCAAAACACGTCAGTCTTATTACCTCCGCCAGGCCGAAAAGGCCTGGAGGAGGTTATGTTTTTGCCAGGGTTTGCGTGTTTGTCTGTCTGTCTGTTTGTCTGTCTGTCTGTTGGTTAGCAAGATAACTCAAAAAGTCTTGGACGGATTTCCATGAAACTTTCAGGCGTTGTTGGAAATGGTACAAGGAAGAACTGATTAAATTTTGGGGATGATCCGCATCACCGTCTGCATACAGGAATTTTTTAAAGCATTTTTCCACACTGTGACATATGGCCATTTTCAACATGTGCGCAGGCGCAATGGACAGCGCTGGGCGTCGTGTCTGACCAACACAAACTCCGCCTTCTTCAACGTTTTAGCCACAAAAGCATGTGGAAAACACTGCTGGCCTGGGCCCGCCAGCCATAGGCGCTGCGCACATTGCGCTGGTCGTCGTGTCTGACCAACACAAACTCCGCGTTCTTCAACGTCTTAGGCACAAAAGCACGCGGAAAACACTGCTGGCCTGGGCCCACCAGCGTGCGTGTTTTTGCGCCACGCTGCAAAACCTGACACGGACACCTGTCCGCCGCCTGATTATTTGCCACAAATTCCCCGCCCAGCTATAGGCGCTGCGTAAAAACGACCTCTCTGCCGGGGAAAATTCTACATTCTGTTTTGCCGCCGAGCGCAACCCCAATATAATATAAAACCCACGGCAACCTGTCTAACCAATCTGCATCCGTCAGTGGAGGAGATGGACACACCAACACTTCAGTTTATTACCTCCGCCAAGGAGGCAATGCTTTTACAACCGTAAAACGGGGCTATAAGGGACGGCGGGGTAATATGGGACACTTTTCTAAATGTAATTCTGCTTTTTTAATTTTGCTTCCGCCTACATTTGATGAAGGATTCATGGATATTTGACAATAACAACACAACTCAGCGTCCTGCTCAAAATAAAAAAAGCAGAATTACATTTAAAACATTTCCCACAAAAGTGTCCCTTATCAACCCGCCGTCCCTTATAGCCCCGTTTTACACTACTGAGCCACTAATCCTATCACTATCACATTGATTGTCATTCATTAATTGTCTGTTTATTGCACTGTCCATGTCAAATAAACAAATAATCATTGTGAATCCAATTGCTACTCATATCTTTTCATGCTCAGGGAATCTGAAAACGTACACACAAACACTGTATGGGGGAACTGTGCCGCTTGGCGGAGGTCTGCGCTCTCCGAGTGCTTTTCTAGTTTATTTAATGTGATCCTGTGACCTACTGTAATCTTTGATACTTGATCTCAATATGAATACATGTGTGTAGAAATTTGTAGCACTCCTGTACCAAGTTTGGTGTTGGTATGTCCATGCACTTAAAAAAAAAAATCTTAAACCTGCATCTTCACATTTTCCTGCTCCAACTCAAGACACCAACACAAGGGACGATGAATAAGTTCTTCTCCGGGTTTACTTAGCTGATTTTGTGTTGTGTATACTGTACATTTTAGCTCATCTGTATTGATACAGAGGCAAGCTAAAAATGGTGATCTGATCACCTGAGGTTTCCAAACCCACCTGTGTAGTTCTCATTTCCTTGGGTGGCTTCACTCAGCAGCTGAGCGATGGCTGCACTCACTGCCTTGGTGCTGGTACCCAGATCCTGGGAGCATTTCTCCAGCTAAAAAACAGAAATGACACAGAAACAAACAAACACGTTTTCAGTCTAATCTACTATAATAATAATAATCATAATCATAATTTCCTGTGTATATACACATTGAACCAAAGTCAACATTACATATGGGTTTTTAAGAACAAACCTTAATACAGGGTTTCTACAACTATAAGGAAGTTAATTGTAAGACGTTTTTAAGACCACTTAATCAAGCCTTCACATTTACAAAATGGCAAAACATGTTCCCACATTACAGTTAGCCGTGTCCAAGCATTCACTAGAACTGAGTGAAAATCTTGGGTTGTCAGTCCAGCTCACATTAAATCTGAACGTCCCCAGGATTGATGTTGCCATTAGATCATTAAGTTTTGGAAGTAAAATTCATTTGGACATTTGGACAGACAGCTTTCTCTATAAAGGGTAGTCACATCTGGAACACAATGCCAAATGAAATTAAACTAATGACAGATTTCAAAACATTCACAGTAAAGGTTAAGAACTGGCTGAAGGCAAAACAACAATGTACCCATACCTAGGACTTGGGATGCTAGCAAGGTCAGACTTTTAATGAGTTATTCTGTGTTTGTGTTGTGTTGTGTTGGGTGTGTGTTAGGTTCTTATGCTGCTTGTTTATACTGTCTTGATTTGTTGTTGTTTTTTACTTATATTTTTATGTTTTACTTGTATTTCTTCTTGAAAAGTCCAATTGGGGACAGGGGTTGCAAACTAGCTTCATGTTATATACTCTGTACAGAACATCAGATGTTCTATATGACCACTGTGTTTCACTGCATTGTTCCTTATAACTAAATGAATAAATTAAAAAAATAAAACTAGCCTCCACTCCAGCAACCAAAACCCCCAACTTAACAGAAAAAAAGCAAAAAAAAAAAATTATGAGGAAAGGAGTCATAAATTTAAAAGGAAAAAAAAGTTGCAAACTTACAAGAACAAAGTTGCAATTTTAAAAGAGAACAGTTGTAAATTTACATGAAAAATACCAAATTTATTACGAAAAAAGATGTGATGTATGAAAAACCATTTCCAAGAAATTTACATAAGTTGTAAATTTAAGTGAAAAGTCACAAATTTAAAAGAACAAAAAGTTGCACATGTATGAAAAATGATGCAACTGCAAATTTACTTGAAAAAAGTTACAAATTAATCAGAAAAAAGTCACAAATTTATGAGGAAAAAAGATGCAATTATTACATAAGTTACAAATTAACGAGAAAAAAAATGCAAATTTACATGAAAAAAGTCACATATTAATGAGAAAAAGTCACAATATTGGTATAAAAAAGTCCCACATTCATGGACAAAAACGATGCAACTTAGTAAAAAAGTTGCAAATTAATGAGGAAAAAGTTGCAAATTTACATGAAAATGTCCCAAATGCATGAGGAAAAAAAGATGCAATAGAAAAATGTTGCAGACTGACAAGAAAATGCTCACAAATGTACAAATTTTAAAATAACGTGGCAAATTTACATGAAAAAGTCAGAAGTTGACAAAAAGTCCCAAATGAATAAGAAAAATCAAAAATTATTGAGGAAAACTGCAAATTTATGGTAAATGGTGTTCACTTATATAGCGTTTTTATTGTCATCTCTAGATGGCCAAAGCGCTTTACAGATCCTGCTATCCACCCATTCACACACCGATGGCGGCATAGCCGCCATACACCGGCACTGGCCCGACCCACCAGGAACAACTGGGGGTTCAACCCTTGACCATCCGATCAGTAGCTGGCCACACTACACCTGCACCACAGCCGCCCACATGACAAAAGATTAATTCAATTCAATTCAACTTTATTTGTATAGCGCCATTTCACAACAATAGTCATCTCATAGCACTTTCAAATGTAGGGGAAACCCCCACAATTGCAGAAAGACCCCAGCAATCAGCTGATCCCCTGTGAGCAAGCACTTGGCGACAGTGGAGAGGAAAAACTCCCTTTTGACAGGAAGAAACCTCTAGCAGAACCAGACTCAGGGAGGGGCAGTCATCTGCTGCGACTGACTGGGGGGTGAGGGGATAGAGAAGATGAAAAGAACAGACATATAGAGAGCAAACATTAAAGGAGTGAAGCCAAGTATATTATTGGAGGTCCCCCGGCTGTCTAAATCTATTAGCAGCAGAACTAAGGGAGGGTTTAGAGACACATGATCCCTCCCTAATCGTAGACTATATCGAAAAGGAAGGTTTTTACCCTATTCTTAAAAACAGAGATCGAGTCTGACTCCCAAATCCAGATTGGTAACTGGTTCCACAGGAAAAGCGCTTGATAGCTGAAGGCTCTGCCTCCCATTGTACTTTTGGAGATTCTAGGTATTACAAGTAATCCTGCATTTTGGGAGCGTAGTGCTCTGTTAGGATGATAGGGTAATATCAGATCTTTTAAATAAAAAGGGGCCTGATTGTTAAGAGCTTTGTAAGTGAGAAGAAGGATTTTAAACTTAATTCTAAACTCTATGCCAATGAAGGGAGGCCAGAACCGGAGAGATATGATCTCTCTTTCTAGTACCTGTTAAAACTTTTGCTGCAGCATTTTGGATCAACTGAAGATTTTTTTTAAAGATATTTTAGAACAACCTGATAATAAAGAGTTACAATAATCTAATCTAGAGCTAACAAAAGCATGGATCAGTTTCTCAGCATCACTCTGAGACAAGATGCTCCTAATCTTGGCAATATTATGCAAATGATAGAAGGCAGTCTTAGAAACAAATTTAATATGTGAATTGAAAAACAAATCTTGATCAAAAATAACTCCAAGGTTCCTCACAGAACTATTCAGAGAAAGAGTAACTGCATCCAAACTGTTTGATTTGGAAAGGTATTTCTAAGGTTTTTTTGACGAACAAGAATGACTTCAATCTTATCTGAGTTTAACAGCAGAAAATTACAAGTCATCCAAGCTTTGATTTCCTTGAAACAGGTGTCTAACTTGGCTAATTGATTACTATCATCTGGCTTCATTGACAAGTATAACTGTGTGTCATCTGCATAACAATGAAAATGTATACAGTGCTTTCTAATGATGTTGCCTAACAGAAGCACATATAAACTAAAAATAATAGGGCCTAGCACAGATCCCTGTGGAACTCCATGACTGAGCATAGAGTTGGAAGAAAACTCATTATTGACATGGAAAAACTGAAGCCTGTCAGACAAATAAGATCTAACCCCCTGCAGCAAAGTTCCATTAAGACCAACATAGAGTTCTAATCTATCAAGTAGAATATCATGGTCGATAGTATCAAAGACTGCACTAAGATCTAAAAGGTCAAGTACAGAAACAAGTCCATTATCACATGTGATAAGGAGGTCATTAGTGACCTTCACTCAGGCTGTTTTAGTATTATGATGGATTCTGAACCTAGATTGAAATTCTTCAAATAAACCATTTCCCTGCAAGTGGTCAAATAATTGCGTAGCAACAACTCTTTCTAAGATTTTTGAAATGAAAGGCAGATTAGAGATTGGTCGATAGTTAGCTAAAACTCCTGGATCCAACGTTGGCTTTTTGAGTAAGGGTTTACTTACAGCAGTTTTAAAAGCCTGTGGTACATGGCCTAATGTTAAAGAAGAATTGATTATTTGAAGAATACGGCTATCAATAAATGGGAAGACTTTTTTAAATAACCTGGTAGAAATAGGGTCTAAAAGACAAGTTGAAGGCTTGGATGAGGAAATTATTTTATCTAACTCTAAAAGGTCAATTGGAGTAAACTTATCCAAACAGATATCAATTGAAGGAGTTGTAGTAGTTACTGTACTTCAGTTTACGGTGGGAAGAATATGACTGATTTTATCTCTAATAGATTAAATTTTATGATTGAAAAAGTTCATAAAGTCCTGACTAGTAAGCTCTACGGGGATGAGAGGATTGACAGAGTCCTGACTCCTTGTCAGCCTGGCTACAGTGCTGAAAAGAAACCTGGGATTATTCTTGTTCTCTTCTATTAATGCAGAGTAATAACTTGTTCTAGCTTTTCTAAGAGATTTTTTATGAATTAAAAGATGATTTCTCCAAGCTAAATAGATTTCATCTAAATTAGTGGAACACCATTTTCTTTCTAATTGACAAGTCTTCTGTTTTAAGCTACGAGTCTCTGTGTTAAACCAAGGGGTTAGAAATCTCTGATTGAACTTTTTCTTTTTTAAAGGGGCCACCAAGTCTAGAGTCTGATGCAGAGAAGCTGTAACACTATCTACCATGCTATCAATTACAGAAGGAGCAAGCTCTCCATCGCTTATTTCCATTGTGTTGACACATGGCATAGAGGAAACAATCTGCATAAATTTGGTAGCAACATCATCTGAAAGACATCTGCTGTAGTAACATTTTTCTTTAGGAATCAACTAGTCAGGAATAGTGAAATCAAAGGTTAACAGACAATGGTCTGACAGTACAGGATTATGAGGAGACACTACCAGATTTTCTATTTCTATGCCATATGCCAGAACAAGGTCCAATGTGTGGTGGAGATAATGGGTAGAATTTTCTACTTTCTGGGAAAACCCCATCGAGTCTAATATTGAATTAAATGCCTTATTAAGACAGTCACTATCTACATCAACATGTATATTAAAATCTCCTACTATAATTGGGGCTGCACGGTGGCGCAGTGGTTAGCACTGCGGCAGCACAGTTTACCCTTGGCCGGGGGATCGTGGGATCGTGGGTTCGATCCCAGCCCCCGACCAACAGTGATCTGTGTGGAGTTTGCATGTTCTCCCTGTGTATGCGTGGGTTTACCCCGGGATTTCTCCGGTTTCCTCCCACATGCCAAAAACATGCAGGTTAGGTTAATTGGAGACTCTAAAGTGGCCCTAGGTGTGAATGTGTGTGTGAATGGTTAAGGGATAGCGCCGTATCGTGGCTGCTTCATCCATCCAGGTGGTGGATGACCCTCAGTTTCCCCTCTGGGGATCAATAAAGTATACTAAAAAAAAAAATAATAATTATTCTATCTGATTTCAGCACTAAATCAGCTAAGAATTCGGCAAATTCGGATAAAAACTCTGAGTAGGTTGAGGGAGGATGGTAAACTATGGCAAAGAAATTGGGTTTAAGCAAAGATTGCTAACATGCCCAATACTGAGGACCAGGCCCTCAAAGGAATTAAAACATGTTTTTTGCTTTACATTAACTAGTAATTTAGAATGGTAAATTGTTGCTACTCCTCCTCCACGACCAGAACTTCTGGGATTTTGATAGTTTAGATAATCAGAGGGAGTTGATTCATTTAAACAAACATAATCATCTTGCCCTAACGAAGTCTCTGTAAGGGATATTAAATCAATCTGATGATCAATTAACAGATCATGGACTAGTAGAGACTTGGGAGTTAGAGACCTAATATTTAACAAACCACATTTAATTTAAATTATGAGGAAGACTGTTTACTGTTTTTTCCACTCATTCTAATGTTTGTCAAAATTTAAAAAAAAAAAAAATCACAAAAAAAACGAGGATTTCACCCCTGAATGCAAGAAAGTACAGCTGTCAAGACCACTGAAATGCAGATTTAAGGATTAACTGTGATTTTTAAGGACAATAAAAGTCTTACAATTCTCTAACTCAAGGCTTTTTAATGACCCACAGATGCCCTGCACCACTCCCCTCTACCCTGTGGTCAACAGTGTGGATTTGCCTATCCTGTGTGGGCTCTCACCGTCTCTCCTGGCAGTGGCTTCAGTTTGCCCTCCTCGGCTGAAGCCTTGGCGTCCTGGATGGCTTTCTCCAGGTTTCTCACCATTGTCAGGGCGTTGTCTATTTCCAGAGGACCACAGGCTTCCTGAGCCTGCATGTACACGTGAGAAAATGATGCAGAAACACAGTTGTCATGAATAACATCTTATTCATCAATAGCAGTGGTTCCCATTTTTTTCCATGACAAACATACACTACACACATGCATACAGACAGACAATCCTAAACACCCTGTCCTTGCACCAACTATCGCTGGTGTGGGTAATGAAAACCTGGACAATATTCTAGCCTCACTAAACCTGTTCACCGACTAATATGATGGAGTCTTCCCCAATTTTAACTTAAGGCTGCAGTTACCGATGGCCCAGAGCTGCAGAAAACACCTTAGAGGGTGAGTAGCATGTTTGCCAACTACCGGTCTCTGCTAACAACACAAACATCGTCATGACAACAAGATTTAGATGCATTATGTAAAATTGTTTAGTTCACTTGAAAAAGAAGCAGAGTGAAACCACACCTAACTGGACCGAATGTATACGATGTAACAAAAATATGAATCTTGGTGCAGAATTTCAGGTATAAAAATGCCTTCAGAACAACACAGTGACTGTCACTCTTGTCATACAATATAATATAAGAAACAAAATGATGAGAAAAATATGGTACATTTACGTGAAAAAGTTACATATTGACAAAAAAAGTCACAAATTTATGAGAAGTCACAAAATGACAAGAAGAAGGTTACAAAATAATGAGTAAAAAGTCAAAATGACAAGAAAATTTACAAACTGATAAAAAAAGCAAGTTCATGAGAAAAAAATTACAAATTTACAAGAAAAAATTTAGCAAATTTATCAGAAAAAAGTTTACAAGATAAAACGCAGAGGAAAAAACTGAAAATTCACAAGAAATGATTGACGTTCTTTCCGCTCACTTTCAAATATACCATTTTCTTTATCAATAGTTTTTTTTTTTTTTTAAACAATTGAAAGGCACAATAAAGGAATGACTGGGGATAATTAAGGCCTCAATTTGAGACAAACAAACCATTAGACACCAAACAAGATTTTTTCCCCCCACAAAACCCTCACAAGTGTTAAATCCTAATCCTGTGAATACCTTCTGGGAGGCAGTGCGGAGCTCAGCCAGGGCACTGGCCAAGTTCTTAGCACACTGGCTGAGCTGCATAGCTGAGGCCTGGTCACTGATGGTGGGGACGGTAGCTTTGGAGGCTGTGACCATCTTAGCACCAGGCTGGAAGCGGGGAAGAAGAGATCAAATTAGAATTGTTCTTCACAGAACAGAGTTAAAAGATGAAGAACAAAGAGATCAAGTACCGCAACCAACCAGACTGTCAGTGATGGAGCAGTAAATTCTGACCTGATGAACACACCCTGAGGTCACCAAGAACAAGAACCCTTGCCTCACCTTTGACCTTGACCACAATCTGGATGCAGACCCACTTGAGGATCATTCTGTGTGTGTTTGGTGAGTAGTATTTTAGTCCAAAAACCGGATAAAACAACCAGATTCTGTACACACTTCAGATAAGTTAATTCTGTCACAACAGTGAACTATTTTGCTTTCCCTCCCGTATGGATGACTGCATCGATCAAGTCGGTTCTTTTTTTATTACTTATTTTGTACCCGTAGGTAGATTTGTTTTGCAGTCTGGTGACAAGCCACCAGCTGCCGGTCGCTGCGTGCGCAAGCGCCCCGTATCCCTAACCTGCATGTTTTGGGTATGTGGGAGGAAACCGGAGAAATCCCGGAGTAAACCCACGCAACACGGGGAGAACATGCAAACTCCACACAGATCACTGTTGGTCGGGGGCAGGGATCGAACCCACGATCTCACGATCCCCACGATCCCCCGGCCGAGGGTAAATTGTGCTGCCACAGTGCTAACCACTGCGCCAGGTTCTGCCAAATTTGTAAACAAATTTGTTTTGCTTAAGTCATATTGGCAAGTTCCTCTGTCCAAGCACACAAGAAATTACACCTTCGGGCCTATACTCCTATACTGTAACGGCATTTGGGTTGCAGTGACTTATGAATAAGGTGGTTCAGGGCTTAGAGCAGGGGTGTCCAATCATGTGCCGTGGAGGGCCAAGACCCTGCAGGTTTTCTCTTCTACCCAGTCTCTTCAGAAGGTGTTTTCACTTATCAGCAATCAGTGGGAAGAAATTCAGTGGAATCTGCTGTTGAAGACACTGGTTGGAGGTAAAGCCTGCAGGGTCTTGGCCCTCCATGGCACATGACTGGACACCCCTGGCTTAGAGGGTCGTTCTGTTTATCCTGCTGATCTGGGTGTTTATAGTGACACATGGCGCTCACATCTGCAGGGCATCCGTGCATTATTTGAGTAGTTGCAGCTCACTATTAATTTGGCGAATTGTGAGCTCACAAATGGCGACGGTGACTTATCTTGACCATGTGATGGGGCAGGGTATGCATGTACTTAACCCCTTGATGCCTGTTGTCGCAAATTCGCATCAAACCGCTTCCACTCCAAATGCAACCAAAATACCGTCTGTATTCCTCCACTTCTGGTTGGAGCACTTTCAACACGTACCTAGGGACCTTTTGCAAGCATTAGTTTCTCGTAGGAATGGTCAGAGACGGAGCACCATCCATTTCCTGATTGCTAGGGTTAGGGTTATAGTTTGGCAGTCATGAGAGTTGAAAATACTGAAAATAACTTTGTTGCATAAATAAAAGACTCTTCATACTTGAGATGGGAACAGGTGCTTTTTTACCTTTTTTTTACCATAGATGCCTGTTGTCGCTAATTTGCATCATACCTAAAATTATATCTATTTTATGTGCTATAGTCAAATTAACTTTCTCAACTTAATTTAGCATCTACTTGAAAGCAAAAACACAAGTGAATTTTTTTTTTTCATAATTGGAAATAAATTCAGGCGTTAAGGGGTTAAAAACGTATTTGAGATGTAATTTTATTCTTGACAGCTTGAGGGGTTTTCTCATAAATTTCAGACATTTTTCTTGTAAATTTATTACTTTTTCCCACATGAATCTGTGGATTATTCACTAAATGTATGTCTATTTTAAAATGAATTTACTATGTTTTTCCTAATGAATATGAAAAGCTTGTGGTAAAATTGTGACTTTTTCACATATAGCCTATCTTAAACTTAATTTGCAGAGCCAGAATACATAGACCAATGATTTCAATTCTGTTTTTCAAAAAATAAATAGAATAAAATAAAAATAAATTCATAAAATTAATTAAAAGGACCAAAGATACTGTCAATTCTGTTATGATACTATATAAGTTTTTATGCTTAAACTCACCACCACCCTGGTGAAAACCTCCCATTTTTAAAAACCTAAATATTGGCAGCAGGTATGCATTCTCTACTATACCAAATCTCAGAAAGACCCCAAAATATTCAGCATTTTGCATAATAATAATAATAAAAGCCAAGGCTGGCATCATAATGTGAATTAAAAGTAGGTTACCTGCAGAAGAGTCCCCCCCCTCCCCCAACACAAGCCGTAATTTAGACGTATTTTGGGCTAAATCAGGTCTGTCAGTCAAGCCTTAATTTAGCCCATAAATAGACGTTGAAAACTGGGTTGTGTTTAGTCTGTCTAATATGGACCATGTTTAATCTAAAAATAGACATTGAAAATGGACTGTGTTTAGTCCATCTACTACAGACCATATTTAATCAGAAAAAAAAAGTTTGGGCAAAAAAATAGTCCTATAATTGGACTGTTCAGTCTACAGGATTTGGTCCAAATTTATCGTCAAAATAGTTTTTGACATTTGGTGATGGTAGTGGGGGTCTCCATCCATCTTCTTCAGCTTAATCCTTTTTGGGTTGCGCGGGGTGGGGGTGGGGGGGCTATCCCAGCATGTTTGGGCGAGAGGCAGGGTACACCCTGGACAGATCGCCAGTCCATCGCAGAAAGTGGGGGTCTGTCCCGCAAAAGTCAAATACACTTTTACAACCACTGAGACTCGCTGCTTTATAAAAATGCATATTTTTTAACAGCTTTTTTTTTTTTTTAAAGTTTTGACATTTGGTATAATGCTCGTTACATAATATCTGGAACAATCTGAAACCGGTGCTAGTGCTATTGCGCTGTACACTTAAAAGGCACTACTATGTGAATACGTTTTACAAATTTCTATGTTGTATCTTTTTATTGATGTTCACACCTTGGGTTCCAGGTGTCCCTAGACACCTCTGTACTCAGATGACCCTGAAAGCTAAGCATGGTCTACCTTGGTTAGTACTTGGATGAGAGACTGCGTGGGAATACCAGGTGCTGTGATCTGTACAAGATGTACGCTACCTCTCGCCCAAAGATGCTAATGTAGGTGCCCCCATAGAACCCAAAAAGGATCAGTGTTGGTAAGTGCATGATTTTTTTTTCTTTTAACAACCTTTAAAAGGTGGCTTTACATCTCCATTTTTCGACCAAAGTTAGACCATACAGATACGCCTATATGAAGACGTCTTTTCAACAACCTTAAAAAGACAGCTTTTCATCTTTCACATTTCAACCAAATCCAAACATTTTTTAGACAACTGGCAAAGCCGTCTTTTCAACTAATTTGCGCTGGGAGGGACAGCCAGCCTGCCTCCTCACACTCCCCGCTATCCGGGAAGGGAGGGGTGACTAACATGATGCTGCATTCACTTACACTCAGAAATTTATCTATCAGAACTTTTTATAAATATAAATTAATTAATGAAACCATGTTTGAAGTAAACTATTCCTGAATTCAGTAATATTCTGGTGAGCCGGATGTGGTCCACGGGCCGCCAGTTGATGTTCACTGGTTTAGATGAATGTTGGTGTGTAGTCAAATTTAATGTTTTACAACCTGACATTAGGATGGTAGCGGGGGGGGGGGGGAGGGGGGTTAGAGGAATAGTAATTAAATACTATTACACCTTTAAATAAAAGGAGAAAATTAATGACAGATAAATTTGTACAATTTATTTTTTCAGTATGTAATTCAAAATGTTAAAGAAATGGTCCTTTCTATGTGATCATTATATCTAAACTATAGAATTTACAGAAAATGTAGTACACTGAATATATCTTTCTCAGGATATAAGATTATTTATATCAGGATATGAAAATCTGGTCATATTGCACAGCTCTAGTGCACACTAAGGTGTTGAGAATCCCCAACCATCTACAGAAAAGGAAACTTTTCAACTGTTTCTTTCCCTTTGACCATTTGAAGGCTAAGGTCAAGTTTGTACGGTCTCCATGCAAGCATCTGAAAATGTAAAATCTCTGCTTTTTTCTTTTCCAATCCTAGTTGCTCCACAATTTGACAAGCTGTTCGTGCTTCAGGTAGACGCCAGCCAGGTTGGGGCAGGTGCCGTCCTGCTCCAGGGGGATGATGAGGGAGTCATGAGGCCCATTTGTTTAACCGTCACCAGTATAACGACTTTGTTATAGAGAAGGAGGCCCTCACTTTGATCTGGGCACAACAAGACTTTGAAGTGTATGTAGTTGTAGTGCCCTTAGTGGTTTACACAGACCATACCTCGTGTTTTTACTCCCCCTGAGGTCACCGAATCAGAGACTGCTGAGGTAGTCCCTGTTTTTGCAGGTGTACGATTTAGACATCCAACATATTAAAAGGTCAGATAACATTACAGCAGATGTACTGTCACATATGCCTGTACTTCACTGTGGTTGATTTGGACCCTGTAGTGCTTTAAGTGCACCTTGTGTGACCTGCTGTTGAATCTGCCTGCTCTCTTAAATTTACTTCCCAGGTACTGGGGTTCCTGAGGCCGGGGGGGTGGGGGGGCAGTGGATTATAACAGTGCCTACAGGTGATATTGTTAATTCTTTATTAGTTCATGTATAGTTTGTAGTGGTATCCCATGATTCTGTTGGGGCACAACCACTGACTTTATGGGTGGGGGGTGTGACGACCCCTACCTTAGCACTAATAAGTGAACTTTGGGAGCAAGTATAACAACTGTAACAGTTGTTTTATTCCAGGTTGTAGGCGTTCCCAGCTCCGTGGAGAGCTTGGACCCACGCTCCCACATATAAAAGGACCGCCTCTGATCTGGTCTTTGCTTTGATCTGCTCTGCCTTCGCCAACGTTACAGCACAGCACAAGTTCACGCATCCATACATGCACTACTTTCAATTCAATTCAGTTTTATTAATATAGCGCCAAATCACAACACAGATCATCTCAAGGCACTTTACAAAAAACAGTGTGTTTAGGCCACACTCTCAAATTTATAGAACCCAACAGAGACCCCTAAGAGCAAGCACTGCGGCAACACAGGCGAGGAAAAACTTCCCTTTAATGGGCAGAAACCTCGAGCGGAACCATAGCATACTGATGCTACAAACGAAACATTCTCCATCTGAGTAAGTTAATAAAGTTATGCTTGCTGGCATTTTGACTTGGTGTATGTTCTGTTTTGTCATGACCACGAGCCGGGTTCTGACAGTCAGCAACTGCTTCTATGTGAAGAGCTATCTTCAGTAGTTTTTGCCTCCCCCTTCCCCACGCACTTTTCTCTCAAACATGATTGTATCACATCACCACTGTAACAGACTGGATCTATTGACCGTGACAGAGTGGCATTGGTTGTGTGATAGTCACCTGCAGGAAGTTCTGACTGGCGCTGATGAGGGCGAGCTGAGCGCTGGGACTGTCAGGGTGAGACTGACTGCCTCTGACCCCCTGTACCAGCTGAGGGATCTGCTCTGCCCCCACCTGATATCACACACACACACACACACACACACACACACACACACACACACACACACACACACACACACACACACACACACACACACACACACAGAGATGCCACATTAACATGATGCAATCTTGACACCTAGCTTTTTAAAATGGTACCGCAATCACATTCAAAACGGTGGAGAGTATTCTCAAATGTGATTGGCTCTCATTCTAGGAAGAAGACAAACCAGCACAAAACAAAAACAAACATTTCTGGGATGGTTTGTGAACTTTTCATATAGGAATATCTTTGGCTGTAGTATTGTTGTTGGCGAAGCCAGTTTTTCAGCTAAAATGTTTAATCTCTGGTGACACCTCATGGTTATTTTTATGGGTTATGAAATACACTTTCTTACAGACAGATCTGCTTAGAAACTGTAATCTTTGTCCTGTGGATAAAGTGTCAAAATACAGTTTATTAAAGACAGTCTTATCACTCATCAATCAAAAAGCTTTTGACTACTGTCTGCTATCAATCAGTGCTTCATTATAATGTATGTGCCAAGCTCTTTTCAACAATGGACAATTTATGCCAATCTGCTTTGAGAAATTATCAATTGTTTCAATGTGTGTTCTGTTTTCCCCCCCCACATCTACATTAATTTCATTTGAAAATGCACATAACACTCATGGGGCCCCATTACAATGATCTAAAGTGCAAATATGCACCACAAGTCAGTAGTTTTAATAATTTCTGGTGGCACATAGCCCATTTTCACACTTCATGCTCTTGCTGTCTAAATAACAAATGACAGACTGAGACTGGTATTGGGGGATTACCTTGCAGCTGGCGACGAGCTGCTGCTGGGCAGCCTGGTTCTTGTTGGATGAGGCTGCATGCTGAGCAGCAGCGATGGTCTGAGTGGCTGCTGCAGCTGCTTGTTTGGCTGCATTCTGATAGGAAAGAGATATGTCAGTGTAAAACAGTAGAAATGACTGTAGGCATGTGTCACTAGCACTACACCAGCACCTAATATCAGGCATTTAGGAGAACAAATATGAGCAGTGTCAGCTGGCTCAATAACCAATTAAAGACAGAATCACAGCACTGCAGTGTTTGTCCATCAATGACATCTTAGACAATTAAATAGTATGTTTAAACCTTAACAGGATATCAGCAGTAATTAATATAAATTCAAAACTTTTTAAGACCTTTGTTAAGGCAACTGAACAACTAAATTTAAGACTTCACATGTGTGAAATGGCAAAAAAGTCAGTGAACACACTATAGTTATTACTCTCATCAAGTTGTTTACCAGAAATAAAATCAATGAAAATTTGGGGTCATCAGTATAATACAGTTTAAATTTGCACTTCTCCAGGACTGACAGAAAAATTTAAGTTATTTACATAAAATGGCTAAAAAAAATCCTGGTTTGAAAACCAAGCTCCACCTGAAGAAGTCACATACTACCAGAAAAAAAGATGCAAATTTATGAGAAACAAGAGCAGTCTGAGGCGAGCGCAATATCCCCCGCCTCTGTTTTCTTTGAAGATCCCAATATGTCAGTGAAGGAGAGCAGTTTTCAGCTTTTCTACAGTGGGGCAAAAAAGTATTTAGTCATCCACCAATTGTGCAGGTTCTCCCACTTAAAAGATGAGACAGGTCTCCAATTTTCATCATAGGTATACCTCAACTATGAGAGACAAAATGAGGAAAAAAAATCCAGAAAATCACATTGAAGGATTTTTAATGAATTAATTGGTAAATTCCTCAGTAAAATAAGTATTTGGTCACCGACAAACAAGCAAGATTTCTGGCTCTCACAGACCTGTAACTTCTTCTTTAAGAGGCTCCTCTGTCCTCCACTCGTTACCTGTATTAATGGCACCTGTTTGAACTCGTTATCAGTATAAAAGACACCTGTCCACAACCTCAAACAGTCAGATTCCAAACTCCACTATGGCCAAGACCAAAGAGCTGTCAAAGGACACCAGAAACAAAATTGTAGACCTGCACCAGGCTGGGAAGACTGAATCTGCAATAGGTAAGCAGCTTGGTGTGAAGAAATCAACTGTGGGAGTGAAAATGGAAGACATACAAGACCACTGATAATCTCCCTCGATCTGGGGCTCCACGCAAGATCTCACCCCGTGGGGTCAAAATTATCACGAGAATAGTGAGCAAAAATCCCAGAACCACATGGGGGGACCTAGTGAATGACCTGCAGAGAGCTGGGACCAAAGTAACAAAGGCTACATCAGAAACACACTACGCCGCTAGGGACTCAAATCCTGCAGTGCCAGACGTGTCCCCCTGCTTAAGCCAGTACATGTCCAGGCCCGTCTGAAATTTGCTAGAGAGCATTTGGATGATCCAGAAGAGGATTGGGAGAATGTCATATGGTCAGATGAAACCAAAATAGAACTTTTTGGTAAAAACTCAACTTGTCGTGTTTGGAGGAGAAAGAACACCATACCTACTGTGAAGCATGGGGGTGGAAACCTCATACTTTGGGGCTGTTTTTCTGCAAAGGGACCAGGACGACTGATCCGTGTAAAGGAAAGAATAAATGGGGCCATGTATCGTGAGATTTTGAGTGAAAACCTCCTTCCACCAGCAAGGGCATTGAAGATGAAACATGGCTGGGTCTTTCAGCAACGAAGGAGTGGCTTCGTAAGAAGCATTTCAAGGTCCTGGAGTGGCCTAGCCAGTCTCCAGATCTCAACCCCATAGAAAATCTTTGGAGGGAGTTGAAAGTCTGTGTTGCCCAGCGACAGCCCCAAAACATCACTGCTCTAGAGGAGATCTGCATGGAGGAATGGGCCAAAATACCAGCAACAGTGTGTGAAAACCTTGTGAAAACTTACAGAAAATGTTTGACCTCTGTCATTGCCAACAAAGGGTATATAACAAAGTATTGAGATGAACTTTTGTTATTGACCAAATACTCATTTTACCGAGGAATTTACCAATTAATTCATTAAAAATCCTTCAATGTGATTTTCTGGATTTTTTTTTCTTGTTTTGTCTCTCATAGTTGAGGTATACCTATGATGAAAATTGGAGACCTCTCTCATCTTTTAAGTGGGAGAACTCGCACAATTGGTGGCTGACTAAATACTTTTTTACCCCACTGTATCAAGAAGAGCTTTGGTTTTTTCTGAAATCAAATCAGTGCCCAGACCTTTGACCTTGACCACAATTTAGATGTAGACCCATCTGAGTGAGTCTGGCCACCATCAAGGCAAAGGCCTAGGAGCAGCACTTCCTGTGAAAATGTGAATGGACGGACGCCACACCATCATCAGCTTCTTTCGGCTTTAACAGAATGAGCTTTAAAAAAGCAACTCAAAGTAAACCATAAGGTCAGTAAAGCTTAAGTGTTTATTATGTTGTTCTCTATTTTGCCATCTCTGAGACTGTGCTTCTCATAAACAAGCAGCGCTTACGGGTGACGTAAAGCCACATGTGTCAGTCATCCTTGGCAACATGCAAACAGGAGTGGCGCTTCAGCTGTGCTAAAAACAACGTGAGCACAGAACACTCGTGGATAAGTTTCCTAACGGCTGTACAATTACAGATAGTTTGGAAAAATAAAAGGAACTGATTCGGAAGCTGAATTCCAAAGCTCCGGCGTGGGAGCATTTCAGATTGAAACTGAATGAGTGTGGAGAGCCCAGTATTGTCATCGAGCTGGTATGCCACCTATATTTGAAAGCAGTTGTAATGAAAACTGTCAATACAGCTAACCTGAAAATGCATTACAAACATAACCATCCCATTCAATTTTTCCCTGTGGGAACAAAACTGTGGTCAGACATGCGGAGCCTTCCTATTCCCCACAGTCTGGTATAAAGGAGCCTTTGACCAACAATGAAGTGATACACAACACACGCTCATAGACAGCATTCTAGCCAAAGAGATTAAACCATTTATTTATTTAGGTTATTTTAAATATTCTTTTTCCAAATTCCAATTCCAGTGTTTAAAGGGGTCATTGACTGAAAAATGGTGTGTTTGTAGGTTTTAACTGTCTCAAATGTGTCAACTGGTCATGTAATTAGCCCAAAATTTTCAAAAAAGTCAACAATCTGAAAAAAGCACACTGCCTTTATCTCGTTTTTCTCTCAGAGAAACTCCCGACTCTTCCTGGTAATACTTCTACGTCAAGCGTTCAAAAAGCCCACCCACTGCCGTCCTTGAGACCAGCCCACTGCTCTATTATTGGCCCGCCTAGCTGTCTGTCATGTAGATGGAGGGGTGCTAAAGGTAGCCTAATAGCCCCTGAGCTATTAGCCCCCAAGCTAATACCAGGAAGCTCGAACCGAGCGTGGCTTATATTGTTATTTTCTTCGGATCTTAGTCACCCTAATAACCATCCCTGTTACCACCTGGTTCACCGGTCCACAGTCCACAATATACCCCGCGGCACTACAGTCCACCCCCCAGCAGCCCCGCCATGACCCTGTAGCCGGCACCATTGTGGCAACCGCCTACAGCACGACTCGAGGTTATACCCCCAGAGCTCCCACACCATCCTTTGGGGCTCCGTGCGACTCCACTCCACCCCCACAGGCAACGTTGGGGAGGCGCTTCGTGACAGCACATCCCCTAGCTGACCGTAGGAGAGGAGCAGAGTCCTGCGGAGCGAGATACTGTACTTTGAGATCCAGCAGCTCGGCTTGGGTTGTGGTGATCAGCACAGCGATTTGTTGTGGCATCCCGGCAAGACCGCTGGGAGACAGACCGGAAAGACGCAAGACACAACCGACTGTGGGTCAGTGAACCAGTGCTGCTCATCCAAGCTAGAAGGAGACTAGAAGCTAGTCAGCTAATGGCTAACTAACATAAGAGGGAGAGCGGAGTTGAACAGTTGAAGGATGTTTCTTAAAGTGACAGGCTTTAAATCAGTGTTTCAAGAAAGCCAGGAAAAATAAATAAATTTGCTTTAATAATTAAAAAATTAAAGAAAATGTGAACAAAATATGTCACAAACACTTCATTAAGACATGTGTGAGCTATTAAAATGTGGAAAAAGTGCAGTCAGTGACCCCTTTAATATTGTTGATAAATAAGTCAATGTCCTCTGAAAAGATGCTCATGGATTGTTATTATTATATTACTATATCCTGGGCATAAAATGGTCTTTATGATGCAACAATATCATTCGTTGTGATCATTTCTCAAAAAAATTACCATCTGCCAAAGGAGAAAAAAACCCTGCAAAATTACAAGAAAAAACTTGCCAGTGTTTTCTCTGGCTTAAAGATCTTGGTGCAGTGGCAACATATTTTCCCATATTAACTAAGGTAAAGGTAAAAACATCTCCTTTTTATTCTTGTCTGAAATAAGAAAAACAAAAAACTAACCACACGTGTTAGCTCAGCCAAGGGTTCCCAAACTTTTCAGCCCGTGACCCCTGAAATAATGGTGACAGAGACTGGCGACCCCCACTATTCCCGGAGGTGACTGATACATAAGAAAACGTGTGCACAGTTTGAAACATCTCTAGATTCATCTAACTGCAAAGCATATTTCCTTTTCTTCACTCTGTCAATCAGCTGACACTTTATGTCCTGGGCCATGTTTGTGATGCGCTGGGATATTGTCCCGCCAGACAGCGCACTGCTTCCAGCTCCTGTGCCTGTTTATCCCCATGAATCGTCTGACTCATACTGATAGCAGTGGGTTTTATTAGGGTTTCTCTGATTGTGTGTGGCGTTTTTGCCTGTGCAATTAAATATGCCACCTTTAAGCTTTGGTAGTGGTTGTTGTTTGATTAGTTATGACTTTCTTTTGGCCTTGCAATTCTCTCTCCTTTTGGTGGAAAAAAATCCGCTGGTTTAGTGGCAAGAGATGGGTGCTTAGTTTCCAAGTGTTTGAGCATTTTTATGGGCTTTAAACTCTCATGTGCAAGCACCTCGGTACACACTACACATTGGGGATGTTGTACTCCACTGATAATGATGCATGAATCCATGAATATATTCCTCTCGATACTTGCGACACTCTGCAGCTGCTCCAACTGCTTATGAAGACCTGTACGGTGCGGTCCTCCTCCTCCCCCTGCATCAGAAGTCGATGGACTTTCTGACGGCATTTCTCCGCTCTCTGCTGCCGTCTCTGCTGGCCTCTCTGCATTATCTTTGGTTGGTATTAACCACCATTTCATTTTTAAAAATAATATCCTAGGCTTAAAGCGTAGTGTGTTGATTTGAGCTGTTCAGACGAAATCTACTGGTGCACACTGACCTGTGTGTGACCTGTGACATTTACTGTGGCGCAGTTAAAGTGACATGTCACCTGCATAATCACCTCAGAAGGATTCTGAAAATCATCTTGCCCCCCCCCCCCCCAGCATCTTGGGACCCCCACTTTAGGAATCTCTGAGCTAAGCGACTCTTCCATTATTGCTCCCAGTACCAGTGGGTTAAAACCATGATAAATGCCTTCACTGCTCACATACCTCTTCTGATTTTATTCCACGTTTAAAGCACTTTAATAAGCCCATGCTTCTCTCGGACAGTGACGGCTAGTAGCGAGACACTCTACTTGCCAACGGGAACACGCGAGCGGGACGCTTCTGAACTCCGCGTGGATGACGGTCACGCGCGTTGTTCATGTGCGCGCTTGCAGACCGTCATTCCTTCATATTTTTTTCTTAAATTTATATTTCCTGATAGAGTGGTAGAAATTTTTCAGGGGTGGTGGCCGCCACCCAGAAATGTTACCAGAGGAAACCCTGCTTGCACATAAAAAAGTGCAAGCAGGTCAAAAAGTCAAAAACATAAAATAAAAAAGCTGCATATTTACAAGAATAAATTGGCAAGTTTATGAGAAAGAAAGCCAGAAAATTTATGAGAAAAAAGTAGCAAATGTACAAGAAAAAAAAAAAGTATTTACAAGAATTGCTGTTGGTTCCATCCATTTTATTTTGCGTTGCATTAACATGCAAAAACAGAAGCTACAAATTCACAAAATTTAACAGGACTTCCCCTCACAAAGTAGGTAAACGCAGCAATCATGTTTATAATTTCTGTGGTATTTTTAAAGGCAGATTTAAGTATTGTCATTGTTCAGGATAATTAAGGAGTTAATTTTGCATAAACTAAAGACTTTTTAAGGATTTGCACAATTCTGCAGACACTCAGGACCTTATAATCTAAATTCTATGTATTTTTATCTTTTTACCTCCAGCTTGTTGACCAGTCGTTTTTTGATGGCGTTCTGGGCGGCAGCATTGGTGGCCATGCGGAGACCCTCAGCAGCCTCTCTCAACTTCTGCTGTTGCTCCTCACTGTCTGGGTTGGCTGCTGCACCCTAGGGTCACCCTCAGACATGTCAGTAACCATTAAGGAAATAATTTATGGTAAAATAAACTGTGTCCAACGTAGTCACGATTAAAAGAAAACAACCACAGACCTTGGCAGCCTCCACCATCTTGGCGGTAGCATCAGCCAGCAGCTTGGCGGCAGAAAGAAGCTTGCGGGAGTTCTCCAGGTCGGACTCTCCTTCGGCATCCATCTTTATGGCGTTGACCAGATCTGATGTGGCCTGGGCCAGGATACGAGCCTGACGAACCATCTCACCTGGTGGTTGGAATCAGAGATTAGATTTCCAAACATCTACCCTGCAGTGTTTTTGGAGTCTGTAAAACTTTTGTTTACTGTGTTTAGTTTAGAAAAAAGAGCTCATCTTCAAACACAGAACAAGGTAAAAGGTCAGTCAACAATTTATGTTTTATTTTATACCTTAAACTGTTAGAACAGGGGTCTGTAACGTGTGGCTCTTTTGCTCATGGCTTTGACAAGAGCACTCTGATGCAAGTGCAATATCTCCCACTTCTGTTTTCTTTGAAGACCCCAATATGTTACTGAAGGAGAGCAGTTTTCAACTTTTCCATTTAATATTATATCATTATAGATGCACAACCAAATTATGATAAGTCTATCATCAATGACTATACCTTTATACAATTCATAGTTGTAGGTGAGGATCCCAAGGTAAGATAAGATAAGATAAGATAAGCCTTTATTAGTCCCACAACGGGGAAATTCCAGGATTGCAACAGCACAGGGATAGCAACACTCAGAGCAACAATAAGAAGGCAAGAAAAAAAAAAAAAAAAAAAACAAGCAAGCAAGAGCAGCTAATATACATATGTACGTATTACTATAAAATATACACTCACCGGCCACTTTATTAGGTACACCATGCTAGTAACGGCTTGGACCCCCTTTTGCCTTCAGAACTGCCTCAATTCTTTGTGGCATAGATTCAACAAGGTGCTGGAAGCATTCCTCAGACAGTTTGGTCCATATTGACATGATGGCATCACACAGTTGGCGCACATTTGTCGGCTGCACATCCATGATGCGAATCTCCCGTTCCACCACATCCCAAAGATGCTCTATTGGATTGAGATCTGGTGACTGTGGAGGCCATTTGAGTACAGTGAACTCATTGTCATGTTCAAGAAACCAGTCTGAGATGATTCCAGCTTTATGACATGGCGCATTATCCTGCTGAAAGTAGCCATCAGAAGTTGGGTACATTGTGGTCATAAAGGGATGGACATGGTCAGCAACAATACTCAGGTAGGCTGTAGCGTTGCAACGATGCTCAATTGGTACCAAGGGGCCCAAAGAGTGCCAAGAAAATATTCCCCACACCATTACACCACCACCACCAGCCTGAACCATTGATACAAGGCAGGATGGATCCATGCTTTCATGTTGTTGACGCCAAATTCTGACCCTACCATCCGAATGTCGCAGCAGAAATCGAGACTCATCAGACCAGGCAACGTTTTTCCAATCTTCTATTGTCCAATTTCGATGAGCTTGTGCAAATTGTAGCCTCAGTTTCCTGTTCTTAGCTGAAAGGAGTGGCACCCGGCGTGGTCTTCTGCTGCTGTAGCCCATCTGCCTCAAAGTTCGACGTACTGTGCGTTCAGAGATGCTCTTCTGCCTACCTTGGTTGTAACGGGTGGTTATTTGAGTCACTGTTGCCTTTCTATCAGCTCGAACCAGTCTGGCCATTCTCCTCTGACCTCTGGCATCAACAAGGCATTTCCGCCCACAGAACTGCCGCTCACTGGATATTTTTTCTTTTTCGGACCATTCTCTGTAAATCCTAGAGATGGTTGTGCGTGAAAATCCCAGTAGATCAGCAGTTTCTGAAATACTCAGACCAGCCCTTCTGGCACCAACAACCATGCCACGTTCAAAGTCACTCAAATCACCTTTCTTCCCCATACTGATGCTCGGTTTGAACTGCAGGAGATTGTCTTGACCATGTCTACATGCCTAAATGCACTGAGTTGCCACCATGTGATTGGCTGATTAGAAATTAAGTGTTAACGAGCAGTTGGACAGGTGTACCTAATAAAGTGGCCGGTGAGTGTATATATATATACACACACACACACAGACACACAGTGCAGAGCATTGTAGCTGGATGGAATAAATATATGAATATATGAACACACAGTGCAGAGCATTGTAGCTAGATGGAATAAATATGTAAATATATAAACACCCACAGTACGGAGCATTGCAGCTAGGTGGAATAAATATGCAAGTATATAAACACACACAGTGCGGAGCAATGTAGCTAGATGGAATAATATGTAGATATATAAATATATAAACACACCCAGTGCTGAGCATTGTAGCTAGATGGAATAAATATGTAAATATATAAACACACACAGTGCAGAGCATTGTTGCTAGATGGAATGAAACAGCATAACCGTCTACTTAGTTATCCTACATGGTATGATTATGTGCCCATACATATTCTCACCCTCCATAGCGACCGGTAAGTTCCTAGTTGTATGCCGGAGGGGACCATTGTGTAAGTCTATTGCATCTTTTGCATTCAAAAAACTATTAGTTTGTTACGTCTTTTTGCTATCTCTGCGAGCAGCCCTGCTTAGGTTGTACAGTCTGACAGCCGTTGGTAGGAAGGACCTACGAAACCTCTCGGTTGTGCACCTGGGATGATGTAGTCTGCTGCTAAATGAGCTCCTCAGTGCATTCAGTATGTAGGTGAACCTGTGCAGCACGTTTGGTGACCCTAAAGAGCTTTACTTTTTGTATTGTTAGAGGGCAGGGAATACTAACCTTGACCTTTAACCTTTTGAGCCCAAACCCATAGTCAGAGGTCAGGGTCTCAGGATGAACCTGAGAACCTGTGTACCAAGGTTGGTGACTCTAGCTTTCTTTGTTGTTGAGATATAGTTTATTTGGTATTTTGACATTGACCTTTGACCTTGCAATGCCAAAACCATTGTCACATTTCAGGGTCACAGGGTGAACCTTTGTAAAAAGTTCAGTGACCCTAGCTTTACTTGTTGTACAGTATAGGGTAGGGGTCACCAACTGGCGAACTACGGTCCAGATCCGGACCTTGAGAGTCCTCTGTCCAGACTCTGAAGCTTTTTAATATAATTTGGGGAAAAATGATACTGTTTTGTTTTAACCGCACAAAAAAGCAGAACTCAAATGCTGTATCGGCAGCGGGCACCCGGATATTTTATGGCATGGGACCTTGGACGTTCTCTGTGGGATACAGCGGGTCGACAGCTATGCTTCCTTCCCAGTGTAACCCGCAGAATGAAACACTGTTGTGAAATTGTGTCCACCACCACTCTGGCTGCCTGCGATGGTACAGGTCCACCCGTGGATTTGCTAACAGAAGGTTCCTGCGGCTCCACCACACCTTCCTGGGACAGCATCCCCGTTGGGCCAGCACAATGCTGTTTATGGAGGTAATTTCCACGACCCTCTGATATCATGCCAAAACAATAATTGGCTCTGTGTGTTACTGAACATGAAAAGTTCCACACACATCCACCTCCTCTGTCCCTGTGACAGTGTTACCCAGACAGACATGGACGAGGTTAAAAAGATAAAAACATTGTTGACATCTAAAGGAATTCTGTAGTGTGGAATCAATTATATTTTCTGTCCTTTATTTTAGGCTTACAGTTTGAAACTTTTTTTAATACTGAAAATATATACTGCTCAAAAAAATTAAAGGAACACTTTGAAAACACATCAGATTTTAATGGGAAAAAATAAGCTGGATATCTACACTGATATGGACTGGATAATGTGTTAAGAATGAAAAGATGCCACGTCTTTTGATGGAAATGAAAACACTCCAAAACTTAAAGTGGAGAAATTGTGGCAGGCAAGTCCAGCTTACTCAGATTAAAAAGTGTTCCTTTAATTTTTTTGAGCAGTAATAGTATAGAGGCCGACTTTTGTGAGATTTTGTTTAGTAAATATTAATCTTTTTAAAGGTGTTTAATTTAGTTTGTGTTCTCCTGTAAAACTTTCCATTTTTAGGATTTAAGTTGTAGATTTTGGAATTTTAAAGCTATTTATTTGGAGTCAAAAACACATTTAGTGTTCCCCTGTATTATTATGATTAAATCATTACGTTTTATTTGAAATTGAGTAAATAATTTATTTGATATTTTTTTTTGTTCAAAAAAATACAGAACTAAAAGCAGCTAAAGTTAAGTTAATCGCTTCCACAGCATGTGGGACACCATGTGGTGTATGGGGCAGCACCTATCTCCATTTCAAAAAGCAGCTAAAGCATCTGATTAATAAAATAATGTGTAAAAGCAAATGATATTGGCCTGCTGGAGACAGCTGTGGTCTTCTTAAAGAATGTCCATGAAAAGATGACAGTTCTTAAAATCTCATTTTCAGATAAATTTGTCCATGTAACTTGTCACATTTCTCTTCCATTTCTTTTATTAAAAGATGTTTGAAGTAAATTCATGGGTCACTGCAAACACTTGGCTTTAAAAGTACCAAACTGTCACACAGTGAGAGGAATAAAATCCTGAAAAAAGAAAAAAAAAAGGCATTGAGAATCGTTTCAGAATCAAATCGGAGACCCTGAATCATAATTGTATCGTGAGGTGCCTAAAGATCCTCAACCCTAATTCGGACCTCAGCTGGGGAGGAGGACTGACTTATCAGACCTCTTGCACTTTTAGGTGGTGACCCCTGGTATAGGGCATAAGAAATGCCAACCTTGACCTTTGACCTTTTGACCCAAACCCATAGTCAGATCAGGGTGTAAGCCATCCAAGATTTGTCAAATGTGGGAGGGAGCTGAAAAGCCTACATCATTTCTTTAAGTAGTTATTGTGTTTACAAGATTTAGGGGAAAAGACCTCCGACCATGACCTCAAGGTCTATAATTCCTGTAAAAGTTATCCAGTCAGAGGCAAATAGCAGTATGTGCATCATCAGTGTATATCAAACCCTGGTACCAAGTTTCAAAACATTTGAAAAAAAAAACTGGAGGAGGAGTTGATTTCACAACACAGTTACTGTCTATGAACTGAGGTGAAACAAGACATGGTAAGTCAGTTCTCAAGTCTCCTTAGTCCCTTCACTAAGGCTGTTTCAGTACTATGATGGATTCTAAACCCAGATTGAAACTCTTCAACTAAACCATTTCCCTGCAAGTCGTCAAATAATTGCGTAGCAACAACTCTTTCTAAGATTTTTTAAATGAAAGGGAGATTAGAGATTGGTCGATAGTTAGCTAAAACTCCTGGATCCAGCATTGGCTTTTTGAGTAAGGGTTTAATTACAGCAGTTTTAAAAGCCTATGGTACATGGCCTAATGTTAAAGAAGAATTGATTATTTGAAGAATAAAGCTACCAATAAATGGGAAGACTTCTTTAAATAACGTGGTAGGAATAGGGTCTAAAAGACAAGTTGAAGGCTTGGATGAGGAAATTATTTTGTCTAACTCTAAAAGGTCAATTGGAGTAAACTCATCCAAACAGATACCAATTGAAGGAGTTGTAGTAGTTACTATATTTAAGTTAATGGTGGGAAGAATCTGACTGATTTCATCTCTGATAGGTGAAATTTTTATTATTGAAAAAGTTCATGAAGTCCTGACTAGTAAGCTCTAAGGGAATGCTAGGATTGACAGAGTCCTGACTCTGTCAGCCTGGCTACAGTGCTGAAAAGAAACCTGGGATTATTCTTGTTCTCTTCTATTAATGCAGAATAATAACTTGTTCTAGCTTTTCTAAGAGATTTTTTTTTTATAAATTAAAAGATGATTTCTCCAAGCTAAATAGATTTCATCTAAATTAGTGGAGCACCATTTTCTTTCTAAATGACGAGTCTACTGTTTTAAGCTACGAGTTTCTGTGTTGAACGAAGGAGTTAGAAATCTCTGATTAGACTTTTTCTTTTTTAAAGAGGCCACCATTTCTAGAGTCTGATGCAGAGAAGCTGTAACACTATCTACCATGCTATCAATTACAGAAGGAGCAAGCTGTCTATAGCTTATTTCCGTTGTGTTGACACATGGCATAGAGGAAACAATCTGCATAAATTTAGTAACAACATCATCTGAGAGGCATCTACTGTAGTAATATTTTTCTTTAGGCGCCAAATAGTCAGAAATAGTAAAATCAAAGGTTAACAGACAATGGTCTGACAGTACAGGGTTATGAGGAGACACTACCAGATTTTCTATTTGGGTGTTTTTATTTATTAGGGGTCCAAAGTGTGACATTGGTGGCAAAATTTAAAATTGGTCAAATCTGCACATGAAATTGACTAATCACTATCCAATTGTGTCAGGTTTATGAAACTATTAACTATTTTCGTAACGACATTCGCGTTCAGGAACTCTTGAGGATGAGCGCTCACTTCAACTACTTGTAAATGGAGACGTAAACGGGACACTCGGGCTTTTGTTTCCCCGTGTGCCAATGCACTTTGCAATGGCACACGTTTTACACGAAACAACTTCAACACTTCCAGTATTTTTCACGCATCAAAACTCATCAACAGCTACATTTTCATGACATATTAAGATGTGATAACGTGTATACATACCTTCAAATTCTCCCTGTTTGTTGGATAAGACGTAAAATCACAAAAGGCGTAAATGCGGGACACGGAAGTTTGGACCTTCGATTACTTCAATATAAAGTGACCACGGTTAATCCTCTCCACATGGGTTGAGCACATCCGGGGTAGAGAAAATAAAAGTGCTTTCCCAGGGCGCTCACCTCGCCAGACGGGGCTGCGCGCAGCCGACCAAGACCGAAGACGTAAATTTTTTAAAGGACACCATATTCGATGTGTCATAAATGTTTGAGATTTTATTGAAATATTCTACATCTGAGCTTCACAAAGACTGATCTCCTTTTTACGTGTATGGTTTGGGATTTGAAAGGTGCAAAGTGAAAAGCATCACCACTTCCTGTTTTCTCGTTACTTTACAGAATAACTTGCATGTTGCTGCGTAAATTCGGGGACACGGAAATTTACGTCGTACGAGTAAATTTGCAGGGGTCGCCGTACAAAAACCATAGATCCGATCCCATTGGGGAATGTTTTATTTTGAATTTGCATTACAACTCTGTTATCTCTTGCATAAATGAGTAGAAAGAGTTACTCAGAGATCACTTTACAGTACTTTGAAATTGATGCGATTTTCATGTCACACAAAAACTGGGAAAAATGAGGGGACACGACCAATAGTTTCGATTCTAACGGCAAAATCAATGATTTTTTTTTAAAATTGCAATGCAAGTCTGAAAGTCTTTTATGTTCCCTTGCATATTATAAAAACGAAACCGACATCTGCAAATTACAGAAAAAGAGAGAGCGCTTGAAAGTCGGATACCCCTGATATAGTGCACTGGACCCCCCCCCCCCCAAAAAAAAAACCCCACCCATTTCTATGCCATATAAGATAAGATAAGATAAGATAAGATAAGCCTTTATTAGTCCCACAACGGGGAAATTCCAGGATTGCAACAGCACAGGGATAGCAACACTCAGAGCAACAATCAGAAGGCAAGAAAAAAAACAAGCAAGCAAGAGCAGCTAATATACATATGTACATATTACTATAAAATATATATATACACACACACAGACACACAGTGCAGAGCATTGTAGCTGGATGGAATAAATATATGAATATATAAACACACAGTGCAGAGCATTGTAGCTAGATGGAATAAATATGTAAATATATAAACACCCACAGTACGGAGCATTGCAGCTAGGTGGAATAAATATATAGATATATAAAAACACAGTGCGGCGCATTGTAGCTAGATGGAATAAATATATAGATATATAAATATGAACACACCCAGTGCTGAGCATTGTAGCTAGATGGAATAAATATGTAAATATATAAACACACACAGTGCAGAGCATTGTTGCTAGATGGGATGAAACAGCATAACCCTCTACTTAGTTATCCTACATGGTATGATTATGTGCCCATACATATTCTCACCCTCCATAGCGACCGGTATTTTCCTAGTTGTATGCCGGAGGGGACCATTGTGTAAGTCTATTGCATCTTTTGCAGATGTTATGTCAGAACAAGGTCCAACGTGTGGTGGAGATAATGGGTAGAATTTCCTACTTTCTGAGAAAACCCCATCGAGTCTAATATTGAATTAAATGCCATATTAAGGCAATCACTATCTACATCTACATGTATATTAAAGTCCCCTACTATAATCATTCTATCTGATTTCAACACTAAATCAGCTAAGAATTCGGCAAATTCAGATAAAAACTCTGAGTAGGTTGATGGGGGACGATAAACTATGGCAAATAAAATTGGGTTTAGCCTAAACTTGCTAAAATGTCCAATACTGAGGACCAGGCCCTCAAAGGAATTATAACGTATTTTTTGCTTTACATTAACTAGTAATTTGGAATGGTAAATTGTTGCTACTCCTCCTCCACGGCCAGAACTTCTGGGATTTTGACAGTTTAAATAACCAAAGGGAGTTGACTCATTTAAACCAACAAAATCCTCTTGCCCTAACCAAGTCTCTGTAAGAGATATTAAATCAATCTGATGATCAATTAACAGATCATGGACTAGCAGAGACTTGGGAGTTAGAGACCTAATATTTAACAAACCACATTTAATTTTTAAATTATGAGGAGGAACAGAGGCTAAATCATTCAATTTAGAAGCTTCATGTTTATTATGAGTTAGGTTAATTTGGTAATTTGGTTTACACTTTGTGATTTGCAAATCACTGAATTCTGCTTTAATTTAGATTCGACGGAGTTCCCAAACATTTTTAGAATTGGGGTTGCATGTGTAATCAGTTAAAGATTTGATTTGTTTGGGTTCTGAGTACAACAAAGTGTACCACTACTTTACTTAAAAGTGTAGTTGTTACTGTTGTGTTGAAAGTTTTTGTTAAGTACATACAGGTCCTGATGTCCCTGATTTAATTTCACCTTACTGACCTGCATCTCCCATGGAGCTGAAGATGTTCTCGGTGACATCCAGAATGCGGTCGGTGGCTTCTCCGTGCCGGCCGATGGGATGGCCCCCACTGGCGTACTGTTTGATGTGTTGCAGAAGCTCATTGAGGGCTTGGTTGACGCCCGTGGCCGCCACTCCCACCTGTTTCAGGAGGCCCTCGTCACTGGTGGCCCCCTGTGATGCCTCCACGCAGCCCTCCACCGACTTAGCCACCAGCTTGCCCGCTTCAATCAGCTGCTCCTGACATACAGGGGAGCTGATGGTGGGAGCCACCACCTGACAGCAAGAAATAAAGTTACTGTAGGATAAACATCACAAAAAGAGCTGCAAACACATAAACTAGGACAGCTAAAAGAACAGTTCTCAGATAATCTGTAAAATTTTAGCAAGACGAATACAAGAAATTTTACCAAATATTATTAATCGAGATCAGAATGGCTTTATAAAGGGTAGACAAGGCTTCCATAATGTAAGAAGACTATTTAATATTATTTATTTTAATAAAGAAGCACCGGATACAGCTCTCCTATCATTGGACGCCGAAAAGGCCTTTGATAGAGTTGAATGGCCCTTTCTTTTTGAAGTCCTACAAAGGTTTGGACTTGGAAATAATTTCATAAAATGGGTTCAAATAATATACAATAATGCTACAGCAGAAATCCTAACAAATAACAATATTTCAAAACCAATAAAAATCAATAGAGGATGTCGACAAGGCTGTCCACTTTCACCTTTACTGTTTACTATGGCAATTGAACCTTTAGCGATAGCGATACGTTTACATTCACAAATATATGGAATTAAAGTTGGACCAACAGAACATAAAATCTCCCTGTACGCCGATGATATAATTTTGTTTATGTCGAATCTAAAAAAATCAATTCCAACCTTGTTGAATTTAATAAAGAATTTTGGGGAAATATCAGGATATAAAATAAATAAAACTAAATCTTCAATATTAATGCTAAATGAGACCCACAGAAATTACCCAGCCCCTGAGGTAAATCAATTCAATGTTGTAAATCAGTTTAAATATTTAGGAATCCAAATTATGCCTAAGCTAGAATCAGTCGCCAGTGTCAACTATGAAGCCTTAATGTCAGATATCAGTGAGTTAACTCAGAGATGGATGTCACTACCAATGTCGATGATCGGGAGAATCAATATACTTAAAAGTAATATTTTACCTAAAATACTTTATTTATTTCAATACATTCCCTTATCACCACCTTTAGATCTATTCTCAAGAATAAAAAAAAGTTAGTGGAATTTATATGGAACAACAGGAGGGCTAGATTACGTTTGTCTTTATTATATTTACCATTTGATCGTGGAGGTCTGAAATGTCCAAATTTTATGTTGTATTATTGGTCGGCACAACTGAGGTCTATGACATATTATTTTTCATCAAATGATCTCCCTCACTGGACTGAAATGGAATCATACAATTTACCTTTACCTCTTCCCATATTCATATACTCAGATTCGGCAAAAAAATTACAAAAACAAGTTAAAAATCCATTTGTAAAGCATATGATCAAAATATGGTGTGAAGCTAAAAACTATTTAAAAGAACCACAGTTATTGTCACAATTTAGTCCAATATGGGGTAATCAATATTTTAAACCAGGGAGAGCGGACGCTGTATTTAAAGTATGGAATTTAAAAGGGATACAAAAGATTCAGGATTTATATTTGCCATGTGCAGACAACATAATGTCTTTTGAAGAGCTGAGGATCAAATTTAATCTCAATAGAACACATTTTTTTAAATATCTTCAACTTAGAAACTTTATTCGATCAAATCAAAATAAAGCTCTCACTCGACCTATTTATTCATCCTTGGAAAAAATGATGATGAAAGATAGTAAAAGAAAGGGTATTATTTCAGAGTTTTATAACTCATTGACACTATCTTCAAGTGAAAATTCACTGAAAAGATTAAACTACTGGAAAGAAGATCTGCAAACTGAAATTTCAGAGGAACAATGGGAATTGGCTTGTACAGAAGCTCAAACCAAATCAATAAATGCACGCCTTAAATTGATACATTTCAAATGGTTAATGCGGATGTATGTTACACCGGAGGAGTTAAATAGATATAACAAAAATATACCAGATACATGCACAAAATGCATGGAAAGTAAAGGAACCCTATTTCATTGTTTATGGGAATGTAGATTAATAAGAATGTTTTGGGAAGAGGTGAGGGTAACAATTGAAAAAATAATCTCAAAACAAATCATATTGAATCCTAAACTGTTTTTGTTGGGTCTGTACCCAGAAAAGCATAATTTTAATAAAAGTGAAAGAACATTCATAGACCTCAGTTTGCTTAATGCCAAAAAATGCATTGCACTATTATGGAAAAAGACTCATAGACCAGATGTGACTCAGTGGTTAAGACAGATGTTAACAAACCTTCCATTAGAAAGAATAACATATATACTAAAATCAAAGGAAATTGTGTTTGAGAATATATGGAGACCTTTTATTGATTATGTAAAAAATTTAAACGTAACTCTTGAAGAAGAAGGTGAATGATGTGTGTGGACCTTGTAAATTCCAAACTGGTGAACATAATATGTATACTTATGTATTGGATTGTCTAGACTAAACAGAGGAGCATTGTTGAAGACTTGATTTTGTTGGTGGTTGTTGGTGTTTTTAGTGCATTTTTTTTTTGTAGTACTTTAGTGTTAGTGTTTGATTGTTTGTATCATGTTTGTTAAAAAAAAAAAAAAAAGGTTCAATAAAGATATTGTGGAAAAAAAAAAAAGAACAGTTCTCCATGGTGTCGTGACTATCTCACCACCCTACATATTCCATATGTATGGGGATTGATTCCCTCAGTGCAGCTGATGTGGATACTCTTTAAGACACATCACCTGTGGTGGCCACGCACTGATTAGCCCCCTAGCTATAAAGGTACCACTCATGCCTGGCTTCCTCGAGTCCTTGATTTCCATGGAGTCAGCAGACATAGTATTCATGAGAAAGAAGTGTGAAAAATACGCACTTGTAGGTGTGGGAGTTGTTTGGCAACAGTAGAGTCCACTTACCAGATAAGAAGAGAGCTGGTCTAGTGGCCCCTCTTGGGATTACTGTTGTCCCCCCACACAAGGGTGTTAAGGTGAAAGCCTGGCAGCTTGCCTGGTCAGTTTGGCTGACCGGCTAGCACAGCCATTTTCCGCATGAAATCCGACTTAGTCGGAGGACATGACGGAAGGCTTTCCCTCACACGGAAGGGTGAATAGCAGGGGTTGCCCAACACACAGAAAACTCTAAGCAGCAGAAGCTAATTACTTGATTAGGGTTGCTGCTTGCAAATAAACCTTACAAACCGGAGGGGAAGCAAACAGGGTTCAGAGTGTAGCTCAGGTGAATAAATGAATGAATGAATGAATCTTTATTTCGGATAGCTTAAAAGTAAAGGTAGCATGTTTGCACATCGTCTGATCAGCGGTTCAAACCATTTCTACAATCCGTCTATACAAGGATAAGTACGCTACTGAACCCACTAAAGAGAAAAGCAGGAAGAAAACTGAAATCTCATGTCCATAACGACCGGTATTAGTTTATGGGGTGTGATTAGTGCCACAAGCCTATCTCCCCTTAGAGTGGTGTAAAGTATGAGATATGGTTGCTGCCACAACCTCAACTCCACTTAGAACAGTACAAGAGAGTGAGAGGTGTTTTGTGCCATATGCACTTAGCATATTTGTAAAGAAACGGGGGAAGAGTAATATGGGGAGCATGCACGCATGGCTAGCAGGGATCCAGCATCATGCATGGACTGCTTTATACTACAGGCAGAGCATTTGACTGCAGATCAAGAGGTCTCCAGTTCAAATCTGGATACCTCCTTCCCTCATAAAAGGGTTAACACCAGTAATAGAAGCATTGAACTTAACAGCTGCTGTCTGTAACAGAGTTCAGTCAAAGCCTCACTCTCTAAAGAGGAGCAGCAGGGCGAAGCTGCCAAAGAGAGTGAGACAGTTCAAGTGTGGTTGGAAATCAAGATGAAGCCCTGCCCACTGCCCAGCGCCCCACCTCCCCTGTAATAGGGCAAGGAAGGTGGAACCTGATACAGGAATAACTGTTAGGGCATCTCAATTTGATGATGCGGGTATGAGCCATGCTCATCCCTTTTCAGTACCACTCCTCCCTGATGTGGAGGATATCGTGGTTAAAACAATTTGTTAGACCATCCAAAGCCCATCAATGGTCAGGTTTTTGCAGATGGCTGGCAAGTGTGCATGGTGGAGAAAGGATCGGCTGCGGGCAGCTCCCCCCATGGATCAAGGGCCTTTGTGTCACCATCTAGCTCTGTCCTCGGCAAGCTGAGTGCCTGAGCGAGAGCACTGGTACAAGGGATGCCATGCTAGCTAGGATGCATATACTATGGCTGTCCAGGGGTGGCTGATTAACACAAGCACAATTTTGGTGCTATACCAGCACCAACTGACTAGGCAGCTGGGGGAGGATGTAGACACAGTGGCTGAGATACAACAGGTTTCGGTGGGCCAGGCACCACCTCGGGCTAGTGGTAGAGGGGCTTCAGGTGTCCCCAGACGGCCCTGGTTGACCTGATCGTAAAAGCTCAGCAGGGTTTCCCTGGGGTAGCACTCAGATGGTAGACTGCCAGGGCATACCAGATCTGTGCTGGGTGATGCTTGTAGAGGTGCACCGTACACAAAACTCGAAGCATCGGATGATGAAGGTTGGTTACTACCTAATGACCTTATTTAACAACCTTAAAAAGGTGGGTTTTCATCTAGCATTGTCACACGCCCGGAAGGTCGTGGGTTCACGCACCGGCCAGGTCATAGAAAAGATTATATATACATAAAGGGTACTTTCCACCTTCTAGCTTGATGACATAATGGGCACAGAGCTATCAAAGGACTGGCCTCCCTCGGGGGGTGGGGGGGGGGGTGTCTCTCAGTCCCGGCTCCAGGGTGAAGATTGGGCCTCCCTGCTCAAGCTGCCTGTAGCACTGTGCGCCCTGTTTGGGCCAGATGCTAGCTTGATGTTACAGCAGGCTCAGGAAGCCCATCACTGTGCTCAAGAAGTGTCAGGCATGCTCAAGCAGGGCCACAGGGGGCGTACCCTGCCAATACCACAGTGTGGGCCACCGCAGCCACCTGCTTCGGCTCCAGGTGACTTCAGAGCCCATTTGAAGGCCACCCAGTGGGACAGGGCTGGACAGAGACCCTTGCGTGGTCTCTACTATGACCCAGGGCTATCGCCTCCAGTTCCTGTGCCGCCCTCCTCTGATGAGGCCAGCTACCTGGTGGTGACAGACCCTCAGCGAGGAGAAGTTCTGGAGGCAGAGATCTCCACCCTCATGGCAAAGGGGGTAGGCCCTACAGAACACATGCACAACAATGGCAAAGTATTTGCATTTCTTGTACCAATTAAGAAGTGAAATTAGATAATTTCCCACAAAAACCTGAACGTACCAGGGCACACTGGTTGAAAAACACTGCCTTAAAACACAGGGCCCAGGAGTTTCTCCAGTTCCTGCAGGAGTTGTTGGAGAATGGAAAGGCTCCCTCCACTTTGAGAGTTGTGGTGGCAGCCATAAAGCGGCCCGGATTGGCCCTCAGAAACCGGAGGAGGGTTGTGCACCCTTATTGCTCAGTTTCTCAAAGGGGCTCACAGGAGTACTCCCTGTCAGAAGCAACCCACCATTCCTCCATGGGATTTGGAAGTGGTATTGACAGCCTTGCAGCATGAGCCATTTGAGCCCCTGGGAACTGTAGGGCTGAGATGGCTTACTTTGAAAACTGTTTTTTGTTGACCATCGTGTAAGCAAAAAGAGTAAGGGAACTCCTCACCTTTTCAGTGCATGAGGAATGCCTACGTTGGCTGCCAGGGGATGCAGGAGCGATGCTCCAGCCGAATCCTGCATTTCACCCCAAGGTGGTGTCTGAGCCCTATGCCAGCCAGTCTATCAAGCTACGCCCTTTCCTTCCTCCTCGTGGAAATGAGGGTAGAGCAAGTGGGTAGTCACTATTGTGTCCTATCAGAGCCTTAAGGATGTACCTTTTCCAGACCCATGCCCACAGGGCAACAGACCAACTGTTTGTCTGCTACAGGCCTAATTGCCAGGGGACACCTGTCACAAAGACAGGGCTATCCCACTGAATTGTGGAGGCTATTCAGCAGGCGTACAAGAGGGCAGGTAGGCCAGCTCCAGCAGGAGTGTGTGCACACTCTACACAGGGTCTCGCCACCTCATGGGCTCTGTGGCGAGGCGCGTCTCTTTCAGAGATTTGTGCAGCAGCCTTATGGACATCAACCTTTATCAGGTTCTACTGTACGAACATGTGCTGGGATTAATACAGCAGGACAAGACCTGAAAGTAGTAGTAAGCCTCCAGGGCCAGAGCCCCATGGGTATCTTTGGCTGGAGTGATTCATTCCTTTCTTAACGCTGGGTGTGCCAGCCTGGGTTTTCACACACCTGCAGGCCATCTCAGCAGCTGGCCTCAGCATCTGGCAAGCCAGTTTGGCCTAGGCAGCATCTCTCACCAAGGCCACAGGCAAGTATACTTGTAAATAATTCCTTGTGGTGGTGAGCACATAGGTGAGCACATTGGTGGCGGTGACGTCTCCTTCAAACTCGTAGATGATCTCATACTCCCACGGGAGCAATAGGGTCTGCTGGTTTTCTTGCGGTGTCTTACAGGGTCTCCATACATACGGAATATGTAAGTTGGAGAGATAGTCTCGACACGATAGACAACAGTTGGTTACGGTGTAACCCAGGTTCTCTGAGTAAAGAAGACTATCTCTCCAGCTCCAAGCCACTCAGAAACACGTTCAAATCAAGGTTAACTGAGGAAGCCACGCATGCATGGTGCCTTTATAGCCAGGGGGCTAATCAGTGCGTGGCCACCACAGGTGATGTATCTTAAAAGAGTATCCATGTCAGCTGCACTGAGGGAATCAATCCCCATACATATGGAATATGTAGGGTGGAAAGATAGTCTTCTCCACTCTGAGAACCTGGGTTACAACATAACCAACTGTTCTCTTGGAAACAGAAATATGAGAAAAGTCTGTAACCTGCGGCTCTGGAGCTACCCATGCCTCTTTTGTCGATTATTAGCGGCTCTCTGTGGCTTATGTAAAAAAAAATACTAAAGAAAATCAAACTTTATGAAGAAAAATGATCTGCCCATACACTATTTCCAATATGTACAATGATAAGTGAAAGTGATCAAATTGATTTATTGAGGAGGAAGCACCAGGGAATGGGAAACTATAATGGAACTGGGGCTGCTCGGGGGTCCAGAATGTACGTCAGTCTACACTGTGCATGAGGTCTATAACTAGTTTGCACAAAGTTTAGATTAAAACTACAAAATGTACTGTTTCTACTGAAGCCAAACAGCATAATATGTGCTTTTGACTACACTGCATCCAGAAAGTATTCACAGCACTTCACTTTTTCCACATTTTGTTATGTTACAGCCTTATTCCAAAAGGGATTAAATTCATTCTTTTCTTCAAAATTCTACAAACAATACCCCATTATGACAATGTGAAAAAAGTTTTTTTTTTTAGATTTTTGCAAATTTATTAAAAATAAAAAAACTAAGAAATCACGTGTACATAAGTATTCACAGCCTTTGCTCAATACTTTATTGATCCACCTTTGGCAGCAAATACAGCCTCAAGTTTTTTTCTAATATGATGCCACAAGCTTGGCACACCCATCTTTGGGCAGTTTCGCCCATTCCTCTTTGTAGTACTTCTCAAGCTCCATCACGTTGGATGGGAAGCGTCGGTGCACAGCCATTTTCAGATCTCTCCAGAGATGTTCAATTGGATTCAAGTCTGGGCTCTGGCTGGGCCACTCAAGGACATTCACAGAGTTGTCCTGAAGCCACTCCTTCAGTATCTTGGCTGTGGGCTTAGGGTCGTTGTCTTCCAGTTCATGCCACTGAAAAAACATCCCCACAGCATGATGCTGCCACCACCATTGGCATGGTTATGAGCTGTACCTGGTTTCCTCCAAACACGACGCCTGGCATTCACGCCAAAGAGTTCAATCTTTGTCTCGTCAAACCAGAGAATTTTGTTTCTCATAGTTTGAGAGTCCTTCAGGTGCTTTTTGACAAACTCTCGGTGGGCTGTCATGTGCCTTTTACTAAGGAGTGGCTTCCGTCTGGCCACTCTACCATACAGGCCTGATTGGTGGATTGCTGCCGAGATGGTTGTCCTTCTGGAAGGTTCTCCTCTCTCCACAGAGGAACACTGGAGCTCTGACAGAGTGACCATCGGGTTCTTGGTCACTTCCCTGACCAAGGCCCTTCTCCCCCGATCGCTCAGTTTTAGATGGCCGGCCAGCTCTAGGAAGAGTCCTGGTGGCTCTGAACTTCTTCCATTTACAGATGATGGAGGCCACTGTGATCATTGGGACTTTCAAAACAGCAGAAATTGTTCTGTACCCTTCCCAAGATTTGTGCTTTGAGACAATCCTGTCTCTGAGGTCTACAGACAATTCCTTTGACTTCATGCTTGGTTTGTGCTCTGACATGCACTGTCAACTGTGGGACCTTATATAAACAGGTGTGTGCCTTTCCAAATCATGTCCAATCAACTGAATTTAACACAGGTGGACTCCAAATAAGCTGGAGAAATACCTCAGGGATGATCAGTGGAAACAGGATGCACCTGAGCTCAATTCTGAGCTTCATGGCAAAGGCTGTGAACACTTATGTACATGTGATTTCTTAGTTTTTTATTTTTAATAAATTTGCAAAAAAAAAATTCCACATTGTCATTATGGGGTATTGTGTGTAGAATTTTGAGGGAAAAAATGAATTTAATCCCTTTTGGAATAAGGCTGTAACATAACAAAATGTGGAAAAAGTGAAGCGCTGTGAATACTTTCCGGATGCACTGTATTTACTTCATCTGAAGATGCCTATAAGAAGGCAGCGAAGAGAACATATAAACAAAAGCAAAGACACTAAACAAGCACTAGCTAGTTAACTGTCCACGCAAGTAAAAAGACCAGACTAAATGCCTCTTTAAAAGTATGTATATAAACAATTACTGGTTGAAAAAAGCACATTTTGTTTAACAGCAAAAGACAATGAATCTATTATATTTCCACATCATGCTCACTGTTTGTGTGTTAGTTTGCAACATCCAAAGAATAGCAGTTGGGAGCTACTTGTATTTGTGTGCTGAAACTAGTCTTGATAGAATATAAGATTAAATACACAAAATCTTTTTCTTTTTTTGCTTATTTACATCAACTTATAAATTGCACTTGTGAAACTGTTGTATAAAAGCAATATTACACACATTGCTGTTCCATGCTCAAAATGGCTCTTTCCACATTAGCAGTAGCTGACCCCCGCCCTGTGGACATAGACTACCCACCCTGGTGCAGGCGACCAGCTGAGAGGTGGACAGAGCACACTGAGTTGCCGCTGCGATGACTCTGTTCTGCTGGGTGGAGTCCTCTGCCTTCTGGGCCACATTCTTAGCTCTGAGCACCAGAGCTGCTGCGGCGTTGGCCACAGCTTTAGCCAGGTGCATCAACATGTCCTGAAAATGGTAAACACACAAAGCAGTTAGCATGACCGATGACTAACCACAACAAGAAGATGAATCATCGTAGAGGATAACAGCATAAGATGTGATCACCAGAATTTATCTCATTGTAAGTTATTCAAAAATATGAAATCAGTTAATTAAATGTGAAATTATCAAGTCTTACAACAGCAGAGCAATAAAATGAAGAGGGCTTATTTGCTAAAACTTGATTAGATTTTATCTCTTTGAGGCTTCCTCCAGTGGAAAATGTTCTTTGGTGAGGCATTTCATAGAACTTTAAAACGCGGGCCCAATATTTACACAACAATTAGCCATCCATAAACCAGACTGTAAATGACGGCTTGATGAAATTACCCACACTGTGCTCAAATCTCCTGACTGTTGACCTTAAGCACAGTCTCGATGCAGACCCATCTAGGATGTGCATAAGGTCAAGGTCAGTGACCTAGGAGGAGTAAAGTTTTTTGTGAAATCATAAATGCCCAGATCTCCTGACTTTTGACAATGACCTTGACCTCAACCTGGATGCAGACCTACCTGAGGATCATTGTGAATGAGTTTGACGAGCATTGAGGCAATTGCCTGAGGAGAAGCGATTTTTCTGAAATCACATATGTAAGTGCCCAGATCTCCTGACCTTTGACCCTGAGTACAACTTGGATGCAGACCCACCTGCAATATGTGCATCATCAGTGTATAGCAAACCCCGGTACCAAGTTTCAAAACATTTGGAACAAAACTGTAGATGCTGATTTCACAAAGCAGGTGGGACAGACGGACAGATGGGCACGGCCATACCATAATCCCACTTTGGTTGTCAACTGGCAGGGGATAATAAAAAAAAAATGTGGTAGTCAAACTAAATCTTTTGTGTGTTTCAACAGATGATAAATATGTGGCTAATAGCAAATGACTGAGCTAGGCGTACATGTACCTACAGCATGTGGTCCGTCACTTTATTGTGTCCTCCCAAGTCACTTCCATTGTTTTCCAAGTATTTGCAGCACATTTGTCTATTTGTAACTGTTATGACTTTATGCAGCATCTGTGCACTGCTATGTTGATGAAGATATTTTCTTATTTTGATTTTATTTTGTCTCTTTGCAGCTATTTCCTGAAGCTGCAGCATGTTAAGCTCTCTGGGCCACCGTAACAAAGTCACTGTGCCCTGTAACAATTTGGGCTACTGATGTAGACCTTTTCTCTGGAGTTGTCTGAAGTGAATTTTGATAGGAAATAAAATTATGAATGACATACTGAATCATGATTATTTTTGGCTTAATTAATTACTGTCTTAATTAAGATATTGAGATGATTGGATTTTTAGAATTGAACTTGATCATGCTTTGTTTTTTTACCCGCACTTGACTATAAGGGGAGTCTCTCCCTCTGGAACCCCTGAAAGATCCTCTACCTATTAACTGTCAAAAACAGACATCAGACACAGATCACAGGTTTATAAGATATTCATTCTTCTGGTATTAAGGCACTGCAAACACAAAAAGGAAGATTTTTTTAAAAGTAAGTTTTCTTTGAACTTTGAGAGATCCAATTTAGCAGTTCAAAATAAATTCTAAAATGATATTTAACAAAAATTATATAGTGTATATGTGAAAGAATAAACTTGTACTTTTGTATTATGTCAAAAGCATTTAAATAGTAAATAAATACAATTTAAGTTGGAAAAATGTACATGGGGAAAAAAAGCTTTTACTATGAGAAAAATCTTGATAGGTTAAAGAAGATCTATGGAAAAAATGTTAAGATAAATCTATGACTTTAGCATTAAAAATGTGTTAACAAGAAGCAGTAATCTATTTTTCTCTGTTGTTTACATCACCCTCTAATGTGATTTTATTTAGAGGCCTTCAAGCATTTTTCCCACAGAAATGGCATATTACACATGCTCCCGATAGTCCATCCTAATTGGGTCTCCATACCCCAGTACAGGACTGACATTGAAGTTACTTCGAGATGGAGCCTAACACAAGCAAATTCCAACCCAAATACCACAAAAGCATAACAAGAAAAAAAGAAAATTCTGCTGTGGTGTGAAAATGCAAATTGAAATTCCACCATTTTACACCGATCCTCTGCAAGATTTTTGTTCTGCTTCAGCCACTTCAGGCAATATTTTCAGATGAAAGTGGGACAGTGTGAGCATGCTAGCATAAAGCTCATTTATGTTTCGGATAGTGCTGTCAAAGATAATGCGATAATAAGGATGCAAGTTATCAGTTAATTCATTAATCATTAGTTGATTCAGCTTATCAACTGGATTAATGATTAATTGGTAAGTGGCATTTTTCCTGAGAATCTGAATTTCCCTTGGTATCAGTAAGTGGTGGTTTTTGATATGGGCCACATGGGCGCTTACCAGTTAATGCAAGTTATCAGTTAATTCATTAATCATTAGTTGATTCAGCTTATCGAATGATTAATGATTAATTGGTAAGTGGCATTTTTCCTGAGAATCTGAATTTCCCTTGGTATCAGTAAGTGGTGGTTTTTGATATGGGCCACATGGGCGGTTACCCAGGGCAGCATTCTCTAAGGGGCGCCAATCATCATCATGTGATTAATTATAATTAAACATTTTTAATCAACTGAAAGCATTAGTTACAGCCTATATCAACACTACAAATTGTTTTAAATTCCCTATGAACGTCAGGTGTGATGCTCATAGTAGCTGTTGTAGTTAATGTTAGCCCCTTTCTTTCTGTACCAACATGAAATGTTTCCAAGCAAACATCACTACATGTCACCATTGTAGCACAGCTTTTTGCCAATCTTGATTGACATGCTGTTCTTGAATAGTGGTATATAAACTCGTATAAAATTTGACACTATTTATTTATTTGCCATTGTGACCTGAAAGTGACATAAAGTCCACTGGGACTAAGGTCTGTGTGGAAATTTCTCACCTGCTCAAATGTTTCCAATGGTGTGTTTATGCTACAAAAAACACGCTAAATCTGTTCAATCGAATTTTTGTGTGTAAAACGGAGTGCTTGGTATGATACAGCCCAAATGTAATCTCTGGCCAGCGATTCCATTCAGGTTCCATCACATCACAAAGCCTCATTTATATTTGACACTTGACCCCCAAGTTATACAAGTGGTATTGGATGTTTATAATGTTCTTTAGACAGTGAAAAACAATAAATTCTTGTTTAATTTAACTTTAAGCAGCAAAAATAGAAATCTCTGTTTGGTGCATTAAATCAAGATAAATCTACTTGTTTTTGGTTTGGTCACTAAAAATAAGATAAAATCACTGTCGCTTACACTGAACACGCGAGGCGCCTCACATACTAGCAAAAATGGCTGCAGCTGTTTAGTGACGCCACTTTTTGTTCACGCAGTGACGATGTGTCAAGGATAATGAAGACTTCAACGATAAAGGAGTGTTTTTATACTGCTTCTCCCTCTTGACCAACAGAGAACCAGCATGTATTGCAATCAGCATGGTCGCAAAGTATGAATATTTTTCGAACATTACACCAATTTCCTTTACAGATTACAGCTTTCTTTTCCATGGTATTCATTAAAAAAAAGAATATTGATGTCTGAATGAGTCTTCATATTTAAATGTTTCCTCATATACTACATAAAAATACATTTTTTTCTTTCCATTCCACTAAAACAAAAACAAGTGACATAAAAATTTGTCAAATAGTGAGAATGGACACACCTGGAACTGTGGATCCGTGTCCGTCTCTCCGATGTGAGTCAGCAGCTCTCCACTGGCCTGGCCCACATTTCCAGCAGCCTGCAGAAGGTTCTGACGAGGCTGAAACAAAAAGATATCATGTTGTGAAGTAGTCATTAAAAATGAAACAAAACAAAAAAACAAACTAAGTATGATCCAAAAGACTCATGATGAATATTACAACAAGGATGCAGTGCACCCCGCCTGGTATGGTGTTACCGGGGCCCCATCCCGGAGCCAGGCCTGGGGAAGGGGCTCAATGGTGAGCATCTGGTGGCTGGGTTTCTGCCCATGGGACCTGGCCGGACTCAGCCCGAAGGAGCTACATGGGTCCACCCTCCAGTGGGTTCACCATCTGCAGGAGGGACCATGAGGGTCTGGTGCTATGAGGATCAGATGGTGGGCAAAGGCAGAGACCTTGGCGACCTGATCCCTGGCTTCCTAAACTGGCTTTTGGGATGTGGAATGTCACCTCTCTGGTGAGGAAGGAGCCTGAGCTAATGCATGAGGTTGAGAGATACTGGCTAGATATAGTCGGGCTCACCTCAGCACACAGCTCTGGTTCTGGAACCAGTTTCCTGGAGAGGGGCTGGAGCTTGGCCTACTCTGGAGTTGCCCCGGGCGAGAGGCGGCGAGCAGGGGTGGGTATTCTTGTATCCTCCCACCTTGCTGCCTCGACATTGGAGTTCTCTCCGGTGGACAAAAGGGTTGTTTCCCTGCGCCTTTGGGTTGGGAAAGGCCCACAAATGATAGGCACATCATTTGTGCCTATGCTTTTTTGTGGAGGGTGCCACAGGAGTATGGGGTATCGGGCTAGTTGCTACGAGCTATCTGGTCTCTATGTGAGAGTTTGTATTGTCAACACTCAGTCGGATTCGTTTCCAGTGAGAACTGGACTCCGCCAGGGCTGCCCTTTGTCAACAAACCTGTTCATAATTTTTATGGACAGGATTTCTAGGTGCAGCCAAGGAACGGAGGGTGTCATGTTTGGTGACCACAGGATTTCATCTCAGCTGTTTGCAGATGATGTTGTCCAGTTGACTTCATCCAGCAATGACCTACAGGTCTTACTGGGACGGTCTGCTATGGAGTGTGAAGCGGCTGGGATGAGAATCGGCACCTCCAAGTCCGAGTCCATGGTCCTCAATTGGAAAAAGGTGGATTGTCCTCTCCGGGTTGGGGACAAGCTCCTGCCCCAAGTGGAGGAGTTTAAGTATCTTGGGGTCTTGTTCACGAGTGAGGGGAAAATGGAGCAAGAGATTGACAGACGGATCACAACAGCCTCTGCAGTGATGCGCACGTTGTACCGGTCTGTTGTGGTGAAGAGGGAGCTGAGCTCTAACGCAAAGCTGTTGATTTACCATTCCTACCCTCACCTATGGTCATGAGCTTTGGGTAATGACCGAAAGAATGAGATTGCGGATACAAGTGGCTGAAATGAGCTTTCTCCATAGGATTGCTGGACTCACCCTTTGAGATGGGGTGAGGAGCTCAGTCATCCAGGAGAGGCTCGGAGTAGAACTACTGCTCCTCCACATCGAAAGGAGCCAGTTGAGGTGGTTTGGGCATCTAGTCAGGATGCCTCCTGGACGCCTCCCATTTGAGGTGTTCCAGGCATGTCCCGCTGGGAGGAGACCATGGGGCAGACCCAGGACAGGCTGGAGAGACATGTCTCCCAACTAGCCTGGGAACATCTTGGTATCCTCTCTGAAGAGCTGGAGCAGGTGGCTGGGGAGAGGGACATCTGGGCTTCTCTGCTTGAACTGCTGCCTCTGTGACCCGGACCTCCAGAAAAGTGGTAGAAGATGGATGGATGGATGGATGGATGGATGGATGGATGGATGGATGGACAAAACAAAAAGCAAAATCATCCACTTCCCCTTCTGGTGGGCTAAAAGACTGTGGTTGGTTTGTACCTCTGTGTTTGCAGGTTGGGCAGTTTTGAGCATGTCCGACACTGCAGTGGCCAAGTTCTTTGCGGCACCTAGCAGCTGCTGCCCATTTCCTCCTTCATCCTCCATGAGAGCCGCCAGCAGTTTAACGCCCTTTGACATCTCTGTCAGGTTGGAGGAGATGGTAGTAACTGCACAGCCCACTGCTGTGTAGTCAGTCTCTGCAGGATCACCTGAGGACAGATACAGGAGGAGAAAACAACAGTAGTTATTGGTGGTAAAGGAACTTTTTACACAAATCAGATTCAGGTGAACTGTAGACTGACACAAGACAAACTCAAATAGTACTATAAATCCAAAATTATTTTTTCTTAGTCCAAAGAATATTAGGTGAGGTTTGCATTAAGGTGTAAATGTTTCTTAAAAGTGGTTTTAAGTCATTCTCTACCTTAGTAATTTTTCACCTGATGTCCTTTTCTGACTTTTGAACATTTTTCTAAGCAAGGATCACTTGACACATACAGCATATAGGAATGCACTGATTTTGGCATGCCAAGCTTAACTTTTACTTCCGTGAAAATCTTGATGTTTTAGTACCTAGAAAATGTTAGAACGATAAAGGCTTATAAAAGGACATCTCTGAATACCTAATTACCTCAACATATATCATTATATACATTCATGATACCACTAGTGTAATATTGATTTTATACAACAGTCAATGTTTATATGGAGCAAAAGAGTAGAATTTATTTTAGACTAGTATCACAATGTGGAAATGAATAGCTCCCAAATGCTACACGTGTATGTTACTAACACAAGCAATGAGCATAGAAAAAAAATGCAAAATAGCTTTATTTTCATTTTACAGATATAGTCAGCAAAATCTGCTGTTTAGTCATTGTTTATCTGCACACTTTTCCATCGGCCCAATCTCTTTAGTTGAGGGGCCTCAACCTCTACTTTTGATTACGTTTTTTTTGTCATCTTCTAAAACCCATCTTCAGATGAAGACTCCGTAACTTTTTTAGTGAGGGCCCAGGTTTGCGTTTCCGGTGGGCCAGAGGTCTGGAGCAGAGCCAACACACTAGCTACATGGGTGGATATTCAATTTCCTTATTGGGGGAATGACACTATAAGTATAATAGAATAGAATAGAATAGGCTTTATTGTCATTGTACAGTACAAAGAAACTGTGGGTGTTCCACCAGGCTACTGCGCAATAAAGTAAGAGAGAAGAATTTGAATAAAACAGTTACAGAATACACGATTCAACATACGACTGAAATAAAAATAAAAATAGCCCACAGGTATATACACAGGTATGGTAGTGGCTGGAACTATGGATGAAACTTAATTGTAGTCAGTCACAAGTTTACAAGAAAAAAGTTGGAAATTTATAAATGTATTATTGAAACAAGGGCACTCTGAGGCGAGTGCAATATCCCCTGCCTCCATTTTCTTTGACGATCCTGATACTGACAGAGAGCAGTTTTCAACTTTTCAATATAAATACTGTGGCAGAACCAAATTATGATAAGCCCATCATCCATGAATATACAAAAAAGTATACAACCCACAGCTGTAGAGCAGGATCCCGTGGTGAACATGTGTAGCAAGTATGGTGACCCTAGAGAGATTTACATTTTCTATAGAAAGAGATCATAGGGAGTGCCAACCTTGACCTTGACCTTTTGACCTCAAACTTGTAGTCAGAGGTTATGGCCTCAGAGTAAACCTGTGTACTAGGTTTGGTGGCCTTAACTTTCTCTGTTGTTGAAATATACTTTATAAAGCATTTTGATGTCAACCTTTGACCTTGTGACCCCAAAACCACAGACACACTTCAGGGTCACAGGGTGAACCTGTGTACCAAGTTTGGTGGCCCTAGCTTTACTCGTACTATGCACTTTATAAGGCATAAAAAAATGCTAACCTCGACCTTTGACCTTTTAACCCCAAACCTATAGTCAGAGGTCAGGATCCCAAGGTAAACCTGTATAGCAGGTTTGGTGACCCTAGCTTTCTTTGTTTGTTGTTGTTTCTTTGATATAGTTTATAAGCAATTTTGATGTTGACCTTTGACCTTGCGATCTCAAAACCACAGTCATACTTCAGGGTCGCAGGGTGAACTGTGTACAAAGTTTGGTGACCCCAACTTTATTCGTTGTACAGTAATAAGGCATAGGGGATGTTAACCTTGACCTTTGACCTTTTGACTGCAAACCCATAGTCTGAGGTCACAATCCCAACGTGAACCTGTGGACCAAGTTTGGTGGCCCTAGCTTAACTCGTTTTATAGTAATAGTACAAATGGAATGTTAACCTTGACCTTTGACCTTTTGACCCCCAACCCATAGTCAAAGGTCAGGATTCCAAGGTAAACCTGTGTACCAGGTTTGGTGGTCCTAGCTTTAGTCGTTTTATAGTAATAATAAGTGTAGCATTTACCATAGTGCAACTGCAATGTTAACTTTGAGCTTTGACCCCTTGACCCCAAACCCACAGTTAGGTGAGGGTGTAAGTCGTCCAAGATGTGTATTAGGTACAACTATTATATTTATTTGAAAAGCCTACATTATTTCTTTCAGTTGTTATTGTGTTGAGAAGATTTAGGGAAAAATCTGACCTCTGAAATTTGACCTCAAGGTCATCCAATGAGAGTGAAATTACAATACGCACATCATCAGAGTATATCAAACTATGGTACCAAATTTTTAAAAAATCAGAACAAAACCATTGGAGGAGGTGATTTCACAAGACAGTTACTGTCTATGAAGTGAGGTGAAACAGAAGGTCATAGGTCAGGGACTACAATTCCCGCAAAAATCATCCGATCAGAACCAAATTGCAACATGTGTATCCTCAGTGTATATCAAACCATGGTGCCACAACAATCAGACCAAATCTGTAGGAGAAGTTGATTTCACAAGAGTGGGGCAGACAGATGGACGGGCGGACAGACTGATCCATAACATAAGCCCTCTTCGGTCTTCGCCCAAAGGACTCTTTAACCCCTTTGGGCTTTGGGGATAAAAAGTTACAAATTTATGAGAAAAGCTGCAAATTTTAAAGAAAAAATGCATTCATGCTTAGTGATGATGCTTCAAATGCATTTTATTCAGTTATGTAACATGATGTAGTTAATGATGATTTTTTTGGGGGGGGGCAGCATGTCCCCCATACCCCCTTGATTTACACCTATGACATACTGAGGGAAATGCGGCTCACCAGGCTGTCCATGCCATGGAAGGAGCTGGATGAATGCGGCAACTTTTTGTAAGGCTTGGCTGCTCATTCATCGGGGGTGATGAGATGATTTTGTATCCTCACTTTGGAGTTCTATGGATGGTGCTGGTCAGTCAGGCCGTACCTGGTCTCATGGTGGCGTGTGTTTTTCTGAGCGTTCCTCTTTGGGCTCTCGATTTTTTCAGTTTGACCTTCCTTTTTTTTTTGGCTAGTGCCGGCTTTTGGGGTGGTGTCTGGTGCTCATTCTAGACTTGCTAGGCAATGGCAGATGGGTAGACCAATGGCAGTTCGGCACGGGCACATGCCGGTAATGGGCGTGCTTGCAAGCGTGGGGTTGGTGGTGGCGGTTCGGCAGCACTGCTTGGAACACTGAGTGAACACACGCACAGAGACATTGCGATGGGCGCTCCCACACATGAGGCAGGTGCCACTCAATGCACATACGCATTGCTGGCATTCAGTCACTTTGGCAAAGCAGCAAAGTTGGTAAGCACAGTGCAGCACACATAACTTAATGTGACACATATTTGGGTCCGGACTGGTTTATGGTTGGAACTGTTGAAGTTAAGGTACACAACATTACAAATCTCACATGTTATAGATGCTGGGATAGGCTCCAGACCCCCCGCGACCCGAAAAGGATTAAGCGGAAGAAGATGAATGAATGAATGAATGCTGAAAGGGAGATGACAGATACAGTGGCGTGAAAAAGTGTTTGCCCCCTTCCAGATTTCTCATTTTTTTGTATGTTTGTCAGACAAATGTTTCAGATCATCAAACAAATTTAAATATTAGACAAGGATAACACAAGTAAACACAAAATGCAGTTTTTAAATGAAGGTGTTTATGATTAAGGGTAAAAAAAAAAAAAATCCAAACCCACATGGCCCTGTGTGAAAAAGTGATTGCCCCCTAAACCTAGTAACTGGTTGGGCCACCCTTAGCAGCAACAACTGCAATCAAGGATTTGTGATAACTGGCAATGAGTCTAGTACAGTGCTGTGGAGGAATTTTGGTCCACTCATCTTTGCAGAATTGTTATAATTCAGCCACACTGGAGGGTTTTCAAGCATGAACCGCCTTTTTAAGGTCATGCCACAGCATTTCAATCAGATTCAGGTCAGGAGACTGACCTGAAGACTAGGCCTAGAAAACTAGTCCACACCAAAGTCTTCATTTTGTTTTTCTTAAGCCATTCAGAGGCGGACTTGCTGGTTTGTTTTCAATCACTGTCCTGCTGCAGAACCCAAGTGCGCTTCAGTTTGAGGTCACGAACAGATGGCCGGACATTCTCCTTCAGGATTTTTTGGTAGACAGTACAATTCATGGTTCAGTTTACCACAGCAAGTCTTCCAGGTCCTGAAGCAGCAAAACAGCCCCAGACTATCACACTACCACCACCATATTTTACTGATGGTATGATGTTCCTTTTCTGAAATACCGTGTTAATTTTACACTAGATGTAATGGGACACACACCTTCCAAAAAGTTCAGCTTTTGACTCGTCAGTCCATAGAGTATTTTCCCAAAAGTCTTGGGGATCATCAAGATGTTTTCTGGCAAAACTGAGACAAGCCTTTATGTTCTTTTTGCTCAGCAGTGGTTTTTGTCTTGGAACTCTGCCAAGCAGGCCATTTTTGCCCAATCTCTTTCTTACGGTGGAGTCATGAACACTGACCTTAACTGAGGCAAGTGAGGCCTGCAGTTCTTTGGATGTTGTTGTGGGGCCTTTTGTGACCTCTTGGATGAGTCGTCACTGCGCTCTTGGGGTAAATTTGGTCAGTCGGCCACTCCTGGGAAGGTTCACCACTGTTCCATGTTTTCGCCATTTGTGGATAATGGCTCTCACTGTGGTTCGCTGGAGTCCCAAAGCTTTACAAATGGCTAGAAAATTGAACTCAGCTTTCAAAGATGTGATAAACCACAGTTAATTTATGTTTTAACAGGGGGGCAATCACTTTTTCACACAGGGCCATGTAGGTTTGGAATTTTTTTTACCCTTAATAATAAACACCTTCAATTAAAAACTGCATTTTGTGTTTACTGTATTATATTTGTCTAATATTTAAATTTGTTTGATGATCTGAAACATTTAAGTGTGACAAGCATACAAAAAATGAGAAATCAGGAAGGGGGCAAATACTTTTTCACACCACTGTATATGAGAGATATCTGGTGAAGCATCTGAGTATAGTTATCAGGAAATACAGTAACCTCTGGAACCCCTTTTGTGATTGGGACTGTCTTATAAACACATTCATATATACGTATATATAAATGCAGCACCTCCACTTGGTAGAAGTAACAGAGCGGCTTTAGACAGACAATACATACCAACAAAATCTCATCTAGAATTTACGTTCTTCTGTCTTTACATGTCTTACATTGCCCTCATTCATATCCACCAAGGAAAAAGGGAAATACATAAGTCAACATTATGAAAAATGGTAGCTATCTACAAATTAAAAAAAAAAAGACATGGTTTCAAATTGAGAGTGCACAGTATAACTTAAGGTATATTTTTCACAAATCAAGGATTATGTAATGTTATCTTCTTCCTGTGTAAAGATATGTATGTGGTATCATCATCTCTGCAAATACACAACATCAACAGTTCATGTCTCCCATCTACCTGCAGTGAGGTTGACCATGGAGGCCGTTCCTGCTGTGATGGCGTCCACCTGGGAATGGATCTCATGTTTGGACTCATCCATCTTGTTCTTGCGCCAAGCTTGGGACGCCTTTAACCAAAGTTGAAAAAAACAAAACAAAACATCATAATAGAAAGATATAGAACAGACTATTCTAGACTGATTTCTTTCCAGCTTTCAGTCTATGTCATCAGAGTAAAATCTCACAGCATCTGTTCCTAGTGGAGGAAGGGTATCAAAGTCATCCAGAGCAGCTTGAGCGGCCTGAACAGCCTGCATGCTGGAGTTGATGGTTCCAGTCAGGGCTTGCTGTGCTGAGGTCTGTGGAGACAAAAAAAAATCTTTTTATTATTATTATTATTTTATTTTAAAAAACCCTGATATTTCTGAATTTCAGAGTTCCAAAATGTGTTCAATTTAAGGCAGTCCTTCTAGGCTCTCATTAGTGACAATTTTCAGTTCCTAGAACATTCCCGTACCCTTTGCAGAACATTCTGACAGGGTAATTCAGTTTTCTTAACATTCCCTTAATGTTATGTGTTTGTTGTCTCTGTGTTACCAGTGGTGGCATGTGTCCCCGGTGCATCTGTCCACTGGTGATGTGTTGTTTGGCCTGGGGCATTGAACCCATCTGGAAACTCTCTGGGCCCCCAGCTCCAGAGCGCATGATGGCGGGCAGAGCCACTGAGCCTGTCTCCACCCTCCCCACTTTGTTGAACTGCTGCTGCAGCACTGTGGACCTAGAGCGAGGACAGGAAAGCAGGAAAATAAATACAAAATGCTACTACTCTGGGTGTCATTCTATGTAGGGCTGGCACAAACACACTTACTTTTTGGGTGAAACAGAGTCTTCAAGCATGGTTGATTCTTCGTCTCCCTCCAAGCCAAAGTGGTCTTTGCTCTTTTTCTGTTAATATTCAGAATTGTTTCAGTACATTACACAATAAAATTATGATTTTAAAAAATCCTCATTCCTAATAAAAGGTCATATAGTAAAAGAAAAATGCACCCCAGCTCTTTAAATTAAGCAGCTATTCTGACAAACTGGAAATATTTAAAGAGTAACTTGTATAAATACTGTGCAGCATCCCCTCTTCTTTTAACAGCCTATAAATGTCTGGGAACTGAGGAGACCAGCTGCTGGACCTCTGTAAGATGAATATTGTCTGATATAAAATTCTAGCTGCTGAACAGTCCTCTGTTGTCTTTGATTGTCTCCAGATTCACAAAATCTTTTGACGGCATTGTAAGGCTGGGCATTTTAACCATAAGTCAGTATCATGGTTAACTGACCCTTTAATGTCAATTTTTTTGTTTGTTTTTTTTCTCCCTTCTTACTGACAAGGCTCATAATTAAGCAATATTCCATAAGAACGTGGCATCATATCGCTGTGGTGAGGTAGTAAATGAGCATAATGTATTAAAGAACAAGCCTACTGTCATGTCACACACACAATAAACATTGTCCAGTGTTTATAACACATATCTCTTGATGGTTTGTGGGTCACGTCACATGCGCGGCTGCTAATTAGCTTGTTAGCTGCATTGGGGGAGTCCTTTATGCACTCATCATTGTGTTACCACCACACAGCAATTATGAGTCTCTTATTGGGTTCTTAAAAATAGTCTTAGCTTGTTCAATTGTTTTGTTCATTCCCTATGTAAAACGGTTGAGATGACACAGATAGCCGTCAGAGGCTAACAGCGACTTAGCTTCTGCTCCTTTTAGTGTTAGTATCTGTGCACTTTGCTCACTTTTTCCTGGCATCTTCAGATGAAATACACTGTATTCAAAATTATTATGCAAATTATATTTGTCTCTGACTTTTCTAAATAGTCGATGCAAATGACAGTCAATATATTTTCATCAAACGTTAGAGCATAATTCAAATTTTATTGAACAAACCTCCCAAAGATAACTATTTTTTGCAAAAATAAAAAAGGTCAAAATGCACTGTTCCAAATTATTTTGCACAACAGAGTTTCAAAACATTTTCTTGGTTGTAAAAAACTGAAAATGGTCATTTGTTGAATTTGCAGCATTAAGAGGTCATATTTACTGAAATCAAAAGCTATTTCAATCAAAAACATGTTAACAGGCCAAGTTACATGTTAACAAAGGACCCCTTCTTTGATATAGCCTCTACAATTCTTGCATCCATTGAACTTGTGAGTTTTTGGAGCGTTTCTGCTTAAATTTCTTTGCAAGATGTCAGAATAGCCTCCCACAGCTGTTGTTTTGATGTGAACTGCCTTCCACCCTCATAGATCTTTTGCTTGAGGATGCTCCAAAGGTTCTCAATAGGGTTGAGGTCAGGGGAGGATGGGGGCCACACCATGAGTTTCTCTCCTTTTATGCCCATAGCAGCCAATGACACAGAGGTATTCTGCATGAAGATAATTTTGTTTTGGAAGGTACAGTTCTTCTTTTTGTACCATAGAAGAAAGTGGTCAGTCAGAAAGTCTATATACTTTGCCGAGGTCATTTTCACACCTTCAGGGACCCTAAAAGGGCCTACCAGCTCTCTCCCCAGGACTCCAGCACAAAACATGACTCTGCCACCTTCTTGCAGACACTGGAGCCTTGTTGGAACATGGTGACCATCCACCAACCATCCACTACATCCACCTGGACCATCCGGAGCTGCACGGCACGCAACAGTAAACAAGACTGTTTGAAAATCAGTCTTCATGTATTTCTGGGCCCACTGCAACCGTTTCTGCTTGTGAGCATTGGTTACGGGTGGCCGAATAGTAGATTTATGCACAACTGCAAGCCTCTGGAGGATTCTACACCTTGAGGTTCGTGGGACTCCAGAGGCACCAGCAGCTTCAAATACCTGTTTGCTGCTTTGTAATGGCATTTTAGCAGCTGCTCTCTTAATCTGATGAATTTGTCTAGCAGAAAGCTTCCTCATTATGCCTTCATCCGCACAAACCCGTCTGTGCTCTGAATCAGCCACAAATTTTTTTTTCCACAATATCTTTATTGAACCTTTTTTTTTTTTTAACAAACATGATACAAACAATCAAACACTAACGCTAAAGTACTACAAAAAAAAAAAAAATGCACTAAAAACACCAACAACCACCAACAAAATCAAGTCTTCAACAATGCTCCTCTGTTTAGTCTAGACAATCCAATACATAAGTATACATATTATGTTCACCAGTTTGGAATTTACAAGGTCCACACACATCATTCACCTTCTTCTTCAAGAGTTATGTTTAAATTTTTTACATAATCAATAAAAGGTCTCCATATATTCTCAAACACAATTTCCTTTGATTTCAGTATATATGTTATTCTTTCTAATGGAAGGTTTGTTAACATCTGTCTTAACCACTGAGTCACATCTGGTCTATGAGTCTTTTTCCATAATAGTGCAATACATTTTTTGGCATTAAGCAAACTGAGGTCTATGAATGTTCTTTCACTTTTATTAAAATTATGCTTTTCTGGGTACAGACCCAACAAAAACAGTTTAGGATTCAGTATGATTTGTTTTGAGATTATTTTTTCAATTGTTACCCTCACCTCTTCCCAAAACATTCTCATTAATCTACATTCCCATAAACAATGAAATAGGGTTCCTTTACTTTCCATGCATTTTGTGCATGTATCTGGTATATTTTTGTTATATCTATTTAACTCCTCCGGTGTAACATACATCCGCATTAACCATTTGAAATGTATCAATTTAAGGCGTGCATTTATTGATTTGGTTTGAGCTTCTGTACAAGCCAATTCCCATTGTTCCTCCGAAATTTCAATTTGCAGATCTTCTTTCCAGTAGTTTAATCTTTTCAGTGAATTTTCACTTGAAGATAGTGTCAATGAGTTATAAAACTCTGAAATAATACCCTTTCTTTTACTATCTTTCATCATCATTTTTTCCAAGGATGAATAAATAGGTCGAGTGAGAGCTTTATTTTGATTTGATCGAATAAAGTTTCTAAGTTGAAGATATTTAAAAAAATGTGTTCTATTGAGATTAAATTTGATCCTCAGCTCTTCAAAAGACATTATGTTGTCTGCACATGGCAAATATAAATCCTGAATCTTTTGTATCCCTTTTAAATTCCATACTTTAAATACAGCGTCCGCTCTCCCTGGTTTAAAATATTGATTACCCCATATTGGACTAAATTGTGACAATAACTGTGGTTCTTTTAAATAGTTTTTAGCTTCACACCATATTTTGATCATATGCTTTACAAATGGATTTTTAACTTGTTTTTGTAATTTTTTTGCCGAATCTGAGTATATGAATATGGGAAGAGGTAAAGGTAAATTGTATGATTCCATTTCAGTCCAGTGAGGGAGATCATTTGATGAAAAATAATATGTCATAGACCTCAGTTGTGCCGACCAATAATACAACATAAAATTTGGACATTTCAGACCTCCACGATCAAATGGTAAATATAATAAAGACAGACGTAATCTAGCCCTCCTGTTGTTCCATATAAATTCCACTAACTTTTTTTTTATTCTTGAGAATAGATCTAAAGGTGGTGATAAGGGAATGTATTGAAATAAATAAAGTATTTTAGGTAAAATATTACTTTTAAGTATATTGATTCTCCCGATCATCGACATTGGTAGTGACATCCATCTCTGAGTTAACTCATTGATATCTGACATTAAGGCTTCATAGTTGCCGCTGGCGACTGATTCTAGCTTAGGCATAATTTGGATTCCTAAATATTTAAACTGATTTACAACATTGAATTGATTTGCCTCAGGGGCTGGGTAATTTCTCTGGGTCTCATTTAGCATTAATATTGAAGATTTAGTTTTATTTATTTTAATATCCTGATATTTCCCCAAAATTCTTTATTAAATTCAACAAGGTTGGAATTGATTTTTTTAGATTCGACATAAACAAAATTATATCATCGGCGTACAGGGAGATTTTATGTTCTGTTGGTCCAACTTTAATTCCATATATTTGTGAATGTAAACGTATCGCTATCGCTAAAGGTTCAATTGCCATAGTAAACAGTAAAGGTGAAAGTGGACAGCCTTGTCGACATCCTCTATTGATTTTTATTGGTTTTGAAATATTGTTATTTGTTAGGATTTCTGCTGTAGCATTATTGTATATTATTTGAACCCATTTTATGAAATTATTTCCAAGTCCAAACCTTTGTAGGACTTCAAAAAGAAAGGGCCATTCAACTCTATCAAAGGCCTTTTCGGCGTCCAGTGATAGGAGAGCTGTATCCGGTGCTTCTTTATTAAAATAAATAATATTAAATAGTCTTCTTACATTATGGAAGCCTTGTCTACCCTTTATAAAGCCATTCTGATCTCGATTAATAATATTTGGTAAAATTTCTTGTATTCGTCTTGCTAAAATTTTACAGATTATCTTAAGGTCGGCGTTTAATAGGCTTATTGGTCTCATATTTTCACATTTATTAGAGGGCTTACCTGGTTTTGGCAGCAGTATAATTAAGGCATTATTTATGTATGATGGTAAATTATTATTTTGAAATGCTTCTAAAACCATTTCCAAAAAAGGTTTTATTAATTTATTCTTAAATTTTTTATAAAGGTCAACTGGAAGACCATCTGGTCCTGCACTTTTTCCTGATTTCATATTATCAATGGCTAGCCCAACTTCTTCTTGACTAATTTTAGACTCCAATATCTCCCTGTTTTCATTTGGTATACACGGTATAGATAGTTCGTTCAAAAACCCATTTAGTTTTGTTAAATCAGGTTCATTTTTGGTATCATATAATTTTTCATAGTAATCTCTAAAGGCTCTATTAATTTCTAAAGGATCTATAACTACCTGTCCTTTACTTATAATACTGGTAATTGGTGTTTTAATTTCCAATTGTTTAATCTGCCATGCTAATAATTTTCCTGATTTTTCACCTTGTTCATAAAAAGATTGTTTCAATCTTAGAAGACTCGAGGCAGCTCTATTCGCTGATTTTTTGTCGTATTCAGCTCTCAAAATCAGTAATTCATTCTCCAACCTTGGGTCACTTCCTGCATACACTTTTTCCTGAAGACTTTTTATTTTATGTTCCAATTTAGCTCTCTCCTCTCGAGTCTTCTTAGATTTTGATCCTGTATAACTAATAATATGTCCCCTAATAAAAGCTTTGAAAGCCTCCCACTTTACACATGCTGATGTTTGTGTAGTATTGATGTCAAAGAACTCGTCTGTTTTTCTATATACTTGACAAATTCCTCATCCTGAAGCCATTTATGCTGAAATTGCCATCTACCTGATTCCTTTGTCAATTTTTTATCTACATATATTAGACAACAGGGTGCATGATCAGAGATCACGATGTTATCATAAAAGCAGTTTTGAATCTTGGACCTTAATTCTGTGGAAATCAAAAAATAATCAATACGTGAGAATGTCTTGTAGGTACTGGAATAACAAGAATAGGCTTTAACTTGTGGTTTCATTTCTCTCCATATATCTAACAATCTCAATTCTTTCATAAAATGATTAATAGTCATCCTACATCCAATGTGCGTACAATCCAGTCCTGTTGATCTATCCACACCTGGATTCAATGTACAATTAAAATCCCCTGCTATTATATGTTGCCCTGTAAGTGATGATAAGATGAGAAATAAATTAGCAAAGAACTTCTGATCATCTATATTGGGACCATATAAGTTCACAAGATTTATATTTTCTAATAGCAAAGAACCTTGAATAATTACATATCTTCCAAATTTGTCTCCAATTACATTTTTCACTTGAAAAGGAACTGATTTATGTATGAGAGTCATAACTCCCCTGGCTCGGGATGAAAATGAAGAGGTGAATACACTTCCCTGCCATCTACTCCTAATTCTTTTAACATCCTCCTCTATCAGATGAGTTTCTTGTAAAAACACAATTCTTGAACCCATGTCCTTTATTTTATTCATAACTTGTTTAAGTTTTTTTAAATTTTGTAGACCTCTGCAATTCCATGAAGTTAAATTAAGATTAACACTTTGGTCCATGATCAATAGAGAGTTTGGGATTACCTTGCAGTGTAAACATGCTCATACAGAGAAGCAAAAACATGAGTGGTTGAACATTCATCCTACAAACTACACACAAACAAATTTCCCCTTCCCACACTTGTGGCAAACCCCCCAAAATCAAAAGAAAAATTCTGTCTCCCGATATAGCCATCGACCGTTCCACACCCACGGGGAACAGCCTAAGCCACTCCTTCTTCATCCTCCCAATCACCCTAACTCTACTGCTTTTAATGACGTAACATTAACTCTCCTCTGTAGTTTTCCAACTTAACTCCAAAATTTTTAACAACTTTGTACATCATAGTTTTTTTTTTTTGTTTGTTTTGTTTTTGTTTTGTTTTTTTAATATATAATACAATCTATATTTTGTAAACTTACTATTTACTTCAAGTCAGTCAGATGCCTGTGCAAATGCTTAATTATTCTACCTTATATTTTGCTCATGCTTAGCTCCCACCAGTCTCTTCTTCTTCTTTGATCTTCTTGATGAACTCCTGCGCCTCCTCTGGGGTCTTGAAGATGTGGGTTCTGCCCTCATACGTGGTCAGCAGTCTCGCAGGATAGATTACACCATGACGAATCCCAAGGTTGCGCAGCTCCTTACGTACGGGATCAAACTGCTTCCTCAATTGCTGGATTCCTGTACCCAAATCTGGGTAGAACCGCACCTGCTGGTCCTGGTGTTTAATCTCTCCTTTTTTAGCTCGTGCAGCGTTGAAGATCTTCATCCTGTCTCTGTTGCTAAGAAACTTCATAATTAAGGTCCTCGGCGGTCCCTTATCTCTCCGTGGGCCAATACGATGTGCTTTTTCCAGAACCACTGCTGATTGCAACTCCTCGCTGCCCAGCACCTCCGGAATCCACTTTTCCAGAAAGGAACATACGTCCCGACCTTCTGATTCCTCTGGAAGACCCACCAGCCTCAAATTATTCTGTCTCGACCGAGATTCCAAATCCAAAATATTATCTTCCAGAGATTTATTTTTTTTTTCCAAAGTGCGCACCTTTAATTGAAGACGGGTGACGTCATCTTCAGCACTAGCGAGACGGAGCTCCATCTGCGCCGTTCGTTCTACACAGTCACCCAATTCCTTTCTTATTCCTTCCAACGCTGTCATAATCCCATCAAATCTAGAGGAAAAGTCCGCTCTCATTGAACTCATGGCAGCCATCAGCGCATCTGCGCCATTCCCCGCAGATATCGCAGCGTTGCCAGCCTCCTCCGCCATATATGGAGTTTTGTTTACTGCGTCACAGACCTGAAAGTCCGTTAATTTGGACTGTTTCGGCAGCTCGCTTTTTCCTTTTCCTGGTTTTCCAGCCTTAGGCTTCGCCGACATATCTTCGCCCAAATGCTGGGATACGTTCTGTCCCAAATGAGAGAGTTATTTGCCGATTTTTTTTTTTTCCAGGAGCAGAGCAGAGCGAGACACGTCCGTCCTACGTGGCAGCCATAACCGGAAGTCATCAGCCACAAATTTGATTTTTTGATTTCTTTTTTTTTTTTTTGATTTTGTGCACTTTATTGATCCCCAGAGGGGAAATTCAGGGCATCCACCTGGATGAATGAAGCAGCCACGGTACAGCGCTATCCCTTCACCATTCACACACACATTCACACCTAGGGCCACTTTAGAGTGTCCAATTAACCTAACCTGCATGTTTTTGGCCTGTAGGAGGAAACCGGAGAAATCCCGGAGTAAACCCATGCAAGACATGGGGGAGAACATGCAAACTCCACACAGATCACTGTTGGTCAGGGGCTGGGATCGAACCAGGGATCCCATGGCCAAGAGTGAGTTGCTGTGCTGCCACAGTGCTAACCACTGTTCCACCGCACCTCCCAAATGTGTGACGTTTTTTGACAGCAGAGAGAACCTTTTCTTTCCCATACTGCCTGAAACCTGTGGCATGCTTAATAATGTGGAACATCCTTCTTAAGTAGTTTTCCTTTAATTGGGCTCACCTGGCAAGCTAATTATCACAGGTGTCTGAGATTGATATCAGTGATCCAAAGAACCCTGAGACACAATACCATCCATCCATCCATCTTCTACCACTTTTCCGGAGGTCCGGGTCGTGGAGGCAGCAATTCAAGCAGAGAAGCCCAGACTTCCCTCTCCCAAGCCACCTACTCCAGCTCTTCAGAGAGGATACCAAGGCGTTCCCAGACCAGCTGGGAGACATACTCTCTCCACTGAGTCCTGGGTCTGCCTCGGGGTCTCCTCGTAGTGGGACGTGCCCAAAACACCTCAAGTGGGAGGCGTCCAGGAGGCATCCTAATCAGATGCCCATACCAACTCAACTGACTCCTTTCAATGTGGAAGAGCAGCGGTTCTACTCTTGAGCCCTTCCCGGATGACTGAGCTCCTCACACCATCTCTGAGGGTGAGTCCAGCAATCCTACGGAGAAAGCTCATTTCAGCCGCTTGTATCCACGATCTCGTTCTTTCGGTCATTACCCAAAGCTCGTGACCATAGGTGAGAGTAGGAACGTAGATTGACTGGTAAATCGACAGCTTTGCCTTAGAACTCAGCTCCCTCTTCACCACAACAGACCGGTACAACATCCGCATCACTGCAGATGCTGCTCCGATCTGTCTGTCAATCTCTTGCTCCATTCTCCCCTCACTCGTGAATAAGACCCCAAGATACTTAAACTCCCCCACTTGGGGCAGGAGCCTGTCCCCAACCCGGAGAGGACAAGCCACCATTTTACGGCTGAGGACCATGGACTCGGACTTATACCAATACCATCCATGAGTTTAATTGAAAAACAAAAAACTGAATGTTTATGACACTAAAATCCTATTTGCATAATAATTTGGAACACTGTGTGAAGAGTCAATCATCATATATTATGTAGATGGAGACCGCGTTTGTTTTTGCTACAAGTCATCTTTAATTGTTCTGCCCATATTCTGCAGCATCTGAACAGCACTGTCTGCGCGGCTTCTGGACTTACGTACCTGTGCCTAACTCCACGGGCACATCTTAAAGGGGCAGTACATGAAAAGCTCTCATACATGCACACAACAGGGAGAGGGGAATAACCGCCCCCCCCCCAAAAAAATAAGCATGAGCAAGATTACGTCAATTCTACACTCCGAACATCAGTTCTATTTGTATTTCAATTAATCACCCAGCCATGCAAGTAAGCACTTTAAATTGCAGGGTAAAGTCCCTAAAATTTTTAGAAAGAGACCCACAACAATCAGCTGAGCCCCTGTGAACAAGCACAGGTGTAGAGCTTAACTCAGATATTCGATTAGGGGTTTTGCGATAACCACAATTATGTAATACCACGCTATGAACAAGCCTACCGCGGAGGATAACAAGCAACTGCAACAACCGCAGTATCCACTTTTTTGTGTGTGTGGATATTGTTCACTTATGCGCCCCTAATGATTATTTAATAAATTGTTAAATGTTAAGTGCATTTTTATTGTCAGCAGCATGTTTGCAGGGCATAAATCATGTTATTTGTACTAATTTAGGTGAGATCAGATTGCTTGTGGGAGTTGGGGGGGGGGGGGCAAGGTGAGAAAATATCCTAAATTTAATAAAATAATGGCTGGGTGGGCTCCTTCTGAGTTTATGATCCTGACCATTAAGCTCTGCTACTGCATAGTAGTGCATTGCTTGTTTGCTGTGTGAATGTGATTTTTTGGACAGGCATTATCCAAAAATCACTATGGAGAGACACGGAGACAAGAACCACACGGGGTCCTGCATGGAGTCTGTCCTGTTTAAATAAGCTGAATGTTGCAGCTGTCTCCAACCAGTCCACACACCCTGTAATTGAAATGCTGGAGTTACAGCCACTGCTTTATGAAAATGATTGTGGTTTTTTTCTTTTTTTTAAACAGAATCAGCAGTTCACAACTGTAAGAAGACCTGAGCTCCACACAGCTGTCACATATGCACATACAGTAAGTTGAGAGCAGCACTGCAGTGATTCTCAACATGGCTTCCATCATTTGCCACATAAGTTATGAACCCTGTCTAGTTGAAAGCGCCAAGGTGCTGATGCCTCCATGCCAGAACCTTGGCAGAGGTATGCTTTCTGGCGTCATAACCAAAATGTTATGGGTTCCTCTCTAGCCCAAGGACCACCTCTGGTAAAAATTTCATCCAAATCCATCCAGTAGTCCTGGAGTACACACATGCGCAGTGAAAATAATCTGTAGTTCACATGCCCATACTGTCGGCGACAGCCAAGAGCAACCAAACTGATTTGAACAGCTACAATCCAAACACAAAAAAAGAGCATGGTGGAAGACGTTTTAAATGGCGGAAGTGATGGAGGTACGTGAATACAATGACAATCAAGACGAACATGAGCTTTTGCTGTTTAGTGGCAAAGGAAGAAAACAGATGGGCAAAAAGACGGACATTTGTTCACCCAGTATTGGCGGATTGCTCAGTATTTCCCTCTGGCGGGAGTTTCCGGGCGCATGTACAGTTCATTGCAACCATTTGCAAGTGAGGAATGTTGGGACTTGGGAGTTTTTAGTGAGCTTTTAATGAGTTTTACCTTGTCCTTCCTCTGCAAAACTAAACAGCAAAACCAGTGTGAAAACAATCAATGTGATGAATAAATGGTGTTGCTGAATACGTGTTTTTTTTTTCAGTAACCGCTATTTTATAACAGTTCAGCTCCATGTGCTATAAAAAAAGCGTGTTGTGTTGTGCTGTAAAAAAGTCGCACTGTGGCCTCTAGTGGCCCGGCATAGTTATTACAATACATTTTTCCCGGCTGCATTGACGGTACAGGTGAGTTAAATTTGTGTTTATTTCAAAAACAAAGCCTTATCTCGAAATTCTGGCAAATTAAAAGGCAAGAAAATATGGCAATACAATGATACAAGCCTTTAGTTGCACTTAGTTTTGACCGGGTGAGCTGAAACAGATAGGCGGACAGAACCACACACACAGTGCAGACAGAGCCACACACAGACACATTGAGCAATTCCTCCGTTTTCACCGAGGCATAATTACAAGACCACAGGGTCCTAAAAACATTTGCAATTATACCGCATACCACACTGTTGAGCTACTCACCATCACCGCAGGGGAAATTCCTCCACCTTGACAGCCCTATCTTCGATTATCTGGATATTCAATCACTACACTGGTTCTCTGTTTTCAAATTTGGTGTTCACATACAGTGGGGTAAAAAAGTATTTAATCGGCCACCAATTGTGCAAGTTCTCCCACTTAAAAGATGAGAGAGGTCTCCAATTTTCATCATAGGTATACCTCAACTATGAGAGACAAAATAAGAAAAAAAAAATCCAGAAAATCACACTGAAGGATTTTTAATGAATTAATTGGTAAATTCCTCGGTAAAATAAGTATTTGGTCAATAACAAAAGTTCATCTCAATACTTTGTTATATACCCTTTGTTGGCAATGACAGAGGTCAAACGTTTTCTGTAGGTTTTCACAAGGTTTTCACACACTGTTGCTGGTATTTTGGTCCATTCCTCCATGCAGATCTCCTCTACAGCAGTGATGTTTTGGGGCTGTCGCTAGGCAACACAGACTTTCAACTCCCTCCAAAGATTTTCTATGGGGTTGAGATCTGGAGACTGGCTAGGCCACTCCAGGACCTTGAAATGCTTCTTACGAAGCCACTCCTTCGTTGCCCGAGTGGTGTGTTTGGGATCATTGTCATGCTGAAAGACCCAGCCACGTTTCATCTTCAATGCCCTTGCTGGTGGAAGGAGGTTGTCACTCAAAATCTCACGATACATGGCTCCATTCATTCTTTCCTTTACACGGATCAGTCGTCCTGGTCCCTTTGCAGAAAAACAGCCCCAAAGTATGAGGTTTCCACCCCCATGCTTCACAGTAGGTATGGTGTTCTTTCTCCTCCAAACACGACAAGTTGAGTTTTTACCAAAAAGTTCTATTTTGGTTTCATCTGACCATATGACATTCTCCCAATCCTCTTCTGGATCATCCAAATGCTCTCTAGCAAACTTCAGACGGGCCTGGACATGTACTGGCTTAAGCAGGGGGACACGTCTGGCACTGCAGGATTTGAGTCCCTGGCGGCGTAGTGTGTTTCTGATGTAGCCTTTGTTACTTTGGTCCCAGCTCTCTGCAGGTCATTCACTAGGTCCCCCATGTGGTTCTGGGATTTTTGCTCAACGTTGTCGTGATCATTTTGACCCCACGGGGTGAGATCTTGCGTGGAGCCCCAGATTGAGGGAGATTATCAGTGGTCTTGTATGTCTTCCGTTTTCTAATAATTGCTCCCACAGTTGATTTCTTCACACCAAGCTGTTTACCTATTGCAGATTCAGTCTTCCCAGCCTGGTGCAGGTCTACAATTTTGTTTCTGGTGTCCTTTGACAGCTCTTTGGTCTTGGCTATAGTGGAGTTTGGTGTCTGACTATTTGAGGTTGTGGACAGGTGTCTTTTATACTGATAACGAGTTCAAACAGGTGCCATTAATACAGGTAATGAGTGGAGGACAGAGGAGCCTCTTAAAGAAGAAGTTACAGGTCTGTGAGAGCCAGAAATCTTGCTTGTTTGTAGGTGACCAAATACTCATTTTACTGAGGAATTTACCAATTAATTCATTAAAAATCCTTCAATGTGATTTTCTGGATTTTTTTTTCCTCATTTTGTCTCTCATAGTTGAGGTATATCTATGATGAAAATTGGAGACCTCTCTCATCTTTTAAGTAGGAGAACTTGCACAATTAGTGGCTGACTAAATACTTTTTTGCCCCACTGTATATCAGTGTTTTTCAACCAGGGTGCCATGGTTGAAAAACACTGACACATATAACTGAATAAACTGACATGAGCAAAATTACGTTGGTTCCACACCCCTTAATGTCAGTTCCAGTTTATTTCGGTTAATCATCCAGCCCTATGATATTGTACATTGTACCTGATGGAATATTCAAAGTCTCTGCAAGTTCACGTTGCGTAACAATATTCTGACATTGCTTCACAATTTGTAGACAGCTTTTTGCAGATTGCTGAACCTCTAACCATCTTTAATTCTGAGAGAGTCTGCCTCTCTACACTGCTCTTTTTATACCCAATCATGTTACATGTTCCTCCAGCCATTTACTTACTCTTCCATCCTTTTGTTGCTTCTTTCCCAACTCTTTTGAGATGTGTTGCTGCCATCAAATGTGTGCCACTTTCAACATCTACTACATTTTCTATGTTCTATTGTAGATAAAACAGTGGTTTAGGAATGATTAGCAAATCATGGTGATCTGTTTTTATTTTGATTTTACAGTGTCCCAACCTTCTTGGAATTGAGGTTGTATAGGTACCGCCACCTTAATGTGCCAGCAGCTGCTTCTTTTTGGTTAATCATTTACAGTCAATTAATACAATTAATAATTTACAATCATTTACAATCACAACATGTAGCAGGCCCTACATGGACTGTAACAGTATTGTTGTGCAGTTAAGAACGCATCAAACTATGGACATTCAAAATGTCATTACTAAAATTTAAGACAGGAATCTACCATTAAAACAAGCAAGTCACTTCTCAAGATCATTATATGCTGTATATATGGCTGCTGACCTTTTTGAGGATGATGTCGATGTAACCAGCAATAAGCTGAGCTATCTGTTCGCCTTCAGTTGTCTGTACAGAGTAGTAACCATCCTGGTAGTCTCCAAAGTCCTTAAAGAAGAACAACTGTCAACCTCGTTTAGAGATAAAATTTCCATTTTATGACTGACTTTATTGATAACAAACAACAATTCTGCAACAATATTGAAGAAATACAACAAACACATAAAAATTTAAAAAGTAATGCTAAAGAGCAGAGCTTCATGACTAGTGCTTTGGAAGGCAAACATCAAGTTAACAGAAATGTTAAATCTGTTCAATAACACCACACATTTTTGCAAGTTTGAGCATCAAGATGGACATGAAATAGGCTCAGAGTTTATTATAGCTAATCTAAAACCATGGAGAGAAAGCTTGCAAAAGCCTGCCAGTAAGTGAGGCTAAACACGTCTCAATAGCAAAGGCCTCCACAACAGAGAGAGCAGACAGCTTTATTGTGTCATGAAAAAACAAAGGATTGCCACACAACCAGTGACATTCTCGGCTTATTGAAATGAGCAACAAAATATCTGTGGCCTGAACTGTGGGCTGTCATCATTTTTACCTTCAATCATGTCTCTCTAAAATAAACTGGATGAGATTTTGTTGTTTTTAATGCTTCTCCAGTCTTTTTTATTATTATTGAATGAAACCAGTTAATGAGATTCATTGAAGCTGAAGATTTGGAGCTTGGTGAAGATAAAGATAAAATGATAAAGGAGAATTTAACTGGTTGTACAACTGTTGTCCTGATAGCAGGCCGTGAATTACTGGAAGGACTAAAATATGCGCTGTGCACTGGTTATATGATCCAAAGGGAGCGTGGCCTTTAACAGATTTACCTCCCATTGTCTTGGCTGCATACTGTGTTTATACTGTTACCACCTCTGTCACCATGTAGCCACAGCAATTGTTTATTTCTGTCACAGTGGCACTAAGACAGATGTTTCACATAAGCCCACTGAGGTTTTTTGCCTCTTCCTATCTCATGAGCTGAAAAACTGACCAGCGTGAAGCTCTTCGGGGAGGCAGCCCAGCGTTTGATGTTGGTCAGGTTCCACTCCTGAATCACTTCCTTAGTCTTCTCATCAACCCTCATCACACTCTCTTTCGTGATGCCCAGCAGGCGAGGGACCAGTTTATTCTTACCCTTCATTTTCTCCTGCAGAAATCCAAAGGAACACAAGCTGAAATACATGACATACAGCATGCTCTGCAGAAGGCCCATATACTATTATTCTATTATATGTCAGTTGTATGAACTTTTATTTATTTTACCTTTATTTAATGAAAGAAACATAGTGAGCAAGCTTACATACCCCATGCGTCCCCATACCAGAATTCTTACTGAACAATGTAATGCATGCCCTCATCTGATGTGAATATATATAATTGGAATGTAACCAATCAGTGCCTTTGTCAATAGAAAAAAAGTTCATATTCCATTCCTTGTTGTTGGTTGACCTCCCCCCTCATTAGATGTGTGTCAAAATGAAATTTGTCCAAGGTATAAACGAGTAAATAAATTTAACTTTGTGATGGGAAAAAAAAGCATATTTAACCAAAATTAGACCATCGATGATGGAGTAGTTCTTCCCGGCCTGATGAAATCACCCCGGGAGTGCTCAGACCTCCAGACTGCTGATCTTGATTTTAACCACATCCTAGATACAGACACATCTAGGATTTCCTTAAAGTCATGGACATTGGCCTGGAAGGAGTAACGTTTATCATGAAAACATAAATGATGAGATGAGATTGAGATGAGATTCAACTTTATTGTCATTACACATGTATGAATACAAGGTAACGAAACGTGACACTGTTTGCCCAGACCTCTTGACCTCTGACAATGACCTTGACCTCAATCTGGATGCAGACCTACCTGAGGGTCATTGTGAGGGAAGTCTGGTGACAATCGAGGTAATTGCTTAGGAGCAGTAGCAATTTTTCTGAAATCTCCCAAGTGCCCACATCTCCTGACCTTTGACCCTGACCCTAGGTACAACTTGGATGTAGACCTACCCGAGGATCATTGTGAGTTTGGTGAGCACTGTGGCAAATGCCTAGCATTAGCTCATTTTGGCTTTGCCAGAATTAGCTAAAAACTGTGTAAATTTAAGGAGAAAAAGGGATGCAAAATTACAAAAACATTACAACCAAACATTAGGAATTTACAAGAAAAGCCAAATTTCTGATAAGATGCTGATGCTGATGCAGTGCATTAAAGTAGAAGAAAAGAGTGTACGGAATACTGTATTCAGATATTCACTCTGGATTGCTCCCAAATATTCAGAGCCCCAAAACTGGTGTTCAGGACAGCCCTAAAAACTTGACAGCATTTCATTTTTAACTTTTCAGTTTTTTGCTAAATAGGCGACGCTAACTGCCTTCAACAACTGGCAGGTACAGGTTTTTGTGTCACCCAGTGGTTAGACTTGGGGATCTTACCACAGTAAGTGTTTGTGTGTGCGTGTGTGAGCGCGCGCGCGCGCATGTTAGAGGCAGCAGTGGTGCTGTGAGGTCAGATACACCTATATGAAATTACAATGTGATGACAGAGAAAACACAAAGCACACAGAAAGAGCTGTAGAGTTGTACCATGCTACGAAAGCATTTCAAACCTCCATTACAAATGGAAGTGCCTGAATACATGTGCGCTATTCTGTAAAAAAAACTTTTCAGGGGACATGGATACAAGTGTCTATGGAAGCCCTAAGTGGCCATACATTCCTACGTTTCCTTTTCTCTATTTTCCTGTGACAACAAATTAATTTCATCTGTTTTCCCGAGATCTCAAGTTGTTTATGTCATTATCCTCACGTAACAAATATTTTAGTATTAGACAAAGGTAACTCAAGTAAATATAAAATGCAGTTTTTAAATGATGATGCCATTTATTAATGCAAAAAAGCTATCCAAACCTACCTGGTCCCATGTGAAAAAGTAACTGCCCCCCAAACTTAATAACTGGTTGTCCCAACCTCGGCGGCAATGAGTCTTTTACATCACTGTTGAGGAATTTTGGCCCACTTTTCTTCGCAGAATTGTTTTAATTCAGCCACAATGGAGGGTTTGATCTTGAGGTCATGAACTGATGGTGGACATCTTTTCTCATGATTTTCTGTTAGAGAGCAGGATTCATGGTTCCATCAATTACGGCAAGTTGTCCAGGTCCTGAAGCAGCAAAGCAGCCCCAGACCATCACACTACCACCACCATGTTTGACTGCTGTTATGATGTTCTTTTTATGAAATGCTGCGTTAGTTTTACACCAGATGTAACGGGAAACACACCTTCCAAAAAGATTAACTTTTGTCTCATCAGTCCACAGAATATTTTTCCAAAAGTCTTGGGGATCATCAGGATGTTTTTTGGCAAATGTGAGATGAGCCTTTGTTTTCTTTTTGGTCAGCAGGGCTTTTTACTTTGGGACTCTCTCTGCCATTTTTGTCCAGACTCTCTTATTATTGAATCATGGACTGATGTCCAAACTGAGGCCAGTGAGGCCTGCAGTTCTTTAGATGCTGTTCTGGGTTTTTAGTTCTCATCTGTTATTTAATTTCTTTAGCTCGTGGCGTGATGTGTTGCTTTTTGAGATCTTTTAGGCTACTTCACTTTGTCAGACAGGTTCTATTTAAGTGATTTCTTGATTCAACAGGTGTGGCAGTAATTATGCCTGGGTGTGGCTGCTGAAATTGAACTCAGCTTTCCAAAAAATGTGGTTAATCACAGTTAATACATGATGCAAAAAGGGGAGGCAATTACTTTTTCACATAGGGCCAGGTAGGTTTGGATAGCTTTTCTCCCTTAATAAATGATATCATCATTTAAAACTGCATTTTGTATTTACTCGGGTTTTGTCTTATATTAAAATTTGTTTGATGAACTGAAACATACAGGGGTGGCAAATATGCAAAACTATAAGAAATCAGGAAGGGGGCAAATACTTTTTCACAGCATGGTATGCCTCAAATGAATCTCAAGTCACATGTGATCTTCTCTGTTTAAAAAAACGTGCTTCTTTTCTCACCTTTACAAGAAAGAACGATACACCGTACGTTTTCAGAGACCTGGCCAGCTTCACGTAGCTGACTTTGGCCTCAATCTCCGTCATGTTCTGACAGTTTTTGTGTGCCTGCAGAGACAAGAAAGTCAGAGAAATGGATCAGCTCTCACCATAGCCTTATGCCCGTAAAGGAAAACAAAAGTCATTTTCAACAGACTTGTTGCAGCGTGATGTGATTTATGGACACTCAGAATAACTGAGGTATCAAAGAAGTCAGTGAGTACACCATCAAGATAAAACACTACCATGTAACCAGCAGCTACCAGATTTAGCCTATAGACTGTACGGTGGAAGGCATGGCTAGATTAAAAAATGCATAAAAATAGAACCAGCATACTTCAGTAGCTCAACAGGAATCCTTTTTTAATTTTTTTTTTTTTTTTTTTTACCTGAAAGATCTTTTTCTCGCCTTTCTGCTTGATGTACTCTTTAGGAAGGAATTCTTTTAAGCTGAAGAGGACAGACGTCAGTTACAATCAAACGACGATGTAGCTATTGGACTGCCAATTTTACATACGAGATCAGTGCTTACTCCAAGAACCCAGGCTTGTGTTTGGATTCATTGTGATCGCCAAACTGAATCTGACACTGGTAACCTGCAAACTCACAGGCCTTGTCGAAGGAGACCGGATGGGAGCCGTTCAGAATGTCATCACGGGCCTGTACACACACACACACACACACACAGAAATCAGCAGGCTTGTAAGCATAATGTTCTCTGATTATTAGACAGAAAATAGAAGTTTTTTTCCAGGTGTGCGTATTTAGTTTCTACCTGTACATAGAGCAGGTTGAGCTGGACAGGGTCTCTGGAGTCTACATTCTGGTCCGAGTAGAAGAACTTCCTCCTCAGCAGCAACATCTCGTTCTCCTCCACGCCCTGCTCCCTCAGTGTCCTGCCATGGTCCAACCAGTTCACTGAAGACAATTTCAAAAGAGTATGATCACTTGGAAACAGCAAAAAAAAAAAATCCCTGGTGCTTACGGGTTAGGTGTCAGTATGACACAGAGGTTTGTTTACTAGATATGTAAATAAATATGTAAATACTACATCTAAAAAAAACTTTCAACATGTCGCAGCATGAAAGTCTACAATTCTCATGAAAAAATATATTCAGGATTTTTTTTTTTTAATTTATTTTATGGGTCCAAAACTATCACAATATTTAGGTTTGAGCGGTTGCCTGACAAGAACTATGATGGCCTGTAAGGATCTCAAAGCCAACGGCATATGTTGTCATTTGTCAGGAGGCTCAGGGGTTGTCAGATTCTGTGAATTTATTTATTCCACTATCTGTCTCGAGAATCAAACAAGGGAGCCGGGACAAAAAATAACGGTTTTGTTTTTGATTTCTTTTGTGAATTGATCAATATAAAGGGGTTGTAAGGCTGACGTTTTTCTTCTGGCCAGCTAACTAGCAACTGCGCACGTCTAAGTAGCCTACAAAATTTAGTCCCCTACAGGTTCATATTGTTGTTAGTGTGTGATATGTATGATTACAGGACAGGGCACATGAATTGCTCCAGAGTCCTTACCGATCAGGAATTTTAACACTATGGTCCACGCTAGTCACTGCCACCGTTTCATACAAACAGCGTTAGCTGAGGGAGCTCCCATTTACCTCAACAACCATTTTGATCTTTTTAAAACATCTCACCTTTACATTATGTTACAATATCTTCCTCAGACTTCCTAAGCTACTCGTGGTGCAGATTCTTTTGTCTTTACTCTGTGGATTTTTTTTTTGTCCAGCAGCCATGCTTGACAGGCTGTGTCAGTCACTAAAGAATCTAGATGCTACAGCTGTATGTGCGCCAATAAAATGTGTGGATATTTGTTTCCACCTGGTAACCCATGTAACATTATAGCTGGGCAAGCGTGAGTGCGACACATACTGACCAGGACGTAACAACACTGTTATCTCTATCACCCCAAATTAAAAACAAAATCCAATTTGTCCACCATTGAAGAAAAGTCAGTTTGTTGACTTATTTGAATAAAACTTTTCCAGCTCTCCCTGAGAACAGGACAGTCAGGCATGGTGAAACTAGGGGTGGCACTCACCAGAGGCGCCACAATACGATACTATCATGATGATACTTGGGCTGCGATATAATATTATCACAATCTTACAATATGCTGAGTTCTGTGATATCATATCATGCGATTTCCCATCCCGATGTCTGACTTGTTCAATTCCTAGACAGATTTCATGAGTCACTCCTTAGCTATACTGACCTAACCACACAGTGAACCTTTAGCACCATCTACTGACTTGAAATGTCAACTGTTTTTATTATTCTGGTATTCAAAAAAACTGAATTTGTTTTTGCAATATTTTTAAATACTTTTTTTTTTTTTAAAGTATCACAATACTGGTTTCTGTGAATTAATCAATGTATCAAGTTTTTGGTTTTGGTTGTGCTGCCTCCATGAATGCGGGCTGAGTTCATGGAGCAGTGGAGCACAGCGGGGCACCCAGCAGACCTCCATAACGGTAGGGGTGGGTAATATGGCCTAAAAATGATATCACGATATTTTTGCAAATTTTGACGATAATGATATTGTTCGCGGGTGGCGTGGTGGCAGAGTGGTTAGCACTGCGGCAGCACAGCAACTCACCCTTGGCCGGGGGATCCTGGGTTCCATCCCAGCCCCCAACCAACAGTGATCTGTGTGGAGTTTGCATGTTCTCCCCGTATCTGCATGGGTTTACTCTGGGATTTCTCCGGTTTCCTCCCACATGCCAAACACATGCAAGTTAGGTTAATTGGCATCAAACTGGGGATTCTAAATTGTCCTTAGGTATGACTGTGAGAGTGAATGGTTGTCTGTCTCTCTGTGTTGGCCCTGTGATGGACTGGTAATCTGTCCAGGGTGTACCGTGGAAGAAGATGGATGGATGGATATTGTTCGCGATATTGCAAATTTGTTTTTTTTTTTCTTTTTAATTTATAAAGAAGGCCAGCGTTATTGGCAGCTCGGGTTGAGTTTCAATTTTTTTTTTATTCTGTATCGAATATTACAAAAAAATAATATCAACCACATTGTAAGTGCACTTACATAGTCAGGGTTTTATGCTGAATAAGTTTAACCGCATCGGCAGTTTCCGTTGCATGGACATCTCCTGGGACTTTTTGGCTCTCGTTGCACCAAAGGGATGTTTTCTTTTTTTCTTTTGGTTCAGGTGGTTGAATAAAATCAAGCTTAAGTAACTGAAACGGTACGAAAATAAAACTCCGGACACTTCAGACGCTGACATGTTGTGCATGCAGAAAAAATGCGGGCAGATTATCCACATTGCTGTACTGTTTTTGTTTGTTTTGTTTTTAACATGGCAGCAGTCAGAAACTGCCTTCAAACTAAAATATTTCCACACAACTCAAGGCAGACGTGCTATCTACAGAGCGATAGCTTCCCACGCCCTCGTTGTTTGGACATTTCTATGCTAATTTCTTATTTTTCCAATAGAGAAAATATCTTGAAAATTTTTGTTTTGAAAGGAAATTGTTTTTCCAATACACTTTTATTATGCTGCAGTTTGCATAATTAAAATCCTTTACCTTCTTTAACCGATTCACTCATATTGGTTCATTCATATCACTTGTGTATTTATCTGTGTATATTATTAGTATATTTTAATTTTTCATTAGAAAACATATCCTAGCTTCAATATTTAGACATATACTTCTGAGCCGTGTCAGTGAGCTGAAGTAGAAAGGAGGAGGAAAATAATTCACAAACCGAAACTGAAGCATAAAGTTCAATTAATCTTGATGCTGATTTCAGGTCACATCACCCAGCGCTAGTTTGTCAGGTCTTCTACTAAAACTGCAACTTGTTTTGCCTAGTTTGGTAAATTCAAAACTTTTTCGACTTTTTACCCCCCGCCTGCACATTTGAATTTTTCCCCAGTCTCACACATTTGTGACTTTGTCCCTCTGTAATATACTGGCAATAATTTACCCCCCTAACAATGCTGTAACCTTTTTCCCTCTCTAAAAAAATTGCAACTCTGAGCTCATCCTTGCAAATTTATGACTTTTTCCCCTGTAAAAAAATTAAGAATTTTCTTGTAATTTGCTATTTTTTGGTCTCATAAAGTGGAAACTTTTTTCTCCATACATGCATTCATGTTATTTTTAAAATCTAATTACAATACTAAAATTACTGAATTAAAATAGAGAAATAACAAATGAATCCATGACCCCTGAGTCTGTTCACTACCCTCTTTGTGGCCCTCAGTAAAACTGAATTCGATACCCCAGTAGCAGACAGTGTAGTGAAGTGGGAGTGGCGGGTGTGGTGGGGCCCAGCAGAGTGACGGCTGTGTTAGTCATACACTCATCGTCTGTGTGGAGCTTCTGCTTCAGCCTCTCCATTTTCTTGTCGTCTCGTAGTAGAGTCTTGTCTCTCTTTAGCGTCCCCGTGGTCTCCTCCTTCTTCTCCTCGCCGATGTCTCGCACCAGTGAGTATTCGTCATAGTTTGTGATACCTGATGATCAAAAGTGTTAAAGACGCCACATTTATTCACACTTTACATTTCGCCATCTAGAACGCAAGTGTCAATGCCAGTGCTGGGGAGCAGACATCGCATTCCGGTATATTTTGTCCAGCCCACTAATAAATTTTTAAAAGTTTTATCTTTTTCCTCATAAATTTTCAACTTTTTAATTTGCAACTTATTTTCCCAGTCACTTCATTTTCTGTCTTTTCCCCCCAGTTTCATAAATTTGCAATTTCCTCCCTTGCATATTTGCTCTTTTTTTGCCCCAGTCTCACAAATTTTGTAAATTTGTGTCTTTTCCCACCTCATGTAAATTTGTGATTATTTTCACTCATAAATTTCCAACTTCCTTCCCTTCTTAGATTTGTGACTTTCCTCTCCAGCTTCAGAAATGTCCATAAGATTTCCCCCCCCAATCTTGTAAGAATGACTTTGACACCTTGGTCCAGAATTTAAAAAGAAGGACTCAATAGTTTTATTGCGGAAATAACAAGCTCCGTGTGCGAGAACTGACCTATTCGAGCACATATGGTCATTAGCATGTCACTGACTATCTTGGAGTCGTCCACCATGACGGTCTTCACTGTGCCGTCCAACATGCGGATCTTCAGAGGTCTCTGCTTCTTCTTGTATTCCAGAGTGTCCTGCAGATAAGATTTCAGTGGAAATGTGATCTGAAACATGTCACAACACTTTGACAAATGTAATAATAATAAATACTAAACAGTACATATAAAAAAATAAAAAGATTTTTAGGGCTGTACACAAAAATGTGTTCCTCCAGATTCAATACAGTGATACTTGTAGGCATGTCCCCAGAAGCCCGATAACACTACGCCAGTCTCTGACGGGCAGGAAGCATGACGTCTGCTCCCTGGAGGAGGAGCCACCTTCTCCTTTAATCTTGAAATACTTAATTTTTTTTATGCTTGTGCAGCACTTTGTAACCGTCTGTTTAAAAAAGTGCTATATAGATAAAGTTTTCTTCTATAAGAGTCTAACCATGACGCAAGCCCCTTAGTCTTGTAAGCTCACCTCTTTCTCGCTCCAGGCGGGGGTGGGGGTGGGGGTGGGGTTCCTGGTGAGATACCTCACTCATGTTTCAGAGAAGCTGGTTGTGAACGTCAGTGAAGCTGACGTTCTCTTTCAACAGTTGTCTCGGTATCTCACTATGGGATGTACCAGCTCCCATATTGCTAGATCGCCTTACTCTCAGACTAAGTACCATTAGGACATGTTAGATGCTGATCCTACACTCAGAACACTGCAACAGTGATGGTGTAGTAACATCTAACCTGTAGAATCTTGTGAAGATGTGCGGCATCGCCCAGCTGGTGGCTGCCAGCTGCACAAACTCCTTCCACCGAGACACCCCAAAAGAGTGCCCACGATGCAGCCATACCACGTGTGGACTGAGCACACAGACCTGGCAGGGGCTGTAGGCCTCCACACTCATATGCTCTGACAATAGCCCCCACGACCCAGTGCACTAGACGCTACTTCATGATGGGTTTTCCCAGACTGGATATGGCCCATGACACAAACAGCTCATCAGATTTCCTAAACCCAGCTGTCCTGACCACATATGCACGTAGTGCACGGACAGGGCAACCTGATGAAGGGGTTTAAAAGGTGGGCGTGACAAACTGCCCAGCACAAGAGTGAGGTCCCATGGGGTCGTTAGACTCCTGGTGACTGGTCATAGACGCCGCGCTCCTCTCATCAACTGGAATATAAGCAGGGGGCACCCTGCAGTTTTTCTTCCCAAAGCCAACGTGACATGCTGAAACAGCAGCTACACACACCTTGACAACGGAGAAGGCCAGGCCTTTATCTAGTAGCTCCTGCAGGAATGTCAGAATAAGAGGAATGGGGCTTTGAAAAGCCACCATACCTGCCTTTCCACACCAATTCTCAAACACACACTATTTGCAGTCATATGCGAAGCATGTAGAGGACACTCTGGTATTCTGAATAGCAATGATGACACTAGGCCAGAGTCCACTAGTGGTCAGGTTCATCCTCTTACAGGCCATTCGCTCCAGGTGAGGATGAAAAATCTCACCCTGTGCCTGCGACAGGAGATCCCTCCGCAGAGGCAGGACCCATGGCTGATCGCACAGCAGCTGAAATATCTCCGTTAGCCAGGCTTTCCATGGCCAGCGGGGAGCTATTAGGATCAGAGTTAAACCCCTCTCCCGCACTCTGGCGAGAGTAGGAGTGATCAGCTCTAAGGGAGGAAAAGCGTACAGGAGGACATGTGGCCATTCGTGGACTAACGCGTCCAACCCCAGTGGAGCATCCCGATCTGTCAGGGAATAAAACAGCGGGCACCAAGCATTCTCTGCCACTGCAAAAAGACCCATCTCGGCCCGGCCGTATCTCTCCCATATTTGGGCTACTACCTCGCTGTGGAGTTTCCAATCCCTGTAGCGGGGTTTGCCCCTTGACAACAGACCGCCCCCCCCGATTCAGAATGTCCGGTATGTGGGTAGCTCTCAGTGATAACAACCGAGTGCTGCTCCACATAATCAGTCTGTGTGCCAACATGTGCAGATGAGGAGAGCGCAGCCCTCCCTGCCGATTGATGTATGACACCACAGTCTGTTCTGATCAAAATGTGATGTCCCTTTAGATGGGGCAGGAATTTTTTGAAGCCAGAAAAACGGCCATGAGTTCCAGACAGTTTATGTGAACTGACTGCATTCGTGGGCTCCATGTGCCGTTCACTGTTCTGCCTTCGTGTGTGGATCCGCAGCCCAGACGAGAGGCACCTGTTGTAATCACCATTCTCACCGACACTGTTCCCATGGTGATACCAGATAACAAAAAAGTTGGGTGTCTCCATTGGTTAAACTTGCAGGTTCAGGTGCAGGCTGAAGTGATTAAAACGCCGCGGTGGCTGTGACGCATGGGATCCAGCCCAAATGACGCAACCCACCTCTGAAAGGGCCTCATATAAAGATGGTCTAACCTTGTCGCTACCAGTGCTACGCCATAAGGTTACCCAGCAACCTGAGACACAGTTTGAATTTTAGAAAAGGTGCCAGACAAGCCTGGAAGGCTTCCAACCTTTCTACTATTAGACGTGCCTTCAGGGCAACTGAGTCTAGAGACAGGCTTATAAACACGATGGTTTGAGAAGGGGTCAGAACACTCTTCTCATTTATAGTGAAACTCAGGTCCGTCAGGTGTGCGATAAGCAGCCCCTGTATGGGACCGAAGCTGCTCCAGCGATTAAGCTGCTAGGAGCCAAGATTGCTAAGCATAATATTCTTTCTCTCAGAGGTGCAATCGCAGCCTCGGTGCACTTTACAAATACCCGTGGGCTCAGAGAGAGGCCGAATGGGAGCACCGCATATCGGTATACCTTTCCTTGAAAGGCGAATCTGAGATATTTTCTTTGAGGAGGGTAAATGGGGATGTGGAAGTATTAATTTTTAGATCTATGCAGGCCATACAATCCCGATGACGTACAAAGCGTATTAGGGCCAAATGTGTGAGCATTCAGCTCTTGAACTGTCTCAAGCACCTGTTCAGAACTCGTAGATCTAATATCGCCCACAAATCTCTGCCCTTTTTGGGCACCAGAAAATATCTTGAATAGAAACTGTTCTAAGTCTGCTCTGGTGGTACTATTCCAACTGCTCCAATTTTCAGAAGAGAGGAAATTTCTCTTTCTGCCAGAACCTGTGACTGTAAAATTCCATCAAAACGGGGGGGCAAACTGGAGTCGAAGCCCCACACGGTCTCCACAGGTACACTCGGTCTGCTAGGGGATCTAGATGCTCTTTTTCTGTAGTATACGGATGAACAGGCTTTATGGGATGTGTTAATGCATTGACTGGGACCACAACTGGCAGGATGGTTTCCTGCTCCACTTGAGCATTGGCACTCCCTGCTGGTCTCATAGACTGCACTGCTCAAGCAGCATTGACAGCGCTCAATGAGGATTTCTTGCCCCAATTGAGGGGCAATGACACCCTCTACTGGCCTTATGAGTGGCCCTGTTGGGGTAGGACTCATTTTGCCCATACAGGTCCTTTCTGGAGCAGTGGCACCCTCTTTTGGCCTTGTGCATGACAGGATGGCCATGTTCTGACCATTTATTTCTAGCTCTGCACATCGTTTATCATCTTTTTCTTTTTTGAATGTGGTTGCGCACTTAGCTCTGGACCTGGTTGCGCACCTGTAAACATTCATTCTGGACATTAGTGAGGGGGAAGGACAATTGTGAGTGTTTAAGCACTGGTGTGTGCTTGTGAAACTCAGCTGGGGCTCTCTGCAGGTCTGATCCTCCTCTTTTTCATGTGGCCATGACCTGTGAATGCCAACATGGCCCATGCAAGCCTTTTTGGGGGTTTGGAACACACCTGGAACAAAATTTCTTTTAGGTGGGGAAGAGCAGGTGTCTAGCTGGGCCTGTGTTCTCTGCCCACGGACAGCGTCCTAGGGAACACGTTTCTTTTTCTTAACCTCCAGGGTGGCAGGAGGAGCGGCTTGGTCCCTTGGTCACACTGGTGGTGAAGGGTTTCTTTGCCCATGTACCTTTGAGCTCCGGTGGCCTTCGACTGTGGTCATTCACCAGGGGTTGGCGCAGTGGCTGAGGCTTGGAAATGCAGTATGTTGCACGGGAAACCGCCTGGGCAAATGTCTGCCGTGGTGCAGTGGAGGGAGGAGGGGGCACCTTCCTGGGTAGACACAGTTGAAGTGCTTCCCCTTCTCTCTTTTTCTCCTCACACTGTTTTTGCATAGTGGCAACCGCTGAACCAAATAGGCCTTTTGGGTCCATGGGAATGTCAAGGAGCTGGGTCTTCTTTGTTGGAAAACAGGCTAGACACGTTCAACCACCTGGTTCTCTCCTGAGCAACCATCAGTGCCGTGGCTCTGCCAGCCATCTGCACGGCACACCTATGTAGACACAGTATGTGTAAGCTGAGGTCCATGATCACGTACAGCTCGTCCCACAGCTCTGTTGCGGGTGAGGAAGAAATGTCGTCCTGTAGTTCAGCCTAATACGCGAGCAGCAGAGACGATGCATTTAGTGGTCTCATCGACATGGCCACCACCTTATAGCTTAGTTCCGTCATGGAAGACTGGAAACAATCGGCTTTGGAGGGCAGGGCAGGACTTGCTGAAGTCATGGTGGACTTCTGGGCTGGATGGAGGTGAGAAGCCATGAGAGATTCCACTGGAGGGAGACAAGAGAAGGCTCTCGCTTCCGTGTCGACCCAGTCTAGCGCTGACCGTCCTTGGACAGGGTTCTTAGCAGACAGAGGATTGCTCCATGACCGGGTCACCTCTTTTAGGCACTCAGCAAAAACCGGCAGAAGTTGTCTGGTGGAGGTTTTGGCCCTCGGGAGCAGCTTCCCCTCATAATGAGATGTGGTGGTCTCGGTGAGGGCTTCTAGCCATGAGACCCCAAGCTTTGCAGCTGCTCTCTTACACACTTTATGCAGATCTGAGCCAGCAGATGGGATTGATGACCGGCTGCTAGCTACACTCACCTCCATTGGCTTTGGAACTGATGGGATGCCAAACGGGCCAACATCCTACTCGTCCTCATCACAGCCAAGGCTTATGGATTCGTCACTCAAGTTTGAGTTATTCCTTGTGAGTTCACAGTGGTCCGCCAGCAGGTGGCCTTGTGCTCGACAGGTTGAGAAAGCAGGGATACCTCATCAGGTGATCACCCCAGCTGGTTCTGGGAAACATGGTGTCTATCCCGGTGCTCTCCGCCACATCATGTTATGGAGGATGGGATCCTCAGCCAACAAGCTAGCTTGGCGTGCTAGTCGACAAGTTTTGACGGAGAGGCGTGCACAATACTCACTTTTAAGTGGTGATGTGAATGCATCCCGGGCAGGGCAGGGTGCAGCTATTTTGTTACCACATGTGCACATTTTGACCGGTGGCTTAGCCTGCTCCATGGTGAGGAAAGATTATGCTCCAGTGGTAAAAGGATGTCGGCTAAAGGAAGCACACACTAGTCTGGTACCTAGCTGCGTATACCCACTGTTTGGAGACAACCTAGCTATAGCTCAAACAATAAAATGCAGCAATAGGTAGCGCCTGGCAACCAAGTGGTTAGCTTGTTCTATGGACTGTTTAGCTAGCCCATTAGCTGGTTTGCCTCAGAGCAAGCTTCTTGGAGCGAGAAGAGTGAAGCGACTAGGGGCTTGCATCATAGTCAGACTCTTATAAAAGGAGGTTGCTCCTCTTCCAGGGAGCAGATGTCACGCTGCCTGCCAGTCAGAGACTGGCGTATTGTTATAGGGCTTCTGGGGACATGGCGGGGGAGCGTGTTCCATCATGAGATACTGAGACGAATGCTGAAAGTGAACCAGGAGGAAGAATATGAAGGCAGCTCATTTCAGTATAAACAATGTTATACAATAAGTATAAAAGTGAACTATTTCATACAATAAATCAGTATAGTAATCATTATGACAGGCAAGGTATTCATTTTTTTTCAAATGTAACTGTTTGATTTTAATAAAGGTAAATTACTAATTTACTTCTAACAAATTCACCCAAAAAGTAGCAACTTGACGAAACATCACATTTTTTTTAGAGTCACAAATTCACATGAATAAATTTGCAACTACAGTGGTACCTCTACTTACGAACGTCTCTACATACGGAATTTTCAGGTTACGACACGCCTCAACGGGAAAATATTGCCTCTTGTTACGAAAGAAATTTCAGGATACGAAAGGCAAAAAAGTACGCGCTCCTCGCAGCTCCCGTAGTTTACCGAACATAAACATACTTGTAGCTGCTCTGCCATTGGCTATCGCTTAGCATCTTCCTGGTATCCCATTGGCCACGAAGTGTTCGGGAAGTTCGGGCAGTTTTACGTGTGTGTACAGTACAGTATTAACTTTTATTCACTATGGGCCCCAAGAAAGTGATGGAGATAAGTGGAAAAGGTGAAAAGAAGAAGAAGAGAGTTTTTTTGTCCATACAAACAAAGCAAGAGATAATAGAAAGGTATGAAAAAGGGATGCGTTTGGTTGATCTCGCCAAAGAATATGGCCGTAATACATCTACGATCGGCACAGTATTAAAACAAAAGGAAGCCGAAGGATTGTTAAAAGCCGACAAAAGCAAACGTCCTTGGATCGGTTCTTCACAAAACGTCAGGCAAAAACCACTGATGAGAGAGAACATGAACCAAAGAAGGCAAAAGGTGACGACGACGACGATAGCAGTTAAACGGTAAATGAACATAATTTTTATTATTCTTTACTTTATTCTTTGTTTTTTTAAATTATGTACAACTCTCATTTTATGTTTATTGTGCAGTAATCTAATTGTAACATGTATTTGTTACGTTTTGATGCATTTTTATGATTTATAAAAAATTTATGTCCGAATTTTGGGGGGCTTGGAACGGATTAGGGCATTTACATGTAAAACGCGTCTCTACTTACGGAATTTTCACGTTACGAAAATACTTCCGGAACAAATTAATTTCGCAAGTAGAGGTACCACTGTATGAGAAAAAGATTGAAACTGTTCCAAGTGAGAACCAATTTTTCAGGTTCCAAACTGATTTAGTTTGAGTGTGAACGTGCTGGCCAGTTCAAAATTCTGTTTGGGATCAGGAACTGTGCAGAACCTTCCTCGTGTGATCAAGCTAATAGTCCACATACCTGACATGTATTATAGTTATTTACCACATTTCCAAAAACAAATAACTGAATTCTCAATTTAAAAAAATAAGGTGTCTTAAAGAACAATAACCTGTTCCTCATGGTGGCATTAAAGTTCACATCACGACGGCAATAAACAAATTTCTCCTTAAATAATAAAAATATTTAGGTACCTTTTCTCTTTCCTCTCAAAAATTCTTTTTGCAAATAGCACAGAATTATAAAATCGCATATCTTGGGACATATTACAACAGTTTAGTCAAAAGCACAAACATCATTTACAGGCATTTCCAAGGCCATTTTGCTATTACACCAGTGAAATAAAAGAGATTTTGCATCAGTTAAAAGAACCAAAATGTTGTCCTATCTCTCTTAAATACTCAGAGGTCTGCTTTGGGCGTAACATGCAATAAACCATTCAGAACGGCTCATCACGTCACCTTAAAAAGGCAGGTGTGCATGATCTGTGGCAGATTAGTATTTTAAATAATGGCACATCTACTTGGGAGGGCAGATTGGTTTTCTGCTGAGGAAATGGATCTCATTTACAGGAGTCCCACTGTTAAAGCCTTTGAAGGTGAAAGTGATCAAAACCACCATCAGAATGTGCAGACTGTAATACAAATTCAAGCTTCAGATCATTACAATATTCAATTCAACCTTATTTATATAGCGCCATTTCACAACAACAGTCATCTCATAGCGTTTTCAACTGTAGGGGAAACCCCCACAATTGCAGAAAGGCCCCAGCAATCAGGCGATCCCCTGTGAGCAAGCACTTGGCAACGGTGGAGAGGAAAAACTCCCTTTTAACAGGAAGAAACCTCCAGCAGAACCAGGCTCAGGGAGGGGCAGTCATCTGCTGCGACTGGCTGGAGAGTGAGGGGATAGAGAAAAAGAAGAAAAGAACAGACATGTAGAGAGCAAACAGTGAGACGGGGACTCAATCTATGGGAGAGAACAAACAGATGTTAAGCTGGATTCATGCTGCACCTCTGCTGTCCGTGTACGTGTAACCAGAAACCTCGTGTGACGAAATTTATGTCATCGTCTCTACTCTGCTAGTGTCTGCAGTGCTCGACCGCAGACAACCGTGTGCAGCCCAAATTTTGTGACTGCGACGCCTGCCCACGACCTGAACAAACTGAAAAGCGCATGCGCAAGACTGAACATCCCATTCACAAGGTGGCGATATCAGCACAGCATACCAAGACAAAGTAGACAAAGAAGACAACGAGGAAGCGGAAGACAAGAATAAACATACATGAATCATACATAAACACTTCAGCAGCAGCAGCATCTTTGTGGAAAAGGAGTGAAAACCAGGAAGTCAAGCAGCAGAAAGCAAGCAGCGTTTCTTCGGTGGTGAAAATCCTGGTGCGTCAGCGCATTGGCGCTACATATCGGGCAGAAGTGAAACTACAAATGATGGTTGTGTGCATGTGTCAACCACTTGGCCTGGGTAGATGAAAAAAGTGAGCATGAACAGTGCTACGTGCGTGCCAGGCTTGTTCGTCCATAGCGAACGCAGACCAAAGTGGACTAGAGGGGAAATGCAGCATGAATAAGGCTTTAATGACCAGCAAAAATATTTCATTGAGAGTGAAGAAAGGAGTGAAGCCCAGTGCATTGTTGGAGGTCCCCCGGCTGTCTAAACCTATTAGCAGCATAACTAAGGGAGGGTTCAGGGTCACACGATCCCACCCTAACTACAGGCGATGCCAAAAGGGAAGGTTTTAACCCTGTTCTTAAAAACAGAGATCGAGTCTGACTCCCAAATCCAGATTGGCAGCTGGTTCCAAAGGAGAGGAGCCTGATAGCTGAATGCTCTACCTCTCATTGTACTTTTGAATATTCTAGGTATTACAAGTAATCCTGCATTTTGGGAGCATTGTGCTCTGTTAGGATGATAAGGTAGTATCAGATCTTTTAAATAACAAGAGGCTTGATTATTTAGATAATCAGGACTTCTTGTCTTTTTTTCTTTAATTTCTGTAATATTTTTTAACATTCTGTTATATTTGACTGTGTGAAAAAGTGATTTACCCCATTCCTTAACATGTAGTAGTCCAGGGCCTTTCCAGCTTCCAACCAGATTCCTTTCTTTGGGTCTTCATCAGACAGAAACAGCCCATAGTCATTGGCTGCACAAACAGACAGGAACACTTGGTGACTAACTGTTTTCCTTCTATTACAGAACATACAGTAAGGATATGAGTCACTACTTTTATACTTGTGTTGGATACAACTTCCCCTCCACATTAACAATGTCAATGAGCCATCGACTGTGCTTGTTTCAACGTGATAAACGTGCTCCAAATTACAAAAGTCAACATGTGACACTTGTCTCTAAAAACATGGTTTGAGTTTGAGGAAAAAGTCTCACTGTTAATTTAGTGGATATCAGAAAAGAAGCATTAGAAAAACATCAGAAACACTCCCAGTGACTGTGTCTAATACAGAATGACTAGCAGGTTTGGACAGGTAAAACACAGGCCTGCTGATAGCATAGCTTGCGTAATAACAATTAGCTGGTACAGAGTAAGGCCAATGCTATTCTCAGAATTCAGTTATGCTTTTTAAGTGCAACTTTTCTGGAGAGCTAAACACATAACAGTAGCAACTAGAAAAGCTTGCAACCTCCCGTTCTGCGGCAAAATTAAATAAAAGGCCAAAAGGCATAAAGACAAAGCATTATACAAAGAAATCATGAGGTAACTAACCTAGCTCTAGAGTACAATTTAAATTACTGCAGTGATTTTATGACTAAAGCAGGAAATATTAAAAAAGAAAGGCAAAAAACAGACAGAGTAATAATAAAAAACCAATACATTTTAAAAAATAATGCATCCACAAAACTTTTAGAAAGGTAGGGAATGAAAGTATTTATTTTCTTGAAAAAAGTTTCTTGGGAAATTATGTACATAATTCCATAACTAGAAATAGGATTCTCAATGTCATGAGTGATTATACTTTTTTTTTCTTGTGCAAAATGTTACTGTGGACAATCAATGTCTGAATCTGGCAACCAGCACAATATTATAGTGGGGGCAAGAGTGAGTGCGCCACCTATAGACCAGGAGGTAACAATGTTATCGCTGGACTTCCGGTTATGGCTGCCACGTAGGACGGACGTGTCTCGCTCTGCTCTGCTCCTGGAGAAAAAAAATCGGCAAATAACTCTCTCATTTGGGACAGAACGTATCCCAGCATTTGGGCGAGGATATGTCGGCGAAGCCTAAGGCTGGAAAACCAGGAAAAGGAAAAAGCGAGCCGCCGAAACAGTCCAAATTAACGGACTTTCAGGTCTGTGACGCAGCAAACAAGGCTCCATATATGGCGGAGGAGGCTGGCGGCGGTGCGATTTCTGCGGGGAATGGCGCAGATGCACTGATGGCTGCCATGAGTTCAATGAGAGCGGACTTTTCCTCTAGATTTGATGGGATTATGACAGCGCTGGAAGGAATAAGAAAGGAATTGGGTGACTGTGTAGAACGAACGGCGCAGATGGAGCTCCGTCTCGCTAGTGCTGAAGATGACGTCACCCGTCTTCAATTAAAGGTGCGCACTTTGGAAAAAAAAAATAAATCTCTGGAAGATAATATTTTGGATTTGGAATCTCGGTCGAGACAGAATAATTTGAGGCTGGTGGGTCTTCCAGAGGAATCAGAAGGTCGGGACGTATGTTCCTTTCTGGAAAAGTGGATTCCGGAGGTGCTGGGCAGCGAGGAGTTGCAATCAGCAGTGGTTCTGGAAAAAGCACATCGTATTGGCCCACGGAGAGATAAGGGACCGCCGAGGACCTTAATTATGAAGTTTCTAAGCAACAGAGACAGGATGAAGATCTTCAACGCTGCACGTGCTAAAGGAGAGATTAAACACCAGGACCAGCAGGTGCGGTTCTACCCAGATTTGGCCACAGGAATCCAGCAATTGAGGAAGCAGTTTGATCCCGTACGTAAGGAGCTGCGCAACCTTGGGATTCGTCATGGTGTAATCTATCCTGCGAGACTGCTGACCACGTATGAGGGCAGAACCCACATCTTCAAGACCCCAGAGGAGGCGCAGGAGTTCATCAAGAAGATCAAAGAAGAAGGAGAGACTGGTGGGAGCTAAGCATGAACAAAATATAAGGTAGAATAATTAAGCATTTGCACAGGCATCTGACTGACTTGAAGTAAATAGTAAGTTTACAAAATATAGATTGTATTATATATTAAAAAAAAACAAAACAAAAACAAAACAAACAAAAAAAAAAAAACTATGATGTACAAAGTTGTTAAAAATTTTGGAGTTAAGTTGGAAAACTACAGAAGAGAGTTAATGTTACGTCATTAAAAGCAGTAGAGTTAGGGTGATTGGGAGGATGAAGAAGGAGTGGCTTAGGCTGTTCCCCGTGGGTGTGGAACGGTCGATGACTATATCGGGAGACGGAATTTTTCTTTTGATTTTGGGGGGTTTGCCACAAGTGTGGGAAGGGGAAATTTGTTTGTGTGTAGTTTGTAGGATGAATATTCAACCACTCATGTTTTTGCTTCTCTGTATGAGCATGTTTACACTGCAAGGTAATCCCAAACTCTCTATTGATCATGGACCAAAGTGTTAATCTTAATTTAACTTCATGGAATTGCAGAGGTCTACAAAATTTAAAAAAACTTAAACAAGTTATGAATAAAGTAAAGGACATGGGTTCAAGAATTGTGTTTTTACAAGAAACTCATCTGATAGAGGAGGATGTTAAAAGAATTAGGAGTAGATGGCAGGGAAGTGTATTCACTTCTTCATTTTCATCCCGAGCCAGGGGAGTTATGACTCTCATACATAAATCAGTTCCTTTTCAAGTGAAAAATGTAATTGGAGACAAATTTGGAAGATATGTAATCATTCAAGGTTCTTTGCTATTAGAAAATATAAATCTTGTGAACTTATATGGTCCCAATATAGATGACCAGAAGTTCTTTGCTAATTTATTTCTCATCTTATCATCACTTACAGGGCAACATATAATAGCAGGGGATTTTAATTGTACATTGAATCCAGGTGTGGATAGATCAACAGGACTGGATTGTACGCACATTGGATGTAGGATGACTATTAATCATTTTATGAAAGAATTGAGATTGTTAGATATATGGAGAGAAATGAAACCACAAGTTAAAGCCTATTCTTGTTATTCCAGTACCTACAAGACATTCTCACGTATTGATTATTTTTTGATTTCCACAGAATTAAGGTCCAAGATTCAAAACTGCTTTTATGATAACATCGTGATCTCTGATCATGCACCCTGTTGTCTAATATATGTAGATAAAAAATTGATAAAGGAATCAGGTAGATGGCAATTTCAGCATAAATGGCTTCAGGATGAGGAATTTGTCAAGTATATAGAAAAACAGATAGACGAGTTCTTTGACATCAATACTACACAAACATCAGCACGTGTAAAGTGGGAGGCTTTCAAAGCTTTTATTAGGGGACATATTATTAGTTATACAGGATCAAAATCTAAGAAGACTCGAGAGGAGAGAGCTAAATTGGAACATAAAATAAAAAATCTTCAGGAAAAAGTGTATGCAGGAAGTGACCCAAGGTTGGAGAATGAATTACTGATTTTGAGAGCTGAATACGACAAAAAATCAGCGAATAGAGCTGCCTCGAGTCTTCTAAGATTGAAACAATCTTTTTATGAACAAGGTGAAAAATCAGGAAAATTATTAGCATGGCAGATTAAACAATTGGAAATTAAAACACCAATTACCAGTATTATAAGTAAGGGACAGGTAGTTATAGATCCTTTAGAAATTAATAGAGCCTTTAGAGATTACTATGAAAAATTATATGATACCAAAAATGAACCTGATTTAACAAAACTAAATGGGTTTTTGAACGAACTATCTATACCTTGTATTCCAAATGAAAACAGGGAGATATTGGAGTCTAAAATTAGTCAAGAAGAAGTTGGGCTAGCCATTGATAATATGAAATCAGGAAAAAGTGCAGGACCAGATGGTCTTCCAGTTGACCTTTATAAAAAATTTAAGAATAAATTAATAAAACCTTTTTTGGAAATGGTTTTAGAAGCATTTCAAAATAATAATTTACCATCATACATAAATAATGCCTTAATTATACTGCTGCCAAAACCAGGTAAGCCCTCTAATAAATGTGAAAATATGAGACCAATAAGCCTATTAAACGCCGACCTTAAGATAATCTGTAAAATTTTAGCAAGACGAATACAAGAAATTTTACCAAATATTATTAATCGAGATCAGAATGGCTTTATAAAGGGTAGACAAGGCTTCCATAATGTAAGAAGACTATTTAATATTATTTATTTTAATAAAGAAGCACCGGATACAGCTCTCCTATCATTGGACGCCGAAAAGGCCTTTGATAGAGTTGAATGGCCCTTTCTTTTTGAAGTCCTACAAAGGTTTGGACTTGGAAATAATTTCATAAAATGGGTTCAAATAATATACAATAATGCTACAGCAGAAATCCTAACAAATAACAATATTTCAAAACCAATAAAAATCAATAGAGGATGTCGACAAGGCTGTCCACTTTCACCTTTACTGTTTACTATGGCAATTGAACCTTTAGCGATAGCGATACGTTTACATTCACAAATATATGGAATTAAAGTTGGACCAACAGAACATAAAATCTCCCTGTACGCCGATGACATAATTTTGTTTATGTCAAATCTAAAAAAATCAATTCCAACCTTGTTGAATTTAATAAAGAATTTTGGGGAAATATCAGGATATAAAATAAATAAAACTAAATCTTCAATATTAATGCTAAATGAGACCCAGAGAAATTACCCAGCCCCTGAGGTAAATCAATTCAATGTTGTAAATCAGTTTAAATATTTAGGAATCCAAATTATGCCTAAGCTAGAATCAGTCGCCAGTGTCAACTATGAAGCCTTAATGTCAGATATCAATGAGTTAACTCAGAGATGGATGTCACTACCAATGTCGATGATCGGGAGAATCAATATACTTAAAAGTAATATTTTACCTAAAATACTTTATTTATTTCAATACATTCCCTTATCACCACCTTTAGATCTATTCTCAAGAATAAAAAAAAAGTTAGTGGAATTTATATGGAACAACAGGAGGGCTAGATTACGTTTGTCTTTATTATATTTACCATTTGATCGTGGAGGTCTGAAATGTCCAAATTTTATGTTGTATTATTGGTCGGCACAACTGAGGTCTATGACATATTATTTTTCATCAAATGATCTCCCTCACTGGACTGAAATGGAATCATACAATTTACCTTTACCTCTTCCCATATTCATATACTCAGATTCGGCAAAAAAATTACAAAAACAAGTTAAAAATCCATTTGTAAAGCATATGATCAAAATATGGTGTGAAGCTAAAAACTATTTAAAAGAACCACAGTTATTGTCACAATTTAGTCCAATATGGGGTAATCAATATTTTAAACCAGGGAGAGCGGACGCTGTATTTAAAGTATGGAATTTAAAAGGGATACAAAAGATTCAGGATTTATATTTGCCATGTGCAGACAACATAATGTCTTTTGAAGAGCTGAGGATCAAATTTAATCTCAATAGAACACATTTTTTTAAATATCTTCAACTTAGAAACTTTATTCGATCAAATCAAAATAAAGCTCTCACTCGACCTATTTATTCATCCTTGGAAAAAATGATGATGAAAGATAGTAAAAGAAAGGGTATTATTTCAGAGTTTTATAACTCACTGACACTATCTTCAAGTGAAAATTCACTGAAAAGATTAAACTACTGGAAAGAAGATCTGCAAATTGAAATTTCAGAGGAACAATGGGAATTGGCTTGTACAGAAGCTCAAACCAAATCAATAAATGCACGCCTTAAATTGATACATTTCAAATGGTTAATGCGGATGTATGTTACACCGGAGGAGTTAAATAGATATAACAAAAATATACCAGATACATGCACAAAATGCATGGAAAGTAAAGGAACCCTATTTCATTGTTTATGGGAATGTAGATTAATAAGAATGTTTTGGGAAGAGGTGAGGGTAACAATTGAAAAAATAATCTCAAAACAAATCATATTGAATCCTAAACTGTTTTTGTTGGGGCTGTACCCAGAAAAGCATAATTTTAATAAAAGTGAAAGAACATTCATAGACCTCAGTTTGCTTAATGCCAAAAAATGTATTGCACTATTATGGAAAAAGACTCATAGACCAGATGTGACTCAGTGGTTAAGACAGATGTTAACAAACCTTCCATTAGAAAGAATAACATATATACTAAAATCAAAGGAAATTGTGTTTGAGAATATATGGAGACCTTTTATTGATTATGTAAAAAATTTAAACATAACTCTTGAAGAAGAAGGTGAATGATGTGTGTGGACCTTGTAAATTCCAAACTGGTGAACATAATATGTATACTTATGTATTGGATTGTCTAGACTAAACAGAGGAGCATTGTTGAAGACTTGATTTTGTTGGTGGTTGTTGGTGTTTTTAGTGCATTTTTTTTTTTTTTTTTTTTTGTAGTACTTTAGTGTTAGTGTTTGATTGTTTGTATCATGTTTGTTAAAAAAAAAAAAAAAAAGGTTCAATAAAGATATTGTGGAAAAAAAAAAAAAACAATGTTATCGCTATCACCTTTAATGCTACTCTACTTTTCAAGTTGTGAGCAGAGGCGTGCAGTAACTACTTACATTCATTCGGATACATGTACTACCTAACTTTTTCAAAAATTTGTACTTTGATGAATACTTGTATTTCAGAATGCTTTTACCAAGTAAATTAATCAAGAAAAAAAAAACATACTTTTACTCAAGTAAATTTGGCTGTACTCTTTTAGTTACTTTTGATTTGACTGATTTAAAAACTGGTAAGAAATGTGCTAGTAACAATAGGTTACTGGAAATTAATTTATTATTTTATTTAATTGAAATTAGTGCTGAAATCACTGTTCTTCAGGAAATATTAAAGTCATTACTGTCAGAGTCCACTGTTTCTTTACATGATTTGGATTATGTTAGAGGGTACATATGAATAGTTTAGTTTATTCTAGTTTAGTTTAATACATTTCATTTCCTCAGACAAGCATGTAAAAGAATATTCTCTGAAACTGCGGAGGGTAAAATTAGAAATTTACAAATAAAACTCTGCAAAGAAAAAAGTTTCAAATTTATGAGAAAATTATTGAAAATTTGCATGAAACAGTTGCAATATTATTAAAAAAAAAATCAAAAATTTATTACGAATAAACTAGTAGAATGATTATTGCAAAATCCCAAATTTATGAGTTAAAAACACAAACATATGGAGAAAAAAATTAGAATATCAAGAAAATCATCTCAAATTTTTGACTAAAACTGCACAAATTTATGAGAACAAAGTCTCAAATGTACAGAAATTTTATCGGGACAAACTGTACATTTAGGTGGAAAAAAGTTTCAAAACTATGAAAAGCAGTAAATTTACAATCAAATTTATGAGAAAAAAGTGTCACAAACTAGTGAGAGTAACACCGTTACTCACTACTCAAGTAACTTTTTCAGTGTCTACTCTTAGTTGTACTTGAGTAATTAATATGATAAGGTAACACTACTTTTACTTGAGTACAGTTCCTGAATACTGGCCCACCTCTGGTGATGAGAAAACATTTACTCTGCCCACTCATCCTTTTGTCTCTGATCAGATTAATTAATCAAATAAATACAAAGTGATAAATTAATTTTAAGTGACATTTAGCTCAATGCAGCCATGAATTACTAAAACATATCCTGAAGACTATAGGTTCAGTTTACAAAACCATAGAAAAAAATCTGTGTGCGGGGTAAGGAGACTCACGCTGGCCAAGCTGTGCCTCAGGAACTCTCTCCCTGATGATGCGGCAGGCATCGTAGACCATGGTGGAGGGCTCAAACTGCATCGTTTTCACCACATTCCCCACGCTGATCTTTAATGACAGGGCCACCATGATTGCTGCTCTGCACCTCCGCCCAGCTCACACCTGTATGGACACACGTCGAACAAAGAATTAAGACAGATCAAATGTATTTGTAAAACAAAATATACGTACCGGTTTCTTTTCAAAACTGCAGCAGTCCTGACTCAGCTTAAATCTTTCTAAAGACAAAGAACACTTATTGACTCGATCTCAATACCTGGATTACATAATAGTGTTGTAGTTGAGACCAGACTGAGACCAGAGTTTCCCAAGACCTCATTTGCTATTTGGGCAACAAGAGCACAAATTGTAAAAAATGGGCAGTGTGTCATGAGAAATACTAATACTGGCTAAAGACAAAGTGTGACACAAATTCATGCTTTAGATTATCATAATAGGGCCCTCTAAGTTTAACAACTGACAGAATGTGTCATGTCAATTTGAGTTGAATGAAAGATGGAAGACCACCTAACATAATGAGGTTGTAATGTTTTACAACTAAGAAGTCACACATGATTTTGTTGTTTTGCATACTTTGTTTAACTAGTCAACTATTAAAAATGAATGTGCAGATGTGTCCAAACTTTTGACTGGTACTGTATGTATTTTCCATATTGTTATTTTTACTTATTTTGTATCACTCCCATTTTCTTCAAGGAATACCACTTACATTTACAGACACACACGCAAAAGACCGTGGGAAAGCCAGTTTGCAGGAAGTGACAGTACACGCTTACATAACCTCAAAGTTTATAAACCAGCTGTTGGTCAACTAACATATTACCCTTCTAAGTTCCTGCACTGTTATAGATGCACTGTCACAATGCTGGAGTGAACTATGAGTGACCTCTAAACTTCTCACGGAGTTGTCAAATTAAAAGTTGTGTTTTGTGGCAAAGCACCATGTCACTGAAAAGAGACCTCCAGATAACACAAGATGGAGCATGTTACAAACAGACATTGTTGCAAAATCTCTCAGTGGAAAAACAGAAGGGTGAGTTTCTATATATATATTCATGAAGTGAAGTGAAACTAGCAATTACTTTCAGAGTCCAGCTAAAATGTGACCAGATTTACAAAACTGAATGTTCATTTTTTAAGAGTAAAAGTTATGCAGACAATGGGCCTCATGCAAGAACACGTTTATTAGTAGAGTAAGTCCCTCGTAACAGTTAGTAAGCCGTGTTAATACGAATGAGTCACTCCATATTAGTAAGGCAATTTGACCTTAAATGAGCATCATTGTTATTTGAAGCTTCCAAGTTAGGTTTCGGGTTTTATTTTTTTCTTCATTTTTTTTCTCACTCATTTCTTCTCCCTTATAGTTCACTGACAAAGCTCTTAATTAAGCCATAAGAGTGTGGCATCAATGAATATCACTGCGGTGATCTGGCTATAAATGAGCACAATATAATAAAGAATAGAATCATTGTCACCCCACAAACATAAAATCAAACTAAACACTGTCCAGTGCATAAGTATGTCCATATGTACCTCTTGAGGGTCATGGGCTACGGGGCTCTCACTGGTGGCCAGCCAGCTGTGCCATCGGAGCCCTTCCCTCAGCCATGATCATGCCATCACCTCAAAGGAACTACGAATCTCCAATCAAGTTCTGAAATACAGGCTTAGCTCATCCACCCCCACTACAAAATGGCTGATAACATGTCAGATGGCCAACAAGACCCAGCCTCGCCGCATTGAAGCCAGCCTCTGCGCACCCTCCTGGCATCCCCAGATGAAACAAAGAGTCAATCATCTCATACTATGCGGACGGACATAGCATTTTTGGTACAAACCCTTAAAATTTTTCTGCCATGTTTTGCTGCTTCTGAACAGCGCTGACTGTACTGCTACTGGGTTGCAGGGTATGTGACCACAACCGCGTGACATGTCCTAAAGGACCAGTACATAAAAGCTCTCATATATACAGGCACAGAACAAGAAGGGAAGAACTGAAAAAACATCAACATAAACACAATTATGTTGGTTTTATGTCTCAACAGTTGAGTTCTGCTTTAATTTGGTTAATCGCCCGGCCCTACTCAAGATTCAAACACTCATATTTACAGTATGTCCTACAAAACTGTTTTTATGTTTTTTAATATTTTATTATATCTTTTCATGGGACAACACTGAAGATATGACACTTTGATACAATGTAGTCAGTGTACAGCTTGTATCACAGTGTAAATTCGCTGTCCCCTCAAAATAACTTAACACACAGTCATTAATGTCTAAACTGCTGGCAACAAAAGTGAGTACAGGCCTAAGTGAAAATGTCCAAATTGTGCCCAAAGTGTCAATATTTTGTGTGGCCACCATTATTTTCCAGCACTGCCTCTCTCTTGGGCACGGAGTTCACTACAGCTGTACAGGTTGCCACTGGAATCCTCTTCCACTCCTCCATGATAACATCACGGAGCTGGTGGATATTAGAAACCTTGCGCTCCTCCACCTTCCGTTTGAGGATGCCCCACAGATGCTCAATAGGGTTGAGGTCTGGAGACATGCTTGGCCAATCCATCACCTTTACCCCCAGTTTCTTTAGCAAGGTAGTGGTCATCTTGGAGGTGTGTTTGGGGTCGTTATCATGTTGGAATACTGCCCTACGGCCCAGTTTCCGAAGGGAGGGGATCATGCTCTCCTTCAGTATGTCACAGTACATGTTGGCATTCATGGTTCCCTCAATGAACTGTAGCTCCCCAGTGCTGGCAGCACTCATGCAGCCCCAAACCATGACACTCCCACCACCACCACGCTTGACTGTAGGCAAGACACACTTGTCTTTGTACTCCTCACCTGGTTGCTGCCACACACACTTGACACCATCTAAATCAAATCAGTTTATCTTGGTCTCACCAGACCACAGGACATGGTTCCAGTAATCCATGTCCTTAGTCTGCTTGTCTTCAGCAAACTGTTTGTGGACTTTCTTGTGCATCATTTTTAAAAGGGGCTTCCTTCTGGGATGACAGCCATGGAGACCAATTTGATGCAGTGTGCAGCGTATGGTCTGAGCAATGACAGACTGACCCCCCCACCCCCACCCCTTCAACCCCTGCAGCAATGCTGGCAGCACTCATATGTCTATTTTCATAAGACAACCTCTGATGACGCTGAGCCCGTGCACTCAGCTTCTTTGGTCAACCATGGTGAGGCCTGGTCTGAGTGGAACCTGTCATGTTAAACCACTGTATGGTCTTGGCCACCGCGCTGCAGCTCAGTTTCAGGGTGTTGGCAATCTTCTTATAGCCTAGGCCATCTTTATGTAGAGCAACAATTCTTGAACTTCCAGTGACCAGTATGAGAGAATCTGAGAAAGATAACACCAAATTTAACACACCTGCTCCCCATTCACACCTGAGACCTTGTAACACTAACGAGTCACATGACACCGGGGAGGGAAAAAGACTACTGTATTTTCCGGACTATAAGCTGCTATGTTTTCACACGCTTTGAACCCTGTGGCCTAAACAACGATGCGGCTAATCTATAGATTTTTATGGGCTAAAGGCCTCCAGGGGGTGCTCTAGCAGGACGCGCAAGAGTGAGACAGACTGGTGGAAGAGATAATGCGCCGAGGAAGACGCTAGTTTTGACGCTAGTTTTACTGTTTTGAACAGTCATTTTGCGCATCATGCACCCACATATAACAGATTCTGTGAAAGCAGCCATCAAGAGGACAAACTCAATTCCAGCTCTGATTCCAGGGGGCACAACGAAGTATTTGCAGCCACTTGACATCAGTGTGAATCGTGCATTTAAAGTGGCACTCCGAGTTGAGTGGGAGGCTTGGATGACTAGCAGCGAGAAATCATTCACCAAAACTGGCCGCATGCAAAGAGCAACTTTTGCTCAAGTCTGCCAGTGGATCCTGACAGCATGGAACAGTGTGAAAAAATCCACGATCACCAATGGGTTTCGAAAGGCTGGACTGCTGCGTGATGAAGAAGACAGCACAAGCACAAATTCACCTCGAGACGAAAGTGACACTGAGAGCGACAACGAAAGAGAGACTGAGAAAGTGTGTGACAAAGTCATTCTGAGGCTTTTCAATTCTGACACTGAAGAAGACAACTTCAGTGGTTTTAGTGCACAGGAGGAAGATGAAGATAGCGATCAATGACTTTTCTGGTAGGCTGGTTATTTTTTTTTTTTTTTTTTTAAAACAGCCGTGTTACTGCCGGCAGTCGTTTTACTGCCGTGTTACAGGCACTGTTCGGAAAAAAGCATTTATTTAATTAAAAATTTAAAAAATCTTTCTGTGTAAATATCTCATGTTACAACGTGGACACCTGCAGCTTATAGACAAGTGCGGCCTATATATGTACAATTTTTTCTTTTTAAATTTAGTTGGTGCGGCTTATATTCAGGTGCGCTCAATAGTCTGGAAATTACGGTAATTGGGCACAATCTGCAACTGTCTTCAGTTTTTGCTTGTTGGCGGGTCTTTCTGTCTTGAGCTTTATCTTAAGCAAGTCAAATTCATGCTCGATCGGGTTGAAGTCTGGTGACCGACACAGGCATTGCAGAATATTCCACCAGAGTGGTGGCTCAGTTGGTAGAGCATCCGCCCCACACCCGGGAGGCAGGGGTTCAAATCCTGGCCGGGTCATGCCGAAGACCATATAAAAGCGGAACTTCCTGCCGTCCAGCTTGGTGCTCAGCAATAATGGAATGGAGGAGGGAAATCTGTGGCGGTGCCTTGCATGGCAGCGGCCCTCTGATTCTACATATGGGGTGTGTGTGATTAACACTGTAGATAGGAAAAACACAATTTCGTTCTACTGTACATGATTGGTTGAATGACAATAAAGGGTGATTTAATTTAATTCTTTGCCTTAAAAAACTCCTGGGTTGCATTCGCTGTAGGTTTTGGGTCATTGTCTTATCTACTGTGAAGTGCTGTCTGATCAGCTTTGCTGTATTTGACTGAACCTGAGCAGACAGTATATCCCTATACACCTCAGAAATCATCTGGCTGCTTCTGTCTTCAGTCACATCAATAAACACTAGTGATACAGTGCCATTGTAAGCCATACATGTTCATGAATCACACTGTCTCCACCACGTTTTACAGAAGATGTGGTGTGCTTTGGATCATGACCAGTTCCAAGTCTTCGGCATAGTTTCTTCATTCCATCATTCTTGTAAAGGTTGGTCTTGGTTTCATTTGTCCTATGAATGCTGTTCCAGAACTGGGATGGCTTCTTTAGATGTTTTTTTTTTTTTGCAAATACCTTGTGGTGAACCCTCTGTATTTGCTCTAATGAACTTTTTTCTCTAGGGTAGACAGATACTGACACATCTACTTCTTGGAGAGTGTTTTTCACTTGGTTGGGTGTTGGGTGTTATGAAGGGGTTTGTGTTCACTATGGAAAGGATCCTGAGATTATCCACCACTGTTGTCTACTATGGATGTCCAGGCCTTTTTGAGTTCCTGAGCTCACAAGTGCACTCTTTTTCTCTCAGACTGTACCAAACTGTTGTTTTGGCCCCTCCTAATATTTCCACTATCTCTCTGATGGATTTCTTCTTTATTTCAGCTTAAGGATGGTCTGTTTCTCTTCCACTGAGAGCTTCTTTGACCACATATTGTGGGTTCACAGAAACAGCTGCAAATGCCACACTTACACTCAACTCCAGACCTTTTACCTATGTATTTGATTGATGATGTATTAACAAGGGAATAGCCCAGGCAGCCCATGAGATAGCTTTTAAGTCAATTGTCCAGTTACTTTTGAGCCCTTGAAATGAGATTTTATATAAAAATGGTTGCACTTCCTAAACTATAACTCCAATATGGATGTAAATGCCCTCAAATCAAAGTTGAGAGTCTGCACTTTAAGCCCATGTTGATTATATAACTGTATCTTGAATATGTTTTGGTAAACAGCTAAAATAACACAACTTATTTCAGTGTCCCAATATATATGGACCTGTCTTGCTTCTACTGACTTTCATTCCTCTTCTCTCTAGTGTCTATCGCCACCTCTCCAGGTTCTCTTCCACCCGCTACCTACTCTCACTGCTGTCCACAAACATCAAAGTCCACAGAGAATCCTGACAGACCTCAGCTGTCAGCCTGTCAATCACCATGGCAAACAAGAGAGGCGCTCAGATCCAATCCCTAATGTAATCCCACCCCCACCTTGAATCTACCTGTCACTCCTACACCACACCTCACCACTGTCTCGCTGTCCTCATACATGCCCTGCACCACCATCACATACTTCTCTGCCACTCCTGACTTTTTCATATAGTACCACAGCTTCTCTCTTGGCACTCTATGATATGCTTTCTCTAGATCCACAAAGACACAGTGCAACTCCTTCTGACATTCTCTATACTTCTCAATCAACACTCTCAAAGCAAACATTACATGTGTAGAAGGGCTGGGCAATTAACTGAACAGAAATGAAAACCAAAGTTCGAGGTGCAAACCGGCCAAATTTTGTTCATTTTGGTTTTTTCAGTTTCTCCCCTCTCCCTGTGGTGTGCGCATGTACAGAGAGCTTTTCATGTACTTCCCCTTGGAGATGTGCCCGCAGAGTTACGTGCATGGGCACATACCTCTGCACCCCAGAAGCAGAGCATTTTTAGCGTTGTTTGGAAGAGGCAGGACACTGCAGAAAAAGTAAAATGGCTTGTAAGGAAAAGAAATGTCGTCTCTGTTCATATAGTATGTGATGACTGACTTTTTATTTCATCAGAAGATGCCAAGAAAAAGCAAGCAAAATGCCCAGAATCTAATATATAAATGCCTGAAGTTGCTCAGCCTTTGACAGTTCATCTTAAATTTTTTTTCTGCCAGGATGGATGACCATAATAGCCAAGGTAAGGCCATCGTCGCAAGTCACGTGACCCACACGGTATGTAAACACACTAACTTCAGCGCTGGCTGATGTTTAATTTGTGTATGAAATGAGAATAGACCTGTTCTATTATGGTCATTCACTACGCACCACAGAATATGATACTGCAATGTTGTGTAATATTGCTTAATTATGAGTCTTGTCAGTGAACTATAAGGAAGAAAAAGACAAAATAAACAAAAACTTTCCTGAAAGGGTCAATAAATTGTGATGCTGGCTTAAGGTCAAATTGCCCAGCCCTAATCTGTAGTACTCTTTGTTGGCATGAAACCGTACTGCTGCTTGCTGACTGTGACCTTTCTTCTTAACCTGGCTTCAGCAACTCTTTCCCATGTCGTCATAGTTCATAGTGGTCAAATTTGACCAAATACTGTATGGTTTATTTTTCAACAAAGTCTCCCCTTCGGTCCACACACTTCTTGTTGCAGTGCCTGGATTCCTGCGGTTGAAAAATAAACCACATTTGGTCAAATTTGACCACTATGAACTTTTCAGCCAATGAACTTTTCAGCCCCCCCTCGTAGTGTGGCTGATCAGCTTTATGCCTCTGCAGTTAACTGCATCTCTGAGCATCACCTTTGTTCTTGAAAATTGGTACCACAACATTCCTTCCAAGATTGTATTAAACAATCTGGGTAAAAAGTCGGAAACAAACAATGAGCAGTAATAATGAGCATTATAAAAAGAATAGCTTTATTGTTAAAAACATACAACAGATTTTGTTATTGTGAGCCAGTCATTGCTCACTCACTCACACACACACACACACACACACACACACACACACACACACACACACACACAAACACACACACACACACACACACACACACACACACACACACACACACACACAACATACTACTACAGAAGGGATGGCACTGTATTTTATGTATAATATATATATATATAAAATACAGTATATATTAATATACATAAAATACAGTGCCATCCCTTCTGTAGTCAAGCATCACAGCTGGCTGTCTTATGGCTTGCTAGCTCAGAATTCCTGGACAAAGCCACCATTTTCTTACCATCATCATGTAGCTATTCTAAGTGGCAGACTGGAACCTCAGCTCTTCCATCTTGTTGGCAAGGGATCTGATCTTTGCAATAAAGAGAATGGAGACCAATGGCCTGTAGGTGTGGCCTGCACCTGCATTCCTGCTTTTGTTTAGATTCCCTTCATGTTCAGCAATACACATACAGTGGGGCAAAAAAGTATTTAGTCAGCCACCAACTGTGCAAGTTCTCCCACTTAAAAGATGAGAGAGGTCTCCAATTTTCATCATAGGTATACCTCAACTATGAGAGACAAAATGAGGAAAAAAAAATCCAGAAAATCACATTGAAGGATTTTTAAAGAATTTATTTGCAAATTATGGTGGAAAATAAGTATTTGGTCAATAACAAAAGTTCATCTCAATACTTTGTTATATACCCTTTGTTGGCAATGACAGAGGTCAAACGTTTTCTGTAAATCTTCACAAGGTTTTCACACACTGTTGCTGGTATTTTGGCCCATTCCTCCATGCAGATCTCCTCTAGAACAGTGATGTTTTGGGGCTGTCGCTGGGCAACACAGACTTTCAACTCCCTCCGAAAATTTTCTATGGGGTTGAGATCTGGAGACTGGCTAGGCCACTCCAGGACCTTGAAATGCTTCTTACGAAGCCACTCCTTCGTTGCCCGGGTGGTGTGTTTGGGATCACTGTCATGCTGAAAGACCCAGCCACGTTTCATCTTCAATGCCCTTGCTGATGGAAGGAGGTTTTCACTCAAAATCTCACGATACATGGCCCCATTCATTCTTTCCTTTACACGGATCAGTCGTCCTGGTCCCTTTGCAGAAAAACAGCCCCAAAGCATGATGTTTCCACCCCCATGCTTCACAGTAGGTATGGTGTTCTTTGGATGCAACTCGGCATTCTTTCTCCTCCAAACACAACAAGTTGAGTTTTTACCAAAAAGTTCTATTTTGGTTTCATCTGACCATATGACATTCTCCCAATCCTCTTCTGGATCATCCAAATGCTCTCTAGCAAACTTCAGACGGGCCTGGACATGTACTGGCTTAAGCAGGGGGACACGTCTGGCACTGCAGGATTTGAGTCCCTGGCGGCGTAGTGTGTTACTGATGGTAGCCTTTGTTACTTTGGTCCCAGCTCTCTGCAGGTCATTCACTAGGTCCCCCCGTGTGGTTCTGGGATTTCTGCTCACCGTTCTCGTGATCATTTTGACCCCACGGGGTGAGATCTTGCGTGGAGCCCCAGATCGAGGGAGATTATCAGTGGTCTTGTATGTCTTCCATTTTCTAATAATTGCTCCCACAGTTGATTTCTTCACACCAAGCTGTTTACCTATTGCAGATTCAGTCTTCCCAGCCTCGTGCAGGTCTACAATTTTGTTTCTGGTGTCCTTTGACAGCTCTTTGGTCTTGGCCATAGTGGAGTTTGGAGTCTGACTGTTTGAGGTTGTGGACAGGTGTCTTTTATACTGATAACGAGTTCAAACAGGTGCCATTAATACAGGTAACGAGTGGAGGACAGAGCAGCCTCTTAAAGAAGAAGTTACAGGTCTGTGAGAGCCAGAAATCTTGCTGGTTTGTAGGTGACCAAATACTTATTTTCCACCATAATTTGCAAATAAATTCTTTAAAAATCAGACAATGTGATTTTCTGGATTTTTTTTTCTCATTTTGTCTCTCATAGTTGAGGTATACCTATGATGAAAATTGGAGACCTTTCTCATCTTTTAAGTGGGAGAACTCGCACAATTGGTGGCTGACTAAATACTTTTTTGCCCCACTGTATATTACTCCAAAGAACAGTCCAAGTACCTCATTACTTACATAGATGAAGCATTTATTTGCTTCACTATAGGATAAAGCTGCTCTATCGATCATATCAGGAAAGAAAGACATGAAAACATTATTCATGCCTTAATCTCGACATAACAGACCTCAAGGCACGCGTCCAGTATGTACTTCGCATCATTTCTAGGCAATGGGGAAATCAAATGCACATAGCTATTTTTAGTACTACTTAAGTAGGTAGTAATGCTGAACTGGGAAATCTTTTTTGGATGCCTTTGAAGCTGTTTTGAAGCAATTCCAGTGTGTGTTTGATCAGTGGTCAGAGGAAATAATTATCGAAACTCAAAACATCCCAACACCCTGATGTGAATCATATCCTGCATTGTTTCTTTAACAGTGCTGAAAGTTGTAGGTCAAACCTAAATAGAAAACACTTACACTGCAATAATGGGAAAAAAAGTACATGAGGCCTTGTCATTGGTGAGATTTGGGTCAGGACATTAGCAACCATTGGCTTTTTTTGTAGTTAATTTTTAAACAATTACAATTTCTTCTGGGAAACAAAACATTGTTGTATTACATTTTAACAGAGACACAAATGCAAAATGAGCCCATTATTCCTATGATGCAGATTTGCTCATGAGAAAACAAAACACTGAGTATCAGGACTGCTGTTAAATAAGATAAGATTAAGATAAACTTTATTGACCAGATGTGACTCAGTGGTTAAGACAGATGTTAACAAACCTTCCACTAGAAAGAATAACATACATACTGAAATCAAAGGAAACTGTGTTTGAGAATATATGGAGACCTTTTATTGATTATGTAAAGAATTTAAACATAACTTTTGAAGAAGAAGGTGAATGATGTGTGTGGACCTTATAAATTCCAAACTGGTGAATGTATAATATGTATACTTATGTAATGGATTGCCTAGACTAAACAGAGGAGCATTGTTGAAGACCTGTTCCTGTTAGTGGTTGTTGGTGTGTTTTAGTACATTTTTTTTTATTACTTTAGTGTTAGTGTTTGATTGTTTGTGTTATGTTTGTAAAAAAAGGTTCAATAAAAATATTGTGGGAAAAAAAAAAAAAGATAAACTTTATTGTCCCTCAAGGGGAAATTTGTCTTGGGCTTGTCACCCGTGCTGCAACCACACAATCCACACTATACACAATGGATGTAGTACATAATAAATGAAATAAAACCCAATAAATAATACAAGTACATACATACATAAATATGTAACAGCAGTCATTAAGAACAGGAGTTATAAGTGTCCCTGACCTATTTATCTGAGTTTAAAAGTTTTACTGACATCGGGATAAATGAGTTCTTGTGTCTATTGAACCTGCACTTGGGGACTCTGTATCTCCTCCCTGAGGGCAGCCGCACATATTCATTGTTTAGTACATGGCTCATGCCACTGATTATTTTTTGAGCTTGTCTACAGGCTGCCTGGTCGTGTAAGATCTGCATGGGTAAATACTCTTTAACTCCAATAATTTTCCATGCTGTATGAATTAAACGCAACACTCTGTTCTTTAGTTTCACAGAGAGGTTGCCAAACCAAGCTGTAATGCTGTATCTAATACAGCTCTCCAACACAGCCTGGTAAAATATTAACATAATCCTTTTATCAACGCCATGTATTCTTAATCTATGCAAGAAATGCAAGAAAGAAAGAAGTTTAGGGAAGTGTAGTTTATGTTTGCCGTTTCTCACACAAATTCATTTTAATAATAACCAGTTTAAATTAAAAAAAAAGAAAAACAAGTGCCATACATACCTGATGTAAATGTTCGGGAACAGCCCTACTCCCCTATTCAGTGATGAAGTTTCTTCTACCTGGCTGAAGAAAAAGAACAGACTTGGTTAGAAACATTTTAATTGAACCCATTATGTGATGGCTGCAAAAATGTCTCATTTCTAAAGATAAATTCTCGAGGAACTAAATAGAACAGACATGCAAGAATGCTGTGAAGATCAGAATTCTGAAAATAATAATTTGATTTAAGACAGAAATCAGATGGTTGTCAGCAAGCTATGCTGGTATGCACTCTGTTTTGCAGCAAAAACAAAACTAAGCAAAACACAATATAAAGATAAAGATAAAAGCATACCATAGCTTTTCCGGGACAGCAGACCAACAATGAGTGAGAAGCCATTGTATCATATGTTGTGTATGGTATATTGATCATATGGATACAAAAATCAAAACTCCTTGGATGACTCCATAAAGAGCAAGATGTGTTCAAATAAAAGATGCCCAAAACATAGCAAAACTGAAAGACACTGAGTAAAGATCCAGACCCACGCCAACCATGTGACCTTGACCTTTGACCTACTGACCACAAAACAAATGCATATGCAGAACTTTGCACGTACTGTTTCTGCGCCAAGTTTGACATCAGGATAACTGCAGACAATTTTGTTTTAGATTGGGGAAAATCAGATACTTGGTGACCCTGTGGCCTTAAACTTTGACCTTTTGACCTCAAAATGAATGCATGTCTGGAACTTTGCATGTACCATTAATACCCCAAGTTTGGTGTTGCTATCTGTAGTCGGTCCTGTTTACTAGTCATATATGAAAACTTTACTCTGGACCTTAACATGTTCTCACGTAACACTGGCACATGAGTGAACCCAAAAGGCCCTAGCGCGACAATGTCATCAATGACATAATACCCAACAGGTGACACTTCACAATCTGCTCACTCTCATTATGGGTGTTCCCCAATAGTTTCAAATTGTAAATATCCAACATGCTTGTCATTTGTGGTTGGGGCAAATCAGGGCATAAAATCGTCTAATGTATATACATATTTTTGTTTGCATGTGTACATCTTATAGACAAACTTATATGTGTCACTGTATTAGAATGACAGGATTCTTGTGAGGTCCCAATCAGATATCTCAGTGTCATTTCCTGTTTTATATGCCCTGCAATGCCATAAAAGGACATTTCAGATGTCTGTATACACCCAGCTATGATTCAGCTGAGAGAGCTGAATCCTGTCTGCACTGACTCTTTCCTCTTTTTTTTGGCTAAAGGAAGCTTACTAAACCTCACTACAGTCTGCAAGTAGCAGATACTACAAATCATCCCTGTTCAAAATGTCTTTCTATCATCAGTGTCTCTTTATCATTAAAGACAAAGGAACTATGATGCTCTCCTGGCAAAAAGTCTGACCACATGACCAAGACATGGCTTCTTAGACATTCCACTCTTCCTGTTTATTTAGTATAGAGACAAAGTCTGATAGATAATCTTGTTTCAAAACACTGCTGTGGACTTCAGAAATTGTACAGTAAATGCTGTCCACTCCACCCTAAATGAAAGACACAATGTCAACAATATGACACAGTTCATTAAAAAAGGAATAAGGAAAAATAGAGAACTGTAAAAAAAAAGATTAAGACGTTATTTGGATTTATTAACATGAACAAAAATGTTTGTGCATTTATAAAAACAATGATGGAGTCTTTCAGACAATTAAAAAAACAGCTGGTAATTTGTCACATTACAGTGCATCCAGAAAGTATTCACAACGCTTCACTTTTTCCACATTTTTTTTTCCACAATATCTTTATTGAACCTTTTTTTTTTTTTTTAACAAACATGATACAAACAATCAAACACTAAAGTACTACAAAAAAAAAAAATGCACTAAAAACACCAACAACCACCAACAAAATCAAGTCTTCAACAATGCTCCTCTGTTTAGTCTAGACAATCCAATACATAAGTATACATATTATGTTCACCAGTTTGGAATTTACAAGGTCCACACACATCATTCACCTTCTTCTTCAAGAGTTATGTTTAAATTTTTTACATAATCAATAAAAGGTCTCCATATATTCTCAAACACAATTTCCTTTGATTTCAGTATATATGTTATTCTTTCTAATGGAAGGTTTGTTAACATCTGTCTTAACCACTGAGTCACATCTGGTCTATGAGTCTTTTTCCATAATAGTGCAATACATTTTTTGGCATTAAGCAAACTGAGGTCTATGAATGTTCTTTCACTTTTATTAAAATTATGCTTTTCTGGGTACAGACCCAACAAAAACAGTTTAGGATTCAATATGATTTGTTTTGAGATTATTTTTTCAATTGTTACCCTCACCTCTTCCCAAAACATTCTTATTAATCTACATTCCCATAAACAATGAAATAGGGTTCCTTTACTTTCCATGCATTTTGTGCATGTATCTGGTATATTTTTGTTGTATCTATTTAACTCCTCCGGTGTAACATACATCCGCATTAACCATTTGAAATGTATCAATTTAAGGCGTGCATTTATTGATTTGGTTTGAGCTTCTGTACAAGCCAATTCCCATTGTTCCTCTGAAATTTCAATTTGCAGATCTTCTTTCCAGTAGTTTAATCTTTTCAGTGAATTTTCACTTGAAGATAGTGTCAATGAGTTATAAAACTCTGAAATAATACCCTTTCTTTTACTATCTTTCATCATCATTTTTTCCAAGGATGAATAAATAGGTCGAGTGAGAGCTTTATTTTGATTTGATCGAATAAAGTTTCTAAGTTGAAGATATTTAAAAAAATGTGTTCTATTGAGATTAAATTTGATCCTCAGCTCTTCAAAAGACATTATGTTGTCTGCACATGGCAAATATAAATCCTGAATCTTTTGTATCCCTTTTAAATTCCATACTTTAAATACAGCGTCCGCTCTCCCTGGTTTAAAATATTGATTACCCCATATTGGACTAAATTGTGACAATAACTGTGGTTCTTTTAAATAGTTTTTAGCTTCACACCATATTTTGATCATATGCTTTACAAATGGATTTTTAACTTGTTTTTGTAATTTTTTTGCCGAATCTGAGTATATGAATATGGGAAGAGGTAAAGGTAAATTGTATGATTCCATTTCAGTCCAGTGAGGGAGATCATTTGATGAAAAATAATATGTCATAGACCTCAGTTGTGCCGACCAATAATACAACATAAAATTTGGACATTTCAGACCTCCACGATCAAATGGTAAATATAATAAAGACAAACGTAATCTAGCCCTCCTGTTGTTCCATATAAATTCCACTAACTTTTTTTTTATTCTTGAGAATAGATCTAAAGGTGGTGATAAGGGAATGTATTGAAATAAATAAAGTATTTTAGGTAAAATATTACTTTTAAGTATATTGATTCTCCCGATCATCGACATTGGTAGTGACATCCATCTCTGAGTTAACTCATTGATATCTGACATTAAGGCTTCATAGTTGACACTGGCGACTGATTCTAGCTTAGGCATAATTTGGATTCCTAAATATTTAAACTGATTTACAACATTGAATTGATTTACCTCAGGGGCTGGGTAATTTCTCTGGGTCTCATTTAGCATTAATATTGAAGATTTAGTTTTATTTATTTTATATCCTGATATTTCCCCAAAATTCTTTATTAAATTCAACAAGGTTGGAATTGATTTTTTTAGATTCAACATAAACAAAATTATATCATCGGCGTACAGGGAGATTTTATGTTCTGTTGGTCCAACTTTAATTCCATATATTTGTGAATGTAAACGTATCGCTATCGCTAAAGGTTCAATTGCCATAGTAAACAGTAAAGGTGAAAGTGGACAGCCTTGTCGACATCCTCTATTGATTTTTATTGGTTTTGAAATATTGTTATTTGTTAGGATTTCTGCTGTAGCATTATTGTATATTATTTGAACCCATTTTATGAAATTATTTCCAAGTCCAAACCTTTGTAGGACTTCAAAAAGAAAGGGCCATTCAACTCTATCAAAGGCCTTTTCGGCGTCCAATGATAGGAGAGCTGTATCCGGTGCTTCTTTATTAAAATAAATAATATTAAATAGTCTTCTTACATTATGGAAGCCTTGTCTACCCTTTATAAAGCCATTCTGATCTCGATTAATAATATTTGGTAAAATTTCTTGTATTCGTCTTGCTAAAATTTTACAGATTATCTTAAGGTCGGCGTTTAATAGGCTTATTGGTCTCATATTTTCACATTTATTAGAGGGCTTACCTGGTTTTGGCAGCAGTATAATTAAGGCATTATTTATGTATGATGGTAAATTATTATTTTGAAATGCTTCTAAAACCATTTCCAAAAAAGGTTTTATTAATTTATTCTTAAATTTTTTATAAAGGTCAACTGGAAGACCATCTGGTCCTGCACTTTTTCCTGATTTCATATTATCAATGGCTAGCCCAACTTCTTCTTGACTAATTTTAGACTCCAATATCTCCCTGTTTTCATTTGGAATACACGGTATAGATAGTTTGTTCAAAAACCCATTTAGTTTTGTTAAATCAGGTTCATTTTTGGTATCATATAATTTTTCATAGTAATCTCTAAAGGCTCTATTAATTTCTAAAGGATCTATAACTACCTGTCCGTTACTTATAATACTGGTTATTGGTGTTTTAATTTCCAATTGTTTAATCTGCCATGCTAATAATTTTCCTGATTTTTCACCTTGTTCATAAAAAGATTGTTTCAATCTTAGAAGACTCGAGGCAGCTCTATTCGCTGATTTTTTGTCGTATTCAGCTCTCAAAATCAGTAATTCATTCTCCAACCTTGGATCTCTTCCTGCATACACTTTTTCCTGAAGACTTTTTATTTTATGTTCCAATTTAGCTCTCTCCTCTCGAGTCTTCTTAGATTTTGATCCTGTATAACTAATATGTCCCCTAATAAAAGCTTTGAAAGCCTCCCACTTTACACATGCTGATGTTTGTGTAGTATTGATGTCAAAGAACTCGTCTATCTGTTTTTCTATATACTTGACAAATTCCTCATCCTGAAGCCATTTATGCTGAAATTGCCATCTGCCTGATTCCTTTGTCAATTTTTTATCTACATATATTAGACAACAGGGTGCATGATCAGAGATCACGATGTTATCATAAAAGCAGTTTTGAATCTTGGACCTTAATTCTGTGGAAATCAAAAAATAATCAATACGTGAGAATGTCTTGTAGGTACTGGAATAACAAGAATAGGCTTTAACTTGTGGTTTCATTTCTCGCCATATATCTAACAATCTCAATTCTTTCATAAAATGATTAATAGTCATCCTACATCCAATGTGTGTACAATCCAGTCCTGTTGATCTATCCACACCTGGATTCAATGTACAATTAAAATCCCCTGCTATTATATGTTGCCCTGTAAGTGATGATAAGATGAGAAATAAATTAGCAAAGAACTTCTGATCATCTATATTGGGACCATATAAGTTCACAAGATTTATATTTTCTAATAGCAAAGAACCTTGAATGATTACATATCTTCCAAATTTGTCTCCAATTACATTTTTCACTTGAAAAGGAACTGATTTATGTATGAGAGTCATAACTCCCCTGGCTCGGGATGAAAATGAAGAGGTGAATACACTTCCCTGCCATCTACTCCTAATTCTTTTAACATCCTCCTCTATCAGATGAGTTTCTTGTAAAAACACAATTCTTGAACCCATGTCCTTTATTTTATTCATAACTTGTTTAAGTTTTTTTAAATTTTGTAGACCTCTGCAATTCCATGAAGTTAAATTAAGATTAACACTTTGGTCCATGATCAATAGAGAGTTTGGGATTACCTTGCAGTGTAAACATGCTCATACAGAGAAGCAAAAACATGAGTGGTTGAACATTCATCCTACAAACTACACACAAACAAATTTCCCCTTCCCACACTTGTGGCAAACCCCCCAAAATCAAAAGAAAAATTCTGTCTCCCGATATAGCCATCGACCGTTCCACACCCACGGGGAACAGCCTAAGCCACTCCTTCTTCATCCTCCCAATCACCCTAACTCTACTGCTTTTAATGACGTAACATTAACTCTCCTCTGTAGTTTTCCAACTTAACTCCAAAATTTTTAACAACTTTGTACATCATAGTTTTTTTTTTTTGTTTGTTTTGTTTTTGTTTTGTTTTTTTAATATATAATACAATCTATATTTTGTAAACTTACTATTTACTTCAAGTCAGTCAGATGCCTGTGCAAATGCTTAATTATTCTACCTTATATTTTGTTCATGCTTAGCTCCCACCAGTCTCTTCTTCTTCTTTGATCTTCTTGATGAACTCCTGCGCCTCCTCTGGGGTCTTGAAGATGTGGGTTCTGCCCTCATACGTGGTCAGCAGTCTCGCAGGATAGATTACACCATGACGAATCCCAAGGTTGCGCAGCTCCTTACGTACGGGATCAAACTGCTTCCTCAATTGCTGGATTCCTGTGGCCAAATCTGGGTAGAACCGCACCTGCTGGTCCTGGTGTTTAATCTCTCCTTTAGCACGTGCAGCGTTGAAGATCTTCATCCTGTCTCTGTTGCTAAGAAACTTCATAATTAAGGTCCTCGGCGGTCCCTTATCTCTCCGTGGGCCAATGCGATGTGCTTTTTCCAGAACCACTGCTGATTGCAACTCCTCGCTGCCCAGCACCTCCGGAATCCACTTTTCCAGAAAGGAACATACGTCCCGACCTTCTGATTCCTCTGGAAGACCCACCAGCCTCAAATTATTCTGTCTCGACCGAGATTCCAAATCCAAAATATTATCTTCCAGAGATTTATTTTTTTTTTCCAAAGTGCGCACCTTTAATTGAAGACGGGTGACGTCATCTTCAGCACTAGCGAGACGGAGCTCCATCTGCGCCGTTCGTTCTACACAGTCACCCAATTCCTTTCTTATTCCTTCCAACGCTGTCATAATCCCATCAAATCTAGAGGAAAAGTCCGCTCTCATTGAACTCATGGCAGCCATCAGCGCATCTGCGCCTCCCCGCGCAGACATCGCACCGTTGCCAGCCTCCTCCGCCATATATGGAGTTTTGTTTGCTGCGTCACAGACCTGAAAGTCCGTTAATTTGGACTGTTTCGGCGGCTCGCTTTTTCCTTTTCCTGGTTTTCCAGCCTTAGGCTTCGCCGACATATCCTCGCCCAAATGCTGAGATACGTTCTGTCCCAAATGAGAGAGTTATTTGCCGATTTTTTTTCTCCAGGAGCAGAGCAGAGCGAGACACGTCCGTCCTACGTGGCAGCCATAACCGGAAGTCTTCACTTTTTCCACATTTTGTTATGTTACAGCCTTATTGCAAAAGGGATTAAATTCATTTTTTTCCCTCAAAATTCTACACACAATACCCCATAATGACAATGTGAAAAAAGTTTAGCTGTTTTTTAATGAGATTTTTGCAAATTTATTAAAAATAAAAAACTAAGAAACCACATGTACATAAGTATTCACAGCCTTTGCTCAATACTTTGTTGATGCACCTTTGGCAGCAATTACAGCCTCAAGTTTTTTTGAATATGATGCCACACACTTGGCACACCTATCTTTGGGCAGTTTGGCCCATTCCTCTTTGCAGCACCTCTCAAGCTCCATCAGGTTGGATGGGAAGCGTCGGTGCACAGCCATTTTCAGATCTCTCCAGAGATGTTCAATTGGGTTCAAGTCTGGGCTCTGGCTGGGCCACTCAAGCACATTCACAGAGTTGTCCTGAAGCCACTCCTTTGATATCTTGGCTGTGTGCTTAGGGTAGTTATCCTGCTGAAAGATGAACTGTTTCTCCAGTCTAAGGTCAAGAGCACTCTTTAGCAGGTTTTCATCCAGGATGTCTCTGTACATTGCTGCATTCATCTTGCCCTCTATCCTGACTAGTCTCCCAGTTCCTGCCACTGAAAAACATCCCCACAACATGATGCTGCCACCACCACTGGCGTGGTTATGAGCAGTGCCTGATTTCCTCCTAACATGATGCTTGGCATTCATGCCAGAGTTCAATCTTTGTCTCATCAGACCAGAGAATTTTGTTTCTCATGGTCTAAGAGTCCTTCAGGTGCCTTTTGGCAAACTCCAGGCGAGCTGCCATGTGCCTTTTACTAAGGAGTGGCTTCCACCTGGCCACTCTACCATACAGGCCTGATGGGTGGATTGCTGCAGAGATGGTTGTCCTTCTGGGAGGTTCTCCTCTCTCCACAGAGGAACACTGGAGCTCTGACAGAGTGACCATTGGGTTCTTGGTCACTTCCCTGACTAAGGCCCTTCTCCGCCGATCGCTCAGTTTAGATGGTCGGCCAGCGTCTAGGAAGAGTCCTGGTGGTTCCGAACTTCTTCCATTTATGGATGATGGAGGCCACTGTGTTCATTGGGACCTTCAAAGCAGCAAAAAATTTTCTGTACCCTTCCCCAGATTTGTGCCTCGAGATAATCCTGTCTCGGAGGTTTACAGACAATTCCTTTGACCTTATGCTTGGTTTGTGCTCTGACATGCAGTGTCAACTGTGGGACCTTATATAGAAAGGTGTGTGCCTTTCCAAATCATGCTCAGCCAACTTAATTTAACACAGGTGGACTCCAATTAAGCTGTAGAAACATCTTAAGGATGATCAGTGGAAACAGGATGCACCTGAGCTCAATTTTGAGCTTCATGGCAAAGGCTGTGAATATTTATGTACATGTGATTTCTTAGTTTTTTATTTTTAATAAATTTGCAAAAATCCCCCCCAAAACTTTTTTCACGTTGTCATTATGGGGTGTTGTGTGTAGAATTTTGAGGAAAAAGGTGAATTTAATCCCTTTTGGAATAAGGCTGTAACAGAACAAAATGTGGAAAAAGTGAAGTACTGTGAATACTTTCTGGATGCACTGTATGTCTTATTTTATACTTTAGGACTATATAATATGATGATCTATATCAGATGACGAGAAAAAAATGTTTCATATAAAACTATTGTATATATTGGGATTTTTGCAAAAATGATTCTTGAGCAAAGCTCCTCACACACTACTTGTCAGCGGCCCATCTCCCCCCCACAGGTGTGTCGGTTGCAAGGCTTCTCTCCATCAGTTAGCACAGCAACTGATACTCTTGAACTAATGGTTTAGTCAAATAGCCGCTACTTCTGTTTGCCAGGGATGTGAGACTGTTTTCACTGTGCTGTGTCAGAGAGGGTAGTCTGCTAACCCCATTTGAATTGGAGATAACGTGAACATCATCTCATGCTTATCACTGTAAAACAGCAAATGCTATATCAAATCAAATCAACCTTTATTGTCATGTTGCTGTACATACAACTGTAGTGCAGGCAAGATGAAATTACGTTTCTCTAGGTATCCATATAGGTAAAAAGAACATAATTTAAGACACACTCACACACACCCTCACCCCACACCCCAACACAGCCATTCACACATCCCTGAGACATACTTGAAACTAACTAGAGCTATATACATATAATATAGATAATGTCCATAAGGTGCAGTAGTATGTATGAAAGATTCCGGATCAGCTGTTCAGCATCCTAACAGCTTGTGGAAGGAAGCTGTTAATCAGTCTGGTGGTTCTGCCTCTGATGCTCCGGAATCGTTTGCCAGATGGCAGAAGTTCAAAGTGTTTATGCAGAGGGTGAGAGTGATCCTTGACAATGTTCAGTGCCCTGCTCCTACAACGGCTCTGAAAAAGTTCTTGGACAGAGGGGAGGGAAACTCCAATTACCCTCTCAGCTCCCTTAACTATCCTCTGCAGGGCTTTTTTGTCTGACATACTGCAGCTGGAGTACCATGTTGCAATGCAGTACGTCAAAACACTCTCCACCACACCTCTGTAGAAGGTCCTGAGGATGCTGATGGGGAGAGAGGCCTGTTTGAGTTTCCTCAAGAAGTGCAGTCTCTGCTGGGCCCGCTTCCTGATCCCCAAGGAATTCTTGTTCCAGGTCAGGTCCTGCGAGATCTGCACTCCGAGGAACTTGATGTTCTCCACTCTCTCTCCACCAAATGGCCGCTGATGCTGAGAGGGACATGTTCAGGCCGTGACCGCCGGAAGTCGATAATCATCGCCTTCATTTTGTCCACGTTGAGCACCAGATTGTTCTCCCTGCACCAGCCCTCCAGGTCTCTAACTTCTTCGCTGTACATAGATTCCGCATCTCTCTGAATAAGTCCCACCACTGTGGTGTTGTCTGCAAACTTAATAATCTGGTTCCCCTCAAGTCTGGATACACAGTCATGTGTTAGAAGTGTAAACAACAGTGAACTGAGTATGCAGCCTTGAGGGGATCCAGTGCTCAGTGTGATAGAGTTGGAGATGTTGTTTCCAACATGGCCAGACCGAGGTCTCTCGGTCAGGAAGTCCAGGATCCAGAGACATGTGGCGGTGTTCAGACCGAGGAGTAATTTCTCCATCAGTCTATATGATGTAACAGGAAATATTATTAGTTAGGGATGTAACAGTATGCCTAAAATCATGGTGCGGTACGTACCGACGAAAAGACTGCCAAAAACCCAAAACAGAGTGACATAAACAAAACTTTGAGAACAATAATGCTTTCCCAGCAGACTTAACATGCTGAATGTTAAGGCTATGAAGGTCTGTTGCAGCGAACTGTCACTCTGATGCCAAACATCCGGTCTGTCTGCCAACTGTCAGATACTGTTCATCATAATCTATCTCATGTCTTACAGGCTGACCAACTTATTTAAAGAACCAAAATAATGGCAAAACATTTGCTTAAGCCAGAGCAATACATTTAAGTTACAACCACTGATAAATCCTTTATGTGCTGCTACAGTTGTCTATCTGCAGGTAAACATGATGGTAATGTTCTAAATATAATGTACACTTAAACCCATTTAGCTTTTTTAAGTAGGCTAAAACCCTGCTAATAATATTACTACTGACTGTCTACATCAGTGCATTTTCTGCTGTCTGAGTTGTTTGGTGTACTGTCTGCATTCTACTCATTATAGGCCACAGCACCAAATTCTGGAGTCCAGAGCCAGCAGCAGTGCTTAATTTGTAAATTCAGAGGTCTTGGAGCAAAGAGAGGCTGACGTTCCTACCGCTCAGTGGGGGAAGATAAAGATACAGGAACAAAAATGACTAAAAACACTAAGAAAAATACAGAAAAGAATAAAAATAGAGAAAAAAAATAGAGAAAAGAGAAAAGTTTTCCAACTAAATAAACCTAAATAACAATGTTTGAAAACCAGAGCAATATTTATACAGCTGCATTAATCAGAGTGATACGTTCACTCAAAATCAGCAGGAGACACATAAACAGCAGTTATCAGTTTATATTATTTCAATACTTCTGTCTTTTCCCTTCAGCCAGATTTGTACAGTGAGAAAAATGATCATTCATTCATTCATCTTCTGCCGCTTAATCCTTTTCAGGTCGCGGGGGGGCTGGAGCCTATCACAGCATCTTTGGGCGAGAGGCAGGGTACACCCTGGACAGATCGCCAGTCCATCACAGTCGCCAGTCCATCACAGAAAAATGATCAGTTAAGGCCAATTTTTCTATTGACAAAGAGCACCTTGTGAGACTTGCAATAATTGTGCAACTATAAAATGCACACGCGCGCACGCGCGCGCACACACACACACACACACACACACACACACACACACGCGCACGCACACACACACACACACACACACACACACAGAGCGCAACAGATTATGTGGGATTAATTATAGCCAGCGTCAAAATGAATTTTAGTGTCCTTTTATAATCCGTGACTTCATGTATTGAATACAGCCAGGAGGCCAGTAAAGCACACTCTGTCCACCCAAGAACTGTCACGTTCTCCCCATGTGCTTTTTATGCAGCACAAGGAGAAGTAGAAGAAAGGCAGATCTAAGTGCAGGGTTACACCACAAACACATTTATTAAAGAAAGAAAAATCAGTTCACAAAATGCAGACATACAAAAATGGTTGACAGGGTACACTTGACGGCTACACGATGGGATGTGAAGCGGGTAGACCACAGTGTACAGTCGCAAAACACAAACAGTTCAAAAAACAAGGCTGACGTACAAAAAGACGACAAGGTACACTTACCGCTTTCACAACGGGACGAGAAGCGGGCAGACCACAGTGTACAGTGGCACAAACGTTATGACAATACAATAGTCCAGCAATGCTTGGCTGGCAAAGAGCTGCTTAAGTACAAGCATTGCTGGCAAGGAAGACTGGGTGCACCTGGGCGAAGCACGGGAAAGGCAATTATCGGAGTTGGACCAGATGGCTGTCATGAGAGAGGGGGCGTGGTCGGACCGACAAGTGTCAGACAGCGCCCACACGAGTGTAGGCCAAAGGAGGCTGCCGCACAGCTGCCGGCCAGAACATAGTGGCTACAGGTACGGAAATAAACAAGGGAAAATAGAAACCACAAGAAACTCAAAAGATAACACAATACATAAATACACAGATAACCTGAGACACCGAGGAGGTCAGAACCAAGCCTGAAGAGCAAACCGGCTCGGTTCATGACAAGAACCTTTTATCACAGTCATAGGGCTGCGTGACATGAAGATGTATACCGGGTGATGCAATAAAAAAGTCTACCGTTTCATATAAAACTGTATTGTTTATATCGGAATTTAAAAGACACATACCCCGTTTCTACTTGTCACCGGCCTGCCTCTCCCCCACAGGTCACCATGTGTGTGGCTTCTGGTGGTTAGCACAGTAGCTAACTCCAAGCTAATGTTTTGGTCAAATAGCCGCTACTTCTGTTTACCAGGGACGTGGGAATTTTTCCCACCATGCTGCATCAGAGAGGACAGTTCTCTAACCTTGTTTTAATTGGAGGTACAGGTACATCTCAAAAAATTAGAATATCATGAAAAACTATTTTTTAAAATTAATTTTATGTAATATTCTAATTTTTTGAGAAACTGAATTTTGGGTTTTCATGGGCTGTAAGCCATAATCATCAAAATTAAAATAAATAAACACTTGAAATATATCACTCTCTGTATAATGAATCTATATAATATATGGGCTTCACTTTCTGAAATGAGTGACAAAAAATATTGAACTTTTTCATGATATTCTAATTTTTTGAGATGTACCTGTAAGTAACAGTAACACCGTCTGTCTCTCTAATTATAAAACAGCAAATGCTAAATGACGATGCTAACTTGTCGCTAATAGGAAAATTATAGTGTATCAGACAATCGTGGGGGCTGCACGGTGGCGCAGTGGTTTAGCACTGTGGCAGCACAGTTTTACCCTCGGCCGGGGGATTGCGGGGATCATGAGATCGTGGGTTCGATCCCAGCCCCCGACCAACAGTGAGCTGTGTGGAGTTTGCATGTTCTCCCCGTGTTGCGTGGGTTTACTCTGGGATTTCTCCGGTTTCCTCCCGCATACCAAAAACATGTAGGTTTAGGGTGCTCGTGCACGCAGCGACCGGCAGCCGGTGGCTTGTCACCAGACTGCAAACCAAATCTACCTATGGGTACAAATAAGTAAAAAAAAAAAAAAAAAAAACGTTTCTTTGGTTTAAATTACTGCCAAGTTTCTTAATTTTGTCTGAAAAATATTACTAAAGCTGCAAAAGTGCGTGACGGTAGCCGCATATACAGTAAAAAAAATAATTAAGAGAGGAACAAACTGGTTCTTAATGTAACTTACTTGATTTCTAATAATTTTTAATTAGTCAAGTAGCGAAAATGAATAAAGTTGAAGTCACCTAAAATGCACATTAAAAATTTTTATAACAACACTGCAAAATTAAGAGGGGAAAAAAGGTGCATAAAATTAATGACAGATGAATTTGTACAATAATTTTTTTTTTCAGTATGTAATTTAAAATGTAAAAAAGAGATGGTCCTTTTTATGCAATTATTATATATAAGGACAGGCCAAGACAAACTGTCTCCAGTATCTGTTGCAGTGACTGACCAGATGATAGGCTGTGAACTGGTCAGTCAGAAAGCAACTCGTACCGGCTCGGACATCGCCCGGGTGAACAAGGTCAGGAGTTCCTGGCAGCAGAAGGCGAAAGACAGAGCTGCATTGAGGAATCTGATCAGACCTAAATGAAACACTCATTGTCGCCCCCAACAGACTGCTATTATGATGATGATGATTATATATAAACTATATGGTAAATGGTATTCTTATATAGCGCTTTTATTCTCATCTCTTGATAATAATAATAATATAATAATGCATCAATTTTATATAGCGCTTTATCATATATACTCAAAGACGCTTTACAAATAGGTACATTATTCATTCACTCCAGACAGACAGTGGCAGTGGCAAGCTACTTCTGCAGCCACAGCTGCCCTGGGGCAGGCTGACGGAAACATGGCAGCCAATCTGCGCCAACGGCCTTTCCGGCCACCACCGAACATTTTTATACATTTATACACATTCATACCCAGTGTTATGGACACTGGAGGCAATGCAGGTGAAGAGTCTTGCCCAGGGACACAACGGCAGGATATCTGGGGAGAGCAGGATTCGAACCGCCAACCATCCGGTTATTAGACGACCTGCTCAACCTCCTGAGCCACTGCCGCCCCTTTGATGACCAAAGCGCTTTACAGATCCTGCTATCCACCCATTCACACACACATTCACACACTGATGGCGGCATGCTACCTAACATGGCGCTTCCAGACCCACCAGGAGCAATTGGGGGTGAAGTGTCTTGCCCAGGGACACAACGGTAGGATATCCGGGGAGAGTGGGATTCGAATCGCCAACCATAGGGTTATTGGACGACCTGCTCTACCTCCTGAGCTACTGCCGCCCCCCAGTATACTGCATGAGAAAGTTAGGAGTGGCAGAAAAGTATGTGAGGGTGGTGCAGGACATGTATGAGGACAGTGAGACGGTGGTGAAGTGCACTGTAGGAGTGACAGACGGATTCAAGGTGGGAGTGAGATTACATCAGGGATTGGCTCTGAGCCCCTTCTTGTTTGCCATGGTGATGGACAGGCTGACCGACAAGGTCAGGCAGAAGTCTCCATGGACCATGATGTTTGCAGACGACATTGTGATCTGCAGTGAGGGTAGGGAGCAGGTGGAAGAGAACCTGGAGAGGTGGAGATATGCTCTGGAGAGAAGCGGAATGAAAGTCAGTCGAAGCAAGACAGAATACATAAGTGTGAATGAGAGGGAGGCAGGTGCAACGGTGAAGAAGGAAGGAGTAGCGGTAGTGAAAGTAGATGAGTTGAAATACCTGGGGTCAACCATCCAAAGCAATGGAAAATGCACAAGAGAGATGAAGAAGAGAGTGCAGGCAGGGTGGAGTGGGTGGAGACGAATGTCAGGGGTGATTTGTGACAGAAAGGTAGCAGCAAGAGTGAAAAGGAAGATTTACAAGACGGTAGTGAGATCTGCTATGATGTATGGTTTGGAGAAGGTGGCACTGACAAAAAGACAGGAGGTGGCGCTGGAGGTGGCAGAGTTGAAGATGCTAAGATTTTCATTGGGAGTAACTAGGACGGACAAGATTAGAAATGAGTATATCACTTCCGGTTATGGCTGCCACGTAGGACGGACGTGTCTCGCTCTGCTCTGCTCCTGGAGAAAAAAAATCGGCAAATAACTCTCTCATTTGGGACAGAACGTATCCCAGCGTTTGGGCGAGGATATGTCGGCGAAGCCTAAGGCTGGAAAACCAGGAAAAGGAAAAAGCGAGCCGCCGAAACAGTCCAAATTAACGGACTTTCAGGTCTGTGACGCAGCAAACAGGGCTCCATATATGGCGGAGGAGGCTGGCAACGCTGCGATTTCTGCGGGGAATGGCGCAGATGCGCTGATGGCTGCCATGAGTTCAATGAGAGCGGACTTTTCCTCTAGATTTGATGGGATTATGACAGCGTTGGAAGGAATAAGAAAGGAATTGGGTGACTGTGTAGAACGAACGGCGCAGATGGAGCTCCGTCTCGCTAGTGCTGAAGATGACGTCACCCGTCTTCAATTAAAGGTGCGCACTTTGGAAAAAAAAAATAAATCTCTGGAAGATAATATTTTGGATTTGGAATCTCGGTCGAGACAGAATAATTTGAGGCTGGTGGGTCTTCCAGAGGAATCAGAAGGTCGGGACGTATGTTCCTTTCTGGAAAAGTGGATTCCGGAGGTGCTGGGCAGCGAGGAGTTGCAATCAGCAGTGGTTCTGGAAAAAGCACATCGCATTGGCCCACGGAGAGATAAGGGACCGCCGAGGACCTTAATTATGAAGTTTCTTAACAACAGAGACAGGATGAAGATCTTCAACGCTGCACGAGCTAAAAAAGGAGAGATTAAACACCAGGACCAGCAGGTGCGGTTCTACCCAGATTTGGCCACAGGAATCCAGCAATTGAGGAAGCAGTTTGATCCCGTACGTAAGGAGCTGCGCAACCTTGGGATTCGTCATGGTGTAATCTATCCTGCGAGACTGCTGACCACGTATGAGGGCAGAACCCACATCTTCAAGACCCCAGAGGAGGCGCAGGAGTTCATCAAGAAGATCAAAGAAGAAGAAGAGACTGGTGGGAGCTAAGCATGAACAAAATATAAGGTAGAATAATTAAGCATTTGCACAGGCATCTGACTGACTTGAAGTAAATAGTAAGTTTACAAAATATAGATTGTATTATATATTAAAAAAACAAAACAAAAACAAAACAAACAAAAAACAAAACAAAACTATGATGTACAAAGTTGTTAAAAATTTTGGAGTTAAGTTGGAAAACTACAGAGGAGAGTTAATGTTACGTCATTAAAAGCAGTAGAGTTAGGGTGATTGGGAGGATGAAGAAGGAGTGGCTTAGGCTGTTCCCCGTGGGTGTGGAACGGTCGATGGCTATATCGGGAGACAGAATTTTTCTTTTGATTTTGGGGGGTTTGCCACAAGTGTGGGAAGGGGAAATTTGTTTGTGTGTAGTTTGTAGGATGAATGTTCAACCACTCATGTTTTTGCTTCTCTGTATGAGCATGTTTACACTGCAAGGTAATCCCAAACTCTCTATTGATCATGGACCAAAGTGTTAATCTTAATTTAACTTCATGGAATTGCAGAGGTCTACAAAATTTAAAAAAACTTAAACAAGTTATGAATAAAATAAAGGACATGGGTTCAAGAATTGTGTTTTTACAAGAAACTCATCTGATAGAGGAGGATGTTAAAAGAATTAGGAGTAGATGGCAGGGAAGTGTATTCACCTCTTCATTTTCATCCCGAGCCAGGGGAGTTATGACTCTCATACATAAATCAGTTCCTTTTCAAGTGAAAAATGTAATTGGAGACAAATTTGGAAGATATGTAATCATTCAAGGTTCTTTGCTATTAGAAAATATAAATCTTGTGAACTTATATGGTCCCAATATAGATGATCAGAAGTTCTTTGCTAATTTATTTCTCATCTTATCATCACTTACAGGGCAACATATAATAGCAGGGGATTTTAATTGTACATTGAATCCAGGTGTGGATAGATCAACAGGACTGGATTGTACGCACATTGGATGTAGGATGACTATTAATCATTTTATGAAAGAATTGAGATTGTTAGATATATGGAGAGAAATGAAACCACAAGTTAAAGCCTATTCTTGTTATTCCAGTACCTACAAGACATTCTCACGTATTGATTATTTTTTGATTTCCACAGAATTAAGGTCCAAGATTCAAAACTGCTTTTATGATAACATCGTGATCTCTGATCATGCACCCTGTTGTCTAATATATGTAGATAAAAAATTGACAAAGGAATCAGGTAGATGGCAATTTCAGCATAAATGGCTTCAGGATGAGGAATTTGTCAAGTATATAGAAAAACAGATAGACGAGTTCTTTGACATCAATACTACACAAACATCAGCATGTGTAAAGTGGGAGGCTTTCAAAGCTTTTATTAGGGGGCATATTATTAGTTATACAGGATCAAAATCTAAGAAGACTCGAGAGGAGAGTGCTAAATTGGAACATAAAATAAAAAATCTTCAGGAAAAAGTGTATGCAGGAAGTGACCCAAGGTTGGAGAATGAATTACTGATTTTGAGAGCTGAATACGACAAAAAATCAGCGAATAGAGCTGCCTCGAGTCTTCTAAGATTGAAACAATCTTTTTATGAACAAGGTGAAAAATCAGGAAAATTATTAGCATGGCAGATTAAACAATTGGAAATTAAAACACCAATTACCAGTATTATAAGTAACGGACAGGTAGTTATAGATCCTTTAGAAATTAATAGAGCCTTTAGAGATTACTATGAAAAATTATATGATACCAAAAATGAACCTGATTTAACAAAACTAAATGGGTTTTTGAACGAACTATCTATACCGTGTATTCCAAATGAAAACAGGGAGATATTGGAGTCTAAAATTAGTCAAGAAGAAGTTGGGCTAGCCATTGATAATATGAAATCAGGAAAAAGTGCAGGACCAGATGGTCTTCCAGTTGACCTTTATAAAAAATTTAAGAATAAATTAATAAAACCTTTTTTGGAAATGGTTTTAGAAGCATTTCAAAATAATAATTTACCATCATACATAAATAATGCCTTAATTATACTGCTGCCAAAACCAGGTAAGCCCTCTAATAAATGTGAAAATATGAGACCAATAAGCCTATTAAACGCCGACCTTAAGATAATCTGTAAAATTTTAGCAAGACGAATACAAGAAATTTTACCAAATATTATTAATCGAGATCAGAATGGCTTTATAAAGGGCAGACAAGGCTTCCATAATGTAAGAAGACTATTTAATATTATCTATTTTAATAAAGAAGCACCGGATACAGCTCTCCTATCATTGGACGCCGAAAAGGCCTTTGATAGAGTTGAATGGCCCTTTCTTTTTGAAGTCCTACAAAGGTTTGGACTTGGAAATAATTTCATAAAATGGGTTCAAATAATATACAATAATGCTACAGCAGAAATCCTAACAAATAACAATATTTCAAAACCAATAAAAATCAATAGAGGATGTCGACAAGGCTGTCCACTTTCACCTTTACTGTTTACTATGGCAATTGAACCTTTAGCGATAGCGATACGTTTACATTCACAAATATATGGAATTAAAGTTGGACCAACAGAACATAAAATCTCCCTGTACGCCGATGATATAATTTTGTTTATGTCGAATCTAAAAAAATCAATTCCAACCTTGTTGAATTTAATAAAGAATTTTGGGGAAATATCAGGATATAAAATAAATAAAACTAAATCTTCAATATTAATGCTAAATGAGACCCAGAGAAATTACCCAGCCCCTGAGGTAAATCAATTCAATGTTGTAAATCAGTTTAAATATTTAGGAATCCAAATTATGCCTAAGCTAGAATCAGTCGCCAGTGTCAACTATGAAGCCTTAATGTCAGATATCAGTGAGTTAACTCAGAGATGGATGTCACTACCAATGTCGATGATCGGGAGAATCAATATACTTAAAAGTAATATTTTACCTAAAATACTTTATTTATTTCAATACATTCCCTTATCACCACCTTTAGATCTATTCTCAAGAATAAAAAAAAAGTTAGTGGAATTTATATGGAACAACAGGAGGGCTAGATTACGTCTGTCTTTATTATATTTACCATTTGATCGTGGAGGTCTGAAATGTCCAAATTTTATGTTGTATTATTGGTCGGCACAACTGAGGTCTATGACATATTATTTTTCATCAAATGATCTCCCTCACTGGACTGAAATGGAATCATACAATTTACCTTTACCTCTTCCCATATTCATATACTCAGATTCGGCAAAAAAATTACAAAAACAAGTTAAAAATCCATTTGTAAAGCATATGATCAAAATATGGTGTGAAGCTAAAAACTATTTAAAAGAACCACAGTTATTGTCACAATTTAGTCCAATATGGGGTAATCAATATTTTAAACCAGGGAGAGCGGACGCTGTATTTAAAGTATGGAATTTAAAAGGGATACAAAAGATTCAGGATTTATATTTGCCATGTGCAGACAACATAATGTCTTTTGAAGAGCTGAGGATCAAATTTAATCTCAATAGAACACATTTTTTTAAATATCTTCAACTTAGAAACTTTATTCGATCAAATCAAAATAAAGCTCTCACTCGACCTATTTATTCATCCTTGGAAAAAATGATGATGAAAGATAGTAAAAGAAAGGGTATTATTTCAGAGTTTTATAACTCATTGACACTATCTTCAAGTGAAAATTCACTGAAAAGATTAAACTACTGGAAAGAAGATCTGCAAATTGAAATTTCAGAGGAACAATGGGAATTGGCTTGTACAGAAGTTCAAACCAAATCAATAAATGCACGCCTTAAATTGATACATTTCAAATGGTTAATGCGGATGTATGTTACACCGGAGGAGTTAAATAGATATAACAAAAATATACCAGATACATGCACAAAATGCATGGAAAGTAAAGGAACCCTATTTCATTGTTTATGGGAATGTAGATTAATAAGAATGTTTTGGGAAGAGGTGAGGGTAACAATTGAAAAAATAATCTCAAAACAAATCATATTGAATCCTAAACTGGTTTTGTTGGGTCTGTACCCAGAAAAGCATAATTTCAATAAAAGTGAAAGAACATTCATAGACCTCAGTTTGCTTAATGCCAAAAAATGTATTGCACTATTATGGAAAAAGACTCATAGACCAGATGTGACTCAGTGGTTAAGACAGATGTTAACAAACCTTCCATTAGAAAGAATAACATATATACTGAAATCAAAGGAAATTGTGTTTGAGAATATATGGAGACCTTTTATTGATTATGTAAAAAATTTAAACATAACTCTTGAAGAAGAAGGTGAATGATGTGTGTGGACCTTGTAAATTCCAAACTGGTGAACATAATATGTATACTTATGTATTGGATTGTCTAGACTAAACAGAGGAGCATTGTTGAAGACTTGATTTTGTTGGTGGTTGTTGGTGTTTTTAGGGCATTTTTTTTTTTTTTTTGTAGTACTTTAGTGTTAGTGTTTGATTGTTTGTATCATGTTTGTTAAAAAAAAAAAAAAAAGGTTCAATAAAGATATTGTGGAAAAAAAAAAAGAAATGAGTATATCAGAGAGACAGCTCAGGTTGAGCGGTTTGGAGACAAAGTAAGAGAGGCAAGGCTGAGATGGTTTGGACATGTGCAGAGGAGGGATAGTGGAGATATTGGACAAAGGATGTTGAAGATGGAGCTGCCAGGCAGGAGGAAAAGAGGAAGACCACAGAGAAGATTCATGAATGTAGTGAAGGTGGACATGGAGAGAGTTGGTGTTCCAGAAGAAGCTGCAAGGGATAGGGTGAGATGGAGGCAGATGATCTGCTGTGGCGACCCGTAAAGGGAGCAGCCAAAAGAAGAAGAAGACGATTATATATAAACTATAGAATTTACAGAAAATATATATCGTGATATACAGTGGGGCAAAAAAGTATTTAGTCAGCCACCAATTGTGCAAGTTCTCCCACTTAAAAGATGAGAGAGGTCTCCAATTTTCATCATAGGTATACCTCAACTATGAGAGACAAAATGAGAAAAAAAAAGCAGAAAATCACATTGAAGGATTTTTAATGAATTAATTGGTAAATTCCTCTGTAAAATAAATATTTGGTCACCTACAAACAAGCAAGATTTCTGGCTCTCACAGACCTGTAACTTCTTCTTTAAGAGGCTCCTCTGTCCTCCACTCGTTACCTGTATTAATGGCACCTGTTTGAACTCGTTATCAGTATAAAAGACACTTGTCCACAACCTCAAACAGTCAGACTCCAAACTCCACTATGGCCAAGACCAAAGAGCTGTCAAAGGACACCAGAAACAAAATTGTAAACCTGCACCAGGCTGGGAAGACTGAATCTGCAATAGGTAAACAGCTTGGTGTGAAGAAATCAACTGTGGGATCAATTATTAGAAAATGGAAGACAAACAAGACCACTGATAATCTCCCTTGATCTGGGGCTCCACACAAGATCTCACCCCGTGGGGTCAAAATGATCACGAGAACGGTGAGCAAAAATCCCAGAACCACACGGGGGGACCTAGTGAATGACCTGCAGAGAGCTGGGACCAAAGTAACAAAGGCTACCATCAGTAACACACTACGCCACCAGGGACTCAAATCCTGCAGTGCCAGACGTGTCCCCCTGCTTAAGCCAGTACATGTCCAGGCCCGTCCGAAGTTTGCTAGAGAGCATTTGGATGATCCAGGAGAGGATTGGGAGAATGTAACAAAATAGAACTTTTTGGTAAAAACTCAACTTGTCGTGTTTGGAGGAGAAAGAACACCATACCTACTGTGAAGCATGGGGGTGAAAACATCATACTTTGGTACTGTTTTTCTGCAAAGGGACCAGGACGACTGATCCGTGTAAAGGAAAGAATGAATGGGGCCATGTATCGTGAGATTTTGAGTGAAAACCTCTTGCCATCAGCAAGGGCATTGAAGATGAAACGTGGCTGGGTCTTTCAGCATGACAATGATCCCAAACACACTGTCCGGGCAATGAAGGAGTGGCTTCGTAAGAAGCATTTCAAGGTCCTGGAGTGGCCTAGCCAGTCTCCAGATCTCAACCCCATAGAAAATCTTTGGAGGGAGTTGAAAGTTCGTGTTGCCCAGCGACAGTCCCAAAAGATCACTGCTCTAGAGGAGCTCTGCATGGAGGAATAGGCCAAAATACCAGGAACAGTGTGTGAAAACCTTGTGAAGACTTACAGAAAACGTTTGACCTCTGTCATTGCCAACAAAGGGTATATAACAAAGTATTGAGATGAACTTTTGTTATTGACCAAATACTTATTTTACCAAGGAATTTACCAATTAATTCATTAAATTCATTACATGTTAGCTTTGCATGCGCAGGTCTCCACCGAGCGAACACAAACTTGCGGAGCCACCGATGATGGGCGTCCATGCCGGGGAGCTTGGACCAACACCACCTGCTCGTCTGCCAACACAAAAGCGGGCTTCAGCCAGTCGACGCAGATGGACTCCCTATGCCCCCCTCACCAAGTCTAACACAAAATGCTTTGCCCCCGGTTCCAGCACCCTGAACGGTCCGTTGCATGGTGGGCGCAGTGGGGTTCGGTGCACATCGTGCCTGACAAAAACAAAACTTGAATTCTGTAAGCTCTTGGGGACGAAAGTGTGGGGAAAACAATGGTGGCCCTGGCCCAGCACGTTAAAAGCCTCCGTACTGTGCAAAAATTGCGCTGGCAGATCGGCCCCAGGCGCAGGGGTTCTCCAGTAAAAATTCCCCGGGGATCCGCAGCGGCTGAGGAAAAAAACAGTTCTGCCGGGAGGCTTCCAGATCCTCTTTAGGCACCAACCGCAACCCTGAAAGAACCCAAGGCAGGCGGTCGACTCAATTTGTATCCGTGAGCGAAGCTCTGAGCGCTGCCTAAGCGACCTATGAAAACGCTCGCATAACCCGTTAGCCTAGGGGTTGTACGCGGTAGTACGGCGAATTCTGACAAGAGTTCCGAAATCAATTGCGGACCCCTGTCAGAAGTGATGTCCGACAGGGATCCAAACTGCGCAACCCAAGCCGACAAAAAAAGCGCGAGCCACTTCCGCGGACGTGGTAGAAGCCAGCGGGACCACTTCGGGCCAGCATGTGGTGCGGTCCACGATTGTCAAAAGGTACATGAAACCTTGCGATTGCGGGAGGGGTCCCACCAAATCCACGTGGATGTGGTCGAACCTCCTGACTGGGATTTGGAATGGCTCAAGGGGGGCTCTGGTGTACTTGTGCACTTTGGCCCGCTGGCACGCGACGCACGCTGCAGCCCACTCTTTCACGTCCTTGCGCAAGCGTGGCCTGATAAATTTTGCCCCCACCTGTTTAACCGAAGCGCGCACGCCTGGATGCGAAAGGGAGTGGGCTGACTCAAAAATGTGGTGGCGCCAAGAGACATTGCAGAGCAAGGGAGGGCACCCTTCTCGCATCACCCTCCTCTCCAGCCTTAACCCAGTAGGCGCCGACTGCGCACACAAATGTCCGCGTCCCCGGCTTGCTCCACAGCCATGACAGGAAAATCTACAGTATTCCCATGTAGACCGGAGAGACTAATTCACGCGACAGGCAATTGGCCACGACGTTGAGCTTAAAGGCAACGTGTTGAATGTCGGTCGTAAACTCCGAGATCACGGCCAAATGCCGTTGCTGCCGGGCCAACCACGGTTCCGAGACCTTGGACATCACGTACATAAGCGGCTTATGGTCAACAAATGCGGTGAACTCGCGCCTCTCTAAGCAAAACTGGAAATGGCACATCGCCAGGTGGAGAGCCAACAATTCTGTCGAACATGCTGTATTTCCGTTCATTGTCCCGCAAAGTTCGACTGAAAAAGGCGAGCGGCTGCCACGAACCAGAGACGTACTGCTCCACCACTGCCCCTATGGCAGCATCAGACGCATCTGTAGTGAGCACTATCCGTGCCGACGAATCTGGGTGGGCTAGCAAAGCGGCATCCACAAGCGCTGTTTTGGCGTCTGTGAAAGCCTGGACTCGCTCGGGAGTCCAGTCGATGTTTTCCGGGGTCTTCTTTTTCCTAATGCCATGCTTAGAAAAAGCACGACATTAGGCTGCATCAGCTGGGCTGCCCGAAGGAGTTAACGGTTATAAAAATTAGCCATTCCCAAAAACTCCTGGAGGGCTCTCACGGTCTGCAGACATGGAAAGGCCAACAAAGTGCGCACCTTATCTGGAACCCGGATTCGTACATTTGGCCACCCACAATACATAAAATGGTTGCATTGTGCATAGTCGAGTATTCGTCACTGTTGAAGTCTGAGCAGCAGCTCAGCACAGCTGCCCCACTCTCCTGCATGCTCACAAAAAGAGAAATCTACATGGCAGTGAGCAAAGATAAGAAGGAGGCTAACAGAATAAAAGTGGGCCCACCTTAAGCACAAGAAACTTGGAGGGGGGGGTTTAACCATTTCCAGTCTGAACTCTGCAGGTGTAAAATCAATCTCACTTAGCGAATGAACTTTCAAAATAAGAGCTCCTATCCGGTCTTGCAACCCTTCAAAATAAGAGCGAGTGGTTCGCCAAATAAAGAACTGATGGAATGTCAACACATAAAAAAAAATAAATGACAAATTATACTTCTGTCACTTATTAGACCGCCAAGTATTAACTATTTGTGGTAAACTGAAACATTTCTACCCATGTGGATAAACTTGATGACTTGATAATGTGAGTTCCGTTAACCAAAGAAAAAGAGACACTTTGCTCAGTTACATAATATTGACATAAGTTTTCATTTTATTATTCAGCTTTTTCATGAGTGAAACGAACACAGAGAGAGAGGAGAAAATAAGTACTGAATACGTCAACATTTTTCTCATTAAACATATTTCTGATGGAGCCATTGACCTGAGTTTCACCAGATATCAGTAACAACCCAAGTAATGCATACATACAAAGAAATCAAAGGCAACTGTGTTCACAAAACAAGTTATATTTAATAAAGTGGAATTGCATAGGGAATAAGTATTGAACATGCTTGGTGAAATTCATTTAATATTTAGTAGAAGTAGCCTTTGTTGGTAATAACGGCTTCCAGACACCTCCTGTATGGAGAAACTAGGTGCACACATTGCTCAGGAGTGATTTTAGCCCATTCATCCACACAATCTGTCAAATCTTGAAGGATCTGTGGGTGTCTTCTATGAATTCTGATCTTCAGTTTGTTCACAGACTTTTAATTGGATTCAGGTCAGGTGACTGACTGGGCCATTCTTGCAGCTTTATTTTCCTTCTCTGGAGCCAGTTGAGAATTTCCTTGGTTGTGTTTGGGATCACTGTCTTGCTGAAATGTCCACCCTTGTTTCATCTTCAGCATCTTGGCAGATGGCAACAGGTTCTTATCAAGGATGTCTCTGTACATTTGTCCATCCATCTTTCCTTCAATTATATGAAGTCTGCCTGTACCATGTGCTGAAAAACACCCCCACACCATGATGGGATGTGCAGTGTCATTTCTCCTCCAAACGTGCTGTGTGTTGTGGCATCCAAAAAGTTCAATTTTGAGTTCAATTAGTCTCTCAGCATTTTACTAGCTTGCCCAAATGCTGTGCAGTAAACTTTAAACGAGCTTCAACATGCTTTTTCTTCAGTAATGGAGTCTTGCGAGGTGAGTGGGCATACAGCCTATGTCGGTTGAGGGCATTTCTTATTTTCTTTGAAACAACAGTACCTGCCAACTCCAGGTCTTTCTGGAGCTCTCCACGAGTGGGCTTTAGCTGTTGGATATCGTCGTTGGCCTCCGTCGGTCTATGATGACCATGGAAGAGAATCCTAAACGTCTACTCTGCTGGAACAGCACCACCTGTGGCTGAACAGGCTGATGCACGAATGGCAGTCCCTGTCACACAGGTCGCACTTGTGGGTGGTCTCCGTGCTGCTGGAGCTGTGGCGGTTCTTCCTGCGGGACCTTTTTTTCATCTGCTGCAGCAGTCAGTCTCTCTTCACCTGCCTTGAGCTGTCTGGTCAGGGTGCCTCTCCATTTGGAGCGGTCTGTTGCAAGGTCCTCCCAGCGCTCTGTGTTGATCTCCAGGGCCTTCATGTCTCTCTTGCAGACGTCTCTAAAGCGCAGCTGCGGGCGGCCAACGTCTCTCCTGCCAGTCGCCAGTTCTCCGTAGAGGATGTCTTTGGGGATTCTGACATCCTCCATATGGTGAACGTGGCCTAGCCAGCGGAGCCTGCGCTGCCTGAGTAGAGTGAACATGGAGGGAAGGCCGGCGTGGGACAGAACTTCTGTGTTGGGCACTTTGTCCTGCCAGGATATGTCCAGGATGCAGCGAATGCAGTGCAAGTGGAAGGAGTTCAGTCTCTTTTCCTGCCGGGCGTATGTTGTCCACGTCTCACTTCCATAGAGCAGTGTGCTGATGACACAGGCGTTGTACACTGCAATTTTCGTCTTGACAGAGAGTTTGGGATTCTCCCACACTCGTGTGGTGAGGCAAGCGAGTGTGGAGGCTGATTTTCCAATCCTCTTGTCGATCTCTGTATCAAGGGAGAGGTTGCTGCTGATCGTGGACCCCGGGTACGTGAACTGATTCATGACTTCCAGCTCGTAGTCGTCGATGGTGATGGTTGGTGGTGCTTCCGTGCCTTGCGCCAAGACGTTAGTCTTCTTCAGGATGATGGTAAGCCCAAAGTCCTTGCATGCCTGGGAGAAGCGGTCCATCAGGGTCTGAAGCTCCTGCTGTGTGTGGGTCGCGACTGCAGCGTCGTCTGCGAACAGCATGTCTCTGATTAGAGCCTCGCGTACTTTGGTTCTGGCTTTCAGGTGGGCGAGGTTGAAAAGCCTGCAGTCAGATCTTGTATGCAGGTAGATTCCCTCTGTTGCTGTGCTGAAGGCATGCCTCAGGAGCATAGCAAAGAAAATCCCAAAGAGGGTTGGCGCAAGTACACAGCCCTGTTTCACTCCGCTGCGTATGTTGAATGGCTCTGAGACGCTGCCATCGTGCTGCACTATCCCCTGCATGTTGGTGTGAAACGATTCGATAAGGCTTTGCAACTTTGGTGTGCATCCTGTCTTTGGCAGGATCTTGAAAAGGCCCTCTCTGCTGACCAGATCGAATGCTTTGGTGAGGTCGATGAAGGCGACGTACAGGGGCATGTTCTGTTCTCTGCATTTCTCCTGGAGTTGGTGGATGAAGAATATCATGTCTACCGTCGATTGCTCAGCGCGGAAGCCACTCTGAGACTCGGGGTAGACGCGTTCGGCAAGCTTCTGTAGACGAACGAGAACAACTCGTGCGTAGACTTTGCCAACAACGCTGAGGAGGGAGATGCCCCTGTAGTTATTGCAGTCGCTTCTCTCCCCTTTGTTTTTGTAGAGGGTGATGATCTTAGCTTCCCTCATGTCCTGTGGTACGGCACCTTCCTTCCAGCACTGGCAGAGGACGTCATGCAATGGCAGCAGTAGGGCGGTCTTGCAGTGCTTGATCAGGTCGGGGGGTATGCCGTCATTGCCGGGTGCCTTGCCAGCGGCCAAGCTATCAATGGCCTTGCTGAGTTTGTCGATGGTTGGCTCGGCGTCAAGTGTGTCCATGGATGGCAGGCAATCGATGGCATCAAGGGCTGACGGTGTCACGGTGTTCTGTCTGGAGTAGAGGTCGGAGTAGCGCTCCACCCATCTCTCCATCTGCTTGTTCTTTTCTGTGATCATCTCCCCAGTGGAGGATTTGAGGGGGGGCCGTCTTGCTCTGAGCCGGACCAAGTGCTTTCTTGATGCCATCGTACATACCATGGATGTTCCCTGTTATGGCAGCGGTTTGAATGTCTTGGCTGAGCTGAGTCCAGTACTCGTTGGCACAACGCCGAGCAGTCTGCTGAACTTTGCTTCTCGCAGCCCTGAGAATCTGGAGATTTTTCTCGTTTGGGTACTTCTTGTACTCGGCAAGAGCGGAGCGCTTGGCTTCAATGACGGGGGTCATCTCGGTCAACTTGGCATCAAACCAGTCCTGTGACTTCGAGGTCTTCCTCCCAAAGGTAGCCAAGGCTGTGCGGTGGATGGTGTTTCGCAGCTCTTCCCACTTCTGCTTTGCTGATTCTCCTTCTTGTGGTACACCAAGTTCCTTCTCAAAGGTGGAGGCAAACCGCTCAACAAGTTCTGGTTGGGCCATCTTGCTGGTGTCAATCCGTGCCTTTCCAGGCTGTCTAGCACGATGGAATTTCTTCAGCTGCAGCTTGACCTTGCAACATACCAATGAATGGTCTGTGTCGCTAATCTGTGATTAGCACGTTCTTCAGTGAGGTGCGCCTGGTCAGGATCAAGTCCAGCTGGTGCCAGTGCGTTGAGCGCGGATGTCGCCAGGAAACCTTGTGTTGAGGCTTGGTCTTGAAGAACGAGTTTGTGATGCACAGATCATGATAAGTGCAGAACTCAAGCAGCCGCTGTCCGTTGTCGTTCATTCTGCCCACGCCAAATGGTCCAAGACAGGAGGGCCAGGAGTTGTGGTCAGCACCCACTCTGGCATTGAAGTCTCCAAGGAGAATGAGTTGTTCAGAGTTGGGGATGATCCTGACAGTTGCTGCAAGATTCTCGTAGAACTCGTCTTTTGCCTCTGGTGTGGCTGTCAGTGTTGGGGCATACACACTGACGAGGGTGACTGGGCCTTGAGTGGTGATGAGGCGGAGGGTGAGGAGTCGTGCAGAGCCATTGCTGCCCGGTTCCACCATCTTCAGCAAGGTGTTCTTCACTGCGAAGCCCACTCCGTGTTCCCTGTGTTAGTCACTGCTCTTTCCCTGCCAGTAGAACGTGTAGTACTTCTCTCAGTGCGCCTGCGTCAGCCAACCGTGTTTCCTGGAGAGTGGCAATATCCACTTCCAGTCTCTTCAGCTCATTATTGATGATGGCAGTCTTCCTGGTGTCGTTGATGTCCTTGAGGTTAGCAGCGAGTCCTGTCATCATAGTGCGGACATTCCAAGTTCCCAGTTTTAGAGTTGGTCTCTTTTGTTTTTTTGTCTTGCCTGGTGCGAAAGTTCTCAGCCTGCCGTTCAGACTTCTCCTCATCCCCATGCACCCAATGAGGAAAGCAGGCTGTGGCGGGACAACACCTTATTGGCTGGGGGCTGCCCAGCTTGAGGCGGGCGGTAGCTGTCCAGTGAGATCCGATGATCCCTCCCACCGTCGGGAACAACCCCTGGCGCCGCGCTCTACGCCAATTGAGCAGTGGCTTATAACCGGTAACTGTCATTCCCCGTGTTTTGTCTACGCCAAAGGCGAAGCTGGAGTGTCCTCTCCAGTGATCCGGTGTTCTACCTTCCAGCGTTGGGCGTTGGTAGGATTCAAGCCTGGGCAGGAAGATATGGAAGACAAGATGTTGCCCATGCAGCATGTCCCCCCTCTCCATGTCACTGATGAATCCAAAGGAACAGCAGGGCTGCTACAGTTTGGCACCAGCGCTGTCGCAGGAGCTGCCAAAACGATGTTGAGCACAACAGAGAACTGCCTTAGGGACTCCGGCTCTGGATTTTTCCTCAGGGTTGACTCCCGAAGCCTTTCCAGTGACCGGGTGTGCCGCAAGGCAGCAGAGGTTTGAAATCAGGGTTTACCTTCCCCTAGATAGGCTACCTTCCCAGGTTGACAAGCCACCATCTACCCGAAGCATCTGGTTTTAAGGCGCCAGAGATCCGCCCTCACCCCTTCTCCTATTAGTAAAAGCAGTTCCGCCAGGCTTAGAGACTAAACCACACAGGCAGGCTAGGAGTTGGACTTAGTTGTCAGAGGCTTTTCGAGACGCACGCCATAAGGAGCATTTTATAAGCACTGGGAGCTTAACCCCAGTGCCGCTCCTGGCTATGACAACCTTGGAACCGTTGTTGGATAACTCTTCTGATAAATCTTTTGACTCTTCTGTCAGAAATCTTGCAAGGAGCTCCTGGTTGTGGCCGGTTTATGGTAAAATGATGTTCTTTCCACTTCCAAATGATGGCTCCAACAGTGCTCACTAGAACATTCAGCAGTTTAGAAATGCACCTGTAACCAATGACATCATTATCCCTTGGTGAAAACAGAGGCATACAGTAATCAGTTAATGTGTCTGTGTGTATCTGTCTGTTACCAGCTTTTCAGCTCGCCCAGTCAGAATTAAGTGCAACTAAAGGCTTGTATCATTGTATCGCCATATTTTCTCAACTTTTAATTTGCCAGAATTCTGAGATAAGGCTTTGTTTTCGAAATAAACACAAATTTAACTCACCTTAAACGTCAATGAAGCCGGGGGAAAAGGTATTGTAACTATGCCAGGCAACTAGAGGCGGCAATGTGACTTTTTTACAGCACAACACAGCACCTTATTTTTTAAACTTTATTTTTATTTAGGATTTTGATTTTTCACACAACAACAAAACAAAAACAGACAGACCTATAGGAAATCTAAATTATAGTTTTCTCTGTTTCAGATAACAGTTTTATTTATTCCAGTATTTCTCACATTTCCCACAGGCACGTCTTAAGGAGAAAATCAGCCGTTCCATCGTGTAGATTTCTTTAACAATGTTTATCCAATCTGAAAGTACTGGTGGTTCCACACGAAGCCATTTACGGGTTATGGCTTTTTTACCGCTGCTAGTAGTATCAGCAGAAGGTATCTGTCCAATTTCCTTAGTCCAGGTGGTAGATTACACAAATAAGACACAGTGAAATCCTATACACAAATAAGACACAGTGAAATCCTATACAAGGTCCATACAGTTTATCAATCTTATCTCTTTCATCACATCTGACCAATAGGGGGTAATCTTAGGGCATTCACAAAAAATATGGAAGTGCCCTGCTGTTACATTTCCACATTTCCTCCAACACTGACCCAGCTCTGGGTTTTTACTCTGTAGACCTTTAATTTTAGGTGTGATTAAAAAAAAACGTACTGTAGAAGCTGGGTTAATCATCTCAGACTGGATGCAGAGGGTAAACAGAGAAGGACAATAGTTACTGAGATGGGAGAGATTATGGTGAGGTAGCAGGAAGGAGAGCTGGGAGACAGTTGGGGGAGAAAGGTTGAATGTATTGTGATACGAGATGTCATGCAGATGTGAGATGGGTGGAGGATATAAAAGGAGAGACCCTGGTGTATTGTGAAAATGCTTTTTCTGTTATTACTGATGTGAGAGTGAATAAAGTTGTCTGCTGTGCAAATCTGGTTCCCTTTATTTCCACTCTCCACACTGGTGACCCCTTGACGAATTATGGAACACGAGGCAAGAACCCCGGAGTTGGCCCGGACGGGAAGCCCCAGCAATGTGGCAAGCATCCCAGAGACGGCCCGGACGGAAACCCCCAGCAACGCGTGCGCTGTTTCGGTCAAACTACCGGACTTTTGGCTGCACGGCCCGCGGTCTTGGTTCCACCACACCGAGGCTCAGTTCGCCCTCTGGGGAATAACGGCAGATGACACCAGATATTACTATGTGGTCGCAGCGCTGGACACTCGCACGTCTCAGCAAGTAGCGAGCCTGCTCCAACAGCCTCCAGCCCATGACAAATACGGGGCTCTCAAGGCCGAGCTGACCTAGCAGAGAGGCTCCTGAGGAGCTCCAAGTTAGGAGATGAGTCAGCAGTCGAACTGGTGGAGAAGATGTTGGCGTTGATGTGCACGGACGACGGGCATTTTCTGTTTGCCCACCTTTCCCTCCGGAACCTCCCAACAGAGGCGAGAGTGGTCCTTGCCAATTCGCCACTGCTGGCCGCACGTGACTACCGTGCGCTAGCCCAGGAGGCAGATCGGATCATCCTCACCACCAGAGCCCTCACAGTGAACGCGGCGGTGTCGGAACCCAGCGAGACGACCAGCAGAGGCGAGGAGCCGGCGACGGTAGTGGCAGCAAGGGCCAGGAAGTGGCAGAGAGACACACTCTGCTTCTACCACCGCCGCTTTGGAGAGAACGCACGCAGATGTGTGCCACCGTGCCAATTCAAGCGTTCAGGAAACGCCAAGGCCGGCAGTAAGTAGCAGCTGCGACCGCCAGTGAAGAGAGCAAGCAGCTCTACGTGACGGACTCGCGCTCGGGGAGACGGTTCCTCGTAGACACCGGCTCCCAGAAGAGCCTCAACCTGCCATCCTACGCGGACCGGCTAGTGGGAGCTAGTGGCCCCAGCTAGTAGCAGTAAACGGCTCGGACATTAAGACTTTTGGTGAGAGAACACCGACTGTATCCCTACACGGCCGTATGTACGAGTGGACTTTTGTCATAGTGGCATTGAGTTTCCCAATCCTGGGAGCTGATTTTCTGTGTGCACACGGGTTTCTAGTCGATGTTGCTGACAGATGCCTGGTTAATGCAATGTCTTTTGATTCTCTCCCCTGTACAGCTCAAGAGGCCGGGCCAATAACACAAGCCAACATCACAGCTCCAGGTGGTAAGTTCCACACACTGCTCACTCAGTTCCCAGCACTCACGATCCCAACGTTTTCGGCGGCCAGCACTAAACACAGGGTGGAACACTTTATCAGCACCACTGGGCCGCCCGTTTTCACATGACCTCGGCGCCTGGACGCAGCTAAACTGGCCATAGCACACGAGGAGTTTGCCAAACTTGGAAAGGTTGGGCATCATCAGGCGCTCAAACAGCCCACGGGCATCCCCACTACACATGGTCCCTAAGGCCGAGGGATCGTGACGACCGTCCGGAGATTTCCGCAGGTTGAATAATGCCACAGCACACGACCGCTACCAAATTCCCCATATTCAGGATTTTTCCGTTCACCTCGCCGGGGCACGCATTTTTTCTGAAATAGACCTGGTCCATGGTTACCACCAGGTCCCAGTGCGCGTGGAGGACATACCCAAAACAGCGGTAATAACTTCGTTTGGCTTGTTTGAGTTTTTACACATGCCCTTCGGATTAAAAGGCGCGGCACAGACATTCCAATGCATGATGGATGCGGTGTTGCGCGATCTGCCGTTTATGTTTGTCTACCTGGATGATATCCTGGTGGCCAGCGTGTCTGAGGACGAACACGTAACCCACCTCAGGATGGTTTTCCGGAGGTTGGAGGAGCACGGGTTAATAATCAACCCGGCGAAATGCCAGTTCGGCGTGACGGGGATTGACTTTTTGGGGCACCGCTTCTCACCGGAGGGAGCGATACCCTTGCCCGACAAGGTGCGCGCCGTGGCGAATTTTCCCCGGCCTCAGACGGTCAGGGCGCTGCAAGAGTTTTTTGGGATGGTTAACTTTTATAACCGGTTCCTTCCCCGTGCAGCTCAGCTCATGCAGTCATTGTACGCCGCGCTCAAGAAACGGAAACCGGCAGACAGAGTCGAATGGACTCCAGAGCGGGAGCAGGCGTTCTCTGAGGTTAAAACAGCCCTGGCAAACGCCGCACTGTTGGCGCACCCGGACCCGGCGGCTAGGATAGCGCTCACTACCGACACCTCGGACGTAGCCATAGGGGCTGTCGTGGAGCAACGCATCACCAGTTCTTGGCAGCCGCTCGCTTTTTTCAGCAGGTCTTTGCGCGACAGTGAGCATAAATACAGCGCGTTTGACAGAGAGTTGCTGGCTCTCCACCTGGCCATACGCCACTTCCAGTTCTGGCTGGAAGGGCGCAGCTTCACCGCGTTTGTGGACCACAAGCCGCTAACATTCGCGATGGCCAAGGTTTCGGAACCATGGTCGGGCCGGCAGCAGACAGCTGGCTGCGATCTCGGAGTTTACAACCGATATTCAGCATGTGTCGGGTAAACTGAATGTGGTGGCGGACTGCCTCTTGCGCACAGTAGTGGTCCCGGTCTGCGTGGCGATAGATTATACAGCCATGGCCACAGAGCAGACTGGCGATGCGGATGTGTGCGCGCTCCAGTCTGGACCAACAGGGTTAAGGCTGGAGAGCAGAGTACTGCAAGATGGCAGCCCCCCTAATCTAACGATGTCTCCACGGGACGCCCGCGCCCAGTGGTCCCAGTTGCTTGGCGCCGCCGCGTGTTTGAGTCAGTTCATGCTCTGGCGCACCCAGGAGTGCGCGCGTCAGTTAAAATGGTGGGAGCGAAGTTCGTGTGGCCAGGCCTGCGCAAACAAGTGAAAGAGTGGGCCGCAGCCTGCGTAGCGTGCCAACGAGCCAAAGTACACAGACACACAAAGGCTCCTTTGGAACCGTTTCGTATACCGGCTAAGAGGTTCGACCATGTTCACGTGGACCTTGTGGGCCCCCTCCCGCCACTGCAGGGGTGCACGCACCTTCTGACAGTGGTGGACCGCACCACACGCTGGCCAGAAGCAGTCCTGCTGGCGGCAACCGCGTCCATGGACGTGGCGTGCGCTTTTTTGACAACATGGGTGGCCACATTTTGGAATCCCGTCGGACATCATGTCTGATAGGGGCCCTCAGTTTGTTTCCGACCTCTGGTCCACGATGGCCCGTAGCCTGGGTGTCGCAATTCATTGCACAACCGCATACAACCCACAGGCCAATGGGTTATGCAAGCGTTTTCATAGGTCACTGAAATCAGCGCTCAGGGCTTCGCTGACGGATGCAAATTGGGTAGACCGGTTGCCGTGGGTTCTGTTGGGGTTGCGTTCCGCACCAAAAGAGGATTTGGAGGTTTCCCCGGCGGAGCTTGTTTTTTCTCAGCCACTGCGGCTCCCCGGGGAATTTTTGCCAGATAATCCCGGGCCAGACAACTGTCCGTCTCAGCGTTTGCAGCATAGCGCAGATACAGGCACGCTGCCGGGCCCAGCCCACCACTGTTTTCCACGCACTTTTGTGCCAAAAACTTTGAAGAACGCGGCGTTCATATTTGTCAGGCACGATGCCCACCGCCCCCCCTACGATGGCCCGTTCAGAGTGCTGGAAACAGGGGACAAACATTTTTTGTTAGACTTGGGGGGCCGTCGGGAGAAAATATGTATAGACAGACTTAAGCCCGCCTTTGTGGTGGCGGACGAGCAAGTGATGTTGGCTCGGGCCCCTCGGCGTGGAAGACCCCCAAGGAGAACTCCCCAGGTAAACGATTCATCAGAGCAGCCACACGGGCAAGTCAAAGGTCCCCCCCCCCCCCTCACCATTGCTCACCCGCAGACAGACACACCCCCAGGAGCCCCTCACTGGCACAGCAGTGCCGCGGAGGCGGAGAACCCCCGTTACAGCAGATACAGGAGGAGACTGAAGCCAAAAGGACATGAGGACTGAAACTCGGTCTGAGATTTGGGGGGGGGGGGTGTAGAAGCTGGGTTAATCATCTCAGACTGGATGCAGAGGGTAAACAGGGAAGGACAATAGTTACTGAGATGGGAGAGATTATGGTGAGGCAGCAGGAAGGAGAGCTGGGAGACAGTGGGGGGAGAAAGGCTGAATGTATTGTGATGCGAGATGTCATGCAGATGTGAGATGGGTGGAGGATATAAAAGGAGAGACCCTGGTGTATTGTGAAAATGCTTTTTCTGTTATTACTGATGTGAGAGTGAATAAAGTCGTCCGCTGTGCAAGTCTGGTTCCCTTTATTTCCACTCTCCACACTGCAATGTTTTTCCACATGAATTCCCTCCACAGATTAGAGCTTGAGGATGTCACAGACCTCCCTGTGAAAGACGAGGATTTAAGTGTGAAGGTTTCACCACAACACATTTATTAAAGTAAAGACAGACTGTTCCCAAACAAGGTGAAGACTTACAAAAACACAGAGAACACTTACTGCTGGCGTTCGGGAGCCAACATCGCCCAGCGAACGTAGGAGGAGAAACGTGTTAACCACGATTGTGCCCCAGAGCCGACATCACTTCAAGGATGCACAAGAACCACGGCAAACATGGAGTGGCTAACACGTCGTGAAAGTGCTGACAATAACACTGACTGACAACACGGTAGACAATGCAATGAACCAGCAATGTGTGACTGGGAAAAAGCTGCTTAAGTACACACATTGCTGGTGATGGTGAAATGAGGAGCACCTGGGCGAGGACCGGGAAAGATGATGAGTGGGAGTGGGAATCAGCTGGCAGTAAAGAGAGAGAGGGGGTGTGGTCGGACCAGCAGACTGTCAGCCAGAGTTATGCTAGAGAGAGCCAAAGAGGACTGCCTCACAGCTGCTGGCTCAAGAGCAGTGGCAAGAAATACGGAAGCACACTGAAATACATAGTAAACACATAAACAGTGGCACTTAAACCCACAGGGAGGTCAGGACCGAGCTGGGGGAAACCAAGCCGGCTCAGCTCCTGACAGAGGATGTCACTGCAGCATCACATATTTAACCAATCATCTTCAGACATTGTTATATTAGTTTCTTTTTCCCATCTACCCTTAATGTACAATATGGAAAAATTCTCTTCCATTTGTAAACATGAATATATTCTAGAAATTTGTTTTTTAGGAACATTTCCTTTACAAACACAGCACCTTTTTTTACAGCACACAGAGCTGAACTATTATGAAATAGCGGTTACTGAAAAAAACCCCCACATATTCAGCAACTAAACCACTTATTCATCACATCAATTGTTTTCATACTGGTTTTGCTGTTTAGTTTTGCAGAGGAAGGACAAGGTAAAACTTGTTAAAAACTCGCTAAACACTACAAGTCCCAATATTCCTCACTTGCAAATGGTCACAGTGAACTGCACATGCACCCAAAAACTCCAACCGGGGAAGTACTGAGCAATCCGCCAATACTGGGTGAACAAATGTCTGTCTTTTTGCCCATCTGTTTTCTTCCTCTGCCACTAACCAGCAAAAGCTCCTGTTCGTCTTGATTGTTATTGTATTCACATACCTCCATCGCCTCCGCCATTTAAAACGTCTGTCACCGTGCTCTTCTTTTATGCTTGGACTGCAGCTGCTCAAATCAGTTTGGTGGCTCTTGGCTGCTGCCAACAGTACGAGTATGTGAACAGCAGATTATTTTCACTGCGCGTGCGTGTACTCCAAAACCACTAGATGGATTTGGATGAAATTTTTTACCAGAGGTGGTCCTTGGGCTAGAGAGGAACCCATAACATTTTGGTGCTGATCTCAGAATGCATACCTCCACCAAGGCTCTTATCTTCTCACAGTGTGTTAGCAAGAATTCTCCAACACTACTGGATGGATTTGGATGAAATTTTTATCAGAGGTGGTCCTTGGGCTAGACAGGAACTAACATTTTGGTGATGATCCAAATGCACATACCTCCGCCAATGCTCTGTCACCAAGGCATCAGTACCTTGGTGCTTTCACTATGTTTTGCAACAATAAGGTTGTGAAGGGCTCGAGAGAACTATTTGCTTTTACCCACCATGAGTTCTTTGTGCTGTGACAATCTTCTTCTTCTCTCGGTTACTGGCGGATAGCAAACAACTGAAAGGTGCATACCGCCACCTCCTGTACAAGAGTGTATAACATTATGTCATCTGAGCCCGACCCCTAAATTCTATGACTTAATCCTGTGTTATTTAAAAAAGAGAAAAGAGCCTTTCTCGTGATTCTTATTGCCTCTCCATCTCCATCTGTTCCCAGAATGCCAGTTAAATCCCATTCCCTACCGGACTCTCGAACTTCATTTTCCATTATCAGTCTTTCATTTCCGTATTTGTGACAGTGTAATAAGATGTGCTCGCCATTTTCTTTTACTCCACATTCTCTACATTTGTCACTTTCGCTTTTCCCCATGGTGAATAAAGTGCCATTTAAACCTGTGTGATCCAGTCTGAGTCTTACCATAATGGTGTCCTCCCTCCTTTTGGTTGTTATGAAATTCTTTATTGCAATAGATTTTTGTATTTTGTATACAACCTTCTTCCTACCCTGTGTTGTTTTCTTAGGTATACTTGCTATTGCAGCATTCAGAATATGATTGGTTACCTGACTTGAACACTCTTCTATGCCACCTTCTAATGTTACCAAATGACACGATTGAACACAGTATTGCCTAAATTTTCCCCAATCTGCCTTGTCAAAACACCATCTTGTAAAACATCTTCCCTCTTGTATACATACTTCAGTTTTGATGACTGTAAGTATTGGGAAGTGATCACTTCCCATAGTTGTCCTGTTCATAACCGTCCATTCACAGGTGCTCACTAAAGAATCAGATACCAGAGTCAGGTCAATACATGATAATGTGCCCCTATGCACATCCACCCTGGTACCTTCACCACTGTTTAGACAAATTAATGATCTTTCATCTAACATCTCTTCCACAACATTTCCATTGTTTTCTGTATGTGTGCTTCTCCACAAGCTATTGTGGGCATTAAAGTCTCCACACCATACCTCTTTCATATGCCTTTCCCCTGCCATAACACTGAAAATATCTGCTGTTAACTTCCTACATGGGTTGTAATAATTAATCAACTTAATATTTCCTTGTCCATTTGGCCTATAGTTCAATACTGTTACACTCTATATCCTCAGGGGAGGGAATCACCCTATACGCCAGGCCATCTTTAATGAAACTGGCACATCCTCCTCCATTTACAGTGTTAATTCTATCCTGTCTGATTGAACTGTATCCAGGAATAACAAAATCTAAGTAAGGTTGAAGCTATGTCTCCTGTACACACACTACCTGTGGAACAACTTCTAGTTCGTAAAGACACTTCTTGAGTTCTTGTCTGTTTGCTATAAGACTCCTTGCATTCCACTGTAGTATGTGTAATACTATAATTAAGGTCTTGTTTCAGCATGTGCAGTCTCCCCAGTTTCAGCTTTCAACAAAGCATGAATCTGGTCAGTTGTGATATCTTTCACATCTAGGAAGCTTTCTGCTACTTCCACAATGGTTTTGATTCTGTCACTTTTCCTCTGTAGCTATGCAGCAACATTCATGGTGTGGCAGATAAAAGCTATGAAGTTTGTCCTCTTAACTATCAATGTGTCATCATCTGTTTTGGATTTGTGAACACAAACATTCCTTGCAGCTGCACGATCCTGTGCTTGCGTGGGACCCGTTGATTACTGGGCTTCCATTTGAACTGAACTTCTTTGAGGAAGGCCTGCTGTGTTTCTGACTATTCCTGCCTCTCTAACTGTCTTTAGAGCTTCCACATATGAGATTTTCTTAGTTATTCTGATTTCCTGGGCTTGTCTAGCTTCCCTCTGCACAACACATTCCCCATATGCAGCACTGTGCTCACCCCCGCAGTTGCAACACTTTGGTGTCCTTGTCACATTTACCATAGTCATGCTCCCCTCCACATCTAGCACATCTTAGCTTTCCCCTACATTGCTGAGCAGTGTGACCCATCCTTTGACATTTGTAGCACCTGAGTGGCTTTGGGACGTATTCTCTGACACTGAAATACATGTATCCTATTAGGACTGATTTAGGGAGTGTTTCCTCAAACTGAATCATGACAGACTGTGTGTCCTTCAGCAAACCTTTTTTACTCTGTAGCCTTTTCACATCCTTCACCTTTCCTCCTTGGATCTCATTTTTCACTTCTTCCATAGATATGCACAAAGGGACACCTGATATAACTCCCCTCAACTTAGCTGTCGCACCAGGAACATGCACCTTCATTTGTTCTCTGTTTAGACATGTCATTGTCAGTATTTTCTGTTGCTGTTGTTTACTTGTGGCATGAATTAACAGCCCGTTATTCTTCAAGAACTTTGCAAACTTAACTCTCCCAATTTCTTTCTCAATTGCTTTCGTTAGCTTAACCGGGTGATAGTGCCCCTACCCTGATTGAACTCAATGACAACCTTGCAGTCATTCCCTACATCCTCAAACTGCTATCCATTTTGGCCAGTTCGTGTTTTCTTCGCATTGTTACTTCCTCCCGCATCACTCTCATCTGACCCGCTTCTAAGTCTCGGTGCCCCCCCTAGCTGCTCTTTTCTGGCCCCCAGGCCTGGATAGTGTCCAGCCCACCTCATCTTTATCGTACCCGTCAGAGCTAGATGCCATAATGTTACAGACAGCGTACAGTTTTTGCTATTCACCACAAACAAATCAATCCTACCGCCAGCCGAACACAGATGTAAATGCGGTCCCAATCTTCTTCTTCTTCTCTTGGGGGATAGGTGCGTCCGCGGTCGAGCACTGCGTACACTAGCGGAATCGTCCCAACAGCATCTCTTCATCATCCGCTGTGACAATCTGATATTCACAGACCTTTTAAAAGGCTATCAGTCAGGACTTAACCAGCTGAAATTAATTTGCACTGATGGGAGATGGGATGGCTTCCTAAATTCTGATGATTTCAGCTGGTTTCTTGGCTTTCTATGCCTTTTTGCACCTCTTTTTCTTCATGTGTTCAATACTTTTTCTGTGTGTCATTCCACTTTATTAAATATAACTTGTGAACACAGTTGCCTTGATTTATTTGTATGTATGGATTACTTGGGTTGTTACTGATATCTGGAGAAAATCTCAGGTCAATGGCTCCATCAGAAATATGTTTAATGAGAAAAATGTTGACGTGTTCAATACTCATTTTCTCCTCTCTGTGTGTATCACTATCACTCTATCATCACTCTATTAAAGCAAGAAATCTGTCACGTTTGGACATCATAGGTTAAGTCCTATGATCTCTGCCTGAACATCATAGGACATCCTATGAACTCATAGGCTGTCCTATGAACTCAAGGCATCATAGGACTCGCGATGCCGTCATAAAGATATGATGTCTATATGACAGCACATAGACAAATGACTTTATGATGTCATATAGACCATCACTCACGATACCTAGACTAATGTGTCTTTATGATGCCAAATGGCTCATAGACAAATGTGTCTTTATGATGTCATATAGACCATCACTCACGACGCCCACACTAATGTGTCTTTATGATGTCATATGGCTCAAAATTGGCAAGGTGAATAAGTCACAGGGCCAGTCTTTACAGCATGTTCGTGTTTTCTGCACAACAGATTTCTGCAGCCATGGCCAATTAATTCTACATTGCTGCAAGCAGAGTTGCCAGATCAAGCAGTCTTCGTATTGTTGCTCACGATGAAGAAACTCAGCAAAAGCGTTGCTTTCTCAGTAATGTTGTTTTTAAAAAGGTGCTAACACGGTAAAAATGTTGTAACCTTGAAGAATGCCAGTCTACACTACAAATGTGTAAAACCTGTCAGGCAAAGCGCTGATTTTCTCCGGGTGCTCCAATTTCTTGGTTTCTACGGGCATGCACAGGCCTTCCTGAACAGGGTCAAAAGCCACTTTTTGCTCAGATCTATTTTCATGATCCTGTCCATGAACTGGAATTATGACGCACCTTTCTGGACCTTTCTCGTCACTGTAGCGAAACCTCTCTAAAGCGAGGTTCACTGCTATTTTGACTTCTTCACCGATGTGGATTTCTCTGTGGCTGTTCGAACCACGTGACGATGTGCTCTGGTTCTTGGCCAATTTACGCAATGCTGCACCACCCTTCGACATGATGCACTGCAACACACCAACAGTTCATCTTAGAATTGTTCTGAAAAGGTTTTCAAACAAAGTGCCAAAAATTGATAGAAAGTGTGAACACACAACAGAAGAAGTCTATCAAACAAGAACAAAGGGCTGCTCTTAAAACACTACAGGAAAATACAGAGGAGGGAGCATCATGATTTGGGGCTGCTTGGCTGCCTTGGGGCCTCGTCCACAAACCATCATCTAGCAGAAAATGAATTCTCAAGTTTATCAAGGTATCCTACAGAATAATGTCAGGGTGGGTGTCCGCCAGCTCAAGCTCAGTAGAAGGTGATGGTGTCCTTGTAATGCTCGACCTTTCTTGACACGTCTTTTCAAAGCTAGAATTATCTCTTGTTAGTCGTGTTTTTTGACCACACTTTTTTCTTCCGGTCAGCTTTCCATTAACAAGCTTTGAACAAGCATTCTGAACAGTCAGCCTTTTCAGCAATGACCCACTCTCTGTTATGCTACACTCAAGCCACGCCACAATACTGTGTCGCGCAGACGGAATTTGACACCTGCTTCGGGCTGCCCCCCCCCCCCAAAAAAAAATCACATGACCCTTCCAAAACGAGGCCTCGTGAGGTCATATGCATGTGGAAATTATACTATGAAGAACTTTTACACATTTTACCTGATTTTCGGAAAATTGCTTTGATTGTAAACTAGCTCAAAAACGAATGTGTGAGCCCATAACCTTGTGAATCTCACGAGAGTATTGAGGCACAGCCAGCAGGTGTCGCTCTTCAAGACGGTATTGAACAGTTACAGCAGTGACTCATTTTCAGTGCTTCAGAAAGCTTTGACTTCTCCATCATGACTGTCTTCTGAAGAAGTGTCAAGTCAGTAGTCTTCCCCTTGACTGTGGCTGTGTACTGAACCGGTCACAGAGCTTTATATTTATACCAATTTATATTGTTTGGTAATTTACTCAAACTCAAAATGAAATATTCTACAAGATTTTATATTCCAAAAAGTTATAAATCATAATCATCAAAATTAAAACAAAAAGATTTCAATTTACTTGGGAGTATAATCATACTGCATTATAAAACAGTTTTAAGGATACACATCAGATGACATCATCCAGATCCAGAAGCTGAAATACTGTACTGTCGAAAACCCCAGCACGAGTCCAGGCCCCTTAACAGAGACGTTGTCCTCTCTATAAGGTTTAACATGACCATTCACTATTATAACAGTATACGTGACACATAATGTTTCACTGTTTATTACTTTCACTTCACAGTGGAAGTAAGGCGGGAAAACGTAATTATTTCGTACGTCTCAAAACAAAATATTCACAAGGCGTTCAACAGTAGAGAGATGGCGCTACTGCAACAGTAACCTAGAATATAAAACCATGTTTAAAAAAGCACTATCAGATGGTGGTATTAATACTTGTCAAATCTTATAAATTGAGAACCTAGTTTAAACCAAAATTACCTCCAACTAAAACTAGCTCCTATCATATTAAGCTAACAAGCTAAACGTAAATTTATGACAGGGCTCCATAAATGTGTGTTTCATTTCTCTGGAATCAAAACTCCTCATTAAAGGCATGACTCTTTAAAAAAAAAAAAAAAAAAAAAAAAACGTAGCTAGTTTTAAGCCCAGTTTAAATGTGAAAGAATAAACGTATACTGTACCCGGGCAAGTAAAGACGTACCAGTTAAATCTCCGCAAAATACCTCAATATTCGGGACATGAAATTGACTTCACTAAAAACTGAACCGTCTCTGAGCTAAAGCTCCACTTAGTTCACAGACAACCAATCACAACCAACCTTACCAACCGCAGCCAATCACAACTGACGCTGAGTTAGATTTTAGCCAATCAGCTCGTTCTTCAGTTTCTTCTGTTGAAGTGTGAAGCAGGCAGAGCAAACACAAAAAGTAATGCTGCCCTCTTTGGCTTAGAGCGTAATTACAGAGAAACTAGCAGGGATCTACAACCTGCAGGTCTGGGGCCACATAGTCTCTTTTGCTAAAATCAAAACAAAAAGTTTAATTTAATTTAATCATCACTCTATAAATTCAAGAAATCTCTGTCAGTGTGTCTGTCAGTGTGTCACGATCATAGGACAGTGTATGATGTTCCTATGATGTCTGCATGATGTCCTATGATGATCCTATGATCTCAGGCAACATAGGACTTGCGATGCTGTCATATACACAATAGGACTCGCTAAAAGATCATAGGATTGCCTGTGATGTCCCTATCATCTCTACATGATCTCTACATGATGTCATATAGACACCATAGTATAGAGTCGCCTATGATGTTCCTATAATGTCAACATCATGACTATATGACATCATATAGACACCGTATAGACTGATTCCAGAAAAGCAGTGTGGGTGTCACAGTGTCTATACCTATGGTGTCTATATGATGTCATATAGACATCATAGGCACATCATAGGCTCAGTGATGCATCAAAACTTTGTTAAACAAGCAAAACAATACAACAATGCATTGGCAATGGCAAGTATTGCCATTAAGGAGATCCCTGCTTCAATCCAGGCATATGTATATACAACAGTGCGTTGGCAATGGCAAATACTGGCATTAAGGAGATCCCTATGCCTGACTGCAAACAGATCCCTATGTCTGGCTTCAACCCAGGCATACGTATACAAGGTAAAGTTTATCATTACATGGATGCTCCTCTTCCTGAACAGGGTCGAAAGCAACTTTTCGCTCAGATCTATTTTCATGATCCTGTCCATGAACTGGAATTACAATGCACCTATCCCTCAACCAGTGGTCTGAACAAAGAAGACTTCCAAGAAAACAGAAAAAATCAAAATCATTGTGAAAGCAGCAGAAAAAATATCTTGGCATTAAGGGGCTACAGTGGGAAGCAGTCGAGGACTTGTTAAGTGGGGGGCCTTTAAGTTCAAAGACATCATGGGCTGGTGGATCAACCACCAATCAAGTCTAAAAGAAGAAGAAGAAGAATGAGATGTGACACAGATATAGACTACAGCTAGAAAAATAATGAGATGAGATGCAGATACGAGATTAAAAAAGAAGAATGTCACAAAGCTATGAGGAAAACGTCATAAAGCTATGAGGAAAATGTCACAAAGCTATGAGGAAACTGTCATAAAGCTATGAGGAAAACATCACAAAGCTGTGAGGAAAACGTCAGAGCGATGAGGAAAATGTCACAAAGCTATGAGGAAAACGTCACAAAGTTATGAGGAAAAACAGACGTACAGAAAGACAGACATACAGTATATGGAGTGTGTGGCGGTAAGAAGAATGCACCCGTAAGCTGGTTGCCAACTGCCAGTCAAATCTAAAAGAAAAAGAAGAAGAAGACCCATAAGATGGAGAGCAATAGAGTGAGGAGAACTGCTGCACGTCACAAAAGATGCCGTGAAGATGAAACACCTGAGGTTCGAGCAGCACATTGTAGGCATGACTGTGAACAACACAGCCGTCTGAGACAGGAGGAGACCCTTCAGCAACGGGCATGCAGAAATACTTGCTTATTATACTTGGTTTCTACGGGCATGGACAGGTATGCACTAGTTTAATTTAATTTTAATTAATACATTTTTTTAAAACACCAGTTTGGGATCTGAAGTTCAGCATCTCAATATTCGGGAGTAATCCAGAGAAAATATATTCTGTACACTCCTTTTCCTCAGTAGACTGTATTTGCATCAATTTTTTTTTTGTCAGAAATATGAGTTTGGGAAATTAATGTGAAAATAAATTTGTCATAAATAATCAATCAGACTTCACTCTATAAATTCAAGAAATCTGAGTGTGTGTCTGTGTGTGTGTTTCACATTTGTAGGACATCATAGGACGGCCTATGATGTCTGCCTGATGTCCTATGATGATCCTATGATCTCAGGCATCATAGGAGTCACGATGCCGTCATAAAGATATGATGTCTATATGACGGCACATAGACAGACCACATCATAGGACGCCCTGTGACGTCTGCATGATGATCCGATGATATCAGGAAACAGGACTCGCAATGCCGTCATATAGACAAATGTGTCTTTATGATGTCATATAGACAATCACTCACGATGCCTAGACTAATGTGGCTTTATGATGTCATCTCAGGCATCATAGGAGTCGCGTGTCTATATGATGGCACATAGACAGAGCACTGCGTCTATATGATGTCATATAGACATAGCACATCATACAACGCCCTATGACGTCTGCATGATGTCCTATGATGAGCCGATGATATCAGGCAACATAGGACTCGCAATGCCATCACAGACAAATGTGTCTTTATGATGTCATATAGACCATCACTCACGATGCCTAAACTAATGTGTCTTTATGATGTCATCTCAGGCATCATAGAAGTCACGATGCCGTCGTAAAGATATGATGTCTATATGATGGCACATAGACAGAGAACATGATAGGACAGCCTATGATGTCTGCATGATGTCCTATGATGCATGATGTACTACGATGACCCTAAAAGATATGATGTCTATATGACGTTGTATAGACATAGCACATCATACAATGCCCTATGACGTCTGCATGATGTCCTATGATGATCTGATGATCTCAGGCAACATAGGACTCACGATGCCGTCATATAAACTAATGTGTCTTTATGATGTCATATGACTCAAAATTGCCAAGGTAAATAAGTCACAGGGCCAGTCTTTACAGCGCGTTCGTGTTTTCTGTACAACAGATTTCTGCAGCCATGGCTAATTCTACGTTGCCGTGAGCAGAGTTACCAGATCAAGCAGTCTTCGTATTCTTGCTCAAGATGAAGAAACTAAGAAAAAGCATTGCTTTCTCAGCAATGTCATTTTTAAAGAGGTGCTGACACAGTAAAAATGTGTAACCTTGAAGAATGCCAGTCTACACTACAAATGTGTAAAATGCCAAGCAAAGCGCTGATTTTCTCGGGGTGCTCCAATTTCTTGGTTTCTACGGGCATGCACGGGCCTTCCTGAACAGGGTCAAAAGCCACTTTTTGCTCAGATCTATTTTCATGATCCTGTCCATGAACTGGAATTATGACGCACCTATCCCTCAACCAGTGGTCTGAATGAAGAAGAAGACCCACCAGATGGAGAGCAATAGAACTGCTGCACGTCAGAAAAGATGCCGTGAACATGAAACACCTCAGGTTCCAGCAGTACGCCGCAGGCATGACTGTGAACAACACAGCCGTCTAAGACAGGAGGAGATCCTTCAGCAATGGGCATGCAGACATACTTGCTTACTTGGTTTCTACGGGCATGGACGGGTATATCCAAGGGTTCCTGTCTGACCTGCCTGCCTACCTCGCTCTCTCTCCGCTGATTGTGCTCCTCTCCCTGCAGTTGCAAGCACTACCTGCCGCCAATAAGTTATAAATAGGATGCTCTCCCATTACTCTGTCTGGTCACGTCTGACCCTCAACCAGCAAAGACTCCTGTCTTGTGTTTGTGAAGCTATTAACCTTGTGCTTTAGCTTGTCCAGTCCTGACCCATGCCTTCCTTTGACCCTGAACCTGCTTCTGTCTTGGATTTTGTCTGCCTGCTCTGTGTCATCTACCGTGCTCTGACCTTTGCCGACTCTGGAAACTGTTTAAGAAATTGGGTTGTTTGCTCCTGGATTGTGCACCTCCCCCTCCACTGTTCTCAAGTAAGTCGACTTACCACCATTTACCCTCACCATCATAATCACCCTCTCCCCAGCACTCAGGCCTGGCTAGCTTGCTCCCATTGCCTACCTACCTCCACTGAAGAACTCTTTCCCCGGGGTACTGTCCTCCCACCACTGGAGGATTGTCAGTTGCTTTCCCGCTGCCTCCACCAGAAGAACCTGTAAGCAAAAATCAATATTAATCTTCCATTATCCTTTACAGACCTCTGTCTCTTCTCCCCACAGGGTTGCCAGATCCTTGTTCCACACACAATTATCGTAAATAAAGATTATTGTCCCCCTCATGGATCGTCACCTTATCGTGGTGGGGGGGTTTGCGTGCCCCAGTGATCCCAGGAGCTATGTTGTCCGGGGCAATTTGCCTCTGATAGGGTCTCCCAAGACAAACTGGTCCTGGGTGAAGGGCCAGACGAAGAACGATCCAACAGACTCTCATGATAAATTGTATATCAAGGATTCAGTGTACCCCGCCCGGTATGGGGTTACCGGGGCCCCACCCTGGAGCCAGGCCTGGGGGAGGGGCTCGAAGGCTAGCGTCTGGTGGCCAGGTTTCCACCCATGGGACCCGGCCGGGCTCAGCCCGAAGGAGTTACATGGGTCCGCCCTCCAGTAGGTTCACCACCTGCAGGAGGGATCATGGAAGTCCGGTGCTATGTGGATTAGGTGGCAGTCAAAGGCGGAGACCTTGGCGGACTGATCCCAAGCTTTCTAAACTGGCTTTTGGTACGTGGAATGTCACCTCTCTGGTGGGGAAGGAGCCTGAGCTGGTGTACGAGATTGAGCGATACCGGCTAGATATAGTTGGCCTCACCTCAACACACAGCTCCGGTTCCGGAACCAGTCTCCTGGAGAGGGGCTGGAGCTTGGCCTTTTCTGGAGTTGCCCCGGGCGAGAGGCGACAAGCAGGGGTAGGTATTCTTGTATCGCCCCACCTTGCTGCCTCTATATTGGAGTTTTCCCCGGTGGACGAAAGGGTTGCTTCCCTGCGCCTTCGGGTTGGGAAACGGGTCCTGACCATCATTTGTGCCTATGCACCAAATGATGTTTCAGAGTACCCACCCTTTTTGGAGTCTGTGACTGGGGTGCTGGAGGGTGCTCCTCCTGGAGACTCCATTGTCCTACTGGGGGACTTCAATGCGCACGTGGGCAACGACAGTGAAACCTGGAGGGGGGTGATTGGGAGGAACGGCCTGCCCGATCTGAACCCGAGTGGTGTTCAGTTATTGGACTTCTGTGCTAACCACAGTCTGTCTATAACGAACACCATGTTCAAGCATAAGGGTGTCCATATGTGCACCTGGCACCAGGACACCCTAGGCCGCAGGTCGATGATCGATTTTGTTATCGTATCATCAGACCTGCGACCGTATGTCTTGGACACCCGAGTAAAGAGAGGTGCAGAGCTGTCAACTGATCACCACCTGGTGGTGAGTTGGATCCGATGGCAGGGGAGGAAGCCATTCAGACCTGGTAGACCCAAACGTATAGTGAGGGTGTGCTGGGAGCGTCTGGCTGAGGCCCCTGTCCGGGAGGTCTTCAACTCCCACCTCCGGAAGAACTTCAACCACATTCCGAGGGAGTCTGGAGACATGGAGTCTGAATGGGCCATGTTCTCCACCTCTGTTGTTGAAGCGGCAGCCCAGAGCTGCGGCCGCAAGGTGGTCGGTGCATCTCGTGGTGGCAACCCCCGAACCAAGTGGTGGACACCAGTGGTGAGGGGGGCCATTAAGCTGAAGAAGGAGTCCTATCAAGCTTGGTTGGCTTGTGGGACTCCCGAAGCAGCTGAGGTGTACCGGCAGGCCAAGCGGAGTGCAGCTCGGGTGGTTGCTGAAGCAAAAACCCGGGTATGGGAGGAGTTCGGTGAGGCCATGGAACAAGACTTTCGGTCGGCTTCAAAGAGATTCTGACAAACTGTTCGGCGGCTCAGGAGGGGAAAGCAGCTCCCCGTCCACACTGTGTATGGTGCGGATGGGACACTGTTGACTTCAACTGGGGATATCGTCGGGCGGTGGAAGGAATACTTCGAGGATCTCCTCAATCCCACTGATACGCCTTCCACAGAGGAAGCAGGGTTTGGGGACGAGGGGGATGACTCGCCTATCACAGGGGCTGAGGTCGCCAAGGTGGTTAAAAATCTCCTTGGTGGCCGGGCCCCGGGGGTGGACGAGATTCGCCCCGAGTACCTCAAGGCCCTGGATGTTGTTGGGTTGTCATGGTTGACACGCCTCTGCAACATTGCGTGGAGGTCGGGGGCAGTGCCTTTGGCATGGCAAACCGGGGTGGTGGTTCCTCTCTTCAAAAAAGGGGACCGGAGGGTGTGCTCCAACTTTAGAGGGATCACACTCCTCAGCCTCCCTGGGAAGGTCTATGCCAAGGTATTGGAGAGGAGAGTCCGGCCGTTGGTCGAACCTCGGATTCAGGAGGAGCAATGTGGTTTTCGTCCTGGCCGTGGCACATCGGACCAGCTCTTTACCCTCTCGAGAATTCTTGAGGGTTCGTGGGAGTTTGCCCAACCAGTTTACATGTGTTTTGTGGACTTGGAGAAGGCATTTGACCGCGTCCCTCGTGGATTTTTGTGGGGGGTGCTTCGGGAGTATGGGGTATCGGGCTTGTTGTTACGAGCTATTCGGTCTCTGTACGACCGTTGTGAGAGTTTAGTTCGCATTGCCAACACTCGGTCGGAGTCATTCCCAGTGAGAGTTGGACTCCGCCAGGGCTGCCCTTTGTCACCGGTCCTGTTCATAATTTTTATGGACAGGATTTCTAGGCGCAGCCAGGGAATGGAGGGTGTCATGCTTGGTGACCACAGGATCTCATCTCTGTTGTTTGCAGATGATGTTGTCCTGTTGGCTTCATCCAGCAATGACCTACAGCTCTTGCTGGGACGGTTTGCCGCTGAGTGTGAAGCGGCTGGGATGAGAATCAGCACCTCCAAGTCCGAGTCCATGGTCCTCAGCCGGAAAAAGGTGGATTGTCCTCTCCGGGTTGGGGACAGGCTCCTGCCCCAAGTGGAGGAGTTTAAGTATCTTGGGGTCTTGTTCACGAGTGAGGGGAAAATGGAGCGAGAGATCGACAGACGGATTGGAGCAGCATCTGCAGTGATGCGGACGTTGTACCGGTCTGTTGTGGTGAAGAGGGAGCTTAGTTCTAAGGCAAAGCTGTCGATTTACCAGTCAATCTACGTTCCTACTCTCACCTATGGTCACGAGCTTTGGGTAATGACCGAAAGAACGAGATCGCGGATACAAGCGGCTGAAATGAGCTTTCTCCGTAGGATTGCTGGACTCACCCTCAGAGATAGGGTGAGGAGCTCAGTCATCCGGGAGAGGCTCAGAGTAGAACCGCTGCTCCTCCACATTGAAAGGAGTCAGTTGAGGTGGTATGGGCATCTGATTAGGATGCCTCCTGGACGCCTCCCACTTGAGGTGTTTCAGGCACGTCCCACTGGGAGGAGACCCCGGGGCAGACCCAGGACTCGGTGGAGAGACTATGTCTCCCAGCTAGTCTGGGAACGCCTTGGTATCCCCTCTGAAGAGCTGGAGCAGGTGGCTGGGGAGAGGGAAGTCTGGGCTTCTCTGCTTGAACTGCTGCCTCCGTGACCCGGACCTCCGGAAAAGCGGTAGAAGATGGATGGATGGATGGAAGATTATTGTTTGCACTTACCTGCTATTTCCATCTGTGTTTGCTTTTGGGTCTTGGTCTCTGAACCCTGTTACTGTATCACTATAAAAGCAAGAAATCTCTCTCTCTCTGTGTGTGTGTGTGTGTGTGTGTGTGTGTGTGTGTGTGTCTGTCACGCTTCATAGGACATCATAGGATGGCCTATGATCTCTGCCTGAACATCACAGGATGTCCTATGAACTCAGGCATCATAGGACACATAGACAAATGTGTCTTTATGATGTCATATAGACCATGTGTCTTTGCACTCAGGCACCATAGGACACATAGACAAATGTGGCTTTATGATGTCATATAGACCATGAACTCAGGCATCATAGGACGACTCGCGATGCCTATATGACGGCACATAGACAAATGTGTCTTTATGATGTCATATACATCAAGGCTGCCTTCAAGTCTTTATGATGTCATATACAGTGAGTCCATGCTGGAAAGCCTCTTTTTGGTCAGATCTATTTTCATGATCCTGTCCGTGAACTGAAATTACGACACATCTATCCCTCAACCAGTGGTCTCGACAAAGAAGAAGAAGACCCACCAGATGGACAGCAATAGAATGACGACAACTGCTGCACGTCAGAAAAGATGCCATGAAGATGAAACACCTGAGGTTCCAGCAGTACATCGCACCCGTCTGAGACAGGAGGACACCCTTCACCAGCATAGGGTACGACAGACTTTAAAGCAAGTTTCTAGGACATCATAGGATGGCCTATGATCTCTGCCTTATCATCATAGCGCGTCCTATGAACTCAGGCATCATAGGACAACTCGCCATGCCTACATGATGGCAAATGTGTAACCTTGACGAATGCCAGTCTACACTACAAATGTGTAAAATGCCAAGCAGCAAAGCGCTGATTTACTCCAGGTGCTCCGGTTTCTTGGTTTCTACGGGCATGCACGGGCCTTCCTGAACAGGGTCGAAAGCCACTTTTTCAGAATCGTGCCCATGAACTGAAATCACAACACACCTATCCCTCAACCAGTGGTCTGAACGAAGAAGAAGACCCACTAGATGGAGAGCAATAGAATGAGGAGAACTACTGCACGTCAGAAAGGATGCCGTGAATATGAAACACCTCAGATTTCACCAGTACGCCGCAGGCATGACTGTGAACAACACAGCAGTCTGAGACAGGAGGAGACCCTTCAGTGGTTTGAACGAAGAAGACCCATTAGATCAGGGGTGTCAAACTCATCCCATGGAGGGCCAAGACTCTGCAGGTTTTATCTCCACCCAGTGTCTTCAGCAGGTGTTTTCATTGATCAGCAATCAGTGGGAAGAAATTCAGTGAAATCACCTGTTGAAGACACAGGGTGGAGGTAAAACCTGCAGGGTCTTGGCCCTCCATGGAATGAGACTGACACCCCTGCATTAGATGATGTCTATATGACAGCACATAGACAGAGCACATGACTCCCTACAAGCATATATACGTACAGTATATAGACAACATAACACAGAACAGTGACAAGCAGGTGAAGAAGTAACAAGCAGGGGCAAACAGCCCCAGATGACAGGGCATATTTTGTGTGATTTTTATGTTTTGCTGCATACAAAAGCCATCACATGTGATTGCCACTTAGTGCTGTGTTACTATACCAACTGTCTTGTAACTGGTAAGAATTCTGTTCCAATGCATCCCCTCTGCGGGCATGCACGGATTTCTATGGGCATGCACGGGTATGCACTAGTACACACACACATCTATAATAAAAATGTAAGTAAAACCCAATATTAAAGGACATTCAGTACACCAAATGCGTATCGCGATATAGAGAAATTATATCGCAACACTTTTTTTTGGGGGGGGGGCTATATCATCCAGTCTGATTGTACAGTATCATATATGACTGCGGTGATGTTTTTGGCCCTCTACTTCGCCAATATCATACTCCCTCTCATGCAATACTGCTTAATTATATTACAATATTATTGCAAAAATTCGCATATTGTGATATTATAGGGCCATATCACCCACCCCTAGTCAATTATCAAATTAATTGTTGATTAATCTTATGTTGATAGACGAGTCGATTAATCAACTAATCGTTGCAGCACCTCAATGATTTATAAAGTTTTTACAATCTAATTCATAACAAACTTATAAACTATAAAACCTTCATGATCTAAGTCTTATTGTACAATGGTGGCTGGAGTGGTGGCCTAGTTGATAGAGCATCTGCCCCACAACCAGGAGGTCGCGGGTTCAAATCCAGGCTGGGTCATACCAAAGACCATATAAAAATGGTACTTTCCGCCTTCTAGCTTGGTGCTCAACATAATAGAATGGAGAAAGGAAAGTTAACGCACAGAGCTCCCAGAGGACTGACTCCCCACTGTAGCTTTCACTACTTACAGTAGCTGCGTGGCCTAGGGTCAGTGAAACAGAGATAGGCACTGCCCCATACACTAAATGATGTCCCACATGTTGTGGATGGGATTAACTTAACCTCAATGATTTATAAAGTTACATTTATTTTGTCATTTATTTTGCTCCATTTTTAAACCAGTACTGGATGTTGAGTAAATGCTACATGAATCTCATCTATCTATAAATTCACAAAATCTCTGTCTGTGTGTTTGTGTGTCTGTCTGTTCCATGCATATCTCTTGAACCGTTCATCAGACTGGCCTAAGATTTTATATGTGCTTTGTTGAGGTCACGACCGGAGTGGTGGCTCAGTTGGTAGAGCATCCGCCCCACACCCGGGAGGCAGGGGTTCAAATCCCGGCCGGGTCATACCAAAGACCATATAAAAATGGTGCTTTCTGCCTTCTAGCGTGGTGCTCCGCATAATGGAATGGGGAAAGTAAAGTTACACACAGAGCTACCAGAGGACTGACCCCCCGCTGTAGCTTTCACTACTTACAGTAGCTGTGTGGCCTAGGGTCAGAGAAACGGAGATAGGCGCCGCCCATATACACCTTCAGGTGTGAAGGGATTAACTAACTTGTTGAGGTCACGAGGGTGTGCATCCCTGAATATGGAGTCACTCAGTCAAAATATGTAATTTTTATTAAAAGTTTAGCCACTGCTCTGTCACCGCTCTGTGTCTCTTCATGTCCTGGCTTCAAGAAGTGTGGGCGGGGTTTCAGATTGACTCCGTGCTCATTGGATAACGCGCGGCATCACGGCCATGCTGATTGGACAATACGAGGCATCAAGACCATGCTGATTGGATAACACACAGCATCACGACCTCTCAGTCGCCACAGTGCTTCGCAAACAAAGATTTTGTAAGTGTTTTGCTGAGGTTACAAGGGTGTGCATCTCCAAGTATGGAGTCACTCAGTCAAAATATATACCATCAAGTTGCTGTGATTACGTAGGTCTAATGGATAATTTGGCATAGAGAACATGAGGCGCATGTGCACGGGGCAGGGGGGTGGTGGTGGCGGGGACCCATGGTGCCGCAAAGGACATCACTAGCACACGGGTAAAGCAGCAGCCGAGACTCCCATTAACCGGGCAGGCCGGGCTTGGCTCTCTGTGAAGGACTGTGATCCGCCGGTTCAGCTGCTGCTTCTCCAACACCAGTGTCCGATCAGGCACTCCACAATCGTTTGCGGGGAGGCACACTAAGCCTACCTGGTCAGTGCAGCCAAACAGGTCATTCTCTTCTGTGCGTGCGTGCGTGCGTGTATGGTGAAGGGATTGCCGCTGTACGTGGATGCCCTGAATTTCCCTCTTGGGATCAATAAAGCATACAAGATACAAATACAAATAATAATAATAATAATGTTCGGTGTTTTAAACTTATAATATTGCTAAAATATACTGTAAAAGGATGTACTACAGTGGGTCTCAAATATTTATAAATGTGTCCTGTGTCATGATCCTGGGCATGGCCCCTGTGAGAAGTCAGTCTGTTCCTGTTTGTTTATTTCCTCATTTATTGTTATCTGTTGTATTTGGTCACTGTTTGGTTATAGGGGTTTATATTCTTTGTTGCGTCCTTATTGTCCTGTTTGTTTTATTTTGTGTTCTGGTCTGTACTTTTATTTTGACAGTGCTGTGCAGCTTCCACCTGTCAAACTTTGCCTCGAGGGTAGCACACCTGCCACTTGTTACTTTGATTACTTTCTCCACTCATGTAGCCACACCTGGTTAACCATCCATCCATCCATCTTCTTTCGCTTAATCCTTTTCGGGTTGCTGGAGGGCTGGAGCCTATCCCAGCATCTTTGGGCGAGAGGCAGGGTACACCCTGGACAGATCGCCAGTCCATCACAGGGCCAACACAGAGAGACAGACAACCATTCACTCTCACAGTCATACATCTAGCACATATTTATAGGGCATGACAACCGTTTCCCATTGTCGTGTCCTACTTCATGGCTACACAGTCTATCACTGTTACCCATCCTCAGGAGCTGTACGAGTCACTAATATAGTACTGCATGAGTTTATTGACGACAGACTATAAACTACACATATAGACTAAATTATAATGGTGACTGAACAGCTCCCATTCCCCAAAGTGCAAGATACACTATTATGAATGTAACTCATAAAAGATCACACAAATAAGTGATCTGACAAAAAATAAACAAGCAGTTCTTAAACAGTGGCTAATATTGGCTGTCCCATTCATTTTCAATTATTCTGTAATTAATATTTACACAATCAAATAAATCTCACTTCAGTCCCAAAGTCTAACGTGTGATTGCCTACATATAGGCTCCACCTCTGTATTCCACTTTCAAACACAGCCTACATTTGGGCCTGTAAAGTCTGATTGGGCTACCCGTTTCAGACAGGAATACTTGCTTTCTACAGGCGTCCGCTAGTGTTTTAGATACATTTAAGTTATAATTAGACAACAGCATAATATGCAAAAATTATGAATGCAACCTTCTCTTTTTTGTTCCTTACTGTAGCAACAGAAACATGTTTGAAACTTCATGAGATCTGCTGACGCTAAGATCAAGAAAAAACATCTGCCTTTGAATTAGACTAAAAACACTTTGGCACTGAAAATAAAGCAGTTTTGTAGAAGTAAACCAAGCTGTGGTGAACAATAATAAATCATGAGAGTTGACAGTGCTGCAGAGTCTGTTTGCAACCATTAAGCACTACTCTCTTTTCAAACCAAGCCACAGTCAAACATCCTGTGCGAACACGTACTTCACAGCTGTCCTGCTACGGCACAGTACCAGCACAAGACCGATTTAAAAGTTATTGCATGTCCAGTTCTATAATCATATAATTAGCTGCCTCTGCTGATCACAAAAAAACAACAGGTTTTTTTGCTGCACAACGATAAAAGATGCTAGGAATATTGCTGCTGACTACTAAAAACAGCTGTTATCTTATAGTTAAGAATAACATTTTGCCCATGAAAATCCAGTATTTTACAGAAAAAAATCATCTCAACTAACAACTAGAAAAGCACTCGGACAGCGCATACCTCTGCCAAGGCACCTTCTGTCCATCATGGATCACCTCCAAAATATAATGGGTTCATGTGTAGGCCACGAGCCAGTTCTAATGAAAACTGCAGCAAAGTCTATCCAGTAATTTTGGAGGACTCTTGCTAACACACTGTGAGAAGATAAGAGCCTTGGTGGAGATATGCGTTTCATTCAAATCCATCCAGTAGTTTTCGTGTAATCCTGCTGCACAAATACAAACAAGGTCCTTGGTGGAGGTATGCACTCTCACATCATCACCAAAATTTAATGGGTTCATTCTGGGTCCAAGGGCTACCTCTGATGAAAATTTCATCAAAATCCGTCCAGTAGTTTTTGCGTAATCCTGCTAACAAACAGACGGACAGCCACACGGACAGACAAACCACCCCGATTACATTACCTCCTTGGCAGAGGTAATAACAATATTTTAATAATAACTAGAAAAGTACTCATAGAGCGCATACCTCCGCCAAGGCTCCTTCCGTTTCTCATGGATCACCTCCAAAATGTAATGGGTTTGTGTGTAGGCCTATAGCCACTTGTGGTGAAAATGGCATCAAAGTCTGTCCATCAGTTTTGGAGTATTGTTGCTAACACACTGTGAGAAAATGAGAGCCTTGGCTGAGGTATGCATTCTCAGATCATCACCAAAATATAATGGGTTCCTCTCTAGCCCAAGAACCACCTCTGGTGAAAATTTCATCCAAATCCATGTCGTAAATGGTGAATGGTGTTCACTTATATAGCGCTTTTATTCTCATCTCTTGATGACCAAAGCGCTTTACAGATCCTGCTATCCACCCATTCACGCACACACCCACACACATCGATGGCGGCATGCTGCCTAACATGGCGCTTCCAGACCCACCAGTAGTTTTTGTGTAATCCTGCTGCACAAATACAAAGAAAGCCCATGGTGGAGGTATGCACTCTCAGATCATCACCAAATTCTAATCATCTGTTCCCCGTTCCATTACTGGAGTGGTGGCTCAGTTGGTAGAGCATCCGCCCCACACCCGGGAGGCAGGGGTTCAAATCCCGGCCGGGTCATGCCGAAGACCATATAAAAGCGGAACTTCCTCCCGTCCAGCTTGGTGCTCAACAATAATGGAATGGAGGAGGGAAATCTGTGGCGGCGCCTTGCATGGCAGCGGCCCTCTGATTCTACACTTGGGGTGTGTGTGATTAACACTGTAGATAGGTAAAGCACAATCTTGTTCTACTGTACATGATTGGTTGTACAGTTGAATGACAATAAGGGTGATTTAATTTAATTTACACACCTTTCCTGAAAATTTCGTCAAAATCCGTTCATAACTTTTTGAGTTATGTTGGTAACAGACAAACAGACAGACAAACCCTGGTAAAAACGTTACCTCCTTGGCGGAGGTAATAATAACAATACGTTTATAATTTGGTATATCAGGATGCAAAACTGAATAAAGTAATGAATGCACTCCTCTCACTACATACCGCCAATTCTTTTGTCTTATTATAGCTGCCGCTCAAATATTTGACTGAGATGAACATCCAGTGCAGGAATTTGTCAGAGAAATCCCAAGCAGTAAACAGGAAACGTGGGATGAAATTTGTGGAGGAAAAAAAGGGAAATGAAGACAATTATTTCTATTTTAGGATGTACTGGACATATCAGAGTGCACTTTAAGGGGAACTTGGTATTTTGGCTTTAGTCAAAAACAGACACCACTGTAAAGATCAAGGCTCATTTGAGATATTAAGAACATCTGTCTTTAATGTTCCCTGTTGAGAGAAAAAATAATCATCTCATCACCCACTGATGTTGCCCAGTTTACATCAAAATTACAACAGAAATAGACACAATGCTTTTTTTTTAAAAAAAAAAGCAAACATCAGCAATTAAAAAAAAGAAGAAGAATTTTCACAGTGTTCATAAGTATCAAGAGTTGGAGTTGATAGACCAATCTGACAAAAAAGTAAAAAATAATAATGACTGTATTTATATAGCGCTTTTCATGATACTAGAGCTGCAGCTAATGATTATTTTTTTAACCAATTAATCTAACAATTATTTTTTTCAATTCGTTGACTAATCTAATGATTATTTTTTTGATTAATCTCCTTGCTCTACCTGAACACTTTCCTCTCCTTGGCTCCTCTCTTCTGTCTCATCTTGCCCTCTCTGAGCTCTGTCTAATTCAGCTTCTCTCTCTGTCTATGGTGGTATACAAACAGGTTAGAAAATATCAAGCGTCATGTTTTGTCCTGTAGGATTTTTACCTCCGCCAAGGAGGTTATGTTTTCATCGGCGTTGGTTTGTCTGTCTGTCTGTCTGTCTGTTTGATGGTTAGCAAGATAACTCAAAAAGTTATGGACAAATTTTCATGAATTTTCACAGATTGTCAGAAATGGGGTATCCTACAGATGATTACATTTTGGTGGTGATCTGGATCACCGTCTGGATCCAGGAATTTTTTAAGTGATTCTTTAACATTGCGAGATAGGGCCATTTTCAATATTTGTGCATGTAAGTCTGCCAAAAATCGTCAGAACACTTGCAAAACAAAAAAAATACAGGACAACATGCCCACAGGTTCTATAATATATCCAACACTGATCCGGATAATGCAATAATTCCGGATACTATGATCCACAATATAAAAAAAATAAAATAAAATAGGAGACCTTTGCAATTTTCCTCATAGGAAGAGAACAAATGAAGCTAAAATCACTCAACAAACACCATTATGTAGCCAAGACACTGTGAAATCTGTAGTGTGCCAACGGATTTGTTGTATCTTTAAAAGCTATGGAGCTACATTCAGAAGAAAACCGCCATTATGCGAAATGTGATTTTCCTCAATAACTACTGAACCACTAATCCTATCCATGTCAATCCAATTGCTACTCATATGTTTTCATGGTCAAGGAATCTGAAAACGTACACACAATAAATGTAGGGTTAATATTTATGATGTAAAACACTGTATGGGGGGAACTGTGGCGCTTGGCGGAGGTCTGCGCTCTCCGAGTGCTTTTCTAGTTTTGTCATGGTTTACATAAATGACAAAAATGTGTGTATTTTTTTGTATTTTTATTCTAGTGTTTCTTTTTTCCATTGAGAGAGTAGGGAAGGGAAAGAAACATTCATAACAGTAATGTACTCAAGCATACTTAAATTATATGATCAGGTTGTGGCGGGTTGGTGTAACCCCCACAAACAGACTGGACAGACACAGCGCTCGGCTAGAGCAATTAACAGAACAGTGAAATGTGTGTATTAATGTCTACAGGCAGCCCCGCTTCTTCTGGCTCACTACTGTGATGTTAATGTGCCTTTCATGCATTGTGTTCATGCGTCCTGTCCTTACTGTGACCTAGAGACTGAGATCAATATGTAGATGTGCCTTGTAACCTCTTTGTCTTGCAGCTGGAGCAGAGGCCAGCAATCTGCCTATTGTGATGTATGTCTCTCAAATGCAAATGTCTCATACCTGTTCTGCAATCTCTTTGATCATACCAACTGCTGGGGAATGCTCTTTTATGTATTGTTGTAGTTGGGTATATACCGTACAGTATACTGCACTGTAATCCATGCTCATCCTCTCATTCACTCACTCTTCAGCTGCTGCTGCAGACACACACTTTGTGTCTCCTCTCTGAGAGCCTGAGGAATTCAGCTTCAGCCTGCTCACACTATGGGCTGGAGCCGAGTTCCCGTGAAGTCGGTATGATTTAATAAACCTGCTTAAAACCTTCACCAACGCTGCTTTATTTTATCATCCGCTTTAAGGTGGGTATAGTAACCAGAAATTCTACTCATGTAAAAGCAGTGCTTTGAAATTAATAATTAAAAGCAGACAACCAAAATTTCTACTTGAATTAAGGGTACAAAGAGCACCCACTTAAAAACTTGAGTAATGACTTCAGTCTTGAAGGTTTGAGATTTTTCTCAAAAATTTATAACAATTTTCTTATAGTTTTCTACTTTTCTCTGTAAATCTATCTAAAGTTGAAACCATGGTCCTCAAATCTGTAATTTCCTCTTGTAAAATTGACTTTTCTTGTACATTTGAAACTTTATTATAAATTTGTGGATTATTTTATGACTAATTTTTGTCTGTTTTTTAAAATAAAATTACTGGGGGGTTTTTTAGATAAATTTGAAACAGACTGTGGTCTTTATTTTTTTTACTTTTTCCTTATAACAATTTACATTTTTGACCATAATTTTGCAGTCAGAACATAACAATAATTTAACTCTGATTACAAAGAAAAAATATTAATAAATTGTATTTAATGAAATAAATTCACTTAAATGACCAAGATTGACGCTATGTCTGTGCCAGGGATGTGGGACTTTTACCCCACCGTGCTGCGTCAGAGAGGACAGCCCTCTAATCTTGTTTTAATTGGAGGTAAGTAATGTTAACACCATTTCTCTCTAATTATAAAATGGCAAATGATAAATGATGATGCTAACTTGTTGCTAATAGGAAACCTGTATATCAGACCATCGTTCTGATTTGAATCCCTTCTGAGTTTCTTAATTTTGCCTGAAAAAATATTACTAAAACGGCAAAAGTGCATGATAGCAGCTGCATACACACTTAATAAATAATAAAGAAATTAAAACATGTCGGAAGAACAAACTGGCTCAGCACCGGAAGCCTCTCCTGCAGCCCACCCCAGAACACATCCAAATCCACTACACCACATGCTGAAGCTTTAAGTGCTGCTGGTCCCAGGTGGGTTAAATAGGCATCAAGCTCATTTTGAGGAACATCACTGAAACCAGAAACATGTTTGTAGCTGGACACACTGTTATCCATTAATGCAGTGTGACAAGGATCAAACACCCTCACCTATTTCAGAAAATTGATGGCTGGCTGACCATCTGACATGTACTTGCCTAGTTTCTCCTCAGCATTGTCATATGCCTGCTCCACTGTGTTGAGGATTGCTCTTTTTACAGCAAAAAACAAGTCAAGCTCCTCAAAGTACTGACCGCATGCTTCATATTGCAGCTCTTTATTTGCTGCAATGTTCATCTGCAGATCCTCCAGGTAGTCAACAATCATGGTGGTCACTGTGTGGGGCACCCCCACAACAGACTGGGACAAACAGAGCGCTCGGCTAGAGCAATTAACATAACAGTGAAATGTGTGTATTAATGTCAACAGGCAGCCTCGCTTCGTCTGGCTCTTTCCTGCTCAGTACTGTGATGTTAATGTGCCATTCATGCATTGTGTTCATGCTTCCTGCTCTTACTGTTATGCAAATGTCCCATGCCTTTCATGTATTGTCTGTAACTGGGTATATAAGCTGACTGAAATTCATGTTCACTCTCTCTCTGACTACTGCTGCTGACGCACGCATTCTGTGTCTCCTCACGAGAGCCTGAGGACCCGCTCCAGCTCGCCTGCACAGGGCTGGAGTGAGTCTAATGATGGCGGGATGAATGATATTAAACACCCTTTTAAACACACAGCTCGCCTCCTTATTATTCTTCCGCCACAACTGGATGTCTACTCTGAAAGATCTCCAGCAGCTGAACAATGGTCTTACACTTGTCTGCCACCATGTTGAGCTGCACCTGCAGACTTTGGGACACTTCTGGGGTTTGAAGCATTTCATAGAGTTTCTCCACAGTTTCTCCACAGACTGTGGAGTGCTTCTGACACGTCTTTGTTTCCATCAGAGATGGAAGCCAGGAACCACAAACAGAACAATGGTGGCAACATAACATTTCATGGGATTGAACCCTAACACAGTCTACAATATCCACATTTCATTGTAAACTTTTCCAAAAGACTCTCTAGGGTCTGAGACTGAAGTCTACACTTTAGCTCTTGTCATTTTCCTTCTTCGCTTTGCAGTGAACAGGTGTTAATTGGCATCAAGGCTCCTGATGCTCTATGTGCTGACTTGCAGACTGACTCCGAGTTTGCTGCTTTTCAGCCTGTCATGACTGACAAAAGGGCAGCAATCTAACCCTAAACTAAACTGACAAACAAAAATAAGGAAAAAAATAATGTCCTCAAACTAAATCCTCAAAACTCTGGAACTTAAACTCACAGAGGCACATGGAGACAGAATGATGATACCTGAACAAGAGCAGAGGGTTAAACAACAAACTACTGTAAATATGCCTGAGATAGCTGGGTACAAGATACAGATGGGAAGAAGAGTGCAGGTGAAGAAAACTACAATAATCAGGTCAGGGCAAGAGTAAAACCACAGAGATTATTATAAAAGGGAAGTAACTGACAAAAATAAAGCAGAAAACATAGAACACAAAACCAAGGACAATCCAGGATGAGGCAATAACTAACACCAGAGAATAAACACAAATAAAGAAGAATAGAACTAAAGCATACGGATCATAAAACAGTCACTGTCCTACAGCTACTGACTTATTGATCAGAAAAACTTCAGCAGCAGTAATATTCACTATGAAAAGATGATTAGAGATGTGTCTGAAGTGTAAACTGTTGTTCTTGAAAGCTTCATCAACATCTTTAAAACTCATTCAGAAAAGGAAATTATCATGGAACAGCTTTCAAACCTTTCCTGACCCAGTGGTCTTCTCACAGTGTCTAGCTAAGCTATGGTCACAAATACCCTTACGAATGACTGCAAAAAACCATATGAATGATTTTTGGACCATTTCGTACAGTCTTCTTAAGGCGGCCGTAGGAGAATGCAGCATTCATAGACTGTTCATAAGTTCGTAACCAGGTTGATGGTCTTGTCCAAGATTTCTACGAACGCCCCATGAAAACTGTGACCATATGAATGCCATAGGAACAAAATAAGAACTATACAAGATGTTGGCCTTAAGTATGCCTCAAGAATACCTGAAGTTGTTCTTGAGAACACCTTAAGTCATAGTCGGTTGTAAGAAAGGCATACGAATCCCCGTTTGAACAGAGATTCGTACAACATGCATAAGGCTGTAGTGAGGCACTCATAAGGCAGAAGTATGTCATTCATACAACATTTGTGCCGACAAAATGTGCCAAAAGCCATAAGATGTGCCTACCACCAACGATTTGAGAGTGTCGTGAGTTGCACAAAGATTTTTGTAAGAAGGAAGTAAGTATGCCGTAGGAAGATTCCAAGGCACCCTTATGAAGAATGTAAGAACTCTAGGGCCATCATATGACAGAAAAACACCTCATCTCTCAAGAATGTCTCAAGTTTAAAACTGCAGTAATAATGTTTAAAGTGAAGAATCTATCACTGCCCGCAAATATCCAAAAGTTGTTCCAAATAAGGGAGAAACAATATCATTTCAGAGGAACATGTATATTTCAAAAACCTTCAGTGAGAACTACCACCAAGCAACACTGTGTCTCAGTGCAAGGAGTCAGATTGTGGAATGCTTTTGGACCTGAATTAAAATCATGTACAATGCTTGGACAATTTAAACAAAAACTAAAGGTCGAAATACTCCAAACATATATACAAAACAACATGTAAAATCACATAAGAATTATCATATTCAGTTTGTGTTGTGCTGTTGCTTAGTTTTGTTTTTTTTTGTCACGTTTTGTCTTAGCCTTGTTCTGGATTGTAATCACTCTTGATTTTTTTCTTGGATGGAATATGGGTGGGCAATATAAGCTGCGGCTTCAGCCATCACCCATTTCAGATAACTTATGTTGAACTGTATAATCAGAGCAGTTATTGTTTAATTTGACCTTGTTAGATTTTTTTCCCCTTTGTTATATTATTCTGTTCCTCTCTTTTAATCTTTACTTTTAATCTATCCGAAATAAAGATTCATTCATTCATTCAAAAAGTTGCTCTTGCAAATTGAACAACAGCCATAAGCCACGACAGCCACGAATGTCTCCAAATTGCAGAATTCATAAGAACTGGGAGATTCTTACAAACCCATCGCTTTAGTTAAACAACCCTAGCACTTACCTGTTTTGCAGAAACCGACTGAGACTGAGCACGGCATCGTCATACCACCAAGACAATTTTGGTAGATGCCAGCAGTACAAGAACTCCACAAAGTACAAACCAATAAAGAGCCAAACATTCCTGATACACAGGTCAGATCCACGCAACCAGCAGGGCTGAGCTTTAGTTTTGCAGACTCAACCCATCTTCTGAATGGAAAGAACGGGTATCAAGCCTGTTGACCTCCATGGCTGATTGCCGATCATGATTTTGGACACGCAGATCACGTCAAACTCCGTGTCAAGCTCAGCAATGAGACACTGTTCAAATATAGACCATGCATGTCTGATGCCCCCCCAGTGATGTGGACAGTGTATGAAAATAACAGTGTGGATGGATTAATAACACTGTGTTCAGGTGTGGGGTTTAAATTGACGAATGTTGCTGCTCTCAGAAAGCAGCAGACGCTAATCATCTGACACCAGCCACCTCAGTAATGGCAGCACAACAACACGGCACAACACACAAATCAGTTGCCAGACTGGTCTATAGCATGAACCTAATCAGTGATTTATTTTATGTGTGGATTAAGACAATTGGAGACCACAGGGTCACCTGCCAGCAGAAGTGTGTTTGAGAGTTAATGACCGAGTGGTGCCACCCCCCTCTTTCACCACACATGCTGGTGTGACGATTTTGTGGTGATGTGTTTGTAGATTGTTGTGGTTCCTGCTGAAACCATTGCCTTTATGTGGTTCACAGCAACACATTCACACCATTCTGCAGACATACTATTAATGCATCAAATAAGAACAACATTTTCTGTCACATTAACAATTGTGACCACTGAGACAATGAGAGCAGGCTTTATTAAAGCGTGCTCGCAGTCTTACTTAAATTTGCTGCCACAGGTGCACTTTTCATGTTATTTTTTCGAAATGGAACATATACTAGCAAATGTAACATTGACCTGCCAGATTTCTCTTCAAGAATCATTTTAGGATTGAATCGGAGCCCTCTGACTTATAATCAGCTTGAATCGTGAGGTGCCTAAAGATTCCAACCCCTAACAGTTATGCTGATTTACTGGGCATGCAGTGACCAACATGTCTGACAAAAGTAAGTCAAGAATATTTTGTTCCCAATCAGTCAGTCAGTCAGTCAGCCAGCCAGCCAGCCAGCCAGCCAGCCAGCCAGCCAGCCAGCCAGCCAGCCAGTCAGTCAGTCAGTCCCTCGACTTGACAGTCATCAGGGGGACCTGAGGGCAGAAGGACACATCCTCATCCAGGCTGGTCTATTGACTGCGGCCATCAGGAGACCCGGCATTGCCATGTCTATCCATTCTTTGTTGTTGTCTAACCAACTCTTGCACTGATCTCCCCACCTGCGTCCTTCATCTCCCACTAACAACAGCTAAATGATTACCATGCAAATGCCTACAGTGGTTCTTGAAAGTTTGTGAACCCTTTAGAATTTTCTGCATTTCTGCATAAATATGACTCAAAACATCATCAGATTTTCACACAAGTCCTAAAAGTAGATAAAGAGAACCCAGTTAAATAAATGAGACAAAAACATTTTACTTTATCATTTACTTATTGAGGAAAAAGAGACAATATTACATATCTGTGAGTGGCAAAAGTTTCTGAACCTCTAGGATAAGCAGGTAATTTGAGGGTGAAATTAGAGTCAGGTGTTTTCAATCAATGACATGACAATCAGGTGTAAGTGGGTACCCTGTTTTATTTAAAGAATCTTTTATTTAAAGATCTATCAAAGCGTCAACACATGTTTGTGGAAGTTTATGGCATGAACAAAGGAGATTTCTGAGAACCTCAGAAAAACGGTTGTTGATGCTCATCAGGCTGGAAAAGGTTACAAAACCATCTCTAAAGAGTCTGGACTCCACCAGTCCACAGTAAGACAGATTGTGTACAAATGGAGGAAATTTAAGACCATTGTTACCATCCCCAGGAGTGGTCGACCAACTAAGATCATTCCAAGAGCAAGGCGTGTGATAGTCGGGGAGGTCACAAAGGACCCCACGGTAACTCCACCATCAGGAGAACACTGAACAACAATGGTGTGCATGGCAGGGTTGCAAGGAAAAAGCCACCACTTTCCAAAAACAACATTGCTGCACATATACAGTTTGCTAAAGACCACGTGGACAAATCAGAAGGCTACTGGAAAAATGTCTTGTGGACGGATGAGACCAAAATAGAACTTTTTGGTTTGAATGATAAGCGTTATGTTTGGAGAAAGGAAGACACTGAATTCCAGCATGAGAACCTTATCTCATCTGTGAAACATGGTGGTGGTAATATCATGGTTTGGGCCTGTTTTGCTGCATCTGGGCCAGGACAGCTTGCCATCATTGATAGAAGACTGAACTATGAATTATACCAGCAAATACCAAAGGAGAATATCAGGACATCTGTCCATGAACTGAATCTCAAGAGAAAGTGGGTCATGAAACAAGACAATGATCTTAAGAACACAAGTCATTCTACCAAAGAATGGTTAAAGAAGAATAAAGTTAATGTTTTGGAATGATCAAGTCAAAGTCCTGACCTTAATATAAATGAGGAGATGTGGAAGGACCTGAAGCGAGCAATTCATGTGAGGAAACCCACCAGCATCCCAGAGTTGAAGGTGTTCTGTATGGAGGAATGGGCTAAAGTTTCTCCAAGCCGATATGCAGGACTGATCAACAGTTACTGGGAATGCTTAGTTGCAGTTATTACGGCAAAGGGGGTCACACCAGATACTGAAATCGAAGATTCACAAACTTTTGCCATTCACAAATATGCAATACTGGATCATTGTCCTCAATAAATAAATGAAAAAGTAAAATTATCTTTGTCTCATTTATTTAACTAGATTCTCTTTAATTACTTTTAGGACTTGTGTGAAAATCTAATGATGTTTTCAGGGTTTCCACTGGTATCACTTCTGCGTGGCGGCCCATCATGCCAGAAATTGAGCCGCCACGCTAAGAAAAATAAATGGAGGAATAACACTCTGCAAGTGCACACATGAACAACGCATGGGACAGTTATCCGCATGGAGTTTGGAAGCGTGCCGCCCACGTAACAGTTCCAGTCGGCAGGCAGAGTGTCTCTCTAGCATTGCTGTTCAAGAGAAGCATGAGCTTATTAAAGTACTTTAAACGAGGAAAAAAGCAGAAGAGGTATGTAAGCAGTGGAGGCACTTATCGTGGTTTTAACCCACTGGTAACGGGAACAATAATGAGTGGCTTAGCAAACAGGCGTGGTTCAGCTTCAAATGAAGGCTAATTGAGGAAAAGGCAAAGGTAACTGAATTGCTGAGGGCTTACTTCTCCAACCACTACAATATTAACTAATTTATGTTCATTATTATGTACCTGACAAGTTAAAATGACCAAAATTCACGAAGTCAGTGACTTTAATCTGTCAACATCCTCCAGACTTCCGACAAACTAAACGTGCCAACATTTGAATTTAAAAATATGGGATTTTTTCCTGTTGTCTGGTTGGTGAGGAGAGGTCTAAAAACTAAAAATATATAGAAGTATTATGACCAAAATAACTGCATCGTTGGTATTTTTAGTTAATTTATTTCGTTAAAAATAATTTTATTAATTTTTTTTCTTTGAAATCAAAGTTAAAATTATTGTTCTGTTCTGCAAAATTAGGGTCAAAAGTGTAAATTGTATGAGGAAAACAAGTCAAACTTTTACCACAATGGGTTTCAAATACATTTTTAAAAAAATTAATTTTATTTAAAAAAAAAAAAAGACAAACTGACCATAAAATAATTAACAAGTTTGTTATAAAGTCTCAAACGTACAAGAGTCATAATGTTACAAGAGGAAATTGCAAATTTGAGAAATGGTTGCAAATTTAGGTAAAAACAAATTTACAGAGAAAAAAGAAGAAAACTACACAAAAATGATTAGAAATTTAGGAAAAAAACTTCAAACCTTCAAGACACAAGGTCTTACTCAAGTATTTTTTTAAGTGGGTGCTTTTGTACTCTTACACAACTCAACTAGTAATTTTTGGGGTGTCTAATTTATAAGACAACACATGCATCACACACACAACCCCCTCCCCAAAAAAAATAAATTAAAAAAAATCAATAGGTTGCCACCACGCCAAAGTCTTTGAGCCAGAGGAAACATTGGTTTTAGGTTATATTTATGCAGAAATGTAGAAAATTCTAAAGGGTTCACAAACTTTCAAGCACGACTGTAGCTTACCATGCAACAGCAATGCTTTTAACACTGTTCAGCAAGCTAATGTTACTGGGTTAACATTTTCTTTAAAATTAAATTTAAATAAAATTTTAAATTAGCTGCTCTTGGACTTCTGGTTATGGCGGCCACGTAGGAAGACGTGTTTCACACTGCTCTGCTCGTAAAAATAAAAATTTTACTAAAACTCTCTTAATTGGAACAAAAACCCATCCTAGCGTTTTGGCGCGGATATGGTAAAGACTAAGGTTGGAAAATTAGGTGGAGGAAAAGGTAACTCAACAAAACAACCCAAGCTAAAAGACTTTCACGCTTGAGGCGAAAAAGAGAAAACTCCAGAGGCAATGGTGGAGGAGGGAGCCAGCGGCGGAGCGGGAACTGCTGAAGAGGGGACAAACGTAGTGCTCACTGCCATCAACTCCATGAGAACAGAGTTTTCGTCTAAATTTGATGGGATTATAGCAGCGATAGAAGGTATGAGAAAGGAAATAAACGACTGCATGGAGCAAGTGTCGCAGGCGGAGCTCTGAATATCAAGCGCTGAAGATGACGTCACCAGCCTACAAACTAAACTGCAAACACTGGAATTAAAATGCAAAAGTCTGGAAGATAACGTCCTAGACTTGGAATCCCGCTCGCAACGGAATAATTTGAGGCTGGTGGGCCTCCTGGAGGGAACGGAGGGACGGGACCCATGTTCCTTCTTGGAAAAGTGGATTTCAGAAGCGCTGAATAATGCGGATCTGCAGTCATCGGTCGTTTTAGAGAGAGCTCACCGAATCGGCCCACCGAGAGATATTAAAACACCACCGAGGACACTGATTATGCAGTTCCTCAACTACAGAGACAAGATGACAGTCACCAATGCGGTGCGAGCTAAAGGGGAAATTAAATACCAGGACCAACAGGTGCGGTTCTACCCAGACTTGGCCACAGGAATACAACAATTAAGGAAACAGTTCAACCCGGCCCGCAAAGAGCTGCGCAACCTAGGGGTTCGTCACGGAGTAATTCATCCGGCAAGACTGCTGGTCACATATGAGGGGAGAACCCACACCTTCAAGACCCCTCAAGAGGCGCAGGAGCTCATCAAGCAGATCCAAAAGGAAACTGGCGGGAGCTAAGCATGAACATGACAAAGGTAGAACATTTAAGCATATGTACAGGCATCCGATTGATCTGAAACATATAACATGTCTACAAAATACAGACTGTATTTAAAAAAAAAAAAAAAAAAAAAGCTATGATGTACAAAGTTGCTATAAAACTTTGAAGTTATGTTGAAAAAACTACAGAAGAGAGTTAATGTCATAAGAATAGTAGTAGTGTCAGGGTGATTGAGAGGAGAAAGTGAGAGTGGTTTGACTGATCCTCGCAGGTGTGGAACAGTAACTAGCTATAACGGGAGACAGAATATTTTGATTTTGGGGGGATTACCACGAATGTGGGGAAAGGGAATTTGTTTTTGTTTAGTTTGTAGGATGAATGTTCTATCATCCATGTTTTTGCTTCTCTGTAAGAGTATGTCCACATTGCAAGGTAATCTCAAACTCCTTATTGATCATAGATCAAAGCGTTAATCTTAATTTAACTTCATGGAATTGCAGAGGTCTACAAAATCTTAAAAAACTTAAACAAGTTATGAATAAAATAAAAGACAGATTCAAAAATTGTATTTTTACAAGAAACTCATCTATTAGAGGAGGATGTAAAATGAATTACGAGAAGATGGCAAGGTAACGTGTTCACCTCATCATTTTCATCCCGAGCTAGGGGAGTTATGATTCTCATACATAAAACAGTCCCATTTCAAATGAAAAATGTAATTAGAGACAAATTTGGAAGATATCTAATCATCCAAGGATCTTTGTTATTAGAAAATATAAATCTGGTGAACTTATATGGCCCCAATATTGATGATCAAAACTTCTTCGTTAATTTATTCCTCACTTTATCATCACTTACAGGGCAACATATAATAGCAGGGGATTTTAATTGTACATTGAATCCCAGTATAGATTGATCAACAGGACTGGACTGTACGCACAATGGACGTAGGATGACCATTAATCATTTTATGAAAGAATTGAGATTGCTAGATATATGGAGAGAAATGAAACCACAAGTCAAAGCCTATTCTTGTTATTCTAATACCTATAAGACATTCTCATGTATTGACTACTTTTTGATCTCTACAGAATTAAGGTCCAAGATTCAAAAATGTTTCTATGATAACACTGTGATCTCTGATCATGCACCCTGCTGTCTAGTATATGTAGATAAGAAATTGACAAAGGACCCAGGTAGGTGGCATTTTCAACATAAATGGCTACAGGATGAGGAATTTGTTAAGTACATAGAAAAACAGATAGATGAGTTCTTTGATATCAATACTACACAAACAATGGCATGTATAAAGTGGGAGGCTTTCAAAGCTTTTATTAGGGGGCATATTAGTTATACAGGTTCAAAATCTAAGAAGACTCGAGAGGAGAGAGTCCAATTGGAACGTAAAATAAAAATTCTTCAAGAAAAGGTGTATGCTGGAAGTAACCCACAGTTAGAGAATGAATTACTGATTCTGAGAGCTGAATATGACAAAAAAAATCAGCGAATAGAGCTGCCTCGAGTCTTCTAAGATTGAAGCAAACTTTTTATGAACAAGGTGAAAAATCAGGAAAATTATTGGCATGGCAGATTAACCCCTTGACGCCTATTGTCGCGAATTCACATCAAGCCAAAAAAAACAAAAACAAAAACAAAAAACAAAAAAACAACAATTTTCAAATATGGAAAAAACAATTGTTAACAACTGGAAATAAATTCAGGCATCAAGGTTAAACAGTTATAATACTGGTAATTGGTGTTTTAGATTCTAAGTAATGGACAGGTAGCTATAGATCCTTTAGAAATTAATAGTGCCTTTAGAGATTATTATGAAAAACTATATGATACAAAAAATGAAACTGACTTAAAAAAAACTAAATGGGTTTTTGGGCGGATTATCTATACCTTGTATTCCAAATGAAAACATGGAGATACTGGAGTCTAAAATTAGTCAAGAAGAAGTTGGGCAAGCCATTGATAATATGAAATCAGGAAAAAGAGCAGGACCAGATGGTCTTCCAGTTGACCTCTATAAAAAATTTAAGAATAAATTAATAAAACCACTTTTGGAAATGGTTTTAGAAGCATTTCAAAGTGGTAATTTACCACCATACATGAATAATGCCTTAATTATACTGTTGCCAAAACCAGGTAAACCCCCTAATAAATGTGAAAACATGAGACCAATAAGCCTATTAAATGCTGATCTTAAAATAATCTGTAAAATTTTAGCAAAACGACTACAAGAAATATTACCAAATATTATTAACCGAGATCAGAATGGCTTTATAACGGGAAGACAAGGCTTCCATAATGTAAGAAGACTATTTAATATTATTTATTCAAATAAAGAAGCACCGGATACAGCTCTCTTATCATTGGATGCCGAAAAGGCCTTTAGATAGGGCCATTCGACCCTATCTTTTTGAAGTCCTACAAAGGTTTGGACTTAGAAATAATTTCATAAAATGGGTCCAGATAATATACAATAATGCTACAGCAGAAATCCTAACAAACAGCAATATCTCAAAATCAATAAAAATCAATACAGGATGTCGACAAGGCTGTCCACTTTCACCTTTATTGTTTACTATGGCATTTGAACCTTTAGCAATGGCAGTACGTTTACATCCACAAATATATGGAATTAAAGTAGGACCAACAGAACATAAAATCTCCCTGTATGCCGATGACATAATTTTGTTTATGTCGAATTTTAAAAAATCAATTCCGACCTTGTTAAATTTAATAAAGAACTTTGGGGATATATCAGGATATAAAATAAACAAAACAAAATCTTCAATATTAATGCTAAATGAGACCCAGAGAAATCACCCAGCTCCTGAGGTAAACCAATTCAATGTTGTAAATCAGTTTAAATATTTAGGAATTCAAATTTTGCCTAAGCTAGAATCAGTCGCCAATGCCAACTATGAAGCCTTAATGACAGAGATGGATGTCACTACCAATGTCGATGATCGGGAGAATTAATACACTTAAAAGTAATATCTTACCAAAAATACTTTATTTATTTCAAAACATTCCTTTACCACCACCTTCAGATCTATTCTCAAGAATTAAAAAAAATTTAGTGGAATTTATATGGAACAATAGGAAGGCTAGATTACGTTTGTCCTTACTATATTTATCATTTGATCGTGGAGGTCTGAAATGTCCAAACTTTATGTTGTATTACTGGTCAGCACAACTGAGATCTATGACATATTATTTTTCATCAAATGATCTTCCTCACTGGACTGAAATGGAATCATACAATTTACCTTTACCTCTTCCCCTATTCATATACTCAGACTCGGCTAAAAAATTACAGAAACAAGTTAAAAATCCAATTGTAAAGCACATGATCAAAATATGGTGTGAAACTAAAATATATTTAAAAGAACCACACTCACTGTCACAATTTAGCCCAATATGGGGTAATCAATATTTTACACCAGGGAGAGCGGATACTGTACTTAAAGTATGGAATTTAAAAGGGATTCAAAAGATTCAAGACTTATATTTGTCACACTCAGATAACATACTGTCTTTTGAAGAACTGAGGATTAAATTCAATCTTAATAGAACACACTTTTTTTTAAATATCTTCAGCTTAGAAATTTTATTCGATCAAATCAAAATAATGCTCGCATCCGACCTACTTATTCATCTTTGGAAAAAATTTTGATGAAAGATAGTAAGAGAAAGGGTATTATTTCAGAGTTTTATAACTCATTGACACTATTCTCATGTGAAAACTCACAGAAAAGACTGAACTACTGGAAAGAAGACCTGCAAATTGAAATTTCAGAGGAACAATGGGAAATGGCTTGCGCAGGAGCTCAAACCAAATCAATAAATGTATGTCTTAAACTGATACATTTTAAATGGTTAATGCGGATGTATGTTACACCAGTGGAATTAAATAGATTGTAGAGGATGCGCTCAAGGATGAGGCTGAGTTTATTTCTCAGGTTCAGCTTTATTAACAGAACACATACTCTAACAATCTCCAAGCAAGAAAAGAGACAGATCAATATCACATCGCTCTTTTATACTCCGGAACATCGAAACTCAAGTCACATGGTGTTTAAGTAAACATACAGTCACATGGTACTTAATCCCAGTCACCCTGTAACCCTTTTGATCTTCCACCATTGTCTCTTAGCCTAGATGGTCGGGAAATCCCTCCAGGGCTTCTCTCTGAGACAAAGGCCAAATCTCACACCTTCTCGATATCTCCTGCAGACTCAGTCCTTTTGTCCCTTGAGACTTGAAGCACACAATAAACATACAGCAATACATTTGTGGAAAATATGTACCCAACATATGTGCCACAAGATATAACAAAAACATACCAGATACATGCACAAAATGTATGGAAAGTAAAGGAACCCTATTTCACTGTTTATGGGAATGTAGAAAAATCAGAATGTTTTGGGAAGAGGTGAGGCTAACAATTGAAAAATAATTTCAAAACAATTCACACTGAACCCTAAACTGTTTTTGTTGGGTCTGTATCCAGAAAAACGCAACTTTAATAAGAGTGAAAGAGCATTCATAAACCTCGGTTTGCTTAATGCCAAAAAATGCATTGCACTACTGTGGAGAAAGACTCATAGACCAGATGTGACTCAGTGGTTAAGACAGATGTTAACAAACCTTCCACTAGAAAGAATAACATATATACTGAAATCAAAGGAAAATGTGTTTGAGAATATATGGAGACCTTTCATTGATTATGTAAAGAAATTAAACATAACTTCTGAAGAAGAAGGTGAATGATATGTGTGGACCTTGCAAATTCCAAGCTGGTGAATGTACAGTATATTATGTATTCTTATGTAATAGATTACCTAGACTAAACAGAGGAGCATTGTTGTTGACTTGTTTTTGTTAATGACTGTTGTTGTTTTTATTACACATTTTTGTTGTTGTTGTTGTTGTTATTGTTCTTTTTAATTTTTAAATTATTTTTGTGTTAGTGTCTGATTGTGCCATGTTTGTAAAAAAAAAAAAAAAAGGTTCAATAAAAAATATTGTGGGAAAAAAAAATAGCTGCTCTTGATAGAGCAACTTAATGACTACAAAGTAAACATCATTTAATCAGAATCACAAACAGAACAATGATGCCCTTGCAGCCCTACATATTGAAAGTATCTGTCACAGTCAATATTATCCACATTTCATGGAAAATTAAACTCCTTTTCAAAAAAAAATTATATTACTGACACACCAGTGTGGATGGAATAGTTATCCATCACATCAGAGAGATGTCAGTAGCACATTCAGTCATGGGCTTTAAGTTGATTAAGTGCAACCTCCAAGATATTAAAAGCGGTTTCAGTGACATAAAAATGTTTATACTAATGCAGTGGTATAACGTAGTTAAGTACTACTACTCTAATAGCTGTCACTGCCCAACACCATCAATCCATCTTCCCACACTGCTGTCAGACCGCAGGGGGAGAAGTTGTCTCTCATGAGTTTGGTCAATGCCATCATTAGTGACACATTCAAACAATAAATCTATCCAGAGAAACCACTGACCCTGGGGGAAAAAAATACAAACTCTACATAGAAATTCCCCCTGTCACAACTCGCCGCTCCTAATCATCCCCTTCAGCTCCGCGCACACCTGCGCCTCGTCAGTAACGGGCTATTTAGCCCACTCGGCCCAGAGCATCGGTCTGGAGCCATCTGTGTTTCTACGCGCTCAAACCCTCAGCAGGATTGTCTCTTCCCGTCCTGCCGCTCTTCACCTCAGCACGTAAGCTGTATTGCCACTCACCTGTCTACCAGTCTCTCCCCTGTGCACAGGTGGATTCCCTGGCGGCGGATTCTCCCGTCTTCGCCATCTCCTTTCCTCTCCTCTCCACGCCTCGTCGTGTGCGCAGCAGGGCGCTGTCTCCCGGGCCGAAGATCCTTAGCCAACGCCTGCCACCTTCCCACCTGCAAGTAAGCTATACTCAGTATATCGCTCCCATTTGGTTAAGCCCAGCTCATATTCCTGTCTCTGCTCTTCCCATAGGGTTGCCTGGCTGCACGGCATGCTGCTCTGTTCCCGACACTCATCGTCCACCCACAATCCATATACATATCACATACACGCGCCCAAACATCCCTTGCTGTTGAATAAAGCTGTTGAATCTTACCTGAGCCTGGGTGTGTGTTTCCTGGGCCGATAATTATGTCAGTACGGCTCCAGCAGAGTGGCCCAGCGGACAGCGGGCTCGCACGCCGTCTTTCCACCCTCGAGGCTCGGGTGGATTTGATAGCTCATCAACAGCAGGTGATATTAAATCAATTGACCACTATAACTCACCGGTTGGACCGTCTTGACCCCCAGCAGGCGTTCCCCCCGGCTCATCAGGGCGGCTCAGCTTCGGCTGCCTCCGCGGCTGGCCAGCCTAGCTCAGGAGCGCCAACCCGGCTCACTCCTATCCCAACTCCCGCTCGCTTCAACGGGAAGCTCGGTGAGGCACGGGGGTTCATCTTACAATGTGAGTCGGTGTTCCTGCGCGTTCCCGGGGATTTCCCTTCAGACCACAGCTGAATTGGCTACATGGCTAATCTCTGGGAGGGGCGAGCGTTAGCTTGGGCTTACGCTGTCATGTCGAAGCCCAGCTACGCGAACCTCTCCTATGACCAGTTTGTGCGGGACTTTCTCGAGGTGTTTGACCACTCGCGTCGTGACAGCGTCCTCGCCAACCGGCTCCTTAGCCTTCAACAGGGTAGCTGGTCGGCGGCGGATTACGCTGTTGACTTCCGGGTGGCAGCGGAGGAGGTTGGCTGGGGTGAGGCGTCTCTCTGCAGCATCTTCCTCCGCAGCCTCAATTCTGGTCTGGGGGATGAGTTGGCCAGCCGGGACCTTCCAGGGCGATTGTCCGAGCTAATCTCTCTGACCATTAGTCTGGATAACAAGCTGCGGGAGCGGGCCGCCGAGCGGAAGTCTGTCAGCCACCCGCGCGGATTCTCCGGCCACATTCCTCAGTCTGGCCCCCTGGCGTTACCCGCTCCGGAGTCCACCGATGAGCCAGAGGCAATGTTGGTCGGGCAAACCAGGGTCCCCCTAGCGGAGAAACAACGCCGCTGGGAGCTGGGCCTCTGCATGTATTGCGGAGGCGACCAGCATACCGTGGAGCAATGCCCGGTCAAGCCAAACCGGTGGGTCCGCGAGTCACTGTAGGGGGCCTTGCGGACTCTAACCGGCCAAATCCCCTCTCCAATTGCTCCTTGCCCATTAGATTTTGCCACAACTCCACCGGGCACCTCACTCACGCACTGGTGGACTCGGGGGCAGAGCAAAGCTTTATTTCCAAGAGCCTGGCAACCCGTTTGGGTATTCCCTGTCAACCGTTGTCAGCTCCCTTCAACCTTGTCACCCTTTCTCGCTCGCCCCTGGGAGTAGTGACACACCGCACCAGGTCGGTGCCAATTATAGTTTCTGGCAACCACCGAGAGGACCTTAGCCTGTATGTCCTGTCTTCCTCAGCAGCCCCTGTCATCCTGGGTTACCCGTGGCTGCGCCTAAACAACCCTGTGCTCAATTGGCAATCCGGAAGTGTCCTCTCATGGAGTTCTTTCTGCATGGGCACCTGTCTCCAGTCTGCGGCTTGTGCCCCATCCTCTCCTCCGCCTGCTCCAGTCTCCTCTCCTCCGGACCTCACCCTGGTGCCCCCGGAGTTCCATGACTTGGGGCTCGTGTTCAGCAAGTCCAAGGCGATGTCTCTTCCTCCTCACCGTCCGTATGATTGTGCCATAGACCTCCGCCCGGGGGCGCCATTACCATCCGGCCGCCTCTACAGCCTTTCTGCTCCTGAACGTGAGGCTATGGACACTTACATCAGGGAGTCGCTCAGCACTGGGATCATTCGCCCCTCCTCGTCCCCGCTCGGTGCCGGCTTCTTTTTCATCTCAAAGAAGGATGGGTCTCTGCGTCCGTGCATCGACTTCAGAGCCCTCAATGACATCACGGTGAAGGATAGATACACCCTGCTTCTCATGGACACCGCCTTCCACTCCCTCCAGGGGGCCACCTGGTTCACCAAGTTAGACCTCCGCAGCGCCTACCATCTCGTCCGGATCCGGGAGGGCGATGAGTGGAAGACGGCCTTTCGGACGCCCAGCGGCCACTTTGAATACCTAGTTATGCCGTTCGGGCTCACCAACGCTCCCGCCGTCTTCTAGCAGCTCATCAACGATGTCCTGCGAGATTTCCTGGGGGTCTTTGTCTTTGTGTACTCAGACGACATTCTTATCTTCTCCAGGTCTCGGGAGGAGCACCAGGCCCATGTGAGGCGGGTTCTGCAGCGGCTGTTGGAGAACAGACTTTACATCAAAGCGGAGAAATCTGAGTTTTATGCCAAGACCACCTCTTTCCTGGGTTTCGTTATCTCCCATAACCAGATCCTCCCCAACCCCGCCAAGGTTAAAGCGGTGGTCGAGTGGCCCACGCCTACCTCCAGGAAACAGGTGCAGCAGTTCATCGGCTTTGCCAATTTCTACCGTCGCTTTGTTCCCAACTTTGGCGCCATCGTTACTCCCCTGACCCGCCTCACCTCTCCCAAGGTGCCCTTCCAGTGGACCGAGGAGGCAGCGACCGCGTTTGAGACCCTGAAGACGGAGTTCTCGTTCTCCAGGGTCCTGAGCCAGGTTGACCCCGCGCTGCAGTACCTGGTAGAGGTGGACGCATCTGACACGGGGGTGGGGGCGGTGCTTTCCCAGCGATCACCGGTGGATGGAGTTAAGCGGCCCTGCGCCTTCTTCTCCCGGCGCCTGTCGGTGGCTGAACGCAACTATTACATCGGCGACAGGGAGCTTCTGGCTGTTAAGCTCGCGCTGCAGGAGTGACGTCACTGTCTGGAGGGGGCAGCTCAGCCTTTTGTAGTCTGGACGGACCACAAGAACCTAGAGTATTTGAGGTCAGCCAGGCGTCTGAATGCCCGCCAGGCGCGCTGGTCTCTGTTCTTTGCTTGGTTCCGGTTCACGATCACCTACCGTCCAGGCTCCAAGAATGGGTTGCCCGACGCCCTGTCTAGACAGTTTGCCCCTGAGGACCCCGGAGGAGCTGGATCACACCATCCTGCCCAGCTTGTGTGTTGTGGGGGCGGTTTCCTGGTCCATCAGGGACAAGATCCACAGGGCGTAGGAGACCGAACCGGACCCTGGCGGCGGCCCGGATGGGAGGCTCTTCGTTCCATCGGCGGTTCGGGGGGAGGTCATTCACTGGGCCCACACGTCCAAGCTCGCCTGTCACCCTGGCGTCTCCCGACTGGTGGACCTCCTTCAACGCTCTTTCTGGTGGCCCGGTCTCCAGAAGGACGTTGCCAATTACGTCCGGGCCTGCCCCCAGTGTGCTACTGGCAAGACCCCGAATCCCCCCCCCCCCCGCGGGCCTACTCCAGCCCCTCCCGGTCCCGGGCAGGCCCTGGTCACACATCGCCCTCGACTTTGTTACTGGTCTCCCTGTCTCCAACACCTACGACACTGTTCTGACGATTGTGGATCGGTTCTCCAAGGCCGCCCACTTTGTGACGCTCCGGGGTCTCCCTTCGGCACGAGAGATGGCCGATCTCCTTGTCCAACATGTGGTCAGGCTGCACAGGATCCCAGTGGACGTCGTATCCAATCGGGGGCCCCAGTTCGTGTCCCAAGTGTGGAGGTCCTTTTGCAACGCCCTGGGGGCCACGGTGAGTCTCTCCTCCAGTCACCACCCTCAATCCAACGGGCAGTGTGAGTGGGCCAATCAGGAGCTGGAGGCTGCCCTGCGTTGCGTCACCTCCTCCAACCCATCCTCCTGGAGCTCTTACCTGGCCTGGGTGGAGTATGCCCACAACGCGACAAGGTCATCGGCTACCGGGATGTCCCCCTTCCGGGCGTCGTTGGGCTACAACCCCCCCTTGTTTCCCGAGCAGGAGAGTGAATTGGCCATTCCTTCCATCCAGGCGCATCTGAGACGCTGCCGGAGCTTGTGGACCAGGGCGCGCGAGGCGCTTTTACGCACGGCGGCGCGCAACAGCTCCACGGCTAATTGCCACAGGAAGCCGGCCCCCAGTTACCAGGTGGGCCAACAGGTCTGGTTGTCATCCCGGGACATTAATCTTAAGGCCGAGAAGAGGAAGCTGGCACCACGCTTCATCGGTCCCTTCACCATCTCCAGAATTGTCAACCCGGTGGCTGTGTGTTTGGCCCTCCCCCCCTCCCTCCGTGTTTGCCCCACATTTCATGTGTCTAAGATCAAGCCCGTGATCTCCGACCCACTCTGTCCTCCTCCTAGGGCTCCACTCGCTCCCATGATGATCAACAGCCACCCGGCGTGGGGAGTTGCTTCCATCCTGGACTCCCGGCGTCAAGGTCGTGGGCTGCAGTACCTGGTGGATTGGGAAGGATATGGCCCGGAGTGGAGATCCTGGGTGCGCTGTTCTTTTATTCTGGATAAAGATCTCATCACGGAGTTCCACCGGGCGCACCCGGATGAACCAGCGCCAGGAGGCGCTGCTAGGGGGAGGGAGTACTGTCACAACTTGCCGCTCCCAGTCATCCACTTCAGCTGCGCGCACACCTGCGCCTCATCAGTAACGGGCTATTTAGCCCACTCAGCCCAGAGCATCGGTCTGGAGCTGTCTGTGTTTCTACGCACTCAAACCCTCAGCAGGATTGTCTCTTCCCGTCCTGCCGCTCTTCACCTCAGCACGTAAGCTGTATTGCCACTCACCTGTCTACCAGTCTCTCCCCTGTGCACAGGTGGATTCCCTGGCGGCGGATTCTCCCGTCTTCGCCATCTCCTTTCCTCTCCTCTCCATGCCTCGTCGTGTGCGCAGCAGGGCGCTGTCTCCTGGGCCGAAGATCCTTAGCCAACGCCAGCCACCTTCCCACCTGCAAGTAAGCTATACTCAGTATATCTCGCTCGTTTGGTTAAGCCCAGCTCATATTCCTGTCTCTGCTCTTCCCATAGGGTTGCCCGGCTGCACGGCGTGCTGCTCTGTTCCCGACACTCATCGTCCACCCACAATCCATATACATATCACATACACGCGCCCAAACACCCCTTGCTGTTGAATAAAGCTGTTGAATCTTACCTGAGCCTGCGTGCGTGTTTCCTGGGCCAATAATTATGTCACCCCCATGATCAAGAAGCTAAAACCATATCAGTTTTTTAGCTTTAAGCTATGAGTTTGCTTTTCTAAACACTACAAAATAATTACAACTACTTGTTTAAATTTTCAGGTTTTAATTATTATAAAGTGTGAAAATACACCTTTTGTTTTTGAATTAGCTGCGTTCTGACACGTTCATGGTTTGATCTCCAGTTGGTGAACGTCACTTGTGGTAACATATCGTCACTTCCTGTGGCTGTCTGTCCGTGTGGTTAGCTCTCCTCACTCTCCTGAGGTTTTTGCTTTTAATTGTATTTTAACCACTTTTTTTCCATCTACCGTTAGTTCTCATTTCTGTTTTTCAAGCCTCTTGCACCTGCGTGCGCACTCCATGTCACCTAATCACCCTCTTTACCCTTCTGTTCACTTTTCATCGGTGTTTTTGTTATCTTCGGGTTAGCCACTAGCTATGGCTACTAGCTCTCCTTCCTCTCCTCCTCTGGTGTGGTCCCTCTGTCAGATGTTTAGCTACACCTCTGCCTCTTTTAGTGATAACGGTAAATGTAATAAGTGTTGTCTTTTTGAGGCGCTCGAGGCGAGGTTGTCTGATTTGGAATCCCAGCTCCGCTGCATTGAAACACCGTCTGCGCCAGTTACTCTCGACGGACGTCCCCTAGCTGCAGCGGAGCTTGTTAGCATAGGCCCCATTAGTGGTCCTCTGGCCCTCCTCAGCAGCGAGGAGACTGGGTGGGTGACGGTGAGAAGGAAGCCTAGTCGCAAAGCCCCGGTACACCACCAACCTGTTCACGTTTCTAATCGTTTTTCCCCGCTGAGTGACACACCCGCTGAGGAAAAAACTCTGATCATTGGCGACTCTGTAGTCAGAAACGAGAACCTAGAGACTCCAGCAACCATAGTCAAATGCATTCCTGGGGCCAGAGCAGGCAACATTGAGTCAAATTTGAAAATGCTGGCTAAAAGTTACTGTAAATACTCCACAATTGTTATCCACGCCGGCATTAATGACATCCGTCTCTGGCAGTCAGAAGTCACGAAACTTAACGTAGAATCGGTATGTGATTTTGCCAAAACAATGTCGGACTCTGTAGTATTCTCTGGGCCCCTCCCCAATCTGACCAGTGACGACATGTTTAGCCGCTCGTCATCCTTCAACCGCTGGCTGTCTGTGTGGTGTCCTGCAAACAACATGGGCTACATTGACAATTGGAGCTCATTTTGGGGAAAACCTGGTCTTATGAGACGAGACAGCGTCCATCCCACTTTGGATGGTGCGTTTCATTTATCTAACAATCTGGCATCTTTTTTATCCAAATTTCCAAAATCTTGACAACTCAGAGTTGGGACCAGGAAGCAGAGTCACAGTCTTACACGCCTCTCTGCAGCTCCTCTTCATCCGCCACCCCTCAACTTAACCCCGTCTTCCCCATCAGAATCATTGTTTGCTCCCTCCAAAGTAAATAAAAATATAATGTATAAGCATCCCAAAGTGATTAAACAAAAAGTTGGTAAAACTCAAATTAAACATGAAGCCTCTAAATTGAATGATTTGGCCTCTGTTCCTCCTCATAATTTAAAAATTAAATGCGGTTTGTAAAATATTAGGTCTCTAACTCCCAAGTCTCTATTAGTCCATGATCTGTTAATTGATCATCAGATTGATTTAATATCCCTTACAGAGACCTGATTAGGACAAGAGGATTATGTTGCTTTGAATGAATCAACTCCCTCTGGTTATTTAAACTGTCCAAATCCCAGAAGTTCTGGTTGTGGAGGAGGAGTAGCAACAATTTACCATTCCAAATTACTAGTTAATGTAAAGCAAAAAAACATGTTATAATTCCTTTGAGGGCCTGGTCCTCAGTATTGGGCACTTTAGCAATTTTAGGCTAAACCCAATTTTATTTGCCATAGTTTATCGTCCTCCATCAACCTACTCAGAATTTTTATCCGAATTTGCTGAATTCTTAGCTGATTTAGTGCTGAAATCAGACACAATAATTATAGTAGGGGACTTTAATATACATGTAGATGTAGATAGTGACTGCCTTAATGTGGCATTTAATTCAATATTAGACTCGATTGGGTTTTCTCAGAAAGTAGGAAATTCTACTCATTATCTCCACCATATGTTGGACCTTGTTCTGACATATGGCATAGAAATAGAAAATCTTTGCACTACTGTGGAAAAAGACTCATAGACCAGATGTGACTCAGTGGTTAAGACAGATGTTAACAAACCTTCCATTAGAAAGAATAACATATATACTGAAATCAAAGGAAATTGTGTTTGAGAATATATGGAGACCTTTTATTGATCATGTAAAAAATTTAAACATAACTCTTGAAGAAGAAGGTGAATGATGTGTGTGGACCTTGTAAATTCCAAACTGGTGAACATAATATGTATACTTATGTAATGGATTGTCTAGACTAAACAGAGGAGCATTGTTGAAGACTTGATTTTGTTGGTGGTTGTTGGTGTTTTTAGTGCATTTTTTTTTTTTGTAGTACTTTAGTGTTAGTGTTTGACTGTTTGTGTCATGTTTGTTTAAAAAAAAAAAAAGGTTCAATAAAGATATTGTGGGGAAAAAAAAAAAGAAATAGAAAATCTGGTAGTGTCTCCTCATAACCCTGTACTGTCAGACCATTGTCTGTTAACCTTTGATTTTACTATTTCTGACTATTTGGCTCCTAAAGAAAAATATTACTACAATAGATGCCTCTCAGATGATGTTGTTACCAAATTTATGCAGATTGTTTCCTCTATGCCATGTGTCAACACAACGGAAATAAGCTATAGACAGCTTGCTCCTTCTGTAATTGATAGCATGGTAGATAGTGTTACAGCTTCTCTGCATCAGACTCTAGACTTGGTGGCCCCCTTAAAAAAGAAAAAGTCTAATCAGAGATTTCTAACTCCTTGGTTCAACACAGAAACTCATAGCTTAAAACAGAAGACCCGTCAATTAGAAAGAAAATGGCGCTCCACTAATTTAGATGAAATCTATTTAGCTTGGAGAAATCATCTTTTAATTTATAAAAAATCTCTTAGAAAAGCTAGAATGAGTTATTATTCTGCATTAATAGAAGAGAACAAGAATAATCCCAGGTTTCTTTTCAGTACTGTAGCCAGGTTGACAGTCAGGACTCTGTCAATCCTAGCATTCCCTTAGAGCTTATTAGTCAGGACTTTATAACTTTTTCAATAATAAAATTTCATCTATCAGAGATAAAATCAATCAGATTCTTCCCACAGTTAACTTAAATACAGTAACTACTACAACTCCTTCAACTGATGTCTGTCTTGATGAGTTTACTCCAATTGACCTTTGTGAGTTAGACAAAATAGTTTCCTCATCCAAACCTTCAACTTGTCTTTTAGACCTTATTCCTACCAGGTTATTTAAAGAAGTCTTCCCACTTATTGGTAGCTTTATTCTTCATATAATCAATTCTTCATTAACTTTAGGCCATGTACCGCAGGCTTTTAAAACGGCTGTAATTAAACCCTTACTCAAAAAGCCAACGCTACATCCAGGAGCTTTAGCTAACTATAGACCAATCTCTAATCTCCCTTTCATTTCAAAAATCTTAGAAAGAGTTGTTGCTATGCAATTATTTGACCACCTGCAGGGAAATGGTTTACTTGAAGAGTTTCAATCTGGGTTTAGAATCCATCATAGTACTGAAACAGCCTTAGCGAAGGTCACTAACGACCTCCTCATCGCATCTGATAATGGACTGGTTTCTGTACTTGTCCTTTTAGACCTTAGTGCAGCTGCTGTGCACAGGGGTGGACCAGCACCTGTCATCATGGATCCTGGACTACCTCACTAACCGGCCACAGTTTGTGAGAACCCGAGATTGTGTGTCTGACACGATCATCGGTAGCACGGCGACCCCCCAGGGAACGGTTTTGGCTCCCTTCCTGTTCACCCTTTATACTGCGGACTTCTCACACAACACAACACACTGCCATCTACAGAAGTTCTCTGATGACTCTGCGATCGTCGGCCTCATCTCCAATGGAGATGAAGCTGAGTACAGAGGACTTATCCAGGACTTTGTGGACTGGTGCCATCGGAACTGCCTCCAGATCAACGCGAGGAAAACTAAGGAGCTGGTGGTGGACTACCGCAGGCAAGGACAACCCCTCACAGCACCAGTAAACATCCAGGGAACAGACATTGAGATGGTGACATCCTACAAGTACCTGGGTGTTCATCTGAACAATAAAATAGACTGGTCACACAATACCGACACACTCTACAAGAAGGGACAGTGCAGGCTGTTCCTACTGAGGAGGCTCAGGTCTTTTGGTGTACAAGGGGTGCTGCTGAAGACATTCTACGACACGGTGGTGGCATCAGCCATTGCTTTTGGAGTGGTCTGCTGGGGCAACGGCATTACAGCAGCCGATAGGAAGAGACTGAACAAACTGATCAAGAAAGCTAGATCTGTCCTGGGGCAACGCCTTGACCCAGTGGAGGAGATAGGAAAGGGAAGGATGGTGGCTAAACTGTCATCTCTGCTGGAGTCCGAGTCCCACCCTATGCAGGACATATTGAACGCACTGAGGAGCTCATTTAGCAGTAGACTACATCATCCTAGGTGCACAACCGAGAGGTTTCGCAGGTCCTTCCTACCTACGGCTGTCAGACTGTATAACCTAAGCAGGGCTGCTCGCAGAGATAGCAAAAAAACGTGACAACCGAATAGTATTGAATGCAAAAGACGCAACAGACTTACACAAATGGTCCCCTCCGGTATACAACTAGGAAAATACCAGTCGCTATGGAGGGTGAGAATATTTATGGGTACATAATCATACCATGTAGGATAACTAAGTAGACGGTTATGCTGTTTCATTCCATCTAGCTACAATGCTCCGCACTGTGTGTGTTTATATATTTATATATTTACTCCATCTAGCGACAATGCTCCACACTGTGTGTGTTTATATATTTACATATTTATTCCATCTAGCTACAATGCTCCGCACTGTGTGTTTATATATTTACATATTTATTCCATCTAGCTACAATGCTCCGCACTGTGTGTGTTTATATATTTATATATTTACTCCATCTAGCGACAATGCTCTGCACTGTGTGTCTATATATTTATATTTATATGTACATATGTATACTCGCTGCTCTTGTTTTTCTCTTGCCTTCTGATTGTTGCTCTGAGTGTTGCTATCCCTGTGCTGTTGCAATCCTGGAATTTCCCCATTGTGGGACTAATAAAGGCTTATCTTATCTTATGTGTACGTATGTATATCCACTGCTCTTATTTATATTTGTCGTATCTTCTTAATTATTGCTCTGAGTGTTGCTATCCCTGTGCTGTTGCAATCCTGGAATTTCCCCATTGTGGGACTAATAAAGGCTTATCTTATCTTAATATTCTACTTGATAGATTAGAACACTATGTTGGACTTAATGGAACTTTGTTGCAGTGGTTTAGGTCTTATTTATCTGATAGGTTCCAGTTTGTTCATGTCAATAATGAGTTTTCTTTCAACTCAAAGCTCAGTCATGGAGTTCCACAGGGATCTATGCTAGGCCCTACTCTTTTTAGTTTATACAGTATATGCTTCCGTTAGGCAACATTATTAGAAAGCACTTTATATATTTTCATTGTTATGCAGATGACACACAATTATACTTGTCAATGAAGCTAGATGATAGTAATCAATTAGCTAAGTTGGAAGCCTGTCTTAAGGAAATCAAAGCTTGGATGACTTGTAATTTCCTGCTATTAAATTCAGATAAGACTGAAGTCATTCTTGTTGGTCCAAAAAACCTTAGAAATACCTTTCCAAATCAAACTTTCAGTTTGGATGTGGTTACTCTTTCTCTCAGTGGTTAGCACTGCGGCAGCACAGTTTACCCTTGGCCGGGGGATTGTGGGGATCGTGGGATCGTGGGTTCGATCCCAGCCCCCGACCAACAGTGATCTGTGTGGAGTTTGCATGTTCTCCCCGTGTTGCGTGGGTTTACTCCGGGATTTCTCCGGTTTCCTCCCACATGCCAAAAACATGCATGTTAGGTTAATTGGCTGTTCTAAATTGTCCCTAGATATTTGTTTCCTATAGGCCCTTAGAATAGAGGGTTAGTATTAATGAAAGCGCTTTGAGTGGTCTTTGTGACTAGAAAAGCGCTATATAAGTGCAGGTTAGTTAGTTAGTTAGTTAGTTAGTTAGTAATAGCTCTGTGAGGAACCTTGGAATTATTTTTGATCAAGATCTGTCCTTCAATTCGTATATTAAATTTGTTTCTAAGACTGCCTTTTATCATTTGCGTAATATTGCCAAGATTAGGAGCATCTTGTCTCAGAGTGATGCTGAGAAACTGATCCACGCTTTTGCTAGCTCGAGATTAGATTATTGTAATTCTTTATTATCAGGTTGTCCTAAAACATCTTTAAAAAGTCTTCAGCTGATCCAAAATGCTGCAGCAAGAGTTTTAACAGGTACTAGAATGAGAGATCATCTCTCTCCAGTTCTGGCCTCCCTTCATTGGCTTCCCATAGAGTTTAGAATTAAGTTTAAAATCCTTCTTCTTACTTACAAAGCTCTAAACAATCAGGCTCCTTTTTATTTAAAAGATCTGATACTACCGTATTATCCTAACAGAGCACTACGCTCCCAAAATGCAGGATTACTTGTAATACCTAGAATCTCCAAAAGTACAATGGGAGGCAGAGCCTTCAGTTATCAAGCTCCTCTCCTGTGGAACCAGCTGCCAATCTGGATTCGGGAGTCAGACTCGATCTCTGTTTTTAAGAATAGGGTTAAAACCTACCTTTTTGATATAGCCTACAATTAGGGAGGGATCATGTGTTTCTGAACCCTCCCTTAGTTATGCTGCTAACAGGTTTAGACAGCCGGGGGACCTCCAATAATGCACTGGGCCTCACTCCTTTCTTCACTCTCAATGAAATATTTTTTCTTTTGCTGGTCATTAACACTAGAAGACCCAGAGAGGGGCCATTTGGCCTTTTTGGCTAGAAAACCCATAGGGGGACCATCAAGTGGCCACAAGAGGGCTAATGTCTGGGTCTTCTAGTGTTAACATCTGTTTGTTCTCTCCCATAGATTGAGTCCCCATCGTGCTGTTTGCTCTCTACATGTCTGTTCATTTCATCTTCTCTGTCCCCTCACCCCCCCCAGCCAGTCGCAGCAGATGACTCCCCCTCCCTGAGCCTGGTTCTGCTGGAGGTTTCGACCTGTTAAAAGGGAGTTTTTCCTCTCCACCGTCGCCAAGTGCTTGCTCACAGGGGATCACCTGATTGCTGGGGTCTTTCTGCAACTGTGGGGGTTCCCCCTACAGTTGAAAGTGCTATGAGATGACTGTTGTTGTGAAATGGCGCTATATAAATAAAGTTGAATTGAATTGAATATCCCCAAAACCTCCTAAAACGACCAACAATGATGGAGTAGCTCAATCCAGCCTGACAAAATCACCCTGGGAGTGCTCAGATCTCCTGACCAATGACCTTGACCTTAACACAGTCTAGATACAGATCCATCTAGGATGTGCTAAAAGTCAAGATCAACGGCCTGGGAGGAGTAAAGTTTTTTGTGAAATCATAAATACCCAGATCTCCTGTCCTTTGACAATGACCTTGACCTCAACTTCGATGCAGACCTACTTGAGGGTCACTGTGAATGAGTTTCATGAGAATCAAGGTAACTGCCTAGGAGCAGCAGTGATTTTTCTCAAATTATGCAAGTGCCCAGATTTCCTGACCTTGTGTACAAATTGGATGCAAACCCTCCTGAGGATGATTGTGAGTGAGTTTGGTGAGCATCGGGGAAAATGCCTAGGAGGAGTGTAAAATGAGGATGGAGAGATGGACAGACGAACAAACGGGTGGACAACGGATACCACGTCATTGCAGTAGCTCCTTTCAGCTTTGCCGGAATGAGCTAAAAACTTGAGTTTATTTTGCCCATGAAAAAAAATCTTGTGTGATTAGATGACCTATGGGGGTCCAATAATTCTGGATCCATAAGGATTTCTAATTTCTGCAGCTGTGATTCAGAGAGTGCTGTTGCAGTAGAGATTGCGTCTTCAATAATGTGTGCAACACAACAGTAGACATTTTGATCACATTATGAACTACACTTTGGACACATTATGTAATAAATGTTGAGACCATTTTGTAATTTTATTGTTTTTCCTTCTGGGTCCAGACTTACGGGACACCCTGTACATCTTTGCTTCCTTTAGTCAATTAACTGCTGACATTGAACAGTTCCATGCTCTCCACCCACCCTTTAACTCAGACCTTGAGGCTGCACCATCCCAACTCTGACATAAGCAGACATTCATGTTCAAACTGACTTAGAGTGACTGTTACAAAAGGCAATTGCACAGGATTGCCTCATGGTCAGTATATCAAAGCATTACCATATTGAGTCACTTTCTGCAACAGCAACAAAAACAAACCGCCGCCAAGGGAGGACGGAGGTAATGTTTTTAGTGGCACTGGTCGGTTTGTCCTTTGGCTGGTTGGTTGGTTGGTTTGTCTGTTACCACCATAACTCAAAAAGTTATGAACAGATATTGATGAAATTTTCAGGAAAGGTGTGTAATGGCACAGGGAACAGACGACTAGATTTTGGTGGTGATTTGGATCACAATGTGGATGCAGAGATTTTTTTGAATATTATTTTATATATTAATCTGGCACTTTTCATGTACTGTTCCTTTAAGACGTGTCCACTCAGTTACATGCATGGTCATGTCATAGGGCCACGCGCCTCAGCAACCCGGAAGCCAAATACTGCAGAAAAAGTATTAGGGGGCGTGCCCACCAAAGTCGTTTTTCCTGCTGTGAGTGACTATTTTCCATTCATTCTCTATGTAGTCCAGTGTTTACGCTGAAACGCTTTGAGCAGTGGCCACTTTTTGTCACGGTGCACAGGGCTGAAAAAAGTTCAACTTGTCAGACTACTGTACAGCTGCGCTCATCAATGTCAGACCTTTCTAAGCAGCCAAACAGAATTAAGGAAGGGCGGGACATAGGACGTTGGTACAGGAAGATGAGAACGAGAGGTGACAGTGGAAGAGGTGGAGGCAGAATTTTGCTGCATCAAACAATGTGAATTTGTAGTTCATATCTGCAAAAAAATGGAATGATACTGCACTGTTGTGTAATATTGCTTAATAATTATGAACCCTGCCAATAAACTGTAATGGAGAAGACAGGAGGAAAAAAAAACAAAAACCAACCTGAAAGATTCAATAAACCATGATGCTGATTTAAGGTGGAATTGCCCAGCCCCAATGTATGGTCAATACAATTATGACAATCTTATTATTATTATTATTATTATGTAGTCATATTGTTTTTGCTGTTGTTTTTCTGTTAATATTAATAATAATAATAATAATAATAATAATAATAATGGATTGTATTTATATAGCGCCTTTCATTCAAATTTTCAGCAAAAGTGTGTAATGGCACACTGAACACATAATTAGATTTGGGTGATGATCTCAAAATGCATACCTCCGCCAAGGCTCTTATCTTCTCACAGAGTGCAAGCAACAATACTCCAAAACTACTGGATGGATTTGGATGAAATTTTCACCAGAGGTGGCCCTTGGCCCAAAGATGAACTCATTAGATGTTGGAGGTGAATGCATACCTCCGCCAAGGCCCTATTTCGCAATGTACAGATGGGTGGCGATATGAATGGACAAAGGGACGGAGGGGAGGACAAAGGGAGGGAGGGACTGAGCCTTGGCAGAGGTGTGCGCTCTCTGAGTGCCCTCTAGTTATTAATGAGTCTTCTTCTTGATAAGTTAATAATGTTTTCCTGTTGTCAAGTTAAGATTTTTCACAATCAGCAGACGAGTCATACCAATCAGCTGGTTGATCAGACTGCTTGTGTTTGGCCTAGTGGTTAGGGATGTGGACTGGTGAGCAGAGGGTCCACTGGTTCAATCCCAGGACCGGCAGGATCAGATCTGGGTGGGACAGCTGACGTAGCAGTGTTTGCCCTACCCTCCTTAACACCGCTGTGGTGCCCTTGAGCAAGGCCCTTAACCTCAACTGCTCCAATGGAGCTGTTCAGTGGCCACAGGTCAGTCTGTGGTTGTACTGGGCAGCTTCCAGGTGTGAATGTGTAACTGTGTGAGTGTAAGCAGGGTGTCCTTGAAAAAGAGAAGCTGCCTCTCAATGGAACTACCCTGTATAAATAAAGGTTAAAAAAACTGACATCTTTAAGTGACACTCTGGCAAAAATCAAGTTTTCCTGTTGTTAACATGTCTGTAACATGTTTTTTGTGACTTACAAGACATATCAAGAGCAAAATGTCACCACAATCCCAAGTCTGTGTTTTTCTGCTGTGAATTTCCACTTTGGTAACGCCCCCCTCCAACGGGCGAGTTTGGACAGACCATTTCTAGCTACATAGGTAATCCTGTTTATCCTGGTTGGTTATAACATTACCCAATCAGATGGATACGCTTGGCTACCTCAGGAGAAGAGGGAGGAGCCGAGCAGCAGCAGGATTGAGGGGGCTGAAAGCGTCTATTTTGCATAGTGATTAGCGAAGCAGTAGAGGAGGAGGAAGGAGGGGAGGGGAGGGGGGACCCAGCTTGAATGTTACTCAGCGAGACCGCTGCTCTCAGCTCACTTCGCCAGCAGACGGGGCGCCGAGCTGCGGAATGTGAGCTGTCCAGTGGGACATTTTTGGTAAGCAGAACTGGCGCCGGATCACCGCCCTTGGCAAGACCACTTTCAGAAAAAATTTTCATTTTTTACTTTTGAAGATATAGGCAAAACTTTATTGTCCAGAAGTATCGTGAACAGCCTAGCAGCTCACCCACCAGTAGTCGCGGCAACCAACCACATGCAAGCCCTGAAGGCTGCTAATTAGACTATTCATAGATTTGTGCATACTTAAGTTGATGAAAGATTTAAAAGCTCTTTCCAAGCAATTCTAAGGCAATGACTTGTTGGTTTTTTTTGTTTTTTTTTGTTTTTTTGTGGGTAAAAAGCCACAATATACTATTTTGGCCAATGCATATTTATTTTTGAGGTGGTTTTAGGTGGATTTAGAGCCATGGGAGTGCATCTTTAAAGTCTGTCTGAAATCTGTACTATTAAGGCTTAACTCATTCTGGCATGAACTCATTTTTCTAGTCCTACGATTCTTTAATCCTTTCCTTTTAGCTTATTTTAGTAATTTTGCTAAAGAAAAATGTCAGTTACACATGCCAAAGCATACCAGCAGCATTCTACAATATGCGATTCATTGGCAAAGGGCTAGCTGTAACAAGTAAGCTGTTCTCCTTTGTTTCTACTTTTAATGACAGCTCATGATGTCCGCCCATGGCCAGTGCTTGTTCCAAAGAAAGAAGTTTAACCATTTACACACTGATGGTAAGAAAACAGATGTATTTATTTCCACTCTCCAAAAAATGATTTATCCATTTCTGATTCCATTCATCTTGCAAATCAACCACTACCTATTACAAAAACTTTGAAATACCTTGGTGTACTCCTTGATTCACATCTTACAGGAATATTCAAAAATTATCAACTGACCTCAATCAGTAAGATAAGATAAGATAAGCCTTTATTAGTCCCACAACGGGGAAATTCCAGGATTGCAACAGCACAGGGATAGCAACACTCAGAGCAACAATCAGAAGGCAAGAAAAAAAAAAAAAAAAAAAAAAAAAAAAAAACAAGCAAGCAAGAGCAGCTAATATACATATGTACATATTACTATAAAATATATATATACACACACACACACACAGACACACAGTGCAGAGCATTGTAGCTGGATGGAATAAATATATGAATATATGAACACACAGTGCAGAGCATTGTAGCTAGATGGAATAAATATGTAAATATATAAACACCCACAGTACGGAGCATTGCAGCTAGGTGGAATAAATATGCAAGTATATAAACACACACAGTGCGGAGCAATGTAGCTAGATGGAATAATATGTAGATATATAAAAACTAAAAAAAAAAGTAACTGTGTGTTTACAGCAAGATCAGAACATGAATCACACCCATCTACAAGCAATTATTTTATCAACTGTATTGTTCTGTCTGCCTCTTTGGTCTCACATCTAAGAAAATTACTGAACCAACAGCAAAATTGTGCAATCGCAGCACTAACCTTACTCACTCCAATGCCTTAACTTTTCAGAATTACATAAATAACTTTGCAATTTATTTTGATTTTCAGTTACATAAAAATAATGTTTCTCAAACACTTGCTGCCTTACTTCCAAAATGCATCTCTAGACAGGAGTACATGACCAGGCCATTTTCTTGAGCACTCATGTTAAGTCCCAACCTATAAAAATAATTATGGACAGAGATCATTCTTTCTTACAAACACAAAAGCCTGAAATGAGATTTCATATCACATTCAAGCAATGACCTCATTCACACAGTTCACAATGGCATATGAACAATATTTACTGGAAGGAAATATTTGTAATCACTAAATTTCTATCATAACTTTCTTTTATTTGCTTTACTTTGTCTGAGGACATTTTCACACCTAAAAGCCCATGCCAAGGTCTGGACCAAGGTTTGTATTTTTGTACATTGCCTACATTTGGTCTGATTAGATTTGGTTTCACACTGGTCCTTTTCCAAGTGAACTAAACAGCTTTAGCCGATGCGCTACCGTCTTATTGACATGACAGCATCTGTGTTGTTAGCACAGACCACTAGTTAGCAAACATGCTGCTCACCCTCCAAGGCGTTTTCTGCAGTTCTGGGCACATTGGTAACCACATTTTAAGCTATAAAACTGGGGAAAACTCCATCATATTAGTCAGTGAACTAGTTTAGTGAGGCTAGATTATCCAGGTCTTCATTAAAACAGACATTTGTCCTTCTCATCAGCTGCAATGATTTTCAGGTGCCATTGCTTGACCCCCCCCCCAAAAAAAAAACAAAAAACAAAACAAAAAAAAAACCGGCCCCTTCCTCACCGAAAATATCTGGTTTCTGTATTTTTAAGATTTTTTTTCCCAAAAGACTATTTATGCCACTAACGGCCATACTTCCTCTCTCGAGTGCTACCACGGCTCATTTTCCCTCTTACTGGCTGCCTTAACCCTGTTTGGTCTGAAAGTCTGAACCTTTCTGAAAACTGCTTTTACACTCTAAATGAACCACACCAAGGTTCAGCTTGATCCAGACCAACTCATTTTGCCGGACCAAGTTTTGGTTCTTCAGTCCAGACTGTGGTTCATGGTAAGTTTCATATCTAAAATTTTGGTCTGAATCAAACTAAAAATGATTTTGGACATTCTTTTTCTGCCTTTATGTGCAAAAAGGGAACATGGAGTAAACTCTCTTTTAACAGAGTCTTGTAAAGCTGGAAAAAACACAAGCCACAAGAAATTTCATAGGTGGCTTTAAATATACGTGCACAAAATGATTATCTTTGTATTTTCTTGCTACAATTCGCTTAAATATTATTCAAAACTTGCCTATAGTCACAAAAAAATACAAAACAAACCGTGCTCCTGTGTTTGTTGTAAATATGGCACAATTACTGCTTGCAATAAAGTTAAGATGGGATTACCCAACACAAAGGCAATCTAATCTATGCCTGTATGACTTCAGTAATGCTTTGTCGGGCCTGTCTTTGAGGGTGGGCCTGTGAAAAGCCACCGTGAGCTACAGAAACGTTATAGAGCCGAGATACAGATGTGCTGCAGAGGTAATATAAACTCAAGTGCTTCCTGTTTGTGGTGGCACAGGCGCCGGTGCTATCAAAAGGTCTTAAGAGCACGGAACCACACAAAGGTTACAATTTTATGCAAGCAGAGGTAGGAGATGTAATGTGCCCTCAAATCGATATCACAATTAAATGAACAAAGCACTTTAGTTTTGTTTATTTAATTTTCTTTTTTGGGGGAGGGGATAGGAGGGTATGCAGAGATACCGCCAGTAAATAAATTATCAGTAGGTTATGTGGTGATCCGAGCGTGGATCTGCTCCTCGCTCGAGTCACTCAGTATTTTCCCCTTTTCTTTGTATTTCTAGTCCTGGTTAGTATTTGTAATATTATTTCATGGTGCATTTACTGTGACAGCACCACAGCCAGACTTCTGGCTGTCAAACTGGCTCGTGGGCTGCCACAACTGATTGCAATCCTGTGATTACATTTCTCTCCTCACCTGCTGGTCATTAGGCTTTGCACCGTTTAGGATCGCAGTGAAGATTCATTCTTTGCTGCGATCTCACACCCTTTCAGGCTGGAGTCCCCACATCCGGCTCCAGTCTCAGCATCAGGTTTCACCCTGGCTGTTTAAAGTGTCTCTTTGACTCTTTGTATTTGTTTAGTTTTTTTTGATCCTTCGTGGTCGAGTGTCATAGATTATGTGTTTTGTCCCTCAAGGCACATTATTTTGTACTTTGTAATAAAATAACAAAACTCACTGTTGGCATTTGGCGTCTCATCTTTTTTTTTTTTTTTTTTTGTTACTTATTTGTACCCGTAGGTAGACTTGGTTTGCAGTCTGGTGACAAGCCACCGGCTGCCGGTCGCTGCGTGCGCGAGCGCCCTAAACCTACATGTTTTTGGTATGCGGGAGGAAACCGGAGAAATCCCGGAGTAAACCCACGCAACACGGGGAGAACATGCAAACTCCACACAGCTCACTGTTGGTCGGGGGCTGGGATCGAACCCACGATCTCATGATCCCCGCGATCCCCCGGCCGAGGGTAAAACTGTGCTGCCACAGTGCTAAACCACTGTGCCACCATGCAGCCCAAAGAGAGGTGCCACCAGACCATCCAGGTGATCTCCCTGCAACCTCTAGCTCAGAATTAGAACATCCTGACAAAGCAACAAGGGGAAGTGCAGGCCAGGCACCAATAAGGAAGCAGATCGACCTGCAAATAGAACTGAGCCAAGAACAACTAGAAACAGAAGAGGATCTTGCCAACAAAATAGAAGAAACAAAAAAAAAATGACAATGAAATAGTGTCCTAAATTAACTAAGCTGAAAGAGAATAAAGAATTCAAATTATTACTGCAAAAGGTCAACAGAGGCCTAACTGTACTTGTACCTCCAGGTGTCAATCTGACAGAGCTGAACTGCATAAACTTCAGAGCAGCGTGGTATATGCAGAGTAAGCTAGCTCCAGAATATAAAGAAAAAAAAATGAACGTCGAACTAAAACAAAAATCTCCACATGTATTTGGAAAAAGAAACTTCAAGGAGGTTTCTTTTGCCCTGCAAAGGGCAAATTATGACAGTAGATCGCAGCCCAACGAGGTGCCAGCCTCAGTGAGTTTTTTGGCTTAGTTTTTCCTTACCGGGTGCCAGCGTTTCTTGTTTGGGGGGAGGTTATAGTGTCTTACAGGACATGGTATCCTATGAGCCTGGGTTCTGATGGAGATCGACGACCTCCTGGCCAACGCACTCCCATATTCGACTCCCAAGCACGCACTGTGGTACCTGGACCTCGCGGAGGCTACTGTTAAGCGTCATCCTCGCCTTGCCGAGCCCGCTGAGGGCAGGGAAAGGATGGCTGAACTTGTGGCGCTTCAGCAGAAATATCATGAGCTGGTGAAGAGCTCCAGCAGGAGGCCGAAGATGGAGCAGACGGTGAGGCACTCCCGCTCCTCGCCCCGGGATCAGGCTCCTGCTACGATTCCAGCCCCTGTTTCTGCTTCGCCGAAGAGCCGTCTTCCAGCGCGGCGGAGGAGGAGGGCAACCGGGGGTCCCAGCAAAGACGAGCAGTGGGCAGCTGAACTCATCAGGGGCCGTGTGGCTGAAGCTCGCTCTGCCTACTACCCCGGTGAAATTCTGAAGAGCGTGGTGGCAGCTGTTAGACTGGTGGAGGCAAATCCTGACTAAATAATTATCCTGAGTACACCGAGCTGCTGGCCTCAGTTTCAGCGCAGCAGCGGCGTTTCCCCAACTTGAATTTAGCTTCGCCTCCAGCCAGAAGACATCATCACCCTGCACAGAACTCATCTCCTCCCCGGGACACGGCTGTTCCGAAGGGGAGGGAGTACAACGACGGGTCAATCCTCTGCGAGATTCCCGTTTAGGTCGAGCTACGGGCCGCCGGAAAGACTCTGTCTCCCAGCCAGCTGTTTTTTCCTTGCCACGGCAGAGAGGTGTGACAGCAGCTTCAGCCTTCGGGTCTTCATTTTCAGCTGTTTCGCCAGCTCCCCTACCCCGGACTGCCTCAGCTGCTCCTCCCTCCCCTATGGCGCCTACTCCAGCTGCTGCGAGACCTGTGGTGCCCTTTCTGGTCCGACCCGTCACCGATCCTGGAGGGGCAGCTCCTCCGTATCTCCCCGAGGGGTCCGTTATCACCTTGTCTACGGGAGAGAGAAGAATCAAGCCCACTGCAGCAGGAACCACTGAACCCCAGGGAGACAGGCAAGTGCTTTTTCATTCATTCTCTCAATTTGAGGAAGTACCTTGTCTGATTCCTGCTGGTGGGGCTCAGGTCATGTAGTCCACTGAGCCCCCACCACCTGCTGCAGCCATTGAAATTGGACTTGCTGCCTCTGTGTCTCCTCCTATTCCCCGCAAGTGTCTGCCAGTGCCAGGGTTAGACCGCCGGACAGAGGAGGAACCTGCGGCCCTAGAGAACCTGGTTCCAGCCCCGCAGCTGCGTCACGGACAGAGGAGGAGGGCTGTCAGTCAATTGGAACCTGAGCCAACGATGAAGCGTCCCTGGGTCTCCAGTGAGCAGCTCCAGCAAGTAACAAATCTCCTGCCACCATGCAGAGTGAGCCATCAGCGTGGGTTACAGCGCCAGGGGCTTCCAGGACTGCCAAGACCATCATGCCGGCTGCGGAGGCCACTGCAGCCAAGTGAGAGCATGATCTCGACTTCCTGATTGAGCCTGGATTGCTGGAGTCCTGGACGGCGTCTGAGCTTGAGATCAGGCAAGTGTTCTATTTTGTCTTCCTATTTTCTCTATTAGAGCACTCTTGCCTGTCTCTTGGGGAGGAGAGACGGGTGCAGCCGGTCGCTGCATCCGAGCTCGCCTCGCCGGGCTCCGCCGCTGCCGGTGATCCTGATCCCGTGTTTTTCTCTGTCTCCGAGCATTCTCCCAGGGTCATCTGACATGATCCAGCGCCACCCGCCGTTTCCATCGGTCCGGGGTGGTCTCGCAAGGTCATCCCAGGTGCAGCACTGGCTCAGTCGGAGTCCACCGTGGGACCAGCATTGTCCCTGCTGGGGTCCACCACAGGGGCTTTAGGAATCCTGTCAGAGGTCGTGGTGGGAGCTGCAGATCCTCCACTGCCTGACACCGTTGTGGTCCCCCCCTCCTCCCCCTTCTCTCCTTCACCAGACGCCGTTGGGGTCCCCTCCATCCGGTCTGGTTTCCTGCCATTGAGCCTCTCGGTGGGAAAGCTGCCTCCGGGTTCGCTCCTCTGGTCCTGGTGGCTTAAAGACACTGGCCGACCACCCGAGAGACTTTATTACCGGAGCTGGGATTTTGGTCGGCCGCCTGAACGTTTTCTCTTTATTTGGAGTCAGGATGCCGGTAGGCCACCAGAACTGCCTTTCTGCCTTACATGCCGATATTCCTTGTAGTTCATTTGCTGTTTTCCTTGCTTTTTGATAAAAATTTTTTGTATAGATGCCTCTGAGTTTAAGGTATATTTTTTTCAGTTTGCCTTGTAGCAGGGTTACTTGTGGTTATATTTTTGTATTTGCAGTCTATGATTACTTTGCTGTTTGGCATTTCTGTAAAAAAAAGAAAAAGAAAAAGAAAGGGAGGAGGTCTTACTTTGTATTCGTAGTACTGTAGTTAGCCATCTGTATTTATAGTGTTGGGCTACGCATATTTTTGTGTTTGGACTTTTTTGATTATTGCCGTTGGCATTTCTGTAAGAAGGGGAAGAAGAAAAGGAGATGTATTTGGATGATATTCTTGAGTTCATGAATTTTTTTTGTTGTTCTTTGTCCTTCATTCTCTGAGTGTTTAATTGTGTCTCTTTTGACCTTGAAGTGGTGTAGTCAACTATTTCCCTTTGGTAATCAAGTAACTGTGTTATTTTGGTAATTTGTACCCCTTGAGGCATTTCTTGAAAAAAATTATTTTTTTTTTTTTGAGTATTTTGCTGTTTAGCTTTTCTGAGTATTTTCCATTTTTTGTGTCATGCCCTCCTGGCCTGTATTCCCCCTCCACTCCTCCCGTGGTTGAGCTAATAGTTTTTTTGGTTGGGGGGGGGTGTCCTTTTTTTTCCCTGGATGTCACAGAGGGACGCCTGGAATGCGTCCCTTAAATGGGGGCACTGTGGTGATGCGAGTGCGAGTCTGCTCCGCACTCGAGTCACTCAGTATTTTCCCTTTTTTCTTTGTATTTCTAGTCCTGGTTAGTATTTGTAATATTATTTCATGGTGCATTTACTATGACAGTGCCGTGGCCAGACTTCCGGCTGTCAAACCAGCTTGCGGGCTGCCACAGCTGATTGCAATCCTGTGATTATGTTTCTCTCTTCACCTGTTGGTCATTAGGCTTTGCACTATTCTTTGCTGCAATCTCACACCATTTCAGACTGGAGTCCCCACGTCCGGCTCCAGTCTCAGCGTCAGGTTTCACCCTCGCCGTTTAAAGTGTAAGTGTCTCTTTGACTCTTTGTATTTGTTTAGTTATTTTGAGCCTTCATGGTCGAGTGTCATAGTTTATGTGTTTTGCCCCTTGAGGCACATTATTACCTCCGCCAAGGAGGTTATGTTTTTACCGGCGTTTGTCTGTTTGACTGTTACCAACATAACTCAAAAAGTTATGAACAGATTTTGATGAAATTTTCAGGAAAGGTGTGTAATGGCACGGGGAAAAGATGACTAGATTTGGTGATGATCTGAGAGTGCATACCTCCACCAAGGGCTTTGATTGTATTTGTGCAGCAGGATTACACAAAAACTACTGGATGGATTTGGATGAAATTTTCGGTGGTTCTTGGGCTAGAGAGGAACCCATTATATTTTGGTGATGATCTGAGAATGCATACCTCAGCTAAGGCTCTTATCTTCTCACAGTGTGTTAGCAACAATACTCCAAAACTGATGGACAGACTTGGATGCAATTTTCACCACAAGTGGCTATAGGCCTACACACAAACCCATTACATTTTGGAGGTGATCCATGAGAAACAGAAGGAGCCTTGGCGGAGGTATGCACTCTATGAGTGCTTTTCTAGTTTTGTACTTTGTAATAAAATAAAACTCACTGTTGGCAGTTGGCGTCTCATCTTTGCCCTGCAAAGGGCAAATTATGACAATTTATTGAAATTATTTATTAATTGTTTTAAATATTACTACTTCAGTTTTGTTTTTCTTCCATTACAAAGAAAGAAAAATTCATTACTGCTGATTTTCTTGCTTTTATGGTGAAAGTTCAGCTTTTGTTTAAAAGGTTTCAGCTTCCTGTCCAGTCAGATGCAAGCAGTGTTTACTTTTATTTTTGGACAATGACATGGATCATTTCTAATTCTATTTCTAACTCTTATGTGAAGCTAAAGCAGCTGTTGTGATGATCAGGCGAGCGTGCTTCCCCCCTCCCTTCCTGTTTCTGTGTTTCCCGGCTCCAGAGCTCATCAGCGCACCTCCATGATCGACACACCTGCTGCTTCCTGATCTACCAGCGTATTTAAGAGGCAGTGTGTGAAGAACTTGCTGCTGGATTGTTGCATACTGCTGCCAGAGCAACTCCAGTTCATGTTGTTTGGCAAAGTTATTTTTCCCTGTTGTCTTACCTCTTGTATCTTCTCCTCAGGTTTGCTGCCACTCCAGCGATGTGTAGTGATGTTAAAACTGAGGCCTCATGAAACAATGAGCAAGTTTGAGACAATTGCTTCATGAGTGATACAGTGTTATGAAACATTTAATAAAGACTGCCATCTGGTGACTGACTGTTAAAACTGCATCAGCGTTGAAAAACCTGAGAAAAATCTCAATACTTTTTTTTTTAGCATTTGGCCATCCGAGGTCTATTCAAAATTGGATGGCAGGAACAAACAATACAAAGCAAACAAAAAAAAAACAAACTAATTACCTCTCAAACTTCCCACGAGCCCTCAAGTCACATGATGTGACTGACACAACGAGGCCTCGCTTGCTATGGTCACGTGACTGTGGGCATGTTGACACAGTGCTTGACACTCTGCTCATGACATTTCTGTGTTATATTGCTTGAGTCAGTGTCGAGTGGGTGGTGTCGAGCATAACATCACTAGCGGTGTGTCTCTGGGGCTGTGTGCGCTCGCCTGTACCAATTCCCTCCAAGACAACAGCATCTCCACCCAGGTCACCCAGTCATTTCCTCATCCTCATCTTCCCCTGCAGTCTCCAGTCTCACCCCTTTATGTTCCACGCTGGAGTTCACTGCCAGGCTCTCTACTTGTGTTGTAAGACTTGCCTCCTCAGTTATTATTCCACGTTTGATTATCCTCAGTCATTAATCTCCTTTTCTCCTTTCCTCTCTTTTAGGCTACGTGTGGCTCCAGCATGCACCTGTCTTTCATTATAGTTAAGTAGGCACTGTTTGCATTTTTCATTAGTTGTGTCATGTGTGTATGTTTATTAAGTTTGTGTGTTTGTATATTTTGGGTTTCATTAAAGTGATGTTAAACTTTCTTCTTGTGTCTGAGTGTTCATCTGAAGTGGTTTGTCCTGCTCTTAAGACTCCTTGGTATTTAGTCATGACAGCTATTGCCAACATTAAAGCAGCGCTACAACACACCAACTGCTCTTCTGCTATTGCTTAGCTTTAGCAGGTTTAGTTTTAGCAGGATAAACATCAAGGTAAAGAGTGAAGGGTGGGCTGTAGTCAGAGCTGCTCTTTATACAGAAAGACCAGAGAGACCCTCTGTTACTTTGTTATTAACAGTCAAGCAATAATATTATGCCTCGGTGCACATGCACAACCTAGGCTACAGTCACACTGCAGGTCTTAATGCTCAATTCCATTTTTTTGCCACGATCCAATTTTTTTTGTGTGGGCGTTCACATTATAACTTCAATGCAACCCCCATCAGACTCTAGTGTGAATGGTCTACAGCAGGGGTGTCTAATCATGTGCCATGGAGGGCCAAGACCCTGCAGGTTTTCTCTTCTACCCAGTCTCTTCAGCAGGTGTTTTCACTGATCAGCAATCAGTGGGAAGAAATTCAGTGGGATCTGCTGTTGAAGACACTGGTTGGAGGTAAAGCCTGCAGGGTCTTGGCCCTTCATGGCACATGATTGGACACCCCTGGTCTACAGCTATGAAGCGACCCACATGCACAGAAGAAAACGTAACGTCAGACACAGCGTTGTGTTTACGAAAGTAAATATGAGTCCCGAGGACTTCCGGTTATGGCTGCCACGTAGGACGGACGTGTCTCGCTCTGCTCTGCTCCTGGAGAAAAAAAATCGGCAAATAACTCTCTCATTTGGGACAGAACGTATCCCAGCATTTGGGCGAGGATATGTCGGCGAAGCCTAAGGCTGGAAAACCAGGAAAAGGAAAAAGCGAGCCGCCGAAACAGTCCAAATTAACGGACTTTCAGGTCTGTGACGCAGCAAACAAAACTCCATATATGGCGGAGGAGGCTGGCGGCGGTGCGATGTCTGCGGGGAATGGCGCAGATGCGCTGATGGCTGCCATGAGTTCAATGAGAGCGGACTTTTCCTCTAGATTTGATGGGATTATGACAGCGTTGGAAGGAATAAGAAAGGAATTGGGTGACTGTGTAGAACGAACGGCGCAGATGGAGCTCCGTCTCGCTAGTGCTGAAGATGACGTCACCCGTCTTCAATTAAAGGTGCGCACTTTGGAAAAAAAAAATAAATCTCTGGAAGATAATATTTTGGATTTGGAATCTCGGTCGAGACAGAATAATTTGAGGCTGGTGGGTCTTCCAGAGGAATCAGAAGGTCGGGACGTATGTTCCTTTCTGGAAAAGTGGATTCCGGAGGTGCTGGGCAGCGAGGAGTTGCAATCAGCAGTGGTTCTGGAAAAAGCACATCGTATTGGCCCACGGAGAGATAAGGGACCGCCGAGGACCTTAATTATGAAGTTTCTTAGCAACAGAGACAGGATGAAGGTCTTCAACGCTGCACGTGCTAAAGGAGAGATTAAACACCAGGACCAGCAGGTGCGGTTCTACCCAGATTTGGCCACAGGAATCCAGCAATTGAGGAAGCAGTTTGATCCCATACGTAAGGAGCTGCGCAACCTTGGGATTCGTCATGGTGTAATCTATCCTGCGAGACTGCTGACCACGTATGAGGGCAGAACCCACATTTTCAAGACCCCAGAGGAGGCGCAGGAGTTCATCAAGAAGATCAAAGAGGAAGAAGAGACTGGTGGGAGCTAAGCATGAACAAAATATAAGGTAGAATAATTAAGCATTTGCACAGGCATCTGACTGACTTGAAGTAAATAGTAAGTTTACAAAATATAGATTGTATTATATATTAAAAAAACAAAACAAAACAAAAAAAAAAAAAACTATGATGTACAAAGTTGTTAAAAATTTTGGAGTTAAGTTGGAAAACTACAGAGGAGAGTTAATGTTACGTCATTAAAAGCAGTAGAGTTAGGGTGATTGGGAGGATGAAGAAGGAGTGGCTTAGGCTGTTCCCCGTGGGTGTGGAACGGTCGATGGCTATATCGGGAGACAGAATTTTTCTTTTGATTTTGGGGGGTTTGCCACAAGTGTGGGAAGGGGAAATTTGTTTGTGTGTAGTTTGTAGGATGAATGTTCAACCACTCATGTTTTTGCTTCTCTGTATGAGCATGTTTACACTGCAAGGTAATCCTAAACTCTCTATTGATCATGGACCAAAGTGTTAATCTTAATTTAACTTCATGGAATTGCAGAGGTCTACAAAATTTAAAAAAACTTAAACAAGTTATGAATAAAATAAAGGACATGGGTTCAAGAATTGTGTTTTTACAAGAAACTCATCTGATAGAGGAGGATGTTAAAAGAATTAGGAGTAGATGGCAGGGAAGTGTATTCACCTCTTCATTTTCATCCCGAGCCAGGGGAGTTATGACTCTCATACATAAATCAGTTCCTTTTCAGGTGAAAAATGTAATTGGAGACAAATTTGGAAGATATGTAATCATTCAAGGTTCTTTGCTATTAGAAAATATAAATCTTGTGAACTTATATGGTCCCAATATAGATGATCAGAAGTTCTTTGCTAATTTATTTCTCATCTTATCATCACTTACAGGGCAACATATAATAGCAGGGGATTTTAATTGTACATTGAATCCAGGTGTGGATAGATCAACAGGACTGGATTGTACGCACATTGGATGTAGGATGACTATTAATCATTTTATGAAAGAATTGAGATTGTTAGATATATGGAGAGAAATGAAACCACAAGTTAAAGCCTACTCTTGTTATTCCAGTACCTACAAGACATTCTCACGTATTGATTATTTTTTGATTTCCACAGAATTAAGGTCCAAGATTCAAAACTGCTTTTATGATAACATCGTGATTTCTGATCATGCACCCTGTTGTCTAATATATGTAGATAAAAAATTGACAAAGGAATCAGGTAGATGGCAATTTCAGCATAAATGGCTTCAGGATGAGGAATTTGTCAAGTATATAGAAAAACAGATAGACGAGTTCTTTGACATCAATACTACACAAACATCAGCATGTGTAAAGTGGGAGGCTTTCAAAACTTTTATTAGGGGACATATTAGTTATACAGGATCAAAATCTAAGAAGACTCGAGAGGAGAGAGCTAAATTGGAACATAAAATAAAAAGTCTTCAGGAAAAAGTGTATGCAGGAAGTGACCCAAGGTTGGAGAATGAATTACTGATTTTGAGAGCTGAATACGACAAAAAATCAGCGAATAGAGCTGCCTCGAGTCTTCTAAGATTGAAACAATCTTTTTATGAACAAGGTGAAAAATCAGGAAAATTATTAGCATGGCAGATTAAACAATTGGAAATTAAAACACCAATTACCAGTATTATAAGTAATGGACAGGTAGTTATAGATCCTTTAGAAATTAATAGAGCCTTTAGAGATTACTATGAAAAATTATATGATACCAAAAATGAACCTGATTTAACAAAACTAAATGGGTTTTTGAACGAACTATCTATACCGTGTATTCCAAATGAAAACAGGGAGATATTGGAGTCTAAAATTAGTCAAGAAGAAGTTGGGCTAGCCATTGATAATATGAAATCAGGAAAAAGTGCAGGACCAGATGGTCTTCCAGTTGACCTTTATAAAAAATTTAAGAATAAATTAATAAAACCTTTTTTGGAAATGGTTTTAGAAGCATTTCAAAATAATAATTTACCATCATACATAAATAATGCCTTAATTATACTGCTGCCAAAACCAGGTAAGCCCTCTAATAAATGTGAAAATATGAGACCAATAAGCCTATTAAACGCCGACCTTAAGATAATCTGTAAAATTTTAGCAAGACGAATACAAGAAATTTTACCAAATATTATTAATCGAGATCAGAATGGCTTTATAAAGGGTAGACAAGGCTTCCATAATGTAAGAAGACTATTTAATATTATTTATTTTAATAAAGAAGCACCGGATACAGCTCTCCTATCATTGGACGCCGAAAAGGCCTTTGATAGAGTTGAATGGCCCTTTCTTTTTGAAGTCCTACAAAGGTTTGGACTTGGAAATAATTTCATAAAATGGGTTCAAATGGCAAACCGGGGTGGTGGTTCCTCTCTTCAAAAAAGGGGACCGGAGGGTGTGCTCCAACTTTAGAGGGATCACACTCCTCAGCCTCCCTGGGAAGGTCTATGCCAAGGTACTGGAGAGGAGAGTCCGGCCGTTGGTCGAACCTCGGATTCAGGAGGAGCAATGTGGTTTTCGTCCTGGCCGTGGCACATCGGACCAGCTCTTTACCCTCTCGAGAATTCTTGAGGGTTCGTGGGAGTTTGCCCAACCAGTTTACATGTGTTTTGTGGACTTGGAGAAGGCATTTGACCGCGTCCCTCGTGGATTTTTGTGGGGGGTGCTTCGGGAGTATGGGGTATCGGGCTTGTTGTTACGAGCTATTCGGTCTCTGTACGACCGTTGTGAGAGTTTAGTTCGCATTGCCAACACTCGGTCGGAGTCATTCCCAGTGAGAGTTGGACTCCGCCAGGGCTGCCCTTTGTCACCGGTCCTGTTCATAATTTTTATGGACAGGATTTCTAGGCGCAGCCAGGGAATGGAGGGTGTCATGCTTGGTGACCACAGGATCTCATCTCTGTTGTTTGCAGATGATGTTGTCCTGTTGGCTTCATCCAGCAATGACCTACAGCTCTTGCTGGGACGGTTTGCCGCTGAGTGTGAAGCGGCTGGGATGAGAATCAGCACCTCCAAGTCCGAGTCCATGGTCCTCAGCCGGAAAAAGGTGGATTGTCCTCTCCGGGTTGGGGACAGGCTCCTGCCCCAAGTGGAGGAGTTTAAGTATCTTGGGGTCTTGTTCACGAGTGAGGGGAAAATGGAGCGAGAGATCGACAGACGGATTGGAGCAGCATCTGCAGTGATGCGGACGTTGTACCGGTCTGTTGTGGTGAAGAGGGAGCTTAGTTCTAAGGCAAAGCTGTCGATTTACCAGTCAATCTACGTTCCTACTCTCACCTATGGTCACGAGCTTTGGGTAATGACCGAAAGAACGAGATCGCGGATACAAGCGGCTGAAATGAGCTTTCTCCGTAGGATTGCTGGACTCACCCTCAGAGATAGGGTGAGGAGCTCAGTCATCCGGGAGAGGCTCAGAGTAGAACCGCTGCTCCTCCACATTGAAAGGAGTCAGTTGAGGTGGTATGGGCATCTGATTAGGATGCCTCCTGGACGCCTCCCACTTGAGGTGTTTCAGGCACGTCCCACTGGGAGGAGACCCCGGGGCAGACCCAGGACTCGGTGGAGAGACTATGTCTCCCAGCTGGTCTGGGAACGCCTTGGTATCCCCTCTGAAGAGCTGGAGCAGGTGGCTGGGGAGAGGGAAGTCTGGGCTTCTCTGCTTGAACTGCTGCCTCCGCGACCCGGACCTCCGGAAAAGCGGTAGAAGATGGATGGATGGATGGATGGGTTCAAATAATATACAATAATGCTACAGCAGAAATCCTAACAAATAACAATATTTCAAAACCAATAAAAATCAATAGAGGATGTCGACAAGGCTGTCCACTTTCACCTTTACTGTTTACTATGGCAATTGAACCTTTAGCGATAGCGATACGTTTACATTCACAAATATATGGAATTAAAGTTGGACCAACAGAACATAAAATCTCCCTGTACGCCGATGATATAATTTTGTTTATGTCGAATCTAAAAAAATCAATTCCAACCTTGTTGAATTTAATAAAAAATTTTGGGGAAATATCAGGATATAAAATAAATAAAACTAAATCTTCAATATTAATGCTAAATGAGACCCAGAGAAATTACCCAGCCCCTGAGGTAAATCAATTCAATGTTGTAAATCAGTTTAAATATTTAGGAATCCAAATTATGCCTAAGCTAGAATCAGTCGCCAGTGTCAACTATGAAGCCTTAATGTCAGATATCAATGAGTTAACTCAGAGATGGATGTCACTACCAATGTCGATGATCGGGAGAATCAATATACTTAAAAGTAATATTTTACCTAAAATACTTTATTTATTTCAATACATTCCCTTATCACCACCTTTAGATCTATTCTCAAGAATAAAAAAAAAGTTAGTGGAATTTATATGGAACAACAGGAGGGCTAGATTACGTTTGTCTTTATTATATTTACCATTTGATCGTGGAGGTCTGAAATGTCCAAATTTTATGTTGTATTATTGGTCGGCACAACTGAGGTCTATGACATATTATTTTTCATCAAATGATCTCCCTCACTGGACTGAAATGGAATCATACAATTTACCTTTACCTCTTCCCATATTCATATACTCAGATTCGGCAAAAAAATTACAAAAACAAGTTAAAAATCCATTTGTAATGCATATGATCAAAATATGGTGTGAAGCTAAAAACTATTTAAAAGAACCACAGTTATTGTCACAATTTAGTCCAATATGGGGTAATCAATATTTTAAACCAGGGAGAGCGGACGCTGTATTTAAAGTATGCAATTTAAAAGGGATACAAAAGATTCAGGATTTATATTTGCCATGTGCAGACAACATAATGTCTTTTGAAGAGCTGAGGATCAAATTTAATCTCAATAGAACACATTTTTTTAAATATCTTCAACTTAGAAACTTTATTCGATCAAATCAAAATAAAGCTCTCACTCGACCTATTTATTCATCCTTGGAAAAAATGATGATGAAAGATAGTAAAAGAAAGGGTATTATTTCAGAGTTTTATAACTCATTGACACTATCTTCAAGTGAAAATTCACTGAAAAGATTAAACTACTGGAAAGAAGATCTGCAAATTGAAATTTCAGAGGAACAATGGGAATTGGCTTGTACAGAAGCTCAAACCAAATCAATAAATGCACGCCTTAAATTGATACATTTCAAATGGTTAATGCGGATGTATGTTACACCGGAGGAGTTAAATAGATATAACAAAAATATACCAGATATATGCACAAAATGCATGGAAAGTAAAGGAACCCTATTTCATTGTTTATGGGAATGTAGATTAATAAGAATGTTTTGGGAGGAGGTGAGGGTAACAATTGAAAAAATAATCTCAAAACAAATCATATTGAATCCTAAACTGTTTTTGTTGGGTCTGTACCCAGAAAAGCATAATTTCAATAAAAGTGAAAGAACATTCATAGACCTCAGTTTGCTTAATGCCAAAAAATGTATTGCACTATTATGGAAAAAGACTCATAGACCAGATGTGACTCAGTGGTTAAGACAGATGTTAACAAACCTTCCATTAGAAAGAATAACATATATACTGAAATCAAAGGAAATTGTGTTTGAGAATATATGGAGACCTTTTATTGATTATGTAAAAAATTTAAACATAACTCTTGAAGAAGAAGGTGAATGATGTGTGTGGACCTTGTAAATTCCAAACTGGTGAACATAATATGTATACTAATGTATTGGATTGTCTAGACTAAACAGAGGAGCATTGTTGAAGACTTGATTTTGTTGGTGGTTGTTGGTGTTTTTAGGGCATTTTTTTTTTTGTAGTACTTTAGTGTTAGTGTTTGATTGTTTGTATCATGTTTGTTAAAAAAAAAAAAAAAAAAAGGTTCAATAAAGATATTGTGGGAAAAAAAAATATGAGTCCCGAACGACTGAGGGGGACAGAACTTCTACCACTTGATGCAGCGCAGCAAAATAAAATGTTAAAATCATTCAGAAATGACTATGTGTGGGGCACCCCCACAACAGACTGGGACAAGCAGAGCGCTCAGCTAGAACGATTAACATAACAGTGAAATGTGTGTATTAATGTCAACAGGCAGCCTCGCTTCGTCTGGCTCTTTCCTGCTCAGTACTGTGATGTTAATGTGCCATTCATGCATTGTGTTCATGCTTCCTGCTCTTACTGTGATGCAAGTGTCCCATGCCTTTCATGTATTGTCTGTAACTGGGTATATAAGCTGACTGAAATTCATGTTCACTCTCTCTCTGACAACTGCTGCTGACACACGCATTCTGTGTCTCCTCACGAGAGCCTGAGGACCCGCTCCAGCCCGCCTGCACAGGGCTGGAGTGAGTCTTATGATGGCGGGATGAATGATATTAAACACCCTTTTAAACTCTCAGTTCGCCTCCTTATTATCCTTCCGCCACATATGCACAAAATAAACTAGAAAAGCACTCAGAGCGCATACCTCCGCCAAGGCTCCTTCCGTTTCTCATGGATCACCTCCAAAATGTAATGGGTTTGTGTGTAGGCCTATAGCCACTTGTGGTGAAAATTGCATCCAAGTCTGTCCATCAGTTTTGGAGTATTGTTGCTAACACACTGTGAGAAGATAAGAGCCTTGGCTGAGGTATGCATTCTCCGATCATCACCAAAATATAACGGGTTCCTCTCTAGCCCAAGAACCACCTCTGGTGAAAATTTCATCCAAATCCATCCAGTAGTTTTTGTGTAATCCTGCTGCACAAATACAAACAAAGCCCTTGGTGGAGGTATGCAATCTCAGATCATCACCAAAATCTAATCATCTGTTCCCTGTGCCATTACACACCTTTTCTGAAAATTTCATCAAAATCCGTTCATAACTTTTTGAGCTATGTTGGTAACAAACAAACAAACGCCGGTAAAAACATAACCTCCTTGGCGGAGGTAATGAGACCAACTTCATTCCTCTACACGCCAGATGACCGCTGTGATCAGCTCTGCTTTAACCTCTTGCACTCCGGGATACCGTGGGCTGTCACATCTCTGCATACTAGTGTGCCCTCGTGCGCACTAGTACGCACACTGTGCGTCCTAGTGGGCACTGAAAAAAAAAAAAAAAGGCTGCATTTCCGTTCTTCCACTACAGACACAGCCGCAAACAGAAAGCCAAAGGAGTGCTTTGATTGGTTTAGATTTGATTGACCTCTCATTCGACTAATAAGAGCCTTGAATTGGGATTCTGAAACCTTGAAGAACCAATGACTGAAAACCTAGCAAGAAGGACCCGCCTACCAACGGCTGCGAATACAGCAAGCCAATTGAAGCAGAGAAGTTCGACGATTGAAAGCGTGCGTCCCGTGCGTAAAATCTGTTTTGTGTAAGCCGCTGTGTGTGATGGTAGCATTCGCCAGTGTTTTTTTTCTTACTACTGTTCTTATTTGTTTTGAAAAATCGTTTGCCAAAACCGCAATCATGGAAGCACAAAACAGCAATAATGGAATCATGGTTTGACCGGGTCGGGTGACCAGAACCACGAGTCCTAACAAGCGGACCAGCGTCATGTTCGTCTGACAATGAGGAACAGATGTTCGCCAGCGACACTGCTGTTGTGGACAGGTAAGTGTTATAAGCTAAATTATTCTTTATCCCTGAAAATTGTAATCAAAATGACTTTTGACCGATCGGTAAATTACAACTGTGCGTCATTGCCACATGATGGACCGAGAATGGTCCCCCCCCCCCCCGCTACTCCTCTGTAGCGGATTGCAGATATATTGCAGATATTTTAGTACAACTGTGCGTAGTCCGGTCCGGTGCGTAGTCCGGTCCGTCATGTGGCGATGGACAATGTCCGTCCTCTGCAGCGGGGGTGGGGGGGTGGGAGTTGTTATCCTCTACATTACAGATATTTTAGTATAATTTTTATTGCACTGTAGGTTATTTTTTCTTGTAAAAAAAAGCCACACATTTTTTACGTGGCATGCTTCTTTGTGTGTAGGGGCTTGTTTGTTCATTCATTCATTCATGAATGAATAAACAACCCCCCCCCCCCACACACACACACACACAGCCCTGAGTGTCACCTTTCATTAGAGCCCAACATCAAGCTTCTATATTGAATCATTCAAAAGTTACAGACGTTTTTCCAAACTGCACAATTTGGCACAGTTCAAAAACGCCTGGGAACAACCTGAGGAAAAAGCTGCGTAATATATTCATTTTTTGTGGTATTGTTACAAAATTTTGACCTCAGCTGGATAACACTTGGTTCTACATTTCTGTTGCATTTTCCAGCCCGTATCTGACAGCTGTGTGTTATTTGCAAGCATTTGTATCCAAAAAAAACACCCAGGCGAACTTTATTTTCTTCACGTTCAGTATGTTTAGATGACTGTTACTCAGTGGCAGGAGCACTTAGAGAGATTATGACTGTTTGCCAAAAAATTCAAAGTGTTTTCTTTTAAATGCGACCAACCCCATGAAGATGCTGCAAACGGTTGAAGAACAGCTTTTGATTTACTTTGGGTACGTTATTTTTTGGCGTTTTTAGGGAAATTGACCAGAGTGCAAGGGGTTAACAGAACTGATCCGTTAAACAGCTCTCTTGAAAATGAGACCTCGTGTCTCAATGGGATTACCTGTATAAATAAGGTTAATAATAAATAATCCTAGCGATTACAATAGGGCTCACGCCCACTGATGTAGTCAGTGGCTCGCATCCTAATAAACTGCGGAGTTATGCACAGGAAAGAGAAGCCACCACAGACTCCCCTCTCCTGGACAGTGTGTTTTCTATCCCCATATCTGGCCATTCCGCTCCACAGTCATGTCGGTATTAACTTTACATTGCAAATATTACAGTGGCCAGGACTCACGGTGTGCCGTTTACTGGGAAAAAGGACTTTGCAATGTCCAGTAAATGTGCTGTTACTTTTTTTTTTTTTTTTAAATGTGCTATTACTGTGCACCTGCTTGTCTGACGGTTTCAGCCCCCAACTGCCCCCCCCCCCCAAAAAAAAAAATTTTTTTTGAAGTTATTTGTCATGAACTGCCCTTTGGGGCAGAGAGACAAGACTCATGTGCTGAACTGTGAGTTTGTGAAATTTATTGAAAAATAAAGTCCACACAGTGCTCTAACACAAAATACAAACAACAAATAAACTTACTGAGGAAGCGCACCAGAGCAGCGCAGGGCTCTGGTGGAGACAAGGAAAACTCAAACAAGACTGCGGCAACAAGAAATGAAAACAACTGCCCTTAAATAGGGTCAAAAACAATTTACATAATCAATGACAGGTGTGATTAGTTCTGTTGTGGTGTTAATTATTCACAGCTGCACCTGATCATGCTAATCCCCTCCTGCCTCTATTTATCCAGCTCTCGCCACACACTACTGTTTTCCTCCTCATTACGTTCACACGCACAGTGAACTGTTACGACAGTACTGTTACCTGCATTTTCCACTTTGTCTGACACAGTGTATGTACCTTTACAGTGGTGTGAAAAAATCTTTGCCCCCTTCCCGATTTCTCATTTTTTTGTATATTTGTCGCACTTCGATGTTTCAGATCATCAAACAAATTTAAATATTAGACAAAGATAACACAAGTAAACACAAAATGCAGTTTTTAAATGAAGATATTATTAAGAATAAAAAAAATCCAAATCTACATGGCCCTGTGTGAAAAAAAGATTGCCCCCCAGTTAAAACATAAATTAACTGTGGTTTATCACATCTTTGAAAGCTGAGTTCAATTTTCTAGCCATTTCTAAAGCTTTGGGACTCCAGTGAACCACAACAAGAGCCATTATCCACAAATGGCGAAAACATGGAACGGTGGTGAACCTTCCCAGGAGTGGCCGGCTGACCAAAATTACCCCAAGAGCACAGCAACGACTCATCCAAGACGTCACAAAAGACCCCACAACAACATCCAAAGAACTGCAGGCCTCACTTGCCTCAATTAAGGTCAGTGTTCATGACTTCACCAGAAGAAAGAGACGGGGCAAAAATGGCCTGCATGGCAGAGTTCCAAGACAAAAACCACTGCTGAGCAAAAAGAACATAAAGGCTTGTCTCAGTTTTGCCAGAAAACATCTTGATGATCCCCAGGACTTTTGGAAAAATACTCTGTGGACTGATGAGACAAAAGTTGAACTTTTTGGAAGGTGTGTGTCCCATTACATCCGGCGTAAAAGTAACTCAGCATTTCAAAAAAGGAACATCATACAAACAGTAAAATATGGTGGTGGTAGTGTGATGGTCTGGGGCTGTTTTGCTGCTTCAGGACCTGGAAGACTTGCTGTGGTAAATAGAACCATGAATTCTGCTGTCCACCAATAAATCCTGAGGGAGAATGTCCGGCCATCTGTTCATGACCTCAAGCTGAAGCGCACTTGGGTTCTGCAGCAAGACAATGATACAAAACACACCAGCAAGTCCACCTCTCAATGGCTTAAGAAAAACAAAATGAAGACTTTGGAGTGGCCTAATCAAAGTCCTGACATGAACCTGATTGAAATGCTGTGGCATGACCTTGAAAAGGCGGTTCATGCTCGAAAACCCTCCAATGTGGCTGAATTACAACAATTCTGCAAAGATGAGTGGGAAAAAATTCCTCCACAGTGCTGTAAAAGACTCATTGCCAGTTATCGCAAATGCTTGACTGCAGTTGTTGCTGCTAAGGGTGGCCCAACCAGTTGTTAGGCTTAGAGGTAGTCACTTTTTCACACAGGGCCACATAGGTTTGGATTTTTTTTTCCCCTTAATAATAAACACCTTCATTTAAAAACTGCATTTTGTGTTTACTTGTGTTATCTTTTTTTTTCCACAATATCTTTATTGAACCTTTTTTTTTTTAAACAAACATGACACAAACAATCAAACACTAACACTAAAGTACTACAAAAAATGCACTAAAAACACCTACAACCACCAACAAAATCAAGTCTTCAACAATGCTCCTCTGTTTAGTCTAGACAATCCATTACATAAGTATACATATTATGTTCACCAGTTTGGAATTTACAAGGTCCACACACATCATTCACCTTCTTCTTCAAGAGTTATGTTTAAATTTTTTACATAATCAATAAAAGGTCTCCATATATTCTCAAACACACTTTCCTTTGATTTCAGTATGTATGTTATTCTTTCTAATGGAAGGTTTGTTAACATCTGTCTTAACCACTGAGTCACATCTGGTCTATGAGTCTTTTTCCACAGTAGTGCAATACATTTTTTGGCATTAAGCAAACTGAGGTCTATGAATGTTCTTTCACTTTTATTAAAGTTATGCTTTTTTGGGTACAGACCCAACAAAAACAGTTTAGGATTCAATATGATTTGTTTTGAAATTATTTTTTCAATTGTTACCCTCACCTCTTCCCAAAACATTCTAATTATTCTACATTCCCATAAACAATGAAATAGGGTTCCTTTACTTTCCATGCATTTTGTGCATGTATCTGGTATGTTTTTGTTATATCTATTTAACTCCACCAGTGTAACATACATCCGCATTAACCATTTAAAATGTATCAATTTAAGACGTACATTTATTGATTTGGTTTGAGCTTCTGTACAAGCCAATTCCCATTGTTCCTCTGAAATTTCAGTTTGCAGATCTTCTTTCCAGTAGTTTAATCTTTTCTGTGAGTTTTCACTTGAGGATAGTGTCAATGAGTTATAAAACTCTGAAATAATACCCTTTCTTTTACTATCTTTCATCAACATTTTTTCCAAGGATGAATAAATAGGTCGAGTGAGAGCATTATTTTGGTTTGATCGAATAAAGTTCCTAAGTTGAAGATATTTAAAAAAATGTGTTCTATTAAGATTAAATTTGATCCTCAGCTCTTCAAAAGACATTATGTTATCTGAACATGACAAATATAAATCTTGAATTTTTTGGATCCCTTTTAAACTCCATACTTTAAACACAGCATCCGCTCTCCCTGGTTTAAAATATTGATTACCCCATATTGGACTAAATTGTGACAGTAAGTGTGGTTCTTTTAAATATTTTTTAGTTTCACACCATATTTTAACTTGTGTTATCTTTGTCTAATATTTAAATTTGTTTGATGATCTGAAACATTTAAGTGTGACAAACATACAAAAAAATACACCATACCTACAGTGAAGCATGGTGGTGGAGGCATCATGCTTTGGGGCCGTTTTTCTTCTGCTAGAACTGAGGCCGTGGTCAAGGTGGAGGGAATTATAAACAGTTCCAAATACCAGTCAGTGTTGGCACAATACCTTCGGGCTTCTGCTAGAAAGCTGAAGATGAAGAGGATCTTCTTCTTTCAGCACGACAATGACCCAAAGCACACATCCAAATCAACAAAAGATTGACTTCACCAGAAGATTAAGCTTTTGAGATGGCCCAGAGTCCAGACCTGAATCCCATCGAACATCTGTGGGGTGATCTGAAAAGGGCTGTGCACAGGAGATGCCCTCGCAATCTTGACAGATTTGGAGTGTTTTTCAAAGAAGAGTGGGCAAATATTGCCACATCAAGATGTGCCACACTGATAGACTCCTACCCAAAAAGACTGAGTGCTGTAATAGAAGCCAAAGGTGCTGCAACAAAGTATTAGTTTAAGGGTGTGCATATTTATGCAAACAGGTTATTTTAAATTTTTTACTTTTTTATTTGTCCCCTTAAAAGATTTCAATTTGTTTTTAATTTGGGCTGTACAGATTATAGGTCACATTAAGGCTGCGTGTCCACCAAATGCATATTTTCCGCTGTGGGCGACTATTTTCTATGCATTCTCTATGTAGTCCAGCGTCTACAGCGCTGAGCACCCTCAGCACTGAAACACTCTTGGCAGTGGCCGCTTTTTGTCGCGGTGCTCAGAGTTGAAAAAAATTCCAACTTTTCAGACTACAGCTGAGCTCGTTAATGTCAGACCTTTCTAAGGAGCCAATCAGAATAAGGAAAGGAGGGACATAGGACGCCGGTACAAGCTGTACCTCAGACTCCTGTTTTCAGTGTCATCATATTTTGCATCCAGAGCTGCTACCAATGCTAGAATATCATTTCTTGTTCCATTGTTATTTACAGACTGTTATTACAAAATAAGTAGAAAGTCTGACCATAGGAAAAGCAGAAGTGCTGAGCTGTGAGTGACAAGCTGTTGCTGCAATTCAGGGCACAGACTTTTTTTTCTAGAGCGCGGCAAACGCTGAAAAAAAGATGTTCAGGGTGGTCGGGTGACAAAAATACGTTTGGCGGACACACAGCCTAATGATGGAAAAAGCTTTGAAATGATTTATCTTGGTTTCATTTTTTTACATCACAAAAACCTGGCATTTGAACAGGGGTGTGTAGACTTTTTATATCCACTGTATACAATTTGCTGACCTCAGGTCTTAAAGCACAGATGAACTCATGTCATTTCTGCTGATTTTGCACATCTTTGTGAATGGACACCATTCAACGTTCTTGTCTGCTCCATGAAGAGAAACTTTGACCGATGTAGGCCTCAATCTTTTACCCACTAGAACATATTTAGCAACTGAACAGAAGCCCCAAGCGGCATAGCTTTTCTGCTGTGCTCAGCCCCGGAGAGGAATTCAACTGTGCATTCCTCAGGAATACCAGCAACACAACACAGACGGGGAGAGGGGAAAGGAGGCTACTGCAGCCAGCACAGTAAGTACTAATTATGAAAGCATGGAGGAGGAGGAGAGGAAGGAACAGGAAGAAGAAACAGGAAAGCAGCTTAGAATATAAAGTAAAAGCTTCAAGTAACTTCCAAAAGGTTAATTTAGAATTATATAATTAAATACTAGGGCTGTCCTGAGTACCAGTTTTGGCCTTTTAATACTGAGGAGAAATCCGGAGTGAATATCCAGATATTCTTTACCGTCCGTCTTCTCTCTCAGTAAACTGCATCAGCATCAATGTTCCCATGAAATGTGACTTTTCCAGTTAATTCTGAATTTTTCCATGTAAATGTGTAATATGTATTTTTTTTTCAAAAATTTGCAGCTTTTCTTGTAAATTTAGAACTTTTTTCCTCATGAATGAGCAATTTTGTCATTTTTTTAATATGTATTTTGCAAATGTATTTGTGTAAATGTATGACTTTGATAAACTTTGACTTTGTCATCAAACTGCTACTTTTTACTTACAAGTTTTTCACCAATTTATAAGTTTCCCAATTTACAAGTTTACTTATAAATTTTTCGCCAAACTGTGCAAGTAAATCTGGTAAAAGAAAATTTCTAATTTACCTTAACTAAAATGGAGCATCTTGAGGGAAACGGTGAATATCTGAATACCAAATTTGAAAACAGAATACAGCGTTATAAACAAATATCCAGATAATGGAATATTTGGGTGCAGTCCTTTTAAAGGTCTGATGACACGATTTTGACATTTTTTAGCATGTTGTGTAAACCCAAAAGTCATTGTCGATGATCAATATAATATTTATAACTGCACCTGCATAACATAGTTATCGTCAAAAAACCGCAGCCGCTGACTTGACTGTGGCGCCACCCACCGAATGAAGAAGGAGTCGGAAATGACGTAAGCGAGAGAACGGACTCCGGTGTTGTTGACTGGAATGCCAGCAGCTTTGTAGCTCACAGTTTCTCTGGTTTCTTGTTTTAGTTTTACGGCTATGCCTTCGCGTTGTGTCACAGGCTTAGATAAACAGCAGGCCGTGAAAGACCACATCACACGCTTCAACTCCAACTGTCATAAGCCTCCTCGTGCGCTCCTCATGTGCTTTTACACAGGAGGAGCACACGAGGAGGGGAAGAATGAATGGATTTATGCGCAGGATTCACCACAGCACATGTATTAAACATAAGACTGATGACAACAGTTCCCAAAAAGGTGAAGACTTACAAAAATAAACAGAAACACTTACAGTTGGCATTCGGGGCCGACATCGCCCAGCGAACACATGGAGAGGAGACGTGTTAACCACGGTTGCGCCCCAGGGCCGACATCGCTTCAAGGGGCGCAACAGAACACAGACCCAGAACACAGACATAAAAACAACAAGAACTCAAAAGATAATACATAATAAACCCAATGCCTGAGCCACAGAGAACGGTCAGAACTGAGCCTACAGGATAACATGGGCTCGGTTCGTGATACCAACTGACTATATTGTATCCATTGCCACTAATTTGGCCTTTTTCCTGTTATAATAATTAATTTAATATTTTTGATAGTTATAGTGCATGTGTGCTATACCAGTTATGAGTATTGTTTTTCTTGTGACCAAACTCTTGAAAAAATGAGGACTATCAGTTGCTTCTATTTTCTTATTATTGTTGAAAATAACATGCCAGTTGATACAAGACAAAAGTAGTTAATAAACAATGATAACAAACAAAATTGCATTTTTTATGAGACATAAATAATAGGGAATACATTATTTTTAAGGATATTGCAGTCAGTAACACAGAGAATAATTTTAATTTCTAATGGGGTTTTACAGATAACTGAACTTTAAAATGATAAGTTATGGCCACGAGTATGCTCTAATTTACTAAAAAAAAAATTATATTTGCAAAATTAAAAAAAAAAAATTCTTGTTCAAATACCCAGGATTAATACAGGATTGCACATGACGTCCAAATGATGACAACAGTTATGAGATTTTCAAGTATCACACTATAAATATTTAGTAATTTTATTTTCTTGTAAAAATTGACAACAGTTGTGGTCAGATAAACATTTATTGAATGAAAAACAACACCATGAAACATAAAGGTACTGTAGTTAGTCAGCATAAGTAAAACCAACATATTGTCCCTCTCGTCGTAGAAAGGTCTGTCTGATCTTGTGAACGACACAGGCAGGTATTGGCACGTGGACTTTCCTCGCCCAGGTGCTTCTCATCACACCATCACCAGCAGTGCGTGCACTTCAGCAGCCATTTGCCAGTCACGCACTGCTGGTCCATAGTATTGTCATCCGTGCTGTTAGTCTGCCAGTATTTTCAGTACTTTCACGACGTGTTAGCCACTCCATATTTGCCGTGGTTCTCATGCGTCCTTGAAGCGATGTCGGCTCTGGGGCACAACTGTGGCTAACACGTCTCCTCTCATTCGTTCGCTGGGCGATTCCGGCCCCCAAACACCATCAGTAAGTGTGTTTGTGTTTTTTGTACGTCTTCACCTTTTTGGGAATTGCCTACCTTTCTGTATTAAATGTGCTGTGGTGAACCCTGCACGTAAATCCTTGTTATTTCATCCCCCCTCTCCGTGTGCTGCGTAAGAGCGCACGAAGGGTCATGACATGTCCTGCTCCTGACAGCAAATATGCTGTCAGGCAAATGCTCCGCACTGTGTTTTTATATATCTATATATTTATTCCATCTAGCTACAATGCTCCGCACTGTGTGTGTTTATATACTTACATATTTATTCCACCTAGCTGCAATGCTCCGTACTGTGGGTGTTTATATATTTACATATTTATTCCATCTAGCTACAATGCTCTGCACTGTGTGTTTATATATTCATATATTTATTCCATCCAGCTACAATGCTCTGCACTGTGTGTGTGTGTGTGTGTATATATATATTTTATAGTAATATGTACATATGTATATTAGCTGCTCTTGCTTGCTTGTTTTTTTTCTTGCCTTCCGATTGTTGCTCTGAGTGTTGCTATCCCTGTGCTGTTCCAATCCTGGAATTTCCCCGTTGTGGGACTAATAAAGGCTTATCTTATCTTATCTTATCTTAAATACTCTTCTCCTCTGTTGTCATGCTCACACGCAGACCACACTGGCGCCTGCAAAAATAAAAAATAGTATCTTTTGATTTGTTTATTTGGGGGGGGGCATTGACAGTATCAGGTAATGTTTCAATTTTATTATAAATACACTGCTATGATTTTATTTAAAAATCGGGTTTAAATAAATTATATTTATGAACAAATAATTTGTTGCAATATCTGTAACAAAACCATACCACTCGGTGTTCCCCTGCTGTGTGTTTGTCGCTGCTGCTGCGGCGGGAATGTGTGCCTCACCACCGTCACTCTCTGAGTCTGACTCGCTAGGCACGATGTCCGCTTGGTACGGCTCAGACCTATAAGGTCTGATGCCCCCAGAGTCTTCATTGTCATTCCATTCTTCTGAACTATAATCGTCTGAAGATTGGACAACGCAAACCAATTCCAGACTACATGTGTTGGAACCATCGTCAATGTTTTCTACCGCTTCCATCCTGCGTGTACAATGGGCAGCCAAGTGCTGTGTTCTCCCGATGACGTCACAACATGGCCGGGGGGTTTTCCAGCTACTGACACAATTGGTGATGTGGCGCTCATGAAAATGTTGGATATTCGTGTGTAAAAAAGCCTGTTTGACTTAGAACTGCACAAACCCACCTATTTCGTCATATTGAAATTATGTGTTGCAAAATTAGATGCAGTCAAAATCGTGTCATCAGACCTTTAAATTAAATACACAGTAAATGATGATTCAAATCCAAACAACCTCAATAGTTAAAAGCAATTCAGCCCCATGTCTTGAAGAGCTAACAACAGCAGCTGTAAAGATTGTTTGTTCTCAGAGAATGATCCAATATATTTCTGACATATATAAACAGTCAGACTTAAGTCCGATTTTATACTTGCACGTCAAAATGACGCTGTAGCGCCAGCATAGCCACAGACCCTACACCGTACCGACGCCATACCCTACTCTACGACCCGTTGCAGCTCCTCATACACGCTTCTTGCCTCTGTTCATTCTCTGCAGCACCGCTTCCAAAGCGAGCTAGGCAAACAATGGACCGAATCAAAGAAAGATTAACCAAGGATGTTGGCAAATATGAACATTTGTATGACTCATCTTAACCCCATTACAAAGATTAATAATGACGGCAAAATGACGAGCAGTGGCTGTAGTCATACACACCATCTTCTGACGTCTTCGCTCTTTCTTCCATCGCAGTGATTGTGGTAAAAGTGAAAAATTGTCTTTTCGTGGGTTTAAAAATTATAAAATACAGCCATTAAAAATATTAAAACACGAACTTTACATAGAAACAAACACTGCCTTTATTTAGTTACGCTCATAAAAAGACAATTACACTTCTTGGGTTTTATGACATCATAAACCAACAAGCCCCACCATCTGTTCTTCAAGTTAACAAAACAAACACGCCCTGACAGCCTCCTTAATTGTTGTTGGTCCACTCAAACAACTGTTACACAATCAGATTAGGGACTCAATAATATTAATGAGCAGGGTAAAAATTAACTATTTCAGACAAAGCTTTACAGTCAGCTTTTGAGGAGCTGTAAAACAATACAGAGATGTGTTTTGTCTTTAATACTACATCTATATGTTTTTAATGATGTCAAAACTTAATGCTATCATCTCTGGAAAATGCCCAATATTGGATCTTTAAGGAAGTTTTAGGGCCAGCTGAGACACAGGTGCCTCCTGGAGGGTGCATATTCATTTCCCTCAGTTTCAGGATGGAGTTGAATCTGAGCAGGTGAACACTATCTTTTATATTTTATAACAAAACTTACCCTTTTCGTCTAGTTATCAGTATCCTTCAGGAGTTCAGTTAATAGTGGAAGATGGCAGTAAAACCAGTCAGCATGTAAAATTATTATCTTTGGGTTGTCTGCCGGGTTTGTTTGTTGTGTAAATTATTTTCTAGTGGCAGTAAAATTAACTCAACATAGTAACACCACTGACTAATAAAACTAATAACTGGAAAAAAGGCCACTTGCATGTGACCATCTCTGCCCATTCTAGAATCACCACAATCATCATATTTTTGAGGAGGATGTTATGGTAAATGACTGTCACGCAGAGGGCAAAAATCTTTTTTTTTTTGTGCCAGCAGATATTACAATCCACTTAAATAGTGAGCAGCTACAAACACACCTACCAAAGTTTAAGGACGTGATATCACCTCCTGTTTCTCGTCCACTGCTCCAACATTATCAAATCCTTGCCCTACCACCATGAAGTTTTCCAGGTTTTACTTCATTACTGGTTGTGCAGCCAGCCTTGTGAGCCCCAGGCACATGGAGGAGAAGAGGCAGTTGTCCCACACTCTGTGGCCTGCTATCAGGGTTCGTCATTTCCCTTGTTTCACCTACACGATCCAGATTTCCACACTCTCAGACTCTGCGGCCTCCGGGCCCAGTAACCGCCAAGCGACCCAACATTCTCCACTCTTTGGTTGCTTTATTGCTGACATCTACATAATTACACGACCAAAGTTGATCATTTACAAGCTTTAACCTCTGCAGGACATGTTCAGCAGTGATTAGAGAAACAATCAGATTGGGTAATGATTCAAAACCCTGCTTAGAGAGGAATATAAAAATGTTTCTTTGTTGTGATCAAAATTAGGTCCTCAAGGTATTCTCACCTCTCTGTACTGACAGACTGGGCCAAAGGGCCTGGTTCAGGGGTTGAACCGGACCACTAAGTGCATCTTCAACTCTGCTACCTCCAGCTCCACCTCCTGCCTTTTTGTCAGTGCCACTTTCTCCAAACCATACATCATAGCAGGTTTCACTACTGTTCTGTAAATCGTCCTTTTCACTCTGGCCTCCAGCCTTCTATCACAAATCACTCCTGACATGTTTATGTTCAATTTTATGTTTCAACAGCAAGTCAAAAACAAAGAAAACAAACAGAAAATGAGACACAAACCAAAAGCCAAAACCAAAAACAAGGATAACATAGCCATACCATACATCTGAGGGATAGCAGAAACAATTCAAAGGGTCATGAAAAAACACAAAATAAACACAGCAGTAAAACCACACAAAAAATGAACCCAAGGACAAAACAGAACAAGGCAAAAATGCAACGTAATATATGAACTATCATGCAGATCATGTAACAAGACTTACAGTGGGGCAAAAAAGTATTTAGTCAGCCACCAATTTTGCAAGTTCTCCCACTTAAAAGATGAGAGAGGTTTCCAATTTTCATCATAGGTATACCTCAACTATGAGAGACAAAATGAGAAAAAAAAATCCAGAAAATCACATTGTCTGATTTTTAAAGAATTTATTTGCAAATTATGGTGGAAAATTAAGTATTTGGCCACCTACAAACAAGCAAGATTTCTGGCTCTCACAGACCTGTAACTTCTTCTTTAAGAGGCTCCTTGTTACCTGTATTAATGGCACCTGTTTGAACTCGTTATCAGTATAAAAGACACCTGTCCACAACCTCAAACAGTCAGACTCCAAACTCCACTATGGCCAAGACCAAAGAGCTGTCAAAGGACACCAGAAACAAAATTGTAGACCTGCACGAGGCTGGGAAGACTGAATCTGCAATAGGTAAGCAGCTTGGTGTGAAGAAATCAACTGTGAGAGCAATTATTAGAAAATGAAAGACATACAAGACCACTGATAATCTCCCTCGATCTGGGGCTCCACACAAGATCTCACCCCGTGGGGTCAAAATGGTCACGAGAACGGTGAGCAAAAATCCCAGAACCACACGGGGGTGACCTAGTGATTGACCTGCAGAGAGCTGGGACCAAAGTAACAAAGGCTACCATCAGTAACACACTACGCCGCCAGGGACTCAAATCCTGCAGTGCCAGACATGTCCTCCTGCTTAAGCCAGTACATGTTCAGGCCCGTCTGAAGTTTGCTAGAGAGCATTTGGATGATCCAGAAGAGGATTGGGAGAATGTCATATGGTCAGATGAAACCAAAATAGAACTTTTTGGTAAAAACTCAACTTGTCATGTTTGGAGGAGAAAGAATGCTAAGTTGCATCCAAAGAACACCATACTTACTGTGAAGCATGGGGGTGGAAACATCATGCTTTGGGGCTGTTTTTCTGCAAAGGGACCAGGACAACTGATCCGTGTAAAGGAAAGAATGAATGGGGCAATGTATCGTGAGATTTTGAGTGAAAACCTCCTTCCATCAGCAAGGGCGTTGAAGATGAAACATGGCTGGGTCTTTCAGCATGACAATGATCCCAAACACACCGCCCGGGCAACGAAGGAGTGGCTTCGTAAGAAGCATTTCAAGGTCCTGGAGTGGCCTAGCCAGTCTCCAGATCTCAACCCCACAGAAAATCTTTGGAGGGAGTTGAAAGTTCGTGTTGCCCAGCGACAGCCCCAAAACATCACTGCTCTAGAGGAGATCTGCATGGAGGAATGGGCCAAAATACCAGCAACAGTGTGTGAAAACCTTGTGAAAACTTACAGAAAACGTTTGACCTCTGTCATTGCCAACAAAGGGTATATAACAAAGTATTGAGATGAACTTTTGTTATTGACCAAATACTTATTTTCCACCATAATTTGCAAATAAATTCTTTAAAAATCAGACAATGTGATTTTCTGGATTTTTTTTTTTTTCTCATTTTGTCTCTCATAGTTGAGGTATACCTATGATGAAAATTGGAGACCTCTCTCATCTTTTAAGTGAGAGTACTTGAACAATTGGTGGCTGACTAAATATTTTTTTGCCCCACTGTACATCGGAGAAACAGGAAGAGCATTCACCACAGGGAAAAAAGAACACCTGAAGAAATGTGAGAAGGAAACACAAGGATGGCTCACAAGATCACAAAAAGAAAAGGCAGAACAAGCAACACTAAAATCAGCAATATCAGATCACTGCAAAAGAAATAATCACATCATGGACTGGGACAACGCAAAAATCATTGGATCGGAGAGCAACAGACACAAACATTAGATCAAGGAGGCCACAGAAATCAGGAAGCGGGGAAAAGACAGCATGAATCGGGATGAGGAGGCATTTATGCTTTCCCCACACCTGGGACTACGTTCTCCAGAGACAACTGGACACCGGAGGGCGTGGCCAGTCCAGTGGATCTGACAGTTCTGCTGGGCTGGCCACACCTAGGAAAAACGGCTGATAAATGACACTTCACAGCGATCAGCTAACACTTCTGAGGAAGACTGCAGATGCCAGTCGAAACATGTAAAGGTAAAAACATCTTCTTATCCCTGTCTGAAATAAGAAAAACAAAAAACTAATAATTGAAAAAGACAGAATGAACCTACTTGAACCAATTAATGATTAATGAATTAATTGATCATTTGTATTCCTAGTACCCACATTTTTAAAATGCACCACGTAAACAATGAATGACAATGCACCAGCTGACACTTCTTATGTCAGTGTGGAATGTGTGTGTGAATGGGTGGATAGCAGGATCTGTAAAGCGCTTTGGTCATCAAGAGATGAGAATAAAAGCGCTATATAAGTGAATGCCATTTACCACTGACTTCAGACATGGTTTATGTTCGTCAAAAGTTTAACGTCATTGCTCTGCCATAAACTAGTAACTCGTGAAAAGTGTGAAGACTGTGCCACTAGAAATGACCAAAACCACTGACAGAATGCACAAAGTCCAGTGCAAATTCACACTTTACATCATTATAATAGGGCCCACACAATTTAGCTCAGAGAGAAAACAAAAACAAGATTCATATGCAAATTAAGTTTCACTGGAGAACTTTTACTCTATTCCAGTTGTTATTGTTAGTCTATTTGTTCAACACAAATACATTTAGAAACTGATGCTTGCAGCACACTCAAAAAAGTTAGGACAGTGAATGAACGTTTTGTTTTCATAGCATTTTTAGAAAGTTTTACAACTGTTCTGGAAACGGGGTAATAATATTATGCATGATGGATATGCTTGTTCATTCAGGTATCTAGTTACTGAAAAAAAAATAGATCAACACATCCAGACAAGCACTGTACACTGGTGGATGTGTGATGAAATAACGGCAGCTCTTCCCCCTGCAGACTCCTCTCTGCTCTGAACCAACTCCTCAGGCATCTGAAGCAGGCTTAAAGATTTGGTTGCAGTCTTAAACAAATCATTTCTCCTGATGGAGAAGTGGCGGCGCATGTTGTGCTGACCAAATATGGCCGAGTTAAAACACAACAGTCTGATCTGCACAGCACGCTGGAATGAGAGCAGGTTTCCTTAACTGGTGTGAGAGTGAAACAGTCATGATGCAGCACACCAACATCCAGCCAGCTGAGCATCAGCAACTTGACTTTTGTCCCCCCCAAAAATCTAGATTCAGCCACAAAAATATGTGAGCCGGAAAACTGAGGTAAAACAGAAGAGTTACAGCTATAAACTGGCCTGACATCAGGATTAAGAGGGTTTTTTTTTCTCATAAATTTGGAACCGTTTTCCAGCTCATTCCAGCCTGATGAAATCATTTTGAGACTGTTCAAATCTCCCAAACCTCCTGACCTGCTTACAAGTCTGTGGGGGGGGGGGGGGGGGGGGTCCATCATAAAACTGCAACTTTTTTCTCCTAGGTGTATGATATTTTTGGCATACATTTTCTGCTTCTCTCATAAATTTATGTTTTTCTTTGTAAATTTGTTACATTTTCCAGGTAAAAAAAGCTGACTTTTTCACATAAATTTGTGATTTTTTCCCCCCAGAAATTCTATGACTTTCTTTCTAGTTTGTGTGTGGATGATTTCCTCATAAAACAACAACTTTTCCTCAAAATTTCTACTGTTTTGGCATAAATTTTCCACTTTCGCATAAATTTGTAATATTTTTCCATGTAAATTTCTTATGCTTTTCAGGTAAAAAAGCAGCATTTTCATATACAGTGGGGCAAAAAAGTATTTAGTCAGCCACCAATTGTGCGAGTTCTCCCACTTAAAAGATGAGAGAGGTCTCCAATTTTCATCATAGGTATACCTCAACTATGAGAGACAAAATGAGAAAAAAAAAATCCAGAAAATCACATTGAAGGATTTTTAATGAATTAATTGGTTAATTCCTCAGTAAAATAAGTATTTGGTCACCTACAAACAAGCAAGATTTCTGGCTCTCACAGACCTGTAACTTCTTCTTTAAAGGTGAACTGAAGTGAACGGCATTGAATGGCACTGGGTGATAGTACATACAATTATAAAGATAATTTATCAATGGCACCCCCTCCACCAATCCCGGAATCTTGGAGAAAATCGCGATTTTGAATTTCCCGCCCTGAAAAATCCTACGAATCCGCCGATTATCCGGAAGTGCAGCCGGAGTTCCACGTGACGTCACGAATGTGACCCAGTCCTCATGTTTACCATTGCGAGCACGCCGACACTGGTTGTTTTTGGTGCATTTTGTCGTGATAGTCGACTACAAAACACTTCCAACACCTGGGAAGATCTGTTCAGTGGCCAAGGAAAGCTGTCATGGCGACGAAAGAAAAGAAAGGGGGAGGAAAAGCGACCGCGAAGCGATGCGTTTCTAGATATAGATATTATTTATAAATAGCACAGTCAAATGCAGAGGCCAGTTCTGTTCATGTGTATTGCCACTATAGTCTGTAGAAGTATTGTAATACATAGCCCATGGTCATGGAACCTGTCCTGAATACACGTGTTAACCCTACGCCACGGATGTGTCTATTCAATGCTAAGTGTGTACACGGCCAGGCTATTGTACAGTCCTAGCCCTATGTATAAATAATAAGTTGGAAAAATGCTTATGGTTTTTTTTTTTTTTCTTTTTTATTGTTAATTTTCCTTATCCTGACACCCCAAACATGCCAAAGTAGAGAAGTAAAGACTCACCATTCTGTATTCAATAAGCGACTCTCCTCCCCATCACTGCTGCGGTCTGACTCTGAGTCGGTGCCGGAATCCCCTGACAATTTTTTGAATGAATGAATGAATTTATTTATTTCGGATAGTACAGTACAGGTTGAAAGAAACTGAATGATATAACAACAAGGTCAAATTGAACAATGACTCATCTGATTATACAATTCAACGTAAGTTATCCGAAATGGGTGATGGCTGAAGCCGCAGCTTATATTGCCCACCCATATACCATCTAAGAATTCAAAAGAGAAAAAAGAGAAAACGGGCAAGAGCGATTACAATTCAAAACAAATCTAAGACAATATGTGACAGGAAAAAAAGAGAAAAAAAAAAGAGAAAAAGAAAAAAAAAAACTAAGCTACAACACAACACAGGCTGGATATGGCAATCCTTATGTGATTTTACATGTCGTCTTGTATATATGTTTGGAGTATTTCTTCCTTTAGTTTTTGTTTAAATTGTCCAAGCATTGTACATGATTTTAATTCAGGTCCAAAATCGTTCCATAATCTGACTCCTTGCACTGAAATACAGTGTTGCTTGGTGGTTGTTCTCACCGTAGGCTTTTGAAATATACTTGTTCCTCTGAAGTGATATCGTTTCTCCCTTATTTGGAATTCTGGCTCGAATCTGCACGGTTCGATGCCTCCCTCGCTCTCTTCCTGTTCACTTGACACTCCTGTATCCTCCTCTGTCTCGTCACCGATCCTGAATGCCTCTTCACTCTGAAAACTCTGGTGTTCTTGACTGCTGGAACTGCTATCATCTGCCATTGTTGTTTTGATAAGGGTCACACTCGTGACGTCACGCAGCGTCGTCTGCACTACTTCTGGTTTGTTTGGCACTGCCAGCCAGAGGCAAAAGTTTATCGGCTTATAGCTTGGCCATCGCACGGCCTAAAAATTTCTTTTATCTGTTGAAAAATACAATAGGTAATAAGAAATTAATCCGCTATTCTACTTTTTGCGCAAAAAGGTGGTTTCAGTTCACCTTTAAGAGGCTCCTCTGTCCTCCACTCGTTACCTGTATTAATGGCACCTGTTTGAACTCGTTATCAATATAAAAGATACCTGTCCACAACCTCAAACAGTCAGACTCCAAACTCCACTATGGCCAAGACCAAAGAGCGGTCAAAGGACACCAGAAACAAAATTGTAGACCTGCACCAGGCTGGAAAGACTGAATCTGCAATAGGTAAGCAGCTTGGTGTGAAGAAATCAACTGTGGGAGCAATTATTAGAAAATGGAAGACATACAAGACCACTGACAATCTCCCTCGATCTGGGGCTCCACGCAAGATCTCACCCCGTGAGGTCAAAATGATCATGAGAACGGTGAGCAAAAATCCCAGAACCACACGGGGGGACCTAGTGAATGACCTGCAGAGAGCTGGGACCAAAGTAACAAAGGCTACCATCAGTAACACACTACGCCGCCAGGGACTCAAATCCTGCAGTGCCAGACGTGTCCCCCTGCTTAAGCCAGTACATGTCCAGGCCCGTCTGAAGTTTGCTAGAGAGCATTTGGATGATCCAGAAGAGGATTGGGAGAATGTCATATGGTCAGATGTAACCAAAATAGAACTTTTTGGTAAAAACTCAACTTGTCGTGTTTGGAGGAGAAAGAACACCATACCTACTGTGAAGCATGGGGGTGAAAACATTATACTTTGGGGCTGTTTTTCTGCAAAGGGACTAGGACGACTGATCCATGTAAAGGAAAGAATGAATGGGGCCATGTATTGTGAGATTTTGAGTGAAAACCTCCTTCCATCAGCAAGGGCATTGAAGATGAAACGTGGCTGGGTCTTTCAGCATGACAATGATCCCAAACACACTGCCCGGGCAATGAAGGAGTGGCTTCGTAAGAAGCATTTCAAGGTCCTGGAGTGGCCTAGCCAGTCTCCAGATCTCAACCCCATAGAAAATCTTTGGAGGGAGTTGAAAGTCCGTGTTGCCCAGCAACAGCCCCAAAACATCACTGCTCTAGAGGAGATCTGCATGGAGGAATGGGCCAAAATACCAGCAACAGTGTGTGAAAACCTTGTGAAGACTTACAGAAAACGTTTGACCGCTGTCATTGCCAACAAAGGGTATATAACAAAGTATTGAGATGAACTTTTGTTATTGACCAAATACTTATTTTACCGAGGAATTTACCAATTAATTCATTAAAAATCCTTCAATGTGATTTTCTGGATTTTTTTTTTTCTTATTTTGTCTCTCATAGTTGAGGTATACCTATGATGAAAATTGGAGACCTCTCTCATCTTTTAAGTGGGAGAACTTGCACAATTGGTGGCTGACTAAATACTTTTTTTCCCCACTGTACATATGTGACATTTTTCTAATAAAATTTTAATTTTTTTGCACTAAATATGTGATTTTAAGTTTTCCTTAAGTTTGTTACATTTTATGGCACAAATTTTCTTTTTTTTCCTCATATTTTCGTGATTTTTGTCATTAAGGTGCATCCTAGTAACTGCAAAAGCGCAGCGGCAAATCACTTAGCATTTCTCATCAAACATCACATCACACACTAAATATGAGATCTCAAACACTCAATGATCTCATCGATCTCCCAATGATCTCTCAGCGATCTCTGCTGCAGTCTTTCAATTAAATCTAATTGTCTTTCACTGAACACTCAGCAACCCTCACTGATCTCTCAGCCATCTCTGCCTTTGGAATGGAAAAATTTGGAGCACCCCATGGCCTAACGGTGACGGTGTGTACCACAAGAGAATGTAGCTCACACAGGCCACCCTGAATCAAATCCTGGCCGGGACGATCTTTCCTGCTCTCCGCCCCACTTCTCTCTTCACTGGATCTATCCAATAAAGGCTAAATGCCCAAAAATAACAATCTTAACCCTTTGACATCCTTGATTGCATGAACAGAAAGCGCCCCCACTGCCTATGGTGCAGTGCTGCACCTATCATGTGATGTCATGTGACATGGCCAAAAACTCCCCAGTTGTACTAAGAATTCCACCTCACAAGGTGGCAGACACGTATAACTTACTGCTCTTGCCTTGGAGGACTGATAGCGGGCATAGAACCATCTTAAAACCTCACTTCTGGACACCACAGAAGAAGAGTTTGTAAACGAATGTTGATGTTCGCCATCACCATCGTAAGACAGAGGAGGCATTTGCTCCCAAATTTGCCAACTATGATTCTAAAAAGAGATCATTTAGCTTATGAAGGTAAATATATACATTTTGTTATAACAGGGTGGGCGAAGCTGGTTCATGTTCACCTGCCATCGCCCCCAGTGCCATGTGACTGGAGAGAACAATCGCGCCTGTTCCGTGTGGTCATATAAGATAAATAGCAGCAGGATAAAAGCAAAATTGAGGTGGAATAATCATAACAGTTTCTGGATGTGAAGGGGAAAAATAAAATGACCGACAGAAGAGAAAATAACGACCAGGATACCACAGAAGGATGAAGCGAGCGAGCCGCCCGGCCAGCGGTAAGTGACAAATTTGTTTGTTTGTTTATATTGTACTGATTTTCTGGTTCATATACTTTGAAGATAAAATGCCCACACCAAGAAACGGTGACAAAAGCAAAACCATTCTATGTGTAAATATGTCCAAAGTCCACTTTTGACTGAAAGATATGCAATTCAGTATGGCTGCCGTGGCATTATGCAAATTAGGTGCGTAAATTTACTCCTGTCTCAATCTTTGGATCATATTCTACATCTTTCTAATTGACAGTAAGCCATTATCTCTTACCACTTTCAAGTTATAGCTTTGGAAATCTCTGACATCTGAACTGAACATTCTCTTGAAAAAAACCTTGACCACTAGGGGCTGACGGTGCAACGGAGTGCCATAGGCAGTCAATAGGTTAAAAGAAAAAAAAAAGAAATGTTGACCATATACTGACCTACAAGCAGTGATGCTAACATCACTCACACTTCATGGAAATTAGTGAGTGCATTGTTTACAACAACATGATATAATGTAATCAGAAAGTCACTCCTACCTCTGACTGTTTCACTGCCATTAATAAGTGGATGTCTTCAAATTTTCTTCACTTTAATCCTGGTAGAAATGAGGTTCTTGTGTACGGCTATAAGAGTTTCATTAAGGAGGTCAGTCATTACATTGTCTTCTTCACCAACAATACCAAATCAAACTCTTAAGAACCTTGGTGGTATTTTTGACCAAAAATGTAATTTTGAATCTCACATCTCAAAGCTCATTCAGTCTTTTTTTTGCATATAAAAACACTGCAAAAAAATGAACCCTTAATGATGCCCAATAATGTGCAACTATTAGTGCATACTTTCATTTTCTCCCATCTCATTTATTGTAACTCACTTTTCACATGCATCTCTGTCATACTGAGCCCACCTTCAATTGGTCCAGAACGCAGCAGCTAGACTGCTAACAAGGACTAGCTGGTAGGTGCACATCACCCCCCATTCTCACTTTCCTCCACTGGCTTCCTAAGAAATTCATAATTCATTTCAAAATTTTGTTTATAACATATAAAGTCCTACATGGCCAGACTCCTCCTTTTATAACAAAGACCTTATATTTTCAGCCGGCCTCTCCAATCATCTGATCCGGGTGTCCTTACTTTAAAACCAAAGGAGAAAAAGCTTTTTATACAACCGTTAGTTCTGACCGAGTAATTTGATTGGCCAATAGGGATTCCAGGAGTTACAATATTCTGAGATAAGATAATCGCACCCGGACATTTCATTGGATATGCATCACTCCACTTCAATGGTGTTGTAGTAACCGTTAATTACCAACAGTAATTTACTGTCAAGTCTGTCAACTCTATCAGTGACTTCTTTTAGATGAGAATTGTAATACAGTGTTGGATAACTTAGTTTCCACAGTGAGGCGCTGTTTGAAAAGAAATCATACCTCTGTAACACGGAAGTCCTACCCTTGTAAACATTTACAAGATATTTCATGTCTGTTTAAAAAAATATGTAAACTAGAGTTGGATTTATTGTCTCGATTAGAAAACCACAATACTTTTGTGGCAATGGACTCTTTATTTCATCTGAAAATGCCAAGAAAAAGGGAGTGAAGCGTGCCGGAACCAAACCACTAGCATGCTAACGAGCCACCTGTGCAATCTCACAGGGACCACAAACCAACACAAGTGACTGGTATGTATCAAATACTGACTTTTGCACTGGACAATATTAATTTATTTACATGAGTGTGAAATGACTAGAGGGATAGATAAATGAATAGATGTAATCATTCCTTGCTGATTGAGGTGCTTAGCAACAGTTAACTGGGTATATTTAGAAGGGACTATTTTCCTTGGCAGAGCAAAATAACTGGTTAAACAAACAAATCATAATATTTTGTCCAGTATTGCTGTCATTTATTAAACTGTCCTTGTGGAACTGTTGTATACCTGCAATGATGCCTACAACAAATCGCCGCAGTTACTATATTCATTGATACCGCACTCCTTCTTGTGTGATATTGCTTAAATAGGTTGTAGCTTCTTTGGAACAGCCCTTCTCAGCCTGTAAGGTCCGTTGAATCTGGTTTGATTTAAACGTCTGAAAACTCGTCTCTATAGATTAACCTTTTCCTCAATATTTTGCTTATAATGTTTGGCTTGTATCTTTCAAAACTGTATGTATAGGAGTGTGTAGGTAGGAATAGATGTAAGACTGTGTGTGACTGTCTTAGCATGTCTGAATAGCCACACTTGTCTTTAAGGTCTGTTACTATCAAAACTGTGAAGCACACTGTAACTATGTGCTTTAAAAAGGTGCTATACAAATAAAGTTGTTATTATTATTATGAGTCAGTGAAGGTGTAGGTCATTCAAGCCTGATGAAAACAGCCTGAGAGGTCACCAAGAGCCTAAGAGCCTAGACTCACTGAAAGTTGACATGACATATACTCATAGCTTATATTGCAGATGCAGACCCACCTGTGTGTGAGTTTGGTGAGCATTGAGGCAAGTGCCTAGGAGGGGGCAGAGGTTCTCATGAAATGTGGAGGAACAGATGGCCAATAGTATTAGCTCATTTTACATTTGCTATAAAGAGGTAAAAAATACAATTTTTACATATAGCATGTACAAGATTATAGATTAGGGCTGGGTGATTAACCAAAAAAGAACCAACGTAAAACTGTCATAATCTTGCTCTTGTTTTTTATTTTTCTTCTTTTTTCCCCCCACTCCTTGTTGTGTGCATGTGTACTATATGAGAGCTTTCACATCCTGCCCCTTTAAACATGTCCTGCATTTGAAACGTTATTCTGCACCTTAGAAGCTGGGCAGTTAGCCCTGTTCAAAAGCAGCAGAACATGCCAGAAAAATTATAAAGCTTGCATTGAAAGAAATGTGGTCTTCATCCACATAGTATGTGAAGATTGGCGCTTTATTCCATCCAAAGATGCCAAGAAAAAGCGAGCAAAGTGCACTTAAACTAAAACGGAAATACCCAAAGCTAAATCACTGTTAGCTGCTAACAGCTATCCCTGTCAACTCAACCATTTTACAGTGGGAATGGATGGAAAAAATGGAAAAACTGAGGCTGTATTTCAGAACCCGATCAGAGACTCGTAATCACTAAGCAGTGATAACATAACCATGACTGCATAAGGGAATCCCCCAATGCAGCTAACAAGCTAATTAGCCACCGTGTGGGTCACATAGCCCACAAACCCTGAAGAGGTATGTAAACTAAATAAATACTGACTTCTACACTGTACAAGATTTAATTTGGTTACATGTGTGTAAAATGACAATAGTTTTATTCTTTATTATATTATGCTCATTTACTACTGAATTACCGCTGCAATATATCCAGTGATACCCCACTCTTGTGTAATATTGCTTAATTATAAGCCTTGTCCATGAACTATAAGGGAGAAGTAGGGGGAAACAAAAACCAAAACCTGAAACTGACATGAAATGTTCAATTAACCGTAATGCCGATTTAAGGTCAAATTACCCAGCCCTGTAATAGATCATGGTGGGTATTGGTTTAAGGTCTGTTCCCACCAAATGAGTCTCCCATTGATGTTTCAAGCTTCAAAATCTGCTCACACTGAATACATAAAGAAAAGTCTAAAAAGAACCAGTTAAGTACTATATGTACTTCACAGCTTCTTTACATGAAGTTTTGCTGTTACTTTTTTAACTTAGGAGATGTGCTCATCTATGAGTGCGTCCCAATTCAACCCTTAGCCCTACTCCTCCATTTTGCACATCCACTGTGAATGCACAAAACAGAGGGGTTGGGCTAAGGGGTGAATTGGGACGCACCCTAAATGTGGACAGTGGTGAGCAGTGGTGTGAATAACAATGCATGTATGTTTCCTTTTGATACGACACTGGATCCTTTTTTGTGTTCTTATCAAACAGGATCAGCTGCTTAGAAGAGCAACCAGGGTGTTGAGAGTAGACTGAAGAAACTCTGGACTCAACACTACAAAACACAGACGATCAAATATGACACGCTAGTAACCATTTCATTGACTCGGAAATTCAGTCTCACTTCCACAGACCATTTTACTGTGATGTTTCATGTTTTGCGTGACCAATGGCAACAGCTTCACTTAGTGAAGTGACAACAATGATTTGACATAACATGCTTGAAATGGGAGAAGGGGTCAGACTTCTCAAACAGAACCACCAGTTGTAATTTTCACCTGTGGTTTATTTAGTACAATTGATAGTATCACATCTGGAAAAACAGCAGAATTATATACAGTATGATAGTTTCCCTGGTTGACCTGTATAAATACCACTACTAGAAAAAAATAGTTATAGAGGCATTTCAGTCTCACAGTCTCTCATACGCAATGAATGCCTCCATATTTCTATTACATTAAATCAGAAAGCCTGACAGAGGCAAAGAACATAATAAGCATACTCAATTCCCATTCTGAATTCGTTTAAACTTCTAACTAGAAATGACAACGAAGCCACTTCTGGCTGTAAGAGAATGCAATAATGTAATTGCAATGGGCTCCCAAAGCCACCAGGGGGCCCCCAAAACTACAAATTCACCCTCCTTTTTTGGGGGGCGGGGGGGGGGGGGTAGGATAATAACCTTGCAAGAAAGCGTACTAGAGATGCAGTGTTTGCTTTAAGAGCGTTGATGGAGAAGTATAGAGAAGGTCAGAAGGAGTTGCACTGTGTCTTTTTGGATCTAAAGAAAGCACAAAGGGTGCCAAGAGAGGAGGTGTGGTACTGTATAAGAAAGTTAGGAGTGGCAGCAAAGTATGTGAGGGTGGCGCAGAACATGTATGAGGACACTGAGGCAGTGTCAAGGTGCACTCTTGGAGTGACAGGTGGATTGAAGGTCGGGGTGGGGTTACATTGGGGATCAGCTCTGAGCCCCTTCTTGTTTGCTATGGTGATAGACAGGCTGACAGATGAGGTCAGGCAGGAGCCTTCGTGGATTATGATGTTTGCAGATGACATTGTGAGTTGTAGTGAGAGTAGGGAGCAGGTGGAAGAGAACCTGGAGAGGTGGACATATGCACTGGAGAGAAGAAGAATGAAAGTCAGTAGAAGCCAGACAGAATACATGTGTGTGAATGAAAGGGAGGCAGGAATAACGGTGAAGATGCAAGGAGTAGAGGTAGTGAAGGTAGATGAATTTAAATACCTGGGGTCAACCATCCAATGTAATGGAAAATACACAAGAGAGACGAAAGAGTGTGCAGGCAAAGTGGAGACGAGTGTCAGGGGTGATTTGTGACAGAAGGATAGCAGATAGAGTCAAAGGGAAGATTTACAAGATGGTTGTGAGACCAGCTATGATGTATAGTTTGTCATGAATGGGGTTGAGGTCTCAACCTCGTTTCATGATCTGTGGATATAGTCCCTGACTGATTGTTAATTATTTCCAGCTGGCAGGTTATTGAGCCTCTGAGCCTGGGCTCCCTGCCAGCCTACTGCCACGCCTCTCCCTCTCTGTCGGCGTCCACCAAGCTGTCTGCTGTCATTTTCATTTGTCCATGCACACCGTCTCATACATGCACACCTGCCTGCGCTCACACATTCTTACACAGGATATCACACATACACACACACTCACGCATTCTCATTACACACCGGTCTCCACTCACACTCACATGCACACACTCGCACATACACACACACACACACACTCACATACGCTGACACTCAACCACGCATCAGCGGCCGCCACACAGCTGTCTCCACTTGTCACTCATTGGCACTCAGAGTATTTATGAGTGGCAGTGTGAACGGTTGATGTGGTGGCGTAAGAGCTATACTAGTCAATAGTCTAGTCAATGGTCTACTGTCAAGTCTTAATCTCATGTTAACACTGAGTCTACGTTGATGTCCTGGAGCTTATGGGTTTCCTTATTTTTGGACTGTGCACAACATCATGGTTCCAGAGCCAGTGTGCTCCAACCCTGCTCGTAAGTCCTCCTCCCTAATCATTTTGCCCTTCCTCTCTGCTCCAGTCTTGTCTGGGAGCACGTGGGGCTCATCCTCCTCCAACCTACTAGCTCGTTCACCTGTGCTTTGTGTTTCAGACTGTATGCTATGGACATTTTTGTATGTTATTTTCTGTTAAATAAGCACATTCACTTCACCTGCATTTTGGGCTTGTGTTAATTCATTTGTGCGCTGCGCAATTACGCAGTATACGTCACATAGTTTGGAGACAGTGGAACTGACAAAAAAGACAGGAGGCAGAGCTGGAGGTAGCAAAGTTGGAAGTGCTAAGTTTCTCATTGGGAGTGACTAGAAGGGACAGGATTAGAAATGAGTAGATCAGAGGGACAGCTCAGGTTGAGCGGTTTGGAGACAAAGTAAGAGAGGCAAGGCTGAGATGGTTTGGACATGTGCAGAGGAGGGACAGTGGATATATTGGACAAAGGATGCTGAAGATGGAGCTGCCAGGCAGGAGGAAAAGAGAAAGACCACAAAGAAGGTTCATGGATGTAGTGAAGGAGGACATGGAGAGGGTTGGTGTTCCAGAGGAAGCTGCAACGGATAGAGTGAGATGGAGGCAGATGATCCGCTGTGGCGATCAAGGGAGCAGCCGAAAGAAGAAGACATAACCATCAACTTTTTTCCTGTAAATATTCAACTTTTTTTTCCTCTTAAACTTGAACTTTTTTGTTATGAAATTGTGATTTTTCTTGTAAATTTGTGACTTCTTCTTAATTAACAACTTTTCTCATAAATCTGTAACTTTTTTCTCAGATTTTCTTTTACTTTTTCTCATAAATTTGTGACTTTTTTCCCTTGTACATCTGCAATTTTTTAATAAATTTCCTACTTTTTTCCGTAAATTTGCCACTTTTTTCTACTCAGTAACCAAAGTTTATTTTTTTATGTTTTCCTTGGAAAGAGACAGATTTTTTTTTTTCCATCTTAAAGGGTTTTAATAGGGCTGGGTGATATGGCCTAAAAATGAAATACCCGCTTTTTTATGCTACGTTCAGTTCAATTCAGTTACTTGATTGAACACAAGTAATTATTTCAAACACGGTTCCCTATTTGAAATTAAGAGCAAACCTGGCTTTAACCAAACCAAACCTTTTTGATAATAAAGGTTTGTTGAAACAAAGATGAAGCCACACATTTCTGATAAAGTGCCAAATTAACTTTTAAGGGTGGAGGCTACCTAAAGGTTGTGCTAGTCTTTTTTGTTACCTGTCATTTTGACAGACTGGATTGTGAAAATTCTGTCATAATCATTATTACCTTTCCTTTTAATTTATTTTAATTAGATCACCCTCAGTATAATCTGTCAAGAGATACACAGCTTTCAGATTTTCTGTCACTGCTGAAAAAAATCTGTCAATAAAAGACAATTTTCAGTTAACATAATCTCTGAGCCTACCATATTTTTACCTTTGCAAAGGAGGTAATGTGATGGGGGTGGTTTGTTTATCTGTTTTTCTGTCTTTTCACAGGATTACACAAAAACTACTGGACGGATTTTGATAGAATTGTCACAACAGGTGGTCCTTAGGCTATGGATGGACCCATTAGATTTTGCAGGTGATATGAGAGTGCATACCTTTGCTAAGGCCCTATGTCACAATGTTAAAGAAAGTAAAAAAAAAAAAGATCCAGAATCTGCATCTTGACTTGGATCACCTTCAAAATCTAATGGGTTCATCCGTACCCCAAGGGCATCTCAGCTAAAAATTTCATCAAAATCCTGCTCAGAAGACAAGCACACAGACAGACCTTGCTGGAGGTATGTGCTCTCTGAGCACCCTCTAATTACTCTTGTGAATGGAAAAATCAATTTTCACCATATTCATTTTCCAAGCAAAATAATTCCAATTTTGATTTAAAATCGATTGACTGCCCAGCCCTACTCTGAATTCTTCCACATTATAAAAATAGGGGCCCTCACACATAGCCTTCCAAAGGGCCCCTAAAACCTTAGAAACAGCCCTGAATGACAACATCTAGTACAAGGTATCAGAGTACAAGGCAAGTACTTCATAATCTTAGTAAACACTAGCAATGGAACTTCTTGTTTTTGCAGTACAAAAACCAAAAATATATTGCATGACAGTGGGGCAGCCAAAGGCAAAAGTTGATATAAAAAAGCAAAAATCAATTTTAGCTTCAAGACAATGAATAAAAAAATTTGGGTCTATCTGGGAATAGTAGGGGTGGGAATCACCAGAGGACTCACAACACAATATTATCCAAATACTCAGGCCACAATACGACCCCAGGCCATCCTGATCTTTGTCTTATCCAGCTGCCACAAGTCATTCCTTTTTGTGTGCTGACCTAATCAGACAGTGAGAATTTAGCACCATCTAGTGGATTGAAAAGTCATTTTTTTAAGATGACTTTACTTTTGAAACATTTATTAATACTCTTAATACATTAGGTCATACTGGTGTCTCTGAATCAATACAATATCACTGACACAGAAGATTATAACACTACACTGTATCAAATTTTTCCCATCCCTATAAAATACCCCCCAAATAAAACCACAGTAAAACTAAAACGGGCACCAATATTACTTCTTAGAGAAAATGAATGAAGGAACTCCATTTCTGCAGCATTATATTTTACAGCAGTAGAATAATTCAGCTGCTGAGGGACACACTGACCTTGCTACCTTAGTTTTGATGTCAAAAGTTCAAGGCAACAATGTCTTCTGCACTCCAACTTCAGAACAAATGACGAAGTTGACTTTGGGAGCTTTGACTTTGGCACCGTGACCCCAAAACCACAGGTGCAGGTGAAGGTCCCACGGCCAACCTGTGCACCAAGTTTTGTGACCCTAGCATCATTTGTTCTGGAGTTACAGAGCGAACGACCGTGACGCAGGCAGCGCGGGTTCGAGTCCCAGACCGGGCAGTCTTTCCTGCATGTCTCTCTCCCTGGCTCCCCACCCTACTTCCCGTCTTATCTTCACTGTGTCTGACAAGTAAAGGCAAAAATGCCACCCCCAAAAACTTTAAAAAGTTGCACATTTATAATAATTTAAAAACAAACAAACAATATTTTCCTTGAAAAAGTCATAAGTTTATTAAAACCCTCACAAACTGAAGAGAAATGTGCATATTTATGAGAAAAATATTCCCAAATTTATAAGAAAACAGCAGAAAATTTGGGAGAAGAAAGTCACAAATTTATGATAGAAAAAAACGCAAATGTATCGAAAAAGTCATAAAATTACAAGAAAAAATACAAGTTTGTGGGGGGAAAAACTCATAAATGGGAGAGTAAAACACAAATTTATAAGAAACTAGAAGGCACTCAGAGAGTGCATACCTCCACCATGGCCCTATCCCACAACGTTAAAGAAAGTGAAAAAGTGATCCAGAATCCCCATCCTGGCCTGGATCACCTCTAAAATCTAATGGGTTTACCTGTAACCTCTGGTGAAAATTTCATCAAACTCCATCCAGCACTTTCTGCATAATCCAGCTAATAGACAAACATGACTTTTTACATCCATGGCGGAGGTAAAAAGTCACAAAATTATAAGAGTTATAACTAACAAACTAACTAACCTACACTTATATAGCGCTTTTCTAGTCACAAAGACCACTCAAAGCGCTTTCATTAATACTAACCCTCTATTCTAAGGGCCTATAGGAAACAGATATCTAGGGACAATTTAGAACAGCCAATTAACCTAACATGCATGTTTTTGGCATGTGGGAGGAAACCGGAGAAATCCCGGAGTAAACCCACGCAACACGGGGAGAACATGCAAACTCCACACAGATCACTGTTGGTCGGGGGCTGGGATCGAACCCACGATCCCACGATCCCCACAATCCCCCGGCCAAGGGTAAACTGTGCTGCCACAGTGGGATAATCCTATTTGTACCCGACTGCAGTTTCTGGCTATTCAACCCACCTCTGATCATCACATGCGTTTCTTCAAGGCTGCAGCACCTTTAGACATGCGCCATAACTGGGCCCTTATTTCTTTTAAAAGGTAACGTCTGGACTCCTGTAGGTTGAGCCTATATGCTATTAGAATCTCTGTCATGCATCAGCAGCGATCAGTGCATAGTGACATTTACTTTCTACTAGACTTATAAGGCCGTCTGATTATTTTAACACATATTTGAATATTCATACTGTATATATGTGTGGTCTGCAACACATGCAGCTCACTTCCTTATAACCCATGGCTGCCTGTGGGTTTGGCCAAAGAACTAAAGATGCAAGAAAAAAGTCGCAAATTTAAGAGGCAATGTATTGCACTGGCATACAAGTAGGAACATGCTTTAGAACGTAGGTGAAGCTTCAACTAGATGGGCACTTCACTTGACTGGGCACTTACAGGAGTACGCTGCACAACTCTGCATCCCATTTTCCCAACTTTAAAAGGGGACCCTCTAATGCAGTGCCTTTTTCCATAAGAAGGGCACCCACAGAGCACCTTATACGGATCAGCATCAGATTTTAGCGCCTAGAAGGGCATTCTTTAACACATATCATTCAGTGAAAAGTTGTAAATGTGAAAAAAAAAATACTATCTAGAACACCTTTAAGAGGAAAAAATGTCTTGAATTTAATAGGAAAGTGCCACAAATTTAAGAGATAAACCTCATGTATTGGCAAGAGTAAATAAGTTATTAACTACTCAAGCAACTTCTTTTAGTTAATATGAGGCAACACTACTTTTACTTGAGTACAATTTTTAGGTGTTCTACCCACCTATGGCAAAGTGCCATCATAACGGGCCTATAATCATGTCACCAATGTGGGGGACAGATAATAAGGAACTTCCTCTTGTTTTAACCACTTCAGAAAGCACTTCAGTAGCCCTAATTCTACAACAGGAACCAATTTCATCAGACAGGAACTTGAATTTGAAAGGGCCAATTAACTGCGATGCCGATTTACGCTCAAACTGCCCAGCCCTACTGATACGGCATAACTGTGCAAGCACACCGGGAGAAGCACCGACGCTCACACCGCATGGCTGCATATGCCGGATCATCGCTCCAGGCCTCCGCAATCACAGCAGCAATATATCATACATCTTTAAGCATGAGATTTTCATTATGCCCCGTTTCTGGTCAAATTTGGCACTTCTCATTTCCTTGTGTTTTCATTATGTTGTGAAGCCGAGTTTTATCCAGTCAGCACTTAGTCAAACCTGAAGCAAAATCCAGCAGTGTTTGGCTGCTCTGAAGTACCTACCCCTGACCGGGACAGCGCCTCAGACCCTACAAGTTCCTGAAAACTTCCCCTCATACGGAGGTTCCTGTAGGAGAGACACACATCACAAGGGACGCTTCTGTCAAACTGGTCCCCGTTGTGAAAATGGGGACATTTATTATTTTCTCCACGCACACTCATAGGGTGGTCGCCCCCCTGGCCCCCTTCTGAGTCCGCCAACGTTTGGAACAAACTTTGACAGATCGGCCCTTACAAACCTTCCTTATAAGTCATTACTAGAGCAGCTATTGCGTCCAGATTCCTCCACTGTGTTGCCGCACCACATCACAGCCTTGTGAAGAATTTACAGCCAGCGGCCACATTTTTCTCCTGCCGTGGCAGCTGCCAAACACGCCCGACAAGCAGCGGCACAAAAATGAGCTTCAGAGTTGAACTTCTGCGGCTCAAAAACGGAACTGCTGTCAACAACAATGGCTTCTTTATGGTGCCCAGATATGACAGGGCAGCAAACATTTCAGAATGTCGGGGATGGGGGGGGGGGGGGGAGAAAACACAAGTACACCACTTCACACATGCCAGCCGCCCTAAAATATTGTAAGGAATGCGTTTTGTAACAGGACGGTCATCGGTATGTACAGCAGCGTGTGGGCCGATGCTTCCTGTCCTGCCGAAGCTTTTCGCCCAACCATCACCCGTGGACCATATCTGGCCACTCAGGCCTACGTCCCTCTCCAAGTTTACCAGCTTTTATTGCTTTCACACAGACACTTTGCTGACGTCGAGGACTCCTCTGCTACAAAGATGGAAACTTTTTTTCGATTTAGAAAGTTTTTTTCCCAGTCTGACCTGAGAGCGAAGATCCACTCCCGTCGATGAGCTGGCTGGAAACCACGGATGGTGATGGTCTTTCAACTGATTCCCGAAAGAAATTCACTTTTCCAACACAGGAAAGACCCCAAAAAAGCTCCTTTTTTTTCCCTCAGTTTCCCTCCCTGTCCGCTTCTCTGCAGTTAACTGCAGCTTTAACTCCACCCTGGCAGAGCGCGGCGACGTACACAGGGGTATGGAAAGCCAACGGGGTCAAGAAACGACGCTCCATTATGCGCCCTTTGTGTATTGTTGGCACATTAACTCCTTTATGTTCCAGTGAATTTCATCCAAAACGTCTAAAATGACATACCCAAAGTAAGCTGAAATATTTATTTAAACAATTAGGAGTAAAAAATATGGTTTCTGGTCTCTTTTGAAAGGTAACACTATTATTTCAGATTGAAAGCAGTACTGGAATCCAATAATAGAAGTTTGCCCACACTACAAATGTTATTGTTTATGTCCACCAGAGACAGCTATGTAATCCCATTTAAAATTTTATAGAAAAAAAATATATAGTTGTTGTTGTATACATAGATGTAATTTATGGGGGGGGGGGGGTTGGAGGGGTTGTAAACCCCCCCCCCCAAAAAAAATCTAATCCAGCCAATATAACCCCTCCCCCCAATAATCATAGAATTATAATTAATTAAAAAATATCTACAAGTGAGTATGAAGAAGTAGTTTTTTCATTTGCAAGCAATGAAAAGTAACATTTCTAATAATCAGAAAATGTATCCCGCCCTGCTGCAGATTTGGTATTGCCCAACCGGTCCTTGGGCCTTTTCTCAGTCAGAGTCAGTTAAGGGTGGCTGGTGGCCGCAGCAGGTGGGGATGTTATGCCAAGAACTGCTCACTTGCAGAGAACTGCATCCCATCGTCGCAAGCAGGTGTTTAGTGTAACTATATACTTTGAAAATGAGATTATCCTTTTTACCAACAATGTATAAATGCAAAATCTCAACTTTGAAGATTGTAAAACATGGAGTTGCATCACTATGATTTCTAACCCTCTTTGAAACACTAAAACGTCTGGTGAATAAACATAATTTAAAGATAATTTACAAGAAGTAATAATTTTTACTTCTAAAACTGTATAATGGGTACTTCTAAAATTGCGCAAATGGTTACAAGCCTGGCTGTAGTGTTAGATTTTATAGTTTTGGCTGATGGGATGCAATTCTCAGCAAGCGAGCAATTCTCGGCATAACAGGGGATGCTCGTCTAGAATGCATTCAGCTCGCAAGCGAGAGAAAATGAGAAGAGCTCCACAAGGGTAACAAACCATTTTAATTTGGTTGTCAAATAAAAGAACAAACCCCTCTGTCCAAAGCAAGGTAAATATCATATTATTGATTTAGCTTGTGAACTGTTGTCTGAAGTTAGCTGGTTGCTAGTTTGCTAATGTGAGTTAAAGCTATGGGAGTACACCACAGAATAAATGTGCTGCCTGGTAGGATTTAGCTGATCTGAGAAATGATTAGCTCTTCTCGTGCAAAGTTGGTCTTTACATTGTATTAATCATTCATGAAATGTGATCAGAATGGATTTGTTCATCAACTGTTAGAGTGAAATTTGTGTTTCGGCATTCATCAAAATGTTAGCAGCTCCGAACATTTATCAAGTACAAACAAAATCTCTATACCACTGGTCTTAAATATAAATGTCTTTAAATATTGCTTGTCATCCCCACAAAATTCAAGTTAACCTTAAACTGTTCTGTATTTTTAAAAAGTCATGACTTTGATAATTATAAAATTCAGTTAAAAGGCAAGTTTTACCACTTTTGATTACTAAGTCACTCTGAAGGCTATTCTTAAGCATCCACATTAAAAGAAATTGATTATTTTCCCTGCAGATCATTTTCAGATCTTCTATCAACTGTGAAAATACCACAACTGTACAACAGAGTATCTAAACAAATACGTATATTGTAGAGGCTGGGTTAATCATATCGGACTGGATGCAGAGGGTAAACAGAGAAGGACAATAGGTATGGAGATTATGGTGAGGTAGCAGGAAGAAGGAGTTGGGGGAGAAAAGACGAATGTATTGTGATGTGAAATGTCATGCAGATGTGAGATGGGCGGTTGATATAAAAGGAGAAACCCTGGTGTATTGATACATGCTTTTTCTGTGTATGACTGATGTGAGAGTGAATAAAGTCGTCTGCTACATAAATCCGTTTCCGTTATTCACGCTCTCCACACTGGTGACCCCTTGACGAATTATGGAACACGAGGCAAGAACCCCGGTGACGGCCTGGACGGGAACCCCCAGGGATGCGTGCGCTGTTTCGGTTAAACTCCCAGACTTTTGGCAGGATGACCCGCGGTCTTGGTTCCACCACACCGAAGCTCAGTTCGCCCTCCGGGGAATAATGGCAGACGACACCAAATATTACTATGTGGTCGAAACGCTGGACGCTTGCACATCTCAGCAAGTAGCGAGCCTGCTCCAACAGCCTCCAGCCCACGACAAATACGAGGCTCTCAAGGCCGCGCTGACCCGGCGCTACACACTCTCGGACTGCGAGAGAGCGGAGAGACTCCTGACACGCTTCGAGTTAGGAGACGGGTCGGCAGTCGAACTGATGGAGAAGATGTTGGTGTTGATGGGCACGGACGACGGGCACTTTCTGTTTGCCCACCTTTTCCTCCAGAACCTCCCAACAGAGGCGAGAGCGGTTCTTCCAATTCATCGTTGCTGGCCGCGCGTGACTACCGTGCGTGACTACCGTGCGCTAGCCCAGGAGGCAGATCGGATCATCCTCACCACCAGAGCCCTCACAGTGAACACGGCGGCGTCGAAACCCAGCGAGACGACCAGCGGAGGCAAGGAGCCGCCGACAGTAGCGGCAGCGGGGGCCAGGAAGCGCCAGAGAGACACACTTTGCTTCTACCACCGCCGCTTTGGAGAGAACGCACGCAGATGCGAGCCACCGTGCCAATTCAAGCGTTCGGGAAAACACCAAGGCCGGCAGTTGGTAGCAGCTGCGACCGCCGGTGAAGAGAACAAGCTGCTCTACGTGACGGACTTGCGCTCGGGGAGATGGTTCCTCGTAGACACCGGAGCCCAGAAGAGCATCATCCTGCCGTTCTACGCCGACTGGCTAGCGGGAGCTAGCGGCCCTGGGCTGGTAGCAGTAAACGGCTCGGACATTAAGACTTTTGGTGAGAGAACACTGACTTTATCCCTACACGGCCGTATGTACGAGTTGACTTTTGTCATAGCGGCATTGAGTTTCCCAATCCTGGGAGCTGATTTTCTGTGTGCACATGGGTTGCTAGTAGATGTTGCTAACAGACACTTGGTTAATGCAATGTCTTTTGATTCTCTCCCCTGTACAGCTCGAGGGGCCGGGCCAATAACACAAGCCAATGTCACAGCTCCAGGTGGTAAGTTCCACACACTGCTCACTCAGTTCCCAGCACTCACAGTCCCGACGTTTTCGGCGGCCATCGCTAAACAAGGGGTGGAACACTTTATCACCACCACCGGGCCGCCCGTTTTCGCACGACCTCGGCGCTTGGACGCAGCTAAACTGGCCATAGCACGCGAGGAGTTTGCCAACCTGGAAAGGCTGGGCATCATCAGGCGATCGAACAGCCCATGGGCATCCCCGCTACACATGGTCCCTAAGGCCAAGGGATCGTGGCGACCATGCGGAGATTTCCGCAGATTGAATAACGCCACAGCGCACGACCGCTACCTGATTCCCCATATTCAGGATTCTTCCGTTCACCTCGCCGGAGCATGCATTTTTTCTAAAATAGACCTGGTCCGCGGTTACCACCAGGTCCCAGTGCGCGCGGAGGACATACCCAAAACAACGGTAATAACTCCGTTTGGCTTGTTTGAGTTTTTACGCATGCCCTTTGGATTAAAAGGAGCGGCACAGACATTCCAACGCATGATGGATGCGGTGTTGCACGATCTCCCGTTTGTGTTCGTCTACCTGGATGATATCCTGGTGGCCAGCGCATCCGAGGATGAACACGTAACCCAACTCAGGACGGTTTTCCGGAGGTTGGAAGAGCACGAGTTAATAATCAACCCGGTGAAATGCCAGTTCGGTGTGACGGGGATTGATTTTTTGGGGCACCGCGTCTCACCGGAGGGAGCGATACCCTTGCCCTACAAAGTGCGCACCGTGGCGAATTTTCCCCAGCCTCAGACGGTCAGGGCACTGCAAGAATTTTTGGGGATGGTTAACTTTTATAACCGGTTCCTCCCCCGCGCAGCTCAACTCATGCAGTCATTGTACGCCGTGCTCAAGAAACGGAATCCCACAGACAGAGTTGAATGGATTCCGGAGCAGGAGCAGGCGTTCTCTGAGGTTAAAACAGCCCTGGCAAAGGCCGCACTGTTGGCGCACCCGGACCCGGCGGCCCGGATAGCGTTCACTACCGACGCCTTGGACGTGGCCATAGGGGCCGTCGTGGAGCAACGTGTCGCCGGTTCTTGGCAGCCGCTCACTTTTTTCAGCAGGGCTTTGCGCGACAGTGAGCGTAAATACAGCGCGTTCGACAGAGAGTTGCTGGCTCTCCACCTGGCCATACGCCACTTCCAGTTCTGGCTGGAAGGGCGCAGCTTCACCGGGTTCGTGAACCACAAGCCGCTAATGTTCGCAATGGCCAAGGTTTTGGAACCATGGTCGGGCCGGCAGCAGAGACAGCTGGCCGTGATCTCGGAGTTTACGACCGATATTCAGCATGTGTCGGGTAAACTGAATGTGGTGGCGGACTGCCTCTTGCGCGCAGTAGTGGCTCCGGTCTGCGTGGGGATAGATTATACAGCCATGGCCGCAGAGCAGATTGGCGATACGGATGTGTGTGCACTCCAGTCTGGAACAACAGGGTTAAGGCTGGAGAGCAGAGTACTGCAAGACGGCAAGCCCCCCCTAATCTGCAACGTCTCCACGGGACGCCCGCGCCCAGTGGTCCCAGTTGCTTGGCGCCGCCGCGTGTTTGAGTCAGTTCATGCTCTGGCGCACCCAGGAGTGCGCACGTCAGTCAAAATGGTGGGAGCAAAGTTTGTGTGGCCAGGCCTGCACAAACAAGTGAAAGAGTGGGCTGCAGCCTGCGTAGCGTGCCAACAAGACAAAGTACACAGACACACGAAGGCTCCTTTGGAGCCGTTTCGTATACCGGCGAAGAGGTTCGACCATGTTCACGTGGACCTCGTGGGCCCCCTTCTGCCATCGCAGGGGTGCACGCACCTTCTGACAGTGGTGGACCGCACCACACGCTGGCCAGAAGTAGTCCCGCTGGCGGCAACCACGTCCACGGACGTGGCGCGCACTTTTTTGACGACATGGGTGGCACGTTTTGGAATCCCGTTGGACATCACATCCGATAGGGGTCCTCAGTTTGTTTCCGACCTCTGGTCCGTGATGGCCCATAGCCTGGGTGTTGCAATTCATCACACAACTGCGTACAACCCACAGGCCAATGGGTTATGCAAGCGTTTTCATAGGTCACTGAAAGCAGCGCTCAGGGCTTCGCTGACAGATGCAAATTGGGTAGACCGGTTGCCGTGGGTTTTATTGGTTTTATTGTTCCGCACCAAAAGAGGATTTGGAGGCTTCCCTGGCGGAACTTGTTTTTTCCTCAGCCACTGTGGCTGCCCGGGGAATTTTTGCCAGATAATCCCGCGCCGGAGAACTGCCCGTCTCAGCGTTTGCAGCATAGCGCAGACACAGGCAAGCTGCCCCGCCCGGCCCAGCACTGTTTTCCACGTGCTTTTGTGCCAAAAACTTTGAAGAACGCGGCGTTCGCATTTGTCAGGCATGATGCCCACCGCCCCCCATTGCGCCCACCCTACGATGGCCTGTTCAGAGTGCTGGAAACAGGGGACAAACATTTTTTGTTAGACTTGGGGGGTCGTCGGGAGAAAATATGCATAGACAGACTTCAGCCCGCCTTTGTGGTGGCGGACGAGCGAGTGATGTTGGCTCGGGCCCCTCAGCGTAGAAGACCCCCACTGAGAACTCCCCAGGTAAATGATTCATCAGAGCAGCCACACCGGCAAGTCGACGGTCCCCCCCCCTCGCCATGGCCCACCCGCAGACAGACAGACCCCCAGGAGCCCCCCGCCTGCACAGCAGCGCCGCGGAGGCGGTAAACCCTTGTTACAGCAGATATGGGAGGAGACTGAAGCCAAAAGGACGTGAGGACTGAAACTCGGTCTGAGATTCGGGGGGGGGGGGGCATGTAGAGGCTGGGTTTATCATCTCAGATTGGATGCAGAGGGTAAACAGAGAAGAACAATAGGTATGGAGATTATGGTGAGGTAGCAGGAAGAAGGAGTTGGGGAGAAAGGACGAATGTATTGTGATGTGAAATGTCATGCAGATGTGAGATGGGCGGTTGATATAAAAGGAGAACCCCTGGTGTATTGAGACATGCTTTTTCTGTGTATGACTGATGTGAGAGTGAATAAAGTCATCTGCTGCATAAATCCGCTTCCGTTATTCACACTTTCCACAATATAAGAAATAACACCAAATAGATGAATGAAAGAATAGATGCATTTCATATTCCTGTTTTATAAACTTTTTACATGTGTTAAAATGAGTTTAAAAGCACTACAATACAGCATCACTGATTGATTGATTGACTGATTTTATTTAATTATTGAGCTTAAAATCACATTTCTAGTTTTCCATTCCCATTTTATTTAATCACGAGACAGCATTACACAAATTATGCACTGACCAAACACTGAGATATTGATGGCTTATTTGCTGTGTGGGGATTTGGCCTTTGAGGCTTGCCGTAGCCAGTGCAGGGTGCACAAAATGGTGACGTCATGCGGGCTACAGCCAGTGTGTGTAAGTGGTACTTGTGCCAATAAAGTTCAGTTTGTTGCTCAGCATAGAATGACTCACGTCTCACTCTTTTGATACATAACATTTGCCGACTGAGGATTAAACCATGGAGGAGTGCACAAGACCACCGACCCCATTCCTGAAGTCACCGGGAGTGCCAGCCACACTGTGGCGCCGCTGGTTGGAGGCTTTTGATGCCTATATCATCGCGGTTGGCCTGGGCGGTGCTGACGAAGAAAGACGGAGGAACGTCCTGATCCATTGCCTGGGTAAAGAAGGATAGCGAGTGCTTCGTGCACTGGACAGTATGGACTCCTTGGACAAGTGCTTGAGCCTAATGGACAGGTGCTTTGCCGAAAAGTGTAGCATCACAGTGCGGAGATGCAAATTCTTCATTCGCTGTCAGGAAGTGAGTCCACGCAACATTATCTTATGGAGCGCCGAAAGCTAGCAAGCACGTGTGCCTTTGGGCCATTAGAAGAGGAGCTAATTCGGGATAAGCTAGCATGTAGCATGAGCAACGAGTAGCTAAAGGAGAAGCTGTTGCTAACGGAGGACAATTTCACGCTAAGCCAGGTGATGCAGATGGCTAGCCAAATCAAATCCGCCGCCCAGCTAGGAAAGCAGATTCTAGCTAAGGAACAATTAGCCAACCAAGTTCCCTTTCCATGCCAGGCCAATAACAACCCAGCTAGCTACTCGGGGCGGACTTCCACATGGAGGTGGACCAAGGCACAGGCAGGAGCGGGAACTCAGACTGTGTAGCGGTTGTGGCTCCTCTCTTCACTGGACCGGCTTGTCTGCCTGCCCCGTTAGGGAAAAAAAGTGCTACAACTGTGGTCAAGCTAACCACCTGGCTAGAGTTTGCACCACCACCGATGAGACAGTGGATGCAAGACCCGTGGGTGTAGCCTCGGTATGTGTAGCAGGCGCAAAGAATTGCCCACTAAAATGGTACATTGTGCAGCTCAACGGAGTCAACGTGCCGCTTATGGTGGATTTGGGCGCTGCGAAATCCATATTGAGCATATCCACGGTAAGAAAACTTTTCCCAAAAAACGCGTATTGTAGTGGGCACTATGAACATGTTTGGCTATGAACATGTGAAGACTGGCATGGTGGGCACAGTCAGTTTCTCTGTGGTGTGTGGATCAAAGGCTATTCCCACATTCACCTTTCAGGTTTTGCACCATGTGGCTGACTTGTTGGGTATTGACTTAATGGGAGAGTTAGGATTCTCCATCATGGACCTGATGGGCTCCACGATACTAACTGTTTCTCCTGGTTGGCATGTTTGCTGGCCAGCGCTGTTTGTGTGCCTGGGCTGCGTGGTGGCTTTCAACCACTGTCTGCTCATTGACCCAGATGTGACGCCCAAAATTCAACCTTTTCGATGGCTACCACTTGCCCTGCAGGATGATGTCACAGCGGAGCTGAACAAACTTCTGGGCGCTGGCATTATCGAGAGAGTGGATGCCTTGCTGTGGATCTTGAATATTGTGGTAGCCAAAAAGAAGACTGGTGGCACCCGACCATGCATCAACCTCAGAATGGTTAACAAAGCGATCATTCAAGATAAATATCCGCCACCCATGATGGAAGAACTCACCACGATGTTCAGCGGCTCCAAGGTGTTTTCGAAACTGGACCTCCGTCAGGGTTATCGACAAGTGCACCTCCACCCGGCCAGCCGCAACCTGATGGCGCTCGTGACCCACATGGGTGTTTTCAGATATACCCGCATGCCTTTTGGCCTGAGTTCGGCGACGAGTTGCTTCCAAAAAAATTATGTCCACGATCCTCGCCGGTCTCAAGGATGTGGTGGTGTATCTGGATGACAATGTGGTGCACGGCATGTCACGGGTGGCACACGACGAACATTGGAATGAGTGATGGAGGTGCTGCTGGAACACACTGAGGCCCCTGCACTCGAATGTGGAGGCAGTCCTGCGACTCCCAGACCCCACGACGCCCGCACAAATTTCTTCATTTCTGGGCATGGCAAATTTCTATGGTCATTTCATTCCCCATTATTCAGAGACTACTGAACCTCTTTGAGCCCTCCTGAAGCAGAACACTCAGTGACAATGGACCCTGGCCTACTCAGCAGCAGTTGCTAAACTAAAGTCTCAATTCACCTCCCTGCCGGTATTGGCCCATTTTGACCCTCAATGCCCCACTTTTGTAGCTTGTGATGCGTCTGGCTCAGCAGTGGGGGCGGTCATGTCTCATCTTCAGAATGGTACGGAGTGCCCGGTGACGTTCACATCAAGGTCCCTCACATCGGCGGAACAGAGGTACGCAGTGGGTGAGAGAGAAGCACTCACGTGTTTGGGCACATGAACAGTGGCACACCTACCTCTATGGATGCCATTTCACCCTGCGCACGGACCGTAGGGTGCTGACGACCCTGCTGGAGATGACCGGCTCGGGACACAGACCCCTGTGGATCCACAGGTGGGTGGAAAGACTGTGGGTCTACAACTTCACTACTCAGTTCACTACAGGCAGGGAAAACGTGGCAGACCTCCTGTCCCGTGCCACAATTAACACCATGCTACCTAACGATTGTGATTCCCTGGAGGCGGACCTGATCAATACGCTGCACGAACCCCTCCAGAACATGGTGTCCCTCCAGGAACTCCAGGCGGAGTCGGAACGGGACACAACTTTGTCTCAACTGCACTCATTCATAGGGGGAGGGGGGGTTGGGCCATGATGATGCAAGGTGATCTGGCACCTTTTCACAGGGTCAAGGACGAATTGAGTTACTGGAACGACGTGTGTGTGGCAAGGGGACACTGCACGTTGGTTCCGGTGTTGCTAAGACCTCGCGTTTTGGCTATGCTCCACGAGGGCCATCTGGGGGTGGTTAGGGTGAAACAACGCTGCAGGGATTTGATTTGGTGGCCAGGTATTGACAAGGACATTGAGATTATGGTAAAGAACTGTGTACCGTGTTTGGACAGCGGGAAAACCAGGGTACCACCTCCTCCACCCCTGCGACTGCTACAATACCCAGAAGGCCCGTGGAAGTACATACAACTGGATATCTGCGGCGAGTTACACACAGCCCCTGCAAATAACCATTTCCTGTTGGTGGCTTATGATCAGTTTTCAAAATGGCTGGAGGTGTTGCCCACCAATTCGGTCACAACAGACGTCGTCACCAGTTTCCTCACGTCGCTTTTTGCTAGGTGGGGGGGTTCCAAGCACCATTACTACAGACAATGGTCCACAGTTCATCTCCAGGGGGTTTGAGGAGTTTTTGGGTGAAAGGGGCATGGAGCACATTAGAACCACATTCTATCATCCTCAAGCTAATGGGGGTGTGGAACGTTTCAACAAGACGTTAAAGAATGGACTACGAGCATACCTGGCTGATGGCTTCACGTTCTCTGACGCTCTTCAGAATACGATCCTCCATTATAGGGCGACGGCCCACGTCACGACGGGGTGTTCCTCAGCGAAGCTCATGCTGGGACATGAGTTACACCTGCCCCTGGATTGGCTGCGGCCCTCCCGTGACCCCCCTCCGGTGGACACAGAACCATCACGGGGTTGGGTCCTTGAACAACAGCGAAGAATGAAACAGCGCTTCAACAAGAAACACAGGGTGAGGACTCATGGACTCGGTGCGTCGGACTGGGTCAGAATCAAGCACCCCAACCACATGCATAAGCTGCAGCTGTTCTGGATAGGACCACTGCAAATTGCGGAGCAGCTGGGCCTGGATGGGTCACGGTGGCATTCCAGCCACCTCAGAAAATTGTCGCCGGCCCAGGATCCGGGAGCTGCAGCGGCGAGATGGACACTGGTTGAGACTTGACTGATGGGATCCTGGGGGGCGCTCGGGTACAGCCGACGGAGCCTGTAGCAGGACCTCCAGCTGTGAGGCACTCGGTAAGAAACTGTCAGAGGCCAAGGTACCTGAAGGACTTTGTGGTTGGACTTGGTTAGCTAGGACGTGTTGACCTATAGGCGGCAGGATAATCCACCTCAACACAGGGTCATACTGGAAGTCCACCCAGATGCCCAGTTAGTTATTTGTTTTACTGAAAGTGAGAAGTTCTTGTTTTACAAATGTGTTTTGGGGGTGTTTATTTGCTAAATTTTGGGGAGGGAATTTGGCCTGTTTGGTGTGGTTCTACAGTTTGTGAGGAGGGGGGAGGTGTTGTGTGGGGATTTGGCCTTTGAGGCTTGCTGTAGCCAGCGCCAGGCGCACAGCATGATGACATCAGGCAGGCTATGGCCAGTGTGTATAAGTGCTACTTGTGCCAATAAAGTTCAATTTGTTGCTTGGCACAGAATGGTTCACGTCTCGCTCTTTTGATACATAACATTATTATCACTGTATAGTGATTTAGCACCTAGTATAACAAGATTCATCACCTTAACACTGTACCTTTTGAGTTTGTTGTTGTTTAAGGGTCCATTTGCAATAAAGGGAGTGCTAAAAAAATAAATAATTTGATAAATAAAAAGTTGCAATGCTTCTTCCAGCATTTTGTTGTCCTTGCAGCATTCGTCATCTCCTCCAGCCTGTTGCTTTTCCTGTATGGTCACTTCAGTACTAAATATACGTGTGTGGGGACTTCCGGTTATGGCAGCCACGTAGGAAGACATGTTTCACACTGCTCTGCTCCTAAAAAGAAAAAGTTTACTAAAACTCTCTTAATTGGAACAAAAACCCATGCCAGCGTTTAGGCGCAGATATGGTAAAGACCAAGGCTGGGAAATTAGGTGGAGGAAAAAGCAATTCGACAAAACAACCCAAGCTAACAGACTTCCACGCTCGATGCGAAACAGAAAAAACTCCAGAGACGATGGCGGAGGATGGAGCCAGCGGCGGAGCGGGAACTGCTGAAGAGGGGACAAACGCAGTGCTCACTGCCATCAACTCCATGAGAACAGAGTTTTCGTCTAAATTTGATGGAATTATAGCAGCGATAGAAGGAATGAGGAAAGAAATAAATGACTGTTTGGAGCGAGTATTGCAGGCGGAGCTCCGAATTTCAAGCGCTGAAGATGACGTCACCAGCCTCCAATCAAAGTTGCAAACACTGGAATTAAAATGTAAATGTCTGGAAGATAACGTCCTGGACTTGGAATCTCGCTCGCGACAGAATAATTTGAGGCTGGTGGGCCTCCCGGAGGGAGCGGAGGGACGGGATACATGTTCCTTTTTGGAAAAGTGGATTCCAGAAGCGCTGAACAACGCGGATCTGCAGTTATCGGTCGTCTTAGAGAGCGCTCACCGAATCAGCCCACCGAGAGATAATAAGACACCACCGACGACGCTGATTATGAAGTTCCTCAACTACAGAGACAAGATGACGGTCACCAATGCGGCGCGAGCTAAAGGGGAAATTAAATACCAGGATCAACAGGTGCGGTTCTACCCAGATTTGGCCACAGGAATACAACAATTAAGGAGGCAGTTCAACCCCACCCGCAAACAGATGCGCAACCTCGGGATTCGTCACGGAGTGATTCATCCGGCAAGACTGCTGGTTGCGGCGGCATGAAATAAAGCAGCGTTGGTGAAGGTTTTAAGCAGGTTTATTAAATCATACCGCCGTCACGAAGCTCGCCCAATGGGCGGCTCGGAGGCTCTCCAGCAAAGGGACACAGAGTGTGTGTTTCAGCAGCAGTTGCAGAGTGAGAGAAAATGAGTTACAGAATCGTGCAGCATATATACCCAACAACAGACAATACATCAAAGAGCATTCACAGCAGTTGGTATGGGCATTAGCATATGAGAGACATACATAACAATAGGTAGATTGCTGGCCTCTGCTCCAGCTGCCGGACAAAGAGGTTACAAGGCACATCTACATATTGATCTCAGTCTCTAGGTCACAGTAAGGACAGGACGCATGAACACAATGCATGATTGGCACATTACATCACAGTAGTGCAGCGGAAAAAACCAGGAGTAGCGAGCTGTCTGTCCTTAGTCTGTTGTGGGGGGTTTTCCAAACCCGCCACACTGGTCACATATAAGGGGAGAACCCACACCTTCAAGACTCCTCAAGAGGCGCAGGAGCTCATCAAGCAAATCCAAAAGGAGACTGGTGGGAGCTAAGCATGAACATGACAAAGGTAGAACATTTAAGCATATGTACAGGCATCCGATTGATCTGAAACATATAACATGTCTACAAAATACAGACTGTATTAAAAAAAAAAGCTATGATGTACAAAGTTGCTATAAAACTTTGAAGTTATGTTGAAAAAACTACAGAAGAGAGTTAATGTCATAAAAATAGTAGAGTCAGGGTGATTGAGAGGAGAAAGAGAGAGTGGTTTGACTGATCCTCGCAGGTGTGGAACAGTCACTAGCTATAACGGGAGACGGAATTTTTTTTGATTTTGGGGGGATTACCACAAATGTGGGGAAAGGGAATTTGTTTTTGTTTGGTTTGTAGGATGAATGTTCCATCATCCATGTTTTTGCTTCTCTGTAAGAGTATGTTCATATTGCAAGGTAATCTCAAACTCCTTATCGATCACAGATCAAAGCGTTAATCTTAATTTAACTTCATGGAATTGCAGAGGTCTACAAAATCTTAAAAAACTTAAACAAGTTATGAATAAAATAAAAGACATAGATTCAAAAATTGTATTTTTACAAGAAACTCATCTATTAGAGGAGGATGTAAAAAGAATTAGGAGAAGATGGCAAGGTAATGTGTTCACCTCATCATTTTCATCCCGAGCTAGGGGAGTTATGACTCTCATACATAAAACAGTCCCATTTCAAATGAAAAATGTAATTAGAGACAAATTTGGAAGATATCTAATCATCTAAGGATCTTTGTTATTAGAAAATATAAATCTGGTGAACTTATACGGCCCCAATATTGATGATCAAAACTTCTTAGTTAATTTATTCCTCACTTTATCATCACTTACAGGGCAACATATAATGGCAGGGGATTTTAATTGTACATTGAATCCCAGTATAGATAGATCAACAGGACTGGACTGTACGCACAATGGATGTAGAATGACCATTAATCATTTTATGAAAGAACTGAGATTGTTAGTTATATGGAGAGAAATGAAACCACAAGTCAAAGCTTATTCTTGTTATTCTAATACCTATAAGATATTCTCACGTATTGACTATTTTTTGATCTCTACAGAATTAAGGTCCAAGATTCAAAACTGTTTCTATGATAATATTGTGATTTCTGATCATGCACCCTGCTGTCTAATATATGTAGATAAGAAATTGACAAAGGACCCAGTTAGGTGGCATTTTCAGCATAAATGGCTTCAGAATGAGGAATTTGTTAAGTACATAGAGAAACAGATAGATGAGTTCTTTGATATCAATACTACACAAACAACGGCATGTATAAAGTGGGAGGCTTTCAAAGCTTTTATTAGGGGGCATATTATTAGTTATACAGGTTCAAAATCTAAGAAGACCCGAGAGGAGAGAGTCTATTTGGAACGTAAAATAAAAATCCTTCAAGAAAAAGGTGCATGCAGGAAGTAACCCACAGTAAGAGAACGAATTACTGATTCTGAGAGCTGAATATGACAAAAAATCAGCGAATAGAGCTGCCTCGAGTCTTCTAAGATTGAAGCAAACTTTTTACGAACAAGGTGAAAAATCAGGAAAATTATTGGCATGGCAGATTAAACAACTAGAATCTAAAACGCCAATTACCAGTGTTATAAGTAACGGACAGGTAGTTATAGATCCTTTAGAAATTAATAGTGCCTTTAGAGATTATTATGGAAAACTATATGATACAAAAAATTAAACCAACTTAACAAAATTAAATGGGTTTTTGGGTGGATTACCTATACAATGTATTCCAAATGAAAACAGGGAGATACTGGAGTCTAAAATTAGTCAAGAAGAAGTTGGGCAAGCCATTGATAATATGAAATCAGGGAAAAGAGCAGGACCAGATGGTCTTCCAGTTGATCTCTATAAAAAAATTTAAGACTAAATTAATAAAACCACTGTTGGAAATGGTTTTAGAAGCATTTCAAAATGGTAATTTACCACCATACATGAATAATGCCTTAATTATACTGTTACCAAAACCAGGTAAACCCCCTAATAAATGTGAAAACATGAGACCAATAAGCCTATTAAATGCTGATCTTAAAATAATCTGTAAAATTTTAGGAAAACGAATACAAGAAATATTACCAAATATTATTAACCGAGATCAGAATGGCTTTATAACGGGAAGACAAGGCTTCCATAATGTAAGAAGACTATTTAATATTATTTATTCCAATAAAGAAGCAGCAGATACAGCTCTCTTATCACTGGACGCCGAAAAGGCCTTTGATAGGGCCATTCGACCCTATCTTTTTGAAGTCCTACAAAGGTTTGGACTTGGAAATAATTTCATAAAATGGGTCCAAATAATATACAATAATGCTACAGCAGAAATCCTAACAAACAGCAATATCTCAAAATCAATAAAAATCAATAGAGGATGTCGACAAAGCTGTCCACTTTCACCCTTATTGTTTACTATGGCAATTGAACCTTTAGCGATGGCAGTACGTTTACATCCACAAATATATGGAATTAAAGTAGGACCAACAGAACATAAAATCTCCCTGTATGCCGATGACATAATTTTGTTTATGTCAAATTTTAAAAAATCAATTCCGACCTTGTTAAATTTAATAAAGAACTTGGGGGATATATCAGGATATAAAATAAATAAAACAAAATCTTCAATATTAATGCTAAATGAGACCCAGAGAAATCACCCAGCTCCTGAGGTAAACCAATTCAATGTTGTAAATCAGTTTAAATATTTAGGAATTCAAATTTTGCCTAAGCTAGAATCAGTCGCCAATGCCAACTATGAAGACTTAATGACAGATATTAATGAGTTACTTCAGAGGTGGATGTCACTACCAATGTCGATGATCGGGAGAATTAATATACTTAAAAGTAATATCCTACCAAAAATACTTTATTTATTTCAAAACATTCCTTTACCACCACCTTCAGATCTATTTTCAAGAATAAAAAAAAAGTTAGTGGAATTTATATGGAACAATAGGAAGGCTAGATTACGTTTGTCCTTAATATATTTACCATTTGATTGTGGAGGTCTGAAATGTCCAAACTTTATGTTGTATTACTGGTCAGCACAACTGAGGTCTATGACATATTATTTTTCATCAAATGATCTTCCTCACTGGACTGAAATGGAATCATACAATTTACCTTTACCTCTTCCCTTATTCATATACTCAGACTCGGCTAAAAAACTACAGAAACAAGTTAAAAATCAAATTGTAAAGCACATGATCAAAATATGGTGTGAAGACTTCCGGTTATGGCTGCCACGTAAGACGGACGTGTCTCACTCTGCTCTGCTCCTGGAGAAAAAAATCGGCAAATAACTCTCTCATTTGGGACAGAACGTATCCCAGCATTTGGGCGAGGATATGTCGGCGAAGCCTAAGGCTGGAAAACCAGGAAAAGGAAAAAGCGAGCCGCCGAAACAGTCCAAATTAACGGACTTTCAGGTCTGTGACGCAGCAAACAAAACTCCATATATGGCGGAGGAGGCTGGCAACGGTGCGAAATCTGCGGGGAGCGGCGCAGATGCGCTGATGGCTGCCATGAGTTCAATGAGAGCGGACTTTTCCTCTAGATTTGATGGGATTATGACAGCGTTGGAAGGAATAAGAAAGGAATTGGGTGACTGTGTAGAACGAACGGCGCAGATGGAGCTCCGTCTCGCTAGTGCTGAAGATGACGTCACCCGTCTTCAATTAAAGGTGCGCACTTTGGAAAAAAAAAAATAAATGTCTAGAAAATAATATTTTGGATTTGGAATCTCGGTCGAGACAGAATAACTTGAGGCTGGTGGGTCTTCCAGAGGAATCAGAAGGTCGGGACGTATATTCCTTTCTGGAAAAGTGGATTCCGGAGGTGCTGGGCAGCGAGGAGTTGCAATCAGCAGTGGTTCTGGAAAAAGCACATCGTATTGGCCCACGGAGAGATAAGGGACCGCCAAGGACCTTAATTATGAAGTTTCTTAGCAACAGAGACAGGATGAAGATCTTCAACGCTGCACGAGCTAAAGGAGAGATTAAACACCAGGATCAGCAGGTGCGGTTCTACCCAGATTTGGCCACAGGAATCCAACAATTGAGGAAACAGTTTGATCCCATACGTAAGGAGCTGCGCAACCTTGGGATTCGTCATGGTGTAATCTATCCTGCGAGACTGCTGACCACGTATGAGGGCAGAACCCACATCTTCAAGACCCCAGAGGAGGCGCAGGAGTTCATCAAGAAGATCAAAGAAGAAGAAGAGACTGGTGGGAGCTAAGCATGAACAAAATATAAGGTAGAATAATTAAGCATTTGCACAGGCATCTGACTGACTTGAAGTAAATAGCAAGTTTACAAAATATAGATTGTATTATATATTAAAAAAAAACAAAAAAACAAAACAAACAAAAAAAAACTATGATGTACAAAGTTGTTAAAAATTTTGGAGTTAAGTTGGAAAACTACAGAGGAGAGTTAATGTAACGTCATTAAAAGCAGTAGAGTTAGGGTGATTGGGAGGATGAAGAAGGAGTGGCTTAGGCTGTTCCCCGTGGGTGTGGAACGGTCGATGGCTATATCGGGAGACGGAATTTTTCTTTTGATTTTGGGGGGTTCGCCACAAGTGTGGGAAGGGGGAATTTGTTTGTGTGTAGTTTGTAGGATGAATGTTCAACCACTCATGTTTTTGCTTCTCTGTATGAGCATGTTTACACTGCAAGGTAATCCCAAACTCTCTATTGATCATAAACCAAAGTGTTAATCTTAATTTAACTTCATGGAATTGCAGAGGTCTACAAAATTTTAAAAAACTTAAACAAGTTATGAATAAAATAAAAGACATGGGTTCAAAAATTGTGTTTTTACAAGAAACTCATCTAATAGAGGAGGATATAAAAAGAATTAGGAGTAGATGGCAAGGAAGTGTATTCACCTCATCATTCTCATCCCGGGCCAGGGGAGTTATGACTCTCATACATAAATCAGTCCCTTTTCAAGTGAAAAATGTAATTGGAGACAAACTTGGAAGATATGTAATCATTCAAGGTTCTTTGCTATTAGAAAATATAAATCTTGTGAACTTATATGGTCCCAATATAGATGATCAAAAGTTCTTTGCTAATTTATTTCTTATTTTATCATCACTTACAGGGCAACATATAATAGCAGGGGATTTTAATTGTACATTGAATCCAGGTATAGATAGATCAACAGGACTGGATTGTACGCACAATGGATGTAGGATGACTATTAATCATTTTATGAAAGAATTGAGATTGTTAGATATATGGAGAGAAATGAAACCACAAGTTAAAGCCTATTCTTGTTATTCCAGTACCTACAAGACATTCTCACGTATTGATTATTTTTTGATTTCCACAGAATTAAGATCCAAGATTCAAAACTGCTTTTATGATAACATCGTGATCTCTGATCATGCACCCTGTTGTCTAATATATGTAGATAAAAAATTGACAAAGGAATCAGGTAGATGGCAATTTCAGCATAAATGGCTTCAGGATGAGGAATTTGTCAAGTATATAGAAAAACAGATAGACGAGTACTTTGACATCAATACTACACAAACATCAGCATGTGTAAAGTGGGAGGCTTTCAAAGCTTTTATTAGGGGACATATTATTAGTTATACAGGATCAAAATCTAAGAAGACTCGAGAGGAGAGAGCTAAATTGGAACATAAAATAAAAAGTCTTCAGGAAAAAGTGTATGCAGGAAGTGATCCAAGGTTGGAGAATGAATTACTGATTTTGAGAGCTGAATACGACAAAAAATCAGCGAATAGAGCTGCCTCGAGTCTTCTAAGATTGAAACAATCTTTTTATGAACAAGGTGAAAAATCAGGAAAATTATTGGCATGGCAGATTAAACAATTAGAAATTAAAACACCAATTACTAGTATTATAAGTAATGGACAGGTAGTTATAGATCCTTTAGAAATTAACAGAGCCTTTAGAGATTACTATGAAAAATTATATGATACTAAAAATGAATTTGATTTAACAAAACTAAATGGGTTTTTGAACGAACTATCTATACCGTGTATTCCAAATGAAAACAGGGAGATATTGGAGTCTAAAATTAGTCAAGAAGAAGTTGGGCTAGCCATTGATAATATGAAATCAGGAAAAAGTGCAGGACCAGATGGGCTTCCAGTTGACCTTTATAAAAAAATTTAAGAATAAATTAATAAAACCTTTTTTGGAAATGGTTTTAGAAGCATTTCAAAATAATAATTTACCATCATACATAAATAATACTTAATTATACTGCTGCCAAAACCAGGTAAGCCCTCTAATAAATGTGAAAATATGAGACCAATAAGCCTATTAAACGCCGACCTTAAGATAATCTGTAAAATTTTAGCAAGACGAATACAAGAAATTTTACCAAATATTATTAATCGAGATCAGAATGGCTTTATAAAGGGAAGACAAGGCTTCCATAATGTAAGAAGACTATTTAATATTATTTATTTTAATAAAGAAGCACCGGATACAGCTCTCCTATCACTGTACGCCGAAAAGGCCTTTGATAGAGTTGAATGGCCCTTTCTTTTTGAAGTCCTACAAAGGTTTGGACTTGGAAATAATTTCATAAAATGGGTTCAAATAATATACAATAATGCTACAGCAGAAATCCTAACAAATAACAATATTTCAAAATCAATAAAAATCAATAGAGGATGTCGACAAGGCTGTCCACTTTCACCTTTACTGTTTACTATGGCAATTGAACCTTTAGCGATAGCGATACGTTTACATTCACAAATATATGGAATTAAAGTTGGACCAACAGAACATAAAATCTCCCTGTACGCCGATGACATAATTTTGTTTATGTCGAATCTAAAAAAATCAATTCCAACCTTGTTGAATTTAATAAATAATTTTGGGGAAATATCAGGATATAAAATAAATAAAACTAAATCTTCAATATTAATGCTAAATGAGACCCAGAGAAATTACCCAGCCCCTGAGGTAAATCAGTTCAATGTTGTAAATCAGTTTAAATATTTAGGAATCCAAATTGTGCCTAAGCTAGAATCAGTCGCCAGTGTCAACTATGAAGCCTTAATGACAGATATCAATGAGTTAACTCAGAGATGGATGTCACTACCAATGTCGATGATCGGGAGAATCAATATACTTAAAAGTAATATTTTACCTAAAATACTTTATTTATTTCAATACATTCCCTTATCACCACCTTTAGATTTATTCTCAAGAATAAAAAAAAAGTTAGTGGAATTTATATGGAACAACAGGAGGGCTAGATTACGTCTGTCTTTATTATATTTACCATTTGATCGTGGAGGTCTGAAATGTCCAAATTTTATGTTGTATTATTGGTCGGCACAACTGAGGTCTATGACATATTATTTTTCATCAAATGATCTCCCTCACTGGACTGAAGTGGAATCATACAATTTACCTTTACCTCTTCCCATATTCATATACTCAGATTTGGCAAAAAAATTACAAAAACAAGTTAAAAATCCATTTGTAAAGCATATGATCAAAATATGGTGTGAAGCTAAAAACTATTTAAAAGAACCACAGTTATTGTCACAATTTAGTCCAATATGGGGTAATCAATATTTTAAACCAGGGAGAGCGGACGCTGTATTTAAAGTATGCAATTTAAAAGGGATACAAAAGATTCAGGATTTATATTTGCCATGTGCAGATAACATAATGTCTTTTGAAGAGCTGAGGATCAAATTTAATCTCAATAGAACACATTTTTTTAAATATCTTCAACTTAGAAACTTTATTCGATCAAATCAAAATAAAGCTCTCACTCGACCTATTTATTCATCCTTGGAAAAAATGATGATGAAAGATAGTAAAAGAAAGGGTATTATTTCAGAGTTTTATAACTCATTGACACTATCTTCAAGTGAAAATTCACTGAAAAGATTAAACTACTGGAAAGAAGATCTGCAAACTGAAATTTCAGAGGAACAATGGGAATTGGCTTGTACAGAAGCTCAAACCAAATCAATAAATGTACGCCTTCAAATTGATACATTTCAAATGGCTAATGCGGATGTATGTTACACCGGAGGAGTTAAATAAATATAACAAAAATATACCAGATACATGCACAAAATGCATGGAAAGTAAAGGAACTCTATTTCATTGTGTATGGGAATGTAGATTAATAAGAATGTTTTGGGAAGAGGTGAGGGTAACAATTGAAAAAATAATCTCAAAACAAATCATATTGAATCCTAAATTGTTTTTGTTGGGTCTGTACCCAGAAAAGCATAATTTTAATAAAAGTGAAAGAACATTCATAGACCTCAGTTTGCTTAATGCCAAAAAATGTATTGCACTATTATGGAAAAAGACTCATAGACCAGATGTGACTCAGTGGTTAAGACAGATGTTAACAAACCTTCCATTAGAAAGAATAACATATATACTGAAATCAAAGGAAATTGTGTTTGAGAATATATGGAGACCTTTTATTGATTATGTAAAAAATTTAAACATAACTTTTGAAGAAGAAGGTGAATGATGTGTGTGGACCTTGTAAATTCCAAACTGGTGAACATAATATGTATACTCATGTATTGGATTGTTTAGACTAAACAGAGGAGCATTGTTGAAGATTTGATTTTGCTGGTGGTTGTTGGTGTTTTTAGTGCATCTTTTTTTTTTTTTTGTAGTACTTTAGTGTTAGTGTTTGATTGTTTGTATCATGTTTGTTAAAAAAAAAAAAAGGTTCAATAAAGATATTGTGGAAAAAAAAAATATGGTGTGAAACCAAAAAATATTTAAAAGAACCACACTCACTGTCACAATTTAGCCCAATATGGGGTAATCAATATTTTACAAAAGGGAGAGCGGATACTGTATTTAAAATATGGAATATAAAAGGGATTCAAAAGATTCAAGACTTATATTTGTCACGCTCAGATAACAATGTCTTTTGAAGAACTGAGGATTAAATTCAATCTTAATAGAACACACTTTTTTAAATATCTTAAGCTTAGAAATTTTATTCGATCAAATCAAAATAATGCTCTCACCCGACCTACTTATTCATTTTTGGAAAAAATTTTGATGAAAGATAGTAAGAGAAAGGGTATTATTTCAGAGTTTTACAACTCAATGACACTATTCTCAAGTGAAAACTCACAGAAAAGACTGAATTACTGGAAAGAGGACCTGCAAGTTGAAATTTCAGAGGAACAATGGGAAATGGCTTGTGCAGGAGCTCAAACCAAATCAATAAATGTATGTCTTAAACTGACTTCCGGTTATGGCTGCCACGTAAGACGGACGCGTCTCACTCTGCTCTGCTTTTGGAGAAAAAAAATCGGCAAATAACTCTCTCATTTGGGACAGAACGTATCCCAGCGTTTGGGCGAGGATATGTCGGTGAAGCCTAAGGCTGGAAAACCAGGTAGAGGAAAAAGCGAGCCGCAGAAACAGTCCAAATTAACGGACTTTCAGGTCTGTGACGCAGTAGTTAATGCACCAAATATGGCGGAGGAAGCTAACAGTGGTGCGGTATCTGCGGGAAGCGACACAGATAGCGTTGCTGGCGGCTATGAGTTCAATGAGAGCGGAATTTTGCTCTAGATTTGATGGAATTATGGCAGCGTTGGAAGGAATGAGAAAGGAATTGGGTGACTGTGTAGAACGAATGGCGCAGATGGAGCTTCGTGTCTCCAGTGCTGAAGATGACGTCACTTGTCTCCAATTAAAGGTGCGCACTTTGGAAAAAAAAAAATAAATGTCTGGAAGAAAATATCCTGGATTTGGAATCCCGGTCGAGACGGAACAACTTGAGGCTGGTGGGTCTACTGGAGGAATCCGAAGGTCGGGACTCGTGTTCCTTTCTGGAAAAGTGGATTCCGGAGGCGCTGGGCAGCGCGGAGCTGCGGTCGGCGGTGATTCTGGAGGGCGCGCACCGTATTGGCCCACGGAGAGATAAGGGACCACCGAGGACCTTAATTATGAAGTTTCTCAGCAACAGAGACAGGATGAAGATCTTCAATACAGCACGAGCTAAAGGAGAGATTAAACACCAGGCAGGTGCGGTTCTACCCAGATTTGGCCACAGGAATCCAACAATTGAGGAAGCAGTTTGATCCCATACGTAAGGAGCTGCGCAACCTTGGGATTCGTCATGGTGTAATCTGTCCTGCGAGACTGTTGACCACGTATGGGGGCAGAACCCACATCTTCAAGACCCCAGAGGAAGCGCAGGAGTTCATCAAGAAGATCAAAGAAGAAGAGACTGGTGGGAGCTAAGCATGAACAAAATATAAGGTAGAATAATTAAGCATTTGCACAGGCATCTGACTGACTTGAAGCAAATAGCAAGTTTACAAAATATAGATTGCATTATATATTAAAAAAAACAAAACAAAACAAAACAAAACAAAAAACTATGATGTACAAAGTTGCTAAAAAATTTTGGAGTTAAGTTGGAAAACTACAGAGGAGAGTTAATGTTACGTCATTAAAAGCAGTAGAGTTAGGGTGATTGGGAGGATGAAGAAGGAGTGGCTTAGGCTGTTCCCCGTGGGTGTGGGGCGGTCGATGGCTATATCGGGAGACGGAATTTTTCTTTTGATTTTGGGGGGTTTGCCACAAGTGTGGGAAGGGGGAATTTGTTTGTGTGTAGTTTGTAGGATGAATGTTCAACCACTCATTTTTTTGCCTCTCTGTTTGAGCATGTTTACACTGCAAGGTAATCCCAAACTCTCTATTGATCATAAACCAAAGTGTTAATCTTAATTTAACTTCATGGAATTGCAGAGGTCTACAAAATTTAAAAAAAACTTAAACAAGTTATGAATAAAATAAAAGACATGGGTTCAAAAATTGTGTTTTTACAAGAAACTCATCTAATAGAGGAGGATGTAAAAAGAATTAGGAGTAGATGGCAAGGAAGTGTTTTCACCTCATCATTTTCATCCCGAGCCAGGGGAGTTATGACTCTCATACATAAATCAGTCCCTTTTCAAGTGAAAAATGTAATTGGAGACAAATTTGGAAGATATGTAATCATTCAAGGTTCTTTGCTATTAGAAAATATAAATTTGGTGAACTTATATGGTCCCAATATAGATGATCAAAAGTTCTTTGCTAATTTATTTCTTATCTTATCATCACTTACAGGGCAACATATAATAGCAGGGGATTTTAATTGTACATTGAATCCCGGTATAGATAGATCAACAGGACTGGACTGTACGCACAATGGATGTAGGATGACCATTAATCATTTTATGAAAGAATTGAGATTGTTAGATATATGGAGAGAAATGAAACCACAAGTTAAAGCCTACTCTTGTTATTCCAGTACCTACAAGACATTCTCACGTATTGATTACTTTTTGATTTCCACAGAATTAAGGTCCAAGATTCAAAACTGCTTTTATGATAACATCGTGATCTCTGATCATGCACCCTGCTGTCTAATATATGTAGATAAAAAATTGACAAAGGAATCAGGTAGATGGCAATTTCAGCATAAATGGCTTCAGGATGAGGAATTTGTCAAGTACATAGAAAAACAGATAGATGAGTTCTTTGACATCAATACTACACAAACATCAGCATGTGTAAAGTGGGAGGCTTTCAAAGCTTTTATTAGGGGACATATTATTAGTTATACAGGTTCAAAATCTAAGAAGACTCAAGAGGAGAGAGCCCAATTGGAACATAAAATAAAAAGTCTTCAGGAAAAAGTGTATGCAGGAAGTGATCCAAGGTTGGAGAATGAATTACTGATTTTGAGAGCTGAATACGACAAAAAAATCAGTGAATAGAGCTGCCTCGAGTCTTCTAAGATTGAAACAATCTTTTTATGAACAAGGTGAAAAATCAGGAAAATTATTGGCATGGCAGATTAAACAATTAGAATTTAAAACACCAATTACCAGTATTATAAGTAAGGGACAGGTAGTTATAGATCCTTTAGAAATTAACAGGGCCTTTAGAGATTACTATGAAAAATTATATGATACCAAAAATGAATCTGATTTAACTAAATGGGTTTTTGAACGAACTATCTATACCGTGTATTCCAAATGAAAACAGGGAGATATTGGAGTCTAAAATTAGTCAAGAAGAAGTTGGGCTAGCCATTGATAATATGAAATCAGGAAAAAGTGCAGGACCAGATGGTCTTCCAGTTGACCTTTATAAAAAATTTAAGAATAAATTAATAAAACCTTTTTTGGAAATGGTTTTAGAAGCATTTCAAAATAATAATTTACCATCATACATGAATAATGCCTTAATTATACTGTTGCCAAAACCAGGTAAGCCCTCTAATAAATGTGAAAATATGAGACCAATAAGCCTATTAAATGCCGACCTTAAGATAATCTGTAAAATTTTAGCAAGACGAATACAAGAAATTCTACCAAATATTATTAATCGAGATCAGAATGGCTTTATAAAGGGAAGACAAGGCTTCCATAATGTAAGAAGACTATTTAATATTATTTATTTTAATAAAGAAGCACCGGATACAGCTCTCCTATCACTGTACGCCGAAAAGGCCTTTGATAGAGTCGAATGGCCCTTTCTTTTTGAAGTCTTACAAAGGTTTAAACTTGGAAATAATTTCATAAAATGGGTTCAGATAATATACAATAATGCTACAGCAGAAATCCTAACAAATAACAATATTTCAAAATCAATAAATATCAATAGAGGATGTCGACAAGGCTGTCCACTTTCACCTTTGTTGTTTACTATGGCAATTGAACCTTTAGCGATAGCAGTAAGTTTACATCCACAAATATATGGAATTAAAGTAGGACCAACAGAACATAAAATCTCCCTGTATGCCGATGACATAATTTTGTTTATGTCGAATCTTAAAAAATCAATTCCGAGCTTGTTGAATTTAATAAAGAATTTTGGGGAAATATCAGGATATAAAATAAATAAAACTAAATCTTCAATATTAATGCTAAATGAGACCCAGAGAAATTACCCAGACCCTGAGGCAAATCAATTCAACGTTGTAAATCAGTTTAAATATTTAGGAATCCAAATTGTGCCTAAGCTAGAATCAGTCGCCAGTGTCAACTATGAAGCCTTAATGACAGATATCAATGAGTTAACTCAGAGATGGATGTCACTACCAATGTCGATGATCGGGAGAATCAATATACTTAAAAGTAATATTTTACCTAAAATACTTTATTTATTTCAATACATTCCCTTACCACCACCTTTAGATTTATTCTCAAG